>CM035840.1:272090533-277833033 GCA_020510985.1 Pholidichthys leucotaenia | reverse complement strand
TCAGGCGAAATGCGGCGAGCTGGAAGGTTGCAGAGTTTTTTTTTCCTCCAACATAATGAGACGCACTTGTAGCATGGTGCGCTACTGTGCTGTACAGTGCTGTGTTGCGCTGCACTCTTGAGGCATGTCTAGCAAGCTCTTTTATACATGTTATACCAACAGAGAGAATACATGGCACATTTGCATATTGATATACATATCAGTCAATACATATCATTCGTGTGACCATCTGGCGCCCGGACTTCCTCTCCTTAATCTGGGGATGTATAACAATAGTCCATTGCTCTGATTGTCTCCTAGGGGCTCTCTGTCCGCATGCAAATTGTCTCCTGCTTATTGCAGGCTAGCTGAGTGTGAGGACTGAATGTCCATGTAGATTGTGGTGGGTCACCACAACATACAGTATATTAAAGAGAAGTGCTAACAAGTAGTACATTTTACACTACTGTTGATGTATGGCACATAGGCACCGTGGCAGCTCATGTGGCATCTCTCCATCTGTCATCTTCAATCAATCAATCAAACTTTATTTGTATAGCACTTTTCAAACATTGGATGCTGTGCAAAGTGCTTTACATAGATAGGATTTACATAGATTCTGCTGTGTTGACTGGGTGACGGTTTTTGACGGTCCGTTTCACTGGTTCCTCTGTTGCTTTGTCTGGTGAGGAGGCCCAGGTATCTCACATAGACTTTGTCTTAGCGGTGGCATCTGGAGGTGTTTGCTTTTCCTTCTCCATCGTTGGCACGTGGCTGCAGAGGGTGGTGCTTGTAGTCAGATGCCAGCTTTGAGGTGTATTATTGCAGGAAAATAACAGGAAGTGCAGTGAGGACATTAATTTTTAAAAATGTTTACATTTTTTGTTAATTTTTTTAATGCGCCAGTTACCAGGTTAATTGGCATCAACTGGGGGATTCTAAATTGTCCTTAGGTATGAATGTGAGAATGAATGGATATCTGCCTCTCTGTGTTGGACTGGCGATCTTTCCAGAGTGGACCCTGCTTCTCGCCCAGAGATGCTGGGATAGGCTCCACCCCCCCATCCATCCATCCATCCATTCTTCTTCCGCTTAATCCTTTTTGGGTCGCGCGGGGGGGGGGGGGGGGGGGGGAGCTGGAGCCTATCCCAGCATCTTTGGGCGAGAGGCAGGATCCCCTGAAAAAGATTAAGCGGTGGAAGATGAATGAACTGAATGAATGTTTGGCCATAATGACCACTGTTATGTTAAAATTCCGATTCTTTGATTGAAAGATCCAAGAATAAGCCGGAGAATTCTTCAATTCAAAGATGCAACATTTATTCAGAGGTCACATGTAAAGCAAGCAACGCTGGGTTCAGTGTGACGCAGCTCCCTCAGGAGTGTCGCCAGACTGACCCCGACTTCTGGGTGCAACTTACATTCTTCTTCTCGGGTTGGTTTGGACCAACCCCATACAATAGGATGGTCTTGTACACAACCGTCTGATCGGCCAGTTTAACTGTGACGTGAGCTGGCCATCCGCTATTCATGTTAACTATCTCCTAAGATGTACTAGGAAAGTGTGTGTGTGAGTGTTGGTTTGGGTGTGTAACTAATGTAACAGACCTGACTAAAAGAAGGGAGAGAGAGAGAGAAAGAAGGCTCTATAGCTCTGCCTGATCCCTGTTTATCAGATTGTGGTTGTGTAATACTTCAGACTGAAGTTTGACACTTAACACATTTGTTCATAAGAATGTAAACAAAATATGTATAGAGCATAATGGGAGATCACCTATAGAATTATTATTTTGGCACTCTAACTTTTAAATTAAATCACCCTTATTGTCATTCAACTGTACAACCAATCATGTACAGTAGAACGAGATTGTGGTTTACCTATCTACTGTGTCAATCACACACACCTCAAGTGCAGAATCAGAGGGCCGCTGCCATGCAAGGCGCCGCCACAATTTCCCTCCTCCATTCCATTATTGCTGAGCACCAAGCTGGACAGCAGGAAGTTCCACTTTTATATGGTCTTCGGCATGACCCGGCCAGGATTTGAACCCCTGCCTCCCGGGTGTGGGGCGGATGCTCTACCAACTGAGCCACCACACCGGTTTTCATAACCCTTTCAGTTACATTTGGAGGAAAAAAGGCGGACGCTTGAAAGCCTGAGAAAAGAAACAAACCTGACTGAGTTCCACCAGTTCTGTCAGGAGGAATGGACCAAAATTCCAGCAAACTATTGTGAGAAACTTGTGGAAGGATACCGAAAACGTTTGACTCAAGTCATACAGTTTAAAGACAATGCTAGCACCAAATGCTAAGGAAATGTATGCACATTTCTGACTTTGAAGAAAGTAATAAAAAAAATCTCTAAAAAAGTTATTTAGCAACTAGAAATAATTTTGGTAATCCTAACTGACCTAAAACAGGAAAAGTTTAGTCTGATTTAATGTCAGTGAGGAAAATAAAGGTTATGTTTCTTTTTACATATATGGTGTTTGTAAACTTCTGGTTTTAACTGTATTTAAATAAAACTGCAGATAATAAGCTAAACATGCAGATTTCCATCTTCTTGTTCACAGGGCGGTGATCCTGAGGAAGAAATTGAAGTGGACGTAGTGAAGTACATCATGGTGGGCATTATAGCAGGCCTCGTCATTGTGCTGACTGTCCTCATCACATCACTGATGTGCACTCGCAGAACGTAAGAAATATGATTAAAAAAAAGACATTGTTGATCCCAGTAAAGACTCTGTACTGAATCTGTACTAATCTGACTAGTCTGAATCTGACTCTACTAATCAGTTCATTTCAATGTGTTTAGCTACAGCAGGAAGCTGAAGGCTTCCAAAGCCATGAACTCTGCATCTATGATTGCTTCAGATAACCAGAAAGGTGGTGCTGTGGTACCGGGAACCAACAAGTACACTATGGAGGGGTGAGAAGAGTTAAGTGATACAGTAAATGACATGATCTATCATAACAACAAGCTCCCATTTTCGTAGGCTTTAGCCAACTAAAATGTGTCAATGGGTCACATGCACTCTGTCCTGTTAGGGCCCGATTTCCTAATGGTTTGTGAGAATAAAACCAGTGATGTGCGGTCAGGGTAGGCAGGTGAGGCTGAAAATCACAGTCAGAGGCTGTGTAGTACCATTGTCCCAATGGGAGGGGGTGTGCTTGAGCATAGTAAGCACAGTTTGTTTGTTTTAAATAAAGGAAGATAAGGATATTGTTGAACAAAGTCATAATGATTTTTGTCCAGAAGGATAGGTAAATGTACTTCATTTACAAGTAAAGGTAAGACCATGCATGCATGGTTGTTGTAAATACTACTAATAATTTGTAATAATGAGTGTACATTGTACAGATGCAGCTCTCTGAACCACTATAATTTAATTATTCTTTGGCCAAAAACAAAGTATAATGAATTTTGTGGCCCCCAAAAAGTTGTTTATAAAATAACTTAATACATTATACTTGGTTAATTTTTTTTTAATTACTTATTTTGTACCCGTAGGTAGATTTGTTTTGCAGTCTGGTGACAAACCACCAGCTGCCGGTCGCTGCGTGCGCAAGCGCCCCTTAACTCCCTGACCTGCATGTTTTTGGCGTGTGGGAGGAAACCGGAGAAATCCTGGAGTAAACCCACGCAAACACGGGGAGAACATGCAAACTCCACACAGATCACTGTTGGCCGGGGGCAGGGATTGAACCCACGATCTCACGGTCCCCGCGATCCCCCGGCCGAGGGTAAAACTGTGCTGCCACAGTGCTAACCACTGCGCCACTGTGCAGCTATACTTATACTTACTTAGAGGTAATTCAGTAAAATACCTTACACTTGTTTTGTTAAAATTATTTATAAAATCCAATTTGTAAATCTGACCTTAAAAGCATCACAGCCTCACCGGAAATGAAACTCGCGCCACATCACTGAATAAAACATGCGCAAAGTGCCAAGCACATGCAAAAAGAGCAAAAGAAACTGCTGAACTAAGGTCACGCAGCGAGGGTTGCGCACTTCATATCAACAAAATAGCACATATGGGGGAATTTACACCTTTGCCTTAATGAATAGGCAAAGTGGGACATTTTTGTTCCTGCTTTCAAAATGCTGGGTGGAGACAATGCAAATACATTTGCTACACATGCACGGTGTAACATGGTCCCGCCGGCTTCATCGAGCAATGACCTACAGGTCTCATGGTGTGTGTGCACCTAAGCTTCTGTTGACAAAGCTTAAATTTACCCCTGGAAAATGCTTAATATGGGACCTTGAAAATATATTCAGTGACTTTGTCTTGAAATGCATATCGCTGATTTTTGACAGTGCTAATCCCGTGCTCAACCTCAACATCGACACGACCTTGGCCCTCGATATGGACAGTGAGAGCTCAGACACGGACAAAGTCAGGTAAAGGAAGACAACTCCTCTGTGTCTCTCTGTGCTCTCCATGCTGACTGGCATTTATTCAGATTTCCAAAACATTCTCATTGTAAACACTTCTTTATGCTTATCATTTATTATATCATTTCCCCCTTTTGCTATCAAGCCTCAACTCCCTAGATGAGATGACATTTCCCGAAAAGAGCTCATATTCAAACATGGTGAGCTCACATTCTCAAATTAATTTAATTTCTACTTATAAATACTACAGTATGGTCTAACTTTAAGCAAACTCCACAACAGCAGAAGATCCAGGAAGAGGATGAGGACAGCGAGCCACCGGGGTACATTGAGCCCCTGGGTGCTGCCTTGGCCCAGATGGATAAGAAGAAAAGCACGAACAACCCCCTCATAGGCTGGAGCAACCCTGCGTTTAACACCACAGACTTGTAAGGACCAATGGGATGGACATGCGTCGCTTATCTTGTCTTCCGTTATCAGCTGGAGACCAAGTTTGCAAACGGCATTCTCAATTGGCGTGATTTTTGTTTCACCGATTTTCTGCTGGAACTTTAATTTCAACAGGAACAATAAGAAAACCAAAAGGAGAGATGCTAGTCTGGGAAAATAATGTAATATTACATATCGTGTTAATCTCATTGAAGCAATATCATTTGTTAAAGGCTTTAAACACTTGTTAAAATCTTTGTTTTTACTCTTATGACTGAATCACACAGGTATGAAAGACGAATACTTTATTTAGCTTTGTGTAGGGTCTTAATCCAATCATACAGAAACTCTTCAGCGTACCAAAACTAAAGTTTCACTTGTGAATCACTTATTAATATTTTAAGCAGCTGTTTAAAAAAAATGCTTGCTTTGAACTTTCAACTGTTATAAACACAAATTTTGTTGCAACTGAGACTACTACAAAGAAAAAAAAAGACAAAGACAAGAATACTGCATGATGCCAGTGTATGAATGTTGTCCTTATTTATGAATGCATGTCAGCCAAATTAATGTACATGTTTCATTTGTCTCATATGTTTGCTTTGATTAAAAAAAAAGAAAAAGAAAAAAAAAAACTCATGCAGAGGGACTTTATGACTTCTAATAAGCAACAAACCTGAAAGATTATTCACTGTTTACAGACAACTAAATGAATCTATCACAAGTGCAATCCGTGAATAAAATCAGTTTCTTCTGTTGTGGAGTTGAAGTTTATGTGTGAGCGCCGACACCACTGACACTGCAACAATTGCTGAAAAAAAAAAAAGCACTTTTAAAAGTCATTGTTGTCACACTATTTACAGCTAGAACTGCTGCCCTGTCCAACAGAGGCAGAGAAATACTCAGGGTATCAGGTGTCGGTTTTCTCCAAAGATGATTGTGCGCGCCATCAGTGCATCTTCACACCTTCCCTTCAACAGAATCAGATCAAAACGCTTTGCCAAATCTAAAAGCAGAATAAAAGATGCAGAAAATGCAGAGACTCCCACTCAAACAGAGACCACAACAACATTTATCTTGATTTTAATTTACCCAAACTTAGTACTCGTAGGCTATCAGGTCATAAATCACACTCACAATTTTCACTACGCTATTATCTCGCTTTCTCTCTCTTGTACTCATAGATGTGTGGTGCTCTTTAGCTACCGGGAGGAAAAAAAAGCTTGTTGCCATGGCTTTATATTGTCCGAGGTGCATAAAAAAGCATCAACCGCTAAAATGACTCAGTGGACGGCTGAATGGTCTGGGGAGGGAAGAAAAAAAAGAAAAATTAAAGCAGCCGAGAAAAGCTGACGGTGACACTGATGTATTGCCCTCATTCCCCCAAACGCCCACCACTGTATCAGTCAGTGCAGAGAACTTTCTGAGAAAAACACCGATGAAGACAAGAAGAAAGAAATTATATTGTATGGCTGTTTCTCGCTGGGTAGTGCTTCTCAGTACAAACGTGTAAACTTGTATCAAATGCTTTTGTGCTTGTGTGTCTCTGGTGAAGTATTGTAGCGGTGGAGGTGGGGGCCAGTTTGCTTCCCCCACTATCCAAACCCAGTGTCTCATCGAAGTGAACCGGTGGACTCGCAGGATCACGGCCGCCCGTCTCGGGTGTGACTTCTGTCCAGTCACTCGCTGGCGTGGGCTCTGGAGCAGCAGTGCGGCTGCTGCACATTCTCCATCAGCAGGCGGAAGGGGTTCCTGCGTCGACGACTCACTTTCCCGCCCTGCTCCCCTCGCTTGCCCGCCCGGCCTCTGCCTGACCCACCGTGGGCGGCCGACTCCGAGGTGAGGGGCGTGACTGAGGGGTTGAGCGGGGGAGGGGGTGGCATGGAAGCCTGCCTCTTCTGCTTCAGCACCTGCTTCTCGAGGTGTTTCTGGATGGCCGAGCCCAGCACAGCCACTTCCACCACGGCGCCATACACCTCCCACGTCATGCCTTTCTCGTCCCAGCTCACCTCCTGCACGGGCTCCTCACACTTCTCCTCCTTGCCATTTATCCCCTCCTTTTTGACCAATTCAGCTGCCTCCACCTTTCTCTCCTTGGGTGCCTTCTCTTCGTTCTTGCTCACTTGCTCCTTTGTCTCCTCCTCCTCCTCCTCCTCCTCCTCCTCCTCCTCCTCTTCAGCTATACTTGCCTCCTTCCTGACTTCAGGAAATGTCACAGTGGTGGGAGTTCTTGGGGTCATGGGGGCCGTGGCAATGGAGCGAAACTCCACCTGCTGACCCACCTGTAGCTCGGCATCTTTAGTCTCTGTAGCCACAGCCGCACATTTTCCAAAGGAGCTGGGGAAATGGAAGGCCTGGTCCCCCTCAGGTGGGGTCATGGGGCTGGTGGCGGCAGACTGACACTGCACCACCTCCAGGCTCACCTGCGTCCGTATGTTGTGGCAGCCGAAGGGAGCAGGTGATTCAGGAACTGGAGACTTTGGCACTGAAACGTCCCTCACTTCTTCACATGTGTCGGAGTTTCCAGACTGGGTGCACATTTGTGGATCACTGGCAGCAGCAGAGGGGTTATCATGTTGAGAAGACTTTGTGCTCGCAGTGTCCATGGAGGTATTTACCTTCACATCCTCAGTAATTGCATCATTCTGGTTTTCTACAACTTCTGAATCGTCTTCTATTTTGAGCATTTCAGATGATTCAGCCTTGTCTCGCTCTTCCTCATCACTGTTGACATGCTGGGTTACCAGTATTGTAATGTCTTGATCCATGCTTCCCATCCTCTGCTGTTTACACTGCTGATTACTATTCTCCACAGTTGCTTGTGAATCTATTAACCCGGCAGTCAGGCTGTTGGTGGAGCTCTCAGTCAACTCTTTTGATATGGTGGATTTCAAAGTTCCAGTCATTTCTGACTCAGCCTCTGCTGGACCTTTGGCCTCCTGTTGGCCGCTCTCCCGCTGCTCTCCAGCATTTCTTAAGTTCCCCTCCTTCTGCGCCAACTCTCTTCCGACAAGCGCCGGGAAAGCCGTGGTTGATGGCGTCTTCGGAGTCATGGGGGACGTGGCGATGGAGCAGAACTCCACTTGCTGACCAACCTGCAGCTCTGCATCTTTGGTGTCACCACTCACAGCTCCAGGTTTCCCAAAGGAACTTGGGAAAAAGAAGGACTGGCCACCCTGTGGAGGAGTCATGGGGCTGGTGGCTGCTGAGCAGCACTGGACCACCTCCAGACTCACCTGTGTGCGCATATGCTGCTGCCCAAATGGGGCTGGGGAGCGGGGGCTGCATGCATCTGGGGTCATGGGGGCAGGAACTGAGATTTTCGCAGTGCTTGTTTCTTTTTCACTGTCATGATTTTGATCCCCTTTGTGAATTTCTGCATCTCTGTGCCTCGGAAGTTCAGTAGTAACTGCTGCATCATTGTGTGTTGCTGTTGTTTCCTTGGCTTCAGGTTGTTGTCCCACAGGTGTGGCATCAGACACTGTGCAGTCTTTAACCGTTTTAGAGTCTGAGTGGTCAGTGCGGCCAAGATCCCCTCCTGAAAGCCCTTGATCTTTGGCTATGGGGTCTTTATCTCCCCCCTCATTAGAGCTGGTGTTCACGTGTGCTTTCTGCTGACAGTCCCCTTGTGCTGTTGACTCTTGACTTGTGTCTTGCTGAGGTCCTTCAGGTACAGCGCCGCTCTCTGAGCCCCCAGGATGCCCTCCATTATCTGTCTTCTCACGGGTCTGGTGCACCTCTCTGAGACCTCTCATCTCATCCTTAAGGCTCCCCATTCTGTCTCTGAGTCACAGTAGCAGAATTACCTGCAGAGATGGCACAGCAGCGAGAACATATTTGTGCATGTTTGCAAACGGTAGCAAGCCAGAGCGCTAGTTGAGGATAAAAATACTCCTTCAGTGGAAACTGATGTCAGCTATCCAAGTAATCACATGCAGCTCAGTTACATCACTGCTACTACTTGATGAAAATGGCTTGTTTGCTGTTTACAGCTATCCAACAGATTATTCTCAATTTGATATTTAACATAAATTTTTAGGTCCTCCCCTTGTATCCTAAAAATATAATCAACAACCATCAGATTGCATTTGAATTACTGAAGCCTGTACACATATGAACAGAATCATAATTAAAGAGTGATTGTCAAAATGTACCAATAACACAAATGAGCAAACAAATACAAAAAACAAAAGAACAACACAGTTAGACGTACCTGTGCAGTCTAAATCAGACTGAAGCCTCTCCCCAGCTCTCCTTCAGATTCTGGTCAAACATGGTAAGTCTCACCACTGATGGACACAAACACCTTTCCTTACATTGATGCTGGTGATGGATGCTGATCGCAGCAGCTACAGGTTTGTCTCTAGAAGAATCTATCTTAGGCAGTCCTCTCTAGGCTGTGTGGCTGTGTCTATTGAAAAGCTTCACATTTCCAGTTTCCCTGGAAACCAGTCGGGTTCTGCCACTGAGTGGTATGGTAATGACAAAAAGCTCTCATCGCTCCTCTAATCAGCGGTAAATCATCGTAATTAGCTTCAGAGTCTCCTGGAAACAAAAGTAACCTGTGTGTGCTCAGGAAGATAGGATTGTGAACTGGCTGATCTGGAGATTTTTTTGATTTTAAAAAGCTTTCACGTCATTACAGCTGATCAGTGTGGGGACTCCTGATGGGAGGGTGAAGCATGCAGAAGATGGAGTCTTGTTAATGAAGCTGGATTTTGAAGTAAGAGAATGTAGGAAAGCATTGGAGTATTAATTCCATATTCTTGAAATTAAATTTGTTTTCTTTACTACTCTGGCCATTGTAAATACTATACAGCCTTGTTTAAAGACAGAAATTATACAATTAGATGCTAGTTTTTGTCACTTAAAATGTTCACATTACACTTTAAAAATGGGATTTTCCCCCTCACTTGTCACTTGAAAAAAAAAAATCACATTTTGCACAGCAGGGTATTTGAAATCTAGCCATTACAACAAAATATGAAAATGTAAAATGTAGGTCCTGAAGTATGTAAATGTTACAGCTCATACAAATATTTGGCAACATCATAACACCATCTTCTGCAGGAATAGCAGCTCCAGTAACCCACACTGGTTCCCAGCAAGTGTGTTAGCAAAACCACCCAGTGTTGCATTTTCAACAAATTCTTCAGCTGATAGTACAGCACCTTGCAAAAGTATTTGCCCTTCTTCCCATTTATTCTCTTTTGTTGCCTTACAAACGAGAATTTGTAATAAAGGTAGAATATGCAGTATTTTGTACTTTAAAATATTCCAGAAATACCTAAAAATATAATTAGAGTGTAATGAAACATCTCTTTTGCTGTCATGCAAAATATGATAATTTATGATATTGCAGATGTTACAAGGCTAGGACCATGTAAACAGTTAGATTTGAATATTGTCTCTGACTCTGGAAACTGGAAAATAGCAGAAACAAGAATGAATACAATGCTTTATTAAACATATCCTTTGTGGCGCCTTCTGTGGTTATTGGCTGTGTGGTCTCCCGGTGTGGGGGTCTCCACAGGATGGTTGCTTCTTCACGTGGTGCCTCGGTGCCGAGCAATGTCTCTTTTATTTTATATGTGTGTAAGAGAAGTAGGGGGTGGTGTATGTGCCTGTGTGTGTGTGTGTGTTTATGGGTATGTTTATGGAAGGGGTGAGGATGTATCATGTAAAATATGTAACTAGATGTGTCTACTGTTTTTATCTATGTAAAGCATTTTGGGCAGCATCTAATGTTTAAAAAGTGCTATACAAATAAAGTTTGATTGATTGATTGATATTTCTCCCAGATGACCTGTTTATTGGCATTATTATGCTACATGACAAATGTCCACTTGACATGAATATAGAAACACTCTTCTCAGAACATTCACATGAATTACTGTATCAATCCACTTCACACGCGCAATGAACTCTTAGCGTCACCAGTTTTAACTACACACTATTTCACTTCAAACTGTGACCAGAAAGTATTCCTCTTTAGAAAACCTTTTCTTATCAAAACCCTGCTGGTTAGTTTCTGATAGGCACTAGAGACAGAAATAAACATGAACTGAACAACAAATGAAGTTTCTACGATTGTGTGTGTATGTGTGTGCATTTAAATACACCATGAAATATGTAAAGTCACTTAACCAAAATAAAGTGCATCTTCCATGAAGACACCTTAAAACCATACTGTACTGAACTTCTTGTCAGAAGAACTGACCAAAGTGGCTAGTCAGCAGGCTAAAATATTAGGGCTAATGGAAGAAGTCCGAGAATTAAAATTAACAATTAAGGAAAAAGAAAAAATTGCAGACTTGGAGCGACACGTCGAGGATCTTGAACAATATTCTCATATGGATGATCTAATTATAAGTGGACTAGACATTAAATATCAATCATATGCTCATGCTACAGCAGGAATGAGAGGTGAGGAGGCTCCCCTGGGCGAATCAGTCTCCCTGGAAAACCAGGTGCTTCAGTTCCTTGATAGTAGAAATATAAAGGTCGAAGCAAATGCAATTTCAGCCTGTCATGCTTTACCCAGAAAGGATAATAAAACAAAGAAATCAATTGTGATGCACTTTGTGAACAGAAGGGTAAAGAATGACATACTGAGGCAGGCCAGAAAGCTATGGGGAACAGAAGTTTACCTAAATGAACATCTAACAAAAACTAATGCTGAAATAGCACGGCAAGCACGGATGCTGAAAAGACAAAATAAGATACAGGCAACATGGACAAGAAATTGTAGAGTTTGGATCAAACTAAATGGAACATCTGAGGAAGCAAAGAGTATAATAATCAGAGAGATTACTGACTTAAATAAATATAGATGAACACTGATTAAGAAAATCAAGAGACTATGATAATCCATATCTACACACATGGCAAGAATAGTTCTTTTGACATACCATGTCAATGTACTTAAAAAAAAAACCAACTAAACAAAACAAATAAAAAAAACCTTATGACTGGCTTGAGTAGACATCAATTATCCCCAGTTGGAGGAAGTCATTTGACACAGAGTGAGGAAATTCAAACTCTGAAAATATGCCATTATGCTGAACATAAACTACAAGAGATGGAGAATGATATTGATCCTGATAACCACTTTTTCAATAATATTCATAATCATTGTGAATATGACACTGAAAAGCAATTCAAAAGTCAAGTGCAACTAGATGGTAAACTATCAATAATACACTTCAACAGCAGAAGTCTTAACAAAAACTTTCCACAGATTCAGGACTATTTAAAACAGCTAGACAGAAAATTTACAGCTATCGCAGTCTCTGAAACTTGGCTTAATGAAGAGCAGACTCCCCTGATGGCAATAGAGGGATATCAGATGTTTCATACAGTGGGGCAAAAAAGTATTTAGTCAGCCACCAATTGTACAAGTTCTCCCACTTAAAAGATGAGAGAGGTCTCCAATTTTCATCATAGGTATACCTCAATTATGAGAGACAAAATGAGAAAAAAAATTCCAGAAAATCACATTGAAGGATTTTTAATGAATTAATTGGTAAATTGCTCAGTAAAATAAGTATTTGGTCACCTACAAACAAGCAAGATTTCTGGCTCTCACAGACCTGTAACTTCTTCTTTAAGAGGCTCCTCTGTCCTCCACTCGTTACCTGTATTAATGGCACCTGTTTGAACTCGTTATCAGTATAAAAGACGCCTGTCCACAACCTCAAACAGTCAGACTCCAAACTCCACTATGGCCAAGACCAAAGAGCTGTCAAAGGACACCAGAAACAAAATTGTAGACCTGCACCAGGCTGGGAAGACTGAATCTGCAATAGGTAAGCAGCTTGGTGTGAAGAAATCAACTGTGGGAGCAATTATTAGAAAATGGAAGACATACAAGACCACTGATAATCTCCCTCGATCTGGGGCTCCACGCAAGATCTCACCCCGTGGGGTCAAAATTATCACGAGAACAGTGAGCAAAAATCCAAGAACCACATGGGGGGACCTAGTGAATGACCTGCAGAGAGCTGGGACCAAAGTAACAAAGGCTACATCAGAAACACACTACGCCGCCAGGGACTCAAATCCTGCAGTGCCAGACGTGTCCCCCTGCTTAAGCCAGTACATGTCCAGGCCTGTCTGAAGTTTGCTAGAGAGCATTTGGATGATCCAGAAGAGGATTGGGAGAATGTCATATGGTCAGATGAAACCAAAATAGAACTTTTTGGTAAAAACTCAACTTGTCGTGTTTGGGGGAGAAAGAACACCATACCTACTGTGAAGCATGGGAGTGGAAACATCATACTTTGGGGCTGTTTTTCTGCAAAGGGACCAGGACGACTGATCCGTGTAAAGGAAAGAATGAATGGGGCCATGTATCGTGAGATTTTGAGTGAAAACCTCCTTCCACCAGCAAGGGCATTGAAGATGAAACGTGGCTGGGTCTTTCAGCATGACAATGATCCCAAACACACCACCCGGGCAATGAAGGAGTGGCTTCGTAAGAAGCATTTCAAGGTCCTGGAGTGGCCTAGCCAATCTCCAGATCTCAACCCCAGAGAAAATCTTTGGAGAGAGTTGAAAGTCTGTGTTGCCCAGCAACAGCCCCAAAACATCACTGCTCTAGAGGAGATCTGCATGGAGGAATGGGCCAAAATACCAGCAACAGTGTGTGAAAACCTTGTGAAGACTTACAGAAAACGTTTGACCTCTGTCATTGCTAACAAAGGGTATATAACAAAGTATTGAGATGAACTTTTGTTATTGACCAAATACTTATTTTACCGAGGAAGTTACCAATTAATTCATTAAAAATCATTCAATGTAATTTTCTGGATATATTTTTCTTATTTTGTCTCTCATAGTTGAGGTATACCTATGATGAAAATTGGAGACCTCTCTCATCTTTTAAGTGGGAGAACTTGCACAATTGGTGGCTGACTAAATACTTTTTTACCCCACTGTATTAACAGATCTCAAAAAAAGGGTGGTGGTGTTGCACTGTATAATGATGACCTGTATAGGTGTAAACTTGTAAATGGAATGTCCTTTGCACTACCAGGGATTTTGGAATGTGTTACTGTTGAGATTGACCAAGATAAAACAAAAAATCTAATTATAAGTTGTATATATACAACGCCGGGAACTTGCATTGAGACATTCAGAGATAAATTAGTCGAGCTGTACAATAATATTACTAGTAAGAAAATGGTAGTAATTTGTGGAGATTTCAATATTGATTTACTAAATCCGTATCAACAAAATGTAATTACAGAGTTCATGAACTCTACGTACAGCATGAGTCTATATCCCACAATAACACATCCCAGTAGAATCACAGTTCACACTGCTACACTTATTGACAACCTGTTTGTTAATATTATTGATAAGAAAATAGAAAGTGGATTATTGATAAATGATATAAGTGACCATTTGCCAACCTTTGCACTTATCCGTGGCCACACAGGGGCCAATACAGAAATTTTTTTTAAAATCGTTCAGATACAAATCACAAAATGCAATCAGTTCTTTTAAAGAAGACTTGCTGAAGCAGGACTGAACAAAAGTCTATGTATCAGATGTAAATGAAGCCTATGACACATTTATGAACATTGTAACCACTCTTTATGAAAAAAATTGTCCATTAGTAAAGAAAAAGCTTAAACATAAATTTGTCGATAAGCCATGGTTAACCAAAGGATTACAAAAGGCGTGTAAAAAGAAAAATTTATTATATAAAGCTTTTCTAAAGAAAAGGACAAAAGAAGCAGAGCAGCGGTATAAAACATACAAAAATAAGTTAACATATATAATGAGATGTAGTAGAAGAGACTATTATAGTAAAGAACTGGAGAAAAACAGAGACAATATTAAAAATACATGGACAATATTTAACAATATTCTTGGAAATAAAAACAGAAATACAAGCTACCCAACCAATTTTTCAAAAAAATAATACAACGACTCAGAGTGTGAATGCAGTTTCACCTGCAGATGAATTTAATAACTTTTTTGTTAACATTGGTCCTAATTTGGCTCGAGAAATACCCATTACGGCACCTACGGGTGATACAATAAGCAAAAACACTGCTATAAAAGACTCCATTTTTATAAAGAACACAGACGAGAGAGAGGTCATTGAAATTGTTAAATCGTTTAAAAGTAAGACATCTCAGAATCAGAATCAGAAAAAGCTTTATTGTCAAGCCTGTAGAAAACACACGAGGAATTTGACCTGACATTGGAACACTTTGTTAGCGTATCACAACGACACGGCAGCCATCATGGCGCCTAATCAAAAAAGATGGGGGATAAGGGAAGATAAGGGGAGGGAAAAAAGACACAATGGGTGAGAGAAAAAACTTCATCATCAGAATACAGCTTATAATTGTAAGCAAAATTTTGATTATAGAGAAAAAAAACCTCCTCCCATCAGTCTGTTAAGCTGATCAAGTTTGCGGACGACACCACCCTCATCGGGCTCATCTCCAACGGCGACGAGTCCGTCTACAGGGAAGAGGTGGCCCAGCTGGTGTCCTGGTGCAGCCACAACAACCTGCAGCTGAACGCTCTGAAGACAGCGGAGATGATTGTGGACTTCAGGAAAGTCACAACCCCCCTGCCCCCCCTCACCATCACAGGCTCTCCCATCACCATTGCAGATTCCTTCTGCTTCTTGGGCACCACCATCACCCGGGACCTCAAATGGGAGCCAACCATCAGCTCCCTCATCAAAAAGGCCCAGCAGAGGATGTTCTTTCTGCGGCAGCTGAGGAAGCTCAAGCTACCCACCAAGATGTTAGTGCAGTTCTACATGGCCATCATCGAGTCCATCCTCACCTCCTCCATAACCGTGTGGTACACAGGAGCCACTGCCAGGGACAGACTAAGGCTGCAGTGCGTCGTGTGCACTGCTGAGAAGGTGATCGGCTGCAAGCTCCCATCTCTCCCGGACCTGTACATCTCCAGGACCCGGAGGCGTGCAGGCCGGATCATAGCCGATCCTTCACACCCTGGTCACGTACTGTTTGCCCCCCTCCCCTCAGGTAGAAGACTTTGGTCCATTCAGACTAAAACCTCCCGGCACATGAACAGCTTTTTCCCCTCTGCCATCACACTGCTGAACATTAGTGACTTATTGACTCTCGTGCACTATATACAGCAGCTCAACCAGACTCATGTCATTCATCACTGTTTTTCTGTTGCATTATCGACTGCACTGTGGTACCCCATATTATCTGCTACTTGCTAATTTATTTAAAACTGCCTTGACTAGTATTACTCATTATTATTATTATTATTATTATTACTTATTATTCTACACTTATTGCATCTTTTTAGTCTTTTAGTATTTTAGTCTCTTTATCTCATCATGTTTTTAATGTTGCAGCATGGCACCGAGACAAATTCCTAGTTTGTGTACTACATGA
The DNA here is from genome assembly GCA_020510985.1 of Pholidichthys leucotaenia. NCBI lineage: Eukaryota > Metazoa > Chordata > Actinopteri > Cichliformes > Pholidichthyidae > Pholidichthys > Pholidichthys leucotaenia. The sequence continues at coordinate 277,816,818 of CM035840.1, read as the reverse complement.
ACAATGGCAATAAATCTGATTCTGATTCTGATTCTGATTCTGATTCTCTGTGGCACAAGGCAGACAAACAAACCTCTCAAAAACAAGACAGCAGAGAGAAGGCAGTGTGTGAAAAAATCAGTATAATGGAGTCAGTATGTATGCAGTGTTGGGTGAATCAGTTACTGAAGTACAACAAAGATAGTCTCCTAGGCAACGAAAGATGTTATATTTTCATGTTTATAAACATAGTTGAACATGTCCAGAGTTATCTCTTCTTCATGCCAGGTGGTAAAAAACTCCATGTTAGTCTCATGAACGCTGTCCTTGGAGAGTTCTGATTATCGCACAGCAGCGCAGTGTTTGGGTTACAGAGCGAGCTCACACAACTGCTTATCTCAACACTGGAGGAGTTGTTGTCCAGGGGCGCCGATCAAGGTCGAATCTGCACAGAAACTTAGAGTGTAGAATTTTCTTCTCTTTGATTCTGCACATCACAATTCCAATTAACATTCACTGGCTTTAAGTTCATTCCTTGAAGAACATTCAGCGACTCCGAGATGTAACCAACCTTTCGATTCAGTTCAGCATTCGCCGCCATCAGCGCTCTTCCAATCTGGTCAAATTGATGGAGAAGCTTAGCCGGGTCCGCTTTTTGATTAGCTCCTTCCAGTTTTTTAGATTTGCGGTACACATGGAAGACCCCCAGGCCGATCGAAAGGTATCCTGCGACCATGAAACCGAATAGGTATAGATCTTCCGCATCTTCAATGGAAAGATCACACAGACACATGAGTCTCCAATTGTCCCATGAATCTCTCACATAACCCGCAGCCGAAGTGCCTGCGGGACATTTGGGCTCCCCAGGGCCCGATTTCCTGGTTGAAAAGATTGTGTCAATTGCGTTTAAAGCCCAGCTAATAAAAATCCATTTTCGTTTTTTCCTTTTGGGTTGAGATCAGCGAGAAGGAGAACAGGCACAGACAATCACTCAGACAGCCAGCTGGGATTTAGGTCAGGAAGGCAGGGTAGGAGGAGGGTGGAAAAAAAGCGACTGCTCTCTCTGAAGGGCAGGAAGAATTCTACGACATCTACGGACTGTGATGATATTGACATGCTCTTACTCAAAACTATTATTGAATGCTTAGTGAAACCACTGACGTATATCTGTAACCTGTCTCTCCAAACAGGTATATTTCCCAATGCAATGAAAATAGCTAAAGTAATTCCGATATACAAGACGGGTGACAGAGGGGAACTTTCAAACTATAGACCAATTTCACTATTGCCGCAATTTTCCAAGATACTTGAAAAAATATTCTGTGACAGAATTGACAACTTCATAATGAAGAATAATTTACTGTGTGAGCAGCAATATGGGTTCAGACACAAGAGGACAACTGCATTTGCTCTAATGGAAATTATAGAAAAAATATCAACTGCCGTTGAAAATAAAGAGTATTCAGTTGGGGTATTCCTGGATCTTAAAAAAGCATTTGATACAGTGGATCACAATTTGTTATTAAAGAAACTACAAAATTGTGGTATTAGGGGGGTAGCACTGTCCTGGTTAAGTAGTTACTTAACCCCTTGCACTCTGGTCAATTTCCCTAAAAACGCCTAAAAATAACGTACCCAAAGTAAATCAAAAGCTGTTCTTCAACCCTTTGCAGCATCTTCATGGGGTTGGTCTCATTTAAAAGAAAACACTTTGAATTTTTTGGCAAAATACTTATAATCTCTCTAAGTGCTCCTGCCACTGAGTAACAGTCATCTAAACATACTGAACTTGAAGAAAATAAAGTTCGCCTGGGTGTTTTTTTGGATACAAATGCTTGCAAATAACACACAGCTGTCAGATCCGGGCTGGAAAATGCAACAGAAATGTAGAGCCAAGTGTTATCCAGCTGAGGTCAAAATTTTGTAACAATACCACAAAAAATGAATATATTACACAGCTTTTTCCTCAGGTTGTTCCCAGGCGTTTTTGAACTGTGCCAAATTGTGCCAAATGGCACAGTTTGGAAAAACGTCTATAACTTTTGAATGATTCAATATAGAAGCTTGATCTTGGGCTCTAATGAAAGGTGACACTCAGGGCTGTGTGTGTGTGTGTGTGTGTGGGGGGGGGGGTTACAAGCCCCCCACACACAAAGAAGCATGCCACGTAAAAAATGTGTGGCTTTTTTTTACAAGAAAAAATAACCTACAGTGCAATAAAAATTATACTAAAATATCTGCAATGTAGAGGATAACAACTTCCCCCCCCCCCCTCGTGCTACAGAGGCGGCGCACAGTCCGGTCTGTGCGCCGCGGTCCGTCATGTGAGACATGGTCCGGTCCGTGCGCCGCGGTCCGTCATGTGGCGATGATACACATTTGTAATTTACCGATCGGTCGAAAGTCATTTTTATTCCTATTTTCAGTGATAAAGAACAATTTAGCTTATAACACTTACCTGTCCACAACAGCAGTGTCGCTGGCGAACATCTCTTCCTCATTGTCAGACGAACATGACGCTGGTCCGCTTGTTACGACTCGTGGTTCTGGTTACGCGACCCGGTCAAACCATGATTCCATTATTGCGGTTTTGCGCTTCCATGATTGCGGTTTTGGCGAACGATTTTTCAAAACAAATAAGAACAGTAGTAATAAAAAGACTGGTGAACGCTACCGTTACACACAGCGGCTTACACAAAACAGATTTTACGCACGGGACGCACGCTTTCAATCGTCGAACTTCTCTGCTTCAATTGGCTCGCTGTATTCGCAGCCGTTGGTAGGCGGGTCCTTCTTGCTAGGTTTTCAGTCATTGGTTCTTCAAGGTTTCAGAAACCCAATTCAAGGCTCTTATTAGTCGAATGAGAGGTCAATCAAATCTAAACCAATCAAAGCACTCCTTTGGCTTTCTGTTTGCGGCTGTGTCTGTAGTGGAAGAACGGAAATGCAGCTTTTTTTTTTCAGTGCACACTAGGACGCAGAGACGTGACCACCTGCGGTATCCCGGAGTGCAAGAGGTTAAAGAATAGATATCAGTATGTATGTGTTGGTAACAAAAACTCACAGTTACTGAAGGTTACTTGCGGAGTCCCATAGGGTTCAGTTTTGGGGCCATTGTTATTCAATATGTATAAAAATGATATATGTAAAGTCTCGGAAAAAATGGATTTAATATTGTTTGCCGATGACACTAATCCATTATGCAGTGGAAGCAATTTGGAACAACTTTTGGATACACTCGGAAAGGAATTAGGAAAGCTTAAACTGTGGTTTGATTCAAACAAATTAACGCTCAATTTAAGTAAGACAAAATTTATAGTTTTTAACAACCATCACAACAACTTAGTATCTAAACTCAGTGTAAATGGTGTAGAGATTGAAAGGGTATCTGAAACTAAATTTCTTGGAGTAATAATTGATAATAAACTGTGTTGGAAGCCACATATTAATTATATTAAAGGTAAAATATCTAAATCAATCGCAATACTACACAGAGTGAAATATTTGCTGAATCAAACCACACTATATACCTTGTATCATTCATTAATACTCCCATACATGACATATTGTACTGAAGTATGGGGAAATACATATAAAACAAACATATATCCAGTCTTTATGCTTCAGAAGAGAGCTATTAGAATAATAAACAAAGCTGCTTACAGGGAACCAACAAACCCACTTTTTCTTAAATTAAAAGCTCTCAAGTTGAAAGATCTGGTTGACTTTAAAACTGCAGTAATAATGTTTAAATTGAAGAATCTATCACTGCCCACAAATATCCAAAAGTTGTTCCAAATAAGGGAGAAACAATACCATTTCAGAGGAACATGTATATTTCAAAAACCTTCAGTGAGAACTGCCACCAAGCAACACTGTGTTTCAGTGCAAGGAGTCAGACTATGGAACGATTTTGGACCTGAATTAAAATCATGTACAATGCTTGGACAATTTAAACAAAAACTAAAGGAAGAAATACTCCAAACATATTTACAAGATGACATGTAAAATCACATAAGGATTGTCGTATCCAGTCTGTATTGTGTTGTTGCTTAGTTTTTTTTGTCACATTTTGTCTTAGCTTTGTTCCGAATTGTAATCGCTCTTGTTTTGTTTTTCTTTTGAATTCTTGGATGGAATATGGGTGGGCAATATAAGCTGCAGCTTCAGCCATCACCCATTTCGGATAACTTATGCTGAACTGTATAATCAGTGGAGTTATTGTTTAATTTGACCTTGTTGGATTTTTTCCCCTTTGTTATATTATTCTGTTTCTTTTTAATCTTTACTTTTAATCTATCTGAAAGATTCATTGATTCATACTGAAAGGTACAAACTTAATACTGAAGCCAACTGGACCTTACCAAACAACAGCGAGTCCCAAAGCTAATTATGTAGCCACAGTTAGCTTGTTAGCATCGCTACAATTATCACAGCTCTGAACGTAGAGTACTCTTTCAATTTAAACAGCGGTTTCTAATCTACCTGCTCAAAACCCCACACGTTTTGTCAGCATATGAAATAATGTGACTGGAAGTACTTTTGCACTTTACAAACCTGGAAAACAGCACAAACAAGAATGAGGCAGAGACGTGGCTTATGTTTTCCTTCACTTCTCTGAATACAGTGAAGGTAAACGATGGCATCCCCACCAAAGCACTGCTGCTGCTAAGTCACTGCCTTATACTGCCCCCTACTGTTCTGGAAACACTCAGCCGATTTAACTGTGTTAAGGTGTGTTCACACCAAATGCGAACAGGCAAATTTTTCATGCGGCACGATTACATTATAAATCCATGTAAACACGCCAACAGACATGAATAGTGATGTGGTGAGTGTGTTCAACCTGCTGTGGAAATTCCCAAAATAACGTCATGCTTAGGTTTACATTATCTGACCGGGGGCTCACCTGAAAATGTCGTCTCAAGCCTCCAAAACTTCACAGATGATGGGTGTTTATGTTGCTAGCTTGCTAACTTGCTAGGATGTCCGTGGCCGGAAACCGTGGATAAATAATTCCAAAATCCCGATTCAGCTGAAGCGTTCCCGGTCCTCCTGTCTCCCAGTGAGTGAGTCTCATTTTCTAACTAGTTTACTCTGCAATAGTGATAATTTTACTCCGGTGACAGCAGAATCTCAAAGCTAGCAGCTAGTTAGCTAGCGGACGCGAACGCGCGACTATGCAAATTTGCGCGTTCTCACGTCTTTTGTATGGATTCGCACTGCCTGTTCGCGTTTGGTATGAACATACCTTTAATGTGTCTCCTTAAATTGCAAGTAGATATGGACATGGGAATGAAACATCAGAAAAATAAATTAATTAATTAAAAAAAAGAAAAATTATCATACCCACTTGTGACCACACGTTAGTGGGTGTCACACAGAGCTATGAATTCAGTGATGATATTTACTGGGCTGACAAAGCGATAAATACGTCTTTACAACAGCAGGGTGAGTATTAGCAAGTTTTCAGCTGGGAGTAAAAAAAATCCTGTTTTAACTTAATTATGTTAATGTCTAGAGTAGGGCAGAGCATGTAAAGATAACAGTTACAGCGGGGAAAATAAGTATTGAACATGTCCACATTTTTCCCATTAAACATATTTCTGATGGAGCCACTAACCTGAGATTTTCACCAGATATCAGTAACAACCCAAATAATCCATACAAAGAAATCAAGGCAACTGTGTTCACAAAACAAGTTATATTTAATAAAATGGAATGACACCGGAAATAAGTATTGAAAACACGAAGAAAAAGAGGTGCAAAAAGCAGTGGCGTAGCAAGCCTTTCAAAAGTGTGGGTGTTGTGGTTCAGCTGATGGGTTATTTAATACCTAATAGATTTTTACAAAAACAATGGTCTTCATCATTACTTATGTATTTCCAGGACAAAGGATCAATGACAAAAAAGAGAAGACAGCTTCCATTGAAAAATAAATCATTGTAAATACATGTACATACATCTTTGCTAAGATCTGAAAAAAGGCTTTTCTTTTAATAAATAAAATATTGAACCTCCATTTATATAAGTAAATCCTTTAAAAAATAAAAAAAACTTTCCAAGAAAAGTGTTAGTTTACAAGCAAAACCTTACTAATTGCTGAGAAAATTGGACAATTGTGAGAGAAAAAGGTAAAAAAGCAAACAAACTAAAAATGCTCTAGAAAATTGGCATTTTTTGTTGTAAATGTATGACTTTATTGTAAATTTACGATTTTTTTCTTGGAAATGTGGAGTTTTTTCAGCATTTGGAAGTTGTGCATTTTTTCATGAAAGTTAACTTTTTCTAGTAATTTTGGGATTTGCTTGTAGTAGATTTGGGGTTTTTTAAATTGTAAATTAGAACCTTTTATGATATTTTTGCACCTTTATTCTTGCAAATTGGTACTGAAATTAATTAATTAATACTGAAATTATTTAATTAATACTGAACATCCCCTTGTTAAAAAAACAAATCACCAATTGCGTGTAAAAACTCTCCAGAAGGGAACTTCAGGGGGCAAAGGGGCAGTCCAAGATCATCACCTAGACCCTATCTGTGCACGTGCCTGCGGGCTTACTGAACTGATGGCAAGTAACAGCCACCTCTGAGTTCTCTGCTCCTCTCTCTACCATTTAATCTTCATCTCCCTCACTCAGTTCTTGTCTGCCTTTTCCTTCGTCTTCATCTCTGTCCTTACTGGCCACATCCTCACATAATGTAAGGTGTGTATGTGAGTCACATACACCCTAATCAAAACATTAACCATGAAATTGGGAATTTTATAGGCACACACACACACACACACACACACACACACACACACACACACACACACACACACGCATGCGTGCATGCACACACACACACACACACGTATACGCATGCGTATACACACCCTGTCCCTTGAAAACTGTGGGTGTTGAAACACCCACATCCCCCACAGGTGTGATGCCCATGGCAAAGAGGCATAGGATCCCAAGAAACCAGCTGAAATCCATCAGAATTTAGGAAGCCATCCCATCCCCCATCAGTGCAAATTAATTTCATCTTGTTAAGTCCTCAGGTATGGACTGTGAGAGTGAATGGTTGTCTGTCTCTCTGTATTGGCCCTGCGATGGACTGGCGATCTGTTCAGGGTGTACCCTGCCTCTTGCCCAAACATGCTGGGATAGGCTCCAGCCCCCCCGTGACCCAAAAAAGATTAAGCAGAAGAAGATGGATGGATGGTTAATTCCTGACTGATAGTCTTTGAAAAGGTCTTTGAATATCAGATTGTAACATCACACAGAACTCATGATGGGTAGAAGCAAAGACCTTTGCAACCTTATCGTTGCAAAACATAATGATGGCATTGGTTACAGGCACATTTCTAAACTGCTGAATGTTCCAGTGAGCACTGCTGCAGCCATCATTTGGAAGTGGAAAGAACATCATTTTACCATAAACTGGCCATGACCAGGAGCTTCTCACAAGATTTCTGACAGAGGAGTCAAAAGAATTATCAGAAGAGTTAACCAAGAGCCAAAGCCTTGTGGAGGCCACGCTGTTAGCCCACCCGGATCCGTCTGCATGGATAGCGCTCACTACGGACACATCTGATGTTACCATAGGGGCAGTGGTGGAGCAGTATGTCTCAGGTTCGTGGCAGCCGCTTGCATTTTTCAGTCAGACTTTGTGCGACAACGAAAGCAATTACAGCACGTTCGATAGAGAATTGCTGGCTCTCCACCTGGCGACGCGCCATTTCCAGTTTTGGTTAGAGGGGCGCGAGTTCACCGCATTCATGGACCATAAGCCACTGACGTACGCAATGGCAAAGGTCTTGGAACCGTGGTCGGCCTGGCAGCAATGGCATTTGGCCACGATTTTGGAGTTTACTACCGACATTCAACACATTGCTGGTAAGCTCAACGTTGTGGCCGATTGTCTGTCATTTGCGTTAGTTGCCCCGGTCTACATGGGAATAGATTTCCCTGTGATGGCTGCGGAGCAGGCCGAGGACATGGACATTTGTGCGCTCCAGTCTGCGCCTACTGGGTTAAGGCTGGAGAGCAGGGTGGTACAAGAAGGTGCCATCCCTTGCTCTGCGACGTCTCCACCGGCCGGTTCCAAAATCTTGGCACCGTCACGTTTTTGAGTCAGTCCACTCCCTTTCGCATCCAGGAGTGCATGCTTCGGTGAAGCTAGTGGGGGTAAAATTTGTCTTGCCACGCTTGCGCAAGGATGTGAAAGAGTGGGCTGCAGCTTGCGTTGCATGCCAGTGGGCCAAAGTGCACAAGCACACCAGAGCCTCCCTCAAGCCGTTCCAAATCCCGGCCAGGAGGTTCGACCACGTCCACGTGGATTTGGTGGGACCCCTCCCGCCGTCGCAAAGTTTTACGCACCTTTTAACAACCATGGACCACACCACGCACTGGCCTGAAGTGGTCCTGCTGGCTTCTATCACGTCCGCAGAAGTGGCTCATGCTTTTTTGTCAGCTTGGGTGGCGCGGTTCGGATCCCCATCAGACATCACTTCCGACAGGGGTCCACAATTCATTTTGGAACTGTTGTCCGCGATGGCCCAGAGCCTGGGGGTCAAAATTCACCACACTACCATGTTCAACCCCCGGGCTAACGGGTTATGTGAGCATATTCATAGGTCACTTAAAGCAGCGCTCAGAGCTTCGCTCACGGATGCAAATTGGGTTGACCGCCTGCCCTGGGTTCTTTTAGGGTTGTGCTCCGCACCTAAGGAGGATTTGGCAGCCTCCCTGACAGAACTTGTTTTCTCAGCCACTACGGATCCCCGGCAAGTTTTTACCAGAAAACCCCGCACCCGAGGCTGATCCGCACGCGCAATTTTTGCACAGTACGGAGGCTTTTAATGTACTGGGCCTGACCCACCATTGTTTTCCCCACGCCTTTGTCCCAAAAAGCTTGCAGAACGCCAGTTTTGTTTTTGTCAGGCACAATGCGCACCGGACCCTGCTGTGCCCACCGTACGACAGACCGTTCAGGGTGTTGGAACCTGGGGCGAAGCATTTTGTGTTCGACTTGGGGGGACGTAGGGAGACCGTCAGCATCGACAGGCTGAAGCCCGCTTTTGTGTTGGCAGACGAGCAGGTGGTGTTGGCCCAAGCTCCTCAGCACAGACACCTACCGTTGGTGGCTCCGCAAGTTGGTGATCCCTCGGCAGGGACCTGCACTTGCGAAGCTGATGTGTTTTCTCCCCCTCCCTTTTTCCCTCCACAGACTGATGTGCCCTCCTGTACACCATACCAGCAGGGCAGTTTGACTGGATCGGCAACCCCCCCGCTCAGCTGCTATGGGCGCCGGCTAAAGACCAAAGGACGGTGGTGGTGGTGATGGGGGGGTTAGTGCCCTTTCTGGGTGTTCAGGGGGTGGGCTGTGTAGGGGCATGGTGTGGGACTTCTCCACCCACAGAAGAAGGCAACTGGGGAAGGGGGGAACAATGGACCGAAAGAGGAGGTGTCACCAGGGGGTATCAGATGGGACAGTGTGGACTATGCGTCCCCCGGGGAGAGGAGGAAATGCTGGAGCCGCTGGAAGGAGAAGGGTGTGAGGGTGGCGCCGGCGTTATGTCATGTTAATGTGTCACACAGGCTTTGTTCTAAACACAATGTATGATGGTCGGAAATTCTGGGTCTCAATGCATGGTATTAAAGATATGAAAGAGGAATGCACAGAGACCTGGGAGCTCTTTTACTGTGCTGTATGTTGGAGATAGAATAAAGTTTCTGTGTTGTCCAGCTCGTTGCCCCGCCTGCCTCCTTTCTCCACAATATCACATAAGCTTTAATAATGAAATGTTGCTGTTTTAGGAGTCTGTAGCATTGACACTACAATGATATGAATATGATTATTAATAATTAATAACTGGAATTAATAATTATTGTTTTACCTAATTATAACACTTGGGGGCACCACTCACGGTTTAGCGAGTAGTGAGAACTCTATTAAGAAACAATTTAGCTTAAGAATTTGGCAAAAAAATAAGCTAAGCATTAATTAATAATTTCATTGACAATTATTGGATCAGTCTCATAATCTGGATGTCAGTTCTTGACACTGTGCAGTTCTGAAGTCTAGACAAGGAAAGTACACCTGTGCTCAGTTTAGCGGTTTTAATAAAACCGAAGTGACGATAGACATCGCAATATTTACATATTTACAGGTCTTGCCTAGGTGGAATAAGGCTGAAATGTGATCATGTGGGTGAATGGAGATTTAGTGAGAAAATCCATCCATTTCTTCTTCCGCTTAATCCTTTTCGGGTCACGGGGGGGCTGGAGCCTATTCCAGCATCTTTGGGCCAGAGGCAGGGTACACCCTGGACAGATCACCAGTCCATCGCAGGGCCAACACAGAGAGACAGACAACCATTCACTCTCACAGTCATACCTAAGGACAATTTAGAATCCCCAGTTTGATGCCAATTAACCTAATGTGCATGTTTTTGGCATGTGGGAGGAAACTGGAGAAATCCCAGAGTAAACCCACACAGACACAACGCAAAGCTAATGAAAAGAGAATTTTGAAAAAGTATTATAAAAAAAACAAAAAAAACCCAAAAACAGATGAACTTTACATTATACTCAGAAAGGAACAGTAGTTACAGAAAAAGTTATGGCTGGGGTGAATAAAAATGTGTCCCTGAAACTAATGCTGTTGGCTGCCTCATGTTCTTGGAGTGGCTGGGTTCACAAGAGACTTAGACTAAGACCAGAATGAAGTAATGAAGCCTCATGGGGTTGCAGACGCTGGAGGATTGGAGACTTCTGGAAGCCTGGCTTGTCCAACCTGGGTTGGCGATAGGACCTTGACAGCAATAGTCCTCTCTGTAGTTCTGTATCCGAGGTCTTGACTGAGGAGCCTTCTTGGTGGTGGGGGCCCCGGTTTAGGTCCCACAGCTTAGGTTTGCTGGCATCTTCTTTAGAACTATGGGTTGCCCTCTGGGACAGCATTTGATGTTGGAGTACAGCCCAGTAGAAAGCCTTAAAATAGATTAACTAGGTATGCTCTAAAGTGTGTAGGTATGCTTGAGTTTACAAAAAAAATTAAGATTCAAGAGGAAGAATCAAAACTTGAGTTGCTTAGAAAAAAGAGAAAAATTGAGGATTAACTCCAACTTGTCACTGCTTTTGAAAGAAGGTGGCAAAACTTTAAGGAAAAAATCAAAAAGTTGTAAAAGTTTAAATGAAGAGAGCACTGTAAGAACAAAAAGAAAGTTTCATTTTACCTTGAGTAAAACAAGAGAGCTATAGGTGCTTTTCCACTTGGCCCAGTTTGGCCCCCTTTGATACGGTACGGTACGGTACAGTTCAGCCCGCATTGTTTTTCAACTGCACTAGGTGTCATTTGAAGTGGGTGGGAAATAGTTACAGGGAGGTGGCGCAACCCTCTCCCTCCCGCTACGTAAAACAAGCGTAACTGGCGTAAATCAAGCGTAACATTACGCAGAACACAAGTTGGCAGGATACGAGGCGTCTGCGTTCTCTGGCTGTTTTTGCCAGAATAAAGACAAAAACGGAGAACAGAAGGCAAACCTGCAATATGACACACTCTGGAAAGGTACTGGTGTAGCGGTTTGAATTCAACCACCACAACACAGAGACAGAACACAGAGACAGTCAGCTCGCACTCCTGGGTTTTTTAAGATAAGATAAGATAAGATAAGCCTTTATTAGTCCCACAACGGGGAAATTCCAGGATTGCAACAGCACAGGGATAGCAACACTCAGAGCAACAATCAGAAGGCAAGAAAAAAACAAGCAAGCAAGAGCAGCTAATATACATATGTACGTATTACTATAAAATATATATATATACACACACACACACAGACACACAGTGCAGAGCATTGTAGCTGGATGGAATAAATATATGAATATATGAACACACAGTGCAGAGCATTGTAGCTAGATGGAATAAATATGTAAATATATAAACACCCACAGTACGGAGCATTGCAGCTAGGTGGAATAAATATGCAAGTATATAAACACACACAGTGCGGAGCAATGTAGCTAGATGGAATAATATGTAGATATATAGATATATAAACACACCCAGTGCTGAGCATTGTAGCTAGATGGAATAAATATGTAAATATATAAACACACACAGTGCAGAGCATTGTTGCTAGGTGGGATAAAACAGCATAACCGTCTACTTAGTTATCCTACATGGTATGATTATGTGCCCATACATATTCTCACCCTCCATAGCGACCGGTATGTTCCTAGTTGTATGCCGGAGGGGACCATTGTGTAAGTCTATTGCATCTTTTGCATTCAAAAAACTATTAGTTTGTTACGTCTTTTTGCTATCTCTGCGAGCAGCCCTGCTTAGGTTGTACAGTCTGACAGCCGTTGGTAGGAAGGACCTACGAAACCTCTCGGTTGTGCACCTGGGATGATGTAGTCTGCTGCTAAATGAGCTCCTCAGTGCATTCAGTATGTCCTGCATAGGGTGGAACTCGGACTCCAGCAGAGATGACAGTTTAGCCACCGTCCTTCTCTCTCCTATCTCCTCCATCGGATCAAGGCGCTGCCCCAGGACAGAGCTAGCTTTCTTAATCAGTTTGTTCAGTCTCTTCCTATCGGCTGCAGTAATGCCACTGCCCCAGCAGACCACTCCAAAAGTGATGGCTGATGCCACCACCGTGTCATAGAATGACTTCAGCAGCGCCCCTTGTACACCAAAAGACCTGAGTCTCCTCAGCAGGAACAGCCTGCGCTGTCCCTTCTTGTAGAGTGCATCAGTATTGTGTGACCAGTCTAGTTTATTGTTCAGATGAATACCCAGGTACTTATAGGATGTCACCATCTCGATGTCTGTTCCCTGTATATTTACTGGTACTGTGAGGGGCTGCCCATGCCTGCGGCAGTCCACCACCAGCTCCTTAGTTTTCCTCGCGTTGATCTGGAGGCAGTTCCGATGGCACCAGTCCACGAAGTCCTGGATAAGCCCTCTGTACTCAGCTTCATCTCCATTGGAGATGAGGCCAACGATCGCAGAGTCATCAGAGAACTTCTGTAGATGGCAATGTGTTGTGTTGTGTGAGAAGTCCGCAGTATAAAGAGTGAACAGGAAGGGAGCCAGCACCGTTCCCTGGGGGGCCCCCGTGCTACTGATGATCGTGTCGGACACACAGTCCCGGGTTCTCACAAACTGAGGCCGGTTCGTGAGGTAGTCCAGGATCCATGATGACAGGTGCTGGTCCACCCCTGCGCGCAGCAGCTTGTCCTTCAGGATCATCGGTTGGATGGTGTTGAAAGCACTGGAGAAGTCAAAGAACATGATCCTCACCATATTCCCGGGCTTCTCCAGGTGGGACAGAGAACGGTGAAGGAGGAAGATCACCGCATCCTCCACCCCAATGCCATGCTGGTAGGCGAACTGGAGTGGATCCATCGCTGGTTCCACCAGGGGGCGGAGGTGAGCAAGGAGCAGTCTCTCCAGGGTCTTCATCAAGTGGGACGTCAAGGCCACCGGTCTGTAGCTGTTCAGGTCTTTGGGGTGGGAAGTTTTTGGTACAGGTACCACACAAGATGTTTTCCACAGCTGTGGTACCCTCCCCAGTTTCAGGCTCATGTTGAAGATATACGTCACAATCCCACACAGCTGGTCTGCACAGGACTTGAGGAGCTTTGCGCTGATGCCGTCCGGTCCCGGCGCCTTCCTCGCCTTGATCTTCCTCAGCTCCGTCCTCACCTGGGTCCTGGTCAGGGTCAGGATGGGGGGCTGTGTGTTGGGAGTGGGGGGGTGTTGGTGGAGTGGGGAGTGGGCAGCAGGACTTGATTTCTTTAGAGGCAGCAGTGGTTGTTGTGCAGTCAGGGGGGAGGGCGGTTGGTCAAATCTATTGAAAAACAGATTCAGGTTGTTCGCCCACTCCCTGCCCCCTGTGGCCTGGGGGGAGGTATTCTGGAGCCCCGAGATGGTTTTGAGGTTTCTCCAGACCCCGCTGATGTCGCTCTGTTGCAGCTTGTCCTCCATCTTCTTCCTGAAGCTGTCCTTGCCTTCTCTGATCTTTCTCCTCAGCTCCCTCTGTACGGACTTCAGCATCTCCCTGTTCCCTGACCTGAAGATCCTCTTCTTCTCTCTCAGAAGTGTTTTTATCTCAGGGTTGATCCAGGGTTTGTTGTTTGAGTGACGCCGTATGGTCTTGGTGGGAACGGATTTGTCCACACAGAAGCTGAGGTAGCCCGTGAAGGTGTGAATGAGGCCATCGATGTCCTCACCATGTGGATCGCAGAGCTGCTTCCAGGCGGTGGCTTCAAAACAGCCCTTTAGGGTGTCCATTGTCTCCTCAGACCATAACTCCACAGTGTGCATGGCCGGAGGTTGTCTGTGCACTAGGGGTTTGTACACCGGCCGGAGATGAACCAAGTTGTGATCCGATCTCCCGAGTGGGGGGAGTTGTGATGAGGTGTACGCCTCCTTAGTGTTTGCGTAGCATATTTTCCGCTGCATGCTGCGTTTACAGCTGTGAGGTTAAAGTGTCATCCATGCATTGTGTTCATGCATCCTGTCTGTACCTCTGATATGCAAATGCCCAGATTGACTGCTGTGAATGTCTTTGATGTATTGTTTGAGTTGAGTATATAAGCTGCACTGTGCTGTAAATCTGCCTCTCATTCTCTCACTCTGATTCTGCATCTGCTGCGAGACACACACACTGTCTCCTCTTTGAGAGCTGGAGGAACGAAGCGGCAGCCTGCTCAAACCATGGGCTGTAGCCAAGTTCTGATGAAGGCGGGTGATAATAAAGCTATTTAAAAATCCAACGCTGCCTTTATTTTATCATCCTCTTCACTGGCGACCCCGGAATGCACACGTTTTGTGCAAACGCAACCTTCTGATCTGAACAGCCACACTGGCGACCCGAGACTGAAGAAAACGAGCGGCCAGCGAATGCAGCACCCGGGCATGAATGCTCCGTCACAGCGGCCTGACTGGTCTTCCCTCCCTGCGGCCTCAGGGAGACCTCGACGCAGAGCCCACGGCGGGCGAGCCGCTCTCAGGACATCAACCAAGACCGGGTAAGCGGCAGAGAACGTCATGGCGCGCCCTCACCGAGATTGGCACATCCACGCGGGACCGGCCGCGCAGCTCCTCCACATCAGAGCACAGGCGGGCGACTCCCATGGCCGACGGAGCACACGTGGACCTGAACGCACCATGACTAATCTGCAGCCACGGCTCGTCAGAGATGTTTTTCGGTGCACACTATGCTGATCTCCAAGTTTCCGACCCTGATTTCCTCTCCAGCGGGCCCACCCACGCACGGAGCCCCGGCACGCGCACCGGGGGTGACGAGGACGGCGCACCACGCACGGGACAAATACGGCTTTTCCGACCGCCTTCCTTCTGCTGCACACTGGTCCTTCAAGCTTGCTGGTACACCTGAGGCCCGCAGCTTGCTCACGGGATTTTATGGTCTTAGCCACGGCACACAAGGGGAATTCAGCTGTCTGCGGTTCCCGAGGCTGTAGGGTTACGTCTGCCCTAAAGTCAACACGCCAGTCCCTCTGCTTTTATTTTTTTTTTTCTTGCCGCCGCTCCTGCTTTTCTTCATGGCCACGAGAGGAGTCAGAGACTATTTTTTTTTCTTCTTCTGATCTCCGCATGTTCAGACGGGACATCGTGGAGCAGCAAACACTTTTGGCGCGACTCGAACGATTTTCCCGCGCCCGGTCAGCATTTGCTACCCCCCTCCCCCTCCTCCTGCACAGAGCTTTTCCCTGCTCGCTGCCCAAACTGCAACACCGAGGTCACGGTCCCCTACCGTGCCCTCTGGGGGGGAGCAGTGTAGCGGTTTGAATTCAACCCCCGCAACACAGAGACAGAACACAGAGACAGTCAACTCGCACTCCTGGGTTTTTCCGCTGCATGCTGCGTTTACAGCTGTGAGGTTAAAGTGTCATCCATGCATTGTGTTCATGCATCCTGTCTGTACCTCTGATATGCAAATGCCCAGATTGGCTGCTGTGAATGTCTTTGATGTATTGTTTGAGTTGAGTATATAAGCTGCACTGTGCTGTAAATCTGCCTCTCATTCTCTCACTCTGATTCTGCATCTGCTGCGAGACACACACACTGTCTCCTCTTTGAGAGCTGGAGGAACGAAGCGGCAGCCTGCTCAAACCATGGGCTGTAGCCGAGTTCTGATGAAGGCGGGTGATAATAAAGCTATTTAAAAATCCAACGCTGCCTTTATTTTATCATCCTCTTCACTGGAGTATTTAGAAGCCATGAGGATACCAACTACATTACGTATTACGGTAAGCTGATGATTGCTAATGTTACTTTGCTTTTAAGTCCGCCTTACAACATTGTAATGTCGGCAAGTTATCGATATTAGGTACTAAAATATGTATTCTGTGTGTGTGTTTCAGATGGCTCTCTTGTGGCATTATTTGATGTGATGGCGGCGCACCTAGACGCAACGGCCCCTCTTGGCATCAGCGAATGTGAGAGTTTTAGTCATCCCAGACGTACATTCTGTAAAACTTAAAACCGTGAGACCTTATTAAACATCAAGGTACTGCACACTGCAAGAATTGCGGCACCCGGTTGTGACTTGGACATTTTACGCCAGCATGGAATTCTGGCGGAGTCCCTGCTGGAGGCTACCCGGGAGAGGAGGAAGCGTAAGCGGAGGGAGTGCAAGCAAAAGCATGGAAAAAGGGCCGGGATCCATGCTAGGCTAAAGGCTAACCCCTCCAGACCAGCAGTACCGTCGCTCCTTCTCTCTAACGTCCGCTCCCTCGACAACAAGCTGGACGAGCTGCGTCTGCTGAGAGAAACCCGGAGAGACTGGAGAGACTGCTGTGTGCTTGCGTTCACGGAGACATGGATCCACGACAACATCCCTGACGAGGCCATTCAACTGGAAGATATGGAGGTGTTCCGAGCTGACAGAGAAACGGCGAGCTCTGGTAAGAGCCGTGGGGGTGGGCTATGCATCTATGTTAACAAGAACTGGTGCGTTAATGCCACGTTAGTGTCTAAACACTGCTCTCCGTTGGCGGAGTTCCTTATTGTAAATTGTTGGCCATATTATTTGTTGAGGGAATTCAGCAACGTGTTTGTAGTGGCTGTTTACATAACGCCGAGTGCTAACGCTAAAGCTAATG
This sequence comes from Pholidichthys leucotaenia, assembly GCA_020510985.1. Lineage (NCBI taxonomy): Eukaryota > Metazoa > Chordata > Actinopteri > Cichliformes > Pholidichthyidae > Pholidichthys > Pholidichthys leucotaenia. Next base: position 277,799,710 of record CM035840.1, on the reverse strand, counting down.
CTAAGGAAGCACTTGAGGAGCTGCACAATGCTATTAGTGAAATCCAAACTTCACACCCGGACAGTTTTGTGGTGGTTGCAGGGGATTTTAACCACACCAGCTTAAAGACTGTGCTCCCCAAGTTTAGACAATGTGTAGACTTTAAGACCAGAGGAGAGAATATGTTGGACTTAGTGTACACAAACACAGATGCACATAAGGCAATACCCCGCCCCCATCTCGGACTTTCTGACCACATATCCATGATGCTGGTGCCTGCCTACAAACCTTTATTGAAGAGCAGCAGGCCAGCAGTGAAACAAATCAGGATTTGGACAGAGAGTGCAACCTCTGCACTGAAAGACTGTTTTCTGCACACAGACTGGGAGGTCTTTAAAATAGCAGCCTCCCAGGCGAGGTCTTTAAAATAGCAGCCTCCCAGGAAGACAAGACAGATGTGGAGGAGTATGCTGAAACGGTCACCAGCTACATCGCGAAGTGCACAGAGGATGTCACTACTGTGAAGACCATCACTGTACGGGGAAACCGTAAGCCCTGGATGACCGCAGAGGTGCGCTCGCTGCTTACAGCCAGAGAGGCAGCCTTCAGAGCGAAGGACAGGATCACCCTCCGCTCAGCCAGGTCTGCGCTGTCAAAGGGAATTAAGATGGCGACGCGCGCCTATGTGGAGAAAATCCAGGGACACCTCTGTGACACTAGGAACACCAAGCAGATGTGGCAGGGAGTTCGGACACTGACGGGCTATAAGTCTGGGCAGGGGGTCGATGATGACAACGCTTCGCTTCCAGACAAGCTCAACGACTTCTTTGCACGTTTTGAAGCATCAAACCCGACAACAAGAGGGAGGGCTGGCCCATCCCCACCATCGGTCGGACCAGCTTTCACCATCAACACAGCGGACACACGGAGGACCCTAACCAGTGTCAACCCACTTAAAGCTGCAGGTCCGGACAACATCCTGGGACGTGTGCTCCAAGACTGCGCGAGCGAGTTGGCGGATGTCCTGACTGACATTTATAACACCTCCCTGAGTCAGGCCATCGTTCCCAGATGCTTCAAGACTTCTATCATAGTACCGGTGGCAAAGAAACAAGTTGTGTCCTGTTTGAATGACTGTCGTCCTGTTGCACTGACACCAATTGTGATGAAGTGTTTCGAACGACTCATCAAACCACACATTACAGCCTGCCTCCCAGCATCACACGACCCGCTCCAGTTTGCATATCGTTCAAACCGCTCCACGGAGGATGCTATAATCACTACCCTGCACTCTGTCATCACCCACCTGTATCAGAAAGACACCTACGCCAGACTCCTGTACATTGATTTCAGTTCAGCATTCAACACCATTATTCCCCAGAGACTGATGGAGAAATTACTCCTTCTTGGACTGAACACCGCCACATGTCTCTGGATCCTGGATTTCCTGACTAAGAGACCTCAGTTTGTCCAGGTTGGAAACAACATCTCCAACTATGTCACGCTGAGCACCGGATCCTCTCAAGGCTGTGTACTCAGTCCATTGTTGTTTACACTTCTAACACATGAATGTGTATCCAGACACGAGGGGAACCAGATTATTAAGTTTGCAGACGACACCACGGTGGTGGGACTTATTCAGAGGGATGAGGAATCAATGTACAGGGAAGAAGTGAGAGACCTGGAGGGCTGGTGCAGGGAGAACAATCTGGTGCTCAATGTGGACAAAACGAAGGAGATGATTATTGACTTCCGGCGGTCACAGCCTGAACACGTCCCCCTCAGCATCAGCGGCCGTTCAGTGGAGAGAGTGGAGAACATCAAGTTCCTTGGAGTGCAGATCTCGCAGGACCTGACCTGGAGCAAGAATTCCTTGGGGATTAGGAAGCGGGCCCAGCAGAGACTGCACTTCTTGAGGAAACTCAAACAGGCCTCTCTCCCCATCTGCATCCTCAGGACCTTCTACAGAGGTGTGGTGGAGAGTGTTCTGATGTACTGCATTGCTACATGGTACTCCAGCTGCAGTATGTCAGACAAAAAATCCCTGCAGAGGATAGTCAAGGGAGCTGAGAGGGTAATTGGAGTCTCCCTCCCCTCTGTCCAAGAACTTTTTCAGAACCGTTGCAGGAGCAGGGCACTGAACATTGTCAAGGACCGTTCTCACCCTCTGCATAAACACTTTGAACTCCTGCCATCTGGTAAACGATTCCGGAGCATCAGAGGCAGAACCACCAGACTGATTAACAGCTTCCTTCCACAAGCTGTTAGGATGCTGAACAGCTGATACGGAATCTCTCATACATACTACTGCACCTACGGACATTATGTATATTATTTGTTTATTATAGTTCTGGTTAGTTTTCAAGTACACTACCGTTCAAAAGTTTGGGGTCACTTAAAAATTTCCCTATTTTTGAAAGAAAAGCACTGTTTTTTTCAATGAAGATAACTTTAAACTAATCAGAAATACACTCTAATATCTAATATACATCGCTAATGTGGTAAATGACTATTCTAGCTGCAAATGTCTGGTTTTTGGTGCAATATCTACATAGGTGTATAGAGGCCCATTTCCAGCAACTATCACTCCAGTGTTCTAATGGTACAATGTGTTTGCCCATTGCGTCAGAAGGCTAATGGATGATTAGAAAACCCTTGTGCAATCATGTTAGCACAGCTGAAAACAGTTTAGCTGGTTAGAGAAGCTAAAACTGACCTTCCTTTGAGCAGGTTGAGTATCTGGAAAAAATTATTATTTCAAATACAAATCATTATTTCTAACCTTGTCAATGTCTTGACTATATTTTCTATTCATTTTACAACTCATGGTGGTAAATAAGTGTGACTTTTCATGGAAAACTCAAAATAATTGTCTGGGTGACCCCAAACTTTTGAACGGTAGTGTATGTCTCAGGGATATGTGAATGGATGTGGGGGGCCGGGGGTGAGGGTGAGGGTGTGTGTGACTGTGTCTTAAATTATGTTCTTTTACTTGTATGGATGCCGAGAGAAACGCAATTTCATCTTGCCTGCACTACAGTTGTATGTACAGCAATATGACAATAAAGGTTGATTTGATTTGATTTGTGGCAAAAATATCGCTTCAAACGGTCGGTGTTAACGTTCAACACAGTGATGTGACCCCAACTTCACGAACGCGAAGTGGCTATAATGTCTGTAGAAATGTTTAGCTTCCTGTGAAATAAACTGATCTGATCTGTGTCAAAATCATGGAGAGACTGTTGAGACATCATGGGATTTACCTGCTCCAGCCAGTGGTGTCGTGGCAAAACATGGATCAGGTGCCATATGAACCGTTAAATATATATTTCAACAGGTAAACAGTACCGAGTTAGGCATAAGATATATTTAACAGTTATGATGCATTTTAAGCCAAAACAAATGGATCTAGAAAGTAATTAAAATAATGCAGTCACAAGGTTACATGGAGAAATAAGTGGATTAACTGGAAATATATCATATTGAGTATTGCTGACTACATGTAGACACTGTATAAATGTATATTCTCTGCATCAACAGTGAACTATACATGTATTCATGTAGTATTGCCCTGGGAATTTTGACAATAAACCTTTGTACTTTTGCAGATGTCTCGATTTTGTTTTAGTCTTCAGCAAATAATTGTGTTGGTTACTTTTCTTAAAAATGAGCCATTATTTTCAAAGTCACTGTTAAATGGTTCGTACTGTTGACTCTTTTCCCACCGGTGTCTTAACAGACAAAATAGAAAATCATGATGCAAACACATAAATCCCTAAATTGTTTATTCCAATCAGCAGAAAATTACAGATTATTTAGAATGTGCAAAATTCAAACTGAAAAAAAAAAGAAACTGGAATGGGTCACACACACCAGCCACACTGCCTCACTGAGAAGCAACTCCCCTCGTACTGGTCCCGGTTCAGCAGATCTCAGCCTGCATCTCTGTAAATAGTGAGGCAAGGTCTGGTTTGGGTGGATCATTTTCCCCTTGCCTAGATGAAAGACAGAAATGGGTGGTGGATAATTAAAGAAAGTTTAAAACATATTTGAGAAATGAATGAATGAATCTTTATTTCGGATAGATTAGATTAAAAGAAAGGGTCAGAATAATAGAACAAAGGGGGAAAAAATCCAACAAGGTCAAATTAAACAGCAACTCCTCTGATTATACAATTCAACATAACTTATCCGAAATGGGTGATGGCTGAAGCTGCAGCTTATATTGCCCACCCATGTTCCATCTAAGAATTCAAAAATAAAATAAAATAAAATAAGAGTGATTACAAATCAGAACAAAGCCAAGACAAAACGTGACAAAAACTAAGCAACAGCAAAACACAGACTGGATATGATAATCCTTGTGTGATTTTACATGTCGTTTTGTATGTACAGCCGTGGACAAAATTGTTGGTACCCCTCTGTTAATGAAAGAAAAACCCACAATGGTCACAGAAATAACTTGAATCTGACAAAAGTGGTAATAAATAATAATTATATGAAAATTAACCAATGAAAATCAGACAATGCTTTTTATTTATTTATTTTATTTATTTTACCTTTATTTAACCAGGAAAAAAAAAAACCTGTTGAGATTAAAAACCTCTTTTTCAAGGGAGTCCTGGCCAAGAGGCAGCAAAAACATCACAAATACACTTACAATGACATACAAATCATATAAAACAGTTACAAATTAGTGAGGCCATCTCAAGTGTTCGCAATCTGGATTTAAAGTCGTTCAATGAAACAAGTTCCGTTAGTTTCCAGTCTTTTTGCAACATGTTCCATGTAGAGGGGGCTGAGAACATGAAAGCTCTTTTTCCCAGCTTAGTACGGGCAAATGGAACAGAAAGCAACAAATGATCATTACAACGCAAACCATAAGAATCAACACTTCTCAGTGTGATCAAATTACAAATGTAAGGGGGCAACAGTCCAAGCATGGCCTTGTAAATAAAAATGTAAAAGTGAGTCAACCTCCTGGTGGACAAAGAGGGCCATCCCACTCTAGAATACAGTTCACAGTGATGGGTCAAGGCTCTACAGTTTGTAACAAACCTCAAAACAGCATGATATACAGAGTCAATCTTCTTTTGAACTGTGGTTCAACAGAATTACTTTAAAAAACAAACTCATGAAACAGGCCTGGACAAAAATGATGGTACCCCTAGAAAAGATTGAAAATAATGTGACCATAGGGACATGTTCAACCAAGATGTGTCCTCGAATTAACATCACAGGTGTCTACAAACTTGTAATCAGTCAATCGGCCTATTTAAAGGGTGACAAGTAGTCACTGTGCTGTGACCATTGTGGGTTTTTCTTTCATTAACAGAGGGGTACCAACAATTTTGGCCACGTGTGTATGTTTGGAGTATTTCTTCCTTTAGTTTTTGTTTAAATTGTCCAAGCGTTGTACATGATTTTAATTCAGCTCCAAAAGCGTTCCACAGTCTGACTCCTTGCACTGAGACACAGTGTTGCTTGGTGGCAGTTCTCACTGAAGGTTTTTGAAATATACATGTTCCTCTGAAATGATATTGTTTCTCCCTTATTTGGAACAACTTTTGGATATTTGCGGGCAGTGATAGATTCTTAGCTTTAAACATTATTACTGCAGTTTTAAAGGCAACCAGATCTTTCAACCTGAGAGCTTTTAATTTAAGAAAAAGTGGGTTTGTTGGTTCCCTGTAAGCAGTTTATTATTCTAATAGCTCTCTTCTGAAGTATAAAGACTGGATATATGTTTTATATGTGTTTCCCCATACTTCAGTACAATATGTCATATATGGGTATTGGTATCCTCTCTGAAGAGCTGGAGCAGGTGGCTGGGGAGACGGAAGTCTGGGCTTCTCTGCTTGAACTGCTGCCTCTGCGACCTGGACCTTTGGAAAAGCAGTAGAAGATGGATGGATGGATGTCATGTATGGGAGTATTAATGAATGATACAAAGTCCATAGTGTGGGTTGATTCAGCAAATATTTCACTCTGTGCAGTATTGCGATTGATTTGCATATTTCACCTTTAATATAATTAATGTGACTTCCAACACAGTTTTTTATTGATTATTATGCCAAGGATTTTAATTTTGGATACCCTTTCAATCTCTACACCATTTACACTGAGTTGTTGTGATGGTGTGAAATAACGTTATCAATAAAAGTTTAGCCACCGCTGTGTCGCCCTGGTTTTAAGTGTGGGTGGTGTTTTGTGCTTGTATTGCTAAAATATAAAAGGAAGCACTACAGTGGGTCTCAAATATTTGTAATGTGTTCTTTTACTGAATGAGTTTAAAGATGAAATACTATAGACTACACATACACTACCGTTCAAAAGTTTGGGGTCACCCAAAATTTTTTGTTTTCCATGAAAAGTCACACTTATTTACCACCATGACTTGTAAAATGAATAGAAAATATAGTCAAGACATTGACAAGGTTAGAAATAATGATTTGTATTTGAAATAATAATTTTTTCCTTCAAACTTTGCTTTCGTCAAAGAATCCTCCATTTGCAGCAATTACAGCATTGCAGACCTAACATGATTGCACAAGGGTTTTCTAATCATCTATTAGCCTCCTGACGCAATGAGCAAACACACTGTACCATTAGAACACCGGAGTGATAGTTGCTGGAAATGGGCCTCTATACACCTATGTAGATATTGCACCAAAAACCAGACATTTGCAGCTATAATAGTCATTTACCACATTAGCAATGTATAGAGTGTATTTCTGATTAGTTTAAAGTTATCTTCATTGAAAAAAAGTGCTTTTCTTTCAAAAATAAGGAAATTTCTAAGTGACCCCAAACTTTTGAACGGTAGTGTATAAACTAAAATTCTAATGATGACTGAACAACTCCCATTTCCCACGGTGCAAGATACACTATTATGACTATAACTCATAAAGGATCATAGAAGTGATCTGATAACAAAAAATAAACAAGCGGTTTATTTTATGGCGGCTATTATTGGATGTGCCATTCATTTTCAGTTACTCTGTAATTAATATTCACACAAATAAATCTCAATTCAGTCCCTTTCATATTAAGTGGAAATTGTGCTATTTTAAATTTGGCACTTTACCTAAACTTTAACTTAAAAAGCAAAAGATTTGACTATAAATATGATGTGTTGTTTACCTGTCACAATACATTGGTGTCAAAACGTCGCCATTCCGAGCAGATCCTGTTTGGACTCTACAATGAAATACACACAAATTAAGTACATGCACAGCACGAAAGTGCAACATGTAAAAAAACAAAACAAAACACCTTTTTAACCAGGATTACAACTAGCTTATTTCATCAGATATTGTCAACACAAAAAAGCAACATACAAGGACGGACGTAGCATTGAGCTAGGTCATCGTTTAAACACGATTAAGTTTTCGTCTGTCCTAAGTGAACTTTCCACTGCTGGAAAAAATAACGTAAAACATGAATACAGTGATCCCTCACTTATCGCGGTTAATGGGTTCCAGAACCGACCGCGAAAAGTGAAAAACCGCGAAGTAGCGTCACCCCTAATGACGTCATCCATAAATAATACGTACGTTCATTCTCTCACTCTCTCTCTCTCATATGATACGTGTGTGTGTGTGTGTACGTGTACATACATACGTAGATGTAAATAAAGTGTACATAAATATGTTTTTAGAACTCTTTTATTCTTATAACAAGATACGTAACTCAAGATGAAGATGATTTACTTCACAGGTTAATGAGAGCTTTACTGCTCCTCAGGTGACGCCTCATCGTCAGGTGCTAGAAGCGCAGGATCATCGAGGGCAGCTTCCGATAGAGCTGGAGAAGCTGCAGGAGGCGGCGTAGTGGCTCGACGGGAAGACTATTTCGCACAAAATGGCACAAGAGAACAGCAAAAAGTTCCACGCTGCGAGACTACGTAACACGAGCGATAAAGAGCAATGAATGCGGTCTTCCTTCCCTTCATGGGCGCTCGGCAGGGAGAGGAGGTGGGTGAAACGTCTCGGCCAATCAGCTTGCGGGGTGAAACGTCTCGGCCAATCAGCTTGCGAGATTTCCGAGCCGAGCCAACACGAGAACAGCGAACAGAGAGGTGGATTTTTTGAGTTGTGCGGCTCTCCGTGTTGATACCTAATGGTCTAATGTAGTCTCCCTGCCTTCTGCTAGCGCCCGCCCATTATTTCTCAATTTTGAATTTTTGATGAATATTTTTGAAAAATCCGCAATGCACTGAGGGCGCGAAAGGTGAAGCGCGAAGTAGCGAGGGATCACTGTATCACATCACTCACCGTCCTGTATATCACAATATCACGGCTTCAACTGCTGAAGTTGGGTGCGTCGCGGCTGTACATTCAATTCAATTCGGGTGGCTGGGTCTAATTCCCGATGAGTCTCTGTCTATTTTGTGGTGCGTCTGCTTGTGTTCCCCACTGCAAGCTCAGTCTGCTTCCCTCTGCATTCTCTCATCAGCCGAAATGCACAGGAAACTCTGCTGGACTGCGGTGTTAGATTTCTGCTGATTTCTGTTAAGCCATTCTATCGTTGTTGTTTATAATATCACTTGTTCGCGGACTCACGGACGAAAAATTGCAAATGGTGGCCAGCAAGCTATTCTGGAAAGTTAGCGTAACACCCACTCTCATGACGCTACGCCCGGGCCAATCAGTGGCCAGCAGTGGGTTGACGTAACAGTGCCGGTACCCTTCGGGCCTACTCTCGATTGGTGCCGATAAAACTGGAACAGTTCCGAAATAACAGAACTGTTAGGCCATTGGGTGCCGAATGGAAAAGCGGACAAAGGGGGCCGAACCGTGCCAAATGGGGCCAAACTGGGCCAAGTGGAAAAGCGCCTTATGGAAAGGCATGCAGGCCTCAGAAGGGGGAGAGAGACACAGGCTTCTCTCCAGAGGAAGTGTTGAGGACAAAAAAGAGAGATTAAGTTCTCAGTATGTGATAAGATTGTGTTTTTCTTAGTAGGTGGAGTTTCAGGAGGTATCAGTGAATGGGAAAGGCTCTCTTTTTGACTAGTCACATGACTTACTGGGGAAGCATTGCACATTCGTTGTGGACAAAAGTCAAGGGAACAACAGTGAGAATTCCTGAAGGAATGAATGTTCACATTTGTCTACAACAGCATTCCTGAATGATTTGACTACTCTAGAAGAATTCAAAATGAGGAAGAACATGCACAAACATTTATGACAACAAGCAATGCAGATAATCAAAGCATCGTTCCCAGATGCTTCAAGACCTCTATCATTGTACCGGTGGCAAAGAAACCAGTTGTGCCCTGTTTGAATGACTATCGTCCTGTTGCACTGACACCAATTGTGATGAAGTGTTTTGAACGGCTTGTCAAACCACACATTACGGCCTGCCTCCCTGCATCACACGACCCGCTCCAGTTTGCATATCATTCAAACCGCTCCACGGAGGATGCTATAGTCACCACCCTACACTCTGTCATCACCCACCTGGACCAGAAAGACACCTACGCCAGACTCCTGTACATTGATTTCAGTTCAGCATTCAACACCATTATTCCCCAGAGACAGATGGAGAAATTACTCCTTCTCGGTCTGAACACCGCCACATGTCTCTGGATCCTGGATTTCCTGACCGAGAGACCTCAGTCTGTCTGGGTTGGAAACAACATTTCCAACTCTGTCACGCTGAGCACCGGATCCCCTCAAGGCTGTGTACTCTTTCCACTGTTGTTTACACTTCTAACACATGACTGTGTATCCAGACACGAGGGGAACCAGATTATTAAGTTTGCAGACGACACCACGGTGGTGGGACTTATTCAGAGGGATGAGGAATCAATGTACAGGGAAGAAGTGAGAGACCTGGAGGGCTGGTGCAGGGAGAACAATCTGGTGCTCAACGTGGGCAAAAGGAAGGAGATGATTATCGACTTCCGGCGGTCACAGCCTGAGCACGTCCCCCTCAGCATCGGCGGCCGTTTAGTGGAGAGAGTAGAGAACATCAAGTTCCTCGGAGTGCAGATCTCGCAGGACCTGACCTGGAGCAAGAATTCCTTGGAGATCAGGAAGCGGGCTCAGCAGAGACTGCACTTCTTGAGGAAACTCAAACAGGCCTCTCTCCCCATCTGCATCCTCAGGACCTTCTACAGAGGTGTGGTGAAGAGTGTTCTGACGTACTGCATTGCTACATGGTACTCCAGCTGCAGTATGTCAGACAAAAAAGCCCTGCAGAGGATAGTCAAGGGGGCTGAGAGGGTAATTGGAGTCTCCCTCCCCTCTGTCCAAGAACTTTTTCAGAACCGTTGTAGGAGCAGGGCACTGAACATTGTCAAGGACCGTTCTCACCCTCTGCATAAACACTTTGAACTTCTTCCATCTGGTAAATGATTCCGGAGCATCAGAGGCAGAACCACCAGACTGATCAACAGCTTCCTTCCACAAGCTGTCAGGATGCTGAACAGTTGACCCGAAATCTCTCATACACACTACTGCACCTACGGACATTTTGTGTATTATTTGTATATTATAGTTAGTTAGTTTTTTTTTTTTTCCCCAAGTATGTCTCAAGGATGTGTGAATGGATGGGGGGGTGGGGGGTGGAGCTATGTGGGAGTGTGTCTTAAATCATGCTGCTTCTATTTATATGGATGCCGAGAGAAACGCAATTTCATCTTGCCTGCACTACAGTTGTATGTACAGCAATATGACAATAAAGTCTGATTTGATTTGATTTGATTTTGATTTTGATTTTAAAGTCAAATGTAGATCTCACAAGTTCCTCTTGGGTAGCTGCAGTCAGAAACCAAGAAGTGTTGGGAGTTCTTTGTTTTTCATGTCCTCACACCTATGCGTGAAGAAGAATCTATCACTGCCCGCAAATATCCAAAAGTTGTTCTAAATAAGGGAGAAACAATACCATTTCAGAGGAACATGTATATTTCAAAAACCTTCAGTGAGAACTACCACCAAGCAACACTGTGTTTCAGTGCAAGGAGTAAGATTATGGAACGATTTTGGACCTGAATTAAAATCATGTACAACGCTTGGACAATTTAAACAAAAACTAAAGGAAGAAATACTCCAAACATATATACAAGATGACATGTAAAATCACATAAGGATTGTCATATCCAGTCTGTGTTGTGTTGTTGCTTAGTTTTTTTTTTGTCACATTTTGTCTTAGCTTTGTTCTGAATTGTAATCTCTCTTGTTTTGTTTTTCTTTTGAATTCTTGGATGGAATATGGGTGGGCAATATAAGCTGCGGCTTCAGCCATCACCCATTTCGGATAACTTATGTTGAACTGTATAATCAGAGGAGTTATTGTTTAATTTGACCTTGTTGGATTTTTTCCCCTTTGTTATATTATTCTGTTTCTTTTTAATCTTTACTTTTAATCTATCTGAAATAAAGATTCATTCATTCATAAAGATTCATTCATTCACACCTAGGCGTGACAAGTCTGTGTGGTTGAGAGAGAGGGAGGGGGAGGCAGTCATGGCTGGATCCTGTGGGGATGATGAAACTTGCAGAGTTAAAACAGTCTTAAAAGTTTGTGAATTGATCAACAAATCTTATGAGAGGGAATTGCAGAGTTCAATCTGGCTTGAGTACGCTACAAGTCTAAATTAGAATTTTAACATTCACATTGCTACATAATTTAAGGACAAAACTGACTTTTAATGTTTTTTCCTCCTTTGCTGCACTTTGGATGCCTGCCATTAAAGTTGCTTGACGAGGGGGTGCGGCGTAATCTGCTGGAGTCTGTGCTTGGGTCTGTGAGCTGCAGACAGATACTCTTTGAGGGTGCCAGCATCTCGCCTGTAGAGACACCCATTTGCCACAAATATGCTGAGCACAAATAAATATTAATCTTTTTTTTTTTCCCCCTCATTCTTATGGTGCCCCCTAGAGAATGCCATCCTGGGAAAATGCCCATATGGTCCATATCAAAAACCATCACTGCCCAGGAGTGCTTGACCAACTAAGATCACTCCAAGAGCAAGGTGTGTAATATTGATAAGGTCACAAAGGGTTTGAAGGGAACTTCTAAGCAACTGAAGGCCTCTCTCACATTGGCTAATGTTAATGTTCATGAGTCCACCACCAGGAGAACGCTGTACAACAATGGTGTGCATGTCAGGGTTGCAAGGAGAAAGCCACTGCTCTCCAAAAAGAACATTGCTGCTCATCTGCAGTTTGTTAAAGATCATGTGGACAAGCCTGAAGGCTATTGGAAAAATGTTTTGTTGAAGGATGAAACCAAAGTAGAACTTTTTGGTTTGAATGAGACGTGTTATATTTAGAGAAAGGAAGACACTGAATTCCAGCATGAGAACCATATCCCATCTGTGAAACATGGTGGTGGTAGTATCATGGTTTGGGCCTGTTTTGCTGCATCTGGGCCAGAACAGCTTACTATCATTGAAGTAACAATGAATTCTGAATGATACCAGGAAATATTAAAGAAAAGTGTCAGGACATCTGTCCATGAACTGAATCTCAAGCGGAAGTGGGTCTTGAAACAAGACAACGATCCTAAGTACAGAAGTCGTTCTACCAAAGAATGGTTAACTAACTAATCAGTTAGAGAGTGTCTCAAAAATTACCTTCCAATAGTCCTCTATTTTAGGACATAACCAAAACATGTCCTTTACATGTCGGAAAAACATGTCGGAATCGGCTTTACTCCATTCCGGCGTAAAGCCGATGTGCAGGACTGATGAGCAGATACTGGGAACATATTGACCATTTGCTGTGACGTCACACCTTTTGTTTACGCCGCCATCTTGGACAGCGGAAGCGAGTGGACGGCGCTTTCAGCAGCTGTTCAGCGGTGTACCAGATCTCGATATATTTACCTGATTTCAACCTATGTCTTTGTTTTATTTTATGTTGGCATTGAATTAGACTATGTTGTTTCACTGCTGTGCCTTTGGGTGTACAAATCACCAGAAAAGGGGATCCAACTTGAAGTTTTACCGGCTCCCAGCTGACGAAGACAGGCGCAGGAGGTGGGTGGCAGCGCTGAAGAGGAAAGATTGCATAGCCGCCTTACTCGCGGCTATGCAATCAACATTTTATGTGATGCACGCAATGAAATAACCTGAAAATTATATATAACAATTAAATTTATTACTTAAGTCATGATATATTTTACATGCAATAGCTAAGCTAGTTGTACAACAAAGAAATATTATATTCTATTTGGCCAATACATTTTATTATTTTTAGTAAACCTCAGGTGATGATACAACCACAATCTACATGCCACAACACTTAGTTCTTCAGATTTTTCTGACTCCTTGAAATTGCTCTACAATCTGGACAGCACCACTTTTTCTTTGGAACATTTTTCAACCTGACACACTGTACATGGAACTGACCAATTTGACAAAAGCCAGACTCACAGGTTACAACAGATGCATCACCACAGGTTTTTCTGCAGTAGCAAATGACACTAGTATTATCACCTTTTGGGGTTTCTTTTGTCTTACAAGATATATGAAACAAATTTGGATTTTTGGTATACCATTTGGCGAGTAGTTCTGGTAAAATGACAGACCTGTGATATTTACCAACAAGTTGAACTTTCTCATTAAAAAAGAGGTCATCAAACTCAATTCTTTGAACATTACAACCTTTTTGAGTCCAGAGAACAAAGTCACAGTAAGAAAGTTCTGTGACACCCAGTTGAGCTTGGATTTGGTAGAAATATTTATGAGATGGTTTCAGCTTGATGTCGCCATCACTGTTGCTTGCACAAAACTGAGGGTCTTCCACCGCTTCCTCTAAAGCCTGATTCCTCTTACAGAAAGGACATTTCACCTCCACCAGACCCTCCCCACAGCAGCTACAGGAGACAAATCCATCCGGAGAGGCACCCATAAAGGGGAAGCGCTGACTGAGGACTAGTCCAGCATCACACACTAGTAGATCCTGGTGCTGAGAAGACCTGATTTCTTCTTACTGATCACGGGCCACTTTGTCATGGTCGCATCCCCATCTGTAAACAAATCGGCAAAATTATTGACAGAGTACAAAAAAAAATGTACCAGTATTCCTTAAAACCAATATAGAACTATTTTCTGAAAGAAATCTGAATATTTTACATAGCACAATGAAATGACAATTTTTTTAGAATTATGTCTTCTTTACAATTTAAATGTTGTCAGTTTCCATGATCAACCAACTTAGTACTCAATGATTCAATACAGCACCAAAAGTAGCTTACAGTAAGTAGCTAAGCATAGCAGGATAAAAAGAGATGATTACCGGTAAAAAAACAATTCAGGAATTGCATGCAGCCTTGGCGGAGGTTTGCGCTCTCCGAGTGCTTTTCTAGTCTCTTACTTTGTTGCTTTACTGGTAAAACTAACTGGGTAGCATATCTTGTTCAGCAGGCTTCTCGAAGGAGCGTCAAGATGAGTCTGTGCAGCTTCTTTGAAGATGGATGCCGTTATTCTGCCAACTCGCTACTGATGCCACAACACACACTTGTTCTGTGATCTGGTAGTTTCTTCAACAAATTTTACCTGCAGAAGAAACAATGTCTTATATAACTAACCTAAATTTTCCTGCATAGATATTATGACGTCCCACATAATGATTATGTAGCATTTAATAGACGGTAAAGCACTTTAAAAGTTGTTATTTTTAGAAATAAATTTTAAAACATTTGCAGAAAAATTACCTGCTCAGGAGTGACTTTCAGAAGTTGTTGTACCTGTTCACATCTATTCAACAGCTGCTCAAAGGTAAGCTGAAGACAATCAGGACTAAAAAGGGTATCCAGAGAAGCAGGACAATCATTGTGGGCCACCTGCAAATATAATTAGATGTTCTTTTCAACTGACATGTGTAGTTATACAGTTGTGGAACACTGCATATTTAGTTCTGTTCATCAGTCTTCATTCATTTTCGATTATACATTAGACATGATGCCATTTTCATTCATCTAAAAAATCAAGGAAAAAAACTGTACCAAAGCTATTAACCTGTGGAATGTACTCCTGATTATAAGGCTCAACCAGAGATAGTATAGCACACCGTTTGCCTGTCATTCTAGAAGTTTGATGCAGCCTTTGATACAATGCTCGGTGATCATCATCTGATGGAGGGGCAATGGGCTTGCTTTCCCTTTTACGGGGAATATGTTTTTTTTTCTGCATTGACATCCGTTGTTTTGTTTCGGGTTTTGAAAAATCGATATCACGCAATGCAGCAAAAGGAAGCTTCAAGTTTGCTGTTGGTGTATTCCAGGCGCAGGGAACATCAGTGCAAGTCTGGCCTTGGGACAGGCGGACAGCACACTCAACAGCAAACAACACAGCTGCAACATGTGAACAAGTCTCTCCTAACCCTGCCATACAAGTACAGTGTGAAGACAATATGACACCATCTTGATTCATGATCACCCAGGGTTTCAGTGGGGGGTCCGACATCTTCTGGGAGTGATGTACCTGTAGTGGATAAATATTCTTATAATTAATATGTGGGTATGATGACTTTTTATCTGGATATAAGTCTTTCTTGTATAGACTGAACAATAAAATTTGTAATATATCTAATAGTGTTGGGAGTTGTTTATCGAGTATTCTATTGATAAGAAAAGTATTTAAAAATCCTTTTAAAGAATATATAGATCTATAAAAATATTTAATTATTTTTTAATTTAATTGAGATACTATATATACAGCTAATAATAATAATAATACTAATAATAATTGAATATTTTATAAAATTTTAATAATTTATCACTTAATAAATTCTATATAACATGACAAATCTATACAGTAGGGGAGAGAATAGAGTCTGAATTTTGGAAAAAATAAAGGAAAAATACCTGAGCCGTCACAACATAGTGGACCGTTGAAGTGATGACTGGGGATATCAGCACATTTCTCACAAGCCCAGCAACAAAATAACTATAAGCGTCCAAACTTTTTTAGGCTTTTAGAGACTCTCCAGTGTACCTAGACGGTGTTTTGACCAGGTAGTTGTAGATGTCCATATAGCGTACGTCAGGTTTGGGGCAAAAATCTATGAAACTGGTGAATTTTTCAAGCGACAAGTTGTAAGGGTCCACGCCGATAACACTGATCTTTTCCATGTACCGGTCATGATGTTTTTTATCTAGTAGTTGCGCTACATCGGACAAAGCCGGCACATCTGACTGAGCGGACGCCATGTTGAAACGCACTCGCACAGCGCCCGACTTGCTGTCCAATATGGCGGTATCAACAAAAATCACGTGACGCGGGACGTCACTGGCAAATGGTCAGATACTGGGAACATATATATAGTTACAGTTATTGCTACAAAAGGGGGTCACACCAGATACTGCACTCAAAGGTTCAAAAATTTTTGACACTCACAGATATATCGTCGGCCTCCGTCGGTCTATGATGACCATGGAAGAGAATCCTAAACGTCTACTCTGCTGGAACAGCACCGCCTGTGGCTGAACAGGCTGATGCACACCGGTGTTCTACCTTCCAGCATTGGGCGTTGGTAGGATTCAAGCCTGGGCTGGAAGATAAGGAGGACAAGATGTTACCCATGCAGCATGTCCCCCCTCTCCACGTCACTGATAGATCCAAAGGAACAGCAGGGCTGCTATAGTTTGGCACCAGTGCCGTGGCAGGAGCTGCCAGAACGATGTTGAGCACAACAGAGAACTGCCTTAGGGGCTCCGACTCCGGATTTTTCCTCAGGGTTGACTCCCGAAGCCTTTCCTGTGACCGGGTGTGCCGCAAGGCAGCGGAGGTTTGAAATCAGGGTTTACCTTCCCCTAGATGGGCTACCTTCCCAGGTTGACGAGCCACCATCTACCCGAAGCATCTGGTTTTAAGGCGCCAGAGGTCCGCCCTCGCCCCTTCTCCTATTAGTAAGAGCAGTTCCGCCGGGCTTAGAGACTAAACCACACGGGCAGGCTAGGAGTTGGACTTAGTTGTCAGAGGCTTTTCGAGACGCACGCTGTAAGGAGCATTTTATGAGCACTGGGAGCTTAACCCCAGTGCCGCTCCTGGCTATGACAACCTTGGAACCACAGATATATAATATTGGATCATTTTCCTCAATAAATAAATGAAAAAGTAATTTTTTTGTCTCGTTTATTTACTGTAACTGGGTTGTCTTTATCTACTTTTAGGACTTGTATGATAATATGATGATGTTTTAGGTCATATTTATGCAGAAATGTAGAAAATTCCAAAGGGTTCACAAACTTTCAGGCGCCACTGTATCTTTTCAGCTGTTTGTCAGATTGACTAAGTGTTGGTATGTGTTTTGTTGAGATTACAAGGGTGTGCATGCCTGAGTATGGTGTTGTTCACATAAAATATGCAGTTATTATCATCAAAAGTTTAGCCATCGCTCTGTCTCCTCTAGTGCCACATGCCCAAGCTTCTACAAGTATGGGTGGGGTTTAGGATTGGCTCTTTGCTGATTAGATAAAACACAGCATAGCGGCCAGAGTGCACTGTGAACAAAACAAGGAAATGAAAAGTAGCAAATCTGACCAGAAAATAAGATAACAAGCTGTTTAAATAAGATAATAAGATGTTTAAACAGTTTAAATAATAGTGAAGAATAGTCATCTTGTTAATGACAAATATACACCAGACAATATATACTGCGATTGCTGTTAATACTAAATAGTGGAAATTGAGTGTCTATTCCTGTACTTGCATGGAAGGTTCATCAAAGTGTCATAAGCTCCCCGTGCGCCTCTCTAAAGTGCACGGCGAGGGGAGAAAGGACGAGAGGATTTAAGTGCAGGGTTACACCAAACACACATTTATTAACGCAAAACTTAACATACAGACACAGAACAGCTTGGATCCTCGTTAGCGTCCTCAAGGTAGCCCCACACACACACTGGAGGAAAACAGCGGCGGAACAGCACACAGGCAGTTACTCACAGTGGGGGGGCAGACCGAGTCGTCACAGCGAAAACCCAAGACACACAGACATCCTTACTGACATGACGGTTGACGGCGGAGAACGACCATCCAACGTGTACAATAATTCAGCGGCGTCTGTCTAGCAAAGAGCTCCTTTAATACAGACGCCGCTGGCGTGACAAATAGGTATCACCTAGGCGAGGCACGGACAGATAATTACTGGGGACTGGAAACAGCTGATGCACCAGAAGGAGAGAGATGGGGTGTGGCTAGGCCGGCTGCCTGTCAGCAGCAGATGCTGACTAACAGCTGCTGGTCAGGCAGTGGCTAGAGGCATGGCATAAGTACAAGAATAGGCCTACATCAAAACACACAAAACCAGCAAAGCCAACCCCACAAAGAGATAGAGGCCGAGCCGGGGAAAGCCAAGCCGGCTCGGCACGTGACACAAAGAACAATAAAAAGGTACTCTTTATGCGCATCTTATTTTCTCTGACCTCAAATTAGACATCGTCTCTCTCATCAGGGCTGGCCACGGTTGTTTTGGTGCCGTAGGCGGAATTAGGGTACCTCCAATGCCCCCCCCCCCAAGCTCGGACACAAACACGCATGCATGCACGCTTAAGCGCACACACACACGTGTGTCACTGTTGGGGCCTCACAAAAGTTAACAACTTCAATCTATACAAAACACACTCATAACATGAAGCAACTGCATCTTAAAACCACTAAATGACCTTAACATGCATGTCCACACATCACAGTTTACAATGGCGTAACAACTCCAGCTGCTGCAGCTTTAGGCAGAGACCCAGCAACTGATTACAAGATTTTATCATTCTGTAACCAACATTCATTGAATCTGAGCTAACAAAGAAGACAAAAAAGCTTCACTCTATACAGCCACCACCACAACAAAGCCCCTTTCCCACGAGTAACTGTTTGGCCCTGTTTCGTTTGGTTCGGCACACTTTGTATGCTTTTCCTTTAGGGACTGTAACCGTTTCGGTCCCGATTTTTCAGACCTGCTCCCGAGTGGTTTGAAGCGTGCCGTACTGACCGGAAAATGTGAAATCAAAAGACTGCAGGCCACTGATTGGTCCTGGCATAACGTCATGAGAGTGACGTTTTAAGGATTCTGAATTGCAGAATCTTGAGCCACCATTTGCAAAGATTCGTCTGTGAGCCAGCAAGTAAGCGTCAGTATAAACAACAACAATAGAATGGCTTCACAGAAATCAGACTCACAGAAATTAACACTGAGGTCCAGCAGAGTTTTCTGTGCCTTTCAGCTGATGAGAGAATCCAGAGGGAACTAGACGGAGCCACCCGAAATGAGTTTATGGCCGCGGGAGCACCCAACTTCAGCAGTTGAAAGCCGTGATATTAGGATATAGAGGATGGTGAGTGATGTGATATGATGTAATATTATGGATCTTTTACGTTATTTATCCCAGTGGACAGTTCACTTTGAACAAACAACAACGTTGTCTCCTGTGTGCAGACAGTGAGCTAGCTAGTTAGCCGTCAATGCTAACTCCGTGCTCCATGCTCTTCTTGTATTTTGTGCTTGTGTTGACAACATCTGATGAAAGAAGCTAGTTGTAATCCTGGTGAAAAAGGTGTTTTTTTACATATTGCACTTCTTGTGCTGCGCATGTACTTAAGTTGTGTGTATTTTCGTTCTAGAGTTCGTCCAGCATCTGCTGTGACACTGACAACGTTTACCAGTACACAGAATGTGTTATGACTGGTAAGTTGCACATCCCGTTATATTTTTAGTAGTGGTGGACAATGTACTCAAATCCTTTGCTTTTTAACCCTCTGAGTGTGTATGTTGCGCAAGTGCGACTGTCAGCTGATCAGTCCAAACAAAGCCTGTACAGCAGAATAGAGTGTGAAATGTACAAACCTTTTAACACCACTTGGTGGCTGAGAGGTGTGGCTTTTCACTTACTGTGAGAACTGGAAATGGTCCAATTCAATAAGTAGGTCAAATCAGCATTTGAAGCCCGACCCCTTTCATTCTGCTGTTTGACACGGAGGAGACGGGATGGCGAGGAAGACGCTCTCAGCTGAAGAGATTTTAGTGTTGGTATTTGCCAGTCCTGGTTCAGAGGAAGAGCTTAGCCCTAGTTCGCTATCTGAGTTAGAGTCCAGCTCTGATTATGTGTCTTCGGACAATGGTGCAAGCAGTTCTGGCGAAAGTGGAGACAGACTTCTTGCGCGCGACGCTGCAGCTGCGTTTTCTGTGTCCAGCTGTGCCCAAAATGGCACAGGAGCCTCGTCTGCAGATTGTTCTGCTTTGCCAAACCGTGGTCGCGGAGTGAAAAGGTCCAGAGCAGCCCGTTGGCGATGTTTGGGTGGGCAAGAGCGCACAGCTGGTGCGCATTGACGTGCGCCACGTATGCGCGGTGGCAGGACAACAACGGGTAGTGGCGATGCAGCAGGAAGTTTGGACATTGACGGCTGGGAGCTTCTTAGAGATGAAGAAGTTTATCAGCCGTGGCTGAAAGCATTTGAGCAGCCAGTTGGATATCGTGGAGAGAAGGACCTGTCATCTGCGCCCGCCACTGATTTTGTGTGTCACTGTTTAGGACTGAGGAGTTCTGGAAGCTTGTGACTGACGAAACAAACAGGTACATATTTGTTGCATAAACTGTGTTTCATTTGCTTCATTTTAGTTTAGTGTGAAACAAATGTGCCATGAGATTGATGGTTTTTTTATGATTTTTAGTAATTTTGGCAATGAAGGGACAAAAGGCCATGTGGTAACAGTGTGTGAAACAAATGTGGCATGAAATGGGTTTAATTTGCCTTACAGTCTTAATTTTGAGGTCAAACTTTGTGTGTCCCAAACAGGTACGCTGACCAGGTCATAAGCCAAGCCACAGCTAATGAAGCGCTGAAACCCCGGTCCAGAATTCAAAAGTGGACTGCAGTAACTGTGGAGGAGATGAAGGCGTTCATGGCACTCCATCTGTCCATGGGAATATTGCAGAAGCCTGCACTGAAAGACTACTGGGGAGAGTTTTGGCTGACATTTACTCCTGGATATAGCAGAGTGATGACATACGACAGGTTTGCAATCATCCTGTCTTGCCTTCACTTTGCAAACAATGACAGCTGGGTTGAATATGGACAGCCAGGGCATGATCGTCTTTTCAAGATCCTCCCAGTCATTAACTGTGTAGTGCCACGTTTTGCTGCTGCTTATGCTCCAGGCAAGGAACTCTCCCTGGATGAAATGACAATTGCATTCAAGGGGAGGTTGACCTTGAGACATTATAACCCGAAAAAAATGGACAAGTATGGCTACAAGGCATTTATCTTGAATGAAGCCAGCACAGGCAATGTGTTGCGGTGGTCACTGTACAATGCACAAACTGGCGATGACTGTGACAGTGTGGGAGCAACTCATCTTGTTGTGTGTCAGTTGATGGAGCCATGCACCGGGAAGGGACATCACATGTACATGGATAGCTATTACACAGGGCCAGCCATCACTATGGAGCTCGCGGCCAAGGACACTGGACTGTGTGGGACCGTCAGCAACAACAGGAGAGGTAATTTGTTTTTATTTTTATTCATTTTTTGTGTGTTATTTATGCCGATTTATTTATGCCATTACTGTAGGTATGCCAGGGGATCTCAGACCAGCTCTGTTCCCATTGAGAAGGGGAGATGATCCAGTTTTCAAGCGGCATGACAAACTGCTGGCCTGTGCGTGGCATGACACGAAGCGTGTCACCATGCTCTCATCGATCCATGCCAACACTTGTGTCCGGAAACGCATTGGAACAAATGGGAGTGCGACTGGTTTCCGTGACATAAACAAGCCTGTGTGTGTGAACAGCTATAACACCTACATGGGAGGAGTAGACAGGGCTGACCAGCGATTGAAAACTTACCTGTTTCCACACAGGGCCAAGAAATGGTACAGCCACATTTTCAATGCACTCATGAGCATCTGCGTTGTGAACTCCCACATCCTGTACACTAGGTGTACTGCTGGTCCACACAAGCCCCTGAAGCTATTCAATCAAGAACTCATCAGAGGTTTGCTTGAGGGGCACAAGAGGAGTGAGGGCAAGAGAGCTGGAAGGCCTTCACAGCAAGCTTTGGAGATGCCACAGAGACTGACCGAACGGCACTTTATGGCCGAAAGTACTGGTTCATGTCCAGACTGTGTGGTGTGTTTGGTTCGGAGCCATCCCTAAGGTTGTCGCCAGACGCACTTCAGGTGTGCTCAGTGTGGGGTAGGACTGTGTGCTGTGCCTTGCTTTGAGCGTTACCACACACTCAAGAACTTCAGACTCTGCCACCTTGACAGATGAGGGCAGATACTGTTACTGACAAAATGACCACAATGACCAAAAACGTTAAAAAATTGGCTTTGTTGATTGTCATGGTAAAATTATGTGTCACATTTCTTGTACTTTTTTTTTTTACCAGTGTGTTACTAATGTGTGTTATGCACATTGGTAAATAAAATTTCTGAAATCACAACCTTCTCTGTCATCTGTGAATTTTTTCTGGAAGGTATTGAACATTTCATTGGCGCGATATGCAAATAAGGTCCAATTATGCACTATACATGGATGCAAGTTCACTTGGCAGTCACTTGGGTTCCTCTGCAACATTTTTGTAATTGGGACTTTGCCTCTAACTATAACCATTCTGAAGCTATTGACATTTGAAAATTTGAGGTCAAACTCTACGTTTTCCTGCCAAAAATTCTACACACTCAAAGGGTTAAGTTAAAGTATAGGTAAAGTGCCAAAATTCAAGTAGCACAATTTCCACTTAATATGAAAGGGACTGAACTGAAATTTATTTGATTGTGTGAATATTAATTACAGAATAATTGAAAATGAATGGCACATCCTATATTAGCCACTGTAAAATAAACCGCTTGTTTATTTATTTATTTTTTGTCAGATCACTCGTGTAATCCTTTGTGAGTTATATTCATAATAGTGTATCTTGCACTTTGGGGAATGGGAGTTGTTCAGTCACCATTATAATTTAGTTTATATGTGTAGTTTATAGTCTAAGATAAGATAAGCCTTTATTAGTCCCACAATGGGGAAATTCTAGGATTGCAACAGCACAGGGATAGCAACACTCAGAGCAATAATTAAGAAGATACGGAAGATATAAATAAGAGCAGTGGATATACATACATACACATCAATATATATATACAAAGTGAGGAGCATTGTAGCGAGATGGAATAAACAGCATAACCGTCTACTTAAGGCCCTTTTCCACTAGCCCCGCTTTGAAAACCCGGCTCTACTCACTTCGGTTCTGTTCAGCCTCAGTTGCTTTTTAACTACTGCTGACGCACCTGCTGGCACACCTGCTGTGGGTGGGATTTGTTGAACAGCAGGCGGCGCCACACCCTCATGACGTGAAACACGCGACCGAATCCCCACAACAAACAAAATGGCTGATGACGAGGAGAGAAGGAAGGAGAGAGGAATGACTGACATGAAACAGGTTAAATCTATGGTGCTGACTTGTTGTGCTCTGCACACTCTGTGTGAGAGTCATGGAGAGACGTTTGACACTACATTGGATGATGCAGTAGATGAACCAGTGATGGCAGCGGCACAGAGAGCAGAGGAGCAGGGTGGTGATATTGTAGCGAACTCAATATAAGCACCCTACTTGGCTTGACAAGTAGGTTGACCCTGGCGACACAGGTAGAGTGCGGGACTCCGGAGCGGGAGGTGTGAGTTCAAACCTCCCGGTGGGACGTCGCCATGTCAAGCTGCATGTTACAATATAACATGTGATGCAATACTTGTCTATTTTGTCCACATTTATGTGCATACATATTTCAAAAATGTTTTTTGTAAATAAAATGTTGTGCATGGTCCATCTACCTGTCCTCTTGTTCATAACGCTTATCTGTTAAGAAGGTGCGAAGCCATCAGCCTAATGATGAGTCCACACTTCTGTTGTGATAATTGCTCACGCTGAGTGCTCTGACAGCCCCGTACGCTGTGGGGGTCACACACACGACGTGTTCCTCCCCCCACTCTCAATTTTTTTTCCCGTATATTTTTCTCTTTGGCGTACAGAAATGGCAATACGTCCGTATTTGCTAAAATTGCATTTTCCCCTTATTAAAATACGGCGAAACCGTATCACTTGACAGGTATGTAATTACATGCAGAAACACCGCACAGGCCATCTTCACAAAAATCCAGCTCGACAAGCCACTTTTGCTTAGGTGGAAATGCAAATTGAACTATAAATCATGTGCTGATACATGTCATATTTTCCCATGTAAAGGTCTCCCACTTTTACTTACAAATTGATTTTTAATTTTTGGGAAAAGGGAATATAAATTTTGCACTTGTTGGTGACAACAGTTGTGTGCAACAAAAACACAGTTGTGTATCCTTGTCCGATTTGTCTACTGTTATTAGTGCCAAATTTTTGCTAAATTCCTTCTTAATTTATTAAATTTTGACTGGTGATGCAACATTCAACTTACACTTACTTACCTTTATCAGTGTCTACAAGTTCAAGCACACCTGTACAACTGCTTATAACCTAAAAAATGTACCCGTTAAAGAGAAATGGATTCAGCATTGCAAATTTGTTTAAAATAAAAAAAAAAAATACCAAGACATTACGTTTTGTTGTGTTGTTAAAAATTAAATTACCATTAGAAGGCTATACACCTGACCTGATGAACAGCAGCATGTGGAGTGAACAGAGAATGGAATGTGCATGTAATTATTGGCTTTTCTCATACGGTGTCATAACAGATAAACCAGACTTTTGATGCAAACAATACAATTTTATTCCAGAAGCAAAATTTACAAACAAAAAAACAGACTGGGCGATGACATCTCTGCGAGCTCTTCCCTTCGTAACGCAGCGTCCTGCTCCAGGGTTTCACGCGCATCTGCCCGCACATCTGCGGCCACCTGTCGCAAATGCTGCATGTACTCCTGATTCTTGCCGCTGGTCATGTTGCCGTTCCAAGAGCCGCATCTCTTCGTCATGCATGTTGACCATCGCTAATGTAAGGTCAGCGATGGGAGTTGTCTGTTTTCGTCTTGCCTAGATGGAAAGACAGAAAGGCATGGTCGTTAAAGCTGGATCACTACATATATTATGGAATTACACAGGTGAAAGTCTGTAGTGGAATGTCACTATTATATTATGCTTCATTGCTGTATATAAGCTGAACTGTCATGTTGCTGCCCCTCAGTAGAGCAAATTTTGCAACACGCAGGGTGCTGTCTTCGGCTGCAGCCCCCCTGCAAAACTAAAAAGGATTAAGATTAAGAATATGGATGGATGGATGGGTAATGTTTAAACTAGTTGCTTGCAGTGTGGCCGCAGAAATCTGAATGGGTTAATACAGTCAGCTGACGCGAAGCATTTCAATGAAGCATGTTGATTTCAACGGCAGTTCATGCACTTTGTTTGTCTAAAACAGGAGTTACAACAGCACCAATCACCACACCTAAAAATGGTTGTGGAACACCGATAAGTGAAGACCAAAGAATAACCTTTTTGCACATTTAAAAAGACATTTTCAATTAATTAATATGCAGCTACAGGAAATTGCATTAATCAATTTGGTACATAACTTGTTAGGCTCCAGCCCCCCCGCGACCTGTAAAGGATTAAGCGGTAGAAGATGGATGGATGGATGGATGGATTTTCGACCCTGGTTTCCGCTGCTGGACCTGTTTCAACCAAAAAAAAAAATCGTGGTTATTGTGCCTTACCGGCACTTGAACGTGATCCAGATGGAGCTGGTGATGTGGCTGACATGGGAGTCGATCCAGCTGGCGCTCCGCCAGACGCACACGCAGACGCAGCGCCAGGAGAGTCCGCTGTGTCTGTGAACTGCGATTCGAGAAAGAAAATGCACACAATTTAAAACTTAACACCAAAGTGCAACATGTACACAACACTCTAAAGTTTTTAACCGGAAAACAATAAGCGTAATTCAGCGTTTTGTTCGCGCTAATACTTAACACAAAGCAAGCGTGAATCTGCAGTTGGCTGCAAAACAATAGGCAAGCCTCAGTAACAACCATTACCCACAATCTAACAACCTTCCTATTTCTTAAAAACAGTGAGCTTGGCACAGAAAGGATCAAGTGGCGAAAGGATGCGCAATATCAAAAAAACACTCACCATCCACGGTTTCCAAGGGCGTGACCGTGACAGTGACAGTGACGTGTGGAGCCCAATGTCTCTCAGCGAACCACTTCCACTCCTTCCGATCCGCTGAACTTCGAGCATTGTGGTCCTTCACTGCTCGGTAATCACTTTTCAGCTTTTTCAGCTTCTCCCGACACTGTTTGGCAGTACGGATGTGCCCTTGGGAAGCCATCTGCTCGGACACCTGCATTTCAAGTAGATCCGTCCAACTCGCGCTGGATGCGATCGTCGTCTAATATAGAAAGAAAATTGCGCACCTCCTAATATATAATATTAGGAGTATATTATTATATAAGTATATTATACAGTATATTAATATAATATACCGTATTAAAGGGGCGCACTGTGTCCACTGGCTGAACAATTACAAATGGCGGTCGTGGAGTAAATTCAGCAGAAAAAGTCGCTTTCATGACGTTACGACCTGACCAATCAGCAGCGACCAGTCTCTTAAAGTCATATCACAGCCCTACTCAGCCCTACTCAGCCCGGTTAGACCCTGCCCTGGATCAGGTATGAAAAAAGTACCTGCTAACCGGTGCTGGGGCTAATGGAAAAGCGCCTAAAGTGGGCTGAGTGGTGCGGTGTAGGGCCAAGTGAGGCTAGTGGAAAAGGGCCTTTAGTTATCCTACATAGTATGAATATGTACCCATACATATTGTCACCCTCCGTAGCGACCGATACTGTCCTAGTTGTATATACTGGAGGGGACCATTGTGTAAGTCTATTGCATCTTTTGCATTCAGTACTATTAGGTCGTCACGTTTTTTTTGCTATCTCTGCGAGCAGCCCTGCTTAGGTTATACAGTCTGACTGCCATAGGTAAGGACCTGCGAAACCTCTCGGTTGCGCACCTAGGATGATGTAGTCTACTCCTAAATGAACTCCTCAGTGCGTTCTATCGTCAATAAACACATGCAGTATTATAATAACAGGACACATTACAAATATTTGAGACCCATTGTAGTGCATCCTTTTATATTTTAGCAATACAAGTACAAAACACCGCCCACACTTGAAGTCAGGGCAACACAGCGGTGACAGAGTGGGGACTAAACCTTTATTGATAAAAATTACATATTCTGACTGAGCAACTCCATACTTGGGGATGCACACCCTCGGTTAAAGTACTAGATTCCATTCAACTGGATGTATCAACTCATTCTGATTGCTGAGGCTACAGTAAAAACAAATGATTTTAAACGTAACCCAGCCCTTGTAAAATCTACTTTACTGAAGCGCAGCTACATGAAAATTGTGGTTAAAGACAACAACAAAGTACTTTTTTGTCACATTCCACCACTGGCTTTTAGCGGAACTGCACTCCTACACGGAGACATCAACGCTCCTTGGGTGAAGCTATCCTCATCCTGTCTCACCTTTCTCTTCTGCTGGGAGTTACGCCTCCCTTCCTCGCATCGTTCCTGCATCGATTTACCTGGGAGCTTTGGCTCCCCAACTCTACAGCAAGCTTATCTCACTGGACTCTTCTACTCCTACTCCTGCTTTCCTCCTCCTCTCTCCCCTGTGCACAGGTAGATTTTCCTCCAGGCGGTGGACTTACCTCTACTCCAGGTGGCGGACCGGATTCTTTCCTGTGAGCTGGAGGCTGCTCCCACTTCCTGCACAGAAAGAGCCTCTTCTCACCAAACTCACTCCTTCCTCTCATCCCTCAGCTGTGGCTGCACCTGCTCCTTCTCCTCCTTCATGGACACTGCACCTCCCGAGCGGGACGTTGGTAACCTGGAGTGGACAAAGCTACTCTTCAGCACTTCTACAACTCCTGAATTCCGTAAGAGAACTTATCACTCAATACATTCAACCCACGGTTGATGAACTGTTATTAAATTCCTCTCTCTTCTCTTCCCACAGGGTTGCCAGTTCTCTCCCGCTCTGCACTCACATCCATTCACTCACCCACTCATCCACTTTATTAATAAAGTAGATGAGTGGGTGAGTAATTAATTAATAAGTAATTAATAAACTTTATTGGGCAGCATGGTGGTGCAGTGGTTAGCACTGTTGCCTTACAGCTAGAAGGTTCCTGGTTTGAATCCCCAGGCTGGCAGGGGTTGGAACCTTTCTGTGTGGAGTTTGCATGTTCTCCCTGTGCTGCGTGGGTTTACTCCGGGGGCTCCGGTTTCCTCCCACAATCCAAAGACATGCATGTTAGGTTAATTGGCTGTTCTAAATTGTCCCTATATATCTGTTTCCTATAGGCCCTTAGAATAGAGGGTTAGTACTAGTGAAAGTGCTTTGAGTGGTCTTTGTGACTAGAAAAGCACTATATAAGTGCAGGTTAGTTAGTTAGTTAATAAAGATCAACGTGATTTATAATCGAGTCTGTATCTGCATTTGGGTTTTCGGGCAAACATGTCACTCACGTCGAAAACTAATGTCAGTCTGCATTTGTAATCCTTTCAATTTACATATTTTACCTTATTTACTTTAACAGTCAGACAACAACCTACACCATTATTTATGTGGAAACTTACCTTTTAAATTGAGAAACTTATGTGTAACTCCTGGCAAAATTCGGTCAGGTTAAAAAAATTATTTTTCCAAAATCCCACATGTGGAAGTAGAGGGAGTGTGACTTTACTCATAGGGTACATTATTTTGTCACTGTTTTTTTCTGCATTATTATTGAGTGTTTTATTGTTTACTATCTTATGACATGGACTATAATAGTAATGCACATCAGATTGTGCACTGCTATACCTCTTTGAAATGAGCCTCCTCCTGCCAGCGCATAGGGAACGCACTGTCTACTGGTAATTTGATGGCGTGACGCAAAGCAAAAAAACAGACAGACAAAATAGAAACTAACAAAAACACTGGCATACAGCGGAAAGTCTGACAGAAAAGTCCGCATAGGGCCCAAAGAGTGGAAATTAATCAAAGACCATCTGTCATTATTCTGACAGATTATATTAACTTCAAAGCTGCAATAGACAACTGTGTGTGTGCACACAAACACACATAAGAAGAGCAAAAACGAACAACCACTACAAAAAATTTTGTCCTACCTTTGCTGTTTTGTTGTTATAAATCATATTTGAGAGGCAACACACAGGACAGGACTGTAGTTGGAGCTAATTGCAGCCAGAGATTGAATCCACAGGATCGGCCAGTCGGAAGTGGAATTACCGTTTCAGAACTCCTGCTGGCTCTGCTGTTAAAGCAGAGTTTGTCACAGCGGTCATCTGGCAGGTGGAGGATAAGCGAAGCTGGACTCTTCTGTCTTTAGTCACCCTGCATATTTATTTAATTTTACAAATCTCAACAAGGTCATCTCTGCAGCTTGGTTGCATAAGAGGCATAAGTGCTGTGGGTTGGGCCGCTTTTTTTTTTCTTTGCCACCACACCAAGCTGCACCGGTGAAGATGTGATTCAGAGTTGGCCAGCCCCCAAAGGCCCCTTACTGGCCTGGGACTGTAAGCATTTGTCTGCCTTGTCTGCCGGCACAGCGCCTTTGACTATTAGGAATTTTATTTTTTTAATGAAAAAAAATTGAGGGCTTGAAGCTGCCCCCCTCCCCCAGCAGGGGGCACCTTAGGCAACGGCCTAAGTTGCCTATGCCCTGGGTCGGCCATCTCTCATCCAGTGAGAAGCAGAGGATGGAGAGCTTCCTTCTACCACAAAAGAATCAGATGGTGTCGTGAGTGTACAAAAGGCAATAAATTTTTGGCCCTCCACAGGTATCTGCAGCACTTGAGGAATTATTCCAAACAGTGATATTGGGGGTGTGGATTGATTTTAACAGTTAAGACCTTAGAGAGTGTATCAAAAATTACCTTCCAGTAGTACTCTATTTTAGGACATAACCAAACCGTACAGTATGTATCAATGTTGCATCCATGGATTTACATCTGTCACAAGTGGGAATAATTTTCAGGTATATTTTAGATGCACCCAAAGTCCCACATTGTATTGAACTGATGAATTTGGGGCGAATATAGAAGATGAATGTACCTGTTACATCTGAAAACAGTGGTAATATGGCAGCCGGGGATTGACCAGGGATTAGAGGGTGGTTGGCGATCTACCCTTTAGGGGGTGATGTCAACCTGACTATAAAGGCCATGGCTGGAAGGGGTATGTCCTCTTTCGCCGTTGACGCCTGGACAAAGAGCGCCGTAACCTACTGTTTGGACTGAGAGTGTGTTGCTAATAAAAGTGGTAAACTGCCTTCCGCCTTCCTCATTTCATTGGCAATTATGGACACAACATTTGGCGACGAGGATAATACGGTTATGGAGCGTGCTGCATTCAGTTTTCGGCCATTTCTGGAGGCCTTGGGTAAGCCTCCTGTGCCTTGGCCTAGGTGGTTTGCTGCATTCAACAACTACCTGATGGCCCTCAACCTCAGCGAGTTGGAGGAAATACGGGCAAGAGCTATCTTGGTCCGTAATTTGGGTTTGGGGGGGCAAAGAATCCTGGAGACTTTGGGGGGTGCAGATACTTTTGAGGAAATTGTGGAGCTAATGGCACAATATTTTTGTGCGCCGGATAACACCATCGTCCGGCGTATCCAGTTTCAACAGTGCCACCAGCGGACGGGAGAGTTGGTGAGGAGGTTTGTGGAGGACCTCCGTCAGCTAGCGGTGGAATATAAATTCGGTGCTCTGCAGGACGAAATGATTCGGGACCAGCTGGCAGAGCATGTACGCTGTCCGGCTACCCGAGCACGCCTTCTGACCTATTCTGGTGAATTGGATCTAAACACTGCCAGTATTATTGCCCAACAATTTGAGAAGACTGAAAATGTAGCGAGAGAACAGGGTAGAGATAAGATAAGATAAGATAAGATAAGCCTTTATTAGTCCCACAACGGGGAAATTCCAGGATTGCAACAGCACAGGGATAGCAACACTCAGAGCAACAATCAGAAGGCAAGAAAAAAACAAGCAAGCATGTCACCATGGGTTGAGATGCCGTCTCGGCACTGAGCCCATGTTTTCCCTCATCCCTGCCTCCCATTGAGCAGCGTCTCAGCTGGCCCCCAGCTGGCAGCATTATGGACGGCTGGGGCCAATTAGTCTTCATCAGCTGGGGCGCTGCCAATGAGGATAAATAGGAGCAGCCTCGATGACTCGGGGCTGCGACATAAGCACTGCTAGGCTGAAGCCCCTTCGTCTGGTGTCAGCCTCAACTCCCCTTGCAGCATTCCTGTGTTTGTATCCCGCTGTGAGGATGTACGTCTTGCTACCCCCACGTCCGGTACGAGCTGCTTACCTCTGCGCTGTGCAACCTGTGAGTGTACCTCTGCATGAGTATCTGTGCTCTCCTCATCCCTTATCCCTTACCCAAAATAAACCATCTCGACTCACTGGCTTGTCCCTGGCTCTGATTGCCCGGCTCCCTAGAGCCGGATATGACAGTATGTCGCAGCCAGAAGAGTTGCCGGCGGCCGTGAGTCGCTGTGGAAATGTACCTTTCTGTCCGGGTGTCAGCGCTGCTAGCATGCCGTTTCCCAGGAGTCACTTCCGGCGCCAGGGCGACGAGCTGAGGTCCATCTCGGAGGCTGTCGACGGGACGTTCTTCACCCTGCACGACGTCTCCAACGCGAGACGCTGGCATCCGGGCCGTGCTGAGGAACTCCTGGACTGTCACCCTCACTCTCTGTACCATCTGGAGGACAGTGCCAGGATAGACGCTGCAGGTACACAGCGAGAGAAGCTCCACGGGGTGGATGGAAATCCCGGCAGGGAGTCGAAGTGGGCGACGTCTTTCCCCGCTTCGGAGTCCCGTTCCTGCCGCCATTCCAGTCCGGGAGTTCGCGCCAACCAGAGGACTTCCCCCGACCTGCGCCACGTCACTCGGGATTCCCTTCAAGGAGCCGCAGCTGACAGCAGTTATGTCCGGGGTCGAGTGGCTGTCGCGAGCTCTACTGTGTTTCCTGTCACCACCTTCAGGCATGTGGCGGCGGCAGTGAGATTGATGGTGAGGACTTCAGGGCTACGAAGCTTTCCCGTGCTCGACGCCTTCCTCGTCTCGATCTCCGATCTGGAGCGGCGAATCCTGGGTTTCCCCCTCGCTTCGTCCCCTGGGAGTAGTCGTCATCACATCGCCGAGTCACCTCTGCACGAACCTCGTCCGGATCCAGTTCTGGGTCATCGTCAGGACCGTTCCTCCCACGCAGCTGTCATCCCTTCGCCTCGTCAGTGTGGAGATTCTACAGCCCCGTCCCCTGAGCCTCGTTCCCCCGCTGTCATTCCTGGACATTCGGGCTGGCTCACCCCGGCTGTTTTCCCCTCCTCCTCGACGCGCTTCCTGACCGCTGTGTGTGCCTGGAATTCCGGCCTGGTGAGCTCTCTGCTGGAGACAACGCGAGCGACCCTCAGACGAATTCCCGGGGGGTCCTCCGTTATCGCCGGGCGGGGAGAGGAAGAAGCAGATTCCACTACAGCAGGCGATACTCAACCTCCAGGGGGCAGGCAAGTCATTGTTTTTTCACACCTGCTTAATGATTTGCTCTGTCACATCCCTGGAGGAGAAGTTCAGGGTTCGCAGCTCCCTGAACTCTCCCCACCTGCTGTAACCTGTATTCCTAATCCCGCATCCTCTGTGTCTCTCTCCGCCGAGCGGTCCCCGGCTCCGGGTCAACGTGGTGGGATATGGAGAGGGCCTGTGGTTCCGCAGCTACATTGCGGACGGAGGAGGGGGACTGACTGCTGCGTGGAGTCTCCGCCGACGACTGAGCGTCCCCGGGTCTCCACGGAGGAGCGGTTCGGTCCAGCGGGACGAGATTCTTCTGGCTTCACGCCGAGTGGATCGTCGGCGGGGTTACCTGAGCTGGAGGGATCTCAAGCTGCGCTGACCATCGTGCTGGCTGCGGGGCCCGACGCGGCTAGATGGGAGCCTGACAACGACCTCCTGACGACGGATCCTGGATCTTCGCAGTCCTGGACGGCGTCAGAACCCGAGATCAGGCGAGTGCTCTCCTTTCTTTTCTCTCTTTTTATCCCCGAGCACTTCAGCCTATCTCCAGGGGAGACGAGCCGGGTGCAGCCGTCCGCTGCGTCTGAGCTCGTCTCGCCGGGTTCTGGCGCTGCCGGTGATCCTGATCCCGGTTCTGTTTTCTCTTCTGAGCCTTCTTCCAGGGTCACCGGCAAGGAGTTGCTGTTCCTCGTGGTGCTGGAGGGTCCGGGTTCAACGTTGGAGGTCGGTTCTGGTGCAGTAGTCAACGTGGGTTCGCCCGAGACCCAGTCGGGGTCCAACGTGGGTTCGCCTGAGGCCCGATCGGGGTCCGACGTGGGTGCTGCCCCAGTATTGTCCAGGTCCGGTGAGGAGGTGGCCGTTTCCCTGAGGCCCGCCGCCCTCGTCATCGGCTCTCCCCTGAGCCTCTTCCACCGGGATCCGCTCTGACCCTTCGTCCGTCTCAACGGTCCTGGTGGTTGAGTGATGCGGGTCGACGACCCGACCCGCAAAACTTTCGGTTCGGTGATCTGGTTCCCCCCACTGGTCTGTGTTTCCCTCTGGGCAGCCTGGTTCGGCTGCCGGTGGACTGGATTCCTGGGATCTGGGTCCAGAGTTCGCCGTCCGAACACTTCTTCCCCTGATTCGCCAGCTGGACAATGGGCGGGGAGATCTCCGGAGCCATCTCGGCTATTTTTGGACTCTGCCTGCCATACACCTCGGGTGTCACTTTTTCTTTTATCGTTATTAAGGTCACTTGGGTGTAATGTCTGTCCTGTTGGTGGATGTGTATTTATAGTGCTGTGTGTTTTCCTTCCCTCGTACCCAGCATTTTATTTTTTGTACCATGTTTTTAGTCTCGTTTTTGCATTGTAGAGTTATGTTTTGTTCCCTTTCGGACCATACTCTGCAGTTGCCCATTCATTCCAGTCACTTTCATTTCTTTAGGTGACTGGGTATTTATATATTCATGTGTGTGGGTTTTTCTTTGCCTGCACTCAGTATTTCTTTTTTATGCCCTGTTGGTTCATTAGAGTCATGTGCCTTGTTTTCCGTAACACCATGCTCTGTAATTGTCCATTTGTTCCAGTCACCCTCACTTTTCTTGGTGACTGTGTGTATGTACTTATATTGGTGCTGTGTATTGTGTTTTCCCTTTATTTGACCATACTCAGCATTTTTTGCCCTGTACCTTTTTGGTGGTTCTTTTTTTTTTTCTTGCTCTGGGTCACGCATGGTTGGTACTCTCTGGGTAGTATGTAACCGGCGTGCTGACCCAGTTCTTCTCCCCATCTGTACCTGGGTTAATTATTCTGTTGTCAGTATTGTATTTGGGTTTTTCTTTCCCGCTACCCTACATTGCCCCATTGGTGTTGTCCTTCCCTTGGCTTCTTCCCCTCCGGTCCGCCTCCCTTCCTCCCACCCTAGGTGGGGGGGGGGGGGGGGCTGGGATGTTCCTGGTCGTTCAGGAGCCCGACCTTGAGGGAGGGGCTCTGTCACCATGGGTTGAGATGCCGTCTCGGCACTGAGCCCATGTTTTCCCTCATCCCTGCCTCCCATTGAGCAGCGTCTCAGCTGGCCCCCAGCTGGCAGCATTATGGACGGCTGGGGCCAATTAGTCTTCATCAGCTGGGGCGCTGCCAATGAGGATAAATAGGAGCAGCCTCGATGACTCGGGGCTGCGACATAAGCACTGCTAGGCTGAAGCCCCTTCGTCTGGTGTCAGCCTCAACTCCCCTTGCAGCATTCCTGTGTTTGTATCCCGCTGTGAGGATGTACGTCTTGCTACCCCCACGTCCGGTACGAGCTGCTTACCTCTGCGCTGTGCAACCTGTGAGTGTACCTCTGCATGAGTATCTGTGCTCTCCTCATCCCTTATCCCTTACCCAAAATAAACCATCTCGACTCACTGGCTTGTCCCTGGCTCTGATTGCCCGGCTCCCTAGAGCCGGATATGACAAAGCAAGAGCAGCTAATATACATATGTACGTATTACTATAAAATATATATATATACACACACACACAGACACACAGTGCAGAGCATTGTAGCTGGATGGAATAAATATATGAATATATGAACACACAGTGCAGAGCATTGTAGCTAGATGGAATAAATATGTAAATATATAAACACCCACAGTACGGAGCATTGCAGCTAGGTGGAATAAATATGCAAGTATATAAACACACACAGTGCGGAGCAATGTAGCTAGATGGAATAATATGTAGATATATAAATATATAAACACACCCAGTGCTGAGCATTGTAGCTAGATGGAATAAATATGTAAATATATAAACACACACAGTGCAGAGCATTGTTGCTAGATGGAATGAAACAGCATAACCGTCTACTTAGTTATCCTACATGGTATGATTATGTGCCCATACATATTCTCACCCTCCATAGCGACCGGTAAGTTCCTAGTTGTATGCCGGAGGGGACCATTGTGTAAGTCTATTGCATCTTTTGCATTCAAAAAACTATTAGTTTGTTACGTCTTTTTGCTATCTCTGCGAGCAGCCCTGCTTAGGTTGTACAGTCTGACAGCCGTTGGTAGGAAGGACCTACGAAACCTCTCGGTTGTGCACCTGGGATGATGTAGATATACATAGAGAGTCCCTTGTTTCAAAAACTGAATCTCGGTTAAGGCACTGACAGTGGGCCGTGATGATAAGATTGAAGACGACGTTGAGGAGGAAGGGGAGTACACCTCCGTTGTCAGAATATGGTCTGCCCCGGGAACACTGAAATGGTCTGGCTGTGGGTCCACTACTCATAAATACAGATCCAGAGAGTGTCTGGCAAAGGGGAAGCGCTGTGGGAAATGTGGCTTGCTGCACCACTTCGCGCAGTATTGTGCACAGTTTGAGAAAGGGGAACATCGGAAAGGAGGGGACTCCTCCTTGAAAACTCCCACTGTGGTCCATACGATGGCATCAGAGACAGGCGGCCGGATTTACTGCACGATATCGTTGGACCAAGTCGATGTGTCGATGCTGGTGGATACAGGAGCGGTGGCCTCAGTGTTGAACCTATCTACGGTGAAAAGTTTGTTTCCCTGGTACTGTATCTATGAAATTGAATCCCCATTCTACGGCTACGGTTGGAGGAAGATCACCGTGGTGGGGTATATAGAACTAATGGCCAGATACAAGACAAGAACGATACCGGAGATCCAAGTGGGGGTGACCGTCACGGGTTCCAACGTGATGGGCTGCAATATGTTCTACGGCTTGGGTTTTTCCATTGCCAGCGACACTGGAGAAGAATGGTCCGGTTGCAAGCTGTGGAACTGGCTACCTCCGGATGGAGATGATGACGGTGCGGTGTGAGACCCCAATTGCTCTTGGATGGGGGAAGACAGCAGGCAAGAATGTCATGGGACGCCTCCCCAGGACGGGCCAGATACTGGAGCTCAAGTTGCTCTGGATGTGGGAGCTGGGCTGCAGGACGGGGCCCCCGGGTTGGTAGGCGGTACCAGGACTTCAGCGCTGAACAGCACCGGGGCAAGACCGGTGAGTGCGCACCATAGGAGACAAGGAGACGGCCTTTGAGGAGGGCTTCAAGCCAGACCGGGAGTCCAAATGGGAGGCCCCCCCACCGCAGGTAAATCTGGATCAATCTGGAGCTTCTCTGGGTGTTATTGAGGAAGTTTACACCAGGGTTGACGGTCGGTCGAGGAGGGTCCGTGAGCGCCGTAGGCGAAACAATGGGAGTGAGTGGCTGCAGGTGGCAGAGTCTCAGGCTGAGGACTACCTACACCTGGCAGAGGAGATGTGGAGGCACCTCGGCGAGCTGCACTGGGTGACGATGAGAAGTAGACGACGCGGCCCATCTCCAGAGACGAGGAAGAGGAGGTATCCTGGCTGGGAATTACGAGATGGCAATCCAGGGGGTGGCCTTTCCACTGTGAAATGATGGTGGACTTTAAAGTAGAGTGTTCAAGTTCCTTTTCCCATTAGTTATTTTGGTGTATAAGTTTTTGTTACCGAGTTGTGCCCCAAGTGTGTCTTAGGTGGATTTTTTTGAAGGTTCGGGTGGGAATGGTTTGAAGTGTATATATCTGTTAAAAAAAAAAAGAGAGACAAAAGAGGAATCCTGTAACAGGTTGTCTGTGTTAGTTAACAGGCCCTGAGGTAAAGCCTGTTTTTACAAGTGGTAAAAGTGAATAGGTGCTCTGAGACGTGTCCTGGGGCGTGTTAGTGTGTGAGCTATATTGATGATACTGGGAGCCCCATGTTGCAGGCCAAGCCTGCTCTCCTTTAACTTGGACAGGTTGCGGTGTGTATGTGTGTGTGAGTGTGTATATGTGTGCGAGGGGAAGGGATGTAAGGGGGCGCGCGGCGGCTTGTGTGTGGTAGAGAGGAGAGTGGCGATGGAGGTATAACGAGCTGCACGTAATGATACGAAGAGTGATAGAGGAAAAGTGTAAGAAGCCAGTGTGCTCTGGATGAGCAGTAAGTGTGGACGGTTGCTGCAGTTTAAATAAAGTGCCTTGTTCTTCCCACCTGCAAAGTTTGTTGGACTGTATATTGGCTGTTACCACTGACGAGCCGCGCTAGGATAAACGGGCTAGCGCTACCCGGGGCTGCTCAACTACGGTTTGGCGGCCAGCAGAACATTCGGGTCGGTAACACTGGGAGCTCTTCCGGGACCAAAAGACTTTTTAAGTGGGAGACACAACAGGCACGTTTAATGCTGCAAAGAAATTGTAAATCTGCAGCGGCGGAGCCGGAGATAATGGTGGCATGCGGCTGCCGCGGCGCCGGTGCAGACCAGAGGTATACTGATGTGATGAGCTCAAATGTGAGTAAAAACCCCTTTGTGAAGGATGTAACAGAGGACTTTGGAGTTACCACAGACTGTTTTGAACAACAGGACGGCATGTGCGCCTATGACGGATGTAGCACAAATCCCTTTGTCACTAGCATGGAGCTAACATTAGCTGCACATGAAATGGCGGCTAGTACTATGCTGTTTCAACCAAACGTGGCACAGCCACCTGCTCTGCCACCCTCGTTGTCCACCAACCCTTTTATTTCATCTCCAGCTCAGCATGCAGCGGTATGTGGTGAGTTTGTGACCTCATCAAACCTGAACTATGATACCTCCAGAAGCACAGCTGTCTATAGTGGCTCATTACAACTACATAATAACAGAAATGATATGGGCCCAGCCACTGTTTTCACCGCTGGTGATGGGCTGGTTAACTCAGCCGCTTCCATGAACATGAACTATAACAGCTGCGAGACTAGCACCCCAGCTGCCCTGATCCAGACACCACTCCAATCATGCACAGTGTCACCATTTACCCCACACAGACCCCAGCATGTGGGACAGAGTCCGGAAATGCAGGCCCTGGGATGCGACTACATCACCCCGAGTCCTATGTCACCACCATGGAATACAAAAACTCAACCGTGTGGCTGCCACCAGTATAACCAGAGGAAGGCTGGCTGTACACCACGTAGCTGCTCATCACATCTAGTACACTACGATGGTGCTGCAGATGACAGTGACGATGAACCTCGTGGACGACAGGAGAGGATTCCTACACTGCAGCCAGGTCAGTTTGACGGATCTGGTGCATGGAAGGATTTCCTTTATCATTTTGAAAACTGTGCACAAGCTAACTGCTGGTCAGAGAGAACAATGGCGGTGCAGCTCAGGTTCAGTTTGACTGGAGCAGCGGGGGCAATCGTCCATAAGAATCCAAGATCTGGCAGGTGGAGCTATCAGCAGATCGTGGATGAGATAGAAGCTGCCTATGGGCCATGCTCCGAGCACGCAGCAGCTGTGGGGATTGAACTGAGACAAAGAGACAGGCGGCCCGGTGAAACCTTGCATTCTCTGAGGGACGACATCTATGAGAAGGTTTCTATCGTGTATGCCAACCGTACAGAGCGAGAGCAAGATGCTATCAGAGCAGAGACTTTTACTAACGCCCTAGCTGATGCAGAGGTGGTGCAAAGACTCTTAGAGGAGAAGCCACGCACACTGGCCAGCGCCTACAACATCGCTCACAGGTATGAGACAACAAAAATGGCTGCAAAGACTGTTACACGACTGATGCAGGCAGGTGTGCTCAGTACAGGGGAGAGGAGAGCTAGAGCAGCCGCAGTGCGGGACAGCACCGGGTTGGAGCCAACAGGATTAGCTGTGAGGCCTGTCAGTGCACCAGAGGGAGAGCCGAAGCTCCATCAGCGTTGGCAGCCCAAGGGAAATAATGGACCGGGGAAGAGGAGCTTCAGGGAGCTGGTCTGCCACAATTGCTCGGGCATTGGACATATTCAGCGGAACTGCCCCTCCCCCCGTTCTCTGAAGCCACGTGCCACATGTGCGGCACAGACAGCAACAACGGGCCCTGGCACAGTGGTCATCTGCACTAAGGGTCAGGAGGACGAGCCGTGTGTACAGGTGACGATGCACGGCCTGGAGATTCGTGCTCTGTTGGACTCCGGTGCCCGCCGGAGTGTACTACCCCTCCACCACTACAATGCTATTCCTGCCCAAGCCAGACCCCCCATACAGCCATCCATTGCCAGAACACTGCAGGGCGTCGGACCAGATAGTTTACCAGTTCTAGGGGAGGTTGACGTCCCACTGCACATTGGGAGCCGTGTCTGCAGTGTGAACTTTGTTGTGGCAGACATCACTGAGAACACAGAGGTCATCTTGGGACACCCTTTTCTGCTACAAGCACGAGCTTGTTTGGACTACGGCCGGGGAGAGATAACCCTCTTTGGCGAAAAGGTGCCCCGCCGCAATACAGACTCAGGGCCGGAGGTGCACCTTGTCAGGGTGGCTCGTCGCACCGTGCTGAGGCCAGGCTGCGAGTACATAGTGCCTGGCACTGTACGCCGCCAACCTGCTGTTGATGGAGATCTGCTGTTAAGCCCCACCAAATGCTTCGTTGAGAGACACCGAGTCCTAGTGGCGCGGGTTGTTGTGCGAACGCCACAGTCCACCGATATCCCCATCAGAGATTTTAACCCTGGTGCAGCTCCTGTCACCTTGAAGAAGGGGGCGGTGGCGGGAGTGCTCCAGTCAGCAGTGGTGCTGGGAGAGGCGGAGCTTCAGTCTCGTGATGTCTCAACTGTCCCTGAGTGTGTTGACCAGGCCACTACTCCTGTGCCCCCCCCACCTGCAGGCCTTGTATGCAGAGAGCTACACCAATCTACCGGAGCATGACCATAGTAGGCTGGCTGGCCTATTGCAGTCCTACAGCGATGTGTTCTCCATGGGGCTCACCGACCTTGGCCACACCAGCCTTGTGCAACACGACATTCTAACTACTCCTGGGCCGCCTGTTACACAGCCACCCCGCAGAATGGCTAAGGATAAGCAGATTGCAGCTGACCAGCAGGTGCAGCAGAGCCTGGAGATGGGCGTAGCTCAGCCCAGTAACAGCAGTTGGGCTGCACCAATTGTGATGGTGAGAAAGAAGGACCAGAGCTCGCGCCTTTGTGTGGATTATCGCCCCTTAAATGAACGAACTATTAAAGATGCCTACCCCCTGCCCCGTATTCAGGATACTTTGGACACTCTGTCTTCTGCCACGTGCTTTAGCACACTGGATGTGACATCTGGCTACTGGCAGGTGGAAATGACCCCAAGAGCCCGCAAGGCTGCTGCTTTCTGCACCCGGAAGGGGCTTTTTGAGTGGAGTGTGATGCCTTTCGGACTCTGCAACGCACCTGCAAAGTTCCAGCGGCTCATGGACCGTGTTCTAGTCGGTCTGCAGTGGGAGACATGTTTAGTGTATCTCGACGACATCATAGTCCTGGGGCGGGACACCACCCAAATGTTGGAGCGGCTTGGCCAAGTGTTCACTAGGCTGCGTGAAGCAAACCTCAAACTGAAACCATCCAAGTGCTGTTTGTTCCGGGAGCAGGTCCCCTACCTGGGGTATATTGTCTCAGCCAAAGGTGTTGCTACCGACCCTGAGAAAATAAAAAAGGTGGTGGAATGGCCCATCCCTCACAATGTCTCAGAGGTGCGCCAGTTTGTGGGCTTGGTGTCATATTATAGGCAGTTTGTTGAAGATTTCGCCTCAATCGCCAAACCGCTTCATGAACTCACAAAGAAGTATGCACGTTTTAATTGGACAGCTGACTGCCAGGAGGCGTTTGAGGAACTGAAAGTCCGGTTGACGTCAGCACCTGTGCTCGCCTACCCTCTTGATGATGGTGACCTATTCTTGGACACGGATGCTAGTGACTGGGGAATTGGAGCGGTCCTCTCCCAAATGCAAGGAGGTGAGGAGAGAGTGCTGGCATACGGGAGCAGGAGACTTTCCTCCATGGAGCAAAACTACTGTACCACTAGGCGAGAACTCCTAGCAGTGGTGGAGTTCACCTCCCATTTTAGACAATACCTGCTCGGGAGGTCCTTCACTGTCCGAACCGATCACAGCAGCCTGCGCTGGCTAACCAAGCTGAGACAGCCAGAGGGACAACTTGCTCGCTGGTTGGAAAAACTAGCCGAATATGACTTCCAGGTGATCCACCGGGGGGGGGGGGGGAATTCCACCAAAACGCCGACACTTTGTCCAGGAGGCCGTGTAGAAGCTCCTGTCCCTGCACCGTACCCGAGCTGGACTCTAGCGGCAGCCTGCGTCAAAGCAAGGGGGTGCAGTGCAGCCTCGCCAACAGTTTCCTGGAAGATGCTCCGCTAGCAGCATCCCCTGAGCAAGCTCTAGTGGGGGTAGTCAATGTTACCAACAATAGCGGTGACCATCCTCTCTCTCATCCAGATATCACCAGGGTGAGCGAGCCATCTCAGACTGAGCTGTTCAGGGGTTGGACCCAGGAGCAGTTAAAAGGAGCACAAATGACTGACATGGACATAGCACCTTTGTGCATGTGGTTTGAGAAGGGGGAGGGATGGCCTGCGTGGGCTGATGTGGCATCATGCAGTCCCGCCACCAAAGCCTACTGGGCACAGTGGAAGCGACTCTATCAGAGGGTCGGGGTTGTACTCAGAAAGTTTTACTGCACAGATGGAAAGGTGTTTTACCCCCAGATTCTCCTGCCGAGCCCGTACCGCACATCTGTAATGGCACAGATGCATGAGGGGCCAGTGGGGGGCCATTTTGGTGCAGAGAAGACCCTTTCTCGCCTTAAGACCCAGTACTTTTGGTACGATATGAAAACTGATGTCACCCTTTGGTGCCACACCTGCACCAGCTGCGCAGCCAAGGCTCGCCCCAAGAAAACTCCACAGGCGGCCATGGGCTCTGTAGAAGTAGGCAGCCCCATGGAACGGATTGCTGTTGATCTCATGGGTCCGTTAAACGAGACTGAGCGGCACAATCACTATATAGTGGTTGTTCAGGACTATTTTAGCAAGTGGGTCGAAGCTTATCCAGTTCCTGATGAGCAAGCGATGACAGTAGCTGAGAAGATTGCCTCGGAGTGGGTGTGTAGGCACGGAGCGCCCCACTCCCTCCACAGTGATCAGGGCACAAACTTTGAGTCAGCTGTGTTTCAGGGAATGTGCGCCCTACTGGGAATTGAAAAGACCCGTACCACCCCATTTCACCCCCAGTCCGACGGCCAGGTGGAGCGGTTTAATGCCACCCTGCAAAAGGTCCTGGCTACAACTGCTGAGAGATGTCACTGGGATTGGGATGTGATGATTCCTTATGCACTGATGGCTTACAGGGCAACTAAGCACAGTTCCACAAGGTTGTCACCCAACATGATGCTTTATGGTCGGGAGGTCACGGAACCAGTTGACTTGGTGGCTGGTATGCCTCCCGACTACATCCATAGCAGCTCACTTCCCTTATATGTGATGCAGCTCAGAGAACGACTGGAGCTTTCCCACCAGCTGGCACGGGAAACCTTAGGGAGAGCTGCTGAGCGTGCAAAATGGCAGTATGATAAAAGCATTCACCAAATCCACTACAAAGTTGGAGATGCAGTATGGCACTTGGTTAAGGGCACCAAGAGGGTGAAAAACAAAATACGGAAGTTTTTGCCCTCCTATGAGGGTCCCTATATCGTTGTGGGCCAGCTGCATGACATGGTTTACCGTATCCAGAAAAGCCAAAGGGCTAAAGTCAAGGTGGTGCACCATGACAAACTCAAACCTT
This sequence comes from Pholidichthys leucotaenia, assembly GCA_020510985.1. Lineage (NCBI taxonomy): Eukaryota > Metazoa > Chordata > Actinopteri > Cichliformes > Pholidichthyidae > Pholidichthys > Pholidichthys leucotaenia. The sequence continues at coordinate 277,756,619 of CM035840.1, read as the reverse complement.
ACTACTCCAGAACAACAGCTGGGCATTCCAGGGCGCCAAAGAATGGTCGGCGGTGGAGGTTCCTCCGCCAGTGTGGGACAACGGTGCAGACAACGCAGACATCGGCCCTCTGGACCTGTGGGACAACTCGCCAGAGATGGAGGCTGCTGCGGCAGGGGCCCTTCCGGACCCCCACTCTTCACAGACAATTCAACCAGACTGTGACCATCCTTCTGAGAGTTCTTCTCGCCCTCAGCTGGATGAGGCCAGAGCTAAGGATTCAAGTAGGGGACGCGACCGATGTCGTCTTCCTGCTGCCACACCACTTCAGAGGCCACAGAGGACCTGCGGGGCCCCTGACAGGTTTGGTGACTGGATTGCACACTGAACATTAAGAACTGAAAAGACTTCCATCCATCTTCTACCGCTTTTCCGGAGGTCCGGGTCGCGGAGGCAGCAGTTCAAGCAGAGAAGCCCAGACTTCCCTCTCCCCAGCCACCTGCTCCAGCTCTTCAGAGGGGATACCAAGGCGTTCCCAGACCAGCTGGGAGACATAGTCTCTCCACCGAGTCCTGGGTCTGCCCCGGGGTCTCCTCCCAGTGGGACGTGTCTGAAACACCTCAAGTGGGAGGCGTCCAGGAGGCATCCTAATCAGATGCCCATACCACCTCAGCTGACTCCTTTCAATGTGGAGGAGCAGCGGTTCGACTCTGAGCCTCTCCCGGATGACTGAGCTCCTCACCCTATCTCTGAGGGTGAGTCCAGCAATCCTACGGAGAAAGCTCATTTCAGCTGACTGTATCCGCGATCTCGTTCTTTCGGTCATTACCCAAAGCTGAGTGAGGTGAGAGTAGGAACGTAGATTGACTGGTAAATCGACAGCCTTGCCTTAGAACTAAGCTCCCTCTTCACCACAACAGACCGGTACAACGTCCGCATCACTGTAGATGCTGCTCCAATCCGTCTGTCGATCTCTCGCTCCATTTTCCCCTCACTCGTGAACAAGACCCCAAGATACTTAAACTCCTCCACTTGGGGCAGGAGCCTGTCCCCAACCCGGGAGGACAATCCAAACTGAAAAGACTTGCCTTAGTTATTTAGTGGTGAGATCATTGTTCCAGGTGAGGGCAAGAATGCGCCCTGATCTCATCGGGAGTAACGGTAGTCTACCTGGAACTCCCTAGTTTCAGTTAGGAAAAAAAAAAGGGAATTACGTTTCTAAGTGTTCACTTTGTAAGAAATAAGAGTTCTATTTTTGTAGTTGCACTTAGCAGCAGGCTGTCTGAGGGGCTGTACAGACTTTGGAGCACACTGAAGATGCTTTAACCACTATGTGTATGTGACAGTTGGCATTTGATATCAGTCCTGCATCTTATGATATTAGCACTTTTGCATGTAGAACCCAAGGGGTAAGCTGAAGTCTTTGGTTTAAGATGTTTATAGATGTCTAAGTTTGTTTCTCATCCTATGAACTCTTGTGTACAGAACGAAGGTTTTATCACACATATTTTGGTGACACCGCAATGTGAATGTATGATTTTTGTGTTACATTAGTGTGAGGACATGCAGTAGGCATTGATAGACATTTTTTGGACATTTCTTTCCCCTTTGCCTTCAGTCACCTTTTACAGGTGGAGGACTCATTTGTGGACTGTTGGAAATGTTCAGTTGTATGATGTCTGTATTTCTCTCACCATGATATGTAATGACGTGTGCTGGAGTGATGTCAAAGATTGATCATCATCCAGAGTGGGGGTAGTGTTGCAGGCCAAGCCTGCTCTCCTTTAACTTGGACAGGTTGCGGTGTGTATGTGTGTGTGAGTGCGTGTATGTGTGCGAGGGGAAGGGACGTAAGGGGGCGTGCGGCGGCTTGTGTGTGGTAGAGAGGAGAGTGGCGATGGAGGTATAACGAGCTGCACGTAATGATACGAAGAGTGATAGAGGAAAAGTGTAAGAAGCCAGTGTGCTCTGGACGAGCAGTAAGTGTGGACAGTTGCTGCAGTTTAAATAAAGTGCCTCGTTCTTCCCACCTGCAAAGTTTGTTGGACTGTATATTGGCTGTTACCACTGACGAGCCGCGCTAGGCTAAACGGGCTAGCGCTACCCGGGGCTGCTCAACTACGGTTCGGCAGCCGGCAGAACATTCGGGTCAGTAACACCCAACATTGTATTTTAATTTATGCGCCCAGTGTGGGGTGGGGGGCCGCAGTAGGGTATGTTGTATGAAGAATATGTCTAAGGTTAAGTTTTATTGTATTTTCTCTGTTCTGGGATTAATTTGGTTTTAGAAACACGGCTCATTTTATTTTATGGACTGTTAGGTGGAGGCGGCAGAATAATCCGCCTGGCCGTGTGGGGGCGCTGGCAGTCTACACGGTCCCCCAGTCTTGGTTGTGTGAATGAATAGATTATTTATTTATTTTTGTACATACTGTTTTCCTCTGTTAGGGTGTGTGTTGGGATGCAAATTTGGGAGGGTTAATTGTCTGCTTGATTTTTTAAAGGGGGGGAGGAATGTTACATCTGAAAACAGTAGTAATATGGCAGCAGGGGATTGACCGGGGAATAGAGGGTGGTTGGCGATCTACCCTTTAGGGGGTGATGTCAGCCTGACTATAAAGGCCACGGCCGGAAGGGGTACGTCCTCTTTCGCCGTTGACGCCTGGACATAGAGCGCCGTAACCTACTGTTTGGTCTGAGAACGTGTTGCTAATAAAAGTGGTAAACTGCCTTCCGCCCTCCTCATTTCATTGGTAATTATGGACACAACAGCACCCTCACTAAGATCTTATTCTAAGTTCCTTCATCAATTGGTGCTAGAAGATTTTATTCCCATGCATGGCATTTTAATTTTAGAAAAAGATGTGTCAAGTGCAGAAATCTGCCTTAGTATGTGTGAAATTACACCTTTATTTGTCAGATTAGAGAGCATGAGCTCATCAATAATATTGTTAGGGGGTTTATTACGGAACTGTGAAATACAGTCCTTAATATAATGCCTAATCTGCAGATATCTAAAGAAATGAGTGTTTGGTAGATTGAATTTCTCCAGCAATTGTTTGAAGGAGGCAAAAGTGTTTTCTATAAAGAGGTCGTTGAAGCATTTTCAAGCTTCTCACGTACCATATGTTGAAAGTTATGTCAAGCTCTACAAGAAGGGACAAGCACAGGCTGTTCCTACTGAGGAGGCTCAGGTCTTTTGGTGTACAAGGGGTGCTCCTGAAGACCTTCTACGATTCGGTGGTGGCATCAGCCATCACTTTTGGAGTGGTCTGCTGGGGCAGTGGCATCACAGCAGCCGACAGGAAGAGACTGAACAAACTGATCAAGAAAGCTAGCTCTGTCCTGGGGCAGCGCCTTGACCCAGTGGAGGAGACAGGAGAGAGAAGGATGGTGGCTAAGCTGTCATCTCTGCTGGAGTCCAAGTCCCACCCTATGCAGGATATACTGAACGCACTGAGGAGCTCATTTAGCAGTAGACTACATCATCCTAGGTGTGCGACCGAGAGGTTTCACAGGTCCTTCCTACCTACAGCTGTCAGACTGTATAACCTAAGCAGGGCTGCTCACAGAGATAGCAAAAAAATCTTTACAACCTAATAGTATTGAATGCAAAAGACGCAACAGACTTACATAAAATGGTCCCCTCCAGTATACAACTAGGATAATATAAATCGCTACGGAGGGTGTCAATATGTATGGGTACATATTCATACTATGTGGGGTAAAGAAATAGACTGTTATGCTGTTTATTCCATCTAGCTACAATGTTCCGCACCGTGTATTTATATTAATGTGTACATACTGTATGTATATTCACTGCTCTTATTTTCTTATCTTCTAAATTATTGCTCTGAGTGTTGCTATCCCTGTACTGTTGCAATCCTGGAATTTCCCCATTGTGGGACTAATAAAGGCTTATCTTATCTTAAGCTCTGAAGGTAAAAAAAAAAAAGGTGGTTAGACGCTGTTGGGCTACAAAGACATACAGTATGCTTTGCACATGAAGATGTTTCCAGAATTGTAAGTAAATTTTAAGTGACTGATTGACAATAGGGTTGGAATTAGACAGGTTCAATGTCAAGGGCATAGCTGCACCCATTAAAGCCCAAGAATGTTTCTCCATTCTAATCCATGTTGGGCAATTCTCATCTAGGTGGTAATATATCCAGACTGACATGCAGCGCAAACTGGCAGCCCAGTAATAAAGTCAGAAGTTTGGAAGGGCCGTACCTCCATCACTTTTTGGTTTTTGCAAGTGGTCCTTGCATAAGCATGGGTGCATACAGCTCCAAATACAAGTGCATCTCATTAAATTAGAATATCATTGAAAAGTTGATTTCAGTAATTCAATTAAAAAAATGAAACTCATTAAGTAGATGCATTACACACAGAGTGATATATTTCAAGTGTTTTATTTTTTTAAATTTTGATGGTTATGACTTATAGCTCATGGAAACCCCAAATTCTGTTTCTCAAAAAAAAAAAAAAAGAATATTACATAAAGTATTTTTTTAAAAATGGATTTTTAATAGAAATGTTGGCTGACTGAAAAGTATGTCCACGTATACACTCAATACTTGGTCGGGGTGCCTATTCAATTTTTCAGTTCAACTTTATTTATATAGCGCCATTTCACAACAACAGTCCTCATAGCACTTTCAAACTGTAGGGGAAAACCCCACAAGTGCAGAAAGACCCCAGCAATCAGGCAATCCACTGTGAACAAGCACTTGGCGACGGTGGAGAGGGAAAAACTCCCTTTTAACAGGAAGAAACCTCCAGCAGAACCACGCTCTGGGAGGGGCAGTCATCTGCTGCGACTGGCTGGGGGGAGGGGATAGAGAAGAAGAGGAAGAAAAGAACAGGCATGTAGAGAGTAAACAGCACGACAGGGGCTCAACCTACGGGAAACAGATGTTAATCACCAGCAAAAATATTTTGTTGAGAGTGAAGAAAGGAGTGAAGCCCAATGCATCGTTGGAGGTCCCCTGGCTGTCTAAACCTATTAGCAGCATAACAAAGAGAGGGTTCAGGGTCACCTGATCCCACCCTAACTGTAGGCTCTGTCAGAAGGGAAGGTTTTAACCCCTTTGCATGAATTACTGCATCAATGTGGCCTGGCATGGTGGCGATCAGCCTATGGTACTGCTGAGATGTTATGAAGGTCTCGCCCAGGTTGCTTTGATAGCGGCCTTCAGCTCGTCTGCATTGTTGGGTCTGGTGTCTCATCTTCCTCTTGACAATCCTCCATAAATTCTCTATGGGGTTTTGGTCAGGAGAGTTTTCTGGCCAATCAACCACAGTGATACCACGGTCATTAAACCAGGTGTTAGTACTTTTGGCAGTGTGGCCAGGTGCCAAGTCCTACTGGAAAATGAAATCAGCATCTCCATAAAGCTTGTCAGCAGAGGGAAGCATGAAGTGAATTTATAATTTTCATGAGCTATAAGCCATAACCATCAAAATTAAAAGAAATAAACACTTGAAATATCTCACTGTGTGTAATGAATCTACATGAGTTTTATTTTTTAATTGAATTACTGAAATAAATCAACTTTTCGATGACATGCTAATTTATTGAGATGTGTAGAAGAGCTCGGAATGACGAGGCGATGTGACTTATAAACCAAAGTTTATTATCAGCTTTGCTCCTCTAACAAGTCTCATCTGGTGCAGCAGCAGCAGAAGTAAGAGAGCGAACACATTCGGCTCCGTATACTTATACTCACACACAACAAAAGACATGCATACAAAGCTGACATCCCCCATTAACTTAATTATCCTCCTTTGTCTCCGTACCCCTCCACCTGGCCCTGGGAGGTCAGGGCGACCTATCTGGTCTCCACCGCAGTGCCTCGGATGCTCTTTGATCTTCACTGGCGGTTGAGACCCTTTGTCCTGTTCTGAGGTGTGAAGTCGCTTTACATATGAGATGAGATGAGATGAGATGAGATTCAACTTTATTGTCATTACACATGTATGAATACAAGGTAACGAAACGTGACTTGGCATTTGGGCACGCTCTGCAGAGCGCATCCAAGGCCGGGGCAGCCGCTAGGCGCCAGTCAAGGGTAATCACCAAACATTCTCACATGCTTATACATATGTAGGTTATGGGATATATGATTAATATAGACCACAAGATGCACCTTTATACAGTATCTCACAAAAGTGAGTACACCCCTCACATTTTTTAAATATTTTATTAAATCTTTTCATGTGATGACACTGAAGATATGACACTTTGATACAATGTAGTCAGTGTACAGCTTGTATAACAGTGTAAATTTGCTGTCCCCTCAAAATAACTCAACACACAGCCATTAATATCTAAACCACTGGCAACAAAAGTGGGTACACCCCTAAGTGAAAATGTCCAAATTGTGCCCAATTAGCCATTTTCTCTCCCCGGGGTTATGTGACTCGTTAGTGTTACAAGGTCTCAGGTGTGAATGGGGAGCAGGTGTATTAAATTTGGTGTTATCACTCTCACACTCTCTCATACTGGTCAGGATGTGAAAGTTTGGTCTTTGGCAGGCAAAGAGACGGCCTTGGGGGATTTCGCCCAGCGGCCAGAGACTGAAGGTGGGGGGTGTTAAGACCGGGAAGGAGATGCATTGTTACTAGGGGATTAAGTACAATGTGACTGTGTGCTTTGATGTCCTGAGGTATAAAAGGGACAGATGTTAGGGGATTCTCCCTCTTTCTGTTTTTGGATGATGTTGGAGAATGTGAATAAAACTGACTTGTGAAATAAACTCAGCCTCGTCCTTCCACATTCTCTACAATACTTTATTAAAAATTATTAATAATGGTTACACATATATAAATTTTTAGCAGTTAGCAGTTGTCACTGCAAATGGAATACACAATGACATAAAGAAAACAACATGGTGGCCTTGGACGTTGTGTTTTGATTGTTAGAGGGTGGCAGGTGGCGGGCCAGGGCTTGTGGCTCACTGGTCCGGGTCTCCTGGGCCTTCGCCCCATGGCTGCGGGCCCTCCGTGCAGGGCCTCCCTCTACATTCCTCCTGTTGTGGGTGCCTGGCTACCTTGGGACTGGGTGGTGTCGGGGCACTCGTGCTCTGTGCGGGCTGCTGGTTTCCTCTGTGATGGGGGTGTTGTCCTGCTTGCCTGTGGCTCTGAGGTGGGCACTGCTTTGGCCTCCTACCCTCATTTTTTTGTATATTTCCTGACAACCCCCCCCCCCCCACACACACACACACGTCTATTCTCTTTCAGATACAAATACCTGGCTTGTGCTGACATTCTCTCACAAGCAGCACGTTTCTGGTAATTTCTTTCTCTTCGTCTCCCCCTGACTGCGTCATATCCCTTCAACTGCCTCACCCATCCCCCCTGTCAGGTCCAGCATAAGTAAGAGAATTTGAATAAAGTATTAAAGTTATTATACAGTAAGAGGAGCCTATAAATACTATTATAAACAGTATATCAAATATACTGTTGGCAAAGTAAATGTGTTTGTTATGATAAGGCAATCAGATACAGTATCTGTTCTGCTTGCCAAGCTGCTGGACAGGACAGGTAAAAAAGGAAAAACCTGTTTTGGATCATGTTTAAAGCTAATTATAGCATGTTTTACATTACTGCTGGTGCCCATATGTAAGCACGGAAATGTGTGTCTATCTTAGCCACGTTTATCTGATCACAGCAAGGTAACGACATATACCGTACTTAATCATTTGTGTACTGAGAATGCACACAATCCAGAGACTCATTACAGGACCAAGGAAGTGGTGCGAGCTCGTCTTGAGGAGGAAGTCTGAGGATTATTAGCGGCAGTGGCTGCTGCTGCTGCGTCTGAACATAAAAGATACAACAGAGGATTTGAGCTGAAGGAGCCTGGGAGCAGCAGAGCTTCACCTCCCACACAAACCAGCACTTGTAAATCAAGTCTGTCATAATCGCTTCTCATTCCCTCCAACCTCTCTGCTTTGTGACACATATTTCTCTGGAGTCCCTGTAGTTCTGCGCCCCTCGCGTAATTGTGTGGGACTGAGGACGTTTATATTTCCTTTCATTTTTTGGTAAGAACCCTTTCCCTGCCTTGCTTTTTGCTTAGCGGTGGGCTGCAGCTTGGCCGGAACACCATGTTCTGACATAAGTATTCTCAGTATTATTTCAAAGGCCGCCACAGAGTCCTGTTGCCTAGCAACCGCGTGGAGGGATGGAGGAGAGGTATGCGGCGGAGGACCAAGGTAAACCATCTCTGGCCACACACACTCACTGGGAACCATGAGGCAGCTAAAGGCCGTTTTGTCAGCAATGTGCTGGTAATAATGATGCTCACCGTGATTCAACGGTGAGTGCGCAAACAGGATCACACACAGTACACTGACCTCAGCGCTGCTAACGCTGTTAGTACTATGACGCATGGCAGGATATTTTTTATATATAGTGTACATACTCTTTAGTTTATGACCCAAAACAGTAACGCATCAGAAAATCTTTATTAAAGCAAAAAACACAAATGGAAAATTAGAAAAGAAAGACAACTTATAAATATATCTATTGGAATGTAAGCTGTTAGGAAGCAGATGTTTTCTGGTGTCACCATAATTCCATCCCAGCACTGATCACTTCCTGAAACCTATCAGTGATTACACAAGAATCAATCTACAGTTATCCATCCTCTGGGGATCATTTGCTCTCCATTTTTTGTCCAAACTCCTTCATGGCGTCTGTGGCCTTGTCCGCAGCTCTTCCTATGGCGGCCTGTGTCTGCCTGCTGGCCTCCTGAGCAGCTTTGAACAGTCAGAGAAGAGCACAAGAGAAACGCTTAGAAATAGAAACAGCAGCCCATTACTGCTCAGCTCAGCGGAGCCAGTCTGCGTGAGTTGGAATATCTTTATCTCCTCCTTAATTATTTCCTTTTCATATCACCAAACCCAGCACTGATTCAGCAGTTTAGTCTCCAAACCAGAAAGTGACATTTTAAGCATTTTCTTTGGCCAAAAAATGTTGTAGCCAGAAAATAATAGTTGAGCCCTAAAATTAGGATAAAACAGCTGTATAGCCAATGTTATAAAGAGGCTGTCAACATTAGTAACAGGCAAGTTGCTCTCTCTTAAATTGTAAATTAGCAAGTTTTTCTCATAAAATCTTTTTTTCATACATTTCCTGCTTTATTCTTATAAATTTGTGACTTCACTTTAAATATGAAACTTGTAAATTTGCAGCATTTTACTCTAAATTTTGCATCTTTTCTTATAAAGTTGACATTTCTTTCATTTTTATTTTGTTTTTTGATTTTGTGAAAAATTTCCTTTTAAAGTAAATTTGACACTCCCCCCCCCCACACTTTTAAATAAGCTATTTCTCCCTAATAAATGAGTCACAGGGAGAAACTGGTTATGGACAGATGAACTGGTGCATGGCTCCAGGGCAGCAGGTTGCACACCCCCACTTTAAACCCACAGATATTTTGGCTGGTACTTTGTTTTAACTGCCTTTTCAATTTTAAGAGCTGAGCTTTTTTAGTTACTTAGACATTTCGACTCCAATGCATTATGTAAGACTTGAATTGCAGCTGGAATATGCAGGTTACCTGTGTTGGCGGTTTCTTTGGAGGAGTCTGCCACCTGCTGCACAGCTTCCTGAGCTGCCTGCACTGGAAACAGACACATCACAGGATGCTTTACAGACTTTATCTCACTGCAAAATGCCAGCTGTATCTCTGAGGACCAGCTCTCCCATCAGCTGCGCCGCCTTACATCTTTAGGTCTGTACCTGCAGTGTCTGTCACTCCTTTGGCGGCAGAGTGGCTGGTGCCCTTCAGGCTCTCGAAGGACTTCTTGAACGAGGCCATGGCTCTTTATCTCCCGTCTCCACAGCTCTCCAGGCAGCCGTCTGACGTGATGGCGGCGACGGGGCCTGTTTAATACCCTCGGCTTGGGCCCGGCGTCACCTCGCCTGCGCATTCCAGATGGATTAGCCCGGAACAAAACCCGCCTGAAGACTGGCATCCCAAAAATGGGAGCATCCAGCCGAGGGCCAGGGCCCACTCAGCAGATTTCACACGTCCTCCCATCAAACGCCAGACGAGAGTGGGCAAAAATAAACACGCCAGAGAAATGCATAATAGGCGGGCGTGCAGGGGGGAAAAAAGGGATTAAAATGTTCTTTATCAAACAACACCGACAAATGGTTTAATCTTTTTACTTTTTATTTACAGAGGATTCGTATGTCTGGCTTAACACATAAACCTTTATACTGACAAGTCCTGTGATTTAAAGCACATATTGATATGACAACCATTATGATTCCAAGACATAATATCGACTTTAAACTCGGTAAACTCTTCAGTACACACAAACACACACACACACACACACACACACACACACACACACACACACACACTCGCGCGCGCGCACACACACACGTATATTCAATCCATTTCTAACAGTTCACTGGAATGATTTCACAAGCAACCATAAAGGTACAATGTAAAAAACTCTTACTTCAAAAACTGCAAAACCAACTTCTCAAAGAAACGAAAACAAAAAAACAGAAGAAGAAGAAAAGTAAACCCCACAAACAGGCATTGTCGACACTTAAAGAGAATATAATTGTATTCACATCTGCTTGCAACCGGTCATATTTATTTTTTCAACTCCCAGCGTGTCACTGGAAGATGCTGAACATTTATTGCACGTTTTCTAAATACAGACACACACAAGTACGAAGTCACAAGTCCTTCCTCTGGTCTCATTTCATTGGGAGGGAATCAAGGAAGTGAGACCGAGCGGACGAATCTTACAGCTCAATAAATACCTACACCCAGCACATTACATTAATAACGTGACATTTACAATATATAATAATAAAAGATTTGTCTCAAAGGAAGAACATTTTTCAGTGGGAATGCTTGTAATTTTGTAGGTGTTTTTTTTCTTTTTTGCAACGGGAATATAATTGTAATAGTTTCAGCATTTGTCCTTTTTATTATTAGAAATATTATTGTGCTGCTGGTTGGACGGTGGCCTGGACCGGCGCCTTTATGCTTCTGGCTCGTAGTCCTGGCCCTCCTGGGGAGAGAAGAACAGATGTCTGAGGGACAGCAGGCCAAAAACATTGCCTCACAGAGAAGGCCCAACTTCACGTCTTTAATTAGACCTGAACTGCACGAAATCCAACGTTATTCTGCTCTAGTGGCGTGCACAACGGGATGTTTGTAGCGTGGCGGCGCAGGATGTTTCTCTGCTGTGGGCGATGACGTCACTCTTGACTGCTCCACTGTTTCTCTTCGGCCTGCAGAGGGCAGCACGAGCCTCCTCCTGCATCAAGGACGAGTCGTGAGCAGATTCCCCGTATCCTTGTGTCTGCATCCACCTCCACCACACACACGATCACGAGAGAAAACGGCGTCCAAGTCTTATGTCATCAGATGTATTCACAAAGCCATAGTGGATGACAGATTTTTTTTTTTCTCAGAGAGGGCTTGGCTCGCTCTGCAGCAGTCAGGCTCCGTATTTACAGCAATGCGGGGGACACCCTGACATTACCCACAATGCGCGGAGGCAGAGAGGCCTTATCACCACACCCATTTAGCCAGAGCTCCAGCAGCATCAGTGTAGTGAAGGATGGGGGAAGGGAAAGAGATGCGGAGGAGTAGGAGGGAGATGGAGGAGGAGAAGGACGATACAGGCTCACGCCACGGAGAAATTCACTTCAACATGACCTTCCACTGGCTGATGAATACACGCATGGAGGCCGTAAACATTCTAACGCAAAATATCAAAATACATGCTCCGGTGATAAAACAGAACCGGAGTGACGTCACACTAACAGCAGAGGTTAAAATGTCCCTTTCAGTGTGATATTTCAGTGTGCTGCTCCAGCCATTTCCGATCAGATTTCAAAGCCATGAGGTCGGCACAGCTTGCCTCGTCCCTGACAGGCCACTTTCCAAAAATAACCATCTGTGTCAGACTCGCACGCGCGTGCACCAACGCACACCCAGCACCCCGTGTAGGTAGGTGGTGCTATATCCACCATACTCACTGTGTGGCTTACTAAGCTCTCCACTATCGTTTCCACAGCATGGAGGAATTACCGCCGCATGAGCTGCAGTATTTGTATGACACACAAGCGGCGGGCCAGTGTGGAGTGCTACTGAAATGTCGAGAGGTGATAGTTTCATGTACACTGTGGCGTGCGGGGTTTGGCTTATTACCTGCTGGGAGTCATCGTATGTCTCCCCTTCTGGCTCCAGCATCCCCTCTCCCTGGCCCTCCATGGCTTCCTGCCCGTACTCAGGCTACAAAGAGAGGGGGGGGGGGTAAATATGAAGAAGATATTCACCAAATGGAAACAATCATACACACAGTACATCATTTTTTTGTTGCAATTTGTTTGTTCGTCTGGTAGCAAAAACTAATGATACGGATTTCAAGAAACTTTGGTGGAACTGCAGTGCTTGGCTCCTGAAGGAACCCATTTGATTTTGGAGATGATCAGAGTCAAGGTTCTGGAAATTTTCACTGGCCTTCTTGTGTAATAGGGCTATAAAACATTTATTATCTCATTGAGACTTGAGGTGGAGATCAGAATTAGAGAGCAATGTATTCTTCATTGTTGAGAATTTGACAAGATTATCAGCAGTAGCCATCCCACTGCTGCACTAGCACGTTTTTTAAATAACCAAGGCACTTCAACACAAACATTTATTTTGTAAAAAAAAACAAACGAGCAAAATTAGAGAAGAGGGACCACTGTGTCAGAAGCGAAGATTTAAACAATGATTTTTAGGGCTATAGGATTTGGACCACTTCAGCACATCTGCACCCACAGGTACAGCTTGAGCTTGGTTTCATCTGTCCAAAGAATGCTGCTCCAGAACTTTGCTGGCTCTTTAGATGTTGTTGTTTTTTTTTTTTTGGTAAAGTCTAATCTAGCCTTTCTACTTTTGAGGCTGATTAATGGTTTGCACTTTGTGGTCTGTATTTGTGATCATGATATTTTCTCTTTATGGCAGAGTTAGATACTGATACTCCTACTTCCTGGAGAGTGTTCTTCACTTGGGTGGATGTTGTGAAGGGGTTTTTCTTTCTCATGGAAATGATCTTGCAGTCATCCACCACTGTTGTCTTCCGTGGACGTGCAGGTCTTTTGGAATTCCCGAGCTCACTAGTCCGCCTTTTTTTTTTTTTTAGAATGTACCGAACTGTTGAGTTGGCCACTCCTAACACTTCCACTGTTTCACTTCCACTGAGAGCTCCTTTGACTGCATGGTGTGGGTTCACAGCAACAGCTTCCAAATGCAAATGCCACACCTGGAGTCAACTCCAGACCTTTAACCTGCTTGACTGATGATGGATTAATGAGGGAATAGCCCACGCTGCCTGTGAAATAAGTTTGAAGTCAACTGTTCAATTACTTCTGAACCCCTGAAATGATGACAGTTTGTATAAAAATGGCTGTAATTACTAGACAATAAGTCCAATTTGTACGTGAATAGCCTCAAATTAAAGCTGAGAGTCTGAACTTTAAGCCCATATTGAATATATAACTGGATCTTGAATATGTTTAGGTAAACAGCTAAAATAACAAAGCTTGTGTCAGTGTCCAAATATATATGGACCCAAGTGTATTCATTGACACCACACTCTTGTATAATATTGCTTAACACGTACATTGCTGTAAAAAGTATTTGTCCTGTTCCTGATTTCTTGTATTTTTCCATATTTGTCACACTTAAATGTTTCATATCATCAAACAAATTTTAATATTACACAAATGATAACAAAGTAAATACAAAATGCAGTTTTTAAATGATGATGTCATTTATTAAGGGAAAAAAGTTATCCAAACCTACCTGGCCCTATGTGAAAAAGTAATTGCCCCCTAAACCTAATTGGTTGTGCCACCCTTGGCTACAACAACCGCAATCAAGCATTTACAATAACTGGCAATGAGTATTTTACATCACTGTTGAGGAGTTTTGGCCCACTCTTCTTTTCAGAATTGTTTTATTTCAGCCACATTGGAGGGCCTGAGCTTGAGGTCGTGAACTGATGGCTGGGCATTCTCCTTCAGGATTTTCTGATAGAGAGCAGAATTCATGGTTCCATCCATTATGACAAGTTGTCTAGGTCCTGAAGCAGCAAAGCAGCCCGAGACCATCACACTATCACCACCATCTTTGACTGTTGATGTGATTTTGTTTTTATGAAATACTGTGTTACAGGAGACACGCCTTCCAAAAAGTACAACTTTTGTCTTGTCAGTCCACAGAATGTTTTCCCAAAAGTGTTGGGGATCATCAAGATGTTTCTGGTAAATGTGAAATTTGTGTTCTTTTTGGTTTAGTAGAGGTTTTCACCTTGGAACTCTCCCATGGATGCCATCTACGTCCAGTCTCTTTCTTATTGTTGAATCATGGACCAGTGTCCAAAGTGAGGCCTGCAGTTCTTTAGATGTTGTTCTGTGTTTTTGTTTCCCATCTATTCTTGAATTTCGTTAGATCATGGCATGATGTGTTGCTTTCTGAGATCTTTTAGCCTACTTCATGTTGTCAGACAGGTTCTATTAAGTGATTTCTTGATTCAATAAGTTTGGCAGTAATCAGGCCTGTGTGTGACTAATGGAACTGAACTCAGCTTTCTAAAAAATGTGGTTAATCACAGTTGATTCAAGATTTAACAGGCTGGGGGGGGGGGCATTACTTTTACACATAGGGCCAGGTAGGTTTGGATCGTTTTTTCCCTCTTAATAAATGAAATCATCATTTAAAACTGTATTTTGTAATTACCTGGGTTATCTTCGTCTAATACTAAAATTTGTTCAGTGATCTGAAACATTTAAGTACAACAAATATGCAAAAATATAAGAAATCAGGAAGAGGGCAAATACTTTTTTTGACAGCACTGTAGCTCACACTTTCACTTTAAGGTACTATATGAAACTTTAGGAAATATGAAATTGACACCTTGGAAACAAAGGAGCCGCTGGTCAGATTTCTCACCAAAGCAGCTGAGGATGTGATGTATTTGAATGGGCTGGAAGGGGCTGCAGTTCACCTAGTGACCACAAGGTGTCAATAAAATAATCGTGTCCAAAAGTTTCCATAGAGCACCTAACTCTTTAACTCCCTTTTAACTGGTACTCATGCTCTCAGTGATGTTAACACTATGAATCCATCAGGTATAAAACAAAATTACCACTGAAAACTATTGATGTTTTATCAAATGTTTTCAAAACATTTAGGCTAGGTTGAAGGCTTTTACCTCATAAGGTTAGCTGATGCCTCATGTTAAAAAAGGCCACTGTTACACTGAATGTGTGTTTTTTTTAATTGAATTTTAATTCCACTATGAAAATGAAATGTGAAAGGATCGGAAATGACCATATGGTATATACCTCAAAACAAGTTTTGCCTTGTTGTGCTCCAAATCAACTGAAAATCTGGATTATCGAATACTTGCCTGGAACATGTATACATTTAGACATGTAAGTCACACTTTCACACTGCTCTTAAATAGCAATAAATAAACAAATTGCACAGATTACTTACATTCTCAAGTCTTGCAGCAATATTGCTGCTCTTAAATCAGACACTGAGATATGATCTATGGCAGAAACTGGAGTGGGTCAAGTCCAAAACCAGCTGTACATTATTCTGTCAGGATTTGTCTCACTTATTCAGACTGTGGCTGTATGTCCATATTGGCTGTTTCTTCTACTTTGAAAAATTGGTGTTCCAACTAAAAAAAGGATCACTATCCCAATAAGACAGCTGATCACTGTGGCGAGACTCAGTAAATGCGATGTATAATCCTGTTCCACTGGTGTCTGATGCTGAGGTGGGAGTCAAACATCAGTCCAGTGGGACTTTTAGATGTTTTATCTTGTTTTTTTAAATTTAATTTTTTGCTATAGCTTGGCAGATATTGAACACTGACAGTTGTTTGTGGAATTGACTTGAACTAACCACAGTTATGTGCCCATAACCAGGGTCTGTTGTCCGTGTCTATATTTTTCTAGCCTTGAAAGCAAGCAGTGCACCATAAGTTTATCTTTTAATATTTGAGACAATACTCAAAATCTAATAAAACCCTGAAACTGGGGGTCTTGTGTGCAGAGAACAAGACAGGAGATCTCTTTCTTAGGCAGACAGCTGAACAAAGCTAGTGGGTCACCACTGCACATTTATTTTTAAACCCAGCACTAATCAAGTCAATTAGGTCAGGGAAGAACAGGCTGTAATCCTGTGTGCTGCATGAAGCTTGTTACTGCTGTAAGCCCACCAACGCGATTAGCCTCGTCTTAGAGGCAGCACAATGGCAGCCCATTACAAAGACACACCTAATCAGATGGATCATTGCCTGAGAAAAAGTTAACATGAAAGAGATTCCCATTTCTGAAGAGGGGAGAAATACGATTGCGTCTGTTTGGTCACAAGCTTAAATTTGGTAATTAAAAAAATGCCTAGTATTCACATTACATGGAATCAGTTTTGAAGTTAAAGTTTTACAGAGAGATACACTGAGCCAATATCAGTATCAGTTACACAATGGGAGAAATAAGTATTAAACATTTCTTAAGTACATATTTTTTCAATAAGGCTACTAACAGGAAATTTTCAATTGATGTGGCTTTTAACTCGAGAAATGCATACAGTACATGTACAAAGAATTTTTTTGAAGTGAGACTCTACCAAAAATCATATTTTTTCCGTTGTTAACATGTTTTTTTCTGACTTACAAGACATATCATGAGCAAAACAGCAAAATCAGACCCAAGTCCCAAGTCTGTGTTTTTCTGCTGTGAATATCCAGTTAAGCCTCCCCACCCACCCAAAAAAAGGTGACTCTGGACAAGCGTTTCTAGCTATGCAAGCATTCCTGCTTTGCCTGATTGGTTATAACGTTAACCAATCAGGCTGGGGTCGCGCTGAGGTCGTGGTTCCACGGCAGTGGGCGGGTGCATTGGACCACCGGCCCCAAGCGGAGCTGCCCAGCGGGCACCCGTCAGCCCCAAGACGGGACCGCCGAGAGCCAACTTGCTTTGGCGGGGGTCGGCAGCGTGTACATGTATGGCTGAATCACTCCAACGTTTTGACTAGCTATTGTTTAGTGAGGTAGCCTTCAGTGTTCTCAGGGCAGAGGACAGTGGATTTGGAGGTGGATTTAAACTGTTCTACCATGATGTAAATAGGAAGAGAAATGGAATAGGAGTAATCTTGAAGGAAGAGTATGTAAAGAGTGTTCAGGAGGTAAAGAGAGAGTAAGACAGAATCATGAGTTTGAAGCTAGAAGTCAAAGGAGTGATGTTGAATGTTGCCAAGTGCATATGCCCCACAAGTTGGATGTTGGGCAGAAGATTAAAAGGAATTCTGGAGTAAGTTGGTTGAAGTGGTAGAGAGTGTTCCGGGGGAGGGGGAGTGATTGGAGTGGACTTTAATGGACATATAGGTGAAGGGAACAGAGGTGATGAGGAGGTTCTGGGTAGGTATGGTGTAAACGAGAGAAATGTGGAAGGACAGATGGTTGTGGATTTTGCTAAAAGGATGGAAATGGCTGTGGTGAACACATACTTTAAGAAGAGAGAAGAACATAGGGTGACTTAAAAGAGTGGAGGAAGGTGCACACAGATGGACTACAGCCTATGCAGAAGGAGAAATCTGAAAGCGATAGGAGACTGCAAGGTGGTGGCAGCGGAGAATGCACATAGACAGCATTGGATGGTAGTCTGCAGGATGACTTTGGAAAGCAAGAAGGGGTTGACAGTGAAGGCAGAGCCAAAGATTAAGTAGGGGAAGTTACAGAAGAAGGTCACACAGAGTTCAGGAAGGAGTTGATACAGGCTCTGGGTGGTAGGGAAGAATTATCAGATGACTGAGAAAGTACAACAAAAGTATTGAGGGAAATGGGTAGAAAGGTATGTGGTGTGTCCAATGGACAGAAGAAGGAAGACAAGGAGACTTGGCAGTGGAATGAGGATGCACAGGAAAGTATCCAAAGGAAGGGGTTAGCAAAGAAACAGTGGAATAGTCAGGGAGATGAAGAAAGTAGAGAGGAGTATTTGGAATCTAGGTGCATGGCAAAGAGGGAGGTGGTAAAGGCAAAGGAAAAGGCATATAGTGAGTTGTATGAGAGGCTGGACACTAAAGAAGGAGAAAAGGACTTGTTTTGATTGGCTAGACAGAGAGATCGAGCAGGAAAGGATGTATAGCAGGTTAGGTTGATTAAGGACAGAAATAGTAATGTACTAACAAATGATGAGATTGTGTTGAGAAGGTGGAAGGAGTACTTTGAAGAGCTGATGAATAAAGAAAATGAGAGAGAGAGGAGGATGGATGAAGGGAAGATGGTGAACAAGGAAGCCCCGAGCATTAGTAAGGCAGAAGTGAGGGCAGCTTTAAAGAGGATGAAGAATGGAAAGGCGGTTGGTCCAGATGACATACCTGTGGAGGCATGGGGCTGTTTAGGAGAGATGGCAGTGGACTTTTTAACCAGATTGTTAAACACAATCTTGGAGAGTGAGAGGATGCCTGAGGAGTGGAGAAGAAGTGTTTTGGTACCAATTTTCAAAAACAAAGGTGATGCTCAGAGCTGTACTAACTACAGAGTCATAAAATTGATCAGCCACACTATCAAGATATGGGAAAGAGTTGTTGAAGCCAGGTTAAGAGGAGAGGTGACAATCAGTGAGCAGCAGTATGGTTTCATGCCAAGAAAGAGGACTACAGATGCAATGTTTGCTCTAAGAGTGCTGATGGAGAAGTATGGAGAAGGTCAGAAGGAGTTGCACTGTGTCTTTGTGGATCTAGAGAAAGCAGATGATAGGGTACCAAGAGAGGAAGTGTGGCACTGTATGAGAAAGTCAGGAGTGGCAGAGAAGTATGTGAGGGCGATGCAGGACATGTATGAGGACAGCGAGATGGTGGTGAAGTGCGCTGTAGGAGTGACAGATGGGTTCAAGGTGGGGGTGGGATTACATCAGGGATCGACTCTGAACCCCTTCTTGTTTGCCATGGTGATGGACAAGCTGACAGACGAGGTCAGGCAGGAGTCTCTGTGGATCATGATGTTTGCAGACGATACTGTGATCTGTAGTGAGAGTAGAGAGCAGGTGGAAGAGAACCTGGAGAGGTGGAGACATGCTCTGGAGAGAAGAGGAATGAAAGTCAGTAGAAGCAAGACAGAATACATGAGTGTGAATGAGAGGGAGGCAGGTGTAATGGTGAAGATGGAAGGAGTAGAGGTAGTGAAAGTAGATGAGTTTAAATACCTGTGGTCAACCATCCAAAGCAATAGAAAATGCACAAGAGAAGTGAAGAAGAGAGTGCAGGCAGGGTGGAGTGGTCGAGACAAGTGTCAGGGGTGATTTGTGACAGAAAGAGAGCAGCTAGAGTGAAAGGGAAGACTTACAAGACAGTAGTGAGACCTGCTATGATGTATGGTTTGGAGACGGTGATGCTGACAAAAAGACAGGAGATGGTGCTGGAGGTGGCAGAGTTGAAGAAGCTAAGATTTTCATTGGGAGTGACAAGGAGGGACAAGATTAGAAATGAGTATATCAGAGAGACAACTTAGGTTTAGCGGTTTGGAGACAAAGTAAGAGAGGCAAGGCTGAGATGGTCTAGAAATGTGCAGAGGAGGGATAGTGGAGATATTGGACAAAGGATGCTGAAGATGGAGATGCCAGGCAGGAGGAAAAGAGGAAGACCACAGAGAAGATTCATAGATGTAGTGAAGGAGAACATGGAAAGGGTTGGTGTTACAGAGGAAGATGAAGGGATAGGGAGAGATGGAGACAGATGATCCACTATGGAGACCCCTAAAGGGAGCAGCCAAAAGAAGAAGAAGAAGAATCAGAAGGAGTGTGTCTTTAAAAATTAAGGTCATAAGTAAAGTTATTTGAAATAAAGTTGAATTAAACAGGAATAATATATTAAACATATCAGAAAACGTAGTTCACCAAGGCATGGAAAGTTGAAATCTATAAATCAGTACAAAGCAGTTCTACCTGCTGTCTGTGGAAATTAATACCAGCTGGGTATGTACTTACTATGTGGCTATAAAAACAATGTATATACAAGAAACATCTCATGATGGGCAAAAGCCACAAGCTCTCCCAAGACCCTTGCAATCTGATAGCTACAAAACAGACATTCGTTAGACATACTGTATATTAAAACTTCTGGATCTTCCAATTAGCACCACTGGTGCCATTATCCATAAGTGGTAGGAACATCACTCTACCACACACAGGAGCTCCTCACAATCTATCTGACCAGGGAGTCAGAAGAATCATCAGAGGAGTAACCCAAGAGCCGAGGACAACTTGGAAAGAGTTCCAGAAAGACTTGGAGGCAGCATGTCAGAGAGAAAATAGGCAGTACATTCCACCACCATGGGCTCCATGCACCCTCATGGTGCATGAGCCCATTATTAAAGAAAAGGCAAAGGCTAGGGCTGGGCAATATGGCTTAAAAATAAAATCCCAGATTTTTTTTCATGCCACATTGTTTTTGATTTTAATCAATATTTTTGATTAAGACAAGGAATTATTTCAAATAAACAAGATTCTCTACTGGGAACGAAGTGCAAACCTGACTTTAACCAAATTAAACCTTTTTTATAATAAACATTTGATCAAACAAAGCTGAATCCACAAATTTCTAATTAATAAAGTGCCAACTTAACTTTTATATGAAATTAACTTTTAAGGGTCTGGGTGGGGGTTAGAGGGGGAGGCTACTACATTTACTCTTGTGAATGGGAAAATCAATTTTCATGAGATTAATTTTTGACATTGTCCAAATAAAAAAAAAAATTCCTATTTTGATTTAAAATCAATTTATTGCCCAATCCTAGTTGAAGCTCATTTAAAGTTTGCTAAGTAGCATTTTGTCGAACCGGTGAAATGCTTGGGAGAATGTAGGGAGGTCAGATGAGATGAAAATGGAACACTGGGCTGTCATAGTACACACTGTGTTCGGAGGAGAAATTATACTGCACATCACACAAAATACAGACGTCCAACAAATCTGGAGATGGTGTGGGCTCTTTCTGATCTCGTGCCACTGGCAGACGTCATGTAACTAAAGTAGCAGTGACTGGAGCCACGTGTCGAAGTTTTCTTGAAAATAATCTGCTGCTGTCCACCAGAATGATGAGGATGAGGACATCCAGCAGGACAATGAGCCCAAACACAGTGAAGGAAACTCTCAACTGGTTTGTAACAAAGAAAATCAAGTTGTTAGATATGGTCCAGTGCCCTGACTTAAATCCTAATGAAATCAGGATTCACAAGACAGCCCCTGAAACCTTCAGGATTTAAGGCAGTCTACTCGACTGAGTGTGGCAAGACAGGCTGTAGCACATCTTTATAGAGGATTCAACATAGAAGGAGGGCTCGTTTAAAGTTATCCAGGCTCTCTACGACCACTCCCAACAGTGCAGTGCTCTGGAACAATCAACTGGTGAAGTTATTCCAGACAACTGTTGGGGCCAGACAGGGGTGCCTATTCTCTCCCACACTTTTCAACCTGTTCTTAAAGGGATTTATGCAGGAGACCGTCCCCCAACATCAAACTTTCATCTCCATCGGTGGCAGACCTGTCTGCAACTTATGTCTTGCAGACGATATAAAGCTGATGGGGGCAGCAACAGATCTGACCAACAAACCTGTTAAGAGAGCTTGTGCTTATGGCATGGAGAAATCCAAAATAATGGTAAAAACCACAAGCAACATCAGTGCCAGCAACACCATGAACGGTGAACCCCTGGAGGAAGTGTCCAGCTTCAACAGATGGCACTTGCAATGCATAAATCCTCATCTGGATTGCCACAGTCACAGCAGCGATGACCAGGCTGGCAAGAGCATGGAAAACCAACATCAACTTCCAGACCAAGTTTAAGCTGTACAAATCTCTGGTCGTCTCCATCCTCCTTTATGGGCATGAGACCTGGGCGCTCCTGGCTGAGTCAGAAAGAAGGATCCAAGCATTTTAGAACAAGTGTCTGATAAAACTGCTCCAGATCCACTACTCCGAGCACAAAACAAATCTCTACGTGTGGAGCAAGGTCTAAAGTCTCGTGGGCCCAGAGGACACTCCTTGCCACTGTCAAATGGCGCAAAATGGTATGGTTTGGTCATGTCACTCAGAATGACAGCCTTTCCAAGACCATTATACAAGGCACAGTGGAGGGCAGACGCAGGCGGGGAAGTCAACACAAGAGTTGGTTAGGGAACATCAAAGAATGGACAGATATGACGATGCTGGAGCTCCTGACAGCCGCAGCCAATAGGCCAGCCTGGATGAGGACATCTACTTGGTGACTTATCAGTCAAGGGCAGAAGAAGCAGATGTCCTGACTGACTGTTTAGAAGAATGGGGCAAACTCCCACCTTAGCACCGTGGGAGATTAGTTTTATCATACAGGAAGCAACTTGGAGCCGTCATGACAAAGTCTTCTCCTCGAAGTATGAAACAATTTTCAGTTATCATATTCAATACCTTTTTCCTGTTTCTGTACACTTTATTACACATAACTTTATTTACAGTATGATCTTAACTGCTCTGATTTCTTTCTACGTGGCTTTCTGGCATTAATGCCAAAGTCTGGCTAAAATTTCACGTGACTAACCTGGTTGGAAGTATATGTAGGGGGAAAATGCTGCAGCCTCCGATCTAATCAAACTCAGTTCTGCTCTGTGCTGCTAAGGTTAACAATTAGCTGGTGCTGTTACACAGTGTCACACACTATGAACAACTCCCTGTGCAGCACTGTGATGTGTGAACTGGAACTGTTGCTTGTTTTAATGATTTTTAAACGAAGCTACAGCATGTGCAATACATTTCCTATAAATTTAAATGTCTTTCATTTTCTTATTTTATATAACAAAGTTAGAAGTTATTGTTTAATATCCATCACTACTTGAAAGAGCTGAGTAGTGGTTTAACCTTTTTATTATACACTGGCATCAGATCTGCTCGGCGGTGCAGTGGTTAGCACTGTGGCAGCACAGCGAGAAAGTCACGGGTTCGATCCCACCCTTGACCATCCCTTGCCCCTTCTGTGCGGAGTTTACATGTTCTCCCCGTGTCTACGTGGGCTTTCTCTGGGTACTTTGGTTTCCTCCTACAGGCCAAAGACATGCAGGTTAGCTGAACTGGCATCAACTGGGGATTCTAAATTGTCCTTCGGCATGAATGTGAGAGTGAATGGCTGTCTGTCTCTCTGTGTTGGCCCCGCCATGGACTGGCTGGCAATCTGTCCAGGGTGTACGCTGCCTCTCACCCAAAGACACTGGGAAGCTCCAGCCCCCCGTGATCCGAAAAGGATTAAGCGGTAGAAGATGGATGGCTGGATCAGATCTGCTCAGCATTGATATATGTCATTCAGCTGAATACACATTTAAGCGTATAAAGAGTGGATGTTTTACCTTTGAACTGCTGCACTGTTTCAAACCACAAAGTAACTCAACACATTTGATAACAGTGTGAACAGTTTAACGGTCCATTGCAAAGGTGTTGAGGTGAGGAGTTTCATCAGTCAGAAAGTGCCTGAGAAACCTATTAGAGCAGGCTGTCAGATTTACTAGATTAGTGAGTCAGTGGAGAGGCTCCCACTCAGAATGATGAAGGTTCAGGACGGGATGAGGACCTCATGGTTTCACTGACACTTTGGCAGATACAGACAAAATGTCAACGGGTTGAAACTGCGCCGGTTTGAAGAATCACTATTATTAAAAGTGTCGCTGTGCATTATTGTCTTCCCCGTTGCAACAGAAAGTGACACTTTTAACTAGAAACCACAAGCAAATCTAGGCTTTTTCTAAATAAAACAGGATAAAGGTGTTTACTGTGCGCCTCTGCTGACACAGTGGAGGTATAAAACTGATGAAATACAGACTGTAATTCTGTTTTAGTGCGATATGCAGATTCATCAGATTTACTCCTGTTGTCTAAATCAGGCCTGGCTACCACCATCCTGCCCAGGCCTAATGAACACAACTTTGAGCAAGCTGCCAACTGTAAGTACGCCACAGTTTTGGAAGAGAGATCTCATTTTCCTTCCCACTTTTTCTCAAGCATGTTTTAAGGGAAAAAAGACAAGAAAGGAGAACTGAGAATAGCAGTAGGCTGTTGCACTGTTCATGTAGTGGGTTTTTATACAATATTATTGTGATAATAACGAGTGATTAATTCATCGTGATGAATTTCTATTACCCCGATCATCGTTTCTTACGATAATTATCCGTATCCTTGCAAGAGAGATTAGAAAGATGTTCCCCTCCCCTACTGAAGTACAGTCCTGGTTTCCTCATGCATTCTGAGCTGCCACCACCAGGGGGAGCCTGAAGCCAAGCAGGAGTCAGACCCAGATCCTCTACCCAAGGTGAAGCGTGAGGTCTGGAATTATGATGGATTCCTGATGCCAGATCAGCAGGGAAACGAGCTGCACACCTGCAGCACCTGATGGAGGAAAGTGTCTACCTCTGGAAGGAGCACAAATGATTTGCGCACTCATCTCCGTGACCCAGCCTGTTAACTGATTTCCAGATGAAATTAGCCATGGTTAGTTATAAAAAAGTCATGTTTTGGATTACGTAGCTTGGACAATGTTTAGCAGAAAGTCTGTTATGGTAGATACTTAGTGCTTTGTGAGTGTGGGTTTACGTTACATTGGATAAATAGCTAACTAGCGCAATCATGTCCATCTAATTGTGCTAGCGTGAGCACTTTCTCTGTTACTATCTTGTTAGTTATTCCTTCATGAGTTAGCTAAATATAAGAACAGAACTATGGTCTCCCATCTATTAAACTGACTACTTACAGATTGTCGCTGTCGCATGGAAACCTTGTATGGTTGGGACCCAGCACACTGCAGACGGACACTATCTCACACTCATTAGGGCTGGAGGAAGTGGAGGACAATGGACATATGGACAGAGAGCCCCAGGGGGCAATCAGTTGGGACTGTTATGTATGCATCCTTGGAGAGGACGTCCGGGCCGGGCGCCAGCTGATGTCATGCTAATGATGGGTATTAAATGACAATCATTATGCTAATGTGCCATGCATTCTCTCTGTCTGTATAACGTATAAAAGAGCTTGTTACACATGCCTAAGCAGCGCAGTAGCTCACCGAGCTACAAAGCATGTTTCATTATGTTGGAGGAAATAAAACCTTGTACCCTTCCAGCTTGTTGCATCTTGCCTGTTCTATTACCTCCACACTGGTGACCCTGGACATGCATGGTGCGTCTCTTGACTATGCCATTTTCTCCACACTGGTGACCTGACGAGAGAGAATGACCGTCTACTCCCTCTCACCGCGCTGTGGACTCCAGAGTACCAGAGAGCGCCTGCATCATCTTCATCCACACCGGAGCGCACTCGCCGGAGCGGGCAGCGCTGGGACCGAGACGCACCATGAATGGCGACACGAGCGAACTGAAGGAAACAGCCTGAATGGGGTAGATCATCGGTGCCGTCTGTGTTGATTTCCATCAAGCTCCCCGACCCTGACTCACCTCCTGACAGTGGACTTTCTGCATACAGAAGCCCAGGGCGTACACCGTAGGATTATGAGGACAGCACAACTTCCAGCTATGTGGTCACTGCACCAGGAGCGCGCCACGCACCAGGGAAACACTGGCTCCACAGACTTATACATCGTCCTCCGCCGCTGCACATGCCTGAGAAACATGGCTGATCGCCATCCTCGGAACCTTTAGGGCTGCTCACGCACCTGAAGCAAACATGCAGCCCGCACACGGGACTTTTGTATGGATTTCTCAGCTACGGCGCACAATGGGAATTTAGCCGATTGCTTTCCCCGATGACCTTAGGGCTGCTCCCGCACCTAAAGCCAAACCGCCAAGTCCCTCACACAGCTTCAGTTTTTTTTCACAGCCGCTACGCATCCTCGGGGAATTTGGCCGTTCCGCCTTCCCCACATCCTCGCAGGATTGAGCCGCAAGAGGAGTCAGAGACTTCATTTTTTTTTTCACAGCAGCTGCGGATCACCGCCAGGTTTACCGGGAAAGTCCCTCACCATGGCAGATCCACATGCAATTTTTGCGTGGCCCAGACACTTTTGACGTCCCGGGCCGGCACTCACTTATTCCCATCCACCTCCCCCTCCTCCTCCACATCGTTCTTCCCTCACCTCACTCCCTAAAGCCGGCCGATCGGCGGTTTGTTCCATTACGCACAATGCGCACCGACCCTGTGTGCCCACGATCCACAGCCGTTTAACGTGCTGGAACTCGGAGCGGAGCACACTGTCTTTTCCACCCCTCCCCCATCCCCCCCACAGACTGACATGCCCTCTGACACTCCTCTACAGCAGGACAGTTCTACTGGAGCGGCAACCCCAGCTGCAGCCTCCACGGGCACCGACTGCAGCCCAAACGACCGGGGGGGGGGGGGGTCACAGCCCCTTCTGAGTGTTCTGGGGGAGCCGTGTGGGGACCCAGCACACTGCAGACGGACACTTATCTCACACTCATCAGGGCTGGAGGAAGTGGGGGACAATGGACATATGGACAGAGAGCCCCAGGGGGCAATCAGTTGGGACTGTTATGTATGCATCCTTGGAGAGGACGTCTGGGCCGGGTGCCAGCTGATGTCATGCTAATGATGGGTATTAAATGACAATCACTATGCTAATGTGCCATGCATTCTCTCTGTCTGTATAACGTATAAAAGAGCTTGTTACACATGCCTAAGCAGCGCAGTAGCTCACCGAGCTACAAAGCATGTTTCATTATGTTGGAGGAAATAAAACCTTGTACCCTTCCAGCTCGTTGGATCTCGCCTGTTCTATTACCTCCACAGTATCTCCATATTTTTAAAAAATCTTTTAAATTATTGGTCATGCTTTACGTTCTTCTGTTTGTTTGTTTTTTTTACTAATATCAAACCAATGCTAAATATTAAAAAAAGCCCCGCAAATAGTTTAGTAGCAGTTTTTCTCTTTTGTTGAAAAATGTCTGCTTCAGACTTCCCAGTTTTCCACCTAACAATGCCAACAAAATGTGCTTCATCAAAATCACAATCCATATCAGTTAGAATTTATTATAGTTTATTAAAAATGATTTTCTAATTTAACAAGACACAATAGCACAATTAAAAAGACAGGTTAGTTGGTACTCTGATAGGTCCTTAGAATAGAGGTTTGGTGTACCTACTAGCGATTTGAATAGTTCTTGTGACTAGAAAAAGCACTACCTAAGTATAGTCTTCTGACCATTAAAAGATGATTCATGAATTTAAAAGAATGTTAGCTTAACATGTAAAAAAAGTTTTGAAATGCTTTTTAAAAAGAGGTTTATTGGGCATATAAACACTGCCAGCTCTAATATAGAAGCCACTCCCAATGGCCAAGAAAACAAAGAGATGGCAGAATTGAGGGAGGAAGGGACAGATGGACAGACTGACGGAGCCTTGGCAGAGCTATGTGCTCTCTGAGTGCCCTCTAGTTACCTCCGCCAGGCCAAAAAGGCCAGGAGGAGGTTATGTTTTTGTCGGAGTTTGTGTGTCTGTCTGTCTGTCTGTCTGTTTGTCTGTCTGTCTGTTTGTCTGTTGGTTAGCAAGATAACTCAAAAAGTCGGACGGATTTCCGTGAAACTTTCAGGCGTTGTTGGAAATGGTACAAGGAAGAACTGATTAAATTTTGGGGGTGATCCGGTTCACCGTCTGGATACAGGAATTTTTTAAAGCATTTTTCAACACTGTGACATACAGCCATTTTCAACATGTGCGCAGGCGCAATAGAGGGCGCTGGTCGACGTGTCTGATGAACACAAACTCCGCCTTCTTCAAAGTTTTAGGCACAAAAGCACACAGAAAACAGGGCTTGCCAGAGTGCCTGTGTTTGCACTACGCTGCAAAAGCTGACACGGGCAGCTGTCCGGCGTCGGATTATTTGGCAGAAATTCCCCGGCCAGCCATAGGGGCTGCGCAAAAACCAGCTCTCTGCCGGGGGAGGCTTCCAAATCCTCTTTTTTCCGCGGACCGCAAACCCAGTAAAACCCACGGCAACCATTATCGCACCTTCTTTTGTCCAGCAGCTCCGGAACAGAGAGGAATCCCGGCGCCAGTAATGCTGTGCCTGATATGTCTCACTCTAATGCTAAAAGTGACTGCATCAGGGATTTACCACCTTGAATGAATGAATGAATGAATGAATGAATGGCCTGGGCCCGCCGCAAAACCTCACACGGGCAACTGTCCGCCGACGAATTGTTTGGCAGAAATTCCCCGGCCAGCCATAGGAGCTGCGCATTTGGCACAAATTCACCGGCCAGCCATAGGCGCTGCGCAAAAACGAGCTCTCTGCCGGCGAAGCCTCTAAATTCTCATTTGCCGCGGAGCGCAACCCCCCAAAAAATAATATTGTAGCGAACTCAATATGAGCACCCTACTTGGCTTGCCAAGTGGCTTGACCCTATTGGCGACACAGGTACAGTGCGGGACTCCGGAGCGTGACTTCGAACCTCCCGGTGGGACGTCGCCATGTCGAGCAGCACGTTACAATATAATATAAAACCCACGGCAACCTGTCTACCCAATTTGCATCTGTCAGTGGAGGAGATGGACACAACAGCAACACTTCAGTTTATTACCTCCGCCAAGGAGGCAATGCTTTTACTACTGAACCACTAATCCTATCACTATCACATTGATTGTCATTGATGAACTGTGTGTTTATTGCACTGTCCCTGTCAAATAAACAAATAATCATTGTGAATCCAATTGCTAGTCATATGTTTACATGCTCAAGGAATCTGAAAACGTACACACAAACACTGTATGGGGGGAATTGTGGCGCTTGGCGGAGGTCTGCGCTCTCCGAGTGCTTTTCTAGTTATCATTGTAATAGAATACGGAATAAGTAGCTAGTTTTAGAGATATTTAATCAGATTTTCACTTAAAGTTGTCAAATAGTATGACGCAAAATTCACTTTCCATGGCTTTCCAACAATGTGTCCCTAGCTTGACTACAAACACCCCAGAAGGGAGAGCATTTAATCCTCTCTCTCTTTTGCAAGCTTCCCTTTTCTGAAAAAGATCTCAAACAGTCAAATCAGAAATTCTTCCTTCCTGACGTCACCAAGGGAGAAACCACCTCCACACAGGTTGGGCGCCACTCCCTCTGGTCAGTGTTTGTCCCACCTATCCAACCCTCTGTCTTCCCTTCCAAATCCCGGTAAAATAAACATGTCCAAGTTGCATGGTTTTAATTGCTATTTCCTTTAAAGCCAGCATTCCCTTGACTTGGCGCCCAGGGTCAGTCTGTCTACTGCAATAGTGACAACCTCAGCGAGCAGACGCCAATAGATCAGGTCGCCACAATTAGCTTAGCCATCAGATCGGCGCCTTTTGCCAACTTGTCTTTTAGACCCTATTCCTACCAGGTTATTTAAAGAAGTCTTCCCACTTATTTGTAGCTTTATTCTTCATATAATCAATTCTTCATTAACTTTAGGCCATGTACTGCAGGCTTTTAAAACTGCTGTAATTAAACCCTTACTCAAAAAGCCAACGCTAGATCCAGGAGCTTTAGCTAACTATAGACCAATCTCTAATCTCCCTTTCATTTCAAAAATCTTAGAAAGAGTTGTTGCTACGCAATTATTTGACCACCTGCAGGGAAATGGTTTACTTGAAGAGTTTCAATCTGGGTTTAGAATCCATCATAGTACTGAAACAGCCTTAGCGAAGGTCACTAACAACCTCCTCATCGCATCTGATAATGGACTGGTTTCTGTACTTGTCCTTTTAGACCTTAGTGCAGCTTTTGATACTATCAATCATAATATTCTACTTGATAGATTAGAACACTATGTTGGACTTAATGGAACTTCGTTGCAGTGGTTTAGATCTTATTTATCTGATAGGTTCCAGTTTGTTCATGTAAATAATGAGTTTTCTTTCAACTCAAAGCTTAGTCATGGAGTTCCACAGGGATCTGTGCTAGGCCCTACTCTTTTTCTTTATATATGCTTCCGTTAGGCAACATTATTAGAAAGCACTGTATACATTTTCATTGTTATGCAGATGACACACAATTATACCTGTCAATGAAGCCAGATGATAGTAATCAATTAGCCAAGTTAGAAGCCTGTCTTAAGGAAATCAAAGCTTGGATGACTTGTAATTTCCTGCTATTAAATTCAGATAAGACTGAAGTCATTCTTGTTGGTCCAAAAAAACCTTAGAAATTCCTTTCCAAATCAAACTTTCAGTTCAGCTCTGTGAGGAACCTTGGAATTATTTTTGATCAAGATCTGTCCTTCAATTCACATATTAAATTTGTTTCTAAGACTGCCTTCTATCATTTGCGTAATATTGCCAAGATTAGGAGCATCTTGTCTCAGAGTGATGCTGAGAAACTGATCCACGCTTTTGTTAGCTCGATATTAGATTATTGTAATTCTTTATTATCAGGCTGTCCTAAAACATCTTTAAAAAGTCTTCAGCTGATCCAAAATGCTGCAGCAAGAGTTTTAACAGGTACTAGAAAGAGAGATCATATCTCTCCGGTTCTGGCCTCCCTTCATTGGCTTCCCATAGAGTTTAGAATTAAGTTTAAAATCCTTCTTCCTACTTACAAAACTCTAAACATTCAGGCTCCTTTTTATTTAAAAGATCTGATACTACCGTATTATCCTACGAGTTGCTATAATTTTTGTAAATTTGTGACTTTTTCCCCAAAATTTTTTCTCATAAATTTGTGACTTTTTTCTTGTAATTCTGCCTATGGCGCCAGTGTCACTGAAACCTGCTCACCTGCACCACAGGTAAAGTCTATGTGGACAAACCCACATTGGACCCATAACATAGCCCAGATTTAACGTTTGGTGGGGCCCACATGGACACGCTGGCTGGGTTATCCTTTTCCGCTTAATCCTTTTTGGGTCGCGGGGGGACTGGAGCCTATCCCAGAATCTTTGGGCGAGAGGCAGGGTCCACCCTGGACAGATCGCCAGTCCATCGCAGGGCCAACACAGAGAGACAGACAACCATTCACTCTCACAGTCATACCTAAGGACAATTTAGAATCCCCAGTTTGATGCCAATTAACCTAACCTGCATGTTTTTGGTATGTGGGAGGAAACCGGAGAAATCCCGGGGTAAATCCACGCAGACACGGGGAGAACATGCAAACTCCACACAGATCACTGTTGGTCGGGGGCTGGGATCAAACCCAGGATCCCCCGGCCAAGGGTGAGTTGCTGTGCTGCCGCAGTGCTAACCACTCCACCACCGCGCTGCCCCGCTGGCTGGGTTATAGGGTCAAAATCTATACGATTGTTGCACAAGAACAGGAGACTATGGGTACCCTGGGGCATGCGCAATCAGTTGCAGCTCATGGGAGGAGGCGAGGGAGGCGGAGCTTCCCTCCGGGCTTGCCACTTTTGCTTCCCACTGTGGGAACATTAATCAGCCAATCAGAAATTAGTTTGTTTTTGTAACTAAGGAGGCGAGAATCCTTTCTGAAATTATTTAGCCAATCAGGAATCAGTTTATATTTGTTGCAATGGAAAATTCACTATCTTCTTGTATTGAAAACAAACAAACCCAGAATCAGGCTAGGCTTTAACCAATCACAGTCCATTTTTTGACAACGTCCCCATATGACGTACTTCAACGCGCTGACTAAAACAGGTGCTCTTATCCAGCAGTACGATTTACTTGCTAAGTGCTAACAAGTTTAGGAAACAACAGTCTGAACGCCAGCTTTGGATAAAAAGCACTCCAAGGCCTTGCCCTAGCCTGGACATGATAAAGGAGTCAGGACGCGGCAGGACGACGCCCAGCAGACCTGCAGGAGCGGAGCTAACCTGCTTAGCAACGCTCCACTAGCATCAGCTTAGCATTTTGCAACCGCTATTTAAAACTGGATTTGATGACAGGAAGACTTATCCAGATCCATGTAAAGACACGGTAGCTGGTGAATTCAAATCTGCTTCTCTCCTGTACGCTGTTTTATTTTCAACACTTTAAATGATTGCGGGAAATATTGGTGCTCAGTTTGACTAACGGGACCAGTAATGAATGAAATCATTTTTATGGGGCATCAAAAGCCCACCAAGCACTCCCCCAAAAATCAAACCATTTTTCTATTTATATTTAACAACAAATGGCCATTCTTGTAGTAACTAACAAGCCCCACAACTCCTAAATAACGTATTAAATCATATTGTAAATTCGGAGCTGTGATAAGGGGGTGGGGATTCTCCCAGCATGCTTTGCGCCGCGGACGATTCAAAGACCGTTATCCGTGTGTTCCAAGTGTTACTGCGGTGCCATTATAACTGTGTAATAAAAGCAGGTGTGATAGCGTTGTTTTCCCTATATGTGACAAATCATGCATCTGTGTCGCCGTGAGGTGAGGGGCCGTGTAAATGACCTCCCCTCCGTTCTGTGTCATGAGTGAGTGAAGAATAAAGCCTGCTGCGTCACAATCATGTCTCCTTATTGTGTGAACCCCATGAAACGTCACAATATCAAACAGGACCAAGTAACATCAAGTCAACAGATGGGACATCCCTTTTTTGGGACATCTGACGTCATGATTCTGGCTTTTTTGTGTCCCATTTGATCCCGTTCGTTGTTGCCGCTGGGGTTAGGATGTGTGGTCAGCTTTCCTTGGTCAGATTTTATCACGCTGAGTGAGGCTGGTGCTGTCTTGAATAGCGTGTTGGTCAGCACAGCGATGTTTTCTTGGGGCTTTGCAAGAGCTGCGTTTCATATCCGTGGAGCTAAAGACTCGGGGTCCTCACAAGCATAGGCGTGTGTCTGCTCATGGTTAATTTGCCTCCTTGGTGGCATCACCCACCAGCCGTTACTGCGCGCAATTTAGGTTGCACTCAGTCGGTCCACGCGGACCCTCTGTGGACAGGAAGATAAAAACATTTCCATGACTGTGCAGCAGTGAGAAGGTGGACGTGGACATGCTACCATGAATCCAGCTTAAAGATTTTAAAGCCAACACTATAAGTTGATATCATGAGTCATCGTTTGTCAGGAAGCTGTGGGGTTGCCAGATACTGTGACTTGTGCCAGATACCTGCGACTTATGGATATTTATTTCAACCTGGCAAGCAGTACAGTCAGTGCTGACCTGGAGGTGATAATGTTCCCTCTATCACCTTTAATCTGAGTGGAAAAATTTACTGCAACAGTTAAACCCTGATGTCCTTTGACTACAATATGTCACAGACATTTCATTAAAACTTCTGAAAACTCTGACAACATGTGACAAAGTGTGGATCATGTGACCTTTAACAATGGTACTGGACATGTTAATGTGATATGTAGTGCAAAGAATAAAAACAGTAATACTGGTGAGGGACCATAATTGTATAAAAGTGCCAAAATGATAATAATAATCCTATAGTTTTTGCAGGACTGTGTGCTATTTTCTAGTATCACAGATTGATGCTATTACACTGTTACTGAGAGAGCCCTGCTTTCTCACAGCATCTCGGGACCAAAGTAAAGCGCTGTGCCACATTTTCATGTGGCGTATGTGCCATACATACGTTCATGTCAGCGGGAAACTCGTCCTTCTTCACCAGGCCAGTGGCAGCGACGATGTTCCCGACGGCCCCAGTGGTCTTCTCAGCCACTGCGGACACACGCGTACACACAAATGCAGCCAGATCAAAAAGCACGCCAACCAAGGTTTTCCTCTCACGCCGCTCAGCTGACACAACCGTCACTTACAGCCGAGACCCCCCCCCCACCCCAATACTCCCACATTAATGATTTTGCCAGTTTTCAGATCAGAGCTACGCCTCGTCAGTGTAATGAAACCGATCCTCTCACCACAGCAGCAATGGTGGTCACACTCACCTGTGCCCACGCTGTCTTTGGCCTTGGTACCTAAGGTCAGAAAAACACCACAATTAGACAGAAAAGCTACTCAAGAAAGAAGTCATTTTGCATTTGGAGGTTTGGTTTTTTGCACGTGTGTGTGTGTGTGTGTGTGTGTGTGTGTGTGTGTAAATGCTTCACTTTCTTGAAGAAAATCTAACATCCATTTCAGTGAAAAGTGTTGCTAAGATTGGGGGTGGGGGGGGGTGATCCCTTTTCCGGTGCATCTCGATGCAGACCTGAATGATTCTGAATCGATGCACAAAAGTCAATATTTCAGTTCTTAAATATTGATTCATAATGTAACTAATTTTGTGGTGCACAACAATGGAAGACGGTCTTCATTTTCTTTGGGTCTCTGTGTTCTGGTCGGGTTGCTAGGGTGTCAGGGTCGTGCTGTCTGGATATAAGGACTGTAGATTAAAAACATAATTTTGATAGGATGAAAAAGCAAACTCTTAAAGGGGTCATTGACTAAAAAATGGCGTGTTTGTAGGTTTTAACTGTCTGAAATGTGTCTATTAGTCACGTAATTATCAAAAAAAAAAATCAAAACAGTCAATTCTCTGAAAAAACACACAGCCTTTATCTCGTTTTTCTCTCCCAGAAACATTTCTGACTCTCCCGGGTAAATCGTATACGTCAAGATTTGACAAAAGCAACCCACCACCGTCCTGGAGACCCACTCACTGCTCTGTTATTGGCCCGCCTAGCTGTCTGTCATGTAGATGCAAGGGGTGCTAAAGGTAGCCTATTAGCCCCTGAGCTATTAGCCCCCCCAGTTAGCACTGGTACCAGGAGATTCACACCAAATGCGGATTATATTATCTTCTTCAGACCTTAGTCCTCCTAATAGCCATCCCTGTTACCACCTGCTTCACCAGTCCACAGTCCACAGTATGCCTTGCGCCACTCCGGCCCATCTCCCAATATTTCCTCTGTGATTCTACAGCAAATCACCAGCACTGGCGCGCCGGTTGTGGCAACTGACCAGGACCTGAGGCTGCTGGCTCTCACAGCCAGTTCCCCCACCATCCTCTGGGGCTCCGTGTGACGCCGCTCTGCTCTCACGGGCAACGTAGGGGGAGCTGCCAGCTGGCCGTGGGAGTGGAGCAGCATCCCGCAGAGCGAGACACTGACTGCCCTTTGAGATCCCATGGCTTGGCAGCTTGGCTTGGCCAGCAGCCTCGGGTCCTAGGCCAGGTCAGTTGCAGCGATCGGGGGGGGGGGGGGGGGCGTGGTGCTAGTAATTTGTTGTGGAATCACGGCAAAAGTACTGGGAGATGGGCCAGAGTGACGTGAGATACACCATCGATTGTGTATCAGTGAACCAGCACCACTCAGCTGAGCTAGAAGGAGGTTAAAATCTAAATGCTAGAAGCTAGTCAGCTAATGGCTAGCTGACGTAAAAGGGAGGGCAGAGTTGAATAGGTGAAGGATGTTTCTTAAAGAGACAGGCCTTAAATCAGAGCATTTCAAGAAAGCCAGGAAAACACAAAACAAATTTGCTTCAATGATTAAAAAAGTAAAAATGTGAACAAAATATGTCACAAACACTTCATTCAGACATGTGTGAGCTGAAAAAATGTGGAAAAAGTGCAGTCAATGACCCCTTTAAATGCAGAAGGTGGTGCCCACCTGGACAGTCTTTGTCCGCCTACTACGGCTACAGCTTCTTTGGAATGATGTGCAGAAACTCCTGTTTTCTAATGTTGATATGCTAGAAAAACAAGACGAGGTGCCTGAAGACTCCCAGTTTTAAGTACGATGCAATCAACATGACAAAAAAAAACCAGAACCAGCTCGCTTGTTCATAGCATTTGTTGCGCTAAATGTAAATATTACATTTCTGCCTGCAATTTAACTGCTAATACTACAAATATATGAACACACCGTATATACCCCGAGACCCATAGAACACAAGTAAATCATAAACCAAAATAATTTCCGAGCTAGTAACTTCGTACCTGCCCGTGAAGACTGATTACCCTCATAGCTGTGTTCAAGCACAGTCGATTCATCGTTCACTTCTCTGACCTTTGGCAGGTCTCATCCATCTACACGCTCTACTCCATCAAGCCATTTAGGCAATCCACCCAGAGCGTTCTGCTTCTGATCACTCAAGCCCTGTCATCCTCTCTACTGTGCAGCAGTCAGGGGACTTATCGGTCCCAGAGGGCCTTTGAAAACCAACCGAGGAGAGACAGAATAATGATAAAGTGCAGAAGTCTCTTCACAAAAGGCGAGCCTCAAAGGGACGCATACAGTGGGCCAAAGAAATGCTTCCATCTGGACTCTGGTTTTGCTGAAATGCAGCGAATGTCCTGCAGCACAAACGGAAGACAGCGTTCTTTATACGAAGCACCAATGGACCAAGTTTTAAGGCCAGAATCCACCAAAACAGCCCAAGACCAAATTATATCAAAACTATTTTGCATAAATGTGTTTGAATTACATTATACTGTGAGTGCATGGGTAACAGTTTTATAGTATTTAAGATATTTTATAAAACCTAAAAACAGTTTTAAAAAATGTGCTACTGAACAAAGACTTAATGTTGCTCTTAAACTGGCATTTTCCACACTGGCAGTGCTTGGTGCAGGTTTACTAACAGCTGCCACAACTATCATTTGCTGTTTATATTCATTTTTCATGTGCCTGAGACAAAAAGCAGCCAATTACTTGGCAACCCGCTCGCTCTTACTGGGAAAGTTTGCTCAGACCAGATGTGAACTACAAGCTTTAACTGTTAAGTGTTGTCTGTGGGAGCGTGGATGTTTCCAGTCTTTGCACAATCCCGCTACGCTGCTACAGCAGCGATCCTGATATGGTATCAGGTCCTCCCCCCGGTCTGTCCCCCCCAGGACTGTCCCTACCCCGGAACCAGAACCAGAGTCTAGTGTGCATCTACAGTATACATACATAAAAATAGCAAGAGAAACACTGTTTAATTACTAACAGCAGTAAATACTGTAAAACAGTCGAGAAAAATATTAGTAATGTGAGAGTGAAGTGCAGGTAGATCTGGGGTCCATCCCAGTTCTCATTTGTACCCCTACCCCTAAGAATTAGGAGACGCCTTCATGGCTGCACGACATCATTAGTAGTCGCTGATGGATTTAACTGAACCTGCTTTCACCAGAAAAAAGAGAAAGAAAACTAATTAGAAAAAAATCTCATCTTAAGGAAGAAAAATGTCTCACATTTACGTAACTATTCTAATCAGTTGAAAAGGTCAGAAATTTACTGGAAACAAAGCTGTAAATTCACATAGAAAAATCTGGACCCTCCTGGTGGCCGGTTTTGGCCCATGGGCCACATGTTTGACACCCCTGGACCAGCCCATTGAAAATACATATTTTGAGGGTAAACGACAACTTCTTGCTCCAAAACATAATCATGTTTAAACACAGAGGTCGGAGCTGATGTGTGGGGGGTGGGGGGATCACAGGGATTAGCTACTCATCACTGGAACAACGGGGATCAGGGGCAGTTCTCCTCGTAATATGATTGCTGAGAGCGGGGCAGGTGTGTTCTGCCGGCTGCTGTCTGCTCGTCACATTTCTCCAGACTGGCTGCAAAATGAGCTCCACTCCGTACTCAGTACAGGAGAAGCTGCCACCCACCACGGCATTTCTTCCCACCGGGCTGAACAGAAGGAGGACGGGAGACTGACCCGTGGAGCACACCGTCTGCAGCTTCTCCAGACTCCGTCCACGGTGACAGTGGACCAATGATCACACACTGTGTGCAGATAGTGCTTATGGGAGTTGTAGTTTCGCAGTATTACATTGCAATAGGCTTATTATTTTAGATGCCGTTTGAGAAAACTACACATTGCCAAAGTGGCTAGTGGGAGTGGCTGTCTTACCGGCCACTGCTGAAGTCCACCAGCCACTGGCTGGTTGGCCGGTGTTAATGTCAAGCCCTGTACACAGCCCTGCTTTCTTGTATCTATGGTATGATGTGTATTGCCTTTTCAATTATAGATGATAATAACAGTAATACTTACAAAAGTCTTAACTGTAGAAGTCAGTGAGGTTGATGTGGTAGAAATAACAGATTAAAGCACTGACGTATAAATACTCCATTGTCTTATCACAAGTTAAACAGTTGCTCTATGATTAGCATCGTGTGCATCTGGGTTCTCTCATTTCCGCCTCTGCTTGCTGTCCCCAGGCTGACGGCTAGGCTCAGCTGGGTGGGTGGGTCCGCAGCCACAGCAGCTGTTTAAAGGTGGGCCACAGACCTATTGGATCACTCCCACCCCTCCTCCAAGGGGACGCCTTCAAGCATGTCATACCATGCACAGCTTTCTAGGGCACAACAAGCAGCACACAGAGGCACAGGCGTGCCGCAGAAATGATCTTTTTGCATCCCTGCGTTTGCATGGGCGTGATGAAAGTGAGGCTGTGCATGCTGTGAATAAAGCCTGACATGTTTAATAGTGCCGATGAGCGACAGGGACAGGCTGTTGATCATGTAGGGTAATGAGGTTCTACCACGGCACCAACACATCTGACAGCTTCTGTCTGAATATAGTACATGCTTGGTGAATGCCACCGAGACACACTCTATCTGGTGACTACAGAATAACCAGCAGAAGTGTCACAAGGGTGACAACAGCTCCACAGTTGGCAAAATATGTTCTTGGCAGGTCCGCTCTGGGTCTCCTGACTCACACTGACTCCCCTGACAGATACGTCACAAATTAATTTGCTTATTCATCAGCATTTTAATTGCTTTGTTCACAATGGGGATTTTCTTCTTTGTATTATCCTGTGTTACAGGATCCAGAAATCTTAGGGCCTGCTCGTTAAACAAAAACAATAGAAAGATGCTACCACTGACTCATGGGAACGTTTCACTTTTTCCAAAGACAACTTTGAGCTACAAAAGACTATACACATTTTACTTTACTTTTTGTTTGTAATACGGCTGATGTTGCGTATTAATGAACATCCTAAAGAATCCTGCTAAACTGCTGTCATTACCCTACATGTAACACATTGGCGGCATGTAAAAGTGAAGTCAATGAGAAAGAGCAGTAATCATGCATTCTATCTAATATCCAGTAGGTGGCAGCACACAGACATATGTCTGATGGTAGCAACATTTATGACACCATGATACTTTCTAATGAGTTTATCCTTGTAATTAGTTTTACTTCCTAACAAATAAAAGCAATGATACATTTATAAACCATGATCCCAAAAAGGACAGTTCTGATAGGCTTCTACTGAGTGAAATCACGGTAGTTCCATCCATCTCTAACATAAGGTCTATGACTGAATGTTACAGTGTAATAATGCCGCGTCCCCATCCCACAGGTAACAGAATTTCAGTTGCTAAAGTGTAGTTTCAAATCCACTTGGAGTAAAGGATCTTCAGTGCTATTGTAAAACTAAATCATGCTCTCCATACAGTTGTTCAGAACTCTTTATATAGTCATGTGACATCATAGGAACACAGTGTGTGCCTGTGATGTCATAGCTATGAACACCCACAGCTCCCCTATGGATCCCTTAAGGACGTTCATTAAAGATTTACCCTCCCAAACTTCCGCATATCCAGGGAGGCTGAAATTCAGGGATGTTGACATGGTACCCGTGCATGCCCGTATAACCCCTGCTGCATGCCTGCCTTTGATCTCTGACACGGTTACATGGCAACAGTAACCATGGTCATGCCTGCCTTTGATCATTGACATGGTTACCATGGCGACACAAAGTCCTATGATCGTCTCTCACACACACACACACACACACACACACACACACACACACACACACACACACACACACACACACACACACACACAGATTTCTTGAATTATAATATGATGACTTATTCACCTTATTCACCTTGCCAATTTTGAGCCATATGACATCATAAACACACTTTAGTGTAGGCATCGTGAGTGATGGTCTATATGACATCATAAAGACACATTTGGACACATTTGTCTATATGAC
The DNA here is from genome assembly GCA_020510985.1 of Pholidichthys leucotaenia. NCBI lineage: Eukaryota > Metazoa > Chordata > Actinopteri > Cichliformes > Pholidichthyidae > Pholidichthys > Pholidichthys leucotaenia. The sequence goes on along the minus strand of CM035840.1, from coordinate 277,716,788 downwards.
AGGATCCTGAATCCTATGTTGCCTGATATCACAGGATCATCATGGGACATCATGCCTCATAGGACATCATGCCGACATCGTAGGGCATCTTATGATGTGCTATGTGTGTATGACGTCATATAGACATGATATCTTTATGACGGCATCGCGAGGCCTATGATGCCTGAGATCATAGGATCATCATAGGGCATCAGACAGACAGCATAGGCCGTCCTATGATGTCCTATGATCGTGACAGAGATTTCTTGATAGTGACGAAGTGAAGAGCAAATGGCACATTCATGTTGGGCCATTTCACCCCCTCATGATCAAACACAACACGGTGTAAAACTGAGGAGAATAATGTTTGTGTGTGATTGATTTATGCAGTTTTTGGAATACCATTTTCAAACTGTTTTATGAGTTGATGTGCATTTTAATAGTTTTTCTTATTTAATTTGTTTAATAATAGCTTACAAAACAGGGCAGGTTTGAGCCCTCTTAAAGAGTCACTAATAAATATTCTGAATTAGCTCACTTGCACCTTTTCTACCAGACTATCGTTGCCAGTACCATCTTCTTTGCTGCAGACAGTTTTTCTTGTTTAAAACTTTGTTGCAGATTTATTTTTCCACAAACAGTTGCAAAATAGTTGTAAGCATTTGCAAACGTGTATAACACGTCACTAAAGTTCTTTTTGGTTCACTTTGTAGTGAACACTAACAGCTGTTTAAGATCCTTTACAACAAAACTGTTGGCGACCTTTAAAACTGTATGCAAACTGTTTTGCAACCTTTTACGAATGCTGACGAAAGCCAAAAAGTGCAGCGTTTCTGAATGTTCCTTGGCATTCGTTGCTCTGTGAGATACTAGCTTGATTTTCACCAACATTTGTCAGAAAAGTTGGCAAATCCAAAAATCACCACATTTGTTAGCATTTGCCGCTCCATGAGATACTACCCTAAAGCTACAGTCAAGAATACCCTTACGAACGGCTGCAAACACTGTACAAACGATTTTCGGACCATTTTGTACGGTCTCCTTAAGGCAGCTGTAGGAGAGTCCAGTGTTTGTAGAGCATAATTTGTGGCCAGATCGATGGTCTTATCCAAGATTTCTATGAACACCCCACAAAAACCCCCTCACTGTAAGGCGGCCGTACTAATGCCGTAGGAACAATGTAAGAACTATACAAGATGTTGGCCATAAGTATGCCTCAAAAACATCTTAAGTTGTTCTTGAGGACCCCAGAGATTCATACAGCGTGTGTAAGGTGGTAGTGAGACGCTCATAAGGCAGAAGTATGTCATTCATGTGACATTTGTGCTGACAAAATGTACCTAAAGCTGAAAGATCTTCCTACCAATGATTTCAGAGTGCTGTGAGTTGCACAAAAATTTTGTTAAGATAGCAGCAAGTATGCCATAGGAAGATCCCAAGGCACCCTTACAAAGAAAGTAAGAACTCAACGGCCATCGTACGACAGAAAAGCACCTCAGTTCTCAAGAATGCCTCAAGCTGCTCTTGCAAATTGAATGGCAGCCATAAGAAACTATGCCTCCCTCCACAAATTTCTGTGAACTCCAGAATTTGTAGGAAGTGGGACATTTTTACAAACCCATCGTTTGTAAGAGTCTTTGTGACTGTAGCTTTAGCTTGAGATTTGATGTTTTTGGTGATCTGATTCTGCATTTCACAATAAAGTTCAGAGATTCACTCCTTTATTCTTGTTTTATGCTCACGTTTGGCTTGAGTGACGTTACTAGACTTGCACTCCTAGTGAGGTGCATATTTCCTTTATTCAGATCTACCTAGTGTTTATAATTCCAGGGATACAAAAACTGCATTTCTGTAAGAAGGCACTGCAAGGAGCAAAGAAAGAATTATTCAAACCTTATATTGGTTTTTAAAGAATTCTTCCATGCAAGCTTAGTTTGAGTTAAGATCAAGACTAGCAATTTTCACCATCAGATTGAGCAAACAATTAACTCTGAAATGTGATTCTGAGCAGCATTCACACTTTAGTGTAAACACAATTGAGTTCAACTTATAAATCAAATTTGGGTAAAAAAAATGAGAATTTAACACAGCTGACAGTGTAACTTCAAAGGGTCCATATTGTTTTTTTCATGGGTTTTAACCTCATACAACACAGCCACGGTCACATGTATACCAGTAGAACATTGAAAAGTTCACTTCTCTGAGAAATATTGCCTTTGCTTAGATGAAAACGTTGCATTTCCTGGTTTTATAACCTCACAGACCAACAAGCTCCCCCGTCAATTCTGCAAAGGTCGTATCTCATGGAGCGGTGAATGCTGATGAACGTGGCGATTTTTGGATTTGCAAAGTTTTCTGGAGAGTGTTGGTGAAAATCAAGCAAAAATCAAGCTAGTAGCTCATGGAGTGGCGAATGCTGAGGAACATTCATGAAAGCTGTGCTTTTTGGGTTTTGTCAGGGTTCGCAAAAGATTGCAAAACAGTTTGCACAGATTCTTTTAAGGTCGCCAACAGTTTTGTTGTAAATGGCCCAGTAGTGGGCACAATGGACTATTTCAGACAGAAATCTATAGGCAGCTTTTTGTTTTAAAGAACTATAAAACAACACAGGAAAGGTTTCTGATCTTTACAACTACACACCACATACTGTACAGTATGTTCTTGCAGATGTCAGAGCTTAACATTATATGAAATGTTTAACACTTGAACAAGCCCGACAGAAAATGGAGCCATGCCTTAGATGTCTGGTCAAATAATGAGTAAAAGCAAATGTTGCAAAGTCGAAATAATGTATGGCTTGTACTGGCAACTGTTATTTAGGTTGGGAGAGACGGGCATTAACTGGGTATCTGACAGGGTGTCTGCGCTGCTACTGAAAAGGACAACAGCAGAGGCCTTTAGCCTGTCTGCCATCAGGAAGTGACCGCTGACACTGTTTCACAATCTGCCGCCGTCCATTGCACAGATATGTGGCAGGAGATGCTCCCAGCATCCTGCCGCCCCACCCCCACCCTGGTTCCATCTCCACCCCACAGCCCAGAAAAGTCGAGAGGCCACAAGAACAGTCGGCACTCCTTCTATCACAGCACTTCTATCACAACTCCTCAAACTACTGTAGTCTAATTTAACCAGAATTTACAGTGGATGATTTTGCACTAGCACCCTTTAATCCATATAAATAACCATATTGCCCCAATGGTTTTGAAGCAAAGTGTGTATCTGTCTGCTGGTTGTTTTCTGTCTGAGCACGGCCAGGATTCTGCCATTCACTCAGCCAGCGAACCAAGCTGGAGTGAGGATATACGCTGCATCATGAAATATTCCCTCTGCCTATGCTTTGATGCTCCTGAATGTGGTAGTGGTGACATAATGGGCATGTGTTGTATTTGCATGCAAAACAAGCTGCAAGCGGTGAATGGTGATGGGTGACCTTACCTACAAACATGACTCCTTCTTTAGTCTTTTCAGCCGCGACTGCAACACCTTCCTTGGTCTTCTCGGCGGCCACGGCCATCCCCTCTTTCGCTTTAGACAAACCCTTCATAAACACATCCATCTTGGCCGAGCTACTGTGGAGAAGACACCTGCTGTCAGTCAGCGGCCGTCGCCGCACATGCCCATCCGTGCACAGCCACCTCAGCTCACATGCAGTACATGCTCTGACGTCATGTACTGCATCTCGTCATGAAATGAAAGATGCATGGATGTGCTCTCTCTTTCATCTTTATGTATTCTGACATCAGAGCATAGATTAGGGGAAAAGAAGGCGCTGCAGCAGCGCCTCCTGTGGTGGACGGTGACAGCTGCAGGCTCTGCTCACTCATGCATTCAACCCCCTTTTCACAGCGTCCCCTCGTGCATTAAATATTCAAGGGGCGAAAAGATTTGAATGAAATGGTTAATTGTGGAGGCGCTCATTAATTATTGCTGCTGTGTAATGCTACGCTCTTTCTCTCTGCCTCTACCCATCTTCCTCTTCTTACAAGGCGACAGGACTGCGCCAGGCCAGCCCTTTTTCAAGGGACAGCACGACATGTTACACGCTACTAGAGGCTACACAGTCCAGCTGGGGGGGTCGAAGCTCGATGATTTCCTTTGCACACACTGTGATTTTAACGGGGGGTTTTAACGGTGACCAAAAGAAGGGAGAGACCGCTGGGTTCCGTTCTTGCATGGACACCCATCCTGCTCAGCCCCGTCCTGCAGCATCCAGCGTCCATGACGCCTGCAGCCAGGATGCCGCTGCACGCCTTTGCTCGTTTTGGAAACGCACACACGGCGATAAATAAAGGGGGAACAGAGGGCAGGTACACGCATTTTGATTCGTTATTGATTCTGGCCGCCTTCCAATGGCGACGCTCGCATGCACGGTGACCTCTGTCCGCTGAAAATGACATTAAACGGAGCAATGAAAATGGTGAGAGAGGTGGTGGTGGTGGTGGGGGGGGGGGGGGCTTCTTACCGATCCACAAACAGCCGTCGACTTGTCCCCTGATGATCCAGCCGCCACCTTGCAGTCAAACTTGCGTCTAAATGGGAGCGATCTTGCAATAATCCGCAGCGGGCCTTCCACGGGCTGATCTCCACCGACAGGGACGGCCCCTTCCTCCAGACTGGCACGGCCCCCCAGCCTCCACCCTGCAGCACCACTGGCTCCCTCCACCATTGATCAGCCCACGTCAAACGCCACGCCACGTCATTTTCTTTCTTTTTTTTTTTTTTGTTTAATCGCAGTAGTGAATGTGTAAATGAGGAGTGTCCAGAAATAGGCTGAACTTTCATTCCAACCAAATTTTCCATTTTCGTTTCAATTATCTTTCTCTGTCCTATATGGTTTCTTGTGGACACTTTTTGCACGCTGACCCTGAAATTAAATCTAATATTTAAAAAGCAGCGCTCTTCTGGTTTTCCCACTGATTACCTCTTTCAGTCTAACGTGATCTTTTTTCACTTGCATGTTTTGCATTCACAGACTCGCTGTCATGTTGCTTACATCACTCTATCAAAGCAAGAAATCTCTGTCTGTGTGTCTGAGTGTCTGTGTGTCTGTCTGTGTGTCTGTGTGCCATGTTTGTAGGACATGATCTCAGGCATCATAGGACTGGCGATGCCGTCATAAAGATATTCGCGATGCTGTCATAAAGATATGATGTCTATATGACGGCACATAGATAGACATCATAGGACTGTCTATATGACGTCTATATGACGGCAGAACACATCACAGGACGGCCTTCTGTCCTATGGTGATCCCAGGCATCATAGGACTCGCAATACTGTCATGTGTGCATGTGTGTGTGTGTGTGTGTGTGTGTGTGTGTGTGTCTATGTGTCATGATCATAGGACTCGGTATGGCATCATCAAAGATCATAGGACTCACTGTGACATCATCAAAGATCAAAGGCAGGCATCACTGAACAAGTGACGACATAAAAGATCAAAGGCAGGCATCACCATGGTTACTGTTGCCGTGGTAACATTAACTTTCTACGGGCATGCAGAAATCGTTGCTTACACCTGCTTTCTATGGGCATGCAGAAATACTTGCTTATTACACCTGCTTTCTACGGGCATGCACGGGTATGCACTAGTCACACTATAAATTCAAGAAATCTCTGTCAGTGTGTCAGTGTGTGCGTCAGTGTGTCACGGCCAAAGATCATAGGACTGCCTAGGATGTTCCTATGATATCTGCATGATGTCCTGTAATGTTCCTATATATAAAGACTCCTTATGTGTGAAATGTCTTATGATGACAGACAAAGTACGTGGCGGTAATGCACCTGTAAGCTGGTTGCCAACTGCCAATCAAATCTAGAAGAAGAATGTCCTATGATGTTCCTATGTATAATGACTCCTTACGTGTGAAAAAATTATCCATCCTTGGACTGCATCACCTTGGCGGTGATGGTGATGCAGGTGGTTAAAAATCTCCTTGGTGGCCGGGCCCCGGGGGTGGACGAGATTCGCCTCGAGTACCTCAAGGCCCTGGATGTTGTTGGGCTGTCATGGTTGACACGCCTCTGCAACATTGCGTGGAGGTCGGGGGCAGTGCCTTTGGCATGGCAAACCGGGGTGGTGGTTCCTCTCTTCAAAAAAGGGGACCGGAGGGTGTGCTCCAACTTTAGAGGGATCACACTCCTCAGCCTCCCTGGGAAGGTCTATGCCAAGGTACTGGAGAGGAGAGTCCGGCTGTTGGTCGAACCTCGGATTCAGGAGGAGCAATGTGGTTTTCGTCCTGGCCGTGGCACATCGGACCAGCTCTTTACCCTCTCGAGAATTCTTGAGGGTTCGTGGGAGTTTGCCCAACCAGTTTACATGTGTTTTGTGGACTTGGAGAAGGCATTTGACCGCGTCCCTCGTGGATTTTTGTGGGGGGTGCTTCGGGAGTATGGGGTATCGGGCTTGTTGTTACGAGCTATTCGGTCTCTGTACGACCGTTGTGAGAGTTTAGTTCGTATTGCCAACACTCGGTCGGAGTCATTCCCAGTGAGAGTTGGACTCCGCCAGGGCTGCCCTTTGTCATCGGTCCTGTTCATAATTTTTATGGACAGGATTTCTAGGCGCAGCCAGGGAATGGAGGGTGTCATGCTTGGTGACCACAGGATCTCATCTCTGTTGTTTGCAGATGATGTTGTCCTGTTGGCTTCATCCAGCAATGACCTACAGCTCTTGCTGGGACGGTTTGCCGCTGAGTGTGAAGCGGCTGGGATGAGAATCAGCACCTCCAAGTCCGAGTCCATGGTCCTCAGCCGGAAAAAGGTGGATTGTCCTCTCCGGGTTGGGGACAGGCTCCTGCCCCAAGTGGAGGAGTTTAAGTATCTTGGGGTCTTGTTCACGAGTGAGGGGAAAATGGAGCGAGAGATCGACAGACGGATTGGAGCAGCAACTGCAGTGATGCGGACGTTGTACCGGTCTGTTGTGGTGAAGAGGGAGCTTAGTTCTAAGGCAAAGCTGTCGATTTACCAGTCAATCTACGTTCCTACTCTCACCTATGGTCACGAGCTTTGGGTAATGACCGAAAGAATGAGATCGCGGATACAAGCGGCTGAAATGAGCTTTCTCCGTAGGATTGCTGGACTCACCCTCAGAGATAGGGTGAGGAGCTCAGTCATCCGGGAGAGGCTCAGAGTAGAACCGCTGCTCCTCCACATTGAAAGGAGTCAGTTGAGGTGGTATGGGCATCTGATTAGGATGCCTCCTGGACGTCTCCCACTTGAGGTGTTTCAGGCACGTCCCACTGGGAGGAGACCCCGGGGCAGACCCAGGACTCGGTGGAGAGACTATGTCTCCCAGCTAGTCTGGGAACGCCTTGGTATCCCCTCTGAAGAGCTGGAGCAGGTGGCTGGGGAGAGGGAAGTCTGGGCTTCTCTGCTTGAACTGCTGCCTCCGCGACCCGGACCTCCGGAAAAGCGGTAGAAGATGGATGGATGGATGGATGGATGGATGGATGGATGGACTGCATCACCCAAGGTCATAGGACTCGCTATGACATCATCAAAGATCAAAGGCAGGCATCACTCACGCTCACTCACGATCATAGGACATCAAAGATCAACTATGTATAACGACTCCTTACGTGTGAAAAAATTATCCGTCCTTGGACTGCATCACTCATGATCATAGGACTTGCTATGACATCAAAGATCAAGGGCAGGCATCACTCACGATCATAGGACTCGCGATGACATCATCAAAGTTCATAGGACTCGTTATGACACCGTCAAAGATCAAAAGCAGGCATCACTGAATGATTGCTGACATGCTTGCTTACACCTGCTTTATACGGGCATGCAGAAATACTTGCTTATACTTGGATTCTACGGGCATGCATGGGTATGTACAGGCATGCACGGGCATACACAGGTATGCACTAGTCATTCTAATATAAGCAATGTGGTGCAAACTTAATGTGGTGAACATTTAACAGCTGTGCAGACATGAAGCAGCATTGTTTAAAGGCAGAAACGACTTGTGTTAAAATGGCCATCACTCTATAAATTCAAGAATTCTGTGTCTGTGTGTTACAATCATAGGACAGCCTATGATGTCTGCATGATGCCCTATGATGATCCTATATCAGGCAACACAGGACACTTCTTGATGGTCTATATGACATCATAAAGACATCAATAATGTCCTATGATGCCTGCTTTATTTATGTCTTTATGATGTCATATAGACCATCACTCACGAAAGAAGAGATACTCATCACCCGATTAATCTGGAAATCTCAGTAAGGCAGAAGACAAATCAATAATGACAAATTACTAGTTGACTAAAAAAAAATTATCAAAAAAACAAAACACTTTCTTCTCTTAAAACAAACCCCACCCCCCCAAAACACAGCCTTTATCTTGTTTTTCTGTCCAAGAAGATGCCTTGACTCTTTTGGGTATTTTTCTGTACGCCAAGAAATGGTAAACATCACCCATGGGCGGGGAGCCAAAGGTCACGCACTTTAAAAAGGCTAGCTTGCTTGAACTAGCCTTCCTGGACCATGATGGTGCTGTCCATGGTGCTGCAGCCGTGCTGACAGTGGTACCAGGAAGACTGCACCTAGTGCAGTTTATATTGCTTTTTTTCTTTAGATTTCAGTCACACTAACACACATCCCCGTTTCCATGTGGTTCACTAACACACAGGTGATAAATATCTCATGTCTTTGAGGTTTATTTTATTCTCACAGTGATTTCACAATAAACTGCTCGTGCTAGGCAGTCCGAGTCGACCACTGTACCCAGACACAGCTCGCCTCTGCAGGGAGTAGGTGTCAGCCTGTCTGGATCTGGCACAGAGGATCCAGGTGTGAAAGCACCATGCTACGGAGCCGTCAACACCAGGGAAAGTGTCAAGTCCACAGCCGTGGGGACACCGACACCGAGACCACCCGAGTTCAGTCTGAGGGGTCAAGACTGCAGTTGTGGTGCCGCAGTGTAGAACCAACTCAACCGGGTGGACCGGGGCAATCACGGGCCAGCACCCTGCAGCCATAACCAGGCCCAATTCCCTGTGCTAGGATAGGATGATCCATTAAATAAAACATCCATCCATCCATCTTCTACCACTTATCTGGGGATCCAGGTCATGGGGATATCAGTCCAGGCAGAGTAGCCCACACTTCCACCCGTTTCACGCAGCACTATGATCCCCACGATCCCTCCTGCAGGTGGTGAGCCCACTGGAGGGTGATCCCATGTGCCTCCTTTGGGCACACTGGTCCTTGATGTAACATTTTTCATGGAGATCCACTGGACCAGTCTTAGTGTGGCCCTCCACCCAGGACCAGTTTGCCTTGGGAGACCCTACAAGGGGCAAGTTACCCCTGACAACATAGCTCCTGGGATCATTCGAGCCCTCACACCCCTGCACCATGTTAAGGTGGTGATCCACGGAGGGGTGCATTACATAAAACAGTCACTGATAAATAATAAAACAATTTATTGGTAAAAAGACTAGACAGTTAAAACGACTAAAAGGATAAAACAACACTTAAATACAATCAAACAGACATAGATTGAAATGTATTAATATATAATAGTAAAATAAATAACTGTGACAACATAAAACAGATTTAAAATCATAAATTAAAACCATTAAAAAGCAGGCTGTTGCACAGACGTGGGCCATGGCAGCTAGAAGCAGCCTCACCATGGGGGAGTGTTCTGACAGTAGGAATAATTAACCAGGGCCAGAGAACCTCAGGGTCTGTGGGGGCTCATATGTTAACGGAAGATCTGATAAATAAGAAGACCCAAGACCATGCAGACATTTATAAACCAGTAAAAGAACCTTACAATCGATATGAGGAGCCAGTGCAGTGACTTTTAAACCAGTGTGATGTGAGCCTGCCTCTGGTCTTCCAGAACACGTGCAGCTGAATTCTGTAAAAAAACTGCTCTTTTTGGGAAGAGCAGAGAGCAGGGCATTACAGTAATCCATCCTATCGACCGCTGACACCACACACCCCTGCCCACCAGTGGTGCATTATTTTATTCATTCTTTGAGACAAACTGGCTCCAAGCTAGGCAGCCAAGGGCAGCTAATGTTAGCAATAGTGACATAAGAGGGACATAAGAGGTGTGGCCAAATGTTTGCATACCACTATTATGGCTCTGTGTGTGTGTGTGTTTAATGCGCACATCACCTGGAGATATATAATTCAGCTTTATTTCTAACCTTTGCGACCTTAGAAATTGAACTTGATTGACTTAATTGCTTTTTTTAATGGAATAATCCAATATTTGCTAATATAACATCAACTAATTCCAAGTTGACTTTCAGTAAGTTCACCATCGGTAATCACGTGTTTAACCCCATCACCTGACTCCACTCCTGTGTGCTTAGATACAGTGGTGTGAAAAAGTGTTTGTCCCCTTCCTGATTTCTCATTTTTTTTGTATGCTTGTCACACTTAAATGTCTCAGATCATCAAACAAATTTAAATATTAGACAAAGATAACACAAGTAAACACAAAATGCAGTTTTTAAATGAAGGTGTTTATTATTAAGGGGAAAAATCCAAACCTACATGGCCCTGTGTGAAAAAGTGATTGCTCCCTAAACCTAATAACTGGTTGGGCCACCCTTAGCAGCAACAACTGCAATCAAGCATTTGCTTGATTGCAGTTGCAACTGGCAATGAGTCTTTTACAGCACTGTGGAGGAATTTTGGCCCACTCATCTTTGCAGAATTGTTGTAATTCAGCCACATTGGAGGGTTTTTGAGCATGAACCGCCTTTTTAAGGTCATGCCACAGCATCTCAATCGGATTCAGGTCAGGCCTTTGACTAGGCCACTCCAAAGTCTTCATTTTGTTTTTCTTAAGCCATTCAGAGGTGGACTTGCTGGTGTGTTTTGGGTCGTTGTCCTGCTGCAGAACCCAAGTGCGCTTCAGCTTGAGGTCACGAACAGATGGCTGGACATTCTCCTTCAGCATTTTTTGGTAGACAGCAGAATTCATAATTCTATTTACCACAGCAAGTCTTCCAGGTCCTGAGGCAGCAAAACAGCCCCAGACCATCACACTACCACCACCATATTTTACTGTTGGTATGATGTTCCCTTTCTGAAATGCTGTTACTTTTATGCCAGATGTAACGGGACACACACCTTCCAAAAAGTTCAACTTTTATCTCGTCAGTCCACAGAGTATTTTCCCAAAAGTCTTGGGGATTATCAAGATGTTTTCTGGCAAAACTGAGACCAGCCTTTATGTTCTTTTTGCTCAGCAGTGGTTTTCGTCTTGGAACTCTGCCATGCAGGCCATTCTTTCCCAGTCTCTTTCTTATGGTGGAGTCATGAACACTGACCTTAACTTAGGCAAGTGAGGCCTGCAGTACTTTGGATGTTGTTGTGGGGTCTTTTGTGATCTCTTGGATGAGTCATTGCTGGGCTCTTAGTAATTTTGGTTGGCCGACCACTCCTGGGAAGGGTCATGACTGTTCCATGTTTTCACCATTTGTGGATAATGGCTCTCACTGGGGTTTGCTGGAATTCCAAATCTTTAGAAATGGCTTTATAACCTTTTCCAGACTGATAGATCTCAATTTTGTTTCTCATTTGTTCCTGAATTTCTTTGGATCGCAGCATGATGTCTAGCTTTTGAGGATCTTTTGGTCTACTTCACTTTGTCAGACAGATCCTATTTAAGTGATTTCTTGATTGAAAACAGGTGTGGCAGTAATCAGGCCTGGGTGTGGCTAGAAAAATTGAACTCGGCTTTCCAAAGATGTGATAAACCACAGTTGATTTGTGTTATAACAGGGGGGCAATCACTTTTTCACACAGGGCCATGTAGGTTTGGATTTTTTTTTAGCCTTAATAATAAACACCTTCATTTAAAAACTGCATTTTGTGTTTACTTGTGTTATCGTTGTCTAATATTTAAATTTGTTTGATGATCTGAAACATTTAAGTGTGACAAACATACAAAAAAAAAGAGAAATCAGGAAGGGGCAAACACTTTTTCACACCACTGTACGTCACATGGGCTTGATATGGAGGTGGAGTGATTTTTTGTCAGAGGTGGGGGTGTACTGACTGAAGGTGAAACTGAGACTGTGCCACCAGTATTTTTTTAGTTCAATAAAAATATAGATAAAAATTTGCTCGACTTTTGTTTTAGATTAATATTAAACATATTGTCCACTGTGGGCAGCGTATCCTTCTTGTACTCTATGAAGCCGCCTCAGCCAATCAGAGCAGAGGATGACCTCAGATGGAGGAACTAAGGAACCATCTTTCAGCCTGTGGGGATGGATCACTGGGACCAAACTGCACACTGAACGTCGACTCTGAATGATAAACATTTATTAAGCCAATTCACAGCACAGGAGAATACGGGTTAAAACCCACCCCTGCCATTTTACTCCCCCTCTGACGCATGCAGGGTGACATCATCCGTGTCATATGGAACTGTGAGGAGACTGTGAAATCGTCCCCCCTCCCCGCCAAAGTCTGAGGAAATCCCACACAGCTGTAAGTCTCCTTGAACTGTCCTGCCTTCACTTCTTGGTCTCAGCCAGTGTCCGTGAGCAGACTGTTGAGGCGTGACCTAGAAAGGAGAAATGTGGAATCATTCTTGAACCGCCTCCTTCTTGGCACACAACCACCAAATGTGGTCATACATTTTTTTGTTCTTCGAGCACTTTGCGCAGCATCTAATGTTTGAAAAGTGCTATCCACCTTATTCCTAGGCCCCATGATGCCTTGCGTGAATTATGGTAGCAACTTCCGGTACTAGTTTAGAATATATGGCTGTCACTGAAACTGGACACTTTTCCTTGCTCAAAAACAATGACTTCGGCATCAGAAATGCGGGAACATGACCTCTTGCACCTAACTACTAACTACTAACTAACCTGCACTTATATAGCGCTTTTCTAGTCACAAAGACCACTCAAAGCGCTTTCATTAATACTAACCCTCTATTCTAAGGGCCTATAGGAAACAGATATCTAGGGACAATTTAGAACAACCAATTAACCTAACACCTCAAAACAGTAACATAACTATACAACTTCCCACGACTATCAAGGGATGGAAAGATGACCTTAAAAGTGGCCTCGTACACAGTAGCTCCGTTAGTTAGCACTGCTGCTAAGATGCTAAACAAATGACCCGTGCTAACAAAATGAGTCACTTTGAGGACATTTTCAAAACTGATGTAACGTTATTTCCATATCCTGTATTGAAAGACCTTCAAAATGATATTTAATTTGTAGGAAGTGTGCGAAAACTGACCTGGAAAAATGACGATTTGTTTATATTTTAGCTAGGTTGAAAACTCGTGTTCGATCGGTTGGGAGTTACGTCTTCCGCAAAAACAAGGTATTTTTAGAAAGTACGATTTCTCAGCTTTGCAATGATACCAGGCACTCATGGGGATTTTCCCGGGACTTGCCGCTACCAAAGAAAGAAAGAGTCATGATTTATGACTTCTCGTTGCCTGTACTCATAATGACGCGGTGCGCATTCAGACCAGCATGTCTCCACTGTAATAAAGTCGGCTGCATTTTGTTAAAATATGTTGGATATAATCAAATTTACCTTAGAGCAGATGTACACCACAACACCGTGCTTGGATGTCGTCTGTCACCATGTGGTGAGAAGCCTCCATTTATACAGTCTATGACACAACCACGACCACCACCAAGTACCAGAACTACGCCAAAACATTCAAAAAATACAAAAACTAGAAGAGCTGAAATTAGCTGCTACTTGAGTACAAAACACCTATGTGGACTATACATTAAAATGAATTTGAAAAACTTTTAAAAACGCTATTTTAAATGCCCCTGCTGCTCCACTCTTACTGATTGATTTAACACTAGGTCAGCTGAACCCGGAAGCTCCGCCCATAATCGTTCCTACAGCGGCACCCCCAGGAATAAGGTGGATACAAATAAAGTTTGATTGATTGCTTGATTGAAATTTGCAATTAAAGTGAAGCAACAACATCCATGGTGCTGAAGTCCACCTCTGTCCATGGTGCCTTTAAGATGCTGCGATCCTGCTGCTGTTACTGCTGCTGCGTCAGGTGGAATATGCATTACAAAGTGACCTTATTGTACCGTCAAAATTTTGCATTTATTTTCCTTCTACATTTTCTTTCTGCACATGCATTCATGCCTTTTTTTTCTCTTTAAGCTGGCCTGCTTTCACTTTTAAACAAACTCTGCCCTCTTGTGGCGTCAGGGAGTTGTTTCAGTAGCTATGAACCCAGGATCAAGGAAAAATCAGTGTTCTAAAAGTCCATCTACTGCACGACACCAGCCCCATGTGAATAGTATGAGCTAATATAACCTTGTTTGAACTTAAATTTTAGATCTGATTTTGCAAGTAAAACACATACATGCATACACATACAAATAAAATATTAAGTACAGCTAACATTTCTCTTGTTTCAATATATGATCAGAGACTGTGGTGGATGCAAGGGTGCAGGGTGACTGTCATAAACACAGGTTAAAGAAATCATAAGAGGACAAATATTTTTCATGCCATGTCCATTTCAAGCTAGCACAATGACAAAAAAAAAGATGATTTCAAGACAGATGAGGAATGGAGTGTTTATTTAATTTAAACAAATGTCATTTGTCAAGAATAAAGGGCATTATTTAAAGAATGCAACCTTGGCAAGCATGTTGAAACAAAGCACACAAATGAACATGGACATTTTTATTCAATAGTTTGTGAATATAAAAGTGCTGTGAATAATTAAAATGGTAACAGCTACTGTATCTATTCATTAACCCCTTGGGCGCCAGAGTCCCCAGATCTGGGGCCTGACGTCACTGCTCATACAAAAAAACCCCCCAAAAAACCCAGCTCATATCACCTAAGACACGCTTGACAGAGATTGTTCTAGTGGGTTTTCAGAACAAAACAGTTGGAATTATATGGGATGAATATCTGTAGTAATACTGTATATAAGTGATACATTTTTGTTGTTTGGAAAATATATTTTTCATTATTTCTACATGAATTTTGGTGTAGGTGATGGTTACATGTTCTATTTTGATATGCTAGAGGTTCTGGGCTACTACACTGTCATTCTAAAAGGATATTTACTGTCAGAATGTAATTTTCTTTTAGGTGTGTCATGGTCCTGAGCATGGCTGAGGGCCGTGCTCAGTCTCTAGTTTTAATTCTAGTCTTTTCCTGTTTGTTTCTTTGCTTATTATGATTTTCTGCATTTTGACTCTGTTTATTAGTGAGTGTCTGTAGTCTTAGGTCCGTCTTTAGTCCTGTCCTTTATTGTCATTTTGGATTTATAGTACTAGCACATACCCGTGCATGCCCGTAGAAACCCGTGCATGCCCGTAGAGGGGATGCATTGGAACAGAATTCTTTCCAATTACAGGATAGTTGGTATAGCAACACAGCACTAAGTGGCAATCACATTTGTTGGGTTTTGTATGCAGCAAAACATAAGTGGGGCTGTTTGCCCCTGCTTGTTACTTCTTCTCCTGCCTGTCACTGTTCTGTGTTATGTTGCTTACCTGTGTCTATATACAGTATATGTCTTGTAGCGAGTCATGTGCTCTGTTTATGTGCCATCATATAGACATCATCTGGTGGGTCTTCTTCTTCGTTCAGACCACTGAAGGGTCTCCTCCTGTCTCAGATGGCTGTGTTGTTCACAGTCATGCCTGTGGCGTACTGGTGGAACCTGAGGTATTTCATGTTCACGGCATCCTTTTTGACGTGCAGCAGTTCTCCTCATTCTATTGATCTCCATCTGGTGGGTCTTCTTCTTCTTTGTTCAGACCACTGTTTGAGGGATAGGTGCGTCGTAATTCCAGTTCATGGACATGATCCTGAAAAAGTGGCTTTCGACCTGGTTCAGGAAGGCCCGTGCATGCCCCTAGAAACCAAGAAACCGGAGCACCAGGAGAAAATCAGCACTTTGCTTGGCATTTTACACATTTGTAGTGTAGACTGGCATTTGTCAAGGTTACACATTTGCCGTCATGTAGGCATGGCGAGTCGTCCTATGATGCCTGAGTTCATAGGACGCGCTATGATGATGTGGCAGAGATCATAGGCCGTCCTATGATGTTCTCGAAATGTGCTTTAAAGTCTGTCATACCCTATGCTGGTGAAGGGTGTCCTCCTGTCTCAGACAGGTGCGATGTACTGCTGGAACCTCAGGTGTTTCATCTTCATCGCATCTTTTCTGACATGTGGCAGTTGTCGTCATTCTATTGCTCTCCATGTGGTGGGTCTTCTTCTTGTTCTTCATTGAGGTCACTGGTTGCGGGATAGGTGCCGTCGTAATTCAAGTTCATGGACAGGATCATGAAAATAGATCTGAGCAAAAAGAGGCTTTCCGGCATGGACTCACTGTATATGACATCATAAAGACAAGAAGGCAGCCTTGATGTATATGACATCATAAAGACACATTTGTCTATGTGCCATCATATAGGCATCGCGAGTCGTCCTATGATGCCTGAGTTCATGGTCTATATGACATCATAAAGACACATTTGTCCTATGATGCCTGAGTTCAAAGACACATAGTCTATATGACAGTCTATGTGCCATCATATAGGCGTTGCGAGTCGTCCTATGATGCCTGAGCTCATGGTCTATATGACATCATAAAGACACATTTGTCTATGTGTCCTATGATGCCTGACTTCATAGGACATCCTATGATGTTCAGGCAGAGATCATAGGCCGTCCTATGATGTCCTATGAACGTGACAGACAGACAGACAGACAGACAGACACACACACACACACACACAGATTTCTTGCTTTTATAGAGTGATAGAGTGACTAGAGTGATAGGGTGATGAAGAGTGATTATTTAAATCTTGGGGTTGTGTTATCTTATTCTTGTATTATTTAGTTTCCGGTTGTGCTTTTATTTTGACAGCGCTGTGCAGCTTCTGGCTGTCAAACTGTTTCTGGGGCTGCACAGGTGTCACTGATTGTTACTTTCCTCACTCATGTACCCACACCTGTGATGCATCATTGATTGTTCCATTTTCCTATTTAAGGGCACGACAACACTCCCCTATTGTTGTGTCCTACTTTTATTCTCCTCAGTAGTTCTCTGTCAGACGCTGAGTTTTTTTGGGTTGCCGTGGAGGTGAATGGGTGCATTCCGACCAGGTAAATTTATCCTTTCCCAATTCCCTCAGCCGTGAGCCCTGCTTCTCTCCTGATGTGCTCCGGCTGAATAAATCTCTCTGCCTGTGGAGCTACCCGGAACTCACATCCCTCCTCATGTCAGTTTCCAGCACCCAACGCATGCTCCGCAGGCTGGAGGGGGGCTCACGAATATCTGTACTTGAGCCAATGGGAGAACATCCCTGGGTGCTGACGCCTCCTGAGTCAGCCCCCGCTCCGCACTGTGTCCCCTGCATGCCTGTGCCAATGAGGAGACGTCCCCGGGTATGGAAGCCTTGCCCTCCTCGCCAGATGACCTCTGCCATTCCCGGATGGACCTCGCCTGGACCTGTAGCAGCAGTTACCGTCACACCCCAGGAATAAAGGCAAGCTTCTTTTCATTCCTCATCATTTAAAAATGAATTATCTGGCCTTATTCGAGGTGGTGAGGCTCAGCAGCAGCTATCCATTTTAGTTGAGCCCTCACAGCCTCCTGCTGCCCCTTTTCCCTCACCTGCTTCTCCCAAGCTTCCCTCTGTGTTCCCTGAGTGCTGCCGGTCCTGGGAGGTGGTTGCCAGATGATGGAGGGGTCTGCGGCCCTGGAAAACTTGGTTCCAGCCCTGCAGCCATGTCCTGGACGGGAGGAGAGCACCACCTGTGCCCTGAAGCCTGAGCCAACAGGAGAGTGTCCCTTGGTTTCAGCTGCACGGGCCTCAGCATCATTGGTGAGACTATCTACAGCATTGGTTGCCATGCCTGGGGGTTCACCAGCTGCAACCACCATCATGCCTGCTGCCAGGGTCGCTGCAGCAGAGTCATCGGAGTCCTGGATGGCGGTGGAGCTCAAGCCCAGGAAAGTACTCTGTTCTGTCATTACAGCTACAATTCTAGAGAATTCTTGTCTGGCTCATGGTGGGGAGAATCAGTTGCAGAAGTCCTCTGCTCCTGAGCTCTCCTCACCGGGCTCCACTGCTGCGGATAATTCTCCGGTGTTTTCTTCTTCTTCCCCGTCCGAGGTTGCCAGGCCAGAGTTGGAGCATCAGACGGAGATGGCCGACATGCCCCTGCTGCATTCGCCGGAGTCCTGGACGGTGGTAGAGCCTGAGCCATGGCAAGTATTCCTTCCTGTCTCTAAATTATCAGTGCTGGAGAAATCTTGCCTTGCTCGTGGCGGGAAGAATCATGTGGTGGGAAGAATCAGCTGCAGATGCCCTCTGCTCCTGAGTTCTTCCCACCAGGCTCCACTGCTGCCGGGAATCTTCTGGTATTTTCTTCTTCTTCCCCGTGTGAGGTGGTCATGTTGGGGTTGGAGCATCAGACGGAAAGATGTCCCAGCCTGGATCGTTTGAGTCCTGGACAGCGGTGAGCCTGATCTCAGGCAAGTTTTGTTTTTTGTTTTCACTTTATCTGTTTTTGAGAAATCTTGCCTGACTCTTGGTAAGGAAGACCAGGTGCAACCATCAGTTGCACCTGAGTCCTCCTCGCTGGGCTCCACTGCTGCCAGTGACTCTGACCCGGTGTTTGTTTCTGTCTCTGTTCCTTTGCTCGAGCTCGAGCCATCACCTAAGGTGACCGAGAGTCTGCCACCCGTACCTGAGGTTATCACAGGTCCTCCACCTCTGCCTGAGGTCACTGTGGGTTTCCTCTCTCCGCCAGAGGTCTCCGTGGGTCCCACCTCTCCACCAGAGGTTTCTGTGGGTCCCCCCTTTCCACCAGAGGTCTCCATGGGTCCATCCTCTCTGCCAGAGGTCCCTGTGGGTCCCCCCTCTCTGCCAGGGTCTCAGTGGGTGCTCCACCTCAGTCCAAGGCCACCCGTGGGTGCTAGGCCTCAGTCCGAGGCCACCGCAGGCGCTACGCCTTAGTCCGAGGTCACCATGGGTGCTACGCCTCGGTCCGAGGCCACTGCGGGTGCTATGCCTCAATCCGAGGCCACCGCGGCTGCTACGCCTCAGTCTGAGGCCACAGTGGGTGCTTCACCTCTGCCAGAGGCTACCGAGGGTCCTCTGTCTCCACCTGAGGCCGTCATGGGTCCCTCGTCTTCATCGGAGATCATCAAAGGTCATCGGGTGTCACTGGAGGTCCCCGCTGATCAGCCATCTTCACTATCTGGTCCTCTCATTAGTCAAGCCTGGTCGGTAGTCCCCTTTGCCGGGTTTCCCTGCTTGTCAGCCGGCACTTCATCTGGGCTCCCTGCTGATCAGCTATTCGCCTTGGTCCCTGTGGTCAGTAAGGGGCGTGAGTTCCAGCTGCTGCCCCCAGGGAAGGGCGTGCCATGCCCTGCGGCCCATTGGCTCAGGGATGTGTGAAGGCCACCCAATGATCTTTATCATTTGCTTGGGGGAATTTGGAGCTCTGGAAGACCACCCGATTCGTTCCACTGGGTGATTCGGTGGTTTTGGGACTTTACGGCGGAATAAGCAGCAGAAGCTCTTCATCCACAGGAACTAGGGATGGATGCGCCTCAGCATCAGGCTCTGGAACTGAAGATGGCTCCTCCTCTTCACATCCGAGGGCAAACTCGTCGGCCCGCAGGAACTTCTCGAAGAAGCCAGGAATCTCCTCCCTCAGATGGGGCTTAGCTGCGGCTATCCGGTGAGCCTGCCTCCATGCATCATACCTCCAAACTGCATTCTCCCATCCCTCCATGTCCTGGCAGAGGAGATAACACTGCCCGATGTCCCGGATGAGAGCCGTCAGCTCCGAGTGGCGGGTGACCTCCTCCGGCATGGGGCTCGGGGAAGAGGAGAGAGAAGACGCAGGTAAGGGGAAGGATGTTGAAGGGGCAGCAGAGGAATCAACAGAGACAGGTGGGGTGATTTTAGCAGCCCCCCCCCCCCCAATTGGGAGAGCAAAGCAAGACCTCTCATTAACAGTAGAGAAAAAATGAGAATCCGGTACTTGCCTTGACTCCCACTCTGCTGCTAGTGATGTGCCAAATGGCTCCCTCTGGGTGTCTGCGGAGCTCTTTTAGCTGTGAGCTATGGGGGGTGGTGCTGAAGCTGCAATGGTGTGAGAGGAGAAGCACCAATGCTCTCTTCGCCTCTCCTTCTTTGTTCCCGGCAGAGAGGAGGGTCACTGAGGGCAGAGAATGGGTAGGTCCCGTACCCATGGGAAGACTCCCAGTTCCGGGGTGCCCTCCAGCTCCCAGGCTGCTGCTGTCCAGAACTGACACTTATCCTCTGGATCGCTGTAGCTGTGCGCTGCAGAGACCAGGTCCTGCAGCTGCTTCATAGCCCCAAACTCCTCCTCAGTTAACAGCACACACCCAAACATAGCTAACAAAACACTGAGTCCGCTGGGTCTTCTCGGGCGATATCCTTCTGTAATAAGTGTGAGCCCCTCTGGGGTGGAATTCAGACCCAAATGTGGACTCAGGTTTGCAAGATTTAATTAAACCAAAAAGTAAAACTTTACAAGGAACTGGAACAGAAACTTACAGACTTCAGGAGGATACAAAAACGGGCAGAAGCATGTGGTGACAAAGTAGGACGCCGCCCCGAACTACGGACTACCAACTCTTAGCACACTCTTAGCACACACTCATTCATTCCTACACACATACACGCACACACTCTTGCACACCTGCTCTTATTAAACCCAACACACACCCATTCAGTCCTACTCTCACACACACTCTCCCAGGCACACGGCAATCACTTTAGTCACTATGTTTGGTATTATTTAAGCTCTGCTTGCACTCCTGTGATTGTTGGTGCATTGTGTTGTCAGCATCTCACCAGAGCACAGTTTGGCTCTGGTGACCTCATCTACTGTATGTAAGTACCTACACTTGTCCGTTGTTTACAGTGTGAGGTTTTTCTCTGTGTTTCCTGGCGCTACCTTGGTGCAGCCTGTTGAGCCTTGAGTTGTTCGGCTCCAGGCTGCACTTTTGTTTCAGGTGTGTTCTGGGCTGTGCTTATTTTCCACCCTCGCTCACCATTTATGCTTAGGAGCGTTTGGGTTCATTCTGTGACTATTGTCCATACTGTTTCGTCTGGGAACAATAACTCTGACTGTTTATCGTGTTTGTTCTCCTGTTCATCTTTTGGATTTATTGTTTGGGACTGTTTGTATTAATAAACACCACACCCACATGTATTTCAGATCAAATCAAATCAAATCAACCTTTATTGTCATGTTGTTGTACATACAACTGTAGTGCAGGCAAGATGAAATTACGTTTCTCTAGGCATCCATATAAGTAAAAAGAACATAATTTAAGACACACTCACCCCCCCCCCCCCTCACCCCCCACCCCAACACAGCCATTCACACATCCCTGAGACATACTTGAAACTAAAACTAACTAGAACTATAAACATATAATATACATAATGCCCATAAGGTGGAGTAGTATGGATGAAAGATTCCGGATCAACTGTTCAGCATCCTAACAGCTTGTGGAAGGAAGCTGTTAATCAGTCTGGTGGTTCTGCCTCTGATGCTCCGGAATCGTTTGACAGATGGCAGCAGTTCAAAGTGTTTATGCAGAGGGTGAGAGTGATCCTTGACAATGTTCAGTGCCCTGCTCCTACAACGGTTCTGAAAAAGTTCTTGGACAGAGGGGAGGGAGACTCCAATTACCCTCTCAGCTCCCTTGACTATCCTCTGCAGGGCTTTTTTGTCTGACATACTGCAGCTGGAGTACCATGTTGCAATGCAGTACGTCAGAACACTCTCCACCACACCTCTGTAGAAGGCCCTGAAGATGCAGATGGGGAGAGAGGCCTGTTTGAGTTTCCTCAAGAAGTGCAGTCTCTGCTGGGTCCACTTCCTGATTCCCAAGGAATTCTTGCTCCAGGTCAGGTCCTGCGAGATCTGCACTCTGAGGAACTTGATGTTCTCCACTCTCTCCACCAAACGGCCGCTGATGCTGAGAGGGACGTGTTCAGGCCGTGACCACCGGAAGTCGATAATCATCTCCTTTGTTTTGTCCACGTTGAGCACCAGATTGTTCTCCCTGCACCAGCCCTCCAGGTCTCTAACTTCTTCCCTGTACATTGATTCCTCATCCCTCTGAATAAGTCCCACCACTGTGGTGTCGTCCGCATACTTAATAATCTGGTTCCCCTCGTGTCTGGATACACAGTCATGTGTTTACGCAGCCTTGAGGGGATCTGGTGCTCAGCGTGATAGAGTTGGAGATGTTGTTTCCAACACGGACAGACTGAGGTCTCTCGGTCAGGAAGTCCAGGATCCAGAGACATGTGGCAGTGTTCAGACCGAGAAGGAGTAATTTCTCCATCAGTCTCTGGGGAATAATGGTGTTGAATGCTGAACTGAAATCAATGTACAGGAGTCTGGCGTAGGTGTCTTTCTGATCCAGGTGGATGATGACAGAGTGCAGGGTGGTAACTATAGCATCCTCCATGGAGCGATTTCAACGATACACAAACTGGAGCGGGTCATGTGATGCAGGGAGGCAGGCTGTGATGTGTGGTTTGACAAGCCGTTCAAAACACTTCATCACAATTGGCGTCAGTGCTACAGGACGATAGTCATTCAGACAGGACACAACTGGTTTCTTTGCCACCGGTACTATGGTAGAGGTGATAAAGCATCTGGGAATGATGGCCTGACTCAGGGAGATGTTATAAATGTCAGTCAGGACACCCACCAACTCGCTCGCGCAGACTCTGAGCACACATCCCGGGATGTTGTCCGGACCTGCAGCTTTACGTGGGTTGACCCTAATTAGGGTCCTCCGTGTGTCCGCTGCGTTGATGATGATAGTTGGCCCAACAGATGGTGAAGATGGGTCAGCCCTCCCTCTGATTGTCGAGTTTGATGCTTCAAAACATGCAAAGAAGTTGTTGAGCCTGTCTGGAAGCGAAGCGTCATCATCATCTACCCCCTGCCTAGACTTATAATCCGTCAGCGCCCCAACTCCCTGCCACATCCGTTTGGTGTTCCTTATGTCACAGAGGTGTCCCTGGATTTTCTCCGCATAGGTGCGTTTCGCTGTCTTAATTCCCTTTGAGAGCGCAGACCTAGCTGAGCGGAGGGCGATCCTGTCCTTCGCTCTGAAGGCTGCATCTCTGGCTGTGAGCAGTGAGCGCACCTCTGCAGTCATCCAGGGTTTATAGTTTCACCGTGCAGTAAAAGTCTTCACTATAGTGACATCCTCTGTGCACTTCACAATGTAGCTGGTGACCATTTCAGCGTACTCCTCCACATCTGTCCTGTCTCCCTGGGAGGCTGCTATTTTGAAAACCTCCCAGTCTGTGTGCAGAAAACAGTCCTGAACTGCCGAGGCTGCACCCTCTGGCCAAATCCTGATTTGTTTCTCTACTGGCCTGCTGTGCTTCAGTAAAGGTTTGTAGGCAGGCACCAGTATCATGGATAGGTGGTCAGAATGACCGAGGTGGGGGCGAGATGTTGCCTTATATGCATCTGGGAAGTTTGTGTACACCAAGTCCAACATATTCTCTCCTCTGGTCTTAAAGTCCACACATTGTTTGAACTTGGGGAGCACAGTCTTTAAACTGGTGTGATTAAAATCCCCCGCAACCACCACAAAACTGTCTGGGTGTGAAGTTTGAAATTCACTGATAGCGTTGTGCAGCTCTCCGAGTGCCTCATTAGCATTAGCGCTAGGAGCTATGCAAACAGCATCTACAAACATGTTAGTGAATTCCCTCGGCAGGTAGAATGGCCGGCAATTCACAATAAGGAACTCCACTAATGGAGAGCAGTGTTTAGTTACTAACGTGGTGTTAACACACCAGTTCTTGTTAATATAGATACTGTACATAGGCCCCCCTTCGGCTCTTACCGGAGCTAGCAGCCTCCCTGTCCGCCCGGAACGATGTCATCCTTTCCAGCTGAATGGCCGCGTCAGGGATGTTGTCGTGGAGCCATGTCTCTGTAAAAGCAAACACACAGCAGTCCCTCCACTCTCTCCGGGTTTCTCTCAGCAGATGCAGCTCGTCCAGCTTGTTGTCGAGGGAGCGGACATTGGAAAGTAGGAGTGATGGTACTGCTGGTCTGGAGGGGTTAGCCTTTAGCCTAGGATGAATCCCGGCTCTCTTTCCTCTCCTTTGTTTTTGTTCACGCCGCTTATGCTTCCTCCTCTCCCGGGTAGCTGCCAGTGAAACCTCCGATAGTATTCCATGCTGGTGTAGAATGTCCAAGTCACACCCGAGCACCGCAATTCTTCCAGCGTGCATTACCTTGATGTTTAATAAGGTCTCACGGTGTTAAGTTTTACAGAATGTACGTCTGGGATGATCAAAACACTCAAAGCTGTCACACTTACTGATGCCTAGAGGGGCTGCAGCGTCCATGCGCCCTACCATTTTTTAATTTTTGGGTTTGGGTTCTTCTCGTCTCTGCTACCTCTAAAACGGCAGCGAATCATGACAGAATGCACCGACCCTAATGAGAACCCAGCGGAGGATTAGTGTGTGTTATTTTTTCATCTTTCTTCTGTTTTTTTTACACCCACCTGTCGCTTGGAGCACTATGGGCCATCTGAGCAAGATGGAGCAGCAGGCGGTGTCCTTCCTGGAGATCCTCATGGCGCAGACGCAGGCTTCCCTTTCTCTGAAGACGGTCCATGAGGGTCGGGATACCGCGGCACAGGTAATGGAGATGTTCCCTAGCCTGTGGAATCACTCTGAGGCTATGAACGTTCTGAGCTCCATGTACTCCTTGCCAGTGGAAGATGCCCCGACGCTGGAGCTGTCCTCTACTAAGAAGAAGTGTGCACGTGGCAAGAAGTCTTCAGTCTTCCCTGCAGCAGCTCCGCCTCCTTTGCCTGAGCCTTGGCCTGCTCTGTCCGCCGAGGAGCTGGAGGAACGAAGACAGGTGGTTTTTGCAAAAATGGATCTCATCCTTGAGGTGAAGCTGCGGCTCCTTCTGGAATAGATTCTCGAAGTGGAGGAGTCTTTTCCGAGGGTGCTGGAGTTGGAGTTGGTGATCGAGCCTTCCCTGAAGCCTTCAGTCCACGATGTGCCGACGTCTCCATCTTCCGCATGTCGCCGCAGAACCCGGAAGCAGCGGCAGAAAGACTATGTCGCTGCTCAGCCCGAAGCTTCTCCTTCACGAGAAGAATCCTGCAGCTGGATTCCTTCCAGCTCCCGGGGAAAGGGAGCATGAATTTGGGATGGCAGCAGACATCATAGCATTCCAGGAATTAAGGCAAGTTCAAACCCATTCATTTTCTCTCTCACCTAAGACTTGCCTGATTCCTGATGAGGGAACTCAGCTGTCTCAATCCACTGAATCCCCATTATCTGTTGCCTTGCCCGCATTACCATCTGTGCCTCCTGTCTCCCTCAAAACTCTGCTGGCTCTGGGAGGGGATCTCCAGCCGACCGAGGAACCAGAGGTCCCCGAGGTCCCGGAGGAGTCCACCACATGGCGCAGACATCCCGCGGCAGGCAACATCACCGGGATAAAGGACAAGTGTCACTTAATTCAACTTTCATTAATGAGAATATGCCTTGCCTGATTCCTGGTAGGGAGGCTCAGGGAGAGCAGTCCCCCGAGTTCACCCCACCTGCTGCTGCTGTGAATTTTTCACCTGCTCTCTCCTTGTCTCCTCCTCCTATCCCTGTGAGTCCTACGGCCAA
The DNA here is from genome assembly GCA_020510985.1 of Pholidichthys leucotaenia. Lineage (NCBI taxonomy): Eukaryota > Metazoa > Chordata > Actinopteri > Cichliformes > Pholidichthyidae > Pholidichthys > Pholidichthys leucotaenia. The sequence continues at coordinate 277,691,104 of CM035840.1, read as the reverse complement.
TGAGCAGAATCGTTGGATGATGGAGGAACCGGAGGCCCTAAGAGATCCTGTTCCAGGGCCGGTGGAGAGTCAGCCCCCAACCACCACGCCAGAAGAATCATCAGTGTGGGATATCTTGCTTGGGGGTCAAATGACTGCTATTACCATCATGCCAGCTGTGGCGGCTACTGCAGTGGAGTGGGAACCTGAGCTGGACCTCCTAGAGGCTGGGCCCGAGACTTCATTGCCAGGATCGATGGAGTCCTGGACAGCGGTGGAGCTCGAGCTCAGGCAAGTGATCTCTCTTGTGTTTCTAATGTCAGTTTTAGAGAGATCTTATCTGGCTCTAGGTGAGGAGAATCAGGTGCAGTCCTCAGCTGCATCGGAACTCACCTTGCCGCCTCCTGCTTCTCCCCTCTGGTCCTGGTGGCTCTACAGCACTGGCCAGCCGCCTGAAGGACTGAGTCACTGGGTTGGGTGGCTTATCTGCCCTGACAGACCGCCGGACATTGTTCAGCAGGGCGCCTGCTGGGCTTGGGACTCTGGCAGGCCACCTGATTGGTCACACTTCACCACCCTTTGGGCCTGGGACCTTAGTTGGCCCCCTGAACTCTGGGACTCCTGGATCTTGGGGGGTACTGTTCTTGGTTTTGGGGTTGGGAGGTGCACTGTGTTTTCCTGTATTATATTGCTGTGTTATTTTTGTTAGTTCCCTCCTGACCTGTTTACCCACACCTCCTGCCTGGGTTAGTTGTAATGGTTCTCCGGGGGGAAGGGGAGTTTTTCTTTGTGGATTTTTTTTGTGTTTCTTTTGATGGTACTGGGGGTGTCTGGCATCCATCCTTTTTTTTGGGGGGGGGGGGCTCTGTCATGGGCTGGGCCGGACTAGACAGTCTAGTTCCATGGCACGGTGGCTGTATATTTTGAGTCTACTCACAGCCCCACCCTCCTCTCCTGCCAGCACCTGCCAAGTGAGTGTCATTATTATTTGTGTCTGTCACACTCACACATGCACACACGCACACACATACACACACACACACAATAATTCACACCTGCACTCTGTCAACTCTTAGCACACACCCATTCATGCCTACACACACACACACACACACACACACACACACACACACACACTCATTCACACTGGCACTCTACCAACTCTTAGCACACACCCATTCATTCCTATACACATACACGCACACACTCTTGCACACATGCTCTCACTCAACCCAGCAGACATCCATTCAGTCCCATTCTCACACACACTCTCCCAGGCACACCAGCAATCACTTTAGTCATTATGTTTGGTATTATTTAAGCTCTGCTTGCACTCCTGTGATTGTTGGTGCATTGTACTGTCAGCCTCTCACCAGGACACAGTTTGGCTCTGGTGAGCTCATCATCTATGTGAGTACCTACGCTTGTCCGTTGTTTACAGTGTGAGGTTTTTCTCTGTGTTTCCCAGCGCTACCTTGGTGCAGCCTGTTGAGCCTTCAGTTGTTCGGCTCCAGGCTGCACTTTTGTTTCAGGTGCATTCTGGACTGTACTTATTTTCCACCCTTGCTCACCATTTACGCTTGGGAGCATTTGAGTTCATTCTGGAACTATTGTCCATACTGTTTCACCTGGGAACAATAACTCTGTTTATCGTGTTTGTTCTCCTGTTCATCTTTTGGATTTATTGTTTGGGACTGTTTGTATTAATAAACACCACACCCACCTGCATTTGGGTTCTTTTCGTCTCTGCTGCCTCTAAAACGGCAGCGAATCATGATACCCTTTTAGCAGAAAAATTGCAAACATAAACAACTATCTCGCTCATGATGATACCCCACCGTGCTTCAAAAACGGTGGGGGAGTGAATGGACATTACGAACACAGCTTGACAATTTTTTTTAGACTGGTACTCACCAACAGTTGGACCCAAAGCTATGAGGATGAAAACAGGTGAATTTCTGTCCGTGTCAGCTGCTGGAGGTCAGCTACTGTACAACCTAACATGTAGCTACTAGACAGCTAGCCAGCTTCCACAGAAGAAGAACAACCCAACATCCAGGCAAAGTTTTGGAGGAGGCTGTAACAATTAGGCTACGTGTCCACCAAATGCGTTTTTTTGTTGCCCGACTGCCCTGAGCATTTTTTTTCAGCGTTTGTATGCTGCGCTCTGAGGGAAAAAAAAGTCTGTGCCCTGTATCCCCACAACAGCTTGTCACTCTCAGCTTAGCACTTCCACTTTCCTGTGGTCAGACTTTCTACTGATGTTTTAATAGCAGTCTCTAAAAAACAATGGACAGAAAACGTGTTTTAGTAGCTCTGGATGTGAAATATGATGACATGGAAAGCAAGAGTCTGAGTACACACTAGTGCTGGAGTCCTATGTCCCACCCACGCAGCAGTTCTGATTGGTTGCTTAGGTCTGACACTGATGAGCTCAGCTGCAGTCTCTGAAAAGTTGAACTTTTTTGAACTCTGAGCGCCCTGAGTGCCACGACAAAAAACAGCCACCGCCGAGAGTGTTTCAGTGCCGAGGGCGCTCAGCGCTGTGAATGCTGAACTACATAGAGAATGAATGGAAAACAACCGCCCAGAGCAGAAAAAATGCGTTTGGTGGACACGCAGCCTTATCCAGGTGAGAACTCCAACAGATAACGTTGTAAACTTAAACATAACAGCGCTTTGGGGATTTCCATGACTGTAATCCAGCTTGTTTGACTTTGCAATGTCTGCATGGCGCACACAGTGTCTGTGGCTAGAGTGGCTTTGGTATGGAGAGCCGCTAGGCCAAAAAGTACTGTTTGTGCTTTCTGCCATTAACTGCCATTAACTGTGATCACAAAATTTGTTGCCGTTAACAGGGGCAAAGCATTAACAGACGATTAACGTGATAACGCCAACACTACTAAAAAAAAAAAAAAAAAATATATATATATATATATATATATATATATATATATATACACATAGAAATCTATCTATCTATCTATCTATCTATCTATCTATCTATCTATCTATATCTATATATATATATATATATATATGTATGGGGGCAAGTTTAGATGGAGCGTTTTTGGTGACAGGTCCATAGTGTTGCGCTAATCCTTGGGAGAAGAGGGCAGAACTAAAGATTGAAGATGGGTTTTACTATTAAACTGGTTTGAGGACCGATGCAGTTTCAGTCATTATCCTGGGCCACCATGCACAGACCTGGGCATGTCTTTCAATTGGTAAGTCTTTCTATAACAGGATTTATTCTGCTTAATACAGCACTAATCACCATTAGCCTTGAAGTTTTTTTTTTTTTTTAACAGATAAAAGGTGTTGCGCTAAATATCTTAACCTCCGGTTCTTTTGGTACGAAGGCCAAATAACCAGACAGAGAAGTGAAGTATAGTTTCACTTATTTTACTGAAGCTGAGATATGGTACAAGGTACAGCGCCGGAGCACTACTCTCAAGACGTACCAAGAGAGAGCGCTACTTCAACAATGGGTCCTATGGTTTTTATAGAACTCTGCCACTCCCTCACGCAGGAGGGAGGGCTCCCCTCATGTGTATCAGCGTCCTTCTACTACTGTATGTGCCAACTCAGTTGAGGGCTGAGCTGATTCTATCTGGTTTCAGCGAGTGAATCCTTGGGTGTAATCTAAAAGGCAGCAGTGTGGCGTGCGAAGCAAGCAGGATGAAGGATGAAACCACAGTTACAGAATAACTGACATTCTCAAAGCAAGGATGGAGAAACATAGTTGCAGACCAACCAACATTCTCAGACAGACAAGGGCATCATAGAACTTTACCAACAAAGGAGGTATCATTTTAGACAATCAGATTTGTTTTTATAGGGGATTTATATCCACTGGAGTCTGTCTTTAAGAACTCCAGCCATTACAGGATAGGAACTCATGCATAACTTACAGGAAATTAAAACAGCCAATAGCATTTTCAAGAATATAGACTGTAATTCACCTTGACCATAATCTTTTCTGTAACTACTGTTACTTTTTGAGCCTAACGTAAAGTTAATGTCTCTTTTCAAAACATTTTCCCCAAATTCCCTTTTTATTAACCTTGCATAATCATCTGTTTTTCTCCTGTGGTTTTCCCAGTCAGATAAGCAGTCACATTCCAGCCTTATTTCACCCATGCAAGGCCTGTAAATAAACACATATTGCTCTTTCATCATATATGTAATATTACTGTTGTTACTATATACAGTAACACCTGGTTATCACTTTAGTTTAAAAAGCTTCACAGATGTCTGCTGTCACTTTGGTTATTTCATTAAATTGCTAAACTGAGTTAAAGGTGTGGTTCATGTGTCCATGGTTTCACAATCACTCGCAGGAATCCTCAAAACGGCAAAATTACCACAAAGCAACATCACAAAAGAAGAAGAAAAAGCAATAAACTCACTTAAAAAAGATAAAACAATCACAATCCTCCCATCAGATAAAGGCATAACGATGGTAGTAATGGACACGGAAACATATGAAAAACAGATGGAATCCATGTTGGCAGACAGCAGCACTTATGAAATCATAAAAACAAACCTCACAGAGAAAAAAATGCTAAAAGACCTCCTCAAACCCCTGTTGGAAAACAAAAAATATAATCAGGGATGCATATGGACACTTGATAACCACAGCCAGCATCTATGGAACTCCAAAAATACACAAGAAGGACATCCCACTGTGACCAACAACACAACAAAACAAAAATAATTTTTTTGTAAGTTGTCGGTGTTTTTTCAACTGATTTAAGACAATTTTGCACCGCTGAATCTGAAAATGACATGTTTCTCTCGATCAGGTTAGGTTTTTATGTTAAGTTATAAGCAGTTGTACAGGTGTACTGTAAATTGAATAGTAGACATTGATAAAGGTAAGTACATGAAAATTGAATGTTACATCATCATTGTTCAAAATTCAGAGAATTTCAAGAAAAAAAAAGAATTTTGCATCATCCATCTTCTTCCGCTTGATCCTTTTCATGGTCTTAATCCTTTTCAGGTTGCGGGGGTGGGGGGTGGGGAGGCAGGATACACCCTGGACAGATCGCCAGTCCATCGCAGGGCCAACACAGAGAGACAGACAACCATTCACTCTCACAGTCATACCTAAGGACAATTTAGAATCCCCAGTTTTGATGCCAATTAACCTAACTTGCATGTTTTTGGCATGTGGGAGGAAACCGACATACCGGGAGAACTGAAGCAAAAACGACGCGGGTGCCGGGCTGGAGTTTAGGCGGCGTGCAAGAAATATAAGACAGAATAATAAAGAGCGATGGCAAGAACCAAGCAGACCGCCCGTAAATCTACTGGAGGAAAAGCCCCCAGGAAGCAGCTAGCCACCAAGGCTGCTCGGAAAAGCGCTCCGGCCACCGGTGGAGTGAAGAAGCCTCACCATTACAGGCCCGGTACCGTGGGTCAGAGAGATCCGTCGCTCCCAGAAATCCACGGAGCTGCTCATCCATTAAAGTGAACATTAAGTGACTTTTTGACTCTCGTGCACTATGTACAGCAGCTCAACCAGACTCACGTCATTCATCACTGTTTTCTGTTGCATTATCGACTGCACTATGTGGTACTTCACATTATCTGCTACTTGCTAATTTTTTAAAACTGCCTTGACTAGTACTACTCATTATTACTAGTATTATTATTATTATTATCATTATTACTTATTATTACTTATTTTTCTACACTTATTGCACGTTTTCAGTCCTTTAGTTTTTTAGTTTATCTCTTTTTCTCATCATGTTTTTAATGTTGCAGCATGGCATCAAGACAAATTCCTAGTTTGTGTACTACATGAACAATGGCAATAAATCTGATTCTGATTCTGATTCTGATCCGTAAGCTGCCCTTCCAGCACCTGGTGATGGAGATCGCTCAGGACTTCAAGACCGACCTGCGCTTCCAGAGCTCCGCCGTCATGGCTCTGCAGGAGGCCAGCGAGGCCTACCTGGTGGGTCTCTTCGAGGACACCAACCTGTGCGCCATCCACGCCAAGAGGGTCACCATCATGCCCAAAGACATCCAGTTGGCCCGCCGCATCCGCTGAGAGAGAGCTTAGACCTTCTGCTGCACATCCACCAACCACAATGCTCCACACTGTGTCTATATACAGTATATACTGTATATATATATTTATATTAATATGTACATATGTATACTAGCTGCTCTTGTTTTTTTCTTGCCTTCTGATTGTTGCTCTGAGTGGTGCTATCCCTGTGCTGTTGCAATCCTGGAATTTCCCCATTATGGGACTAATAAAGGCTTATCTTATCTTATCTTATCTTAACCGGAGAAATCCTGGAGTAAACCCATGCAGACACGGGGAGAACATGCAAACTCCACACAGATCACTGTTGGTTGGGGGCTGGGATCGAACCCAGGATCCCCCGGCCAAGGGTGAGTTGCTGTGCTGCCGCAGTGCCCACTTCGCCACCGTGCTGCCCAATTTATATAAAGCAAAAATACCAGTATTTGTAAACAAAAACGTAAGAAAACATGGTCATAGTTCAAAAAGTTGACCTGATTGAACAAAACCAATGTGATTTTTGGATTCAGCACATCAAAATTGTCCTAAATCAGCTAAAAAAAACTTAGACAATAAATTTGGTGTTGACCAGTGTAATAGACAGCATCAGATCAGTCACATACAATTTATCAAAAACCCTGTCTGAAATTATCAAACCCCTCCTTGGACTATCTGAATACTACTGCAAAAACTCAACAGAACTGACACAAGAACTCAAAAACATGAAAATAGAATCAGATGAAATCCTCATTTTACATGATGTCATCTCACTATTCACAAAGACGCCTCAGGAATGACAGAACCCTCAAAAGATACACAAATCTCACAGTTGATGACATATCTAGACTATTATAATTTGTTGCAAAATCCACCTATTTTCAATACAAAGAAACAAATCTATACACAAAAAGAAGGATTTGCAATGGGAACCCCACTATCAGCCATTATGAGCAGCTTTTCCATGGAGGATCTGGAAAATAAAGCCATCAACACAGCACCCATACAGTGCAAACCCACCCTCTGGAACAGATACATGGGCGACATAGTGGAGAAAATAAAAAAGGACACACATAAGAACTCACAGACCATCTGAGCAATACGGACAGCATGGGGAACATAACATTCACACATGAAGAGGAAGAAAATGGTACCATAGCCTTTCTGGACATGAAAATCCATCACAATGATGACGGCAGTATAAAAATCTCAGTCTATAGGAAACCAACCCACACGAATCAGTACCTATTATGGACATCAGAACACCCAACAGCACACAAACTCTCAGTTGTCAGGACACTATACAAACGGACCACCATCATCACAGACCAAGAAGACAGACAGGAGGAGAAAAAACACATAAGACATGCACTCACACACTGCCAATATCCGATATGGGCCATAAATAAAGGGAAACAGCAAGTCAAAAACAAAGAAAACAAACAGAAAACAAGACACAGACCAAAAGTCAAAATCAAAAACAAGGACATCATAACTATACCGTACATCCGAGGGATAACAGAACCAATCCAAAGAATCATAATAAAAACACAAAATAAACACAGCAGTAAAACCACACAAAAAATTAAGAGTTATTAGTACACCCCAAGGACAAAATAGAACAAGGCAAAAAAATGCAATGTAATATATGAAATATCATGTAGATCCTGCAACAAGACTTACATCGGACAAACAGGGAGCTCATTCTCCACAAGGAAAAAAGAACACCAGAAGGAATGTGAGAAGGAAACACAAGGACGACTCAGAAGATAGCAAAAAGAAAAGGCAGAACAAGCAATACTAAAATCAGCAATATCAGATCACTGCAAAAGAAACAATCACATCATGGACTGGGACAATGCAAAAATCATTGGATCGGAAAGTAACAGACACAAACATTGGATCAAGGAGGCCATAGAAATTAGGAAGCAGGGAAAAGACATCATTAATTGGGATGAGGGGGCATTTATGCTTTCTCTCACCTGGGACTACATTCTCCAAAGACCATCAGACAGCGGGGGGGGGGGGGGGTGGCCAGCCCAGTGGATCTCACAGTTCTGCTGGGCTGGCCACCCCTAGAAAAACACCTGATAAATGACACTTCACAGCGATCAGCTGATGCTTTTGAGGAAGACTGCAGACAGCAGTTAAAAACATCTTCTTCTTATCTTTGTCTGAGATATGAAAACAATTTATCTCAACACAACTAAAAACTATCCCCCAAAGTCACAAATTCAATTACTTTCCACCGAATCCACCGAATTTGGCAAAAAAAATTCCCATAATAAACGTCCCAGACCTATTGTTGCCAAATTTGAGCATTTCAAGAAAAAAAAAAAATTGGTACAGAGGCAGGGTAGGCAGCTTAAAAACACCAATTATGGTCTAAATGATCAATTTCCACAGGAAATCTTGGAAAGGAGAAGGAAACTTTTTCCCATTAGGAAACAAAACATCCAAGAAGATAAACGAGCTATTGTTTCTGTGGATAGACTGTATATAGATGGCATGCTGTTTATGGATGAAACTATAATGCCCTGGTTATTCTAAAGCCTATTTTTTTTTTTTTTTTAGCTACAGGTGGAAAAAGAGTGCTATTGTGCACGGGTCTCTTACTCTTACTCGATCTCAGTTTAATTTGTTAACAAGCACTTGAACACTACACTTATAATAGGAGGGGACTTCAACCTGGTGTTAAACCATGCAATCGACAGGCTCAGTACATCGGGGAATCACCGAAAATGGCAGGCTACTGACACTCTCAAACAGTACATGAATGATTTTGGTCTTTGCGATGAATGGCGTTCTCTTCACCCTACTCTTCGGGAATACACTTTTTTTTCATCAGTTCATAGTTCGCATTCGTGTCTAGATTTCTTTTTAGCCAGTAACTCTATTGTCAGGGACATCAAAGACACTGAAATATGTTCAAATCAAGCTATTAGTGATCACCATCCAGTATTTCTTACACTAGTAAACAGGAAAGCTACAAGGGAAACTAGGAGCTGGAAATTTAATATATCACTACTGAAAGACAAAGACTTTATTAACTACTTTAATAAGCAGGCAAGGACAACCCCTCACAGCACCAGTAAATATACAGGGAACAGACATCGAGATGGTGACATCCTATAAGTACCTGGGTGTTCATCTGAACAATAAACTAGACTGGTCACACAATACTGACGCACTCTACAAGAAGGGACAGCGCAGGCTGTTCCTGCTGAGGAGACTCGGGTCTTTTGGTGTACAAGGGGCGCTGCTGAAGACATTCTATGACACGGTGGTGGCATCAGCCATCACTTTTGGAGTGGTCTGCTGGGGCAGTGGCATTACTGCAGCCGATAGGAAGAGACTGAACAAACTGATCAAGAAAGCTAGCTCTGTCCTGGGGCAGCGCCTTGATCCGGTGGAGGAGATAGGAGAGAGAAGGATGGTGGCTAAACTGTCATCTCTGCTGGAGTCCGAGTTCCACCCTATGCAGGACATACTGAATGCACTGAGGAGCTCATTTAGCAGCAGACTACATCATCCCAGGTGCACAACCGAGAGGTTTCGCAGGTCCTTCCTACCAACGGCTGTCAGACTGTACAGCCTAAGCAGGGCTGCTCGCAGAGATAGCAAAAAGACGTAACAAACTAATAGTTTTTTGAATGCAAAAGATGCAATAGACTTACACAATGGTCCCCTCCGGCATACAACTAGGAAAATACCGGTCGCTATGGAGAGTGAGAATATGTATGGGCACATAATCATACCATGTAGGATAACTAAGTAGACGGTTGTGCTGTTTCATCCCATCTAGCAACAATGCTCTGCACTGTGTGTGTTTATATATTTACATATTTATTCCATCTAGCTGCAATGCTCCGCACTAGGTGTGTTTATATTTATATATCTATATATTTATTCCATCTAGCTACAATACTCCGCACTGTGTGTTTATATATCTACATATTATTCAATCTAGCTACATTGCGCCGCACTGTGTGTGTTTATATATTTACATATTTATTCCACCTAGCTGCAATGCTCCGTACTGTGGATGTTTATATATTTACATATTTATTCCATCTAGCTACAATGCTCCGCACTGTGTGTTTATATATTCATATATTTATTCCATCCAGCTACAATGCTCTGCACTGTGTGTCTGTGTGTGTGTATATATATATATATATATATTTTATAGTAATATGTACATATGTATATTAGCTGCTCTTGCTTGCTTTTTTTTTTTTTTTTTTTTTCCTTGCCTTCTGATTGTTGCTCTGAGTGTTGCTATCCCTGTGCTGTTGCAATCCTGGAATTTCCCCGTTGTGGGACTAATAAAGGCTTATCTTATCTTATCTTTTCTTATCTTAATAAAGAGTGAGAATCATATCTGGAATATAATGATGTGCCAGGGATATCCCCAGGTGTTCTTTGGGAAGCAGCAAAAGAATAAAAAAGAAAAAGCACTGGTACTGGACTTAGAACAGAAAATTAAATCACTGGGGACAACCTGTGCTGTTTCCCAACAGGAACAGACACTTAACGATCTGAGAAAATTAAAGATGGAATTAAAAGAAATTACAAACAAAAGAGCACAGTTTTTAATACAAAGACTGCGTCTTGAGAAGTTTGAACACAGTAATAAATCGGGGCGATATCTTACGAACTAGCTTAGATTGAATAAAGAAAAAACAACTATCCACTCTATCAAGGATATGACTGGAAATATTACCCATGAGCCTGAAGAAATAAATAACTCCTCCAGAAAGTTTTATGAAAACCTATAATCATCTCAGGTTAACCCATCTGACTAAGAGACAAATACATTTTTGGACGATATTAATTTACCACAATTAAATAATGAACAGATTGCAGCTCTGGATGCACCTCTTCAGGTGTCTGAACTCCAGGAGGCACTAAAGCACATCCCAAAAAACAAAGCCCCGGAAAAAGATAGTTTTCCAGTAGAATTTTATAAAGAATTTTGGCCTGTGATGGCACCTACTTTTTTTTTAAAATGGTGAACCAAATTAAAGAAGATAATGTAATTCCTCCAAATATGAATTTGGCTAGTATTATCCTGCTCCTTAAACCTGGAGAAGAACCTACGCTTCCATCCAGCTACTGTCCCATCTCACTTATGAATGTCGATCTTAAAATAATTTGCAAAGCTCTCGCCAAAAGACTGGAAAGGATAATTTCGTTTATTACACACCCAGATCAAACAGGTTTCATCAAGGGTAGGCACTTGGCTGATAATACACGTAGGCTATTTAATTTAATAGACTACTGCAAGATCAATAACATAGAAACTACAATCTTGTCCCTGGATGCAGAGAAAGCCTTTGACAGTGTTAACTGGAAATTTCTTTTTATGGTGTTAAACAAGTTCGGGTTTGGTTCATCTTTCATAAACTGGATTAAAACACTATATAGGTGTCCAGCTGCGTCTGTCCGAACAAATGATCAGACTTCCCGAAGTTTTAATCTGCAGAGAGGTACTAGGCAGGGGTGTCCACTCTCTCCCTCACTTTTTACCATCTCTATTGAACCATTAGCAGCACCCATATGTTGATATCAGAGGTATTCAAACTGGAGAAAAAGAACACAAGATAAGTCTTTATGCTGATGATGTATTGATTTTCCTTGAAAACACACAAAGATCTCTTCTTCAGACAGTGGCGCTCATTGATAAATTTTCATCATTATCAGACTACTCTATTAACTGGGTAAAATCAATAGCTCTACCTATAAACTGCAATTTCTCAAATACATCTACTATTCCAATACAATCAGGCAATATTAAATATTTAGGAATAGATATTTCCCCCAGGCTCTCAGAGTTATTGCGACTAAATCACATTCCCCTTTTAAAAACAACACAAGATGACACCTACAAACAAGCAAGATTTCTGGCTCTCACAGACATGTAACTTCTTCTTTAAGAGGCTCATCTGTCCTCCACTCGTTACCTGTATTAATGGCACCTGTTTGAACTCATTATCAGTATAAAAGACACCTGTCCACAACCTCAAACAGTCAGACTCCAAACTCCACTATGGCTAAGACCAATGAGCTGTCAAAGGACACCAGAAACAAAATTGTAGACCTGCACCAGGCTGGGAAGACTGAATCTACAATAGGTAAGCAGCTTGGTGTGAAGAAATCAACTGTGGGAGCAATTATTAGAAAATGGAAGACATACAAGACCACTGATAATCTCCCTCGATCTGGGGCTCCACGCAAGATCTCACCCTGTAGGGTCAAAATGATCACGAGAACGGTGAGCAAAAATCCCAGAACCACATGGGGGGACCTAGTGAATGACCTGCAGAGAGCCGGGACCAAAGTAACAAAGGCTACCATCAGTAACACACTACGCCGCCAGGGACTCAAATCCTGCAGTGCCAGACGTGTCCCCCTGCTTAAGCCAGTACACGTCCAGGCCCGTCTGAAGTTTGCTAGAGAGCATTTGGATGATCCAGAAGAGGATTGGGAGAATGTCATATGGTCAGATGAAACCAAAATAGAACTTTTTGGTAAAAACTCAACTTGTCGTGTTTGGAGGAGAAAGAACACCATACCTACTGTGAAGCATGGGGGTGGAAACATCATGCTTTGGGGCTGTTTTTCTGCAAAGGGACCAGGACGACTGATCCGTGTAAAGGAAAGAATGAATGGGGCCATGTATCGTGAGATTTTGAGTGAAAACCTCCTTCCATCAGCAAGGGCATTGAAGATGAAACATGGCTGGGTCTTTCAGCATGACAATGATCCCAAACACACTGCCCGGGCAACGAAGGAGTGGCTTCGTAAGAAGCATTCCAAGGTCCTGGAGTGGCCTAGCCAGTCTCCAGATCTCAACCCCATAGAAAATCTTTTGGAGGGAGTTGAAAGTCCGTGTTTCCCAGCGATAGCCCCAAAACATCACTGCTCTAGAGGAGATCTGCATGGAGGAATGGGCCAAAACACCAGCAACAGTGTGTGAAAACCTTGTGAAGACTTACAGAAAACGTTTGACCTCTGTCATTGCCAACAAAGGGTATATAACAAAGTACTGAGATGAACTTTTGTTATTGACCAAATACTTATTTTACTGAGGAATTTACCAATTAATTCATTAAAAATCCTTCATTGTGATTTTCTGGATTTTTTTTTTCTCATTTTGTCTCTCATAGTTGAGGTATACCTATGATGAAAATTGGAGACCTCTCTCATCTTTTAAGTGGGAGAACTTGCACAATTTGTGGCTGACTAAATACTTTTTTGCCCCACTGTAAGTAAAATTTTATGGAAGGATAAACCATCACGGATTAGTTTAAAAACCCTCCAAAAAGCGAAAGAGTGCGGAGGCTTAGATTTACCAAATTTTTTAAATTACTTTTTAGCCAATAGACTGCAGTTTGTTTCAAAATGGACAAATCAACCCCACTAGGAAACCCATGGTTAGATGCTGAACAGGCTCTCTGTGGGTCGCTAAATATCTCTGACTTACCTTTTATAAGTCCCTGTATTAAACGCCATGACTGTTTTAAAAGTATTAATATCAGCTCCCCTCTGACGGCTTGGTGGAAATTTTTAAAAATAACAGGGTCTTCACTTGTCCCCTGTAAACTCACGCCCATTTGGAATAATCCTGATATCTTGCAACAAAAGATGACATTAAAATTTCCACTATGGCAAGGGAAGGGAATAAATAACTTAGAACGTCTTATTCAAGGTGGAAATTTTATCCAATTTCAGGAACTAGTGTCACAGTATGACATCAGTGATAAAAAGTATTTTAAATTTCAACAGCTTAAATCCATAATAAAAGCAAGATTTAATCTTAATCAGACAGATTTAGAGGTACCAGTTAAGGTGGCAGAGTTTCTAAATCTCCGTTCCCCTAAATTGATATCGAAAATACATGGACTATTATCAAAGCTGGATGAGTCCGTATCTCTTCCAATATCAAAATGGGAGACAGATTTATCAATTAATAATGAGGAAAGATTCTGGACACAAATATGTTTAAACACTTTTAAGATGACTAAAAACTCTAACTTACAACTTATACAGTATAAAGTCCTACATAGAATTCATTACACAGGACAAAGGATATTCAAAATGGGCTTGAGTCACACAAATATCTGCTCTCACTGCACCAGCAACGTCCCGGATAGCTACAGCTGTTGACAAAATTGTTGGTACCCCTCTGTTAATGAAAGAAAAACCCACAATGGTCACAGAAATAACGTGAGTCTGACAAAAGTGGTAATAAATAAAATTTCTATGAAAATTAACCAATGAAAATCAGACAATGCTTTTGAATTGCGGTTCAACAGAATTACTTTAAAAAACAAACTCATGAAACAGGCCTGGACAAAAATGATGGTACCCCTAGAAAAGATTGAAAATAATGTGACCATAGGGACATGTTCAACCAAGATGTGTCCTCTAATTAACATCACAGGTGTCTACAAACTTGTAATGAGTCAGTCAGCCTATTTAAAGGGTGACAGGTAGTCACTGTGTTTGTTGACATGGTGTGTCCCACACTAAACATGGACCAGAGGAAGCAAACGAGGGAGTTGTCTCAGGAGATTAGAAAGAAAATTATAGACAAGCATGTTAAAGGTAAAGGCTATAAGACCATCTCCAAGCAGCTTGATGTTCCTGTGACTACAGTTGCACATATTATTCAGAAATTTAAGATCCACAGGACTGTAGTCAACCTCCCTGGACGTGGCTGCAGGAGGAGACAGATAATACGAATTGTAACAAAAGAGCCCAGAACAACCTCTAAACACATTCATGGTGAACTCCAAGGTCAAGGTACATCAGTGTCAGATTGCACCATCCGTCATTGTTTGAGCCAAAGTGGACTTCATGGGAGACGACCAAGGAGGACACCACTGTTGAAAACAAATCATAAAAAAGCCAGACTGCAATTTGCCAAACTGCATGTTGACAAGCCACAAAGCTTCTGGGAGAATGTCCTATGGACAGACGAGACAAAATTGCAACTTTTTGGCAAGGCATATCAGCTCTATGTTCACGGACGCAAAAATGAAGCATACCAAGAAAAGAACACTGTCCCTACTGTGAAACATGGAGGAGGTTGTGTTATGTTGTGGGGCTGCTTTGCTGCATCTGACACAGGGTGTCTTGAATCTGTGCAGGGTACATTGAAATCTCAAGACTATCAAGGTATTCTAGAGAGAAATGTGCTGCCCAGTGTCAGACAGCTTGGTCTCAGTCGCAGGTCATGGGTCTTGCAACAGGATAATGACCCAAAACACACAGCTAAAAACACCCTAGAATGGCTAAGAGTGAAACACTGGACTATTCTAAAGTGGCCTTCTATGAGCCCTGATCTAAATCCTATTGAACATCTGTAGAAGGAGCTGAAACATGCCGTCTGGAGAAGGCACCCTTCAAACCTGAGACAACTGGAGCAGTTTGCTCATGAGGAGTGGGCCAAAATACCTGCTGAGAGGTGCAGAAGTCTCATTGACAGTTACAGAAATCGTTTGATTGCAGTGATTGCCTCAAAAGGTTGTGCAACAAAATATTAAGTTAAGGGTACCATCATTTTTGTCCAGGCCTGTTTCAAGAGTTTGTTTTTTAAAATAATTCTGTTGAACTACAAATCAAAAGCATTGTCCTATTTTCATTGGTTAATTTTCATAGAATTTTTATTTATTACCACTTTTGTCAGATTCAAGTTATTTCTGTGACCATTGTGGGTTTTTCTTTCATTAACAGAGGGGTACCAACAATTTTGTACATGTGTGTTGCATGCTAAGTGGTCCTGTGCACTGGTTCAAAAGTTCTGGCAGAAGACATGTGAGGACTTGCCGGCATGGCTTGGGTATAGTGTCCCACCCTCACCCCCACTTTGCATATTAGGTGATTTAAGTGAAATAAATATAGATGCAAGGATGTCACACATGATTCTCACTGCCTTATGCATCGCAAAGAAAACTATCCTCATGAATTGGAAATCAAGAAATAATTTATGCATGACTTATTATAATAACTTACTATCGGATTATATTAGCCTGGAGAGAATGTCAGCCTCCTCAAATAATCAATTGGCGGAATTCAATTCTCTCTGGTCCCCGCTTATTAATTCTATAATCTGAGGGGTGGCGGGCGGTGGCTTGCTCTCCTTGGTACCTCTGGCGGCTGGCTGGCTGCACTCCGACCGTGGGAAGGGGGGGGGGAAGTTGGTTGGGGGTGCTGCGGGGTGGGCCGTGGGGGGGGGGGTTGGGCTGTGGCCCCCGGCTGGCTGGCCTCACCCCTCGGGGGGGTCTGGGTCTGGCCCTGGGCCCCTG
Source organism: Pholidichthys leucotaenia (assembly GCA_020510985.1). NCBI lineage: Eukaryota > Metazoa > Chordata > Actinopteri > Cichliformes > Pholidichthyidae > Pholidichthys > Pholidichthys leucotaenia. Next base: position 277,674,769 of record CM035840.1, on the reverse strand, counting down.
GCGCTGGGCCCCCCCCCCCCCCCCCGGGCTGGGGTCGGGTGTGCGCCAGTGGTGCGGGTTGGCCCCAGTGCATCCTTGCGCGGCGGGGTCGTGTTTTCCCTGGGGCCCTGGTGGCACCCTGGGGTTGGTGCCTGCATCCTGGGTCGCCCCCCCCATCCACTGGGGTCTGTGGGTGTGGGTGTGCATGTGTGTGTGTGTGTGTGTGTGTGTATGTGTGTGAGTGGGGGCTTGTGTATGAGCGGATGCGGAAGTGGGTGTGTGTGTTGAGTGGGCATGTGGGGCTGTGTGTGGCTGTAGGTGGGCATGTGTGATGGTGGGTGGGGGTATGTGTGTGTATGGAAGCGGTTATTTGTGGGTGGATGTCTGGGGAGTGGAGGATGTGTGCATGGGTAGGAGAACTTTGTTGGGTGGCAGGGGTTGGGCAGTCCATCTAGTGGCATGGGGGCTGGCGTTTTGGGGCCTGCTTGTCCCGGCCTCCCTGCTGTTGTGTTGGAGGGTTAGATAGATAGATTTGTTTATTTGACAGGGACAGTGCAATAAACATAGACAATTAATCAATGACAATCAATCTGATGTGTTGCACAGAGTGTATAGCTATTAGCTAATTTGCAACTCTTGTCCCTGGATGGGCTTTAGAAAGGAGAAACAAGTAAAAAAAAAAAAAAAAGGAAAGAAAAGGAATACACAATAACCACATACATCAATGCAAAAAACATAAATACATTATAAATACACAATTATAAATATTATAAATATTATAAATACACAAATATAACAACCTGACACACATTTGCCTATTTCAGGCCTCCCTCCCTTCGTCACTCACTATAAACAAACACATTCATTCCTTCCCTTCATTCACTCTCACCCTGCAGACAATCATTTCATACATGGGTACATTCTTGTTTATTTTTCAGCCAGTTTTTAACCTTTTTAGTGAATGTTTTAAAGTCCGTTATTATTTTAATTTCATTTGGCATTGTGTTCCAGATGTGACTGCCCTTTATAGAGAAAGCTGTTTGTCCAAATGTGGTTCTGCGGTGGAATATTTTACAGTTATTGTTAACAGAACTCCTGGTGGCTCTGCTGCTGTCCTGTCTTTGGATGAAACCAGCAAGTGGCTCAGGTGCTGATTTATGGAAACATTTGAAAGTTAATTTCAGTAAACAGAGGTCAATGAAACTCTCAAAACTCAATAGGTTGTATTTTTTTAAAATATTACAAAGGTGAGGTGCTTTGTTGCATCGCCCCTGGTGTCATTGGCAGCAGGTGTGTGTTGGTGCTTGGGGGTGGTTGGGGGGCCATTGGCGCCGGTTGATGGCCGTGTTTCAATCGGGTTGCTCCGGGGTGGCTGTGGTTGCAGACCGGCCTGCGGCTGTCGGTGTGCGTCTGGGGTGGGTGGTTGTGGGCCTGCATGGGTGCTCGGGGGTGTTGCCTGGCATGTTGGGCGCCATGTGGGTCCGGCCCATTGTTCACTATTGTGACTGTTGTTGTCCATGTTTGTGTGTGTAAGATGAGTGGAAATTGGTGTGGCTGCCCCATCACGTTAGTGGTCCTGGGAGCACCGGGGCATGATGCTGGTAGGTCCTGGGCTGCTTCCACTGGTAGCGCTTGCCCTGGGTTGGGATTTGGGGGCAGTGGGTGGCCTCATGAACCAGTCTGCAAGCTGGCTTCTGGGGGGGTACGGCCTCACTTTTAGACCGCCTACCTCCCAGTCTTATTTCCCTCCTCCCCCTTCCCCTGACTCTGGGTGGAATATACATCTTTTTTGTTACATTTAGGGCTTTGGGGTGGGGGTGTGCCACACTGTGCTGGTGAAGGGGATACCTTTGCTGCGCGGTGGGGCTGCACTCACCTCAATTTTAATTGCAGTTTAGACACTGAGGGCTTGGGGGGATGGGGGCCCTGCTGCCCATCGCAGTGGCTAGCGGTGCTCCAATCACTCTCCCCCCAATTTTATTTGCACTTTTGTAGTCCACACATTTACACACAATTACATCATATAACCAACACACACCTACCATGTTCTGTGCGGGGGGAGGGGTGGGGGTCTTCCGCGCTGGCCGCCGAGCAGCCTGGCCTCCCTTGATTGTCCCTCGGGGGGTGGATGCCTGGCTTTCCTGGGGCTTGCTGACCTCGGACGTTTGTGCCCTGTGGGGGTTGGTGGCGCTGCCTTGCCTGCTCGGGGTTCCCGGGGGAAGAGCTGCTGTGACCAGTCCTCCGCTTCGTATGTTTCCTGACAAACCACTCACATGCACACACTTATTTTGCGCGCGTTCTCATATATATGCACACAGACATACACGCACAAGTGTCTCTCCTTTAACAGGTGCGGAAAGCAGACTCCTGTTGAGACATCTTTGGTGGAAGAAGCAGTTTGTCTTTTGTTTGTTTTAGTTGTTGTTGTTGTTTTTTTTTTATTCTGTTCCCCTCCCTTTTCCTCTCCCCCTCCACACACTTCCTTTCCCTCTTCCCCATCCTGTTGGGTCTTCCATGGGTAAAATAATCAAAATAAAGTATTAAAATTTATTACAGGAGGAGTTTACAACAATATACAATACACAGTTAAGTACTGTATAAGCTCCTCTTGGCAAAGTAAATCTGTTTTGGCACAATAAGGGTGACAGATCCCTGTTCTGTTTGCCTAGCTGCCTGACAGGACAAGGGGAAGAAAAAAAAAGATAAGAAAACAAAACAAAAAAAATAACACTGTTGTTTTGATCCTGTTCCTTATTGGAGCAACAGCCCAATGTTGTCTCTGAATGTTCTTTATTACACTCTATAACTTGTTGACTGGTGAGAGAATGTAATGCAAACTTTACCAACAAATAATCTTTAAATGATAATAAAAGCATTTAAGGTAAAGGAGAATAAAATGGACAGAAAGAGAGAAGGGAGAAGAGAGAAGGATGAACAGTGAGGAAAAGTAAAGACAAGGGAGAGGAAGTGATGGACAGACTGGTGAAGATGAGGAGGAAAAAGTAAGAGAAAGTCACAAGTGAAGGAAAAGGAAAAGACAGTATGCAAAGGGGTATAAATTCCAGTGATGTAGGTTTAATATTCTTTGTATTTATCCTTATATTGTTTGTGTGATATATTTTCAAAGTTCAAGAATTTGGGTTCCTTATTCATATAATCACAGTACCCCCAAACCCCTTCAAAGAAAAACAAAGCAAAAAAACTTTTCCAATAACACAAATCACACAAACTCCACAGTAGGAAGCAATTAAAATATTATATAGCTTGTATAGCAGAGGTGGGGACACTTGGATTCAAGTCGCACATAAGTCACATATACAAGGACTTCAGACTTGAGTTGGACTTGGACTCAAAGGACTTCAGACTTGACTTGGACTCATGATCAAGGACTTGTGAACAATCTTTTATTGTTTTAATATTTTTGTCAAAAACATTAAAAACACTGAACTTCCTTTAGCAATGAAAGTCATGTTTTTCACTGTTAAAACGATAGATAATTGGATCCATGAAGTACGACTGTTTCTCAAGAAAAGAACTGTCAAGTTTGGGGGAAAATGCAGAGATTAAATTGAAAACACACGGCTTTTACTGAGTTTCATCAGCCTGTTTAAAGTACTGATATCCAACTGCTGACTAGTTTTATTACTAAATGCTAACTAATAATAGTCCCATTGTGGGACTAATATAGGTTTATCTTATCTTATCTTATCTTATATAAAGGATAACATATTGTCATGAGGCTGAGTGTGGTATTTTCACCATGCTCATTCTCTGTATTTTCTCAGTGTTGTGTGTTTAGCTTGCTGTATGTTTGTTTAGGATGTGTTCTGAGTTGTCAGTTGTTCTGTTTATGTAATTTTAGGCTCCTTTAGGCTTCTTGGTTCATGTAGGTCGTAGTGTTTATATTGTGTTTTCTGTTTGACATGAGCTCCCCACCTTCTCCAGTCACTCCTATTTTGATATCTTCTGATAGTTGTTGCTCTTTCTCTGTTTCCTGTCATTGGTTCATGTTTGGGTCATCACAGCTGACACCTATCTGTTAATTAGGTTTACCTTCCTGTTCATGTGACCCACACCTGTGGTCATTTTTTATGATTGGTTCATGCTCTATTTAAAGACTGCTGTTTCTGTCATTCATCGTTGGAGCCTCATCTAATCAACCTCTATCTGTCAGAACCCCTTCCCTGTTCTGATACGTGTTCCTGTGTTCACCTCGCCTACTACCTGTTCACCTTAGTTGTAAGTTTATTTTTGTGCACTGTTGGACCTTGTGTTTTTTTATTAAACATCACAAACTACAGTTCAGCATGTGGGTTTCCCTTCCTGCCCCGTAGGGACGAAATCTTGACACATATTTTAAATTCAATAGACTAGTACATACCCATGCATACCCGTCCATGCCCGTAACCAAGTATAAGCAAGTATTTCTGCATGCCCGTTGCTGAAGGGTCTCCTCCTGTCTCAGACGGCTGTGTTGTTCACAGTCATGCCTGCGGCGTATTGCTGGAACCTGAGGTGTTTCATGTTCACGGCATCTTTTCTGATGTGTTGCAGTTCTCCTCATCCTGTTGCTCTGTAGTCCGTATCTGCAGCTCATCTCATTCTTCTTCTTCTTCCTTTTGACCTGATTGGTGGTTGATCCACCAGCCCATGATGTCTTTGAACTTAAAGATCCCCCACTTAACAAGTCCTCAACTGCTTCCCAATGTAGCCCCTTAATGCCAAGATATTTTTCTGCTGCTTAATTTTGATTTTTTCTGTTTTCTTGGACTAGTACATACCCGTACATACCTGTCCATGCCCGTAGAAACCAGGTATAAGCAAGTATTTCTGCATGCCCATTGCTGAAGGGTCTCCTCCTGTCTCAGACGGCTGTGCTGTTCACAGTCATGCCTGCAGCGTACTGCTCAAACCTGAGGTGTTTCATGTTCACGGCAGCTTTTCTAACATGCAGCAGTTCTCCTCACTGTATTGCTCTCCAACTGGTGGGTCTTCCTCTTCTTCGTTCAGACCACTGGTTGAGGGATAGGTGCATCGTAATTCCAGTTCATGGGCAGGATCATGAAAATAGATCTGAGCAAAAAGTGGCTTTTGACCCTGTTCAGGAAGGCCCGTGCATGCCTGTAGAAACCAAGAAACCGGAGCACCTGGAGAAAATGATTACTTTGCTTGACATTTTACACATTTGTAGTGTAGACTGGCATTCTTCAAGGTTACACATTTTTACTGTGTCAGCACCTCTTTAAAAATGACATTGCTGAGAAAGCGACGCTTTTGCTTAGTTTCTTCATGAGCAAGAATACGCTCATGAGCAAGAATCTTGAGCAAGAATACGAAGACTGCTTGATCTGGCAACTCTGCTCGCGGCAACATAGAATTGGCCATGGCTGCAGAAATCTGTTGTGCAGAAAACATGAACGCGTTGTAAAGACTGGCCCTGTGACTTATACACCTTGCCAATTTTGAGCCATATGACATCATAAAGACACATTAGTCTATGTGCCGTCATAAAGACATCATATCTTTATGACGGCATTGCGAGTCCTATGATGCCTGAGATCATAGGCCATCCTATGATGTCCTATAAACGTGACAGACACACAGACAGACAGACATAGAGATTTCTTGTTTTAATAGAGTGTTAGAGGGATATTACAACCATAAAGTGACAAGATTTGACTTGGACTTGAGCTTTTAGACTTGAACTTACAAAATGACTTACGGACATCTCTGTTGCATAGTTATGAAGGATTTATACTTCAAAATCCACACCACATACATACAGACTTCCAGTTTAAGTTCTTGATTGTAATGCATAAAAATAACAGGCTCTTGCTAATCTTCAGTTTTCTTTTTAAACAGTTTTGTGTCTAGACATTGCTTCATGTCAATATTTAGCTTATTCCATAATTTTGCTCAACACACAAAAACACAACAACTCTTTCTGGTGGTGTGTGCATTAATAACTTTACTGTGCTTCACCAGGAGAACACTGTGGCCAGTCAGATAGGAGACTGGTGAATATGAAGTGCTGGAAAATGAAGGATGAAGAAGCCATTTTTTAAAATGAAATGGAAAACACCACAGGAATGATGACATTTATTATTATTATTATTTATTTATTTATTATTTTTTTTTTACTGAGGATGTCAAAACTTTAAATAATTCATAGAAATGGGAATTTTAAGGAAATGAAAACCAGGTATTAGTATAATTGTTGGTTGCATTCTTTTAGTTCTTAGACAACATTTTTAACTTTAGGGTTTTTCTTGTTTTAATATACTGAAAGCTGCTGTAGGTGGAATAACTGTATTTGAATCTAAAAATAAATCAATTATCATCTTTTAGCAATTTATAATGCGAGTGGTCTGGCAGGACAACTACACTACAGTACTCCCTGTTCAGCCCTATCACAGGTCTTGTCAGCCTGAGGCTTCCCTATTGGCTGTCCTACAAAAGCCGACGTGCCTCATAGACGTGAACGTCGGATGAGGAGTACCGTTGGACAGGGAAGGGAGTCAGAGCTGCAGGAGGCAGGCAGTTTATTATGGTTTCTCAGATTTCTGTCTACTTCAGCTTTAATACAGTGACACAATAATTCAGAACACCTAAAGAATAAACTGATTCAGTTGCTGAAGTTAACTTGTATTGACAGCTCCTGGAGGACTGGGTCTTCAGGGAAGTTTTCCCTCATTTTTAATCTCTCTTTGCTTGGATATTCCAGTAAACAAACATTTCTGTCTTTAGTCAGATTTGTTCCTGATTGGCTCCCCTCGGTGAAAAGTTCTGAAAACCCTTTCAGCTAACAGCTTTTTAATGAACAGCAACACAAAAGTCTTCTCTCAGTGGGTCTACCTTATTTAAATTAGAGGAGCTTGCTGTTTTCCTCTAACAGGGGTCCAGTGTTCTGCCTTTGAGGATTTGGTTTTCCGATCCATTTAACAAACACACTTTTACCACAGTACATTAACTTGCACAACACAGGAGAAAGCAACTTTCATCCTTTGCAGCAGTTTACAGGGATTCAGAAATGTGGAAAGTGAATAATATTTGCTCGTTAACCTCCTAAATGGTGCAGATGCCACACTCACTGATCCACAGCAGAACATTGCGTTTACACATATTTGTGCGCACTAGTTTATGGGAACACAGAAGCCACAGGACTCATGGGGCAATCTGAAGTATGACTGAGCTAGCACTAACCACCCAGCAGCTCCCAGAAAGGTGGCTCCCCATGCGTAAAATCCCGGGAAGTAAATTGTGAAATAAAATGGTCTTCGTGTGCAGCTTCAAAGTGGCTAACACAGTCAGATTTCTTAGCCTGGGTGGGCAGTGGCCCTCTCAAGCCCCCGTGAACCCCGTCCTCTTCTACTACTTGAGCTCCGGCGCAATGCTTTTCCTTTTACAGATCCATCGAGTGGAGTCAGTCAGTCACAGCAAGCATTATATAATTCCCATCAATCCAAGTAATAAAACGTTGACACAGACCGAGGCCGCCACACAGAGGAGATTTACAGCTGTTTAGACTGCAAGTCATTCCTCCGTAGCATGTGCATGCACGCTGCAACTGCATCCTGCAGCCCAAGGAGAATAAAACGGACTTTAAATCTGAATTTTCATCCATCTTTGAGGCAATTGAGAATGATAGGGTACATTCGCCACGTCAGAAGGCATTAATATTCTTTAGTCTGACATAAGCTGTCAAGGAAAAATGTATGGGGTGGGGTGGGGGTGGGGAGGGCCGCAGGTCTTGGAATCAGAGATACTTCTGGTGTTTTTCAGGGGCGACGAACGCAGCTGAGCACCCCGATCGCCTCTGGGTGGCAGCAGAGACTGTGCATCTTCTTCGTGGACGTGACTCGTATTCACAGCGCCAGCCGTGGGGCAGAACGCAGGACGTGTCGTGCAGGGATGGACGCAGTCTCTAACGTGCCTCCACGGCCGCACACTTGCGCGTGCCTGAAGCTCCTGTGACGTCCCCGTGGGTGCAGCCGCGTGATGCGCCACAGTGCCTCAGCCATCTGTGTGCGCGCGCGTGTGTCTGCGTGGGGGGAGCGGCGGGTTTCGCGGTCACGTCCAAAACGGCTCAAAGTAAAGTGTCGCCCCACAGTCACGATGGAAGGAAAGTGAAACGGAACGTCCTCTGTGGCCTTAATCGCGCATGACGTCACGCTGGGCCTCGTTTGCAGCTCTTGGGTTCTGTTTGTGTGTCACACAGGTTTGTTTTGTCATAAATATTACCCCCCCCCATAGCTCTTAAGAATTCACCCACGCTTTTGATAACGTGTTAATTTATGTAGCATAATGTATTTGCATTAATGATCCACTGTGTACATTACACATCACACTGCCTATAGGCTGCTGATTGAGCCGTCCTTTGGGTGTCGTAGAAGGGGCGTGCTGAAATTGCACACATTATGCAGACTGTACATACAAAGTGCTCAAAGCCATTCTCCGTCTCCGTTATGCACGCCGGGCTTGATTCAGTGAATCTGCGTGAGAGCACTTTCACCAATGATTGGACTCGATATACAGTGGCTGAATGTAAGCCAAGCTACACAGATTAACAATGTGACACACTGGAAGCAATATTAAGTTATATTATGTCATAGCAATTTGTTAAACTGTCTTGAAGGCGACCACACAAGCGGCAGGGCAACTTCTGGTGGGCCTGCCTGTTTCTGCTGCTCAGGAAAAGGGTGCCCATGTTTCTTTTGACCTGTCAGAATTTGGGCACTTATATGAAGCCGTCGCAGCTGGCTGGCTGGTTGCCTGCGTGATTGCCTGCTATTAATTACGATGCATAACTGCATTACATAATGCATTTTTGGAGGCGTCAAGCAGCTGTGGCTACTGGCCGTCTCCGCTGTGCACAAGGGTCAAGCCAGACAACAGCCTGATCATAAATGGGAGCCGTCACAGGTCATTATCAATCTCCAGCGGTATCAATGGGGCTTTTGTAACTGCTACAGCCCTTCAATATATCCTGTCATTGAATTGTAAGATTTTAAGTTCAGGGAGATTTGATTCATTTATATTCTCTTATCGGACTCCTGCTAATTTAAACACAGCAGTCATACAATGTCATCAGTGACAGACAGAGAAATCAATCTCTGTTATAGAGAGGGAAGAGGAGTCAGAGGAGGAAGGACAGCTGCTGGGTTCTGCCCGTAGGTTCCCCCAGCAGATGGTAGTGCAGCTTCACGGAGGAGCTCCTCTGAAGAGACGGTGAAAATGGTGCAGGAGACTTTAGTCTGCAGATGCATGCTGAAGATTCTGAGGTGCTGAGCTTAATGGGGTAATAGGGTAATATCTTACCTACAGCATCACCATGCAAGACAGCACATCTAGCAAAAAATACAGTGACAGCATGAGGAGTGACAGCAGTAAATCTTTCAGCATCTCTCATGCGGTGTACCCAGGAAGACCATTAAAAGTGGAGCACATTGATAGCCAGGGTGTAATAAATGTACAGTATGTGCCCATTGCTGCGATTTTGAATTCAATCACTTACGCAGATGAACCCAGGATTGGGTGCAATCATAATATTCAAACTGCAGCTAAAACACGGGAAACGCGGGCCTGACTAAAATACCATGTGTTCTTAGATGTGATGAGTGAAAAAAAGAATGTCTACCAGGGCCTCATTTGCATCACAAAGAGATTTTGTTTTACCAGAGCATTTGTGACTTCTGTGCTGCTAGCATCCAGAATTATAGGTATTAGGAAGTCAAATTTAAAGCAAGCCTGGAACATTTTGCCATTACAGATTTGGCCTTTTCAAAATTGCCAGGCTAGTAAGTGCATCCAAAAGCGAGATCAAACCAGCTGATTCATCCCTGATACCAATCATCTCTGGCCCTAAACACGAAGTCAAGTATAGTTTCTGTGCTATGTTGTACTCCATTTGGGAAATATCAAATGGCGTCAAATAGATCTGCCCTCTTTAAGGTGCTTGAAGAAAAATGTGTCTGAAAGAAGTTTGTCATGCTGTAGCAAAAGCACAAAATAGAGCCAAAACAACAAGAGGCTTTACAGAGGAATACAGCATTTACTGTGCTTGCCAAAATGGAAATAGGAGGGCAGGATGTCATAATAAGCTGTCAGAAGGTATGGAACCGCAATACTTTACAACACAGCTGGTGAAGTACTATGAAATTACTGTGTACTTTTTTTTATTTTTTGTACTGGAGAACAGGGCAAGTTTAGAGTAGTTTAAGTACCATATACTTATCATGTAGTTAACCTTTAAGTACCTTGTAAAAACCACGTACATTACATGCTTCTGACAAGTTTAACTGTATATTGGGTTCTTGCAATTTCCCCTTCACAAATTAATTTTGGTGTAAAAACAAAATTAGATTGCAGTAATTACCTGGTAATTTCTGGGTAATTATGACCTGTCAAGGTCACAAAAATTTCTGTGGGGCTAATAAAGGCTTATCTTATCTTATCTTAAAAAGGGAGATAAAATCAATTTAAATTTTGCAAACTTTATTGAACCAGTCAGACGACCCCACTCATAAATTTGCAACAAATCAGAATAAATAATGGTAGGCCTTCCGATTATGGCCTGTAATAAAACCATTAAAAAAAAGACTCAACACAATAAAAAGTGTATTAGGCAAGAATTCTAGAGAAAGATATTTTAAAACCATATAATTTAAAGTCCACGTTTTCTGTTTGGTCATGTTTTTAACAATAAGGGTCATGTCTTTGTCAGTATAATTTATGACTCACAATCGTGATCTCTTTCCATTTTGCACTTTTGTTGTACGGGATAAATTTTCCAAATGAAGAAGTCATATAGTCATTTTCTTAGGGCTGGTTTATTTATTTTATTTTATTAATTTTTTTGTAGGGGCTACCTGGGTCAAAGGCGGAGACCTTGGCGGACTGATCCCAGGCTTTCTAAACTGGCTTTTGGTACGTGGATTGTCACCTTTCTGGTGGGGAAGGAGCCTGAGCTGGTGTACGAGGTTGAGAGATACCGGCTAGATATAGTCAGCTTCACTTCAACACACAGCTCCGGCTCCGGAACCAGTCTCCTGGAGAGGAGCTGGAGCTTGGCCTTTTCTGGAGTTTTCCCAGGCGACAGGTGACGAGCAGGGGTGGGTATTCTTGTATCGCCCCACCTTGCTGCCTCTATATTGGAGTTTTCCCCGGTGGACGAAAGGGTTGCTTCCCTGCGCCTTCGGGTTGGGAAACGGGTCCTGACCATCATTTGTGCCTATGCACCAAATGATGTTTTAGAGTCCACCCTTTTTGGAGTCTCTGACTGGGGTGCTGGAGGGTGCTTCTCTTGGAGACTCCATTATCCTACTGGGGGACTTCAATGCGCACGTGGGCAACAACAGTGAAACCTGGAGGGGGGTGATTGGGAGGAACGGCCTGCCCGATCTGAACCTGAGTGGTGTTCAGTTATTGGACTTCTGTGCAAACCACAGTTTGTCCATAACGAACACCATGTTCAAGCATAAGGGTGTCCATATGTGCACCTGGCACCAGGACACCCTAGGTTGCAGGTCGATGATCGATTTTGTTATTATGTCGTCAGACCTGTGACCGTATGTCGTGGACACTCTGGAGCTGTCAACTGATCACCACCTGGTGGTGAGTTGGATCCGATGGCAGGGGAGGATGCCATTCAGACCTGGTAGACCCAAACGTATAGTGAGGGTGTGCTGGGAACGTCTGGCTGAGGCCCCTGTCTGGGAGGTCTTCAACTCCCACCTCCGGAAGAACTTCAACCACATTCCGAGGGAGTCTGGAGACATGGAGTCTGAATGGGCCATGTTCTCCACCTCTATTGTTGAAGCGGTTGCCCAGAGCTGCGGCCGCAAGGTGGTCGGTGCATCTCGTGGTGGCAACCCCCGAACCAAGTGGTGGACACCAGTGGTGAGGGGGGCCACTAAGCTGAAGAAGGAGTCCTATCAGGCTTGGTTGGCTTGTGGGACTCCCGAAACAGCTGAGGTGTACCGGCAGGCCAAGCGGAGTGCAGCTCGGGTGGTTGCCGAAGCAAAAACCCGGGTATGGGAGGAGTTCGGTGAGGCCATGGAGCAAGATTTTCGGTCGGCCTTGAAGAGATTCTGGCAAACTGCCCGGCAGCTCAGGAAGGGGAAGCAGCTCCCTGTCCACACTGTGTATGGTGCGGATGGGGCGCTGTTGACTTCATCTGGGGATATCGGGGCAGCGGAAGGAATACTTTGAGGATCTCCTCAATCCCACTGATACGCCTTCCATAGAGGAAGCAGGGCTTGTGGACGAGCGGGATGACTCGCCTATCACAGGGGCTGAGGTCGCCAAGGTGGTTAAAAATCTCCTTGGTGGCCAGGTGCCAGGGGTGGACGAGATTCGTCCTGAGTACCTCAAGGCCCTGGATGTTGTAGGGCTGTCATGGTTGACACGCCTCTGCAACATTGCGTGGAGGTCGGGGGCAGTGCCTTTGGCATGGCAAACTGGGGTGGTGGTTCCTCTCTTCAAAAAAAGGGGACCGGAGGGTGTGCTCCAACTTTAGAGGGATCATAATCCTCAGCCTCCCCGGGAAGGTCTATGCCAAGGTACTGGAGAGGAGAGTCCGGCCGTTGGTCGAACCTCGGATTCAGGAGGAGCAATGTGGTTTTCATCCTGGCCATGGCACTTCGGACCAGCTCTTTACCCTCTCGAGAATTCTCGAGGGTTTGTGGGAGTTTGCCCAAGCAGTTTACATGTGTTTTGTGGACTTGGAGTAGGCATTCGACCGTGTCCCTCGTGTTTTTTTTGTGGGGAGTGCTTCAGGAGTATGGGGTATCGGGCTTGTTGTTACGAGCTATTCGGTCTATGTACGACCGTTGTGAGAGTTTGGTTCGTATTGCCAACACTCGGTCAGACTCATTCCCAGTGAGAGTTGGACTCCGCCAGGGCTGCCCTTTGTCACCGATCCTGTTCATAATTTTTATGGACAGGATTTCTAGGTGCAGCCAGGGAATTGAGGGTGTCATGCTTGGTGACCACAGGATCTCATCTCTGTTGTTTGCAGATGATGTTGTCCTGTTGGCTTCATCAAGCAATGACCTACAGTTCTTGCTGGGACGGTTTGCTGCTGAGTGTGAAGCGGCTGGGATGAGAATCAGCACCTCCAAGTCCGAGTCCATGGTCCTCAGCCGGAAAAAAGGTAGATTGTCCTCTCCGGGTTGGGGACAGGCTCCTGCCCCAAGTGGAGGAGTTTAAGTATCTTGGGGTCTTGTTCATGAGTGAGGGGAGAATGGAGCGAGAGATTGACAGACAGATCGGAGCAGCATCTGCAGTGATGCGGACATTGTACCGGTCTGTTGTGGTGAAGAGAGAGCTGAGCTCTAAGGCAAAGCTGTCGATTTACCAGTCAATCTACGTTCCTACTCTCACCTATGGTCACGAGCTTTGGGTAATGACCGAAAGAACAAGATCTCGAATACAAGTGGCTGAAATGAGCTTTCTCCGTAGGATTGCTGGACTCACCCTCAGAGATAGGGTGAGGAGCTCAGTTATCCGGGAGAGGCTCAGAGTAGAACCGCTGCTCCTCCACATTGAAAGGAGTCAGTTGAGGTGGTATGGGCATCTGATCAGGATGCCTCCTGGACGCCTCCCACTTGAGGTGTTTCGGGCACATCCCACTGGGAGGAGACCCCGGGGCAGACCCAGGACTCGTTGGAGAGACTATGTCTTCCAGCTGGTCTGGGAACGCCTTGGTATCCTCTCTGAAGAGCTGGAGCAGGTGGCTGGGGAGAGGAAAGTCTGGGCTTCTCTGCCTGAACTGCTGCCTCCGTGACCCGGACCTCCGGAAAAGCGGTAGAAGATGGATGGATGGATGGATGGATAGATGGATGGGCTACCTGGGTGTTGAGAGTGGATTTTAATGCATTCTTCATATTATAGTGGATGACATCTCAAGTGATGAAACAAATTAGTGGTAGTGTAACATAATTTGCACAAAACTGTATTTTGTTCAATTTTTACCTTCTGAAGTCAAAACCACTGCCAGAGAGTGGAGCTGGTGCTTTTTTCTATTTTTGTTCAAGTCTGCTTTCCACTGCAGTCGGTGTGTGTGTCATTTCATTTTTTTCCTTTCCCTGTGTGCGCGCAAGCATCTCTGCTCCATGAAAACAGGCTCAAAAGAAGCAATTTCTAAAGAAAAAAACTGCAGGAAAAAAAACAGACCTGGCAACAACCCTGAAATGAAACACAGTGTGGAGAGGCGGGCGGGAGTGAGTGGTGGTGGTGGTGGTGGTGGTGGGGGGGCTGAAGCCTTATTCGTGCTGCATTATCCCTCTAGTCCGCTTTGGTCCACCTGTGCTTTGGACAAGCCTGACACGTGCGCAGCGCTGTTCATGCTTGCTTTTTTCATCTACCCAGGCCAAGCGGTTGACGCATGCACACAACCATCATTTGTAGTTTCACTCCCGCCCGATAGGTAGCGCCAATGCGCGGACTCGCCAGGATTTTCACCAACGAAGAGACTCTGCTTGCTTTCTGCTGCTTGACTTCCTGGTTTTCACTCCTTTCCCATGAAGATGCTGCTGCTGCTGCTGCTAAAGTATTTATGTATGATTCATGTATGTTTATTCTCGTCTTCTGCTTCCTCGTTGTCTTCTTTGTCTACTTTGTCTTGGTATGCTGTGCCGATATCGCCACCTCATGAATGGGATGTTCAGTCTTGCCCATGTGCTTTTCAACGCATTCAGGTCGTGGGCAGGTGGTGCGGTCACAAAATTTGGGCTGCACGCAGTCATCCGCAGTCGAGCACTGCGGACACTAGCGGAGTGGAGACGATGATATGAATTTTGTCACACGAGGTTTCCGGTTACTCGTACGTGGACAGTAGAGGTGCAGCATGAATCCAGCTTGAGTGCAGCTGTTTGGGAAAGGAGAGGAGAGAGAAGCTGACAGCTTACATTGCTGCGACAATGCTTGAGCTTGGCGATAAAGACATTTTATGTATCGCGCATAGTAGAATGTATCGATATAACGAATACTGTATATTCGTTGTATCGCCCAGCCCTAATTAGAACCAAGGAATCTCGAGGTCCTTATACTTAAACTTAGATTAACTAAATTTGTTTAAAGCATGGAAACTACAAGGTTCTTATATCGTACCTATAGGGTACAAACATAGTAAGGACAGAGTATTTAGTATATGGTACTTAAATGGTAGCAGCAGAGCACTTTTGTGGTGAAAACAACTAAGCTGTACTTGCACTGTTTTCCACCAGTACTTACACTGAATGTACTTCATGGGCTCTGTTATAAAGTTTTAACAAGAAGGGAAACATACCTTACCACGTACATTCTGACAAAGCAGGTCAGTGGTGAAAACATAAGCTTTAAGTTCAGAAACAGAACAGTATCCTTTGAAGTCATCCAAATGGGCTCTCATCAGATGGGAGCTCTGCAGACGGAGACATCCTGCATATATTTTAAAAAAATGCTGTGATTGGAAACCTTGTAAGCTAATGAGTTTGCACTTCTATCTTCTCAATTTGTACAGGCTTTTGTGCCAAGGCCTTTGAGGCGTTTCTGTGCCAAGTCTTGTAATAGTCTTCTCATTGTTCGCCTGAGAATCGGACACTTTTTTTTCCTCTCTCTATAACTTTGGGGAAATCCATCTCTAAACTTTTTTTTTCACACGAAGAAGACAAGGAAGAAAATCACTGTGAATTATGGGTATTGCTGCAGTGAAATTAAGATGACAAAAGAAATGGCAGGGAAAAAAAGAATCCCGTCTTAAAAGGCTCCAAAGGACGGATATTTCACAACTGCATCTGATCTGCAATGCGGCGTAAAAAGTCATAAGTAGCCACTCCTTTTAAAGACTTATAAAACTATATTGCTCATTCCTCCTTCATACTTCCCTCGTGTCAGCCAAATAGACTGAACTCCTGCAGTCTTATTGGCATTAATCATCTGTAACTACTAGTTTTAAGGTTCCTAAAGTAACATGTGCATTATAGAATCAAATTTGCTGTGGTTTCTGGGGAATTATTTATGTCTGGTTGTATAGTGTTCTCATCCTTTGCTCTCCTGCTCGCCCCTGTGCTTCCTCCCTGTCTTAGCAAACCACATAACTATCTGATAAATGAGGTGCAAATTAGGAGGGGGGGGGTTACACTTGGGAGTTGTTCAAATGAGTGGAAGGCCAGTGACCACAGTGCTTATCTGAGCTTAAGATACAGGCTGTTGAGATTTGCTGGGAGCGAATCTAGAGGCTGGTGGAGTCTTCAGGCATGTCCAATCCTATCCATTCAACCATTAATGCTGGGAGTGGAGCAGAGGAAACATCACAGCCCTCAGTTTAGCTCTCTCCGAGACAGACAGGCCGGGGCTTCTTTTCCTCTGCTCCCTTTTTTTGCCCATATTTGGTGAAATTAGGCAACTGTGTATCCTACTTCTCATTCTGTTTGAGTCTGCTGTACCTATGTGCAACACTCAGCTGCTGGCGGAGTTTGACTCAGACGCACACAGAGCGCTGGGCAGACTTCTGCTCTTTGCTGTGTATGGAAATAAATGTTCACTTGCAAATGTGTCATTATTTGGGTCAGTCTACTGAGGAGAAGTGGGCTCAAAACAATTTAATGAAGTATAGAAGAGGAGATTTAAATGAATGCCTCCCGTCTGAAATTAGGATTTCCTGGGTACAGTTCAGCAGTACAGTGCAAGCTCACTCTCTAAATCACACCCACATACACATGCGCACACTCTGTAATTCTGAGGCTCAAGGTTGTCAAGCTTATTGAATATATCAACTTAAGCACTGATGCCACTGATCAAAAAGCCAATTTCACTGCTAGTATTGTGTTAGAGGGTAAAACAATTGTCAGATGACTTTGTAAGGTGCACCCACTTGGTAAACAGATCTGAGATCCATTAAAGCCGCTCAGATTATCAAGCGTCAATCCAGCAATGTGTGGGGATTGCTCTAAACACCTCCGCCGCTGACCTTCCTTGTCCAGTTGTGAAAGTCAGTGGGAAACATGGCAGGGAGCCCGCCATAACCGCAGGCGCCCCCTGCACTTTAATTATGCTGCATCTCAATGGATGGCCATTTCCTTGTCCACTCTCCCGGCTTATATAACTGTGTGTTCTTATCAATGCATGGGACCTGCTTTGCTGCTGTGATACTGCAGCCCAACACTTAATCAGCGTATCCTTACTGCGTGATAGATATGGCGCCGCCTGAACTGTAGTTCATCAATATTACTCCCATGCAGGACTTCTGTGGTTTACTGCAGCTGCCTCTGTCTGACCTCTGAGTGAGGAATGTGCATGTTTTCCATGCGCTTAATCATAATGCACCGGGCCTTCAGCATTGATGGGTTAATGTACCCAAGAGGATCAATGCAGTCTGAGGGACGTCAACTACAGCAGACATTTAGAAGTGGGGCCAGCATTTTGGTTTTTAAAGCACAGGCTGCCTAATATTAAATATTTCAGATTTTTCAGCACTTTGTCCATGTCAACTGTGTAACAATTTTCCATCCTTTCCATATGAAACATACTAATAAAGTTGATGTGATGTTCATTCGTCAGTCTAATATTAATCAGAGACTTATCCAGAAGTTGTACTCAAGCAAATGCAGTGATATTAATTACTGAAGTCTAAGGAGGACTAGTCACCATAGAAATTACTCGAGTAAGAGTGAGGAAATAATGAAAAAGTTAACTTGAGTTGTAACAACTTTATTAATCATTTTTGGGCGCTTTTCGCTGATATATTTTTTTTTACATTACTTGTGTAAATTTACAAATGTTCTCATATAAACCTGAGAGTTTTTTTCCTCATAAACTGGTGATTTTCTCACATATGCATTTGTGACTTTTTTTTCCCTCATAAGTTTTGTGACATTTTTCTACAAAAAAACCCCAAAACAAAACAAAACAAAACAAAACATTTACCTATAGAAAATTAGCACTCGCACCCCAAAAATATGTTACTTTAAAAAAAAAAAATCATACAAATTTTAAATTTATCACTTAGATTTGCATTTTTTCTCGTGTGAGTTTCTGATTTTTTCCCTCATACATTGGTCATTTTTTCTTGGCCATTTGGAATCTTTACCACCCACTTTTGAAAATAGTAATTGTGAATAATTATGCAATCTTATGAAGAAAACTAAACGAATTCAGTTTCCTAGTCACAGGCTTATGTAGTATTTGTTATAAATCAATCCAGTTTATTTTAAAATCACAGCAGATACAAACTAATCTGGCTTGTTTCCTAGCATACCATAATTGAACTTGTTTGATAAAAATTAAATGACAGTGAGTGTGTTAATCCAAATTCTAAACACTGATAATATAGTAATTCAAATCAAACCAAACTGATGCAAATACTTCTATGCAGTACGCCATTTTTTTGAGAGTATGTTGGGATCTTAATTAAATGTTGTAGTGTGAGGTCTGGTGACTGCTGGGACGAGATACCCCACCGGTGACGGACCAGAGCAACTGTTCTAAGAAATGCAAATTTAACTGAGAGCTCATTAAGAGCACATAAACAACACGTGCAGTTTTTAAACGTGTTCCTAAAGATCAGCATCAGTTCAGTGCTTTTCTGAAAAACAGCCACTGTAATGAATGTTTGCTATCTATGGAGAAAACAAAATCACATCCGTCTCAGAGCTTGTTTTGAGGAGGTTATATAACGTAGATGTGATATTCAAGATATCTTAAGATACCTGAGGCTGGTTCCCAATAACCGGACTGGCAAGAGGGCAAAGGTCAGAGCATGTTTGCGCTTGTAATCTCCATAAAATCATGTGTAAATCAGCTGAAGTGAATCAAGGAATATGCTTTTGTGTCTCACGTGGAAAACCCAGAAATAACTGAAAACAAGCTAGAAACTATTTTTATCCCTCTGATAATGCTTTCAGTTCAGTGTTCGAATGTGGTCTATGTGGATGGCAAACATGAAAAAGAGTTTCTTCTCTTTTTTAATTCTGCGAAATAACACCTGGTTTATCGTATCTTTGTCCTCTGAAGGGGGAAAAGCCTCCATGTGCATGCTGAGAAAAACATTTGCTTCCAATGAATAAATAATGAAAGGAAACAAGGTGCCTGCATTAATTTGCAAAGCATAAAATGAAAAAAAAAATCAGAGTTTTAAGCCAAGGCTTTGAGGGGAAGATTATTTTCCTCACGGCAGTGTTACAATATGCAGCCAAATATAGCAGCACTTTGGAAACTTTAAAATGCACTGTTTTTGACAGTAAATGAAATGGAAAGCATTCTACAAACTTTTCATTTGAAAATCCTTGGTGCTGAATACAAATGTAAACCAGAATGAAAAGCTGGGCATGTTTTAAACCAAAGAACAGGGATCCAGTAATGGAATACAAATATTTTGCAGGGATGTCTCCATTTTCTTCTCACATCTTTTCTTGTGAACCGTGCCTGCATGCTCATGTTTGGAACTGCAGCGATCAGCCACACCATTAAAAGTGAAGTCTTCCCTGTGGCACCAAAACAGCTCCAACCCATGGACGGACATGAAACCTCTGAGGCCGCCCTGTGTGCTCAGTCCTGACCATTGTGGGTTTGTCTGTGGGTTTAGTTCAACTGGAATATAGATAATTTAAAGCCTGATACTCCTGAAGGCCAGAAACTATTACCTGTTAGGCATCGATAGAGGAATGACCACTCTGAGTGACAGAAACAGCGCTTGTACTTATTGCTGTTTTAATTCATTCAAATCACAAATTCCACCTCTAGGCTGTATTTGTGGTTATGCATTTCAGAGAATTTTAATGTAACCTTTAGACAAATAATGCAACTTAACAAGCTATTACCGCTCTTCTTTCTGTTTGTTTGTTAGCAGGTTTACTGACAGAATTATGAGCAACTCGATGAAAATGTCATTTTTTAAAAAGTATTTTCCAATTGCTGTTAAACAGCACAAAGAATTTTTAACACAGCTTTTCCAAACATCCTACTTGTCTTTAGAAAGCATAAATTAGTTGACAAAAGGCAAAAACTTCCAGGGTCAATATTATGAGCCCCCTTATTAACTGACCCTTTTACTGAGCCATAGCACAAAACACTGCTGCACAATGACGTGTTTTAACTTTATAATGCTCAAAGCTTGTAAAATCAAGCTAAAAGCGAGGGTTATCTTCCAATTTACACACAGTATAAAAACTTCACCAAGAGTTTGAGGTCTCACTTGAGAAAGAATCATGACAAAAACAAAAGAAATCATTTTAGACTTGAGAAAAAGAACTGTTGATGCTCACAAAGCAGGAGGTGGATATACAAAGGTATCTCAGCATTTCCAAGTGTCAAGAACATGAGTGAGAAGTATCATCAAGCAATTCAAAGAGAGCCACACAGTACAGAACAAGCCTGGCAGAGGTAGGTAGCAAAAGATTTCAAAGACTCTGGAAAGAAAACTAGTGAGAGATGTGTCGAAAGAGCCCAGAACAACTGCCAAGACACTAGCGAAGGACTTGGCCAAGTCAGGAATTGTAGTCTCAAAGAAGACAGTCACTAGAACCCTGCACAGGAATGGACTGCAAGGATGCAGACCAAGAAAAACTCCACTTCTGCAGGAGAGACACCTTTAACCCAGACTGAAGTATGCCAAGGACAACCTGGAAAAAGATTATACACACTGGAAGTGCATCCCTTGGTCAGCTGAGAGGAAACCAGAGCTCTTTGACCATAGAGACACTACTTATTTTTGGAGAAAGAAGGGTGATGCGTATAACAGAAAGAACAAAGCCACCATATAAAGCAAAAAAAAGAAGAAGCTACAATTCATTTGAAGGCCTGGTTCTCAGTATTGGGCCTCTTAGCAATTCTAGGCTAAAATCTTGAACCCATGACCTCCTAGTTGTGGGGTGGATGCTGCACCTCTCCTAGGGAACCAGCTGCCAATCTGGATTTGGGAGACAGACTCACTCTCTGTTTTGTTGAACAGGGTTAAAACTTTCCTTTTTGACAAAGCTTATAGTTAGGGTTTGATGAGGTGACCGTGAACCCTCCCTTACTTATGCTTACAGGTTTAGACAGCTGGGGGACCTTCCATGATGTACTAGGCTTTCACTTCTTTCTTTACTGTCAAGACGTGTTGTAAGAAACTTGCTGTTCATTAACATTTGTCTGCTGTCTCCCATAGTATGTGAGTCCCTGTTGTTTCTTGTTGTTGTTGTTGTTGTTCTTCTTCTTCTTCTTCTTCCACCCCCCAGCCAGTGGCAGTAGTTGACGACCACTGTCATTTATGTTCATTCATGGTTTCTTCTGTGAATTTTTATGATTATTCTTTGCATTATTTGCCTGCTGTGTCTTCTCTGCATCCTCTGTCATTGTCTCCTGTGTTCCCCCGGGTCTGTTTTGTCCATCCCTTGTCTGGTTTTGGGTATTGTATATTGGTTTACTTATTGTTCCAGCTCCTCATGTTTTCCGTACCCATATCCACTGCCCTCTCTGTATTACTCCTGTATGGTGGTCCTGTATGTCCATTGTTATGTTTCATGTGCATCCCCTGCTCATGATTGTCTGTACTGCCCCGCCTGTCCTGTTTTCCTAGCCTGCAGTCACTTCCCTGCTACCCTTGATTGTTTCCCCAGCTGTCTCTCATTTGTAATTATCTGTTCCCGTATATATGTGAGTGTTCAGTGTCTGTCTGGTGTGGTGTTGTTGTCTGAATTTCCCTGCCGGTACCCTGTGTCTGGTGTTCAGTTATTTCCCAGTGAGTTTATTTGCCAATTGTGTCTTGAGTTATTTTCCAGCCCACGTGATGTATTTTGTTTGTTTCTTTGTGTTTGTTATTAATAAAACCATGTCATGCTGGAGTTCTGCCTCCTTCATACCTGCCTCATGACAACCACTTCCCTCGCCTGGTTCTGCTGGAGGTATCTTCCTGTTAAAAGAGAGCTTTTTCCTCACCACTGTTGCCAAGTACTTACTCACAGGACATCACCTGATTGTTAGGGTCTTTCTGGAATTGTGGGGTCTTTGCCCTAGAGTTGAAAGTGCTATGAGATGACCATTGTTGTGAATTGATGGTATATCAAGTTGAAGGTTGATGTGTCTCCATTATGGGGGTAGGAGTGGTGGCTCAGTTGGTAAAGCATCCGCCCCACACCCGGGAGGCAGGGGTTCAAATCCCGGCCGGGTCATGCCGAAGACCATATAAAAGTAGAACTTCCTGCCGTCCAGCTTGGTGCTTAGCAATAATGGAATGGAGGAGGGAAATCTGTGGCGGTGCCTTGCATGGCAGTGGCCCTCTGATTCTGCACTGGGGTGTGTGTGATTGACACTGTAGATAGGTAAAGCACAATCTCGTTCTACTGTACATGATTGGTTGTACGGTTGAATGACAATAAGGGTGATTTAATTTAATTTTAATTTAAGGAGCCATCAGTCTTCAGAAGGATTGTTTTGAATATAATAAGCGACTTTCGCATTACGAGTGTGCATGTGCGGACTATGTGTAGTAGTATCGACCTATAGATCTAAGTAAGCAGGCTATGCCTTGTAGTGAAATTTACTCAAAATGACAAAACCAAAGTTGAGCTGTCAAACCACTCACTTACCTTCTTTGTAGTCGTTTCGGAGTCTCGCAAGTAAGGGTGCTTGGTCCTTTGACAACAAAAAATCTGCTATGTCAGCGTACACATGGGGGGCCATTTTGGCCAATTTCTGCAACGTGGCCGCGAATGCAAGCGCAACTAGTTCATCCTTGTGTTTGCGGGTACAACCGGGAAGACCCCTACGCATACAATACGCTCGTAGATCAGGAACTTTCCATAAATTAAATGTATCGATAGAGCATGTTTGGTAGCCACGTTCCCATGATGCTTTGCGCGAGCTGAGATGCGAAAGTTGCTTATTGTCTGACAGTTTTGACCACAATGCAGCATGACAAAGTAAAATATATTTAAAATACATTGAAATCATACAGAAATACTTATGCACAAAATGAATGTAGAGTGGAGTGCCATGGACCAATTTGCCGCCTGGAATACCTTGCAAAATGACCTAAACCTGAAGGAGCTGGTCACTCTGAACACTTTTAAAGGGCTACTGAATGACTTGGAGGCATATATTTCTGTTTGTAGATGTTTTAACAGGCTTTAATGTCACTAAGCCTACATCTGCTGAGCACTTGTACTTTTTCCTAATGACTGTCTATTTCTTACATGTATAATAATCATGGTACTGTTTTAATGTTGTTGTTAGTGTCTGTAACTTGTAATTTGTGATACTGTCTGTCTTGGCCAAGATACTCCTGTAAAAGGGATTCTTAATCTCGATGAACCTTATCCTGGTTAAATAAAGGTTTAATAAAAATAATAATGTGTCCATTCTTGGCGGCAAACAGCCCGAGCCACTGACTTTGCCTCCCACATGGTGTTCCTGCTACCCCGATGCATGTGTGGCCTCATATGATATGCATTTGATCTGGCCATTCCTCTGCACAGTCATGGCGGCGTTAGCTTTTAAAGTTTTAGACATTGCATGGCATAGCCGCATGAACACAGAGAAGCACCAATGGGGACTCAGTCTCCTGTTGACGACTGCGTGGGTTCACATGCCAGCAAAGGACAGCGGTACTAGCCAGTGTTATGCACTGTGCTGCTCCACTGTAATGCTCATGTCTTTCACGTATTCTGAATAATGGTTCAGAGCCTCTGCATTCATGGCAGCATTATATCATACATTTTTAAGCATTACATTTTCAGTACTATCTTTTTCTGGTTAAATTTGGCCCTTTTCATTTCCTTGTGTTTCGTTTATGTAGTGCTCTAGTTGTGATGCCGACTTTTATCTGGTCAGCATCGAGTCAATCCTAAACTCCATTCAGCAGTTCTGAAGTACCTACCCCTAGAATCTTATTTCAGCTGCCACAGGGTCCTGAAAAATTTCCTTTTTGGGGAGGTTCCTGTGGTTTTACATGGTGAAGCTCTTGTAAAATTGGTTTGTTGTTCCTGTAGTGGAAACAGGTCTCATTGTCCCTCACCCTCCTTTCCTCTACGACCCCCAGTAGAAAAAGTCTCCTCCCCAGTACTGCTGCAGACTTCTTGTGCTTTGCTGTTATTGTCATATTTGCCCCTTTAGGGCATATTAATGGACCCAAACACCAGACAATAGGTTTGTGAGATTTATTTGAGAAAATGATACAGCCTGAAGGCTGAACAACACAAAATGCTGGTGCGGCAGAAAACTTACAACTGGTGGAGAAATAATAATCCAAGCACCGAACGTAGAGGCGTGGAGCCAGGTTGGTAATCAGCTTCTTGCTTTTAGTGTGCTGTAAGGAAGGACAGAGGGCGGCAGAATAAATAGGAAACTACTAATTACTAGACAAGGAGCAGCTGTGATAAATTAACAACGTAAGAGAGAACACAACTGAATGGAGAAAAAACGGAAAACGGAAGTAAACAAAAGGCACTGTCAAAATAAAAGCCAACTCAGAAATGATGATAAAGGGAGAGACAAACAAAATACACAGTGGGGAAAAAAGTATTTAGTCAGCCACCAATTGTGCAAGTTCTCCCACTTAAAAGATGAGAGAGGTCTCCAATTTTCATCATAGGTATACCTCAACTATGAGAGACAAAATGAGAAAAAAAAATCCAGAAAATCACATTGAAGGATTTTTAATGAATTAATTGGTAAATTCCTCGGTAAAATAAGTATTTGGTCACCTATAAACAAGCAAGATTTCTGGCTCTCACAGACCTGTAACTTCTTCTTTAAGAGGCTCCTCTGTCCCCCACTCGTTACCTGTATTAATGGCACCTGTTTGAACTCGTTATCAGTATAAAAGACACCTGTCCACAACCTCAAACAGTCAGACTCCAAACTCCACTATGGTCAAGACCAAAGAGCTGTCAAAGGACACCAGAAACAAAATTGTAGACCTTCACCAGGCTGGGAAGACTGAATCTGCAATAGGTACGCAGCTTGGTGTGAAGAAATCAACTGTGGGAGCAATTATTAGAAAATGGAAGACATACAAGACCACTGATAATCTCCCTCGATCTGGGGCTCCACGCAAGATCTCACCCCGTGGGGTCAAAATGATCATGAGAACGGTGAGCAAAAATCCCAGAACCACACGGGGGGACCTAGTGAATGACCTGCAGAGAGCTGGGACCAAAGTAACAAAGGCTACCATCAGTAACACACTACGCCGCCAGGGACTCAAATCCTGCAGTGCCAGACGTGTCCCCCTGCTTAAACCAGTACATGTCCAGGCCCATCTGAAGTTTGCTAGAGAGCATTTGGATGATCCAGAAGAGGATTGGGAGAATGTCATATGGTCAGATGAAACCAAAATAGAACTTTTTGGTAAAAACTCAACTTGCCATGTTTGGAGGAGAAAGAATGCTGAGTTGCATCCAAAGAACACCATACCTACTGTGAAGCATGGGGGTGGAAACATCATGCTTTGGGGCTGTTTTTCTGCAAAGGGACCAGGACGACTGATCTGTGTAAAGGAAAGAATGAATGGGGCCATGTATCGTGAGATTTTGAGTGAAAACCTCCTTCCATCAGCAAGGGCATTGAAGATGAAATGTGGCTGGGTCTTTCAGCATGACAATGATCCCAAACACACCGCCCGGGCAACGAAGGAGTGGCTTCGTAAGAAGCATTTCAAGGTCCTGGAGTGGCCTAGCCAATCTCCAGATCTCAACCCCATAGGAAATCTTTGGAAGGAGTTGAAAGACCGTGTTGCCCAGCGACAGCCCCAAAACATCACTGCTCTAGAGGAGATCTGCATGGAGGAATGGGCCATAATACCAGCAACAGTGTGTGAAAACCTTGTGAAGACTTACAGAAAACATTTGACCTCTGTCATTGCCAACAAAGGGTATGTAACAAAGTATTGAGATGAACTTTTGTTATTGACCAAATACTTATTTTACCAAGGAATTTACCAATTAATTCATTAAAAATCCTTCAATGTGATTTTCTGGATTTTTTTTTTTTTACTCATTTTGTCTCTCATAGTTGAGGTATACCTATGATGAAAATTGGAGACCTCTCTCATCTTTTAAGTGGGAGAACTTGCACAATTGGTGGCTGACTAAATACTTTTTTGCCCCACTGTAAAGCTTACCAATGTACAGTAACTGAGAAGATAGCAATGATAATGACAGTAATAATAATAGCAATAAAGAAAGTCCAAAACAACCAAAAGCGAGGACATGGTCACGGCCATGTCTTGACCATGAAAGCTACGCCGCCCAGCAGACAACTGCATAAAAGATGGCACTCGTCACCACAGCCTGGTAAAACATGGTCAACATCTCCTCGCAGGTATTGAAGGACCTGGGTCTCAGCAGGCTCTACATGCATGTAATCTTAACTGCTGACTCTAAATTGACCCTATGTGTATGTCATACAACAGAATAGATTAGGGGTCACCAACTAAAACTGCAAAAGGTCCGATAAGTCGGTCCTCCTCCCCAGTCGAGGTCTAAACTAGGAGTGGGAATCTTTAGGCACCTCATGATTTGATTACATAGGGTTAAAAAATAATTTTTTTGTAAGTTGTCTGTGTTTTTTCAACTGATTTAAGACAATTTTGCACTGCTGAATCAAAAAATGACATCCATTTCTCTTGATCAGGTAAGATCAAGAGAAATTTTTACTTATCTTGCTAAGTAAAAACCTGTACTTACTTAGTACTTAGTACTGTGCATGTACTTACCTTTATATAAAGGTAAGTACATGTAAATTGAATGCTACATCATCATTGTTCAAAATTCAGAGAATTTCAAGACAAAAAAGAATTTTGCATCATATAAAGCGAAAATACCCGTACATGTAAACAAAAATGTATAAAACAACGTGTGGCCATAATTCAAAAAGTTGACCTGATAGAACAAAACCAATGTGATTTTTGGATTCAGCACATCAAAATTGTCCTAAATCAGCTAAAAAAAAGCTTAGACAATAAATTTGGCGTTGACCAGTGTTATGGTTCAGAACTCTGACTTGATTCTAAAACCATTCTCAAAGCATCTTGACACTTTTTTTTTCTATTCAAGAGTTTTCTCTCCCACTGTGTTACAACTTGGCCCTTTTAAAGCAAAGTATTTGCAATGACCCATGAATTTACTTCCAACATCTTTTATTAAAACAAATGGAAGAGAAATCTGACACATGGTGGGCAGTGGGGGCCTAATGGTTAGGGATGTGGACTGGTGAGCGGAGGGTCACAGATTCGATCCCTGGACTGGCAGGATCAGATCTGGATGGGACAGATACGTAACATAGCAGTGTTTGCCCCACCCTCCTTAACCTCACTGTGGTGCCCTTGAGCAAAGCCCTTAACCCCAACTGCTCCAGTGGAGCTGCTCAGTGGCCACAGGTCAGTCTGTGGTTGTACTGGGCAGCTTGCTAGTCTGAATGTGAACAGGGCATCCTTGAAAAAGAGAGGTTGTCTCTCAGTGGAACTCCGCTGTATAAATAAAGGTTAAATAAAATTGAAAAACAAGGACAACTTTATCTCAAAATGTGCTTTTAAGAACTGTCATCCTTTCACTGACATTTTTTCAGAAGACCACAGCTGTCTCCAGACAGGCCAGTATCATTTAACTTGCTTTCACACATTATTTTATTCAGCTCATGTTTTAGCTGGTTTTAGCTCTATATTAATTTTTAAACAAAAAAATTAAAATGAATTCTTTGTTCAATTTCAAACAAAACACAATATAAAATTTTATAATACAGGAGAACACTAAATGTGTTTATTGACTCCAAATAAATAGGTCTAAAATTCTAAAATGTACAACTAAAATCATAAAAATGTTTTACAGGAGAACACAAGATAAATTATATTGCATTTTAAAAAAAGATTAATATATAAAAAAACAAAATTTCACAAAAAGTCCACCTCTATACAATATTTTCGGTGCAGAAAAAACTGTTTCAAACTAAGACAAAAAAAAAAGAATGGATACAAGATATAATTCCACATGACAGAATTCCTCAACTTTTTTTTTTTTCTTTAAATCTCAACAGTAAACTCTGTTACAGCATGGATGGAGCTGTAACTCCATGGTTACAGGGAGAGGGGAAGTGGAACTTTTCATGCTCAGTAACACACGGAGCTTTTACAGAGTTTGAAGTGATATCGGAGGCTACGGTAAGGGCCTCTATAACCAGCGACATCACCTCTGCATCCCAGCACACACTAGGAAGAAGGTAAATACATTCAATTTCATAACAGTGCTTCTTTTTGTGGGTACAGACCTGAAATGGTCTGTCCGGGCTGGATGTCCTGGCTGTTGGCCTTGTGTGTGTGTGTGTGTGTGTGTGTGTGTGTGTGTGTGTGTGTGTGTGTGTGTGTGTGTGTGTGTGTGGTGCACCTGCAGCAAACCTGATTTTGCAACCCGCTGACTCTCTGGAGTAGGTGGAGCCACAGAGTCTCTGCAGAGAGTGGCGTTGGTTGGACAGTGAAGAGGGGAGTCTGCAGCAGGAGGAGAGCACCTAAGGGCTCAGGCTATAATCTGTTGGGCGGTCACTAATGCAGCAGTTCAGTTCTGCTTTTCCAGCTTTTTCCCCCCACCAAACTAAAACTGTCTCCCTTTTCCTCAAATTGTATCAAAAGGCTTCAGGGTCCCGACGGAGGACTCCCAGGGTCTGGATCTGGACCAGAATCTGCCAGTTGGTGACCCCTGGAATAGGTGATCAGTGTAGGTACCAGTTAAGCACTTTAAGTGGTCTTTGAGATTGCAATATTTAAATTCTTATGTATTCATTTTGCACCTTGCTGTAATGCTTTAATGCTTTATGTAAAGCACTTTGAATTGTCTTGTACACAAAATGTGCTATACAAATAAACTTGCCTTGCCTTGCCTTACAAAAAGCACTATAAATATAAATTGTTATCTTATGAACTCAAACTTGAAAACACAACCCTGTCACATTGTTAGGGTCTGTTTTGGTCTCACTAGGTCTCATTCATTGAGCCATTCACATTTGCCTCTGGCTGTGACATCCCAACCAGAGCTCACCGGAATGCTACCCCCTTCAAAGCTATATCTCCAACCAACATCCAAAATGACACATCGACAGCTCAGCTAGCTTAGTTAGCTTAGTGGAGTTATGTCTACTTCATATAGTCTACTCAACACACTATACATCCATGCCCCCAGCTGGTTTATTAATCCACATGTGATCATATGTCTCACTTCTGAGAGTTTTCCAAACTTATTTTGTTATATTTTTTGCTGGGATGACCCTATAGTAGTGTTGTTGCCGAGACCAAACTGAGACCAGAGCGTAAAAAGATCAAGACTTTAAGGTGTTGCGACCAAGTCAAGACAAAGACCAAGCCAGACAGAGTTCAAGTCAAAACCAAGACCACAGTGAATATTGGTAATGGTCTTAACGTGGTCTCGACTTGATCTTGACCTTTTATCTTTGCCTTGGCCTTGTCTGGTCTTGTCTTGGTCTTGGGAGACTCTGGTCTTGATGGGTTCTTGACTACAGCACCACCCTATAATCACACCCACAGAGATGCTAGCATAGTTAGCCTTGCTTAGCTGGCATTCATAGTTTTCCTTGTCATAATTACCCATGACATCCATCATCTGTGATTCCAGCCCAATTATCCACCAATACTTGACCCTATATCTCCTGGATGTTATTTTAACATAATTTATAATGTAATGTAATTTGTTATACACTGGTTGGGATGACTCATCCACTAGAGGCAGTTATACCAATCATTTTATATTGTGGTTGTACTCATCATCTGAGTTTCTCTAAATAACATGAATAAAGTAATTTAAGATTTCCAAAAACACTGAATTTCAGCAAGGTGATGAGTGTTATTTTCTTCACATTTGTTAACTGTATGCCAACTTTGTTATAATTCACTGACCATAGCAGCTGAAGACCATAGTGACTCATTTTTACAGAAGATCACTGAACATTTGCAAGCCAATTGTCTCTTTTGTTTCTGAGTGTCTGAGAAGCCATAGCAGAGCATTACTGTCCAAGAACAGGAAAGCTGTTGTCTTTTCTTGATGAAAACCTGAAAGCAGACACGGCTGTGTGCCAGTGACTGGTCAATGGGACACACATTTATAGTGGACAAACACTGCTGTGTCTGACAGTGAAGATTGCATCTCTTGCTTAATATCGCAGCAGAATAATAATTAACAAGTAGCTCCAGGCTTGTGTCTCAGCAGGGGTTCCCACCTATGGTGCCGGAGTAGGAATGCCAACAGCAGACATGAGTTCATTCACCTACAGTGTTGCATCATCACACTCCAAACACCCAGCTTTGTTTCTGTGCTCCAGTGCTGAGGACTAGCTTTCTGTCTCAGCACAATCTGATAGACAAATCGTAGCAATGTAAATAGGGAGATTAACATCCTTTCCCTGGCATGGATCTGGGTGAGGAATAATAAATAATAAGAGCAATGATCTGTCCCACGTGGAAAATTATTTGTGACTATGAAGTATTACATCACTTAAGGGTGAGACTTGGAAAAAAAAAACAACCTTAATTATCACCTCTGAGAGCAGAAAAGGATCCAAGATTTCAAGGATAAGACTTAGCCAAAATCTCAGCCAATGTTTTATCTCTCACATTAGTTTGTACCCTGCTGCAGGAGAGCACTTTTTTCATTTAGAGATATACAATATGGCCGGCCCTGACAAATATGAATCCTGGTCGTACTCCTGAATATTCACCATATTTAATTAACCAAGCTGTGATCGAGCTACAGTGTTGTACCTCAACCAGAGTCATATGTGTGTGAGTGTGGTTGGACTAAAATCAGAAACTGCAGGGAAAAAAAAAAAAAAAACAACCTTTGTTATGCCTTCTCCTATATTGAAGCACAAGACATACTGCTGTGTGTACTGACCTTTCCAAAGAGGGACTAGATGTGTTTCACACTTGTGAAATGCGACTGAGCCATACAGCTCCTGGTCGGAGCTGAAGGTCTTAATTGGCATGTGATTGCCTGTCATGAGTCATCATGGGGACGCTGGGTGCGTCTCAGCCGTCGTTGGCTGTGTGCAAACACGGCGGTCCAACAGATGGCAACATTGTTCCTCTTTCACCAGAACAGGTTACTCTGGCGAGCTGCCAGTGAGGCAGGGGTGCATCGACAAACCCTCAAAAATAAAAACAGCCATCAAATGCAAGTGTGGGCGATGACGTTGTGACTAATTGTTGCCATGGTGATCTGGTCTTTCAGATAATGTCTAGCGGCGAGGGAAAGGGAGTAAGCAGGATAGACGGCGGAGGAGAAAACGAGAGAGGAATGAAGGGGAGGAGAGTGGGAGATTAGGGGGCACTAATGTTAAGTGTAGGGAACGAGAGAGGAGAGAAGTGACCCTATAATGTGAAGTCAAGTTAATGTCACTTCACCCATGCAAATATCTTTTGGCTCATTCATTCATCCCCATAGTTCCTATATTAGATCCTGAGTTATCTTAGGTGTCTGAGTTGGTCTTAGTTTAATTAAGGCTTTTTGTGTAGCCAAATGTAGGGCTATCCAAAGTGATTATAGTCATTCACTGTCTGCATGCCTGCCTGCCGTGAGCCGCAGTCTGGAGCACGTGCTCATCCCTTTGCTCACCGCTGGGATCCTTTCATCAGGTTTTGTCTATGAAGTGGCATGCTGGCATTATGTGTGTTGTTTGCTCTAGCCGCGTTAGCTCACAGCCAGCGCCGAGTCGGCGTCTGCTGGGCTAATGCTGCACCAGAGAGAGAGAAACGCCTGGCCATGAACTGTTGCATCAGTCTCTCCTTTTGTTTAACAGGACAATGAACATAAGGCTGTATCAGAATAAAACAAGACAGACAAAGTGGGGATAAAATAATAGAGAGAGCTCTTCATTTCCACAGGACACACATACAAAAAAAAAAATCACCTCTTCTCTTCCTAAAATAAAAATCTTAACTAATCCATTCCCCGTGGTCAAGGTCAGTTCTTTAATAAGGCAGATATAAATCATCACAGGGCTCATATTTCCCCTCAGAGCTATCGAGACCCTGCAGTACTGTTGTGTTATGTATTATCACATGGGGGCTGCCAGCCATGTGGCAAAACTATGCGGAGCTGCGGCTTGTCACCGAGCTGCGTGTCATATGACAACCTGCTACCTGGCAATAGTTTCCACTGGGGATGAGCGATAAGAGGGGCGCTGCAGATAAGATGTCTCCTATTCTGGATGCGCCAGGAGCTCCTGCCATTTACAAGGGAACTGATCATTTTTAAAGCAGCGTTAGCGGCGCCGGGGCTATGTTCCTCTCCCGAGTCCCGCAGCGTGAGCCGCATTTGTTTTTCCACAGCGAGGAGCAGCCCTTTGTACTGCCTTTGATGTCATGTCACCAAAAAGTCATTAATGGCCAGAGTCGCCCTCCCTGGCGTCTCTTTTTTTTTGTAATGACTGGTGAAAAGCAGCCACCACTGTATGTGACTAATCATCACTCACGCCTCCGACTGCAACGTGGCTGATAACGACGCCGGAATGTGGATGTGTCTTCACTCCCACACAGCCTGGTGTTAAATGACAGAGAAATGACGAGTCCTGACCATTCTGACATGATACATGTCGTCTTTCACTGAGCAAATTTCATCAGTAACACTCGTCACGGTGCTACTTGCCATGTTGCTAGTGCTACTCACTGCCTGTCGCTGTGATGTTGCAAGAAAAAAAGGCGGCCCCATTTCCTGTCCCCCTGTTTTGTTCACACTGTGTTCACCTGTTCTAAACAACAGAATTAATTGACCACATTACAGTTATATGCTTCTCTTATAGTAATAATAATAATAATAATAATAATAATAATGTGTTTTATTTATAATGCACTGAAATTCAAAGTACTGTAGATTAAACAGCAAGAGAATTTAAACAAGACAACAATAAAATCTAAAAGATTAAAAAGGTTTAAATCAGATGAAACAGACTTTAGTAAGCTTTTGTGAATAAAAAAAAAAGTCTTTAGGTGTTTATTAAAAGTCTAAACAGATGGTGGAATCCTCAAATGTTCTGGAAGGGCATTCCACAAACGTGGGGCAATTGCCTGAAAGGCTCGGTCACCCATGTTACGAAGCTTGGTCTTGGGAAGTTAAAGACGATGACTATTGTTGGAGCGGAGCTGTCTCATGGCAGTGTGCTGTGATAGAAGATCTTTCAGATAGTCTGGTGCATTGCCATGTAGACATTGATAGGTAAGCAGGCAGATTTTAAATTCAATCCTGAGATGAACAGGAAGCCAATGGAGAGTCTGGAGAACAGGTGTAATATGGTCATTTTTCCGTACCCTCATCGGGACCCTGGCATCACTGTTTTGAATGTGTTGGAGCTTTTGAAGGCTCCTGCCACATATCCCAAAAAAGGAGAAAAAGGAGGAAAAGGAGGGGCAGAGTTTGGAAATGTTTTTGATGTGAAAAAAGAAGACTTTACAGAGGTGTTGGATGTGAGTTTGAAATGATAAATGAGGGTCAAATTTAACTCCTGTCATGGTTTGCCCCTCGGGGCAGAGAGCAGGACCTAGCTGCATAATAAGCATTAAACATTTTATTAAACAAAACTCAAAAAGCAGCTCGGAAGCTCAAACACAAAAATGCTAACCAGGCTTGGCAGGGCAGACAAAACTCAAAGGCAGAAAACTCACAGACAGGGAACACAGGCAGACGCCAAACAGACTAATGACACAGCGCCAAACAGAGGGGCTGCATCCTTTAAATAATGTAGACAATAATGAACGGAACACAATGAGGAAACACGAGGCAGGTGGAAAAATCAATAATTACTAACAGCTGACAGGAAGAGGCAGGGCAAACACACACACAGAGGGAGACAAAACACATGCAGGAGATCAGGAGAGACATGACCATAACACACAACGACCAAACTAAACTCAGATCATAAATAACACTAAACAGAACTGAGAACAGAATCATGGAACCAACAAACAGTGAAAAGCATGGGTAACACAACATAAACACAAAGCGAGGAAATGGGTTGAGTCTATGCCTTACAGAAGTACAAACAATGACAGAACCTGACTACATGAGACTCAACCCACGCCTTGACAGTACCCCCCTCTTAAGGGGCGGCTCCCAGATGCCCCAAAGGTTACACCAAGAAAAATCTCTCTCAGGGTGGGTGGTGGGC
Source organism: Pholidichthys leucotaenia (assembly GCA_020510985.1). Taxonomy (NCBI): domain Eukaryota; kingdom Metazoa; phylum Chordata; class Actinopteri; order Cichliformes; family Pholidichthyidae; genus Pholidichthys; species Pholidichthys leucotaenia. Next base: position 277,640,671 of record CM035840.1, on the reverse strand, counting down.
ATACAAGGCCAGGTGAGGCAAAACAAATCTGCCCCCCCCACAGAGACCAAAACCAAACAACATAGTTTGTGGGGCATACCCAAAATCCACCCAAAGTCCACAGCCCCAAACCAAAACCAAAAAATGGGTTGGGTGGCCTGCCAAAGTTGCAGGGCCACTGGACCAAAGTGCAAGGTGGGTTTGGGCGGCCTTCCAGAGTCCCAGAGCCACTGGACTGGAGAGCAAAGCGGGTCAGGGGGGCTACCCAAATCCATAAGCCACCTGAGGGGTGAACATGATGCGTCGGGAGGCCTACCAAAATCCATGGGCCACCAGACGGGAGAAAATAAATGAGCTTTTTGCTCAGATAATAACACAAAAACTCTTATTTCAAAAGAAAACAACACAGGGACTTCCTGCCCTGGAGCAGGCAACACAAAAATTTCAACTCAGAAGATGAATACATGGATACTTTAACCTCAGAAGATGATAACAAAGATCCTTTAAACTCAGAAGATGATAACATGAAAACTTTAAATTCAGGAGATGATAATGTGGAACCCTTAAACACTGGAGACGTCATAGACGCCCTAACCTCAGGTGATAACACAGGAGCTTTAGGTTCTGAAAACACAGGAGCTTACCGCTCAGAAGCTAACACAAATGGAAATGGTGGTGGTGGGTTGGTTTTGTGTGGTGCTTTACATGTCGGGTGGCATCTTGGAGTGTTTGCGGTGGTCTGCTGATCAGTTGCTTCGGGTGGGCGTTGGGGATGGTGGCCTGCTTCTGTGGCTGTGGCCACCCTGGGGTAGGTCAGTGGGGGGTGTGGCTGCCGGCCCACGCTGGCGGTTGCCCCGGCTGCTGCCAGGCGCTAGTGCGCATTCATGCTTGCTGCATCTGCGCCACGGCCACCCCAAATTAAAAGGGTGAATGAGTGTGGGGGAGTGTGTGTGTGGGGGGGCACGAGTGGATGTGAGTGGGTCGGAGCACGAGTGAGTGTGTGTACGGGTGAGTGTGGGTCACTCTGAGGGCGAGTGGGAGTGGGAGCGAGACTGAGTGGGAGGGGGGCCCTCGTGGGGCCCCTGTGCCTTTCTGCTGCCTTCTTTGGGTGTGGGGGTCCCCTGGGTGTGTGGTGGTGGTGCTGGGGTGAGGGTGGGCCCGCTGTAGGGTTATCAAACAGACTAATGATGCAGTGCCAAACAGAGGGGCTGCATCCTTTAAATAATGCAGACAATAATGAATAGAACACAATCAGGAAACACCTGAGGGGTGAACATGATGCGTCAGGAGGGTGGGAGAAAAACAAACAAGCATTTTGCTCGGATAATAACACAGAAACTTTGTTCAAAAGAAAACAACATAGGGACTTCCTGTCCTGGAGCAGGCAACACAAAAATTTCAAACTCAGACGATGAATACATAGCCACATTAACCTCAGAAGGTGATAACCTAGACCCTTTAAACTCAGAAGATGATAACAGAGATCCTTTAAACTCAGAAGATGATAACATAGACCCTTTAAACTCAGAAGATGATGACATGAAAACTTTTTGAATTCAGGAGATGATAATGTGGAACCTTTAAACATTGGACGCCATAGATGCCCTAACCTCAGATGATAACACAAAAGCTTTAGGTTCTTTGGAGCTCCCTGCTCAGAAGCTAACACAAGAGCTCTTTGCCCAGAAGCCAACCCAGGAACCCTTTATTCAGAAACTAACACGGGAGCACTGACGTGATTTAGTAACAGACCCAGAAGCAGACTACAGACTCATTTATAATGGCAATAATCTTTATTGAGAGTGAGTGTGTGTGAGTGCAGAGCGGGAGGAGTCTGGCAACCCTGCAGAGGAGAGAGAGAAGGAGTAGTGAGTAATTTGTAGCACACAATGGAATAATGAGGGGTTGATAATCTTATGGAATGAAGAGCGGCTGGGATGAAACAACCTGTGGCCACGTTCTCTCCTGGTTGCCGTGGTTCCACAGAGGTGAAGAAGTGCTGGTGCAGATACATACAGTGCGTGGTGCCAGAGGGAATTCATCAGCTGAGGAAAAAAAGGAAAAAGGTCAGTCTGACGATAAAAGCACTTACAGTTTGCCGGCGGGGGTGAGGAGGCATCGGCTCCGGGAAAGAGTCCAGGTCCACCGCAAGGAGAGATGCCGGTCCGTCAGGGACAAGGTCCACCTGTGCACAGGTTTATCCAAGACAAGCAGAGGAGAGATGCAGGGAGGTGAGTACAGACTGAGAGGTAGCTTACTGTGTGCCAGGTCTGAGATGAGGTTGAAAGTTTGAGATGAGAAGGGCAGCATAAGCATAGAGGAGCTCTCTGACTGTATGCGAGCGTAGACGTCTCCGTGCAGGAGTGGAGGACCCCACTCCATATGAAGGTTGCTAATTAAGGAGTGCAGGTGTGGATGAAACTGCAGCTGTGAAAAATAATCAATGAGAGGAGAGAGAAAACAGCACACAGCTCGGATCACCACAAACACTGTGCTCTGAAGCTAACACAGGAACATCATACTCAAGGGAAAACTTGGGAATTTTAACCTCAAATGGTAACATGGAAACCTTAAACTCGGAAGATGGTAACATAGACATTTCAACTTCAGGAGATGACCACTTGAACATTCTACCTTCGGGAGGTGATAACATAGACACTTTAATCTCGGGGGTTGTTAACATAGACACCTGAACCTCAGGAGGTGATGCCATAAACACTTCAACCTCGGGAGGTGACAACATAGACACCTCAACCTCGGGAGGTAACAACATAGTAACTTTAACCTCTGGAGGTGACAACAAGGTAACTTTAACCTCTGGAGATGACAACATAGACACTTTAACCTCTGGAGATAATAACATGGACATCTTAACCTCAGGAGATGATAACACGGACATTTTAGCCTCTGGAGAAGATAACATGGACACTCTAACCTCTGGAGATGATGACATGAACATATCAACCTCCGGAGATGATAATGTAGACATATTAACCTCGAGAGATGAAAACATGGACATTTTAACCTCTGGAGAAAATAAGATAAACATTTTAACCTCTGGAGGTGGCAACATAGACACTATAACCTCTGGAGGTGATACTGGAGCTTCAGGCTTTGGGGAGCATAACATGAGAGCCTTTCACTCCAAAACTGATGACCGAGGCGTGCAAACCTTAGTTGCAGATGACAGGTGAGCGCTAGCCTCAGAAACACATGATGGAGGTTCTCTGGCCATAGGAACACATGACGGAGAATCCTCAGCCTCCGGGACAACAGAGGTGAGCCGACCATCGGCAAAACCAGATGATAAGGGCTGAAGGTCCTCAAGTCCTGATGTCTGGGAAACCATCCCCGAGTCAGCCACCTCAGACAGGGAGGAAGGGACATTGGCTAGAGGTCTCCTGACCTTGTGAACATCGGCTAGAGGTCTCCTGACCTCAGGAACATTGGCTAGAGGTATCCTGACCTCAGGAACATTGGCTAGAGGTATCCTGATCTCTGGAACATTGGCTAGCTGTCTCCTGACCTTAGGAACATTGGCTAGAGGTCTCCTGGCCTCAGGAACCTTGGCTGGAACATGGTCCTCCTGCGACCCTATCCTTGACACGGCCACCTCGGACGATAGAGGGAAACGGGAGGTCAGTGATGCGACACCACAATCATTAACAAAAGAGACTGGTGGGGAGGACTCAGCAGCTGGTGGAATCTGCACTTAGGTTCCCTCACCAGGAGCACGGCAAGACTTTTCAAAAATGGTATTTGAAGCAAGTGAAAGGGTAATTGCCTTAACTCCTGGTCTCCTGTTGCCGGGGTGACCACCTCAGAATCAAAGGCAGGTACAGGAACTGGAGAGTGATGTGGAGTAGGAACATGAATTGGGGAATGACGTGGAACAGGAACTGGAGTTGGGTGGCATCGTGGAGCAGGTTCTAGAGCTCAGTGGTGCTATGGAGTAGGCACTACAGCTGGGAAACAACATGGAGCAGGCACTGGAGCTGGGTGGCGTTGTGGTACAGGTAGTGAAGCTGGAATGTCCATAGCCAGCTGGATCCAACCCAGCCGGGACACATACTCAGGATGGAGCCACGGCTTGTAGTCCAGCATTAACTCCTCCTGGGCTAGCACAACCTGCCACCGCTCCTTCTGTTCCTCCTCGTCACCCTCACACAGGGGTTCCAATGCTGCAGCCCCAATTCGGCAAACCTCAGCGTCCAGCGGCGACAGTGTGGAGGCAGCTGCTGCTAGTGGGCTCTCTGGAACAGCAAACTCCTCCCAGACAATCCAGTTTCCACCCAGAATTGGCAAACACTTGAAAAAAAACACAAGGGGACACAGGTGAGGATTGAGGGATGGAGACAACAGCAGAAAAAATGACAGATGCAAATGGTGAGAGTTCAGCAGTGGCAGACGGCAGCTGCCGAGCCCTCCCACTGGGAACCTGGCATGACCTATCATTTATTGATATTAAAAAATGAACAGGTACTTGCCTGAGTTCCTTCTCTACTGCCACTAATAGTCCAGAAGACTCCATCTGGGTGGCTCCAAAGATTGTAAGGTGGGGAGCTGGGCGAAGAGGCGGAGCGACGAGAGGACCGGTGTCTCCTCGAATCTTCTTTCCACCAGGGGCCCCCAAATGCCAACTCACAACCAAGAAGCTCTCTCCGCTCTGCCATGGCTCTGGCAAGGAGGGGACAGCTGGTGCTGGAGGTAGCAGAGGAAGCGCCAGTCTCTGAATCCAGGGATGGGAGAGCAAACTCGGTCTGGCTGTCATCAAGTTCGCTACTCCTCCCCAGCAATTCCAAGCGTCCTCCAGGGAAGAGCTGCTTCGAGAGGCGGTCACCAGATCCTCCACAGCAGCCACTACATCTCGTTCATTGTGGCTCCACTTCCTCCTCCTCCTACCGGGCTTGCTTGCTGGGTCAATGACTGGCCGTGTCATTTTGTCACAGTTTGCCACTCGGGACAGAGAGCACAACCCAGATGCGTAATGAGCATTAAACATTTTATTAAACAAAACTCAAAAAGCAGCTTGCAAGCTGAAACACAAAAATGCTAAACAGTCTTGGCAGGGCAGACAAAACTCAAAGGCAGAAAACTCACAGACAGGGAACACAGGCAGAAGCGTATGTGAGATGCCAAACAGACTAATGCTGCAGTGCCAAACAGAGGGGCTGCACCTTTAAATAATGCGGACAATAATGAATGGAACACAACCAGGAAACACGGGCAGGTGGAGAAATCATTAATCACAAACAGCTGACGGGAGGAGGCGGGGCTGACACATACACAGAGAGAGACAAAACATACGCAGGGGATCAGGGGAGACGTGACCATAACACACAATGACCAAACTGAACTCAGATCATCAATAATACTAAACAGAACTGAGACCAGAATCATGGAACCAACAAACAATGAAAAACAGGAAACACAACAATAAACACAAAATGAGGATATGGGCTGAGTCTATGCTATACATAATTACAAACAATGACAGAACCTGATGACATGAGACTCAACCCACGCCCTGACAACTCCCAGATTATTAACATAGGAGGACAGGGGGTGGTGTGACTAGATAACAAGATGCTGCTGATAAGGATGGATCTGAGCTGGTGAGGGGTGCCAATGTGGATGGCCTCAGTTTTGGAGAAATTTCTTACTCATCCACGCCTTTATCTCCTCCAGGCAGGAGGTGAGGACCAAGGATGTAGTGGAAGAGGTCAGGTCCAATCTCATATCTAGTCTCATATCTAGTTGAGTATCGTCAGTGTAGCAATGTAACACAATTGTATACCTACTGATGATGCGGCCCAGGGGGAGCATATAAATGGTGAAAAGAGTCAGCCCCAGGACGGATCTCTGATGGACACAGGTCACAGTATTTGGCAATGATTTAGCATCCCCCATGGCCACATACTCAGCTCTACCCGAGAGATAGGACCGAAACCATTTCAGGATGATTCCTGAAAGTCCAACTAGTTTTTCAAGCTGGTATAGGAGAATGTTCTGGCCAACAGTATCAAATGCGGCTGTAAGATCAAGAAGGATGAGGAGTGGTGGGAAGCCCTGATCAGCAGCCATAAGGAAGTCATTCACCAGTCTGACCAGCACTGTCTCAGACTGAAATTTCTCAAACAAGCTCTGTGAATTGAGGTGATCCTGAAGCTGGCCAACCACAACCGTCTCCAGAACCTTAGAAAGAAAAGGCAAATTGGAGATTGGAGTGTAGCTGGCTAGATCTTCAGGGTTTAGAGTAGGGTTTTTCAGAGAAGGTCTGATAAGAGTGGTTTTAAGGACAAATGGCACTTTACCTGATTGAAGAGAACAGTTTATTATGGATGTAATGAGGGGATTTATGGTTAAAATATTTGCTTTTATGAAGTGAGAGATTGTGCTCTCTGGTTCGGAGATAGCTGTGGACACTGGTGAGGTACGGACAGTGTTGAGTGAGGAGCGGATGATATTTACTTTATCGGTAAAAAAGGCAATAAATCTATTGAACTACTCTTCAGTGTAGTTGTTGCAGGTATATGGTTGAGGTTTTAGCAGGTGATTTATGATAGAAAATAGTTGTTTTGAGTTGCCAGGGCTATTGTTAATTATATTTGAGTAGAATTCTGATCTAGGAATAGCTACTGCCTTAGAGTATTTTTTGATGGTCATGGTACACTTGCTTATGAACTGTTAAACCAGAAACCATAGAGCGTCTTTCAAGAGCACAACCAACAGCCTTTGTCCTCTGCAGCTCATCTGTGTACCAAGGTGCTGATTTGGCAAAAAGAAACCATCCTTGTTTTCAGTGGAGCATGTGACTCAAGGATCTTATGTAATCCATTATTACAATGGTCAACAGCTTCACTCACTGAGGTAAAATTGGTAACAGAACTGAGAGATGTTAAATCAGAGTTCAAGGAAACAGAATCTATGTTTTTTAGGTTCCTAAACCACATCTCACATTTTGGTTTAATCTGTGGATAATTTAAAGGCAGTTCCATAAAACTGCCTTATGGTAAGATACCCCCAAATCATACACTTGAAGGTTGGTTATGGGGGCAGTATCAGAAATGACCAGATCTAGAGTGTGTCCTCTATAATGAGTAGGCACTTTGACATGTTGTGTTAGGTTTAGACAATCCAATAGCTTCAAGAACTCAGCAGCAAGGTGGCCTGAGGGAGTGTCCACATGTATATTAAAATCACCAAGTACGGTTACATTGGAAGTTGGTGTACAGAAAGACATAAGGAGCTCATGTAGTTCCAAAGTGAATTTTGGGTGTGGTTTTGGTGGCCTGTAGATGAGTACTATTGTAGAAAGAGCGGGTTTACATTTGAAAGCAAGACACTCAAATGTGGACAAGGAGGGCAATGGAAGGGGAAACAGCTGAATATCTGCATGATGAATGACAGCCAGACCTCCACCACAGCTAGTGACCAATGCTTTGCGAAGGCAGGTATACTCAGATGGACAAGCCTCATTTAAAATAAAGAAAGCCTTAGGCTTATGCCAAGTTTCAGCGAGGAACATAATATCAATGCCTTTATCTAGGATGTGGCTGTGGATTAGGCTGGCTTTATTAATCAGAGACTGAGAATTAAAAAGTTCAATTTTTGTGCAGGAGGGGTTTTTAAATCTTGGGAGTGGCCGGAGAGCACTAAAATCCACTCCATGTTTTCCATTTCGCCTGGTCTGGTTTTCAGCCTTATCAGTCACAGTAGTGGCAGCGCTCTGATGACGTGTGCAATAACGCATTGAGTGCACACCTGAACAAGAGCCTGACCACAGTGATGGGATGGAGTGCCCAGACTTTTTGTAAATACATCCTTTTCTTGACCCTCTGTAGGCATAGCTTGGCCAACGAAGCAGCCTCACCTCCTTAATGACAGTGATGGCCACTGGAGGATTGCAGTTGTTGAGCTCCAGTGGCAGAGACAGTGAATACTGAGGCATAGTGTCCGGCAGAGGGGAGATGGTCCCAGTGTTTGTGGTCAGCAGTTGTTTGAGAACACACAGGTAAATGGCTGTACATGCCAGAAAAATCCACGGCAGCATCCGAGGAAATAACCCCAGAGACGAAGAAGACATTAAGCGATGGATTGGAGAAATCATACAGGTTGTAATCGAATATCTTTAGCTGAATAGGCTAACAATAGCCAAACAATAACTTGTTAGAAGTGGCGAGTGATTCTACAGCAGCCACAAATCAGCAGTCCACCTCGATTGTCACGGTCATCACCGAAAGGCCAGTGATTAACAGTTCAGAATTTGTGGCCAATGTGGAAACACCTAAGACCACAGCAGTGGCACCAGACTGATGCCTAACACTAAGTAAGACATGACATGCCAAAACAAATGTTGGACAGCAACAGCAGGTAAGAAACTGGTCATATAGCGATGTCTTCAGAGTTGAATTAATTAAGAAACATTGCAAAAAAGCTACTATCAGGAGGACACAGCTTAAGAACAGCAGCAAAAACATATCAGAGAAGACAAAACAGGTGGAGAAGCAGTGAACAAACAGTGCCTGTGTCCTCTCCTTACCTTCCTAATAAACAGTCTTTTGTCTAGGTCCGGCCATTATAATACATATAGAGAAGTGGCTTAATATATTAACAGCAAAGACTAGTGACAACAATTCAGTCTCCATCGTTTCTGAAATATGGCCAGTCTTTTTTTTTTTTTTCGTTTCCCGAGTTATGCTGTTGAATAAAGGCTAAAAAGCATTTCTGAAGAAGAGCATAGCATTGCAATTAAGGTTGACCATTTGGATGGAAAAAGGCAATCCCTTCACAATCACTTTATATGCAATTAAAGATATACGGTGTAGACACTCGGATAATCATCTCAGACTGGAGGCAGAGGGTAAACAGATGAGGACAATAGGTATTGATATGGGAGAGATTATGGTGATGTAGCAGGAAGGAGTAGCAAAGGGTTGAAGGTATTGTGATGTGAGATGTCATGCAGATGTGAGATGGGCGGATGATATAAAAGGAGAGACTCTGGTGTATTGAAGTGATGCTTTTTCTGTGTATGACTGATGTGAGAGTGAATAAAGTCGTCTGCTGCAAGAGTCTGGCTCCGTTATTTGCACTCTCCACACTGGTGACCCTTGACGAATTATGGAACACGAGGCAAGAACCCTGGAGTTGGCCCGGACGGAAGCCTCAGCAATGTGACAAGCATCCCAGAGGCGGCCCGGAAGGAAAGCCCCAGCAACGTGTGCGCTGTTTCGGTCAAACTACCGGACTTTTGGCTGCACGACCCTAGGTCTTGGTTCCACCACACCGAGGCTCAGTTCGCCCTCTGGGGAATAACGGCAGATGACACCAGATATTACTATGTGGTCGCAGCGCTGGACGCTCGCACATCTCAGCAAGTAGCGAGCCTGCTCCAACAGCCTCCAGCCCCCGACAAATACGGGGCTCTCAAGGCTGTGCTGACCCAGCGTTACACGCTCTCGGACTGTGAGAGAGCAGAGAGGTTCCTGAGGCGCTTTGAGTTAGGAGATGGGTCGGCGGTCGAACTGATGGAGAAGATGTTGGCGTTGATGGGCACGGACGGCGGGCATTTTCTGCTTGCCCACCTTTTCCTCCGGAACCTCCCAACAGAGGCAAGAACGGTCCTTGCCAATTCGCCGTTGCTGGCCGGGCGTGACTACTGTGCGCTAGCCCAGGAGGCAGATCGGATCATCCTCACCACCAGAGCCCTCACAGTGAACGCGGTGGCGTCGGAACCCAGCGAGATGACCAGCGGAGGCGAGGAGCCGGTGATGGTAGCGGCAGCGGGGGCCAGGAAGTGCCAGAGAGACATGCTCTGCTTCTACCACCGCCGCTTTGGAGAGAACGCACGCAGATGTGTGCCACCGTGCCAATTCAAGCGTTCGGGAAATGCCAAGGCCGGCAGTCAGTAGCACCTGCGACCGCTAGTGAAGAGAACAAGCTGCTCTACGTGATGGACTCGCGCTTGGGGAGACAGTTCCTCGTAGACACCGGCTCCCAAAAAAGCCTTATCCTGCCGTCCTACGCCAACCAGCTACCGGGAGCTAGTGGCCCCCAGCTGGTAGCAGTAAATGGCTGGGACATTAAGACTTTTGGTGAGAGAACATTGACTTTATCCCTACATGGCCGTATGTATGAGTGGACTTTCGTCATAGTGGCAATGAGTTTCCCAATCTTGGGAGCTGATTTTCTGTGTGCACACGGGTTGCTAGTCAATGTTGCTAACAGACGCCTGGTTAATGCAATGTCTTTTGATTCTCTCCCCAGTACAGCTCGAGGGGCTGGGCCAATAACACAAGCCAACATCACAGCTCCAGGGGGTAAGTTCCACACACTGTTCACTCAGTTCCCAGCACTCACGGTCCCGACATTTTCGGCGGCCAGCACTAAACACGGGGTGGAACACTTTATCACCACCACTGGGCCGCCCATTTTCGCACAACCTCGGCGCCTGGACACAGCTAAACTGGCCATAGCGTGCGAAGAGTTTGACAACTTGGAAAGGTTGGGCATCATCAGGCGCTCAAACAGCCCATGGGCATCCCCACTACACATGGTCCCTAAGGCCAAGGGATTGTGGCGACCGTGCAGAGATTTCCGCAGGTTGAATAACGCCACAGTGCACGACCGCTACCCGATTCCCCATATTCAGGATTTTTCCATTCACCTCACCGGGGCACGCATTTTTTCTAAAATAGACCTGGTCCATGGTTACCACCAGGTCCCGGTGCGCTTGGAGGACATACCCAAAAGAGCGGTAATAACTCCGTTTGGCTTGTTCGAGTTTTTACGCACGCCCTTCTGATTAAAAGGCGCGGCACAGACATTCCAACGCATGATGGATGCAGTGTTGCGCGATCTGCCGTTTGTGTTCGGCTACCTGGATGATATCCTGGTGGTCAGCGCGTCCGAGGATGAACACGTAACCCACCTCAGGACGGTCTTCCGGAGGTTGGAAGAGCACGGGTTAATAATCAACCTGGCAAAATGCAGCTCAGCGTGATGGGGATTGACTTTTTGGGGCACCGCGTCTCACCGGAGGGAGCGATACCCTTGCCCGACAAGGTGCGCGCCGTGGCGAATTTTTCCCGGCCTCAGACGGTCAGGGCGCTGCAAGAGTTTTTGGGGATGGTTAACTTTTATAACCGGTTCCTCCCCCGTGCAGCTCAGCTCATGCAGTCATTGTACGCCGTGCTCAAGAAAGGGAAACCGGTGGACAGAGTCGAATGGACTCCGGAGCGGGAGCAGGTGTTCTCTGAGGTTAAAACAGCCCTGGCAAACACCGCACTGTTGGCGCACCTGGACCCAGCGGCCCAGATAGCGCTCACTACCAACGCCTCGGACGTGGCCATAGGGGCCGTCGTGGAGCAACGCGTCGCCGGTTCCTGGCAGCCACTTGCTTTTTTCAGCAGTGCTTTGCGCGACAGTGAGCGTAAATACAGTGCGTTCGACAGGGAGTTGCTGGCTCTCCATCTGGCCATACGCCACTTCCAGTTCTGGCTGGAAGGGCGCAGCTTCACCGCATTCGTGGACCACAAGCCACTAACGTTCGCGATGGCCAAGGTTTCGGAACCACGGTCGTGCCGGCAGCAGAGACAGCTGGCCGTGATCTCGGAGTTTACGACCGATATTCAGCATGTGTCGGGTAAACTGAATGTGGTGGCGGACTGCCTCTCGTGCACAGTAGTGGCCCCAGTCTGCGTAGGGATAGATTATACAGCCATGGCCGCAGAGCAGATTGGCGACGCGGACGTGTGCGCACGCCAGTCTGGACCAACAGGGTTAAGGCTGGAGAGCAGAGTACTGCAAGACGGCAGCCCCCCCTCAATCTGCGACGTCTCCACGGGATGCCCGCGCCCGGTGGTCCCAGTTGCTTGGCACCGCCGAGTGTTTGAGTCAGTTCATGCTCTGGCGCACCCAGGAGTGCGCGCGTCAGTCAAAATGGTGGGAGTGAAGTTTGTTTGGCCAGGCCTGCACAAACAAGTGAAAGAGTGGGCAGCAGCCTGCGTAGCGTGCCAACGAGCCAAAGTGCACAGGCACACGAAGGCTCCTTTGGAGCAGTTTCGTATACTGGCTAAGAGGTTCGACCATGTTGACATGGACCTCGTGGGCCCCTTCCCGCCATCGCAGGGGTGCATGCACCTTCTGACAGTGGTGGACCGCACCACACACTGGCCAGAAGCAGTCCCGCTGGCGGCAACAGCGGACGTGGTGCACACTTTTTTGACGACATGGGTGGCACGTTTTGGCATCTCGTCAGACATCACGTCTAATAGCTGCCCTCAGTTTGTTTCCGACCTCTGGTCCTCGATGGCCCGTAGCCTGGGTGTCGCAATTCATCGCACAACTGTGTACAACTCACAGGCCAATGGGTTGTGCGAGCGTTTCCGTAGGTCACTGAAAGCAGCGCTCAGGGCTTCGCTTACAGATGCAAATTGGGTAGACCGGTTGCCGTGGGCTTTGTTGGGGTTGCGTTCCGCACCAAAAGAGGATTTGGAGGCTTCCCCGGCGGAGCTCGTTTTTTCTCAGCCACTGCGGCTGCCCGGGGAATTTCTGCCAGATAATCCCGTACTGGACAGCAGTCTGTCTCAGCGTTTGCAGCATAGCGCAGACACAGGCATGCTGCCGGACCCGGCCCACCACTGTTTTCCGCGTGCTTTTGTGCCAAAAACTTTGAAGAACGCGGCGTTCGTGTTTGTCAGGCACGATGCCCACCGCCCCCCATTGCGCCCACCCTACGATGGCCCGTTCAGAGTGCTGGAACCAGGGGACAAACATTTTTTGTTAGACTTTGGGGGTCGTCGGGAGAAAATATGCATAGACAGACTTAAGCCTGCCTTTGTGGTGGCGGACGAGCAAGTGATATTGGCTCGGGCCCCTCGGTGTGGAAGACCCCCACGGAGAACTCCCCAGGTAAACGATTCATCAGAGCAGCCACACGGGCAAGTCAAAGATTCCCCCCCCCCCATCGCCATTGCCCACCCGCAGACAGACACACCCCCAGGAGCCCCCCACCGGCACAGCAGCGCCGTGGAGGTGGAGAGCCCCCGTTACAGGCAGATACGGGAGGAGACTGAAGCCAAAAGGACGTGAGGACTGAAACTCGGTCTGAGATTCTGGTGGGGGGGGGGTGCGGTGTAGACGCTGGGATAATCATCTCAGACTGGATGCAGAGGGTAAACAGATGAGGACAATAGGTATTGAGATGGGAGAGATTATGGTGATGTAGCAGGAAGAAGTAGCGAAGGGTTGAAGGTACTGTGATGCGAGATGTCATGCAGATGTGAGATGGGCGGATGATATAAAAGGAGAGACCCTGGTGTATTGAAGTGATGCTTTTTCTGTGTATGACTGATGTGAGAGTGAATAAAGTTGACTGCTGCAAGACTCTGGCTCCGTTATTTGCACTCTCCACACCAGTAACTCCTCTTCATAATCAACATAGTTGATAATTCCCCCATGTTAATGTGATGTTGCCACTTCCTTATCTGAAAACAGATGTCCTCTGTCCTGCTTATCAGCCTATTAGGGTGATATGACACAGGAGGGGAGGCCATAGCAGACAGTTTGTTAACAATGCTTCATCATTTATATAGGACATTGCAATCATGCAATCAAAATAGTTAAAAACAAACAGGACACCTACGTAAGATTACTACAGGGACCCAGCAGCACTTCCAAATCCTTGGTTTCAATGTCTAAATCATTGTGACGTGGACTTTTAATCATCAGAAATCTAGCTGGCTCATTCTTGAGTGCGTTTGTGGGAAACATTTATTTATTTATTTAACCTGGGACAGTACATATTAATTAACACGACCACCATTAGGTAGTTCATGTAACATGAAGAAATCACCATGAGAACTGATTAAACTCTCATGAGAGTGGGGGGGGGTCTAAAGATTGATCTCAAAATAATATGAGGGCTGCTCATTAAAGATGAGCCTGACCCACTTCTGGTTATTGTAGGAGGCTGAAATTACACATGTAAAATAATCCATATCTCTATAGATCATGTGGTAATTTGGAGCTCTGAACTTCCAAGAGTTTCTGTTTTAAAGGTGCTAAGGTGGAGTAAGGTGTGATAATGGAGCCAGTTGAATGCAGAGCGGTTATCAGATTCCTGTACTTGAGAGACCAGACACCAGGGGGGAGGATGCCCCATTGTATCACATAATCAAGCACTGACATCGACAGTTCGAGTGTAGTCAGACATTGGTGGAAACGGCACCCATTCCTGTGCTATTGATGAGGACACCATCCTGCAAGTGAAGGCCATGATTTTGGAGGATTGCCACATAACCATTCACCAACTAGCTCAAGATGTCAAGGGCAATGTGTGGTCTGCGGAAAAAAAATCATCCATGATCATTTACACCTGTGGAAGTTGTCTGCACGATGGATTCCCCAGTTGCTCACACCTTCCCAGAAGCTGGAACGAGTCCCGTGCTCCCGGGCTCTATTGGCCATGTGCCAAGAAATCCAGGAGGACTTCTTTGACAGACTAACCATGCAGGATGAAACATGGGTCCCTCACTATGATCCAGAGTATGAAGTATTGACAATGGATTTGGCGGCAAAGGGTACCACAATTACTGGGACTTACTGCACTTCACTGCTGCTGAAATTGCAGAAAGCCATCAAAACCGAGAGGCGTGACATGCTGACCAAAGGTGTCTGCCTCCTGCTCAACAAAGCCCCGGTTAAGCAACTTCCATGTTGCCCAGATGGAAGCACAGTCCTGTGGCTATGAAATCCTTCCTCACCCCCTTACTCTCCTGACCTTGCACCATCTGACTTTCATCTCTTTCCAGCGATGAAATTATTTTTGAAGGGCAAGAACTTCCAAGAGGATAAAACACCGATTTCTGAGGTCAGGTTGTGGCTTCTGATGCAACCTGCAGACTTCTACAGCCGAGGTCTCCACAGCCGCATAAAGCGATGGGAGAAGTGTCTGACCCTTGGTGATACCCACCATATGTAGTGGGAGAATAATAACTGTACCAAGTTTGGGTCCTTTGAATCCATGGGAAATGAGTCATGGGAAATCTTTAATGAGCAACCCTCGTGGCCAAGCCTTGATCCCTGAC
Source organism: Pholidichthys leucotaenia (assembly GCA_020510985.1). NCBI lineage: Eukaryota > Metazoa > Chordata > Actinopteri > Cichliformes > Pholidichthyidae > Pholidichthys > Pholidichthys leucotaenia. Next base: position 277,625,600 of record CM035840.1, on the reverse strand, counting down.
CCATCTGTGTTAATGTCCAGGATCATGTCTGCAGGAGTTAAGATTGACAGAGTCTCCGATTTGTGTTATTGTTTTGACCACTGCAATCGTTCAGTCCATCTTTATGTTCTTGAGAACATTTGTGCCACATTTAAAGACACTTCTTTAAGGTGCTGTAGAGATATTGTTGTCATAAAAATGGAACAAAATAAATGGCCACCTTAAGAAAAACACAGCACCCTGGCCTCTATATTATCTGAAGCAGGAAAAAATATTGCAAATGCCATTTTATTACCCCACTTACTTTGTGCAGGGTGAAAATGTGTTTTTTGTGTCATGTAATGGACCCACCGCGCCCTTTCTGTTTTCTCCCTACGTTTATAGGACAGTTAGTTTCTGTAACAACCTCTCAGAGGGAAAGTAGTGGGGTGCACTTGAATCTACAGGCCTGTACTGGAGCATGTGGATCAGGCTGTTTCACTGCATTTGTCCTTGCATATGTAAGCTCACACTAGATGCTTTTGAAGAACTCTGCATAGTAGCAATCAGCTAAGGATTCATTAAAATGTAAATTCTACCCGTGCCTCTTGTGAATCTTTACAGTGCTTCCAAAATAACCAAGCAAAGGCCTTCTGGGGACTTAACTTATGATCTAATCTGTGTGTCTTATCTGAAACCTCCTCCATTCTCTGTGCTATATAGCAGAATTGGAGCGCCTGTCTGATTTGGGGGAAACAGAACACTTAGAACCGATGCCTGGCCAGCTTTCAGGCCGTCCTGCTTTCAGTGTTTGTTCGCCTTTCAAGAGCAGCACAAAGCTAATTAGACAGCCAATTTATGTCCCTCAGTCTGTTGTTTACCCACTTTCTGCATAATGCAGACGTGGTTGTTGACTTGGTATGATGTCACTACACGGTCACAAGCGGCCATTTGCCTTATTTTCCTTGGTGTAGCCCGAGTGGCAAGAAATAGGACCTTAGTGTGGAGAGGTGCACGTGTGTCAGTTGTGGACCTCTGTGTGTTGCACTCATCTATTTGCAATTACGGCCCATGGACAATTAACCATCGAAAGAGATTATGATGGCATTGGAGATCAAGTAGCCACAGGAAACTCACTGACCGCAGCAGGGTTGCAAATGGCTCCAATTAACAAAAGCAATTCTGCATACATTGTTATTTATTTATTTTTCTTACCAATGGTTGTTGTATAGCAGCCATTCCCATCCCTTGCCATATTTTAACGGGGTCTGGGCATACTTCTGTCTACCTGTAAAGCTCTTCTCTGCTGTGAGGTTGAGGGTGTGTGCGAAGCATCCACAATCCAGAATGAGGACACAGTCACACAACAAATAGTGCAATCGTTTTTATTTCTCCAAGTACTTTTGTACCATCAATTTTAATGTTTCTGTTATATTTTAGGTCAGCTGCTGGTGAGAGCTTATCGAGGAAACACAGTGCGTTGTAGTTTATGACAAAGGAGTCATAAGGGACATTACTGATTATGTCGTACCATAAATTGCTTGCAATATAGTAGGATATTTCACCCTAGTAGGGTCAAACAACACATTTCTACTTTATCTGCTTCCTCGGTGACAAACTGGTCAGAGGCTAGTGTGTTTGATTGGAGGAGTACACCACTCGGGAGTGGTTAAAGTTTGATGAAGGATGCATCTGCTCACACAGAGACATGTCTTGTTGCACTGGCGACTCTGCTCAAGTGACACAGACAGTGTTTTTGGCTCTTTGAAAATGTATAAATAACATACTTTAATATGGTGCAACTACAGTATTAGCAGTTTTGTGCTGGAGCAAGGAGTTAAGCATAGCATGTTTCCTGAATGTACTCATGTTTCCTATAGAAAGGGAACTGGTGGGGAAGTGATTTTAGCTTAAGGGTACTTGACAATATATGGACAGAAGTAAAAGGCCACACCTCCAAATCAGTGAATTGAGGTGATTCATTCCAGAGAAATCCTAACACTTTAGCATGCTATGACATTTTGGGCAATTCTATGCTTCCAATTTTGTAGGGAAAGCCCCTTTCTGTTCCAGTGCACAAAGCAAGGCCCACATAAGCATGATGGATGAGTTTGTATGGAAGTCCTTGACTGGCCTGCACAGATTCTTGACCTCAGCCCCATGGATGTCCTGTGATTGGCTGTTGGGACTGAGGTCATTGTTGCCATAGTTCAAGATTTCAAGATTTTTTTATTGTCATTTAATATGCACGCTTGCACATAAAAAAAATGAAATTACATTCTCTCAGCATAGCACAGTACCACAATATGCATAGAAAATAAGTTTAAAAGCAACAGCATAAATAAATCAAAATACAACAATAAAGTGTCAACTAAAAACTCTATGGTCAGACCAACCTAACAAAGTACATATGCACGTTTAGTTGAGGTGTGTGTGTGTGCACGTGTGTGTGTGTGTGGGGGGGGGCAGTTGGCAGGGGAATAGGGCACAGTCCATTTATAATCCTGACTGCATGTGGGAAGAAACTGTTCAACATTCTGGCTGTCCTGGCCTGGAGACACCCGTACCTCTTCCCTGAGGGCAAGAGAGAAAACAAACTGTGGGAAGGGTGGTTAACAGTCTTTAATGATGTTGACAGCCCTGTTAGCACAACGTTGGTTGTAAATCTCCTCCAAAGAGAGGAGGGAGACACCAATGATCTTACTGGCTGTCCTTACAAACCTATTCAGCTGGTGCTTCTCCAAAGCTGTGAAATTCCCAAACCAGGTAGTCAGGCCATATGAGATGACAGATTCCAGGGTGCCTCTGTAAAAGGTGATGAGGAGACGAGTGGGAAGACCTGCCCTTTTTTTTTAGCTGCCGGAGAGAGTAGAGTTGCTGATGAACCTTTTTATGGCTGTGGTGTTGGTGTTAAAAGGTCATGCCGTCAGCCAGGTGAATCCCCAGAAGCTCAACACTGTTCATCCTCTCCACAGAAGTGTCCCCAATAAACAGTGGTGTGTCATGGTGCTTGCTCACCCTCCTGCAGCCAATCACCATCTCCTTAGTCTTCTCCGCGTTAAGGTGAAGGTTATGCAATCTACACCATGTTGTTTGCTGGTCCACCACCCTTCTGTACACAGACTCATTGTTTTCATTAATCAGACCAACTACCATCATATCATCAGCAAACTTAATGATGTAATTGGTGCTGAATGTGACAGTGCAGTCATGAATGAGCAGGCTAAACAGCAGGGGGCTCAAGACGCAGCCCTGAGGACAACCTGTAGTCACAGTTCTGATGTTTGAGATAGAACTATCCACCTTTAAGCCTGCTTCATGCTACACCTCAGCTGTCCGCGAACGTGTCACCAGAAACCTTGTGTGATGAAATTTATGTCATCGTCTCCACTCCGCTAGTGTCTGCAGTGCTCAACCACGGACGACCTCGTGCAGCCCAAATGTTGTGACCGTGCCGCCTGCCCACGACCTGAACACGTTGAAAAGTGCACGATCAAGACTGAACGTCCCATTCATGAGGTGGCGATATTGACACCGAATACATCAGCAGACGAAGAAGACAACGAGGAGGCAGAAAATGAGAATAAAAACATATATGAATCATACATACATACTTTCTTTCACAGCGGCAGCAGCATCTTCGTGGAAAAGGAGTGAAAACCGGGAAGTCAAACAGCAGAAATGGACTCTATATTTGAAGAGAAACTTCGTGAAGAAGTCTGCCGTTTCTTCGTTGGTGAAAATTGTGGCACGTCAGCACCTTGGCGCTACCTATTGGGTGGGAGTGAAACTACAAATGATGGTTGTGCGCATGCGCCAATCGCTTGGCCTGGGTAGGTGAAAAAAGTGAGCATGAGCAGCGCCACATGCGTGCTGGGCTCGACCACAGCGGATTAGAGGGAAATGCAGCATGAAGCAGGCTTTACTCGCTGCTGCCTCTGCATCAGGAAGTTGAGAATCCAGTCACATGCGCTAGGGTCCACCCCCAGAAGCCGTAGTTTTTCCACCAACTGTCTTAGAATGATGGTATTAAATGCAGAGGAAAAGTCAATGAAGAGGAGCCTAACATAGGTTTTGCTCTCCTCCAGATGTGATAGGGTGAGGTGAAGTACAGAGTAGATGATGTCTTTGGTTGAGCGGTTGGCTCTATATGCCATCTGCAGGGGGTCCAACTCTTGAGGGAGCTGGACCTTAATGTGCTGCAGAACAAGCCGTACAAGTTGTAGTCTTTTCAGTGTTTCCACTAAGAGCAGAGCTGCTGCAGGCAATGTGGGCCCACTCAGGCTCTGGGGGAAGTGACATTCAGGCTGTCAAAGTTTGATATACCATTTAAATAATTTTGGGGAAGACTGTTTTAAAGTAAAATTTAGGGCAGTGGTGGCCCAATGGTTAGAGATGTGGACTGGTGGCTGGAGGGTTGCAGGTTCAATGCCTGGACTGGCAGGATCAGATCTGGGTGGGACAGATAATATAGCAGTGTTTGCTCCACCCTCCCTAACCCCACTGTGGTGCGCTTGAGCAAGGCCCTTAACCCCAACTGCTCCAGTGGAGCTGCTCAGTGGCCACAGGTCAGTCTGTGGTTGTACTGGGTATCTTCAAGTATGTGAATGTGTAACTGTGCCAGTATGAACAGGGTGTCCTTGGAAAAGAGAGGTTGCCTCTCAATGGACTTTCAATGCATAAACTGAAGTTAAAAAAGGTGAAAATCTTGACTTCCGGTCTGGACGCCATGGCGACTGCAGCTTAACACTGAAGCTCTCAGACCCAATCCAGGATAACACCTTGAAAATCAAACTTAACGGATTTTTGGAGGAGTGAAAATCAAAAGACAAAATCATCATGTCTAAAGGAAAACAGAAGAAACTGAAATTCTCCAGGCCAGGACACGTATCGGCCGGAGAATCTGAACTGGAAGATCTCCGTTCAGAAGACGAGGAACTGGTGATAGCTAACAAAAGGGTTAGCCTGAAATCACTATTTGAGGAGCTACGACGATTTCGCTGAGAAGTTACGGCCGAATTTTGGGAATTCAGAGAAGAATTGAAAAGGACAAACAGCAGAGTGGACCAGGCCGAGAACCGAATCTTGGAAACAGAGGATCGAATAAAAGTGCTCGAAGATTCTGTGCTAGACCTACGCAAAAGACAAGCAGCTATAGAGGCTAAGCTAACCGACCAAGAAGGAAAACAAAGAAGAGACAACATAAGAATTCATGGTCTGATAGAAGGAACCGAAAATGGTTTTAACTCAATGGCAGAATGCGTGGAATCCTTACTAAGAGAGAAATTGGATATTCCACAAACCACCGACTTGAAGATAGAAAAGGCACATCGTTCATTAGCCGCTAGGCCGGCGGCGGAAGCGCCCCCACGTTCGGTGTTGGTAAGATTTTCCAATTTCAAAATAAAACAAGAGGTTGTAAGACTGGCCTGGCAGAAAAAAGGATTTATGCACCAGGAGAGAAAAGTCTACGTGGAACACGATTACGGAGGTCCTTAAAAAGCGCAGGGAATACAATGACGCGAAAAAGGTGTTAAGAGAGAAGAAATTGCGCTTTCAGACTCCATTTCCTGCGAAGTTAAGGGTCTTCTACGGCGATGAAACGTGTCTCTATAATTCGGCGGAAGAAGCAACAGCTGACATGGCGAAAAGAGGGCTCCCGGTAACGGTATTTAAACCCGCAGCAGACCCGAGTGAGAAGATCAAAGCGCAAACATGGACAACACAAAGACCCTCAAAATCCACGGACCAGCAGCGGGAAACCCAGCGCCAGAGCGTCGCGGATAAACTATCCGTTTTCAGGTTGGAATAGCGACCTTTTTTTTTTTTTTTTCTTTTCTCTTGAATCAATCCGCACATCCAACCCCCCTCATACAAGGTAACAAACATTAAAGGAGATGCATATTCAGCATGTGGTAAAACATTTCATGGAACAATCATATTATTTGAAACAAATAAGTCTTTGTAATAAAAAAAAAAAAAAAAACTTGTTAAAATAGAAATGTGACAATAATCCACATGTTCTCCTCATACTAACAAATACTGTTTTTGCGTGAATGTTTGATGTGATGGGGGTGGGAGGGTGCACACAATTTCACAGGGTTTAGGCATAAAAGGAAAAAAAAAAATCATTACAAGTTTGGATTGGGTTCTGAAACTCACGTTAAAAGCATGGGACTACTTTCAGTGGTAAGAGAGGGCCCTCAACACGTAACAGAGTTTGAGGAATTTCCCTCAGGGCCTTCACTCCATCAAGGCTCTTCCAGGGTCTTTAAAAAGACCTCAGCTCAGGAAGTTCTTATGACAGCTTTTTGTTTTAAAGTTTTTTACACTATGTTCTTAATGTTTTTCTTGTTTTTAATGTTCTTTCAGTTTCTGAGTAGCACAAATGAGGGCCACCACACAGTTATACTAAACAAAACAACACAATGGAGAAACAGGGTGTAACCAAAATAATTTCATATAATGTAAAAGGAACCCTGAATCCAGTTAAAAGATCCAAGATTCTAGGCAAAATGAAAAAAGACAAAGCAGGAATAATATTTTTACAAGAAACCCACCTAACAGACGTGGAACACAATAAACTCAGTAGACAAGGGTTTAAAATGATCTCTTCATCTTCATATAAATCAGGGAGGAGGAGGGGAGTAGCGACATTGATATCAACCAAAATTACATTTGAAAAAAAATCAGAACACAAAGATAAAGAAGGGAGATACAGTTTGGTAACTGGGCGGCTAGAGGGAGAAGATATCACCCTGCTGAATGTCTATGCTCCCCCAGGGGCTAACTGGAAATTTTATAAAAATGTATTCGACCTAATGATAACTAAAGCTCAAGGTTTAGTGATATGTGGTGGGGACTTCAATCTTAGACTGAATCCATACTGGGATGCTTCTGGTAATTCCCCACATCAAAATAACACCCAAAACAGGAAGACTCGGATGCTATTAAAAGAAATGGGAATCTGTGATGTGTGGAGGGAACTCAACCCCAGTGTAAAAGACTATACATTTTACTCAACTCCACATTCATCTTACTCAAGGATTGACTATTTTTTTATGTTTAATAGAGACACTGGAAGAGTAAAAACATGTAAAATAGGACTGATGGATCTCTCCGACCACAGTCCGATCTACATGGACTTAAATATCCAAAAATACACAAATAATACATTTTCTTGGAGGTTAAATTCAAATGTCCTGAAAGGACCATTGAAAGATGAATTGGAATCAGATATTCTCAGATATTTGGAAGATAACGATAATGGAGAAGTATCCCCTTTAATACTGTGGGATGCATGCAAAGCTGTAATAAGAGGAAAGATTATTGCAAAACTGGCAACCCAAAAGAAACTAAGACAAGAAAAACTATCCACATTAGAGTCAGAACTTAGGAACCTAGAAAAAGAACACAAAGGCAACACTCATTCTACTGACTCACTCAAGATTAAGGAAATTAAAAACCAAATAAATGAGATCTACACAATAGAAATCCAGAAGAAACTTACATTTCTGAAACAAAAATACTATGAAGCAGGCAGTAAATCGGCAAAATTGCTAGCCTATAAATTGAGGAAACATCAAACAGAAAGAGCAATCTACAAAATCAGAGACCCAGTATCAAAGGAAATAAAATTCAGAATTCAGGATATTCTTAAAAACTTCGAGAATTACTATAAGAACTTATACTCCCACAAAAAACATAAAAACGCATCCGAGGCATTCCTAAACACATTAAACCTTCCCCAACTTACGGAGTCACAAAATAAAACACTACTGTCAGAAATACATCCTAAAGAATTGGAAAAAGCAATTATGAAACTTAAAGCTAACAAATCCCCAGGAGCTGATGGCTATACAGCAGAGTGGTACAAAACCTTTAAACAGCAACTATCTCCTCTCCTCCTGAAAACATTTAATTATGTCCTCCACACAGGGGAAATCCCCCCCTCCTGGAGAGAAGGGGTCATTGCAGTTATACCTAAACCTGAAAAGGATAAACTAGAGTGCTCCAACTACAGACCAATCAGTGTACTAAATCAGGACTATAAGCTTTTTACCATTATCCTTGCCAAAAGGTTAGAAAATATACTGACAGACCTAATTCATTTAGACCAAACAGGTTTTATAAGACAAAGACAGACACAAGACAACATTCGACGCACTTTACACATAATTCATCATATAAAAAAATATAACTTAAATGCAGTCATATTGGGATTAGATGCTGAAAAAGCATTCGATTCGGTTGACTGGTCTTTTCTATATAGAATCTTATCCAGTTTCAATTTTCATAACAACTTCATTAGAACTATACAGGCATTATATAAAAAACCAACAGCTAAAATAAGGATTAACGGTAATTTATCATCATCTTTTGAACTGGAAAGAGGATGTCGTCAGGGCTGCCCCCTGTCTCCACTGCTCTTTGCAATCTTCATAGAACCTCTGAGCCAATGGATAAGACAAAACCAAAAAATTCAAGGTATTACACTTGGTCAGAAGGAACATAAAATAGCACTCTTTGCTGATGACATTTTAATATACCTAGGGCAGCCGAACACTTCTTTACCAGAACTAACCTCAGTTTTTTCAGAGTATGGAGATTTATCGGGGTACAAATTAAACATGCATAAAACCCAAGTTTTAACATTCAACTATGACCCAAATCATTATTCACTAAGCAAACTCAAAACTAACTGGGAGTCGGAATCTATGAAATATCTGGGGGTCAATATCCCAAAACAACTCAACAAAATTATATCACTAAACTATGATCCACTGGTGACAAAAATAAAATCTGACCTAGCAAGATGGAATATGATACCATTCTTGGGTACTGCACAAAGAATTGAAGCAGTCAAAATGAATATACTTCCACGTCTTCTATACCTTTTCCAAACAATACCGGTAGAACCTCCCAAAAAAACATGGCAGGAGCTGGACAGAAGGATCTCAAGATTCATATGGCAGGGCAAGAGACCTAGAATCAGATATAGAACCCTACAGCTAAACAAAGACAAAGGTGGGCTCGCGCTGCCAAATATCAGGGACTACTTTAAAGCCGCACAAATTAAAACTTTAGTAGAGATATGTAACCCAGTCTACACTGCACAATGGAAGGAGATCGAATGCCAAATAACAAGTGACATCCCCCTACAGGCGATAATAGGGAACAATGCCTTACCTAAGCTTTTGAATAACACTAACCCGTGGATAGAGACCCCGCTAAAAATTTGGTTTAAGATAGTCAGAGAGAATCAAACTAAAGAGCCCTATCGACTTCTGCAATGGATTACCTATGATCAGGACTTTACTCCTAATAAAACAGACACCAGATTTAAAAAGTGGAAGGAGAAAGGGCTGACAAAATATTACGATTTTTTTAAAGGGCAAATCTTAAGAAGTTTTGAAGATTTGAAAAAACAAGGCCTAATAAATCAAGACCTTTACAGGTTCTTCCAGCTTAGACACCACATAAACAATATACTTAAAAAGGAGGTTTTGGAAAGGGCCCAGTCAGGTGTTCTGAAGGTCTTCTTAATGGCATATAAAGGGATCCCAGGGATCAGATACATTTCTAAAATATACCAAGGTCTTCAAGACTTAAAAGGAGACAACACATCTTATATAAAAGAGAGATGGGAAAAAGAGGGGAATTTCACTTTACAACTGGAAATATGGGAAAAGCTAAATAAACAGCAATGGAAAAGTACCTCATCCCTGCAGTGGAGAGAATTTGGATGGAAAAACTTGGCAAGATTTTTCAGAACACCTGCACAAAACAAATTTACCCATAAGGGATTGAACTGTTGGCGCTTGTGTGGTGAAAAGACTGCAAATCATTTTCATGTGTTTTGGTCATGCCCAGTTATCCACCAATATTGGACCAAGGTACAGACAATATTGGGGAAAATATTCAAAATTACAGTTCCCTTTTCTTTTGTAACTTTGTATTTGGGTTTACTACCGGACTCACTGGAAAGACGAGGAGAAAAATACTTATTCAATGTTTTAATATTGGCAAGCAAAAAAGCTCTAACTAAAAAATGGATGTTGAAGGACTGTCCTACACCTGAAGATTGGACTAACGTGATCCAAGACATTTACTCGATGGAAAAGTTGACATTCGCACTGAGACAGGACATGGATGTGTTCATGAACTTTTGGCAACCCTGGACCGCATATGTGTCTTCCATTAGATCTAATCTTTGACAAATACCATTTCAATAATGGTTCCGCTCTTTGTTCCAACGCTACTCAGATGCTCTTTTATCTTTATTTACTTACTTTTTCTTTTTGTTTGTTTTTTACTGGTTTGTTTGTTTTTTTTGTTATTTGTTTTTTGTTTTTTTTTTCTCTTTAATTTCACTTTTTCTTTCACTTTTTTTAAAAAAAAGGGGTGTTGTAAGAATTAATCTTCCAATGTTGTCAGATATCAGAAAATAAGGGAACATGTGATGAAAATGTAAACAATGCATTGCTGTAACGACCTGTATACCCTTTACAAAAACTTAAATAAAAAAAAAAAAAAAAGGTGAAAATCTTAAAGTGTTGATATAAGTAATTTAAATGCAGTTAAAAAAATAAAAAAAACAAAATTCAGTTACAGCAGTAATGAGGAGTGCATGTCTATAGAGCAGGTAAGATGCCCCATTATTCTGACTCGTATCCACCCCCCTCCCGAAAAAAGTCTTACATACACATCACTAAAATTAATTACACAGCAATGTGTCATCTTCACTCAAGTTATAACCAGTGTTGGGCAAGTTACTAAAAAATAGTAACTAGTTACAGTTACTAGTTACTCCTTTTTCAAAAGTAACTGAGTTACTTACCAATTACTGCATGATTAAAGTAACTAGTTACTTGGAAAAGTAACTTTCACGTTACATTTTTTTGTAACTTTGATTTTTATTCATTTTTCATCATACATATTACATTCAGATCACAGTCTCTATATTTTAAAAAAAATGAGCTAGAAGAAGAAAAGAAAAAAAAGAAGGGGGGGGGGAATGTTGGAGCATCAAGTTTTTAGTTTCCATCTCTTAATTCTTCTGGTTTTTCCAGTGTCTTTGATTATTCTTTCAATTTCTGTCTCGTTGTTGCACTTTGTAGTGTGTCCATTTCCACCATTTTTTTTCATATTGTCCTTCTTGCATTCTTTGTCAATATGTTAGTTTTTCCATTAAACGTATATCTTCAACAATGTCTGTCCATTGCTCTTGGTCAGGAAGAACTTCTGATTGCCATTTTCTTGTGATTGGTTTTTTTTTTTTACATGCAATCAGCATGATTTTAACTAAATATCTGTCCTCAGCCTGTATTACATTGTCTCTTTTAAGATCACATAAATACATCAAGTTACAGTTCATTGGTATATTATATCCTAATATCCTCTGTATTGTCACATGTATAGAGTTCCAGAATGATGAAATTTTGCAACATTTCCAAAACATACAGTGGGGCAAAAAAGTATTTAGTCAGCCACCAATTGTGCAAGTTCTCCCACTTAAAAGATGAGAGAGGTCTCCAATTTTCATCATAGGTATACCTCAACTATGAGAGACAAAATGAGAAAAAAAAAATCCAGAAAATCACATTGAAGGATTTTTAATGAATTAATTGGTAAATTCCTCGGTAAAATAAGTATTTGGTCACCTACAAACAAGCAAGATTTCTGGCTCTCACAGACCTGTAACTTCTTCTTTAAGAGGCTTCTCTGTCCTCCACTCGTTACCTGTATTAATGGCACCTGTTTGAACTCGTTATCATTATAAAAGACACCTGTCCACAACCTCAAACAGTCAGACTCCAAACTCCACTATGGCCAAGACCAAAGAGCTGTCAAAGGACACCAGAAACAAAATTGTAGACCTGCACCAGGCTGGGAAGACTGAATCTGCAATAGGTAAGCAGCTTGGTGTGAAGAAATCAACTGTGGGAGCAATTATTAGAAAATGGAAGACATACAAGACCACTGATAATCTCCCTTGATCTGGGGCTCCATGCAAGATCCCACCCTATAGGGTCAAAATGATCCCGAGAACGGTGAGCAAAAATCCCAGAACCACACGGGGGGACCTAGTGAATGACCTGCAGAGAGCTGGGACCAAAGTAACAAAGGCTACATCACTAACACACTACGCCGCCAGGGACTCAAATCCTGCAGTGCCAGACGTGTCCCCCTGCTTAAGCCAGTACACGTCCAGGCCCGTCTGAAGTTTGCTAGAGAGCATTTGGATGATCCAGAAGAGGACTGGGAGAATGTCATATGGTCAGATGAAACCAAAATAGAACTTTTTGGTAAAAACTCAACTTGTCGTGTTTGGAGGAGAAAGAACACCATACCTACTGTGAAACATGGGGGTGGAAACATCATGCTTTGGGGCTGTTTTTCTGCAAAGGGACCAGGACGACTGATCCGTGTAAAGGAAAGAATGAATGGGGCCATGTATCGTGAGATTTTGAGTGAAAACCTCCTTCCATCGGCAAGGGCATTGAAAGATGAAACATGGCTGGGTCTTTCAGCATGACAATGATCCCAAACACACCGCCCGGGCAATGAAGGAGTGGCTTCATAAGAAGCATTTCAAGGCCCTGGAGTGGCCTAGCAAGTCTTCAGATCTCAACCCCATAAAAAATCTTTGGAGGGAGTTGAAAGTTCATGCTGCCCAGCAACAGCCCCAAAACATCACTGCTCTAGAGGAGATCTGCATGGAAGAATGGGCCAAAATACCAGCAACAGTGTGTGAAAACCTTGTGAAGACTTACAGAAAACATTTGACCTCTGTCATTGCCAACAAAGGGTGTATAACAAAGTATTGAGATGAACTTTTGTTATTGACCAAATACTTATTTTACCGAGGAATTTACCAATTAATTCATTAAAAATCATTCAATGTGATTTTCTGGATTTTTTTTTCTCATTTTGTCTCTCATAGTTGAGGTATACCTATGATGAAAATTGGAGACCTCTCTCATCTTTTAAGTGGGAGAACTTGCACAATTGGTGGCTGACTAAATACTTTTTTGCCCCACTGTATGCGAGTGGTCTGCATTTTGAGCCCCACAGCCCCTCCAGCACATAGATTTGGTATTTGTATATTTTCTTTGGATCTGTGGTGTAAATGAAATAGCGAATCAGGTTTTTCCATCCAAATTTCCTCCATGTCCTTGAACTTGTTGATGTGTGCTGTGTTTTCCATATTTCTTGCCAGTTTTCTTCTGTTATGTTAAAATTTAGTTCTTTCTCCCATTTCTCATTTATATAGTTACTTGAATGTTTGTTTGCCGTAAGTTTCTGATATAGCTTTGAAATAATTCTTATTTTATTTCCTGCATACGAGCTTAAAATGAATTGTATAATCTCGCTCACATCTGTGTGGAGGTTATGTCTAATCTTCCTCATATAATAATCTCTCATCTGCAGATATCTGAAGAATTCAGATTTTTCTAGTTTAAATTTTCTTCTCATGTTTACAAAACTCCCAAAATCTTTTTTTTCCCCATATTGCCCCATGCTGTGATTCCCTTGTTCACCAGATTTTTGTATCCCCTATCTTGCTTTGCCGGTTCAAACTGACTGTCAAATGATACCCATTTCAATAGTTTTATGTCCTCCTTTATATTATACTTTTGTACTATTTTATACCACAGTTCCAAAGTAAGTTTAGTGATTGGGTCTATTTGCTTGATTTGCTTATATGCATCCTTATCTCCTATTATGCTTTGTACTGGGAGTCCCTCAATTTCCTTTTCCATTTCTTTCCACTTTGCCTCGTATCCTCCGTCGCACCAACATATGATATATCTTATTTGTGCTGAGTAGTAATATTCCTTTAGACTCGGTAGGCCCATGCCTCCTTTCTCTTTTGGCAATTGGAGAGTTTTATATTTCACTCTTGGCTTTTTACCTCCCCAAACAAATCTCAATATCATCCTGTCCCACTTTGAGAACTGGGCACCAGAAATCTCTGTTGGTAGAGTCTGGAAGAGGTAAAGCAGTCTAGGTTGTATGCTGATTTTGACTGTCTTAATTTTTGAATTCAGATCCATGTTTAAGATTGACCATCTATCAATATCTTTTTTTTATTTCTTGTTCTAATCTATCATAATTTGCTTTATAGATTTTGCTTAAATCTTTAGGTATGTTCACTCCAAGGTATTTTATTTCTTTTTGTTTCCAGTTTAGTTTGATCTTATCAGTTATCTGGATTAAAGGGTTATAGTGGAATGTCAGTATTTGTGTTTTTGTTATGTTTATCTTGTATCCTGATAATTTTCCAAAAATTTCAATCAAGTCCATCATTTCCATTATTGATTCATCTGGTTGTTCAAGGTAAACTATAATGTCGTCTGCAAACAGCCCAATCTTGTGTTCCGCTCCCTTTATTGTTACACCTTTTAATTTCTTATTTTGTCGCATCGCTTGAGCCAGTGGCTCTATGAACAGAGCAAACAAGGTGGGCGATAGGCAGCATCCCTGCCTAGTTGATCTTTGTATATGGTACTTTGGTACTTTGGTACTACCCGGCGCCACACGAGTAGGCTGCCCTTTGCAACAGCGGCTCGATTCCGAGTCTTTTTCCCCTCCTCTCTCTTTTTGATCCGTCTTTTTTTCACTCCACTTATATCACGGACACACAGATCGTCCCAAATGTCTCCTGAGCCGGAGGACGGAGCCACTGTTTATAGCAGGATACGATACAGCAGGGAAGAGCTGCTAGCATTCAACCGCCACCCGGTCCCATTGGAAAAACTCGACATACTGAGAGAACTGAGGCAAAAACGCCGCGGCTGCCGGGCTGGAGTAAGGCGGAGGACAAAAAATAAAAGGTACAGACCCTCCCTTCCATCTATTGTCATGGGAAATGTACGGTCGATACTGGGAAAGGTAGATGAGCTAGCGGCTATCTCCCGTTACGATAGCACTTACCGGGAGTGCTCTCTCCTTTTGTTTACTGAGACGTGGCTAACTGAACTAGCAGCAGATGCTAACATTGAGCTGGAGGGTTTTCACATGATACGGGCAGACCGAACACCAGACAGTGGCAAAGCAAGGGGCGGTGGAGTGATAATGTATGTTAACAACAACTGGTGCAGACCGGGACATATCACTGTTAAACAACGACACTGCAGCAAAGACATTGAGTTGCTAGCTGTTAGCATGAGGCCTACATATCTCCCGAGAGAACACTCACACGTGATTTGCATTGTTGTTTATGGAAATCCGACGGCGAACGCTGGGACAGCGCGTGACGTCATCCATTCAGTAACCAGACAGAACACCCAGATGCTCTTCTCCTCATCTCAGGCGATTTCAACCATGTTTCACTATCTCCCATTCTACCCACGTTCACCCAGTATGTCACATGCCACACTAGAGACAATAAAACACTGGACTTATTCTACGCAAACACTAAGGAGGCGTACACCTCATCACAACTCCCCCCACTCGGGAGATCGGATCACAACTTGGTTCATCTCCGGCCGGTGTACAAACCCCTAGTGCACAGACAGCCTCCGGCCATGCACACTGTGGAGTTATGGTCTGAGGAGACAATGGACACTCTAAAGGGCTGTTTTGAAGCCACCGCCTGGAAGCAGCTCTGCGATCCACATGGTGAGGACATCGATGGCCTCACTCACACCTTCACGGACTACCTCAGCTTCTGTGTGGACAAATCCGTTCCCACCAAGACCATACGGCGTCACTCAAACAACAAACCCTGGATCAACCCTGAGATAAAAACACTTCTGAGAGAGAAGAAGAGGATCTTCAGGTCGGGGAATAGGGAGATGCTGAAGTCCGTACAGAGGGAGCTGAGGAGAAAGATCAGAGTAGGCAAGGACAGCTTCAGGAAGAAGATGGGGGACAAGCTGCAACAGAGCGACATCAGCGGGGTCTGGAGAAACCTCAAAACCATCTCTGGGCTCCAGAATACCTCCCCCCAGGCCACGGGGGGCAGGGAGTGGGCGAACAACCTGAATCTGTTTTTCAATAGGTTTGACCAACCGCCCTCCCCCCTGTCTGCACAACAACCACTGCTGCCTCTAAAGAAATCAAGTCCTGCTGCCCACTCCCCACTCCACCAACCCCCCCCCCCCCACTCCCAACACACAGCCCCCCATCCTGACCCTGACCAGGACCCAGGTGAGGACGGAGCTGAGGAAGATCAAGGCGAGGAAGGCGTCGGGACCGGACGGCATCAGCGCAAAGCTCCTCAAGTCCTGTGCAGACCAGCTGTGTGGGATTGTGACGTATATCTTCAACCTGAGCCTGAAACTGGGGAGGGTACCACAGCTGTGGAAAACATCTTGTGTGGTACCTGTACCAAAAACCTCCCACCCCAAAGACCTGAACAGCTACAGACCGGTGGCCTTGACGTCCCACTTGATGAAGACCCTGGAGAGACTGCTCCTTGCTCACCTCCGCCCCCTGGTGGAACCAGCAATGGATCCACTCCAGTTCGCCTACCAGCATGGCATTGGGGTGGAGGATGCGGTGATCTTCCTCCTTCACCGTTCTCTGTCCCACCTGGAGAAGCCCGGGAATATGGTGAGGATCATGTTCTTTGACTTCTCCAGTGCTTTCAACACCATACAACCGATGATCCTGAAGGACAAGCTGCTGCGCGCAGGGGTGGACCAGCACCTGTCATCATGGATCCTGGACTACCTCACGAACCGGCCTCAGTTTGTGAGAACCCGGGACTGTGTGTCCGACACGATCATCAGTAGCACGGGGGCCCCCCAGGGAACGGTGCTGGCTCCCTTCCTGTTCACTCTTTATACTGCGGACTTCTCACACAACACAACACACTGCCATCTACAGAAGTTCTCTGATGACTCTGCGATCGTTGGCCTCATCTCCAATGGAGATGAAGCTGAGTACAGAGGGCTTATCCAGGACTTCGTGGACTGGTGCCATCGGAACTGCCTCCAGATCAACGCGAGAAAAACTAAGGAGCTGGTGGTGGACTGCCGCAGGCAAGGACAACCCCTCACAGCACCAGTAAATATGCAGGGAACAGACATCGAGATGGTGACAGCCTATAAGTACCTGGGTGTTCATCTGAACAATAAACTAGACTGGTCACACAATACTGATGCACTCTACAAGAAGGGACAGCGCAGGCTGTTCCTGCTGAGGAGACTCAGGTCTTTTGGTGTACAAGGTGCGCTGCTGAAGACATTCTATGACACGGTGGTGGCATCAGCCATCACTTTTGGAGTGGTCTGCTGGGGCAGTGGCATTACTGCAGCCGATAGGAAGAGACTGAACAAATTGATCAAGAAAGCTAGCTCTGTCCTGGGGCAGCGCCTTGATCCGGTGGAGGAGATAGGAAAGAGAAGGACGGTGGCTAAACTGTCATCTCTGCTGGAGTCCGAGTTCCACCCTATGCAGGACATACTGAATGCACTGAGGAGCTCATTTAGCAGCAGACTACATCATCCCAGGTGCACAACCGAGAGGTTTCGCAGGTCCTTCCTACCAACGGCTGTCAGACTGTACAACCTAAGCAGGGCTGCTCGCAGAGATAGCAAAAAGACGTAACAAACTAATAGTTTTTTGAATACAAAAGATGCAATAGACTTACACAATGGTCCTCTCCGACATACAACTAGGAAAATACCGGTCGCTATGGAGAGTGAGAATATGTATGGGCACATAATCATACCATGTAGGATAACTAAGTAGACGGTTGTGCTGTTTCATCCCATCTAGCAACAATGCTCTGCACTGTGTGTGTTTATATATTTACATATTTATTCCATCTAGCTACAATGCTCCACACTGGGTGTGTTTATATTTATATATCTATATATTTATTCCATCTAGCTACAATGCTCCGCACTGTGTGTTTATATATCTACATATTATTCCATCTAGCTACATTGCTCCGCACTGTGTTTACATATTCATATATTTATTCCATCCAGCTACAATGCTCTGCACTGTGCGTCTGTGTGTGTGTATATATATATTTTATAGTAATATGTACATATGTATATTAGCTGCTCTTGCTTGCTTGTTTTTTTTCTTGCCTTCTGATTGTTGCTCTGAGTGTTGCTATCCCTGTGCTGTTGCAATCCTGGAATTTCCCTGTTGTGGGACTAATAAAGGCTTATCTTATCTTATCTTACTTTGTCTGTTAAGTTACCGTTTATCTTGATTCTTGCCACAGGTTTTTGATACAGTGTCTTTATGCATTGCACTGACTTTTCGTTAAATCCAAAGCGTTCCAGCACATTATATAGGAACATCCAATTAACCCTATCAAATGCTTTTTCTGCGTCTAAACTCATTATTACTGCGCTTTTCTTTTCTTTATGTATTTGATTAATTATGTGTATTGTTCTCCTGATATTATCATGTGTTTGGCGTCCCTCTATGAAACCAGTTTGATCATCCTCTATCAGTTCCGTCAAGAATGTCTTTATTCGTTTGCAGATAATTGTTGTATATATTTTATAATCCACATTTAATAAAGAGATTGGCCTATAGTTTCCGCATTGTTCCTTATCTTTCCATGGCTTTAAAATAACTGAAATAATGGCTTCGTTCCATGATGGAGGTATTTTGTTGTTGTTTAATGTCCAATTAAAAGACTTTAGGAGCTGTGGCGTGAGTTCTTCTAGGAACAGTTTATAAAACTCAGACGGGTATCCGTCACTACCTGGTGATTTACCATTTTTTAGTGACTTAATCACATCTTTAATCTCTTGTGCTGTTATTTCTGCTGTTAGCTTTTCATTTTGTTGGTTTCCTATTGATGGCAAGTCCAATGTGTTTAGAAATTTTTTAATATCCTTAACATTTGTCTCTTCAGGTTGCAAGTATAGTTCTTGATAGAATTTATGGAATATTTCTTCAATGTTTTCTGGGGTAACTGTGGATTTATTTGTGATGGGGTCCTTAATCTTATATACATTATTCACTGTTTGTTGTTTTCTTAACCGTTTTGCCAACAGTTTTGTGGCCTTTGGCCCCGTTTCATAATATTTTTGTTTTAAGTATCTATTTTTCCTTTCAATTTCATCTATTTGTATTTCTTTTATCTTTATTTTTTCTTCCTTAATTTCTTGATATATTTTTGGGTCATTTGTGTTTTGATGTTTACGTTCTAATTCCCTCAGTCTCTCACATCTTTGTTCATATGATTCCAGTTTAGACTTTTTTGCTTTTCCTGATTCAACAATTAATTTACCTCTTAACACGGATTTTAGTGCATCCCATAGTATTGTTGGGTCCACTTCTCCATTATCATTCTCCTCGATATACTCATTTATGTTTAACTTTATTCTTTCTTTCATTTTCTCATCATTTAATAGTCCTACATTAAGTTTCCATGTTGTTTGTCGTTTTCTATTGCTTAAATATATTTCCATGTATATAGGATTATGATCTGATATTTCTGCCCCTCCAATCCGACAATTTCTCACCCTGTGTCTGTCACCTTCGTTCATAAGGAAGTAATCTATTCTAGAGTGTACTTTATGGACTGCTGAATAATGTGTATAGTCTTTTTCGAGTGGGTGCAGGTCCCTCCATATGTCTACCATACCCATTTCTGCCAGTGAGGTTCTTATGAACTTTGTTACATGTTTTTTTGTCTTCTTAACACTTGTTGTGTCAACTTCATGATCCATGACAGCATTTAAGTCTCCTCCACAAATTAGGATTCCTTCACTGTGTGTTGCTATGAGATCAAACAGATGTTGAAAAAAACCCTTGTCACTTTCTGGTGGAGCATAGATGTTCACTAATGTGATCTGCATACCATCTATTCTTCCCTTTATTATTACATATCTGCCTTCTTTATCCTGGATTTCTTGTTCACATTCAAATTGTATTTTATTTGAAATTAGTATCATAACCCCCCTTTTAGTTCCTCCCTTAAATGAACTGTAGTAGGAGTTCTTATAGCCAAATCTCTTTAGTTACCTCCGCCAGGCCGAAAAGGCCAGGAGGAGGTTATGTTTTTGCCGGGGTTTGTCTGTGTGTTTGTCTGTTTGTCTGTCTGTCTGTTTGTCTGTTGGTTAGCAAGATAACTCAAAAAGTCTTGGACGGATTTCCATGAAACTTTCAGGCGTTGTTGGAAATGGTACAAGGAAGAACTGATTAAATTTTGGGGGTGATCCGGTTCACCGTCTGGATACAGGAATTTTTTAAAGCATTTTTTCAACACTGTGACATACAACCATTTTCAACATGTGCGCAGGCGCAATGGAGGGCGCTGGTCGTCGTGTCTGCAACACAAACTCTGCGTTCTTCAACGTTTTAGGCACAAAAGCACGCGGAAAACACTGCTGGCCTGGGCCCGCCAGCGTGCCTGTGTTTGCGCGCAACTGCAAAACCTAACACGGGCAGCTGTCCGCCGACGGATTCTTTGCCAGAAATTCCCCGGCCAGCCATAGGAGCTGCGCATTTGGCAGAAATTCACCGGCCAGCCATAGGCGCTGCGCAAAAACGAGCTCTCTGCCGGCGAAGCTTCTAAATTCTCGCTTGCCGCGGAGCGCAACCCCAAAATAATATAATATAAAACCCACGGCAACCTGTCTACCCAATTGGCATCCGTCAGTGGAGGAGATGGACACAACAGCAACACTTCAGTTTATTACCTCCGCCAAGGAGGCAATGCTTTTACTACTGAACCACTAATCCTATCACTATCAGATTGATTGTCATTGATTAATTGTGTGTTTATTGCACTGTCCCTGTCAAATAAACAAATAATCATTGTGAATCCAATTGCTAGTCATATGTTTACATGCTCAAGGAATCTGAAAACGTACACACAAACACTGTATGGGGGGAATTGTGGCACTTGGCGGAGGTCTGCACTCTCCGAGTGCTTTTCTAGTTTCTCATGTTCTGTCTTGTTCAAATGTGTCTCTTGCATAAACATAATTTCGGCTTTTTCCTTCTTGAATTTTCTTATTATTCTTTCCCTTTTAACAGGTGAGTTCAGACCATTCACGTTTAATGTCATTATCTTAAGATTTTTAACCATATTCATGTTTTTCCATTTTTTTAACATGTGCTCCTAGCCCCTTTAACAACAAAACTAACACATATATGTACAAAAACACATTAACGAATCTCGACCTCCGCACTTTGGGCCTTTCTTCTGCTCATTGGTCCCTGTTGGAGGGTGGAGGGAATGTCCTCACCGAGTGAGGGGCCCTCCCTAGACCTGTAGTTACTATCCAAGTAATAGTCATTAGTCTAGAAATGTCCAACAAAAATCACTTTAATCTCTCCTAGCCGCTTGTTTCTCTTTTACCTTGTGTTCTTGGCCTTCATTTCTTCTGTGCCCTTCTTAAGCTTTGTTATAATCTAGGCTTTCCGTTGAAAGCCTTGCAGTTTTTCTTGGGCTCGGTGCGCCACGTCCGTCTCCCGCCCTCTGCCTCACTCGCCTCCACTCCGGCTGTCTTGATGCGCTCTGTGCCGCCGCTGCTCCAGCCGCTTCCTCCGGTACACTCACCACAAAGCCTCGCTCCGTCATGTCCCGCACTGCCTCTCTGGCCGTGTTGTAAGTTTTCACGCCGTCATCCCAATTAATTCTCATCTTCGTTAGCGGCGTTTGGAATCTAATTTTTTTCTCTTTCAGCATTTTTTTAATGTTGGCATATTTCTTTCGCTGCTGCACAATTTCTGTCGGGTAGTCATGATCAAAGAATATCTGTTTGTCGCCAACTCGTATCTTTTTTTTCCATGCTTGTGTCAGGATTCTTTCCTTTACGTCGTATTTTAAAAAGTTTACCACAACTGGCCTGGGTGTAGAGTTTGAGTTCGGGTTCTGTGCCGAGGCTCTGTGCGCTCATTGCAGGTCTGTTTCATCGGGCAGCTCAAGCTCTTTTTTTAAGAACTGATCTATGAATTTCGTCATCGAGTTGCCTTCAGTGCCCTCCGGAATCCCGAAGATGCGTATTTTGCTCCACCTGGACCTGCTCTCCAGGTCGGTTATTTTTTCCTGCATTCTCTGTGTTTGTGCCGTCAGGGTCTATAGCAGCTCACTTGCCTCGGTCTTCCAGTCTTCCAACTCTGATATTCGAGCTTGTGCTTCTACCATGCATGCCCGTTGAGTGTGCAGCTCCTCCATGTTTTCTGCTAGCTTGCAGTCCATTTCTTTTTGGAGACCCATAATTTCCTCCTTCATCTCTTTTTTCAGTTCTTCCTTAAGAGCCGTTAAATCCTGTTGGAGCTGTCGCTTGAGGTCTTTTATGTCCTTATATTGGCGAAGCCAGTGTTCATAACATCGAGGTTGGCATCTTCCATCTTCTTTGAAGTCTCCTCGTTTTTGTTGGCCTCGTGTTCAGCGATTTCTCCAGTGCTGTTGAAGAGGGATTCTTTAGTTTTACCCTGCTTTTGTCCGTGTGCCCGGCTTCTTCGTGTTTTCATCCCTTGGTTTATTGACCTATTTATGTCGAGTTGGCCATTTACCAAAGATTTTTAATCCGACTAGGGAGAGCTCTCTGTTTAAGCGTTATGCCTCTCCGCCATCTTCCCGGAAGTCCAACTTTCACGTTACTTTTAAATGCATATTTAAATCATCTTGCACACATAGCAATATAATTTAATTAATGGATTACATTACGGGCTTATTAATGTCAGGCTGAAAACAGACAGAGCTTTTAGAACATGTTCAATCTGCTTTATCCTGTCATGAGAGCTCTAATTGTGGGAAATAATCTGAAGAAAATCAACACGAATTGCCGGTAATTTCTTCATTTTTGGAGTGAGAAATAGGGTTTGTGGAGTGAGAGAGAGGGAAAACAAGGGAGAATCACTCTAAAAGAGTGAGTTGACAACACTGAATAAAGCAGTCAATGTTTCTTATGTTCAATATTATGTATTTATTCCGATGTGCAGTGATCCAAAGAAAATGTCCATTATCCACAGTCCAAATGTCTGCTGTGACAGAGACATGATCCAGTCTTTTAAATTCCTTTTGGAGATCAAATCCATTTTTGAATAATCTTTATCCAGGTAGCAGGTAAATGTGTTTTAACTTCAGTGGATCACAGTCTCAACTGTCTGATGGAAAATGACTGTTATCAGATCTTCATTCTGTAATGACATACAGTGGGGTAAAAAAGTATTTAGTCAGCCACCAACTGTGCAAGTTCTCCCACTTAAAAGATGAGAGAGGCCTCCAATTTTCATCATAGGTATACCTCAACTATGAGAGACAAAATAAGAAAAAAATAAATCCAGAAAATCACATTGAAGGATTTTTAATGAATTAATTGGTAAATTCCTCGGTAAAATAAGTATTTGGTCAATAACAAAAGTTCATCTCAGTACTTTGTTATATACCCTTTGTTGGCAATGACAGAGGTCAAACGTTTTATGCAAGTTTTCACAAGGTTTTCACACACTGTTGCTGGTATTTTGGCCCATTCCTCCATGCAGATCTCCTCTAGAGCAGTGATGTTTTGGGGCTGTCGCTGGTGTTGTGTATGCAGTTACTCCTTTGTTACTTTACACACACACATTCAACCTTGGATGTGCCACAATAAGCACAGACACCGTAAGTGCGTTTTTTAGGAGCCGAGGCTCAGCTTCCATTTTATTGAACCAAACTTGGACTCATTACATCCTAGTGCGCATGCGCGTATTACTTTATACAAGAACTATCAATGCGCAACAATGAAATAAAATAGATCCCAATATCCCATACCTAACACTCCTCCCTTCCAGCATTGATATCCCCACTAACTAAAGGTTGTTTACCTGAGTAAGTATTAATCATAACTAACTACATCTAACCTATCTACTCTCATTCTACCATAACCCATTTCAGTCCTGGAATCGCTCTGGAGGTCTCCGAATTCTCTCTGGATAGCGCCTCTCTGGTGGAGCGTCGGCAGCAGGATTTTGAGGAACAGCAGGGACTGGTGCAGTATCACCTGCATCGGCTTCAGGCCCGCCTGTGGCTTGATCTTCGTCACTGAACTGAAAGTCACCCTGGAATGGTGTAGCGTTGGCATCCATGTTGGTTGCCCCAGATGCATCCAACAGCTGATCCACGTGTCTACGCCACAGTAGGTCTGGCCCGATTTTCACCTCGTAGGTTAACGGTCCTGTCTGTGACACGATGGTACCAGGCTGCCACTTTTGTCCTTTGCTGCGGTAGTCTTTGGCTATCACCTGTTGTCCCACTTGGAAGGTACGCAGTGAGCGCGTCTGGGATCGGAGAGCAGATTCCGTCTGTTTTCTCTGTACACGTTGCTGTAGACTGGGTTTCAATAAGTCTAAGCGTGAGCGCAGGGGACGCCCTAGGAAGAGCATGGCAGGTGTCTGTCCTGTTATTGCGTGTGTACTGTTGCGATAGGCCAGCAGAAAGTTTGCAATCTTCTGCTGTAGCGATGCACAGTCCTTATCCATGGCCTTCATAGACTGTTTGAAAGTCTGAATGAAACGTTCCGCTTGGCCGTTAGAAGCTGGATGATATGGCACAATGGTGGTGTGTTGTATGCCATTCCTTTTAACAAAGCGCTGAAACTCTTCAGAAGTGAAAGGTGTTCCGTTATCACTCACAATCTGATGCGGAAGGCCTGTGCGTGAGAACAGGGCCCGTAAGAGTTCAACTGTCTTTGCAGAGGTTGCTGTTTTTGTGCAGAAAACCTCAGGCCACTTTGAATGCGCATCAACTACGACCAGGTACATGCGGTCCATGAAAGGGCCCGCATAGTCGATGTGAACCCGTTGCCATGGTTTTGTAGGCCATTCCCACACATGCAGTGGGGCTGTTGGTGGAGTCTTTTGGGTCTGCTGACACCCGTAGCATGTCTTTGCAATGTCCTCGATCTGTCCATCAATTCCAGGCCACCATACGAAGCTTCTTGCGAGGTGTTTCATTTTCACCACACCTAAGTGTCCCTCGTGTAGCACTGAGAGAACCCTCTGGCGCAGCTTCTGTGGTATCACTACCCTCACCCCCCACAAAATGCATCCTTGATGCACTGTGAGCTGTTCACGGCGACTGGAATAGCCCGGTAAGGATGAGTCACCCTTGCGTGGCCAGCCTTTCAGTGTCAGCTCGTAGACTCTAGACAAGACAGGGTCGCGGCCTGTCTCTCGTGCGATCTCCTCACTTGTGACTGGTAGGGGATCCACTTGTGTCATCTGGAACATGTCCACCGCTTCCTTGGTCTTAATTGGCGGTGCGACTTGTAGTGGCAACCGGGACAACCCGTCAGCGTTCCCATGGTGAAGTGTGCCTTTGTACTCAATGCTGTAGGTGTGAGCACTCAAAAACAAGGCCCACCGTTGCAGTCGAGCAGCGGCCATGGCTGGTACTCCCTTAGCTGGATTAAAGATTGAAACTAAAGGCTTATGATCTGTGAGGAGGGTAAAGTGCTTTCCGTATAGATACTGATTGAACTTTTTCACTCCCCAGACCAAACTAAGAGCTTCTCTGTCAATTTGCGCATAGTTACGCTCAGCTGCATTCAGTGATCGGGAGGCAAATGCTATTGGTCGCTCTGTTCCGTCAGTGAACCGGTGTGATAGCACGGCTCCAATTCCGGAAGGGGAAGCATCACATGCAAGCTTGAGCGGCACTTCGAGGTCATAATGTGTCAACACGTTGTCTGAGGTCACCAACTGCTTTGCTTGCTTGAAGGCCTTTTCACAGTCCTGGGACCAGTGCCACTTAGTGCCCTGTTGGAGTAGGGAATTCAATGGGTGTAGCACTGAGGACAGGTTGGGCAAGAATTTCCTGTAATAGTTAACCAGGCCCAAGAAAGATCTCAATTGAGAGACATCTTGTGGTGGTGGGGCCTTCAAAACAGCGTCAATTTTGTCTTTGCATTTGTGTAGCCCGTTTTTGTCAATTTTGTGGCCACAGTATTCAATGTCATCCTGGAAGAATTCACATTTTGCTTTGTTGGCATGTAATCCAAATTCATTCAGTCTTTGGAGCACTTTTTCAAGATTTTCCAGATGTTCGTTGTCGTTAGCTCCCGTGATCACTATGTCATCCAAATAGCACTGTGTATTCGGTATGCCTTGTAGGACTTGATCCATTGCCTTCTGCCAGATTGCTGGCGCTGAAGCGATGCCGAAGACCAGGCGGTTGTACTGATAGAGACCTTTGGAGGTGTTGATGGTCAAGTACTTTTTGGACGACTCCTCCATCTCCATCTGTAAGTACGCTTGTGCAAGGTCAATCTTGGAAAATCGCTTACCCTGGCCCAGCGCTGCGAAGATGTCGTCAATTCGCGGTAGAGGGTACTGTTCCGCCTTCAAGACCGGATTGACTGTCACCTTAAAATCACCGCAGATGTGTACTGAGCCATTACCCTTTACCACTGGCACTACTGGCGTTGCCCATTCAGACCAGTCCACTTTCGATAGGATGCCCTCATTTTCCAACCTTTGAAGTTCATTTTCCACCTTGGGCAGGAGAGCGTATGGAACTGTACGCGCCTTGTGGAATTTGGGTACAGCGTCGTCATTCAGAACAATCTGGGCTTTCAGATGTTTTAGTTTGCCTATGCCATCTTGAAAAACTTCTCCTGCATTTTGAAGTATTTTGTTCAATTTTTCATTTGTAGAGCCATTGCTCTGCTTTTTGGTCACTGTGGCTTGCATTTCTTTAATTGACTGCCAATCCAATTGTACTTCACGAAGCCATTCTCGGCCAAACAGGGGCGCACCCCCTCTCTCAATAACATACAGGGGCAGTGCACACTGTTGATCGCCATAGTGCACATTCACATTGATCACGCCCATTGGGGCTACGCGCTCCCCTGTGTAAGTTTTGAGCATTACATCTGTAGATTGCAATTGCAGATGTGAGAAGTGTGCCTGGTAGTCCTTCTTAGACATGACTGACAATGCAGATCCAGTATCCAATTCCATAGTCAGTGTTTTTCCTTCCACTTTGGGTGAAACCCATATGATTCCCCTGTTGGGTCTTTTCAATGAGCAGACATCAAAGCAAGCTAAATCTGGTGCACTGTCTGAATCAGATGAGCAAGTTTCAATGTCATGCATGTCTTTTTGTTTATTTTTAAATTTGTGGAACTTTTTCTCCTTCACTGTATCTTTCACTTTCGTTTTGCACACTTTCTGTATGTGACCTGTTTTATGGCACTTGTTGCACTCCTTATCTTTAAACCAACATTCAGGTGGAGCGTGTGATTTCTTTCCACAGCGATAGCATGCATCCTTTTTCTGTTGTCTTTTGTCTATGCTGTGCATATTGCACTCGAATCTATCTCGCAATGCGTCTGACAGATTTCTTCCAAATGAACAATGTTCAGACAGTCTTCTCAATTCTGCCACGAATTCAACAATAGACTCTGTTTTTAACTGATTCCGTTTATGGAATTTAAAACGTTCGGCAATGACGAGAGGCTTCGGATTCAAATGCGCCTCTAAAACAGTGACAATGTCTTTGTACGTCTTATCTGCCGGTTTGTCTGGGGTCAACAAACTGCGTAGCAAGTTGTATGTCTTAGCTCCCATTACACTAAGCAGTACTGCTACCTTTTTGTCGTTTGGAATGTCGTTTGCCACAAAGTACTGATCCAACCTTTCCACGTATGTTGTCCAGTCCTCCGATGCGCTATCAAAACTGTCCATTCTCCCAATTATCCCCGCCATGGTTGGTGCCGTATTAACCGTCGGGTTTGTACTCTCTGTGTACACTTCGAGTTGCAATGAGTTAGCTTTTATCACAGTCAACAGTCACACTCACGACGACTCGTGTCCTCTCCGTGTCGGAATATCCATTCACAGATCCCGTCCTCGTCGCCAATTGTTGTGTATGCAGTTACTCCTTTGTTACTTTAAGATAAGATAAGATAAGATAAGATAAGCCTTTATTAGTCCCACAACGGGGAAATTCCAGGATTGCAACAGCACAGGGATAGCAACACTCAGAGCAACAATCAGAAGGCAAGAAAAAAAAAACAAGCAAGCAAGAGCAGCTAATATACATATGTACATATTACTATAAAATATATATATACACACACACACACACACAGACACACAGTGCAGAGCATTGTAGCTGGATGGAATAAATATATGAATATATGAACACAGTGCAGAGCATTGTAGCTAGATGGAATAAATATGTAAATATATAAACACCCACAGTACGGAGCATTGCAGCTAGGTGGAATAAATATGCAAGTATATAAACACACACAGTGCGGAGCAATGTAGCTAGATGGAATAATATGTAGATATATAAAAACACAGTGCGGCGCATTGTAGCTAGATGGAATAAATATATAGATATATAAATATAAACACACCCAGTGCTGAGCATTGTAGCTAGATGGAATAAATATATAGATATATAAATATAAACACACCCAGTGCAGAGCATTGTAGCTAGATGGAATAAATATGTAAATAGTATATAAACACACACAGTGCAGAGCATTGTTGCTAGGTGGGATGAAACAGCATAACCGTCTATTTAGTTATCCTACATGGTATGATTATGTGCCCATACATATTCTCACCCTCCATAGCGACCGGTATGTTCCTAGTTGTATGCCGGAGAGGACCATTGTGTAAGTCTATTGCATCTTTTGCATTCAAAAAAAACTATTAGTTTGTTACGTCTTTTTGCTATCTCTGCGAGCAGCCCTGCTTAGGTTGTACAGTCTGACAGCCGTTGGTAGGAAGGACCTACGAAACCTCTCGGTTGTGCACCTGGGATGATGTAGTCTGCTGCTAAATGAGCTCCTCAGTGCATCCAGTATGTCCTGCATAGGGTGGAACTCGGACTCCAGCAGAGATGACAGTTTAGCCACCGTCCTTCTCTCTCCTATCTCCTCCATCGGATCAAGGCGTTGCCCCAGGACAGAGCTAGCTTTCTTAATCAGTTTGTTCAGTCTCTTCCTATCGGCTGCAGTAATGCCACTGCCCCAGCAGACCACTCCAAAAGTGATGGCTGATGCCACCACCGTGTCATAGAATGACTTCAGCAGCGCCCCTTGTACACCAAAAGACCTGAGTCTCCTCAGCAGGAACAGCCTGCGCTGTCCCTTCTTGTAGAGTGCGTCAGTATTGTGTGACCAGTCTAGTTTATTGTTCAGATGAATACCCAGGTACTTGTAGGATGTCACCATCTCGATGTCTGTTCCCTGTATATTTACTGGTGCTGTGAGGGGCTGCCCATGCCTGCGGCAGTCCACCACCAGCTCCTTAATTTTCCTCGCGTTGATCTGGAGGCAGTTCCGATGGCACCAGTCCACAAAGTCCTGGATAAGCCCTCTGTACTCAGCTTCATCTCCGCTGGAGATGAGACCAACGATCGCAGAGTCATCAGAGAACTTCTGTAGATGGCAATGTGTTGTGTTGTGTGAGAAGTCCGCAGTATAAAGAGTGAACAGGAAGGGAGCCAGCACCGTTCCCTGGGGGGCCCCCGTGCTACTGATGATCGTGTCGGACACACAGTCCCGGGTTCTCACAAACTGAGGCCGGTTCGTGAGGTAGTCCAGGATCCATGATGACAGGTGCTGGTCCACCCCTGCGCGCAGCAGCTTGTCCTTCAGGATCATCGGTTGGATGGTGTTGAAAGCACTGGAGAAGTCAAAGAACAGATCCTCACCATATTCCCGGGCTTCTCCAGGTGGGACAGAGAACGGTGAAGGAGGAAGGTCACCGCATCCTCCACCCCAATGCCATGCTGGTAGGCGAACTGGAGTGGATCCATCGCTGGTTCCACCAGGGGGCGGAGATGAGCAAGGAGCAGTCTCTCCAGGGTCTTCATCAAGTGGGACGTCAAGGCCACCGGTCTGAAGCTGTTCAGGTCTTTGGGGTGGGAAGTTTTTGGTACAGGTACCACACAAGATGTTTTCCACAGCTGTGGTACCCTCCCCAGTTTCAGGCTCATGTTGAAGATATACGTCACAATCCCACACAGCTGGTCTGCACAGGACTTGAGGAGCTTTGCGCTGATGCCGTCCGGTCCCGACGCCTTCCTCGCCTTGATCTTCCTCAGCTCCGTCCTCACCTGGGTCTTGGTCAGGGTCAGGATGGGGGGCTGTGTGTTGGGAGTGGGGGGGGGGGTGTCGGTGGAGTGGGGAGTGGGTAGCAGGACTTGATTTCTTAGAGGCAGCAGTGGTTGTTGTGCAGACAGGGGGGAGGGCGGTTGGTCAAATCTATTGAAAAACAGATTCAGGTTGTTCACCCACTCCCTGCCCCCCGTGGCCGGGGGGGAGGTATTCTGGAGCCCCGAGATGGTTTTGAGGTTTCTCCAGACCCCGCTGATGTCGCTCTGTTGCAGCTTGTCCTCCATCTTCTTCCTGAAGCTGTCCTTGCCTTCTCTGATCTTTCTCCTCAGCTCCCTCTGTACGGACTTCAGCATCTCCCTGTTCCCCGACCTGAAGATCCTCTTCTTCTCTCTCAGAAGTGTTTTTATCTCAGGGTTGATCCAGGGTTTATTGTTTGAGTGACGCCGTATGGTCTTGGTGGGAACGGATTTGTCCACACAGAAGCTGAGGTAGCCCGTGAAGGTGTGAATGAGGCCATCGATGTCCTCACCATGTGGATCGCAGAGCTGCTTCCAGGCAGTGGCTTCAAAACAGTCCTTTAGAGTGTCCATTGTCTCCTCAGACCATAACTCCACAGTGTGCATGGCTGGAGGTTGTCTGTGCACTAGGGGTTTGTACACCGGTCGGAGATGAACCAAGTTGTGATCCGATCTCCCAAGTGGGGGGAGTTGTGATGAGGTGTACGCCTCCTTAGTGTTTGCGTAGAACAAATCCAGTGTTTTATTGTCTCTAGTGTGGCATGTGACATACTGGGTGAAAGTGGGCAGAATGGGAGACAGTGAAACGTGGTTGAAATCGCCTGAGATGAGGAGAAGAGCATCTGGGTGTTCTGTCTGCAGCCTGCTGGTTACTGAATGGATGACGTCACGCGCTGTCCCAGCGTTCGCCGTCGGATTTGCATAAACAACAATGCAGATCACGTGTGAGTGTTCTCTCGGGAGATATGTAGGCCTCATGCTAACAGCTAGCAACTCAATGTCTTTGCTGCAGTGTCGTTGTTTAACAGTGATATGTCCCGGTCTGCACCAGTTGTTGTTAACATACATTATCACTCCACCGCCCCTAGTTTTGCCACTCTCTGGTGTTCGGTCAGCTCGTATCATGTGAAAACCCTCCAGCTCAATGTTAGCATCTGCTGCTAGTTCAGTTAGCCACGTCTCAGTAAACAAAAGGAGAGAGCACTCCCGGTAAGTGCTATCATAACGGGAGATAGCCGCTAGCTCATCTAACTTTCCCAGTATCGACCGTACATTTCCCATGACAACAGATGGAAGGGAGGGTCTGTACCTTATATTTTTTGTCCTCCGCCTTACTCCAGCCCGGCAGCCGTGGCGTTTTCGCCTCAGTTCTCTCGGTATGTCGAGTTTTTCCAGTGGGACCGGGTGGCGGTTAAATGCTAGCAGCTCTTCCCTGTTGTATCGTATCCTGCTATAAACAGTGGCTCCGTCCACCGGCTCAGGAGACATTTGGGACGATCTGTGTGTCCGTGATATAAGTGGGGTGAAAAAAAAAAAAAAAGTGATCAAAAGAGAGAGGAAGGGAAAAAAAACTCGGAATCGAGCTGCTGTTGCAAAAGGCAGCCGACTGGTGTGGCGCCGAGACTAGCTTGTAGATAGCTTGTAGATTACACACACACATTCAACCTTGGATGTGCCACAATAAGCACAGACACCGTAAGTGCGTTTTTTAGGAGCCGAGAATCAGCTTCCATTTTATTGAACCAAACTTGGACTCATTACATCCTAGTGCACATGCGCGTATTACTTTATACAAGAACTATCAATGCGCAACAATGAAATAAAATAGATCCCAATATCCCATACCTAACAGCTGGGCAACACAGACTTTCCACTCCCTCCAAAGATTTTCTATGGGGTTGAGATCTGGAGACTGGCTAGGCCACTCCAGGACCTTGAAATGCTTCTTACGAAGCCACTCCTTCGTTGCCCGGGCGGTGTGTTTGGGATCATTGTCATGCTGAAAGATCCAGCCACTTTTCATCTTCAATACCCTTGCTGGTGGAAGGAGGTTTTCACTCAAAATTTCACGATACATGGCCCCATTCATTCTTTCCTTTACACGGATCAGTCGTCCTGGTCCCTTTGCAGAAAAACAGCCCCAAAGTATGAGGTTTCCACCCCCATGCTTCACAGTAGGTATGGTGTCCTTTCTCCTCCAAACACGACAAGTTGAGTTTTTACAATAAAGTTCTATTTTGGTTTCATCTGACCATATGACATTCTCCTAATCCTCTTCTGGATCATCCAAATGCTCTCTAGCAAACTTCAGACAG
The DNA here is from genome assembly GCA_020510985.1 of Pholidichthys leucotaenia. Classification (NCBI taxonomy): domain Eukaryota; kingdom Metazoa; phylum Chordata; class Actinopteri; order Cichliformes; family Pholidichthyidae; genus Pholidichthys; species Pholidichthys leucotaenia. Next base: position 277,593,308 of record CM035840.1, on the reverse strand, counting down.
GCCTGGACATGTACTGGCTTAAGCAGGGGGACACGTCTGGCACTGCAGGATTTGAGCCCCTGGCGGCGTAGTGTGTTTCTGATGTAGCCTTTGTTACTTTGGTCCCAGCTCTCTGCAGGTCATTCACTAGGTCCCCCCATGTGGTTCTGGGATTTTTGCTCACCGTTCTCGTGATCATTTTGACCCCACGGGGTGAGATCTTGCGTGGAGCCCCAGATCGAGGGAGATTATCAGTGGTCTTGTATGTCTTCAATTTTCTAATAATTGCTCCCACAGTTGATTTCTTCACACCAAGCTGCGTACCTAGTGCAGATTCAGTCTTCCCAGCCTGGTGAAGGTCTACAATTTTGTTTCTGGTGTCCTTTGACAGCTCTTTGGTCTTGACCATAGTGGAGTTTGGAGTCTGACTGTTTGAGGTTGTGGACAGGTGTCTTTTATACTGATAACGAGTTCAAACAGGTGCCATTAATACAGGTAGTGAGTGGAGGACAGAGGAGCCTCTTAAAGAAGAAGTTACAGGTCTGTGAGAGCCAGAAATCTTGCTTGTTTGTAGGTGACCAAATACTTATTTTCCACCATAATTTGCAAATAAATTCTTTAAAAATCCTTCAATGTGATTTTCTGGATTTTTTTTTCTCATTTTGTCTCTCATAGTTGAGGTATACCTATGATGGAAATTGGAGACCTCTCTCATCTTTTAAGTGGAAGAACTTGCACAATTGGTGGCTGACTACATACTTTTTTGCCCCACTGTATCTGGCAATCAGTCGGTTTAATTCTTGCTGGGCCACAAACTGTCCGGATGTATATCTGTGCTTGAAATCCAGCATGGCTGTTCAGATAGCGTAAATCCACTAATAACACAGTGTTAGCATAGCACTAGCTTTGATCTTGTTGCTGTTCTCAGGTGCTTCTGAAAATTGCTGTCGGTCTCACATGACCCACCAATATATTTTTGTCCTTAACCGCGACAAAGGAAAAATAATCTATTTCCACAAAAATAAAGTAGCTTCATCTTTTCCCAGCAGGAACAAGCTCCATTTGTGGCTGCAGCAGTGAAGAGGCTCATTGACTGACTTCTGCGTCAGCTTCAGGGTCAGTTTGTATTTATTTGCACTAAAAATATCTATCCATATTAATAAAATGAGTAATGCAAGTAACGCATCTGATCAAATTTCAGTAACTATAATGCATTACTGAATTTTTAAACAGTAATTTCGTTACACAGCACGTTCCCGCAAAAGTAGTGGCATTACAGTAACGCATAACGCGTTACTCCCATCAGTGGTTATAACTGCAAATATTTCTAAATACCAAAGTCACAATAAACACCTACAGTTTCATAGATAAATGCCATTAAAATGCAGAGTGAATAAAGTTATTAATTAGTGAACAAACTTGTTAACAGGCCTTATAAGTGCATGAGCAGAAATTGTATTATTATCTACATTTTTAATATCTTATTGGTGGTAATGTATTTCCACTGATACATTTGTCAAACAAAAATGAGGTCATTACCATGAACATTACCACAGTTAAGAAAACTGATTTGGTTACAGTAGCTCTGCTAATAGCTAAAATGCTACAGGCTTGAAGAGGGGATTTTTTCTTTGACAATAAACATCTCTTGAGTTAACAAAACTTGTTTATACTGAAGAACAATGAGTAATGTCACCTAGCAAGATGATGTTTTACATTTATTTTGTGGAGATGAAATAACCAGACCGACTTTCTGAGCAGACAAACTTTATTTCACTCTCACATTTTCCAAAATCAGAACATTGAACATTAAACATTTGTAGCAGGGACTCTCTCTTTTATATCCCGAAACTCACACCTCCCTGCTACCTGAGGTCCTGCATTCACCATTCCCTCCCCCAAGACAATTCCCCTTACCCCCAGCCCTTTGATCTCCATGCTCTCTCAGTCTGAGGGGAAAACTACTGAACTCTACAGCATGGGTCGTCGCGGCTTCGGTCTCCGCCCATAGCTGCTGTATTGGGGGGTTCTCGGTTCCGTGACACTGCTGTGCCGGTGGGGGGTTCCTGGGGGTACGTCCGTCTGGGGAGCTCTCAGCGGGGGTCGTCCTCGCTGAGGAGCTCGAGCCAACTGCAGCTGCTCATCTGTCACAACAAAGGCGGGGTTAAGCCTGTCTATACAGATTCTCTCCCGGCGACCCCCCAGGTCTAACACAAAAGGTTTGTCCCCAGTTTCCAACACTCTGAACGGGCCATCGTAGGGTGGGCGCAATGGGGTTCAGTGGGCATCGTGCCCGACAAACACGAACACCGCGTCCTTCAAGGTTTTTGGCACAAACGCGTGGGGAAAAGAGTGGTGGGCCGGGCCAGGGAGTGTCCGTGCTTCTGCGCTATGCTGTGAACGCGGGGATGGATGGGTGTTTGGCGCGGGGTTATCTGGTAAAAACTCCCCGGGGAGCCGTAGGGGCTGCGTAAAAACCAGCTCTGTTGGGGAAGCCACTAAATCCTCCTTCGGTGCGGAACGCCACCCTAATAGAACCCACAGCAATCGGTCCACCCAATTTGCATCCGTAAGCGAAGCCCTGAGCACTGCCTTGAGTGACCTATGGAAACGCTCGCATAACCCATTGGCCTGTGGGCTGTATGCGGTCGTGCGATGAATTGAGACGCCCAGGCTCTGGGCCATTGTGGACCAGAGGTTGAAAACAAACTGCAGGCCCGGATCGGACGTGATGTCTGAAGGGGGGCCAAAACGTGCCACCCATGTTGTTAAAAAGGCACGTGCCACCTCCGCGGACGCGGTGGAAGCTAGTGGGACTGCTTCGGGCCATCGCGTGGTGCGGTCCACCACTGTCAGGAGGTGTGTGAACCCCTGCAATGGCGGGAGGGGGCCGACGAGGTCCACGTGAATGTGGTCGAACCTCTTAGCCAGGATATAGAATGGCTCAAGGGGGGCCTTTGTGTGCCTGTGCACTTTGGCTCGTTGGCACGCTACACAGGCTGCAGCCCACTTTTTCACCTGTTTGCGCAGGCTCGGCCAGACAAGCTTTGCTGCCACCATTTTGACTGACGCGCGTACGCCTGGGTGCACCAGGGAGTGAACCGATTCAAAAACGTGGCGTCGCCAAGTGCGTGGTACCACCAGGCGCGGGCGGCCAGTGGAGACATCACAGACTGGGGGGGAGGGGGCGTCTTGCATAACTCTGCTCTCCAGCCTTAACCCTGTTGGTCCAGACTGGAGCGCGCACACGTCCTCATTGCCGATCTGCTCCGCGACCATGGCCGTGTAATCTATCCCTACGTAGACTGAAGCCACTAATGCGCGCGAGAGGCAGTCTGCCACCACGTTGAGTTTACCGGCCACATGCTGAATGTCGGTCATAAACTCCGACATCGCGGCCAGCTGTCTCTGCTGCCGGCCCGACCATGGTTCCGAAACCTTGGCCATCGCATACGTTAGCAGCTTGTGGTCCACGAACGCAGTGAAGGTGCGCTCTTCCAGCCAGAACTGGAAGTGGTGTATGGCCAGGTGGAGAGCCAGCAACTCCCTGTTGAACGTGCTGTATTTACGCTCATTGTTGCGCAAAGACCTGCTAAAAAAGGCGAGCGGCTGCCAAGAACCGGCGACACACTGCTCCACAACGGCCCCTATGGCCACTTCTGATGCACCTGTAGTGAGCGCAATCTGAGTCGCCGGGTCTGGGTGCGCCAGCAGTGCAGTGTTCACCAGAGCTGTTTTAACCTCGGAAAACCCTTGCTCCCGCTCAGGAGTCCAGTCAGCTTCTGTTTCTTAAGCGTGGTGTACAACGGCTGCATGAGCTGGGCTGCATGGGAGAGGAAACGGTTATAAAAGTTAACCATCCCCAAAAACTCCTGCAGCGCCCTGACCGTCTGAGGCCGGGGAAAATTTGCCACTGCGCGCACCTTGTCTGGCAAGGGTATTGTTCCCTCCAGTGAGATGCGGTGTCCCAAAAAATCGATCCCTGTCACGCCAAACTGGCATTTCGCCGGGTTGATTATTAACCCGTGCTCCTCCAACCTCCGGAAAACCGTCCTGAGGTGGGCTAAGTGTTCGTCCTCGGACGCGCTGGCCACCAGGATGTCATCCAGGTAGACAAACACAAATGGCAGATTGCGCAACACCGCATCCATCATGCGTTGGAATGCCTGTGCTGTGCCTTTTAACCCGAAAGGCATGCGTAAAAACTCAAACAGACCAAACGCGGTTAGTACAGCCATTATAGGTATGTCCTCTGCGCGCACTGGGACCTGGTGGTAACCACGGACCAGGTCTATCTTAAAAAAAATACATGCCCTGGCGAGGTGAACGGAAAAATCCTGAATATGGGGGATCGGGTAGCGGTCGTGCGCTGCGGCGTTGTTTAATCTGTGGAAATCTCCGCAAGGTCGCCACGATCCCTCAGCGTTAGGGACCATATGTAGTAGGGATGCCCATGGGCTGTTTGATTGTTTGATGATGCCCAGCCTTTCCAAGTTGGCAAACTCCTCGTGCGCTATGGCCAGTTTAACTGTGTCCAGGTGCCGAGGTCGTGCAAAAACGGGCGGCCCGGTGGTGGTAATAAAGTGTTCCACCCCATGTTTAGTGATGGCCGCCAAAAACTTCGGGACCGTGAGTGCTGGGAACTGGGTGAGCAGTGTACGGAACTTACCACCTGGAGCTGTGACATTGGCTAGCGTTGTTGGCCCGGCTCCTCGAGCTGTACAGGGGAGAGAATCAAAAGACATTGCATTAATCAGGCATCTGTTAGTAACATTGACTAGTAGTCTGTGTGCACACAAAAAATCACTGCCAAAGATTGGGAAACTGCATGCTGCTATGACGAATGTCCACTGGTACGTACGGCCGTGCAGGGATACAGTCAGTGTCCTCTCGCCAAAAGTCTTAATGTCTGAGCAGTTTGCGGCCGTCAGGTCGGGGCTGCTAGGTCCCGCTAGCCGGTCGGCGTAGGATGACAGGATGAGGCTCTTTTGGGAGCCGGAATCCACGAGGAATCATCTCCCCGAGCATGAGTCTGTCACGTAGAGCAGCTTGCTTTCTTCACCAGCGGTTGCTGCTGCTATCGACTGCCGGTCCTGGTGTTTCCCGAACGCTTGAATTGGCCAGGTGACATGCATCGGCGTGTGTCCTCTCCAAAACGGCAGTGGTAGATGCAGAGTGTGTCTCTCTGGCGCTTCCTGGCCCCCGCTGCCACTACCATCCCTGGCTCCTCGCTTCCGCTGGCCATCTCGCTGGGTTCCGACACCGCTGCGTTCACTGTGAGGGCTCTGGTGGTGAGGATGATCCAATCTGTCTCCTGGGCTAGTACACGGTAGTCACGCGCAGCCAGCAGCGGCGAGTTGGCAAGGACCGCTCTGGCCACCGTTGGGAGGTTCCGGAGGAAAAGATGGGCAAATAGAAAATGCCCGTCGTCCGTGCCCATCAATGCCAACATCTTCTCCATCCATTCGACCGCCGACCCGTCTCCCAACTCGGAGCGCGTCAGGAGTCTCTCCATTCTCTCGCAATCCGAGAACGTGTAGCGCCGGGTCAGCGCGGCTTTGAGAGTCCCGTATTTGTTGTGGGCTGGGGGCTGTTGGAGCAGGCTCGCTACTTGCTGAGTCGTGCGAGCGTCCAGCGCTGCAACCACATAGTAATATCTGGTGTCATCTGCCATTATTCCCCGGAGCGCGAACTGGGCCTCGGTGTGGAGGAACCAAGACTTCGGGTCGTGCAGCCAAAAGTCCAGTAGTTTGACCGAAATGGCGCACGCATTGCTGGGGTTTCCCGTCCGGGTTGTCTCTGGGGTGTTCGCCTCATGTTCCATTCTGCATCAAGGGTCACCAGTGTGGAGATGAAATAACCAGACCGACTTTCCGAGCAGACAAACTTTATTTCACTCTCACATCTTCCAAAATCAGAACATTGAACATTAAACATTTGTAGCAGGGACTCTCTCTTTTATGTCCCGAAACTCACACCTCCCTGCTACCTGAAGTCCTGCATTCACCATTCCCTCCCCCAAGACAATTCCCCTTACCCCCCAGCCCTTTGATCTCCATGCTCTCTCAGTCTGAGAGGAACACCGCTGAACTCTACAGCATGGGTCCCCCACAATTTCACAATATACCATTGTAGTAGATCTAGGGAGATTTATCATGAGTGTATTTGAAAAAGATTTAAGTTGGAGCATTTCTAAAGACAGGAGAAAAAAATACTCCAAGAATCGCTGGGCCACACCATGCTCAGTGTCACAGTTTTATGAGAGAAATTTACATTTTCATAGTGTTACAATGATTAGGACTGTTAGCATATGCAGCTGCTGTTTACCTCAGAGAAAATTTGCAATGTTGTTTTAAATTGCAGTGACCATGATTGAAGTTAAAAAGCAGGCTAATATTGTGAAGATGCATGTTATTCTCAGAAACGCACTTTAATTTCTGACAATGAAAATGACAACAAAGCAAATCATTAACAACAACAAAATAACTCATTAAAAGTGTGTTCACACCAAATGCGAACGGGCAGCGCAAATCCATACAAAGTGAATGGGAAGACACGAGTACGTGTGAATTTGCGTGGTCGCGCGTTTGCATCCGCTAGCTAGCTGCTAGCTTTGAGATTCTGCTGTCAAATAAAAATTATCACCATTGCAGAGTAAACTAGTTAGAAAATGAAACTCACTCACCGGGAGACAGGAGGACCAGGAACTCTTCAGCTGAATTGGGATTTTGGAGTTATTTATCCACGGTTTCCGGCCACGGACGTCCTAGCAAGCTAGCAAGCTAGCAACGTAAACACCCATCATCTGTGAAGTTTTGGAGGCTTGAGAGGACATTTTCAGGTGAGCCCCCGGTCGGATAATGTAATCCTAAGCATGACGGTGTTTTGGGAATTTCCACAGCAGGTTGAACACAGCGTCAGAAGTTTTAAAGACAATTTTGCCTGTCTGCATCTCACTATTCATGTCTGTTGGCATGTTTACACTGATTTATAATGTAATCGTGCGAAAAATTCGCCAGATTGCGTTTGGTGTGAACGCACCTTAACAGCATTAAACAGTCAAAAACATAAAACATGGAAGTCTTTGTGAAAGTAGCCCATTCTGGGATAGAAGTGACATAAGTGAGTGCCATCTTTATGTGGGGGGGGGGGGGGTGCAGCTCCATATCGATGACTGAAATGCAGAACCTCCTATCTGAAGAATGTGTGGCTTAACCCCCACAACAGACTGGGACATGCAGAGCGCGCATCTGGAGCGATTAACAGAACAATAGGCAGCCTCCCTGTGTCTAGCTCCTTCCGCTGGTATCATGCTGTTTTGTATGACTCAAATGCAAACATTCATGCTTCCTGCTCTTAATGTGATGCAAATGTCCCATGCCTTTCATGCATTGTCTGTAACTGGGTATAAATACCACATATGTTCTGTAATTCACTCTCTCTCATTCCTTCAACTGCTGCTGACACACACATCCTGTGTCTCTTTGCTGAGAGCCTGAGGACCCCGCTCCAGTCTGCTCACACAAAGGCTGGAGCGGAGTTCCTATGATGGCGGTATGATTTAATAAACCTACTTAAACTCTCACTTCGCTGCCTTTATTTTATCATCCACCTCAGAATGCACTTTTTTGAGAAAACTAAAAAAACTTGGTTTTTGACCCATGTATGTCAGTATTGACCCACCGACATACTATTCCAGTGGGTCAATATCCATCCATCCATCCATCCATCCATCATCTACTGCTTGTCTGGTTGCGGGGCAGCAGTCCAAGCAGAGTAGCCCAGACTGTTGCATGGTTCACATAGCACCATGATCCCCACGATCCCTCCTGCAGGTGGTGAACCCACTGGAGGGTGAACAGCCCATATTATGACCCCCTCTTATTTCAAGCAACACTATGTAAGATTTTCCCCCTTAAAATAATGTTTCCAAAATTATTTTTACAGCACATCAATCCTTGACCAGGTGAATGTCACTTCCCCCAAAGCCTGAGTAGGCCACATTGCCTGCAGCAGCTCTGTTCTTTATAGGAACACTGAAAAGATGACAACTATGGCAACTGTGACCTCAGTCCCATTCACAGGACACAACTGTAGCCACCACCCTGTGACTGGTTATTGTGCCTGAGGTCAGAGTCACCACAGCTGTAGTTTTTTTCAGTGTTCTACCCAGAACAAGAATGTTACATAGTGCTGCTTGGAAAAAAAGGTCTGATAAGAAACATGGACCAAATAGCTAACATCAATGGTAACAGTTGTCTATAGAGAGATCCTGAGTAAACCCAAAGATGATTAACACACAGAACAGTTTTAAACAGCACATGACAGAAATGGTTAATGCAGAGTTTTTCTTTTTTACCTTCTGTTTATGACTTCTGTATTTAGTGAGGAAGTTACATTAAAAAACCCAAAAACTTTCATCCTATAACCTGCAGTGTTTGTGTGAGCTTCTTTAACTTAGATGTATTATACTGTATTTCTAAGTTTAAGCATTCTAGCACCAACATGACAATCATTAGGACCAAGGATCAAGGCTTAGAGAACTGCTCATATTCTTCATCATCCACACAAACACTCTGCCTCCCATTTACTTTGTTAGCGTCATCCTATTGTGACTCAACTTTCAGTTCACCATGAGTGAGTTCACTTTTTTGGGGGGAGGCGGGGGGGGTGAACTTAGCTTGATATTGATTTATATTTGATATTGAACAAAAACTTTGAATAACTCATTTCTTTTCTCTGTGAGGTGACCTTTGAGCCAATATCAGTAAAATGTGAACTTGCACAACACTAAATGCAAATATTTTTTTTGTTTTTACAAATGTCTGTTTTAAATATACCCAGCAGAAGTATTGCTAAATTCTACTATTCCTTTGTTTAAATTATGCAGCGACCTCCAGGGAAAAGAGGTAGAAGGTCATGTTGAACTTCAGCTGAATACATGAGTGTGGTTCCAAATGGAGACGAACCACAAGTCACAGAGAGAATAAGAAATGATTGAATTCAACAAGTTGATTCACCATTACAGCTGGTGTATGTTGTGTTACTTAGTATAATTAAGAGCCCTTTTATCCTTCAGTAATTAAAATGCCATCCACTTTACAGTTAGTCTACTGAACAGTGACAGCATGAATGCAATGAGCTGCTTGGTTGATGATGTTAAATACTGTATGATTCTTGTATCAAAACTAGGGCTGCAAGTTATCGATTAATTCATTAGCCTTCAGTTGATTCACCTTATTGATCAATTAATGATTAATTCATAAGTGGCAGACGCTGAATTTGCCTCTGTACAATAGAGTTTTTTTTATCTATAACAAAAAGCTAATTACTGTTTTTGATATAGTGAATAAAACATGCACATCATATTCCTCTATGATTTATTGTACCATTTGCATTTTTTCCCACAGTCAATTGCATGTTTTGTTGATTAACAAATTCTGTACTGTATAGTGTGTACTATGTGCTGGTGCATCACAGTAAATTAGAATATCATGATTTATAATTATTTTAAAAACTATAACAATATCATAAAACATATTCAAAAAAGTCTGTGTCAGGAATATATCAACGTTCACCTTTTCTAATTATATTACCAAAATTTTAACTTTCACAGTGTTCTAATTTACTGAGTTGCACAAGTAGACGGTTTTAACAGGAAAATAAATTGTGAGCTGCTTCATCTGGTGCATGTTAAACATTATTAGCTCCTTTCAGAGTACCCCAGGTATCCAGGCAAAGCCAGTACCATCCGGACTCCGTCTGTTGTCTGAAAAGGGTTACTCACACTACTTGACTCAGACTAAATAACCATGCAGGTGATTTGGGTCGTTGGCCACCTCACCTCAGCAGACATTTGAATAAGACAACGCAGATAAACGTGCGATGAAGTAGGTGCCACCATCACCACGTCACAGCAACAGTGACAGAGAGTGGAAATGCATCAGAAGGCTGTCTGCCATTATTCTAACAGATTATATTAATTTCTAATCTGCAGCAAATAACTGTGTATGCTACAATTACACAACTATCACAGCGGCTGAGAGTGAAAGGTTTCTTTTAAGAGCATTTTTTTTACACTCTGTCATGAATGGCCCCTCGGGGCAGAGAGACAGACCCACGTGCTGAACTGTGAGTTGTGAGATTTATTGACAATAACAAAAACATAAAGTCCAAAACGGTGCTCAAACACAAAATTCCAACGAGAGAGAGAGTAATTTACAAATTACACACCAGAGCGAGGACAGAGCTCTGGTGGAGACAAGGAGAAACTCAGGTGAGACTTACTCAAGACAACGACTACATGAAATGAAAATGCTGTCCTTGAACAGGGTCAGAACAAATAACACAAGTAATGCCAGGTGTGGGGTCACATGAGCGGGCAGAAGGTAGTAATAATTAATAATTTGGATCAGCTGGAAGTAATGAGAGGAGAGCGACCGGCTGACAGCTGAGAGGGCTACGCCCACACGGAGCACCAACCAGGAAATGCCCTGACAGCTGTCAACCACAACAATACGGAATAAGAAGAATAAAATATAAACAAGTACAAACTGAGAAATAGATACCAATTGATACAGAATCAAAACATAGTAAAACTAAGACATAAATAGGAAAATAAAAAACATTGCAGGGATAACAAAAACCAAAAGGCAAAAAAATACAGCAAATATATAAATATAGAGAAGAAACCACAAGACTGAGCATGGCGGAAACCTCAAGTGCTCAGCTTGTGACACACTCCCGCGGAGGCTGCAGCAGCTCTCTGACTGTCATTGGCTGCTGTAGGGTTGACTAAGCCAGCTCCCCTGGTACTGTGTGTTGAAATGTAAATACCTTTACCTCAGTGGTAACTTGGGTCTGGTCTGCTTTCATGTCTAGCAGTGGGTTGAAGGCAGCGGGGATGGGTTTTTGCGCTCTTTTGATCAAAGTACCAACCTTTGTCAGGAAATCCAGGCCCAGTAACATGGCCTGTGTGGACCAATTAATACACAGAATATGTGCTGCCAAGATGTGGAACCCAGGCTTAAAGTCACTGAGATGTAGCCCAAAGTGTTCAGTATTTGTGCATTTAGAGTACCTGAGTCAATATAGTTCTTTGTTAGTGGCCTGTTACTCAAAGCAGGAGCTGCTGTTCAAAAACTCGCACTGATCAATGACACTGATGCTCCAGAGTCTACAAGACGTTTGTGTCCTTTCGGCCACCCCTTTCACATAGGATGTAGGCTTGTTCTTAATGTTGGAATTGTCAGGGGTCATAGCAGTACCCATATTTTCTGGGGTCCTTTCTGGAAAAAACTGATGTGTAGGCCTCTACATCAGATGCAGTTAGTTTCCCAGGCTGACCAACATCCAGGTTCCCCACATATGCACTCACATTTTCCTCTAGCTTAGGGGTAGAGACCCTGTGGTTGAGCTTTAAGTTCCTTATTGTCCTCCCTTATGTTTTTCATCTCCATCCTGATGAAGCTCATCTCCTCACATACGTAGTTTCTCCACAGTTCTTTGTAAACTGTCCATTGTGGATACAGACTGCACAGTGCCACTGTCAGCTGCAGAGTGACTGTTAGAATGGCTACTCATATAGTGTCTTAGTAAAGTCTCTCTGGCAAGTTGATATTGTTCTTCACCAAAGCTTCATCCAGGTCTGTGGCCCCCCTGTTCCAGACAATTGGTATTCCATGCTGAATCCAGGCCCGCCAGGAAGTGGTGAAACCTTTCCTCCCTGAGAGCCTGGTCACCATAATCGGGATATGCCTCCAGTACCAGCTGACTGCCTGGTCACCATAATCGGGATATGCCTCCAGTACCTGCTGACTGCCATCTGCCGTATAAACTTCCCAGCTTTCACCAGGGGCCTACAGTCATGCAGAAATATTTTCCCTGAACTGATCCATAAGCTGTCTTTGTCCAACAGATGTCTTTAATCTATCTTCAGGAGCATCATAGTACCACTTAACAGCATCAGCAAAACTGTTCCATAGCAGAAATGGAGCTCTGACCAAACGAGTAGGAAGACTTGTGGCCAAGTCACTGTGGTTGTCTGTATCTGCCTCCACAGCAACTCTGACCACCATCTGATGTGAAAGGAGCTGGCAGGTCGATTTTCACCTCTGCATTCGAAGACAGTGCAGGAAATCCACCTCTGTTAGATTTAAGTGGGTCCTCATCTCCAAGGACCCGCTACAACTCCATCATACTTTAGCAGTCAGTCAACACTACAAACTGTCATGAGCCGAGCTGGAGGTTTCCTAGCTCAGGCTTCATGGAGGGCTCCTGTTCTTTATCATCTGTGTTTTATGCTACCTTTGGCTTTCCATACCTTATCTGTTTCTTCTGCGTCTGGTAGCCACTCTCCCTGTCTTCTGTCAGTTTCTGACAGGTGATTCCAATTTGTCATTTCCCTGCCCAGGTTCACATATTCACACGCTCTCTCACTCTTACTCACTCTATCATCCACACCTGCTTTCCTTCCGCTCTACAATCACGTTCTTGCACCAGCAATCATTGTGATGATCAGGGCTGGTGTACTTAAGCCCTGTCCTTACTCCTGTGTATTGCCGGTGCATTGTGTTGTCTACTTCCTACACACAGTAGGTGTTCTGCTCTGCCTGCTCCTGGTGTTCGGACTTTTTCCTTTGGATTACGGTTACTGTTGTTTTGTCCCAGAGCCCAGCTGTGCTCCAACACTTCCATGTAAGTCCTGCTTCCTGGTTCACATTTCTGGTTTCCCCCAGCGACCAGTGTTTCCCTGGGGGCTTATGTGAACTGCCTTTCCCTAAGTCCTAACCTGAGCTGAGCTGTGTTAACCTGCTGTGCTGTGAACTGTTTCTTGGAATCCTATGTTGGATAATTGCTGTATGTTTGATTCCTCACTTATTAAAACACTCTCTTCACCTGCTATTGGGTTTGTCTATTCCTTTTGTGTGTGCGTAAAGCGCACGCCTATGACACAAACTGACACAGTAAATTATATAATCAGAATCCATGAACCATAGCTGCTACCAGTGTAACCAAATTCTTAGGGTAGCATCTCGTGGAGCAGCGCATGTTGAGGAACATGGTGATTTTTGGATTAGCCAACTTTTCTGACGTATGTTCACAAACATCAGGGTTCACCTCTGTCATTAGTGACATGTTTCAAGCTAAGGCAGGACCCAAGGAGCAGAGACCACAACAGGTTAACAGGTAAGGTGCAAGATAGTGATTTTATTTACAATTATAGTGATTATAGTGCCAGGACAGGAGCCCTGTAGAGGGGAGAGGAGAAAGGGGATGTTAATGACAAGTTAATCTCTGGCAACGTAATGCTGTTTGTGTTGGCTGCAGTGAGAGCTATAATTACGTGCTCTGCTTGCAGGTGAAGATTCAGGAAAGAGGAGAGCCGAGACTGCTGGCAGGATGGTGACGGCTCCGAAGTGACAGATGAGCTGGAGGTTTACCAGAATGGGGGAAGGCGTCGGTGAAAGAAGAGGAGGAGGTGTGGACGAGGATTGACACTTCTCCTGCTTCACTTGCAGGCAGTGTTCCAGCGGTAGAGCTGAGGAGACGTGGCACAGAGATCCAGAGACTAACACAACAAGCAGGTGTGTAAATAGGCTTACGTGGTTTCAAAGATGCTGGGGGTGGGGGGGTTAAAGCTGAGGCTGTGTTGCAAGTGAGCTGGAGCACACACAGGATGTAACACACAGTTCCAGGGTACAGCAGGTGATCTCGTGGCAGCATAAGCTGTGGCATTGAGACAATCCCACAGGGAAATGATGCCAGTTCACCCCTTAATTAGGGTGGGGCCCAGTGGTTTTGCAGCTGAAGGAGATGAGAGATGATTAAAGATGGTGTCTGTGTGTGTGCTTGCTCATCCCGTCCCATGACAGTGCCCTTCCCTCAAGGGACGCCTCCTGGCATTCCACAGGGCTTGTTAGGATGTTGGCAATGAAATTCGTTGACCATGCTAGGGTCGTCGATTGGGGAGCAAGAGTATCCATGAACGTTCCTCAGGGCCATACCCCTCCCAGTCGACCAGATACTGAAGGCCCTGACCCCTACAGTGGACATCCAGAATGCATCGAACAGTATACACAGGGCCTCCGTTGATGAGCCTAGGGGTAGGAGGGGGTTTGGTGGGGGGACAGAGGGGACGGGAGAACACAGGTTTGATGCGGGAGACACGAAAAGAGGGATAGATGCACATAGTGGGAGGCAACCAAAGGTGGACAGAAGATGGGTTGATGATGCGGGTTATGGGAAAGGGACCTATGAACCTGGGAGGCAACTTTCTATAATCAGTCTTTAATGGGATGTCATGTGTGGAAAGCCATACCTTCTGTCCCAAAGAGTACTTGGGGGCCGGGGTCCTTCGCTGATTGGCCATGGTGGAGTTCTGGTTGGCAGTGTGCATTAGGGCCACCCTGGTGGATTGCCAGATGTGGCGGCAGTGCCGTATGTGATGCTGGACAGAGGGAACGGCAATATCTCCTTCGGTGATAGGGAACAGAGGGGGGTTGTATCCTAATGACGCCTCAAAGGGGGTAACGTCCCTGGCAGTTGAAGCCGCACTTTTATGGGCGTATTCAATCCTATGTAGAAACGTGCTTCAGGTGGTAGGGTGTTGAGAGGCCACGCAGCAGAGAGATGTCTCTAGCTCCTGTTTAGCATGTTCACATTGCCCATTAATTCAATTCAATTCAACTTTATTTACTATATAGTGTGGCTCATGTATTTTTGCCTACATATGTATGAGTATAAAGTGAGATGCTTAGGATTGCATATGCGGATTGACCTCACGTCTTAGGATGGGACAATATGTCTGGACCGCCTGTGGATAACGGCAAGAGGACGGAGGTACCGTGATAAAGAGCTGAAAGGACTTCCTGACCTCCTGGGGCCAGGCGGAGGACTAAGGGACTCGGGGGAGAGTTATGGTCAATGTGGGGTGTTGACAGGGATGTGTGATTCTTCCTTTGATGTTGATCGTGATCGTCACTGATCCGTGATCGTTACTTCCTTGTGGTAACGTATCATCACTTCCTGTTTTGCTGTCTGCCTGTGTGGTTTGCTCTCCAGCTCTCCAGCCACTAGCTATGGCTACTACCTCTCTTTCCTCTCCTCCTCTGGTGTGCTCTCTCTGTCAGATGTTTAGCTACACCTCTGCCTCTTTTAGTGATAACGGTAAATGTAATAAATGTTGTCTTTTTGAGGCGCTCGAGGCGAGGTTGTCTGATTTGGAATCCCGGCTCCGCTGCATTGAAACACCGTCTGCGCCAGTTAATCTCGACGGACGCCCATTAGCTGCAGCGGAGCTAGCTAGCTTAGGCCCCCCTGTCACCGGTTCCCCGGCTCTCCTCAGCAGCGAGGAGACTGGGTGGGTGACGGTGAGAAGGAAGCCTAGTCGCAAAGCCCCGGTTCACCACCAACCTGTTCACGTTTCTAATCGTTTTTCCCCGCTCAGCGACACACCCGCTGAGGAAAAAACTCTGATCATTGGCGACTCTGTAGTCAGAAACGTGAACCTAGAGACTCCATCGGCCATAGTCACATGCATTCCTGGGGCCAGAGCAGGCGACATCGAGTCAAATTTGAAAATGCTGGCTAAAAGTAACTGTAAATACTCCACAATTGTTATTCACGCCGGCATTAATGACATCCGTCTCCGGCAGTCGGAAGTCACGAAACTTAATATAGAATCGGTGTGTGACTTTGCAAAAACGATGTCTGCCACTGTAGTATTCTCTGGGCCCCTCCCCAATCTGACCAGTGATGACATGTTTAGTCGCTCGTCATCCTTGAACCGCTGGCTGTCTGTGTGGTGTCCTAAAAATGACGTGGGCTACATTGACAATTGGAGCTCTTTTTGGGGAAAACCTGGTCTTATGAGACGAGACAGCATTCATCCCACTTTGGATGGTGCTTCTCATTTATCTAACAATCTGGCATCTTTTTTATCCAAATTTCCAAAACCATGACTACTCAGAGTTGGGACCAGGAAGCAGAGTTGCAGTCTTACACGCCTCTCTGCAGCTCCTCTTCATCCGCCACCCCTCAACTTAGCCCCTGTCTTCCCCATCAGAGAATCGTTGTCTGCTCCCTCCAAAGTAAATAAAAATATAATGTATAAGCACCCCAAAGTGATAAAGCAAAATATTGGTAAAACTCAAATTAAACATAAAGCCTCTAAATTGAATGATTTGGCCTCTGTTCCTCCTCATAATTTAAAAATTAAATGTGGTTTATTAAATATTAGGTCTCTAACTCCCAAGTCTCTGTTAGTCCATGATCTGTTAATTGATCATCAGATTGATTTAATTTCCCTTACAGAGACTTGGTTAGGGCAAGAGGATTATGTTGGTTTAAATGAATCAACTCCCTCTGGTTATTTAAACTGTCAAAATCCCAGAAGTTCTGGTCGTGGAGGAGGAGTAGCAACAATTTACCATTCCAAATTACTAGTTAATGTAAAGCAAAAAACATGTTATAATTCCTTTGAGGGCCTGGTCCTCAGTATTGGGCACTTTAGCAATTTCAGGTTAAACCCAATTTTATTTGCCATAGTTTATCGTCCCCCATCAACCTATTCAGAATTTTTATCAGAATTTGCTGATTTCTTAGCTGATTTAGTGCTGAAATCTGATAGAATAATTATAGTAGGGGACTTTAATATACATGTGGATGTAGATAGTGACTGCCTTAATGTGGCTTTTAATTCAATATTAGACTCGATTGGGTTTTCTCAGAAAGTAGGAAATTCTACTCATTACCTCCACCATACATTGGACCTTGTTCTGACATATGGCATAGAAATAGAAAATCTTGTAGTGTCTCCTCATAACCCTGTACTGTCAGACCATTGTCTGTTAACCTTTGATTTTACTATTTCTGACTATTTGGCTCCTAAAGAAAAATATTATCACAGTAGATGCCTCTCAGATGATGCTGTTTCCAAATTTATGCAGATTGTTTCCTCTATGCCATGTGTCAACACAACGGAAATAAGCTATAGACAGCCTGCTCCTTCTGTAATTGATAACATGGTGGATAGTGTTTCAGCTTCTCTGCATCAGACTCTAGACTTGGTGGCCCCCTTAAAAAAGAAAAAGTCTAATCAGAGATTTTTAACTCCTTGGTTCAACACAGAAACTCGTAGCTTAAAACAGAAGACTCGTCAATTAGAAAGAAAATGGCGCTCTACTAATTTAGATGAAATCTATTTAGCTTGGAGAAATCATCTTTTAATTTATAAAAAATCTCTTAGAAAAGCTAGAACGAGTTATTACTCTGCATTAATAGAAGAGAACAAGAATAATCCCAGGTTTCTTTTCAGTACTGTAGCCAGGTTGACAAAGAGTCAGGACTCCGTCAATCCTAGCATCCCCTTAGAGCTTACTAGTCAGGACTTTATGAACTTTTTCAATAATAAAATTTCATTCATCAGAGATAAAATCAATCAGATTCTTCCCACAGTTAACTTAAATACTGTAACTACTACAACTCCTTCTATTGATGTCTGTCTTGATGAGTTTTCTCCAATCGACCTTTGTGAGTTAGACAAAATAGTTTCCTCATCCAAACCTTCAACTTGTCTTTTAGACCCTATTCCTACCTGGTTATTTAAAGAAGTCTTCCCACTTATTGGTAGCTTTATTCTTCATATAATCAATTCTTCATTAACTTTAGGCCATGTACCGCAGGCTTTTAAAATGGCTGTAATTAAACCCTTACTCAAAAAGCCAACGCTAGATCCAGGAGCTTTAGCTAACTATAGACCAATCTCTAATCTCCCTTTCATTTCAAAAATCTTAGAAAGAGTTGTTGCTACGCAATTATTTGACCACCTGCAGGGAAATGGTTTACTTGAGGAGTTTCAATCTGGGTTTAGAATCCATCATAGTACTGAAACAGCCTTAGCGAAGGTCACTAACGACCTCCTCATTGCATCTGATAATGGACTAGTTTCTGTACTTGTCCTTTTAGATCTTAGTGCAGCTTTTGATACTATTGATCATAATATTCTACTTGATAGATTAGAACACTATGTTGGACTTAATGGAACTTCGTTGCAGTGGTTTAGATCTTATTTATCTGATAGGTTCCAGTTTGTTCATGTAAATGATGAGTTTTCTCTCAGCTCAAAGCTTAGTCATGGAGTTCCACAGGGATCTGTGCTAGGCCCTACTCTTTTTAGTTTATATATGCTTCCGTTAGGCAACATTATTAGAAAGCACTGTATACATTTTCATTGTTATGCAGATGACACACAATTATACCTGTCAATGAAGCCAGATGATACTAATCAATTAGCCAAGTTAGAAGCTTGTCTTAAGGAAATCAAAGCTTGGATGACTTGTAATTTTCTGCTATTAAATTCAGATAAGACTGAAGTCATTCTTGTTGGTCCAAAAAACCTTAGAAATTCCTTTCCAAATCAAACTTTCAGTTTGGATGCAGCTACTCTTTCTCTTAATAGCTCTGTGAGGAACCTTGGAGTTATTTTTGATCAGGATTTGTCCTTCAATTCACATATTAAATTTGTTTCTAAGACTGCCTTCTATCATTTGCGTAATATTGCCAAGATTAGGAGCATCTTGTCTCAGAGTGATGCTGAGAAGCTGATCCACGCTTTTGTTAGCTCGAGATTAGATTATTGTAATTCTTTATTATCAGGCTGTCCTAAAACATCTTTAAAAAGTCTTCAGCTGATCCAAAATGCTGCAGCAAGAGTTTTAACAGGTACTAGAAAGAGAGATCATATCTCTCCGGTTCTGGCCTCCCTTCATTGGCTTCCCATAGAGTTTAGAATTAAGTTTAAAATCCTTCTTCTTACTTACAAAGCTCTAAACAATCAGGCTCCTTTTTATTTAAAAGATCTGATACTACCGTATCATCCTAACAGAGCAGTACGCTCCCAAAATGCAGGATTACTTGTAATACCTAGAATCTCCAAAAGTACAATGGGAGGCAGAGCCTTCAGTTATCAAGCTCCTCTCCTGTGGAATCAGCTGCCAATCTGGATTCGGGAGTCAGACTCGATCTCTGTTTTTAAGAATAGGGCTAAAACCTACCTTTTTGATATAGCCTACAATTAGGGAGGGATCATGTGTTTCTGAACCCTCCCTTAGTTATGCTGCTAATAGGTTTTGTCAGCCGGGGGACCTCCAGTAATGCACTGGGCCTCACTCCTTTCCTCACTCTCTATGAAATATTTTTTTTTTTTTTTTTTTTGCTGGTCATTAACATTTGTTTGTTCTCTCCCATAGATTGAGTCCCCATCGTGCTGTTTGCTCTCTACATGTCTGTTCTTTTCTTCTTCTCTATCCCCTCACCCCCCAGCCAGTCGCAGCAGATGACTGCCCCTCCCTGAGCCTGGTTCTGCTGGAGGTTTCTTCCTGTTAAAAGGGAGTTTTTCCTCTCCACCGTCGCCAAGTGCTTGCTCACAGGGGATCGCCTGATTGCTGGGGTCTTTCTGCAACTGTGGGGGTCCCCCCTACAGTTGATAGTGCTATGAGATGACTGTTGTTGTGAAATGGCGCTATATAAATAAAGTTGAATTGAATTGAATTGATGTATAAATATGGGGGTTTTGATGCAGCTCTCAACCGGAGTGGTGGCTCAGTTGGTAGAGCATCCGCCCCACACCCGGGAGGCAGGGGTTCAAATCCCGGCCGGGTCATACCAAAGACCATATAAAAATGGTACTTTCTGCCTTCTAGCGTGGTGCTCCGCATAATGGAACGGGGAAAGTAAAGTTACGCACAGAGCTACCAGAGGACTGACCCCCCACTGTAGCTTTCACTACTTACAGTAGCTGTGTGGCCTAGGGTCAGAGAAACGGAGATGGGCGCCGCCCCATGCGCCTTCATGGCGTGAAGGGAATTAACTAACTAACTAACTGATGCAGCTCTCTCTCTTCTGTTCTTGAGAGATTGCTGGGGATGTGAAAGCTACATTAAAACCTGAATTGAGAAATAATTCAGCCTCGTTATTTCACGCTCCCCACATTGGTGACCAATGACGTGAAATGCATAGACGCATTTCCCCTGATCCAGACTCGTCGGAGACTGCCCGAACGAGCGCCGTCTCAATCAAGCTGCCAGAGTTCTGGCAGGACAACCCGGACTCGTGGTTCCTTCAGGCTGAAGCACAGTTCGCACTCGGGGGAATAACGGCGGATGACACAAAGTTCTACCATGTCATCGCCAAGCTCGACAACCACACGGCTCGATGCGTGCGGAGCCTGGTGCAGCAGCCGCCCGCTAACGACAAATACGGCGAGCTGAAGGCTGCCCTCACCCAGTGTTTCACGCCCTCAGCCGAGGAGAAGGCTAGGAGGCTCCTGGCTCTACATGACCGGGGAGGATGCAGACCAGTTGACCTGATGGAAGACATGCTGCAGCTGAGGGACACAGAGAATGACGGTTTCCTATTTAAACACATCTTCCTGAGAAACCTCCCGGTGCACATGAGGGCAGACCTGTCCAGCATGCGTTGTGTGACCCAGCGGGGCTTCCGTGCGCTGGCCCGAAAGGCGCAGCGGATCCTCGACTCCTGCGGTGAGCAGACGGCCACCTCAGCAGCGGCAGACCTTGGTGCGGCGACCGGGAGCAGTGAGGAGCCAGAGACAGCGGAAGCAATCTCAACAACGACGGCAGCGGCGCGTTCACGACGCAGCGGAGGAGATGACCTTTGCTTTTACCATCGGCGTTTCGCAGAGAGGGCGCGCAGATGTGTGCCACCGTGCCACTTCAAGAGCTCGGGAAAACGGCAGGACCGGGATTCGTTAGCAGCCTCGGCTCTCGGAGAACGGAAAAAGCTGCTCTACATCACAGATGCAAGTTCCGGGCGACACTTCCTCGTGGACACCGGGGCCCAAGTGAGTTTCATCACCCCGACCTATGCTGACTGGCTGGCAGGCCCCCGGGGTAACGGGGCAATGGCGGCGAACAGCTTGAGCATCGACACCTTTGGAGAGAGGACTCTGTTTCTGTCCTTACACGGCCACACTTATGAATGGACTTTTATTATAGCGGCGGTGAGTTTCAACATGTTAGGTGCTGATTTTCTGTGCTCACATGGTTTGTTAGTCGATCTTGCCAGTAGGCGGCTGGTAAATGCACTCTCTTTTTATTCAATCCCTTGTGCAGCTCGAGTGTCCCCGCCACCAGTGCAGACCAACGTCGCCACAGCAGGCGGTAAGTTTAACACACTCCTCACCCAGTTTCCAGCGCTCACAGTTCCCACATTTTCGGCAACAGTTGCGAAACACGGGGTGGAGCATTTTATCACTCCAGCTGGCCCCCCCCGTCTTCGCGAAAGCTCGGCGCTTGGATGCCGCTAAGCTCTCCATAGCGCGCGAGGAGTTCGCCAGCCTGGAAAGGCTGGGCATTATTCACAGTTCGAAGAGCCCATGGGCCTCGCCGCTGCATATGGTCCCTAAAGCTGACGGCTCGTGGACACCTTGCGGCGATTATCGCAGATTAAACAACGCCACAGCACATGACCGCTACCCAATCTCACACATTCAGGATTTTTCGGTGCATCTAGCGGGGGCGCGCATTTTTTCTAAAATAGACCTGGTTTGCGGCTACCATCAAATCCCAGTCCGGCCTGAGGACATTCCTAAAACAGCGGTAATAACCCCTTTAGGACTTTATGAGTTTTTGCGCATGCCATTTGTTCTTAAAGGCGCTGCACAAACCTTCCAACGTATGATGGATGCCGTGTTACGTGATCTCCCTTTTGTGTTCGTCTACCTCGACGACATTTTAGTCGCCAGCACTTCCGAGGAGGAACACGAAAAACACCTCACTGCGGTTTTTCGGAGGTTGGGAGAGCACGGGTTAATAATTAATCCAGCCAAATGCCAGTTTGGCGTGGCGCAGATCGATTTTTTGGGGCACCGCGTTTCCCCAGAAGGGGCAGTTCCGCTACCGGACAAGGTGCGTGCAGTGGCAGATTTTCCCCGACCACAAACGGTCAAATCATTACAGGAATTTTTAGGAATGGTAAATTTTTATAACCGTTTCCTACCCCACCAGCGCAGCTCATGCAACCATTATATGCTGCGCTTAAAAAGCAAAAACCCTCCAATACGATCGAGTGGTCCCCGGAGTGGGAGCGCGCATTCGCGGAGGTTAAAAAAGCTCTTGCTGACGCTACGCTTCTAGCTCACCCAGACCCAACGGCCCGCATAGCGCTCACCACTGACGCATCAGATTTGGCCATAGGGGCGGTTGTGGAACAGCAGGTTGCCGGGGTTTGGCAGCCGCTGGCATTTTTCAGCAGATCCTTGCACGGGGCCGAGCGGAAATACAGCACGTTTGACAGGGAGCTGTTAGCGCTCCACTTAGCCATTCGCCATTTCCAGTTCTGGCTGGAAGGTCGGCGTTTCACCGCGTTTGTCGACCACAAGGCGCTCACTTTTGCGATGGCCAAAATTTCAGAACCTTGGTTGGGCCGGCAGCAGAGGCAGCTGGCCGCAATTTCGGAATTTACTACTGATATTCAGCACGTAGCGGGTAAACTCAATGTAGTGGCAGACTGCCTCTCTCGTGCGGTGACAGCACCAGTCCGCGCGGAGGTAGATTATACTACCGCAGCCGCAGGGCAAAATAGCAGCGCGGAAGCGCACGTGGCCCCACTTCACGTGGGGATAGATTATGCAGCCACGGCGGCGGAACAGAGTAGAGATGCGGACGTGTGCGCGCTCCAGTCTGGACCAACAGGGTTAAGGCTGGAGAGTAGGAGTTTGCAAACTGGCATGCCCCCTCTAATCTGCGATATCTCTACTGGGCGACTGCGCCCGGTGGTACCGGCCACTTGGCGCCGCCGCGTTTTTGACTCGGTTCACTCCCTGGCACACCCAGGGGTGCGCGCTTCGGTGAAAATGGTAGCGGAGAAGTTTGTTTGGCCGAGCCTGTGCAAGCACGTGAAAGAGTGGGCAAGAACCTGCATGGCTTGCCAGCGGGCCAAAATTCACAAGCACACAAAAGCCCCCTTTGAACCATTCCACATTCCGGCCAAGAGGTTCGATCATGTGCATGTCGACCTCGTGGGCCCCCTACCGTTGTCGCAGGAGTTCACACATCTTTTGACAATGGTGGACCGAACCACACGCTGGCCGGAAGTGGTCCCACTAGCATCGACCATGGCTGCAGAGGTGGCTGGCGCATTTTTGACGGCCTGGGTAGCGCGTTTCGGGGTTCCGTCGGATATTACGTCAGACAGAGGGCCTCAATTTGTCTCTGAGCTTTGGTCAGCGATGGCCAGCAGCTTAGGGGCGACAATTCAGCGCACTACCGCGTATCACCCCCAGGCTAATGGTTTATGCGAGCGTTTTCATAGGTCCTTGAAGGCAGCCCTCAGAGCGTCGCTTACGGATGCAGATTGGGTAAACAAACTACCATGGGTTTTATTGGGGTTGCGTGCTGCGCCCAAGGAGGATTTAAATGCCTCCCCAGCGGAGTTAGTTTTTGCACAACCTGTCAGGCTGCCCGGTGAGTTTCTACCAGAGCACCTGGAGCCCGGGCGTCCCCCGGCTCTGGGGCCACTGAGTGGCACGGGAGCAGACATGTTCCCGGGCCCCGTTCATCACACCTTTCCGCGTGTTTTCGTTCCCAAAGCTTTAAAAAATGCCGAGTTTGTTTTTGTCAGGCACAAGGCTTCACGATCAGGCCTCCGCCCGCCATATGATGGCCCATTTAGAGTGCTGGAGTCAGGTGATAAGCATTTTGTGCTAGATTTGGGGGACAGAAAGGAAACAATTGGTATTGACAGACTAAAGCCTGCTTTTGTGATGAACGACGAGTCTGTACGGGTAGCGAGGGCACCTCGACGTGGCAGACCCCCCAGGGAACAGGTCCTGGAGCCCCCGCAGGGATCAAATAACCATTCTCTTCCTCAGTCGGCAGATTCTTTGCAGGACGGCGCTGCAGGGATGGCGAGGCCTGCTTACAGCAGATTCGGAAGACGTTTGAAGCCCAGACGGCGTACTGACTGATGTGTAATTTGATCATGTTGTGTAAATCATGCTGTTGATGTTGTCATATTTTGTGAACTATGAGATATTGTCTATTCTTCGATGTTTGGGGGGGGTATGTGGCTCATGCATTTTTGCCTACATATGTATGAGTATAAAGTGAGATGCTTAGGATTGCATATGTGGATTGACCTCACGTCTTAGGATGGGACAATATGTCTGGACCGCCTGTGGATAACGGCAAGAGGACGGAGGTACTGTGATAAGGAGCTGAAAGGACTTCCTGACCTCCTGGGGCCAGGCGGAGGACTAAGGGACTCAGGGGAGAGTTATGGTCAATGCGGGGTGTTGACAGGGATGTGTGATTCTTCCTTTGATGTTGATGTATAAATATGGGGGTTTTGATGCAGCTCTCTCTCTTCTGTTCTTGAGAGATTGCTGGGGATGTGAAAGCTACATTAAAACCTGAATTGAGAAATAATTCAGCCTCGTTATTTCACGCTCCCCACAATAGCTCCATTTCACAACAACAGTCATCTCATAACACTTTCAACTGTAGGGGAAACCCCCACAATTGCAGAAAGACCCCAGCAATCAGGTGATCCCCTGTGAGCAAGCGCTTGGTGACGGTGGAGAGGAAAAACTCCCTTTTAACAGGAAGAAACCTCCAGCAGAACCAGGCTCAGGGAGAGGCAGTTGTCTCCTGTGACTGGCTGGGGGGTGAGGGGATAGAGAAAATGAAAAGAACAGACATGTAGAGAGCAAACAGCACAACGAGGACTCAATCTATGGGAGAGAAGAAACAAATGTTGATGACCAACAAAAATATTTCATTGAGAGTGAAGAAAGGAGTGAAGTCCAGTGCATTATTGGAGGTCCCCCGGCTGTCTAAACCTATTAGCAGCATAACTAAGGGAGGGTTCAGAGGCACATGATCCCTTCCTAATTACAGGCTATATCAAAAAGGAAGGTTTTAACCCTATTCTTAAAAACAGAGCTTGAGTCTGACTCCCGAATCCAGATTAGCAGCTGGTTCCACAGGAGAGGAGCTTGATAACTGAAGGCTCTGCCTCCCATTGTACTTTTGGAGATTCTAGGTATTACAAGTAATCTTGCATTTTGGGAGCGTAGTGCTCTGTTAGGATAATAGGGTAGTATCAGATCTTTTAAATAAAGAGGGGTCTCATTATTTAGAGCTCTGAAAGTGAGAAGAAGGATTTTAAACTTTAATTCTAAACTCTATGGGAAGCTAATGAAGGGAGGCCAGAACTGGAGAGATATGATCTCTCTTTCTAGTACCTGTTAAAACTCTTGCCGCAGCATTTTGGATCAGCTGAAGACTTTTTAAAGATGTTTTAGGACAACCTGATAATAAAGAGTTACAATAATCTAATCTAGAGTGAACAAAAGCATGGATCAGTTTCTCAGCATCACTCTGAGACAAGATGCTCCTAATCTTGGCAGTATTACGCAAATGATAGAAGGCAGTCTTAGAAACGAATTTAATATGTGAATTGAAAAACAGATCTTGATCAAAAATAACTCCAAGGTTCCTCACAGAACTATTCAGAGAAAGAGTAACTGCATCAAAACTAAGAGTTTGATTTGGAAAGGTATTTCTAAGGTTTTTTGGACCAACTAGAATGACTTCAGTCTTATCTCAATTTAATAGCAGGAAATTAAAAGTCATCCAAGCTTTGATTGGATTAAGACAGGTATCTAACTTGGCTAATTGGTTACTATCATCTGGCTTCACTGACAGGTATAATTGTGTGTCATCTGCATAACAATGAAAATGTATACAGTGCTTTCAAATAATGTTGCCTTACAGAAGCATATATAAACTAAAAATAGTAGGGCCTAGCACAGATCCCTGTGGAACTCCGTGACTGAGCTTTGAGTTGGAAGAAAAGTCCTTACTGACATGAACAAACTGGAACCTATCAGATAAATAAGACCTAAACCACTGCAATGAAGTTCCATTAAGTCCAACATAGTGTTCTACTCTATCAAGTAGAATATTATGATCGATAGTATCAAAAGCTGCACTAAGGTCTAAAAGAACAAGTATAGAAACAAGTCCATTATCAGATGCGATAAGGAGGTCATTAGTGACCTTTACTAAGGCTGTTTCAGTACTGTGATAGATTCTAAACCCAGACTGAAACTCTTCAAATAAACAATTTCCCTGCAAGTGGTCAAATAATTGCGTAGCAGCAACTCTTTCTAAGATTTTTGAAATGAAAGGCAGATTAGAGATTGGTCTATAGTTAGCTAAAACTCCTGGATCCAGTGTTGGCTTTTTGAGTAATGGTTTAATTACAGCGGTTTTAAAAGCCTGCGGTACATGGCCTAAAGTTAATGAAGAATTGATTAATTGAAGAAAAAAGCTACCAATAAATGGGAAGACTTCTTTAAATAACCTGGTAGGAATAGGGTCTAAAAGACAAGTTGAAGGCTTGGATGAGGAAATTTTTTTTATCTAACTCTAAAAGGTCAACGGTGGGAACAATCTGACTGATTTTATCTCTGATAGATGCAATTTTACTATTGAAAATGTTCATAAAGTCCTGACTAGTAAGCTCTAAGGAAATGCTAGGATTGACAGAATCCTGACTCTTTGTCAGCCTGGCTACAGTGCTGAAAAGAAACCTGGGATTATCCTTGTTCTCTTCTGTTAATGCAGAATAATAACTTGTTCTAGCTTTTCTAAGAGATTTTTTATAAATTAAAAGATGATTTTTCCAAGCTAAATAGATTTCATCTAATTTAGTGGAGCGCCATTTTCTTTCTAATTGACGAGTCTTCTGTTTTAAGCTATGGGTTTCTGTGTTGAACCAAGGAGTTAAAAATCTCTGATTAGACTTTTTCTTTTTTTAAAGGGGCCACCATGTCTAGAGTCTGATGCAGAAAACCTGTAATACTATCTACCATGGTATCAATTACAGGAGCAAGCTCTCCATAGCTTATTTCCGTTGTGTTGACACATGGCATAGAGGAAATAGTCTGCATAAATTTGGTAACAACACCATCTGAGAGGCATCTACTGTAGTAATATTTTTCTTTAGGAGCCAAATAGTCAGAAATAGTAAAATCAAAGGTTAACAGACAATGGTCTGACAGTACAGGGTTATGAGGAGACACGACCAGATTTTCTAATTCTATGCCATATGTCAGAACAAGGTCCAACGTGTGGTGGAGATAATGGGTAGAATTTCCTTCTTTCTGAGAAAAACCCATCAAGTCTAGTATTGAATTAAATGCCATATTAAGGCAATCACTATCTACATCTACATGTATATTAAAGTCCCCTACTATAATTATTCTGATATATCTGATTTCAGCACCAAATCAGCTAAGAATTTGGCAAATTCGGATAAAAACTCTGAGTAAGCTGAGGGAGGATGATAAAACATGGCAAATAAAATTGGGTTTAACCTAAAATTGCTAAAATGCCCAATACTGAGGACCAGGCTCTCAAAGGAATTATAACATATTTTTTTGCTTTACATTAACTAATAATTTGGAATGGTAAATTGTTGCTACTCCTCCTCCACGACCAGAACAGATGAAGTGTTTTGAACGGCTTGTCAATCCACACATTACAGCCTGCCTCCCTGCATCACACGTCCCGCTCCAGTTTGCATATCGCTCAAACCGCTCCACGGAGGATGCTATAGTCACCACTCTACACTCTGTCATCACCCACCTGGACCAGAAAGACACCTACGCCAGACTCCTGTACATTGATTTCAGTTCAGCATTCAACACCATTATTCCCCAGAGACTGATGGAGAAATTACTCCTTCTCGGTCTGAACACCGCCACCTGTCTCTGGATCCTGGATTTCCTGACTGAGAGACCTCAGTCTGTCCTGGTTGGAAACAACATCTCCAACTCTGTCACGCTGAGCACCGGATCCCCTCAAGGCTGTGTACTCAGTCCACTGTTGTTTACACTTCTAACACATGACTGTGTATCCAGACACGAGGGGAACCAGATTATTAAGTTTGCAGACGACACCACGGTGGTGGGACTTATTCAGAGGGATGAGGAATCAATGTACAGGGAAGAAGTGAGAGACCTGGAGGGCTGGTGCAGGGAGAACAATCTGGTGCTCAACGTGGACAAAACAAAGGAGATGATTATCGACTTCTGGCGGTCACAGCCTGAGCACGTCCCCCTCAGCATCGGCGGCCGTTTAGTGGAGAGAGTGGAGAACATCAAGTTCCTCGGAGTGCAGATCTCGCAGGACCTGATCTGGAGCAAGAATTCCTTGGGGATCAGGAAGCGGGCTCAGCAGAGACTGCACTAACGCATTAAGCTAATGCTAGTTAGCTTAATGCTGGCGCCAGCCATTCCACCTAACACCAGCCTGAATCAAAGCCCAGCTGCGAGGCCCAGCGGAGATACTACCAGGCAGGCGGCTATTTGTTTGACGGGGCTCAGCAGAGATTTCACCCAGGCAGACGGCGGTAGGCGGCGGTGCCCAGCGAAGGACTTACCGTGACTGCAGCGGCGGTGTGCGACGAGACTACCCGAAGCGATTGCTAAGCTAACGCTAGTTAGCTTAATGCTGGCGCCAGTCATTCCACCTTACACCAGCCTGAATCGAAGCCCAGCTGCGAGGCCCAGCGGAGATACTACCAGGCAAGCGGCTATTTGTTGACGGGGCTCAGCAGAGATTTCACCCAGGCAGACAACGGTAGGTGGCGGTGCCTAGCGGAGGACTTACCGTGACCTCAGCGGAGCTCGGTGGCAGCGGCGGTGTGTGACGAGACTCGGTTGGAGGAGCGGGACGGGAGACCAGTTACGGCGACTATGAGCAACGAGACCAGCAACGGAAGGGGCTAGTTGGCTAGCTGAGGCCCAGCTGGATTCGAGGACGATCGGATCAGATTCTGGCGATATAAGCAGAATTTATTTTACTATCCACAGATTTTCTTTTTCCTTCTTTCCAAGAAAGACTGAAGATGGCGGCCACCGGATTAAAAAGTGGGCTGATGGGCACCACTAATAAGCCTTCTCTACTTCTCTACTTCCTCTTCGTTTTGTCTTTGTGTGTCTGGACCTGCAACAAGAAGGATTTTCCGACAAACTCAACCAAAGGTGAAGTTAAAAAGTTTTATCTGTATGGATTTGGGCTTGGACATCTCACCCTACACTCTATGTGGTCTTTAAAAGCCCTGAGCAAAAACTTCCAAATTAAGGCAAACATGGCTGTTAAGCAAAAATCACAATATGGCAGAGGATATACAATTAAAGTTCTGTTAGTTCTGCTACTTCTGGCAGGAGATATTCACCTTAACCCTGGACCTGCCACTATTAAACAGCAGACCACTGGGTTAGCACAAAACCGAGCTGTACAAAAGCAAAAACAACATTTATTTTTCCAAACTGTTAATCATGCACGAGTTCTTTGGGACACCAAGGCTAAACCAAAGGGGATCCTCGGCGGTCATTTAAACATACGGAGCATAATCCCCAAAAGAGATGAGATTTCGGTGTTGCTGTTGGACTCAAATCTGGACTACCTTTGTCTCTCAGAAAGCTGGCTACACAGGAACATAGACACTAATATGATCGATATTGTGGGCTACCAGTGTTTTAGAAAAGACAGGCAGGTAGGGAGGGGAGGAGGTGTTTTAATTTACATCAAAGACAAATATAAATGTCAACTGGTTGATTTGAATACTTCACTTGAATGTTTAGCTGTTAATGTATGTCTCTCTCCGGTAATGAATTTCAACATTGCAGTATTGTACAACCCACCATCACACAATTCTTCCTTTTATAATGAATTAAGTGATCTGGTTAAACAACTTGAGAAGAACAGAGAAACAATAATTCATGGTGACTTTAATATCAACTGGTCTGATAAAAAAGACAAACAAAAACTGAAAAGCCTCATGACTAAATTTAATTACCAGCAAATCATCAAAGGACCCACCAGGATAACCAAACAATCCAGAACACTTATTGACATGGTATTTACTAATAAACCAGAACGAATAACCAGAACCTATAATCTTGTAACTGGTCTCTCAGATCATAACATGGTTCTTGCTGTCAGGAAACTTACTAAAAAGCGACTACAGTATTTTGGGGGAGTCGATATTGACAAATCAAATTTTATTATCCCCAAATCAAAAAATGAGGAGTTTGAACATTACTTAGAGAATCAAAATTGGGAGCAGCTCATGTCAACATGTGAAGTAGATGATTGTTGTAATTTTATAACTGCAACAATCACAAAGTCTATAGAAAAATTTTCAAAGCAAATTAAAAGTAGACAACAGAAGATTAGCCTACCATGGTTAAATAATGAAATAAGAAAACTTATGAAGAGGCGAGACTATGCACTGAAAACATCACTAACCTCCAAACTACAAAATGATCACCTTGTGTACAAAAGTTTAAGAAATAAAGTGGTACATGAGCTGCGAAAATCAAAAATATCTTATTACAATAAACTGATAGATCATGCAAAGGGTAACAACAGTTCCCTATGGAGGCATTTAAATAACTTAACTAATAAAAAAAACGATCAGAAGGGGGTAAAGGAACTTAGAATCAATGGCAAGACCGTCAGTGACAAGGCTACTTTGGCAAATGAATTTAATTCACACTTTGTGGGCTCTGTGGAAGACTTAACAAAAATTTTTGTGCTGCCAAATGTGCTCAACAACACAAATTCCATACTTCCAACAGATACTTTTCACATCGATGAGGTAAATGAGAAGTTAATTGCTGGTATTGTTAAAACACTGTCAAACTCAAAAACTAATGATATCTACAATATGAGCACCTCCTTTCTCAAAATGCACAGCAAAATATTAATCAAACCACTGACTCATCTCATTAATCTCTCCATTAGGTCTAGTACATTTCCATCTGGCTGGAAAAAAGCTGTCGTCATACCAGTTCATAAATCAGGCAGTAAAGACGATATATGCAATTACCGCCCAATCTCTATCTTACCAGTCCTATCTAAGGTTCTTGAAAAAGTTGTAGCTACACAGCTGATAGACTACTTACAAGACAATCAACTTCTTCATCCACATCAATTTGGTTTTAGACCAGGATACTCAACAGAAACAGCAAATTGTTGCCTTATTGAAAACGTCAAACAGTCCTTGGACAGGGGTAATGTGGTAGGAGCTGTTTTTCTAGATCTCAAAAAGGCTTTCGATACTGTAAACCACAGTTTGCTTTTATCCAAAATGGTATCTTTTAACTTCTCCCCAAATACATTAGAATGGTTTGCATCTTATCTCCAGAATAGAGAACAGTGTGTAAAAGTTCACCAGGATAAATCCTCATTTTTAAACAACCGCATGGGTATCCCACAAGGGTCCATTCTTGGTCCTTTACTTTTCAGCATTTTTATTAATGACCTGCCGTTACACTGCTCAGCTGCAACATGCCAACTTTATGCAGATGATGCAGTTATTTACACAGCTGCCAAGACTCCAGCACAGGCTGCAGATGTACTGTCTACAAGTATGGTTGATGTCCAAGAGTGGCTCCTCAAGAACCATCTATTGCTGAACCTTCAGAAAACAGTCTCAATGTGCTTTTCAATCAAAAAATGTAACCTGCAACATTTTAAAGTTAATATACATGATCATGACATCAGTTTAGTTACAGAATTCAAATACCTTGGCATTGTACTAGATCCTCAACTCAAATTTAATCTTCATATAAAGAAAATTTCAAAAACAGTAAAAAAAAATCTGAACTGCTTTAAATTAATTAGATATTACATACCTTACGAAGCAGCTGCACTGTATATGCATTCTATGGTTTTTTCTCATATATCATACTGTTTGACAGTCTGGGCTCAAGCAGCCCCTTCCACAATAAGACATATAGGTTCATTATATAATCAAACCCTAAAAATCTTGGACAAAAAGCCCATTAGGTGGCATCACTGTAATGTTTTAAAAAAATACAACCTATTGAGTTTTGAGAGCTTCATTGACCTCTGTCTTCTGAAATTAACGTTCAAATGTTTTCATAAATCAGCACCCGAGCCACTTGCTGGTTTTGTCCAAAGACAGGACAGCAGCAGAGCCACCAGGAGTTCTGTTAACAATAACTGTAAAATATTCCACCGCAGAACCACATTTGGACAAACAGCTTTCTCTATAAAGGGCAGTCACATCTGGAACACAATGCCAAATGAAATTAAAATAATAACGGACTTTAAAACATTCACTAAAAATGTTAAAAACTGGCTGAAAAATAAACAAGAATGTACTCATGTATGAATTAATTGTCTGCAAAGTGAGAGTGAATGAAGGGAAGGAATAAATGTGTTTGTTTATAGTGAGTGACGGAGGGAGGAAGGCCTGAAATAGGCAAATGTGAGTTATGTTATATGTGTTAAATGTGAGTCAGGCTGTTATATTTGTGTATTTATAATATTTATAATATTTATGTTAAATGTGAGTCAGGCTGTTATATTTGTGTATTTATAATATTTATAATATTTATAATTGTGTATTTATAATTTTTCTGCATTGATGTATGTGGTTATTGTGTATATTTTTTATCTTGATTCTTTTTTCTAAAGCCCATCCAGGGACAAGAGTTGCAAATTAGCTAATAGCTATACACTCTATGTGCAACACATCAGATTGATTGTCTTTGATTAATTGTCTATGTTTATTGCACTGTCCCTGTCAAATAAACTAATCTACTACTACTACACTTTTTGAGGAAACTCAAACAGGCCTCTCTCCCCATCTACATCCTCAGGACCTTCTACAGAGGTGTGGTGGAGAGTGTTCTGACGTACTGCATTACTACATGGTACTCCAGCTGCAGTATGTCAGACAAAAAAGCCCTGCAGAGGATAGTCAAGGGGGCTGAGAGGGTAATTGGAGTCTCCCTCCCCTCTGTCCAAGAACTTTTTCAGAACCGTTGTAGGAGCAGGGCACTGAACATTGTCAAGGACCGTTCTCACCCTCTGCATAAACACTTTGAACTTCTTCCATCTGGTAAATGATTCCGGAACATCAGAGGCAGAACCACCAGACTGATCAACAGCTTCCTTCCACAAGCTGTCAGGATTCTGAACAGTTGACCTGGAATCTCTCATACACACTACTGCACCTACGGACATTTTGTATATTATTTGTATATTATAGTTAGTTTTTTCCCAAGTATGTCTCAGGGATGTGTGAATGGATGGGGGGGTGGGGGTGGGGGTGGGGGGTGAAGCTATGTGTGAGTGTGTCTTAAATCATGCTGCTTCTATTTATATGGATGCCGAGAGAAATGCAATTTCATCTTGCCTGCACTACAGTTGTATGTACAGCAATATGACAATAAAGTTTGATTTGATTTTGATTTGATTTGATTTGATTAGTCTCTGGAAAACTGTTGGAGCATTGGTTAGGCCAAAGGGCATAACAAGGTACTTAAAGTGACTCATGGGTGTACCGAAACCGGTCTTCCACTAAACTCCCTTCCTTATCCGGATCAGATGGTCTGCGTTTCTCAGGTCCAACTTGGTGAAAACTGTTGCCCCTTGGAGGAGGTCATAGGCAGAGTTCATTTAAGGTAGTGGGTATTTGTCCTTGATGGTGATGGCATTTAACCCACGGTAATTGATACAAGGCCCAAGGGAACCATCCTTCTTACCCATGAAGAAGAAGCCTGCTCCTACTGGGGTGGATGAGGGTCTAATGATCCCAGCCTGTAGTGACTCCTTGATGTGCGTTACCATCGCCTCCCTCTCAGGGCCGGACAGGCTATACAGCCTGCTGATGGGGAGTCGTGCCCCCTGCTGGAGGTTGATGGTGCAGTTGTACTATCTGTGTGGGGGAAGAGACAGGGCCTTAGCTTTGCTGAAAACAGGGGCAAGATTATGAAACTCCTCAGGTACAAGGGACAAATCAGGAGGTGTTTCCGGGCTAGGGCTTGGGGGTGGAATGGGTGACCAGGGGGCAGTGCAAAGACAAGAGGATAAGCAAAAATTGCTCCAGGATTTAACTTTACTCAAGGCCCAGTCAATGGAGGGGTTATGCAGTCTCAGTCAGGGGAACCCTAGGATTACTTCCGAAGAGAGAGAGGGAAAAACTAAGAATTGGTGTTCTTGATGGTTGCCAGATACTCTAATAGAAACTGAAGCAGTCATCCTAGTGATGGTGGTTAATCCAGAACCAGATAGTGAGACTACACGGGTAGGCAGGGGCATTTCAATGGTGGGAATCTGAAACTGGGACACCAATTTGTCAGAAATAAAGTTTTGTTTGTTTGTTGTGAATCAATTAAGGTGGAAGTGGAATGTTCAGCCGAATTGACTTGGATAAAAACTAGCAAGGAAAGCGTTAGAGGGGCCTTAGGTGTAGACTCCTCACCCATCAGTCCCCCTACTGCAACTGATGGGCGGAGTTGTTTGGGTGTTCCGGACAATCAGCAACAAAGTGGCCGGAAGTACCACAATAAAAGCACAATCCTGCATTTCTCCTGTGCTGACATTCGGCAGGTGAATGAGTATGACCGAGCTGCATAGGTTTGGCAACTTCCGGTGTAGAGTTTGGAGGAAGCGCCGGGAGGCGGGGCGCAGAGAACACAACGTGAGGAGGGGCAGCAACAGCGAAACGGGAGCACCCAGAGGCTCAGTCGTGGAGATGGTTGTTTAGCCGAATAGCAAAGGAAATTAGATTGTCCAGCGAGGATTGCTCATCCCTGGCTGCTAACTCATCTTTGAGCTTATGGTTTAACCCCTGCAGAAAAATGCCCCTAAGTACAATGTCATTCTAACCAGACTCAGCGGCGAGAATGCGGAAGTGAAAAGAGTAATCGGCTACTGTTTGAATGCTCTATTTAGCATCGATTAGAAGTATCGACTTGTGTGACCAAAAACTTTTTCGAACTTGCGGGTAAATTCCAGGTAAGGAAAATTGGGACTGCCGAAACTGCTAAGAAATGCCTGTGCCCACTCAAGGGGGAAGCCATCCAAAAGCATGATTATATAACTTACTTTGCTTTGGTCAGTTGGGAAATCAACTGGGGTACTTTAAAAAACTAACTGATCCACTGGGGTTCTTTTAAAAACTAACTGGCACTGTAAGAAGAACGCTTTGCAGTTCCCCATCCTCCTGCTATAGCGTGCAGGAGTTGGGATGGAAAGGGCTTGACCAGCAGACACAGATTCGGCAGATGGGGCAGCGGCAGCTGACAGAGGGGGGTCTGCTGCCACCGGACCATGTGAAAACAAGGAAGCGAATTGATCCATGAATTGGCACAGCTGATTCTGGGTTGTGGCTAATTGGTGCACTAACTAATCAATCTTATTTTCAGCTGCAGTGAGATGTTCTAACGGGGAACCTGATGTGGCGCCTGCGGGGTCCTGAGATTGGCAGGATTGTAATGACATGTTTCAAGCTAAGGTAGGATCCAAGGAGCAGAGACCATAACAGGCTAACAGGTGAGGTGCATAGTGATTTTATTTACAATTAAAGTGCTTACAGTGCTGAGACAGGAGCCCTGTAGAAGGGAGAGGAGAAAGGGGATGTGAATGACAAGTTAATCTCTGGCAACGTAATGCTGTTTGTGTTAGCTGCAGTGAGAGCTATAATTACGAGTTCTGCTTGCAGGTGAAGATTCAGGGAAGAGGAGAGCTGAGACTGCTGGCAGGATTGTGACAGCGCCGAAGTGAGAGGTGAGCTGGAGGTTTACCAGAACGGGGAAAGGTGTCGGTGGAAGAGGAGGAGGTGTGGACGAGGATTGACACTTCTCCTGCTTCACTTGCAGGCAGTGTTCCAGGGGCAGAGCTGAGGAGACGTGGCACAGACATCCAGAGACTAACACAACAAACAGGTGTGTAAATAGGCTTACGTGGTTTCAAGGACACCGGAAGTTGGGGGGGTCAGGGTCAGGGCTGAGGCTGGGTTGCGAGTGAGCTGGAGCGCACACAAGATGTAACACATGGTTCCAGGGTACAGCAGGTAATCTCATGGCAGCGCAGGCTGTGGCGTCGAGACAATCCCACAGGGCAATGATGCCAGTTCACCCCTTAAGTAGGGTGGGGCCCAGTGGCTGTGCAGCTTGAACAGATGAGAGATGATTAAAGATGGTGTGTGTGTGTGTGTGCTTGTTCACCAGGTGCCATGACAATTAGCAACATTTAGTGACATTTAGGGACATTTAACCAGCATTGGCAACATTCCCACAAATGTTTGTGTTTGTGAAAAACAGCTGGTGAACATTAGCGACTGTTAACAAATGATAGTAACAGTGCTTGCAATGATTAGCAACTATTTGCAACTCTTTTGCCACATTTGAGACCTTTCATCAACTCCAGGTAAAATACAGTACCAGTCGAATGTCAGGCACATCTTGGATCCAACTGAAATAAAACGGGGTGCACAAACTCTCCTGAGCATTTAGTTTCTCCTGATCACTGTGGGAGACAGACACCCGTAGAAGCTATACAGAACATACTGTATATTGAGTATCAAAATATATGAACACAAAACACAATATAACTCTCCCTGGTTCGACTGGGCATTGACTGTGCCACGCAGGCCCAAACCTATAGCACACATTGCAGTAACTCCTTATATGAGCATCATTCCTTATGGTTATAACCATGACTAGTTGTAGTCTAAATGACAGCAGGTGGCAGTTCAAGGAATACGTGCTCTGAAATCATGTGTGTTTTATTTTAATACTTTCCAGACTTTAAAAAACATAAAACACATATTTAGGAAAAGTAGTGGACTGGGAGACATGTAGATTTTGTCCAAAGTTATTCACATAATTAAACCCCAGACTGTCTGTCTGATGGTTTAGTGGTTCTTTGCTTGTGTTACAACCATTTGCAAATGCTTACAACTATTTTGCAAACGTCTGGAACTGTTTGAAAAATAAATTTGCCATGGGCATCAAGAAAACTGTTTGAGACCCTAAAAACTGTTTGTGAACAACTTTACGAACCCTTTATGAATAAAAATCACCACATTCACCAGCATTTACCGCTCCTTGAGTTACGGGGGTTAGAAAAGGATTGAGTGGAAGAAGATGGATGGATGGATGAAGGGTTTGTATGACTGACCAATGACTTAATGACTGAGATGAGGATGAAGCACACATCTCTGCTCTGCTGACCGAGGAACTACAGTTCCTGTTTTTACTACAGAAAACCCACCCTACAGCAACACCAGAGGGACATCTCCTCTAAGGTATAGGTCACATACGTAACATAAAAATCTGTTACATCAATAAATTGACACTAACAAGTAAGACAACCTGGAAACAGGAGGCAGGGGGATCTGCAGGAGTGTGTACACAAAAGGGATGATTAACTAACTGAGAACAGGTGTGCAGACGAGGCACAGGTGGGACTAATGAGTCCAAGACCTTTACATGTCTCCCTGACATTTGTCAGATGAGCACTGACCACACTCATGTCAGACAAATAAAACAAATAGCACTCATTATAATTTCAGGAAATGCCAACACTTTAATTCATAGACATTATTCACAGTGCTCAACATGTTTAAAACCACTTGCATTTTTCTGCCCACTAAAACAGAATAAATTCAATAATGATTAAGCCAGAAATGACAATTGTGTTTAATATCAGAAGAAGCATCTGCATGCTAATTAGGAGACTGATGCTGCTGCACTTAATTTGGCTAAAGTTTCACTTTGAGGAGATTTATCAAGCAGATGGGATGCAACTAGAAACAACTCGAAAATAACATCAAATGCATTTATGGCTACACATACACTGGACAATATCAGTTAGTATTTCACTTCAGTTATTTTTATAATGTATTTTTTGTTTCCTGACATTAAAGTTGGAAAACAATTGAAACAATCAGTGTGAGCTATTGGCCATCATCCATTAGCTGACTTATTACTTTAAGCTTCAATACTGGCCAGAAATGTTCCCATTCAGGGCATCCTCAGCAATAACATACTGCTTTCCTCATGGCAGTAACTGTGTTACTTAATGTGCTGCCCTCACAGCACGTTTCTCTGTGCTGCTAGACAGCCAGCGAACCATTGAAGAAAACTTCGCACACAAGGCTTGCTTTTCTTGTCTTTATAAAGTTTTCTTGCATGCGTGTGTAGCATGGCGCGGTAACTGAAACATACAGAACAATGCAATTACTATCTACATATTAACATGCGGTATGCTAACACAAAGAGCTAATACACGTAAATAACTAACGGAAACATCGCTTTAACAAAACTCATTCACGTAATACTTTAGAACATCAGCGATCTCTATCAAGTGCTTGTACATAAAAATACAAAGACAAAAGTTTCCCAAGACTCAAACGAAGAAGAACAACACAGTGTACTCAATGAACTTTTTAACTTCGTTTCTGTGTGGCTAGCTGACTGTAGCCGAGGGAAAAAACACATCAAAGATCATCTATACAGAAGAGCACACACTCTGCAGTAACAAAAAACAATCCTTTAAGGAAAAGATGTCTCACTTCGATAACTTTTTAAACACAGGTTTTTGACAATTTTATCACTCATTTTAACTTATTTATTCCTTTTAACCAATTTATTAACTTTATAAATTTATCAATGTCTTTACCCAAAGACATGACACTCCCCGCTTGATATAATCACATTATATCATCACAAATACCAAACACAATAAAACATTTCCAGTGTTACATGACATCAAAAATACAGTATCACTGAGTCTTTGAAAGTAAGACTATGACCTCTGAGATAGGTCTCAGGAATACTTTTGCAGTCCCTTCTTTTACGATCCTCACTTCCACTTTGCGGACCATTTTGTCACTGCTGGGCAAAGTTTTTACAACAAGTCCCATGGGCCATTCATTTCTGTTTACTTGAATGTCCTTCAACAGAACAATGTCTCCTTCTTTGACATTTGGTTTGCTGTCATTCCATTTTGTGCGTTTCTGCAAGGTAGACAAATATTCTCCTTTCCACCTCTTCCAAAACGTATCTGCAAGATGCTGTACTTGTTTCCACTGTTTTCCAAACAATTGTCCTGAGGAGAAGTTTCCGGAAGGGGCAGAAACCGTGCTTGACTTCTGCGTGAGTAACATCGCTGGAGTGAGTATTGCTGGACAGTCTGGGTCAGCAGATATTGGAACAAGAGGCCTTGCGTTTATAATAGCCATTACCTCGGCCATGAATGTGCTTAAAACCTCGTGAGTGAGACATGTCTGAGTGTTTTTTAACAACATTGCATCCAGGATACGCCTAGCCACCCCTATGAGACGTTCCCAAGACCCTCCCATATGTGATGCGTGCGGAGGGTTAAATGTCCATGAGCACCTCTTGTCCCGGAGGTACTTTCCCACTGCTGTGTCGTCAGTGTCTAAACCCAGTTCCTTACAAGCTCCTACAAAATTGGTGCCTCTGTCTGAGCGCAAGAGCTTAGCTGGGCTACGAACAGAGAAAAACCTTCTTAATGCATTTATAAAACTATCTGTGGACATGGTTTCAATCATTTCGATGTGTACAGCCCTAGTTGACATGCATGTAAAGAGGACAGCCCATCTTTTGCTCTGAGCACTACCCCCTCTAGTACGACGCGTAACAACAGTCCATGGCCCAAACACATCCAAGCCCACAGTAGTAAAGGGAGGTTCAGGATTAACATGGTCTGCAGGCAAGTCTGCCATTTTCTGGGCTTGCAGGTTGCCTCGGAGTTTACGGCAAGTAACACAATTATATATGATAGAAGACACAAGTCGTTTACCTCCAACTATCCAGGAACCAGCACCACGGACAGCTCCTTCAGTAATGTGTCGTCCCTGATGAGCTGAGCATTCATGGAAGTGTCTTACAAGAAGTGTGGCAACATGGCTGGCAGAAGGGATGATCAGAGGGTGCTTTTCATTGTCTGTGAGATCGGCAGAGGAGAGACGTCCACCGACTCGTAGTAGTCCATCTTTGTCTACAATTGGATTGAGCTTCTTGAGTGTGTCATTTTTGGAGTTTACCTGTTTTCCTTCTTTTATCTTTTCGAATGTCTCTTTGTATGCTTCCTGCTGGACTGAGTGAATGATAACATTCTCGGCTTGAGTGAGTTCTTTCATGTTTGTACATTCTTTGAGACTTTTCCATCCTTTCTGTCCACTGGACTTTTGTTTGAAAGATGCAGTAACATGAATAAGTTTGGCTACTGCCCTGCATAGCGTCGTCCAGCTTGAAAATCTTTTAAACCGCTCAGAGCTCAACTGTGACACTGATACTGCTGTTAACAGTGTTTTTACTTCTGGACGTATTTCTTTGTCCTCTTCAGGTTCCACTAGTGCATACAGATTGTCTTTGTGTGACTTATCAGGATAGTCTGTATACAAGAAGTTTGGGCCTGTGAACCATTTACTGTTTTTGAGTTCAACGGCTGCAACAGGTCTAGTTGCCTGGTTAGCTGGATTTAGCTCAGTTGCAACATAATGCCATTGGTCAGGTTGTGTGGATAGCCTAATGCGTGCGACATG
This sequence comes from Pholidichthys leucotaenia, assembly GCA_020510985.1. NCBI lineage: Eukaryota > Metazoa > Chordata > Actinopteri > Cichliformes > Pholidichthyidae > Pholidichthys > Pholidichthys leucotaenia. Next base: position 277,552,895 of record CM035840.1, on the reverse strand, counting down.
GTTGGCTACATACATGTAGAATCTTTTGGAGGTATTGTGTATGTACCCCAACACAATACAACTGTCAGTGAAAAACTTCACATTGTCTATTTTTATGTCTAACTCGCCTGTTATTAGCTCATACATCTCAACCGCAAGTACAGCAGCACAAAGTTTGAGCCGTGGTACAGTGTGTGCGGGACGAGGAGCAAGTTTAGACTTTCCCATCACAAAACCCACATGGTACTGACCGTCACTGTCTAAAGAGCGCAAGTAAGCTACAGCTCCTATTGCTACAGTAGACGCATCAGAGAAGATATACAGTTCATTACTTTTCATAGTACTTAATGAACCTGGACTGTAGCACCTTTTGATTTGCAGATCTTCAAGGGCTTTTAAAGAGTCTTTCCATGTGACCCACATCTCCTCCTTTTCTGGAGGAAGTGGAGCGTCCCAGTCTCTCTCTTCAGATGACAGTTCTCTGAGTAGCGCTTTGCCCTGCATGATTATGGGAGCAACAAAGCCCAAAGGGTCATACAGGCTATTGACTGTTGACAGCACTTCCCTGTGTGTGAATGGTTTGATCTCATTGGTTATGAGGTAAGTGAAGCTGTCTGTCTGTAGATTCCAACAAAGTCCCAGACTCCTCTGAACTGGGAGAGGATCTACTCCAAGGTCCAAATCTTTTAAATCCTTTGCACGGTCCTCCACAGGAAACGCTTCCATAACTAGGCTATAGTTGGATGCAACCTTGTGAAGTCTCACATTAGATTCAGCTAACATGTTTTTGGTTCTTGTTAACAGATCAACGGCATTCTCTGGTGTGGCAACTGACGTGAGTCCATCATCGACATAGAACTGTTTCTCAACAAACTGTCTTGCGTCAGTGCCATGTTCTTTCTCACCCTCTTGTGCAGCCCGTCTCATACAGTAAATGGCTACAGCGGGTGACGGGCTGTTACCAAAAACATGAACTTTCATTCTATATTCAACTACACCCTTAGTGATGTCATTATCCTCAAACCACAGATAGCGAAGATAGTCTCTGTGTTCTTCGCACACCTCAAAGCAATAAAACATTTGCTGTACGTCTGCTGTCAGGGCTACGGGCTCTTTTCTAAACCTCAATAGCACCCCTATCAAAGAGTTGTTGAGATCAGGTCCACTAAGAAGCACTCGATTTAGCGATATGCCGTCATACTCTGCACTAGAATCAAAAACAACTCGTATTTGATCTGGTTTCTGCGGGTGGTATACACCAAATGTAAGCAGGTACCAGTGTTCTTTACCTTTTGGCAGGGGTGGTGCAATTTCAGCTTGATCATTATTTAACATTTTCTGCATGAATTGGATGTAGTGACTCTTCATTTCTGGTTTCCTTTCCAGAGTCTTTTTGAGTGAGTACAGGCGTTTCAGGGCTTGCTCTCTATTGCTTGGGAGTCTCCTTCTTGGGAAGCGGAAGGGCAGAGGAGCAACCCAACTGTTCTCTTTGTTCTGGCTAACTGTATTGTCCATAAGAGTTAGGAAAGTTTTGTCATCTATGGACAGTGCAACTTTATCATCTGATTCAGATCTGTCAAACACAGAGTGACCTAGCTTGTCTGTGTTGTGAGCAAAGCCAATTGTGTCTTTACACCTTATGACTGACTGAGTGTTTTGCTCTGACAGAATGCCACAGTTTTCTTTAACTGTAATGACGTTTGGACATGGCTCAAAATAAGATGTGCGACCACTGTCTAATGTGTGTGTCTTGTAAACATTCACCTCTGATGCGCTATGAGTCTTTCCTACACACACCTCTCCTACAATAACCCAACCCAAGTCCAGTCTTTGTGCATAAGGAGCGTTATTTGGCCCATTAATCTGCTCACGTACCTTATGTACCCTGAGGATGTCCCTTCCCAGGAGTAAAAGGATTGGAGCGTGGTGGTCGACAGGTTGGATTTTGTTTGCGATAGGGAGCAGATGGGGATGGTGCTGAGCAATCTCAGGTGAGGGTATTTCAGTTCTGTCGTCCGGCACTGAATCACATTCGATCAAGGGAGGCAGCCGGATATCTGTTTTTCCTTCCATGGATTGTATGAAGAAGTTCACAGCTCTCCTGCCTGCAGTTTCAGCTTTGCCAGAGCAGGTTTTTAATGTGTACGGTGCAGGTGTAGCTTTAATGTCAAACAGGCTGAAGAACTCTGTCTTAGCCAGGGACTTATTACTTTGTTCATCAATTACTGCATACATGTTCATTGCCCTGTCTTTCTGACCTTCTGGATAGGCTTTCACTAAGCAGATCTTAGAGCAAGAGCGTGGGTTATTACTTTGACCACACACCTCTGTGCACTTGGAGATGACTGAAGGAGAGCTCTCCGTCTGCTCTTCACCTTTGTTTTGTTCATCACTTCCTGATGTGGCACTTTTCAAGACAGGAGCAGGACCTGGATGAAGTGCTGATATGTGCTTGGGACTGTTGCATTCACTACACATGACTGCCACTTTACATCTTTTGCGAAGTGCTGAACTGAACCACAACACCTATAACAAATGCGATGCTCTTTGAGAAAAGCTTTTTTTTTTTTTTTTGTTACTTATTTGTACCCGTAGGTAGATTTGGTTTGCAGTCTGGTGACAAGCCACCGGCTGCCGGTCGCTGCGTGCATGAGTGCCCTAAACCTACATGTTTTGGTATGCGGGAGGAAACCGGAGAAATCCCGGAGTAAACCCACGCAACACGGGGAGAACATGCAAACTCCACACAGCTCACTGTTGGTCGGGGGCTGGGATCGAGCCCACGATCTCACGATCCCCGCGATCCCCCGGCCGAGGGTAAGCTGTGCTGCCACAGTGCTAAACCACTGCGCCACCGTGCAGCCCACAGCTTGACGTTCTTCTATAGGTTTATCTCTGAACAGCTTACATTTTTTGAGTGGATGTGGCGTCTTGTGAATCGGGCACTGCCGATCTGGTTCTTCTACTTTCTTAGTCTCAGAACCACTTTTCTCTGCGACATCTGTTTTGTGTACTGACACAGTGGCTTTGCGATTGTATGGAGTGGGCTTTTCTGAGCGCGTGGAAGCTTGACTGTTACAGCTAGATGTAGCAAAGCTTGGATCATTTCTCATTTTAGCTTGTTGCTGAACAAACTGCACAAAAACAAAGAAAGGGGGAAATGACACACTATGAGTCTCTTTGTATTTCTTCCCCACAGTTGTCCACTTTTCCTGTAGGTTGAAGGGAAGTTTTTCAACTATTTGTCTTACCCCTCTAGCTGTGTCTAGGTATGCTAGCCCTGGTAGTGCACCATCTACTTTGGCACACTGTAACTCTAAAAGGAGGTCACCGAGTTCTCTTAACCTGGCATTGTCTTTGTTTGTTAGCCTTGGAAAGTCCTCTACCTTTTTTAAGAGTGCGTCTTCAATGGCCTCTGAGGAGCCATAACACTCCTCAAGGCACTGCCAGACCATTATCAAACCTACAGGGGCATTAAGGACATGTACTGCACGGATCCTTTTGGCCTGCTCTGAGGATTTTGGCCCTAACCACTTTGTGAGCAAGTCTAGTTCCTCTTTTGCTGACAGATTTAAGTCTTTAGTTGCACTAACAAATGAGGCTTTCCATGCCCAATAGTTTTCAGGCTTGTCTTTGAAATGCAGTAAACCAGTACTGACTAGTTCTTTGCGGATGAGATATTTTGCAAAATCTTGTCCTCCATTAAACTCAGCCGAGTTATTGTTAAGAGGTTGAAAGGTGTGAGCTAGAGGGTTTAACAGGTGGGTGTTTGTCAGACCCTTGGTTACCTTTTGCTCTTGTTTTATGCCTGTATTAATTGGAGGAGGTACACACTGGGTTGTAGTTGTTAGCTGATCAACTGACTGATTGGTGGCTTGCACTTCTACTGCATTGTCTCTCATTTCAAGGGGCTGCTGTGGCCTCTTGGAAGCTTCTGAAGAGAGTAACTCATATTGTTGTGCAACATATTCGCTGGTGCGCCATACTGTATCAAGAGGCTCAGTTTCAGTAGGGGGCCCTATGCTTCTCTCCCCACTCTGATTCTCTGCTTCTTCGTAGGCTGCAACTTCTGCTTCAGCTGTTGCTATAATTTTATGACATTTTAGAATGTGGAGGCTAGCATCTAAGTCAGCCTTTTGTTTCATCATATTAGCCTCTTTTTCAACAAAGGCTAGTTGAGCTTTAGCCGCTTGCGCCCTGGCGTAGGCCTTTATGGCTGAAGACCCTGTAGATGATGTGTGAGACTGCCTGCTGGTAACCCTGGACCTGGTGTTGAATGGCGGTGATGGTGGCTGCATGTCCGACGTTTGGTCTGCGGCGTCTGGCTTCTCCACGTCCACGTCTGGTCGTTGCTCTGCTTCGTTTCGCAGCTCATAGTTTTTCAAATAGTTTTTTCCTGAACGTAAGCTCATGTCTGCTTAATGTTGCTCTGTGTTGCTTGAATCCGCCGAGAAAACGTCCCGCCCCGGACGTCTTTAATGTCTTTTTACTGTGCTGCCCTCACAGCATGTTTCTCTGTGCTGCTAGACAGCCAGCAAACCATTGAAGAAAACTTCGCACACAAGGCTTGCTTTTCTTGTCTTTATAAAGTTTTCTTGCATGCGTGTGTAGCATGGCGTGGTAACTGAAACATACAGAACAATGCAATTACTATCTACATATTAACATGCGGTATGCTAACACAAAGAGCTAATACACGTAAATAACTAGCAGAAACATCGCTTTAGCAAAACTCATTCACGTAATACTTTAGAACATCAGCGATCTCTATCAAGTGCTTGTACATAAAAATACTCACAAAGACAAAAGTTTCCCAAGACTCAAACAAAGAAGAACAACACAGCGTACTCAATGAACTTTTTAACTTCGTTTCTGTGTGGCTAGCTGACTGTAGCCGAGGGAAAAAACACATCAAAGATCATCTATATACGGAAGAGCACACACTCTGCAGTAATAAAAAACAATCCTTTAAGGAAAGATGTCTCACTTCGATAACTTTTTAAACACAGGTTTTTGACAATTTTATCACTCATTTTAACTTATTTATTCCTTTTAACCAATTTATTAACTTTATAAATTTATCAATGTCTTTACCCAAAGACATGACACTTAACAAGTTACTTTTGCAAGCAAGATTACCCAACACCACACAATCACATTGTAATAAAACAACAACAACAACAAAGTAAAACAATGAACTGGTACTAAAGGTTTTCCAGTCCTGGGTGGAGTAACACCACCATAGTGCTATACTGTGCCTCACTGTGACTGTTCTCCCAGACACTGCACTGTCAGTTCGCTCAAGATCCTCAAATCTGTAAAAAAACAAAAAAAAACAAACAAACAAACAAAAAACTCACTATGCAGGCAAACTTTTCCCCAGTGCACAACACACTTCCATGACAAGGCATCAAAAAAGATTCTTTTCCTAAAAATGTCTTAGAGCTCTGCGGTTCCACAAAGCTTCTTCTGGCAACAAAATTTTGCCTGGATATTTTCCTTCTGCAATGTTTGCAGTTAATACTAAAATTCTTTTCATTTTACCCCAGTACAGACGCCTTTTCTTTGTGTCTGGAAGGAATTGGATCCAACTGTGATTAATGAAGCATAGCTGTGCTGCTGCATACTCACCATCCCATGATTCAATATGCTGCACGGTTGCACATTGCGTGAGAGCGCTGAATGTACACACTGCACCATATGTAGGATGATGCCACAGTTTTGTACGTGATGTCAGCCATCTCGCACCACTTGGGCCACTCATGCTATTTTTGTATTTCAGTAAATGCTCTTATTGTGTTTATATATATTCTCTGTTGTGCTTCACAAAATGCAGAATCAAAGCACTGTGTGAGCATATCGTGTACAGCCACAAAATGTGTAAGACTAAAGTGAAAAGACAAAGCGATATTGAAAAAGTACGGCCCTGGAACAAAGCTTGGCTAAAAGTTGGTATACTGAATTGCAGAGAGGCTTCAGACAAGGGACTAATTGGTTTCATTGGGGCATGTGGCAGAGTGTCATCTGAAAGGTTAAAAGACGCCATCAGACATGCAACTCCCCAGACCACGCTGCCACTGACAGTTTTTAAGAAGCCTTCATCAGCACCCATTCTCATCATGTTGATCACTTCATCAATATCACCACAGGTGGCTCGGGAGAAGGTCTTTGGAAACTTTCCTTGATAATTTTAGAATCTCTTATCATTTTTGTTTGTCTGAAATAATTGCAAGCGGCACAAAAACGATCAAAAGGAAAGTGCACTAAAGTTCAGAGCAGATGGATTCAGAAGCCAGAAATAATGTAATAAATAAATAAATATATAAATAAATAAAGGATGCACTGCTCTAAAAGAGGGTGTTTACTGAGTTGTCTGTGCTTTTGGTGTGTAAAGGCATATTTTCCTTTCATGTATTTCATAGTCAGACTGAATGAGATTAAAGGCATACTTGTATGGAGAGCTCTTTGTTTAAATGTAGCTCTTTATTTCCTTTGTCAAGCTAAAGTCAGATTGTGACCGTGTACTTCTGTCAGTCATCCCTTCTGCCCCGAGGGGAGCAGTCTGTCTTCATTATTCAAGCCTATTATCTTCTGCTGTCCTTTAGTTCTAGACTCTATTCAGACATCATGAAAAGATAAGGCTCTGTAACTTTTTTGTAACATATTATAATACAGCATGTGAAGTAAAGCAGTAAATATTGGGTAATTTCTGAGTAATTACATCTCAGCAATGTAACTGAAGATTACAACTCAATACCCAGTTAAGTACCGGATGAACTGGCTGTAGTTATGAATTTAGAACAAAGTAAATACTGGGTAATTTCAAGGTATTTTTTTTTTCCAATCCAGAAAGTACCAGCTAATTTTAGGATAACTGAAAAATTAGAACCTACTCCACCATGAAATCCATCTCCCACCTCAACGTGATGTGACGGTGAACAGAGTTCAGGACTATGCCGTTGTAGATCAGTGCTGCCCCTAAAATGTGAGGGCACTTTTCCACTGTGGGGAGTACTCTGGCAGCGTTGCCCATGGGGGACAGGTCTGGGCTTTGGCCAGCAGGGCTCTACTAACCTTGGTGTGCCAGTTTCACCTGTGTGACGGCTACAGACCCATGGACGCAAGAGGCATTTCAGCAACCATCCAGCTGCTGCCTCGCAGTTACCTCCTAGATGAGGGAAGGCTAAAGGAGGAGGACCCTGGCAGAAAAACTCAAGGGTGGACAGATTCTTCAGCCTTGGTTGGCACTTGTCCTAGGGGGAATGTTCCAAAATCAAGACACTACAGCCACCAAAGACGGAAGACGTTAGCCCCAGGGCACTGGCTGTTTGTGCATGTACGATCACAATGCAATTGACTCTGGCCACTGAACACAAGAGAGAGAACCCAGGGAGTACCAGATCATTTTGAGGTAGTTATACATGAACGTGTGTTCAAACCAAAGACGAATGTGCAAATTTTTCACGTGGTGCGATTACATGTTAACATAAACACACAACTAGTCTGAGCGAGTTGCAGATGGGTGGAGTTACTTTTATAACTTCTACAGCTGTGTTCTACCTGTTGTGGAAATCCCCAAAACACCGTCATGTTTAGGTTTACATTATCCGACAAGGCTCTCATCTGGAAAAATTGTCCCTGCCTCCAAAATTTCACCTGGATGATGGTTATTTACACTGCTATTCTGCTAGCCCTCATTAGCATGTCTGCGCAAAAATCCGTGGGTGAATAACTCTGACACTCCCAATCAACTGCAGAGCTCCGGTCCATCTGCCTGCAGGTGAGTGGCAGTCTCATTTTCAAACTAATTTACTCTCCAGTTTTGATACTTTAACTCTGTTAATGGCACACACTCAAGGCTAATTACTAGCTAGTGCTACCAAATCACTCGGACGTGTAAATGCCGGAATTCATGTGTCTTCCGCATGTTTGCATTAACTTTACATGAACGCACCTTAAGACTAGCTGAATAATAAAACTTGTCTGATGCGTGGACTGGTCTTACATGGTAACTACAGAGGACCTACATGTTAAGAACAGGGTACTTAGATGATAAGTATATTGTCATGAATTGCCCCTCAGGGTGGAGAAGAGAGACCCAGGAGCTGAACTGCAGTTTGTGTCCAACAGTGCACAAAATAAAACTTACAGACGGAACAGGGAGTAGGATGGATGAAACGTCAGAACGAAACGGGATACTGACGGGAACAACCCACTCCTTGTCGGCACAGGCACGGACATCAAAGCGATCTCCCCCAGCCTGTGACTCATGGATTGTGGGATGGCTATGGAGAGGAGTAGGTCAGCAAGCTCCGGGTGGTCCCACAGGCTGGGGCACGCCTCGAGTACCTGCGCCACGCCCTCCAGATACTCTCGGGCTGCCTCGGGGATACGGGAGGCATGAGGCTGCGAGAGAATGTTCTCCAGTATACCGTACGCACAGTCCACCGCTCAGCCTCGCTCAGTCCAGGAGTTGGAGAATCCAGGGTGACAGACATAGCAAAACTCCTGGTGAAAAACAAAAACTGGAGAGGAGTAGGAGAAAAAAGGCAAACCCTCGCTGCCGCTGGTGTTTAAATTGGCTGGGTCCCTTTTTGGCTGCGTCTTACTGCCATAAATCTCCCAAAAACAGGTGAGTGAAACAAAAATAACTGCAAACTGCAGCAGCTGGGTCTCTAACTGGCCGGAGTCTTCACCTTGGGGTGAAGAGCGACCCAGGTGTGAACTGCAGTTTGTGGTATTTTAATGAAAAAAAAACAAGTTCAACAGTGCACAAAATAAAACTTACAAAGATGGAACAGGGAGTAGGATGCATGAAACATCAGAACAAAACAGGGTACTGACGGGAATAGGAATAGGATTCCTCGATGAAACTCCGGCAACGAGTGAAACAGACAGTCCTTAAGTAGGCATGGAAACAATTATCACAAATGCCATCCGATGTGAATCACATGAGCAGACTGGGGGTGAAAGAGATTACAATCAGCTGTGAGTCATGAGGAGAGGAGACGGGGCTGACGGCTTAACGGGGCACTGCCCACAACCAGGGTAGAACCCGGAAGTGCCCCTGACAGCTGCAACCCTGGAGAGGGAAAGAAAGAGAGAGCGAGAGAGAGAGAGAGAGAGAGAGAGGGGTAACCGGCAACATACAAATATAATGTGATGACAAATAAAGACTGAAGGAAAAACACGACTAAACCCAAATACGTAAATAACAAAACTACAATGAACGTAAAAATAAGTCACACTAAGAAACAATACAGAATATGTGAAAACCAACCAAGGATAAAATAACAGGAACTAGAACTCAAAAATACAACACAATGCAAATATGGAAAAAAGGCAAAGAGACTGAGCATGGCAGAATCCCCCGTGCTCAGATCGTGACATATATCGTACTTAAACGGTAACAACAGGGTTTTATACTATATTTACTAGGGTTTATAATAAAAACGGGGTGTTACTAAGTTGTTACCCTACACTGTACACTATTTTACACCACTACTTAAACTGAAAGTTCACAGTAATTTCATAGTCCTCCACAGGTTGCGTCATAAAGCATTTCCCTTTTTCTTTCCAGCTGGAATCCTATTTTTGCCTCTCTGGGACTTGATTAATCTGTCATGTCTATGCCCCTATCCTCTAACAGCATATTTAACCTTCTAGTGTAGCAATTATTAGAATAGATCCATCTTATACAAACAACACCCAGGGGGAGGCTACAGGTGGGGTTCTCACATCTCTTATCATCAGCAAACAAAATCAATCAGCAGTCATCTTCTTATCTGAGCAGACTAAATGCTGCGATTCAGCAGCATGCCACAAATGCCTTTGTGCATCTATTCATGCATGCGTTCTTGTATCTGGAAGCGCATCTGCCCGGTTGCATGATATGCCGGCGTGAGTCATGTACAGTCTCTGTTCCCGGAGTACTTAGCCAGAGGAGCTGTCTGCTGCTTAAATAAGGGCAGTCAGTCAGCGGCACTAAAGAGAACATTCATCAAGCACTTTTGCAGCTTACACCTGTTTCTGCTGGCTAGGGCAGACAAGCTGGGGTGGCTGCACTGCCACATCACTCTCGGTGCTCTCTCTCAAGTGTTCCTGTGGGGGCTTGCATGCATATTGGTCCAGATGCTTCTCGCATTAGCGCCCTGCAATGGCCATCACCATTTATAGGTAAATAAAGATAACCTGCCCGCTGGCGTGGTAGGGGGGGTGAGGAAACAAAGACAAGGTTTGTTATGAACACCCCTAAATCACTAACTCAGCCGCACCTGCTGAGAAGGATCTTTTCAAGCCACATTATGGCTTCATCATCATCATCATTATCATCATCCCTTACGCTCGACTTCTACCATGGTGAGGGAGGCTATGACTGACAGCAGTTTTGACACAGTTCTTACCAGAAGCAGCAGGCGTGCACAGCCCCTGTTCATCTTTGTAGGACTACAGCAGTGCTTAATTCCCTCCTAATATGACAGCTGTGTTCTAATCATGATAAAGAGCTGCCTGTGTTGCGCGAGCACCCACCGGCCTCACCTTAGCACTTTAAAGCATTGCTTCTTTTCACTGCTCAGCTGCATCACACCTAATTGCCTAACTTCACTCTGACATGGCCACTCAGTGGAATTAGGCCTTTCGAGCTTCACGTATCACACTCTGCTTTTCAGTGTAGTGTTGTGTGTGTGTGTGTGTGTATCTTTCCTGATGTCATGGCGCCCACTTTAGGCTGCATGCGCTTATATGGTCGAGATACATGCATTATTAGTGCGTTCTGCAGAGGATATGCGTCACTACTTCATATTTTCTTCCTACCCGGCTCAGGTTTTGATATTAAACTCTTATCTTCTGTGTGCCCCCCATTGTCTGTCGTAGTTCAGGACGGTGGCCTCTCCACTCCACTTGCATGCAGCACACATTCACGGCTTTATCGATTTCCTTTAAAATTGTATTTGCAGTAAACAGGAAGAATGTGGGCTTTAATATTTCCTCCTCTCGGCAACACCTGGTCTTGGTTGCTAGGTAACACATTGCATGGCAGTGTTTGATGTGCGTGTGCTTTTTGCAAATGTCTTTGATCCTCAGCATACTGACAGACTCTCCACAGTTACCTTCCCCTGGTAGTTTTGGCACCTCATCACACTGTGGAGACTAAAATGTACCTGAAAGCTTGCGAGTGAAATGGAATACCTAGCTTGTTAGGCAAAGTAGAAAAGGGAAGCCATCCAGAAAAGTTAAAGCTTTATAAACTCTTTTCATTAAGAGCGCCACAAGATGAGGTGCCTCCAAGTCATGGTGCCGTGTGGGAAAAGGGCAGAAAGGCTGTGTTACGTTATGCATGATACCACTGAACATAATCAAGATTTACAAGAATTCCTGCGTGGAATGCCGATGACAGAAGTAGACTACAGATGCATAAACTAACATAAACAGGATAATAAGACTCTCCTTTAAAAGATGTGGGATTTTTTTTAAGCCACCTTCCCTACAGCATCCTGTTTCACAGGCTCATAAACACACTCCATGCACAGCATTTTACTTCTACACCCGTTTATTTCTTTGGAGTAGTAAATTCATTCTAAATCAATCCATGCAGTGAAAGAAGTGTGTCAAATTCATAACACACACACACACACACACACACACACACACACACACACACACACACACACACTACAGCATCTGTTTTCAGGCTGATGGTAAAATTTTACTGGAAAACCTTTGCAATATGATCAGATCTTTTTAAGGCACTATTTAGAAAACGTTCACTCAGCACAGGAACACAAACAAATATCATCAAAAAGAGATACCACTGTTTTCCTGCAATGGCGTTATTGAACACCGAAGTAAAGTATTACATTTTTGTTTATTTATTCCCCCGAAAGCAATCAAGTTGAGACCGTGCAGCAAATAGATTTTTGTCCAAAAAAGAAACCAAATTTATTTGAACGGATAACATATTCACACACTTGTGAAACATTTCCCATCCATCCATCCATCCATCCATCCATCCATCCATCCATCCATCCATCCATCCATCCATCCATCCATCCATCGTCTACCTCTAATCCGGAGGTCCAGGTCACGGGGCAGCAGCCCAGTTTACATAGCACCATGATCCTCGTGATCCCTGCTGCAGGTGGTGAGCCCACTGGAGGGTGGGCCCATGTGGCTCGTTCAGGCCCCCCAAACCAGGTAGGGTACACTGGATCCTTCATAGGGATCCAATGGACTGCTCTTTGTCTGGTACTTCACCCAGGACCAGTTTGCCTTGGAATACCCTACCAGGAGCAAGTTGCCCCTGACAACATACTGTAGCTCCTGTAGGGATCATTAGGACACATAAACCCCTTTACCATGATAAGGTGGCGAACCACGTTATCATGTCATCACCCTTATTTGTGTTTAAACCTTGGTTATTGTTACTGTTACTTCTGTCTTGTTCATCATTCCTGCCTGGACCAAAAAGCTTGTTTCACGTCATTGCCTGTTGAAGTGAGTTGAATCTGCTGTTACAGCTTTGTTCCTCGTTTTCAGCCCCCATGCTGCATTATTTTGTCAATAAATTATGTCAAAAGGTCATTGTGCATTTGAGTCATCCAACATGCCCCAGAGGGGCCTTTATGACAGAAGGACACTGCCAGTTATGGACTCAGCAGGCGACTGGAGCAGGAGAAGGAGGTGGCAAAAAGGGGTAGAGCTGCCGATAACAGAGTTGGTGCAAGACCCCATCACCTTGGCCTGCAGCTCACGCTCCCCAGAGGATACTGCAGACTGCAGGGGGGCCGTCGCAAACATTTTGGAAGCCCACTTGAGCCTGCGCTCCCTTCCCTGAGTGTAAGTGCTCCCACTCCCTGCCTTGCCATCGCTGCCAGTCTCCTCCTCCAGCTGACTGGCCACCAGTACTCGCTCCTGTGGAGTGGAGGGAGTTCTTCCTCGGCAGTCAGTTGGCACGCGGGGGGCCTGGGTGGAAGGGAGGCTCCGGGAGATGCTATTCCACTCGGCACTCTGTTCCAGTGCCAGTCCTGGTTCCTCTCCAGGCCAGCTTCACTGTCACCCAGAGAGCTTCAGCAGCAGCAGAACATGGGGTAAGTACACGCTCCTTATTCTTTAACCACTCTGAGAGATGTATCTTGCCTTGCTCCAGGCGAGGTGTCTCAGTGGCAGCCGCCAGCTGTTACTGAGCCCTCGCCATCTGTTTCTGCTGTTGTCTCAACGTGTGTTCCGCCACTCACCTCTACTCCTCCTTGTTCTACCGAGGTCATCTCCACCTCTGTGGGTTCCCTGGTGGAGGAGGTGATCTCACCTGCTCCCACAGCTCCTCTCCATGTGCACGCTCCAGCAGTTGCTGCCAAACCTCGCCTGCACACACCACAGTGGCTGCTATTATCTCAAACAGGTTCATTTTGTCTTCTTGATGATAAACTTATCTTGTTCTTCTTTTAAAGTCCAAATGTCACGTAATAGGGTCCTTAAAATGTCTTGAAACTAGATATAAAAGGGAACCGATCCGTTCGGGTCTTGGTGCATATGCTTCAGTAACGCCGGAACATTCGTTAATTTAAAACTGCTGCGCTTGGCCTGACGTTACCACTCAGGGCCCCCGGAATCGCCTGGGGAAGAAGGCGGAAGTGACAAAACAGATTGTACCCTAGTTTGATGCTTGGGGTATTACCCAGCCGTCCCTTATAGCCCCGTTTACGGTACCCATACCTATAGATATGTGTATTTTTACATACCTGTCAAGTGATACGTTTTTGCCGTATTTTAATACGGGGAAAATGCAATTTTAGCAAATACGGGTGTATTGCCATTTCTATACGCCCAAAAGAAAAATATACGGGAAAAAAAATTAGTGAGTGTGTTGAGGAACACGTCGTGTGTGTGACCCCCACAGCTAGGGGGCTGGCAGAGCGCTCACCGTGAGCTATTATCACTACAGTGAGAAGTGTGGACTCAATCATTAGGCTGATGGCCTCACACTTTCTACTGTCCTGCGGCTCCGGAACAGAGAGGAATCGCCTTCCAAATCCAATGCATCACTAGCAGAAGTGATGGTTTGTCATTTTTTTGTGGCAGGGCACAATCTACCCCCATTGGTGGCAGATCACTTCTGATCTGCCACCTGATCTGATCTGCCACTTCAGAAATGCTAGAGTCAGCAAAGGCTGCTACTTGGAACTATAACAAGCAGCATCAGTGAACATTTTCTTGTTTCAAGTTCATCCAAGTGCATTAGTGTAACAAAGCTGACAAATAAAAACTCTTTAATTCCAAGTGTATATACAGTATCTAGCTGACAATTAAGAACTATATTCAGAATAATTCTTATTGTGTACTTTCAAATTAAGCAATCTACCTTGTGCTAATGTAAATTTGAAAAATATTTTTGTATTTTTTTGTATTTTATTTATTTTTTTGTGCTACTTGGCTTATTATTTTCACATTACCAAAAAGTTGTGGCTCAAGATTGTGTCCATAAAAGTGTACATTTGAATAAATATGTTTGAAATAGGTCATGTTGCAGTTGCTGTTTTTTTTGGGGGGGGGGGGGTTCAGTTTTCTTTCATCTGCTGATAAATGCAGTACTCAGTACAGGTGTGAAAGCCCCCCAATAAGGGAGGCATGAGGTATGCCTTGACAGGTATGATTTTTATGTGTCCTATATCTGTAATATGGTCGCTTTGCTGCCTTCTGGAACCTCAGTGGAGGCACCGCATATTTTTAATACATAGACAGTTTTTTCCTTTGTTTGTGGAAGGCAATCACTATTTTTGTTCTTAGTTACCCCTCGTTACCAACGTAACAACGACCAACAATTTTATCCTTAGAAATAAATCATCTATCGTATTGCTGGATGGCACTCGACAAAACATATTTTTCTTGATATGCATTAAATAATATATGTTACAAGGTTAGCCTCAACAGACCCCCTTCGGCTTCCCAATTTTGCCGGTGGTTATAATTAATTTAAACATCACAGATTTCTTTTGGCTTACCATTCAACATTCTGGAGGCGATTAATGTCCAATTCAATGACATTTTCCACTGGTTCTGCTCTCTGGTCATCGTCGGAACTGTTGTCATCAGACAAAGCAACTGATTCTGTCTCGGACGGCTCGAACCTGTAAAGTTCTATGCCTCTGTCACTGTCTGAACCACTGTCATCAGTATCTGGGGTGTCGTCTTCCCTGAATTCCAAGTCCGATTCACCAGAGGACAAAACTAAACTAATTTGTTCACAATCGCTGTCACTTTCCGTCATGATTGTCCAATGTTGATTAGTGTGAATGTGGATACGGCAGGGCAGCCAGGGTGAAATTTGTGACGTCAAAAACATGGCCGCGGTCTGGATTGGCTGTCACACACTGACAGCCGCTAGGGGGGCCTTCGCCTGGTGTATTTTGTGCAATTATGTAAATACGGGTGGGTGATATGGTCTCCGGTAGGAATATTTGGTTTAAGCTATGTGTATTTTATCAAAATTCGTTGGCATTTGGAAAAAAAAATTACATGACATTTGGACTTTAAGCTGAAGTAAAGAGATGCTTCATACCTTTGACGTGTTTTGACTGTCACTTGCAGTGTTCTTCAGGAAGCGTTGTCTGACGTCAGCCAAATTACCGGAAAGAAACATGACCAGAAACGAAGAAAAAGCAGTAGACGCACTCAGTAAAGACGACAAAATGATCGTATTACTGGTGGATAAAGGCAGGACTACAGTTATCATGGGCAAAGAAACATATAAAACACAGATGGAAAACATGTTGGCAGAAAGAGACACATATGAAATCCTCAAAAAAGATCCCACAGAAGAAAAGAAGAGAACTCTAAAGGCCCTACTCAGACCCCTGCTGGAAACCAATAAAATAACTCAGAGTGCATCTGACCATACCCCCCAGATTTATGGCACACCAAAAATACACAAGAAAGACACTCCATTATGTCCCACAATAGACAGCATTGGTTCAATCACCTATAATTTATCAAAAGCACTAGTAGAAATCATCAAACCCATCCTTGGTCTAACAGAACATCACTGTAAAAATTCAAAAAAACTGGAACATGAGCTCAACAACCTTAAAGTGGAAACAGCCGGAATATTCCTTTTCTCATGATATGGTGTCATTATTTACAAAAATCCCAATTGATGTCACTTTACATATTGTAGAGGAATGAATGAATGAATGAATGAATTTATTCGGTAATAAACATACATACAATAAGAACAACAAAAATATGTAGAACACACAAAAGAACAACTAAAAGGGTGTAGGCTGAAGCAGGTGCTTATATAGTGCCTACCCCGTTACAATTTTAAAATCAGTAACATAAAAATTTAAGTCATACCCCAAATCAACAAAGAAAATCAAATAGAACAAGTAGACAAAAAAACAAACAAAAACCTTTAAGTTATTACAAGTTTATCTCCTAGCATTTACAGCGAGATGCTGGGAGATTTTCTCATCTTTGCACAATTTTTTGAATTGCTTCAGAGTTGAACATGCTTTAATATTTTCAGAGCAACATTTCCACAGTTTAACTCCAGTGACAAACATGCAATGAGACTTTGTATTTGTTCTAACCTTTGGTTTATTAAAAACAGAGTTACCTCTTAGCTCATATTTGCTTTCCCTTTTTTTTAAACAGTCTCTGAATATTAACAGGTAATTGGTTATTATTTGCTTTGTACATGATTTGAATGACATTATAATCTACTAGACCTCTAAATTTAAGAGTATGTAATTGAAAGAATATTGGATTTGTTGGTTCACGGTAGGGTTTCTTTGATACAATGCGTACGGCCTTTTTCTGTAGTAAAAAGATTAAGTTTGTGTTTGTTTTATATGTGTTTCCCCAGATCTCCACACAGTATGTCATATAAGGAACTATCAGTGAATTGTATAAAATGCAAAGAGATTTCTGACACAGGAGATCCTTAACTTTATACAGTACAGCAATAGATTTAGACATTTTAGTTTTGACATAATTTATGTGTGATTTCCAGTTTAGTTTGTTATCAACAATGACCCCTAGGAACTTGGTTTTGAAAACTGTCAATTTCAACATTGTTTATTTTAATTTTTCTGTGATTATATAATTTGCGGTTTCCAAATATTATACATTTTGTTTTTCCAAGGTGAATAGATAATTTATTGGCAGTGAACCATTGACTGATTTGTTTAAGTTCATTTTCTACTGAATCCAGAAGCTGCTTAAGATTTTCTTCACTACAAAAAAAAAGTTGTGTCATCTGCAAATAAAATACACTTGAGCAATTTAGACACAGAAAATAAATCGTAAATGTGTGGAGTGTGTAATGATGAGGCAGGTTTCATCTCAAGGCAGTTTATTACACGCTCCAACATGAGCAAAGTAGAAAAGAGAACATCACAGAAAAAACTCGTCCCTTATATACCCAGGACTCTCACAGCTCACAAGTCACATTGCATTATAATCACAAGTAACAATGCATCTCCTCTTTAATCCTTTAATATCACCCCCACCGTCTTAGGCCCACAAAGAATCCTCCAGGCCGTCTCTGCATACCAAAGCTAACACTTTCACAGCTTCCTGTTATCTCCAAGGAAGCTCTGCCTTTGTTCTTATCTAAGATGTGAGGCATTATGTAAGTCACAAAGTAGGTCACATGTGTGGCTACAAATGTACAAAATAAACAGCAATGGACCAAGCACAGAACCCTGTGGTACCCCACATGTCATCTTCAGCAACTCAGAGTCTGTATTATTCATATGAACATATTGATATCTGTCTTCTAAATAGCTGTGTAACCAGTCAAAAGCAATTTCTCTGATGCCATACTTATGTAATTTTCTGAGGAGTAATTTATGGTTAACTGTATCAAATGCCTTTTGTAAGTCCAGAAATATTCCAACTGTGTATTCTCTTCTATCTGTTGCATCCGTAATCTGTTCAACAGAGTCCATGAGTGTCAGTGAGGAAGTCCAGTTCTTCCTGAATCCATACTGTTGTTCGCAGAGTATATTGTGCTTATCAATGAAATCATTTAGTCTTTTATCAAATATTTTTTCCAGTATTTTGGAGAACTGAGGTAACAAGGAGATGGGTCTATAGTTTGACAATAAGTGTTTGTCACCAGTCGTATACAAAGGAACAACTCTTGCTATTTTCATTTTCTTTGGAAATTTACCAGCAGTAAGTGACATGTATGTGAGTGAAGTGTTTAACAATACAATCAATAATACATTTAACCAAGAACATACTGAAATCAATACAATCAGTTGATTTTTTTGTCTTTGAATTTGTTAACAATGTCAAGAATTTCTTTTTCATCTGTTTCTTTCATAAACATTGAATAAGCGTTTATGTTGACGACATTGTCGGCGCCACTTGAATTTGCTGATGATACAGTGGAGTTGGTGAGCTTTTTTCCTATATTAACAAAATATTCATTAAACGTGTTGGAGATCAAGCTATTTTCATTGATTATTCCATTTTCTGAATTTAAATAAGAGAAGAGGTTGGAATTTAGTTTTCCTGTCTTTGTTATATTATTTAACACCTTCCATAGATTACATGTATTAGTTTTGTTATTTTCCAATAATTTACTGTAATATATTTTTTACTCAATCTTAAAATACTAATGAGTTTATTTTTATTAGTCTTGTATTTTTTCTGCTTCCACAGTTCTTAATTTCAGAAACGTTTTGTATAACAAGTTTTTCTTTTTACAAGCATTTTGCAGGCCCTTGGTGATCCAAAGCTTATCTCTGTATTTAACTTCAGTTTCCTTTACCATGTTTATTATATAGTTGTGATAAAATAGAGACAAATTCTCCATATGCTGTGTCAATGTCATCAACATAAACACCACTCCAGTCTTGTATTTTTAGATCATTTCTAAGATGGTTGATTGCGGTTTCTGTTACAAGTCGTTTAAAAACCTTATTTATTTCAACGTTATATGTTACACCAGTGTGTGAAGAAACAAAAACAGGCAGATGGTCTGTCACATCATTGGTAATAAGGCCAGCAATTACATTCCCCTCAGTGACATTTGTGAAAATGCTATCAATAAGCGTTGCTGAATGTGTTGTTATTCTAGTGGGGTATGTTATTGAAGGGTAGAAACCCATACAAAACATGGAATTTATGAATTCACTTATTTGGATATGGTCATTTGGATTTAATAAGTCAATACTGAAGTCTCCACAAATAAATACCAGTTTCTTATTACCTACTGCACTGAAAAGCTCAGACAATTTTTCTTTGAAAATTTCAATATTGGTACCCGGTGCTCTATAAATACAACTTATTATGATGTTTTTTGTAGTTGTAATTAATTCCATAGTTACACACTCCATGATGTTTTCCATTTCAAAAGACATATTATCTACAACTTGGCTTTGGTAGCAGGACCTGATATATAAACACGTCCCTCTCTGCATCAGTGGCCGTTCAGTGGAGAGAGTGGAGAACATCAAGTTCCTTGGGGTGCAGATCTCGCAGGACCTGACCTGGAGCAAGAATTCCTTGGGGATCAGGAAGCGGGCCCAGCAGAGACTGCACTTCTTGAGGAAACTCAAACAGGCCTCTCTCCCCATCTGCATCCTCAGGACCTTCTGCAGAGGTGTGGTGGAGAGTGTTCTGATGTACTGCATTGCAACATGGTACTCCAGTTGCAGTATGTCAGACAGAAAAACTCTGCAGAGGATAGTTAAGGGAGCTGAGAAGGTAATTGGAGTTTCCCTCCGCTCTGTTCAAGAACTTTTTCAGAGCCGTTGTAGGAGCAGGGCACTGAACATTGTTAAGGACCACTCTCACCCTCTGTACAAACACTTTAAACTGCTGCCATCTGGTAAACGATTCCGGAGCATCAGAGGCAGAACCACCAGACTGATCAACAGCTTCCTTCCACAAGCTGTTAGGATGCTGAACAGTTGATCCGGAATCTTTTATACATATTACTGCACTTTATGGATATTATGTGTATTATATGTATATTATAGTTTTAGTCAGTTTTAAGTATTTATTTCTCTTAGCTACTAAGATTCACTTAGCCATTTTAATTGTTTTATATTGTGGGACACATATGTGGGTTTCATATGCACAAATGTATATCACCTGATGCTTCATATGTATATCACTGTATGCTTACTGTATGCTCCACGTCTCAGATGAACAAAGGACTGAGCTTCCTCGGAGATAACAGGAGGATGTGAAATCTGGTCTATGGTATGCAAAGAGATGGCCGTGGGGGATTTCCTGGCTGCCAGTGATTTTGGGGTGGGGGTGATAAGATCTGAAAGGGATGCATTGTTACTGGGGATTAAATGCATTGTGACTGGAGCTTTGAAGCTCCTGGGGTATAAAAAAGGGATAAAGGTCTGGTTTCTTCCTCTTTCTGTATTGTTGATGTTGGAGAATGTGAATAAACCTGACTCGTGAGATAAACTCTGCCTCGTCCTTTCACATTTCCACACTGGTGACCCTAAGACGATGAGTGAAAGAAATTCCCCCGAGCCAGCCGGGTCAGGAGCTCCCAGCCAGGCGTATGCCGCTACCGTCCAGCTACCGGACTTTTGGCGAGACAACCCGTGCTCCTGGTTCCTCTTGGTCGAAGCACAGTTCGCCCTCCGGGGGATAACAGTAGATGAGACGAAATTCTACCATGTAATTGCCAAGCTCGACAACCGCACGGCTCGGCATGTGCAGAGCCTTTTGGTGAAGCCACCGGCCGATGACAAATACGGCGCGTTGAAGGCTGCGCTCATCCAGCGTTTCACTCTCTCAGTCCAGGAGAGAGCGGAGAGACTCCTGGCTCTGAACGACTTGGGAGATGGCACGCCCGTTGACCTGATGGAGGACATGCTGAGGTTGAGGGGCTCAGACGGCGACGACTTCCTCTTCACCCACATTTTCCTGAGAACCCTACCGTCGGCCACGAGAGCGACCCTGGCCGGTTCGCCGTTGTTGGCCCAGCGGGACTTCCGCGCGCTGGCCCAGGAGGCGCACCAGATTCTCAACGCCAGCAAACAGTGCGCGGCCACCGCAGCAGCGACGGAGCGCGGCGCGACGGCCGGAGACGGCGAGGGGCCAGAGACGCCGGTAGCAGACCCACCGACGACAGCGGAGGCAGGGGCCAAGGATCGCGGAGGAGACACCCTCTGTTTCTACCATCGCCGCTTTGCAGAGAAGGCACGCAAATGTATACCGCCGTGCCATTTCAAGCGCTCGGGAAACGCCAAGACCGGGGTTGGTAGCAGCTGCGGCCCTCGGGGAGGAGAACAAGCTGCTCTACTTGAAGGATGCACGCTCGGGGAAGCATTTCCTCGTGGACACAGGCTCCCAGTTGAGTTTCATCACACCTTCCTCCGCTGACCGGCTGGCGCTTTCCAGTGGTCCCAGGGTGTCAGCAGCGAATGGCTCGGCGATTAAGACCTTTGGTGAGAGGGCTCTGCTTCTGTCCCTACACGGTCGCACATTTGAGTGGACTTTCGTCATAGCTGCAGTGAATTTCAATATGTTAGGTGCTGATTTTCTGTGCTCACATGGTTTGTTGGTTGATCTTGCTAACAGGCGCCTGGTTAATGCACTCTCTTTTTATTCTATTCCCTGTACAGCTCGAGTGGCCCCGACAACAGCACAAGCCAACGTCACAGCTGCAAGTGGTAAGTTCCACACACTGCTCACTCAGTTCCCAGCACTCACGGTCCCAACATTTTCGGCGGCCGTGGCTAAACACGGGGTGGAACATTTTATTACTACCACCGGACCGCCCGTTTTTGCAAAAGCCCGGCGCTTGGATTCAGCTAAACTGACCATAGGCGCGAGGAGTTCGCCAACCTGGAAAAGTTGGGCATCATCAGGCGTTTGAAAAGCCCATGGGCTTCACCGCTTCACATGGTCCCCAAAGCTGATGGCTCGCGGCGACCTTGCGGAGATTTCCGCAGGTTGAACAACGCTACAGCGCACGACCGCTACCTAATCCCGCATATCCAAGATTTTTCAGTTCATTTGACGGGGGCGCGCGTTTTTTCTAAAATAGACTTGGTGGTAATAACTCCGTTCGGTCTATTCGAGTTTTTGCGCATGCCGTTTGAGCTTAAAGGCGCCGCGCAGACGTTCCAACGCATGATGGACGCGGTGTTGCGCGATCTCCCCTTCGTGTTCGTCTACCTGGACGATATTTTGGTAGCCAGCGCGTCCGAAGACGAACACGAAAACCACCTCACGGCAGTTTTCTGGAGGTTGGGAGAGCACGGGTTAATAATCAATCCAGCGAAGTGTCAGTTCGGGGTGACGCAGATTGATTTTTTGGGGCATCGCGTCTCTCCAGAAGGGGCGGTTCCTCTGCCTGACAAAGTGCGCGCAGTAACAAATTTTCCCCAGCCACAAACAGTCAGAGCGTTACAGGAGTTTTTGGGAATGGTGAATTTTTATAACCTTTTCCTCCCCCGCGCAGCGCAGCTCATGCAACCATTATATGCCGCACTAAAAAAACAAAAACCCACAAATAAAATTGAATGGTCTCCGGAGCGAGAGCGAGCATTCTCGGAAGTCAAAACAGCCCTAGCAAACGCCGCGTTGTTAGCACATCCAGACCCAACGGCCCGCATAGCGCTCACTACTGACGCGTCAGATGTGGCCATAGGGGCGGTCGGGGAGCAGCATGTAGCCGGGGCTTGGCAACCGCTCGCCTTTTTCAGCAGGACCTTGCGCGATAGTGAACGAAAATACAGCGCATTCGACAGGGAGTTGTTAGCTCTCCACTTGGCCATTCGCCACTTCCAGTTCTGGCTGGAGGGACGCCGTTTCACCGCGTTCGTTGATCACAAGCCGCTGACTTTCGCGATGGCCAAGGTTTCAGAACCGTGGTCAGGCCGGCAGCAGAGACAGCTGGCTGCGATCTCAGAGTTTACTACCGATATCCAGCATGTGGCGGGTAAACTTAATGTAGTGGCAGACTGCCTCTCGCGTGCCGTGGTGGCTCCAGTCCGCGTGGGGGTAGATTATGCAGCCATGGTCACGGATCAGGTTAGCGGCACGGACGTGCGCGCGCTCCAGTCTGGACCAACAGGGTTAAGACTGGACAACAGGGTGCTGCGAGACGGTATGCCCCCCCCTAATCTGCGATGTCTCCACTGGGCGACCGTGTCCAGTGGTACCCGCCGCGTGGCGCCGCTGCGTTTTTGACTCGATTCATTCTCTGGCGCACCCGGGAGTGCGCGCGTCGGTCAAAATGGTGGGAGAGAAATTTGTATGGCCGAGCCTGCGCAAACAAGTTAGGGAGTGGGCAGCAGCCTGCATGGCCTGTCAACGAGCCAAGGTACACAGGCACACGCGAGCTCCTTTGGAGCCGTTTCACATCCCGGCTAAGAGGTTCGATCATGTTCACGTGGACCTCGTAGGCCCCCTTCCGCCATCACAGGGGTGCACACACCTTCTGACAATGGTAGACCGCACCCCGCGCTGGCCGGAAGTGGTCCCACTTGAGTCAACCACAGCCGAGGAGGTGGCGCGTGCGTTTTTAACAGCATGGGTAGCGTGTTTTGGAGTCCCGTCGGACGTTACGTTCGACAGAGGCCCTCAATTTGTTTCAGAACTTTGGTCAGCAATGGCCCGCAGCCTGGGGGTAACGATCCACCGCACAACCGCGTACAATCTGCAGGCTAACGGGTTATGCGAATGTTTTCACAGGTCATTGAAAGCGGCTCTCAGAGCGTCGCTTACGGATGCAAATTGGGTGGACAGGCTACCATGGGTTTTATTGGGGTTGCGTTCTGCACCTAAAGAGGATTTAGAAGCCTCCCCGGCAGAGCTAGTTTTTGCACAGCCACTTCGGCTGCCCGGGGAGTTTCTCCCAGATAATCCTGCACCAGAATGTTCCCCGACTCAGCGGTTGCAGCGTGGCACAGAATCGGGCACGCTGCCTGGCCCCGTTCACCACAGTTTTCCGCGCGTTTTTATACCTAAGGCTTTAAAAAACGCAGAGTTTGTTTTTGTCAGACACGATGCCCATCGCCCGCCATTACGACCACCTTATGATGGGCCATTTAGAGTGCTGGAAAGAGGGGATAAGCATTTTTTGCTAGATTTCAATTCAATTCAATTCAATTCAATTCAACTTTATTTATATAGCGCCATTTCACAACAACAGTCATCTCATAGCACTATCAACTGTAGGGGGAACCCCCACAGTTGCAGAAAGACCCCAGCAATCAAGCGATCCCCTGTGAGCAAGCACTTGGCGACGGTGGAGAGGAAAAACTCCCTTTTAACAGGAAGAAACCTCCAGCAGAACCAGGCTCAGGGAGGGGCAGTCATCTGCTGCGACTGGCTGGGGGGTGAGGGGATAGAGAAGAAGAAAAGAACAGACATGTAGAGAGCAAACAGCACGATGGGGACTCAATCTATGGGAGAGAACAAACAAATGTTAATGACCAGCAAAAAAAATATTTCATTGAGAGTGAGGAAAGGAGTGAGGCCCAGTGCATTACTGGAGGTCCCCCGGCTGACTAAACCTATTAGCAGCATAACTAAGGGAGGGTTCAGAAACACATGATCCCTCCCTAATTGTAGGCTATATCAAAAAGGTAGGTTTTAGCCCTATTCTTAAAAACAGAGATTGAGTCTGACTCCCGAATCCAGATTGGCAGCTGATTCCGCAGGAGAGGAGCTTGATAACTGAAGGCTCTGCCTCCCATTGTACTTTTGGAGATTCTAGGTATTACAAGTAATCCTGCATTTTGGGAGCGTAGTGCTCTGTTAGGATAATACGGTAGTATCAGATCTTTTAAATAAAAAGGAGCCTGATTGTTTAGAGCTTTGTAAAAGAAGGATTTTAAACTTAATTCTAAACTCTATGGGAAGCCAATAAAGGGAGGCCAGAACCGGAGAGATGTGATCTCTCTTTCTAGTACCTGTTAAAACTCTTGCTGCAGCATTTTGGATCAGCTGAAGACTTTTTAAAAGATGTTTTAGGACAGCCTGATAATAAAGAATTACAATAATCTAATCTCGAGCTAACAAAAGCGTGGATCAGTTTCTCAGCATCACTCTGAGACAAGATGCTCCTAATCTTGGCAATACAGTGATCCTTCACTTATCGCGGTTAATGGGTTCCAGAACCGACCGCGAAAAGTGAAAAACCGCGAAGTAGCGTCACCCCCTAATGACGTCACCCATAAATAATACGTACGTTCATTCTCTCACTCTCTCTCATATGATACGTGTGTGTGTGTAAGTGTACATACATACGTAGATGTAAATAAAGTGTACATAAATATGTTTTTAGAACTCTTTTATTCTTATAACAAGATACGTAACTCAAGATGAAGATGATTTACTGCACAGGTTAATGAGAGCTTTACTGTTCCTCAGGTGACGCCTCATTGTCAGGTGCTAGAGGCGCAGGATCGTCGAGGGCAGCTTCCGATAGAGCTGGAGAAGCTGCAGGAGGCGGCGTAGTGGCTCGACGGGAAGACTATTTCGCACAAAAAGGCACAAGAGAACAGCGAAAAGTTCCACGCGGCGAGACTAAGCAACACGAGCGATAAAGAACAATGAATGCGGTCTTCCTTCGCTGGGTATGGGCGCTCGGCAGAGAGAGAAGCTGGGTAAAACGTCTCGGACAATCAGCTTGCGAGATTCCCGAGCCGAGCCAACACGAGAACAGCGAACAGAGAGGTGGATTTTGAGTTGTGCGGGCTCTCCGTGTTGATACCTAATGTTCTAATGTAGTCTCCCTGCCTTCTGCTAGTGCCCGCCCATTTTTTCTCAATTTTGAATTTTTGATGAATATTTTTGAAAAATCCGCGATGCACTGAGGGCACGAAAGGTGTGGCAGGAAGTAGCGAGGGATCACTGTATTACGCAAATGATAGAAGGCAGTCTTAGAAACAAATTTAATATGTGAAGGACAAATCCTGATCAAAAATAACTCCAAGGTTCCTCACAGAGCTATTATGAGAAAGAGTAACCGCATCCAAACTGAAAGTTTGATTTGGAAAGGAATTTCTAAGGTTTTTTTGGACCAACAAGAATGACTTCAGTCTTATCTGAATTCAATAGCAGGAAATTACAAGTCATCCAAGCTTTGATTTCCTTAAGACAGGCTTCTAACTTGGCTAATTGATTACTATCATCTGGCTTCATTGACAGGTATAATTGTGTGTCATCTGCATAACAATGAAAATGTATACAGTGCTTTCTAATAATGTTGCCTAATGGAAGCATATATAAACTAAAAAGAGTAGGGCCTAGCACAGATCCCTGTGGAACTCCATGACTAAGCTTTGAGTTGAAAGAAAACTCATTATTTACATGAACAAACTGGAACCTATCAGATAAATAAGATCTAAACCACTGCAACGAAGTTCCATTAAGTCCAACATAGTGTTCTAATCTATCAAGTAGAATATTATGATCGATAGTATCAAAAGCTGCACTAAGGTCTAAAAGGACAAGTACAGAAACTAGTCCATTATCAGATGTGATGAGGAGGTCATTAGTGACCTTCGCTAAGGCTGTTTCAGTACTATGATGGATTCTAAACCCAGATTGAAACTCTTCAAGTAAACCATTTCCCTGCAGGTGGTCAAATAATTACGTAACAACAACTCTTTCTAAGATTTTTGAAATGAAAGGGAGATTAGAGATTGGTCTATAGTTAGCTAAAGCTCCTGGATCTAGCGTTGGCTTTTTGAGTAAGGGTTTAATTACAGCCGTTTTAAAAGCCTGCGGTACATGGCCTAAAGTTAATGAAGAATTGATTATATGAAGAATAAAGCTACCAATAAATGGGAAGACTTCTTTAAATAACCTGGTAGGAATAGGGTTTAAAAGACAAGTTGAAGGTTTGGATGAGGAAACTATTTTGTCTAACTCACAAAGGTCGATTGGAGCAAACTCATCAAGACAGACATCAATAGAAGGAGTTGTAGTAGTTACAGTATTTAAGTTAACTGTAGGAAGAATCTGATTGATTTTATCTCTGATGGATGAAATTTTATTATTGAAAAAGTTCATAAAGTCCTGACTAGTAAGCTCTAAGGGAATGCTAGGATTGACAGAGTCCTGACTCTTTGTCAACCTGGCTACAGTACTGAAAAGAAACCTGGGATTATTCTTGTTCTCTTCTGTTAATGCAGAGTAATAACTCGTTCTAGCTTTTCTAAGAGATTTTTTATAAATTAAAAGATGATTTCTCCAAGCTAAATAGATTTCATCTAAATTAGTGGAGCGCCATTTTCTTTCTAATTGATGAGTCTTCTGTTTTAAGCTACGAGTTTCTGTGTTGAACCAAGGAGTTAGAAATCTCTGATTAGACTTTTTCTTTTTTAAGGGGGCCACCAAGTCTAGAGTCTGATGCAGAGAAGCTGAAACACTATCCACCATGTTATCAATTACAGAAGGAGCAAGCTGTCTATAGCTTATTTCCGTTGTGTTGACACATGGCATAGAGGAAACAATCTTCATAAATTTGGTAACAGCATCATCTGAGAGGCGATTTGGGGGGCAGAAAGGAGAAGATTGGCATTAACAGGCTCAAACCCGCCTTTGTGGTGGCGGACGACAATGTGCTGTTGGCTAGGGCTCTTCGGCGCGGCAGACCCCCTAGAGAACGTCCCCCAGAACACCCACAGGGATTGACTAACAATTCTCACCCTCAGACAGCAGCCCCCCAGCAGGATGGCGCCACGGAAGTGTTGAAGCCGGCTTACAGCAGATACGGGAGAAGACTGCGGCCCAAGCAACACATGGGCTGATGTGTAATGATTTTATCATGACAGGCTGACTGTTATTCCGTTGTTACATCTTAGACGTTTGGGGGGGGGGGTCATGTGGGACACATATGTGGGTTTCATATGCACAAATGTATATCACCTGATGCTTCATATGTATATCACTGTATGCTTACTGTATGCTCCACGTCTCAGATGAACAAAGGACTGAGCCTCCTCGGAGATAACAGAAGGATGTGAAATGTGGTCTATGGTATGCAAAGAGATGTGCCGTGGGGGATTTCCTGGCTGCCAGCGACTTTGGGGTGGGGGTGATAAGATCTGAAAGGGATGCATTATTATTGGGGATTAAATGCATTTTGACTGGAGCTTTGAAGCTCCTGGGGTATAAAAAAGGGATGAAGGTCTGGTTTCTTCCTCTTTCTGTATTGTTGATGTTGGAGAATGTGAATAAACCTGACTCGTCAGATAAACTCTGCCTCGTCCTTTCACATTTCCACAATATATACATAGGCAGTTATTATCATTTTAACTGCAACTGTAATAAGTTAACATTACTGTAATATCCAAATGTGTCTCAGGGATGTGTGAATGGCTGTCAGGGTGGGGGGTGAGGGGGTGTGTGAGTGTGTTTTTAAATTATGTTCTTTTTACGATACGGATACCTAGAGAAACGCAATTTCATCTTGCTTGCACTACAGTTGTATGCATAGCATCATGACAATAAAGGTTGATTGATTGATTGATAAACCAACACCACCACCCCTTTTTTTTTGACCTGCTTGTGGTATATAAATCATAGCCTTTCATTTGCACTGTATGAAGTTGGTCATTTTTTAGCCAAGTCAAATTGTGTTATATTACAACAAACTGTCCTGGATTCTGGAAAAATTCATATTAAGACTTCTGCTATTAAAGTGTATTATTGACAATGATTGGTCAGAAATAGTATTTTTTAGTTGGTCTGAGCTAAAGTATTTACACTGATGTTTTATACCATTGAAAAAGTGATTTTCAGGATTGGTTTCTTATTCAACACTGTGTGGCTTATACTCAGTATATTCGTACCCTTTAAAAATGAGGTTGTTTCCTATAAAAGTTTGCATTGTGGAGAGAGGAATAACCAGGCTGAGCGTTCAGAGCAGATGAACTTTATTTACTCTTTCACATCTCCCAGAATCAGAAAACATTAACCTCATGTAGCAGGGACTCTCTTTTATATCACAACACTCACACATCCCTGCTACCCGAGGTCCTGCATTACAGTTCATTCCTGCATGACAATTCCTTTTGTCCCCCAGCCCTTTAATCCTCATGCTCTTCCGTCAGAGGAAATTACTGCACCTCCATGTCTTTCAGTCTGAGATGAATACCACAGCATGGGTCCCCCATACCGCCCCCCCCAGAGTCTCAGACTGAATGTTAACCCTCCCGTCCTCTCGGCTTCAGCCTCCACCCATAGCTGCTGTAACAAGGGGTCTTCAGCTCCGCGGCGCTGCTGTGTCGGTGGGGGGTTCCTGGGGGTGTGACCGTCTGTGGGTGGACAATGGAGGGGGGGGGACGTTCAGCATGCTCGTGTGACTACTCTGATGAATCGTTTACCTGGGGAGTTCTCAGGGGGGGGGGTCTTCCATACCGAGGAGCTCGGGCCAACACCACCTGCTCGTCTGCCACCCCAAAGGTGGGCTTAAGCCTGTCTATACAGATTCTCTCCCTGCGACCCCCCAAGTCTAAAACAAAATGTTTGTCCCCGGGTTCCAGCACTCTAAACGGACCATCGTAGGGTGGGCACAATGGGGGCCGGTGGGCATCATGCCTGACAAACACAAACGCCGCGTCCTTCAAGGTTTTTGGCACAAAAGCACGGGGAAAACAGTGGTGGGCCGGACCAGGTAGCATCCCTGTGTCTGCGCTATGCCGTGAACGCGGGGACGGATGGGTGTTCGGTGCGGGGTTATCTGGTAAAAATTCCCTGGGGAACCGCAGCGGCTGGGAAAAAAAACAGTTCTGCTGGGGAAGCTGCCAAATCCTCTTTCGGCGCGGAACGCAACCCTAATATAACCCACGTCAACCGGTCCACCCAATTTGCATCCGTAAGAGAAGCCCTGAGCGCTGCTTTCAGTGACCTATGGAAACGCTCGCATAACCCATTGGCCTGTGGGTTGTACGCGGTCATGCGATGAATTGAGACGCCCAGGCTCCGGGCCATCGTGGACCAGAGGTCAGAAACAAACTGAGGGCCCCGATCGGACGTGATGTCCGAAGGGGTGCCAAAATGTGCCACCCATGTTGTCAAAAAAGCGCGTGCCATGTCTGTGGACGCGGTGGAAGCTAGTGGGACTGCTTCTGGCCATCGTGTGGTGCGGTCCACCACTGTCAGGAGGTGCGTGAACCCCTGCGATGGTGGGAGGGGGCCCACAAGGTCCATGTGAATGTGGTCGAACCTCTTAGCCGGGATATAGAACAGTTCCAAGGGGGCCTTTGTGTGCCTGTGCACTTTGGCTCGTTGGCACGCTATGCAGGGTGCAGCCGACTCTTTCACCTGTTTGCGCAGGCTCAGCCAGACGAACTTCGCTCCCACCATTTTGACTGACGCGCGCACTCCTGGGTGCGCCAGGGAGTAAACCGACTCAAAAACGCGGCAGCGCCAAGCGTGTGGGACCACCGGGCGTGGGCGTCCTGTGGAGACATCACAGATTGGGGGGGCCCCCCCATCTTGCAGTACCCTGCTCTCCAGCCTTAACCCTGTTGGTCCAGACTGGAGCGCGCACACGTCCGCATCACCGATCTGCTCTGCGGCCATGGCCGTGTAATCTATCCCTACGTAGACTGGGGCCACTAATGCTCGCAAGAGGCAGTCCGCCACCACATTGAGTTTACCAGCCACATGCTGAATGTTGGTCATAAACTCCGAGATTGCGGCCAGCTGTCTCTGCTGCTGGCCCGACCATGGTTCCAAAACCTTGGCCATCACGTACATTAGCGGCTTGTGGTCCACGAATGCAGTGAAGGTGCGCCCTTCCAGTCAGAACTGGAAGTGGCGTATGGCCAGGTGGAGAGCCAGTAACTCTCTGTCGAATGCGCTGTATTTACGTTCACTGTCGCGCAAAGACCTGCTAAAAAAAGGTGAGCGGCTGCCAAGAACTGGTGACGCATTGCTCCACGACGGCCCCTATGGCCACGTCCAAGGCGTTGGTAGTGAGCGCTATCCAAGCCGCCGGGTCTGGGTGCACCAGTAGTGCGACGTTTGCCAGTGCTGTTTTAACCTCAGAGGACGCCTGCTCCCGCTCAAGAGTCCAGTCGACCCTGTCCGCCGGTTTCCGTTTCTTGAGCGCGGTGTACAACGGCTGCATGAGCTGGGCAGGGGAGGAAACGGTTATAAAAGTTAACCATCCCCAAAGACTCCTGCAGTGCCCTGGCCGTCTGAGGCCGGGGAAAATTCGCCACTGCGCGCACCTTGTCCGGCAAGGGTATCGCTTCCTCCGGTGAGATGCGGTGTCCCAAAAAATCGATCCCCATCACGCCGAACTGGCATTTTGCCGTGTTGATTATTAACCCATGCTCCTCTAACCTCCGGAAAACCGTCCTGAGGTGGGTTACGTTTTCGTCCTCAGACACACTGGCCACCAGGATGTCATCCAGGTAGACGAACACAAACTGGATATCGCGCAACACCGCATCCATCATGCGTTGGAATGTCTGTGCCACGCCTTTTAACCTGAAAGGCATGCGTAAAAACTGAAACAGACCAAACGGGGTTATTACTGCCGTTTTAGGTATGTCCTCCGCGTGCACCGGGACCTGGTGGTAACCATGGACCAGGTCTATCTTAGAAAAAATATGTGCCCCGGCGAGGTGAATGGAAAAATCCTGAATATGGGGGATCAGGTAGCGGTCGTGCGCTGTGGCGTTGTTTAATCTGCGGAAATCTCTGCAAGGTCGCCACAATCCCTCGGTCTTAGGGACCATATGTAGTGGGGATGCCCATGGGCTGTTTGATCGTCTGATGATGCCCAGTCTTTCCAAGTTGGCAAACTCCTCGCGCGCCATGGCCAGTTTAGTTGTGTCCAGACACCGAGGTCGTGCGAAAACGGCCGGCCCGGTGGTGGTAATAAAGTACTCCACCCCGTGTTTAGTGATGACCGCCGAAAACGTCGGGACCATGAGTGCTGGGAACTAGGTGAGCAGTGTGTGGAACTTACTACCTGGAGCTGTGACGTTGGCTAGCGTTGTTGGCCCGCTCGTCGAGCTGTACAGGGGAGAGAATCAAAAGACATTGCATTAATCAGGCGTCTGTTAGCAACATCGACTAGTATACCGTGTGCACACAAAAAATCTGCTCCTAAGATTGGGAAACTGCATGCCGCTGTGACGAATGCCCACTGGTACGTATGGCCGTGCAGGGATACAGTCAGTGTCCTCTCACCAAAATTCTTAATGTCTGAGCCGTTTGTGACCGTCAGCTCGGGGCCGCTAGTTCCCGCTAGCCAGTCGGTGTAGGACAGCAGGATGAGGCTCTTTTGGGAACCGGAGTCCACGAGGAACCATCTCCCCGAGCGTGAGTCTGTCACATAGAGCAGCTTGCTTTCTTCACCGGCGGTTGCAGCCGCTACCGACTGCTGGTCCTGGCGTTTCCCGAACGCTTGAATTAGCACGGTGGCATGCATCGGTGTGTGTCCTCTCCAAAACAGCGGTGGTAGGAGCAGAGCGTGTCTCTCTGGCGCTTCCTGGCCCCCGCTGCCGCTACCATCGCTGGCTCCTCGCTTCTGCTGGCCGTCTCGCTGGGTTCCGACGCCGCTGCATTCACTGTGAGGGTTCTGGTGGTGAGGATGATCCGATCTACCTCCTGGGCTAGCGCACAGTAGTCACACGCGGCCAGCAACGGCGAGTTGGCAAGGACCGCTCTGGCAATCGTTGGGAGGTTCCGGCGGAAAAAGTGGGCAAATAGAAAATGCCCGTCGTCCGTGCCCATCAACGCCAACATCTTCTCCATCAGTTCGACCGCCGACCCGTCTCCTAACTCGGAGCGCGTCAGGAGCCTCTCCGCTCTGTCGCAGTCCAAGAGCGTGTAGCGTCAGGTCAGCGCGGTTTTGATAGCCCCATATTTGTCGGGGGCTGGGAGCTGTTGGAGCAGGCTCACTACTTGCTGAGTCGTGCGAGCGTCCAGCGCTGCGACCACGTAGTAATATCTGTTATCTGCCGTTATTCACCGAAGCGCAAACTGGGCCTCCTGTGGAGGAACCAAGACTTTGGCTCATGCAGCCAAAAGTCTGGTAGTTTGACCAAAACGGTGCACGCATTGCTGGGGCTTCCCGTCCGGGTCATCTCCGGGGTGTTCGCCTCGTGTTCCATTATTCATCAAGGGTCACCAGTGTGGAGAGAGGAATAACCAGGTTGAGCGTTCAGAGCAGATGAACTTCATTCACTATCTCACATCTTCCAGAATCAGAAAACATTAACCTCATGTAGCAGGGACTCTCTTTTATATCACAACACTCACACGTCCCTGCTACCCGAGGTCCTGCATTACAATTCATTCCTGCATGACAATTCCTTTTGTCCCCCAGCCCTTTAATCCCCATGCCCTTCTGTCAGAGGAAATTACTGCATCTCCATGTCTTTCAGTCTGAGATGAATACCACAGCATGAGTCCCCCATAGCATCTTAATTATTCCAGTCAATGGAAACAAATGCACAGTTTTTATCTCTTAGATGATAATGAAATGTCAATCATTTCTGCTTAATTTTTTGGCGTAGGTGAATAATGAGTCTGTCATACCTTAAATAGGCTATGTACCTCCATGCTCTTGCAGCTTTCAGCTCCGGCATTAATTCTTTTCTCTTCCTTCTTACCAAGTCAGTGAAGTCCTCATTGATGAAGATTTTTGTTCCTTTGAGGGACTTGGCTCTTTGAAGAGTAGCCATCCTGTCCTTGTGCCGCAGGAACTTGACCACAATGGGCCTCGGTCTTTCTCCTCCAGGTTTCCCGGTGCGGTGGGCTCTCTCCATCTCGATCCCCGGTGGTAACTATAGTTTCTCCATGAGAATATTTTTAATCTTCTCCTACGTGTCGGCCCACATCTCTCCTGGTGCCTCCACAGCACCATCAAAGACTAGATTATTTCTCTGGGATTGTCCTTCCAGGTATTCAGATTTGTCGGTGATAGTCAACAGACTGTCACACACTTTAAAAAACATCTGATTTCAGCACATTATTGTGGTCTGCTTGTTTAGACAAATCAGCTTTTATGCCATCTATGTCTTTCTGGGTGAACTGTAGACTGGTTTTAATGTCCTGCAACTCTCTCGTCATCGTGTCCGCTCTTGCATTAGCTGAGTCCATGATCACTTTGATGAGGCTTTTGAAAGCTCCCTGCTGTTGGTTTAACAATGCAGAAAACAATTCTTTTTGCTGTTGCAGTAATTACCTGTGCGAGGGACACATATTCCTCCTCGGATTTGGCCTTTGCTTTTGGCTTAGGTGGCATTTTGCCGCAGTTTTGCAATAATTTGCAGTGGACAAGAAGACAAGAGTCTGTTTCCAAGAATATTTCAGTGTTGATGAAAAATTCAAGCAGCAACAACAACAGGAATGCGTGTAAGGCCTGGTGCCAGGCCGGAAGCCTGATGGAGGTGGCTGCAGGGCCTGGTGGTGGTAACTGCCTGTGAAGCCTGGTGGTGGTGGCTTCCTGTGGAGCCTGATGGTCATGGCTGCTGGCCTGGTGATGGTGGCTGCCTGTGGAGCCTGTTGGTGGTGGCTGCCTGTGAGGCCTAGTAGTAATGGCTGCCAGTCTGCTTCTAAGGCAGAAAGGCCCAATTCTAAATCTACCAGAATCTTCCCCCAAGCCACCAATCCACTGCCAAGTGTCAAACAAATCTCCTCCAAAAGTCCAGAACTAGCCACAAGTGAAGAATTGAAGTTCTATTACCTCTTGAACAGGTAGTATTTTAATCCTGCTGCTCAGTGCTGCTGCTCAGTGCTGCTGCTCAGTGCTGCTGCTCAGTGCTGCTGCTCAGTGCTGCTGCTCAGTGCTGCTGCTCAGTGCTGCTGCTCAGTGCTGCTGCTCAGTGCTGCTAAGAGCTTTAGAAATGCCTAAAGAAGGATAAAACACTCAAAAAAATGCACAAACCTTACAGGACATACCACAACTCTTACAGTTTGTTGCCAAATCCACCTACTTCCACTTCAAAAACAAAATATACAGACAAAAAGAAGGATTCACAATTAGATACCTACTTTCTGCAATCATGAGTAGTTTTTCATGGAAGACCTGGAAATCAGAGCCATCAATACAGCCCCCACATCATGCAGACCCATGTTCTGGAGAAGATATGTGGATGACATCCTGAAAAAAATAAAATGTGAACACACACAAGAACTGACAGACCAACTGAATACTATAGACATCACTAGGAACATCAAATTCACAGATGAAGACGAAACAAACTGGACCATAAACTTTCTAGACATAAAACTTCACCATAAGGACAACACCAGCATCAAAATCACAGTATACAGGAAGCCAACACTCACAGACCAATACCTTCTCTGGACATCTGAACATCCCACGGCACACAAACTGTCAGTTGTGAGGACATTATAAGAACAGGCCACCATCATCGCGGACGAAGAGGACAGACAGAAGGAAGAACGCCACATACGACACGCACTCCTGGACTGCCAATACTCAACATGGGTAATAAGCAAAGGAAAATGTCAAGTTCAAAACAAAGACCAAGAACAAAAAGAAAAAAGGAAAAAAAGCATAGTAACTCTACCATACAATACATCTGGGGAATAACTGAACCCATACAAAGAATCATGAAAAAACATGGAATAAACACAGCAATAAAACCCCACACAAAACTGCAGCAGCTTTCAGCTCATCCCAAGGACAAAATACAACCAAACAAAAAAATGTAATGTAATATATGAAATACCATGCAAATTATGTGGAAAAAACATACATAGGAGAAATGGGGAGGACGTTCGCAACACAAAAAAGGGAACACCAAAAAGAATGTGAAAAAGAAACAGCAGGGCGACTAACAAGAATGCAAAAAGAAAAGGCAGAACAGGAAAACCTCAAATCAGCAATATCAGACTACTGCAAGATAAACAATCACATCAGGACTGGAACAATGCACAAATAACTGGATCAGAGGACAACAAACAAACGCTGGCTCAAAGACGCAATTGAAATCAGGAAGCGAGCCCCCAACACCAAGAAACAAGATGATGGTGTCTTTGTGCTCTCGCACATCGGGGACTGTCTCCTCCAGAGACCATCATGTGGTGGGGGGCATGACCGACCCGGCAGATCTGTCAGGTCGGTCATGCCTATGGAAAGGATAAAACATCTGATGTGACACATCACAGACGTCAGACGATGCTTTCTGAAAAAGACTGTAGGTGACAATCGAAACATGTCAAAAGTTTGAAACATCTCTTTGCTTTGTCTGAATAGAAGAACAAGATCAATTTAGTGGCTGCTATTCCGGATGTGCATATTCCTGCAGTGGTTGCTCAACCCTGCATGCATGCTCCAGCAGTGATTGCTCCTCCCCACGTGCATAGTCTGGCAATTCCACTTCTCCATGACGTGCACACTCCGGCTGCTCCTGCTTTCCATGACATGCACGTTCCAGCAGTTCCTCTTCTCCCACGACATGCACACTCTCCAGCCTTCGTCTTGAGAGGTCCATGCTCTTCAGCCCTCCTCTGGAACAGCTGTCCTCCAGACCTCCATGTCATCTGCACCTGCTGCTGTTTTTGGGAGCTCCTCACCTGCTGCTTCACTGCAGACTTCTTCCCCTGCTGCTTCTCCCTGGACCTCCTCCCCTGTTGCTTTGCCTGCAGCTCCTCTCAAGGTCGTCTCCTCTGTAGCTTCTCTCAAGGGTGTCTCCTCTGCAGCTCGTCTCAGGTCATTTCCTCTGCAGCTCCTCTTGGGGACGTCTCCTCTGCAACTCCTCTCGAGGTCGTCTCCTCTGCAGCTCCTCTCGAGGTCATCTCCTCTGTAGCTTATCTTGGGGTTGTCATGACTACAGCGGCAGAGCCACCTGGGTCCTCGTCGGCTGTGGAGCAAGAGCTAAGGCAAATCCTTTTCTTTGTATTTGTAACATCAGTACTAGAGAGGTCTTGCCTTGTTCTTGGCAGGGGGACCCAGCTGCAGCTGCCATCTGCTTCTGGGCTCTTTCCGCCGGGCTCCACTGCTTCTGTTTGTAGTGACCCGGTTCATGTCTCTTCCTCCCTGTCTGAGGTGGCTGCATCGGGGATGGATTTCCAGGGGTCTGAGCCTGACGCGTCCCAGCCTTCATTATCAGATCTTGCTGCTCGCCAGCCTGTTGTCTCCTGTGGTCGACACACCTCAGCTGCTGTCTCCTGTGGTCAACACACCTCAGCTGCTGTCTCCTGTGGTTGACCTTCCTTAGCTGCTGTCTCTTGTGGTCGGCTCACCTCCGCTGCTGTCTCCAGTGGTCGACGCACTTCAACTGCTGTCTTCTGTAGTCGACACACCTCAGCTGCTGCCTCCTATGGTTGACTCACCACACCTTAGCAGCTGTATCTAGTGGTCAGCGCTCCCTAGTCGTCACTCTCCATGGTCATTGGTCCCCAGCCATTGCTCACTGTGGTCAGTGCTCTCCAGTCATTAATCTCTGTGGTCAACGTTCCCAAGTCATCGTCTCCTGAGCTCAACGCTCCACAGTTGCTGTCTCCTGAGCTTGGTGCTCTGCAGCTGCTGTCTCCCGAGCTTTTCCCTCTACACCTGCTGTCTCCTGAGCTTGGCCCTCCGCAGCTGCTGTTTCCTGTGGTCAATGCTTCTCTGCTGCTGTCTCCTGAGCTCAGAGCTCCCCTGCTGCTGTCACCAGAGCTCAATGCTCCTGCACACCGTGCTCCTCCATCTGGTGGTCCATGGACTTTGGTTGTCCACCCGATGTGCCATGCACCTCTTTCTGTTGGCCCATGGACTTTGGCAGGCCACCCGACAAACTGTTTCCTCTGTTTGTCCCTGAACTGTGTGTATGTGTGTGGGGGTATTTCTGGCCCTCCTATCCTTGGGCCTCCACCACCCGCCCGGGGCAGGAGGGTCCTTTTCTTCCATT
This sequence comes from Pholidichthys leucotaenia, assembly GCA_020510985.1. Classification (NCBI taxonomy): domain Eukaryota; kingdom Metazoa; phylum Chordata; class Actinopteri; order Cichliformes; family Pholidichthyidae; genus Pholidichthys; species Pholidichthys leucotaenia. The sequence continues at coordinate 277,515,084 of CM035840.1, read as the reverse complement.
CAGGATCATCTGGTATCTACTCCTTGAAGGGGGTACTATCATGACAGCCCACGTCCTCACCCTTAGCTGTGTTTAAACCTTGGTTATTGTTACTGTTACTCCTGTCTTGTTCATCATTCTTGCCTGTACCACCAACATGCTCTAACGAGAAGAATCTCCAGATTCTCAGGGCTGCGAGAAGCAAAGTTCAGCAGACTGTTCGGCGCTGTGCCAACGAGTACTGGACTCAGCTCAGCCAAGACATTCAAACCGCTGCCATAACAGGGAACACCCGTGGTATGTACGATGGCATCAAGAAAGCACTTGGTCCGGCTCAGAGCAAGACAGCCCCCCTCAAATCCTCCACTGGGGAGATGATCACAGAAAAGAACAAGCAGATGGAGAGATGGGTGGAACACTACTCCGACCTCTACTCCAGACAGAACACCGTGACACCGTCAGCTCTTGATGCCATCGACTGCCTGCCATCCATGGACGAACTTGACGCCGAGCCAACCATCGACGAACTCAGCAAGGCCATTGATAGCTTGGCCGCTGGCAAGGCACCCGGCAGCGACGGCATACCCCCCGACCTGATCAAGTACTGCAAGACCGCCCTACTGCTGCCATTGCATGATGTCCTCTGCCAGTGCTGGAAGGAAGGTGCCGTACCACAGGACATGAGGGACGCCAAGATCATCACCCTCTACAAAAACAAAGGGGAGAGAAGCGACTGCAACAACTACAGGGGCATCTCCCTCCTCAGCGTTGTTGGCAAAATCTATGAACGAGTTGTTCTCGTTCGTCTACAGAAGCTTGCCGAACGTGTCTACCCCGAGTCTCAGTGTGGCTTCTTCGCTGAGCGATCGACGGTAGACATGATATTCTCCATCTGCCAACTCCAGGAGAAATGCAGAGAACAGAACATGCCCCTATACGTCGCCTTCATCGACCTCACCAAAGCGTTCGATCTGGTCAGCAGAGAGGGCCTTTTCAAGATCCTGCCAAAGATAGGATGCCCACCAAAGTTGCAAAGCCTCATCGAATCATTTCACACCAACATGCAGGGGATAGTGCAGCACGACGGCAACGTCTCAGAGCCGTTCACAATACACAGTGGAGTGAAACAGGGCTGTGTACTTGCGCCAACCCTCTTTGGGATTTTCTTTGCTATGCTCCTGAGGCATGCCTTCAGCACAGCAACAGAGGGAATCTCCCTGCACACAAGATCTGATGGCAGGTTTTTCAACCTCGCCTGCCTGAAAGCCAGAACCAAAGTACGCGAGGCTCTAATCAGAGACATGCTGTTCGCAGACGACGCTGCAGTCGCAACCCACACACCGCAGGAGCTTCAAACCCTGATGGACCGCTTCTCCCAGGCATGCAAGGACTTCGGGCTTACCAACAGCCTGAAGAAGACTAACGTCTTGGCGCAAGGCACGGAAGCACCACCAACCATCACCATCGACGACTACGAGCTGGAGGTCATGAATCAGTTCATGTACCTGGGGTCCACGATCAGCAACAACCTCTCCCTTGATACAGAGATCGACAAGAGAATTGGAAAATCAGCCTTCACACTCGCTCGCCTCACCACACGAGTGTGGGAGAATCCCAAACTCTCTGTCAAGATGAAGATGGCAGTGTACAACGCCTGCGTCATCAGCACACTGCTCTATGGGAGTGAGACGTGGACAACATACGCCCGGCAGGAAAAGAGACTGAACTCCTTCCACTTGCGCTGCATTCGCCACATCCTGGACATATCCTGGCAGGACAAAGTGCCCAACACAGAAGTTCTTTCCCGTGCCGGCCTTCCCTCCATGTTCAGTCTACTCAGGCAGCGCAGGCTCCGCTGGCTAGGCCACGTTCACCGTATGGAGGATGGCAGAATCCCCAAAGACGTCCTCTACGGAGAACTGACGACTGGCAGGAGAGACGTTGGCTGCCCACAGCTGCGCTTTAGAGACGTCTGCAAGAGAGACATGAAGGCCCTGGAGATCAACACAGAGCGCTGGGAGGACCTTGCAACGGACCGCTCCAAATGGAGAGGCACCCTGACCAGACAGCTCAAGGCGGGTGAAGAGAGACTGACTGCTGCAGCAGATGAAAAAAGGACCCACAGGAAGAACCGCCACAGACCCAGCACCACGGAGACCACCCACAAGTGCGACCTGTGTGACAGGGACTGCCATTCACGCATCGGCCTGTTCAGCCACAGGCGGTGCTGTTCCAGCAGAGTAGACGTTTAGGATTCTCTTCCATGGTCATCATAGACCGATGGAGGCCGACGGTACTCCTGTCTTGTTCATCATTCTTGCCTGTACCACCAACATGCTCGTTTCACTTCATTGTATGTTGAAGAGAGCTGAATCTGCCATTATGGCTTTGTGCCTTGTTTTCAGCCCCCATGCTGCATTATTTTGTCAATAAATTATGTCAAAAGGCTGCTGTGCATTTGAGTCCTCCAATATGCCTCAGAGGGGTCTTTATGACACCTGTTGCTCGATTAAAAAAAAACAAAAATAACTGCACAGACTGGATAGATTTGTTCATTTACATCCTTGCTCATTGTGTTTGTACTGCTGTCATGGCAATAGTACATCAGAGTATGAGGTCATTGTGTATTCACAATCCCAGTTTTTCTGTCCTGTTTGAATCTGCACACATGTAAAGTGCCCTTCTCTTCCACTACAGCCTAGTCTGTGTGTGTGTTGAGCCACATGGAGAAGTGTCTGTTCTGCTCCACATTCTGTGTTCAATAAATATGCCGGCTGGTTATAGAGAGAAGAGAGTCTGAGCTTTGTTTATCTTTTACAAGCCAGAAGAAAGGCCACTGTGGCCATTGCTGCCCTTAACACAGACCTTGATCTCAACACACTTTTGCAATATATACTGTATGTTGGACATAACATCACATAAATGACTGGGAAAAAAACAATACCATTTTATAAGATAGATAGATAGATAGATAGATAGATAGATAGATAGATAGATAGATAGATAGATAGATAGATAGATAACTTTATTGTCTGTCCCAGTCAGTGACAGAAATTCTTTTTAGACACGGCTACAACAATATAACACATTCAACACTCTCAAAAACATGTTCAAACTCACAGGATAAAAACAGTTGAAAAAAGTAAACATGGATAAAAGGAAACAGCAAATAAACTCATGTGGCAGAAAATATTAAAAACTATTAAAAATTAATAGTGATTAATAGATAAATGCTGATAACTAATATTGATAGCTAACTGAAGTATGATAAGTATTTGATTTTGTTCAGGATTGTTACTGCAGAAGGAATAAATGATTTCTTGTAAATGTTTTTATGTGCCAATGGAACTTTATATCGTCTGCCTGATGGCAGTAACTGAAAAGAGTGATGGAGGGGGTGAGATGGGTCCTCTGTGATCTGGGTGGATTTCCTGATCAGAGCGCTGATACAGCTCAGACAACGGTGTCTGTGGTGAGCCAATGATTTTGCTAGCCTGATTAACTATACGGGAAAGCTTTGTTTTGTGCATGATGAAGAGGGATCTGTACCAGGATGAAATGTTAAAAGTGAGAATGGATTCAATTAGTGAAGCGTAAACCAGAGTAAAAATGTGTCTACTGACATTAAAAGTCCTCAGTTTCCTCAACAGGTGGAGGCGTTGTTGTGCTTTTTTATAAACAGAGTTGACATGGTGTGCAAGACAGGCTACAGTCCATCTCTATTCCCAAATATTTAAAAACTTGAACTTGCGCAATAGCCTGACCCTGAATACTGAGGGGTGTAAAGAGAGTAGTACAGTAGAGAGAAAAGAAAAGAGAGTAGTTTCTCTTTGCTCCCACAGCACAACTCCTTAGTCTTTGTGGTGTTTAACTCCAGAGAGTTTTGATTAGAAGTCTGAGCTAGATCGTTGACTGCCTGCTGATAGCGGGTCAGTGCAGTACTGTCTGTCAGATGAGCCACCAAGGCCATGTCATCTGCGTATTTAAAAAGAGTCATTCCTTCACTGTCACAGGAGATGTTATTTGTGTACACAGGGAACAGAACCGGAGATAAAACAGACCTGTGTTTAAAATCAACTTGCTAGATGTAAGACCATTTAAAAACATTTGATGTGGTCTGTCATATAAAAAACTCTGAATTCATAAAATCAGTGTTGGGTGAACCTGCAGGCCTGTCAAGTGATGTAGCAAGGTGCCTGTGTGTACAGTGTTAAAAGCAGAAGAAAAGTCCATAAACAAAATCCGTGTGTGTGGGTGTGAAGAATCCAGTTGTTTAGTGACAGTGTCTAGAAGTGTAAGACATGCATCCTCTACACCCCGTTTTGCCTTATAGGCAAACTGGAGGGGATCCAATTTGTACTGGATTTGTCACACACCACTCGCTCCATACATTTACAGAGCACAGAGGTCAGGGCCTCTGGCCTGTAGTCTTTCAGGTCCTTAGGGTGAGTCTTTCTGGGGATTGGAATGATGGTAGATTCCTTCCACTGATCAGGGACACATCCAGAATCCAAGAGATGCTGAAAAAGTCTGGTGAGGACTCCACCTAGTTGAGTGGAACATTCCTTGAGGATTCTGCCTCTGAGCCTATCAGGGCTGTCAGATAGACGTCACAAGTTGCTCCTCAATGATAAGGGGTTCATGGGGGGAGATGGAAGGTGGGGAAGTCCAGGTGGTCGGTGTCCTGCTGGTATGATATATGATACAGTAAGCACCACAATCAGTACTTGAAAAATCAAATCATGTACAACATATGTGCATGTGACTTGAGAGGACCAAGAGATGGCATTTAGCTGATGTTTCCTTGCAAATGTTTGTTGGTACAGAAAGGAGCTAACTTCAGCCATAACAGCTAGCATATTCATTAAATCTGCTGCTCATAAGAAATTTAAAGCACACTGTAACATTGTTATGGGTCTCATTCATGAAAAATACATGAGCCTGGTGCTTGTATGTCCAAACTGCTCCAAAGTCAGTGGTTTGGAGCAGTTTGTGAACTCACTTCACTGGAAATTTAACACTGGACCAGTGTGAATAGATAACGTAGAAAATATCACAGGTGGATTTTCTGCACCGCTGCACCACATTTACACATTTGCAAAAGTGTGAAACAGCCTTAAATCTGCATCACTTTTTTAAGGATTGCCATGATTTTAAACAGTCAACTTTTTATACTCCACTGTAAATTAAATTAACATTTCAACACATAAATAATCAGATGGGATCATGATACACTTTTTCACCTTTTAATTTTTTCTTCATACACCCTCATCAGACTGATTTTCACAGAAAAACAGTGCACGTTAGATTGACATTTTTGTAGATAAAAGAGTTATAGGACACCTGTTTTGAACTGTTAAAAAATGTTTCCTAATGTTGTTGCATCAAGCTTGTTTATTTTTGATTTCCACGGTGATGTTTTCTGCAGCACACCACAGTCGACAATCTACTGGACATTCTGAGAGTTAAAATGTTGATTAAGTGCCAAGTGGTTCAAAGAGAGGTCGGAGGATCGTGACCAAGCATCAGAGGCGTAGCTGTGTTGATGACAATCCTTATGTCATGCCGTGGGTTGGGGCCATGTCCTCGGCTTATGTTATAGTTTATATTCCTTGTCAACCAGGACATGGTCTCCAGCCCACATCCTTGCTTTGAGTTTATTTTCTGGGATTTTCTGTATTTATCATTGTTTATTATCATGGCCATGGTTATGTTTTATTATCCTCGCCTTAGCTTTCCATTGTTCTTTTTATTTTTACTTCAGTCATGCTCATGTGTGTTTATTTCCACCTTAGTCTTGCTCAGTTTGTGCGTCTTGTTATGTTCTTTATTGTTCATGCCTGTTTGTGTTTTAGTTGATTAGTTCTACTCTATTTAAGGGACGCAGGTCCTCACTTGGTGGCTGCGTGACTGTCATATCGGCGTGAACCCACATGCTTCTGTTCTGCCTTGCCTGTCTTGCCAAGCCTTTTGTGTTTATTTCCAGCCCACGAGCTGAGCTTTATTTTGTGTTCTCCAATAAAAAGTCAAATGCTTGCTATGCACGTGAGCCTTGTTATCTGCCCTGAGGGGCAAACCATGACAGTATGACGCAGCCAATCCTATACTCAGTGAGCGAGTTTGACAGGACGAGAAAGAAGTGGAGCCGCAACGAGCGAGAGGTGGTGGCCGTGGTGGAAGATCTGGCGGCTGCCACTCAAAGCAGCTCATCCCTGAAGGATGCAAGGGATTGCTAGGAGAAGAGTAGCTAACTTGATGATTGCTAGACCAAGTTTGCACTCCCAACCACGGGTGAAAAGATTTGCGCTTCCTGCGCTTCCTCAGTTGCCAGCTGTCTCCTCCTTGCCGGAGCCAGCTTTCCTGCTGCCTATTCTCTCTCTGGTGGGGTGGAGAGAGTTTCTCAGCTTCAAGCTGGTGTTTGGGGGCCCCGGGTGGAAGGATAATTCGAGGAGGCGGCGCTCCTCTTGTCATTCCGCCCCAACACCCACAGCTCCCAACCAGATGATCTCTGAAGCCACTCAGAGGGAGTTGTCTGGATCATCAGTGGCAGCAGAGCAGGAATTCAGGCAAGTACCGTTTCATTTTTTAACACCAATAAATGATAGGTCTTGACTGGTTTCTGGTGGGAGGGCTTGACGGCGGCCGTCTGCCGCTGTTGGAATCTCACCACCTGCCTCTGCCATTCCCTTTGTCGCCCCCTCTATCCACCCATCCTCATCTGCCCCTCCTCTTTCTCCCTCTGTGTTTTCTGAGTGTTTGCCCATACTGCGAGGGAACTGGCTGGTCTGGGAAGAGCCTGCTGCCCCAGAAGTTCCAACAGCTGGAGCTGTTCCCAGGAGTGGGTTCCAAGCAGCTGTAGCCTCCAGACCCGATTCTCCACCGGTTGCTGTTTTTGTGTCTGGGGGCCACGACGATCATCCTGTGCCTGCTCCACGTCACTCCCTTAGCTCCAGTACCAGCTCCACGTTGCTCCCCAGCTCCAATAAAGGCTCCATAACGCTCCCTAGCTCCAGCACCTGTTTCCACACTCAAGGACACTGCCCACTGTGAGGAGCTGCAGCGCCTCATCAAGGAGCTGGGGGAATGCTTCAAATTTTGCCATTGGAAGAATGACTGGTAGAATTTAGCATGGAGAAGGGCTCATTTGAACACAGCAGCCAAACCAAATATTTGGGAAGAAATCCTTTCGTGCTCTCCAGCGAGTTCTCCTCCATGCCAGAGGTTGATGGATCATCTGCTCCCGTCTCATCAGATACTGGGGCCTCCTCTTCAACCGGGGCTTTCCATCTCTCTTCTACACCATTGGCACCAGCTCCACCAGTCATCATGCCTGCAGTTTTGCCGGGTTCCACTACAGAGGCTGGTAGTGACCCGGCTGATAATTTGTCCTCCCCATCAGAGGTGGCTGTGCCGAGGGCGGACCCCCATGCATCTGGGCTTGAGGATCTTCAGCTGTTGCCGCTTGGAGTCACCACTGATCTGTATGCTATACCTGGTTTTGCCGCAGATTAGCCTCTTTCAGTTGGGCTCACCGCTGATCAGCCTGCTCCATCGTCCGCTCCAGAGGCTGGTGAGCCTCCATCATCTGCTCCAGAGGTCAGTGAGCCTCCTCTGTTTGCTGTTGAGGCCGGTGAGCCTCCACCCATTACTCCAGAGACCACTGCTCCCAAAGCTCATCCAGAGGCTGCCACTCCTGCAGCTCATCCAGAGGCCATCATTCTTGCAGCTTATCCTAAGGTCATCACCCTGGCAGCAGGAGGCCAGGAGTTAAGGCAAGTACTTTTTCCCGATATTTTCAACAACTATTTTAGGAAAGACTTGCCTTGCTCCTAGTGGACCCAAGTGTGAATTCCACCAGCTTTTGGGTCCTCCCCACCAGTCTCTGCTGCTGATGACTGTGGTGTCACCTCACTGACCACCTGTTCTCCCTTCCCGTCCAAGGTGGCCATGTCGAGGATGGAGCTGCAGGAGGACCACGCTCCACCACACCCACCTGTCATTCCAGAGGTCGGTGGGCCTCCACCTGTCATTCCAGGAATGAAAGGTGGAGGCCCACCACCTGTCGTTCCAAGTGGAACGCTCCAGGGGCTGGTGCCTGCATCCCGGGGGGGGGGGGGGTCTTCCCCTGTTCTCCAGGGCCTACAGGTGTGAGTGTGCATGTGTGTATGTGTGTGCATGTGTATGTGTGTATGCATACAGGTGTGAGTGTGTGTACTCATGCGTATGTGCAGGTGTGCATGAGTATGGGTGTGTGTGGGTTCGTGTGTATGTGTGGGTGCGGACATAGGTATGTGCTTGTGTGTGTAAACATGCAAGGTTGTGTGTGGGTGTAGGTGGACATATGTGATGGTGAGTATATTCCAATTCAATTCAATTCAGCTTTATTTATATTGAGTTTTTAGCACTGCAGTTTACCCTTGGCCGGGGGATTGTGGGGATCGTGGGATCGTGGGTTCGATCCCAGCCCCCGACCAACAGTGATCTGTGTGGAGTTTGCATGTTCTCCCCGTGTTGCGTGGGTTTACTCCGGGATTTCTCCGGTTTCCTCCCACATGCCAAAAACATGCATGTTAGGTTAATTGGCTGTTCTAAATTGTCCCTAGATATTTGTTTCCTATAGGCCCTTAGAATAGAGGGTTAGTATTAATGAAAGCGCTTTGAGTGGTCTTTGTGACTAGAAAAGCGCTATATAAGTGCAGGTTAGTTAGTTAGTAGTTAGTTAGTTTTTGCATATGACGTCAGGGGGCGTGCCGCACTGGCCCGTTAGAGTGTGCCGCCATATTGGATGGCAAGAAACAGCAGCAGCAGGGTGAAACAAACCACATAGCTCACGTGTACCTACAAACTCGGCAAAATGGTGTACTCCTGTTGTTCCCCCTGATAAGGGGATAAAGCGGGGAATTAAATGGCCGGTGTGAAATGCAAAAAAAAAAAAAAAAAAGTTGGATTTTTGAATAATTACCTTCACTGACGTAATCTCTCGCTTTCTCATAACGGGCTGCACGGTGGAGCAGTGGTTTAGCACTGTGGCAGCACAGTTTACCCTCGGCCGGGGGATCGCGGGGATCATGAGACCGTGGGCTCGATCCCAGCCCCCGACCAACAGTGAGCTGTGTGGAGTTTGCATGTTCTCCCCGTGTTGCGTGGGTTTACTCCGGGATTTCTCCGGTTTCCTCCCGCATACCAAAAATATGTAGGTTTAGGGCGCTCGCGCACGCAGCAGCCGGTGGCTTGTCACCAGACTGCAAACCAAATCTACCTACAGGTACAAGTAAGTAACAAAAAAAAAACAAAACAACTTTGTGAGTCGGGTCTGGTTTGGGGGCGCCTCTCTGCTTGCTACAAAGGACAATGCACACATGAAAGGGGAGAAAAATATTGTAAATGTGCATAAAATCAGGTACGTTTTAACGCGGCGCGCCGTGGAGAGCCTTTAAAAAAAAAAAAAAAAAAAAAAACCACGCAGCGCGCTTCACTCACCACTGAGTCCGAGGAGCTGCTGTTGTTTTCCGACTCGTTCACCAGCAAAGACTTCACATCATCCACATTCCTTTACGCTGACACGTTTTCCGATATCTTTTCCTCCTGCTCCCCTTCGTCTTTGAAAGATATCATCTCATCGTTTGCTCCCAAATCATCCCCGCTGAGCAGATTACTGGCAGTCATTGTTCTGCTAATTGCTCCAGCTGTTACCCCACACCCACCACCTCCGTTCAACTGAGGCATTTCGGCACACCAGAGGAGCGCATGGGAGCAAGATTAAAAACACTTGTCTGCTGTTATGACTGCTGACAATGACTCCACTGAATGTGACACAGACATCGCAGACACAGTGTCAGAGGCCATAGTGTCAGTTGTTGAAGAGGATGATAGGATGTTATTATGTCAGACTGTGACTGTGTGTTCTCCTCACTCATTCTGATCGCTAAACAGTACAAGTTACGCCTGGGTTGTCACAGTGCAACTGCTGCTCTTGCCATCCAAGATGGCGGCACCTACGGCGTGTTTATGTTTACCCCCGCGAGTCACGTGAATTTTACGAGCCTACGCAAAAACTCTATAGTGCCATTTCACAACAATAGTCATCTCATAGCACTTTCAAATGTAGGGGAAACCTCCACAATTGCAGAAAGACCCCAGCAATCAGGCGATCCCCTGTGAGCAAGCGCTTGGCGACGGTGGAGAGGAAAAACTCCCTTTTAACATGAAGAAACCTCTAGCAGAACCAGGCTGAGGGAGGGGCAGTCATCTGCTGCGACTGGCTGGGGGGGTGAAGGCATAGAGAAGATGAAAAGAACAGACATATAGAGAGCAAACATTAAAGGAGTGAAGCCAAGTACATTATTGGAGGTCCCACGGCAGTCTAAATCTATTAACAGCGGAACTAAGGGAGGGTTTAGAGACACACGATCCCTCCCTAATCGTAGACTATATTGTAAAAGAAGGTTTTTACCCTATTCTTAAAAACAGAGATCGAGTCTGACTCCCAAATCCAGATTGGTAACTGGTTCCACAGGAAAGGAGCTTGATAGCTGAAGGCTCTGCCTCCCATTGTACTTTTGGAGATTCTAGGTATTACAAGTAATCCAGCATTTTGGGAGCGTAATGCTCTGTTAGGATGATAGGGTAGTATCAGATCTTTTAAATAAAAAGGGGCCTGCTTGTTAAGAGCTTTATAAGTGAGAAGAAGGATTTTAAACTTAATTTTAAACTCTATGGGAAGCCAATAAAGGGAGGCCAGAAACGGAGAGATATGCTCTCTCTTTCTAGTACCTGTTAAAACTCTTGCAGCAACATTTTGGATCAATGGAAGACTTTTTAAATATATTTTAGGACAACCTGTTAATAAAGAGTTACAGTAATCTATTCTAGAGCTAACAAAAGCGTGGACCAGTTTCTCAGGATCACTCTGAGACAAGATGCTCCTAATCTTGGCAATATTACGCAAATGATAGAAGACAGTCTTAGAAACAAATTTAATATGTGAATTGAAAAACAGATCTTGATCAAAAATAACTCCAAGGTTCCTCACAGAACTATTCAGAGAAAGAGTAATTGCATCCAAACTAAGAGTTTGATTTGGAAAGGTATTTCTAAGGTTTTTTGGACCAACAAGAATGAGTTCAGTCTTATCTGAATTTAATAGCAGAAAATTACAAGTCATCCAAGCTTTGATTTCCTTAAGACAGGCCTCTAACTTGGCTAATTGATTACTATCATCTGGCTTCATTGACAAGTATAATTGTGTGTCATCTGCATAACAATGAAAATGTATACAGTGCTTTCTAATGATGTTGCCTAACAGAAGCATATATAAACTAAAAAGAGTAGGGCCTAGCACAGATCCCTGTGGAACTCCATGACTGAGCTTAGAGTTGGAAGAAGACTCATTATTGACATGAACAAACTGAAGCCTATCAGACTAACTACTACTAACTAACTAACCTGCACTTATATAGTGCTTTTCTAGTCACAAAGACCACTCAAAGCGCTTTCATTAATACTAACCCTCTATTCTAAGGGCCTATAGGAAACAGATATCTAGGGACAATTTAGAACAGCCAATTAACCTAACATGCATGTTTTTGGCATGTGGGAGGAAACCGGAGAAATCCCGGAGTAAACCCACGCAACACGGGGAGAACATGCAAACTCCACACAGATCACTGTTGGTCGGGGGCTGGGATCGAACCCACGATCCCACGATCCCCACAATCCCCCGGCCAAGGGTAAACTGTGCTGCCGCAGTGCTAACCACTGCGCCAAATAAGATCTAAACCACTGCAGCGAAGTCCATTAAGTCCAACATAGTGTTCTAATCTATCAAGTAGAATATCATTTTTTTTTTCCGGTTCCGGTTCCGCCGGACCGGCGGCGCCACACGAGTTGGCTGCCCATTGCAACAGCCTTTTTTTTTTTTATCTTCCTTCTTCTTTCTATACCTTTCACTCTATATATATATCACGGACACACAGATCGCCCCAAAGGTCTCCCGAGTCGGCGGACGGAGCCTCTGTTTACAGCAGGAGACGTTACAGCAGGGAAGAACTAGTGCTAGCTAGCACTCAACCGCCACCCGATGCTAACAGAGAAACTCAACATACCGGGAACTGTAGCGAAAACGACACGGGTGCCGGGCTGGAGTTTAGGCGGCGTGCAAGAAATATAAGACAGAATAATAAAGAACGATGGCAAGAACCAAGCAGACCGCCCGTAAAATCTACTGGAGGAAAAAGCCCCGCAGGAAGCAGCTAGCCACCAAGGCTGCTCGGAAAAGCGCTCCGGCCACTGGCGGAGTGAAGAAGCCTCACCGTTTCAGGCCTGTGGCTCTGAGAGAGATCTGTCGCTACCAGAAATCCACGGAGCTGCTCATCCATAAGCTGCCCATCCAGCGCCTGGTGAGGGAGATCGCTCAGGACTTCAAGACCGACCTGCGCTTCCTGAGCTTCACCGTCATGGCTCTGCAGGAGGCCAGCGAGGCCTACCTGGTGGGTCTCTTCTTCGCTAAGAGGGTCACCATCATGCCCAAAGACTTCCAGCTGGCCTGCCGCATCCGCGGAGAGAGAGCTTAGACTTTCTGCTGCACATTCACCATCCATAATGCTCCGCACTGTGTGTCTATATATATATATATATATATATATATATATATATACAGTATATATATATATATATATACTGTATATATAGTAATATGTACATATGTTTACTAGCTGTTCTTGTTTTTTCTTGCCTTCTGATTGCTGCTTTGAGTGTTGCTATCCCTGTGCTGTTGCAATCCTGGAATTTCCCCATTGTGGGACTAATAAAGGCTTATCTTATCTTATGGTTGATAGTATCAAGGGCTGCACTAAGGTCTAAAAGGACAAGTACAGAAACAAGTCCATTATCAGATGCGATAAGGAGGTCATTAGTGACCATCAATAAGGCTGTTTCAGTACTATGATGGATTCTGAACCCAGATTGAAACTCTTCAAATAAACCATTTCCCTGCAAGTGGTCAAATAATTGCATAGCAACAACTCTTTCTAAGATTTTTGAAATGAAAGACAGATTACAGATTGGCCGATTGTTAGCTAAAACTCCTGGATCCAGTGTTGGCTTTTTGAGTAAGAGTTTAATTACAGCAGTTTTAAAAGCCTGTGGTACATGGCCTAGTGTTAAAAAAGAATTGATTATTTGAAGAATACGACTACCAATAAATGGGAAGACTTTTTTAAATAACCAATAAATGGGAAGACTTTTTTTAAATAACCTGGTAGGTTATTTAAAAAAGTTAACCCCCTCCTCATGGATCGTCACCTTATCGTGGTGGGGGGGTTTGCGTGCCCCAGTGATCCCAGGAGCTATGTTGTCCGGGGGCAATTTGCCTCTGATAGGGTCTCTCAAGACAAACTGGTCCTGGGTGAAGGGCCAGACTAAGAACGATCCAACAGACTCTCATGATAAATTGTATATCAAGGATTCAGTGTACCCCGCCCGGTATGGGGTTACCGGGGCCCCACCCTGGAGCCAGGCCTGGGGGAGGGGCTCAAAGGCTAGCGTCTGGTGGCCGGGTTTCCACCCATGGGACCCGGCCGGGCTCAGCCCGAAGGAGTTACATGGGTCTGCCCTCCAATGGGTTCACCACCTGCAGGAGGGATCATGGGGGTCCGGTGCTATGTGCTAAGGCGGAGACCTTGGCGGATTGATCCCAAGCTTTCTAAACTGGCTTTTGGTACGTGGAATGTCACCTCTCTGGTGGGGAAGGAGCCTGAGCTGGTGTACGAGGTTGAGCGATACCGGCTAGATATAGTCGGCCTCACCTCAACACACAGCTCCGGTTCCGGAACCAGTCTCCTGGAGAGGGGCTGGAGCTTGGCCTTTTCTGGAGTTGCCCCGGGTGAGAGGTGACGAGCAGGGGTGGGTATTCTTGTATCGCCCCACCTTGCTGCCTCTATATTGGAGTTTTCCCCGGTGGACGAAAGGGTTGCTTCCCTACGCCTTCGGGTTGGGAAACGGGTCCTGACCATCATTTGTGCCTATGCACCAAATGATGTTTCAGAGTACCCACCCTTTTTGGAGTCTGTGACTGGGGTGCTGGAGGGTACTCCTCCTGGAGACTCCATTGTCCTACTGGGGGACTTCAATGCGCATGTGGGCAACGACAGTGAAACCTGGAGAGGGGTGATTGGGAGGAACGGCCTGCCCGATCTGAACCCGAGTGGTGTTCAGTTATTGGACTTCTGTGCTAACCACAGTCTGTCCATAATGAACACCATGTTCAAGCATAAGGGTGTCCATATGTGCACCTGGCACCAGGACACCCTAGGTCGCAGGTCGATGATCGATTTTGTTATCGTATCATCAGACCTGCGACTGTATGTCTTGGACACCCGAGTAAAGAGAGGTGCAGCGCTGTCAACTGATCACCACCTGGTGGTGAGCTGGATCCGATGGCAGGGGAGGAAGCCATTCAGACCTGGTAGACCCAAACGTATAGTGAGGGTGTGCTGGGAGCGTCTGGCTGAGGCCCCTGTCCGGGAGGTCTTCAACTCCCACCTCCGGAAGAACTTCAACCACATTCCGAGGGAGTCTGGAGACATGGAGTCTGAATGGTCCATGTTCTCCACCTCTGTTGTTGAAGCGGTTGCCCAGAGCTGCGGCCGCAAGGTGGTCGGTGCATCTCGTGGTGGCAACCCCCGAACCAAGTGGTGGACACCAGTGGTGAGGGGGGCCATTAAGATGAAGGAGTCCTATCAAGCTTGGTTGGCTTGTGGGACTCCCGAAGCAGCTGAGGTGTACCGGCAGGCCAAGCGGAGTGCAGCTCGGGTGGTTGCTGAAGCAAAAACGCGGGTATGGGAGGAGTTCAGTGAGGCCATGGAACAAGACTTTTGGTCGGCTTCAAAGAGATTCTGGCAAACTGTTCGGCGGCTCAGGAGGGGAAAGCAGCTCCCCGTCCACACTGTGTATGGTGCGGATGGGACACTGTTGACTTCAACTGGGGATATCGTCGGGCGGTGGAAGGAATACTTCGAGGATCTCCTCAATCCCACTGATACGCCTTCCACAGAGGAAGCAGGGTTTGGGGATGAGGGGGATGACTCGCCTATCACAGGGGCTGAGGTTGCCAAGGTGGTTAAAAATCTCCTTGGTGGCCGGGCCCCGGGGGTGGACGAGATTCGCCCTGAGTGCCTCAAGGCCCTGGATGTTGTTGGGTTGTCATGGTTGACACGCCTCTGCAACATTGCGTGGAGGTCGGGGGCAGTGCCTTTGGCATGGCAAACCGGGGTGGTGGTTCCTCTCTTCAAAAAAGGGGACCGGAGGGTGTGCTCCAACTTTAGAGGGATCACACTCCTCAGCCTCCCTGGGAAGGTCTATGCCAAGGTATTGGAGAGGAGAGTCCGGCCGTTGGTCGAACCTCGGATTCAGGAGGAGCAATGTGGTTTTCGTCCTGGCCGTGGGACATCGGACCAGCTCTTTACCCTCTCGAGAATTCTTGAGGGTTCGTGGGAGTTTGCCCAACCAGTTTACATGTGTTTTGTGGACTTGGAGAAGGCATTTGACCGCGTCCCTCGTGGATTTTTGTGGGGGGTGCTTCGGGAGTATGGGGTATCGGGCTTGTTGTTACGAGCTATTCGGTCTCTGTACGACCGTTGTGAGAGTTTGGTTCGTATTGCCAACACTCGGTCGGAGTCATTCCCAGTGAGAGTTGGACTCCGCCAGGGCTGCCCTTTGTCACCGATCCTGTTCATAATTTTTATGGACAGGATTTCTAGGCGCAGCCAGGGAATGGAGGGTGTCATGCTTGGTGACCACAGGATCTCATCTCTGTTGTTTGCAGATGATGTTGTCCTGTTGGCTTCATCCAGCAATGACCTACAGCTCTTGCTGGGACGGTTTGCCGCTGAGTGTGAAGCGGCTGGGATGAGAATCAGCACCTCCAAGTCCGAGTCCATGGTCCTCAGCCGGAAAAAGGTGGATTGTCCTCTCCGGGTTGGGGACAGGCTCCTGCCCCAAGTGGAGGAGTTTAAGTATCTTGGGGTCTTGTTCACGAGTGAGGGGAAAATGGAGCGAGAGATCGACAGACGGATTGGAGCAGCATCTGCAGTGATGCGGACGTTGTACCGGTCTGTTGTGGTGAAGAGGGAGCTTAGTTCTAAGGCAAAGCTGTCGATTTACCAGTCAATCTACGTTCCTACTCTCACCTATGGTCACGAGCTTTGGGTGATGACCGAAAGAACGAGATCGCGGATACATGCGGCTGAAATGAGCTTTCTCCGTAGGATTGCTGGACTCACCCTCAGAGATAAGGTGAGGTGCTCAGTCCTCCGGGAGAGGCTCAGAGTAGAACCGCTGCTCCTCCACATTGAAAGGAGTCAGTTGAGGTGGTATGGGCATCTGATTAGGATGCCTCCTGGACGCCTCCCACTTGAGGTGTTTCAGGTACGTCCCACTGGGAGGAGACCCCGGGGCAGACCCAGGACTCGGTGGAGAGACTATGTCTCCCAACTGGTCTGGGAACGCCTTGGTATCCCCTCTAAAGAGCTGGAGCAGGTGGCTGGGGAGAGGGAAGTCTGGGCTTCTCTGCTTGAACTGCTGCCTCCGCGACCCGGACCTCCGGAAAAGCGGTAGAAGATGGATGGATGGATGGATGGTAGGAATAGGGTCTAAAAGACAAGTTGAAGGCTTGGATGAGGAAATTATTTTATCTAACTCTAAAAGGTCAATTGGAGTAAAATTATCCAGACAGATATCAATTGAAGGAGTTGTAGTAGTTACTGAATTTAAGTTTACGGTGGGAAGAATCTGACTGATTTTATCTCTAATAGATGAAATTTTATGATTGAAAAAGTTCATAAAGTCCTGACTAGTAAGCTCTAGGGGGATCGAAGGATTGACAGAGTCCTGACTCTTTGTCAGCCTGGCTACAGTGCTGAAAAGAAACCTGGGATTATTCTTGTTCTCTTCTGTTAATGCAGAGTAATAACTTGTTCTAGCTTTTCTAAGAGATTTCTCCAAGCTGAATAGATTTCATCTAAATTAGTGGAATGCGATTTTCTTTCTAATTGATGAGTTTTCTTTTTTAAGCTACGAGTTTAAACCAAGGGGTTAGAAATCTCTGATTGGACTTTTTCTTTTTTCAAGGGGCCACCAAGTCTAGAGTCTGATGCAGAGAAGCAAGGAGCAAGCTCTCCATCGCTTATTTCCATTGTGTTGACACATGGCATAGAGGAGACAATCTGCATAAATTTGGTAACAACATCATCTGAAAGCCATCTGTTGTAGTAATATTTTTCTTTAGGAATCAAATAGTCAGGAATAGTGAAATCAAAGGTTAACAGACAATGGTCTGACAGTGCAGGATTATGAGGAGACACTACCAGATTTTCTATTTCTATGCCATATGTCAGAACAAGGCCCAATGTTTGGTGGAGATAATGGGTAGAATTTTCTACTTTCTGAGAAAACCCCATTGAGTCTAATATTAAATTAAATGCCTTATTAAGACAGTCACTATCTACATCTACATGTATATTAAAATCCCCTACTATAGTTATTCTATCTGATTTCAGCACTAAATCAGCTAAGAATTTGGCAAATTTGGATAAAAACTCTGAGTAGGCTGAGGGAGGACGGTAAACTATGGCAAATAAAATTGGGTTTAAGCTAAGATTGCTAACATTCCCAATACTGAGGACCAGTCCCTCAAAGGAATCAAAACATGTTTTTTTGCTTTACATTAACTAGTAATTTAGAATGGTAACTTGCCGCTACTCCTCTTCCACGACCAGAACTTCTGGGATTTTGATAGTTTAGATAACCAGAGGGAGTTGATTCATTTAAACCAACATAATCATCTTTCCCTAACTAAGTGTCTGTAAGGGATATTAAATCAATCTGATGATCAATCAACAGATCATGGACTAGCAGAGACTTGGGAATTAGAGACCTAATGTTTAACAAACCACATCTGATTTTTAAATTATGAGGAGGAAGAGAGGCCAAATCATTAAATTTAGAGACTTGATGTTTAATTTGAGCTTTACCCACTTTTTGTTTAATCACTTTGGGATGCTTATACATTATATTTTATTATCTTTGGGGGGAGTAGACAAAGATTCTCTGATGGGGAAGACAGAGGCTAAGTTGAGGGGTGGCAGATGAGGAGGAGCTGCAGAGAGGCGTGTATTTATCAAGTTATGTTGAATTTGTCTTGGGTTATAATGTTTTGGGTAACGGGAGGCAGACACAATCTCTATGGGGTTATGAAATGAAGACTAATCTAAACAGTGAGAATTATTTGGATTAATAGGATTAATGAGAAGTGGAAGCAAAGAGGGGCTGGTTGGCAGACCCAGGAACTTCGTGGTGAGTTAACGCACCAGATTTCAGTCACTGTACTAAAAACGCTGAATGGAATAGAACAGATTGTCCCTTAAAACACATGCACCAAGTCTATTTGGATGGATGCCATCTGGCCTCATAAATGATGGGTGGTTCCAAAACAGGTTGAAATTGTCTACAAAACCAATGTTAAAAGTAGGACATGTAGAACACAACCAGGTATTAAGGCTGCGAGCTCTGCTAAAACGATTGCAACCTCTTCTAAAAGGAGCCAATGGCCCAGAAATAAACACACGTCTGCCACAGTTCATAAGAGTGGACAGAAGGCTCCTGAAGTCACTCTTTAAGATCTCCGACGCTTCATCTGGGATGTTGTTGCATCCAGCATGCACAATGACAGTTTTAGCGTGTGGGTATTCATTTAATAGGTCAGGGGTAAGAGCCACAATGTCTGCCACTTTAGCCCCAGGAAAAAATTTAGTGACACAGTACCTACTTCTGACATTCCTCATTATTGAATCACCAATTACCAGTGTCATCTGGGGGGGCTTTGTCTGTGGCTTCTGAGATGGTGGATAATTTTGCCGTTGTTGTTGCAGTGATGGCGGGGTGATGCACTCTCTTCTTTTTGGAGCTGGTGTATAGTTTGGCACAGCTAAAGTAGTTTTAATCCGGGGCTTGCGGGTTTGCACTGCTGCTGAAGTAGGAGGGGCGGCCTTGGGGGATGATCGACATCCAGGTTGGGGAAATCTTCCAGGGAAAGGATATTGAATCTATTTTCCAGCAAAAGGGGAAGGGAGGAGGTGCGGCCATGTCTGGTCAATCCCCGATGTTTGCAAGTTGCTAGATGTTTGCTAGTTGGCCTAACCAAGTCCCAGGGTGCGCATTGAGGCTGTGAAGAACTACCCGGGGCTTTGGGTTTATTGCCAAGCTGAAGCCAGTGTTTATTGCTGGGGTCCTGGACAGCTGAGTTTACCGGAGCAGGGGTGGAAGTGGATTGCGATGTGTTAATTTTGCCCAGGTAAGTAGCCGTCTCTGCTAGCTGCGAGTCTGTCGCGGGAAGGGGGGGGGGGGGCAATGTCCATCCAAAAATAATAGTGTCTAGGTGGTCTTCAGCCTCCCAAATCTTATAGTGGTTGGAGAGTCTCAATTCCAACTCAGAAACCTTCTTAAAGAAGGACACACAGCTGACACATGTCGGGGATGGAGCCATGGCTTTCCAGGCGAGAAGTGGCTAGCTAGCTAGCTAAAACAGGCTAGCCTAACCTGGTGAACAGCCCTGCCAGGGGTCTGGTTCACCTGTGCGCCTGTTCAGGCTTTTGTATTTACTAAGCTAACACTAAGTAAAAAGTTAATATCAGTAAAAGAGAGATAAAAAATTAAAAACAAAGTTTATAAAACAAACAAAAACAGACAAGATAACGCTTTGACAGCGACTTGACGTTTACAGACGCCGACACATGCACATGCACTTTCATGTGTGTACACATGAAAGTGGGCTTGTGTGTGTGTATGTGTGGGTGCAAGTACCTGTGGGTGGACATGCAGGGGTCGAGGGTGTGCCTGTGGGCAGGAAGACCTCGTTGGGTGGCAGGGGTGTCTGGTGGCCTGGGGGTTGGCGGCTCAGGTCCTGCTTTTCCCGGCCGTCCTGCCATTGTGTCACGGGGTGGGGCACTTTGCCGCATTGCCTCCAGTGTCCTTGGCACCGGGTGTGGGTGTGTGTGGGTGCTCGGGGTGGCCAGGGGGCCCGTTGGCGCGGGTTGGCGGCCGTGTTTCCATTGGTTTGCCCCGGGGTGGCTGTGGTGTGGGGTGGCCTGCCGCTGTCAGTGTGTGTCTGGGGTGGTTGGTTGGTGGGCTTGCAGTTGGCACTCTGGGGTGCTACTTGGCATATGGGGTGCTGTATGGGTCCGGTCCATCATTCATTATTGTTATTATTATTATGATGTATCTTTGTGTGTACAAGATGTGTAAGAGTAAGTGTGAGTGTGGCTGCTTCATCATGCCTGTGGTGATGGGGAGTGCTGAGGTGCAATGCTGGCAGGTCCTTGGCTGCTCAGCCTGGTGACCCTCGCCCTGGGTTGGAATCTGGGGGCAGTGGGTGGCCTCCTGAGTCAGTTTGGAGCTGGCTTTTGTGGGGGGAACGGGCTCACTTTTGGAGCGCCTCTCTCCCAGTCTTACCTTTTTCCCCCTGCACCCAATTCTGGGTAGAACATGCATCTTATTGGATACACTTAGGGTTTTGGGGTGGGGGTGTACCGTACTGTGTCAGTGAAGAAGATTCCTCTGTCTACTGTACAGTGGGCCACCCTCACCTCAATTTTAATTGCACTATAGATACTGAGGGCTTGGGGGGATGGGATCCCTGCTGCCTATAGCAGTGGCTAGCAGTGCTTCAACACACCATCCCCACAATTTTAACTGCACTCTGGTATGTGGTATGGTATGTGATATGGTACACAATCACACCACACAACTAACACACACCCATCATGATTCGTGCATGGGGGCTGGGGGGGCTGGGATCTTCCCCCACCTCTGCTGCCCTCCTTCTGCCGAGTGCCTGGGGGCCTGGCAGGAGGCCTAGGGACCGTCATGTTTTCAAAAGCCCTGGGTGCTGCCGAATGAATAGGTGTGAGCAAGGGAGTGAGAGAGTGAGTGAACAAGAGAGTAAGCGAGAGTGAGGGAGTGATGACTGGAGATAGTGGGTCCTTTCTGTGTGGTGCTTTGCATGTCGGGTGGTATCTCAGAGCGCTTGCGGTGGTCCGTTGATCAGTCGCTTTGGGTGGGCATTGGGGGTGGTGGTCTGCTTCTGTGACCGCGGCTGCCTTGGGGTGGGTTCGGGGTGTGTGGCTGCTGGCCACACATTCAGACTAAAACCTCCCATCACATGAACAGCTTCTTCCCCTCTGCCATCAGACTGCTGAACACTAAGTGACTTATTAGACTCTCGTGCACTATGTACAGCAGCTCAACCAGACTCATGTCAATTCACTGTTTTCTTTTTGCATTACCGACTGCACTATGTGGTACTCCACAATATCTGCTACTCGCTAATATATTTAAAATTGCTTTGACTAGTATTACTCATTCATATTCTACATTTTATTGCATGTATAGTTTTATTTCTATCTTTCATTTTTTCATGTTTAATGTTGCAGCATCGCACCGAGACAAATTCCTAGTTTGTGTACTACATGAACAATGGCAATAAATCTGATTCTGATTCTGATTCTGGCCCACGCTGGTGGTCTCCCCAGCTACTGCTGGGCGCTGGTGCATGTTCATGCTCACTGCATCTGTACTGCGGCTGCCCCAAGTAATAAGGGTGAATGAGTGTGAGTGAGTGTATGGGGAAGGGCACGGGTGGATGTGAGCGAGTCTGCGTGCGAGTCTGCATGCGAGTGAGAGTGTGTGTATGGGTGAGTGTGAGTGGGTTCGGGTGACTCTGAGGGTGAGTGGGAGCGAGATTGAGTGGGTACAGGAGTGGGAGCAAGTGGGTTGGTCTGGAAGTGCGAGTGTGGGATTGTGTGCGGGAGAGGGTGAGTGAGAGTGAATGAGTGCATGTGGGTGCAAGTGGGTGTGTATGAGAGCATGAGGGTGTGAGTGCGTGAGAATGTGTGTGTGCTGGTTGGAGGTGCTAGATTGAGGGGGTGGCACCTCCTGGCTACGTGGGCTCCCCTGGATGGGGGGCTAGCCCCCCATGGGGCCCCTGTGCCTTGCTGCTGCCTTCTTTGGGTGTGGGGCTCTCTGGAGTGTGCGATGGTGACGCTGGAGTGGGGGTGGGCCCACTGTGGGGGTGTCTGGAGGTGCTCGCACCGGGGGTGTGCGCCAGTCTCCAGCCTGGGGGATGGAGGTGCTGGCCTTCTGGCGCCTGGGTCCCAAGGGCTGTCATTGGCCCCACTGAGGGGAGCGGAGGTTGGCTTGACTCGGGGCGGGGGTGCACCGTGCTGGCCGCTTGGTGGCCCAGCGTCCCTTGGCCATCCCTCCTGAGGCAGATGCCTTGCTGTCCTGGGGCTTGCTGGCCTTGGGACATTTGTGCTCTGTGGGGGTTGATGGCATTGCCCTGCTTGCTCGGGGTTTCCAGGGGAAGGGGAGCATTGCTGTGACCTGCCACCCTTTTCGTATGTTTCCGGCAAACCACTCACATGCACATATCTATTTTGCACATGCTTTCATACACATGCACACATGTGCGCACACATATATCTCTCCTTTAACAGGTGCAGATACCAGACTCTTGATGAGACCTTTTCAGTAGAAGAAACAATCTGTCTTCTGTTTGTTTCAGTCGTGTTAGTCTGTTTGTCTTCTTTGTCTGTTCCTCTCCCTTTTCTTTTACCCTCCCCACCCCTCCTTTCCCCATTCCACCCCTGTCGGGTCCTTCATGGGTAAAACAATTTAAATAAAATATTAAAAATTATTACTAGAGGAGTTTATAAACTATATACAGTACATATATACATATGTACTGTATAAAGTTCCTTTTGGAAAAGTAAATCTGTTTGGCATAGTAAGAGAAGCAGATTTCTGTTCTGCTCACCTAGTTGTTTGACAGGACAAGTGGGGAAAATATGCACAGTGTTATCACTGTAGCTCCTTTCATGACAACACATGCACATACACATAGAGCGGTTCCTTGAAACCTGCATTTATTGCTTCTCTAATGCACCTTTGTGTTGCTTATGGTTGTTTCTTTTATGCTATAACTCCACCAAGCTATCATGCCATGAAGCTGAAATGCTGTGAGAACTGAACTGTACATGCAAATAAACAAACACAAAGCAATTCAGAAACTTATAAAGCATGTGCAGCAATGCCCCAGGTCAAAGCTCAAGCTATAGTTGCTGCTGTTTTGGGTTTCACACTATAAATTGTGTATGTGATAAACAATCCTAAATTATGCTGATTAATTTTTTTGCAATATTTTTATGTTATTATCCTGTCTTCTTGTGTTGCTGTGGACTGCTCTAATCATTCTAGCACCAATGTAATTTCATTTTATTGCTTTTCCAAGGATTTTGAAAGAAGAAAGCTAGGATCACTTTCATCTAACGTGAGAACTACATACCCACTGAGCATTCAAAATTTTGTAGTCAACATTTCATATCTGGTAAGAGCACCCATTTAATCTTGTATTGTGGTGACCCACCACAATCTACATGGATATTCAATCTTCACACTCAGCAACAGGTCTGGAGGAAGCAAAGGACCATTCACATACGGACAGAGAACCCCTGGGGGGACCAGAACAACGGACTATTGTTTATACATCCCCGGATTAAGGAGAAGACGTCCGGGCACCAGTGGTCATGCTAACCATATGTATTGACTGATATGTATATCAATATGCTAATGTGCCATGCATTCTCTCTGTTTGTATAACATATTAAACACAGCACAACACAACACAATGCAGCACATGCAGCACAGCACTGTAGCGCACGGCGCTACAAGTGTGTCTCATTTTGATGGTGGAAATAAAACTCTGCAACCTTCCAGCTCGTCGTACCTCGCCTGAACTATTTTCCTCCACACTGGTGACCCTTAACGAAGAATGGAACACGAGGCGAACACCCCGGAGATGACCCAGACAGGAAGCCCCAGCACGCGCGATGGTGTGCCCCTCGCCTGATCTTTTACCTCCACACTGGTTACCTGACAAGGGAGCATGACCGTCTGCTCCCTCTCACCGCGCTGTGGATCCCAGAGAATTAGAGAACGTCTGCAACCTCTTCATCCTCACCGGAGCGTGCTCCCTGAAGTGGGCAGCGCTTGGACCAACACGCACCATGAACAGCGACACGAGCGAACGATGGAAGCAGCCTGAATGGGGACAATCATCGACGCCGACTGCGTTGATTTCCACCGAGCTCCCCGACTGACTAAACTCCCGACAGCGGACCTCCCGCGCACAGAAGCCCCGCACGCACACCGCAGGATTACGAGGACAGCGCAACTGCCAGCTAAGTGGTCACTGTGCCACGCGTGTGCCACGCACAGGGTCAAACCGGCACCACAGACCGATACAGCACCTCCGCCGC
Organism: Pholidichthys leucotaenia; assembly: GCA_020510985.1. Taxonomy (NCBI): domain Eukaryota; kingdom Metazoa; phylum Chordata; class Actinopteri; order Cichliformes; family Pholidichthyidae; genus Pholidichthys; species Pholidichthys leucotaenia. The sequence continues at coordinate 277,490,737 of CM035840.1, read as the reverse complement.
TGCACATGCCTGAGAAACACGGCCGATCGCCAGCCTCGGAACCTTCAAGGCTGCTCACGCACCTGAAGCAGACGTGCAGCCCGCACACAGGACTTTGTATGGGTTTCTCAGCCACGGCACACAAGGGGAATTTAGCCGATTGCTGTCCCCGATGGCTTTAGGGCTGCTTCCCCCACCTAAAAGCCAAACCACCAGGTCCCTCACACAGCTGCAGTTGTTCCACAGCTGCTACGCATCCTCGGGGAATTTGGCCACTCGCCTTCCCCACATCCTCGCTGGATCGAGCTGCGAGAGGAGTCAGAGACATAATTTTTTTTTTTTCAAAGCCGCTGTGGATCACCGCCAGGTTTAACGGGAAAGTCCCTCACCATCACGGATCCACACCAATTTTTGCGTGGCCCAGACATGTTTGACGTCCCTCGCTGGCACTCACTTATTCCCACCCCCTCCCCCTCCTCCTCCACAGCGCTCTTCCCGCACCTCACTCCCTAAAGCCGGCTGATCACTGTCTGGTTCCATTGCGCACAACACACACCGGCCCTGGCGCCCTCAATCCACGGCTGTTCAATGTGCTGGAACTTGGAGCGGAGCACACTGTCCTTTCCACCCCTCCCCCGTCCCTCCCACGGACTGACAAGCCATCCGACACTCCTCTACAGCAGGACAGTTCTACTCGAGATGGAGCCCAAACAATGGGGAAGTTGGGGGGGGGGGCACAGCCCCTGCTGAGTGTTCTGGGGGGAGCCCTGTGGTGACCCACCACAATCTACATGGACATTCATTCCTCACACTCAGCAACAGGTCCGGAGGAAGCAAAGGACCATTCACATACGGAAAGAGAACTCCTGGGGGGATAACCAGAACAATGGATTATTGTTTATACATCCCCGGATTAAGGAGAAGACGTCCGGGCGCCAGTGGTCATGCTAATCATATGTATTGACTGATATATACTGTATATCAATATGCTAATGTGCCATGCATTCTCTCTGTATGTATAACATATAAAACACAGCACAACATAACACAGCACACGCAGCACAGCACTGTAGCACACGGCTACATCCAATAACCACATGGTTGGCGGTTCGAGTCCCGCTCTCCCCAGTATCCTGCCGTTGTGTCCCTGGGCAAGACACTTCACCCCCAATTGCTCCTGGTGGGTCTGGAAGCGCCATGTTAGGCAGCATGCCACCATCAGTGCGTGAATGGGTGGATGGCAGGATCTGTAAAGCGCTTTGGTCATCAAGCGATGAGAATAAAAGCGCTATATATGTGAACACCATTTACAAAACTACAACTCCCATAAGTTCAGTGTGTTTTTTTTTCCAATCAGTTTTCTTTTTCTTTCTTCTCTTTTTTCTTGTGAACACAGGTAGGCTAGTGTCCATTTAGGTTAAATCCATCAGCAACTGGTAATGACACCGTGCAGCTATGAAGGGGTATCAATTCATAGGGGTAGGCGAAGGGGTAGAGGTACAAATGAGAACTGGGATGGACCCAAATCTATCTGTACTTCACTCTAATATTGTAAATATTTTTTTCTCTACTGTTTCACAGTTTTTAATGCTCTTCTCCACTGCTCCTCCACATTGAAAGGAGTCAGTTGAGGTGGTATGGGCATCTGATTAGGGTGCCTCCTGGACGCTTCCCACTTGAAGTGTTTCGGGCACGTCCCACTGGGAGGAGACCCCGGGGCAGACCCAGGACTCGGTGGAGAGACTATGTCTCCCAGCTGGTCTGGGAACGCCTTGGTATCCTCTCTGAAGAGCTGGAGCAGGTGGCTGGGGAGAGGGAAGTCTGGGCTTCTCTGCTTGAACTGCTGCCTCCGCAACCCGGACCTCCGGAAAAGTGGTAGAAGATGGATGGATGGAACTTAAGTTCAGTCAACTTAAATTTTTAAGGAAGCCTGGACACTTTTTTAAGTAGAAATACCCTAGCTTGTTTTTTACAGTGTGATCAATATTTAGCTACAACAGCTTGGAGGGATGCATGGTTTCTTATCTCTTTGATGCGGTTCAGTGCAGTTAATGGAAAGCTTCAGGGCAAGCTGTTAAACCCCGACGGCAAGCTTTGATTGACAGGTGAAGTGGTTGCTAGAATGTAGGGACCAATGAAAAGAGTTAAGAGCAGTTTAGGCATTTCATTTAGGCTGTGGACACACAGCCTAAAAGAAGTTGCCAAGCAACTCCTGTAGTGTGATATCCAAAATGGTGGCATTGCGGCGGATAAATAATAAGGAGGGGAACTGTGAGTTTAAAAGGAAGTTTATTATCATTCATCCCGCCATCATAGAACTCACCCCAGCCCTGTGCAGGCGGGCTGGAGCGGGTCCTCAGGCTCTCGTGAGGAGACACAGAATGCGTGTGTCAGCAGCAAGTAGTCAGAGAGAGTGAGCTACAGAGCATATGCAGTTTTTATACCCAGTTACAGACAATACATGAAAGGCACATTATCATCAAAGTAACTGCAGGAAGGCATGGGACATTTGCATTTGAGAGTCACATACATCAATCGGAGGATTACTGACAGTACTGAGCAGGAAGTCATAAATAACAGCAGGATACTGGCGCCTGAACTGGACAAAGGGAGGCTGCCTATTGATATCAGCCATTGTTCTGCCAATTGCTCCAGCTGAGCGCTCTGCTTGTCCGTGGCTGTTGTGGGGGTTACCCATACACTCCCCCCCAGAGGGCTCAGCGGGAAGCTGAGGCCTCGATAGTCCGGCTTTGGGAGCGAGCTGCGGGGGAAGCTCGCTGCAGGTAGCGGTGGAGGGAGGGGGGTGGGGGTAGCAAGTGCCGGCCCGGGACGGCGAAATTGTCTGGGCCGCGCAAAAATTGCCTGTGGATCCGCGATGTTGAGGGGCTGTCCCGTTGAACGTGCGGAGGTCCACAGCAGCTGTAAGAAGAAAAATTTGTCTCTGACTCCTCTCGCGGCCATGAAGAAAAAAAGGAGCTGCAGCAGTGAGGGACTTGGCGTGTTGATTTTAGGTGCATGCGCAGCCCTAAAGCCCTCGGGGACAGCTGACAGCTGAATTCCCTTGAGCTGAGACCCGTACAAAATCCTGTGAGCGAGCTGCGTGCGTGCTTCAGGTGTGTGAGCAGCCCTGAAGGTTCTGAGTGCAGCGGCGAAGGACGATGGCGGTCTGTGGAGCCGTTAATGTCCCGTGCGTGGTGCGCTGTCCTCGTAACCCCCCGGTGTGCGCGCGGGGGTTCAGTGCGTGGGTGGTCCGCTGTTGAGAGGCGAGTCAGGGTCAGGGAGCTTGATGGAGATCAGCGTAGTCGGATGGTCCTTCCCGTCTTGGCTGTTGCTGTAGTTAGTGCCGGGTCATGGTGCATTCAGGTCCACGCGCTGCGTTCTCCGTCGGCCCTGGAGGTCGCCGTCGTGGAGAGAGGATGAGGTGCATGCGCTCTCGTGTGGAGGAGCTGTGAGAGCGGCCGGTCCCAGCGTGGATGTGCAGACCTCAGGCGTGCAGATCTCACCATGAAGCTTTCTGCAGCTTTCCCGTTCGTGGGTGATCTCCGGAGAGTTTCGCCTGGTGGTGGCTCTGCGTCGAGGTCTCCCTGTAGCAGAAGGGAGGGCAGATCATTTGCGTCAGGCTGCTGCGTTCGCTTGTCGTCGGAGAATCACCGCCGGGTGCTGTGTTCGTTGTCGTCGGGTCACCAGTGTAGCTGTCCAAACCAGAAGGTTGCGTTGCACAAAGCGTGTGCTTTCTCGGGGTCACCAATGTGGCGGTATGAAATGAGGAGGGGAACTGTGAGTTTAAAAGGAAGTTTATTATCATTCATCCCGCCATCATAGAACTCACCCCAGCCCTGTGCAGGCGGGCTGGAGCGGGTCCTCAGGCTCTCGTGAGGAGACACAGAATGCGTGTGTCAGCAGCAGTAGTCAGAGAGAGTGAGCTACAGAGCATATGCAGTTTTTATACCCAGTTACAGACAATACATGAAAGGCACATTATCATCAAAGTAACTGCAGGGAGGCATGGGACATTTGCATTTGAGAGTCACATACATCAATCGGAGGATTACTGACAGTACTGAGCAGGAAGTCATAAATAACAGCAGGATACTGGCGCCTGAACTAGACAAAGGGAGGCTGCCTATTGATATCAGCCATTGTTCTGCCAATTGCTCCAGCTGAGCGCTCTGCTTGTCCGTGGCTGTTGTGGGGGTTACCCAAAGCATAAACAAAAAAATCATGTAAGCAGCAAGTGTATAGTGCAGTTAGCGCGTGAACAATATAAACGGCACTAGCTGAGCATAACAAAATAATGTTATTGACACATCTACACATCTACAACATACCTCGTTGGCTGCTTATCATGAAATTAGGTCTGTAAGTCCATGAGAGTCCCATGTGGGAGTCTTCTTAGGTTTCAGCAGTCTCGAGATTAACTTAATATAGCAGAGCCTCATGGTCTTTTAACAAAGAAATCTGCTAGCCTGCAGTCCATGGGAGGCCATAGTTTTTTTCTCTTAGTTAGTTCACAGACTTTTGTTCTCGTGAGAGGGCAGCGTCTCTTTTACACAAACATTTCAATCAATCAAAGTTTTATTTATATAGCACTTTTCATACAAAAAAATTGTAACACAAAGTGCTTCAAACATTGAAATAAAATGCAATTTAACCCCCCCCCCCACACACACACACACAAAGAAACTTTCAACTTGTGTAAGACTTGTAGCTTATGGCTGGGCGCTGAGGATTGAAGTGTGGAAGCACCATCACTTGGGAGCCATCAGCAACAGGACAAAGCACCAAGTCCACCGCTACAGGAGCACCCCCTCCGAGACCGCCCAAGTCCAACCCAAGGGGCTGACATTGCAAATGCAGCACTGTAGCGCCGCTGCGCATGACCAGCTGTGCAAACCAGGGCACCCACAGACCAGCGCCCTGTAGCCAGGAAACAGGTACAACTCCCCACGGGAGGGACCTCCATGAGGAAATGCGGGAACCTGGACAGGGCGACTGAAAAAACAATAAAACAATCACAGATAAACAATAATAAGATAATTTGCTGATAAAAAGAGTAAACAGTTAAGATAACTAAAAAAATAAAACAACACTTAAATACAATCAGACATAAATTAAAAAGTAATAATGATTAGTAGTAAGATAAATAATTGTGACCAGAGCAACGTAACATAAACAACAAGTCAAGACAATAAAAATAGCAAACCAATCAAAAGCCAAGTTAAAATAGTAGGTCTTGAGCCTGCTTTTAAAAACATGAACATTCTCAGCAGCCCTGATGTTTTCTGGCAGGCTGTTTCACAGACAACTAAAAGCTGCCTCATCATGGGTGTGTGTTCTGACAGTAGGGATTATTAAAAGACCAGTGCCAGAGGACCTCAGGGGCCATGGGGGCTCATATGTTAAAAGCAGCTCTGATCAATAAGCAGGCCCAAGACTGTGCAAACATTTAAAAAACAGTAAAAGAACCTTAAAATCAATCCTGAAGGACACGGGGAGCCAATGCAGCGACTTTAAAACCGGCGTGATGTGAACCTGCCCGCTAGTCCTCGTCAGAACACGTGCAGCTGAATTCTGTAATAACTGCAGATTTGAAACTGTCTTTTTGGGAAGACTAGAGAGCAGTGCATTACAGTAATCAATACGGCTGGTGATAAAAGCATGCATGAGTATCTCCGTGTTTGCCCGAGAGAGAAGTGGGCGGACTCTGGTTATGTTCTTTAGATGATAAAATCCAGTTTGTGTCATATCTTTAATGTGTGGAATAAGACAAAGCTCAGAGTCTAAAATGACGCCCAAATTCTTAACCTGTTGGGATGGGGTAAAAGACAGACTATGTAGTTGGGTATACAATTGTCATAAATTTTAATCGTACAAATCATATGAATTTTATATTGCATCAAATTAGAGTATTTATCAGTTTTTATATTATGAGCTTAAATAATTTATGCAACAGAATTTGCAATCACATTTATGGACAACGGAGTAACAACTGTGCCTTTAAATTCAAAAGTCACACAGTTAATTTATTAGTGAGTGGCTGTGTAATGAATTGTGAAATGTGCTAGTGCCCATTTCCTAAAACATGGAGTTGAGTACACCCAAATAAGATGTGACATCAGTTTTATTAAAAAATATTCCACTGAACTGGCTTTTACAGCATAGTTTCAAGTTTGCACATTCTGTAGTGGGGTGACTGAGAGGGAAGTTAATCATACTCAGTTTGCCCTTCTGTGCAGAGATGCACAACATTTAAATTTGGCCAAAGGAAGACACGCACAGAGAGTTAGAAGGAGGGAAATGGGATGTGCATTGGCTGGCCCCCACAAGAGTGCATTTCAGGTTGTGTGAGGTTATTACAGGTTTGATTATTGAGTTCCACAGGGCAATTGGCTCAAATGAGGGCTGACAGCTTTGGAGGGCAGCAAACAGCTGGAGAGCTCCTCTCTGCCAGCAGCCATATTAAAACCATTCCACTCCCAGGTGCATCAGCTGCTATGATCTGTGATTAAGGCATAACTAATGAAGAGCTGATGAAAGTAATCAGGTGCCACTGCATCTGCAGATGCTTTCAAGATGCTGGATCTGAGCCTCCACAGCTTTAGAGAAAGTTAAAGATTAACACTTGAGCATGAAGACTGTTGTAATGACTTTAAATTTAGAATTTAGGTGGATGCAGCACGAAATGCAATTTTACCTCAAAAAAACTAATTACTAAACTACACTGAGCTCATCTGTCCTAGCAATATAAATAAATGCACAATCTACTGCACTGAGCTAAAATCACCAGATTAAACAAAGTATTTGATTTTCACGTTGGTGTGAACATTGTATGTATGAAGCTGAAAATAGTGTTAAACTGAAAACTGCGGCACCAAAATGAAGTTATTCTTCGTTCAGAGGTGGAGTTGGATTTGGCTGAATTCCATGTGCATGAATTTTTGAGCATTACACTTAGAGCGAGGCAATGTCAAAGCCTGTAGGAAATGAATCGACGTAATCTCTCCTCAGTGCAATATGTATGAGCAACCGCTCACCGTGGCAAAATAAAATTTGGCCTGATGCTATGCACAACGTGGGTGTTCGGACCCCTGAGCATCTTGTAATTGCATTTCATAATGGTTATTTCTTCCTCCTTGCTTCCTATATGGGAGCTAATGGAGGAGTGTGCAGAAAGGGGCTGATAAGGTGTTCAGCAGCTTCCAAAGATTTCTGTGTGATTTCACCTGTTACTTCCAGTTTGACCTTGATGTAACGAAGTCCACAGACACCCCGCCATTTGCTAGGCAGGGAGCCTACACACACACTGAGATTAGCAGTAGGTTTCATTCATCATTTAAGTCTTCAGAGTTGTCTCATCAGCCTGTCACCTGTTGTGCTGGCTGTAAACAAGAATGAATGATGGATTACTGAATTCAATTAAGTGACAGCAGCTGTCACCAAGGCTAGTTAGGCTATTAGCCGTACTAATCTTGTGAAAGTCTGTAGAGAGTCGCAGGCTGTTTTCTTTCCAGTTCTGCTTGTGGTCTCAGCTCCTGTTGACAAACGCTACATCATAGTAGAGGACGGGAAGCCTGATTGCATCTCAAGGCTGTTTCCATGTAATATTCATTGTCATCTGAGAACAGAGCAGCCTCAAGTTTTAGATCAAAAGCATTTCTATTCATCAGCAAGGGGAGGCACTTGAGTGTGGAGGAAGAATTCACAAAACGCCTGGGTCTGTCTTTGATATCTCAGTCTTCGTTCAGACCTCTCTGCCAGTGAAGGAACACAGTTCTCACATGCTCAAGAATGAAATCTTTGTGGAGTTAATGTAATAATTTTCATTAGGTTGTTTGAACCATCAATCAGGTTTAGCCTTTCCTAAACCGTGACTGTTTTGGTTTCATGTCCTGAACTTATAAATGAACATTACATGTACGGTTGTGTGAAAAAACATTGACCCCTTCCTGATTTCTTATATTTCTGCATATTTGTCACACTTAAATGTTTCTGATCATCAAACAAATTTTAATTTTAGACAAAGACAGCTTGAGCAAATTCAAAATACAATTTCTAAATGATGATTTCATTTATTAGGGAAAAAAATCTATCCAAACCAACCTGGCCCTATGTGAAAAAAGTAAGTGAAAAAAGTGAAAAAAGTAATTGGTCCCTAAACCTAATGAATGGTTGTTCCACCTTTGGTGGCAACAGCTGTAATCAAGCATTTGTAACTGGCAATGAGTCTTTTACATCGCTGTTGAAGGATTTTGGCCCACTCTTCTTTGCAGAATTGTTTTAACTCAATCACATTGGAGGGCCTGAGCTTGAGGTCACAGAACTTCAGAATTTTCTGGTAGACAGCAGAATTCATGGTTCAATCATTTAAGGCAAGTCCTGAAATGACTGAACCTGAAATGAACAGGTCCTGAAGCAGCAAAGCAGCCACAGACCATGACACTTCCACCACCATGTTTGACTGTTGGTATGATGTTCTTTTTATGAAATGCTTTATTAGTTTTATGTCAACTGAAATGGGACACATGCCTTCCAAAAAGTTTAACTTTTGTCTTGTCCTTTCACAGATTATTTTTCCCCCAAAACATCTTGATGATCCCCAAGATGTTTTTTGACAAATAGGAGACAAGCCTTTGTGTTCTTTTTGGTCAGTAGTGGTTTTGGCCTTGGAACTCTCCCATGGATGCCATTTTTTCCCAGTCTCTTTCTTCTTTTTGAATCATGGTTCAGTGTCCAAATTGAGACAAGTGAGAACTGCAGTTCTTCAGATGTTCTGGGTTTTTGGTTCTCATATGTTCTCATCTGGGGCAATTGCTTTTTCACATAGGGCCAGGTTAGTTTGGGTAGATTTTTTCACTTAATAAAGTGAAATCATCATTTCAAAATACTGACGGCTGTCAGTGGTACCCCTCATCCTCTTTCTTTTTTGTTGAGATATTGTTTAAATGGCAAATTGACTTTGACCATTGACCTTGCAATCCCAAAACCATAGTCAGAGGTCAAGATCACAGGGTGAACCTGTATACAAAGTTTGATGAGTGTAGCTTTACTTGTTCTGTAGTAGACCTTGACCCAAAGGTCAGAGGTCACCCAAATTCAAACTTGTCTGAGATTTTTCATAGATACACCCATGGTATCAATTTGAAAAACCTACGCCATTTCTTTCTCAGCTTATTGTGTTCATAAGATAGGTGTAGACACTGCCCCTGCCGCCGCCCGTCCACCCAGCGGGATGATGACAATACCCCTTCAGCCTTTAGAGCAGGGTTGCCAAACTCATTCTATGGATGGCCAAGACCCTGCATGTTTTACCTCCAACCAGTCTTGTCAGCAGGTGTTCTCACTAATCAACAATCAGTGCGAAGAAATTCTTTGAAATCACCTGTTGATGACAGTGGTTGGAGATAAATCATGCAGGATCTTGGCCCTCCATGGAATGAGTTTGACATCCTTGCTTTAGAGGCTGAGGGGTAAAATCTACATTTTCTCTTAACGCAGGTTATCTTTAGCTAATATTACATTTTTTTTATCTGAAATATTTAAATGTGACAAACATGCATAAATATAAGAAACCAGGAAGAGGGGAAATACTTTTTTTCACAGAGCTGTACATAAAGCAGAATCATTCATCTTTTTCCACTGGAAAGGTGTTGCATTTTCCATGCCATTTCTTCACAAAGCCTAACTTTTACATGATGCCATCCATTCAGGCACAGTGACACAATTCATCATATAGCTGTGTAAAAGCAGTACTGTGCTTTGAAATTTGATCTCATGCAAGTATTATTTTTTTTCTAAAAGAGCTATTTGACCATGAACGTAGAGACACAAACCTTGTGGCAATACAGAAATATGCCACTTCACTGCCAGATATAGCTGATGTCCCAACATGTCCTTTTACGCCGTCATAAAATAAGATACCAGTATTCTGTGCACAGTGTCAGCCACCCATTCAGAATCTGCTGTCACTACTGCTCAGTTTTCAGTTTTCTCACTGAAAATTTTAAGAGAAAGACTCCTTTGCCTCCAGCTATGACCAGAGATGTCTAAATTTAGGATGAGGTATGTAAAAACCATGTAAATCTGATTTAAAAGGTGGTTGTATCTGAACATATTTTTAGACTAAAAATGTAGACTAGAAAGGCTCACGTACTTCAGAACCAACAGATAATTTTTCTACATCAATATAAAACAGGAGACTGCATTTACTTATTCCTGACGGTGTAGAGGATGCCTTCACAAACGAGACTGAGTTTATTTCTCAGGAAAGGTTTATTTGCAGTCTCATCCTCTAACAGCAAGTATCTCAACAAAAGAGACAGGACAATCTTTCCTCACAGCTCTTATACCCCCCAGAGACACAAAACCCCCCACATCAAATATATCACACCTTCGACCCACAGTCCTTCAGTAAACATATGAACCCACAGTCCTTCAGTAACATATAGCCTCCGAGGCTCGTTGGCGTCTCTGTTGTCTCCTCCGCCTCGGGGGCTCCTGCTGGGACATTGTCTCTGACTTCCCGTCTCCCCAGAAACCACTTCACACCTGCCGAGGTCTCTGCCGGGGCATGTCCTTTTGGACGTTTGAAGTCTGTAGAGTATGCACCGTCATGCCTACTAAATACATGTGGGAGAAAATGCGTACCATACAAGCATGCCATATATGCGCCCTAAATATGCGCCATATAGCCCCCCCCAAACGTCTAAATAAGGACAAGTTACACCTCAAATGCATAGAATCATGACATATCACACAGAATGAGAAAAAAATTGGCACAACAGATCATACATCCAACTGCCTGGGCTTCAACTCCCTGCCATATCTGCTGTGAGCAGGTCTTGCTCTGCCTGTGGCTGTCTCTTGCATCTGTGGATCAGAGTCATTAGCACATCGTTGTGAAAGCTTAGCAGAGTGTCTCCCCGGCGGCCTGCCGCGGCGGGGGGCCCTGGTCAACTGTACCTGTTCATCAGCTAACACAAAAGCAGGTTTGAGTCTGTTAATGCAGACTAATTCCCTCCTGTCTCCCAAATCGAGCAAAAAATGCTTTTCCCCGGTTTCTAACACTCTGAACGGTCCATCGTAAGGTGGTCTTAAACCTAACCTCTGTGCGTCGTGTCTAACAAAGACGAATTCTGCATTTTTTAAGGCTTTAGGCACAAAAACGCGTGGAAAACTGTGATGAACTGGACCGGGGAGGGTGTGTGACCCCGCGCCGCCCTGCAGCAGCTGAGCGGGGGGGCGATCTGGTGCGGGGTTCTCAGGAAGGAATTCTCCCGGTAACCGGAGAGGTTGGGCGAAGACAAGTTCGGCCGGAGAGGCTTGCAAATCTTCTTTAGGTGCTGAACGCAACCCTAATAAAACCCATGGAAGCTTATCAACCCAATTTGTGTCCGTGAGAGCCGCTCTGAGGGCTGCTTTCAATGACCGGTGAAAGTGTTCGCACAAACCGTTGGCCTGGGGGTTATACGCAGTTGTGCGATGAATTTTCACCCCCAGGCTGAGTGCCATGGACGACCAGAGCTCGGAAACAAACTGGGGTCCTCTGTCAGACGTTATGTCTGACGGGACTCCAAAGCGCGCGACCCAAGCCGTTAAAAAAGCACGCGCAACGTCTGCTGCTGTGGTTGACGCCAGGGGAATCGCCTCTGGCCAGCGCGTAGTGCGGTCCACCATAGTTAGAAGGTGTGTGAACCCCTGTGACAGCGGGAGGGGTCCCACCAAGTCGATATGCACATTGTCAAAGCGTTTGGCTGGGATGTGAAAAGGTTCTAGAGGGGCTCGCGTGTGCTTGTGTACCTTTGCTCTTTGACACGCTGTGCAGGCTGCAGCCCATTCTTTGACCTGTTTACGCAGCCCTGGCCAAACAAACTTCTCTCCCACCATTTTGATCGACGCGCGAACGCCCGGGTGTGCCAGCGAATGTATTAAGTCAAAAACACGGCGACGCCACGCAGCTGGGACCACGTGGCGGGGGCGCCCCGTGGAGATATCGCAGATTAGGGGGGGCATACCTCTCTGATGCACCCTGTGCTCCAGCCTTAGCCCTGTTGGCCCAGACTGGAGCACGCGCACGTCCGCATCGTTAACCTGCTCAGCGGCCATGGCTGCATAATCTAACCCAACGCAGACCGGGGCTGTGAGCGCTTCCGCGCCGCAAGCCTGGCCCGAGTCTACAGCCGCCGCGTCTGCCCCCTGGGGGCCTGGCATTGCAACTGCACACAAGAGACAATCTGCCACTACATTGTGTTTACCCGCCATGTGTTGAATGTCGGTGGTAAACTCCGAAATTGCGGCCAGCTGTCTCTGTTGTCGGCTCGACCAAGGCTCTGAAATCTTAGCCATTGCAAAAGTTAATGGTTTATGGTCCACAAACGCGGTGAAACGGCGCCCTTCCAACCAGAACTGGAAGTGGCGGATGGCCAAATGCAGGGCTAAAAGCTCCCTATCAAACGCGCTGTATTTACGCTCGTTATCGCGCAATGTTTTGCTGAGAAATGCAAGTGGTTGCCAGCTCCCCGCTACCAGTTGCTCGACAACCGCTCCCACTGCCACGTCGGAGGCGTCCGTGGTTAGCGCCATGCGAGCTGCTGGCACCAGGTGTGCTAATAACGCAGCGTTCGCGAGGGCCGATTTGACCTGTGAGAAAGCGCGCTCCCGGTCCGGGGATCACTCAACCTTAGATGCAGGTTTTTGCTTCTTTAATGCCGCGTACAATGGGTGCATGAGCCGTGCCGCGTTGGGGAGGAAACGGTTATAAAAATTGACCATCCCCAAAAATTCTTGCAGCGCCTTAACTGTCTGCGGTTGGGGGAAATCCGTTATCGCGCGCACTTTATCCGGCAGCAGGACCGCACCCTCTGGAGACACGCGGTGTCCCAAAAAATCGATTTGCGCTACCCCGAATTGGCACTTCGCTGGGTTAATGATCAGCCCGTGCTCTGTCAGCCTCTGAAAAACGGCTGTGAGGTGGCATTCGTGCTTGGCTTCGGATGCACTGGCTACCAAAATATCATCCAAATAAGCGAATACGAAAGGGAGGCCGCGCAGCACTGCATCCATCATGCGTTGGAATGTCTGCGCGGCGCCTTTGAGGCCGAAAGGCATGCGCAAAAACTCGAAAAGCCCAAAAGGGGTTATAACTGCCGTTTTGGGTATGTCCTGCGCGCAGACTGGAACTTGGTGATAACCGCGCACCAAATCTATTTTGGAAAAGATGCGCACCCCCGCCAAATGTGCGGAAAAATCCTGGATGTGCGGAATCGGATAGCGGTCGTGTGCTGAAGCATTATTTAATCTGCGGAAATCACCGCAAGGGCGCCACGAGCCGTCAGCCGTGGGCACCATGTGCAGGGGTGACGACCAAGAGCTGTTCGAGTACCTAACAATGCCCAGTTTTTCCAAGTTGGCGAATTCCTTGCGCGCGATGGCCAGTTTAGCTGGGTCCAAACGCCGAGCTTTTGCAAAAACAGGGGGGCCAGAGGTAGTTATGAAATGCTCGACCCCGTGTTTGGCAACTGACACTGAAAATGTTGGGACCGTGAGTGTCGGGAACTGGTTGAGTAATGCATGAAACTTACCACCCACAGCTGTGACATTGGGATGTGCAGAAGGCAGGGCCACCCGAGCTGTGCAGGAGATAGAGTAGAAAGGCATTTACAATACGTCTATTAGCAAGATCAACTAACAAACTGTTTGAGCATAAAAAGTCAGCACCTAGCATGTTGTTGTTAACTGCAGCTACAACGAAGGTCCACTCGAAGGTGCGCCTGTGGAGGGACAGGAGAAGCGTCTTCTCCCCATAGGTTTTGATCGTGGAGCCGTTCGCCGCTAACACCAGGGGTCCGCTGGCAGGCGCCAGCGTGTCCGCGTAGGTAGGCTTGACAAAACTTAGCTGGGAGCCTGTGTCCACCAGGAATTCCTTCCCTGAATTCGCGTCCGTCACGAAAAGCAGCTTGTTCTTCGTGCCGAGAGTCGCAGCTGCTACTGGCTCCCGGTCTTGGTGTTTCCCTGGCGCTGGTACCGGCACGGTGGAACGCATCTGCGCGCCTTCTCGGCGAAGCGCCGATGGTAGAAACAGAGGGCGTTGTCCGCCCCGCCTCTCCTGGCCTCTGCCGCTGCTGCCGTCAGTGGATCCGGTGCCGCAGCCTCTGGTCTCCCCTCGTCTCGCGGGGGGGCGTTCAGCTCTGCTGCTGCCGTCGTGGCTGCGTGCCGTCTATGGGCGTCGACGAGCCGCTGCGCCTCCTGGCCCAGCTCGTGGTAGTCACGGTTGTTGAGTGGCTGCGAGCTGGCCAGGGTGACTCTCACTGCTGGCGGGAGCGTTCTGAGGAAGAGGTGGGCAAAGATAAAGCTGTCGTCATCCTCGCCTCTCAGGCTCATCATCTTCGCCATCAGATCTGCCGGCCTGTCTGCTTCCCCTTCTGTCAGCGCCAGGAGCTTCTCTGCTCGCTCTCCCAGCGAGGGAGTGAAGGCTCGAATGAGGGCGGCTTTCAGTGCGCCATACTTGTTGTCTTGGGGCGGGTGGTTGGTCAGGCTCTCCACCCGCTGCACTGTGAGGCTGTCCAGCTTCGCGACGACATGGTAGAACCTCGTTGTGTCCGCTGAGATTCCCCGAAGGTGGAACTGCGCCTCCACAGTGGTAAACCAGGAGCGCGGGTTATGTTGCCAGAAATCGGGCAGCTGTAGTGTGGTAGCTGCGTTAACCCGGTTGGCTCCTGAAGAGTCCGGTGCGGAAAGCTCGCCATCACCGGCCATGGTTTGTCGTAGGTCACCAGTGTAGAGGATGCCTTCACAAACGAGACTGAGTTTATTTCTCAGGAAAGGTTTATTTGGAGTCTCATCCTCTAACAGCAAGTATCTCAACAAAAGAGACAGGACAATCTTTCCTCACAGCTCTTATACCCCCAGAGACACAAAACCCCCCACATCAAATATACCACACCTTCAACCCACAGTCCTTCAGTAAACATATGAACCCACAGTCCTTCAGTAATATATAGTCTCCGAGGCTCGTTGGCGTCTCTGTTGTCTCCTCCGCCTCGGGGGCTCCTGCTGGGACATTGTCTCTGACTTCCCGTCTCCCCAGAAACCACTTCACACCTGCCAAGGTCTCTGCTGGGGCATGTCCTTTTGGACGTTTGAAGTCTGTAGAGTATGCACCGTCATGCCTACTAAATACATGTGGGAGAAAATGCGTACCATACAAGCATGCCATATATGCGCCCTAAATATGCGCCATAACGGTAATATTCTATGAATAATGTAAAATACAATGATTGCCTGTCTTCATAAACAGAAAACCTTTTATCTGGATATAATTAATAGTTTTTTTTTTTCTAAAATTTACTGTGAGGCTTTTGACTTTTTTGTACAGATAAAGTGAAGACAGAGACAGGGAATGGGAATGGGAACAGAGAATTGGACCACAGATTATGGTTGAACAGCACGTTCTTGTAGTATGCATCATAACTATCAGGCTACCAGGATGCCCCAAAGTTAAAAGTTTTAACGTCCATTGTAATGCACCACTTTGCCCTGGGCTTGACTAATTCCTTCATAATCTTCTCACAAACAACGTGAACACGTAAGGTAATAATTTCAGTTTTAGATAGTTTTCAGTTTATTTTTATTTTAAATAAAATGCTGATGGAAATATGGAAAAAAGGAAGAATCAAAGTATTAACTGTGAAATGGAATCAGAATCAGAATCAGAATCAGATTTATTGCCTTTGTTCATGTAGTACACAAACTAGGAATTTGTCTCGGTGCAATGCTGCAACATTAAACATGATAAAAATAAAAGATAGAAATAAAAAACTATACATGCAATAAAATGTAGAATATGAATGAGTAATACTAGACAAAGCAATTTTAGATATATTAGCGAGTAGCAGATATTGTGGAGTACCCCATAGTGCAGTCGGTAATGCAAAAAGAAAACAGTGATGATTGACATGAGTCTGGTTGAGCTGCTGTACATAGTGCACGAGAGTCTAATAAGTCACTTAGTGTTCAGCAGTCTGATGGCAGAGGGGAAGAAGCTGTTCATGTGACGGGAGGTTTTAGTCTGAATGGACCAAAGTCTTCTACCTGAGGGGAGGGGGGCAAGCAGTACGTGACCAGGGTGTGAAGGATCGGCTATGATCCGGCCTGCGCGCCTCCGGGTCCTGGAGATGTACAGATCCTGGAGGGATGGGAGCTTGCAGCCGATCACCTTCTCAGCAGCGCGCATGACGCGCTGCAGCCTTAGTCTGTCCCTGGCAGTGGCTCCTGTGTACCACACGGTTATGGAGGTGGTGAGGATGGACTCGATGATGGCCGTGTAGAACTGCACCAACATCTTGGTGGGTAGCTTGAGCTTCCTCAGCTGCCGCAGGAAGAACATCCTCTGCTGGGCCTTTTTGACGAGGGAGCTGATGGTCGGCTCCCACTTGAGGTCCCGGGTGATGGTGGTGCCCAGGAAGCGGAAGGAATCTGCAGTGGTGATGGGAGAGCCTGTGAGGGTGAGGGGGGGCAGAGGGGTTGTGACTTTCCTGAAGTCCACGATCATCTCCACTGTCTTCAGAGCGTTCAGCTGCAGGTTGTTGTGGCTGCACCAGGACACCAGCTGGGCCACCTCTTTCCTGTAGACGGACTCGTTGCCGTTGGAGATGAGCCCGATGAGGGTGGTGTCGTCCGCAAACTTGATCAGCTTGACAGACTGGTGGCTGGAGGTGCAGGAGTTGGTATAAAGGGAGAAGAGTAGGGGGGAAAGTACACAGCCCTGGGGTGATCCGGTGCTGATGCTAACAGAGTCAGAGACAATCTTTCCCAGCCGCACATGCTGCCTCCGGTCCGTCAGGAAGTCGGTGATCCACCTGCAGAGGGAGTCAGGCACGTTGAGCAGGGACAGCTTGTCCCGGAGCAGAGCGGGGCGGATGGTGTTGAATGCAGAGCTGAAGTCCACAAACAGGATCCTGGCATAGGTTCCCGGGGAGTCCAGGTGCTGCAGGATGGAGTGGAAGGCCAGGTTGACTGCGTCGTCCACAGACCTGTTGGCTCGGTAGGCAAACTGCAGCGGGTCCAGGAGGGGAGTGGTGATGGACTTGAGGTGGGGCAGGATTAGGTGCTCAAAGGACTTCATGACTACAGAGGTGAGCGCTACAGGTCTGTAGTCGTTAAGTCCAGTGATCCATGACTTCTTGGGGACAGGGATGATGGTGGAGGTTTTGAGGCGGGTCGGCACGTGGCATAACTTCAGGGAGGTGTTAAAAATGTCTGTGAAGACAGGAGTCAGCTCATCCGCACAGTGTCTCAGGGTGGAGGGAGACACGTCGTCCGGACCGGGGGCTTTGCGCGGGTTCAGTCTGGAGAACTGTCTGTGCATGTCCTGCTCACTGATGACAAGGGCGGGGGGGGGGGGGCGCCTTTGATGAAGTGGGGACCGTGAAGGCAGTGGCGCTGGGGGGAGGGGGGAGGTGGACACAGCTGACGAGGTGTCAAAACGGGCATAATGTTGGGACAGTCTTTGACAAAGGGCTATGTCATCCTGACCTTTAGAAGCCTGAGGTCGATAGTTGGTGATTTGCCTCAGTCCTCTCCACACAGAAGCAGAGTCGTTAGCAGTGAACTGCTATGGAATGCTACTTCATGACAAATACACAGTAGATGTATGTACTTTCTCATTATCTGTCACTGTGACAAACAGGGTTGTAAAAATTCTGTCATTGTATTACTTGTCATTTTAATTTTCATGTAATAAGACACCGAATAGCTTTTGTTTTTGTTCACATGTTCAGTTTTAATCATGAGCCTACGGAATACAGCATGCAGATTATGCATTTATTTGTTAATTGAACTGATGAACAGAGACCGGTGAGTCAATACTCAATAATTTCTATTCAAAATGGAGTAGAAAGTGGACAGATGGAAATTACAGGTATAAGATGAAATAGCTCATGCTGAGAGTAATCTGTCAAAATGAAAGAGAGTCTTCAGATTTTTCTGTCATTGTTAAAAAACCTCTTCTTCTTCTTCTTCTTCTTTTTCTTCTTCTTCTGGCTCTCCCTTCAGACTTGGCTCCCACCTCTCCTCTACCCTCATACTCAGCACAGGCTCTCCACAAGGCTGTGTGCTGAGTCCTCTCCTCTACACGCCCTACACACCTGACTGCACTCCGTCCCATGCAACATGAAGTCTGCAGATGACACCACCATCATTGGTCTCACAAACTGTGATGAAAGCACCTACAGCGGTGAGGTGGAAAAACTGTTGGGTGTACAAGGAACAACTTGATGCTGAATTCCAAAAAGACAAAAGAACTTATCACAGGACCACACTCCTCTCATAATCAATGGTGACTGCATGGAAAGGGTCGCAACTTTTAGGTTCCAAGACGTGCACATCTGTGCTGACCTCTCCTGGTCCACCAACACTCAGGCTGTCGTGAAGAAGGTACAGCAGTGATTGCATTTCCTGAGGGTAATATACTGTATACCTTCTACTTCTCAGTTGTGGACAAGAAAGCTTTACAGAGTGTTTTGAACACCCCTAAGGAAGTCATGGGCCGCCCTCTGCCCTCCATGAACACTCTGTCCCTGTCCTGCTGCCTGAGCAGGCCCACCTCCATCACCACTGACCCCTCCCACACAGCCCATCATCTGTTTGGTCAGCTGCCCTCCGGCTGATGCTACAGATCCATCAAATATGTACAACAACACTCACAAACAGCTTCTTGCCCTGGGCCATATGAACCTCAAATATACAAAACTTTGCATAATACCTGCATGTAATTAGCTGTTCATGTACAATAAAAAATTTTGATGTATACATTTTACATTTAAATTTAAACCAGTTCTCCAATGTGCAACACAAATTGAAGCATACTTTTTGTGCATTAATTTAAAACTGGTTTCTCCTTGTGTTTTGTAATTATGACTATTTATTAGTGTTAATATTTATTGTTCCTTTATATAATTTAGTGTGTTTTATATTACTTAGTGTGTTTTCATATTTTCTACCCTCGTATACTGTTTTATGTAGAGCATCCAATTTCATTGTACCTGGGTACAATGACAATAAAGCTGATTCTGATTCTGAAAATATCAGTTTCAAACCCATTCATGTCTGTGTGTTGCATCTGTGTGCACTATGTTAAACCATTCAGCTTGATTGTTTTTTCCAATAGATACGTGAGTTTTTTCTTGCAAATTTACATATTTTTACACCTCAGTGAAACAGAGAGGCATACAGTAATCACTCAAAGTGTCTGTGTGTGGATGGTTGTGTGTGTGTGTGTGTATCTGTCCATCCACCTCTCTGTTTCAGCTTATCCAGTCAAAATTAAGTGGAACTAAAGGCTTGTATCATTGTATCGTCATATTTTCTTGACTTTTAATTTGCCATAATTCCAAGATAAGGCTTTGTTTTCAAGATGAACACAAATTTAACTCACCTGTAACGTCAATGAAGCTGCGGGAAAAGGTATTGTAATAACTATGCCTGGCCACGAGAGGCAACAATGTGACTTTTTTACAGTCCAACATGGCACTTTTTTTACAGCACTTGGAGCTGATTTTTTTTTTTATAAAATAGCGGTTACTGAAAAAAAAAAAACATGTATTCAGTAACTACACCATTTACTCATCACATTGATTGTTTTCACACTGGTTTTGCTGTTTAATTTTGCAGAGGAAGGACGAGGTAAAACTCATTAAAAACTCGCTAAACACTATAAGTCCCAACATTCCTTGCCTGCAAATGGTCACAGTGAACTGTGCATCCGCCCAGAAACTCCCACCACAGGGAAGTACTGAGCAATCCGCCAATACTGGGTGAACAAATATCCGTCTTTTTGCCCGTCTGTTTTCTTCCTCTGCCACTAAACAGCAAAAGCTCCTGCTCGTCTTGATTGTCATTGTCTTCACGTACCTTTATTGCTTCCACCATTTAAAATGTCTGCCACCCTGCTCTTCCTTTGTTTGGATTGCAGCTGTTCAAATCAGGTTGGTGGGCTCTCCTGGGAGCACCTTGTTGTTCCCTGTGAAGAGCTGGAGGAGGTAGCTGGGGAGAGGGAAGTGTGGGCTTCTCTACTTGGACTGCTGCATCCACCATCCACGGGGATGGGGTTGGAACCATTAGTGGTGACATAAAATTAAACCTGCAAATAACTGTTACATTTAAGGGGGATATTTCTTTGCAGTCATACGTATGTGTACAAATAAATGAGTCCTGGGGCCTCATGTATGAAGGATTGTGCAGCTTTCATACTGAAAGATGACATACTCACAAAATTTGAAAAGTACACTACTGTTCAAAAGTTTGGGGTCACTTAGAAATTTCCTTATTTTTGAAAGAAAAGCACTGTTTTTTTCAATGAAGATAACTTTAAACTAATCAGAAATACACTCTAATATCTAATATACATTGCTAATGTGGTAAATGACTATTCTAGCTGCAAATGTCTGGATTTTGGTGCAATATCTACATAGGTGTATAGAGGCCCATTTCCAGCAACTATCACTCCAGTGTTCTGATGGTACAATGTGTTTGCTCATTGCGTCAGAAGGCTAATGGATGATTAGAAAACCCTTGTGCAATCATGTTAGCACAGCTGAAAACAGTTTAGCTGGTTAGAGAAGCTATAAAACTGACCTTCCTTTGAGCAGGTTGAGTATCTGGAAAAAATTATTATTTCAAATACAAATCATTATTTCTAACCTTGTCAATGTCTTGACTATATTTTCTATTCATTTTACAACTCATGGTGGTAAATAAGTGTGACTTTTCATGGAAAACACAAAATAATTGTCTAGGTGACCCCAAACTTTTGAACGGTAGTGTACGTGTGCACAAAAATTTTCAGATTTCTAAAACTGTGCATACGCCTGATTATTTGTTTCTTTTCTTCATACATCCTACCTCACATGAAAAGTCAGTACATGTGCTCCATCTCTTTAGACTCCGCCTCGGTTCCTCCCATTAATGAGTGTAAATGAAGAAAAAATGCCCCTCCTGTCACTCTTCTGTCAAACAGTGATCGTCATTCCTGCGGGAAAGCGCAACATTAAAAAATAATAACTTAATGGAGTGTGACGCTGAGATGTTGATAACGGAGGAGGTCAGAAAGAATAGTTAATTTTGTTCTGACCCTCCAGAATCAACAATAAACCTAAGTTTACCAAGTGGACCGTGTCACCATGACAGTTCATTCATTCATTCATTCATTTTTTAAAATTTTTTTATCAGATCATAGCAACACAAAAAAGAAAAGGAAAGAGAAAACGACAGCATATTTCGGACAGAAAGGGTGTAGGCTGAAGCAACAGCTTGTGCCTACACCTCAGTTAAAAATTTATAGTTTTTAACAGCCATCACAACAAATCAGTATCTAAACTCAGTGTAAATGGTGTAGAGATTGAAAGGGTATCCAAAATCAAATTCCTTGGAGTAATAATTGATAATAAATTGTGTTGGAAGTCACATATTATATTAAAGGTCAAATATCCAAATCAATTGCAATACTACACAGAGTGAAATATTTGCTGAATCAACCCACACTATATACCCTGTATCATTCATTAATACTCCCATACATGACATATTGCACTGAAGTATAGGGAAATACATATAAAACAAACATATATCCAGTCTTTATGCTTCAGAAGAGAGCTATTTGTGGTGATTTGAACGCTGATCCCATCCGCACTTGTGTTACTCAGTATTTTCCCTTTACTGCCATATTATTTCGTATTATTTCGGGTTTTGTTATTAGGACCTTTCGAGGGCTTTTGTTGTGACAGCGTCACGGCCGTACTTCCAGCTAGTCAAAGCCGAGCCGGCGTTGTGACAGCTGTTTGTCTTTTTGTTAATTATATTCCCCTTTCCTGGTTGGTTTTTGTCCTGTACTTAAGGGAGCAGCCGAGGCTCACTCCTCGCTGCGACCTACAAACTCTCACACCTTCATGTTCCCAACTGGAGTTCCTAACCCCGACTCCAGTCTTCACTCAGATTCGGATTCTTCATTGCTCGTCCTTTGTAAGTGTATGTTGTACAGCGTAGGTTCCATCCTCGCTGCATCTTCTCATTTGTTGTCAGTGTTTATTATTTTGTGTTCTAGTCTATGTACGTGTTTAGCCCCATGTGACAATTTGCTTTTTCCTTTTGTCCTTTTGTCAAATAAACAAGCAAACTTACTTCTGGCTCCTGGTGCCTCATTAATGCCCTACAAGGTGCATTCATGACACTATTAGAATAATAAACAAAGCTGCTTACAGGGAACCAACAAACCCACTTTTTCTTAAATTAAAAGCTCTCAAGTTGAAAGATCTGGTTGATTTTGAAACTGTAGTAATAATGTTTAAAGTGAAGAATCTATCACTGCCCACAAATATCGAAAAGTTGTTCCAAATAAGGGAGAAACAACATCATTTCAGAGGAGCATGCATATTTCAAAAACCTTGAGCGAGATCTATCACCAAGCAACACTGTGTCTCAGTGCAAGGAGTCAGACTGTGGAATGCTTTTGGACCTGAATTAAAATCATGTGGAATGCTTGGACAATTTAAACAAAAACTAAAGGAAGAAATACTCCAAACATATATATAAAACGACAAATCACATAAGGATTATCATATCCAGTCTGTGTTGTGCTGTTGCTTAGTTTTGTTTTGTCACGTTTTGTCTTAGCTTTGTTCTGATTTGTAATCACTTTTATTTTATTTTATTTTTTTAATTCTTAGATGGAACATGGGTGGGCAATATACAGTGGGGCAAAAAAGTATTTAGTCAGCCACCAATTGTGCAAGTTCTCCCACTTAAAAGATGAGAGAGGTCTCCAATTTTCATCATAGGTATACCTCAACTATGAGAGACAAAATGAGAAAAAAAATCCAGAAAATCACATTGAAGGGTTTTTAATGAATTAATTGGTAAATTCCTCAGTAAAATAAATATTTGGTCACCTACAAACAAGCAAGATTTCTGGCTCTCACAGACCTGTAACTTCTTCTTTAAGAGGCTCCTCTGTCCTCCACTCATTACCTGTATTAATGGCACCTGTTTGAACTCGTTATCAGTATAAAAGACACCTGTCCACAACCTCAAACAGTCAGACTCCAAACTCCACTATGGCCAAGACCAAAGAGCTGTCAAAGGACACCAGAAACAAAATTGTAGACCTGCACCAGGCTGGGAAGACTGAATCTGCAGTAGGTAAGCAGCTTGGTGTGAAGAAATCAACTGTGGGAGCAATTATTAGAAAATGCAAGACATACAAGACCACTGATAATCTCCCTCGATCTGGGGCTCCACGCAAGATCTCACCCCGTGGGGTCAAAATTATCACGAGAACGGTGAGCAAAAATCCCAGAACAACATGGGGGGACCTAGTGAATGACCTGCAGAGAGCTGGGACCAAAGTAACAAAGGCTACATCAGAAACACACTACGCCGCCAGGGACTCAAATCTTGCAGTGCCAGATGTGTCCTCCTGCTTAAGCCAGTACATGTCCAGGCCCGTCTGAAGTTTGCTAGAGAGCATTTGGATGATCCAGAAGAGGATTGGGAGAATGTCATGTGGTCAGATGAAACCAAAATAGAACTTTTTGGTAAAAACTCAACTTGTCGTGTTTGGAGGAGAAAGAACACCATACCTACTGTGAAGCATGGGAGTGGAAACATCATACTTTGGGGCTGTTTTTCTGCAAAGGGACCAGGACGACTGATCCGTGTAAAGGAAAGAATGAATGGGGCCATGTATCGTGAGATTTTGAGTGAAAACCTCCTGCCACCAGCAAGGGCATTGAAGATGAAACATGGCTGGGTCTTTCAGCATGACAATGATCCCAAACACACCGCCCGGGCAACGAAGGAGTGGCTTCGTAAGAAGCATTTCAAGGTCCTGGAGTGGCCTAGCCAGTCTCCAGATCTCAATCCCATAGAAAATCTTTGGAGGGAGTTGAAAGTCTGTGTTGCCCAGCGACAGCCCCAAAACATCACTGCTCTAGAGGAGATCTGCATGGAGGAATGGGCCAAAATACCAGCAACAGTGTGTGAAAACCTTGTGAAGACTTACAGAAAACGTTTGACCTCTGTCATTGCCAACAGAGGGTATATAACAAAGTATTGAGATGAACTTTTGTTATTGACCAAATATTTATTTTACCGAGGAATTTATCAATTAATTCATTAAAAATCCTTCAATGTGATTTTCTGGATTTTTTTTTTCTCATTTTGTCTCTCATAGTTGAGGTATACCTGTGATGAAAATTGGAGACCTCTCTCATCTTTTAAGTGGGAGAACTTGCACAATTGGTGGCTGACTAAATACTTTTTTACCCCACTGTAAGCTGCGGCTTCAGCCATCACCCTTTTTGGATAACTTATGTTGAATTGTACAATCCGAGGAGTTATTGTTTAATTTGACCTTGTTGGATTTTTTCCCCCTTGTTATATTATTCTGTTCCTTTCTTTTAATCTTTTAATCTAATCTATCCGAAATAATAATAAAAAAAAGATTCATTGACGTTAATGCAGCTGGCTCAGACTGAAATGAAATAAAATGGCATTAAAGTTAAAGTCTGTAGAAGGATCACTATATGACAGTGTGATGGCGGGGGGCAGACATACGGAAAAAAAAATGCTGTGAAAGAAAGCCCTGGGTAATTCGCATAGTCAGACATGATGCTACTGAGTAAAATAAGTAAATAAAACAAAGTAAATAAACACCACTGTGTAGCAGCAACTTCTCCTTAGGCCAATCCAGGAGATCAGTTTTCTTCATTTTAAAGAAATTTCAGTTTTCTTCATTTTAAAGCAACTCCCACTCAAGGTCTGGTCAAGAATGCGATATGTCTTCAACAGGGCCTCAGTGTAAACAATTTCACTTTTGTAGAGAGGCCTGATAAGGATTTGCTTTTAAATGCTTAAGTGGACCATAAACTCTTGGAGTCAAATCTCCAACTGGACAGTTCATGCTGTTAGTATCGGTTTGTACCAGGAACTGATACTCTTAAAAAGTCATAAACTTCTTAAGCTGGCAGATACATGGCCTTCTTTCTTCTTTTAGACATATTCCAGAACCCTCTAGGCCAGGGGTGTCAAACTCATTCCATGGAGGGCCAAGACCCTGTAGGTTTTACCTCCACCCAGTGTCTTCAGCAGGTGTTTTCATTGATCAGCAATCAGTGGGAAGAAATTCAGTGAAATCACCTGTTGAAGACACTGGGTGGAGGTAAAACCTGCAGGGTCTTGGCCCTCCATGGAATGAGTTTGACACCCCTGCTCTAGGCCCCCCTGCTCACGTTCCAAAGACCTAAAAATTATCTACAGCTCAACAGTACCTCCTAGTGGACATCTATGGACTATGTTTCATTGTGCAATCTGTTAATTCTGACTAAACATTAAGCTTTTCTTTCAGCTATCATCTCCCTGGGATTCTAAGGACATTGTGAAGATAATTGCCAGTAATGGTTTGCCATGATTCATTAATCCTCGATTTAAATGTGAGTGCATGTCTTAGGAATGTTTTATTTTCATTAGTGTTATTCAAATGAATGTTAAAATTATTAGTAATGGTATAAATGCATGGTCAATGAATATTACCCTTGAGTCACTTAAATTAGTTAGATTTTATATTGAGTATATAAGTCCATAAGAACTGAATGTTTTATGAATTTCTGTCCATCTTCCCTCTTGTGAAAACCAATCATCAGGCTGTCTCGTCCCGGCATTTGATTGGCTGCTCACAAACAAAGGAATGTTCCCTCATTGGACAAAAGCCCATTCAAACTCCTTTTTATGGAAGATGATTGGTCTGCCTTGCGGCTGGTCCCGTTTTATGTCTCAGCAGTGCGCTTCAGTTAAATGTTTTCAGAGCCACCCTGCATACTCAGAGAGAAAAGAGAGTTTTTCCGTTCTTTGTACTTCTTTGCAGTTTTCTTTTTTCTAAATTGTTCTGTGAGTTTTAAGTCTTTTGTGGGTGTGAACCTTGTCAAATCCTGCGCTAACTCTCCTAAATCATCTTTTGATAAGCTTTACTTGTTTTCTGGTTAATTGAGGAGAAATCATTTTCCTTTCTATGAGCTCGCCTTAAAGAGAGTTAAACTCTCAAATTTTTCTTTTTTCCTTCATCTCAGAAGCCATTCTTATTCTATTTGTTTTTCTTAGACTTTTTGACTTTTCCTGCTGTTAAAGTGGACTTTTTAATTTTCCTGTTTTATAGTGAATTGATAGAGATTTTTGGACATTTCTTTTCTGGCCTCATCCACATCTGACCCCGTAAAGAAACTAGGAGCTCGTGGGTAGTAGTAGTAGATTAGTTTATTTGACAGGGACAGTGAAACTGACTAAAACATTCTTCCTTCAGTCTTTGGTCTTGTTCTGCGGGCCGGAGACATCCTAAATTCGGACTATAAACTGAAGGAAAATTCTTATTCATTTTTAAGTAGCCTCTTTTCATTTTTGTAGATTAATTCAGAAGTTCCTTTTTAGATAATCAGCTTATGGAATTTTTCATAAAATTTTTCATGAATTTTCCATAAAATTGCATTCTGGTCGTTAGGTACTTCAGCCTTCCATTGCATTACAGTTGAAACATAAAATCTGGTTTCCTCTTGGTTCCACAAATATTTAACTATAGATTTTATGCTCAGGAATCCACTAACAGTTGGTGTGATACTGAACACCTGTTTATCATTTGAATCTGTTTTTTCATAATTTGAATGCCACGTCATGTAACCTGAATGACTTTCATTTAAAAAATTGTAAACGAGAGAAGTTGAAGCGTTTTTCCTTTGCATATACACTACCGTTCAAAAGTTTGGGGTCACTTAGAAATTTCCTTATTTTTGAAAGAAAAGCACTGTTTTTAATGAAGATAACTTTAAATTAATCAGAAATATACTCTATACATTGCTAATGTGGTAAATGACTATTCTAGCTGCAAATGTCTGGTTTTTGGTGCAATATCTACATAGGTGTATAGAGGCCCATTTCCAGCAACTATCACTCCAGTGTTCTAATGGTACAATGTGTTTGCTTATTGCGTCAGAAGGCTAATGGATGATTAGAAAACCCTTGTGCAATCATGTTAGGTCTGCAATGCTGTAATTGCTGCAAATGGAGGATTCTTTGACGAAAGCAAAGTTTGAAGGAAAAAATTATTATTTGAAATACAAATCATTATTTCTAACCTTGTCAATGTCTTGACTATATTTTCTATTCATTTTACAACTCATGGTGGTAAATAAGTGTGACTTTTCATGGAAAACACAAAATAATTGTCTGGGTGACCCCAAACTTTTGAACGGTAGTGTATGTTTTCTGGGTCACAGCAGTAAAAGAACTCACTAAATTTTGAGACTGATTCATTAAGTAATTGAAGGTACGGAAATTAATAAATTGAAATTAATTCATTAGCAAGTTGTTCTTTTAGAACTGGTGCTCCCTTTTTATGAGTGCTTTCCTATTTTATTTAGTGAGTGTTGGGGTGATGGTTTAACTCTGTCCCCTCGTACACCCACTATTAAATAAAATAAATAATTCCTGTACCTTATTACACTATATTTTATTGAATATCACTACATATTGGCATGCCCTGTGTGAGGCTGTGTTCAGCTGGAAGAGTATATGCAAAAGAAAAAATCATTGAGACATAAACTGTATGTTTTTTTCTGCTCAAATATTGATCCACTTTTTACGGTGAACCTGTGTGTGTGCTGGTGTCTTGGAGAGCCGCTGCAGGCAGGTCTGTGTCTTTCTGTGTGTGTTTGTTTGCCACGCCTCCTGCTGAGGTGTCTGTGTGCTGATAGCTAAGGGGGGGGGGGGGCTGATTCACCCCGCTGCCTGAGTTGAGCAGAAGAGCTGTGTTAATGCATGCAGGAAGTTTAAGCAGTATTATATGCTGAATTAAGAAAAATAAAGGCCTAGAGTGACAGAAACGCGAAGAAAACCATTCTGTTTACTCGTCAGTTTAACCTCCCAGCAAATTATCCCGGTGGGATGAATTAAACCGACCAGTTCTGTATTGCCCAAGAGGTGATGTCAGATTAGGCTGGACGCAGCTGATCAAGTCACTGAGTATACTGTTTGGGAAGTAACGCTTAACTCTACCCGGAATTAAAGTGGTAAGATTATTTGTGCATGAATAAAGGAAAGTTGGAGATTAAAATTCTCCAGTCTTGGAAAAGCAAGGCATGGTGTTGTTGATAGACTCACGCCCTCATCCACGTGTCACGTGCACGCTCACAGTCGCGCGTGACTGACAGGCTGTGCACGAAAAACTGCCCATGAACAGAGTCAGTGTGCAGACACCATTTTGAAGATGCTAAGAGGGAGTTACCCTAGCCACCATTTTGAGTGAGACCAGTAGACCCGTCCAGAGCGACGTCACTAGTGCCTCCTCCTCTTGGGAGGGCAGAGATATCTGCCTCCATCTTGTGGTCAACTATAGGGGTTTCATTTCTTGCATGAGTGCACACCCAGATTAAAGCAGAGTGACTCTATCCATCCATCCACCTTCTTCTGCTTAATCCTTTTTGGGTCGTGGGGGGCTGGAGCCTATCCCAGCATCTTTGGGCAAGAGGCAGGGTACACCCTGGACAGATCGCCAGTCCATCACAGGGCCAACACAGAGAGACAGACAACCATTCACTCTCACAGTCATACCTAAGGACAATCTATTAAGCTGATTTATAATCAAATCGAGCTTCCAAATTAACTTCAAATCAACCCGGATTCTCCGGAACAACCTAAATTTAAACCCAATTTAAAGTTTTATGCCAAGAACAAAAGGAAAAAGAAACTTCTTGGTTTTAGAGGCTGTTCTCATTGGTGGAAGAGCTTTTGACTGCATATATACACAGTGAAAGAACATAAAAGCATAGACTTTGTATTTACTCATTTTTGTTAACCACACATTTTAATCTTTAAAGTTAAAAGCATATATTCACACATTTTATGCAACAAAAATTTGCAAACTTTTGAAACTATATATCTGCGTTTGTTTTCAATGCTACTTTGCATGATTTCTTTCACAGGGAGCCATTCAACTTAGGGATTCAAATAAATAACAATGTTTATGCAAAAGGGACCTTAAGTTAATGTTAATCCTGTGCATGTTGATAAAAGAGTTCGTGATTTACTACATATTTACCTAAAATTTTCCAAAATTAGGAAACCACATTCAGCAATCAACACTTGAGAGCTGTAGCTTATTTAAAGTCAATGTGTTGGTTTTGATTCATGTTTCCTCCACAGGAAAAGGAAAACATTTAACCAACTCACTATTTCTCACCAAGATTTAAAATAAGAAGTCAAAAGGTGAAAACATTGATTAGTCTGTAAATAATTTTTTTTTTCATATATCACCATTAACTTTAATCCTAAGGAAGCCTTAGTGACAATACACAAAAACAATTCATTTGTTTCCTAATCTGTAAATATTAAATCATTTAAAAGCTTTCAATGAAAATAGGCTTTAACAAATAAAAAAAACAACAAAAAACAAAAAGCCAACTTTAAGTTTAAGAGAAAGTGAAAACTTATAACTCTAAAGCCCTAAAGCATTTAACCTTTTCTATTTTTGTTGTTTTCCTTTTGTAAATAAAATCATTACTTTCAAGTAAGATTCAACAAAAATTCACAACCTAGTTATTGATGACTATTCCAAAACTACACTTTGATAACTGAACTGAAAGAAGTCAATCCACACAATTTTTTTTGTTGTCTTGCGAAATACAAATCAAAATGCAGTGTCAACAAATAAATTAACACATATTTCACATTTCTAAATAATTCCAAAATATTCACTTCCCTTCTTACAAGCCTGTATGTTGAAACAAATTCTAAAAAGAAGCTTATAACTACCCTCACTGCAAAACAACGCTCAAGGTTAACTCTTGATTAACAACTTTAGCTATAATCAATGAATTGATTTCAACCTAAGCGTGACACAAACGGTCAAGCATGTCGAATCCACTTGCCGAATTGGATGACCTTCTAGCAACATTGGAAGAGTTGGCTTCCGACCTTATACCTGGTTTCTCCAAACAAGTTCAGGAAACTCCACCCAAAGATTTGAAGCAAATCACAAAAAAACTTTTGGAGGGATGCGATACTAACCCACCGAAAGCAACGGAAATCCCCAGTGTGTTAGGAAAGTTTGCACTAGCATTAGTTCCAAGGTTGAGATTAGCTGAATCCCAAGTATTCTACGCCAAAAAGGAACTGGCGAAACAACAATCAACCAGTCCCTCTCTCCAGGAAGAGAACAAATCACTTATGAGAAAGCAGGAACAAGCTCACATAGAGCAAAAAGATACCCAAGCTACACTTGATCAGACGTTGCTAAAGTTGGAACAAGCAAAGCAAGAATAGCAATGACTGGACGAAAACAATACCTCGCTTTGGCAAGAAAATGAGGAATTAGGAACTGCCCTTCTGGACAGAGAGGACTAACTCAAGAGAGTTGAAGGTCAACTGGATGACACAAACTCCGACTACAAGAAATGTAAACTGCTCCTACGAGAAGCACAAGAAGGCCTTCAGGACATCAAAGAAGAGCTGGAAGATTACAGCAAACAAAGGGAACCGAGACCAGAAGCCATGAACAGGCCGGTTCCTTCAACAAAGGGGGGCATCCCCTCATGGGACGGGGACTCCCCCGACGCTCACTCACCTGACCAGTTTGACGGACCTGAATGGCAATGCGAAAGATGTTTACAAATCCCGTCCGATAGAAATCTCGATAAGATCGCTCACCACGTCACCAAATTTGACCCCTCAACCAGTGGGTCACCTGATACCAGGGCTTATTTGCAAGACACTGACTACTACTTGCGTAAATACCCTGATGCTACGGTCGACGATCGCATTTATTTGATCAAGTTAACATCCAACAGGTCGGTATCAAAATTTATAGAGCGACAGCCACTGGAAATCAAGATGAACCACCGGAAAATCTACGAAGCCATCGAAAAGGAGTTCTCCGATGACTGCCTACAGTCAGGGCTAGCGACAGCCCTAACTGTGAAACAGGGTCGCTCAGAGCCCCCACAGGCATACTACCAGTGACTCCTGCGCACATATTTCGGATCTCAAAACATGCCAGGGATGGAATAAGACCACAATTTTAAGGCTCTCTTCATTCAGACTCTCCATCCCACGGTCGGACACCACCTTGGAGTCATGGCTAACCTAAGGTCTAACTTGATAAACCAGCTAAGAGAGTTCACACATTATGCATTCCAGAAACAACGACAAAGTAATCAGAAGCATACCAAGTCTACCACGAAGTTGGCTGTCAACACTGCATTGGACACCCTGGACGTAGAGGGCACCCCAAGGCCAGCCCCTGTTGCAGCACCTCAGTCACAAGTAAAACCATGACAGTCCTCTAGCCAAGCTAAGTCAAGTCAGAACCCGACCAAATCTTCTACACCAAGCTCAAAGCCACATCACCAAAGCCTGACTACCATACAAGGCCAAGCCCATCAGGTAAGTCACAAGAATACGGTACGGATACTCGGGATGACAGGTATTGATTTCGAGACTCGCCTTACCACGGGAGATGGTCACCTACCTCGTACCGCTGGAAAAACTTTGACAGGGAAGCAAAACCTCCTTCTGGTAAGTTTAGCTCCAAACCCTGGGAGAAGAAAGAAATGCCCATTTTCAGTCAAGAAGAAAAGAAACCTCTCAAACGTATACTTGACAAACTGAAGAGGAAAAAGGAGAATAAAGAGGACAAGAAGCCAGATGTCCTGGCCATAAATGTTGTGACAACCCTAAACAATCCTTTAGGGTTGCCACAACCCATTCCTGAGGAATCTCCTACTACAAGGGGGTGGGGGGGTGGGAACCGAAGACACAACTGAACATCCTCCACCTGAGGCTCTGAAGAGGCCTGAAAGTAATGATATTTTATTAAATATCACTACAACTGAATACCACTCCAATCTTACAGCTGAATTTATAGTTACAAACTAGATCTTTGTCACAATCCAAATTAAGCACAACAGCCGGAAGAAGCTGATTGTAATCTCCAGACAGAGATATTTTAGACTACGGAAACATCTCTTCACTCCGATACAGCTACAAATGCCACAGCTGCAACTACCAGAGTTCACCTGCAGGGATCCACAATCCATCTGCCTCCAAGTTGTCTGCAGTCAGGGGCTTCTCGTTGCCTCGGCACATATTGTGCTGGAGCTGGGGCTCGATTAGAGTGCATTTTGCCAAACAGAATTCCTCCCAGGAGAGATGGATCTTTTCACCTTGCCTCGTGAGTCAACTGCATAGTCTCCGGTATTTTTTTTTTTTTTTTTTTTTATCTCTGTATCACATTTACAAAGATGGGATCCAGTTTCCAGTGGCGCTGGTTTTGGACCATAAATCAGGCAGGTTGTATCTGAGGGAAATTCATTGGAGTTTCACTGCACTCAATAAGCCGAGTTATGGAGATAAATCTGGTAATAATAATAATCATGTTTTTCACTGACTAATTTGTAGACAAAGCATTTTAACTGAAGTAGAAACATTATTTTAACACATTCTGTGAGTTTCAGCTGTTTTGGAGTTTAACAGACCCACCTGATAGAGTCAAACAGAATTTTGCAGAGAGTCCCCAACTTCTCATGGCAGAAGCAAACTTTGTGGCTTTGCCCGCAGATTCTCATATAACGTTTGTTTTTATACATCCCATTGTGTGTGTGAAAATCAGTGTACGCCATATTTTTGTGTGTGTGCACCATTTATACATGAGGCCCCAGGTCTTGGATGGTCTTGATTTAAAATCCTGGGTCTGTTTTGTCAGGGACCAAGATGAGACAGACTGAAAATGACTGTGATTCCAAGAAGAGACCGAGACCTTGAAAGTGTGATCTCAAGACCAAGACCGATCTTGAGTAGACTGCTACAACACTAGCCTGTGGAGTGTAATAATGCTGGCTCTCAGCATGCTCTCAGCATGACTCTCAGCATGCTGCTGTCCTGTGGACAGCAGCATGCTGAGAGTCATGAAGCATACAGGGCAGGGCTCTACTACAGTGGATATAAAAAGTCTACACACCCCTGTTCAAATGCCAGGTTTTTGTAATGTAAAAAAAATGAGACAGAGATAAATAATTTCAAAACTTTTTCCACCATTAGTGTAACCTACAACCTGTACAACCCAATTGAAAAAACAAACTGAAATCATTTAAGTGTAAAAAAAAAAATAAAAAACCTACAATAACCTGGTTGCATAAATATGCACACCCTTAAACTTTTTCTTTGTTGCAGCACCTTTGGCTTTTATTACAGCATTCAGTCTTTTTGGGTAGGAGCCTATCATCATGGCACATCTTGATGTAGCAATATTTGCTCAATCTTCTTTGCAAAAATGCTCCAAATCCATCAGCTTGCGAGGGCATCTCCTATGTACAGCCCTCTTCAGATCACCTCACTGATGTTCAATTGGATTCAGGTCCGGACTCTTGTTGGGCCATTCCAAAACCTTAATCTTCTTCTGGTGAAGCCATTCTTTTGTTTATTTGGATGTGTGCTTTGGGTCATTGTCATGCTGAAAGATGAAGTTCCTCTTCATCTTCAGCTTTCTAGCAGAAGCCTGAAGGTTTTGTGTCAACACTGACTGGTATTTGGAACTGTTCATAATTCCCTCCACCTTGACAAAGGCCTCAGTTCCAGCTGAAGAAAAACAGCCCCAAAGCATGATATTGCCACCACCATGCTTCACTGTAGGTATGGTGTTCTTTTGGTGATGAGCAGTTTTGTGTTTGCACCAAATATACCTTTTGGAATTATGGCCAAAAAGTTCAACCTTGGTTTCAATGGACCATAACACATTTTCCTACATGCTTTTGGGAGATTTCAAATATGTTTTTGCAAAATGTAGCCGGGCTTAGATGTTTTTTTTTGTAAGATAAAGCTTCTGTCTTGCCACACTATCCTATAGCCCAGACATATGAAGAAGACGGGAGATTGTTGTCACATGTACTAAACAGCCAGTACTTTCCAGAAATTCCTGCAGCTCCTTCAATGTTGCTGTCAGCCTCTTGTGGCAGCCTCCCTGACCAGTTTTTTTCTTGTTTTTTCATTGGTTTTGGAGGGATGTCCAGTTCTTGGTAATGTCACTGTTGTGCCATATTTTCTTCACTTGATGATGACTGTCTTCACTGTGTTCCATGGCATATTTAATGCCTTGGAAATTCTTTTGTATCCTTCTCCCGACTGATACCTTTGAACAATGAGATCCTTCTGAAGCTTTGGAAGCTCTCTGTGGACCATGGCTTGTGCTGTAAGATGTGACTACAAAAATGTTAGGAAAAGCCTACTAGAACAGCTGATCTGTCATGAACTCCTCGTGCGACTTTTCCACAGCTCACGGTGGGGGGGGGGGGACGAGGATTTACGTGCTGGGTTACACCACACACACCTTTATGAAATACCCACAAACTGACAGACAGTTTAAATGCATAACCTTCACAACAGCTCAAGGAGTCCTCCAGGACGCTCAACAGTCTGGGAGAGAATACCGGGGAAACCACACACACAGATTAGACTCACCAGACTGGAGCTGTCCGAGTAAATCCAAATAAGCTCCGAGCGAATACAGTCCTTCAACGTGACTCCATACAGTGAACGAAGACTGTAGATGAAGTGCAATGACCCAGCAATGCATGACTGGAAAAAGGCTCCTTAAGTACATGCATTGCTGGATCCACAAATTGATCACACCTGGGTGAGGAGCGGGAAGATGACACACTTTAAGGGGTGGATTCCCAGACACCCAAAAAAACATCCCCCCCCCACAACAGGAACAAACAACACAAACCTGGGTGGGAGGTAGGGGGAACAGGAAAGGTGGGAACACAACACCCCGCCCAGGGAACACAATTAGCCCCCCCAAGTCCACGGGTGTTGGGGCTCAGGAGGCCGCCCAGAGTCCCAGGGCCAGCAGAAGGTCCGGTGGACAGAATCCGGTAGTCTGCTGGAGCACATGGGCCACCAGACCCAGAGAGTCAATCCTTTGGGTGGCCGGCCAGCGTTGTTTATCCACCAGGGCCGGTGGGATGAGGTGGGAGGCGGCCTGCCTACCGGGAAGCTTGCAGGTGGGTGACCGGACCGAAGGGAGGGAACCCCCATGGCGTAGGACTGGGAGGAGAAGGGGACCCCGGTGTCCTCATGGTGATCCACAGTGCCCTCGATGATCCTGGCTTGGGACCCAGCTGCACCCGCGATTGACCGCGACCGGGCTGGCCCAGCTGCACCTGCAATGGACTCCAGTGGGAGCCCTGCAGCACCCGTGATAGACTCCAGTGGGAGCCTTGCAGCACCCGTGGTGACCTCTGGCTGAGGCTCTGCAGCACCTGCGGTGACCTCTGGCTGAGGCTCTGCAGCACCCGCGGTGACCTTCGGCTGAGGCCCTGCAGCACCCGCGGTGACCTCCAGCTGAGGCTCCGTTGCACCCGCGGTGGCCTCCGGCTGAGGCTCTGTTGCACCTGCGGTGACATCCGGCTGGAGCTGGGCTGCACCTGCGGTGGCCTCCAGGACATCTCCTCTTCTCTTCTGGTGTTCCTCCAATTTCTTAGGGAACGGGGCGGGGCACGGCTCAGGGCAAAGGGGCAGGGCTGTCATCAGTGAGGCAGGCCACTTCTTGTAGCAAGAGTTCCTCCTCCTCTTCACTGGCGACTCGGGGACCAGATAATCCGGGATACAGAGCACCGTCCTGGGCGGCAAGTCCGTCGTGCCGAGGAGTACCTCGCGGTGCTCCTCCCTCTCCCAATGTTCCTCCTCGACCTGGCTGTTGACCACAGTGAGCAGGTTTGCCCACTTCTCGTCCGATGGCAAGCCTGGGGGTTGAGCAGGCACGGGGGGTGGAGCCCTCGCAGCTGGGGAAGTGCATCCTTGGGCCTCCCTCTCGCAACGCTCCTTCCTCTCTTGATGCTCCTCCTCGACCTGGCTGTTGACCACGGCAAGCAGGTTCGACCACTCCTCGTCTGATGGGGAGCCTGGGGGTAGAGCAGGTGTGGGGGGTGGATCCCTCGCAGCCGGGGAAATGCGTCCTCGGACCTCCCTCTTGTGGCGCACCTCCTCAACCCGGCGGTTGAGCGTGGCGAGCGGAGCTGACCACTCCTCGTCCGTCGGTACACCCAGGGATGGCTCAGGTGCCGGCCTGGAAGAAGAGGCAGGGAACTCCACCGGCATGACCACCCCGAAACACCTCGGTGCTGGCTCCGGAGCAGGATCCTCATAAGGCCACTGGCTCCTCCGCTGTCCGCTGGCTCTGATCCTGGATTGACAGGCACTCAGGGAAAATGGGAGGAGACTCGGAGAGGGGGAGAAATGAATCAATTTTTGCAGCAGGCAAGATGGTGCTAGCATTCTCGTTGTCTTCCTGCAGTGGCTCCAACGCTGGGGATTCCGCCGGCATGGCTACAGGGAAACACCTCCGTGCGGGCTCCTGGGCAGGATCATCCAAGGCCCCAACCTCCTCCATCGTCTGTTGGCTCGGTTCTTGGACCAACAGGTACTCGGGAATTAATGGAGGAGACACAGTGGGGGTAGAAAAAAAGTTTTTAGCTGCAGCTGGTAGAGGGAGCCCAGTGTACTGCTGTAACTGGGCCCCTCTCCAGGGAGACAAACAAGGTTTACTGTCATTCAATTCAATTCAATTCAACTTTATTTATATAGCGCCATTTCACAACAACAGTCATCTCATAGCACTATCAACTGTAGGGAGGACCCCCACAGTTGCAGAAAGACCCCAGCAATCAGGCGATCCCCTGTGAGCAAGCACTTGGCGACGGTGGAGAGGAAAAACTCCCTTTTAACAGGAAGAAACCTCCAGCAGAACCAGGCTCAGGGAGGGGCAGTCATCTGCTGCGACTGGCTGGGGGGTGAGGGGACAGAGAAGAAGAAAAGAACAGACATGTAGAGAGCAAACAGCACGATGGGGACTCAATCTATGGGAGAGAACAAACAAATGTTAATGACCAGCAAAAAAAAAAAAAATATTTCATAGAGAGTGAGGCCCAGTGCATTACTGAAGGTCCCCCGGCTGACTAAACCTATTAGCAGCATAACTAAGGGAGGGTTCAGAAACACATGATCCCTCCCTAATTGTAGGCTATATCAAAAAGGTAGGTTTTAGCCCTATTCTTAAAAACAGAGATCGAGTCTGACTCCCGAATCCAGATTGGCAGCTGATTCCACAGGAGAGGAGCTTGATAACTAAAGGCTCTGCCTCCCATTGTACTTTTGGAGATTCTAGGTATTACAAGTAAACCTGCATTTTGGGAGCGTAGTGCTCTGTTAGGATAATACGGTAGTATCAGATCTTTTAAATAAAAAGGAGCCTGATTGTTTAGAGCTTTGTAAGTAAGAAGAAGGATTTTAAACTTAATTCTAAACTCTATGGGAAGCCAATGAAGAGAGGCCAGAACCGGAGAGATATGATCTCTCTTTCTAGTACCTGTTAAAACTCTTGCTGCAGCATTTTGGATCAGCTGAAGACTTTTTAAAGATGTTTTAGGACAGCCTGATAATAAAGAATTACAATAATCTAATCTCGAGCTAACAAAAGCGTGGATCAGCTTCTCAGCATCACTCTGAGACAAGATGCTCCTAATCTTGGCAATATTACGCAAATGATAGAAGGCAGTCTTAGAAACAAATTTAATATGTGAATTGAAGGACAAATCCTGATCAAAAATAACTCCAAGGTTCCTCACAGAGCTATTAAGAGAAAGAGTAACTGCATCCAAACTGAAAGTTTGATTTGGAAAGGAATTTCTAAGGTTTTTTGGACCAACAAGAATGACTTCAGTCTTATCTGAATTTAATAGCAGGAAATTACAAGTCATCCAAGCTTTGATTTCCTTAAGACAGGCTTCTAACTTGGCTAATTGATTAGTATCATCTGGCTTCATTGACAGGTATAATTGTGTGTCATCTGCATAACAGTGAAAATGTATACAGTGCTTTCTAATAATGTTGCCTAACGGAAGCATATATAAACTAAAAAGAGTAGGGCCAAGCACAGATCCCTGTGGAACTCCATGACTAAGCTTTGAGCTGAGAGAAAACTCATCATTTACATGAACAAACTGGAACCTATCAGATAAATAAGATCTAAACCACTGCAACGAAGTTCCATTAAGTCCAACATAGTGTTCTAATCTATCAAGTAGAATATTATGATCAATAGTATCAAAAGCTGCACTAAGATCTAAAAGGACAAGTACAGAAACTAGTCCATTATCAGATGCAATGAGGAGGTCGTTAGTGACCTTCGCTAAGGCTGTTTCAGTGCTATGATGGATTCTAAACCCAGATTGAAACTCCTCAAATAAACCATTTCCCTGCAGGTGGTCAAATAATTGCGTAGCAACAACTCTTTCTAAGATTTTTGAAATGAAAGGGAGATTAGAGATTGGTCTATAGTTAGCTAAATCTCCTGGATCTAGCGTTGGCTTTTTGAGTAAGGGTTTAATTACAGCCGTTTTAAAAGCCTGTGGTACATGGCCTAAAGTTAATGAAGAATTGATTATATGAAGAATAAAGCTACCAATAAGTGGGAAGACTTCTTTAAATAACCTGGTAGGAATAGGGTCTAAAAGACAAGTTGAAGGTTTGGATGAGGAAACCATTTTGTCTAACTCACAAAGGTTGATTGGAGTAAACTCATCAAGACAGACATCAATAGAAGGAGTTGTAGTAGTTACAGTATTTAAGTTAACTGTGGGAAGAATCTGATTGATTTTATCTCTGCTGGATGAAATTTTATTATTGAAAAAGTTCATAAAGTCCTGACTAGTAAGCTCTAAGGGGATGCTAGGATTGACAGAGTCCTGACTCTTTGTCAACCTGGCTACAGTACTGAAAAGAAACCTGGGATTATTCTTGTTCTCTTCTATTAATGCAGAGTAATAACTCGTTCTAGCTTTTCTAAGAGATTTTTTATAAATTAAAAGATGATTTCTCCAAGCTAAATAGATTTCATCTAAATTAGTAGAGCGCCATTTTCTTTCTAATTGACGAGTCTTCTGTTTTAAGCTACGAGTTTCTGTGTTGAACCAAGGAGTTAAAAATCTCTGATTAGACTTTTTCTTTTTTAAGGGGGCCACCAAGTCTAGAGCCTGATGCAGAGAAGCTGAAACACTATCCACCATGTTATCAATTACAGAAGGAGCAAGCTGTCTATAGCTTATTTCCGTTGTGTTGACACATGGCATAGAGGAGACAATCTGCATAAATTTGGAAACAGCATCATCTGAGAGGCATCTACTGTGATAATATTTTTCTTTAGGAGCCAAATAGTCAGAAATAGTAAAATCAAAGGTTAACAGACAATGGTCTGACAGTACAGGGTTATGAGGAGACACTACAAGATTTTCTATTTCTATGCCATATGTCAGAACAAGGTCCAATGTATGGTGGAGGTAATGAGTAGAATTTCCTACTTTCTGAGAAAATCCAATCGAGTCTAATATTGAATTAAAAGCCACATTAAGGCAGTCACTATCTACATCCACATGTATATTAAAGTCCCCTACTATAATTATTCTATCAGATTTCAGCACTAAATCAGCTAAGAAATCAGGAAATTCGGATAAAAATTCTGAATAGGTTGATGGGGGACGATAAACTATGGCAAATAAAATTGGGTTTAACCTGGAATTGCTAAAGTGCCCAACACTGAGGACCAGGCCCTCAAAGGAATTATAACATGTTTTTTGCTTTACATTAACTAGTAATTTGGAATGGTAAATTGATGCTACTCCTCCTCCACGACCAGAACTTCTGGGATTTTGACAGTTTAAATAACCAGAGGGAGTTGATTCATTTAAACCAACATAATCCTCTTGTCCTAACCAAGTCTCTGTAAGGGAAATTAAATCAATCTGATGATCAATTAACAGATCATGGACTAACAGAGACTTGGGAGTTAGAGACCTAATATTTAATAAACCACATTTAATTTTTAAATTATGAGGAGGAACAGAGGCCAAATCATTCAATTTAGAGGCTTTATGTTTAATTTGAGTTTTACCAATATTTTGCTTTATCACTTTGGGATGCTTATACATTATATTTTTATTTACTTTGGAGGGAGCAGACAACGATTCTCTGATGGGGAAGACAGGGGCTAAGCTGAGGGGTGGCGGATGAAGAGGAGCTGCAGAGAGGCGTGTAAGACTACGACTCTGCTTCCTGGTTCCAACTCTGAGTAGTCAGGGTTTTGGAAATTTGGATAAAAAAGATGCCAGATTGTTAGATAAATGAGAAGCACCATCCAAAGTGGGATGAATGCTGTCTCGTCTCATAAGACCAGGTTTTCCCCAAAAAGAGCTCCAATTGTCAATGTAGCCCACGTCATTTTTAGGACACCACACAGACAGCCAGCGGTTCAAGGATGACGAGCGACTAAACATGTCATCACTGGTCAGATTGGGGAGGGGCCCAGAGAATACTACAGTGGCTGACATCGTTTTTGCAAAGTCACACACCGATTCTACATTAAGTTTCGTGACTTCCGACTGCCGGAGACGGATGTCATTAATGCCGGCGTGAATAACAATTGTGGAATATTTACAGTTACTTTTAGCCAGCATTTTCAAATTTGACTCGATGTCGCCTGCTCTGGCCCCAGGAATGCATGTGACTATGGCCGCTGGAGTCTCTAGGTTCACGTTTCTGACTACAGAGTCGCCAATGATCAGAGTTTTTTCCTCAGCGGGTGTGTCGCTGAGCGGGGAAAAACGATTAGAAACGTGAACAGGTTGGTGGTGAACCGGGGCTTTGCGACTAGGCTTCCTTCTCACCGTCACCCACCCAGTCTCCTCGCTGCAGAGGAGAGCCGGGGAACCGCTGACAGGGGGGGCTAAGCTAGCTAGCTCCGCTGCAGCTAATGGGCATCCGTCGAGATTAACTGGCGCAGACGGTGTTTCAGTGCAGCGGAGCCGGGATTCCAAATCAGACAACCTCGCCTCGAGCGCCTCAAAAAGACAACATTTATTACATTTACCGTTATCACTAAAAGAGGCAGAGGTGTAGCTAAACATCTGACAGAGAGAGCACACCAGAGGAGGAGAGGAAAGAGAGCTAGTAGCCATAGCTAGTCGCTCGAGAGCAAACCACACAGGCAGACAGCAAAACAGGAAGTGACGATACGTTACCACAAGGAAGTGACGAAATATCATTAAAATTATATCTATTTTTATTATCATTAAAATAGATAGAATGAAAAAACACTTGCCTGTTATCCCGGTCTTTGATGTTGACTGCTGCAGCTGGCAAGCAGTCATCCCTCTCCGTGTCCACGGTGATGTGGCCCTCTTCAACAAATGGAGGAGGAGCCGTCTTCGTGGCAATGGAGGTGGGCGTTCCCAAGGCGGCCCTGTCTAGCCTTGCAGCAGCTGGGAGGGTGATGGCAGCTGACAACGAGGGGGACTTCTCCCAGCATACCCACACGGGGTGACGCTGTCCTCTGTCTACTGGCGCTGACCATGCTGGAGCGGGAGGAGGGGTTGGCGAAGCGTTACGGAGGATGATGGTCTGTGAGTTACCGGTCCTCTGCCTCGGCGCCGTGGGCCACGCCAACCCGGTGAAACAGCGCTAGAGCGAGCAGACCATGGCAAGCAGGTCAGCGAACTGTGGGTAGTTCCATAATCCAGGATGCGCTTTCAGGATCCCTACTGCTCCGTGCAGGCATTCCAGCGTCTTCTTCAGTCCACGGGCGGCGAGGGCTTCATTCACAAAGCTTCGGATGACCTCGGCGGCCCATCCCTCCTCCACCGTGGCAAACCCCGCTGCTGTTCGTCTTCCTCGGCAAGAACGGGGCATGATGCTCTCCAGATTCAGGTGAGTCCAGAAAAACAGTTCCAAAATAGAAGAAGAGTGATGTGTGGGTGTACCCGCTAAATCCTCTCATTCAGCTGGGTCATTCTGTCATGAACTTCTCGTGCGCTTTTCCACAGCACATGGAGGAGGGGGAAAAGGACAAGGATTTACGTGCTGGGTTACACCACACACCTTTATTAAACACCCACAAACTGACAGACAGTTTAAATGCATAACATTCACAATGGCTCAAGGAGTCTTCCAGGACGCTCGACAGTCTGGGTGAGAATACCGGGGAAACCACACACACAGATTAGACTCACCAGACTGGAGCTGTCTGAGTAAATCCAAATAAGCTCCAAGAGAATACAGTCCTTCAACATGACTCCATACGGTGAACGAAGACTGTAGATGAAGTGCAATGACCCAGCAATGCATAACTGGAAAAAGGCTCCTTAAGTACATGCATTGCTGGATCCACAAATTGATCACACCTGGGCGAGGAGCGGAATGACGGCACACAGGAGTCGGAACAGCTGGCAGTAATAGAGAGGGGGCGTGTCCTACCGGCAGACAGCTAGACAGCGCTCACTCCAGCGTGAGCCCAAGAGGCTGCTTCACCGCTGTCGGCCAGACAGCAGTGGCTATGGGTACGGCAGAGTACACAGAAATACATATTAACATACATACAACGTGGCACGTACCCACAGAGAGGCCAGGGCCGAACTGGGGGAAACCAAGCCGGCTCGGTTCCTGACATGAACTTTATTTGTGGTTAATCAGAGGCACTTTAAATGGTGGCAGGTGTGTGCTGACTCCCATTTAACATGAGTTTGAATGCACACCCACTTGGGTGTGGGTTTGCATATTTATGCAACCAGGTTGTTGTAAGTTTTTAATTTTTTATTTTTCCCCTTAAAAGATTTCAGTTTGTTATTCAATTGGGTTGTACAGGTTATAGGTCACATTAATGGTGGAAAAAATTGAAATTGTGTAGACTTTTTATATCCACTGTATATAGGACAGGAAACTTTATGGTGTAACCATCTTCTATTGTCACAGTGTTGACTTGGTATGGCAGTGGTAAGATGTAAGGTCTTTTATGTGAAATTCCTTGGCAAGGGTTCACACTATAGACCCACTGGTTTAATTTAAGATGCTGATGACATTCATCTCTTTATGGATGGGATTTACCCTCTATATCCACTTCTTCATCCCACATATGCCCACATGCTGCAGTGATTTACTGATGTCTGACCACTTCATTAAATATCCATTTATAATGTCCCGTGCTTGTTCAGATAGCCAGCCTATTATGCACTGTATTTAGTTGACTGTGCTGCTGCTTAGCACAGAAATCAATCTATGGGGAGATACACCATGTGGGATGAGGTGTGTGGTACCTCATCACCACACACACATTTTATTATATAGTACTTTAACAACTGATCAGGATCTCATGTAATTGAGACTCAAAGGGCATCTCTTCAAATCCTCAAAATAGCATCAAAGTGCTGCCTCTAGAAATGAATGACCAGTTAAGTATCATTGTACAATGCAATAGCAACTCAAAAATGGCCTGGAACTTCATATGTTTTTATAATCCACCAAACCTATAAAGGAATTTCAATGGACTAATTTTTACTTTTGAAAAACATGCCTTTTGGTTACAGCATCACTAACTATAAATCATTCATCATTCATGCTTGCAATACTGATAGAAAACTGTTTTTGAAGCAGTGGCCAAAATATAAAATGTACATCCCTTTCAGATACCATTTCCCAGAAGCAAACAGCCTCACATCATAGCTAAAGATCTGACGGCATCTTCACAAATCCATGTTTAAGTACAGGATACACACTACCCACTCCTCCTTGACTCCAGGAGAGCTGCAGAAAACACTGCTATGCTGCATTTCAAAGGAAGTATCTATTTTGAGATCCAGCACTAAACACATGCTACAGCAGCAAACACAAGTGGTTCTCTCCCCGGAACAACAGCATAGAATTCACATATCATACACTGAGACGTTGGTGAATGCATGACA
Source organism: Pholidichthys leucotaenia (assembly GCA_020510985.1). Classification (NCBI taxonomy): domain Eukaryota; kingdom Metazoa; phylum Chordata; class Actinopteri; order Cichliformes; family Pholidichthyidae; genus Pholidichthys; species Pholidichthys leucotaenia. Next base: position 277,446,893 of record CM035840.1, on the reverse strand, counting down.
CTGCTGTGAAAGTATGTGAATGATTCGACAATGGCTGCAGTGGGATGTGAAAACCATTTGACAAAACAGCTCTGTATATGGTGGAATATAATAAATGGGAGGCTAACAAAGAAGCATTATTTTGATCTTGCTGTGGGGAAGAGAGTCAATTCTTCTGAGCTGACGAGCACACCAAGGTCTACTGTAGTGATGATACTCTACAGTATTAGATGGATAGGATACTCCGTCTGTGAGTGAAACACGGCATTTATAACAGCTGAGTACAGCACGTCCCCCAGCAGTGCAGGCTCGCCTAATAATCCTTGAAACCTGGGACAACCTGACAGTGGCGCTTCAATGCCAACTCTCATTTTATCCAAGACATTTGAAATGCATTACTCTTCTTGTGTTATATCTTTGTAAATACAAATTTAATACAAGACATTTTTCTGTTTCTCAAAAATACTAGTTCATCTTGAATTTGATGAAAGAAATATTTCAAAAAAATTGGGACGAGTAAATAAAAGGCTGGAAAAGCAAATAGTACTATAAAGAAACAGCTGGAGGAATATGTTGCAACTGATTAGGTTAATGGGTAACAGACCAGCAACATCTTCTTTCAGCTGCTCCCTTTAGGGGTCGCCATAGTGGATCATCTGCTTCCAGCTCACCCTGCCCCTTGCATCTTCCTCTGTAACACCAACCCTGTCCATTGGCCCTTCACTAGCACCTACTCAGCTCTACTCGCCCCAACATGGTTTCAGTTGTTTTCCATTACAACTGAGCACCACTTCAAAGTGGGTGGGTTCATTTTAGCAAGGCGGCCTGTTATGTTGTTGACATGCTGACGTTTTGCTATTAGAAGCGAATACTGAAGAGACAGCAAGCGCAAAATACAAGCAAAGCACAGAGTTAGTGTTGATGACTAGCTACCTTGCTAGCTAGCTAGCTCTTTGTCTGCATACAGGAGACAATGGCAATATTCTTGTTTGTTCAAAGTGAGCTTGCCACCAATGAGATAAAGAACGTAAAATCACAAAACACTCATCATCCTCTATCACGGTTTCCAACAATCCTGTGGCCAAGACAAGGTCACTCTCACTCCAATTGCTTGCCAGTCGGTGCCTGTAATGGCTGAATCACTTCCAGCCTTTTCTGTTCCACCCACTTTGGCTGTTGTGGTCCTTAATGGACTGGAAATAAGCTTTTAATGTCCAGTGGTACCCATGAGTGGCCATCAGCTCGGAGACCTCCTGGTATACTTTTTCATTTCCGGTCACTCCATCTAGCTCCCTCTGGATTCTCTTGTCAGTCATCAAGCAGAGAAGAGTCTGCACCTTGTCGCTGGACCACAGTGTTGATTTGTGTGGAGCCATATACAGTATCTCGTTGATTATCACAGAAATAATAAAAACACAGTCGCTGTTGTCAAATTTACAAATGGCCAATCAGTGGCCTGCAGTCTACTGACATCACATTTTCACCTTGACTCAGCTCGCTTGGAACCCCGGCTGAGTAGGTACTAAAAAAAATACTTAGTACTAGGTACTACCACCTAATGGAAAACCCTACAAAATGAGTCGAGGCGAGGCAAGTCAGGCTGAGTAGGTGCTAGTGGAAAAGGGCCACATGTCTTCCTTCACTAGATCCCTGGATCTTCTCTGTGGTGATTCTCTTTTCTTCCTGCCTGGCAGCTCCATCTTCAACATCCTTTGTCCAATATATCCATTATCCCTCCTCTGCACATGTCAAAACCATTTCAGCCTTGCCTCTCTTACTTTGTCTCCAAACCGCTCAGCCTGAGCTGTCCCTCTGATTTACTCATTTCTAATTCTTTCCCTCCTCATTACTCCCAATGACAATCTTAGCAGCTTCATTTCTAAAGTACTGCCTCCTGTCTTCTTGTCAGTGCAACTGCCTCCAAATCATACATCATAGCAGGTTACTACTCTCTTGTAAATCTTTCCTTTGACTCTAGCTGATATCCTTCTGTCACAGAAAACCCCTGACATTTGTTTCCACCCACTCCACCCTGCCTACACTCTCTTCTTCACCTCTTTTGTACATTTTTCATTGCTTTGGATGGTTGGCCGTGGGTAATTAAACTCATCTACCTTCACTACCTCTACTCCTTGCATTTTTACCTTTACACCTGCCTCACTTGTTACACTCATGTATTCTTTCTTACTTCTACTTCTTACTTCTACTGACTTTCATTCCTCTTCTCTCCAGTGCATACCTCCACCTCTCCAGGTTCTCTTTCACCTGCTCCGTACTCTTGCTACAGACCACAGTGTCATCTGCAAATACCATAGTCCATGAAGACTCCTGCCTGACCTTGTCTATCAGCCTGTCCATCACCATGACAAACAAGACAGGGCTCAGAGCTGATCCCTGATGTAACCCCACCCCCACCTTGGATCCTCACAACCACACACCTCACCACCATCTCACACCTCCTGCACCACCCTCACATACTTCTCTGCCACTCCTGACTTCATCATACAGTATCACACTTCCTATTTTGGCACTCTGTAGATCAAGAAAAAACATATGATAGAGTGAGTAGAGATAAGACAGTGCAACTCCTGACCTTCTCTATACTATTCTCTGACCTTCTCTATACTTCTCCATCAACACTCTTAAAGAAAACATTGCATCTGTAGTACTCTTTTTTGGCATCTACAGGTTAGTAACTGTAGCATTCCAGGTTAGTGCACTCTCTCTCACCTCTGCTTCCTCTGCTGATCGTGCCCAGCTGCGATCATTAACCACCCGCCTCTAATCAGCTGCACCCTATATCAGCAGGCAGTTGCTCTCCCTCTTCACAAGAACATTGGACTCTCTTGCCAGCGATGACTTTTCTACTTCACCTCTTGTATACCATCTTGGAAGGCTCTTGTACCTACCTCCTTCACCTTCTCTCAATGCTGGGACTTGTAAGCAATTATTTAACCCTCTCCTCTGTCTCCTCTAACAGGATCTCCATACTTACCTCCTTTCTTGGTGGACTTGGACTGGATATCAGGACTGGACTAAAAACCCAGAAACCACCTCCTATCCCCAAGTAAGTCTTGAACAACATATTCACAAACCCTATCCTCAAAGCCCTCAGGCCTGAGGCACCCTCTCCTTTCTTTTCCAGACTCCAAGCTCACTGAAGACAAACTGGGTCACCAACTGATGATTATGAGGAAAGGCAGCCTCTCAGTGGCTGAATTCACCTTCTACTCTGCTGCAAAATCTGTAAAACTAATAATATCAACTGATTACTCTCGCAACCATTTACCATATACTCACCATAATCTCTTCTGTCCTCTCCACAGGGTTTCCAGTTTCTTTCAGTGGCACATTTACGGTACAGTTGTCAAACACTTACCTTCTATATTCATCCACCGTCTTGTGTCAGTGTCTGCATATTGTGTCCATTACTATAAACATGACTGGGTATAAAAAAGAGCGCCTTACAGAGTCAGAATCTCTCAGAAGATGGTCAGAGGTTCAGCAACCTCCAAAAACTACATCTGAAAATTATTGAACACTTTGAGAACTTCAAATTGTCATGACTTGGAATATTCATTTCTTCACAGCACTTAATGGCATGAAAAGATTTTAAGAATCAGGTAACATTTCTGTGCACAAGACACATGTTTGATAATCAATAAGGGATGTCCATCTCTTCGGGCCCTCAGGCAGCACTGCATCAAAAATGGGTATAATTCAGTCATGGAAGTCACTGCATGGGCTCAGGAACACTTCCAGAAATCGTGGTCTGTAAACGCAGTTCTCCCTGCCATTGACAAATTTAAGTTAAATTTTTATCATGTAAAGAAGCCATATCTGAAAATCATCTCCCACGATAAATGGCCAAGTGGAAAACTGTTCTATCTTCAGACAACTCAAAATTAGAAATTCTCTTCATTAGAAATCATGGACACCCATGTCCCCCACAATAAAAAAGAGAGGGGCCATCCAGCTTGTTATCAGCACTTAGTTGAAAAACCTGCATTTCTGATAGTATAGGGGTGCATTAGTACCTATGGAACTGGAAACATGCACATTTGGAAAAACAGTCAGTGCTGGAAGCAGTGACATGTGGTTTAGGGGAGGCAGGTGAGACTGAACATCACGGTACGAGGCTGCGCAGTACCATTGCCCCACTGAGAGGGGGTGTGCTTGAGCACCGTAAGCAGTTTTTTTTTTAATTAAGGAAGATAAGGACACTTTTTTTTAAACAAAGTCACAGTGATTTTTGTCCAGAAGGACAGACAAATTTACTTCATTTAGAAGTAAAGGTAAGACCATGCATGCATAGAGTTGTAAATACTACTAATAATTTGTAATAATGAGTGCAAATTTTGGAGCTGCAACACACACACACGCACACACAGATGCAGCTTTCTGAGCCACTATAATTTGCATTATTCCTTGGCCAATAACAAAGTATAATAATGAATTTTGACCCCCCCAAAAAGATGTTTGTAAAATGACAATACATTATACAGTACTTGTGTAATTGAGGGTCTGTGTATCATGTACTGAGTTTGGAATTTTCCCCAAACTCAGTTTCATGACTTCCCTGTATATTCATATTTATCCGTTGTATTGTCATTTCCTGTGAGTTCTATGCTGCCTTCTGGTTTCCTTGTATTGATCAGTATCTGTTCCCTGTATTTAGGTTCTGTTTGCCATTTTCCTGTTGTGCTTGATTCCTGTAGTTTCTGTTATGTATTCTTTAGGATGTCATTTTATTTTCATTTTTCTGTGTTCCTTTTCACCATTGACAGTTGTCAGGGTCCTGCGGCCTCGCGTGGGTGTGCCCTGCTGCCTGTCAAACTGCCAGCTGCCCCTCCCTCACCTGTCATTACCGTCAGCCGCTCTCTCTCATTATTTCCATCAGCTGTGTCCAGTTGTTAGTTGTTGCTGTTTTCCCTTACTCAGGTGAGCCCACATCTGTCACCACTTGCAATCAATTTGATTCCTATTTAAGGAAGATTGTTTTTCATTCTCATTGTCGCTGTCTCACCCGTGAAGGAACTTTCTTCCTTGTCTCCACCAGAGCCCAATCTTGCTCTGGTGTGCCTCATTAGTAAGTGTCTTCTTGTTATCTCACTGTTGGTTCTCCTTATGCACTTTTGTTTGTTATTCCTGTTAATAAACTCCACTAACTCGCAGTCCATCGCCTGGGTTGTTTTTTCTCTGTGTGCCGCATAAAGGCACACATGACACTGTGCACAGTCTATACTCAAGATGAGTTCTAAAATTAAAGCATGGACTTTTATTGCTGCCTTTTCTGTGTATTCCACTAAGAGGTAATTCAATAAAATACCTTACACTTGCTTTATTAAAACTATTTAATTATTTATAACATCAAGGAAGGGTGGCTCCCAGCTGAAAACCCTGTGGCTGGCCCATCGGCACTGACGGAGGTGTGGCAGGCAGAAATGCCTAGCAGGTTACACCTGTGCTCACATCTAAGCTCATCTGGAATTCCAATGACTACTGTGAATAGGGCAGTTGGCATCCAGGAAAGACTGGAGGGCAGTAAGAAAAGACTGACTTACAGCAGGAAAGACTGCAATAGGGGTGGATGGGCTAGTTACCCTTGCCACAAGTCCGTGGTACCTCATTGCATGGACACCTTCAGTAACTACAAGCAGAATACAAAGAAGACAGCCCAATGGTCCTCCGAGAGGCAGGATGGAAGAAGGACCAAGTAGGATGAATAACACAGTACAGACTGGAATGGCATCGATTAATGATTCCAAAATCCTTAGCAAATGTAGCTGCGGATGGTCCAAGGTGACTATGCTTAGGGGTCTACGTAGCCATCAGGGGAAGGCCAAGTGTAGTGGGAGGACCCATTTGCAAACTTGCACTGCTTCAGTAGATAAGACAAGGAGGACACAAAGCTCGGTTGAATACCACAGAGCTGTTGAGTCCTCTATTGCAGATGGTGAGTGAGAGGAGCTGTTATCCCCATAGGAAGTGCAATATCAACAGCAAGAGCCTTCCCCACCTTCACCCATTTTCTGTCTATGGTGCAGCAGCACTCCTGTCAGCCCACCACCCTCTGGCAGTGAAGATTTTTTTTCAATTTAGATATGACAAATTCCAAAGCTTGTAACCTGAAAGTGGTAAGAGATAATGGCTTACTGTCAATTAGAATGATGTAGAATATGATCCAAAGTTTGAGATAGGAATAAATTTACACATCTAATTTGCATAATGCGACGGCAGCCATATCGAATTACATAACTTTCAGTCAGAAGTGGACTTTGGACATCCAATATTTCTACAAAGGATAGTTTTGTTTTTCGTCTTTGTTTTTGTTTTTTATCTTATCTTCTGTCACAAGACTGAGTGCGGTGTTCCACCGTGCTCATGCTCTTAATTTATTTCTGCGTATTTCCAGTTTTTTTCCAGTACTGTGTGTTTATCTTGTGTGTTGGTTTAAGATGTGTTTTTAGTTGCCAGTTGTTCTGTTATTTATTAATGTCCTTATTATTATCATTATTATTATTATAATTATTCTGTCAGTTTCTTTAGACATCCTTTTCCATGTAGGTCCTAGTGTTTATATTTTGTTTCTGTGTGACATGAGTTCTCCTCTTCTTCTGCAGACACTCCCACCTTGTCATCATCTTGGATTTGTTGCTCATTCTGTTCAAGTTCACGGGCCGTCACAGCTGTGAGCTGTCAAATAATTAGGTCACTTCCCTGCTCATGTGATCCACACCTGCTATCATTTGTGATCATTTGTTTCATGCTCTATTTAAGGACTGCTATTTCTTTCACTCATTGCTGGAGTCTAAAGATTCATTCCCCGCAGGAACCCATCTCTGTTCTGACATTTATCCTGCCTACTCCTTGTGTCGCCTTATCTGTAAGTTTTATTTTGTGCACTTTTTGGACTTTGTGTTTTCTTATTAAATATTGCAAACTCGCAGTTGAGCGCTTAGGTCTTCCTTCCTGCCCCGAGGGGTGAGTCATAACAGTAGACTCCAGCCAGTTTGTGACCCAGCTGCTGCAGGTTTATGTTTTTTTTGTTTTCACCCACCTGTTTCTGTGTTATCTGGAGCTGTCAGCATGTCTCCAGCTCACACTGACTCTGCAGGTGGACACAGGTACCCGATGAGCCTGGGATGAGAGAGCTGCAAAACTTTAATGGAGATGGATGGGCTAATGTCTGTTGCTCGTAGGGCTCCTACCCCTAAAGACGCCCTTTGGTATCTGGGCCTCGTGGAGGCGGCTGCTCGCTGGTGCCCACAGCTTGCGGAGCATGCTGAAGGGGTGGAGAGGATTTCACTGGTAGCAGACCTGCAGCGAGAGAACAGAGGGATGGTGAGGAGCTCCACGAAGGAGCCTAGGTCTGTGCCGATGGTGAAGTGTCCCCGGGCCTCTGTATAATCGGCTCCTCACCAGTTGCCAGCTCTGGCTCCAGCTCCCGTGTCGCCAGCTCTAGGATGCCACCCTCCTGCGTCTAGCTCTGCTCATCCCTGAGCTGTGGCTGCACCAGATCCTCCAGAAGAGAGTTTCCTGGGTCAGTCGCCTCACATTTCCCCCTTGCTGTCCAGTGAAATCCCGCTGGAAGAACTCCTCCACCTCTCGGTCAACAGTTTCCTCGTCACCGAGTCAGACAAATCCCACAGCAGTTCCCCCTTCTGGTTCTTCTTCGCTGGCTGTCACATCAGCCTCCTTCTCCACCATTGTTACTGCAACCCTCATCTCCTTGGCGTCTCCTCCCACTGCTGAGAGTCCGGCTGTCTCTTCCCCGGCTCTGCCCGGCTTCGTGTCTACAGGGGCGGCTCCTCCATGATTCTCTGAGGGGCCTACGACCACGGTAGCTACGGAGAGGGTTGATTCTAGGCCAATTGCAGCAGAAAACATCATGCCCCGGGAACTTAGGCAAGTGTTTTTTCATTCTCATTCACCAAAACATGAATTATTTTTCTTGATTCCCGGTGGTGATGATCAACTTAGGAAGTCCTCAGAGCTCTCACCACCTGCTGCAGCTATAAACTTTTTCCCTGCTCTCTCTGTGTCTCCTCCTTTGCCACTTGAGTGTCCGCCGGCTGTAGGATTGAGCCGCTGGATGATGGAGGAGCCTGCTGCCCTGGAGGACCTGGTTCCAGCCCCGCAGCCACGATCCAGATGGAGGGAGAGCGCTGTTGCCAAGCTGAAGCCTGTGCCAATGATGGAACATCCCCTGGCCTCAGCAGTGCAGGATCCAGCACCATCAGCGAGCTGACCTCCTGTGTCCACGCCGTGTGAGCCACTTGCGTGGGCCACTTCGCTGGGGGGGGGGGGGGGCCCTGGGACTGCATCTACCACCATGCCTGCTGCAGGGGCCACCACAGCAGAGCCAAAGCTGTACCTCCAGAGGACTGGGCACGAGACGTCCCCGCCTGGATCAATGGAGTCCTGGATGGTGGTGGAGCTTGAGCTCAGGCAAGTGCTCTTCTTTGTTTTCACTGTTTCTGTTTTGGAGAGATCTTTCCTTGCTCTTGGTGGGGAGAGCCAAATGCAACCGTCAGCTGCACCGAAGCTCACCTCACCAGGCTCCACTGCCGCTAGTGACCCTGACCCTTTGTCTTTGTCCCTCCTGTCTGAACCTTTCCGCAGGGTCACCGACGATCGTCCAACTTCACCAGAGGTCTCTGTGGGTTCAGTCTCTCTGCCCAAGATCCCCAGCGGGTGGTCCAGACAATCAGATGTGATTACAATCAGATGTGTCTCCACTTTTGTTTTATGTGTGAAGGTTTCCACCAAGTGACATAAATTAAATACTAAAAGATCGGAAAAGCTGTCTAAGAACAATCCATCAGTTTGAGAAATCACTTTTGGTTTGGTGTAAATCTGCCAAAGAATTATGAGCCATAAAGCAATTTGTGTTAAAACGTTAAATCCCATTAAACCCTAACTCAGGGGTGTCCAATCATGTGCCGTGGAGGACCAAGACCCTGCGGGTTCTCTCTTATACCCAGTCTCTACAGCAGGTATTTTCACTGATCAGCAGTCAGTGGAAGAAATTCTGTGGAATCTGCTGTCTGACACTGGTTGGAGGTAAAGCCTGCAGGGTCTTGGCCCTCCATGGCTCATGATTGGACGCCCCTGCTCTAACCAGTTCAAATCACCCTTTATTGTCATTCAACCAATCATGTACAGTACAATTATTAGGAAAAACAGATGCTAATATGGCCCAGAATTCCTCCATATACTGGTACTATCACGAAAGTGTGCAGTGTCCTCTGCAGTGGCACATCCAACAATACAATAAACAATAAATAAAACGATAAATAAAATAATTGTTTTGGTTACTTTTTCTTAAAAATGAGCCATTATTTTCAAAGTTACTGATAAACAGTTTGTACTGTTGACTCTTTTCCCACCGGTGTCTTAACAGACAAAATAGAAAATCATGATGCAAACACATAAGTCACTAAATTGTTTATTACAATCAGCAGCAAATTCCAGATTATTTAGAATGCCAAAAATCAGCCCCGCACATGACACTTTGTTGTATTTAACCACAATTTTCTTGTAGCTGTGCTTCAGTAAAGTAGATTTTACAAGGGCGGGGTGATGTTTAAAATCATTTGTTTTTACTGTGGCCTCAGCAATCAGAATGACTTGATACCTTCAGTTGAATGGAATCTAGTACCTTTAACTGAGGGTGTGCAGCCCCGAGTATTCAAAATATGTAATTTTTATCAATAAAAGTTTAGCCACCGCTCTGTCACCACTGTGTTGCCCTGGCTTCAAGTGTGGGCGGTGTTTTGTACTTGTATTGCTAAAATATAAAAGGAAGCACTACAATGGGTCTCATATATTTGTAATGTAATATGTGATATGTAATTTGCCACTATGCCACTATGCTGAACATAAACCACAAGAGATGGAGAATGATATTGATCCTGATAACCACTTTTTCAATAATATTCATAACCACTGTGAATATTACACTGAAAAGCAATTCAAAAGTCAAGTGCAATTAGATGGTAAACTGTCAATAATACACTTCAATAGCAGAAGTCTTAACAAAAACTTCTCACAGATTCAGGACTATTTAAAACAGCTAAACAGAAAATTCACAGCTATAGCAGTCTCTGAAACCTGGCTTAATGCAGACCAGGCTCCCCTGATGGCAATAGAGGGATATCAGATGTTTAACATTAACAGATCTCAAAAAAAGGGTGGTGGTGTTGCACTGTATATTGATGACCTATATAGATGTAAGCTTGTAAATGAAATGTCCTCAGCACTACCAGGGATTCTGGAATGTGTTACTGTTGAGATTGACCTAGACAAAACAAAAAATCTAATCATAAGCTGCATATACAGAACGCCGGGAACTTGCATTGAGACATTCAGAGATAAATTAGTCGAGCTGTACAATAATATTACTAGTAAGAAAATGGTAGCAATTTGTGGAGATTTCAATATTGATCTACTTAATCCACATCAACAAAATGTAGTTACAGAGTTCATGAACTCTATGTACAGCATGAGTCTATATCCCACAATAACACATCCCAGTAGAATCACAGCTCACTCTGCTACACTTATCGACAACCTGTTTGTCAATGTTCTCGACAAGAAAATAGAAAGTGGATTATTGATAAATGATATAAGCGACCACTTGCCAATCTTTGCACTTATCCATGGCCACACGGGGCCCAACCCAGAAAAAATCTCAAAATCGTTCAGACACAAATCACCAAACGCAATCAGTTCTTTTAAAGAGGACTTGCTGAAGCAAGACTGGACAGAAGTCTATGTATCAGATGTAAATGAAGCCTATGACACATTTACAAACATTGTAACCACTCTTTATGAAAAAAACTGCCCATTAGTTAAAAAAAAGCTTAAACACAAATTTACTGACAAACCATGGCTAACCAAAGGACTACAAAAGGCGTGTAAAAAGAAAAATTTATTATATAAAGCTTTCATAAAGAAAAGGACAAAAGAAGCAGAGCAGCGGTATAAAACATACAAAAATAAGTTAACATATATAATAAGATGTAGTAAAAGAGACTATTACAGTAAAGAACTGGAAAAAAACAAAGACAATATTAAAAATACATGGACAATAATCAACAGTATCCTTGGAAATAAAAGCAGAAATACCAGCTACCCAACTAACATTCCAAAAAATAATAAATCGACTCCGAATGTGAATATTTCTTCACCTGCAGATGAATTTAATAATTTTTTTGTTAACATTGGACCTAAACTGGCCCGAGAAATACCCACTACGGTGCCAACAGGTGATTCAATATGCAATAACACTGCTGTAAAAGACACCATCTTCATAAAGAACACAGACGAAAGAGAGGTCATTGAAATTGTTAAATCGTTCAAAAGTAAAACATCTACTGACTGCGATGGTATTGATATGTTACTAGTCAAAACTGTTATCGAATGCATAGTGAAATCACTGACGTATATCTGTAACCTGTCTCTCCAATCAGGTATATTTCCCAATGCAATGAAAATAGCTAAAGTAATTCCGATTTACAAGACAGGCGACAGAGGGGAACTCTCCAACTACAGACCAATTTCACTATTACCGCAATTTTCCAAGATACTTGAAAAAATATTTTATGAGAGAATTGACAACTTCATACTGAAGAATGATTTATTGTGTGAGCAGCAATATGGGTTCAGACACAAAAGGACAACAGCATATGCCTTAATGGAATTTACAGAAAAAATATCAACAGCCATTGAAAATAAAGAGTATTCAGTTGGAGTATTCCTGGATCTTAAAAAAGCATTTGATACAGTAGATCACAATCTATTATTAAAGAATCTACAAAATTGTGGTATCAGAGGGGTAGCACTGTCCTGGTTAAGAAGTTACTTAAAGAATAGATATCAGTTTGTATGTGTTAACAACAAAAACTCAGAGCTACTGAAGGTCACCTGTGGAGTCCCACAGGGTTCAGTTTTGGGACCATTATTATTCAATATGTATATAAATGATATATGTAAAGTTTCAGAAAAAATGGACTTAATATTGTTTGCTGATGACACTAACCTGCTATGCAGTGGAAACAATTTGGAACAACTTCTGGATACACTCGGAAAGGAATTAGGAAAGCTGAAACTGTGGTTTGATTCAAACAAATTAACGCTCAATTTAAGCAAGACAAAATTTATAGTCTTTAACAACCATCACAACTACCCAGTACCCAAACTCAGTGTAAATGGTGTAGAGATTGAAAGGGTATCCGAAACTAAATTCCTTGGAGTAATAATTGATAACAAACTGTGTTGGAAGCCACATATTAATTATATAAAAGGTAAAGTATCCAAATCAATTGCAATATTACACAGAGTGAAAAATTTGCTGAATCAACCCACACTATACACCTTGTATCATTCATTAATACTCCCATACATGACATATTGTAATGAAGTATGGGGAAATACATATAAAACAAACATATATCCACTCTTTATGCTTCAAAAGAGAGCTATTAGAATAATCAACAAAGCAGCTTACAGGGAACCAACAAACCCACTTTTTCTTAAACAAAAAACTCTCAAGTTGAAAGATCTGATCGACTTTAAAACCGCAATAATAATGTTCAAAGTGAAGAATCTATCACTGCCCGCAAATATCCAAAAGTTGTTCCAAACAAGGGAGAAACGATATCACTTCAGAGGAACATGTATATTTCAAAAGCCTACAGTGAGAACAACTACCAAGCAACACTGTATTTCAGTGCAAGGTGTCAGATTATGGAACGATTTTGGACCTGAATTAAAATCATGTACAAAGCTTGGACAATTTAAACAAAAACTAAAGGAAGAAATACTCCAAACATATTTACAAGACGACATGTAAACTCACATAAGGATTGACATTTCCAGCCTGTGTTGTGTTATAGCTTAGTTTTTCTTTTTTCTCTGTGACACTATGTCTTAGATTTGTTTTTGAATAGTAACCGCTTAACTTAGACTAGCTCAGTTTTCTTTTTCTCTCAGTCATATTTTGTCTTAGCCTTGTTTTAAATTGTAATCGCTCTTGTCTTGTTTTCTCTTTTTTCTCCTTTGAATTCTTGGATGGAATATGGGTGGGCAATATAAGCTGCGGCTTCAGCCATCACCCATTTCGGATAACTCACGTGGAATTGTATAGTAGAAGGAGTCTTTGTCTAATTTGACCTTGTTGTTATATTATACAGTTTCTTTTAACCTGTAATGTACTATCCGAAATAAATAAATTCATTCATTCATTAATGTGTCCTGTTACTGCATGAGTTTATTGACGACAGACTATAAACTGTCATGATTAATTAAGCTTGACGGCTCACGTGCACAATGCCAAAGCACAGGAAGGAACCACACAGAGGGGCACATTTGAAAGTTTTATTAAATAGCAAAAACACAAATGCACAGCTGCAGAAACAGTCACTCCCCAGAGGAATAGCCCTGTGGAGAGAAGATGAGAGCTGTGAACAGAGGAGTGAAGTAAGGGGAAATGGGAGAGCCAAATTGCCACTTACTTGGAAATCCAGGGAGAACCGGCAGGGACCCAGCAAGGAATAGACAAACCAGTAGGGTAGGGGGAGATGAGCTGATGGTACCTGACAGGGTGGAGTAGGAAGCTGATGGACAGTGAGATGTGGCAGGAGACCGCGTGCAGTCCCATAGACACACCTACACGGTGGCAGCAACCTGAGGAAAGAGGAAAAATAAGGTTAACGATGTGTCAACACTTATAACTTTATATTAGCTTGCCTAATCACGGACAGTATACCCAGAAAAGGCCAGCATTGACTGTGCGGAGAGAGCCTTCTAGGAGCACCTCTTGGTGGTCTGGAGGGCTTCTCTGGGTGAGCACAGTGATAGGCCCATAGCACCCCCTTGTCCAGCACTCGCGACGAGGGGACCCAGGACCGTTCCTCCGGGCAGTAGCCCTCCCAGTCCACCAAACACTGCAGGCCCCGGCCCCAATGGCGAACATCCAAGACACATCGTACAGTGTAGGCGGGGTGGCCATTGGTGATCTGAGGAGGAGGAAGCGGCTTTGGGTGGGGGGGGGGGGACAGAGAGGACTGGCCGAGAGGGGCTTGATGTGGGCAACGTGAAATGTAGGGTTTACCTGTAAGGTCGGGGGCAGCTTCAGCTGGACCAACGCATCATTTATCACCTGGGAGATGGTGTATGGCCCAAGGAAGCGAGGGAACAGCTTCTTCGATTTCTCTTTAAGAGGAATCTGACTCGATGCCAGTCAGACCTGCTGTCCAACGACGTACTTGGGAGCTGGCACCTGCCTCCTATCAGCAGCGGCCCAGGTGCGTTCTGTGGTGCTTGCCAGGGCAGCCCGAGTAGACCTCCAGACGCGTCAGCAGCGATGAGCATGGGCCCCTACAGATGGAACCTCCCTCTCGGCCAGGGGTAGAAGAAGCGGCGTGTACCCCAATGACACCTCGAACGGGGTGAGTCCAGTAGCTGAGGATACCACAGAGTTCATGGAGTACTCCACCCAGGTCAGATGTGTGCTCCAAGATAATGGGTTGTCGGCTGCTACGCACTGCAAGGCGGCCTCCAAGGACTGATTGGCACGCTCCACCTGCCCATTGTTCTGTGGATGGTTTCCTGAGGAGAGACTCACAGTAATTCCCAGGGTCCGGTAAAAGGCCCTCCAGACCTGGGACGTGAATTGTGGTCCCCGGTCAGACACAATGTCCATAGGGATGCCGTGGACCCGAATCACGTGATCAGTGAGGAGGACCGCCGTCTCCAAGACCAAGGGGAGCTTCGGGAGGGCAACCAGATGCACCGCCTTGGAGAAGTGATCCAGGATGGTCAGAATCACCATCTTGCCACAGGAGGGGGGGAGTCTGGTGATGAAGTCCACGGCGATGTGAGACCACGGACAACCAGGGACGGGGAGGGGGTGGGGGAGACTTGATTGGGGGGAGGAGTCCGATTTCCCCCAGATGTAGGTCTGACAGGCCTTCACATACTGTATTCTTGTACGTCCTGCCGCAGTGTGGGCCAACAGAACGCTCACCGGACAAAGTCCACAGTTCACGCGATGCCCGGATGGCACGCGAAGTGACTGGTGTGACCCCACTGGATGACATCGGTATGATGGTTTGGGGGGAGAGGGGGGGCTACCTCCCTGGAATCAAACTGGCGCAATAGCGTGTTCGGTTTGGTGTTCTGAGTGCCAAGCCCGTAAGTGATAGTAAAATTAAATCACTGGAAAAATAGCACCCAGCAAACCTGCTGGCGTTCAGTCGGTGGGCCCACCGCAAGCACTCGAGGTTCTTGTGGTTGGTCCACACGACGATGGGGTGAATGGCCCCCTCTAGCCAGTGCCTCCACTCCTCCAATGCCAATTTAATGGCAAGCAGCTCTCTGTCCCCTATGTCATAATTCCTCTCGGCCAGCATAAGCCAACAAGAGAAATATGCGCACGGGCTAAGCTTCTGATGGGGAAGCGTGCGCTGTGACAGCACAGTGCCAACCTCCGAATCAGATGCATCCACCTCAAGGACAAACTGGAGCTGCATGTCGACCTGGGCTGATTGTTTTTTCTGTGAATATGCGTTTTAATTTGACAAACGCCTGTTCAGATGCTTCAGTCCACTGAAAGGGGACCTTAACGGAGGTCAGCTGCATGACAGCCGACAGTGCCGACAGTGCCACCCCACTGTAGTTCCTGATGAACCTGTGATAAAAACTCGCAAACCCAAGGAAGCGTTGAAGCTCCTTACGGGAGTGGGGAGTTGGCCAATCTAACACTGCCCTCACCTTGGCCGGGTCTGCAATCAGTCTTCCTTCAGCCACTATGAAGCCCAAGAAGGTGGTAGATGTTGTGGAGAATTCACACTTCTCGGCCTTGACGTAGCGCTGGTTCTCCAAGAGCCGTTGTATAACGGCCCTGGCATGGGCTTCGTGTTCCTCTGGTGAGTGGGAGAAAATGAGAATATCATCAAGGTAGACAAAATTGGTAAAGCATATTGCAGAGGACGTTATTAACAGCTGGAAGATGGCGGGGGCGTTAGTGAGCCCGAAAGGCATCACTAAATACTTAAATTGCCCCTGGTTTGTTTTAAAAGCTGTCTTCCACTCATCGCCCTCGTGAATGTGGACCAGATGATACGTGTTCCTAAGGTCTAGCTTGGTGAAAACCTGTGAGTGCTGAAGGAGCTTGAATGCTGAATTAATCAAAGGCAAAGGGTACTTATCTTTGATGGTAATAGCACTGAACTCCCGGTAGTCGATGCACGGGTGCAACGAGCCATCCTTCTTTCCAACGAAGAAGAATCCGGCTCTGAGCGGAGCCGAAGATGGCCAAATAAGGCCGGCATTCAGTGATTCCTTAATAACTGCTCAATCGCCTCCCTCTCCGGGCCAGAAATGCTATACAGCCGACTGGACGGCAGCCTCACCCCTGGGATGAGGTCTATAGCACAATCATAAGAGCGACGAGGTGGCAGAGACAACGATCTTGATTTGCTAAAGACCTCTCCCAAATCGTGATAAGCCTGGGGAACGAGGCTGAGGTCCGGTGGCTCAACCGGGGAGAGGGAAACAGACAGAGATGGGGAACACTCCGCTGAACGCATACAATGGGCCAAACAAAATGGGCTCCAAGAGGAGATGGTGTTTTTGTCCCAATTAATCATTGGATTATGCCTCCGGAGCCACGGGTAATGAAGAACCACCGGGGAAGATGACACAGGGAGAACCAGGAGCGAGAGTTCCTCGCAGTGGTTCCCAGAAAGGAGGATGGAAATTGGCACCATGCTCCGAGCGACTACCGTGACCTCTCGGCCAGATATGGTTGTGATCCTCTGACCACGGGGCAATTTACATGTGGGAATACCCACCTGCTTAATGAACTCAGCAGAAACGAAATTACCCTCTGACCCTGAGTCAACCAGCGCCATAGTCCTCCTCTCGACCCCCAGCAATTGCACGAGGGCTAAAATAGAAACCGGGGGAGTAGATTTAGTCCCGGCAGCCAGACCCCCCATGGTTACTGATGGGCTGCATCTTGGCCGCTGGCGGCATTCGTCCAGACTGTGGTTCATTAAACCACAATACGTGCATGTGCCAACTCTTCGCCTTCACCAGCGCTCATCGTTGGTCAAGTGCTGAGAGAGCTCCATCGGTTCGGGTGAAAAGCTGGCGCTGCCAGTGTCAGTAACCATGGCAGATACATGCTCGGCACGCAGGTGAGAGGAGGACTCGCGCTCCTTCGGTCGCTCACGATACCGGTTGTTCAAACCAATTGCCTGATCTATGAGACTGTCAAGCATCTCCGGGGCAGGGTGAACTGCCAGATTGTCACAGAGTTGAGCATTCAACCCGTGGAGGAAAACACTGCATAAAGCAATATCATTCCACCCCAAATCAGATGCTACAACATCTGTACCATGGGCAGCACGGTACAGATGTTGTACCGGCTGCCACCGTGGGCAGCACGGTGGTGCAGTGGTTAGCACTGATGCCTTACAGCTAGAAGGTTCCAGGTTCGAATTCCCAGGCTGGCAGGGGTAGGAACCTTTCTGTGTGGAGTTTGCATGTTCTCCCTGTGCTGCATTGGTTTACTCCGGGGGCTCCGGTTTCCTCCCACAATCCAAAGACATGCATGCTAGGTTGGTTGGTTGTTCTAGATTGTCCCTAGATATCTGTCTCCTATAGGCCCTTAGAGTAGAGGGTTAGTACTAGTGAAGCGCTTTGAGTGGTCTTTGAGACTAGAAAAGCGCTATATAAGTACAGGTCCTTATCCCTTACAACCCGGGATGCTGACCAAGTGCCCTGGCGGAGCTTCATCAGGCGGCTCATAACATTGCCCTGACTCTCGGTACAGCCAAACTCACTAGAGAATGCGGCCACAAATTGATCAAACGTGTAGCGGTGCCCCTCAGGGTTGTCTAAAGTGGACCATGCCCACTCAAGGGTTCGATCCTCGAGCAACAGAGTGAAAAACTGGATTTTGGCTATGTCCCCAGGATACGCCTCCCCGACCTGCTCCAGGTACATTTGGACTTGAATAAGAAACCCCTTACATTTCCCTACCTCCCCCACATACGGGGAAGGCATGGGAACGGAGGTAGTACGGCGCACCGTAGTGCATGGAGCAGGCTGAGGGGGAGAGGCCGGAGGAGGTGCTGTAGACCAAAGCGTCACCATATTAAACACCTGCTGCGACAGCACAGTGAGGTGGTGCTTGGCTGCCGCTAGGCGATCCAAAACAGATAGCTCCTGTGGTGAGGCACCGGCTGAGCTACCATCCTGGCTGGCTCGTTCTGTCATGATTATTTAAGCTTGACAGCTCACATGCACGATGCCAAAGCACAGGAAGGAACCACACAGCGACCCAGCGAGGAATAGATGAACCAGTAGGGTAGGGGGAGATGAGCTGATGGTGCCTGACCAGATAGAGTAGGAAGCTGATGGATAGTGAGATGTGACAGGAGAGTGCGTGCAGTCCCAGAGACACACCTGCATGGTGGCAGCAACCTGAGGAAAGAGGAGAAATAAGGTTAACGATGTGTCAACACTTATAACTTTATATTAGCTTGCCTAATCACGGGCAGTATACCCAGACGAGCCAGCGTTGACTGCGCGGAGAGAGCCTCCTTAAGTACGCTGGCTGATGAGCGGGTGCAGGTGTGTCTTCTGCCTCAGGTGCAGTGATGAGTTGGTGAATGTGAGGCAGGATGGGAGGGGTGTGCGCTTGCTGCCCATGACAATAAACTTCTCATATAAACTAAATTATGATGGTGACTGAACAACTCCCATTCCCCAAAGTGCAAGATACAATAATAACTCACAAAGGATCACATGTGATCTGATAAAAAAATAAATAAACAAGCGGTTTATATTACAGTGGCTACTATTGGATGTGCCATTCATTTTCAATTATTCTGTAGTTAATATTCACACAATCAAATAAATCTCAGTTAAGTCCCTTTCATATCTAATGGAAATTGTGCTACTTTAATTTTGACACTTTCCCTGTACTTTACCTTAAAAAACGAAGGATTTGAGTATAAATAACGGCATGTGCAACTTACAAGTCATAACACATTGCTGTGTCGTGTCAAACACCAGTGTCACAGCAGATGCTGGTCGGACTCTACAACAAAAATACACACAACTTAAGTACATGCACAGCACGAAAGTGCAACATGTAAAAAAAACACCTTTTTAACCAGGATTACAGCTAGCTTATTTCATCAGATATTGACAACACAAGCGCAGAATACAAGGAGATCATGGACTTCGCATTGACAGCTAACTAGCTAGCTCACTGTTTGCACACAAGCAACAACATTGTTGTCTGTTCAAAGTGAACTTTCCACTGCTGGGATAAATAACGTAAAAAATGCATAATATCACATCACTCACCATCATCTATATCCTCATATCATGGCTTTCAATCGCTGAAGTTGGGTGCTCCCGCAGCCGTAAATTCATTTTGGGTGGCTCCGTTTACTTCCCTCTGAATTCTCTCATCAGCCAAAAGGCACAGAAAACTCTGCTGGACCGCAGTGTTGACTTCTGTGGGTCTGATTTCTGTGAAGCCATTCTATCGTTGTTGTTTATATCGCTTGCTTGCTGGCTGGCTCACGGATGAATCTTTGCAAACGGTGGCTCACGATTCTGTAAACTCAGCCTCAAACGCCGCTCTCATGACATTATGCCCGGATCAATCAGTGGCCTGCAGTGTTTTTACGTCACATTTTCGTGTTGGTACAGTACAGTGAGAACCACTCTCCAGCGGGTCTGAAAAATTAGGACGGTAACCGTTACAGTCCCTAATGGAAAAGCCTACAAAGCGTACCTTACCAAACCAAACTGAGCCAAACTGACACTAGTGGAAAAGGGCCATAAGTGGCTGCAGATCAGCCTTGACCCAAGGTTGGTTTAGATAGGGTCATGATCAGGTGCTAAAAAAACTGGCTGAGGGTGTTGAGGAGTGCAGACTTAAATCCAACAAGTCCAGCTTGCTCTCTTCCAAGCCACAGATATGCTTTGTTAGACCCGGAGATACAGGAAGAAAGCTTGTTCACAAAGAGTGGTCCATACTGAGGCCAAGATGCGAGCGGCAAATGAAGGCTTACCTGAAAAAGCAGCTGGAGTTTTAACCAGAGATTGCTACAACTTCCTTACGACCAGATATACAGTAGTTCTGTGGTCCATCCCTGCCAAGACTGTTATTATGGTAGAACTTACAGTTCCATGGGAAGAGGCAATGGAGGCAGTCTTTGAGCGTAAAAAGGAGAAGTACACAGAGCTTGCTGTAGCATGCACTGAAGCTGGGTGGAAGGCACACATCTACCCTGTGGAAGTCGGATGCAGGGGCTTTATAGTCTGGGTGGAAAATCCACTTAGCATCTGTTGAAAGTCCTTGGAGTCACTGGGTTCAAGTAGAAAAAGCACTAAGGGAACTGGCTGAAGAGGCAGAAAAAGGGAGCTTCTGGCTGTGGCTCAGAAAGAAAGACCCCAAGTGGGATAACTAAGGATTTTAGGGCTGGCCACAGGTACTGCTGCCCCACCACCCATAGATGTTCTGGGATTAAAGGGGTGAAACATCAAGGAGGGGTGGCTCCCAGCTGACAACCCTGTGGCTGGCTCATCGGCACTGGCGGAGGTGCGGCAGGCAAAAATGCCTAGCAGGTTACACCTGTGCTCACATCTATAAAATCTGATTTATTATTTATTTTATATACAAATTCCTGCCCAAGCACCTTTCCAAACAGGTATTTTATTAAATATGTGCATGATGCAGCTCTGGTGATTCTGTTATATGATGGGGAGGAAAAGCATGGACCAGTTTTTAGACTATTTTCTAAAGTGGTGTGAAAACTACATCTTAACACCTCCAAAACCAAAGAAATTATCACTGATTTTAGAAAACAACAAAATTCCCTCCCAGCCTTCATTAACGGTGAGGAACGGTAAGGAATACAAATGGTCTTGGAGTATAAGTATCTGGGCATCACACTGGACCACAAACTAAAATGGAACATCTGGACTGATCTCATGAGTCCGAAAGATAATTTCCATCGCCAGTGGGATAATTGGTAGTCCTCTTCCCAGCCTGGAGATCCTGTATAGTGAAAGAACTATGAAAAAAGCCCGTGGCATTGTGGGGAATTGGATGCACCTACTGGCTTAATCTTTTGAAATGCTGCCTTCTGGATGTCGGTATCGGCCACCTCCCTTCACAAAAAGAGTTCTCTTTTTTCCTTCGTAAACCAGGCTGTTAAGTTTTTAAATGCCAAATGTTTGCTGTGAGGTGCATGTATCATACTGTGTGTGTTTTTGTGTATGCTGTTCATGTGTATGTTGTTTTCGTGATGCTGCAGCACAAAAATTTCTCCAAGTGGACAATAAATAAATGATTGATTGATTTGTAAATCTGACCCTTAAATCTTCATAGCCTTACCAGAAATGAAACTTGTCGCACTTCATTGGCTGAAAGGTACTGTATATGCTGATTTTAAGGCAGCGTGTGCTCTCATCCAAATAATGTCCTTTTCAGGGAAGGCCTTGCACATTTCACCAAGACAATGTTAAACCACATGCTCCATCAATCACAACAGCATGGCTTCATTGAGGAGTCCTGGTGCTGAACTGGCCTGCCTGCAGCACAGACATTTCACCAAGAGGAACATTTAGTGTATCACGAAATGCAAAACATGCAAATATGACAAGCGCAATCCAGGACTACTGAGTAGCTAGAATCCTATATTTGACAAAAATGGGACAATATTCCTCTCACAAAGGTCCAGCAGCTGCATTCCTTTGTTCCCAGATGTTTACAGGGTGTTAAAAGAAGAGGAAATGCTACACAATGGTGAACATGGCAACATTTGATATTTTTTTTTATGTTCTATTCTGAGCATCATGGTGGTTTGAGTTTTTATTTAGATTTTGCACAGCGTCCCAAACCTCTTGAAATTAGGGTTGTATATAACATCCTGAATATTTTAAAAGGGGCATAACAGATTCTTTGACTGATGACTACATTTAGGGTTGGTTCTGTCCTTTTTGTTATGATCCGCATGTTTGATTTGGCAAAGATTTTATGCCGGATATTCTTCCTGACACAACTTTCCCTGTTTACCTGGGCTTGGGACTGGCACTAGGAGTATACTGCCTTGTGCACCCCCATGTGGCTGGGGCAGGTCCTGCCCTTTTGCATTACATTGTTTAATCTAAGCAGCTTATTCCCAGTTTTGTGGGAGTTTTGTTCTGCGCTTTAAGCATTCTGTTGCATCTTAGCTTCTGTCTGCCTGCAAAGTGGGGTTATGCAGATAAGCTTTGGTCAGCCCAGTGTGACACTGACTTTGTGGAGGATATAAAGCAATACCCCGACAGACTCTGACAGCAGCTTAGGAAGAATAAAAGGTGGAGCTCTCATATTCATGCCATAGTATACAATAAATAAAGGGAAATGCAGCTATGATCAATGGTATCTCTCAGTGAAAGTCATTAAATAATTTGGGATGCAGTGTTCCTCCTGGAAAAGTAAATGTGAGTGTTGCCAGGCAATCAGACCTTCTAGCTTTGAAGGCTGTGGTAACAGTATGCATGTTCCGAAGGGACAAAGCCTGTTTCGACAGTGCTTGCCCTGAGCTGGATTTACAAAGCAAGTAAACAGTTGATTGCATGAGTCGAGAGCCTGAAAATGTGCCTTGTGTGAAATGTATGCACAAGGCTCTCAGTCTTCTTTGTTCTTTAAAAAACATGAGGGGGAAAGGACAGTTACATCTAAAGCAACAGACAGTTTGAGAGCCATATGAGTACACAGAAATATAGGGTATAAGATAATATATACTTCGGCTGGGAACTGGTGCTGAAGGTAAGAGCTGACAGTGCATGAAAGTTAAATATTGTCTTGGCAGAGCAAAAAGCCAAGAGCAGGGCAGTTTTAAGATACTTCAAGTAGACCCTTGGAAGCCAGTAGTTCCAAAGGGGACGTGTTTTGTGGATATACCAATAACAGCAGATGAAGAGGGTGTGATGGCATTGAACTGGAGCCACAAAAATGCCTGTCTTTTATCCCAGGTGAGCCCTGCTCAACAATACACCGATGAAATAATTGCTGCTATAAGATACAGTGTAATACTGGACTGTCGAGTGATTTTATGATACAGTTTTTGGATGCTTTTCACTCCTTACTTTGTTTCCTCTGTTCTTATTGCTCTGCTCGATGCAGGAGGTTGTGTGCATAAATCCTCTTGCAGTGTGACGTGCTCATCAGCCACAGATATTTCTGAAGATCCATGTGCACTGGCATGTGCACACAGCAGCTTTTTGGTTTGGCTGTTTTGAGCCGTGCCCAAGTGTGATTACTGTGTTCACACCAAACAAAACCAAGCACCCCAAGGGATAAAATTAACTCCAGTTTGACTAAAAAAGATTGAAGCCTAAAGGTGTGAAAGCACCCTTACAAGTACATGTTATTAAAGAAATTGAAGCAGCTGTCATGGAGAATCTTTTAGCAAAAAGAGAGAATACGGATGAGCTAAATAGTTAAAATTGCATCAAAAAATTGCATGTAATAAATAAATTTGTTAAGGTAATTTCTCCTCTACTAGGGAATCTTGGTGTTATGGTACGATGATAGATGTAGATAAGTGACTTGTATTTTTGGTTCTTCAGGTGCAGCCATTACTGTATTTGCAATATTGGGCTGATAAGATTTTGTGTACCATATGTGGCTACTGTTTAATAATCAATTAAGGCAAAAATGCCAGGATAATGCAGTATGTTCACACTCACTGTTTGCCTTCTACAGTTTCCACATTCGATGGATAAACACATGGACAAATTAAAAAGAACATCACGAAACAAAAATAGAAAAATTCAATCAATCAAATAAATTATTGTACAACCCCAAATCAGAAAAAAATGTACAGTATGGAACATGCAGTGATTCCTAAATTTATTTTGACAGACAGCAGGGACCCAAGATATTTCATACTTTATCTGATCAGCTTATTTCATTTTTAATATAAATCAGTTGCTGCATTTACATTTGCAACCAAAATTATTCAGTCCCCACTGCAAATTAGGCTTACTGGCAAAATGTACGAGCTAGCATCTGTTTGCAATAAACTAATCAAACAAGAACAATTTACAGTAACTAGCTCAACACAACGAATATTACAAATGGCTTCAAAATGCCGTTTTTAATGACTACTGTAGTTTCAAAATTATTCAACCCCATCATGACAAGCAGCTTTAGTACTTAGTGGAGCCCTGTTTTACTGTTATGACCTGCTGCAAACGTGATGCATAGCCATACACCAGCTTCTGCAGTGTTCCTGAGGAATCTTAGCCCATTCTTCATGGGCAAAGGCCTCCAGTTCACTAATATTCTTGAGTTTACAGTCTGCAACCGCCTTTTTCAAATCCCACCAGAGATTTTCACTGAGGTTTTCACTGAGTGAAGACCACTCTATATTTTCCAGGACTTCTTCTGAAACCAAACTTTGGTGAACTTTGAGGTATGCTTGGGGTCACTGTCCTGTTGGAAGGTCCAGTGACGCCCAAGCTTCAGCTTTCTCACAGATGTCATAACATTTTCTCCCAGTATGTCTTGGAGTTGCGGCATGGAGCCCTTCAGCATTTAGTATGCTCCTTACTGTGGAAACTGAAACCTCAGTGCCTGCTTAATGTCCAAATCACATCAGATGCAAAATATAAGATTCTGAACACTGTTACTGGACTGCAGTGTTGCTGGGGCAGTGCACGGCTTCCTTATACCACAGGACTGTGCAGAGGGCTGTCGCAGGCAAGGTGATGGTGATCTGTTATGTGCAAGTGAGTTATCAATTATCAGAATGCAAGTCACATGGATATAATTCTGATTTTTATTGCTTTCTGTGGGCTTTGCCTCTGGGGTAGAGTGCAGCAGGCCCATTTTGCTAAGTGATTTTAAGAAAAGACTAAGTGGCATTTTCCAAAACTTAAAATCTGCTGTGGAAAAAATGAACAAGTCTGATTTTTATGGCTTTTTTATGCATACATTTTAGGCCCAAATTGTTGAAATATGTCATGCTGCTCAGCACAGTGGGACATTTTCAGTACAGTGCACACGGATGAGGCACGTGACCAAAGTGTGCTGTGCTAAGCTGTCTTACTAACAAAATACCTAGGATTTACACATGCTAATACGAACATGTCCTTGCATGATGCTCACTGTGTATTGTCATGAGATGAATGAGTATTCCAAGTTTCTTTTGGTAGAAATACATGCCGTGTTCTCAAGACCAAAGATGAAAAGGACCATCAAGACTGTTAGAGCAACATGTCCAAAAGTAAGGATCAGTCATGATAACAGGGTTGTGTCAGTGCCCTTGGCAAAAGTCATTTATAGTATTTTTGTGATAGCAGCATAAATGCAGAGAAGTACATTGGGATTTTAGAGCAACATATGCTGCATCTTTTCCAAGGATGTCCTTGTATTTTTAAACAAGACAATGCATAATCAAGTTGGAGCCAGGTGTGACCATAATAGAAACATGAGTGAAGTGTATTCTGTCCACACCATGAGTTTCTATCTTCAAAACTAGACAGACATCTTGCACAATTTTTTTTAATTTAAAAAAGGATAACCATCTAATTTTAAAGCTTTAAAAAAACAACAGCAAAATGTACATATACTGTATTGTATGTAACATGAATCAGTGAAATGCACTCCACAACTGACCAATGAACAGTTAGACCAGTTTTTAAATGAATGTAATCAAACCTGAAATCAAGCGGGCATTCTAATTGCCTTTATTAATTCTTTAATGCACATTAGTAAACAAATCAAAATGCAAAGAACTGTATAATATCCTCTGATGTGCCTGACTTCAGGACTGAATTTTCCTAACACCATCAGATCCCACAGCAGTTCACAATAAGCTCAAACATTTATATGCTCTCGTACTGAGAGCAGAAACAAAGTGCAAAGATACAAGCTGGTAGCCTGAGTGGAAGTGACATGAATAAACTGTATGACACAATCACTTCATTTTTCAGCACCTTGTTGATATGTATGTGCACTTCCACCACAGAGGGAATGCTCTATTTATATTTCAAAGTAGTTTAGTTCTGCAGGTCTGTGCTGAGACACACAGGAATGTTGTTGCTGATTGTCACCATAGCTGGGTTATGTGTTCTGGTGCTATACGAGCAGACACAGTTTTTAATGACTACATGTTTGCTAAAAGAATAAATAAAGTTTTTTGAAAAAGAAAAAAAACTCTGCTTAATAAAAATGTGAAGTCTTCACTGAATGGTTCAGCTGTGAGTACACGTTTTATATGGGGCACCAGGACACGTTTCCTTGTGGGAATTCACACCTTTACAATAACAAGAGAAAGATGGGGGCTGAGCTGGAGTTTGACGTTTCTTTGAGTGAAGGTGGGTTAAAGCTCTATTCTCGAATGGATCGACACCTGATGCAAACAGGCCTGTCAGCTGAATTGGGATGGGACTTTTCTGTCACAGTGAGAGCAGGCTGAAGGCTGAACAGAGGCTCCCGTGGTCAAAGGAGGTGAGAATGACTTGTCCAACATTTCACTATAAGGCGAGCTAACTCTTTAGACACCAACATGACCATACCGCCTGTCTAAAGAAAGAGAGCTGTGCTGTTGTGTAGCACTTTTGAAAAAAATATCAAAGCCCTGCTGTAGCCCCCCCCCCCCCCCACCAACATGGATACAGTGGATGTGAAAGGAAGTACCCATGGCTTGTTGGACATTTGCCAAACTGACAGACCAAGCAGATGGAGAGTGTACCCACTGAGGACAGGTTACAGTAACAACCTGAACACAAGCTGCCAAAAGTTACGAGTAATGCCTGCCTTGCAAGTCACAGAAAATGACATTCCTGGCTTGCAGCAAACATCTAAGCATAGTAGAGAAACAAAAAGTCAGCAAAGAAAACTCACTTTCTAGTGATGCTTCAGCAGGGGATAAACTCACCACAGGAGAAAGACCCAGAAAGAAAAGAAACATATCCTAGAAAGCTTGAAGTTAATGCCAGTCATACATTACATCATCCCCCAGCACCTAACACAAAAACTCAGACACTTGGGACTCAAAACCTCTTAAATGTAGATAGGTGCTGGACTTTCTCATGGGGAGGCCACAGAACGTGCAGGTTGGCAGCAACACCTCCCAGACCATCACACTGAGCACAGGGACCCCACAAGGGTGCGTGCTCATCCCGCTGCTCTTCACCTTGCTGACCCTTGACTGTGTACCAGCCTACAACACCAACCACATCATCAAGTTTGCGGATGACACGATGATGGTGGGCCTCATCACCAACAACGAGGAGGTCAACTACTGAAATGAGGTGAGCCAACTGGTCCAGTGGTGTAAAGACAACAACCTCTTCCTGAGTGTGGGAAAAACCAAGGAGATTGTGGTCAACTTCAGGAGGGGTCATACACAGCACCTCCCTCTGATCATTGATAGTGCAGCTGTGGAGAGGGTGAACAGCATCAAATTGCTGGGGGTGCACATCGCTGAGGACCTCTCCTGGTCAAACAACACATCTGTCATGATCTGCCCTTTGGGCAGATGACGGTGCAGAGGGAGGACTTATGCGCAGGCAGGAAGATGGTGCAGACAATGATTTATTTACAAAAAACACTGTGAATAAAGCGAAAGCAGTGCATGGGCTGAACTCAAAATAACAAAGCAGCTTACAGAGCAGGGAGCAATAATCTTAGCCGGGAGAACATCAGGGAAACGATGATGATGACGCCAGACAGAGCACATAGAGAAACTGACATAAATAGGAGAAACGATAATGAACCTGACAAGAGACAGCTGGGACAAATCAGGGCAGCAGGTGAAGAACACAGGACAGGGAGGGCTGCACACACACTCAGACTGGGAATATACAGGAGACAAGACAGAGCACAATACAACTAAACAGTACAAACAAACAAGGAAGACAAAATATTAAATACAAAGACAACCAAAAGACACAGACACCGGACCGGGGAAGACATGACATGACAGACAATGATCAGAGAACATGGATCACTTAACAATCATAATCTTAACAGAATAAATATTACTGTGAAAAGCAAAAGACCAAAATAAACATAAAACGTGGACACAGTCCCTAGCTGTGCCCCGATTGTGACAACATCACTGGCCAAGAAGGTACAAACTCGCCTCCATTTTCCCCGCAAACTGAGGAGAGCACGAGTCCCCCCCATCATCTACCGGGGCACCACTGAGAACATCCTCACAAGCTGCATCACGGTGCGGTATGGAAGCTGCACCACCTCCTGCCAGAAGACACTACAACGCACAGTGAAAGCAGCCAGCAAGCTCATTGGTGCCCCCCTGCCCCCGGTCTCAGACATCTACCTCACCCGCCTCACCCGCAGAGCCATCAACATTGCAGGTGACACCTCCCACTTCTCACATTCTCTCTTAAGCCCCCTGCCCTCAGGGAAAAGGTACCGGAGCCTCCGGGCCCGCTCCACAAGACTGTTAAACAGCTTTGTTCATCAGGCCATCAGGACCCTGAACTCTGTCCACTTCACACACCCCACCCCCACCCGGACCATAATGCACTCACCCACACAATAACTACCTCAGCTGTTGACACAGAAAGACTGGCACACCAACAGTACTACATTTGCTGCTGTATGTATCTGCACTTCAACTGCAACCATTTGCACAAATACCATATCTGCTGCTGTCTATTATTACCTCCGCCAGGCCGCAGGCCGCAGGAAGTAATGTTTTTGCCGGGGTTTGTTTGTCTGTCTGTCTGTCTGTTGGTTAGCAAGATAACTCAAAAAGTTTTGGACGGATTTCGATGAAACTTTCAGGTGTTGTTGGAAATAGTACAAGGAAGAACTGATTAAATTTTGGGGATGATCCGGATCACCGTCTGGATCCAGGAATTTTTTAAAGGATTCTTTAACATTGTGAGATAGGGCCATTTTCAACATGTCTGCAGGCGCAATGGAGGGCGCTGGTTGTCGTGTCTGACGAACACGAACTCCGCGTTCTTCAAAGTTTTAGGCACAAAAGCACGCAAAAAACAGTAGTGGGCCAGGCCCGGCAGCGTGCCTGTGTTTGCGCTACGCTGCAAAAGCTGAGACGGGCAGCTGTCCGGCGCGGGATTATTTGGCAGAAATTCCCCCGGCAGCCATAGGGGCTGCGCAAAAACGAGCTCTCTGCCGGGGAAGCTTCCAAATCCTCTTTTGGCGAGGAGCGCAACCCCAATAAAACCCACGCCAACCTGTTTTCCCCAATTTGCATCCGTCAGTGAACCCCTGAGTGCTGCTTTCAGTGATCAATGAAAACGCTCGCATAACCCATTGGCCTGTGGATTGTACGCGGTTGTGCGATGAATTGCAACGCCCGCAGCCTGGGAGTTTGGAAATGGAGGAGATGGACACAACAGCAACACTTGAGTTTATTACCTCCGCCAAGGAGCTGCATTTGTCTGTTTGTCTGTCTGTTTCACCAGAGGTGGTTCTTGGCCTAGAGAGGAACCCATTACACTTTGGGGATGATCTGGGAATGCATACCTCAGCCAAGGCTCTTCGCACAGTGTGTCAGCCACAAAACTCCAAAACTAATGGACAGACTTGGATGCAATTTTCACCACAAGTGGCGATAGGTCTACACACAAGCCCATTACATTTTGGAGGTGATCCATGAGAAACAGAAGGAGCCTTGGTGGAGGTATGCGCTCTATGGAGTGATCATGTATGTTAACAACAACTGGTGCAGACCGGGACATATCACTGTTAAACAACGACACTGCAGCAAAGACATTGAGTTGCTAGCTGTTAGCATGAGGCCTACATATCTCCCGAGAGAACACTCACACGTGATCTGCATTGTTGTTTATGCAAATCCGACGGCGAACGCTGGGACAGCGCGTGACGTCATCCATTCAGTAACCAGCAGGCTGCAGACAGAACACCCAGATGCTCTTCTCCTCATCTCAGGCGATTTCAACCACGTTTCACTGTCTCCCATTCTGCCCACTTTCACCCAGTATGTCACATGCCACACTAGAGACAATAAAACACTGGATTTGTTCTACGCAAACACTAAGGAGGCGTACACCTCATCACAACTCCCCCCACTTGGGAGATCGGATCACAACTTGGTTCATCTCCGACCGGTGTACAAACCCCTAGTGCACAGACAACCTCCGGCCATGCACACTGTGGAGTTATGGTCTGAGGAGACAATGGACACTCTAAAGGACTGTTTTAAAGCCACTGCCTGGAAGCAGCTCTGCGATCCACATGGTGAGGACATCGATGGCCTCATTCACACCTTCACGGGCTACCTCAGCTTCTGTGTGGACAAATCCGTTCCCACCAAGACCATACGGCGTCACTCAAACAACAAACCCTGGATCAACCCTGAGATAAAAACACTTCTGAGAGAGAAGAAGAGGATCTTCAGGTCGGGGAACAGGGAGATGCTGAAGTCCGTACAGAGGGAGCTGAGGAGAAAGATCAGAGAAGGCAAGGACAGCTTCAGGAAGAAGATGGAGGACAAGCTGCAACAGAGCGACATCAGCGGGGTCTGGAGAAACCTCAAAACCATCTCGGGGCTCCAGAATACCTCCCCCCAGGCCACGGGGGGCAGGGAGTGGGCGAACAACCTGAATCTGTTTTTCAATAGATTTGACCAACCGCCCTCCCCCCTGTCTGCACAACAACCACTGCTGCCTCTAAGAAATCAAGTCCTGCTACCCACTCCCCACTCCACCGACCCCCCCCCCCCCCCACTCCCAACACACAGCCCCCCATCCTGACCCTGACCAAGACCCAGGTGAGGACGGAGCTGAGGAAGATCAAGGCGAGGAAGGCGTCGGGACCGGACGGCATCAGCGCAAAGCTCCTCAAGTCCTGTGCAGACCAGCTGTGTGGGATTGTGACGTATATCTTCAACATGAGCCTGAAACTGGGGAGGGTACCACAGCTGTGGAAAACATCTTGTGTGGTACCTGTACCAAAAACTTCCCACCCCAAAGACCTGAACAGCTTCAGACCGGTGGCCTTGACGTCCCACTTGATGAAGACCCTGGAGAGACTGCTCCTTGCTCATCTCCGCCCCCTGGTGGAACCAGCGATGGATCCACTCCAGTTCGTCTACCAGCATGGCATTGGGGTGGAGGATGCGGTGATCTTCCTCCTTCACCGTTCTCTGTCCCACCTGGAGAAGCCCGGGAATATGGTGAGGATCATGTTCTTTGACTTCTCCAGTGCTTTCAACACCATCCAACCGATGATCCTGAAGGACAAGCTGCTGCGCGCAGGGGTGGACCAGCACCTGTCATCATGGATCCTGGACTACCTCACGAACCGGCCTCAGTTTGTGAGAACCCGGGACTGTGTTTCCGACACGATCATCAGTAGCACGGGGGCCCCCCAGGGAACGGTGCTGGCTCCCTTCTTGTTCACTCTTTATACTGCGGACTTCTCACACAACACAACACATTGCCATCTACAGAAGTTCTCTGATGACTCTGCGATCGTTGGTCTCATCTCCAGCGGAGATGAAGCTGAGTACAGAGGGCTTATCCAGGACTTTGTGGACTGGTGCCATCGGAACTGCCTCCAGATCAACGCGAGGAAAACTAAGGAGCTGGTGGTGGACTGCCGCAGGCATGGGCAGCCCCTCACAGCACCAGTAAATATACAGGGAACAGACATCGAGATGGTGACATCCTACAAGTACCTGGGTATTCATCTGAACAATAAACTAGACTGGTCACACAATACTGACGCACTCTACAAGAAGGGACAGCGCAGGCTGTTCCTGCTGAGGAGACTCAGGTCTTTTGGTGTACAAGGGGCGCTGCTGAAGTCATTCTATGACACGGTGGTGGCATCAGCCATCACTTTTGGAGTGGTCTGCTGGGGCAGTGGAATTACTGCAGCCGATAGGAAGAGACTGAACAAACTGATTAAGAAAGCTAGCTCTGTCCTGGGGCAACGCCTTGATCCGATGGAGGAGATAGGAGAGAGAAGGACAGTGGCTAAACTGTCATCTCTGCTGGAGTCCGAGTTCCACCCTATGCAGGACATACTGGATGCACTGAGGAGCTCATTTAGCAGCAGACTACATCATCCCAGGTGCACAACCGAGAGGTTTCGTAGGTCCTTCCTACCAACGGCTGTCAGACTGTACAACCTAAGCAGGGCTGCTCGCAGAGATAGCAAAAAGACGTAACAAACTAATAGTTTTTTTTTTTTTTTTTTTTTTTGAATGCAAAAGATGCAATAGACTTACACAATGGTCCTCTCCGGCATACAACTAGGAACATACCGGTCGCTATGGAGGGTGAGAATATGTATGGGCACATAATCATACCATGTAGGATAACTAAATAGACGGTTATGCTGTTTCATCCCACCTAGCAACAATGCTCTGCACTGTGTGTGTTTATATATTTACATATTTATTCCATCTAGCTACAATGCTCTGCACTGGGTGTGTTTATATTTATATATCTATATATTTATTCCATCTAGCTACAATGCTCCGCACTGTGTTTTTATATATCTACATATTATTCCATCTAGCTACATTGCTCCGCACTGTGTGTGTTTATATACTTGCATATTTATTCCACCTAGCTGCAATGCTCCATACTGTGGGTGTTTATATATTTACATATTTATTCCATCTAGCTACAATGCTCTGCACTGTGTTCATATATTCATATATTTATTCCATCCAGCTACAATGCTCTGCACTGTGTGTCTGTGTGTGTGTGTGTGTATATATATATTTTATAGTAATATGTACATATGTATATTAGCTGCTCTTGCTTGCTTGTTTTTTCTTGCCTTCTGATTGTTGCTCTGAGTGTTGCTATCCCTGTGCTGTTGCAATCCTGGAATTTCCCCGTTGTGGGACTAATAAAGGCTTATCTTATCTTATCTTATCTTATCTTATCTTATCTTATGAGTGCTTTTCTAGTTACAATATTGATCATGTGCAGTCCTACCTGTTACTATCTGCACCTACATTACCACACTGAACTGCAACTACAGGTATTACAGCTCTACTTTTCTGTATATAGGATTGCTGGGTTTCATCATCATTAATTGTTTATCTCTGTTTGCACTATGGGAGGTCTGGGTCTATCTTTTGTCACCATTTGCATTACTGGCTGCATTACTTTACATAGACTGCTGTTGTTATTTTTTCCAGTCTTATTCCTTTTTTTTTTTTGTATTGTGTACACCACTGAAGAGAGAGAGAGAAACACCATTTCAATTCTCCTGTATGTCCTGTACGTATAGTAGTACTGACAAATAAAATCTTTTAATCATTAATCTTTGAATGATGGCATTGGTTACAGGTGCATTTCTAAACTGCTGAATGTTCCAGTGAGCACTGTTGGAGCCATCATTTGGAAGTGGAAAGAACATCACTTTACCATAAACTGACCACCACCAGGAGCTCCTGCCAAGCTTTCTGACAGAGGAGTCAAAATAATTATCAGAAGTTATCCAAGAACCAAAGACCACTTGTGGAGAGCTTCAGAAAGACCTGGAGTTAGCAGGTACTGCTGTTTCAAAGAAAACAATAAGTAATGCACTCATCCGACATGAGGTCTATGCCCACTCATCTTGCAAGACTCCATTGCTGAAGAAAAAGCATGATGAAGTTCATTTAAGGTTTGCTGCACAACATTTAGGCAAGCCAGTAAAATACTGGGAGAATATCGTCTGGTCAGATGAGACTAAAATTGAACCTTCTGGATGCCACAGCACACAGCATGTTTGGAGGAGAAATGGCACTGTGAATCAGCCCAAAAACACCATACCAACAGTGAAGATGGGAGGTGGGAGCGTCATGGTGTGGGGGTGTTTTCAGCACATGGTGCAGGCAGACTTTATATATTTGAAGGAAAGATGAATAGACAAATATAGGGAGATATCCTTGATAAGAACCTGTTGCCATCTGCTAAGATGCTGAAGATGAATTGAGGGTGGACAATTCAGCAAGATAATGATCCCAAACACACAGCCAAAGAAACTCTCAACTGGCTCCAGAGAAAGAAAAGAAAAAACTGCTAGAATGGCCAAGTCAGTCACCTGACCTGAATCCAACTGAAAATCTATGGAACGAACTGAAGATCAGAGTTCATAGAAGACACCCACGGAACCTTCAAGATTTGACAGTCTGTGTGGAAGAATGGGCTAAAATCACTCCTGACCAATGCCTGTACCTAGTTTCTCCATACAGAAGGTGTCTGGAAGCTATTATCAACAAAGGCTTTTCTACTAAATATTAAGTGAATTTCACCAAGCATGTTCAATATTTATTCCCTGTGTCATTCCACTTTATTAAATATAATTTGTTTTGTGAACACAGTTGCCTCAATTTCTTTGTATGTATGGATTACCTGGGTTGTTACTGATATCTGGTGAAAATCTCAGGTCAATGGCTCCATCAGAAATATGCTTAATGAGAAAAATGTTGACGTGTTCAATACTTATTTTCCCCGCTGTATATTAAAGTCCACTTTTTCTGTTTGGTCATATTTTTAACAATAAGGGTCATGTCTTTGGCAATATAATTTGTGACTGCAGCTGTGATCTCTTTCCATTTTGTACTTTTGTTGTATGGGATAAATTTTCCAAATGAAGAAGTCATTTTCTTAGGGCTGCTTCCTTTACACTGCGTTCCAAATTATTATCAGTCCCTCCGGGATTTCGTGGGATGATTTTATGATTGTTGCAGCCCAAAAAGCCTTAATTTGTGGGACTTTTTAAAAAAAAAAATTGCGATAAAAGTTGTGATGTTTTGAGGGGTTTTTTGTGCTAAAAGTTGTGGGAAGAATTACAAATTTTGAAGCAGTTGTGGACGGTGATCCGGATCAGCACCAAAATCTAATCATCTGCAGGATACTCCATTTCTGACAATCTGTGAAAATTTCATGAAAATCCGTCCATAACTTTTTGAGTTATCTTGCTAACAAACAGATAGACAGACAGACAAACAAACAGACAGACAAACCAACGCCGATGAAAACATAACCTCCTTGGCGGAGGTAATAATTTTACCTCTAAAGATATATGAAATGATCAAACACTGGATGTAGTGTGGGATCTGCTTGTTCATTTGTGGGTCTATGGACTCTCTTGTCACGTGCGCTCCCACGACAGGGTGCTTTTGGGGCAGGTGGATATCTTTCAACACAAACCCAGCACTTCGTACATGTGGTCAGGATAGAGACATGGTGAACTGTACACCGGCAGGCTGGGGGAGATGGAGGAAGGGACTGTGTTGCAGACCTCGCAGGTGACTGTTTTTTTTAAAAAAATCACATAGTTTTTTGCTGAAGTGTTCTGTTAATACTTACTGTAAACACGAAAGTGAACGCGATGCATTGCGATGCATTTGATTGGTTAGACTGAGCGTTTTAGAGAAAATTTGACTGGTGAAATTGGCAGAAGCTGATGAGGATTGGCCAAAATTGCGGGAAAGTTGCAGTGATTGGACAAAGTTGCAAGGTCATGCAATAGTTGCACTGATTGGCTGATTTCGCCTGAACTGACACAATCGCAATATCGCAAAATCCTGGAGGGCCGGTATTATGCAAATGATATTTATCTCTGATTTTCCTTAATAGTCAATGCAAATAACAGTATAATTTTCAAGTCATCAGAGCATAATTCAAATTTTATTGAACAAACCTCCCAGTGATAACTATTTTTTTTTTTTTGCAAAAATAAAAATAAACCCCCAAAATACACAGATCCAGATTATTTTGTACAACAGAGTTTTAAAAAAATTTATTGGTTGTAAAGAACTGAAAATGGCCATTCGTTGAATTTGCAACACTTGGAGGTCATATTTACTGAAATCAAAAGTTATTTCAATCAAAAACATCTTAACAGGCCAAGTTACATGTCAACATAAGACCCCTTCTTTGATATAACCTTCACAATTTCTGCATCCATTGAACTTGTGAGTTTTTGGAGAGTTCCTGTTTGAATTTCTTTGCAAGATGTCAGAATAGCCTCCCACAGCTGCTGTTTTGATGTGAACTGCCTCTCACCTTCATAGATATTTTGCGTGAGGATGCTCCAAAGGTTCTCAATAGGGTTGAGGTCAGGGGAGGATGGGGGCCACACCATGAGTTTCTCTCCTTTTTGCCTATAGCGGCCAAAGAGACAGAGGTATTCTTTGCAGTATGAGATGGTGCATTGTCATGCATGAAGATAATTTAGCTACGGAAGGCACGGCTCTTCTTTTTGTATCATGGAAGAAAGTGGTTATTCAGAAACTCTATATACTTTGCCCAAGTCATTTTCAGGGGTCAGTGGTACTGGGGGCAGCAATGTTGTCAGCTGCAGGCCCAGTCGCTCAATCTTTCGGCCCCATACCCAATCCAGTAGCTCAAGAGGCATTCTGTTCAGCTGCACGAGTTGTTGTGATCACGGAGATGTACCATCCATATCCGCCGTGGGGCATCCATCAGGTTGCAATGACTCCACTGTTACCTGGTGGGTCAAGGACTCTTCCTCCAATGCTACTGTGGCAGTCTCTGGAGGCTGATGCTGGTCGTGGATCTGAAAGATGTCCAGGGCCTCTACTGCTTTCAGTACAATCAAAGACTCTTTCCACAGTGGCTCAGCTGCAGCTCCTGTAGAGTGGCACTGTGCGAGGATTCAGAAGCAGTCCGGCTCTTTTTCTGCTTTACCTGGTGCTGACTATTGTGATGTGTCACTATCATCATTGTCAAAATCCACACTGGGTTGTTATATCCTGGGATCTTCGGTAGGCATGGGCTCCCTCTCCTATAACTTCCCAGTGGCTCCCGCTGGCTCATGCTGGGCTAGGATCTGAGGCGAGTTCTGCCGCTGTCCCTCGTCTGGGCAGTGTTCCTCCTGCGCACACAGGATGACTGTGCTCTCAACATCATCATCCTGTTGAATCTCGTCCCACTCATTGCTATAATCACTGGTGTATGTTGCATCCCAACCACCGTAGTCAGTCAAGCTGAGTCCGTTGCTGTTGCGGATGGAGAAACCGAGATGGTAGAAAAGGTCACATCCTAATATGTTGTCTCCATGCATGGCCACTTGAAACACAAAGTCAGTAACTACTCTTGACGCGTAGCAGACTGTTAGTGTGATGGCCCCTATGTTGCTAACTCTGTAGCCACCATACCCATACAGTGCCACTGGGTTCTTGCTAATCTTGTGTTTCGGGAAAAATTTCTTCACCATAGCTCAATTCAACATTGACCTCACTGCAGCAGTGTTGAGCAGGAGCAGCAAAGTAACGTTGTCCATCTCTATGATGGATGGTCGTCATAGGTAGATAGCTTTGTTTGGCCAGTGGGCTTGGCAGTGTCATCGACCGGCAAACTTTAGCAAAGTGGTTGAATTTTCCTCACTTCTTGCATCATTGCCCCTTTGCTGGGCAAAGACATGCTCTCTCTTGGTGCATTGGGGACCCACAGTTGCCGCACGTGGAGCATCTCATAGCGGTCCTCCGGTCCACGGTGTTTGCTTCAAACTCTTCTGGTGTGTCGTGTCACTGGGCTCCTCCACACTCACTGCATATGTCAGGTTCTACACCTAGCTCCGATGCTAACCTGTCGGCTGACTCAAGCTGGAATGCTAGCTCGATGGTGTTAGCTAGCGTCATGTTGTTTGGCGCTGTTAGCATCTTCATCCGCAGTCGCAGGCTGCTCGGTTGTTTGGCCAGCTGGCCCCGCACCATCTCATCTTCTATTAAACCAAACTTGCACATACTAGCTAGGTGGTGAAGGTCTGCCACAAATTGTTGTGTTGATTCACCAATTCTCTGTTGCTGTTGGCGGAATCTAATGCGCCATGGCACCATGTTGCCGGGTGAAGCAAAGTAGCTAGCTAGCAGTTTTACAGCATCAGCAAATGAGTACGCTGGTCCTAGCATATAGAAAATGCGTTGTCCTTTTATGCCGAGGTTGTGCACTAACAGAACTCATTTCCATACCTTGTCCAGTTTACGCAGGTCCAATGCCAACACATACATCTCAAAAGCATTGAGCCAGCATGGCCAAGGAATGGGTGGTTCACCGGGGTATTCCAGAATATGGTCTCAGTGGCCTCAGGCACGCCTCCATGGTTTGATTCTCATTACCAAATGTTATCTCCAGAAACCCGGAATAACCAATGGAGAGAGTAGCTGTGGTGGAACTCAAACGTTATCATACTGAACAATCGTTATGGTAGTACAGGTTACAGTGCATCCGCATTCTGTATCGCTATGAGTCTAGAGAGGCCTAAGATGGCTGACTCTCCCCATATATGGACTGGCGTGATGACGTCACCAGCCGGCTGTGTCATCACGCCGCTCCCTGTTATTAACGCCTTCATTACACATTTTTGAAAAACGTTATATACTAAAAAAAAATATAGGCTCAAATGCATAGTAGTTCCTTGACAGTCTTTCATGAATCATTTCCAGTTGAGCCTAAATGGGAATTTGCTTGAGAGGAAATGTTATGTCTTTTCCAGATACAGTGGTGTGAAAAAATGTTTGCCCCCTTCCTGATTTCTCTTTTTTTTTTTGTTTGTCTCACTTAAATGTTTCAGATCAACAAACAAATTTAAATATTAGTCAAAGATAACACAAGTAAACACAAAATGCAGTTTTTAAATGAAAGAGTTTGTCATTAAGAGAAAAAAAAAATCCAAACCTACATGGCCCTGTGTGAAAAAGTGATTGCCCCTAAACCTAATAACTGGTTGGGCCACCCATAGCAGCAACAACTGCAATCAAGCATTTGCAATAACTGGCAATGAGTCTTTTACAGTGCTATGGAGGAATTCTGGCCCACTCATCTTTGCAGAATTGTTGTAATTAAGCCGCATTGGAGGGTTTTTGAGCATGAACTGCCTTTTTTGTAGTGAGCCCGAGCACAGATCTGCTCCGCGCTCGATTCACTTATTATTTTCCCTTTTCTGTCTGTTGTTTAGTCTCATTCTTTATGGGGATTATTCTGTGCTTTTATTTTGATAGTGCCGCGGCAGCAGTTCCGCCTGTCAGTCTGCTCGCGGGCTGTCACAGTTGCGGGCACTTATCTAACATTATCTCTCCACACCCGTTTGCAGTTAAATCAAAATCACCCTTTATTGTCATTCAACTGTACAACCAAATCAAATCAAATCAAATCAAACTTTATTGTCATATTGCTGTACATACAACTGTAGTGCAGGCAAGATGAAATTGCGTTTCTCTCGGCATTCGTATAGATAGAAGCAGCATGATTTAAGACACTCACACATAGCTTCACCCCCCCCCCCCCCCCCCCCATCCATTCACACATCCCTGAGACATACTTGGGAAAAAAAAATAACTAACTATAATATACAAATAATATACAAAATGTCCGTAGGTGCAGTAGTGTGTATGAGAGATTCCGGGTCAACTGTTCAGCATCCTGACAGCAACCAATCATGTACAGTAGAACGAGATTGTGTTTTACCTATCTAGCGTGTTAATCACACACCCCAAGTGCAGAATCAGAGGGCCGCTGCCATGCAAGGCGCCGCCACAAATTTCCCTCCTCCATTCCATTATTGCTGAGCACCAAGCTGGACGGCAGGAAGTTCCACTTTTATATGGTCTTCGGCATGACCAGGCCAAGATTTGAACCTCTGCCTCCCGGGTGCGGGGCGGATAATCTACCAACTGAGCCACCACTCCGGTTGTTGTTGTATTTTCTGTTGAGCTATTTAAGGTCGCCAGCAGGGTTTATTCCTCGCTGAGACCTCGCCCTATCCAGACTGATTTCCCTAACCCTGAAGTTAGTCCTTTTCAGCACATGGTTTCGTCCAAACACACATTTTCTGTGTGTTTATTCCACAGCGCAGGTTTCGCCCTCGCTGCTGCATATATAGTGACTGTGTTGATTATTTATCTGCTCAGTTATTTCACCCTCTGGGTTTGCTTGTGTATATAGTGTATTGTGTTTTGCCCCTCGTGGCACTTTATTTTGTACTTTTGTAATAAAATAACAAACTCACTGCTGGCTTCTGGTACCTCATCTTTGCCCTGCAAGGGGCAAACATAACAGTAAGTTGCAGTCCAATGAGGTGCCAGCCTCAGTTTCTTTGCTTTTGGCTCTGAATTTTTTTCCTTCACTGGGTGCCAGCATTTTTTGTGGGGAGATTATGGTGTAATTCTTCAGGTGGTATCCTATGAGCCTGGGTTTTGAGCTTGTCTAATGGAGATAGATGACCTCCTGGCCATAGCTCGTGATCGTTCCCCCCAAGACGCACTATGGTACCTGGGCCTCGCGGCTGCTAAACGTCATCCTCACCTCGCTGAGCACACTGAGGGCAGGGAGAGGATGGCTGAGCTATTGGCGCTATCGGCGCTCCAACAGAGGAACCATCAGCTGGACCAGAGATCCAACTGACGGTTCCTCCCGAAGAACTCCCGTTCCTCGGCTCGTTATGAGGTTCCTGCCACGGTTCCAGCTCCTGTATCTGCTTTGCTGAAAGACCGTCTTCCTACACAGCAGAGGAGGAGGGCAGTCAGGAGTCCCAGCGAAGATTAACAGTGGGTAGCTGATTTCATCGGGACCAGATGGCTGAAGCTCTCTCTTCCGTTATCCTGGACAAAGTTCTTAAGTGCATGGTGTCAGCAGTTAGGGTTGTGGAGGCACATCTCGGGTTAAACAATTTTCCAGAGTTCGCCGATCTGCTGGCCACCATTTCCGCTCAGCAGCGGCATTTTCGTAACTTGAATTTAACTTCATCTCCAGCCAGAAGACGTCACTGCCCTGCACAGAACCCATCTCGTCCCCGGGACACGGCCATTCCAAAGCGGAGGGAGTATAATGATCATGTCAATACACCGAAAGGTTCCCGTTCGGCTCCAGCTATGGGCCACCAGAAAAACTCCCCTGTCTCCCAGCCAGCTGTTTTTTCCTTGCCACGGCAGAGAGGTATTTAAGCAGCTTCAGCCTCGGGGTCTTCATTGTCAGGTGTTTCGCCAGCTCCCCTACTCCAGACTGCCTCAGCTGCTCCTCTTTCCTCTATGGCACTTCCTCCAGCTGCTGCAAGCCCAGGGATTTCTTCTCTGGCTGTCTCCATCTTCAATCTGTCAGGAGCGGCTCCTCATTGTCTTCCTGAGGGGCCCACCTTCATCGTTATAATGAGAGAAGAAGAAACAGAGCCTGCTGCAGCAGTGACCATCTCTCCCCAGGAAAACAGGCAAGTGTGTTTTCATTCCTTATCTCTAGTTGGTGAATTACCTTGTCTGATTCCTGGGGGTGAGGCTCAGGTCAAGTAGTCCCCTGAGCCCCCACCACCTGCTGCAGCCATTATTACATCTCTTGCTTCCTCTGTGTTTCCTCCTTTATTCCCCGAGTGTCCGTCGGTGCCAGGGTTAGACAGTTGGACAGAAGAGGAGCCTGCAGCCCTGGAGAGCCTGGTTTCAGCCCCGCAGCCACAGCGTGGACAGAGGAGGAGGGCGGACTGTCAAATGGAGTACAGTTCCACCCCTGCTGGAGACGGACCTCTGGTCGCCCCATGGAGCCAGCCATCGGTGGGGGTTACAGTGCCATGGGGTTCTGAGACCATCTGCCTGGACCATCATACCTGCTGTTGGGGACGCCGCAGCAGAGTTTGAGTTGGACCTTCAGGAGGCGGGCTCAAATTTTCGCCATCCGGATTGACGGAGTCCTAGACGGCGGTGGAACTTGAGCTCAGGCGAGTGCACTCTTTTGTTTACAATATTTCAGTGTTGGAGAGATCTTGCCTGGCTCTAGGTCAGGAGAGCCGGGTGCTGCCATCAGAAGCATCTGTGCTCACCTGGGGGAGGTGAGCGGGGTTCTGTAGTCCGCGGGCCCAGCGATGTGGGGAGGCCGCCTGATGGACCGTTTTGCCTGACTTGGTGCTTCTGGAGGTCTGGTAGGCCGCCCAACCTTTTCCTTGTGATGGTTGGGTGGAGCTGGGACTCTGGGAGGCCACCAGAACAATTCACCCATTTGACTGATAATACGTGATTCTTAGTGTTTCTCTATTTATTGGCTGAAGGCACATATTATTCACTTATTTTAGTCCAGATTTCTTTTCTGGTTTAACTTTTCTGGGAGAGAAGTTATTCTTGTTTGAACTTGAAGTTTGGGAATTTGCTGTATTGGTGTTCGGGTTCATGTATAAATTTTCACGTTGACATTTAAAAAAAAAAGAAAAAAGAGAAGTTCTCATTCTGAACCTGTAGTTTTGTCATTTGTTAGGATATTTTTGTGTCTGAGTATACCGATAAATTTTCACTCTGACTTTTCTGGTGAAAAAAAAGAAGAGAAATTCCCATTTGTACTAGTAGTTGTGGTTTTCGTTATTTACTGGGTCTAGTGTATTGTTAAATTTTCTCTTTGACATTTCAAAAGAAAAAAAAAAAGAAATCCTCATTTGTACTCATAGTTGTGGCTTTGGCTAATTTTTGTGTTTTGGTACATTGAGGATTGTTTACTTTGACTTATGTTCTTGAATCTTGTGTAAAGCATTTTGTGTTTATTTTTTTCATTCCAGTGTCACTCCCTCCAGGCCTGGATTCCCCCGCCGGCCCTCCCGAGGCTGGTTTTGATGGTTTTTCTGGTTGGGGGGTGGGGCTTTTTCCTAGATGTTACCTTAGGATGCCTGGAATCCATCCCTTAAAGCGGGGGCACTGAGCGCAGGTCTGCTTCACGCTCAAATCACTTATTATTTTCCCTTTTCTGTCTTTTGTTTAGTCTCATTCTTTATGGGGATTATTTTGTGCTTTTTTTTTTGACAGCAGCACTTCCGCCTGCCAGTCTGCTTGCGGGCTGTCACAGCTGCGGGCACTTATCTATCATTATCTCTTCACACCTGTTTGCAGTTGTATTTTCTGTTGAGCTATTTAAGGTTGCCAGCAGGGTTTATTCCTCGCTGTGACCTCGCCCTATCTAGACTGATTTCCCTAACCCGGAAGTCAGTTCTTTTCAGTGCATGGTTTCATCCTTGCTATTTTCTGTGTAAGTGTTTATTCTACAGTGTAGGTTTTGCCCTAGCTGCTGCATATGTAGTGACTGTGTTGATTCTTTATTTGCTCAGTTACTTCACCCTCCGGGGTCACTTGTGTATATAGTGTATTGTGTTTTGCCCCTCGTGGCACTTTATTTTGTACTTTTGTAATAAAATAACAAACTCACTGCCACTGCTGGCTTCTGGCAAAGAAAACATTTTTAAGGTCATATCACAGCACCTCTATCGGATTCAGGTCAGGACTTTGACTAGGCCACTCCAAAGTCTTCATTTTTATTTTCTTAAGCCATTCAGAGGTGGACTTGCTGGTGTGTTTTGGATCATTGTCCTGCTGCAGAACCCAAGTGCGCTTCAGCTTGAGGTCACAAACAGATGTCCGGACTTTCTCCTTCAGGATTTTTTGGTAGACAGCAGAATTCATGGTTCCATTTACCACAGCAAGTCTTCCAGGTCCTGAAGCAGCAAAACAGCCCCAGATCACCACACTACCACCACCATATTTTACTGTTGGTATGATGTTCCTTTTTTGAAATGCTGTGTTACTTTTACATTGGATGTAATGGGACACACACCTTCCAAAAAGTTAAACTTTTGTCTTGTCGGTCCACAGAGTATTTTCCCAAAAGTCTTGGGAAATATCAAGATCTTTTCTGGCAAAACTGAGATGAGCCTTTATGTTCTTATGGCTCAGTAGTGGTTTTTGTTTTGGAACTCTGCCATGCAGACCATTTTTGTCCAGTCTCTTTCTTATGGTGGAGTCATGAACACTGACCTTAACTGAGGCAAGTGATGCCTGCAGTTGTTTGGATGTTGTTGTGGGGTCTTTTGGAACCCCTTGGATAAGTCGTCGCTGCACTCTTGGGGTAATTTTGTCGCTGGCCACTCCTGGGAAGGTTCACCACTCCTCCATGTTTTCACCATTTGTGGACAATGGCTCTCACTGTGGTTCGTTGAAGTCCCAAAGCTTTAGAAAAGGCTTTAGAACCTTTTCCAGACTGATAGATCTCAATTACTTTGTTTCTCATTTGTTCCTGAATTTCTTTGGATTGCAACATGATGTCCAGCTTTTGAGGATCTTTTGGTCTACTTCACTTTGTCAGGCAGGTCCTATTTAAGTGATTTCTTGATTGAGAACAGGTGTGGCAGTAATCAGGACTGGGTGTGGCTAGAGAAATTGAACTCAGCTTTCCCAGTTTTCCAAAGATGTGATAAACCACAGTTAATTTATTTTTTAACGGGCTGGAGGGTGGGGGTCAATCACTTTTCACACAGGGCCATGTAGGTTTGGATTTTTTTTTTTACCCTTAAAAATAAACACCTTTATTTAAAAACTGCATTTTGTGTT
This sequence comes from Pholidichthys leucotaenia, assembly GCA_020510985.1. NCBI lineage: Eukaryota > Metazoa > Chordata > Actinopteri > Cichliformes > Pholidichthyidae > Pholidichthys > Pholidichthys leucotaenia. Next base: position 277,402,536 of record CM035840.1, on the reverse strand, counting down.
TATTTGTTATCTTTGTCTAATATTTAAATTTTTTTGATGATCTGAAACATTTAAGTGTGACAAACACAAAAAAATGTGAAATCAGGAAGGGGGCAAACACTTTTTCACACCGTTGTATGTGCGTTCGTCATGCACATTCATGAGTGATGCTTTCCATGACCTGGACTGTGAGGATGCTACGTCCTGCCTGGAAACTTGTTCTGCAACAAGTGAACAATTTAGCCCTTTCTAGACGTCAACTGTGCTTCCTAAAAGCACAATATACAGTTACAGCAGCCTTCTCATTTTATATACTCTGCAGGCTGTGCATTGGAGTGACAGTATAAGTTTGACAGATGGAGGAGGAAAAAAAAACTGAAGCACTTCCCTTGGGGATGTCTTAGTGGGATTCATTTTTTTTCTTTAATTACATTTCTAAATAGGAGGGAATGCAACGAGCTGACACATCGAACATTATCATAGCGAGATGAAAGTGGGGTTACCGTAAGCTCTTCATGTGTACGTCTGTTCCAACTTTTGCTCCAACCCTTCTCATTCAAGCTAAATCTTCATCTTTTGCTCTCATCTAACGAGCCTTGTAATTTTTGCTTCTTTAGACAGGTGTATTAAATCACCATTATCATACATCTATGAGAGCATCCTGAGCTACTTTCACATGATGGCACCTCTATTTATAAGTCTTGTAACCTTGAATTGTGACAGGAGGCAAAGAGTTGCATTTCAGCGCCTCCATGGAGGATATCAATCAGCCATAGTCGACTAATAACTTGTGGAGCATTTATCTCCATGTCAGAAGAGTGAGGAGTGAGAAATGATGAAGGCAGACAACCTGTAGAGCTGCTCACATTACACCATGGATTTCTGCAGCCCTCAGGCTAAGGGGAGAATGTCAAGGGGGAGGGACTTGAAAGGCGGGAATAAAAGCGGGGCCTAGAGATGGCTTGCCAAATAGTGAATAGAGCTGAGACCTTTTGAAAAGTCAGACAGCTAACTTCTGACTGACTCACTTCATCTCCATCGGCATTGTTTATTTATGTGGCAGATGGGTTGCATAAATTTCATTGTGGAACTCACCGTTATAAACCTAACTCAATTAGCCAGACGGGGTGTTAGCAGACACTTTGCCGGATACATTGCAGCAAATCACAATAGGCAGGCGGGTGATATTTTTCATTTTTGGTGGCTAAGGCTCAAGCCCATTATTTTTCCTTGTTTGTGTGAGTGCCTGACTCATTGAATAATCAGTTTGATGAATAAAACCAGTCTCCGTAGGCATAATGTTTTTGGCTCACATGAGAGTCTGTGTTGAAGGGGGTGTGGTGGGGGGTGGGCGAGCCACTTCAGTATGCCCATGCACACGGTGAGGTCTCTCGCTCTCTTTTTTTTTCACCCTCTCTCAAACGCGAGTGCAAATAGCGTGGCAAATTCATCACTAATGCCCAGAGCTTTCAATCAAATTATCTTGACTCCTTGGATCATGTTTTGTCCACCTGTTCTCTTTTGTCTTCAACTTAACCCCTCATTGTTCTATTTCACTCCTGCTTCTATATTTTCCTCCCCATTGTCCACTTACCTGTGCTCTGCATAATCGATCTCCTCCGCCCGCCATCATTTCTCGCGCTCGTTTGAAATATTTCTCATGTCCCCACTTCATCTACATACCGACCTCCTCTTGCCGCCTCCCTATCCGTTGCTCATTTCATATCGTCTTCTTTCTCTCTCCCCACCACTGATCCCACCCTGGCAGCCTTGGCCTTCTTAAATGCATCATTTCTTCCAAGAGATATCCTTCTGCACTGACCTCTGTGCTAGCTGGCTGACTGCCATCTCCACTCAATGGACTCATCAATCCATCTTGGTTCTTGGATGGCCTTGATTTTATTGTCTCACACAGCCCTCTGTCATCCTTTCAGATTTTTACATGTCTGCATTTTCTGAGCAAATACTGCCTTTGATTACATGGAGGTAGAGTGGCGGAGTCCAGGTGGGTAATTGTTGTAAAGTCCTTGCTGGGGAACCTGATCTATACAGGTCTGGATGTGACATTTTTGCAGAATTAATGATTTGAACCTTAATTTATTTTTCCACTCATTATTGATAATTGTAAGCACATTTTGATGTGTTAATGCTTTACATTAAGTGATGCAAGGGCATATTTATTCATCACGCTGAAGTGGCCAAACTAGAGGTGCTGTAAAAAGAAAAAAAATAATGTTGAATGGTTAAAGTTCTCGCTAACAAGTATAATAGTGAAAATTGGCCATACCTTCACCATCACCATGCTCTGTTAATAATAATAATAATAATAATGATGCATTGATTTTATATAGCGCTTTATCATATATACTCAAAGACGCTTTACAAATAGGTACATTATTCATTCACTCCAGACAAACAGTGGTAGTGGTAAGCTACTTCTGTAGCCACAGCTGCCCTGGGGCAGGCTGACGGAAACGTGGCAGCCAATCTGCGCCAACGGCCTTTCCGGCCACCACCGAACATTTTATACATTTATACACATTCATACCCAGTGTTATGGACACTGGAGGCAATGCGGGTGAAATGTCTTGCCCAGGGGCACAACGGCAGGATATCTGGGGAGAGCGGGATTCGAACCGCCAACCATGGGGTTATTAGACAACCTGCTCTACCTCCTGAGCCACTGCCGTTAATCATGATTTACTTTGGAAAAGGTACACAGAATGTTTTCATACCTAAAGGTGCATTCAGACCAAACACGAAAGTGCAAATTTTTCATGCGATGCAATTACATGTTAACTCAAGGTAAACATGTGAATAGACAAGAATTCACCATCTGAGCAAGCTGCAGATGGGCGGAGTTGCCTTTATAACTTCTGCAGCTGTGTTCTATCTGCTGTGGAAATCCCCAGAACAGTCATGTTTACGCGTTGGGGCTGAAAAGTTCATCGGCTGACCATGATGCAGTGGTCAAACTTAACCAAAAGTGGTTTATTTTCCAACATATTTTTCAACATTTCATTGGTGTTGCAGCACTTGGATCCCTGCGGTATAGAAGCTCTCTTCTTGATCCTCAAAGACATAACTTCTTCTTAGTCAGCCTATGAACTTTTCAGCCCCCCATAGGTTTATATTATCCGACGGGGCCTCACCTGGAAAAAGTATCCCTGCCTTCAAAACTTCACCTGGATAATGGTCGTTTACACTGCTAGCCTGCTAGCCCTCGTTAGCACATCCATGGCAGGAGTCCGTGGGTGGATAACTCCGACACTCCGATTCAGCTGCACAGCTCCCGGTCCATCTGTCTGCAGGTGAGAGGCAGTCTCATTTTCAAACTAGCTTACTCTCCAGTTCTGATACTTTCACTCCAGTGATGGCAGAATCTCAAGGCTGATTACTAACTAGCACTACCAAATCCCTCAGGCGTGCAGATGCCCGAATTTGCATGTTTTCTGCATATTTACATTAGCTTTACATGCATTTGTGTCACACTTTTGTGTTTGATCTGAACGCACCTTCAGCTTGTTTGTTTTGGCATGAATCACTTAAAGATTTTTTAAACGTGGGTCAGTTCTTCTTCCGTTCACATGGACAAAAATCCATGCTGATCAAACTATGCAAGGAAGTCCTCTTCACTTATTGGTCAAATGGTAAACAGGACATGTAAATACAGGAAGCAAATCCTGCACTGACAGCGCATTTCTGTGCTCCTTTATTGTATTTATGCATTTACCACATAAAACAAGTAAAAGAGTTTGAAAATGTTGAAGCTGTGACTTAAAAAGTCTTGCTCATAGCTATTGTTCCTGTTCCAGTTGAGTAGGCTTCCTCGCCTGGAGGATCACACCAGAGGTCACCAGATGATTCAGTTTTTTCCCCCCTCGTCTTTCTGTGTTCTCACCAGATGAAGCAAAGTGCACTGAAGAAAAAAACCAAACCAAAACAAAGTTCAACTGAAATGGACTACAGCCTGTACATGTGAACGCACCCTCCGTCTTGGGGTATTCAGAATAGGGTGAGCTGCACATCACAGTGTTTTTCACATCAGCTCTCCCATGAGCCAGTGACACTGCCCAGAACACTGAACCTGAATGGCTCCACTGTCCTCCAGTCAGAATATGTCGTGTTTTAGCTGCTCTAGGGGTTAGCCCACCAAGATGACAGTTCATTAAGCAGCAAGTGTTAGACAAGATATTAACACATGAAAATAGCTCTTCTTCTTTTTCTTCTTGTCACTCAGCCGTCGCCACCACTCACATTTTCCAGTCTCTTTTAGATAAGCCTCTCAACTGTGTGCCCTCTTTGGTTCCCTTTTATCACATCACAGATGCAATCAGCCACACCTGCCGCCTAGTGTCCACAGCCCTATCTCACGCCAAGCTATTGCGTGCATAGTGACCATGACACCCCAGCCTTTTTGTTCTTTTAAAGTTTGCACTGTGCAGGAGAAAATGAAAAAGTAAAGAAGCCATAGACTTCAGATGGATGCAGACGCCTTGATGTCATACTGGTTTTGTGTGCTCATGTTTTGAAGCCCTAAATTTGGAATAACCTTCTCTTTTATTACGCAATCATGGAGTTGGGATAATGCTAAATTTCTATTGTCAGAAATGCAGCTTTAGGGTGCTTTCACACCTGAATTCGTTTATTTTGGTTTGAATCAGTTGACAAGTTTGTTACTTTGTATCATTTCCTCCTTGGTTCACTTCCCTTTCACACAAGAAAAAAAATTCAAGTGGACCAAATTGCGTCACGTTAAATCCCGTGAGACTTATGTCAGAATGTTCTCTGTTCTTACTGGTCAGAGTTTTTTGCTGCGAGAACAGGAAAGGTAAATACAGGAAGTAGGATTACTGCTGTGCATTTATGCATTTCTGGGGAGAAAATAATACAAATTGTAATGTAATCTATGGGGGGTTTTCATTGCCCTGGTTATTGTTTATTACATACGTGCATATGCCATTTTTGACAAATCGTACAGTTTGAAAATGAAGCGCTGCTACAGATGTAAAGTAACATGTTAACGTTCATTAATCCTCCAGAACCGTGACATGCTCAGCCACAGATATTTTTGAAGATCCATCAGGTATGTACAGTAGCGTAAAATGTTTGTCGCTGGTCCTGTTTTAGTATGGTCCCTTCCTCACCTGCAGGACCACACCAGAGTTTGCCGTTTGATTTGAACTGAGGCCACCTCTTTCTGGAGATCTCGGTACGGTTCCTTTGGTGTGCACCTGAGTGCAGTTACTGTGTTCTCACTAGACGAAATGAACCGCACTAATGGAGAAAACGAATTTGAGTTCAACTGAAATGAACTAAAGCCTGTAGGTGTGAAAGCACCCTTAAACCGCTATAAAGAGGAGTCCTCTCTGGCTGGCCAGAAAGACTGCTGAATCAAGGCACTTCTTCTTTGGCTTCTCCTTTTGTTTTATCTAAACTGCAGAGAAATCTTCTTGCAAAATATTATTTAGACATTTATGTCAATAATGACAATGTCATTATTTATTTTAATTGGATTTTAATACACTGATAGCTCGTTGTATTTTAATTTGCAGTCATAAAATAGCATTTCGCAACCACTGCGATGGTGAGTGAGATAACACAGTTATCAGTAAAAGTTGGTCCTGCTGCTAATGCTTATCATGTGACCCTAACCTTGCAGCTTGTAGCAATTAGTTGTGTCTCCTTGAAAATTCAACCGTGAAGAGAAAGGCTTTGGTTTGCTTGCAGATGAGGCTTTCTACATTATAGAAAATGCTTAAACACAGCTCAAGATCAACACTGCAGATGCACTTAGTATGCATTACAAACTTCTATCTGATCGCCGACGGGTCAACAGCCCTCTTTTGCCCGTTCACTCGCACGGCCATGAGGAAAATGAATAAATGCACAGCCGCTTCATTCTTTGCTGAGCAATGCTTTTGCAATTGCAGATCAATAAGGGCTGTACCACCCAGCCTACAGGACAAGTCAGAGGCAGGTTTGAGGATTTTCTGTTATATATGGACATGCTAAATGTCAGTCATGCTCCCCCAGCTCTCCAAGGCCATTATGAGTGTTTGCACAGCACTATTTATAGAGAACCTCAGCATGTTTAGTCATAAGGCACCTGACCCTTCAAATCATATCCCACTGAGGTGAGGACTGAACACTAGCAAACATTTTCTTTTTCTTTTAATATATCAGCAGCATTAGGAAGGCAGAATTTGAGTTTTTAAAAGGGCAAATATGTCCTTGTTACCACTGGCTTTCCCCTCTCTATCAGTCTTTTGTAACATTCTTCACGTCTCTCTTTCAGTAAGGCTTTTTCTCCCCCTTTGAAGGTTCTCCAGCCTCCACAGCTCCTTCACTGTAGACCGCAACACTCACAGAGGCGTTCGGTATGTTTGTACTACTGACTTCGACAGAACCCTCAGGTTTTAACCTCACCTCCAATATATTCAGGCTTTCCAGCGGCCCCACTGAGCTGAGCAAACTTCACAGACAAGGGACAGAGATGGAGGGCACTTAACTGTCTGCACACTAAAAGCAGAGCCTTCTTTGCTTTTAGCTTGATTCAACTCATGTTCACTCATAAAATTATTTAAAATGTGCTCTTGGCATTTTAACACCCACTTTCAATTTGAATTCAACTCCACTTTCCTGTGTAAATGAAGGGCAAGAGTAAAAGTTGCATATTATCACAGCAACTCAAATGTGATTTTTTCTGGGGGTTGCATGAAAAATCCATAAAAGGCAGAGTTACTCAAAAAAAGAAATCACAATTTGCTGCAGATGCATTGCAGCGGCTTTGCAATCACACAGTTGCTGTCTTTTCCTGCCTACAAAGGCAAAATGGCATTCAGTTGCTATTGCAAATGTACATCTGTGTGACTGTGAATATAAATGAGACTACTAGGCCTCTTGTTCTCATGGTAACACTAGCAGAATGTGATGTGCTGATTGACCTTGTGGAGTTTCCTGTTCCTGCAAGGATTTTTAGCTGCAAGGTGAGTTTCCGAGGCGTCTGTGAGGAAACCGGTTTACCGCTTCTGACAGTAAATGGTCAGATGTTGGGTTTGCTCATTTTCTTTGAGGGCATGCAAAACCAGAGTAACTCTAATAATTTATGTAAGGAGAAACACATCTGTCAAAAAAATAAATTGCATTCATTTCATTCACTACACTTATTAGGAAATGATTGCAACCATTCAGGTGATCATTGTGTAATATTTCAGTTTACACATGCAGCGCATTACAATGACACACGGATCAGTGAGCTTTGCTGCAGTGGTGCGCTGGCAGGCCTGTGGGGGGCACTCCAGCACCATTGCCGTCTCTGTCACCCCTTCATCTGTCCCTCTCTTCCCTCCATCTCCACTTTTTTCTCAGCTCAGCCTTCCCATTTTCTGTCTTCCTTTTGTTCGGTGACTCTATCACTCCTTGGTCTTCCTCTCTCTCCTTCTTGTACTAATGTGCTCTCTCATCGCTGCCGCCCTCCCTCTCGCTCGCTCTCATTTCCTCATGCATCCCCAGTTTCTCCTCCTGTTAACCCGCTCTTACTTTAGTGGACGCCCATTTCCCCCACTTCACCACTCCTTTCTTCTCTATCCCTCCTCTCCTTTTCTTTTGTCCTGTTTTTGTGTGTGTGTTGGTCACATTTTTCTTTAGATTTTTTGTATTGATGCTTAACCCCCCTCCCCCCCTCCAGTCCATCCTTTAACTTCCAATACACTGATTTGCAGTGAAGCACAAATAAGTCTTCCATTCTGAACCAGGGTATTAAGAGCCCAATGGTTGGTCAAGACCCCTTGTGGTTATTGTAAATTTCAACCCATCCATAAATCCATCCATCTTCTACCGCTTTTCCGGAGGTCCAGGTCGCGGAGGCAGCAGTTCAAGCAGAGAATCCCAGACTTCCCTCTCCCCAGCCACCTGCTCCAGCTCTTCAGAGAGGATACCAAGGCGTTCCCAGACCAGCTGGGAGACATAGTCTCTCCAGTGAGTTCTGGGTCTGCCCTGGGGTCTCCTCCCAGAGGGACATGCCCAAAACACCTCAAGTGGGAGGCATCCAGGAAGCATCCTGATCAGATGCCCAGACCACCTCAACTGGCTCCTTTCAATGTGGAGGAGCAGCGGTTCTACTCTGAGCCTCTCCCAGATGACTGAGCTCCTCACCCTATCTCTGAGGGCGAGTCCAGCAATCCTACAAAGAAAGCTCATTTCAGCTGCTTGTGTCCGCCATCTTGTTCTTTTGGTCATTACCCAAAGCTCATGACCATAGGTGAGGGTAGGAACGGAGATTGACCGGTAAATCGACAGCATTGCCTTAGAGCTTAGCTCCGCTATTCGCCACAACAGACTGGTGCAATGTCCACATCACTGCAGATGCTGCTCCGATCCATCTGTCAATCTCTCACTCCATTCTCCCCTCACTCGTGAATAAGACCCCAAGATACTTTAACTCCTCCACTTGGGGCAGGAGCTTGTCCCCAACCCAGAGAGGACAATCCACCTTTTCCTGGCTGAGGACCATGGACTCGGACTTGGAGGTACTGATTCTCATCCCAGCCGCTTCACACTCAGCAGCAAACCGGCCCAATAAGACCTGTAGATCATCACTGGATGAAGCCAGCAGGACAACATCATTTGCAAACAGCAGAGATGAGATCCTGTGGTCACCAAGCATGACACCCTCCATTTCCTGGCTGCACCTAGAAATCCTGTCCATAAAAATTATGAACAGGACCGGTGACAAAGGGCAGCCCTGGCGGAGTCCAACTCTTACTGGAATTGAGTCCAACCGAGTGTTGGCAATACGAATCAAACTCTTACAACGGTCCTACAGAAACTGAATAGCTCGTAACAACAAGCCCGATACCCCATACTCCCGATGCCCCCCCCCCCACAAAAAAACCATGAGGGACGCGGTCGAATGCCTTCTCCAAGTCCACAAAACACATGTAAACTGGTTGGGCAAACTCCCACGAACCCTTGAGTATTCTCGAGAGGGTAAAGAGCTTGTCTGATGTGCCACGGCCAGGACGAAAACCACATTGATCCTCCTTAATCCGAGGTTCAGCCAATGGCCGGACTCTCCTCTCCAGTACCCTGGCATAAACCTTCCCAGGGAGGCTGAGGAGTGTGATCCCTCTAAAGTTGGAGCACACCCTCTGGTCCCCTTTTTTGAAGAGAGGAACCACCACCCCAGTTTGCCATGCCAAAGGCACTGCCCCCGACCTCCATGCAATGTTGCAGGGGCGTGTAAACCATGACAGCCCTACAACATCCAGGGCCTTGAGATACTCAGGGCGAATCTCGTCCACCCCGGCCCGACCACCAAAGAGATTTTTAACCACCTTGGTCGTCCCCCTCATCCACAAGCCCTGCTTCCTCTGTGGAAGGTGTGTCAGTGGGATTGAGGAGATCCTCGAAGTATTCCTTCCACCACCCGACGATGTCCCCAGTCGAAGTCAGCTGTGCCCCATCCGCACTATACACAGTGTGGACAGGGAGCAACTTTCCCCTCCTGAGTCTCTGGACAGTTTGCCAGAATCTCTTCGAGGCCGACTGAAAGTCTTGTTCCATGGCCTCACCGAACTCCTTCCATACCCGAGTTTTTGCTTCAGCAACCAACTGAGCTGCACTCCGCTTGGCCTGCCGGTACACCTCAGCTGCTTCGGGAGTCCCACAAGCCAACCAAGCTTGATAGCACTCCTTCTTCAGCTTAATGGCCCCCCTCATCAGTGGTGTCCACCACTTGGTTTGGAGGTTGCCACCACGAGATGGCCCAATGACCTTGAGGCCGCAGCTCTGGGCCGCTGCTTCAACAATGGAGGTGGAGAACATGGCCCATTCAGACTCCATGTCTCCAAACTCCCTCGGAATGTGGTCGAAGTTCTTCCGGAGGTGGGAGTTGAAGACCTCCCGGACAGGGGCCTCAGCCAGACATTCCCAGCACACCCTCACTATACGTTTGGGTCTACCAGGTCTGAATGGCATCCTCCCCTGCCATTGGATCCAACTTACCACCAGGTGGTGATCAGTTGACAGCTCTGCATGTCTCTGCATTCAGTCTCTGCAGTCTGAATGGGTTCAGACTGCCAAGGCCTCCGCCTTTGACCACCACCTGATCCACATAGCACCGGACCCCCATGGTCCCTCCTGCAGGTAGTGAGCCCACTAGAGGGCGGACCCATGTAACTCCTTCGGGCTGAGCCCGGCTTGGTCCCATGGGCAGAAACCCGACCACCAGACACTAGTCATCGAGCCCCTCCCCCAGGCCTGGCTCCAGGGTGGGGCCCCGGTAACCCCATACTGGGTGGGGCACACTGAATCCTTGTTCTAGCATTCATCATGAGAGTCTGTTGGATCGTTCTTAGTCTGGCCCTTCACCAAGGACCAGTTTTTCTTGGGTCACCCTACCAGAGGCAAATTGCCCCGGACAACATAGCTCCTGGGATCACTGGGGCACGCAAACCCCCCACCACGATAAGGTGACTATCCATGAGGGGTAAATTTCAACCCACTTCTCAGAAATGGGTGATGCACGGTTGCTCTTTATTCACTGGGTGTTAAACTCTTACAAACATAAAGAACTGCAGCAGGATAGAAGGTTAAACCTCAGCTTTTGACCATATATAAAAGAGAACATTACACAGAGTAAAATGGCAGTTCAAGAATAAAAGAGATCACACAACAAAGACTGGGGAAGAGAAAGCAGACTTAGAGAGATATGAGGGCTGATTAGGAGACTGAGAGTAACATGGAGGGCTTAATTTGTGCCAGATCCTGCCAGAACAAGACCCGGAATCTCCAACATCAAGTCCAGAACCTCTTTAGTGCGATCTGGCACGTCTTGTTTCAAATCAAATCAAATCAAATCAACTTTATTGTCATATTGCTGTACATACAACTGTAGTGCAGGCAAGATGAAATTGCGTTTCTCTCGGCATCCACATAAATAGAAGCAGCATGATTTAAGACACACTCCCACATAGCTTCACCCCCCCACCCCCCCATCCATTCACACATCCCTGAGACATACTTGGGAAAAAAAACTAACTAACTATAATATACAAATAATATACAAAATGTCCGTAGGTGCAGTAGTGTGTATGAGAGATTCCGGGTCAACTGTTCAGAATCCTGACAGCTTGTGGAAGGAAGCTGTTGATCAGTCTGGTGGTTCTGCCTCTGATGGTCCGGAATCATTTACCAGATGGAAGAAGTTCAAAGTGTTTATGCAGAGGGTGAGAACGGTCCTTGACAATGTTCAGTGCCCTGCTCCTACAACGGTTCTGAAAAAGTTCTTGGACAGAGGGGAGGGAGACTCCAATTACCCTCTCAGCCCCCTTGACTATCCTCTGCAGGGCTTTTTTGTCTGACATACTGCAGCTGGAGTACCATGTAGCAATGCAGTATGTCAGAATACTCTCCACCACACCTCTGTAGAAGGTCCTGAGGATGCAGATGGGGAGAGAGGCCTATTTGAGTTTCCTCAAGAAGTGTAGTCTCTGCTGAGCCCGCTTCCTGATCCCCAAGGAATTCTTGCTCCAGATCAGGTCCTGCGAGATCTGCACTCTGAGGAACTTGATGTTCTCCACTCTCTCCACTAAACGGCCGCCGATGCTGAGGGGGACGTGCTCAGGCTGTGACCGCCGGAAGTCGATAATCATCTCCTTCGTTTTGTCCACGTTGAGCACCAGATTGTTCTCCCTGCACCAGCCCTCCAGGTCTCTCACTTCTTCCCTGTACATTGATTCCTCATCCCTCTGAATAAGTCCCACCACCGTGGTGTCATCTGCAAACTTAATAATCTGGTTCCCCTCGTGTCTGGATACACAGTCATGCGTTAGGAAGTGTAAACAACAGTGGACTGAGTACACAGCCTTGAGGGGATCCGGTGCTCAGCGTGACAGAGTTGGAGATGTTGTTTCCGACCCGGACAGACTGAGGTCTCTCAGTCAGGAAATCCAGGATCCAGAGACATGTGGCGGTGTTCAGACCGAGAAGGAGTAATTTCTCCATCAGTCTGTGGGGAATAATGGTGTTGAATGCTGAACTGAAATCAATGTACAGGAGTCTGGCATAGGTGTCTTTCTGGTCCAGGTGGGTGATGACAGAGTGTAGGGTGGTGACTATAGCATCCTCAGTGGAGCGGTTTGAACGATATGCAAACTGGAGCGGGTCGTGTGATGCAGGGAGGCAGGCTGTAATGTGTGGTTTGACAAGCCGTTCAAAACACTTCATCACAATTGGTGTCAGTGCAACAGGACGATAGTCATTCAAACAGGACACAACTAGTTTCTTTGCCACCGGTACAATGATAGAGGTCTTGAAGCATCTGTGAACGATGGCCTGACTCAGGGAGATGTTATAAATGTCAGTCAGGACATCCGCCAACTCGCTCGCGCAGTCTCGGAGCACATGTCCCAGAATGTTGTCCGGACCTGCAGCTTTGCGTGGGTTGACTCTGGTTAGGGTCCTCCCTGTGTCCGCTGTGTTGATGGTAAAAGCTGGTCCGGCCGATGGTGGGGGTGGGCCAGCCCTCCCTCTGATTGTCGAGTATGATGCTTCAAAACGTGCAAAGAAGTCGTTAAGCCTGTCTGGAAGCGAAGCGTCGTCATCATCGACCCCCTGCCTAGACTTATAGCCCGTCAGTGTCCGAACTCCCTGCCACATCTGCTTGGTGTTCCTAGTGTTACAGAGGTGTCCCCGGATTTTCTCCGCATAGGCGTGCTTTGCCTCCTTAATTCCCTTTGAGAGCGCAGACCTGGCTGAGCGGAGGGCGATCCTGTCCTTCGCTCTGAAGGCTGCATCTCTGGCTGTAAGCAGCGAGCGCACCTCTGCAGTCATCCAGGGCTTATGGTTACACCGCATAGTGATGGTCTTCACTGTAGTGACATCCTCTGTGCACTTCGCGATGTAGCTGGTGACTGTATCAGCATACTCCTCCACATCTCCACACATTTCAATATGAAAATATATAAATAAGTTTTTTGCCCATTATTTAATGCTATCTGTGCTATTAGTCTTTTTTATTTGTTCCTTGTTTACCTATTTTAACTACATTTTGAATTGGATTTTAGGGGTGGGGGATGGTGCCGGGACACAGAGCTGCGGTTTGAATGACCTTTCAGCATCAAGGAGGAAGCTCAATGGCCAAGCGACAGGGAACTTCAATGCATTTTTTTGAACCAGCGGAGAGTACCCTCTAAGGGCATGGATGTGGGTCAACAGTGTGCACGGCCCCATGGACACAGGAGGATAGGTAGCAATGATGTTAGCCTAGCCACACCTGTTGCTAGCAGAGCATAGTGGTGGACAGCGATGGGGAATCTCTGATGGACTGAAGGATCTTTGAGCTGACTGAACCAGTATGGAATACGAGCTTCTCAATGCCGACATCATCCTTTCTCCTCTCCACCATCTCCTTACTACACATTATTTGCTTTGTCAGCCTCCCGGATTATACAGGTACATTTCAATAAATTAGAATGTCATTGAAAAGTTGATTTCAGCAATTCAGTTCAAAAAATGAAACTCCAATATTGCATAAAATTAATTTTAAAAAATGGATTTTTTAATAGAAATGTTGGCTAACTGAAAAGTATGTCTATGTACACACTCAGTACTTGGTCAGGGCTCCTTTTGCATGAATTACTGCATCAATGCAGCGTGTCTGTGAACTTTGTTCACTGGTGTGAGGATTCCTACCTGCAGCTGAATACAACAAAAATGAAAGATATGATTATTGACTTCAGGAGGAAAACTCCCAGGCACAAAGTCACCATACTAAAAGGTCAGACCACCGAATGTGTACAATCGTACAAATATCTTGGGATGATTATTGATAGTAAATTAAACTTTGAAGTGAACTGTGAAAGGGTGTGCAAAAAGGGTCAGCAAAATTTGCATTGTTTGAGGAAACTGGCACGCTTCCAAATTGACCGAACCATAATGACTATGTTTTATCGGGCTTTTATTGAATCTGTTTTATCCTTTTCTTTAATGTCATGGTTTGGTCAGATAAAACTGAAACAGAGGAAATCCTTGGATCAGGTAGTTAGATGGTCCAGTCGTTTGCTTGGTGAGTCACAGCTGAGCCTGACATCCCTGTACACCAGACAAGTACAGAGGATGGCTGACTCGATTTTAAATGATGACTCCCACCCTTTGCACTGCAACTTTCAGCTTCTTCCCTCCAGACGGAGGTTTGCTGTCCCAAAAAGCAAAACCCAGCGCTACAAAAACAGCTTTATCCCTGCTGCTGTCAAAGAGTTGAACAAGCTATAAAATATATTGTACATATTTTATATTTACTTATTTTGTATGATGTGTGCCTGTGTTTGTGTCTATGTTGAATGTAATTAGTGGCTTGTAAATATGGATGTCACCAGACTGCAAAACAAATCTACCTACGGGTACAAATAAAGTAACCTGAACCTGAACCTGAACCTGTCATGGAGGTGATCAGCCTGCGGTACTACTGAGGTGTTATGGAAGCCCAGGTTGCTTTGATAGAGGCCTTCAGCTCATCTGCATTATTGGGTCTGGTGTCTCTCATCTTCTTCTCAACAAAACACCACCAATTCTCTATAGGGTTTAGGCCAGGAGAGTTGGCTAGCCAGTCAAGCAGTGATTCCTTGGTCACTAAACCAGGTTTTGGTACTTTTGGCAGCGTGGGCAGGTGCCAAGTCCTGCTGGAAAATGAAAGTGCTCTAAAATTTCATGGTAGACGACTGTGCTGACTTTGGACTTGCTAACACACAGTGGACCAACACCAGCAGATGACTGTGGAAACTTCACACTGGACCTCAAGCACCTTGGATTTGTGCCTCTCCACTCTTCCTCTACACTCTGGAACCTTAATTTCCAAATGAAATGCAAAATTTACTTTCATCTGAAAAGAGGTCATCTGCTGGTGTTGGTCCACTGTGTGTCTCCAGAAATGTAACACATGACGAAACACAAATCACTATACACATCGGCAGAAACTCATTTTGACAACACATCAACACATTTAAGGAGTGGTGGCCTAGCTCCACAGCTGGGAGGTCGTGGGTTCAAGCCCTGGCCGGGTCATACCAGAGACCATATAAAAATGGTACTTCCTGCCTTCTAGCTTGGTGCTCAGCATAATAGAATGGGGAAGGAAAAGTTGTTTGTGGCAGCGCCTTGCATGGCAGCGACCCCTCTGATTCTAGATGTGATTAACATTATAGATAGGAGAAATGTAATTTCATTCTACTGTACCTGATTGGCTGTATGGACTGAACGACAACAGAGATGGCTTTTTCTTAAACCAGCACACAAGGAAGAAATGCTGACAACGGTGTAGGCCCCGTAGCTCCAGGTAGTGTTAATGGAGAAGCATAAATCAGGTTTAAGCCTGCTCATTTTTGCTTCTTGTCAATAGAACATTTGGCTCTAGTTCCTCATTTTCTCCACCATACAAATCTGGCTGAAGGGAGAGGACAGAAATAATGACATGCTTTTCCTCCTGCTGATTTTGAGAGAACATATTAGTCTGATTAATGTATCTATGTATATAAACATCACTTGTTTTGAAAACAGTATTATTTAGATTTATTTAGTTGGAAAATTTAAAGCTTAGGCTGCCCAATTATTTTTTTTTTCCATTTATGTGTGCTTTTCTTAGTGTGGTCAATCATTTTTTTTAATCATTATTCTGTTCATTTATTTTTATTCATTGAGGTGTAGGAACATCAGCCTCTCTGTGTTCTGGGACTGCTGACTTTACAAATTAAGCACTGATAACGTGGGTGAATAAAATATACTGATGAGGTCATGGGAGGAGTCACAGGCATATACTGTAGAGAAACATGAGGAGACTGACAAAAAATATAATAATAATAATAATAATAATAATAATAATAATAATAATAATAATAACCAAAAAGGATCACAAAGGTAGTCAGCAAAACTACAGATTACAAAAAAAAAAAAAAAAAAAAAAAAAATCTGGTTATACTTTATCATTTTTTCCAGTGCACAGGTTTAATGCAAAAAAGCTCATTATATCACGTTTCTGACAAATCAAAGCTTCCGCTTTGGAGCACACCCTGGGGTGTCCTAGTTGACACTTTTTCACAGTTTTTTCACATTTCACACATTATTTTTCACTGACACCTCCCATGCACTCCAACCCTCCCATGGCAACTCTGAGGGACACCTTTAGAATATGCCTAAAATGGGAGCAGCTCTGACAAAACTGGAGCAATTGACACTGAAAATGGGAACAAGTTGGGCTGACAATGTATAGATTTCCATGCAAAAGAATTTTTGTGTTAATGACAGTCTGAAAAAAAAATAATGGTGGTCGTGCAATGACACAGGGACACCTTGTTTTGCAGCAAGCCATTATTGTCTCCCCAGTTATTAAGTCAGCTCTTGTTTATTCAGTGTATTTAATCCTTAGGCAGTGGCAAAACGATAGCTGGACATCAAATTAAGGGAATGCATTTGGTGTGTGAAATGTGCTGAATGTTTTGAGTGATATTAAAGCCAGACCCTGTGATTAAATCTTTTACCTAACTAAATTTACATCCCTCTTTTGGAAAAAAGAGGAAAGCATCTATGAAATAATTCATCTTTATTTTTTCCCTTTTATTTTCAATCATTTCCCGATTCTGAAACAATTGCACAGCCACTTAATCTTGTTGGAGCTGCAGGCATGAAAGTGTCTTCTAAAACAGACAGATATTTATCTAAAAAAAATATCACTGTGGCAAGAGTATTCACTCATGCCAGTTGTGATCGAGTTGACAACATCTGCACCTGCGGATTAAGTGAGAGAACAGAAAAATGCTGGGATAGGTTGGGCAGATCATACTGAAACATGCTGCCAGTGGAGAAGCAGCGCCATTTCGCCCAAACAAACTGTCACCTCCACAAGCATCCAATTTACTTCATTAACAAATGCTTTTTCCCCCTTTGCCACAAATTAGAATAAAGAGCAGGACATGTCAAGAGATAGCAATTAATGATCAGCCATTACATGTATATGTTTGTCAGGGAATAACTGATGGCTGTTTGATGGCTGATGGCCGTGACCTTGATGAGGGAAATTACCAGTAAAGGGGTAGACCAAGGAGATAGGTTGCATGAAGCAGCCATTTCTTAATGATTGAATTATATCATATCACTTTCATGGCTCGATACCTCTTGGCCCAAGAACACATAGATAATTATAAGCCACTTTGCTGAGCTATTTTTAACCAGTATCTACAGAACAAGGCAAAGCTGAACATTTCTCAGGTAGGTTAACATGTTTCTATTAAAAAAATTAGACTAGCTCAATTTATATTGCCAGTATTACTTAACAATAATAAAACACAAATAAAAGACATATTTATAATTTATAATTACATCATTAATTAGGTTCTACACTCTATACAGGACCATTTCCTGGTTTTTGGGGGCCCTATACAAGATTTTGTTTGGAAGGCAGCACAAGTGCTAAATTTTCCAACTCAATAATCTTAAACAACATCATTTTAAAAACCAGAGCAATATTTATAAAAAAAAACTGTGAAATTGCATCTTACCTTTATGCTTGTTTATCCATATAACAGCTCATAAATTATCCACACAGCCCTCAACTTAATTCTCCTTTTTTCCCCTCTGTTTTTGCTCTAGTTTTTTGAAATGTTAATTTCCTTTTCTGTGAAATGTTGGTAACTCGATAGAAACACTGCAAACACGCAAAGCTGAAGACCTTGTTATACTGGAAATCATCGTCGTCGGCTCCAGCTCGTGACCGAGCATTGGTTTCGTCTTAGTTTTCAGGACGTTGCCATCTGTGATCGATGTCGATGGCGGATGTGGCTCTGAAGGCCCAGCCTATGATAGAACTGTCGTGGGCAGAAGTCACATTTTATTGTGGGCGGGGGACGTGGTTGGTTTTGTTTTTCTTGTCTTCGTTTGTGTTTATCATCATCCTGTTGTTTTCTGTGCCTCTCAAATGAGTCTGTGCCTTCCCAAGTTCTTCTTCTCCAGGCTGCTCCGTCGGTGGCAAGTTGTTCCCAAGATCTTTTGTCTATGTTGGCTTGCTTCAGGGAACATTTTAGCTGGTCCTTGTAGCGCAGTTTTGGCCTACCATGTGGTCTTTTTCCTGTCTCAAGCTCCCCCTGGAGCATGATTCGTGGTAGTCTGGAAGTACTTCAACCAAAACTATGCACATAATTGATTACCCTCATACAGCTTTATTATCAGTGCAATTTAGTTTTGTTTGTATCTTACATTAAGATTTTAAGTGCTTCACTAAATATATGAGGAGCTTAGATGATACAATTGAAGACAGCTACTTTTAATTCTCTCAAAAATATTTTCATCTTCTTGGTGAATGCAGCAACGAGGGCTGATAGGAAACTGTAAATATTTGAAAGAAACAACAACACATTTTCCTTTGTTCGACTGTCAGTTTACTGTGTGTTACTGCTGTGCATATGTCACAGTTGTTTCTATTGGGATATCTGTAGCTTTTATCTGTGTGACCACCATCAGTGCACATGGTATGACAAGGATTACTCCCCTTCATTGAAGTGCTGTTTGAAATGGATGCTACCCCCTACTGAAACGTGAATGATAGTCTAAGTTTAGAATTATTATTATTACACTATATTGAGATTCACCTTATAAGTGGGGGCTCCCTCAGGTGATGGGGGCCCATAGCATTTGCATACTTTGTCCTATGGAGATAATGGCTATGATTCTACAAATCAGAATCAGAATCAGAATCAGAATCAGGTTTATTGCCATTGTTCATGTAGTACACAAACTAGGAATTTGTCTCGGTACAATGCTGCAACATTAAACATGATAAGATAAGAGAAATAAACTATACATGTAATAAAGTGTAGGATAAGATTAAGTGATACTTAGCCAGCAGCAGATACTGTGGAGAACTATATAGTGCAGTCGGTAATGCAGAAAGAAAACAGTGATGATTGACATGAGTCTGGTTGAGCTGCTGTACATGGTGCACGAGAGTCAATAAGTCACTTAGTGTTCAGCAGTCTAATGGCAGAGGGGAAGAAGCTGTTCATGTGACGGGAGGTTTTAGTCTGGATGGACCGAAGTCTTCTACCAGAGGGGAGGGGGGCAAACAGTACGTGACCAGGGTGTGAGGGATCGGCTATGATCCGGCCAGCACGCCTCCGGGTCCTGGAGATGTACAGATCCTGGAGAGATGGGAGCTTGCAGCCGATCACCTTCTCAGCAGTGCGCACGACGCGCTGCAGCCTTAGTCTGTCCCTGGCAGTGGCTCCTGCGTACCACACGGTTATGGAGGTGGTGAGGATGGACTCGATGATGGCTGTGTAGAACTGCACTAACATCTTGGTGGGTAGCTTGAGCTTCCTCAGCTGCCGCAGGAAGAACATCCTCTGCTGGGCTTTTTTGATGAGTGAGCTGATGGTCAGCTCCCATTTGAGGTCCCTGGTGATGGTAGTGCCTAGGAAGCGGAAGGAATCAGCAGTGGTGATGGGAGAGCCTGAGAGGGTGAGGGGGGGCAGAGGAGTAGTGACTTTCCTGAAGTCTACAATCATCTCCACTGTCTTCAGAGCGTTCAGCTGCAGGTTGTTATTGCTGCACCAGGACGCCAGCTGGGCCACCTCTCTCCTGTAGGCGGACTCGTCGCCGTTGGAGATGAGCCCGATGAGGGTGGTGTCGTCCGCAAACTTGATCAACTTGACAGACTGGTGGCTGGAGGTGCAGGAGTTGGTGTAAAGGGAGAAGAGTAGGGGGGAAAGTACACAGCCCTGGGGTGATCCGGTGCTGATGCTAGTATAGTCAAATCATGAATAAGCTGTTATAATGCAAGACATACAAAGGGAAATAATAACGCATCCTGCCTAGCAGTGAGCCTACACTTTTCATTTTCACCGGGCACATATTGATTAGTGTTTCAAGCCTTGATAGCTGCATGAAGCATGTCTTATAACTTATTTATAAGTGCTTATTCAGGATTTCTAAATCATTTATAACTGGATTATTATTCCACTTGTGAAGTCCTGTTGAATCCTTTGTTAGGGCAGTCTTATTGCAAACTGCTACCATATTTCCATTATTTCCGCTCGAATTTTATTACCCGAATGATTTACAGGTGAACATATTTCTTATGTACTGCATAGTGGACTTTGGGACAGTCCTTTCATCCATCCGTAACCCTGAATTGGATAAGTGGGGGCGGAGCCTGTCCCAGCTGAAGTAGGGTATGGGGCCTATTCATCCACTGTCCTCTGTTCATGTTTTAGCTCTTCTTCCTTTAAGTGCACACTCCCTTTAATCCAGCGTTATGCTACTAAGGCAGGTAGGGCTGATGTGCTCACAGCTAGAGCTGAGTGCCTGAGGTGACCATACCAAGAATAACCCCACACTTTGATATCAGAAAAACTGATAGAAAAACCATGTGTTTTGAGCAGTCTTAAGTCTGAATGTTTGCTCATCATTTGTAAATATACAACATGGACAAAAGTACTGGGCACAACTCTTAATCATGGAATTCAGGTGTTTAACTCCATTAAAATCTTAATGCTTCATCTTTCTGTTCCAGCATGACTGTGCCACAGTACACAAAGCAAGGTTCCTAAGGGCATGGTTGTATGGGTTTGGTGTAGAAGAATTTGACTGGCCCGCACAGAGCCCGGACCTCACCAGGATCAGACACCTTTTGGGATAAACTAAAACAGAGCTTGTGTGCCAGGCCCTCTGGTCCAACATCAGTGTCTGACCTCATTAATGCTTTTCTGGGTGAATGAGCAAAAATCCCCAGAGACACACTTCGAAATCTTGTAGAAAGCCTTTCAAGAAAAGGAGGGGCCAACTCTACATTGACTATGGATTTAGAATGGGATGGCTTAAAAGAAATGTATAGGTGGCCCAGTACTTTTGTCCATATAGTATTGTGTTGTCAAGACTAAATGGAGAGCAAGACTAAAATATACATGCACAGTGGTCTTGACCCAAACCTGGTTTCTGCCTGTCTTGGTCTTTACTTGGTCTCAACCCCTTTAGGCTAGTGTCTCACGCAGTGGAAAATGCTGACAAATGTAGAGATCTTTGGTTTTGACAACTTTTCTTACAAATATTGGTAAATGAAGCAAAAGTCAGGCTGCAAATGCTGGGGAATGGTCCCAGATGCTGCGCTTTTGGGGTTTCATCAGGATTTGTAAAAGGGTACAAAATGGTTGCAGAGTTTTTAAGGTCATGTACAGTTTTGTCATAACGGTTCTTAAACAGATGCTAGTTTTACACTACTTGGCAAACCTAAAAGAACTTTACCCATGTATCTCACGGAATGGCGAATACTGGCAAATGAAGGTCCCAAACAGTTTTCTTGCCACCAAAAATTTAAAAAAATGTTTAAAAAAAATTGTCAAATGTATTCTTCTGTAAACAGTTACAAACAATTGTAAATGGTGGTAACACGATTGCAACGTGTATCGTTAATGGGGTTTTTTTGTGTGCCCAGTAGTGAACACTAGCAGCTGTTTAAGACCCTTTATGGCAAAACTGTTTGTGACCTTAAAAACTGTGTGCAAGCTGTTTTTGAACTTTTCTGAACCCTGACAAAACCCAAAAAATGCAACATTCTTGACCTCTCCTCAGCAATCAGTGCTCAGCAAGATACTGATATTGATTTTTCCCGGCATTGGTCAGAAAAGTTGGCAAATCCAAAAATCACCACGTTCATCAACATTCACCGCTCCTGGAGATACTACCCTTACCACTGTATCTCACGGAGTGGCAAATGCTGGTGAACATAGAGGTTTTGGGGTTTCATCAGGGTTTGTAAAAGGTTGCAAAAAAGTTTGCAAATATCCTTTGGGTCCCAAACATTTTTTCTTGTTGCCAACATTTTTGAAAACATTCCAGTTTTTTAGTGAATGTATTCTGCAGCAAACAGTTGCAAACATTTGGAAATGGTTGTAACATATGTCGCTAAAGTTCTTTTTGGTTCACCTAGTAGTGAACACGAGCAACTTGTCAGCGAGTTGAAAACAGGACCCACACTCTGGACTTCAAATTTAAGGAGTTTTATTTTGAGCTGGCCACACAAACACAGCTCGAGGGTCAACAGAAACACAAACTAGGCAGGCAAACTACTTAAAGTCAGGCAGGAACAAAATCTAGATGAGACAGGATACAGTGGCGTGTTGATCACACTGTATAATTCACAAGGACACCAGACAGAACAAGCAGAGACACAGGTTTAAATAAGGCAATGGGTAATCAATGAATACAGAACAGGTGAGGATGCTAATCGAGACTAACAACTGACACATGGGTAGAACATCCATCCATCCATCTTCTTCCGCTTAATCCTTTTTGGGTTGCGGGGGGGCTGATGGGTGGGGCAGCACATACAATCACTGGCAGAGGATGTACAGAAACATGAACAGAGGATCAGGGAAGACAAGACCAAGATAATCATAATACACATAATGACCGAACTAAACCCATAATAATAATAATAATAATAATAATAATAATAATAATAATAATAATAATAGTAATAATCACTTCACTCGATCATCACTCTATCATCATCATCACTCTTCACTCTATAAAAGCAAAAAATCTGTGTCTATCATGTTTATAGGACATCATAGGACGGCCTATGATCTCTGCCTGAACATCATAGGACGTCCTATGAACTCAGGCATTATAGGATGAATTGCAATGCCTATATGACGGCACATAGACAAATGTGTCTTTATGATGTCATATACATCAAGCCTGCCTTCATGTTTTTATGATGTCATATACAGTGACAGACATCAGGCAACTTGTCTTTATGATGTCATATACATCAAGGCTGCCTTCATGTCTTTATGATGTCATATACAGTGAGTCCATGCCGGAAAACCTCTTTTTGCTCAGCTCTATTTTCATGATCCTATGAACTGGAATTACGATGCACCTATCCCTCAACCAGTGGTCTCAACGAAGAAGAAGAAGAAGAAGAAGAAGAAGAAGAAGAAGAAGAAGAAGAAGAAGAAGAAGAAGAAGAAGAAGAAGAAGAAGAAGAAGAAGAAGAAGACCCACCAGATGGAGAGCAATAGAATGATGACAGCTGTTGCACATCAGAAAAGATGCCATGAAGATGAAACACCTGAGGTTCCAGCAGTACATCGCACCCATCTGAGACAGGAGGACACCCTTCACCAGCATAGGGTACGACAGTCTTTAAAGCACGTTTCTAGGACATCATAGGACAGCCTATGATCTTTGCCTCATCATCATAGCGCATCTTATGAACTCAGGCATCATAGGATGACTCGCCATGCCTACATGACGGCAAATGTATAACCTTGACGAATGCCAGTCTACACTACAAATGTGTAAAATGCCAAGCAAAGCGCTGACTTTCTCCGGGTGCTCCGGTTTCTTTGTTTCTACGGGCATGCACGGGCCTTCCTGAACAGGGTCAAAAGCCACTTTTTCATGATCATTCCCATGAACTGGAATTACAACGCATCTATCCCTCAACCTGTGGTCTGAATGAAGAAGAAAAAGACCCACCAGATGGAGAGCAATAGAATGAGGAGAACTGCTGCATGTCAGAAAGGATGCCGTGAACATGAAACACCTCAGGTTCCACCAGTACGCCGCAGGCATGACTGTGAACAACACAGCTGTCTGAGACAGGAAGAGACCCTTCAGCAACGGGCATGCAGAAATACTTGCTTATACTTGGTTTCTATGGGCATGGACGGGTATGCACGGGTATGTACTAGTAACAATAATAATAATAATAATAATAATAATAATAATAATAATAATAATGATCAAAACCCAAAGCAAAGCAGGAAAAAATATAAAACAAAACTGACATGTTTGGTAAAACCCAGAAGCAGACTCAGACTCGGAATAAATACAATTATCTTTTATTGCAGTGTGAGTGAATGTGAATGTGTGTGTGTGTGTGCAGAAGTGGGCAGCTGGGTGAGCAGAGCACGGTATGAACTGGCAACCCTAGGAGAGAGGACAGACAGGTGGATGAGTTTACTGAAACCAGGGTGAATGAACAGGTGAATGTACAGTCTTACAGAATGGACAAAGGGCTGAGGCACAGAAGAACTCCCAGAGGCTCCAAACCAGCTGCAGTCCGTTCTGTGTCCGTGTCGTCGCCGAGGAGTGAGGTGAGGATTAGCAGGTGAGTATACGGTGTTCATGCAGTGTGCAGGAAGAAGCACAGGTCCGCCGCCAGGAGGAGGAGGTCCGCCGCCAGGAGACTTCCACCTGTGCACAGGGGAGAAAAGGTGAAGCATGGAAGGGATGGAATCCCAGAGGCTTACTTGAAGTTGGAGAGCTTTGGCCCTCAGAAGACCTGACGGAGCAGGATAGGCGAAGAAGAGGATTCTCCGGAGCAGGATGACGAAGTAGGTCGAGGAGGTCCTTCCAGACCAAAGGAGCGTTGACGTCTCCTTGCAGACCACAGGGCAGCACGGCTTAAGAAGGCTGTCTAATGAGATGACCAGGTGTGCGCGCAGCTGTGGAGGCAGTTAGGGCAGCAGGCACGCAGAGCAGGTCACCACAAAAACATAATACTGATAATACTAAGGACCAAGACAAAACACAGAAAATCATACGATAATAAACTCAAGGTGAGGATGCGGGTCCAACCCATGGCCTGACACAACTGTTTAAGACCCTTTACAACAAAACTATTGGCAACCTTAAAAACTGTGTGCAAACTGTTTTCACACCTTTTAGAAACCTTACAAAACCCAAAAAGTGCAACAGTCTTCACCGTTCCTTGGTATTCACTGCTGCATGAGATACCAGTGTTGATTTTTTGCTGACATTCGTCAAAAACATTGGCAAATCCAAAAATTGCCACATTCGCCAACATTTGTCTCTCTGTGAGATACTACCCTCAGTGACACGTACTACAATCATACAAAATTGTTAAAACAGTTTGCAAATGCTTACAACTATTTTGTAACTGCGGCAAAATACATTCGCAAAATTTTCTTGCAAATGCTCAACATTTTCTTGGCAACGTGAACTGTTTTGCAACCTTCTACACACCCTGATGAAACCCAAAAAGTGTAACGTTCATACTCAGCAGTCACCGCTCTGTGAGATATGGGCGTTAAAGACTTAATGTCAGTCCACTCTAGCCTTAGTCTGGTCTCGACTACAACATTAATATGTACTGTATATATGGCTGCAACGATTACTGGAAAAATTTGAGTAATTTGATTAAAAAAATTCATCAATTAAAAATCTATCATTCGAAGTGTCCTTTGATGTTGCAATTCCAGTCTATATGACTTTCTTCTGGTATGAACTTCTTCTGGTCACGCTCTGTAAGCAAGACATGGCTTTGTTTAATGATTCGATGTTAGAGTGACAGAGCAGCAGCAAAAAGGAAGAAAGTCAGAAAAAATATCTGAAGTCTGGGATCATTTCAAGCTCAGATTGAAGGAAAACATTGTGCAGTATGTACAGTATATGGTAAAGCTGAGCGGTGAGCTAGCATCCCATAATGTTGCTGTTACAGTGTCTCGGCAGACGGCATGGAGCCACATCATGCACGGCCAGCACACCTGAGACAAAGTTGAGATTTTAAATTAAGAAGAACAGAATGTAGTCAGCTATGCTAATTCTGCTTATATTGGCCAAAGAACATATAACAGCTACCGGTATTAGCAGTAGCTATGGACGTCGCCCCGGGTTCCGACAGACTGCTATGATGATGATGATGATGATGATGATGATGATGATGACTAGTGGTAGCTGTTATGCTGCAATTTGAAGCTGATGCTACAAAACAGAACTTTATGGTGTAGCATAATGCTTAAAGTTATGTTATATGCAGTAAACATTGCAATAAGCACTGCAATAAATGTGTATCTGTGTTATTGAGTGTTTGGTACAATTACTACTGCTCTTTAGGAAAGAAAGTTCCACACATGTTGGTCAATGCAAGTTTCTTTGATTAAAAAAAAAAAAAGCATTTTTTTGTAACTTTATTAATCCCAGAGGGAAATTCAGGACATCCACCTGGATGGATGAGCAGCCACGGTATGGCGCCAATCCCTTCACCATTCACACCTAGGGACAGTTTTTAGAGTCTCCAATTAACCTAAGTTGCATGTTTTTGGCCTGTGGGAGGAAACCGGAGTACCCGGGGTAAACCCACACAGACATGGGGAGAACATGCAAACTCCACACAGTAGGGTCACCGATGGTTAGGGGTGGGATCGAACCCATGATGGTCAGGGGTGGAATCGATCCTGTGACCTTCTTACTGTGCTGCCACTGTGCTAACCACTGCTCCACCGAGCTGCCCAAAAAATAAAAAAGTATCTGACTACTCAAGTAATCGTTCGATTACAGTGATAGCTACTCGATTAGTAAAATAGTCGTTAGCTGCAGCTCTAACTGTATGTTAATATATGCCACCATGATATTTGAAACTTCAGTCATGTATAATGTAAACATCCATTACTGAAACAGTCTAAATATGACAGAAAGTGCAAGTCTGCTTTAATGACTCAAATGTTCTCTAACCACTTGTAAGGCCTACACACTTTAAACAAATGAGCCTTTCCTTCAATGACCTGCGATCATGTTGCTCTCCTGAGAGTAGATAACCATAAGTGAGTAACAGCTGCCTTGTGCCTGTGACCCTTTCAGCATGAAATAATACTTTAAAACATCATCAAGATGTTGTCTGGCAGCTGTGTAGTTTTACACATCCATACTAATGCTGAGTTTTTGTCACATGGTTTGGTTTTAATTACGTTGATTGACAGCCGTGTCTAGTCTAGCTGAAGTGAGGCATTTATTTTTGTTTGCCTGTTGTTCTTTTTAAGCATCCCAGATGTAATTATGACTTGGATGCTCACATGAATGATAATAACACGGCAGAAATTCACTAATTTGAGATGATAAGAAGGCAACGCGATGCTAAACTTCAAGCTTCAATGGAAAACACTAACAGCTGCGTGTCAGACAGAAGACTGCATTGCTAGTATTACAGTACTAGCTACTGTAATGTTTAAATTTGGACAGGAAGCATATAAACAAGAGCATGTTCAAGGAGCACGGTCGTAGAAGAGAACTCTGTCAGAGGTGAAATGCCAGAAGACTCAGCGAGCTGCTGCTGTAGTTTTCCTGGTCTCCTGTATACGTTGTCTCAGCTGAACAGGTGTTTTTAGCAGCTGCACCAGATGCAGTGAACCAGCCACCCATGTTCAATTCGCCTAAGTGAATGTATATGCTGCTTCTTATGAATAAATGCAGTAAGTGTTCAGTCAGCTGAAGCATGTTTTATATTCCAGCTTTGCAACAGTTATTTACAATTATAACCCTTTCAACTGCTGAAAGAGGGTGACCTTTGATGAGCGTTATGTCTGATGCAGAGTTAAGCTGTAATAACATAATTTGAAGTAGAGTATTAAAGCATTAAAGCAAATTTTATCTTTTGCTCATTTGGAATTTATAGCAATTGTGGAACTGAAGCATAGATCCAAACTACTTTTTAAATATCATTTTAATGAGTTCAACCTTATTAGGTAATCTGCTGAAATCTGCATCTCTAGTTTGGGAGATCCTCTGACAATTCCAATACAAAACCATCAGAATGGATTTAATTTAACACTCTGTTTCATCAAAGACCATTCTGTAACATCAGCACTTTGGGGTCTAGTTATGAAGATAATTTATAATGTATACAGTAGGCTGTGCAATTAAGAACAAGACAGCATAAGTAATTTGGAGACTTTACTCCTCTGCTAGTTTAGACAAACTCACTTTGGGCCTGTCAATTAATTAATGAGATTTTGCAAATCTGTATCTGGTGATTTGATGCACAGTCGTCTATCATCAATCTGTCTGCATGAGAAAAATACAAGAAAAGAGATATTCATCATCCACGAGGGATGATATATAAATGCCATTAATAGCATGCAGTGCTCAATTTGTGGAATAATGTGGAGCCAGAAAATTTGGAGAGAGGCAATTCTGCACGCTGGTTAACATGGACCAGTCCCAGAATACGGATCAGCTGGTGAAAGCGTCAGAGGTGGATAATGTCCGCCATGCAGTGAGGGATTATTTTGTCAAAGGCGTGGATCGCCTGCCAATTGTCATGAGCCGAGTGCTGGAGCCAGACTCGGTCTCATGGCTTTTTCTGCTTATTTACTTATCTGTTGCACTTATGCCTTTTTGGGTTTATGTATTAATGTTCTGCTTGCCATTTTTGTTTGTGTTATTGTTATAATTTTATTTTTTGTACTTATTTATAATTATACTTTGGCATGTTATTTTATTCTTTATATCCTTAGTAAGGTCCTTTTACTGTTGACAGCTGTCAGGGGTGTGAAGCCTCATGTGGG
The DNA here is from genome assembly GCA_020510985.1 of Pholidichthys leucotaenia. NCBI lineage: Eukaryota > Metazoa > Chordata > Actinopteri > Cichliformes > Pholidichthyidae > Pholidichthys > Pholidichthys leucotaenia. The sequence goes on along the minus strand of CM035840.1, from coordinate 277,374,196 downwards.
TGTGCCCTGTCAGCTGTCAGTGTGGGTTTGCCTCTCTCTCACTGGCCCAGTTGATCCATACTATGTATCATTGCCTTCTGCCCGTTCAGGTACCTGCACCTGTCATTTATTATGTAATGGGTTTTGAGCCCTATTTAAGGTCTCTATTTTCATTTCTTCCTTGTCGCCACTTTGGTTTTCCTATCCTTATCTCCACCAGAGCCCTGCTTTGCTCTGGTGAGTAAATCCTGTATGTTATCTCCCTTTTGTTTGCATTTTTGTTTTTGAGCTTTGTTGAACTTTGTGTTTGTTGTTTGTTTCAATAAATTGTACTAACTCACAGTACAGCGCGTGGGTCTCGCCTCTCTGCCCAGAAGGGCATTTCATGACACCAATAGACAAGCTTGTGCCCACACGGTGAGCGGCTCAGGAAAAAAGAGGCTCAGACTTTATTGAGACAGGTTCATGCCTTATTTCCCCTCAAAGATGATATACGTATATCTGTCCAACAGAAGAATAATAACTTATTTCTAAACATCAGTTATGCATTTTGATCCATTTATCCCTCAACCATATAGTTTTCTGTATGTAAGCTTGTTTACTAGATTTGATCATGCAAACATATATTTGGATGGGATGCAAAAGATGTGTCCAGAAATCTGTGGCAGTACCAGACTCTAAGCTGCACCAAGCAGCTTAAGGTCTGTCATCAAGAGTAGGAGGCTATTGTAAAAACAAAATACCACAAAACAAACAATTCATTTAACTAAAATCCCACGGTAGCACTTGCTGCAGATATCTGCAACTAGAGTAGGAGTAGAAATTACTGGTGTGGCTTGGGTCACCCCAACCCCCAATTAAATGAACGGCAGTTAAGGGAAATGTAAAAATAGGGACCCTTCACTCATGGGAGGCAATTTGTTCAAATAACCACAGATTTTTTCAGGCACTTCTTCTCCTTCTTCAATTCAATTGAACTACATGAAAGGCAATAGCAAACTATAATATTTAAGAAATTGTCTCATTGTTCACCATGTCATCCTCCCGGTGATGAATCTGGTGGAATACCAATAGAACAGGAAATACAGCACACACACAAACACTCTCCCGTTCTGTCTCCTTCTCTGCTTTTTCTCCACTGCTGCACTGCTCAAATCATCTCAAATCATGCAAGGCTCATCATCCTTACATTTCAGTCTCGCCCTCTGTGAAATTGCCCTCTATGCATACACCCATGTTTCTCATAGGAGGTTACAATCACAGCTCACCCATAAAAGGTTGGCCAACCTATCCACCCCCTCTCTCTTTACTAGAACTGGAGCAGCTTTAGGTTGCTGTCATCTGTAGTGTGTTGGGAAATCAGGGGGAAAAAAGCCTCTGGGTAACATTGTTTATGCCCAGCTCAAACAGGCTCTCAGAACCAAATGAACTCTTCGCACAAAGTCTCACAGTCAGCCCCCTTTTATTGTGGAGTACTGAACGGCTCCAAATAGTCCACATTTGCTGCAGACCCCTGCAGCAACGTGAATCAATGAGCCAAAAGTACATAAAGATTGTGCCAATGTCTCACCACAAATCAAAGCTTTATGGCTTCATATCAACAAATCCTCTCATCTACAGTGTTTGTGGAGCTCTAAAACTTTAAGAAGTTACTCACTTAGATTTTGCTCTGCAAAATCTGATGCAAACAAAGCACTTCAGTTGATGTACAACTGATAAAAACTGCCGCCATGCTGGCACACAAATGCGATTAGATGCTAATCATTCAGAACACAGAGTAGGTGCTAAACAAATTGAAGTCCTCAAACAAAAGTCTACTCATGTTTGTTTTGTCATCTCCCCAATAACAAATCTGCACCTATTCATGACTTTACCACACTGCAGCAAATCATATAAAAAAATGAGTGAAAAGGAGTTGGTATCTTCAAAGCCTAATTGAAAGACATTTATTTTCAGTGAGCTCTCAGCTGCCCTGCCTTTTAGCTGAAAGTCTGGTCTCTGGAGCCAGCAGCAGGTAGGCTTTTACACTTCTCATGGTTAGCTCATTAGTTAAGATGCCTCCGCCAGACAGAGCCAGAGCTCTGAAAACATGCCAAGAATCAAAGTCAGGAGCAGCCAAAGTGACTTTATTGGCAACGAGTTATTCAGTATGTGTGTTCACGCCATGATAGTTGGCTCAGATGTGGATTCTGTGTTTCTGTCAACAGCTTCAGGCTAAATTGGCAAGATTTAAAGTAGATGCAAAGGATATGTTTTTATATTCTAACATACTCCTAATTACCCTAATTACCCTTGATAAGTACAATTTGCATAACAATTTGTGTATTTTCTAAATGTTTAGGCCAAGAGTAAAGATGTATGCAGCACCACGCATTGCACAGAACCTCTAAGTTTTTTTTAAACAAAAGTGGAGACAATGATAGAAGAGTAACTCACTTAGATTGATGCTTTTCACTTGAGATATTATCATGCATTATTGTCACCATCTTGTCTATGTGGGCCTGAAGTTGTGCATATTCAGATAGTAAATGGGAATTCTAAGCAAATATAAAAGTGTAAGACCATGGCCATTCAAATTTGAAAGTGACTATTAAACCTATATACAATGGCCCTCATTTATCAAATGACAGAAAAGTGGTCATACAGTCATTTCAATGCACAGATCGGTATTCATCAAATTGAACGTGATCACACGGTGCACTTGAATCTCACATCAGCTCTGAATTTGGGTACGCAAATTTTCAAGTCACCGTGGACGCCTGTACAGCAGAGAAACCTGGCTGTGTTTTAACATATAAAATTATAATGTACAGTACATTATCATGTTATTGCCACGGTAAGGTGGCAATCCCGCCATGGATCACCACCTTATTGTGGTGGGGGGTTTGCCTGCCCTAGTGATCCCAGGAGCAATGTTGTCATGGGCAATTTGCCTCTGGTAGGGTCTTCCAAGACAAACTGGTCCTGGGTGAAAGGCTGACTAAGAGCGAGCCAATAGAAGAGAGAGAAGATGCCAGCTCTCTTGTCATTCAGTCCATACAGCCAATCATGTACAGGAGAATGAAATTACTTTTCTCCTATCTACGTTAATCACATGTAGAATCAGAGAGGTCGCTGCCATGCAAGACACTGCCACAAACAACTCCTCCTTCCCCCATTCTATTACACTGAGCTCCAAGCTAGAAGTTGGGAAGTACCATTTTTATATGGTCTTTGGTATGACCCAGCCGGGACTTAAACCCTCAACCTCCTGGTTGTGGGGCGAATGCTCTATCAACTAGGCCACCGTTCCCATGATGAATGAAATATCAAGGATTCAGTGTACCTTGCCCTGTATGGGGTTACCGGGGCCCTGCCCTGGAGCCAGGTCTCGTGGGGGGGCTCGATGGCAAGAGCTTAGTGGCTGGGTTTCTGCCCATGGGACCTGACTAGGCTTAGCCCAAGGGAGCTACATGGGTCCACCCTCCAGTGGGTTTACCACCTGCAGGAGGGCCCATGAGGGTGTGGTGCAATGTGAATTCAATTCAATTCAATTCAATTCAACTTTATTTATATAGCGCCATTTCACAACAACAGTCATCTCATAGCACTATCAACTGTAGGGGGGAACCCCCACAGTTGCAGAAAGACCCCAGCAATCAGGTCACAGTCAAAGGCAGAGACCTTGGCGGTCTGATCCTCGACTTTCTAAACTGGCTTTTGGGACGTGGAACATCACCTCTCTGGTGGGGAAGGAGCCTGAGCTGGTGCACGAGGTTGAGAGATACCAGCTAGATATAATTGGGCTCACCTCAATGCATAGCTCTGGTTCTGAAACCAGTTTCCTGGAGAGAAGCTGGAGCTTGGCCTACTCTGGAGTTGCCCAGGGCAAGAGGCGCCAAACAGGGGTGGGTATTCCTGTATTCTCACGCCTTGCTGCCTCAACATTGGAGTTCTCCCCGGTGGATGAAAGGGTAGTTTCCTTGCGCCTTTGGGTTGGGAAATGTGTCCTGACCATCATTTGTGCCTATGCACCAAATGATGGTTCAGAGTACCCACCCTTTTTGGAGTTTCTGACTGGGGTGCTGGACAGTGCTCCTCTTGGAGACTCTGTTGTCCTACTGGGGGATTTCAATGCACATGTGGGCAATGACAGCAAAACCTGGAAGGGCGTGATTGTGAGGAAAGGCCAGCCCGATCTGAACCAGAGTGGTGTTCAGTTATTGGACTTCTGTGCTAACCACAGTTTGTCCATATTGAACACCATGTTCAAGCATAAGGGTGTCCATACGTACACCTGGCACCAGGACTCCCTAGGTCACAGGTTGATCACTGATTTTGTTATCATGTCATCAGACCTGTGACCATACCTATGTCTTGGACACTCGGGTAAAGAGAGGTGCAGAGCTGTCAACTGATCACCACCTGGTAGTGAGTTGGATCAGATGGCAGGGGTGGACGCCACTCAGACCTGGTAAACCTAAACGTATAGTGAGGGTGTGCTGGGAACGTCTGGCTGAGGCCAGACTGCACTCTTAGATCTTCTAAGTCCAGTGTTAGAAATTTGGGTGTTATATTTGAATCCTCCCTTGGTTTTAATTCCCATGGAAATTCTATTTCATGTTCATGCTTTTTTCATTTACGGAACATTTCCAAATTGAGAACCCTTGTTTCTTCAAATGAGCTTGAAACAATAATTCATGCATTTGGGTCTTCACGACTAGATTATTGCAATGCTTTGTTTACTGGTTTAGAGAAATCTTCTCTTTCTCATCTCCAGTATATACAAAATGCTGCAGCCAGACTACTTACACATTCTAGAAAACGAGATCATATTACTCCCATATTATATATGTTACACTGGCTACCAGTGGAGTTTAGGATTTGTTTTAAAGTTCTTACGCTTACATATGGAGCACTACATGGACAAGCCCCATCTTGTTTATCCGATCTTCTTCTCAGACATACTCCTGCTCGCACTCTTTGATCTGAAGCCCAGGACTTGTTAGTTGTTCCTTGTATGATGCTCAAGACTGGGCGGGGGGGGGGGGGTGGCAGAGCCTTTCAATCTGTAGCTCCAAGGCTTTGGAATAATCTCCCTTTCCAGCTTTGTTTAGCTGACTCTGTGGACTCTTTTTAAAAGCAGCTGAAAACTTTTGTTGAACGAGGCTTTCCGTTGTATTTCAATTCAACTGCTTTTAATGGCATGTCTGATATATTTTTTAAATCTTTTAATCTTGTTTTAATTTGTTCTCTATATTTTTTTTTCTTTTCTCTTTAATGGTGTCTCTTAATTTTTTTAAAATTCTATTTTATTGTTCAGCGCTTTGTGACTTTATATCTGTGAAATGCACTTTATAAATAAACTTTACTTACTTACTTTACTTATTTAATGAGGTCCCTGTCCAAGAGATTTTCAACTCTCACCTCCAGAAGATCTTTGACCACATTCCAAGGGAATCTGGAGACATGGCGTCTGAATGGGTCATGTTCTCCACCTCTATTGTCGAAGCAGCTGCCCAGAGCGTTGGCCGCAAGGTCGTTGATGCATCTCATTGGGGCAACCCCTGAACCAAGTGGTGGACACCACTGGTGAGGGGGGCCATTAAACTGGAGAAGGAGTCCTATCAAGCTTGGTTGACTTGTGGGACTCCCGAAGGAGCTGAGGTGTACCGGCAAGCCAAGCTGAGTGCAGCTCGGGTGGTTGCTGAAGCAAAAACTTGGGTGTGGGAGGAGTTTGGTGAGGACATGGAAAAAGACTTTCAGTCGGATTCAAAGTGATTCTGGCAAACTGTCCGTCAGCTCAGGAGGGGGAAGCAGCTCCCTGTCCACACTGTGTATGGTGCGGATGGGGCACTGCTGACTTTGACTGGGGATTTCGTCGGGCAGTGAAAGGAACACTTCGAGGATCTCCTCAATCCCACTGACACGCCTTCCACAGATGAAGCAGGGTTTGTGGATGACAGAGATGATTCTCATATCACAGGTGCTGAGGTCGCTGAAATGGTTAAAAAATTCTTTGGTTGCCAGGACCCGGGGGTGGACGAGATTTGCCCTGATTACCTCAAGGCCCTGGATATTCTAGAGCTGTCATGGTTTACATGCCTCTGCAACATTGCAGGGAGGTTGAGGACAGTGCCTTTGGCATGGTAAACCGGGGTGGTGGTTCTTCTTTTAAAAAGGGGAACCGGGGGGGGGGTGTGCTCCAACTTTAGGGGGATCACACTTCTAAGCCTCCCTGGTAAGGTCTATGCCAGGGTACTGGAGAAGAAAGTCCGACCGCAGGTCCAACCTCAGATTCAGGAGGAGCAATGTGATTTTCATCCTGGCCATGGCACATCCGACCAGCTTTTAACCCTCTCAAGAGTCCTCAAGGGATCGTGGGAGTTTGCCCAACCAGTCCTCATGTGTTTTATGGACTTGGAAAAGGCATTCGACCGTGTCCCTTGTGGTCTCTTGTGGGGGGTGCTGCTGGAGTATGGGGTATCGGGCTCGTTATTACGAGCTATCCGGTCCCTATATGACCATTGCAAGATTTTGGGTCATATTGCTAACACCAAGTCAAACTCGTTTCCAGTGAGAATTGGACTCTGCCAGGGCTGCCCTTTGTCACAATCTTGTTCATAATTTTTATCGACAGGATATCTTGGCGCAGCCAAGGAATGGAGGTTGTCAAATTTGGTGATGACAGGCTCTCATCTCTGCTGTTTGCAGATGATGTTGTCCTATTGGATTCATCCAGCAATGAGCTACAGGTCTTACTGGGATGGTTTGCTAAGTGCTTCACAAGTGTGAAGCACGGGTGTGAAGCACGGGACATCCACGGTCCTCAGCCAGAAAAGGGTGCATTGTCCTCTCCAGGTTGCGGACAAGTGGAGGAGTTTAAGTATTCCGGGGTCTCATTCAGGAGTGAGGGGAGAATGAAGTGAGAGATTGACAGATGGATCAGAGCAGCATCTGCAGTGATGCGGCTGTTGTACCGGTCTGTTGTGGTGAAGAGGGAGCTGAACTCTAAAGCAAGGCTGTCGATTTACTGGTCAATCTACGTTCCTACCCTCACCTATGGTCATGAGCTTTGGGTAATGACCAAAAGAATGAGATCACAGATACAAGCAGCTGAAATGAGCTTTCTCTGTTGGATTGTAGGACTCACCTTTAGAGATAGGGTGAGGGGCTCAGTCATCCGGGAGAGGCTCAGAGTAGAACTGCTGCTCCTCCACATTGAAAGGACCTGGTTGAGGTGGTTTGGGCATCTGATCAGGATGCCTCCTGGGCACTTGAGGTGTTTCGGACACGTCCCACTGGGAGGAGACCCTGGGGCAGACCCAGGACAGACTGGAGAGACAGCTGTCCTGGGAATGTCTTGGTATCCTCTCCAAAGAGCTGGAGCAGGTGGCCGAGGAGAGTGAAGACTGGGCTTCTCTGCTTGAGCTGCTGCCTCTGTGACCCAGACCCCTGGCAAAGCAGCAGAAAATGGATGGATTGATGGCTGGATGACTGGATGGATGAGCAGTGCAACCTTTCAGGTGATATGTTTGCATTGTCATGTTTAGATGAGAGTTTTGAAGATTTACTTTAAAGACTGAAGAAGCTGCTTTATTAATTCTAAACATTTTTTCCATATTTGTCACCGCAGTAAAAATTAAAATAGATTTAAGCAGAATTTTCAAAAAATAGCTATTTGATGGAATGTATAAAACTGAATTTAGTTTCTGAAATATTTTTTACCATTTGAGCTGCAGGGTTTTATCAGTTGTCATTTTATTACTATAATTATACAGTATATCTGTACTGTCAGAAGTGTCCTGTGTGAGAACTGTGTTAAAACGGTATTCTAAAAAGTATTTTTTTTGCCTAATTTTGTGTTATGTAGTACAGTATCTCTTAATAGCTATCCCTTACAAATTATCTGTTAACTAAATCACAACAGAGCTTTATGCACAGAAGCCCCGCTGATGCGCTTCACTGCATTGGGGCTAAATAAAAAAAACCCAAACTGCTCTGGATTTGCAAGAGAAATTCGGATTAGCAGAGAAGGTGTGGGGAAATTATTTTACTTTGCCCTGTGCATTTCTGCACATTATTGCGGGCTGCTAGAGAGTGCGGCTGAGCTGTGCCAATGTGTACAAGTGTGCATCAGACTGCTCTTCTAGAACAAATATAAGTAATACATTCTCATGTTTGACAAGTGTGCTTTAAAATGACAAAATGGACAACATCTAGTCAGTGTTTTCATTTTAAAATCTTCTTGCCTCCTTCAGGGACTACAGATGGAAATTAGTGAGAATGTTATAATGTGGTACAGAGCGTTTTTACCCTGTGTTTAATTATTTTTCTGTACATGGTTCCTGACAAATAAACCAATAAACTCTAACTAATCATCAAAGTTTCACTTTTTACCATCTCATGTTCTGCTGTGTCATAAATTCTGTGGGTGAGGTGTGGTCAGATCATTTCCATCCACCAGATTTATTAATGACTAAACAGCATACGACAAGATTGAGCGGGATAAGCACAGTTTCATATATATCACGTAGACCTTTTCGTATGATCATATCTACACCCAAATGTGTGCCGATTTCTGCGCGCTTTTGTTAAATGAAGGCCAGTGTGTCCCGATTCCCTCGGCAGAAACGTAAATGTGATGCTTTCATGAGTTTTGGGTTAATTTTTTTCTCTGAAAGAAAAGCTGTGTGGGAAATAAAAGCTTCCTGTGTAATACCAGCATGTTCTGGTCTGTAAGATAATCTTCACAAATTGATGCCACCTTCACGAGCTGTAAATGCATCTGCACCCACAATTACACAATTGTCAGGAATATTTAAGATTCTCATTTACTTTGGCATTCACTGACTTTCTTAGAGCATGAAAATGATTACAGCCTGTGTAAATCTAGGACCTCATCACAGGCATTTAATCAAAAACAAATTCAAACAGCCTACTGACTGTGAGATGAGAGAAATGCTGTATCATTTCCAGAACTCATACATAGCATAACAGAATATTTTCTAATACTAGTTCATATAAAACAATGCACAATCTTATCTTAAACAAGTTAGGACCACGCGAGGTTGCCTCTACCAGTAAAAGTAACATTACCTTATGATATTAATAACTCAGCTGTAAGGATCTACAAAAAAAGTCATTTGAGTAGTGACTATCTTCACTTTTGCCAGTTTCTATTACTTTTTTCATCTGAAATTTTGGGCTACTGTAGAAGAGTGGAATTTTTTTTCCTCTTAATTTTATAACTTTAAAAAATACTACTGTAGGAATCGTGAAATGATGACACTGGATGATTTCTCAGTATTGGTTTAATTCCATCTCACGTCCCACAGCTCCTTCTCTCAGTCAGGGAATAAGAGAGTGAGTTGCGGTAAACCACATACATTTATACTTCCACATCAAACACAGAATCACATCCACATTTAATCCCTCCATTGTCCTCTCGGCTCCTCTGTCTGACCCCAGGAGGTCAGACAGTCCCTTCAGGTTCACTCTCCAGATCTTCTCACTTCTTCCCCAGTTCGCAGGTGGTCCAGACTCATTGTCCATTTGAGGCGTGATGTCAATACACACCGCGAGTTCAAAGTTCTTTACTGTTTGGGTCTCTGCCAAGGAATATGTGAGCTACCTTATGTTACGCCACACTACCATTTCCTCCTCAGGCCACACTAGAATGTAATTTTGGTGTAGTGTATTCTTGCAGGCTTTGGGTTAACATGTTTCCTTTTCAGGTGTTGGAGACTGGATGTGGTGGTTACTGTTGTGAAGAGAAGCATCTGGCCTTGGCACAGTTTTGACTTAAACACCACAGTTTTATTCTTTCACTCAACACTCCCACATGAACTGTGATCAGACAATAATTCAGTTGTGCTTTAAAAGGCTTTGAGCATTTTTTTTCTATCAGTCAACAGATAGTTAAAGATCTTAAGTGACATGTTGAATTACTGTGTTACACACTAATTACATTTACTGCATATATTACTTGAAGAGACATGCTGCATACAACCTACAGGCAGTAATTCATGTTTAATCGTGGGAGCCTGTAGGATTACAATATAAAGGCTCCTCTGGGCTGCTAGTACCACTAGATACACTAATTAGTAAAGGTGATTTAATGTAACAGTGTGACCATTTCCTCTCCTGAGCAAGCTCCATTCCTACACTGTTGTCCTTGTAAATTAGGTGTGCAACAGAGATTAATGGTTAACAGCCATTATTCCAAGAGAAGCATCATCAGCAAACCATGTAATTAAACGGTTGTCTCATTTACTTAGCAAACTAATGTACCTGAAACAGAAGCTAACTTCATTAAACCGTATGAAATGTCACCCACTCACATCTTACAGAGGTTTCACACAAACGTTCAAACTAGCTATATGTTTACAAATGTATTTTCATGCTTAAGAAAGATTTATTAATACTGTAAGAGCACTGACATTATGAAATGTCAAAAAAGAAAGACCATAGGTACATTTCTCAAGATATTTTAGATCTTTTTATTTTTCCTAAATCAAAAAAAAAAAAAAAAAAAATCTCTCAAATTAATTGCTTCTATCAGCTGGTTCAATTCCTGAGCTGCACCGCGAAAGACAAAGTGCCGAGCCAAACGTGGTGCCCTGTGCCATCAATCATTGCCCGGTATTAACTACCCCCACCTCCCATCGCAAAGAAAACAATTAAAGTTAAACTTGTTGATTTGTTATGGAAGGCCATAAATCACAGTGGTATGTGGAACCCACCATCTCTCCGGGGCCCCTTTTCAAGTTCCTCGATCAGTGAGCCGAGTTTGGAAAGCATTGCTTTGAACCACTCTGATGGTACCGGGTTGGTTATTTATTTCCTTGTTTGTTTGGAACAAAATGATAGTTGGCTTATTCACCTCCAAACAGACTGAATTAAAGCTCCTTTCCTGAGCTCATAAGCAGTGTGCATGTACAGATTAAATGCTTACATCCTTCGAAAAGAAAAAGGACAACACTTCACAGGTAGTGCGATAGTGAGGCCTCGAGGATTACGGAAATTGGTCTGGCTTTCCATTTCTTTTGACTAAAACACAGTGGCGGGGAATAGCCGTCTGTTTGTCTCAGCAGGTTTCCCTTCTGAAACATGTACTGGCTCATTGTTTTGAACACCCCAAACTGTTGCAGCTAATGAGCTGTCCCATTCTTGTAATGCTCCTCCTTTTCACAACTGGCAATTGTTCCTTTTTTGCCCTTAGATTTCAGCAGTTTTTGGACAGTACATACACACTAATGAACTGAGATTTCTCCGTCACTCTTGGCCATTTAAAAAGAATTTGTTCTTGCAGTGGTGACACCTTTGTTTGCCAGGATAAAGCAGGTGGGCATTGTGATAAAGTGTGGACTTTGAATGTTACTTGGAGTGGCCTTTTCCAAAGCTTTCTCTTAAAACTGTTTACTCCTTGACAACTACTCATTAGATGCATTTGGACACGACAACCCCTTGTATTCATTATACTGCAAAATAAAGAGAGAGGAAAATGAGAAGCGATCAGGATGACTGGCACACTCACATCCCAGATCCAGTGACATTCGGGGATCCAGTGGGGAGCAGAATGCTATGCTCTGGGAGAGGGGAGGAGGAAAAGCCAGTTTGATAATGAGGAACAGCACTCCCGCTCTTGATGGTTTCTCAGCTACAGCTGCACAGGAGACCTTGTTATTGTCCAGGGCAGGCCACGGGTCAGACGGTCTCTGTCTGAATTTTTTATGGATGAATAAAATTAAGCACATCAAGTCTGCAAAACTAATGAGACTTAACACATGTCTCATCAACATACATCCAAATCCACAGACCGAAATATGACCTTGTTAAGTGGCATAACAAATTGGGCTGAAAGAGTAAATTGCAAGAGGCTTTGGAAATTACCATATATTTTGATAAATTGATTTACAGTGCTTACGACACAATTCTGCAATAAAAGGCAGTTTATAGAGCTTCCTTTGGTGTCTTTTCTGTTTGATAATTGAATAAAAACATCATGCTCACATTAAGCTACTGGCATAGAACTCTGTGCCTGGGAAAGCAAATTACATTGTTGACAGTGGATATTCATTATAACCAACCATTTCAAAAGCATCACTAGTGTGGATCATAATTGCTGCCCACTATATATGATAAAGTGAAGAATGGAATAAATTAGATTCTTGGAACAAATCTCTTTGTGCTGAAGGAAGAAGAGAAAGGGAAATTATATCTATTAAACAAGCTGTTCATTTTGCTGTTCTGCCTAATAGAAGAAGCATTACAATTTTCTGTGAACATAGGTTTACACTATAACTATAAATTTACAATGAGTGCTAATTGTTTTCGGGGTTTAATGCTTTTGGGGGGATTAGCATATTGTTTAGAAGAAGTTACAATGTTTAGAAAGCTAAAGTGAAACAGTGATCACAAATGTGCTTTCTTGCTACTTAGACATCAGTATTATCAACTCCTGCCACACCTGATCACATCCTGGTGGGGTGTCAGACCAGTCTGAATCTGGGCCATTACACCTAGCGGCAAAACCAGGTTCCACACTGTCTTTCAACAGTGCTGGAAAAACAACGGGTGAGCATCGGTGCCCTCCCTCCCCGTCATCTCAGTGGACAACAGCAACCTTTATCCGGGAGGGAGAGAACCACAGCAGCGTGGGAAGGCTCACCAGCAAGTTGTCAAAGACTCTGAAGGACTGCTGAAAAGGGGAGTCAGTGGCTGTGGCTAAAGAGGAAGGACTCCATTTGGGGGGGGGGGGGGGGGACTAGGTACGTAGTGGCACCTAGGGGGTGAGCCTGGGATGCTGGGTTTCACTGCTGACCTTTCTGGAGGTGTTGAGGGCCTAGTCAGTGAAACACTGATGAAGAAGGGGGGCCCACCTGTCTGTTCATTAAATTTAGGATATTTTCCAACTTAATAGTTGAAACAGTGGGACTTTCTTCCTGGAAACTGGGGCAGACAGGCTGTTTCGCTGACAGCAACTGACCAGCTGGTAAGCTCCAGTGACTGCATGAAAGCCAGCGGAGGCATTCCAAGAGATCGGTCTTATCACTGGTTGAGGCTGTGATGGGGAAAGCCAGTGTTGAAATGGTCCAGAAACTCTCCCTGCTCACATGAAAAAAATTCTACCAGTACAATATAAACACAATATAAACTTGGGAAGGTGGAAAAAAAAAATGAACAGCACCAGGAGGCTGAATAGCGAGGTTTGCCCCAGTTATGGAGCCCCATCATTGTAAGAGTGTGGGGTAAGTGGTTTCAGCTATTCAGTAGGAAAATATACTCAATTTAATTTACAAACTATCTGTTTCTATACATATTTTGTTTTCCCTTTTTAACTATTAATTATCTGTCCGTTCATCTTCTACTGCTTATATCTGGGGGTTAAGGTCGGGGGTGGGGGGTAGCAGTCCAAGCAAAGCAGCCCAGACTGCTGCTCAGTTCACACAGCACCATGATCCCTAGGACCCCTCTTGCAGTTCTCACTTGCAAATGCTCAATACAGTAAGATCTGTATATGGAACATTATGAATACAAAGACTCTGCATTCTGTAGTGCATGTACAGAGCAATGATAATAATGAAAATAATGATAATAATGCCAATTGAAAGAGTAACCTCCTTCCTGGACTCCTCGCTTAAGCCAGACATCAACAGTCTTCAACAAACACTGATGTTTTTTTCTTGAATACCAATAATCTCATTCTTTATTGACTTCATCCTGGTGACTTTATTTCACTCCTATTTTCGACACAAATTTGTACAATTGCCTGATTACTGATATTGTTAGTCTTTTATTCTTATTTATTATAAGCACATCTGAATCAAATGGGAATGAGCAGTTTAGTATGCTTTTTTTAGTACTTTTATGAAGACATTTATGAAAGTCTACAAGAAAGAAAGTCTCAAAATCTGAGGGAAGAATTACATTTATGAAAAAAAAAATGTTTAAAATTTACTTTTAAAAAGTTCCAAACTAACAATCCCAACCAAACATTTCAGGCTTTCAACATTATAAACAATAGCATACCTTTGTGTTATTATATGGTGCTTGTCAGAGTATGGGCTGGGCCCATGTCTTCACCATAGTTTGTATTTCTAGTATGTTGTGATAACTGGGACATGAGCTGAGGCCACGTCTTCACCTTGAGATATTAGTATGTTTTTCTGTGTTTTCCTGCCTTTAGCCTTAGTTTGGTCATTGTGTTTATTTCATTGTCGTGTCTCTAATTATGTTCCGTAGTTTTGTTTTTGCCCTGCTCTCATGTTTATTATTATTATTATTATGATTTGGTCCTGGTGTCTTCTATCTGTCTGTACAGCCCCACCGGTCCTGTGCTTCATATGTGTCGTCATTGTTCTCCCCGTGTGTTCCTGATTGCCCTTGATTGTTCCCATCTGTTCTGTGCCAGTAATTACCCCTTGTCTATATACTGTATGTCTGTGTTCAGTCTCAGTCTGGTGTGTCGTCATTAATATTTCCTGTCAGTCCTGTTCCATGTGCTCCATACAAGTTATTATCTCTGCTCCAGTTCTGTGTCCAGCCTGTGAGTTTGGTCTCGCTTAGGTTGGTTGAAATTTCAGCCCACATACTGCTATTTGTTTGTCCCTGTTTTGTTAATAAATGATCATTTTTGCACCACAACTCTGCCTGCGCCTGAGTCCTGCCTACCACCATACCTTGGCAGTGCTGATCTTGACCAATTCAATTCAGTTCAGTTCAAAAAACTTTATTTATCCCCGAGAGGTAATTTTAAAGGCACAGTGGAGCAGCGTAAAAATGACAAAAACAATGCAAGTACCACTAAATAAATAACTAAATAAAATAAAACTAGAAAATAACTCATACCAGTGACCATACCAGTGGTGGCTTGTAGGAGGAGACAAGGGAGGTGGAGCTTCATCAGAAATTTCAGAAGAAAAGGAGAAGAAATGATTCAAATATTGTTATCATAAATGTATTTGATATTATATGTACGTATATTATTGTGCAACATGTAGTCAGGATCCTTTCAGAAGATACTTTCTGAAATTATTTAGCCAATCAGAAATCAGTTGTCATGGAAAATTCACTATCTCCTTGCACTGCAGGGAAACAAAGGAAGGAGGATAGGCTGTAACCAATTACAGTCCGTCTTTTGACAGGGTCCCCATATCAACGCATTTCAACGTGCTGAATACTACCGGTACACATGGATGGGATATCCAGCAGTATTTACTTGCTAACAAATTTAGGAAACTACAATTTGAACACTAGCTTTGGATAAAAAACAGTCTAAGGCCTTCCCCTAAACTGAACATTATAAAGAAGGCAGGATGACACTCAGGATACCTGGAGGAGTGGAGCTAACCCGTTTAGCAGCACTAACCTTGGCCTTGCATTTTGCAAACACTAAATTAAAGGAAAACTGGATCTGATGGCAGGAAGATTTATACAGATCCATGTAAAGACACAGTAACCAGTGAGTTAAAATTATTTCTCTCCTGTATGTGTCTATGACTGTATGCCGTTTTATTTTCAACTCTTTATATGAATAATTGTGAAAAATATTTTTCATTCGTGCTTGATTTGACTAACTAACAGCATGTAACAGGCCCAAATGGGACATCAAATGCCCAAATAATGAATGAAATCATTTTTATGGGACACTAAAAGCCCACCAAGCACCTCAAAAAATCAATCAATTAATTTTTATGTTAATATTCAACAAAAAATGGCCATTCTTGTAGTAACTAACAAGACTCACAACTCTTAAATAACACATTAAATCATATTGAACAGGACCAAGTAACATCAAGTCAACAAATGGGACAGTTTTACAAATACTTGTGACACTTTTATAAACACTTGCAATTCATTCGTTTTAATTTGATTTAATTATTTTGGCTTTTTTGTGTCCCGTCTGATCCCGTTCATTGTTGGTGCTGGGGTTAAGATGTGTGGTTATCTTTTCTTGGTCAGATTTTACCATGCTGAGTGAGGCTAGTGTTGTGTTGTCATGAATAGCATGTTGGTCAGCATAGCGATGTTTTCTTGTGGCTTTACAAGAGCTGCATTTAATATCTGTGGAGCTAAAGACTCGGGGTCCTCACAAGTATAGGCACGTGCCTGTTCATGATTAAGGCTGCATGTCCACCAAACGCGTTTTTTTTGTCACCCGACTGCCCTGAATGTCTTTTTTTCAGCATTTGTGCGCTGCGCTCTGGAAATAAAAGGTCTGTGTCCTGTATTGCAGCAACAGCTTGTCACTCACAGCTAAGCACTTCCGCTTTTCCTATTGTCAGATTTTCTACTTATTTTTTAATAGCAGTCTCTAAATAACAATGATCGGGAAACGTATTCTAGCATTGGTTAAGATAAGATAAGCCTTTATTAGTCCCACAGTGGGGGAATTCCAGGTTGCAGCTCTGGAGGCAAAATATGATGACACAGAAAACAGGAGTCTGAGTACAGACTGTATCAGCGTCCTATGTCCTGCCCTTCCTTATTCTGACTGGTTGCTTAGAAAGATCTGACATTGACGAGCTCAGCTGCAGTCTGAAAAGCTGAAATTTTTTCTACTCTGAGTGCCCTGAGCACTATGACAACAAGCGGCCACAGCCGAGAGCGGTTCAGCATCAAGAGCATTTCAGCGCCGAGGGCGCACAGTGCTGTAGATGCTGGTCTATATGGAAAATGAATAGAAAATAGTCACCCACAGCAGAAAAAACATGTTTGGTGGACACACAGCCTGATTTGCCTCCTCAGTGGGATCACCCAAGAGCCGCTATTTGACCATACTATACTGTTAACTTCCAAGCGCTTGATAATGCAACATTTGTGATGCTGTGAATAAATGTAAAAGTCATGTAAAAGGAGTAGAACACATATGCACAAGGTGTTCCGTTACTTGAAGAAAAAAGAAAGTAACTGGAAATACTGTATGTGATCTACGATGTTGCAAATTAAAGGCAATGTGTACAACTTTTGAAAACCTGGATTTTAATTACACCCTGGAGTCCTGTAAGTAAACAGTTTTCCTTCAGTTTATTTTCATCATCACTTCATCTGCTGTGGTGGGAATCCTTCAAAAGAATGGACTGAATGGGACTGCAGTTCCCTTCATTACCACAAGGTTCAAGTTAAAGCACAGAAAAAAATAAATGAATTCTATTCAAAGGGACACCTCTGGCAAAAACATCTAGAAAGTGCCAACCATGACATTTTCCTGCTAGGATATCAATTGTAGCAATATGGGATTAATAATTATGATCAGGTATAAAAATTATTTAATTTGTATTAATGTATGGGGACCTGAGATGAACTCCGGGTCCATACACACAGAAAAAGTTAATAAACACTCGTGGGACACCAGCTCCTCTTTAAGGAGCACTTTAATCCTTAATTTCACTTTATACCTGTTTAATCACTCAATAAATTAATTAATAATCAGTCTCAAAATTTTAGTGAATTCGATACTGGGGACTTTGAAACCAGACTCAGAATGAAATAAATTCCCAACAACTTCTCTCATTTTCACATATTTATTAAATGAAGTGATGATTAAAGTACATTGCAGTGATTTCATTAACCATGAAATTAAACTTGTAAATGATAGATTAACAATGTGAACATTTGCAGAACAAGGGTGAAAATGTAAGCTGAATTTAGATCAGTTTGAAGTTAACAGATTATGGAAAACAGAACGCAAATTTATGGGGAAAATTAAACTAATTATATGGAAAATTTTGGATTACCCTTAAGAAAATGAAAATGGAATTTTAAGGAAAAGAAGAGTTATGTTAAGTGCTCTTTAATTTTGTATCTGATGAGATATTGAATTATTCTCAAATCTAAGATGTTTTATTCAGCAGCTGGATAAAGAGTGCAGCTTACGTGACCATGTGTGGTGGCGAGTTCTTTCGTCGTCCTCGGGAAGCTTTAGATGTAGAGAAAGGCCAAAAACCGGAATATTTGACCAGCAAATATTCAAACGAGGACTGGCCTTTCCAGTCTGTTGTCGCAGGATGAGATTCTGGATGTTTTATTCCAATGGCTGAAGTCCAGCCAAAGCGTCTCCTTTTTCGTAGTGTGTTGATTTCTTCAGCTGCACGTCGTGGATCAATGACTTCTCATGAGGGAATTAGAGAATAATTACAAAATCTGATCCAATCAAAATTAAAAGATTTTCAGACTTTGTGGAGATGAAATTAGCTTCTAGTGTGGAATTGGTCGATACAAAGTTATACATAAAGTCAAAATTAAAAATGGCGAGTTTAAAGAAAGTTTAACAGGAAAAAGTTATAAAAATAAACGTCTGGAAATGGAGTTTGACTCCAAGTTTAGAATTTGAGCTCAAGAAAGGAAAGGATTAATTCCTAGATGTTTAAAGAAAACAAGAAAACACGTGGGAGAAATGTTCTTTGTTCTCCCGTGGTGCTGTGCAGTCATCTGGTGTGAAGACAAGACAAACGGACAAAGAGCGGAGCCGAAAGAGACAAAAAAGAGACAAAGAGGAAGAAGCGAGGGGTCTCCCTCCTTTTGTAACTCCAGTTGAGTTTTTGCGTGCTTCCGGGGTTTGACGAAAGCTCAGCCAATAGTCCTCCTTCGTGGGAGGGCTTTAAGAACTTTAGTCCAATGACAAGCTTTTGTCTGCGAGGAAACAATGGAATGGATGAGCTGGAGCCCAGTAAATGCTGGGTGATACTTGATACAAGTCCCCATGGAATCACACACAATTTTAATACACTGGGGATTCCTTAACCTACTTATGCATAAAGTCTAAGCTAGCCTTAGTGATTCATGCAACTTTGTAACTAGTGTTTTTTAAATTAACATGCAAGAATAAACATTCATTTAAACATTTTAACATGCACATATTTAAAATCAAGGATTAATATATTTCCAACCTACTGTTGATTGTCCACACCAAGCATCAGAGTCCATTTGCTTTTCCATGATGTCCTGAAAAAAGAGGATGTTGAGAATTGAGTCTTTTAACAATAATGTGGTTAAAAGGTTTGCTGGTTAAATCCAGCATGTCCCAGAGTTGCCAGTAGAGGGCAATGTTGAGCTGTGGATATTTTGTCGTGACCATATGGCATTCCACAGAGGTCTGTCTTTTGTCCACGTTTACTGGGCCCTCAAGGTTCAAGAGGAAATGCATTAAAAGGGATTCCGGAGATTGGTTTAACAAAGAAATGTTAGTTCAGCTATGAAAGAGCAGTTCTTTACTATCCTTTTCCTGGGTGAAACAATGTCTTTAAGCTGAAGAATAATTTTATTGATGAGCCAAAGTGAGATGATGCTACACAATGTTCATCTAAACAGGCCCAAGTTTCATACTGAGTAATTATAAACTAATTACAAGACTAAATTGTCATTACATGTGCTGTAACAGAATAGCCTATCAAACATATATTACGGCGCTGGACCTCGGGAAGCTCGACAAGGTGAGAGCGTGGGCACTTCTCGTTCACAACCTGGGTATTGAAGACCGCAGGGTCCTACGGACGCTCGACGTGGCGGACTCATACGAGGAAGTTGTGGAACTGCTAGCTATACGTTTCTCCACCCCAGATAACGTGACCGTTAGGAGAATTCGTTTTCACCAGAGACAACAGCAGGTAGGTGAGCCTTTCCGCCAGTATGTCATTGACTTGAAGCAGCTAGCCAGCGAGTGTCATTTTGGACCGCTTGAAGATGAGATGGTACACGACCAATTAGCAGAGCACATGTGCAATGCTGACCTGCGTGCTAGGCTATTAGTGGTGGCTAATGACTCAACGCTAGCTAAAGCAGTGGAGCTAACTCTCCGGTGGGAAGCCGTTGGTAAGCTAGCCGTGGAGCTAAATTGGCGCCAGCTGCAGAAGACGCCGGAGTCATCTGCCTCAGCTAATGTTGTGGACCCTGACAGTGAGGATAGCGAGGACGAAGATATTTTGGAAAATAATGATGCCAGCCAAAGGTCTGCCCCGGGAAACTCCCATTGCAGGGGTTGTGGGTCCGCGATGCACTGCCATAAAATGAAGAAATGCCCAGCTAGAGGAAAACGTAGCAAATTTGGATGGTTGAGTCACTATGCCAGGGTGTGCCATTTGTCTTGCCCGAGGAACCCAAGGGAGAAATCAACCTGCTCGCCCCTGACAGTCATTGGGAGCGAATGGTACAAAGAGCTAATGGACACCCTCACTTTCAAGTCGACTAGTTTTCGCCCACAGTCGGTACCCATGCCGGTGAGCGACACCACGCTAGCCCCAGATGCCTCCGGTACTTGGCCACAGTCGAGAGGGGGGTCTGCAGCTACAACGGTGAACACTACAGTGTTTATAGAAGAGGATGGGGCCAGACCGACAAGCATGGAGTTACCACATGCTCAGCAGCAGCACATCAGGCCACGTAAAATTCCACTCCGGGTTATGGAAGATGATGGGCCAAATGACTGCCAGCAAAACATCGAGGGTGTCTGCGCATAGTGGCTATGCTGGCCGCAGCACACTTCAGGTTGTCCCACGGCTCATCAAGGCACGCCAATCAGCTTCGGCGTGTCTGGGAAGACGGTCCAGGTGGCGGGACTGGACTGGAGTTGGTGATGGCAGTGTGGGATCCAGGCTCCGTCATCCAGAAGATCAGCCATCGCTTCGGGGGTCTGGAGTCTGTAGGGGTGCACCTGCTGAGGGGCTGCCCTGGACCCCCCCATGCAACTTCCAACTTCTTCACCCTAATGACTGTGCGGTAGCACTTTGTTTATAGTTTTGGTATTTTGCATGCATGTTATGATATGGGATTATTTTGTGTGTTTTGTTTAGCTTAGGAGCATGGCGTGTAATTTTAGTTTTGTGTATGGACTTTTTTCTGTAGTTATGGGTGGTAGAATAATCCACCCCGCCATGTGGGCTGGTCAGTAGTCCTCCCGTCAGCCCTATTTTAGGTTGTTTTGTGTGAATATGTTATGCCATTTTAGTACATCGTTTTTCGTTACTTAAGTGTGTGATTTGGGTCCCAAATTTGGGGGGGGGGGGGTGTCAATTGTGTGTGTGGTTTTGGACTTTTCTAAGGGGGGGTGTTGAATATTATGTATTTAAAATGGCACATTATTGTGAATTGCGGTGTGATGACGTGCACTTCCTGTCACATCACCGCACTGCATTTTACAGCCTCTTTGCCAGATGCCCATTGCTGGTGCCTTCTGTGTGCTGTCCTGTAAATAGTTCTTAATAAAGCTGTGCTTGCCAACTCCATCCTGCCTCATCCTTCACCCAGGTATTTCCATGAATAACAGGTGGGATTCCCTGAGGGTTTTTTTTTTCAGTCTAAAAAGGATTCTGCAGCTGCAAAATGGTTTAAAAACACGGCCATACACTATCTGTAATGATTACAAAGGAACCAGCATCCTAATTATAAGTCTTATCCTGGTTACAATCATACCCCAGTTATGGAATGTACATGTCACAGAAGAAACCTGCTTATTTCATATCTGTACCTGGTCACACAAGTATCCTGTTATTAAAAATATTTCACTGCATATGCACATGTGTTTGTTACATTTGCATCACCAGCTGCAAAACTAGCAGTCCTGTGAGTGTAACACTCATGGCTAAAACAACTTTAGCTTATAGCAAGTTTAACTCTACTGAATATCAATATTGCCTTTGGGGCATTTGGCTTACACACCTTATTACAATGGGAGAGGACAGCAACATAGTGTACAGAATACGTCATTCACTTTGACAGCTGCCGGTTTTATGCTTGTCATTCCTACAAATGACCAGAGACGTGCTCTAAAATTCCCTTGTAGATGGATGCACTGACTTTGGACTTGATAACACACAGTGGACCAACAGCAGCAGATGACATGGCTCCCTAAATTAGGTGGCAAGCAATTTCATTTGGAAATTACAGTCCCAGAGTCTGGAGGAAGAGTGTTGAGATACAGAATCTAAGTTGCTGGAGGTCCAGTGTGAAGGTTCCACAGTCAGTGATGATTTGGGGAGCCATGTCATCTGCTGCCGTTGGTCCACTGTGTTTTATCAAGTCCAAAGTCAGTGCATCCATCTACCAGGAAATTTTAGAGCACTTCCCTGGTCATTTGCAGGAATGACAAGCACACTGCATTGATGCAGTAATTCACACAAAAGGAACTGCGTGTGTACATAGACATACTTTTCAGATGGCCAACATTTCTATTAAAAATCCACTTAAAAAAAAGATATTATGTAATATTCTATTTTTTTGAGAAACCGAATTTTGGGTTTTCATTAGCTGTAAGCTATAATCATCAAAATTAAAAGAAATAAACGCTTGAAATATATAACTCTGTGTGTAATGAATCTATATAATATAGGAGTCATTTTTTGAATTGAATTACTGAAATAAATTAACTTTTCAGTGATTTTCTAATTTATAAAGAGCACCTGTATACTGCTTATTCTTGGAAAATTCACAGTAGCACACTTTGATTTCCCATAAATGCGATAAGGCGTAAAAGCCAGTCTTATCCAGGATAGTGGTGCTTATTTAAACACACTCAGATTACGTTTCAAAGAATTACACAAATTCAGAATTCAAAACTAGAACCCTTTTCAAGAATTGAAAAAAAAATGAATGAAACTGAAAAAAAGAAACCACATCTGGTCAAATTTGACCACTATGAACTTTTCAGCCCCCCCCCCCACACACACACACACATACATACATACTGTTTATAAAATGTTCTCTTTTTTGCTGGGTATTTATGATGTTGGAAACATCCATCCATCCAGCCAGCCAGCCAGCCAGCCATCCATCCATTTTCTACCGCTTATTTATGGGTCCGGGTTGCAGGGCCAGCAGTCCAAGCAAAGGAGCCCAGACTGCAGCTGTGTCTGCATAGCACCATGATCCCCATGAACCATTCTGCAAGTGGTGAACCCACTGGAGGGTGGACCCGTGTGTCTTCTTGCCCAAACTGGGTGGCGTACACTGGATCTTTGTTGAAACTTTTTCATGAGGATACACTAGACCGCTGTTGATCTGGCTCGCCCAGGACCAACTTGCCTTGGGAGACCCTACTAGAGGCAAGTTATCCTCAACAACGCAGCTCCTGGGATCATTAGGCCATACAAACCTCTCCACCACAATAAGGTGGCGATCCACAGAGGAAGTAATAGCCAGATTTCTTTTTCTTTTTCACTGTATTGCAGTGAAGTAAGCCTTTGATCTTTTTAGATATCATCACTTTATTGTTAAATGCTATAATTTGCTATAATTAATGATTGAACTGATATGAATGACTTACTGCCAAACACTTGAGTCCAAACAAAAGAAATCATTAAAGATACACATACTAGAACATGTAGACTTACCAGCCAGCGGACAATCAATGCCATTGGGTCTGGCTGTTATCGCCACCCATGCAGCATGATCAGATCGATCAGCTTCCATCAGCAGCTGACTGGCACTCCACACATCAAAGCACAGTGCTTCAAACACCATCCCTTTGTAATATTTGTGGCCATGTTGTCTAAAGGTGCCTCCGAGTGTTTGACAGAGTAACCCTGCAGCTCCTCAGGACATGCCAGTCTAGGTCTATTTATTTTTTGCATTGGCTCCATCATGCTGGCGACCGATGCAGTAGAACTGCAGATGATTTACTTCTGCTGATCACTGAGTCATGACGAAAAGAAAAAAAAACAAAAACTGTCTTGAAAGATATCCCTGAGCTTTAATTAAGTTTGAAGAAAAACTTGTCTTTCCCCACTCAATTCAACAGAATGACCTTCATTGTGAATTACAGTAATGAAATGTGATGGGCACAGCTTGGGTGCACTGATTCCACATCAGTGTGTGTGTGTGTGTGTGTGTGTGTGTGTGTGTGTGTGTGTGTAAAAATGATTAGGGTTCTGTAAGCGAGACACCACAGAAAGTTTTTTTTTGGTGTTGTTATTGTTGTTATGATGGCTACACAAAGCATAGTGAAACTGCAGTAACAATAAATCAAAAATAATTGATTGCACCACTGTCTTGGAATGTTTTTGCAAGCATCAATCACATTTACAATGAATTACAAGGACTGCTGCATGTGCTCATGCTGCTGAGCAAATGTAGATGGGTCACCACAATGACAACAAAAGAAATTGTATTTAGTACTGGGAAAGCAACTGGAACAAGGACAGTTTCTTATGATTTAAAATCTATCCATCCATCCATCTTCTACTGCTTTTCCGGAGGTCTGGGTCGTGGAGGCAGCAGTTAAAGCAGAGAAGTCCAGACTTCCCTCTCCCCAGCTACCTGCTCCAGCTCTTCAGAGAGGATACCAAGGCGTTCCCAGACCAGCTGGGAGATGTAGTCTCTCCAGCAAGTCCTGGGTCTGCCCCGGGGTCTCCTCCCAGTGGGACGTGCCCAAAACACCTCAAGTGGGAGGCATCCAGGAGACATCCTCATCAGATGCCCAAACCACCTCAGCTGGCTCCTTTCAATGTGGAGGAGCAGCGGTTCTACTCTGAGCCTCTCCTGGATGACTGAGCTCCTCATCCTATCTCTAAGGGTGAGTCCAGCAATCCTAAGGAGAAAGCTCATTTCAGCTGCTTGTATTCGCAATCTCATTCTTTTGGTTATTACCCAATGTTCGTGACCATAGGTGAGAGTAGGAATGTAGATTGACCAGTAAATCGACAGCTTTGCCTTAGAACTAAGCTCCCTCTTCACCACAACAGACCGGTACAACGTCCGCATCACTGCAGATGCTGCTAAAATCCGCCTGTCAATCTCTTGCTCCATTCTCCCCTCACTCATGAATAAGACCCCAAGATACTTAAACTCCTCCACTTGGGGCAGGAGCTTGTCCCCAACTTGGAGAGGACAATCCACCTTTTTCCAGCTGAGGACGATGGACTCGGACTTGGAGGTGCAGATTCTCATCCCAGCTGCTTCACACTCAGCAGCAAACCGTCCCAGTAAGACCTGTAGGTCATTGCTGGATGAAGCCAACAGGACAACATCATCTGCAAACTAGAAAAGCACTCATAGAGCACATACCTCCGCCAAGGCTCCTTCCATTTCTCATGGATCATCTCCAAAATATAATGGGTTTGTGTGTAGGCCTATAGCCACTTGTGGTGAAAATTGCATCAAAGTCTGTCCATCAGTTTTGGAGTATTGTTGCTAACACACTGTGAGAAGATAAGAACCTTGGCTGATGTATGCATTCTCAGATCATCACCAAAATATAATGGGTTCCTCTCTAGACCAAGAACCATCTCTGGTGAAAATTTCATCCAAATCCATCCAGTAGTTTTTGTGTAATCCTGCTGCACAAATACAAACAAAGCCCTTGGTGGAGGTATGCACTCTCAGATCATCACCAAAATCTAATCATCTGTTCCCCGTGCCATTACACATGTTTCCTGAAAATTTCATCAAAATCCGTTTGTAACTTTTTGAGTTATGTTGGTAACAGACAGACAAGCAGACAAACGCTGGTAAAAACATAACCTCCTTGGCGGAGGTAACAACAGAAATGAGATCCTGTGGTCACCAAGCATGACACCCTCCATTCCCTGTCTGTGCCGAGAAATCCTGTCCATAAAAATTATGAACAGGATCGGTGACAAAGGGCAGCCCTGGTGGAGTCCAACTCTCACTGGGAATGAGTCTGACCGAGTGTTAGCAATACGAAGCAAACTCTCACAATGGTTGTATAGAGACCGAATAGCTCATAACAACAAGCCTGATACCCCATACTCCCAAAGCACCCTGCACAAAAAACCACGAGGGACACGGGCAAATGCCTTCTCCAAGTCCACAAAACACATGTAAACTGTTTGGGCAAACTCCCACGAACCCTCGATGATTCTTGAGAGGGTCAAGAGCTGGTCTAATGTGCCACAGCCAGGACGAAAACCACATTGCTCCTCCTGAATCTGAGGTTCGACCAACGGCCGGACTCTCCTCTCCAGTATCCTGGCATAGACCTTCCCAGGGAGGCTGAGGATTGTGATCCCTCTAAAGTTGGAGCACACCCTCTGGTCCCCCTTCTTGAATAGAGCAACCACTGCCCCAGTTTGCCATGCCAAAGGCACTGTCCCCGACCTCCACGCAATGTTGCAGAGACGTGTCAACCATGACCTTGAGGTACTCAGGACAAATCTCGTCCAACCCCGGGGCCCAGCCACCAAAGAGATTTTTAACCATCTTGGCAACCTCAGCCCCTGTGATGGGCGAGTCGTCCCGCTCGTCCACAAGCTCTGCTTCCTCTGTGGAAGGCGTGTCAATGGGATTGAGGAGTTCCTTGAAGTATTCCTTCCACCACCCAATGAAGTCCCCAGTTGAGGTCAGCAGTGCCCCATTCGCACCATACACAGTGTGGAGAGGGAGCTGCTTCCCCCTCCTAAGCCGCCGGACAGTTTGGCAGAATCTGTTTGATGCAGTCTTGTTCCATGGCCTCACCGAGCTCATCCCACACCCGAGCTTTTACTTCAGCAACCACCCGAGCTGCACTCCGCTTGGCCTGCCGGTACACCTCAGCTGCTTCGGGAGTCCCACAAGCTGAAAATGATTTAAAATACAAAACCAAATCTAAAAAAATATAACTGCTATTTAAATATGAATAAATCGTTCTTTTGGATAATCTTTAACAGTATTACCACCTTTGGGTGCAGTTTGCTTAAAATGACTTGTTAAATTACTGCTAATAAGAAGAAATCTGTCACATTACCTACTGAGAAAAGTAATGTGGAAAACATTTACTCATAATAGGAGCAAATGGACAAATTTTTGTGCTTCTTTCTGTGTTTATCTTATTGAATAACCTGTTCTACAGTTCTTAAGCAGAAGCTCTGAGGGATAATAATCCAGACAGATGGACTATTTCCAGACCCTGGTTAACATGTACAGTAATAAGTAAAAGAAAGGTTGAGAGGCTCAGTTCAGGCGGAATAACATGTCCACAGTTAAACACTAACCTCCCTACAAAACGAAACGACAGAAGGTCTACACCGTCTCACGTTTCACTTGCTATGGCACAATAAACACATGTGAAATGTTATTAAACAATAACATCCGATACACTGAAAAATGCTTAAAAAAATCCATATACAATTTTCAACATGCCCTCCTGAACACAAACTGCTAAAGATGGATTAAGCAGAGTAATTTTGTTTAAACTGGAAAATAAATCAATTATCCTCTCCCACTTTGTGAAGCTACCCAACCAGTGTGTCCATGTGGGCCCCACCAAAGGTTAAAGCTGGGCTATCTTATGGGTCCATGTGGGTTTGTCCGCGAATTCCATGTTGGCCCCATCTGTGTTTGCCCGCATGGACTTTTAATGTCTACCTATTTTCAACTGATTTTTTTTTCATAAATTTGCTATTTTCTTGTAAATTTGTGCACCCCCCAATGATAAATTTTTCTTAAAAATTTGAAATTTTCTCATAAATTTGCAACTTTTTTTTTTACTTTAAACTTGTAACTTTTTCTCATAAAGTTAAGATTTTTTTTTGTAAATTTGCAACTTTTCCTCATAGATTTGTTAGTTTTTCTTGGAAAAACTTGTATGTTTGCCTTTTCTTGCAATTTTGGAATTTTCTCATAAATTTGCCACTTTTTCTACAGTAATCTTTCAACTTTTCCTCATAAATTTGTTACTTTATTCCTTCTATATTTGCTATTGAAAATTTGCGAGTTTTTCACATGAATTTGCAACAACTTTTTTTAAACTGTAAACTTACAGCCTTTCCTCATAAATTTGCAACTTTTTTCTTGTAAATTTTTAGTTTATTTACTCATGTATTTGCTACCTTTTGTTGATAATTTGCAACTTTTTGTATTTTTTCCTCATAAATTTGTAACCTTTTTATCTTGTGAACTTACTAAATTTTCCTTGTATATTTGTAACTTTTCAGGTATTCTTACAGTTTTTTTCTTGTAAATTTCCAACCTTTTTCTCCTAAATTTTCCACTTTTTTCTCATATATTTGTGCCTATTTTCTCATAAATAAAAATAAACTTGGCATCTGTACTTGGCACCTTACTGCTATGTTCTTTATGTCTGTCCTTCCATCCTCCCTATCCCCTCATCCCCAGCCAGTCACAGCAGACGACTGCCCCTCCCTGAGTCTGGTTCTGCTAGAGGTTTCGTCCTTCTAAATGGGAGTTTTTCCTCTCCACTGTCGCCTAGTGCTTGCTCATAGGGGATCGTCTGATTGCTGGGTTTTTCTGTGACTGTGTGATTTTTTTTTTATCTGCACTGTGGCACCATGAGACGGCTTTTGTTGTGATGTGGCGCATTATAAATAAAGCTGAATTGAATTGAATTGAATTGAATAAATTTGCTACAAATTTTTTTTGCAAATTTGTCACTTTTTTTCTTATAAATTTTCACATTTTTTTCTCATAAAGCTGTGACTTTTTTGTGCAATTTTACCAATGGCACCAGTGTTGCTGAAACCTGCTCACCTGTATCACAGGTAAAGTCCATGTGGGCAAGCACAGGTGGGGCCAACATGGAACCTGCTGACAAACCCACATGAAACCCATAAGACAACCCAGTTTTAACCTTTGGTGGGGCCCACATGGATATGCTGGCTGGGAAGTGGTCTGACAACACAACTACACCACAGCATGTGGAGTGGCTGAGGACAAGGGAGGGAGGGGAAACTGCATTTCTTTTTAATTTCAGGCTGTTTTTTTTTTTTTTTTTTCTGGCTCCTCAGATTCCTGCCTACTGTGGCTTTAACATTAGGTCATTTAAGTCAGATTCATCCCACCAGTGGTCCCTGGAGTCCTAAGTCTGAATGATGTTTTAGAAACGCACAAAACACATTCTGCATTGGAAACAACTTAAAAGTATGAACAATTTTTTTACTAATTTTTGGACAGGAATGTGTCTTCTGGGAGGTATAAATTAAACCACATCCTTGGGGCTCACCTCCAGAAGAGCAGGGTTTAGGTTGCAGGCGTGAAGTGATTCAAGTTCAGATTTTTCTGAGGCTGACAGGAGGTTGTCTCCAAGGCACAGTTTGTGTTATAGTGTGATGTTGTTGTCCTTAATGGACAGAAGCTCAATATTATGTGTGCGACCTTTCACCCATCGCAGTGGGTGAGAAACACAGGCACACGCAATGAAAAGTACGGTCTTCAACACCTTTCACTCCATCCATCAATCCATCTTGTTCTGCCTAATCCTTTTTGGGTCGTGGGGGGGCTGGAGCCTATCCCGGCATCTATGGGCGAGAGGCAGGGTACACCCTGGACAGATCGCCAGTGCATCACAGAGCCAACACAAAGAGACAGACAACCATTTCACTCATCTATCTATAAATGCATGAAATCTCTGTCTGTGTGTGTGTGTGTGTGTGTGTCTGTCTGTCTGTCTGTTCCCCGCATAGCTCTTGAACTGTTTGTCAGACTGGCGTGAGATTTTAAACATGGTTTCCTGAGGTTATGAGGGTGTGAATCCCCGAACGTGGAGTCGCTCGGTCAAAATATGCAATTTTTATCAATAAAAGTTTAGCCACCGCTGTGTCTCATGCACAGTCTTCTAGAAGTGTAGGTGGGGTTTGGTTTTGAATTGACTCCGTGCTCATTGGATAATACGTCACATCACGGCCATACTGATTGGACAATACGTCAATATGTGACATCACAACCACGCTGATTGGATAACACACACCATCACAACCTGTCAGTCACCAGTGCTTTGCTGCTGTATGCATCCCTGAGTATGGAGTTGCTCTGTCAAAATATATACCATAAAGTTACTGTGATTGATAATTCAGCATGGAGAACACGGGGTGGGGGGGGGGTTGGGGGGGCATGCTGGCGGGGATCCATGGTGCTGCAAAGGATATCACCGGCACACGCAACAGCCGAGCCTCCTGTTAACTGGTGCCCGACGGGGCGCACCATGATAGTTAGCGGGGAAGCAGTCAAAATACATAATTTTTATCAATAAAAGTTTACTGACACGGCTTGGTGTCTCTTCATGCCCTGAAGTGTAGGCGCGCTTTAGCTCTGTGTGTGTGTGTGTGTGTGTGTGCGCGCTCTGCAGGCAGCTATATGGGTTTTTCCTGCGAACAAACACTGCAAATATGCCATTACCGGAGTGGTGGCTCAGTTGGTAGAGCATCCGCCCCACACCCGGGAGGCAGGGGTTCAATTCCTGGCCGGGTCATGCCGAAGACCATATAAAAAGCGGAACTTCCTGCCGTCCAATGGAATGGAGGAGGGAAATCTGTGGCGGCGCCTTGCATGGCAGCGGCCCTCTGATTCTATATATGGGGTGTGTGTGATTAACACTGTAGATAGGAGAAACACAATTTCGTTCTACTGTACATGATTGGTTGTATGGTTGAATGACAATAAAGGGTGATTTATGATTATAGGGTAGCTCCAAGTTAGAATCCTGTTCAATTTATCACTGGATTGTAATTTTGTGGGCTCCTACTGCACAACTACATCAAAATTTCGGGGCGGGGTTCGGGGCCGGTGCACAGTAACGGCACATTTACTGGATGCTGCAAATTTTTTTTCCCTTTAAACGGCACACCGTCAGTCCTGACCACTGTAATATCTAAAATGTAAAGTTAATACCGACATGACTGGAGCGGAGTTAGGGATGGGCGTATCGACACCAGCTGCTTGATACTTTGGAGTCGATACTTTTTATTGTGATACCATGTTAAAACAAAACGTGCAATTTGTTTTCACTTCTGAGAGTTTTAGGAATTAAAATTTATGTGTGAAAAACCAGCCCAAGCATAACTGGCCGCCTATCAGACTCTGCGCGCTGCACAGCCAAGCGCCCCCGTGCAGAGCGCGCTCAGCAGCGGCGGGGGTACCAGAAAAGGTACACCATTCATCCAAATTCTGTGGTGATACCAAGCAGCATAAAATTTAAAAAATAAACAAAGTAAGCACTATTTAAGTTTGTAAAATAATAGTGTAAAAATAAATAAATAAATAAATAACAAAATTTAAAAAAGTTGCACTTTGAAAAAAAAAAATTGCACGTATAGGAATGGTGAAACATTTCAGAAGTAAAACAAAAATTTGAATCCAGTTGAGAATCTTCATCAAATTAAGAAATTAAATTAATTTTACATTCATTTTAAGTCTTAATTATTTTTACTATAATTGAAAAAACATTTTATTTTATTTACTTTGCTCATTGTTCTATTTTATTATTATTTTATAAGCATTTCTTTCAACTGTTTATGTTAACAACTTGCAATAAAGTTGCTAATGAAACTGCAATTGTGATTTTGGACAAAAACTATCGGTCTCAGTATTGAAGAAAATGTTCCGTAAATTAATGCTATCGTATGGAAAGGAAGCATGCTAGTATCGCCCATCCCTAAGCGGAATGGCCAGAGGACCCACGGTTCAGGAGAGGCGAGTCTGTGGTAGCTTTTTCTTCCTGTGCGGTACCGGTGCCGCTGGTACTAGCCACGTTGTGTATTCTGGCCCAAGCCACTGACAACATCAGTGGGTGAGAGCCCGATTGTAGTCGCTAGGATTGTTTATTATTAACCTTATTTATACGCGGGGTCTCTGTTGGATATTATATATAGTATATATTAGTTGAGTGTACCATATGGCGGTGCCCTGGTGTAGAGGGGGTGACACCACGCCTCCTGGGGGTGGCGTCACCTGGGGTATAAAAAGCCACAGTGGGAGACAGCCTGTCTCTCAGGCAAGCGTGGTGATTCCTGGCGTTCCTGTGTTCTAAATAAACTTATACAACATCACCTCGACTCCTCATCATTTCCAAACAAAACATTTGGCGATGAGGATATACGGCATGGAGAGGGCAGCTACCACTTTTTGGCCATTCCTGGAGGCTCCGGGTGAGCCGCCTGTTCCCTGGGCCAAGTGATATGCGGCCTTCGAGAACTACCTCATCGCTCTGGACCTTGGCGACCTCAAGAAGATGCGTGCAAGAGCAATTCTAGTCCACAACTTAGGAATGGAGGACCAGAGGATCCTGAGCACATTGGGAGGAGGTGACACATTCGACGACGTGGTGAATCATGGCGTGTTATCTTTGCCCCCCTGAAAACATCATCATGAGCCGCATTCAGTTCAGTCAGCGACCGGGGGAATCAGTGCAGCAGTTTGTGGTGGACCTTCGGCAGCTGGCGGGTGAGTGCAGATTCGGAGTCTTGGAGGAGGAGATGATCCGCGACCAGCTAGCGGAGCACGTGTCATATTCCTCCGTGAGGGTCCATCTCCTGACTCATGCTGGTGAGCTAACGCTACGAGCCGCCATGGAGCTAGCACAACAACATGAGACAGCGGAAAAGATTAGAACAAATCTCGGTGACACAGAAACCCTGCCCAGGAACGAGAAACAGTGGAAGGCACTGGCTTTGGACCTGGATGATGGCAGCGATGACAAACACACCGCTATCGTGAAGATTAAATCCGCCCTGGGGACGCCGAAATGCTACTACTGCAGATCCAGTAGGCACCGCTATAAAGCGAGGGAGTGCTCTGCAAAGGGGAAGCGTTGTGGAAAGTGCAGTTTGTTCCACCACTTCGCCAGAGTCTGCCGGAATTTTGAACAGGAAGACCGGAGACCGAGAAAAGGGGCTTTGACTAAGAAGAAACCCAGAGTGGTCCATACAGTTTCGCACAGCACTGACGGGCGCATTTTGTGCAACATCGTGTTGGACAGAGTGCCGGTCCCACTGATGGTAGATACAGGGTCGGTGACTTCCATTCTGAACTGGACGACGGTGAAGACATTTTTCCCACACTGCAGAGTGAGTAGAACGGACATTGCCTGTTATGGCTACAGTAACAACTCCCTGGACATTGTGGGCTCAGTATGGCTCTCAGCGAGGTATAAGTCGGCTTCAATGTGTGTGACTGAATTCATGGTGTCTCGTGAAGGAAATAACCTGATGGGCTGTGATCTGTTCTACAGGCTTGGTTTCTCTATCGCCTGCAGCGTCGGAGAGGAGTGGTCCGGAGGTGGGCTGTGGGACCGGCCCAACTACATGGGAAACAGCGATGAAGTGTGGGACTTGGGCATGCCCGGACCGAGTGAGGGGGGGCACCATCAGCACTGTGGAAAGTCGCCACAGCGAGTGTCTGGTGCCAGTGTTCATGGTACCGGATGCCCGTGGGGGTGGATGGAACCAGCGAGCAGGTGCAGTGTGGTTTCCAGTGGCTGACCGAGTACCACTGTTGAGCCGGGCGCTGACGCGGCCTAGTCAGCGCATAAGATGAAAGTGATCGGGGCGAGACCACATGGCACGAGCCCTAGGCATGCCCGAATAAAGACCAGGGACAAAGCTTGGGCTGGATCGGCGGACCCTACGGCACCGCATGGGAACCAGATCACGATGCCGTGGACCGCGGAAGCCAGTGAGTACTCCCCTGGGCATGGGTGAAAACGTGCGCACTAGGTTTGAGTCTCGGCTTGGGCAGGTCCGCAAGTCAAGGGAGCAGCGAGATGACCAGGGTGAACTGCGGGTGGTGCGGGCCTGTGATGACAATTACCTTGAGCTGACTGATGGGTCCAGACGGCACCCGAACGAGCTCTCCGTTTGGAGAGGGAGAAGCGCCAGTGCAGCCGTCTCCAGTGAAGCAGAGGCAGAGACGCTCTGGCAGCGGGTCCCGGGATGGACGCTCCGGTGGTGGTGGTGGGGTGCTGTAGTGGGACTTTTCTTTATGTTTGAGGGGCTAGTGGTGCGTCTTGTTAAAGTGAGTTTCTGAAATTTTATTACTAATGTCACTAGTTTAATGTTGGGTGAAGAGATAAAGAGAAATGACCACCGTTTTGTGTGCTGAGTGCCCTGTATGGGTGTGTGGTGAATGGGGTTACATTGACGTGTGAATGTTTAATGCAAACAGTGAGTGCGAGTGGAACGTGAACGTGCCCGGTGTAGTTAATGTGTTTTGCCCATGTTGTGGGGTGGGAGTACTGGAGTAAAGAGTTTCGGGACAGCCATTATGTTTGTGTACGGTGTTTATAATTGTTTATAGTTCCAAATGTTTATATGTGTATTTTTTTGGGGGGGGGGTTAATTTATTTTGGTGTGTGGCCCTTTTATGTTTACTGACTGTTTTAATCAAATAGCGGAGTAGTCCGCTGGGCCCGTGTGGTATGAGTGGATAGATCTGTGTATTTCTGTGTTTAGAGTGCGTATCGGGTGTAAAGTTTTTTGGGTGGGAGCAATTGATGCATATGCATTTTTTCAAGGGGGGGGGAATGTTGGATATTACATATAATATATATTAGTTGAGTGTACTATATGGTGGTGCCCTGGTGTAAGGGGGGGTGACGCCCCGCCTCCTGGGGGTGGCATCACCCGGGGTATAAAAGGCCACAGCGAGAGACAGCCTGTCTCTTTGCTGTGGACTCTCAGGCAAGCGTGATGATTTCTGGCGTTCCTGTGTTCTAAATAAACTTATACAACATCACCTCAACTCCTCATCATTTCCCAGTGTAACAGTCTTATTTTCAAGAGAGCTGTTTAATCGATCAGTTCTGTTAAAGCAGAGCTGATCACAGCGGTCATCTGGCCTGTAGAGGAATGAAGCTGGTCTCCTTTATTTTTGTGCATAATCATTTCAGAATGATTTTAACATTTTATTTTGCTGCACTGCATCAAGGTGAAAAAGTTCTGTCCCCCTCAATTGTTCAGGGCTCAAACACAACGCAGTGTCTGACGTTAGGTTTTCTTCTGCTGAAAATTTTCAGAGGAGCTCGGTGAACTATGCCGTATACCAGAGTGCTTCAGGCTGCTTCAGCGTGCTCTTAACTTAGATAAAACTTAACCATAACTGATCCGACGTACGCCAGCGTATCATATTATAATGCAAGGAATCTCTGTCTGTGTGTCTGTCTGTTTTTGTGTGTGTGTGTGTGTGTGTGTGTTCCGTACATATCTCCCGAACTGTTCGTCGGACTGGCCTCAGATTTTATCCATGCTGTGCTGAGGTTACGAGGGTGTGCATCCTCGAATTTAAGCCTCTCCAGATATGGGGAAGTTTAAAAGGGGAACTCTTTAATGAATGTCCTTAGGGGACCTAAGGGCATTCAGAGCTATGACATCATAGATGCACAGATGTTGCCATGGTTACTGTTGCCAGGCAGACACATCATCAAAGATCAAAGGCAGGCATCACTGAACGAGTAGTGACGTCAAAGATCAAAGGCAGCCATCACCATGGTTACTGTTGCCATGGTAACAGTTACTTTCTACAGGCATGCAGAAATGCTTGTTTACACTTGGTTTCTACGGGCATGCATGAGTATGTACTAGTTAAGAAAACACGGGGACAATAGTGCGAGGGCAAGTCCTCCAATTAAAGTTCCTCATCGCAGAGTGTGACCATTTGTATACTTCAAAGAGGGCAAAGCCACCCTCTTTCATGGTGTTTCCCTGTTTGAAAAGCACTCAAAATGTAGTACAGAGGTGGGTGGGGGATGGTGGATGGCAATAAAATAGTGCTCAAATTCAGCCAACCAGGGTTCATATGTTGCTATACCTCCACCAAGGAGGTAATGTAACTGGGACAACGTGTTTGTTTGTCTGTTAGGAGGATCATGTAAAAACTATTCAGAAGATGGAATTTTCACCAGGGGAAGCCCTTGTGCTGCAGATGAACCCAATAGATGTTGGAGGTGATCTGACAGCGCATACCTCCACCAATGCCTTATCTGCTGCAATGTGTTAGCAGGATTATGCAAAAACTACTGGACAGATTTGAATGAACCCAGTAGATAAGGGAGGTTCTCCGTTAGTGCATACCTCCATCAAGGCCCTATGTCACAATTTATAGATGGACGGACAGAAGAATGGTGTTACGGAGGGATGGGCGGAGGGATGGACGGTTGAACGGACAAAGGGAGAGAGTTCAAGCAGTTGATGTTCACTTCCAGGTCATTGGTTAACTTGTTATTCATTTAATGCACATTTGTAGGCGTTTAAAAAGAAGCTAACAGGATTTTACCAGTAAAACTAAGCACGTAAGAATAGAGCAACGATTAAGTTTATGATTAGGAGACGATGCAGGAATGTTTTCTACAGATCGCACCTCTTACACTATGTCATCTGGCTGTACTTATTTTCACAACCACGAGAGACTGCTTTGATTTATTTATTCATTTATTTATTGACTTTTATAAATAACTACGGGCAGCGCGGTGGTGGAGTGGTTAGCACTGCGGCAGCACAGCAACTCATCCTTGGCCGGGGGATCCTGGGTTCGATCCCAGCCCCCGACCAACAGTGATCTGTGTGGAGTTTGCATGTTTTCGCCGTGTCTGCGTGGGTTTACTCTGGGATTTCTCCGGTTTCCTCCTGCATGCCAAAAACATGCAACTTAGGTTAATTGACATCAAACTGGGGATTCTAAATTGTCCTTAGGTATGACTGTGAGAGTGAATGGTTGTCTGTCTCTCTGTGTTGGCCCTGCGATGGACTGGTGATCTGTCCAGGATGTACCCTGCCTCTTGCCCAAAGATGCTGGGATAGGCTCCTGTCCCCCCATTACCCGAAAAGGATTAAGTGGGAGAAGATGGATGGATAAATAACTACTGTACAGGTGGGCAGCTTGGTGGCACAGTGATTACTACTGTAACAGCACAGTAAGAAGGTCACAGGATCGATTCCACACCTGACCATCGTGGGTTCGATCCCACCCCCATACCATTGGTTACCTTTCAGTGTGGAGTTTGTATATTCTCCCCGTGTCTGTGTGGGTTTACTCCGGGTACCCTGGTTTCCTCTCACAGGCCAAAAACATGCAGGTTAGGTTAATTGGAGACTCTAAAGTGGCCCTAGGTGTGAATGGTGAAGGGACTGGCACCGCACCGAGGTTGCCTCATGCATCCACATAGATGCCCTGTAATTTCCCCATTGTGGCACTAATAAAGGATAAAGGGTTATTGTGACTTTAAAATATTTGTCTGGTCACTTTGTTCTGGAGCACAGTCTTGACAGGAACACAGAACACAGTGCCAGTCTGTCCAGAATTTTGAACTTTTCTCTTTCTTGTGACAACAAAAAGCTAAAACAGCAAATGATTTTTAAAAAAGTAATATGTTGTTAGTCACTATTCCCCCAAACTAAAAGTGCTACAAAGTTCTCATGATAGATTATGGCAGGTACAGTAAACCCAATCTCAACACCCATCACCTAGTCTCACAACTATGCACCCTGAGGCTTCAGCTGATGTCTTGAGCCTTGTGGATTCTTCAGCAAAGATTTTTATTTTCTGTCCATAAATCATGACCATGCCAACCATTTATTTTAAAAGCTATTCACTTTTATTAAGGGTGCATATATTAGCTGTTAATT
This sequence comes from Pholidichthys leucotaenia, assembly GCA_020510985.1. Classification (NCBI taxonomy): domain Eukaryota; kingdom Metazoa; phylum Chordata; class Actinopteri; order Cichliformes; family Pholidichthyidae; genus Pholidichthys; species Pholidichthys leucotaenia. The sequence continues at coordinate 277,336,958 of CM035840.1, read as the reverse complement.
AATAATTGTTTCTGTTAATTATTAATAGCTCTAAATGATCAGGCCCCTTGTTATTTAAAAGCTCTAACAGTACCTTAAGCCCCTTTTCCACTAGTACCTGTTTGGCCCTGTTCAGTTTGGTTCGGCACACTTTGCAGGCTTTTCTATTAGGAACTGTAATGGTTTTCGTCCCGATTTTTCGGACCTGCTCCCGAATGGTTCTGAGGGTTCCGTACTTACCTGAAAATGTGACCTCAAAAGACTGCAGGCCACTGATTGGTCTGGGCGTAACGTCATGAGAGTGACGTTTTAAGGCTGAATTACAGAATCTCGAGCCACCATTTGCAAAGATTCATCCGTGAGCCAGCCAGCAAGCAAGCATCAGTATAAACAACAACGATAGAATGGCTTCACAGAAATCAGACCCACAGAAGTCAACACCGCGGTCCAACAGAGTTTTCGGTGCCTTTCGGCTGATGAGAGAATCCAGAGGGACCTAGATGGAGCCACCCAAAATGAATTTACGGCCACGGGAGCACCCGACTTCAGCAGTTGAAAGCCATGATATTAAGATATAGAGGATGATGAGTGATGTGATCTTATGCATCTTTTACGTTATTTTTCCCAGCCGTGGAAAGTTCACGTTGAACAAACAACAATGTTGTCTCCTGTGTGCAGACAATGAGCTAGCTAGTTAGCCATCAATGCTAACTCCATGCTCTCCTTGTATTTTGCGCTTGTGTTGACAACATCTGATGAAAAAAGTTAGTTGTAATCCTGGTTAAAAAGGTGTTTTTTTACATGTTGCACTTTCATGCTGTGCATGTACTTAAGTTGTGTGCATTTTCATTCTAGAGTCCGACAAGCATCTGCTTTGACACCGGCAACGTTTAGCAGTACACAGAATGTGTTATGACTTATAAGTTACACATCCTGTTATTTTTTTAGTAGTGGTGGACAATGTACTCAAATCCTTTGCTTTTTAAGTTAAAGTGTAGGCAAAGTGCCACAATTAAAGTAGCACAATTTCCACTTAATATGAAAGGGACTGAACTGAGATTTATTTGATTGTATGAATATTAATTACAGAATAATTGAAAATGAATGGCACATCCAATAGTAGCCGCTGTAAAATAAACCGCTTGTGTATTTTTTTTTTTTGGCAGATCACTTGTGTGATCCTTTGTGAGCTATATTCGTAATAGTATATCTTATACTTTGAGAAATGGGAGTTGTTCAGTCATCAATATAATTTAGTTTATATGTGTAGTTTGTAGTCTGTCATCAATAAACTCATGCAGTACTACAATAAGGACACATTACAAATATTTGAGACCCATTGTAGTGCTTCCTTTTATATTTTAGCAATACAAGTACAAAACACCACCCACACTTGAAGCCAGGGTGACACAGCGGTGACAGAGCAGTGGCTAAACTTTAATTGATAAAAATTACATAATTTGAATGAGTGACTCCATACGCGGGGATGCACACCCTCAGTTAAAGTACTAGATTCCATTCAACTGAATGTATCAACTCATTCTGATTGCTGAGGCCACAGTAAAAACAAATGATTTTAACATAACCCCGCCCTTGCAATATCTACTTTACTGAAGCGCAGCTACATGAAAATTGTGGTTAAGTACAACAACAAAGTACTTTTTGTCACATTCCACAGCGAGCTTTAAGCAACAAGTGCATTTCCCAAATAGGTTTTAAACTTGCTTTGATTAACCACCACCCATTTCTGTCTTTGGTCTAGGCAAGAGGAAACGATCCACCCCAAACTGGACCTTGAGTCTGTGGTGTCGTGAGTGTAGTGTGTGTGTGATGCCGTACCCGCCCACAGGGTGACGTCAGGCGGGCACAGCCACTGGTGTACATAATTCTGTGTTCTGATAATAAAGAGGAGTTCGCTGTTCAGTCCAGCACGGCTCATGTCTCACATTATTCATACATAACAGCGTCACTATTTACAGAGATGCAGGTTAAAGATCTGAAGATCTGGTGAACCGGGACCAGTGTGAGCGGCACATCCAGTTGTTTCTCATTGAGGCAGTGTGGCCTGCGTGTAACCCATTCTATTTTTTTTTTTTTTTTTTAGTTTGAATTTTGCACGTTCTAAATAATCTGGAATTTTCTGCTGATTGTAATAAACAATTTAGTGACTTATGTGTTTGCATCATGATTTTCTGTTTTGTCTGTTAAGACACCAGTGGGAAAAGAGTCAACAGTACAAACCATTTATCGGTGATGTTGAAAATAATGGCTCATTTTTAAGAAAAAGTAACCAAAAACAATTACTTTATTTACTGAAGACTGTATTGTTGGATGTGCCAGTGCAGAAGACACTGCACACTTTAGTGATAGTACCAATATATGGAGGAATTCTGGGCCATATTAGCATCTGTATTTTCTAATAATGGGTTAGGGCAGGGGTGTTCAATCATGAGCCATGGAGGGCCAAGATCCTGCAGGCTTTACCTCCAACCAGTGTCTACAACAGCAGATTCCACTGAATTTCTTCTACTGATTGTTGCTCAGTGAAAACACCTGCTGTAGAGACTGGGTAGAAGAAAGAACCTGCAGGGTCTTGGCCCTCCATGGCACATGATTGGACACCCCTGGGTTACAGTTTAATGGGATTTAACATTTTAACACAAACTGCTTTATGGCTCATAATCCTGTTGGCAGACTTATACCAAACCAAAAGTGATTTCTCAAACTGCTGAACTGTTCTTAGACAGCTTTTCCAATCTTTTATTTTCATTTTATTTTCATATTTCATATTTCATTTTTATTTTCATTTTATTCTTTCATTTGTGTCACTTGGTGGTAACCTTCACAACTAAAATAGAAGTGGAGACACATTTGCAAAAAGTACAAAGGTTTATTGTCAAAATTCCTAGTGCAACACTAAATGAATACATGTATACACGTACAGTACATGTACATTGTTGATGCAGAGAATTTATATTTATATAGTATCTACATGTATATATCCAGTTAATCCATGTATTTCTCCATGCAACCTTGCGACTGCGTTATTACCTCCGCCAGGCCGCAGGCCGCAGGAGGTTGTTTTTGCCAGTGTTTGTCTGTTTGTCTGTCTGTCTGTCTGTCTGTCTGTTGGTTAGCAAGATAACTCAAAAAGTTTTGGATGGATTTCGATGAAACTTTCAGACGTTGTTGGAAATGGTACAAGGAAGAACTGATTAAATTTTGGGGATGATCCAGATCACCGTCTGGATACAGGAATTTTTTAAAGGATTCTTTAACATTGTGAGATAGGGCCATTTTCAACATGTCTGCAGGCGCAATGGAGGGCGCTGGTCGTCGTGTCTGACGAACACGAACTCCGCATTCTTCAAAGTTTTAGGCACAAAAGCACTCGGAAAACAGTAGTGGGCCGGGCCCGGCAGCGTGCCTGTGTTTGCGCTACGCTGCAAAAACTGAGACGGGCAGCTGTCCGGCGTGGGATTATTTGGCAGAAATTCCCCGGGTAGCCATAGGGGCTGCGCAAAAACAAGCTCTCTGCCGGGGAAGCTTCCAAATTCTCTTTTGGCGCGGAGCGCAACCCCAATAAAACCCACGGCAACCTGTCTACCCAATTTGCATCCGTCAGTGAAGCCCTGAGTGCTGCTTTCAGTGATCTATGAAAACGCTTGCATAACCCATTGGACTGTGGGTTGTACGCGGTTGTGCGATGAATTGCAACGCCCGCAGCCTGGGAGTTTGGAAATGGAGGAGATGGACACAACAGCAACACTTGAGTTTATTACCTCCGCCAAGGAGGTAATGCTTTTACTACTGAACCACTAATCCTATCATTGTGAATCCAATTGCTAGTCATATGTTTTCATGGTCAAGGAATCTGAAAACGTACACACAAACACTGTATGGGGGGGAACTGTGGCGCTTGGCGGAGGTCTGCGCTCTCCGAGTGCTTTTCTAGTTTTAATTGCTTTTAATCCTAGATCCAGTTTATTTTGGCTTAAAATGCATCATAATTGTTAAATATATCTTATTATACCTAACTCAGTACTGTTTACCTGTTGAAATATATATTTTACGGCTAATATAACCCCATAACTACAATATGGCACCTGGTGATCAAGTTTTGGGAGCTGATTACTTTTTGCCAAGACACTAAGGGCTGGAGCAGGAACATCCCATGATGTCTTAACAGTCTCTCCGTGATTTTCACACAGATCAGAGCAATTTGTTGCACAGGAAGCTAAACGTTTCTACAGACATTCTGAAGTTCTGTAACCACTGAGCGTTTGTGAAGCTGGGGTGAAATTTCATCACTGGGAGCCTGTGTTGAATGCCCAGACCAATGGTTTGAAGTGATAATTTTGCCACAAGAGAGCCATTTGAAATACACATACAGAGCGTACATATTTTAGTACCTAACAGCGAAAACTTGCTGATATTACAATGTAGTACAGCGGACTAAAACAAAGTAGCATTCGCAATCATGAGCTTACCTTCATATGTGATGTAGTTCACATCCTCATGTCTTCCGCTTTATACTGCTCTATATGGCTTCCTAAACGCTCCAGTACTTTTCCAGTGTGTTGTCTCACCGCCAATAGCCTTCTGCTCTCCATTTTTGCCTGTACTCTGGCAAAAAAAGAGAGCCACAGACCGCAGTCGCCTTGTATCCTGCCATCTTGTGTTTTACCTGTGTCGCTTGTTTTACATCACGGGAGGGTTGCGTCACCTCCCTGTAAACAAATCCCACCCACCTCAAGTGATACTCTGGTGTAATGGAAACAAAAGCGTACTGAACTGAATAAAACCGAATTGTCGTGTTCTGGACTATATAGGTACTAGTGGAAAAGGGGCTTTATTATCCTAACAGAGCACTACACTCCCAAAATGCAGGATTACTTGTAATAGCTAGAATGTCTAAAAGTACAATGGGAGGCAGAGCTTTCAGTTATCAGGCTCCTCTCCTTTGGAACCAGCTGCCAGTCTGGATTTGGGAGTAAGCCTCAACCTCTGTTTTTAAAAATAAGGTTAAAACATTCCTTTTTGACAGAGCCTATAGCTATGGTGGGATCAGGTGAACCTGAACCCTCCCTTAGTTTGTTTAGACAGCCGGGGGACCTCCCACGATTCACTCGGCTTCCCCCCTTTCTTCACTCTCAATGTAACATTTTTGCTGGTCATCAACATCTGTTTGTTCTTGCCCATCGATTGAGTCCCTGTCGTGCTGTTTGCTCTCTACAGGTTTGGTCTTTTCTTTTCTTTTCTTCTTCTTCTCTATCCCCTCATCCCCCAGCCAGTTGAAGCAGAAAACTGCCCTCCCTGAGCCTTGGTCTGCTGGAGGTTTCTTTCTGCTGAAAGAGAGTTTTTCCTCTCCACTGTCATCAAGTGCTTTCTCACAGGGAATCACCTGATTGCTGGGGTCTTTCTGCAGTTGTGGGGTTTTCCTCTACAGTTTGAAAGTGCTATGAGATGACTGTTGTTGTGAATTTTTTTTTTTTTTTTTGTTACTTATTTGTACCCGTAGGTAGATTTGGTTTGCAGTCTGGTGACAAGCCACCAGCTGCCGGTCGCTGCGTGCGCGAGCGCCCTAAACCTACATGTTTTTGGTATGCGGGAGGAAACCGGAGAAATCCCGGAGTAAACCCACGCAACACGGGGAGAACATGCAAACTCCACACAGCTCACTGTTGGTCGGGGGCTGGGATCGAACCCACGATCTCATGATCCCCGCGGTCCCCCAGCCGAGGGTAAACTGTGCTGCCACAGTGCTAAACCACTGCGCCACCGTGCAGCCAAATGGCACAATATAAATAAAGTTGAATTTAACTGAAGTTGAAATGAATTAGGTGCTTATCATAATGTTTACAACTTAAGCTGTGTTCAGACCTGGCATGGCGCGAATACATGTAAAGTTAATGTAAACATGTGGAAGACATGTGAATACGCACAATCGCGCATTTGTGTCTGAGGAGTAGCGCTAGGTAGTAATGGCCCTGAGATTCTGCCATCATCGGAGTAAAAGGATCAACACTAGAGAGTAAAATCATTTGAAAATGAGACTTCCGACAGGTGGACCGGGAACTCTGCAGCTGAATCGGAGTGTTGGAGTTTTTTACCCACAGACTCCTGCCATGGATCTGCTAACAAGGCTAGCAGGCTAACAGTATAAACAACCATCATCCAGGTGAAATTTTGGAGGCAGGTATGGCGCATATTTAGGGCGCATATATTGTATCCATATTTCCCACATATACCTAGTAAGCATGACGGTGCATATTTTGGAGGCTTCATGTCTTAATGGACAAAGAGGACCTGACCCTACATAGACCTACGGGAGGTGTGAAGACGGTCCCGCAGGAGGAGGGAAGTTGGAGAGAATGTCCCAGCCGGAGCCCCGGAGGCTAGAAGGATAAGAGACAATGGGGACGCCAAGGAGTCTCGGGGGCTGTATGTTTGCTGAAGGACTGTGGGGTTGGGGGTGTATGACTTGGGGAGAGTATAAGAATTGTGAAAGACGATTGTTCTCTCTCTTTTCGAGATTCTGAGATTGCTAGAGGATGTAGCCATTCAATAAACCAATCCTGAGAAATAAACCCAGTCTCGTCTGTGAAAGGCATCCTCTACACTGGTGACCTACGACAAATTATGGCCGGTGGCCACGATCTTCCCGCACCGGACTCTTCAGGAGCCAACCGGGTTAACGCAGCTACCACACTACAGCTGCCCGATTTCTGGCAACATAACCAGTGCTCCTGGTTTACCACTGTGGAGGCGCAGTTCCACCTTCGGGGAATTTCAGCAGACGCAACGAGGTTCTACCATGTTGTCGCGAAGCTGGACAGCCTCACAGTGCAGCGGGTGGAGAACCTGACCAACCACCCGCCCCAGGACGACAAGTATGGCGCACTGAAAGCCGCCCTCATTTGTGCCTTCACCCCCTCGCAGGGAGAGCGAGCAGAGAAGCTTCTAGCATTAACAGAATGCGAAGCAGACAGGCCGGCGGATCTGATGGCGAGGATGATGAACCTGAGAGGTGAAGATGACGACGATTTTATCTTCGCCCACCTCTTCCTCAGAACACTACCGCCAGCAGTGAGAGTCACCCTGGCCAGCTCACAGCTGCTGAACAACCGTGACTACCACGGGCTGGGCCAGGAAGCATAGCGGCTCGTCGACGCCCATAGATGACACGCAGCCACGACGGCGGCAACGAAGCTGAACGCATCCCCGCGAGACGAGGGGAGACCAGGGGCCACAGCACCGGACCCACTGACGTCAGCAGCGGCAGAGACCAGGAGAAGCGGAGCGGACAGCACCCTCTGCTTTTACCATCGACGTTTCGCCGAGAGGGCGCACAGATGCATCCCACCGTGACGATACAAGCGCCAGGGAAACGCCAAGACCGAGAGTTGGTAGCAGCTGCTGCTCTCGGCGCGAAGAACAAGCTGCTTTTTGTGACGGACGCGAATTCAGGGAAGGATTTCCTGGTGGACACAGGCTCCCAGCTGAGCTTCGTCAAGCCTTCCTATGCGGACCTGCTGGCGCCTTCCAGCGGACCCCTGGTGCTAGCGGCAAACGGCTCGACGATCAAAACCTATGGGGAGAAGACGCTCCTCCTATCCTTCCACGGTCGCACCTTCGAGTGGACTTTCGTCGTAGCTGCAGTTAGCAATAACATGCTAGGTGCTGATTTTTTGTGCTCAAATGGTTTATTAGTTGATCTTACTAATAGGCGTATGGTTAATGCATTGTCTTTCCACTCTACCTCCTGTACAGCTCGGGTGGCCCCGCCTTCTGCACATCCCAATGTCACAGCTGTGGGTGATAAGTTTCATGCACTACTCAATCAGTTCTCAGCACTCACGGTCCCAACATTTTCAGCGTCAGTAGCCAAACACGGGGTCGAGCACGTCATAACTACCTCTGGCCCCCCTGTTTTTGCAAAAGCTCGGCGCTTGGACCCAGCTAAACTGGCCATCGCTCGCGAGGAATTCGCCAACTTGGAAAAACTGGGCATTGTTAGACGCTCTAACAGCCCTTGGTCGTCACCCCTGCATATGGTCCCCAAGGCTGATGGCTCGTGGTGGCCTTGCGGTGATTTCCGCAGGTTAAATAATGCTTCAGCACACGACCGCTACCCGATTCCGCACATCCAGGATTTTTTGGCACATTTGGCGGGGGCGCGCATCTTTTCCAAAATAGATTTGATGCGCGGTTATCACCAAGTCCCAGTCTGCGCTCAAGACATACCCAAAATGGCAGTAATAACCCCCTTTGGGCTTTTCGAATTTTTGCGCATGCCTTTTGGACTCAAGGGCGCCGCACAGACGTTCCAACGTATGATGGATGCGGTGTTGCGCGGCCTCCCTTTCGTGTTCGTCTACTTGGATGATATTTTAGTAGTCAGTACATCCGAAGACGAACACGAACGCCACCTCACAGCGGTTTTTCAGAGGCTGACAGAGCATGGGTTAATAATTAACCCAGCGAAATGCCAGTTCGGGGTGGTGCAAATCGATTTTTTGGGGCACCGCGTTTCTCCAAAAGAACCGGTCCCGCTGCCCGATAAAGTAGGCGCGATAACGGAGTTTCCCCAACCGCAGACAGTTAAAGCATTGCAAGAATTTTTGGGGATGGTCAATTTTTATAACCGTTTCCTCCCCAGCGCGGCACAGCTCATGCACTCACTGTACGCGGCACTAAAGAAACAAAAGCCTGCAAATAAGGTCGAGTGGTCCCCGGAACGGGAGCGCGCTTTCTCCCAGGTCAAGTCGGCCCTGGCGAATGCCGTGTTGTTGGCACACCCGGTGCCAACAGCTCGCATGGCGCTAACCACGTACGCTTCCGACGTAGCAGTTGGGGTGGTCGTCGAGCAACTGGTAGCAGGGAGCTGGCATCCGCTTGCATTTTTCAACAAAACATTGCGCGATAACAAGCGGAAATACAGCGCATTCGATAGGGAGCTTTTAGCCCTGCATTTGGCCATCCGCCACTTCCAGTTCTGGCTGGAAGGGCGCCATTTCACCGCGTTTGTAGATTACAAACCCTTAACATTTGCAATGGCCAAGATTTCAGAGCCTTGGTCGGGCCGACAGCAGAGACAGCTGGCCGCGATTTCGGAGTTTACCACCGACATTCAACACGTGGCGGGCAAACACAATGTAGTGGCCGATTGTCTTTCGCACGCAGTTGCAACGCCAGGCCCCCAGGGGGCAGACACGGTGGCAGTGGACGCGGGCCAGGTTTGCGGCGCGGAAGCGCTCGCAGCCCCGGTCTGCGTGGGCTTAGATTACGCAGCCATGGCCGCTGAGCAGGTTAGCGATGTGGATGTGCGTGCGCTCCAGTCTGGGCCAACAGGGCTAAGGCTGGAGCACAGGGTGCAGCAGAAAGGTGTGCCCCCTCTAATCTGCGATGTCTCCATGGGGCGCCCCCACCCCGTGGTCCCAGCTGCGTGGCGCCACCGCGTTTTTGATTCAATCCATTCGCTGGCACATCCGGGGGTTCGCGCATCGATCAAAATGGTGGGAGAAAAATTTGTTTGGCCGGGGTTGCGTAAACAGGTCAAAGAATGGGCCGCAGCCTGCGCAGCGTGTCAAACAGCAAAAATACACAAGCACATGCGGGCCCCTTTAGAACCTTTTCACATCCCGGCCAAACGCTTCGACCACGTGCATATCGACTTGGTGGGACCCCTCCCGCTGTCGCAGGGGTTCACACACCTTCTAACCATGGTGGACCGCACCACGCGCTGGCCAGAAGCGGTCCCCCTGGCGTCAACTACAGCAACAGACGTTGCGCGCGCGTTTTTAATGGCTTGGGTCACGTGTTTTGGAGTCCCGTCAGACATAACGTCTGACAGAGGTCCCCAATTCGTTTCCGAGCTCTGGTCATCCATGGCACTCAGTCTGGGGGTGAAAATTCACCGCACTACCGCATATAACCCCCAGGCCAACGGTTTGTGCGAACGCTTTCACCGGTCATTGAAGGCAGCCCTCAGAGCGGCTCTCACGGACACAAATTGGGTTGATAAACTTCCATGGGTTTTATTAGGGTTGCGTTCGGCACCTAAGGAAGATTTGCAAGCCTCTCCGGCTGAGCTAGTTTTTGCCCAACCCCTCTGGTTACCGGGCGAATTCCTTCTAGAGAACCCCGCACCAAATCGCCCCCCCCGCTCAGCTGTTGCAGAGCGACACGGGACCAAACACCCTCCCCGGCCCAGTTCATCACAGTTTCCCACGCGTTTTTGTGCCTAAAACCTTAAAGAACGCAGAATTTGTCTTTGTCAGACACAACGCTCAGAGGCTGGGTTTAAGACCACCTTATGATGGACCTTTCCGAGTGTTGGAAACTGGGGAAAAACATTTTTTGCTCGATTTGGGTGACAGGAGGGAATTAGTCTGCATTAACAGACTCAAACCCGCTTTTGTTTTGGCTGATGAACAAGTGCAGTTGGCCAGGGCCCCCCGTCGCGGCAGGCCGCCGAGGAGACACTGTTCTAAGCCTTCACAAGGATGTACTAACGACTCTAATCCACAGATGCAAGAAACGACTGCAGTCAGATCGAAACCTGCTTACAGCAGATATGGCAGGAGGTTGAAGCCCAAGCTGTCATGGCGGCCTCTGGGCCGTCATTGGCATCATTATCTCCAGCTGCACACAGATCCACAGGTGTTAATCAGCAGCTGTTAAAAGCCAGCGTTGCTGACAGCTCAGTACGGAGTCGTCTGTCCTCCTCGTCAGAGAAAGAACTAGAACTCCGTTCTCTGGCCTCGTCAAGGTATTCTCTTGTCTCGTCAGAAACTGTCTCGTCAAGAACTGTCTTGTCAAAAACTGTCTCGTCAGAGTCTGTCTCGTCAGAAGCTGTCTCGTCAGGATCTGTCTCGTCAGGAACCTCTCTGGCCTCGTCAAGGACCTCTCTTGCCTCGCCTAGGACTTCTGTTCAAAGTCAAGCACGTAAGAGAGGTGTTTGTTACTCTACACCTAACCTCTACCCCTGTGCACAGGTGGACCCCCCTGGCGGCGGACCTGCGTCCCCAGCTGACGGGGTAATGCCAACACGCACACGTAGCGGTTCGCTACCGCCACGACTACCGGTACGTCTTGCTCCACAAATTCCTGAATTGTTACTGTATCAGTTACAGGAGTACTGGCCACCGTTACCGGTGGAGTTTGTGTCATCGTCATCTGTCGTGTCATCGTCTCCACGTTCTGTGGAATCACTCACCTCGTCATCATCTGGATTGTCATGGTCACCACGCTCAGTGGAGTCACTCGTCTTGTCATCAGCTGGATTATCATCGTCACCACATTCTGTGGAATCACTGGTCTCGTCATCAGCTGGTTTGTCATCGTCCCGGTCTGTGGTGTCACAGCCGGAGTCTCTGGAAGACCTGTCCTCGCCACAGTCACAGGTGGAAGCCTCAGCACGTTCACGGACGCCTTCACCTCCACGTTGCACGGCCGCTGGTTCTCAGCAGGACGTAACCTGTGCTTCTCCCAAGTAAGCCTCACTACTGATAGCTTGTCATTAGCGTGGGACAAAAGTAATTGTCTGTGCTTATATGTTCCAGGGTTGCCGGGTCTCCGTCCAGAGTGCTCAGTTCCAGTGACCAGGATACTATCCACGCTCTCACATTTGCACTACACACCCTTTCACTATAATAAAGATTATTGTTCACTAATTTACCCGTGTCAGTGTCTGTCTCCTGGGTCCCGAAACATGTCACAAGCAGTCGGAAGTGTGATATGTTGTGCCATTTTCTGTTCTGTGTGATATGAGATGATTCTGTTTGCTATGCATCTTGGGGTGTACTTTGTCCTTATTTAGACGTTTGGGGGGGGGGGTTATATGGCGCATATTTAGGGTGCATATATTGTATCCATATTTCCCACATATACCTAGTAAGCATGACGGTGCATATTTTGGAGGCTTCACGTCTTAATGGACAAAGAGGACCTGACCCTACATAGACCTACGGGAGGTGTGAAGTCGGTCCTGCAGGAGGAGGGAAGTTGGAGAGAATGTCCCAGCAGGAGCCCCGGAGGCTAGAAGGATAAGAGACAATGAGGACACCAAGGAGTCTCGGGGGCTGTATGTTTGCTGAAGGACTGTGGGGTTGGGGGTGTATGACTTGGGGAGAGTATAAGAACTGTGAAAGACGATTGTTCTCTCTCTTTTCGAGATCCTGAGATTGCTAGAGGATGTAGCCATTCAATAAACCAATCCTGAGAAATAAACCCAGTCTCGTCTGTGAAAGGCATCCTCTACACAGGGACCTTTTTTTTTTTCAGGTTTACATTATGAGATAATGTAAACCTAAGCATGACAGTGTTTTAGGAATTTCCACAGCAGGTTGACCAACACAGCCGTAGAAGGTATAAAGACAACTCCGCCTATCTGCATCTCACTCAGATGGTGAATTCACGTCTACTCATGTGCTTACATTGAGGTATCATGTAATCATGCTGAGCGAAAAATTTGCCCGTTCATGTATGGTCTGAAGGCACTGTTACTGTTTCTTTGTCCTCATGTGTCATTACCATCTAATAGGGCACTTATTAAACAAAATGAATTAAACTCATAATTCATATCTAACATCTTACTTACGATAAATAAGCAGAAAAGACAATGGTCTCATGCTAGTAGAATATGATTTTGTTAAATAAGTTTTAAAAGAATTCCTGATTACTGATAATAAGCAACTAATTAACAGTTAATGTGTCCCTTTAACTAAAGTGACACTTAATCTAAAATTTAATTTTGCGAACTTGTGTTGATTTCAGTTTTTTTTTTTTATGGTTTTTGTAGCAAACAGTGACTGCATCAACTCACTTCCGGTGCCACACTAGTCAGCTGCCTTTTTGCAACAGCGGCTCAATTCTGAGTTTTTCTTCTCGTTCTCTATTTACCATCTGTGTTTTTCTGGTCAAACTTGCTGATCCGGCGACACCTTATCCATCACGGACACACAGCTCACCGCACTGGTGCTGACATCTGTCTGAATCTCGGCTCATATCCCAAATGTCTCCCGAGCCGGTGACTGAAGCCATCGGTTACACCAGGAGAGGGTACAGCAGGAATCAGCTGTTAGCACTTAACTGCCCCACGGTGCTAACGCAAAAACTTGACATACCAAGAGAAATCAGATGGAGACAACGCCGATGTCGGGCTGGAGTAAGATGACGAGCAAGGAACACAAGGTACAGACCCGTCCTTCTATCCATTATCATGGGGAATGTATGATCAGAATCAGAATCAGGTTTATTGCCATTGTTCATGTAGTACACAAACTAGGAATTTGTCTCGGTACAATGCTGCAACATTAAACATGATAAGATAAGAGAAATAAACTATACATGTAATAAAGTGTAGGATAAGATTAAGTGATACTGGTCAACAGTTAAAATATATATTAGCCAGCAGCAGATACTGTGGAGAACTATATAGTGCAGTCGGTAATGCAGGAAGAAAACAGTGATGATTGACATGAGTCTGGTTGAGCTGCTGTACATGGTGCACGAGAGTCACTTAGTGTTCAGCAGTCTAATGGCAGAGGGGAAGAAGCTGTTCATGTGACGGGAGGTTTTAGTCTGGATGGACCGAAGTCTTCTACCAGAGGGGAGGGGGGCAAACAGTACGTGACCAGGGTGTGAGGGATCGGCTATGATCCGGCCAGCACGCCTCCGGGTCCTGGAGATGTACAGATCCTGGAGAGATGGGAGCTTGCAGCCGATCACCTTCTCAGCAGTGCGCACGACGCGCTGCAGCCTTAGTCTGTCCCTGGCAGTGGCTCCTGCGTACCACACGGTTATGGAGGTGGTGAGGATGGACTCGATGATGGCTGTGTAGAACTGCACTAACATCTTGGTGGGTAGCTTGAGCTTCCTCAGCTGCCGCAGGAAGAACATCCTCTGCTGGGCTTTTTTGATGAGTGAGCTGATGGTCAGCTCCCATTTGAGGTCCCTGGTGATGGTAGTGCCTAGGAAGCGGAAGGAATCAGCAGTGGTGATGGGAGAGCCTGAGAGGGTGAGGGGGGGCAGAGGAGTAGTGACTTTCCTGAAGTCTACAATCATCTCCACTGTCTTCAGAGCGTTCAGCTGCAGGTTGTTATTGCTGCACCAGGACGCTAGCTGGGCCACCTCTCTCCTGTAGGCGGACTCGTCGCCGTTGGAGATGAGCCCGATGAGGGTGGTGTCGTCCGCAAACTTGATCAACTTGACAGACTGGTGGCTGGAGGTGCAGGAGTTGGTGTAAAGGGAGAAGAGTAGGGGGGAAAGTACACAGCCCTGGGGTGATCCGGTGCTGATGCTAGTATAGTCTGAGACAGTCTTTCCCAGCCGCACATGCTGCCTCCGGTCCGTCAGGAAGTCGATGATCCACCTGCAGAGGGAGTCAGGCACGTTGAGCAGGGACAGCTTGTCCCGGAGCAGAGCGGGGCGGATGGTGTTGAATGCGGAGCTGAAGTCCACAAACAGGATCCTGGCGTAGGTTCCCGGGGAGTCCAGGTGCTGCAGGATGGAGTGGAGGGCCAGGTTGACTGCATCGTCTACAGACCTGTTGGCTCGGTAGGCAAACTGCAGCGGGTCCAGGAGAGGGGTGGTGATGGACTTGAGGTGGGACAGGACCAGGCGCTCAAAGGACTTCATGACTACAGAGGTGAGCGCTACAGGTCTGTAGTCATTAAGTCCAGTGATCCGTGGCTTCTTGGGGACAGGGATGATGGTGGAGGATTTGAGGCAGGATGGCACGTGGCATAACTTAAGGGAGGTGTTAAAAATGTCTGTGAATACAGGAGCCAGCTGTTTCGCACAGAGTCTCAGGGTGGAGGGAGACACGCCGTCTGGGCCGGGGGCCTTGCGCGGGTTCAGTCTGGAGAACTGTTTGAGCACATCCTGCTCACTGATGATAAGGGGAGGGGGGGAGGAGGGGGGGGGGGTGCCTTAAATGAAGTAGGGAATGTGGAGGCTGTGGAGCTGGAGGGAGGGGGGGAGTTGGACACAGATGACGAGGTGTCAAAACGGGCATAGTGTTGGGACAGTCTCTGACAAAGGGCTTTGTCATCCTGACCTTTAGGAGCCTGAGGCCGATAGTTGGTGATCTGCCTCAGTCCTCTCCACACGGAAGCCGAATCATTAGCAGTGAACTGCTGCTGGAGTCTCTCTGAGTACACAGATTTAGCCCTCTTCAGCTCTCTGTTAAACCGGTATTTAACCTCCCTGTAGCAGTCCCTGTCTCCACTTTTCAGCGCTGCTTCCTTCTCCTTCCTGATCTGTCTGAGCTTAGCTGTGAACCAGGGTTTGTCATTAGAGTAACTCACCCTGGTGCGTGATGGAAGAATGTTCTCTTCACAAAAGTGGATATATGAGTTCACAGTGTCCGTGTACTCATCCAGATCATGCGTGGCTCCTTTAAGCATGCCCCAGTCAGATATTTCCATGCACGTTTCCAGCTTCTCCTCAGCATCACTGGTCCGTATCTTCGTAGTGCTCACAACAGGTTTAGTGAGCTTCAATCTCTGTCTGTATGTGGGAATGAGGTGAACCATCACGTGATCAGATAATCCCAGCGCAGCTCGAGGGACAGCGCGATATGCGTCTTTCACTGTGGTGTAACAGTGATCCAGTGTGTTTAATCCTCTGGTGGGGCATTTAATAAACTGTTTGTAGCGGGGGAGATCGTGGCTCAGATTGCACTGATTAAAGTCGCCAGCCACAATAATCAGCGAGTCTGGAAAACTCCGCTCTGTGTGTTGAATGTGATCCGCGAGCACGCGCTGAGCTTCGCGCGTGTCCGCGTCGGGAGGGGCGTACACAGCGATCATTATGAAAGAAGCAAACTCCCGCGGGGAATAGAAGGGCTTGCAATTGATAACAAGAAATTCCAAGGCAGGAGAACAGTGTTTGGAAATTACCGTTACATCAGAGCACCAGCTACAGTTGATGTAGAAGCAGACACCGCCTCCTGTGGTCTTGCCGGAAAGCTCTGTGTCACGATCAGCACGGAAGAGCTGGAAGCCGTTGAGGCGCAGCGCGCTGTCCGGTATATTTTCCCGGAGCCAGGTCTCAGTAAAGCAGAGGACAGCTGAGGAGGCGAGGTCCTTAAAACGCATCAGCAGTCTCAGTTCATCCACCTTGTTAGAGAGAGAGTTGGTATTGGACAGAAATATGCCAGGCAGCGCCGTTCGCGAGCCTCTCCTGCGAAGTCGTACGAGAGCGCCCGCTCGTCTTCCTCTCTTCCGCCGTCTCACTTTCCGAGCCAAACAATAAACCAGATCGGCGGCAGGGGCTAGAAAAACTGGGAGGAGGTCCGTGGGGGTCAAAGTCCTGATATTTAAAAGTTCTTCACGGGTATAAGTGCAAGCAGACACACAATTGACAAACAAAAACAAACAAAGAGTGCAGCGAAGCACCATGTCGACCGCTGTGGGCGCCATCTTGGATCGCTACTTAATAAGACAGACGAGCTAGCGGCCATGTCCCATTACGAAAGCGCCTTCAGAGAGATGAGCATGATGTTGTTTACTGAGATGTGGCTAACAGAACTAGCAACAAATGCTAACATTGAACTGGAGGGTTTCCATGCAATATGGGCAGACTGGACACCAGACAGTGAGAAGACAAGGGGCGGAGGAGTGATAATGTATGTGATCAACAGATGGTGTAATCCTGGGCAGATCACAGTTAAAGAGCAACACTACAGCAAAGACATTGAGTTGCTAGTGTTGTGTCCATAGTTGGGTGAAAGTAAACACACAATTAATGTAGTTTACGGATCTTTATCACAAAGTGCGTCATATACATAAAAAGGCTTATGGCACTCGCCTGCATGCCAGGTGGCTCCACGACGAAAGAGGCAGAGCCTCCTCTGCCCACCTCCTTTATACCTCAGGTGGCATCACCACCAGAAACCGGTAGTTAGCCACCCCGGTCTAGCCCATGTCCAACCTGGCCGCCATTTTGGTAATACAGCCTATTTACATACACAACATTTTCCCCCTTTCAAAAAAGTGCCAAGCGCACATATAGCCCTCCCCAATTTGTTTCCCGACTCACACACTAAAACAAAACAATTACAGAAACAAATAAACTACCTATCCATACACACAACTAGGCTGGGGGGCCAGGTAGACTACCAGCTCCCCCACACGGCTGGGCGGATTATTCTGCCGCCAAACATGCAAGACAAGGCTGTGTTTCTAAAATAATCCCAGAACAGCTCCACATAAAAGACATACAGTACTACAAAATACACGACTACTGCCATCTCCCCAACACTCACCCCCTCAATGGGTACATCTTATTGCACTTCAATTGTTGTGTATGTAAATTAACACAAATAAACATCTTAAACAGAGTAAACACACCCCACCACCCCAAACTCGGGCATAAAATTAGCACATTAGTAAAATTCAATTCCAATATATCAATTAAATTACTGACATTGAGCCAATAAAATCCCACATTCACAATTCAGTTCCCTTAAAACAAGATTTAACTCCCAGGTGTCACAAAACACTCTACTTCTTACTTTTCATTTTCTCCTTTCTTCACTTTTTCTTTTTCTTTTTCTTTTTTTTTTTTTTTTTAATTTAGATCGGGGTACCATACCAGCAGTAAAACAACACATACAGGATTAGGGTAAACACCGCAGACACACAAAAATTAAAAAAAAACCTCAGTCCTCCAGGCTTCTCCGTCTTTTCACCACAGGGCCCCCTGCTGTGCCGTCTCCTCTCCACCACTGGCAGCTGCAGATCCTTCAGGTGTCTCCGGACGTGAATAGACCCACACCGATCTGCCTCCATCCAGCCGGGCTCCACCTGGAACCACTTCTGGTTCTCCCACTGCTCGCATGGACTGTGATCCCGTCGTACTGGAGCATCAACCTTGGTCTTCGAGGGAGCCCTCTTCCTTTCATCCAGATCACCAATCCTGCGACAGGCCTCAGTCACCTATCGCTCCGGCTCGCAGTCTCATCTCGGTCTGCTATTGGCAGGCCGTCGCTGGGAGCACCTTACTGTCACGGCTGGCCCTCACGAGCCAGCATAAGACGCCTCAGTTCAGTAAATTGCAGTTCAGTTCCTTTATTTATAAAGCACAGGACTTAGGTGTACAACATAACTTTGCCACGCAGGCTTCGTTACACAACACAACATAAATTCACAAAAGAGAGTTATGGCAGTAACGAGGAGCTCTCGTCTGCCGTAGTTAGGAAGGAACGTCAGCGAGGGAGAAGACAGTTCCAAATAAATCACTTACATGCAGCGGGATACGTCGAGGAACCCAGGGAGCATGTGGTAAGGAGACAGGGGAAAGTCATAGGACTTCTGACGAGACAGCCGCGCCGTCCAGTTCACTCGCACTGACATTTAAAGCCAGCTGCTCATGATTGGAAACGCGGCACAGCTGCCCAGGTTCTGACAGCTGAGAGCTCCCGAGCGTCTGGCCAATCAGAGCCCGGGAAACCCGTGTGACGACACCAGCTGTCAAAACCTGACAGGGATGAGGAATAACCCGAGCGCGGACAAAGCGCTCGGGATATGACAGGGCCCCTCCCTCTACGCGAACTCCTGGTCGCGCGCAACATCCAGACCCCCCCACCCCACCCCAGGGAAGGTGGAGGGGGAAGCAGGTGGAGGGAGAGCAGGGCCAACTCACAACAAGGGGACAAAAACATCGGGGAAGGGAGGGAGAGAGAAAAAAAAAGGCAGAAACCGTACATAAACGGGGACAAAGATGAATAAAAAGAAAAGTCAACGCTAGATGGACATCACTCACACATAACCACAAAAAGAAAGCCAAGATGAGGGTACAAGGAACACTAGTCAATACCACAAGGCAGGATCAAGGAAATAAAAGGACAGATAATACCTTCTTCTCCAAGTTAATGTGTACAGAAAACCGTCAAAACCAAAAGACAACACAGGTGCCAAAAAAAAAAAAAGGAACTAGACCCGAGTAAGGGAGTAACATAGGAAATAAACAACCACACCCTAAAGAAACATACAATACTCATGATAGCCATGGCAAGAGAACATATGTCCATCCACGGAAAACAGTCACCTTAAACATGAAGTCCAATCCCCAGTGGGGTATTTCAGTCACAAGTCAGTGGTGGGGCAAGAGAAGGAGAGGAAAAAAAAAAAAAAACCCATTGGGGAATAGAGTAAAACAACTCCGCTCAGGAGGCCTCCCAGCACCCAGCATCCAGGCCGCCAGCAAAAGCAGCGGAACGTGCCCTAACGGCCCAGCCAAACCCCGGGCCGAGGGAAACCATGTCTCCGGTGGGCGGACCAGGGCGCCAAAAGAACCATCCAGCTTGTCAGGAGGCCGGACCCGGACGCCAAAAGGAAAGAGCCGGTCACCGGGTGGTCGAGCAGTATCGGCCTGCCAACAGAATGGCTGGGGGAAGGTCGGCGAACCGGGCCAGCCGGAATTTACCCCCGCAGTCTCAAAGGCGGGGAAAAAGGGGCCACGGCGAGGACGGGGCATGGCCTGGAAAGCGCTCAGCGGCGTGTCAGCTACACAGTCTCCAGAACCCACCTGGGTCAAAACGACCATGGTGCTGAGCTCCGATTGAGCGAGAGCGGCACCCGCGTCGGACCCCGATTGGGCCGGAACCCCCATGACGTCAAGCTCCGATCGGGCGAGAGCAGCACCCGCGTCGGACCCCGATTGGGCCGGAACCCCCATGACGTCAAGCTCCGATCGGGCGAGAGCAGCACCCGCGTCGGACCCCGATTGGGCCGGAACCTCCATGACGTCAAGCTCCGCTTGAACCGGCGGAGCACTCCTGGTGGACCCCATGCCGAGAGCCGGACCCTCCAAGGTGGCACCAAGAGCAGGTTCGCCTCCAGTGACCCTGGGGAGAGGCTCAGAGGGACAAAAGGAACCGGGATCAGGATCACCGGCAGCGGCAGGGCCCGGCGAGACAGGCTCGAGCGCAGCAGACGGCTGCACCCGGCTCGCCCCCCCCGAGAGACAGGCAATAATGCTCCAGAAAGAAGAGGAGGGATAGAAAATAGAGCACTTGCCTGATCTCGGGTTCTGCCGCCATCCAGGACTTCGATGCTCCGGGTTCAAACGGGAGGAGGTCGTCGTCCGGTTCCCACTCCGTCGCGACGTCATCCGCCCCAGGAAGAGGGGCTCTTGCAGCTCGAGGACCCCCCAACGTCATCGTCCACGCTGGCAGTTCATGCGGCGTGGAGGTGAGGGGCTCTCGGCCCGCTGGATCGGACTGTTCATCTGCGGAGTCCCGGGGACGCTCCGTCGTCGGCACAGGCTCCAACCAATCGTCCGACCTCCTCTGCCCAGAAAATGGCTGCGGGGCTGGGGTCTTCTGCCCGAGGGCCGCAGGCTCACTCCTCGTCTGGTGACGCTCCTCAGAGGTCGAAGCGTGCTCAGCAGGGGGAGACACAGAGGCAGCGGGTTTAATTAACATATCAGCAGGGAGTTGAGGCTCGGGGGGCTGCAAACCCCGAGCCTCACCCCCAGGAGTCAGACAGAACAAATCACTATTAGATGGAAAAAAGTGAACTTGAACTTGCCTGGCTCCCGGAGGAGCGGTGGAACCTGCCGTTGGGAACGTCATTCCATCCTCCTCCCACCGGGTGGTGGCCGGAAACTCTCTTGGAGGGGAGGGGGCCACTCGGGATGGTGTAGCCGCGCTGTCCACTGGAGCAAAACTTCTCAAACTCCCAGCCGCTGGAGAAGGCGTCGAAGCGGAGGGGGCAACAGCCAAGTCAGGCCGGGCGTGACGCGCTGACAGCTCAGCGGGGAAAGCAGGCCCGGGGGGAAAGGCTGCTGGGGTCTCCTCCAGGTGAGACGCCGAAAAGACAGCAGTGGGATGAATGGGGTCAGCCCAGTGAACCGGAGCGGATTCCGGAGGGGAGTCACGCTGAGAACGTCTCTGGCCACGGTGTCGACGTCTACGACGGGCCCCGGATGGTGCGAACTCCAGGACTGGATCGAGGGAAGGATCCGGATTCCAGAGCGGGCAGCGGGAGCTCCGATCACTCCGCCTTTGGCCTCGTTCCTCCTCGATCTCCTGGAGCACCTCGCGGTGGACGGCGATCTCTTGTCTCCTCGCTTGGACGTCCAAGTGGTCGGTGTAGCGGGAAGACAACCGGTCGAGCGTTCTCTCAGCGCAGTCCAGGTAGTAGTGCGCTTCGGATGGCGGAAGCGCTGATGAAGTCATCCACCTCCTCCAGCGCCTCAGGCAGCTGGAGCCAGAGATCACTCCACCTTGCAGCCTCCTCCTCTTCGTACATCAGAATTGTCTGGCGTTGGGCAGCGATGTCGAGTCTCCTCGCGTCGACCTCGGGGTGACCGTTGTAGCGGGAAGGCAGACGGTCAAGCACCTCCTCAGCCCGGTCTAAATACCACTGTTCATTGGGCTGATAACCGAGGAGAGGAGGGGCGAGGGAGGTGTCTGGATACCCATCGAGGTCGGAGGCGATAATGAGGATTTCATCTACCTCCTCCAGCGCCTTGGTCAGCAGGACGTGGGAACCCCGAGAATGACTCCGCTGAGATGGCATATTACCAACGCCGCGTACCTGGACAGGAAGGACAAAGTTCCCAGAACGCAACTTACTGAGAACGGCGTCTCCTTCTGGCGGCTGTCTACTGTCACGGCTGGCCCTCACGAGCCAGCATAAGACGCCTCAGTTCAGTAAATTGCAGTTCAGTTCCTTTATTTATAAAGCACAGGACTTAGGTGTACAACATAACTTTGCCACGCAGGCTTCGTTACACAACACAACATAAATTCACAAAAGAGAGTTATGGCAGTAACGAGGAGCTCTCGTCTGCCGTAGTTAGGAAGGAACGTCAGCGAGGGAGAAGACAGTTCCAAATAAATCACTTACATGCAGCGGGATACGTCGAGGAACCCAGGGAGCATGTGGTAAGGAGACAGGGGAAAGTCATAGGACTTCTGACGAGACAGCCGCGCCGTCCAGTTCACTCGCACTGACATTTAAAGCCAGCTGCTCATGATTGGAAACGCGGCACAGCTGCCCAGGTTCTGACAGCTGAGAGCTCCCGAGCGTCTGGCCAATCAGAGCCCGGGAAACCCGTGTGACGACACCAGCTGTCAAAACCTGACAGGGATGAGGAATAACCCGAGCGCGGACAAAGCGCTCGGGATATGACACTTACGATCACCACGCTCCACGGTCTAGCCCCATTTTCTCCCGGCGTTGGCGCCTTGTCCTCACGAGCCTCATTGGGGGTCCAGTTGTGCTGTCTGGCACCCTCGTCCAGGGCAGCCTGCGTGATGGCATTGAGTCCAGCCCAAGACTGCTCCATGTGGCGCAGCATGTGCTCTCCCTCTGTCACTTTGTCCAACCAGTCTGAATCCCACACCTCAGCACCCTCCACGACTGGAACAGATCGGCCCCACAGTCCACATCCAGACCATTCTTCACCCGAAACATTAGCAATGGAGAACCCAAGACTGTGAAATAGGTTACAACCCATAATGTTAACTTCGGATGCTGAAATGTTGATGCGAACACTGGGTGCCACACTGTCCTCATACTGGGCCTCCATTTCCACGTAGCCCAAAATAGCCAACCTGTTCCGTCCATACCCATAGCACTCGTCATACTGCTTTCTAATCTGCCAGTGGGGAGACAGTCTCTCCATGGTTGCCAAGTCCAGGATGGAAATCATCGCTCCAGTATCCAACAAAAGCGAGATCTCAACGCCATCTAGCATGATAGTGCAGCCAATCCTCCCTGTTGTCTCTGGGGAGACAGTTTACCCCACTGTCGGAGTCTTCTGCGCAGCACCTGGTTCACCGCTACGGCTCCTGCATACAAAGTTTTCGCACACCCTGGCAAAATGGTTCAAAACACCGCACTTGCCACAAGACCCTGGAAAGGCTGCTCCTTGCTCACCTTCGCCCCTGGTGGGACCAGTGATGGATCCACTCCAGTTTGCCTACCAGCATGGCATTGGGGTGGAGGATGCAGTGATCTTCCTCCTACACTGTTGCCTGTCCCACCTGGAGAGGCCTGGGAGCACGGTGAGGATTATGTCCTTTGACTTCTCCAGTGCTTTCAACACCATCCAACCGGTGATCCAGAAAGACAAGCTACTGTGCGCAGGGGTGGACCAGCACCTGTCATTGTGGATCCTGGACTACCTCACAAACTGGCACAGTACGGGGGCACCCCAGGGAACAGTTCTGGCTCCCTTCCTGTTCATCCTTTATACTGCGGACTTTTTACACAACACACCACACTCTCATCTACAGAAGTTCTCTGGCGAATCTGCGATCGTCGGCCTCATCTCCGATGGAGATGATGCAGAGTACAGAGGACTTATCCAGGACTTCGTGGACTGGTGCCATCGGAACTGCCTCCAGATCAATGCGAGGAAAACTAAGGAACTGGTGGTGGACTGCCGCAGGCACTGCCTCATTTAGCAGTAGGCTGCACCATCCTAGGTGAGCGACCGAGAGGTTTCGCAGGTCCTTCCTACCTACGGCTGTCAGACTTTATAACCAAAGCAGGGCTGCTCGTAGAGGCTGTAAAATAAAAAGAATAAATTAAAAAAAAACAAAAAAAACTTTATGACCTAATAGGTACTGAATGCACAAAAAGTAAACAAACTTGCAAAAAAATGGTCCCCTAGGCTGACTCAAATACGAATTATGCTGTATGGGTACATATTCATACTATGTGGGGTAACTGAATAAACCGTTATGCTGTTTATTCCATCTAGCTACAACGCTCCGTACTGTGTATATTTCTGTGAACATATGTATATCTGTTATTATCCTCTAAATTATTGCTCTGAGTGTTGCGATCAATGTGCTGTTGCAATCCTGGAATTTCCATATTGTGGGACTAATAAAGGTTTATCTTATCTTATCTTATCTAAGAGCGCATTCATATGGCCACTGTTTGGTCCGGACTAAAGGACCAAAGTGTGTATTCTGTGGATAGCTTGGTCTGCTTGGTGCCATTTGAATGTGCCTGGAACTCTGGTGCAGCATTAAAAAAGCAAAGTGTGATCCCCCTGAAAATGGGGGGGGGGGGGTGTCTCGGTTCGCTTGCAAACGCAGTCTGGTGCGCTTTGCTTGTCATGTGAATGCAAACGGAATATCCAGTGGACCAAAGGGCAGACGTGCCCCCTGGCATTTGTGTAGCCACACGAACACATAGTGAGAAGAGGAAGTGGTATTTACCATAAAGGTGCCTTCACATCAAATGTGAACGGGTAAACTTTTCGCACAGCACGATTACATTGTAACTCAATGTATATACATGAAAAGACATGAATTCACCATCTGGGTGAGATGCAGACAGGTGAAGTTGCCACTAACCTGAAAAAGTTGTCCCTGCATTGAAAACTTGATGTGTATTTCAGCACGTCCGTGACAGGAATCCGTGAGTAAATAAATCCAACATCCCGATTCAGCTGAATAGCTCCGGGTCCTTCTGCCTCCATTTTGGGTAGAAAATAACAACATAGACAACCACGTGGATCCAAGAAAAACTTTTATTGGAGAAAGCCAAGGAGAAAAGTATAAAAAAAAAATGTCTCTTGGACTTGGAGTAGTGAGTAGTGACAAAATGCAACCTCTGATAGATATTTGGTCTGAGAACCAGATTTATCAGCGGTTTGTGGCTACTGATAGAAAAATTCCATATTATCTACATTATTATTGTTATTAATAATGTATTATTATACTTAAGAAGTGTCATGCCTTTCATATGCCATGTTTAATGTTTATATGTGCGTTCCATGTAGGATAAGTTCATATATTCCTTTATATTATTCTTTCAAATTATATTATATGTCTGATATATTCTTGGCATGATTCTGTGAGCAATTATTGACCTTCAGAAGATTCAGAGACTGAGGGTCAGTACATGCGTAAAGGATGAGCTAAGCTACATTGATAATCTCTTTGACGTGCCCTGCTTACTTCTAGTTCGTGTAGATTAGGCACCCTGGCTCCAAGATGTCTGTGACATTTCTTCATTTGCTCATCACCCAGGATAAGCTCTCATGTCATACTGACCTGCTAGGATACCAAGACTGTGACAGGCATTTGAACTGTCTTTCTCTCCTTTCTGTCTACTCATAAATACCAAACATAAAGAGTGTACCTTCAGAATCAGAATCAGAATCAGAATCAGAATCAGCTTTATTGCCAAGTATATTTACAAGTAAACACACAAGGAATTTGACTTGACATAAGACGCGCACGTTAGGCGCATCCAATGACGCGTCGCCATACAAGGCGCCTGTCAACAGTGGAGGTAAAGAGGGGGGAGGAGGGGGAGGAAAACACAATAGGAGAGAGAAAAAACATAGTAATCAGAATAAACGCTCATATGTGAGCCAAATTTTGACTACACAGAAAAAAACCCTCATGCATTAGCATACAATAGAATTCACAAGACACAAGAGAGCAGTGTACAGTATCTTTAATCAGTTCATGAATCAATGTGTGTGCGGTGTTGAGCAGTGTTGATGATAATAAGAGAGACCCAAGGACCCTTGGCAGAAGATGTTTTGTCTGTCTGGCGCCCAGTCTTATCTGGCGCTGCAGCTGGCTGTCCAAGGCCTTGTGCTCATGATTTTGAAAAAAAACACAGACTGCAGACAGCCAGGAGGAATTTTCATGGGGAATAATAGTGCCAAATAGGACTGATCACAGAGAAGACTTGTATTTCTTCTGTAGATTCAGTACATTAATCCTTCATTGCGCAGCTTTGAATTCGTCGTGGAAAGACCTGAGCGAACCCATGATGTAATCCACCTTACGAGACAGTTCTCCAGTAGTCGCTATCATGGTCTTCTCCAGTTTCTCAATTTGTTGGATGCACCTCGCCTGGCCAGCATTTTGATAGGTTGAATCCATCTTCAGCAATTTGCGGTAGACCAAGACAATTCCTGTCCCAATCAGAATTATCCCAATCACCAAGATTACGAAGATAAACAGATCTTCAATATCTTCGATAGAAAGATTAGAGAGACACAGCATTTTCCATTTACCCGTGTCACATAGATAGCCCACTGGAGCCGTTCCAGCGGGGCAGACAGCTTCCCCCGGAGCACTTTTCCTTGTTGAAAAAATAGTGTCAATTGTGTTCAAAGCCCAGCTTATTAACTCCATAATTTCTTTTCGGCGGTCGCAGTTAGACGCAGGCAGACAACAGCAAGCTGGGATCTAGTAATAACAGGAGGGGAGGAAAAAATCAGCAGGAGAGAAGAAAAAAGCGTCTGCTCTCTTGGGAGGGCGGAAGTAGAGATTCGAGATTCAGAGATTCGATGTGTGTGCAGAAGGCCATGCTTTGTAATCTCTCCCTCAAAAATGGTCATTTGAGGTTAAATTTGAACTGTAACTTTTCTTTATTTCTTTTTATAATAAATGTACCTAAATCCAATATCAAGTCTGATTTTTTGACTTTGAATAATTTATGCTCAAAATTATTCTAACACTACATGCAAGAATACCGACGTTTTTAAAACATTTAGCGACATGATGGCGGCATGGGGGTTTATACAGACAGCGGAGCTTTTTATTTTTAATAGTTTGTGGGGGACAAACAACTCGGCTGAAGGAATGGTGTTATGCTGAGAATTGCTCGTTTGCCGAGAATTGCATCCCATCATTGAATAAACATAATTTAAAGATAATTTACAAGAGGCAATAACAATTTTTACTTCTAAAAATGTATAATGGGTACTTCTAAAAATGCAGAAATGATTACAAGCCTGGCTGTAGTGCTATATTTTATAGTTTTGGTGGGTGGGATGCAATTCTTGGCAAGCGAGCAATTCTCGGCATAACACCGGATTTCCCTTTTCTGTCCTGGCCAATCGATGAGCCGGATTTCTCTTCTTTGCTGAGATTTTTTCTTCCTGGTCAGTGGTGATTTCGGCTACTGCGCCACAAACGAGCAGCTGTTGTAACTGCATGACGTTGTCCAAGCAGTTTTGTCCGCTTGAGTAAAGTGCTGTGTGAATGCAAACCAAACCAAACGAAGGTGTGAAAATTCTCGCCATTCTCCGTCGAGTCGAACCGAGACCCCCAGACTATCCTGGTGTGAATGCAGCCTAAGACAGGGTTTGAATCTCTAGATTGTTATTCGATTGCTCTGTACAATTATGGGGACTTACTGGCTGTCTGAAAATGTATAACTGAGCTTGTGCAAATATTAGCCACAAAACATAAAAATCTATAATGAACACACAGATCATGTTATGTAAGTGCAGACAAACAAGTCAGTCTACCCACTGGGAGCTGAGCTGTAAAATGAAGGAAAGAAAAGCGAATCTGTGAGGAGAGTTCTATTCAACAAAGCAGCATGAGGCATGCAGCGACAGTGTTGGAAGATAAAAGGCACAAAAGGCCAGTCAGAGGTAGAAATGCATATCAATATGGATGAGGTTTCACCTGATCAAAGCTCTGCCCTTGAGGTAGACTGTCATAAGAGCACACCCACTCTGGGTGAGTAACTCACCAGCCAACTGAGTAGGCCCTCTATTACTAAAGTCTCTCACTACTGGGTCAGATTCCTTTTATGGCACGTGTCCACTGGTCATGTGGCAGGGGATGTGTTGAGTGAGGGGGATAGGGCATAAGCAGGTGGAGTAATTGACATGATGCAAATTCAGTAGTCAAAGAGCTCTGTCCCGGGGGTATAGGCCTCTTTTCGGTCCTTCTGCAGAGAACACAAAGGTTGGTTTAAACATTCAGGATGACATCACTGCAGCTGATACATGCCGAAGGTGCCGGACCGCATTTGCTTCAAGTTAAACATTTTTTAACTTTATGCAAAGAAGGAATACAACTAATTCCATACACTGCAGTCCAGATCACACCACAACAGAGCCAAATGCTTTGTGTTGCGTTACACATAGACAATAGGAAGTGGAGAATGACAGAGCCAGTGGACACGTACCAATAGATCATCATAGCTTCCCGTCGTCTTGGAGTTCAAGTTTAATAGGTTCTCAATTGATAAATCAATCATCCTTTCACAAAAAAAGAATAAATAAAAAAATCTGAGTTTTTTTTTTTTAATTATTTTGCTTTAAAATGTAAAATGACCTTTTCAGAAATAAGTAAAAACATCTCTCCTGAGTATTTTAGCATTTTTGTTTTTTAGCCTGTTTTTTTGTGTTTTTTTAATGTATTTGCTGTTGCTGGCAAATACGGATTTTATTTAGGGTTTTTTTTCTGTAGTTTTAATGTTTTTATTCCTTTTTGTGGACATTTGTATATAGTTTTTATGGGTTTTAACAAACACCTCTTTGGGGTCAAACTTTTAATTGCTCTTTCTTGACAATTTAACTGCACCATGATCATCCTATACCCTTTCTTAAATAAGCCTGCATTAGGTTCTGGTTTTTCAAAAGTTGGGGATCAGACTGCCAAGGTCTCTGCCTTCGACCGTCACCTGATCCGCATAGCACTGGACCCCCATGGTCCCCCCTGCAGGTGATGAGGATGATGGGGATGACTCGCCCATCACAGGGGCTGAGGTCGCCAAAGTGGTTAAAAAACTCTTTGGTGGCCAGGCCCCAGGGTGGGCAAGATTCGCCCTGAGTACCTCAAGGCCCTGGATGTTGTAGCGCTTTCATGGCTGACACGCCTCTGCAACATTATAGGGAGGTTGGAGACAGTGCTTCTGGCATGGCAAACTGGGGTGGTGGTTCATCTTTTTAAGAAGGGGGACCAGAGGGTGTGTTCCAACTTTAGGGGGATTACACTTCTTAGCCTCCCTAGGAAGGTCTATGCCAGGGTATGGGAGAGGAGAGTCCGACCACTGGTCAAACCTCAGATTCAGGAGGAGCAATTTGGTTTTCGTCCTGGCCTTGGCACATCGGACCAGCTCTTTTACCCTCTTGAGAATCCTCGAGGGTTCATGGGAGTTTGCCCATCCAGTCCACATGTGTTTTGTGGACTTGGAGAAAGCATTCGACTGCATCCCTCATGGTTTGTTTTGGGGGTGCTGTGGGAGTATGGGGTATTGGGCTCATTGTTATGAGCTGTCCGCTCCCTTTATGACCATTGCAAGAGTTTGGTTCTTATTGCCAACACTCAGTCAAACCCGTTTCCAGTGAGAGTTGGACTTCCCCAGGGCTACCCTTTGTCACAAATCCTGTTCATAATTTTATGGATTGGCTACCTAGGTGCAGCCAACGATTGGAAGGTGTCATGCTCGGTGACCACAGGATCTCATCTCTGCTGTTTGCAGATGATGTCATCCTCTTGGCTTCATCCAACAATGACCTACAGGTATTGCTGGGAGGGTTTGCTACTGAATGTGAAGTGGCTGGGATGAGAATCAGCACCTCCAAGTCTGAGTCCATGGTGCTCAGTCGGTAAAAGGTGGATTGTCTTCTTCGGGTTGAGGACAAGCTCCTGCCCCAAGTGGAGGAGTTTAAATATCCCGGGGTCTCATTCACGAGTGAAGGGAGAATGGTTGACAGATAGATTGGAGCAGCATCTGATGCGGACGTTGTACCGGTCTGTTGTGGTGAAGAGGGAGCTGAGCTCTAAAGCAAAGCTGTCGATTTACCGGTTAGTCTATGTTCCTACCGTCACCTATGGTCATGAGCTTTGGGTAATGACTGAAAGAAT
Source organism: Pholidichthys leucotaenia (assembly GCA_020510985.1). NCBI lineage: Eukaryota > Metazoa > Chordata > Actinopteri > Cichliformes > Pholidichthyidae > Pholidichthys > Pholidichthys leucotaenia. The sequence goes on along the minus strand of CM035840.1, from coordinate 277,307,365 downwards.
GAAAATGCGGATATGAGCAGCTGAAATGAGCTTTCTCCATAGGATTGTTGGACTCACGCTTAGATATAGGGTGAGGACCGCAGTCATCCGGGAGAGGCTCAGAGTAGAACCACTGCTCCTCCACATTGAAAGGAGTCAGTTGAGGTGGTTTGGCCACCTGATCAGGGCATCCTAGATGCCTCCCACTTGATGTGTTTTGGGCTCATCCCCCTGGGAGGAGACCCCGGGGCAGACCCAGAACACGCTGAAGAGGTTACATCTCCCAGATGGCCTGGGAACTTCTTGGTATCCTCTCTGAAGGGCTGGAGGAGGTGGCCAGGGAGAGGGAACTCTGGGCTTCTCTGCTTGGGCTGCTGCTTCCATGAACTCGACGTCTGGAAAAGTGGTAGAAAATGGATGGATGGATGGATGGATGGGTTCCAGCTTTTAGTCTATACCCTCGGCACCTTATGACACGTGCGTGTCACTTGTACTCATCACTGTCTGTTAGCTGCTAGCAGTGAAGTGCTCTATAGATTCTGATGGTGTTCATTGGCGAGTGTTCACTAGTAGGCTGGTAAATAGGTAGACAGAAGAGTAGACCCTCCTTCAGTGTTATCCAACTGCAATGATTAGCTGACATTTTTAAACAGCCTGTGACCGGTCCGCCTGATGGATTTTATTTCTTTCAAATGTGTTAGATAACAGTGTGATTGTTAATCATAATTAATGGTGGGACAAACAAGTGATGTAATGCAAATTTTATCATCTTCCTTCCAAGGTGGGCGCAGACCGAGTGTGTGCAGCCCAACGTTTGTGACACAGTACGCCAGGACCAGCTCTAGCCATTTTGGTCTCCTAGTTGAGATTAGGGTTTTCTAATCACACACACAACCCCAAACATTAATAGACAACTGCCATCGCACAGACCCCTCTTCAGTATGAGAGCTACCTGTAGAGGACGATCTATGCACATGAAGCACCAATCCTAACACTCTGCACATTACAAAGATGTCTCATCAGTGTGCGACAAAAATGAGGGAAGCTAGCAACCAGAGTCAGTGGAAATCTGGGGTGAGATGGCTAACGAAAACTCATCCCATCCCCTGACTGAGCATGGTGTATGACAATTTCAGAACAAATAATCAGAAACAAGAGGTTTGTTATTCACTTTTTATTTTCAAGACAGAGCATGAGGAAAGGGCTCCAGTCGGGTCTGCAAATCATTAATTTCATTTTATTTATTTAAAAAAAATATTTTTGGGTGCTTGCAGCAAAGCCCCCTCCACCAGGTGACACACTAGGCAACCGTCTATATGGCCTATGCCAAGAGCCGACTCTGCAGTGTGCAATTGGTTCACACTGAACAATTAATGTATGATGTAACAAGAGGGGTCAATTACTTTTTCATATAGGGCCAGGTAGGTGTGAATAACAAAAATAATAAATGAAATTATAGAATAGAATAGGCTTTATTGTCATTGCACAATTGTACAGTACAACAAACTTGTGGGTGCTCCACCAGGCTACTACACAATTAAGTATGAGAGAAGGATTAGATACTCTAAAACACAATTACAGAACACATGATTAAACACACTACTGAAATAAAAATAAATATGGCCCAGGATTATGTAAATATACACAGGTATGGTATTGGCTACCCATGCGGAAATACTGTATGTACAGTACATAAGAGTGCAGAGTGCAGAAACACACAATTGAACATACAATTGAGTAAAATGGCCCAAGGGTTATGGAAACTATGCACAGTAGTGATTTCATGGATGGGTCGGTTTACATGCGAGTGTGGAGTGCAAAGACAGGTGAGTTATTGTGATAATTAGAAGGTCCTCTGTTCTGTGCATGTGAGCGTTCAGAGGGAGGGGGGTGGGGCCTCTGACTGTTTACAGTTCGGATGGCCTGGGGGAAGAAACTGTTTGTCAGTCTGGAGGTGTGGGACCTGATCGATCTGAACTGTCGTCCAGACAGAAACAGGTCAAACAGGTGGTGGGCTGGATGTGAGAGGTCTCCTGTGATGGCCTTGATCTTTCTGAGACAGGATGCTCTGGAGATGTCTTCCAGGGAGGGCACAGGGCTGCCGGTAATTTTTTAGGCAGTGTTGATGACCCTCTGCACAGCTTTCCTGTTCTGAGCCATGGAGTTGGCGTATCACACTCCCAGACAGTAGGTGAGCACGCTCTCCACTGAGCAGCGATAGAAGGCCAGCAGCAGCTTCTGGTCCAAGTTGTTCTTCCTCTGGACACGTAGGAAATGCAGCTGCTGCTGGGCTTTCTTCACCAGGTCCTTGGTATTGACAGTCCAGGAGAGGTTAGAGGAGATGTGAGTGCCCAGGAACCTGAAGGCGGGGACGTTTTCATTGTGGTTGCCATTTATGGGGCGGGGAGGGGGGTCCTGTCTGTTCTTCCTGAAGTCCAGTATGAGTTCTTTGGTTTTTTGGATGTTCAGTTTCAGGTTGTTTGCTTGGAACCACAGCAGCAGGTTCTCTACCCCCACCCTGTATGCCTTCTCGTCGCCATCAGTGATGAGTCCAACCAAGGTGATGCCGTCTGCGTGCTTCATGATGATGAGGGTTGGGTGGGTTGGAATACAGCCAAAGGTGTACAGGGAGTACAGTAGTGGGCTTAGCGTGCAGCCCTGAGGGAAGCCAGTGCTAAGAGACAGTGTTGAGGAGTGGTTGGTGCCAAGTCTGACTGTTTGTGGGCAGTTGGTGAGAAAGTTCTTTATCCAGGAGCAGGTGGGGTGGGGGCGATCTGGAGGAGGTGCAGTTTGTTGATCAGGATGTCCGGGATGGCGTCTTCTGTAGATCAGTTGTCCCTGTAGACGAACTGGTGGGGTCGAAGGAGGGGGCAAGACAGTCCCTGATGTGCTGGGACACCAGTCGCTCAAAGCACTTCGTGACTACAGACGTGAGTGCTATGGGTCTATAGTCATTTGGGCTGTCAATTGCAGACTTTTTGGGGATGGGGATGATGGTGGAGGTCTTGAGGCAGGAGGGGACGGTGGAGTGCGTCAGGGAGAGGTTGAACAGCTTGGTGAGGATCTCTGTCAGCTGGTCTGCACATGCTTTGACCACCGCTCCTGGGATGCTGTCTGGACCAGCAGGTCTGCGGGGGTTCACGGATCTCAGTTGCCTCCTCACCTCATGTACCTGTAGGGGGTGGGGTGGGGGGGCAAGGAGGGAGGACGAGTTGGGGGGGGGGTGTTCTCAAACCGGATAAAGCAGTTGTCAAGCTCCTTTGCCAGAATGAGGCTGCTGTCTGATTTTGGGGGCCCTGGCCCCTATAGTTGGTGAGGGCCTGGATGTCTCTCCACATCTGTTAGGGGTTGTTGTCTGTGAGGAAGCCCTCCCCTTTCCTCCTATAGGAGGAATTATCATTTAAAAGCTGCATTTTGTATTTACTCGGGTTATCTTTGTCTAATATTAAAATTCGTTTGATGATCTGAAACATTTAAGTGTGAAAAATATGCAAAAATACAAGAAATCAGGAAGGGGGCAAATACCTTTTCACATCACTGTATGAAATAAAAGAAACAGTCACTCACAACCTTAGCAAAAGTGAAAAGAAAGTTGATCTAATCTCCACCAACTCTGTTGATTTGACTCATGTATTGTTTTTTTCTTAGCTTGTCATTTTCCACTCAATTACAAACATAATCAGCCAATGGTTGGTTAAAATTGCTACATTTTTCTGACAAAGAAATGTCAGTCAACAGGACTAGTCTCACTTTTACTCTCTCCCGAATATGATCATCCTCCTTTCTCTATTTGCTTCCCTCTTTGGTTTTGGCCACACTGCATTTTTCTTTGCCCCGAGACTCACCGAAGTTCTCTTTTTGTGAGCGTTTAATGATGTGTGCAAATGCAAAGAAACCCACAGACATCACATAATATGGGTCCAAACTGGTGGGGAACACACAGCATGGGACAAACAGACTTCCCCCACTTCTCCAGGGAATCATTTTTAATCCCAAATTTTAATCCCTGCGTTTGAAAATACATACATAAAAATGGCTCTGTAGTAAAAACCAATTACCCCTCCCCCTCCTGTTCATCTGTACAACAAACTCGTTCATTGATCTAGTGATAATTACCTCAGTCACATCATAAAGCACCTGGAACAGATTGGTGGCTCAAATTATTGATTACCCCTGGGCTACCCTTCATCGTTCATTGTATCGCAGCCATACATTACTTGATGAGATCTGCTTTGCCGTGCTTTCCCTTGCATTTCTCATTGGCCCCACACAGGGATACACTGACAAAGGGGTTTTAGTGGTCAAAAGCTCTCTTTCAAAGTCATTTGTCACCTTTTCTTAGTCTTTAGGGCCGAGAGCCACCCCGCACCAAGGTTATTCCGCAGTATACTTATCATTACCTCCCACGTACACCTCTTCCCGGGCACCACATGACAGTTTTAGTCCAGAAATGACCTTTCATTGGTGAGTGTAACTTGAGGCATGCCCTGGCAAACACCAGCTGTGTCTAAAGCTTCATTACACACCTGTCTTGAGGCATGTGCACACATAACCCTGAAACTCCTGCCCAGGAGCCACTCCAGCTAAGTCCCCGACCACAGTCACAACAACAGTGCAACCTCAGCAAAGGCCACTAAAATCACTGGCAATAAATATAGAGGTTAATTTTCTCCCCTTTCTCTCTTGTCTTTCAATTTCCCACAAAGCTTACTCAGAGGTAGCATATTTTATTTATTTCCATGTTTTTACAAGCTCTAATTTTGTATAGATCACCCAGGCAGCCTGTCACAAGTCTCCCTACGCTTGTTTGGCGTGAAAAGAGAACAGCAATACGACATGCAGCAGAGGCTTTGCTTTGTGGCTGAGTCTACCATAGCTTTGTTGTTGTCTGGTAGCAGAAGAACAATGACTCCTGGCATTTCCCTGGATTCCTCTTTCTGCAAGCACAATGGAAATACGTCTCAGTTTGAACCAAAAATGGCTATGAGACAGACAAAGGGAAGTCTGAAGTCTCACATGCTTTCCTTCTTGGTAACTGGGCAAGCTCTGAGAAATGTTTGTACCAATTAACTAATCCAATGAATTACAAGGTTACTTTAACTTATTACTAAGGTCAACTCCAGTGAGTAACAGCTTGTAAGGATATGTTCACGAGCGAGTCAGTAACACAAACCCTTCCCAGGATATGTAATCACAGTGTTTAGTAAATGCAGCATGATTCACAAAAAAATAAATTCTTGCTTAAAACAAGTGGTGATGTTATCTCCTGTGTACACTTACAAACTTATCAGATGAATAGTTTATAATAAACAGCCGTCTGCCTGCTTTGTGCATTAATGCCACCCTCACAAGTGCCTTAATTAGGGGACTGAAAAACACCACATGATTTCCACTCTGAGAGCATTATCCTTGGTGCAGTTTCACCCAAAAATGTTGCACTGAGAACGCAGAACACTTCAATGTTGAACACAAAGCGACATAATTAGCTGCTTACAGCTTCCACAGAGCAACACAAAAGCCTGGCTCATAGGATTTCTAAAGTGTTCCTTTGAGATGTGTTTTCTTTTATTATATCACAAAATTGTTGTATAATGCAAAAAATAAGCAACATTGGACAGCATTTTTAAAAAAGATTTTGAGCACATTGTTTTTGGTGCGTAATCTCCAGTTCATCAACACAGTTCAGTTTTCTCTGTCTAGGCTGGACCGTCTCATGTTCAAAACTCCAGGAAGTCATTATGAGAGAGCAGTGATTATCGTGGTATGGCACAGTGAGGTCTCCTCCAGCACGAGCTTTCGCCTGCAGGAAAGGTTGGTGGGGGTAGAAAGCTCACCTTAGCCATCTGCACTGAACCAAACTGGCTGTGGGCAGGTGTTCAACATGGCCAGGTGGAAAGCAGCTGACACAGACATAGCTCCCCAGTGCTATTTGTCACTGTAAATAACATTTGTTTCTTCAGTAGTAGAACTGGACAGGAGTGAGATGCCAGCCAGTAGTCCTCATTCGCCGCTAATTTAAGCAATTAAAAGGAAAGGTCATGTGTGGAAACAGATGGCTAAACTTTAACTGTGTGCTGAGTCGGGAAGCGGAAAGAGACAATTGGCATTTCACATGTGCAATTCAGGCGCCCCGGATATTTGAGAGGCAGACAGTAAATGGCAAGATGGCTACCGGTTTTATTTAGAGGAGCCAACAAAGTGAGTATCCATGGTGCTTCTTCCTCCTGTAGCACACGGCAATAAAATATGACAGCTTCAATCATTCACATTTGCTTTTTATAGGTACAAATGCTGTGTCACAAGTAGTTTTCAAGCCGTATTAAAGACAGCATTTTCTTTAATCACCCTCTGTAGTGGGAACCACTGTAGCACAAGCACAATGAAAACTATAAAACCAACAGAGATTGCATCTGGGAGAAGGAAGGATGCATTCTTTGTGCTCAGGGATAGGACAATTAAAGTAAAATAAAGTCTGGTGGAGTTAAAAGAGCCAGGCGAATCTCCCAAAAGTAACATAGGAAGCCCGTGCAGGCAGTAAGGTGGGGAGCAACAACAAACAGAGCATTGTCACGCTTCCAGTCCCCATGGAGTTGAGCTAAAAGGAGGGGAGACATGGATCTGAACACAATGCACTGCCTCCAGCTTCTCTGATTCTCTATCACAGTGTTTGTGAAGATCCTGCTGATGAGGTGATTATACTACAACACAAGCTACTTTCAGTCTGATTAGTGGGAACATTTTAATCAGATGTTGAAAAAACGAAGAATTTAGTGTACAGTAGAAGCCCACCATGATATTTGCATTGAGATTGGTTTAGGGCACATGCCCTCCTGCTCCAACATCTGATCTCGCTCTACATAAAACACGCTCAGCAAGCAGTACTTGCTCAGGGGATTTTATGGCAGGGGCAGGTTTTTGAGCCAACATTCTCTGTCCTTGTTTAGTAAGGTCCAATGGGCCTTTTCAAGTGAACAGAGCGTGCACTATGGCCACCGATTTTGTTTCAGCTTGCTCATCATTTCATCCTATAATGTCACTGCGGCAACATGGATGTGAGATAAAAGGCACTATCTCCATACTTCAGAATCTACACAATGTTAAGAGAGGAAAAGAGTTTTCTGTAGGCTTGTGAAGCTGCTCTGATGTGTCTTCGGGGAACGTTAACTTTTCCAGTTTATGGAGCATCTGACAACACTTACTGCCAGTAGCAGGCGTGTTTTTACGTGCTGAGCAGGATCGCATAATCTGCTACAAGAGAATGTGTGTATGTACATTATGAGATTGTGTGCATGTTGACACTGATCTCTGCAAACAAGCTACAGCTTGCCATGAGTGTGAGATAGCATGGATCTCTTCACTCACCAAAACTGGCTATACAAACCAGAAAAGCTAACCAAACCATCACACCCTGAAATCAGTGAGAGTGCAAACAGTCCAGCCCAAAGAGAGCGATAACCCCACTACTGTGTGCCCAAAAATCAGCAGATGGCAAATAGATGACTAGATGAGCAGCCAACAGTCCTTTCAATGTAACAACTTTGTAATATTTATCTCCACCAAAGGATACTTGCTTGGCCAGGATAAACAGCATCTGCTTTGTTCCGTGACTTACAGTTAATTTAACACTGAGTAAATAAAGTCACTTTTGTGCGTGTGTGTGTATATGTACGTGTGTGCATGCATGTGTGTGTGTGTGTGAGAGCCAGAATGCTTAAGGGGTGAACAAAATTTCACAGAAACTGCTGGGTATTAGACTGAGATAAAATGATTGTGAATAATGTACGGTAATTAATTAGTTCTACAATATCCATCTAACATTTGAAAGTGATAGTGTATTTTATTTATTTAACCTTTATTTATACATGGTAGTTCTTCCACTGAGAGGAAACCTCTCAATGGAAGAAACATCTCTTCTTCAAGGATGACCTGTTCACACTAACGCAGGAGCCTCAACATTAATTATTCTAAAATTGTAGACTGTCTTGCAGAATTCACTTCAAAATTCACAGTAATTGCTGTTTCAGAGACCTGGCTCACAGAGGACTTTATTGATATGGTCAGAATGGAAGGGTATGAAATGCACTACACAAACAGAAAAGGAAAAAAAAAAGGAGGTGGGGCTGTTTTGTATATAGATACAAACTACAAAAGTAAAGTCATTAAGTCACTTGATAACTTAATGGAATGCATAACCACTGAAATAGAAATTGAGAAGTCAAAAAATATAATAGTAAGCTGTATTTATAGAGCTTCTGGAACATGTATAAAATCTTTTACTGAAAAATTATTAGAACTATTTGAACCCATTAATAACAACAAAAAACAAACAAACAAACATCTATATCTGTTAGGACTTCAACATAGATTTACTTAACCCAACTGACAACATTACAATTACAGGATATATACAAGCAATGTAAACCATGGGACTTTATCCTTTAATCACTTGTCCGTAAAGAATAACCTCACATAACGCTTCACTTATTGATAACATATTCACAAATGTCCTTGATAACCAAATGCGGTTTACTAATAAATGACGTTTGTGATCACCTACCAGTTTAGTACTGGGCTGTACCAGGACAAACAAACAAAAAAACAAAAAAACAAAAAAACCCCACCTCATAATAAAAACATTTAGACAAAAAACAAAGATGCAATCATCAGATTATGACAACAGCTACTAAATTATGATTGGACAAAAATCTATACTGATGATGTAAATGAATCATACAACATTTTTCTGTCCATGATATTAGCTTTTTATAATATCTACTGTCCAATGGTCAGTAAAACAATAAATAAGAAGTTAGAAAGGAAACCATGGCTGACCAAGGGAATACTAAAGGCATGTAGGAAAATAAATCTTTTATATAAAGATTTTTTTTTTTTTAAGGAGAAGAACAACTAAAGCAGAGAAAATCTTTAAAAAATACAAAAATAAGTTGACAGATTTTGTGAGAAATTGTTAAAAAGATTACTATAGTAAATTATTAGAAGATGATAAGAATAATACAAAAAATACATGGAAAGTATTAGCAAAAATTCCTAAACAACAGAACCAAAAAAAAAAATAAAATAAATGAATATCCAAATACTTTTCAGTTACAAAACACAACCACGAATGACACTCTGTAGATTGCAGATGTTTTAATGACTTTTTTGTCAATGTTGGTCCTGGTTTGGCCAGACAAATTGCAGGGAATGAGGGAGAAGAGCCTGCTGGAAGTTTAAGAAACTGCAACACTGTTACCAACTCCATGTTTTTGAGGGGCACAGATGTAAAGGAAATAACAGACATTGTTAAATCTTTCAAAGGGAAAAAAAATCAATAGACTCCGATGGCATAGATATGGATTCTGTGAAAAATATTATTGACTGTATGGTGGAAGACCTGACCAGCAGGAGACCTGCTGTCCACCCCACCCCCCCACCAACACTCCCCCACTCCCAGCACACAGCCCCCTAGCCCCAACCTGACCCTCTCTAAGAACCAGGTGAGGGCGGAGCTGAGGAAGATCAAGGCGAGGAAGGCCTCGGGTCCGGACTGCATCAGCGCGAAGCTCCTCAAGTCCTCTGCAGACCAGCTGTGTGGGATTGTGGAGCACATCTTCAGCCTGAGCCTGAAGCTGGGGAGGGTACCACAGTTGTGAAAAACATCTTGTGTGGTACCCGTACCCAAGACTTCCCACCCCAGAGACCTGAAGAGCTACAGACCAGTGGCCCTGACTCCTCACCTGATGAAGACTCTGGAGAGACCGCTCCTTGCTCACCTCTGCCCCCCGGTGGGACCAGCGATGGATCCACTCCAGTTCGCCTACCAGCATGACACCGGGGTGGAGGATGCAGTGATCTTCCTCCTACATTGTTCCCTGTTCCACCTGGAGAAGCCTGGAAACATGGTGAGGATCATGTTCTTTAACTTCTCCAGTGCTTTCAACACCATCCAACAGGTGATCCTGAGGGACAAGCTGCTGTGCACAGGGGTGGACCAGCACCTGTCATCGTGGATCCTGGACTACCTCACAAACCAGCCACAGTTTGTGAGAACCCAGGATTGTGTGTCTGACACGATCATCGGCAGTACGGGGGCCCCCAGGGAACGGTTTTGGCTCCCTTCCTGTTCACCCTTTATACTGCGGACTTCTCACACAACACACCACACTGTCATCTACTGAAGTTCTCTGACGACTCTGCGATTGTCAGCCTCATCTCCAACGGAGATGAAGCTGAGTACAGAGGACTTATACAGGACTTCATGGACTGGTGCCATCAGAACTGCCTCCAGATCAACGCGAGGAAAACTAAGGAACTGGTGGTGGACTGCCGCAGGCAAGGACAACCCCTCACAGCACCAGTAAACATCCAGGGAACAGACATTGAGATGGTGACATCCTACAAGTACCTGGGTGTTCATTTGAACAATAAACTGGACTGGTCACACAATACTGACACACTCTACAAGAAGGGACAGCACAGGCTGTTCCTACTGAGGAGGCTCAGGTCTTTTGGTGTATAAGGGGTGCTCCTGAAGACCTTCTACGATTCGGTGGTGGCATCAGCCATCACTTTTGGAGTGGTCTGCTGGGGCAGTGGCATCACAGCAGCCGACAGGAAGAGACTGAACAAACTGATCAAGAAAGCTAGCTCTGCCCTGGGGCAGCACCTCGACCAAGTGGAGGAGATACGAGAGAGAAGAATGGTGGCTAAGCTGTCATCTCTGCTGAAGTCCGAGTCCCACCCTATGCAGTACATGCTCAACGCACTGAGGAGCTCATTTAGCAGTAGGCTACATCATCCTAGTTGCGGGACCGAGAGGTTTCGCAGGTCCTTCTTACCTACAGCTGTCAGATTTTATAACCAAAGCAGGGCTGCTCACAGAGACTACAAAAAAAAAAAAAAAAAAAACATGACGACCTAATAGTATTGAATGCAAAAGAAGCAACAAACTTACACAAAATGGTCCCCCTCCAGTATACAACTTGGACAATATCAATTGCTACGGAGGGTGATAATATGTATGGGTACACATTCATACTATGTGGGGTAACTAAATAGACTGTTATGCTGTTTATTCCATCTAGCTACAATGCTCCACACTGTGTATATATATTTATATATTTATGTGTACACATGTATATTCACTGCTCTTTTTTTCTTTTCTTCTAAATTATTGCTCTGAGTGTTGCTATCCCTGTGCTGTTGCAATCCAGGAATTTCCCCATTGTGGGACTATTAAAGGCTTATCTTATCTTATCTTATCTTATTTTAAACTTTCTCTACAAACTGGTGTATTCCCAGACAAAACGAAAATTGCAAAGGTTGTTCCAGTCTAGAAGGCTGGCGATGTAAAACAATTCACAAACTACAGACCCATTTAATTATTGTCCCAGTTTTCAAAGATTTTAAGAAAACTATGTCATAAGTGGTTGCATGAATTTATCATAAAAAAATAATATCTTATATTAACAACAATATGGTTTTAGATCAACTACACATGTTTTAATTGATTATGCTGATAAGGTAACAACTGCTGTTGAAGATCAGGAGTTTGCGATTGGTGTTTGCCTCGATCTTAAAAAAGCTTTCAACACTGTTTACCACAGACTTTATTTAAAAAAAATAGCCACATATGAGGTCAGAGGGATTTCGCTGTCTTGGGTTTAAAGTTATCTCACTAGTCAAAAACAATCTGGCCAAATTGAGAAAGTAAACTCACAATATCAAAGACTAACATGTGGGGTGCCACAAGGATCTGTACTGGTGCCCTTGTTATTCATCTTATACATAAACAACATCTGTGATCACTGTGGGTCCCTACAAACCATATTATTTGCTGTGACACCAACCTTCCGTCTAGCGGTAACAACTTGGATCAGCTTCTGAATTCAATGGAAAATGATCTCAATAAATTAAAAACCTGGTTTGACTACAATAAATTCATTCATTCATTCATTCATTCATTCATCTTCTTCCGCTTAATCCTTTTCGGGTCGCAGGGGGGCTGGAGCCTATCCCAGCATCTTCGGGCAAGAGGCAGGGCACACCCTGGACAGATCGCCAGTCCATTGCAGGGCCAACACAGAGAGACAGACAGCCATTCACTCTCACAGTCATACCTAAGGACAATTTAGAATCCCCAGTTTTGATGCCAATTAACCTTACTTGCATGTTTTTGGCATGTGGGAGGAAACCGGAGGAATCCTGGAGTAAACCCATGCAGACACGGGGAGAACTTGCAAACTCCACACAGATCACTGTTGGTCGGGGGCTGGGATTGAACCCAGGATCCCCCGGCCAAGGGTGAGTTGCTGTGCTGCCGCAGTGCTAACCACTCCACCGCCGTGCTGCCCCATGCTGAATTTAATTAAAATGAAATACATAATACTGTGTTTGGTAATTGGCCAACCGATACAAGTAAGAAAAATCATGACAAATGATAATGAGTTGGAAAAAGTTTCAGAAATCAAATTCCTTGGAGTAATTATACTGTAAATAACAAACTAAGCTGGAAGCCGCATATAAACTATGTTAAAAACAAAATTTCCAAATCAGTTAAAATACTATATAAGGTAAATGATTATATCAATACTAAATACAGTATTTATACACACTGTACTGTTCTTTCATACTCCCATACTTTGCATACTGTGTGTAAGTATGGGGGAATACTTAAAACCCCCCAATGCACAATCATTATTCATTCTACAAAAATGAGCAATAAGAATTATAAACAAAACAGGATATAGTCAACCATCTAATTCATGGGTTTTTTTCAATCTTAAAACCTTAAAATTTCATGATCTAGTTGACCTCAAAACAGTCCCAATAATGTATAAATGTACATTTATGTATGTAAATGCGGTTTTATGAATGAAAGTGAATCTATAACCACATGACTATGACCCTTGGGACAGAAGCATTATACCAAATTAATCACACCTGTGGATGCACACCTTATAGTATATACCCCTTGCATCCACCCATTCTTCTTCTTTCTAACAACTGGCAGGAGCCTGCCTCCACCAACGAAGGACAATGAATGGTTACAGGGTCACTTTCATTCATAAAACTGCCTTTATATTCATAAACATACGTTTTATTTCATTTCAGTGAACCTGTAACCACGTGGCAACCGTATACCAAATGAGTCCTGAGGAGACTGGAGGTGGTGTCACCCACAGGCCGAAGGAACACCATGACCCAATCATGCCACTAAGCACAAACACAATCAGATGAGTTTGGCTCCTTTATTGTACTTAACTGAGTGTGTACAAGTTAAGCCGGTTCCTCCAGGTTACCAGAGCTGAAACAACAACCTTTCGAGCACAAGCCACACGTGCTGGCTTACATGTGTCAAGGATGGCCTTCACGAGCCATCAATAAGACGCTATATTTCAACTGGTGAGTTTGCACAGTTTATTAAAGGAAAAGGATAAATGACAAAATAACGAGCCATGGGGGGCTAAAACACACTATAACTAATACTCAGTCTATGACAAGGAGGAACAGATTCATAATGAAACACACTTACACTAATGGACGAAGAAGAAGGATTGTTAACGTCTGACCAGGGGAAGCTCGACGAGGAACGGTCGACGATGTCAGACGAGGGGTTGTCCGACGAGACTGCAGCGACGCTCGGCCCTTAGCTGATCCCTTAAATAGGGCTCAGGACGGGACAGCTGATGGCAATCGCTAACGCAGATCAGCTGTCAGAGAGCTCCGCTCTGACAGCCGGGAGCACCTCCGAGCGCTGTCACAATAAGAGCTTGGAGAGCCATCGGGGACACACACATCAGCTGGGAGGAAAATACTGCATGGCCCGAGCGCAGACGAAATCGGCGCTTGAATCACAACAACACGAGGGGAAACTAAGATGCAACTTAAGAACCTGCTGTGATCCCAAGAACAGATGAGGGGATGACTTATGAGGCCAGGTTTAGCCTATAGAAATGGGAACACATTGAGGAAGAAGCCCAGCCAGCAGCTGAGCATACTTCCTCCAGGGGTGCACCTCTAAACAACGCCCATGCAGTGGCCAATCCCTGTGTCGAGCGAGCCACCAGCCCAACTGATGGCTCCGCTCCAACCTGTACATATGCAAAGGCAATCAGGGCGACTATCCAATGGGACAGACACTGCTAGAGATAGGCCTGCCCATTGTGGACTCCCCATAAAACACAAAAAGCTTGTCTGAAGAGTGGACAGACCTCGTACTGTCAACATAAACCCGAAAGGCCCTACCGGCACAACTAAGGAGCCTCTCAACCTCCGAAGAAGTGTATGGAGAGGGTAGAAGGCTTGGAGCACGAGAGGGAGGAAAAACAAACCCACTAGTAGCACTTTGGGTCGAAAAGCTGGGTTGGGCCGCAGGTGGGCCACCAGATCACCATCAAACCTAAGACATGCTGTGTCCACAGAGACCGCATTCAATCCACTGACCCTCTTGCTGAGACAATTGTCAAAGAAAGCAGTCTTCCCAGAGATCAGACAAAAGTCAGCAATGGAGAGTTGCTCAAAAGGGGGCAAGCATAGAGCCCTGAGAACTGTCCAGAGACCCCAAGTGGGCAGCAAGGATGCCAGGATTGGCAGCTCCATCTCACGCCTCTCAAAAATTGCTTAGCCAAGGAATGCGACCCAGGCGACAAGCCATGCATTCTTCATGGGCAGTTGACACTGCTGCCAGGTAGCACCCGGTAGTTGACTCCACCCAACCTCAGTGAAGAGGTACTAGAGGAAAAAACAAGATGACATAGATGTGACATGTCAAGGGATTCTCACCCTTGGTCCGACACCAGTTCAAAACACTCTCCACTTCACACTGCACTGCAGCTGGGTAGACGGGCCGTGAAGCCTGTGTGGTGTCTATCCTCTTTGCCTAACCAAGTTACACAATTGCTCCCATTCAAGGGTCATACATGAAGCCTCAGGAGCCGGGGATTCAGAGGCCAAATCCTGCCCTGTGCCTGTGAGAGCACATCTTGTCTGATTGGGAGAGGCCAAGGATGGCCCCCCAACCTCTCATGGATCTCCACCATCCATCCTCTTTGTGGCCAACTCAGAGCCATCAAATTACTTGAAAAGACAGTAGCCTCACCTTTGTGAGGAAAGCTGGCAGAAGAAGCAGTAGTGGAAATGCAAACAGTTTCACTGGAGGCCAGGCAACACTCAGAGCTTCTGCACCTAGTGGACCTGGCAGGCTGCACATTGAGGCCCAGAGAGCACAGTGGGTTTTCTCCGCCATGGCAAACAGGTCTGCTTCCTCTTGGCCAATCAAAGCCAGATCTGCTCGACTATCTCTGGATGCAGTAGCCTCCATCTCGAGATGATTATATGCAAAGACTGCTGAGCCGGAGCCCAATGTCCCTGAACAAATCTGCCCTCCCAGACTGCACCCTAGCCTAGGGAGACGTCAATTGTAATGGTCACCCTGCAGCCCTCTTGGCCCAGGGGAACACCATCTCGGACTGCTGAGGAATGTCTCCAGCACCTGAGAACCATGAGGCTCCTTCGGAAGAACTAGCCTCCTTCTTTTGTCTCTGGGCAAAACCACCTTCTGAACGCAAACCACTGTTGAGTGTTGGGCACTGTTGAGCACGTAAAAGAGCCAGTGGCACCACCTGGGCAGCTGCAGCAAAGAGACCTAAGATCCTCTGGCACTGCTGCACTGATAGAGTCCTTTGTAAGATGCAGCTTTTGATGCATTCCCTGATAGTATGTCTTCTCTTGGAGTCAGGGATGCCCTCATGGCAACTGAATCCAGGGTAAGCCCCAAATACTCAACAACCCTGGTTGGAACCAGGCAGCCTTTCACCGCATTTAAATGCAACCCGAGTGCTGCCAGGTAAGCAAATATGGTCCCCATGTGGCTCTTTGCTATGGCATCTGATGGCACACAAACTAGCCATTTGTCCAGATAATTGAACTTAAAAGCCCCTCTGCCGCAATGGGGCGAGTGCAGCATCCATGCACATGGTCAACGTCCGAGGTGACAGGGACAGACTGAAAGGCAGGACACTGTAACCGAAAGCTTGTCCTGAAGGAACCCTGAGGAACTTCCTGTGGGCCAGATTTATGGGAATATGGAAATCAGCATCACAAAGGTCCACTGTTGTGAACCAATCGCCTGGCCCTATGGCCTGAATAATGTCCCCAGCCTGAACACCAGAAAAGGGAGCACCTTGAGATACCTGCTCAACTGCCTCAGGTCCAGAGCCGGACGGAGACCTCCGGTTCGCTTAGTTAGTCAGTTAATTCCCTCCCCCACATGTGGGACATCATATGGTGTATAGGGTGGCGCCTATCTCCATTTCTCTGACCTTAGGCCACACAGCCAAAGTAGCAAAAGCTACAGTAAGGGGGTCAGTCCTGTGGTAGCTCTGTGTATTACGCACCAATTCACTTGGAGAGAAGAAATAGGCAGTGTAAAAAGCCTAGCCTCTCTTCTCCTGGAGACAGAGACCATATTACATTTTCTCCCAGCAGGGCAGAGACCTCGCTGCCCACAACAGTGGAAAGAGAGTCCTCCTTACTTTTACTTCCAAAACTCCTTGAAGTTGGGGAATGGGATCTGAATTGAAGGCAGTATCCACACTCCAGTGTATCGATCACCCATGGACATGAGGTGTACTGATGGCAACTCATGAGGTTCGCTGCAGAGAAGGTTGACACCAGGGGAAGCGTACCATCAGAGATACTGATGGGTCTTAGCAGGACCTCGGCCTACATGATCCCAAAAGCATGGACGTGAGCGCTGCTGAACCTGCACCCACTGCCGAGAGGCCCTCTGCCTCGGGCGACCCGAGCTCTGATAGGAACCAGGCTTTGTGGAACAAAGCTGTTGTGGGTTCTCACACCCCTCAAAAGATCTCTGGACACTCAACCTGGATGGTCCTGGCTGATGAAAGGACTGTGTGCACAGTCTCACCTTCTACACTGCCTCTGGTGCGGGCCCAAAGACCTCACCAGGTGCTACCGCAGCCTCCAAAACAGCAGCCTTGTCCGTATCCACCAATCCAGACTGACTCAACCACATATGCTGCCGGCCATGGTCAGCTGGCCAAGGAATTCCCAAGTGCTGTAGTCCGAAAGCTAGCTCCTTGAATCACAGTGTCTACAATCCTCACCAACTCTGGTAGAAGGTCAGTTCCACTTTTGACTCTAGGTCCCTTATCAGACCTTCTAAATACACTAAAAGAAGTGTATTAGCATTTGCCAGCCCAGGGGCCATAGCCACAGACTGGTAGGCGCTAGCCACTAACCCATCAATGGCACAATACTTGTCATTGGGGTGGGGTATAGACTTCCTGCCCGCGAGGGGAGCTCCAGCCAGCAATGCAAAGGTAGAGCCCACCTTCAATGCAAAATTCAAGCCCTGCTCCGCAGCACCACTCAAAATACTGAGTCTAGAGCAAGGAGCAGCAGCCTCCTTAGACAAGCCCACGACTTCTGCCAATGTTCCATACAGTCAGGATAAACTGTCAAGGGAACCCGCCTCTGGGTTGCAGGACCTCTTGTCCAAAGCTGAAGCCCTAGGCAGAGAAGATGGAGCAGGAAGCCCAGCAGCTGATGCTGCCCGAGAGAGTCGTACCCTGATGGATACATCATAAGGCTCTGGAAGGTCTTCTTGACTGGAGAGTAGGTGTCAACTTCATCATCAACCTCAGAGAGACATTCACTCTCCCAATGGTGGCACAGCCAGAGCCGATGGTTATACCCAAGTTATCAGAGGCCATGAGAGACACTGCATCAGGATACGGTCTCAGGGCACATATGGGAGCCTGGTGTGGCTTACCCAAAGGCGACAGTGATTTGCAGCCATTTGTTCAATGGTCTTACGCACTTCCTCCAGTTGGCTCTGCACGAAATCCACTCACTGGATCACATGACTGGCTTCCCTCATTCCACTTCTGCTTCCTGCTGGCCTTCCCAGTTCCAGCTGGAGCACTTAAACCTGGAGGGATGGATCTCTGGGCTGGTGGCATACCAGTGTCCAGGCTATTTTCCCCTCCTTCACTCCCTGCAGAAGCCATTATTCCTCCAGGGAATAGGCGAGAAACCAAGACAGTTATTATTATTATTGTCATTATAAACAGGCCAAAGGGCTGTTTCCTGAGGTACAAGCATGCTAGTCAGAAGACAACAAAGCGATATCAGATTTCAGTTCCCATCTGTATGCAGTACCACTCCCCCACAAAAGGTGGCAAGCGTGCACCAAGCACAGGAGCGCTCTGTACCCAGACCAAGAAGACGTCTCCCCCCTTTTTTTTAAGAAGAAATCTGTCAGTCAAGAAAAAGAACAATACAGAATTAATAGCAAATTGTACCATGCTGTTAAATTATTTAAAATTGAAATATTTAAAGTTGAAAAAAGTTAAAAAAAATTTAAAGTTAAAAAAAATATACCACATACTCCAAGCAGATAAAGCATATCACGTGCTGTTAAGCTGTTAAACAGTTTTTCTGCCTGAAGAGAAGGCACAAAAATACATCACAAACCTTAAGCAGATAAGGGTAGACATAGCTCGTGCTGCAAAACTGTTAACAGTTCCGGATGAAAAGAAGGCAAGTGTATATTACATACCTCCAAGCAGGTACAGACAGTGCACATCATGCTGCACAGACGCTGCAAACCTCTCATTCAGCAGAAAACACAGGTGTTTTCACAAGTTAATCACAGGTGTGATTAATTTGGTATAATGCTCCTGTCTGGAGGATCATAGTCACGTGGTTACAGGTTCACTGAAACAAAATAAAACTGACATTGTACATTGCCCAGCAACATTCAGAATCTGTTCCAAGTTTGACAAAAACAGCATGCATTGAGAAGAAGTCACATGTTCAATAAACCGGCTGTAAGAACCAGCGCTAAATACCACAGCATCTCAGTCAGGGGAGTGACACTGTGGAATAGTTGCTCAGAAGAAATGAGGAACTGTCTGTCCTTTTCTACATTCAAACATATCTACAATGAAATGATAGTACGAGAATACGAATTAACATCTGCTTGTCAAAAACTTTATTAACTATTATCCTTTTCTTCTGTTCGTTCATTCCTTATTATATATTGTCTGTTGATCTGTTGCACAGATGTTAACATAAGCATTGCTAAATTTAGGATCCCATACAAGGAAATAAAAATGTTGGCTGCTTTGTAACCCTTGTTTATGTTTGTTGTTGTTTGGACAAGAGAGAAGGGGGTAAGTCTTGATAAGTCTTTGACTTCTACCTTCTCCCATTTGGACATATGAATGTCTCTCACTATGAGCTTGTGTATATTCAAAAGACAGAGGAAATATTTTCATTGCTTTAAACAGAAATGTGTGCTGTGAGGAGCACATCAAAGATGCTCAGAATTGGGGTTATGTGCTTTTGTTAGTATGAGGTGTGTGCTCCTGGAGATGTCAATTAACTTGGTACATTCTGATATGCAAATTAGGCAGCACTATATTGATGGCCATGAATGCAAACAAGGACAATTTTAAAGGTGCACTGGGAGATAAATAGTTTTTTGCCAGTTTAAAAAAAAAAAAACACAGAGAAGCAAACTTACCAGACACATGCCTAAACTAACCTGCCAATATTTCTTTCATCACCATAGCCCCATTTCCATTACAGGAACCAGGAGCCAGTTTTAGGGGATGGGAACTTTATAAGTGCCAGTCCTGTATCTGGCCCTCTTGCGTCTCGCGTCTCCATTATGGGGGTAGGAACATCATTCTTCAGAGTACGTGTTTGTGACAGAATTGTCTGACAGTTTGGACTGTGACACAGTATGGCAAAGTAAAATACATTTAAATACATTGATGTGAAAAAGTATTTGCCCCCTTTCTGATTTCTTAATATGTTTGCATATTTGTCACACTTATATGTTTCAGACCATCAAACACATTTTGATATTAGACAAAGAAGATACGATGCAGACAAAGTAAATACAAAATCCAGTTTTTAAATAAACAATGATTATATTTAGTAAGGGGAAAAAGCTGGCCCTATGTGGAAAAAGCATTTGCCTCCTAAACCCAATAACAGCTGTGCCACCCTTGGGTTCAACGACTGCAATCAAGCATAGCTGTCAGTGAGTTTTGTACATCACTGTTAAGGAGGTTTGGCCCACTCTTCTATGCAGAATTCTTTTAATTCAGCCTCATTTGAGGGCTTGAGCTTGAGGTCACAAACTGATGGCTGGACATTCCCCTTCAGGATATTATACAGCATAGAACATACCATAGAACATCCCACGCCGGCCTTCCCTCCATGTTCACTCTACTCAGGCAGCGCAGGCTCCGCTGGCTAGGCCACGTTCACCGTATGGAGGATGGCAGAATCCCCAAAGACGTCCTCTATGGAGAACTGGCAACTGGCAGGAGAGACGTTGGCCGCCCACAGCTGCGCTTTAGAGACGTCTGCAAGAGAGACATGAAGGCCCTGGATATCAACACAGAGCGCTGGGAGGACCTTGCAACGGACCGCTCCAAATGGAGAGGCACCCTGACCAGACAGCTCAAGGCGGGTGAAGAGAGACTGACTGCTGCAGCAGATGAAAAAAGGACCCGCAGGAAGAACCGCCACAGACCCAGCAGCACGGAGACCACCCACAAGTGTGACCTGTGTGACAGGGACTGTCATTCGCGCATCGGCCTGTTCAGCCACAGGCGGTGCTGTTCCAGCAGAGTAGACGTTTAGGGTTCTCTTCCATGGTCATCATAGACCGACGGAGGCCGACGAAGAAGAGCATACCAGGAGAAGAACCAGAAGCAGGGACTCAGTTTCCTGTTGGCTGGGTTCACATCCTGGGAAAAGACAGCGGTGCTTTTTTAGCTGTTATAATCAATATGGATTTAACGTGCAGACTCAACTTTAATTTGAGGATAGTGACATCCAAATTAGAGTTACGGTTTAGGAACTGTAACGATTTTTAATCAAAATCTCCTCATTTTAGGGGCTCAAAAGTAATTGGACAATTTAACATTACCATAAATACATTGCTTATTTTTAATACTTTGTTGAGAATCCTTTGCAGGCAATAACTGCTTGAAGTCTGGAACCCATGGACATCACCAAACACTGGGTTTGTCATAAACGCCCTTCAGGGCAGAGAAAAAGGCACCAAACGCCAGCTGCGAGTTTGTAAATTTTAATGAAGAAAAAGTGCACAAAAACAACAAACAATAATGAACCAAAAGGCAGGAATTTGAGACACAGGTTAGCCAAATAGCGCAGGCTAAGGCGAGGAAGTCGCCGGCTTAAACCTGGAGAAAACCCCTCGTGGAGCGCACGTAAGGGTAACGAGGAAAATGCAGTACAACAACACTTACGTTAGTAAAACGACAGTGGTTGAGGGTTGATAGGACGCTGCGCCAAGCAATGGTGCAGAACCTCTTAAATAGGGATCAGAACATAATGAATCACAGGTGTGGGCACCTGAACGGGCAGGGGAAAGCAAAGATACATAATTGGAATCAGCTGTGACTGTGAAGGAGGCAAACCCAACTGACAGCTGACAGGGCATGCCCACACAAGCTTCACGCCCCTGACAGCTGTCAACAGGAAAGGAAACAGAGAAATACAGGATGAGATAACAAACTAAATAAAAATAAATACAGAATAAAAATAAGACACTAACAAACAGAAAAATGGCAAGCAACACAAAACACCTAAACCCAATAGGCACAAAATGCAACAGATGAGAAAATAAACAGAAAAAACGGCCATGAAACTGAATCTGGTGAAAATCTCCAGCCCTCAGTTCACGACAGGGTTTCCTCCTTTGTGTTGCTTTGCCAGGCCTTTATGCCTGTCTTCAGTTGTTGCTTGTTGGGTTGGGTGATATACCGAATATATTCGTTGTATCGGTACATGCTCACAGAGAAGGAGAGAAACAAGTAGTGAGCAGGGCTTTAGCACCCAGGAGGTGCCTCAGACCTATATAAATAAAACGTAGTGAGCATGGCCTCCTGGTTCTGCTTCATGGAAGTGTGGTGTGGGCATGTAGCATGGTGTGGACACGACACAGCGTGGCTGTAAATTCTCCAAACTTTTGAGGTGAGCAATATAACCTTGTGTATTAGTCAAAAAACGAAAGCTGGTAGCCCTTTATTTGCAATGTGAAGTCACTATATACAATGGTGTGAAAAAGTGTTTGGCTCCTTCCTGATTTCAATTCAATTCAATTTAATACAATTCAATTCAATTCAATTCAATTCAATTCAACTTTATTTATATAGCGCCATTCACAACAGTCATCTCATAGCACTTTCAACTGTAGGGGAAACCCCCACAATTGCAGAAAGACTCCAGCAATCAGGCGATCCCCTGTGAGCAAGCACTTGGCGACGGTGGAGAGGTAAAACTCCCTTTTGGCAGGAAGAAACCTCCAGCAGAACCAAGCTTAGGAAGGGAAAGTCATCTGCTGCGACTGGCTGGGGGGGGGGCGGTGAGAGGATAGAGAAGAAGAAGAAAAGAACAGACATAGAGAGCAAACAGCACTACGGGGACTCAATCTATGGGAGAGAACAGATATTAATGACCAGCAAAAATTTTTCATTGAGAGTGAAGAAAGGAGTGAAGCCCAGCGCATTATTGGAATTCCCCCGGCTGTCTAAACCTATTAGCAGCATAACTAAGAGAGGGTTCAGGGGCACATGATCCCTCCCTAATTATAGGCTATATCAAAAAGGAAGGTTTTAACCCTATTCTTAAAAACAGAGATTGAGTCTGACTCCCCAATCCAGATTGGCAGCTGGTTCCACAGGAGAGGAGCTTGATAAATGAAGGCTCTGCCTCCCATTGTACTTTTGGAGATTCTAGGTATTACAAGTAATCCAGCATTTTGGGAGCATAGTGCTCTATTAGGATAATAGGGTAGTAGATCTTTCAAATAAAAAAGGGGCCTGATTATTTAGAGCTTTGTAAGTGAGAAGAAGGATTTTTAATTTAATTCTAAACTCTATGGGAAGCCAATAAAGGGAGGCCAGAACCGGAGAAATATGATCTCTCTTTCTAGTGCCTGTTAAAACTCTTACTGCAGCATTTTGGATCAACTGAAGACTTTTTAAAGATGTTTTAGGGCAACCTGATAATAAATAATTACAATAATGTAATCCGGAGCTAACAAAGGCATGGATTAGTTTCTCAGCATCACTCTGAGACAAGATGCTCCTAATCTTGGCAATATTACGCAATTGGTAGAAGGCAGTCTTAGAAACAAGTTTAATATGCAAATTAAAAAAAACAGATCTTGATAA
Organism: Pholidichthys leucotaenia; assembly: GCA_020510985.1. Taxonomy (NCBI): domain Eukaryota; kingdom Metazoa; phylum Chordata; class Actinopteri; order Cichliformes; family Pholidichthyidae; genus Pholidichthys; species Pholidichthys leucotaenia. The sequence goes on along the minus strand of CM035840.1, from coordinate 277,284,137 downwards.
AAAAAAAAACCCAACAAACTCCAAGGTTCCTGACAGAACTATTAAGAGAAAGAGTAATAAAGGTAAGAAAGGTATTTCTAAGGATTTTTTGACCAACAAGAATGACTTCAGTCTTATCTGAATTTAATAGCAGGAAATTACAAGTCATCTAAGCTTTCATTTCCTTAAGACAGGCCTCTAACTTGGCTAAATGATTAGTATCATCTCACTTCAATGACAGGTATAATTGTGTGTCATCTGCATAACAATAAAAACGTATACAGTGCTTTCTAATAATGTTGCCTAGCGGAAGCATATATAAACTAAAAAGAATATGGCCAAGCACAGATCCCTGTGGAACTCCATGACTGAGCTTTGAGTTGGAAGAAAACTTATTATTGACATGAACAAACCGGAACCTATCAAATAAATAAGATCTAAACCACTGCAACAAAGTTCCATTAAGTCCAACATGATGTTCTAATCTATTAAGTAAAATATTATGATCAATAGTATCAAAAGCTGCACTAAGGTCTAAAAGGACAAGTACAGAAAAAAGTCCATTATCAATATTATAAATACTAGACAAAGATAACACAAGAAAACACAAAATACAGTTTTTAAATGAAGCTGTTTATTATTAAGGGGGAAAAAATCCAAACCTACACTACCGTTCAAAAGTTTGGGGTCACTTAGAAATTTCCTTATTTTTGAAAGAAAAGCACTGTTTTTTTCAATGAAGATAACTTTAAACTAATCAGAAATACACTCTAATATCTAATATACATTGCTAATGTGGTAAATGACTATTTAGCTGCAAATGTCTGGTTTTTGGTGCAATATCTACATAGGTGTATAGAGGCCCATTTCCAGCAACTATCACTGAAGTGTTCTAATGGTACAATGTGTTTGCTCATTGCGTCAGAAGGCTAATGGATGATTAGAAAACCCTTGTACAATCATGTTAGCACAGCTGAAAACAGTTTAGCTGGTTAGAGAAGCTATAAAACTGACCTTCCTTTGAGCAGGTTGAGTATCTGGAAAAAAATATTATTTCAAATACAAATCATTATTTCTAACCTTGTCAATGTCTTGACTATATTTTCTATTCATTTTACAACTCATGGTGGTAAATAAGTGTGACTTTTCATGGAAAACACAAAATAATTGTCTGGGTGACCCCAAACTTTTGAACGGTAGTGTACATGGCCCTGTGTGAAAAACTGATTGCCCCTAAACCTAATAACTTGTTGGGCCACCCTTAGCAGCAACCACTGCAATCAAGTATTTGCGATAATTGGCAATTAGTCTTTTACAGTGCTGTGGAGGAATTTTGGCCCACTCATCTTTGCAGAATTATTGTAATTCAGCCACATTGGAGGGTTTTCGGGCATGAACCGTCTTTTTAAGGTCATGCCACAGCATTTCAATCAGATTCAGGTCAGGACTTTGACTAGGCCGCTCCAAAGTCTTCATTTTGTTTTTCTTAAGCCATTCAGAGGTGGACTTGCTGGTGTGTTTTGGATCATTGTCCTGCTGCAGAACCCAGTGCGCTGACGTGCGCTTCAGCTTGAGGTCATGAACAGATGGCCGGATATTGTCCTTCAGGATTTTTTAGTAGACAGCAGGATTCATGGTTCCATTTACCACAGCAAGTCTTCCAGGTCCTGAAGCAGCAAAACAGCCCCAGACCATCACACTACCACCACCATATTTTACGGTTGGTATGATGTTCCTTTTCTGAAATGCTGTGTTACTTTTACGCTTGATGTAATGGGACACTCACCTTCGAAAAAGTTCAACTTTTGTCTCGTCAGTCCACAGAGCATTTTCCCAAAAGTCTTGGGTATCATCAAGACGTTTTCTGGCAAAACTGAGATGAGCCTTTATGTTCTTTTTGCTCAGTAGTGGTTTTCGTCTTGGAACTCTGCCATGCAGGCAATTTTGCCCAGTCTCTTTCTTATGGTGGAGTCATGAACACTGACCTCAACTGAGGCAAGTGAGGCCTGCAGTTCTTTGGATGTTGTTGTGGGGTCATTTGTGACCTCTTGGATGAGTCGTCACTGTGCTCTTGGGGCAATTTTGGTCGGCCGGACACACCTGTATCTAAGGAGTCACCAACCTTTTTGAAACTGGGAGCTACTTTAAGGGTACTGAGTACTGCGGAGGGCTACCAGTTTGTTACACACTTACAAAAAAAGTTGCACAGTTTAAATTTATGTTATTATTAATGATTACTGATATTCATCTATGTGAAGACACTGACCACATTAATAAATTCTTGCAATAATTATTAAAATGATTTTACAAGCTAGAAAACAGATACAAACAGTGCAGCACTTTTTGTTTCTTCTCTGTAACATCACAGAGAAAATGCTCATTTTGGCTTTAAATGCATTTACAGCACTTAGGTCAGCAACAGTCTTAGCTTGGCCTTGCAGCTCACAGCTCAAAAGGTTTATTTTCACGGTGATGTCCGTTAAAAATGCAAGCTCAAGTATCCACTCAGGGTCGTCCAGCAGTGATACACCTTCACCTTTGGATTGCATGAGCTCTTTGATTTCACATAAAAGTGGGAAAAAAAACAAACACTGATAAACTCGTCCCCTGCTGAGCCATGGGATTTCTGTGTGTAATAAAAGATCACCATTTTCGGCTGATAGCTCCTCCAATGGCACCTTGAATATCCTGTGTTGTTTGGGTTTGGAGCAGATGTCGTTTATGATTTTCATGACCGGAGTCATCACATGCTCAAATCCAGTCACTTTTGTACATATGGCCTGCTGATGAATGATGCAGTGGTAATGCAGGAATGGTGGGAAGTCTGTGTCACCTTTACAGTGCACTATGAAACCTGCATGTTGGCTGGTCATAGCAGGAGCCCCATCTATAGTCACTGATACCAGCTTTTTCAATGGTACCTTTTTCTCCGCAAAAAACTTTTTCACTGCGCTATAGCTTTCTACTCCCCTAGTTGTTTTAAGAGGCAGTAGTGTCAGAAGTTCTTCTTTTATGGAGAAATAATCAAACACCATCCGGATGAAGATCATCAGCTATGCTGTCCTGCTGCTGTCCACGGACTCGTCGCACTGGATGCTGAACCACCTGCACTTCACCAGATCCGGGTCCAGCTGCTCGGTCAAATCCTCAGACATCGCTGACTCTTTTCTAACTATTGTATTTGCCCCCTTTTGCACATCGGAGAGAGTGGAGATGACATCAGTTCCATTCTTTGTGTCTTTAAATACAGTGTTTGCAACTATCATCATTGCTTCTTTGAAAATCTCCCCTTCTGTAAAGGCATTCTTCTTCTTTATCAAAAACTGTGTAGCTCTAAATGAGGCTTTTGTGGCGATATGGGATCATAAGCAGCGAGCTGAGGAGTTTAAAGTGCCTTTATTAAGTCACATCGCCAACACGAGCTCACTCTGGTGCTGTGCAGAGCGGCCCAGAGCGAGCCCTGAGGGCTCTCAGTAGCGTGGAGACAAGTGCAGTCAGTTGAGCAGTTGCAGAGAGAGGGTGAGTTACATGATACGTGCGGTATTTATACCGGTTACAGACAAAGCATGAAAGAGCATGTGCATTTGCATATGAGAGAGACATACATATCAAATAGGCAGGTTGCCAGCACCTGCTCCAGCTTGCAGGACAAAGAGGTGACAAGTCACACCTACATATTGATCTGTCTCTATGTCAACAGTGAGGACAGGACGTGTGAACACAAAGCATGAATGGCACATTACATCACACTAGCGCTGTGGAAAATAACCAGGAGTAGCGAGCTGTCTGTCCTTAGTCTGTGGGGGGTTGTCCCACACTTTTTTTGTTTTTTGGGAATTTTTCAGTGGCCTTGTGAAAAGAGACTACTGTTTGCCCAAAGCTGCTTTTAACTCACGGACTTTCTCTGCCGCAGTGTGCTGCCCAGTGGGTAGTTAGCGTGGTAGCTTTAATGACGTATACTGCAGTGTCTTTCGGCGTTGTGTCACTTTACTGTTGCCACAGTCACCCTGCAAATGAGAAACACACATTTTTCTTTCGCCATGGTAAAAAGAACTCTTCACATTCGCTATGAAAATGATAAGTTTTCTTTCTTTTTTCTGCCATTTTTTGGAGGTAGAATGAACATATACTTACTCCTCATCGTCACATCCCCCACTAACTTATCTCACCAAACACTGAAATTTGTCATGCACACAATACTGACCTTTGAACCAGAGTAAATCAGAGTATATGAATATTAACCATTTTCATTTTTAATTGTTTTTGCATTTTCATTTTAAAAGCTACATCATTGCAAGTGTGATTCAAAAATAATGGTAAAACAATTTAAAAAATTTAAGTTGAAGCTCATTGGTGAGGAGTAGGGAGAGCCGGTAACACTTTTTCAAGACCAATACTAATACTGTGACTTTGAATATCGGCCGATACCGATCCAAACTCGATACCGTCTCTCTTATTTAAAACAACAGTACAGAACATGCTTTGGTATTGACTGGTTGTATTTTGCATACATATAAAAACATGAATTTAAAAGTCAAACAATATATTACAAATTTTACTCAGTTCAGCAAAACTGCTGCTTTTTTTAATTTAAACTTTGCAACATTGGCAGCATTTCACTGGTCAGCACTATGTAAACATGCATTCTGAAACTTTAAGTGCAAGTTTATTGCAAAACTTTAAAGGTGAGTATTCAAGTAAACATTCAGATGAAATTCAAAGTGCCACTGTGCATGAGGTAAAAAATGCTGCAGATCTGAAAATAAAGGAACTAACCCTTTAAGTTGTATTTTTGTCATCTATTATTATTATTATAGGTATTCTCCTAGTGTTCAGTTTTTTTAGTAGTTTATTCTCTGTCCATAGTTTGCTCTTATTTTGAAGTCATTCCTGTTCCAATTCATGTAGCCTTGTTAGTCCTTGTTAGTCCTGCTTCCAATTCACCAGTTATAATTTACTGTTTATGTTTCCGTCACCTACCTCTCATCAGATGTAGCTGTCCATCTTAAGGTAAGCCCATGTTATGTCTTCATTCCTGCACCTCTGTTTTTAACTTTGTTTCCTTCTTTTAATTTCACTTTTAGCATATTCCAGCAGTAAAACAGCGGCTGCTGCTGCACGACACACTTGGGTCTGCTTGGTTCTTGACAGAATTCAGCATACTTTTTTGCTCTCGTGATACTTTTGCATGTGTTTTGTCAAGTTGGTGCTGTAAAATTGTAAATGCTGGTACCACACAGCAACATACTGAAGCCAGTCCCAAAGGCAGGCTCCAGTGATGTGACACTGATTGCCTCTGTTTACTGAAGCCATGCGCAGCGTGGCTGAGAACAGGATCAGACCTTCATTTGAATATTTTTAATGCATTGGATTGGTTAATTACTTTTATTCCTTAATGATACTGATCCAGCCATTTTGCCTGGATCGAACCCGATACCAAAACGATGGATCGGATCAGCTCACCCCTAGTGATGAGTCCTGTTTTCAGAACAGGCTCACGAGCAACTCATGTGGTCCCTGTGGGCGATCTGGTGCCCGTGGGCACCGTGTTGGTGAGCCATGCAATAGCTTTTTTCCACCCACAATGGCTGACAGGGGGGAGGAAAATGATTTGGTCGCTGATATTTAAAAAAATAAATATTCCAGACTGACTTTTCAAGAAAAGCTGGTCATTGTGAAGAGACGTCGGCCAACCCCGAAGCTAGCAGGCTCGTCTCAGCAGGGGAAAGGTTTTGTCCGTCGCTTCCATATTAGCAATGAGTGTTATCCTTTGATTACAGGCTCTGAGGAGTGCTGCAAATTATCTTGCTGGGAATTCCTGTTGTTTTCAACTGATTAAGTAGATACTTGGAGTCAGACAAGGTTTGCAAACTTGAGCTGTCTACTGTCACACCATGACGATTTAGGCAGCGTTTGCCAAAAGTATAAAAATTGGTCTAAAATGCTGGGATACGCCGAAATTTTACTTTTGGTCATATGCATCGTGTAGCCATAATGACTTGAACATATACTGTATATATATAACATATTAGTAACTTATATAGAACATTTCCATAAGTTATAAGTAACTTAAACCAACTAATGCTTAGCGTGTTGCTGACATTCACAACTTATGCACAACAATATTCTAACTTCTGCATAGCGCAGTCATGCCAAACTGCTGTTGCCTGCCGATCCATGAATCCTAGGTGTGGGAGAGATCATCTCTGTTCAAACCAGATGATTCTCCCCTCCAAAGACCAGGCGGGGGGCGTGACCGACCTGGCAGAGCTGTCAAATCTGTAAGGTCAGTCACATCCAAAACAGCTGATGTGACACGTCAGAAACATCAGATTAACAGTTGTCACAACCTGGCTCAAAGGCACGCGAACTGATGGCGATAAGTTTATTTTCAATAAAGTGAAAAAACAAACAAGATAATGCATGGAGTGTGCTTTTGCTGGGAGGCGCAGCCAACAGGAAAGTGTGATTTATCACGGAAAACAGCTGCGCTCTGCACTTCAGGCAATCAGCTGATTGGATCCACCTCCTCCAGTGTTCTGACATTTTGGCATATCTATCAGAACAACACTGCACAGCTGATGGCACAGACTTCAGTCAAAGGTAAAAAACCCCGACAGGTTCCGTTTTATGAATAAAGATGTGTGTGTGTGTGTGTGTGTGTGTGTATGCATGTATGTATAGTCTTGTACTATTTTAGCATTCCTTGCTTAGGCTGTGCCTAACTTTAAAATGATGTTTATCCATCCATCCATCTTCTTCCGCTTAATCCTTTTTGGATCGTGGGGATGCTGGAGCCTATCTCTGGGTGCGAGGAAGGGTACACCCTGGACAGATCGCTAGTCCATCGCAGGGCCAACACAGAGAAACAGACAACCATTCACTCTCACAGTCATACCTAAGGACAATTTAGAATCCCCAGTTGATGCCAGTTAACCTAACTTGAATGTTTTTGGCATGTGAGAGGAAACTGGAGAAATCCCGGAGTAAACCCACGCAGACATAGGGAGAACATGCAAACTCCACACAGATCACTGTTGGTTGGGGGCTGGGATCGAACCCAGGTTCCCCCGGCCAAGGGTGAGTTGCTGTGCTGCCGCAGTGCTAACCACTCCACCACTGCGCTGCCCCAGAAAGTGTTTTTTAATAAACTTGGATACTTTTTACTAAAGAAAGCAGCCTCTTGTCCTTGTTTTTTTAGTTATTGAAGCAAGTTGTTTTTTTTTTTTTTCTTGGCTTTCTTGAAACACTTTGATTTAAAACCTGTCACTTTATGAAACATCCTTCAGCTGTTCAACTCCACGCTGCCTCTTACGTCAGTTAACCATTGGCTGAGGAGCTTCTAGCCTTCTTCTCGCTTGGACGAGCAGTGCTGGTTCACTGATCCACAGTCATTTGTGCATCTCGCATCATCCCAGCTCATCTCCCAATAACCTCGCCAGGATGCCACAACAAATTGCCATCACCGCACGATCCAAGCGAAGCGGCTCCCCCACTCTACCTGTGAGAGTATGCCTAGAGGATGGTGGGGGAGCTGAGCCAGCAGCTTCAAGCAGCGTCCCAGGCTCACAGCAACTGACTGCTCCATGCCCCAGGTGTTGGTGCAGTCAGTTGACACGACCCGGGGATGCTACCTGGAGCTGCTGGCTATCACAGCCAGCTCCCCGTGACCGGCATGTCGGTGCTGGCAACCCACAGTGGAACCATGGTGAAACCACCAGGAGATGGGCCGGAGTGATGCAAGGCACATTGTGGACCATTGACTGGTGAACCAGGTGGTAACAGTGATGGCTATTAGGGTGACTAAGATCTGAAGAAAATAACAACATAAGCTGCGCTTGATTCGAGCTTCCTGTTACTGAGGGGCTAATAGGCTACCTTTAGCACCACTTCAATCTACATGACAGACAGCTAGGTGGGCCAATAATAGAGCATTGGGTGGGTTTTAAGGATGGGGGTGGGTTGGCTTTGTCTAGACATGACACATAAGAATTCCACAGAAAAGCCAAAAGTGTTTCTGGCATATCTGGGAGAGAAAAACTAGATAAAGGCTGTGTGTTTTTTTAAGAGAATTGACTGTTTTGAAAATTTTGTGATATTAAGGTAACCAGTAGACTCATTTGAGACAGTTAAAACCTACAAACACACAATTTTTCAGTCAATGACCCCTCTAAGTACAGGAAGTGTGGGCGGGGGTGGGGGGGGCAGGAGAAGATAAACATTTTGAGGCTAAACTCTGCAGGTAACTGCTCACTTAGCGAATGAACTTTCAAAATAAGAGCTCCTATCCGGTCTTGCAACCCTTCAAAATAAGAGCAAATTGCTCACCAGAAATGTAGACAGACAGACAGACAGACAGACAGATAGACACACACACACACACACACACACACACACACACACACACACACACACACACACACACACACACACACACATACATAATATATCCCTGAGATAAAAACACTTCTGAGAGAGAAGAAGAGGATCTTCAGTTAGGGGAACAGGGAGATGCTGAAGTCCGTACAGAGGGAGCTGAGGAGGAAGATCAGAGAAGGCAAGGACAGCTTCAGGAAGAAGATGGAGGACAAGCTACAACAGAGCGACATCGGTGGGGTCTGGAGAAACCTTAAAACCATCTCTGGGCTCCAGAATACCTTCCCCCAGGCCACGGGGGGCAGGGAGTGGGCGAACAATCTGAACCTGTTTTTTAATAGGTTTGACCAACCGCCCTCCCCCCCCCGACTGCACAACAACCACTGCTGCCTCTGAAGACATTGACAAGGAATGATCGTTAAAGTGGTACTATGTATCTTTCCTGTCCTGCGTAAGAACAGTGAAAACCAGTGTTGTAGTTGGGTCACCACATTCTGAGGCCAAGACCTAGTCCGAGTCACCACATTCTACCACCTCACCGTGGTAGTGAGAAGGACTAATAGCATCAAAAGAAGACCCAACAGACGCCAAATCCAGAAAGGCCACATTAGATAAAGAGCACGTCTTGAAATGTCAACTGAAGGAGGCTGCTGATCATGAAAAAACAGTTTTTCAGGAGCTTCTGGATGACCTTAAAAGATAGATTTTTGTTAGCTGAAAACCAAATGAAGCACCAGAGAAGAAAGCAAGAGTCTAGGGAAGCCTTTTATAAGAATCTCTATTTATTTGCTAAAAAAACTCTTTACAGAAAGAAAGAGTGGGGTCCTTGACATCACCAAAGAGGAGCTGCAGGCTCACCTGCCCAGGTGCTTTTAGATGAAGTAATATTCCTCAAGGCCAAAGGCTAATTAACCTTCATGATATCCTCTAGCTTCAAAGTGTTATACTTAAGTTAGCTCTGACAGCCCCTGATAGGTCCTGTTAAAGGAACAAGTATGTGTGTTTAGCTCTCTGTGAGTGTGCTGCAAACTGCAGCCGAGCTGATCAGAACAGAGAGCAGGTGAATCTGTGAAAATGTCCACAGAGCATCACAGACTCTTCAGCATATTATTAGTCAACTATCTCTACATACCTTTTACAAAATGGTCACAACACACCCATAAGTTTGGATACAAGGAAGGCTCCAAGTCTGACCACACACCGAAGCAAACCACTCCTCCTCCGGAACTCAGCGGAGCAGCACATCGAGACCCAGCACACACCTGTCAGGGGAGGGGCAGGACATCTGTGAAGGCTTTGCTGAAGAAACTGGACCAAATATAAATGCTTTTGCTATAATTCATTTCTGGAACTATCAAACCTGGTTTAGTCAGCGACTGACAGGTGAGGAGCTGGGAAAGAACAGGCTGGGTGATAACAAACCTTTGGCAGTGGGGGGGGGGCATTGTTAGATTATGAAAAATGTTACATGTCCTGAAGTTATGAGGTGGATTTTGATTTATATTCATCAAAAAGTGATATCTGAAAATCATTTAAGGAGAATTGAATGTAGTAAAATAAATAATGTTGAAATTACATGGCGTCGAGCTAGCCTCAGCCTAGTTACCGAGGCCATAGGTCTCGAGACTGAGTCATAACCGTCCCGAGATGAGGCCAAGGCCAAGGCCAGGGAAAACCGGCCTTGAGTCCCCCAACACTGCTGAGAACACTAATCTAACACGTTTTATGGCCCAAGTCCCATTAGCCAGTCACAGGATGCTTTGTTAGTTGGTGACTAAAGTTGTGCCCAATGACTGGCAAGTGGGACTTGACTGTAAAACATGTCAGTCGCAGTATTTTAGTGTTGATTCAAGGAAGAGAAAAGGTTCATAAGGCTGCTGCTGGTGATATAGAACCACTCATTCACCTGCTCAAATGTCCATGTACAGGTCCAAATGGAGTTTGGAAACATTATTTCCAGGTGAAAATTTTGCAGGGAATTGCCCCCCCCCCACCCCCGTCCCAACCTGATGTTATTATAGGTCAGTATTTATTTTAAATGAACACTAGCGTATAGAAAAACATTTTGAGTCTGTTTTAAAACTTTGCCTGACCCTTGGGTGTACAGTACTGAGCAGGGAATTGTACATTTAATGATTTATCTTGTCAGAAATATTGGATGACCTACTCTATGTAATGTAGAATCCATGTTGAAATTACCATAATCTCATGGTGTGTCCACAATGACATTTCTTTTCATTTATCATTAACCATATAGTGCCCCTGTATGTGCAATAATTTATCATTGGTCTGCTGTTGAAATATTGATGACATGAGAGAAGCTGGTACAGGCTTTTAAATATGCTTGTACATGTTTAATCACAGAGTGGGGCATAAAGTTTGACAGGGAATGACAACCTCTGTCAATCGAATGCTAAGTTCACTCCTGGTTTCAAAAATCAAAAGACAGCTGTTAGCAGAGTGTGTCTGTATTTTGAGGAGAATCACAGTGAATCTTAATTAAAAGAGGAATGGAACACCGGATCCCAGGGCTATAAAAGAGGACATCCATTGATAAGGTGCAGGCATTACTCTTACAGTTAGAAAAGAGTAATTTGGGAGAGTAGTTTATTAGCCCTCTGCCCTTTCAGCCAGATATGACCTTGCAAGTCCCTGTACCACAGGACCAGCTGCAATTCATGATTCATTTAAAACTTGTGGGCCTCCGGAAGCCCTGGACGAGCATGCATTGTTGATTAAGTACTTTGTGGGGGAAGTCATGTTTAAAGTACACACCGCATGAAAATTAATGTAAACCAGCCAAGCAGCACAACACTGTACAGAAAAGCAATGATGGGCAATTTATGAGAGATTCACTCTAATTTACAATTTATTCTGCAATCATCACAGTGATTCTTCTGTATACAGCATAATATAATGCACATTTGTGAGTGGGTGGAATTATAAGGGATGTGAGTAGGCTACTCACAAAATGATATAAATGTCATTACAGTGCATTCAAGCAGGAAATCTAGCACAGGGACCTAGAGATTAGCCGCTGGGTGGGAACGCTCCACATAGACCCATAAGAGGCTAACAGAGTCAGTGAGTGAATGAATGGGTGATTGAGCAAACTCTACTAAAGTTATTGTATGGTTCTAAATCAAGTATGGAATTTTGCTAAGGGTCTGTACATCGCTGAACTAGGCCACAGTGAATTTGAAAGAAATTTGCACTGTCCTGCTTATCTCCACAGCAAAGAGAAAAGGAAAAAAAAAGTACTTCATGAATTTATTGCTTTAAAACATAATGTAATTTATTTGTATTTACCCTTTCCTACGCTTGTCATGGCCTTTCTGTCAACTCCTTGTGCTTTGCATTCTACAAATAATATCTTGCCATTCCCTTACTGGAACATTACACAACATAGAGAACAACATACACAACATCGTCAGGAGCTTGTGGGTGAAAGCTATCTTGTAAAGTTCAGGGTTGTACATAAGGTCTGTGCTTCATGGCCACAATGTTCAAATTTATTCTAGGCCTTCGAAGGATAAATTTATTCTTAATCAAAATGCAAAATACTTCCACCCTTAAAAGTTATTTTTAAACAGTTAATGCAATTAGATGTAATTTGATTTGTTAACTGAACACTGTGTCCCCTCACTTTTACAAATTCAGCAGTAAAGTTTTGCAGACATGTATATTTTTCAGTCATTATTGGCTCCTTTACTGGTTGAGCTAATGGCTAACATCTACTGGTAAATAAAGCTTCAGGAGGCACAGCAACTTTGTTTAAATTAGAAAATAAATTAGCAGCACAAGTGGTCTGTCATGTGCCCCTCTGCAAGGCGCAGAAAGAGAGAGAGAAACAGCCCAAATGCTGAATGGTGTTCATGCATTTAATAAACCAAGAGATTTGCAGACAAAAATGTGCACAAAAATACAAGGATGACAAACAAGGGGAAACTTACAAAATGTGCCTCGGAGCGGGAAGCTCCGGAGGCAATGAGCAGCACAATTGTAGAAACAGGAGAATGCTGGAGACTAATCCAATGAAGCGGCAAACAATAAGGTTAATGGCTGAGTATAGATACAAGGAGAAGTGATTAACAAATGAACTGTGGTGTGGGCTTGCAAAAACAGGCAAGAAGAAAATAATCATGATTGGAGTCAGCTGGATGAGTGAGGGAGGAGCGGCTGGATTGACAACTTGACAGGCGACGCACTCTGCAGAGCAAAAACCCGGACATCGCCTGACAGCTGTCAACCCAGAGAAAACACCACCATACAAATAAAGAATAACATAATCACTGCAGACAGAAACCGAATACAAATAAACATGAACCCAAAAACCATTACAAAAACAAGACATGGCAAAATATAAGATAAGAGACACAACTGGAGAAAAATGAGAGACAGAATAGCATAGATAGGGGCACAAAAATACAATAAATAAATAAATGTACAGAAAAAGTCACGAGCCTGGGTCCAACAGGAATCCCAGCCCCAGCTTGTGACAAGGTTGGACAGAACAATTGCCCCATAGCATCTCCTCTGGGCTCTCTTCAGCCTGTAGAAAGTTTCTTTGCCCAGTCACTGGCCTTGTCAGTGAGAGGCTTTGCTATTGACTATTCTACAAAAGCTAAGATTCTGCACAGATGTGCACTTCAGATGGGGAGTAGCTTAGGACAATGAAGGCAGGGGAGCTTCAAGTGTCTCTGATTTCTGCTTTTAGCAGCTTCAATGAGCTATTTATTTGTGGAATGACATGAAATACCTCAAGTAGTTACAGATATTTTGACAAATATGGCAGAACCCCCCCCCCCCCAGCAAACAGCCCCCCTGCCGCAGTCTGTCATTCATTAAGACCCAGGTGAGAGCTGAGCTGAAGAATATCAAGGCAAGGAAGGCTGCAGGTCCAGATGGCATAAGCTCGAGGCTCCTCAAGTTCTGTGCAGACCAGCTGTGCGGCATCGTGGAGCACGTCTTCAGTCTGAGCCTGAAGCTAGGGAGGGTATCACATCTGTGGAAAACATCTTGCGTGGTACCCATGCCGAAGACTTCACACGCCAAGGACCTGAACAGCTACAGACCAGTGGCCCTCACATCACACCTGATGAAGACCCTGGAGAGGCTGCTCCTTGCCCTCCTCCACCTCCTGGTGGGACTAGCGATGGATCCACTTCAGTTTGCCTACCAGCATGGCATCAGGTGCAGTGATCTTCCTCCTACACCATTCATTGTCCCACCTGGAGGAGCCTGGGAGCACTGTGAGGATCATGTTCTTTGATTTTTCCAGTGCTTTCAACACCATCCAACTAGTGATCCTGAGAGACAAGCTGCAGTGTGCAGGGGTGGACCAGCAGCTGTCATCCTGGATCCCGGACTACCTCACAGACCGACCACAGTTTGCGAGAATCCAGGACTGTGTGTCTGACACCACCATCTGCAGTACGGGGGCTCCCCATGAAACAGTTCTGGCTCCCTTCCTGTTCACCCTCTACGCTGCTGACTTTTCACACAATCACACAACACACCACACTGCAATCTACAGAAGTTCTCTAATGACTCTGCGATCATCAGCCTCATCTCCAATGGGGATGACGCGGAGTACAGAGGACTTATCCAGGACTTTGTAAACTGGTGCCTGTGGAACTGCCTCCAGATCAATGCGGAGAAAACCAAGGAACTGGTGGTGGACAGCCACAGCCGTGAATAATTCCCCTAGCCCCAATTAACATCCACGGAACTGACATTGAGATGGTGACATTTTACAAGTACCTTGGTGTTCACTTGAACAATAAACTGGACTGGTCACACAACACCAATGCACTCTACAAAGGGAAGCACAGGCTGTTCCTCCTGACGAGACTCAGGTCTTTAGGAGTGCAAGGGGAACTCCTGAAAACCTTCTACAATTTGGTAGTGGAATCAGCCATCACATTTGGAGTGGTCTGGTGGGGCAGTGGCATCACGGCAGCCGACAGGAAGAGATTGAACAGGCTGATCAAAAAAGCTAGCTCTGTTCTGGGGCACCACCTTGACCCAGTGGAGGAGATAGGAGAGAGGAGGATGGTGGCTAAGCTGCCATCTCTGCTGGAGTTCAAGTCCCTCCCCATGCGGGACATGCTGAATGCACTGAGGAGAACTCATTTAGCAGTAGGCTGTGTCATCCTAGGTGCTTGAGGGAGAGGTTCTGCAGGTCCTTCCTGTCTACGGTTGTCAGACTTTATAATCTAATTGGTGCTGCTCACAGAGGCTGTATTAAACATCACTACTTTGCACAATAGAGATCGTCCCCTCCAAAACAGAACTAAGACAGTTACAACTATTATCAATGGTGGCAACAACATCCAATGTGAATTATTTTCTGGGTTCATATTTATATTTTTACGGGTATTTTTAACTAACTGTAATACTGTTGATACCATCTAGCTTTAATACTCCTGCACTGTGTTGTAGGAACAATTAGTTATAAGTGTGAGGTGCATGTGGAAATGGAGGTTTACTTCATGACCACAAACACAAACAAACAAGAGGGAAACACTCGTAGGGGCACCAGTCCAAACTTGGACAATTTATTAATAACTAATCCTTGAACCTTTCATTAACCAGTCTCAATATTTGTGAATTCTTCTGCCATGACCCAGGAAAGCAGACACACCAAAGAAATCAAGCGGAAACTTCTATATACCTTTAACAGTTTTAATGATCAAACTCAAGTTAAATGACATTACATTCAATTGATTTGTAAGCAGGTGAAATGATCAACAAGTATCAAATATCATATTAACTGGTAATGGATTCCTGAGCATAAAGTCTATAGTTCAACCTTTGTGTAAACAAGAGAAACCAGATTTTGAATTTGTAACTGTAATGCAGTGGGAGACTGTGAAGTAGCTGTAACAAAAATATGCATACAATTGGAAGCAATTTTATGAAGAAAATGATAAAAGCTGATTATATGAAAAAGAAAATTCTAAGTTACTCTCCCAAAAAATGGAGGGCATTGAAAAGGAGAATATTATTTTTCCTTCAGCTTTTATAGCTCCTATAGTAGATTATGGACTAATTTTTAACATGAAAAATTTATCATATTCAATTAGAATTAGACATCACATTTAGCCCAGCAGATAGAAAGTTGGAGTCTGACTTACGAACAGCTGTGTCTTCAGAGTCCAGCAATGATCTTGAAAGCCAGCAGATGGCAAAAAGGGAAAAAGACTGCCCACAGTCCTTTCCAATCGTTATTGTAGTTCTAGCTTACAGACTCAGCAGTTGGGGTCCATAGAGTGGAGCCAGCAGTAGAGTGAGCGGCTGGTCCCCAGGGCAGGTGTGACATCTTCTCCTAGGCAACAGGTCCTTCCCTGGCCCACAACTTTGGGATGTCCACCAGCCGACAAGAACTGCAGGTGAAGGAAAAATGGATGTAAAACAGTTCCACCCACAAAATCCTTGTTCTTCTGACGTCGTGGTGCGTGGGTGAGACAGTCTCGAGGGAAAAAAAAAGGTTCAAAAATCACTATCAGTCCACTTTAACGGTGAGTTAAGGAAAATCAATAGAAAAAGTTTAGCAGAATAAACACGGCATGTAAGGAGAGGGAAAAACGACGTTTTGGAGTTTTACTCCAGCCAGAGGGGTTGAGCTCAACAAGAAAAGATGATCCCCTCCTCAGGTACCAGAAAACTCACACAGAAGAGAAAAAAAACTTCAGAGAGAACAGAAAGGACTTAACCTCTTGACTGTGTCTATTTCATGGACAGATCACGCGCCCCTAGTGGCACAGCACAGCACTGCACCTGTCAAGTGACATGACGTGCAAAAGCACTGCTCAGCTATACTGAGGATTTGTACTGATTATGCCTGTTCACAAGGAGGCAGACATGTGTTGGCTGACACGGAATACACCAAAGAGGAAGAAATAGTTTTTTACCTCCGCCAAGGAGGTTATGTTTTTACCGGGGTTTGTTTGTCTGTTTGTTTGTCTGTCTGTTACCAACATAACTCAAAAAGTTATGAACAGATTTTGACAAAATTTTCAGGACAAGTCTGAAATGGGACAAAGAAGAAATGATTAGATTTTGGGAGTGATCCGGATCACCGTCTGGATCCAGGAATTTTTTAAAGGATTCTTTATCATTGCGAGATAGGGCCATTTTTACCATATGTGTATATAACTCCACAATAAATGGTCAGGACGCTTGCCAAAAAAAATACAGGATAAGATCCCAATAGGTTCTAGGAAATATCAAAGACTGATCCGGATCCTGCAAAAAATTCGGATACTGTGATTCAGAACAGGAAATAATAGGGGATCTTTGGAATTTTCATCACTGTAAGGTAACAAATTAAGATATAAACATACAACAAACACCAAAATATAGCCAAGACACTGAGGAATCAGTAGTGTGCCAATGGATTTGTTGTATCTTCAAAAGCTATGGAGCTATAGCCAGAAGAAAACCGCCATTACCGAAAAAGTGATTTTTGTCAATAACTACTGAATTAATGAAGATATCAATGTGAATCCAGTTGCTAAAGGTATGTTTTGATGGTCAAGGAATCTGAAAATATAGATAAAATAAATGTAGGACTATTATATTTGGGGAAAATCCCAATATTAGGGGGAACTGAGGTACTTGGCGCAGGTCTGCGCTCTCCGAGTAATTTTCTAGTTTTTGCAATTGCTCCCGAATTTGCCAACTATGATTCAAAAAGAGATCATTTAGCTTACGAAGGTAAATGTTTACATTTACAAACATTTTGTTATAAGAAAGGGTGCGCGATGCTGGTTGATTTGACCTGCTGGCAGCTATAGCGGCATGTGACTGAGGGGACAATCACTCCACTTCTGTGTAGTTTTGTAAGATAAATAGTGTCAGAATAAAAGCAAAATTGAAGTGAGATAATCGCAAGAGTTTGTGGATGTGGGAGAAAAACAGCAAATGCGCTGACAGAAGAGAAAGTAGCGACCAGCATGGGCAAAAGTGGATGCAGCACTTTCGCCAGCAGTAAGTGACGAATGTCTGTGTTTGCTATTGTTTTGCTTACATTGTACTGCATTGTACTGATTTTCTGGATTATACTGTATACTTTAAAGATAAGATAAGAATAAAACAAAATTAGAAACTGTGACAAAAAGCGGAACCATTCTTTGTGTAAATATGTCCAAAGTCCACTTTTGACCAGTTATGAATTCAATATGGCTGCCGTGACATTATGCAAATTAGATGCATAACTTTACTCCTATCTGAAACTTTGGATCATATTGTACATCTTTCTAATTGACAGTAAGCCATTATCTCGTACAGCTTTCTAGTTATAGCCTTGGAAATCTGAAATCTGTGCTGAATATTTTCTTGATAAAAACCTTTACCACTCTTGATCACTAGGGGGTCAATGTCGCAGTTTGGTGACATATACAGTTAAGAGGTTAACTTCAAAACAATGAAAGACAACTTAAAGAAACTTTAGAGAACACTATCTGAACTGCTAGGGTGTTTCTCCCAATTTAACTGAGAGCGATTCTTTGGTCATAACATATGACTGGCAGCAGGAAGAACCAATTATCGGCTATCGTGGGAGATTTGAATAGGCTATGGTCCAATAAGAAAGCGGTCCTTTGTCTGTAACCAACCAATAGAATGAAAGGTGGCGTCGTCCAACAGAGACGGCCTGGTGATTGACTAGTACCAGTCAGATGACTGGCATAGGTTTTTAGAAGGCAAACATATATTAACTGTGAAATTCACATTATATACTTATATGTCACGTGTGCCTCGACGCGGCATATGGAGGAAAAAACAGCCCAGGTGCTGGACTGCGAGTTAGTGGAGTTTATTAATAGGAATAGCAAACAAAGTGCAAAAGGAGAACCAATGGTGAAATAACAGGAAGAGACTTACTAAAGAGGCATGGCAGAGTGAGATTGGGCTCTGGTGGAGATGAAGAAGATCATTCCTTCCAGGGTGAGACAGTGACAATGAATATGAAACACAATCTCCCTTAAATAGGGATCACAGTGATTACAAACGGTGGCAGATGTGGGTTGACCTGAGTAAGGGAAGACAACAACAACTAACAATTGAAAACAGCTGATAATAATAATGAGGGAGAGCAGCTGATGGTGATGACAGGTGAGGGAGGGGAAGCTGGCAGTATGACAGACGGCAGGGCACGCCCACGGAAGACTGCAACCCTGACAGCTGTCAACAGTGAAAAAGGGGAACACAGGAAAAAAACAAAATAAAATGACATCCTAAAATAATACATATCACCAACTGCAGAAATAAGACACAACAAGGAAATGACAAACAGAACCTAAATACAGGCAACAGATGATGATGAACACAAGGAAAACAGGAGGCAGTATAGAACTCACAGGAATAACAATACAGCAGATGAATAAGAATATACAGGAAAGTCATGAAACTGAATTTGGGGAAAATTCCAAACTCAGTACATGACAGAGCCCCCCCCCCCCCAAGGGGTGGAAACCAGACACCCAACATAACATCAAAGGAACAAAGGAAAAGAAAAAAACTGCCCCCCCTTCCCCAGCAGGAACTACCACGGGAGGAAACAAAAAAAACCAACCTTACTCAAGGCCCATACCGGAAAAAGCACACAATTTAGCCCCCCTCCCCCCCGAGTCCAGAGGCTAAAAGGCTCAGGAGGACAGCCAGAGTTCCAGGCCCAGCGGTTGGTATGGTGCACCCTGTCTGGTTGCCTGCCAAAATCCCAGACCAGCCGGACAGTCAGGTTGAATGAGTCAGGTGGCCAGCCAGGGAAAACTAGTCATCCAACCCAACGGCTAAGTTTATCAGGTGGCTGGCCTGGGTTCTTCAGCCACCATCTTAGGTGAGGCAGCCTGGGAGGCAGCTCCCCCACAGAGAGACCCACAACTGAGGAGGTGAGCCAAGGAGAGGAAGCCACATCAGCGACTGGCGGAGAAGGCGAGGGAACCACGTCAGCAACTGGCAGCAGGGGAGAGCGAACCATGATGGCGTCTGGCAGCAGAAGAGAAGGAACCACGATGGCATCTAGAAGAGAAGGGGGAAAGGTGGTGCCTTCGATGGGAAGGAGAATGATTGTGCCCGTGGGGGTCCCAGTCTGGGACATAGTTGCACCTGCGGGGATCCCGGTCTCGGACATAGCTGCACCCGCGGTGGCTCCGAGCTGGAGCGTAGCTGCACCCGCAGTGGCTCCAGGCTGTAGTTCTGCAGCACCCGCGGTGGCTCTGGGCTGGAGCTCTGCAACACCCGCGGTGGCTCTGGGCTGGAGCTCTGCAGCACCTGCAGTGGACCTGGGCTGGGCCAACGCTACACCCACGGTGACCTCCAGTGGTGAGCCGGGACCCACGGAGACCTCTGGTGGTACTGGAGCATTTCCGGTGACCCTGGGAGGAAGCTCAGACACGACACGCAGAGATGCAGGGTCAGGGTCACCGGCAGCGGCAGAGCCCGGCAAGGCGAGCTCAGGCGCAGTGGGTGGCTGCACCCAGCTCTCCTTACCAAGAGCCAGGCAAGATCTCTCCAGGGCAGAAATGTGAAAAATAAGGGAGATCACTTGCCTGAGCTCAAGCTCCACCACTGGCCAGGACTCCGACAATCCAGGTGACGATGGTTCTTCGGGCTCAGCCCTCTGGGGGTCTGCCTTGGAAGCCTACACTGCTGCGGCGGCCTCCGCAGCAGGCATGATGGATGTTGCAGTCATGGTGCCCCCAGATGAAATCCCCCGTGCTGGTGGCTCTTCCAGCATGGCAGCTGGGGTTCGGCTCACTATAGGCGCTGGGACTGAAACTCCCAGGCCACGGCCTCCTCCATCGTCCGGTGGTCTGGTTCCGGGGCCAGCGGATACTCAGAGGGGAAATGAGGAGACACAGAGAAAGTGGAAGAGCAATAAGTTACTGCAGCAGATTGTGAGGACTCAGGAGACTGCATATCCTGAGCCTCTCTACTGGGAATAGATAGGATGAAATGAAACTTGCCTTACTCCCCGGTGTTTGCTGTTTTCTGCTGCAGCAGGTGTTATGTCATCCCTCTCCGTGGCTATGATGAGTGTGGGCCCCCCTGAGGATTGTCGAGGAGTCACTTCAGCCGTCTCGGAAATGGACATCACCGGAGAACAAAAGGAAGATGTCTTGGCAGCTTCTGGCTTGTATCAAACAGCTATTTAGCACATAAAACTGTCTGAGGCTAAGTGTTCCTAGGGAATTTATGATAAAACTCCAGGCTTCTTCCTGGCACCAAGAGGATCCTTAGGGTCTTAAGTCAAGCAAGGAATGTGGCGTTAATGATGCTTTATTTAGGAAACAGGGTGCGTTGAGGGTCTTTTGTTCACAGAGACTGTTCATGTATTTTGAAACTCAGATGTAACGTCACAGTGTATATAACTGTGTACATATGTACATATAGTTACTGCTTTGGATAAGAAATTCTTATCTTATTTACTATTGCTGAGTGCTGCTATCCCCGTGCTGCTGCAATCCTGGAATTTCCCCACTGTGGGACTAATAAAGGCATATCTTATCTTAGCTTGTCTTATCTTATTGAATATACAGCTGTGTGGGAAATAAGAGACCAAAGAGACCGTTGCAAAATAATTACAATTATTATTATTACGTATATGTTTTTTTTTCCACATTTTTTTATTGAACCTTTTTTACAAACATGGCACAAACAGTCAGACACTAACACTAAAGTAATTTAAAAATTAAAAAGAACACTAACAACAACAACAACAACAACAAAAAGTGTAATAAAAACAACAACAACCATTAACAAAAACAAGTCAACAACAATGCTCCTCTGTTTAGTCTAGGTAATCTATTACATAAGAATACATAATATACTTTCATCAGCTTGGAATTTGCAAGGTCCACACATATCATTCACCTTCTTCACTTCAGAAGTTATGTTTAATTTCTTTACATAATCAATGAAATGTCTCCATATATTCTCAAACACATTTTCCTTTAATTTCAGTATATATGTTATTCTTTCTAGTGGAAGGTTTGTTAACATCTGTCTTAACCACTGAGTCACATCTGGTCTATGAGTCTTTTTCCACAGTAGTGGTTCCAAGGTTGTCATAGCCAGGAGCGGCATTGGGGTTAAGCTCCCAGTGCTCGTAAAATGCTCCTTATGGCGTGTGTCTCGAAAAGCCTCTGACAACTAAGTCCAACTCCTAGCCTGCCCGTGTGGTTTAGTCTCTACGCCCGGCGGAACTGCATTTACTAATAGGAGAAGGGGCGAGGGCGGATCTCTGGCGCCTTAAAACCAGATGCTTAGGGTAGATGGTGGCTCGTCAACATGGGAAGGTAGCCCATCTAGGGGAAGGTAAACCCTGATTTCAAACCTCCGCTGCCTTGCTGCATACCCGGTCACGGGAAAGGCTTCGGGAGTCAACCCTGAGGAAAAATCCGGAGTCGGAGCCCCTAAGGCAGTTCTATGTTGTGCTCAACATCGTTCTGGCAGCTCCTGCAATGGCGCTGGTGCCAAACTGTAGCAGCCCTGCTGTTCCTTTGGATTCATCAGTGACGTGGAGAGGGGGGACATGCTGCATGGGCAACATCTTGTCCTCCATATCTTCCTGCCCAGGCTTGAATCCTACCAACGCCCAACGCTGGAAGGTAGAACACCGGATCACTGGAGAGGACACTCCAGCTTCGCCTTTGGCATAGACAAAACACGGGGAATGACAGTTACTGGTTATAAGCCACCGCTCAATTGGCGTAGAGCGCGGCGCCAGGGGTTGTTCCCGACGGTGGGAGGGATCATCGGATCTCACTGGACAGCTACCGCCAGCCTCAAGCTGGGCAGCCCCCAACCAATAACGTGTTGTCCCGTCACAGCTTGCTTTCCTCACTGGGTGCATGGGGATGAGGAGAAGTCCGAACAGCAGGCTGAGAACCTTCGCACCAGGCAAGACAATAAAACAAAAGAGACCAACTCTAAAACTGGGAACTTGGAACGTCCACACTATGATGACAGGACTCGCTGCTAACCTCAAGGACATCAACGACACCAGGAAGACTGCTATCATCAATAATGAGCTGAAGAGACTGGGAGTGGATATCGCCACTCTCCAGGAAACACGGTTGACTGACGCAGGCACACTGAGAAAGAAGGACTACACGTTCTACTGGCAGGGAAAGGGCAGTGACGAACACAGGGAACACGGAGTGGGCTTCGCAGTGAAGAACACCTTGCTGAAGATGGTGGAACTGGGTAGCACTGGCTCTGCACGACTCCTCACCCTCCACCTGAACACCACTCAAGGCCCAGTCACCCTCGTCAGTGTGTATGCCCCAACACTGACAGCCACACCAGAGGCAAAAGACGAGTTCTACGAGAATCTCGCAACAACTGTCAGGATCATCCCCAACTCTGAACAACTCATTCTCCTTGGAGACTTCAATGCCAGAGTGGGTGCTGACCACGACTCCTGGCCCTCCTGTCTTGGATCTTTTGGCGTGGGCAGAATGAACGACAACGGACAGCGGCTGCTCGAGTTCTGCACATATCACGATCTGTGCATCACAAACTCGTTCTTCAAGACCAAGCCCCAACACAAGGTTTCCTGGCAACATCCACGCTCAAAGCACTGGCACCAGCTGGACTTGATCCTGACCAGGCGCACCTCACTGAAGAAGGTGCTAATCACCCGTTTGTTCCAGAGTGCAGATTGCGACACAGACCATTCATTGGTGTGTTGCAAGGTCAAGCTGCAGCTGAAGAAATTCCATCATGCTAGACACCCTGGAAAGGCACGGATTGACACCAGCAAGATGGCTCAACCAGAACTTGTTGAGCAGTTTGCCTCCACCTTTGAGAAGGAACTTGGTGTACCACAAGAAGGAGAATCTGCAAAGCAGAAGTGGGAAGCGCTGCGAAACACCATCCACCGCACAGCCTTGGCTACCTTTGGGAGGAAGACCTCGAAGTCACAGGACTGGTTTGATGCCAAGTTGACCGAGATGACCCCCGTCACTGAAGCCAAGCGCTCAGCACTTGCTGAGTACAAGAAGTACTCAAACGAGAAGAATCTCCAGATTCTCAGGGCTGCGAGAAGTAAACTTCAGCAGACTGCTCGGCGCTGTGCCAACGAGTACTGGACTCAGCTCAGCCAAGACATTCAAACTGCTGCCATAACAGGGAACATCCGTGGTATGTACGATGGCATCAAGAAAGCACTTGGTCCGGCTCAGAGCAAGACGGCCCCCCTCAAATCCTCCACTGGGGAGATGATCACAGAAAAGAACAAGCAGATGGAGAGATGGGTGGAACACTACTCCGACCTCTACTCCAGACAGAACACCGTGACACCGTCAGCCCTTGATGCCATCGACTGCCTGCCATCCATGGACGAACTTGACGCCGAGCCAACCATCGACGAACTCAGCAAGGCCATTGATAGCTTGGCCGCTGGCAAGGCACCCGGCAACGACGGCATACCCCCTGACCTGATCAAGCACTGCAAGACCGCCCTACTGCTGCCATTGCATGACGTCCTCTGCCAGTGTTGGAAGGAAGGTGCTGTACCACAGGACATGAGGGATGCCAAGAGCATCACCCTCTACAAAAACAAAGGGGAGAGAAGCGACTGCAACAACTACAGGGGCATCTCCCTCCTCAGCGTTGTTGGCAAAGTCTATGCACGAGTTGTTCTCGTTCATCTACAGAAGCTTGCCGAATGTGTCTACCCCGAGTCTCAGTGTGGCTTCCGCGCTGAGCGATCGACGGTAGACATGATATTCTCCATCCGCCAACTCCAGGAGAAATGCAGAGAACAGAACATGCCCCTGTACGTCGCCTTCATCGACCTCACCAAAGCGTTCGATCTGGTCAGCAGAGAGGGCCTTTTCAAGATCCTGCCAAAGATAGGATGCCCACCAAAGTTGCAAAGCCTCATCGAATCATTTCACACCAACATGCAGGGGATAGTGCAGCACTATGGCAACGTCTCAGAGCCATTCAACATACGCAGCGGAGTGAAACAGGGCTGTGTACTTGCGCCAACCCTCTTTGGGATTTTCTTTGCTATGCCCCTGAGGCATGCCTTCAGCACAGCAACAGAGGGAATCTACCTGCACACAAGATCTGATGACAGGCTTTTCAACCTCGCCCGCCTGAAAGCCAGAACCAAAGTACACAAGGCTCTAATCAGAGACATGCTGTTCGCAGACGACGCTGCAGTCGCAACCCACACACAGCAGGAGCTTCAGACCCTGATGGACCGCTTCTCCCAGGCATGCAAGGACTTCGGGCTTACCATCAGCCTGAAGAGGACCAACGTCTTGGCGCAAGGCACGGAAGCACCACCAACCATCATCATTGACGACTACGAGCTGGAGGTCGTGAATCAGTTCACGTACATGGGGTCTACGATCAGCAACAACCTCTCCCTTGATACAGAGATCAACAAGAGGATTGGAAAATCAGCCTTCACACTCGCTCGCCTCACCACACGAGTGTGGGAGAATCCCAAACTCTCTGTCAAGATGAAGATGGCAGTGTACAACGCCTGCGTCATCAGCACACTGCTCTATGGGAGTGAGACGTGGACAACATACGCCCGGCAGGAAAAGAGACTGAACTCCTTCCACTTGCGCTGCATTCGTCACATCCTGGACATACCCTGGCAGGACAAAGTGCCCAACACAGAAGTTCTGTCCCGCGCCGGCCTTCCCTCCATGTTCACTCTACTCAGGCAGCGCAGGCTCTGCTGGCTAGGCCACGTTCACTGTATGGAGGATGGCAGAATCCCCAAAGACGTCCTCTACGGAGAACTGGCCACTGGCAGGAGAGACGTTGGCTGCCCACAGCTGCGCTTTAGAGACGTCTGCAAGAGAAACATGAAGACCCTGGAGATCAACACAGAGCGCTGGGAGGACCTTGCAACGGACCGCTCCAAATGGAGAGGCACCCTGACCAGACAGCTCAAGGCGGGTGAAGAGAGACTGACTGCTGCAGCAGATGAAAAAAGGACCCGCAGGAAGAACCGCCACAGACACAGCAGCACGGAGACCACCCACAAGTGCGACCTGTGTGACAGGGACTGCCATTCGCGCATCGGCCTGTTCAGCCACAGGTGGTGCTGTTCCAGCAGAGTAGACGTTTAGGATTCTCTTCCATGGTCATCATAGACCGACGGAGGCCGACGACGCAATACATTTTTTGGCATTAAGCAAACCGAGGTCTATGAATGCATTAATAGAAGAGAACAAGAATAATCCCAGGTTTCTTTTCAGTACTGTAGCCAGGTTGACAAAGAGTCAGGACTCTGTCAATCCTAGCATTCCCTTAGAGCTTACTAGTCAGGACTTTATGAACTTTTTCAATAATAAAATTTCATCCATCAGAGATAAAATCAATCAGATTCTTCCCACAGTTAACTTAAATACTGTAACTACTACAACTCCTTCTATTGATGTCTGTCTTGATGAGTTTACTCCAATCGACCTTTGTGAGTTAGACAAAATAGTTTCCTCATCCAAACCTTCAACTTGTCTTTTAGACCCTATTCCTACCAGGTTATTTAAAGAAGTCTTCCCACTTATTGGTAGCCTTATTCTTCATATAATCAATTCTTCATTAACTTTAGGCCATGTACCGCAGGCTTTTAAAACGGCTGTAATTAAACCCTTACTCAAAAAGCCAACGCTAGATCCAGGAGCTTTAGCTAACTATAGACCAATCTCTGATCTCCCTTTCATTTCAAAAATCTTAGAAAGAGTTGTTGCTACGCAATTATTTGACCACCTACAGGGAAATGGTTTACTTGAAGAGTTTCTGTCTGGGTTTAGAATCCATCATAGTACTGAAACAGCCTTAGCGAAGGTCACTAACGACCTCCTCATTGCATCTGATAATGGACTAGTTTCTGTACTTGTCCTTTTAGACCTTAGTGCAGCTTTTGATACTATCGATCATAATATTCTACTTGATAGATTAGAGCACTATGTTGGACTTAATGGAACTTCGTTGCAGTGGTTTAGATCTTATTTATCTGATAGGTTCCAGTTTGTTCATGTAAATAATGAGTTTTCTTTCAACTCAAAGCTCAGTCATGGAGTTCCACAGGGATCTGTGCTAGGCCCTACTCTTTTTAGTTTATATATGCTTCCGTTAGGCAACATTATTAGAAAGCACTGTATACATTTTCATTGTTATGCTGATGACACACAATTATACCTGTCAATGAAGCCAGATGATAGTAATCAATTAGCCAAGTTAGAAGCCTGTCTTAAGGAAATCAAAGCTTGGATGACTTGTAATTTCCTGCTATTAAATTCAGATAAGACTGAAATCATTCTTGTTGGTCCAAAAAACCTTAGAAATTCCTTTCCAAATCAAACTTTCAGTTTGGATGCGGTTACACTTTTTCTTAATAGCTCTGTGAGGAACCTTGGAGTTATTTTTGATCAGGATTTTTCCTTCAATTCACATATTAAATTTGTTTCTAAGACTGCCTTCTATCATTTGCGTAATATTGCCAAGATTAGGAGCATCTTGTCTCAGAGTGATGCTGAGAAACTGATCCACGCTTTTGTTAGCTCGAGATTAGATTATTGTAATTCTTTATTATCAGGCTGTCCTAAAACATCTTTAAAAAGTCTTCAGCTGATCCAAAATGCTGCAGCAAGAGTTTTAACAGGTACTATAAAGAGAGATCATATCTCTCTGGTTCTGGCCTCCCTTCATTGGCTTCCCATAGAGTTTAGAATTAAGTTTAAAATCCTTCTTCTTACTTACAAAGCTCTAAACAATCAGGCTCCTTTTTATTTAAAAGATCTGATACTACCGTATTATCCTAACAGAGCACTACGCTCCCAAAATGCAGGATTACTTGTAATACCTAGAATCTCCAAAAGTACAATGGGAGGCAGAGCCTTCAGTTATCAAGCTCCTCTCCTGTGGAATCAGCTGCCAATCTGGATTCGGGAGTCAGACTCGATCTCTGTTTTTAAGAATAGGGCAAAAACCTACCTTTTTGATATAGCCTACAATTAGGGAGGGATCATGTGTTTCTGAACCCTCCCTTGTTATGCTGCTAATAGGTTTAGTCAGCCGGGGGACCTCCAGTAATGCACTGGGCCTCACTCCTTTTCTCACTCTCAGTGAAATATTTTTTTTGCTGGTCATTAACATTTGTTTGTTCTCTCCCATAGATTGAGCCCCCATCATGCTGTTTGCTCTCTACATGTCTGTTCTTTTCTTCTTCTCTATCCCCTCACCCCCCAGCCAGTCGCAGCAGATGACTGCCCCTCCCTGAGCCTGGTTCTGCTGGAGGTTTCTTCCTGTTAAAAGGGAGTTTTACCTCTCCACCATCGCCAAGTGCTTGCTCACAGGGGATCGCCTGATTGCTGGGGTCTTTCTGCAACTGTGGGGGTTCCCCCTACAGTTGATAGTGCTATGAGATGACTGTTGTTGTGAAATGGCGCTATATAAATAAAGTTGAATTGAATTGAATTGAATGTTCTTTCACTCTTATTAAAGTCATGTTTTTCTGGATACAGACCCAACAAAAACAGTTTAGGGTTCAATGTGAATTGTTTTGATATTATTTTTTCAATTGTTACCCTCACCTCTTCCCAAAACATCCTGATTTTTCTACATTCCCATAAACAGTGAAATAGGGTTCCTTTACTTTCCATACATTTTGTGCATGTATCTGGTATGTTTTTGTTATATCTATTTAATTCCACTGGTGTAACATACATCCACATTAACCATTTAAAATGTATCAGTTTAAGACGTACATTTATTGATTTGGTTTGAGCTCCTGCACAAGCCATTTCCCATTTTTCCTCTGAAATTTCAATTTGCAGGTCCTCTTTCCAATAATTCAGTCTTTTCTGTGAGTTTTCACTTGAGAATAGTGTCAATGAGTTATAAAACTCTGAAATAATACCCTTTCTCTTACTATCTTTTGTCAAAATTTTTTCCAAAGATGAATAAGTAGGTCGGATGAGAGCATTATTTTGATTTGATTGAATAAAATTTCTAAGCTGAAGATATTTAAAAAAAATGTGTTCTATTAAGATTGAATTTAATCCTCCGTTCTTCAAAAGACATTATGTTATCTGAGTGTGACAAATATAAGTCTTGAATCTTTTGAATCCCTTTTAAATTCCATACTTTAAATACAGTATCCGCTCTCCCTGGTGTAAAATATTGATTACCCCATATTGGGCTAAATTGTGACAGTAAGTGTGGTTCTTTTAAATATTTTTTGGTTTCACACCATATTTTGATCATGTACTTTACAATTGGATTTTTAACTTGTTTCTGTAATTTTTTAGCCAAGTCTGAGTATATGAATAAGGGAAGAGGTAAAGATAAATTGTATGATTCCATTTCAGTCCAGTGAGGAAGATCATTTGATGAAAAATAATATGTCATAGACCTCAGTTGTGCTGACCAGTAATACAACATAAAGTATGGACATTTCAGACCTCCACGATCAAATGGTAAATATAGTAAGGACAAACGTAATCTAGCCTTCCTATTGTTCCATATAAATTCCACTAACTTTTTTTTAATTCTTGAGAATAGATCAGAAGGTGGTGGTAAAGGAATGTTTTGAAATAAATAAAGTATTTTTTGAAAGATATTACTTTTAAGTATATTAATTCTCCCGATCACCGACATTGGTAGTGACATCCATCTCTGAAGTAACTCATTAATATCTATCATTAAGGCTTCATAGTTGGCATTGGCGACTGATTCTAGCTTAGGCAAAATTTGAATTCTTAAATATTTAAACTGATTTACAACATTGAATTGGTTTACCTCAGGAGCTGGGTGATTTCTCTCGGTCTCATTTAGCATTAATATTGAAGATTTTGTTTTGTTTATTTTATATCCTGATATATCCCCAAAGTTCTTTATTAAATTTAACAAGGTCGGAATTGATTTTTTAAAATTCGACATAAACAAAATTATGTCATCGGCATACAGGGAGATTTTATGTTCTGTTGGTCCTACTTTAATTCCATATATTTGTGGATGTAAACGTACTGCCATCGCTAAAGGTTTAATTGCCTTAGTAAACAGTAAAGGTGAAAGTGGACAGCCTTGTCGACATCCTCTATTGATTTTTATTGATTTTGAGATATTGCTGTTTGCTAGGATTTCTGCTGTAGCATTATTGTATATTATCTGGACCCATTTTATGAAATTATTTCCAAGTCCAAACCTTTGTAGGACTTCAAAAAGATAGGGCCATTCAACCCTATCAAAGGTCTTTTCGGCATCCAATGATAGGAGAGCTGTATCCGGTGCTTCTTTATTGGAATAAATAATATTAAAGACTAACAATCTAGTAATTGGTGTTTTAGATTCTAATTGTTTAATCTGCCATGCCAATAATTTTCCTGATTTTTCACCTTGTTCATAAAAAGTTTGCTTCAATCTTAGAAGACTCGAGGCAGCTCTATTTGCTGACTTTTTGTCATATTCAGCTCTCAGAATCAGTAATTCGTTCTCTAACTGTGGGTTACTTCCTGCATGCACCTTTTCTTGAAGAATTTTTATTTTACGTTCCAATTGGACTCTCTTCTCTTGGGTCTTCTTAGATTTTGAACCTGTATAACTAATAATATGCCCCCTAATAAAAAGCTTTGAAAGCCTCCCACTTTATACATGCCGTTGTTTGTGTAGTATTGATATCAAAGAACTCATCTATCTGTTTTTCTATGTACTTAACAAATTCCTCATCCTGAAGCCATTTATGCTGAAAATGCCACCTACCTGGGTCCTTTGTCAATTTCTTATCTACGTATACTAGACAGCAGGGTGCATGATCAGAGATCACAATGTTATCATAGAAACAGTTTTGAATCTTGGACCTTAATTCTGTAGAGATCAAAAAGTAGTCAATACGTGAGAATGTCTTATAGGTATTAGAATAACAAGAATAGGCTTTGACTTGTGGTTTCATTTCTCTCCATATACAGTGGGGCAAAAAAGTATTTAGTCAGCCACCAATTGTGCAAGTTCTCCCACTTAAAAGATGAGAGAGGTCTCCAATTTTCATCATAGGTATACCTCAACTATGAGAGACAAAATGAGAAAAAAAAATCCAGAAAATTACATTGAAGGATTTTTAATGAATTAATTGGTAAATTCCTCAGTAAAATAGGTATTTGGTCGCCTACAAACAAACAAGATTTCTGTCTCTCACAGACCTGTAACTTCTTCTTTAAGAGGCTCCTCTGTCCTCCACTCATTACCTGTATTAATGGCACCTGTTTGAACTCGTTATCAGTATAAAAGACACCTGTCCACAACCTCAAACAGTCAGACTCCAAACTCCACTATGGCCAAGACCAAAGAGCTGTCAAAGGACACCAGAAACAAAATTGTAGACGTGCACCAGGCTGTGAAGACTGAATCTGCAATAGGTAAGCAGCTTGGTGTGAAGAAATCAACTGTGGGAGCAATTATTAGAAAATGGAAGACATACAAGACCACTGATAATCTCCCTCGATCTGGGGCTCCACGCAAGATCTCACCCCGTGGGGTCAAAATGATCACAAGAATGGTGAGCAAAAATCCCAGAACCACACGGGGGGACCTAGTGAATGGCCTGCAGAGAGCTGGGACCAAAGTAACAAAGGCTACCATCAGTAACACACTACGCCGCCAGGGACTCAAATCTTGCAGTGCCAGACGTGTCTCCCTGCTTAAGCCAGTACATGTCCAGGCCCGTCTGAAGTTTGCTAGAGAGCATTTGGATGATCCAGAAGAGGACTGGGAGAATGTCATATGATCAGATGAAACCAAAATAGAACTTTTTGGTAAAAACTCAACTTGTCGTGTTTGGAGGAGAAAGAACACCATACCTACTGTGAAGCATGGGGGTGGAAACATCATACTTTGGGGCTGTTTTTCTGCAAAGGGACCAGGACGACTGATCCGTGTAAAGGAAAGAATGAATGGGGCCATGTATCGTGAGATTTTGAGTGAAAACCTCTTTCCACCAGCAAGGGCATTGAAGATGAAACATGGCTGGGTCTTTCAGCATGACAATGATCCCAAACACACCGCCTGGGCAACGAAGGAGTGGCTTCGTAAGAAGCATTTCAAGGTCCTGGAGTGGCCTAGCCAGTCTCCAGATCTCAACCCCACAGAAAATCTTTGGAGGGAGTTGAAAGTCTGTGTTGCCCAGCGACAGCCCCAAAACATCATTGCTCTAGAGGAGATCTGCATGGAGGAATGGGCCAAAATACCAGCAACAGTGTGTGAAAACCTTGTGAAGACTTAAAGAAAATGTTTGACCTCTGTCATTGCCAACAAAGGGTATATAACAAAGTATTGAGATGAACTTTTGTTATTGACCAAATACTTATTTTACCGAGGAATTTACCAATTAATTCATTAAAAATCCTTCAATGTGATTTTCTGGATTTTTTTTTTCTTATTTTGTCTCTCATAGTTGAGGTATACCTATGATGAAAATTGGAGACCTCTCTCATCTTTTAAATGGGAGAACTTGCACAATTGGTGGCTGACTAAATACTTTTTTACCCCACTGTATCTAGCAATCTCAATTCTTTCATAAAATGATTAATGGTCATCCTACATCCATTGTGTGTACAGTCCAGTCCTGTTGATCTATCTACACTGGGATTCAATGTACAATTAAAATCCCCTGCTATTATATGTTACCCTGTAAGTGATGATAAAGTAAGGAATAAATTAACAAAGAAGTTTTGATCATCAATATTGGGGCCGTATAAGTTCACCAGATTTATATTTTCTAATAACAAAGATCCTTGGATGATTAGATGTCTTCCAAATTTGTCTCCAATTACATTTTTCACTTGAAATGGGACTGTTTTGTGTATGAGAGTCATAACTCCCCTAGCTCGGGATGAAAATGATGAGGTGAACACGCTACCTTGCCATCTTCTCCTAATTCTTTTTACATCCTCCTCTATTAGATGCGTTTCTTGTAAAAATACAATTTTTGAATCTTTGTCTTTTATTTTATTCATAACTTGTTTAAGTTTTTTAAGATTTTGTAGACCTCTGAAATTCCATGAAGTTAAATTAAGATTAACGCTTTGATCTATGATCAATAAGGAGTTTGAGATTACCTTGCAATATGAACATACTCTTTCAAAGAAGAAAAAACATGGATGATAGAACATTCATCCTACAAACTAAACAAAAACAGATTCCCTTTCCCCACATTCGTGGTGATCCCCCCAAAATCAAAATATTCCGTCTCCCATTATAGCTAGTGACTGTTCCACGCCTGCGAGGATCAGTCAAACCACTCTCTCTTTCTCCTCTCAATCACCCTGACTCTACTACTATTCTTATAACATTAACTCTCTTCTGTAGTTTTTTCAACATAACTTCAAAGTTTTATAGCAACTTTGTACATCATAGCTTTTTTTTTTAAATACAGTCTGTATTTTGTAGACATGTTATATGTTTCAGATCAATCAGATGCCTGTACAAATGCTTAAATGTTCTACCTTTGTCATGTTCATGCTTAGCTCCCGCCAGTCTCCTTTTGGATCTGCTTAATGAGCTCCTGCTCCTCTTGAGGGGTCTTGAAGGTGTGGGTTCTCCCTTTATATGTGACCAGCAGTCTTGCCGGATGAATTACTTCGTGACGAATCCCTAGGTTGCGCAGGTCTTTGCGGGCCGGGTCGAACTGCCTCCTTAAATGTTGAATTCCTGTGGCCAAGTCTGGATAGAACTGCACCTGTTGATCCTGGTATTTAATTTCTCCTTTAGCTCGCGCCGCATTGGTGACTGTCATCTTGTCTCTGTAGTTGAGGAACTTCATAATCAGCATCCTCGGTGGTGTCTTATTATCTCTACTTATATGGTTTTACTATTTGTACATATGTGTTTGAGAAAAAATAACAATTTTGTTTTATTCTTTAACCTCCTGAAAACAACTCACCCAAAGCATTTATTTACAGAAAATGAGAACTGGCCAAAACAACAAAAAAGATGTTGCTTTTAGGTGTACTTTTAGATCAAACAAGGTGAAGAAAACAAGTTCATGTTCATTCTTAAACACTACAATACTTAAGTTTTAACTTAGGAAGAACTCAGAAATCTATATTTGTGTAGTATCTCTGATTTTTATTTACAGCTTCATACATCTTACCATGCTTAGATGATTAATCAGTACCTTCTTAAGTACAGTATCTCACAAAAGTGAGTACACCCCTCACATTTTTGTAAATATTTTATTATATCTTCTCATGGGACAACACTGAAGATATGACACTTTGATACAATGTAAGGTAGTCAGTGTACAGCTTGTATAACTGTAAATTTACTGTCCCCTCAAAATAACTCAACACACAACCATTAATGTCTAAACTGCTAGCAATAAAAGTGGGTACAGCCCTAGTGAAAATGAACAAACTGTGCCCAATTAGCCATTTTCCCTCCCCGGTATCATGTGACTCGTTAGTGTTACAAGGTCTCAGATGTGAATGAGGAGCAGGTGTGTTAACATCGAACTGGAGGGCTTCCACGCAATACGGGCAGACCGGACACCAGACAGTGGGAAGGCAAGGGGCGGAGGAGTGATAATGTATGTCAATAACAGATGGTGTAAACCAGGACACATCACAGTTAAAGAGCAATACTGCAGCAATAGACATTGAGTTGCTAGCTGTTAGCATGCGGCCTGTTTGACTCCCTAGGGAATACTCACATGTGATCTGCATTGTTGTTTATGCAAATCTGTCGGCAAACGCTGGGACAGCACATGACATCATCCACTCAGTCACTTGCAGGCTTCTGACAGAACATCCAGATGCTCTCCTCCTCATCTCGGGTGATTTTAACAATATTTCACTGTCCTCCATTCTGCCCATGTTCACCCAGTATGTCACGTGCCACACCAGAGACAATAAAACACTGGACTTATTTTATGCAAATACTAAGGAGGCGTACACCTTATCGCCACTCCCCCCACTTGAGAGATCGGATCACAACTTGGTTCACCTCCTGCCTGTGTACAAACCCCGAGTACAAACACAACCTCCTGTTACCTGCACAGTGAAAGTATGGTCTGAGGAGGCGATGGATGCTCTGAAGGACTGTTTTGAATCCACTGTATGGGAGCAACTTTGTGATCCACATGTGAGGATATCGACGGCCTCACTCACACCATCACGGACTACATCAACTTCTGTGTGGACAACACCATACCCACCAAGACCATACGGTGTTGCTCAAACAACAAACCCTGGATCAACCCCGAGATAAAGTCCCTGCTGAGAGAAAAGAAAAGGATCTTTAGGTCGGGGAACAGAGAGAAGCTGAAGTTCGTACAGAGGGAGTTAAGGAGGAAAATCAGAGAAGGCAAGGACAGCTTCAGGAAGAAGATGGAGGACAAGCTGCAACAGAGCGACATCGGCGGGGTCTGGAGAAACCTCAAAACCATCTCTGGGCTCCAGAATACCTCCTCCCAGGCCAATGGGAGGCAGGTAGTGGGTGAACAACCTGAACCTGTTTTTTAACAGGTTTGACCAACCGCCCTCCCCTCCACCTGCACACCAACCACTGCTGCCTCTACTGTCATCTAATCCTGCTGTCCACCCCCCCACCACCACCACCCCCCACTCCCAGCACACAGCCCCCCTGTCCCATCCTGACCCTTACTAAGACCCAGGTGAGGGCGGAGCTGAGGAAGATCAAGGCGAGGAAGGCATTGGGTCTGGACTGCATCAGCGCAAAGCTCCTCAAGTCCTGTGCAGACAAGCTGTGCGGGATTGTGGAGCACATCTTCAACCTGAGCCTGAAGCTGGGGAGGGTACCACATCTGTGGAAAACATCTTGTGTGGTACCCGTACCCAAGACTTCCCACCCCAGAGTCCTGAACAGCTACAGACCAGTGGCCCTGACTCCTCACCTGATGAAGACCCTGGAGAGACTGCTCCTTGCTCACCTCCGCCCCCTGGTAGGACCAGCGATGGATCCACTCCAGTTCGCCTACCAGCACGGCATTGGGGTGGAGGATGCAATGATCTTCCTCCTACACCATTCCCTGTCACACCTGGAGAAGCATGGAAACATGGTGAAGATCATGTTCATTGATTTCTCCAGTGCTTTCAACACCATCCAACCAGTGATCTTGAGGGACAAGCTGCTGTGCCCAGGGGTGGACCAGCACCTGTCATCATGGATCCTGGACTACCTCACAAACCGGCCACAGTTTGTGAGAACCCAGGATTGTGTGTCCGACATGATCATCTGCAGTACAGGGGCCCCCCAGGGAACAGTTCTGGCTCCCTTCCTCTTCACCCTTTACACTGCGGAATTTTCACACAACACAACACACTGCCATCTACAGAAGTTCTCTGACGACTCTGCAATCATCGGCCTCATCTCCGACGGAGATGATGCTGAGTACAGAGGACTTATCCAGGACTTCGTGGACTGGTGCCATCGGCACTGCCTCCAGATCAATGTGCGGAAAACTAAGGATCTGGTGATGGACTGCCACCGGCGAGGACAACCTCTCACAGTGACCAGTAAACATCCAGGGAACAACAAGTACCTGGGTGAACAGGTGAATTTGAACAATAAACTGGACTGGTCACACAATACCGACGCACTCTACAAGAAGAGACAGCACAGGCTGTTTCTACTGAGGAGACTCAGGTCTCTTGGTGTACAAGGGGAACTCCTGAAGACCTTCGATGATTCGGTGGTGGCATCAGCCATCACATTTGGAGTGGTCTGCTGGGGCAATGGCATCATAGCAGCCAACAGGAATAGACTGAACAGACTGATTAAGAAAGCTAGCTGTGTCCTGGGGCAGTGCCTCGACCCAGTGGAGGAGATAGGAGAAAGGAGGATGGTGGCTAAGCTGTCATCTCTGCTGAAGTCCGAGTCCCACCCCATGCAGGACACACTAAACGCACTGAGGAGCTCATTTAGCAGTAGGTTGCATCATCCTAGGTGCACGACCGAGAGGTTTCACAGGTCCTTCCTACCTATGGCTGTCAGACTTTATAACCTATGCAGGGCTGCTCATAGATGTCGTAAAAAAACTTTATGACCTAATAAGTATTGAATGCAAAAGATGCAGCAAACTTGCACAATAATGGTCCCTTCCATTACACAACTAGGACAATATCAATCGCTACAGAGGGTGACAACTAGGCTGACCTCAAATACGAAGTATGCTGTATGGGTACATATTCATACTAGGTGGGGTAACTGAATAGACCAATATGCTGTTTTTCCATCTAGCTACAATGCTGCACACTGTGTATATATATATATATATTTATATATTTATGTGTGCATATGTATATTCGCTGCTCTTTTTATGATATCTGCTAAATTATTGCTCTGAGTGTTGCTATCCCTGTGCTGTTGCAATCCTGGAATTCCCCCACTGTGGGACTAATAAAGGCTTATCTTATCTTATCTTATCTTAAATTCTGTGTTATCGCTCTCACACTCGCTCATACTGGTCACTGGAAGTTCAACATGTCACCTCATGGCAAAGAACACCGAGGATCTGAAAAAAAAGAATTGTTGCTCTACATAAAGATAAAGACATAAAGATGGCCTAAGCTATAAGAAAATTGCCAACACCCTGAAACTGAGCTGCAGCACGGTGGCCAAGACCATCAGCGGTTTAACAGGACAGGTTCCAGAACAGGCCTCGCCATGGTCGACCAAAGAAGTTGAGTGCACGTGCTCAGTGTTATATCCAGAGGTAGTCTTTTGAAAATAGACATATGAGTGTTGCCAACATTGCTGCAGAGGTTGAAGGGGTGGGGGGGTCAGCCTGTCAGTGCTCAGACCATATGCTGCACACTGCATCAAATTGGTCTGCGTGGCTGTAACTCCAGAAGGAAGCCCCTTTTAAAGATAATGCACAAGAAAGCTTGCAAACAGTTTGCTGAAGACAAGCAGACTAAGGACATGGATTACTGGAACCATGTCCTGTGATCTGATGAAACCAAGTGTAGGAATATGTGATTAATAATTATGATCAGGTATAAAAATTATTTAATTTGTATTAATGTATCGGGACCTGAGATGAACTCTGGGTCCATACACACAGAAAAAGTTAATAAACACTCGTGGGGCACCAGCTCCTCTTTAGGGAGCACTTTAACCCTTAATTTCACTTTGTACCTGTTTAATCACTCAATGAATTAATTAATAATCATTCTCAACATTTTAGTGAATTTGATACTGGGCTTTGAAACCAGACTCAGAATGAAATAAATTCCAAACAACTTCTCTCATTTTCGCATATTTATTAATTGAAGTGATGATTAAAGGATATTGAAATGAGTTTCATCAACCATTAAATTAAACTTGTAAATGATAGAGTAACAATGTGAACATTTGCAGAACCAGGGTGAAAATGTAAGCTGAATTTAGATCAATTTGAAGTTAACAGATTATGGAAAACAGAACAAACATTTATGGGGAAAATTAAACTAATTATATGGAAAATTCTGGATTACTCTTAAGAAAATGAAAATGGAATTTTAATGAAAAGAAGAGTTATGTATGTTAATTGCTCTTTAATTTTGCATCTGATCAGATACTGAATTATTCTCAAATCTCAGACGTTTTATTCAGCAGATGAATGGAGAATGCATCTCACGTGATCCAGATTGGTGAAGATCCTTCTGCGTCATTGTCTCCTCGAAGTTTTCGATGTGGAAAAGTGCCAAAAGCCGGAATATTTGTCCAGCAAATATTTGGTTGTCACAAGATGAGATTTTGATGTGTTGATCACCTGGGCTGAGGTACAGCCCAAAAGTCTCCCTTTTTCGTGGCATGTTGATTTTTTCAGCTACGCGTTGTGGATCACTTCCCACGAGGGAATTCAAGAACAATTACAAAATCTGATCCAAAAGCAAAATGAAAATATTTTCTACAACTTCGTGGAGATGAAATTAGCTTCTAGTGTGTAAATGGTCAATAAAAATTAGAAACATAAAGTCAAAATTACAAACGGTGAGTTTAAAGAAAGTTTAACCGGAAAAAGTTATAAAAATAAACATCTAGAAATGGAATTTGACTCCGAATCAGGATTTGAGCTCAGGAAAGATGTAGCATCATCTCACTTTGGCTCAGCAACAATTATTCTTCTGCTTAAAGACATTTTGTTTCATCCAGGAATAACACAAAAAAATGGATTTTCTTCCTCCAGGCCACAGCTGAAATCCCCCTTCTTTTGTTAAAACCAACCTAAGGAATTTCCCCAATGTCCGGCTTCACTTTTATTGCCCCCATAAAACCTACACAGACCCACAACTCAGCTAATTTCCTTAAACTCTGGACATGCTGGATTTAACTAGTGAACTTTAAAGTACATTATTACAAACTCAATTCTAAACCTTCATTCTTTTCAGAACTATGAAAATGCAGATGGACTCTGATGTTTTTGATGTGGAAAATCAATAATATGTGTGAAATGCATTAATCTGTGATTTTATATATATGCATGTTAATGTTTAAATGAATGTTTACTCCTGCATGTTGATTTAGAAGCACTGCTTATAATTTATACTAATCACTAAAGTTATCTTAGTTTAATACATAAAGGGAAATATTAACTTCCAGTATGTATCAAAGTTTTGCCTCGATATCACATGTGACTCCAACAGCCAATCTCTGCATGACAACTCTTCATCCCAAAGCGCTCCAAACAATAGACTGTTTGTTCATTGGACTAAAAGTTCATCGAGCCCACCCACGAAGGACGCTCATTGGCTGAGATTCCGGTCAGGCCGGAAGCCCGCGAAACTCAACAGAGCTTATATAAAGGAAAGGGACTCCTGCTTCGACCTTCTTTTGCTTCACTCTTTCCCCGGATTTCTTTTCGGCTGCTCCCTTTTTTCTGATCTTCTCCATTGTCTACACACAGCAAGGAGGAACAAAGGACCGTCTGAAAAAAGACTTCAACCATGTGTCGCTTTTCTGAACACAGAGCAGATAACTCGTAATTTGTTATGTAACGTTGTATTTTGATGTCTTTTTTCCTTTTCTCTTAAATGCCTAGGAATTCCTATTTCTTTGAGCTCAATTCTTAATCGGAGTTAAACTCCCATTTTTATTCATCACTTTTTCTTTGTTAAACTTTCTGTAAAACCACGTTTGTTTAATTTTAATGTAAACTTTAATCTTGACTTTATTTTTATAATATTTTTCTTGACCAAGCACCCACCAGAAGCTACTATTTTTATCTAAAGTCCGAAAGTTTTTTTTTAATTTGAGATCGGATTAGATATCTTTAATTATTCCCGAAAACCTCTGCAGCTGCTTGTCTACCAGGAAGAAAAGATGCAGCTGAGGAATCAACGCGCAGCTGTCCATCACACGCTGAAGAATCATCGGCACCATCTGGCTAGAACCCAGTTTCAACTGTGGGTCATACGGCCAAGATCCAGCCCCCTTCGACCGCTTGAATTTAAAGGTCGAACTGTGGACCCTGAAATATCTGCGGGCAGATATTTCCCCTAACATCCACGAAATCTTGGGCTGAGGACGACGACAGAACCATCAGCGGCCGAGGATCACGTGAGCTGCAAAAACTTTAATTCCTCTGCTGAATTAAACTTTTGAGGTTCGGTAATAATTTGTATATCTAATCAGATGCAAATTAAGAAGCCCTTAACATAACTCTTCTTTTCATTAAAATTCCGTTTTTATTTTCTTAAGATCAATCAAGGACTTTTCATATAATTAGTAAACTTTCTCCATAAATTTGCGTTTTTTTTAAATAATCTGTTAACTCAAACTGATAGAAATTCATTTCTCAGTTTAACCCTGGTTCCGAAAATATTGACATTGTTAATCTATCATTTACAAGATTGATTTTATGATTAAGGAAATTACTGCAATGTCTGTTAATCATTTCATTTAATAAATATTTAAAAATGAGAGATGTTGTTGGGAATTTATTTCATTCTGAGTCTGTTTCAAGCCCAGGTATCGAATTCACGGAAAATTTTTGAGACTGATTATTGATTAATTTATTGAGTGATCAAACAGGTATAAAGTGAAATTAAAGATTAAATTGCTTCTTAAAGACAGAAGCTGGTGCCCCTTACGAGTGTTATTAACTTTTCTGATGTATATGAAATGAGATTTGAGCTCAGATTCCAATACATCAATATAAATTAAATAATTCATACCTGATCATATTTATTACTTATTAATATTTCAATCTTATGCTACAAAGAAAAGGATTAATTGCTAGACGTTTAAAGAGAAACAAAAAAAAAACATGTGGGAGAAATGTCCTTTGTTCTGGCAAATGAAGAGCTCTTTGTTCTCCCTTAGTGATCTGCCGTGAAGTGTTCTTCTGTGTAGTGACGAGAAGCAGGAGAAGTGGAAGAAGAGAAAGAGCAAGAGCAAGGGGTCTCCCTCCTTTTATAACTCCAGTCGAGTTTTCGCGGGCTTCCGGGGGTTGACTAAAGCTCAGCCAATAGTTTTCCTTCGTGGGCGGGTTTTGTGAACTTTAGTCCAATGAACAAACAGGCTTTTGTCTGTAACAACCAATACCCTTGAGAGAGCCGTTGTCAAGCAGAGATTGGCCACAATCTGTCACATGATTTGAGAGACGTTTTGGCAAATCTTAATACACACATCTTAATACTGGAATATTCGTCTATACACTTAGGTATAAAATCTAACCTATTTCAGTGACTCATGCAATTCTATAACTAGTGCTTCTAAATTAACATGCAAGAATAAACATTCATTTAAACATTTTAGCATGCACATATTTAAAATCAGGGATTAATATATTTCAAACCCATTATTGATTGTGCACATCAAACATCAAGAGTCCATTTGCTTTTCCATGGTGTCCTGAAAAAAAAAAAGATGTTGAGAATTGAGTCTTTTAACAGTAATGTGGTTAAAAGGTTCACTGGTTAAATCCAGCATGTCCCAGAGTTGCCAGTAGAGGGCAATGTTGAGCTGTGGCTATTTTGTAGTGACCATATGGCATTCCACAAAGGTCTGTCTTTTGTCCACGTTTATTGGGCCCTAAAAGGTTCAGAAGGAATTCCTGAGACTGGTTTAACAAAGGAATATTAGTTCAGCTGTGGTCTTGGGATAAAAGATCAGTTCTTGACTGTCCTTTTCCTGGGTGAAACAATGTCTTTAAACTGAAGAATAATTTTATTGATGAGCCAAAGTGAGATGATCCTACACAAGATAAACTTATTTAATTCAGATGGTGTCAAGCGTGTGTGGCGGCAACCAGACAAGGAGAACAAAGACAAGTCTGTCTTGCCTACAGTCAAGCATGGAGGTGGGAGTGTCATGGTTTGGGACCACATGAGTGCTGCCGGCACTGGGGAGCTACAGTTCATTGAAGGAACCATGAATGCCAACATGTACTGTGACATACTGAAGCAGAGCATGATCCCGTCCCTTTGGAAACTGCGCCACAGGTCAGTATTCTAACATGATAATGACCCCAAACACACCTCCAAGACGACCACTGTCTTGCTAAAGAAACTGAGGGTGAAAATGATGGACTGGCCAAGCATGTCTCCACACGTAAAGCCTATTAAGCATCTGTGGGGCATCCTCAAATGGAAGGTGGAGGAGTGCACGGTCTCTAACACCATAATGTTGTCATGGAGGAGTGGAAGAGGATTCCAGTGGCAACCTGTGAAGCTCAAGTGAATTCCATGCCCAAGAGAGTTAAGGCAGTGCTGGAAAATAATGTTGGCTACAAAAATTATTGATACTTTGGGCACAATTTGGACCTTTTAACTAGCGGTGTACTTACCTTTGTTGCCAGCAGTTTAGACATTAATGGCTGTGTGTTGAGTTATTTTGAGGGTACAGCAAATTTACACTGTTATACAAGCTGTACACTGACTACTTTACGTTGTATCAAAGTGTCATATCTTCTGTGTTGTCCCATGAAAAGATATAATAAAATATTTACAAAAAATGTGAGGGGTGTACTCATGTTGACATGAATGCCCCTTTCGGAGCATTAATGAGGCGCCAGATGCCAACAGTAAGTTTGTTTGTTTATTTAACAAAAGAACAAAGTAACAAAATAAAGAGCCACGTGGGGCAAAGTACATACATTGAACTAGGACACAAAAGAACACTAACATCAGGGCTAACGTGTAGCGAGGGTGGAACCAGACATGAACGAATAAACACTTACGCCTGATGAAGCGAGGATGAATTAAAGATAGCAGGAAGACTGGAGCCGGGGTTAGGGACTCCAGTCTTGGTACACCAATGTAGGTCGCAGCGATGAGTGAGCCTCAGCTGCTTCCTTAAATACTGATCACGGAGGTAAAAGAACCAAACAGGAAGAGGGAACGTAATTAACAAAATCAAGAACAGCTGCCACAGCGCCGATTTGGCTTTGACAGCAGGAAGTTTGGCGCAACGCTGTCACAATAAAAGCCCTGAAAGAACAATAATAACGCAAACAAAATAAAATGGGAGAAAAAGGGAAAATACTGAGTAACCCGAGCGCGGATGGGTTCAGCACTCAGATCACCACACACGTTTGTGAGATACTGTAGATTGAGGTGTCTTTGTGTTGGAATTCAACAGATACTCAAATTGAATGGCTGCCATACATGTAGCGATGCTAATTTAAATAAGATTTTTCAGTGGTCTCTTAATTTTTTTTTCAGAGCTATATATTATGTCAGTCATCTATCAGGGGACTTGTACAAATGTGGCTTATCACTTGCAATGGTGGCACCTGATGGGGATCAAAATCACAACCTTCTCTTTCACAACCTTCCCTAATTTACACTCACGACGGTTGCAGTCTGTTGCGCGTGGAGTCTGGTTCCAGCCTTGTATCCCTCCCCTCTGGCTGTGTTTGTGTTTTTGAAGTGTAGCAGATCAGAACATGGTTCACATGATACGATCACATGAGACTTACATAAAATATGCAAGAGCTGGAGAGAGACAGACAGACCAAGGAGGACCCATCATGATAACATGATAGCAACAAGGAAACGTGATTTTCTGGCTCTCACTTGGATTTGTCTGTTCTAATTATGCCGAAGTAGCCCATCAATGTTAATTCTATGAAGTGTTTGTACATTATGTCAAAGTTTTATCTTCTCTGACACAGCAATTTAGGACTAGACCTCAGAAAATGATGGGTGATCCTTTAACATTTTTAATTGCGCAAACAGTTATTAAATACAGTGGATACCTTGGCATTTCCTTGTGGCCTGAATCTGGCATCTGTCAAAAACACACTTGTTACATATTTTTAGCGATCCAAATATGGTGAGTTCACCGTATTTGTTCTGCAA
The DNA here is from genome assembly GCA_020510985.1 of Pholidichthys leucotaenia. NCBI lineage: Eukaryota > Metazoa > Chordata > Actinopteri > Cichliformes > Pholidichthyidae > Pholidichthys > Pholidichthys leucotaenia. Next base: position 277,240,500 of record CM035840.1, on the reverse strand, counting down.
TGATCCGGGCCTGGGGTCTCATGTACAAAGGGTACTTACACACCAAAACATGGCATACATCCTTTTCCATGCAAAATTTCAGATGTATCAAAAATGAAATGACCATGGAAGTGTGTGCAGCCCCATGCCAACTTCATGGCTGGTGTACGCACGTTTCTATAGTCATTGGTCTTTTGGTGACACTTAGAGGTGATGCTGGGAAACTGTTAATGATGTGAAAACAATCATTGTACACACCAGAGACACATGAACAAAAATGTGAAAACAAGAATAATTCACGAGTCTTGGATTGTGGAAAACGTATAAATTAAAAACCTAAAAAAAATACAGAAAGGGGAAAACATACATAAAAATAAAAAAGATAAATAAATAGAAGAGTATGGAACAATTCACAAATCTGGAATTGTATAAAACAAAAAAACAAAACAAACCAAGGATACAGAAAATTGAAAAACATGCATAAAAGTGAACACTTTGTATTTTTAATTTTTTATACATTTTTTTCAACTCAAGGTGTGAATTATTCATGTTTCCAAATTTCTTCTGTTTAACTTTGTCTTTTTAATTTTTTAAATTTCCTACAACTCAAATTATTTGTGCTTCCACATTATTATTCTATTTCTTTGTGTTTCTGTCACATTGTAGCATCACTTGCTTTTAACAAGAGGTTCGACAGACTTCAGTGATGAAACCGGAAGCCATCTCTGACTGAGTTTATTTTCTCCCCACAACATTGCTCACACTGATGGTGCTGACATAAACATTACAACACAAGAAAATCTCAACAGAACAACTTTAGCACAGTAACTAACCATTTAACTTATTTTCAAATCATTTGCTTAAAGAGAACATGCTTATATTAAGGCATTAATCATTTCCCATCAGCCCTTGTGGCTGCAGTCCCCAGAATGCTACAGTATATATTTTCAACTTTCTAATTCAAGAATACAATAAAGATAAAATTACATTTTTATGTTAAATGAAGTCGTTAATATGAAGTTCCTCATCTTCCCATGTGTAGACATGATTTCTGATCCTGCAGTGAGGAGAATCTCACATGCAGGGCAAATTTACATCTACAGTGGTGTGAAAAAGTGTTTGCCCCTTCCTGATTTCTCATTTTTTTGTACGTTTGTCAAACTTAAATGTTTCAGATCATCAAACAAATTTAAATATTATACAGAGATAACACCTCCTCATGGATCGTCACCTTATCGTGGTGGGGGGGGTTTGCGTGCCCCAGTGATCCCAGGAGCTATGTTGTCCGGGGGCAATTTGCCTCTGATAGGGCCTCCCAAGACAAACTGGTCCTGGGTGAAGGGCCAGACTAAGAACGATCCAACAGACTCTCATGATAAATTGTATATCAAGGATTCAGTGTACCCCGCCCGGTATGGGGTTACCGGGGCCCCACCCTGGAGCCAGACCTGGGGGAGGGGCTCGAAGGCTAGCGTCTGGTGGCCGGGTTTCCACCCATGGGACCCGGCCGGGCTCAGCCCGAAGGAGTTACATGGGTCCGCCCTCCAGTGGGTTCACCACCTGCAGGAGGGATCATGGGGGTCCGGTGCTATGTGGATTAGGTGGCGGTCAAAGGCGGAGACCTTGGCGGACTGATCCCAAGCTTTCTAAACTGGCTTTTGGTATGTGGAATGTCACCTCTCTGGTGGGGAAGGAGCCTGAGCTGGTGTACGAGGTTGAGCGATACCGGCTAGATATAGTCGGCCTCACCTCAACACACAGCTCCGGTTCCGGAACCAGTCTCCTGGAGAGGGGCTGGAGCTTGGCCTTTTCTGGAGTTGCCCCAGGCGAGAGGCGATGAGCAGGGGTGGGTATTCTTGTATACCTTGCTGCCTCTATATTGGAGTTTTCCCCGGTGGACGAAAGGGTTGCTTCCCTGCGCCTTCGGGTTGGGAAACGGGTCCTGACCATCATTTGTGCCTATGCACCAAATGATGTTTCAGAGTACCCACCCTTTTTGGAGTCTGTGACTGGGGTGCTGGAGGGTGCTCCTCCTGGAGACTCCATTGTCCTACTGGGGGACTTCAATGTGCACGTGGGCAACGACAATGAAACCTGGAGGGGGGTGATTGGGAGGAACGGCCTGCCCGATCTGAACCCGAGTGGTGTTCAGTTATTGGACTTCTGTGCTAACCACAGTCTGTCCATAACGAACACCATGTTCAAGCATAAGGGTGTCCATATGTGCACCTGGCACCAGGACACCCTAGGTCGCAGGTCGATGATCGATTTTGTTATCGTATCATCAGACCTGCGACCGTATGTCTTGGATACCCGAGTAAAGAGAGGTGCAGAGCTGTCAACTGATCACCACCTGGTGGTGAGTTGGATCCGATGGCAGGGGAGGAAGCCATTCAGACCTGGTAGACCCAAATGTATAGTGAGGGTGTGCTGGGAGCGTCTGGCTGAGGCCCCTGTCCGGGAGGTCTTCAACTCCCACCTCCGGAAGAACTTCAACCACATTCCGAGGGAGTCTGGAGACATGGAGTTTGAATGGGCCATGTTCTCCACCTCTGTTGTTGAAGCAGCGGCCCAGAGCTGCGGCCGCAAGGTGGTCGGTGCATCTCGTGGTGGCAACCCCCGAACCAAGTGGTGGACACCAGTGGTGAGGGGGGCCATTAAGCTGAAGAAGGAGTCCTATCAAGCTTGGTTGGCTTGTGGGACTCCCGAAGCAGCTGAGGTGTACCGGCAGGCCAAGCGGAGTGCAGCTCGGGTGTTGCTGAAGCAAAAACCCGGGTATGGGAGGAGTTCGGTGAGGCCATGGAACAAGACTTTCGATCGGCTTCAAAGAGATTCTGGCAAACTGTTCGGTGGCTCAGGAGGGGAAAGCAGCTCCCCGTCCACACTGTGTATGGTGCGGATGGGACACTGTTGACTTCAACTGGGGATATCGTCGGGCGGTGGAAGGAATACTTCGAGGATCTCCTCAATCCCACTGATACCCCTTCCACAGAGGAAGCAGGGTTTGGGGACGAGGGGGATGACTCGCCTATCACAGGGGCTGAGGTCGCCAAGGTGGTTAAAAATCTCCTTGGTGGCTGGGCCCCGGGGGTGGACGAGATTCGCCCTGAGTACCTCAAGGCCCTGGATGTTGTTGGGTTGTCATGGTTGACACGCCTCTGCAACATTGCGTGGAGGTCGGGGGCAGTGCCTTTGGCATGGCAAACCGGGGTGGTGGTTCCTCTCTTCAAAAAAGGGGACCGGAGGGTGTGCTCCAACTTTAGAGGGATCACACTCCTCAGCCTCCCTGGGAAGGTCTATGCCAAGGTACTGGAGAGGAGAGTCCGGCCGTTGGTCGAACCTCGGATTCAGGAGGAGCAATGTGGTTTTCGTCCTGGCCGTGGCACATCGGACCAGCTCTTTACCCTCTCGAGAATTCTTGAGGGTTCGTGGGAGTTTGCCCAACCAGTTTACATGTGTTTTGTGGACTTGGAGAAGGCATTTGACCACGTCCCTCGTGGATTTTTGTGGGGGGTGCTTCGGGAGTATGGGGTATCAGGCTTGTTGTTACGAGCTATTCAGTCTCTGTACGACCGTTGTGAGAGTTTGGTTCGTATTGCCAACACTCGGTCGGAGTCATTCCCAGTGAGAGTTGGACTCCGCCAGGGCTGCCCTTTGTCACCGATCCTGTTCATAATTTTTATGGACAGGATTTCTAGGCGCAGCCAGGGAATGGAGGGTGTCATGCTTGGTGACTACAGGATCTCATCTCTGTTGTTTGCAGATGATGTTGTCCTGTTGGCTTCATCCAGCAATGACCTACAGCGCTTGCTGGGATGGTTTGCCGCTGAGTGTGAAGCGGCTGGGATGAGAATCAGCACCTCCAAGTCCGAGTCCATGGTCCTCAGCCGGAAAAAGGTGGATTGTCCTCTCCGGGTTGGGGACAGGCTCCTGCCCCAAGTGGAGGAGTTTAAGTATCTTGGGGTCTTGTTCACGAGTGAGGGGAAAATGGAGCGAGAGATCGACAGACGGATTGGAGCAGCATCTGCAGTAATGCGGACGTTGTACCGGTCTGTTGTGGTGAAGAGGGAGCTTTGTTCTAAGGCAAAGCTGTTGATTTACCAGTCAATCTACGTTCCTGCTCTCACCTATGGTCACGAGCTTTGGGTAATGACCGAAAGAACGCGATCGCGGATACAAGCGGCTGAAATGAGCTTTCTCCGTAGGATGGCTGGACTCACCCTCAGAGATAGGGTGAGGAGCTCAGTCATCCGGGAGAAGCTCAGAGTAGAACTGCTGCTGCTCCACATTGAAAGGAGTCAGTTGAGGTGGTATGGGCATCTGATTAGGATGCCTCCTGGACGCCTCCCACTTGAGGTGTTTCAGGCACGTCCCACTGGGAGGAGACCCCGGGGCAGACCCAGGACTCGGTGGAGAGACTATGTCTCCCAGCTGGTCTGGGAACGCCTTGGTATCCCCTCTGAAGAGCTGGAGCAGGTGGCTGGGGAGAGGGAAGTCTGGGCTTTGTCATATCCCGAGCGCTTTTGTCCGCGCTCGGGTTATTCCTCATCCCTGTCAGGTTTTGACAGCAGGTGTCGTCACACGGGTTTCCCGGGCTCTGATTGGCCAGATGCTCGGGAGCTCTCAGCTGTCAGAACCTGAGCAGCTGCGCCGCGTTTCCAATCATGAGCAGCTGGCTTTAAATGTCAGTGCGAGTGAACTGACAGGCCCAATCGGGGTCCGACGCGGGTGCTGCTCTCGCTCGATCGGGGCTCGACGTCAGGGAGGTTCCGGCCCAATCGGGGTCCGACGCGGGTGCTGCTCTTGCTCGATCGGAGCTTGACGTCAGGGAGGTTCCGGCCCAATCGGGGTCCGACGCAGGTGCTGCTTTCGCCCGATCGGAGCTTGACGTCATGGAGGTTCCGGCCCAATCGGGGTCCGACGCGGGTGCTGCTCTCGCCCGATCGGAGCTTGACGTCATGGAGGTTCCGGCCCAGTCGGGGTCCGACGCGGGTGCTGCTCTCGCTCGTTTAGAGCTTGACGTCATGGAAGTTCCGGCCCAATCGGGGTCCGACGCGGGTGCCGCTCTCGCTCAATCGGAGCTCGGCGCCATGGTCGTTTTGACCCAGGCGGGTTCCGGAGATTGTGTAGCTGACCCACCGCTGAGCGCTTTCCAGGCCATGCCCCGTCCTCGCCATGGCCCCTTCTTCCCCGCTTTTGAGACTGCGGGAGTAAATTCCAGCTGGCCCGGTTCGCCGACCTTCCCCCAGCCATTCTTTTGGCGGGCCGATACTGCCCGACCACCCGGTGACCGGCTCTGTCCTTTTGGCATCCGGGCCCGGTTTCCTGACAAGCAGGATGATTCTTTTGGCGCCCTGGTCCGCCTGCCGGAGACATGGTTTCCTTCGGCCCGGGGTTTGGCTGGGCTGTTAGGGCATGTTCCGCTGCTTTTGCTGGCGGCCTGGATGCTGGGTGCTGGGAGGCCTCCTGAGCGGAGTTATTTAACTCTATTCCCCAATGGTTTTTTTCCCTCTCCTTCTCTTGCCCCACCACTGGCTTGTGACTGGTTTTTCTTTTTCTCTCCTCCCCTCTCAGACTGAAATACCCCACTGGGGATTGAACTTCATGTTTAAGGTGACTGTTTTCCATTGATGGACATATGTTCTCTTGCCGTAGCTGTCTTTCACGTTATTTTCTGGGATGACTGTTTGGGTTTGTTCCTTGCACTCCCGATTTGAGACTCTTCTGAGCAGAATTTCCTTTTCATTTTGACAGTATGCTATCATTAGTATTGTATGTTTCTTTAGGGTGTGATTGTATATTTCCTATGTTACTCCCTTACTCGGGTCTAGTTCTTTTTTTTGGCACCTGTGTTGTCTCTTGGTTTTGAAGATTTTCTGTACACATTAACTTGGAGAAAAAGGTATTATTTGTCCTTTTATTTCCTTGATCCTGCCTTGTAGTATTGACTGGTGTTCCATGTATCCTCATCTTGGCTTTCTTTTTTTGTGGTTATATGTGAGAGATGTCCATCTAGCGTTGACTTTTCTTTTTATTCGTCTTTTTGTCCCCGTTTATGTACGGTTTCTGCCTTTTTTTTTCTCTTCCTCCCTCCCCCGATGTTTTTGTCCCCTTGCTGTTGTGAGTTGACCCTGCTCCCCCTCCACCTGCTTCCCCCTCCACCCTCCCTGGGGTGGGGTGGGGGGGTCTGGATGTTACGCGCGACCAGGAGTTCGCGTAGGGGGAGGGGTTCTGTCATATCCCGAGCGCTTTTGTCCGCGCTCGGGTTATTCCTCATCCCTGTCAGGTTTTGACAGCAGGTGTCGTCACACGGGTTTCCCGGGCTCTGATTGGCCAGACGCTCGGGAGCTCTCAGCTGTCAGAACCTGAGCAGCTGCGCCGCGTTTCCAATCATGAGCAGCTGGTTTTAAATGTCAGTGCGAGTGAACTGGACTCTGCGGCTGTCTCGTCAGAAGTCTTATGACTTTCCCCTGTCTCCTTACCACATGCTCCCTGGGTTCCTCGACGTATCCCGCTGCATGTAAGTGATTTATTATTTGGAATTGTCTTCTCCCTCGCTGACGTTCCTTCCTAATTACGGCGGGCGAGAGCTCCTCGTCTCTGCCATAACTCTCTCCCTGTTCCACGTTTTATATTCCCTGCCTTTGCGGCGTACGAGTGCCCCTCGCCCTAGCCGCTAACCTCTATTGTGAATTTATATTGTGTTGTGTAACGAAGCCTGCGTGGCAAGTTGTGTTGTACACCTAAGTCCTGTGCATTATAAATAAAAGAACTGAATTGCAACTTACTGAACTGTGGCGTCTTATGCTGGCTCGTGAGGGCCAGCCGTGACAGGCTTCTCTGCTTGAACTGCTGCCTCCGCGACCCGGACCTCCGGAAAAGCGGTAGAAGATAGATGGATGGATGGACAGAGATAACACAAGTAAACACAAAGTGCAGTTTTTAAATGAAGGTGGAGAGAGGAACCAGGAACCAGGCAGAGCGGTCCAGAACAAAGCAGGCTTTATTAATTTCTCTCTCTCACATCATCCAGAATCACAAGCATCAGAAAAAAGTCCCAGGTCGTAGGCACCTCTCCTTTTATAGCCTATGACCCACTCAGTCACCTGTGGTGCTGCAGTAACATGAAAGACTTTGCAATTCCCATTCTCTTTGTCACTGTTTGCATCAACACACCAACCTCTGCATCAACACACAAACCCCCCATGACGATTCCCCTTGTCCTTCCATCTGAGTGGAAACTTAAGGCGCTTTTCCACTAGGATCAGTACGGTACGGGACGGGACGGTATAGTTCGGCCCGCTTTGTATTTCCACTGCACTAGGTCCCATTTGAAGTCGGTGGGAAATTCAATTCAATTCAATTCAACTTTATTTATATAGCGCCATTTCACAACAACAGTCATCTCATAGCACTATCAACTGTAGGGGGGAACCCCCACAGTTGCAGAAAGACCCCAGCAATCAGGCGATCCCCTGTGAGCAAGCACTTGGCGACGGTGGAGAGGAAAAACTCCCTTTTAACAGGAAGAAACCTCCAGCAGAACCAGGCTCAGGGAGGGGCAGTCATCTGCTGCGACTGGCTGGGGGGTGAGGGGATAGAGAAGAGAAAAGAACAGACATGTAGAGAGCAAACAGCACGATGGGGACTCAATCTATGGGAGAGAACAAACAAATGTTAATGACCAGCAAAAAAAATATTTCATAGAGAGTGAGGAAAGGAGTGAGGCCCAGTGCATTACTGGAGGTCCCCCGGCTGACTAAACCTATTAGCAGCATAACTAAGGGAGGGTTCAGAAACACATGATCCCTCCCTACTTGTAGGCTATATCAAAAAGGTAGGTTTTAGCCCTATTCTTAAAAACAGAGATCGAGTCTGACTCCCGAATCCAGATTGGCAGCTGATTCCACAGGAGAGGAGCTTGATAACTGAAGGCTCTGCCTCCCATTGTACTTTTGGAGATTCTAGGTATTACAAGTAATCCTGCATTTTGGGAGCGTAGTGCTCTGTTAGGATAATACGGTAGTATCAGATCTTTTAAATAAAAAGGAGCCTAATTGTTTAGAGCTTTGTAAGTAAGAAGAGGATTTTAAACTTAATTCTAAACTCTATGGGAAGCCAATGAAGGGAGGCCAGAACCGGAGAGATATGATCTCTCTTTCTAGTACCTGTTAAAACTCTTGCTGCAGCATTTTGGATCAGCTGAAGACTTTTTAAAGATGTTTTAGGACAGCCTGATAATAAAGAATTACAATAATCTAATCTCGAGCTAACAAAAGCGTGGATCAGCTTCTCAGCATCACTCTTGAGACAAGATGCTCCTAATCTTGGCAATATTACGCAAATGATAGAAGGCAGTCTTAGAAACACATTTAATATGTGAATTGAAGGACAAATCCTGATCAAAAATAACTCCAAGGTTCCTCACAGAGCTATTAAGAGAAAGAGTAACTGCATCCAAACTGAAAGTTTGATTTGGAAAGGAATTTCTAAGGTTTTTTGGACCAACAAGAATGACTTCAGTCTTATCTGAATTTAATAGCAGGAAATTACAAGTCATCCAAGCTTTGATTTCCTTAAGACAGGCTTCTAACTTGGCTAATTGATTACTATCATCTGGCTTCATTGACAGGTATAATTGTGTGTCATCTGCATAACAATGAAAATGTATACAGTGCTTTCTAATAATGTTGCCTAACGGAAGCATATATAAACTAAAAAGAGTAGGGCCTAGCACAGATCCCTGTGGAACTCCATGACTGAGCTTTGAGTTGAAAGAAAACTCATTATTTACATGAACAAACTGGAACCTATCAGATAAATAAGATCTAAACCACTGCAACGAAGTTCTATTAAGTCCAACATAGTGTTCTAATCTATCAAGTAGAATATTATGATCAATAGTATCAAAAGCTGCACTAAGGTCTAAAAGGACAAGTACAGAAACTAGTCCATTATCAGATGCAATGAGGAGGTCGTTAGTGACCTTCGCTAAGGCTGTTTCAGTACTATGATGGATTCTAAACCCAGATTGAAACTCTTCAAGTAAACCATTTCCCTGCAGGTGGTCAAATAATTGCGTAGCAACAACTCTTTCTAAGATTTTTGAAATGAAAGGGAGATTAGAGATTGGTCTATAGTTAGCTAAAGCTCCTGGATCTAGCGTTGGCTTTTTGAGTAAGGGTTTAATTACAGCCGTTTTAAAAGCCTGCGGTACATGGCCTAAAGTTAATGAAGAATTGATTATATGAAGAATAAAGCTACCAATAAGTGGGAAGACTTCTTTAAATAACCTGGTAGGAATAGGGTCTAAAAGACAAGTTGAAGGTTTTGATGAGGAAACTATTTTGTCTAACTCACAAAGGTCGATTGGAGTAAACTCATCAAGACAGACATCAATAGAAGGAGTTGTAGTAGTTACAGTATTTAAGTTAACTGTGGGAAAAATCTGATTGATTTTATCTCTGATGGATGAAATTTTATTATTGAAAAAGTTCATAAAGTCCTGACTAGTAAGCTCTAAGGGAATGCTAGGATTGACAGAGTCCTGACTCTTTGTCAACCTGGCTACAGTACTGAAAAGAAACCTGGGATTATTCTTGTTCTCTTCTATTAATGCAGAGTAATAACTTGTTCTAGCTTTTCTAAGAGATTTTTTATAAATTAAAAGATGATTTCTCCAAGCTAAATAGATTTCATCTAAATTAGTAGAGCGCCATTTTCTTTCTAATTGACGAGTCTTCTGTTTTAAGCTACGAGTTTCTGTGTTGAACCAAGGAGTTAGAAATCTCTGATTAGACTTTTTCTTATTTAAGGGGGCCACCAAGTCTAGAGCCTGATGCAGAGAAGCTGAAACACTATCCACCATGTTATCAATTACAGAAGGAGCAAGCTGTCTATAGCTTATTTCCGTTGTGTTGACACACGGCATAGAGGAAACAATCTGCATAAATTTGGAAACAGCATCATCTGAGAGGCATCTACTGTAATACTATTTTTCTTTAGGAGCCAAATAGTCAGATATAGTAAAATCAAAGGTTAACAGACAATGGTCTGACAGTACAGGGTTATGAGGAGACACTACAAGATTTTCTATTTCTATGCCATATGTCAGAACAAGGTCCAATGTATGGTGGAGGTAATGAGTAGAATTTCCTACTTTCTGAGAAAACCCAATCGAGTCTAAAATTAAATTAACTGAAATAGTTACAGGGAAGCGGTGCAACCCTCTCCCTCCCGCTACGTAAAACAAGCATAACTGGCGTAAATCAAGCGTAACGTTACGCAAAACACAAGTTGGCAGGTTATGAGGCGTCTGCGTTCTCTGGCTGTTTTTGCCAGAATAAAGAAAAAAACGGAGAACAGAAGGCAAAGCCGGCGATATGACACACTGGAAAAGTACTGGAGAGTTTAGGAAACTGTAGAGCAGTTTAAAGGAGAAGACATGAGGATGCGAACTACATTACATATGACGGTAAGCTAATGATTGCTAATGCTACTTTGCTTTTAAGTTCGCCGTACAACATTGTAATATTGGCAAGTTATCAATATTAGGTCCTGAAATATGTACTCTCTGCGTGTGTGTTTCAGATGGCTCTCTTGTGGAAAAAATACTGCTTCAAACCATCAGTCTGAACGTTCAACACAGTGATGTGACCCCAACTTCACGAGCGCAAAGTGGTTAGAAACTGCAGAATGTCTGTAGAAATGTTTAGCTTCCTGTGCAACAAATTGCTCTGATCTGTATCAAAATCATGGAGAGACTGTTGAGACGTCATGGGATTTACCTGCTCCAGCCAGTGGTGTCGTGGCAAAACATGATCAACCAGGTGGCATATTGTAGTATATGAGCCGTTAAATATATATTTCAACAGGTAAACAGTACTGAGTTAGGCATAAGATATATTTAACAACTATGATGCATTTTAAACCAAAACAAAGGGATCTAGGGTTAAAAGTAATTAAAATAATGCAGTCACAAGGTTACTTGGAGAAATATGTGGATTAACTGGAAATATATCATATTGAGTATTGCTGACTACATGTAGATACTGTATATACGTATATACTGCTCAAAAAAATAAAGGAACACTTTTTAATCCGAGAAAGTTTTAGAGTGTTTTGAATTCAGCCCTCTGTAGGTTGTAGGTTGATAATTTTCATTTCCATCAAAAGGTGTGGCATCTTTTCATTCTTAACACACTATCCAGTCCATATCAGTGTAGATATCCAGCTTATTTTTTCCCATTAAAATCTGATGTGTTTTCAAAGTGTTTCTTTTATTTTTTGAGCAGTATACATTCTCTGCATCACCAGTGAACTATACTTGTATTCATATAGTATTGCCCTGGGAATTTTGACAATAAACCTTTGTACCTTTTCAGATGTCTCTATTTTGTTTTATGTGTGAAGGTTACCACCAAGTGACATAAATTAAATATAGAGATTGGAAAAGCTGTCTAAGAACAATCCAGCAGTTTGACAAATCACTTTTGGTTTGGTGTAAGTCTGCCAACAGAATTATGAACCATAAAGCAGTTTGTGTTAAAATGCTAAATCCCATTAAACCCGAACTCAGGGGTGTCCAATCATGTGCCATGGAGGACCAAGACCCTGCAGGTTCTCTCTTCTATCCCATTATTAGGAAATCCAGATGCTAATATGGCCCAGAATTCCTCCACATACTGGGACTATCACTAAAGTGTGCAGTGTCTTCCGCACTGGCACATTCAACAATACGGTCTTCAGCAAATAACTGTTTTGGTTACTTTTCTTAAAAATGAGCCATTATTTTCAAAGTCACTGATAAATGGTTTGTACTGTTGATTCTTTTCCCACCGGTGTCTTAACAGACAAAAATAGAAAATCATGATGCAAACACATAAATCACTAAATTGTTTATTACAATCAGCAGCAAATTACAGATTATTTAGAATGTGGAAAATTCAAACTGTAAAAAAAAAAAAAAGAAATTGGAATGGGTCACACATGCCAGCCATGCTGTCTCACTGAGCAGCAACTGGATCGGCCCCTCGTACTGGTCCTAGTTCAGCAGATCTTCAGCCTGCATCTCTGTAAATAGTGAGGCAAGGTCTGGTTTGGGTGGATCGTTTTCCCCTTGCCTAGATGAAAGACAGAAATGGGTGGTGGATAATTAAAGAAAGTTTAAAACATATTTGAGAAATGAATGAATGAATGAATCTTTATTTCGGATAGATTAGATTAAAAAAAAGGAACAGAATAATAGATCAAAGGGAAAAAAAAATCCAACAAGGTCAAATTAAACAGCAACTCCTCTGATTATACAATTCAACATGTTATCCAAAATGGGTGATGGCTGAAGCCGCAGCTTATATTGCCCACCCATGTTCCATCTAAGAATTCAAAAATAAAATAAAATAAGAGTGATTACAAACCAGAACAAAGCCAAGACAAAACGTGACAAATACTAAGCAACAGCACAAAATAGACTGAATATGATAATCCTTATGTGATTTTACGTGTTGTTTTGTACAGTGGGGCAAAAAAGTATTTAGTCAGCCACCAATTGTGCAAGTTCTCCCACTTAAAAGATGAGAGAGGTCTCCAATTTTCATCATAGGTATACCTCAACTATGAGAGACAAAATGAGGGGAAAAAAATCCAGAAAATCACATTGAAGGATTTTTAATGAATTAACTGGTAAATTCCTCGGTAAAATAAGTATTTGGTCAATAACAAAAGTTCATCTCAATACTTTGTTATATACAGTGGGGCAAAAAAGTATTTAGTCAGCCACCAATTGTGCAAGTTCTCCCACTTAAAAGATGAGAGAGGTCTCCAATTTTCATCATAGGTATACCTCAACTATGAGAGACAAAACGAGAAAAAAAAAATCCAGAAAATCACATTGAAGGATTTTTAATGAATTAATTGGTAAATTCCTCGGTAAAGTAAGTATTTGGTCACCTACAAACAAGCAAGATTTCTGTCTCTCACAGACCTGTAACTTCTTCTTTAAGAGGCTCCTCTGTCCTCCACTCGTTACCTGTATTAATGGCACCTGTTTGAACTCATTATCAGTATAAAAGACACTTGTCCACAACCTCAAACAGTCAAGACTCCAAACTCCACTATGGCCAAGACCAAAGAGCTGTCAAAGGACACCAGAAAAAAAAATTGTAGACCTGCACCAGGCTGGGAAGACTGAATCTGCAATAGGTAAGCAGCTTGGTGTGAAGAAATCAACTGTGGGAGCAATTATTAGAAAATGGAAGACATACAAGACCACTGATAATCTCCCTCGATCTGGGGCTCCACGCAAAATCTCACCCTGTAGGGTCAAAATGATCACGAGAACGGTGAGCAAAAATCCCAGAACCACACAGGGGGACCTAGTGAATGACCTGCAGAGAGCTGGGACCAAAGTAACAAAGGCTACCATCAGTAACACACTACGCCGCCAGGGACTCAAATCCTGCAGTGCCAGACGTGTCCCCCTGCTTAAGCCAGTACATGTCCAGGCCCGTCTGAAGTTTGCTAGAGAGCATTTGGATGATCCAGAAGAGGATTGGGAGAATGTCATATGGTCAGATGAAACCAAAATAGAACTTTTTGGTAAAAACTCAACTTGTCGTGTTTGGAGGAGAAAGAACACCATATCTACTGTGAAGCATAGGGGTGGAAACATCATGCTTTGGGGCTGTTTTTCTGCAAAGGGACCAGGACGACTGATCCGTGTAAAGGAAAGAATGAATGGGGCCATGTATCGTGAGATTTTGAGTGAAAACCTCCTTCCATCAGCAAGGGCACTGAAGATGAAACGTGGCTGGGTCTTTCAACAAAACAATGATCCCAAACACACCGCCCGGCCAATGAAGGAGTGGCTTCGTAAGAAGCATGTCAAGGTCCTGGAGTGGCCTAGCCAGTCTCCAGATTTCAACCCCATAGAAAATCTTTGGACGGAGTTGAAAGTCCGTGTTGCCCAGCGATAGCCCCAAAACATCACTGCTCTAGAGGAAATCTGCATGGAGGAATGGGCCAAAATACCAGCAACAGTGTGTGAAAACCTTGTGAAGACTTACAGAAAACGTTTGACCTCTGTTATATACCCTTTGTTGGCAATGACAGAGTATTGAGATGAACTTTTGTTATTGACCAAATACTTATTTTACCGAGGAATTTACCAATTAATTAATTAAAAATCCTTCATTGTGATTTTCTGGATTTTTTTTTTCTCATTTTGTCTCTCATAGTTGAGGTATACCTATGATGAAAATTGGAGACCTCTCTCATCTTTTAAGTGGGAGAACTTGCACAATTTGTGGCTGACTAAATACTTTTTTGCCCCACTGTACCCTTTGTTGGCAATGACAGAGGTCAAACCTTTTCTGTAAGTCTTCACAAGGTTTTCACACACTGTTGCTGGTATTTTGGCCCATTCCTCCATGCAGATCTCTTCTAGAGCAGTGATGTTTTGGGGCTGTCGCTGGGCAACACGGACTTTCAACTCCCTCCAAAGATTTTCAATGGGGTTGAGATCTGAAGACTGGCTAGGCCACTCCGGGACCTTGAAATGCTTCTTACGAAGCCACTCCTTCGTTACCCGGGTGGTGTGTTTGGGATCATTGTCATGCTGGAAGACCCAGCCATGTTTCATCTTCAATGCCCTTGCTGATGGAAGGAGGTTTTCACTCAAAATCTCACGATACATGGCCCCATTCATTCTTTCCTTTACACGGATCAGTCGTCCTGGTCCCTTTGCAGAAAAACAGCCCCAAAGCATGATGTTTCCACCCCCATGCTTCACAGTAGGTATGGTTTTCTTTCTCCTCCAAACACGACAAGTTGAGTTTTTACAATAAAGTTCTATTTTGGTTTCATCTGACCATATGACATTCTCCCAATCCTCTTCTGGATCATCCAAATGCTCTCTAGCAAACTTCAGACGGGCCTGGACATGTACTGGCTTAAGCAGGGGGACACGTCTGGCACTGCAGGATTTGAGTCCCTGGCGGCGTAGTGTGTTACTGATGGTAGCCTTTGTTACTTTGGTCCCAGCTCTCTGCAGGTCATTCACTAGGTCCCCCCGTGTGGTTCTGGGATTTTTGCTCACCGTTCTCGTGATCATTTTGACCGCACGGGGTGAGATCTTGCGAGGAGCCCCAGATCGAGGGAGATTATCAGTGGTCTTGTATGTCTTCCATTTTTTAATAATTGCTCCCACAGTTGATTTCTTCACACCAAGCTGCTTACCTACTGCAGATTCAGTCTTCCCAGCCTGGTGCAGGTCTACAATTTTGTTTCTGGTGTCCTTTGACAGCTCTTTGGTATTGGCCATAGTGGAGTTTGGAGTCTGACTGTTTGAGGTTGTTGACAGGTGTCTTTTATACTGATAACGAGTTCAAACAGGTGCCATTAATACAGGTAACGAGTGGAGGACAGAGGAGCCTCTTAAAGAAGAAGTTACAGGTCTGTGAGAGCCAGAAATCTTGCTTGTTTGTAGGTGACCAAATACTTATTTTACCGAGGAATTTACTAATTAATTCATTAAAAATCCTTCAATGTGATTTTCTGGATTTTTTTTTCTCATTTTGTCTCTCATAGTTGAGGTATACCTATGATGAAAATTGGAGACCTCTCTCATCTTTTAAGTGGGAGAACTTGCACAATTGGTGGCTGACTAAATACTTTTTTTCCCCACTGTACATACACTACCGTTCAAAAGTTTGGGGTCACTTAGAAATTTCCTTATTTTTGAAAGAAAAGCACTTTTTTTCAATAAAGATAACTTTAAACTAATCAGAAATACACTCTATACATTGCTAATGTGGTAAATGACTATTCTAGCTGCAAATGTCTGGTTTTTGGTGCAATATCTACATAGGTGTATAGAGGCCCATTTCCAGCAACTATCACCCCAGTGTTCTAATGGTACAATGTGTTTGCTCATTGCGTCAGAAGGCTAATGGATGATTAGAAAACCCTTGTGCAATCGTGTTAGGTCTGCAATGCTGTAATTGCTGCAAATGGAGGATTCTTTGACGAAAGCAAAGTTTGAAAGAAAAAATTATTATTTCAAATACAAATCATTATTTCTAACCTTGTCAATGTCTTGACTATATTTTCTATTCATTTTACAACTCATGGTGGTAAATAAGTGTGACTTTTCATGGAAAACACAAAATAATTGTCTGGGTGACACCAAACTTTTGAACGGTAGTGTATGTTTGGAGTATTTCTTCCTTTAGCTTCTGTTGAAATTGTCCAAGCGTTGTACATGATTTTAATTCAGGTCCAAAAGCGTTCCACAGTCTGACTCCCTGCACTGAGACACAGTGTTGCTTGGTGGTAGTTCTCACTGAAGGTTTTTGAAATATACATGTTTCTCTGAAATGATATTGTTTCTTCCTTATTTGGAACAACTTTGGATATTTGTGGGCAGTGATAGATTCTTAGCTTTAAACATTATTACTGCAGTTTTAAAGCCAACCAGATCTTTCAACTCGAGAGCTTTTAATTTAAGAAAAAGTGGGTTTGTTGGTTCCCTGTTAGCAGCTTTGTTTATTATTCTAATAGCTCTCTTATGAAGCATAAAGACTGGATATATGTTTGTTTTATATGTGTTTTCCCAGACTTCAGTACAATATGTCTTGTATGGGAGTATTAATGAATGATACAAAGTATATAGTGTGGGTTGATTCAGCAAATATTTCACTCTGTGTAGCATTGCGATTGATTTGAATATTTTACCTTTAATATAATTAATATGTGACTTCCAACACAGTTTATTATTGATTATTACGCCAAGGATTTTAATTTTGGATACCCTTTCAATCTCTACACCATTTACACTGAGTTTAGAGTTAGAGTTTAGAGTTTAGCCACCGCTGTGTCGCCCAGGTTTCAAGTGTGGGTGGTGTTTTGTGCTTGTATTGCTAAAATATAAAAGGAAGCACTACAATGGCTCTCAAATATTTGTAATGTGTTCTTTTACTGGATGAATTTAAAGATGAAATACTGTAGACTACACATATAAACTAAATTCTAATGGTGACTGAACAACTCCCATTCCCCAAGGTGCAAGATACACTATTATGACTATAACTCATAAAGGATCACAGAAGTGATCTGATAAATAAATAAATAAAAATAAAAAAACAAGCGGTTTACCTATACTTTAACTTAAAAAGCAAAAGATTCGACTATAAATATGATGTGTTGTTTACCTGTCACAATACATTGCTGTCTAAAAGTCACCATTCCGAGCAGATCCTGTTTGGACTCTACAATGACAAATACACACACCTTAAGTACATACACATCACAAAAGTGCAACATGTAAAAAAACACCTTTTTAACCAGAATTACAACTAGCTTCTTTCATCAGATATTGTCAACACAAAGCCTAGATACAACCACGGACGTAGCATTGAGCTAGGTCATCGTTTAAACATGATTAAGTTTTCGTCTGTCCAAACTGAACTTTCCACTGCTGGGAAAAATAACGTAAAACATGAATATCACATCAATCACTGTCCTGTATATCACAATATCATGGCTTCAACTGGTGAAGTTGGGTGCTGTCGCGGCCGTACATTCAATTCAATTCGGGTGGCTGGGTCTAATTCCTGGTGCGTCTCTGTCTATTTTCTAGTGCGTCTGCTTGTGCTCCCCACTGCAAGCTCAGTCTGCTTCCCTCTGCATTCTCTCATCAGCCGAAATGCACAGAAAACTCTGCTGAACCTCGGTGTTGATTTCTGCCGATTTCTGTTAAGCCATTCAATCGTTGTTGTTTATAATATCACTTGTTCGCGGGCTCACGGACGAAAAATTACAAATGGCGGCCAGCCAGCGATTCTGGAACATCAGCGTAACGCCCACTCTCATGACGCTACGCCCGAACCAATCAGTGGCCAGCAGTGGATTGACGTAAAAGTGCCGGTACGCTTTGGACCTGCTCTGGAGCAGTGCCGAAAAAAAAGGAATTGTTCTAAAAAACCAGAACTGTAAGGACTTCTGGTGCCTAATGGAAAAGCGGACAAACTGTGCCGAACTGTACTGAACCGTACCAAACCGTACCGAACCGTTCCGTACTGACCCTAGTGGAAAAGCGCCTTATAGACATACTGAGTGGGTCCTCCACACAGCCCCCCCCCCAGAAACTCAGACTGAGCGTTAACCCTCATGTCCTTTGGGCTTCAGCCTACGTCCATAGCGGCTGTAACAGGGGGTCTGCAGCTCCGAGACGCTGCTGTGCCAGTGGGGGGGGCTCTTGGGGGTGTGTCCGTCTGTGGGGGGACATTGGGAGGGGGGGGGAAATATCTTTAGCATGCCATTGTGACTGATCTGACGAGTCATTTACCTGGGGAGTACTCAGTAGGTGTCGTCCTCGTCGAGGAGCTCGGGCCAACACCACCTGCTCATCTGCTAAAACAAAAGCAGGCTTATGCCTGTCTATACAGACTGTTTCCCTGCGTCCCCCCAAGTCGAACACAACACGGGTTCCAGCACTATGAACGGGCCATTGTAGGGCGGGCGAAAGGGGGTCCGGTGGGCATTGTGCCTGACAAATATGAACACTGCTTCCTTCAAGGCCTTTGGCACAAAAACGCGTGGAAAACAGTGGTGGGGTGGACCGGGTACCATCCCTGCCACTGCATTATGCAGTGAAAGTGGGGCTAGATCGGTGTTCGGCGTGGGGCTGTCCGGCAAAAATTCCCCAGGGAGCCGCAGCGGCTGGGGAAAAAACAGCTCTGCTGGGGAGGCTGCCAAATCCTCCTTTGCTGCTGAACACAATCCTAATAGAACCCACGGCAACCACTCCACCCAATTTGCATCCGTAAGCGAAGCTCTGAGTGCTGCTTTAAGCGACCTATGGAAATGCTTGCATAACCCATTGGCCTGGGGGTTGTACGCGGTCGTGCGATGAAGTATGACACCCAGGCTCTGGGCCATGGTGGACCAGAGGTCGGAAACAAACTGCGGGCCCCAATCGGACGTGATATCCGAAGGGGCACAGAAACGTGCCACCCATGTTGTCAAAAAAGCGCATGCAACGTCTATGGATGCGGTGGAAGCTAGCGGGACTGCTTCGGGCCAGCGCGTGGTGCGGTCCACCACTGTCAGGAGGTGTGTGAACCCCTGCGGTGGTGGGAGGGGGCCCATGAGGTCCACGTGAACGTGGTCGAACCTCTTATGATATGGAATGGCCCCAAAGGGGCCTTTGTGTGCCTGTGCACTTTGGCTTGCTGGCACGCTACACAGGCTGCAGCCCACTCTTTCACCTGTTTGTTCAGGCTCGGCCAGACGAACACCATTTTGACTGATGCGCGCACTCCTGGGTGAACCAGGGAGTGAACCGACTCAAAAATGCAGCAGCACCAGTGTAGGACAGCCAGTGCAGATGTCACAGATGGGGGGGGGGGGCTTCTTGCAGTACTCTGCTCTCCAGCCTTAACCCTGTTGGTCCACACTGGACCGCGCAAACGTCCGCATCACCGATCTGCTCAGCGGCCATGGACGTGTAATCTATCCCCACGTAGACTGGGGCCACTAATGCGTACGAGAGGTAGTCTGCCACCACGATGAGTTTACCGGCCACATGCTGAATGTCAGTCATAAACTCAGAGATTGCAGCCAGCTGTCTCTACTGCCGGCCCGACCATGGTTCTGAAACCTTGGTCATAGCGTACGTTAGCGACTTGTGGTCCACAAACGCAGTGAAGGTGCGCCCTTCCAGACAGAACTGGAAGTGGTATATGGCCAGGTGGAGAACCAGTAACTCCCTGTTGAATGCGCTGTATTTACGCTCACTTTCGCACAAAGATCTGCTAAAAAAAGCAAGCTGCTGCCAAGAACCTGCGATGCGCTGCTCCACAACAGCCCCTATGGCCACGTCCAAGGTGTCGGTAGTGAGCGCTATCCGAGCCGCCGGTTCCAGGTGCGCCAGCAGTGCGGCGTTCGCTAGGGCTGTTTTAACCTCAGAAAACGCCTGCTCTCGCTCAGGAGTCCAGGCGACTGTCTGCCAGTTTCCATTTCTTAAGCGCGGCGTACAACAGCTGCATGAACTGAGCTGTGCGGGGGAGGAAACTGTTGTAAAAGTTAACCATCCCCCAAAACTCCTTGAGCACCCTGACTGTCTGAGGCCCGGGAAAATCTGCCACTGTGCATACTTTGTCCAGTAAGGGTATCGCGCCCTCCGGTGAGATGCGGTGGCCCAAAAAATTGATTCCCGTCACCCCGAACTGGCACTTCGCCGGGTTGATTATTAATCCATGCTCCTCCAACCTCTGGAAAACTGTCCTGAGGTGAGGTACGTGTTCGACCTCGGACATGCTGGTCACCAAGATGTCGTCCAGGTAAATGAACACAAATGGCAGATTGTGCAACACCGCATCCATCATGCGTTGGAATGTCTGCGCTGCGCCTTTTAACCTGAAAGGCATGCGTAAAAACTCAGAAAGACCAAACGTGGTTATTACTGCCATCTTAGGTATGTCCTCAGCGCGCACTGAGACCTGGTGGTAACCACGGACCAGGTCTATCTTGGAAAAAATGCGTGCCCCGGTGAGGTGAATGGAAAAATCCTGAATATGGGGGATCGGGTAGCGGTCGTGCGCTGTGGCGTTGTTCAATCTGCGGAAATCTCCGCACGGTCACCACGATCCCTCGGCTTTAGGAACCATATGTAGCGGGGATGCCCATGGGCTGTTTGAGCGTCTGATGATGCCCAACTTTTCCAGGTTGGCAAACTCCTCGCGCACTATGGCCAGTTTAGCTGTGTCCAGGCACTGAGGTCGTGCGAAAACAGGCAGCCCCATTGTGGTAATGAAATACTCCACCCCGTGTTTAGTGACGGTCGCTGAAAAAGTCGGGACCGGGAGTGCTGGGAACTGGGTGAGTAGTGTGTGGAACTTACCCCCTGGAGCTGTGACGTTGGCTAGCGTTATGGCTCCTCTAGTTGTATGGGGAGAGAATCAAAAGACATTGCATTAATCAGGGGTCTGTTAGCCACATCAACTAGTAGACCATGTGCACACAAAAAATCATCACCCAAAATGGGGAAGCTACATGCCACTATGACGAATGTCCATTGGTATGTACAGCCGTGCAAGGATACAGTCAATGTCCTCTCACCAAAAGTCTTAATGTCTGAGCCGTTTGCGGCCATCAGCTCGGGGCCACTAGTTCCCGCCATCCGGTCTGCGTAGGATGGTAGGATGAGACTCTTTTGGGAGCCGGAGTCGACGAGGAACCGTCTCCTCGAGCGTGAGTCTGTCACATAGAGCAGCTTGCTTGCTTCACCGGCGGTCGCAGCTGCTACCGACTGTCGGCACTGGCGTTTCCCGAGCGCTTGAACTGGCACAGTGGCATGCATCGGCGTGCGTCCTCTCCAAAACGGTGGTGGTAGAAGCAGAGTGTGTCTCTCCGGTGCTTCTTGGCTTCCGCTGCAGCCACCGTTGATGGCTCCTCGCCCCCGCTGGCCATCTCGCTGGGTTCCGACGCTGCTGCATTCACTGTTAGGGCTCTGGTGGTGAGGATAATCAGATCCGCCTCTTGCGTTGGTGCCCAGTATCTGTGCACGGCTAGCAGTGGCGAATTGGCAAGGACCGCCCTAGCCGCCGTCTGGAGGTTCCGGAGGAAAAGGTGGGCAAAGAGGAAATGCCCGTCATCTGTTCCCATCAGCGCCAACATCTTCTCCATTAACTCGACCGCCGACCCGTCTCCCAACTCGGAGCACGTCAGGAGCCTTTCCGCTCTCTCGCAGTCTGAGAGCGTATAGCGCTGGGTCAGCGCGGTTTTGAGAGCCTCGTATTTGTCATGGGCTGGGGGCCGTTGGAGCAGGCTCGCCACCTGCTGAGTTGTGTGTGCGTCCAGTGCTGCAACCACGTAGTAGTATCTGGTGTCATCTGCCGTTATTCCCCGGAGTGCAAACTGGGCCTCGGTGTGGAGGAACCAAGACTTAGGGTCGTGTAGCCAAAACCTGGGAGTTTGACCGAAACGGCGCACACGTTGCTGGCACCTCCAGTCCGGGTCGTCTCCGGGGTGTTCGCCTCGAGTTCCATTGTGCGTCAAGGGTCACCAATGTGGAGAGAGGAATGACCAGGCAGAGTGGTCCAGAATAAAGCAGGCTTTATTAATTTCTCTCTCTCACATCATCCAGAATCACAAGCATCAGAAAAAAGTCCCAGGTCGTAGGCACCTCTCCTTTTATAGCCTACGACCCGCTCAGTCACCTGTGGTGCTGCAGTAACATGAAAGACTTTGCAATTTCCATTCTCTTTGTCACAGTTTGCATCAACACAGCAACCCCCGCATCAACACACAAACCCCCCATGACGATTCCACTTGTCCTTCCGTCTGAGTGGAAACATACTGACATACTGAGTGGGTCCTCCACAGTGTTTATTATTAAGGGGGAAAAAAAATCCAAATCTACATGGCCCTGTGTGAAAAAGTGATTGTCCTCCAGTGTCTCCTCTGGCTGAAAGACCTTGGTGTGGTGGTAACATATTTTTCTGGGCCGGGGGGGGGGGGGGGCAGTAAATATATGAATGAATGAATTTATGAATGAATTTATTTATTTATTTCGGATAGTACAGTACAGGTTAAAAGAAACTGTATAATATAACAACAAGGTCAAATTAGACAAAGACTCCTTCTTCTATACAATTCCACGTGAGTTATCCGAAACGGGTGATGGCTGAAGCCGCAGCTTATATTGCCCACCCATATTCCATCCAAGAATTCAAAAGAGAAAAAAGAGAAAACAAGACAAGAGCGATTACAATTTAAAACAAAGCTAAGACAAAATGTGACTGAGAGGAAGAAAAAAAGAAAACTAAGCTAAGCTAAGTTAAGCGGTTACTATTCAAAACAAATCTAAGACAAAATAAAAAAAAAAAAAAACTAAGCTACAACACAACACAGGCTGGATATGTCAATCCTTATGTGAGTTTACATGTCGTCTTGTAAATATGTTTGGAGTATTTCTTCCTTTAGTTTTTGTTTAAATTGTCCAAGCGTTGTACATGATTTTAATTCAGGTCCAAAATCGTTCCATAATCTGACTCCTTGCACTGAAATACAGTGTTGCTTGGTGGTTGTTCTCACTGTAGGCTTTTGAAATATACATGTTCCTCTGAAGTGATATCGTTTCTCCCTTGTTTGGAACAACTTTTGGATATTTGCGGGCAGTGATAAATTCTTCACTTTGAACATTATTATTGCGGTTTTAAAGTCAACCAGATCTTTCAACTTGAGAGTTTTTTGTTTGAGAAAAAGTGGGTTTGTTGGTTCCCTGTAAGCTGCTTTGTTTATTATTCTAATAGCTCTCTTTTGAAGCATAAAGAGTGGATATATGTTTGTTTTATATGTGTTTCCCCATACTTCATTACAATATGTCATGTATGGGAGTATTAATGAATGATACAAGGTGTATAGTGTGGGTTGATTCAGCAAATATTTCACTCTGTGTAATATTGCAATTGATTTGGATACTTTACCTTTTATATAATTAATATGTGGCTTCCAACACAGTTTGTTATCAATTATTACTCCAAGGAATTTAGTTTCAGATACCCTTTCAATCTCTACACCATTTACATTGAGTTTGGGTACTGGGTTGTTGTGATGGTTGTTAAAGACTATAAATTTTGTCTTACTTAAATTGAGCGTTAATTTGTTTGAATCAAACCACAGTTTAAGCTTTCCTAATTCCTTTCCGAGTGCATCCAGAAGTTGTTCCAAATTGTTTCCACTGCATAGCAGATTAGTGTCATCGGCAAACAATATTAAGTCCATTTTTTCTGAAACTTTACATATATCGTTTATATACATATTGAATAATAATGGTCCCAAAACTGAACCCTGTGGGACTCCACAGGTGACCTTCAGCAACTCTGAGTTTTTGTTGCTAGCACATACATACTGATATCTATTCTTTAAGTAACTACTTAACCAGGACAGTGCTACCCCTCTAATACCACAATTTTGTAGTTTCTTTAACAATAAATTATGATCTACTGTATCAAATGCTTTTTTAAGATCTAGGAATACTCCAACTGAATACTCTTTATTTTCAATGGCTGTTGATATTTTTTCTGTAAATTCCATTAGGGCATATGCAGTTGTCCTCTTGTGTCTGAACCCATATTGCTGCTCACATAATAAATCATTCTTCAGTATGAAGTTGTCAATTCTCTCATAGAATATTTTTTCAAGTATCTTGGAAAATTGCGGTAATAGTGAAATTGGTCTATAGTTTGAGAGTTCACCTCTGTCGCCCGTCTTGTATATCGGAATTACTTTAGCTATTTTCATTGCTTTGGGAAATATACCTGATTGGAGAGACAGGTTACAGATATACGTCAGTGGTTTTACTATGCATTCGATAACAGTTTTGACTAGTAGCATGTCAATACCATCACAGTCAGTAGATGTTTTACTTTTGAACGATTTAACAATTTCATTGACCTCTCTTTCGTCTGTGTTCTTTATGAAGATGGAGTCTTTTACAGCAGTGTTATTGCATATTGTATTACCTGTAGGCACCGTAGTGGGTATTTCTCGGGCCAGTTTAGGTCCAATGTTAACAAAAAAATTATTAAATTCATCTGCAGGTGAAGCTATATTCAGACTCTGAGTCGTTTTATTATTTTTTGGAATATTAGTTGGGTAGCTTGTATTTCTGCTTTTATTTCCAAGGATACTGTTGAGTATTGTCCATGTATTTTTAATATTGTCTTTGTTTTTCGCCAGTTCTTTACTGTAATAGTCTCTTTTACTACATCTTATTATATATGTTAACTTATTTTTGTATGTTTTATACCGCTGCTCTGCTTCTTTTGTTCTTTTCTTTAGGAAAGCTTTATATAATAAATTTTTCTTTTTACATGCCTTTTGTAGTCCTTTGGTTAACCATGGCTTATCAGCAAATTTGTGTTTAAGCTTTTTTTTTACTAATGGGCAGTTTTTTTCATAAAGAGTGGTTACAATGTTTATAAATGTGTCATAGGCTTCATTTACATCTGATACATAGACTTCTGTCCCGTCTTGCTTCAGCAAGTCCTCTTTAAGAGAACTGATTGCATTTGGTGATTTGTGTCTGAACGATTTTGAAATTTTTTCTGCGTTGGGCCCCGTGTGGCCATGGATAAGTGCAAAGGTTGGCAAGTGGTCACTTATATCATTTATCAATAATCCACTTTCTATTTTCTTATCGAAAACATTGACAAACAGGTTGTCAATAAGTGTAGCAGAGTGAACTGTGATTCTACTGGGATGTGTTATTGTGGGATATAGACTCATGCTGTACATAGAGTTCATGAACTCTGTAACTACATTTTGTTGATGTGGATTCAGTAAATCAATATTGAAATCTCCACAAATTGCTACCATTTTCTTACTAGTAATATTATTGTACAGCTCGACTAATTTATCTCTGAATGTCTCAATGCAAGTTCCCGGAGTTCTATATATGCAGCTTATGATTAGATTTTTTGTTTTGTCTAGGTCACTCTCAACAGTAACACATTCCAAAATCCCTGGTAGTGCTGAGGACATTTCATTTACAAGCTTACACCTGTACAGGTCATCAATATATAGTGCAACACCACCACCCTTTTTTTGAGATCTGTTAATATAAAACATCTGATATCCCTCTATTGCCATCAGGGGAGCCAGTTCTTCATTAAGCCAGGTTTCAGAGACTGCAATAGCTGTGAATTTTCTGTCTAGCTGTTTTAAATAGTCCTGAATCTGTGGAAAGTTTTTGTTAAGACTTCTGCTATTGAAGTGTATTATTGACAGTTTACCATCTAATGGCACTTGACTTTTGAATTGTTTTTCAGTGTAATATTCACAGTGGTTATGAATATTATTGAAAAAGTGGTTATCGGGATCAATATCATTCTCCATCTCTTGTGGTTTATGTTCAGCATAATGGTATATTTTCAGAGTTTGAGTTTCCTCACTCTGTGTCAAATGACTTCCTCCAACTGGGGATAATTGATGTCTACTCGAGTCGGTCATAAGTTTTTGTTTATTTTGCTTATTTTTTTTAAAGTACTTTGGCATGGTGTATCAAAAGAACTATTCTTATCGTGTGTATGAATATGGATTATCATTGGCTCATAATTTTCTTAATCAGTGTTCATCTGTATTTATCTAAGTCAGTAGCATCTCTGATCATTATACTCTTTGCTTGCTCAGGTGATCCATTTAGTTTAATCCAAATTCTACAATTTCTTGTCCAGGTTGCTTGTATCTTATTTTGTTTTTTTAGCATCCGTGCCTGTCGTGCTAATTCAGCGTTTTTTTTGCCAGGTGTTCATTTAGGTAAACTTGAGTTTCCTTTAGCTTTTTGGCCTGCCTCAGTATGTTATTCTTTACCCTTCTGTTCACAAAGCGCATCACAATTGATTTCTTTGTTTTGTTATCTTTCTTCGGTAGAGCATAACAGGCTGAGATTGCATTGGCTTCTACCTTAATGTCTTTATTATTAAGGAACTGAAGCACTTGATTTTCTAAGGACAATGATTCACTCATGGGTGCATCTTCACCATTCAGTCCTGCTGCGGCATGGGCGTATGACTGATATCTGATGTCTAGTCCACTTATAACTAGGTCATCAATACGAGAACCTTGTTCAAGATCCTCGACGCGTTGCTCCAAAAGACGCCCGTGTTGCTCCAGGTCCTTAATTTTTTTGTCTTTTTCTTGAATTATTAAATGTAGGGCTTGTACCTATTCTATTAGGCCTATTATTTTGTCCTGCTGGCTAGTCAATTTGGCCAATTCATCTGACATAAAGTTCAGAGATTTTTTTGATTTCTTCCATTTCCTCTTTCTTTGGTGGCATCTTACTGACCTGTGGATAGAGATAAACAGAGAATCCGGCTAGGCCTCAACTAGCCCGGCCGCTGCTGTACCCGCCGCACCGAGCTCCTGCAAGCTCCTCCGCCGCACCGAGCTCCTGCACAGCTCCTCCGCCAAGTAGGGCTGCACAGCTCCGCAGATCACCGTCGTCGATCGTCACCGCCTGCCGCCGTCTGCCTGGCCGGTTATGCCGCACACCGCCGGCGCAGCCGAACTCCACCGATCACTGCCGCCGATCACCGCCGCTCGCCGCCGTCTGGCTGGGTGGCACCTCCGCTAGGCCCCGTCACCGACCGCCGTCAGTCTGGTAGTTCCTCAGCTGGGCCTCGCAACTGGGTTCCGACTCAGGCCACTGTCCTGCTGGGTCCAGGTGGCCCCCGTCTCTCACCAACGCCGCGCCCGAGCTCCTAACCGCCGCCTCGGTTGGTTCCTCCGGTAAGCCCTCACCGGGGACTGAGCCGCTTCGTGTCGGAGTTAGGTCGGCGCACTGGGGCCAGCGTTAAGCTAACTAGCGTTAGCTTGGCAATCGCTTCGGGGAGAGCGCAGCAGTTCTACCCAATTAAAGGGGCATTCCAACGGGATTCTGACGGAGGTGGAAATTCAGCTCGTGGGTGTCCGTCACGAGCGCCGATCGCTGTTGGTTAGGTACTTTTAATGGGAAAATCAGCGAGTTTGTCTCAGCGCTGATGACACGATTCATTCATTCATTCATTCATTCATTCATTCATTCATTCATTCATCTTCTTCCGCTTAATCCTTTTCAGTTCGCAGGGTTGTTACCGGAATATGTTAATTTTAAACAATTTATTTCTTTTTTTAAATTTTGCACAGTAACTTTGCATATGAAACTTACCATTTGAAGTATTGTACAACCGAGGCTTGAATACTAGAATATTGGGCCAGTTGGGGCCCCACCCAGACGTCCTGTGTTTAGACTTTTTACTGGTGTCATCCTTCTCTCCTTCCTCTGCTCTCACCTCTCCTGGACCCTTTGCTTGAACACTTTCCTCTCCTTGGCTCCTCTTTCTGTCTCATCTTGCCCTCTCTGAGCTCTGTCTAATTCAGCTTCTCTCTCTGTCTATGGTGGTATACAAACAGGTTAGAAAATGTCAAGTGTCATGTTTTGTCTTGCAGGATTTCTGTGAGACCTGCAGTTCTTTGGATGTTGTTGTGGGGTCTTTTGTGACCTCTTGGATGAGTCGTCGTTGCGCTCTTCGGGTAATTTTGGTTGGACAGGCACTCCTGGGAAAATTCACCACTGTTCCATGTTTTCATCATTTGTGGATAATGGCTCTCACTGTTGTTTGCTGGAGTCACAAAGCTTTAGAAATGGCTTTATAACCTTTTCCAGACTGAAGGATCTCAATTACTTTGTTTCTCATTTGTTCCTGAATTTCTTTGGATCACAGCATGATGTCTAGCTTTTGAGGATCTTTTGGTCTACTTCACTTTGTCAAGTAGGCCCTATTTAAGTGATTTCTTGATTGAGAACAGGTGTGGCAGTAATGAGGCCTTGGTGTGGCTTGAACTCATCTTTCCAAAGATGTGAAAAACCACAGTTTATGTTTTAATGGGGGGCAATCACTTTTTCACACAGGGCCATAAAGGTTTGGATTTTTTTTTACCCTTAATAATAAACACCTTCATTTAAAAACTGCATTTTGTGTTTACTTGTGTTATATTAGTCTAATATTTAAATTTGTTTGATGATCTGAAACATTTAAGTTTGACAAATATACCAAAAAAAATGAGAAATCAGGAAGGGGCAAACACTTTTTCACACCACTGTATTTGCATATTCAAATGGAGGCGTGTCGAGGAAGGAGTCTGGTATTCCCTCATGTATGCTAAATTCCAGGTAGATTGGGATGTACAAAGGAAATGTGCTTGGATTCCTGCTTACGCACTTATTCATACATCTGAATTTTTTTGTGCTTACATCATTTTCTTGATTTAAACATATGTCATCTTTCAGTAGGAAATCCACGTAAGTCTTTGTACATGAGGCCCCAGATGTGCAGTTAAACGTTGACAAAATGGGCACTACAGGTGCATCTCAATAAATTATAATGCCATCGAAAAGTTTATTAAATTCAGTAATTCAATTCAGAAAATGAAACTCCTATATTGTATAGATTCATTACACACAGAATGATATATTTCAAGTGTTTATTTCTTTTAATTTTGATGATTATGGCTTACAGCTCAAGAAAACCCCAAATTCAGTTTCTCAAAAAATTAGAATATTACATAAAATTAATTAATTAATTAATCTGCTGGTGTTGGTCCACTGTGTTTTATCAAGTCCAACGTCAGTGCAGTCGTGTATCAGCAAATTTTAGAGCACTTTATGCTTCCCTTTGCTGACAAGCTTTATGGAAATGCTGGTTTCATTTTCCAGGAGGACTTGGTGCCTGTCCACACAGCAAAAAGTACCAAAACCTGGTTTAATGACCATGGTATCACTCTGCTTGATTGGCCAGAAAACTAGCCTGACTTCAACGCCATAGAAAATTTGTGGAGAATTGTCAAGAGGAAGATGAAAGACACCAGACTCAACAATGCAGACGAGCTGAAGGCTGGTATCAAAGCAACCTGGGCCTTTTTAACACCTCAGCAGTACCACAGGCTGATCACCTTCATGCCACACCACATTGATGCAGTAATTCATGCAAAAGGAGCCCCGACCAAGTATTGAGTGTGTACATGGACATACTTTTCGTTGGCCAATATTTCTATTAAAAATCAATTTTTTGTAAATTAATTTTATGGAATATTCTAATTTTTTGAGAAACTGAATTTGGGGTTTTCTTGAGCTGTAAGCCATAACCATCAAAATTAAAATAAACAGGCACTTGAAATATATCACTCTGTGTGTAATGAATCTATAAAATATAGGAGTTTCATTTTCTGAATTGAATTACTGAATTTAATTAACTTTTCAATGACATTCTAATTTATTGAGATGCACCTGTATTTGCTGTGGAGACTGGATTGCAGCCTTAACAGACCACATCTAGAGTCAGCAGAAATCAGGAGTGACACTACCTATGTCACCAAAAAGGTTCACTCACTTGACAAGCCATTTAGGAATGATTTTATTCAAACTTTCTCATACTACTTCATATCAGATTTTGACATCATCACAATGCCAGCTGTGCATTTAAGCATTCAGGAACCTTCTGATTCAGTCATCTCCAGCTGATCCTGCCATCAACGCCATACTGTATTTGACCAAACACTAATGGCATCTGATGAGGCTGGAACCGGTATACCACCAGGACAGACACTTGGATGGTATCAGACAGGGATTAAATTCACAACTCATTGTTTTAGTACTGTTGTTCTTTCATATGCTCATTTAAAAAAATGTGATTTGAATAAATATTTTAATCTGCATCTCCACTTTCTGCTTTTAGTGTAGGCTCATTTGTAATTTCGTGTAATTTTTTTGGTAAAAGCAAAAACTCATTTGATTTTGAAAGAAGATATCATAAGTTTTAAAAAAAATTAGGGTGCCATTTTTTCTTCACATTCTAAGGGTCCGAAATCCAAGATGGCGGCCAAAATAGCCGCCGTTTAGCAATAATTCAATATCTTCGCTAGTACACATGATATAATTACAAACAAAGTATCTAAACATAGGTTTTCTGAAACAAGAAAACCAATGGAATCATCAAATTTAGGCTAAAGTTGTGATTTACATGCCTAATTTCAAGATGGCGTCCAAAATGGCTAAACAAATTGGAGAATGGTCTCAAACTGCTTCATGTAGTTAAGATAAGATAAGATAAGATAAGCCTTTATTAGTCCCACAACGGGGAAATTCCAGGATTGCAACAGCACAGGGATAGCAACACTCAGAGCAACAATCAGAAGGCAAGAAAAAAAAAAACAAGCAAGCAAGAGCAGCTAATATACATATGTACATATTACTATAAGATATATATATATACACACACACACACAGACACACAGTGCAGAGCATTGTAGCTGGATGGAATAAATATATGAATATATGAACACACAGTGCAGAGCATTGTAGCTAGATGGAATAAATATGTAAATATATAAACACCCACAGTACGGAGCATTGCAGCTAGGTGGAATAAATATGCAAGTATATAAACACACACAGTGCGGAGCAATGTAGCTAGATGGAATAATATGTAGATATATAAAAACACAGTGCGGAGCATTGTAGCTAGATGGAATAAATATATAGATATATAAATATAAACACACCCAGTGCTGAGCATTGTAGCTAGATGGAATAAATATGTAAATATATAAACACACACAGTGCAGAGCATTGTTGCTAGGTGGGATGAAACAGCATAACCGTCTACTTAGTTATCCTACATGGTATGATTATGTGCCCATACATATTCTCACCCTCCATAGCGACCGGTATGTTCCTAGTTGTATGCCGGAGAGGACCATTGTGTAAGTCTATTGCATCTTTTGCATTCAAAAAAAACCTATTAGTTTGTTACGTCTTTTTGCTATCTCTGCGAGCAGCCCTGCTTAGGTTGTACAGTCTGACAGCCGTTGGTAGGAAGGACCTACGAAACCTCTCGGTTGTGCACCTGGGATGATGTAGTCTGCTGCTAAATGAGCTCCTCAGTGCATCCAGTATGTCCTGCATAGGGTGGAACTCGGACTCCAGCAGAGATGACAGTTTAGCCACCGTCCTTCTCTCTCCTATCTCCTCCATCGGATCAAGGCGCTGCCCCAGGACAGAGCTAGCTTTCTTAATCAGTTTGTTCAGTCTCTTCCTATCGGCTGCAGTAATGCCGTTGCCCCAGCAGACCACTCCAAAAGTGATGGCTGATGCCACCACTGTGTCATAGAATGACTTCAGCAGCGCCCCTTGTACACCAAAAGACCTGAGTCTCCTCAGCAGGAACAGCCTGCGCTGTCCCTTCTTGTAGAGTGCGTCAGTATTGTGTGACCAGTCTAGTTTATTGTTCAGATGAATACCCAGGTACTTATAGGATGTCACCATCTCGATGTCTGTTCCCTGTATATTTACTGGTGCTATGAGGGGCTGCCCATGCCTGCGGCAGTCCGCCACCAGCTCCTTAGTTTTCCTCGCGTTGATCTGGAGGCAGTTCCGATGGCACCAGTCCACAAAGTCCTGGATAAGCCCTCTGTACTCAGCTTCATCTCCGTTGGAGATGAGACCAACGATCGCAGAGTCATCAGAGAACTTCTGTAGATGGCAATGTGTTGTGTTGTGTGAGAAGTCCGCAGTATAAAGAGTGAACAGGAAGGGAGCCAGCACCGTTCCCTGGGGGGCCCCCGTGCTACTGATGATTGTGTCGGACACACAGTCCCGGGTTCTCACAAACTGAGGCCGGTTCGTGAGGTAGTCCAGGATCCATGATGACAGGTGCTGGTCCACCCCTGCGCGCAGCAGCTTGTCCTTCAGGATCATCGGTTGGATGGTGTTGAAAGCACTGGAGAAGTCAAAGAACATGATCCTCACCATATTCCCGGGCTTCTCCAGGTGGGACAGAGAACGGTGAAGGAGGAAGATCACCGCATCCTCCACCCCAATGCCATGCTGGTAGGCGAACTGGAGTGGATCCATCGCTGGTTCCACCAGGGGGCGGAGATGAGCAAGGAGCAGTCTCTCCAGGGTCTTCATCAAGTGGGACGTCAAGGCCACCGGTCTGTAGCTGTTCAGGTCTTTGGGGTGGGAAGTTTTTGGTACAGGTACCACACAAGATGTTTTCCACAGCTGTGGTACCCTCCCCAGTTTCAGGCTCATGTTGAAGATATACGTCACAATCCCACACAGCTGGTCTGCACAGGACTTGAGGAGCTTTGCGCTGATGCCGTCCGGTCCCGACGCCTTCTTCGCCTTGATCTTCCTCAGCTCCGTCCTCACCTGGGTCTTGGTC
The DNA here is from genome assembly GCA_020510985.1 of Pholidichthys leucotaenia. Taxonomy (NCBI): domain Eukaryota; kingdom Metazoa; phylum Chordata; class Actinopteri; order Cichliformes; family Pholidichthyidae; genus Pholidichthys; species Pholidichthys leucotaenia. The sequence goes on along the minus strand of CM035840.1, from coordinate 277,207,753 downwards.
AGGGTCAGGATGGGGGGCTGTGTGTTGGGAGTGGGGGGGGGGGGGTGTCGGTGGAGTGGGGAGTGGGCAGCAGGACTTGATTTCTTAGAGGCAGCAGTGGTTGTTGTGCAGACAGGGGGGAGGGCGGTTGGTCAAATCTATTGAAAAACAGATTCAGGTTGTTCGCCCACTCCCTGCCCCCCGTGGCCTGGGGGGAGGTATTCTGGAGCCCCGAGATGGTTTTGAGGTTTCTCCAGACCCCGCTGATGTCGCTCTGTTGCAGCTTGTCCTCCATCTTCTTCCTGAAGCTGTCCTTGCCTTCTCTGATCTTTCTCCTCAGCTCCCTCTGTACGGACTTCAGCATCTCCCTGTTCCCCGACCTGAAGATCCTCTTCTTCTTTCTCAGAAGTGTTTTTATCTCAGGGTTGATCCAGGGTTTGTTGTTTGAGTGACGCCGTATGGTCTTGGTGGGAATGGATTTGTCCACACAGAAGCTGAGGTAGCCCGTGAAGGTGTGAATGAGGCCATCGATGTCCTCACCATGTGGATCGCAGAGCTGCTTCCAGGCAGTGGCTTCAAAACAGTCCTTTAGAGTGTCCATTGTCTCCTCAGACCATAACTCCACAGTGTGCATGGCCGGAGGTTGTCTGTGCACTAGGGGTTTGTACACCGGCCGGAGATGAACCAAGTTGTGATCCGATCTCCCAAGTGGGGGGAGTTGTGATGAGGTGTACGCCTCCTTAGTGTTTGCGTAGAACAAATCCAGTGTTTTATTGTCTCTAGTGTGGCATGTGACATACTGGGTGAAAGTGGGCAGAATGGGAGACAGTGAAACGTGGTTGAAATCGCCTGAGATGAGGAGAAGAGCATCTGGGTGTTCTGTCTGCAGCCTGCTGGTTACTGAATGGATGACGTCACGCGCTGTCCCAGCGTTCGCCGTCGGATTTGCATAAACAACAATGCAGATCACGTGTGAGTGTTCTCTCGGGAGATATGTAGGCCTCATGCTAACAGCTAGCAACTCAATGTCTTTGCTGCAGTGTCGTTGTTTAACAGTGATATGTCCCGGTCTGCACCAGTTGTTGTTAACATACATTATCACTCCACCACCCCTCGCTTTGCCACTCTCTGGTGTTCGGTCAGCTCGTATCATGTGAAAACCCTCCAGCTCAATGTTAGCATCTGCTGCTAGTTCAGTTAGCCACGTCTCAGTAAACAAAAGAAGAGAGCACTCCCGGTAAGTGCTATCATAACGGGAGATAGCCGCTAGCTCATCTAACTTTCCCAGTATCGACCGTACATTTCCCATGACAACAGATGGAAGGGAGGGTCTGTACCTTATATTTTTTGTCCTCCGCCTTACTCCAGCCCGGCAGCCGCGACGCTTTCGCCTCAATTCTCTCGGTATGTCGAGTTTTTCCAGTGGGACCGGGTGGCGGTTAAATGCTAGCAGCTCTTCCCTGTTGTATCGTATCCTGCTATAAACAGTGGCTCCGTCCACCGGCTCAGGAGACATTTGGGACGATCTGTGTGTCCGTGATATAAGTGGGGTGAAAAAAAAAGTGATCAAAAGAGAGAGGAAGGGAAAAAAACTCGGAATCGAGCCGCTGTTGCAAAAGGCAGCCTACTGGTGTGGCGCCGAGAGTAGTAGTATCGATATAGTATCAGAGTATTGAGTATTGAGTATTGAGAGTATAGTATCAGTTGCTGATGAAATGCTGAATCTTGTTTGCAGTGCCTTCAGATTGTTTGATCTTTTTGAATATGTCCCTGGATTCAAACATTTCGATTGTTTTTGTAATGGCATCGCTCAGGTTATGTCTGCTTTCTGGGTCCAGATTGATGTCTTCCTTATACGCGTCTCCCAAACGAGTGGAGGTTTCTTTCAAGAAGGCTTCTTCATCGGGCTGAAGTTGGAGAAACTTTCGGAAGAACAAGCTGTACAAAGCGAGCAAGGTAACTGTATGAGCTTCCAGTGCCCGATACATGTGTTTTCCGTTGAGTATTTGTGTTACTGTTGTTGGTGAGTATCGTCCAGCTTCGACCCATGCTTGGTCAATACCACTCCCTTCCACATATTTACCCAAGGCAGTCAAAGCCCAGAAGACGATGTGGAGCTCACCAGGCCGAAACAGGAACTGCTTCTTGATGTCCTCACGCTCCATCCACAACTTCATGGCCATGTCGTATAGCTGAAGATCAAGAGTCACAACTGTGATAGATTCTGGTCCCATGGCATGAGTGGCGATAGCACGTGCTCTCATCAGACCTGTATAGAGAGTGTCATACTCTGTTGGAGGTAAGCGTATGAGTGGAGGTACTAGGGCAATGTTTGTCCTCGGACCAGAAGGAGACAACAAAGAGTTGAAGGCCCCCCATGTTCTTGGACAAGAGGTAGGTTTGACTTCTACTTTACTTTCTTTGAAGTCCAAGCATCCAGTAATCCATGCCAGATCCTTCTCCTTGTTCAGCTCTGTGCTAGACGTGCCAGAGTTCAGTGTGCAAGCACACTTTTTGGCTGTTGATACCGGTTTGTCACATGGTAAGATTTCACATGGAACTGTAGCCTCCAACGTTTCAGAGTGTGATGAACGATCAATGTCAATTGGTATTGTTGAGTAACTGTCAGATGCAGTCTGATATACAGCAATGGCAGTGCCATGGAGTGTATTCATCCCGGAAGGTGTGGATTCAAGAAAATCTATGTTGTCCAGGGCAAACCAAACAAACATATCGTGGACCAACCAAGGTGGACGATATACTCCTCCTGTGGAATTCATCCGCTCAAGAACAGCATTTGCGATGGCAGTCTCTATTTCCATAACCTTTTTGTATGGGACAGTGAGGTCTAGTTGGCCTAGCTTCTCTACAAGGGACTTTGATCTGGTGCTTTTGTGTACCTCTAGAGCTAATCTGACATTGAGGGGAGTTTCAGTTCGGTATTTGAAAGCGACGTTTTCGTGTTTTGTTTCATAAGTAACCTGCCAATCAGTCTTGTATGCACACACGAACTGCTGCGCCAGCACAGATGCACTTTGATTCATAGATTCGGCCCTGCTGGTAGTTTTAACTTCATGCAAGCCTTGGATAGCATGTTTGCAGAAGAGTTGGAGCAAAGCCGGTGGTTCATAATTATCAAATGTTCCTTGAAATTTCCACGGAGGTGCGTTTGCAATGTCTTTTCTCAGGATTTTAGCAGCTTTGAGAAGGACTTTCACATCTTCTCTTATGTGTTTTGGGTCGCTGGCAAGAGCACCAGCTAACAGGGTTTCCTTGGCCTTTGTAGAAAGTACTTGTTCTGGTTTTGTTTTGTCTGGAGGTCTGGTGAAGTGCACATCAGGGATATTGTCCAAAATCAGTTGCTTTAGGTATGGTTTGTATCACGGATAATCGGGTAAAGTAAACCCGTTTGCTTCCAGCAAACATACATAAGATTTTTCAGTGTCGTTCATATTCAAAACAGATTCATGCGTTGAGTTGTTAATTTCTGTTTCCACCATTTCGAGAATCTCTACATCAGACACTAACTGTGCGAACTTAATATCATCTTTTGGGAGTTGTCTCTTCGCCTTTTCTATGTCTCATTTTGCATGGCTTAAGCACAGCAGGTGATACTTCATGTCCTCTGCAACTGCTGTTAAAAGATCTGATGATGCAACAACATTGCTCAGTCTGACTTTCAACTGTTCATTTGTTGTCTGTTGGCCAATTGCCTTGAGCTGAGCTCCCATGTTTTCAGTTGAGACATCATGCAAGTTGTCTGCTCTCTCTTCTTGGCAAATGACACACATCTCCTTGTCGAAAGTCTGACGTCTGGTACATATAGGTAGTGACGTAGAAGTACAGGTAGAAGTGGATTTTGATGGTCGTCCTTTTTTCTTCTGTTTTACGTCACTGACACTGCCAGTTGCTTGTCCCTTCTCATATCTCCTTTTTGCTTGTTCAACGTGTTTTGTTTGTGAGATCCTTGTAACATGTCTTGTGGTAGGAAACACTTTTCTGTAGCAGTTCATCGGCAGACGAACCACTTATGCGATCCTTTAATGCAGAGAACTCTGTTTCCCCGTATGAACATCGAACATCAGTTGATGCAGTTAGTTTCTCTACTGAAAGCAAAGAAGGGTGAAGCACATAGTTTGTATAATCTGTTTGTTTGCTCCTCAGCTGACAAATGAAGCAAAGTTCAAAGTCCACAGTTTTTGACTTTTTGTTAGATGAAGACTCTGCCATGTTGGTTAATATATGGACTCTAAGCTACGTTATGGTTGTTGTGGGTAATTGTTTCCTGCAAATACAAAGAAAATACATCTTTGTATACACATATACACCAAATGTTCAAACCTTAAGCTAATGCGGAAAAACTGCGTCCAGCGACTGCATTCAAACATCAATTATGGGGCCGCCGTGTTTAATTCAAGATGGCAGTCTGTCTGAAACACAAAATAAAAAGATTAGTAATCATAGGGAAGTTGTTATCCATGTGGAAATCTCTATTTAAAGTTAGTTCTATAAGTAATAGATGCTGAAAAAAATATTGGAACCAGATTTATATCAATCGTAATGTCTAATTTATGCCGTTTTTGTATCATGGCAGCCATCTTGGATTTCAGGGCATTAGAGCGCAAAAAAAAAATGGCACCCTATTTTTTTCTTATGTTTATATCATATTCTAACAGAATCAGGCGAGTTTTTGCTTTTACCAAAAAAAATACACGAATTTTTATTTCATGACAAATGAGCCTACACTATTTGTGTGAATTACTTAACAGCTTCCAAATATTTTAATCTCTAAAGGCATTCCCGTTTGTACTCATGACAATCTACAAAATTACCAAAAAGACAAAAAAGCAGTCTGTAACTACACGCAAGTAATCACATTGTCCTGGTTAGCTGTCATCAAATAGCTGGAAAACTCATTAATTTTAACTTATTAATATATTTTTACTTGAAGAATAACCCCTGGCTGCTCTGTGTTTTGAAATGCCTCTGTGAAAAAGCATCACACATTCCAGTAGGTAATGGAACACATTACTCCTTAGTTGACTGACAGACACACAAGTACTAATTACACCTTTTTGTTGAACCTACTCAAGTATGTCTTTGTTATCTGAACGTAAACATAGGACAAACAAAATTAAACAGTGAAGTATTACAGTACTTTGGCTTCCAAACACATTCTGTTTACATCTCTGTTCTCTTTTCATGCTTGCAGGCTTACCCATTACTCATGCTAGGGTCCTGACCTTTTTGGGACATTAAACAAGTTACAGTAGCATTACAGTATTTGCAGATATGTTTGCAGTTTAGTTTCAGTCTGAACTTTGTCTTGCTTATATGGACTAGATATTGACTTTGGTTTTAGCATTAATAATAATAATAATAATAATAATAATAATAATAATAATAATAATTATTATTATTATTATTATTATTATAGCTCTCCCAAGCCCTTCACAACCTGACTGTTGTACAACACCCTGATTTGGTTACAGATGTATCAAAACTTTTGAATCTTCCAGTAAACGTCACTGGGCCCTTTATCTGCAAGTGGAAGGAACATCATTCTATAATTAACAGGCTGTGCACAGGAGCTCCTGCTGAAGGATAGTCAGAAGAGTAACCCAAGTGCCAAAGACAACTTGAAAAGAGCCAGAGAAACACTTTTAGGCAGCAAGTACAATTGTGACAGAGGAAACAATTGTGCGCTCCACCATAATAGGCTCTACACACGCTATCCTCGCAAGAATCCATTAAAGAAAATATACAGTATGTTGAAGCTTGTTTAAAGTTGACTAAGTGGCTTTTGGACAAGCCTATGAAATATTGGGAGAATGTAATTGGGCAGATGAGACAAAACTAGAACTTTTTGCCTGTCATACAACACACGTTTGGAGGAGAAATGGCGCTGCATGTCACCCCCCCCCCCCAAAAAAAAATACTAAAACAATGAAGTTTGGAGATGTAAGCATCATGGTGATGGGTTGGGTCTCAACTCATAACACTGGCAGACTTTATATACAGTGGATCTAAAAAGTCTACACACCCCTGTTCAAATGCCTGGTTTTTGTGATGTAAAAAAAGCGAGACCAAAATAAATCATTTCAAAACTTTTTCCACCATTTATGTGACCTATAACGTGTACAACCCTATTGAAAAACAAACTGAAATCTTTTAAGGGAAAAATAAAAATAAAAAATTTACAATAACTTGATTGCATAAATATGCACACCCTGTTATAATTGAGGATGTGGCTCTCATGATTGACACCAATTCGGGCTGATCAATCTGTCATGATCCTGGGCACAGGTGGGCGCCTTGCCTAGTCTCCAACTTAACCTCTTGCACTCCGTTGTACCATGGAAGGGCAAGTCTCTGCGTCCTAGAGCGCACGAGGGCGCACGAGAGCGCCCTCGTGCGCTCTAGGATGCATGATGGAGATTGTGATGTAGGTGGTGTATGGCGTCCAAGCGCGCACTGAAAATAAAAGCTGCAGACACAGCTGCGAACAGATTAGTTCATCTGATTGACCTCTCATTCGACTAATAAGAGCCTTGAATTGGGTTTCTGAAACCTTGAAGAACCAATGACTGAAAACCTAGCAAGAAGGACCCGCCTACCAAAGCTGTGAATGCAGTGAGCCAATTGAAGCAGAGAAGTTCGTGAGCTGTTTTATTTTTAAGGCCGGGTGAAGACAGACTGCTGCTGCAGAGTAAAAAGGACCCGCAGGAAGAACCCCACAGACCCAGCAGCACGGAGACCATCCACAAGTGCAACCTCTGTGACAGCGACTGACATTCGCGCAACGGCATGTTCGGCCAGGCGGTGCTTGTTTTGTTTTGTTTTTGTCCCAGCAGAATAGACGTTAGGATTGCCTTCCATGGTCATCATAGACCGACGGAGGCCGAAGATGAAGGCTGAGTGACACACACGCGTTTGCCAGTCTATTTTTAATTACTACTGTTATTTGTTTTGAAAAATCGTTTGCCAAAAACTGCAATCATGGAAGCGCAAAACCGCAATAATGGAATTATGTTTTGATCGGGTCGCGAGACCAGCGTCGCGTTCGTCTGACAATGAGGAAGAAGTTCGCCAGCTCCGCTTCTGCTGTGAAGAGGTAAGGTGTTCTAAGCTAAATTATCCTTTATCCCTGAAAATTGTAATCAAAATGACTTTTGACCGATCGGTAAATTACAGCTGTGCGTCATGGCTGCATGACGGACCGTGGCGCAACGGGCGATGTCTTTCCTCTGTAGCGAGGGGGGGGGGGACAACCCCCCCCCCACACACACACACAGACACAGCCCTGAGTGTCACCTTTCATTAGAGCCCAAAATGAAGCTTCTACATTGAAGCATTCAAAAGTTACAGACGTTTTTCCAAACTGTGCCATTTGGCACAATTTGGCACAGTTCCAAACCGCCTGGGAACTACCTGAGAAAAAAGCTGTGTAATATATTCAATTTTTGTGGTATTGTTACAAAATTTGGACCTCTGCTGGATAACACTTGGTTCTACATTTCTGTTGCATTTTCCAGCCCGGATCTGAAGCTGTGCGTTATTTGCAAGCATTTGTATCCAAAAAAACACCCAGGCCAAATTTATTTTCTTCAAGTTCACTATGTTTAGATGACTGTAACTCAGTGGCCGGAGCACTTAGAGAGATTATGACTGTTTTGCCAAAAAATTCAAAGTGTTTTCTTTTGAATGAGACCAACCCCATGAAGATGCTGCAAAGGGTTGAAAAACAGCTTTGGATTTAATTTGGGCACGTTATTTTTGGGCGTTTTTAGGGAAATTAACCGGAGTGCAAGGGGTTAAGTTTAGTCTTCTCTGTCTGTTTGTTTCCTTGTTTACCCTGTTTAATTGTTGTCATTCTGTTCTCGTGGCATTATTATTTACATTTTGGAATTTGTGTTTTATTTTCACAGCACTGCGCAGCTCCCAGCTGTCAAACTAGTCCGCGAGCTGTGCAGCTGTCATTGATTGTATTATTTTTTCCACTCATGTATCCACATGTCACTCACTAGGAAACAACATATAAGGACACAACAACCTTTGCCAGTTGTCGTGTCCTGCGTGTTTTGTGTTTGTATGTTTAGCATTCCCTGTTGTTTGTCTTTATGTTAATAAATGTGCAGAAACCACAGTGTGCATTTGGTGTCCTTCAGTAGTCCTTAAAAAGGGCAGTTTGTGACCGAAGTACACAGCCGGGGTGTGGACACCAGCAACTGTGCATTTCTGTTGGGGTTTTTTTCCCCCCCTCTTTTATTTCCTGTTCTCCTGAGTTTTTTAGTCCTAGTTTTTTGGCATGTCTTGCCGCACGGACGACGGGAGTATGGACTGGATGAGGAGGAGTGTTGGGTGGCTGGACTCCTGGAGGACATTGTGTTGGATGCTCACTCTTGCCACGCTCCTGAGGAGGTGCTGCAATGCTGGGATAGTGCAGCTCAGCTCATCGAGGCATACCTCCGCCTATGGAGCTGCCCAAAGCTTGCAGCTTGCCTCGCTTCTGTGACCAACTCGCGTTGCATGCTCCTCAGGGTGAAGAGTTGCCCCCCATCGCCTGCACCCAAGCCGGCGAAGAGCATGCATTCTCAGACACGGAAGCCGCCAACCTTGCATCATTTGCCAGCAGCAGCCCCGCTTCTTCCTCCTGAGCACTGGCCTGCTCCATCGGCAGAGAAGCTGGAGGAGCCCAGGTGGGTCATTTCAGCGAAGACAGAAATGCTGCTGGACTATAAATCATGGCTCCTCCCGGAATATGGCCAGCAGCTGGACGTTTCACTGTGTGGACTGGAGCTTCAGCCACCTCGCCATGGGCTGACATCTCCACCCCCTTTTCTTGACATCCTCCACCGCTCCTGAGAGGAGGTCATAAGAGCCAGCAGCAGCATCCACCACCAAGCCCCGGAATTTAAGGTAAGTTCCTTTTCATTCATCCACAAATATTAATGAACTGCCTTGCCTTATTTTCAGAGGGGAGGCTCAGCAGCAGTTAACCACTTGCACTCCGGGCAATTTTCCTAAAAATGCCAAAAAATAATGTGCCCAAAGTAAATTGAAAGCTGTTATTCAACCCTTTGCAGCATCTTCATGGGGTTGGTCTCATTTAAAAGAAAACACTTTGAATTTTTTGGCAAAAAAAACATAATCTCTCTACGTGCTCCGGCCACTGAGTTACAGTCATCTAAACATACTGAACTTGAAGAAAAAAAAATTGGACACAGTGTTTTTTTGGATACAAATGCTTGTAAATAACACACAGCTGTCCGATCCGGCTGGAAAATGCAACAGAAATGTAGAACCAAGTGTTATCCAGCTGAGATCCAAATTTGGTAACAATACCACAGAAAATGAATATTTTACACAGCTTTGTTCTCAGGCTGTTCCCAGGCATTATGGAACTGTGCCAAATTGTGCCAAATGGCACAGTTTGGAAAAACGTCTGTAACTTTTGAATAATTCAATGTAGAATCTTCATTTTAGGCTCTAATGAAAAGTCACACTCAGGACTGTGTCTGTGTGTGTGTGGGGGGGGCGGGGGGTCGTTCCCCCCCCCGCTACCAAGGACCAAATTCGGCCCTCGCTACATGACGGAATACACTCTTTTTTTTTTTTTTCCTTCCTTGCATGTTTTCACAGCGGCTCCCCCCCCCCTCGCTACTGTGTGTGTGTGTGTGTGTGGGGGGGACCGTGAACGGACCGTGAACGCCCCCCCCCTCGCTACATGATGGAATAGACTGATATGCTTCCTCCCGCGGACCGGGGAGCGTTCGGACCGTGCCCTCCCCGCTCCTCTTCTGCAGCGGGAAGGGGGGGGGCGTTCACAGTCCGAACACGGCAAATGAACCGTTTATCGCGGCGCACGCACTTCGTACTTCGTGCGCAGTACAGTTGTAATTTACCGATCGGTCAAAAGTCATTTTTGGATCACAGTTTTCAGGGATAAATAATAATTTAGCTTATAACACCTTACCTCTTCAAAGCAGCAGAGTCGTGGCGAACAGCTCTTCCCACGCGTCAGACGAACGCGACGCTGCTCCGCTCGTGGATCCCGATCAACATAATTCCATTATTGCCGTTTTGGCGAATGATTTACGACTTTTGTCGTCGGCCTCCGTCTATTCTGCTGGAATGAGTGCAGGTCCCACTTGTGGGTGTTCTCCATGCTGCTGGGTGAGCCTGGGTCTGTAGTAGATTCGTACAGAGTCCTTCTGCAGCAGTAAATATCGCTTCACCCAGCCTGAATTTCTGTGCTTCAATTGGCTCCTGCGTTCACAGTAGGCGGGTCCTCCTTCCTAGATTTTCATTCATTGGCTCCTCAAGGTTTCAGAAACCCAATTCAAGGCTCTTATTAGTCGAATGAGAGGTCAATCAGATGAACTAATCTGTTCGCGGCTGTGTTTGCAGATTTTTTTTTCAGTGGCGCTTGGAGGGCACACCACCTACACCATCACCATCAATATCCTTATCATGCGTCATGCGCACAAGGGCGCACGAGCGCGCTCTCGCGCGCCCTCGTGCGTCATAGGACGCAGAGACTTGCCCGCCCGCGGAACAACGGAGCGCAAGTGGTTAACCCATACCTGCCAACTACTCCAGTTTTGCCGTAATGGTTCCGGTTTTCAAGACCCCATTCCGGGTTACGGTTTTATTAATCAAAATTACGGTTTTTCACTAAAAATTCAGTCAAAAATTTTAAATCGTAAAAAAAACACGAAAGCAATTCCAAACACAAGATCGTTAGGAATCGTATCTAAATTTAGAACAGAGCAACACGTGATGGCGGCCGGGATAGTCACACTTTTTCAGTGCTGAGACAAAGTTGCTGATTTTGCCACTAAAATAACCAACAGCGAATATCGGATCAACATTTGTGACGCACAGGCTGAATTTCCACCTTGGTTGAACCAGCTTTTGAAGTAGAAATACCCCTTTATTCGCCTTTCACCGGACTCTGTGAGTAAACTAAGTAGCGTTTCTTTTCGTGGTTCGCTGCTACGCTTTACCTGAAGCGTTTGCTAAGCTAACGCTACCGCTATTGAGGTTTCTATTCTCGCGCAAAATCCCGGAGAGGCGTGCGCACATGGCGAGATGTAAACACGATGTAAACTGCTGCAGACGTTCGCGACTGCACTTCAATCCTGGCAAATGGACCACGGATTCGACATCTAAAGGGAGAATACATTTTATATAATGCCTAAGATTCTGAAGAACGTGCTGTGTAATTGCAAGCCTTGTCATGCTTGGTGTATCATATAAACACATAAAATATCAGAGCGATTTTGCCGTCATTTACGCACGTGTGTTATACAGTGCTAGTATACCCTGCTGATATCTCTAGTCTTCTAGTTACCTCCGCCAAGGAGGTTATGTGATCATCAGCGTTGGTTTGTCTGTTTGTCTGTTTCTTTGTTAGCAAGATAACTCAAAAAGTTATGGACGGATTTTCATGAAATTTTCACAGATTGTCAGAAATGGGGTATCCTACAGATGATTAGATTTTGGTGGTGATCCGGATCACCGTCTGGATCCAGGGATTTTTTAAAGGATTCTTTTTTTTTTTTTAAATTTAACATTGCGAGATAGGGCCATTTTCAATATTTTATTTATGATGTTAAACACTGTATGGGGGGGAACTGTGGCACTTGGCGGAGGTCTGCGCTCTCCGAGTGCTTTTCTAGTATTCATAATACATCACATCTGGCCTATTCGAAGTTCTATGCAGTGTTAAGATAGTCTTTTGAATGCAAATTTAATGGATGAATGAATATTTCGGATAGATTAAAAGTAAAGATTAAAAAGAAACAGAATAATATAACAAAGGCGAAAAAATCCAACAAGGTCAAATTAAACAAGAACTCCTCTGATTATACAGTTCAACATAAGTTATCTGAAATGGGTGATGGCTGAAGCCGCAGCTTATATTGCCCACCCATATTCCATCCAAGAATTCAAAAGAAAAACAAAACAAGAGCGATTACAATTCAGAACAAAGCTAAGACAAAATGTGACAAAAAAAAAAACTAAGTAACAACACAACACAGACTGGATATGACAATCCTTATGTGATTTTACATGTCATCTTGTTTATATGTTTGGAGTATTTCTTCCTTTAGTTTTTGTTTAAATTGTCCAAGCGTTGTACATGATTTTAATTCAGGTCCAAAATCGTTCCATAATCTGACTCCTTGCACTGAAACACAGTGTTGCTTGGTGGTAGTTCTCACTGAAGGTTTTTGAAATATACATGTTCCTCTGAAATGATATTGTTTCTCCCTTATTTGGAACAGCTTTTGGATATTTGTGGGCAGTGATAGATTCTTAGCTTTAAACATTATTACTGCAGTTTTAAAGTCAACCAGATCTTTCAACTTGAGAGCTTTTAATTTAAGAAAAAGTGGATTTGTTGGTTCCCTGTAAGCAGCTTTGTTTATTATTCTAATAGCTCTCTTTTGAAGCATAAAGACTGGATATATGTTTGTTTTATGTGTATTTCCCCTTACTTCAGTACAATATGTCATGTATGGGAGTATTAATGAATGATACAAAGTATATAATGTGGGTTGATTCAGCAAATATTTCACTCTGTGTAGTATTGCGATTGATTTAGATATTTTACCTTTAATATAATTAATATGTGACTTCTATGTTAAATGCTAATATTTGTTTGACACTGCGGCCCCTGGACCCCGGCTAGCTACTAGGCTTTTCAGGTTTGAAAGTTGAAGAAATATGAGGTTGTTAGCTACATTCTAACTTGATTTAATGCTAATATTTGTTTGGCGTCGGGGGGCTTCGCCCCCCTGAACCCCCCACCACGGCTTTGTCCTGGACCTACCGGGGCCTGCGGCCCCTGGACCCCGGCTAGCTACTAGGCTTTTCAGGTTTGAAAGTTGAAGAAATATGAGGTTGTTAGCTACATTCTAACTTGATTTAACACTAATATTTGTTTGGCGTCGGGGGGCTTCGCCCCCCTGAACCCCCCACCACAACTTTGTCCTGGACCTACCGGGGCCTGTGGCCCCTGGACCCCGGCTAGCTATTAGGCTTTTCAAGTTTGAAAGTTGAAGAAATATGAGGTTGTTAGCTACATTTAACTAGATTTAATGCTAATATTTGTTTGGCAAATATTAGCATTAACATTATTAGCATTAGCATTAGCATCGGCCCCTGGACCCCGGCTAGCTACTAGGCTTTTCAGGTTTGAAAAGTTGGCAGGTATGTTAACCCCTTTGGCTGAGCCCTAACCGCCTGGTGCTGCTGTTTTTTCCTCTCGTGTTGCTTCCGTTCCTCCTCCTATATCTTCTGAGGGCCCTTCGGTCCTGGGAGGGAGCTGTCGATTGATGGAGGAGCCTGCAGCACTGGAGAGTCCAGCCCCAACCCTGCAGCTGCATTCTGGATGGGAGGAGAGCACCACCTATGCTTCAGAGCTTGAGCCGACAGAGGAGTGTCCCCTGGCTCTGGCAGCATGGGAGTTGGCGTCAGTGGTGAGAGGATCTCCTGCAGCAGCTGCCATGTCTGGAGGTGCACCTGTGTCAGCTGCTTCATTGGGGGTCCCACCTACCATCCAGTCTGGATTGCCGGAGTCCTGGATTGCGGTAGAGCTTGAGCTCAGGTAAGTTCTCTTTTTTGTGTTCACGTTATCTATCCTAGAGAGATCTTGCCTTGTTCTCTTGGTAGGGAGGACCAGGTGTAGCTGTTTGCTGAATATGAACTCTCCTCACTGGGCTCACTGCTGCTGGTGACTGTGACCCAGTGTCTGTGTCATGTGTTTCTGAGCCCTCTCCCAAGGTCGCCGTGGGTCCCTCCTCTCCGCCTTAGCTCTCTGTGGGTGCTTGCCCTCCGTCTGAGGTCTTCGTGGGTGCTGCTCCCGCTCTGTCCGAGGTCTCCGTGGGTCCTATGCTGCAGACTGGGCCATTGTGGGTGTTACGCCCCAGTCCGGAGCCACTGTGGGTGCTGCGCCCCAGCCTGGGACCGCCGTGGGTGCTGCGCCCCAGTCTGGGCCACCGTGGGTACTGCACCTCAACCCAAAGCCTCTGTGGGTGCTGCACCTCAGCCCAAGGCCTCTGTGGGTGCTGTGCTTCAGCTCAAGGCCTCCACGGATGCTGCGCCTCAGCCCGAGGCCTCCGAGGGTGCTGCACCTTCGTCTGAGGTCGTCATGGACTCCCCGTCCTCACCGGAGGTTCCTGGAGAGCAGCCTCTTCCCTCGTCTGGCCTCCTCACTGGTTGACCACCACCATCGCGGGGCTCCACCGTTGGTCAGCAGTTACTGATGGAGGCCAACCCGCTGCAGCGCCGGTTCCACCTTTCCCATGCTGGAGACCTTGCGGGCCACTGGGAGCGTGGGTTCCAGCTGCCGCCGCCTGTAGGGGGGCACGTTGTGCTCGGCGGACCAGTGGCTCATGTACCCTGGGAAGCCACCTGACAGGTTACGCCTTCCAGGCATCGTGGTCCAGGAACTCTGGGCGGCCATCGGATGCATTCTGCCGTATTCTCCAGTGGTCCTGGTACTCTGGCAGGCCGCTCGAACTGCTGTAGCTTCCTCCCCAGGGTCCTCAAGTCTGGGTCACCGTATTGTGCAGGTTGTGGGTCATGAGTGTTTTCTTTTTAGTTTTTTGTTTTGTTTTGTTTTGTTTTGTCTCGGTCCCTCCATGCCTGGGTCCTACTTCCCCCCCCACAGGGTGGGTTGTTTTCTTGTTGGCGGGGTCTTCTTTGTGGGGGGGTACCTTTTCCTATTAGGTGTCTGGGATCTACCCTTTGAAGTGGGGGGCACTGTCATGATCCTAGGCACGGATGGACGCTGTGCCCAGTCTCGAGTTTAAGTTTAGTCTTCTCTGTTTGTTTCCTTGTTTTCCCTGTTTAATTGTTGTCATTCTGTTCTTGTGGTATTATTATTTACACTTTGGGGTTTGTGTTTCATTTTGACAGTGCTGTGCAGCTCCCGGCTGTCAAACTGGTGCGCGGGCTGCTCAGCTGTCATTGATAGTATTATTTTTTCCACTCATGTATCCACATCTGTCACTCATTAGGAAGCAGCATATAAGGGCACAGCAAACTTTGCCAGTTGTCATGTCCTTCTATCACTGAGACGTCCTCAGATGCAGACCTGCGCTGAGTCTGATTGTGCTTCACTGTCAAGGGGAGAGGAGAGCTCCGTCCAGGTTAGTTTTCCGTTTTTATTTCCAGCTGTGAACCCTGCTGCCTTCGGGAGTGCTCCAGCTGGATTCTGCCCTTTGCCCGGAGTTCCCTGGCTTCTGTTCCCCCTGTGACATCGAACCCCACTCTCCTCCAGTGCTTCATTATTTTATATTTGTATGTTTAGCATTCCCCGTTGTTTGTCTTTATATTAATAAATGTGCAGAAACCACAGTGTGCGTTTGGTGTCCTTCAGTAGCCCTTAAAAAGGGCAGTTTATGACACAATCACATTCAAACTCATGTTAAATGGGAGTCAGCACACACCTGCCACCATTTAAAGTGCCTCTGGTTAACCCCAAATAAAGTTCAGTGGTTCTAATAGGCTTCTCCTGACATTTTTGTAGTCCCATCTTACAGCACAAGCCATGGTCCGCAGAGAGCTTCCAAAGCATCAGAGAGACCTTATTGTTCAAAGGCATCACTCAGGAGAAGGCATTAAATAGACCATGGAACACAGTGACGACAGTCATCATCAAGTGGAGAAAATATGGCACAACAGTGACATTACCAAGAACTTGATGTCCCTCCAAAATTGATGAAAAGAAGAGAAGAAAACTAGTCAGGGAGGCTGCCAAGAGGCCGACATTAACATTGAAGGAACTGCAGGAATTTCTGGCAAGTACTGGCTGTTTACTACATGTGACAACAATCTCTGATCTTCTTCATATGTCTGGGCTATGGGGTAGGGTAGCAAGACAGAATCCTTGTCTTACAAAGAAAAACATCCAAGCCTTTCTACATTTTGCAAAAACACGTTTGAAATCTCCCAAATGCATGTGGGAAAATGTGTTATGGTCCGATGAAACCAAGGTTGAATTTTTTGGCCATAATTCCAAAAGGTATATTGGTATATTTGGGGCAAACACAACACTGCTCATCACCAAAAGAACACCATACCTACAGTGAAGCATGGTGGTGGCAACATCATGCTTTGGGGCTGTTTTTTCTTCAGCTGGAACTGGGGCCTTAGTCAAGGTGGAGGGAATTATGAACAGTTCCAAATACCAGTCAGTGTTGGCACAAAACCTTCAGGCTTCTGCTGCAAAGCTGAAGATGAAGAGGAACTTCATCTTTCAGCAGGACAATGACCCAAAGCACACATCCAAATCAACAAAAGAATGGCTTCAACAGAAAAAGATTAAGGTTTTGGAATGGTCCAGCCAGAGTCCAGACCTGAATCCAATTGAACATCTGTGGGGAAATCTGAAGAGGGCTGTGCACAGGAGATGCTGAGTGCTGTAATAAAAGCCAAAGGTGCTGTAACAAAGTTTTAGTTTCAGGGTGTTCATTTTTATGCAACCAGCTTATTGTAAGTTTTTTATTTTTTATTTTTTCCCTTAAAAGATTTCAGTTTTTTTTTTTAAATTGTGTTGTACAGGTTATAGGTCACATTAATAATGGAAAAGTTTCAAAATGATTTATCTTGGTCTAATTTTTTAAATCATAAAAGCCTGGCATTTGAACAGGAGTGTGTAGACTTTTTATGTCCACTGTAGACAAAGTCTGCCAGTTTCATGAGATGAGAACCAACCCATCACCATGATGCTTACATCTCCAAACTTCATTGTTTTAGTAATATTTTTTGGGTGAAATGCAGTGCCATTTCTCCTCCAAACGTGTGTTGTATGAGGGCGCATGCGCACGCAGCGACCGGCAGCTGGTGAAAAAAGTCCGTCGTCTGTGTGTGTTTTTATGTACTTTTATATGTTTTTACGAAATCCTCTGTGTCATTTCGGCCCTGGAGTGTTTGTGGACTGTATGGCGAAGCGCTCCCTGGTTCCAACAACATGGACTTCCTTCCCTTTCTTGCACTGCTGCTACTTTTCCTCCGGCTCTTTGTCTATGAGGTAAACGCGTTCGGCATCACGGCGGGCAGGATACATTATTCCAGGGACATGTTGCTGCATTTAAACACGGTTGATGCAGCGGCTGTGATTGAGCCTAAGCCGCAACTGCCGGACTTTATTTTGAGAGACGGACACAGCGGTGAAAAGAGAGACGGGAGAGATGGCAGAAGGAAGCGCAGAAGGCGTGGAGGTGTGAAATTGCGCCTGAGAAGACGTCAGTTTGGTAACATTCCTCTTCCTTCGATGATTTTTGGGAACGTACAGTCTCTGAGAAACAAGGTGGATGAAATTCAAGGGAATGTATGCTACCAGAAGGACTTTAAGAACTGCTGTGTCATAGTTTTCACAGAATCTTGGCTTACTGCGCATGACCGAGACGCAGACCTGTGGATTGACAGCTTTGGAGCCCCGCTGCGCTCGGATCAGCAGGAAGAGGTAACGGGGAAACGTCAGGGGGGCGGCGTATGTTTATACATTAATAAGCAGTACTGCACATCTGTCACGGTCAGAGAGTGCATCTGTACACCCGATGTGGAGCTGCTGTCTGTCACTACGCCCCTTTTATTTGCCTCGGAGTTCCCCCAGCTTTTTATCACAACTGTGTACATACACCCGAGGGCAGACGCTGACTCCGCCTGCAGCACAATCTTTGATGTGGTCCAGCAGCTGCAATCAGTTTCTCCAGAGGCGCCAAACTTCATTCTTGGGGATTTTAACCATGTTTCTTTAAAGAAGACACTTAAAAACTTTTATCAGTATGTCTCCTGCCCAACCAGGTGAAAAAAGACATTGGACCTGTGCTATGGATCCATTGAGAGGGCCTATAAATCACTCCCCCTTCCTCCTGTAGGATCCTCAGATCACAACTGTGTACATTTGCTGCCCACATATAAAACTGCTCTCAGAAGAGGCAAGGTGGAGACGAGAGACACTGATGTGTGGACAGAAGATTCGGTGCACAGCCTCCAGGAATGCTTTGACTGTACAGACTGGGAGATGTTCACACTGGCCTGCGGGGATGATTTGGACTCTTTGGTGGACATCACATGCTCATACATGGCTTTCTGTAAAAATAAGATTGTTCCACGTAAACGTGTCAAAATATATCCCAACAACAAACCATGGGTTACAAAAGTTAAATCCTGCTTACAGAGGAAAGCACTTGCCTTTAAACAGGGGTCTGTTTCTGAGCTACAGGTTGCCACAAAAGAGCTGAAGTCCGAAATTTTAAGAGCAAAACAGAATTATAAATCAGAATTGAAAAGCAAGATGGCAACAAAGAAACTTGGTTCAGCCTGGGTTAGTATGAAAACTATTGCAGGCCTTCAGAGCACAGAGCGCAGTAATTGTGTGTTTTTAATTCAGACACAGAGCTGGCTAATGCTCTTAATTGTTTTTACGGTCGTTTTGACTCCTTTGATTTTAGCACAGAAACCCAAGATTTGAAACAGAAACTCAAAGACAATCAGCACTTTAATATTGAGGTGCAGGATGCTAAAAGGGAGTTCTGCGCTGTAAAAGTGAACAAAAGTCAGGGCCCTGATAATATATGTGGGCGCTTGGTAAAGTCCTGTGCACATGAACTGAGTCCTATATTTCATTACATTTTCAATAAGTCCTTACAGACACAACATGTGCCTAAGATCTGGAAAGAAGCCGTGGTTGTTCCCGTTCCAAAATCCAGCTGTCCTAAAACGGTAAACGACTTTAGACTAGTTGCTTTGACTTCAATTTTAATGAAAATTTTTGAAAAACTGGTCAGATGTGAGGTCCTAAAGCAGATTGAGCATGCATTGGATCCTCTGCAGTTTGCCTATAGGCCTCACAGAGGAGTGGAGGATGCCACTGTCACTCTGTTTAACATGCTTTGTAAACATCTGGATTTTAATGGGACACACGCCAGACTTTTATTTGTGGACTTTTCCTCCGCCTTTAATACAATCCAACCTCATATCTTAGTTGAAAGGCTCCTACAGCAATTTGATTTGAGCAATAATCTGGTGGGTTGGATTCTGGATTTCTTAACCAACAGGACGCAGAGAGTAAGGGTCAACGGTACATTGTCTGACCTAAAGTGCTCTTCTACTGGCTCTCCTCAGGGGTGTGTGTTGTCACCACTACTCTTCATCCTGTACACAGACATGTGTCGGAGCAGACATGACAACAGACACATTATAAAGTATGCTGATGACTCAGTTATTGTCAGTCTCCTCCAGGATGGTGAGAGTGGCCACGGCCCAGTAGTTGATGATTTTGTTCACTGGTGTGAGGATTCCTACCTGCAGCTGAATATGACAAAAACTAAAGACATGATTATTGACTTTAGGAGGAAAAATCCCAGGGACAAAGTCACCGTACTAAAAGGCCAGACCACCGAATGTGTACAATCCTACAAATATCTTGGGACAATTATTGATAGTAATTTAAACTTTGAAGAGAACTGTGAAAGGGTGTGCAAAAAGGGTCAGCAACATTTGCATTGCTTGAGAAAATTTGCATGCTTCCAAGCTGACCGAACCATAATGACAGTGTTTTATCGGGCTTTTATTGAATCTGTTTTATCCTTTTCTTTAGTGTCATGGTTTGGTCAGATAAAACTGAAACAGAGGAAATCCTTGGATCAGGTAGTTAGATGGTCCAGTCGTTTGCTTGGTGAGTCACAGCTGAGCCTGACATCCCTGTACACCAGACAAGTTCAGAGCATGGCTACCTCCATTTTAAATGATGACTCCCACCCTTTGCACTGCCACTTTCAGCTTCTTCCCTCAAGACGGAGGTTTGCTGTCCCAAAAAGTAGAACCCAGCGCTACAAAAACAGCTTTGTCCCTGCTGCTGTCAAAGAGTTGAACAAGCTGTAACAATATATTGCACATAATTTAGGTACCTATTTATTAACTCCATTTTATTACCTCCGCCAAGGAGGTTATGTTTTCATCGGCGTTGGTTTGTCTGTCTGTCTGTTTGTTTGTTTGTTTGTTTGTTAGCAAGATAACTCAAAAAGTTATGGACGGATTTTCATGAAATTGTCAAAGATTGTCAGAAATGGGGTATCCTACAGATGATTAGATTTTGGTGGTGATCCGGATCACCGTCTGGATCCAGGAATTTTTGAAAGGATTTTTTTTTTTTTATTTAACGTTGCGAGATAGGGCCATTTTCAATATTTTTTCAATATTTTTTTTTTGTGCATGTAACTCTGCCAAAAAATCGTCACAACACTTGGAAAAAAAAAAAAATACAGGACAACATACAGGGGAACTGTGGCGCTTGGCGGAGGTCTGCACTCTCCGAGTGCTTTTCTAGTACTTACTTATTTTTGTAGGATGTCACTTGGGTTCTAAATATTTTATTGGGTTTTAGACCTTTGAGTTTTTAACCTCTTTGACTAGTTTTTAACTTTTAATATGACCCTTCTCTCTTACCTCTGGTTTTTCTCCCATCTCTTTGTCTTTTTATACTCTGATTGATGGAGCCTTGAGTATTCTTATCATGTTTATAGTCAGCTTCATAGGTGCCTGTGTTTGTGTCTATGTTGAATGTAATTTGTGGCTTGTATATATGGATGTCACCAGACTGCAAAACAAATCTACCTACGGGTACAAATAAAATAACCTGAACCTGAACCTGACAGGCAAAAAGTTCTAGTTTTGTCTCATTTGACCACTTACATTCTCCCAATATTTCATAGGCTTGTCCAAAAGCCACTTAGTCAACTTTACTGACACTTTACTCACTGTACAGTGA
The DNA here is from genome assembly GCA_020510985.1 of Pholidichthys leucotaenia. NCBI lineage: Eukaryota > Metazoa > Chordata > Actinopteri > Cichliformes > Pholidichthyidae > Pholidichthys > Pholidichthys leucotaenia. Next base: position 277,186,983 of record CM035840.1, on the reverse strand, counting down.
GAAGCATTAAAAATGCAATATTGTATTGCCACAACCTGGCTCAAGGCTAGACAAAAGGGAAACAATGCTAGGGTGCCAATTAGCAGAAACTTTATTTGAAAAAACATCAGTAAACTCTGTAAATGTCAGTGTTGACTGTGTGTTAGATGCCTGAGATAAAAAGGCAGGCAGTCATCAGCCAACCCAGTGGACATGTCTGTGTCCACACAACCACATGACGTGGAGCAAAAACTCACAGCATGAGGTGTCCATGAAGCCTAACCAAGAGAGAGACAATGGCAAAGACAAAAAACAAAAACTCCACAGCACCCAAAGACACACATACAAAAAAGACGCTACCAGCAAACCAATGGAGTTCACTGCTTCTAAAAACTAGAAAAGCACTCGGAGAGCGCAGACCTCTGCCAAGCGCCACAATTCCCCTGTGTGCATGTTGTCCTGTATTTTTTTTTCCAAGTGTTGTGACGATTTTTTGGCAGAGTTACATGCACCCCAAAAAAATATTGAAAAAATATTGAAAATGGCCCTATCTCGCAATGTAAAAAAAAAAAAAAAAAAAAAAAATCCTTTCAAAAATTCCTGGATCCAGACGGTGATCCGGATCACCACCAAAATCTAATCATCTGTAGGATACCCCATTTCTGACAATCTCTGAAAATTTCATGAAAATCCATCCATAACTTTTTGAGTTATCTTGCTAACAAACAAACAAACAAACAAACGCCGATGAAAACATAACCTCCTTGGTGGAGGTAACCAGCCTTCCCCTGCCACTGAGGACTTCAGCAGACCAGTAGACTCCACCAAGCTGTAATATTTAACATCAGTACTGAGGTGGTTCCAACATATTGTTTGAAAGAGATGCTTCTTAGTAGACTCTTATTTTGAAGTGATTTATTACCTCCGCCAAGGACGTTATGTTTTCATCGGCGTTGGTTTGTCTGTCTGTCTGTTTGTTTGTTTGTTAGCAAGATAACTCAAAAAGTTATGGACGGATTTTCATGAAATTTTCAGAGATTGTCAGAAATGGGGTATCCTACAGATGATTAGATTTTGGTGGTGGTGGATCCGGATCACCATCTGGATCCAGGAATTTTTTAAAGGATTTTTTTTTTTAATTTAACATTGTGAGATAGGGCCATTTTCAATATTTTTTCCAATATTTTTTTTTTTGTGCATGTAACTCTGCCAAAAAATCGTCACAACACTTGGAAAAAAAATTACAGGACAACATGCACACAGGGGAACTGTGGCGCTTGGCGGAGGTCTGCGCTCTCCGAGTGCTTTTCTAGTTTGATTTGGTTTATATGATGCTGAAGCACTTGATGCTTAATTTGTGCTTTTCTATTCAGTAGTGTAAAGATATTCCACTGACTTTTTATGTTGGTGCAGAATGTTTTTGTTACTGTACAACAGAACAGTGAATGCACTTTATTTTCTCATGATCCCTGGGAACAGATTGCATTTATTTACATGCTTCCTCTTGCCCTGATTGTGGCTGCTGCAAGGACTGTCACAGGAACAGTTTCCTCCAAGCCTGTTACAAGGAGGAAATTTACAATTCTGTTGAACGTGTTGCTAAAATATATATAAAATGCATTTATTTTCATATTACTTTGAGGTAGTTGTCTTATTTTCCTTGGGGAATGTGTCTTCATATGTCAGTAAATCATTACTGCAAGACAAAGGAGATGGAAATAACTGGAAATAATATGTGCATATATTCGTATCAACAATCAGCAAAAACTAGTTTTAAAATATTGGCATATCGGTTATCGGACCCCCCCAAAAAAACAACAACAACAACAACAACAACAAAAACTGCACTTAATCCTTAATCTTTTCTCTTGATTTTATTGTTCATTAATATTGTGTGTGTGTGAGAGTTTCATTTGACCCCAGCAAAGCTTCATGACACTAAGTTGTCAATTTGATGCTGAGGAATGTGGTCCCATTCAGCAAGTCTCACAACCGTGTACACGGTGATTCAGAACATCCCGTACAGGTGCAATCAAAATCATTCAACCCCCACTGCAAATTAGGCTTTTTGGTAAAATATACAAACTAGCAGCTGTTTGTAATAAACAAATAAAACATGAACAATTTAAATAGCTCAACACAACTAATATTACAAGTGGTTTCTCTAACTTCAACACAAAATGCCACTTTTAATGACTACTGCTGTCTCAAAATTATTCAACCCCTTCATAATAAGCATCTTTACTGCTCAGTAGAGCATTCTTTTGCTGTGATGACCTGCTGCAAACATGATGCATAGCCAGGCACCAGCTTCTGGCAGCATTCCTGAGGAATCTTAGCCTATATTTGTTGTGAATCCCTGTGCGCTTTTAAGCAGCGCATGGAGGAGAGAAGACAGATTCACACGCAGCATACACCACAGATTTATTAACATAAAGTCTCACAAGAGTCAGAGCAGGCATACAGAAAATACAAAGGGTATGCACTTACAAAAAACACACGATGAGACGTGCAAAAAGCTTACCACAGAATAAGGTGGCATGAGCAGGAACACTCGGGCAGACCACGGTGTAGCGTGGCTGTAACAGAAACATTAATGCAGCAATGCTAGACAGAAAATGAACTGCTTAAATACAAGCACTGAGGACTGAATGATCGGGTGCACCTGAGCGTGGAGCGGGAAGAGTAATTACAGGGAGTGGAACAAGCTGACTGTCAAGAGAGAGAGGTGTGGTCTGGCTGGCAGACTGACAGGCCCGCCCACACAAAGTGTAGGCTAAACGAGCTGCCTGAAAGCCCGTCAGTCAGAGAACCAAAACACACAGTAAGACATAATAGATCAGACAACATACACAAATAATAATGACACACAGAGGAGAGTCATGGGACCGGGCCTAAAGGACAAACTGGCCCGGTTCATGACAGTGCCCCCATCTCAAGGGGTGGAATCCAGACACCCAAGGTACCATCAAAGAAAAAAGGAGACACCCCCCCCCCCCCCACGAAGAAGAACAACAATCATAAACCCAGGGTGGGAGGAAGGGGGAACAGGTCAGGAGGGAACAAAAACAAACAACCCCGCTCAGGGCCCACAACAGAAAAACACCCCCATTAACCCTCTCAAGCCCAGAGGCATGGAGGCTCAGGAGGCTGCCCAGAATCCCAGGCTCAGCGGGTGGCCCGACGGACAGAGTCCGACGGCCTGCCGAAGGAAGTGGACCACCCGGCCCAAGGGCCCATTCCTTGTCCAGTGGTGTAGAGCCACCAGGACCGAAGGGGTAGAGCAGGAGGTGGCTTACCCACCAGGAGGCTCACTGGTGGGTGACCGGACTGGAGGAGGGGACCCCTGACAACGTCTGGTGGAGAAGGGAGAACTGTAGCACCCAGGGGGGTCCCAGTGTGGGACATGGCCGCACCCATTGTGGACCCCGGCTGGGCCATAGCTGCCCTCACAATGGTCCCAGCCTTGGACACAGTTACACCCGTGGCGGGCCCTGGCTGGGCTAGCGTAGCACCGACAGGGGTCGCAGCCTGGGACACTGCTGCACACACGGTGGTCCCTGTCCGGGACATGGCTTCACCCACGGTGGACCCCGGCTGGGCCATAGCTGCCCCCACAATGGTCCCGGCCTGGGACACAGTTACACCCGCGGTGGGCCCCGACTGGGCCAACGCAGCACCCAAGGGGGTCCCAGCCTGGGACACTGCTGCACCCACGGTGGTCCCGGTCCGGGACATGGCTGCACCCGTGGTGGGACCCGGCTGGGCCATGACTGCATCCACGATGGGACCTGGCTCGGCCACAGCTGCACCCGCGGTGGGACCTGGCTGGGCAATGGCTGCACCCGCAGTGGCCTCCACAGCAAGGGAAGCTGGGCACACAGCGACCTCGGGCAGCGAATCTGGATCCTCGGCGGCCTCAGGTGTGTTGGCTGCTCTCCAGTGACCCTAGAGGAGAGCTCAGAGACAGGACAGAGAGACAAAGAGTCAGGGTCGCCAGCAGTGGCGGGACCCGGCGAGGTGTGCCCAGATGCAGCGGGTGGCTGCACCCGTCTCTCCTCACCAAGAGCCAGACAAGGTTGCTTTAATTCAGAAGAGAGTGAAGCAAATGAGAGCACTTTCCTGGACTTGAGCTCCACCGCTGTCCAGGACTTTGACGATCCAGGTGGTGGAGGCTTCTCAGGCAGAGGAGATGTTGCACCCACGGTGGGCCCGGCCTGGGCCAAAACTTCACCCACGGAGGTCCCAGGTTGGTGTGATATCCCCATGGAGACCTCTACCGGGGAAGCAGGACCAGGGAAGACCTCAACGGCGAGAGGGGCTGGACTTGCGATGTCTGCGGGTGGTATGACTGGGTCCACGAGAGCTTCAGACTGGAGCGGATCTTACCCGGAGACCCTGGGATGAAACTCGAATACAACAGGAGAAGAGACATGGTCAGGGTCGCTGGCAGCGGTGGAGCCCAGTGAGGTGAGTTCAGGCACAGCTGCTGGCCGCATCTGACTCACCTCCTCAAGAGCCAAGCAAGATTGCTCCAAAACAAAAGGGAGAGACACAAATGGGAGCACTTGCCTGGACTTGGGCTCCACCGCCATCCAGGACTCCGTCGATCCAGACGACGTCATGGGCCCGGCCTCGAGGTGGTACAGCGCAGATTCTTTCTCCACTGTGGCGGCCTCTGCAGCTGGCTTGGTGGTGGTGGCAGTCCTGGTGCCCCCAGGCGAGGACTCCAATGCTGGCGACTGATCCAGTGGGAAAGCTGGGGACTCACTTCGTGCTGGCACTGGTCTTGACTCCTCCAGGGCCATGGGCTCCTCCATTATCTGGTGGCTAGGTTCAGGAGCTGGTGGAGACTCAGGGAAAAATGGGGAGACACAGTGAGAATAGGAACAAAATCAACTTTTGCAGCTGGAGGAGAGAACCCAGCAGACTGCTGAGACTGGGCCTCTCCCTCGGGAGAAAGGCAAGGTTTATCATAATTAAGTTGAGTAGAATGACAAAACACTTGCCTGTCCTCCTGGTCTCTGGTGTTAACAGTTGCAGGTGGAAGGCAGTCATCTCTCTCCGTGCCAATATTGGATTCGGCCCCTAGTGGAGAGTGAAGGAGCCGTTCCCATGGTGACAAAGTTGGTTGAGACTGGAGGAGGAGTTGCAGGATGTTTATGGCGAGCCCTCCGGGAAACAGTGGCAACGAGAGGAAGCAGATGGCGTGAACTCCGGTTCCCTCAGTGAAAGCTCCTCCTGCATCTGGGATTCCCCTCCCGGGAAGGATGGTGACATGGGAAAAATAGGAGGGACAGATGGACAAACAGGTACGGCAGCTGACAATTCATCAGGAATCAGGCAAGCAGTTTCAGGTGAGAGTAGAAGTGATTGAATGAGCACTTGCTTGAATTCCTGGGAAGTGATGACATCAGCTGTCGTCCTGGGGTCGAAGAGGTGTGGAGGCTTTGATATCAGAGTGTCCTCGTGTTTGGGTTGAGGCTCCAGTTCCCTCAGGGAACACTCCTCCATCTTCCAGGCCAACTCTGGAAGGAGCCACAGCTTTGCCTACAGAAGGAGGTCTGGCTCTGCCAGAAGAACCAGTCTGCATTCTCCCAGCTCCTCTGGAGATGGAGCAGGCCACGGCTCGGGAAGAGGAAGCGGGGCTGCCATAGGAGAGGCTGGAAGCTTCTTACGGTGAGGGTGCTTCCTCTTTGCTGTGGATGGTTTGGGCACAAGACTAACCTTCACCACCGGCTCATCACTTGGCAGCGAGTAAAATGAGTGGAGAAGCTCTGTAGCGTCCGAGAATGAAGGCGGGATATGCCGCAGGGGGCTTGAACACCAAAGGCTCCTCACCCGGTTCCTTGCATGGCAGAGAGAAGATGAACCCGAGAATCTCCATTGCCTCTGGATGGTCTGGATGGGACCTCTGGATGGTCCCAAAGGCTGTCCCTATCCATAATCTTCACCGCCGCATCCCAAACCCATCAAGCTGTCTCAGGGGAACAGGGCTCCAGCGTCCACGAAAGAATTTCTTCCAGGACGCACAGCGAGCGCAGCTCCCTCTCCTCCAGATCTGCCATGGCACCCGGAACACAGGTGGGTGAAAATAGTTCACAAAAAAGGAAAAATTAACGTCTGGGTGTACCCCGCTGAATCCTTTATGGATGGATTATTCTGTTGTGAATCCCCTTGCACTTTTATGCAGTGCACGGAGGAGAGAAGACGGATTCTCACGCAGGATACACCACAGACAGATTTATTAACATAAAGTCTCACAAGAGTCAGAGCAGGCATACAGAAAATACAAAGGGTATGCACTTACAAAAAACACGATGAGAAGTGCAAAAGGCTTACCACAGAATAAGGTGGCGTGAGCAGGAATGCTTGGGCAGACCACGGCGTAGCGTGGCTGTAACAGAAACAATAATACAGCAATGCTAGACAGAAAATGAACTGCTTAAATACAAGCACTGAGGACTGAATGATCGGGTGCACCTGAGCGGGGAGCGGGAAAAGTAATTATAGGGAGTGGAACAAACTGACTGTCAAGAGAGAGGGGTGTGGTCTGGCTGGTGGACTGACAGGCCCGCCCACACAAAGTGTAGGCTAAACGAGCTGCCTGACAGCCCCTCAGTCAGAGAACCAAAATACACAGCAAGACATAACAGATCAGACAACATACACAAATAATAATGACACACAGCGGAGAGTCATGGGACTGGGCCTAAAGGACAAACCGGCCCGGTTCATGACAATATTCCTCACGGGCAAAGGCCTTCAATTCTCTAATATTCTTGGGTTTGCGTTCTGCAACCTCCTTTTTCAAATCCCACAAAAGACTTTCAGTGGGGTTCAAGTCAGGCAACTCTGATGTCCACTCTAACATCTTACAAGACTTCTTAAAGCCTCAGTGGACTTTAAGGTATGCTTGGTATTGTTGTCCTGTTGAAGGTGGCAATGACACTGTTTATTCAGCTGTTAAAGATAGTGTCTAGATTTATATTTATACACTGTGGGGTAATTTAATTTAACTGTAATGCTGTTAAAAAAAACATTTAACTGCAATGCTCTTGCACTGTGTATATATACTGTTTTCTGCAATTTTTAAAATCTTATTTATTTTATTTATGAGTGCTGCTATCCCTTTGCGGCTGCAATACTGTAATTTCCCCTTTGTGGGACTAATAAAGGTTTATCTTATCTCATGTCATCTCATCTTACCTTATCTTATCTTATTTTATGTTATGATCCTCAAGCTTCAGCTTTCTCACAGACGCCATGAGATTTTCTCCCAGGATTTCCTGATATTTGACTGAATTCATCTTGCCCTCCACACATCGCAGGTTTCCAGTGCCAGAGGAGGTGAAGCAGCCGTAGAGCATCACTGAGCCACCGCCATGTTTCCCTGTAGGCAAAGTCTTCTTTTCAGCGTATGCTTCAGTTTTCCGCTTCCAGTCAAACCACTGATCCATAGGCCCAAAATCTTCCAGTTTTATTTCATTGCGCTACAGAACAGAACCCCAAAACCTCTTTGGCTTATTTATGTGCTTTTGAGTAAATTGGAGCTGATTTTTCTGTGCTTTTGAGTAAGTAGTGGTGTACGTCTTGGAGTTCAAGCATTGTATGCACTTCACTGTGGAAACTGAAACCTCAGTGCCTGCTGCCACTAAGTCTTGCTGCAGGTCTTTTGCAGTCAGTCAAGGGTTTTTGACCACCTGCTTGAGGAGTTTTTCTGCATTGAGAGGACAGAGATTAATGTACGTGTTAAGTGTTAAAAATAAGTTGTCATTTACTGCACTTTTTCCACATTTTTTAAAGCTCCCACATCTTAATGAAAGATTTGTGACATATTTTGGTCAAATTTTCATTCATTATTTAATTATTGGAACATAATTGTGAATTATCTTTTGCATCATTCCCCAGAACTATTGTTTCAGTGAATGTCTCTTTAAATTCAATTCAATTTCAATTCAATTCAACTTTATTTATATAGCATCATTTCACAACAATCTCATAGCACTTTCAACTGTAGGGGAAAACCCCACAATTGCAGAAAGGTCCCAGCAATCAGACGATCCCCTGTGAACAAGCACTTGGTGACTGTGGAGAGGAAAAACACCCTTTTAGCAGGAAGAAACCTCCAGCAGAATCAGGCTCAGCGAGGGGCAATCATTTGCTATGACTGGCTGGGGGGGTGGGGTGGATAGAGAAGAAGAAAAAAACCGACGTGTAGAGAGCAAACAGCGTGACGGGGACTCAATCCATGGGAGAAAACAAACCGATGTTAATGACCAGCAAAAATATTTCATTGAGAGTGAAGAAAGGAGTGAAGCCCAGTGCAGTGATGGAGGTCTCCCAGTTGTCTAAACCTATTAGCAGCATAACTAAGTGAGGGTTCAGGGGCACTTGATCCCACCCTAAGTATAGGCTATGTCAAAAAGGAAGGTTTTAACCTTATTCTTAAAAACAGAGATCGAGTCTGACTCTCGAATCCAGATTGGCAGCTGGTTCTAAAGGAGAGGAGCTTGATAATGCTCTGCCTCCCATTGTACTTTTGGAGATTCTAGGTACAGTATTACAAGTAATCCTGCGTTTTGGGAGTGTAGTGCTCTGTTAGGATGATACGATACTATCAGATCTTTTAAATAAAAAGGGGCCTGATTATTTAGAGCTTTGTAGGTCAGAAGAAGGATTTTAAACTTAATTCTAAATTAGATAGGAAGTCAATGAAGGGAGGCCAGAACCGGAGAGATGCGATCTCTCTTTCTAGTACTTGTTAAAACTCTTGCTGCAGCATTTTGAATCAGCTGAAGACTTTTAAAAGATATTTTAGGACAGTGTGATAATAAAGAGTTACAATAATCTAATCTAGAACTAACAAAGCTTGTGGATTAGTTTCTCAGCATCACTCTGAGAAAAGATGCTCCCAATCTTGGCAATATTATGCAAATGATACAAGGCAGTCTTAGAAACAAGTTTAATGTGTGAATTAAAGAACAGATCTCGATCAAAAATAACTCCAAGGTTCCTCACAGAAATATTAAGAGAAAGAGTAACTCCATCCAAACTAAGAGTTTGATTTGGAAAGGTATTTCTAAGGTTTTTTGGACCAACTAGAATGACTTCAGTCTATTATATATTATAGTAAATTTAATTGCAAGAGATTAGAAGTAATCCATGCTCTGATTTTCTTAAGACAAGCCTCTAATTTGGCTAATTGTTTACTGTCATCTGGCTTCATTGACATAATTGTGTGTCTGTCATGTTCCACTGCCGGTAAGGCACCAAAGGACGGGCCCAAATGCAGAGATGAGATTCAGCAAGGTTTGTTAACAAAAGGCGCAGCTCCAGGCTGGAAAATCACTGGCAGACTTACAGAATAAACACAAACCGGACAAAATGTGGGAGAGGAACACAACCTGGGTTTACGACGTGACAGTGACCTGAAAACTGAGTGAAAGATTGTCATGGATGGCCCTCACGAGCCATCAATGAGACGCTACAGGCCAGCCGATGAGTTTGCATAATTTATTTACAAAGGACAAAAGACAAAATAACGAGCCACGGGGGGCAAATACACAACTAAAGTTCAACTCAGATACAGGAATACAGATACTCAGGGAATACACTTACAGGAGCAGATGGAAGATGAAGGAATATTCCACGAGGTTGCAGCCCCGAGCAAACAGAGCTGCTCCCTTAAATAGGGTTTGACAGATAGCTCAGCTGATGGAATCATCGGCTGATTGGGATCCAGCCGTCCCGCGGAGCTTGGCTTCTGACAGCCGGAAACACCGCCGAGACGCTGTCAAAATAAAATCCCGGAGGCCAAGAGGTGCGCTAGAGAAGAGAATGGGAAACTACCGCACAACCCGAGTGCAGACAGTCAGCACACGGACCGTGACAGTTGCCCCCATTCACGACGCGGATTCTAGACGCGGTGGAACATCGCGCTCCCCCACCTGGAAGGTCCGCAGGACCGCCCCAGGGAGGGAGGAGGGGGAAAAAGGCCACGGAGGGCCAGAATCCAACCTAATCACACAAAAGAAAAAAAAAAAATCAAAATGACAAGCAGAACCTCAGAAGACAGAAACTCAATGTAGGCACAAAATTGCAGCATGTCCCATAATAACAGGGGGAGAGAAAAAAAAAATCACGGCACAGAGCAGCAATACATACAATTTGGTGTACAAATACCACACAAGAGAGGAGAAAAAAAAAACACACGCTACCTGATGGTAACATACAATAGTTCAACAAGGATGGACAGGCGGGCACATCACCAAATACAGAGTACAAAAAAAAAAAAAAACACGCACAGAGCGGAGATATAGGCCAAATAACGAGCACAGAAAACAATACTCAGACTACAGAGGAGTGGAAAAAATAACACACGTCAAAGAGCAGTGATAACAGTTCCAAAAAGTCCAACCCCAAACAAAAAGCATCTCCAATTATACAGAGGAGGGAAAAACAGGGATGACGACAGGCAGAGCATAACGAAGTAAAAAAAAAAAAAAAAACACAAGTTCAGGAGGCCTGCCTGCGTCCAGCATCCAGATCGCCAGTAGGGGGAAAAGGATTCTTTTGGGCGGTCTATCCCAGTCCCAGGCCCAGAGAGACGGAACCTCCAGCGGCCGAACAAGGTTGCCCAGCCGAAAGTACAGCACGTCGGGTGGCCGACCCAGAACGCCAAACCGGCAAAAAAGTTTCCCAGGCGGCTGACCCGCATCATCAGGCCAACAGGACCACAGGGGAGAGTTCGGAGATGGACTCCTAATGGCGAGGAGCGATGAGGGAGAGCCGAGCCGATTACAGGAAACCCCTGCGGCACCCGATGGAGGGAAAGAGGAAATGGGAAAAGGATGAGGGACCAGTCCGGCGTCGCTCAGTGGAGGATCTGCAGCTCCACCTCCGAACGTCACCAGAACAGGCACTGTCCTCCTGTTGGACCCCAGGTGAGCCCCCGCTGCACCCACGATGGACCCCGATTGGATCACAGCTGCATCCACGATGGACCCCGACTGGGTCGCGGCTGCACCCACGATGGACCCCGACTGGGTCGGAACAGCACCATGGACGACCTCCAACCCCGGATCCGGAACCTTCAGAGCTGAGACCAGGATCGACTCATCACCGGCGACCCTGGGAGAAGGCTCAGGAGAGGGAACAGAACAGGAATCAGGATCACCGGTAGCGACAGAACCCAGTGAGACAAGTTCGGATGCAGCGGACGGCTGCACCCGGCTCGTCTCCGACAGGCAAAAATGCTCCAGAGAAGAAAGAAGGAAGACAAAGTAGAGCACTTGCCTGATCTCGAGTTCCGTCGCCGTCCAGGACTTTGGCAATCTGGGCTCAGGACGAAGAAGGATGTCCTCTGGCTCCCACTCTGCTACGACGGGCTCCGCAGCCGGCATGATGTTCTCCACAGTCTGAAGACCCTCCAACGCTGACGTCCACGCCGACGACCCGCATGGCGTGGTGGCAGGGGATCCTTTACCGGCTGGATCGAACCGCTCCTCCATGGAGACCCGGGGACGCTTCGTCGTCGGCGCAGGCTCCAAACTGCGGCCCGCTCTCCTCCTCTGCCCGTGACATGGTTGCGGGGTTGGAACCAGGCTCTCCAGGCCCGTAGGCTTCCTCCCCGTCTGGCGGCGTAGGCCTGGCGCTGTGGAACGCTCAACGGAAGGAGACACAGAGGCAACAGGTTCAATGTTAGAGGCTACAGCAGGTGGAGGGAGCTTGGGGGACTGCGAACCCCGAACTCCACCCCCAGGAGTCAGACAAGGCAATTCACAAGAACGAGGGGAAGAATGAAAATGCACTTGCCTTGCCTCCGGACGGCCGATGGTGCCTGCTGTAGCGGGCTGAGCGCTTCCCTTTCCCCTCCGGATGGTGTCGGAAGGCCCCCCAGGAAGACGAGGAGGAGCCACCTGCACAGGATCGGGGACAGCAGCGGCTGTTATGCCCCACTGGCGGGACGCAGGAGCATCAGCTGACTGGGAGATGGAGTCTCTCCGACGACCTGGCACTGGATTCGGACGGGGTTCTCACTGAGGCTTATTTGGAGCATGGCGACGATGTTTACTGGCTGATGGTGAGATGAAGATGGGACCAGGAAAACATGGCCCCTGAGCTGGACGGGTGACAGGAGCTGAATCCTGAGGCGAGGAGCGGGGATGCCTCTCCGTCGGCCTCCTGCCGGGGTTACCTTCCAGTCCGCGGATCTCCACCCTCGTCGGGGACGCCGTACTCGGGGGAGAAGGTGAGGGTTCCTTGGCCGCCCTCTCGAGCGCTCTCTCAATCAACTCTCGTTGCGCCACAATCCACGTCACCCTCTCCTTTCCTTCCAGAAAAGAGGTGAGGTGATACTTTAATAAAGTCCTCTGGGTGAGAAACAGGTAGTCGTGTGCCGCATGGGTGGGCATGAGGAGACGGGCCTTGGCCAGGTAGCCATCTATCTCCTGCAACCATTCAGGGCAAAACCCATGCTCGAGAGCGGACATATTAACACCATACTATTACATACATATTAACACCATTCCCAGCGAAGGGAAAAAAAAACCACCAAAAACTCAAGCCCAAGGCAAACTCACAGTGACCGGCGTCTCGTTCTGGCTGCGACCTACTGTCATGGATGGCCCTCATGAGTCATCAATGAGATGCTACAGGCCAGCCGATGAGTTTGCATAATTTATTTACAAAGGACAAAAGGCAAAATAGTGAGCCACGGGGGGCAAAAACACAACTAAGGTCCAACTCAGATACAGGAATACAGATACTCAGGGAATACACTTACTGGAGCGGATGGAAGATGAAGGAATCTTTGACGAGGTCGCAGCCCTGAGCAAACAGAGCTGCTCCCTTAAATAGAGTTTGACAAATAGATCAGCTGATGGAATCATCGGCTGATTGGGATCCAGCCGTCCCACGGAGCTTGGCTTCTGACAGCCAGAAACACCGCCGAGACACTGTCAAAACTAGAAAAGCACTCGGAGAGCGCAGACCTCCGCCAAGCGCCACAGTTCCCCCCATACAGTCTTCAGATTCCTTGACCATGAAAACATACGACAAGCAGTGGTTCAGTAGTTATTCACGAAAATGGCATTTTCCATAATGGCGGCCACAGTTCCCCCCATACAGTGTTTGTGTGTACGTTTTCAGATTCCTTGACCATGAAAACATATGACTAGCAATTGGATTGACAATGATAGGATTAGTGGTTCAGTAGTTATTCTTGAAAATGACATTTTCCGTAATGGCGGCCACAGTTCCCCCCATACAGTGTTTGTGTGTACGTTTTCAGATTCCTTGACCATGAAAACATATGACAAGCAATTGGATTGACAATGATAGGATTAGTGGTTCAGTCGTTATTGACGAAAATGGTATTTTATTCACGAAAATGGCATTTTCCGTAATGGCGGCCACAGTTCCCCCCATACCATGTTTGTGTGTACGTTTTCAGATTCCTTGACCATGAAAACATATGACTAGCAATTGGATTGACAATGATAGGATTAGTGGTTCAGTAGTTATTCTTGAAAATGACATTTTCCGTAATGGCGGCCACAGTTCCCCCCATACAGTGTTTGTGTGTACGTTTTCAGATTCCTTGACCATGAAAACATATGACAAGCAATTGGATTGACAATGATAGGATTAGTGGTTCAGTAGTTATTGACGAAAATGACATTTTCCGTAATGGCGGTTTAGCGCCACAGTTCCCCCCATACAATGTTTGTGTGTATGTTTTCAGATTTCTTGACCATGGGAACATATGACTAGCAATTGGATTGACAACAATTGGATTGACAATGATAGGATTAGTGGTTTAGTAATTATTCACGAAAATGGCATTTTGCGTAATGGCGGTTTTCTTGTGGACGGTGATCCGGATCACCACCAAAATCTAATCATCTGTAGGATACCCCATTTCTGACTATCTGTGGAAATTTTATGAAAATCCGTCCATAACTTTTTGAGTTATCTTGCTAACAAACAGACAAACAAACAGACAAACAAACAAACCAACACCGATGATCACATAACCTCCCCCTTTGACGGAGGTAATAAAAGCCCGGAGGCCAAGAGGTGCGCTAGAGAAGAGAACGGGAAACTACCGCACAACCCGAGTGCAGACAGAGTCAGCACACGGACCATGACAAAGATATACACAGACACTAATGACAAAACGGCTGGGATTAATTAAGAGAGAGGAGAATGAGAGACTCACAATTAGGTGCAGCTGCGAGGAATTAACAAAGAGCCAGTAACGATGGGCAGAATAAACAGAGAACGCTGTTGCAATGAGTAACACAAGATAACAGAATAAGGGTGATAATGATACACAAAATGAACCGGAAGCTAAAGGTGAGGGCAGAATAACCATACTGACAAATGGAAAGAAACATAAAGAGTGGGACATGTTTGCAAACATCTCCCCCCATGATAGTGCCCCCCCCCACACACACACACACTTAAAGAGCGGATTCCAGATAACCCCCAAAAAACACTCCCAGGGGGGATGGTGGGGGAAAAGGCCAGGCGGACCGAAACAAGCACCCTCCCCAAGCAAAGTCCAACACAAAACCCCAATCTGTGAGGGAAACCTAAAGTCCAAGGCCACAAGACGGATGAACATGATGCATCGGGTGGCCTACCAAAGTCCATGGGCCACCAGACAGATGAACACAGCACGTCGGGTGGCCTACCAAAGTCCATGGGCCACAAGATGGGAGAAAACACAAGGGCCTTTTGCTCTGAAAATAACACGAGCGTTCCACTCTGAAAATAACACAGGAACCCTTTGCTCTAGAAATGACACACAAGCCCTTTGCTCTGAAAATTACACGAGCCCTTTGCTCTGAAAATGACAACATGGGCGCATTTCGCTCTGAAAGTGCGAAATGCTCTGAAGGTGCAAAGGCTCTCTACATGAGAGCCACTTGAACAGATGACAACTCAGAAGCATCATACTCAGGGGAAAATGACATGAAAACTTTACCCTCAGAAATTTTAACCTCTGCAGAAGATAACAACGAACATTAAACCCTCTGAATGTGAGATTTTGTGTGCCCCTAGTGGCAGAGCGCAGCGCTGTGCCTGTCATCTCACTCTGACATCACCGGCTGTACTGGAGATTTGTACTGATTTGTACTGATCTGCCAGTTTCAGAAGGTGGCAGACAAGCGTTGGAGGACTCAATGGATGACACGTAATACACCAAAGAAGAAGAACTCCTCATTTCTTTTTCCAGTTTTTAGCATTTTACCCCAGAAAGCTAATATGGCTGCCGTCCATCATCGTGCACCATCACTTAGACAGCTTCATACATGGAAAATAGCTGTGGGAGACAAGCAAAATTTATGTGGGATAATCATAAGACTTTGTAGATGGAGTAGATAGCATAAATTACCGACAGAATGCAAAATAACGACCACGATGGACTAAAACCACGGCAACGAGCAAGTCCCCTTAGCCACCAGTAAGTGACAAATTTCTTTGTTTTTTTTAATTGTACTGATTTCTTGTATACTTTTGAATACTTGTATACTTTGAAGATAAGATGAAAACTAACTAACTAACTAACCTGCACTTATATAGCGCTTTTCTAGTCACAAAGACCACTCAAAGCGCTTTCACTAGTACTAACCCTCTATTCCAAGGGCCTATAGGAAACAGATATCTAAGGACAATTTAGAACAGCCAATTAACCTAACATGCATGTCTTTGGAATGTGGGAGGAAACCGGAGCCCCCGGAGTAAACCCACACAGCACAGGGAGAACATGCAAACTCCACACAGAAAGGTTCCAACCCCTGCCAGCCTTGGGATTTGAACCAGGAACCTTCTAGCTGTAAGGCAACAGTGCTAACCACTGCACCACCGTGCTGCCCATACCTCTGTACAAAAAATAGTGTCAAAAGAGTGAACCATTCTTTGCGTAAATATGTCCAAAGTCCGCTTTTGACTGAGTTATGTAATTCAATATAGCTGCCATTACATTATGCAAATTAGATGCGTAAAATCACTCCTATCTGAAACTTTGGATCATATTTTACATCTTTCTAATTGACAGTAAGCCATTATCTCTTACCACTTTCAAGTTATAGCCTTGGAAATCTAAACTACTTTACTGACAAAAAATATTTACCACTCTTGACCACTAGGGGTTATGTCACAATTCGGTGACAGTCACACTCACAGGATTAAGCTCTGGAGATGACAACATGGAATCTGTGAGCTCAGCAGATGGTAACAGTGGTGCTCCTTGCACAGAAATTAACATAGAAGTCTCTTGCTCTGGAGGTAACAATACAGGCGCTCCTTGCGCCGGGGACAGCACCTGCAGAGTTCCAGCCCTAAGAACAAACGGTGGTGGTACGCCGACCTTTGGAGGAGATGGCTGGAGAGCGCTGACCTCTGGATCAGATGAATGAAGTGCACCATCCTGATGTGATGATGATTTGGAGGAGAAGGCGAGAGGGAGAGAGACACAATCAGGCACCGCCGTGAGGAATTAACAAAGAACCAATAATGATGGGCAGAATCAACCGAGAACGCTGTTGCAATGAGCAACACAAGATGACAGAATAAGTGTGATGATCAGGTGAGTGTGCTCCCCCTCCCCTCCTGTGTGTTTTCCCTCTGTCTGTTTGCAGGCTCCGGATCTCGTCAGTGCACCTGTGTGATTGGACCCACCTGTTGTTTCCTTGTTTGCCAGCGTATAAAAGAGCCAGTCTGTGAATGCTTCTCCACTGAACCGTTGGGTTTTGCTGCCTCAACTAAGGCTTGATTATTGTTCATGAAAAACTGTTACTGTTTGCTGACTGGGTTTCCCCTTTCCTTCTCTGGTTGCGGCCATCGCAGTGGTGTGTCTCTCCAGGGCTGCACACACTCACCTGCCCTTCCACCATCTCATCTGGTCCACTCCTCCCTCCTACATCTCGTCTGGTTCCCTTCTGCTCCATCCGGTCAGCCTACAACTCCCCTTGCTTCCCCTACACACTGGGTTTCACAGTTGGGCCCGCTGTTCAATTTGTTAGTCCTCTGTCCTCTCAGTTAGTTAGTTTTTTTCCTCATCTCCCCCAGCTAACTTTCCTCTTTTCACCGCTGTGTTTACAGGCTGTGTGTCCCTCCAGCATGCCATCCATGTTTTGTTTCCAAATTTATCTGTTGGTATATTTTTAGGTTGTGTTTTTGTCATAAAGTTTGTGTTTACTTTTATTTGGGTTCTGTGTATTCTTCCGGAGTTGTTTGCCCTGCATTTGAGCCTCAGTTTGTTGAATCATGACAGAACAGTCCATTGAGGCTCAGCGGGCGATTGAGGCTCAGCGGGCGCTTCATCGGGGGAATACTCAGCTCTTTTCCGGTTAGATGCCATGTAGCGCCAAGTCGCTGTTCTTATTGACCAATTGCAAACCATCACCCAACAATTGGCTATTGTTATGGATCATTTCTGCCACCTGTCTTGTCCGGCTCCGCAGGACCATTTCCATCCCTTCTCCTGCCCCCTACGTGGGGGGGGGGGGGGGGGGGGGTGAAGGGTTCCTGCTCCATTGCGGGCTATATTTTCAGCAGGTTGCCTGGGAGTACCCAGACAATGCGTCTAAGATACATTTCATGACGTTGCTGTTAAGAGACCGAGGGCTTAGCTGGGCCCAGTCTACGCTGAGCAGTTCGGAAGGAGCCTAATACACTTTAGATAGATTCGTTTGGGAGTTTTCTCAGGCATTTGATCATACCGAGAGTGAAGGGAACACCGCTAGTCAACTTATGGTGGGGTAGTGCCTCTTGGCTATGTGGGCTTTCCTGGGTGGGGAGAGATTCTTTGGGCATGGGAGTCCCCGGGGTGTGCAGCGGTAGTGCTGGGGGGGGTGCAGACCTTCTGTGGGGGTTCCTGGGGGGACTCGCACTGGGGGGCATGGGCCGGTCTCCAGGGGGTGGGGACACTGGCCTCCTGGTGCCTGGGGCCCGGGGACTGGCATTGGCCCCACTGGGGGCTGGGGGGTTAGCGGGCCTGGGGGTGTGGACCCGCCGCGCCTGATCTCCCTCAATCGTCCCTGCGGGGGCGGATGCCTGGCTTCCCTGGGGCTTGCTGACCTCGGGCATTTGTGCCCTGTGGGGGTTGGTGGCACTGCCTTGCCTGCTCTGTGTTCCCGGGGAAGGGGGGGGGGGTTTGCTGCGACCGGCCCCCCTCTTTGTATGTTTCCTGACAAACCACTCACATGCACACACTTATTTTGCGTTCGCTCTCATATATACGCACATGAACGCACATGCACAAATGTCTCTCCTTTAACAGGTACAGATACCAGAGTCATGTTGAGCCAGCTTCAGTGGAAGGAGCAGCTTGTCTTCTGTTTGTTTTAATTGTTGGTTTGTTTGTCTTTTTGTCTTGTCCCTTCCCTTTTCTTTCCCCCTCCACATACTTCTTTTCCTTATTCCCCATCCTGTCGGGTCCTCCATGGGTGACATAATGCACGGCTCAGGAGACACACGCAGGCTCAGGATGGATTTAACAGCTTTATTGACAAACAGGGATGTGTGGCTGCGTGTCTGTGGAATAAGAATGTATTGGTGGTGGCGTCTGCGTCAGGCACGGGGGCAGGAGGCCGTACAGCCGGACAACCTTATGGGAGGAAGCAGAGGAAGAAGGGTAACGGGCACCACACCAATACAGAGGATAATAATGGTTTTGCTGGCTTACTTGGTTACGACAGGTGGCTGGCATTGACAAGGGCGGAGCCCGGGAGACAGCGACCTGCAGTGCCTGTGGCAGCAGCGTAGAGACAGCGGCGAGATGAGGAAGTCCGCCGCTGGGGAAGTCCACCTGTGCACAGGGGAAAAGGCTGGAGGAAAGAGGTAAGGGGAGCTTACTCAGATAATCTTGCTAGCAGGCTTGAGTACCGTAGTAGCAAACGATGCCGAAGTTGAGAGACGGCTTCAGGCCGAAGCCCAGGGCAGAGTGGATTAAATACCTCGCCGCTGACGAGGAGCAGGTGTGCGCGCAGCTGGCGCCGCTGATGAGCGGCGAGGCATGACGGTACTCCCCCCTCTAGCAGCGCCTCCTGGCAATGGTTTCTCCGGGTGCGCTCGATGGAACTCAGTGATGAGGGACCGGTCTAACACCAGCGAGGATGGCACCCATTGTCTCCACTCGGGTCCATAGCCCTCCCAGTCCACCAAATACTGCAACCCGCGACCCCGGCGCCGGGCGTCCAAGATCTCAGAGACAGTCCAGGCCGGATGGCCACCAATCATCCGGGGAGCGGGGTGCGCTGCAGGTGGAGGGCAGAGGGGGTCAGAGACCACCGGTTTGACTTTGGAGACGTGGAAGGTGGGATGGATGCGGAGGGAGGAGGGAATAGCCACACGCACAGCCACCGGGTTGATAATCCTAGTTATGGGAAATGGGCCGATGAATCGTTGGGCCAGCTTCCTCCTCTCACCCTTTAGGTTGACGTCCTGTGTGGATACCCAGACTTGTTGTCCCACCTGGTAGGCCGGGGCAGGTCTCCTGTGCCGGTCCGCCGTGGATTTATTGCGCTCCGCCGTGCGTAAAAGCGCATTGCGCGCCATAGTCCAAAGGGAGCGGCACCGCCTAAAGTGCGCCTGGACAGAGGGGACAGCCAACTCGCTCTCCTGCGCGGGGAATAGAGGTGGATCATAACCCAGGGATGCCTTAAAGGGAGACATCCCGATGGCAGACGAGCGAGAGGTGTTGTGGGCGTACTCCACCCAGGCGAGGTGAGAACTCCAGGATGTGGGCTTGGATGTGGTAACGCAGCGGAGCGCAGCCTCCAGCTCCTGATTGGTCCATTCACACTGCCCGTTAGACTGGGGGTGATGGCCGGAGGTGAGGCTTACTTTAGCTCCCAGGGCGTTGCAAAAAGACCTCCAGACGTCCGAAGAGAACTGGGGGCCACGATCGGAGACCACGTCGACCGGTATTCCGTGCAATCTGATCACGTGTTGGATGAGGAGGTCCGCCGTCTCCAAGGCTGAGGGGAGTCCACGTAGGGGCACAAAGTGGGCGGCCTTGGAAAAACGGTCTACAATGGTCAGAACAGTGTCGAAGTTGTTGGAGACAGGAAGCCCGGTGACGAAGTCTAGGGCGATGTGCGACCAGGGCCTGCCAGGGACGGACAGGGGCTGGAGCAGGCCCGCAGGGGGAGCGTTACTTGACTTACTGGTGGCGCAGACGGGACAGGCCTGGGCGTAACGGGTGGCATCCTTCCGCAGACCTGGCCACCAAAAGGATCGCTGGAGGAGGTCGATCATCCGTGAAGCTCCAGGATGGCAGGTGAGCTTAGAGGTGTGGAGCCAGTGAATAACGTCCCCCCGGACGGCAGATGGCACGGAGAGCCTCCCCTCCGGTCCGCCGCCAGGGTCCGGTTCCGACTCCTGCGCCCTCCGGATCTTATCCTCTATGTCCCAGGAAACAGCCCCCACGACGCACGACCTGGGCAGGATGGTGTGAACAGCGTCTTCCGTGGCCTCCGGGGCAAATTGCCTGGAGAGGGCGTCGGGCAGGCCGTTCTTGGAGCCAGGCCTGTAGGTGATGTTAAATCTAAACCTTGCGAAGAACAGGGACCAGCGCGCCTGGCGGGCGTTCAGACTCTTGGCAGATCTTAGGTATTCCAAGTTCTTGTGGTCAGTTAGGACCACGAAAGGCAAGGCGGCCCCCTCCAGCCAATGACGCCACTCCTGAAGCGCAAGCTTGATGGCCAGAAGCTCTCTGTCCCCCACGTCATAATTACGCTCCGCCGGGGACAGGCGTCAAGAGAAGAAGGTGCAGGTCGCTTGACTCCGTCGGCTGGAGACCGCTGGGACAGCACTGCCCCCACCCCCGTGTCCGAAGCGTCCACCTCCACTATGCACTGCAGCGCGGGATCGACCTGGCTGAGGACCCGGGAGGAGGAAAACTCCGTCTTCAGTGCCTGGAAGGCCGTTGCGGCCTCTTTCGTCCACCGGAACGGGGTCTTAGGGGAGGTGAGGCGGGTCAGAGGCCCGACAATGGCTCCAAAGTTTGGGACAAAGCGGCGGTAGAAATTGGCGAACCCGACGAACTGCTGAACCTGTTTCCTAGAGGTAGGTGTGGGCCAATCCACCACCGCTTTAATCTTCGCTGGGTCCGGGAGCACCTGGTCATGGGAGATGACGAACCCCAGGAAGGAAGTTGTTTTTGCGTAGAATTCACACTTCTCCGCCTTGACATATAGGCGATTCTCCAACAGCCTCTGCAGGACCCGCCTCACGTGGACCCGGTGCTCATCCCTGGACCTGGAGAAGATGAGGATGTCGTCCAGGTAGACGAACACAAACAGGCTGATGAAATCCCGGAGGACGTCATTAATGAGGCTCTGGAAGACGGCTGGAGCGTTGGTCAACCCAAATGGCATCACAAGATATTCAAAATGACCATTAGGGGTGCGGAAGGCTGTCTTCCACTCATCTCCCTCCCGGATCCAGACGAGGTGGTAAGCGCTGCGGAGATCCAGCTTGGTAAACCAGGTCGCCCCCTGGAGGGAGTGGAAGGTGGTATCCATGAGGGGCAGGGTGTACCGGTCCTTCTCCGTGATGTCATTGAGAGCTCGAAAATCAATGCAAAGACGAAGGGAGCCGTCCTTCTTTCCCACGAAGAAGAACCCTGCGCCTACTGGTGAGGAAGATGGTCAGATAATCCCAGCGCTGAGCGACTCCTTCAAGTAGGTGTTCATGGCCTCCTTCTCTGGCGCTGACAGGCTATAGAGGCGTCCTGAGGGTAGGGGCGCCCCCTGACGGAGGTTGATGGCACAGTCGTAGGGCCGGTGAGGAGGCAGAGACATCGCCTTGGACTTGCTGAAGACTGCACCCAGGTCGTGGAACTCTGAGGGCACAAGGGTGAGATCCGGAGGCGCGGTGTCCTTGGCTGTGGGAGGCGAGGACGGGGCGCAGGCAGCGGATTGGAGACAGGTGCCCATACAGAAGGTACTCCAAACTGACACCTTTCCGGTCTTCCAGTCCAAGGCGGGGTTGTGGAGGCGGAGCCAGGGGTATCCGAGAATGACAGGAGAGACCGAGGTGGGCAGGACGTAGAAGGAGATATCCTCCCGGTGGTTTCCTGAGATGATCACCGGAATGGGAGATGTCCGGTGGGTCACCTTTCCCAATGGGACTCGGGAGAGATTAACCAGGGCGAGAGGAGGGTCGAGGGGGTGACAACGGATGCCCAATCGGGTTGCCAGGCTCTGTGAAATAAAGCTACCCTCCGCGCCTGAATCCACCAGTGCATGTGTGAGGTGCCCTGTGAGGTTGGAACAGAAGCGGATGGGCAGCGTCAAATGTGTGAGGGGATTTAACCGATTAGTGTCTGTGAGGCCCCCTACAGTGACTCGCGGACCTCCTCGTTTGGCTTCTCCGGACAATGCTCCACTGTGTGCTGGCTACCCCCGCAATACATGCAAAGGCCCAGATCACGGCGGCGTTGTTTCTCCGCCAGGGGGAGCTTTGTCCGGCCCGTCATCATCGGCTCCGACTCCTCGGAAACCTCCGGCGGCGGCAACGCCAGGTGGCGAGCTTGGGACAAGCGCGCAGAGGCGCCCCGCGAGCAAGAAGACTGCTTCCGCTCTGAGGCGCGCTCACGCAGCCTGTTATCCAAGCTGATGGCTAGGGAAATCAGCTCCGCCAGCGTCTCCGGGATATCCCGGCCGGCCAGCTCATCTCTCAGACCAGAGTTTAGGCTGCGGAGGAAGATGCCGCAGAGCGCACGCTCTTCCCAGCCAACTTCCTCCGCGGTAACCCAGAAGTCGATCGCGTATTCGGCCGCCGATCGGCTCCCCTGTTGGAGGCCGAGAAGGCGGTCGACCTGGACACTGTCCAAACGCGAATGATCGAACACTTCCAGAAATTGTCGCACGAATTGGCCATAGGTGAGGGTGGCGTAGCTGGGCTTCGCCATGATGGCGTAAGCCCAGGTAAGCGCACAACCCTCCAGGAGATTACCAATATAGCCAATCCTGCTGTGGTCTGAGGGGAAGTCTCCGGGAACGCGAAGGAACACGGACTCACACTGCATGATAAAACCCTGAGCTCCACCAAGCTTACCACTAAAGCGAGCAGGAGTGGGGATTGGTGGGAGCCGTGCCGGCGCACCCGGAGTAAGCTGGACAGCCGCCGGAGCAACGGGAGCTGCGCCACCCGGACGAGCCGAGGGAAACGGCTGCTGGGGGTCCAGGCGGTCTAATCGGTTAGTAATAATAGTCAATTGGTTTAATATCACCTGTTGTTGATGGGCTATTAAATCCACCCGAGCCTCGAGGGTGGAAAGACGGCGTGCGAGCCCGCTGTCTGCCGAGCCGCTCTGCTGAAGCCGTACTGACATAATGCACGGCTCAGGAGACACACACGCAGGCTCAGGATGGATTTAACAGCTTTATTGACAAACAGGGATGTGTGGCTGCGTGTCTGTGGAATAAGAATGTATTGGTGGTGGCGTCTGCGTCAGGCACGGGGGCAGGAGGCCGTACAGCCGGACAACCCTATGGGGGGAAGCAGAGGAAGAAGGGTAACGGGCACCACACCAATACAGAGGATAATAATGGTTTTGCTGGCTTACTTGGTTACGACAAGTGGCTGGCGTTGACAAGGGCGGAGCCCGGGAGACAGCGACCTGCAGTGCCTGTGGCAGTAGCGTAGAGACAGCAGCGAGATGAGGAAGTCCGCTGCCGGGGAAGTCCACCTGTGCACAGGGGAAAAGGCTGGAGGAAAGAGGCAAGGGGAGCTTACCCAGATAATCTTGCTAGCAGGCTTGAGTACCGTAGTAGCAAACGATGCCGAAGTTGAGAGACGGCTTCAGGCCGAAGCCCAGGGCAGAGTGGATTAAATACCTCGCCGGTGACGAGGAGCAGGTGTGCGCGCAGCTGGCGCCGCTGATGAGCGGCGAGGCATGACAATGGGTAAAATAATTTAAACTAGAAAAGCACTCATAGAGCGCATACCTCAGCCAAGGCTCCTTCCGTTTCTCATGGATCACCTCCAAAATGTAATGGGTTTGTGTGTAGGCCTATAGCCACTTGTGGTGAAAATTGCATCAAAGTCTGTCCATCAGTTTTGGAGTATTGTTGCTAACACACTGTGAGAAGATAAGAGCTTTGGCTGAGGTATGCATTCTCAGATCATCACCAAAATATAATGGGTTCCTCTCTAGGCCAAGAACCACCTCTGGTGAAAATTTCATCCAAATCCATCCAGTAGTTTTTGTGTAATCCTGCTGCACAAATACAAACAAAGCCCTTGGTGGAGGTATGCACTCTCAGATCATCACCAAAATCTAATCATCTGTTCCCTGTGCCATTACACACCTTTTCTGAAAATTTCATCAAAATCCGTTCATAACTTTTGGAATATTGTTCCTAACACACTGTGAGAAGATAAGAGCCTTGGCTGAGGTATGCATTCTCAGATCATCACCAAAATATAATGGGTTCCTCTCTAGCCCAAGAACCACCTCTGGTGAAAATTTCATCCAAATCCATGCAGTAGTTTTTGTGTAATCCTGCTGCACAAATACAAACAAAGCCCTTGGTGGAGGTATGCACTCTCAGATCATCACCAAAATCTAACCATCTGTTCCCTGTGCCATTACACACCTTTCCTGAAAATTTCATCAAAATCTGTTCATAACTTTTTGAGTTATGTTGGTAACAGACAGACAGACAAACCCCAGTAAAAACATTACCTCCTTGGCAGAGGTAATAATAAAGTATTAAAAGTTATTACAGGAGCAGTTTACAACAATATACAGTACATAGTTAGGCACTGTATAAAGCTCCTTGTGGCAAAGTAAATCTGTTTTGGCAAAATAAGGGTAACAGATCTCTGTTCTGCTTACCTAGCTGCCTGACAGGACAAGGGAAAAAAACAAACAAACAAACAAAAAAAAACAACTAATGGTGCTTTTGCAGGGGAATCAGTCAGTCACTGATTTTGCTGTTGAATTACGGGTTGTCGCGGCGGACTCCGGTTGGAATGACCCTATGCAGTGCCTTCCTCTGTAGCCTCAATTCCAACCTCCGCGATCACCTGGCAATCCACGCCAACCCCTCCTCTCTGGATGAGTTGATCGATCAGGCTATTAGCCTAGATAAACGGTGCTACGAGTGGGCTAAGGAGCAGAAGGCCCTTGCCTCAGCCTCCACGTTGCAGCCATCTCCACCGTCCCCTCGCACTGAGGAACGCGAACGTTGTTGGAGAGTGAGGGTCTGCATATACTATGGTTCTAGAGAACATATGCTGTCTACCTGCCCTGTTCAGCCAAAAGATCAGGCCCGCCAGTAGCTGTGGGGGGTCTGGTGGGTGGATCATTAACAAATCCCCCCCGGTAATTTTTCTTTGCTGGCCCTCATCCAATTACTGGGGCAGAGCTCAAAATCTCTGCCCTTGTTAATTCAGGAGCAGAGCAAATTTCATTTCATGAGAGGTGGTGTAAAAACACAACATTCCTACTAGGCCCCTTCCGACACTTTTGAACGTAATGTCTCTCTCTGGCTGCATGTTGGCCGCGGTTACACATAAAACTGAATCTGTGTCCATAATGTTATCCGGTAACCATCACAAGTCCCTGTCACTTTTCATGCTGCCCAGCTCATCCACCCCAGTGGCTTTGGGCTACCCATGGCTCCGTCAACACAACCCAATTATTAACTGGGCCCCAAATTCTATTTCTTCATGGAGTCCATTTTGTTTGTCATCTTGTCTCTGCTCGGCTGCATGTTCACCTACTCTCCCTATCTCCTCCCCTCCAGCTGAGCCACCGGAACTCAGTCTCATGCCCGAGGTCTAACATGACCTGGGGGAGGTCTTTAGCAAGGCTAGGGCCCTTTCTCTGCCACCTCATTGGTCCTATGACTGTGCTATTGACCTCCTCTTGGGTGCGTGAGTTGAGTCTAATGAAATAAATGTCATATGGTGGCCTAGTTGATAGACCATCTGCCCCAAGACCGGGAGGCCTTGGGTTCAAGCCCCAGCCAGGTCATACCAAAGACCATATAAAAATGGTACTTCCCGCCTTCTAGCTTGATGCTCAGCATAATAGAATGGGGGTAGGAAAAAGTTGTTTGTGGCGGCGCCTTGCATGGCAGTGACCCCTCTAATTCTAGATATGATTAACATTGTAGATAAGAGAAACGTAATTTTGTTCGACTGTACATGATTGACTGTATGGATTGAATGACAATAAAGTTGGCTTCTTTTTTCTATATTAAGGCAATCACTATCTACATCTACATGTATATTGAAGTCCCCTACTATAATTATTCTATCCGATTTAGGGTGCATGTCCACCAAATGCGTTTTTTCAACTGTGGGTGACTATTTTCTATTCATTCTCTGTGTAGTCCAGCGTCAATAGTGCTGAGTGCTCTTGGCGCTGAAATGCTCTCGGTGGTGGCTGCTTTTTGTCACGGCTCTCAGGGTGCTCAGGGCAGAAAAAGTTCAACTTTTCAGACTACAGCTGAATTTGTCAATGTCAGCCCTTTCTAAGCAGCCAATCAGAATTAAGGAAGGGCAGGACATAGGACGCTGGTACAGTCTGTACCCAGACTCCGCTTTTCTTTTCCATGTCATTATATTTTGCATCCAGAGCTGCTACTAATGCCAGAATACCCTTCTTGTCCATTGTTATTTAGAGACTGCTTTTTAAAAATAAGTAGACAGTCTGACCATAGGAAAAGTGAAAGTGCTGAGCTATGAGTGACAAGCTGTTTCTAAGATACAGGGCAGAGACTTTTTTTTTTCAGAACGCAGTGCACATATGCTAAAAGGAAGACGTTCAGGGCGGTCGGGTGAAAAAAAAAATGTGTTTGGTGGACATGCAGCCACTAAATCAGCTAAGAACTCGGCAAATTCAGATAAAAACTCTGTTTAAGCTGTGGGAGGATGATAAACTATGACAAATAAAATTGGGTTTAACCTAAAATTGCTAACATGCCCAATACTGAGGACCAGGCCATCAAAGGAATTATAACCTATTTTTTGCTTTACATTAACTAGTAATTTGGAATGGTAAATTGTTGCTACTCCTCCTCCATGACCAGAACTTCTTTGATTTTGACAGTTTAAATAATCAGAGGGAGTTGATTCATTTAAACCAACATAATCCTCTTGCCCTAACCAAGTCCCTGTAAGGGATAGTAAATCAGTCTGATGATCAATTAACAGATCATGGACTAGCAAAGACTTGGGAGTTAGAGACCTAACATTTAACAAAACACATTTAAATTTTAAATTATGAGGAGGAACAGAGGCCAAGTCATTAGATTTAGAGGCTACATATTTAATTTGAGTTTTCACAACTTTTTGTTTAATCACTTTGGGATGCTTATTCATTATATTTGTATTTACTTTAGAGGGAGCAGACAGTGATTCTCTGGTGGGGAAGACAGAGGCTAAATTGAGGGGTGGCAGATGGAGAGAAGCTGCAGAGAGTTATGTAAGACTGCGACTCTGCTTCCTGGTCTCAACTCTGAGTAGCAGTCAAGGCTTGTCAAAGCTTGCTATTCTTTGCTGGCTAGCTCCAAGCTTGGATAGTGAGCTTGAACCAAATGAAATAAATTTGTCTCAAAGAATGAATGAAATAATCTTTCACTGGTGGACAGGGATGTGTGGTTTCAGTGGCCGATAGGATATGACTGGTCCCTGAAGTACAATAATCACAGAAATATATGTGAATGAGTGGATAAACTGCCAGCTTCAGCTAGCCACCTTGGGTCTCAGAGAAAACAAAAATGCTAACAGTTCAATGCTGCATCTTGGTGAAAATTTAATAAAATAATCTACTGAACTTTACCCTACAAAAGAATACAATAACAGTCAGGTGTAGCTGTAATGTTAAAGCTATATGCTGATTTGGCCTTATGCCCATTCCATTTATGAATTCATATTATATTGGTTGATGACTTTGGAAATTAAAAATTCAGAAGCTACAGAAGTAGATCAAAGAAATATTTATCTGTTTGACTGAATATTCACATGCTGTGTCTCTATACCCCCATACGCAGCTTGTGAGCTTTTGATTGTGAATTACAAATAAATAAATAAGAGCATTTGCTACAGTTGTACTATGAAAAGGACAGAGGAATGAAAAAAAAAATCTTTTTAACATTTTGCGATTGAACAGTAGAGGTTATGAAATGGTCACAAAAATATTGTTGATATTTTATGATTAGACAGTAGAGATTAATATGGAAGTTATTAGACACTTTGTGTCAGTAAACTTAGAATGGTTTCAACTGTTTCCCTTACAGCTGAAGTGAAAAGTTTGAATACACTGTATAAAAAGACACTGCGGAGGAAAAATATGTTCAGGCAAGATGCGATGAGCTGGAAGGTTGCAGAGTTTTATTTTCCTCCAACATCATGAGACACACTTGTAGCACTGTGCGCTGTGTTGTGCTGTGTGTCTTGCTGTACTGTGTTGCACTGTGTTGTTGAGGCATGTATAGCAAGCTCTTTTATACATGTTATACCAACAGAGAGAATGCATGGTACATTTGCATATTGATATACATATCGGTCAATACAAATCATTCGCGTGACCAACTGGCGCCGGACATCCTCTCCTTAATCCGGGATGTATGACAATAGACCATTGGTCTGATTGTCTCCTAGGGGCTCTCTGTCCGTATGCAAACTGTCCTCTGCTTAGTGCAGGCTAGCTGAGTGTGAGGATTGAATGTCCATGTAGATTGTGGTGGGTCACCACAGGGCTACCCTCAGAACACTCAGCAGGGGTTGTGACCCCCCCTCCCCCCATTGTTTGCTCCAGCTCCGGTAGAACTGTCGGAGGGCATGCCAGTCCGTGAGGGGGACGGGGGAGGGGTGGAAAAAAAGCAGTGTGCTCTGCTATGGGTTCCAGCACGTTGAATGGACGTGGATCGTGGGAGCACGGCCGGTGTGTTTCATGCACCGGAAACATTTCATGCAATGGAACTCCCTAAAGCCGGAGCGATCGGCCGGCTTTAGGGAGCGAGGTGCGGAAAAGCGCTGTGGAGGAGGAGTGGGAGGGGGTGGGAGTGAGTGCCGGCCCGGGACGTCATAGGTGTCTGGGCCGCGCAAAAATTGCGTGTGGATCTGCGATGGTGAGGGAATTTCCCGTTAAACCTGCCGGTGATCCACAGCGGCTGTGCAAAAAAATTAAGTCTCTGACTTCTCTCGCAGCTTGGTCCAGCGAGGATGTGGGGAAGGCGAATTGCCAAATTCCCCGAGGCTGCGTAGCGGCTGTGAAAAAACTGAAGCTGTGTGAGGAACTTGGCAGTTTGGCTTTAGGTGTGGGAACAGCCCTAAGTCAGTGGGGAAAGCAATCGGCTAAATTCCCCTTGTGCGCCATGGCTGAGAAACCCATACAAAGTCCTGTGTGTGGGCTGCACATCTGCTTCAGGTGTTTAGCAGCCCTGAAGGTTCCGAGGGTGGTGATCGGCCGTTTTTCTTGGGCATGTGCAGTGGTGGAGGACGCTGTATCGGTCTGTGGCGCGCGCTTGACCCTGTGCATGGCACGCGTGTGGCGCAATGACCACTTAGCTGGCAGTTGCGCTGTCCTCGTAATCCTGCGTTGTGCATGCGGGGCTTCTGTGCATGGGAGATCCACTTGTCGCGAAGTGAGTCAGGGTCGGGGAGCTTGGTGGAAATCAACTCAGTCGGCGTCAATGATTTCCCCATTCAGGCTGCTTCCTTCGTTTTGCTCGTGTCGCGGTTCATGGTGAGTGTCGGTCCAAGCGCTGCCCACTCTGGGGCGCACGCTTCGGCGAGTATGAAGAGGTTGCAGGCGTTCTCTGGTCCTCTGCTGTCCACAGCGTGGTGAGAAGGAGCAGACGGTCATTCTCTCTCGTCAGGTCACCAGTGTGGAGGTAAAAGATCAGGCGAGGGGCACACCATGACGCGTGCTGGGGCTTCCTGTCCGGGTGATCTCCGGGGTCTTCGCCTAGTGTTCCATTCTTCGTCAAGGGTCACCAGTGTGGAGGAAAAATATGTTCAGGCAAGATGCGATGAGCTGGAAGGTTGCAGTTTTATTTTCCTCCAACATCATGAGACACACTTGTAGCGCTGTGCGCTGTTGTGCTGTGTGTCTTGCTGTGCTGTGTTGCACTGTGTTGTTGAGACATGTATAGCAAGCTCTTTTATATGTGTTATACCAACAGAGAGAATGCATGGTACATTTGCATATTGATATGCATATCAGTCAATACATATCATTCGCGTGACCAACTGGCACCCGGATGTCCTCTCCTTAATCCGGGGATGTATAACAATAGTCCATTGTTCTGATTGTCTCCTAGGGGCTGTCTGTCCGTATGCAAATTGTCCTCTGCTTAGTGCAGGCTAGCTGAGTGTGAGGATTGAATGTCCATTTAGATTGTGGTGGGTCACCACAAGACAACCTTTTCTTTTCTTACTGGCTGATGTTAAATCAGGCTAAACCTTTACTCTTTAAGGTCAGTTAGGGTTCCCCAAATTATTTCAATTTGCTAAATAATTTTTGAGAGAATTTTTTTAAAATTACTTTCTTCCAAGGCAGAAATTCCCATACATTTCCTTATTATATTTGATAACATTGCCTTTAAACTGCATACTTGGATCAAATATTTTGGTATCCTTCCACAAGCTTCTCACAATAGTTTCAGAATCAGAATCAGAATCAGAATCAGAATCAGATTTATTGCCATTGTTCATGTAGTACACAAACTAGGAATTTGTCTCGGTGCCATGCTGCAACATTAAAAAACATGATGAGATAAAGAGATAAACTAAAAAACTAAAGGACTAAAAACGTGCAATAAGTGTAGAAAAATAAGTAACAATAATAAAAATAATAATAATAATAATAGTAATAATGAGTAGTACTAGTCAAGGCAGTTTTAAAAAAATTAGCAAGTAGCAGATAATATGGGGTACCACAGTGCAGTTGATAATGCAACAGAAAAAACAGTGATGAATGACATGAGTCTGGTTGAGCTGCTGTACATAGTGCACGAGAGTCAATAAGTCACTTAATGTTCAGCAGTCTGATGGCAGAGGGGAAAAAGCTGTTCATGTGCCGGGAGGTTTTAGTCCGAATGGACCGAAGTCTTCTGCCTGAGGGGAGGGGGGCAAACAGTACGTGACCAGGGTGTGAAGGATCGGCTATGATCCGGCCAGCACGCCTCCGGGTCCTGGAGATGTACAGGTCCTGGAGAGATGGGAGCTTGCAGCCGATCACCTTCTCAGCAGTGCGCACGACGCGCTGCAGCCTTAGTCTGTCCCTGGCAGTGGCTCCTGCATACCACACAGTTATGGAGGAGGTGAGGATGGACTCGATGATGGCCGTGTAGAACTGCACTAGCATCTTGGTGGGTAGCTTGAGCTTCCTCAGCTTCCGCAGAAAGAACATCCTCTGCTGGGCCTTTTTGATGAGGGAGCTGATGGTTGGCTCCCATTTGAGGTCCCGGGTGATGGTGGTGCCCAAGAAGCGGAAGGAATCTGCAATGGTGATGGGAGAGCCTGTGATGGTGAGGGGGGGCAGGGGGGTTGTGACTTTCCTGAAGTCCACAATCATCTCCGCTGTCTTCAGAGCGTTCAGCTGCAGGTTGTTATGGCTGCACCAGGACACCAGCTGGGCCACCTCTTTCCTGTAGACGGACTCGTCGCCGTTGGAGATGAGCCCGATGAGGGTGGTGTCGTCCGCAAACTTAATCAGCTTAACAGACTGGTGGGAGGAGGTGCAGGAGTTGGTATAAAGGGAGAAGAGTAGGGGGGAAAGTACACAGCCCTGGGGTGATCCAATGCTGATGCTAACAGAGTCCGAGACAGACTTCCCCAGCCGCACATGCTGCCTCCGGTCCGTCAGGAAGTCGGTGATCCACCTGCAGAGGGAGTCAGGCACGTTGAGCAGGGACAGCTTGTCCTGGAGCAGATCGGGGCGGATGGTGTTGAATGCAGAGCTGAAGTCCACAAACAGAATCCTGGCGTAGGTTCCCGGGGAGTCCAGGTGCTGCAGGATGGAGTGGAGGGCCAGGTTGACTGCGTCGTCCACAGACCTGTTAGCACGGTAGGCAAACTGCAGCGGGTCTAGGAGGGGTGTGGTGATGGACTTGAGGTGAGACAGGACCAGGCGCTCAAAGGACTTCATGACTACAGAGGTGTGCGCTACAGGTCTGTAGTCGTTAAGTCCAGTAATCCGTGGCTTCTTGGGGACAGGGATGATGGTGGAGGATTTGAGGCAGGTCGGCACGTGACATTGCTTAAGGGAGGTGTTAAAAATGTCTGTGAAGACAGGAGCCAGCTCTTTCGCACAGTGTCTCAGGGTGGAGGGAGACACACCGTCCGGCCCGGGGGCCTTGCGCGGGTTCAGTCTGGAGAACTGTCTGTGCACGTCCTGCTCACTGATGACAAGGGCAGGGGGGGAGGAGGAGGAGGAGGGGGGGACTGCTTTTGATGAATTAGGGGCTGAGGAGGCAGTGGAGCTGGGTGGAGTGGGTGAGTTGGACACAGCTGACGAGGTGTCAAAACGGGCGTAATGTTGGGACAGTTTTTGACAAAGGGCTTTGTCATCCTGACCTTTAGAAGCCTGAGGCCGATAGTTGGTGATTTGCCTCAGTCCTCTCCACACAGAAGCCGAGTCATTAGCAGTGAACTGCTGCTGGAGTCTCTCAGAATACACAGATTTAGCTCTCCTCAGCTCTCTGTTAAACCGATATTTGACCTCTCTGTAGCAGTCCCTGTCTCCACTTTTCAACGCTGCTTCCTTCTCATTCCTGATCTGTCTGAGCTTGGCCGTGAACCAGGGCTTATCATTAGAGTATCTCACCCTGGTGCGCGATGGAAGAATTTGCTCCTCACAGAAGTTGATATATGAGTTCACAGTGTCTGTGTACTCATTAAGATCATGTGTGGCTCCTTTAAACATGCCCCAGTCAGTTATTTCCATGCATGTGTTCAGTTTCTCTCCAGCTTCACTGGTCAATTTCTTCGTGGTGGTCACAACAGGTTTAGTGAGTTTCAGCCTCTGTCTGTATGTGGGGATGAGGTGGACCATCACGTGATCAGATAGTCCCAGCGCAGCGCGGGGAACAGCACGATATGCGTCTTTCACTGTGGTGTAACAGTGATCCAGCGTGTTATTTCCTCTGGTTGGACATTTAATAAACTGTTTGTAGCGGGGGAGCTCGTGACTCAGATTGCTCTGGTTAAAATCGCCCACCACAATAACCAGGGAGTCTGGAAAGTTCCGCTCCGTGAGTTGGATGTGATCCGCGAGCACGCGCTGAGCTTCGCACGTGTCCGCGTCGGGAGGGACGTACACAGCGACGAGGATGAATGAGGCGAACTCCCGCGGGGAATAAAATGGCTTGCAGTTAATAAAAAGAAATTCCAGGGCGGGAGAACAGTGTTTGGAAATCACCGTTACATCAGAGCACCAGCTGTTGTTAATATAGAAGCACACTCCTCCTCCAATAGACTTACCGGAGAGCTCTGTGACGCGATCAGCACGAAACAGCTGAAATCCCTCGAGGCTGATCGCGCTATCTGGAATGTTCTCTTTAAGCCAGGTCTCAGAGAAACAGATGACAGATGAGGAAGCGAGGTCCTTAAATCGCATCAGCAGTCTTAATTCTTCTACCTTGTTCAAGAGAGAATTGGCATTGGATAGAAATATGCCAGGCAAGGCTGTTCGCGTGCCTCTCCTATGCAGCCGAGGCACAAGTTTGCTGGAATTCTGGCCCATTCCTCCTGACAGAACTGGTGTAACTAAGTCAGGTTTGTAGGCCGCCTTGCTCCCACGTTTTTTCAGCTCTGCCCACAAATTTTCAGTGTGCTTGAGATCAGAGCTTTGTGATGGCCACTCTAAAACATTGGCTTTCTTGTCCTTAAGCCACTTCAACAGTCCAGTTTTAGTTTCATCAGACCACAGGACATGTCTCCAAAAATTAAGGTCTTGTCTTTACATATACAAACTATAATCTGGCGTTTTTATGTTGCTTTTTGAATAATGGCTTCTTCCTTGCTGAGTGGCCTTTCAACCTATGTTGGTACTGGACTCGTTTCACTGTGGATAATGATGCTCTTTTACCAGCTTTAGACAGCGTCTTCACAAGGTCTTTTGCTTTTGTTCTCCATTGATACGCACATTTCACACCAACACACGTTCATCTCTGGGACAAAGAACCTGTCTTCTTCTTGGGAGGTATGAAGGCTAGACATTTCCATTGTGATGATCAGGTGAGTGTGCACCCCTTCCCCTTCTTTTTCTGTTTGTTCCTGGCTCTCGAGCTCATCAACACACCTGCGTGATTGGACACTCCTGCCGCTTCCTGGTCTTCCAGCGTATAAAAGAACTAGTGTGTGAATGATTCCCCGCTGGACCGTTAGGTGTTGCTGCCACAAGCAACTCCAGTTAATGTTGTTTGGCAAATTCTGTATACTCGTTGTCTCACCTTATTGTGTCTTCTCCCCTTTAGGTTTGCTGCCACTTCAGCGGTGTGTCTCCGGGGCTGTGCACGCTCACCTGAACCATTCATCTCAAGAGAATGAACTCACCCACCCAGGTCAACCCATCCATTTCCTCAACCCGTCATCTCCCCATTGTGTCCCATGCAGGAGTTCTCTGACAGGCCCTCTGCTTATACAGTAAGCCTTTCTCTTCCCGCTCACCTTCATTCTCCCTAGGTATCCTTGTTATTAATCATTTCTCTTTTCCTCTCTTTCAGGCTGTGAGTGGCTCCAGCGTGTGCCTGGTGTTTGTGTGTATTTAAGTTAGCGTCTATTTTGCTTTATTCTGTACTCATGCATATTTCTATGTTCATTAAGTTAGTGTTGTGTGTCTTTTGGTTTTCATTAAAACTGTGTCAAATTTTTCCACTTGAGTCTGAGTGTTCATTCAGTGTGGTTGCTCTGTATCTGAGCCTTTCTGGTATTAAATCATGACATCCATGGTGTTTATACTTGTGTATAATTCTTTGAGCAGATGACCGTGGCACCTTCAGACATCTGGAAATTGTACCCAAGGATAAACCAGACTTGTGTGAGGTCCACAATTCACTTCCTGATGACATAATGCACGGCTCAGGAGACGCACACACACAGGCTTAGAGTAGTTCAAAGAGTTTATTAACAGCAGGAGTGAATGAGTGCGTGTCTGCGGGATGTGAATGTGTTGGTGATGGTGTCTGCTCCAGGCACAGAGGCAGGTGACCGTACAGCCGAGCAACCCTATGGAGAGAGCACAGGGAGAGGGTGACGGGCATACACCAACACAGGAGGGATTTATGGCGAGAGAAGGACTTACTTGGTGGGTCAGGACAGCTGGCACAACAAGGGGGCGAAGCCCGGAAGACAGCCACCTGGAGAGCTCCGTACAGCAGCGAGGATTGGGCGATGGAGTGGAGATGTCCGCCGCTGGGGAATCCACCTGTGCACAGGGGAGAAGACTGAAGAAGAGAGGTAAGCGATCTTCTTACCAAAAAAGGTGATGCTGAAGAGAAGTATGCTCACAACGGTGAGGGACGAAGTCTGACGGCTTCAGGCCGAGCCTCCGGGCGAGACGGCCTTTATCCCTTGCCGCTGATGATTGTCAGGTGCGTGAGCAGGTGGCGCCGCTGATGAATGGCGCGGCGTGACAGTACTCCCCCCTCTAGCAGCGCCTCCTGGCGATGGCTTATCCGGGTGCGCTCGGTGGAAGTCTGCGATGAGCGATGGGTCCAACACAAACGACGGGGGCACCCATTGTCGATGCTCGGGCCCATAGCCCTCCCAGTCCACCAAGTATTGCAACCCACGACCTCGGCGCCGGGAGTCCAGGATGGAGGAGACGGACCAGGCCGGATGGCCACCAATCATCCGGGGCGCGGGTTGCGCTGCAGGAGGAGGGCAAAGGGGGTCAGTGACTGCCAGTTTCACCTTCGACACATGGAAAGTGGGATGGATGCGGAGGGAGGGGGGAATAGCCACGCGCACAGCCACCGGGTTGATGATCCGGGTGATGGGAAAGGGACCCATGAATCGCTGTGCCAGCTTCCTCCTCTCGCCTTTCAATGTGACGTCCTGGGTAGACACATACACGAGTTGCCCAACTCTGTACGCCGGGGCAGGTCTTCTGTGCCGGTCCGCCACGGTCCTGTTGCGCTCCGCTGTGCGTAAAAGCGCATGACGCGCGGCAGCCCAGGTGGAGCGGAACTGCCTAAGGTGCGCCCTAACAGAGGGGACAGTTACCTCGTTCTCCTGCGCTGGAAACAGCGGGGGGTCGTAACCCAGGGACGCTTTGAAGGGGGACATCCCCGTTGCAGAAGAGCGGGCGGTGTTGTGGGCATACTCCACCCAGGCGAGATGGTTGCTCCAGGACGTCGGCTTGGATCTAGTAACACAGCGGAGCGCAGCCTCCAGCTCCTGATTGGTCCTCTCACACTGCCCGTTAGACTGGGGGTGATGGCCGGAGGAGAGGCTCACCTTGGCTCCGATGGCGGTACAAAAAGATCTCCAATCCTCGGATGAAAATTGGGGGCCCCGGTCCGAGACCACGTCCACCGGAATCCCGTGCAGCCTGACCACGTGTTGGACGAGGAGGCCCGCCGTCTCCAGGGCAGTAGGGAGACCTCGCAGGGGGATGAAGTGCGCCGCCTTGGAGAAACGGTCCACGATGGTCAGGACGGTGTCAAAGGAGTTGGAAACGGGGAGTCCGGTGATGAAATCCAGTGCGATGTGCGACCAGGGCCTGCCGGGGACGGGCAGAGGCTGGAGCAGACCCGCTGGGGGGGCATTTCCCGACTTGCTGGTGGCACAGATTGGGCAAGCCCGGGCGTAGCGGGCTGCATCCCTCCGCAGGCCTGGCCACCAAAAGGACCGTTGGAGGAGGCTGATCATCCGAGAGGTGCCGGGATGACAGGTGAGCCGGGAGGTGTGGAGCCAGTGGATGACCTCTCCTCGGACCGCAGATGGGACGAACAGTCTTCCCTCCGGTCCGCCGCCAGGATCAGGTTCCACCTCCTGCGCCTTCCGGATCTTGTCTTCAATGTCCCAAGAGATGGCACCGAGGACGCACGACCTGGGCAGGATAGTGTGGGGCGTCTCCTCAGCCTCCACGGGGGTGAACTGCCTAGAGAGGGCGTCAGGCAGGCCGTTTTTGGAGCCCGGCCTGAAGGTGATTGAGAAGCGGAACCTGGCGAAGAACAAAGACCAGCGCGCCTGGCGGGCATTCAGGCGCTTGGCAGATCGTAAGTACTCTAAGTTCTTGTGGTCCGTCAGGACCACAAACGGCAGGTCCGCCCCCTCTAGCCAGTGGCGCCACTCCTGTAAGGCGAGTTTAATGGCCAGGAGCTCTCTGTCCCCCACATCGTAGTTTCTCTCCGCCGGGGACAGGCGCCGGGAGAAGAAGGCGCACGGCCGTTTGGCGCCATCGTCAGGTGACCGCTGGGATAACACTGCTCCCACTCCCGTGTCCGATGCGTCCACCTCCACAATGCACTGCAGCGCGGGGTCGACCTGGCGAAAGACCCGGGAGGAGGAGAACTCCGCCTTCAGCGCCCTAAAGGCAGCAGCGACCTCTTCAGTCCACCGGAACGGGACCTTCGGGGACGTGAGGTGGGTCAGCGGTCCGACGATCGAGCTGAAATTTGGGACAAAGCGGCGGTAAAAATTGGCGAAGCCAACAAACTGTTGCACCTGCTTCCGGGATGCGGGAGTAGGCCACTCCACCACCGCCTTCACCTTCTCTGGGTCTGGGAGCACCTGGTCTTGAGCGATGATGAATCCCAGGAAGGATGTGGTCCTAGCGTAGAATTCGCATTTCTCAGCCTTCACGTACAGACGATTCTCCAGCAGTCTTTGGAGGACCCACCTCCCATGGACCTGGTGCTCGTCCCTGGACCTGGAGAAGATAAGGATGTCATCCAGGTAGACGAACACAAAAAGGCCGATGAAATCCCGGAGGACATCATTAATGAGGCGCTGAAAGACGGCAGGAGCGTTGGTTAGCCCGAACGGCATGACGAGATACTCAAAGTGGCCGTTCGGGGTACGGAAGGCTGTCTTCCATTCATCTCCCTCCCGGATCCGGACGAGGTGGTAAGCGCTGCGTAAATCCAGCTTGGTAAACCAGGTCGCCCCCTGGAGGGAGTGAAAGGCAGTGTCCATGAGGGGCAGGGTGTAACGGTCCCTCTCAGTGATGTCATTTAGCGCTCGGTAGTCTATGCAGGGGCGGAGGGATCCGTCCTTTTTCCCGACAAAGAAAAACCCCGCCCCCACGGGTGACGACGAAGGGCGAATAATCCCAGCGCTCAGTGATTCCTTCAGGTATGTATTCATGGTCTCCTTCTCCGGCGCCGACAGGCTGTAGAGCCGACCAGAAGGCAGGGGGGCCCCCTGGCGGAGGTTAATGGCACAGTCATAGGGTCGATGCGGGGGAAGAGACATAGCTTTCGATTTACTAAATACCATACCCAGGTCGTGAAATTCTGGAGGCACCAGTGACAGGTCCGGAGGTGCTGTATCCGCCACAGGGGAAGCCGCGGACGGGGAGCAGGCAGCGGACTGAAGGCAGGTGCCCATACAGAAGGTACTCCATGCCGATACCCCAGCGGACCTCCAGTCCAGGACAGGGTTGTGGAGGCGTAGCCAGGGATACCCCAGGATGACGGGCGACACAGAGTTGGGCAGGACGTAAAATACCATCTCCTCCCGGTGGTTCCCTGAGATGATGACTGGGACAGGCATGGTTTGGTGAGAAACTCTCCCAAGGGAGGCACGGGAGAGATGGACCAGGGAGATGGGGTGTTTTAATGCCTGACAGCGGATGCCCAATCGGGTTGCCAGGCCTTGTGAAATGAAGCTGCCCTCTGCGCCCGAATCCACCAGTGCGTGGGTGAGGTGCCCAGTGGGATTGTGGCAAAAACGGATGGGCAGCTTTAATTGAGTGAGAGTGTCTAACCGGTTGGGATCCGCGAGGCTCCCTACAGCGATTCGCGGACCCCGCCGACTGGCTTTCCGCGGGCAACGCTCCACAGTGTGTTGGTCACCTCCGCAATACATGCAGAGGCCCAACTCACGGCAGCGTTGTTTCTCCGCAGGGGAAAGCTTGGTCCAGCCCGTCACCATCGGCTCCGACTCCTCGGGGCACGATGCTGGCGGCGCCGCCAGGGGGCGAGCTTGGAGCAGGTGCGGCGAGACTCCACGAGGGCGAGAAGAAGAAGACTTCCGCCCCGAGGAGCGCTCGCGCAGCCTGTTATCCAAACTTATCGCTAAGGATGTCAGCTCCGCTAGCGTCCCAGGGATATCCCGTCCAGCCAGTTCATCCCTCAGATCATTATTGAGGCTGCGGAGGAACAGGCCACAGAGGGAGCGTTCCTCCCAGCCCAATTCCTCCGCCGCTACCCGGAAGTCGACCGAGTAGTCCGCTGCCGACCGGCCTCCCTGCTGGAGAGCGAGAAGCCGATCGACCTGGACCGTCTCGGTTTGAGAATGGTCAAAGACCTCCAGAAAGCGCCTCACGAACTGGTCATAGGTGAGGGTGGCATAACTGGGCCTCGCCATTACGGCGTAGGTCCAAGTTAACGCACGCCCCTCCAGAAGATTCCCTATGTAACCAATCCGACTGTGATCCGAGGGAAAATCTCCGGGCACACGGTGGAACACGGACTCACACTGCATAATGAACCCCCGCGCTCCGCCGAGCTTACCGCTAAAGCGGGCGGGGGTCGGAATCGGTGTGAGCCGAACCGGTGCCACTGGAGCCGGCTGGATGGCCGCTGGAACGGCAGGAGCCGCGCCACCCTGACGAGCCGGGGGGAACGGCTGTTGAGGATCTAAGCGGCCCAACCGGTTAGTTAAGTTTAATAATTGATTTAGGATAACCTGCTGTTGATAAGCAATCTGATCCACTCTAGCCTCGAGAGTGGTAAACCGGTGTGCGAGCCCGCCGTCCGCCGAGCCGCTCTGCTGAAGCCGTACTGACATAATGCACGGCTCAGGAGACGCACACACACAGGCTTAGAGTAGTTCAAAGAGTTTATTAACAGCAGGAGTGAATGAGTGCGTGTCTGCGGGATGTGAATGTGTTGGTGATGGTGTCTGCTCCAGGCACAGAGGCAGGTGACCGTACAGCCGAGCAACCCTATGGAGAGAGCACAGGGAGAGGGTGACGGGCATACACCAACACAGGAGGGATTTATGGCGAGAGAAGGACTTACTTGGTGGGTCAGGACAGCTGGCACAACAAGGGGGCGAAGCCCGGAAGACAGCCACCTGGAGAGCTCCGTACAGCAGCGAGGATTGGGCGATGGAGTGGAGATGTCCGCCGCTGGGGAATCCACCTGTGCACAGGGGAGAAGACTGAAGAAGAGAGGTAAGCGATCTTCTTACCAAAAAAGGTGATGCTGAAGAGAAGTATGCTCACAACGGTGAGGGACGAAGTCTGATGGCTTCAGGCCGAGCCTCCGGGCGAGACGGCCTTTATCCCTCGCCGCTGATGATTGTCAGGTGCGTGAGCAGGTGGCGCCGCTGATGAATGGCGCGGCGTGACACCTGATAGCTTGGCTGATTTCTTTTTATTTTCCCATGATGTCATATGAGGAAGCAGTGTGTTTGAGTTGTGCCTTAAAATACATCTACAGATGTGCCTCCCATTAACTCAGAGGCTGTCACTTAACCCATTAGAAGCTTCCAAAGTTGTGACATCATCATCTGGGCCTTCCCAAATTGTTTAAAGGCATAGTAAACTTTGGGAACTTTCACACATAACTTGTTTGGTCTGGACGTTCAAACTTTTCAGTTTGGTTCAGACCAAAATTTTAAGAATGAAAACTCCACCAAACCATGGTCTGGAACAAAGAGCCAAAATTTGTTTTGGCAAAAAGAGGTGGTCTTGGTCTGGATCAAATTGAACCTTGGTCTGGTTTGTTTAGAGTGTGAAACTAATTTTCAGAAAGGTTCAGACTTTTAGACAAACACATTAAGCTAACGCAGCTGATAAGAGGGAAAGTGAGCCATGGTATGACAGACAGAGAAAGAGATCCAGACATTAATAGTCAATTAAAATATCATAAAAATGCAGAAACTTACCATATATTTTCGGAGGGGATGTGACGGAGAGTGGTGAAGGATTGGAGGATGAGAAGGACAAATATAATACCTGTATAATATTTTAGCCTTACTAAACTAGTTTACTGACTAATATGATGGAGTCTGAACCAGTTTCCACTTAAAGCGTAGTTGCTGATGTGTCCTGAGCTGCAGAAAACACCTCCAACGGTGAGTAGTATGCTTGCTAACTGTAGCGTCTGTGCTAACAACATAAACATTGTCATGACAACAATACGTCAGTGCATTACCTAAAGTTTTTTCGTCCGCTTGGATAAAGAGCGGTGTGAACTCAAACCTAACTGGAGCAAATGTATACAACAACATAAAAACTTTAGTCCAGACTTTGGTGCAGACTTTCAGATGTGAAAATGCCCTCAGTGCATGTAAACTCTGATTAGAAGAAAGCAATAAAAAATATTGAACAAATATAAAAATATTTAGCAAATAGAAATAATTTAGGTAATCCTAACTAATCTAAAACAGAAAAAGTTTAGTCCGATTTCATGTCAGACAGTAAGAAAAAAAAAAGGTTATGTGCCTTTTTATACAGTGTAAAACATCTGGTTTCAACTGTACTATACCTATGCATCCTTTAAATACCATAACTTCTCTTGAACATATACAGTATAATACTTCCTTCCTGTACTCATAATTCTTCCACAGTACTTTCACACTGATCCACACTATAGCTAGGCCATGTGACCTTAAGATTTTGCATTTGATGTAACTGACCTTCCTAAGACATAATAAATGCTTCAAAGGTCTTTATAGTTGGGACCATGCCAGCTCATAACTGAGATGATGAAGAATCTTGTTGAAGTGGATCTGAAGTTTTTCATGTCACACACAGAAACAGATTTAAAAAAAAGCATCAAAAAGAAAGGAACCTCTACCTTATTAATCAGTGATTCAAGATGAGTCATTACTTGGACATGCACTTGCTCATGCTTTTGTAGGTGAAGATTTGCACCAGAAAGAATCCTAAAAGGACAGTGTCACTGCTGCCACAAAATAAACAACAGAAAGTAAAACACTGAGCTACTGTATATGAACTGTGATGTGGTAAAGACTGTAATTATAGACTGAGCTATAGTTGTTCATCAATATCTCAAAATTCACCAGTCAAAGTGTTTGGTGAGCCATTTTTCTACAGTATATTGAGCTGACATTTTTCCTTGTACTAAGCTTTGCAGCTGGCTGAAATATGAGGGAAAAGTGTAAGAACTTTCAATACAGTACTGAACAGAAAATACTCCAACATGCATCGAACAGAAACAACATTATGACTACCTGCCTAATATTGTGTGGGTCCCCCTTTTGCTGCCAAAACAGCCCTGACCTGTTGAGACATGGACTCCACTAGACCACTGAAGGTGTGTTGTGGTATCTGGTGCCAAGATGTTAGCAGCGGTATACTGTACATCCTTTCATGGAACTGTGGCCTTTTTCAGCAGGACAATGTGTCGCACCACAAATCAAAAGTGATCCAGGAATAGTTTGAAGAGCACAGCAACAAGTCTGAGGTGTTGACTTGGTCTCCAAATTCCCCAGATCTCAATCCAATTGCGTATCTGTGGGATATGTTGGCCAAACAACATGGAGGCCCTACCTCACAACTTATGGGACTTAAAGCATCTGGTGCTGGCATCTTGGATCCAGATACCACAGCATAGAAATGTTATGCCTGATTGGCTTAAGTACTGGTTGAACAAAGGTCAGGGTTTTTTTGTTTGAAGCAACTGGTTTTGTGTGGAAAGTATCCATACCCATTGGGGGAGATGGTGCAACTCTTTTTGGATAGGAAGTTGATGTCTGTCCTCGAAGAGAAAATACCCTATATG
Source organism: Pholidichthys leucotaenia (assembly GCA_020510985.1). Classification (NCBI taxonomy): domain Eukaryota; kingdom Metazoa; phylum Chordata; class Actinopteri; order Cichliformes; family Pholidichthyidae; genus Pholidichthys; species Pholidichthys leucotaenia. The sequence goes on along the minus strand of CM035840.1, from coordinate 277,144,090 downwards.
GTTGATTTTACGATCACACATTATAACCTACAGTCATGTGAAAAAAATTGGACACCCCTATAAATAATAAGTTCTTTATTAAGAAATGTTCACATATCTATTTCTGACCTTTTTTGTTTTTATTTGCATTTTTTTAAAATTTATTTTGGCCATTTTAAGTGGGAATGAATGTGGGTGTGTCCTCAAAAATATGGGGGGGGGTGTCCTAATTTATTCCTCACTATTTGTTTAGAATTACATTTTACAGAAAATTTGAAAAAAAAGACTTTAATTCATTTTTAATTGTTTAGTTGTATTACATGAATCTCCCAGTATTTTTTACATTCATATTAAATAGCCATATGTCCAAATATGCTAAAACACACACACACACACACACACACAGGCTTATACAGGGTGTCCTAATTTTTTCACATGACTGTATATCAGTGAATGTCAACTGGTTGCCCGTGGACTACATTCAGCCCACCAAAGCTTTCTATCCGGCCTCCACCATATTGCTGAATTCAGGAATAGTTTAGTTCAAACTTTATTTCATTAATTCCTTTATATTTATGAAAAATTCCAATAGATAGTCAAATTTCTGAGTGTAAGACAGCAAAAGGAGTATAAACTCAGAGAAAATGCAAACTTAAAAAAAGAAGTGAAAGAAGATATGACTGCGTTAGACCTCAAGCTCACAATGTCAGAGCTTAAGAGAGCTGTGCAAGATAGTGGATACACAGTTCCAGGATATGATCAGTTAAGCTATGCTGTGTTCCGGCAGTTGCCTATGCAATCAGTGGAACTGGTGCTGAAATTGTTTAACAGAATATGGAAGGAAGGGGTTATCCCAAGAGGGTGGAAAAAGGCTGTATTTTTACCATTTAATAAGCCAGGGAAAGATCCAACGCATCCAGGCAACTACATGCCAATAGCATTAACGTCACACTTGGGGAAATGGATGGAGAAGGTGTTAGTTTACAGACTCTCATATGTACTAGAACAAAGATGATTAATAAACAACTATCAGAATGGTTTTAGAAGAGAAAGATCCGCATTGGATGCTCTAATTAGGCTAAGTAATGATATTGAAAAGACTCTCAAAATGAAAGAAGTAATGGTTATAGTTTATCTGGATATCGAAAAGGCTTATGACTCACTGTGGAGGGATGGACTTCTTATCAAATTGAATAAAATGGGCATTGGTGGTAGGATGTATAATTGGATAATGGATTTTTTAACACACAGGACGATTAGGGTTAAAGTAGGATCAGAAGTTTCTAATGACTTTGACATAGAAAATGGTGTTCCTCAGGAGTGTGATAAGTCCAGTTTTATTCAATATAATAATTAATGACGTTTGAGAATCAAGAGGGATGCATCAAAACAGCACTATATGCAGATGATGGAGCCATATGGACAAAGGGAAGAAATGAGAAATTTGTGTTCAAAAACATCAGGAAAGCAAATGAAAAAGTGGAAAAGTGGTCATGTGAGTGGGGATTTAAAATTTCAAACAGTAAAACCTGCTACATGATTTTCACAAAAAAAACACAGAACTGGTACAGAACAATCAACATTATATAATCAACCAATAGAGAAAGTGAGTGAGTTCAAATATCAAGGATTGTGGTTTGATAGTGCATACACATGGAGCATTCATGTTAAAAATCTGGAGACAAAGTGCAAAAAAGTCATTAATCTCATAAAAGCTGAAGCTGGACATGGATGGGGTGCAGATAAGCAGGCTTTAATTGGCATTTACAGAGCACTAATGAAATCGACAATAGACTATGGATGCATGATTTATGGAGCAGCAGCAAAACGACTCTGGAAAAAATAGACAGAATGCAGCATAGAGCACTTTGCCTGTGCATTGGAGCCATCAAAACAACACCAAACAATGGAGTTTTAATAGAAGCAGGAGAAATGCCAATGGATTTGAGAAGAGATAAACTCGCATTATCATACTGGGTCAAGCTGAAAGGAATTGAGGACGCAAATATTTCAAAAACAGCACTTCAAGACTTCTGGGAATATTCTAACTTCCAGGGACACGGGTTTAGGTGGACAACTGAAAGAAAAGCCAGAATGTATGGACTAGACACTACTGATATAGCTAACACCACTCCAGTGAGTAATGTCTCCCCTTGGCTGTTTCTGGGAAAAGAAGTAGACATTAGTGTGCTAATGAGGAAAAAAGATTGGCATATGAGTGAAGTTGGCGTTAAAACAAGCATTTACCTCAGGAACACTTACTCTAACTACTTACAGCTCTATACTGATGGTTCAAAGAACAAAGAGAGCTCTGTTGGAGTTGGAGTATACATTCCAGAGTTTAAAGTGACCATCTCAAAAACACTCTCCAGCAATACATCCATGTTTACAGCAGAGATGGTGGAAATAATTATTGGTTTGCAGTGGGTGGAGGAGGTCAGACCGGACCGGGTGGTGGTGTGCACAGATTCACTTGCAGTTTTAAAAACCATACAGGCACTAAAATCTACAAGGGAAGACTTGGTGATTGAGCTATATCACAGTTTATTTAGGGTACACAGGGGTGGTGGAGAAGTTCAGTTTTGTTGGGTTCGTGCACATGAAGGGTTGAAAGGGAATGACTGTGACAAAAATCTATTGCACTTAAGAATTATATGACATATTACTCGGCCCAGGAAAACACGCATGCAGGCTCAGACAGATTTGAGAGCTTTATTGAGCAACAATATTTGTGAGTGGATGCGTGTATGCAAGATGTGAATGTGATGTAGGTGGGGAATGAGATCAGGACAGAGCAGTTCGCCGTTCAGCCAGGCAACCCTATGAGAGAGGAGAGCAGGGATTAGCTGGGCAACCACACGAGAAAGTGACGATGTTACTGTGCTTACTTGTAGCGGCGCGGTGGCTGGCGTGGCAAGTCCCAAGCCTGGGAGACAGCGACCTGCTGTGCGTCCGGGAAGATGCGGCAAGTGGAGGAGCAGCGTGACGAGGGAGAGAGAGTCCGCCGCCACGGAATCCACCTGTGCACAGGGGAAAACTGAATGGAGAAGGTAAGGCAGGAATGACAGCTTACGTGTCCGTTGAGAAGACAGCTGGCCCAAACGATAGGGAAGTAGCTGTGAAGGTTACGCAGGGAGACAGACGGCTCCAGGCCGCAGCTCAGGGCAGGATGGAATAAATAGCAGAGCTTAACGAGGCGCAGGTGTGCGCACAGCTGAGATGGAGGCCCGTGAGCTGCGGGTGATGACATTATAAAACAACAAATAGGAGGGAAGACATCATTGTGGCAAGACTCAGACTGGATCATACAGGTTTAAATGGCACTTTATTCACCATGGGGAAAAACGAAAGTGACAAATGTAGAGAATGTGGAGTAAAAGAAAATGTCGAGTGCATCTTATTACACTGTCACAAGTATGGAAATGAAAGAGAGAGAATGAAAAATGAAGTTTGAGCGGCCGGTAGGGAATGGGATTTAACTGGGATTCTGGGAACAGATGGGACATTGAGAGGCACTAAGGATCACGAGAAGGGCTCTTTTCTCTTTTTTAAATAACACAGGATTAAGTCATAGAATTTAGGGGTCGGGCTCAGATGACATAATGTTACACACTCTTGTACAGTAGGTGGTGGTATGCACCTTTCAGTTGTTTGCTATCCGCCAGTAACCAAGAGAAGAAGAAGAAGAATGTAGCATCAGATTATTCTTCTCACCCTTCCCGGACAGTGGGAGAGTGTAAGGAGGAGGAGACAGGCTTGCTGTAGCTCTTCTGCAGATAACCTATAGCTCAGCTTTTATTATTATTATTATTATTATTATGCAAAATGCTGAATATCTTTTGGTCTTTCTGAAATCATTCAGCATAGTAGAGAATGCATACCTGCCAATATTTAGGTTTTAAAAAGCAACGGGTTTTCACTGGATGGTGGGGAGTTTAGGTAGAAAAAACTTATATGTGTTATGATCGAGACATTCTGTCCATGTTTCCTGTTATTTTTGAAATGTTTGTCAAATCCTGTTATCATTAGTTTGTTGGGTTATCCTCAGTTCTTAGTTCAGTTGTTTTCTGCCTGTTTTGGTTTCTTTATGATTATTGTTTGCATTATTTGCCCTCTGTGTTCTCCAGTGTCCTTTGTCTGCACAGCCCCATCCGTCGTCCATGCCCATAGAAACCAAGTCTACGCGAGTATTTGTGCATGCCTGTTGCTGAAGTGTCTCCTCCTGTCTCAGAAAGCTGTGTTGTTCACAGTCATGCCTGTGGCGTGCAGCTCAAACCTGAGGTGTTTCATCTTCACGGCATCTTTTGATGTGCAGCAGTTCTCCTCACTCTATTGCTCTCCATCTGGTGGGTCTTCTTCTTCTTCTTCTTCTTCTTCTTCTTCTTCTTCTTCTTCTTCTTCTTCTTCTTCTTCTTCTTCTTCTTCTTCTTCTTCTTCTTCTTCTTCTTCTTCTTCTTCTTCTTCTTCTTCATTCAGACCATTGGTTGAGGGATAGGTGCGTCGTAATTCCAGTTCATGGACAGGATCAGGAAAATTGATCTGAGCAAAAAGTGGCTTTCGACCCTGTTCAGGAAGACCCGTGCATGCCCATAGAAACCAAGAAACTGGAGCACCCAGAGAAAATCAGCTCTTTGCTTGGCATTTTACACATTTGTAGTGTAGACTGCCATTCTTCAAGGTTACACATTTTTACTGTGTCAGCACCTCTTTAAAAACAACATTGCTCAGAAAGCGACACTTTTGCTTAATTTCTTCATCTTGAGCCAGAATACGAAGAGTGTTTGATCTGGCAACTCTACTCGCAGCAACGTAGAATTGGCCACGGCTGACGAAATCTCATGCAGAAAACCCCAACTCGCTGTAAAGACTGGCCCTGTGACTTATTCACAGTCATGGCAAAGCAGGGTGTTACTGGAAACTGTTTACATTGCAAAGTGAATGGAAACATGTTGTCAGATGGTGTGAGTGTGATTCGTGGAATCAGGAGAGTGCGTCCAGTATTGACACCAATCACAGATGTTGCAACCAACAGGTGAGGCTGTATTTGTTCAATGATGTATCTTGAGCCATTGCAATGTCTGTTTTGTTGGTCAAATGGACTGCTTTGAATGGGTGTCGTTTTCTGTTACCATGCCCTGCCATCTCTGTTTTCCCCTGCTTGTTACTTCTTCTCCTGCTTGTTACTATTCTGTGTTATGTTGCTTACTTGTTTATGTGTATGTCTTTTAGCGAGTCCTGCGGTCTGTATGATGTCATACAGACATCCTTCTGAGATCATAGGAACATCAGCCTGATGGTTTATCTGACATCATATAGACTACGGTTTATGTGATGTCATATAGACATCATGTAGACAGTCCTATGATCGCCGGCATCATAGGAACATCATAGGACATTAGGAAGACATCATAGGCCATCCTATGATGTCCTATGAACGTGACAGAGATTTCTTAAATTTATAGATTTTTATCTGCTCCCTATATACTGTATATGTCAGCCTGTTTGTGTTGTTGTGGCATCATAGGTCAGTTACCCTTCTCATCATCTGGTTGTAGTTTCATTGTTCTCTGTGTAATTTGTGTTTGACAGTCCCTGAGCTGCTTTTGTTTATTCACTTTGTTTTTTTGTTAATAAATCATTATTGCACAAGTCCTGCCTGGTACCTTGGGTCCCACTTTAAAATAGTAACTGCCTTCCAAAGCAGTTATTTCTGACAGAATGACACCACCAACAAGGGACCCATCAGGCATGGACTCAGCAAGTGAGCTTGGCAGGAGGAGGAGGAAGTGGAGCTGCAACGAGCGAGAGGTGGGGGCCGCGGTGGAGGATCTGGTGGCCGTCGCTCGAAGCAGCTCTTCCTTGGGGGACACTTGGGATTGCTGGGAGGGAGTAGCGAACTTGATGACAGCTAGACCAAGTTTGCACTCTCACCCCTGGATTCAGAGACTGGCACTCCGTCTCTGCTACCTCCATTACCAGCCTCACAGCCCGTTTTCCCCAACCCGCTGTCTACTGCTATTCCCTCCATCCCTGTGGAGTACAACGGGACCTGCAGGGCATGCAGCAGTCCGGGTTGGAAAAGAGACTCTGGGAGACGCCGCTGTTCCTGGCGTTCCACCGCTGCACAACCAGCTGAGCCTCCAATGCCCAAACCTCCAGCTTTTCCTCCTCCTCATCACTCTTCTGCCTCTGCTTCAGCCCCATGGAGTTTTCCAGCCCCGGTGGACCCTCCTATGCCAGTTTTTATGATAGTTGTAGTGCTGGCTCCCACAGTTGCTGTGCTGGTGACCTTGCCCACAGCTTTTCTTCAGACTGCCTCATCTGCTGTTCTGCCAGTTTCCAGAGGCCATCACACCAGCTACTCCAGGGTCTTCCAAGGTCATCACAATACCAGCAGCTTCACCCGAGACCGCCAACCCAGCAGCAGTGAACCAGGAGTTAAGGCAAGCACTTTCCCCCTTATTTTCAACATCTATTTTTGAAAAGACTTGTCTTGCTCCTGCTGGGGGGTCCAAAGTGCAGTTCCCATCTTCCTCTGGGTCCTCTCTGTTCGTCTCTGCCGCTGACAACTGTGGAAATGCATCCTGTGTTTCTTTCTTTCCATCCAAGGTGGCTGCGGCAGGGGTGGAGGAGGATGCTTTACCATCAGCGGTCTCTGTGATGCACATCCCAGCACCAGTGGCAGTTCCTCATTGCTCCTCAGTTCTAGTACCTGCTCCACAGCGCCTCCCAGATCCAGTACCTGTCCCTCAGCACTTTCCAGCTCCAGTACCAGCTCCACCGGCCATCTCTCCTGCAGTATATCCTGAGGTCATCTACCCAGCAGGAGGAGACAAGGAGTTAAGGCAAGTACGATTTCATTTATGTTCTACCACTATTTTTGAAAAGACTTGCCTTGGTTCTGGTGGTGGTGGTGGTGGTGGGGGGTGCAAGCACACTCCCCACCAGTCTCTGATGCTTATGACTGTCGTGTCACCTCACTGACCCCCTGTTTACCTCCATTGTCCGAGGTGGCTGTGTCGAGGATGGAGGTGCAGGAGGACTATGCGCCATCATCTCCATCATTGGAGCATGCTGCTCCATCATCACTGTCTCCATAGCAATCCGCTCCCCCCGTTATCCAGGGGGTCGAGCTTTCCACTCTTCCCTTTGTCCAAGAGGTCAGTAGACCTCTACCCATTGTCTAAGAGGTCAGGAGACCTTTACTCATTGTCCAAGAGGTCAGGAGACCTCCACCCATTGTCCAAGGCATAGAACAGCCCACTCCACCTGGGCCATCTGAGCAGTTTATTTTACCTGGGTTGTTTGAGCGGTCCTCTCCACCTGGGCCATCTAAGCAGTCCACTCCACTTGGGCCGACAGAGCAGTCTACTCCACCTTCGCTGCCTGGGGTCGCCACTCTGCAGCTGCCATTAGCCCCTGCGCCAAAGGCTCCTCAGGTGCTATCTTCTAAACTAAAAGCTCCTATGTTGTTGACCCCTGAGCAAAAAGCTCCTAAATTGGTAACTCTTGCAGTAGAATCACTTATATTAGTGCCTCCAGAGCAAAAAGTTCCAATGTTGGGGTCCTCGGAATTAAGAGTTCCTTTATTTTCATCTTCAGAGCAAAAGGCTCCTATGATGTTAGGTTCAAAGCAAAAAGCTCCTGTATTGTTATCTTTGTCTTCGGAGCAGGAAGCTCCTGTGTTGTTATTTTCATCTTCAGAGTGGAAGTCTTCCGTGTTGTTATCTACAGAGCAAATGACTCCTGTGTTGTCATGTTTAGAGGAATAAGCTCCCTTGTTGTCGGGTTCAGAGCAAATGGCTCCTATATTATTGTATTCAGAGTAAAAGGCTCCCATATTATCTTTAGAGCAACGAGCTCCCATACTGTTATGTTCAGAGCAAAAAGCTCCTATGATGTCATTTTCAGAGCAAAAGGCTCACATATTGTTTTCGTCAGAGCAAAGGGCTCCTATATTGTTGTGTTCAGAGCAAACAGTTCCTACATGGTTATTCTCAGAGCAAATAGCTCCTACATGGTTATTTTCGGAGCAAACGGCTCCTACATGGTTATTTTCAGAGCAAAATGTTCCTATGTGGTTATTTTCAGACCAAACAGTTCTTATGTCATTATTTTCAGAGCAAACAGTTACTCTGTGGTTATTTTCAGAGCAAACAGTTCCTATATAGTGATTTTCAGAGCAAACAGTTTATTTTTGGTCTTCAGGACAAAAGGCTCCTTTATGGTCTCCAGAGCAAAGAGCCCCAATGTCATCTCCTGAGTTTAAAACTCCCATGTTATTTTCTTTTGAGTTAGAGGTACCTATGTTATCTTCTGAGTTTGAATGAATGAATGAATGAATGGATGAATCTTTATTTCGGATAGATTAAAAGTAAAGATTAAAAGAAAGGAACGTAATAATATAGCAAAGGGGAAAGAAAAAAATAAAACATCTTACAAGGTCAAATTAAACAATAACTCCTCTGATTATACAGTTCAACATAAGTTATCTGAAATGGGTGATGGCTGAAGTTGCCCACCCATATTCCATCCAAGAATTCAAAAGAAAAACAAGAGCGATTACAATTCAGAACAAAGCTAAGACAAAACGTGACAAAAATCTAAGCAACAACACAACACAGACTGAATATGATAATCCTTATGTGATTTTACATGTCATCTTGTATATACTGTATGTTTGGAGTATTTCTTCCTTTAGTTTTTCTTTAAATTGTCCAAGCATTGTACATGATTTTAATTCAGGTCCAAAAGCATTCCACAGTCTAACTCCTTGCACTGAGAGACAGTGTTGCTTGGTGGTAGTTCTCACTGAAGGTTTTTGAAATATAAATGTTTCTCTGAAATGATATTGTTTCTCCCTTATTTGGAACAACTTTTGGATATTTGCAGGCAGTGATAGATTCTTCACTTTAAACATTATTACTGCAGTTTTAAAGTCAACCAGATCTTTCAGCTTGAGAGCTTTTAATTTAAGAAAAAGTGGGTTTGTTGGTTCCCTGTAAGCAGCTTTGTTTATTATTCTAATAGCTCTCTTCTGAAGCATAAAGATTGGATATATGTTTGTTTTATATGTATTTCCCCATACTTCAGTACAATATGTCATGTAAGGGAGTATTAATGAATGATACTGTACAAAGTATATAGTGTGGGTTGATTCAGCAAATATTTCACTCTGTGTACTGTATATTGCAATTGATTTAGATATTTTACCTTTAATATAATTAATATGTGACTTCCAACACAGTTTATTATCAAATATTACTCCAAGAAATTTAGTTTCAGATACCCTTTCAATCTCTACACCATTTACACTGAGTTTAGATACTGAGTTGTTGTGATGGTTGTTAAAAACTATAAATATTGTCTTACTTAAGCTGAGCATTAATTTGTTTCAATCAAACCACAGTTTAAGCTTTCCTGATTCCTTTCCGAGTGTATCCAAAAGTTGTTCCAAATTGCTTCCACCGCATAATAAATTAGTGTCATCGGCAAACAATATTAAATCCATTTTTTCCGAAACTTTACATATATCATTTATATTGAATAACAATGGCCCCAAAACTGAACCCTGTGGGACTCCACAAGTAACCTTCAGTAACTGTGAGTTTTTGCCATCAACACATACTATATACTGATATCTGTTCTTTAAATAACTACATAACCAGGACAGTGGTACCCCCCTAATACCATAATTTTGTAGTTTCTTTAATAATAAATTATGATCCACTGTATCAAATGCTTTTTTAAGATCCAGGAATACCCCAACTGAATACTCTTTATTTTCAACAGCAGTTGATATTTTTTCTATAAATCCCATTGGAGCAAATGCAGTTGTCCTCTTGTGTCTGAACCCATATTGCTGCTCACACAATGAATTATTCTTCATTATGAAGTTGTCAATTCTCTCACAGAATATTTTTTCAAGTATCTTGGAAAATTGTGGCAATAGTGAAATTGGTCTATAGTTTGAAAATTCACCTCTGTCACGCGTCTTGTATATCGGAATTACTTTAGCTATTTTCATTGCATTGGGAAATATACCTGTTTGGAGAGATAGGTTACAAATATAGGTCAGCGACTTCACTAAGCATTCAATGATAGTTTTGACTAAAAGCATGTCAATACCATCACAATCCGTAGATGTTTTACTTTTAAACGATTTAACAATTTCAATGACCTCTCTCTCGTCTGTGTTCTTTATGAAAATGGAGTCTTTTATAGCAATGTTTTTGCTTATTGTATCACCTATAAGATAAGATAAGATAAGATAAGCCTTTATTAGTCCCACAATGGGGAAATTCCAGGATTGCAACAGCATAGGGATAGCAACACTCAGAGCAACAATCAGAAGGCAAGAAAAAAACAACATCTAGTAAACATATGTCCATATTACTATAAATGTATATATATAGACACACAGTGCAGAGCATTATGGTTGGTGAATGTGCAGCAGAAAGTCTAAGCTCTCTCTCCGCGGATGCAGCGGGCCAGCTGGAAGTCTTTGGGCATGATGGTGACCCCTTTAGCGAAGAAGAGACCCACCAGGTGGGCCTCGCTGGTCTCCTGCAGAGCCATGACGGCGAAGCTCAGGAAACGCAGGACGGTCTTTAAGTCCTGAGCGATCTCCCTCACCAGGCGCTGGACGGGCAGCTTACGGATGAGCAGCTCCGTGGATTTCTGGTAGCGACGGATCTCTCTCAGAGCCACGGGCCTGTGACGGCGAGGCCTCTTCACTCTACCGGTGGCCAGAGCGCCTCTCCGAGCAGCCCTGGTGGCTAGCTGTCTCCTGGGGGGCTTCTTCCTCCAGTAGATTTTACGGGCGGTCTGCTTGGTTCTTGCCATCGCTCTTTATTATTCTGTCTTATATTTCTTTCACGCCGCCTAAACTCCAGCCCGGCACCCGCGTCGTTTTCGCTACAGCTCCCGGTATGTCGAGTTTCCCATTAGCACCGGGCGGCGGCCAAGTGCTAGCTAGCACTAGCTCCTCCCCGCTGTAACGTCTCCCGCTGCAAACCGTGGCTCCGTCCGCCGACCCGGGAGACCCCCGGGGCGATCCGTGCGTCCGTGATATATATACAGAGTGAAAGGTGTAGAAAGAAGAAGGAAGATAAAAAAAGGCTGTTGCAACGGGCAGCCGACTTGTGTGGCGCCGCCGGTCCGGCGGAACCGGAACCGGAAAAAAAAGGTGCTGTATAGGTGCCATAATGGGTATTTCTCGAGCCAAATTAGGACCAATGTTAACAAAAAATTTATTAAATTCATCTGCAGGTGACACTGCGTTCACACTCTGAGTCGTGTTTTTTTTTTTTTTTTTGAAAGATTGGTTGGATAGCTTGTATTTCTGTTTTTATTTCCAAGAATATAATTCCAACTTTAAAACTTCTATGTTATCTCTAGTGCAAGGAAGTCTCATGTTGTCATTCTCTCCTGAGATTCAAGTTCCTATATTGTCATTACCTCCTGAGTTTAAAGTGCCCATTTGGGCACCTTGTAACTTTAAAGTTCATATGTTATCAGCTTCTGAGTTTAAAGTTCCTATGTTGCTATCTCTGGAGCGTAACGGTTCCATGTTTCCATTATCTCCCGAGTAAGTGTCCATATCATCTCCTCCTGAGGTTACAGGTTCCATGTTACCCCTCAAGGTTAAAACATTTCATGCTATTACCTCCCGAGGTTATAGGTTCCATGTTATCTCCTGAGGTTAAAAATTCCATGTTGACACCTCCTGAGTTTAAGGATTCCATGTTGTCATCGTCTTAGTGTAGGGGTTCTATGTCTTCTCCTGAATGCAAGATTTTCATGTCTTCTCCTGAGATTAAACTTTCACAGGGTAAAGTTTTCATCCCATTATCTCCTGAGTCCCCCTCATGGATCGTCACCTTATCGTGGTGGAGGGGTTTGCGTGCCCCAGTGATCCCAGGAGCTATGTTGTCCGGGGCAATTTGCCTCTGATAGGGTCTCCCAAGACAAACTGGTCCTGGGTGAAGGGCCAGACTAAGAACGATCCAACAGACTCTCATGATAAATTGTATATCAAGGATTCAGTGTACCCCGCCCGGTATGGGGTTACCGGGGCCCCACCCTGGAGCCAGGCCTGGGGGAGGGGCTCGAAGGCTAGCGTCTGGTGGCCGGGTTTCCACCCATGGGACCCGGCCGGGCTCAGCCCGAAGGAGTTACATGAGTCCGCCCTCCAGTGAGTTCACCACCTGCAGGAGGGATCATGGGGGTCCGGTGCTATGTGGATTAGGTGGCGGTCAAAGGCGGAGACCTTGGTGGACTGATCCCAAGCTTTCTAAACTTGCTTTTGGTACGTGGAATGTCACCTCTCTGGTGGGGAAGGAGCCTGAGCTGGTGTACGAGGTTGAGCGATACCGGCTAGATATAGTCGGCCTCACCTCAACACACAGCTCCGGTTCCGGAACCAGTCTCCTGGAGAGGGGCTGGAGCTTGGCCTTTTCTGGAGTTGCCCCGGGCGAGAGGCGACGAGCAGGGGTGGGTATTCTTGTATCGCCCCACCTTGCTGCCTCTATATTGGAGTTTTCCCCGGTGGACGAAAGGGTTGCTTCCCTGCGCCTTCGGGTTGGGAAACGGGTCCTGACCATCATTTGTGCCTATGCACCAAATGATGTTTCAGAGTACCCACCCTTTTTGGAGTCTGTGACTGGGGTGCTGGAGGGTGCTCCTCCTGGAGACTCCATTGTCCTACTGGGGGACTTCAATGCGCACGTGGGCAACAACAGTGAAACCTGGAGGGGGGTGATTGGGAGGAACGGCCTGCCCGATCTGAACCCGAGTGGTGTTCAGTTATTGGACTTCTGTGCTAACCACAGTCTGTCCATAACGAACACCATGTTCAAGCATAAAGGTGTCCATATGTGCACCTGGCACCAGGACACCCTAGGTCGCAGGTCGATGATCGATTTTGTTATCGTATCATCAGACCTGCGACCGTATGTCTTGGACACCCGAGTAAAGAGAGGTGCAGAGCTGTCAACTGATCACCACCTGGTGGTGAGTTGGATCCGATGGCAGGGGAGGAAGCCATTCAGACCTGGTAGACCCAAACGTATAGTGAGGGTGTGCTGGGAGCGTCTGGCTGAGGCCCCTGTCCGGGAGGTCTTCAACTCCCACCTCCGGAAGAACTTCAACCACATTCCGAGGGAGTCTGGAGACATGGAGTCTGAATGGGCCATGTTCTCCACCTCTGTTGTTGAAGCAGCGGCCCAGAGCTGCGGCCACAAGGTGGTCGGTGCATCTCGTGGTGGCAACCCCCGAACCAAGTGGTGGACACCAGTGGTGAGGGGGGCCATTAAGCTGAAGAAGTAGTCCTATCAAGCTTGGTTGGCTTGTGGGACTCCCGAAGCAGCTGAGGTGTACCGGCAGGCCAAGCGGAGTGCAGCTCGGGTGGTTGCTGAAGCAAAAACCCGGGTATGGGAGGAGTTCGGTGAGGCCATGGAACAAGACTTTCGGTCGGCTTCAAAGAGATTCTGGCAAACTGTTCGGCGGCTCAGGAGGGGAAAGCAGCTCCCCGTCCACACTGTGTATGGTGCGGATGGGACACTGTTGACTTCAACTGGGGATATCGTCGGGCGGTGGAAGGAATACTTCGAGGATCTCCTCAATCCCACTGATACGCCTTCCACAGAGGAAGCAGGGTTTGGGGACGAGGGGGATGACTCGCCTATCACAGGGGCTGAGGTCGCCAAGGTGGTTAAAAATCTCCTTGGTGGCCGGGCCCCGGGGGTGGACGAGATTCGCCCTGAGTACCTCAAGGCCCTGGATGTTGTTGGGTTGTCATGGTTGACACGCCTCTGCAACATTGCGTGGAGGTCGGGGGCAGTGCCTTTGGCATGGCAAACCGGGGTGGTGGTTCCTCTCTTCAAAAAAGGGGACCGGAGGGTGTGCTCCAACTTTAGAGGGATCACACTCCTCAGCCTCCCTGGGAAGGTCTATGCCAAGGTACTGGAGAGGAGAGTCCGGCCGTTGGTCGAACCTCGGATTCAGGAGGAGCAATGTGGTTTTCGTCCTGGCCGTGGCACATTGGACCAGCTCTTTACCCTCTCGAGAATTCTTGAGGGTTCGTGGGAGTTTGCCCAACCAGTTTACATGTGTTTTGTGGACTTGGAGAAGGCATTTGACCGCATCCCTCGTAGATTTTTGTGGGGGGTGCTTCGGGAGTATGGGGTATCGGGCTTGTTGTTACGAGCTATTCAGTCTCTGTACGACCGTTGTGAGAGTTTGGTTCGTATTGCCAACACTCGGTCGGAGCCATTCCCAGTGAGAGTTGGACTCCGCCAGGGCTGCCCTTTGTCACCGATCCTGTTCATAATTTTTATGGACAGGATTTCTAGGCGCAGCCAGGGAATGGAGGGTGTCATGCTTGGTGACCACAGGATCTCACCTCTGTTGTTTGCAGATGATGTTGTCCTGTTGGCTTCATCCAGCAATGACCTACAGCTCTTGCTGGGACTGTTTGCCGCTGAGTGTGAAGCGGCTGGGATGAGAATCAGCACCTCCAAGTCCGAGTCCATGGTCCTCAGCCGGAAAAAGGTGGATTGTCCTCTCCGGGTTGGGGACAGGCTCCTGCCCCAAGTGGAGGAGTTTAAGTATCTTGGGGTCTTGTTCACGAGTGAGGGGAAAATGGAGCGAGAGATCGACAGACGGATTGGAGCAGCATCTGCAGTGATGCGGACGTTGTACCGGTCTGTTGTGGTGAAGAGGGAGCTTAGTTCTAAGGCAAAGCTGTCGATTTACCAGTCAATCTACGTTCCTACTCTCACCTATGGTCACGAGCTTTGGGTAATGACCGAAAGAACGAGATCGCGGATACAAGCGGCTGAAATGAGCTTTCTCCGTAGGATTGCTGGACTCACCCTGAGAAATAGGGTGAGGAGCTCAGTCATCCGGGAGAGGCTCAGAGTAGAACCGCTGCTCCTCCACATTGAAAGGAGTCAGTTGAGGTGGTATGGGCATCTGATTAGGATGCCTCCTGGACGCCTCCCACTTGAGGTGTTTCAGGCACGACCCACTGGGAGGAGACCCCGGGGCAGACCCAGGACTCGGTGGAGAGACTATGTCTCCCAGCTGGTCTGGGAACGCCTTGGTATCCCCTCTGAAGAGCTGGAGCAGGTGGCTGGGGAGAGGGAAGTCTGGGCTTCTCTGCTTGAACTGCTGCCTCCGCGACCCGGACCTCCGGAAAAGCGGTAGAAGATGGATGGATATCTCCTGAGTTTAAAGCCTCTGTGTGGTTGTTGTTCTCTGTGTGAAAGGTTCCTGAGCTTTTTGTCCCTATAGTTCCTTGTTCTTCCATCATGTGACTTATGATTTGTGGTAGGCCACCCGACGCACCGTGTTCATCCATCTGGTGTCTTTGGACTTCGTTAGGCCACCTGACACACCATGTTTCTTCGTCTGGTGGTCCATGGACTTGGGTAGGCCACCAGATGTACCATATTCCACCTTGTGGTGGTCTTGGGACTTTGGCCGACCATCTGATAAACACTTTTTTGTTGTTTGTGTCCTTGTTTTTGGCCCACCATGCCTTTGTCCCCCTCTTCATGCCTGATTGGGGTGTTCTTTGTTTTGTTTTTGGGTGTCTGTAGTCCGCCCTTAAGGATGGGGAGGGGGGCACTGTTATGATCCAGAAATTCTGTCCATGTCTCCTGTTATTTCTGAAATGTTTGCAGAATTCTGTTATCATTACTTTTTTGGGTTATCCTCAGTTCTTAGTTCAGTTATGTTTTCTCCCTGTTTTGGTTTGTTTATGATTATTGTACAGTAGTTTATTGCTGGTACAAGTATTAATGTAAATATGTATATGAGTAAGAATGAAGATTTCTTTTCATACCAACACACATAAGCTTGTGGGGCATCAGTCCAAAAGAATGGACCATTTTATTAAAAATTCTGTATTTGTACCAATAAAAAATCAGTCTAAAAACAACCTATGAGTTCTTGTCTGCTTTTAATCAAAAAGATTGACATGAAATCAAACAATAACTCCCATATGTCTTTTTAATAGTTAAATAAGAAATTTCAGGATAGATGAACACAATCAGATGAATTTAAGACAGTGAATTCAACATGCATCATGAGCATATTAGACTGTTAATGGATTACTGAGCATAAAGTGTATTATCGAACATTTGCGGAACCAAGAAAAATCATAGCTTAAATTGGCACTGTAATGGAAAATGAGAAACCATAAAATAGCAGTGGTTAAGAAAAATAGATGCAATTTTTTTTGAAGAAAATGATGATTAAACTAATTCATTAAAAGGAAAATTTGTGTTACTCTGAAAAAAGGAACGGAGGCGAAGGAAAAGATAAATGTATTTGAAGTTCTGAAAGGAGTTCAAAGAGTTTAGGTCTATAGAACTTATACCAGGAATATTCTGAAGAATTGAATTTACTTTCGACAACAGATCTTCAACACAGCAGAGTCAGATTATGTCCCCTGGCAGCAGCACGCGGTCCAGTACTAATCTTGGTCCATATGGATGTGCGTGGATTTTATTGAGAGAAAATGACAGGCAGGTTTTGCCACAACACGGCTCGGGGCCCTGCTCCTGGGGATCACAAACGTAGAAGCTGGATGCTCATTATGCAGGCCAATGTTTGTTTATTCATAGAAAAAGGAATTTGACCAAGTTGTCAAATTCCAGTTAATATTTGTTTATTGTTCAAAGTCTGATCAGAAAATCAAACTTGATAAATTAAAAAAAAAAGCAACCACACATCCGTTTCTTCTGATGTGTTGTGGTCAGAACAAAGTTGAATTAAACTTGGTAAAAATCAACCAAAATCTTCTTAGCACAGTAATTTAAGGAAAAAAGAAGTAAAATAGGAAAAGGTGAGTTTTAAAGAAAAAAAAAGGAAAAAAAGTTATACAGAGCATATGCTCCGGGTCTGCTTAGAACAAAAAGGGGGAAGCAGAAATTGCTTCTTCAAAAGTCAACTCCCAACTCTCAACTGCCACTGGGCACAAAGGAAAGTTTTTTGTTTTGTTTTTTTTCTAACTGGTAAGGTGTGGCAGGATGGCACAATAAATTTTATGACAACTGTGCTTGACCAATTACATTCAAAGCTCAGGACTGGATCTACCCATTATCGTAAACTTTTGACCAATTGCACTGAGTTTCTTGGAGACTTGGAAGCTAAATTGTCAGTTCACAGTTTTTGGAATGTACCCAAGGAGAGATAGAAGGATGCATAAGTTTTCACATAAAAAGTGCAATCATCCTAAAGCATATACAGTGGTGTGAAAAAGTGTCTGTCTCTTTCCTGATATCTCATTTTTTTTGTATGTTTGTCACACTTCAATGTTTCAGATCATCAAACAAATTTAAATATTAGACAATGTTAATACAAGTAAACACAAAATGCAGTTTCTAAGTGAAGGTGTTTATTATTAAGGGGAAAAAAAATCCAAACCTATATGGCCCAGTGTGAAAAAGTGATTGCCCCGTAAATGTAATAACTGGTTGGGCCACCGTTAGCACCAACAACCGCAATCAAGCATTTGCGATAACTAGCAATGAGTCTTTCACAGCACTGTGGTGGAATTTTGGCCCACTCATCTTTGCAGAATTGTTGTAATTCAGCCACATTGGAGGGTTTTCGAGCATGAACTGCCTTTTTAAGGTAATGCCACAGCATCTTAATCGGATTCAGGTCAGGACTTTGACTAGGCCACTCCAAAGTCTTCATTTTGATTTTCTTAAGCCATTCAGAGGTGGACTTGCTGGTGTGTTTTGGATCATTGTCCTGTGGCAGAACCCAAGTGTGCTTCAGCTTGAGGTCATGAACAGATGGCCGGACATTCTCTTTCAGAATTTTTTGGTAGACAGCAGAATTCATGATTCCATTTACCACAGCAAGTCTTCCAGGTCCTGAAGCAGCAAAACAGCCCCAGACCATCACACTACCACCTCCATATTTTACTGTTGGTATGATGTTCCTTTTCTGAAATGCTGTGTTACCTTTACGCCGCATGTAATGGGACACACACCTTCCAAAAAGTTCAACTTTTGTCTTGTGAGTCCACAGAATATTTTCCCAAAAGTCTTGGGAATCATCAAGATGTTTTCTGGCAAAACTGAGATGAGCCTTTATGTTATTTTTGCTCAGCAGTGGTTTTCGTTTTGAAACTCTGCCATGCAGGCCATTTTTACCCAGTCTCTTTCTTATGGTGGAGTCATGAACACTGACCTTAACTGAGGGAAGTGAGGCCTGCAGTTCTTTGGATGTTGTTGTGAGGTCTTTTGTGACCTCTTGGATGGGTCATTGCTGAGCTCTTGGGGTAATTTTGGTTGGCTGGCCACTCCTGGGAAGGTTCACCACTGTTCCATGTTTAAGCATTTTGTGGATAATGGCTCTCACTGTTGTTCACTGGAGTCCCAAAGCTTGAGAAATGGCTTTAAAACCTTTTCCAGACTGATAGATCTCAATTAATTTGTTTTTCATTGGGTCCAGAATTTCTTTGGATCACATCATGATGTATAGCTTTTGAGGATCTTTTGGTCTACTGCACATTGTCAGGCAGGTCCTATTTAAGTGATTTCTTGATTGAGAACAGGTGTGGCAGTAATGAGGCCTGGGTGTGGATAGAGAAATTAAACTCAGCTTTCCAAAGATGTGATAAACCACAGTTAATTTATGTTTTAACAAGGGGGAGAAATCACTTTTTCACACAGTGCCATGTAGATTCAGATTTTTTTTTGCCCTTAATAATAACCACCTATGTTTAAAAACTTGTGATAGAAATATTTAGATAAGTTACAGTGTTATAAGGTTACACAATGTGCTTATTTGCGATAGAATGTTTTATTTAGATAAGGGGGTCACACAATGTGCTTATCGCTGCATGAAGTCTTTGCACTACACATCTGCCTACATAACAGGAAGTTGTTTTAGTGACATACACACACTCTCAAACTGCTTTGCAATGAAGTAACTGCTTTTTGCTTACATATAGAGAAATGTCTTTGGGTCATGGGGTTGGTCATGGGGTTGCGCAGGAACCGAAAGGAGACAGTTGACGACATCAACAGGAAACATCAGCCAACAGCCAGCCAGCCACTGCAGGGCTTAGGAACAACTTATGAAGAAACAGGTTTTAACCTGTTCAATGAGCATCTGATGAAGGAACTGGTTTTGATCGGTTTAGCAGAAAGCAGCCATTGTAGGAGGCAATTTGTGAATGCCTAAGTAGCCAGAAGACAAATGTAACTGCAACCGCTCATTCGGGGTCTTTCGTCTGCCAGATTGTGCTTAGGACAAAGACCTGCAGCTGTGTAGCTGTGTTACTCTCTGCGTGCTTCAGTAAAAGATAAGTTGAGGAATACTTCATCTCCTGTTATTATTAACCTTCGAATAATGGTTTTGTGCTAGCTGTCCAATTTTGAACACATTTTACAGCAAACTGCATTTTGTGTTTACTTGTGTTATCTCTGTGTAATATTTAAATGTGTTTGATGATCTGAAACATTTTAGTGTGACAAACATACAAAAAACAAGAAACCAGGAAAGGGGCAAACACTTTTTCACACCACTGTATATGCTGCCTATTAAAAATAAATTCTTTATAACTTTAGTGACTAAGATACTCTACTTAATAAAGTAACAGTGTGTCTACAATGTAAATGTGATAATTTCTTTATAGTAGGAATGCAAAATTAATTCTTCATGAAAATAAACACATATCAAATGATATCAATCAAAGCATTTCAAACCATAATTGTCCATCACAGGGTCCCACCATATCTTCAATAGTGGATGTTGTCTATGGAGAAGGATAAGTTATTTAATTGCTCATAATTCATAGTTTAACTTCAGAGAGAAATCATTCAGTCCTCAAGGAAAATATTCCTGTGTTAGCCATCAGAGGGCAATGTTGGACTTTTGAGTTTTAATGAGAGAAATCTTAGTGGTCAAGTGTTTGTGGAACATCATCACTTTGGCATTTTTTTGTCAAATGAATTGGAGATGAAATTACTCCAGTCTTGAACAGGGAGTAGGTTATCCACTTTATCGCTGATGGGATAGGGTTTCATAGCTCCAGTCTTGGGTGAAGAGGAGGGATTTATGACCAGACTTTTGGGTAAAACAATTTCTCTATGGCAAAGAATAATTTTATAAATTGGAATCAAGTTGATCATGCTACATTATTGTTTGCATTATTTGCCCTCTGTGTTCGTCAGTGTTCTTTGTCTGCACATCCCCATATGTCCTGTTTGTAGCTTCTCCTCTGTCATGTCCCAATTAGTCCTAATTAGTCCCAGCTGTCTTACATTAGTTTAATTATCTGCTCCCTATATATATGTCAGCCCGAGTTTGTGGTGTTGCAGCGTCATTGGTCGGTTACCCTCTTTATCATCTGGTTGTAGTTTCATCTTTCTCTGTGTAATTTGTGTTTGACAACCCCTGAGCTGCTTTTGTTTGTTCATTTTGTTTTTTGTTAATAAATCATTATTGCACCAAGTCCTGCCTGGTACTTTGGGTCCCACATTAAAACAGTAACTGTCTTCCAAAGCAGTTAATCCTGACAACAGAAAGGACTTCGGTCATTTTAATTAATTTTATGAATTTTGTTTTATTCTTTTGAGAATCGCAGTCGAAATCATTGTTCTATTTTGGCTCTTCAAATTATGTTTAAGATTGGTTATATGTGAAAAAGTCAGAATTTTACCACACACTTCTCAAATTTTATTGAGAAACATAGCAATTAGTTTTAAAATGGACATACAGTCATGTGAAAAAATTAGGACACCCTACATACAGGTACATCTCAAAAAATTTGAATATCATGAAAAAGTTCAATATTTTTTGTCACTCATTTCAGAAAGTACTTACTTACTTACTTAATCCTCTTCGCCCCAGCTGGGGCATAAGGCGCCAACAAGTCTCCTCCAGCCATTTCGATCCTGGGCGAGCCAGCTGACTTCATTCCAGGTCTTGCCCTCCGCTTTCATTTCCTCTTCCACTGTCCTCCTCCAGGTGCCCTGGGGTCTGCCTCTCCTCTTCTTCCCCTGCGGTGCCTATCTGAGTGCTGCGTGTGGATGCATGGCTTTGTTCATGCGCAGAACGTGGCCCAGCCATCTCCAGTGTCTCTGCTTCACCTCGTCCACAATGTTGTTGATGCCTGTGCGTCTGCTGACTTCCTTGTTGGTGACGCGCTGCTCCCAGTGGATTCTGAGGATTCGACATAGACACTGTCCTTCGAAACCTCTGAGGCGGCTTTCAATTTTCTTGTTTGTTCTCCAAGTCTCTGAGGCATATAGGAGGACTGAGCGAACGTTTGATTTGGAGATCTTCAATTTGGTACTGTTCTGCAGGACTGACAATTTCCATACATTTCGCAGTCTGTTGAAAGCCTGTGCCGCAAGACCGATTCTTGTGGAGATCTCTCTCTCGATGTTGCTGTCAGCTGAGATGTAGCTTCCCAGGTATTTGAAGTCCTGTACTTCCTCAAGATCTTCGCCCTGTACCTTTGTTTTCTGTGTGCTCTTGTTTTTCAGCTTCATCACTTTCGTTTTGTTGGGGTGAATCTTGAGCCCAATAGTTCTTGCTGTCTGGTCAACTCTGTCTGTCTTTTCCTGGATGTCTCTCTGTGTATGTGATAGCAGAGCGATGTCGTCTGCAAAGTCGCAGTCTTCCAGTCTGGCTGTTAGTCCCCAGACAAGTCCCCTAGGTCGGTCTCCTGTGGCTGTCCTCATCACCCAGTCAATGACGACCAGGAAGAGGATCGGTGAGATCACGCAGCCTTGTCTGACCCCAGTCTTCACATGGAACCACTCACTCTCCTGGCCATTGTGGCGTACGCAGCACTGATTGTCAGCATGCATGTCCTTCAGGATGTTGACTACTTTTGTTGGAAATCCATAAGCTGTCAGAATCTTCCAGAGGGATGGGTGGTGGATACTGTCAAAGGCCTTTTCAAAGTCAATGTAGTTTATGTGCAGTGAGGAGTTCCGTTCCAGTGATTGTTCGACTATGGTACGCAGGACAAAGATTTGGTCTATGCAGCCCCTACCGCTTCTGAATCCTGCCTGTTCCTCCCTCAGGACCCTCTCTATGGCTTGCCTCACCCGCATCAACAGAACTCTGCAGAAGATTTTCCCAGGCACAGACAGAAGGTTGATGCCTCTCCAGTTCCCGCATGCTGACAGGTCGCCTTTCTTTGGCAGCTTGACTATGATGCCTTTCTTCCAAGTAACAGGGACTTTTCTTCTTCCCACACTTTGTTGAAAAGTTCTGTCAGAGCTTTTGCACTTGCCTTTGGATCTGCTTTTAGCATGTCTGCAGTAATCCTGTCTTCGCCAGGTGCCCTGTTTCCTTTTGTCTGCTTAATGGCCTCTTCTATCTCCTGTTGGGTGATACGCCCCCGCTTCATTTCTATGTGAAAGCCTGTGTCTTCTATCACTGCTTCTTCCTCAGGGTCTGGTCTATTCAGAGTCTCTCTGAAGTGCTCTGCCCATCTACTAAGTTGGTCCTCTTCCTTCATGAGAACTTTCCCGTCTTTGTCCTTAACCACCGTTAACGTTAACTTGCTGGTGAAACCTCCTGTGAGGGTTTTGGTGATTTTGTAGACCGTTCTTGTGTCTTCCCTTTCTGCTGCTGACTGTGCCTCCTGAGCCAGGCTGTCCACGTACTCTCTCTTGTCTTTGTGGACACTCTTCTTAACATCGTTGTTCTTCTGTCTGTATGCTTCAGCAGCTGCTTCCTCTCTTCCATGCTTCCCCCTAGCATGCGCTGTTTTGTTGCCCTTCTCTCCTCGATGAGTTGCCAGGTGTTTTCAGAGATCCATTCTTTCCTCTCTCTTTTCCTGTGGCCCAGCACCTCTTTGCTTGTGTCGAGGAACAACTTCTGGACAGTGTTGCTCAAGGTGTTGATGTTGTCTGCTGGTGTGTCTTCCAGGACCTGGAATCTGTTGGACAGCTCGAGTACAAACTGAGTCTTCACTATAGGATCCTTCAGTCTGCTTGAGTCAAAGAGCTGTTCACTAGTCTTCTTGTTGGTCCTCTTCAGCTTCAGCTGTAGCTTGCACAGAACAAGGTGGTGATCACTGCCGGCGTCAGCCCCTCTTAGTGCTCTGACATCAGTCGCAGACCCTCTCCACTTCTGGTTGATGGCTATGTGATCTATTTGGTTCCTGGTTCTCCCATCCGGTGACACCCACATCAGTTTGTGAATTGTCTTGTGTGAGAATATGGTGCCTCCTATCAAAAGCCCATTCTCCAGGCACATGTCCACAAATCTCTGACCGTTGTCGTTTCTCACACCTGTTCCTTGGGTTCCCATGCATGATTTGTATCCCACATTTCCTGCACCAACCTGGGCATTAAAGTCCCCCATCACAATGAGGATATCATGCCATGGTGTCTTGTCTATTTGTTCTTGGAGGTTTGTATAGAAAAGGTCCTTCTCTTCATCTGATGATGGTTCTGTTGGTGCATAGCACTGGATGATGGTGGTCTTCACGTACTTTGAGAAAAACCTCGCTCTAATGATCCGAGCATTGACCGGCTCCCAGCCCAGGAAGCTCTCTTGGCATTCTTGTCTAAAATGATGCCCACTCCTTCCTGGTGTTGGCCGTCTGTTCTTCCCGAGTAGTACACTGTCTCTCCTGTGTTCAGGATCATGGTTCCCGAGTCTGTCCATCTCATTTCACTGATTCCAAGAATGTTGATGTTGTATCTCTTCATTTCTTTCACGACCTGTGCTGTTTTTCCGGTTTTGTACATTGTTCGAACATTCCATGCTCCCACTCTCACTCGTTTGGGTTTCGCCAAGGACTCCATCGAAACAGAAACTTCCTTTCTGTTACGTGTGGCCCTCGCGAGCCACATAATGAGAGCCGAGGGCGAGCCAGTGAGTTTGCGATGTTTTATTGTAACAGGGAACGGGGGATAAGGAACACGGCCTCGTGGGGCCAAAAGGCACAAATACTCATACAGGGTTCACTTACAAATAATGTAGAACGACGAGCAGAGGGCTGGCGCCGGGCGTAGGGGTTCCAGCCTTCGATGTGCTAAGTCACAGCCCCGAATGATCGGAGCTGCTCCTTTTTTATGCTCATTAGCAGCGCCTCAGCTGATGAGGGTTAATTGGGCTCCAGCCGTCCCGTAACTGACAGCTGGGAGCCCGCTGAGACGCTGTCACAGAAGGAACAGGGCTGAGGGGAATATGGTCTGAGCGCCGGATGACACGGCGTCTCATCCCAACGTGACACAGCCCCCCCTCACGGTCGGACTACGAACGACCCGTAACATCCAAGACCCCCCCCCCCCCACCTACGGTGGGCGGATGGGGCGCAGGTCAGGAGGGAGAGAATCAGAGAACGGGGAAGAAAAAAAAAAAACAACAATAAATCAATACAGAGTACAAAGGGAAAACCCAAACACAATACTCCATACAACATGAGAAAAAAAAAACCCAGAGAAAGGAAAAAGAAACAGACAATGAACCAATATAGAGTACAAGGGAAAACCCAAACACCATACTCCATAAAATATAACATGAGAGAGAGAACCCAGAGGAAGGAAAAAAAAAAAAGACAATGAACCAATATAGAGTACAAGGGAAAACCCAAACACCATACTCCATAAAATATAACATGAGAGAAAACCCATTCAGGCAGAGGAAAATTGCGGAGATAACAGCCCAACACACAGGGAAGAAAAAAAAACACAATACCCCATAAACCATGTACAGGTCAAACAACGAAAATCAACCCCGGGGCCCCCAAAAATGAAAAGAGAACTCCCAAGGGCGAAAACTAACTATACAGCCATCCCTCACACAGGAGGGGAAACCCCCCCCCCCCAAAAAAAAATCACGCTAACGCGGAACAATAATGACAGCTTAGCTGTACCCACCTAAACATAAGCACAGCAACAGACCTTCAGTTCGGGGGGTCTCCCCGCACCCAGCGTCCATACCACTAGCAGGGGTGAAGGGAAAAGTTCCGGCGGCCTACCCGAACCCCAGGCCAGAAAACACAGTTCCTCGGGAGGCCAAACCAGATCGCCGAACAGAAAGTCTAGCGGGTCGGGCGGCCGCACAAGTGAGCCAAAAGGGCACGGCAGACCCTCCGACGGCCGACCCGCATCGCTCAACCACCAGGCCTGTAGGGGAGAGGGAGAGGTCCACAAGGGCCCTAGTGGAAGAGGTTTGGGAGAGACGAGGCGGTCCAACGTCAGATGACAGGAGTTCTGCAGCTCCCTCACCGGGCCTGGACACCGCTGGTGCAGAAACCACGTCGGACCCCGATTGGGTCTCAGTCGAACTCACGTCGGACCCTGATTGGGTCACTGACGAACCCACGTCGGACCCTGATTAGGTCACTGACGAACCCACGTTGGACCCTGATTGGATCTCCGTCGGACCCACGTCGGACCCCGATTGGGTCTCCGACGAACCCATGTCAGACCCCGACTGGGCCGGCGCTGCACCAGAGCCAACCTCCGATGTCGAACCTGGACCCTCTGGCTCCACGAGTGATGGCAGCTCCTCGCCGGTGACCCTGGGAGAAGGCTCAGGAGAGAAAACAGAACCGGGATCAGGATCACCGGCAGCGCCAGAACCCGGCGAGACAAGCTCGGACGCAGCGGACGGCTGCACCCGGCTCATCTCCCCTAGAGACAGACTAAAGTGCTCTAACGTAAGGAGAAGAAAGATAAGATAGAGCACTTGCCTGATCTTGGGTTCTGACACCGTCCAGGACTGCGAAGATCCGGGATCCAGCATCAGGAGGTTGTCGTTAGGCTCCCACTCAGCTGCGTCGGGCTCCGCAGTCGGCATGATGGACAGCGCAGCTTGTGATTCCTCCGGCACCGGTGCCCACACCGACAGCCCACACGGCGTGGTGGCAGGAGAACTTCGTCCCGCTGGACCGGACCGCTCCTCCGTGGAGACCCGGGGATGCTTAGTTGTCGGCGCAGACTCCACGTAGCAATCCGTCTTCCTCATTGATGTATTGTCTATGTTTATTGCACTGTCCCTGTCAAATAAACTAATCTATCTATCTCTCTCCTCCGTCCATGGCGTAGCTGCGGAACCGGAACCAGGCTGTCCAGAACCGTAGGCCCCCTCCTCATCCCACGACGTTGGCCTGGCACCGGGGACCGCTCAGCGGAGGGAGACACAGAGGGTGCAGGATTAATGACAAAAGCTACAGCAGGTGGTGGGAGTTCGGGGAGCTGCGAACCCCGAACTCCACCTCCAGGAGTTTGACAGGGCAAATCACAGGGTGAATGTGAAAAAAACTGGGACTTGCCTGTCTCCTGGAGGCTGGATGGTACCTGCTGTAGTGGACATTGCTCCTCCCTTTCCTCGCCGGGCGGTAACGGAGGACCCCCTGAGAGGACGTCGGGGAGCCGCTCGTGTAAATTCCAGGAGGGAGCTTGCCAGGTCAGGACTCTGGACGCACACAGCAGCCGGGGAGCGCGTCGAGGAGGAGGGGGTGACAGCCGAGACGAGCCGGGCCCGAAGTGCTGGCGTGACAGCGGAGGGAGGAGGCTCAAGAGGCGAGGCTGTGGGATCTCCTCTCAGACGAGGCGCAGGAGTGACAGCTGTGTGGGAGGATGAGACCTTGCGGCGACCCGGAACTGGATACGGACGGGGAACAAGCTTAGTAACTGAGGACGGGTGCACAGCAGAGCGTGGAGCAGCCACTCAGTCCCGGACCTTAATAGCTGTCAGCTACAGATCCTCCGGGGGAATCTCGAGTGACATCGTGCTGGTTGGGGAAAACCCTCTGGATGGCGTGAACTCCCGGGCCGGAGCGGAGGCAGGAACGGGATCCCGAAGCGAAGGGTGACGTCTCCTCCTCTTCGGCTTCCTGCCGAGATTTCCCACCAACCCACGGAGTATTTCCCGCTGTGCGGCTATGTCCCATCTCCTCACGCTCACCTCAGGATGACAGGCGAAGCGGGGAAGATAATCCAGTACCTCCTCAGCCTGGTCTAAGTACCGGTGCACGTCGCTACTGAAGTTAAGGAGGGAAGCGGTGTTGAGGATCTCATCCACACACTCAAGGGCGTCTGCGAGGACATCACTCGAACCCTGAGTGCGGGACCTCCGTGACGGCATGCTTCCGCAATGGTACCAAGACAGGTAAGGGCAACAGTCCAAAACAGCAAACTCACGGCCGCCGGCAACTCGTCTGGCTGTGACTTACTGTTACGTGTGGCCCTCGCGAGCCACACAATGAGAGCCGAGGGCGAGCCAGTGAGTTTGCGATGTTTTATTGTAACAGGGAACAGGGGATAAGGAACACGGCCTCGTGGGGCCAAAAGGCACAAATACTCATACAGGGTTCACTTACAAATAATGTAGAACGACGAGCAGAGGGCTGGCGCCGGGCGTAGGGGTTCCAGCCTTCGATGTGCTAAGTCACAGCCCCGAATGATCGGAGCTGCTCCTTTTTATGCTCATTAGCAGTGCCTCAGCTGATGAGGGTTAATTGGGCTCCAACCGTCCCGTAACTGACAGCTGGGAGCCCGCTGAGACGCTGTCACAGAAGGAACAGGGCTGAGGGGAATATGGTCTGAGTGCCGGATGACACGGCGTCTCATCCCAACGTGACACTTTCGGCTTTCATCCCTGTTCTTCATATAAGGCATTTCTGCCTCAGTCCTAAGCTCGTCGCCCAAGGTTTGATGACTTTTTGTTGATCTTGTTGGCGTTTCTGTAGCAAGCGTTTTTTACATGGTGGACTGCTAACCCAACCCACAACCCTCCTCCTTTCGCATCCTAGGCTTGGAACCAGGCAATGGAGGAGTTATTTCAGAAAGTGAAACCCATATATTATAAAGATTCATTACACAGAGAGTGATATATTTCAAGTGTTTATTTATTTTAGTTTTGATGATTTTGGCTTACAGCCCATGAAAACCCCAAATTCAGTTTCTCAAAAAAAAAAAAAAAAAGGAGAAAATTACATAAAATTAATTTTAAAAAATAGTTTTTTTAAGAGAAATGTTGGCCGACTGAAAAGTATGTCCATGTACACACTCATGGGCTCCTTTTGGAGCCCATGAGTGTGAGGTCACCAGCAGATGACCTCTGTTCAGATAAAAGTAAATTTTGCATTTCATTTGGAAATCAAAGTCCCAGAGTCTGGAGAAAGAGTGGAGAGGCACAGAATCTAAGCTGCTTGAGGTTTAGTGTGAAGTTTCCACAGTCAGTGATGATTTGAGGAACGATGTCATCTGCTGGTGTTGGTCCACTGTGTTTTATCAAGACCAAAGTCAGCGCAGTCGTCTACCAGGAAATTTTAGAGCACTTCATGCTTCTCTCTGCTGACAGGCTTTATGGAGATGCTGATTTCATTTTCCAGCAGGACTTGGCACCTCCACACATTGCCAAAAGTATCAAAACCTGGATTAATGGCCATGGCATCACTGCGTTTGATTGTCCAGCAAACTCTCATGGCCTAAACCCCATAGACAATCTATTCAATTCAATTCAACTTTATTTACAGACGTGGACAAAATTGTTGGTACCCCTCTGTTAATGAAAGAAAAACCCACAATAGTCACAGAAATAACTTGAATCTGACAAAAGTGGTAATAAATAAAAATTCTATGAAAATTAACCATTGAAAATCAGACAATGCTTTTGAATTGTGGTTCAACAGAATTATTTTAAAAAACAAACTCATGAAACAGGCATGGACAAAAATGGTGGTACCTGTGGGGAGACTTGAATAACGAAACCGAATTGCATTTAATTCCAGTTTATTTCAAGTAATCATCCCACTGTCTGCTCTCATTCCTGAGCAGCGAACAAAGAGGGTGAACACACCAAAGTTCTCCCTTTTAAACATTCTCACATCAAACCATTTCCCTCGCAGGGGAAATCACACATCTCTACCAAAATCCCTTTATTCACATTCATTAACCTTTTATTTACATAACTCCCCCTTCTCTCCTCTCGAGCCTCAGCGGTCAGGAAGTCTTCTGTCCCCTGTCCTCCGCAGGGGGTCCAGGCTCTGCGGCTCCGCACCGCAGGGGACTGCAGCTCTGTGGCTCTCCTTCATCATGAGGTTAAATCACATATGCAGTGTCCAACATATACATGTCTAACAACACAGCCATATAACCCCCCCCAAACGATGAAGAACAGACTATTTCCTAAAATTTAATAACACCTTACTCACTACTGAATAATCAACACCAACATTCAGTCTGTGCGCCGCTTGGGCTTCAGCCGTCTGCCGAATCTGCTGTGAGTTGGCCCCGCCTTGCCTGCGGCGCCTTTCTGCTTCGGCTCTGTTGACTGAGGAAGAGAGTGATTATTTGCCCTTTGCGGGGGCCTGCCTCGTCGAGGCGCCACTGCGACTGGTACAGACACGTCCTTCATGACAAAAGCAGGTTTTAGTCTGTCAATACTGACTGTCTCTTTTCTGTCTCCAAAATCTAGCACAAATTGCTTATCACCTGCCTCCAGCACTCGAAATGGCCCTTCGTAAGGTGGTTTGAGCGTTGCTTTTAGGGCTTCGCGCCTGACAAAAACGAAGTCGGCATTTTTCAAAGCTTTGGGGACAAAAACTCGTGGAAAAGCGTGATGAACCGGACCCGGGAGCGTGTCTGCTCCCGTGCCAACTAACGGTCCCAGAGCAGAGAGAGGTGGGGGCTCTGGGTGCTCTGGTAAAAACTCGCCTGGCAGCCTCAGAGTTTGTGCGAATACCAGCTCCGCTGGGGAGGCGTCTAAGTCCTCTTTAGGCGCAGAACGCAACCCTAATAAAACCCATGGCAGTTTATTTACCCAATCTGCATCCGTGAGCGACGCTCTGCGTGCTGCCTTCAAAGACCTATGAAAACGCTCGCATAAACCATTAGCCTGAGGGTGGTAAGCCGTAGTGCGGTGAATTTTGGCTCCTAAGCCGTTGGCCATCGCTGACCACAGCTCAGAGATGAATTGCGGTCCTCTATCGGACGTAATGTCCGACGGAACCCCGAAGCGCGCCACCCAAGCCGTTAAAAAAACGCGAGCCACCTCCGCGGCCGTGGTCGTCGCAAGTGGGACCACTTCCGGCCAACGTGTGGTGCGGTCCACCATTGTCAAAAGATGCGTGAACCCCTGCGATGCCGGTAGGGGGTCCACAAGGTCGACGTGCACATGGTCGAACCTTCTGGCCGGAATGCGGAACGGTTCTAACGGGGCTCTTGTGTGCTTGTGAATTTTGGCCCGTTGACAGGAAATGCAGGTTTTTGCCCATTCCTTCACGTGCTTGCGCAGGCACGGCCAAACAAACTTTTCTGCCACTAGTTTCACCGACGCGCGCACCCCCGGGTGCGCCAGTGAGTGGACCGAGTCAAAAACACGGCGGCGCCACGTGGCCGGAACCACCGGACGCGGGCGCCCCGTCGACATGTCGCAGATCAGGGGGGGCATACCGGTTTGTAAACACTTGCTCTCCAGCCTTAACCCTGTTGGTCCAGACTGGAGCGCGCGCACGTCTGCGTCCGCCCCCTGGTCCGCTGCCATGGCTGCGTAATCTATACCCACGTGCACCGGGGCTGCGCGCGCCACCGTGCCGCTCTCCTGCGGCGCGGTCACGGTGGCCCGTTCTGCCTCTGCGCGTGTTGGAGTCGTGAACGCGCGCGAGAGACAATCTGCTACTACATTGAATTTGCCCGCAACGTGCCTAATGTCAGTGGTAAATTCCGAGATTGCGGCCAGCTGCCTCTGCTGCCTGCCGGACCACGGGTCTGAAATTTTGGCCATGGCGTATGTGAGCGGCTTGTGGTCCACATAAGCGGTGAAGCACCGTCCTTCCAGCCAGAACCGGAAATGACGAATAGCCAAATGCAGCGCCAACAGTTCTGTCGAACGCGCTGTATTTTCGTTCAGCTGCGCTTAAAGATTTGCTAAAGAAAGCCAAAGGCTGCCAAACTCCGGCTACCTGTTGCTCAATAACGGCCCCTATGGCTAAATCTGAAGCGTCTGTCGTCAGCGCGATACGTGCTGCAGGGTCTGGGTGGGCCAGGAGCGCAGCGTCAGCCAAGGCTTTTTTAACCTCTGTGAACGCGCGCTCCCGCTCTGGGGACCATTCGACCGCCTGGGTCGGTTTTTGTTTTTTGAGCGCGGCATATAACGGTTGCATGATTTGAGCTGCGTGGGGCAGGAATCGGTTATAAAAATTCACCATCCCCAAGAATTCCTGTAGTGATTTGACCGTTTGTGGACGGGGAAAATCCGCTACCGCGCGTACTTTATCTGGTAACGGAACTGCTCCCTCCGGGGAGACGCGGTGACCCAAAAAATTGATCCGCTCAACGCCGAACTGGCACTTGGCTGGGTTAACTATTAAGCCGTGCTCTCCCAGCCTCCTAAAAACTGCTGTGAGGTGCGTTTCGTGTTCGTCCTCTGAAGTACTCGCGACCAAAATGTCGTCGAGGTACACAAACACGAAAGGGAGATCGCGTAACACGGCATCCATCATCCGCTGAAATGTTTGCGCCGCCCCTTTGAGACCAAACGGCATGCGTAAAAATTCGAAAAGTCCGAACAGGGTTATTACCGCTGTTTTAGGAATGTCCTCCGGTTGGACTGGGACTTGGTGATAGCCGCGAACCAGATCAATCTTTGAAAAAATGCGCGCCCCCGCCAGGTGCACCGAAAAATCCTGAATGTGCGGGATGGGATAACGATCGTGCGCCGTAACGTTGTTTAGCCTGCGGTAATCCCCGCACGGTCTCCAGGAGCCATCGGCTTTCGGTACCATGTGCAGCGGCGAAGCCCACAGGCTCTTCGACCTACGAACGATGCCTAGCCTCTCCAGGCTGGCGAACTCCTCGCGCGCAATGGCGAGCTTAACTGCATCCAAGCGCCGAGCTTTTGCAAACACGGGAGGACCAGATGTGGGGATAAAGTGTTTCACCCCGTGCTTCGCGACCGTCGCTGAAAAAGTGGGCACAGTGAGCGCTGGAAATTGGGTGAGGAGTGTGTGAAACTTACCACCTGCTGTAGCGACGTGGGTCTGTACTGGTGGCGGGGACACTCGAGCTGAACAGGGGAGAGAGTAAAAAGAGAGTGCATTTACCAGCCGTCTATTAGCAAGATCAACTAACAGATTGTGTGAACACAAAAAATCCGCGCCCAACATGTTGAAACTCACCGCCGCTATTACAAAAGTCCATTCATATGTGCGGCCATGTAAGCACAAAGGCAAGGTCCTTCTCCCGTAGGTGTTGATGTTCGAGCCATTTGCCACCGTAGCTCCGCTACCGTGGGGTCCAGCCACCCGGTCCGCGTATGTTGGGGTGATGAAGCTCACTTGTGCTCCGGTGTCGATGAGGAACTCTCGTCCGGAGCGCGCATCCGTGATGTAGAGCAGCTTGCTGCGTTCTCCGAGGGTCGAAGCTGCTAGCGACCCCCGGTCTTGCCGTTTCCCAAACTCCTGAAGTTGCAGGGCGGCACACACCTGCGTGCCTTCTCTGCGAACCTCCGATGGTAAAAGCAGAGATCTTCTCCTCCGCTGTGTCGTGTCCGCGCCTCTGCCGCCGGACCATTGGCTCCACCTCGTCGCGGCCGTGCTGCCGCCGTCGTCGGCCAGTCTGGGTCTGCCGCCTCTGGCTCCCCGCTGTCTCGGGTCGCCATTGTGGTGGCTTACCCGCCGCAGGCGTCCAGGATCCCATCTGCTTCCTGGGCCAGCTCCCGGAACTCCTCCAGGGTGTGACACTTTTTGCCGGCCAGCGTGCTTCTCACATGCGTCAGGAGGTTGGAGAGGAAGATGAACTGAAAAATGAAATCATCGTTGACCAACCCTCTCAGCTGTATCATCTCCTCCATCAGGGCGCTCGGCCTGTGTCCTCCTTGGTCTAGCAAAGACAGGATCCTCCTCGCCCTCACTTCGGCCGAGGGGGTGAAAAACTTGATGAGGGTGGATTTCAGCTTGCCGTACCTGTCGGTCACGGGTGGCTGCTCCACCAAGCTCTGCACGCACCGAGCTGTGCTGTTGTCCAGTTTAGCGATGACATGGTGGAACTTAGTGTCATCCACCGTTACTCCTGCGAGCGCGAACTGCGGCTCTGCTTGCAGAAACCACGACCGTGGGTTATCCTGCCAGAAATCAGGCAGCTTAACGGCCACTGCGCTTGCCAGCTCTGAGCGCTGTGAGTCCGGGACCCTGAGACCTTCTTCATTCATTCTCAACGTCGTCAGTCACCAATGTGGGGAGACTTGAATAACGAAACCGAATTGCATTTAATTCCAGTTTATTTCAAGTAATCATCCCACTGTCTGCTCTCATTCCTGAGCAGCGAACAAAGAGGGTGAACACACCAAAGTTCTCCCTTTTAAACATTCTCACATCAAACCATTTCCCTCGCAGGGGAAATCACACATCTCTACCAAAATCCCTTTATTCACATTCATTAACCTTTTATTTACATAACTCCCCCTTCTCTCCTCTCGAGCCTCAGCGGTCAGGAAGTCTTCTGTCCCCTGTCCTCCGCAGGGGGTCCAGGCTCTGCGGCTCCGCACCGCAGGGGACTGCAGCTCTGTGGCTCTCCTTCATCGTGAGGTTAAATCACATATGCAGTGTCCAACATATACATGTCTAACAACACAGCCATAGTACCCTTAACTTAATATTTTGTTGCACAACCTTTTGAGGCAATCACTGCAATCAAACAATTTCTGTAATTGTCAATGAGACTTCTACACCTCTCAGCAGGTATTTTGGCCCACTCCTCATGAGCAAACTGCTCCAGTTGTCTCAGGTTTGAAGGGTGCCTTCTCCAGACGGCATGTTTCAGCTCCTTCCACAGATGTTCAATAGGATTTAGATCAGGGTTCATAGAAGGCCACTTTAGAATAGTCCAATGTTTCACCCTTAGCCATTCTTGGGTGTTTTTAACTGTGTTTTGGGTCATTATCCTGTTGCAAGACCCATGACCTGCGGCTGAGACCAAGCTGTCTGACACTGGGCAGCACATTTCTCTCTAGAATACCTTGATAGTCTTGAGATTTCATTGTACCCTGCACAGATTCAAGACATCCTTTGCCAGATGCAGCAAAGCAGCCCCACAACATAACAGAACTTCCTCCATGTTTCACAGTAGGGACAGTGTTCTTTTCTTGGTATGCTTCATTTTTGCGTCTGTGAACATAAAGCTGATGTGTCTTGCCAAAAAGTTGCAGTTTTGTCTCGTCTGTCCATAGGACATTCTCCCAGAAGCTTTGTGGCTTGTCAGCATGCAGTCTTGCAAATTCCAGTCTGGCTTTTTTATGATTTGTTTTCAACAGTGGTGTCCTCCCTGGTCATCTCCCATGAAGTCCACTTTGGCTCAAACAACGACGGATGGTGTGATTTGACACTGATGTACCTTGACCTTGGAATTCACCATGAATGTGTTTAGAGGTTGTTCTGGGCTCTTTTGTTACCATTCGTATTATCTGTCTTCTCCTGCGGCCACGTCCAGGGAGGTTGGCTACAGTCCTGTGGATCTTAAATTTCTGAATAATATGTGCAACTGTAGTCACAGGAACATCGAGCTGCTTGGAGATGGTCTTATAGCCTTTGCCTTTAACATGCTTGTCTATAATTTTCTTTCTAATGTCCTGAGACAACTCTCTCCTTTGCTTCCTCTGGTCCATTTTAAGTGTGGTACACACCATGTTACCAAACAGCACAGTGACTACTTGTCACCCTTTAAATAGGCTGACTGACTGATCACAAGTTTGTAGACACCTGTGATGTTAATTAGAGGACACATCTTGGTTGAACATGTCCATATGGTCATATTATTTTCAATCTTTTCTAGGGGTACCATCATTTTTGTCCAGGCCTGTTTCATGAGTTTGTTTTTTAAAATAATTCTGATGAAACACAATTCAGAAGCATTGTCTGATTTTCATTGGTTAATTTTCATAGAATTTTTATTTATTACCACTTTTGTCAGATTCAAGTTATTTCTGTGACCAGTGTGGGGTTTTCTTTCATAAACAGAGGGGTACCAATAATTTTGTCCACGTCTGTATATAGCGCTATTTCACAACAACAGTCATCTCATAGCACTTTCAACTGTAGAGGAAACCCCCACAGTTGCAGAAAAACCCCAGCAATAAGGCGATCCCCTGTGAGCAAGCGCTTGGCGACGGTGAGAGGAAAAACTCCCTTTTAACAGGAAGAAACCTCCAGCAGAACCAGGCTCAGGGAGGGGCAGTTATCTGCTGCAACTGGCTGGGGGGTGAGGGGATAGAGAAGATGAAAAGAACAGACATCTATAGAGCAAACAGCATGATCGGGACTCAATCTATGGGAGAGAACAAACAGATGTTAATGACCAGCAAAAAATAAATATTTCATTGAGAGTGAAGAAAGGAGTGAAGCCCAGTGCATTACTGAAGGTTCCCCGGCTGTCTAAACCTATTTGCAGCATAACTAAGGGAGGGTTCAGAGACACATGATCCGTCCCTAATTGTAGGCTATATCAAAAAGAAAGGTTTTAACCCTATTCTTAAAAACAGAGATCGAGTCTGACTCCCAAATCCAGATTGGCAGCTGGTTCCATAGGAGAGGAGCTTGATAACTGACGGCTCTGCCTCCCATTGTACTTTTGGAGATTCTAGGTATTACAAGTAATCCTGCATTTTGGGAACGTAGTGCTCTGTTAGGATAATACGGTAGGATCATATCTTTTAAATAAAAAGGGGCCTGATTGTTTAGAGCTTTGTAAGTAAGAAGAAGGATTTTAAACTTAATTCTAAACTCTATGGGAAGCCAATGAAGGGAGGCCAGAACCGAAGAGATATGATCTCTCTTTTTAGTACCTGTTAAAACTCTTGCTGCAGCATTTTGGATCAACTGAAGACTTTTTAAAGATGTTTTAGGACAACCTGATAATAAAGAGTTACAATAATCTAATCTAGAGCTAACAAAAGCGTGGATCAGTTTCTCAGCATCACTCAGAGACAGGATGCTCCTAATCTTGGCAATATTACGCAAATGATAGAAGGCAGTCTTAGAAACAAATTTAATATGTGAATTGAAAGACAGATCTCGATCAAAAATAAGATAAGATAAGATAAGCCTTTATTAGTCCCACAATGGGGAAATTCCAGGATTGCAACAGCACAGGGATAGCAACACTCAGAGCAATGATCCAGAAGATAAGAAAGTAAGAGCACTGAATATACATATGTACACATAAATATATAAATATACACTACCGTTCAAAAGTTTGGGGTCACCTCAGACAATTTTGTGTTTTCCATGAAAAGTCACACTTTTATTTACCACCATGAGTTGTAAAATGAATAGAAAATATAGTCAAGACATTGACAAGGTTAGAAATAATGGTTTGTATTTGAAATAATAATTTTTTCATTCAAACTTTGCTTTCGTCATAGAATCCTCCATTTGCAGCAGTTACAGCATTGCAGACCTAACATGATTGCACAAGGGTTTTCTAATCATCCATTAGCCTTCTGACACAATGAGCAAACACATTGTACCATTAGAACACTGGAGTGATAGTTGCTGGAAATGGGCCTCTATACACCTATGTAGATATTGCACCAAAAACCAGACATTTGCAGCTAGAATAGTCATTTACCACATTAGCAATGTATAGAGTGTATTTCTGATTAGTTTAAAGTTATCTTCATTGAAAAAAGTGCTTTTCTTTCAAAAATAAGGAAATTTCTAAGTGACCCCAAACTTTTGAACGGTAGTGTATACTGTATATACACAGTGCGGAGCATTGTAGCTAGATGGACTAAACAGCATACCTGTCTATTTAGTTATCCTACATGGTATGAATATGTACCCATACATATTGTCACCATCCGTAGCGACTGATATTGTCCAAGTTGTATACTGGAAGGGACCATTTGTGTAAGTCTGCTGCATCTTTTGCATTCAATGCTATTAGGTCGTTACATTTTTTTGCAATCTCTGCGAGCAGCCCTGCTTAGGTTATACAGTCTGACAGCCGTAGGTAGGAAGGACCTGCGAAACCTCTCGGCCACACATCTAAGATGATGTAGTCTACTGCTAAATGAGCTCCTCAGTGCATTCAGTATGTCCTGCATAGAGTGGGACTCGGACTCCAGCAGAGATGACAGTTTAGCCACCATCCTTCTCTCTCCTATCTCCTCCACTGGGTCAAGGCGCTGCCCCAGGACAGAGCTAGCTTTCTTGATTAGTTTGTTCAGTCTCTTCCTATTGGCTGCTGTAATGCCATTGCCCCAGCAGACCACTCCATAAGTGATGGCTGATGCCACCACCGTGTCGTAGAATGTCTTCAAGACCACCCCTTGTACACCAAAAGACCTGAGCCTCCTCAGTAGAAACAGCTTGCACTGTCCCTTCTTGTAGAGTGCGTCGGTATTGTGTGACCAGTCTAGTTTATTGTTCAGATGAACACCCAGGTACTTGTAGGATGTCACCATCTCAATGTCTGTTCCCTGGATGTTCATTGGTGCTGTGAGGGGTTGTCCTTGCCTATGGCAGTCCACCACCAGCTCCTTAGTTTTCCTCACATTGATCTGGAGGTAGTTCCAATGGCACCAGTCCACGAAGTCCTGGATAAGTCCTCTGTACTCAACTTCATCTCCATTGGAGATGAGACCGACAATCGCAGAGTCATCAGAGAACTTATGTAGGTGGCTGTGTGTTGTGTTGTGTGAGAAGTCCGCAGTATAAAGGGTGAACAGGAAGGGAGCCAAAACCGTTCCCTGGGGGCCCCCCGTGCTGCCAATGATCATGTCGGAAACACAATCCCGGGTCCTCACAAACTGTGTCTGGTTAGTGAAGTAGTCCAGGATCCATGATGACAGGTGCTGGTCCACCCCTGCGCACAGCAGCTTGTCCTTCAGGATCATCGGTTGGATGGTGTTGAAAGCACTGGAGAAATCAAAGAACATGATCCTCACCGCATTCCCGGGCTTCTCCAGGTGGGACAGTGAACGGTGAAGGAGGAAGATCACTGCATCCTCCATTCCAATGCCATGCTGGTAGGCAAACTGGAGTGGATCCATCGCTGGCCCCACCAGGGGGCGGAGGTGAGCAAGGAGAAGTCTCCAGGGTCTTCATCAGGTGAGACGGCAGGGCCACTGGTCTGTAGCTGTTCAGGTCTTTGGGATGGGAAGTCTTTGGTACAGGTACCACACAAGATGTTTTCCACAACTGTGGTACCCTCCCCAGCTTCAGGCTCAGGTTGGAGATGCGCTCCACAATCCCACACAGCTGGTCTGTGCAGGACTTGAGGAGCTTTGCGCTGATGCCGTCCGGTCCCGAGGCCTTCCTTGCCTTGATTTTCCTCAGCTCTGTCCTCACCTGGGTCTTAGTGAGAGTCAGGTTGGGGGGCTGTGTGCTGGGAGTGGGGGGGGGGGGTGTTGGTGGAGTGGGGTGTGGACAGCAGGTCTTGATGACTTTAGAGGCAGCAGTGGTAGGTGTGCAGTCGGGGGGGGGGGGGGGGGTTGGTCAAACCTATTAAAAAACAGGTTCAGATTGTTCACCCACTCCCTGCCCCCCGTGGCCTGGGAGGAGGCATTCTGGAGCCCAGAGATGGTTTTGAGGTTCCTCCGCTGATGTCGCTCTCTCGCAGCTTGTCCTCCATCTTCTTCCTGAAGCTGTCCTTACCTTGTCTGATCTTCCTCCTCAGCTCCCTCTGTATGGACTTCAGCATCTCCCTGTTCCCCGACCTGAAGATCCTCTTCTTCTCTCTCAGAAGTGTTTTTATCTCGGGGTTGATCCAGGGTTTGTTGTTCGAGCAACACCGTATTGTCTTGGTGGGTACGGTGTTGTCCACACAGAAGTTGATGTAGTCCGTGATGGTGGGAGTGAGGCCATCGATGTCCTCACCATGTGGATCGCAGAGCTGCTCCCAGGCAGTGGTTTCAAAACAGTCCTTTAGAGCATCCATTGCCTCCTCAGACCATATCTTCACTGTGCGCATGACCGGAGGTTGTCTGTGTACTAGGGGTTTGTACACCGGCAGGAGATGAACCAAGTTGTGATCCGATCTCCTGAGTGGGGGGAGTGGTGATGAGGTGTATGCCTCCTTAGTGTTTGCGTAGAATAAGTCCAGTGTTTTATTGTCTCTAGTGTTGCATGTGACATACTGGGTGAATGTGGGCAGAACGGAGGACAGTGAAATATGGCTGATATCACCGTAGATGAGGAGAAGAGCATCTGGGTGTTCTGTCAGCAGCCTGCCAGTTACTGAGTGAATGATGTCACATGCTGTCCCCGCGTTCGCCGTCAGATTTGCATAAATAACAATGCAGATCACGTATGAGTATTCCCTCGGGAGATAGGTAGGCTGCATGCTAACAGCTAGCAACTCAATGTCTTTGCTGCAGTGATGTTGTTTAACCGTGATATGTCCCGGTCTGCACCAGCTGTTATTGACATACATTATCACTCCTCCACTCTTGCCTTCCCACTGTCTGGTTTCCGGTCTGCCCGTATTGCATGGAAACCCTCCAGTTCGATGTTAGCATCTGTTGCTAGTTCGGTTAGCCACTTCTCAGTAAACAACATCAAGCTACTCTCTCTGAAGACGCTCTCGTAGCGGGAGATAGCCGCTAGCTTGTCAGTCTTATTGAGTAGCGATCAAACGTTCCCCATAATAACAGATGGAAGGACGGGTCTGTACCTTATATTTCTCGCCCGCCATCTTGCTCCAGCACGGCATCCACGTTGCTTCTGTCTTATTTCACCCAGTATGTCGAGGTCTTGCACTAGCATCTTGGTCCGGTTAAGTGCTAGTAGCTGGTCTCTGCTGTAATGTATCCTGCTAAAAACAGTGGCTTCGTCTGCCGGCTCAGGAGACATTTGGGCAATCCGTGTGTCCGTCTGATGCATAAGGTGTACTTTCTTTCTGGATCAGAAAGATTAGCAAGAGAAGCAAGATAGTAAATAGAAATAGGAAGAAATTGATCCGCTGTTGCAAAACTCGAGTGGCGCCGGAAGTTAATTTGAATAACTCCAAGGTTCCTCACAGAGCTATTAAAAGAAAGAGTAACCGCATCCAACCTAAAGTTTGATTTGGAAAGGTATTTCTAAGGATTTTTGGACCAACAAGAATGACTTCAGTCTTATCTGAATTTAATAGCAGGAAATTGCAAGTCATCCCAGCTTTGATTTCCTTAAGACAGGCATCTAACTTAGCTAATTGATTACTATCATCTGGCTTCATTGACAGATATAATTGTATGTCATCTGCATAACAATGAAAATGTATACAGTGATTTCTAATAATGTTGCCTAACGGAAGCATATATAAACTAAAAAGAGTAGGGCCTAGCACAGATCCCTGTGGAACTCCATGACTGAGCTTTGAGATGAAAGAAAACTCATTATTGACATGAACAAACTGGAACCTATCAGATAAATAAGATCTAAACCACTGCAACGAAGTTCCATTAAGTCCAAAATAGTGTTCTAATCTATCAAGTAGAATATTATGATCGATAGTATCAAAAGCTGCACTAAGTTCTAAAAGGACAAGAGCAGAAACAAGTCCATTATCAGGTGCGATCAGGATGTCATTAGTGACCTTCACTAAAGCTGTTTGAGCACTATGATGGATTCTAAACCCAGATTGAAACTTCAAGTAAACCATTTCCCTGAAGGTGGTCAAATAATTGCGTAGCAACAACTCTTTCTAAGATTTTTGAAATGAAAGGGAGATTAGAGATTGGTCTATAGTTAGCTAAAACTCCTGGATCCAACGATGGCTTTTTGAGTAAGGGTTTAATTACAGCCGTTTTAAAAGCCTGCGGTACATGGCCTAAAGTTAATGAAGAATTGATTATTTGAAGAATAAAGCTACCAATAAGTGGGAAGACTTCTTTAGATAACCTGGTAGGAATAGGGTCTAAAAGACAAGTTGAAGGCTTGGATGAGGAAATTATTTTATCTAACTCTAAAAGGTCAATTGGAGTAAACTGATCCAAACAAATATCAATTGAAGGAGTTTTAGTAGTTACTGTATTTAAGATAACGGTGGGAAGAATCTGACTGATTTAATCTCTGATAGATGAAATTTTATTATTGAAAAAGTTCATAAAGTCCTGACTAGAAAGCTCTAAGGGAATGCTAGGATTGACAGAGTCCTGACTCTTTGTCAGCCTGGCTACAGTGCTGAAAAGAAAACTAGGATTATTCTTGTTCTCTTCTATTAATGCAGAATAATAACTCGTTCTAGCTTTTCTAAGAGATTTTTTATAAATTAAAAGATGATTTCTCCAAGCTAAATAGATTTCATCTGAATTAGTGGCGCACCATTTTCTTTCTAATTGATGAGTCTTCTGTGTTAAGCTATGAGTTTCTGTGTTGAACCAAGGGGTTAGAAATCTCTGATTAGACTTTTTCTTTTTTAAAGGGGCCACCCATTTCTAGAGTCTGATGCAGAGAAGCTGTAACACTATCTACCATGCTATCAATTACAGAAGGAGCAAGCTGTCTATAGCTTATTTCCATTGTGTTGACACGTGGCATAGAGGAAACAATCTGCATAAATTTGGTAACAACATCATCTGAGAGGCATCTACTGTAGTAATATTTTTCTTTAGGAGTCAAATAGTCAGAAATAGTAAAATCAAAGGTTAACAGACAGTCTGTACTGTCTGACAGTACAGGGTTATGAGGAGACACTAACAGGTTTTCTATTTCTATGCCATATGTCAGAAAAAGGTCCAATGTATGGTGGAGATAATGGGTAGAATTTCCTACTTTCTGAGAAAACCCCATCGAGTCTAATATTGAATTAAATGCCATATTTAGGTAATCACTATCTGCATCTACATATATATTAAAGTCCCCTACTATAATTATTCTATCTGATTTCAGCACTAAATCAGTTAAGAATTCGGCAAATTCGGATAAAAACTCTGAGTAGGTTGATGGAGGACGATAAATTATGGCAAATAAAATTGGATTTAGCCTAAAATTGCTAAAAATGCCCAATACTGAGGACCAGGCCCTCAAAGGAATGATAACGTGTTTAATGCTTAACATTAACTAGTAATTTGGAATGGTAAATTGTTGCTATTCCTCCTCCATGACCAGAACTTCTAGGATTTTGACAGTTTAAATAACCAGAGGGAGTTGATTCATTTAAACCAACATAATCCTCTTGTCCTAACCAAGTCTCTGTAAGGGATATTAAATCAATCTGATGATCAATTAATAGATCATGGACTAGCAGAGACTTGGGAGTTAGAGACCTAATATTTAACAAACCACATTTAATTTTTAAATTATGAGGAGGAACAGAGGCCAAATCATTCAATTTAGAGGCTTCATGTTTAATTTGAGTTGAACCAACTTTTTGTTTAATCACTTTGGGATGCTTATACATTATATTTTTATTTACTTTGGAGGGAGCAGACAATGATTCTCTGATGGGGAAGACAGGGGCTAAGTTGAGGGGTGGCGGATGAAGAGGAGCTGCAGAGAGGCGTGTAAGACTGCGACTCTGCTTCCTTGTCCCAATTCTAATCTATGGAGTATTGTCGCAAGGAAAATGAGAGACACCAGACCCAACAATGCAGACGAGCTGAAGGTCACTATCAAAGCAACCTGGACCTTCATAACACCTCAGCAGTGCCACAGGCTGATCATCTCCATGTCACGCCACATTGATACAGTAATTAATCCAAAAGGAGCCCCGACCAAGTATTGAGTGTGTACATGGACATACTTTTCAATCGACCAACATTTCTATTTAAAAACTATTTTTTAAAATTAATTTTATGTGATATTCTAATTTTTTGAGAAACTGAATTTGGGGTTTTCATGTGCTGTAAGCCAAAATCATCAAAATTAAAATAAATAAACACTTCAAATATATCACTCTGTGTAATGAATCTATATAATATGTGGGTTTCACTTTCTGAAATGAGTGACAAAAAATATTGAACGTCTTCACGATATTCTAATTTTTTGAGATGTACCTGTAAGCTTTTGTGTGTTTTTTTATATATATATATATGGACATATGGATATTTAATATCAATGTTAAAAATACTCGGAGATTCACGTAATACAAATAAACAAAAATGAATTAGGTCTTTTTTTCAAATTTTCTGTAAAATGTAATCCTAGATAAATAGTGAGGAACAAATTAGGACACCCCCCATCTTTTTTTAGGACACCCCCACATTCATTTCCACTTAAAATGGCTAAAATAACTTTTTTAAAATGCACATAAAACAAAAACGTTAGAAATAGATATGTGAGCATTTTTTAATAAAGAACTTAATATTTATAGTGGTGTCCGAATTTTTTTACATGACTGTATTTGGAATGAAAAATCCACAGATTGATGTGGGAAAAAGTAATAAATTTTCAAGAAAATTGTCTAGAATTTATGAAAAACACCTTGCAAATTTATGAGCACAAATCTCAAATAGTCTAAAATTTGCAGTGGCAAAAACACAAATAATGAAGAAAAAAGTTCAAAATTTAAGTAACAAAAATCTTTCAAATTTACAACACAAGAGTCCCAAAATTTACTTGAAAACTCATAAAATTGAGTAAAAACTCCTCAAACTGCTGAGAATATAATCGCATCTCAAATAAGTTTTTTAAGTACAAGGGGCTGAAAGGTTAATAGGCTGAAAAGTTCATAGTGGTCAAATTTGACCAAATGTAGATGACTTTATATACTGCATAGGTTACTACTAGGTTAAATAAATTGTGATCCTTATGAGTCTATGGATAGTACTGTGTGAGGTACCAAGTAGACTGTAAGGTGCAGTATGGCAGCATTGCTATGACCAAAAATCTACATTAGAGTGAGTTATTGTACAGTGAAATGGCATGTGACAGAAAAGATTTCCAGTACCTGACCATTCGGCGGCAGCGCTGTAGCAGTCTGCTGGAGAAAGTGTTCCGCTGTCTGTCCAGTATGTGGTGGAGGGGATGATCAGGATTGTCTATGATGCATCGCAGTTTGTTCAGTGTCATCCTGTCCACCAGAGACTCAAATGTCTCCGGCCTGAGACCAATCACAGAGCCAGCCTTCTTGATAATCTCGTCAAGTCTGTTGGTGTCACTGGCTCTGATACTGCTACCTCAGTAAACAGCAGCACAGAAGATGGAGCTGGCAATGATGGTTTGGTAGAAAAGCTTTATCATCTCGCCACACACATTGAAGGATCTCAGCTTCCTCAGAAAGTAGAGTATGCTCATCTCCTTTTTATATGCAGCATTGGTGTTAGATTTCCAGTCCAGTCCATTGCTAATCACAACACCCAGGTATTTGTAGTCCTCCACTACCCCTCACCCCCACCCCCAATCCACAATGGGTGTGAAGGTATCTTCTTCTTCCTGAAGTCAGCCACCATTTCTCTGGTCTTGTTGACGTTCAGCCTCAGGCGATTCTGCTTGGTCCAGTCCACAAATCAGTCTTGCGGTGCCCTGTACTTCCCCTCCTCTCCCCCTCTGACACACCCAACAACAGCTGAGTTATCAGAGAATTTCTGCAGGTGGCATGACTCGGAGTTGTACTGAAAGTCATTGGTTTATAAGGTGAAGAGAAAAGGAGAAAGCACAGTTCCCTGTGGAGCTCCCTTATCACTAACCACTCACCAGACAAAACGCTGCCCAGCTGGACAAACTGTGGCCTGCTTGTAAGG
The DNA here is from genome assembly GCA_020510985.1 of Pholidichthys leucotaenia. Classification (NCBI taxonomy): domain Eukaryota; kingdom Metazoa; phylum Chordata; class Actinopteri; order Cichliformes; family Pholidichthyidae; genus Pholidichthys; species Pholidichthys leucotaenia. Next base: position 277,099,498 of record CM035840.1, on the reverse strand, counting down.
TAGTCAGTAATCCAGGAGATCACAGAGCTGTCGACCCCCATCACCTACAGCTTCTCCTCCAACGGCAGTGGCTGAATGGTGTTAAATGCACTGAAGAAATCAAAGAACGTGATTCTCACAGTGTCTCCTCCTCCATCAAGGTGCAAATGAGGTCATTGCAGCAGGCAGGTGACAGCGTCTTCAACTCCTAAATGGGACTAGTATGCAAACTGCAGAGGGTCCAGCCACATCTTCGCCTGCAGCCCCACGTGAGCTAACACAAGACAAGACAAGACATAGGATATAATATTAATTTTATTTTATTTTATGAGAACATCTGGCCCTCACAGTGTCCACCCAGAAAAATTCTGACTTGTGGAAAAAAGTAGTTGATGACTCCTGACCTATATGTGTAAATAATATGAACTTCCATTGTGAAGGGTTACAGATGTAACGTGTATAATGTTGACACTCACCTTTTCCTCAGCCTTTAAGGGAAAAAAAAATACTACTTTTATTGTAAAAGTAATTACTTTCCTTGGAAAAAGTTACAAATTTGTCAAAAAAGCTAGAAGTTTGCAAGAAATGAAAACACATTCTACTGGCTCTCTGGGAGAAAATAATAATCTCTAATAGAAAAAGCCAACTTTATTGTCATTCAATCCACACAGCCAATCATGTACAGTAGAACAAAATTACGTTTCTCCTATCTACAATGTTAATCAAAACTAGAATCAGAGGGGTCACCACAAACAACTTTTCCTTTCCCCATTTTTTGGGGGAAAAAATGCTCAGCATTTATTATGCTGAGCACCAAGCTAGAAGGTGGGAAGTACCATTTTTATATGGTCTTTGGTATGACCCTGCCAGGGCTTGAACTCATAACCTCCCAGTTGTGGGTGGATGCTCTACCAACTAGGCCACCACTCCAGTAATACCTTAACAAACAAACAAAAAAAAAAGCTCTCCAGAAGGGCACTTCAGAGCAGTCCACTGTGATGTGCAGCGTTAAGTCCTACAGTGTGTAAATATGATTAATAATTATTTACCTAAGTAAATGCTTAGTAATAACCATTGCAATACCTTATTTGTAACACTAGGTGGGGCACTAGCCACGTTTTTCAGAGGTGGAAACTCTATGAACAAAGTTTTAAGCCAAAAATTTTTGCGATTAATAAGTTAAGCCTTAGTTAATAATTTCATTGGCAATATTTGATCAGTCTCATAATCTGGAGGCAGAATTCTTGACACTGAGTTGTTAAAATATTGGGCAAGAAAAGAAATGACAACCTTCTAGCTTTAAGAGACCCTGTTTTATTAAAACATCAGTACCCTAACACAAAACATTAGCATTTACGTGCAGCAGAATAAAACATAACAATCATCCGGTTTCCTGATGAGACTGGCAGGGATATGAGATATGAGAACACCATACGCTTTAGGTCACCACATTATTATCATGGTTAAACCCTGATACTTAAAGATTAGCTTTGTGCAGTTACTCTCTGAGGATGCAGTTCTACTGAAAAAGGAGTTACAAAAATTAGAGTGTAGAAATTGGATTCTGATGTATTAAAAGGAGAAGAGGGAGAGCAAGAGGATATGCAGACCCAGAAGTGTATCTGAGAACAAGCACTGTCTGGGTTTGACTGATGGTGCTTACAGCTGCTTTTCTGATTGGGACAAATTTAAACTAATGTGTGACTGCCACAACAGGTGAAATTTTAAAGGGAATGCCTAATGTGGATACAGAGTCCGAACAATTGTCATTTCAGGCCGAGGGAATGTGGTCCTCCTTGAGGCCTTTTTGGGATTCTGACAAGCAGAATCTGGATGGATTCTTTCCTAGGTCACTCGGGGCAGGGCTGACACTCTGGCTGCTGCGTCAGAGAGAGGGGAGACCCAGTCCTTGATCTCAGTCCTCAGATATGTTGGAAGGGCCAGCTGGTCTGGATACAAATTTGGTGTGCACATTCTCTGGCTGATCAGCAACAAAACTAGATCAGCTCTAAAAACCAAAAACTACTAGAGCTTTAACCTCTTGCACTCCGGTGTACCGCGGGCAGTCACATCTCTGGGTCCTAGGGCCCACTGGAAAAAAAAAGCTGCATTTCCGTTCTTCCACTACAGACACAGCCGTGAACAGAAAGCCAAAGGAGTGCTTTGATTGGTTTAGATGTGATTGACCTCTCATTCGACTAATAAGAGCCTTGAATTGGGTTTCTGAAACCTTGAAGAACCAATGAGTGAAAACCTAGCAAGAAGGACCCGCCTACCAACGGCTGCGAATACAGCGAGCCAATTGAAGCACAGAAGTTCCAAAGCGTGCGTCCCTTGCAAAATCTGTTTTGTGTAAGCCGCTGGGTGACATACACGCGTTCACCAGTCTTTTTTTCTTACTACTGTTCTTATTTGTTTTGAAAAATCGTTCGCCAAAACCGCAATCATGGAAGGGCAAAACCGCAATAAGGGAATTATGGATTGACTGGGTCACATGACCAGAACCACGAGTCCGTAACAAGCGGACCAGCGTCATGTTCGTCTGACAATGAGGAAGAGAAGTTCGCCAGCGACACTGCTGTTGTGGACAGGTAAGTGTTATAAGCTAAATTATTCTTTATCCCTGAAAATTGTAATCAAAATGACTTTTGACCGATCGATAAATTACAACTGTGCGTCATTGCAACATGAAGACCGCGGCGCACGGGTCCAGTCCGTGCGCCGCGTCCGGACCGTGAACGCCCCCGCCCCCGCAACTCTTCTGTAGCGGATTGCAGATATTATTGCAGATATTTTAGTACAACTGTGCGTAGTAGACCGCGGCGTGCGCCGCGGTCCGTCATGTGGCGATGGACGATGTCCATCCTCTGTAGCGGGGTGGGGGTGGGGTGGGGGGAGTTGTTATCCTCTACATTACAGATATTTTAGTATAATTTTTAGTGCATTGTAGGTTATTTTTTCTTGTAAAAAAAAAGCCACACATTTTTTACGTGGCATGCTTCTTTGTGTGTGGGGGCTTGTTTGTTCATTCATTCATGAATGAATGAATAAACAACCCCCCCACACACACAAAGCCCTGAGTGTCACCTTTCATTAGAGCCCAAGATGAAGCTTCTATATTGAATCATTCAAAAGTTACAGACGTTTTTCCAAACTGTGCCATTTGGCACAATTTGGCACAGTTCAAAAATGCCTGGGAACAACCTAAGAAAAAAGCTGTGTAATATATTCATTTTTTGTGGTATTGTTACAAAATTTTGACCTCAGCTGGATAACACTTGGTTCTACATCTCTGTTGCATTTTTCAGCACGGATCTGACAGCTATGTGTTATTTGCAAGCATTTGTATCCAAAAAAACACCCAGGCGAAATTTATTTTCTTCAAGTTCAGTATGTTTAGATGACTGTTACTCAGTGGCAGGAGCACTTAGAGAGATTATGACTGTTTTGCCAAAAAATTCAAAGTGTTTTCTTTTAATTGAGACCGATCCCATGAAGATGCTGCAAAGGGTTGAAGAACAGCTTTTGATTTACTTTGGGTATGTTATTTTTTGGCGTTTTTAGGGAAATTGACCAGAGTGCAAGGGGTTAATCATTAGGTGTAATAAAGGCAAACTCTACAGAAAAATGTGAGCTACAAAAATCTACAAAACAAGTAACTAGAAAAACGCAAGGCAATTGCTTAGCCAGAAAATTTAAAAAAGGAGCAACAAAGAGATGAGATGAAGGACAGACATACGTAGAGCCAGAAACAGAATAGAGTAGGGAACAAAAGATAATGGAGCACAGAATAGCTTGAGAAAAAACTGAGCTTCTCTCTGTGTCTAATTAAAACTCCCGCCCCGCAAGCCGGAAGGGAGACGCTTAGGATTTTTGGACGAATCAGTGAGTAACTGCATGGAGGCCGGCTTTGTTACCATGGTTATCCAACATGCAAGGGAAAAGACAAAAAGGAGGGAGGAGTGATTCCCTCAGAAATCGAGGTTTACAGGAAAATGGCAGTAACTTCATCATATTTACAATATGACTAATACTAAGGTACACTTGTCTAAATTAAACAATTCTGCTTGGTTAATTATCTAATTTTACTAAAATAAATTGATCATAAAGCATGCTGGTATTCATGATGAATTGCAGTTTCAGAAATTAGGAGGAGTGTTCTGGTAATCAGTGACCCAGTTCGTGTGACTTTGAGTTCTTATTTCCTGTGGGAAGCAAATGTAGATTAGTGACAGAGTCCAAATGCACAGTGAAGTTTAAGATTGTTTTGTTTCTGAGAGAAACATCACCAGTCATCCTTTGGGCAATGTTTGGAGTTCCATGACAGTCCGAGTGTTCTGCTTTCTGGGGGAGAAGATGGGGTTCAATCATTTGTCAACTAGGTGCTGATGAGAATTTCAAAAAGTGCTGCCTGAATAGACAGGCCACGTCTGGTGTTGGGAGAAAAGAATAGGTATGAGCAGTTGTTCCTCATTGTTCAAAAGTGGTTGTGAAGAAAGAATTGGGGGGCTGGTTAACAGAAGGAAACAACAGTTCCTCTTGTCTTGCTGTTAATGAGTGTCACTAAGTCTCTGAGTCCACCTGGTACCGGTTCCGCTACAATCCTCCACTTGTTATAAAGATGCCGATTGGATTTGATATATCAAACACTAGCCATGTTTACATGGACACAAGTGTAACAGTATATGAATTAATAATTATGATCAGGTATAAAAATTATTTAATTTATATTAATGTCTTGGAACCTGACATGAATTCTCGGATCATACACACAAGAAAAATTGATAACACTTGTGTAGGGGCACCAGCTTACCCTTTTGGAAGCAATTTTAATCTTTATTTCACTTTATACCTTTTTAATCACTCAAAAAATTACTTAATAATCAGTCTCAAAATTTTAGTGAATTCGATACTGGGGACTTAAACCAGACTCAGAAAGAAATAAATTCCCAACAACTTCTCTCATTTTCACATATTTATTAAATGAAATAATGATTAAAATACATTGCAGTGATTTCATTAACCATGAAATTAAACTTGTTAAATGATAGATTAACAATGTCAACATTTGCAGAAACAGGGTTAATTGTGAAATGAATTTAGATCAGTTTGAAGTTAACAGATTATGGAAACAACACAAATTTATGGGGAAAGTTTTACTAGTTATATGAAAAGTTCTGGATTACTCTAAGAAAATGAAAACGGGATCTTAATTAAAAGGAGTTATGTTAATGATTCCTTAATTTGCATCTGATTAGATATCAAATTATTATCAAACCTCGGACGTTTAACTCAGCAGATGAACAAGAATGTCGCTCACGTGATTCCTTGCATGGCAGTTGAAAATGAAGATCCTCCTGTGTTGTCCTGTAGTTCTTAGAGGGCTCCAAAAGTCGGCATATTTGACCAGCAAATAGTCTTTGACGAGGGATGAGGGATAAGATTGGTATGTTTGATCCCAATGGTTGAAATCCAGCCGAGGCGTCTAATCTTTTGTAGCGTGCTGATTCCTTCAGCTGCGCGTGATCGTGGCGAGCTGCATCTTCTTTCTTCTTCGTTGGCAAGCGGCTTTCCCAGGGAATTCGATAATAGTTAAAATTATCTAATCTGATGTCAAATCAAAAGAGTTTCAGACTTTAGATAAAAGAGCTTCTGGTGTGGGATTGGTCAATAAAAATATTTTAAAAATAAAGTCAAGATTAAAGCTTGCATTAAAATTAAAAACGGTGCTTTTACAGAAAGTTTAACAGGAAAAAGTGATATAAATACACGTCAGGGATTAGAGTTTTATACTCTTAATTAGGATTGAGCTCAAAAGAAAGAATTAATTCCCAGACATTTAAGAGAAAAGAAAAAAAACATTAAAATTACAAGGAGATTACAATCAAAACATGATACTTCAGGCTCTGTGATCGTCGAAAAGCAACACGTGGGAGAAATCCTTTGCTCTCCGGTGGTTCTCTGCTGTGACAGACGTGAAGACAATAGAAGTGAAAAGCCAAAAAAGAGACTGAAGTGATGACGCAGTTCCCTTTTATCTGTGGAGAATTTTTGTGGGCCTCCGTGATTGACAAGAGCCCCCAGCCAATAGGCTTCCTTTGTGGGCGGGCTTTATGAACTTTAGTCCAATGAGCAAACAGTCTTTTGTCTGGAACAAATAACACTGAGAGCTGTTGTTAAGCAGCGATTGGCTGCTGGCAGTCACATGATTATAAACACTTTGCAAATTCTAATACACAAGTTTCAATACTGCAATATTCCTCTATACATTTATGTATAACTCTAACCTATCTAAGTGTTCATGCAACCTATAAGTAGTGCTTCTATATTAACATGCAAGAATAAACATTCATTTAAACATTTTTAACATGCATATATATAAAATCACGGATTAATATATTTCAAACCTATTACTGATTGTCCATAAATCATTACCTATTTTAAATCATTACCTAATAAATTACCTAATAAATCATTACCTAATAAAGCATTACCTAATCATTACCAAACCTATTACTGATTGTCCATAACATCAAGAGTCCATTTGCTTTTCATGGTCCTGGAAAAGAAGAGAAGGTTTAGAACTGAGTTAACACAGATGTGATGAAAAGCTTCACTGGTTAGATTGGCATGTCCCAGAGTTGCCAGAAGGGGGCACTATTGAGCTGTGGATCTTTGTAGTGACCATATGACATACTCCAGGGTTCTGTTCCATGTCTCCACATTTATGGGGCCATGAAGTCAAAACAGGAAATGCATTAGGGTGAATTCCTTAGACTGGTTTTAACAAAGGAATGTGAGTTGAGCCATGGCCTGGGGGAATGACAGAGTAGTTCTTGACTGTCCTTTTCCTGGGTGAAACAATGTCTTTAAGCAGAAGAATAATTCTTATTGATGAGCCAGAGTGAGATGATGCTACACAAGTAACCGGATAAAAGCCTGATCGGAATAAAAATGCTTCATGTAAACTCGCCAATCTGAATATTCTGACCCAATCACACTCATTTGGATCAAAATTTATTCCGATTTAGACGGGTGGGTTATGATAATTGTTATTCCGATTGGTGTGCATATATACACATATTCCAAAGCTTGGGTAAAAAATATGTATACTGAACATGTCTGTACATCAGCCACATGTTGATGTGACGTATTTCTGCCTTTACCGCAGCTAGCGGAGGACATGACGGGAGTAAAACAACACTGGTCTGTATTGTCCTGCTGTCTCCCTCTGTTTGTCATATGCAGAAGTATGTACTTGTAGCTTCATTACGGAGACCAGCAGAAGCAAAAGTACAATCTGAATAACACAATACAGGTCCATTTCAAAAAGAGAAAGACATGCAGCAGGGTTTGTTTTCACCAGAAGTTGCTTCTTCTTCGACTGTTTTTGGAATGTCGAAATGTTGACGTGCGCATTTCAAAATGATTTAGTCCGTTCAAACGTGTGACACATGGAAATGCACGTCCTAATCTGATCAGCTTTTTCAGGATCTATGTAAACAGTAAAGTTCTGATCTGAATTGTAATCAGATTGAAGAAATTTTGCCCATGTAACTGTGGCTACTGAGTACTAACACAATCATGCAATATTGGGGTAGACTATCAAAAAAAAAAAAAAGGAAACACGAAAAGGGGCCTGGAATGTAATCACACGGGAGAATTTGGCTAAGGCGACTCTACCTACTTAATGTAAGGATCCCTGCCTGCTCTGTGTATCTGTCTTCATCTCCCCCTGCTGATTAACACTCTCCTTACAGCCCTGATCATCACCTGTTGCTATGAGAGGAGCCTTTTAAAAGGGCACCTCTCCCGCTGCTCTTTCTAGTTGCATTAGACCCACTACCTGATTGTATCCTTGTCTTGCCTGCATTGTTTGAACTCTTGTTTTGCCTGCCATGTTTTGACCTTTGCTTGCTCTAGACCCTGTTACCTGCCTGACGTTTTGGAACTCTGTTTGCCCTGTATCCCCTGCAATGCTCTGACCTAAGCCTGCCCTCAGACTCTGGATTTGCATTTTGGATTGAATTGGATTAATCTGGACTGTGCATATCCCCCTTCACACAACCCAGAGTAAGTCGACTTACCACCATTTGTATTTACTGCTCCCTTCCCCATCTCCCCTTCACTCGGGCCTGGCCAGTCTGTCTCCAGCATCTCCCCGCAGCTCCCCAGCAGCACCACAGCACCCTCACCACTGGCAATCTGCTCCTCTGCTTGGAGAATCTTCACCCAGTCTCTGCCGCTCTCCTCAGAAGTGCCTGTAGGCATTAATCAAGATTAATTCACATCATTATCAATTCATTGATACTCACCCCTGTTTCTGCTCTCCTACAGGATTGCCAGATCCTCACTGCACATTGTTTATTGTAGCACAATTATTGTAAATAAATATCATTGTGACTTTACTTGCCGTCTCCATCCATATTGCTGGGGTCTTTCTGCAACTGTGGGGGTCCCCCCCCCTACAGTTGATAGTGCTATGAGATGACTGTTGTTGTGAAATGGCGCTATATAAATAAAGTTGAATTGAATTGAATTGAATTGAATTGAATATTGCTTTTGGGTTTTAGCCAGCAAACCCTTTCTCTTGAAAGCACACAAAAACAAAAGTAACCACTGAGGCTCAGCTTTATATTGGTTGGTAAAGCAGGAATAAAAGGTAAAAAAGCAGGAATAAGGTAAATAACCATTAAAAAAATTCAAAAAGCAAAGGAAAAAAGGGACCAACAAAAACAAAAACTTTGAAAAAAAATTGGGTTGGAGTACAGTTCTTTACTCAGGGCTAACCACGGCTGCACGGTGGCGCAGTGGTTAGCACTGCAGCAGCACAGTTTACCCTTGGCCGGGGGATTGTGGGGATCGTGGGATCGTGGGTTCGATCCCAGCCCCCGACCAACAGTGATCTGTGTGGAGTTTGCATGTTCTCCCCGTGTTGCGTGGGTTTACTCCGGGATTTCTCCGGTTTCCTCCCACATGCCAAAAACATGCATGTTAGGTTAATTGGCTGTTCTAAATTGTCCCTAGATATCTGTTTCCTATAGGCCCTTAGAATAGAGGGTTAGTATTAATGAAAGCGCTTTGAGTGGTCTTTGTGACTAGAAAAGCGCTATATAAGTGCAGGTTAGTTAGTTAGTTAGTTAGTAGAGCTGAGCTACCTAGGCAGGTGATTAGCCTAAGATGGTGTAGAGAAAATTTATAGCCTATGGGAGCCAGGGTAGGCTTGTTGTTTGTAGGTGTCTGGTCAGAGGTTGGCCACTTGGTGCCGCGTTGCAGTCACACAGTTGATTCGCTATGTTCTAGCACACCTGACATGGGAGTAGGCTGAGGCTAAGATTAGCATATATCTAAGTGTGATGGTGTTTACTATCTCCATATCAAGCAAGGACCAGGAACAGCTGAAAAGTTGGTTGGGTCATCGAGAATGTGACTCGAGGGCTCTGAGTCCATTGTTGATTGGAGTCACATTAATGGTATAGGAGCTCTCAATGCTAGCTTTAGCATTGGAGATGGTGATTAGGTGGGAAGCTAGAACTGACAGGAGGAAGTTCGTCTTGCTGTTGAGACAAAAGGGTGGAGAATATTTGGGGCAGTCTCCTGCTCTCCCTTACATGCAGGCACCCTTGGTGTAGGCTAAAACAACTCTTCAGTGGTGGACATTCTCCTAAGTGGTTAGGTCTAGTTTAGGTCTTGGTAAGTGTCTGTACCTAGTCTTTTGACGAACTATGGGCTGTTAGCCTGGGTTATTTCATACTTTAGACTAGGGTTTGAGAGTTTCAGTTTGGTGGCCTAATTTGAGGATATTAGGTTAATTGGAGGTCCTGAATGAATTTGGTGTTAACTAACTTTTGATGGGATGACAAGTCTTTTCTTTAAGATTTTTGAGTATTGGTGACTAATGACTTGGAAGGGCAGAGCCAAATTTGCCTAAGGCTAATAGCTTGTTAGGCATGGTTTACTGGGCATGCCAAGTTGGTGTTGAGTTTAGTTTTATGGGTTTACTGTGGCGGTGGCATCCCCCGCGAGTCCCACAGGGTTTCTGAAAGCTTTAATTTGGGGGGGGGGGGGTGGACCCATTTGAGGATGGTCTCCTGTTGGGCCTTGCCCACTTTAATTTGGTGCACGACCGGAGAGAGCTTGTCAGTTATGACGTGCGGTCCAATCCACTTTGGCAGAAGCTTGTGGGTGGTTCTTCCTTCCTGTGCTTTGGTCAGTCCTGTCTGGGGCGTGAACATGTAATAGGAGATTTTATCCCCCACTTGGAGTTCCTCTTGGGGTGCTTTCTGGTCATAATATGTTTTGCTTCCCATGGGCGATCAGTTTAGATGGGTTTTTGTGAAGGCAAAGGTTTTGCGCAAGTGTTCTGCAAGGTTGGCCATGTACCATGTGTGGTGTAAGCTGTGGAGACGCTGGCTTCTCCCAGCTGGTAGAGCAGGTGCAGGGGTAGTGTCATCTGCCGGCCTGTCATCAGTTCAAAGGGGGAAACTCTGGTTACATTGTGGGCTGTGGCCGGGATGGCCATTAAGGCTAAAGGTAACTTAATGTCCCAATCATGCTGGTGAGATGAGACATACAGTGTATCCTGAAAGTATTCACAGCTGTCATGTTTGCCCCTTCGGGGTAGAGAAAACAACCCAGGCACTGAACCATAGTTGTGACATTAACAAAAATAACAAAGTCCAAAAACAGCGCAGACAATACAAAAATGCAAAAATGAGAATAACTTACAGGGAGGTGTGCTCCATAGTTGCCTTAGCTCTGGAGGATATGAGGAAAAACATGGAGGGATAAGTCCAAACACCTTCAGACAATACAATAGTGCCGCAGTGAAACAATGAATGACAGAGCTTAAATACACGGCACACAAATGAGCCGCAGGTGTGGGCAGGCTGAGCGAACAGATAACCGAATAGACAATCACTCACAGCTGGGAACTGGGGAACAGGCTGTGAGTGGATGGTAGGTGTGTCTGGGAGAGGAGGAAGGAGGCTCGTGTCACAAAACCAAAAATAACAGAAACTGACAAGAAAATAATAACACACATGAAATACTCAAAAATAATGTACATTGAGAGTCAGACTCATGACAGAGCCCTCCTCAAGGGGTGGACCCCAGACACCCCAAGGCAACACCAAAAAGGGACCCCCCCCCCCGCCCCCAGAGAAAGAGTACAGAAAAAAAAAAACACCCCAGGTGGGAGGTGGTGAAAAGGTTAGGAGGGAAAAAAATGTGGAACCCACTCAGGACCCGCACACATGGCACGCCAGGCCCCTGGGCCCCCCAAGACAAAAGAACCAGGCAGTTCAGGTGGCCTACCGAAGTCCCAGGCCAGCAAGATGGAAAGGTGATTTGAGTCAGGTGGCCCAACCCAACCCAGTGGCTCAGTCTATCGGGCAGTCAGCCTGAGTTCTTAAGCCACCAGCACTGCAGCACTGCAGGGGTCACCCAGGAGGTGGCCTCCCCATGGGAGGACCCACGGCAATGTTAGGTGGTGTGAAAGGACCCACGACAGCATCGGGAAAAGGAGGAGGAACCGTGACGATATCCGGCAGAGGAGGGGAGGCCTCCACACCTTGGTGGTCCTGGGTTGAGGAATGGCAGCACCCGTGGTAGAGCCGGGCTGGAGAACTGCAGCACCCTTGGTGGCTCTGGGCTGGAGCACTGCAGCACCCTTGGTGGCTTCAGGCTGGAGCACTGCAACACCTTCAGTGCACCCAGGCTGGGCCAACACTGCACCCTTGGTGGACCCAGGCTGAGCCAACGCTGCACCCTCGGTGGACCCGGATTGGGCCAGAGCAACACCCACAATGAACAGGCTGACCCACGATAGCACAAAGCCAAAGAGGCGGTCCACCAATGGGACACCAAACGAGGGTGAAGGAGGTAGGTCCACGATGACCTCAGCAGGGGGAGCTGGACCCATGATGACCTCGGGCGGGGAGCCTGGATGTATGGAGACCTCTGGTGATGCTGGAACAATCACTGGCAGCGGCGGAGCCTGACGAGGTGAGCTCAGGCACAGCGGGCGGCTGCACCCGGCTCTCCTCACCAAGAGCCAGACAAGATTGCTCTAAGACAGAAAAGAGAAAACGCAAAGGACAGCACTTGCCTGAGCTCGAGGTCAACCATCTTCCAGGACTCCGTCAACCCAGACGATGATGGTACATTGGACTCAGCCCTCTTGGCCTCGAGCTCTGCTGCGATGGCCTCCGTAGCAGGTATGATGGTGGTTGCAATCACAGCTTCCCCAGACAAAGGGGCCCATACTGTTGGCTCTTCCAGCGTGCTGACTGGGGGTCGGCTCCATGCCTGCACTGGAATAGGGTCCTCCAGGGCCACATGCTCCTCCGCCATCAGGGGGGGGTCAGTTCAGGGGCCAGCGGACACTCAGGGGTGAGAGGAGGAGACACGGAGAGGGCAGGTGACTATTTATGGATTGCAGCAGGTGGAGAGAGCTCAGAGGACTACACACACAGAGCCTTTCTACCAGGGATCAGGCAAGACATTTCTTCATAAATTGAAATGGAATGAAATGAAACTTGCCTGTTCTCCTGGTATGTGATATTGCCTTCTGCAGCTGGAGTTGTGTCATCCCTCTCTGTGTCTATGGTGAGTATAGACTTTCCTGAGGATTGTGGAGGAGCTGTCCCTGCATTCATGGAGGACGATGTAGCCGGTGAAAAAAATGGAAGACTTCTTGGCAGCAGGAGGGCATGTCGAGGTGACGGAGGTTGCAGCAGCAATGGAGGGAGATTGGGCTGATGGAACAGTTGACGAAGGAGAAAGAGAGAGAGGAACTGCTGCGGGAATTGTCAGGCTTGATGTCTGGGAAGAGGCTGTCACAGAGGCGGGAGGATTCCTCCGGCAGTCAGTAGCAGGATGATGGCATCATGGAGCTGATGCAGCCGGAACAGGTGCTGGAGAGTGGTGAGGAATTGTGGCAACAGAGCCCCGAGAGCGCCTCCCCGAGAGCGCCTCCCCGAGAGCACAAACCCAGGCTTTTCCGGGGATTTCTTCATCATTCTGACAAAGAGTCAGGACTCTGTCAATCCTAGCATTGCTTTAGAGCTTACTAGTCAGGACTTTATGAACTTTTTCAATAATAAAATTTCATCTATCAGAGATAAAATCAGTCAGATTCTTCCCACCGTTAACTTAAATACAGTAACTACTACAACTCCTTCAATTGACATCTGTTTGGATCAGTTTACTCCAATTGACCTTTTAGAGTTAGATAAAATAATTTCCTCATCCAAGCCTTCAACGTGTCTTTTAGACCCTATTCCTACCAGGTTATTTAAAGAAGTCTTCCCATTTATTGGTAGCTTTGTTCTTCAAATAATCAATTTTTCATTAACTTTAGGCCATGTACCGCAGGCTTTTAAAACTGCTGTAATTAAACCCTTACTCAAAAAGCCGTCGCTGGATCCAGGAGTTTTAGTTAACTATAGACCAATTTCTAATCTCCCTTTCATTTCAAAAATCTTATAAAGAGTTGTTGCTACGCAATTATTTGACCACTTGCAGGGAAATGGTTTATTTGAAGAGTTTCAATCTGGGTTTAGAATCCATCATAGTACTGAAACAGCTTTAGTGAAGGTCACTAATGACCTCTTGATCACATCTGATAATGGAATTGTTTCTGTACTTGTCCTTTTAGACCTTACTGCAGCTTTTGATACGATCAATCATAATATTCTACTTGATAGATTAGAACACTATTTTGGACTTAATGGAACTTCGTTGCAGTGGTTTAGATCTTATTTATCTGATAGGTTCCAGTTAGTTCATGTCAATAATGAGTTTTCTTCCAACTTAAAGCTCAGTCATGGAGTTTCACAGGGATCTGTGCTAGGCCTTGCTCTTTTTAGTTTATATATGCTTCCGTTAGGCAACATTATTAGAAAGCCCTGCATACATTTTCATTGTTATGCAGATGACACACAATTATACCTGTCAGTGAAGCCAGATGATAGTAATCAATTAGCCAAGTTAGAAGCCTGTCTTAAGGAAATCAAAGCTTGGATGACTTGTAATTTCCTGCTGTTAAATTCAGATAAGACTGAAGTCATTCTTGTTGGTCCAAAAAACCTTAGAAATACCTTTCCAAATCAAACTTTTAGTTTGGATGTGGTTACTCTTTCTCTTAATAGTTCTGTGAGGAACCTTGGAGTTATTTTTGATCAAGATCTGTTTTTCAATTCACATATTAAATTCATTTCTAAGTCTGTCTTCTATCATTTGGGTAATATTGCCAAGATTAGGAGCATCTTGTCTCTGAGTGATGCTGAGAAACTCATCCACGCTTTTGTTAGCTCTAGATTAGATTATTGTAACTCTTTATTATCAGGTTGTCCTAAAACATCTCTAAAAAGTCTTCAGTTGATCCAAAATGCTGCAGCAAGAGTTTTAACAGGTACTAGAAAGAGAGATCATGCTTCTCCGGTTCTGGCCTCCCTTCATTGGCTTCCCATAGAGTTTAGAATTAAGTTTAAAATCCTTCTTCTCACTTTCAAAGCTCTCAACAATCAGGCCCCTTTTTATTTAAAAGATCTGATATTACCCTATTATCATAACAGAACACTACACTCCCAAAATGCAGGATTACTTGTAATACCTAGAATCTCCAAAAGTACAATGGGGGGCAGAGCCTTCACTTATTAAGTTCCTCTCCTGTGGAACAAGCTGCCAATCTGGATTCAGGAGTCAGACTCGATTTCTGTTTTTAAGAATAGGGTTAAAACCTTCCTTTTTGATATAGCCTATAATTAGGGAGGGATCATGTGTCTCTGAACCCTCCCTTAGTTATGCTGCTAATAGGTTTAGACTGCCGGGGGACCTCCAATAATTGCACTGGGCTTCACTCCTTTCTTCACTCTCAATGAAATATTTTTTTTTTTTTTTTTTTTTTTTGCTGGTCATTAACATCTGTTTGTTTTCTCCCATAGATTGAGTCCCCATCGTGCTGTTTGCTCTCTACATGTCGGTTCTTTTCATCTTCTCTATTCCCTCACCCCCCAGCCAGTCACAGCAGATGACTGCCCCTCCCTGTGCCTGGTTCTGCTGGAGGTTTCTTCCTGTTAAAAGGGAGTTTTTCCTCTCCACCGTCGCCAAGTGCTTGCTCACAGGGGATCACCTGATTGCTGGGATCTTTCTGCAGTTGTGGGGGTCCCCCTACAGTTGAAAGTTCTATGAGATGACTGTTGTTGTGAAATGGCGCTATATAAATAAAGTTGAATTGAATTGAATTGAACTGAATTGAATTCCTCCATTCTCACATTGGAGCGCCACCACCTGAGAAATCTTTCTCTTCCCTCAGCATGCCCCCGCAGCTGACGACAACAACGAGCACCTGCTTCTGCGAGCCCAAGATACCACAATGCATCCTGCGGAGTGGAAAATGTGCGTGCCGTGGAGATTAGCCCATCAATCTCCATGAACGTGCAGCATCAGTCCCATCCCAGGCACATTAGGTAGCCCCGTCCGCTCGCTGAATACATCACAGTTCCACCAACCGGTGAGTGAAAAAGAAGAGGCACAAAAAGACAAAAATGCACAACTACAGCAGCTGGGTCATTAATTGGTGGCACTATTCTGTCATGTTGGCCCCTTCGGGGCAGAGAAAACAACCCAGGCGCTGAACCATAGTTGTGACATTTATTAAAAAAAATAACATAAAGTCCAAAAACAGTGCAGACAATACAAAAATGCAAAAACAAGAATAACTTACAGGGAGGTGCGCTCCAGAGCCGCCTTAGCTCTGGAGGAGATGAGGAAAAATACAGAAGAATAAATCCAAACACCTTTAGACAATACAATAGTGCCACAGTGAAACAATGAATGGCAGAGCTTAAATACACGGCACACAAATGAGCCACAGGTGTGGGCAGGTCTGAGCGAGCAGGTAACCTAATAGACAACCACTCACAGCTGGTAACTGGGGAACAGGCTGTGAGTGGATGGTAGGTGTGTCTGGGAGAGGAGGAAGGAGGCTCGTGTCACAAAACCAAAAATAACAGAAACTGACAAGAAAATAATAACAGACATAAAATACTCAAAAATACATTGAGAGTCTTAACTCTGGGCTTAAACTCATGACAACAGCGCTTCACTTTTTCCACAGTTTGTTATGTTGCAGCCTTATTCCAAAAAGGATTAAATTCATTTTTCCCCTCAAAATTCTACACACAATACCCCATAATAATAATGTAAAAAAAAAATTGAGATTTTTGCAAATTTATTAAAAATAAATTACTAAGAAATCACATGTACATAAGTATTCATAGCCTTTGCGAAGAAGCTCAAAATTGAGCTCAGGTGCATCCTGTTTCCTCTGATCATCCTTGAGATGTTTCTACAGCTTATTTGGAGTCCACCTGTGGTAAATTCAGTTGATTGGACATGATTTGGAAAGGCACACACCTGTCTGTTTAAGGTCTCACAGTTGACAGTGCATGTCAAAGCACAAACCAAGCATGAAGTCAAAGAAGTTTTCTGTAGACCTCTGAGACAGGATTGTTTTGAGGCACAAATCTGGGGAAGGGTAAAGAAACATTTCTGCTGCTTTGAAGGTCCTAATAAGCACAGTGGCCTCCATCATCTGTAAATGGAATAAGTTCGGAACCACCAAGGCTCTTCCTAGAGCTGGCTGGCCGTCTAAACTGAGCGATCGGGGAGAAGGGCCTTAGTGGTCACCAAGGATGTGACCAAGAATCCGATGGTCACTCTGTCAGAGCTCCAGTGTGCCTCTGTGGAGAGAGGAGAACCTTGCAGAAGGACAACTATCTCTGCAACAATCCACCTTTATGGCCTTTATGTAGAGTGGCCAGACGGAAGCCACTCCTTAGTAAAAGGCATATGGCAGCCCACCTGGAGTTTGCCAAAAGGCACCTGAAGGATTTTCAGACTATGAGAAACAAAATTCTCTGATCTGATGAGACAAAGATTGAACTCTTTGGTGTGAATGCCAGGTGTCATGTTTGGAGGAAACCTTACACTGCTCATAACCATGCCAGTGGTGGTGGCAGCATTATGCTGTGGGGATGTTTTTCAGTGGCAGGAACTTGGAGATTAGCCAGGATAGAGGGAAAGATGAATGCAGCAATGTACAGAGACATCCTTGATGAAAACCTGCTCCAGAGCGCTCTTGACCTCAGACTGGGGCAATGGTTCATCTTTCAGCAGGACAACGACCATAAGCACACAGCCAAGATATCAAAGGAGTGGCTTCAGGACAACTCTGTGAATGTCCTTGAGTGGCCCAGCCATAGCCCAGACTTGAATCCAATTGAACATCTCTGAAGAGATCTGAAAATGGGTGTGCATTGACGCTTCCCATCAAACCTAATGGAGCTTGAGAGGTGCTGCAAAGAGGAATGGGCAAAACTGTCCAAAGATAGGTGTGCCAAGCTTGTGGCATCATATTCAAAAAGACTTGAGGCTGTAATTGCTGCCAAAGGTGCATCAATAAAGTAATGAGCAAAGGCTGTGAATACTTATGTACATGTGATTTCTTAATTTTTTATTTTTAATAAATTTGCAGAAATCTCAAAAAAAAAAAACTTTTTCATGTTGTCATTATGGGGTATTGTGTGTAGAATTTTGAGGAAAAAATGAATTTAATCCCTTTTCGAATAAGGCTGTAACATAACAAAATGTGGAAAAAAGTGAAGCATAATGAATATTTTCCTGATGCACTGTACCTCTTTAACATGTTTATCACCATTTGAATGATTCTTTCGACCTATCCTGACAACTGTGGGTGACAGCTAATGTGGAAATTAGCTTTCACTCTTAAGGTTTGCTACAGCAGTTTCATGACCTCAGTGGTGAGGTGTGTACCGTTGTCCGAGCTTACCGGGCAGGGTAAGCCAAACCTTGAGAACATATGGTTCTTCAGCAGGTAGGGTTTGTGCTGTGCCATTGGAAGTGGTCAGGCACTCAACCCACTTGGGGAAAGCACAGGTGACTGTAAGGAAGTATTTGCTACCTCTAGTTGATTTGGGAAGGGGACTGATCCAATCAATTTGCAAGTCCGACCATGGGAAGGAGATGCCTCTTTTCTGCAAGGGTGCTCAGTGCAGTGGGTTAGCTGGCTGAAACTGGAAGCACATGAGGCATCCTTTGATGTAGTCATCTACATCCTTCTGCATCTGTGGCCAGTATGCCACCTGTTTGAGGGCATTGAACTGTCACTTTGATGCCTTTGTGTCTTGCAACTGGGAGATTGTAGGCATGGACTAGCTTCACCCCCCTCTGGTTTCGAGGAACCACGAGCGCAGGTGGAGATGGTTCATCGGAAACACACATGAGAATGCCTTTGTGCAGCTGCAGAGATGAGTGCATCGCAAACAGGCCCTTTAGTTCTGGGGTGGTGGTGAAATCCGGTGTTGAAGGGGTATGCATGGTTGGGTCAGAGGGGAACTGAACCATTGCATTAATAGCGGGGTCGAGGGCCTGGAGGGCAATCAGGTCATCATCTGAGAATGCCGGACTTACTGATATAGGACCCATCAGTGGTGGAGGGTCCTGGGTTCTGGTGAATTGGGCTCTTGTAAAAGTGCAGATGATTGGGGCAGGTGGGTGTTGTTCGGAAGTTGGCACCAGGTTAGGGTCAAAGGTCCAGGGAAAGCCATGTAGGGCTCCTTGCTTGGCAAGTGAGTCCACAAGGTTATTCCACTCTTTATCCTAGCCTGGTGTTGGTGAATGACCTCTGACCTTCTTCCAGTAAACCTGGAGGTTGTTGGAGGTCACAAGGTGGTTGCAATCCATGAGCAACTCTTTGTGTTTGATGGGTTTGCGGTTGAAAGTTATGTAGCCTTTGGTTTTCCAAAGGGAAAGGTGGCAAGTTAAGCTTAGCCACACTCAGTTAAAGTCAGTGCAGATGACAAGGGTGCAGATTCCGTGGTTGATCACGAGTTGCAATATTATGAGCATGCCAGCGATTTCAGCATATTGAGATGATTGAGAGCCCAACGGAAAGCTGTGGGGATCACAGGGTTAGTGTCCCAGCCATGCAATCCCTACTCCGGTCTTAACATGCACTTCATGGTGGAATGAGCATCTTTTGACATAAGCTGTAACCATGTCTTGGCAGATGTTATGGTCGATGTAGTGATGGTTGGGATCTTCTGGGATACCAGAGTCAGCTGTGTCTCGTGGTGGGCTTGGTATGTCATTAAAGCACTGTTGGCAGGCTGCCAGTTCGGCACAAAGAGGACTGTTGCGGTTCTGAGCATAGCAACTCTCTAAGTCAAAGCTTTGTAGAGCCATCAGCCATGATGGACCTCTGGCGTTTGTCATGACACCTTCTCTGATGCGTTGGTTGTTGAGGAAGACCACTGGCTGGTGGTGGGTCTCTACTATGATTTGAAGAAGTGTTTTATGGCCCAAACAGTAGCCAAGAGGGCTTTCTCGGAGTCAGAGTATTTTACTTCTGGGCCTGATAAGGTTTTGCTGGCATATGCTACAACCCATTGTCTTGGTTGTAGATCTGGTAAAATCCAGCGCTTAGACAGTGAGCCGGGAACCCTGTTTGAAGGTAGAATGTTTTTTTTTGCAGTTGGGATAGGTCAGGCATGGGGCAGTGCATAGCTCTTCTTTTAGAGCTAGCATGGCCTGTTCCTGAGGTTTATCACATTTAAAAGGGCCTCCTTTTTTAGGAGGACAGTGAGGGGTCTTGCAAGATCAGCGTAGTTCTCGATGAACTGGCGGGAGTAATTGCAAACCCCAAGAAAACTGTGGAGCTCTGAGATGTTGGTTGGGGTCTTAATGTCCTGTATCCTTCGGATTTATGACACCTGAAGCAGGACTCTCTTGGGTCCTACTAACAGACCAACATAATTGATCTTGGTCTTGGCCCATTGACACTTGGCTAAGGAAATCTTAGCACCAACTTCAGTGAGCTGGCCAAGGACGTGATACATTTTGGTAATGTGATCATTCAGGGTGGAGCTCCAAATTAGAATGTCATCCACATAGACAAGGTTGCCTCTTTCTCTGGCATCTGGACATGCCTTCTTCGGGAAGATGTTAAACTCTGCTAGAGAGTTAGTGTACCCAAATGGACATCGAGTGAAAATGTATTGGCGGTTCACGAATGTGAATGCCAACTTGTGTTGGTCTTCTGTCTGAACAGGAATGGTCCAGAAGCTGGAGGCAATGTCTAGGGTGGATAAGTACTTGACATCTTTGACTCTAGGGAGTTCTTGCTCCAACTGAGTCATGGGCCACCTTGAGAGAGGAACCTGTTGGTTCAGTTTCCTATAGTCAATGGTGAGTCACCATTTTCTCTTCGGCTTCAAGACTGGCCTCAAGGGGGCCGAGTAGGTGCTGTTGCACGGCCTAGTTATGCCCAGGAGATCCAGGAGAGCATTGATTATCTCCTGGACTGGACTGTAGGAAGCCAAAAGAATTTTGCATTGCCTGACGTACATTCGTGGGATGTCAGGAGGGGTTGGGATGTGGACCAAATAGATTGAGGTTAGTCTGCAATCAAGAGAGTCCTTGGAGAATAAGTTTACATATTTTTGGAGGATTTGATAAAGTTTTTGGTGTTTGGTGGTAGGGCGTCAGCCTGAGCTACGACTGGTCTAATCTATTCAGCGGTGGTCAGTCCTTTCTCTGAAGGAGCGTCGCTGGGATTGCCTGCGGTAATCCGTGGTCGGAAGCCATGGTGACGACATCAATGGCCTGGGTCACCATTTGGTCCTGATTTGTCAGGTCAACACATCCCATTTATCGTTTGTCAGGGTTAAACACTGAAACTAGTGCAATAGCCTTGGAAGGCCTGGTGTACATGAATTGGGTTAATGGGACTAACAGGGAAATGATATATGAGAACACCATACACTTTAGGTCACCACATTATTATCATGGTTAACCTCTGATGCTTAAAGATTAGCTTTGTGCAGGTACTCTCTGAGAATAAAGACAACTTAACCCTCTGAGTGTTTGAATTTGCATGCCCCTAGTTGCAGAGAGCGGCGCTGCACCTGTCATCTCTCTCTGACATGATTGGCTGCATTAGGGATTTGTACTGATTCGTACTGATTTGCCAGTTTCAGAAGGTGGCAGACAACCATTGGAGGACTCAATGGATGACACGTAATACACCAAAGAAGAAGAACTCCTCATTTCCTTTTCCTGTTTTTAGCATTTTAGCCCAGAAAGCTAATATGGCCGTGATCAGCCATCGTCACTGTCACTTTGTCAGCTTTGTACGCGGAAATTAGCCGCAGGATACAAGTGAAATTTATGTGGGATAATCATACGACTTTGTAGATGTGGTAGAGACTTTAAATAACTGACAGAACGCAAAATAATGACCACGATGGGTGAAAACGCAGCAACCACACCAGCCAGCCCCCCTTTGTCAAAAGTAAGTGAGGAATTTCTGTTTTTTTAATGTACTGATTTCTTGTTCATATACTTTGAAGATAAGATGATGAGGTACCTCTGTACAAAAAACGGTGTCAAAAGACTGAACCATTCTTTGTGAAAGTACGTCCAAAGTCCAGTTTTGACTGAGTTATGGAATTTAAAGAGGTGTCATGACATTATGCCAATTAGATGCGTACATTTTTTCCTGTTTGAAACTTTGGATCATATTTTATATCTTTCTTATTGACAGTAAGCCATTATCTCTTACCACTTTCAAGTTATAGCCTTGAAAATCTGAACTATTTTATTGACAAAAAAACATTTACCACTCTTGACCACTAGGGGTTATGTTTCAATTCGGTGACAGACACACTCAAAAGGTTAACACAGCTCTACTGAAAAAGGAGTTACAAAAATTAGAGTGTATTTTCTGACTGGGACAAATTTAAACAAGCGCGACTGCCACAACAGATGAAATTTTAAAGGGAGTGCCTACTGTGGATATGGAGTCTTAGTAATGGTTATTTCAGGCCGAGGGAATGTGGTCCTCCTCATGGCGTCGTTGGGATTCTTGCCAGCAGAATCTGGATGCACTCATTCCTAGGTTACTTGGGGCAGGGCTGATGCTCTGATCAGCTGCTTCAGAGAGAGGGGAGACCCAGTCCTGGATCTCAACCTGCCAATATGTTGGAAGGGGCAGCTGGTCTGGATACAAAGTTGATGTGCACATCCTCCCGCTAATCAGCAGCTAAACTAGATAAGCACTAAAACAAACAAAAACTACTCAGGTTTTAATCACCAGGTGTAACAAAGGTGAACTCTACAGAAAAACGTGAAGCGCAAAAAGTTACAAAACAAGTAACTAGAAAAATGCAAGGCAATCACAAAGGCAGAAAACTTAAAAAAGCATGGCAAAGAGACGTGACGAAGGAGATGTAGATACATGAAGAGCCGGAAACAGAAGAAAGTGGAGAACAAAACAGAATGGAGCACAGAAGAGCTTGAAAAAAAAAAAAAAAAGAGACTGAGCTACTCTCTGTGTCTGATTAAAACTCCCACTCCGCACGCTGGAAGGGATGGGCTTTGGATTTTTGGATGAATCAGTAACTGTATGGAGGCTGGCTTTGGTACCATGGTAACCCAACATGCAAGGGACAAGACAAAAAGGTGGGAGGAGTCATTCCCTGAGAAATTGAGGTTGGCAAGGAAAAGGCAGTAACTACATCATATTAATATTATGACTAATACTTAGACACACTTGTCTAAATTAAGCAATTCTACTCAGTTACTTATCTAATTTTACTAAAATAAATTGATCCCAAAACATGCAGATATTAATAACAGGCAGACATGTGTGATGCATTGCAGTTACAGAAATGAGGAGGAACAGTCTGGTAATCAATGATCCATTCATGTGACTTTGAGTTCTTATTTTCTGTGGGAAGCAAAGATAGATTAGTGACAGAGTCAAAATCCACAGTGAAGTTTAAGATTGTTTTATCTGAGAGAAACGTCACCAGTCGTCCTTTGGGCAATGTTTGGAGTTCCATGGAAGTCCAAGTGTTCTGCTTTCTGTCATGAATGCCCTTCAGGGGCAGCAATACGAGACCCAGGCACTGGACTGTGAGATTGTTAAATTTATTACAAAAAAACACAAACATAAAGTTCAACAAAGTGCTCTAAACACAACATACAAACAGGAGGAAAAACTTACAATTTGAGCATGCTGGAGCAGGAAATGGCTACAGCAAGACAAGAAGGATGATTACTATTTAGACAGCCGCAATGAGAAAATGAAATGCAGCACTTAAATAGGAACATAATAATGACACAAATGATAACAGGTGTGGGTTCATGGGCAAAAGGGAAAAATGACTAGTGACTGGAATCAGCTGAAAGAGATGAGGGGAAGTGGCTGAGCTTGACAGCTGACAGGCATCCACGCAGAGCACAGAACTGGAAATGCAGCCTGACAGCTGTCAGCCCAGAGAAAAACACAATAACAAAAAATATAAAGGAAAACATAATCAACTACAGACTAATAAATGATACAAATAATACTAAGCATGGCTGTGACAAAACTGAAACATCAACAGAAAATAGAAAGCAGTAAAACAACTGAAAGGGCATGAAAATACAACAAATATAAATAAATACAGAGAAAAGCCACAAGACTGAGCCTGGAAGAAAATTCCAGAGCTCAGCTTGTGACACTTTCTGGGGGAGAAGATAGGGGTTCAATCATTTCTCACCTAGGTGTTTATGTTCCAAAGAGTGCTGCCTGAATACAAAGGTTGTGTCGGGTGTTGGGAGAAAATCATAGGCATGAGCAGTTGCTCTTCATTGTTCAAAAGGGGTTGTGAAGAAAGAGTTGGGGGGGTTGATTAAAAGAAGGCAACAACAGTTCCTCTTGTCTTGCTGTTAATGAGTGTCACTAAAGGCGCTTTTCCACTTGGAACCCAAAGGCCCTGTTTGGCCCCGATCGGCCTCCATTGTCCGGTTTCCCACTCGGAACCCAAAGGCCTCACAGTTCCCTTTTTCGGAACAGTTCCAGGTTAACTGACACTTTTTTCGGCACCGTAAAAAGCAGGTCCGAAGGCTCCCGGCCCCGTTTCGTCACGCCACTGCTGGTCATTCATTGGTCTGTGCGTAGCGTCATGAGAGTGGGCGTTACATGGGCGTTACACTGACTTTCCAGAATCGCTTGCTGGTCGCCATTTGCAATTTTTCATCAGTGAGCCCGCGAACAAGTGATATTGTAAACCACAACGAGAGAATGGCTTCACAGAAATCAGCAGAAATCCAACACCGCAGTCCAGCAGAGTTTCCTGTGCGTTTCGGCTGATGAGAGAATGCAGAGGGAAGCAGACTGAGCCTGCAGTGGGGCGCACAGACGCCCCAGAAATTAATTGAATGTGCAGCCGCGATGCACCCAACTTCAGCAGTTGAAGCCGTGATATTGTGATAGAATGGCTTAACAGAAATCAGCAGAAATCTAACACCGCAGTCCAGCAGAGTTTCCTGTGCGTTTCGGCTGATGAGAGAATGAAGAGGGAAGCAGACTGAGCCTGCAGTGGGGCGCACAAACAGACGCACCAGAAATTACACGGAGACGCACCGGGAATTAGACCCAGCCACCCGAATTGAATTGAATGTGCAGCCGCGACGCACCCAACTTCAGCAGTTGAAGCCGTGATATTGTGATATACAGGACGGTAAGTGATCTGATATTCATGCTTTATGTTATTTTTTCCAACAGTGGAAAGTTCACTTAGGACAGACGAAAACTTAATCGTGTTTAAACAATGACCTAGCTTAATGCTATGTCCGTCCTTGTATGTTGTTTTTTGTGTTGACAATATCTGATGAAATAGATAGTTGTAATCCTGGTTAAAAGTTCGTTATTTTTTTTTTTTTTTTAGATTATGCTTCCACACCGACGGAGCCCACCTCCCGCGATACGAGCACCCGGCTTCTCCTGCTACGGATCTAGATCATCCGGCACCAGAACCAAGTCCAGCTCACTCACAGTTTGGCACATCTCCGTCAACACTTTCACGCACAGGTAAAGCCCAATAGTCAAATAATATAATTATATTATATTGTAATAATGTAATACTCACGGTACAGTTTATTGTTTCATGTAAAGCACATCAAAAAAGTCCAGCAATGCAATTGCATATTTAATCACAGGCATGGGAAAGCTAATGAGCTGTTGTAGCACAAAACTCATTATTTGAAAGTCAGCGTGCTTCATTTTCATGATTCAGTTGAGCCTACTGTATAAATGCATTCAGAATTTTTTCCATCCATCCATCTTCTACCACTTCTCCACGTCACGGAGGCAGCAGTTCAAGCAGAAAAGCCCTGACTTCCCTCTCCCCAGCCACCTGCTCCAGCTCTTCAGAGATGATAGACCAGCTGGGTCTCTCCACCATAGAATTTGGGTCACCTCTAGAATTTTTTGACCACCATAAAAAGCTAGGCATTTGAAACATAAACCCAGCTTTTACTAAATGTATTGTACAAATACACAGTTGTGATACTCATAAAAAAAGTAATTTTTTCAAACCCAGCACTTGACTTTCACCAGTGTGTGTCCCTTGTACAGGTACATCTCAAAATAACTGCAATGTCATGGTACAGTGTGTTTTTTGTGACTCACAAAAGACAGTGAAAGTCATATAAGATGGTATCTGTCATAATCTTGACAATCCATATGGGTTTTATGTCAGGAGAGTTTCCTGGCCAAATCAAACACAGTGATGCCTTGTCCATTACACCAGGTTTTGATTGTTTAGGCACTGTGGGGCGATGGTCACGCCAGCTGGAAAATGAAATCCGTTTCTCCATAAATCCTCATACTTTTGAGAACACTCCTCTTTTTTTAATATCTCAGAATCAGAATAAACTTTATTGCCAAGCATGTAAAAAACACACGAGGAACTTGACTTGACATTGGTGCGCATGTGCGCGACACAACGACACGGCAGCCATAAAGGCGCCTCATCAAACAGAGATAGATAAGAAAGGGAGGGGAAGGGAGGGAACAACACAAGGGGGGAGGAGAAAAAAAACTTTGTTATCAGAATACAGCTTATTTTTAAGCAGATTATGATTACAATGAAAAAAAATCTCTCAATAGCACAGAGCAACAACTCAGAATTTCACAAGACACAAGAGAGCAGTGTACAGTATATCTTTAATCAGTTCATGAATCAATGTGTGTGCGGTGTTGAGCAGTGTTGATGATAATAAGAGAGACCCAAGGACCCTTGGCAGAAGATGTTTTGTCTGTCTGGCGCCCAGTCTTATCTGGCGCTGCAGCTGGCTGTCCAAGGCCTTGTGCTCATGATTTTGAAAAAACACAGTCTGCAGACAGCCAGGAGGAATTTTCATGGGGAATAATAATGCCAAATAGGACTGATCACAGAGAAGACTTGTATTTCTTCTGTAGATTCAGTACATTAATCCTTCATTGCGCAGCTTTGAATTCGTCGTGGAAAGACCTGAGCGAACCCATGATGTAATCCACCTTACGAGACAGTTCTCCAGTAGTCGCTATCAGGGTCTTCTCCAGTTTCTCAATTTGTTGGATGCACCTCGCCTGGCCAGCATTTTGATAGGTTGAATCCATCTTCAGCAATTTGCGGTAAACCAAGACAATTCCCGTCCCAATCAGAATTATCCCAATCACCAAGATTACGAAGATAAACAAATCTTCAATATCTTCGATAGAGAGATTAGAGAGACACAGCATTTTCCAATTACCTGTGTCACATAGATAGCCCACTGGAGCCGTTCCAGCGGGGCAGACAGCTTCCCCCGGAGCACTTTTCCTTGTTGAAAAAATAGTGTCAATTGTGTTCAAAGCCCAGCTTATTAACTCCATAATTTCTTTTCGGCGGTCGCAGTTAGACGCAGACAGACAACAGCAAGCTGGGATCCAGTAGTAGGAGGGGAGGAAAAAGTCAGCAGGAGAGAAGAAAAAAGCGTCTGCTCTCTTGGGAGGGCGGAAGTGAATATCTAATAATATCTATTTTTAACATAACCATCGATTTTTCGAGAAAAGTAATTTTGGATATTCATGCGCTGTGAGCCAATAAATGATTAAAATGTAACAATATTTCACTGTCTGATTAATGATTCTGTATAATATATGGGTCTCACTTTCTGACATGTGTCCAAAAATATTTAACTTTTGTATTAATTTTTGGGGATGTACTGCTACATGTTTTGAGGTTGATTTTACTGACACCAGCTCACATTTCTGTCTTGTAGGTAAGAGGAAGCGGAGCAACACAAAACAAGACCTTTCAAATATTTTTGCATCGATGCAAGAAGCAGAAAGGGAACAGCACTGTGAGCAGAGGGAGCTCCAGCGGCAACAGTTGGAACTCAATTCACTGCTTGTGGATGAGGTCCGTCAGTCCAGGGAAGCCGAAGTTGCTGTACGAAGGGAGGAAATTGCGCAGAATGCTGCCCTCAATAACACTCTCATGGCAGTCTTTGAAACCCTCGCACGGCGTCTGTGACCCGTTTTCCCAACCATTATTATGTATATACTGTACATTAATCAATGACCAGTGTTAATAACGTTGAATAAACCCGTGACTGTTGACATCATGTGTTGTCTGTCACTACTAAGTTTTACACGGTCTTAAAACCCTTAAAAAGGTTGGGAAAAATTTGTCATTGCAGTGTGTTATGGAGTCCAATAACTGCCGACACATACATTAAAAGCCAGCCACTACTGACCAAGCTTTATATCCATGTGCAACAACAGGGACACCTAATATTTTAAGTTCTGTATTTGGAAATGCTCATATTGCCAACCCAGGTAATGGTTTTATCTGCACAAAATATTCAACTTAGCCATTGTAAGGATGGGTGAGTGTGGGGTGTACAGCAACAACTGTTTTGGTGCGCCTCACCCAATTCTGTACTCAGCATTAACAAGTACACTTTAAAGAAAATGTGGACTTGTAATTTTGTAAGATATTTTTTTATTAGATGGCTGTCCCAGTACTTGTAACTGTGATATTAAAGATCCACACATCCACATTAAATATACGAAAAAACTGCGTCATTGCAATGGCACAAGGTTACATGAGATGAGTAATGCATAATAATACACAGCAGCCTCACCACCAAAATGATATTAAATAGCTCTTGGACTACTAATTGGTCCAGGGAAAATGGCGCAGCCTCAAGGGGATTGTAGCACCGCCTCCAACTCCCTCAAAACCCCGCCTCCAACTCCCTCCTTCTCCCACCCATACTACAGTGAGCCTTGTGCTGTGGAAAACCACCAGTGCCGGAACAGGACTGTTCGGTCCAAGGCCAAACGAGGCCTTTGGGTTCCAAGTGGAAAAGTGCCTTAAGTCTCTGAGTCCACCTGGTACCAGTTCCTCTAGAGATGTAATCTATGAATATCATTTTTGGACTGTCTTGGGACCAGCATTCGTAGACCGTAAGTTTGTGGGCAGGTCGGTGGTCTTGTCCAAGATTTCTACAAACGCCCCACAAAAAACCCTCATCTTTGGGTGGCTGTATGGATGCCTTAGGAACAATGTAAGAAACACGCAAAATGTTGGCCGTAAGTATGTCTCAAGAACACCATAAGTTGTTCTTGAGAATACCTTAAGTGGTTCTTAAGGGTCCCTTACAGTGGTCGTAGGAAATGCTGATTTGTACAGCATGCATAAGGTGGTAGTGAAATGCTCATAAGGCTGAAATACGTCATTCATGCAACATTTGTGGTGACAAAATGTGCCGAAAGACATAAGATCTTCCTACCATCGACTTGAGAGTTGCGTGAGTAGGACAAAAATTTTCGTAAGATGGCATAAGTATGCTGAAGGATGATCCCAAGGCACCCTTACGAAGAACATAAGAACTCTAGGACCATCGTATGACAGAAAAGCATTTCATTTCTCAACAATGCGTCAAGTTGCTCTTGCAAATTGAAAGGCAGCTGTAAGAATATATGCCCCCCCCCCCCACAAATGTCTGCGAACTACAGAATACGTAGAAACTGGGAGATTCTTACGTTCATTGACATAATTGGCTGACCCAGGGAACAGACACAAGCTCAAGAGTAGGTTCAATGATCTTTATTGTAATAGTGTTTGTGTGTGGGTGCATGTGTGTGTGTAGTGAATGTGGGTGTGAGTGCGTGGATCCGTAGACTCGTAACAGCTGGGAGTGAGCAGAGCGCCGTGCAATCTGGCAACCCTATGAACAGAGCAGAGGCACAGTGTTAGCACAGTTCCACACTCGAGTGTATAGGTGAAGTAACTGAGGCTTATTGTTACAGCTGTGGTAGAGAACAAAGGTTGGCCCCAAGGCAATCCAGGAAGACAGCATCTGCCACACAACGCTGCTGACGAAGTTTGGTGCGAGGGAGAGAGGTAGGCGATAACCACCGCCTGGAGGAAAAGATTCCGCCACCTGGGAGTTCCGCCTTTGCACAGGGGATAACGCAGAACAGGTGAGTAGAATGGCGAGCTTACTTGGAGGTGAGGAAAATCCTTCCAGGCTGAGGCCGCAGCGGCAGGGATGACGAGGGCTGAATGTTTGTCTGGAATGAAGAGCGCAGAGCTTCACGTAGCCAGGGAGACAGACGGCTACGTGCCGGTCTACAGGCAGAGCAGGTTATATAGCCCGTGAGTGATGAGGAGCAGGTGTGCGCGCAGCTGTAGAAGATAATGGCAGAGAGCGAGTCATCACATTCATAAAATCTTTGTGACCGTAGCTGTAATTCAAGGATTTCATTGAAGTTGTGTGGAGCATTTGTATAGATCAAGGATCAGTTTTTCAGGAAGAGGCGAATGTAATAGTAAACACTGGTTATGGGCTAATGTTAAACAAATAAATGGCACAGCTCCTAAAGAACCATACCGAAGTCCCAAGTCTAGTTTACTGGCAGAGCTCAGTGACAAAACATAATAATCCTGAAGCAACAACTACCCCCTGAAGGTCTAAATGAGTCACACCCATTTCCAACTAGAGCTTGCAGGTTGTTTCCGACACTGAGGGCTAAAGAGAATTTTAAATCAATCTCATTTTAATTCAAATTCATCCAGCTGACAGAATATAGAAAGACAGAAAAAAAGTAATTTAGATCAATATGAAATAGTAACAAGAGATGACGACAAAGAACATGTGTTCCCATGCTTAAACTGAATGGATTAAGTAACAGTCGCAGAGAAGTAAGAGCTCTGCTGGACTGTTAGGACAGGCAATCTTCTGCACTGCTGAATGTAATGGGCTTTATGTTTCATCAATACTTACTGAGGTACATCTATTGATTTTAGGTGATATCACTCGGTTGAACAGGTCCAATACAGACTGACTGATGACTGCAACTGCTTACATCATTGTTTTACAACCAATGACTGCAGTAAGGAATGTTAATATAATGAAAAATGGACTTCATGCTGCATAGTACAAATACAACGCAAAAATAAGAAGTGAATGCCAGATGTGGCTCTGCTCCATCTCATGTCCCGCCTCAGTGTTGTGCTCCCACTAAAACTCAAAATGTTGTGCTAAGGTGATTTCCCAAAGGATCTACAGTATTCAGTTTGTGTTTGTTTATCAGGGAAATTTCAATTACACAGTTTAAGAGTCTGAACTGTTCTGAAAGATGAAAAAGTGAAGAGTTGTGATTGTTTTTTATTCATGATTACTTTTGCCTTCATTGGACAGTTATTCCTCAGCTACAATGGGCCCACGTGTTCCTAAATTCAGTGCCACATTGTATGTAAGTCATTCCTATGTTCTATATTTTAATTACTTCACTTCTGTTTTACCTATTGTTTCCCTTCAGTTTCATTTTTTTTTAAATTCTAGTTAACTGGCTTACAAGAATTAAAAAGAGTTCCAATACTACCAGTCATCACCAGAATATTCACCTGCATAGTGTTGCACCCATCTGTTGAGTAAACCTCTAAAGTTTGTAAAAAGCAAAAGTTTAACCAGAGGATTTCCAGAAAATAGTAGAAGCACTTCCCACAACAGCATCAAGCTTTATTGAGGGTTTAAAGACACACTCCGGTGGCTCTAAAGTTAATCCCTTCCACGGCATGTGGAACACCATGTGGTGTATGGGGCAACGCCAATCTCCATTTCATCAGTGACTCTAAAACCACCTCAATAACAAATGTGCATTGCCTCAAATAGTATATTGTGGCTTTTTATCCACAAAAAACTTCCATTGCCTTAGAATTGCTTGGAAAAAGCTTTTACATCTTCCACCTACTTAAGTATGTGCGGATCAATGAATACTCTAATTAGCTCCACCCGTACTCCCGCCACCAGTAGCGGATGCTACAAGGCCCATCCTCCACTGTCCTCTGATCTGAGAACACCGAAGACTGCCTTGCTAAACAATGGCTGGTCACATCGGAGTGATTCAGCCATAAGTGTACACGCCG
The DNA here is from genome assembly GCA_020510985.1 of Pholidichthys leucotaenia. NCBI lineage: Eukaryota > Metazoa > Chordata > Actinopteri > Cichliformes > Pholidichthyidae > Pholidichthys > Pholidichthys leucotaenia. Next base: position 277,068,197 of record CM035840.1, on the reverse strand, counting down.
CCAACCCCTGCCAAAGCAAGCTGGTTCTTGGTTGTCCCACCTGGGGGCTGACAGGTGCCCGCCGGGCAGCTTGCTGGGAACTGGCGGACTGATGCACCCGCCCGCCACCGTGGAACCATGCCCTCAGCGTGGCACGTGCGGCCTTGTCCTGGCCAATACACCAGCCCCCCGGTTACCTAACTTGCCTCCCTCCTCTGGAGGGAGCTAGGGGTTTAATGTCTCCTCCTCCAACCTCCATGGCGGGGATGGAATAGAACACTCGGCAGGGTGATTAAACAAAGAGTTGGTAAAACTCAAATTAAACATTAATTCATCTTCTTCCGCTTAATCCTTTTTTTCAGGTCGCGGGGGGGCTGGAGCCTATCCCAGCATATTTGGGCGAGAGGCAGGGTACACCCTGGACAGATCACCAGTCCATCGCAGGGCCAACACAGAGAGACAGACAACCATTTACTCTCACAGTCATACCTAAGGACAATTTAGAATTCCCAGTTTGATGCCAATTAACCTAACTTGCATGTTTTTGGCATGTGGGAGGAAACCGGAGAAATCCCGGAGTAAACCCACACAGACACGGGGAGAACATGCAAACTCCACACAGATCACTGTTGGTCAGGGGCTGGGATCGAACCAGGGATCCCATGGCCAAGGGTGAGTTGCTGTGCTGCCACAGTGCTAACCACTGCGCCACCGCACTGCCCACCAAATTAAACATGAAGCCTCTAAATTTAATGACTTGGTCTCTGTTCCCCCTCATAATTTAAAAATTAAAGGTGGCTTGTAGTGTTGTAGTCAAGACCTCATCAAGACCTCATCAAGACCAGAGTCTCCCAAGACCAAGACCAAGACCGAGACTGAGAAAAAGTCTCAGTCTTGGGATTCCGGTCTTGGTTTGCTCTCGACTACAACTCTATGGGAAGCAAAGGAGCAAACATTGCCATCTGTGAAGAATGCATAAATAATATGCGGGTATTGCAGACATGCACATTTATATGCAGTATTCATATAACCAGTGTTGGGCAAGTTACTAAAAAATAGTAACTAATTACAGTTACTAGTTACTTCTTTTCAAAAGTAACTGAGCTACTTTACCAATTACTGCATGATTAAAGTAACTAGTTACTTGGAAATAGAGTTGTAGTCGAGAGCAAACCAAGACCAGAATCCCAAGACTGAGACCGAGTCAAGACCACTTTGTATGTGGGTCTTGGTCTCAAATTTTTCTCGGTCTTGGTCTTGGTCTTGCCTTGTTCTTGGTCTTGGTCTTGGTCTTGGTGAGGTCTTGATGAGGTCTTGACTACAACACTAGTGGCTTGTTCAATATTAGGTCTCTAACTCCCAAGTCTCTGCTAGTCCATGATCTGTTAATTGATCATCAGATTGATTTAATATCCCTTACAGAGACTTGGTTAGGGCAAGAGGATTATGTTGGTTTATATGAATCAACTCCCCCTGATTATTTAAATTGTCAAAATCCCAAAAGTTCTGGTCATGGAGGAGGAGTAGCAACAATTTACCATTCCAAGTTACTAGTTAATGTAAAGCAAAAAACATGTTACGAATCCTTTGATGGCCTGGTCCTCAGTATTGGGCATTTTAGCAATTTTAGGTTAAACCCAATTTTATTTGCCATAGTTTATCGTCCTCCCTCAGCCTACTCAGAGTTTTTATTCGAATTTGCTGAATTCTTAGCAGATTTAGTGCTGAAATCAGATAGAATAATTATTGGAGGGGACTTTAATATGCATGCAGATGTAGACAGTGATTGCCTTAATATGGCATTTAATTCAATATTAGACTCAATGAGGTTTTCTCAGAAAGTTTGAAATTCTACCCATTATCTCCACCACACATTGGACCTTCTTCTGAAAAAGACAATTATTTTGTGTTTTCCATGAAAAGTCACACTTATTTACCACCATGAGTTGTAAAATGAATAGAAAATATAGTCAAGACATTGACAAGGTTAGAAATAATGATTTGTATTTGAAATAATGTTTTTTTTTCCAGATACTCAACCTGCTCAAAGGAAGGTCAGCTTTATAGCTTTTCTAACCAGCTAAACTGTTTTCAGCTGTGCTAACACGATTGCACAAGGGTTTTCTAATCATCCATTAGCCTTCTGACGCAATGAGCAAACACATTGTACCATTAGAACACTGGAGTGATAGTTGCTGGAAATGGGCCTCTATACACCTATGTAGATATTGCACCAAAAACCATACATTTGCAGCTAGAATATTCATTCATGTCATTTACCACATTAGCAATGTATATTAGATATTAGAGTGTATTTCTGATTAGTTTAAAGTTATCTTCATTGAAAAAAAACAGTGCTTTTCTTTCAAAAATAAGGACATTTCTAAGTGACCCCAAACCTTTGAACGGTAGTGTAAATAAAGTTGAATTGAATTGAATTGAAAGTTTGTGTACCCCCCGAAAACCCCTTCACTGAACCGAGTCAAACAAATTCAAAACGGACAGGTGCCAATCTTGGCAACTTCATCCCCCTAATTGCAGACGTCTCTCTTTCATTTGGTCTTCCGACCGTGTACGTCCCATTCCTCCATGGGCACCTCCAGGACCTCACACGTGCAGGTGCGGCAGCATGTGGACTCCGGTCTCCAAGCTTACCGTGCCCCGCGTACGCTACGGGGTTCCGGAATACGGTAGCCAACGCAGTGGAAAACTGCAGGCAGCCCCGGTCAGTGTCGTGCCGTCCCTGGGAAGGGACACTGACTGTCAGCGTGATCAGTGGTAGGTAGACCTTGAGTCTCTGTCAGCCACGTCGGCTTCTCCCTCTTCCCCTGTGGGAGTGAATTCAGGTGTTTTGCCATGCCCAGTGCTTAGCTTGATTGGTTAATGTTATAACCAATCAGGCTTGAAACGCTTTGTCCAAAGTCTGCCTTTTTTTTTGGTGTGGGGGGGAGCATAACTGGACATTCACAGCAGAAAAACACGCACATGGAACTTGGGTCTGATTTTGCTCTTGACGTCTTGTAAGTCACAAAAACATGTTACAGACATGGGTGAAGTGTCACTTTAAACCAATAATGTAACATAAGTATGTGAAACTTTTTACTATTTATATAGCACTTTATGAAACACATGGTTACAGAGTGCTGCACAAGCATAAAATAAAGTATTTCAAGATAAAAACCAGACGACATTTCCAACACAGCAAAAATGAGCATAATGGTCATTATGCTGATATCCATGTAATGCATAATCCTAATCCTGACCTGGATCGCATCCAAAATGTAATAGACTCATCCATCACATAACAGCCACCTGTGGTGAAAATTTCATCAAAATACGTGCACATTAGTTTTTGCATAATCCTGTTAACAACCAACCAGACAGACAAACCAACATGAACACATTACTTTTTTTTAGGTTTTTGGCTGCTCTCTTTTGGGGTCACCACAGCATATCATCATCTTATATTATGATTATCTGCAGATTGATTTGGTAAGGATTTTCACCCCGGAGGACTTTCCTAACCCAACCCTCCCCATTTATCCAGGCTTGGGACTGGCACAAGGAGTACACTGGCTTGTGTTCCCCCTGTGGCTGGGTAACCAACTTTCCTTTCCCCATTCTATTATGCTGAGCACCAAGCTAGAAGGCAGGAAGTATCATTTTTTTATGGTCTTTGGTATGACCCGGCCAGGACTTGAACCCACGACCTCCTGGTTGTGGAGCAGATGCTCTACCTCTAGAATGAATTCCATGAGGCATGTACAAAACATCTTTCACTTCATTTAGTAAAACGAGGCCTCGAAGTGTGAGTTTGTCTTTTTTTTTTTTATAAAAAGTCCTCCAAGGGGCTACATAAGATACAGCTGAGAGATAGCAACTGGAAATTGAGTGAAGAGAAAGGTAGAGACATGCAGGAAGGATCGCTCTGATTGGAATTTGAACAAGGGATCACTGCAGTTGAACAACATGCTCTTATTGACATTTTCAGGAGAATTTAGATATTAGTGTCAAGTCCATTTAATATAGCATCCATAGCTTTGTCAGTGGTAACATATTACCACATGCTTAGACAAAGCTATGAGAAATACTTTGACTTGTTTGTGGTAATATTTGCTGTACATTCAGGGAATTTCATTAAACAGAAAGCATACCACATCCATTCAATTTAGCCAACTTTATTCTGCAAGTGCTGCTGCTAAATAGATAATGCATTATCCCCCTATTTTGTTTTATCTGACTTCTGGAGTTAATGTGGATGTATGTACAAGTTACAGTGAATGTCTTTAAAAAAAAGAAATACAGATCCAAACACAATGAATTAACTTAACAAAAGCAATTAGGAGGAGAGAAGTTGCAGAGCGGGCCAAAAAGCATCTCACCACGATAGTTCTAGCTGCTTGCCTATTGACAATATTGACTGGAGCTGTTTCAAACAGGAGTGAGTAGCCTTTGCTGATTGTAGGTGTGTTGTGGTGAGAAAAAACGTGCTTTCCCTAAATTATACTGTAATTTGTAAGATGCCAATCAAGAATCATCAATCATTCTCTGGCCCAGTGCGCTTGGCTCTCAACTTAGCAATATTGAATGCATCCTCTAACTTATAGATCCTCAAGGGAAAATTTTCCAGTGCAGTGAGCCTATTGTTTTATGCTGTGCTGAAGTATGTGCATTTGTCTTCCCACACACAGCAATGATGTATGGCAAGAATGGAGTATGTACCTCTAAAGACTGCAAGGATGAGATCATTGACCTCTCACAGATAAGATGGATGGAACAGTTCCTGCTTCCTCCAGTTTGGACAAAAGGTTCTGCTCTACTCATGTGCATCCTCTTCTTTTTTGTGTAAAGACTGATGTACTTTTACTGTTCTCTCGAGAAAATCAGGATGCAGTGTGAGGCATTCATATTAATCAATCTATAGAAAAGTAAGTGGTGAAAACAAAGTTATGCCTATCCTATTTACAAGACAGTAGTGAGACCTGCTATGATGTATAGTTTGGAGAAAGTGGCACTGACAAAAAGACAGGAGGCAAAGCTGGAGGTGGCAGAGTTGAATCTCATTGGGAGTAACTAGGAGGGACAGGATTAGAAATGAGTATATCAGAGGGACAGCTCAGGTTGAGCAGTTTGGAGACAGAGAGGCAAGGCTGAGATGGTTTGGACATGTGCAGAGGAGAGATAGTGGAGATATTGGATGAAGGATGTTGATGGTGGAGCTGCCAGGCAGGAGAAAAAGAGGAAGACCACAAAGAAGATTGATAGATGTAGTGTGACAGTAGTGAGACTTAAGATAAGATAAGATAAGATAAGCCTTTATTAGTCCCACAATGGGGAAATTCCAGGATTGCAACAGCACAGGGATAGCAACACTCAGAGCAACAATCAGAAGGCAAGAAAAAACAAGAACATCTAGTAAACATATGTACATATTACTATAAATGTATATATATAGACACACAGTGCGGAGCATTATGGTTGGTTGGTGAATGTGCAGCAGAAAGTCTAAGCTCTCTCTCCGCGGACGCGGCGGGCCAGCTGGAAGTCTTTGGGCATGATGGTGACCCTCTTGGCGAAGAAGAGACCCACCAGGTGGGCCTCGCTGGTCTCCTGCAGAGCCATGACGGCGAAGCTCAGGAAGCTCAGGACGGTCTTGAAGTCCTGAGCGATCTCCCTCACCAGGCGCTGGACGGGCAGCTTACGGATGAGCAGCTCCGTGGATTTCTGGTAGCGACGGATCTCTCTCAGAGCCACGGGCCTGTGACGGCGAGGCCTCTTCACTCTGCCGGTGGCCAGAGCGCCTCTCCGAGCAGCCCTGGTGGCTAGCTGTCTCCTGGGGGGCTTCTTCCTCCAGTAGATTTTACGGGCGGTCTGCTTGGTTGTCATACACCACTTGCTATGGTGTATGACACTTGCCTTGCTCAAGTGTCCTTGAGCAAGACACTGAACCCCCAGTTGCTCCTGGTGGATCAAGCCAGCACCTTGCATGGCAGCTGTGCCACCATCAGTGTGTGAATATGTGTGTGAATGAGTGGATAGCAGGATCTGTAAAAGCTCTTTGGTCATCCTGAGATGAGTAAGAGAGTGCTATATAAGTGAACACCATTTACCATTTATGGGAGCCCCTCCAGGAAAGAAAGGCAGGACCAAAATGCCAGACTTAACTTTATGAAATGTATTAAGAGCAAAAGCAAACAGTGAGAGGGCTGAAAAAACAAGATGTTGCCAAATGGCAGGTAACACAATTTTGCTTAAAAAAGTGACAAGGCAAGAACATGACCATGAGACTAGGCTTAATATCTTGGCTTGGAAAATATGAGAGTAGAACGCCGCACTACAGGAAGAGTGCAGCATCAATAAATAGGAATGTAATTAACAAACAATCAGACACAGCCACGAACAATCAAATCAAGAACAAGAAACAGCCAGGAACAAAAGAGCATGTTAGGGTGGAAGTAATGAAAAATACTGTCAAACTAAAAAACAAACCAACCATGATCAAGACAGGAATAACACATAATCATGATGATAATACTACTACTACTACTACTACTACTACTACTACTACTACTACTACTACTACTACTACTAATAATAATAATAATAATAATAATAATAATAATAATATCCCTTATGGATCATCACCTTATCGTGGTGGGTTTTTTTTCGTGCCCTAGTGATCCCAGGAGCTATGTTGTCCAGGGCAATTTGCCTCTGGTAGGGTAACCCAAGACAAACTGGTGCTGGGTGAAGGGCCAGACGAAAAACGATCCAACAGACTCTCATGATAAATACTAGAACAAGGATTCAGTGTACCCTGCCCAGTATGGGGCTACCGGGGCCCCACCCTGGAGCCAGGCCTGGGGGAGGGGCTCGATGGCTAGCACCTGGTGGCCGGGTTTCCGCCCATGGGACCCGGCCGGACTCAGCCCGATGGAGTTACATGGGTCCGCCCTCCAGTGGGCTCACCACCTGCAGGAGGGATCATGGTGGTCCGGTGCTATGTGGATCAGGTGGCGGTAAAAGGTGGAGACCTTGGTGGTCTCATCCCAAGCTTCCTGAATTGGCTTTTGGGACATGGAATGTCACCTCTCTGGCGGGGAAGGAGCCTGAGCTGGTGCATGAGGTTGAGAGATACCGGCTAGGTATAGTTGGCCTCACCTCAACACAAAGCTCTGGTTCCGGAACCAGTCTTCTGGAGAGGGGCTGGAGCTTGGCCTACTATGGAGTTGCCCCCGGTGAGAGGTGACGAGCAGGGGTGGGTATTCTTGTATCCCACCACCTTGCTGCCTCTATATTGGAGTTTTTCCGGGTGGACGAAAGGGTTGTTTCCCTGTGCCTTCGGGTTGGGAAACTGGTCCTGACCATCATTTGTGCCTATGCACCAAATGATGGTTCAGAGTACCCACCCATTTTGGAGTCTCTGACTGGGGTGATGGAGAGTGCTCCTCTTGGAGACTCCATTGTCCTACTGGGGGACTTCAATGGGCACGTGGACAACGACAGTGAAACCTGGAAGGGGGTGATTGAGAGGAACGGCCTGCCCGATCTGAACCCGAGTGTTCAGTTATTGGACTTCTGTGCTAACCACAGTTTGTCTATAACGAACACCATGTTCAAGCTTAAGGGTGTCCATATGTGCACCTGGCACCAGGACACCCTAGGTCGCAGGTCGATGATCGATTTTGTTATTGTGTCATCAGACCTGCGACCGTATGTTTTGGACACTCGGGTAAAGAGTGGTGCAGACCTGTCAACTGATCACCACTTGGTGGTGAGTTGATCAGTTGGTAGGGGAGGATGCCATTCAGACCCGTTAGACCCAAACGTATAGTGAGCGTGTGCTGGGAACGTCTGGCTGAGGCCCCTGTCCGGGAGGTCTTCAACTCCCACCTCTGGAAGAACTTCAACCACATTCCGAGGGAGTCTGGAGACATGGAGTATGAGAAAGTGGAGTCCTTCTTGGAGTCATGGAGTCCTTCTTCTTCCGGCTTTTAGAGAGAGCAGACGCATTTTCTCCTCCTCCTCTCCTTTCTCCTCCCTGAACTGATCCCAGCTTGCTGTGTCTTGTCTGCGTCGCTGTTCTTCTGGCTGAATCTTGATCCAAACGGGAAAAAAATGGATTTGGTAAGCTGGGCTTTAAACGCAATTGACACCGTTTTCTCAACTAGAAAATCGGGCCCGGGGGAGCCCAACTGTCCTGCAGGCACTTCAGCTGCAGGTTATGTGAGGGACACATATAATTGGAAACTTATGTGTCTGTGTGACCTTTCGATTGAAGATGTGGAAGACATCTATCTGTTTGGCATTATGATCTCAGGATTTCTGCTGATTGGCTGTGGAGTGGTCCTGGTGTATCGAAAACTAAAGAAGATGGAAAGAGCTAATCAAAATGCTGACCCAGCGAAGCTCCTTCATCAATTTGACCAGTTGGGGAGGGCTCTGATTGCGGCTAATGGCGAACTGAACAGGGAGCTTGGTTACATCTCGGAGTCTCTAAGAGCTCTCCAGGAAAGGATTTAAAGCCTGGAAATATGGAAATTATGAAGCACAGAATCGCAAGAGAGATGAAAATTTTATGCTCTGAGTGAACTGTGCCTATTAGACCTTGATTTGGCGCCCTGAAGATTACTCTTCTCCTGGATGAAGACAAAGCAGAAGAGTGTTTTGGCTTGCTTTTCCCTAACATAAACATCTGGTGTGCAGTAATCTGATCTCTCAAGGACAGCGTTATGTGCCCAAGTATGGGAATTACCATCGAACATGCACTGAGAGAATGAACTCTTGTGGACATGTTATCTATGCTTGGAGGACACTAAGACGTAACATCTAAACGTTGCTCAGGGAGGTTTTTTTGCTGTCACCAGTAACTGATACACTGATACACACACTGCATACATTACATGACTGATACTCATACACTGACACACACACACTCACACTGTCTCTCTCAACTTTTGCTGCTGTTAATGTGTGATCTGTTTTGTCTAACTGTGCATTAGAGGTTTTTTTTCTATGTAATCACAATTTTGCTCATACGAGCTTTATTTTGATAACTATGTTTTTTCTCTCTGCCCAATGTGTCATCCCCCTCCCCCCTCCTTTACCCTTCACTGTATGACAGGCGTCTTGCATGGCTGCCGCGTCATTGGGATGCGCTTATCGAGCGCGCCCAATGTCAAGTCAAATTCCTCGTATGTTTATGTTTTCATGTAAACATGCTTGGCAATAAAGCTCATTCTGATTCTGATTCTGATTCTGATGGAGTCTGAATGGGCCATGTTCTCCACCTCCATTGTTGAAGTGGCGGCCCAGAGCTGCTGCCGCAAGGTCATCGGGGCATCTCGTGGTGGCAACCCCCAAACCAAATGGTGGACACAAGTGGTGAGGGGGGGCATTAAGTTGAAGAAGGAGTTCAATCAAGCTTGTACTGGCAGGCCAAGCAAAGTGCAGCTCGGGTGGTTGCTGAAGCAAAAACTTGGGTATGGGAGGAGTTCAGTGAGGCCATGGAACAAGACTTTCGGTCGGCCTCGAAGAGATTCTGGCAAACTGTCTGACGGCTCAGGAGGGGGAAGCAGCTCCCTGTCCACACTGTGCATGGTGCAGATGGGGCAATGCTGACTTTGACTGGGGATATCATCGGGTGGTGGAAGGAATACTTCGAGGAGCTCCTCAATCCCACTCACACGCCTTCCACAGAGGAAGCAGGGCTTGTGGACGAGGGGGATGACCCGCCTATCACTGGGGCTGAGGTCGCTAAGGTGGTTAAAAATCTCTTTGGCAGCCGGGCCCCAGGGGTGGATGAGATTTGCCCTGAATACCTCAAGGCCCTGGATGTTGTAGGGCTGTCATGGTTGACACGCCTATGCAACATTGCGTGGAGGTTGGGGGCAGTGCCTTTGGCATGGCAAACCGGGGTGGTGGTTCCTCTCATCAAAAAAGGGGACCGGAGGGTGTGCTCCAACTTTAGAGGGATCACACTTCTCAGCCTCCCTGGGCAGGTATCTGCCAAGGTACTGGAGAGGAGAGTCTGACCACAGGTCGAACCTTGGATTCAGGAGGAGCAATATTGTTGCACATGGGACCAGCTCTTTACCCTCTCGAGAATCCTTGAGGGTTTGTGGGAGTTTGCCCAACCAGTTTACATGTGTTTTGTAAACTTGGAGTAGGCATTCGACCACGTCCCTCGTGGTCGTCCCTCGTGGTCGTCCCTCGTGGTTTGTGGGGGGTGCATCGGGAGTATGAGGTTTTGGGCTTGTTGTTACGAGCTATTTGATCTCTGTACGACCTTTGTGAGAGTTTGGTTTGTACTGCTAACACTCGAACAGACTCATTCCCAGTGAGAGTTGGACTCTGCCAGGGCTGCCCTTTGTCACCGATCCTGTTCATAATTTTTATGGACAGGATTTCTAGGTGCAGCCAGGGAACAGAGGGTGTCATGCTAGGTGACCACAGGATCTCATCTCTGTTGTTTGCAGATGATGTGGTCCTGCTGGCTTCATCTAACAATGACCTACAGTTCTTACTGGGACAGTTTGCTGCTGAGTATGAAGTGCTTGGGATGAGAATCAGTAACTCCAAGTCTGAGTCCATGGTCCTCAGCCGGAAAAAAGTGGGTTGTCCTCTCTGGGTTAGGGACAGGCTCCTGCCCCAAGTGGAGGAGTTTAAGTATCTTGGGGTCTTATTCACGAGTGAGGGGAGAATGGAGTGAGAGATTGACAGACGAATCGGAGCAGCATCTGCAGTGATGTGGACGTTGTACTGGTTTGTTGTGGTGAAGAGGGAGCTGAGCTCTAAGGCAAAGCTGTCGATTTACCAGTCAATTTATATTCCTACCCTCACCTATGGTCATGAGGTTTGGGTAATGAGATTGTGGATACAAGCGGCTTAAATGAGCTTTCTTCGTAGGATTGCTGGATTCACCCTCAGAGATAGGGTGAGGAGCTCAGTCATCCGGGAGAGGCTAAGAGTAGAACCGCTGCTCCTCCACATTGAAAGGAGCCAGTTGAGGTGGTATGGACATCTGATCAGGATGCCTCCTGGACGCCTCTCACTTGAGGTGTTTCGGGCACATTCCTCTGGGAGTAGACCCCGTGGCAGACCCAGGACTCGCTGGAGAGACTATATCTCCGAGCTGGTCTGGGAACACCTTGGTATCCTTTCTGAAGAGCTGGATCAGGTGGTGGCTGGGGAGAGGGAAGCTGGGCTTCTCTGCTTGAACTGCTACCTCCGTGACCCGGACCTCCGGAAAAGCGGTAGAAGATGGATGGATTGATGGATGATAATAATAATAATAATAATAATAATAATAATAATAATAATAATAATAATAATAATAATAATGACAACAAAGAAAGACTCAAGAAACACTCAAGGAGAGGACATGGACGCAGCCCATTCCCTGATCTTTACATGTAGTGAAGGAGGACATGGAGAGCGTTAGTGTTGCAGAGGAAGATGAAGGGATAGGGTGAGAAGGAGGCAGCTTATATGCTGTGGAGACCCCTAAAGGAAGTAGCCAAAAGAAGAAATGCTTTTCTTGTGGTGTTATATAGAATAGCATTGCAGTAAACTATGGACATAGCAACTGCTTCAAAATTTGTATTTCTTTCCACACCTTTCAGTGCAAAATAATCTCTATAACTCCATCCATCCATCCATCCATCCATTTTCTACCACTCTTCCAGAATTCCGGGTCACAAAGGCAGCAGCTCAAGCAGAGGAGCCCAAACTTCCCTCTCCCCAGGCTCCCGCTGTAGCTCTTCAGAGAAGATACCAGCTCCTTTCCAGTGTGTTCAGGGTCTCCCCCGGGGTCTCCTCCCAGTGGGACAAGCCGGAAACACCTCAAGCAGGAGGCGTCCAGGAGGCATCCTGATCAGATGCCGAAACCACCTCAAATGTTTCCTTTTTATATGGTGGAGCACCGGTTCTACTCTGAGCCTCTCCTAGATGACTGAGCTCCTCACCCTATCTCTAAGGGTGAGTCCAGCAATCCTACAGAGAAAGCTCATTTCAGCTGCCTATTTCCATGATATCATTCTTTCAGTCATTACCCCAAACTCATGACCACAGGTGAGGGTAGGAACGTAGACTGATCGGTAAATTGACAGCTTTGTCTTCACCACAACAGACCAGTACAACAGCCGCATCACTGCAGATGCTACCCTGATCCATCTGACAATCTCTCGCTCCATTCTCCCTTCACTTTTGAATAAGACCCTGAGATACTTAAACTCCTCCACTTGGAGCAGGAGCTTGTCCCCAACCTGAAGAGGAAAATTCACCTTTTTCAGGCTGAGGACCATGGACTCAGACTTGGAAGTGCTGATTCCCATCCCGGCCGCTTCACACTCGGTAGCAAACCCTCCCAGCAAGGCCTGTATGTCATTGGTCAATGAAGCCAACAGAACAACATCATCTGCAAACAGCAGAGATGAGATCCTGTGGTCTGTGAGCATGACAACCTCCGATCCTTGGCTGCTCCTAGATATCCTGTCCATAAAAATTATGAATTGGATCGGTGACAAAGGGCAGCCCTGCAGAGTACAACTCTCACTGGAAGCGAGTTTTACTGGGTGTTGGCAATATATTCTAAACGCCTGCAATGGTCGTATAGGGACTGGATAACTTGTAACAACAAGCCAGATACCTCATACTCCTGCAGCACCCTTCACAAGACACCACGAGGGACGTGGTCAAATGCTTTCTCCAAGTCCACAAAACACATGTGGACTGGTTGGGCAAATTCCCATGAACCCTGAAGGGTTCATGAGAGGGTAAAGAGTTAGTCCAATGTGCCACGGCCAGGACGAAAACCACATTGTTCCTCCTGGATCCGAGTTTCGACCAGTGGTCGGATGCCCATCTCCACTACCCTGGCATAGACCTTCCCAGGGAGGCTGAGGAGTGTGATTCTCCTAAAGCTGGAACACACCATCCAGTCCCCCTTTTTAAAAAGAGGAATCACCACCCCGGTTTGCCATGCTAAAGGAACTGTCCCCGACCTTCACACAACATTGCAGAGGCATGTCAACCATGACAGCCCTACAACATCCAGGGCCTTGAGGTACTCAGGTCGAATCTCATCCACCGATGGGGCCCAGCAACCAAACTGTTTTTTAACCACATTGGTGACCTCAGTCCCTGTGATGGGCGAAATGTCCCCTTCGTAATCAAGCCCTGCTTCCTCTGTGAAAGGAGTGAAAGTGGGATTGAGGATATCCTTGAAGTATTCCTTCCACTGGCCGATGATATCCCCAGTCGAAATCACCAGTGCCCCATCCGCACCATACACAGTGTGGACAGGGAGCTGCTTCCCTCTCCTGAGTCACTGGACAGTTTGCCAGTCTCTTCGAGGCTGACCAAAACTCTTGTTCCATGGCCTCAATGAATTCCTCCCACACCTGAGTTTTTGCTTCAGCAACCACATGAGCTGCACTCCACTTGGTCTGCTGGTACACTTCAGCTGCTTCAGGAGTTCCACAAGCCAACCAAGCTTGATAGGATTCCTTCTTCAACTTGATGGCCCCCCTCACCACTGGTATCCACCACTTGGTTAGGGGGATGCCATCACGAGATGCACCAACAACCTTGCGGCCACAGCTCTGGGCAGCTGCTTCGACAGTGGAGGTGGAGAACATGGCCCATTCAGACTCCATGTCCCCAGACTCCCTCGGTATGTGATTGAAGTTCTTCCGGAGGTGGGAGTTGAAGATCTCCAGGACAGGGGCCTCAGCCAGAAGTTCTTAGCATGCCCTCACTATACACTTAGGTCTACCAGGTCTCAGTGACATCTGCCCCTGCCATCGCATCCAACTCACCAACAGGTGGTGATCACTTGACAGCTCTGCACCTCTCTTTACCTGAGTGTCTAAGACATATGGTCACAGGTCTGATGGTGCGATAATAAACTCAATCATCGGCATGCGACCTAGGGTGTCCTGGTGCCAGGTGCACACATGGACACCCTTATGCTTGAACATGGTGTTCATTATAGACAACCTGTGGTTGGCACTGAAGTCCAATAATGGAACACCACTCGGGTTCAGATTGGGCAGGCTGTTCCTCCCAATCATGCCCCTCCAGTTTCCAAGAGAAGCACTCACCAGCACCCCAGTCAGAGACTCCTAAAAAGGTTGGGTACACTGAACCATCATTTGGTGCATAGGCACAAATGATGGTAAGGACCCTTTTCCCAACCCAAAATTGCAAGGAAACTACGCTTTCGTCCACCGGGGAGAACTCCAATGTGGAGGCAGCAAGGCGGAGGGATACAAGAACACCCACCCCTGGCCCGTTGCCTCTTGCCCAGGCAACTCCAGAGTAAGCAAAGCTCCAGCCCCTCTCCAGGAAACTGGTTCCACAACCGGAGCTGTGCGTTGAGGTGAGCCCAACTATATCTAGCTGGTATCTCTCAACCTTGTGCACCAGCTCCAGTTCCTTGCCCAACAGAGAGGTGACGTTCCACGTCCCAAAAGCCAGTTTCAAAAGCCAGGGATCAGACTACGAAGGTCTCTGCCTTTGCCTGCCACGTGATCTGCATAGCACCAGCACCAACATCTCTAAAACTCTGCTACTTTTATTACAATTCTTTAGAAAAGCTGCTACATTTTCAAGCTTTTTGTGCTGCAACAATTCTAAAAACAGCCCCCGAAGTCCTGGCGGGATTGAAAAAGTTGAGGTGAACATTTTTTTTTTTTTTTAATTTGTGTCCAGACTTTTTTTTGATGAGCTTTTTAGATATCAGCTGTCAGTTAAGTATCACTCCCTTTTTCCTGGATTCATGTGTGAATCTGTTGATCTGTTTTTAAGTGTCTTAGAGGATTTATCATCCATGCATTCATTTTTTGTGTGTATCCCTGATATTCGTAGTTACCATATTCCTGTCTTCACTTCTGTCTGTGTCTTCAGTGCCCATGGTGGCTTAATGTTACTGCCGCCTCAAGCTGAATGTCCTTTCCACAGCCCATCAAAATGAGTGACATGAGCTGGCCTAAGCCCTACACCTGGGGGGGACAAATAAAGGATTCCCAATGCACTTTGTTGCCTCCAGGAGAAAAGTTACATATTCTAGCCTTAAGGAAGTTCCTTTGGTCATGATGGATTTTTGAATTATTATAAATGTTTCTGATCAGAGTACTGTATTGTTTTACTGTTCATGCAGTCAGTTGCATTTTGGGGTTGTTGAAGCTTGCATGGTAAACAGCATGCTTCAGCTACGTGGAGCTCAACATGATGAAAAAATGAACCGTGTAAAGTCTTTATAAACCATACAACTTAGAATCAGTAACTTCAGTGCCAAAGGAAAGAAATGTGACTTCGATGGTGCTTTTGGATGTCATGATTAATGTTTACTGCTTCTATGCTTAAATTTACAAAACAGTGAGGGTGGAATTTTGAAAAAAGGACTATTACTATCATTGGCATGTGTGTAATTGTCCACCTCAGGACACGTCACGGTCTCTCCCTCTGACACATAACCATTACTCAACGTGTGTATTACCTTCATCGTTGTCACCGTTGATGAGACTGTTACTGTCTGAAAAGCAGTCTAGTCCTGCTATGGAGGGGGGGTGAGGGATGGTGAGTGGGTATCCCAGCTATGGTCAGGGTGAGGCACTCTTGCTACTGTACTGGTTAGGGTTAGAGTAATGGTAGGGTGTTGGGCATCATTATCATCACTTACGTTTGTTCATATGTATTTATTTTTGTAATTAATAGAAGGTACTGTTTGCACTATTTTACTTGTGTCAGCCAGGGAATCCACTTTGCCCAACCTTTGAAAACATGCAGAATACACAGAAAAAAGCCTTTTTCCCCTCATATATTTCTTAATTGGGGACAAATGGAAAACTTCTACACGGTTTTGTGAGGCTGGGACAAAAAAAGTATTTTGCTCTGTGAGTAAGGTTTTTCATTTGATGCATTTTCCAAAATATGGCATGCCTTTTTGTACCCCCCCCCAACTGGATATAGATTTGTTGAGGAATTTTTGTTCCAACCATCCATTTGTTTTAACAGGTTGTTGATCTTTGTGTTATGATAAGATAAGATAAGATAAGATAAACTTTATTGTCCCTCAAGGGGAAAGGCTGTCCACGCCTTCTGTTATTTTTGAAATGGTTGCACAATTCTGTTATCATTAGTTTGTTGGGTTATCCTCAGTTCTTTGTTCAGTTATGTTTTCTCCCTGATTTGGTTCATTATCATTATTATTGGCATCATGTGTCCTTTTTGCTTCTCCCAGTGTCCTTTGTCTGCACAGCCCCACCCCTCCTGTTTTGTAACTGCTCCCCTGTTGTCTCTTAATTAGTCCCAGCTGTCTTACATTAATAATCTGTTTTCCCCTATATATGTGTGTCTCAGTCGTGCTCACTGTTGCATCGTAAACCTGTGCTTTGTACCATCTCCTCATCTTCTTCTTCATGTCTTGTTTTGGATTATCCAGACTACAGCTGCGTTTGTGGATTATTAAACATACTGAACTTCATCTCCACTTTGGGTCCATTTTTGCTGCCTCCCCGGCAGTGGTACATGTCACTCTGTGTTTTTACATTTCCTACAAATCTCAAAATATCTTAGTTAAAAGCCCATTATAAAACTCATCATTATTGTTTTGCATCTAAAGTTCAAATCCATTTTCAGTGTACTCTATGTGACTGGATCAAGACAATGCTTTCTTGGTGAGCATAATTTTGCCACTATTAAATGAATGAATCACTTCTTACAGTATGTGGCTATTTTGTTCATTTTCACTTTAGTTGCTAATCACTGACAAATGGTAAACGGCATTCACTTATATAGTGCGTTTTTCCTCATTTCTAGATGACCAAAGTACTTTACAGATTCTGCTATCCACCCATTCATGTACACATTCACAGCAGAGCTGCCATGCACAGGTGCTGGGCTGACCCACCAGGAGCAACTGGGGGTTCACCGTCTTGCTCAAGGACACTTTGACATGCAGACTGAAGACAGAGTGGGAATTGAACCCCTGACCCTCCGATCAGTAGTTGGCGACGCTACACCTGCACCACATCTGCCCCCATAAAATCATTAAAGCGACAAAAGGAATGCTTTGTTTTTGACAAGCTGAAAAGCTTTAAGCTTTAATCTTCAAAAGTAAAACATTGTAATTAAATTTCAAAGTGCTAAATTTCAAAGTGTGTAGAAATGCTTGTGTAATGCTGGTATAATATAATTTGTGACTTCTGACCAGATATGTACGTATATGCATTGTGAAATCTAGAAAATCACTATTTAATCATGACTGTAATGTTTGTATCTACAGTGTTTTATATAAGTTAGTAACTCCTACCTACCTCACGGCATCTCCATGTTGGTCCTCACAGATGTTACCGATGCCTCCTACCCTCATTTTCACTCCCCCAAGGAGCTAATGTTGTAGCAGAGTCAATAAAAGCATTGCATCTTGGCTTGCCAAGTGGGTCAATCCTCTTGGCGACACAGGCAGAGTGCTGGACTCTGGAGCTGAAGGATATGGGTTTGATCCCCTGGTTGGATGCCACCAGTTGGGCTTAACCACCTGACCCCTTGGCTACAATGTTTTCATCCATTTTGGTTTGTTTGTTTGTCTGTCAGTCAGCAGAATTATGCAAAAACAACTCAATGGATTTGGATGAAATTTTCACCAAAGGTGGTCCTTGGCCTTAGGATGAGCCCATTAGATATTGGTGATGATCTGAGAGTGCATACCTCCACCAAGGGCCTTATTAATATTTGTGCAGCAGGATTACACAAAAACTACTTGACGGATTTGGATGAAATTTTCACCAGAGGTGGTCTTTGGGCTAGAAAGGAACCATTACATTTTGATGATGACCTGAGAATCCATGCCTCTGCCAAGGCTCTTATCTTTTCACACTGTGTTAGCAACAATACTCCAAAACTACTGGACATACTTTGATGCAATTTTCACCAAAAATAGCTCTTGGCCTACATATGAACCCATTACATTTTGGAAGTGATCCACGAAGGACAGAAGGAGACTTGGTGGAGGTGTGCACTTCTTTTAGTATGTTTCCTAGCAACCACACATACACACAGACCACTACAAGCCCCTTCTACCCCCCCCCCCCCGTCAGGCCCAGCATAAGAGAACTATAAAGAAAAACTATTAAATTATTAATTAAATTATTATACAGTGGGGCAAAAAAGTATTTAGTCAGCCACCAATTGTGCAAGTTCTCCCACTTAAAAGATGAGAGAGGTCTCCAATTTTCATCATAGGTATACCTCAACTATGAGATACAAAATGAGAAAAAAAAATCCAGAAAATCACATTGAAGGATTTTTAATGAATTAATTGGTAAATTCCTCAGTACAATAAGTATTTGGTCACCTACAAACAAGCAAGATTTCTGGCTCTCAGAGACCTGTAACTTCTTCTTTAAGAGGCTCCTCTGTCCTCCACTCGTTACCTGTATTAATTGCACCTGTTTGAACTCGTTATCAGTATAAAAGACACCTGTCCACAACCTCAAACAGTCAGACTCCAAACTCCACTATGGTCAAGACCAAAGAGCTGTCAAAGGACACCAGAAACAAAATTGTAGACCTGCACCAAGCTGGGAAGACTGAATCTGCAATAGGTAAGCAGCTTGGTGTGAAGAAATCAACTGTGGGAGCAATTATTAGAAAATGGAAGACATACAAGACAACTGATAATCTCCCTCGATCTGGGGCTCCACGCAAGATCTCACCCCATGGGGTCAAAATGATCACGAGAACGGTGAGCAAAAATCCCAGAACCACACGGGGGGAACTAGTGAATGACCTGCAGAGAGCTGGGACCAAAGTAACAAAGGCTACCATCAGTAACACACTACGCCGCCATGGACTCAAATCCTGCAGTGCCAGACGTGTCCCCCTGCTTAAGCCAGTACATGTCCAGGCCCATCTGAAGTTTGCTAGAGAGCATTTGGATGATCCAGAAGAGGATTGGGAGAATGTCATATGGTCAGATGAAACCAAAATAGAACTTTATTGTAAAAACTCAACTTGTCGTGTTTGGAGGAGAAAGAACACCATACCTACTGTGAAGCATGGGGGTGGAAACATCATACTTTGGGGCTGTTTTTCTGCAAAGGGACCAGGACGACTGATCCGTGTAAAGGAAAGAATGAATGGGGCCATGTATCGTGAGATTTTGAGTGAAAACCTCCTTCCATCAGCAAGGGCATTGAAGATGAAACGTGGCTGGGTCTTTCAGCATGACAATGATCCCAAACGCACCGCCTGGGCAATGAAGGAGTGGCTTCGTAAGAAGCATTTCAAGGTCCCGGAGTGGCCTAGCCAGTCTCCAGATCTCAACCCCATTGAAAATCTTTGGAGGGAGTTGAAAGTCTGTGTTGCCCAGCGACAGCCCCAAAACATCACTGCTCTAGAGGAGATCTGCATGGAGGAATGGGCCAACATACCAGCAACAGTGTGTGAAAACCTTGTGAAAACTTACAGAAAATGTTTGACCTCTGTCATTGCCAACAAAGGGTATATAACAAAGTATTGAGATGAACTTTTGTTATTGACCAAATACTTATTTTACCGAGGAATTTACCAATTAATTCATTAAAAATCCTTCAATGTGATTTTCTGGATTTTTTTTTTTCTTATTTTGTCTCTCATAGTTGAGGTATACCTATGATGAAAATTGGAGATGTCTCTCATCTTTTAAGTGGGAGAACTTGCACAATTGGTGGCTGACTAAATACTTTTTTACCCCACTGTATAAAAACTATTATTTTTATTAGAGCGTATAGAAATTGATGGTACAATCCCTTCATGTAACAGCATTGCTTCGTGCCTGGTATCTTGAGTGGGAGAGGGGTAAATTGCTTTATTGGGGTCATCAGGTGGGCACCCTCCATCATCAGTGTTTCGTTGATTTATGCACACAACACCTCCAGAGTGCTCAACAGCAACACCCTGGTGCCCCAGGTGTGCAACCCTCTGCTATTACCCCTCTGGTCATCTTGCAGCCCAGTTGGAGTCTTTTCCTTTGATCCACAACCAATTGCTGCTTCGCTCGGTAGCCTCAGATAGGGATTTTATTGCTTGCCGGAAGGCCTGTCCTCGCACCCCCACTCTCTTCAGCAGCCTAGATGTCGTCTTGGCAACAAACCCTCTACACCCAACCTCCACCAGGAGCACCTTGGTACGCCTATTATGTTGTTCTACCTGGGCTGCTATGTCAGCGTATTTTAGGCTTTTTCATTTGTACGCCTCTCCCACTGCAGCTTCCAAAGGTACTATTAGTTCCAGGATGTATAATAACTTCTGTGACAATGACCACAAGATGAGGTCTGGTCTGAGATTAGTTGTTATTATCTCTTTTGGAAAGACCAGTTTATGATCAAGGTCAGCCTGCACCTTCCAGTCATGAACCTGGTCGAGGAGGGTTGGGTTCACTCTTGCTGAAAAGTTCACCGCATGTTTGCCTGCTCTGACGAAAGGAAGGTTGCTTGGCAGTCCAATCGCTGGGGGAGCAAGGGCATTGGTGGTATTTCTCCTTTCTTCTAAAATGATTGCCAGTTTTGCAGGACCTGGTTGTGCCTCCAGGTATAGCGGCCTTGGGACAGGCCGGTTTTGCAGCCAGTCAGGATGTGCTTCAGAGTTACTGAAGTTTGGCATAGAATACATGTAGGATCTTCTCCCACCCACTGCTGTAGGTTTTGGGGTGTAGGAAGAACATCATAGGTGGCTCTTATGATGAAACTGAGTCTGCTTCCTTCCATTTCCCAGAGATCCCTCCAGGTAAGCTTACAATGTTCTAGGTTTTCCCAGTTAGTCCACTGGCCCTGCTTGGATTGCGAGATTGCTTTTGTGCACCTTTCTACCTCCTCCTGGTGCCAAACTTGCTCAATTACCATCTTTTTTTCTCTGAATGGATGAAGCCTTATGCCACGTTGGTCGACTGGGCCCAAGCCCAAGTCCTTTTCTTCCCTGCTGAATGTGACCAATATCTGCATGCTGGAGAGCAGATTTTTCTTGCTGCATGGGCTCTGATGGAGTTCATTTCCTCCCAGTTTTCAATCTGGGAGCAGCTGCTTGTATTGCTGCATCTCGAGACTCACTCAAGGTCATGTCTAGCCTCACTTTGGTGCACTTATACTCTTCCATGAGGTTAGAAACAGACAATTCCAGAGCTCCCCGTCCATACAAAGCGCTACTGCTGAGGCAACTCGGAAGTCCCAGCCACTTCCTAATATAGGAACTGGCCGTCTTCTCCAGTTTCTCAACTTTAGTGATTGGGACCTCATAGATCATTAGGGGCCACATCAACTGGGGGAGTAGTCCAAACTGCAGATACCACAGTTTCAGCTTACCGGGAAGCGAGGTCTTATCTATGGTGGTAAGCCCTTTGATGGTTTCCTCCCTCAATTGTTTACTCTGCTCCACGTCTTTGAGGTTTTCATTGTACCACCATGCCAAGCTTTCTATCGGTTGCTCTGACACCAGTGGAATGGGTGTTTTGTCGATGTAAAATCTCTGGTCACTAATTTGTCCTCTGATGATTGATATGCTCCTGGCTTTTCTGGGCTTCAAGCTCATCCGAGCCCATGTTATGTTGTGATGAAGCTTTTCCAGTGGGCACTTGGTGCATGGGATGGTGGTGGTCAGGGTGGTCAAGTCATCCATGTAAGCACAACTAGGAGGTATTTGCTGATCATCCTGCAGATATTGTCCTCCTACAACCCACTTGGAAGCTTGAATGATCAGTTCCATTGCCATTGTGAAGGGCAATGGAGAAATGGTCCCTGCCATTATACCCACTTCCATTGATTGCCATGATGTTGTGTATTCTGATGTTGTTTCACAAGACTGCAAATATTGGAAACAGTTTTTGACCAGGTGCAAGATGTCCTTTTGCACAAGAAAGAAATCGAACACTGTCCAAATGAGAGAATGGGGGACAGAACCAAAAGCATTGGCTAGATCCAGAAATAAGACATGCAGGTTTCTTCCTTTCCTTTTTGCAGACTGTAGTTGATGCCATATGACACTTATATGTTCTACGCATCCCGGAAAACCTCGTGTACCCCCCTTCTGCACTGATGTGTCAATCAAACCATTCTGTTTCAGGTAGGATGTTATTCTTTGAGCTACAATTCAATTCAATTCAATTCAATTCAATTCAACTTTATTTATATAGCGCCATTTCACAACAACAGTCATCTCATAGCACTATCAACTGTAGGGAGGACCCCCACAGTTGCAGAAAGACCCCAGCAATCAGGCGATCCCCTGTGAGCAAGCACTTGGCGACGGTGGAGAGGAAAAACTCCCTTTTAACAGGAAGAAACCTCCAGCAGAACCAGGCTCAGGGAGGGGCAGTCATCTGCTGCGACTGGCTGGGGGGTGAGGGGACAGAGAAGAAGAAAAGAACAGACATGTAGAGAGCAAACAGCACGATGGGGACTCAATCTATGGGAGAGAACAAACAAATGTTAATGACCAGCAAAAAAAAAAAAATATTTCATAGAGAGTGAGGAAAGGAGTGAGGCCCAGTGCATTACTGGAGGTCCCCCGGCTGACTAAACCTATTAGCAGCATAACTAAGGGAGGGTTCAGAAACACATGGTCCCTCCCTAATTGTAGGCTATATCAAAAAGGTAGGTTTTAGCCCTATTCTTAAAAACAGAGATCGAGTCTGACTCCCGAATCCAGATTGGCAGCTGATTCCACAGGAGAGGAGCTTGATAACTGAAGGCTCTGCCTCCCATTGTACTTTTGGAGATTCTAGGTATTACAAGTAAACCTGCATTTTGGGAGCGTAGTGCTCTGTTAGGATGATACGGTAGTATCAGATCTTTTAAATAAAAAGGAGCCTGATTGTTTAGAGCTTTGTAAGTAAGAAGAAGGATTTTTAACTTAATTCTAAACTCTATGGGAAGCCAATGAAGGGAGGCCAGAACCGGAGAGATATGATCTCTCTTTCTAGTACCTGTTAAAACTCTTGCTGCAGCATTTTGGATCAGCTGAAGACTTTTTAAAGATGTTTTAGGACAGCCTGATAATAAAGAATTACAATAATCTAATCTCGAGCTAACAAAAGCGTGGATCAGCTTCTCAGCATCACTCTGAGACAAGATGCTCCTAATCTTGGCAATATTACGCAAATGATAGAAGGCAGTCTTAGAAACAAATTTAATATGTGAATTGAAGGACAAATCCTGATCAAAAATAACTCCAAGGTTCCTCACAGAGCTATTAAGAGAAAAAGTAACTGGGGAGTGCTAAAGAATATTTTTCAACATTAGTATAAATGCTAAAGAATAAACTTCAACATTCAGGGGCTTGATCTGCCAGAACTGATTAATGTTACAGACATCTCTTTCCTTGGGTATCATGATATCCCCCGCCCTTCGCCATACTTTTGGGATTGCTTGCTTTGTCCACATCACCTTCATTTGCTTCCAGAGAAACCAAAATACGTCATGAGCATTTTTGTACAGCCGATATGGAATTCCATTAGGTCCAGGAGACAAAGCTGACCTTGCCTTTTTTATTGTCCTATCAACCTCACTCCATCGTGGAGGACTATCATCCATCAGATGCTCAGGCTGAGGTATAGGCGGTATGTCTGAAGATAACTCCCTACGTCAGGGGTGTCCAATCATGTGCCATGGAGGGCCAAGACCCTGCAGGTTTTCTCTTCTACCCAGTCTCTTCAGCAGTTGTTTTCACTTATCAGCAGTCAGTGGGAAGAAATTCAATGGAATCTGCTGTTGAAGACACTGGTTGGAGGTAAAGTCTGCAGGGTCTTGGCCCTCCATGGCACATGATTGGACACCCCTGCCCTACGTTCATATCTTAGGGCATCTGTATACCTTTCTTTCAGATGATCTTCCAGCTCCCTCTTTAGCAGTTTAAGAGATCCTCTCTTTTCTTTCATGAAAAGCCCTTTGACAAATCTGAAGGGATCATTATAGAAAGAGGCTCTTGCATTCTGCTTCCTCTTCCATTGAATTCTCAGGTTTTCAGTTCTCTGTAGGCTTGCTAGGTGACCCTGAAGATCTCCATGCAGGAGGTCAATGGCTACTTTCTCTGCCATTGAAGATTTTTCCCACCGTTTCCTCAGGAGCCATCTTTCCTTTATAAGGTGCTCAGTTTCTTGCTGTCTTCTGGACTTGGGTGGGATCGGTGTTTCCTTCTTTCTCAGTTGCTTTGTTGCAAACCTTCCTACTCCATAGGAGTAGATCAAATCACCCTTTTTCTCTAGTTTCTTTTCAGATGTTCCTCTAAGTTTTTCCAGAATGTTGGTTAGGTCTGCATTGATTATCACCCACTCTTTCTTGCTACAGGATTTTGTCCACTTCACTTGTTGTCTGTGACCTTGGATGTTCTTCTCCAACACAGGCTTTGGTTGGTTAAGTTCCAAATTCTTGCATGATGTGCTTGAGTCTCTCTCAGCCACTGGGATACTGCTGCTCAGTGGACTGTGGGTTGAATCCTGCCACTGAACTTCATTCGCCTTATTTGACCTTGTCAGGTAATGATCAATGCAAATTATAGTTATTATACAGCAAGAGGAGTCTATAAATACTATTTATATGCAGCATATATCAAATATGAGCAGTGCTCCTTTTGGCAAAGTAAATCTGTTTGGCACAATAAGGCAAAGAGATATTTGTTCTGTTTGTCAAGCTGCTAGACAGAGGAAGGGGAAAAACACTTGGAATAGTTTCATAAAAAAACAAACTATGCTTATTGTTACCATATCTCCAGATAAATACAAAATAGCTGATTTTCATGGGGATTTATAAAACTTCTTCATAATCAGTTCATGTTCACATTCAACCTGATGATTTCTGCCAAAGGGAGACTGAAAAGATTGACCAGCTTTGATTCAGTGGATTGGATTTAACTTGGTGACTGTCAGTAAAAGTAAATACTTCTCAGTCACCTTAGTTCATACTTTGTGTCACCATGAAGTG
Source organism: Pholidichthys leucotaenia (assembly GCA_020510985.1). Taxonomy (NCBI): domain Eukaryota; kingdom Metazoa; phylum Chordata; class Actinopteri; order Cichliformes; family Pholidichthyidae; genus Pholidichthys; species Pholidichthys leucotaenia. Next base: position 277,043,262 of record CM035840.1, on the reverse strand, counting down.
CACTCCACAGTAATGACTGTGTTTACATCTGCTGACAGAGAAGAAAAGCCACCTGTGGTAATAAATGATGATGAAGAGGGCAGCATCTGTTTAGAGGGAGTCCACCTCAGTCTATCTGCAAACTGCAAAACCTTTTCAACTACTTTTTTAATCACTGGTTGTTTATATGATTTGTTTGAATTTTTAGTTGTATAACATGTAATGTTCACATCATGAGTGCTCATTTGATTTTTTTTGTTAATATAGTTCTTACTGGTACTCAAGAGTCATGAGTTCACTCAAGTAAATGTATAAATGTACTCAACTTTTTCATAAAATTGTAAAAAAAAAAAAAAAAACAACTTTACTGAGTAGCTTTATTGCAGGATACTGGAGTTAATTTTGGAAGAAAAAATGTCCTTATACTCAAGTAAACTTGGTCATATTCTTTGTTAATTTTGATTTAACAAATTTCAGAAACTGTTTAGAAATGTTTGTATACTGTAATATTTTTTTTTCTCAGAAATGACTCCAACTTTAGTCATTTCAGTAAAATTATGACTTTTTTCAATGAAATCACAGTTGGAATAGTTTTTTGTCACCTTTTTCTATTAAAGTTGTAACCAGTGAATTTTTGTGAACTACAATATAAATGAGACTAATGAGAACCACTTGCCTTTAGTTTAAGCATCCATCCATCCATCCATCTTCTTCCGCTTAATCCTTTTCGGGTTGCGTGGGGGTGGGGGTGGGGGGGGCTGGAGCCTATCCCAGCATCTTTGGGCGAGAGGCAGGGTACACCCTAGACAGATCGCCAGTTCATCGCAGGTCAACACAGACAGACAGACAACCATTCACTCTCACAGTCACACCTAAGGACAATTTAGAATCCCCAGTTTGATGCCAATTAACCTAACTTGCATGTTTTTGCCATGTGGGAGGAAACCGGAGAAATCCACGCAGACACGGGGAGAACATGCAAACTCCACACAGATCACTGTTGGTTGGGGGCTGGGATCGAACCCAGGATCCCCCGGCCAAGGGTGAGTTGCTGTGCTGCCGCAGTGCTAACCACTCCGCCACCGTGCTGCCCTAGTTTAAACATATCCACAGGACAGACTGAGTGGCAAAACTTGGATTAACATGAGTGAATTTAGCAATAGAAACTGCAGAACTGTTATTATTTTATTGAGCAATTCTGCAGTTTCTATTGCTAAATTCACTCATGTTAATCCAAGTTTTGCCACTCAGTCTGTCCTGTGGGGGTCGTGTTCTCAAATGGAAGTGATGTAAGTGATGTATAGTGCTGTGAACAAAATATTTGCCCCCTTCCCGATTTCTTATATTTTTGCATATTTATCACAATTGAATGTTACAGATTATCAGATAAATTTTAATATTATACAAAGATAATCTGAATACAAAATACAGATTTTAATTGATAAGTTCATTTATTAAGGGAAAAAAGCTATTCAAACCTACCTGGCTCTATGTGGAAAAAGTAACCCCTCCCCCCCCTTTCCCCATGACATCATGAATTAAATGTGATTGACCACATTTTTTGGAAAGCTGAGTTCAATTTCACTAGCGACACCAGGCCTGATTACTGCCAGACCTGCTGAACATAAACCCAGAACAACATCTAAAGAACTGCAGACCTTACTTGCCTCAGTTTGGTCCGTGATTCAACAATAAGAAGGAGACTGGGAAAAAAAATAGCTTGCATGGGAGAGTTCCAAGTAGAAAACTACTGATGACCAAAAAGGAAACAAAGGCTTGTCTCACACCCGCCAAAAAATATCTTGGTGATCCCCAAAGGTTTTGAGAAAATATTCTCTGGACTGAGGAGACCAAAGTTGAACTTTTTGGAAGGCTTGAGTCTGTTACATTAAGCATAAAACTAATACAGCATTTTATATAAAGAATGTTGTACCAACAGTCAAACATTGTGTTGGTTGTGTGATGGTCTGGGGCTGCTTTGCTGCTTCAGGACCTGGACGACTTACTTGATGGAACCATGAATTCTGTTCTCTACCAGAAAATCTTGAAGGAGAATGTCCAGTCATCTGTTCCTGACCTCAAGCTCAGGCCCTCCAATATGGCTAAATTAAAACAGATTTTAAATAAACAAATGTAGAGTTAGTGAAGTGGGCCAAAATTCCTCAACGGAGATGTACGTAAAGAACTCACTGCCGGTTATCGCAAATGCTTGGTTGCAGTTGTTGCCGCAAAGGGTGGAACAATCGGTTATTAGGTTTAGGGAGCAGTTACTTTTTCACATTAGGGCAGGTAGGTTTGGATAGCTTGTTTCCCTTGAGGAATTAAATCATCATTCAAAAACTGTATTTTGTATTTACTCGGGTTATCTTTGTCTAATATTAACATTTGTTTGATGTTCTGAAACATTTAAGTGTGACAAATATGCAAAATTATAAGAAATCAGGAAGGGGCAAATACTTTTTTACAGCACTGTGAACATCCTACTACATTTTCTTTATGATTATATAGGACTGTCATGTCATGTCTGAAGGACTATGTGAGTCAGTTAAAATATTTGCTCATGTAGTTCTGTTTTTGCATAACCAGTAAAAATGTGGGCCAATTTGATAGAGATGAAAATTAAACCACGTGACAATATGGCTGAGAGCAAAAAATCTGTGACAGTCTGTAGTACATGTGCAGTACATATCCTGCATAAATAAGCACGTTCACTATGACAAATTAATGTTCTTATGTAGCCATCATTAAAAACGAATATGAACAGGATATGTAGAAGAGCTTCACTGCCATGTTTAATTAAAGAGAATCTTTTCATGACATTTCACTGAGGTTACAGTAAGCAAACACACTGCTTTGCTTCAAGTGATGGGTGAAAGTGTTTCAATGTGAAGCTGCCTAATCAATTCATTTTGCCATGGCAACCGCCCCCTTTTGAGCACAACTGCAATAAAAAAAGCTGTGTAAAACTGTATCCTCTCACTTGAGCCTTAAAGAGGTCTCTCTGATTGATATTTTTCCTCACAATCAAACTGAAGTTTATTCACTTTCTTCCAATCAAAGTGAAGTTCATTCCCAAAATAACTGTGTCTCTCCTGCATCAGCCAGAAGGACAGACATCGGTTTGTTACCCGTCTTAAAGATACAAGGCCATGTGATTGATAACACCCAGAGATTTACACAGAACAAAAAAAGGGCCGCTTTGCATGACATCCACAAAGAAGAGATGTTCCGTCATCCACGTAATGAATTCATGGTAATAACGTGTTTTAATCACAGTTGTTCCAATACATAGATCAACAGTTTAAATCATCGCTGTTGCAAAATATTTTCACAGTGAATGCTGAAGAGCTCTAACCACAATACATAATTGTCACCTGCATCAAATTAGAAAAGAGATGTGAATGTTTACTCACTGCTAAAAAAAAGTCTTGAATATGGATGTGTTTGGTTAATTTTCTGTTGAGTTTTCAGACCCCCCCCCCCACACACACACACACACACCACCTCCTTTTGTTTTTATTCAGCAGGATTGAGGATAACATTGTTTCCTGCAAAAGTGTGTAATCTTTTCAATTGCAGTAACAATAAGCTCTATCCAGATTCCTTCCTTTGATGTGCCTCTGTTACATGAAAAATATCTGCTACCACTACTTTTTATTAAAAATTGATCTTTGCGTGCATGCAGTCAATGATAGCACTGTACTGCACCCAAGGTGTTTTTTTTTTTTTCAGCTAAATGAAACAATGCTCTGGTAGAATAACTGTGTGCTTAGAGCATCTGTGCTTTTTTGCAGCAGACCCCTGGTGACCTGCTGGTCTCTGCACATCCAATTTCAGCAAAGTGTGATCTCGCTGCCGGTCACTACATCCAGACTCAAGTGTAGGTTGGCGAATTTGTTCACCTCGGGGAAAGTTGCTTCAGGGAAAATTGCCTCAGGGGGAAGTGCGCAGAGTTGTTAGTGCTGCCTGCCTCCATTATGTTGAGATTTAAAGGTGGTGCAGCTTGTTTACGGCTCTGTCAGAGATCCAGCTGCTGTCCTCTGAAATATTTCCAAAATGGTTCTGAACAAGATCTGTGCTCATCAAAACCGGCGCTATGATGAAATGATGCGCATGCTTGTCTGAGCAATCGAATGCAAATGCTGAACGGTCACAATAAAAAAGCCAGTTGTGTGTGTTCCCTTTGAGCAATTGGTGACAATTTTTATTCCTCTCCTTTCAAGAGAAGGCATGAACAGATGCACCGCTGCAGAGGAGTTGATTCAGACTGAAGGGAATTTCTCAGTCATATCGTTCCAGGAGATGAAAGATGGGTCCCCAGTGGGGTTGCAGGACACAGACACTTTATAAGAGTAAACAGCTGGTTATTAGCCTAACCTTGATTAACTATTCATGGGATAAGTGCAGATTTTTCAAGCTGGATAAAAAAAAAAGCAGGACAGGCAACCATAGTGTGCGCGGGTGTGCTTTTGCTGGATGCAGCCATTGCCCTGCCCTGCCAGTATTTCTAGCTCACATATTGTCCTGGCTTTGAAGGCGAGCTGTCATGCATGTTTGATCACAGACAGAAACACACGCACTCAGAAGTTGCACATTGTTGGCAGATGAGAGCCATGGATTTTTATTTTTTTTTTCCCCTGGAGCAGTGAATCACACTTCTGCATCATGAAATCCTTGATCCTGTGTCACTTGTGCACTTGTGTAGAATATTTTCTAATAATCAAACACCTCCAGAAAGAGGCCAAGAAGAGGAGGGCTCCTCCTCAGCATCTGCTCCCTCTAAATCTGAGCGCTCCCCGGTGATGTGAAGGACTTGATCCCTTCCTCCTTTCGCCCACCCTCCCCACTACTTAGTTAAAGGGCACTCTGAAGGAGCAGGTTGTCCTGGTAACAAGTGCAGAGAAATTCAGAAATGACACAGCCAAACACTTAAGTAGTGTCTGAGATGGAGCCACAAAAAGTGCATCACATCGTGGTCGATTTGTCCCAATGCCTTGCATCACTTTGTCAGGATTGTGGAACCCGTTCCCAGACTTTTTGAGGTATTCCTTCTGAAAACTTAAACCACACACGAACAGAAGTTTTGTATTGTTTTGAAATATGAATGTAATTATTTAGGCTGGTTCTTCTTTACAGATTGCCCTAATGAAGGATTTATAAATGTTTCTAAGTAGCTTATTAATTAGGCTGTAAACACTAAGTAAATCATTAATAAGCTGTTATGATACCCAGATATTTGTTTTCTCAAAACTCAGATATCATTTTATTATGGTTACACGTTTTCACTGATTAAATTTTCACTATCAAATATTTTTCAGTGAGTAACTAACATTTTAGGACTATTAGCTTTTCGATCCAAAATGTCTAGATCTAAGGCTGTGTTGACGTATGAAATACGTCTTGTAACACTTTTCTCATTGATGATTTATAAAACAGTTAAAACATAATTAATAACCTACTTAAAACTATTTAGAAATCCTTTGTTATCATTGTCTTATTGTAATACCTTGGATTTCAGCTTAAAGACAGTATGCCGATATGTGTAATGTATTTGAGGTGATTTGCACTCAAAAATCAGCTGTGGCACAATTTATTAAATACAACCCCAATTCCAGTGAAGCTGGAACGTTGTGTAAAACATAAAAACAAAATACAATGATTTAAAAGTCATTTTCAAGCTAGACTGAATACACTATAAAGACAAAACTTATACACTTTGTTTTTTTGCAAATAATCACTCATTTTGAATTTGATGCCTGCAACACATTCAAAAAAAAAAAAAAAAACTGGGACAGGGGCAAGAAAAAACTGGGAAAGCTGAGGAATGCTAAAAAAAACCCCACATATTTTTGGAGCATTCTACAGGTGAACGGGTTAATCTATCTATCTATCTATCTATCTATCTATCTATCTATCTATCTATCTATCTATCTATAAAAGGAGCATCCCCAAAAGGCTCAGTCGTTCACAAGCAAGGATAGGGTGAGGTTTACAACTTTGTGAACAACTGTGTGTGCAAATAGTCTTGACAGTTTAAGAACAGCATTTCTCAATGTAAAATTGCAAGGAATTTAGGGATTTCATCATCTACAGTCCATAATATCATCAAAAGATTCAGAAAATCTGAAGAAAGTCCTGCACGTAAGTGACAAGGCTTAAAACCAACATTGAATGCCCGTGACCTTTGACTCTGTTATGTATGAATAATAAGAGACAGGAGCCTTTATTATCAGAACACAGAATTATATACAACAGTGGCCGTGCCCGCCTGACGTCACCCTGTGGGCGGGTACAGCATCACACACACACTACACTCACGACACCACACTTCCGCTCCCCCTTACAAAATGCAAAACCACACACACAGCAGAGACCCTCCCCAATTTAGGACCCGAATCATGCACGAAGAAAACAAGGGAACAATTAACTGTACTAAAATAACCTACCACATTCACACAAAACAACTAAAATTGGACCAAGTCTCTAAAAATACATAAAATAATCCCATAACACACCACATACATACTCTCATGCACACCAGCACTATGTACATGTATTTACATTAAAATTTTTATGTTACTCCACAGTATGGACAAAACTGGCTCGGAGGCCCAGAGCAGCCCCACGGCATGGGCGCCCTTGGCAGCCGTCTGCCCCAAGGATTGAGGCCACACTCCCCGGTGAAAATGACTCCTCTCGCCATCAACTGCTTCTCCTGTCTTGCCCCGCAGTGCTGCTGTCCAGCACGCCGTCCCACCGTGCCCATCTGTCCGTTCCCAACTGCCTTCAACACCGCCGTCATGGCTCCAAACTCTCTGGCCCCCTGTGGCTGCACTCCGGAGAAAACGGAAGCCTGTTCGTCGGTGCCGCTCACTGCCTTGGGCACCTCACTGCTGCTCTCGGCACCCTCGTCCCAGGTGCTCCGCTGCACCGTCTCCATACCCAGCCATAGCTGCTCTGTCCCGGGGCTCACAGCATCGCTTTCGCCGGTGTCGTTTCACAACCCAGGCACCTTGCCGCTGCTCCCAGCACCCTCGTTCCAGGTGCTCCGCTGCGTCAACTCCATGTCCAGCTGCAGCTGCTCTCCCTCAGGGCTCTCAGCATCACTCTCGTCGGCTCCACTGTCCGACCCAGGCACCTTGTTGCTGCTCTCCGCACCCTCATCCCAGACGTTGCTTCTCCTTCCCCCTGCCGGGCGGTAACGGAGGACCCCCTGAGAGGATGTCGGGGAGCCGCTCGTGTTGTCTCCAGGAGAGGGCTCGCCAGGCCAGGGTTCCAGGTGCACACAGCAGTCGGGGAGCGCGTCGAGGAGGAGGGGGTGACAGCCGAGATGAGCCGGCCCGGAAGCGCTGGAGTGACAGCGGGGGGGAGTGGCTCAGGAGACGAGGCTGTGAAATCTCCTCTCTGACGAGGCGTAGAGGTGACAGCTGCGTGGGAGGAAGAGACCTTGCGACAGCCCGGAACTGGATCCGGACGGGGTTCGTGCTGAGATGATTTGGCGATGTGATGACGGCTATTCCCAGGGGGCGAAGCGAAGGAGAGACCCGGGAATCGCCACTCCTGAGCAGGGACTGAGGCGAGGAGGGCGTTGAACTCGGGGTAGTCTCGTAGCCCTGGACTCCTCTCCACCAATCTCACCGCCGTCGCCACATGCCTTATGATGGTAGACCGGTGCACAGTGGAGCTTGCAGCAGCCACTCGGTCCCGGACCTTAACAGCTGTCAGCTGCAGGTCCTCCAGGGGAATCCCGAGTGACGTCGTGCAGAACGGGGGAAGCCCTCTAGATGGCGCGAACTCCCGGGCTGGAGTAGAGACAGGAACAGGATCCTGAAGCGAGGGGCGACATCTTCTCCTCTTCGGCTTCCTGCCGGGATTTCTCTCCAACCCGCGGAGCTCTTCTCGCCGTGCAACGATAGCGTCCCTCCTGGCACAGACCTCAGGATGGTAGAAATAGCGAAGGAGATTGTCCAGGAGATTCTCAGTATAGTCCAGATGCCAGCGTCTCGCGTTGGAGGTGTAGTACAGGGTGGCGAAGAAAGGCATCCCGTCAACATCCTCCAAGATGGACGTCAGCTCGTCGCCCTGGCGCCGAACGCGACTCCTGGGAGACGGCATGCTAGAGCGCTGACACCCGGACTGGAAGGTACAAGTCTAACTAACCTGCACTTATATAGCGCTTTTCTAGTCACAAAGACCACTCAAAGCGCTTTCAGTAATACTAACCCTCTATTCTAAGGGCCTATAGGAAACAGATATCTAGGGACAATTTAGAACAGCCAATTAACCTAACATGCATGTCTTTGGATTGTGGGAGGAAACCGGAGCCCCCGGAGTAAACCCACGCAGCACAGGGAGAACATGCAAACTCCACACAGAAAGGTTCCAACCCCTGCCAACCTGGGGATTCGAACCAGGAACCTTCTAGCTGTAAGGCAACAGTGCTAACCACTGCACCACCGTGCTGCCCAAGTCCACTAACAACTCACGGCCGCCGGCCACTCGTCTGGCTGCGACTTACTGTTACGTGTGGCCCTCGCGAGCCACACAAAGAGAGCCAAGGGCGAGCCAGTGAGTTGTGATGTTTTATTGTAAAAGGGGACAGGGGATAAGGAACACGGCCTCGTAGGCCAAGAAGCACAAATACTCATACAGGGTGACACTCATAAGTTATGCAGCAAGATGAGTAGAGAGCTGGCACCGGGCATAGGGGTTCCAAGACACCTATACTCATGCAGGATGACACTCACAAGTTATGCAGCGAGATGAGTAGAGAGCTGGCACCGGACATAGGGGTTCCAAGACACAAATATTCATACAGGATAACACTCACGAGTAAAGCAATAAGATGAGTAGGGAGCTGGCGCTGGGCGTAGGGGTTCCAAGACACCTATACTCATACAGGGTAACACTCACGAGTAATGCTAGAAGATGAGTAGATTGCTGGCGCCGGACGTAGGGGTTCCAGCCTTCACAGTGCTTAAGTCGCAGCACCGAATGATCGGAGCTGCTCCTTTTTATCCTCATTAGCAGCGCCTCAGCTGATGAGGATTAATTGGACCCCAGCCGTCCCGTAACACTGACAGCTGGGAGCCCGCTGAGACGCTGTCTAATGAAAGAATAGGGATGAGGGGAGATATGGTCTGAGCGCCGGATCACATGGCGACTCATCCCACTGTGACAACCTGTTACTGAATTTGATTTTCCTTAAAGCTTTTTTCAATAGATTGTATCATTATTATTTTATATAATTCAATTATGCTTGAATGATATTATGTCTAATGAGTGAACTTAAATTAAAATGACATTCAATTAAAATGCATAAAATGTTAAAAAAATGACCAAACTATTTTGAGTGTATTTGCCAAAGTTTGCACCAGCTACTTGTGTGATGTTTTGTTGTTTAGCATCACCTGGTTTTCCCTGGTGAATCTAGCAGGTATACTCACCTGGCAAAGGAGAGGAAATTGATGGGAAATTGGGGGGAAATGTGACACTGTATCAAGGTACTGTATGCATGCCACTGCTCATTCACTATGCAATGTTCACCCTTATACATTCAGAGTAAGGAGTGTCATATATAAAGCAACTCTTTTTAAAACTGTAAATCCTGCTTTTAATTCAGGGATGTGCAGAGACATTTTGAAGGGCTGTAGCTCTAACCTGAAGTAACCCTCCTACTGATTCCTCTATCCATCCATCCATCAATCTTCTACCACTTTTCCAGAGGTCCGGGTCACAGAGGCAGCAGTTCAAGCAGAGAAGCCCAGACTTCCCTCTCCCCAGCCACGTGCTCCAGCTCTTCAGAGAGGATACCATGGTGTTCCCAGACCAGCTGGGAGACTTAGTCTCTCCAGCGAGTCCTGGGTCTGCCCTGGGGTCTCCTCCCAGAGGGCCGTACCCAAAACACCTCAAGTGGGAGGCATCCAGAAGGCATCCTTATCAGATGCCCATACCACCTCAACTGGCTCCTTTCAATGTGGAGGAGCAGCGGTTCTTCTCTGACCCTCTCCCGGCTGACTGAGCTCCTCACCCTGTCTCTAAGGGTCAGTCCAGCGATCCTACAAAGAAAGCTCATTTCAGCCGCTTGTATACGCAATCTTGTTCTTTCAGTCATTACCCAAAGCTCGTGACCATAGGTGAGGATAGGAACCTAGATTGACTGGTAAATCTACAGCTTTGCCTTAGAGCTCAGCTCCCTCTTCACCACAACAGACCGGTACAACGTCCGCATCACTGCAGATGCTGCTCCGATCCATCTGTCATTCTCTTGCTCCATTCTCCCCTCACTCGTGAATAAGACCCCAAGATACTTAAACTCCTCCACTTGGGGCAGGAGCCTGTCTCCAACCCGGAGACGACAATCCACCTTTTTTCGGCTGAGGACCATGGACTCGGACTTGGAGGTACTGATTCTCATCCCAGCCGTTTCACACTCAGCGGCAAACTGTCCCAGTAAGAACTGTATGTCATTGTTGGATGAAGCAAGCAGGACAACATCATCTGCAAACAACAGAGATGAGATCCTGTGGTCACCAAGCATGACACCATCCATTCCCTGGCTGCGCCTAGAAATACTGTCCATAAAAATTATGAACAGGATCGGTGACAAAGGGCAGCCCTGGCGGAGTCCAACTGGGAGAGTCCGATCGAGTGTTGGCAATATGACCCAAACTCTCACAACGGTCGTACAGAGACCAAATAGCTCGTAACAACAAGCCCAATACCCCATACTCCCGAAGCACCCCCCCCCCACAAAAAACAATGAGGAACACGATTGAATGCCTTCTCCAAGTCCACAAAACACATGTAAACTGGTTGGGCAAATTCCCACGAACCCTCAAGGATTCTCGAGAGGGTAAAGAGTTGGTCCGATATGCCACGGCCAGGATGAAAACATTGCTCCTCCTGAATCCGAGGTTAGACCAATGGCTGGACTGTCCTCTCCAGTACCTTGGCATAGACCGTCCCAAGGAGGCTGAGGAGTGTGATCCCCCTAAAGTTGGAGCACACCCTCCGGTCCCCTTTTTTGAAGAGAGGAACCACCACCCCAGTTTACCATGCCAAAGGCACTGCCCCCGACCTCCATGCAGTGTTGCAGAGGCGTATCAACCATGACAGCCCTACAACATCCAGGGCCTTGAGGTACTCAGGGTGAATCTCGTCCATCCTCGGGGCCCGGCCACCAAAAGAATTTTTAACCATCTTGGCGACCTCAGCCCCTGTGATAGGCGAGTTGTCCCCCTTGTCCACAAGCCCTGCTTCCTCTGTGGAAGGTGTATCAGTGGGATTGAGGAGATCCTCGAAATATTCCTTCCACTGCCCAAAGGTATCCCCAGTCGAAGTCAACAGCGCCCCATCCGCACCATACACAGTGTGGACAGGGAGCTGCTTGCCCCCCCCTGAGCTGCTGGACAGTTTGTCAGAATTTCTTCAAAGCCGACTGAAAGTCTTGTTCCATGGCCTCACTGAACTCCTCCCATACCCGAATTTTTGCTTCAGCAACCACCCGAGCTGCACTCCGCTTGGCCTGCCGGTACACCTCAGCTGCTTTGGGAGTCCCACAAGCCAACCAAGTCTGATAGGACTCCTCCTTCAGTTTAATGGCCCCCCTCACCACTTGTGTTCACCACTTGGTTCGGGGGTTGCCACCACGAGATGCCCAACGACCTTGCGGCAGCAGCTCTGGGCCGCTGCTTCAACAATGGAGGTGGAGAACACGGCCCATTCAGACTCCATGTCTCCAGACTCCCTTGGAATGTGGTTGAAGTTCTTTTGGAGGTGGGAGTTGAAGACCTCCCGGACAGGGGCCTCAGCCAGACATTCCCAGCACACTCTCACTATACGTTTGGGTCTACCAGGTCTGAATGGTTTCCTTCCCTGCCATCGGATCCAACTCACCACCAGGTGGTGATCAGTTGACAGCTCTGCACCTCGCTTTACCCTAGTGTCCAAGACATATATACGGTGACAGGTCTGATGACACGATAACAAAATCGATCATCAACCTGCAACCTAGGGTGTCCTGGTGCCAGGTGCACATATGGACACCCTTAAGCTTGAACATGGTGTTCGTTATGGACAAACTGTGGTTAGCACAGAAGTCCAATAACTGAACACCACTTGGTTCAGATTGGGAAGGCTGTTCCTCCCAATCACCCCCTTCCAGGTTTCACTGTCATTGCCCACATGCGCATTGAAGTCCCCCAATAGGACAATGGAGTCTCCAAGAGGAGCACTCTCCAGCGCCCCAGTCACAGACTCCAAAAAGTGTGGCTACTCTGAACATCATTTGGTGCATAGGCACAAATGATGGTCAGGACCAGTTTACCAACCCGAAGGTGCAAGGAAACAACCCTTTCGTCCACCTGGGAAAACTCCAGTATAGAGGCAGCAAGGTGGGGGGGAACCAAGAATACCCACCCCTGCTCGTCACCTCTCACCCAGGGCAACTCCAGAGTAGGCCAAGCTCCAGCCCCTCTCCAGGAGACTGGTTCCGGAACCGGAGCTGTGTGTTGAAGTGAGGCCAACTATATCTAGCTGGTATCTTTCAACCTCATGCACCAGCTCAGGCTCCTTCCCCACCAGAGAGGTGACATTCCACGTACCAAAAGCCAGTTTAGGAAGCTTGGGATCAGACCGACAAGGTCTCCGCCTTTGACCACCACCTGATCCACATAGCACTGGACCCCCATGATCCCTCCTGCAGGTGGTGAGCCCACTTTAGTCCTACTGATTATTGTTACTTATAATTGAGTAATTAACACCCTACCGTAAATCTACTAATATTAGAAGCTTTGCACATGGCTTTATGGCGAACAATCTCTTAAGAGCAATACTGTGTAAGATTTTCACCTTAAAATTATGCTTCCAAAATTATTTTGATGGTATAGCAACCTTTGCTTGGGTGAATGTCGCTTCCCCCATAGCCTGAGTGGCTTGCATTGCCTGCAGCAGCACCGTTCTTGGTCAGAAAACTGAAAAGACTACAGCTATATGGTGACTATGACCTCAGTCCCAACAGCCAACCACAGGACATAACTTCAACCAACAACAACAACAACAACAACAACAACAATCCCCTCTTCAGTCTGTCACCATAGTTGTAGTCTTTTCAGTGTTCTACCTGGAACAAGAAAGTTATATAGTTCAGCAATATTACCTGAGAGTGAGTTCAGTATCATGAATATACTAACTCCAAGGTGTGATGCAGCCTGTTCCTTCCACGTAGTGGAGTGCGGAAGTGCAAAATATGAAGTGTTTATAAAACATATGCCTGTTGAGTTGGTACTGCAGAATACCCCAGATCCGCGAACGGGGTGCTTTCTGCGACAGACATGGTTTTCTCGGCATGACAACTGTCGCCAGAACACCATAGCTATCCAGTAGCTAGTAATTAGCATGCTACTGATTACCACACTTTGCTCGCTTTTCTTTGCATTTTCCGATGAACCAAAGAGCCCATCACTACAAAGGTATTGTGGTTTGTTAATGGGAGACAATAAATCAAACTCTAACACTGCCTATTTTTTTAAGCAGACGTAAAATGGCTTAATGATGGGCAGAAGGAAACCGTTATTTTCAAAAGGGTGAGACTTCCCGGTCACAGATGTATAATTTCTTGTCAAACAGCACCTCACTGTGGAAACTAAGGTATCCAAAGCACTACTGCAATTGTCAGAGAGTTAAGTAAGTAAGTAATAAGTTTATTTATAGAGAGAGTTGATAGAATTTAGTAATTAATCGTTACTAGAACACCTCTGAAGCAGAGTTATACATATCCAATGAAATTGGAGTGCAATTATCGTGGATAAAATTAACTCCTGGAATCCCTATTGTCCAATCAAATTGCTCAGTTGGAACTAACTGTTGTATAATGCTGCTTTAAGTAGCAAGAACAATCACACTTTATGGTCTAACAGAGGTTAAAGATATCCTACTTTTGCCCATGACAAGTCCGTCCCTGTGGTTTTGCAAGGAAAGAAAGAAAGAAAGAAAGAAAGAAAGAAAGAAAGAAAGAAAGAAAGAGAGAAAATTACTTTGAAAAACATGACAAATTATTTATGCAAATATTGATAATAAAGTCTCTCAATTTTCCAAAAGATGCAAAACTTTGAGGAAAAATAATCAACAAAATTACAAGAAGAACTAGAAAAGCACTCAGAGAGCACATACCTCTACCAAGGCTGCTTCAAGGTCCTTGGTGGAAGTATGCAGTCTCAGATCATTACCAAAATATAAAGAGTTCATCCTTGGCCCAAGAACTACCTCTGGTGAAAATTTCATCAAACTCTGTCCAGTAGTTTTTGCATAATCCTGCTAAGAAACAAAAAAATGGACTGACAAACCATCCCAATTACATTATTGCTATGTTTGAAAACTAGGCGGACAATTGCCATGTGCTTATTCTAGCTTTTATTAGCTTCAACACTAAAACCAAATTGAACTGTGGTGCTGTACTGCGCCACCAACACAACCGAACATGCTGACATCACTTACGTGAGCGTACACACATCCAAACATCACATTTAGTCCCCCCTTGACAAGCCTAGCCTGTTAGCAGTATCTGGATATTGGCTCAACTGGGGTATTCGACAACATATTGCAATGTAACTAACTGGGCCGAACTGGCCAACAAGAAGAGCCGTTCAACACACTTTCAACCATAACACTCTTAACTGAGCAACCTGATAGACTACCAGTGTTCCCCCATGGCCATGTGGGTTATTATGCCACTTGACAGGCCATGCTCTAGCTACCAATATATAATTAAAAGTTCATTATAAAGTCTCTGAGGTAATGAGGCCTCCTTCATTCTTGAGCTGAGCAGCATCTGAACTGCACTGGGTCTGGTTGGCGCCCCACAGGAGTTGTAGGCTATGCTTCGGCAAAGTCCCAGTCCTGACTATAATCCAAACAGCCACATCCCCCTGGTCCAAAGTGAGGGGTGGTGGTACCTTTCTGAGCTGGCTGGCATGCCAACATGACCTGTGGGCCAGCCAGAAGGTGGCTGGTCCCAGCTGAGCGTCAACCTGCATCGGCATTGTCCAAAACGGCTGAAATTTGTGTGAGCGGGTGGACTGGCGAATTCGGACCCAGTCGAGCACAGTGATTAGGGTATGCTTCGCCCGTCATTTCCTGTCAAACGTCTGCTTCATGCGATGTTGATGCTCGGCCACCCTGTCATTAAGGGAGGGTGTTGCCACAGGAGTGTCGTCCGTTGGGGGGGCTCAGGCGGTCTAGGGGAAGGCATATGTCACGTCCCAGCATAAGGAGAGCTGGGGAGCTGCCCGTTGTGGCATGCAGTGTTGCTCTGTAGTGCAGCAGGGTGCTTTGAAGTGCAGCAGAGAATGTGAGTCCGTCTGCTAAGTGTGCCCTGAGTCTATTTTTCAGGATTTGGTTGAACCTCTCCACAACCCCATTTGCCTGAGGGTGGTAAAAAACTGTTCTGATGTGCTTAATCCCGCTTCACAAATGTGTCAGAGTCCGCCATGGCACCTCGGGCCATTTAGAGTGAAGGTCGTAGGCTGCCAGGAGGAAATGTTGGTGTTGCGGGGCACCATGGAGTTCGCCGCAGATGTCCAGCTGAATGTGTGTCCACAGAGTAGGTGGCCATGGCAGAGGTTGTAAGGGTGGGGGTGGGGGTGAGCTGGTCTTGCCACTAACCAGGCAGGCTGCGTAGTCCTTCACCATAGTCTCCACGTCCCTATCAATACCTGCCCACCAGACCGAGCTTCTGTAGCACTGTTTGACTCTTACGACACCCAGGTGTCCTTCGTGTACCATGGTCAGGATGCCCTCAGGGTTTCAGGAACCACCATGCAGAGCCCCCTTTCCACACAGACGTCATACCAGCATGAGAGATCATTGTTGACTGTGTGAAAGGATGCGAGTTCCTCTAGCACTCTAGATGGCCAGCCCTCCCAAATAAAGGTGCGGAGTTGAGTCAGTGTAAGGTCTTGTTCTGAAGCAGTTTGGAGCTCCTGTAGTGAGACCGTGGCTTGGAGGGGCCTGTGCAGCATGAGGATCAGCTTCGGTTCCAGGGGGTCCCAGTTGGTGTCCAATGTGGGGCTGGGGGTAGCCTGAGAGAGTAAGTCCGCTACCAGAGCCCAGTCTCAGCAAAAAAAAAAAAGTTCAATTGCACGTTTTGTAACTCAGAGAAAATGTACACAGGCATGTAAAGAAGATTTTTGACATACAGTGGGTACGTGGCATTTATAGCTTGAAGAAAGGTGTCTAATGGCTGTTTTTCCTCACTTTTATGGTCTTTCAACATCAACAAACTACCCCATACTTTAATCCCTAACCCAAACCTGACAGGAACCTTTCATTAGTGGAGTGAAAAACAAAGTAAGAAAAAAAAATTGAAAAAAAAAATCAAACTCGAGTCGAACTCGAGTGTTTTTGTGTCTGTTGCCTGAACAGCTGTGTAGGTAACTGTCCGCCATCCCCCTCCCACCAACCGAATGAGCGTTGGGAAACCACAGTAAAAGATGCATTGTTCTGCGCATGCGTGGTGAGGACTGTATGCGCAGTGAGTGAGCTTGTAAAAATGTACCGAGGCACTTTTTTTGGGACTTAACATGCAAATGTACATTTTTTGAGTGGTGGGAAAACGTTTATTAGATACATTTTTTTTTACTGAGACCGGGTTGGCTACCACATTCTCTCTGCCAGGTGTGAACTGGGTGGTGAAGTTGTATGCTTGCAGCCTTTCTGTCCGCCTGTGGATGCGTAGCGGTTGGTTTCCTGACCCCGACATTTCTAACAGGGCTGTGAGGGTCTGGTGGTCTGTTCGGAGCATGAAACGTAGGGGTGTTGAAAAAAATCGATTTACATAAGAATCTAGATTCTCATTTTAAACGATCCAGAGCCACTTCACAAATATTAAGAATCAATTTTATTATTATTATTATTATTATTATTATTATTATTATTATTATTATTATTATTATTATTATCATCATCATCATCATCATCATCATCCTGCCAAAGTCCATATAAAAAGTGGAACTTCCTGCCGTCCAGCTTGGTGCTCAGCAATAATGGAATGGAGGAGGGAAATGTTGGTTACCCAGCCACAGTGGGTGCACAGGTCAATTGTATCGCCCTGCGCTGGTCCCAAGCCAGGATAAAATGGGCAGGGGTGCATCAGGAAGGGCATCCGGCGTAAAAACTAAGCTTCAACTGTAAGAGGACCCACTCCAACTGAGAGACTAATTGTGTCCTGTCAAAATAAATACGGATGATGATCATTTTTTTTTTGTTTTTTTTTGCGGTGGTGCCGGGATCCCGTCACATGACACATATTGCCGCAACGTGATACGCAATTACACATTGACGCTGCCGATGCAGGAGAACCACGCAGAGTAGCTTACTAAGCTAGCAGCCGGATGAAACAGTCGGAATAAAGAAAAAATAGAGCAGCAAAAAATTCGAGACAGGTCTGTCTGCAGCTCGCAGACTCCATCGAGTACACTCCTTCAACTTTACGCTCTCTCAGCAAGTTACACCCCCACATTATGTCACTCCACAAAATGGCTGGCCATAGCTGACTGTGCAAATATGGCTGAGCAGCGCTGGGCTGATCTTTCAGGTGTTGTAGCCTCGTAGACGGGCCGACAGTGGCCACAGATTTTGAAGGACGAATGTAAAAGAATCTAAAAATGGGAGAGTTTAGTCCATAGACGGTAAAAAAAAGGTTTATTGTCTAGTCTTTGGATGATGTTTGTTTGCGTGCACACCACCCTGTTGCCTAGCAAACCCTGACAGTCGCAGTTGAGTTTTTTTTCTTACATTTTTTGACAGCCATGGAAGCAGTGTTCTTTTCATTGAATAAAAACCATATCTGAAAATCTGATTATTGACTAAAAGTAAACAAAAAACTATTGATAATGAACAGACTAAAATAAAACTATAAAAATAAAATCATCACAATAAATCTGGAGTCAAATTAGGGGTTAAAAGTAAAATGCATCAGTGGTAATTTTAGTTTAATTTCTAGCTTTAACGGATGAAAAAATAGATATAGTTTTAGTTGATGAAATTAACACTGGATGGAAGTTTGTTTTTGTTCGTTTGTTTTAATTATTGCAATTACTTTACCTTTTACTGGAGAAGGTTCACTAGGCAAAGGACCATGACCAGATAATCACCCAAAGTTGAAAGAAGTGGAAAAAGCTGTAAGTCCTGCTGAAGGACGCACACTGAACCACTTTAACAAACTCCCAGTAAATTCTGAACGGGCAAAAAAAAATCATGAAAACTTGTAGCAGCACTTCATTTTGTTTTGTAACTTTAATTTGTTTATTAAAATCTCCGAAAAAATTAGATATTTTAGTTTATATTTGTGCTGGTTTAAAGTTGCATATTCTCCCCATGTCTGCGTGGGTTTACTCTGCATACTCCGGTTTCCTCCCACAGGCCAAAAACATGCACATTTGGTTAATTGGCATCAAAACTGGGGATTCTAAATTGTTCTTAGGTATGACTGTGGGAGTGAATGGTTGTCTGTCTCTCTGTGTTGGCCCTGCGATGGACTGGAGATCTGTCCAGGGTGTACCCTGCCTCTCGCCCAAAGATGCTGGATAGGCTCCAGCCCCCCCGCAACCCAAAATGATTAAGTGGTAGAAGATGGATGGCTGGATGGATGGCTGATTTAAAATTATTGTTACTCATCTTATGCATCAACTGCATTCAGTTCTTATTGTTGCATTAAGTTACAGTATAGGTAACTGCACATCGACTGCATATGGTCAGGCAGCACTACTAATTAAATGGAAGCTCAAAGCATTTGTGATAGAATTTACTTTTGTTTTTTAATGAATAGCCTATATTTCTAGAATTCTGGAGGGCGACCAAACCTACACACTGTGTAAAAGCTGTAAGGAATTGTGATGTGCTGGAATTTATTTCAGTTGTGTACAATTTCATTTTTGAAACTCACAAGTTTTCAAGAAATAAAAAAGCAGTAACTAACCTAAGCCGACTTTTTTCATTTGACAGTATATTATTGCAAATCAGCAGCTATAATTATTTAAAAATACAACCCCTCAGAACATCAACACACTGTACTCTGCCTTCAAGCTTACCTCAGCATTTTTTGCAGTGCAGTGGACTTTTTTATCCTGACATTAGTGGGTTTTTGTACTGAACTGAGAGATAAAAGCAAAATTGAAAATCGTTTTGACTCTAAAATTGATTCTGAATTGAATCGTCACCTCAAACATTGGACTAAAATTAAATCATGTGACTTCTAAAGATTCACAGCCCTAGTGAAATGCCTCCCATACAGGTACACGTGCCCAGACACAAGCTAGGGCTTCCCTCTCCCCCACCGAGCACTTCTGTTCCGTTGGTGAGAGTGACCTTGAAGCAAAGGCCACCGGACGCTTGGCCACCTCCTTGAAATTGGGACAGCACAGCCCCTACGCCGGTGTTAGAGGCATCACAGGTCACAAATGTGGAGCTCTGTAGGTCAAAGCACGGGTGGTGAAATGAGCTGTGTTTTGAGTTGGTGGATGACGGCGGCGTATGCAGGAGTCCACGACCAGGACGCATCTTGTTTCAGGAGGGTGCATAGTGGTTCTATTGTCTCTGAGTAGTGGGGAATAAAGCATTTGTAGAAGGCTGTCATACCCAAGAATCAGGAAGGCTGGGCGGGGCATGATGGTTCATGCAGACGTAATATCGCCTTGACATTTGAGTGCAGTGGGCTTAGGCCTCTGGCTATCAAACGGGACCCCGCAAACTTGATGGTGGGCACCACGAAGATGCACTTTTTCCCAGTCATTGTCAGGCCGTGACTGACCAGCACTTCCATCACCTTGGAGAGCCGGGCATCATGTGAAGATGTTGTTGCGCCATGCACCAGAATGTCCTCCAAGTGTCACCATGGGATGACACCGGGCCCGGCGTTCAGACCATGCCCCCTTCCCATCTCTGCCTCTCATTGGGCTGCGTCTCAGCTGGCTCCCAGCTGTCAGTGTTACCGGGACGGCTGGGGTCAATTAATCCTCATCAGCTGGGGCGCTGCCAATGAGGATAAAAAGGAGCAGCCTCGATCACTCGGGGCTGCGACATAAGCACTGCTAGGCTGGAGCCCCTTCGTCTGGTGCCAGCCTTTGCCTCATCTTCAGCATAACTCGTAAGTGTTTCCCGTAAGGAGTTTTGTGCCTTGGTACCCCCATGTCCGGTGCTAGCCCGCTACTTGCCTTATTGTATCACTTGGGAGTACCACCTTGTATGAGTGCCCTGTGTATTGGAGTCCTTTGCCCAGTGCCAGCTCTCTACTCGTCTGGCTGCTTAACCCGTGAGTTTTACCCGCTGTGAGCTTTCTTGTTGTGTACCCCTACGCCCGGTGCCAACGGTTTACTCTGTCGCCGTGCTGCTCAGGAGTGTTATTGTGTATGAGCATCTGTGCTTTCCTCATCCCTCACCCTTACCTCCAATAAAACATCACAACTCACCGGCTCGCCCTTGGCTCTCATTGTGTGGCTCCCCAGAGCCACACGTAACAGTATGTCGCAGCCAGAACAAGTTGCTGTCGGCCGTGAGTTGTTTGGACTTGTATCTTCCTGTCCGGGTGTCAGCGCTGTTAGCATGCCGTCTCCCAGGAGTCACTTCCGACGCCAGGGCGACGAGCTGAGGTCCATCCCGGGGGCTGTCGACAGGACGCTCTCCATTCTGCACGACGCCTCCAACTCGAGACGCTGGCATCCGGGCCATGCTGATGATCTCCTGGACAGTCGCCCTCACTCTGTATTCCATCTCAAGGTCAGTGCCAGGATTGACGCCATAGTTACACAGCGAGAGAAGCTCCGCGGGTTGGATGGAAATCCCAGCAGGAAGCCGAAGTGGATGACGTTGCCCCCCGCTTCGGGATCCCGTTCCTGCCTCCATTCCAGCCCGGGAGTTCGCGCCACCCAGAGGGCTTCCCCCGTTCTGCACCACGTCACTCGGGATTCCCCCGAAGGAGCCGCAGCTGACAGCAGTTACGTCCAGGACCGAGCAGCTGTCGCGAGCTCCGCTGTGCATCTACTCACCATCTCCAGGCATGTGGCGGTGGCAGTGAGATTGGTGGAGAGGACTCCAGGGCTACGAAGCTTCCCCGTGTTCAACGCCTTCCTCCCCTTGATCTCTGATCAGGAGCGGCAATTCCTGGGTTCCCCCCTCGCTTCTTCTCCTGGGAATAGCCATCATCACAACGCCCAGGCGCCTCGGCACGAACCCCGTCCGGATCCAGTTCCGGGTTGCCGCCAGGACCTTTTCCCCCACGAAGCTGTCTCCCCTTTGTCTCGTCAGCGTGGAGATTTCACAGCCCCGTTTCCCGAGCCTCTTTCCCCCGCTGTCATTCCAGGGCATTTGGGCTGGCTCTTCCCGGCTGTTATCCCCTCCTCCTCGACGCGCTTCCTGACTGCTGTGTGTGCCTGGAATCCTGACCTGGCAAGCCCTCTTCTGGAGACGACACGAGTGATCCCCAGACGACTTCCCTGGGGGTCCTCCGTCATCGCCCGGCGGGGAGAGGAAGAAACGATGTCCACGACAGCAGGCGCCATCAAACCTCCAGGAGGCAGGCAAGTCCTAGTTTATTTACATCAGTTTTGTGATTTGCTCTGCTATACTCCTGGAGGTGGAGTTCGGGGTCCGCAGCGCCCTGAACTCCCACCACCTGCTGTAACCTGTATCTTTAATCCTGCACCCTCTGTGTCTCTCTCCGCCGAGCGGTCCCCGGCTTCGGGTCTATGTCGTGGGACGAGGAGAGGGCCTGCGGCTCCGCAGCTATGTTGTGGACGGAGGAGGACTGACTGCTACGTGGAGTCTGCGCTGACGACCAAGCGTCCCCGGGTCTCCACGGAGGTGCGGTTCGGTCCAGTGGGACGAGGTTCTCCTGCCATCACGCCGCGTGGACCATCAGCGTGGTTACCAACGCTGGAGGAACCTCAAGCTGCGCTGACCATCGTGCCGGCTGCGGGGCCCAACGCAGCTGATTGGGAGCCTGACAACGACCTCCTGACGACGGATCCTGGATCTTCGCAGTCCTGGACGGCGTCAGAACCCAAGATCAGGCGAGTGCTCTCTTTTCTTTTTTCTCTTCATATCTTTGAGCACTTTAGCCTGTCTCTAGGGGGGATGAGCCAGGTGCAGCCGTCCGCTGCGTCCGAGCTCGTCTCGCCGGGTTCTGGTGCTGCCGGTGACCCTGATCCCGGTTCTGTATTCTCTCCTGAGCCTGTTTCTAGGGTCGCCGGCGAGGAATTGCCGTCTCTCGTGGTGCTGGAGGGTCCAGGCTCAACATTGGAGGTCGGTCCTGGTGCGGTGCTGACCCAGTCGGGGTCCGTCGTGGGTGCTGCTCCAGCGGTGTCCGACGTGGATTCGCCCGAGACCCTATCGGGGTCCGACGTGGGGGCTACCCCAGCGGCGTTCAACGAGGGTTCGCCTAAGACCCAATCGGGGTCTGACGCGGGTTCCACACCAGTGTTGTCCAGGTCCGGTGAGGAGGTGGCCGTTTCCCTGCAGCCTGACGCTCGTCTATCTCGTCATCGGCTCTCCCCTAAGCCTCTTCCTCCGGGGTCCGCTCTGACCCTTCGCCCGTCTCAACGGTCCTGGTGGTTGAGTGATGCGGGTCGACGGCTCGACCTGCAAGACTTCTGGTTCGGCGATCTGGTCCAACCCCCTGACAAACTTTGTTGCTTCTGGGTGGCCTGGCACGGCTACCGGTGGACTGGGTTCTTGGGATCCGGGTCTGGAGTTGGCCGCCTGAACCTTTCCTCTTCCCCGGCTCACCAACTGGACAATGGGCGGGGCAACCACCAGAACTATTTGACCGTTTTGGACTCTGCCTGCCGTCTCCTCGGGTGTCTCTTATCCTTTTGTTGTTATTAAGGTCACTCGGGCGTAGCTTCTTTGTCCTTTGGGGAATATGTGTTTTTAGTGCTGTGTATTGTTTTCTTATTTACCATACTCAGCATTTTCTTTTCATTATTATCCGGTTCCCGCCTGTCACCTTTATTCCTCTAGGTGACACTTTTGTATATAGCGCTGTGTATTGTGTTTTCTAGTTATCCGTACTCAGCGTTTTCGTTACCCTTATCTTATCCTTAGCCTGGTCGGTGCATCATCAAGTAATGTGTTTGGCCCCCTTTTCAACCGTACTTTGTGATCACCCTATCCTTCTTGTTACCTTTGTGTGGGGGCTTTCCGTAGCCCCGACTTTAACATTGACTGTGTGTTGTTTGGAGTAATGTGTTTTGTTCCCCACTTAATCGTACTCCGTTATTGCCCGTTTGTTCCTGTCGCCTTCACTCCCCTAGGTGACTCTGTGTGTATATATATGTGGCGCTGTGTATTGTGTTTTTTCTTTTTTCCTTATTATCCGTACTCAGCATTTTTCAGCACTCTTGTCCTGTTCTTAGTTTGGTCTTTGCATTATGGAGTAGTGTGTTTGTTCTTTTTTCCATACTCTGTAATTGCTTTATTTGTCCCTGTCACCTTTTTGGTGGGTTTTGTCTCTTTTTCTTTGCCCCGTTCTACACGTCATTTATGTGTTTTGAGCAGCGGGTTTTATTTGTACCCGTCCTTAGTATTTTTTCCCCATCTGTGCCCTGGTTTTTGTTTTGTGCGATATAGAGTATTATATTCGGGGGTTTTTTTCTCACTGCCCTGTTACTCTATATTGGTCCATGGGTTTTTTTGTCTTTCCCTCTGCTTCTCTCCCTCCGGTCCTGCCTCCCCTCTGCCCACCCTAGTTGGGGGGGGGGGGCTGGGGTGTTCCTGGTCATTCGGAGCCCGACCGTGAGGGGGAGGCTCTGTCACCATGGGATGACGCCGGGCCCGGCGTTCAGACCATGCCCCCTTCTCACCTCTGCCTCTCATTGGGCTGCGTCTCAGCTGGCTCCCAGCTGTCAGTGTTCCGGGACGGCTGGGGCCAATTAATCCTCATCAGCTGAGGCGCTGCCAATGAGGATAAAAAGGAGCAGCCTCGATCACTCGGGGCTGCGACATAAGCACTGCTGGGCTGGAGCCCCTTCGTCAGGTGCCAGCCCTTGCCTCATCTTCAGCATAACTCGTAAGTGTTTCCCGTAAGGAGTTTTGTGCCTTGGTACCCCCATGTCCGGTGCTAGCCCGCTACTTGCCTTACTGTATTACTTGGGAGTACCACCTTGTATGAGTGCCCTGTGTATTGGAATCCTTTGCCCAGTGCCAGCTCTCTACTCGTCTGGCTGCTTAACCCGTGAGTTTTACCCGCTGTGAGCTTTCTTGTTGTGTACCCCTACGCCCGGTGCCAACGGTTTACTCTGTCGCCGTACTGCTCAGGAGTGTTATTGTGTATGAGCATCTGTGCTTTCCTCATCCCTCACCCTTACCTCCAATAAAACATCACAACTCACTGGCTCGCCCTTGGCTCTCATTGTGTGGCTCCCCAGAGCCACACGTAACACCAAGTACACTACCACACCCAGAAGACCAGCAAGGATGGTGGCCATGATCTTCTGGAAACAGCTAGGTGCAGAGTTGAAGCCGAAAGGCGTGTGAGAGTAGCAACAAAACCCCATGTGGGTCACAAAGGTCATGAGGTTGCGGCTGTGAGGGTGTCGGGGAACCTGAAGATATCCTTGGTTGGGATGAGCCACATTTCAAGTCTGACACCGATACTGATACCGATAATGTTACTGAATATCAGCCGATATTGATTCAAACCTGATACCATCTCTCTTATTTAAAACAACAAAAGTATAGAACATATTTTGTTAATGACTAGTTGCATTTTGCACACATATAAAACCACAAATCTAAAAGTCAAAGAATATATTACAAATTTGACTCAGTTCAGCAATGCTGCTGCTTTTTTTTTTATTTCAAACTTTGCAGCATTGGCAGCATTTCACTTGTCAACACCATGTAAACATGCATTCTGAAGTTTTAAGTGCAAGTTTATGCAAAACTTTGAAGCTGAGTATTTAAGTAAACATTCAGATGAAATTCAAAGTGCCACTTTATGCATGAGGTAAAAAATGTTGTAGATCTGAAAATACAGGAACTACCCCTTTAAGTTGTATTTTTGACATTTATTGTGTGAATGCTGTGAAGCATCCTGTTTCGAGGACATCGACGGCCTCACTCACACCATCACGGACTATATCAACTTCTGTGTGGACAACACCGTACCCACCAAGATCATACGGTGTTGCTCAGACAACAAACACTGGATCAACCCTGAGCTAAAATCACTACTGAGAGAGAGGAAGAGGATCTTCAGGTCAGGGAACAGGAAGATGCTGAAGTCCGTACAGAGGGAGCTAAGGAGGAAGATCCCCCCCACCCCCGCCTGCACAACGACCACTGCTGCATCTACTGTCATCGAGACCTGCTGTCCACCCCCCCCCCCCCCACCAACCAACACCCCCCCACTCCCAGCACACACAGTCCCCCAACCTGACCCTCACTAAGACCCAGGTGAGGGTGGAGCTGAGGAAGATCAAGGCAAGGAAGGTCTCGGGTCCGGACTACATCAGCATGAAGCTCCTCAAGTCCTGCGCAGACAAGCTGTGTGGGATTGTGGAGCATATCTTCAACCTGAGCCTGATGCTGGGGAGGGTACCACAGTTGTGAAAAGCATCTTGTGTGGTACCCATACCAAAGACTTCCCACCCCAGAGACCTGAACAGCTACAGACCAGTGGCCCTGACGTCTCACATAATGAAGACCCTGGAGAGACTGCTCCTTGCTCACCTCCACCCCCTGGTGGGACCAGCGATGGATCCACTCCAGTTCGCCTACCAGCATGGCATCGGGGTGGAGGATGCAGTGATCTTCCTCCTTTACCATTCCCTATTCCACCTGGAGAAGCCTGGGAATGTGGTGAGGATCATGTTCTTTGACTTCTCCAGTGCTTTCAACACCATCCAACCGATGATCCTGAGGGACAAGCTGCTGTGCACAGGGGTGGACCAGCACCTGTCATCGTAGATCCTGGACTACCTCACTAACTGGCCACAGTTTGTGAGAACCCGGGATTGTGTGTCCGACACGATCATCGGCAGCACAGGGGCCCCCCAGGGAACGGCTCCCTTTCTGTTCACCCTTTATACTGCGGATTTCTCACACAACACAACACACTGCCATCTACAGAAGTTCTCTGATGACTTTGCGATCGTTGACCTCATCTCCAACGGAGATGAAGCTGAGTACAGAGGTCTTATCCAGGACTTTGTGGACTGGTGCCATTGGAACTGCCTCCAGATCAATGCAAGAAAAACTAAGGAGCTGGTGGTGGACTGCTGCAGGCAAGGACAACCCCTCACAGCACCAGTGAACATCCAGGGAACAGACATTGAGATGGTGACATCCTACAAGCACCTGGGTGTCCATTTTTTTTTTTGATTTTGTATACAGTACCTAGAATCTCTAAAAGTACAATGGGAGGCAGAGCTTTTAGTTATCAGGCTCTTCTCCTTTGGATGCAGCTGCCAATATTGATTTGGGAGACAGTCTTGATCTTGGTTTTTAAGAATAGGGTCAAAACCTTCCTTTTTGATATAGCCTATAGTTAGGGTGGGATCAGATGACCCTGAGCCCTCCCTTTGTTATGCTGCTAATAGGTTTAAACAGCTGGGGGACCTCCAATGATGCACTGGGCTTCACTCCTTTCTTCACTGTTAGTGTAATGTTTTTGCTGGTCATTAACATCTGCTTGTTCTCTCCAATAGATTGAGTCCCCATCATGCTGATTGTTCTATGTACTGTATATCTGTTCCTTCCTTCTTCTTCTCTATCCCCTCACCCCCCAACCAGTGGCAGCAGATGACTGTCCCTCTCTGAGCCTGGTTCTGCTGGAGTTTTCTTCCTGCTAAAAGGAAGTTTTTCCTCTCCACTGTCACCAAGTGCTTGATCACAGGGGATTGCCTGTTTGCTGGGGTCTTTCTGCAGTTGTGGGGTTTTCCCCTACAGTTTCAAAGCGCTATGAGATGACTGTTGTTGTGAAATGGAGTTAGATAAATAAAGCTGAATTGAATGGAAATGAAAAGGGCTGCATTTTGATAGTCTATTCACTCGTCATTTGTCAGAGGCATATCATGCTTTTGTGGGTGTGGCCCAGTCAGTTTTGTTATCACAGCTTTAGGAGAACTGTGCGCCTAATGAGAAGCACAGAGAGGCTGGTTTAATTATCTGCGTAATGCACAGAGGCGCATTATCTAAAGTGAACTCTGATCATTACAGCTTAAGATGGGTTTTGCACTTTTTCCAGTTTATCCCATAAACTGGAATTTATGGAACCGAAGGATGAAGAAGAACCAACAATGTATACATACTGAGTTCTAGCCGACTAGTTTGAATACCAACTTAGAATGTTGCTAGATAGGCAAAATTACTGTAGCCTGGCCACAAAGATGCATGGTCAACTGTGCCAGAATGCTTTGGACAGATCAAAAGACACAGTGCAACACCTCAGTAATGTCATTACTTTAATAGCAGCTGTTATTGTCCTGTATTGTTTTCTTAAACCTGACGGATACTTTCAGAGAAATATTTAAGCTTCCAACAAACTTTAAAAAAAAAAAAAAAAGTTTTGTTTATTAAAAAAATACAGACTTTAAATGTTTCAGAAGAATAAAAATAATCTGTAGGCCCCAAAGACTAATTCTTGCTGGCAGCACTGTGTCCTGGTGCAATAAATTTTGTAACTGAAAACTTTTTGTTGAAGTTCTGTTTCATGTTTTAATTAATCATTCCAACCACAGACTATGGCACAAAGAAAACTGTCTTTGAAAATAGGCCATCCTCTTTTACTGGTCCTTCTGTTCCCTTTCAATATTAATTCATACAAGTCTCCCACAAATCTGATAGTCCAGAAGAGAGAAAGGAGTGGGTAAGCAAGAGCTAGTGTTAGATGTCAACAGGGAGCAATGTTAGCAAAGGCAAAATATGAACCAGAGAGATGTAATGTTGTTCTTTCATGGTTATGCGCACACCTCTGAACAATCCTCCCGGAGGTACTGCATTGCTGAAATCGTGTACATGCAGCCAAAGCTCCCCTTTTGAAGGATTAAATTTGTATAAGCCTATATATTACCTTAATAAATTCCTCTCCACAGTACATTTAAATAGATCCATTGTGCCTACATGGAGTCTGGCATTTTTATTAAGCAGAAATCAGGCTGTAGGATGTAGACAGGCATATATATATATATATATATATATATATATATATATATATATATATATATATATATATATATATATATATATATATATATATATATACTGTATATATATATACTGTATATATATGTAAAGGTTAAAATTTAAATTATTTTTTGGCTTTGTGAAGTGTGAATTTCTTAAAATTAAACATGGACGTGGAGTAATCTGGGCTTTTGGTGCCCAAGAAACAGCCTGTTTGGTTTCTTTGGCTAAACTGCCCCTAGGGAGGGGAAAAGTAACTGTTGTTCCTTATATGATTATAGTCGTGGTGTCAGCATGGTATGATTACAGTGGATACAAAGAACAGTTGTTTGTGTCTCCTGTTATCACAGTGCTACAGGTGCTCTCATCTACTATTGCCATGGAAATGCGAGCCAATGTCCTATCTAGTATTTATGTATCTATGGTACTGACCACCGTAGCCTCATCATCCAAGTGCTAAGATGTAAATATTATGATTACTTTGGACCCATAAAAAAAACAACAATATTTCTGAAGAATATAAAGACTTTAATTATGCACCTTTTCAAACATTTTGTTGATGTATTAAAAAAAATGTTTTCATGAAACTACTGTCTAGTTCACCTTTGAGATGCTTTCTTACTCTTACACTGCTGTGTCTGGGCTACTACTCATGTAACTCATCTCACAATATATTTTTATTTACTTGTGTATAATTTCAGGCTACTCTGCCAACTATATTAGTGAGATTTTTTTAATCTAAGTTTGAAGAGTTGTTGGATTCTCTTTTCTTATGATTATGTTTCTTTTTTCTTGTTTTTTATTGAAAATTATAGACATTGATAAAATTTTGAAACTAAGTGAGGCTTCTTTCACTGATGAGTTCACTTTTTTCTTGAATTTGTGCCTTTTGTATCCTAAATTTACATCTTTTATTCTTCCAACTTTGCACTTTTGCCTCAGTAAGATCCCCCTCATCTTTCCATCAGTTTTTATCCTTAAAAAATATTTTCTCTTGGGAATGTGCTCCTTTTCCTGTGTAATTTTTTGA
This sequence comes from Pholidichthys leucotaenia, assembly GCA_020510985.1. Taxonomy (NCBI): domain Eukaryota; kingdom Metazoa; phylum Chordata; class Actinopteri; order Cichliformes; family Pholidichthyidae; genus Pholidichthys; species Pholidichthys leucotaenia. The sequence goes on along the minus strand of CM035840.1, from coordinate 277,014,074 downwards.
CGATTTTTTAAAAATATTAATTTACATTTTCCTAATAAATTTAGTTAATCTTTTTAAATAACTTACTGTTTTCTTACAGTATACAGTATACACCTACAGTAAATCACAGTTATATCCTTGGCAGATATAATTGTGATTTAGGGATGTGCGCACAGTCACGTAAGTGACGTCAGCACATCTGGTTGTGTTGGTGGCGCAGTACAGCACCACAGTTCAGTTTGGTTTTGGTGTTGAAGCTAATAAAAGCTAGAATAAGCACATGCGCATACCTGTACAACCTTTTCTTGCCCTGCCTGGTGAGTTCCCTTTTCCTTGGCTGAGATGGTACGAGTCATTTGAGGCGTTTGTGTCCACCAAGACTAGGCTAAAGCTAGCCAGGCTAATCTATGAGCTATGCTAATCCATAGCCTGGGCAACAAGGACCAATGTATCTTCCGAAGTCTTGAACCTGCAGACATGTACTGTATGATGACTGTGTGGCTTTAATGACTAAATATTTTACTGATAAATGGAACATGACAGCCCAGTTGCTTGTTTTTCTCAATCGCAAACAGCGACTGGACAAGTTGGTCCCGCACTACGTAACCGACCTCCACTGTTTAGCTAGTGCATGTGACTTTGGTAACTTGGAGGAAGAGATGACATGGGGCCAGTTAGTGAAGTACACTATGAATTCAAAGCTGTGGGAGAAGCTGCTAACGGAGCCAGACAACTTACCGCTGGTCAGGGTGGTGGAAATAGCATCCCAACTGAAAGCAACCATTCAGTTAGTATCGCAGCTAGCGGGCCAAGATCCACCGTCCTCACATTCAGCACATTCACATTAGCCTTCAATCGCCAGCCGGTCATCGACCCAGTGGTGTCTCCTGTCATCCAACACCGGTGAAGGCGTTGGATGACGCCATGATGCTGTGACACCGTAAAGCCGCGTGTCCTCAGCCGCGCGGCTTCTATACTCTATAGCAACAAGTGTCACTGGAGCCTATCTATGGGACTCGCCTCAGTATGTTGCTATGTGGTACCAGCATTTGCAATTTTAACACCAGCAACTTGATAAAACACTTGCAAAAGTATCATGGTAAAGGAATATGTTGAATTCTGTCAAGAACCAAGCTGAAGGAAGTGCTTTTCCAGCTCGGAGGCTGGACGCTAAAAGTGAAACCTAAACAAAAGAATGAAACTGAAAGTGAAAACCAGACTGGAGCATGGAAACAGAAGACATAACATGGGCTTTCCTTTTGACAGAGAGTTATAGCTGATGAGAGGTAGGCGACAGAAACATAAATAGCAAAATATAATGGTGAACTGGAAAGCAGGACTAGAAGAACAAGGCTACATGATATGGAACAGGAATGACGTCAAAATTAGAACAAACCTACAATCTAAGAATGGAGAGAGAATAATATCAGAAACACTACTAAACAAACCGAGGACCAGGAGAATACTTACAATAATAATAATAATAATAATAATAATAATAATAATAATAATAATAATAATAATAATAATAATAATAATAATAATAGTGGACTTCCGGTTATGGCGGCCACGTAGGAAGACGTGTTTCACACTGCTCTGCTCTTAAAAATAAAAAGTTTACTAACACTCTCTTAATTGGAACAAAAACCCATCCCAGCGTTTTGGCGCGGATATGGTAAAGACCAAGGTTGGGAAATTAGGTGGAGGAAAAGGTAACTCGACAAAAAAACCCAAGCTAACAGACTTCCACGCTCGAGGCAAAACAGAAAAAACTCCAGAGACAATGGCGGAGGAGGGAGCCAGCGGCGGAGCGGGAACTGCTGAAGAGGGGACAAACGCAGTGCTCACTGCCATCAACTCCATGAGAACAGAGTTTTCGTCTAAATTTGATGGGATTATAGCAGCGATAGAAGGAATGAGAAAGGAAATAAATGACTGTATGGAGCGAGTATCGCAGGCGGAGCTCCGAATTTCAAGTGCTGAAGATGATGTCACCAGCCTACAAACTAATCTGCAAACACTGGAATTAAAATGCAAACGTCTGGAAAATAACGTCCTGGGCTTGGAATCCCGCTCGCGACGGAATAATTTGAGGCTGGTGGGCCTCCCGGAGGGAGCGGAGGGACGGGACCCATGTTCCTTTTTGGAAAAGTGGATTCCAGAAGCACTGAACAACGCGGATCTGCAGTCATCGGTTGTTTTAGAGAGAGCTCACCGAATCGGCCCACCGAGAGATAATAAGACACCACCAAGGACGCAGATTATGAAGTTCCTCAACTACAGAGACAAGATGACAGTCACCAATGTGGCGCGAGCTAAAGGGGAAATTAAATACCAGGACCAACAGGTGCGGTTCTACCCAGATTTGGCCACAGGAATCCAACAATTAAGGAGGCAGTTCGACCCCACCCGCAAAGAGCTGCACAACCTAGGGATTCGTCACAGAGTGATTCATCCGGCAAGACTGCTGGTCACATATAAGGGGAGAACCCACACCTTCAAGACCCCTCAAGAGGCGCAGGAGCTCATCAAGCAGATCCAAAAGGAAACTGGTGGGGGCTAAGCATGAACATGACAAAGGTAGAACATTTAAACATATGTACAGGCATCTGATTGATCTGAAACATATAACATGTCTACAAAATACAGACTGTATTAAAAAAAAAGCTATGATGTACAAAGTTGCTATAAAACTTTGAAGTTATGTTGAAAAACTACAGAAGAGAGTTAATGTCATTAAAAATAGTAGTAGAGTCAGGGTGATTGAGAGGAGAAAGAGAGAGTGGTTTGACTGATCCTCGCAGGTGTGGAACAGTCACTAGCTATAACGGGAGACAGAATTTTTTGATTTTTGGGGGAATACCACGAATGTGGGGAAAGGGAATTTGTTTTTGTTTAGTTTGTAGGATGAATGTTCTATCATCCATGTTTTTGCTTCTTTGTAAGAGTATGTTCATATTGCAAGGTAATCTCAAACTCCTTATTGATCATAGATCAAAGCGTTAATCTTAATTTAACTTCATGGAATTGCAGAGGTCTACAAAATCTTAAAAAACTTAAACAAGTTATGAATAAAATAAAAGACATAGATTCAAAAATTGTATTTTTACAAGAAACTCATCTATTAGAGGAGGATGTAAAAAGAATTAGGAGAAGATGCAAGGTAACGTGTTCACCTCATCATTTTCATTCCGAGCTAGGGGAGTTATGATTCTCATACATAAGACAGTCCCATTTCAAATGAAAAATGTAATTAGAGACAAATTTGGAAGATATCATCCAAGGATCTTTGTTATTAGAAAGTATAAATCTGGTGAACTTATACGGCCCCAATATTGATGATCAAAACTTCTTTGTTAATTTATTCCTCACTTTATCATCACTTACAGGGCAACGTATAATAGCAGAGGATTTTAATTGTACATTGAATCCCAGTATAGATAGATCAACAGGACTGGACTGTACGCACAATGGATGTAGGATGACCATTAATCATTTTATGAAAGAATTGAGATTGCTAGATATATGGAGAGAAATGAAACCACAAGTCAAAGCCTATTCTTGTTATTCTAATACCTATAAGACATTCTCACGTATTGACTATTTTTTGATCTCTACAGAATTAAGGTCCAAGTTTCAAAACTGTTTCTATGATAATATTGTGATCTCTGATCATGCACCCTGCTGTCTAGTATATGTAGATAAGAAATTGACAAAGGACCCAGTTAGGTGGCATTTTCAACATAAATGGCTTCAGGATGAGGAATTTGTTAAGCACATAGAAAAACAGATAGATGAGTTCTTTGATATCAATACTACACAAACAACGGCATGTACAGTGGGGCAAAAAAGTATTTAGTCAGCCACCAATTGTGCAAGTTCTCCCACTTAAAAGATGAGAGAGGTCTCCAATTTTCATCATAGGTATACCTCAACTATGAGAGACAAAATGAGAAAAAAAAAATCCAGAAAATCACATTGTCTGATTTTTAAAGAATTTATTTGCAAATTATGGTGGAAAATAAGTATTTGGTCACCTACAAACAAGCAAGATTTCTGGTTCTCACAGACCTGTAACTTCTTCTTTAAGAGGCTCCTCTGTCCTCCACTCGTTACCTGTATTAATGGCACCTGTTTGAACTCGTTATCAGTATAAAAGACACCTGTCCACAACCTCAGTCAGACTCCAAACTCCACTATGGCCAAGACCAAAGAGCTGTCAAAGGACACCAGAAAAAAAATTGTAGACCTGCACCAGGCTGGGAAGACTGAATCTGCAATAGGTAAGCAGTTTGGTGTGAAGAAATCAACTGTGAGAGCAATTATTAGAAAATGGAAGACATACAAGACCACTGATAATCTCCCTCGATCTGGGGCTCCACGCAAGATCTCACCCCATGGGGTCAAAATGATCACGAGAACGGTGAGCAAAAATCCCAGAACCACACGGGGGGACCTAATGAATGACCTGCAGAGAGCTGGGACCAAAGTAACAAAGGCTACCATCAGTAACCCACTACGCCGCCAGGGGCTCAAATCCTGCAGTGCCAGACGTGTCCCCCTGCTTAAGCCAGTACATGTCCAGGCCCATCTGAAGTTTGCTAGAGAGCATTTGAATGATCCAGAAGAGGATTGGGAGAATGTCATATGGTCAGATGAAACCAAAATAGAACTTTTTGGTAAAAACTCAACTTGTCATGTTTGGAGGAGAAAGAATGCTGAGTTGCATCCAAAGAACACCATACCTACTGTGAAGCATAGGGGTGGAAACATCATGCTTTGGGGCTGTTTTTCTGCAAAGGGACCAGGACGACTGATCCGTGTAAAGGAAAGAATGAATGGGGCCATGTATCGTGAGATTTTGAGTGAAAACCTCCTTCCATCAGCAAGGGCATTGAAGATGAAACGTGGCTGGGTCTTTCAGCATGACAATGATCCCAAACACACCGCCCGGGCAATGAAGGAGTGGCTTCGTAAGAAGCATTTCAAGGTCCTGGAGTGGCCTAGCCAGTCTCCAGATCTCAACCCCATAGAAAATCTTTGGAGGGAGTTGAAAGTCCGTGTTGCCCAGCGACAGCCCCAAAACATCACTGCTCTAGAGGTGATCTGCATGGAGGAATGGGCCAAAATACCAGCAACAGTGTGTGAAAACCTTGTGAAGACTTACAGAAAACTTTTGACCTCTGTCATTGCCAACAAAGGGTATATAACAAAGTATTGAGATGAACTTTTGTTATTGACCAAATGCTTATTTTCCACCAAATTTGCAAATAAATTCTTTAAAAATCAGACAATGTGATTTTCTGGATTTTTTTTTCTCATTTTGTCTCTCATAGTTGAGGTATACCTATGATGAAAATTGGAGACCTCTCTCATCTTTTAAGTGGGAGAACTTGCACAATTGGTGGCTGACTAAATACTTTTTTACCCCACTGTATAAAGTGGGAGGCTTTCAAAGCTTTTATTAGGGGGCATATTATTAATTATACAGGTTCAAAATCTAAGAAGACCCGAGAGGAGAGAGTCCACTTGGAATGTAAAATAAAAATCCTTCAAGAAAAGGTGTATGCAGGAAGTAACCCACGGTCAGAGAATGAATTACTGATTCTGAGAGCTGAATATGACAAAAAAAATCAGCGAATAGAGCTGCCTCGAGTCTTCTAAGATTGAAGCAAACTTTTTATGAACAAGGTGAAAAATCAGGAAAATTATTGGCATGGCAGATTAAACAATTAGAATCTAAAAAAACAATTACCAGTATTATAAGTAAGGGACAGGTAGTTATAGATCCTTTAGAAATTAATAGTGCCTTTAGAGATTATTATGGAAAACAATATGATACAAAAAATGAAACTGACTTAACAAAACTAAATGGGTTTTTGGGTGGATTATCTATACAATGTGTTCCAAATAAAACAGGGAGATACTGGAGTCTAAAATTAGTCAAGAAGAAGTTGGGCAAGCCATTGATAATATGAAATCAGGGAAAAGAGCAGGACCAGATGGTCTTCCAGTTGACCTCTATAAAAAAATTTAAGACTAAATTAATAAAACCACTGTTGGAAATGGTTTTAGAAGCATTTCAAAATGGTAATTTACCATCATACATGAATAATGCCTTAATTATACTGCTGCCAAAACCAGGTAAACCCCCTAATAAATGTGAAAACATGAGACCAATAAGCCTATTAAATGCTGATCTTAAAATAATCTGTAAAATTTTAGCAAAACGACTACAAGAAATATTACCAAATATTATTAACCGAGATCAGAATGGCTTTATAATGGGAAGACAAGGCTTCCATAATGTAAGAAGACTATTTAATGTTATTTATTCCAATAAAGAAGCACTGGATACAGCTCTCCTATCATTGGACGCCGAAAAGGCGTCCAATGATAGGTCTTTTTGAACGTCTTTTTGAAGTCCTACAAAGGTTTGGACTTGGAAATAATTTCATAAAATGGGTCCAGATAATATACAATAAAGCTACAGCAGAAATCCTAACAAACAGCAATATCTCAAAATCAATAAAAATCAATAGAGGATGTCGACAAGGCTGTCCACTTTCACCCTTATTATTTACTGTGGCAATTGAACCTTTAGCGATGGCAGTACGTTTACATCCACAAATATATGGAATTAAAGTAGGACCAACAGAACATAAAATCTCCCTGTATGCCGATGACATAATTTTGTTTAGGTCGAATTTTAAAAAATCAATTCCGACCTTGTTAAATTTAATAAAGAACTTTTGGGCTATATCAGGATATAAAATAAACAAAACAAAATCTTCAATATTAATGCTAAATGAGACCCTGAGAAATCATCCAGCTCCTGAGGTAAACCAATTCAATGTTGTAAAATTTATTTTCCGGTTCCGGTTCCGCCGGACCGGCAGCGCCACACGAGTTGGCTGCCTGTTGCAACTGCCCTTTTCTTATCTTCCTTCTTCTTTCTACACCTTTCACTCTATATATATATCACGGACACACAGATCGCCCCAAGGGTCTCCCAAGTCGGCGGACGGAGCCACTGTTTGCAGCGGGGGACTACAGCAGGGAAGAGCTAGCTAGCTGGCTAGCTAGCTCCAACCGCCACCCGGTGCTAACGGAGAAGCTCGACATGCCGAGGAACTGTGGCGAAAACAACGCGGGTGCCGGGCTGGAGTTTAGGAGGCGTGCAAGAAATATAAGACAGAATAATAAAGAGCGATGGCAAGAACCAAGCAGACCGCCCGTAAATCTACTGGAGGAAAAAGCCCCCCGGGAAGCAGCTAGCCACCAAGGCTGCTCGAAAAAAGCGCTCTGGCCACAGGCGGAGTGAAGAAGCCTCACCGTTACAGGTCTGGTACCATGGCTCTGAGAGAGATCCGTCGCTACCAGAAATCCACGGAGCTGCTCATCCGTAGGCTGCCCTTCCAGCGCCTGGTGAGGGAGATCGCTCAGGACTTCAAGACCGACCTGCGCTCCAGAGCTCCGCCGTCACGGCTCTGCAGGGGGCCAGCGAGGCCTACCTGGTGGCTCTCTTCGTGGACAACAACCTGTGCGCCATCCACGCCAAGAGGGTCACCACCATCATGCCCTGCCCAAAGACATCTAGCTGGCCCACCGCACCCGCGGAGGGAGAGAAAGCTTAGACTTTCTGCTGTACATTCACCAACCACAATGCTCCGCACTGTGTCTATATATATATATATATATATATATATATATATATATATATATATATATATATATATATATATATACACATATGTATACTAGCTGCTCTTGTTTTTTTCTTGCCTTCTGACTGTTGCTCTGAGTGTTGCTATCCCTGTGCTGTTGCAATCCTGGAATTTCCCCATTGTGGGACTAATAAAGGCTTATCTTATCTTATCTTATCTTATCTTAAATCAGTTTAAATATTTAGGAATTCAAAGTTTGCCTAAAATAGAATCAGTCGTCAATGCCAACTATGAAGCCTTAATGACAGATATTAATGAGTTACTTCAGAGATACAGTGGGGCAAAAAAGTATTTAGTCAGCCACCAATTGTGCAAGTTCTCCCACTTAAAAGATGAGAGAGGTCTCCAATTTTCATCATAGGTATACCTCAACTATGAGAGACAAAATGAGAAAAAAAAAATCGAGAAAATCACATTATCTGATTTTTAAAGAATTTATTTGCAAGTTATGGTGGAAAATAAGTATTTGGTCAATAACAAAAGTTCATCTCAATACTTTGTTATATACCCTTTGTTGGCAATGACAGAGGTCAAACGTTTTCTGTAAGTCTTCACAAGGTTTTCACACACTATTGCTGGTATTTTGGCCCATTCCTCCATGCAGATCTCCTATAGAGCAGTGATGTTTTGGGGCTGTCGCTGGGCAACACGGACTTTCAACTCCCTCCAAAGATTTTCTATGGGGTTGAGATCTGGAGACTGGCTAGGCCACTCCAGGACCTTGAAATGCTTCTTACAAAGCCACTCCTTCGTTGCCGAGCAGTGTGTTTGGGATCATTGTCATGCTGAAAGACCCAGCCACGTTTCATCTTCAATGCCCTTGCTGATGGGAGGAGGTTTTCACTCAAAATCTCACGATACATGGCCCCATTCATTCTTTCCTTTACACGGATCAGTCGTCCTGGTCCCTTTGCAGAAAAACAGCCCCAAAGCATGATGTTTCCACCCCCATGCTTCACAGTAGGTATGGTGTTCTTTGGATGCAACTCAGCATTCTTTCTCCTCCAAACATGACAAGTTGAGTTTTTACCAAAAAGTTCTATTTTGGTTTCATCTGACCATATGACATTCTCCCAATCCTTTTCTGGATCATCCAAATGCTCTCTAACAAACTTCAGACGGGCCTGGACATGTACTGGCTTAAACAGGGGTACACATCTGGCACTGCAGGATTTGAGTCCCTGGCAGCGTAGTGGGTTACTGATGGTAGGCTTTGTTACTTTGGTCCCAGCTCTCTGCAGGTCATTCACTAGGTCCCCCCGTGTGGTTCTGGGATTTTTGCTCACCGTTCTCGTGATCATTTTGACCCCACGGGGTGAGATCTTGCGTGGAGCCCCAGATCGAGGGAGATTATCAGTGGTCGTGTATGTCTTCCATTTTCTAATAATTGCTCCCACAGTTGATTTCTTCACACCAAGCTGCTTACCTATTGCAGATTCAGTCTTCCCAGCCTGGTGCAGGTCTACAATTTTTTTTCTGGTGTCCTTTGACAGCTCTTTGGTCTTGGCCATAGTTGAGTTTGGAGTCTGACTGTTTGAGGTTGTGGACAGATGTCTTTTATATTGATAATGAGTTCAAACAGGTGCCATTAATACAGGTAACGAGTGGAGGACAGAGGAGCCTCTTAAAGAAGAAGTTACAGGTCTGTGAGAGCTAAAAATCTTGCTTGTTTGTAGGTGACCAAATACGTATTTTCCACCATAATTTGCAAATAAATTCTTTAAAAATCAGACAATGTGATTTTCTGGATTTTTTTTTCTCATTTTGTCTCTCATAGTTGAGGTATACCTATGATGAAAATTGGAGACCTCTCATCTTTTACAATGGGAGAACTTGCACAATTGGTGGCTGACTAAATACTTGTTTGCCCCACTGTAGATGCCACTACCAATGTCAATGTTCGGGAGAATTAATATTCTTAAAAGTAATATCTTAAAAATACTTTATTTATTTCAAAACATTCCTTTACCACCACCTTCAGATCTATTCTCAAGAATTAAAAAAAAAGTTAGTGGCATTTATATGGAACAATAGGAAGGCTAGATTACGTTTGTCCTTACTATATTTACCATTTGATCGTGGTGGTCTGAAATGTCCAAACTTTATGTTGTATTACTGGTCAGCACAACTGAGGTCTATGACATATTATTTTTCATCAAATGATCTTCCTCACTGGACTGAAATGGAATCATACAATTTGTGGTCTATATTAATCATATATCCCATAACCTACATATGTATAAGCATGTGAGAATGTTTGGTGATTACATATGTAAAGCGACTTCACACCTCAGAACAGGACAAAGGGTCTCGCCAGTGAACATCAAAGAGCATCCGAGGCACTGCGGTGGAGACCAGATAGGTCGCCCTGACCTCCCAGGGCCAGGTGGAGGGGTACGGAGACAAAGGAGGATAATTAAGTTAATGGGGGATGTCAGCTTTGTGTGCATGTCTTTTGTTGTGTGTGAGTATAAGTTCACAGAGCCGAATGTGTTCGCTCTCTTACTTCTTCTGCTGCTGCACTAGATGAGACTTGATAGAGGATCAAAGCTGATAATAAACTTTGGTTTATAAGTCACATCGCCTCGTCATTCCGAGCTCTTCTACACTGGTGACCCTGACGCGAGGATGGACCAGAGGCGTTCCCCAGCGATCGACTCATCTGTGGCGACCCAGGCAGACGCCAGTGCCCATGCAGACAGGGGAACAGATGGACGACGTTCCCCCACGGCAGAAGGGATAGAGAGGGCTCAACCGAGCACCAGCGCCGCTGTGAGAACCGAAGGAAGACACTCTCACCCTGCGGACACATCAGTGACGGTCCACACAAACGCCGTCACCGTCAACCTGCCGGACTTCTGGCAGGAAGACCCCGCCTCGTGGTTTCAGCAAGCTGAAGCCCAGTTTGCACTTGCGGGCATCACGGCTGACGATACAAAGTTCTATCACATCGTCGCCAAACTCGACGCCGCCACTTCGAGATGTGTGCGGAGCATAATCCAGCGGCCGCCGGCCCAGGACAAATACAGAGAACTAAAAGCGACCATCGTGGCGAATTTCGTCCCCTCTGCCAAGGAGAGAGCCGAGAGGATCCTGGCGGTCTACGGCCACAGAGGATGCAGACCCAAGGCCCTCATGGAGGACATGCTGCAGCTCAAAGAAGAGGACAATGACAATTTCCTCTTCCAATTTATATTCCTCAGTACACTGCCGCCACACATGAGAGGGACGCTTGCCAACATGCGATGCAGCACCCAGCAAGACTTCCGCACACTGGCTCGCGAAGCGCAGCGACTCGTCAACACCTGCAGGGAACAGACACCCACAGCAGCATCCGCAGACCTCAACACAGATGTCCGGAGCCACGGGGAGCCTCAAACCACTGAGCAGAATCCGCCCGCCATGGCAGCGACACAGCCAAGACGTAACAGACGGAGCGACGTCTGTTATTACAACCACCACTTCGCCGAGAAGGCTCACAAACGCTTTCCCCCCTGCAGATTCACGATTTCGGGAAAACACCAAAGCCGAGAACCGTTAACAGCGGCAGTTCTTGGCGAAAAAAGCAAGCTTCTATATGTGACGGACGGACACACCGGCAAACAGTTCCTCATTGACACGGGAGCTCAACTGAGTTTTATAATGCCCTCCCAAGCAGACCGGGCCATGGGCCCCCGGGGTAATGGAGCGGTGGCAGCCAACGGCTCCATCATCAACACTTTTGGCAAAAGGAACCTGCCCCTCCGCATCCATGGCCGCAACTACAGATGGACATTTGTTGTAGCGGCGGTGAGTTTTAACTTGTTGGGCGCAGACTTTTTGTGTGCACATGGGTTATTGGTCGATCTAGCGAACAGACGCTTGGTTAATGCATTGTCCTTTGCTTCTATTCCCTGCTCAGCTCGAGTTTCTCCACCACCCGTGCAGGCCAGTGTCACTACAGCAGGAGGTAAGTTTGATCAACTCCTCACCCAATTTCCAGCACTCACAATTCCCAAATTCTCAGCTACAGTGGCTAAGCACGGGGTCGAACACTTTATTCCCACAACGGGCCCACCCGTATTCGCCAAAGCTCGGTGCTTAGACGCGACCAAGCTCGCCATAGCTCGGGACGAGTTTACCACCCTTGAAAAACTAGGCATTATCAGGCGCTCAAAAAGCCCCTGGGCATCACCGCTTCACATGGTCCCTAAACCCGACGGTTCTTGGAGACCGTGCGGCGATTACCGCAGATTAAACAATGCGACAGCGCATGACCGCTACCCTATTCCTCACATCCAAGATTTTTCACTACATCTGGCGGGGTGCGCGCATTTTTTCAAAAATAGACCTGGTCCGCGGCTATCATCAAGTCCCCGTTAGAGCGGAAGACATTCCTAAAACAGCTGTAATAACCCCCTTCGGCCTTTTTGAATTTTTGCGGATGCCTTTCGGCCTCAAAGGCGCTGCTCAAAGTTTTCAACGAATGATGGACGCGGTCCTACGCGACCTTCCTTTCGTGTTCTTCTACCTCGACGATATGCTGGTAGCCAGCTCGTCTGAGGAAGAACACGAACAGCATCTCACTATGGTTTTTCAGAGACTAGAAGAGCACGGGTTAATAATCAATCCAGCCAAATGCAAATTCGGCGTGTCACAAATTGATTTTTTGGGACACAGAGTTTCACCGAAGGGGGCAGTCCCACTGCCAGACAAAGTTCACGCAGTAAAAAGTTTCCCACAGCCACAAACGGTCAAATCGCTGCAAGAATTTTTGGGAATGGTTAATTTTTACAACCGTTTCCTCCCCCGCGCAGCTCAGCTCATGCAGCCCCTATATGACGCGCTCAGAAAACAAAAACCTTCCAACGCGGTCGAATGGACCCCGGAGCGCGAACGCGCCTTCGCGGAAGTAAAAAGTGCCCTAGCTAATGCCACATTGTTGGTTCACCCTGATCCCTCGGCACGCATTGCGCTAACCACAGACGCTTCAGACCTGGCCATAGGGGCGGTTGTAGAACAACACGTCAGCGGAACCTGGCAACCTTTGGCATTTTTCAGCAAATCGCTGAACCAAACTGAGCGTAAATACAGCACCTTTGACAGGGAGCTGCTAGCGCTTCATTTATCCATCCGCCACTTCCAGTTCTGGTTGGAGGGGCGGCGTTTCACGGCTTTTGTAGACCACAAACCGCTCACCTATGCAATGGCTAAAATTTCTGAACCGTGGTCAGGCAGGCAACAAAGACAGCTAGCTGCGATTTCAGAGTTCACCACAGACATTCGACATGTGGCAGGCAAACTTAACGTGGTAGCAGACTGCCTCTCTCGCGCTGTGACATCGCCAGAGTGCGAGGAGACAGATTATACTACCTCAGCCGCAGAACTCTTCGCCAACGCGGACACATACGCAGCCCCAATCCACGTAGGGATAGATTATGCAGCCATGGCGGAGGAGCAAAGTAGTGACGCGGACGTGCGCGCACTCCTGTCTGGACCAACAGGGTTAAGGCTGGAGGAAAGGGGTTTACGCGACGGTGTGCCCCCCCTAATATGCGACATCTCAACCGGCCGACCTCGCCCGGTAGTTCCAGCTGCATGGCGCCGCCGTATTTTCGACTCAATTCACTCCCTCGCGCACCCAGGTGTGCGCGCTTCGGTTAAAATGGTCGCCGAAAAGTTTGTGTGGCCTGTCCTGCGCAAAAATGTAAAAGAATGGGCAAAGACTTGCATTGCTTGTCAGCGCGCCAAAATACACAAACACACAAAAGCCCCTCTAGAGCCTTTTCGAATCCCTGCTAGAAGGTTCGACCACGTTCATGTCGACCTCGTGGGACCACTACCTTCCTCCCAAGGTTTCACACATCTGTTAACAATGATAGACTGTACTACGCGCTGGCCGGAGGCGGTCCCTCTGGCGTCAACCACAGCGGAGGAAGTCGCTCGCGCTTTTTTGACAAACTGGATGGCACGTTTCGGCGTCCCATCGGACATCACGTCCGATAGGGGGCCTCAATTTGTCTCGGAGCTTTGGTCAGCAATGGCCAGCAGCTTAGGAGCGACAATTCACCGCACCACCGCTTATCACCCTCAGGCTAATGGGTTATGCGAGCATTTTCACAGGTCTTTAAAGGCTGCCCTCAGAGCCTCACTAACGGATACAAATTGGGTAAATAAACTTCCTTGGGTTTTATTGGGGTTGCGTGCTGCACCTAAAGAGGATCTAGACGCCTCCCCAGCAGAATTAGTTTTTGCACTACCTCTCAGGCTCCCAGGTGAATTTTTACCAGAGAACCCAGAGCCAGGGCATCTTCCAGCCCCAAGGTTTTTAGGCAGCAATGGACCGGACTCTCTCCCCGGGCCGGCACATCATTCTTTTCCACGGGTTTTTGTCCCCCAAGCTTTAAAAGACGCTGAATTCGTTTTTGTTAGGCATGAAGCTTTAAAACCAACCTTCCGCCCACCATACGATGGACCATTCAGAGTGCTGGAACCTGGTGAGAAGCATTTTGTGCTTGATTTTGGGGACAGAAAAGAAACAGTCAGCATTGACAGACTTAAACCTGCCTTCTTGTTGAGAGACGAGCCTGCACGGTTGGCGAGAGCACCTTGGCGGGGTAGACCCCCCAAGAGAAAAGACTCAGCCCCCCTGCAGGGAACAAATAATCACTCTCCTTCCCAAGCTGCAGATTCCTTACAGGAAGGTCCCACCAGGATGCCCGAAAAGACCCACAGCAGATTCGGAAGAAGATTAAAGCCCAGACGGCACAAGGACTGATACAAACTACTCAAAAGTTGTTCACTAATTGTGCTGTAACAGTTTAGGACTGACTTGTGATATTACTATGCTGTTATGATTACCACTGAATTGTCTACAGGAGCATAGCTGCTGGAAAGTTTCTTCTTTGTCAAGAGGTGTAGCAGTTAGTATGTCATAATAATTATCTTAAACTGTGAATTTTCCTATTGTCCTTTTCTTAGTCATTTGGGGGGGGGGCTGTGGTCTATATTAATCATATATCCCATAACCTACATATGTATAAGCATGTGAGAATGTTTGGTGATTACATATGTAAAGCGACTTCACACCTCAGAACAGGACAAAGGGTCTCAACCGCCAGTGAAGATCAAAGAGCATCCGAGGCACTGCGGTGGAGACCAGATAGGTCGCCCTGACCTCCCAGGGCCAGGTGGAGGGGTACGGAGACAAAGGAGGATAATTAAGTTAATGGGGGATGTCAGCTTTGTATGCATGTCTTTTGTTGTGTGTGAGTATAAGTACACAGAGCCAAATGTGTTCGCTCTCTTACTTCTTCTGCTGCTGCACTAGATGAGGAGCAAAGCTGATAATAAACTTTGGTTTATAAGTCACATCGCCTCGTCATTCCGAGCTCTTCTACACAATTTACCTTTACCTCTTCCCTTATTCATATACTCAGACTCGGCTAAAAAACTACAGAAACAAGTTAAAAATCCAATTGTAAAGCACATGATCAAAATATGGTGTGAAACCAAAAAATATTTAAAAGAACCACACTCACTGTCACAATTTAGCCCAATATGGGATAATCAATATTTTACACCAGGGAGAGCGGATGCTGTATTTAAAGTATGGAACTTAAAAGGGATTCAAAAGATTCAAGACTTATATTTGTCACGCTCAGATAACATAATGTCTTTTGAAGAGCTGAGGATTAAATTCAATCTTAATAGAACACACTTTTTTAAATATCTTCAGCTTAGAAATTTTATTCGATTAAATCAAAATAATGCTCTCACCCGACCTACTTATTCATTTTTGGAAAAAAAATTTGATGAAAGATAATAAGAGAAAGGGTATTATTTCAGAGTTTTACAATTCATTGACACTATTCTCAAGTGAAAACTCACAGAAAAGACTGAATTACTGGAAAGAGGACCTGCAAATTGAAATTTCGGAGGAACAATGGGAAATGGCTTGTGCAGGAGCTCAAACCAAATCAATAAATCAGAATCAGAATCAGAATCAGCTTTATTGGCCAAGTATGCACAACACATACAAGGAATTTGACTTTGGCTAAAAACTTGCTCTCGTTGTTCAGGTGGAGGATTTAAATCAGATTTAAATAAGGATTCAATGACAACAGAGTATGTACAGTAAATTACAGTCTGTCCACATTTCTATAAAAGGATGCAAATATATACAGGAATATATGCAGTTATTTAAGATAAGATAAGATAAGCCTTTATTAGTCCCACAACGGGGAAATTCCAGGATTGCAACAGCACAGGGATAGCAACACTCAGAGCAACAATCAGAAGGCAAGAAAAAAAAAACAAAAAAAAACAAGCAAGCAAGAGCAGCTAATATACATATGTACATATTACTATAAAATATATATATACACACACACAGACACACAGTGCAGAGCACTGTAGCTAGATGGAATAAATATATGAATATGTAAACACACAGTGCGGAGCAATTTAGCTAGATGGAATAATATGTAGATATATAAACACACAGTGCGGAGCATTGTAGCTAGATGGAATAAATACAGTATATAGATACATAAACATAAACACACCCAGTGCGGAGGATTGTAGCTAGATGGAATAAATATGTAAATATATAAACACACACAGTGCAGAGCATTGTTGCTAGATGGGATGAAACAGCACAACCGTCTACTTAGTTATCCTACATGGTATGATTATGTGCCCATACATATTCTCACTCTCCATAGCGACCGGTATTTTCCTAGTTGTATGCCGGAGGGGGACCATTGTGTAAGTCTATTGCATCTTTTGCATTCAAAAAACTATTAGTTTGTTACGTCTTTTTGCTATCTCTGCGAGCAGCCCTGCTTAGGTTGTACAGTCTGACAGCCGTTGGTAGGAAGGACCTGCGAAACCTCTCGGTTGTGCACCTGGGATGATGTAGTCTGCTGCTAAATGAGCTCCTCAGTGCATTCAGTATGTCCTGCATAGGGTGGAACTCGGACTCCAGCAGAGATGACAGTTTAGCCACCGTCCTTCTCTCTCCTATCTCCTCCACCGGATCAAGGCGCTGCCCCAGGACAGAGCTAGCTTTCTTGATCAGTTTGTTCAGTCTCTTCCTATCGGCTGCCGTAATGCCACTGCCCCAGCAGACCACTCCAAAAGTGATGGCTGATGCCACCACCGTGTCATAGAATGTCTTCAGCAGCGCGCCTTGTACACCAAAAGACCTGAGTCTCCTCAGTAGGAACAGCCTGCGCTGTCCCTTCTTGTAGAGTGCATCAGTTATTGTTCAGATGAACACCCAGGTACTTATAGGCTGTCACCATCTCGATGTCTGTTCCCTGTATATTTACTGGTGCTGTGAGGGGTTGTCCTTGCCTGCGACAGTCCACCACCAGCTCCTTAGTTTTTCTCGCGTTGATCTGGAGGCAGTTCCGATGGCACCAGTCCACGAAGTCCTGGATAAGCCCTCTGTACTCAGCTTCATCTCCATTGGAGATGAGGCCAACGATCACAGAGTCATCAGAGAACTTCTGTAGATGGCAGTGTGTTGTGTTGTGTGAGAAGTCCGCAGTATAAAGAGTGAACAGGAAGGGAGCCAGCACCGTTCCCTGGGGGGCCCCCGTGCTACTGATGATCGTGTCGGACACACAGTCCCGGGTTCCTACAAACTGAGGCCGGTTCGTGAGGTAGTCCAGGATCCATGATGACAGGTGCTGGTCCAGCCCTGCGCGCAGCAGCTTGTCCTTCAGGATCATTGGTTGGATGGTGTTGAAAGCACTGGAGAAGTCAAAGAACATGATCCTCACCATATTCCCGGGCTTCTCCAGGTGGGACAGAGAACGGTGAAGGAGGAAGATCACCGCATCCTCCACCCCAATGCCACGCTGGTAGGCGAACTGGAGTGGATCCATCGCTGGATCCATCGCTGGTTCCACCAGGGGGCGGAGGTGAGCAAGGAGCAGTCTCTCCAGGGTCTTCATCAAGTGGGACGTCAAGGCCACCGGTCTGTAGCTGTTCAGGTCTTTGGGGTGGGAAGTTTTTGGTACAGGTACCACACAAGATGTTTTCCACAGCTGTGGTACCCTCCCCAGTTTCAGGCTCAGGTTGAAGATATACGTCACAATCCCACACAGCTGGTCTGCACAGGACTTGAGGAGCTTTGCGCTGATGCCGTCCGGTCCCGACGCCTTCCTCGCCTTGATCTTCCTCAGCTCCGTCCTCACCTGGGTCCTGGTCAGGGTCAGGATGGGGGGCTGTGTGTTGGGAGTGGGGGGGTGTTGGTGGAGTGGGGAGTGGGCAGCAGGACTTGATTTCTTTAGAGGCAGCAGTGGTTGTTGTGCAGACAGGGGAGAGGGCGGTTGGTCAAACCTATTGAAAAACAGATTCAGGTTGTTCGCCCACTCCCTGCCCCCCGTGGCCTGGGGGGAGGTATTCTGGAGCCCAGTGATGGTTTTGAGGTTTCTCAGACTATCCACACTTTGCAGAAATATATGAAAAAATATACAGTCATACAGTATTTCAATGTGAACTCAGATTCAGTGATATAATGTGAATGAAGTAAAAAGCAGTGTGAGAGTTATGTGCAATGTAAGAATGGATGAAAAGTCATGAGTACAGCAACAGGTAGGACTAGGTGAATGTTAGGAGTTCATCAGAGTGATGGCTTGAGGAAAGAAACTGTTCCTGTGACGGGTGGTTTTGACCTTCAGTGATCTGTAACGACGACCAGAAGATAGAAGTTCAAACAGTTTGTGGCCGGGGTGTGACGGGTCAGCACAGATGTTTCCCGCCCGTTTCCTGGTTATGGACCGATATAAGTTCTCAATGGAGGGTAGGTCGGTACCAATGATCCTCTCCGCAGACTTAATGATCCGCTGCAGTCTGGTCGTGTCCTGTTTAGTGGCAGATCCAAACCAGACAGTGATGAAAAGCAGAGGACAGATTGGATGATGGCGGTGTAGAAGACAACCAGCAGCTCCTGAGGCAAATCAAACTTCTTGAGCTGACGCAGAAAAAACAACCTCTGCTGGGCATTTTTCCGGACAGTGTCTATATGGGAGGACCACTTCAGGTTCCGGGAGATTGTGGTACCCAGAAACTTGAATGAGTCCACAGTGGACACTGTGCTGTTGAGGATGGTGAGTGGGGGGAATGAAGGAGGGTGTCGCCTGAAATCCACAGTCATCTCCATCGTTTTGGCTGGGTTAAGTTCAAGATGGTTTTGGCCGCACCAGAGGATCAGCTGCTCCACCTCCGATGACTGTGGTGTCATCCACAAACTTCAGGAGCTTCACCAAAGGGTCCTCTGAGGTGCAGTCGTTGGAGTAGAGGGAGAAGAGCAGTGGGGAAAGGACACATCCTTGGGGGGCGCCAGTACTAATTTTTCGGGAGCTGGATGTAAATCTCCCTAGCTTCACCTGTTGCCACCTGTCAGTCAGAAAGCTGGAGATCCACTGGCGGGTGGAGGGGGGCACCTTGAGCTGGAGGAGTTTCTGATGAAGAATGCCTGGGATAATGGTGTTGAACGCTGAGCTGAAGTCGACAAACAGGATCCTGGCGTACGTCCCCGGGGAGTCGAGGTGTTGCAGGATGTAGTGTAGTCCCATATTCACTGCATCATCCACTGACCTGTTTGACCGGTAGGCAAACTGCAGTGGGTCCATCAGGGGGCCTGTGACGACCTTCAGGTGGTTCAGCACCAATCTCTCCAAGGATTTCATGACCACAGAGGTCAAGGCAACAGGTCTGTAGTCGTTTAATCCTGTAACAGAGGGTTTCTTGGGAACTGGAATGATGATGGAGCGTTTGAAGCAGGAAGGCACTTCACACAGCTCCAGTGATCTATTACAGATCTGGGTGAAGATGGGGGCCAACTCGTTGGAGCAGACTCTCAGGCAGGACGGAGACACACCATCAGGTCCTGCAGCCTTCTTGATGTTTTGTCTCTGAAAGACCCGGCGCACCTCCTCTTCACAGATCGTTAGTGCTGGTGGGAGGTCAGAGTGGAGGAGGGATGGAGTTCCTGGGGCTGCAGATAATCCTTTTGTGTGGGTGGGAGGTGAGAACTGTAGGTTCTTTTCAAGCCTACAGTAAAAGCTGTTTAGGTTGTTAGCCAGCTGGAGGTTTTCCACAGGGTGGGGGGATGGTCTCCTGTAGTTGGTGATATTCTGCAGGCCTCTCCAAACAGAAGCAGAGTTGTTGGCTGAGAAGTTTTGTTGTAACTTCTCACTGTAGCTCCTCTTAGCAAGCCTGATCTCCTTCGTCAGCATGTTTCTGGCCCGCTTGTACAGAGTCCAGTAAATGTACGTCTTAAACTGATACATTTTAAATGGTTAATGCGGATGTATGTTACACCAGTAGAATTAAATAGATATAACAAAAACATACCAGATACATGCACAAAATGTATGGAAAGTAAAGGAACCCTATTTCACTATTTATGGGAATGTAGAAAAATCAGAATGTTTTGGGAAGAGGTGAGGGTAACAATTGAAAAAATAATTTCAAAACAAATCACATTGAACCTTAAACTGTTTTTGTTGGGTCTGTATCCAGAAAAACATAGAACATAGACAAACATAGAAAAACATAGACCTCAGTTTGCTTAATGCCAAAAAATGTATTGCACTACTGTGGAAAAAGATTCATAGACCAGATGTGACTCAGTGGTTAAGACAAATGTTAACAAACCTTCCACTAGAAAGAATAACATATATACTGAAATCAAAGGAAAATGTGTTTGAGAATATATGGAGACCTTTCATTGATTATGTAAAGAATTTAAACATAACGTCTGAAGAAGAAGGTGAATGATATGTGTGGACCTTGCAAATTCCAAGCTGTTGAATGTATATTATGTATTCTTATGTAACAGATTACCTAGACTAAACAGAGGAGCATTGTTGTTGACTTGTGTTTGTTAATGGTTGTTGTTGTTTTTATTACACAATTTTTTTTATTGTTTTTTTTTAATTTTTAAATTAATTTTGTGTTAGTGTCTGATTGTTTGTGCCATGTTTGTAAAAAAAAGTTCAATAAAAAATATTGTGGAAGAAAAATAATAATAATAATAATAATAATAATAATAATAATAATAATAATAATAATAATAATAATAATAATAACTAGAAAAAATTGCATTTCCTAGCAGAAATGTGGTGTGAATGCTGTTAGCTGAAAATGCATTCCTGAAATGCTTAAAAATGCAGAATGCATTCCTGAAATGCTTAAAAATGCAGAAATATACTGGCATACCAAAGCTTGAAAAATATATATGCAGACGTAGCTTAATGTTGCCTGAATTTAGTGTAATTTTGTTAAATATAAGCTTAAAAAATAAAAAATGCTAGCTGAAAGGCTAAATTAGCAAAATCATAAAAACATTATCGTAATATATAATATAATAGTATAAAATAGCTTAAGGTTGTAGAAGTCAGCTTAAAAATGCTAAATGCAACCTTAATTAATTGAAAAATGATAGTTCAATGCCTCACAGCCTAGTTTTTTTTTAAACATTAGCATTAAAGTAGAAATAGCATAAAGCAGAATTAGAAGCAGCATAAATAGTACAAATATCTACAATAGCTTAACATTGTAGGAAGTTAGCTTAAAGATGGTAAATGTAAGCAAAAAAATGAAAAAAAAAATATTAGTTTCCAAGCTAAAATAGGCTACTCTTAAAAAAAAAAGTTAGTGTGAAGATAGTAAATATTTGCCTAAAATGTAAAAGATGCTAACTTGCATGTTAGAAACAGCATATTGTGGAGGTAACAGATCAGGCGAGATATGACGAACTGGAAGGTTGAAGAATTTCCTCCATCAAAATGAGACGCATTTGTAGCGATGTGCGCTGTGCGCTGTGCACTGACTTCTACAACCTTAAGCTATTTTATACTATTATATTGTGCGCTGTGCGCTGTGCGCTACAGTGGTCTACTGTGCTGTGTTGTGTTCAGCTGTGCTGCGTTTGCTGTGTCGTGTTGCTCTTTTTTGTTATACAAACAGAGAGAATGCATGGCACATTAGCATATTGATATACATATCAGTCAATACATATGATTAGCCTGACCAACTGGCGCCTGGACGTCTTCTCCTTAATCTGGGGATGTATAAACAATAGTCCATTGTTCTGGACCGAACATCAGACAGTGGCAAAGCAAGGGGCGGTGGAATGATAATGTAGCTATCACCAGCTCCTCTAAGGAGCTGGTGGTGGACTGCCGCAGGCAAGGACAACCCCTCACAGCACCAGTAAATATACAGGGAGCAGACATTGAGATGGTGACATCCTATAAGTACCTGGGTGTTCATCTGAACAATAAACTAGACTGGTCACACAATACTGACACACTCTACAAGAAGGGACAGCGCAGGCTGTTCCTACTGAGGAGGCTCAGGTCTTTTGGTGTACAAGGGGCGCTGCTGAAAACATTCTATGACATGGTGGTGGCATCAGCCATCACTTTTGGAGTGGTCTGCTGGGGCAGTGGCATTACAGCAGCCGATAGGAAGAGACTGAACAAACTGATCAAGAAAGCTAGCTCTGTCCTGGGGCAGCGCCTTAACCCAGTGGAGGAGATAGGAGAGAGAAGGATGGTGGCTAAACTGTCATCTCTGCTGGAGTCCGAGTTCCACCCTATGCAGGACGTACTGAATGCACTGAGGAGCTCATTTAGCAGCAGACTACATCATCCTAGGTGCACAACCGAGAGGTTTCGCAGGTCCTTCCTACCTACGACTGTCAGACTGTACAACCTAAGCAGGGCTGCTCGCAGAGATAGCAAAAAGACGTGACAACCTAATAGTTTTGAATGCAAAAGACACAATAGACTTACACAATAGTCCCCTCCGGTATACAACTAGGAAAATACCGGTCGCTATGGAGGGTGAGAATATGTATGGGTACATAATCATACCATGTAGGATAACTAAGTAGACGGTTATGCTGTTTCATTCCATCTAGCTACAATGCTCCGCACTGTGTGTTTATATATTCATATATCTATTTCATCTAGCTACAATGCTCCGCACTGTGTTTATATATCTACATATTTATTCCATCTAGCTACAATGCTCCGCGCTGTGTGTTTATATATTCATATATCTATTTCATCTAGCTACAATGCTCCGCACTGTGTTTATATATCTACATATTATTCCATCTAGCTACAATGCTCCGCACTGTGTGCTTATATATTTACATATTTATTCCATCTAGCACAATGCTCCGCACTGTGTGTTTATATATTCATATATCTATTCTACCTAGCTACAATGCTCCGCACTGTGTGTTTATATATCTACATATTATTCCATCTACCTACAATGCTCCGCACTGTGTGTGTTTATATATTTACATATTTATTCCATCTAGCTACAATGCTCCGCACTGTGTGTTTATATATTCACATATTCATTCCATCTAGCTACAATGCTCCGCACTGTGTGTTTATATATCTACATATTATTCCATCTACCTACAATGCTCCGCACTGTGTGTGTTTATATATTTACATATTTATTCCATCTAGCTACAATGCTCCGCACTGTGTGTTTATATATTCACATATTCATTCCATCTAGCTAAAATGCTCCGCACTGTGTGTGTGTTTATATATCTACATATTTATTCCATCTAGCTACAATGCTCCGCACTGTGTGTGTTTATATATTCACATATTCATTCCATCTAGCTACAATACTCCACACTGTGTGTTTATATATATTTATATAGCTATCCCATCTAGCTACAATGATCCGCACTGTGTGTCTATATATATATATATATATATATATATATATATATATATATATATATATATTTATATTTATATGTACATATGTATACTTGCTGGTCTTGTTTTTTTTCTCTTGCCTTCTGATTGTTGCTCTGAGTGTTGCTATCCCTGTGCTGTTGCAATCCTGGAATTTCCCCATTGTGGGACTAATAAAGGCTTATCTTATCTTATCTTATCTTATCTTATCTTATCTTCTGGTTGTCCCCCCAGGGGCTCTCTGTTCATATGTGAATGGTCCTCTGCTACTTCCAGACCTTGTGAGTGTGAGGATGAATGTCCCTGTAGATTGTGGTGGGTCACCACAATATATTTAAAAATATTAGCATAAAAGAAAAAATAGCTTAAGTTGCATTCAGTTAGCTCAAATACGTCAAAAATAAGCCTTAAGTGTCAAAAAGTGTCCGGTTCCGGCGCCACACGAGTTGGCTGCCTTTTGCAACAGTGGCTCAATTCTGAGTCTTTTTATCTTCCTTCTTCTTTCTGATCCAGTGATAACTTTCTGATCCGGCACACCTTTCACTCTATATATATCACGGACACACAGATCGCCCCAAAGGTCTCCCGAGTCGGCGGACGGAGCCTCTGTT
Organism: Pholidichthys leucotaenia; assembly: GCA_020510985.1. Lineage (NCBI taxonomy): Eukaryota > Metazoa > Chordata > Actinopteri > Cichliformes > Pholidichthyidae > Pholidichthys > Pholidichthys leucotaenia. The sequence goes on along the minus strand of CM035840.1, from coordinate 276,990,020 downwards.
TACAGCAGGAGACGATACAGCAGGGAAGAGCTAGATAGCACTCAACCGCTACCCAGTGCTAACGGAGAAACTCGACATACCGGGAAACTGAAGCGAAAACAACGCGGGTGCCGGGCTGGAGTTTAGGCAGCGTGCAAGAAATATAAGACAGAATAATAAAGAGCGATGGCAAGAACCAAGCAGACCGCCCGTAAATCTACTGGAGGAAAAGCCCCCAGAAGCAGCTAGCCAACAAGGCTGCTCGAAAAAAGTGCTCCGGCCACCGGCGGAGTGAAGAAGCATCACCGTTACAGGCCGGGTACCGTGGCTCTGAGAGAGATCCATCGCTACCAGAAATCCACAGAGCTGCTCATCCGTAAGCTGCCCTTCCAGCGCCTGGTGAGGGAGATCGCTCAGGACTTCAAGACCGACCTGCGCTTCAAGAGCTCCTCCGTCATGGCTCTGCAGGAGGCCAGCGAGGCCTACCTGGTGGGTCTCTTCGAGGACAACAACCTGTGCGCCATCCACGCCAAGAGGGTCACCATCATGCCCAAAGACATCCAGCTGGCCCGCCGCATCCGCGGAGAGAGAGCTTAGACTTTCTGCTGCACATCCACTAACCACAATGCTCCGCACTGTGTGTCTATATATATATATACTGTATATATATACATACTGTATATATATATATATATATATATATATATATATATATATATATATATATATATATATATATATATATATATATATATATATATATATATATATATATATATATATATATGTATACTAGCTGCTCTTGTTTTTTCTTGCCTTCCGATTGTTGCTCTGAGTGTTGCTATCCCTGTGCTGTTGCAATCCTGGAATTTCCCCATTGTGGGACTAATAAAGGCTTATCTTATCTTATCTTATCTTATCTTAAAATGCTAGTTTACATGCTAAATTAGCACAATCTTGAAAAAAATTATATGAATAAAAATAGTTTTTACACTGCAGGAAATTAGTTTAAAGATGCTAAATATAAGTTTAAAACTGAAAAAAAAATGGTAGCTTTCATGCTTAAATAGGCTAATCTTGACAAATGTTAGCATAACATTTGTCATTGAAGTGGAGGGTTTCCACGCGATACGGGCAGACCGAACACCAGACAGTGGCAAAGCAAGGGGCGGTGGAGTGATAATGTATGTTAACAAAAACTGGTGCAGACCGGGACATATCACTGTTAAACAACGACACTGCAGCAAAGACATTGAGTTGCTAGCTGTTAGCATGCGGCCTACATATCTCCCAAGGGAATACTCACACGTGATCTGCATTGTTGTTTATGCAAATCTGACGGCGAACGCTGGGACAGCGCGTGACATCATCCATTCAGTAACCAGCAGGCTGCAGACAGAACACCCAGATGCTCTTCTCCTCATCTCAGGCAATTTCAACCATGTCTCACTGTCTCCCATTCTACCCACGTTTACCCAGTATGTCACATGCCACACTAGAGACAATAAAACACTGGACTTATTCTACGCAAACACTAAGGAGGCATACACCTCATTACAATTCCCCCCACTCGGGAGATCGGATCACAACTTGGTTCATCTCCGGCCAGTGTACAAACCCCTAGTGCACAGACAACCTCCGGGCATGCGCACAGTGAAGTTATGGTCTGAGGAGGATATAAACACTCTAAAGGGCTGTTTTGAAACCATCACCTGGGAGCAGCTCTGCGAGCCACATGGTGAGGACATCGATGGCCTCACTCACACCATCATGGACTACATCAACTTCTGTGTGGACGATACTGTTCCCACCAAGACCATACGGTGTTGCTCAAACAACAAACCCTGGATCAACCCTGAGATAAAAACACTTCAGAGAGAGAAGAAGAGGATCTTCAGGTCGGGGAACAGGGAGATGCTGAAGTCCGTACAGAGGGAGCTGAGGAGAAAGATCAGAGAAGGCAAGGACAGCTTCAGGAAGAAGATGGAGGACAAGCTGCAACAGACCGACATCAGCGGGGTCTGGAGAAACCTTAAAACCATCTGTGGGCTCCAGAATACCTCCCCCCAGGCCACGGGGGGCACGGAGTGGGCAAACAATCTGAATCTGTTTTTCAGTAGGTTTGACCAACCGCCCTCCCCCCTGACTGTACAACAACCACTGCTGCCTCTAAAGACATCAAGTCCTGCTGCCCACTCCCCACTCCACCAACACCCCCCCCCACTCCTAACACACAGCCCCCCAACCTGACCCTGACTAAGACCCAGGTGAGGACGGAGCTGAGGAAGATCAAGGCGAGGAAGGCGTCGGGACCGGACGGCATCAGCGCAAAGCTCCTCAAGTCCTGTGCAGACCAGCTGTGTGGGATTGTGGAGTACATCTTCAACCTGAGCCTGAAGCTGGGGAGGGTACCACAGCTGTGGAAAACATCTTGTGTGGTACCTGTACCAAAGACTTCCCACCCCAAAGACCTGAACAGCTACAGACCAGTGGCCTTGACGTCCCAAATGATGAAGACCCTGGAGAGACTGCTCCTTGCTCACCTCTGTCCCCTGGTGGGACCAGCGATGGATCCACTCCAGTTCGCCTACCAGCATGGCATTGGGGTGGAGGATGCGGTGATCTTCCTCCTTCACTGTTCTCTGTCCCACCTGGAGAAGCCCGGGAATGCGGTGAGGATCATGTTCTTTGACTTCTCCAGTGCTTTCAACACCATCCAACTGATGATCCTGAAGGACAAGCTGCTGTGCGCAGGGCTGGACCAGCACCTGTCATCATGGATCCTGGACTACCTCACTAACCGGCCTCAGTTTGTGAGAACCCGGGACTGTGTGTCCGACACGATCATCGGTAGCACGGGGGCCCTCCAGGGAACGGTTTTGGCTCCCTTCTTGTTCACCCTTTATACTGCGGACTTCTCACACAACACAACACACTGTCATCTACAGAAGTTCTCTGATGACTCTGCGATCGCTAGCCTCATCTCCAGTGGAGATGAAGCTGAGTACAGAAGGCTTATCCAGGACTTCGTGGACTGGTGCCATCGGAACTGCCTCCAAATCAATGTGAGGAAAACTAAGGAGCTGGTGGTGGACTGCCACAGGCAAGGACAACCCCTCACAGCACCAGTAGATATACAGGGAACAGACATCGAGATGGTGACATCCTATAAGTACCTGGGTGTTCATCTGAACAATAAACTAGACTGGTCACACAATACTGACGCACTCTACAAGAAGGGACAGCACAGGCTGTTCCTACTGAGGAGACTCAGGTCTTTTGGTGTACAAGGGGCGCTGCTGAAGACATTCTATGACACGGTGGTGGCATCAGCCATCACTTTTGGAGTGGTCTGCTGGGGCAGTGGCATTATGGCAGCCGATAGGAAGAGACTGAACAAACTGATCAAGAAAGCTAGCTCTGTCTTGGGGCAGCGCCTTGACCTAGTGGAGGAGATAGGAGAGAGAAGGACGGTGGCTAAACTGTCATCTCTGCTGGAGTCCGAGTTCCACCCTATGCAGGACATACTGAATGCACTGAGGAGCTCATTTAGCAGCAGACTACATCATCCTAGGTGCACAACCGAGAGGTTTCGCAGGTCCTTCCTACCAACGGCTGTCAGACTGTACAACCTAAGCAGGGCTGCTTGCAGAGATAGCAAAAAGACGTGACAACCCAATAGTTTTGAATGCAAAAGACGCAATAGACTTATACAATGGCCCCCTCCGGCATACAACTAGGAAAATACCGTTGCTATGTAGGGTGAAAATATGTGTGGGTACATAATCATACCATGTAGGATAACTAAGTAGACGGTTGTGCTGTTTCATCCCATCTAGCAACAATGCTCTGCACTGCGTGTTTTTATATATTTACATATTTATTCCATCTAGCTACAATGCTCCGCACTGTGTGTGTTTATATATTTACATATTTATTCCATCTAGCTACAATGCTCCGTATTTATTCCATCTAGCTACAATGCTCCGCACTGTGTTTATATATATATATATATATATTTATGTTTATATGTACATATGTATACTTGCTGCTCTTGTTTCTTTTTTTTTTCTCTTGCCTTCTGATTGTTGCTCTGAGTGTTGCTATCCTTGTGCTGTTGCAATCCTGGAATTTCCACATTGTGGGACTAATAAAGGCTTATCTTATCTTATCTTATCTTATAAAAGCAGAAGTAGCTTAATGTCACAGGAATTTAGCATAAAGATGCTAAATATTAGCCTAAAGTGTAAAAAATGCTAGCTGACATAATAAAATAGCATAATATTTAGAAATATTAGTATAAAAGAAGAAATACGTGAAAGTTTCCAGAAGTTAGCTAAAATACATCAAAAATTAGCCTAAAATATATTTTAAAAAAATGCCACCTTACATGCTAAATTAGCACAAGCTTGAAAAAATTAGCATTAAAGTAGAACTTGCTTAATGTTGAATAAGTTAGCTTAAAGATGCTAAATACAACCTTAATCCGTTGAAAAAATGCAAGCTGAAAGGGTAAAATCCCAAAAGGTTGCAGCAAAGGACTAGCTACTTCAATGAAAATGGACTTTTATTTTGAAGAACCACTGTATTTCAAAGTGTTTTTTCGAACATCCATCGGTAAGTAAAATGGTAGTGATAGCACTTCAAATACTCAAATTGGAGCAAAACCACACACTTTTTAAGGCTATTATTTTGTTTGTTTGTTTGTTTGTTTTTTGGGGGGGTGCTTTTATTTTGAAAGTCTGTCTAACATCCTGTTGTGTGTAGGTTCCATTCCTTCCTGCTACAGGTTCAAGTAAATATACAAAATGAGAGTGATATAGTCACCAAATATTTCAAGAAAATACAAAGAAATTCAATATCAAGAGGCTTTTATTTTGAAAAACAAAACAGTGTTTTTCAGTGTTGTGTGGTTTTCAAATGGCTGTCATAAAGTAACATGGTAGAGATAGTACCTTACATATTCAAATTGTGGCAAAATTATGCACTTTTTAAGGTTTTGAGTTTTGGGGGCTTTTATTTTGAAAGTCTGTCTAACATACTGTTGGGTGTGGGTTAGATTCCTTCCCTCTACAGGTTCAAGTTAATGTTTTTTCGAAAATGAGAGAGATATAGGCTGTGTTCGGAATGTTCACTCACTCACTCCCTCGCTACTCGCTACATAGAGAATTTAGATATAGTGGACTGTATAGTAAACTCATTATAACAATAAAATTAACAGCTTTCGGACACTACTGGCTTGTTTCTGCAGCACGGTTAATGACATGTGAATGTCACGTGAGACAGTAAAACCTAACAGACTAACAGTGGTAAAAAATTTTAAAAAAATTAATACCTGCATGCAATTTGTAGTAAATATGTGTTAAATGAATTTTTTTTTGCTAAACTAATGAATATAAATACCTTAAGGTAGTTTATTTTGTGATGTGAAGCTCTCCTCTCACTGCTCCTTTGGATGCACATTGCATTATGGGATATATTGGCTAATGTAGTGATCCTCCGTTGTACACTACTTTTCAAAATGCATTGTGGAATATTTTGAGTGTACGATGTAGTGAATGAAATTTTCAATTTAGATTTTGAACAGTAATACAAGATGGCTGATTCACTATATAGTACACTATATGGGGAAGGAGTGACCATTTCAAACACAGCAATAGTCACCAAATATTACAGGAAAATATTGACAAATTCAATATAGCGTAACGTTGGGGCTGTGTTAAGGGGGACCGGGATTTTCCCAGCATGCTTTGCCAGCAGAGGATGTTATTTTCATGTTTATTAAACTGTTATTACTGTGTCATTATAACTGTGTTATAATGACCCAGCAGTGTTATAGGTAGAACTAGAACAGGAATGATTATGTGTCTGTGTAACCCTTATTGAAACAGAGGTCTGTGAGAATGACCTCCCCTCCTGTCTGTGTTCAGTGTTGTGTTTCAATAAAGCCTGTTTCGTCGCAGCCATCTGCTCCTTTTCTTGTGTGAACCCCTAATACGTCACACCGGTGTCAGAAGTGGGATCATGGAACAGATGGAAGCCAGGATCAGAACAGAGATCCAGCAGCTGGAGCGACTCATCGCTCAGCTGGCAACGGACGACGGAGCTGAGACACTGACCCCCAGAGCCACTCTCCGGGACGAACGAAGCAGCAGACCTGACGGGACCAGCCTACCCCGCCTTCTGCCTTTTTCAAGGTAGGGCGGGCTGAGCAGAGCAAACCAGCCCCACCCCCCACCCTTTTTAAGGCAGGACGGGCCGGCGATTCCACTGCGACCAGGGGCGGCGATCGACCGGGAGGCAACCGTCCCATCCATCCGGCAGCAGGCCAAGATTCCCCGCTTCAACAGCGAGACCCTGCTGGACGACTACCTGGTCCAAGTCGAGCTGGCTGCCGCGCTGAATGGCTGGCAACCAGAAGAAACCGCCGTGCAGGTCGCGCTGGCCTTGGAAGGGAGACCTCTCTGCACGCTGTCTGACCTCCAGCCCGAAGAGCACCGCAGCTGGCCAGCGCTACAATGAGCACTCCAGAGACGGTTTGGGAGAACGGCCGACGCTGAGTACGCGGCGGACATACGGCTGCTGACACGGCGCAGCTACCCGGATTTCGAACCGGAGGTAGTGGAGAAGCTTGCCCTCCGGAACTTCATCCAGGGGCTCCGCCCGGCCCAGCTCCAGAGCCATGTCCGGATAAACGCTGTGAGCAACTGGGAGACTGCGGTGGCAGAAGCAGAGCGGGTGGAGCCGCTGATGAATCGTACAGCCGAGACATTGGCACCAAGACAAAGAACATTCCAGGCCACGGCTGAGAGTGAGGAGGAGGAGCAACGGCAGACCACGGCAGCGCGTCAACGGAGAAGACGGCCGCGGCAACGCGAGGAAGGGTGCTTCCTCTGAGGGGAGCCAGGACACATCGCGCGGTACTGCCCCGCACCCATCCCACAACAAACCGGCCCCTCGCCAATGTTAAACTAGAGCGAGGTGGCATGGATGGGGACAGGCCGCCTCCCGCAGATGTTTCCCCCGATGAGCCGTCGCCACACGTGGGCCGAATTGGACACTCGCCACGGATGTATTTACAGTGCAGCCTGGACAAGACGTCAATCCGGGCTCTGACTGACACCGGTTCCACCATCTCCTTGGTCCGACCTGGTGTGCTGCCGGGCACGGACGAGATGACACCGCAGGGGTGGGAACCCACCAGGCACTACGTTGCCACAGCTACCAGTGAGCGCACCAGATTGGGGGGGCGGAGAGTTCTCGTGGTGGGGGTGGCTGGCCAGAACACCAACCACCCGTTCTGGCTGGCTGACATCCAAGACCCCTACATTATTGGACTCGACCTGCTCGCAGGTTGGAACGCAAAGATCGACACCGCCAGACCGTCCCTCCAGTTGGAACCCAGACCATCACGCTCCGCAGCGGGATCCAGTGGAGGAAACCAGAGGCCTGCGCAATTGAGGGACCCCAGGAGGGACCGGACCAGGCGGGCCACCGCGAGGACTGGGCACAACGGCACCACCAGCACGAGCAGAGGGAGCACGAGCACACACAGGGACAGCAAGGGGAGGGGTCAACGTGTCAGCAGAGACACAGCAGGCAGTCGAGGAATTATTCCAGCAGAGCTGCAGCGGGCTGGAGCCGGGACAGAGACACCAGCTGCAGGAGCTGTTGGACTGCTATATGGGCGTCTTCGCTGCGAAGGACGAGGAATGCACCCGAACCAGCTTGGTGCAGCACGAGATTGACACCAGTGAGACCAGGCCGATTCGGCTCCGCCCACGCCATCTGCCTTTTTCAAGGTGGGCGGCAGCAGAACAAAAAGTGCAAGAAATGCTGGAGGCAGACATTATTGAGCCCTCCAGCAGCCCCTGGGCGGCGCCGGTGGTGCTGGTCAGGAAGAAGGACAGTTCGTGGCGGCTCTGCGTGGAATACCGATGCCTGAATGACGCCACCCATAAGGACTCCTACCCCCTGCCCCGCATCGATGACGCTCTGGATCATATTGCCGGCTCCAGCTGGTTCAGCTCGCTGGATCTGCGCAGCGACTATTGGCAGGTAGAGCTGTCACCTGAGGCCCGCCAAAAAACAGCCTTCTCCATTGGGGAGGGACTGTATCAGTTCAAAGTGATTCCTTTTGGACTTTGCAACGCCCCGGCCACCTTCGAGAGCTTGATGGAGCGAATGCTGGCTCACGTGCCCCGGAGCCGCTGCGTTGTCTACCTGGATTACCTACTGGCGCATGCAGTTGATTTTGACAGCACCCTGTCCAATCTCCGGGAAGTATTGGACACCATCTGACATGCCGGGCTGCGGCTACACCCGAGGAAATGCCACCTATTTCGGCAGGACACCACCTTCCTGGGCCACGTCGTCAGCGCAGCGGGAGTCTCCACCGATCCAGAAAAAGTGGCAGCGGTGCGAGACTGGCCAGTGCCGCGGAATGTGGGAGAACTGCGGAGCTTTCTCGGACTGGCCTCCTATTATAGGAGGTTTGTGAAAGACTTCGCCACCATCGCCAGCCCGCTGCATCAGCTGATGCATAAAGGACGTGCATTTCAGTGGAGTGAGAATTGTGCTGCTGCTTTTTCCCAACTTCGCGCAGCGCTCATCAGAGCTCCCATCCTGCAGTATCCCGACCCAAACCGCCCTTTCATCATAGATATGGACACCAGCAACCAGGGCATCGGGCGGTGCTATCTCCTTGGTTTCTTTACATTGTACTGATTTTCTAGTTCATATACTTTGAAGATAAGATAACAAAATGCCCCAAACAAGAAACAATGACCAAAAGCAGAACCATCCTTTGTGTAAATATGTCCAAAGTCCACTTTCGACTGACAGTTATGTTATTCAATATGGATGCCATGGCATTATGCAAATTAGATGCGTAAATTTACACCTATCTCAAACTTTGGATCATATTCTACATCAGGGGTGTCCAACCATGTGCCATGGAGAGCCAAGACCCTGCAGGTTTTACCTCCAACCAGTGTCTTCAACAGCAGATTTCTGTGAACTTCTTCCCACTGATTGCTGATAAGTGAAAACACCTGCTGAAGAGACTGGGTAGAAGAGAAAACCTGCAGGGTCTTGGCTCTCCATGGCACATGGTTGGACACCCCTGTTCTACATCTTTCTAATAGACAGTAAGCCATTATCTCTTACCACTTTCAAGTTATAGCCTTGGAAATTTCTGACATCTGATCTGAATACTTTCTTTAAAAAAAATCATTACCACTGTTGACCACTAGGGGTTGTGGTGCAGTTTGGTAACATTCATAGATAGAAGGTTAAAACCTATAGGAGGATCACCCCTCGAACAACCATGAATAGAACACAAACCGTAACACTGACAGATATAATTTTGGTACCGTGAGAATCCTGAGACACTGAGCTATGCAGTGATGTAAATTTTATGCTCCGAAACACAAAACTGTACTCAAACTTGCAAGTTAAACACCGAGAAAAATTTTGGATCAATGTTTTTCTGTCCCATTCAAAGGTATAGCAGGATTCATCGTTTTTTCTCCACTTCAGATCTTCTGGAGAAAAATTTACAAAAGTTAAGATAAGAAAAGATAAGCCTTTATTAGTCCCACAATGGGGGAATTCCAGGATTGCAACAGCACAGGGATAGCAACACTCAGAGCAATAATTTAGAAGATAAGAAAATAAGATCAGTGAATATGCATATTTACATATATATATATATATATACAGTGTGGAACATTGTAGCTAGATTGAATAAACAGCATAACTGTATTTAATTACCCCACACAGTATGAATATGTACCCATACATATAGTCACCCTCCATAGCGATTGATATTGTCCTAGTTGTATACTGGAGGGGACCATTTTGTGTAAGTCTGTTGCGTTTTGCATTCAATACTATTAGGTTGTCACGTTTTTTTCCTATCTCTGCGAGCAGCCTGCTTAGGTTATAAAGTCTCACAGCCGTAGGAAGGAAGGACCTGCGAAACCTTTCGGTCGCGCACCTAGGATGATGTAGACTACTGCTAAATGAGCTCCTCAGTGCGTTCACTATGTCTTGCTTTGGGTGGGACTCAGACTCCAGCAGAGATGACAGCTTAGCCACCATCCTTCTCTCTCCTATCTCCTCCACTGGGTCAAGGCGCTGCCCCAGGACAGAGCTAGCTTTTTTGATCAGTTTGTTCAGTCTCTTCCTGTCGGCTGCTGGAATGCCACTGCCCCAGCAGACCACTCCAAAAGTGATGGCTGATGCCACCACCGAATCGTAGAAGGTCTTCAGGAGCACCCCTTGTACACCAAAAGACCTGAGCCCCCTCAGTAGGAACAGCCTGCGCTGTCCCTTCTTGTACAGTGCGTCGGTATTGTGTGGCCAGTCTAGTTTATTGTTCAACTTGGGCGGTGCGGTGGCACAGTGGTTAGCACTGCACCAGCACAGCAACTCACCCTTGGCCATGGGATCCCTGGTTTGATCTCAGCCCCTGACCAACAGTGATCTGTGTGGAGTTTGCATGTTCTCCCCGTATCTGCGTGGGTTTACTCTGGGATTTCTCCAGTTTCCTCCCACAGGCCAAAAACATGCAGGTTAGGTTAATTGGAGACTCTAAAGTGGCCCTAGGTGTGAATGTGTGTGTGAATGGTTAAGGGATAGCGCCGTACCGTGGCTGCTTCATCCATCCAGGTGGATGCCCTCAATTTCCCCTCTGGGGATCAATAAAGTACAGTACTACAAGTAATCGTGCATTTTGGGAGCGTAGTGCTCTGTTATGATGATAAGGTAGTATCAGATCTTTTAAATAACAAGGGGCCTGATTATTTAGAGCTTTGTCAGTGAGAAGAATAATTTCAAACTTAATTCTAAATTCTATGGGAAACCAATGAAGGGAAGCCAGAACCGGAGAGATATGATCTTTCTTTCAAGTACCTGTTAAAACTCTAGCTGCAGCATTTTGGATCAGTTGAAGACTTTTTAAAGATGTTTTAGGACAGCCTGAAAATAAAGAATTCCAATAAGTGTAGATTAGTTTCTCAGCATCACTCTGAGACAAGATGTTCCTAATCTTGGCAATATTACTGAAATGGATCCCTCCTCCATAAGAGATTGATTAGTGGTGCAGTTCTGACACCTTAGGGTACACTTCTACTAGCCAAATGCTAGAAGATGAGCTCCTCTTGGGCTCAGTGGTAGAGGAGGAGCTTTTGAGATCACAGTATCATGGGTTCAAATCCCAGCCTGGGATATACAGTAGGTGTATGTCTAATTTGCTTAAAAAGGGGTGGAAACAACTAGGTTCATCCACCTTGGTGTAAGGACTGAAACGGACTTTGAAATCCCAGGTTAATATAGGCCACGGATGTCCAATCATGTGCTATGGAGGGCCAAGTCCCTGCAGGGTGTCTCTTCTGCAGGTGTTTTCACTGATCAGCAATCAGTGGGAAGAAATCTGCTGTTGAAGACATTGGTTGGAGGTAAAGCCTGCAGGGTCTTGACCCTCTTTGGCACATGATTGGACACCCCCGATAAAGACAATTCTGGCCTTGGCCCAGTTGGGTCATAACAATTATGCAAATGATAAAAAGCTGTCATGTGCTGGCGAGCGCTCGCCCCGTCCTTCCTGTTCACCGGCTCCCTCATCAGATGCACCTGCTGATTCCTGCTGTGCCAGCGTTTATAAGGAAGCAATCTTCAGTGAATCAACGCTGGTTTGTTTGGGTAAACTGCTCAGCAGACAGCTCCTATAGTAAGCGGTTGTGTTGTTATATGACCTGGTCTTACTTTCTCCTCTCCTCCACCTTTTTCAGGTTGCTACAGACGAAGTGGTGCGTCTTCAGGGATTTGGTGCGCTCGCCAGCCCATTGCTCCACCTCGTCAGCCTTCCTTCTCCGCTCAGTCAGACTTCATCATCATTCCCAACCAGCAGTTCTGCCTGCTGGTTCATCTCCTTCGCTGGGTTCTGTGCCGGTCTCTTTCTCCCTCTCATGTAAATGGTACTAATTTGTTTCCCATTCATTCTCCATTCCGCTCTAACCAGTCTCGTCTGTCCTCTGCAGGACTCCTGCTTTTCTGGCGAGTGACTGGCGTTTTCCTCAAGAAAGCATTTTTTGAAAATTCTAATAAAAGGTCAAACGTTCTCTGTGTGTTCTCTTGGTGATGGCACGCTGCACTCAGGTTGCTTGTCCAGCCAATATGACAGAACGAGCCAGCCAGGGTCACAACCTGGCAGGTGCATCATCATCAACAGAGCACTCCGCGCATCACCGCCTCGATGCTACAGATAGGCAGGTGGCTGAGGACACTCAGCTGCTGCAGGCAATTACGCAGCAGCTGAGTGTCCTTACTGATCATTTGGGCCGTGTGGGTGTCCCGGCCACTCCACCTCCACCTGCTCAATCCCCTTCCTCTATTATCCGTTGAACCCTTGCTATTACCACACCTGCTCTGTACGCGGGGGAGGTGGGGAAATGCAAGGATTTCTTATGTCAGCTTCGGCTTTATTTTGAGCAGGTGCAGGGGGAGTTTCCAGATGACATTTCTAAAATCCATCAGTTTACTCTTCTGCTTTGGGGCCGCGCCCTTAGTTGGGGGTGGGCTGTTATCGACAGTCAGAGAGCTTTGCCACCCATGTTTGACCAATTTGTGTCTGAGTTTTCCCGCACTTTCAACCAGACCGAGAGTGAAGGGAATATTATGAGCCGCCTGATGTCACTCCGCCAGGGCAGCTGGTCTGTGGCCGACTTGTCGGTGGAGTTCCAAGTTGAAGCAGCAGATTTGGGGTGGAACGAAGTTGCGCTACACAGCGCGTTCCTCCATGGACTGAATCCTCAGCTTCGTGATGACTTGGCGGTTCATGTCGTTCCTGCCACCTTGGGCAGCCTGATGGATCAGGCAGTCGGGTTAGATAATCGATACCGTGAACGCGTCCGGGAGTGTAGTGCCTCCTCTCGCTCGCCCATCACTAGCTCTTTCCCAGCATCTACTGACCGAGGTGAGCCCGATTCCGGCCCCAAGCCCATGGAGCTCAGCTCCGCTCATCTTCCGTGAGCAGAGGTTGAGCAACGGTGGCGGATCGGGGCGTGTGCCTACTGTGGTTCTTTGACGCACCAGTTGGACACATGCCGCCTACGGCCAAAAAAATCAGCCCATCAGTAGCCGCAGGGGCCTGGCGAGCGGGACTGTCACAATGACAGTCATTGTGACAGTCACAATGATCAATGTCACAATGTGACAATCCGATCCCCCCGGTAATTTCTCCATTTTGGCCCTCATCCAGCTACCGGGGGTCAAGAGGAGGGTCTCCGCCCTAATCGATTCCGGGGTGGAGGGTAACTTTGTCTCCTCCAGGCTAGTGCATGAGATGGGGATTCCGACGGTTAAACTGCCAGCTCCCAGTTCCATGCGTACCCTTTCTGGCCAGATAGTGGCGTCCGTTACCCATTGCACGGTGCAGTTATCCATCCTATTGTCCGGTAACCACCGGGAGAAGCAGGCTTTTTACGTGTTTCTATGAGCTTCTCAGGCGGTGGTGCTTGGCTACTCATGGCTCCTGAGGCACAATCCAATTATTAATTGGGCATAAAATTCCATCACCTCCTGGAGTCCCAACTGTTTGGCAACGTACCTAAATTCGGCGGAGTGTTCCCCGTCCCTCCCCGTCTCCTCGCCTCAGGTTGAGCCGTTGGATCTCAGCCTCATACCCAAGGTCTATCACGACCTCAGGGAGGTCTTTAGTGTAAGTCATGAACGCTAGCGCTTCCCCCGCATCGCTCGTATGACTGTGCCATTGACCTCCTTCCGGGTGCAAGGTTGCTGTCCAGCAAACTTTATAGTATTTCTGGGCCTGCGAGAGAGGCAATGGAAAGGTACATTAAAGACTCGTTGAACACCGGCCTCATTCGGCCATCCTCGGCTCCCCTTGGGGCGGGGTTTTTCTTTGTGGGCAAGAAGGACGGGTCTCTGCGTCCGTGCATTGACTACTGGGAACTTAACGCCATCACTGTCAAAGATAAATACCCTTTGCCCTTGATGAGCTCCACTTTTGAGCTCCTGCAGCATTCATGTGTATTCTCTAAACTCGACCTACGTAACGCATACGACCTAGTTAGAATATGCGAGGGGGACGAGTGGAAAACAGTGTTCAAAACACATCTGGGGCATTTTGAACATTTGGTTATGCCGTTTGGACTAACTAATGCCCCTGCTGTTTTCCAGCGTTTAATCGACGTCCTCCGCGATATGCTTAATTGGTTTGTTTTCGTCTATTTAGACAACATTCTGATTTTTTCTCACACACCAGAGGAGCACAAGAATCATGTTAGAGCCGTGTTACAGTGGCTCTTAGAGAACCAACTGTACGTCAAGGCTGAGAAGTGTGAATTTTCTACATCTTCCACTTCTTTCCTTGGCTTTATCATAGCGGAGGGAAAGCTGAGGGCTGACCCAGCCAAGGTGAAGGCTGTGCTAGATTGGCCAACACCCCACTCCCACAAGGAGCTGCAATGCTTCTTGGGGTTTGCAAATTTTTATCGCAGGTTTATTTGAAACTACAGTGGGATAGCACAGCCTTTAACTAAGCTGACCTCAGTTAAGGTGCCATTTGTATGGACCGAGGCAAATGAGCAGGCTTTTAACAAATTAAAGGGCCTGTTCACTGACAAACAAGTCTCGGCTCAGGTCGATCCTCGGCTCCAATTCATCCTGGAGGTCGATGTTTCAGAAACGGGGGTGGGCACTGTTTTATCCCAGCACTCTCCCCCGGACTTGAAGCTCCGCCCGTGCACATATATCTCTCGGCGGCTCACCCCATCCGAGAGAAATTACGGCCTCGGGGATCGCAAGCTGCTGGCCATTAAATTGGCATTTGAGAAATGGAGACACTGGCTGGAGGAAGCTGCTCACCTGGTAGTCTTGTGGACCGACCACAAGAACTTAGAGTATCTGTGGTCAGCCTGCTGGCTTAATCCTAGGCAGGCTCGCTGGGCCCTATTTTTCCAGCACTTTAACTATACTGTCACTTATAGGCCCGGCTCCCGTATCGGGAAGCCTGATGATCTCTCCAGGCAGTTCAGTCAGGACGTGGCTGACCCCCCTTCCCGCCCACAGTCCATTCTCCCACCCTCGTGTGTCCTGGGAGCCCTCACCTGGGAAATCGGGAATAAGGTCTGCCAGGCCCAGTCCTCAAAGCCCGAACCAGCAGGATGTCCCCCCAACCGCCTGTACATTCCTGCTGCCCTCTGCAGCAAAGTCATCCAGTGGGGGCACACTGGACGTTTTGCCTGCCACCCGGGGGTGGGGCAGACTATTGATGTTGTCAGACATGCGTTTTGGTGGCCCACATTGCGGCGGGACATGCAGGAGTACGTAAAGGCTTGTCAGACGTGTGCCCAGAACAAGTCTTCCTCCACCCCCCACCCCCGCTGGTCTTCTTCACCCCCTCCCCATTCCCAACCGTCCTTGGTCTCATATCGCTATGGATTTTGTCACTGGTCTTCCCCCTTCCCGTGGCAAAACAGTGATTTTGACCATTGTGGACAGGTTCGCCAAGGCCGTACACCTGGTTCCCCTCCCTAAGCTGCTGTCCGCTGCCAAGACAGCGGAACTCCTTTCCTACCACGTCGTCAGGTTACATGGTGTTCCTACGGACATTGTGTCTGACCGGGGTCCGCAGTTCACATCACGGGTCTGGAAGGCCTTCTGTCACTGTCTGGGTACCACCATCAGCCCTACTTCCGACTACCATCCCCAGAGCAATGGGCAGGCTGAGTGTGCCAACCAGTCCCTGGAGGCCGCTCTTCATTGTGTGGCAGCCAACGACCCCGCTTCTTGGAGCTCCCACCTGTCCTGGGTAGAAAATTCATTAAATTCCACAGTCTCCTCAGCTACGGGCTGATCACCTTTCGAGGCATCTGTGGGCTACCCCCTCCCCCCGCTCTCTATGGCTGAGAGAGAGGTTGCGGTGCCGTCTGTGGGGGCCCACTTCCATCTCTGCCGCCGGGCCTGGAGAGCCACCAGAGCGGCGCTGCTGCATTCTAAGATAAGATAAGATAAGATAAGCCTTTATTAGTCCCACAATGGGGAAATTCCAGGATTGCAACAGCACAGGGATAGCAACACTCAGAGCAACAATCAGAAGGCAAGAAAAAACAAGAGCAGCTAGTATACATATGTACATATTAATATATATATATATATATATAGACACACAGTGCGGAGCATTGTGGTTGGTGAATGTGCAGCAGAAAGTCAAAGCTCTCTCTCCGCAGATGCGGCGGGCCAGCTGGATGTCTTTGGGCATGATGGTGACCCTCTTGGCGTGGATGGCGCACAGGTTGGTGTCCACGAAGAGACCCACCAGGTAGGCCTCGCTGGCCTCCTGCAGAGCCATGACGGCGGAGCTCTGGAAGCGCAGGTCGGTCTTGAAGTCCTGAGCGATTTCCCTCACCAGGCGCTGGAAGGGCAGCTTACGGATGAGCAGCTCCGTGGATTTCTGGTAGCGACGGATACCGGGCCTGTAACGATGAGGCTTCTTCACTCCGCCGGTGGCCGGAGCGCTTTTCCGAGCAGCCTTGGTGGCTAGCTGCTTCCTGGGGGCTTTTCCTCCAGTAGATTTATGGGCGGTCTGCTTGGTTCTAGCCATCGCTCTTTATTATTCTGTCTTATATTTCTTGCACGCCGCCTAAACTTCAGCCCGGCACCCACGTCGTTTTCGCTTCAGTTCCCCGGTATGTCGAGTTTCTCCGTTAGCACCGGGTGGCGGTTGAGTGCTAGCTAGCTCTTCCCTGCTGTATCGTCTCCTGCTGTAAACAGAGGCTCCGTCCGCCGACGCGGGAGACCTTTGGGGCGATCCGTGTGTCCGTGATATATATAGAGTGAAAGGTGTGCCGGATCAGAAAGTTATCACCGGATCAGAAAGAAGAAGGAATATAAAAAGACTCAGAATTGAGCCGCTGTTGCAAAAGGCAGCCAACTCGTGTGGCGCCGGAACCGGAAAAGCTACGTTGACCGCAAGAGGGTCCCAGCGCCAAGCTAGAAGACGGGACAGCAGGTCTGGGTGGCCATGGACCAGATTCCACTGAAGGCGGAGTGTCGGAAGCTCGTTCCTCAGTTCATGGGCCCCTTCCCCATCACAAGTAAAGTCGGCGACTCTTCTGTCCAGCTTCCACGGGCGCTCCGCGCGCACCCTACCTTTCACGTCTCCAAGGTGAAGCCTCTCTCTTCCAGCCCTCTGTGCCCTCCCCTGAAGCCGCCTCCTCCTCCCAGGTTCCTGGACTGACACATCACACATACCGTAAAGGAGATCCTGGATGTACGTCGTTGGGGCCGGGGCTTCCAGTATTTGGTCGACAGGGAGGGCTATGGCCCGGAGCATCGGTCATGAGTCCCTTTGTCCAAGTGCCAAGACAAAGCGATGGTCCGGGACTACCATCATGCTCACCCTGAAAAGACTGGGCGACCACCAGGAGATGTTCCTTGAGAGGGGGGCACTGTCATGTACTGGCAAGCGCTCACCCCCTCCTTCCTGTTCACCAGCTCCCTCATCAGACACACCTGCTAATTTCTGCTGTGCCAGCGTTTATAAGGAAGCAATTTTCAGTGATCTCAATGCTGGCTCGTTTGGATATACTGCTCAGCAGACAGCTCCTATAGTAAGCGGTTGCGTTGTTATATGACCTGGTCTCACGTTCTCCTCTCCTCCACCTTTTTCAGGTTGCTGCAGATGAAGCGGTTCATCTTCAGGGATTTAATGCGCTCGCCAGCCTGTTGCTCCACCTCAAGTCAGCCTTCCTTCTCCGCCCAGTCAGACCTCATCATCATTCCCAACCAGCAGTTCTGCCTGCTGGTTCATCTCCTTTGCTGGGTTCTGTGCCGGTCCCTTTCTCCCTCTCACGTGAGTGGTACTAATTTGTTTCCCATTCATTCTCCATTCCTCTCTAACCAGTCTTGTCTGTCCGCCGCAGGACTCCTGCTTTTCTGGCGAGTGACTGACATTTTCCTCAAGAAAGGGGTTTTTGAAAATTCTAATAAAAGGTCAAACGTTCTCTGTGTGTTCTCTTGGTGATTACACGCTGCACTCAGGTTGCTTGTCCAGCCAATATGACAAAAAGCAGTCATAGAAACACATTTAATATGTGAATAAAAGAACAGATCTTAATGAAAAATAACTCCAAGGTTCCTCACAGGACTGTAACATGAAAGAGTAACCCCATCCACACTGAGTCTAATTTGGGAAGGTATTTCTAAAGTTTTTTGGGCCTGCTAGAATGACTTCAGTCTTAAGTTAATCCCTTCCACAGCATGTGGGACACCATGTGGTGTGTGAGGCAGCGCCTATCTCTGTTTCTCTGACCCTAGGCCACACAGCTACTGTAAGTAGTGAAGCTACAGTGGAGGGTCGGTCCTCTGGTAGCTCTGTCCGTTAACTTCAGTCTTACCTGAATTTAATAGCAAGAAATTACAAGTCATTCAAGCTCTGATTTCCTTAAGACATGCCTCTAATTTTGATAATTGATTACTATCATCTGGCTTCATGGACAGATATAATTGTGTGTCATCTGCATAAAAATGGAAATGGAAATTGATGTCTGTTTTTAAAGAATAGGGTAAAAAGTTTCCTTTTTGGAAAAGCTTATAGTTAAGCATTAACATTTGTCTGCCCTTTCCCTTAGATTGAGTTCCCGCCATGTTGTTTGTTCTCTACATGTCATTCTTTTCTTCTTCTCTATCCCCTTATCCCCCCCCCCCCCCCATAGTCAATCAGAGGAGTTGACTGCCCCAACCTGACCCTGGTTCTGCCAGAGGTTCTTTCCTTTTAAAAGGCAGTTGTTCCTCTCCACCATCGCCAAGTGCTTGCTCACAGGGATCTCCTAATTGTTGGGGTCTTTCTGCAGTTTTGGGGTCTTTGCCCTACAGTTGAAAGTCCTACAAGATGACTGTTGTTGTGAATTGATGCTATATGAAAAAAAAAAAAAAAACTGAGTTGAACTGAATATTGTGGGAGTGCCCCAGGGTTGGACTGGGCACTGATCACTGCCGCATTTTACAAGAAAGGCCAGAGCATTTGTAAAGAAGACTAAGGTCTTTTTGGAGTGCAGGGGGTGATCCTGAAGACCTTTTATGATTCTGTGGTGGCATCAGCTGTTATGGAGTTGTCTACTGGGGCAGCAGCATACCAGCTGTGGGCAGAAAGAAACCTGACATACTGATCAGGAAGGCCAGCTCTTGACTGGGATTCCCACTGGACCCAGTTGAGGTGGTGGGAGGAAGAAGGAGGCTCACTCAGCTGTCATGCATTTTGAAGAACAGCTGCCGCCCCCTCCGGGACACTTTGACGACACTGCACAGTTCCTTCAATGATAGACTGCTTCACCCAAGGTGCATGAAGAAGCGCTATCACAGGTCATTCCTTTCTGCAGCAGTGAGACTGTGTAATCAGCACTGGTCCCAGTAGGCCACAGACACCAAATAGTTGATTATTTACACTGTACACATTGTGAATATAACTTTTTTTATTTAACTATTTGAATGCTTTGTTATACACTTTGCTGTCGCTGCATTGAAATTTCTCCATTGAGGGACTAATGAAGGAATATCTTATCTTCACATTGGGTCCAATACTTTTATCCATAAAATACATAATGTTCTTTGCATTAGTTTGTCAAATGCTTAATTTCATTTCTAAACATAATACAGTTCTATATATTGCTTATCACCCTCTTATACAAATTTTTAAAATTCTGCAGTTGGTATTTGATGTTTTCCAGTCTCATTTCTCTCATCTAAGTCTGTATTAATCCAAGTTCATGTTGTTTTCAAGTACAAGATTGGATTTTCCTGAGATCATTACTGTGGAAGGAACTGGAACTTAGATGAACATTTGGGAATTAACATTGATCATTTAAATCACCCACTGACAACTTTATTTGCAAGCTGAATCAGAAAATTTGTTTTTTCTTTTGAGAAAAAATAAGCAAAGAAACACTGATTTGATCTCTACATCTAGTTTACTCTTACTGGATTCTGGTATTCTGCTTCTGATCCATCAGACCAGGACCAAAACAGGTTGGATACTGTGTGTCAGTGGTTCACCATTTACTACACGCTGTAGATAATATGCATCATTGTTGTTTATATTGTGGAGGAAAAATAAGTTCAGACAAGATGCAGTGAGCTGGACGGTGGCAGAGTTTTATTTCCTCCATCATCATGAGACACACTGTAGCGCTGTGTTGTGCTGTGTGCTATTGAGGCATGTACTGTATAGCAAGCTCTTTTATACATGTTATACCAACAGAGAGAGAATGCATGGCACATTTGCATATTGATATACATATCAGTCAATACATATCAATCGCGTGACCAACTGGCGCCCGCATACCTGTCAAGGCATACCTCATGCCTCCTTTATTGGGGGGGGCTTTCACACCTGTACTGAGTACTTAAAAACTGTATTTTTCGGCAGATGAAAGAAAACTGAAGCAAAAACAAACAAACAAACAAACAAACAAACAAACAAACAAACAACAACAATTGCAACATGAACTATTTCAAACATATTTATTCAAATGTACACTTATCCGGTTCCGGTTCCGCCGGACCGGAGGCGCCACACGAGTTGGCTGCCTTTTGCAACTGCCTTTTTTTTTTTTATCTTCCTTCTTCTTTCTACACCTTTCACTCTATATATATCACAGACACACAGATCGCCCCAAAGGTCTCCCGAGTCGGCGGACGGAGCCTCTGTTTACAGCAGGAGACGATACAACAGGGAAGAGCTAGCTAGCACTCAACCGCCACCCGGTGCTAACGGAGAAACTCGACATACCGGGGAACTGAAGCAAAAACGACGCGGGTGCCGGGCTGGAGTTTAGGCGGCATGCAAGAAATATAAGACAGAATAATAAAGAGCGATGGCTAGAACCAAGCAGACCACCCGTAAATCTACTGGAGGAAAAAGCCCCCCAGGAAGCAGCTAGCCACCAAGGCTGGTCGGAAAAGGCGCTCCGGCCACCGGCGGAGTGAAGAAGCATCACCGTTACAGGCCCGGTACCGTGGCTCTGAGAGAGATCCGTCGCTACCAGAAATCCATGGAGCTGCTCATCCGTAAGCTGCCCTTCCAGCGCCTGGTGAGGGAGATCGCTCAGGACTTCAAGACCGACCTGCGCTTCCAGAGCTCTGCCGTCATGGCTCTGCAGGAGGCCAGCGAGGCCTACCTGGTGGGTCTCTTCGTGGACACCAACCTGTGCGCCATCCACGCCAAGAGGGTCACCATCATGCCCAAAGACATCCAGCTGGTCCGCCGCATCAGCGGAGAGAGAGCTTAGACTTTCTGCTGCACATTCACCAACCACAATGCTCCGCACTGTGTCTATATATATATATATATATATATATATATATATATATATATATATATATATATATATATATATATATATATATATATATGTATACTAGCTGTTCTTGTTTTTTCTTGCCTTCTGATTGTTGCTCTGAGTGTTGCTATCCCTGTGCTGTTGCAATCCTGGAATTTCCCCATTGTGGGACTAATAAAGGCTTATCTTATATTATCTTATCTTATATGGACACAATCTTGAGCCATAACTTTTTGGTAATGTGAAAATAATAAGCCAAGTAGCACAAAATAAATAAATAAAAAAATAAAAAATAAATAAACTTTAAAAAATGATAATATTAATAATAAACAAATAAAAATAAATTAAAAAAACAATATTTTTCAAATTTACATTAGCACAAGGTAGATTGCTTAATTTGAAAGTACACAATAAGAATAATTCTGAATATAGTTCTTAATTGTCAGCTAGATATATACACTTGGAATTAAAGAGTTTTTAATTGTCAGCTTTGTTACACGAATGCACTTGGATGAACTTGGTTAGGTGCGCTCAATTTCGTCAGGCATCAAATTACTGTTCAGTTGATTTTAGGTTCTCTTGTGGAGGAACAAAATAAGTTCAATTCAATTCAATTCAACTTTATTTATATAGCGCCATTTCACAACAACAGTCATCTCATAGCACTATCAACTGTAGGGAGGACCCCCACAGTTGCAGAAAGACCCCAGCAATCAGGCGATCCCCTGTGAGCAAGCACTTGGCGACGGTGGAGAGGAAAAACTCCCTTTTAACAGGAAGAAACCTCCAGCAGAACCAGGCTCAGGGAGGGGCAGTCATCTGCTGCGACTGGCTGGGGGGTGAGGGGATAGAGAAGAAGAAAAGAACAGACATGTAGAGAGCAAACAGCACGATGGGGACTCAATCTATGGGAGAGAACAAACAAATGTTAATGACCAGCAAAAAAAAAATATTTCATAGAGAGTGAGGAAAGGAGTGAGGCCCAGTGCATTACTGGAGGTCCCCCGGCTGACTAAACCTATTAGCAGCATAACTAAGGGAGGGTTCAGAAAACACATGATCCCTCCCTAATTGTAGGCTATATCAAAAAGGTAGGTTTTAGCCCTATTCTTAAAAACAGAGATCGAGTCTGACTCCCGAATCCAGATTGGCAGCTGATTCCACAGGAGAGGAGCTTGATAACTGAAGGCTCTGCCTCCCATTGTACTTTTGGAGATTCTAGGTATTACAAGTAAACCTGCATTTTGGGAGCGTAGTGCTCTGTTAGGATGATACGGTAGTATCAGATCTTTTAAATAAAAAGGAGCCTGATTGTTTAGAGCTTTGTAAGTAAGAAGAAGGATTTTAAACTTAATTCTAAACTCTATGGGAAGCCAATGAAGGGAGGCCAGAACCGGAGAGATATGATCTCTCTTTCTAGTACCTGTTAAAACTCTTGCTGCAGCATTTTGGATCAGCTGAAGACTTTTTAAAGATGTTTTAGGACAACCTGATAATAAAGAATTACAATAATCTAATCTCGAGCTAACAAAAGCGTGGATCAGCTTCTCAGCATCACTCTGAGACAAGATGCTCCTAATCTTGGCAATATTACGCAAATGATAGAAGGCAGTCTTAGAAACAAATTTAATATGTGAATTGAAGGACAAATCCTGATCAAAAATAACTCCAAGGTTCCTCACAGAGCTATTAAGAGAAAGAGTAACTGCATCCAAACTGAAAGTTTGATTTGGAAAGGAATTTCTAAGGTTTTTTGGACCAACAAGAATGACTTCAGTCTTATCTGAATTTAATAGCAGGAAATTACAAGTCATCCAAACTTTGATTTCCTTAAGACAGGCTTCTAACTTGGCTAATTGATTAGTATCATCTGGCTTCATTGACAGGTATAATTGTGTGTCATCTGCATAACAGTGAAAATGTATACAGTGCTTTCTAATAATGTTGCCTAACGGAAGCATATATAAACTAAAAAGAGTAGGGCCAAGCACAGATCCCTGTGGAACTCCATGACTAAGCTTTGAGCTGAGAGAAAACTCATCATTTACATGAACAAACTGGAACCTATCAGATAAATAAGATCTAAACCACTGCAACGAAGTTCCATTAAGTCCAACATAGTGTTCTAATCTATCAAGTAGAATATTATGATCAATAGTATCAAAAGCTGCACTAAGATCTAAAAGGACAAGTACAGAAACTAGTCCATTATCAGATGCAATGAGGAGGTCGTTAGTGACCTTCGCCAAGGCTGTTTCAGTGCTATGATGGATTCTAAACCCAGATTGAAACTCCTCAAATAAACCATTTCCCTGCAGGTGGTCAAATAATTGCATAGCAACAACTCTTTCTAAGATTTTTGAAATGAAAGGGAGATTAGAGATTGGTCTATAGTTAGCTAAAGCTCCTGGATCTAGCGTTGGCTTTTTGAGTAAGGGTTTAATTACAGCCGTTTTAAAAGCCTGCGGTACATGGCCTAAAGTTAATGAAGAATTGATTATATGAAGAATAAAGCTACCAATAAGTGGGAAGACTTCTTTAAATAACCTGGTAGGAATAGGGTCTAAAAGACAAGTTGAAGGTTTGGATGAGGAAACTATTTTGTCTAACTCACAAAGGTCGATTGGAGTAAACTCATCAAGACAGACATCAATAGAAGGAGTTGTAGTAGTTACAGTATTTAAGTTAACTGTGGGAAGAATCTGATTGATTTTATCTCTGATGGATGAAATTTTATTATTGAAAAAGTTCATAAAGTCCTGACTAGTAAGCTCTAAGGGGATGCTAGGATTGACAGAGTCCTGACTCTTTGTCAACCTGGCTACAGTACTGAAAAGAAACCTGGGATTATTCTTGTTCTCTTCTATTAATGCAGAGTAATAACTCGTTCTAGCTTTTCTAAGAGATTTTTTATAAATTAAAAGATGATTTCTCCAAGCTAAATAGATTTCATCTAAATTAGTAGAGCGCCATTTTCTTTCTAATTGACGAGTCTTCTGTTTTAAGCTACGAGTTTCTGTGTTGAACCAAGGAGTTAAAAATCTCTGATTAGACTTTTTCTTTTTTAAGGGGGCCACCAAGTCTAGAGCCTGATGTAGAGAAGCTGAAACACTATCCACCATGTCCGCCTGCACCAAGTGCAGGCGGACACGGCGAACTGAAGTTTAAAAGGGTGCTTTATTCATCCTCCATCACGAGGCTCGCTCAGCGCTGTGTGCTGGAGCGAGCCCTGCGTCTCAAAGTCAGCAACAAACAATGCGAGTGATCAAAAAGAGAGAGAGCAAGAGATATGCAGTCAACTTATATACCCAGCTCAGACAATGCATGCATGGCACATTAGCATCACAGTATACAGCAGGAAAGCATGGACATCTGCATTAGAGTCACACATATCAGCCGCAGGATTACTGGCGCCGGGATTCCTCTCTGTTCCGGAGCTGCAGGACGAAAGAGGGTGCGAGGCGCATCTGCATAATGATCAGTCCATACCTCTCACTGTTCTGATAATTGCTCACGCTGAGCGCTCTGCCAGCCCCGTACGCTGTGGGGGTCACACACGAGGTGTTCCTCCACACTCAATAATTTTTTTTCCTGTATATTTTTCTTTTTGGCGTACAGAAATGGCAATACGCCCGTATTTGCTAAAATTGCATTTTCCCCTTATTAAAATATGGCGAAACCATATCACTTGACAGGTATGCACCCAGACTTCCTCTCCTTAATCCAGGGATGTATAACAACAGTCCATTGTTCTGATTGTCTCCTAGGGGCTCTCTGTTCATATGCAAATTGTCCTCTGCTTCCTGCCACCTAGCTGAGTGTGAGGATTGAATGTCCATGTAGATTGTGGTGGGTCACCACAGGGCTCCCCCCCCCCAGAACACTCAGCAGGGGTTGTGACCCCCCCTCCCCCTGTCGTTTGGCTCCAGCTCCGGTAGAACTGTCAGACGGCATGTCAGTCTGTGAGGGGGACGGGGGAGGGGTGAAAAAAAACAGTGTGCTCCGCTCCGAGTTCCAGCACGTTGAACGGCCGTGGATCGTGAGCGCACGGGCTGGTGCGTTTTGTGCGTAATGGAACAAGACGGCGATTGGCCGGCTTTAGGGAGTGAGGTACGGGAAAAGCTCTGTGGAGGAGGGGGGAGGGGTGTGGGAGTAAGTGAGTGCCGGCCCGGGATGTCAAAGGTGTCTGGGCTGCGCAAAAATTGAGTGTGGATCCGCGATGGTGAGGGACTTTCCCATTAAACCTGGTGATGATCCACAGCGGCTGTGCTAAAAAATTAAGTCTCTGACTTCTCTCGCGGCTCGGTCCAGCGAGGATGTGGGGAAGGCGAGCGGCCAAATTACCCTTGTGCGCCGTGGCTGAGAAACCCATACAAAGTCCTGTGTGCGGGCTGCACGTCTACTTCAGGTGCTTAAGCAGCCCTGAAGGTTCCGAGGGTGGCGATTGGCCGTATTTCTCGGGCATGTTCAGTGGCGAAGGATGCTGTATCGGTCTGTGGAGCTGGCTTTACCCTGTGCGTGGCACATGCGTGGCGCAGTGACCACATTAGCTGGCAGTTGTGCTGTCCTCGTAATCCTGCGGTGTGTGTGCGGGGCTTCTGTGCATGGGAGATCCACTGTCCTGAGTTTAGTCAGAGTCGGGGAGCTCGGTGGAAATCAACGCAGTCGGCGTCGATGATTGTCCCCGTTCAGGCTGCTTGCTTTGTTCGCTCGTGTCGTTCATGGTGCCGGAGCGCGCACTCCGGTAAGGATGAAGAGGTTGCAGGCGTTCCCTGGTCCTCTGTGTCCACAGCGCGGTGAGAGGGAGCAGACGGTCATTCTCTCTCGTCATGTCACCAGTGTGGAGGGAAGAGATCAGGCGAGGGTTGCACCATGATGCGTGCTGGGGCTTTCCCGGTCGGGGTCATCTCCGGGGTGTTCGCCTCATGTTCCATTCTTTGTCAAGGGTCACCAGTGTGGAGGAAAAATAAGTTCAGGCGAGATGCGGTGAGCTGGAAGGTGGCAGAATTTTATTTCCTCCATCATCATGAGACACACTGTAGCGCTGTGCGCTGTGTTGTGCTGTGTGTGCAGTTGAGGCATGTCTAGCAAGCTCTTTTATACATGTTATACCAATAGAGAGAGAATGCATGGCACATTTGCATGTTGATATACATATCAGTCAATACATATCAATCGCGTGACCAACTGGCCCCCGGACTTCCTCCCCTTAATCCAGGGATGTATAACAATAGTCCATTGTTCTGATTGTCTCCTAGGGGCTCTCTGTCCATATGCAAATTGTCCTCTGCTTCCTGCCGCCTAGCTGAGTGTGAAGATTGAATGTCTATGTAGATTGTGGTGGGTCACCACAATATAACAATATCTAAAACTGTCTCAGGACTGGTTCCTTCTCATATTTGAAGTTACAGCCGTGGACAAAATTGTTGGTAACCCTCTGTTAATGAAAGAAAAACTCACAATGGTCACAGAAATAACTTGAATCTGACAAAAGTGGTAATAAATAAAAATTCTATGAAAATTAACTAAAGAAAATCATACAATGCTTTTGAATTGTGGTTCAACAGAATTACTTTAAAAAACAAACTTATGAAACAGGCCTGGACAAAAATGATGGTACCCCTAGAAAAGATTGAAAATAATGTGACCATAGGGACATGTTCAACCAAGATGTGTCCTCTAATTAACATCACAGGTGTCTACAAACTTGTAATCAGTCAGTCGGCCTATTTAAAGGGTGACAAGTAGTCACTGTGCTGTTTGGTGACATGGTGTGTACCACACTAAACATGGACCAGAGGAAGCAAAGGAGAGTGTTGTTTCAGGAGATTAGAAAGAAAATTATAGACAAGCATGTTAAAGGTAAGGGCTATAAGACCATCTCCAAGCAGCTTGATGTTCCTGTGACTACAGTTGCACATGTTATTCAGAAATTTAAGATCCACGGGACTGTAGTCAACCTCCCTGGACGTGGCCGCAGGAGAAGACGGATAATACGAATGGTAACAAAAGAGCCCAGAACAACCTCTAAACACATTCATGGTGAACTCCAAGGTCAAGGTCCATCAGTGTCAGATCATACCATCCGTCATTGTTTGAGCCAAAGCGGACTTCATGGGAGACGACCAAGGAGGACACCACTGTTGAAAACAAATCATAAAAAAGCCAGACTGGAATTTGCCAAACTGCATGTTGACAAGCCACAAAGCTTCTGGGAGAATGTCCTATGGACAGACGAGACAAAACTGGAACTTTTTGGCAAGACACATCAGCTCTATGTTCACAGACGCAAAAATGAAGCATACCAAGAAAAGAACACTGTCCCTACTGCGAAACATGGAGGAGGTTCTGTTATGTTCTGGGGCTGCTTTGCTGCATCTGGCACAGGGTGTCTTGAATCTGTGCAGGGTACAATGAAATCTCAAGACTATCAAGGTATTCTAGAGAGAAATGTGCTGCCCAGTTCAGGTTCAAGTTAAGGTTCGGGTTACTTTATTTGTGCCCGTAGGTAGATTTGTTTTGCAGTCTGGTGACATCCATATTTACAAGCCACAAATTACATTCAACATAGACACAGACACAGGCATATATGAAGCTGACTATAAACATGATAAGAATACTCAAGGCTCCATCAATCAGGGTATAAAAAGACAAAGAGATGGGAGAAAAACCAGAGGTAAGAGAGAAGGGTCATATTAAAAGTTAAAAACTAGTCAAAGAGGTTAAAAACTTAAAGGTCTAAAACCCAATAAAATATTTAGGACCCAAGTGACATCCTACAAAAATAAGTAAATATAAAATGACATAGAAAAATATGAAATTAATAAATATGATCAGGTATAAATTATTTAATTTATATTGATGTATGGGAATCTGAGTGTGTGATTGGTTCACAGTTCGACCTTTAAAGTCAAGCGGTCGAAGTGGCTGGATTTTGGCTGTATGACCCACAGTTGTAACTTGGATCGGAGCCAGATGGTGCCGACGTTTCTTCAGCGTGTGATGAAGAGAGCTGCGCGTTTTCTCCTTCATAGACAAGCGGCTCCAGAGGTCTTTGAGAATAATTAGATCTAATCAGATCTCAAATTAGAAAAAGACTTTCGGACTTTAGATAAAATAATAGCTTCTGGTGTGTGATTGGTCAAGAAAAATATTATAAAAATAAAGTCAAGATTAAAACTTACGTTAAAATTAAAACAAACAGTGGTTTTACAGAAAGTTTAACAAAGAAAAAGTGATAAATAAAAATTGGAGTTTAACTCCGATTGAGAATTGAGCTCGAAGAAATAGGAATTCCTAGGCATTTAAGAGAAAAAGAAAAAGCATTAAAATACAAAGTTACATAAACAAATTACGAGTTATCTGCTCTGTGCTCGGAAAAGCAACACGTGGTAGAAGTCTTTGCTCAGGCAGTCCTTTGTTCTTCCCAAAGTTCTTTCTTGCTGTGTGTAGACAATGGACAAAAAAGAGAGCGACGAACGGAGGCGAAAGACGCGTCCAAAGAGGCGTTAAAAGAGACGAAAGAGCAGAAAGAGCGTGTCAAAAGAGGAAGTAGCAGGGGTTTTTCCTCCTTTTATAAGTTCTGTTGAGCTTTCGCGGGCTTCTGGGTTGACAGCAACCTCAGCCAATAAGCCTTCTTGGTGGGCGGGCTTGATGAACTTTAGTCCAATGACAGGCTTTGTCTGCGAGGGACCAATAGAATGGAGAAGCTGGGGCTCAGTGAAGGCTGGGTGAAATTTGATACTGGTCAGCATGGATACACACAATTTTAATACACTGGAATATGCTTTTACACACTTATGTATAACTAAGCTATCCTTAGTCATTAGCGTAACTTATAAGCAATGCTTTTAAATCAACATGCAGGAATAAACATTCATTTAAACATTTTTAACATGCATATATATAAAATCACAGATTAATGCATTTCACACATATTATTGATTTTTCACATTAAAACATCAGAGTCCATTTGCTTTTCATGGTCCTGAAAAGAAAGTTTAGAATTGAGTTTGTAATAATGTACTTTAAAGTTCACTGGTTAAATCCAGCATGTCCCAAAGTTTAAGGAAATTAACTGAGTTGTGGATCTGTGTAGGCCATGATGGCTCCATGTCTGTTCCAGGTTTATGGGGGCAATAAAGGGGCACAGGAGGAAATAGGCTGAATTCTTTTAGACTGGTTTTAGCAAAGGAATGGGATTTCAGCTGTGGTCTGGGGAAGAAAATCAGTTCTTGACTGTCTTACTCCTGGGTGAAACAAAATGTCTTTAAGCAGAAGAATAATTATTGCTGAGCCAAAGTGAGATGATGCTACAATGGAGTTAATAAATAGATACCTAAATTATGTGCAATATATTGTTACAGCTTGTTCAACTCTTTGACAGCAGCAGGGACAAAGCTGTTTTTGTAGCGCTGGGTTCTACTTTTTAGGACAGCAAACCTCCGTCTTGAGGGAAGAAGCTGAAAGTGGCAGTGCAAAGGGTGGGACTCATCATTTAAAATGGAGGTAGCAATCCTCTGTACTTGTCTGGTGTACAGGGATGTCAGGCTCAGCTGTGGCTCACCAAGCAAACGACTGGACCATCTAACTACCTGATCCAAGGATTTCCTCTGTTTCAGTTTTATCTGACCAAACCATGACACTAAAGAAAAGGATAAAACAGATTCAATAAAAGCCTGATAAAACATTGTCATTATGGTTCGGTCAACTTGGAAGCGTGCAAGTTTTCTCAAGCAATGCAAATGTTGCTGACCGTTTTTGCACACCCTTTCACAGTTCTCTTCAACGTTTAAATTACTATCAATAATCGTCCCAAGATATTTGTAGGATTGTACACATTCGGTGGTCTGGCCTTTTAGTACGGTGACTTTGTGCCTGGGATTTTTCCTCCTAAAGTTAATAATCATGTCTTTAGTTTTTGTCATATTCAGCTGCAGGTAGGAATCCTCACACCAGTGAACAAAATCATCAACTACTGGGCCGTGGCCACTCTCACCATCCTGGAGGAGACTGACAATAACTGAGTCATCAGCATACTTTATAATGTGTCTGTTGTCATGTCTTCTCCGACACATGTTTGTGTACAGGATGAAGAGTGGTGGTGACAACACACACCCCTGAGGAGAGCCAGTAGAAGAGCACTTTAGGTCAGACAATGTACCTTTGACCCTTACTCTCTGCGTCCTGTTGGTTAAGAAATCCAGAATCCAACCCACCAGATTATTGCTCAAATCAAATTGCTGCAGGAGCCTTTCAACTAAGATATGAGGTTGGATTGTATTAAAGGCGGAGGAAAAGTCCACAAATAAAAGTCTGGCGTGTGTCCCATTAAAATCCAGATGTTTAAAAAGCATGTTAGACAGAGTGACAGTGGCATCCTCCACTCCTGTGGAGGATGCCTCCTGACTCCTGCCCAGTGTCAGACAGCTTGGTCTCAGTCGCAGGTCATGGGTCTTGCAACAGGATAATGACCCAAAACACACAGCTAAAAACACCCGAGAATGGCCAAGAGCGAAACATTGGACTATTCTAAAGTGGTCTTCTGTGAGCCCTGATCTAAATCCTATTGATCATCTGTGGAAGTAGCTGAAACATGCCGTCTGGAGAAGGCATCCTTCAAACCTGAGACAACTGGAGCAGTTTGCTCATGAGGAGTGGGCCAAAATACCTGCTGAGAGGTGCAGAAGTCTCATTGACAGTTACAGAAATCGTTTGATTGCAGTGATTGCTTCAAAAGGTTGTGCAACAAAATATTAAGTTAAGGGTACCATCATTTTTGTCCAGGCCTGTTTCATGAATTTGTTTTTTAAAATAATTCTGTTGAACAACAATTCAAAAGCATTGTCTGATTTTCAATGGTTAATTTTCATAGAATTTTTATTTTTTACTACTTTTGTGAGATTCAAGTTATTTCTGTGACCATTGTGAGTTTTTCTTTCATTAACAGAGGGGTACCAACAATTTTGTCCACATGTGTACATGAGTCTATGCCTGCAAGCTCATGATGCCATGTCTGTGACATCATGAGCTTGGGTACGAAAATTGGGTAAAAAAAAAAGCTTCTTAAGAGGCACTCCGGTGGCTATAAATCCCTTATAAAAACAGATCTACATTTTCAAAAATGGTATCTTATGCTCTTTTTTTCTACAAAAAAACTTTCATTCTCTTAAAGTTTCATGTCTTTTCAGTTTTCACCCCCCCCCCCCCAAAATGCCAGAATTGGTGATTAATAGGCCCAACCACATCCCACGAGGCTAATAGTGGCTAGAACTATATTATTAAAATAAAAAAAGACTTACCGGTTGAAGGACATGTCCAGTTGTGGCCCAAGATAATGACTGAAACTGCATTGGTCCTTAAAAGCAGTTTAATGGTAAAACCCATCTTAATTTGGGTAATGTTTTCAAAGTAGCTTGTTAAAAAGTGCTAACTGATTGGCTCAACATTACCCACATGCCAGCACAATGAATAGGAAAAAGTGTGAGCTGGTTACAATGTGAGAATTTAAGTGAATGTTAAAGGACTGAGAAAACTTCAGTGGGCAAGTGTGAATGTCCTTGTAATCTTTCTGTCAGCTGTTTTTTGAAAATTAAATTTAATGTGTTTATTGTATGTGCCCTTGACTCACTGGTAGTATGTAATTTTTGCACTTTTTCATGTTTTAAAAATGCATTTTTTCAGTTGCTGTCTTGGTCACTCTTGAAAAAGAGATTTTTTTTTTTAAACCTTAATGAGACTTTTTAAAAAAAGATATAAAACACATAAACTGTTCTTTCAGTTAACTTTCAGTTATTGAGAAAAGCTGAAATCAACTCCTTTCAGAACCTTTCACAAAGTCCAGATGTGGTTTGCAGTATTTAACACAGTTAATATACCTGAGCACTTAAATAGGATTTTTAAAACGCACCAGGAGTCCATGTGGTTCAGTATACCTTGTCATTATTTAAAATGGTTCAGAAGCTCTTCTGCATTAGAGCCACTTCTGTAAATGCCTTTACTAAACCAGTCAGATATTGTGTATGTGTGTAATCATATTAGTCTTAGGATGGAGAAATAAAGCCACTGATAATATGTTCAGTTGTATTTCTAGAAATGCTATTAATAAATTGTCATGTTCCCTGCTTACAGGACCAGCTGGGTTGTATAAACATTGTTTTAATATGCCGTTTTCTGGCTTTACATTTTGCTGGCAACAGACAGAACTGCAGCGCAGTGTATGATTCAGGCTCATAAAGCATTTCCTCCAGGATCAGATCCAGTATATCCTTGAAAGGACGGTGGGATTAATTGCACAGAAACAGGTGGAAATCGCTGATATACATCAAAAGCCACTTGGGCATCCCAAAAGTGGAACCAGCTCTTCAGACACTGTGATGCCACTTGATGTTTTGCATGTGTTAAACTAGATTTAACAGCATATCTCCTTCAGGTGGTGCATTGCTGCTCAGCAAACTGAGATGAAAAGTTGAGTGCAATGTAATGTTGCCTGACGGACAGCAGTAATGGATAATAAATCCCAGGTTTAGGTGGTGTTTGATCATAAATCACACTCCGACTGTTAACCAAAGTCAAATCCATCAGGCTGCAGTGCAACAGGAAGTACCGGCCTGGAGGAGTGCGAATAAATCGTGTTTTGGCTAATGTTTTGTCTCCCAAACTGTCTCTGCATACAACCGAATATTTTTTCTCTATACTTTGTCTTTATTAGGAAAACAACATCACAAATTCTTAGGTTAGTTAAGAGTTAAAATAGGGTAAAAAAAAAATATGAACTAAGCATGAGCTGTATATAGAATACTTTAGAAAACTTTCACTACAGGAAGAAAAACCCCTCCGCTGTAACTTTAATCTTTTTGATATATTTTTTATATCTGTCCAGATTCATGAGCTGTGGGTGGATGTGGGTTGGAGGGTGGGGAACCAGTGAATCAGAATGCATCATCTACTCTGTGGCAGAAACCCAAGCAGGGGGAAGCAGTTGAAAGGTTCACTAATATGATGTTTTGCTGCTTGTTTCTTTTACTGCAAGGTCATCATAAAGATAAAAATAATCCCCCATGACAAATTTGTTTTCAAAAGGTTTCACTCTCCTTCTCTATCATCTCTGAGAAATACTGCCCGATAGTGCTGACTCCAATAGAATGCTTTGATCGGGGCCTGATGTATTACCCTGTCTCTCCTGTAATTCAAATGCCTCCACCACTTGTTTGGGGAAAGAACACCAGAGTGTGAAATGGGCCTTTGGGAATCCTGCTAAAAGGCATCTTTACTCCCAGACACATGTTGAGACGTGTCAGATTCCTAATCTGATGAAAACCCATGTGCAAACACTTACCAATGAAAGGTAATTGTGTTGATGCAAATGCACGGCCGACTAGGAGGAGAGACAATTCATCAATGCAGCAATGGGGCTTGTCCTGGCCAGGGATCAAAATGAGATGAAAATCCTGCAGTTGATGCATTTTTGATAAATTTGTCCAGGATATGACTCCAGTCAACATGTGAGGTATGGGACAGCAGGAATTATCCTCTCACTTGATGTAGTAATGGCTTGCTGAACTATGGGCTTTGCATCTAATGGAGCTTCTGAACAATGTTTACCTTTTTTCCCCCCTCAATCGTCCAGTCACTATAAATTTGAACCGGGTAAACTGCAGCATATATATAGTAGTTAAGAGAAATTGGTTGTCATGAATGCCCTTCGGGGCAGGAAGATGAGACCCACGTGCTGAACTGTGAGTCTGGGCAATTTATTGAAAAGAAACAATAAACATAAAGTTCAACACAGTGCGCTCAACACAAAAACAAACGAAGTTGATAACTGACAGATTTTGCACACCAGAGCAGGGCAGGGCTCTGGTGGAGATGAGGAGAATGCAAACCAAGACAGCGGCAAGTGGAAATGAAAATAACTCCCCTTAAATAGGGATCAAAAAACCCTTTACATAATCAATGACCGGTGTAAGCTATCTGAACAGGCAGGAAAAAGCATTGACACATAATTCGGACCAACTGGGAACAATGAGGAAGCCATCAGAGCTTACAGCTGGCAGGGCCATGCCCATGCAGAGCAAAACCCCAGAAGGCCATTGACAGCTGTCAATCCCGAGAAAAGAGCACAACAGATTACAAACATAAAGATATGGCAGAAAATGGAGACAGGCAACCTCAAAAATACAATAAACAAACTATAATGAACATAAACGAGAAAATAAATCGTACTGACAAACAATATAGGATAAGTGACAACTCATAATGACAACACAGTACAAATATGAAAAAAAGGCAGACAACCTGAGCCTGGTGGAATCCCCCCGTGCTCACAAAGTCACAACCCCCCCCACCCCCACCCCTCAAGGGGTGGATACTAGACACCTCAGGGTAATATCAAAAGAAAAGAACCCCCACACACAGAAATCCCACCCCAACAAGAAAGCAACCCCACCCCGGGTGGGAGGAGGGGGACCCAGACACGGAAGGACCGAACCAAACCAAAAAGAACAAGAAAAGCTCTCAGGAAGCATCCCATCAAGGCCCAGACTGAGGGAAAACATCAAAAACAAAATGCCGCTTAGGACCCACACAGAACTGGGCACCTAGGCCCACTAGACCAAAGAACAAGGCAGTTCTAGTGGTTGGCCGAAGTCCCTGGCCTGACAGAAGGCGAGATGGTTAGAGGCGGGTAGTCTGCCAGAGAATGTGAACCACCCAACCCAACGACAACGCCTGTCAGGAGGTCGGCCAGAGTTCTTTAGCCACCACCACAGACAGGGTGGTCCAGGGGGTGGCCACCCAACTGGGATGACCAGAGGTGAGAAAGGAAGAAGAGTAGAGGGAGCCCCAACAATGTCAAGCAGAGGACGTGGCACCATGACGGTGTCTGGAAGAGGAGGGGGGACCACGACAGTGTCAGGCACAGGAGGGGCAACCATGATGGTGTTTGGCATAGGAGGGGCAACCACGATGCCCTTGGGCTGGCCAGCAGCACCCTCAGTGGTCCCGGATTGGGACAAAGTTGCACACACGGAGGCTCTGGGCTGGAGCAAAGCTGCCCCCATGGTGGCGCCGGGCTGGAGCAAAGTCGCACCTGTGGTGGCTCCGGGCTGGAGCAATGCTGCACCCACAGTAGTCCAAGACTGGGACATAGCAGCCCCCGCTGTGGCCCTAGAGTGGGGCGAGGTTGCACCCGCGGTGGGTCTGGATTGGGACAAAGTTACACCCACGGTGGCTCCAGGCTGGAGCGACGCTGCTCCTGCGATGGCTTCAGGGTGGAGCAACACTGCACCCATGGTGGCACCGGGCTGGAGCGACACTGCACCCGTGGTGCCTCCGGGCTGGAGCGATGCTGCATCCGTGGTGCCTCAGGGCTGGAGCGATGCTGCACTCGCAGTGGTCTCAGACTGGGACATAGCTGCACCCTCAGTGGGTCCAGGTTGGACCAAGGCTGCACCCTCGGAGGGCCCAGACTGGGCCAAGGCTGCATCCTCGGTGGGCCTTGATTGGGCCAAGGCTGCACCTTCAGTGAGCCCGGACTGGGCCAAGGCTGCACCCTCAGTGGACCCGGACTGGGCTAATGCTGCACTCTCGGAGGCCCTAGGCTGGAACAAAGCACCCATGACGACCTCCACTGGAAGGGAAGCAGTGCCCTTGAAGACCTCAGCCGGAGGGGAAGCAGCACCTGCAAAGGTCCAGGACTGGGGCAGAGCGCCTGCGACAACCTCAGCGGGAGGAGCCGGACCAACGATGATTTCTGGAGGAAAGCCTAGACCCATGGAGACATCTGGTACAGATGGAATATCCTCGGTGACCCTGGGGAAAAACTCGGACAGGAGATGCAAAGACACGGGGTCAGGATCACTGGTAGCAGTGGAGCCCAGAAAGGTGAGCTCAGGTGCAGCTGACGGCTGCACTTGGCTCTCCCCACCTAGAGCAAGGCAAGATTTCTCCAAAAGAGAGACAGAGACAAAGAAGCGCACTTGCCTGATCTCAAGCTCCACCTCCATCCAGGACTCCAGTGATCCAGGTGGTGGTTCTATGGGCCCGGCTCTCTGGGGACCCAACTCCAGCTCTGCTGTGGTAGCCCCTGCAGCAGGTATGGTGGTCAGTTCAGTCCTGGGGCCTCCCAGTGAGGTGACCCATGCAGGTGGCTCGCCCTGCGTGGTGACAGGAGGTGGATCTCCTGCTGGCGCTGAATCCTACTTGGCAGGAGCCTGGGGCCGCTTTTGTATCAGCGCAGGCATCAGCTTGGTTTTAGCGCACACCCTAGGTCCAGAGCATGGCTGCAGGGCTGGAAACAGGTCCTCCAGGGCCGCAGGCTCCTCCAACATCTGGTGGCTCAATCCAGGAGCCGGCGTACACTCAAGCGGCAGAGGGGAAGACACGGAGAGAACAGGTGATAATCAATCAAACTTTATTTCTAAAGCACTTTAAAAACAACTACTGGGCTGGTTACCAACCACCAATCAAATCTAAAAGAAGAAGAAGAAGAAGTTACACGGTGCTGTACATCAGGAATAGATCAAATGAAAAGGACATAAAAGACAGTAAAATGCAACTAAAAAGGTATAAAACAAAACAAGTAAAAATGACAATCATATAATAAAAGCAATAAAACAAGTGCAATCGATGTTTCATGCTGGGTTGAAGGGCAAGGTTCGATGAAAGGACTGGCTGTTACAGTCCCTGCTGTTTGCACCACTTCTGAGTCCGTGGGGAGTTCTTGAGAGATGGCTCCTATAAGGCTTCACCGCCGGGACACATTGTCAGTTGTGTACTTCAGCATTACAGGGTGTTTAGGCCATTTATCAAAAGACACACTCCACTGAGGCAGGACCACCACAGGTTGATCAAGCCAGTTTCAAAAGGTGGCAGAGGTTGTCGACCAGCTCTTGATAGCCTATAGAGTAAAGATGAGTTTTAAGATCAGTTTTAAAAGTGGACAGTGAAGGAGCCTGTCTAAAAGGCATGTTAGTACATATACTAGGCAAATGAAGACTGTTCCATAGTTTAGGAGCAGAAACAGAAAAAGCTCTGTCCCCTCTGAGCTTCCTCTTTGATGAGTGCTGGTCGATGCCAGTCCAAGACAAAGTCTAGGGACAGATGGTTTTTTCGCACATGGGTTGTTGTTCGGAGCTCCTTTTGGGAACTCCTTGTGCAAGGATTTAGAGTGATGATAATCAAGTAGTATGTGGTGGTAATGCACCTGTAAGCTGGTTGCCAACCGCCAATCAAATCTAAAAGAAGAAGAAGAAGAAGAAGGTATCTCCAGGAGCGGCTGATCAGCTGACCTGAGAGACTGAGTAGGAGTGTAAAAGTGAAGAAGCTCAGAGAGGTAAGGTGGGGCATGGCCATTTTTTGATTTAAAAACAAAAATAATTTTAAAATGAACCCTAAAGTGCACAGGCAGCCAGTGGAGGGAAGCTAAAATAGGTGTAATGTGGCCCCTCTTACGTGTTCCAGTTAAAAGACGTGCAGCAGCTTTCTGAACCAACTGGAGACATGCGAGCTAAGACTGGCTGACTCCAAAATAAAGTGCATTACAGTAATCTAGCCAAAATTTGATGAAGGCATGGATTACTGTCTCAAAGTGCTGTTTAGAGAGAATGGGTTTAACCTTTGCCAGTTGCCTTAAATGAAAAAAAAGCTGCACTTCACTACTGCAGCAATTTGACAATCTAGTTTAAAATCACTGTCCATCTTTAAAACCCAGATTAGTGACAGTAGGTTGAACAAATCCTGTCAAGGGACCCAAGTCAACGGGTGGGGGGGGGGGATTTGCAGGAGCAACTGGGTCCACCCACAATCACTTCTGTCTTCTTTTCATTAAAACTTAAGAAGTTCACTGCCATCCAATCTTTAAGTCATTAGCTACAGCAGGTGGTCAGAGCTCACAGGGCTGCAAGGACTGAGCCTCACCACCAGGAATCAGGCAAGATAATTCAAACGTAGGTAATAGAAAATGAAAAGTCACTTGCCCGTATTCCCGGGGCATGATGTTTACTTCTGCAGCTAGCTGGAAATTGACCCTCTCCGTGACTTCAACGGTCGTGGGTCCCCTCTGAGGAATGTGAAGCAGGTGCCCCTGCCGACATGGTTTCGGGCAGAGCTGGGGAAAAAAGAGCTTGGCTCACAGCAGCGGGAGGAGGCGTCGAGGGGAAGCAGGGAACAGCAGTTGCAGAGAGGGAGAAGGCTGACAATTCAGCCGAAGAAGGAGAACTTGGAAGGTGCAC
Source organism: Pholidichthys leucotaenia (assembly GCA_020510985.1). Lineage (NCBI taxonomy): Eukaryota > Metazoa > Chordata > Actinopteri > Cichliformes > Pholidichthyidae > Pholidichthys > Pholidichthys leucotaenia. Next base: position 276,951,448 of record CM035840.1, on the reverse strand, counting down.
TGCTGAGAGAGGCTTCTGTCCCGGCGTAGGAGAAGCTACCGATTGAGAGGTAGGAGCGTTTTTTCCGGCAGGATTTCCCAGAACGATGGTGAGGAGTGGGAGGCAGAGACATAGGTTCAAGGTGGAGAGGGAGAGGCTACGGACTCAGGGGACGCTCACACATCGGCTCAAACTTTGGGTCCCTCGGTGAAATTTCCTCGAGCTCCTGAGCCAAATCCAGGAGGATCCATGGCTTAACTTCAAGGAGGAGGTCATTTTCTGCCAGTATAACCTGCTTGTCTGCTCGGGTGACTATAGGAGGACGGGAATCTCCTTCCTTCCCTGTTTGTACAGGGGTTAGGCAGGGGTGTGTATTAGCACCAGTACTTTTTAACATCTTCCTGCTCTGTGTCACCCAGCTTCTCCACAAGGAGATTGAGGACAGCAGCGGTGTAACAGTGGACTTCCGTCTAGATGGCAACCTTTTTAATATAAGGAGGCTCCAGGCAACCACCAAACTGCAAAGGGTGAGAGTCATTGAGCTACAGTATGCAGATGAATGTGCTCTGGTATCTCATAGCCCACAAGATCTCCAGTCTGTTCTTACTGCTGCGGTGAGAGCATACAGCAGGATGGGACTGACGGTGAACACCATCAAAACAGAGGTCGTCTGCCAATGGAGCACCAATATCCCATCTACTCCACCTACCTTCACTGTTGCTGGTGAACAGCTGTCTGTTGTTCCATCTTTCAAGTACCTGGGGAGCATCCTCTCTGTAGACAACACCATTGACAGTGAGGTCCAGAACAGGATCAGGCAGGCATCAGCTTCTTTTGGGAGACTCCAGCGTCGGGTCTTCCAGAACAAGAACCTCCATCTCCAAACGAAGATCTCTGTTTACCAGGCAGTCTGTGCCACTACTCTTCTCTACAGCTGTGAATCCTGGGTGACTTACAGCCACCACATTAGGGATCTAGAGCGGTTCCATATATGCTGCCTTCAGCGCATCCTGGGAATCACCTGGCGTGACCATGTGCATCATTCTGAGATACTCTTTAAGACCAGCTGTAGGATTATTGAGGCAACGATCACCTAGCACCAGCTACACTGGCTGGGACATGTGGTGAGGATGCCCCCAAACCGGCTGCCTCGCAGGGTGTTATATGGCCAGCTACACCATGGTCGACGCTCTGCTGGAGGGCAGAAGAAGCACTACAAGGACCAGCTAAAGATGGCCTTAAAGAAGTGCAGGATCAGATCTGAGGCTCTGGAGGAGGCTGCTGCTGACCGGAACACCTGGCAACAGCAGTGCCTTGTGGGGACCCGTATGATGGAGGAGGACAGAACAGCCAGGAGACAGGAGAGAAGACTGAGGAGGAATGCACCTGCAGCCCCTGCTGCCACTACTACAACTTTTACATGCCCTACCTGCAACAGGACATGTGGGTCCAGGATAGGACTACACAGCCATCAAAGGACTCACCGATAGAAGTGGATGTCATCATCGGACTCGATGGACAACCGCAAGCAAGCAAAGCAAGCAAGCAAAACCTGCTTGCACTCCTCCAGCTCCTCGGCCGATAGAGTGGGCCAAGGCTTGGGAGGAGCTGCCACCGGAGAGCGGTGAGAGGCTGGAGGCTTCCATTTGCGTGAGCGCTTGCTCTTCGTTGGCGCAGGCGCAGGCATCAGAGCTGACTTCCCTAGCTAATCACTCGTAGATTGAGGAAGAAATATGGAGAGAAGAAGGTTTGTGAGCTCTGGGTGATCCCACAGGCTGGGGCATGCCTCAAGCATGCCCTATGACCTGTGCCGCACCCTCCAGACACTCCCGGGCTGCCTCAGGAGTACAGGAGGCTTGAGCCTGGAACAGAATATCCTCCAGGACACACACTGACCATCGCTCCACTTCGTCCAGTCTAAGGGTGGACACCTCCGGGGTGACAGACATGGTAATTCCAGATGTGAAAAGAAAACCGAAAAAAAAGTAGAGAAACCAACAAGCTTTCGCCGCCGCTGAGGTGAACGAAATGGCCAAAAAAAATCACCAAACTCACAGTAGCTGGGTCTCTACTGGCTGCTGTTTTCTGTCATGAATGCCCTTTGGGGCAGGAAGATGAGACCCACGTGCTGAACAGTGAGTTTGGGCAATTTATTGAAAAGAAACAACAAACATAAAGTTCAACAAAGTGCTCTTAACACAAAAACAAATGAAGGAGAAAACTGACAGATTTTGCTCACTAGAGCAGGGCAGGGCTCTGATGGAGATGAGGAGAATGCAAACCAAGACAGCGGCAAATGGAAATGAAAATAACTCCCCTTAAATAAGGATCAAAAAACCCTATACATAATTAATGACTGGTGTGAGTTATCTGATTGGGCAGGAAAAAGCAATGACACATAATTCAGACCAGCTGGGAATAATGAGGGAGCCACTGGAGCTGACAGCTGGCAGGGCCACGCCCACGCGGAGCAAAACCTCAGAAGGCCATTGACAACTGTCAACCCCGAGAGAAAGAACACAACAGAATACAAACATAATGATATGGTAGAAAATGGAGACAGGCAACCTCAAAAATACAATAAACAAACTATAACGAACGTAAATGGGAAAATAAATCATACTGAAAAGCAATACAGGATAAGTGACAACTCAAAATGAAAACAGTACAAATATGAAAAAAGGTAGACAACCTGAGCCCGGTGGAATCCCCCCGCGCTCAGAACGTGACATTGGTCATCATTAATAACAGCTAACATGCTTCATGGCAATTTGCTTCAAAGTTAAGCTTGTTGATTTATACAAGAATCAGTAACAGATTGTCCAATTATGCTGGGTGCCTGCAGGAAACGCTGCCATATGTAACAAGCTCCAGCTAAGACAGCAGTCTAAACTTCACTTATACATTATGTGAGTATTAAGAAGTTGTCAGTACACCAAACAGAGACATCAAGTTTAAAACACTGGCTGGGAAATATTTCAACGCTTATGTGTGATCTCTCCTTTTGACTAATTGGCTTTGGCTACAGTTTCATTTCTATACACGTGCATGAATAATATTAAGCCATTATGATAAGTAATAGCAAAGACAAAAAGACATCAATGAAAGGTCATTAAAAAGAATGCTCATTCACTATAAATTTCAACTTCTTTTTTCTGCTAATAGCAAAACCCCAGCATTGATATCGACTAATGGCTACACAGGCTGGACCGCATTTAGGCGAGTCCTCCATAATAAATTAGGCTTTCTTTATTTTTCTCTATGAATAGGAAGGCACATCTTAAAAGGTTTTTTTTTTTTTTTTTTTTTTTTTTTAAAGCAAGAGTAGGGAGTTCTTTTTTGTTGTTGTAATCAATATAATTTTGAACCAGTTTCCAGGTTTGTCAAGGTCAGCAAAGTAAAAACCTTTGCATCATGTTTTATTTGGAAATAAATGGATAACTCTAGCATCTCAAAGAGGCCATGCACTTTGTGCACATTTCATCTCATTAGAGTTTGCTATTGCCTTTGCAGTGATCCCATTCAGCTATTCCAAACAATACATCAGGATGTCTTTAATTCACAAAACTTATTTTGTCTTAAGTATAAAACAAAAAAAAATAAGAATGATGAGGAGAATCCACCTCAGTATGTTTACACTCAGACGGAAGGACAAGGGGAATCGTCATGGGGGTTTGTGTGTTGATGTGGGGGTTGGTGTGTTGATGCGAACAGTGACAAAGAGAATGGGAATTGCAAAGGCTTTGATGTTAATGCAGCACCACAGAAGGCTGACCGAGTGGTATGCTATAAGAGCAGAGGTGCCTGTGACCTGTTACTCTTTTGATGCTTGCAATTCTAGAGAATGTGAGAGAGAGTGATGAATAAAGCCTCTTCTGCCCTGGACCTCTCCACCTGATTATTTCTCTCTCCACACTGGTGACCCTTGACGCACAATGGAACTTGAGGCGAACAAACCGGAGACGACCCGGAGTGGAGGTGCCAGCAACGCGTGCGCCGTTTCGGTCAAACTCCCTGACTTTTGGCTGCACGACCCGAAGTCTTGGTTCCTCCACACCGAGGCCCAATTCGCGCTCCGGGGAATAATGGCTGATGACACCAGATATTACTACATTGTCGCAGCACTGGACACACGCACAACTCAGCAGGTGGCGAGCCTGCTCCAATGGCCCCAAGCCCATGACAAATACAAGGCTCTCAAAACCGCTCTGACCCAGCGCTATATACTCTCAGACTGCAAGAGAGTGGAAAGGCTCCTGATGAGCTCCGAGTTGGGAGACGGGTCAGCGGTCGAGTTAATGGAGAAGATGTTGATGTTGATGGGCACAGATGACGGGCATTTCCTCTTTGCCCACCTTTTCCTCCGGAACCTCCCGACGGCAGACAGGGCGGTCCTTGCCAATTTTCCGCTGCTGGTCGCGTGCAACTACCGGGTGCTAGCGCAAGAGGCAGATCAGATTATCTTCACCACCAGAGCCCTTGCAGTGAATGCAGCAGCGTCAGAACCCAGCGAGACAGCCAGCGGGAAGCCAAGAAGCACCGGAGAGACACCCTCTGCTTCTACCACCGCCATTTTGGAGAGGACGCATGGCAATGCGTGCCACCGTGCCAATTCAAGTGCTCGGGAAACGCCAGGGCCGGCAGTCAGTAGCAGCTGCGACTGCCGGTGAAGCAAGCAAACTGCTCTATGTGACAGACTCACGCCCGGGGAGACGGTTCCTCGTGGACTCCGGCTCCCAAAAGAGCCTCAAGCTGCCGTCCTACGTCGACCGACTGGCGGGAACTAGCAGCCCCAAGCTGACGGCCACAAATGGCTCAGACATTAAGACTTTTAATGAGAGGACACTGACTGTATACTTGCACGGCCGTACATACCAATGAACGTTCGTCATAGCAGCATGCTGCTTCCCCATTTTGGGTGCTGATTTTTTGTGTGCACACAGTCTACTAGTCGATGTGGCAAACAGATGCCTGATTAACGCAATGTCTTTTGATTCTCTCCCCTGTACAGCTAGAGGAGCCGGGCTCACAACGCTAGCCAATGTCACAGCTCCAGGGGGTAAGTTCCACACACCGCTCACCCAGTTCCCAGCACTCACGGTCTCAACCTTTTCGGCGACCATCACTAAACACGGGGTGGAGCACTTCATTACCACCACGGGGCCCCCCGTTTTCGCACAACCTCGGCATCTGGACGCAACTAAACTGGCCATAGCGCGCGAGGAGTTTACCAACTTGGGAAAGATGGGCATCATCAGACGCTCAAACAGCCCATGGGCATCCCCACTACATATGGTTCCTAAAGCTGAGGGATCATGGCAACCGTGCAGAGATTTCCGCAGATTGAACAACGCCACAGCGCACGACCGCTACCCAATCCCACATATTCATGATTTTTCCATTCACCCCACCGGGGCACACATTTTTTCCAAGATAGACCTGGTCCACGGTTACCACCAGGTCCTAGTGTGCGCTGAGGATATACCTAAAACGTCAGTAATAACCCCGTTATTACAGAACACAATCTGCCGTTTGTGTTCGTCTACCTGGACGACATCCTGGTGGCCAGCGCGTCCAAGGATGAACACGTAGCCCACCTCAGGACAGCCTTCCAGAGGTTAGAGGAGCATGGATTAATAATCAACCCGGCGAAGTGCCAGTTCAGGGTGACGGGAATCGATTTTTTGGGCCACCGCATCTCACCGGAGGGCGCGATACCCTTACTAGACAAAGTGCGCGCGGTGGCAGATTTTCCCTGCCCTCAGACGGTCAGGGCGCTGCAGGAGTTTTTGGGGATGGTTAACTTTTATAACCATTTCCTCCCCCGTGCAGCCCAGCTCATGAAGCTGTTGTACACCACACTTAAGAAACAGGAACTGGCGGACAGAGTTGACTGGACTCCTGAGCAAAAGCAGGTGTTTTCCAAGGTTAAAACAGCCCTGGCGAACGCCGCACTGCTGGCGCACCCGGACCCTCGGATAGTGCTCACTACCGATGCCTTGGATGTGGCAAAAGGAGCTGTCGTGGAGCAGCACATCGCCAGTTCTTGGCAACTGCTTGCCTTTTTTAGCAGGTCTTTGCGTGACAGTGAGCGTAAATACAATGCGTTCGACAGAGAGTTACTGGCTCTCCACCTGGCCATATGCCACTTCCAGTTCTGGCTGGAAGGGCGCACCTTCACTGCGTTCGTGGACCACAAGCCACTAACATGCACGATGGCCAAGGTTTCGGAACCATGGTCGGGCTGGCAGCAGAGACAGCTGGCTGCGATCTCGGAGTTTATGGCCGACATTCAGCATGTGGCTGGTAAACTCAACGTGGTGGCGGACTGCCTCTCGCGCGCATTAGTGGCCCCAGTCTACGTGGGGATAGATTACACGACCATGGCCACTGAGCAGATCGGCGATGCGGACGTTTGTGCGCTCCAGTCTGGACTGACAGGGTTAAGGCTGGAGAGCAGAGTACTGCAGGATGCCCCCCCCCCCCAATCTGTGATGTTTCCACGGGCTGCCCGTGCCTGGTAGTCCCACGCGCTTGGCGCCGCTGTGTTTATGAGTCGGTTCACTCCCTGGTGCATCCCAGGAGTGCGCGCGTCAGTCAAAATGGTGGGAGCAAATTTCATCTGGCCTAGCCTGCGCAAACAGATGAAACAGTTTGCTGCAGTCTGCATAGCGTGCCAACGAGCCAAAGTGCACAGGCACACAGAGGCCCCCTTGAAGCCATTCCATATCCCGGCTAAGCGGTTCAAACATGTTCACGTGGACCTCTTGGACCCCCTTTCGCCATCGCAGGGGTTCACGCACCTCCTGACAGTGGTGGACCACACCATGCGCTAACCCAAGGCAGTCCCGCTAGCTTCCACCACGTCCACAGAAGTTGCACGCCCTTTATTGACGACATGGGTGGCACGTTTCGGCGCCTCTTCGGATATCACGTCTGATCGGGGTCCGCAGTTTGTTTCCGACCTCTGCTCCACCATGGCCCAGAGCCTGGGCATCACACTTCATTGCACAACCGCGTACAACCCCCAGGCCAATGGGTTATGCGAGCATTTCCATAGATTGCTTAAAGCAGCACTCAAGCCTTCGCTTATGGATGCAAATTGGGTAGACCGGTTGCTATGGGTCCTATTAGGGTTGTGTTCAGCACCAAAGTTGGATTTGGTGGCCTCCCCAGCAGAGCTGTTGTTCTCCCAGCTGCTGCAGCTCCCAGGGAATTTTTTTACGGACAGCCCAGTGCCGAACACCGATCCATCCCTGCTTTCACCACATAACGCAGTGGCAGGGACGGTACCCGGTCCAGTCCACCACTGTTTTCCACGCGCTTTTGTGCCAAAGGCCTTGAAGGACGCAGCGTTCGTATTTGTCAGGCACTATGCCCACCGGACCCCCTTGCGCCCACCCTACGATGGCCCGTTCAAAGTGCTGGAACCCGGGGATAAACATTTTGTGTTAGACTTGGGGGGACGCAGGGAAACAGTCTGTATAGACAGGCTTAAGCCCGCTTTCGTTTTAACAGATGAGCAAGTGGTGTTGGCTCGAGCTCCTCGGCGCGGACGACCCCCACTGAGAACTCCCAGGTAAATGACTCGTCAGATCAGTCACAGTGGCATGCTAAAGATAGTTCCCCCCCTCCCAATGTCCCCCCACAGACGGACGCACCCCCAAGAGCCCCCCACCGGCACAGCAACGCCACGGAGCCGCAGACCCCCCCGTTACAGCCGCTATGGATGTAGGCTGAAGCCCAAAGGACATGAGAGTTAGGGCTCAGTCTGAGTTCTGGGGGGTGCGGTGTGGAGAATCCACCTCAGTATGTTTACACTCAGACGGAAGGACAAGGGGAATCGTCATGGGGGTTTGTGTGTTGATATGGGGGTGGTGTGTTGATGCGAACAGTGACAAAGAGAATGGGAATTGCAAAGACTTTGATGTTAATGCAGCACCACAGAAGGCTGACCGAGAGGTATGCTATAAGAGCAGAGGTGCCTGTGACCTGTTACTCTTTTGATGCTTGCAATTCTAGAGAATGTAAGAGAAAGTGATGAATAAAGGCTGTTCTACCCTGGACCTCTCCACCTGATTATTTCTCTCTCCACAGCAATGTTTTTGTTTACCCATTTGTTTGGGATATTTCCAGTAATAACGGGGCTGATTCAGACTTAATTTTCCTGCCGAAACATTTATCCATCCATCCATCCATCCATCCATCCATCCATCCATCTTCTACCGCTTTTCTGGGGCTCGGATTGTGGATTGGGGCTCGGATTGTGGGGGCAGACTGCCCCAGACTGACCAGACTGCCGCCTGGTTCACATACTGTAGCACCATGGTCCCCATGATCCCTCCTGCAGGTGGTAAGCCCACTGCAGGGACTCATGTGGCTCCTTTGGGTACACTGGGTCCTTGATGTAACTTTTTTCATGGGGATCTTCTGGGCCGCTCTTGGTCTGGCCCTTCACCCAAGAACAATTTGTCTTGGGAGACCCTGCTGGGTGCAAGTTACCCTCTAAAATATAGCTCCTGAGATCTTTAGGGCACCCAAACCCCTCCACCACGAAAAGGTGGTGATCCACAGAATGGGGCTGAACTATTTAGAAATGTTTAAATACTTTGTGTACTTAAGGGCCCTCAACTGAACAAAAACACTTGCAAACTGCATAAAATCCAATTTTACATTTCCTGTATTATCTACTCCTTTAAAAAAATCTTTATAGCCAACAGACAAGCTTTTCAATTTGATAAACATGAAAGAAATTTTATTTATCCCAATAAAAGCAAGAAGAGATAAACAAGATAAACAGGATGGTCCACAATTCTTTTTCCAGTTTGCTAACTAGCAACTAGTTATGATACATTGCATTAGTACAGGAATTGAATACTGATATGACTATTCTGGTTACCATACTCTTATCATTCTATCAGTAAATGTGATTACATTTATCCACAGCTGTGCAGACATTACTGGTTGTGTCCTAACACTTGTACAATGGGGAATTTTCAGTGCGATGCGAAGAGCCAGCAAGCACTTAATTAGCACTGTGATGTCACAGCTAGAAGGTTCCAGATTCAACTTCCCAGGCTGGTAGGGGTAAGACTCTTTTTGTGTGGAGCTTGCATGTTTTCCCTCTGCTGTGTGGATTTTCTCTAGTTTCTCCAGTTTCCTCTCACAATCCAAAGACATGTAAGTTAAATGGTGAATCTAAAGTGGCCCGATATGTCTGCAATAACCTGTGGAGGGTTAATGTAGTTACTAGTTAAAGTGTCTGTGACACGATTTAGGAACTATGGATCAATATTCAGTATAAATTTATCTTCAATAGTCCACATAGTTGATTCTATATTATATTATGGTTCTGTTGACTTAGAAGGCTAAATAAGGCTAAATAAGTGAAAAAATATTTCTAAGTGAATTGAAATTTAGCGCCGCGTTGCACTAACGCGATATCCTGAGACGCGCCTCGTTTCCGGATATAACGTCATGAGATGAGTTTCCTCTCGGCTGATCCGTGTGCTGTCAATGTAAACAAGCTGTTTAGCTTCTGTATAAGCGAAGAAATGCCGAAACGGTAGGCAATGAGATTTATAAAAATGAAAAATGAAAAAAGTGATATAACGTTCCATCTGAAGTAAAGTCAACACTCGGCTTCAAAATTCATAGGGGAGGATTTTACTTACAGTGGAAAAGACATAATAAAATCACGATCGCCTTATTTGGAAAAAAAATCATAAGGCGATTATGATTTTATTATATTTTTTCCGCCAAAAGTACAATCCTCCCCTATGAATTTTGAAGCCTAGTGTTGACTTTACTCCAAATGGAACGACTTTGTGTTAAAAAAGATATATTGCTTTTTTCAGTTTTCATTTTTATAAATCTCATTGCCTACTGAAACTGAATATCTGAGCATTCTTTTTTTTTATTTCCCCGACAACCCGATCGGGAAAATAAAAAAAAAAAAAATTGAAGCCAAAATTTCTGTAAACCAAACGATTAAATAACGATCACCTTATGTGGATCTATCTGTATATTACCATTCAGTGTTTTGGAGGCGACCTTCACCGCTGGACCCTTCATCCTCTGATACATGCCAGTCATCGTCGCTTCCTGAACGATATGGTTCAAATAAATAGTGTTGCAGTTCTTCGTTAGAACCAACTCGTTCTTCTTCATCACTCAGTCCTGCTTCTTCCTCAAAAACTGTCAACAAATCACTCAAATCTTCGCTGAAATCGCTCACAACTTCCTCCGCTTCAGTGTACTCAGCCATGCTTGTTTACATCTGTGGTTCACCTCATTACATCACAAAATGGCAGCGGCGTTTGACCCAATTTTGATAAAAGAACATTGTAATCATCTGCATCACGATGTAATTTATGGTAGTATATGGAAAAAAAATTTATTGAATTTTTTTTGCCTATACAGAATAAAAACACAGTAGTTCTTCTTTCTAATGATGTCTTGGTTGAATTATGTCACAGACTCTTTAAGTGCTTTGAGTATACATACAGTGTGATGATCAGGCGAGCGTGCGTCCCCTCCCCTCCTGTCCCTGTCTTCTCAGCTCCGGAGTATTACCTACACCTGTGTGATTACACATGTGCTGCTCCCTAATTGTTCAGCGTATTTAAGAGCCAGCGGGTGAGAAGCTCACCGCTGGATCGTTAGGTTTGCTACCGTCGTCTGTGCCACTCATAATTATTTCCATCACATTGATCTGTGTCTTTACCTCCCATGTCATTCTGTCTCCTCAGGTTTGCTGCCACCTTAGCGGTGTGTACTCCGGGGCTGATCACGCTCGCCTGATAAAGAAGACACCAGAACGTCCACCCAGGTCACCGTCTTCCCCCCATTCCTCTGGTCCCCACAGGAGTTCCCTGCCGGACTCCTCCGCTCATTGAGTAAGAGTGCTCTCCTAATTTATTCTCCTCGTGTGGAGAATCTGTCCCTAATAATCTCTTTTTGCTCTCTCCCCGTAGGGTGCGTGCGCTCCAGCGGGCACTGGTTTTGTGTAAATTTAAGTGTGTGTTTTTGTTTTGCTCTTTTCCTTAGTTTGCTGTTCTTTAATGGCGTCATACGACATTTTTATTTTTATTTTTATTTTATTTATTTATTTCGGATAATACAGTACAGGTCAAAGAAACTGTATAATATAACAACAAGGTCAAATTAGACAAAGACTCCTTCTACTAAACAATTCCACGTGAGTTATCCGAAATGGGTGATGGCTGAAGCCGCAGCTTATATTGCCCACCCATATTCCATCCAAGAATTCAAAGAAAAAAGAGTAAACAAGACAAGAGTGATTACAATTTAGAACAAAGCTAAGACAAAGTGTGACTGAGAGGAAAAAAAAAAAAAAAAAAAAAAAAAAAAAAAGAAAACTAAGCTAAGCTAAGTTAAGCAGTTACTATTCAAGACAAATCTAAGACAGAATGTCACAGAGAGAAAAAAAAAAAAACTAAGCTACAACACAACACAGGCTGGATATGTCAATCCTTATGTGAGTTTACATGTCGTCTTGTAAATATGTTTGGAGTATTTCTTCCTTTAGTTTTTGTTTAAATTGTCCAAGCGTTGTACATGATTTTAATTCAGGTCCATAATCGTTCCATAATCTGACTCCTTGCACTGAAATACAGTGTTGCTTGGTGGTTGTTCTCACTGTAGGCTTTTGAAATATACATGTTCCTCTGAAGTGATATCGTTTCTCCCTTGTTTGGAACAACTTTTGGATATTTGCAGGCAGTGATAAATTCTTCACTTTGAACATTATTATTGCGGTTTTAAAGTCAACCAGATCTTTCAACTTGAGAGTTTTTTGTTTAAGAAAAAGTGGGTTTGTTGGTTCCCTGTAAGCTGCTTTGTTTATTATTCTAATAGCTCTCTTTTGAAGCATAAAGAGTGGATATATGTTTGTTTTATATGTATTTCCCCATACTTCATTGCAATATGTCATGTATGGGAGTATTAATGAATGATACAAGGTGTATAGTGTGGGTTGATTCAGCAAATATTTCACTCTGTGTAATATTGCAATTGATTTGGAGACTTTACCTTTAATATAATTAATATGTGACTTCCAACACAGTTTGTTATCAATTATTACTCCAAGGAATTTGGTTTCAGATACCCTTTCAATCTCTACACCATTTACACTGAGTTTGGGTACTGGATTGTTGTGATGGTTGTTAAAGACTATAAATTTTGTCTTACTTAAATTGAGTGTTAATTTGTTTGAATCAAACCACAGTTTAAGCTTTCCTAATTCCTTCCCAAGTGTATCCAGAAGTTGTTCCAAATTGTTTCCACTGCATAGCAGATTAGTGTCATCGGCAAACAATATTAAGTCCATTTTTTCTGAGACTTTACATATATCGTTTATATACATATTGAATAATAATGGTCCCAAAACTGAACCCTGTGGGACTCCACAGGTGACCTTCAGCAACTCTGAGTTTTTGTTGCTAACACATACATACTGATATCTATTCTTTAAGTAACTACTTAACCAGGACAGTGCTACACCTCTAATACCAGAATTTTGTAGTTTCTTTAATAATAAATTATGATCTACTGTATCAAATGCTTTTTTAAGATCTAGGAATACTCCAACTGAATACTCTTTATTTTCAATGGCTGTTGATATTTTTTCTGTAAATTCCATTAGGGCATATGCAGTTGTCCTCTTGTGTCTGAACCCATATTGCTGCTCACATAATAAATCATTCTTCAGTATGAAGTTGTCAATTCTCTCATAGAATATTTTTTCAAGTATCTTGGAAAATTGTGGTAATAGTGAAATTGGTCTATAGTTTGAGAGTTCCCCTCTGTCGCCCATCTTGTATATCGGAATTACTTTAGCTATTTTCATTGCATTGGGAAATATACCTGATTGGAGAGACAGGTTGCAGATATACGTCAGTGGTTTTACTATGCATTCGATAACAGTTAAGAACTTTTATATAGAGTTGTGTGTTAGGTTTTGGTTTTTACAATAAACTGGTGCATTTTTACGTCCGACTCTGAGTATTCATTCTGGCAGCTCTGCGTTTGAGCCTCACTTGCCCTGAATCATGGCAGAATGATCCAGCCAAGATTGAGGCTCAGTGAGTGCTCAGCCAGGCAAACAATCAGCACTCTGGTGCTTGGAAGCCACGGAATGCCAGGTCATGTCTTTATTTGACTAGTTTAAAACCACCACCAAGCATTTTTATTGGCTTCCTGGTGCAGCGCCTCCCCCTGCACCTGCTGCTTCGGAAGTTTCTGCCATCCACAGGAGCATTTCTGTTCCTTCATCTGCCCCTTATGGGTGGGGGGGGGGATGCAAAGGGTTCCTGCTCCACTGCCGGCTTTATTTCCAGCAGGTGGAAGGGGAGTATAGGGATGATTTGGCTAAAGTCCATTTCATGACCTTGTTACTGTGCGACCGGGCACTTAAGTGGGCACAGTCCATCTTGAGCAGCCCGGATGGCCCCCTCTACACATACGAGCAGTTTGTTTTCTCCAAGGCTTTCAACCATACGAAGAGTGAGGGGAACATTGTTAGCCAGCTGATGGGACTCCGACAGGGTGACCAGTCTATAGCCAATTTCTCTGTTGAGTTCCAGGTCGCTGCGGCAGACTCCAGATGGAATGACGCTGCCCTGCGTAGCGCCTCCCTCTGGAGCCTGGACATGCACTTCCGTGACAAGCTGGCTATCCGTGCGTCCCCCTCCTCTCTAGATTAGATTATTGCACAGGCAGTAGCACTGGATAACCGGTTTAGGGAACGTGCAAGGGAGCAGAAGAATTCTGCTTCCCCGTTCGCTCCACGGCCCCCCAGTCTCTGATGCTGTCCTGCCTGCATTGTTACCGGAGCCGATGGACCTCAGCAGGGTCCATCTGACTCCAAGGGAATGCCAGCATCGCAAGAGGGCAGGGTTGTGTATTTATTGCGGGGTTCCTGGCTATGCAATATTGAAATGCCCAATTCAGCCCAAAAGACAAGACCCGCCAGTCGCTGTGGGGGGTCTGGTGGGAGGGCCGTCGCAAAACTCTCCCAACCGTTTGGAACTCTCAGTCCTCATTCAGTTACTGGGGCCCAAGTTCAAAACCTTGGCCCTGATAGACACAGGAGCGGAGCAAAATTTCATTCAACAGGCCATGGTCTGAAAATTACAAATAACCACCAGAAATGTCCCAACTCCGTTGACCAGGGGTGTCAAACTCATTCCATGGAGGGCCAAGACCCTACAGGTTTTACCTCCACCAAGTGTCTTCAACAGTTGATTTCACTGAATTTCTTCCCATTGATTGCTGATCAATGAAAACACCTGCTGAAGACACTGGGTGGAGGTAAAACCTCCAGGGTCTTGGCCCTCCATGGAATGACTTGGACACCCCTTCCCTTGACTGTCATGGTGGTCTCAGGCAGCATCATTGCGGAGATTACCAAACTGACTGAGCCCATTTAGGTTATTCTGTCCTGTAATCACCATGAGACTGTACAGTTTTATGTCCTACTTCAAACGACCACACCCATGATCCTGGGGTATCCGTGGCTCCGTATTCACAGTCAGATCATAAACTGGAGTCAGGGCTCCATTTCATCCTGGAGCCCTTTCTGTCTGTCATGATGCCTCCGATCTTCCGTATGCTCGCCCTCTCTCCCAATCTCCTCCTCTCTGGCTGAGACGGTGAATCTCAGCTCTGTGCCCGAAGTCTACCATGGCTTAGGAGAGGTCTTTAGCAACTCCAGGGCCTTATCATTACCACTTCATCGGGCCCACGACTGTGCTGTCGACCTCCTTCTGGGCACGTGGCTGCCATCCAGCCGGCTCTACAGTTTATCTGGGTCGGAGAGGGAGGCGATGGAGACCTACATAAAAGACTCCCTTAGCGTCGGCATTATTCGTCTGTCGTCTGCCCCTCTCGGCACTGGGTTCTTTTTCATAGGGAAAAAGGGCACGACGGCCGTGCATTGATTACCGTTAACTTAATGTGATTACCTGTAAGGATAAATATCTGCTGCCCCTTATCAACTCAGCATTTTTGCTATTCCAACAGGCGCGTTACTTCACCAAGCTCGACCTCTGTAATGCGTACCACTTGATCCGCATTTGTGAGGGGGACAAGTGGAAGACAACACTTAAAACACCGTTGGGCCATTATGAGTATTTGGTTATGCCATTCGGGCAGACCAATGCGTCTTCCAGCGGTTAATTAATGACGTCTTACGGGACATGGTGAACCAGTTTCTTTTTGTTTATTTGGACAACATTTTGATTTTTTCCTGCACGCTGGAGGAGCACGTAGTCCACATTCGGTCCATCCTGCAGTGGATGCTGGAGAATCAGCTTTTTGTGAAAGCGGAGAAGTGCAAATTTTCCACTTGCTCCACTTCGTTCCTTGGGTTCATCATCGCAGAGGGAGCTTTAAAGGCCGATCCGGTGAAAATCAAGGCGGTACTAGACTGGCCAACCCCCCAGTCCAGGAAGTACCCACAATGGTTCCTGGGCTTTGCCAACTGCTAATGCCAATTTATCCATGATTATAGCAAGGTGGTGCAACCGCTTACGCAGTTGATGTCGACCAAAAGAATGTCCAAGTGGTCCGAGGCCGCTGAACGAGCTTTTGTGACCCTGAAAGGCCTTTTCACCAATGTGCACATCCTGGTGCAAGCGGATCCTTTGGCACAGTTCGTGGTCGAGGTGGATTCTTCCGACTCGGGGGTGGGTGCTGTCCTCTCCCAGCATTCCACCTCTGACCAGAAGCTCCATCCGTGTGTGTATTTCTCCCGGCAGCTAACGCTGGCCGAGAGGAATTACAATGTTGGGGACTGTGAACTGTTGGCCATTAAGCTGGTGTTGGAGGAGTGGAGACACTGGCTGGAGGGAGCTAGCCAACTGGTCACTGTCTGGGCCGATCATAACAATTTTGAATATCTTCGATCAGCCAGACGGTTGAATTCATGTCAAGCGCGGTGGACCCTGTTCTTTAATCAGTTAAATCTGTCCATCTCGTACCAACAAGGGTCCCGCAATGCCAAGGCTGACGCTCTCTCATGCCAGTTTTCTTCCGACTCTTTCTCCTCAACTTCCTCCTCCACAGTTGCTGCGTCTTCCCCGGAGACTGTTCTCCCCTCTACCTTCTTTCTCGGGACACTCTCGTGGGAGATTGAGCAGAGGGTTCGGCAGTCTCAGTCATTGGAACACATCCTGGAGGGAGGTCCGCCTGATTGGCTTTATGTACCCTCAATGTTACAAGGCTAGGTGACTAAGTGGGGGCACACCAGCTTCTTCGTCTGCCATCCTGGCATCTCCCGCTTGATTGAGCTGCTCAGGTGCTCAGGAGGGATGTGCGGGAGTATGTCAAGGCCTGTCACACCTGCATCGCAAACAAGTCTGACTCTTCCCTGCCAGCTGGCCTTCTCCATCCCCTCCCTGTGCCAAGTCATCCATGATCCCACATCGAATTGTATTTTGTCACGGGCCTCCCTCCATCCCAAGGGAAGACCGTGATCCTCACTCACAATCATAGACCGGTTCTCCAAGGCCATCTTCCTGGTCCATCTCCGCAAGTTACCATCTGCCACGGAGACAGCTGATCTGGTGATGCACCATGTGATCCAGCTACATGGGATTCCTATAGGCATAGTTGTGGACCGGGGGCAACAATTCACATCCCAGGTGTGGAAGGCGTGCTGCCATTTTTTGGGTGCTACTGCCAGCCTGACGTCCGGTTACCATCCGCAAAGTAACGGTAAGGCCGAGCGTGCCAATCAGTCCTTGGAGGCCACCCTAAGGTGCATAGCAGCCTGCACCCCGTCCACCTGGAGCTCCCACCTGACCTGGGTAGAGTATTCACACAACTCTGTTGTCTCCTCCTCTAGTGGTCCTACTCTGTTTGAGACCTCGATGGGTTACACACCACCTCCGCTGCCCATGGCGGAGATGAGTCTTGCCATCCTATCCATGGAGGTCCACGTGTGCCATTGTCGCTGTCTGTGGAGGGCCACAAGAGCGGCCCTTCTCCACTCTGCTGAGCGGACTCAACACTACGCTAACCGCAGATGTGCGCCGGGGCCAAAATACACGGTGGGACAGAAGGTCTGGCTGTCCACCAAACAGATTCTGCTCAAGATGGAGTCCCGGAAGCTCTCCCTGTGCTATCTGGGCCCGTTCCCCATCAAGCGAATCATCAATGACGTCACTGTTCAGTTGGACCTGTCACCTTCGATGCGGATCCATCCCATCTTCCACGTCTCCTGCATCAAGCCCCTCTCCGCCAGCCCTCTCTGCCCTCCTCCGGACCCCCCACCTCCCCCCAGCTCATCAACGGTCAGACCACGTACACGGTAGAGAGGATCCTGGACGTCCATCAACGGGGTCATGGGTGCCAGTACCTAGTCGACTGGAAAGGGTACAGTCAAGAGGAGAGGTCCTGGATTCTGGGAACCTACATCTTGGACAAGCGGATGGTGCAGGCATTCCACCAGACGCACCCGCATAAGCCCAGTGGGACGCCAGGAGGCGCCCCTTGAGGGGGGGCGGGCACTGTTATGATCAGACGAGCGTGCTCCCCCTCCGCTCCTACAATAAACTGGTGCACTTTTATATCTGGGCCTGAATGTTTGTTCTGGCATCTCTGCATTTGAGCCTCACTTGCCCTGAATCATAACATATAGGCACTATATAAACAGAGGTCCTTATCCCTAAAGGACTTACTTAAATAATATACAGAAAAAGCATATTTACCAAAAGGTGAGAAAATCTATGTATACATGTTGACATTAAGTGACCTCTAGTGGTCATGGAAATAATGAAATGAAAAAAAATGGTGAAGGGTTAAAACAACAATGGGCCCTATTTTGATGGTCATCCGCACACTTTTCCGACAGACTTTTGGCCGTGCGCCAGGGTTTTTATTAGTTTCTGTCATTCCATTGTCTGCTTTTTACACCTTGCATCACACCATCAAATTACCAGTAGACAGTGCGCTCGCTCTGCGCTGGGAGAAGGAGAGTCATTTCAAAGAGGTGTAGCGGCATACCATCTAATACGCATTGCTAATATAGTGCATTCCATGAGAATCTGCTTTTGATCAGGCGTGTTTCAGTGGTGTGTTTTGACATCACGCATTTCCGGAGTTCAGGAAACGGTATGCGCTGGGATCTTAATTTAATACTTAGAGTTGTAACAGTTAATGCATTTTAATTATATGATGATCATACACTGTTTTTGTTTTTTTGTTTTTTTTACTCCATCCACACTCTTATTTTAATTGTGGACTTACCATTGCAGTCTATAAATTAGGCCTTAACGTAGGATTTCTTTAGGAAATGAATGAATGAACAAGGAGCATGTGTACCAGTGTTTTCAAATGTGATGCACGGCGCACAGGGGATGGGGGTGGGGGTTCATTTTCATCACAGACTTGTTAGGCATTAATGTGTTTATTTTCAGGGGAATAAATGAATGAACAAGGCACCAGATTGCCTCCTTCCCTCCTACCCAGGACGGATAGGGGAGACCCTCAGTTGGCTAAAGCAAAAGGAGATGGAGCACTCCCCACAGCTGGGAATGAATTTCACATCATCGTTAATGAAAGTTTATGAAAGTTTGCACAGGCATCTTTCTCTTTTCCTTAAGTGTCAAACCCATCCATGTCTGTGTTGCATCTGTGTGCACTACATTAAACAATTCAGCTGATTTTTTCAGCCCATTCTTCACTGTTTGCTTTTTTCTAACATAATTAACTGGGCATCAACTGTGACTGATCTCTTTCTTATTACCAAGCAGCATTACTATCGCGTGCATTTTGGCTGAAGCACATGGCCTTTGGTCAGTGCAAAACCCATCTTAAACCATCATGATGACAATTCACTTTAAATAATGTGCCTATTTGCATTAAAGGGATGGGAAGAAGCGCTTTGGATTGGATTATCCAAAATACACCTCTGAATGATTAGACCGGCATCTTTGCATCATGCGCCGGCAGAAAGTTCGTTTTTACACCATTGTGATAAGGAAAGGAACTTGGAAATGCCCATAAACATGTTGTGCATTGGAGACAACTGACCAACTGACCCCATCATTGTAATACGGCCCAATGTGTGTAAACTAGTCCATCACCTTTTCTTTACCCTGCCTCAAAGCATTTATTCAAACTTGATTAATTTTAATGACTCTCCCTATTAATTTTCCTAACTTTTACCACAAAAAAATATAGTTAATGTGATCACTACAATGAAAGTGAATCTTAAAGTGACACTCCACCAAAAATTAAGTTCTTTTTTCTTGCTAGCATGTCTGTAAGGAAAGGAACTTCACTTCCGCCCTCCAAAGAGAGCAGACGCTTTTTCTTCCAGCTCCGGCTCCTTATCTCTCTCCTCCCCTAACTGACTGGATCCCAGCTTGCTATTGTCTGTCTGCGTGTCTCTACTGCTGATTATCAAACGAAATTATGGATTTAATAAGCTGGGCTTTGAACGCAATTGACACTGTTTTTTCAATGAGAAATTCTGGCCCGGGGGAGCCGATTTGTCCCACAGGTACAGCTGCCATGGGTTATTTGAAGGACACAAGTAATTGGAAACTCTTGTGCCTGTGTGATCTCTCTATCGAAGATGTTGAAGATTTATACCTCTTCGTAGCAATGGTCATCAGAATTCTACTGATTGGATCTGGGATTGTTCTGATGTACCGCAAATTGAAGAAGATGGATGGAGCCTATCAAAAAGCAGACCCGGCGAGGCTTAACCATCAAATTGACCAACTGGGCAGGACTCTGACAGCGGCTAATGGAGAACTGTCTAGGAAAATGGATTACATCACGATCACGCTGAGAGCCGTCCATGATAATTTCAACGTCCAGCCATGAAAGATTTGAGCACTGAATCTGTAAGAGAATATAAAGTTGTTTCTCTGAAGTCAGTGCTATTCGACCTGATTCGACCTGTCCTCAGCTCACAGTCCTCCAGATTATCTTCAGTTTTACTTGTTTTCATAACATGGCGGGCAGCATTTGACTCTCAAGGACAGCCAGCTGTCTGGCAAACCATTCCATCTGCCGTGCCAAGGACATGCGCCTTTGCCCAGACGGTAGACAAAACATCTGCTGCTGAAGAGACTTTGTTGTCCTTAACTGATATCAACACCCTCACTGAACACCTTCACTCACACTGACTCACTATACTGAAGTGAAGATTACTCATTCACTGCTCTCTTTATGTCATTGTATGGATTCTATCGTCTGCTGATTGTGCATTGAGAGTTTTTTTCTTGTAATCATAATATTGATCATATATATGAACTGTATTCTGACAAACAATGCTTTTTTCTCTCTCCTATTGTGTTTATCCCTTTTTCTCCCCCATTGCTTCCTGTTCCCATTCTGCTGACAGGCGCGTCACTGACGCTACCGCGTCACTGAAAATGTCAACTATGTCGTTCTCAGTGTCAAGTCAAATCCCTTGTATATTTATCAGTTATTTACTGTGAATGTACTTGGCAATAAATCTTTTTCTGAGTTTCTGAGTTCTGAGTTTCTGAGTTTCTGTAACATGTATTTTATGACTTACAAGATATATCAATAGTGAAATCATTAAAATGTGTCATGTCTCTGTTTTGTTTTTTGCTCCAAAGTTTCAGTTAAACCCTACCCCCCAAAAAAGGCAAGTTTAGATGGAATGTTTTTGGTGACATAATTATAGCAGGTCTGTAGTGTTGAACAAATCAGGACTCCCTGGCCTAACTGAAGTTAGCCTCTGGCTAGTTAGCATTTTTGGGCAGCTGCTTTGAAAACTTGACCCAATTAACCCTTATTGTGGCAAGGTTTCAAGGAACAGATAGTGCCCCCACTGCCACAGGTGCAGCGCTGTGCCTGTCATGTGATGTTATATGACGTGGCCAAAAACTCCCCAGTTGATTTAAGTTGTACAAAGGATTCCACCTCACAAGGTGGAAGACATATAACTTACTGCTCTTGCCTTGGAGGACTGATGGTAGTCATAGAAGCATCCTTCTGGACACCAAAGAAGAAGAAATTTTTAGACAAACAAATGTGGACATTACCGATCGCTGTGGACGTACTCAATCATGGATGGAGGAGCCATTTGCTCCCAAATTTGCCAACTATGATTCTAAAAAGAGATTATTTAGCTTATGGAGGTAAATGTTTACATTTTGTTATACCAGAGGGTGGGTGAAGCTGGTTGATGTTCACCTGCTGCTGCCCCCAGCACCATGTGACTAGACAACAATCACGCCAGTTCCATGTCGTCATATAAGGTAAACTGAGGTGGAATAAAAGCGAAATTGAGGTGGGATAATCATAGTTTCTGGATGTGGGAGAGAAAGCGCAAATGACCGACAGAAGGCAAAATAACGACCAGGATGCTGCAAATGGACGAAGTGAGAGTCGCCTGGCCAGCGGTAAGTCTGGCAAATTTCTTTGTTTGTTGACATTCTACTAATGTTCTGGTTCATATACTCAAGGCATCCCACTGGGCTTGTGAGGATGGGCCCGATGGAATGCCCACACCATTCGTTTGTCCAAGATGTAAGACCCTGGGATCCAGGACCTCTCCTCCAGACTGTACCCTTTCCAGTGAATGAGTTACTGACACCCACGACCCCATTGACGCACGTCCAGAATCCTCTCCACTGTATAAGTAGTCTGGCCGTTGATGGCCCGTGGGGGGGGGGTGCAGTGGAGGATCTAGAGGAGGGCAGAGAGGACTGGTGGAGAGAGGCTTAATCCGGGAGATGTGGAACGTCAGGTGGATGTGCACTGAAGGTGGCAGGTCAAACCAAACAGTTACATTATTGATCAGCCGCTTGATGGTGATGGGGAGAGCTCCGGGACTCCATCTTGAGCGGGATCTGATCTGTGGACAGCCAGACCTTCTGCCCACCATGAACTTCGGTGCTGGTGCGCGTCTGCAGTTGACATACAGTTGGTTGCGCTCCGTAAAGCGGAGGAGGTAGCTCTTGTGGCCCTCCACAGATGGCGGCACCAGCGCATGTGGTTCTCCACAGATAGGATGGCAAGGCCCCTCTCCGCCATGGGCAGCAGAGGTGGCATGTAGCCCATCAAGGCCTCAGATGGTGGGAGTCCAATAGAGGAGGAGATCACTGAGTTGTGGGAATATTCCATCCAGGTCAGGTGGGAGCTCCAGGCAGAGGGGTTCTGGGATGCATTCACCTTAGGGTGGCCTCCAGAGACTGATTAGCACGCTTGGCCTGACTTGCTCTGTGGATAGTATCTTGTTGTCAGGCTGGCAGTAGCACCCAAAAAGCGGCAGAATGCCTTCCACACCTGGGCCCGTGATAAAGTCCAATGCAATGTGGGACCATGGGCAACTCGGCACCGGGAGGGGATGGAGGAGGCCAGCAGGAGGGGAAGAGTCAGCTTTGTTCACAGTGCAGGTATGACAGGCCTTCATATACTCCTGCACATCCCTCCCGAGTGTGGGCCACAAAAACACTCTCCTGATCAGCTCAATTGCCCTGGAGATGCCAGGATGACAGGCAAAATAGCTAGTATGCCCCCACTTAATCACCTCTCTGCGTAATGCAGAGGGGACATCCAGCCGGTAAGGCGGACCTCCCTTCGGAGGTTCTGATGACTGCGCCTGTCGGACCCTCTGCTCAATCTCCCACGAGAGTGTCCCAAGAAAGTAGAAGGAGGGGAGAATAGTCTCCAGGGAAAATGCAGCAGCTGCAGAGGAGAAGGTGGAGGAGAAAGAGTCGGGAGAAAACTGGTATGAGAGAGCATCAATTATTTATCTTTTCTTCTTATTAAAGACAAGAATAGAAAGGAGATGGTCTGCCTGTCAAAGTCCCATCAGCTGGCTAACTATGTTCCCCTCACTCTCTGTATGGTCAAATGCCTCAGAGAATTCTTGCACAAACAGTGGGTATGTGTGTAGGGGCCTGTCCAGACCGCTCAAGATGGACTGTGCCCACTTAACCTCTTAACTTTGTATGTCGCCAAACTGCAACATAACCCCTAGTGGTCAACAGTGGCAAAGATTTTTTTCAAGTAAATATTCATCTCATTTCCAAGGCTATAACTTGAAAGTGGTAAGAGATAATGGCTTACTGTCAATTAGAAAGATGTAGAATATGATCCAAAATTTGAGACAGGAGTAAATTTACACATCTAATTTGCATACAAACAAACAAAGACATTCACCACTTACAGCTGGCAAAGCACCGTCCTTTTGCGGCATTCTAGTCATAATTTTGTCCTCTCATGGTCATTTTACATCCAGAAACTGTTATTGATTATTCCATCTTAATTTTGCTTTTATCCCGTGGCAATTTTACCTTATATGACAACATGCAATCAGCGATTGCTCTACAGTCACATGGCACTCCAGGCACCAGCAGGTGAGATCAACAAGCTTCACACTCCCTGTGTTATAAGAAGATGTAAACATCTACCTTCATAAGCTAAATAATCTCTTTTCAGAATCATAGTTGGCAAATTCGGGACCAAATCCTCCGAATTTGCTCCTCCATTTGTAATCACGTATGTCCACAAAGATGGGTGCCATCCATTTTGTTTTGTAATCTAAAAGATGAAGAAGAAGAAGAAGGATTTCTTCCTCTTTGGTGTATTACATGTCATCCATGAGTCGTCCAACGCGTGCCTGCCACCTTGTGAACTGGCACGATCAGTATAAATCCTCAGTACAGCTGGGCAGTGTTTCTGCACGTCATATCAGTTGACAGGTGCAGTGCCGCACTGTGCCACTAGGGGGCAAAATAAATCACACAGCTTAAAGGTTAAGCGCTCAGTCTTGCAGCAACAGGATCATGAAATGGACTTAACCAAATCATCCCTATACTCCCCTTCCACCTGCTGAAAACAAAGCCGGCAGTGGAGCAGGAACCCTCTGCATCCCTCCACCTCTCCCCCATAGGGGGCAGGCGAAGGAACAGAAATGTTCCTGCAGATGGCAGACACTGCTGGAGCAGCAGGTGCAGGAGGAGACACCACACCATTAAGCCAACCTAAGTGCTCGGTGATGATGACCAGTTGCTGGGTAGCGGTCTCGAATTGCTCATAAAGAAACATGACCCGGCATTCCGTGGCCTCCAAGTTCCAGAGTGCCAACTGTTTGCCCGGCTGAGCACTCGCTGAGCCTCGATCTTGGCTGGATCGTTCTGTCATGATTCAATGCAAGTGAAGCTCAAGCACAGAACTGCCAGAACGAACACTCAGACTCAGAAGTACAAGACACCAGTTTATTGAAAAGTGAAACACAACACTAAATAATGGTGCATAACTAAGGAAAAATGCATCACAAAAATGCACACTTAAATAGATATAAAACTGGTGACCCCTGGAGCACACGTAGCTCAGTGAGCAGAAGAGTCTGTCAGGAAACTCCTGCGAGGACCAGAGGGACAGAGGGAAGGTGGTGACCAGGGTGGACGTCCGGCTTCTTCTTGGCCAGGCGAGCGTGATCAGCTCCGGAGAGCACACCGACGGGTGGCAGCAACCCAAATGATCCAGCGATGGGCTCTCCACATGCTGGTTCTTAAATACACTGGGTCATCAGGACACAGTAAGTGTGTAATCACACAGGTGTGGCTGATCCTCCGGAGCCGGGAAGACAGGAACAGGAAGGGAGGGGGAGCATGCTCACCTAATCATCACAACATTTTGTAAAAACGCATTTGAAATCTCCCAAACGCATGTGGGAAAATGTGTTATGGTCTGATGAAACCAAGGTTGAATTTTTTGGCCATAATTCCAAAAGTTATATTTGGTGCAAACACAACACTGCTCATCACCAAAAGAACACCATACCTACAGTGAAGTATGGTGGTGACAGCATCATGCTTTGGGGCTGTTTTTTGTCGGCAGGAACTGGGGCCTTAGTCAAGATGGTGTCATATCCGGCTCTAGGGAGCCGGGCAATCAGAGCCAGGGACAAGCCAGTGAGTCGTGATATTTTATTCAGGGTAAAGGGGAAGGGATGAGGAGAGCACAGATACTCATGCAGACGTACACTCACAGGTTGCACAGCGCAGAGGTAAGCAGCTCGTACCGGACGTGGGGGTAGCAAGACGTACATCCTCACAGCGGGATACAAACACAGGAATGCTGCAAGAGGAGTATAAGCTGACACCAGACGAAGGGGCTTCAGCTTAGCAATGTGTTTATGTCGCAGCCCCGAGTCATCGAGGCTGCTCCTATTTATCCTCATTGGCAGCGCCCCAGCTGATGAAGACTAATTGGCCCCAGCCGTCCATAATGCTGCCAGCTGGGGGCCAGCTGAGACGCTGCTCAATGGGAAGCAGGGATGAGGGAAAACATGGGCTGAGTGCCGAGACGGCATCTCAACCCATGGTGACAGAGCCCCTCCCTCAAGGTCGGGCTCCTGAACGACCAGGAACATCCCAGCCCCCCCCCCCCCCCCCACCTAGGGTGGGAGGAAGGGAGGCGGACTGGAGGGGAAGAAGCCAAGGGAAGGACAACACCAATGGGGCAATGTAGGGTAGCGGGAAAGAAAAACCCAAATACAATACTGACAAAACAGAATAATTAACCCAGGTACAGATGGGGAGAAGAACTGGGTCAGCACGCCGGTTACATACTACCCAGAGAGTACCAACCATGCGTGACCCAGAGCAAGGAAAAAAAGAACCACCAAAAAGGTACAGGGCAAAAAATGCTGAGTACGGTTAAATAAAGGGGAACCTATACACAGCGCTAATTTAAGTACATACACACAGTCACCAAGAAAAGTGAGGGTGACTGGAACAAATGACAATTATAGAGCATGGTATTACGGAAAACAAGGCACATGACTATAATGAACCAACAGGACAAAAAAGAAATACTGAGTGCAGGCAAAGAAAAACCCACACACACGAATATATAAATACCCAGTCACCTAAAGAAATGAAAGTGACTGGAATAAATGGATAACTGCAGAGCATGGTGTTACGGAAAACAAAACATAACTCTACAATACAAAAAACGAGGCTAAAAACATGGCACAAAAAGTAAAATGCTGAGCATGAGCGATGGAAAACACAGCACTATAAAAACGAATCCACCAACAGGACAACACATTACACCCGAGTGACCTTAATAACAAAAGAAAAAGTGACACCCGAGGTGAATGGCAGGCAGAGTCCAAAAATGGCCGAGATGGCTCCGGAGATCTCCCCGCCCATTGTCCAGCTGGCGAATCAGGGAAAGAGAAGTGTTCGGACGGCGAACTCTGGACCCAGATCCCAGGAATCCAGTCCACCGGCAGCCGAACCAGGCTGCCCAGAGGGAAACACAGACCAGTGGGGGGAACCAGATCACCGAACCGAAAGTTCTGTGGGTCGGGTCGTCGACCCGCACCACTCAACCACCAGGACCGTTGAGACGGGCGAAGGATCAGAGCGGATCCCGGTGGAAGAGGCTCAGGGGAGAGCCGATGACGAGGGCGGCGGGCGTCAGGCCGCAGGAAAACGGCCACCTCCTCACCGGACCTGGACAATACTGGGGCAGCACCCACGTCGGACCCCGATCGGGCCTCAGGCGAACCCACGTTGGACCCCGACTGGGTCTCGGGCGAACCCACGTTGAATACTGCACCAGAACCGACCTCCAACGTTGAACCCGGACCCTCCAGCACCACGAGGAACAGCAACTCCTTGCCGGTGACCCTGGAAGAAGGCTCAGAAAAGAAAACAGAACCGGGATCAGGATCACCGGCAGCGCCAGAACCCGGCGAGACGAGCTCAGACGCAGCGGACGGCTGCACCCTGCTCGTCTCCCCTGGAGATAGGCTGAAGTGCTCGAGGATAAAAAGAGAGAAAAGAAAGGAGAGCACTCGCCTGATCTCGGGTTCTGACGCCGTCCAGGACTGCGAAGATCCAGGATCCGTCGTCAGGAGGTCGTTGTCAGGCTCCCATCTAGCCGCGTCGGGCCCCGCAGCCAGCACGATGGTCAGCGCAGCTTGAGATCCCTCCAGCTCAGGTAACCCCGCCGACGATCCACTCGGCGTGAAGCCAGAAGAATCTCGTCCCGCTGGACCGAACCGCTCCTCCGTGGAGACCCGGGGACGCTCAATCGTCGGCGTAGACTCCACGCAGCAGTCAGTCCCCCTCCTCCGTCCGCAATGTAGCTGCGGAACCACAGGCCCTCTCCATATCCCACCACGTTGACCCGGAGCCGGGGACCGCTCGGCGGAGAGAGACACAGAGGATGCGGGATTAGGAATACAAGTTACAGCAGGTGGGGAGAGTTCAGGGAGCTGCGAACCCTGAACTTCTCCTCCAGGGATGTGACAGAGCAAATCATTAAGCAGGTGTGAAAAAACAATGACTTGCCTGCCCCCTGGAGGTTGAGTATCGCCTGCTGTAGTGGATTCTGCTTCTTCCTCTCCCCGCCCGGCGATAACGGAGGACCCCCCGGGAGTTCGTCTGAGGATCGCTCGCGTTGTCTCCAGCAGAGAGCTCACCAGGCCGGAATTCCAGGCACACACAGCGGTCAGGAAGCGCGTCGAGGAGGAGGGGGAAACAGCCGGGGTGAGCCAGCCCGAATGTCCAGGAATGACAGCGGGGAAATGAGGCTCAGGGAACGGGGCTGTAGAATCTCCACACAGACGAGGCGAAGAGGTGACAGCTGCGTGGGAGGAACTGTCCTGACGATGGCTCAGAACTGGATCCGGACGAGGTTCGTGCAGAGGTGACTCGGCGATGTGATGGCGGCTATTCCCGGGGAACGAAGCGAGGGGGAAACCCAGGATTCGCCGCTCCAGATTGGAGATCGAGGCGAGGAAGGCGCCGAGCACGGGAAAGCTTCGTAGCCCTGAAGTCCTCTCCATCAACCTCACTGCCGCCGCCACATACCTGAAGGTGGTGACAGGAAACACAGTAGAGCTCGCGACAGCCACTCGACCCCGGACATAACTGCTGTCAGCTGCGGCTCCTTGAAGGGAATCCCGAGTGACGTGGCGCAGGTCGGGGGAAGTCCTCTGGTTGGCGCGAACTCCCGGACTGGAATAGCGGCAGGAACGGGACTCCGAAGCGGGGAAAGACGTCGCCCACTTCGACTCCCTGCCGGGATTTCCATCCACCCCGTGGAGCTTCTCTCGCTGTGTACCTGCAGCGTCTATCCTGGCACTGTCCTCCAGATGGTACAGAGAGTGAGGGTGACAGTCCAGGAGTTCCTCAGCACGGCCCGGATGCCAGCGTCTCGCGTTGGAGGCGTCGTGCAGGGTGAAGAACGTCCCGTCGACAGCCTCCGAGATGGACCTCAGCTCGTCGCCCTGGCGCCGGAAGTGACTCCTGGGAAACGGCATGCTAGCAGCGCTGACACCCGGACAGAAAGGTACGTTTCCACAGCGACCCACGGCCGCCGGCAACTCTTCGGGCTGCGACATACTGTCATATCCGGCTCTAGGGAGCCGGGCAATCAGAGCCAGGGACAAGCCAGTGAGTCGTGATATTTTATTCAGGGTAAAGGGGAAGGGATGAGGAGAGCACAGATACTCATGCAGACGTACACTCACAGGTTGCACAGCGCAGAGGTAAGCAGCTCGTACCGGACGTGGGGGTAACAAGACGTACATCCTCACAGCGGGATACAAACACAGGAATGCTGCAAGAGGAGTAGAAGCTGACACCAGACGAAGGGGCTTCAGCTTAGCAATGTGTTTATGTCGCAGCCCCGAGTCATCGAGGCTGCTCCTATTTATCCTCATTGGCAGCGCCCCAGCTGATGAAGACTAATTGGCCCCAGCTGTCCATAATGCTGCCAGCTGGGGGCCAGCTGAGACGCTGCTCAATGGGAAGCAGGGATGAGGGAAAACATGGGCTGAGTGCCGAGACGGCATCTCAACCCATGGTGACAGATGGAAGGAATTATGAACAGTTCCAAATACCAGTCAGTGTTGGCACAAAACCTTCAGGCTTTTGCTAGAAAGCTGAAGATGAAGAGGAACTTCATCTTTCAGCACGACAATGACCCAAAGCACACATCCAAATCAACAAAAGAATGGCTTCACCAGAAGAAGATTAAGGTTTTGGAATGGCCCAGCCAGAGTCGAGACCTGAATTCGATCAAACGTCTGTGGGGTGATCTGAAGAGGGCTGTGCACAGGAGATGCCCTCGCACTCTGACAGATTTGGAGCATTTTTGCAAAGAAGAGTGGCCAAATATTGCCACATCAAGATGTGCCACACTGATAGTCCCCTACCCAAAAAGACTGAGTGCTGTAATAAGAGCCAAAGATGCTGCAACAAAGTATTAGTTTAAGGGTGTTTATATTTATGCAACCAAGTTATTGTAAGTTTTGTATTTTTAATTTTTTTTCCCCTTAAAAGATTTCAGTTTGGTTTTCAAATGGGTTGTACAGGTTATAGGTCACAATAATGGTGGAAAAAAGTTTTGAAATGATTTATCGTGGTCTCATTTTTTTTACATCACAAAAATCTGGCATTTGAACAGGCTTGTGTAGACTTTTTATATCCAATTAATACTGCACATTTCTCTGTTTAACTATACGTATTTCTTTTTTTTTTTTTGCTCCAGTCTTGTTCTTTATTGTTTAGAATAAATAAGGAATTATACAGTGCACAATACTTTATAGGACACAAAGACTGGAAGCTTAGTAGTTCAAGCAAAGGTTGGCATACATTTGTTTCTGTTTAGCCTCATCTATTTCTGCAAACCTAAAACCACAGCATTCATGCTCTTCACAGAGCTTTCATAGTATTTTCAGAAAACACATTGCAACATATGCTATAGACACATCCGTGTACAACAGCCGAAACCATAATCCCTATTGACTTTTGCTTAGGTAAGCTCTGCTCCACTTTGGAGAGCAAACAGCAGAAACAAGAAAGCTACACGTGTATGGCAGGCAAACACTGATGTCTTGTAGAGTGATGGCAGCTTTGCCATGTAGACATATTGCAAAGGCAAGCTTTTTGAGTGCAGCTTTGCAATGGAAGTAAATGGCTTTCGATCTCTCCTGACTTTAGACAAAACACCTCTTTGCAATGTGCCACCCTGCAGGAAAATGAAACATTGTAGTGACATTTTAGGGTTGTCAAAGATAACACTGTAAAAATCGTTTTATGTTTCCTGTATATTTCAGAGTGGACATGTACATGAAAAACACTCAAACACACACACACCTACACACACAAAATCAACACATCTAAGAAATACCCTGTTTATTTTATTCCAGTACTTTGTATAGTTGCTTTTGTAAATCACTTTTTCTCAGTTATACAGTATTTGAACTCTCAGAAAGGTTTATCAAATTAGGTTGCATTAATATTTACAATACACTTGGACAACTGTAAATGTTCAGTGAAACTCCTTTTATACTGACTATACAACATTAAATGTCTCAGCCTTCTAAAATGTGTCCCAGGATTACATGTCTAAAGTAAAATATCGAAATGCTCATTTCACAAAGAAAAAAACAACAACACCTTTTTAATTTAATTAAAGTCTTAAATAAAAAAGCTGATTGCACATCCTGGTTTTTGTGATGTCACAAACAAAAGAGCTCTGACTTCAGTTTTCTAAGTTGGCAAAACAAACACACTCTGATCATTACTTGTGATTGGGCCAGTTATATATAGCGGGGAAATTGAATTAAACATATTTCTGATGGGGCCACTGACCTGAGATTTTCACCAGATATCAGTAACAACACAAGTAATCCATACATCCAAAGAAATCATCAGATGGTTGTTTACATCCATCATGATAAGGTCACAATCTAGCTCTGTGTGCAAACAACCAAAGTTGCACAAGATCAAAAGGTGAGCTGAGCATCAGTCCCACAAGACCAGCCCAGGACCTGCTGGCACCATCAGTGAAGTGTCTCAGCAAACCTGACAACATACTAACATGGCACTTATCACCAACAACATCACAACAACAGCAGAGAAGTGACTAGAATTCTGTTCCCATTTTCCAGTTCACTTTTCATTTCTCCCCACCTTTCTCACTCCCCTCTCTGCTCTCCCTTTCACCAGTGCTCTGGTGGATTGTTGAATTTACCCTCCTCCAGCTATCATCCTCTATGAGTTGGCAGAATTTTTCACACAGCTTTCGGCCTGAGATCTGTGAAGCACCTTGGGCAGAAAACGAAATATAGAGCCGGGACACAGAGACAGACACAACCTCCCGCAGCAATCTCCTCCCAAGCAATTTTGATAGCAGGGGTGGCAGTGTGGGTTATTCCCTCTGTAATACACTATGAGGCCCTAAGCTTGTTCCCTGCACAGTGGAGAGCACTCGCCTCCCTCTGCATGACTCTCTCTTGACAGTCAGACAAACAGACATCCAATCTTGGGTTTGGATGGTTATGCTGCTCTTGACCATGACCTTATCACTCATTGTGAAGTTGCTGTGAAAGAATCCATGTGTCATTTTATGGTGAGAAAAGTCACACTAGCCTTCTTTTTTTTCAGCGTCAGCGCGGATGGGATCAGAAATTTGCAAAGCTGTTGGTAATCCTTCTGCTATTTACTTGCCTTGCTGAGAAGCTACATGAAAAGAAAAAAAATCACCTAGCTGGTTACAGCCATCTTCATACATTTTGTCTAACATTTGAGTTTGTTTTGATTTATTCTGAATTTATCTTAAGGCCCGTAAATTATTCCATTCACAACTCTGACAACAATTGCAGTTTTTCAGTTGAATACTGTACACCCGCCAGACTTTCACCACCTGTCTAAGCCAGTTTATGGATATAACCAACTAGAACAACGTGTCACAGACACGATTTACTCCTCCAGTGCGTTGCCATTGCACAGGGTGTGTTCTGGTGTCACTTTTGTCACTGTTGGTGAGACTGCTGCTGCACCTTTGCGAAAACGCTCAAGTTCTATTAAAGAAGTGTGTGGGGGATGATGGTTGGCTATCCCATCTGTGCTTAGAGTGAAAACTTCCCTCAACAATGAGAAGGTGCTGCTGCGCAACTTTCAATGCCCTTGCCAGGGTATCCACTTTACCCACCCTAAGAAAACAGAACAAAGCCTTTCTCCATGTACAGTGCTGTGAAAAAGTATTTACCCCCTTCCTAATTTCTTATACTGTATTGTTGAATATTTGTCACACTTAAATGTTTCAGATCATCAAACAAATTTTATTATTAGAGAAAAATAACCTGAGTAAATACAAAATGCATTTTTTAATTGATAATTTAATTTATTAAGGGATAGAAGCTATCCAATCCTCCCTGGCCCTATGTGAAAAAGTAATTGTCCTCCCTTGTCAGAAATTAACTGTGATTAACCACATTTTTTGGAAATCGGAGTTCAATTTCACTAGTCACACCCAGGCTTGATTAGTGCCAGACCTTCTGAATCAAGAAATCACTTAAATAGAACCTGTCTGGCACAGTGAAGTAGGCTAAAAGTTTGCAAAAAGCAACACATCATGCCGTGGTCTAAAGAAATTCAAGAACAGATGAGAAACAAAAACCCAGGACAACATCTAAAGAACTCACTTGCCTCAGTTTAGACACTGGTGCATGATTCAACAATAAGAAAAAGACTGGGTAAAAATAGCATCCATGGGCAAGTTCCAAGGCTAAGACCACTGCTGACCAAAAAGAAAACAAAGGCTTTTCTCACCCCCCCCCCCCCAAAAAAAAACAAAACAAAACAAAACAAAACAAACAAAAAAAAAACATCTTGATGATCCCCAAGAGT
Source organism: Pholidichthys leucotaenia (assembly GCA_020510985.1). Lineage (NCBI taxonomy): Eukaryota > Metazoa > Chordata > Actinopteri > Cichliformes > Pholidichthyidae > Pholidichthys > Pholidichthys leucotaenia. The sequence continues at coordinate 276,918,788 of CM035840.1, read as the reverse complement.
TTTGGGAAAATATTCTGTGGCCTGTCAAAACCAAAGTTGAACTTTTCAGAAGGCATGCATCCTGTTACATCTGGCAAAAAACTAACAAGCATTTCATCCAAAAAACATCATACCAACAGTAACATATGGTGGTGGCAGTGTGATGGTCTAGGGTTGCTTTGCTGCTTCAGGACCTGAATGACTTGCTGTAGTTGATGGAACCATGAATTCTGCTCTCTAAAGATGCGTTCAGACCAAACGCAAATGGGCAAATTTTTCCCACAGTGTGATTACATTTCAACTCAATGTAACCACAAGAATAGGCTTGAAATCACTATCTGAGTGAGTTGCAGACAGGCGAAGTTGCTTTTATAACTTATGCAGCTGTGGAAATCCCCAAAACACTGTCATGCTTAGGTCTACATTATCTGACGGGGTCTCACCTGAAAAAAAAAAAAAAAAAAAATGTCCCTTCTTCCAGAATTTCACCCAGATGATGGTTGTTTACATTGCTAGCCTGCTAGCCTTGTTAGCACATCCGTGGCAGGAGTCAGTGGTTAAAAAAACCTCTGACACTCCGATTTAGCTGCAGAGCTCTTGGTCCATCTGTTTGCAGGTGAGTGTCAGTCTCATTTTCAATCTAGTTTACTCTCTAATGTTGATACTTTTACTCCAGTGACTGCAGAATTTCAAGGCCATTACATGCTAGTGCTATCCCTGGGACATGAGGGATTTACATGTGTTCACCTCTTTCAGTGGACTTTGTAAGTATTTGTGCCATGTGAAAAATTCGCTTCACATTTGGTCTGAACGTACCTTAACCCTCGTGCATTCCCCAGGGTCAACCCAAACCCCCCCTCCATCTGGTCCAAGTGCTACCTAGTGGTCTGGGGTCGAGAAGACCCCTACCCCCACCAAAAACCGGAAACCTAACCCTGTATATTGGCAACCCCACCTACCAAATCCATCTTGTCCTCGCGCCCCCTAGCGGTCTGGGGTCGTGACGACCCAAAAACTGGAAACCCAGCCCCTATATCTTGGAGAGGGGTCCACTCAGCCCCCCTCCATCTTATCCTAGCGCCCTCTAGTGGTCTGGGGGGAGGTCATGACAGACCCTCTACCACCACCACCACCAAAAAACGGAAACTTAACGCTACATCCTGGAGAGGGGTCCACCTTACCCCCCCTCCATCTTATCCTAGCTAGAGGTCTGGGGTCGAGAAGACCACCACCACCACCACCACCATCTCCAAATGTAATTTGAAGCCTAGCCCTATATCTTGGTGGTGGTGGTGGGGGTGTCGTCCACCCTACCCATCTTGTCCTAGCTCCCCCTAGTGGGCGTGAAAGACACCCTCCGCTGCACTAAATAAAATCCAAAGCCTAACCCTAGCTGAACCCCCCTCCCCCCAATGGGTTTGTGTGGGGGGGGGGGGTGCCACACCCCTGGCTTTATGCGCCAGGGAGACACACACACACACACACACACACACACACACACACACACACACACACACACACTCAAGTCTTAAAAAAAAACTAATTAGCCAAGACATAAAATGAAAAACACAAAATACAAATCCTAAGGCCGGGAAAATGACTCGTGGTACTATACGGATGAGCGATAACGTCTGGGGGTGGGGGATCCCCCAAGGCCTGAAAATGACTCGATCGCGCGAAGCGGACACGATACTTGGGACCCATACTTGGACGTGCGATGACGTTTGGGACGGAAAAAAAAAAAATCCCCCAAGGCCTGAAAAATGACTTGGTCGCGCAAAGCAGACGCAATACTCGGGACCCTGCGCGGGAAAAAAAAAAGCTTGAGGTGCGCTACAGATAGTAACCTGCACCCGCAGCCATCCTTCACAAAACCGGGCCGCGGTACCAGAGCCAAGTCGTGAACTTGCCCGTCGTCCGCGAGGACGGAGGAAAGGAAGTCGCGTTACTAAGGGTCCCTCGTGTCGGGTCTGTGACTGCCAATTCCCGCAACAACAAAAAAAACCCCAACAACCTCACTCTCTTTTTTTTTTTTCCCCTTTCGCTCACTCCCTCCCATCTCTACGACATGTCACATCCGTGGACCGGGGGGAAAGAAGAATAAGAATAAGAATAAGAATGCCCCTCGCCCACTGTGTCTTCTTTGGTCCCGAACCGGCTCTGCAGTATGACGGGAGCGATGATTACGAGTCGGTATATGCGACGCGGCACCACTCCACGGGTCCCCGTGGTGATACCGGACCACGCGAGGGACTGCGAGTGACTCCCAACATCCCCGAGAGCCCGCCGAGATAAAGACTGTGGCGACGGCGAGGAAGGACAAAGGCAAGAAGCAGAAGAAGACAAAGAGGTAGAAGAGCGGTTGAAGAAGGTGACGAAGAGGTAGAAGAAGGTGAAGAAGAGGAAGAAGAAGAGGAGGAATCGGACACAGAGGAGGACGACGACAAGGAGGAAGAAGAAGAAAAGGAATTGGACACAGAGGAGGACGATGAGGACGAAGAAGAAGAAGAAGAAGAAGAAGAAGAAGAAGAAGAAGAAGGAGGAGGAGGAGGAGGAGGAGGAGGAGGACGAGGAGGAGGAGGAGGAGGACTGGATTACTATGACTATCGCGACGTTCCCGCGGAATCGATGACCTCGAAACGTGGGAAGATCATGTGGCGCTCAAAGCCTTGCTCGCCATCGCAGCATCAGTATCAGCATCAGGGCCCCACGAGGACGGCGCACAAGGCCATTGCGGACGTGGTTTCAGCATTCCTCGTTTACTTTCAGCCCGAACTGGAGGACGAGGTGATCGCCATGACCAACCTGGAAGGCGCCAGGAGGATGTCTCGAGGGCTCGATGGGTGGAGGCCCATGGATCGGACTGACCTGCGTGCCTACGTGGGGCTGCTGATCCTCGCGGGTGTGTACAGGTCGCAAGGCGAGGCGTGCGAGAGCCTCTGGGACGCTGAGCGCAGATGCTCCTTCTTCTGGTCCACCATGTCCCTCAAGACCTTCCGCTCGTACTCGAGCGTTCTACGTTTTGACGATCATGACACCAGAGAGGCCAGATGCTATTCCTCCTCCTCCTCTTCCTCCTGAAGAGGAGGAGGAGGTGCCCATCAGGGCGTGTGGGATGCGTGGCAAAGGCAGCTGTCGCTCCTGTACGAGCCCGGACCGGAGGTCACCGTGGACAAACGACTGATTCCCTTTAGGAGTAAGTAGCAGTGGGGGTGGTGGTGGTGGTGGTTAAAAAAAATCTAATTGCATTTCTTTCTTTCTTTCTGTCATTCTTTCTTTCTTGACAGAACAAAAAAAAAAATAGTCCACCTTCTTTTTTTTTTCTTGTTTAACCAACCCCAGGTCACTGTCCCTTCTGACAATACACGCCCAACAAGCCAGCCAAGTACGGCATCAAGCTGTGGGTGGCGTGCGACGCCCGGTCCAGCTACGCGTGGAAGATGCATGTCTACACCGGCAAACCCAAAAAAGGAGGTTGCCCAAAAAAGAACCTGGCCACCCGAGTTGTCCTCAAGCTCACCGAGGGACTGGGACCCGGGCAGAATGTCACCTGCGACAACTTCTTCACATCCCACGAGCTCACACGGAGGCTCCATCTCGAAAGGGGCCTGACTGTACTAGGGACCCAGCGTGCCAACAGACCCGATATCCTGCACGAGCTGCTCGACGTCAAGGGCAGGGCGGTCGGCTCCTCGTCCTTCGCGTTCGCCTCCGGGGCTCCCGATGTCACCCTGGTGTCCTATCTAGCCAAGAGGAACAAGAATGTACTGCTCCTCGCCACCGCCGACAGGTACCTGTGAGGACTCTTGCTGAGTGACTGCACCGATCGCAAACCCCTCGTGGTGCTCCATTGTAATCGTACCAAGGGAGGCGTCGACAACCTACACAAGGTTGTGACCACGTACAGCTACAGGAGAAAAACCTCATGCTGGCCCCTGGTCCTGTTCCACAATATGGTGGACATGTCGGCATACAATGCCTTCGTCCTGTAGTGGGAGCTCAATCCCGCATGAATGCCCAGCAGATGCTACAGGGGCAGGTTGTTCATGGAGAAGCTGGGCAAGGCACTCGTGGCCCCGCTTGTGCGCAGGAGTAGGAGGAGGGAGAGGATCCCTGGCAGCGAGCCCAAGGCTGCCGCGAAGACCCGGGACCCTCCCGCAGAAGGAAGACCCCCGCGGTCTTTGGAAGAAAAGAGGAAGAGGTGCCGTGTGTGTCCCAGAAGCAAGGACACCAAGACCAAAATGCTGTGCCGTGGGTGCCGCTCGCACGCGTGCGGAAGATGCGTGCTCACGTACTGCCCCGCCTATGCTCTCGCCAGTCGCGGTCCTCTTGCTGCCTCCGACGAATAGTAAGTCCTCAACAAACCACCGGGTGGGGAGATCAACTATCCATTCTTGGGGGGAACCCCTCCAAAAAAAAAAACAGGTGGGCAATATGACCCCCCCCCACCCCCCGAGGGGGGTCTAATCGGCCCCCACACCACCCCCCTCCTTCCTGAACAAACAACCGGGGGAGATCAACTATCTATTCCTTGAAAACAAAACAAAAAAAAAAACACCCCAAAAAATGATGGGGTCATATTGACCCCTCTCACCCAAAACCCCGAGGGGGGTCTAGTTGACTCCCACACCACCCTCCTCCTTCCTTGACAAACCACTGGGAGATCAATTATAAGATAAGATAAAATAAGATAAGATAAGCCTTTATTAGTCCCACAATGGGGAAATTCCAGGATTGCAACAGCACAGGGATAGCAACACTCAGAGCAACAATCAGAAGGCAAGAAAAAAAACAAGGAAGCAAGAGCAGCTAATATACATATGTACATATTACTATAAAATATATATACACACACACACACACAGACACACAGTGCAGAGCATTGTAGCTGGATGGAATAAATATATGAATATATGAACACAGTGCAGAGCATTGTAGCTAGATGGAATAAATATGTAAATATATAAACACCCACAGTACGGAGCATTGCAGCTAGGTGGAATAAATATGCAAGTATATAAACACACACAGTGCGGAGCAATGTAGCTAGATGGAATAATATGTAGATATATAAAAACACAGTGCGGAGCATTGTAGCTAGATGGAATAAATATATAGATATATAAATATAAACACACCCAGTGCTGAGCATTGTAGCTAGATGGAATAAATATGTAAATATATAAACACACACAGTGCAGAGCATTGTTGCTAGATGGGATGAAACAGCATAACCGTCTACTTAGTTATCCTACATGGTATGATTATGTGCCCATACATATTCTCACCCTCCATAGCGACCGGTATTTTCCTAGTTGTATGCCGGAGAGGACCATTGTGTAAGTCTATTGCATCTTTTGCATTCAAAAAACTATTAGTTTGTTACGTCTTTTTGCTATCTCTGCGAGCAGCCCTGCTTAGGTTGTACAGTCTGACAGCCGTTGGTAGGAAGGACCTACGAAACCTCTCGGTTGTGCACCTGGGATGATGTAGTCTGCTGCTAAATGAGCTCCTCAGTGCATCCAGTATGTCCTGCATAGGGTGGAACTCGGACTCCAGCAGAGATGACAGTTTAGCCACCGTCCTTCTCTCTCCTATCTCCTCCATCGGATCAAGGCGCTGCCCCAGGACAGAGCTAGCTTTCTTAATCAGTTTGTTCAGTCTCTTCCTATCGGCTGCAGTAATGCCACTGCCCCAGCAGACCACTCCAAAAGTGATGGCTGATGCCACCACCGTGTCATAGAATGACTTCAGCAGCGCCCCTTGTACACCAAAAGACCTGAGTCTCCTCAGCGGGAACAGCCTGCGCTGTCCCTTCTTGTAGAGTGCGTCAGTATTGTGTGACCAGTCTAGTTTATTGTTCAGATGAACACCCAGGTACTTATAGGATGTCACCATCTCGATGTCTGTTCCCTGTATATTTACTGGTCTGTGAGGGGCTGCCCATGCCTGCGGCAGTCCACCACCAGCTCCTTAGTTTTCCTCGCGTTGATCTGGAGGCAGTTCCGATGGCACCAGTCCACGAAGTCCTGGATAAGCCCTCTGTACTCAGCTTCATCTCCGTTGGAGATGAGACCAACGATCGCAGAGTCATCAGAGAACTTCTGTAGATGGCAATGTGTTGTGTTGTGTGAGAAGTCCGCAGTATAAAGAGTGAACAGGAAGGGAGCCAGCACTGTTCCCTGGGGGGCCCCCGTGCTACTGATGATCGTGTCGGAAACACAGTCCCGGGTTCTCACAAACTGAGGCCGGTTCGTGAGGTAGTCCAGGATCCATGATGACAGGTGCTGGTCCACCCCTGCGCGCAGCAGCTTGTCCTTCAGGATCATCGGTTGGATGGTGTTGAAAGCACTGGAGAAGTCAAAGAACATGATCCTCACCATATTCCCGGGCTTCTCCAGGTGGGACAGAGAACGGTGAAGGAGGAAGATCACCGCATCCTCCACCCCAATGCCATGCTGGTAGGCGAACTGGAGTGGATCCATCGCTGGTTCCACCAGGGGGTGGAGATGAGCAAGGAGCAGTCTCTCCAGGGTCTTCATCAAGTGGGACGTCAAGGCCACCGGTCTGTAGCTGTTCAGGTCTTTGGGGTGGGAAGTTTTTGGTACAGGTACCACACAAGATGTTTTCCACAGCTGTGGTACCCTCCCCAGTTTCAGGCTCATGTTGAAGATATACGTCACAATCCCACACAGCTGGTCTGCACAGGACTTGAGGAGCTTTGCGCTGATGCCGTCTGGTCCCGACGCCTTCCTCGCCTTGATCTTCCTCAGCTCCGTCCTCACCTGGGTCTTGGTCAGGGTCAGGATGGGGGGCTGTGTGTTGGGAGTGGGGGGGCGGTGTCGGTGGAGTGGGGAGTGGGCAGCAGGACTTGATTTCTTAGAGGCAGCAGTGGTTGTTGTGCAGACAGGGGGGAGGGCGGTTGGTCAAATCTATTGAAAAACAGATTCAGGTTGTTCGCCCACTCCCTGCCCCCCGTGGCCTGGGGGGAGGTATTCTGGAGCCCCGAGATGGTTTTGAGGTTTCTCCAGACCCCGCTGATGTCGCTCTGTTGCAGCTTGTCCTCCATCTTCTTCCTGAAGCTGTCCTTGCCTTCTCTGATCTTTCTCCTCAGCTCCCTCTGTACGGACTTCAGCATCTCCCTGTTCCCCGACCTGAAGATCCTCTTCTTCTCTCTCAGAAGTGCTTTTATCTCAGGGTTGGTCCAGGGTTTGTTGTTTGAGTGACGCCGTATGGTCTTGGTGGGAACGGATTTGTCCACACAGAAGCTGAGGTAGCCCGTGAAGGTGTGAATGAGGCCATCGATGTCCTCACCATGTGGATCGCAGAGCTGCTTCCAGGCGGTGGCTTCAAAACAGTCCTTTAGAGTGTCCATTGTCTCCTCAGACCATAACTCCACAGTGTGCATGGCCGGAGGTTGTCTGTGCACTAGGGGTTTGTACACGGGCCGGAGATGAGCCAAGTTGTGATCCGATCTCCCGAGTGGGGGGAGTTGTGATGAGGTGTACGCCTCCTTAGTGTTTGCGTAGAATAAATCCAGTGTTTTATTGTCTCTAGTGTGGCATGTGACATACTGGGTGAACGTGGGTAGAATGGGAGACAGTGAAACATGGTTGAAATCGCCTGAGATGAGGAGAAGAGCATCTGGGTGTTCTGTCTGCAGCCTGCTGGTTACTGAATGGATGACGTCACGCGCTGTCCCAGCGTTCGCCGTCGGATTTGCATAAACAACAATGCAGATCACGTGTGAGTGTTCTCTCGGGAGATATGTAGGCCTCATGCTAACAGCTAGCAACTCAATGTCTTTGCTGCAGTGTCGTTGTTTAACAGTGATATGTCCCGGTCTGCACCAGTTTTTGTTAACATACATTATCACTCCACCGCCCCTTGCTTTGCCACTGTCTGGTGTTCGGTCAGCTCGTATCATGTGAAAACCCTCCAGCTCAATGTTAGCATCTTCTGCTAGTTCAGTTAGCCACGTCTCAGTAAACAAAAGGAGAGAGCACTCCCGGTAAGTGCTATCATAACGGGAGATAGCCGCTAGCTCATCTAACTTTCCCAGTATCGACCGTACATTTCCCATGACAACAGATGGAAGGGAGGGTCTGTACCTTATATTTTTTGTCCTCCGCCTTACTCCAGCCCGGCAGCTGCGACGCTTTCGCCTCAATTCTCTCGGTATGTCGAGTTTTTCCAATGGGACCGGGTGGCGGTTAAATGCTAGCAGCTCTTCCCTGTTGTATCGTATCCTGCTATAAACAGTGGCTCCGTCCACCGGCTCAGGAGACATTTGGGACGATCTGTGTGTCCGTGATATAAGTGGGGTGAAAAAAAAGACTGACCAAAAGAGAGAGGAAGGGAAAAAAACTCTGAATCGAGCTGCTGTTGCAAAAGGCAGCCTACTCGTGTGGCGCCGAGAGGTGCCTATCTCAGGCTTTATCTATTCCTTGAAGAAAAAAAAAACAGCGGGGTTGATATGACCCCCCTCAAAAAATACTCAGATGGTCAATACCCTCTCACCCAAAACCCCAAGGGGGGTCTAGTCGACCACCACACCACCCCCCTCCTTCCTCGACAAACCACCGGGAGATCAACAATCTATTCTCGGGAAACCCCCCAAAAAATACCCTGGCAACCCCTTTCGCCCAAACCCCAAGGGGTCTTGTTGACTCCCAGACCCCCCCCCCCCCAAGTCCTCGACAAACTACTGCAAGATCAACTATCCATTCTGGGGGAACCCCTCCAAAAAAAAACAAAAAACAAAAAAAAAAAACAGGGGGTCGATATGACCCCTCTCACCCAAATCCCTGAGGATTCCCCTCATCCAAACCCCCAGGGGTCTAGTTGACCCCCCCCCCCCCAACATACTCCCTCTCAAACCACAGGGAGATGAATTATCCATTCTGGGAAAACCAAAAAAAAACAGGGGGTCAATATGACCCCCACCCCACCACCATCGTTATGTGTCACGTGGAAACACAAGGGTAAACAAAGAATCCTAAAGGAGAATGTCTGGCCATCAGTTTGTCAAGCTCAAGCCCTCCAGTGTGGCTGAATTGCTGAGTTAAAACAATTCTGCAAAGATGAGTGGACCAAAATTTCTCAACAGTGATGTAAAACACATTGTCAGTTATCACAAAGGCTTGATTGCAATTATTACCACTAAGGATGGCACAACCACCAAGTTTAGAAGGCAGTTACTTTTTCACATAGGGCTAGGTAGGTTTGGATAGCTTTTTTTTTTCCATCCATCCATCCATCCATCTCCTACCACTTATCCAGGAATCTGGGTCATAGGGGTTTCAGTCCAGGCAGAGTAGGCCAGACTTCTGCATGGTTCACATAGCACCATGATCACCATGATCACTCCTGCAGGTGGTGAGTCCACTGGAAGGCAGATCCCTGTGCCTCCTTTGAGTACACTGGGTTCTTGATGTACTTTTTCCTCCTTAATACATAAAATCATCTTTTAAAAACTGCATTTTGTATTACCTAGGGTATTTTTCCCTAATATTAAAATTTGTTTGATGATTTAAGACATTTAAGTGTGACAAATATGCAAAAATATAAGATATCAGGAAGGGGGCAAATACTTTTTCATTGTATCTTACACATTTTCTGATGATAGGTAAACATGACACTAAACAAAGGCACTGCCCCCGAGCCTCCCTGGGAAGGTCTATGCCAAGGTACTGGAGAGGAGAGTCCGGCCGTTGGTCGAACCTCGGATTCAGGAGGAGCAATGTGGTTTTCGTCCTGGCCGTGGCACATCGGACCAGCTCTTTACCCTCTCGAGAATTCTTGAGGGTTCGTGGGAGTTTGCCCAACCAGTTTACATGTGTTTCGTGGACTTGGAGAAGGCATTTGACCGCGTCCCTCGTGGATTTTTGTGGGGGGTGCTTCCGGAGTATGGGGTATCGGGCTTGTTGTTACGAGCTATTCGGTCTCTGTACGACCGTTGTGAGAGTTTGGTTCGTATTGCCAACACTCGGTCGGAGTCATTCCCAGTGAGAGTTGGACTCCGCCAGGGCTGCCCTTTGTCACCGATCCTGTTCATAATTTTTATGGACAGGATTTCTAGGCGCAGCCAGGGAATGGAGGGTGTCATGCTTGGTGACCACAGGATCTCATCTCTGTTGTTTGCAGATGATGTTGTCCTGTTGGCTTCATCCAGCAATGACCTACAGCTCTTGCTGGGACGGTTTGCCGCTGAGTGTGAAGCGGCTGGGATGAGAATCAGCACCTCCAAGTCCGAGTCCATGGTCCTCAGCCGGAAAAAGGTGGATTGTCCTCTCCGGGTTGGGGACAGGCTCCTGCCCCAAGTGGAGGAGTTTAAGTATCTTGGGGTCTTGTTCACGAGTGAGGGGAAAATGGAGCGAGAGATCGACAGACGGATTGGAGCAGCATCTGCAGTGATGCGGACGTTGTACCGGTCTGTTGTGGTGAAGAGGGAGCTTAGTTCTAAGGCAAAGCTGTCGATTTACCAGTCAATCTACGTTCCTACTCTCACCTATGGTCACGAGCTTTGGGTAATGACCGAAAGAACGAGATCACGGATACAAGCGGCTGAAATGAGCTTTCTCCGTAGGATTGCTGGACTCACCCTCAGAGATAGGGTGAGGAGCTCAGTCATCCGGGAGAGGCTCAGAGTCGAACCGCTGCTCCTCCACATTGAAAGGAGTCAGTTGAGGTGGTATGGGCATCTGATTAGGATGCCTCCTGGACGCCTCCCACTTGAGGTGTTTCAGGCACGTCCCACTGGGAGGAGACCCCGGGGCAGACCCAGGACTCGGTGGAGAGACTATGTCTCCCAGCTGGTCTGGGAACGCCTTGGTATCCCCTCTGAAGAGCTGGAGCAGGTGGCTGGGGAGAGGGAAGTCTGGGCTTCTCTGCTTGAACTGCTGCCTCCGCGATCCGGACCTCCGGAAAAGCGGTAGAAGATGGATGGATGGATGGACACTAAACAATGTGTTAATAAAGCTGAATCATTTGCCATGCTAATGTATTCACAGAGAGCAGAATATGTTCTGTGATAGTCTGTAGATAGTTAATGTATCCATGCCACATTAATTTAGCAAAGGCAGGGATATAACTCCCATTAGCATATTGTCCTGTGTTAACAAATTCCATTACCATTAACCTGTGATACTTCAGCCTAAAAGTGGTGTTTTGCTGTAGCTGGCTCAGACACTTGGAAAGAGTGAGTTACTCAGAGAAATGTTATTGTTTCAGAAAGAGGCTTTAAATTTGTGCTGCTGAATGCAAATGAATGTCTTTGAAGTACAGGAATCTTAGGAAATTAAAACCCTCATGCTTTTTTTCTGCCATGAATAAAATTGTAAGCAGCAAAATTTGACACCGTGAGAACTGAGAAAAACTAAAGAAGAAAGTTGTTTTTTTAAAGGTCAGCAATGACAACAGCCATCGAATGTGATGAACTATTTTAGACAAAGCTAGAAACTAAGTGTTGATGAGTAGTGGTAGTCGAGGTTTTTTTGTGTTTAATAGCATATTTAATGAAAGTTTAAAAAAAAAAAAAAATATATATATATATATATATATATACTGTATATATATATATATATAGCACCTCTATCAGGGATGTGCAGGCAATTACACCAAATGCTTCCATGCATGAAATCCCAGCTGGTTGTTATTGATAAATTTCCAAACACCTCCAAAGACTTTTTAAATTACCTCTCAAGCTTATTAAAACTTTACTCATGCATTTCATTTCTCCAACACACACACACACACACACACACACACACACACACACACACACACACACACACACACCCTGCCCCTCATCTCTCTCTCTTTTTTTTTTTTTTCCAAGGGTGTGTGAGAGCGTGTTTGTCTGATAATGCCAAAGCAAGCAAAATACGGCAGGGAAAGGTAGCAAGCAGGAGAAGGAAAGGAAGAAGAGGGGAGATAAAGAAAAAGTGGAAAGGAAGTAGAAGACTGGGTGTTGGGCTGAAATGCTGAACACAGGAACAGATGACATTAGTTTACGTCTCCCCCTGAAGTACCAACGGATAGGGAGTCATTATTAGCAGGAAGACATAAGCCAAACATATTTTGAGTCTCCTTCGTATTCAACCGGCATATTTCTGGAATAGCACAAGCCATTTCTCTTTACATGGCTGAATGAGATCCTCTTCAAAACCAACCAATGGTCAAATGAATTGCTATACTCCAAGGGTATAAGAAACCTCAAGCCCTCCTCCCTAAATATTCCCTTAATTCAGTGTCATCGCTTCCGGAAAGATCTGCTTATTTGAAATGACATCTTAATTGCGCTCAGTAGAGATGAATGGATTGCAAAAATGTAAATGAATAAATAAGAACTGTAGTTATTCCTTTTAAGAAAAAAAAAAAACTTCCTCCATGTGACGTGCGTTTAGAGTTTTTCAGAACAAGACTGCCACTTAACAAAGCATCCTTTTGTGCGCTGAACATATTAAATACACAATTCAATTAGAAGACAACTGCAAAACCCACAAGCCCTGCTCTAATCACACAGCACATTTACCACAAAAGAGGTGACGAGATGCTTTTGCGGGCCCCTTCAGCTCTTATTTCAATCAACCATTTATCCTTGCTGCCACTGGACAAATTTGTCTTTCTCCTCGCCAAACACCAAGAACCTGCGATTGCATGAGGTTTGCTGGAGACGTGCTGGATCCTGTCTGCCCGAGACACCTTTGACCACAGTGTTTGCTGTCTCTGCTCCTGAACCCTTGATGCCCTGCCACCTAACCTGCTGGCAGATAATGACATCCCACCCATGAATACATTTATGTGTAAATTTAGCTCCACGTAAAGACCTTTATGAATAAAGACACTGTTCTAACAGCAGCAAGCCTTTATTGCAGTGTAATTAATCATTGCGCTGCATTAGAGATTAATAGCAGGAGGAAAATTAAATGCATCTTTGCACAGTGTGTAGAGATTGATTTTGTCAGTCCCAGAAAAAATAATGAAAGGTGCAGTGTGATTCAAACAAATGGAACTGAATGTTATTCAGCCCTCAAATATTTGCAGGGTGTAAATATTTATCAGCAGCGTCCTAAGAGGCACAGAACACCAGCCATCAAGGCTACTTTGGAGACAAGCACGTTTCACCCTGATGGATGTGAACCTTCCCCAGAAAGCATAATTGGGGCACGTGCTTTGATGTCAGACGAGTCCGTGGATGCCGCAAAATGCCATACGAGAGACAGCAGCCCCCCCTTTTTTAATACCTCTTCTATGTGTCACCAAGATGTACTGTACTCACAAGGCCCTGGTGGTAATGAATAACGTATTTCTCTCTTGCGCACTTCCAGTCCCTCCGAGAAGCAGGCATAAACCCACGGCTATAAAGTAAATGCACGGGTAGACCTCTCACCCCTGTAGCGTACAAGCCACCGGGGGCCGCGGCAGCTCCGCCGGCAGCAGAGGTAAGTGGTTTTGGTGCCGCGCAGCAACGCAAGGAGGCAGGCTGCCACTTCTGACTGGCCTGCTGGCTGCAGAGGTGTGTCTGTATTTCTGTACAGAGCTGGATTAGTATTCGTCAGCCGTCTCGAGTCATGGTGGGGCATGGTGTCTATCCTGACAAAGCACAGGTGGGAGAGTGAGTGTTGCAACAGAAAAAGGCAGGTTTCCTTTGATGCTGTAACACTCTTGACTTGTCATCCAAACAATATGTCATTTACTCTTTAATCCTTTTTTCCGCCCGGTTTTCACGCTGAGCAGGGTGTCAGGGGGAAGTGGCGCAGATGACGGGAATGAATAAGACGTTGAAAGGAGAATCTATTTGGTGGAACAACAAACCCGAACAAGATGAATACAATAGATGGTTTTATAAGTTCTTAATTTACTGGCTGAGTTCACTAAGAGCATATTCTTATTCATGACAACGGTGAAGGGGATCATTGGCAAAAAGAACAGGAGTAATGCAGCGGTGTGGCTGGAAGCAAATAATGGATTATGTTTTCTTGCCAAAAGCTACACACCTGTAGCTCTAATTACAGAACTGGATTTTTAGCTTTTGATGAGGAAGACTGAGACATTGTTGATTAATTCTGTTACTGATATTTTTCCCAGATAGCATCGTTCAGTAGTCACAGTGTGAACACTGCTCTTGGCATTTGCCCATATCTTTAACTGCCTGTCTTGCTGGCTACTTTGAGGTGATATTTTTATATTAAAGAGCTGCTCTGATTCATGCTTGACCTCTCTGCCACACCATCCCTTTTGAATGCAGTGCCGGCACAATAATAAATGCTTCTGTTGGTATTAAAATGGAGGAACTTTCATCGGATTTGAGGGTAAATTGGTAAAACATTCACGTCGATGTAATTTAAAAGGTATGAAGAAAGGCATCCAGTGGATTGACAGTAAATGCCTTCATATCATCTGAGGTGAAGGGCAAAATTGGAGGAGTGAAATTTTCCTGTGAACACACTTCAGCTCATTTGCATTGCTTAAAGTCTTTGAATCCTATTTTTATACTCAACAGTTTGTGCCTGTTTTGAGGAATGTTTCCAGGTTCACAAGTCCATTGATGTTTCCCTGCATCATACCCAGCCTATTAGCATGAACAGAATTAAGTTCTTCACATTTATTCTTCCTGGAGGTCATTTGCTGGCCAACAACATGATGTCATCAAACAATCACGGAAGAAGAGATTTCAACTGCCTTTCATCACCTCCAAAATGTATGGCAGAGATGGAATCTGTATTAAATGCCATGACTCATAAGTGACTGCTTGCCTCCAGCAAAAGTAGACACCAGATTGCATGTCTCATCAGCAGTACACGCCATTTAACATGAGCTGACAGACAGATTGCACTTTGTTTCACACACACCCTTTATGACCGTGTCCTCTACCATCTCGCAAACATGATATCACACAGGTACATGCTACAGAGCTTTTATGCTGAATGTTTGCCTCTTGACCTTGAGGTAAAGCGTGTCACGATATTAACCCCAACAAAATCAGTTGTCAGCGCTTGTCCTTGTTTCGATAATTAAAGCTACAGCTGCGGATGCCGTGTTGTTAATTTGCTTGGCTGAAAATAATTACATAGTGCCATTTGCAATGTCACTGACTGTGAAATTCAAAGGACACACGTGTGAGCTATAGATGTAAAGCAGGGTTTTCTGTACTCTGTGACATATTTCTAAGTATAGACCCACGAGCAGACACAAGGCAGGAGATACAATTACAAGTTTAGTGATTTTATTTACAGTAAATATGAATAGAAACACAACAATACGCAGTAAGAACCTAGCAACCCTTCGGAGAGAGACGAGACACATGGTAAGTATTCTGGGGCCGATAACAAGGCAAGCTTTTCTTCTTCCGGCTATCAGAGAGAGCAAACACATTTCTTTCCTCTCCCTTCTCCTCCTCCCCTTACTGATCCCAGCTTGCTGTGTCCTGTCTGTGTCTCGCTCTTCTTCTGCTGCATCTCGATCCAAACGGAAATTATGGAAATTATGGAATTTAGCTGGGCTTTAATGCTATTGACACCACTTTTCAACAGAAAATCGGGCCAGGGGGAGCCCAAGTGGAGAGACTCATGGAACAATTGGAACTCATGTGTCTGCGTGATTCGATTGAAGATGTGGAAGACATCTACCTGTTTTGGCTTCATGATCACAGGATTTCTGTTGTTTGGCTTTGGAGTTTTCCTGGTGTATAGAAAATTTAAGAAGTTGGAAGAGCTAATCAAAATGCGGACCTGGCGTAGCTCCTTCAACAAATTTGACCAGCTGGGGAGAGCACTGATAGCGGCCAATATGTGACTAACATGGAATTTACCATCTGGCATGCACTGAAGAGAGATGGACTCTGTGGACATGTTTATCTATGTTTCGGAAGGTGGAAAACATCTGGAGTCGCTGGGTGCTCTCCAAGGAATGGTTTTAAAGCCTGTGTATGTAAATTGTGATGCACAGAATCGCATAAGAGAGGAAATTTCTATGCTCTAAGTGAACTGTGCTTATCAGGCCTTGATTCGGCGTCCTTCCTCCAGGAGAAGAGATAAAGCAGAAGGGAGTTTTGGCTTCTCTTGGCTCCCTAACCCATACACACTGGTGTGCAGTAATCTGACCTCTCAAGGTCAGCGTCATGTGACTAGCATGGATTTACCATCGGACATGCACTGAGAGATGAACTCTTGTGGACATGCTATCTATGTTTAGGACACTAAAGACATAACATCTAAACGTTGCTCAGGAGAGGATTTTTGCTGTTCACCAGTAACTGATACACACACTGCATACAACATTACGTGACTGATACACATACACTGACACACACGCACACACAGTCTCTCTCAACTTGCTTTGTTAACGTGTGTATTGTAACTTGTCTGCTAAGTGTGCATTGAGGGTTTTTTTTCTATGTGATCATAATCTTGCTCATTTGAGCGCTATTCTGATAAATATGGTTTTTTTCTCTCTGCCCAATGTGTTCCCTCCCCCTCCCCCTTCCCCTCTTTACCCCCCACTGTATGATGAGGCGCCTTGCATGGCTGCCGCGTCATTAGGAAGCGCTTACCGAGCACGCCTAATGTCAAGTCAAATTCCTCTTATGTGTAAATATGCTTGGCAATAAAGTTCATTCTGATTCTGATTCTGATTCTGAAGCTGATTACAATTTCTTTTCTTGCTTACAGATTCTGCTGAAGTTACCAGCAGTGAGAACTCCTTTGCAGGTTGCTGCTCTCGCCCTGTGAGTAGTCTGCGGCCGACGGCCTGGTTGGTAATTCTCAGATATCTCAAGCTGCACATGGAGGTGGAAGAGGAGCGCACGGCTTGTAAATTAATTTAGGGAGCTTGGAAGTGAGATGACTTATGGCCAAGAATGAAGAGAGTGTCTTTAATCTGCCTGGAGAGGATCTGGTCCACCTGTGTACAGGTAGGTATTGTCATGAAGTGGAGCACAGGGTGGGGGCACAGTGTGCATGCTTTCAATTATTTCTAATTATGTTCTGTACTTTTTTCTTCTCAGTTTTTTTTTTTTTTTTTTTTTTGTATTGGGGTTTGGATTTGTGGTATTTGAGTTGTCTTTTGTTTCTGTTTGGAGTTCTCCGGTTATCATATCTTAGTTTTGTCAATAGTTGTATTCATTTTATGTATTTCTCTATTATCTTGTATTTCAATTTATTTTCCTGTGTTTGTATTTGAGCCTTCTTCATCCTTGTCTTTAGTTTCCCTTTTGTAACTTCGGTATTATTAGTATTGTATTATTAGCACTCCTTGGTTTTGAATTTCTTCTTGTCCTCGCCCTCTCCTTAGTTCTCTCCTTAGAGTGTATATTAAGCTTTGTCTTTTACTTCTATCCGGCCCTTGTTTGTGTGAATAGTTATCGTTCTTAATATATTCTTGTTTATTTATCTGTTTCTTGATTTTCATTCATTCCAGTTTGTGCTTTTATTTTGACAGTCACCTTGGATTACTTCCATGTGTCAAATTCTGTTTGCGGGCTGTCACACCTGTCATTGGTTTGTTCTGATTATCCTTGCTCATGTCACCCACATCTGTTCATGATTTCTAATTATACCTGCTTGCTCTATTTAACCCCTTGCACTCTGGTCAATTTCCCTAAAAACACCTAAAAATAACATACCCAAAGTAAATCAAAAGCTGTTCTTCAACCCTTTGCAGCATCTTCATGGAGTTGGTCTCACTTAAAAGAAAACACTTTGAATTTTTTGGCAAAACAGTCATAATCTCTCTAAGTGCTCCTGCCACTGAGTAACAGTCATCTAAACATACTGAACTTGAAGAAAATAAAGTTTGCCTGGGTGTTTGTTTAGATACAAATGCTTGCAAATAACACACAGCTGTCAGATACTGGCTGGAAAATGCAACAGAAATGTAGAACCAAGTGTTATCAAGCTGAGGTCAAAATTTTGTAACAATCCCACAAAAAAT
Source organism: Pholidichthys leucotaenia (assembly GCA_020510985.1). NCBI lineage: Eukaryota > Metazoa > Chordata > Actinopteri > Cichliformes > Pholidichthyidae > Pholidichthys > Pholidichthys leucotaenia. Next base: position 276,900,875 of record CM035840.1, on the reverse strand, counting down.
GAATATATTACACAGCTTTTTTCTCAGGTTGTTCCCAGGCGTTTTTGAACTGTGCCAAATTGTGCCAGATGGCACAGTTTGGAAAAACGTCTATAACTTTTGAATGATTCAACATAGAAGCTTGGTCTTGGGCTCTAATGAAAGGTGACACTCAGGGCTCTGTGTGTGTGTGTGTGTGTGTGTGTGGATTGTTTATTCATTCATGAATGAATGAATGAATGAACAAACAAGCTCCCCACACACAAAGAAGCATGCCACGTAAAAAATGTGTGGTCTTTTTTTACAAGAAAAAATAACCTACAGTGCAATCAAAATTATACTATCTGCAATGTAGAGGATAACAACTCCCCCCCCCCCCGCTACAGAGGAGCTCGGCGCACAAAAAAACGGTCCGTCAACGGTCCGTCATGTGGCAATGACGCACCGTTGTAATTTACCGATCGGTCAAAAGTCATTTTTACCTCCGCCAAAGGGGGAGGTTATGTGATCATCGGTGTTGGTTTGTCTGTTTGTCTGTTTGTCTGTTTGTTTGTTTGTCTGTTTGTTAGCAAGATAACTCAAAAAGTTATGGACGGATTTTCATGAAATTTTCACAGATTGTCAGAAATGGGGTATCCTACCGATGATTAGATTTTGGTGGTGATCTGGATCACCATCCACAAGAAAACCGCCATTACGCAAAATGTCATTTTCGTGAATAACGACTAAACCACTAATCCTATCATTGTCAATCCAATTGTTGTGAATCCAATTGCTAGTCATATGTTTTCATGGTCAAGGAATCTGAAAACGTACACACAAACACTGTATGGGGGGAACTGTGGCGCTAAACCGCCATTACGGAAAATGCCATTTTCGTCAATAACTACTGAACCACTAATCCTATCATTGTGAATCCAATTGCTTGTCATATGTTTTCATGGTCAAGGAATCTGAAAACGTACACACAAACACTGTATGGGGGGAACTATGGCTGCCGTTACGGAAAATTTCATTTTCGTGAATAACTACTGAACCACTAATCCTATCATTGTCAATCCAATTGCTAGTCATATGTTTTCATGGTCAAGGAATCTGAAAACATACACACAAATACTGTATGGGGGGAACTGTGGCGCTAAACCGCCATTACGGAAAATGCCATTTTCGTGAATAACTACTGAACCACTAATCCTATCATTGTCAATCCAATTGCTAGTCATATGTTTTCATGGTCAAGGAATCTGAAAATGTACACACAAACACTGTATGGGGGGAACTGTGGCCGCCATTACGGAAAATGCCATTTTCGTGAATAACTACTGAACCACTGCTTGTCATATATTTTCATGGTCAAGGAATCTGAAGACTGTATGGGGGAAACTGTGGTGCTTGGCGGAGGTCTGCGCTCTCCGAGTGCTTTTCTAGTTATTACTATTTTCAGTGATAAAGAATAATTTAGCTTGTAACACTTACCTGTCCACAACAGCAGTGTCGTTAGCGAACATCTGTTCCTCATTGTCAGACGAACATGACGCTGGTCCGCTTGTTATGACTCGTGGTTCTGGCCACGCGACCCGGTCAAAGGTGAGGGCACAACAACCCCAGAGACACACCACGAAGGAGGTAGCAACCTGTGAGAACGTAAGCAAAAGATTAAACGGTTATTCTAGGTAGAGAAAAATTAAACTTACTGTTGAAGCAGGTAGTATACCAAACGAGCCAGTGCCGAAGTGTTGCAGAGAAGGTCAATTTAAGTGCTGGCGAGTCTGATGTAACAGGTGCGCCTCATTACACAGGTGGAGGTGATTGCCCGCTGAGTAGGTGAAAGTTGAACCGGACTGGTGGGGGAGGGTGAGCTCACCAGATCATGACAGTGCGCCCCCCCCCCCCAATGGACCGCTTCCTGGCAGTTCACTGGGCTTGGTGGGATGTGCCTTGTGAAAGGCCCGGACCATCCCCTTGTCATGAAAGTTGGAACCAGGAATCCACAACCTTTCTTCTGGTCCGTAGCCCTTCCAGTGGATGAGGTTTTGCACCCCCCGGCCCCAACAGCGAACGTCCAGAATCCTCTGGACCATGAAGGTGGTTTGGCCATCGATGATCCGAGGGGGAAGAGGCGGCTCCAGGGGAGGGCAGAGGGGACTGGCGGAGAGGGGTTTGATCTTTGAGACGTGGAATGTGGGATGTATCCGCATTGCCAGCAGGAACTTTAAGTGGACCGTGATATCGTTAATGATCCTCGCGATGGGAAATGGACCCAGGAAATGAGGAGAAAGCTTCCTGGACTCCGTCCTCAAAGGCACCTGGTCCGCTGATAACTATACCTGCTGCCTGATGGAATACTTTGGAGCCGGAGTCCGTTTACAATCAGCGTACTGGCGATTGAGTTCAGCTGACTGGGCGAGGGCAGCCCGAGTGGCTTTCCATAGTCGGCGACAGCGGAGTGCTTGGGCTCCCACAGATGGAACAGCTATTTTCCTCTCCACCATAGGCAGCAAAGGAGGGGTATACTTCATCGATGCCTCTAATGGGGTCAGCCCGGTGGCTGTTGAGGTGGCAGAATTGTGGGAGTACTCCACCCAGGTCAAATGAGTACTCCATGTGCTTGGGTTGAAGGCTGCTACGCACCCAAGGGTGGCCTCCAAAGACTGGTTGGCGCGTTCAGCCTACCCGGATGTGAGGCTGATGGTAGTGCCCGGGGAGCGGCAGAAGGCTTTTCAGATTGGAGAGGTGAATTGAGGGCCCTGGTCAGACACAATGTCCATGGGAATACCGTGTATATGGATGACATGGTTAGTGAGGAAGATCGCCATTTCAAAAGCAGAGGTTAATTTGGGAAGGGGCACGGGGTGGATCACCTTGGAGAAGCGATCCATGAAGGTGAGAATAACAGTGTTACCTTGGGATAGTGTTGTAGTCAAGACCACACCAACCGAGACCAAGACATTGTCGAGACTAGAGAGTATCGAGACCAAGACAAGACCAAGACATTTGGAGGCCGACACCGAGACAAGACCAAGACTGTATATATCAAAGAAAAATCATAACAAAACAGAACAAAATGACCACTATCTTTTTTTTTTAATTTAAGTTTGCTTTTACATAAATGCAACAGCAACAAAAAAAAAAATTCTGCTATGTTGTTTTCAAACCAGCAAAATGAAACAAATCTCAAATCTAAGCAAATTTGTTTTTTCACTTGTACAAATTACGCAATTGTACTCATTAAAACTGCATTGTCCTGACAAGCCACGATAAATTGAGTTCACATTGAAATACTGTGTGACTGTATATTTTTTCATATATTTCTGCAAAGTGTGGTTAGTCTGAGTAAATAACTGCATATATTCCTGTATATATTTGCATCCTTTTATAGAAACGTGGACAGACTGTAATTTACTGTACATACTCTGTTGTCATTGAATCCTTATTTAAATCCTCCACCTGAACAATGAGAGCAAGTTTTTAGCCAAAGTCAAATTCCTTGTATGTGTTGTGCATACTTGGCCAATAAAGCTGATTCTTCTTCTTCTTCTTCTTCTTCTGATAAATAAGATAAGATAAGATAAGATAAGATAAGCCTTTATTAGTCCCACAACGGGGAAATTCCAGGATTGCAACAGCACAGGGATAGCAACACTCAGAGCAACAATCAGAAGGCAAGAAAAAACAAGCAAGCAAGAGCAGCTAATATACATATGTACATATTACTATAAAATATATATATACACACACACACACAGACACACAGTGCAGAGCATTGTAGCTGGATGGAATAAATATATGAATATATGAACACACAGTGCAGAGCATTGTAGCTAGATGGAATAAATATGTAAATATATAAAGCCTGTGAGGAGGCTGTGAGGAGCCTGTGAGGAGACCAAACACTTCTACTCCGACCACGGGCAGCCAGAGTTCAGGCAGACAGAGGACTGGACGGTCCGCGGTCGATGCGTCATCCACAAGAACATCCAGGAGGACCCGTGGAACCTTCCCACCTCCATCAAAACTCTGGTGGACAGCCTGCAGAGATTTGTGGATGACGGGAAGAACCAGCTGCTTCTGGCTCTGCTCAAGTGTACAGACACGTCCCTTCAGCTGCGGCGGGATGTGATTTTCTGCCAGGCAGCGACAGGCGCCCTGTGCACACTGGCCGAGCAGCTGCTGATGGCGCTGAGGTCGCGCTTCAACAACGCCGGTGAGTACCAGGAGGACAGCAGGGAGACGAGCCGCAAGTGGTTGGAGCAGATCTCTGTCATCGGGGTTCTGATGCACTTTCAGTCCACGCTGGCGCCACATGTGAAGGAGGAGCGCACCATGCTGGAGGACACCAAGGCTGCCCTGTTGGACCTGGACAAAGTCACTGTGTTCTTCAGGCAACTGGATGACGAGTATCTAGTGGCAAACACGCCGGTGTGGTACCAGGTGGAAGGCAGCAGACACGCCCTGAGGGTCACCCTGTTCCTGGACAGCTGTCACTTCAGCGAGCTGCCCAGCAGGCTGCAGAATGGAGGAAGTCTGAAGATCCACACCGTCCTCTTCACCAGAGCTCTGGAGCGTCCAGACGGCGTCTGTCCTCAGGACCTGTCCTCCATGGAGGAGTTCCAGCAGCGCACCAACGCCGTGTCCCTGGAGAAGGTGAAGGTGTACTACCGCAGACTCAGGGCCTTCTACCTGGAGAAGTCCAACCTCCCCACTGACTCCAACACCACGGCCATGAAGATAGACCAGCTGCTGCGTCCTCTCAACACTCTGGACGACCTGTGCAGACTGATGCAGTCCTATGTCAACGTCCGCCCCGCTGCCCAGGGCCACCCATCGGGCGTCAGCGTGCTGTGTGTGTCCTCGGAGCTGTGCAATCGCCTGGGGGCCTGCCACGTCACCCTGTGTGGCACCGGCATGCAGAGGTGTACCTTGACCGTGACCCTGGAGCAGGCCATGATCCTGGCCCGGAACCATGGCTTGATGCCACGCTGCATCATGCAGACCATGGACATCATGAGGAAACAGGGAGCACGGGTGGAGCTCTCTGCCAAGAACCTGAAGGTGATGGACCAGATGCCTTCAGCAGCTCCAAGGCTCTACAAGCTGTGTCTGCCGCCTTCAGATGGAGACCTGTAGGAGCGCTGGGGGAGGGTGGAGCAACAGACACCACCATTAACAACCCAAGGATCATTCCAGCATGGACGCCGCGAGAGTCTTCGCCATGACTGAAACTGATACGACTTCTGACGACCAGTGCAGAGTATCTGATGATGGAGGAGAAGGAATTGTAGAGATGTTACTGCTCGTGTTATTAACTGGAATTAACCAAACTACCTGTAACCCAGATCATTTCGCCTTGGACTGCAAGCTCTGCCTCAGCATGGGATGGCATCCCCCAGGGCTCCATGCTGGGAACCCCTTGGTTTTAGCTGCAGGGAAGTCCCAGAACAGACTTTGGAAATTTGATTTTGGAAATAGGAAGTGACGGGAATGATAAAGATGGCAGCGGGGGGGGGGGGGGGGGGCAGTTGCATGTGCAATTACTGTAGGTGTAGTGTGAGTACTGTATTACTGCACTATATGAAGGATAGCTATTTATTGTGTCCAGAAGGAGTTTTTATTCTTGTTTGTATTTTTTAATGGCTCACTTACTCGTATCAGGTATTAGAGTCTAAAAACATTCCAGTACTGAACAGTATTTAAAGGACCAATGGCTTGCCGTCGTAAACTGCTCCTGTTTTTGTTTTTTTTTGTTTTTTTAATTTAAGTGCGGGGATCTCAGCGATGTCAGGAAGTGTTGGTCTTCAGGGAGCGAAAAGGGACAAGGTGGAGTCGAGCTAGCTATAATCAGGAGTTTGGATGGCGGAAGCTAAAATCAAACTATAAGATAAATTATTAATATATTAATGCTAGTGGAGAGTTTTTAGCACATTTTTTAAAATTGACTTTTGTGTTGTTTGTTGAAAGAAGTGCACCGATTGGTCCATTCAGTGTTAGCAGAAGAAAAGTGTACTGTAACAAAAAGAGACTGTAGCATCAGTTTACTCTATTTTTTTTGTGTACATACAGATGTTAACGGCGTCAACAGATGGGAGATGAGATTCATTTTACATTATTGCTATAAATTAAATCTTATTTTTTATGGGAATAATATAGATTATAAAGTGGGGTTTTTGCAATTGTGCATTTGAAGAGAAGCTGTGTAACCTCACTGACGACACGTTGACAACTGTTAAAGATGGCTGACATTGAGGAAGCGTGGTCTGGTTTGAACTGAGCGGCGTCGCTCTGCTGTAGCATGACTAGCTTACGACAGACGTCCAGTTTAATTATCGTTTCAGTGTAAATTCACTAGGCCTCTAAGGATAATTAATATATCAACTTATCATATGAAAATTATTTTTTACACTTGTACAAAATGAGGAGGAAGAATATGAAGGCAGCTCATTTCAGTGTAAACAGCATTATATCATAAGTTCATTTTTTAAAATTATACTTAACACACTGATTTATCGAGGTAATTTTTATAACGTTTGTATACCACTGTTAATAGTCTCTCGGCGCCACACCAGTCGGCTGCCTTTTGCAACAGCGGCTCGATTCCGAGTTTTTTTTCCCCTTCCTCTCTCTTTTGATGCTCTGAGTGTTGCTATCCCTGTGCTGTTGCAATCCTGGAATTTCCCCGTTGTGGGACTAATAAAGGCTTATCTTATCTTATCTTATCTTAAACACCCACAGTATGGAGCATTGCAGCTAGGTGGAATAAATATGCAAGTATATAAACACACACAGTGCGGAGCAATGTAGCTAGATGGAATAATATGTAGATATATAAAAACACAGTGCGGAGCATTGTAGCTAGATGGAATAAATACTGTATATAGATATATAAATATAAACACACCCAGTGCAGAGCATTGTAGCTAGATGGAATAAATATGTAAATATATAAACACACACAGTGCAGAGCATTGTTGCTAGGTGGGATGAAACAGCATAACCGTCTATTTAGTTATCCTACATGGTATGATTATGTGCCCATACATATTCTCACCCTCCATAGCGACCGGTATGTTCCTAGTTGTATGCCGGAGAGGACCATTGTGTAAGTCTATTGCATCTTTTGCATTCAAAAAAAAAAAAAAAAAAAAAAAAAAAAAAACCTATTAGTTTGTTACGTCTTTTTGCTATCTCTGCGAGCAGCCCTGCTTAGGTTGTACAGTCTGACAGCCGTTGGTAGGAAGGACCTACGAAACCTCTCGGTTGTGCACCTGGGATGATGTAGTCTGCTGCTAAATGAGCTCCTCAGTGCATCCAGTATGTCCTGCATAGGGTGGAACTCGGACTCCAGCAGAGATGACAGTTTAGCCACCGTCCTTCTCTCTCCTATCTCCTCCATCGGATCAAGGCGTTGCCCCAGGACAGAGCTAGCTTTCTTAATCAGTTTGTTCAGTCTCTTCCTATCGGCTGCAGTAATGCCACTGCCCCAGCAGACCACTCCAAAAGTGATGGCTGATGCCACCACCGTGTCATAGAATGACTTCAGCAGCGCCCCTTGTACACCAAAAGACCTGAGTCTCCTCAGCAGGAACAGCCTGCGCTGTCCCTTCTTGTAGAGTGCGTCAGTATTGTGTGACCAGTCTAGTTTATTGTTCAGATGAATACCCAGGTACTTGTAGGATGTCACCATCTCGATGTCTGTTCCCTGTATATTTACTGGTGCTGTGAGGGGCTGCCCATGCCTGCGGCAGTCCACCACCAGCTCCTTAGTTTTCCTCGCGTTGATCTGGAGGCAGTTCCGATGGCACCAGTCCACAAAGTCCTGGATAAGCCCTCTGTACTCAGCTTCATCTCCGCTGGAGATGAGACCAACGATCGCAGAGTCATCAGAGAACTTCTGTAGATGGCAATGTGTTGTGTTGTGTGAGAAGTCCGCAGTATAAAGAGTGAACAAGAAGGGAGCCAGCACCGTTCCCTGGGGGGCCCCCGTGCTACTGATGATCGTGTCGGAAACACAGTCCCGGGTTCTCACAAACTGAGGCCGGTTCGTGAGGTAGTCCAGGATCCATGATGACAGGTGCTGGTCCACCCCTGCGCGCAGCAGCTTGTCCTTCAGGATCATCGGTTGGATGGTGTTGAAAGCACTGGAGAAGTCAAAGAACATGATCCTCACCATATTCCCGGGCTTCTCCAGGTGGGACAGAGAACGGTGAAGGAGGAAGATCACCGCATCCTCCACCCCAATGCCATGCTGGTAGGCGAACTGGAGTGGATCCATCGCTGGTTCCACCAGGGGGCGGAGATGAGCAAGGAGCAGTCTCTCCAGGGTCTTCATCAAGTGGGACGTCAAGGCCACCAGTCTGAAGCTGTTCAGGTCTTTGGGGTGGGAAGTTTTTGGTACAGGTACCACACAAGATGTTTTCCACAGCTGTGGTACCCTCCCCAGTTTCAGGCTCATGTTGAAGATATACGTCACAATCCCACACAGCTGGTCTGCACAGGACTTGAGGAGCTTTGCGCTGATGCCGTCCGGTCCCGACGCCTTCCTCGCCTTGATCTTCCTCAGCTCCGTCCTCACCTGGGTCTTGGTCAGGGTCAGGATGGGGGGCTGTGTGTTGGGAGTGGGGGGGGGTGTCGGTGGAGTGGGGAGTGGGTAGCAGGACTTGATTTCTTAGAGGCAGCAGTGGTTGTTGTGCAGACAGGGGGGAGGGCGGTTGGTCAAATCTATTGAAAAACAGATTCAGGTTGTTTGCCCACTCCCTGCCCCCCGTGGCCTGGGGGGAGGTATTCTGGAGCCCCGAGATGGTTTTGAGGTTTCTCCAGACCCCGCTGATGTCGCTCTGTTGCAGCTTGTCCTCCATCTTCTTCCTGAAGCTGTCCTTGCCTTCTCTGATCTTTCTCCTCAGCTCCCTCTGTACGGACTTCAGCATCTCCCTGTTCCCCGACCTGAAGATCCTCTTCTTCTCTCTCAGAAGTGTTTTTATCTCAGGGTTGATCCAGGGTTTGTTGTTTGAGTGACGCCGTATGGTCTTGGTGGGAACGGATTTGTCCACACAGAAGCTGAGGTAGCCCGTGAAGGTGTGAATGAGGCCATCGATGTCCTCACCATGTGGATCGCAGAGCTGCTTCCAGGCAGTGGCTTCAAAACAGTCCTTTAGAGTGTCCATTGTCTCCTCAGACCATAACTCCACAGTGTGCATGGCCGGAGGTTGTCTGTGCACTAGGGGTTTGTACACCGGTCGGAGATGAACCAAGTTGTGATCCGATCTCCCAAGTGGGGGGAGTTGTGATGAGGTGTACGCCTCCTTAGTGTTTGCATAGAACAAATCCAGTGTTTTATTGTCTCTAGTGTGGCATGTGACATACTGGGTGAAAGTGGGCAGAATGGGAGACAGTGAAACGTGGTTGAAATCGCCTGAGATGAGGAGAAGAGCATCTGGGTGTTCTGTCTGCAGCCTGCTGGTTACTGAATGGATGACGTCACGCGCTGTCCCAGCGTTCGCCGTCGGATTTGCATAAACAACAATGCAGATCACGTGTGAGTGTTCTCTCGGGAGATATGTAGGCCTCATGCTAACAGCTAGCAACTCAATGTCTTTGCTGCAGTGTCGTTGTTTAACAGTGATATGTCCCGGTCTGCACCAGTTGTTGTTAACATACATGATCACTCCACCGCCCCTAGTTTTGCCACTCTCTGGTGTTCGGTCAGCTCGTATCGTGTGAAAACCCTCCAGCTCAATGTTAGCATCTGCTGCTAGTTCAGTTAGCCACGTCTCAGTAAACAAAAGGAGAGAGCACTCCCGGTAAGTGCTATCATAACGGGAGATAGCCGCTAGCTCATCTAACTTTCCCAGTATCGACCGTACATTTCCCATGACAACAGATGGAAGGGAGGGTCTGTACCTTATATTTTTTGTCCTCCGCCTTACTCCAGCCCGGCAGCCGCGGCGTTTTCGCCTCAGTTCTCTCGGTATGTCGAGTTTTTCCAGTGGGACCGGGTGGCGGTTAAATGCTAGCAGCTCTTCCCTGTTATATCGTATCCTGCTATAAACAGTGGCTCCGTCCACCGGCTCAGGAGACATTTGGGATGATCTGTGTGTCCGTGATATAAGTGGGGTGAAAAAAAAAAGTGATCAAAAGAGAGAGGAAGGGAAAAAAAAACTCGGAATCGAGCCGCTGTTGCAAAAGGCAGCCGACTGGTGTGGCGCCGAGTGGTTCTTATATCTTATAAATATGTCATTTCAGAAAGAAAAATTAAGAAAAAGTAAGGAATAACGCCTAAATTAAATTAAATGAGTGAAAAAATAACCCTGACATTTCTTTTCAGCAAGGTATTTTTTAAAATAATTTTCTTGAACATGGGTCCCTTTGACATTTTGCATTTTGGTGCTTTGCCAGCCAACTTAGGTGCACAGCCATGAAGAACATTCACAGTAACAGAACTTTCACAACAACAAAGAAAGCCAGATAATGTTCTTTTTAGAAGTATTAATTCTCCTAGGCAGCCACAACAAGTTTCCTTCATAAAATTACAGCATAAATTAACTAGGAGTAATTTAACTGAAAATTATGGCATGCCAAGCATGAACAAAATGTGTTTTAAAAAAAACACCCTTAAAAGTCTGAGCTGAACACTAAGAATACACTCACAAAAGGGTGGCTGTAAAAAACCTCAAAGGTCCCATTTCTGGGCCAGGGTTAGGGTGAGATGGATGGTCCTGCCTGGCTCTAGGGATGAGGAGGTTAAACAAAAGCTTGGTTGCATTTCAGAAAAATTAGAGACTGAAGCATTTTGTGACCTAAACGGGCTCGGTGGGGCCTCATGATGATGCCTCCTCTACTGAATACCCTCTCAACTCGTGCAGAGGATGCAGGGACTGACAACACCTTCAGTGCCAAATTGTGGAGTTGTGGGAATCTGTGATGGTTTTTGTGCCAGAAGACAAGTGCATTGTCAGTGTCAGTGCCCTGTATGGCATCAAAGTATTTGCTTATCTGTGCCCTGACACTTGAATCCTGGCCTGTGCTGCGCTTTTTGTGAGCCTTGTAGCGAGAAAGAAGGCGTGGGCATTTGACTGGAGGTGAATCCCCAGGTGACTCTCCATTTCTTGGTCCGTAGTCCATTGCAATACCTTCACAGTCCATCAAGTTCTCAACCTCAGAGATCAAAGTGTCTGTGAAAAAAAGACCAGATTAGATTAAAGGATATACAGTGTCTGCAGGTATCAAATAATAAACTGCTCTCACAATATTTTTCTCTTGATGTAAAATGTATGTGTGTATACCTGTCAGTGTTTTCTTCAGCTCATCTCTAAACTTCTTGAGTGGCGTTGCATTTAGCCCATTAGTAACATCCAGATCCACCCAGCTTAATCCAAACTGTGGATCAAGCATTGTAGCTAAAAAATACACATTATGGCTAAAAGGTTCCTGTCTCCCACTGTCTTTAGTCATATTTGTTTTAACAAAGATTCCACCGAATCTTGTAATCAGAGACTGACGGAGGGCCTTTACTAATGGCCGACACTGTATTCGTGTCTCCATCTTCACAAGGTGTGTATGCAGGTCCAGAACAGTCAGAACGACCATGCTAATGGTAACTGATTTCTCTCCCTCTGTCAGGTCTGTTGCCTCTGAGAATGGCGCGAGAACTGAAGTCAGTTCTTTAAGCTGGTTCCACTCACGAGTGCTGAATACCACTTCTTCATAGTCCTTGCTGCACATTTCAGTCAGAGCTTTATGGTCCAGAGCTGTGAGGGCCTTCACTTGTTTGAAAATGCTGTTCCAGCGAGTGTTGTTTGCAGCTGGAATAGTCTTAGTAGAGTCAAATGCAGCCTCAAATTTGTCTTTGAACTGTTGAGCTGCTGTGTAACAGAGTTGAGAAGCGTGATGTTTTGGCAATACTGCGAGACATGGCTTTAACTTTCTTCATGCCGTCATTCACAACTAACTGCAGGGAGTGAGCAAAACAAGAAAGACGCTCACCTGATGACCAGAGTGGCTCTGTGTCCTCCATAGAATTCATGTCCTCCCACAGGTTCTCATCATCTAGATTCTCCTCCTCACTCTCACTGCCATCTGACTGCTGTTGTGGCATCTGAACTTTAAAAGCACACTTCATATTAGCAGCATTGTCTGTGACAATATAACTTATCTTCTGACGGACACCATATTCGTCGGTGATCTCCTCAAAGGCAGAAGAAATTCGCTGTCCACTATGTTTGCCTGTGAAATGTCTACAGTCCAGCAAGTAGGATTCAAGGGCATAGGATTTCTTTGACTTGTTGCACACATGAGCAGTTACTCGGTACGCAGGTTACTAGTTACTAGGAACGCAGTCTACGATGAGACCAGATATCAGTAGTTAAGGACACTGTTGAGCTTTTCTCCAACTTCTCAAGAACAGTCTCCTTAACTTTCTTTACCAAAACTGGAATGTGTTTCTCACCAATTGTTCTCCTAGAGATTGGTGTGTACTTGTTATCTACAATCTCAAGAAAGTGTTTAAAATGTTCATTTTCCACAAAGGACAGTGTCAGGCAACACCCAATTATCAAATCTTTGACAATGGCATCACTGATGGCTTGCTGTCTTGGGGAATGGAGACTGTAGATCTGCACTTTCTGGGCAAAGGATGCTATAGTTGGCTGTGTAGCATCTACCTGTTGTCCAGCCTTGTACTCCAGGAACCTGAAATTGAGGAGGATTTACAATTTACCAATACCAAGAGAGAATTCTCAGAAGATGCAAACGTTACATCTAACAAATATGTGCTTAGTGCAAACAAGCAACAAATTATAGAAGCCAGAGAAACACATCATGCATCACTACATAGTTCATATATATTCACTTTTTTTTAAAATGAATGAAGTCAAATTTCACTTTGAATTACTGCTTTTAAACAATCTTTAATTTTTAGCATTACCTTTTTCGGAGTCTTTATTGTCTTTAAATATTCTTTTTAACTTTTTTTCTTTTACAATATATTTTTTCAAGCAAATTTGATGAACATACTCATTCAGTGTTATTGGCTTTGAACTAGCTAGCACAGTGTTAGCTTTCTAGCTCATGGCTGAGCCAAATGATCAACTTTCTGCAGCTGAAGACACTGTTGACCAGAAATATGTCCTGTTGGTCCCAATTAAAGTTCAGCCCATTTACTGGTGCAGTGAACAACGTTTCCATTGCATAAGAACCTCCCAAGTAACGCCAGTGGCCTCGACTAATACCTGGCGTGTTCATTGTTTGTTATTCTGTTATCTTGCTTTTGACAATGCTACGCAAGCTAACTTGGCTATAATATAAAGTCGGTGCTCTGAACGTTAGCAAAAAACGATCGTGGGAAGAAAAGAGCTTATTTTCGCTCAATGTTTTAAGATGGGGTGTTGAAACTTTTTGATTTTAACTTTCCCAGTGTAGCTAATTTAACGGTTAATTTACCTGTCTTTGTGCTTCCTCTTAATGTGACGATAAAAGTTTGACGTTGTCCCAGCGGTTTCTGTGAGTTGAGCACCGCAGAATTTACACACTGCAGAGTGTTTTCGCTTGCATGTCGTTTTGCAGATAAAGTCCTTATGGTTTTGGAAACCAAACTTAATGACTGATGAGTTTGCCGACATTTTTAACGGCTAGTTTCCCCGGAGGCGCAGCGTCTCCAGTCGTCTTCATCCACTCTCTGTGTACAGGGGGCGTGTCACTCCGCGTGTCACACTGCGTGACTGGGAAGGCACCAGCCTGCATTCTACTTTTCTCACTTATCACAGATCACTTATCACTGGCCTGGTCTCGACCAGTCTTGATCAAAAATCCCGAGTCCACCCTGTCCGAGACCGAGACAAGAACAAGTAAAAATGCCTTCGATTCTGAGACGAAACCGAGACCCTTAAAAAGTGTTCTCAAGACCGGTCTCGAGACCAAGACCGATCTCGAGTACTACAACACTACCTTGGGAGGGAGGAAGTCTGGTAACAAAGTCCAGGGCAATGTGGGGCCAGGGTCAGTGAGTGATGGGGAGTGGGTGGAGAAGGCCAGAAGGAGGGGAGGAGTCCGATTTGTTACGACAGCAGACTTGACAGGTGTTGACATAATCCTGGATGTCAGGATTATGAGAGAACCAGTGGGCCATCAGAACACCCGGCGAATGAGGTTAACAGTCCGAGTGATCCCAGGATGGCATGCAAAAATGCTGGTGTGGCCCCACTTGATGACATTGCTGCGGAGAGTGGCTGAGACAAACAGTCGACCATCAGGGACCCCTTCTGGTATGGGCTCAGTGGACAGAGCCTGCCGGACCCTCTGCTCAATATTTCATGTGAGTTCTCCAAGTAAGTAGGAGGGTGGGACAATGGATTGGGGGGGGGAGGGAGGGGTAGGAGGGTCGGGGCAGAACTGGCAGGAGAGAGCGTCAGGCTTAATATTGTGGGAGCTGAGCCTGTAGGTGATAGTAAGATTGAATCTAGCAAAGAATAAGGCCCAGCGGGCCTGCCTGACATTCAGCCTGCAGGCCGACCAAAGATATTCTAAATTTTTATGGTTGGTCCACACAATTACAGGCTGGGACATTCCCTCCAACCAGTGTCTCCACTCCTCAAGGGCCAACTTAATGGCCAACAACTCTTGGTCTCCTATGTCGGCGGCTCACGCCTGCCAAGAGGAAAAACTAAAGGCCAACAAAAGGTCATTTTTACCGAGGTCAGCTGGGTCAGAGGCTGTGCTACCCCACTATAGTTTCTAAAGAAATGGTGATAAAAATTTGCAAACCCCAAGAAGCGTTGAAGCTCCTTGCAGGAGTGGGGTGTAGGCCAATTTAGCATATCGTCCACCTTGGCCGGGTCGGCCCTCAGCTCCCCCTCAGCCACGATAAAGCCCAAGAAAGTAGTTGAGCAAGTAGAAAACTCACACTTCTCAGCTTTAACGTAAAGCTGATTCTCCAGGAGCCATTGTAGAACGGTCCTGACATGGACTGCGTGTTCCTCTGGCATGTGTGAAAAAAATCAAAATGTTACTGAGATACACAAAAACAAATTGATTGACCATATCGCGGAGGACGTCATTGATCATACGTTGGAAGACGGCGGGGGCATTGGTGAGCCCAAATGGCATCACCAGATTTTCAAATTGCCCCAAATGTGTTTTAAAACCCGTCTTCCATTTGTCCCCTTCACGAGTGCCAACCAGATGATAAGTGTTCCGCAAGTCCAATTTAGTAAAAATTTGCATGCGCTGAAGGAGCTCAAACGCGTTGTTTATCAGAGGCAGAGGGTATTTGTCCTTAACAGTAATAGCATTGAGTTCACGATAATCAATGCACGGGTGTAGGGAGCCGTTCTTCTTCCAGACAAAAAAGAACCCTGCCCCAAGAGGAGCCGATGAAGGCCGAATAAGGCCGGTGTTCAGAGAGTCTTTAATATAGCTCTTCATCGCCTCCCTCTCTGGCCCAGAAATACTGTAGTGCTGGTTGGACGGCAGCCGTGCACCCGGGAGAAGGTCTATAGCACAATCATAGGAGCGATGGGGAGGCAAAGAAAGCACCCTAGATTTGCTAAAGACCTCTCCGAGATCATAATAGACCTTGGGCACTAAGCTGAGGTCTGGCGGCTCCACCAAAGGGGAAGAGATGGACAGAGTAGGGGAACACTTGGCCGAGATGAGACAGGATGCCAAAGAGTACGGGCTCCAGGATGAGATTGAGTTATTAGCCCAATGAATTATAGGGTTATGTTTACGGAGCCACAGATAACCAAGAACCACTGGGTGACCGGATTTAGGGAGAATATAAAACGAAATAGTCTCCCGGTGGTTGCTGGAAAGAAGGATGGACACCGGCTCAGTTTTTTCGGTGATGGTAGCAACTTTTTCTCCTGATAATGTAGTTACATTAAGGGACATGGGCAGTTTGATCGTGAGGATGCCTACATCCTGCACGAAACACACAGAGATGAAATTCTGGTCTGCCCCTGAGTCAATTAAAGCCTTAGCCCTCCTCTCGACCCCCGGCAACAAAATAAGGGCCAAGATTGAGAAGTTACCAGGGGAATGATTAGATTTCCCGCCCATCGGATCCCCTACGACCACTTGCGGGTTGCATCTTTTGGCTTCAGTTGGCACCTCTGCAGTGTGTGCTTGAGAGAGCCACAATGCATGCAGGCGCCAATTCTCCTTCGCCTCTGGCGCTCTTCTGGGGTCAAACGGACCCGGCCGAACTCCATAGGCTCAGGGAAAGAATCGGCTCCAGCTGTGTCATAGCCGAAGGGGATGCGCACGCACTGGGCAGGTAGGAGGAGGCGTTGCGCTCCTTGGCGCACATGCAGTATCTTTAGTCAGTACTGACAGCCTGATCAATTAAACCGTCCAAGGAGGAGGGGACTGCACGAACTGCTAGGTCATCACGGAGGTGTCCGTTTAAACCCTGGAGGAAGACGCTTCGTAGTGAAACGTCATTCCATCCCGAGTCCACCGAGACGACCCAGAACTCCACGGAGTAGTTTGCAGCAGACTGGCTACCCTGACGGAGTGACATTAAGCGGCTCATGATATTCCCCTCACTTTCTGTACGGTCAAACGCGTGAGTGAATTCGGCCACAAATCTGTCAAATGAGTAAGTGGGACCCTCGGGGCTGTCGACAATAGCTTAGGCCCAACTGAGGGCCCTATCCCGCAGCAGGAGGGTCATAAAATGGATTTTATATGTGTCATCCGGGTACTCTCCACTAACCTGGCCCAAATATAGCCGGACATGGCACAAACCCCCCCTACATTTCCCTACCTCCCCCGTGAACGGAGCAGGTAAGGGAACGGAGGTGGTTCAGCACACGGTAGAAGAAACTGGGGCAGCAGATGGAGGGATAGGAACCGGCTGAGACAAATGGCCCAAATGATTGGCGACCATGCCCAGCTGCTGCATAATGAGCAGCTGGTGAGTAAGCACGGCCACCTGCCTCTCTGTGGCATCTATCTAGAACGGAGTGTTCTGCTGCTGCCACTCCCACTGAGCTTGCACTGTGGCTGGCTTGTTCTGTCATGATTGATATTAATTGACAGCTTACGTGCAGGGAGTAACAACAGAGAAATGACACCAAGACACAGAAAAGCAAGTGTGACTGAATTTAATTAATGAAAAAGAAATGCTTCCGCAAGAGAAAACGCCACTCGCCATGGGGACACACAATCTGTGAAAAGAGACGAGAGCAGGCAGATTAGGAAGGAGACTATGATTAGGAAAAAATGGACAACACTCACGTGGAAGTATAATAGAGCCCGGCAGAGGAATCCAGCACTTACAGCAAACCCAAGGATGACAGGAGTAGAGCTGAATGAGATGTCTGACCGGGTGATGATGGTCACTGAAGTGGTGATGGTGAAGAGGCAGGTGAGGGCACAACAACTCTGATCTTCTATGAACTCTGATCTGAGGACGCTGTTGGATCGTCAGGACGCTGTTGGATCGTCACTTCCTTGTGGTAACGTATCGTCACTTCCTGTTTTGCTGTCTGCCTGTGTGGTTTGCCTGTGTGGTTGCTCTCCAGCCATTAGCTATGGCTACTAGCTCTCTTTCCTCTCCTCCTCTGGTGTGCTCTCTCTGTCAGATGTTTAGCTACACCTCTGCCTCTTTTAGTAATAACGGTAAATGTAATAAATGTTGTCTTTTTGAGGCGCTTGAGGCGAGGTTGTCTGATTTGGAATCCCGGCTCCGCTGCATTGAAACACCGTCTGCGCCAGTTAATCTTGACGGATGCCCATTAGCTGCAGCGGAGCTAGCTAGCTTAGGCCCCCCTGTCAGCGGTCCCTCGGCTCTCCTCAGCAGCGAGGAGACTGGGTGGGTGACGGTGAGAAGGAAGCCTAGTCGCAAAGCCCTGGTTCACCACCAACCTGTTCACGTCTCTAATCGTTTTTCCCCGCTCAGCGACACACCCGCTGAGGAAAAAACTCTGATCATTGGCGACTCTGTAGTCAGAAACGTGAACCTAGAGACTCCAGCGGCCATAGTCAAATGCATTCCTGGGGCCAGAGCAGGCGACATCGAGTCAAATTTGAAAATGCTGGCTAAAAGTAACTGTAAATACTCCACAATTGTTATTCACGCCGGCATTAATGACATCCGTCTCCGGCAGTTGGAAGTCACGAAACTTGATGTAGAATCGGTGTGTGACTTTGCAAAAACGATGTCTGCCACTGTAGTATTCTCTGGGCCCCTCCCCAATCTGACCAGTGATGACATGTTTAGTCGCTCGTCATCCTTGAACCGCTGGCTGTCTGTGTGGTGTCCTAAAATTGACGTGGGCTACATTGACAATTGGAGCTCTTTTTGGGGAAAACCTGGTCTTATGAGACGAGACAGCATTCATCCCACTTTGGATGGTGCTTCTCATTTATCTAACAATCTGGCATCTTTTTTATCCAAATTTCCAAAACCCTGACTACTCAGAGTTGGGACCAGGAAGCAGAGTCGCAGTCTTACACGCCTCTCTGCAGCTCCTCTTCATCCGCCACCCCTCAGCTTAGCCCCTGACTTCCCCATCAGAGAATCGTTGTCTGCTCCCTCCAAAGTGAATAAAAATATAATGTATAAGCATCCCAAAGTGATAAAGCAAAATATTGGTAAAACTCAAATTAAACATAAAGCCTCTAAATTGAATGATTTGGCCTCTGTTCCTCCTCATAATTTAAAAATTAAATGTGGTTTATTAAATATTAGGTATCTAACTCCCAAGTCTCTGTTAGTCCATGATCTGTTAATTGATCATCAGATTGATTTAATTTCCCTTACAGAGACTTGGTTAGGGCAAGAGGATTATGTTGGTTTAAATGAATCAACTCCCTCTGGTTATTTAAACTGTCAAAATCCCAGAAGTTCTGGTCGTGGAGGAGGAGTAGCAACAATTTACCATTCCAAATTACTAGTTAATGTAAAGCAAAAAACATGTTATAATTCCTTTGAGGGCCTGGTCCTCAGTATTGGGCACTTTAGCAATTTTAGGTTAAACCCTATTTTATTTGCCATAGTTTATCGTCCCCCATCAACCTACTCAGAATTTTTATCCGAATTTGCTGATTTCTTAGCTGATTTAGTGCTGAAATCTGATAGAATAATTATAGTAGGGGACTTTAATATACATGTGGATGTAGATAGTGACTGCCTTAATGTGGCATTTAATTCAATATTAGACTCGATTGGGTTTTCTCAGAAAGTAGGAAATTCTACTCATTACCTCCACCATACATTGGACCTTGTTCTGACATATGGCATAGAAATAGAAAATCTTGTAGTGTCTCCTCATAACCCTGTACTGTCAGACCATTGTCTGTTAACCTTTGATTTTACTATTTCTGACTATTTGGCTCCTAAAGAAAAATATTATTACAGTAGATGCCTCTCAGATGATGCTGTTTCCAAATTTATGCAGATTGTTTCCTCTATGCCATGTGTCAACACAACGGAAATAAGCTATAGACAGCTTGCTCCTTCTGTAATTGATAACATGGTGGATAGTGTTTCAGCTTCTCTGCATCAGGCTCTAGACTTGGTGGCCCCCTTAAAAAAGAAAAAGTCTAATCAGAAATTTCTAACTCCTTGGTTCAACACAGAAACTCGTGGCTTAAAACAGAAGACTCGTCAATTAGAAAGAAAATGGCGCTCTACTAATTTAGATGAAATCTATTTAGCTTGGAGAAATCATCTTTTAATTTATAAAAAATCTCTTAGAAAAGCTAGAACAAGTTATTACTCTGCATTAATAGAAGAGAACAAGAATAATCCCAGGTTTCTTTTCAGTACTGTAGCCAGGTTGACAAAGAGTCAGGACTCTGTCAATCCTAGCATTCCCTTAGAGCTTACTAGTCAGGACTGTATGAACTTTTTCAATAATAAAATTTCATCCATCAGAGATAAAATCAATCAGATTCTTCCCACAGTTAACTTAAATACTGTAACTACTACAACTCCTTCTTTTGATGTCTGTCTTGATGAGTTTACTCCAATCGACCTTTGTGAGTTAGACAAAATGGTTTCCTCATCCAAACCTTCAACTTGTCTTTTAGACCCTATTCCTACCAGGTTATTTAAAGAAGTCTTCCCACTTATTGGGAGCTTTATTCTTCATATAATCAATTCTTCATTAACTTTAGGCCATGTACCGCAGGCTTTTAAAACGGCTGTAATTAAACCCTTACTCAAAAAGCCAACGCTAGATCCAGGAGCTTTAGCTAACTATAGACCAATCTCTAATCTCCCTTTCATTTCAAAAATCCTAGAAAGAGTTGTTGCTACGCAATTATTTGACCACCTGCAAGGAAATGATTTACTTGAAGAGTTTCAATCTGGGTTTAGAATCCATCATAGTACTGAAACAGCCTTAGCGAAGGTCACTAACGACCTCCTCATTGCATCTGATAATGGACTAGTTTCTGTACTTGTCCTTTTAGACCTTAGTGCAGCTTTTGATACTATCGATCATAATATTCTACTTGATAGATTAGAACACTATGTTGGACTTAATGGAACTTCGTTGCAGTGGTTTAGATCTTATTTATCTGATAGGTTCCAGTTTGTTCATGTAAATAATGAGTTTTCTTTCAACTCAAAGCTTAGTCGTGGAGTTCCACAGGGATCTGTGCTAGGCCCTACTCTTTTTAGTTTATATATGCTTCTGTTAGGCAACATTATTAGAAAGCACTGTATACATTTTCATTGTTATGCAGATGACACACAATTATACCTGTCAATGAAGCCAGATGATAGTAATCAATTAGCCAAGTTAGAAGCCTGTCTTAAGGAAATCAAAGCTTGGATGACTTGTAATTTCCTGCTATTAAATTCAGATAAGACTGAAGTCATTCTTGTTGGTCCAAAAAACCTTAGAAATTCCTTTCCAAATCAAACTTTCAGTTTGGATGCAGTTACTCTTTCTCTTAATAGCTCTGTGAGGAACCTTGGAGTTATTTTTGATCAGGATTTGTCCTTCAATTCACGTATTAAATTTGTTTCTAAGACTGCCTTCTATCATTTGCGTAATATTGCCAAGATTAGGAGCATCTTGTCTCAGAGTGATGCTGAGAAGCTGATCCACGCTTTTGTTAGCTCGAGATTAGATTATTGTAATTCTTTATTATCAGGCTGTCCTAAAACATCTTTAAAAAGTCTTCAGCTGATCCAAAATGCTGCAGCAAGAGTTTTAACAGGTACTAGAAAGAGAGATCATATCTCTCCGGTTCTGGCCTCCCTTCATTGGCTTCCCATAGAGTTTAGAATTAAGTTTAAAATCCTTCTTCTTACTTATAAAGCTCTAAACAATCAGGCTCCTTTTTATTTAAAAGATCTGATACTACCGTATTATCCTAACAGAGCACTACGCTCCCAAAATGCAGGATTACTTGTAATACCTAGAATCTCCAAAAGTACAATGGGAGGCAGAGCCTTCAGTTTTCAAGCTCCTCTCCTGTGGAATCAGCTGCCAATCTGGATTCGGGAGTCAGACTCGATCTCTGTTTTTAAGAATAGGGCTAAAACCTACCTTTTTGATATAGCCTACAATTAGGGAGGGATCATGTGTTTCTGAACCCTCCCTTAGTTATGCTGCTAATAGGTTTAGTCAGCCGGGGGACCTCCAGTAATGCACTGGGCCTCACTCCTTTCCTCACTCTCTATGAAATATTTTTTTTGCTGGTCATTAACATTTGTTTGTTCTCTCCCATAGATTGAGTCCCCATCGTGCTGTTTGCTCTCTACATGTCTGTTCTTTTCTTCTTCTCTATCCCCTCACCCCCCAGCCAGTCGCAGCAGATGACTGCCCCTCCCTGAGCCTGGTTCTGCTGGAGGGTTCTTCCTGTTAAAAGGAAGTTTTTCCTCTCCACCGTCGCCAAGTGCTTGCTCACAGGGGATCGCCTGATTGCTGGGGTCTTTCTGCAACTGTGGGGGTTCCCCCCTACAGTTGATAGTGCTATGAGATGACTGTTGTTGTGAAATGGCGCTATATAAATAAAGTTGAATTGAATTGAATTGAATTGAACAACTCCAGAGACGCACCACGAAGGAGGTAGCAACCTGTGAAAACGTAAGCAAAAGATTAAATGGTTATTCTAGGTAGAGGAAAATTAAACTTACTGCTGAAGCAGGTAGTATACCCAACGAGCCAGCGCCAAGGTGTTGAAGAGAAGGTCAATTTAAATGCTGGCGAGTCTGAGGTAACAGGTGCACCTCATTACACAAGTGGAGGTGATTGCCCACGGCGTAGGTGAGAGCTGAACCAGACGGGCGGGGGAGGGTGCGCTCTCCGGATCATGACACTGTGTGAAATAGATCAAAAAAATGTATTGTGATACAATTTTTATCATGATACATGATATACTGTATACCACAATATACTGTATATTGAAAGCACTGAATGTTCTTTGAAATTTGTTTTTACTTACAGCATATTTTTATTAGACAAAAGAATCAAAATTCATATTCAATGCATATATATATATATATATATATATATATATATATACACTACCGTTCAAAAGTTTGGTGTCACTTAGAAATTTCCTTATTTTTGAAAGAAAAGCACTGTTTTTTTCAATGAAGATAACTTTAAACTAATCAGAAATACACTCTATACATTGCTAATGTGGTAAATGACTATTCTAGCTGCAAATGTCTGGTTTTTGGTGCAATATCTACATAGGTGTATAGAGGCCCATTTCCAGCAACTATCACTCCAGTGTTCTAATGGTACAACGTGTTTGCTCATTGCATCAGAAGGCTAATGGATGATTAGAAAACCCTTGAGCAATCAAGTTAGGTCTGCAATGCTGTAATTGCTGCAAATGGAGGATTCTTTGATGAAAGCAAAGTTTGAAGGAAAAAATTATTATTTCAAATACAAATCATTATTTCTAACCTTGTCAATGTCTTGACTATATTTTCTATTCATTTTACAACTCATGGTGGTAAATAAGTGTGACTTTTCATGGAAAACACAAAATAATTGTCTGGGTGACCCCAAACTTTTGAACGGTAGTGTATATATATATATATATATATATATATATATATATATATATATATATATATATACTATATTCAGTCATCTTCTTCTGCTTAATCCTTTTCGGGCTGTTAGGGGGCTGTAGATATATGCATATATATATATATATATATATATACTATATTCAGTCATCTTCTTCTGCTTAATCCTTTTCGGGCTGTTGGGGGGCTTGAGCCTATCCCAGCATCTTTGGGCGAGAGGCAGGGTACACCCTGGACAGATCGCCAGTCCATCGCAGGGCCAACACAGAGAGACAGACAACCATTCACTCTCACAGTCATACCTAAGGACAATTTAGAATCCCCAGTTTGATGCCAATTAACCTAACTTGCATGTTTTTGGCATGTGGGAGAAAACCGGAGAAATCCCAGAGTAAACTCACGCAGACACAGGGAGAACATGCAAACTCCACACAGATCACTGTTGGTCGGGGTCTGGGATCGAACCCAGGATCCCCTGGCCAAGGGTGAGTTGCTGTGCTGCCGCAGTGCTAACCACTCCGCCACCGCGCCACACACACACACACACACACACACACACACACACACACACACACACACACACACACACACACACACACACACACACACACACACACACACACGAGCAGTGTTTTTCAACCAGGGCCCCCTGTAACATTTAGGTTTCTCTGGGATTTTTACTAATTTCATGACGTTTGGGTTAGAATTGGCCCAAAAGCAGACACAAAGACAAGGTTGTTCAAGTGCAAAAAAAAGTTAAGTTAATTAACAATCGGTTGTATATTTACATGGATGAAGACCTGGCAACCCTGTGGAGAGAGGGAAAGAGGAGAACGTGTCATGATCCTGGGGAACGGGGGGAGGGGGGTGCTGTACCCAGTTTCCTCTCTAGTTTAGTGTTTTTCTGTCTGCTTGTTTCCTTGTTTTCATGTCTGCTGTATTTGGTTCCTGGTTAATTCTTGTCATTTTGTATTTATAGTATTATTATTTTCATTTTCGAGTGTCTAAATGGGTTAGAACGTGCTGCGGTGGAATGCAGAAATGAGCACCTACAGTACATTTCCACTGAAATACCCTACTCATAGCACAGCGTCTCTCCAATAGCCTCTCCTATCCAAATCCTACTGTCTGGCTTCTCGTGCTGACCCTGTTTTCGCTAAATGACAGAGGGTGTCAGCGAGTCTCTGGCACTATAACCAAGTTGCTCTGGGTAGGTGGGGCTCGTCAGACTTAGGTGTCAGTCCACCTAGGAGAAGGACCACTCTGATTTCAAATCCGGGCAGATGGTGCCCGCTAGTTTTGGCCGGCAAACTACCTAGGAGAAGGTAAACTCTGATTCCAAACCTCTGCTGCCTTGCGGCTATACCTGATTACAGGAAAGGCTTCGGGAGTAAACCTTGAGGATAAATCTGGAGTGGAGCCATAAGTCAGTTGGCAGATGCTCAGCACTACTTCTGGCAACTCCTGCAGTGGAACTGGTCCCAAACTGTATTGGATCATCCTTTCCTTTGGACTCAGCCAGTGACACCGAGAGAGGGACACTGATGTATGGGCAGCCCATTGTCTCCGTACTACCCCACCCAGGCTTTTTAGCGCAAACTGGAGAGGCCACTCCAGCGGCGTTGCAAGATTTTAGATTTTTTTTTTTTTTTAGATTTAGTATACTTTATTGATCCCCAGAGGGGAAATTGAGGGTCATCCACCACCTGGATGGATGAAGCAGCCACGATACGGCGCTATCCCTTAACCATTCACACACACACTCACACCTAGGGCCACTTTAGAGTCTCCAATTAACCTAACCTGCATGTTTTTGGCATGTGGGAGGAAACCGGAGAAATCCCGGGGTAAACCCACGCATACACGGGGAGAACATGCAAACTCCACACAGATCACTGTTGGTCGGGGGCTGGGATCGAACCCACGATCCCACGATCCCCACGATCCCCCGGCCAAGGGTAAACTGTGCTGCCACAGTGCTAACCACTGCGCCACCGTGCAGCCCATTCCGGCACAACACGGGATGAGGCAGTTACCAGTTATAAGCTCCAGATGATTGGCATAAAGAGAAGCGCCAGGGGTCTTGTCCAATGGTGGGAGAAACCTTCGCAGCTTCATTGGGCAGCTACCGCCCGCCTCAAGCTGGGCAGCCTCCAGCCAGTAAGGTGCCGCCCTGTCATGGTTTGCCTGCTCTACTGGGTGCATAGAGCTTAGGGGTCTCTCCCGACAAGCAAGCGTCAATCTGAACCAGGCAGTCAAAAGGAGAAACATACAAAGACTCCAGCGCTTTGATTTGCAAGCTGGAACGTTTGCACCATGTGCCCCGGACTTACCGCTGATCTCCAGCAAATGGATGACTTTCGCAAGACCGCCATCATCAATAAGGACCTGGCACGACTTAACATCGATGTTGCCTGCCTTCAGGAAACCCGCCTGGCCGACAGCGGCTCTCTTAGAGAATCAGACTACACCTTTTATTGGCAGGGCCTGTCCCAGGACGAGTCCAGGCAGCATGGTGTAGGTTTTGCAGTGAGGAACCCACTGATCGCCACCACAGAAACCCCTACAGGAGGGTCCGAAAGAATCCTCACCCTCTGCATGAAGACATGGTCGGGCTTTGTGAACATCCTTTCTGTGTATGCCCCTACCCTCACGTCCACTCCAGAAGCCAAAGATCAGTTCTACGAGGCTCTAGAGCAGTCCTTCTCAAATAGTGGGGCGCGCCCCCCCAGGGGGGCGCGATGCGATGCCGGGGGGGGCGCGTGTGACCCTGGGGAACAGGCTTTGCTTTTGCCGTGTAAAGTGTAATTGCACATCCACGGCAGCAGGTGGTGCAGTGGCGCTCTCATTGTCAAAGTCTGTGCGGGAGTTTAAAACTTTTTAAATTGCTGTCAACAAACCCCTCAAGAGACACCATGGAGAAATATTTAACAGTAACGAAAAGAAAGGCGGAGAGAGACAGAGGTTGGCTTCACTTCACTTCACGCTTGGCTTCACTCTGACTACGGTGGGAGACGAGGAAAGACCGGTGTGTTCACTGTGTCTGAAAGTGTTGGCAGCGGACAGCATGAAGCCAAATAAAGTAAGACGTCACCTACAGACATTACATCCTCAACACGTTGATAAGCCGCTTGATTTTTTTCAGCGAAAACATGCGGAGTACGGCCAACAATCATCCCGCTTTGTGAACGCTACATCAGTAAACCAGCGAGCACTTTTAGCATCATTTAAAGTGGCGTACCAAATTGCGCAGTGCAAAAAACCCCACAAAAAAAAAAAAAACACACAATTGCAGAGGAGTTGATACTGCCTTTTTCTACCTTTTTCTTCAGACTAAAATGTTAAATATATTGGTACTCCTGTGTTAATGTTCCAGATCAATTTACATTTAATATTATTTATTGATTGAATTATTTTTCTCAGCATCAAAAGGTTCAGTTGGTCAAAAATGTTTCTAGTTTAAATAAGGATTGACATATTTTTTATTTCAGGCACTTTGATGCACTTTAAGTTTTTTTTTTTCTGTTTTAGACTATAACAGGGTTTCTGTGTGGCAAAATAAAGTTAATATTTGTTGAAAGTTGATTTATATTGCTTTTTTCTTTTGTTAATGTTAAAAAGGATACAATTTTAGGTATACTTATACAATTTTTATAGATAATGATCTTATTTATAGTCACTGCGGTGAGTTGGGGGGGCCGCAAAATATTTTCTCTTTCCTAGGGGGGGCTTTGCAAAAAATAATTGAGAAGCACTGCTCTAGAGGAAGTGCTATCTAGAATGCCCCGCTTTGAAGGCTTATTTTTGCTAGGCAACTTCAACGATCGCGTTGGAGCAGACTGGCAAGTGTGGGCATCCTGTCTTGGCCACCTTGGCATAGGCAAGATCAACGAAAGCAGACAGAGGCTGTCGGAATTCTGTTGTCATCACGGCCTCTGCATTACAAACTCCTACTTCAAGTGTAAAGAGCTGCGGAAAGTGTCTTGGAGACACCCCCAGTCCCGTCACTGGCACCAGCTAGATCTTGTCATCACCAGAAGAGCGGACCTCAGCAGTGTTCTTCACACAAGAAGCTATCACAGCACTGATTGTGATACAGATCATTCCCTTGTTGCCAGTAAGGTCAGACTGAAGCCAAGGAAGATCCACCATGCCAAGACTAAGGGTCGCCCCCGCATCAACACCTGTGGAATTTCTGATCCAATCAAGGCTCAGACCTTCGCTGACAGCTTTCAGAGGAAACTTGAAGCTCACCTCCAGTCTGATATCCCAGGTGACGTGGACGCCAAACGGAACCACCTTTGCGACGCCATCTATGACTCAGCCAAGACCGCATTCGGAAAGAAAGAACGCAAGAATGTTGACTGGTTTGAGGCTCACTGGGATGAAATGCAATCAGTCACAGAGGCCAAAAGAGAAGCACTGCTGGCTCACAAGCAGAACCCTTGCTGTGGCACATGCGATGCCCTTTGATCAGCAAGGAGCAAGGCACAGCAGATTGCCCACCATTGCGCCAGTGAGTACTGGCAGAACCTGTGCACCAACATCCAGGTAGCTGCCGATTGTGAATATGCCAAAGGAATGTATGAGAGCATAAAAACAGCTATCGGCCCCACAAGCATCAAAACAGCACCACTCAAAGCCAAGACAGGCGAAGCCATCACCGACAAGAGCAAGCAACTTCAGTGTTGGGTCGAGCATTATCTTGAATTGTACTCGACCCAGAACATCGTGACAGCTGTTGCCCTCAACACCTTGCCTGGCCTACCAGTCATGGAAGACCTTGACAAAATGCCCATGCTGGAAGAGCTTAGCAAAGCCATAGACTACCTCACCTGTGGCAAGGCTCCAGGGAAAGACGGTATCCCCCAGAAGTTCTGAAACATGGGAAAACAACCATCTTACAACCACTATATGATCTTATCTGCCTTTGCTGGGAGCAAGGTCACATTCCCCAAGATATGAGAGATGCCAACATAGTCACGCTGTATAAGAACAAAGGCAACTGCAGTGACTGCAACAATTACCGCGGCATCTCTCTTCTGAGCATAGTTGGCAAAGTCTTCGCCCGGGTCACCCTGTTCCGCCTGCAGAGCCTCGCTTTGCGAGTCTATCCTGATTCCCAATGTGGCTTCAGAGCCGGAAGGTCCACAGTGGTTATGATCTTCTCCCTCCATCAGCTGCAGGAGAAGTGTTGAGAGCAGCAGCAGCCATTGTTCCTTGCGTTCGTGGACCTGACCAAAGCCTTTGACTTAGTTAGTCGAAGCGGGCTCTTCCAGATCCTGCGAAAGATTGGTTGTCTCCCAAAGCTCCTTGTATCATCTCCTCCTTCCACATGGACATGCATAGTACTGTTTGCTTTGATGGAGCCACCTCAGATGCCTTCCCAGTCAGCAGTGGAGTGAAGCAGGGTTGCGTTCTAGCACCAGCTCTCTTTGGGATTTTTTTCTCATTGCTCCTCCACTACGCCTTCACCGACTGTCCTGAAGATGTCTATGTCTGCACGAGATCAGAAGGAAAACTCCTCAACATCGCAAGACTTTGTGCTAAAACCAAAGTCTACAAGGTCCTCATACGTGAGCTACTGTTTGCAGCCAACGCTGCTCTAGTATCGCACAGCAACAAGGGCCTGCAGCACCTGGTCAACAAACTGTCCCACACCTGCAAGGAGTTTGGGCTCATGATCAACCTTAAGAAAATCAACATCATGGCACAAGATGCTTTCTTCTCTCCTGTTATTACCATTGACAACACACAGCTGGAGGTTGTGGACACCTTCACCTACCTAGGGTCCACTGTTTCAAACACGCTCTCGCAGGACACCAAGATCAGCTCCAGAATCGCCAAAGCAGCTGCTGTCATGGCCAAACTAAACAAGCATGTGTGGAACAACAATCTGCTGAGTTTGAAGACCAAGTTACTTATATACCAAGCTTGCATCCTGTCCACTCTCCTGTACGGCAGTGAGTCCTGGGCAGCCTATGCCAGGCAGGAGAAGCGGTTAAATGGGTTCCACCTCCACTGTCTTTGGCGCCTTATGCACATCAAGTGGCAGGACAGAGTCCCCAACACCGAGGTCCGTGAGCGCATTGACTTGCCAAGCATCCCTGCATTTATCAGTCAGAGACGACTCCGATGGCTCGGCCACGTGCATCACATGGAGCCTGACCATCTGCTGAGAGAAATCCTTTATGGAGAATTGCGGGTGGGTGTCTGCCATGTGGGCTGACCGCTGTTGCGTTTTAAAGATGTCTTCAAATGCAACATGCGGTGTGCGCAGATCAACACCAATAATTGGGAGGTTATTGCCAAAGATCGAGCCACCTGGCGTCACAGTGTCAAAGAGGGTGTTCTCAAGATGGAAGCGAACACGAGAGTCCAGATGGTGACGAAGCATATGGCAAGGAAAGAACGTGCAGCATCAGCACATGCACCATCAATCTTCATCTGTGCCAACTGCTCCAAAGACTGCCACTCAAGGATTGGGCTGTATAGTCATTCCATGTGCTGCTCCAACCCTTGGCATGCTAACCATCGCCTCTTTGAGATGAGGATGCCAGAGAGAGAGAGAGATTTTCATTTTGGGGTTCTGTTGTGTTTGCATTATTATGGTTTCCGGTTTGTATTTTATTTTGACAGCACTTTGCCGCTTCCGGCTGTCAAACTGTTCGGAGCTGCACAGCTGCTATTCATTCTGTTATTTTCTCCACTCATGTATCCACACCAAGGTTCCAAGGTGGTTCCATTGTTGTCATAGCCAGGAGTGGCGCTGGGGTTAAGCTCCCAGTGCTCATAAAATGCTCCTTATGGCGTGCGTCTCGAAAAGCCTCTGACAACTAAGTCCAACTCCTAGCCTGCCCGTGTGGTTTAGTCTCTAAGCCCGGCGGAACTGCTTTTACTAATAGGAGAAGGGGCGAGGGCAGATCTCTGGCGCCTTAAAACCAGATGCTTTGAGTAGATGGTGGCTCGTCAACCTGGGAAGGTAGCCCATCTAGGGGAAGGTAAACCCTGATTTCAAACCTCCGCTGCCTTGCGGCATACCCGGTCACGGGAAAGGCTTCGGGAGTCAACCCTGAGGAAAAATCCGGAGTCGGAGCCCCTAAGGCAGTTCTATGTTGTGCTCAACATCGTTCTGGCAGCTCCTGCAACGGCGCTGGTGCCAAACTGTAGCAGCCCTGCTGTTCCTTTGGATTCACCAGTGACGTGGAGAGGGGGGACATGCTGCATGGGCAACATCTTGCCCTCCATATCTTCCTGCCCAGGCTTGAATCCTACCAACGCCAACGCTGGAAGGTAGAACACCGGATCACTGGAGATCACTGGAGATCACTGGAGATCACACCTTTTCAACAGAAAATCGGGCCCGGGGGAGCCCAAATGTGTGACTCATGGGTTAATTGGAACTCGTGTGTCTGTGTGATTCGATTGAAGATGCAGAAGACATCTATCTGTTTGGATATGATCACAGGATTTCTACTGTTTGGCTCCGGAGTTTCCTAGTGTATCTGAAATTAATAAAGTTGGAAGAGCTGGTCAAAATGCGGATCCCGGCGAAGCTCCTTCAACAATTCGACCAGCGATTTAAGCCTGTGAATTGAATTATTTGTGATGCACAGAATCGCAAGAGAGTGGAAATTACTATGCTCCAAGTGACTGTGATCATCTGGCCTTGATTCGACGTCCTTGGGAACTCGTTCCTCCAGGTGCAGAGATTGTGCTGGAAGGTGTTTTGGCTTCTCTTTAACCCAAACAATTAACAACAATTGCTGTTGTTTAGCAAACCGGACTCTTCAAGGACAGCGCTATCATGTGTCTAATACAGAACTTTGCCACCTGGCATGCACGAAGAGAGAGAGACTCTGGGACATGCTTATCTGTGTTTTGAATACATGAACATAACAACCATGCGTTGCCAGGAGGCGCCCCTTTGTTGTACACTAGCAACTGATACATTCAACACTGCACTCACACTGATTATTACATGCTGACTACACACACTGGTCTCTCTTTGCTCCTTTGTATTGTATGATCTGTATTAGTCTGCTAATTGTGCTTAGAGGGTTTTTTTCTATGTAATCACAATTTTGATTATCTATGTAATCTTTATTTTGATTAACTATGTTTTTTTCTCTCTGCCCATTGTGTCATTTCCTCCCCCATTCCCCCTCTTTACCCTCGACTGATGACAGGCGCCTTCATGGCTGCCGCATCATTGGAGGCGCTTATCGAGCGCGCCCAATGTCAAGTCAAATTCCTCATTTGTTTACACTGTAAACATGCTTGGCAATAAAGCTATCTGATTCTGATTCTGATTCTGATTCTGATTCCAGCTTCGCCTTTGGCGTAGACAAAACACGGGGAATGACAGTTACCGGTTATAAGCCGCCGCTCAATTGGCGTAGAGCGCGGCGCCAGGGGTTGTTCCCGACGGTGGGAGGGATCATCGGATCTCACTGAACAGCTACCGCCCGCCTCAAGCTGGGCAGCCCCCAGCCAATAAGGTGTTGTCCCACCACAGCTTGCTTTCCTCATTGGGTGCATGGGGATGAGGAGAAGTCCGAACAGCAGGCTGAGAAACTTCACACCAGGCAAGACAATAAAACAAAAGAGACCAACTCTAAAACTGGGAATTTGGAACGTCTGCACTATGATGACAGGACTCGCTGCTAACCTCAAGGACATCAACGACACCAGGAAGACTGCCATCATCAATAATGAGCTGAAGAGACTGGGAGTGGATATCGCCACTCTCCAGGAAACACGGTTGGCTGACGCAGGCACACTGAGAGAGAAGGACTATACATTCTACTGGCAGGGAAAGGGCAGTGATGAACACAGGGAACACGGAGTGGGCTTCGCAGTGAAGAACACCTTGCTGAAGATGGTGGAACCGGGCAGCAATGGCTCTGCACAACTCCTCACCCTCTGCCTGAACACCACTCAAGGCCCAGTCACCCTCGTCAGTGTGTATGCCCCAACACTGACAGCCACACCAGAGGCAAAAGACGAGTTCTACGAGAATCTCGCAACAACTGTCAGGACCATCCCCAACTCTGAACAACTCATTCTCCTTGGAGACTTCAATGCCAGAGTGGGTGCTGACCACGACTCCTGGCCCTCCTGTCTTGGACCTTTTGGCGTGGGCAGAATGAACGACAACGGACAGCGGCTGCTCGAGTTCTGCACATATCACGATCTGTGCATCACAAACTCGTTCTTCAAGACCAAGCCCCAACACAAGGTTTCCTGGCAACATCCACGCTCAAAGCACTGGAACCAGCTGGACTTGATCCTGACCAGGCGCACCTCACTGAAGAACGTGCTAATCACCCGTTCGTTCCAGAGTGCAGATTGCGACACAGACCATTCATTGGTGTGTTGCAAGGTCAAGCTGCAGCTGAAGAAATTCCATCGTGCTAGACAGCCTGGAAAGGCACGGATTGACACCAGCAAGATGGCTCAACCAGAACTTGTTGAGCAGTTTGCCTCCACCTTTGAGAAGGAACTTGGTGTACCACAAGAAGGAGAATCTGCAAAGCAGAAGTGGGAAGAGCTGCGAAACACCATCCACCGCACAGCCTTGGCTACCTTTGGGAGGAAGACCTCGAAGTCACAGGACTGGTTTGATGCCAAGTTGACCGAGATGATCCCCGTCATTGAAGCCAAGCGCTCAGCACTTGCTGAGTACAGGAAGTACCCAAACGAGAAGAATCTCCAGATTCTCAGGGCTGCGAGAAGCAAAGTTCAGCGGACTGCTCGGCGCTGTGCCAACGAGTACTGGACTCAGCTCAGCCAAGACATTCAAACCGCTAACATAACAGGGAACATCCGTGGTATGTACGATGGCATCAAGAAAGCACTTGGTCCGGCTCAGAGCAAGACGGCCCCCCTCAAATCCTCCACTGGGGAGATGATCACAGAAAAGAACAAGCAGATGGAGAGATGGGTGGAACACTACTCCGACCTCTACTCCAGAGAGAACACTGTGACACCATCAGCCCTTGATGCCATCGACTGCCTGCCATCCATGGACGAACTTGACGCCGAGCCAACCATCGATGAACTCAGCAAGGCCATTGATAGCTTGGCCGCTGGCAAGGCACCCGGCAATGACGGCATACCCCCTGACATGATCAAGCACTGCAAGACCACCCTACTGCAGCCATTGCATGACGTCCTCTGCCAGTGTTGGAAGGAAGGTGCTGTACCACAGGACATGAGGGACGCCAAGATCATCACCCTATACAACAACAAAGGGGAGAGAAGCGACTGCAACAACTACAGGGGCATCTCCCTCCTCAGCGTTGTTGGCAAAGTCTACGCACAAGTTGTTCTTGTTCGTCTACAGAAGCTTGCCGAACGTGTCTACCCCGAGTCTCAGTGTGGCTTCCGCGCTGAGTGATCGACGGTAGACATGATATTCTCCATCCGCCAACTCCAGGAGAAATGCAGAGAACAGAACATGCCCCTGTACGTCGCCTTCATCGACCTCACCAAAGCGTTCGATCTGGTCAGCAGAGAGGGCCTTTTCAAGATCCTGCCAAAGATAGGATGCCCACCAAAGTTGCAAAGCCTTATTGAATCGTTTCCCACCAACATGCAGGGGATAGTGGAGCACGATGGCAACGTCTCAGAGCCATTCAACATACGCAGTGGAGTGAAACAGGGCTGTGTACTTGCGCCAACCCTCTTTGGGATTTTCTTTGCTATGCTCCTGAGGCATGCCTTCAGCACAGCAACAGAGGGAATCTACCTGCACACAAGATCTGACGGCAGGCTTTTCAACCTCGCCCGCCTGAAAGCCAGAACCAAAGTACGCGAGGCTCTAATCAGAGACATGCTGTTCGCAGATGACGCTGGAGTCGCAACTCACACACAGCAGGAGCTTCAGACCCTGATGGACCGCTTCTCCCAGGCATGCAAGGACTTCGGGCTTACCATCAGCCTGAAGAAGACTAACGTCTTGGCGCAAGGCACGGAAGCACCACCAACCATCACCATCAACGACTATGAGCTGGAGGTCGTGAATCAGTTCACTTACCTGGGGTCCACGATCAGCAACAACCTCTCCCTTGATACAGAGATCAACAAGAGGATTGGAAAATCAGCCTTCACACTCGCTCGCCTCACCACACGAGTGTGGGAGAATCCCAAACTCTCTGTCAAGACGAAGATGGCAGTGTACAATGCCTGCGTCATCAGCACACTGCTCTATGGGAGTGAGACGTGGACAACATACGCCCGGCAGGAAAAGAGACTGAACTCCTTCCACTTGCGCTGCATTCGCCACATCCTGGACATATCCTGGCAGGACAAAGTGCACAACACAGAAGTTTTGTCCCGCGCCGGCCTTCCCTCCATGTTCACTCTACTCAGGCAGCACAGGCTCCGCTGGCTAGGCCACGTTCACCGTATGGAGGATGGCAGAATCCCCAAAGATGTCCTCTACGGAGAACTGGCAACTGGCAGGAGAGACTTTTGCCGCCCACAGCTGCGCTTTAGAGACGTCTGCAAGAGAGACATGAAGGCCCTGGAGATCAACACAGAGCGCTGGGAGGACCTTGCAACGGACCGCTCCAAATGGAGAGGCACTCTGACCAGACAGCTCAAGGCAGGTGAAGAGAGACTGACTGCTGCAGCAGATGAAAAAAGGACGCGCAGGAAGAACCGCCACAGACCCAGCAGCACGGAGACCACCCACAAGTGCGACCTGTGTGACAGGGACTGCCATTCGCACATCGGCCTGTTCAGCCACAGGCGGTGCTGTTCCAGCAGAGTAGACATTTAGGATTCTCTTCCATGGTCATCATAGACTGACGGAGGCCGACGACGAGAAGGGTATTTAAGGGGCACGACAACCTTCCCCGTTGTCATGCCCTACTGTGACGTCCTCAGATGTCAAGAAAGTGTCTGAGTGAATTGTCTTCCGTAGCCATCGAGGAGAGTGCGTTGAGCTCTTACCAGGTACCGTCCTTTCCCCAATTCCCTCAGCCACGAGCCCCGCTGCTTCCCGGGTGTGCTCTAGCTGAAACTGTCTCAGGTTCCACGCCGTCTCCAAGCACCTCAGCCACGGTGTTTCCAGGTTGTTCTGTCTCCCCTTGTCGTGAGTACCGCCCTCCTCCGGTACGTGCATTTTCCCATCTTGTTAGCAGTGTTTTTTTGTTTTTTTTTCTTGTTCATGTGTTTTTACTTTAATAAATGTGCAAACTCACAGAGAGCGCTTGGTGTCCTTGTTTACGACCGTGGAACGGGCACTTCATGACAGAAGGGCACGACCACCTCTGACACCAGCCTCTGTGTGTTTTCAATTTCATTCGTTCATTGCGAGGACACATGCCATCTACGTCCTGACCGGAATGATGGCTGGACATTCCCGTGGTGTTTATAACTTCAGGCATCTGGAAATTGTACCCAAGGATGACTCAGATTTGTGGCGGTCCACAGTTCTCTTCCTGATATTATAATGTGTGTAAACTTCTGACTCTAAAGAAAGTAATAAAACATTCTCAAAAATGATTTAGCAAATCATAACTGGCCTAAAACAGGAAAAGTTTAGTCTGATTTAATATCAGACAGTGAGGAAGAAAAGTTTATGCATTCTTATACAGTGTATGTAAACTTATGGTTTCAACTGTATGTATGTCCTATTTAGACAAGTTACATGACACTGTATGGCTTGAAACTCACCCCCTGCTGTACAAAGACACTAACCTAATTCCCACTGTGAAGGTTTGTTGCATTAATACATTCTATTATAGTGGGTACATGAAGACATATGTTACATTCGCTGACCTTTCTGCCCCTTCAAATTCATAAGCATCAAGCGCACAAGTTGATGAAATGCTAGTTTTTTCTTCTGGGATTTTCACTCAAGCATTAGAGAGAGCAAGAGGCTTTTAAGGGTAAGGATAGCAAATTGTTATTGTGTCTTACATTTAATTGTCCCATTTTCCTTCATTAATACAGCTTTTTATTGTAACTCTAAGAGCTAACAGTAAATGGATCATTTACTGGCTAGAGAATTCAAGATTCAAGATTCAAAGGTTTTATTATCATGTACACAGCTAAGAAATGCAACATTTCCTCAGCAATGAAATTCTTACTCTGCCCTCCAAACGAATGCCAAGGTAATAGGTACACAGCAATACTAATAAGGTAATAACCAACCTAAAACTAATGGATACTAATAGCACACACTATAACACACAGTTAGGCAATTAGGACACCTGAAGTACACCTTGATACTAAGTACTAATACTAATGAATACTAATAACACACATTAGGCAATTTGGACAGTTGAAGCAGTCAACTAGACGAAACAAGAAGGATGAAATTGAAATTCCCTGGATGACTATAGTGGACTATAGTGGCATATTGATATCAGAGATTATATGAACCTGAGATGATATGAACCTGAAATGGCATAAGCCTATGTATAGTGTGCAAATGAGCAGTGTGCAAATGAGGAGTATGCAAATTTAGAATAATTTAGTGCCTGGTTTTTAGCATTTCCAAAAACGTAATCTTTTAATTTATAAAATTTACATAACTGACTACTGTGGGAATTTGTAAGACTGGGAAAAAAAAAAAAAAAGCCTCCATCCAAAAATCCTTCCCTCACACTGAAGTCTGTCAAGGTATGCCAGACACCTTTGGAGGACACATACTTTCACCTAAAATAGAGGCCTTTTCATTTTTCTTTTGTATCACATGGCAAGGATCACAGTCAGTACACTGAGCTGCTATTAGATTCAGTGATGCCCCTGGGACAATGGCTTCTGAACTGGTTTCCATCTGAAGCATTACATGAGAAACCCTATGGTGTGATAAAAGCTAACATAAAGAGAATGGCTGCCCCAATCCTCTTCAGTTCTGGGAATGTATGGCTCAAAAAGTAACTGTAATTGTTGGTGGCATGGAGGAAAGGTTAAATAATTACCCATCAAGCTTCAATCTTAATCTGGTTTATTGATATTTCTATATTGTAAATACTATGCTAAAAACACACATCACTGATTTTTTTTTTTTTTTTTTTGTAGTCTTAAAGGGAACCTGAGGTGCATATATATATATATATATATATATATATATATATATATATATATATATATATATATATATATATATATATATATATATATAAGTGAAATCTTTTGCTGTGAGCAAGGCTGTGACTGCGGGCAGTCTGAAATCTCTCTCTTCTCTATTCTGCTCTCACCCTAGAGATAAAGACTCTAAAGTCAATCTGCTTTTGACTGATCACTGAGTCTAAACTACTTTTATCCTCACTCAAATGACCAGAAATATAAACCCCAAGCCCAGACTTCCAAGCACACAAAAGAGGGAATGTACATCACTAAGAGAAACGCTTAGCCTCTATCTCAAGTGTTATCTTTGAACCTAACCCTACAAAGCTGACATCTTTGCATCAAGTGTAGCTGTGGTGGATAGAAAAGAAATCACTAAATTCTCCATACAGTCTGATATGTTAATGAATTGTTCTGAAACACTCTACAAAACCCTGAATGGTGGGCTCTTTTTAAATATTCTTCTGCCATATTGATGTGATGTGGTCATCTTTATCTGTAATTGCTTATCCTGAGAATATTTTAGAAGCTAATGGCTGCGTTGGCATGAAATGTGCTGTGTACATTCATGCTCCCAATAGGGAGAAACCTATTGATTTTTGTGACCCGATTTTCCTCTAAAAGACCCACCTTGAGTTCAAACTCCCTCTGCTCCGGTGGCACCATGTCTGTTTGTTAGCACTGTGGACTCCATGAAAATAGCTCATTTTTGTCTGCTTTGACTTTTGAGGGACAGTTTCCAACAGTCTTTTGACTTTTAGTCACTATCTCGAAATTGGGCAACCTTTGGAAGTTGGTAAAGGTTCCTTTGTGATGAATGAATTCTCTAAAGGACTAATTAAGAGCAACGAAAGCTGATATACAAAAAACTGTCATTAAGTATTAGTGACACTCTGGGTTGGGGACAAGCTCCTGCCCCAAGTGGACGAATTAAAGTATCTCGGGGTCTCATTCACGAGTGATGGGAAAATGGAGCAGTAGATTGACAGATGGATTGGAGCAACATCTGCAGTGATGCAGACATTGTACTGGTCTGTTGTGGTGGAGGGAGATAAGCTCTAAGGCAAAGCTGTTGATTTACCGATCAACCTACCTTCCTACCCTCACCTATGGTCATGAACTTTGGGTAATGACCGAAAGAACGACATCATGGATACAAGCTGCTGAAATGAGCTTGACCTTTAAAGGCCTAAAAGTGACTGTAAAAAGTCGATTCTTCTCAACTTCATGAAAAAATTTGCCTGCATTCACTTAGCATAGAATCAGTCCTATTTCTTCTTCTTCTTCTTCTTCTTCTTCTTCTTCTTCTTGTTCTGCTGCACCTTACTATGTTCTTTCCAGGGCCAAAAGCTTTAACTCAAATGTGCCAAAAAATAGCAAAAGATTGACAGAGTCATGCTTATGGTAATTAATTATCTTCTTTTTGTGGCCAGAATCTATCTGCTGACAACATCGTTTCGCCGGGCCCAACAACCGACTACATAGATATACGCATATGCTGTATTTTAATTTAATTTCACACATGATGGATGGATGTAACAACTGGAGGGGACTGCTGGGATTAATGGCAAGTCACTATCACAAATTATTTGGATTATTACCTATAACTGGGAATCCCTAACAGCAGTCCTTGTGCCAAATTAGGCCTAGCTGCAAGCTCAAAATATCTGATGCTCATCTATATTGCACTACACCACTTTGTTATAAATTCATTTTAGGCTCATGCCACCCCAATGCAGGTGATTACGGACACACATGACGTAGTATTCACCCGACTGGGTTGTCAGATTCACACTACTAACTGTGCAAAGAGGAAGAGAAAAGCACACCATCCAGCGTACAAGTGCAGAGAAAACTCTGCTCTGTCTGATAAGGTCAGGCTGTAACAGTTTCTACATTCACCCTTCAGGTTAGAATTACATGTTGGCCCCAGAAACCAAAGACTTGTAAATGTTTGGGCTTCCATTTATCATACTGAAAGTTACCTACGGCAAGAAAGTCT
Organism: Pholidichthys leucotaenia; assembly: GCA_020510985.1. Classification (NCBI taxonomy): domain Eukaryota; kingdom Metazoa; phylum Chordata; class Actinopteri; order Cichliformes; family Pholidichthyidae; genus Pholidichthys; species Pholidichthys leucotaenia. The sequence goes on along the minus strand of CM035840.1, from coordinate 276,861,807 downwards.
GACTTCCTATTCAGATGATGACTTTCACAATATTAGAGGAAGTGAGAACACAGCAAGAGTTGTAGTTTGGTGAAAAGGAGACTGACTTTCTTTTATATGTGGTTCATGCACAATTTCATTAACTGGGGGATAATTTGGTTTGATATATTTACATGACTATCAAGGGGTTTTGTGCAAAGGATATACAGTGGTGTGAAAAATTGTTTGTCCCCTTCCTGATTTCTCATTTTTTTTGCATATTTGTCACACTTAAATGTTTCAGATAATCAAACAAATTTAAATATTAGACAAAGATAACACAAGTTAACACAAAATGCAGTTTTTAAATGAAGGTGGTTATTATTAAGGGGGAAAAAATTCCAACCTACATGGCCCTGTGTGAAAAAGTGATTGCCCCCTAAACTTAATAAGTAGTTAGTCCACCATGAGCAGCAACAACTGCAATCAAGCATTTACAATAACTGGCAATGAGTCTTTTACAGTGCTGTGGAGGGATTTTGGCCCGCTCATCTTTGCAGAATTGTTGTAATTCAGCCGCATTGGAAGGTTTTCGAACATGAACCACCTTTTAAGGTCATGCCAAAGCATCTCAATTGGATTCAGGTCAAGACTTTGACTAGGCCACTCCAAAGTCTTCATTTTGTTTTTTCTTAAGCCATTCAAAGGTGGACTTGCTGGTGTGTTTTAGATCATTGTCCTGCTGCAGAACTCAAGTGTGCTTCAGCTTGAGGTCACCAACAGATAGCCAGACATTCTCCTTCAGGATTTTTTGGTAGACAGCAGAATTCATGGTTCCATTTACCACAGCAAGTCTTCCAGGTCGTGAAGCAGCAAAACAGCTCCAGACCATCACACTACCACCACCATATTTTACTGTTGGTATGATGTTCCTTTTCTGAAATGCTGTGTTACTTTTATGCCGGATGTAATGGGACACACACCTTCTAAAGAGTTAAACTTTTCTCCCGTCAGTCCACAGAGTATTTTCCCAAAAGTCTTGGGGATCATCAAGATGTTTTCTGGCAAAACTGAGACAAGCCTTTATGTTCTTTTAGCTCAGCAGTGGTTTTCGTCATAGAACTCTGCCTTGCAGGCCATTTTTGCCCAGTCTCTTTCTTATGTTGGAGTCATGAACACTGACCTTAAGTGAGGCAAGTGAGCTCTGCAGTCCTTTGGATGTTGTTGTGGGGTCTTTTGTGACCTCTTGAATGAGTCGTCGCTGCGCTCTTGGGGTAATTTTGGTCGGCCGGCCATTCCTGGAAAGGTTCACCACTGTTCCATGTTTTCACCATTTGTAGATAGTGGCTCTCACTGTGGTTTGCTCACGTCCCAAAGCTTTAGAAATGGCTTTAAAACCTTTTCCAGACTGACAGATCTCAATTACTTTATTTCTTATTTGTTCCTTAATTTCTTTGGATCACAGCATGATGTCTAGCTTTTGAGGATCTTTTGGTCTACTTCACTTTGTCAGGCAGTGTCACGGATGGGGTGGATGCCTCAGCCCCGTTCTGTGATTATGGCTGTAGTTCCTGATTATTTGATAATTATTCCAGCTGGCAGTTATTGGAGCCTGAGCGTTGCTCCCTGTCAGCCTATGGCCACGCCTCTTCCTCTCTGCCAGGCATCCACCAGCTAACGCTGTCACCTGCTGTATATTATTATTATTTGTCCTCCTCCTTGTTTTCTACAAACTCATTTACACACCTGCACACACTCAAAAACATTCCTTCATACATGCACATACACACACTTACACACACACATGCACACACATACACACACACAAACATCCATTCGGACTCACAATCACTTATGCACCTACTCTGCCACACTTCTGCATCCACTTGACATCATTAGCTCTCTGGGTACTTATACTTGTCAGGTGGTGCACTCGGTGTGGCGATGTCAGTCAATCGTGATGAATCATCAGTCAGTGGTTTAGTTAAGCCTTTTTTCACTGGGTCTACCTAGATGTAGGAGGAGCCCCATGCGCTCCCAGACGGGACTGGCCAGCAGATAGCAAGGGCAAAAATAAGGAAGACATACAAGGGTGTCGGAGCGCAGCTGGCTCTGGGGAAACACCTGAGCCAACTGAGCTCAGACATCTGTCTCCTGGTGCATTAGACTGTTTTTCCATTGAACATTCTGTGTATTTTGTGTTTCCCCTTTCTGTTAATAAACTCATTCACTTCACCTGCATATTTGGCTCATATTAACTCATTTGTTTGCTGTGCATTTACGCAGTGGACATGACAGTACATTGCCACCACAAAGAGCCCAGCGGTGAAGTGCGTGTCATTTCTTTTTCATCCTTTTGTGTGTTTTTCCCCTACCTGTTACCGGAGCCATGTTGGATTACTGGAGCGATGCAGAGCTGAACGGATTGGCCCGTCTGGAGGATGCCTTCGCTTCCACGAAGGGGCCGATTTCTCACGAGGCTGCTCGGGCCGCTCAGGACACTGCAGCAGAGGTGTTGAAGGAATGTTCTGATCTCTTATTTTTCCCTAAATAAGCCCACATCTTTCACTTCATCCTCGCACTGCGTGGAGAGGAACCCAAGAGGGAATTGCCAGCATTAGAGCTGCCTCCGACACGGAAGAGGCGTTCACGTCGGAAGAAGCCTTCCTCCTCCCTCAGCTCTCCCGCTTCCAGCTCTGCCCTCATCTCCAGAGCTCCAACCTGAAGACTGTTCTGCTTCATCTTCAGGTGTATGGGAGAAACAAAGACCGGCTTGACTGGCAGAGATTGATCGCCGTCTGGAGGAGGAGAAATTGGCAGCCACCTTTCCATCTCCAGCGCCGTTCTGGGATGCTTCTCCTTGGCCTATGGAGGAGTCCAGCCTTGCCACAGCCAACGCGAGGAATTATGCCTTGCCAGCTGCAGCAGGAAACACCATCAGCTAGGCGAACAGGCAAGTTTTTCCTCCTTTTGTTCCTAAAGTTGTTGAAAATTCTTGCCTGATCCCTGGTAGAGAGTCTCTGGGTGTGCAGTCCCCAGAGACCTCTCCACCTGTTGCAGCCATGAACTGCTCACCAGTCCTCTCCATGCTCTTTCCCTTCTCCCCTGAATATACGCTGGTGCTGGAGCTGGACTACCACGACCGGGATGAGCTCGCTTCGCTGGGCTCCGCCGCTGCCGGCGACCCTTACCCTTCTTTCTCTTTGACTGAGTCCTCTTCTAGGGCCGCCAGAGAGAGGTCCACGTTGTCGGATGAGTCCGAGGATCCAGACTCGCCGCTGGAGGTTATTGTGGCCGCTGCCGCCCCCGCCGAGGTCTCCATGGGTCCAGCTTCCCGTCTGCTGGAGGCTGTGGTTTGGGTTCCGCCTCAGTCCAGCTTTCTGGGGATGCCCGTGATTGATCGCCTCCTGGCTCAGGTGCTCATGCGGGTTGGCTGACCCACAGTCAAGATGGCATTAGGGTCAGCAATGGCCCAGCCGGGCCCCACCATGGGTGCAGCAGGGACCCAGCTGGGTTCCACAGTGGGTGCAACCATGGCCCAGTCGGGGTCCTCCATGGGCGCAACACAGGCCCAACCGGGGCTCACTGCGGGAGCAATGAGGACCCAGACTGGGGCCACTGCTGGTGCTACATTGCCCCAGGCCAGGACCACTGTGGGTGCAGCCATGGCTCAGTCCAGGTCCACCGTGGGTGTGACCGGGCTCCAGTCCCACTGAGGGTACTGCCAGCCAGTTTGTGGACACCGGGATCTCCTCATTCCTTTGGGAGGCCTGTTGGGTGTTCCTCCTTCTTTTGCTGAGCATCGCTGTGGTCCACCTGATCCTGCCACCAGTAGCTGCTGGGGTCCCCCTTCCCGGGTCCGGCCACCCACCTCTTAGCCTCCCGGTGGGTAGGCTGCCTCCTCGATCACCCTCCCATCCTGGTGGCTAAACTTTGCGGGCAGGCCGCCCGAAGGACTGGGTCTCTGGGTCAGGTGGTCCATTTGTTCTGGTAGGCTGCTGGACACTGTAATGCGGGCTGCCTACTAGCCCTGGGACTTTGGCCGGCCCCCTGAACTTTGGGACTCTTGGATCTTGGGGAGAAGGCTAGTCCTAGGTTTGGGGTTAGGGATTTTGTTTCTTGTATTGTTTTGTGTATTGTTTCTGGTTTGTTCCCTCCTGACCTGTTTCCCCCCACCTCCCGCCCTGGTTAGTGGTGATGGTTTTCTGGATGTGTGTGTGTGTGTGGGGGGGGGGGGGGGTCTCTTATGTTTTGATGATACAGTGGGTGTCTGGATTCCACCCCTTGGGTGGGGTGGGGGGGGGGGCTCTGTCACGGACGGGGCTGATGCCTCAGCCCTGTTCCGTGATTGCAGCTGTAGTTCCTTATTATTTAATAATTATTCCAGCTGGCAGTTATTGGAGCCTGAGCCTGGCTCCCTATCAGCCTATGGCCACACCTCCTCCTCTCTGCCAGGCATCCACCAGTTAATGCTGTCACCTGTTGTATATTATTATTGTTTGTCCTCCTCCTTGTTTTCTACATACTCATTTACACACCTGCACACATTCAAGCACATTCCTTCATACATGCACACACACACACACACATCCATTCGGACTCACAGTCACTCACGCACCTGCTCTGCCACATTCCTGCATCCACTTGACATCATTAGCTCTCTGGGTACTTTTGCTTGTTGGGTGGTGCACTAGGTGTGGTGATGTCAGTCAATCGTGACGAATCATCAGTCAGTGGTTTAGTTTAGCCTGTTCTACACTGGGTCTTCGTAGATGTCCTGGAGCTGTTGGTTTCCTTTTCCTTGGACTGCTGAGATGTTTCCCCAGAGCCAGCTGCACTCTGACACCCTTGTAAGTCTTTCTTTTTTTGCCCTTCCTATCCACTGGCCAGACCCGTCTGGGAGTGCGTGGGGCTCTTCCTGCCAACTGAGCGTGGACATCCATCACCTGGTGTATTAGACTGTTTTTCCATTGAACATTCTGTGTATTCTGTGTTTCCCCTTTCTGTTAATAAACACGTTCACTTCACCTGCATATTGGGCTCGTATAAACTTTCCAAAGATGTGATAAACCACAGTTAATTTATGTTTTAACGGGGATGGGGGGGCAATCACTTTTTCTCACAGGGCCATATAGGTTTGGATTTTTTTCCCGCTTAATAATAGACAGCTTCACTTAAAAACTACATTTTGTGTTTACTTGTGCTATCTTTGTCTAATATTTAAATTTGTTTGATGATCCGAAACATTTAAGTGTGACAATCATGCAAAAAAAATTAGAAACCAGGAAGGGGGGAAACACTTTTTCACACCACTGTATGCTTGAATTTATAAGATCAGCATAAACCAATAAACCATAAACCAACAGGCAGCGGTTTAAATCCTTTGTTAATTCTTATCCATTCAGAGCACTGACATGCAAGTGAATGTACAGGAAATTAAAATGCTACCTATTTGACAGTTATAAGACAGTGTATTCATCTTGTTATGAAATGTATGTACAGGAAGGAGCAGAGCAGGCTGTTCCTTTTGAGGACACTCAGGTCTTTTGGAGCACTCCTGAACACCTTCTACGATTCTGTGGTGACATCAGACATCATGTATGGAGTGGTCTGCTGGGGCAGCAGCATCACAGCTGCAAACAGGAAGCAACTGAACAGGCTGATTAAGAAGGCCAGCTCTGTTCTGGGGTGCCACCTCAACCCAGTTGAGGTGCTAAGAGAGAGGAGGATGGTGGATGAGCTGTTACTATGCTGGAGTTCAAGTCCCATCCCATGCGGGGCACACTGAGTGCACTGAGGAGCTCGTTTAGCTGCAGGTTCTTCCATCCAAAGTGCACAAGGAAGAGGTTTCACACGTTCTTAATACCTGCTGCTGTCAGACTCTCATAGAGACTGCACATAACACTAATATACAAATAAGGAATGTTCCTTTCCAATACATTGTTATTATTATTACTTAAGGTTGCAACAACAATGTGCTTATTCAACTGTAAAATATACTGTTAAATATATTGCTGAATAACTGAACTGCTTACTAGTGCTATAAATACTATTTTATATACTTTAACTGTAAAATCTATTTTACTTATTTTTAAACTTTGTGCACTGTACGTATACTGTTCTTTCCCTGTTTTACTATTTATTATTGCTTTGATTGCTACTATCCCTTCACTGCTGCAATACTGTAAATTTCCCCATTGAGGGACTAATAAAGGATTATCTTATCTTATTGGTTTAGCACACAGTCCTTTTTTTTCCTGAGGGTAAGATTTCTTTTCTTGTGTGACCACAAACACTGGCAACGAGAATCTCAAACATTATTTTTTGTTACTGCTTCTATAATGATAGTAGCAACAACATATTATGCACTTAAAAAAACTTTTAATATCACATAAAAGTACCTCAGTTTGATTTGTGTGAAGTAATTTGACCCATCAGTAAAAACTGTGTGGGAAACTGTAACTAGATACCAAAACTGTGTTTTGTACATAGTTAAAAAGAGACACATCTTCTTACTGAGGTTTTTCAATCACAGTTAATATGAATTTTAGCTTTTGGTGCCAGGCCTAAGTCACCATTCATGATATTACACTTTTTCCTTTATGTGTTGGCTTTATTTTTCAGCTCTTGAAGTTGGTGCTTAGTACTACACTACAAATGAAATATTTGCTAATGGGACTGATCATGCAGATAAATAATAATTATGATTAAGAGGTGGTTTAAGTATTGATCTGTGTGTTTGTCTTCATTTTTCTTCTAAAAAAAAAACCAAAACACTAAAATGCAGTTTCCCCATAAAAAATACCATATCTATATTGTGAAGAAAAGAAGTGCTGTAAAACACTTTTTTTCTTTGTATCTCAACACATACTTATAGAACTTCTGTTATGAAACTGTTATTTAACAGAACAGAAATGACTGCAATAGTAATTGAGGAGACACCTCTGAGTTAAATACTTGTGAAGTATTAAATATGAACCAAGCAGACCACAGTTTATTGTTAAATTAACATTGAAAAGAATGAAGTTATAGCAATAAAACTCACTTGTGAATCAAATGGACAATGGCATGGATCCAAAAGTACTGCTCTTGCTAGTCAACACTGAAAACGACCTCCGTTTCTCTTCTTGAACCAGCAAGAGTTTAGACAAGTTTTTTTTTTTTTTTTTTTTTTTTCAGAGTCTGGTATGACCTGTGTATATGTCATGAGGGATTTAGGTGCCAATGGGTTATTGTTAAAAAGACAAAATCTGCATCTCTGTCTAGAAACAAAATAAAAGATTATTAACATTTAAAATAATAAAGTATAAGTACAGTACTTTTCTAATGAATACGGCACTTCCCACAAGCAGAAGTTTGAAATGAAAAAGATTTATGACTCGTGTACATTTATACAGTATATCAGTCATCAGCTTGATAATGCAAATATTGAAATCATAGTGCTTCTTAATGGAGTAAAAAAAACTGCACAATAACTTCTGAAGTTGAGCTTCATTCATACTGAGGATTTTATCATGGTAATTGTTGAGGGAAGGGTCCATTTTTCATTCATGACATTGCTGTTTGGTTGTGGTTAAAAGCTAGTGTAAGCAGCAGACCCCCATGAACAGAACTGGTGGGCGTGGCCGTCTCTGGAGCCAGCCAGCCTCTACCTTACCTGCTAGCCTTCAGCCTAGCTGTCAGTCCCTTTCACATCTGCTTTTCACAGCAGACCCGCCCTCCACAGCGTTGTTGCTTGGGTCAAGGAGCAGCTCCCATCTTGAAAGAGATGAACCACCAGACTAGCGCCGTCCACGAGCCGGTCCAGAACCCCAAAACCTCCAGCTGTCATGTCCTGCAGTAGCAGAGACCCCCCCCCCCCCCAACACACACACACACACTATCACAGCGGCATTTTGAGAGTTGGACTGTACATCGATACAGTTCATGTACCACATATTATGACAGTGATACTCCAGCAAACTGATTTGAACACCCAGAATTAAATAAACTGACGAGTTTTGAAATGAATTGGGATTTACATCTGGATTTTGAGTCGTGTCGACTGTTCGACCAGAAACAGTACCCGCCTTTAGAAAGTTCTACATTTTTTCTTCTGCCGCAATTAACCGAGACTTATCGCAATTTTAAAATTTGTTCACACTCAAAGGAGGCATTGTGTTCTCTCTCAATATTTAATAATGATAACTGATAATTAACTTGCATAGCACTATTTTATTTACTGTGTATTTTTAAATTTGAAATTCACTTAGTGACACTTGGGTGGATCTGTGCTTGATTTTTCCAATGGTATTTTATGTTGTAGCCAAGATTATACTTGTTGGGGTTTTCCCTTTATTTTAGTGCATGATGTATGATTTTTGTGACATTATATGGTCTGTGAAGCCAACCAGTCCAAAGTCCGGCTGCACAGTTCTCTCCCACAAAAAAAAAATAAGACTATAAATCCTTCTGAAATGCCTCGTTTGAATTTGCTGTTTTCTTCCATTGCGTTATCGCATTATTTCTTAATAGACCTGATACAAACCTGTCCCAAGTCTAGTCTACCACACCATCTCCTTGGAAGAGAATAAGAATCTAAAGTCGGTAATATATCTCACGTCATTTTGGCTTACTTTTGTTGTTGTTGTTGTTTTGCTTGTTTTGTTGTTTTTTGTTTTCCTGGTATGATAGGCACTGGCATTACTTGCACTGCTGGCTTGGTAATTCAAATCCATGTGACCAGGGATTAAGGGACATTTTTAAATTGTAGCCACTTTAGACCAGCTTATTTAAACCTCTTAAAATTCAATCAGCCCACCCACAGGCCCTATGCATTCCTTTGCAACTTTTTGTTGCCACAGAGTAATGCAGAGTTAAGTGTCGTTAACCTGTTTTGAATTAATACTCATGTCACACACCATTTGAAGGCTTAGAATTTCCTCTATTTAATAAGTAAAACAGATTTGAAATACAACTAGCAATGGCAGAAATAAATAACCCATCATACGAGCTAACACAAGCTAACGACAACAGCACCAACCAGCAGCAGCTCATCAATCAACCATTACTGAATTGCCAACATCAATAATAAACAAATCCATTCCAATTTCATTGCCATGGGTCCAAAAGATCAGTGTCAAACTTTTTTGAACGAAGGCATCCTTCTCACATCAGCAAAATTCCGCGACACTCCACCAACCCAAAATGTTATGTCACATTGAAGGCTGTAATGAAAATTTAGTCTCGTAATTAGACCTGAAACAATCGCAAATTTTGGAAGACAATAAATTTTTATTAGTAAATTTTTCATTTATCACTGTCATGTTTATATCAGCATTATTGGTCAAAGACTTCTTTATTATACCAGACTGGGGAGAAATGGAAGGCTCTGCATGTCTGAGTGCAGTTTTGTTCCCACTTGGAAAAAATGAGTAGGATGGTTATTTTTTTTATTGTACTTTTCTGTTTCTGTCACAATTGTTTTCAAATATAGGGCAAATACCGACTCACTGACATTACTGGGCTCTCCTCACTCATTCAGCTTCAGTCCAACATCCTCCCACATCGGAGCTTTGAAATTCAACTTTCTATTTCTTCCAAACTTTCTGGAATTGTGGAGCTGTCAGGAAACAGCGACGAGTGGTTTAAAACCAGTGTAAAACGGTTCACAATTATATACAAATCAGAGTTAATATTCTGCTGTTACCAAGAGAATAAATTAATTTGAAAATGAAACCTACCGGGGGTGGATGGATGGACAGTACTGCGGGGCTCTGTGAAAGTTTTCTGCTTTTTTTGGTGCTGAGGGCAGCTGACAATGGGATGTGGTTTGTGAGTAGGGTTTATCCTGCTTCATCCTGCATTGACTTTCACCCACTGATGCTCTGATCCTCTTTTCTGTGACAACCCGTTCTTAAAACAAATGTATCTTGCTTTCTGTGACACTGGACATGAAATGCGACACAGCAGCACATGGCCCCATCAAATAAAAGTATAAGCGCACACCACACACACACATTTTGCAACCCTTGTCTTTGAAATGGAAGACATGAAGCAGCAACCTGTAGATGAGTGTATTCAGATCAACCACTGATCCGTGCTGAGTTTGACACAAAGAGATAATAAAAGACTTACTAAAGACTTATTAAAATTGCAGGTGACTAAGTTAATCAGTAGCAGCTTGTATCCCCAGTTTTCAGGTTCATGTTGTGTTCTTGTGACCTCACCAATGTGAGGAAATGAAACTTGATACACTAGAGAAATGCACCTTATTTGTTGGAGATCAGACTCCCATCTCTTTAAAGTTTGAAAAAGCCATGAAGGATTGTTGAGATACTAATTTATGCTAATGGGACCTGCACCTGCAGCTTGCCAATTGTAGTTTGAAAGCAGCTTTAGGCAATCTCTCACAGCACCATGAACAGTCTCACATTGTACCCTATAGCTGGATTCATGACATTTTTGTGCTCTGTTTTTTTTTTTTTTTTTTTTTTTTTTTTTGTTACTTATTTGTACCCATAGGTAGACTTGGTTTGCAGTCTGGTGACAAGCCACCGGCTGCTGGTCGCTGCGTGCGCGAGCGCCCTAAACCTACATGTTTTTGGTGTGCGGGAGGAAACCGGAGAAATCCCGGAGTAAACCCGCGCAACACGGGGAGAACATGCAAACTCCACACAGCTCACTGTTGGTCGGGGGCTGGGATCGAACCCACGATCTCATGATCCCCGCGGTCCCCCGGCCGAGGGTAAAACTGTGCTGCCCCAGTGCTAAACCACTGCGCCACCGTGCAGCCCGTGCTCTGGTTTGCTGAGGTGCTTGTTCACTTTGGACAAGGCCAGCACACATGTGGTTGCATATATGTTTCACTTTTTCTGTCTACCAGGCCAAGCGGTTGACGCATGCGCACAACTCTTATTTGTAGTTTCACCCCAGTCCTATGGGTAGTGCAAATGCACTAACATGCCAGTTTGTTCACCGGATATATTAAAGTGAAGCAACGTGAGATCAACAACCATTTTTTGCAGCAACAACAATGGTATTGTTTCGAGGAAAAGGAGGAATTACTGTTTTTCAGTGCTCTTCTCTGCTCAAACTGCTGATGCTGAAAAACGATTCATGTATGTGTATTCTGCTCTTCCACTTCCTCGTCATCTTCTTCATCTACTTTGACTTTATATGCTGTGTTGGTAGGCCCTCCCCCTCGTAAATGAGAGGTTCAGTCTTGCGCATGCACAGTCAACACGGTCAGGCTGCGCGGTCAGAAAATTTTGGCTGCATAAATTCCTGCAGCACCCTCACGGTCTGCAGACGTGGAAAATCTGACACTGTGCATATCTTATCCTGCAGCGGGATTGCACCCTCCGACGAGATGCAGTGGCCCAAGAAGTCGATTACCGGCAGCCCGAATTGACACTTTGCCAGATTAACAATCAGCCTGTGCACTTCCAACCATTGGAAAACTTGTTTGAGATGGGCGAGGTGCTCCTCCTCTGACACGCTAGCCACCAAAATGTTGTCTAAGTAGATGAAAACGAACGGCAAGTCATAGAGCACGGCATCCATCATCTTTTGAAAAGTTTGTGCTGCGCCCTTTAACCCGAATGGCACGCGTAAAAACTCGAAAAGACCAAAGGGAATTATTACCGCCGTTTTGGGGATGTCCTTGGCACGAACTGAGACCTGGTGGTAACTGCAGACCAGATCCACTTTTGAAAAAATGTGTGTTCCGGCCAGGTGCACGGAAAAATCCTGGATGTGTGGGATGGGGTAATGGTCATGTTCAGTGACATTGTTCATGAGATGGAAATCACTGTATGGCCGCCACGAACCATCGGACTTGGGCACCATGTGCAGCGGGGATGCCCAAGGGCTGTTGGAGTGCCTAACGATCCCTAGGCGTTCTAAATTAGTGAACTCCTTGCGCGCGATGGTTAGCTTAGCCGCGTCCATGCGGTGCGGACACGCAAAAACCGATGATGAAGTGCTCGACCCCATGCTGGGTTACGGTAGCAGAAAAGGTGGGCACCATGAGTGCGGGAAACTCAGCAAGCAAACGCTGGTACTTATCCTCTGGAGCTTAAACAATTGCATGTGTTAGTGGCCTAACTCCCCGAGCTATGCAGGGTAATGAGGAAAAGGAAACAGCATCCACTAAATGTCTGTTAGCAATATCAACAAGGAGACCACAATCACACAGAAAATCAGCACATAAAATAGGAACTGAACATGCAGCTACCACAAAGTCCCACTCTTAATTATGTCCATGCAAACATACAGTCACCGACCTTTCACCAAATGTCCTGATGGGGGATCCGTTGGCGGCTGTTAAGGATGGACAGCAGCCTTCTGCCAGCCTGTCCATGCTGACTGGCAAATTGAGGCTCTTCTGGGAGCCAGAGCCCATCAAGAACCGTCTCCCAGAATGTGTGTCCTCAATGAAAAGCAGCTTCTTCCTGTCACCAGTGGCCGTAGCTGCTACTGACCGCCGGCTGGCCCGTTTCCCGACTTCTTGGAGCAACACGGTGGCAGACAACGTTACGCTTCAGCGCCAAAATGCCAGTGATAAAAACACGCTGTCCCATTCCTGTGTCTCTACGTGGCTGTCCTGGCCATCACCCTCAGCTTCTCAATCTCGTTGGACTCCTCTGGAGATCCTGGTCTCACTGTCTGGACACTCAAACTCCTGTTTGCCAGGATGATGTGGTCTGCTTCCTCTGCCAGCACTCGGTAATCCTTGGCCGCCAGCCATGGTGAGTTTGCTAGGATTGCTCACGCCGATGCTGGGAGCTCCTTGAGGAAGAGGTGGCCGAAGAGGAAAGACCCGTCATCGGTGCCCATCAGTGCGAGCATGCCCTCCATCAACTCCACAGTTGATCTGTCCCCAACTCCATGTGGGAGAGAAGTTTTTCTGCCCTCTCTAAGTCCAAAAGAGTGTAACATCACCGCAGCAGCTGCTTGAGAGTGTTGTGTTTTCCTTGGGCTGGAGGAGCTCAGAGTAGGTGCATTGCACGCTGAGTGGAGCGCAAGTCCAGCAAAGCCACCACATGATAGTACTTTGTGACGTCTGTCCAAACATCCACAGAGGGTGAACAGGGCTTCCACATGGATAAACCAAGCGGCCATGTCGTGGAGCCAAAAGTCCAGGAGTTTGACTGCTATGGTGTATGCAGTGGGGGGTAGACTCCAGCGGGAGTATCTCCACGGAGGTGCTCGGTCCATTTTCCATTTTCATGTCTCTAGGTCACCAGTGTGGAGGATGAATTAGACGAGACAGGAGTTCCTAAAGACACACACTTTATTTCCTCCAACAAGCAGAACAGACTGACCTGGGAGAAAATCTCTTTATTACAGCTTTATTCCTGCCCTTGGCACCCGGAGCACACACATTAGCATACATGACAATAGAGCATGACTCGACAAAACACTTTCACACCCAGCATACCCAAGGTGTGAACCGCGTCTTCCACCCCACACAATAGGTTCATGCCTGGCAAACCAGGAACGACGGCGCATCATCATTTGGCTTATTACCCCCTGGCACTTTGGCACCCGTCCTTGGTTCCTCTCCCTTCTTCTCCTCATTTCCACCCCTCACCTCCTTCCCCCAATTCCCCAAAGTCCTGGGTGGAATGCGATCTCCTGTTGTGTCATCACATCGCAGACATTTCGTCAACACCTCTGAAAGCTCTCTCAACATATGGAAAAAGTGCATGATAGGTGTTTTTTTAAACATTCTTCGTAGTACTTTTCCCTTGAAGAAATGAAAGCACCAAGGTGCAGCTGCCTCTGCCTCGGTGTGAGCTCTACTGGCCCGGAGTAGTTATTACAATACCTTTATTCACAGCTACATTGATGGTATAATGGTGAGTTAAATTTGTGTTTATTTTGAAAAAAAAAGCCTTATCTCGAAATTCTGGCAAATTTAAAGTCAAGAAAATATGGCGATACAATGATACAAGCCTTTAGTTCCACTTAATTTTGACCGGGTGCTCTGAAAGCTGGTAACAGACAGACAGACACACACACATACAAAACCAACCACATACACAACCACACACAGACACATTGAGTGATTTCTGGATGCCTCAGTATAAAACCTGTGTACATTTAGTGCTTAAATCTATCTAAAGTATGAGAAAAACAAACCTAAAGATTAGTGTGGGATAGAACTGAATATTCCAGCGAGGTTGTCAAAATACAGGTGTGCTTCTGTCAATTCCATGAAGTCAATCTAATTTTAAAAATTCACTTTGCGGATATGGTAAAGTGAAAGAACCCTTCTTTGTTAGTAGATAACACAAACAGGTAGGCAATTTGTTGAATGATGTACAAAATCTTCAACAATTTTAACTATTTGTGGACACAAACTAATTATTTGTTCAGTCCAGTCACATAAGCTTTTCTTTTTCTTACACTGTGTTCTGACTAAGCACATAGAACAAAAATGCTACATAAAAAACCTTGTATTTGACATTGGTTGTTTTCCATTGGCAGCACTGTTCTGCATTGACCCTCATCATCTTGACCTACTTTTCTATTACACTATGATGAAAGATTTATTAAAAGAGTAGCAGATGGTTCATCAAACACAGGGTGTCAGTTTGTGTGTTTAATCACTGGGGTGAAAGCTGTGCTCAATCATAGGCCATTCCTTAACCTATCACTGCTGAATTGAGCGGGGCTTTTGTTTTTGCTAAGACAGCGAAGGTCATATTGGGACAAATTGTTAGGTCCGTAAACTATGCAACTTTAACACTGCTGTGGGTGTGTGCATGTGTCTGTTGCCCACAGGGGATGGGCTGATGCAAATATTTTGCCACAACTTTTTAATAAAACTTTAATCATGTCAGCAACTCTGTTGAAGGCAGAACAGTTCAAATTAATTCAAGAACATTTCGGGGGAAATTTAAAGATGTACTCCGGTGGCTCTAAAACCACCTCAAAAACCAGTGTGTATTGTCCAAAATAGTATATTGTGGGTTTTCATACGCACACACACAAAAAAAAAAACCCTTTCATTGACTTAGAATGGCTTGGAAAGAGTGTTTATGTCTTTGACCTACTTAAGTATATGTGGATCTATGAATATTCTAATTAACTCAACCCATAACCCCACCCACCAGTAGCTGGAAGAAGATGAGGACATTGTACAAGACTCCAAGAAGGCGATCCAACTTGAGGAAGTACCATCGTATTTGAACCCATGGACGAGTCGCTGCCTGGCCAGGCGGAGAGCCTTCCAGCCTCTGGTTACCCATTCACTGCAGATCATCTCGCTGGGGACCGGTGAGCAGTTTGCCTCGGTCCAGTGCACCCATCAGCTCACCTCACCTCAAGCTGCTCACTGGCCCTCAGCGAGGCAATCCACAGTGAGTGGGTAACCAGAGACCGTTCCTTCAGGGGAAGAGGGAGGAGCCGAGGAGCGCTCAGCCCCTTCAGAGCATTCTTCCCAGCTCACTCTGGGGAGAGGTGAGGTGGCTGGCTGGGCACACCAGCGAGGTGAGGGGAGCCCTCCAGCCAGGCAGTGACAGCTTCTCTGGTTCACCAAGAATGATCTTTCTGCAGGTTCACCTACAACGATACTCACCACAACTGTTGTGTCACGCACACCTGGGCCATCGCCCCCGACATGCAGGCTGCAAACCTGTGTTCTTTCCGGTATTTTAGCAAGGACACTGAGATTTTTTCTAAATAAAATTAATCATTGCTATTGTATTTTCATGTCTGGGGCTAAGACATGCAATTTAAATTGAGGATTTCTTGCTCACACAGCCAAAAATGGAGCACGTACACGGGGCTGAAAAGTTCATAGTGGTCAAATTTGACCAAATGTAGTTTATTTTTCACCATAGTCTCTCCTTAGCTCCATACACTTCTCCCATCGGTGTTTCAGAGCTTGAATCCCTGCGGTTGAAAAATAAACCACATTTGGTTAAAATTTGACCACTATGAACTTGTCAGCCCCCCTCATATAATCTGCCATCTTTCCCAATTTGTAAAAAGCTGAGCTCCTCCTTCCTTCTCAGCTCTCCCCTCTTCACCTAAGAGAGTCAAGTAGGGGTCTCATTACTTAGCCTGATTGGTTAATGTTATAACCGATCAGGCTAAGCAGGAATGCTTATCTAGCTAGAAACACTCTGTTCAGACTCATCTTTTTTTTTTTTTTGGGGGGGGGGTGCCTAACTCACAGGAGAAAACAGAGATATGACAAATTACAATGATGTCGCTCTTGATATGTCTTGTAAGTCACAAAAAACATGTTACATACAGTACATGTTAACAACAGAAAAAAAACCTTGATTTTTGCCAGCGTGTAACTTTAAGAATCTTGATCAATAACAGAGAACCACAAGTTCTAGCAATGCTGCACTGAAAGAAATATTTTGGATAATCAAATCACTCAGGCCTCTTACAATAATTGACAGGCAGAATGATGAACACTTCCACTGTAATTCCACAATGATAAGAAATGAAAAAGTCTGAGTAATTAGTGCATTTGTGAAGTGTTTGAAATCGGCGGCTGTGGTGCAGGTGTTGTGTGGCCGACTACTGATTTGAGGGTCAGGGGTTTGATTCCTGCTCTGTCTGCATGTTGAATTGTCCTTGAGAAAGATACTGAACCCCCAGTAGCTACTGGTGGGTCAGGCAGCGCCTGTGAATGGCGGCCCTGCTGCCATCAGTATATGAATGTGTGTTTGAAAGGGTGAATAGCAGGATCTGTAAAGTGCTTTGGTCATCTAGAGATGAGAAAAAGTGCTATATAAGTGAATGCCATTTGGCAGCCTTTGGGGAACCCAAACGTTATGTAAACGTGGTTTTATGAGTGAAAGTTAACCTGTAACCACGTGAGACTGATGCTTGGGGTAGAAGCATTATACCAAATTAACCACACCTGTGGATGCACAACCTACATATACCCTCTGCATCCACTCACTCTTCCTCTTTCTGATGACTGGAAGGAGCCCGCCTCCACCAATGAAGGACAATGAATGGTTACAGGTTTACTTTCATTGATAAAACCACGTTTAAATGAGTAAACGTACATTTTATTTCATTTCAGTAAACCTGTAACCATGTAAAAACCGTATACCAAATGAGTCCCAAGGAAGAATGGAGAGGGTGTCACCCACAGGTAGAAGGAGCACAATGCACAACACAGTCAGATGCATTTGGCTCCAGTATTGTACTCACCTGAGTACGTACAAGTCAAGCCGGTTCCCCAGAACAGATGAGTTGATTCCTTTATCATACTCAACTGGATATCTACAAGTTAAACTAGCTCCTACAGGTAACCGGAGCTGAAACAACCCTCTTAGAGCACAGGGCTGCACGGTGGCACAGTGGTTTAGCACTGTGGCAGCACAGTTTACCCTCGGCCGGGGGACCGTGGGGATCATGAGATCGTGGGTTCAATCCCAGCCCCCGACCAACAGTGAGCTGTGTGGAGTTTGCATGTTCTCCCCGTGTTGCGTGGGTTTACTCCGGGATTTCTCTGGTTTCCTCCCGCATACCAAAAACATGTAGGTTTAGGGCGCTCGAGCACGCAGCGACCGGCAGCCAGTGGCTTGTCACCAGACTGCAAACCAAATCTACCTACGGGTACAAATAAGTTAAAAAAAAAAAAAAAGGCACACATGCCGGCTCACATGAGGGAGACTAAGATACAAATTAAGGATCTGCTGCGACCCCCAGACAGATGAGTTTGACTCCTTATTGCACCCAACTGGATACCTACAAGTCAAGCCGGTTCCTCCAGGCGACCGGAGCTGAACAAAAAAACATTCCGAGCTCAAGGCACACCTGCCAGCTAAGCGAGGGAAAAACTAAGACACAATTAAGAATCTGTTGCAACCCCTAGAACAGGTGAGGGGATAACTAATGAGGCCAAATTGACCCTATAGAAGCGGGTGAATGCTGAGGAAGAGGCCAGCCAGAGGCTGGGCATACATCCTCCGGGGGTGCACCCCTGAACAACACTCACTTAGTGGCCATTCCTCGAGTCGAGTGAGCTACCAGCCTATCTGGCGATCTCGTTCCAACCTGTACCTATGTGAAGCTATTAGGTCACTATCGAATAGGACGGGCGTTGCTTAGAGATAGGCCTGCCCAATGTAGAGTTCCCATGGAACACAAAAAGCCTGTCTGAAGAATGGACAGACCTTGTCCGGTAAACACAAAGCTTAAGGGCCCCCCTGGGCACAACTATGAAGCCTCTCAGGCTTCCACGGCCTACAGGCATCCGAGACCGTGGACGTGAGTGCTGCACCCGCTGCTAAGAGGCCCTCTGCTTCGGGTAGCCCAAGATCTGCAAGGAACCTGGCTCTGTAAATGAAGCCGTTGTGGGTTTTTACACCTCCCAAGAGGTCTCAGGACACTCGACCTGGGTGCTCCTGGTCAAAGAAATGACTGCACACGCAATCTCGCCTTCTGCACCTCATCCAATATTGCCTCTGCTGTGGGCCCTGTCCATATCCGCCAATCCAGACTGGTTCAGCCACACACGCTACCGGCCATAGTCAGCTGGCCAAGAAAATCCCAAGAGCTGTAGCTTGAAAGCTAGCTCCTTGAATCACAGCATCAACAATCCTCACCAAATCTGGTAGAAGGTTAGTTCCACCTTTTATTATAGGTCCCTTATCAGACCTTCTAAATACACTAAAAGAAGTGTATTAGTGTTTGCCAGCCTCAAGGCCATAACCACAGGCTGATAGGCGCTAGCCA
This sequence comes from Pholidichthys leucotaenia, assembly GCA_020510985.1. Taxonomy (NCBI): domain Eukaryota; kingdom Metazoa; phylum Chordata; class Actinopteri; order Cichliformes; family Pholidichthyidae; genus Pholidichthys; species Pholidichthys leucotaenia. Next base: position 276,843,147 of record CM035840.1, on the reverse strand, counting down.
CTAATCCATCAGTGGCACGACACTTGTCATTAGGATGGCATATAAACTTGCTGCCTGTGTGGGGAGCTCCAGCCAGCAAAGGTAGGGCCCACCTTCAACGCACCATCCAAGCCCTGCTATGCAGCACCATGCAGAATGCTGAGCCCAGAGAGAGGAGCAGCAGCCTCCGTTGGAATAGCCCACAACTTCTACAGACCCGTCACAAAATCAGGATACACCGCTAAGGAAACCTGCCTGCCAACACACAGCCCCCCATCCTGACCCTGACCAGGACCCAGGTGAGGACAGAGCTGAGGAAGATCAAGGTGAGGAAGGCGCCGGGACCGGACGGCATCAGCGCAAAGCTCCTCAAGTCCTGTGCAGACCAGCTGTGTGGGATTGTGACGTATATCTTCAACATGAGCCTGAAACTGGGGAGGGTACCACAGCTGTGGAAAACATCTTGTGTGGTACCTGTACCAAAAACTTCCCACCCCAAAGACCTGAACAGCTACAGACCGGTGGCCTTGACGTCCCACTTGATGAAGACCCTGGAGAGACTGCTCCTTGCTCACCTCCGCCCCCTGGTGGAACCAGCGATGGATCCACTCCAGTTTGCCTACCAGCATGGCATTGGGGAGGAGGATGCGGTGATCTTCCTCCTTCACCGTTCTCTGTCCCACCTGGAGAAGCCCGGGAATATGGTGAGGATCATGTTCTTTGACTTCTCCAGTGCTTTCAACACCATCCAACCGATGATCCTGAAGGACAAGCTGCTGCGCGCAGGGGTGGACCAGCACCTGTCATCATGGATCCTGGACTACCTCACGAACCGGCCTCAGTTTGTGAGAACCCGGGACTGTGTGTCCGACACGATCATCAGTAGCACGGGGCCCCCCCAGGGAACGGTGCTGGCTCCCTTCCTGTTCACTCTTTATACTGCGGACTTCTCACACAACACAACACACTGCCATCTACAGAAGTTCTCTGATGACTCTGCGATCGTTGGCCTCATCTCCAATGGAGATGAAGCTGAGTACAGAGGGCTTATCCAGGACTTCGTGGACTGGTGCCATCGGAACTGCCTCCAGATCAACGCGAGGAAAACTAAGTTGCTGGTGGTGGACTGCCGCAGGCATGGGCAGCCCCTCACAGTACCAGTAAATATACAGGGAACAGACATCGAGATGGTGACATCCTATAAGTACCTGGGTATTCATCTGAACAATAAACTAGACTGGTCACACAATACTGATGCACTCTACAAGAAGGGACAGCGCAGGCTGTTCCTGCTGAGGAGACTCAGGTCTTTTGGTGTACAAGGGGCGCTGCTGAAGTCATTCTATGACACGGTGGTGGCATCAGCCATCACTTTTGGAGTGGTCTGCTGGGGCAGTGGCATTACTGCAGCCGATAGGAAGAGACTGAACAAACTGATTAAGAAAGCTAGCTCTGTCCTGGGGCAGCGCCTTGATCCGATGGAGGAGATAGGAGAGAGAAGGACGGTGGCTAAACTGTCATCTCTGCTGGAGTCCGAGTTCCACCCTATGCAGGACATACTGAATGCACTGAGGAGCTCATTTAGCAGCAGACTACATCATCCCAGGTGCACAACCGAGAGGTTTCGTAGGTCCTTCCTACCAACGGCTGTCAGACTGTACAACCTAAGCAGGGCTGCTCGCAGAGATAGCAAAAAGACGTAACAAACTAATAGTTTTTTGAATGCAAAAGATGCAATAGACTTACACAATGGTCCCCTCCGGCATACAACTAGGAACATACCGGTCGCTATGGAGGGTGAGAATATGTATGGGCACATAATCATACCATGTAGGATAACTAAGTAGACGGTTATGCTGTTTCATTCCATCTAGCAACAATGCTCTGCACTGTGTGTGTTTATATATTTGCATATTTATTCCATCTAGCTACAATGCTCAGCACTGGGTGTGTTTATATATTTATATATCTACATATTATTCCATCTAGCTACATTGCTCCGCACTGTGTGTGTTTATATACTTGCATATTTATTCCACCTAGCTGCAATGCTCCGTACTGTGGGTGTTTATATATTTACATATTTATTCCATCTAGCTACAATGCTCTGCACTGTGTGTTCATATATTCATATATTTATTCCATCCAGCTACAATGCTCTGCACTGTGTGTCTGTGTGTGTGTGTATATATATATATTTATAGTAATACGTACATATGTTTATTAGCTGCTCTTGCTTGCTTGTTTTTTTTCTTGCCTTCTGATTGTTGCTCTGAGTGTTGCTATCCCTGTGCTGTTGCAATCCTGGAATTTCCCCGTTGTGGGACTAATAAAGGCTTATCTTATCTTATCTGTAGGCTGCAGGACCCCGTCCAAATCCGAAGCCCTGGGTGGAGAAGATCGAGGAGGGAGCCCAGCAGCTGATGCTGCTCTAGAGAGCAGTGCCTTGAGGGATACATCATAGGGCTCCGGACGGTCCTTCCCGGCTGGAGGGTCACTTTCATCCTACATTTTCAAAGACATCCATTCGCCCACTGAAGCCACAGCCGGAGCCGGTGGCCTTACAAAGTTATCAGAGGCCACACGAGACAAAGCATCAGGATGTGGTCCCGGGGCACATACGGGAGTCTGAATGGCATACCCAAAGGTGATGTTGGTTTTCCGCCATATGCCAATGGTCTTACGCACTGCTTTGCCCCATATGTTCAATGGTCTTACGCATTGACCTGCTGCCATATGTTCAATGGTCTTACGCATTTCCTCCAACTGCCTCTGCATGAAGTCCACCCGTGGGCCATACAGCTGACTTTCTTCAATGCGCTTCCACCTCCTGCTGGCCTTCCTGGTTCCAGCTGGAGCAGCTAAGGCTGGAGGAATAATTATTTCCTCCTCCTTCATTCCCGCAGAAGCTATTACTCCTCCAGGAGAACAATAGGAGAGAAAACAAGACAGTTATAGTTATTATTAATTGTCATCATAAACAGACCAAAGGGCTGTTACATGAGGTACAAGCATGCTAGTCAAAGACAACACAGAATTATCAGATTTCATTTCCCACCTGAATGCAGTACCACTCCTCCACAAAAGGTGGCAAGAGGGCACCGAGCACAGGAGCACTCTGTACCAAGACAAAGAAGACATTTCCTTTTTCTTCCCCTTTTTTTTAGATGACTGTCAGTCAGAAGAAACAAGATGATACACAATTAACACCAACTTACACCGCTTGCTGTTAAACTATCAACAAACACTGCTTGAAGGCAAAATGTATCACATACCCAAATACCCAAGTAGACAAAGTATATCACGTGCTGTTAAGCTGTAAGCAATTTTCTGCTTGAGAGAAGGTCTACGAAAGAAAACACCACAACCTTAAACAGGTATGGGTAGCACATACCTCATGCTGCTACACTGCTACTGTCCTGGCTGAAAGAAAGGTAAATGTACTGTATATCACATACCTTAAAGCAAATACGAATGGTGCACGCCACATTGCACCACTGCTACAACCTTCTCACACTGAGCAGAAAACAAAACAGTCTTGTGACATAGTGCAGGGGTACCAAAGCAAAGGCAGCCCGCACAGCACAAAAACACCAATATTAAACAGACCGATACAAGCGCTTACTGTACCAGGAGGAAAGAAAGAGGAAGAGTGAGTGGATGCAGAGGGTATATGTACTGTGTGCCTCCACAGGTGTGGTTAATTTGGTATAATACTCCTACCCCGAGGATTGGTGTCACGTGGTTACAGGTTCACTGAAATGAATAAAACATATGTATTGGGATTTTATGAGCTGGTAAGCACATGCCTTGGCTAAAACAAAATGTGACTGTGATAAAGAATAGAGCCAAAACGGTGACACAGCCTGAAAAGTCACATGTCCCAGTATGGCCCTAAACTTTTTTTTTTCTTTAATTGAGAGGATCTAATAAAAGAGTTCTGTCATTCCTTTTGTGAGCTGAGGTTACAAATTTCAGTGTTAAAAGACAGTGTTTCATAAAATCCTCCTGAAGTCTAGAGGTAAGTAATAGAACTTTGCTCATTTTTAAGGGCATTTGCTGGCAGTTATGATTAAGAAGAAGAAGCCAGCTTTATTGTCATTCAATCCATACAGCCAATCATGTACAGTAGAACAAAATTACATTTCTCCTATCTACAATGTTAATCACATCTAGCATCAGAGGGGCCATCACAAAAAAACTTTTTCTTCCCCCATTCTATTATGCTGAGCACCAAGCTAGAAGTAACATTTTTACATGGTCTTTGGTATGACCCAGCCAGAGATTGAACCCATGACCTCCCGGCTGTGGGGCAGATGCTCTACCACTAGAGCCACCACTCCGGTTAGTGAGATGACCCCTGATCTTCTGGACTGTGAATCAATAATCTGGGAAGCCATTATCTAAAAGCAGGTATTTAGCCCAAATGAAAGTAATAGAAATTAAATATTTTTATCAGACAATAGTTGTTTAGAAATTTGATGGTGGTTTCAAGAAAATGCTCAAATATTTATTCCATTTGGACAAGAAATATATTCCAAGCCAGTGTGCAGATCAGCCATCCTTGGTTCATCAACACTCACTCAGCAACAGCCGCTCACCTCTCCACCCCATTCCCTCTGGAAGGAAGGAATGGATCCAGGTAAGCTCAAAACAATCATTGGAAAATTCATAACCACCTCCCTGCCCTGGAGTTCCTCCTCTCCATGTCTCACCTGGAGAGAAAAAATAAAAACATTTGGATTACCACTTGGACTCAATACCTACCCTTAGGTATTCAAGGACTCTGATGCTTTCTGGCTTTCAGTCCTCCTGTTGTGAATCCTCACCTGCATGACACTCAATAAAGCCAAGGAAGTGCTCTCACCTGCAAATAATTCAGACATACTTATTCTTGTTTGAACCGCATTCGCTGACTTTCTCCTTCTCCTCTCTCTGCAGGCAAAAAATCCAATGGTGCAGATCCAACAGAGAGAATATTTACCTGTTGAATAAAATATCTCCTTTTGCCTCCACTCCTGCCTCAGTATGTATGGGTGTGTGTGTATATGTGAGTGTGTGTGTGTGTGTGTGGGGGGGGGGGGGGTGTCTCCTGCATTTGGGTCCCAGTCTAGTCTAAAACATGACATACTCATACTGGACTGATGGCTCAGTTGGTAGAGCATCCGCCCCCACACCCGGGAGGCAGGGGTTCAAATCCCAGCTGGGCCATGCCGAAGACCATATAAAAGCGGAACTTCCTGCCGTCCAGCTTGGTGCTCAGCAATAATGGAATGGAGGAGGGAAATCTGTGGCGGAGCCTTGCATGGCAGCGACCCCTCTGATTCTATATATATGTGTGTGTGTGATTAACACTGTAGGTAGGAGAAACACAATTTCATTCTACTGTACATGATTGGCTGTATGGATAGAATGATAATAAAGGGTGATTGTTATCTTTACTGTCCTTAAATATTCAGTAGAAGATGCAGCATATGCCTTGTTGTATATGGCTAAAAGATCTTCAGTGTTCAGTTTCTTTCTTTTAAGATCCAAGTGAATTTTCCAAATATCTTGTTTTGCACTTGGTAGTAAAAAAAAAAAAAAGAATTACCTGGTATTTATTTGAAAAATGATTGAAATTGCTAGTTACTGAGGGGATTCTTTTTCATTTGACAGTTTACTTATTTGTTGTACCTTTACTTTCACTTAAGATTCCATAATTGTGCCATGTTCAACAAGTCTTCCAAGAAATTAGTCACTGCTGTCTGCCTTTACTTTTCACTTCCTCATTGGTGGGTTGATGATTTACTTACTTTAGACCAGGGGTGTCCAATCATGTTGCATGGAGGGCCAAGACCCTGCAGGTTTTCTCTTCTACCCAGTCTCTTCAGCAGGTGTTTTCACTTATCAGCAATCAGTTGGAAAAAATTCAGTGAAATCTGCTGTTGAAGACACTGGTTGGAGGTAAAGCCTGAAGGGTCTTGGCCCTCCATGCAACATGATTGGACACCCCTGCTTTAGGCATTAAATGCATATTTTTAGGTCAAGTTTAGGGTAATGTGTAGGGTGAAGGTTAAGAAAATGTCAGGGTATAGTAATCTACACAATAAAACCATACCCATGTCATTATTTCCACAGGCGTTAGAGGTCTCACAATGTCAAAAAAGTACATACAATAAAGCAATGTTAGCTAAAAGCAAACATATAGGGTGTTTTCTGTTGGACAATCTCATCCTGCCAACCTGACTGGTCAGCAAGTAGTGGGCAGGGTACAGTGGATCCTCATAACTTTTTCATATGGATCCAATGACTGCTCTTCATCTGGCCCTTCACCCTGGCCAATTTGCCTTGAGAGACCCTACAAGGGGCTAGTTGCACCCAACAGCATAGCTCCTAGGCTCATTGGTGCATGCAAACCCCTCCACCATGATAAGGTGGTAATCCATGGGTTAAATCTCATATATACAGTGGGGCAAACAAGTATGTAGTCAGCCACCAATTGTGCAAGTTCTACCACTTAAAACATGAGAGAGGTCTCCAATTTTCATCATAGGTATACCTCAACTATGAGAGACAAAATGAGAAAAAAAAATCCAGAAAATCACATTGTCTGATTTTTAAAGAATTTATTTGCAAATTATGGTGAAAAATAAGTATTTGGTCACCTACAAACAAGCAAGATTTCTGGCTCTCACAGACCTGTAACTTCTTCAAGAGGCCCCTCTGTCCTCCACTCGTTACCTGTATTAATGGCACCTGTTTGAACTTGTTATCAGTAAAAAAGACACCTGTCCACAACTCAAAACAGTCAGACTCCAAACTCCACTATGGCCAAGACCAAAGAGCTGTCAAAGGACACCAGAAACAAAATTGTAGACCTGCACCAGGCTTGGAAGACTGAATCTGCAATAGGTAAGCAGCTTGGTGTGAAGAAATCAACTGTATATATATACTGTATATATATACTGTATATATATATATATATATATATATATATATATATTTTATTTATTTTTTTTGTTACTTATTTGTACCCGTAGGTAGACTTGGTTTGCAGTCTGGTGACAAACCACCAGCTGCTGGTCGCTGCGTGCGCGAGCGCCCTAAACCTACATGTTTTTGGTGTGCGGGAGGAAACCGGAGAAATCCCGGAGTAAACCCGCGCAACACGGGGAGAACATGCAAACTCCACACAGCTCACTGTTGGTCGGGGGCTGGGATCGAACCCACGATCTCATGATCCCCGCGATCCCCCGGCCGAGGGTAAACTGTGCTGCCACAGTGCTAAACCACTGCGCCACCGTGCATATATATATATATGTGTGTGTGTGTGTGTGTGTGTGTGTACTGTGTATATATACAGTGGGGCAAAAAAGTATTTAGTCAACCACCAATTGTGCAAGTTCTCCCACTTAAAAGATGAGAGAGGTCTCCAATTTTCATCATAGGTATACCTCAACTATGAGAGACAAAATGAGAAAAAAAAAATCCAGAAAATCACACTGAAGGATTTTTAATGAATTAATTGGTAAATTCCTCGGTAAAATAAGCATTTGGTCAATAACAAAAGTTCATCTCAATACTTTATTATATACCCTTTGTTGGCAATGACAGAGGTCAAACGTTTTCTGTAAGTCTTCACAAGGTTTTCACACACTGTTGCTGGTATTTTGGCCCATTCCTCCATGCAGATCTCTTCTAGAGCAGTGATGTTTTGGGGCTGTCGCTGGGCAACACGGACTTTCAACTCCCTCCAAAGATTTTCTATGGGGTTGAGATCTGGAGACTGGCTAGGCCACTCCAGGACCTTGAAATGCTTCTTACGAAGCCACTCCTTCGTTGCCCGGGTGGTGTGTTTGGGATCATTGTCATGCTGAAAGACCCAGCCATGTTTCATCTTCAATGCCCTTGCTGATGGAAGGAGGTTTTCACTCAAAATCTCACGATACATGGCCCTATTCATTCATTCCTTTACACAGATCAGTCGTCCTGGTCCCTTTTCAGAAAAAATAGCCCCAAAGCATGATGTTTCCACCCCCATGCTTCACAGTAGGTATGGTGTTCTTTGGATGCAACTCGGCATTCTTTCTCCTCCAAACACGACAAGTTGAGTTTTTACCAAAAAGTTCTATTTTGGCTTCATCTGACCATATGACATTCTCCCAATCCTCTTCTGGATCATCCAAATGCTCTCTAGCAAACTTCAGATGGGCCTGGACATGTACTGGCTGAAGCAGGGGGACACATCTGGCACTGCAGGATTTGAGTCCCTGGCGGCGTAGTGTGCTACTGATGGTAGCCTTTGTTACTTCAGTCCCAGCTCTCTGCAGGTCATTCACTAGGTCCCCCCGTGTGGTTCTGGGATTTTTGCTCACCGTTCTCGTGATCATTTTGACCCCATGGGGTGAGATCTTGCATGGATCCCCAGATGGAGGGAGATTATCAGTGGTCTTGTATGTCTTCCATTTTCTAATAATTGCTCCCACAGTTGATTTCTTCACACCAAGCTGCTTACCTATTGCAGATTCAGTCTTCCCAGCCTGGTGCAGGTCTACAATTTTGTTTCTGGTGTCCTTTGACAGCTCTTTGGTCTTGGCCATAGCGGAGTTTGGAGTCTGACTGTTTGAGGTTGTGGACAGGTGTCTTTTATACTGATAACGAGTTCAAACAGGTTTAATTAATACAGGTAATGAGTGGAGGACAGAGGAGCCTCTTAAAGAAGTTGTTAAAGGTCTGTGAGAGCCAGAAATCTTGCTTGTTTGTAGGTGACCAAATACTTATTTTACTGAGGAATTTACCAATTAAGTCATTAAAAATCCTTCAATGTGATTTTCTGGATTTTTTTTTTTCTCATTTTGTCATAGTTGAGGTATACCTATGATGAAAACTGGAGACCTCTCTCATCTTTTAAGTGGGAGAACTTGCACAATTGGTGGCTGACTAAATACTTTTTTGCCCCACTGTATGTATATATATATACGTATATATATATATACGTATATATATATACGTATATATATATATATATATATATATATATATATATATATATATATATATATATATATATATATATATATATATATATATATATATATATATATATATATATATATACTGTATATACACATTAATACACATATTAATGTAAATATGAATGTGAGTAGGAAGTAAGATTTACTTTCATCACACTCAATTCCTCGTTAGACCACCATCCACGTTTTTATAGAGGTGGAAACTCTTATGAACAAAGACTTAAAGTGCTGATGACATGTTTTTGACATTTTTTAGCATGTTGTGTAAACCCAAAAGTCAATGTCTATGATCAATATGATATTTACAACAGCACCAGCATAAACTAGTCATCATCAAAAAAAACGCAGCCGCTGACTGGACTGTGGTGCCGCCCACCAAATTAAGGGCGGCACCCCAATGATGTAATCGACAGAACAGACTCCGGTGTTGTTAACTAGAATGACAGCAGCTTTGTAGCTCACAGTTTCTCTGGTTTCTTGTTTTAATTTTACGGCTATGCCTTCACGTTGTGTTGCAGGCTCAGATAAACAGCAGGAAATGAAAGACCACATCACACGCTTCAGCTCCAACTGTCATAAGCCTCCTCGTGCGCTCCTCCTGCATAAAAGCGCACGAGGAGGGGAAGGATTAATGGATTTACCCGCAGCTTTGACCTACTTTCTCTGATCCCACACCAGTCTGGGCACGTCCCCTCTGTCATTATCACCAGCTGATTCCCCTCCCGCTGATCATGTTTCCCGGTCTTCGCCCAGGTGCTTCTCATCACACCATTACCAGCAGTGCGTGCACTTCGTGGCCGTTTGCCAGTCATGTGTGCTGTTTGTCAGCCAGTATTTTCAGCACTCTCACGATGTGTTAGTCACTCCCTGTTCGCTGTGGTTCTCGTGCATCCTTGAAGTGATGTCGGCCCTGCGTAAGAGTGCACGGAGGGTTGTGATGAATGGATTTACACACAGAATTCACCACAGCACATGTATTGAACATAAGAATGATGACAACAGTTCCCAAAAAGGTGAAGACTTACAAAAATAAACAGAAACACTTACAGTTGGAGTTTGGGGCTGACATTACCCAGCACATATGGAGAGGAGACGTGTTAACCACAGTTGCACCCCAGGGCCGACATCGCTTCAAGGGGCGCAACAAAACCACGGTTGTGTGGAGTGGCTAACATGTCGTGATAGTGTTGGCAATATTGGCTGGCTGAGAACACGGTAGATGATGCATACAAAACATGAACAATTCAATTCAATTCAATTCAACTTTATTTATATAGCGCCATTTTACAACAACAGTCATCTCATAGCACTATCAACTGTAGGGAGGACCCCCACAGTTGCAGAAAGACCCCAGCAATCAGGCGATCCCCTCTCTCTTTGACAGCTGACTGTCAAAGAGAGAGGGCAAGTGTGTTCAGACCGGCAAATCCTGGACAGTGCCCATCTGAAAGTGGGTCACATAAAACACATGTACAAAACAAAAACAACAAGAACTCAATATATAATCCATAATAAACCCGATGCCTGAGCCACAGAGAATACACTGCTATGATTTTATTGAAAAATTGGGTTTAAATAAATTATATTTATGAACAAATAATTTGTTGCAATATCTGTAACAAAAGAATAACACTTGGTGTTCCCCTGTCGTGTGTTTGTCACTGCTGCTGCAGCGGGCATGTGTGCCTCTCCACCATCACTCTCTGAGTCTGACTTGCTTGGCATGATGCCCGCTTGGCACAGCTCAAACCTATACGGTCTCATACCCCCAGATTCTTCATTGTCATCCAATTCTTCGGAACTATAATCGTCGGAAGATTGGACAACACAAACCAATTCCAGACTACATGTGCTGGAGCCATCGTCGATGTTTTCAACCTCTTCCATCCTGTGTGTACAATGAGCAGCCACGCGCTTTGTTCTATCGCTGACGTGACTACGTGGCAGAGGGGTTTTCCAGCCACTGACGTAATTGGTGACGTGGCGCTCATGAAAACATCGGATATTTGCATGAAAACAAGCCTGTCTGACTTAGAACTGCACAGACCAACCTATTTCGTCATATTGTATTATGTGTTGAAAAATTAGAGGAAGTCAAAAACGTGTCATCAGCACTTTAAGCTTAAGAATTTAGCAGTTGGTAAGTTAAGCCTTAATTAATTCTATTGAAAATATTTGATCAGTCTCATAATAAACCCTTGTGTGAGTTCTTGTCGCTGATGATCAAGAAGATGGACATGAAATCAAACAATAACTCCCATATGTCTTTCAATGATTTAATAAGAAATGTCAGAATAGGTTAATATATGTATGTGGATAACTTTAAAACAGAGAATTCACATGTATCATGGGCATCATCGACTGTTACTGAGTTTCTTATGAATCAAGCATTTGTGGAACCAAATGAAGCATAGTTTAATTTGTCAGCATACTGGAAATTGGAAAACCATAAATTAGCGTTGGTTAAGGAAAGTGGATGCAATTTTATGAAGAAAATGATAATTAACTATTTATAGAAAAATTAGAAAATATGTATTACTCTGAAAAAGAACATAGCTTAATGAAAGAACAACATGCATTTTGAGTCTCTGATAGAGGTTTGCATGAAATTAGTTAAAAGAACTTATACCAGGAATATTCTGAAGAATTAAGTTAAATGAAACAACAGACCATCAGCCAAGCAGAATCATTGCGTCCCAACAGGTAGCAGGCGGGTCCACTGGATTCTGTTTCATTGGACCAGCGTGGGTCTGTGGGGAGGCTGGCAAACAGGCTCCTTACCACTTATGGCTTAACTCCCAGGATCACAACGGCTGGTCTCCAGCAGGCTGGGCAAGGTCTTCTCTGATGCATTGAAGAAGGGACTATTTTATGGTGCAAAGTCTTATCAGAAAGTCAAAATGGGATAAAACATGCCACAAATTCATTTCTTCCGATGTTAGTGGTCTAAATGAGTTGGTTTAAGCTTAAGAAAACAAAATCTTCTTGCATGAAAATTAAAGAAAAAATTGAAATAAGAAAAATTAATTTTAAAGAAAAGAAACAGGATCTACACAGAGCATAACAGGCTCTTGGCCCTTTTTAAAAGATAGGAAATTGGAGAGCAGAGAAAACTACTCACAGCTTAACCAACGCCCCAGAGCAGACTAGACAATGAGCAATAAAACTCTAGTTACAAGGGTGGTCCAAAACTTCATGAGACTTAAAATGGCCCAATTATATTTGAGCTTTGTTCAACAAGGGTAATAAACTCCACCAAAAAAGGGAGACGCAATGAAGCTTTGAACTCTATTGGTCAGTTAAAATGTAGCTATGGACTCCTGCAGAACAGAGGAGAGAGGAGGGGGAGAGAGAGACATTTGATCTGAGAGTGAGACCCCCCTTTAAGACACATGTTGCTGAATAAAGCATAAATTCCTGAAACTTTAGTGACTAAGATATTCTACTCAATAAAGGAGCATAAAAATGTATCTACATCTACTGTAATTAACTTGTGACAATAAGCATGCAGCCATTAATTTCTTCCTGAAAATAGCAGAACATATCACAATCATATCAAATCGAATCATAACAATAAAAGCATTTGAAACCCATATTGTCAATCCCAGAGTTAAAGCAGGTCTTTGTTGGCAGATACCGTCTTAAGAGAAAGAACATGAGTTAGTTCATAGTCCATAAGGCATAAATTCCACTGCAAAGGAAAAAGTTAAATATTCCTGATTCATCCACCAGATGGCACTGTGAAACTGGCTGGGTGTATACTGGAAAGTCTTGGCTTCCTCACAAGTCTGGACTATGTCAATCATAAAACTGTCAGAACATTCCTTTGCCAAAGAGTCTTGGAGAAAGGGATTAACTTTCACTTTATGGCTGATGGATCAGGTTACAGCTCTGGTTCTTGGGTGAGAGAAGCAGTCTCAAAAGTCCGACTTTTGAGTTGAAACAATTTTTCTTCAGCATTGAATGATTTTAATAAATTGGAACTGAAAGTCACTCTACACAGCGTTTTGGGGATTTCCATGTCTGTGATCCAGCTTGTTTGACTTCACAATGTCTGTAAGGCTATGGTCACACTGCAGGTTTTAATGCTCAATTCCGATTTTTTTACACAAATGTGACCCATATCTGATTTTTTTAATGACTGTCTGGACAGCACATATCTGAGTTTTTCACACTAGACCCAGGCCACTTTCATATGTGGTACTAATTCGAATATGTATCTGATATTTTCCAAAGCAAATTCCGTCTGAACTGTCATGTCACATTTCATCCGACTTTTTCCCCATTGAAGTGAGACAGATGCTACAATTTTGTGGTGGAGGATGCAGCAAGTAAGGCAGACACAGCTGATTTGTACTCTGTTTTTAATCAGTCTTCTTCCTTTTATCACTGGATTGTAATTTTGTCAGCTCCAACTGTGCAATAACTTCAAAATTTCGGGGGGGGGGGCAGGACTGAAACCGGCAGACATGCAGCAAGCAAGCGCACTAACGGCACATTTACTGGAAACAAACGGCACACTGTGAGTCCTGGCTGCTGTAATATCTAAAATGTAAAGTTAACATGGACATTACTGTGGAGTGGAATGGCCAGATAGGAGGACACACAGGAGAGGGGAGTCTGACGACTCCTCCTTCCTGTGTAGGACTGGTGTTATGCCACTGGTATGAGCAGGGTAGTTTATTAGGGCAAGAGCCACTGACAACATCAGTGGGCGAGAGCCCTATTGTAATCACAAGGATTATTTATTATTAATCTCATGTATATAGGTAATCTCATTGAGAAACAGGGTCTCATTTTAACGAGAGCTGTTTATTCGATCATTTCTGTTAAAGCAGAGCTGATCACAGCGGTCATCTGAGATGATGAGATGAGATGAGATTCAACTTTATTGTCATTACACATGTATGTACAAGGTAACGAAACGTGACTTGGCATTTGGGCACGCTTCCTTCCTCTACACTCCTCTGGTGTGTAGAGGAAGGAAGCTGGTCTCATATTTATGATTTTAACATTTTATTTTGCTGCCTTCAATCAGGGGGAAGAAGTTCTGTCCCCTAAACACAACGCTGTGTCTGATGTTACGTTTTCTTCTGCGCATGTGGGTCACTTCATAGCTGTAGATCGTTCACACTGGAGTCTGATGGGGGTTGATTTTAAATAATAATGTGAACGCCCACACAAAAAAATTTGATCTCGGCAAAAAATCAGAATTGAGCATCAAGACCTGCAGTGTGACTGTAGCCTAAGGTGCAGCAAGTGTCTATGGCTGCAGAGCAGCTTCGGGACAGAGTGCAGCGAGGCCAAAAAAAGTACTGTTTGTTCTTATGGCCCTTAACTGCAGTTAACCGTGATCACAAAATTTGTCACCATTAACAGGGGTGAAGCATTAACGGGCGATTAACATGATAATGCTGACAACATTTATATACAGTGTGTATATATATATATATATATATATATATATATATATATATATATATATTGTCACCATTAACAGGGGTGAAGCGTTAATGGGCGATTAACATGATAATGCTGACATTTATATACAGTGTGTATATCTCTATCTATCTATCTATCTATCTATCTATCTATCTATCTATCTATCTATCTATCTATCTATCTATCTATCTATCTATATCTATATCTATATCTATATCTATATCTATATATATATATATATATATATATATATATATATATATTGTAGCATCATCGTCTCCTCAAACCAAGACAGAAGATCACTTCTCTTCATTTTATAGGAATTTCACTTTATTCATTACACAGGAATATCACTTTTCTGCCTTTTCAGGAATATCACTGGCTTTTATGTCGACTCATGCCAGGCCTCTTCCGGGCCTGACCAAAGATGCTTGCTTTCCCAGGACCCCAATGTAAACAGTTGCCTCTTGCAGAGATTGTAAGGATCAGAATTTGCTTTTAAAGGCTCAAAGGAACATAAAACTCAGGAGACCAGACCTCTCAACGTGAACACTGCATTTGATAACGTACCTTTTCACAGGAAACCAATGTTCTTAAGAGTCATAAACCACTTAATCTGATGGGTTTATAGCCGATGCTGTCCAGACCTTCGCCCAGATACTAAAGGAAATCATCTACAGCTCAACAGTACCTCCTAGCGGATACCTACGGAATGTGTTTTCAGTATGTAGGATGACTTTTAATTTGTTCTAAACATTAAGTTTCTTTCAGCTTATCCTCTGGATCCTAAGGACACTGAAAATCATCCCTCTTTTATCACCAACCATGGTTTGCTGCATGTTTTGCTGCATTTTGATCTAAATGTGAATGCATGTATTATAATTATGAATAAGAAATGTTATATTCATGAGTGTTATTCAAACACATATTGGAGTAGTGGTATAAATGCATGATCACCAAATATTAGCCAAGTCATTTAATTTAGTTAGATTTTATATTGAGCATTTATTTCATAATAACTGACTGAGTGTTGATTTTCCCTCTGAAATTTCATGGGGTGGTGTCTTCATTTGATTGGCTGCTCTCAAACAAAGAAGTGTTCTCACACTGGATAGCAGCCATTTCAAACTGCTTCTGAAAAAGTCGATTGGTCAGTCTTGCGACCGACATCATCAGTTTTACGACCCGGCGAGGTAACTTTAAAAGAGAGAAGTTAGATTTGAGTAGTAGAGAAAAGTAGAGAAAAGTAAGAGTTTAGTAAGAGAACAGTAGAGACAAAGAACAGGCAGGAAGATTAGCAAGAAGCAAGAACGGTGATACAATTACGAATTAGAAACACAGAAAGAAGAAAGAAAGAGATTTTGAGAAAGATTAGGAACTAAGTTAAGATTAAAGAAGCAGAATAGTAATCTAGATCTCAGAAGAAGATTTTATTCCACTGTTTCAAGGCCCTGTGAATTTTATTTTATTCTCTGTGAAGTTTGTCAAGTCTTTTTGGTTACTGAGGAGAAACCATATTTCTTTAGAGCTCGTCCTTTTAGAGAATCAAATTCTCAAACTTTTTCCTTCACCTCAGAAGCCATTCTTATCCTAGTAAATGTTTTTCTCATTTTTTTCATGACTTTTCACACCATTAAAGTGGACCTTTAATTTGTCTAATTTAAAGTGAACAGAGACTGAAAAGTTTCTCCTTCAGTTTTTGGGTCGATCCCGCTACAAGAGACCCCAGATTTGGACTCTTTTTTTCAAAGGACTTTTCACGCCGCCCTGAGACAAACCATCCACGGCTGCCACTGTCTCCTTGAAGGGCCCCCAGCTGAGTTATCACCTCCACGGCTGTGAGGACAGCAGCCGCTTCCTCCGACGTCCTAACTTCAAAACCCAGCGGTACCGACCCGCGGAAACGTGGACCTACGGCTGTTGTGTGAGTGAAACTCGTATTTCTCCTATCTGCTGGGTTAAAACATGATGTCCTAACAATTAAATTACAGTTGAATATGGCCCGTATTTCAGGGCTCAATTAGTCTCTCAGCCACAGGATAGAGCTGTAAACTGAAGGAAAACTCTTAGTCATTTTTAAGTAACTGCCCTTAAATTTTTGTAGATTAATTCAGAATTCATTTTTTTTAGATAATTAGCTTATGAATTTTCCCCATAAAATTGCGTTGTTTTGTTAAAACATTCCAGCCTCATTTACCGTTGAAACATAAGTCTGTTCCTCCTTGGTTATACAGAGGTGTAACACTGGAGTTTATGTTCAGGAACCCAATATCAGTTGATGTGATATATTACGCTGTTATCATCTGAATCTGTTTATTCATCATTTGAACGCTATGCCATGTAAACTGAATGAGTTTAATAAAAGGGTGAATTAGAGAAGTTGAAGCGTTTTCCTTTCGCATATACAGGTTTCCTAATCACGGCAGGACAAGAACTCACTGAAACTTTGAGACTGAATCATTAAGTAATTTAAGGTACAAAATTAATTAAAATTAAAGTTAATATTATTGTCCGTTAGGACTGGTGCCCCTTTTACGAGTGCTTTTATTTAATTTAGCGGGTGTAGAAGTGACGGTTTAACTCCGCCCCCTTTCACACCCACTATTAAATAAAATAAATAATTCCTGTACCTTATGACAAATATTTTTTTTTAGGCAATTCACGCTACTATATATATATATATATATATACGTATATATATATATATATATATATATATATATATAGATAGATAGATAGATAGATAGATAGATAGATAGATAGATAGATAGATAGATAGATAGATAGATAGATATAGATATAGATATACACTACCGTTCAAAAGTTTGGGGTCACCCAGACAATTATTTTGTGTTTTCCATGTAAAGTCACACTTATTTACCACCACGAGTTGTAAAATGAATAGAAAATATAGTCAAGACATTGACAAGGTTAGAAATAATGATTTGTATTTGAAATAATATTTTTTTTCCTTCAAACTTTGCTTTCATCAAAGAATCCTCCATTTGCAGCAATTACAGCATTGCAGACCTAACATGATTGCACAAGGGTTTTCTAATCATCCATTAGCCTTCTGACGCAATGAGCAAACACACTGTACCATTAGAGCACTGGAGTGATAGTTGCTGGAAATGGGCCTCTATACACCTATGTAGATATTGCACCAAAAACCAGACATTTGCAGCTAGAATAGTCATTTACTACATTAGCAATGTATAGAGTGTATTTCTGATTAGTTTAAAGTTATGTTCATTGAAAAAAAGTGATTTTCTTTCAAAAATAAGGAAATTACTAAGTGACCCCAAACTTTTGAACGGTAGTGTATATATATATATATATATATATATATATATATATATATATATATATATATATATATATATATTATATATATATACATACATACATACATACATACATCTTCTACTGCTTTTCCGGAGGTCCGGGTCACGGAGGCAGCAGTTCAAGCAGAGAAGCCCAGACTTCCCTCTCCCCAGCCACCTGCTCCAGCTCTTCAGAGAGCCAAGGCAGAGACATAGTCTCTCCACCGAGTCCTGGGTCTGCCCTGGGGTCTCCTCCCAGTGGGACGTGCCCGAAACACCTCAAGTGGGAGGCATCAAGGAGGCATCCTAATCAGATGCCCATACCACCTTAACTGACTCCTTTCAATGTGAAGGAGCAGCGGTTCTACTCTGAGCTTCTCCCGGATGACTGAGCTCCTCACCGTATCTCTGAGGGTGAGTACAGCAATCCTACGGAGAAAGCTCATTTCAGCCGCTTGTATCCGCGATCTCGTTCTTTCGGTCATTACCCAAAGCTCATGACCATAGGTGAGAGTAGGAACATAGATTGACTGGTAAATCAACAACTTTGCCTTAGAACTAAGCTCCCTTTTCACCACAACAGACTGGTACAATGTCCGCATCACTGCAGATGCGGCTTCAATCCGTCTGTCAGTCTCTTGCTCCATTTTCCCCTCACTCATGAACAAGACCCCAAGATACTTAAACTCCTCGACTTGGGGCAGGAGCCTGTCCCCAACCCAGAGAGGACAATCCACCTTTTTCCGGCTGAGGACCATGGACTCGGACTTGGAGGTGCTGATTCTCATCCCAGCCGCTTCACACTCAGCGGCAAACCGTCCCAGCAAGAGCTGTAGGTCATTGCTGGATGAAGCCAACAGGACAACATCATCTGCAAACAACAGAGATGAGATCCTGTGGTCACCAAGCATGACACCCTCCGTTCCCTGGCTGCACCGAGAAATCCTGTCCATAAAAATTATAAACAGGATTGGTGACAAAGGGCAGACCTGGCGGAGTCCAACTCTCACTGGGAATGAGTCCGACCGAGTGTTAGCAATACAAACCAAACTCTAACAATGGTCGTACAGAGACCGAATAGCTCATAACAACAAGCCCGATACCCCATACTCCCGAAGCACCCACCACAAAAAACCATGAGGGACGCAGTCAAATGCCTTCTCCAAGTCCACAAAATATATGTAAACTGGTTGGGCAAACTCCCACGAACCCTCGAGAATTCTCGAGAGGGTAAAGAGCTGGTCCGATGTGCCACGGCCAGGACGAAAACCACATTGCTCCTCCTGAATCCAAGGTTTGAATAACGGCCGGACTATCCTCTCCAGTACCTTGGCATAGACCTTCCCAGGGAGGCTGAGGAGTGTGATTCGTCTAAAGTTGGCGCACAGCCTCCGGTCCCCTTTTTTGAAGAGAGGAACCACCACCCTGGTTTGCCATGCCAAAGGCACTGCCCCTGGCCTCCACGCAATGTTGCAGAGGCATGTGAACCATGACAGCCCAACAACATCTAGGGCCTTGAGGTACTCAGGGCGAATCTCGTCCACCCCCGGGGCCCAGCCACCAAGGAGATTTTTAACCACCTTGGCGACCTCAGCCCCTGTGATAGGCGAGTCATCCCCCTCGTCCACAAACTCTGCTTCCTCTGTGGAAGGCGTATCAGTGGGATTGAGGAGATCCTCGAAGTATTCCTTCCACCGCCCGACGATATCCCCAGTCGAAGTCAACAGCACCCCATCCACACCATACACAGTGTGGACAGGGAGCTGCTTTCCTCTCCTGAGCCACCGGACAGCTTGCCAGAATCTCTTCGAGGCCGACTGAAAGTCTTGTTCCATGGCCTTACCGAACTCCTCCCATACCCGGGTTTTTGCGTCAGCAACCACCCGAGCTGCACTCCACTTGGCCTGCTGTTACACCTCAGCTGCTTTGAGAGTCCCACAAGCCAACCAAGCTTGATAGGACTCCTTCTTCAGCTTAATGGGCCCCCTCACCACTGGTGTCCACCACTTGGTTTGGGGGTTACCACCACGAGATGCACCGACCACCTTGCGGCCACAGCTCTGGTCCGCCGCTTCAACAACAGAGGTGGAGAACATGGCCCATTCAGACTCCCTGTCTCCAGACTCCCTCAGAATGTGGTTGAAGCTCGTCCGGAGGTGGGAGTTGAAGACCACCTGGACAGGGGCCTCAGCCAGACGTTCCCAGCACACCCTCACTATATGTTTGGGTCTACCAGGTCTGAATGGCTTCCTCCCCTGCCATCGGATCCAACTTACCACCAGGTGATGATCAGTTGACAGCACTGCACCTCTCTTCACCCGAGCGTCCAAGATATACAGTCGAAGGTCTGATGACACGATAACAAAATCGATCATCGACCTGCAACCTAGGGTATCCTGGTGCCAGGTGCACATATGGACGCCCTTATGCTTGAACATGGTGTTCGTTATGGACAAACTGTGGTTAGCACAGAAGTCCAATAACTGAACACCACTCGGGTTCAGATCGGGAAGGCCGTTCCTCTCAATCACCCCCCTCCAGGTTTCCCTGTCATTGCCCATGTGTGCATTGAAGTCCCCCAGTAGGACAATGGAGTCTCCAAGAGGAGCACCCTCCAGCAACCCCAGTCACAGACTCCAAAGAGGGTGGGTACTCTGAAACATCATTTGGTGCATAGGCACAAATGATGGTCAGGCCCCTTTTCCCAACCCGAAGGCGCAGGGAAGCAACCCTTTCATCCACCGGGGAAAACTCCAATATAGAGGCAGCAAGGTGGGGGGATACAAGAATACCCACCCCTGCTCATCGCCTCTTGACTGGGGCAACTCCAGAAAAGGCCAAGCTCCAGCCCCTCTCCAGAAGACTGGTTCCGGAACCGGAGCTGTGCGTTGAGGTGATGCCGACTATATCTAGCCGGTATCTCTCAACCTCGTACACCAGCTTAGGCTCCTTCCCCACCAGAGAGGTGCCATTCCACATACCAAAAGCCAGTTTAGAAAGCTTGGGATCAGTCTGCCAAGGTCTCCGCCTTTGACTGCCACCTAATCCACATAGCAATGGACCCCCATGATCCCTCCTGCAGGTGGTGAGCCCACTGGAGGGTGGACCCATGTAACTCCTTCGGGCTGAGCCCGGCCGGGTCCCATGGGTGGAAACCCGGCCACCAGACACTAGCCATCGAGCCCCTCCCCCAGTCCTGGCTCCAGGGTGGGGCCCCGGTAACCCCATACCGGGCGGGGTACACTGAATTCTTGATATAGAATTTATCATGAGAGTCTGTTGGATTGTTCTTAGTCTGGCCCTTCACCCAGGACCAGTTTGTCTTGGGTGACCCTATCAGAGGCAAATTGCCCCAGACAACATAGCTCCTGGGATCAGTGGGGCACAACACCCCCCCCCCCCCCCCACCACCACCACGATAGGGTGATGATCCATGAGGGGGTATATATATATATATTATTTTTTTCCCCGCTATATATATAGCATCTCCTCCCATATCAGAATCAGAATCAGAATCAGAATCAGGTTTATTGCCATTGTTCATGTAGTACACAAACTAGGAATTTGTCTCGGTACAATGCTGCAACATTAAACATGATAAGATAAGAGAAATAAACTATACATGTAATAAAGTGTAGGATAAGATTAAGTGATACTGGTCAACAGTTAAAATATATATTAGCCAGCAGCAGATACTGTGGAGAACTACTATAGTGCAGTCGGTAATGCAGGAAGAAAACAGTGATGATTGACATGAGTCTGGTTGAGCTGCTGTACATGGTGCACGAGAGTCACTTAGTGTTCAGCAGTCTAATGGCAGAGGGGAAGAAGCTGTTCATGTGACGGGAGGTTTTAGTCTGGATGGACCGAAGTCTTCTACCAGAGGGGAGGGGGGCAAACAGTACGTGACCAGGGTGTGAGGGATTGGCTATGATCCGGCCAGCACGCCTCCGGGTCCTGGAGATGTACAGATCCTGGAGAGATGGGAGCTTGCAGCCGATCACCTTCTCAGCAGTGCGCACGACGCGCTGCAGCCTTAGTCTGTCCCTGGCAGTGGCTCCTGCGTACCACACGGTTATGGAGGTGGTGAGGATGGACTTGATGATGGCTGTGTAGAACTGCACTAACATCTTGGTGGGTAGCTTGAGCTTCCTCAGCTGCCGCAGGAAGAACATCCTCTGCTGGGCTTTTTTGATGAGTGAGCTGATGGTCAGCTCCCATTTGAGGTCCCTGGTGATGGTAGTGCCTAGGAAGCGGAAGGAATCAGCAGTGGTGATGGGAGAGCCTGAGAGGGTGAGGGGGGGCAGAGGAGTAGTGACTTTCCAGAAGTCTACAATCATCTCCACTGTCTTCAGAGCGTTCAGCTGCAGGTTGTTATTGCTGCACCAGGACGCCAACTGGGCCACCTCTCTCCTGTAGGCGGACTCGTCGCCGTTGGAGATGAGCCCGATGAGGGTGGTGTCGTCCGCAAACTTGATCAACTTGACAGACTGGTGGCTGGAGGTGCAGGAGTTGGTGTAAAGGGAGAAGAGTAGGGGGGAAAGTACACAGCCCTGGGGTGATCCGGTGCTGATGCTAGTATAGTCTGAGACAGTCTTTCCCAGCCGCACATGCTGCCTCCGGTCCGTCAGGAAGTCGATGATCCACCTGCAGAGGGAGTCAGGCGCGTTGAGCAGGGACAGCTTGTCCCGGAGCAGAGCGGGGCGGATGGTGTTGAATGCGGAGCTGAAGTCCACAAACAGGATCCTGGCGTAGGTTCCCGGGGAGTCCAGGTGCTGCAGGATGGAGTGGAGGGCCAGGTTGACTGCATCGTCTACAGACCTGTTGGCTCGGTAGGCAAACTGCAGCGGGTCCAGGAGAGGGGTGGTGATGGACTTGAGGTGGGACAGGACCAGGCGCTCAAAGGACTTCATGACTACAGAGGTGAGCGCTACAGGTCTGTAGTCATTAAGTCCAGTGATCCGTGGCTTCTTGGGGACAGGGATGATGGTGGAGGATTTGAGGCAGGATGGCACGTGGCATAACTTAAGGGAGGTGTTAAAAATGTCTGTGAATACAGGAGCCAGCTGTTTCGCACAGAGTCTCAGGGTGGAGGGAGACAGGCCGTCTGGGCCGGGGGCCTTGCGCGGGTTCAGTCTGGAGAACTGTTTGAGCACACCCTGCTCACTGATGATAAGGGGAGGGGGGAGGAGGGGGGGGGGGGGGTGCCTTAAATGAAGTAGGGAATGTGGAGGCTGTGGAGCTGGAGGGAGGGGGGGAGTTGGACACAGATGACGAGGTGTCAAAACGGGCATAGTGTTGGGACAGTCTCTGACAAAGGGCTTTGTCATCCTGACCTTTAGGAGCCTTAGGTCGATAGTTGGTGATTTGCCTCAGTCCTCTCCACACGGAAGCCGAATCATTAGCAGTGAACTGCTGCTGGAGTCTCTCTGAGTACACAGATTTAGCCCTCTTCAGCTCTCTGTTAAACCGGTATTTAACCTCCCTGTAGCAGTCCCTGTCTCCACTTTTCAGCGCTGCTTCCTTCTCCTTCCTGATCTGTCTGAGCTTAGCTGTGAACCAGGGTTTGTCATTAGAGTAACTCACCCTGGTGCGTGATGGAAGAATGTTCTCTTCACAAAAGTGGATATATGAGTTCACAGTGTCCGTGTACTCATCCAGATCATGCGTGGCTCCTTTAAGCATGCCCCAGTCAGATATTTCCATGCACGTTTCCAGCTTCTCCTCAGTATCACTGGTCCGTATCTTCGTAGTGCTCACAACAGGTTTAGTGAGCTTCAATCTCTGTCTGTATGTGGGAATGAGGTGAACCATCACGTGATCAGATAATCCCAGCGCAGCTCGGATTATCTGCTGTACATATCTGCTGTAACTGAATATATATATATATATATATATATATATATATATATATATATATATATATATATATATATATATATATATATATATATATACCGTATATATATATATATATATATATATATATATATATATATATATATATAGAGAGAGAGAGAGAGAGAGAGAGAGAGAGAGAGAGAGAGAGGAAAATAAGTATTGGACAGGTCAACATTTTTCTCATGCAGCGCCTGTGCCTGTAACGCTATATCCGGACTCCCCTCATTCAGTGTACCGTAACTCTTTCAGCTTTCATTCTAGCGCAATCACTTCAACAGATTCTGAAAACAACTGAGACATTGCCCTTTCGATTGATATATGATCCATCCATTCATCTATCCATCCATCTATCCATCCATCCATCCATCCATCCATCCATCTTCTACCACTTTTCTGGAGGCTTGGGTCATGGAGGCAGCAGTTCAAGTAGAGAAGCCCAGACTTCCCTCTCCCCAGCCACCTACTCCAGCTCTTCAGAGAGGATACCAAGCCGTTCCCAGACCAGCTGGGAGACATAATCTCTCCACCGAGTCCTGGGTCTGCCCCGGGGTCTCCTCCCAGAGGGCCGTACCCGAAACACCTCAAGCGGGAGGCGTCCAGGAGGCATCCTAATCACATGCCCATACCACCTCAACTGGCTCCTTTCAATGTGGAGGAGCAGCGGTTTTTCTCTGATCCTCTCCTAGATGACTAAGCTTCTTACCCTATCTCTGTGGGTGAGTACAGCGATCCTACGAAGAAAGCTCATTTTAGCCACTTGTATCCACAATCTCATTCTTTCGGTCATTACCCAAAGATCATGACCATAGATGAGGGTAGGAACGTAGATTGACTGGTAAATCAACAGCTTTGCCTTAGAGCTCAGCTCCCTTTTCACCACAACAGACCGGTACAACGTCCGCATCACTGCAGATGCTGCTCTGATCCGTCTGTCAATCTCTCGCTCCATTCGCCCCTCACTCGTGAATAAGACCCCAAGATACTTAAACTCCTCCACTTGGGGCGGGAGACTGTCCCCAACCCGGAGAGGACAATCCACCTTTTTCCGGCTGAGGACCATGGACTCGGACTTGGAGGTACTGATTCTAATCCCAGCCGCTTCACACTCAGTGGCAAACTGTCCCAGTAAGACCTGTAGGCCATTGCTGGATGAAAACCAGCAGGACAACATCATCTGCAAACAACAGAGATGAGATCCTGTTGTCACCAAGCATGACACCCTCCGTTCCCTGGCTGCACTGAGAAATCCTATCCATAAAAATCATGACCAGGATCGGTAGCAAAGGGCAGCCCTGGCGGAGTCCAACTCTCACTGGGAATGAGTCCGATCGAGTGTTGGCAATATGAACCAAACTCTTACAACGGTTGTACAGAGACCGAATGGCTTGTAACAACAAGCCCGATACCCCATACTCCCGAAGCACCCCCCACAAAAAACCACGAGGGACGTGGTCGAATGCCTTCTCCAAGTTCACAAAACATATGTAAACTGGTTGGGCAAACTCCCACGAACCCTCAAGGATTCTCCAGAGGGTAAAGAGCTGGTCCGATGTGCCACAGCCAGGACAAAAACCACATTGCTCCTCCTGAATTCGAGGTTCGACCAACAGCCGGACTCTCCTCTCCAGTACCTTGGCATAGACCTTCCCAGGGAGGCTGAGGAGTGTGATCCCTCTAAAGTTGGAGCACAGCCTCCGGTCCCCTTTTTTGAAGAGAGGAACCACTACCCCGGTTTACCATGCCAAAGACACTGCCCCCGACCTCCACGCAATGTTGCAGAGGCGTGTCAACCATGACAGCCCTATAACATCCAGGGCCTTGAGGTACTCAGGGCGAATCTCGTCCACCCCCGGATCCAGGCCATCAAAGAGATTTTTAACCACCTTGGTGACCTCAACCCCTGTGATAGGCGAGTCTTCCCCCTCATTCACAATCCCTGCTTCCTCTGTGGAAGGCGTATCAGTGGGATTGAGGAGATCCTCGAAGTATTCCTTCCACCGCCCAATGATATCCCCAGTCGAAGTCAGCAACACCCCATCCGCACCATACACAGTGTGGACAGGGAGCTGCTTTCCTCTCCTGAGCCACCGGACAGTTTGCCAAAATCTCTTCGAGGCCGACTGAAAGTCTTGTTCCATGGCCTTACCGAACTCCTCCCATACCCGGGTTTTTGCTTCAGCAACCACCAGAGCTGCACTCTGCTTTGCCTACTGTTACACCTCAGTTACTTTGAGAGTCCCACAAACCAACCAAGCCTGATAGGACTCCTTCTTCAGCTTAATGGGCCCCCTCACCACTGGTGTCCACCACTTGGTTCGGAGGTTACCACCACGAAATGCCCTGACAACCTTGTGGCCGCAGCTCTGGGCCGCCGCTTCAACAACAGAGGTGGAGCACATGGACCATTCAGACTCCATGTCTCCAGACTCCCTTGGAATGTGGTTGAAGTTCTTCCGGAGGTGGGAGTTGAAGACCTCCCAGACAGGGGCCTCAGCCAGATGTTCTCAGCACACCCTCACTATACGTTTGGGTCTACCAGGTCTGAATGGCAACCTCCCCAGCCATCAGTTACAACTCACCACCAGGTGGTGATCAGTTGACAGCTCTGCACCTCTCTTTACCCGAGTGTCCAAGACATAGGTACGGTCGCAGGTCTGATGACATGATAACAAAATCAGTGATCAACCTGTGACCTTGGGTGTCCTGGTGCCAAGTGCACATATGGACACCCTTATGCTTGAACATGGAATCCATTATGGACAAACTGTGGTTAGCACAGAAGTCCAATAACTGAACACCACTCGGGTTCAGATCGGGCAGGCCGTTCCTCCCAATCATCCCCTTCCAGGTTTCACTGTTGTTGCCCATGTGTGCATTGAAGTCCCCCAGTAGGACAATGGAGTCTCCAAGAGGAGCACTCTCCAGCACCCCAGTCACAGACTCCAAAATGGGTGGGTACTCTGAACCATCATTTGGTGCATAGGCACAAATAAGATAAGATAAGATAAGATAAGCCTTTATTAGTCCCACAATGGGGAAAATCCAGGATTGCAACAGCACAGGGATAGCAACACTCAAAGCAACAATCAGAAGGCAAGAAAAAACAAGAGCAGCGAGATGATGGTCAGGACCCATTTCCCAACCTGAAGGCACAGGGAAGCAACCCTTTCATCCACCGGGGAAAACACCAATATAGAGGCAGCAAGGTGGGGGGAACCAAGAATACCCACCCCTGCTCGTCGCCTCTCGCCTGTGACAACTCCAGAGTAGGCCAAGCTCCAGCCCCTCTCCAGGAGACTGGTTCCGGAACCAGAGCTGTGTGTTGAGGTGAGGCCGACTATATCTAGCCGGTACCTCTCAACATCATGCACCAGCTCAGGATCCTTCCCCACAGAGGGTGACATTCCACTTCCCAAAAGCCAATTTAGAAAGCTTGGGATCAGACCGCCAAGGTCTCTGCCTTTGACCACCACCTGATCCACATAGCACCGGACCCCCATGATCCCTCCTGCAGGTGGTGAGCCCATTGGAGGGCGGACCCATGTAACTCCTTCGCGCTGAGCCCAGCCAGGTCCCATGGGCAGAAACCCTGCCACCAGACACTAGCCATCGAGCCCCTCCCCCAGTCCTGGCTCCAGGGTGGGGCCCTGGTAACCCCATACCGGGCGGGGTACACTGAATCCTTGTTCTAGCATTCATCATAAGAGTCTGTTGGATCGTTCTTAGTCTAGCCCTTCACCCAGGACCAGTTTGTCTTGGGTGATCCTACCAGGGGCAAATTGCCCCGGACAACATAGTTCCTGGGTGGGAGCTAGGGCAGCAAAACCCCCACCATGATAAGTTGATGATCCATGAGGGGTTGATATATGATACATTATGGTAATCCCGAAAGTGACGTAATACAGTGGTGTCGCAATACATCTCCTGATCCCCTGAAAAAGGAAATTAGTCACAGCTGCACCTTGGATGGCCGCACCAGTGACACGTGAGTATATTGTCTATTTTTGATGTCATTTCAGTATTTTTACCGTGTAAATAATAGTTTAACATCGTAAATAGTATTTTTAGTGGTGATTGGGAGACTTTGGGAGGATTTTTTTATTGTGTTTTTAATCATTATTTTTCAGTTTTTCCCAAAGCGCGTGTCTCCCATTGTGTTCTCTTCTCCTCTAGTGTACTCCTGTGAGGGTCAGGGGGGCTATGTGCGGGGAGTGGGGGGGATTTGGCTCGGGGGGGGGGCAACGGGTGATGTATGGGAGGGGGCTCCTTTTTCAGGAGAAGTGTAAATTTAAAAAACTGCCGGTACCCATCACCACTATGTGTTATAAATGCCTAGTGGGCTTTTCAACTGTAGTACAGGTTTTTGTTGTTTTTTTTTTTTTAATGTAGATTGTGTAAATAATAGTTTAGCATAGAAAATAGTAGTTTTAGTTTGTGAGTATTTTTTAATGTGTTTTTATTATTTGCCATTTTTTTGGACCATTTAGTCTCCTATTATTACATTTCATTTTTCTTTTGTTGGTTGATTTTTACACTGTAGTACATGTTTTTTTTAATAGATTTCATTGATTTTTTTTTTTTTTTACTAATTTCTAAACAGGTAATAGCTACAGTGACATCTAAGAAAATGTTCAGAAGATCAAGTAGAAAGTGCAAAGCTCCTTGCAAACTCATGGAA
Source organism: Pholidichthys leucotaenia (assembly GCA_020510985.1). Taxonomy (NCBI): domain Eukaryota; kingdom Metazoa; phylum Chordata; class Actinopteri; order Cichliformes; family Pholidichthyidae; genus Pholidichthys; species Pholidichthys leucotaenia. The sequence continues at coordinate 276,814,807 of CM035840.1, read as the reverse complement.
GAAGCTAGAGTAAGTTGTATTCCCAATTTGATTACAGTATTTTTTTTTTCAATTTCTAGTGTATTTTTCTCTCATTAGCTTTGTCCCAAATTGCTTTATCATTGTATGTTACTTTTCCTGTCTTTCTTTTGGACAAATATTTTATAAAATCTTACGTTATATTTTTAGTATTCAGATGAAGAGCCAGCTCCCATCTCCAGCAGTGGGACAGGGTGGGGAAAGAGCCGGATCTGACCCAGTCGGGGTGGTCGTCATGCTTCTGCAGATCTTCCCCATAGCAGGCCACCTATGGCCCTTTTCCACTAGTCCCCAGTCATCCTTACACACCTCTACATGGTTTTACATGGCCCAGCACGCTTTTGTTTCCATTACAGCAGAGTACAGCTTGGGGTGGGTGGGATTTTTTTACAACAAGGCAGCGCCACACTCCCGTGACGTAAAACATGCAACACAAGCAAAACACAACATGGCATCTTACGAGGCGACTGCTCGGTGTCTGGGTTTTTATCAGAGTAAAGGCAAAAAATGAGAGCCAGACAATTGTACAGGCAGCGAGACCAAACACTCTGGAAAAGTATTGGAACATTTAGGAAACCACAGAGCCAAAGACGTGAGGATCTGAACCAGATCACATATAATTCCTAATGCTAGTTTGCTTTAAGTCTGTCGTACTACATTGTAATGTCTGCAAGTTGTTGCTATTAGGTACTAAAATATGTATGCTGTGTGTGTTTCAGATGGCTCTCTTGTGGGAAAATTACCACTTCAAACCGTGGGTCTGGCGTTCATCACAGCCTCTCACTGATGTCACCCCAGCTTCACAAACGCTCAGTGGTTATTGAACTTAAGAATATCTGTAGAAATGTTTAGCTCCCTGTGCAACAAATTGCTCTGATCTGTGTGAAAATCACGGCGAGACATGGCAAAAAGTGATCAGCTGCCAAATCTTGATCGCCAGGTGCCGTGTTATATTTTTTGGGTTATATTAGCCGTAAAAAAATATATTTCAACAGGTAAATAGTACTGAGTTAGGTATTAGATATATTTAACAATTATGATGCATTTTAAGCCAAAACAAACTTGATCTAAGATTAAAAGCAATTAAAATAATACAGTCACAAGGTTACATGGAAAATACTTGATTTACTGGATAGATACAGGTAGATACTGTATAAATATATATTCTCTGCATCAACAATGAACTATACATGTATTCATTTAGTATTGCACTGGGAATTTTGACAATAAACGTTTGTACTTCTTGGAGATCTGTCACCACTTTTGTTTTATGTGTGAAGGTTACCACCAAGTGAAAAGCGAAGAACAATCCAGCAGTTTGAGAAATCATGTTTGGTTTGGTTCATAATTCTGCCAACAGAATTATGAACCATAAAGCAGCTTGTGTTAAAATGTTAAATCCCATTAAACCCTAACTCAGGAGTGTCCAATCATGTGCCATCGAGGGCCAAGACACTGCAGGTTCTCTTTTCTACCCAGTCTCTTCAGCAGGTGTTTTCACTGATCAGCAGTCAGTGGAAGAAATTCAGTGGGATCTGCTGTTGAAGACACTGGTTGGAGGTAAAGCCTGCAGGGTCTTGGCCCTCCATGGACCATGATTGGACACCCCTGCCCTAACCCATTATTAGAAAATACAGATGCTAATATGGCCCAGAATTCCTCCATATACTGGCACTATCACTAAAATGTGCAGTTTCTTCTGCACTGGCACATCCAACAATACAGTCTTCAGTGATTAAAATATGGCTGAAGCATATGACCGTATGGCTGAAGCTCTCTCTTCCTGCAACCGGGATAAGTTCTGAAGAGCTTGGTGGCAGCTGTTAGGATTGTGGAGGCACATCCCGATCTGAGCAATTACCCTGAGTTCACCAAGCTGCTAGCTACTGTTTCTGCCCAGCAGTGGCATTTTCCTGATTTGACGATAGGTTCATCTCCAGCCCGAAGACGCTGCTGCCTGGCTCAGAACCCTTCTCCTTCCCATGACACGGCTGTCCCAAAGCGGAGGGAGAACTCTCGGGTGAACACGCCGCGAGGTTCCTATTCGGATCCAGCTACGAGCCACCAGAAAAATTCCTCTGTCTCCCAGCCAGGTGTGTTTTCTCCACCCTTGCAGAGTGAATTGACAGCAACTTCAGCCTCCGGGTCCTCTTTGTCAGCTATTTTGCCAGCTCCCCTACCCCAGACTGCCTCAGCTGCTCCTCCCTCCTCTACGGCACTTCCTCCAGCTGCTGCAAGCCCAGTGGTTTCATCTCCGGCTGTTCCCAGCACTGATCCTTTTGAAGTAGCTCCTCCTTGTCTTCCCAGGGGGCCAGCTATCACCAATACAACAGGAGAGGGAAGAATAGAGCCTGCTGCAGCAGTGACTACCGTTCCCCAGGAAAACAGGCAAGTGTTTTTTTTCATTCTTTAACACTAACTGATGACATTACCTTGTCTGATTTCTGGGGGTGAGGCTCAGATCATGCAGTCCACTGAGCTCTCACCACCTGCTGCAGCCACAAATATATTATCTGCATCCTCTGTGTCTCCTCCTATATCCCCCGAGTGTCCACCGGTGCCAGGATTAGACCACCGGATGGAGGAGGAGCCTGCAGCCCTGGTGAACCTGGTCCCAGCCCCGCAGCCATGATATGGACAGAGAAGGAGGGGTGCCTGCCATTTGGAGTCTGAGCTGATGACGAAGCACCCCTGGGTCTCCATTGAGCAGAGTTCAGTTCCAGCTGGGAATGGATCTCCTGTCGCCACGCAGAGCAAGCCATCTGCATGGGTTGCAGCACCAGGGGGTCCGGTGACTGCCAAGACCATCATGCCTGCTGTTGGGGCCGCCACAGCAGAGTGGAGTTGGACCTCCAGGAGGCCAGGCCAGTTGGATCGCCATCCGGATCGCCATCCGGATCAACGCAGTCCTGGACAGCGGTGGAACTTGAGCTCAGGCAAGTACTCTCCTTTGTTTTCATTATTCCTGTATTGGAGAGATCTTGTCTGGCTCCTGCGGGGGAGAGCTGGGTGCTGCTGTCAGCAGCATCTGAGCTCGCCTCGCCGTGTTCTACTGCTGCCGGTGACCTTGACCTTGCTCCTGTGCCTCTTGCTTTTGAGCCTCTTCAGAGGGTCACTGAGGAACTTCCTGCCACTTTAGAGGTCTCCGTGGATTCCAGTCCACTGCCCGAGGTCTTCGTGGGTCCAGCTCCCCCTGCTGAAGATGTGGTGGATATGCCACCGAGGGTGCAGCCACGCCTCAGTCCGGGGCCACCGAGGGTGCAGCCACGCCTCAGTCCAGGGCCATTGAGGGTGCTGCTACGCCCCAAGCCGGGACCACAGAGGGTGCTGCGCTGGTGCTCAAGGCTGCTGTAGGTCCACTATGATCTTTTGTTTCCATCATGGTTTGTTCCCTGCCAGGGGTCTGCAGTGATAATCGGTCTCATCTTCTGCCTGCTGGGGGAGGTGAGAGGGGTACCATGGTCCGCTGGCCTAGTAATGCGGGGAGGCCACCTGATGGACCTTTTCATCTACACTGGTGGCTCTGGAGGTCTGGTAGGCCGCCTGACCTTTTCCTTGTGATGGTTGGGTGGAGCTGGGACTCTGGGAGGCCACCGGAACAATTCACTCATTTGACTGATAATACTTGATTCTTAGTGTTTCTCTAGTATTTATTAGCTCAAGGCATGTATTATCAAGTCATCAGTCCAGATTTTTGTTCTGGTTTGACTTTTCTGGGAGAAAAGTAAAATTCTCGTTTTGAACTCTTAGTGTGGGAATTTGCTATCTTTGTGTTCCCCTACGTTGATACATTTTCACTTTGACTTTTCTAAAAAGAAAAAAGAAAAAGAAATTCTCATTTGTACTTGTAGTTGCAGGTACTGCTATTTTTTGTGTTGGGTACAGTGTTTTATTTTCACATTGTCATTTCTAGGAAAGAAGGATATTCTCTTTTGTCCATAAACTCGTGATACCTGCTATGATATTTTTTGTGTTGTGGTACTTTGAGAGTTTTTCACTTTGTCTTATGTCCTAGTATCTTGCTGTTAAGCATTTTTGAGTTTGTTTTCATTCTAATGTCTCTCCGTCCAGGCCTGGATTCCCCCTTCGCCCTCCCGAGGCTGGTTTTGATTGTTTTTCAGGTTGGGGGGGGGGGGGGGGTTCCGCTTTTTACTTGATGTTCCTTCGGGATGCCTGGAATCCATCCCTTAAAAGGGGGGCACTGTAGTGATCCCGAGCGCGGGTCTGCTCCATGCCCGAGTCTCTTATTATTTTCCCTATTTTCGGTCTGTATATTCAGTCTCGTTTATTATGAGGGATTATCTGTGCTTTTATTTTGACAGCGCCGTGGCAGGACTTCCGCCTGTCAAGCCTGCTCGCGGCCTGTCACAGCTGTTTGTGATTAGGGATTACTTCGTCTCCTCACCTGTTGGTTCTTTAGTGTTTGGTGTTACTATTTAAGGTGGCTGTCGAGGCTTACTTCTCATTGCGACCTCGCCCTACCTGACTGGAATCCCCAGCCCTGGTTGCAGTCCTTTGTTCAGCATTAGGTTTCGCCCTCGCTAAGTATATGTAAGTGACTGTTTTGATTCTTTGTTTGCTCAGTTATTCACCCTTCGAGGTCGTATGTATAGTCATTGTGTTTTGCCCCTCGTGGCATGTTCTTTGCTTTCCTTTTTTCATTTATAAATAAGCAAACTCACTGCTGGCGTTTGGTGCCTCATTTATGCCCTGAAAGGGACATTCATAACAGTTTTGCAACAATAAGGTTGCAAAGGTCTAGAGAGTTGTTTTTTTTTTTTACTTCTACCCATCATGAGTTCTTTGCGGTGACAATCTGATATTCACAGACCTTTTAAAAGGCTACCAGTTAGGACTTAACCAGCTGAAATAAATTTGCACTGATGGGGGATGGCATGGTTTCCTAAATTCTGATGGATTTCAGCTGGATTCTTGGCTTTCTATGCCTTTTTGCACCTCTTTTTCTTCATGTGTTCAATACTTACTTCCTGTGTCATTCCACTTTATTAAAAAGAACTTCTTGTGAACATAGCTCCCTTGATTTCTTTGTATATATGGATTACTTGGGTTGTTTCTGATATCTGGTGAAAATGTCAGGTCAGTGGCTCCATCAGCAATATGTTTAATGAGGAAAACATTGACATGTTTATATATATACAGTGGTGTGAAAAAGTGTTTGCCCCCTTCCGGATATCTCATTTTTTTTGTATGTTTGTCACACTTAAATATTAGACAAAGACCACAAAAGTAAACACAAAATGCAATTTTTAAATGAAGGTGTTTATTATAAGGGGGGAAAAAAATCCATACCTACATGGCCCTGTGTGAAAAAGTGATTGACCCCTAAACCTAATAACTTGTTGGGCCACCCTTAGCAGCAACAACTGCAATCAAGTGTTTGCGATAACTGGCAATGAGTCTTTTACAGCACTGTGGAGGAATTTTGACCCACTCGTCTTTGCAGAATTGTTGTAATTCAGCCACATTGGAGGGTTTTCGAGCATGAATCGCCTTTTTAAGGTCATGCCACAGCACCTCAATCAGATTCAGGTCAGGACTTTGACTAGGCCACTCCAAAGTCTTCATTTTGTTTTTATTAAGCCATTCAGAGGTGGACATGCTGGTGTGTTTTTGATCATTGTCCTGCTGAAGAACCCAAGTGCACTTCAGCTTGAGGTCGCAAACAGATGGCCAGACATTCTCCTTGAAGATTTTTCGGAAGACAGCAGAATTCATGTTTCCATTTACCACAGCAAGTCTTCCAGGTCCTGAAGCAGCAAAACAGCCCCAGGCCATCACACTACCAAGATTCAAGATTCAAGATTCAAAGGCTTTATTATCATGTGCACAGTTAAGAAATGCTACAGTTCCTGAGCAATGAAATTCTTTCTTTGCTCTCCGAACAAATGCAAAGGTAATAGGTACAGAACCTATAGGAACAGTACCACCACCATATTTTACTGTTGTTGTGGTGCTTTTACGCTGGATGTAATGGGACACACACCTTCCAAAAAGTTCAACTTTGGTCTCGCCAGTCCACAGAGTATTTTCCCAAAAGTCTTGGGGATCATCAAGATGTTTTCTGGCAAAACTGTGACAAACCTTTGTGTCTTCTTTGCTCAGCAGTGGTTTCATCTTGGAACTCTGCCATTCAGGCCATTTTAGCCAAGGTCTCTTTCTTATGGTGGAGTCATGAACACTGACCTTAACTGACACAAGTGAGGCCTGCAGTTCTTTGGATGTTGTTGTGGGATCTTTTGTAACCTCTTGGATAAGTCGTCACTGCGATCTTGAGGTAATTTCGGTCGGCTGGCCACTCCTGGGAAGGTTCACCACTGTTCCATGTTTTCACCATTTGTAGATAATGGCTCTCACTGTGGTTTGCTGGAGTCCCAAAGCTTTAGAAATGGCTTTATAACCTTTTCCAGACTGATAGTTCTCAATTACTTTGTTTCTCTTTTGTTTCTGAATATCTTTTGATGATGTCTAGCTTTTGAGGATCTTTTGGTTTACTTCACTTTGTCAGGCAGGTCCTATTTAAGAGATTTCTTGATTGAGAACAGGTGTGGCAGCAATCAGGTGTGGGTGTGGCTGGAGAAATTGAACTCAGCTTTCCAAAGATGTGATCAACCCCAGTTAATTTATGTTTTAACAGGTTGGGCAATCACTTTTTCACACAGGGCCATGTAGGTTTGGATTTTTTTTCACCCTTAATAATAAACACTTTCATTTAAAAATGGCATTTTGTGTTTTCTTGTGTTATCTTTGTCCAGTATTTAAATTTGTTTGATGATCTGAAACATTTAAGTGTGACAAACATACAATTACATACAATTAATGGGAAATCTGGAAGGGAGCAAACACTTTTTTCACACTACTATATCTATATCTATATCTGTTTTGACTCTCCGTGTGCTTTCATGCAGCGCACGGAGAGGGGAGAAAATGATGAGGATCTACGAGCAGGGGTTACAACACAACACATTTATTAACGTAAAGACTGATGACAAACAGTTCCCAGACAGGTGAAGACTTACAAAAACACAAGAAAACACTTACTGTTGGTGTTCGGGGGGGCGACATCGCCTGGCGAATACATGAGGAGAAACGTGTTAACCACGGTTGCGCCCCAGAGCCGACATCGCTTCAAGGGCGCATCAGAACCACGGCTATGTGGAGTGGCTAGCATGTCATGATAGTACTGACAATAATTACCAACTGGCAACACGGCAGACAATGCATTGAACTAGCAATGTGTGACTGGCGAAGAGCTGCTTTAAGTACACACATTGCTGATGATGGTGAAATGAAGAGTACCTGGGCAAGGACCGGGAAAGATGATTAGCGGGAGTGGGAATCAGCTGGAAGTAATGAGAGAGAGGGGGCATGTTTGGACTGGCAGAATGTCAGCCAGAGTGATGCTAGAGAGAGCCAAAGAGGACTGCCTCACAGCTGCCGGCCCAAGAGCAGTGGCAAGGGATACGGAAGCACACTGAAATACATAGTAAAACACATAAACAGTGGCACTTAAACCCACAGGAAGGTCAGGACCAAGCCGGGGGAAACCAAGCTGGCTCGGCTCCTGACAATAACTATCTATCTATCTATCTATCTATCTATCTATCTATCTATCTATCTATCTATCTATCTACACCTTCATCTTTATCAATTATATTTTCTGCTGGTATAGACATCAACTTCTGGAACTGTGCTTAGGATTGTTGCCCCCTCTCATCCAAGATTCTGTAACTGTTTTGACCAGTCAGCCATTCTCAGAGGAGAAAACAGGAGATCAAAGTAACCCCAACAGACAAAACAGACAACGGAAAATAAAATTATTCCTGTGTGCTCTTTCAAGCTTGTACTGTGTCAAGTGCGCCTCAAAATTCGATCAGGATCAGACCCACGCACCTGTAGCAGGATTTTACCGAGAGTTTATTTTCTCCTTTCCTGTGACATTCACACTTACAACTGTGTCTTGAATCATCAAACCCACATATGTACCTGTAAGAAATTTGTCAGTACTCACCACTTCACCCGACAAAAACACATATACAGCATAGCCTGTACTAGTTTTGCTGTCATAACTCAGCTCTGACAACTGAGACAGCATTTCTCTACACACGTTATACTCTTTTAACAGTGTAAATTTAATTAAATTTGAGACACTGTTTCGCCTCAGTGTTTTGATATGTGAAGTTTATAATAGAAGAAACAATGAATCATTGTATGGAAACAGATTGCAGACTATATTTATTATTGAAAAAATTATTTTCCAACTCTGCTGTTCCACTTCTCTGAAAATATGATCAATCTCAAGTGATCTGATGTTTATACCATCATTAAAATATAATACCATAGTGAAAAGGATAAATTAAAGACACAATTAGCAGACAGTTTTGAGTATAAAATGCTCTTGACGTTCTTGATTTCTTTCTACAAAGATGTTAAAAAAAAGATCTGGGTTAGAGCTAAGTGACCTTTTATGAATTTGTTATTTATTTTTCATATACGATTGTTGTTCATTAACGATTTCCCCTGATTCATTTCTATGGACTGAGAGGAACCAGAGGGACTTCTTCGACAGGCTTATCATGTAGGAAAAAACATGGATCCATCACTATGATCCCATTGCTTTATGTAGCTGTGGTGACCTTGCGTGTAGAAGTTGGCAGGTTGCATCAGAAGCCATGACTTCACCTCAGAAATTAGTGTTTCACTGTCTTGGAATTTCTTGCCCTTCAAAAATGATTTCAAGATTGGAAAGACATCTAAGTGAGATGGTGCACAGTCAGGAGGAAAAGGGGGAGGGGAAGGATTTCATAGTCACAGGGCTGTGCTTCCATCCGGGCAGCATGTGAGTTGTGAACAGGGGCATTGTCTTGCAGGAGATGGATGCCTTTGGTCAGCATGCTACACCTCTCGGTTTTGATGAACTTCCACAATACCTGGTGCAGTGAAGCATAGTAAGTCCCAGTAATTGTGGCACCCTTTGCCAGGAAATCGATCGTCAGTATTCTATGCTGGTGTCAAAAGGCCATGAGCATGATCTTGCCTACAAAGAGTTGGACACATGCCTTCTTCAGAGGTGATGAGTCATAAAGCTTCCATTGCTTTGACTCGGCTTTAGTGTCTGGATCATAGTGATGGACCCATGTGTTGTCCTGCATTAGTGTGTTGAAGAAGTTCTCCTGGTTTTCTTGGCACATGGCCAAAAGAGCCTGGGAGCATGTGACTCATTCCTGTTTCTGGAAAAGTGTGAACAACCAGTGAATCCATCATGCAGACAACTTTCGCATGTGCAAATGGTCATGGATGATTTTTTTTTTTTTCCACACACCCCACACTGATCTTGACATCTTGGTCTAATTGACAAATGGTTATGCGGCGATCCTAAATAAATGATGGCCTCCACTTGCCGCATGGTGTCTTCATCAATGGCACAATGTGGCTGCTGGGCAATGGGTGCCGTTTCTGCTGATGTTCCACCACATTTGAACTGTCGATGCCAGTGCTTGACTACGTCATACGAGGGGGTGTCCTCCCCCAAAGTCTGTTTCATTGCATCAAACGGCTCTTGTGTGTTAAACACATGTAATTTCAGCCTCCTACAATAACTGGAAATGGGTCAAGTGAAATCTTTAATGAGTGTATTACCAGTAGAATTACATTATTTCATGCAATATTTTAACTAACATGAGGACTGATCTCAATCCCATAGAAAATTTGTGGGCAGAGCTGAAAAGACGTGTGAGAGCAATGCAGCCTGCAAACCTGACTCAGTTCCGGCAGTTCTTTCAAGAGGAATGGGCCAAAATTCCAGGAAACTATTGTGGGAAGCTCATGGAAGGAAATCAAAATGTTTGACCCAAGCCATACAGTTTAAAGGCAATGCTACCAATTAGTAAGGAAATGAATGGAAACTTCTGACTCTGAAGAAGGTAAAAAAATAAAATAAAATAGTAAATATAAAAAATATTTATCAAATAGAAATAATTTTGGTAATTCCAACTGCCCTAAAACAGGAAAAGTTGTCTTATTTATTGTCAGAGAGAGAAAAAAAAGTTACATGTCTTTCTGGGTTTAGTTTTTTAAACTATACAGCACAAATTGTCATGGTCTGAGCGTTGATTCTGTCTGCGCTTGGGTTGTTCAGTATTTTCCCCGTGTCATCCCATTTCGGGCCATGTTTATGGCCTCTAGGGCTTTTATTGTGACAGCGTCACGGCGGGACTTCCGGCTGTCAGAGTCGAGCTGCACCGTGACAGCTGATTCACATTCCTTTGGTTATTTTCTCATTTCCTGATTGTGGTTGTGCCTTATTTAAGGGAGCAGCTGAGGTTACTCCTGGCTGCGACCTCGCATAACGTTGGTTCCCCACAACGTTCGGCTGGAGTCCCTAACCCCGGCTCCATTCATCCTTTGATTCTACGTGTTCCAGTAAGTGTATTTCATAGCCTGTGTATATCGCTATTGTGTCTTCGCTGTAGCCATTGTTCGTGTTTTTGCCCCACGTGGCTGATTATTTTGTCATTTGTAATTTTGTTAATAAATATGCAAACTCATCAGCTGGCCTAGTTTTCATAAGTTAAGAAAGCATTGAAATCAGTGCTGACAGTCTGAATAAAGTTCAGGTCATTTTTTTAACGTTGATCTAATATATTCAACTTAGTGTCATAGGACAGTCAATAATATTGTAAATGCCACAAAAAATCTACATGGTGATGTAGTGGATAGCATTATTATTTTACAGTGAGAAGTTTCTGGGTTCAAACCAGCTGGCTGTCCGAGGGCTTTATATACAGACCACATGCTTTCCCTGCACCTGTCTGGGTTTTCTGCCCCCTCACTTCAAGCCTTGTTAAGTTAATTGATGATTTTAAAATCTGTGTGGATGTGAGACCGACTGGCTGTCTGTCTCTCTCTCTCTGTTGGACTGGGGATGTGTCCAGAGTGAACCCAGCCTCTTGTCTGAAGCTAGCTCCAGTCCAAGGAAAATAGGTTACCAAACACAGATGTAGATAGATCTTTATGATCGTTTTAAATATGTAATTTCATGTTATGAGAGTTTATTCAAAGAATCTGTAAGCATTTTCTGAAAAAAGCACATGAATGTGAAAAAAACCCCATAAATAGCCTGCAAGCTGCAGCTCAGAAACTAAATGCTTGTGACTTCAAAGAAACAGTAGAAGAAAATGCCCATGATCCTTACCCGGCAGTGTTGTGTTTGAAGACATGAGGTACAATTGCTGTGTTTGAAAATGACCATTTTTTTCCCTTTTAATATTTCCAGTGCTATTGGCCAACCATCTGTTCCATTTATCATCAAAGTGGGTTCCATTTATAGTTTTTGTCAACTGTCTGAAAAACCATTAGCCCTCTCTTCAAATCAGAATTATCAAAGCAAAATAGCAGACACACAAAGCATACTGTATGCGCTGATAAATTACACAGAAAAATTGTTCTCAAAGGGAGTTTGACAGCCATTTTTTCACAGCACTGCAGGACTGCAGGACATGAAAATACTACACAGAAATCTAAATGCTGGTAAATAAAGGTCTATTTCACTAAAGCATAATGTGTTTTTGGAATTTAAACTAATAACATGCTTTCTTGGATGATTCACAATGATGCTGAAATAATTAAATCACTAAATGCAGTTTGACCAAAGTATGTCATGGACATTTCATTAAAATATTATGAAACTCTCAACATATGGAAAAAGGGCAGTGAATGGGACTTTAGACTAAAGATGTTTTTATACTTATTTATTTTGGAAATGCCACTACCGAGGCGCCCTGTTATGGACTGGCCATCTGTCCAGGGTGTACCCTGCCTCTCGCCCAAAGCTGCTGTGATAGGTTGCAGCACCCCCCCCCCCCACCCCCCGTGACCCAAAAAGATTAAGTGGTAGAAGATGGACAGATGGATGCCACAAACATAAAGGGAATACCAACTATTCTGGATCTAACCTTGTTATACTTTCTCCACTGAATTTCCACCATATCACAATATTTTGTTGGACCATACAGAATCCATCCATCCATCCAGTCAGCCAGCCATCTTCTACTGCTTATCCGGGAATCCAGGTCGTGGGGGCATTAGTCCATGCAGAACAGCCCAGACTTCTGCCTGGTTCACATAGCACCATCCCCATGATCCCTCCTGCAAGTGGTGAGCCCACTGGAGGGCAGACCTATGTGCCTCCTTTGGGTACACTGGGTCCTTGATGTAACGTCTCATGGCTATGTTGTTGGGGGAAACTTGCCTCTGGTAGGGTCTCTCAAGTCAAACTGGTCCTGGGTGAAGGGCCAGACTAAGAGTGGTCCAGTGGATCTCCATGAAAAATGCCAAACAGTATCCCTTTTAGAATTTGTTGTCCAGGCTTGGAAATCCTCAGATGTCATTGTGAGCATCTGCCATGGCTTACAGGCGATTCACCTGCTGGTAGGGACTACAGTCATAAACCTTCAAGTGAGGAAAAAAGATTCCTCAAACAAACTTAGACCCAGTGATTATGGTGCCACATGGACATCATCGTTTGAATCGATCTGCTGACTTTTCTTTATTGGGGAATACTGGCTGTGGGGATAGGGCAGGAGGAGGCCGCAACACAGGAGCAGAGGGCTTCAGGTCAGCAACAGCGGGCTGCATTTGAGAAGTAAAGGATTGCAACTCAGAAATAGAAGATGACAGTTCAGGAGCAGCAGCAGGCCTATCAGGAGCAGAGGAGATCACGGACAAAGGAGCAGAGGAAGTCAATGATGAAGCATCAAAGGATGGTGATGACCAGAAGAGGCCACCAACCAAGGGATTGGAAGAGGTTGCCACTAAAGATGCAGCAGAGATCACCGACAAAGGTGAAGAGCTCAGTGAAGAACCAGAGGAGACCACTGGTGATGGAATCTAGGCAAGAGGAGGCACAGAAACCGGTCATGATGAGAAACTTGATGAGTAGGACCCGGGGAGTGGTGAGGAACCCTTGGAGCATGAACTGGAACCGGTTTGGAGGCTGAGGCTGGTGCCAGGATGGAACCAGAACCAGCAGGAGCAGCAGGGGGTGACAGTCCAGAAGCAGCAGGTGACAAAGACTTGGAGGTGGATGGAAGTGGACACCAAGCTTAGCGGCACCAAGCTGGACCTTGCTTTCTAGTGGGCACCCTGAAGGCAAGATGGGTCACTCTGAAAACTGGCTCAAATTGAGGCAGGAGCCAGAGGTTTTACCTCAGTGTCAGTTCTAAAACAGAGACAACCAGCCGCTGATGCTCAGTTCTGTGGAGTCTGCTGGGTCCATGCTCTGGTTGGTCTGTACTTTCAGGGATCACAAGGATAAGGACCGAAACAAAAAAACAAAACTGCACAAGGGCAGATAAATACTAGAAACTGAACTAATACTACAAACAAATCAAACTTCAGGAGCACAAGGGAAAGCCACACAGGCGCTCATGGAGGACGTGGACATGACAAATGTAGACTGACAGACTGACAAGAGACAAAGGGAACAGCAGGTTTAAATACACTGAGCAACCAGAGGAGTTAGAGACAGCTGGGGTGGAACACAGGAGGGAGCAATTACAGCGACAAGACACAGGGGCAGGAGTAAAAAAAGGAACCAAGACTCTAAAACTATGTAGGAATATAACATTTACAGGAATAACCAAACAGTATGGAAATATACCTAGAAATACAAAAAAATATCAGAATTATTCTTTCACACAAACCAGAAGGGAGCAAAAATAAAAAGGACAAACTGAACTCAGATAAACAGAAACTAAGGGACTAAATCAGGAAATATACTGAAATCTAGAACAAAAGAAACCAAGAAACAGAGCACATGAGAAACCTATGAGTGGATTATGATAATAAGAAAGAAAATCACAATGCACTTATGACAGAACCAAAAAGATTTATGGATTGATATCATATAGAAGATGCATTTTGAGTCCTATAAAGAGCCTTTTCCATAAAGGTTCTTAAAGTTATTTCAGAAAGAAAAGTTAAGATTCCTTAAAAATGTTTTTGCAGGAGTGTCCAGTATTCTGCCACCATAAAATTTTCCTTTTGGCTTGCCTTTCAGGGCTTCCGTAGTTCTTTGAAGAACTGTATAAGATAAGATAAGATAAGATAAGCCTTTATTAGTCCCACAACGGGGAAATTCCAGGATTGCAACAGCACAGGGATAGCAACACTCAGAGCAACAATCAGAAGGCAAGAAAAAAAACAAGCAAGCAAGAGCAGCTAATATACATATGTACATATTACTATAAAATATATATATATACACACACACACACAGACACACAGTGCAGAGCATTGTAGCTGGATGGAATAAATATATGAACATATGAACACACAGTGCAGAGCATTGTAGCTAGATGGAATAATATGTAGATATATAAAAACACAGTGCGGAGCAATGTAGCTAGATGGAATAATATGTAGATATATAAAAACACAGTGCGGAGCATTGTAGCTAGATGGAATAAATATATAGATATATAAATATAAACACACCCAGTGCTGAGCAGTGTAGCTAGATGGAATAAATATATAGCTATATAAATATAAACACACCCAGAAACATGTATGTTGTTGTATGTTATGCAAAGAACCATTATCTAATTAAAGAGGTTCTTCAGTATCTGATAACTTTGTGAAGCACCACAGAGCTCTGCAAAGAACTATTTAGAGACATTATGTTACAGTAGTATATAAAACCATTTTTTCTGAATGTGGTCTTGAGGAAAAAAACAGTAGTCTTAATTTTACACTTTCCGTCTCTTGAGTGCCCTTTCAATCTCTTACTCATCAGCCCAGTCTCTCTCACATACATGAGTACAGGAACATATTTTCAGCAGAGAACACTGACCAGCATACATGAATGCACTTTACAACACACTGCATGCACGCATTAACATCGACTTAGATGCTACTGTATGTACATCTAATACATACACAAAGCATGAAAAGAAATCTGACAGGAAATAATCTCACAGTGCCATAACATGGAAGATTTGTCAGTCTGCAGCATCACAGCAAGAACCATCACAAAGTTGGCGGTGACAACCCACACACTGAAAACGAAGCCGTTTTAGCAAATGCAAAATTTATTATCGCAATGTACCCACACAAAGTCACTGTGTGAGAAGATAGCTCAGTGATATACATTTGGAAATTGGAAGCATTGTCCCAGGTAACCATAAAATAGCTTTGGCACTGTCCTTGGTGTGGGACATGTCCTCACTCAATCATTTAAATCAAAAGTCACTGAAAATAAATGGGTGTTTCTGAACTTTGGGTAATGCTATATTTTAAATTCACTTTAGGAAAAGCAGTAGCTCACTGTGGGTGAAGCAGTTCATACAGAAACATAAAAAATACGGGAAGACAGCTCTGTAAAAGGTACTGCACCTACCCAGACCTATTAAAACACAATGTCCCAACTGTCTGTGCTCACACCAGCAACCTGTAAGTTTCCATCATGAAGTACTTCCAATAAACTGCTAATCGGTCCCTCAAGGATTTCACGATGTTGCAGTCACGTCAATTCATGCAAAATCAGCCAATCAGCGTGACTATTGCATGACCTTGCAACTTTGTCGAATCACCAGAACTTTCCTGAAATTTTGGCCAGTCCTCATCAACTTTCATCAATTTCATCAAATTTGTCCCTGAGTGGTGCTCAAACGCTCAGTCTAACCAATCAAATGTGTCATTGCACCATGTTCACTTCCGTGTTTACAGTGAGTATTAATGGAACACATCAGCAAAAAACAGTGTGATTTAAAAAAAAACAAAAAACAAAAAACACTCACCCACGAGGTTTCCAACACCGTCCCTCCCTCCATCTCCCACAGCCTGCCGGTGGACACCTCGCCACGTCTCTGTCCTGACCGCATGTACGAAGTGCTGGGTTTGTGTTGAAAAATGTCCACCTGCCCCAGAAGCATCCTGTTGCAGGAGCATGTGTGAGAACAGACGCCGTAAAACCACAAACAAAACGAACAAATCTAACACTAAAGCCAGTGTTTGAGCATTTCATACATCTTTAGAGGTAAAATCATTACTACATCTTGTCAATGTAAATGAAAGATGAGTGTCTGATTAGACAAGTGTGTGTGTCAAGAAGTGCGGCAGATAGACAGGTAGGAGTTAGGCATGGAAAGAGAGAGAATATTGTCTGTAATTTTTTTTTTTTTACAAAAACACAGACTCCAATATGTCATGCGGTGGCCCTCGCGAGCCACCATAAGACGCCAAAAGTCACCAGTGAAGTTTGCATTGATGTTTATTAACAAAGGATAACATAAAGCAATGAGCCACAGTGGGCTAAAACACGCAACACTAGACACAGGCGATCATAAGGCTAACACGAAGCACACTTACGATCACGAACATGAAACACTCGTTGACGACCGAGCCGAGGGACACTCGCTCGATGTCTGGGAAGGATAAACGTTGACATGGAATCATAGACCAGGAATAGTTGACGTGGAATTGTTGACGAGACTGCTGTATCATTCTGCTTCCAGCGCCCGCTTAAATACAGGGATGCTGATGAGCCGCAAATGCAGCACAGCTGTCAGGCTTTGACAGCAGGAAGCCCCTCCGAGTGCTGTCACAATAAGAGCTCGGGGAGCCAGAAGGTAAACACTGCTGTCAAACCTGGCGAAGATGATGCATGGCCCGAGCGCGGACGAAATCGGCGTTCGGACCATGACACAATAGACAATACAGAGTAACAGAATAAATTAATTATTTTTTCCTCTCCACTCAGTACCGAGTGGTTGGGGACTGTAGGGAGTTTTCAAATGAAGGCGCTGCAAATAATTTCCACAACTCTACTCTTTAACATATATTCAACACAATTTAGCTGTTGTAATGGGTATTGTGTCAAAGTCTGTACAGTATTTGCTGTTGCACAAAAGAGTTTTTCTGTATAGCAGAAGTTTCTGCTTGATTTACAAATCACTGTAACAGGAAATTTTTGACAATCCTGTGCTTTTCTTGTACTGTATGTTTATATAGAATATCACTGCAGTAAACTGAAAAAAACAAAAACAAAAACAAAAAAACAACAACAACAAACATTTGCTTTAAAATTTTGTAATTCTTCCCACAACTTTTAGTGCAAAAAAACCTTCTCAAAACATCACAACTTTGATTGCAACTTTTTAAAAAAGCTCCCACGAATTCAGGCTTTTTGGGCTGCAAAAATCATAAAAAAACATCCAGCAAAATCCTGGAGGGACTGACTTAAACAATTACAATTATTAATGAAAGTGGCAACAACACTGTTCATTTAACTGTGAAAGACATTGTCAAGATTTATATTTATATATTGTGGGGTAATTTAACTTAACTCCTGCACTGTGTACTGTTTTCGACCCAATTTTTGAAATGTTACAGTATTTATCTTATTTATTATTGATCTGAGTGCTGCTATCCCTAAGGGTGCTTTCACACCTGCAGGCTTTAGTCTGTTTCAATCGAATTCAAGTTTGTTTTCTCCATTAGTGTGGTTCATTTTGTCTGGTGAGAAAACGGTAATCATACTCAAGTGCGTACCAAAACCGCAGTACCAAAACCATTTCTTTCAGGTGGTCTCGGTTTGAATCAAATGGGGAACTCTGGTGCTGTCCTGCAGGTGAGAAAGTGACCACACTAAAACAGGACCAGCAGCAAACATGTAAAACATTTTATGTCACTGTACATACCTAATAAATCTTTGAAAATATCTGTGGCTGAGCATGTCACGGTTCTGGAGGATTAATGAATGTAAACATGCTATTTCCCATCCGTAGCAGCGCACCATTTTCAAACTGTACGATTTGCCAGAAGTGGTATATGCACGTATGTAATAAACGATAACCGGGGTGATGAAAACCCTCTGTAGGTTACACTACAGTTTGTATTATTTTCTCCCCAGAAATGTATAAATACACAGTAGTCATCCTACTTCCTGTATTTACTTTCCTGTTCTCGCGGCAAAAAAATCTTACCGATAAGAACAGAGAACGTTCTGACGTAATTCTTGCGGGATTTAACGTGACGCAGTTTGGTCTGCTTGAATTTTTGCCTGTGTGAAAGGGGGCCAAACCAAGGAGAAAATGATCCAAAGTAACAAACTTGCCAACTGATTCGGACCAAATTAAACAAATTTAGGTATGAAAGCACCCTAAGTTGGCCTAAGTTAAGCTCCATTGGCAAACGTTGACTGAAATGCTGGCAGAAGCACATGTTTTTAGACCGAAACTCATGTCAAACATGCACGGACACAAGAGAAATGCTAACAAACTGTCGCTGTCCATGGTGCTTGGATGTCAAAAGCGAGAGAAGGGGGAATTTAAAAAAGAAAAAGAATAATATAATCCCCCCAAAATATGTTAGTGCCAACTGTCAATGTCAACTTTATTTATATAGCACATTTAAAAGAGCAACTAGGTTGACCAAAGTGCTTTACACATGATAAAATAAATAAAATAACATACGATGAAATACATATTTTACAAAAATTAAGACAAGCTAAAAAAGACAGGGACCACTACATAACATGACTTGTAGGACCCAAAATCCGTATCCCAGAAGCCAGATTAAAAAGATGAGCTTTAAGTTGTGATTTAAAAGACTGTAAGGATTCTGCAGTGCATATGTGGAGTGGCAGATTGTTACATAATCTAGGGGCTGCCACTGCAAAGGCCCTATCCTCTCTCTGTTATAATTTACTTTTAGGCTACACTAAAAGCAGCTGGTCGGATGACCTTAATGCTCTAGCAGGAGTGGTGGCTTAGCGGTAGAGCATCTGCCCCACAACTGGGAGGTTGGGGTTCAAGTCATGGCTGGGTAATGCAAAAGACCATATAAAGATAGAACTTCCTGTCATCCAGCTTGGTGCTCAGCAAAATGGAATGGAGGAGGGAAATGTGGGTGGCAGTGGCTCAGGAGCGAGAACAGGTAATAACCAGAGGGTTGGTGGTTCAAATCCCACTCTCTCCAGCCATCCTGCCATTGTGTCCCTGGGCAAGACACTTTACCCACCTTGCCTCCAGTGTCCATGACACTGGGTATGAATGTGTATAAAGTTTATACACATTCATACCCAGTGTACTAGTGAACGTTTATAGTACTTGGACTGAGGTCCAAGATGGCGCCCACAGCGGTCGACATGGTGCTTCGCTGCGCTCTTTGTTTGTTTTTGTTTGTCAATTGTGTGTCTGCTTGCACTTATAGCCGTGAAGAACTTCTAAATATCAGGACTTTCACCCCCACGGACCTCCTCCCAGTTTTTCTAGCCCCTGCCGCCGATCTGGTTTATTGTTTGGCTCGGAAAGTGAGACGGCGGAAGAGAGGAAGACGAGCGGGCGCTCTCGTACGACTTCGCAGGAGAGGCTCGCGAACGGCGCTGCCTGGCATATTTCTGTCCAATACCAACTCTCTCTCTAACAAGGTAGATGAACTGAGACTGCTGATGCGTTTTAAGGACCTCGCCTCCTCGGCTGCCCTCTGCTTTACTGAGACCTGGCGCCGGGAAAATATACCGGACAGCGCGCTGCGCCTCGACGGCTTTCAGCTCTTCCGTGCTGATCGTGACACAGAGCTTTCCGGCAAGACCACAGGAGGCGGAGTCTGCTTCTACATCAACTGCAGCTGGTGCTCTGATGTAACGGTAATTTCCAAACACTGTTCTCCTGCCTTGGAATTTCTTGTTATCAATTGCAAGCCCTTCTATTCCCCGCGGGAGTTTGCTTCTTTCATAATGATCGCTGTGTACGCCCCTCCCGACGCGGACACGCGCGAAGCTCAGCGCGTGCTCGCGGATCACATTCAACACACAGAGCGGAGTTTTCCAGACTCGCTGATTATTGTGGCTGGCGACTTTAATCAGTGCAATCTGAGCCACGATCTCCCCCGCTACAAACAGTTTATTAAATGCCCCACCAGAGGATTAAACACACTGGATCACTGTTACACCACAGTGAAAGACGCATATCGCGCTGTCCCTCGAGCTGCGCTGGGATTATCTGATCACGTGATGGTTCACCTCATTCCCACATACAGACAGAGATTGAAGCTCACTAAACCTGTTGTGAGCACTACGAAGATACGGACCAGTGATGCTGAGGAGAAGCTGGAAACGTGCATGGAAATATCTGACTGGGGCATGCTTAAAGGAGCCACGCATGATCTGGATGAGTACACGGACACTGTGAACTCATATATCCACTTTTGTGAAGAGAACATTCTTCCATCACGCACCAGGGTGAGTTACTCTAATGACAAACCCTGGTTCACAGCTAAGCTCAGACAGATCAGGAAGGAGAAGGAAGCAGCGCTGAAAAGTGGAGACAGGGACTGCTACAGGGAGGTTAAATACCGGTTTAACAGAGAGCTGAAGAGGGCTAAATCTCTATACTCAGAGAGACTCCAGCAGCAGTTCACTGCTAATGATTCGGCTTCCGTGTGGAGAGGACTGAGGCAAATCACCAACTATCGACCTAAGGCTCCTAAAGGTCAGGATGACAAAGCCCTTTGTCAAAGACTGTCCCAACACTATGCCCGTTTTGACACCTCGTCATCTGTGTCCAACTCCCCCCCTCCCTCCAGCTCCACAGCCTCCACATTCCCTACTTCATTTAAGGCACCCCCCCCTCCTCCCCCCTCCCCTTATCATCAGTGAGCAGGATGTGCTCAAACAGTTCTCCAGACTGAACCCGCGCAAGGCCCCCGGCCCAGACGGCGTGTCTCCCTCCACCCTGAGACTCTGTGCGAAACAGCTGGCTCCTGTATTCACAGACATTTTTAACACCTCCCTTAAGTTATGCCACGTGCCGTCCTGCCTCAAATCCTCCACCATCATCCCTGTCCCCAAGAAGCCACGGATCACTGGACTTAATGACTACAGACCTGTAGCGCTCACCTCTGTAGTCATGAAGTCCTTTGAGCGCCTGGTCCTGTCCCACCTCAAGTCCATCACCACCCCTCTCCTGGACCCGCTGCAGTTTGCCTACCGAGCCAACAGGTCTGTAGACGATGCAGTCAACCTGGCCCTCCACTCCATCCTGCAGCACCTGGACTCCCCGGGAACCTACGCCAGGATCCTGTTTGTGGACTTCAGCTCCGCATTCAACACCATCCGCCCCGCTCTGCTCCGGGACAAGCTGTCCCTGCTCAACGTGCCTGACTCCCTCTGCAGGTGGATCATCGACTTCCTGACGGACCGGAGGCAGCATGTGCGGCTGGGAAAGACTGTCTCAGACTATACTAGCATCAGCACCGGATCACCCCAGGGCTGTGTACTTTCCCCCCTACTCTTCTCCCTTTACACCAACTCCTGCACCTCCAGCCACCAGTCTGTCAAGTTGATCAAGTTTGCGGACGACACCACCCTCATCGGGCTCATCTCCAACGGCGACGAGTCCGCCTACAGGAGAGAGGTGGCCCAGCTGGCGTCCTGGTGCAGCAATAACAACCTGCAGCTGAACGCTCTGAAGACAGTGGAGATGATTGTAGACTTCAGGAAAGTCACTACTCCTCTGCCCCCCCTCACCCTCTCAGGCTCTCCCATCACCACTGCTGATTCCTTCCGCTTCCTAGGCACTACCATCACCAGGGACCTCAAATGGGAGCTGACCATCAGCTCACTCATCAAAAAAGCCCAGCAGAGGATGTTCTTCCTGCGGCAGCTGAGGAAGCTCAAGCTACCCACCAAGATGTTAGTGCAGTTCTACACAGCCATCATCGAGTCCATCCTCACCACCTCCATAACCGTGTGGTACGCAGGAGCCACTGCCAGGGACAGACTAAGGCTGCAGCGCGTCGTGCGCACTGCTGAGAAGGTGATCGGCTGCAAGCTCCCATCTCTCCAGGATCTGTACATCTCCAGGACCCGGAGGCGTGCAGGCCGGATCATAGCCGATCCCTCACACCCTGGTCACGTACTGTTTGCCCCCCTCCCCTCTGGTAGAAGACTTCGGTCCATCCAGACTAAAACCTCCCGTCACATGAACAGCTTCTTCCCCTCTGCCATTAGACTGCTGAACACTAAGTGACTTATTGACTCTCGTGCACCATGTACAGCAGCTCAACCAGACTCATGTCAATCATCACTGTTTTCTTCCTGCATTACCGACTGCACTATATAGTTCTCCACAGTATCTGCTGCTGGCTAATATATATTTTAACTGTTGACCAGTATCACTTAATCTTATCCTACACTTTATTACATGTATAGTTTATTTCTCTTATCTTATCATGTTTAATGTTGCAGCATTGTACCGAGACAAATTCCTAGTTTGTGTACTACATGAACAATGGCAATAAACCTGATTCTGATTCTGATTCTGATTCTGATACTACTATAAATGTTCAGTAGTGGTTAGAGAGGCCATTGGTGCAGACTGGCAGTCACGTTTCCATCAGTCTGCCCCAGGGCAGCTGTGGCTAGTGTAGTAGTTTACCACTATCAATGTCTGTGGAGTGAACGAATAATGTATGCATTGTAAAGTGTCTTTGAGTGTCTATGGAAAAGCGTTATATACAGTGGTGTGAAAAAGTGTTTGCCCCTCCATGATTTCTCATTTTTTTGTATGTTTGTCACACTTAAATGTTTCAGATCATCATCCATCCATCCATCCATCTTCTACCGCTTTTCCGGAGGTCCGGGTCGCGGAGGCAGCAGTTCAAGCAGAGAAGCCCAGACTTCCCTCTCCCCAGCCACCTGCTCCAGCTCTTCAGAGGGGATACCAAGGCGTTCCCAGACCAGCTGGGAGACATAGTCTCTCCACCGAGTCCTGGGTCTGCCCCGGGGTCTCCTCCCAGTGGGACGTACCTGAAACACCTCAAGTGGGAGGCGTCCAGGAGGCATCCTAATCAGATGCCCATACCACCTCAACTGACTCCTTTCAATGTGGAGGATCAGCGGTTCTACTCTGAGCCTCTCCCAAGCTTTCTAAACTGGCTTTTGGTTCAGATCATCAAACAAGTTTAAATATTAGACAAAGATAACACAAGTAAACACAAAATGCAGTTTTTAAATGAAGGTGTTTATTATTAAGGAGAAAAAAATCCAAACTTACATGGCCCTGTGTGAAAAAGTGATTGCCCCTTAAACCTAATAACTGGTTGGGCCACCCTTAGCAGCAGCAACAACTGTAATCAAACATTTGCAATAACTGGCAATGAGTCTTTTACAGCACTGTGGAGGAATTTTGACCCACTCAGATTTGCAGAATTGTTGTAATTCAGCCACATTGGAGGGTTTTAAAGCATGAACTGCCTTTTAAGGTCATGTCACAGCATCTCAATCTAATTCAGGTCAGGACTTTGACTAGGCCACTCCAAAGTCTTCATTTTGTTTTTCTTAAGCCATTCAGAGGTGGACTTGCTGGTGTGTTTTGGATCATTGTCCTGCTGCAGAACTCAAGTGCTCTTCAGCTTGAGGTCACGGACAGATAGCCGGACATTCTCCTTCAGGATTTTTTGGTAGACAGCAGAATTCGTGGTTCCATTTACCACAACAAGTCTTCCAGGCCCTGAAGCAGCAAAACATCCCCAGACCATCACACTACCACCACCATAGTTTACTGTTGGTATGATGTTCCTTTTCTGAAATACTGTGTTTCTTTTACAAAATGTAATGGGACACACACCTTCCAAAAAGTTCAGCTTTTGTCTCGTCAGTCCACAGAGTATTTTTCCAAATGTCTTGGGGGTCATCAAGATGTTTTCTGGCAAAACTGAGATGAGCTTTTATGTTGTTTTTGCGCAGCAATGGTTTTCATCTTGGAACTTTGCCATGCAGGCCATTTTTGCCCAGTCTCTTTCTTATGGTGGAGTCATGAACATTGACCTTAACTGAGGCAAGTGAGGCCTGCAGTTCTTTGGATGTTTTTGTGGCATGTTTTGTGACTTTTTGGATGAGTCGTTGCTCCGCTCTTGGGATAATTTTGGTAGGCCCACCACTCCTAGGAATGTTCACCACTGTTTCATGTTTTCGCCATTTATGGATAATGGCTCTCACTGTGATTTGCTGTAGTCCCAAAGCTTTAGAAATGGATTTTGAACCTTTTCCAGACTGACAGATCTTAGTTACTTTGTTTCTCATTTGTTCCTGAATTTCTTTAGATCACAGCATGATGTCTAGCTTTTGAGGATCTTTTGGTCTACTTCACTTTGTCAGGCAGGTCCTATTTAACCCCTTGCACTCCGGTCAATTTCCCTAAAAACGCCAAAAAATAATGTGCCCAAAGTAAATCGAAAGCTGTTCTTCAACCCTTTGCAGCATCTTCATGGGGTTGGTCTCATTTAAAAGAAAACACTTTGAATTTTTTGGCAAAAAAAAAAAAAGGTCTCTCTAAGTGCTCCGGCCACTGAGTTACAGTCATCTAAACATAGTGAACTTGAAGAAAATAAATTTGGCCTGGGTGTTTTTTTGGATACAAATGCTTGCAAATAACACACAGCTTCAGATCCGGGCTGGAAAATGCAACAGAAATGTAGAACCAAGTGTTATCCAGCTGAGGTCCAAATTTTGTAACAATACCACAAAAAATGAATATATTACACAGCTTTTTCCTCAGGCTGTTCCCAGGCGTTTTGGAACTGTGCCAAATTGTGCCAAATGACACAGTTTGGTAAAACGTCTTTAACTTTTGAACGATTCAATATAGAAACTTCATTTTGGGCTCTAATGAAAGGTCACACTCAGGGCTGTCTGTGTGTGTGGGGGGGAGGGTTTGTGCCTCCCCCCCCGCTCGCTACAGAGGATGGACTTTGGCCATCGCTACACAACGGATTAGCCTCATGTGGTGACGTGGGACAGCAGCGCAATCACTGAGGCCCCCCCCCCCTCGCTGCAGAAGAATAGCGGGGGTGGGAGTGGGGCGTTCACAGTCTGTACGCGGCGAACAACCCCTTGTACAGCGGCCCACGAACTGCGCCGCGAAGCACAGTTGTAATTTACCGATCGGTCAAAAGTCATTTTGGATTACAATTTTCAGGGATAAAAAATAATTTGGCTTATAACACCTTACCTCTTCACAGCCACATTGTCCTGGCCAACTTCTCTTCCTCATTGTCAGACGAACGCGACGCTGGTCTTGTGACCCAATCAAAACATAATTCCATTATTGCGGTTTTGTGCTTCCATGATTGTGGTTTTTGGCGAACGATTTTTCAAAACAAATAACAATAGTAATTAAAAAAAGACTGGCGAAGGTGTGTGTGTCACTCAGCCTTCGTCGTCAGCCTCCGTCGGTCTATGATGACCATGGAATAAATCATAACGTCTAATCCTTTTTTGATCCGCTCCAGCAGTCAGTCTTCACCCAGCCTTAAAAAAAAACAGCTCGCGAACTTCTCTGCTTCAATTGGCTCACTGCATTCACAGCAGGCGGGTCCTTCTGGCTAAGTTTTCAGTCATTGGTTCTTCAAGGTTTCAGAAACCCAATTCAAGGCTCTTATTAGTCGAATGAGAGGTCAATCAGATGAACTAATCTGTTCGCGGCTGTGTCTGCAGCTTTTATTTTCAGTGCGCGCTTGGACGCCACTACATCACCATCACCACCTACATCACCATCTACACCATGCGTCCTAGAGCACACAAGAGCGCCCTCGTGCGCTCTCGTGCGCTCTAGGACGCAGAGACTTGCCCGTCCGTGGTACAACGGAGCGCAAGAGGTTAAGTTACTTTTTGATTTGAGAACAGGTGTGGCAGTAATCAGGCCTGGGTGTGGCTAGAGAAATTGAACTCAGCTTTCCAAAGATGTGATAAACCACAGTTAATTTATGTTTTAACGGGGGGGCAGGGTCACTTTTTCACACAGGACCATGTACGTTTGGATTTTTTTTTACCCTTAATAATGAACACCTTCATTTAGAAACTGCATTTTGTGTTTACTTGTTTTTATCTTTGTCTAATATTTAAATTTGTTTGATGTTCTGAAACATTTAAGAGTGACAAACATACAAAAAAAAATGAGAAATCAGGAAGGGGGCAAACACTTTTTCACACCACTGTAAATCTGATGCATTATTGTTATTAAAAGTCCAGAAGCTCGGTAAGATTAAAAAAAAAAAAAGTGCCAAACCATTCAAAACCTTAAAAGCAAGTAAGAGAATTTTAAAATCGATGTGAAGATGGACTGGGATAAAGTGAAGACCTGCCAAATCTGCAGTGATGTGATCATATTTTCTAGCACCTGTTAAAATTCGTGCTGCGGCATTCTGGACAAACTGCATGGTAGATACTGAATTTTTCCAAACCAAAATAACGTGCGTTGCACTAGTCTAGTCTAGTAGTGATAAAAGCATGAATAAGTTTTTCCAGGTGTTTGTGGGGTAAATAAGATTTGGCAATTGATAAAAGCTTGACTGAACAACTGTGTTCACTTGCTTTTCCAATTTAAAAGAACTATCTAAAAACACGCCAAGGTTTCTAACAGTCAAACAACAACAGGATAAAAGATAATCAGGTATTATGTCACTTGGAGAGCTACATTTTCCTAATCAAATGATTTCTGTTTTGTTCTTGTTTAGATGACAGCCCCCACCCACAAAAAAAAAGAAAAAAAAAATAATCTCATCCTGAAATTTACTGTTCTTAATTTTCTGCTCCGTGTGTAATTATTCTCAAGGATTTATTGGCTTGGCTTCTGTTGTTTTCCTCATTCACTATCATTCTTTTAAAAGAATGATTAAAAATGAAAATATTGTGACAGTTGTTTTGAATTAAATCTACAACTTTCCATTCAACAAAGCAAATGAATAGAACTCAGGCCGAGATGAAGGGTTTGCTCTTTCAAGAAAGAGAAGCTCAGCTGAACGATAATATAACCGAAGGAAGTTCTACAACTCTCAAAGTCCTGGACAAAGACAGAGACTGGCATCATCTCTGAATTGTAGAGACAGCTCTCATCCATGGTCAAGCAAGGCTGTGGAGTTAAAAAGCTCCTTTAATGGTCGTAAAAGTTCATAAAAGTTGGTGTGCACTGGAATTAAAAAAAAAAAAAACCTGCTTATGAATGTGATTCCACCGACGTTTGGACTAATTTCTCTGATTTTTCAAAACGTTTGTAAAAGTTGGTCCTAATGCTATAGTGTGAACCCAGCTTTAATGCCCTCAACAAGCCATAGAATGATCTCTTAATGCTCCTGCTGCCTCATTTTTTTTGCTGTTCATTAACGTCCGCTGTCTCCCTGAGATTGAGTCCTTGTGATGCTGTTTGCTCTCTACATGCCTGTTCTTTTCTTGTCTATCCTCTCACCCCCCAGACAGTAGCAGCAGATGACTGCCCCTCCCTGAACCTGGTTCTGCTGGAGCTTTCTTCCTCTTAAAGGGGAGTTTTTCCTCTCCAGCATCACCAAGTGCTTGCTCACAGGGGATCACCTGATTGTTGATGTCTTTCTGCAATCGTGGGGTCGTGCCCTACAGCTGAAAGTGCAATGAGACAACTGTTGTGAATGAATGAAATGAAGTTGAAATAAGTGAAGTTGAATTGAATTTTTCTCAAGAAAATGTAATGATTGGATGAAAGAGGACCTCAGATCCAGGTACAGTAGCGTCAGCATAAGCAAAAGTTATAGTTTCTCAGCACCAACACTCTTATTGCAGCCCTCTCCACTGCAGTGGCTGGTTTGGCTACATCAGCCACAATAAAAGTTTTGCTTGAGATGGTAATACTTAATATTCTTTTCTTCTTTCTGTGATTCTGTGCTGGTCCTTGTAGAGGGAACTGATGAGTGCAGCAGTGAACACATTTTAAAAACAGTCCATTTTCAGCTCATTCTGGCAAAGCCAGAAGGAACAAATGTGATGGCGATGATGTCTGTCCATCCGTCTGTCAGCAATTCACAGGAATCGCTACTACACCTAGGCAACTGCTTCAATGTTCACCAAAGTCACTCACAGTGATCTTCAAGTAGGTCTGTATCCAGGTTGTGCTCAAGGTAAGGGTCAAAGGTCAGCGGTTATATGACTTTATGAAAATTGCTACTTCTCCTTGGCAGTTGAGCTAATTCTCAACAGACTCACAAACAATGGTCCTCAGGTTTGTCTGCATCCAGGTTGATCTAAAGGTCATGGTCATTGTCAGAAGACAATTCCACCAAAATTGTTCATCTTCCTAGGTAACTGCCCCAAAGTTCAGTAAACTCATGCACAGTGATTCTTAGGTGGGTCTGCATCTAAGCTGTGCTTAACCTCTTGCGCTCCATTGTCCCACGGGTGGGCAAGTCTCTGCGTCCTAGAGTGCACGAGGGCGCTCTCGTGCGCTCTCGTGTGCCCTCGTGCGCTCTTGGACGCACGATGGAGCTGCGGGAGCTGCATATTCGTTCTTCCACTGCAGACACAGCCGTGAACAGATTAGATCATCTGATTGACCTCTCATTCGACTAATAAGAGCCTTGAATTGGGTTTCTGAAACCTTGAAGAACCAATGACTGAAAACTTGGCAAGAAGGACCCGCCTACCAACGCAGTGAGCCAATTGAAGCACAGAAGTTCGCTGAGCTGTTTTGTCTACAAAGGCTGGGTGAAGAGAGACTGCTTCAGCAGCCACAGGCAGTGGTTTATTTATTTATTTTTTTTAATTCCAGCAGAGTGTTTAGGATTCTCTTATATGGTCATCATAGACCGACGGAGGCCGACGACGAAGGTCGTAAATCATTCGCCAAAACCGCAATCATGAAATTATGTTTTGACCGGGTTGCGAGACCAGAACCAGAGCGGACCAGCGTTGTGTTCGTCTGACAATGAGGAAGAGAAGTTGGCCAGGACAATGTGGCTGTGAAGAGGTAAGGTGTTATAAGCCAAATTATTTTTTATCCCTGAAAATTGTAATCCAAAATGACTTTTGACCGATCGGTAAATTACAACTGTGCGGCGCACGATGTCCGAAGTGCGTGCGCCGCATTACACGGTTCTTCGCCGCCTCCGGACCGTGAACGCCCCCCCCCCCCCACCTCTATGATTCTGTAGCGGCGGGGGGGTGGTGGTGGTGACAGCGCTGCTGTGGAAACATGCCTTATCCGAGTGTAATCCGTCATGTAGCGAGGGCGGATCTCCGTCCTCTGTAGCGCACCCCCCCCCACACACACAGACACAGCCCTGAATGTGACCTTTCATTTGAGCCCAAGATGAAGCTTCTATATTGAATCATTCAAAAGTTACAGACGTTTTTCCAAACTGTGCCATTTGGCACAATTTGGCACAGTTCAAAAACGCCTGGGAACAAAGCTGTGTAAAATATTCATTTTTTGTGGTATTGTTACAAAATTTGGACCTCAGCTGGATAACACTTGGTTCTACATTTCTGTTGCATTTTCCAGCCCGGATCTGAAGCTGTGTGTTATTTGCAAGCATTTGTATCCAAAAAAACACCCAGGCCAAATTTATTTTCTTCAAGTTCACTATGTTTAGATGACTGTAACTCAGTGGCCGGAGCACTTAGAGAGACCTTTTTTTTTTTTTGCCAAAAAATTCAAAGTGTTTTCTTTTAAATGAGACTAACCCCATGAAGATGCTGCAAAGGGTTGAAGAACAGCTTTCGATTTACTTTGGGCACATTATTTTTTGGCGTTTTTAGGAAAATTGACTGGAGTGCAAGGGGTTAAGGTCAAGGTCAATGGTCAGGAGATCTGAACACTCTTGGGGTGATTTCATCAGGTTGGAATGAGCTACTCAGACATTGATGGTCTTTTTATAGCTTAAAATAAATGTGAACTAATGCTGCTGTCCACTACCCAACAAGTGCTCTCTCTATCTCACACCCTTCCTACACCTGTGGGTGCATGTATTTGTTAACTCGGTGTTATTCTACTGCTTTTCACCCACACATTCATGTGCATTTTCTGTCTGAGCACTGAGTAAGAGATCAAAGTGTTTTTCATTAGATATAGTATAGGGTCATTTAAAATCTGCCTTTAGCTGTGAATGTGAGATTGAATACTTGGATCTTCGTGTTGCACTGACCAGCTGTCCAGGGTGTAAAATAGCGATTTAGCTTGTCATTATTAGGCTCAAATATGTTTGTTTTTGTTTCTGCATGAAAGCTCAAAAAAAGTAAAAGTTACTGACCCTTGCTACACAGAGGAGATGCCTTTCTTTTGTCTGTTGTCTAAAAGCATAACATAATTAAATGCGGAATTATTCAGTTTTCAGCTGTAACCAAGTGGTGAGGAATGCAAAGGCTTTTTATTTTTAATTTCCTTCTTGATAGATGCCTTGATTTCTCGCTGTTTGACGTACCCTCAGAGTTCATGGGTATCAAAGTAATAATGGACAATGTGAAGACTTTTGCTCTCAGAGGATGACCTCAGCCTCATCTGAAACAACAGCCATGTTGTTCCAGAACAACTGCAAGGGGCCATGTATGCCCCTTGCAGTGACAGCTCAGCCTTGGTGATGCTGACCCTAGCCATATTTAGACAGGTGCAGTCTGTACCTCCTCCTCACTCCTGGATGGTTGACAGGTGTCACCATCGACTTGCTTGACATTCCTGTCAGCAGGAAGCAACTGTTTCTTATCACACCTCCAACACAGCTCACCAATAGACTCCCAATAGATAGATAGATAGATTTGTTTATTTGACAGGGACAGTGCAATAAACATAGACAATTAATCAATGACAATCAATCTGATGTGTTGCACAGAGTGTATAGCTATTAGCTAATTTGCAACTCTTGTCCCTGGATGGGCTTTAGAAAGGAGAAACAAGTAAAAAGAAAAAAAGAAAAAAAGAAAGAAAAGGAATACACAATAACCACATACATTGATGCAAAAAACATAAATACATTATAAATACACAATTATAAATATTATAAATATTATAAATACACAAATATAACAACCTGACTCACATTTGCCTATTTCAGGCCTCCCTCCCTTCGTCACTCACTATAAACAAACACATTCATTCCTTCCCTTCATTCACTCTCACCCTGCAGACAATCATTTCATACATGGGTACATTCTTGTTTATTTTTCAGCCAGTTTTTAAACTTTTTAGTGAATGTTTTAAAGTCCGTTATTATTTTAATTTCATTTGGCATTGTGTTCCAGATGTGACTGCCCTTTATAGAGAAAGCTGTTTTCAGCTAGATGCCACTAGGCCTTGATTATCCATCTTTTTAAAGTAACTAATATGCTGTTTGATCTGCAGGCATAATCCAGAACTGAATCAGAACCTAGGGTGCAGAAAGACTGCTGGCAAAAGTAACAGTGCAATTACAAGGTAATGCCTGGAGCACGCTTTCTTATGTTGGAACCACAAATGCATTCATAGTTTTTTTTGAAAAGGTAATGGTAATACTGTGAAATTCAGTGAAAAGCCCCCCCAAATCAAAGGACTGCCAAACTGGAAAGGCCATAAAAGTGGTGTCTGAAAACTGTCCGTAAATACAATTTTGATTTTAAACATTGTTAAAAGTGGTTGCACAGCATCTTCTGTTGTGAAGAGGATAAGGAGAGTTTGACTCAGCTCTGGGTGTAAATGCATAATACTGTCATAATTCAACACCAAAGAGGCTCAAACGTAGAGCAAACCACACCGGATGAACACTGCATCACACCAGGAAGTCGACACAAATGCTCGGTCACGGTAGCCAATTGCTGAGTGATTGTTTGCTCAGACAAGAACATGACCTGGCGCTCCGTGACATCCAAACGCAAGCGTGCCGACTGCTCACCAGGCTGGGCGCCCGCTGAGCCTCAATCCTGGCTGGACTGTTCTGTCATAATTCAACACCAGAGAGGCTCAAACGCAGAGCAAACCACACCAGATGAACACTCAGGTTCAGGTGGTAAAGTGAACACAATTTTAATGAAAACACAAATTTCTAAAAATACATAAACTTAAATAAACTAGCAAGAAATAATGAACAGTGCAAAATAAGACACAAACTTATATACACATAAAATGCAGGAGCACACTGGAGCACACGTAGCCTGAGGAGAGAGAAGAGGGAGAGGATTAGTGATGAGGAATATCGAGAGAGAGAGAGAGTGAAAGACAAGAGAAAACAGCTGACTGCACTAAGCAAAGGGCCCAGCAGGGAACTCCAGCATGGAACATAAAGGGATGGGCAGGATGAGGAATTGTCAGGTTGACCTGGGTGGAGAGTTTGTTCTCTTTGCGAGAAGAGATCAGGCCAGCTCATGCAGCCCCGGAGAACACACCGTGGAGGTGGCAGCAAACCTGAAAGGGAGAAGACACAGAGGTGAGACAACGGGGAAAATAACACCAAAAGTATAAATTGATAGCTTTTCGGCAGCAATACCCAATGGCCCAGCAGAGAAGCATTCACACACTTGCTCTTAAATATGCTGGTGACCCAGAGGGCGGCAGGTGTAGTCAATCACACAGGTGTACAGATGAGCTCTGGAGCTGGGAAGAAACAGAAGCAGGAGTGGAGGGGGTGCACGCTCACCTGATCATCACAAATACTCAGCAAAAATGTTTTTGAAAACATCAGCTGAGCTGTGGAAATCAATTTAATCTTTGCATACTGTAAACCAAAAGGATCTGACATTTTTCCTGTTTTCTGTGATAATTCAAAAATAATACAAATTTAATTATGTCCAGCAGAATAAAGCCATTAATTTGCAAATTCTTGAAAATACTTAAGAGAGAAAATTGGTTGGAAATCTGCTGACTTGAGCAATTGAGATATTTAATTTAATTCCATTTTTACCAAGGTCCAAGGCATAATACCAATATGACAGCATTTAAATGGAAGGACAAATCGGATGAAAATAAGGCTGTCCACAGCAAGGAGCAAATAAGGTCCATGGACCTGCTTGCACTGAGGAGACATAGTCATAATTATGCATGCACGAGCACTGAATATTTCAGAGATTATGCCAGTCTTTCTGTCTGACAAAGTTGTGAAAATTCCTTCAGATAGCAGCACAGTGGTGCAGTGGTTAGCACTGTTGCCTTACAGCTAGAAGGTTCCTGGTTCAAATCCCCAGGGTGGCAGGGGTTGGAACCTTTCTGTGTGGAGTTTGCATGTTCTCCCTGTGCTGCGTGGGTTTACTCCGGGGGCTCCGGTTTCCTCCCACAATCCAAAGACATGCATGTTAGGTTAATTGGCTGTTCTAAATTGTCCCTAGATATCTGTTTCCTATAGGCCCTTAGAATAGAGGGTTAGTACTAGTGAAAGCGCTTTGAGTGGTCTTTGTGACTAGAAAAGCGCTATATAAGTGCAGGTTAGTTAGTTAGTTAGTTAGATACAGTGGACATAAAAAGTCTACACACCCCTGTTCAAATACCAGATTATTGTGATGTAAAAAAAAAAATGAGACAAGATAAATCATTTCAAAACTTTTTCCACCATTAATGTAACCTTTAGCCTGTACAACCCAATTGAAAAACCAACTGAAATCTTTTAAGGGGAAAAAACAAAAAAACAAAAAAAACAAAAAACTTACAATAACCCATTTGCATAAATGGACACACACTTAAACTAATACTTTGTTGCAGTACCTTTGGCTTTTATTACAGCACTCAGTCTTTTTGGGTAGGCATCTATTAGTGTGGCACATCTTGATGTGGCAATATTTGCCTACTCTTCTTTGCAAAAATGCTCCAAATCTGTCAGATTGCAAGGGCATCTCCAGTACAAAGCCATCTTCAGATCACCCCACAGATGTTTCATCAGATTCAGGTCTGGACTCTGGCTGGGTAATTCCAAAACCTTAACTTTCTTCTGGTGAAGCCATTCTTCACCAGCTTTCTAACAGAAGCCTGAAGGTTTTGTGCCAGCACTGACTGGTATTTAGAACTGTTCATAATTCACTCCACCTTGACTAAGGCCCCAGTTCCAGCCGACAGAAAAGAGCCCTACAGCATGATGCTGCCACCACCATCCTTCACTGTAGGTATGGTGTTCTTTTGGTGATGAGCAGTGTTGTGTTTGCACCAAATATACCTTTTGGAAATATGGCCAGAAAGTTCAACCTTGGTTTCAGTGGACCATTACACATTTTCCCACATGCGTTTGGGAGATTTAAAATGTGTTTTTGCAAAATGTAGCTGGGCTTGGATGTTTTTCTTTGTAAGATATGGCTTCCGTCTTGCCACCCTAGACGGGAGATTGTTGTCACATGTACTAAGCCAGTACTTGCCAGAAATTCGTGCAGCTCCTTCAATCTTACTGTCAGCTTCTTGTCAGCCTCCCTGATGAGTTTTCTTCTCGTCTTTTCATCAATTTTTGAGGGATGTCCAGTTCTTAGTAATGTCACTGTTGTGCCATATTTTTTCCACTTGATGATGACTGTCTTCACTGCATTCCATGGTATACATATTTATTGCCTTGGAAATTCTTTTTTACCCTCCTCCTAGCTGATACCTTTGAACAATGAGATCCCTCTGATGCTTTGGAAGCTCTCTGCGGAACATGGCTTGTGCTGTAAGATGTGACTACAAAAATGTTGGGAAAAGCCTACTAGAACAGAACTTTATTTGGGGTTAATCAGAGGCACTTTAAATGGTGGCAGGTGTGTGTTGACTCTCATTTAAGATGAGTTTGAATGTGATTGGTTAATTCTGAGCACAACCACATACCCAGGTATAAACAGGGTGTGTATATTTTTGCAACAGATTATTGTAAGTTTTTTTCCCCTTAAAAGATTTCAGTTTGTCTTCAGTTTGTTTTTCAATAGGGTTGTACAGGTTATAGGTCACATTAATAGTGGAAAAAGTTTTGAAATGATTTATCTTGGTCTCATTTTTTACATCACAAAAAGCTGGCATTTGAACAGGGGTGTGTAGACTTTTTATATCCACTGTATATTATCACAAGTCACGAGACCAAGCACACCCACCACGGCTGTCATCAGAACGTCTCTGTGAAACCGCAGAAGAGTGAGCCAGTCTTCCAGCAGATCTCAGCCTGAGCTCTGTTAATGCTCTGTCCTCTACTGAATGCAAAATTGTCCTATTTTAACAAAAATAAATAAATAAACTGTCAGGATACTGTTGACACATAAAAACTATTTTTCACCTCAGTCCAATGCTTTGATTTAGTTTTCATATATTAAATCTTTGATATTGCATTGATATTATTTGTATGGAAACATTTTTTAATTCATAAAATCATAGCTGGAGAAATCATTTAGACATACATCACACATAAAATGTAAACATTGCCTATAAACTTTTTTCTGTCATTTCTATGTGGGATATTTCCAGTAAAGAAAGAGAGCAGTGGTAAAAAAAAAAAAAAAAAAAAAATGCTCCTAGACTGGTCTCAAGGGAGTTTCAGTCCCAATTTTAAATATGTGGGTCGAGCTGTGGCACATACTGTACTTTTCAGAGACAGTGGGTGCTTGGGTGCTGCATAAATTCAGCATATTTTTACAGTCTCACTCTCAACTATGAAGGAAGTAATGTCACAGAATTGTGACTGGTGCTGTAGGTAACTGTACAGTCCCCCTGAGGCAGACCTGTACTACTCCACTGCCCGTCTGACCCACTTCTCTCGGCACACACAAAGTGTGGCCTGTCCTTGTAGTCTGTAAACCAGATGTCTTGGTAGATCACTAAAGAAACTCTCTAAGGAGTATGGGTCAAACACATTCTTTTTTCTACTTAGACCATCATCATGAATGTGCTGACAAATTAAACAGCAGATCAAACATGACCAAGTTAATACATTTGTGCTGTAGGTTTTGCATTATCTCATACCCCCTTTCCACAGGGGTGGAGATCATTGAGAAATCTGGTCAATTTTTCATCTATTAATGATCTTGTCACGTTCTGAGCGTTGGGGGGGGGGGGCACCGAGCTCAGGTTGTCTACCTGTTTTTCCATATTTTCTACTGTGTTGTCATTTTGAGTTGTCTGTATGATTTATTTTCACATTTACGTTTGTTATAGTTTGTTTTTTGTATTTTTCAGGTTGCCAGTTCCCATTTCTGCCATATCCTTATGTTTGTGTTCTGTTGCGTTTTCTCTCTCTATCGGGGTTGACAGCTATCAGTTGCTTTCTGGGGGTTTTGCTCTGCATGGGCGTGGCCCTGTCAGCTGTCAGCCCTGAATGCTCCCTCCTCTCATCATTTTCAGCTGGCCTAAATTGTTTCTTTGTTTTCTCCTACCAGCTCAGGTTCACCACAGCTATTACCACTTACCTTATTTTGTGTTTAGCCTTATTTAAGGGGCTGTGCACCATTGTCGGGTGCAGCATCCTACTACCAACTACCTACGATCGATCTACTACACATGTAAGTGTGTTTATTTTGTCTTTGTCATTCTCCTAGCGTGCGCACCATGTCAAGTGTTCCCAGGGGAAGCCGGCATCTCCCCTCGCCTTAGCCGCCGCTATTTTAGATTCACCTGTGCCTCTGTTTTCTACCAGCCTTTGGTTTTGTATTGTTTTTTTCCTTTTTGTATTTTTTTGTTTAATAAAATTTGCAAACTCACAGCGGGCGCGTAGGGTCTTTTATCCTGCCCAGAAGGGTGTTTATGACAGAAGTGTAATGCCAGTGTGGACACCTGTAGCTGTGAGTTTTGCCTTTTTTTCTCTCCTGTATTGTGTTTTTTCCGATGGCATGGCAGCGTTTCCAGATTATAGTCAATGTGGGTTCAGTGAGGAGGAGTGTTGGACTCTAACAGTCTGTCTCATAATCAAGCTACGTCATACATAACATCTTATCGGAGGCTCATGTTTCCCGCACCCCTGAGGCGGCCCAGGAGTGCTGGGTTGGAGCCACACAAGTGCTGAAAGCATGCCCCAGGCTTTGGAGCCATCCAGAGCTTGCAGTCCTCCTCCTCTCCATAACGGACCCATCGTCCATGCTCCATGGGTTGGGGGAAAACCTCTCAGAACCTCCCCCTGTGTCAACAAAGAAGCGGTCCCCGGCACAAAATCCCCGAGCCTCTCGTCGCTCTCCAGCGGCAGCAGCCTCGCCTTCTCCTCCCAAACTGTTGCCCGAACCTTCACCGGAGGAGCTGGAGGAATGCCAGTGGGTTTTGGCAGCAGAGGTGGACCTGCTCTCAGAGTATAAACCATGACTCCTCTCTGAACTCGTGGACCAAGCAGAGGGAGGATGTCCAGCTCCACCCTTAAACATGCCTACAGGGCTGGATCCGGTTACATGGTCACAATAAACCGATTACTGGCAATAAACTGATAATACCAATAATCAGTTTTCTCGTGTTTACATGCACTGAATAAACAGATTACTGGAGGGTAAAACACTTGAGTTAATGACCCCCGTTATATGGCCTTTATCGGATTATTCTGTTTACATGACCACTTGAATAATCAGATAACTCAAAAAATCCAATCACTACCAGTTTATTAGTGTATATGTAAACATGATCTTTGACCATGTTTACATGCACATGAAAAAAAAAAAAAAACTGGTTCTGATTGGAATTCTTGAGTTTCAATAGAGATTAAGACCCTTAATCAAATTTTTGCAGGAGAAATAACATATTTATAAACAGCCCTTTGAGACTATTCACAAGTTGGTCTAAGCATGGTCTGAGCACCAGCAACAGTTACGTCACAATGACTGAACAAGTGTTTGCTTATGGTTGCTTCCTGTTTGTGACAACCAATCAAGTAGTCTATAGATTTTTTTGCCAAAAACACAAGCCTGTCAACAACCTCTGGCTTAAAGTGCTCATGACACGATTTTGACATTTTTTAGCATAAACCCAAAAGTCATTGTCGATGATCAATATAATAGCTACAAGCACGCCTGCATAACATACTGTAGTTATCATCAAAAAACTGCAGCTGCTGACTGGACTGTGGTGCCGCTCACTGAATGGAGAATGAGGCTGAAATGACGTCAGCGAGAGAAGGGACGCCAGGGTTGTTGACTGGAATGCCAGCAGCTTTGTAGCAGACGGTTTCTGTTTTCTTGTTTTAGTTTTACAGCTATGCCTTCGCGTTGTGCTTTTACACAGCGCACAGAGGAGGGGAAGGATGAATGGATTTACGTGCAGGATTCACTGCAGCACATTTACTGAACATAAGACTGATGACAACAGTTCCCAAAAAGGTGAAGACTTACAAAAATAAACAGAAACACTTACAGTTGGTGTTCGGGGCCGACATCGCCCAGCGAACGCTTGGAGAGGAGACGTGTTAACCACGGTTGCGTCCCAGAGCTGACATCGCTTCAAGGGGCACAACAGAACCACAGCTGTGTGGAGTGGCTAACACGTCGTGATAGTGTTGACAATATTGGCTGGCTGACAACACGGCAGATGATGCACACAAAACCTGAACAGCTGACTGTCAAAGAGAGAGGAGGCGTGGTCGGACCGGCGAATCGCCCAACAACCGCCAGCCAGAGCGGCAGTTACAGGCATGAAAAAGAAAAGGAACACAGACATAAAAACAGCAAGAACTTAAAATATAATACATAATAAACCCGATGCCTGAGCCCCAGAGAACGGTCAGAACCGAGCCTACAGGATAACACGGGCTCGGTTCGTGACACCAACTGACTATATTGTATTCATTGCCACTAATTTGAACTTTTTCCTGTTATAATAATTAATTTAATATTTTTGATAGTTATAGTACATGTGTGCTCTACCAGTTATGAGGATTGTTTTACTTGTGACCAAACTCTAGAAAAAATGAGGACTATCAGTTGCTTCTATTGCATTTATTACTATTGTTGAAAAACACATGCCAGCTGATACAAGACAAAACAGTTAATAAACAATGATAACAAACAAAATTGCATTTTTAATGAGACATAAATAATAGGGAATATATTATTTTTAAGGATATTGCCATCAATAACACAGAGAATAATTTTAATTTCTAAAGGGGTTTTACAGATAATAGAACTTTAAAATGATAAGTTATGGCCACGAGTATGCTCTAATTTATCAGTGAATTTCAAACTATCAGTGAATTTCAAACTTCACACCCGGACAGTTTTGTGGTGGTTGCAGGGGATTTTAATCACACCAGTCTAAAGACTGTGCTCCACAAGTTCAAACAATGTGTGGACTTTAAGACCAGAGGAGAGAATATGTTGGACTTGGTGTACACAAATTTCCCAAATACTTACAAGGCAACACCTCGCCCCAACCTCGGCCATTCTGACCACCTATCCATGATGCTGGTGCCTGCCTACAAACCTTTACTGAAGCACAGCAGGCCAGTAAAGAAACAATTCAGGACTTGGCCAGAGGGTGCAGCCTCGGCACTTCAGGACTGTTTTCTGCATACAGACTGGGAGGTTTTCAAAATAGCAGCCTCCCAAGGAGACAGGATTGATGTGGAGGAGTACGCTGAAACGGTCACCAGCTACATCACAAAGTGCACAGAGGATGTCACTGTAGTGAAGACCTTCACTGCACGGGGCAACTACAAACCCTGGATGACTGCAGAGGTGCGCTCGCTGCTCACAGCCAGAGATGCAGCCTTCAGAGAGAAGAACAGGATCGCCCTCCACTCAGCCAGATCTGTGCTCGCAAAGAGAATTAAGATGGCGAAACGCTCCTATGCGGAGAAAATTCAGGGACATTTCTGTGACACAGGGAACACCAAACGGATGTGGCAGGGAGTTTGGGTGCTGACGGATTATAAGTCTAGGGAGGGGGTTGATGATGACAACGCTTCACTTCTAGACAGGCTCAATAACTTCTTTGCACATTTTGAAGCATCAAACCCGACAATCAGAGGGAGGGCTGGCCCATCTTCACCATCTGTGGGGCCAGCTATCACCATCAACGCAGCGGACACACGGAGGACCCTAATCAGGGTCAACCCACATAAAGCTGCAGGTCCGGACAACATCCCGGGACGTGTGCTCCGAGTCTGCGCAAGCGAGTTGGCAGATGTCCTGACTGACATATATAACATTTCCCTGAGTCAGGCCATCATCCCCAGATGCTTTAAGACCTCTATCATAGTACCGGTGGCAAAGAAAGTGGTTGTGTCCTGTCTGAATGACTATCGTCCTGTCACACTGACACCAATTGTGATGAAGTGTTTTGAACGGCTTGTTAAACCACACATCACAGCCTGCCTCCCTGCATCACATGACCCGCTCCAGTTCGCGTATCGTTCAAATCGCTCCACAGAGGACGCTATAGTCACCACCCTGCACTCTGTCATTACCCACCTGGATCAGAAAGACACCTATGCCAGACTCCTGTACACTGATTTCAGTTCAGCATTCAACACCATTATTCCCCAGAGACTGATGGAGAAATTACTCCTTCTCAGTCTGAACACCGCCACATGTCTCTGGATCCTGGATTTCCTGACCGAGAGACCTCAGTCTGTCCGGGTTGGAAACAACATCTCCAACTCCATCATGCTGAGCACTGGATCCCCTCAAGGCTGTGTACTCAGTCCACTATTGTTTACACTTTTAACACATGACTGTGTGTCCAGACACGAAGGGAACCAGATTATTAAGTTTGCGGATGACACCACAGTGGTGGGACTTATTCAGAGGGATGAGGAATCAATGTACAGGGAAGAAGTTAGAGACCTGGAGGACTGGTGCAGTGAGAACAATCTGGTGCTCAACGTGGACAAAACGAAGGAGATGATTATCGACTGAACACGTCCCTCTCTGCATCAACGGCCGTTCAGTGGAGAGAGTGGAGAACATCAAGTTCCTCGGAGTGCAGATCTCGCAGGACCTGACCTGGAGCTAGAATTCCTTGGGGATCAGGAAGTGAGCCCTACAGAGACTGCACTTCTTGAGGAAACTCAATCAGGCCTCTCTCCCCATCTGCATCCTCAGGACCTTCTACAGAGGCGTGGTGGAGCGTGTTCTGATGTACTGCATTGCAACATGGTACTCCAGTTGCAGTATGTCAGACAAAAAAGCTCTGCAGAAGATAGTTAAGGGAGCTGAGAAGGTAAATGGAGTTTCCCTCCCCTCTGTTCAAGAACTTTTTCAGAGCCGTTGTAGGAGCAGGGCACTGAACTTAGTCAAGGACCACTCTTACCCTCTGCACATACACTTTGAACTGCTGCCATCTGGCAAACGATTCCGGAGCATCAGAGGCAGAACCACCAGACTGATCAACAGCTTCCTTCCACAAGCTGTTAGGATGCTGAACAGCTGATCTGGAATCCTTTATACATATTACTGCACTTTATGGACATTATGTATATTATATGTATATTATAGTTTTAGTCAGTTTTAAGTATTTATTTCTCTTAGCTACTAAGATTCACTTAGCCATTTTAATTGTTTTATATATACATAGGCAGTTCTTATCATTTTAACTGCAACTGTAGTAAGTTAACATTGCTGTAGTATCCAAATTTGTCTCAGGGATGTGTGAATGGCTGTCGTGGTGGGGTGTGTGAGTGTGTTTTTAAATTATGTTCTTTTTACAATACGGATGCCTAGAGAAACACATTTTCATCTTGCTTGCACAACAGTTGTATGCATAGCATCATGACAATAAAGGCTGATTGATTGATTGATTGATTGGTTGGTTGGTTGGTTGGTTGGTTGGTTGATTGATTGATTGATTGATTGATTACAAAAAAATATTTATACTATATTTGCAAAATTAAAAAAAAAAATCTATCTCTTGTTCAAATACCCAGGATTAATACAGAATTGCACGCAACATTCCAGTGATGACAACAGTTATGAGATTTTTCAAGTATCACACTATAAATATTTTGTAATTTTATTTCCTTGTAAAAATTGACAACAGTTGTGGTCAGATAAACATTTATTGAATGAAAAACAATACCAAGAAAGCATAAAGGTAGTTAGTCAGCATAAGTAAAACCAACATATTGTCCCTCTTGTAGTGGAAAGGTCTCTCTGACCTTGTGAATGACACAGGCAGGTATTGGCACGCGGACTTCCTCACCAAGGTAGTGGTCGCACCATCTGATGAACTGTCTGTAAGCTGTATATCACTTCCAATTGTTCCCATAATCCACATTCATATAATGTTTATAGGTGAAGTAGGCCACTCCCAACACATCTTCATTCAGACACACCGTGAGGAAGTTGTGATGACCAGTGATACAATTTATAGCACCGTCCGGAATTTTCTGCTTCACCTTGTCCTGCTGCTGACAGCAAATACTCTCCTCCTCTGTTGTCATGCTCACACACAGACCACACTGGCATCTGCAAAAATAAAAAATAGTATCTTTTGATTTGTTTATTTGGGGGGGTGACAGTATCAGGTAGATATTTCAATTTTTTTATAAATACACTGCTATGATTTTATTGAAAAATTGGGTTTAAATAAATTATATTTATGAACAAACAATTTGTTGCAATATCTGTAACAAAAGCATACCACTCAGTGTTCCCCTGCCGTGTGTTTGCCGCTGCTGCTGTGGCGGGCATGTTTGCCTCACCACCGTCACTCTCTGAGTCTGACTCACTAGGCACGATGTCCGCTTGGTACAGTTCAAACCTATACATTCTGATGCCCCCAGATTCTTCATTATCATCCCATTCTTCTGAACTATAATCGTCTGAAGAATGGACAACACAAACCAATTCCAGACTACATGTGCTGGAACCATCATCAATGTTTTCAACCACTTCCATCATGTGTGCAGCACCCAAGCACTGTGTTCTCCCAGTGATGTCACAACATGGCCAGGGGGTTTTCCAGCCACTGACACAATTGGTGCCGCGGCGCTCTTGGAAACGTCAGATATTCACGTGAAAACAAGTCTGTTTGACTTAGAACTGCACAGACCCACCTATTTCATCATATTGTATTATGTGTTTGCAAAAGTAGATGCAGTCAAAATGTCATCAGCACTTTAAAGGCCCTTTTCCACTAGCACGCTTTAGCGCGACACGGGACGGCTCAGCACGCTTTGTACGCTTTTCCACAAGCCCCAACATGGTTTAACAGCCGCGATTTTCAGCCCCGCTCCAGGGCAGGGTACAGCAGTGCTGAGCTGTGCCGTGTTGTGAAGCTAACAGACTGGTCGCCGCTGACTGGTCAGGTCGTAACCGGCGCTGATTGGTCAGGTTGTAACCGCCCCTCTCCTCCTCCTCTTCTGCCGAATCTTCACGACCTTCTCAATAAAGTTTAAAAAAAAAAAAAAAAAAAGAATCTTCACGACCGCCATTACTCAGCACGCAACCACTGTTGGCGGTTTATTTTCAGTGTATTGCTGTGCTATTTTCATTTATTCTCTATCAAAAATGGCTTCGCGTAATAAGGGTGTTCCATGGACCAATAAGGAGGTGCAGTGTCTGCTCACTGCATTGTCAGACGAACGTATCCAGCGCGAGTTAGACCGGGAGGTCTCGACATCGGAGTCCTTTAACGGTGAGTTTTAATTTCTTTTATTGTGTGTTTTTCGCAAATATATTCGGTAAGACGCTCAGTTTATTTATGCAATAAAAAAGCTGTTCATTTGTGGATGATGATCGCTGCTTTATTGCAGCACACTGCGGACTAAAGCTTTTATTTTAATTATTCATGTGAACAATACGCTGAAATAAGCTTATGTAATCTTGTTAAAAACTATTGTCTTTTCTGTATATCTTGCACTTTCGTGCTGTATTTTATTGTGTGCATTTTCCTTGTAGAATCATCCCACGCGTCCGCCGTGCCAGCCCGCCCGGATTCATTCAACCGAGCCTTCCTGACCCAGTTTGGGAAGCTGGTGTAGAGGCACTCAGTGGTTGGCATGTATAAAATGTCGATTAACCTTCATGTTGTGTTGCAAAGTTTTTTTTTATTTTAATATTTTGTATATAATAAAATGGAATTGTTTTGGAAAGTGTGGTTTGTCTGTGATAACACTGAATTATAAAACAGTATAATTACATAGAAATTCCATTGCCTAGTCTGATGAAAATGATGCTGATCATCCTGTCAGGGGTCAACCATTGTAAAGGTAATGTAATTTTTAACTAGACCAAAAAACAATGTTTTTGTAAGCTTTCTGTTCTTTTTATTGAAATATCATAAAAAATTAGCACCACATGATACAGTTATAAACTTTGGGTAAATTTTTTATGTAAACTTATAAGAAGTTGCACAGTTGGACTTTAAAATGCAGAATCAGAATCAGAATCAGAAAAAACTTTATTGCCAAGCATGTATTAAACACACGAG
The DNA here is from genome assembly GCA_020510985.1 of Pholidichthys leucotaenia. Classification (NCBI taxonomy): domain Eukaryota; kingdom Metazoa; phylum Chordata; class Actinopteri; order Cichliformes; family Pholidichthyidae; genus Pholidichthys; species Pholidichthys leucotaenia. The sequence continues at coordinate 276,770,729 of CM035840.1, read as the reverse complement.
GAATTTGACTTGACATTGGTGCGCATGCGCGCGACACAACGACACGGCAGCCATAATTGGCGCCTCATCAAACAGAGATAGATAAGAAAGGGAGGGGAGGGGAGGGAACGACACAAGGGGGGAGGAGAGAAAAAAAAAACTTTGTTATCAGAATACAGCTTATGAATATTTAAGCAGATTATGATTACAATGAAAAAAAATCTCTCAATAGCATAGAGCAACAATCAACCACAAAAAACCAAAAGACCAAAAGTCAGAGAGGATCAGTGAATGGATGGGTGTAATTCAGTATATATGAATGAATCAGTGTGTTCGTGTATGTTGAATGCAGGTGGGTGTTTATCAGTTACTGGAGGCAGCAAAATCTCCCCCAGCCAAGATGTTATGTCTTAGTGTCTGAAACTCGGAAGCATGTCCTTGAGGCATGGCAGATGGAAATTTCCTGAGCCAGTCACATGTCAGTGAGAGTTCAGATGCAGTCCCAGTGTGTTTATGAAAGAGAAGCACAATCTTCTGTTTTGTCTTAATCCAGGAGGAAAATAGACAACAGGGCATCGAATTCAAGGTCTGATAGACACACAGATCACTCAGAGCATAGAATTTCTCATCTCTTGCAATCCTGTGTTCATAATTTCCATACATAGGCTTTAAATCCATTCCTTGGAGGCACCAAAAACGACTCCAGATGTTTCCCTTCTAGAACATGGGTAAACATGTCCGGTAGAGTCCATCCCTCTACAGTGCATGCCAGATGGTAATTTCCATGTTAATCATTGCCGATAGTTGGTGCACTCCCCCGTCTAGTCGAATTGTTGAGAAGCAGCTATGCCGGGACCGCTTTTAATTAGCTCTTCCAGTTAATTTTTCGATACACCAGGAAAAACTCCAGAGCCAATCAGCAGAAAATCCTGTGATCCTAGCCAAACCAGGTAGATGTTTCCACATCCTCAGTCGAATCATGCAGACACATGCGTTCCAATCCATGGGTCTCTCCATAGGGGCTCCCCCTGGCCCGAATTTATATGAAATGTTGTTAATTTTATTAAAGCCGCTCACCAAATCCATTTTTTTCGTTTGGATCAAGATTCAGCCAGAAGAACAGCGACGCAGACAAGACAGCAAGCTGGGATTCTCAGTTAGGGAGGGAAGGAGGGTAAAAGAGGGAGCAAAGAAAAAGGCGTCTGTTCTTTCTGAAGGGCAGAAGCAAGAGCAGGAGAGACTGATGAAGCTTACAAGTCAAAGTAGGTACAAGTATATGTAAATTGAATGTTCTATCGGCATGCCAAATTCAGAGAATTACAATACTTTAGAAGGAGTGTAGCATCATCTAAACGGAAAATAATAATACTGTTGTTCCAAACGTTGACCTGAAGGTGAAAAACATGAATTCTTTTTATTCAGTACATCCAAAATGCCCTAGGATGTAAAAAAATAATACAATTTGGTGTTGGCCAGTGTGCCACTGTCTCATTATTTAATACGAATAAAAACAAGTTTCAGCTCATTATTTCTAGGTCATTTGGCAGTTAATTCAAAACAAAAGTGACTTGTGTTGTTGCAGCTTAATTATGAGATAAAATTAATTGTGAGATAAAACCACAGAGCGAGCAAGGCAATAATCCTTGGATCCTCCATTTTTTGTCTCGTGTAAATAAGGACTCAGTCGGGTGCGTAACGTCACGGGAGTGTGGCCCCGCCTCGCTGGGAGTCTGGCGCAGCCTCGCTTCTAAAACCTCCTAACACAAACCATCACAACACAAGCACAACACCGTGCTAATGGAGACAGAAGCATTCCAAGCCGTACTGAAGTGAATCGAGCCGTACCGAGGTGTGCTGGGCTAGTGGAAAACAGGCTTAAGTGATGCCCGATGACAGGTGACCACATTCCCACTGGTACTAAATACCCTTTCCGATTGGGAGCTAGTGGCAGGAACAGACATATTTTTTACCACATTTTTCAGGTGTGAGTACATTTCCTCATGGTCCTGCCACCACTGAAGAGGATCTGATTCACTGTTAGCTTCAACAGATTGCAAGTAGGCAGACAACTCTGCTTCCATCAGCCCTTTAAGTGGTTGTTTGGCTGTGGCAGAAAGTGTTGTCTGTTTGAAGAAACTTGCAAGGGTTTTCTTTTTTGGTGGCTCTGGCCCTGATGCTGTTGGTACTTCATGGGGCTGTGAAGCAGCTGACCCTGCTGAGCCCCAGCACCAGTCAGACAGTGGTGCCTCTGACTCCATTTCCAGTATGGCTCTGCACTTAATTTTCTCCATCTTGTCTGCAGTAATGTACTGTATGTTGCCTTAAACCTGGGATCCACTAATGACACCATGTTGAGCAGAGCATCAGAGGTAAGATCAAAAAATTTCTCCCTCAGATAATCCAGGATGGAGATTTTCATGGACTTGGTCAGTGAAGTGTCATCCTCCTGAACTGCCAAGATGTTGGAGTGGAACATACAGTATGAAGCACAGGCATAACATAGGACACTGTGACATAGTTCTCACTTGATAATGCATCAGTGAAATCAATGAGGGCTTTAGAGCCTTCTGCACTGACTCGAGGACTTCCAGCTGTTACCAGGTCAGAACGAGAAGCCCTGTTTTTTGTCTGAGGCCAAAACCTGAGAAATGGCTTGCTCCTGTTCTAGCACTCGCTCGATCATCTTTTGACGAGACCCCCACCTGGTTGGAAGCTTGCTGATCAACTGGTGTGCAGCTAGGTGTCTCCTCTTCTTCCAGCTGAATGAGACAATCTTCTTGCAACAACTTGCTCAATACGAGGGTAATTCATGCTTCTCTCTGAAAATAAAAAAGGGTCATTAAAAATGTTATATGCTGTAAAGAAATCCAACAATCCAGTCTCTCAGCCTAATAATCAAAATAAAATTTTAATTATTGTAAAAATATTTTTAATAGATCTCTCCTCAGATTTTACATCCACCTTAAGTGCAGTTTTCTGGAAATATTTGCTTTACATTTTGGTTGTACTTTATAAATTCATTCTGCAGAAACACACAACACAGTTTTTAATTGCATGAAAAAATAACCAAGACATGCTCACACAATTATTAATTGAATGTAACAAATTATGACATGCTGTCTATGTTCCACAATTGTTGAATTACAATTATATATTTTCATTACAGAATTTGGATCTAAACAAATACTATTACTCACCAACTGCAAGATGTAGCCGATGGCTAAAACACTGTCGTCTTGTCCATCCATTCAGGCTCACAGCTTTGATAATATTAGTCCAATTATCTGTAGTGATGCACACTTGGTGACTTTCTGACAAGTTCATCTTGCAGCGCCTGTGTAATGAGCTCTCCTTTATGATCTTCAGGGAGAAAAACTAGTTTGTAGACACAAATTTTTCAGCTCCCAGTTGTCGATATAATGTACTGCTAAGCTGAGATAAGGGTCACAGGTTCTGCTGGACCACAGATCAGTTGTTGTGGAGGAACGGGTCACATTTTTTAGCTGGTCGGAAATCCTTTCTCTTACTGAAATGTACGATTCTGGCAGTGCTTTCTCTGAAAAAAAAAAAAAAAAAATTGCAACCAGGCAACTCATACTTTGGGTTAAGGGTCAAAATAAAATTTTTGAATCCTTGCTTTTCCATAATGCTAATGGGGGCCATATCTCTGGCAATATAATTTGTCACTGCGTCTGTGAGCTCTTTCTATTTTTCACTTTTTTTGTCATGTGGGATAAATTTTACAAATGATGAAGCCACAGTTATTTTCCTTGGGGCGGGTTCCTTAGTTTGATTTTTGTGGGGGTTACTGTTGTGTGTAGAATGTGGAGTGTGTGTGTCTTGCCATACCCGCCCTGGGTGTGATGTCAGGCGGGCTGTGGCACCTGTATCTATAGTTCTGTGTGTGCATTATAACGGGAGTTTGCTGCATGGCATAAGAGGACTCCCGGCTATTATTACAGACATAACATTTTGGCGATGAAAGAAAACTATGGAGGCGTGTGAGCTACCTTCACCTCTACCACCATTTCTGGAGTATCCCGGAGAGCCAGCGATCCTGTGGCCAGATTGGATAGCGATGCTTGGGGGATACATTGCTGGGCTGGGCCTGGGTAGACTCAACGGGGACCGAGGACGGGCACTTCTGGCCCTTCGTCTCGCCGTGGAGGGTTGGAGAATTCTCCCCATGTTGGGAGAGATGGAGCTTTGTGTGGACGCTGTCGGGAGGCTGGCTGGAGATTTTGCCGAACGTCCAAAGGACAAGAAGCTGGGGCTGTGAGTAGCGAGACTGTTGGCACCAAGAGGAGCCAAGCTAGTGAGCTCGGAGGAGCTACAGGCTCAGTCTGCGGCAATGGGATGGTTAGCCATGACGCTAGGTGCGTAACAAAACCGAGCTACATGCTACCAGCTGGGAATCCGGGGGGACCAGAGCCCCTCGTTACTGACGATGGCAAGCCAGCCAAGGAGCTTAGTACAGTGCGTGACTGTAGCGCTGGTGATGTTGATGGCGTGGTGAGCAACGACAGTGGAGAGGGAGAGCAGCGACTGGACTCAACTAAGTTTTCCCCGTGGCTTGAGTTCGGACAGTGGGAGAGTGGGAGCAAGCAGGCTGGAAGCCCCGGGAAGCAGCAGCGATAACCAGGCGCAGAGGCAGTGCAGTGGAGTGCCTTGAGCGAGGGTGCTGGGCGCAGCGGCAAAGCGCCGGGGTTGACGGGTGGCACCGACGAGAGTGATGCTGGGGGCCCTGGGGAGGAGCAGCGATAGCTGGGTGCGGAGGCAGCACAGCGGAGCGCCTGGGACGAGGGTGCTGGGTGCAGCGGTGAAAAGCCTGGAGCAATGAGTGACATCGACGAGCAAGCGTTAGTTTTCCCCGGAGCTCGGCCACAGGGGGCCAGAGTGTTTGGAGCTACAATGGCGGCAGCTGCAGCAGTTTTGAAGACGGTCGGGGGCGGACCGACAGGCACGGAGGGACGACCTGCCGGGCAATAGCACTGCGGGTCCAGATGAGAGAAGCGGTAGAGGGTGAGGAGAAGGGACATTCTCGCTGGGGAGGTCGGCTTTGATCCCAGGGTTAGGCAGCAGTCAGGGGCACGCATGCCGTGGGGCTGCCCTGGGGCTCCGAGACAGCTTTATCTTTGGCTGCCCATAGACTGCGGTATAACGTAGAAATCCAAGTGTAAAATATGTTGATAGAGTGTAAATAATATATTCATATATGCATGTGTTCTAAATAAGTGTTTGATGTGAGTGGGATGCACATGTGAATGTAATGTGTATTGTTTGGGAATTCATTTTTTTTGTGTGTTTAGTGTAGCAACACAGTGATATTTTAGTTATAAATGGACTTTCTTTTTGTTAATAAGTGGCAGAATAATCCACTGTGCCGAACGGGTTGCGTGGCAGTCCACCCACCAACCTAGATTTTAGTTATGGTTTGTGTGAATGTGTTAGGCCATCACAGTTCACTATTCCCCATTATTTTCCTTAGTGCAAGATTTGGACCCTAAATTGGGGTGGGTCTGAATTCTGTGTATGTGTTTTGGACTTTTGTCAGGGGGAGGAGAATGTTGTGTGTAGAATGTGGAGTGTGTGTCTTGCCGTACCCGCCCTGGGTGTGATGTCAGGCGGGTGTTGCAGCTGTGTATACAGGTACATCTCAAAAAATTAGAATATCATGAAAAAGTTGAATATTTTTTGTCACTCATTTCAGAAAGTGAAACCCATATATATAGATTCATTACACAGAGAGTGATACATATTTCAAGTGTTTATTTATTTTAATTTTGATGATTATGGCTTACAGACCATGAAAACCCCAAATTCAGTTTCTCAAAAAATTAGAATATTACATAAAATTAATTTAAAAAAATAGTTTTTTAATACAAATGTTGGCCTACTGAAAAGTATGTCCATGTACACATTCAATACTTGGTCGGGGCTCCTTTTGGATTTTAGATTCTCTATGGGGTTTAGGTCAGGAAAGTTTGCTGGCCAATCAAACACAGTGATGCCATGGCCATTAAACCAGGTTTTGATACTTTTGGCAGTGTGTGTGTGTGTGTGGGGGGGGTGCTAAGTCCTGCTGGAAAATGAAATCAGCTTCTCCATAAAGCTTGTCAGCAGAGGGAAGCATGAAGTGCTCTAAAATTTCCTTGGAGACAACTGTGCTGACTTTGGTCTTGATAAATCACAGTGGACCAACACCAGCAGGTGATCTGGTTCCTCAAATCACCACTGACTGTGGAAACTTCACACTAAACCTCAAGCAACTTAGATTCTGTGCCTCTCCATTCTTTCTCCAGACTCTGGGACTTTGATTTCCAAAAGAAATGAAAAATTTATTTTATCTGAACATAGGTCATCTGCTGGTGTTCTTCCACTGTGTTTTATCAAGACCAAAATCAGCGCAGTCGTCTACCAGGAAATTTTAGAGCACTTCATGCTTCCCTCTGCTGACAAGCTTTATGGAGAAGCTGATTTCATTTTCCAGCAGGACTTGCCCCCCCCCCCACACACACACACACACACACTGCCAAAAGAATCAAAACCTGGTTTAATGACCATGGCATCACTGTATTTGATTGGCCAGCACACTCTCCTGACTTAAATCCCAGAGAGAATCTATGGAGTATTGTCAAGAGGAAGATGAGAGACACCAGAGCCAACAATGCAGAGAAGCTGAAGGCCACTATCAAAGCAACCTGGACCTTCATAACACCTCAGCAGTGCCACAGGCTGATCACCTCCATGCCACACCACATTGATACAGAAATTAATCCAATAGGAGTCCCGACTAAGTACTGAGTGTGTACATGATAGATAGATAGATAGATAGATAGATAGATAGATAGATAGATAGATAGATAGATAGATAGATAGACAGATAGTTTATTTCGAACACAAAAATATAACAAATACAAGCAAATGGCAAATGCAATAAAGTAACAGTATACACTGTTCGAAAGGGAAAAGGAAGAAGTGAACACTTATTAATTCTATCTCCTCTTTTCCATAGATACACCCATGTGAATTTTATACAAATTACCACCTTTAAGACCCCAAGTAAACAATTTACTGTATTTTTTACAAATCAACATTAACACCCATCCATTCTAACATACAATGATGTCCATACATCAAAACCAGCCTCAAACAACACAGGTATACACAGTGCTGTCCCACCCACCATTCCATAGTGTCCCATAATATCCTAGAGTGAACATAATGAATCGTGCATATAACTACTACCCTTCTAACATATACCCTTTCAGCAAATGGTGCTTATACCTCTTTGTGAATTGATTTCTGTTTGTACATAGTTTCAGTTCCGGCTCCAGACTGTTCCACAAATCCACCCCACAGACAGATATGCACATACTTTTCTTGGTTGTACGTATCTTGGGTTTTGTAAAGTTTAAGTCTCCCCTCAAATTATGATCATTGTCTCTTTTTTTAAATATTTTTTGTATATTAGTTGGTAGTTGATTATTAATTGCCCTGTACATTACTTGTGCTGTCTTAAATTTAACTAAATCGATGAACTTTATGACATGTGACTTTAAGAACAAAGCATTGGTATGGTCTCTATATCCTGCATTGTTTATTATCCTTATAGCTCTTTTTTGTAATGTGCATATTGACTGTAGGTTGGTCTTGTAGGTGTTTCCCCAGACTTCTACACAGTAGTTAAGATAAGGTAAAAACAGTGAATTGTACAATAAGACCAATGATTTATAGTCCAAGAAGTGTCTTGTCTTCCCCAGTATGCCTATACATTTTGCTAATTTGGCCCGGATGTGACTGATGTGAGGTTTCCAGCAGATTTTATTGTCTAGCGTCACCCCCAGAAACTTATTTTCCTGTACTGTTTCTATTCTGGTATCATCTATCGTTACCATTATTTCATGATTTATTTTATAATTTCCAAACAACATAATCTTTTTTTTTTTTTAGATTTAGAGATAATTTATTTTTGTTGAACCACTGCGTTAATTTTTCCATTTCAGTTGTGACCACCTCTAAAACCTGCTGCAAATTCTCACCAGTGCAAAGGATATTTGTGTCATCCGCAAACAAAATAAATTTCAGAATTTTTGATACTTGGCATATGTCATTTATATACAAAATAAAGAGTGGACATGGACACACTTTTCAGTCGGTCCACATTTGTATTAAAAAACTATTTTTTTAATTAATTTTATGTAATAGTCTAATTTTTTGAGAAACTGAATTTGGGGTTTTCATGGGCTGTAAGCCATAATCGTCAAAATTAAAATAAATAAACACTTGAAATATATCACTCTCTGTGTAATGAATCTATATAATATATGGGTTTCACTTTCTGAAATGAGTGACAAAAAATATTCAACTTTTTCATGATATTCTAATTTTTTGAGATGTACCTGTATAGCTCTGTGTGTGCATAACAAAGGGAGTTCGCTGCATGGCATAAGAGGACTCCTGACTATTATTACAGACATAATGGTAAATTGGCATCAAAACTGGGGATTCTAAATTGTCCTTAGGTATGAATGTGAGAGTGAAAGGTTGTCTGTCTCTCTGTGTTGGCCCTGCAATGGACTGGTGATCTGTCCAGGGTGTACCCTGCCTTTCGCCCAAAAGATGCTGGGCCGAAAAGGATTAAGCAGAAGAAGATGGATGGATGGATAACAGTTACATGGGATGTTGATGAGCGAAATTCAATTCATTCTTCATACTGGAGAGGATGACATCTCAAATGGTGAAACAAATTTTGGTTTTGTGACATATTTTGTAGGTAACTGTCTTTTGCTCAGGGTCTTCCTTCTTAAACCCAAACCACTGCCAGACAAGGGAGCCAGTATTGTTTCTCCTTGGAATTAACTTGTTCGATATGTCTTCCATTCCTCCATTAACTAGTGTGTGTGCTAGAGTTGGAACGTTCATGAACAATTCGTTCAAGTTCTAGTTCTTTTGGGTGAATGAATTGGACTGAATCACTGATGTAACAGAACAAATCACAACCCCCCAATGTTTTTACTGTCACAACCAGTTTTGTCACAAAATGTTTTAAATATGTTCAAAACAAGAGAAGCTGCTGGCTGATGACAACCAGCTGTCGGGGTGTTGTGCCACAAAATGATTGGCTGCCAGAAACTCATCAGCTCACTGTGGGAGCGCTCCTTGCTTGGCTAAAGTCATTTCCTTTCGAATTGAGGCTCATGGCTACTTTTGAGCAAAGTGGAAGTTTAATTTTGTGTCCATGCAATTAGCGGAGGTATGTCTGTGAATTTTTAACGCGGTGAGGTAGGGCTAGGCGATATAATGAATACATTCTTTGTATCAACACATTCTACTACGTGCGATACAAAAGATCCCTTTATCGCGAATATTGAGCATTTGTCTGCTGTTTAAGTCTCACTTCTGACTCCATTAGAATTGAAACATTTGTGAAAGATTTGTTCGAGTGTACTAGTTATTTTGGGTGAACGAACTGTACTGAATCACTTACCATAACTGAACGAATCACTTTAAATAGCGAAATAGCGGCCATTTAATCCCCCGCTTCCAAATCACGTACACGTCATTGACTGGTAACTCTCCTGGCCTTCTACATCCTATTACATCCGGAGCTCTGGAATGAGCTGCTTTTATTGCAAGAGTCGTTCATGAAAGGGTCCTCCTGCCTGGCCTGCAGGAACCAGGAAGTAACAATGGATGGATTCAACATGACAAAATGAAAGGAAAAAAAGTCATTTTGAACCGAGAAGTAAAACATTTAGTTTCTGAATCTGTTTTTTATATGACACACACCTCTGCTCCTTTAAAAGTTTTTAATTGACTGAGTTCAACAGCTAAAAAAAAATTGTGGGCAAGCTGCCCAAAATGCGCCACAAAGCTTTCCACATAGACAATGAATGGGGAGCACCAGAGCGGGGGAAAAAACAAAACAAAACAAAACAAAAAAAAACAACAAAAAAAAAAAGAGTGGTTTTCTTTCAGCCATAATTTAAACTTATAATGTATGCACTCTGATTTCAGCTCATTCCCTGTTTACACTCTATGGGAAAATTCAAGATTCAAAGATTTTATTTGTCAATACTACTATACATACATAACATATAGGACAATTGAAATGCCATTTTTTTTCTCCTCAGTGGTGTGCACAAAATAAAAAAAGGACTAAGGCTGGAAAAACCACAACAGCAATCTATGTACAGTAATGCTACCCGTAGTGCAAACAGCGACAAAAGCTAAAACCCAGACATCCCATAGTGCAAATAGCGACAAAAGCTAAAACCCAGACATCCAATAGTGCAAATAAAGATAAATGATAAAATCCTGCTATCCTACAGAAAAAGTAGAGCAGTAATACTCATAGTTGCAAGTTCGATGCAGTAGTGTATTTTTTTATTTTTTTTTTGTATTTTGTATACTTTTATTAATCCCCAGAGGGAAATTCAGGGCATCCACTTGGATGGAAGAGGAAGCCACGGTACAGCGCCAATCCCTTCACCATTCACACACACATTCACACCTAGCGCAACTTTAGAGTCTCCACTTAACCTAACTTGCATGTTTCTGGCCTGTGGGAGGAAACGAGAGTAGCCGGGATAAACCCACACAGACAAGGGGAGAACATGCAAACTCCACACAGAAGTGTCAACTATATTCAGGGGGTGGGATCAAACCCACGATGGTCAGGGGTGGAATTGACCCCATGACCTTAATACTGTGCTGCCAAAATGCTAACAGCTGCACCACGGAGCTGCACCCTGTAGGTGCAGAAAGTGACAGATTGAACTGCACATGATCAATATTGCAATAACAGACAGCAGCAGGTATGGCATTTGTGCATATGGTTGCAGTAAATTGCAGAGACATACAGCAGCAGATGAATTACTGTTGATGTGCCAGTCTTTCTGTGCCAACAGCTCAGGTAGTTATTGTGCGGGTGAATGCATTATGGTCCGGGGGGGAGGGGTAGACCGAGTTCAGGGTCCTGATGGCCTGGTGAACAAAGCTACTACTAAACAGTAGTCTTGTGGAGTGGGCCCGGAGGCTCCGGTACCTTTTCCCTGAGGGCACGGGGCTGAAGATGGAGTGTGAGGGGTGGGGGGATGTTGCCTGCAATGTTGATGGCTCTGTGGGTGGGGTGCGGGGGGGTAGATCTCCAAGATGGGAGGTAGAGGAACACCAACGATCTTGCTGGCTGCTTTCACTGTGTGTTGTAGTGTCTTCCAGCAGGACGCAGTGCTGCTTCCATACCACGCCGTGATACAGCTGGTGAGGATGCTCTCAATGGTGCCCTGGTAGAATGAGCACATGATGGCAGTGGGACTCGTGCTCTCCTCAGTTTGTGGAGGAAATCGAGGTGAGTTTGAGCCTTCTTGGCTAGTGATGTGGTGTTGTTGGACCAAGAGAGGTCCTCAGAGATGTGCACCCCCAGAAACTTTGTGCTGCTCACTCTCTCCACAGCTGCTCCATTGATGATCAGAGGGGGATGCTGCATGTGTCCCCTCTTGAAGTTGATCACAATCGCCTTGGTTTTTCCTATGTTCAGGAAGAGATTATTGTCTTTACACCAGTGGACAAGTTTTCTCACCTCATTTCTGTAGTTGGCCTCCTCATTGTTTGTGATGAATCCCACCACCGTTGTGTCATTTGCAAACCTGATGATGTGGTTGGTGCTGTAGGCTGGTACACAGTCATGGGTCAGCAGGGTGAAGAGCAGCGGGCTGAGCACACAACCTTGTCAGGCCCCTGTCCTCAGTGTGATGGTCTTGGAGGTGTTGCTGCCTACCTGCACATTCTGTAGCCTCCCTGTGAGAGAGTCCAGCACCCAGTTACAGAAAGAGGTTGTGAGTCCCAAGTGTCTGAGTTTTTGTACTAGGTGCTGGGGGATGATTGTGTTGAATGCTGAACTGAAGTCCAAGAACAGCATTCACATGTCGGAGTTCTTTGAGTCCAGGTGGATGAGGGCTAGATGGAGAGCAGCAGAGATGGCATCTTCTGTGGCTATGTTTGACCTGTATGCAAATTGAGTTGGGTAGTGGGAGGGAGGGAGGATGAATGTTATGTTCTGGATGACCAGCTGCTCAAAGCACTTTATTATGATGGGGGTCAGTGCTACAGGTCAGTAGCCATTGTAGCTGGATGGGACAGGCTTCTTTGGGACTAGTATTACGGTAGCAGTTTTGAAACATGTGGGGACATCAGCTTGACTCAGGAAGATGTTGAAGATGTCGGCCAGGGCCTTCTTGAGCTCCTCCGCACAGTTCTTCAGGATGCGAACAGGTATCTTATCTGGTCCAGCTGCCTTGCGTGGGTTGATCCTGGAGAGGGTCTTCTTCACATTAGCTGGATCCAGGCTTATAGCCTATTCTTCCGGAGGAGGAGTGGTCTTCTGTGCCGATGTGCTGTTTTCTGTTTTAAATCGGCCAAAGAAGTCATTTAAGCTGTTCAGCAGTGTGGTGTCACTCGCACAGGTCTGAGGTGGAAGTTTGTAGTTGGTGAGGGTCTGTGCCACGCCAGAGAGAACGTGCATCTCTGGTGTTGCTGAAGTGTCCGGATATTTTCTTGCTGTACTGTTGTTTTGCCTCCTTGATACCACGGGACAAGTTGGCCCTAGCTGTTGTTAGTCCTGCAGCGTCACCAGCCCTGAAGGTTGTGTCCAGAGCCCTCAGGAGCCTGTGGACCTCTGCTGTCATCCATGGCTTTTGGTTAGCATGAACAGTGATGGTTTTGCAGTGAGTGACATCATCAATGTATTTAACTATGTATGTTACAACAACCTCAGTGTACTCCTCTATGTTTGTGTGTTTGTTGTGAGTGGTTGCATGCTAAAATCTATAATATGATGATAAGGGGGGACAATGAGCAAACTTAATTGCGAGGTAACGGCCTACTGTATGTGAGTTGATAGAGACAGCTAGATCTGATAGATCCACAGTTCACTAAAAGGTACTGAATCACTTTGGTTCGTTCACAAAAAAAATCCATTCTAAAGATTCATACACCCAATCACTCAGTGCTGTGCTGGAGCTCTAACTGCCTGCTGCTCATTGAACTGAAAAACACAGCTGAACTGAACTGGCGGGGCTCGCTCTCTCACTGCTCTTCAGTACGCTCACTGACTGAATTGATGAGAACGTGAGGGAGACAACTGCTGTATGAATCAGCAGCTTTACGAATCAGCCAGTCTGTCGGTCTTTGCTCCACAGTACACGTTTGTTCATTCGTTCATGTACTGGCAATGTGTGAGAGGCTGCCTGCTGTACAAATCAGCTGCCGGGCAACTTGGTTTGGTTCCGTGCTGTCCATTTAAAGATGGTAAACATGGAATGGATTATTATTATTTTTATGCTGGATTATTTTAAGATTATATTTAAAACCCTTTTATTTTAGTACTTGGGGGTTTTATGCATTTTATTGGTCTTAATTGAGTTTTTTGTTTTTTGTTTTTTGTTTATGTTTTGTTTTTTACCAGTTTATTTGTTGCATGTTATTATTATAGCATGTCTTGTGGTGTTTAGTGTTTTTTAAGGGATAACTTTATAAAAAAACAGGGATTATAAACTTAACTCCACTCTGTCATGGATGGCCCTTGCGAGCCATCATAAGATGCCACAAGTCACCGGTGAGTTTGCACGGTTTATTAAAGGAACAGAAAAAGGGACAAAATAACCAGCCACAGGGGGCTAAAACACACTATGACAATAACCATCGAAGACAGGGAATAACGGGAACTTAAGATAACACACTTACAGTCACAGAAGCGGAATGGTCAACGAATGAACAGAGGGATGCTCCAATAACATCTGACCATGAACAGGTTCTTGACAAGACTGCCGCACATTTCGCTCCCAACTGCCCTCTTAAGTAAGGAGCCGCTGATGAGACGAAATGTGACACAGCTGACAGCTTTGACAGCCGGAAGCCCCTCCAAGTGCTGTCACAATAAAAGCTCGGAGAGCAAAAGGGGCACACAGCAGCCAGATGGCCGGGAATGGTGCATGGGTCGAGCGCGGACGAGATCGGCGCTCGAACCATAACACACTCCTGTATATAGCCTGACAGTGATTAGTAATAAACCTTGTTTAAACACTACTGCCTACTGTTCCTTACTGAGGTGCATCACTCAACCAAGGAGTTCTGTTGTCTAGGGAGGTTTAATTATGACTTTTAAGTCTTTTTAACTGATTTGCATCATGTTCTTAGACTTGCCAAGTCCGATTCCAACAGCAGCTATTGATCAGAACTCACATACAGTATGCCGTTACCTTGCATTTAAGGATACGTTCACACTGCAGGTTTTAATGTTCAATTCTGATTTTTTTGCAAAAATGTGACCCATATCTGATTGTTTTAATGACTGTCTGAACAGCATATATCTGATTTTTTTCACACCAGACCCAGGCCACTTTCATATGTGGTACTTATTTGGATACGTATCTGAAAGCGTATCCAAAGCGACCTCAGTCTGAACGGTCATGTAGCATTTCATCTGACTTTTTCCTCACTGAAGTGAGACAGACGCTACATTCTGCAGTGGAGGATGCAGCAAGCATGGCAAACACAGCTGATTTGTGCTCTCTTTTTAATCAACCTTCTTCCCTTTATCATCGGATTGTAATTTTGTCAGCACCGACTGCACAATAACTTCAAAATTTCAGGGGGAGGTTCGGAGCTGAAACCGCCAGACAAAGCAAGCGCACTAATGGCACATTTACTGGATAATGCAAATTCCTTTTTCCCTGTAAATGGCACACCGTGAGTCCTGGCTGTTGTAATATCTAAAATGTAAAGTTAACATGGACATGACTATGGAGCAGAATGACCAGATAGGGCAACACAGGAGAGGGGAGTTTCAGCTCCTCCTTCCTGTGCAGGACTGGTGTTATGCTGCTGGTATGAGCCATATAGTTTATTAGGGCAAGAGACACTGACATCAGTGGGCGAGAGCCCTATTGTAATTGCGAGGATTATTTATTATTAACCTTATTTATATAGGTAATGTCATTGAGAAACGGGGTCTCATTTTAAAGAGGGTTGTTTAATCAATCGGCTGTGTTAAAGCAGAGCTGATCACAGCAGTCATCTGGTGTGTAGAGGAAGGAAGCTGGTCTAACATTTATGGTGAAAGGGTTAATGGAATGTTAGAGTGCCAAAATAATAATTCTGTAGGTAATCTCCCTTTATGCTCTACACATATTCCATACATATTCTGTTTGTATTCTTATGAACAAATACGTTGTGTTGAACTGGAATTAGGCAGAGCTATAGAGCTCTCTCTCTCTCTCTCTTTTTATAGTCAGGTCTATCACATTAAATACACACCTGGATCCAACACTCACGTACACTGTTGATTGCACATTCTAGAAACAGCGGCGTGATCAGCGGATGGCCTGTTCACATCAGAGTTACACTGGCCAATCAGACAGTCACGTACAAGCCCATCCTATTGTACGGGGTTGGTTCAACCCGCCAACCCGAGAAGATTAATGTAAGCAGCACCTGGAAGTTGGGGTCAGTGTGGCAATGCTCCAGAGGGAGCTGTGTCACGCTGCAGCCAGCGCTGCTTGCTTTACATGTGACCTCCAAATAAATGTTACATCTTTAAATTGAAGAAATCTCCAGCTTGTTCTTGGATCTTTCAATCAAAGAATCTGGTATTTTTCTAACAAACTGGTGCCAGTGACCCGGATTAAACTATTCCAAGGCGAGCCTGAACACATCGGTAGGACCCTATTCAGACGGCTGTTGTGGCACCTGAACAAAAAAGGTAAGTAGAAAACCTTTTCTACATGAATTTCTGCACTTTGGCCATACTAAATTTACAGTTGTCTGATTAAGGGGTATATCCGATCTCCAAATTTTAAATTGTCTGTGTAATGGAAATCTGCGGTCACATGTAAAGCATGAACCACGTGGTCTCGCACGAGGGAGAGTGAAGAAATGTCCTAGGATCAAATAGCCATTTTTAATTTTTTTTTTTTTTTAGGAATAAGGAAGATTTACAATGCAAGAATCTTTTTTTTACATCAATAGTGAGCATAAATTAGGTACTCCAATACATTATAAGAATCTCAAACTTAATCATGAGTGAGTAATGTAGCAAGCAACCACAAGAAACCTTTTAAGACCTTTTAGTGAGTGAGTGGTAATAAAAAATGCAAGAATCTTTTTTTTTTACATCAATAGTGAGCGTAGATAAAGCACTGTAATACATTATAAGAATCTCAAACTTATTCATGAGTGAGTAATGTAGCAAACAGCCATAACAATAATAATAATTTACAGTACACATCAACAAAATAGCTTGTTAAAATCGGTATAAGACTGAACTTTATGATACAATACCTCTTGTATTGATGACCTGACGAGGTCTCGATGAAAGTACCCTCTACATAAAGTTAAGCTATAAGGAAATGAGTACATGCAAATATACTGCATATTCTCCACATCGTGCAAGCTGATCTGTGTTAATTTTGGGTCTTTAGTGGATAAAAGTGTGGTTTGAGAAATGCCAGGGGTGGAAATATCTATTAAACTTTCCCCACATGGCTAGAACAAAGGTGGGTGTGTGTTTTTCCACAAAGGAGGGAGGTAATTTGCCCCCACTCCTGCGTGGAGGTGAGATTGGTAAAAAAAACAAAAAAACAAAACAGGTTACCGTACTGAGAGGGGATTAATTGAGGTAAATTAAAGTTGTAAGGCTATTATGTCATGTTTACAGCTGAAGTTAGGGAGGCAGTGCTCCATTTTCTTAAAAAAAAAAAAAAAAGTTGTGGTTTGTGAATAGGCTCCGGAGCAATCTTGCGCATTCACAGTTGCACATGGCAAAGGGGCCACATGGCATTCAGTGCGCATGTGTGGGTAGCTGCGGCCCAGTGCCTCCATCATGTGGCCGAATGTAGGGAGTGCAGTCTTTCATAAATTTACTGCAAATTAGGGCTTAAAATTGTCCTTATAAAGGTGGAACTTTATCTCTCTGGCTGAAAGGAAAGCTTTAAGTCTGTGCATGGCAAACAAAACAAACATAAAGTCCTCCCTCACCCACCTATGTGGGTTTGATTGTAGTGAGGCAAAAAAGCATGCCCATTCGGCTGGAGAGAAAAGGCTCAACTTTGAATTAGGCAGAGGGAGGTATAAGAATAATAACTATTCCTACTTATACAATAAAACTGTAGATAAGGAGATTTATTCCTCAATAAGAGTGTAGAAAAATCCTAGGTAGACAATATATAAAGGTGAGGTAACTTAAAAAACTGCAAACTGGAACAGATAAATAAGTAAATATATAAATAAATAAACTAAAAATGAATGAATAAAAATAAATAAATAGGAGTTTTTTGTTGTGGGGATGAACCTTGTGGAAGTGAGAGTGGACAGAAAATGGAAAGGGAAAGTTGTTTTTTGAGAAAATTGAAAGCTGATGAATTGTTAAAGTTTTGTGCAGGACACAAGAGAAAATATGGAGAAACGATTGGATGAAGGAAAGAAAAAATGTAAGAGTAAGAGGCTTATGCTGCAACGGTGAGAACAAATGCAAAATAATCAATAAACGCGATAAAATGGAAAAGGACAAAAAAATACGCTGTTTAACAGCTTGTCTCTTTCTCTATTAAATCTGAGATGATGTGGTGGCTGTGGACCCCCCACCTCCCCCAGCGATTGTGTGGAACCCGCCACCTGTTCAGGCCTCCCCCTCCACGCCATCACCTAGCGACCCCCTCCTCCCTCCACAGCAACAGTCAAAGAAGGCAAAACAAAGTGATGTAGAGGAGCAACTGAGCACATATAAGTACAGTAAAATTATATTGTTGCTTTCCATTTACCTTAGGTCCTAAGGTATTCCTAAGGTAATATGTCCTAAGGCTTAGGACATAGTTTCAAATATTGAATCCCATTCTTGAACATCTAAGTATCTGCCTAAGCCATATATATATATTTTGCCAGGAAGCTGTGTTGGTGCCAACAAGCCATTCCAGATTCACCAAACTACTCACATATTCTCTAAGTCATAAACAGTATTCATGAATTAGCTGTACCCAGCACGTGTTCATGAGAATTGAGGATTACATAACTGGTGCCTAAAACTACCGTGAGAATCACATCTCAATATAATTAAGATGTGATTTCACTAAAAGCCCTATCAGAGCGGTGCCAAAAGTCACATTCATCAACCTATTGTCTCGGCACCGGTGCCGATTGAATCTATCCAATCAATACCCACGATAATCGACCCCCTGGTAGTGACTGAAAATGGACTGTTACAAACAGTTCCAGCCCTGGGGGAGCCAGGAGATAATGAGAAAACTGAAGTATTTTTAGAAAAAGCTTTACTCATGCCCCACCAAACTCTATCTATGCACCCCAGGACGCCACATCACAACAAAATGGACCTTACCCAGACACCCCAACTAATCTGCCCTATCAGAGTCGGCTGCAGGGCCACAGGAGGTCAGAGTTTTTATAATAGAGTCAGAGGTCCCCATGGGACTAATACTTCCTATTTCAGTAATTTGGCCACTGGGTTCAAACACCCACAAGGGCACCCGGGGGGGGGGGGGCAATTAGCAACACAATGGGTATCCCCTACAGGATGTTGAAAAAGAGCAGCTTTGATATTAATACCATTCTGTTTCAAAAGGGGGAGAATGGGACAGGCAGGGATAGAAAAGTTACTAAGTCATTTAAGGTTTACTGTCTTGAAGTCTGAAGTTAGGCATTTTGTGAGTTGGCATCCTCTTTAACAAGAAGGGAGTGAATCTAACAGTAAAACTAAGATAATTGATCACAATGTTCTCAGCCTTATAGCTGAGAGGTCGGTGCACTTTCTCATCTAAAATGATACTATGCATGCAAACTATTTAGTCGATACATGAAGAGTGTATAAATATGAATGAATAAGGCTTGCAATTAAGACCAAAATCTGGAAAATTTGTGACGCTTGAAAGGTCATTTTTCTACAGAATATCAGGCAGTCTGACCTTTTACTACAAGAAAACTAGCCACCTACTGGCCAAGAGGAAGGATGCAGGTTTAGAGCTCCTTTATACTCAAGGGTCAATACATATTTGGAGATTCCCAGACACTCCTATCTGTATTTTTTGCACAGTTCCCAAAACTTTATGGATATGAACCAAACTTATTAGTGTTTTTTTTTGTCTCAAGGACCACCACTGGTGCCAGCCCTCTATTCTAAGGGCCTATAGGAGAAAGGGGTCTGGGGGACAATTTGGAACAACCAATTAACCAAACATGTGAGGGCAGTGCAGCCAAGAGATCAAGAAAAGCTAGTAAAAATTATTGCTTATGCTTTACAAATTTGTTGAAATCTAATCACATCGTTAAAGTAAGAGATTTGCAGTAGCCATTTTTTTTAACTTGACAGAAGGTATGAACATGTAAATGTCAATCAAGTACAAATTTGTAAGATGGAGGTGCAAAATATGATAAAATGCTAATTTACAATCACAACTTAAGACAAAGGTTGAAAATTTATGCGAAAAGGTTGCGTTTCGAGAAAATTGCACATTTGAGGAAATTTGCCAAATATTAGAAAATGTATCAAATTTCTGAAAAAACAAACAAAAAAAAAACTTGCAAATTTACCAAAGAAAAAAATCCAAAATTTGTTAGGAGAAAAATGACTATTTAGAGAAAAGGTTGCAAAGTTACAAGGAAAATGTTTAAATTTATGAGGAAGGTGCAAGTTTGCATGAAAGTCACAAATTTGAGACAAAAAACATCACGATTATGACAAAAAAGTGAGCTGAAATTGTTTTTAAAATTTGCAAGTTTTCCTAAACCTTCAGTATTGTACATTCACAACTATACTCTCACTGACATATTTTATCCTTTACACTCATTCTTTACACAGTTCCTTACACTGTGTATGGGGATGGGGGATGGCAGCGTAATGAGGGTGATGGTTTTTGATCATCCAGAGATGAGTAAAAAAGCGTTATAGAAGAAGATGAATTAAAACAAACATGACTAGAGTAGACTAGAGAAAAAAGAAGATAATTTGAGGTAAAAACAGCAAACACTCGGCCAAGTAGACTCAAAAAATAAAAAAAATGAAGCATATACATACATATAGCTGTGTGCGCACTGGCCTTATCCAAAGGGTACAAGCATCATAGACACATGCACAGAGCAGAGGTGGAGCATAAACAAGGCTTTAATGTTCTGTGTACATAGATCTGCAGCTCTGACACACACAAGACAACCTGTGTAGCTTAATAAACAAACCAACAGTTCACACACGGATAGTCCGCGTGTAACATGGTTGTTGATTCTTGATTTAAATATTTTTAGAATTGTTTTTGGGGGCTAATAAAAGTTTTACATTTTTGTATCAAAAATTGTTACAGTTTTTGTAGGCATGGTGTTAGCTCATCTGGAGGTTATCTGTTCAGAAGAAAAAAAGACAGAAAACTCCACCACACCAAGATAGAGATGACTCTGTTATACTTTTGTTTTCAGAGCAATCAGCAGAAGTCTTATTTTTATACATTCCTCAAAAGACAGATGTTGAAACCCAGAGGCATTATTTAATTCCAAAACAAATCGAAAGGTCAGTAATGAGAAAGCATCCGACTCCAGGGAAGAGGTGGTCAAGAGATGATGAGTTTTGTCACGAGACAGAATTTTGAACTGAGCCACGTTAGTTTATTATAAAGCTGACTTTTCAGAATGAAACCAATCACTTTTATGTGTACGATCTTGCATGAAGCATTAGCTGTGGACAGTAGAGTCAGTAGTATGAATGACAGGACAGTGAATCATGAAGAAGACAAGCAGGTGGTAACAGAATATTGATGAAGGCTGAAGAGAAACAAGACCAGATGAATGAAAGGAAGTTTTAATACTGAAAGAGATTATAGATGTGAGATGTGCAGCTTCATCAGCTAGTCCAGGGAAAGGTGAAGTCTTGTACACAGAATGATAGTGGATGGTAAAAATTGAGTGAGTGTTTCTGATGGAAAAAGTATGTAGGTGAAGAGAGAAGAACGGTGGATTTAGAAAGTGTAGAAAATATTTTTAGTTTTGAGATGGAGATGGAAAGAGAAATGAAAGCAGAGTATGTGTAACCAAAGAAAAATAAAGATCCGTGTAAGATTTGCAACTGTAGCTTTAAAACAAACAAACAAAAAAACCCCAACAACAATAAATTAAATTTTGTTTAATCCTGAAGAGTGTCAGGAAGAAGGCACAAACACAGGCAGCCATCTTAAATGTTTCCAAGTACTTAAAGCAGAAATGAGGCATTAGGTATCAAACTTTCAGTGCATTTCTCTTAATTGTGAATATTAACATTAAGTAATGAGCAAACACTCACAGCAAAGATTATAGCTTTACTGTATACTCAGTAAAACTCAGTGGGCGGCACAGTGGCGGAATGGTTAGCACTGCGACAGCACAGCAAATCACCCTTGGCCGGGGGATCCTGGGTTCGATCCCAGCCCCCGACCAACAGTGATCTGTGTGGAGTTTGCATGTTCTCCCCGTGTCTGCGTGGGTTTACTCCGGGATTTCTCTGGTTTCCTCCCACATGCCAAAAACATGCAAGTTAGGTTAATTGGCATCAAACTGGGGATTCTAAATTGTCCTTAGGTATGACTGTGAGAGTGAATGGTTGTCTGTCTCTCTGTGTTGGCCCTGCGATGGACTGGCGATCTGTCCAGGGTGTACCCTGCCTCTCACCCAAAGATGCTGGGATAGGCTCCAGCTCCCCCGCAACCCGAAAAGAAGATGAATGAATATATGCTCAGTTATTTTAAGTAAATCTAACACCCCAGTTATGTTCCTCCCCAATAGTGGGTATGCATAGGATGTCACTGAACAGAACTCTTGAAAGACAAACACTGAGTGGCAAAAATGAGTAGCAGCATGGATGTGTATGCCAGTACAACACAAAAATCCACACAGCATGCAATTACAGTAGTACAAATAATACCTGCTGGCATTGTGGAGCATTAATCTTATTATTCCATCTTGTATTAATTAGCAAAGATTAAATAAAGACTTTGAATCAATTCCTTTCTAGACTCAAGGATGGAAATCTAAATAAGAAGGGAAAATAAAATTTGAAGGAAAAACACACACTTATTTATGGAATGGCTGACACAAGGGGAGCCCAAGGCTCCTCATGAATTTGCTTCTCTTATAAAAGGAGGCCAAAAAGAAGAGGAGGAGGACAGCAAGGGAAAGGAGGGCACACGCCCCACAATGGAAACTGAGTGATGTCCAGGCCGCTGCTGGCGGGAGGGAGGCACCCACACCCACCACAGAAAAACTGGACTGCATGCTTAAGGCTAGAACAGATAAGTGGACTCACTTCTACACATATACAGAAAATTAGCAAAAATTAAATTATTGCACGTAAAGTAGGAACTCCGGATAATGACATACAGGACTTTTCAAGGTCAGAAAAGTAACGATCAAATTCTGCAAATGGCAAGCTACCAGTAGAACACCTATCAACATCTGTAAAAGTAGCATTGTTCCCCATGTACTGCAGGCAATTGAACAGATCTGATCCAAATTATGAACAAGTATTATTTGCAAATTCATCCTCCAGATTGGTCATAAAATTTGGACTGGTAAACAAGGAAATGTGTAGAAGCATCTATTGTCCTAATTGAAGAGGATAAGAGACATTTCAGCCTATGGGGGGTTCCACACATCCCCTGGTTAGACCCAAACACATGGATTGGAAAATGTTGGACATTTTGACACCTCTACTGTGGAATATAGCCATCCATGGAAAACCAATACCTTACCTTAACATAGCATATTCTCCCAAATTAAAACCATAAGCATCGTCTCTTAACTGGGTAACCACATTTGTGAACACAATGTGCTACCAATAATTCATAAATCATACATAGCTCACCACATATAGGTAGGGGTGTGAGACTTGTAGTATTCCTGCGTTATATATTCCCATCATGCTAATTACGGTTAGGTAGTCAGGATAATTGTGAAGGTTAGAAGCTCTGAATGCCTGAACACAACAATGCATGGATAAGGATGTCTCCTAACGTTGAACGATGTTATCTACTGCTTACCCACTGCTGAACATATAGGTCCCATCACCTAACACGCTCATCACAACACAACCACTGCTTGCAGATTTCATATGGTCAACAATCACACACTCAAGGCTAATGGGAGATAACTTACAACTGCACATAGTCAACCACAGATGTAGTGAATAAAGATAAAATGGTACAGGCTCCAGCCATTATGATGGCAACCCCTCAGGCCATTATTGGTCCTGCCCCGGCCGAGCCCTTTGTATCAGCACTCGAGCAAAGGTGTAGGGCACAGGGAAGATGCATGCCAGAGGGCACCAGACCATCACGACGTGTGCTTGCGACATAGAAAAATGTCGTAGGGCGAGTGACTGTACGACTCACCACTGCTGATTCCTTCCGCTTCCTAGGCACTACCATCACCAGGGACCTCAAATGGGAGCTGACCATCAGCTCACTCATCAAAAAAGCCCAGCAGAGGATGTTCTTCCTGCGGCAGCTGAGGAAGCTCAAGCTACCCACCAAGATGTTAGTGCAGTTCTACACAGCCATCATCGAGTCCATCCTCACCACCTCCATAACCGTGTGGTACGCAGGAGCCACTGCCAGGGACAGACTAAGGCTGCAGCGCATCGTGCGCACTGCTGAGAAGGTGATCGGCTGCAAGCTCCCATCTCTCCAGGATCTGTACATCTCCAGGACCCGGAGGCGTGCTGGCCGGATCATAGCCGATCCCTCACACCCTGGTCATGTACTGTTTGCCCCCCTCCCCTCTGGTAGAAGACTTCGGTCCATCCAGACTAAAACCTCCCGTCACATGAACAGCTTCTTCCCCTCTGCCATTAGACTGCTGAACACTAAGTGACTCTCGTGCACCATGTACAGCAGCTCAACCAGACTCATGTCAATCATCACTGTTTTCTTCCTGCATTACCGACTGCACTATATAGTTCTCCACAGTATCTGCTGCTGGCTAATATATATTTTAACTGTTGACCAGTATCACTTAATCTTATCCTACACTTTATTACATGTATAGTTTATTTCTCTTATCTTATCATGTTTAATGTTGCAGCATTGTACCGAGACAAATTCCTAGTTTGTGTACTACATGAACAATGGCAATAAACCTGATTCTGATTCTGACTTCAGTCCCTAGAAGAAGAATGGACTGGTACCAAAGCGCATCCACTGCACCTCCAGCATCCGGGGTGGAGCCAGGAGCTCGAGCCTTACCAACACCAGCATCTCTACCTCTGTCCAGTGACAGCGGGGTAGCATCCCTGGGACAGCATCACTGAACTGTTTACTGACTGACTGGATGTTATCTATCCTCTGCTGCACCCACCAGACTGTCCTATAGACCATATGGGACGAGGTGTGCCTCTGAGACCGTGGGCACACAGTTGTTTCGAATGGTAATGGTGTGTGTAAATGAGGTGGGACTGTGCTCCACAGCTGTGGATACAGGAAGCAGATACAGAGGAAGGTCAAACCTCTGTTGCAACCGTGTGATGACGGCAGCCGAATGATGCGAGCCCTGGCAAGGATCAACCGGTAGACAAAGGTTTCGTGGGCATCGTGAATTGACACTTCATCTGGACAAGGCCCTCTTAGACATCACTGCACCGCGCTAGGGTGTCCACAAGGGGGGAGGCAAGGGTAGCAGAACCAATGGTGCAAGCCTCTTGGGTTGACACACAATGTAGGGACCTGCCTTATCCACCATCTGTTAATTGCTAGCGTCTCTCACACCATGCATGGTTGACATAATAAAATCATGTCAAAGGGGGGAGTGAAAGGGTTAATGGAAAGTTAGAGTGCCAAAATAATAATTCTGTAGGTAATCTCCCTTTATGCTCTACACATATTCCATACATATTCTGTTTGTATTCTTATGAACAAATATGTTGTGTTATACTGGAATTAGGCAGAGCTATAGAACTCTCTCTCTCTCTTTCTCTCTCTCTCTCTCTTTATAGTCAGGTCTATCACATTAGATATGCACCCGGATCCAACACTCACATACACTGTTGATTGCACATTCTAGAAACAATGGTCTGATCAGCGGATGGCCTGTTCACGTCAGAGTTAAATTGGCCAATCAGACAGTCACGTACAAGCCCATCCTATTGTACAGGGTTGGTCCAACCCGCCAACCCGAGAAGATTAATGTAAGCCGCACCTGGAAGTTGGGGTCAGTGTGGCGACGCTCCAGAGGGAACTGTGTCACGCTGCAGCCAGCGCTGCTTGCTTTACATGTGACCTCCAAATAAATGTTACATCTTTAAATTGAAGAAATCTCTGGCTTGTTCTTGGATCTTTCAATCAAAGAATTGGGTATTTTTCTAACAATGGTTTTAACTTTTTATTTTGATGCGCTGCAACAGGGTGAAGAAGTTCTGTCCCACAAACGCAACACTGTGTCTAACGTTACGTTTTCTTCTGCACATGCGGGTCACTTCATAGCTGTAGATTGTTCGACTGGAGTCTGATGGGGGTCGCATTTAAATTATACTGTGAATGCCCACATAAAAAAATTGGATCTCGGCAAAAAAATCAGAATTGAGCATTAAGACCTGCAGTGTGACTGTAGCCAAAGTGGCCTGGGTCTGATGTGAAAAAATCAGATGTGTACCATTCACACTGTCATTAAAAAAATCAGATATGGCTTACATTTGTGCAAAAAAAATCAGAATTGAGCATTAAAACCTTCAATGTAGCCTTTCATATGTGGTCCTAATTCAGATACATATCCGATATTTTCCAAAGCAACCTCAGTCTGAACGGTGATGTCGCATTTCAGCTGACTTTTTCCACATTGAAGTGAGACAGATGCTACAATTCTGCGGTGGAGGACACAGCAAGCATGGCAGACACAGCTGATTTGTGCTGTCTTTTTAATCAATCTTCTTCCCTTTAAGGAAGATCAGAGAAGGCAAGGACAGCTTCAGGAAGAAGATGGAGGACAAGCTGCAACAGAGCGACATCGGTGGGGTCTGGAGAAACCTTAAAACCATCTCTGGGCTCCAGAGTACCTTCCCCCAGGCCACGGGGGGCAGGGAGTGGGCGAACAATCTGAATCTGTTTTTCAATAGGTTTGACCAACCGCCCTCCCCCCCCGACTGCACAACAACCACTGCTGCCTCTGAAGACATCAAGTCCTGCTGCCCACTCCCCACTCCACCATCACCCCCCCCCCCCCACTCCCAACACACAGCCCCCCAACCTGACCCTCACTAAGACCCAGGTGAGGACGGAGCTGAGGAAGATCAAGGCGAGGAAGGCGTCAGGACCGGACGGCATCAGTGCGAAGCTCCTCAAGTCCTGTGCAGACCAACTGTGTAGGATTGTGGAGTACATCTTCAACCTGAGCCTGAAGCTGGGGAGGGTACCACATTTGTGGAAAACATCTTGTGTGGTACCTGTACCAAAGACTTCCCACCCCAAAGATCTGAACAACTACAGACCAGTGGCCCTGACGTCCCACATGATGAAGACCCTGGAGAGACTGCTCCTTGCTCACCTCCGCCCCCTGGTGGGACCAGCGATGGATCCACTCCAGTTCGCCTACCAGCATGACATTGGAGTGGATGATGCAGTGATCTTCCTCCTTCACCATTCTCTGTCCCTCCTGGAGAAGCCCGGGAATGCGGTGAGGATCATGTTCTTTGACTTCTCCAGTGCTTTCAACACCATCCAACCGATGATCCTGAAGGACAAACTGCTGTGCGCAGGGGTGGACCAGCACCTGTCATCATGGATCCTGGACTACCTCACAAACTGGCCGCAGTTTGTGAGAACCCGGGACTGTGTGTCCGACACGATCATCGGTAGCACGAGGGCCCCCCAGGGAACGGTTTTGGCTCCCTTCCTGTTCACCCTTTATACTGCGGACTTCTCACACAACACAACACATTGCCATGTACAGAAGTTCTCTGACGACTATGCAATCGTTGGCCTCATCTCCAACGGAGATGAAGCTGAGTACAGAGGGCTTATCCAGGACTTTGTGGACTGGTGCCATCGGAACTGCCTCCAGATCAGCGCGAGGAAAACTATGGAGCTGGTGGTGGACTGCCGCAGGCAAGGACAACCCCTCACAGCACCAGTAAATATACAGGGAGCAGACATTGAGATGGTGACTTCCTACAAGTACCTGGGTGTTCATCTGAACAATAAACTAGACTGGTCACACAATACTGACGCACTCTACAAGAAGGGACAGCGCAGGCTGTTCCTACTGAGGAGACTCAGGTCTTTTGGTGTACAAGGAGCGTTGCTGAAGTCATTCTACGACACAGTGGTGGCATCAGCCATCACTTTTGGAGTGGTCTGCTGGGGCAGTGGCATTACAGCGGCCGATAGGAAGAGACTGAACAAACTGATCAAGAAAGCTAGCTCTGTCCTGGGGCAGCGCCTTGATCCGGTGGAGGAGATGGGAGAGAGAAGGATGGTGGCTAAACTGTCATCTCTGCTGGAGTCCGAGTTCCACCCTATGCAGGACATACTGAATGCACTGAGGAGCTCATTTAGCAGCAGACTGCATCATCCTAGGTGCACAACCGAGAGGTTTTGCAGGTCCTTCCTACCTACTGCTGTCAGACTGTACAACCTAAGCAGGGCTGCTCGCAGAGATAGCAAAAAGACGTGACAACCTAATAGTATTGAATGCAAAAGATGCAATAGCCTTACACAGTGGTCCCCTCCAGTATACAACTAGGAAAATACCGGTCGCTACGGAGGGTGACAATATGTATGGGTACATAATCATACCATGTAGGATAACTAAGTAGACGGTTATGCTGTTTCATTCCATCTAGCTACAATGCTCCGCACTGTGTGTGTTTATATATGTTATTAAATAAAATATATAAATATTATATATTTTATATATATATATATATATATATATAAATATTATATATTTATTCCATCTAGCTACAATGCTCTGCACTGTGTGTGTTTATATATGTTATTAAATAAAATATATAAATATTATATATTTTATATATATATATATATATATATATATATATATATATATATATATATATATATATATATATATATATATATATATATATATATATATATACGTATATATATATTTATTTATATATTTATTCCATCTAGCTACAATGCTCTGCACTGTGTGTGTTTATATATTTACATATTTATTCCATCTAGCTACAATGCTCCTCACTGTGTGTGTTTATATATTCATATATTTATTCCATCTAGCTACAATGCTCCGCACTGTGTGTTTATATATTTACACATTTATTCCATCTAGCTACAATGCTCCGCACTGTGTGTTTATATATTTACATATTTATTCCATCTAGCTACAATGCTCCGCACTGTGTGTTTATATATTCATATATTTATTCCATCTAGCTACAATGCTCCACAGTGTGTGTTTATATATTTACATATTTATTCCATCTAGCTAAAATGCTCCGCACTGTGTGTGTTTATATATTCATATATTTATTCCATCAAGCTACAATGCTCCGTACTGTGTGTCTATATATTTATATTTATATGTACATATGTATACTTGCTGCTCTTGCTTTTTGTTGCCTTCTGATTGTTGCTCTGAGTGTTGCTATCCCTGTGCTGTTGCAATCCTGGAATTTCCCCATTGTGGGACTAAAAAAGGCTTATCTTATCTTATCTTATCTTTATCACTAGATTGCAATTTTGTCTGTTCCGACTGCACAATAACTCCAAAATTTCCGGTGGGGGGGAGTTGGGGTTAAAACCGTCAAACAAGCAGGCGCACACTAACGGCACATTTACTCGACGATACAAATTCCTTTTTCCCTGTAAATGGCACACCGTGAGTCCTGGCTGCTGTAATATCTAAAATGTAAAGTTAGTACAGACACCACTGTGGAACAGAATGGCCAGATAGGGGGATACAAAGGAGAGGGGAGTTTCTGGCGGCTTCTCCTTCCTTCCTTCATCCTTCCTTAACCATATTTATAAGGTAATCCCATTGAGATACAGGGTCTCATTTTAAAGAGGGCTGTTTAATCGATCAGTTCTGTTAAAGCAGAGCAGATCAGAGCGATCATCTGGTGTGTAGAGGAATAAAGCTGGTCTCATATTTATGATTTTAACATTTTATTTTGCTGCGCTGCACCAGCGTGAAGAAGTTCTGTCAGCCTCAGTTTTTCAGGGCTCATATTTATTACCATAAACACAACGTTGTGTCTGACGTTATGTTTTCTTCTGCGCATGCGGGTCACTTCATAGCTGTAGACCGTTCACACTGGTCTGATGGGGATCGCATTTAAATTATACTGTGAATGCCAACACAAAAAAAAAAATCAGATCTCGGCAAAAAAATTGGAATAGAGCATTAAGACCTGCAATGTAACTGTACAGATTTTACCATGGAGTGTAAACATGGAACGAGGTGAGATCAGAGAGTGCATACTTTTTAAGTTTAAATGATGGCTGAAAGAAAACCACTCTTGGGTTTTTTTTTCTGCTCTGGTGCTCCCTATTCATTGTCCATGTGGAAAGCTTTGTGATGCATTTTGGCAGGTTGTGCACAGTTTTTTTTTCAGCTGTTGAACTGAGTCAAGTAAAAACCTTTAAAGAAGTAGATGTGTGTGTCAAATAAAAACAGATTCAGCAACTAAATTATGTATTTCTCACCTAAAAATCACTTTCGCTCTTTCGTTTTGTCATGTTCAATCCATCCATTGGTTCTTGCAGGCCAGGCAGGAGGAGCCTTTTCATGAACGACTCGTTCAATAAAAGCAGCTCCTTCTGGACCTCCAGCTTTGCAAGGCTGTAATAGGCTTTATAAGGATAGCAGAGCTACCAGTCAATGAATTGTACGAGATTTGGAAACGGGGGATGAAATAGCCACTCTTTCCTAAGTGATTCGTTCAGTTACGATAAGTGATTCACTACAGTTCGTTAACCACACTAAACACTTTTAAGACTCATTGTAAAAACTGGCTTTTAAACAACCAAAACTGTACACATAACTAGTGGTTGCTCTGCAGCATTCGCATATGTACCTGTGTGTCACACACATATGCCCCGCCTTTTGTTTGTTGCTGTCTGTTGTTGCTGTGAGGTGCTTGGGTGCATGTGTGTGTACG
Source organism: Pholidichthys leucotaenia (assembly GCA_020510985.1). NCBI lineage: Eukaryota > Metazoa > Chordata > Actinopteri > Cichliformes > Pholidichthyidae > Pholidichthys > Pholidichthys leucotaenia. The sequence continues at coordinate 276,740,593 of CM035840.1, read as the reverse complement.
CATACACAGCACTTCACGTGTGTGACATTTGAATATTTTGTTTTGTAAAACCTTAACTCTGCACTTTGCAGTTTCATTACAGTTGGTCTGCTTAAGCATGATTGTTTGTGTGTTTTTGTGCCCCACCAGGGGACTACAGATGCAAATTAGCATTATTGCTAAATCTGGCAAACTTAAGTTTGTATTAATGTTCGTTAGTGTGTAACATCCCTTTCAAATAAACATTAAACTAAAAGAAAACACAAAAGAACTAGTACACTCAAACAAATCATTCATGAACATTCCAACTCTAATGGAGAGGGAAGCGAGACTTAAACAGTGGACAAATGCTCGATATTTGTGATTAAGGGATCTTTTGTTTCAGACATAGCAGAATGTATTGATACAACAAATATATTTGTTATATCGTCCAGCTCTGCCTCACTGCATTAAATATTCACAGACATACCTTTGCTAATTGCATGGACAAAAAATGAAACATCCACTTAGCTCAAAAGCAGCCGTCGGTCTCAATCCAAAAGGAAACGGCTTTAGCCGAGCAAGGCATGCTCCCACAGTTTCTGGCAGCCAATAACTTTGTGGCATGACACTTCGACAGCTGGCTGTAATCAGCCAGCAGTTTCTCTTGTTTTGAACATATTTCAAAAATTTTGTGACAAAACTGGTTCTGACCATAAAAACATCAGGTAAAAAGCAGTAAACTAGACTTCCGGTTATGGCTGCCACGTAGGACGGACGTGTCTCGCTCTGCTCTGCTCCTGGAGAAAAAAAATCGGCAAATAACTCTCTCATTTGGGACAGAACGTATCCCAGCATTTGGGCGAGGATATGTCGGCGAAGCCTAAGGCTGGAAAACCAGGAAAAGGAAAAAGCGAGCCGCCGAAACAGTCCAAATTAACGGACTTTCAGGTCTGTGACGCAGCAAACAAAACTCCATATATGGCGGAGGAGGCTGGCGGCGGTGCGATGTCTGCGGGGAATGGCGCAGATGCGCTGATGGCTGCCATGAGTTCAATGAGAGCGGACTTTTCCTCTAGATTTGATGGGATTATGACAGCGTTGGAAGGAATAAGAAAGGAATTGGGTGACTGTGTAGAACGAACGGCGCAGATGGAGCTCCGTCTCGCTAGTGCTGAAGATGACGTCACCCGTCTTCAATTAAAGGTGCGCACTTTGGAAAAAAAAATAAATCTCTGGAAGATAATATTTTGGATTTGGAATCTCGGTCAAGACAGAATAATTTGAGGCTGGTGGGTCTTCCAGAGGAATCAGAAGGTCGGGACGTATATTCCTTTCTGGAAAAGTGGATTCCGGAGGTGCTGGGCAGCGAGGAGTTGCAATCAGCAGTGGTTCTGGAAAAAGCACATCGTATTGGCCCACGGAGAGATAAGGGACCGCCGAGGACCTTAATTATGAAGTTTCTTAGCAACAGAGACAGGATGAAGATCTTCAACGCTGCACGTGCTAAAGGAGAGATTAAACACCAGGACCAGCAGGTGCGGTTTTACCCAGATTTGGCCACAGGAATCCAGCAATTGAGGAAGCAGTTTGATCCCGTACGTAAGGAGCTGCGCAACCTTGGGATTCGTCATGGTGTAATCTATCCTGCGAGACTGCTGACCACGTATGAGGGCAGAACCCACATTTTCAAGACCTCAGAGGAGGCGCAGGAGTTCATCAAGAAGATCAAAGAAGAAGAAGAGACTGGTGGGAGCTAAGCATGAACAAAATATAAGGTAGAATAATTAAGCATTTGCACAGGCATCTGACTGACTTGAAGTAAATAGTAAGTTTACAAAATATAGATTGTATTATATATTAAAAAAACAAAACAAAAACAAAACAAACAAAAAAAAAAACTATGATGTACAAAGTTGTTAAAAATTTTGGAGTTAAGTTGGAAAACTACAGAGGAGAGTTAATGTTACGTCATTAAAAGCAGTAGAGTTAGGGTGATTGGGAGGATGAAGAAGGAGTGGCTTAGGCTGTTCCCCGTGGGTGTGGAACGGTCGATGGCTATATCGGGAGACAGAATTTTTCTTTTGATTTTGGGGGGTTTGCCACAAGTGTGGGAAGGGGAAATTTGTTTGTGTGTAGTTTGTAGGATGAATGTTCAACCACTCATGTTTTTGCTTCTCTGTATGAGCATGTTTACACTGCAAGGTAATCCTAAACTCTCTATTGATCATGGACCAAAGTGTTAATCTTAATTTAACTTCATGGAATTGCAGAGGTCTACAAAATTTAAAAAAACTTAAACAAGTTATGAATAAAATAAAGGACATGGGTTCAAGAATTGTGTTTTTACAAGAAACTCATCTGATAGAGGAGGATGTTAAAAGAATTAGGAGTAGATGGCAGGGAAGTGTATTCACCTCTTCATTTTCATCCCGAGCCAGGGGAGTTATGACTCTCATACATAAATCAGTTCCTTTTCAGGTGAAAAATGTAATTGGAGACAAATTTGGAAGATATGTAATCATTCAAGGTTCTTTGCTATTAGAAAATATAAATCTTGTGAACTTATATGGTCCCAATATAGATGATCAGAAGTTCTTTGCTAATTTATTTCTCATCTTATCATCACTTACAGGGCAACATATAATAGCAGGGGATTTTAATTGTACATTGAATCCAGGTGTGGATAGATCAACAGGACTGGATTGTACGCACATTGGATGTAGGATGACTATTAATCATTTTATGAAAGAATTGAGATTGTTAGATATATGGAGAGAAATGAAACCACAAGTTAAAGCCTATTCTTGTTATTCCAGTACCTACAAGACATTCTCACGTATTGATTATTTTTTGATTTCCACAGAATTAAGGTCCAAGATTCAAAACTGCTTTTATGATAACATCGTGATTTCTGATCATGCACCCTGTTGTCTAATATATGTAGATAAAAAATTGACAAAGGAATCAGGTAGATGGCAATTTCAGCATAAATGGCTTCAGGATGAGGAATTTGTCAAGTATATAGAAAAACAGATAGACGAGTTCTTTGACATCAATACTACACAAACATCAGCATGTGTAAAGTGGGAGGCTTTCAAAGCTTTTATTAGGGGACATATTATTAGTTATACAGGATCAAAATCTAAGAAGACTCGAGAGGAGAGAGCTAAATTGGAACATAAAATAAAAAGTCTTCAGGAAAAAGTGTATGCAGGAAGTGACCCAAGGTTGGAGAATGAATTACTGATTTTGAGAGCTGAATACGACAAAAAATCAGCGAATAGAGCTGCCTCGAGTCTTCTAAGATTGAAACAATCTTTTTATGAACAAGGTGAAAAATCAGGAAAATTATTAGCATGGCAGATTAAACAATTGGAAATTAAAACACCAATTACCAGTATTATAAGTAACGGACAGGTAGTTATAGATCCTTTAGAAATTAATAGAGCCTTTAGAGATTACTATGAAAAATTATATGATACCAAAAATGAACCTGATTTAACAAAACTAAATGGGTTTTTGAACGAACTATCTATACCGTGTATTCCAAATGAAAACAGGGAGATATTGGAGTCTAAAATTAGTCAAGAAGAAGTTGGGCTAGCCATTGATAATATGAAATCAGGAAAAAGTGCAGGACCAGATGGTCTTCCAATTGACCTTTATAAAAAATGTAAGAATAAATTAATAAAACCTTTTTTGGAAATGGTTTTAGTAGCATTTCAAAATAATAATTTACCATCATACATAAATAATGCCTTAATTATACTGCTGCCAAAACCAGGTAAGCCCTCTAATAAATGTGAAAATATGAGACCAATAAGCCTATTAAACGCCGACCTTAAGATAATCTGTAAAATTTTAGCAAGACGAATACAAGAAATTTTACCAAATATTATTAATCGAGATCAGAATGGCTTTATAAAGGGTAGACAAGGCTTCCATAATGTAAGAAGACTATTTAATATTATTTATTTTAATAAAGAAGCACCGGATACAGCTCTCCTATCATTGGACGCCGAAAAGGCCTTTGATAGAGTTGAATGGCCCTTTCTTTTTGAAGTCCTACAAAGGTTTGGACTTGGAAATAATTTCATAAAATGGGTTCAAATAATATACAATAATGCTACAGCAGAAATCCTAACAAATAACAATATTTCAAAACCAATAAAAATCAATAGAGGATGTCGACAAGGCTGTCCACTTTCACCTTTACTGTTTACTATGGCAATTGAACCTTTAGCGATTGCGATACGTTTACATTCACAAATATATGGAATTAAAGTTGGACCAACAGAACATAAAATCTCCCTGTACGCCGATGATATAATTTTGTTTATGTCGAATCTAAAAAAATCAATTCCAACCTTGTTGAATTTAATAAAGAATTTGGGGGAAATATCAGGATATAAAATAAATAAAACTAAATCTTCAATATTAATGCTAAATGAGACCCAGAGAAATTACCCAGCCCCTGAGGTAAATCAATTCAATGTTGTAAATCAGTTTAAATATTTAGGAATCCAAATTATGCCTAAGCTAGAATCAGTCGCCAGTGTCAACTATGAAGCCTTAATGTCAGATATCAATGAGTTAACTCAGAGATGGATGTCACTACCAATGTCGATGATCGGGAGAATCAATATACTTAAAAGTAATATTTTACCTAAAATACTTTATTTATTTCAATACATTCCCTTATCACCACCTTTAGATCTATTCTCAAGAATAAAAAAAAAGTTAGTGGAATTTATATGGAACAACAGGAGGGCTAGATTACGTTTGTCTTTATTATATTTACCATTTGATCGTGGAGGTCTGAAATGTCCAAATTTTATGTTGTATTATTGGTCGGCACAACTGAGGTCTATGACATATTATTTTTCATCAAATGATCTCCCTCACTGGACTGAAATGGAATCATACAATTTACCTTTACCTCTTCCCATATTCATATACTCAGATTCGGCAAAAAAATTACAAAAACAAGTTAAAAATCCATTTGTAAAGCATATGATCAAAATATGGTGTGAAGCTAAAAACTATTTAAAAGAACCACAGTTATTGTCACAATTTAGTCCAATATGGGGTAATCAATATTTTAAACCAGGGAGAGCGGACGCTGTATTTAAAGTATGGAATTTAAAAGGGATACAAAAGATTCAGGATTTATATTTGCCATGTGCAGACAACATAATGTCTTTTGAAGAGCTGAGGATCAAATTTAATCTCAATAGAACACATTTTTTTAAATATCTTCAACTTAGAAACTTTATTCGATCAAATCAAAATAAAGCTCTCACTCGACCTATTTATTCATCCTTGGAAAAAATGATGATGAAAGATAGTAAAAGAAAGGGTATTATTTCAGAGTTTTATAACTCATTGACACTATCTTCAAGTGAAAATTCACTGAAAAGATTAAACTACTGGAAAGAAGATCTGCAAATTGAAATTTCAGAGGAACAATGGGAATTGGCTTGTACCGAAGCTCAAACCAAATCAATAAATGCACGCCTTAAATTGATACATTTCAAATGGTTAATGCGGATGTATGTTACACCGGAGGAGTTAAATAGATATAACAAAAATATACCAGATACATGCACAAAATGCATGGAAAGTAAAGGAACCCTATTTCATTGTTTATGGGAATGTAGATTAATAAGAATGTTTTGGGAGGAGGTGAGGGTAACAATTGAAAAAATAATCTCAAAACAAATCATATTGAATCCTAAACTGTTTTTGTTGGGTCTGTACCCAGAAAAGCATAATTTCAATAAAAGTGAAAGAACATTCATAGACCTCAGTTTGCTTAATGCCAAAAAATGTATTGCACTATTATGGAAAAAGACTCATAGACCAGATGTGACTCAGTGGTTAAGACAGATGTTAACAAACCTTCCATTAGAAAGAATAACATATATACTGAAATCAAAGGAAATTGTGTTTGAGAATATATGGAGACCTTTTATTGATTATGTAAAAAATTTAAACATAACTCTTGAAGAAGAAGGTGAATGATGTGTGTGGACCTTGTAAATTCCAAACTGGTGAACATAATATGTATACTAATGTATTGGATTGTCTAGACTAAACAGAGGAGCATTGTTGAAGACTTGATTTTGTTGGTGGTTGTTGGTGTTTTTAGGACATTTTTTTTTTTTTTGTAGTACTTTAGTGTTAGTGTTTGATTGTTTGTATCATGTTTGTTAAAAAAAAAAAAAAAAGGTTCAATAAAGATATTGTGGAAAAAAAAAGCAGTAAACTATTGTGCACTATTGTGTGTGTGTGTGTGTTGGGGGGGGGGGTAAATGTATTTTGAAAGAACGGTTATTAAATACCGTTGGGGTATTTAAATACCGGGTTGGGGACAGGCTCCTGCCTGTCCCCAACCCTATCTCTGCCTCCTCAGCACCCTCCTCAGCACCCTATCTCTGCCTCCTCAGAGATAGGGTGAGGAGCTCAGTCATCCGGGAGAGGCTCAGAGTAGAACCGCTGCTCCTCCACATTGAAAGGAGTCAGTTGAGGTGGTATGGGCATCTGATTAGGATGCCTCCTGGACGCCTCCCACTTGAGGTGTTTCAGGCACGTCCCACTGGGAGGAGACCCCGGGGCAGACCCAGGACTCGGTGGAGAGACTATGTCTCCCAGCTAGTCTGGGAACGCCTTGGTATCCCCTCTGAAGAGCTGGAGCAGGTGGCTGGAGAGAGGGAAGTCTGGGCTTCTCTGCTTGAACTGCTGCCTCCGCGACCCGGACCTCCGGAAAAGCGGTAGAAGATGGATGGATGGATGGATGGTTATTAAATACAGTAAATACTGTGACATTTAAGTGTATGTTGAATCTGGGTGCTTGTGTTTTCTATTACTTAATTTTCACACTTTGCAAATTCATCCTGTGGGCCAGTGTGGATTCTTTGGTGGGCCGGAACTTTGGCACCCCTGCACTAGACCATTCAAAGAGGTCTCTAAATGCTGGCTTGTTAAATCTGCTACTAATGAATTACAAAAGTGGTGATGCAGCTTTTTTTATTGTTATGCAGCAAAGATTTGGAACACACGTCCTTTACAGATTAAAAAAGGAACCGCTGTCAATAATTTTAAGAGGAACTCAATAACCGTTTTTATGGTGCTGCTGTTAAATTCTCCTCCACTGAAGTGTCCCTCCTCTGGATTTTATTATTTTATCATCATACTGTTTGATCACTATTTTTATGTGAATTTTTACTCTTTGTAATGTGTATTTTTCAGATTTACTATTTCTTGTCTTCATGTAAAGCATCTTGAGTTGTACTTAAGTTATGAAAGTCACTACATAATAATAATAATAATAATAATAATAATAATAATAATAATAATAATAATAATAATAATTTATTGATTTCATTCTTTAACATAACAAAACTTTCAATACAAACATAAAATTTCACAATTGAATGAAAAAGAGCAGACAGAAGAAAAATCTTATTTGTCTTATTTCTCACAAAATATTAATTAACCAACATTAAAAAAAAAAATGGTCCTCAGCCAGAAAAAGGTGGATTGTCCTCTCCGGGTTGGGGACAGGCTCCTGCCCCAAGTGGAGGAGTTTAAGTATCTTGGGGTCTTATTCACAAGTGAGGGGAGAATGGAGCGAGAGATTGACAGACAGATCGGAGCAGCATCTGCAGTGATGCGGACGTTGTACCAGTCTGTTGTGGTGAAGAGGGAGCTGAGTTCTAAGGCAAAGCTGTCAATTTACCAGTCAATCTACGTTCCTACTCTCACCTATGGTCACGAGCTTTGGGTAATGACCGAAAGAACGTGATTGCTGATACAAGTGGTTGAAATGAGCTTTCTTCGTAGGATTGCTGGACTCACCCTCAGAGATAGGGTGAGGAGCTCAGTCATCTAGGAGAGGCTCAGAGTAGAACCACTGCTCCTCCACATTGAAAGGAGTCAGTTGAGGTGGTTTGGGCATCTGATCAGGATGCCTCCTGGACGCCTCCCACTTGAGGTGTTTCGGGCATGTCCCACTGGGAGGAGACCCCAGGGCAGACCCAGGACTCGCTGGAGAGACTATGTCTCCCAGCTGGTCTGGGAACACCTTGGTATCCTCTCTGAAGAGCTAGAGCAGGTGGCTGGGGAGAGGGAAGTCTGGGCTTCTCTGCTTGAACTGCTGCCTCCACGACCCGGACCTCCGGAAAAGTGGTAGGAGATGGATGGATGGATGGATGGATGGATAAATAAAAAAAAAAACTAAAAACAGCTGTAGGCCAACATGCCACACATGTACAGTACAACTTCATGATTTCCGATTTCCGATTGTTCCATAAGCAGACTCCATTCACAAAAATACAACACTCCATCAGTTTTGTTCTGAATCTTGTTTTTTTATTTGGCTTTTTTCAAATCTTTGTATAATGATTGGTAAACATTTCCTTTCCACTTTATACATTACCTGCAGAACACTGTAATCAACTAGTTCATTTAATTTTGTTAACTTTAACTGAACAAATAAAGGGAATGATGGATCTCTATATCTACTTCTACTTATAATTCTTATTGCTCTTTTTTGTAAAATAGAAACTGGATTAATGCATGTTTTACATGCAGTTCCCAAAATTTCAATTCAAAAAGTCAGATATGGAACAATCAAAGAATTGTTTAATAAATACAGTGCTTTATTTTCCAGTGAATCCTTTACTCTGTGCAACATTGCAATTGTTTTTGCTATTTTCATTTTGATAAAATTTATACGCGACTTCCATGAAAGATTTTTATAAATAACACCCAAAAACTTAATTTCTTTGAATCTACTGATTTTAATATCTTCTATATCCCATGAAATATCAATGCTTTTCCCTCTATTACTAAATACCATGAAATAAGTTTTAACAAGGTTTAGCGATAATTTATTGACAGAAAAACCACTGTTTCATTTTTTCTAGTTCTTTCTGGACCACCTCTTTCATATACTCTATATTGTCTCCTGCATAAAAAAAAAAAAACAAAACAAAACAAAAAAAACAACATATCATCCGCAAACAGAATACATTTAAACAGTTTAGATACATTACCAATATCATTAATAAACAAAATAATAGAAAAATAAATATTTTAAGTCCTAGGACTAATCCTTGAGGTACCCCACATATCATATTTCGTATCTCTGTTTTTATATTATTTATTTAAACGGAGGTTCCGTACAGAGGGAGCTGAGGAGAAAGATCAGAGTAGGCAAGGACAGCTTCAGGAAGAAGATGGAGGACAAGCTGCAACAGAGCGACATCAGCGGGGTCTGGAGAAACCTCAAAACCATCTCTGGGCTCCAGAATACCTCCCCCCAGGCCACGGGGGGCAGGGAGTGGGTGAACAACCTGAATCTGTTTTTCAATAGGTTTGACCAACCGCCCTCCCCCCTGTCTGCACAACAACCACTGCTGCCTCTAAAGAAATCAAGTCCTGCTGCCCACTCCCCACTCCACCAACACCCCCCCACTCCCAACACACAGCCCCCCATCCTGACCCTGACCAGGACCCAGGTGAGGACGGAGCTGAGGAAGATCAAGGCGAGGAAGGCGTCGGGACCGGACGGCATCAGCACAAAGCTCCTCAAGTCCTGTGCAGACCAGCTGTGTGGGATTGTGACGTATATCTTCAACATGAGCCTGAAACTGGGGAGGGTACCACAGCTGTGGAAAACATCTTGTGTGGTACCTGTACCAAAAACTTCCCACCCCAAAGACCTGAACAGCTACAGACCGGTGGCCTTGACGTCCCACTTGATGAAGACCCTGGAGAGACTGCTCCTTGCTCACCTCCGCCCCCTGGTGGAACCAGCAATGGATCCACTCCAGTTCGCCTACCAGCAGTGCATTGGGGTGGAGGATGCGGTGATCTTCCTCCTTCACCGTTCTCTGTCCCACCTGGAGAAGCCCGGGAATATGGTGAGGATCATGTTCTTTGACTTCTCCAGTGCTTTCAACACCATCCAACCGATGATCCTGAAGGACAAGCTGCTGCGCGCAGGGGTGGACCAGCACCTGTCATCATGGATCCTGGACTACCTCACGAACCGGCCTCAGTTTGTGAGAACCCGGGACTGTGTGTCCGACACGATCATCAGTAGCACGGGGGCCCCCCAGGGAACGGTGCTGGCTCCCTTCCTGTTCACTCTTTATACTGCGGACTTCTCACACAACACAACACACTGCCATCTACAGAAGTTCTCTGATGACTCTGCAATCGTTGGCCTCATCTCCAATGGAGATGAAGCTGAGTACAGAGGGTTTATCCAGGACTTCGTGGACTGGTGCCATCGGAACTGCCTCCAGATCCACGCGAGAAAAACTAAGGTGCTGGTGGTGGACTGCCGCAGGCAAGGACAACCCCTCACAGCACCAGTAAATATACAGGGAACAGACATCGAGATGGTGACAGCCTATAAGTACCTGGGTGTTCATCTGAACAATAAACTAGACTGGTCACACAATACTGATGCACTCTACAAGAAGGGACAGTGCAGGCTGTTCCTGCTGAGGAGACTCAGGTCTTTTGGTGTACAAGGCGCGCTGCTGAAGACATTCTATGACACGGTGGTGGCATCAGCCATCACTTTTCGAGTGGTCTGCTGGGGCAGTGGCATTACTGCAGCCGATAGGAAGAGACTGAACAAACTGATCAAGAAAGCTAGCTCTGTCCTGGGGCAGTGCCTTGATCCGGTGGAGGAGATAGGAGAGAGAAGGACGGTGGCTAAACTGTCATCTCTGCTGGAGTCCGAGTTCCACCCTATGCAGGACATACTGAATGCACTGAGGAGCTCATTTAGCAGCAGACTACATCATCCCAGGTGCACAACCGAGAGGTTTCGCAGGTCCTTCCTACCAACGGTTGTCAGACTGTACAACCTAAGCAGGGCTGCTCGCAGAGATAGCAAAAAGACGTAACAAACTAATAGTTTTTTGAATGCAAAAGATGCAATAGACTTACACAATGGTCCCCTCCGGCATACAACTAGGAAAATACCGGTCGCTATGGAGAGTGAGAATATGTATGGGCACATAACCATACCATGTAGGATAACTAAGTAGACGGTTGTGCTGTTTCATCCCATCTAGCAACAATGCTCTGCACTGTGTGTGTTTATATATTTACATACTTATTCCATCTAGCTACAATGCTCCACACTGGGTGTGTTTATGTTTATATATCTATATATTTATTCCATCTAGCTACAATGCTCCGCACTGTGTTTATATATCTACATATTATTCCATCTAGCTACATTGCTACGCACTGTGTGTTTACATATTCATATATTTATTCCATCCAGCTACAATGCTCTGCACTGTGTGTCTGTGTGTGTGTATATATATATTTTATAGTAATATGTACATATGTATATTAGCTGCTCTTGCTTGCTTGTTTTTTTTTTCTTGCCTTCTGATTGTTGCTCTGAGTGTTGCTATCCCTGTGCTGTTGCAATCCTGGAATTTCCCCGTTGTGGGACTAATAAAGGCTTATCTTATCTTAGCTTATCTTAAACTCTGGTCAAGAATCGCTGTGTGTCTTCATCATTCAGGACCCCAGTGTAAACAGTTTCCCGTTTGTAGAGAAACCTGATAAGGCTTGCTTTTAAAGGATTTAAAAAGTATGTCATAAAATTCTCAAGCTTCCTCCCTAAGCAGATAGGAAGCCTTCATACCAGGAACTGATACTCTTTAAAAGTCATAAACTTCCAAACTTTCACTCCTTAACCTGTCTGGTTATGCTGATAAACTCTTGGAGCCTTTCCAGGAGTTCCATAAAACTCTGTAGGCTGGCCCTGCTCACGTTCCAAGAACTAAAAATTATATACAGCTCAACAGTACCTCCTAGTGGACATCTACAGAATATGTTTCATTGTGCAATCTGGAACTGCTATTTCTGACTGAACATTAACACTTTTTACAGCCTACATCCCACAGAATAACTCTGGATACTGTGAAGATCATCACCCTTTTGATCGCCAATAAGGGTTTGTAATAATTCATTAATCCTTGATTTAAATGTGAGTGCATGTCTTAGGAGTGTCTTTTTTATAAATGTTACTCAAATGAATGTTAAATTTATTAGTAATAGTATAAATTCATGGTCACTGAATATTAGCCTTGAGTCACTTAATTTAGTTAGATTTTATATTGACTATATAATGAATTTCATAGGAACTGAATGAATGTTTTCTGAAACATGTGTCAGCTATTTCTGACCTATCCCCCAGGCTGCTTCTCTGTTGGATAATGCCCTTGCCATTGATTGGCTGTTCACAGACAAAGAAATGTTCCCTCATTGAACAAAAGCCCATTAAAACTCCTCTTTATGGAAGATAATTGATCTGTCTTGCTTCCAGTCACACTTTTATGATATCAGAAGCGCGACCCTTTAAAAACAGAGAGGGAGTCGCAAAAGGCAGTCTTTGAGTTTTTCTGGTGTCTTTGAGTTGTCTTTGTCTAAGTTGTTCAGTGAGTTTTAAGAAGTCTTTTGTGTGTGCCTGCGCTAACTTTCGCCTGTTTCCTGGTAACTGAGGAGAAGCTATTCTCTTTTTTTTTTTTTCTATGAGCTTACCTTTAAAGAGAGTTAAACTCTCAATTTTTTTTTCTTCACCTCAGAAGCCGTTCTTATCCTATTTAAACATTTTTCTTGGATTTTTTTACTTTCCCTGCCATTAAAGTGGACTTTTTAGTTTCCCTGCTTTTAAAGTTGACTGATAGAGATTTTTGGACTTTCTTTCCCTGCCTCACCCATGTCTGACCACGTTCAGAAACCAAGAGCTCGTGGGTGAAACTGACTAAAACATTTTTCCTTCAGCCTTTGGGTTTGCCCTGCGGGCCGGGGACATACTAAATTTCGGACTGGTTGCCAAAGGACGTCACGCCTGGCCCAGGGCTTAGCCCTAACTCCACCGGCTACACCCTCGCAAGCCCCCAAGCTTGAGTCCTGTGTTCCGAATGCTGTCTGGAAGAGCCGCTGAGCCTTCCCGAACAATACCACCGGCTGACGCCGACCACCGATGAATACCTGGACCTACAGCTGTTCGTACATGAGACTCCCATTTTCCTATCTGCTGGGTTTAAATGAGCTGTCCTAAATATCAATTATAATTGAACATAACCAATATTTCATAGTACAATTAGTCCCTCAGCCGTAGGACAAAGCTATAAACTGAAGGGGAATTCTTATTAATTTTTAAGTAACCTCCTTTCATTTTTGTAGATTAATTCAGAAGTTCCTTTTTTTAGAAAATCAGCTGATGTAATTTTTCACAATAAAGTTGTGTTCTGATTTTGTTACAGTGGGGCAAAAAAGTATTTAGTCAGCCACCAATTGTGCAAGTTCTCCCACTTAAAAGATGAGAGAGGTCTCCAATTTTCATCATAGGTATACCTCAACTATGAGAGACAAAATGAGAAAAAAAAATCCAGAAAATCACAATGGAGGATTTTTAATGAATTAATTGGTAAATCCCTCGGTAAAATAAGTATTTGGTCAATAACAAAAGTTCATCTCAATACTTCGTTATATACCCTTTGTTGACAATGACAGAGGTCAAACATTTTCTGTAAGTCTTCACAAGGTTTTCACACACTGTTGCTGGTATTTTGGCCCATTCCTCCATGCAGATCTCCTCTAGAGCAGTGATGTTTTGGGGCTATCACTGGGCAACACGGACTTTCAACTCCCTCCAAAGATTTTCTATGGGGTTGAGATCTGGAGACTGGCTAGGCCACTCCAGGACCTTGAAATGCTTCTTATGAAGCCACTCCTTCATTGCCCGGGCAGTGTGTTTGGGATCATTGTCATGCTGAAAGACCCAGCCACGTTTCGTCTTCAATGCCCTTGCTGATGGAAGGAGGTTTTCACTCAAAATCTCACGATACATGGCCCCATTCATTCTTTCCTTTACACGGGTCAGTCGTCCTGGTCCCTTTGCAGAAAAACAGCCCCAAAGCATGCTGTTTCCACCCCAATGCTTCACAGTAGGTATGGTGTTCTTTCTCCTCCAAACACGACAAGTTGAGTTTTTACCAAAAAGTTCTATTTTGGTTTCATCTGACCATATGACATTCTCCCAGTCCTCTTCTGGATCATCCAAATTCTCTCTAGCAAACTTCAGACGGGCCTGGACGTGTACTGGCTTAAGCAGGGGGACATGTCTGGTACTGCAGGATTTGAGTCCCTGGCGGCGTAGTGTGTTACTGATAGTAGCCTTTGTTACTTTGGTCCCAGCTCTCTGCAGGTCATTCACTAGGTCCCCCCGTGTGGTTCTGGGATTTTTGCTCACCGTTCTCGTGATCATTTTGACCCTACAGGGTGAGATCTTGCGTGGAGCCCCAGATCGAGGGAGATTATCATTGGTCTTGTATGTCTTCCATTTTCTAATAATTGCTCCCACAGTTGATTTCTTCACACCAAGCTGCTTACCTATTGCAGATTCAGTCTTCCCAGCCTTGTGCAAGTCTACAATTTTGTTTCTGGTGTCCTTTGACAGCTCTTTGATCTTGGCCATAGTGGAGTTTGGAGTCTGACTGTTTGAGGTTGTGGACATGTGTCTTTTATACTGATAACGAGTTCAAACAGGTGCCATTAATACAGGTAACAAGTGGAGGACAGAGGAGCCTCTTAAAGAAGAAGTTACAGGTCTGTGAGAGCCAGAAATCTTGCTTTTTTGTAAGTGACCAAATACTTATTTTACCCAGGAATTTACCAATTAATTCATTAAAAATCCTTCAATGTGATTTTCTGGATTTTTTTTCCCCATTTTTTCTCTCATAGTTGAGGTATACCTATGATGAAAATTGGAGACCTCTCTCATCTTTTAAGTGGGAGAACTTGCACAATTGGTGGCTGACTAAATACGTTTTTGCCCCACTGTAGATACCTCAGCCTTCCATTGCATTACAGTTGAAACATAAAATCTGGTTCCATCTTGGTTCCACAAAGGTTTAACTATAGATTTTATGCTCAGGAATCCATTAACAGTTGATGTAATATCAAACACCTGTTTGTCATTTGAATCTGCTTACCCATCATTTGAATGCCATGTCATGTAACCTGAATGAATTTCATTTAATAAACTTGTAAACGAGAGAAGTTGAAGCATTTTCCTTTGCATATATGCTTTCCTGGGTCATGGCAGTAAAAGAACTCACTAAATTTTGAGACTGAATTCATTAAGTAATTGAAGGTATGGAAATTAATTAATTGAAATTAATTAGCAATTTGTTCTTTTAGAACTGGTGCCCCCTTTTTCGAGTGCTTTTCTATTTTATTTAGTGAGTGTTGGGATGACTGTTTAACCCTGTTCCTTCACACACCCACTATTAGATAAAATAAATAATTCCTGTACCTTATTACATTATATTTTATTAAATATCACTACACCATACTGACTGCTATCAAAATATTATATTGTATCTGCAAAGGAATTTGTCCAGCCTGGCAACAAATAATTTTTCTAATATTTTTGAAAATTGTGACCGCAAAGATACTGGTCTGTAATTGGAGATAACATGTTTGTTTCCATTTTTACGTAGTGGAATTACTTTTGATATTTTCATCTTTTCAGGAAATACTGTTGAAAATGATAGATTATAGATGTATGCAAAAGGCTCAACAACATATTGTATTATATTCTTTATTAGTATCATAACTAAGATAAGACTGTGATGATATGGATACACCATCACAGTCATTTGATTTTTTATTTACACAGTTTTTTTACAATGCACAGTATTTCTTCCTTTTCAACCTTATCCAAAAAGATACTGTTTACATTATCCATTATGTTTTCACCTGCATTATTATTGTATTTTGAATATTCATTGCCAGTATTCATTGCCAGGCTAGGACCTACATATAGAAACAATTTATTGAACTCAGTAACTATTTTTGTGTCATATTATCTCATATAATAATAATAATAATAATAATAATAATAATAATAATAATAATAATAATAATAATAATAATAAATATTTTTAAGGGGTAGCTTGGTGAAAAAGTGGCTAGCACTATGGCGGCAAAGCAAGAGGGTTGTGAGTTTGATTCCACCCCTGGCCACTGGTGACCTTTCTGTGTGGAGTATGGTTGTCTGTCTTTCTGTGTTGGCCCTGCAATGGAATAGTGATCCATCCACGGTGTACTCTGCCTGTCGCCCAAATACACTGATATAGGCTCCAGCACCCCGCGACCCACAACATATTAAGTGGTTGGAGATGATTGAATGAATTACTGTTGCTGTTAAGCTTTTTGTATATTTATTAAACACAGATGCACTTTCTCACAAAACAGATTTTTTTTTACCACAATGTTAGAAAGATATATAGATTTTAAATATGACATACCTTTTCACAACATTTAAATTAGTGATTTTGGAGAAGTAACAAGGCTGACGGAGAACACAGGAGAGGCTGCTGTGCGTTTCTTCCCAGTGGCGTTAAATTTTCTGGGGTCCGGGATCAGATCGTGAATGGTGCATGTCTACTGATTTGCCTCTTTAACGATGAAGGATGATCTGCAATCCAAAAAGTGACACTTGGCATTTTCACCGTTACAATACAGTCACATTATCAACAATGTTGTGTTGGGAAAAGCAGACGGGAAGACAGCTAACAGCTAAGATAAAGACTAATCCCAGGTGAACACTGCTTCCATCAGTTCTGGTCACATGTGTCCACTCCCTAGAAAACCAACTGGACTACTATTACTGGAACTCATATCAAAAAGAAAGGTGAAAGACTGCTGTGGCTGGTTATTGTGTGTGATTGTTGTGTTTTACTACAGTATGTGCAGTATGTGCAGGCTTGAGCTTACATGTTTCTGCTACACAGTGCTGTGTAGCATTGGTAACTGCCCTGTAAACTGTCAAGAGTTCTGTTTCAGTTCTGTTTCAGTACATGCAGTACTTAATGTGGAGTTTTTGGAGAATATACTGGACAGCTGGCATTTCTGACATGTTGAAAGTTGTAAATAAACCTGCAGGTGCAGACAGCAAGCATGTTTCCCACTCTTATGTTAATGCGACAAGATAAAGGGACATTACATAAAAAAATTCAATTGTGATTAATCACAAATAAATATGAATTTTCAGATTAACTGCAGTTAAAATTTTTCATTCTTGCCCACCATAGGTATACTGTTTATATGCAGTGGGGAAAATAAGTATTGAACAGGTCAATATTTTTCTCATGAAACATACTTATGATGGAGCCACTGACCTGAAATTTTCATCAGATATCAGTAACAACCCAATTAATCCATACATACAAAAAAATCAAGTCAATTCTGTTGTCAAAACAAGTTATATTTAATAAAGTTGAATGACACAGAGAACTAAACTGCTGAATGTCCCAATG
This sequence comes from Pholidichthys leucotaenia, assembly GCA_020510985.1. Taxonomy (NCBI): domain Eukaryota; kingdom Metazoa; phylum Chordata; class Actinopteri; order Cichliformes; family Pholidichthyidae; genus Pholidichthys; species Pholidichthys leucotaenia. The sequence continues at coordinate 276,723,257 of CM035840.1, read as the reverse complement.
AGCACTGTTGGAGCCATCATTCTGAAGTGGAAAGAACATCATTTTAACATAAACCCACCACGACCAGGAGTTCCTCACAAGAATTCTGACAGAGAAGTCAAAATAATTATCAGAAGAGTTATCTAGGAGCTCAAGACCACTCGTGGAGAGCTCCAGAAAGATCTGGAGTTAGCAGGTACTTCTGTTTAAAAAAACCCAATAAGTAATACACTCAACCAACAAGGGCTCTATGCCCGCTCACCTCACAAGACTCCACTGCTGAAGAAAAAGCATGATAAAGCTCAATTAAAATTTGCTGCACAACATTTGAGCAAGCCAGTAAAATACTGGGAGAATGTAATCTGGTCAGATGAGACCAAAATTGAATTTTTTGGATGCCACAACACACAGCATGTTTTGAGGAGAAACGGCACTGCACATCATCCCAAAATCACCATACCATCAGTGAAGTTTGGAGGTGGGAGCATCATGATGTGGGGTGTTTTTCAGTACATGGTATAGGCAGACTTTAAATAACTGAAGGAAAGATGAACAGGCAAATATACAGAGACATCCTTGATAAGAACGTCTTGCCATCTGCCAAGATGCTGAAGAGGAATCGAGGGTGGACATTTCAGCAAGACAATGATCCCAAACAAACAGCCAAGGAAACTTTCAACTGGCTCCAGAGAAGGAAAATAAAGCTGCTAGAATGGCCCAGTCAGTCACGTGACCTAAATCCAATTGAAAATCTATGGAACAAACTGAAGGCCAGAGTTCATTGAAGACACCCACAGAACCTTCAAGATTTGAAGACAGTTTGTACGGAAGAATGGGCTAAAAACACTCCTGAGCAATGCCTGCACCTAGTTTCTCCATACAAGAAGCATCTGGAAGTTGTTATTAACAACACAGGCTTTTCTACTAAATATTAAATGAATTTCACCAAGCCTGTTCAATACTTATTCCCTGTGTCATTCCACATTTTGTGAACAGTTGCCATGATTTCATTGTCTGTGTGGATTGCTTGGGTTGTTAAGATTCAAGATTCAAAGATTTTTATTTGTCAATACTTCTATAATGCATGTACAGGACATGCAGTAGAATTAAAATGCTGTTTTTCTCTCTCTAGGTGGGTGTGCACAATATATAAAACAAGAGGGAATGAGGATGGAAAACAACAACAAAAATCTATGTACAGTAATGCTACCCATAGTGCAAATAAAGGTAAAAACACAGCAATCCTATGTACAGTATAGCATAGTACCGGTAAATTGCAAGCTCAATGCAGTAACGGGGGTGCAGACAATGACAGATTGGTCTGAGCATGATCAGCATTTCAATGACAGACAGCAGCAGGTGGCATTTGTGCAAATAGTTGCAGTAAGGTGCAGAGACATATCGCAGCGGATATATTACTGTTGGTATGCCAAGTATATCTGTGCAAACAGCTGAGGTAAAGTTATTGTGTGGGTGTTTGTGTTACAGTTAAGGGGCAGGGGCGGGGGAGTGGGAGGGGAGTGGACAGGGTCCTGATGGCCTGGTGAACAAAGCTTTTTATCAGTCTTGTGGAGCAATGACAGAGGCTTTGTTACCTTCTCCCTGAGGGCAGGGGGCTGAAGATGGAGTGTGAGGGATGGGAGGTGTCACCTGCGATGTTGATGGCTCTGCAGGTGAAATGGGTGTGGTAGATATCCGAGAGGAAGGGCAAAGGAGCACCGATGACCTTGCTGGCTGCTTTCACTGTGTGTTGTAGAGTCTTCCGGCAGGAGGCAATGCAGCTTCCATACCACACAGTAATGCAGCTGGTGAGGATGCTCTCAATGGTGCCCCGGTAGAATGAGCACATGATGGGGGGTGGGACTCGTGCTGTCCTCATTTTGTGGAGGAAACAGAGGTGAGTTTGAGCCTTCTTGGCCAGTGATGTTGTGTTGTTAGACCAGGAAAGGTCCTCAGAGATATGGATCCCCAGAAAAATGGTGCTGCTTATCCTCTCCACAGCTGCTCCATCAATGATCAGAGGGGTATGCTGTGTGTATCCTCTCCTGAAGGTGACCGCAATCTCCTTGGTTTTTCCCACGTTCAGGAATAGATTATTGTCTTTACATCACTGGACCATTTGACTCACCTCATTTCTGTAGCTGACCTCTTCATTGTTTGTGATTAGGCCCACCACTGTTGTGTCTTCCTCAAATTTAGTGATGTGGTTGGTGCTGTAGGCTAGTACACAGTCATGGGTCAGCACGGTGAAGAGCAGCGGGATGAGCATGCACCCTTGTGGGGCCCCTGTGCTCAGTGTGATGGTCTGATATCTGGTGAAAATCTCAGGTCAATGGCTCCATCAGGAATATGTTTAATGAGAAAAATGTTGGTGTGTTCAATACCTATTTTTCCCACTGTATAGCTCTGGAAAGAAATTAATAGACCAAAGAAACCACTGCAAAATTATTGCTTTATCTGGTTTTACTATTTATATATATGTGTCTTTGAGTAAAATGAACAATTTTGTTTTATTCTCTGACCCAGTGTTTTTCACCTAGGGTGCCGCAGCACCTTAGGGTGCTGTGGGAAATTATCTAAGGCTGCACTGAGACCAGGATAGTCCGGGGGTCTCAGTTGAACTGGGCAGGGAATGGCAAGAATTTTCACACCTTTGTTTGGTGTGGTTTGCATTCACACTGCAGTGGACCAAACTGCCTGGACAACGTCACACAGTTACAACTGCTCATTTGGAGCGGTGTAGCCAAAACCACCACTGACCAGGAAGAAAAAATCTCGGCAAAGAAGAAAAATCAGGCTCATTGATTGGCCAGGAACGAAAACGGAAATCCGTTCCCTTCAGCTGAGTTGTTTGTCCGCCACAAACGAGACATTTTTTAACCTTTCTCCTCGCCTTTCACCGGTAAAAGGATTTCTTGGATTTGCGTGGTTAATCTTTATTGTTATTTTCTACCCAAAATGTACTATGGTAACCGCCACTTCCTCTTCGCAGACTAAGTGCATGTATGATTATACAAACACCGAGGGGCACTTCCGCCCTTTGGTCCTCTGGATACCCCGTTTGAATTCACACTGTAAGCGGAGCGCACCAGACATCATTTGCAAGAGAACTGAGACCCACATTTTCAGGGGGACTAGACTTTGCTTGTTTGGTGTTCACCAGAGTTCCAACGCACAATCAGACTACACCAAACAAACTGAACTATCCACAGAAGCCACTGTTTGGTCCTTTGGTTCGGACCAAACAGTGACCATCTGAATGTGCCCTAATGCCACTTTCAAACAACAATTTGCGAGCCACAGGTGTGGGCTCCATTAGCATAAATTAACACCTCAATAATCCTCCGTGGCTTTTTCAAACTTTAAGGAGACGTGGATTTGATCTCCCTCAGATAACAGTGCATTTCTCCGGTGTATCAAGTTTCAGGTTCTCACATCATTAATGTCACACAAAGTGAGCCTGGAAGCTGGGGATGCTGGCTACTGATTAGTTGAGAGCCACCGGCATTTTTGCAGTTGTTTCATCACCCCATATCAAACTCAGCACAGATCACTGATTGATTGGAATACACCGATCTATATAGTTACAGTAAATGATTGCTGATCTCTGTCCTCTGTTTCAGTGGACAGGCTTGCAAAATGCACCTGACATATTACATACAGTTGAAACCAGAAGATTCTGACTATAAGTCAGAAGTTTACATATCCTAAAATTACTATGCCTTTAAATAATTTAAACAATTTTGGAAAGACCAGATGATGATGAAATGGCTTTAACTCAATTAAGTGAGAATGAAGTAGCTACTCATAAATTTGTCATAAAAATGACCAACACTGTTGGCTAGTTTTGCTGAGAACTTGAAATAAAAAGGATGAGTAAAGTAATCATCCATTACAACAGCTAAATTGCATTGAATGCATGATTTGGAAATTATGGCAGCACCTTCATGTGAAAACTCCCTAACCCCAGCGGTCCCCAACCACTTGGTATCAAGTGCAGAAAAAAAAAGAAATAATAATTTTTTTTTGCTCTGTATCATCTATCAGAGTCTGTGTTTTTCTGAAAAAAATTTATTGAATATTCTCTGTCTTTCTATGCCTTACTCCTACCTGTCATGGATAGCCCTCACGAGCCATCAATAAGATGCCATAGGCCCGCTGGTGAGTTTGCACAGTTTATTAAAGGAAAGGATAATGACAAAATAACGAGCCACGGGGGGCTAAAACACACTATAACCATAACTCAGTCTATGACAAGGAAGAACAGATTCACAATTAAACACACTTACAGTAACAGACGAAGATGAAGGATTGCTCACGTCTGACCAGGGGAAGCTCGACGAGGGATGCTCGACGATGTCAGATGAGGGATTGTCCGACGAGACTGCAGCAACGTTTCGCCCTCAGCTGCTCTCTTAAATAGGGCTCAGGATGGAACAGCTGATGAGGCGATCGTTAATGCTATGTTAGAGCTGAGGCTCTGACAGCCGGAAGCCCCTCCGAGTGCTGTCACAATAAAAGCTCGGAGAGCCATAGGGAACACACACACACCAGATGGGAGGAAAATACTGCATGACCCGAGTGCGGACGAAATCGGCGCTTGAACCACGACAGTACTCCCCCCCGAGCGGTGAACTCGGGGCACCGTATGACACCCCCCCACCCCACCCAGGGTGGGAGGATGGGGGAAAGGCCTGGAGGGTGATACCCAGAAAAGAAAAAAAAACACCAAGATGAGGAACTGGAATGGAGAGTGACAAGGGAGAGCACAGAAAATAATCACGAAGCAATTACAGAGCATGGGGGAAAAAAACAAAACAAAACACAATACTCCTTAATGCACGGATGGCACAACAGACAGGACAAAAAATGCAAATAACAGGAGAAGGTCTATAACCAAAATACACAGGCCCATAAGACACGATGTGGCAGTCAGACATCATCCCTCAGACAGAGGAGGGGGGAGAGAAAAAAAAAGGCAATCTAAACAGTGGTGAATACATAGATTAAAATAGAGCAAATGACAACACACCAAAGCAACCTTTATATTTTAGTGGAAATAAGAAACACACGGGGATGACGGCAGGCAGAGTCCAATGAGACAAGAACAGTTCTGGTGGTCTACCTCCGTCCAACGTCCAGATAGCTGGCCGGGGGAAAAGGAAGAGTTCAGGCAGCCTACCCCAATCCCAGGCCCGGAGAAACAGGACCTCTGGCGGCCGGACCAGGTTGCCAAGCAGACAGTCTAGTAGGTCGGGTGGCAGACCCAGAACGCCAAACGGGCGAGGCAGTCCTCCAGGCGGCCGACCCCCATCGCTCAGCCACCAGGACCGCAGGGGAGAAAACGACATTGGCTTCCCTGTAGAGGGGGATAGCGAGGGAGAGCCGAGCCGAATATGGGGAACCCCAACGGCACCCGGTGGAGAAGGCTTGGGGGAAGGATAACGGACCAGTCCAGCGTCAGACGGCAGAGGATTTGCAGCTCCCTCACTGACCTCGAACCGAACCAGCGCTGTGCCCCTGCTGGAACCCGATCGGGTCAGGGCTGCACCCACGACGGACCCCGATTGGGCCGGAGCAGCACCTGTGATGGACCCCGATTGGGTCGGAGCAGCACTCGCGATGGACCCCGATTGGGTCATGGCTGCACCCACATCGGACCCCGATTGGGTCAATGCCGCACCGGTGATGGACCCCGACTGGGTCGGCACTGCACCAGGGACGACCTCCAAACCCGAACCCAGAACCTCCAGCACAGCGACCGGGATTGACCCCGCACCGGTGACCTTGGGAGAAAGCTCAGGAGAAGAAGAAGAACCGGGATCAGGATCACTGGTAGCGATAGAGCCCAGCGAGACGAGCTCGGATGCAGCGGACGGCTGCACCTGGCTCGTCTCCCGAGAGACAGGCAAAAATGTTCTAGAACAGATAGTAGGAAGACAAAATAGAGCACTTGCCTGCACTCGAGTTCTGTCGCTGTCCAGGACTTCGACGATCCGGGTTCAGAAGGCAGAGGGATGTCCTCTGGCTCCCACTCGGCTACGGCAGGCCCCGTAGCCAGCATGATGGTCTCTATAGTCTGAGGACCCTCCAACGCAGACGTCCATGCCGACGACCTGCACGGTGCAGTGGCAGGGGATCCTCGACCTGCTGGATCGAACCGCTCATCGATGGAGACCCGGGGACGTTTCGTTGTCGGCACAGGCTCCACCCTGCAGTCCACTCTCCTCCTTTGCCTGTGACATGGCTGCGGGGCTGGAACCAGGCTCTCCAGGACCGCAGGCCCCCTCCCCGTCCGGCGACGTAGGCCTGGCGTTGCGGAACGCTCAGCGGAGGGAGACACAGAGGCAGCAGGTTCAGTGTTAGAGGCTACAGCAGGTGGTGGGAGCTCAGGGGACCGCGAACCCCGAACTCCACCCCACGGAGTCAGACAAAGGCAAATCACAAAAACGAGGAGAAGAATGAAATTGCACTTGCCTGTCCCCCGGAGGGCCGATGGTGCCTGCTGTAAAAGGATTTAAAATCCTTCTTCTTACTTACAAAGCTCTAAACAATCAGGCTCCTTTTTATTTAAAAGATCTAATACTACCGTATTATCCTAACAGAGCACTACGCTCCCAAAATGCAGGATTACTTGTAATACCTAGAATCTCCAAAAGTACAATGGGAGGCAGAGCCTTCAGTTATCAAGCTCCTCTCCTGTGGAATCAGCTGCCAATCTGGATTCGGGAGTCAGACTCGATCTCTGTTTTTAAGAATAGGGCTAAAACCTACCTTTTTGATATAGCCTACAATTAGGGAGGGATCATGTGTTTCTGAACCCTCCCTTAGTTATGCTGCTAATAGGTTTAGTCAGCCGGGGGACCTCCAGTAATGCACTGGGCCGCACTCCTTTCCTCACTCTCTATGAAATATTTTTTTTGCTGGTCATTAACATTTGTTTGTTCTCTCCCATAGATTGAGTCCCCATCGTGCTGTTTGCTCTCTACATGTCTGTTCTTTTCTTCTTCTCTATCCCCTCACCCCCCAGCCAGTCGCAGCAGATGACTGCCCCTCCCTGAGCCTGGTTCTGCTGGAGGTTTCTTCCTGTTAAAAGGGAGTTTTTCCTCTCCACCGTCGCCAAGTGCTTGCTCACAGGGGATCGCCTGATTGCTGGAGTCTTTCTGCAACTTTCTGCAACTGTGGGGGTTCCCCCCTACAGTTGATAGTGCTATGAGATGACTGTTGTTGTGAAATGGCGCTATATAAATAAAGTTGAATTGAATTGAATTGAATTGAATTGAATTGCTGTAGCAGGCGGAGCTCTTCCCTTTCCCATCCGGATGGTGATGGCAGGCCCCTTGGGAAGACGAGGAGCTACCGCTCGCGATGGATTGAAGACGGGCCTTGCTGAAGCAGGACTCGTGGCACTCACAGCAGCCGGAGATGACGTCGAGGAGGAGGGGGTGACAGCCGAGGCGATCCAGGCATGAGGAGCTGATGGGACAGCAGGGACAGATGACCCGGGCTGGAGCGGCTGCGGGAATTCCCTCCTGACGTGACGCAGAAGGAGCAGCTGACTGGGAGGCTGAGTTCCTCTGACGACCCGGAACTGGATCCAGACGGGATTCTCACTGAGGCTTATTTGGGGCATGGCGACGACATTTACTGGCTGATGGTGAGACGGAGATGGGACCAGGAACACGCACCTGGGCTGGATGGGTGACAGTAGCTGAATCCCGAGGCGAGGAGCAGGGATGCCTCTCCGTCGGTCTCCTGCCGGGGTTCCCCTCCAGTCCGCGGGTCTCCACCCTCGTCGGGGACGCCGTACTCGGGGGAGAAGGAGAGGGTTCCTTGGCCGCCTTTTCGATCAACTCACGTTGTGCCACAATCCATGTCACCCTCTCCTTTCCTTCCGGAAAAGAGGTAAGGTGATATTTTAATAAAGTCCTCTGGGCGAGAAACAGGTAATTGTGTGCCGCATGGGTGGGCATGAGGAGACTGGCCTTGGCCAGGTAGCCATCTATCACCTGCAACCACTCAGGGCAAAACCCACGCTCGAGAACGGACATACATACATCCCGGGGCTGCATGGTGGCGCAGTGGTTTAGCACTGTGGCAGCACAGTTTTACCCTCGGCCGGGGGACCGCGGGGATCATGAGATCGTGGGTTCGATCCCAGCCCCCGACCAACAGTGAACTGTGTGGAGTTTGCATGTTCTCCCCGTGTTGCGCGGGTTTACTCCGGGATTTCTCCGGTTTCCTCCCGCACACCAAAAACATGTAGGTTTAGGGCGCTCGCGCACGCAGCGACCAGCAGCCGGTGGCTTGTCACCAGACTGCAAACCAAGTCTACCTACGGGTACAAATAAGTAACAAAAAAAAAAAAATACTGTACTTATACCATACAAGCCCTAGTGAAGGGAAAAAACTTCAGCCCACGGCAAACTCACGGCGACCGGTGTCTCAGTCTGGCTGCAGTCTACTGTCACGGATGGCCCTCACGAGCCATCAGTAAAACGTCATAGGCCCGCCGGTGAGTTTGCACAGTTTATTAAAGGAAAGGATAATGACAAAATAACGAGCCACGGGGGGCTAAAATACACTATAACCATAACTCAGTCTATGACAAGGAAGAACAGATTCACAATTAAACACACTTACAGTAATGGACGAAGATGAAGGATTGCTTACGTCTGACCAGGGGAAGCTCGACGAGGAATGCTCGACGATGTCAGATGAGGGATTGTCCGACGAGACTGCAGCAACGTTTTGCCCTCAGCTGCTCCCTTAAATAGGGCTCAGGATGGAACAGCTGATGAGGCGATTGTTAATGCAGCTCAGCTGTCAGAGCTGAGGCTCTGACAGCCGGAAGCCCCTCTGAGCGCTGTCACAATAAAAGCTCGGAGAGTCATAGGGAACACACACACACCAGATGGGAGGAAAATACTGCATGGCCCGAGTGCGGAAGAAATCGGCGCTCGAACCACGACACTACCTGTCTGTCTGTCTGTCTGTCTGTCTGTCTGTCTGTGCACACGTCTTGACACACACCTTTCTCATCAGATACTCATCTTTTCTTTACCCGGAGTCATACAGGGAGGAGGGGCTCTCCTTGGGGGTTTGAGGAGGGGGCACTTTGGTCCGTATCCAGACCGGAGATTCACAGCTTTAAAGCTCATTGACAAGGTGTAGTAATAATTTACTCGTTTGTTTGTGGTTTTATGGCATCTCTCCTCATGCGTGCTCTCGTGACGGGGTGGTTTTCAGGCAGGCAAACTTTTTTCAACACAAACCTGGCACTTCGTACACATGGCCAGGATGGAGAAATGGAGAGATGTCCACCAGTGGGCTGGGGCAGACAGAGGAGGGGATGGTGTGGGAAAACTCGTCGGTGAGTGTTTTTTGTAAATCACACTCTGTTTTTTGCTTATGTGTTCCATTAATACTCACTGTAAACACAGAAGTGAGCATGGTGCAGCAACACCTTTGATTGGTTAGACTGTGTGTTTGAGCGCTACTCAGGTACAAATCTGATTGGCGAAATTGACTGAAGTTGAAGAGGATTGGCCAAAATTGTGGGAAAGTTATGGTGACTGGACAAAGTTACAAGGTCGCACAAGAGATGTGGTGAATCCCCGATTTTGGATGAATGAGTGTGATCGCAACATCGTGAAATCCTGGAGGGACTGACTATAGAAGTGTTATGAAACCTTTTTTTATCCCATAGGTTGCCAAAGGAGGAAGTAAGAAACAATGCACCCCAGTTCACTGCAGCAGAACTTGAGTCTTTTATGATGCTAAATGTAGTTAAGCATGTCATAACTCTTGCTTATCACTTCACCTCAAACAGACTGGCAGAGTGTTTGGTACCAAATTTCAAAACATGTCAAGTGAAACATAAAGCAGCTGGTGGCATGACACTGCAACACTGTATTGCAAACTTTTTTATTGAGTTATAGAAACATGACAGACACAGCCACCAAGAAAACACCATCAGAGTTGTTCTTGAAGTGACAGGTTCAAAACAGATGGTCTCTGGTAAAATCAGTGCTGGGCAAGGTACTAAAAATTAGTAACTAATTGCAGTTACTTCTTTTCAAAAGTAATTGAGTTACTTTACCAATGACTGCATGATTAAAGTAATTTGTTACTTGGAAAAGTAACTTGCAGATCATCACAGAGCTACACAGACAGTTTTTTAATGTTGGTGTTGCTGCACATGTCTGAGTGTGTGGGACATAAAACTGTCCATGTTAGCTTACCTTTATGATATGGATTAATCTGATGTGCAGTGACCCACAGAAAATGTCCATTATCCACAGTCCAAATGTTTGCTGTGACAAAGACATGATCCAGTGCCTCAATTTTTTTTTTTTTTTTTTTTTTTTTTTGGAGATCAAAAGCCATTTTTCAAAAATCTATCCAGGTAGCAGGTCCCTGCCTTGTGGCAGGGAGTTCGGGCGCTGACGGATTATAAGTCTAGGCAGGGGGTCGATGATGACAATGCTTCACTTCCAGACAGGCTCAACAACTTCTTTGCACATTTTGAAGCATCAAACCAGACAACCAGAGGGAGGGCTGGCCCATCTCCACCATCGGTTGGGCCAGCTATCACCATCAACACCGCGGACACACGGAGGACCCTAATCAGGGTCAACCCACGTAAAGCTGCAGGTCCGGACAACATCCCGGGACGTGTACTCCGAGACTGCGCGAGCAAGTTGGCAGATGTCCTGACTGATATTTATAACATCTCCCTGAGTCAGGCCATCGTTCCCAGATCCTTTAAGACCTCTACCATAGTACCGGTGGCAAAGAAACCAATTGTGTCGTGTCTGAATGACTATCGTCCTGTTGCACTGACACCAATTGTGATGAAGTGTTTTGAACGGCTTGTTAAACCACACATCACAGCCTGCCTCCCTGCATCACATGACCTGCTCCAGTTTGCATATCGTTCAAACGGCTCCACGGAGGATGCTATAGTCACCACCCTACACTCTGTCATCACCCACCTGGATCAGAAAGACACCTACGCCAGACTCCTGTACATTGATTTCAGTTCAGCATTCAACACCATTATTCCCCAGAGACTGATGGAGAAATTACTCCTTCTCGGTCTGAACACCGCCACATGTCTCTGGATCCTGGATTTCCTGACTGAGAGACCTCAGTCTGTCCGTGTTGGAAATAACATCTCCAACTCTATCACGCTGAGCACCGGATCCCCTCAAGGCTGCATACTCAGTCCACTGTTGTTTACACTTCTAACACATGACTGTGTATCCAGACACGAGGGGAACCAGATTATTAAGTTTGCAGACGACACCACAGTGGTGGGACTTATTCAGAGGGATGAGGAATCAATGTACAGGGAAGAAGTTAGAGACTTGGAGGGCTGGTGCAGGGAGAACAATCTGGTGCTCAACATGGACAAAACGAAGGAGATGATTATCGACTTCTGGCGGTCACAGCCTGAACACGTCCCTCTCAGCATCGGCGGCCGTTTAGTGGAGAGAATGGAGAGCATCAAGTTCCTCAGAGTGCAGATCTCGCAGGACCTGACCTGGAGCAAGAATTCCTTGGGGATCAGGAAGCGGGCCCAGCAGAGACTGCACTTCTTGAGGAAACTCAAACAGGCCTCTCTCCCCATCTGCATCCTCAGGACCTTCTACAGAGGCATGGTGGAGAGTGTTCTGACGTACTGCATTGCAACATGGTACTCCAGCTGCAGTATGTCAGACAAAAAAGCCCTGCAGAGGATAGTTAAGGGAGCTGATAGGGTAATTGGAGTTTCCCTCCCCTCTGTCCAAGAACTTTTTCAGAACCGTTGTAGGAGCAGTGCACTGAACATTGTCAAGGACCACTCTCACCCTCTGCATAAACACTTTGAACTTCTGCCATCTGGCAAACGATTCCGGAGCATCAGAGGCAGAACCACCAGACTGATCAACAGCTTCCTTTCACAAGCTGTTAGGATGCTGAACAGTTGATACGGAATCTCTCATACATACTGCTGCACCTACGGACATTATGTATATTATTTGTATATTATAGTTCTGGTTAGTTTTCAAATATGTCTCAGGGATGTGTGAATGGCTGTGTTGGGGTGGGGGGTAGGTGTGTGTGTGAGTGTGTCTTAAATTATGTTCTTTTTACTTGTATGGATGCCGAGAGAAACGCAATTTCATCTTGCCTGCACTACAGTTGTATGTACAGCAATATGACGATAAAGGTTGATTTGATTTGATTTTGATTTGATTTGAGGTCACTGCTTTTTAAGTTCAGTGGATCACAGTCTCAGCTGTGTGAAGGAAAGTGACTGTTGATATCATGTCTTCAGTCTTTAACGACATATCTGGCAATCAATTGGTTAAATTCTTGCTGGGTCATAAATTGCCCAGATGCATTCCTGAACTGCTGTGGCTGTTCAGATAGTGTAGATTCAGTTCAAGATGTTAGCTGTTAGCGTAGCTAGTTGTTCCTTAGCACTAGCTTTGTCGGAGATTGTTGCTGGTTTATCAGGAGCTTCTGAAGACTGCAGTAGGTCTCAACCAGCACTTAGCCTACAACCCACCATTATACCTTTGTCCTTAACTGCAATAAAGGAAAAATAACATGCATGTTTCCACAAAAACAGTTGCTTCATTTTTTTCCTCCTGTGTATCCCAATCAGAGTGGTGAGGATTCACAGCTCTTTGTGACAGGTCTCATTGAATGACGGCTGCATCTCAGCTACAGTAGGGTTAGTTTTTATATTCATATTTATCTCTAAATAAACAAGCAACAGGCAACAAATCTGTTCACATTTCAGTAACTGTAATACATTACTGAATTTTAAAACAGTAATTCTGTTACACAACAAGTTACTGCAAAAATAGTGGCATTACAGTAATGTTTTATGCCTTGTAATGCGTTACCTTTTTTTCTTGTGTGTATGAAAATCCATGGGTATTCATATCCACATATTCCCATGGAGCCTTAAAGGGAATACTCATTGAAAATCCTAAAATAAGCATATGATTACTGCTACCGAAAGCTGAGAACATAATAAACATGAATATAGTACTTTTGTAACCTTAATTTTATCTAGAAAGAAAATAAATTTAATTTTATCCATTCATTCAATGCACCTAAGTCGAGGCTCTGACTTCCATATTTGCCAACTGATTTGGGTGACATTACAAGTTGAACAAACTAAAAGCTCAGTGGCTCCAGCGGATCCAACTCACAGTCTGATTATGCATCTAAATTGTAGAAATAAACAAATATTGAAGACAACAGACCTTATGAAGATTTTGAGATCTGAGTCACTCGGTGGCGAGATCATTATTTTCACTGCAAGGATGCAACTTGCAAGGAGAGTATCATGGGGGCACATGCTTGCAACATGCCCCACTCTTTAAGTTATGTTTCTCTCCAGTTGGAAGTATGGTCATTTTGCTCTCACCTTTAGTTTTTGGATTATTCTGTGTTTTATTATCACCCTTATTATGTCATCTTAGGTTACTCTGCACGGCAGCACTCTCTGTTTATTCTGCTTGTCATTATTGGTTCTTTGTCAATTCCTCACGGCTGCACCTGATTGTGTCTCTCTCTCCCTCTCGTCCGCTCCTCCTCTCTTAATTAATCCTAGCTGGTTGTAATTAGTGTGCTGTGTATATATGTTCCACCCTGTTTTCTGCTCACTGTTGTTCCGTAAAACCCCAGTTGTGTTCCTCTGCCGCTTTTTGTCCGGTTTGTGTTACTCTGTAAGTCTATCAGTGATTATCCAGCCTAAAGCTTTGCCTTTTGTTAATAAACCCCGCTTAATCTCATCTCTGCATTTGGGCCTGTCCTTGCTGCCTGTCCGGCAGCAGTTCATGACAGTACAACACGAGCAGAAAATGACCCAGTGAGATGACACCACCTGTTAAGGATTCAGTAGGTGGACGTTGGTACCCCATGAGCCTGGGGTGGGTGCTTTGCAGTGCTTTAATGGAAATCGATGGGCTTATTTCTTGTACTTGTACGTCTCTCAGCCCAAACTTGTGATGGTTCACTCTGGCTGCTTGTTATCGTCAGTTGCGCGCACACCTGCTCTCGGATCAGCACGGAGTCGTCTGTCTCCATTCCTTGATGAGACCTACACTCGCCTTTGACTTTGTTCCAGAGCCTCCTTGCCTCAGCCTACCCTCGCCTCAGAATCACGCCTCCTGTCATCCACCATCAGGAAGGATCATCACCACAGCTCCAAGTAAGCCCTCGCTCAATTCACCTTTGTCTTCACTCGTTCCCCTGTGCACAGGCGGAGATCCATAGTGGCGGACCACTCTCCCTCCTGGCGGCGGACCGAGCTGCACCATGCTTTCCTCGGACTCTCCAACCACCTCCAGCTGCAACCAGGACAGCGGGCGCTGTCTTCCTGGCCGGAGCCACCGAGCTGAACCTGAACCTAACACCATCTCCACAAACAGTAAGCACCGGACTTTCTGTACATCCTCTCCGGGGCCCAACACTAACTCTCCCTGTCTCTGTTTGTCCATAGGGTTGCCAGGTTGCACGGTGCTCTGCTTACCCCCAGCTGCTACTCTATCACATACACGCATGCACACACACACACACACACACACACACTCTAAACACAATAAAGATAATTGTATCTACTTTTGAGTCTGAGTCTGTTTTCTGGGTCAGTAAACCATGTCAAAAATTGGCTCTATGGTACCTGGGGCTTGCGAAGGCATCTGTTCACTGCCATCTTCAGCTCGCAAAGCACACTGAGATTGTGGAAAGGACCATCCTGGTGGCAGACCTGCAGCGTGAAAACCACAGGATGGTGAGGCGTTCTCCCAACAAGCCAAAGTTTGTGCCAACGATGAAGCGTCCCCTGGCTTCTGTACCTTCTGCTCCTCGCCAGTCTCCAGCTCCGATCCCAGCTCCACCTGCCCCACAGCCACTTCACGGGCTGAAGATGCCTAAGCCTGTACCAACAAATAAGCATCCCCTGGCCCCGGCACTCTTCTATCCACACTCAGGCTGGAGTGTGCCTCATGTGCACACTCCAGCAGTGACTGTTTTGCCTCTCATGCATGCCCCTGCAGTTTCCTCATGTGCACACCCCTGCAGAGAATGTTTTGCCTCACACGCACACCCCTGCAGAGACTGCTTTGCCTCACATGCGCGCCCCTGCAGAGACTGCTTCGTCTCACGTGCCTGCCCCTGCAGAAACTACTCCTCTTGAGATTGTCATCCCAACATTGGCAGCATCGGGGTCCTTGCCAGAGGAGTAGCAGAAGTTAAGGCAAGTCCTCTTCTTTGTTTTCTTATTATCTGTATTAGAGAGGTCTTGTCTTACTCCTGGTGAAGAGACCTAGTTGCAGCTGCCATCTGCTTCTGAGCTCTCCTCACCGAGTTCTTCTGCTGACTGTTTGGGTGTGGTTCCTACCTCAACTTGTACCTCTTCCTCCCTGTCCAAGGTGGCGGCGTTGGAGGAGGATTCCTGGGCATCTGCTTCAGTCATCTGATGCAGAGGTCAACACACCCCAACCATCTGATGAAGAGGTCAACGCACCCCAATCTTCTTATTCAGAGCACTTCCCAGTCATCTCTTCAAGGGGTCAGCGGGCTCCAGTCATCTCTTCAAGGGGTCAGCACACTCCAGTCATCTGTTCTAGGGGCCAACACACCCCAACCATCTCATCAAGAGGTCAGCAAACCCCCACTCTAATGTTATTACCCCCAGAGTTGAAGGCTCCCATGTTAGATCCTGGTTTCAGAGCCTCCATGTTGTTATCATCTGAGTTTATAAGCTCCATGTTGACATTTTCTGTGTTTAAGGGGTTCAATATCATCTCCCAAATACAATATTTCCTTGTCATCTCCTGAATTTAAAACCTCTGTTTTCTTTTGAGCAAGATAGTCCTGTATTGTTTTTCCCAAAGTTGAGGATTCGTGGGTTATTTTCAGGGCAAAAGGGTTGTGTGTTCTTTTCTGAGCTTTTGTGTCATGCATTTTTCCCGGTCTGGTGGCACATGGTCTTCGGTAGGCCACCTGATGCCCTGTGCTCAGCCTTCCTGTGGCCACTGGACTTTGGAAGGCCACCAGACCCATTATGTGCTCCAGTTTGGGGACCCATGGACTTGGGTAGGCCCCCTGAGCCGTCTCATCTTGGTGTCAGCGTGCCTCAGTTGTCTCATCCTCAGGTCAGCGTGCCTCAGTCATCTATTTTTGAGATAGACACTCCTCTGTTGCTGTCCCCAGAGCAAGAAGCTCCTTTGTGGTCTCCAGAACAAGTGGCTCCAATGTTATCTCCTAACTTTTAGGGTGCTAAATTTTCACTTCCTGAGTTTAATTTTATGTTGACACCCCCTGATGAAACAGCTCTCATGTCATCATCCCCTGAGTTTAAAGTGTCCATGTTATCATCCTCTGGGTTCTTATCCTTGCTGGGTTTATTACCACTAGTCGTTTACCTAAACTAATTGTTTATCTCTATGGAGGTCAGAATCCTTCTGGCTGCCATTGGCACCACGGGTTGCATCACTGTATATAGACTGTACATAGACTGCTGCTGTCACTGTGTGTTCTTGTTTTTTCTTTTTTTTATCCAGCCTTATTCCTTTTCTTTTTATAAAATGCACACCAATGAAGAGAGAGAGAAATGCCGTTTCAATTCTCCTGTATGTCCTGCACGTATAGTAGTATTGACAATAAAACCTTTGAATCTTGAATCTTGAATGTTATCGCTTCTGGGGGTTACTGGTTCTATGTTGACACCTCCTGAGTTTGAGGGATCTTGGCTTTCATCATCTCCTGAGTGCAAGGGTTCCTTGTTGTCATCACCCACTCAGCGCAAATTTTCCAGGTTGTCATTTCCTGAGTCTAGAGGTTCCAGGTTGCCATCTCCAGAGCTTGGGAGTTCCATGTTGCCATGTGAGTTTAGTGCTCCCGAGTCATCTCTAGAGTGCAAAAATTCTTTGTTGCCATCTCCAGAGGGTAGAATTTCCATGAGGTCATTTCCAGAGGTTGTAGTGTCTATGTCATTATCTCCTGTGGTCAAAGTTCCTATGTCGTCATCATTTCCTAAGTACGGAATTTCCATGTCATTCCCTGAGTTTTCAAGCCCCATGTTGTCATTTGAGCGAGAGGTTTCTATGATATCTTCTGGAGTTAGAACCTGTATGTTGTTTTCTTCTGAGCAAAGAAATCTTGTATTTTTCCGAGTTAAAGGCTCATTTGTTTTCTCCTGTCTGTTGGCCCATGGTCTTTGGCAGGCCACCTGACACCCCAGGTTCGCCCTTCCTGTGGCTATGGGACTTTGAAAGGCCACCAGGCCCATTATGTACTCCAATTTGGGGTCCCAGGGACTTGGATAGGTCCCCTGACCTGTATTGTTTTCTTGTCCGGTGGTCCCAGGACTTTGAGAGACCACTCGACCTCCCTTATTTTGTTCTCAGGTCTTGGACTTTTGGTTGCCCTCACAGATTATGGTGTTGTGTTGGACTTTGCTTGAGGATGGTGTTTGTTTCGGCCGCTCGGACTTTTTCCCCTCCATCCACCTTGGGAGGGTTTTGTGTTTGCTTGTGGTTGTCTGGAATCCGCCCTGAAGGGGGGTGGGGGACACAGTCATGGGGGCATATGTTTGCAACATGTTCCACTCTTTAAGTTATGTTTCTCTCCATTTAGCAGTATGGTCATTTTGCTATCACCTTTAGTTTTTGGCTTATTCTCTGTTTTATGATCACCCTTATTATGTCATCTTATGTTACTCTGCACGACAGTGCTCTCTGTTTATTCTGCTCGTCATTATTGTTTTTTTGTTAATTCCTCATGGCTGCACCTGATTGTGTCTCTCTCCCTCTTGTCCTTCCCTCCTCTCTTAATTGATCCCAGCCGGTTGTCATTAGTGTTCTGGGTTTATATGTTCCACCCTGTTTTCTGCTCACTGTTGCGTCATAAAACCCCAGTTGTGTTCCTCTCCCACATTTTGTCCAGTTTGTGTTACTCTGTAAGTCTATCAGATCCCGACAGCGGTTCATGACAGAGAGGGTGAAGATATGAAGCAAAAATGATGATCAAGACTTGTCTAAAAATCATCCCGATCAATAAAGCACATATATTCGAAGAATAAGGTCTACCCTTGCTAAAAACATAATTTGGTAAGAAACACTCTAGTTTCTCTAAAATCTGATGAATAATTTTGACTGAGATGCCAATCATTTAGGGACAACTTTTATACATGTTTTTTTTTTTTTTAATTTAGAGAAAAGACAATCGCAAAGTGGATTTCTAAATATTTTATAATATAAAAGTAAGACAAGAAGCATCAATAAATACATTTACACGTACCAGTTCACAGTGTTGCTAGGATCAAGCTGCAACTTGTCTTCATTTCTCCTCGTTTCACCATCATCAACATCATTAACCCAATGACTGCCTGTGGCGCTCCATTGTGCCATTTCCTCCACTCCCTCTGGTGGTCAAGATTTTTTTGAAGAACATATTTGTGATGACTCGCTCTGGGCCATTATCATCCACAGCTGTGCGCACACCGGCTCCTCATCAGGCCAGGGCTATATAACCTCACTCTGCCTGCAGGCCTGCACGGAGCTGTCTTTCTCCCTGGCTGAATGAAGCTCTTCCTACGACTTCCAAGCCAAACCTCTCCACGATCGTCCACCTTGCCACCTCGGCATCAACGCTCGGAAGAAATCCTCTCCCAACCAAGTAAGCCTCACCTTTACTCACCTGTTCTTTGCTACTCCCCTGTGCACATGCGGACTCTCCCGACGGCGGAATCGTCCCTCTTGGCGGTGGTCTCTGCTATCTCCTCTCCGCCCTCTACACGGCTACAACGACACTGGGACAGCAGGCGCTGTTTTCATGGCCAACGGATGCTCACCATCTGCCTGGAACAGTAAGCCACAATTATTACCTGAGTGATTATCCATCTCGCACCTAGCTAATTGTGTGCCTTTGATCCGTCCATAGCGTTGCCAGGCCGCACGGTGCTCCGCTCTCTCCCAGCTGCTCAGAGTCTCCAGCCCGCACTCACTTACATGACACAACACATTCACGCACTCACACACAAACACTGGTTCAATAAAAATAATTGTATCCATTTCTGAGTCCATGTCTGTTCCCTGGGTCAGCCATTAAGTCAGTACGGTTCCGTCAGAACGACCCAGCGAACAGCGCGTTAGCGCAACAACTTAACAACTTAGAGGCTTGAGTGGATCAGATTGCTTACCAACAACAGGTTATCTTGAATCAGTTGACTCAAATTAACAGTCGGTTGGATTGCCTGGCAGGGCAGCAGACGTTTTCACCGGCGTCAAGCGGTGCTACAGCTCCCGCTAGCTACTCCGCTAGCCAGGCTAGTCAAGCTACCCCGGCCTGACTCACTCCTGTTCCCACACCCTACTGCTTCGTGGGTTCGTCCTCCAGTGTGAGATAGTCTTCCAGCAGGTTCCAGGGGATTTCCCAACTGACCATAGCTGGATAGGTTATGTTACAAACTTATTGGAAGGGCGAGCGCTAGCTTGGGCATACACTGTGATGGCTAGGGCAAGCTATGCTAACTTAACCTACAGCTAGTTTGCTAGCGAGTTCAACGAGGTATTCGACCTCTCTGACCGGGACAATGTGCACACCACCCTGCTGTTAAATCTTTGACAGGGGGGCAGGTCCGTGGCGGACTATGCTGTCGATTTCCGGGTGGTGGCGGTGGAGGTGGGGTGGGAAGATGTCTCGTTGTGTAGTATTTTCATCAGGAGCTTGAGCCCTTGCCTGCGGGATGAGAAGCCAGGGAAGCTAACGGTGCTTATTTCTCTTGCCATTAATCTGGATAATAGGCTGAGGGAGCAGGCATCCGAGCGGAGAATTTCCAGACGCTTGGGCACCCAGGCCTTGCGCTCCTCCCAGACCCTGTTACTGGCCTTGCCTTCCCTACAGTCAGCCAACACACAGAAGTCTATGGTCATGGGGAGAACTAAGCTTTCCCTAGCTGAGAGACAGCGTTGTAGAGAGCTAGGCTTGTGCATGTACTGTGGTAGTGAGGAGCATGAGTTAGAAGCCTGCCCCATTCGGCCAAAAGAGGTGGTCCATGCGTCGCAGTAGGGGGACTCACGGACTCACCTCGGCGGAATCCCCTCTCCAAATGTATGATACCCATCAGATTCATACACAATAAAACTGAACATTGCACACACACTCTGGTTGACTCGGGAGCTGTGCAGAGCTTCATCTCAGGGGAACTGGCAACCTTACTGGGGCTTCCCTGCCGTCCTTTGAAGGCTCTCCTATGGCTCATTGCTCTATCCAGGGCGCCATTAGCGATTGTGACAAAACAAACGGCCCCTGTCTCAGTTATCATCTTCGGAAATTATCGGGAAGATCTCAGCTTGTTCGTCCTGCCGGTTGCCTCCTCCCCGGTCATCTTGGGTTATCCCTGGCTCTGGCTCCACAACCCCTCTTTTGACTGGGGCTCAGGAAGCGTGTTGTACTGGAGCTCCTTCTGCCTCAGCGCTTGCCTCCAGTCCGCCGCATGTGCTCCCTCTATGCTGTTGGTCGCCCCCGTCTCTCCTCCTCCTGATCTGTCCAGAGTGCCCACCGAGTATCACGACCTGGGGGCAGTTTTCAGTAAGTCCCAGGCGTTGTCTCTTCCCCCCCACTGGCCCTATGACTATGCCATTAATCTCCGGGCTGGGGCCCCGCTGCCATCGAGCCGTCTCTACAGCCTGCCGGTGCCGGAGCGGGAAGCGATGGAGGCATACATTAAGGAGTCCCTCAGCTCGGGCATTATCTGCTCATCTTCCTCGGCGGTAGGGGCTGGGTTCATTTTCGTAGGGAAGAAAGATGGCTCCCTAAGGCCGTGTATTGACTTCAGTGCCCTCAACGAGATCACCATCAAGGACAAGTACATGCTGCCTCTGATGGACACGGCTTTTGACTCCCTCCAGGTGGCCTTGATCTTTTCCAAACTGGATCTCTGGAACGCATATCATCTGGTGCGGATCAGGGAGGGAGATGAGTGGAAGACTGGTTTCCGGACCCCAAGAGGCCACTTTGAGTACCTGGTGATGCTGTTTGGGTTAACCAACGCTCCAGCCGTCTTCCAGAGACTGATCAATGATGTACTTTGTGACTTCCTGGGATCATTTGTCTTCATCTACCTTGATGACATCTTGATCTTCTCCCGATCCCTGGATGGGCACCACGTTCACGTGAGGTGGGTCTTGCAGTGACTCTTGGAGAATAAGCTGTACGTTAAGGCTGAGAAGTGTGAGTTTCATGCCTCCAAGACTTCATTTCTCAGCTTCACCATCTTTCATAATCAGGTCATCCCAGACCCCAACAAGGTGAAGGCCATTGTGGACTGGCCTCCCCCCTCCTCTAGGAAGCAGCTGCAGCAATTCCTGGGCTTTGCCAACTTTTACCGGCGCTTTAATAATAACTACTGTATAGTGTCATTGCTCTTCCCCTCACCCACCTCACCTCCCCGAAGATAGCTTTCCAGTGGACAGAGGAGGCTGCAGCTGTGTTCGCCGAGCTCAAGACCCGGTTTTCGTCCTCCCCCATCTTGACTCAGGTAGATCCTTCTCTACAGTGCCTGGTGGAGGTGGATGCCTCGGACTCTGGGGTGGGGGCCGTGTTGTCCCAACATTCATGGATGGGGAGATCCGGCCGTGTGCGTTTTTCTCCCGCCGACTGTCCCCGGCGGAGAGGAATTACGACACCGGTGATAGGGAGCTCCTGCCGGTTAAGCTCACGCTGGAGGAGTGGCGTCACTGGTTGGAGGGGGCCGCCCAACCCTCCGTTGTTTGGACAGATCATAAGAACCTGGAATACCTAAGGACGACCAAGCATCTGAACGCCCGCCAGGCCCGCTGGTCCTTGTTTTTTGGCCGTTTCAACTTTACCATCTCCTACTGTCCCGGGTCTAAAAACACTAAACCTGATGCACTCTCCAGGCAGTTCTCCCCTGACACAGCGGAGGTGTCCATTCTCCCAATCCTCCCGTCTTCATGCATCGTGGGTGCCCTCTCGTGGGAGATCAAGGAGAGGGTCCTGAACGCGCAGGAGGCAGAACCAGACCCGGGCGGGGGACCAGCGGGCAAGTTGTTCGTTCCATCCACAGTTTAAGGCGAGGTGATTCACTGGGCCCACTCCTCCAGACTGGCATGCCATCCGGGGGGTTCTCGCACAGTCAGGATTCTCCAGAGGTTGTTTTGGTGGCCATCACTCTGGAGGGACGTCGCCGATTACATCCGTGCCTGCCCTCAGTGCGCCACTGGTAAGACACCTTCCTCTCCTCTGGCGGGGCTGCTTCATCCCCTTCCTGTTCCTGGCAGACCTTGGTCACACATCGTCTTGGATTTCATTACCAGCCTCCTTCCGTCCGATCAACACACCGTCATCCTCATTATTGTCGATTGCTTCTCCAAGGCCGCCCACTTCATCCCCCTACTGGGACTGCCCACGGTGAAGAAGACAGCAGATCTGCTGGTGCAGCATGTTGTCAGGCTTCATGGCATACCTGCAGATATCGTCTCTGATCAAGGTCCTCAGTTTGTGTCACAGGTATGGAAGTCATTCTGTAATGCTCTGTGGGCTACGGTGAGCCTGTCCTCCTGCTACCACCCTCAGAGCAATGGCCAATGTGCGAGAGCTAACCAGGAGCTGGAGGCTGTGCTGCGGTGTGTGGTCTCGTCCAATCTGGCCTCATGGAGTGACCAGCATGTCCCCTTTCGAGGCCTCCTTGGGCTACAACCCCCTGCTCTTTCCCGAAGAGGAGGAGGACATCGCCATGCCATCTGTCCAGGCCCATCTGAGACGCTGTCGGCAGATATAGAGGGCGGTCCGAACGGTGCTTCGACGCAAGGCAGAACGTAACTCCATTCGCTAATTGCCACAGGAGACCGGCTCCAACCTACCAGGAGGGTCAGTGGGTTTGGTTCTCAACACAACATATTAGCCTGAAGGGTGAGAGAAGGAAATTGTCGCAATGGTTCATTGGTCCATTCCCCATCGTGCGGATTATTAATCCAGTAGCTGTGCGCCTGTTTCTCTCCCCCCCCCCCCGCATCTGTCCCACATTCCATGTGTCCCAGATCAAGCCCTTCTTTTCCAGTCCTCTCTGTCCTTCTCCCAGGTCTCCACCTCCACCGGTTGTGATCGACGGCGACCCAGTGTGGAGAGTCAGCTCCATCCTGGACGTCCGCCGCTGGGGTCGCGGCATGCAGTACCTGGTGGACTGGGAGGGGTATGGCCCTGAGTGGCGCTCCTGGGTGCGTCCATCCTTTGTGTTGGATAAGCAACTCATCAGGAACTTCCACCGGATGCCAGGTAGGCTGGATCGGGTGCCAGGAGGCACCCCTCGGGGGAGGAGTATTGTGATGACTCGATCTGGGCCGTTATCATCCACAGCTGTGCACACACCGGCTCCTCATCAGGCCAGGGCTATATAACCTCACTCTGCCTGCAGGCCTGCATGGAACCGTCTGTCTCCCTGACTGAATGAAGCTCTTCCTACTACTTCCAGCCAAACCTCTCCACGATCGTTCACCTCGCCACCTCGGCATCAACGTTTGGAAGAAATCCTCTCCCAACCAAGTAAGCCTCACCTTTACTCACCTGTTCTTTGCTACTCCCATGAGCACAGGCGGAATCTCCCGGTGGCAGTCTCTGCTCTCTCCTCTCCGCCCTCTACACGTCTACAACGACGCTGGGACAGCGGGCGCTGTCTTCCTGGCCAACGGGTGCTCACCATCTGCCTGGAACAGTAAGCCACAATTATTACCTGAGTGATTATCCATCTTGCACCTAGCTAATTTTGTGCCTTTGCTCTGTCCATAGGGTTGCCAAGCTGCACGGCGCTCTGCTCTCTTCCAGCTGCTCGGAGTCTCCAGCCCGCACTCACTTCCACGACACAACACATTCCCGCACTCACACATGAACACTGGTTCAATAAAGATAATTGTATCCATTTCTGAGTCCGTGTCTGTTCCCTGGGTCAGCCATTATGTCAATATTCATGTCAGAGATTTCCAAAGCTATAACTTGAAGTGGTAAGAGAAAATGGCTTACTGTCAATTAGAAAGATGTAGAATATGATCCAAAGTTTGAGATAGGAGTAAATTTACTCATCTAATTTGCATAATGCCACGGCAGCCATATCGAATTACATAACTTTCAGTGAAAAGCAAACTTTGGACATATTTACACAAAGGATGGTTTGGTTTTTTTTTTCACCGTTTGTTGTTTTGGGCATTTTATTGTCTTATCTTTAAAGTATATGAACCAGTAAATCAGTTACAATGTAAACAAACAATGAAATTTGTGACTTACCGCTGGCCAGGCGGCTCGCTTCATCCATTTTTGTCCACCCTGGTCATTATTTTGTCTTCTCTCGGTCATTTTCGCTTTCTGTCCCACATCCAGAAACTCTTATGATCATCCCACCTCAATTTTGCTTTTATTCCGCCGCAATTTATCTTATATGACGACACAGAACCTGTGCGATTGTTCTGTCCAGTCACAGGGCGCTGGGGGTCGATGGCAGGTGCAAATCAACCAGCTTCGGCCATCCTCTGTTATAACAAAATGTAGATATTTACCTTCATAAGCTAAATAATCTGTTTTTGGAATCATAGTTGGCAAAATTCTGAACAAATGCCTCCTCCGTGTTGCAATGGCAAACATCGACATTCGTTTACAAACTGTTCTTCTCTGGTGTCCACAAGTGACGTTTTGGGGGGGGTATTTTGGGGCCATTGGTCCTCCAAGGCAAAAGCAGTAAGTTATACGTGTCTGCTATCTTGTGAGGTGGAAACCTTAGTACAACTGGGGATTTTTATTACATCACATGACACATCACATGACAGGCGCAGAACTGTGACATAGACAGTGAGGGCGCTTTCTATGTCCATAAAAAAAAGGATGTTAAACAGTTAAGGTTCAGCCCGGAGGAGGCGCACCAACCCCCGCATGTCTCTGGTCTGATTCAGCGGCTCCCACGGGACTGAACGGCCACCCTGGGGCTCACGTTGCCAGGGCTCAGAGGTGAAGGAGGGACCACTGGTGGACTTGGACATTGGTTTGGTGAAAGTTTAAAAGTGGCTTCAGCCACTGGCGGCTGCAGGACAATGAGGGAGGAGCAGCTGGGCAGGAGGACAGGAGCTGACAGCTAACAGGGAGCAGCTGGCCATTGAAAAAAACCCTGGGACGGATTAAAGAAGAACTTACCATCTGGCTGTCTTGGAGTTCATGCAGATAAGCTGCAGGGACTCCAGCCGCAGTGTTAGTTGGTTTTCGTCGTCGGCTTCAGGGTCAAAATCTCCCAAATTTCCCTCATCATTATCGTTGTCTGCTAAATTGCTCTCTTCACCTTCGTCTTCCTCTTCATTGGTATCCACTTCAAAACTCAGATCAAGAATGCTTTCTTCCATTTTCCTCAAAATATGAACGCATTCTCGTCGTTTTCAGAATGTAACGAGATGAAATTAATTCATTGTTCAGCTCCTGACGTCACACATTTCAGGTCGACATTCCCAGTGATTTCCGGTCATCTGAAACCATCACTTTTGCAGACTTTTTTCTTTCTCTGGATCACAATTTATTCCAAAAAATTGTGATATGTGAAGAAATTATGTCATACCAAACATACCAAATTTGGCCTAATTAAAAGTCAATAAATTTCCCCTGTAAAAGGAAGATGATTCAAAATGACAATTTGTTTATCTGTTTGCGGGAGTATATTCAGCTTCAGGCCATGATAACTCTTACCTCATATTCTTATTTTACTGGGAAAATACCAGGTTGTCACGAGCTGGGTCCGATGTTCTGCCGGACTCAGCCTCATGGCTCTTTTGTTATATCCATACATTTTTATTTGTTGCATTTTTGTTGCCTTTTAGAGTTATCACTGCCTTCTCTTTATTCTGTTTATGTTTCAGTTTGTGTTGGCTTTATCTTTCTTCATTTGTAGTTATTTTTTAGTCTGTATTTAGTTTTGTTTATATTTTACTCTGTGGGTTATAGCCTCATCTGGGGATTCTAAATTGTCCTTAGGTATGACTGTGAGAGTGAATGGTTGTCTGTCTCTCTGTGTTGGCCCTGCGATGGACTGGCGATCTGTCTAGGGTGTACCTTGCCTCTTGCCCAAAGATGCTGGGATAGGCTCCAGCCCCACCCCACCCCCGCAACCCGAAAAGGATTAAGCGGAAGAAGATGGATGGATGGATGGATGGGTTGACAGCTGTCAGGTTGTGTTTCCGGGTTGTGTGGCGCCGCCTGTCAAGCTGTCAGCCGCTTCTCCCTCACCTCCCTTTACTGCCAAGCTGATTCCAATTATTGTTCCCTTCTCCTGCTCAGGTGAACCCACACCTGTTATCACTTATGTGGTTGGTTCATTCACTCTTTAAGCTCAGTCTGTTCACTTTGTCATTCCCGCCACATTGTATGTACCTCCTGTATTCTCCGCTGAATCAGCAACCATCTTCCTATGTATGTGCTGCTCATCTCTCTGGAGCTTCCCTCGCTCCGAGGCACATCTTGTAAGTTTTCCCTTGTTTGACATTTTTGTATTTTGGGCACATTTTGGACTGTGATGTTTCTTTGTTAAATTAATGCACAACACCAACCAGAGCTTGGGCTTGTCTCTCTCCGCCTCGTAGAGGTGTACATGACACAGGTCTTACATGTTTAATCTGATAAATAAATATAGCATTTATAATAAAATTACAGAACAAGTTGTGTGCACTCATGTGAAAGTGCAGTCAAAGATCAGCTCTCAAACAGTTGGTATCACAGGAAATGAATGTGTCTTTCCTTGCAATAGCATCATTGCTCAATGCAAAGTCCTGCTTTGCCACCGCCAGATGCTCCAGACCATTTCCCTGCCTTATGTTTGGTGCATGTTAGGAAAGTGTCACTGTCAGCCTGATGGGTATTAAGAAGGTCTGGAAGTTGGATGAAGAAATGAAACATTTAACAACATACTGATTCAGGGACAAAATGATTGGTAATCCTCATTAAACACAACAGTTGCTGCCTGTAGCAAAATGTGTCTATCTGATAATTAAGTTAAACATGACTTTCAATAAAATATGGCGTTTTAGTGGATTCAAGCTGTTATACAAAAAGAGAGGAGGCATTACTAAGTACTAATTGTGATGTAACACTTTCTTCAAGGGTTTCACATAAAAAATAGTTTTGCCATATGTTATTTGATTTTCCAACAAAATAAAACAGCTGAATGAACATCCTCAAAGACTGGTGATTCTGTCATGCTTATTTATTTCCACACATGTATGTGGCATGATTTTACCACTTGTAAGTGAACTGACAATAAAATAGGACAGTGATCACTTTTTCTTTTTTAATTTCCCAGTCTACAAGTATATGAATAGCACAGAGAAGAGATAAGACTTTGCAGCTAAGATGCACGAGTGGTGCTGCACTATTTTTAAACTCATACACAGTGTTCTGTTTCACCTACCAACAATTACCATAATTTGTTATCTTCATTTCTTGCACCAGTTTTCAAGTCTTTTTTAGTGGCTACATAAGATCAGCCCCAAAGAATTCAAAAGACTACTAAACCTTCCATGGACATCCAGTAAAACTGTACTATTGGAATACAAATCACCCTTCCTGCCCAGGACATAGTCATTGCCAGACAGATTACTGCCTCACTAGATTCATTTAATGTTGTCTCAGCTCACGTATAGATCAATATCAAAGCCAAGAAGAAGTCCTTTACACTGCCCTTGATATTCTGCACTGTGCATTACTGGCAGAAATCTTTGTCTGCCAAATGCAGTGGACAAAACTGGTTAAAGACTTCATGATGAAAGGGTATTGCTGACAATGAAATCACTAGTATATGCTTACTGTACCAAGCAAAGACAGGTCAAAGGTTGTGTGATTGTTTCACTCACCTCCTGTGTTGTAGGTGTATTCTAGGAGGGGCCAATGTGTTTTGTGTAAAATGAGATTTGCATAGTAAATATCCACAGAAACAAACAGACATGATTAACTATTTATTTACAAGAACAGTGATTATAAAGCAAAAATCAATCTAGTATCTCACGGAGCGGTGAGTGTTGAGGAATGTTCACAAACATTGCACTTTTTGGGTTTCATCATGGTTTGTAGATGGTTGCAAAACAGTTTGCACACAGTTTTTAAGGCCCCACACAGTTTTGTTGTGAAAGATCTTAGGGGGCTAACCAAAAAGAACTTCAGTGACAGGTTTCTTACAACGCTTACAATTATTTTGCAACTGTGGAAAATGAATTCACAAAAAAAAAAAAAAGAATAGAGTAAAATTGGCTTTATTGTCATTGTACAGTAGTACAGCACAATGGAATTGTGGGTGATCCACAAGGCTACTGTGCAATAAAGTTAGAGAGAAATCAGGTTGACGCCTGAATTTATTTCCAATTGTGTAAAAAAAAATTTCACTTGTGTTTTTGCTTTCAAGTAGATGCTAAATTAAGTTGAGAAAGTTAATTTGACGCGAATTTACGGCAATCGACGTCAAGGGGTTAAATGTGAACATGTTCAAAATCTCTTGGTGACCTTAAAACTGTTGCCAAACTATTTGGCAACCTTTTACAAACCCTGATGAAATCCAGAAAGTGCCAAGTTCTTGAGTGTTCCTAACCCTAATCACTTGAGATACGGGGTAAAGTTCTTTTTTGTTCACCTAGTAGTGAACACTAGCAACTGTTTAAGACCCTTTTTGATAAAAGTTTTGGTGACCTTAAAAACAGTGTGAATTGTTTTGTAGCCTTTTTATGAACCCTGGCAAAATCCAAAAAGCCTTCATGAATGTTCCTCAGCATTCACCCCTCTGTGAGATATTAGCTTGATTTTTGATGATATTTGTCAGAAACGTTGGTGAATCCAGAAATCACCACATTCATCAGTATTCACTGCTCCATGACACTCTGAGTGTAGTTCAAGAGAAAGAAAGGTGGTTTCATTTGGATGAAAAAAAAAAAAAATCAGTGACGTAAAGAAAAATTGTGGAAAATCATTTTAGTAACAAAGTAGCAACAAAAACAAGATAGTTATCTATTAAGATTCAGGTAAATTAAGCAACCGACTTATAGACAGGTTAAAAGCATTTAAGACATCACCTTTTTGGTAAAAGAGAGAAACCTTGAGGGATACTGCAGTGCTCTACGTAGGTGGAGGAGGGGGCAAACCATGCTGACTGAGCATGTTTGCACAATTGGTTAGACAGCCACGGGCCACCGGGGTGGCGCCAAAAAAGATCTGGTCCCTGAAGCGTCTCCTGGACCATTTGCTGTCTCATCTCATAGCCTTGTTGAGTCAAGCAGACTGGGTCTCTCTGCACTATGATGGCTGGAGCTTCAAAATGGGAAGACTTAAATTTTCATTAAAAGGTCAAAACACAGCCTGGGTCCACAGATGGACGAAAGCACAGAAGGTGAAACTTACAAAAACTTTAAACAGATATTATCCAGTAATCATGAGAAAAAAAAAAACAGTTTAATATTGACTTGACTATAGGAACACGGGAATAAAACATAAACACTAATGCACAAAAATTACAGTGCTGTGAAAAAGTATTTGCCGCCTTCTTGATTTCTTATATTTTTGCATATTTGTTACACCTAAATTATTCAGATCATTAAACAAATTTTAATATTAGACAAAGATAACCTGAGTAAATACAAAATGCATTTTCTGGATGATGATTTCATTTATTAAGGAAAGAAAGCTATCCAAACTTACCTGGCCCTATGTGAAAAAGTAATTACCCCCTATCTGCCCCCTAAACCTAATAAGCGTTTGTGCCACCATTGGTGCCAACAACTGGCAATGAGTCTTTTACATCACTGTTGAGGGTTTTTGACCCACTCTTCTGTGCAGAATTGTTTAAACAGTCGAATTGGAGGGCTTCATGAACTGATGGGCGGACATTGTCCTTCAGGATTTTCTGGTAGAGGGCAGAAGTCATTGTTCTGTCAATTTAAGATAAGATAAGATAAGATAAGCCTTTATTAGTCCCACAATGGGGAAATTCCAGGATTGCAACAGCACAGGGATAGCAACACTCAGAGCAACAATCAGAAGGCAAGAAAAAAAAAAGAGCAGCTAGTATACATATGTACATATTAATATAAATATATATATATATATATATATATATATATATATATATATATATATACAGTATATATAGACACACAGTGCGGAGCATTGGGCAAATTGGGCAATTTGGGCAAGTTGTCCAGGTCCTGAAGCAGCAAAGCAGCCCCAGACCATTACACTGCCGACACCATGTTTGACTGTTCATACAATGTTCTTTTATGAAATTCTGTGTTAGTTTTATGCCAGATAAAACAGGACACGTCTGCCAAAAAGTTCAACTTTTGTGTCGTCAGTCCCCAGAATATTTTCCCAAAAGTCTTAAGGATCATCTAGATGTTTTCTGGCAAATGTGAGACGAGTCTTTGTGTTCTTTTTGTCCAGCAGCAGTTTTTGTCTTGGAACTCTCCCATGCAATTCTCTTTGCCCAGTCTCTTTCTTATTGTTCCATTGTGGACCAGTGTCCAAACTGAGGCCTGTGAAGCCTGCAGTTCTTTAGATGTTGTTCCGGGTTTTTGTTTCTCATCTGTTCTTGAATTTCTTTTGATTACAGTGGGATGTTGTCATTATTCCTCATGCGCTTTTACACAGCGCACGGAGGAAAGAATTAAACCCACTCGCAGGAGTATGTTGTGTGCATTTATTACAGGGAGTGCAAAAAACAGTTCCAAATAACAGATGAGCGTACAGAAAGAGATTCAGCAGATCAACATAACCAGAGAGTAGTACGGGGTACACAAGGATGTCCCAAAGGATGCTCTACAGAACAGGTGAGTAAGACATGGGGAAAAATGTTCCATGGCAGACGGAACTGCAGAGTAGGAACGGGAAAGTGCCCAGGAAAGGAACTGCCAGGCAGACCTGGACGGCAGGGGCGAAACAGTCAGTACTCACACAGGCTGGAACAGTCCGAGTAGGTCCAAGTGATCATCCCGATGAGACAAACCCAACCAGTTACAAATGATCACGCCACCCAGTGTGATGCTGTACAGCAACAGTAAGCAGGGCATCTAGACATGAGTGACGGAGTTCAAATACTGAGTGAAAACTAACACAGAGCTGGGCTAGCGTTAGACAACAATGTGGGACAACAGTACACAATGATCCAGCAAGCTCTTCCAGCCAAGACAATGCTTAAGTAATGCCAATCCTAATGAGGAAAGAGATTGCCGGTGTGAGTAGTGAAAGAATGGGTGTGGGAATGAGTGGGCAGGACTGAGTGGAAACACCTGTGTGAATGGACGTCTGTGAGCAAGTGAGTAAGAGTGAGTAGGTGTGTGTATGTGTGTAAGAGTGTGCATGGGAGAAAATGTATGTTTGTGTGTGGGTGTGTGCGTGAGCAGAGGAGTGACAGCAATAATGAACCACAGCTGACAAGACTGGCAAGAGAGAGGGAGGCGTGGCCAAGCTGTCAGGGAGCCGAGCGGACCCCAGAGGCTCCCTGAGAGCACCTGATGGAAAATAAGACAAAAATGCATGAAAGAGCAAACAGCCACCGCGTCACAGAACTGGGCTTGAATATCAAGCCTAGTTCATGACAGAGCCTCCCCCTCAAGGGGTGGACCCAGACAACCTTAGTAACACCAGAAGGGAAAAAAGGACACCCCCCTTCCCCAGGAAACAAACAACAAACCAGGGTGGGCGGTGGGGAAGCAGGTTTGGAGGGAACCAGCAAGCAAAAAAAAAAAAAATAAAAAAATAACATAAGCACAAAATTCAAGAAAAATAAGGTGAGCCTCCCTCCAACTCCTCAACCTAGAACAATACCCCCACAAACCCAGGAGTTCAACAGTTCAGGGGGCCAACCAGAGTCCCAGGCCCAAGGAGCAATGAGAGGAGGCCAGTCGGGTGGTCCGTCTGGGCGCAAAACCAGTTGGACCACCCGGGGGAATGGATCAGGTGGCTGGCCAGGGAAATTGGGCCACCTAGCCCCATAACTCAGTTTACCGGGTGGCCAGCCTGGATCCTTGAGCCACCAGCCCAACAGAGGCGGCCTGGGAGGGGGTCTCCCCACGGGAAAACTCAAAACAGGGAGAGGGAGCCGGGAAAGGGGAACCCCAAAGTCATCGGACAGTGACGAGAGGGGGACCACCCTGCCCCCCGTAGTCTCAAGCTGAGGGACAGTTGCACCTACGGTGGTCGCGGTCCGGGACGACAATGCACCCTCGGTGGACCCTGGCTGGAGCTCCGCTGCACCCGCGGTGGACTCCGACTGGAGCTCCACTGCACCCGCGGTGGACTCCGGCTGGGCCCCAGTAACGTCCATGGCAACCTCTGCAGCAAACTCAGACAGTGAACCTGGATCCTTGGTGGCCTCAGGTGGCGTTAGCTGCTCTCCAGTGACCCTGGCAGGGAACTTTGAGACCGGAGAGAGAGAGAGAGAGAGAGAGAGAGAGAGAGAGAGAGAGAGAGAGAGAGAGAGAGAGAGAGATTTTGATTTTTAAAAGATCTTTAATAAACACACTTGTCCATCAGTCAATACAATTTCTATATCATGCTATGTTACACAGAAAATTAATCCCCCAAAAAACGCCCCAAAAAAAGCTGTCCATCATGAACTGAACAGAGGACATTCTCCAGGGACCAGAGGGTCCTGAAACCTTCCACATCCCCATTCCCCATAAAAAACTGAAAGTCCAGCCTGATTCTGGCTTTAAGTAGCCTCACAAATAAAATTTTGACATCAACATCATTCTCAACATTTTCAAGTTTTCTTCTCCGGCTTACATAGATAGCCAACTTTGCCTGCCCTAAAACAAAGTTCAGTAGTTGACACTTCTGCTTAAAACGACGATTGTACATAAAACCACAAATGAAAACCTGCTTAGAGAAAACTTCCTTAAAAATATGAAAAAGTTTTGTGAGAAGTTCAAAGAGGCCACTCAGGCGCTGACATTCAATAAAACAATGAAAAACAGTCTCCCTAGAGGAACAAAAAACACACTGATCACTGACACTGCTGTTAATCACAGAAACAAAAGCATTGACAGCTATAATACCATGTAGGACCCTCCACTGTAAGTCTCCATGCCTCTTAGGGAGAGGGGCTTTGTAAAGAGCCCTCCAGGCAGGCCGATGCCCTTTTCCTAGTTTAAAATAGGCTCTCCAAGGAGTGTCCACACAGGTGTTCAATCGGTCCTTGTTGAGTGCCATCACCACCAGTCTGTAGAGTGCCTTACCACTGGCTCCTCCAAAGTCCACACCAGTGGGAGCACAGAATGCCAGTAAGGAGCAAGGAGCGACGTCAAAGTCCATATAGAGCGTGAGAGAGGGAAAGGGGTCAGTGCTTTCTGGCTGCAGCGTGCCATTGCTAAAGTCCAAGAGTAGGGAGTGCTCAAGTCCATGAAGCTCCTGTTTCCAGTGTGCAAGAAGACCATCGATGAAACGATTCGACCTGACACCAAGATGAGCTGCTAAAGCTGAGGCGTTGTTGAGGCCAGGACCAGCCAGTTCCACCACTTGCTTCAGAGTGAGAATGTTCCTGGAACACAGCCTATCAAGGAAGGTCCTTCCAACTCCCGGCAGGACACCAAGGCGACCACCAAAAACCAGCGGCTCCCTCAACAACCAGTAGAGGGAATCGCATGGCCCTCTTTGTTTTTTAAAAAGAGTCCACACTGAAAAGAGACTGCGGTAAAAACTGGGTAAAGACAGTGCATTAGAGTTCTTAAAATCCATTAAAAACACAGGGAGGTCTAGCCCAAGCCCAAGGACTCTCTGTAAAATAACACAGGCCAAAGGCCTCCATACCAGGTCCTGGGGGCCCGTCAGCAGTCTCTGTATGAAAGTCAGTCTAAAAGCAGCACCTCTACTAGCTAAATGAATCACTCCTTGCCCCCCCCCCTCCTCTTTGGGAAGAAATAACAGGGCTTGAGGAACCCAGTGGAGTCCACCCCCCCAAAAAAAGTCCACCAAAACAGACTGAATTTTGGACAACAAACCAGCAGGGGGGTCCATGCACATGAGGCGGTGCCACAGGGATGAGGAAACAAGATTATTTAAAATGAGCACTCTTCCTCTAAAAGATATTCTTGGCATTAGCCACTTCCACTTGTTTAGTCTCCCGTTAATCTTCTCTATGACCCCATCCCAATTTTTTTGCTCAAACTGCTGATTTCCAATAAAGACGCCAAGATACTTAAAACCTCCTTTTTTCCAAATCAACCCACCCGGCAGCGTAAGCTGATTTTCTAGTTTCTCCCCCACCATCAGAGCCTCGCTTTTTCCCCAGTTTATCTTTGCAGAGGAAAGTTGGCCAAAAAGATTGACACTCCTAACCAGAACGTCAATGTCACTCTGCTTGTTTAGCAGAATGACTACATCATCTGCATAGGCCGACAGCTTGAACGTGGTGTCACAGCCAGGAAAAGTAACTCCTGATAGATCCCTTCTCAGGCAGTGAAGCAAAGGCTCTATGGCGAGGGAGTACAGCATCCCTGAGAGAGGGCAGCCCTGCCGAACCCCCCTCTGGACTTTTAAAGGGGCAGACAGGCCCCCATTTATCTTCAGCACACTCTCAATGTCACTGTACAAGACCCGTATCCTGGCTAT
Source organism: Pholidichthys leucotaenia (assembly GCA_020510985.1). Taxonomy (NCBI): domain Eukaryota; kingdom Metazoa; phylum Chordata; class Actinopteri; order Cichliformes; family Pholidichthyidae; genus Pholidichthys; species Pholidichthys leucotaenia. The sequence goes on along the minus strand of CM035840.1, from coordinate 276,688,637 downwards.
GAAGCCTGGGCTGAACCCAAAAGCTGTTAAAACTGTCCATAAATATTGGTGTTCAACCCGATCAAATGCCTTTTCCTGGTCAATTGAAATCAAACCAGTTTCTACCGCCAATGAACCAGAGACCTCCAAAATATCCCGAATTAAAGTGACGTTGTCACTAATCAGCCTGCCAGGCACACAGTAAGTCTGGTCTACATGAATGAGCTCGCTCATCACCTTTCTCAGTCTTCGGGCCAGAGCTTTTGAGAGAATCTTGTAGTCTGTGCAGAGCAGAGAGACTGGCCTCCAGTTCTTTAGGCTCTGGAGGTCCCCCTTTTTCGGCAACAGTGTGATGATGGCCCTCCTGCAGGTCGTGGGTAGGGTCCCCCTTTCCAAGCTATCTTGGAGAACCTCCAGCAGGTCTGGACCAAGCAGGGGCCAGAATTCCTTAAAAAAGTCCACAGAGAGACCATCTATGCCTGGTGATTTTCCATTCTGGAGGCTCATTAGCGCCGTATGCAGCTCAGACAGAGACAGTGGAGCATCCAAGCCGGCAACAAGGTCCTCTGAGAGCACTGGAAGACCATCAAGGAAAACCTGGCCCAGTGACGTGTCCTCCCTCCACTCTGCTCTAAACAATTCACTGTAAAAGCTAGCAGCGTGTTTCCTGATCTCTGCTGCTGTGGAGATTGTTCTCCCGTCATCACCCAACAAGGAGTGAATGAGCTTTCTCTGTCCATTTTTCCCCTCCAGTCCAAAAAAGTACTGGGAGGGCGAGTCCATCAGAGCTACATCCATGTAGCGTGAGCGGACCAGAGCACCCTGTGCGGTGACCCCTAGCAAGCTAGCCAAGGCTGACCTTTTTGACTTGAGAGCCTCTAAGTGCTCCTGTTTTCCTGTAGAACTGAGCAACTCCTCTAGTTCTACCACCTCAGTCTCCAGAACTTTCAAGGATTGGGTCAAGCTACGAGTGACATTTTGAGTGTACTGTTGGCAGAGTTGTTTTATCTGGGCCTTACCAAAATCCCACCACAATTGGAGAGAACTAAAAGAGGGTTTTTGTTCCCTGTGTGACTTCCAAACATCATGAAAAACCTCTTTAAAAAACACATCATTTAAAAGTGTATTGTTAAAATGCCAAAAAGCACTCTTACACTTTACATTTTCAATAAACACAGAACAAAACAGCAGGCAGTGATCAGTGAAACCAACAGGACAGATACAACTATTTTTAAAAACACTCATTTGATGTTTAAAACCATAAAAACGGTCTAACCTAGCCATAGATAAAAGGTTATCTTTGACATGGCTCCAGGTGTACTGCCTCTGGTCCCCATGATGTGATCTCCACACATCGGCCATTTCATGTGTTTTCACCAGTTCTCTCAGCCTATTGGCAGAAGCAGGGTGAGGCTCCTGATGGTTCCTGTCTAGTCTGTGGTTTAATGTACAGTTAAAATCACCCCCCAGAAATAAAAAACTATTTGGATCACAGGACTTAACCGTATCCGAAAGCACGTCAAAGACCCTGATCCTCTCTGCTCTCTGTGTTGGCACATACACGTTTATAAAAACGAAGTTCACGTTTTCAAACTGTACCTTTAATAAGAGGAAATGACCTCTCACCACCTCTTCTACCTCATAAGAGACAGGCACACAACCCCGAGAGAAAAGTACAGCCACCCCCCCACTGCTACTGGATTTGTGGCTAAAAAAAATGCAGCCATCCCACTCTTTTCTCCAATGGCTCTCAATGTCCACAGTGCTGTGAGTCTCCTGGACCATCAGCACGTCAAGTTTCTTTAAATTAAAAAGCTTGTATAAAGAGGCCCTTTTTACATCATCCCTGGCCCCATTAATATTGAGAGTGCCAATTCTAAGGTGGGGCATTAAAAAGGATAAAAATAGGGTACAGTAAAAAAACACACACATAGCATAAAAGGGAAGAAACAAACTAAGAGTCAACATGACTGTTAGTAATTTGCAATTTCAGTTTAGCAACCAGTTTCTTTAAACGATAAATTTCCTGATCAGTGAAAGTTTCATTCCCATCATTCAGTTTCATAAATTTGCGAGCTGATGCCACGAATAACTCCAGATCTGGAAAGTAATTTTCCACTTTCACAGCTCTGCTCCCCTTAGTCACCTGGAGAAATTGCCTAATTTTAGTAAAACAATAGGAGCTTTGCTCCTCCTGCGTCTGCGTCTGCATCAGTTCAGACTCATCTCCACTTTCGTCAGAAACGCTCTCATTCAGTAAATCTAAATTCCCAACCCTACTAGATTTAGCAGAGCTCTGCAAGTTTTCCGCACTTTTCCTTTTTTGTGCAGCTTTAAAAGGATCCTCTTCAACAAAACTACATTCCTGCATTTCTTCATGAAACGCAACGTTTGTCATGCAGTGTTTGCTCTTTGTGTCCGCTACAGCCTCAAACCGCTCCTCCCCCGCCTGCAAAGTCTGTTCATTCACGTTCCTTCGTTTAACTGCACTTTTACTTACACCCTCCACCTGTTTACCCCGGGCGACAGGCTCGTCACAATGATCAGAGCTGCCGCCAGACAGAAATTCCCCACCATCACTGTTTGGGGGGGCAACTACCGCGCCCGCCGCGGCCACCCCAGCAGAGGCGGCCGCGGCCGCCCCAGCACAAGCGGACGCGGACGCCCCCGCAGAAGTAGAAGCGGACGCGGATGCGGCCGCGGACTGCGGCCGCGACCACCCCAGCACAAGCGGGCGCCGCAGCGGCATCCGCCGCACCACATGTAGCGCTACCCTCCGGACCACCAGAAACAGCGGCGTCACCTTTCTTACCGCCAGTGCTCTTTGTGTTCGCCTTTTCAGGACATGACCTAATAAGATGGCCTTCTGCGCCACACGCAAAACACTTCATGGTTTCAGATGTTGCAAACACCAAGTAGCTAAAGCCGTCAATCCTGAAATTAAAAGACGCGTTCAGTTCAGCAGAGCTGTCTTTCAACACCATGAAACACTGCCTCCTATGACATACAACATGCTTCAGCAGGGGTGATTTACTACCCAGAGAGACCATTCTGATAGGGGACACAACCTGGCCAAAACAGGACAACTCTCTAATCAGCTGATCATTTTTAACGAAAGGAGGAGCGTTTGAGATGGTGATCCTCCTAGACGGGTTCGCCAGCGGTAAAACGGGAGTAAAAGTGTCACCTAGGACCACTCCCTGTGCCACCACCTGATCAGCTTTTTCAGTCGAATCCAGAAAGATCACAATTGCGCTGTTCATCCTTGATGCTGATTTTATGCTGCCATGCCCAACCACCTGTCCTACAGCGAGGCTGGCCTCCTCCACAGAACAGGGAACTGTCGGGAGGATTCTCACGCCATGACGCCGGGTTAAGCGCTCAAACTCCACACCACCATCAATCACCGGCATGATGCCGGCCGGGAAAAACCGGCAGCAGAAGCTACCGTTCCCCAACACACTCACTCCAACACTCACACCCCAGCACACACACACTCAACCCACTATATTAAACACACACACCTCAAACACACAAGATAGAGAAAAAGTTAGAAAATACAAAGTTTAAAGTACTCACTCGACACCACTCCACACCCCTGCTCCCACAAACGCCCACGCATGCGCACGAGAGAGAGAGATTGATTTTTAAAAGATCTTTAATAAACACACTTGTCCATCAGTCAATACAATTTCTATATCATGCTATGTTACACAGAAAATTAATCCCCCAAAAAACGCCCCAAAAAAAGCTGTCCATCATGAACTGAACAGAGGACATTCTCCAGGGACCAGAGGGTCCTGAAACCTTCCACATCCCCATTCCCCATAAAAAACTGAAAGTCCAGCCTGATTCTGGCTTTAAGTAGCCTCACAAATAAAATTTTGACATCAACATCATTCTCAACATTTTCAAGTTTTCTTCTCCGGCTTACATAGATAGCCAACTTTGCCTGCCCTAAAACAAAGTTCAGTAGTTGACACTTCTGCTTAAAACGACGATTGTACATAAAACCACAAATGAAAACCTGCTTAGAGAAAACTTCCTTAAAAATATGAAAAAGTTTTGTGAGAAGTTCAAAGAGGCCACTCAGGCGCTGACATTCAATAAAACAATGAAAAACAGTCTCCCTAGAGGAACAAAAAACACACTGATCACTGACACTGCTGTTAATCACAGAAACAAAAGCATTGACAGCTATAATACCATGTAGGACCCTCCACTGTAAGTCTCCATGCCTCTTAGGGAGAGGGGCTTTGTAAAGAGCCCTCCAGGCAGGCCGATGCCCTTTTCCTAGTTTAAAATAGGCTCTCCAAGGAGTGTCCACACAGGTGTTCAATCGGTCCTTGTTGAGTGCCATCACCACCAGTCTGTAGAGTGCCTTACCACTGGCTCCTCCAAAGTCCACACCAGTGGGAGCACAGAATGCCAGTAAGGAGCAAGGAGCGACGTCAAAGTCCATATAGAGCGTGAGAGAGGGAAAGGGGTCAGTGCTTTCTGGCTGCAGCGTGCCATTGCAAAAGTCCAAGAGTAGGGAGTGCTCAAGTCCATGAAGCTCCTGTTTCCAGTGTGCAAGAAGACCATCGATGAAACGATTCGACCTGACACCAAGATGAGCTGCTAAAGCTGAGGCGTTGTTGAGGCCAGGACCAGCCAGTTCCACCACTTGCTTCAGAGTGAGAATGTTCCTGGAACACAGCCTATCAAGGAAGGTCCTTCCAACTCCCGGCAGGACACCAAGGCGACCACCAAAAACCAGCGGCTCCTTCAACAACCAGTAGAGGGAATCGCATGGCCCTCTTTGTTTTTTAAAAAGAGTCCACACTGAAAAGAGACTGCGGTAAAAACTGGGTAAAGACAGTGCATTAGAGTTCTTAAAATCCATTAAAAACACAGGGAGGTCTAGCCCAAGCCCAAGGACTCTCTGTAAAATAACACAGGCCAAAGGCCTCCATACCAGGTCCTGGGGGCCCGTCAGCAGTCTCTGTATGAAAGTCAGTCTAAAAGCAGCACCTCTACTAGCTAAATGAATCACTCCTTGCCCCCCCTCCTCTTTGGGAAGAAATAACAGGGCTTGAGGAACCCAGTGGAGTCCACCCCCCAAAAAAAAGTCCACCAAAACAGACTGAATTTTGGACAACAAACCAGCAGGGGGGTCCATGCACATGAGGCGGTGCCACAGGGATGAGGAAACAAGATTATTTAAAATGAGCACTCTTCCTCTAAAAGATATTCTTGGCATTAGCCACTTCCACTTGTTTAGTCTCCCGTTAATTTTCTCTATGACCCCATCCCAATTTTTTTGCTCAAACTGCTGATTTCCAATAAAGACACCAAGATACTTAAAACCTCCTTTTTTCCAAATCAACCCACCCGGCAGCGTAAGCTGATTTTCTAGTTTCTCCCCCACCATCAGAGCCTCGCTTTTTCCCCAGTTTATCTTTGCAGAGGAAAGTTGGCCAAAAAGATTGACACTCCTAACCAGAACGTCAATGTCACTCTGCTTGTTTAGCAGAATGACTACATCATCTGCATAGGCCGACAGCTTGAACGTGGTGTCACAGCCAGGAAAAGTAACTCCTGATAGATCCCTTCTCAGGCAGTGAAGCAAAGGCTCTATGGCGAGGGAGTACAGCATCCCTGAGAGAGGGCAGCCCTGCCGAACCCCCCTCTGGACTTTTAAAGGGGCAGACAGGCCCCCATTTATCTTCAGCACACTCTCAATGTCACTGTACAAGACCCGTATCCTGGCTATGAAGCCTGGGCTGAACCCAAAAGCTGTTAAAACTGTCCATAAATATTGGTGTTCAACCCGATCAAACGCCTTTTCCTGGTCAATTGAAAACAAACCAGTTTCTACCGCCAATGAACCAGAGACCTCCAAAATATCCCGAATTAAAGTGACGTTGTCACTAATCAGCCTGCCAGGCACACAGTAAGTCTGGTCTACATGAATGAGCTCGCTCATCACCTTTCTCAGTCTTCGGGCCAGAGCTTTTGAGAGAATCTTGTAGTCTGTGCAGAGCAGAGAGACTGGCCTCCAGTTCTTTAGGCTCTGGAGGTCCCCCTTTTTCGGCAACAGTGTGATGATGGCCCTCCTGCAGGTCGTGGGTAGGGTCCCCCTTTCCAAGCTATCTTGGAGAACCTCCAGCAGGTCTGGACCAAGCAGGGGCCAGAATTCCTTAAAAAAGTCCACAGAGAGACCATCTATGCCTGGTGATTTTCCATTCTGGAGGCTCATTAGCGCCGTATGCAGCTCAGACAGAGACAGTGGAGCATCCAAGCCGGCAACAAGGTCCTCTGAGAGCACTGGAAGACCATCAAGGAAAACCTGGCCCAGTGACGTGTCCTCCCTCCACTCTGCTCTAAACAATTCACTGTAAAAGCTAGCAGCGTGTTTCCTGATCTCTGCTGCTGTGGAGATTGTTCTCCCGTCATCGCCCAACAAGGAGTGAATGAGCTTTCTCTGTCCATTTTTCCCCTCCAGTCCAAAAAAGTACTGGGAGGGCGAGTCCATCAGAGCTACATCCATGTAGCGTGAGCGGACCAGAGCACCCTGTGCGGTGACCCCTAGCAAGCTAGCCAAGGCTGACCTTTTTGACTTGAGAGCCTCTAAGTGCTCCTGTTTTCCTGTAGAACTGAGCAACTCCTCTAGTTCTACCACCTCAGTCTCCAGAACTTTCAAGGATTGGGTCAAGCTACGAGTGACATTTTGAGTGTACTGTTGGCAGAGTTGTTTTATCTGGGCCTTACCAAAATCCCACCACAATTGGAGAGAACTAAAAGAGGGTTTTTGTTCCCTGTGTGACTTCCATACATCATGAAAAACTCCCTTAAAAAACACATCATTTAAAAGTGTATCATTAAAATGCCAAAAAGCACTCTTACACGTTACATTTTCAATGAAAACAGAACAAATCAGCAGGCAGTGATCAGTGAAACCAACAGGACAGATACAACTATTTTTAAAAACACTCATTTGGTGTTTAAAACCATAGAAACGGTCTAACCTAGCCATAGATAAGAGGTTATCTTTAGCATGGCTCCAGGTGTACTGCCTCTGGTCCCCATGATGTGATCTCCACACATCGGCCATTTCATGCGCCTTCACTAGTTCCCTCAGCCTATTGGCAGAAGCAGGGTGAGGTTCCTGATGGTTCCTGTCCAGTCTGTGGTTTAATGTACAGTTAAAATCACCCCCCAGAAATAAAAAACTATTTGGATTACAGGATCTAACCATATCTGATAGCATATTAAAGACCCTGATCCTTTCTGCTCTCTGGGTTGGCACATACACGTTTATAAGAACCAAGTTTACGTTTTCAAGCTGTACCTTTAGCAAGAGTACATGTCCTTTCACCACCTCTTCTACCTCATAAGAGACAGGCACACAACCCCGAGAGAAAAGTACAGCCACCCCTCCACTATTATTGGATTTGTGGCTAAAAAAAATGCAGCCATCCCACTCTTTTCTCCACTGGCACTCAATGTCTACAGTGCTGTGAGTCTCCTGGACCATCAGCACGTCAAGTGCCTTTAAATTAAAAAGCTTGTATAAAGAGGCCCTTTTTACATCATCCCTGGCCCCGTTTATATTAAGAGTGCCAATTCTAAGGTGGGGCATTAAAAAGGATAAAAATAAGGTACAGTAAAAAAACACACACATAGCATAAAAGGGAAGAAACAAACTAAGAGTCAACATGACTGTTAGTAATTTGTGATTTCAGTTTGACAACCAGTTTCTTTAAACGAAAAATTTCCTGATCAGTAAAAGTCTCATTCCCATCATTCGGTTTCATCAGCTTGCGAGCTGATGCCACGAGCTGATGCCACAAATAACTCCAGATCTGGAAAGTAATTTTCCACTTTCACAGCTCTGCTCCCCTTAGTCACCTGGAGAAATTGTCTAATTTTAGTAAAACAATAGGAGCTTTGCTCCTCCTGCGTCTGCGTCTGCATCAGTTCAGACTCATCTCCACTTTCGTCAGAAGCGCTCTCATTCAGTAAATCTAAATTCCCAACCCTACTAGATTTAGCAGAGCTCTGCAAGTTTTCCGCACTCTTCCTTTTTTTTTAAAGCTGCTTTTTTGTGCAGCTTTAAAAGGATCCTCTTCAACAAAACTACATTCCTGCATTTCTTCATGAAACGCAACGTTTGTCATGCAGTGTTTGCTCTGTGTGTCCGCTACAGCCTCAAACCGCTCCTCCCCCGCCTGCAAAGTCTGTTCATTCACGTTCCTTCGTTTAACTGCACTTTTACTTACACCCTCCACCTGTTTACCCCGGGCGACAGGCTCGTCACAATGATCAGAGCTGCCGCCAGACAGAAATTCCCCACCATCACTGTTTGGGGGGACAACTACCGCGCCCGCCGCGGCCACCCCAGCAGAGGCGGCCGCGGCCGCCCCAGCACAAGCGGACGCATCCGCATCCGCGGACGCGGCCGCAGACGCGGCCGCGGACGCGGATGCGGCCGCAGTCGCGGCCACGACCGCCCCAGCAGAAGCGGGCGCCGCAGCGGCATCCGCCGCACCACATGTAGCGCTACCCTCCGGACCACCAGAAACAGCGGCGTCACCTTTCTTACTGCCAGTGCTCTTTGTGTTCGCCTTTTCAGGACATGACCTAATAAGATGGCCTTCTGCGCCACACGCAAAACACTTCATGGTTTCAGATGTTGCAAACACCAAGTAGCTAAAGCCGTCAATCCTGAAGTTAAAAGACGCGTTCAGTTCAGCAGAGCTGTCTTTCAACACCATGAAACACTGCCTCCTATGACATACAACATGCTTCAGCAGGGGTGATTTACTACCCAGAGAGACCATTCTGATAGGGGACACAACCTGGCCAAAACGGGACAACTCTCTAATCAGCTGATCATTTTTAACGAAAGGAGGAGCGTTTGAGATGGTGATCCTCCTAGACGGATTCGCCAGCGGTAAAACGGGAGTAAAAGTGTCACCTATGACCACTCCCTGTGCCACCACCTGATCAGCTTTTTCAGTCGAATCCAGAAAGATCACAATTGCGCTGTTCATCCTCGATGCTGATTTTATGCTGCCATGCCCAACCACCTGTCCTACAGCGAGGCTGGCCTCCTCCACAGAACAGGGAACTGTCGGGAGGATTCTCACGCCATGACGCCGGGTTAAGCGCTCAAACTCCACACCACCATCAATCACCGGCATGATGCCGGCTGGGAAAAACCGGCAGCAGAAGCTACCGTTCCCCAACACACTCACTCCAACACTCACACCCCAGCACACACACTCAACCCACTATATTAAACACACACACCTCAAACACACAAGATAGAGAAAAAGTTAGAAAATACAAAGTTTAAAGTACTCACTCGACACCACTCCACACCCCTGCTCCCACAAACGCCCACGCATGCGCACGAGAGAGAGAGAGAGAGAGAGAGAGAGAGAGAGAGAGAGAGAGAGACTATGACTTTTAAAAAAGGCTTTATTGTACAATTCAAAAATGCCAAAACACCAATATCACGGCCCCAAGTGTGTCACATCTCAAAAGTGCAAACATAACTCATCCCCCTGACCCACAGAACACAAAATTTTCCCTACAGTCCATCTATTGATGAATGCCTCCCAATTGTCCACCATTTGATAGTAAGAGAACTCCACCTGGAGTCTGACTTTCAACAAGACCTTGAAAGCAGACACAGGATCCTCATTGCCAGCGTTGCTAGCCCGATTTTTCCTTGTCAGCCAGATGGCAAGTTTAGCAGTACCAGATAGGAAGTTCATCAAAGTGTGGGCAGCCTTCCTTGCCACCTTATACTTTGGACCATAAATGAACAGACCAAAAGAGAAACATTCACCCAAAGCCTGAAACCACTCGCACAAAATATCAAAAAGTCCAGATAAATGAAAACATTGAACACACAAATGCTCCAGGGTCTCAACTTGTGAACAAAACAAACATCCCCCCCCCCCACAGTTGGATCGAGGCGTGCTCTGTATTTATTTGTAGCTATTGCCCCATGCACAATCCTCCACTGGAGGTCTGCTGTCCGTTTCTCAATAGGTAGCTTGTACATGCACCGCCAGCTGCCTTTCGGGGAGACCTCTGGCCCCAAAAAACCCGCCCACCTCGACTCTGTGACATCCATAAGAGAGCGCAGTTTCAGAACCTTCACACAGATGTGATACACCGTCCGTGTCCCGACAAACTGGAACTTGCCCAGGTGAGGATTTCTGAAGGTCAGCAGGTGATCCTCTCCTCCCTGCCACTCCCCCACAGCTGGAGTTATGGAAATGGCAGGAAAGGTGGACACAGTGTCGTCATCCCATTGATTGGAAAGGGTGCGGTTTGTCACAAACGCTCGAAGCAGTTGTGGCAGGGCAGCGCACACATCCCCCACCACCCTTTGCAGCAGTCTGACAGATGTAATGTTGGCACTCCGCCTCAGCGTATCCATCGATGTGGTTGACATCTTCATAAGATGACCAAGCTTGGTACAGCGTGCCTCCGGCAAACAAGTCCGCAGACTGACCGACTGCAGCACCTCAGCGTCGATGAATCGATTGAAAAACAGTGGTTCCTCGAACAGCCACATGCCCGGTGTCTCGTCATGGAGGTGGGCTACGGTGAAGACTCGCCATGCATGCAAGATGGACATGTAAAAAGCAGACAGTCCAGTAAGGTCCACCGCCCCAGATGTCAGGAGGAAGAGCTGCTTATCATAGCCCAAGCGACCAACTCTCCTCAGGAGCAGTTTAGCAGTGTCCATCCAGCAGGATCCGCATCCGTAAAGGAGGCGTTGTGCAGTTCGAAGCCTGAAGCAGGCGATCTTGGAGTGTATGTCCACCAGGCCCTGTCCCCCCTCGGCCACAGGCAGGTAGAGAACAGGCGCACGGACCCAGTGCCGACCAGACCAAAAGAAGTCCACGATGATCTTCTGAACCTCCTCCACAAGGCTCCTGGGCGGTGTCAAAGCCACAAGCCTATGCCAAAGAGCCGAGGCGACCAGATTATTGGCGACCAGAACCCTGCCTCTATATGACAGCTGTGGTAGCAACCATTTCCATTTTGAAAAGCGAGCACACACCTTGTCCTTAACACCCTCCCAGTGCTTTCGTTCAAAAGCCTCCAAACCCAGAAAACCCCCCAACACTTTGAGACCGGCCGTCCCCCACTGAAGACCGCCGGGTAGACGAGGGACGTCCTGACGCGACCACTGGCCCAGCAATAGACCCTCACTCTTGGCCCAATTCACCCGTGCAGAAGATGCCCTTTCATAAACTGACAAAGTGTCCACCAGACACTGCACATCCCCGTGGGAGGTGATGAAAACGTTGACGTCATCCGCATAAGCAGACAAGACGATTTGGTGGCAACAGCTTGATGGCCCCGGCAGAACCAGACCACCCAGCCGAGTGCGCAACCTGCACAGCAAAGGCTCAATAGCCAAGCTGTACAGCTGACCCGAGAGTGGACACCCCTGGCGTATTCCCCGGTGTACAGGGATTGGCCGACTCAGGCCTGCCCCCATCTTTACCAAACACTCAGCTCCAGTATATAGCAAATTGACCCACCTCAAAAACATATTGCCAAAACCAAACCCCCTCAGGGTGGAAAACAAACAGGAATGGTCAACCCTATCAAAAGCCTTTTCTTGGTCCAAAGACACAATCCCGAACTGTAAGTCATGACATTTACTGAGCTGGAGAACGTCACGTATGAGGAAAACATTGTCCATAATGTTTCAGTCAGGAATACAATATGTTTGATCCTTATACATGATCAAACCCAAGACAGTGCTCAGTCTGTTTGACAGGGCTTTAGAAAGCACCTTGTAGTCCATGCAAAGAAGAGCCACGGCCTCCAGTGTTTCAGCAGGGCCAAGTCCCCCTGCTTAGGCAACAGAGACAGCACTGCACGGCGGCAGGAGACAGGTAATGTTCCCTTTCTGTAACAGGCAGTCAGAACATCATAGAAGTCTGATCCAACAATATTCCAAAAATGCTTAAAAAATTCTGAAGAAAGGCCATCAAGTCCAGGTGCGCGTCCCAGAGCCATCTGATTAACAGCCACAGTTAACTCATCCAAAGTCAGGGCACAGCCCAGAGCGGCCCTGTCCTCCGGGCCGAGCACCGGAAGGGCTTCGAAGAGCTGATTTTGATATTCTTTTTTTTTTTATTACTTATTTTGTACCTGTAGGTAGATTTGTTTTGCAGTCTGGTGACAAACCACCAGCTGCCGGTTGCTGCATGCGCAAGCACCCCTTAACTCCCTGGCCTGCATGTTTTTGGCATGTGGGAGGAAACCGGAGAATTCCTGGAGTAGACCCACGCAAACACGGGGAGAACATGCAAACTCCACACAGATCACTGTTGGCCAGGGGCAGGGATCGAACCCACAATCTGCCTGATTGCTGGGGTCTTTCTGCAACTGTGGGGGTCCTCCCTACAGTTGATAGTGCTATGAGATGACTGTTGTTGTGAAATGGCGCTATATAAATAAAGTTGAATTGAATTGAATTGAATTGAATCTCACGGTCCCCGAGCACCGGAAGGGCTTCGAAGAGCTGATTTTGATATTCTTTTTTTTTTTATTACTTATTTTGTACCTGTAGGTAGATTTGTTTTGCAGTCTGGTGACAAACCACCAGCTGCCGGTTGTTGCATGCGCAAGCACCCCTTAACTCCCTGGCCTGCATGTTTTTGGCATGTGGGAGGAAACCGGAGAATTCCTGGAGTAGACCCACGCAAACACGGGGAGAACATGCAAACTCCACACAGATCACTGTTGGCCAGGGGCAGGGATCGAACCCACAATCTGCCTGATTGCTGGGGTCTTTCTGCAACTGTGGGGGTCCTCCCTACAGTTGATAGTGCTATGAGATGACTGTTGTTGTGAAATGGCGCTATATAAATAAAGTTGAATTGAATTGAATTGAATTGAATCTCACGGTCCCCGCGATCCCCCGGCCGAGGGTAAAACTGTGCTGCCACAGTGCTAACCACTGCGCCACCGTGCAGCCAACACGAGCTACACACGCGCTAAGGCCAACACGGGCTTTTGCAACATGTTCCCGCAGCAAACAGGGCCCCGTAGTAATCCACTGCATGGCGCCGCATCTCGGATGGGTTCGTAGTCAGCCGACCATCTGGGAGTGTCAAGCAAGCCATCAACTTCTTTTTCGCAGTAGACTTCTCCAAATTGAAGAAGAAGGACATTGGTGCATCCATGTCCTGCAGGCGAGTGAAGCGTGACCTCACTAGCGCCCCCTCTCACTCCATGAATGTGCGCAGGGCCGATCTCTTTTCCTGCAGCAAAGGACCAGCGGTAGAATCCTGACCCATAACCAAGCTGGCCTCCAGCCTCTTGACAGCATCCTCAAGTTCACTGACCTTGGCCCTGATGATGGCAGTTGAGTTTGCAGCCTACTGTTGACAAAAAAGGCAAATTTGCACTTTGCCAGCATCCCACCACTGTTCGAGGGAACTAAAATGAGCCTTTGTGGTCCTCCAGTGTTCCCAGAAGCACACAAAATACTGACAAAAGGCGTTGTCCTGAAGGAGCTTGTTATTGAAGTGCCAATAAGATTTTGCCCGTTTCCCTGGTGAGTTCAGTAACATGGCAGTAGCCAGGAGAGAGAGAGAGAGAGAGAGAGAGAGAGAGAGAGAGAGAGAGAGAGAGAGAGAGAGAGTTTTTGACTTTTAAAAAAAGCCTTTATTGCACAATTCCAAAAAATGTAAGCGCACCAACATCATTCCACCAAGTGTCTCACATTGGAAAAAGTGCAAACATAAGTCTTTCCCCCCCACACACACAACACAGAGTATTCCTTGCAGTCCACCTAGGCCACATTGGCAGTGGCAGTAGTGCGAGTCCTCCTCGTAGTCCGTGCAAAGACGAGCCAGAGGCCCCCAGTTCTTAAGGAAGGCCAAGTCCCCTTCCTCCGGCAGTAGAGATAGCGCTGTGCGGCTGCAGCCAGTTCCATTGCACATCCCAGAGACAGTTTCCTCATCTCAGATGGATTGGAGTCCTTAGACCATGCGGGATTTTCAAGCAAGTCATCTGTGCAGCAGGCTCTTCCAGAGTGTAGAAAGAAAACGATGGGGCATCCATACCCTGCAGGTAAAGATCCAGTTCCGTGACAGTCAATTACAGTCAATTAGAAACATCATATAAAAGTCTGATCAAACAATATCCCAAAAATGTGTAAAACAGGCAGAGGAACGACCGCCATTTATTCCATAACTCATCCCCCTGACCCACAGAACACAAAACGTTCCCTACAGTCCATCTATTGGTGAATACCTCCAAATTGTCCACCATTTGGTAGTAAGAGAACTCCACCTGGAGTCTGACTTTCAACAAGGCCTTGAAAGCAGACACAGGATCCACATTGCCAGCGTTGGTAGTCCGATTTTTCCTTGTCAGCCAGATGGCAAGTTTAGCAGTACCAGATAGGAAGTTCAGCAAAGTGTGGGCAGACTTCCTTGCCACTTTATACTTTGGACCGTAAATGAACAAGCCAAAAGAGAAACGTTCACCAAAAGCCTGAAACCACTCCCGCAAAAGATCAAAAAGGCCAGATAAACGAAAACATTGAACAAACAAATGCTCCAGGGTCTCAAATTGTGAACAAAACAAACATTCCCCCCCCACAGTTGGATCGAGGCGTGCTCTGTATTTATTTGTAGCTATTGCCCCATGCACAATCCTCCACTGGAGATCTGCTGTCCGTTTCTCAATAGGGAGCTTGTACATGCACCGCCAGCTGTCTTTCAGGGAGACCTCTGGCCCCAAAAAACCCGCCCACCTCGACTCTGTCACGTCCATCAGAGAGCGCAGATTCAGAACCTTCACACAGATGTGATACACCGTCCTCGTCCCCACAAACTGGAACCTGCGAGAGAGAGAGAGAGAGAGAGTTTTGAGTTTTAAAAAATGGCTTTATTGTACAATTCAAAAATGTAAGAACACCAATATCATGCCCCCAATGTGTCACATCTCAAAAGTGCAAACATAACTCATCCCCCTGTCCCTCAGAACACAAAACATTCCCTACAGTCCATCTATTGGTGAATGCCTCCAAATTGTCCACCATTTGATAGTAAGAGAACTCCACCTGGAGTCTGACTTTCAACAAGGCCTTGAAAGCAGACACAGGATCCACATTGCCAGCGCTGGTAGTCCGATTTTTCCTTGTCAGCCAGATGGCAAGTTTAGCAGTACCAGATAGGAAGTTCATCAAAGTGTGCGCAGACTTCTTTGCCACTTTATACTTTGGACCGTAAATGAACAAACCAAAAGAGAAACATTCACCCAAAGCCTGTAACCACACTTGCAAAAGATCAAAAAGGCCAGATAAATGAAAACATTGAACACACAAATGCTCCAGGGTCTCAACTTGGGAACAAAACAAACATCCCCCCCCCCCCCCCCACAGTTGGATCCAGGCGTGCTCTGTATTTATTCGTAGCTATTGCCCAATGAACAATCCTCCACTGGAGATCTGCCGTCCGTTTCTCAATAAGGAGCTTGTACATGCACCGCCAGCTGCCTTTCGGGGAGACCTCTGGCCCCAAAAAACCCGCCCACTTCGACTCTCTCACGTCCATCAGAGAGCGCAGATTCAGAACCTTCACACAGATGTTATACACCGTCTTCGTCCCCACAAACTGGAACTTGCCCAGATGAGGATTTCTGAAGGCCAGCAGGTGATCCTCTCCCCCCTGCCACTCCCCCACAGCTGGACTTATGGAAATGGCAGGAAAGTTGGACACAGTGTTGTCATGTCATCATGTCGTCATGTACATCCCCATGGGACGTGATGAAAATGCTGATGTCATCCGCGTATGCAGACAAGACGATCGGGTGGCAACTGCTGGAGGGCCCCGGCAGAACCAGACCACCCAGCTGAGTGCGCAACCTGCACAGCAAAGGCTCAATAGCCAAGCTGTACAGTTGACCCGAGATTGGACAACCCTGGCGTATTCCCCGGTGTACAGGGATTGGCCGACTCAGGCCTGCCCCCATCTTTACCAAACACTCAGCTCCAGTATATAACAGATTGACCCACCTCAAAAACATATTGCCAAAACCAAACCCCTTCAGTGTGGAAAACAAATAGGAATGGTCAACCCTATCAAAAGCCTTTTCTTGGTCCAAAGACATAATACTGAACTGTAAGTCATAACATTTACTGAGCTGGAGAACGTCACGTATGAGAACAACATTGTCCATAATGTTTCGGTCAGGAATACAATATGTTTGATCCCAATCTACGATCAAACCCAAGACATTGTTCAATCTGTTTGCCAGGGCTTTAGAAAGCACCTTGTAGTCCGTGCAAAGAAGAGCCACTGGCCTCCAGTTTTTCAGCAGGGCCAAGTCCCCCCTGCTTAGGCAACAGAGATAGCACTGCACGGCGGCAGGAGACAGGTAAAGTTCCCTTTCTGTAACAGGCAGTTAGAACGTAATAGAAGTCTGATCCAATAATATTCCAAAAATGCTTAAAGAAGTCAGAAGAAAGACCATCAAGTCCAGGTGCGCGTCCCAGAGCCATCTGATTAACAGCCACAGTTAACTCATCCAAAGTCAGGGCACAGTCCAGAGCGGCCCTGTCCTCCGGGCTGAGCACCAGAAGACCTTCGAAGAGCTGGTTTTGAGATTCCATGCAACACGGTCCCGCAGCAGACAGGGCCCCGTAGTAATCCACTGCATGGCGCCACATCTCAGATGGATTTGTAGTCACTCGACCATCTGGGAGCGTCAAGCAAGCCATCAACTTCATTTTCGCAGCAGACTTCTCCAGATTGAAGAAGAAAGACGGGGCATCCATGTCCTGCAGGCGAGTGAAGCGTGACCTCACTAGCGCCCCCTTCACTCTTTCCTGCATGAATGTGCGCAGGGCCGATCTCTTCTCCTGCAGCAAAGGACCAGCAGTAGAATCCTGACCCGTAACCAAACTGTCCTCCAGCCTCTTGACAGTGTCCTCAAGTTCACTGACCTTGGCCTTGATGATGGAAGTGGAGTTTGCAGTGTACTGTTGACAAAAAAGGCAAATTTGCACTTTGCCAAGCTCCCACCACTGTTCCAGGGAACTAAAACGAGCCTTTGTGGTCCTCCAGTGTTCCCAGAAACACACAAAATATTGACAAAAGGTGTTGTCCTGAAGGAGCTTGTTATTGAAGTGCCAGTAAGATTTAGTCCCTTCCCCCAGTGAGTTAAGTAACACCGCAGTGGCCAGGTGATGATCCGTGAAACCGACGGGACTTATGTTACTGTGGAGGATTCCGGGGCCAAAGGTTTTAGAAACATATATCCTGTCTAATCTAGCAGCACTGACAACACCATCAGTGACCCTGACCCAGGTATACTGTCTAGCGTTTGCATGTTTAGACCTCCATGTGTCTCATAAGTCGAACTGTACAGTGAAATTTTCTAAGAGTCGAGAAGACTGCAGATGGGGTTCTGCATTAGTGCGATCCACAGTGAAGTCCAAGGTACAGTTGAAATCACCAGCAACAATAAGTTGGTCTTGGTGATAGCTCTGCAATTCATTTGTCAGTGTATTGAAAAAGGCAACCCTTTCAGAACCGTGATTTGGAGCGTAAACGTTGACCAGGCAAAACACGGAATTCCCTATTCCGGCCCTTACAAGAAGCAGCCTGCCCCTCACTATCTCCACAACCGATAAAATTGTTGCATTTGCTGATTCCCCAAACAAAATGGCCACTCCTGCACTAAGATTGGTACCGTGACTGAGTGAAAAAGGGCCCTTCCACCACAAGCCCCAGTCCACTTCATCTGCCGAAGTGGTATGAGTTTCCTGAAAAACAAAATGTTGAGATTTTTTCGTCGGAACAGGTCACTAATTAATCCCCTCTTATGATTGCCCCTCCCACCATTGATGTTTAAGGATCCTAATTTTATGTTTTGCATAGGGCAATAGATCTAAGGAACACCATGCTGTTGCCATGGAAATTATTCCATCTTTGCGCGCTAGAGAGAGACAGAGAGAGAGAGAGAGAGAGAGAGAGAGAGAGAGAGAGAGAGACTGAGTCAGGGTCGCTGGCAGCAGCAGAGCCCGGTGAGGTGAGCCTGGGAGCAGCAGCGAGCTGCCCCTGGCCCTCCTCACCAAGAGTCGGGCAGTGTGACTTCAACATGGCCAAAAGAGACATTATGGAGCACACTTGCCTGAACTCGGGCTCCACCGCTGTCCAGGACTCCGGTGATCGAGGATGCGATGGTTCTGTAGGCTCGGGAGGTGCTGCACCCACGTCGGCCTCCACCGGGGAGTCTGAACCCTTGTCGTTGTCATCCGCGGGGACCCCTGGTAGCGGTGGATCCTCTCCGGCAACCCTAGGAAGGAGCTCAGGGATGACAGGAGAGGAAAAGCGGTTAGGATCACCGGCAGCGGTGGAGCCCGGCAAGGTGAGTTCAGATGCAGCTGAGGGCTGCCCCTGACTCTCCTCCCCAAGAGCCAGGCAAGATCTCTCTAAAACTGACATGAAAAACACAAGAGAGATTACTTGCCTGCACTCGAGCTCCACTGCCGTCAAGGACTCCATCAATCCTGACGATGATGTCTTGGACCCGGTCTGCTGGAGGTCCAGATCACTGAGTGACTCTGCCGCGGTGGGCCCCGCAGCAGGCGTGATGGTGGTTGCAGTCTCTAGGTTTCCAGATGCCGTCTCTGTAGCTGGTGGCTCTTCTGGCATGATGGCTGGGGACTGCCCCACCACTGACCCTGGAATAGGATTCACCAGGGCTTCTAGTTCATCCCCCCTCAGGCAACCAGGTTCCGGAGTTAGCAAACCCTTGGGAGTACCCAGAGAGAATATGGGGAGAATAGGTGAGGGACTATGACATGCCGCTGGATCAGAGAACTCAGGGGACTGCAAACCCTGAGTATATTGGCCAGGGAACAGGCAACATTGTTCATCAACAGAAAAACCCAAATGAGAAAGAACTTTCCTGTTCTCCTGGTTCTTGACGTCTCCAGCGGCATCCGATGCATTCTCCTCCTGGTCTGCATCTGACTCGTCCCTGGGCTCCTTGGTAGGTACTGGAGAAGCCCCCCAAACGGGCACAGAGGGAGAAGAGTCTGCAAGGAAAACTGCCTCCTCACCCTTTGCGAATGTAAAAGCTGAGGGTGAGGTGGCTGCAGGAGGAAAAAACAGCCTAGCTGAGTTCCTTTCCCCCTCCATGAAGCGGTCAATCTCATCCAGTAACGCCCATCTCTGCTCCTCCATCACACGTGTGGGTTGAACGGACCTAGGCTCAGGAGATGAAGTAGGAGCGGAAAAGCCGTGGGAGGAGGGTGACTTCCTCCACCGTGAGCGCTTCTTCCGAGGTTGTGATGGCTCCGCCGTCAGGGAGTTTCTCTCCGGCTCCATGTATGGCTGGGAGAAGATGGCGGAAAGTATGTCATCCACCCTCGGGATTAACCTGAGGCCGGGATGTTCCCACATTACCTCTTCAGCAGTGATCCGAGCCAGCCAAACATCGTCCGGAGACCGCGGCCACTGAGCCCAAAAGAGGGCATCTTCCAAGAGTTCCTGAGTTCTATGCTGCCTGTCTGTCCAGGCCTCCATGGTGTAACTCAGATGAAAGGAGAGAGCACAACCAAAAGGTGAAAAAGAAAAAAATTGTGCACAACTACTCCGCTGGGTTTTGAGCTGGCCGGATCATTTCTGTCATGATCTCCCGTGTGCTTTTACGCAGTGCACAGAGGAAAGTATCAAAACCCACTCACAGGAGTATCAGGAGTATGTTGTGCGCATTTATTACAGGGAGTGCAAAAAACAGTTCCAAATAACAGATGACCATACAGGAAGAGATTCAGCAGATCAACATAACCAGAGAGTAGTACGGGGTACACAAGGATGTCCTAAAGGACGCTCTACAGAACAGGTGAGTAAGACATGGGGAAAAAATGTTCCGTGGCAGATGGAACTGCAGAGTAGGAATGGGAAAATGCCCAGGAAAGGAACCGCCAGGCAGACCTGGACGGCAGGGGCGAAACAGTCAGTACTCACACAGGCTGGAACAGTCCGAGTAGGTCCAAGTGATCATCCTGATGAGAAAAACCCAACCAGATACAAATGATCACACCACCCAGTGTGATGCTGTACAGCAACAGCAAGCAGGGCATCTAGACATGAGTGACAGGGTTCAAATACTGAGTGAAAACTAACATAGAGCTGGGCTAGTGCTAGACAACAGTGTGGGACAACAGTACACAATGATCCAACAATCTCTTCCAGCCAAGACAATGCTTAAGTAATGCCAATCCTAATGAGGAAAGAGATTGCCGGTGTGAGTAGTGAAAGAATTGGTGTGGGAATAAGTGGGCAGGACTGAGTGGAAACACCTGTGTGAATGGACGTCTGTGAGCATGTGAGTAAGAGTGAGTAGGTGTGTGTATGTGTGTGTAAAATTGTGCATGGGAGAAAATGTATGTATGTGTGTATGTATGTGTGCATGAGCAGAGGAGTGACAGTGATAATGAAACATGGCTGACAAGACTGGCAGGAGAGGGAGGCGTGGCCAAGCTGTCAGGGAGCTGAGCGGACCTCAGAGGCTCCCTGAGAGAGCCTGATGGAAAATAAGATAAAAATACATGAAAGAGCAAACAGCCACTGCGTCGCAGAACTGGGCTTGAATATCAAGCCCAGTTCATGACAGATGTGTTGCTTTTTGAGATAATTTAGCCTACTTCAGGTTGTCATACAGGTTCTATTTAAATGATTTCTTAATTCAGAAAGTCTGGCAGTAATCAGGCTTGGGTGTAGCTACTGAAATTGAACTCAGCTTTCCAAAAAAATGTGGTTAATCACAGTTAATTCATGATGTAACATGGGATCAGTTTCTTTTTCACATAGGGCCAGGTAGGTTTGGACAGTTTTTTTTTTCCTTTAATAAATGAAATCATCATTTGAAGACTGCATTTTGCATTTATTCAGGTTATCTTTGTCTGATATTAAAATTTGTTTGATGATCTGAAACATTGAAGTGTGACAAATATTCAAAAATATAAGAAATCATTAAGTGGGCAATTACTTTCTCCCAGCACTGTGCATACATAAAAAATATGCAGAATGACTGAAGAAAAAAACAGAAGCTACTGTAGGTAGTGGCCACTCCCCAAAGGGAGGAACACTTGAAGACTACATGGTGGCATTTTCTCTGCAGCTCAGCAAAGGGCTAGAGAGAATTCAGGACTCAGGGAACTCAGGAAAACAAGGAGCAGAAGAGGAAAAACAGGAGGCTAAAACATTTAAAACAGAGAGTGTGGAGGCAGAACTGCAGTAGAACTGATATCCAACTGTCAGAACAAATGGCTGGGCTTACTGCAGGCAGTGTTGAAGGGCCTTAGCCAGTCACTGAGGATCTACTGTATGTAAATTTCTTTTTGGGGGGAGAAGAGGGGGGGGGGAGTCATAAAATTACACATTCAGTCTTTCTCAAGGGATTAATAACTCATTGATTCATCACCAATCACATGGAAAAGATGGATCAATTTACAACCCCAATTCCAGTAAAGTTGGGGCATATAAAACATAAAAGACAACACAATACAATGATTTAAAAGTCCTTTTCAACATATATTCAGTTGAATACACTACAAAGATGGTATATTTAATGTTCAACCTGATAAATATTGTTTGTTTGTTTGTTGTTGTTGTTTTGTTTTTTTTCCCAAATATTCACTCATTTTGAATTTGATTCCATCAACATGTTGCAACAAAACTGGGACAGAGGCAAGAAAAGACTGGGAGTTGAGGAAATGTCAGCAAAACACCTTTGTGGAACATTCCACAGGTGAAAAGGTTAATTGGAAACAGGTGAATGCTATAACTGGATATTAAAGGAGCATCCTCAAAAGGCTCAGTTGAGTCACAAGCAAGGATGGGATGAGGTTCACCAGTTTATGAACAACTGCATGGAAAAATAGTGCAACAGTTTGAGAATGGTTCTCAATGTACAACTGCAAAGAATTTAGGGATTCCAACAGCTACAGTCCATAATATCATCTAAAGATTCAGAGAATCTGGAGAAATTTCTGCATGTAAGCGGCAATGCTGCAACCAACATTGCCCATGACTTTTGCTCCTCGAGGCGGCACTGATTTAAAAACCAACATCATTCTGTAAAGCATACTACCACATGGGCTCAAGAACACTTTGGAAAATCAGTGTCAGTTAACACAGTTCATTGCTGTCTACAAGTGCAAGTTAAAACTCTACCATGCAAAGCGAAAGCCATCATAATACAATGGGTATCACTGATATATTATGTCAATGACACCCAGAAACACCACCGGTCACTCGAGCCCGAGCTCATCTGAAATGATCTGATACAAAGTGGAAAAGTGTGCTGTGGTCTGACAAGTCCACTTTTCAGATTGGTTTTTGAAATCATGGTTGCTGTGTTAAGAGGAAAAGGACCATCCAGACTGTTATCAGCGCAAAGTTCAAAGGCAAGCATCTGTGATGGTACGGGGGTGTGTTAGTGCCATGGCATGGGTAACTTGCACATCTGTGAAGGCGTCACCAAATGTGCTTTTGTCACCCAACCACCCTGAATGTCTCTTTTTCAGTGCTTGTGTGCTGCGCTCTGGAAAAAAGAAAAAAGCCTGTGCCCTTAATCCTAGCAAGATTGTCACTCACAGCTCAGCACTTCAGCTTTTCCTATGGTCAGACTTTCTACTTATTTTTTAATATCAGTTTCTAAATAACAATGGACAGGACACATATTGTAGCATTGGCAGCAGCTCTGGATGCAAAATATAATGACAGAAAAGAAAACAGGAGTCTGGGTAGAGACTGTACCGGCGTCCTATATCCAGCTCTTCCTCAATTCTGATTGGCTGCTTAGAAAGGTCTGACATTGACAAGCTCAGCTGGAGTCTGAAAAGTTGATCTTTTTTCAGCCCTGAGTGCCGCGACAAAAAGCGGCCAATGCCGAGAGCAATTCAGTGCCGAGGGCGCTCAGCGCTGTAGACACTGGACTACATATAGAATGAAAAGAAAATAGTTGCCCACAGCAGAAAAAACATGTTTGGTGGACATGCAGCCTTAATGCTAAATGGGACATACAGGTTTTGGAGCAACATATGCTGCCATCAACGCAACATGTTTGTCAGGGAGGTCCCTGCTTATTTCAGCAAGACAATGCCAAGACACATTCTGCACATATTATAACAACATGGCTTCATAGTAAAAGTGTGCGGTACCAGACTGGCCTGCCTGCCGTCCAGACCCGTCCAGACCCGTCTCCCACTGAAAATGTGTGCTGCATTATGAAAAGCAAAATACAACGGAGACCCCGGACTGTTGAGCAACTGAAGTCCTACATCAAGCAAGAAAGGGAGAGAATTCCACCTACAAAGCTTCAGCAATTAATATTCTCAGTTCCTAAACATTTATTGAGTGTTAAAAGGAAAGGTGATGTAACACAGTGGTAAACATGCTCCCTGTCCCAGCTTTTTTTTGGAATGTGTTGCAGGCATCAATTGCAAAATGTGTGTATATTTGCCAAAAAAAAAAAAAAAAAAAGTTTATCAGTTTGAACATTAAATGTATATACTGTATATTTATCAAATCCACATTTCAAAGAATTCAAGCCAGAGGAGAGAACGACTAATTGTGAAGTGGCTGATGGTTCCATATTTTTTCTCAAGATTGATTGATTCTATACTCCACCACCGGATCTGAAAAAATATGTCATTGCAACAAGTTAATTTAGTTTTTAAAGGTACGTTTTTATGAAGCCAGAATTTTTTAATATTCTGTTATAGCTTTAATTTTTTTCTGAGCAATACAATAGCTGACTAAACATACTCAAAGAGTAGTGATTCATTAATTTTTGCAGAGGGTTGTATGGGCAGACACAAACATGCACTAATAGTGGAAAAAGTCAGGAGGAGGATGAGAGAAGGACACAGCAGTTTCTATTTCCACATTGCATTTATAGTATGTCAATTCAATTCAATTCTCAGTTCAAACAACTTTATTTATTCCTCAAGGGGCAATTAATTTAAAAAAGCAACTTGCACTTTGATGCACCAAGTTAAGCAAACACAACAGACGATACAAGAAGACAAACTGAAAGTCAAATCTAACCAACCATTAGAGAGAGTGCTATAATATAAAATACAACAGTGAGATTAGGGGTTACTAAAAGAATAGAAGAACAGTCATGATAAAAACAAAAAACTAAAACCTGTATAAATAAATAAATAATATTAAAAAAAAACCCTATGTGTGACATTTAACAACCTTAAGAAGCATTTAGTAGCTTTATTGCTAAGGGAATAAAAGACTTGGCGTACTGATTAGTTTTGCTTGCAAGTAAAACATAATGGCGCCCTGATGGCAAAAGAGAGAATTTATTAGAAAGGACATGATCAGGAGAAGATAAAATTCATTCTGCTTTCCGAATGATCTGCTGGTTACAAAAGAAATTCATTTATATCATTGCTGTTGGGCACAAACCTCGTATCTCTGTATTTTGTCTTTTTCAGTTTGTCACCCTTTATGTCTTTGGATTTTAAACAAATATCATGCATTAGTAAAGCTATGTGAATAAACTCCATAACTGCTAAATCAAAAATATCTGTTTTGTAGATTCCAGGTTTGTGCCTGACATTGATGATATGTAATGTAAATTTGTAGAAGGGTACAAAATTTGGACTGAAAATGTCATTGTACACATTGAAAAATGAGCCAAGACCAATAAACCTGAGATGAGGAAAAAAAAAATTCTTTTTTAGTAAACAGTGAAAATGGTTCCCATGAACTTGAGCACCACACGGCAGTTTTAATCAGCTTCTAAATGTACTACTGAAAAATGAAAGACAGCAGTGCAACAGCTACAGCCACCCACAGTTCTCACCAGGATGCTACTATTATTGTACTTACAGCCTAGATAATTTTAAAAACTCTGTAATCAGAATATTATACATACAGTGGCTTTAATGAAGTGAACTCAGCAGTTCACTAATCAGTAGTTGCATCTACATGTGTATGAGCAGCCATAATTATCTGTGACATGAAATAAATGTATTGAAATACAGAAATTTCCAAGTGTCCCATGTCATCTACTTCCTCGTTTATATGTCATTCATGCTTAACTTGCAGCTCTGGTACTTATGACAGCACCCTGAAGGCAGCACAATGCTCATTTGTTAGTCTGGATTTATGCAAACAGCCTGTAACAATTTCAGTTCAGTGCACAAAAATACCAGTTTACAAAGTTTAATTGGTTCAAGGAGAATAATGGGCTCAGGAGATGAGGTGAACTTATATGGTCCTAGCCCACCAGGAGTAGCACTCCTACTGTAATAGTCCAGACAGCCAGTTCTTCCATAGGTCTCTCCATGGATTAACATACCTCAGAGTTTTTTTTGCCATTGAAAAGATGTAACAATTAGCCTCACCACAAAGCCTCAGCACTTCCTGTCATTTAGAGCATACAAAGAACAAGACCAGATTCTTGAAATTGGGCTCTTTCTTCAAAAGCTAGACATCTATAAGAAACAAAATTCTTCCTGTGAGTCCTCCTTTTAGTCAGTTTTAATGCCATTCATTTTTTACATAGTACGAACTATGCATCTTTGGAGAAAAATCAAATATACTGTAGCATTATCAGAACAAAGCAGATGACCTTCCCCCACAGTTGCATTCTTTAGCCCTCTGGTCCAGGAGATCCCCTCTGGCCAAAACCAGCCCTCCCTTCGACCAAACATAAGCATGGTTTACCCTCCAAGACACTAACGAGTCCTGAACCCTTTAAAACAAACACCTCAATATGCAGACCCATGATCCACTTTGGCAACCCTGAATAGGGAGCAGCCAAAAGGTGAGGGTGAGCTCTCCTCTCCCTATTTTAAGATGGACATAGTGACATTCTCTGGACAAAGGAGAAGAACTATTAATGCACCAAAACTTGACTTGCTAAACTGAGCAGAGACACCTGGGTATATACACTGCACCATCTTTAGTAAGGTGGACAACTTTGAGCCTTTATTTGAGCTGTTATCTCCAGGTCATTAAAAAAAAAAACAGTTGTCCAATGGCTCTGTTTAATCCCAGAGTGACTGTCATAAAAGGAATGAGACTGATGTTCTTATAACTGTGATTTTGAGGTTATGATTATGACCTTTTTGTGAATAAACTCACTGTATCGGTTCAACTCTGAGGAATATACTTTTGTTAATCATTAACAATGATCAGCCCCTCCTACATAGGCCTGCCAGGACTCTGTCCTGATGAAGATCAGACCGCATTCCTTTCTCTCTTGGAGACCTCTCCTTAATTTAAAGCTACAGGAAACAGTTACTTAGAGAAGAATGAAGAATGAGACTGTTTTATCCCAGACAGTGAGAATTTCACTTAATTTCTTTCATGTTCCCATTAATGACTGTGTCAATTTGATATGTGTTATCGTGCTTTGAGGGACAAACTCTTCCCTACAATTTATGCAACTCAAAATTATTGATTTTCCTTATTTTGATACATTTTGCATGTTCATCCATTTACAGTACATAATTTTCTTAAAGTGATACTCTGACAAAAAAAGTTTTTGCTTGTTAACATGTCTGTAACATGTTTTTTTATGACTTATGGCATATCAAGAACAAAAGCATTCAAATGTCTCATATCTCTGTTTTGTTTTTGTTTTTTTTGCTGTAAAGTTTCACTTAAGCCCCGCCCCCTGCAAAAAGGCAAGTTGAGACAGAACTTTTTGGTAATGTAACTTTTCGTGGTACTGGCACATGGGTAGTGTTGAGCCATTCAGGACTCTCTGGTCTAAATGACATTATCCTCCAGGCTAGTTAACATTTTTTTTTTTTTTTTTAACAAACTGCTTTGAGGACTTGACCCAAATTAAGATGGGTTTTACCATTAAACTGCTTTTAAGGACCGATGCAGTTTCAGTCATTATCCTGGGCCATCATGCAAACAACTGGGCATGTCCTTCAACCGGTAAGTCTTTTTATCACAGGATTTATTCTCATAATATAGTGCTAGCCGCTATTGGCTTTGTGGGATGTGGTTAGGCCTAGTAATCACTGATTCAGGACTTTGAAGTTGCGGGAAGGTGGATTTTGACATGAAACTGTAACACAATGAAAGGTTTTTTGTAGAAAGAAGAGCATAAGATACCATTTTAGACAATGTAGATTTGTTTTTATAGGGGATTTACTGTATATGCACCAGAGTGCATCATTAAACATACTGTACTTTACAACCCCAGTTGTGGCAAAGTTGAGACGTTGTGTAAAACATTAATAAAAACAAAAAACAATGATTTGCAAATCCTTTTCAACCTACAGTGGTGTGAAAAAGTGTTTGCCCCCTTCCTGATTTCTCATTTTTTTGTATGTTTGTCACACTTAAATGTTTCAGATCATCAAACAAATGTAAATATTAGACAAAGATAACACAAGTAAACAGAAAATGTCGTTTTTAAATGAAAGTGTTTATTATTAAGAGAATAAAAAAATCCAAACCTACATGGGCCTGCGTGAAAAAAGTGATTGCCCATTAAACCAAATAACTGGTTGGGCCACACTTAGCAGCAACAACTGCAATCAAGCATCTGCGATAACCTGTGTTGGACAAGTTACTAAAAAATAGTAACCAGTTACAGTTACTAGTTACTTCTTTTCAAAAGTAACTGAGTTACTTTTGAGTTACTGCATGATTAAAGTAACTAGTTACTTGGAAAAGTAACTTTCACGTTTCTTTTAAATGCATACTTAAATCATCTTGCACACACAGCAAGATCAAGGGTCCCTTGTTCTCATCAGAAAAAAAGAAGAAAAAGAAAACTGATGAGAAAAAAAAGTCTCATCTTACAGAGAAAAAAATGTGTCACATTTACACAAACTATTGTAATCAGTTGAAAGTTAGAAATTTACTAGAAATAAAGCTGTAAATTCACAGTGAAAATTTTGGACCCCCTGGGTCATATGTTTGACACCCCTGGACCAGCCCATTAAAAACTCATATTTAGAAGATTTGCTTTCATGAAATAGCTGCATATCACAACCGCATGTCAATGAATGAGATAAAATAAAATAGAAAGCACAGATAAATTAAAGTTCACCGCTTACAAGAAACTGTTCTTTACTGCAACAAATCACAGTCACTTCTCTGTGTGTAAGAAACCATTAAATGCATTTAATGCAGACATTAAATGCAGCTTCTTGCTCAAAAAACACTCATGTTTAACCACAGAGGTAGGAGCTGTTAGGGGCTACTTACTGCTCGGACAACAGGTGATCAGGGCTCGATATGAGAAGTTGCCAACACCACGGCATTTCTTCCTACCGGGTTGTGATGTGAACTGGGGCAGGAGATGAAACGGACCCGCGGAGGGGACGGCTGCGTCAGTTACGGTAGGGTCAGTTTATATTTATTTGCTTATTTAATGTATTTGCTTGCCTTTGCCTTTGGCATGACAACCTCCAGTGGCTTGAGGCTGGTTGTGGCGCTGGGGATGGCGATCCCGCCAATAGCCACCGAAACTATGTATTCATCCCCAGTTGGTAGCTGATGAGGAGTGTGTCTAACAACTGCAAGTTGTATGATCGTCTTTTTGCGCTAAAATATATATCCATATTAATAAAACTAGTAACGGGAGTAGCGCATCTGATCAAATTTCAGTAACTGTAACACATTACTGAAATTTTAAACAGTAATTTCTTTACACAGCACGTTACTGCAAAAGTAGTGACATTACAGTAACGTTACTCCCAACACTGCCAATAACTAGCAATGAGTCTTTTACAGCACTGTGGAGGAATTTTGGCCCACTCATCTTTGCAGAATTGTTGTAATTCAGCCACATTGGAGGGTTTTCGAGCATGAACCACCTTTTTAAGGTCATGCCACAGCATCTCAATTGGATTCTGGTCAGGACTTTGACTAGGCCACTCCAAAGTCTCCATTTTGTTTTTCTTAAGCCATTCAGAGGTGGACTTGCTAGTGTGTTTTGGATCATTGTCCTGTTCAGGGTATGAATCCAATATACGGTATCTCACAAAAGTGAGTACACCCCTCTCATTTTTTAAATATTTTATTATATCTTTTCATGGGACAACACTGAAGATATGACACTTTGATACAATGTAAAGTAGTCAGTGTACAGCTTGTATAACAGTGTAAATTTGCTGTCCCCTCAAAATAACTCAACACACAGCCATTAATGTCTAAACTGCTGGCAACAAAAGTGAGTACACCCCTAAATGAAAATGTCCACATTGTGCCCAATTAGCCATTTTCCCTCCCCAGTGTCATGTGACTCATTAGTGTTACAAGGTCTCAGGTGTGAAAGGGGAGCAGGTCTGTTAAATTTGGTGTTATCGCTCTCACACTCTCTCATACTTGTCACTGGAAGTTCAACATGGCACCTCATGGCAAAGAACTCTCTGAGGATCTGAAAAAAAAAAAATGTTGCTCTACATAAGAAGAGAAGTTGAGTGGACGTTCTCAGCATCATATCTAGAGGTTGTCTTTTTAAAATAGACGTATGAGTGCTGCCAGCATTGCTACAGAGGTTGAAGGGGTGGGGGGTCAGCCTGTCAGTGCTCAGACCATATGCCACACACTACATCAAATTGGTCTGCATGGCTGTTGTCCCAGAAGGAAGCCCTTTTTAAAGATGAAGCACTAGAAAGCCCTCAAACAGTTTGCTGAAGACAAGCAGACTAAGGACAGGGATTACTGGAACCGTGTCCTGTGGTCTGATGAGACCAAGATAAACTTACTTGGTTCAGATGGTGTCAAGTGTGTGTGGCGGCAACCAGGTGAGGAGTACAAAGACAAGCAAGCGTGTCTTGCCTACAATCAAGCACGGTGGTGGAAGTGTCATGGTTTGGGGCTGCATGAGTGCTGCTGGCACTGGGGAGCTATAGTTTATTGAGGGAACCATGAATGCCAACATGTACTGTCACATACTGAAGCAGAGCATGATCCCCTCTCTTCGGAAACTGGGCTGCAGGGCAGTATTCCAACATGATAACGACCCCAAACACACCTCCAAGATGACCACTGCCTTGATAAAGAAACTGAGGGTTAAGGTGATGGACTGGCCAAGCATGTCTCCAGACCTAAACCCTATTGAGCATCTGTGGGGCATCCTCAAACGGAAGGCGGAGGAGCTCAAGGTCTCTAACATCCACCAGCTCCGCGATGTCATCATGGAGAAGTGGAAGAGGATTCCAGTGCCAACCTGTGAAGCTCTAGTGAACTCTATGCCCAACAGAGTTCAGGCAGTGTTGGAAAATAATGGTTATTTTGAGGGGACAGCAAATTTACACTGTTACACAAGCTGTACGCTGACTACATTATATCAAAGTGTCATATCTTCAGTGTTGTCCCATGAAAAGATATAATAAAATATTTACAAAAATGTGAGGGGTGTACTCAATTTTGTGAGATACTGTATATTGGATTCATAACCTGAACACAGTGGAGCCCTTTGGACTCAATGAGGAACTTTATTTATCTTGTTTCTTATGATATGTTTTTTGATAATCTATTTTTATACTACTTAAAAAATATTTAAAAAATTCTTATAGATCTCATGCTATTGTCATAAATATCTCATTTCACAGGCAGCATGAGACACCAAATGCCATCTGTGAGTTTGCAACATTTATTAAAGAAACCACAAACATGACAAGCAACACAATACTTATAAACAAAGGGGAAACACACGTGCCGGAGGAGAGCGGGGCTCACGACCAGGGGGAAACAGAACAACCCGGGAAATAACAGCTGAGGCGCTTGGGGATGCCAGGGAAAAGAGACAATGCAGCCAGAGCACACCCAGAAAGCAACAGGGCTCACAGCTGAGAAAATTAAGGGAAAGGGACAAATTACCTGGTTGAAACTCATGCGATCTCCTCAGCGACTATGGCCGACAACACACTCAGACTATGGACAATCATCTGAAGACATCACAGTAGGGCATAACAATGGGGGAAAGTTGTTGTGCCCTTAAATAGATGCCTGGCAGGTGTGAGTGCATGAGTGGGAAAATAATCAACACAGCAAGTGACAGCTGTAGACCCCGCGAACAGAATCTGACAGCTGGAAGCTGCACAGCACTGTCAAAAATAAAAGTACAGACCACAAACTAAATAACAATGCAAGAATAAGAAAACATAACCCCAACAACTGTACATAATATAACTACAAAATGACACAATAAATAGACAGCTATGAACAGACAGGGACCACATACAGCAGGAAATAATGAACAAAGAAATAAACAAACATGAAAGACTGAACTCAAAACTGGAGAATGGGCACGGCCCCCGCTTTGCCCAGGATCATGATAGCTATGTCATGTTATTTTTGCTGCTAGGTGTGTGTCTATCATTGGTTGGGGTGAATCAAGTCTGTGGCAGCATCCACCGCACTCCATCAACCAGTGGAGTTGATCGTTTATGATTTTAATTATCGACTGAGTTTCTCACACATGGTCTAGTGTCTATTTTTTACAGCAGACATTTTGTTCAGCTGTATGTGACTTTGAAGGAGACACAGAGAGTGTTGAAACATCAGTCTGTGCATCATTAAAGGCTGTAAATTGGACAGTGTGCTCCAGACTCTCTTTCCTTAATAAAATATAAAAAGCCATAATATACTATTTTGAGCAATACACATTTGTTTTTGAGGTTGTCTTAGAGCCGCCGGAGTGTGTCTTTAAATAACCAAGGTACTTCAACACAAACATTTATTTTGTTAAAATAAAAACAAAAAAACAAAACAGTGAGCCAAATTAAAGAACAGTGACCACTGTTTCAGAAGAGAAGATTTAAACAGTGTTTTTTTTTTTAGAGTTATAGAAATCAATAAATAATAGGAAGTGTAGAGGCCCTTGCTTTGAATGACTTCAGCACAGCTGCACCCACAGGACATCACTAGTTTCTCACACTGCTCTGGTTTGGGGGACAGGATTATGTGAAGACTCTCAATGGGAAATCAGTTCAACACTGTAGCTGGAATTGTTCGCCAGTTCACTGCTGAACAGGGCAGGGATTTGTCTCGGCACACACTGTCTCTCCATTTAAGACAGTTTGGACTCAAAGTTCACTCTGCAGTGACCGAACCTTTCATCAGCAGAAAGAATAAAAAGGCTGGATTTGTCTTTGCTGAGGAGCATGTTGTGTGGACAGAGGAGAACTGGTCAGCAGTCAAACT
The DNA here is from genome assembly GCA_020510985.1 of Pholidichthys leucotaenia. Taxonomy (NCBI): domain Eukaryota; kingdom Metazoa; phylum Chordata; class Actinopteri; order Cichliformes; family Pholidichthyidae; genus Pholidichthys; species Pholidichthys leucotaenia. Next base: position 276,656,451 of record CM035840.1, on the reverse strand, counting down.
GGGGAAATACTGAACCCAAAGTCTGTAAAGAAGTCAGTTAAATTTGGAGGAAGACGTGTTTTGGTTTGGGGGATGTTTTCTGCAGCAGGAGTCGGACCTTTTGTACAGCTACATGGCAGCGTGAATGCAAATTTTTATGTGAACCTCGTTCGGCAACATGCAATTCCTTTACTGCAACTGTCTCCCAATCAGCCCACAATTTTCATGCAAGACAACAGTTCCTTGAATCTAACAATACTGAAGCAATGAAATGGCCAGCCCTGTTATGATCTGAGCACTGTCAGGGACCGTGCACATGATTTATGTTCATTCTGGTCTTTGTTGTTCCTTATTATTATCATTATTATTATTTTTAAATATCCTTTGTGCTCCACCAGTTGTCTGTCTTTGCATGTAGTCCTGTGCTCATTCCCTGTTGTTGTTTTGTGGTTGTCTTTTGTAATTTGGTATTTATTATTATTATTTGCATTATGTGTCTAATGTGTTTCCCCTGGTCCGCTGTGCTCATCCCCTGTTGTCATTATTGCCCCCATGTGTAACTGTTCAGCCCTGATTGTCTCCCAGCTGTTTCGTGCTCCCCTAATCTTCCTGCTCCCTATATATGTTGCTCCTTGTTCTCAGTTCAGTGTTAGGTTATCATCATCTCCTACAGAGTTGTCTCTCTGTGATTAGCCTGTATTTCCCTGCATCTCCAGTCCCCCATGAGTTTACTTTAGTCTGTATCTTCTGAGTGATTTTCCAGCCCCCATGCTGCGCTCGTTTGGTCCCGAGTTTTTCTGTTAATAAATCATAATTTTGCACCACATCCTGACCTGCATCTGGGTCCTGCTTAAACCTAATCTACCTACCTAAGCAGATAACATGACAGTATGACCCAACCAAACATGGATCCAACAGGAATGGATTTTTGGAGTCTGGGACTGGAAGCGGCTGAAGTGTGGGCAGCAAAGACTATCAAGGATTATAGCTCAGATGCCTGCACCTTCTGCACACCAAAGGCAGCTCTGGGAGCCTTGGATATCGCGGCCAGCGTAGTTAAGGCATACCCCAGCCTGCGGAGCTACCCCGAGTTGGTGGGGCTGCTAATTTCTGTCTCAAACCTCCAGCAAATGTATTGTCAAATGGTGGGAAACAGACCTGCAATGCCAAAGACTGTGCTGATGGAGGACCATCCTCTGGTCCCAGCATCCACCCCACCATTCTGATCATCAGCTCCAGCCCCTACTCCACCTCCCAAGCAGCAGCACACTGCACCATGAGCTCCTTGGAAGATGACCATTGCCAAGAGGGACCAATTAAGAGATCCCGCTTGGTGTTTGGTGGTCCCGGTTGGAGGGAGGATTCCCAGAGATGCTGCCCCACGCAGCATGCCATTCCAGCTCTGGCTTCCATACCTCCTCGTTGCTCTTCAGCGTATGCTCCAGCGCTGCTGAGTCCACCAACCTCGGAACATTCTCCTATGCCAGCTCCCATGCCAGCTGCTATGCCGGTTTCCATGAAAGCTACAACACTGGCTCCCATGACAGCTGCAACGCCAGCTCCCGCGACAACAGAGACACCTGGCTCACTTCCGGTAGCAACAGCAGAGTACTGGAACAGGCAAGTACATACTCATTTCTTATTACCATCTAATGATGTGTCTTGCCTTGTTCCAGGTGAGGGGCGTCAGCAGCAGCTCCCTTCTGCTGCTGGGCCCTCACCACCTTTTTCTGCTGTTGCCCCAGTGTGTGTGCTGTCGCCCACCCTTGTCTCTCTGTTTTTCCTCAAGGCCGTCCCTGAGGTGCACGCCAAAGCTTCAGTTCTCCCCAAGCTGCACAATTCTGCTCCAGTTGCACCCGAGGTGCACATCCCAGCTCCAGCTCTTCCTGAGGTGCACACTACAGTTTCAGCTGTCCCTGTAGTGCTCTTCCCAGCTCCAGTCCTTTCTGGGGTGCATGCAGCAGCTCTGGCATTCTCCGAGGTGCAAGATTCTTCTTCAGCTGCCCCCGAGGTGCACATCCCAGCTCCAGCTCTCCCCAAGGTGCACACTAGAGTTCCAGCTGTTCCTGTGGTACACTCTCCAGCTCCAGCCCTCTCCAAGGTGCACAACTCTGCTCCAGTTGTCCCAGAGGTGCACACCTTAACTGCAGCACTCTTTGTGGTCAACATTCCCAAGCAGCAGATTCTCTCTGTGGTTGATGCTCCCCAGCTGCATTGTTTCCTGGAGGCCATCACCCCTGTAACTCACTCTGAGGCTGTCATCCCAGCAGCAGAGGACCAGGAGCTAAGGTAACTTCTTTTTGTTTCATTGTTAACATCAACACTAGAAGAGACTTGCCTAGCTCCTGGTGATAGCAGTGTCACCTCACTCACTCCCTGTTTGTCTCCCTTGCCCGAGGTGGCTGCATTGGAGGGTGTATTCTGGGTGCGCGGTTGGCTGGGCGCTTCTCAAGCCCAGCCACATCAGTTCCAGAGGTCGGGGTGCCTCGGCTGTTGGTTCCTGAGGCCAGTGCGCCACCGCTTCCAACTTCTGAGATCAGGGTGCTCCAATCGTCAGTTCCTGTGGTGAGCACACACCTGTCAGCTGTTCCTGAGCTCAAAGTTCCCTTGTTGTTATCACTTCAAATCAAATCAAATCAAATCAAACTTTATTGTCATATTGCTGTACATACAACTGTAGTGCAGGCAAGATGAAATTGCGTTTCTCTCGGCATCCATATAAGTAGCAGCATGATTAAGACACACTCCCACATAGCTCCACCCCCCACCCCACCCCCACCCCCCCATCCATTCACACATCCCTGAGACATACTTGGGGAAAAAGAATAACTAACTATAATATACAAAATGTCCATAGGTGCAGTAGTGTGTATGTGAGATTCCGGGTCAGCTGTTCAGCATCCTGACAGCTTGTGGGAGGAAGCTGTTGATTAGTCTGGTGGTTCTGCCTCTGATGCTCCGGAATCGTTTACCAGATGGAAGAAGTTCAAAGTGTTTATGTAGAGGGTGAGAACGGTCCTTGACAATGTTCAGTGCCCTGCTCCTACAACGGTTCTGAAAAAGTTCTTGGACAGAGGGGAGGGAGACTCCAATTACCCTCTCTGCCCCCTTGACTATCCTCTGCAGGGCTTTTTTGTCTGACATACTGCAGCTGGAGTACCATGTAGCAATGCAGTACGTCAGAACACTCTCCATCACACCTCTGTAGAAGGTCCTGAGGATGCAGATGGGGAGAGAGGCCTGTTTGAGTTTCCTCAAGAAGTGTAGTCTCTGCTGAGCTCGCTTCCTGATCTCCAAGGAATTCTTGCTCCAGGTCAGGTCCTGCGAGATCTGCACTCCGAGGAACTTGATGTTCTCTACTCTCTCCACTAAACGGCCGCCGATGCTGAGGGGGACATGCTCAGGCTGTGACCGCCGGAAGTCGATAATCATCTCCTTCGTTTTGTCCACGTTGAGCACAAGATTGTTCTCCGTGCACCAGCCCTCCAGGTCTCTCACTTCTTCCCTGTACATTGATTCCTCATCTCTCTGAATAAGTCCCACCACCGTGGTGTCATCTACAAACTTAATAATCTGGTTCCCCTCGTGTTTGGATACACAGTCATGTGTTAGAAGTGTAAACAACAGTGGACTGAGTACACAGCCTTAAGGGGTTCCGGTACTCAGCGTGACAGAGTTGGAGATGTTGTTTCCAACTCGGACAGACTGAGGTCTCTCAGTCAGGAAATCCAGGATCCAGAGACATGTGGCGGTGTTCAGACCGAGAAGGAGTAATTTATCTATCAGTCTCTGGGGAATAATGGTGTTGAATGCTGAACTGAAATCAATGTACAGGAGTCTGGCGTAGGTGTCTTTCTGGTCCAGGTGGGTGATGACAGAGTGTAGGGTGGTGACTATAGCATCTTCCGTGGAGCGGTTTGAACGATATGCAAACTGGAGCGGGTCGTGTGATGCAGGGAGGCAGGCTGTGATGTGTGGTTTAACAAGCCGTTCAAAACACTTCATCACAATTGGTGTAAGTGCAACAGGACGATAGTCATTCAAACAGGACACCACTGGTTTCTTTGCCACCGGTACAATGATAGAGGTCTTGAAGCATCTGGGAACGATGGCCTGACTCAGGGAGATGTTATAAATGTCAGTCAGGACATCCGCCAACTCGCTCGCGCAGTCTCGGAGCACACGTCCCGGAATGTTGTCTGGACCTGCAGCTTTGCGTGGGTTGATTCTGGATAGGGTCCTCCGTGTGTCCGCTGTGTTGATGGTAAAAGCTGGTCCGACCGATGGTGGGAGTGGGCCGGCCCTCCCTCTGATTGTCGAGTTTGATGCTTCAAAACGTGCAAAGAAGTCGTTAAGCCTGTCTGGAAGCGAAGCGTCGTCATCATCGACCCCCTGCCTAGACTTAAAGCCCGTCAGTGTCCAAACTCCCTGCCACATCTGCTTGGTGTTCCTAGTGTCACAGAGGTGTCCCTGGATTTTCTCCGCATAGGCGCGCTTTGCCGCCTTAATTCCCTTTGAAAGCGCAGACCTGGCTGAGCGGAGGGCAATCCTGTCCTTCGCTCTGAACGCTGCATCTCTGGCTTTAAGCAGCGAGCGCACCTCTGCAGTCATCCAGGGCTTATGATTACCCCGCATAGTGATGGTCTTCACTGTAGTGAAATCCTCTGTGCACTTCGCGATGTAGCTGGTGACCGAATCAGCATACTCCTCCACATCTGTCCTGTCTTCCTGGGAGGCTGCTATTTTGAAGATCTTTCAGTCTGTGTGCTGAAAACAGTCTTGCAGTGCAGAGGTTGCACTCTCTGGCAAAATCCTGATTTGTTTCACTGCTGGCCTGCTGCGCTTCAATAAAGGTTTGTAGGCAGGAACCAGCATCACGGACATGTGATCAGAACGGCCGAGATGGGGGCGGGGTATCGCTTTATATGCATCTGTGTTTGTGTACACTAAGTCCAACACATTCTCTCCTCTGGTCTTAAAGTCTACACATTGTTTAAATTCAGAATACTTGAATTCAGAGCTCCCCTGTTACAGTCTCCGGAGCCCTGTACTCCCCGGCCGTTGAGTCTTGGTAGTGCTTGCTCCCCGGCTGGGTGGGCTACGGACTTTGGTCCCCCCTTCCTGAAAGATTGTGCTCTCTGGTCAGGTGGCAAAAGGACTGTGGTAGGCCACCGGACTCGCTGTGTTCTCTGGTCTGGTGGTCCAGAGATTCTGGGAGGCCACCTGACTCCCCACATCTCATGTTCTGGATACCCTTGGACTCCGGTCAGCCCCTCAACTCATTGTGCTCCTTGGTTTGATTGTCTAGGGACTCTGGGAGGCCACCCGACTCCTTGCATTTCCTGGGTTGGGGGCCCTTGGATGCTGGTCGGCCCCCTGACTCACCGTGCCCTCCGGTCTTGGTAGTTCAAGGACATTGAGAGACCACCTGTTGGACATTTTTGATTTTTTGTGAGATTCCTGTGTTTGTGTTTTCCCACCGTGCCTTGTCCCCCTCCTTCCACCTGTTTTGGTGTTCCTTTGTTTTCTTTTTTAGGGGTATCTGGAATCCACCCCTCAAAGTGGGGATTATTTTATTATCTGAGCATGGTCAGGAACCGTGGCCACACTTTATGTTCATTCTGGTCTTTGTTTTTCCTTTTAATTATTATCATTATTATTATTTTTAAATGTCCTCTGTGCTGCTCCAGTTTTCTGCTGTTGCATGTAGTCCTGTGCTCATCCAGGGTGGAGCCATCTTGACTGGAGCCATCTTTTTAGACTTACATTGGTTCCAAGGTTGTCATAGCCAGGAGCGGCACTGGGGTAAAGCTCCCAGTGCTCATAAAATGCTCCTTACGGCGTGCATCTCGAAAACCCTCTGACAACTAAATCCAACTCCTAGCCTGCCCGTGTGGTTTAGTCTCTAAGCCCGGCGGAACTGCTTTTACTAATAGGAGAAGGGGCGAGGGCGGATCTCTGGTGCCTTAAAACCAGATGCTTCGGGTAGATGGTGGCTCGTCAACCTGGGAAGGTAGCCCATCTAGGGGAAGGTAAACCCTGATTTCAAACCTCCGCTGCCTTGCGGCACACCTGGTCACGGGAAAGGCTTCGGGGGCAACCCTGAGGAAAAATTCGGAGTCGGAGCCCCTAAGGCAGTTCTCTGTTGTGCTCAACATCCTTCTGGCAGCTCCTGCGACGGCGCTGGTGCCAAACTATAGCAGCCCTGCTGTTCTTTTGGATTCATCAGTGACGTGGAGAGGGGGGACATGCTGCATGGGTAACATCTTGTCCTCTATATCTTCCTGCCCAGGCTTGAATCCTACCAACGCCCAACGCTGGAAGGTAGAACACCGGTGCACATCGGCCTGTTCAGCCACAGGCGGTGCTGTTCCAGCAGAGTAGACGTTTAGGATTCTCTTCCATGGTCATCATAGACCGACGGAGGCCGACGACAACGAAAGCCTTTGATACGATCAGTCCCTCAGTCCTTCTTTCTAAACTATCAGGATATAAACTGTCCATGAATACCCTTATCTGGTTAAAATCATATCTATCTGGTCACTCCCAGTGGGTGCCCATAAACAATACTGTATCCCAATCAAAAGCATGCACCATGGGAGTACCACAAGGTTCTATTTTAAGACCACTGCTTTTTACTTTGTATATTAATGATTTGCCATCAGTACGTGAAGGTGAAATGAAAATTCAATGTATGCAGATGTATGCAGATGACAAAGTCATCTACACACATGGGAAGGATGCCAACTAAGTGGCTGACAAGTTAATGATAGCAATGGAGAAAGTGTCAAAATGGCTTAATCAATCATGCCTCACTCTGAACATAGGGAAAACAGCTACAATGTATTTTACCAACAAACAAAATCTGTCATGGTTAATCAGCTGATAGCTCACGTGCATGATACAACAGCACAGGAGAACACCAACACGAGGAGACACGTTTGACAGTTTTATTAAATTTCAAAGTAAACGCACAGCTAGGGAATGTCATTCGCCAGAGGAACCACCCTGTGGAGAGAAGACGAGAGCCGTGAGTGGAGGAACAGAGCAAGGGGAAATGGGCGAGACAAATTTTCACTTAATTGAGTATCAAGGGAGAACCGGCAGGGCCCCAGCGGGAAATAGATGAACCAGTAGGATGAGAGGAATGAGCTGGTGGTGCCTGACCGGGTGGAGGTAGGAAGCTGAGGAAATGGTGGAGATGTGGCAGGAGAGCATGCACAGTCTTGGAGACACACCTGCACGGTGGCAGCAACCTGAGAAGGAAAGGAAACAAAGTTAGACGACGTGTCTACGTTTGTCAAAAAACACACTTGCAGATCTTTGACGGGCAGTACACCCAGACGAGCCAGCGTTGAATGCGCAGAGAGAACCTCCTTAAATACGCTGGCTGATGAGCGTGGGCAGGTGCGTCTTCTGCTTCGGGTGCAGTGATGAGTTGGTGAATGTAAGACAGGATGGGAGGGGCGTGCGCTCGCTGCCCATAACAAAAATTATACCCTCTATTTGAATATAACTGTAAATGGAGCAAATATAGAAAATGTAACAGAGTTTAAGTATTTGGATGTCACATTAGATACCATGCTCAGCTTTAAAAAGCACATAAAACGGATAAGCTGCACTCTGAAATAAAACCTTACAAACTTTCAGAAACTCACTTACTCTAAAAGGATCAAAAACCATTCTGAATGCCATGATTCTGACATATTCCTCCTATTGCATCTCATGCTGGTCACAAGCCAATAGTACAACTCTGAAACTCTTGGAGTCCCTGTTTAAACAACCATCAAAATTCCGGATATGAGGATATGACAGTATTACCACTCTAGTATATGCCAAACACAAGGTGTTCAGCTTTGAAAATATGATCCTGTATGCAAATATACGGTTGTTTTTTAAAATTATTCATGGTTCTGCACCCCCACCTCTAAAGACTTTTGTGTACTTAACTTCGGAACAAAATACCACAATAACAAGGACATCCTCTAGGTGCCATTGTTGCATCCCCATATGAAAAACTGCTTTTGGACAATCAGCCTTGTCATACAAAGCCATAACAGAATGGAACAAGCTCCCCACTGCTTTAAAGACCAGAACAAATTACAAAAATGCTTTAGAAAATTGCTTTTCCACAGAGACTAAAAAATGGATTTCAAGTAAGCCAGCCAGCCAGCACTGACTCTCTCCCTTAAAGGCCAAATGTCACGTAATTTTTTTTTCTAAATGACAACGAATTTAGATAAAATACACATAGCTTAAACCAAATATTCATACCGGAGACCATATCACCCACCTGTATTTACATAATTGCACAAAATACACCAGGTGAAGGCCCCACCTTGCTTGCTGGCTTGTGACAGCCAGTCCAGACCACGCCCATGGTTTGACATCACCAGTTGTACCCTGGCTGCCCTGCCTATCCACATTCACACTTATCAACATTGGACAATCATGACGGAAAGTGACAGCGATTGTGAACAAATTAGTTTAGTTTTGTCTTTTTTTTTTGTCTTTTTTTTTTGTCAGTGGTTCAGACAGTGACAGAGGCATAGAACCTTACTGGTTCGAGCCGTCCGAGACGGAATCAGATGCTTTGTCTGATGACAACAGTTCCAACGATGACCAGAGAGCAGAACCAGTGGAAAATGTCATTGAACTGGACATTAATCGCCTCCAGAATTGCGAAGCCGAAGGGGGTCTGTCGAGGGCGCCCCATAAATATTGATTTTTCGGAAGCCATTATTATTACAGTGGAGGAGAGCCGCTGCTGTCAAGAAATTGACCAGATCAATATGAAAATGGAGGCACATACCTGTCAAGTGAGATGTTTTCGCCGTATTTTGGTGCCAAGCGCGGCTGTGGGGGACGGCGGAGTGGTGGGGGACACTTTTCTGGGAAATGTTTTAAATGTAGTTCGTGTTGTTATTGTCAAATATTTTAAGGAAAATACGGGGAAAATGCAATTTTAGCAAAAACGGGCGTATTGCCATTTCTGTACACCCAAAAGAAAAATATACGGGAAAAAAAATTGAGTGTGTTGAGGAGCACGTCCTGTGTGTGATTCCCCACAGCTGGTGCTGGCAGATGGCTCAGCGGGAGCTATTATCACTACAATGAGAAGTGTGGACTCAATCAGTCTGATGGCCGCGGCGGGCAGATCGCTCAGCGGGAGCTATTATCACTACTGTTCGAAGTGTGGACTCAATCATTAGTCTGATTGTCGGGGCGGGCAGATCGCTCAGCGGAAGCTATTCTCACTACAATGAGAAGTCATTAGGTTTAACACTTTCAGCTGTGCAGCGGTTGCGGAACAGAGAGAGATCGCCTTACAAATACAGAATTCTGCTTTATTTTTTTATTTTGCGCCGGACGCTGAGTTGTGTTGTTATTGTCAAATATCCATGAATCCTTAAAATATTTGACAATAACAACACGAGTTGCATTTGGGGCATTTCCCAGAGAGGTGTCCCTTGTTGCTCTGCCGTCCCTTATAGCCGCTTTTTACGCTGTTGAAGTACGGCGAAAACGTCTCACTTGACAGGTATGAAAACATTTCCCAGAAAAGTGTCCCTTATTACCCAGCTGTCCCTGATAGTCCCGTTTTAAGGTATGGGTGAAATATCCAATTTTTTCTTTCTTATTGCTCACTTCAACCTTCCAGTCTCCATATAAACAATCAATTGAAATACCCCAAGCATCAAACTAGGGTACAATCGATTTCGTCACTTCCACCTTCTTCCCCAGGTGATTCCAGGGGCCGTGTCAGGCCAAGCGCGGCAGTTTTAAATTAACGAATATTCCGTTGTTACTGAAGCATATGCACCAAGACCCGAACGGATCGGTTCCCTTTTATATCTAGTTTCAAGATATTTAAAGTACCCTGTTACGTGACATTTGGCCTTTAAATGGGATTTGAAATTTTGCTCTTAAATTGTTTTCACATGTGCTGTTCTCTTATCTTTTTACTTTTTAAACTTACTGCCTGCTTGTTTCAGGGAAAACAGTTTCTGAAACCTGACATGAATTGCTTTCTTTATGTGGTGTTTTTCTTTTAATACAGTGGTACCTCTACTTACGAACGTCTCTACATACGAAATTTTCAGGTTACGAGACGCCTCAACGGGAAAATATTGCCTCTAGTTACGAACAAAATTTCAGGATACGAAAGGCAAAAAAAAGTACGCGCTCCTCGCAGCTCCCGTATTTTACCGAACGTAAACATACCTGTAGCTGCTCTGCCATTGGCTATCGCCTAGCATCTTCCTGGTATCCCATTGGCCACGAATGGATGCGTTTGGTTGATCTCGCTTTATCTTATTATTATTTACTATTCTTACTACTTTATTTTATCCTTCTTACCTCTTGTAAGACTGTTGACTGAACTACACAATTTAGAGAAAAAAAAATTGTTAACTGCCATGTTTATCACCATCTACGTTATAACTCTGTACTTTCACCTTGTTCTTAATAAAGTTTTGGGGAAAAAAAACAAACAACATCAACGATCAGCACGGTATTAAAACAAAAGGAAGCCCTTACAAGCCGATAAAAGCAAACGTCCTTGGATCGTTTCATCACAAAACGTCAGGCAAAAACCACTGATGAGACAGAACATGAACCAAAGAAGGCAAAAGGTGACGCCGACGATCGCAGTTAAAAGGTAAATGAACATAATTTTTATTATTCTTTCGCTTTTATTATTCTTTCTCTCATTTTAAACTCTCATTTTATGTTTATTGTGCAGTAATCTAATTGTAACATGTATTTGTTACATGTTTTGATGCGTTTTTACGATTTATAAAAAAATTATGCCCGAATTTTGGGGGCTTGGAACGGATTACGGCATTTACATGTAAAACGCGCCTCTACTTACGAATTTTTCACGTTACTAACTAACTACTAACTAACCTGCACTTATATAGCGCTTTTCTAGTCACAAAGACCACTCAAAGCGCTTTCATTAATACTAACCCTCCATTCTAAGGGCCGATAGGAAACAGATATCTAGGGACAATTCAGAACAGCCAATTAACCTAACATGCATGTTTTTTGGCATGTGGGAGGAAACCGGAGAAATCCCGGAGTAAACCCACGCAACACGGGGAGAACATGCAAACTCCACACAGATCACTGTTGGTCGGGGGCTGGGATCGAACCCACGATCCCACGATCCCCACAATCCCCCGGCCAAGGGTAAACTGTGCTGCCGCAGTGCTAACCACTGCGCCACCGTGCAGCAAGATACGAGAATTCTTCCGGAACGAATTAAATTCGTAAGTAGAGGTACCACTGTATCTTCTTTCCTGCTTCAGGGACTACAGATGGAAATTAGTGAGAATGCTATAATCTGGCACAGACCATCTACTATACCCTGTGTTTAATGTTTTTTTCTGTACATGGTCGCTGACAAATAAATCAATAAACTATATACTATATTTCCTGTTGTTGTTTTGTGGTTGTCTGTTGCAATTTGATTATTATTATTATTATTATTATTTGTATTATATGTCTTCTGCCTTTTCCCAGGTCCACTGTGCTCATCCCCTGTTGTCATTATTGCCCTTGTGTGTAACTGTTCAGCCCTGACTGTCTCCCAGCTGTTCTGTGTTCCCCAAATCATGTTGCTTCTTGTTCTCAGTTCAGTGTTGAGTCATCGTCATCTCCTACATCATTGTCTTTCTGTGATTAGCCTGTATTTCCCTGTGTCTCCAGTTCCTTTTTCTTTAGTCTGTATCTTCTGAGTGATTTTCCAGTCCTCTTGTTTGCTCCCGAGTTTTTCTGTTAACAAATTTAAAAAAAAAATATTTTGGACCACATTCCTGCCTGTATCTGGGTTCTGTTTTAACCTAATCTGCCCACCAAAGCAAATAGCACCATAAGCCCAGAGTCCAGATCTAAACCCCATAGAGAATCTCTGGAAAATCCTTGGCAAAAAAGTAATGGTTAAGAGACCCACTACAGTTACTGAACTGTGGAAGAGATTGCAAGAAGAATGGACCAAGATCAATCCAAAGCATTGTGAGAAACTAGTGACGTCCTGTAGGCACAGATGTGCTGAAGTCATTCAAAGCAAGGGTCTCTTCACTTCCTATTAATTTTTGAATCCTCTAGTCCTAAAAAAAAAATAAATAAATAAAAAAAAAATGCCTAAATCTCTTCTGACACAGTGGTCACTGTTCTCTCATTTTGCTCACTGTTTTTTTTTGTTTGTTTTTTTGTTTTTTTACAAAATAAATGTTTGTTTTGAAGTGCGTTGGTTATATAACAAAAAATATGCTGGTACAGCAGTGGTATAGCCACAGCTGATATTCTGTAAAATACAGAATAATGAAAGATAACAATATTTCAGAATAAATCAAATGTTAATACACTGATCTGTAATTTTGAGCTCCCCTGTATCCAATATATGGTGGTAAGAAAAAGTGTTTGCCCCCTTGCTGATTTCCCACTTTTTTTGTGTCACACTGAAATGTTTCAGCTCATAAAACAAATTTAAATATTAGACAAAGATAACACAAGTAAACACAAAATGCAGTTTTTAAATGAAGGTGTTTATAATTAAGGATTGAAAGTCTGGAAAATCTTATAATGCCATTTCTGAAGCTTTGGGACTCCAGCGAACCACAGTGAGAGCCATTATCCACAAATGGTGGAAACAAGGAATAGTGGTGAACCATCCCAGGAGCGGCCGGCCAACCAAAATTACCCCAAGTGCATAGCAACGACTCGTCCAAGAGGTCACAAAAGACCCCTCAACAACATCCAAAGAACTGCAGACCTCACTTGCCTCAGTTAAGGTCAGTGTTCATGACTCCACCATAAGAAAGAGACTGGGCAAAAATGACCTGCACAGCAGAGTTCCAAGACAAAAACCACTGCTGAGCAAAACAAACATAAAGGCTCGTCTCAGTTTTGCCACAAAACATCTTGATGATCCACAAGATTTTTTTGGGAAAAAAAAAGTCTGTGGACTGATGAGACAAAAGTTGAACTTTTTGGAAGGTGTGTGTCCCATTACATCAGGGGTAAAAGTAACACAGCATTTCAGAAATGGAAGATCATACCAACAGTAAAATATAGTGGTGGTAGTGTAATGGTCCTGGGCCATTTTGCTGCTTCAGGACCTGGAAGACTTGCTGTGGTAAATGGAAACATGAATTCTGCTGTCTACCAAAAAATCCTGAAGGAGAATAACCGGCCATCTGTTCGTGACCTCAAGCTGAAACGCTCTTAGGTTTTGCAGCAGGACAATGATCCAAAACACACCAGCAGGTCCACCTCTGAATGGCTTAAGAAAAACAAAATGAAAACTTTGGAGTGGACTAGTAAAGTCCTGTTCTGAATACGATCAAGATACTGTGGCATGACCTTAAAAAGGCAGTTCATGCTTGAAAACCCTCCAGTGTGGCTGAATTACAACAATTTACAAAGACAAGTGGGCAAAAATTCCTCTACAGCGCTGTAAAAGACTCATTGCCAGTTATCATAAAAGCTTGATTGCAATTGTTGCTGCTAAGGGTGGCCCACCAGAAGAACATTATAGTTTTGGAATGGCCCAGCCAGAGTTCAGACATTTATCCGATTGAACATCTGTGTGGTGATCTGAAGAAGGCTGTGCACAGGAGATGCCCTTGCAATCTGACAGATTTGGAGCATTTTTACAAAGAAGAGTTGGCAAATATTGCCACATCAAGATGTACCACGCTGATAGACTCCTACCCAAAAAGACTGAGTGCTGTAATAAAAGCTGAAGGTGGTGCGACAAAGTATTGGTTTAAGGGTGTAGATATTTATGCAACCAGGTTATTGTAAGTTTTTTATTTTTTTATTTTTCCCATTAAGATTTCAGTTTGGTTTTCAATTGGGTTGTACAGGATATAGGTCACATTAATGGTGGAAAAAGTTTTGAAATGGTTTATCTTGGTCTCATTTTTTTTACATCACAAAAACCTGGCATTTGAACAGAGGTGTGTAGACTTTTTATATCCACTGTATGAGCAAAGCTCCATTTGGCAAAGTAAATTTGTTTGGCACAATAAGGGAAGCAGATATCTATTCTGCTTACCTAGCTGGCAGATTGGACAGGAAAAAAAAAATGTTTCCACCAGACATCTGGACCCTGACTGAGGTGCAAAAATAAGAATGTCATGCAATATTAATGCTAAAATCATCACAGAAAATAGAAAAAGCCATAGATTAACTGACTCTGAACAATTTGGAATCAAACTCTATTAAGGGTACCATTAAATCTTAGTGCAGTGTGTTGTTAAGTTTCACTGTAAACTGTTAACTTGTGGAGGAACAAAATAAGTGCAGGCGGACACGGCGTACTGAAGTTTAAAAGGATGTTTTATTCATCCTCCATCACGAGGGTCGCCCAGCGCGGTGGCAGTGCGCTGGAGCGATCCCTCCGTCTCAAGTCAGCAACAAGCAATGCTAGTGGTCAAAAAGAGAGAGAGCAAGCTATATGCAGTTGACTTATATACCCAGCTAGACAATGCATGCATGGCATATTAGCATCACAGTAAACAGCAGGAAGGCATGGACATTTGCATTAGAGTCACACATATCAATAGCAGGATTACTGGCGCCGGGATTAGACAAAAAGAGGCTGCCTATTGATATCAGTCCATACATCTCACTGTTCTGCTAATTGCTCCAGCTGAGCGCTCTGCTTGTCCCGTAGGCTGTGGGGGGTCACCACACCACTCCCCCCAGAGGGCTCAGCAGGGGGCTGAGGCGTTGATCGTCCAGCTTTGGAAGCGAGCTGCGGGAAAAAGCTCTGTGCAGGAGGTGGGGGAGGAAGGGGTGGGGGTAGCAAGTGCCGGCCCGGGACGGCAAAGTTGTCCGGGCTGCGCAAAAATTGCATGTGGATCCGCGATGCTGAGGTTCTTTCCCGTCAAACGTGGCGGAGATCCACAGCGGCAGTGAGAAGAAACATTTGTCTCTGACTCCTCTTGCGGCTCAGTCCTGCGAGGATGCGTAGCGGCCATGAAGAAAAAACAAAACGTGAAGCTGTGTGAAGGACTTGGCGGTTCGGCTTTAGGTGCGGGTGCAGCCCTAAAGCCTTCGGAGACAGCAGACAGCTGAATTCCCATCGTGCGCCGTGGCTGAGACCCATACAAAGTCCTGTGTGCGGGCTGCGTGTCTGCTCCAGGTGCGTGAGCAGCCCTGAAGGGCCGTGTGTGCAGCAGCGGGGGACGATGTATAAGTCTGTAGAGCCAGCTTGTCTCTGGTGCGCGGCGCGCGCTGCGGCCACGTACCTTCCAGCTGCACTGTTCTCATGCGGGGCTTCTGTGCATGGCAGGTCCGCTGTCGCGAGGTGAGTCAGGGTCAGGGAGCTTGATGGAAATCAGCGTCATCGGCGCCGATGGTCTTCCCTGTTTGGGCTGTTGCTGTCGTTCAGTCGTGTCAGGTCACGGTGCGTTCTGGTCCAAGTGCTGCGTTCTCCGTCCAGCACTGGAGGTCGTCATCGTGGCGATAGGACCCGGTGTACGCGCGCTCGTGTGGGTGTGAAGGATGTGGGCGATCCTCTGTCTCTGGGATCCACAGCGCGATGAGAGGGAGCGGACGATCTTTGTCCCACGGCAGGTCCCAGCGTGGAGTTCCCAGATCTCAGGCGAGGGTCGCACCATGACACTTTCTGCAGCTTTCCCAGTCGTGGATGATCTTCGGGGAGTTTGCCTGGTGTTGGCTCTGCGTCAAGGTCTCCCGTGTGGCAGAAGGGAGGGCAGTCCATTCGCGTCAGGCAGCTGTGTTCGTTCGTCGTCAGAGTCACCGTCGGGGGCTGCGTTCGTTCGTCGTCAGAGTGTTCTTTTCTTCGGGGTCACCAGTGTGGAGGAACGAAATAAGTACAGGCGGACACGGCGAACTGAAGTTTAAAAGGGTGTTTTATTCATCCTCCATCACGAGGGTCGCCCAGCGCGGTGGCAGTGCGCTGGAGCGATCCCTCCGTCTCAAGTCAGCAACAAGCAATGCTAGTGGTCAAAAAGAGAGAGAGCAAGCTATATGCAGTTGACTTATATACCCAGCTAGACAATGCATGCATGGCATATTAGCATCACAGTAAACAGCAGGAAGGCATGGACATTTGCATTAGAGTCACACATATCAATAGCAGGATTACTGGCGCCGGGATTAGACAAAGAGAGGCTGCCTATTGATATCAGTCCATACATCTCACTGTTCTGCTAATTGCTCCAGCTGAGCGCTCTGCTTGTCCCGTAGGCTGTGGGGGTCACCACAAACTGTCAATAATGGTAATGTCAAACTTTTTCAAAACTCACTTTATGACATAAAGGCTCACTTATTCTGATGAGAGCTGAAGCTATCAATTCTGGAAAGCAGACGAGGCAGCGAGCTGAATGACACACAAGCTTTATGCCTCTTCCAACATAAAACACAGAAACTCTGACCTGAGTGCCTTAGCGAACTCCTTTATACACTTTTATTCCCACCTCTGGCACACAGGGTAAACACATTTACATACAGACGTGAAAGACATGCACACACATTAACATGACATTGACACACAAGTCACCGAGCAGGTCTTACTGCAATACATTCGCACCCCTGCATCCTCAGGTATCAACCTGGCACAGTGGGGGGCGAAAGGCACATCTTTGTTTGTTTGGCTCCCCTCACCTTTCTCCATTAGCATCCCTAACTATCTTCTCCCCCACCAACCCCTTTGTCCTAGGTGGAGTGCCTTATGTACTGTGTCCATCACAGGTTCAAAAATTTTTCACTCTTGAATTTTAGCGTTGCCTTTTTTACCTCTTGACAGACAGTTAAAGTCTTCTGAATATTTTTCTTAAGCCTCAAGTGCTGACCAAAAAGCTTTGCTCCTGTTGGTAAAAAATGAAATTCTATATCTAAAAAAAATTCATGCGCTATGGCTCAAACAGCATTTTACCACCAATCGTTTTAGTACATTTATATTCCTTTGCATTTTTCAGCATGTCTTGCCTTATACAGTGAATGGAAATGTTCACTCTATTCAGGCGTTTTTTGGGGGGGGCGGGGTGGGGGTGACTGTTCAGTTTATTATGATAGCACCTTGCTTGGTATAGGCCTGAAGTTGCTGAATACAAATTGTCATTTCTGTCAAAGGAGATTTATTGTGGCTATTATTGTGTTTATTATTTTCTGGTGAGAACCCTAAACAGTGCCTGGTGAAGCATATGGCATACAGTGATAGGTGAGTAAGGTGTTAGAAGAACTACAACATGTACAGTAGTGTGAAAAAGTGTTTGCCACCTTCCCGATTTCTCAGTTTTTTTGAATGTTTGTCACACTTAAATGTTTCAGATCATCAAACAAATTTAAATATTAGACAAAGCTAACACAAGCAAACACAAAACGCAGTTTTTAAATAAAGGTGTTCATTATTAAGGGTTAAAAAAAAAATCCGAACCTACATGGCCCTGTGTGAAAAAGTGATTGCAACACCTGTTAAAACATAAATTAACTGGTTTATCACAGCTTTGGAAAGCTGAGTTCAATTTCTCTAGCCACATCCAGGCCTGTTTACTGTCACACCTGTTCTCAATCAAGAAATCACTTAAATAGGACCCGCCTGACAAAGTGAAGTAGACCAAAAGATCCTCAAAAGCTAAACATCATGCTGTGATCCAGAGAAATTCAGGAACAAGTGAGAAACAAAGTAATTGAGGTCTATCAGTCTGAAAAAGCTTAAAGAGCCATTTCTAAAGCTTTGGGACTCCAGCGAACCACAGTGAGAGCCATTATCCATAAATGGCAAAAACATGGAACAGTGGTGAATCGTCCCAGGACTGGCCGGCCAATCAGAAATACCCCAGCAACAACTCATCCAAAAGGTTACAAAAGACCCCTCAACAACATCCAAAGAACTGCAGGCCTCACTTGCCTCAGTTAAGGTCAATGTTCATGACTCCACCATGAGAAAGAGACTGGGCAAAAATGGCCCGAATGGCAAAGTTCCAAGACGAAAACCACTGCTGAGCAAAACAAACATAAAGGCTTGTCTCAGTTTTGCCAGAAGACATCTTGATGATCCCCAAGACTTTTGGGAAAATATTATGTGGACTGACAAGAAAAAGGTTGTTGAAAAATATTTTTGGAAGGTGTGTGTCCCATTACATCAGGAGTAAAAGTAACAGCATTTCAGAAAAGGAACATTATACCAACAGTAAAATATGGTGGTGGTAGTGTGAAGGTCCTGTGCTATTTTGTTGCTTCAGGACCTGGAAGACTTGATGTGGTAAATGGAAACATGAATTCTGCTTTCTACCAAAAAATCCTGAAGGAGAATATCCGGCCATCTGTTTGTGACCTCAAGCTGAAGCACACTTGTGCTCTGCAGCAGGACAATGATCCAAAACAAACCAGCAAGTCCACCTCTGAATGGCTTAAGAAAAACAAAATGAAGACTTTGGAGTGGTCTAGTAGTCAAAGTCCTGACCTGAATCCAATTGAGATGCTTTAGCTTGACCTTATAAAGGTGGTTCATACTCGAAAACCTCAGAATTACGCAAAGATGAGTGGGCCAAAATTCCTCCACAGCGCAACAGAAGACTCATTGCCAGTCATTGCAAACCCTTGATTGCAGTTGATGCTGCTAAGGGTGGCCCAACCAGTTATTAGGTTTAGGTGGCAATCACTTTTTCACACAGAGCCATGTAGATTTGGATTTTTTTTCCCCTTAATAATAAACACCTTCATTTAAAAACTGCATTTTGTGTTTACTTGTGTTATCTTTTTCTAATATTTAAATTTGTCTGATGATCTGAAACATTTCTGTCATGATTTATTATTAACGACAGCCCATGTGCATGATGCAGCAACAGGAGGACAATCAAAAACACAAAAACACGTTTGAGAAGTTTATTAAATGTCAAAATGAGGCACAGCCTATGGAAAACGTCACTTGCCAGAGGAATCAGCCTGTGGAGAGAGAACGAGAGCTGTGAGAGGAGGAATGGAGACAGGGAAGTTTGGCGAGCCAAATTGCCACGTATGTCGGATAACAGGGGTGACCGGCAGGAACCCAAACAGGGGAAGAGACCAACCAGCAGGGTGGAGTTGGTGGAGTCGGTGGTGCCTGACCAGGTGGAGAATGGTTGCAGCTGAGCGGCGATGAAGGGGCAGTGAACTCACGCAGTCCCTGGAGACGCACCCATATGGTGGCAGCAACCTGGAAGGAGACAGGTGAGTACGGAAACTTCACCTAGGAGATTAATGCTTTCCACAGTAATACTCTGCTATGGCAGTACACCCAGACGAGCCAGCGTCAGCGCACTGAAGAGAAGCTCCTCTTAAACAATGACTGATGAAAGGCAGCAGGTGCATCTCCTCACCCAGGTGCATTGATGACCTGAGGAAGGAAACAACAGGAAGGAGGGGGAGTGCACTCACGACCACAACAATTTCAGTGTGACAAACTTACAAAAAAAGAGAAATCAGGAAGGGGGCAAACACTTTTTCACACCACTGAAAACAAAATATGTATATTATGTGTGTGTCCATGTGTGTAAGCGGACGTGTGTGTATGTCTGTGAATTGTTGTGAATTGGTGTGGTTTTGTTATGGAAAGGATGGATCAATAAATATTCTAAACTTAAGTCTGCAAATGCCAGGCTCAATCTTAGAATATTTATTGAGCTGTACTCAAACTCAGCTTGAGGGCTGTAAATAATAATAATAATAATAATAATAATAATAATAATAATAAGCAAACTAGGTACAGACAGGCAAGACAGGACAGGAATAAACTCCAATACAGACAGGGCAGAAACGTGGACTCACACCAAAACTGATGAGGCCATGCCCAGGTGAATGGCGACGTCCCTTGAATACAGACCGGCAGGTGAAACATTAATTACAAACAGGTGTGAACAATCAAGGATCAAATACTGGGATACGCCAGAAAATAACTAAAGGTGTTGTCACAATAACACCAAACCAAAACACGAGATCATGACAGGAATGATAATGAGCAAACATAAATGTGACTATGATTATAATGATACTAATAAAAAAGACTAAGAGGATAATTATACCCAACAGAGAAACAAATGTACAAGTCTGAATAATAATCATAAAGACAACCTAGAATACAAAACATAGAAGCTATGATACTAACACTTATAGTTAACAGAGAATCATAGAAAATGAGACTCAAACCCCAGCCCAGAATAAAGAACATAACATGACTCTGATAATGAATAAACATAAATACAAAGAATGCCAAAATACAAACTAAAAGCGAAGATGTGAGCTGAGACCCATGTTCTGGTGACAAGAAAATATAAACTACAACTGAAAGTGAGGACATGGAGCCCAGCCCACTCCCTGACAATTTCCAGTAGAGAAATTTATTAAGTCTTAAAATCTATCAATACAAAAAAATTCCCTGGACCAGATAACCTGGATCCTTGCTTTTTTAAAAATGTCAACTGATCTCATCGCAGAGCCTATCACACGCATTTTTAATCGTAGCCTCCAGACTAATTACATTCCTAAAGTTTTGAAGACAGCCTATATCCTCCCTCTACTGAAAGTGGGGGATCCCTCAGATCTACAAAATTACTGTCCTATAGCTAAGCTTTGTATTTTGGCTAAAATATTTGAATCTAAAATAAATTCACAGTTTAAACAGTTTTGGCTGACAACATCTTACGTGAGACTCAGTCAGGGTTTAGAGCAGGTCACAGTACCCTGACTGCATCCATAGCAGTATTAAATGATATTATTAATGCCTTGGATTAAAAAAAAAGAACAACAAAAAACAAAAAACAAACAAACAAAAAACCCACTGTGCTGTAATATTTGTGGGTTTATCTAAAGCTTTTGATTCTGTTGATCATCAAGTACTGCTAAAAAGACTTAGATATTAGGACAAGTGACAAGGTGGTAAACAGGTTTAGAAACTATTTGACAGACATAATCCAGTGCTTGTACTGTGATGGTTACAAGTCGATTTTGAGGGAAATTTCTTCAGGGGTCCCACAAGGCTCCATTTTAGCACCTTTGTTGTTTTCTATTTTTATCAGTGATGTAGGAATAGACCAGGCAACAGCTAAGATAACCCTGTATGCAGATGATGCAGTAATGTATACAGTTGCACCCTCCTTGCAGCATGCTGTTTAGGAGCTGAAAAGAATAGAATAGAATAGAATAGGCTTTATTATCATCGTACAGTTGTACATTCATTCATTCATTCATCTTCTTCCGCTTAATCCTGTTCGGGTCGCAGGGGGGCTGGAGCCTATCCCAGCATCTTTGGGCGAGAGGCAGGGTACACCCTGGACAGATCGCCAGTCAATCGCAGGGCTAACACAGAGAGACATTTTTATTTATTTAGCGAATGCAAAGTCCTTAAGCCAAGCAGTTGCCTCCTGGTTTGCTGTATGGAGGGTGTGTAATCCTCCTTCCAGTCTTTGGAGCGGGCAAGCCTCTATGATGTGTTCCATTGTTTGCTCCTCTCCACATGCGCACAGTGGGCTAGGGCTACTGCCCCATCTGTGAAGGCTGGCCAAGCAGGGGCCATGTCCAGTCCTGAAGCGATTGAGTGTAGACCACTGTCTCCTTGGGAGGTTGGTGCCCGGGACCTGTTGGTTGGGGTTTATCACCAGCTGTTTGTTTGGGACCTCCTTGGGTCAGTTACAACTGAGCTAAAAAAACCACCAAAAAATGCCTGTAGAGGAAACGAACCCTGAACCCTTTGAGGCTGCTGAACTGGAGAAAGTCCTACAGGGCCTGAAATGTGGAAAGGCAGCAGGATACGATAACATCTTCCCAGAATTCATGAAAAATCTTGGCCCCCGAGCTCTAACCTGGTTGACACAATTCTACACAAGGATCACACAAACAAACTCGATCCCAAAGAAATGGCGGACAGCAAAGGTCATTGCCATCCCAAAACCTGGCAAAGACCACAAACTACCAGCAAGCTACCGCCCAATCTCCCTACTCAGCGTTCCTTACAAAATCATGGAGCGCCTAATACTGCAACGCATTTCCCCAGAAATAGAGGATATTCTAAGTGTGGATCAAGCAGGTTTCCGCAAGGACCGCAGTACAGGAGAACAAGTACTGGCCCTAACCACCTTCATCGAAAATGGCTTCGAGAGCAGACTGAAGACAGGGGCTGTGTTTCTCGATCTTACAGCCGCCTATGACACGGTCTGGCACAAAGGCCTCCTCCTGAAACTTATAAAGGCGATCCCTGCTTGGGCAACAGCAATTATAAAAACCCTGCTGACCAACCGAAGGTTCAGAGTCCACCTCAGTCAGAACACAAGTGCATGGAGAATGCAGAAAAACGGACTCCCACAAGGCTCAGTTCTAGCTCCAACTCTGTTCAACCTCTACATAAACGACCTGCCTACTACAAAATCCCGCAAATTCATCTATGCAGATGACATCTGTTTGGCATTCCAAGCACCAGACTTTGAACCACTGGAAAGGGTGCTCACGGAAGATCTTGCCAAACTGGACCAGTTCTGCAAAATCTGGCGCCTAAAACCAAGCCCAGCAAAAACCGTCTCCAGTGTATTCCATCTCCACAATGCAAAAGCTGCCAGAGAACTAAACATCCACCTGAGCGGACTCAAGCTTAAGCATGCCCCAAATCCAACTTATCTTGGAGTGACCCTTGATAGGACCTTATCCTTCAAGGAACATCTAAAGGGGACGGCTGCTAAGGTGAAGGTATGAAACAACCTGCTCTGCAAGCTCGCTGGTGCAAAATGGGGGGCGGTAGTCTCCACCCTGCGCACCTCAGCACTGGCCCTTTCATACTCTGTAGCAGAATATTGTGCCCCTGTCTGGTCCAGGTCATCTTACACACACCATGTAGACACCCAGCTCAACTCAACCATGAGAACTATAACTGGAACAATCCGCTCAACACCACTCCCCTGGCTCTCTGTACTGTCAAACATAGCCCCTCCACACATCCGGCGAGCAGCATTAACTCAAGGGATGCTCCAAAAAGTTAAAGATTCTCCTCACTTACCAATCCATGCAGATATCTACACCCCACCCACTGCCCGACTTTCATCCAGACGGCCGATTTGGAAAAACCCTCCCCCAGCTGACTTTACCATCCATACAGCTTGGCAAGAGGAATGGGAGACCAAGGAGGTCCCAAACAAACAGAGAGACAGACAACCATTCACTCTCACAGTCATACCTAAGGACAATTTAGAATCCCCAGTTTGATCCCAATTAACCTAACTTGCATGTTTTTGGCATGTGGGAGGAAATCGGAGAAATCCCGGAGTAAACCCATGCAGACAGGCGGCGTCTGCATGGTGGTGGTGGCGTGGTGGCGGAGTGGTTAGTGACATAATGCACGGCTCAGGAGACACACACACGCAGGCTCAGAATAGGTTTAACAGTTTATTGAACAACAAGTGTGTGTGTGTGTGATTGCGTGTCTGTGATATGTGGATGTGTTGGTGGTGGCGTCTGCGTCAGGCACGGGGGCAGGAAGCCGTTCAGCCAGACAACCCTATGGGAGAAGCAGAGGGAGAAGGGTAACGGGCACCACACCAATACGGGAGATTGAAGTAATAATAGCTGGCTTACTTGGTTTGGGCAGGTGGCTGCCGTAGCAAGGGCGTAGCCCAGTAGACAGCGACCTGGAGCGCCTGATGCAGCAGCGAGGAGATGACGGCTGGAGAATGTTGTCCGCCGCCGGGGAATCCACCTGTGCACAGGGGAGGAGAACTGGAAGAAGAAGGTAAGGGATGCTTACTTGCAATCTTGCTTGATGAAGGGGGTTCCTTGCAGCAAGAGTAGCCGATGAGAACAGACGGCTTCAGGCCGAAGCCCAGGGCGAGGCGGCTTAAATCCCTCGCCGCTGATGAGGCGCAGGTGTGCGTGCAGCTGGCGCCGCTGATGAGCGGCGAGATGTGACAGTACTCCCCCCTCTAGCAGCACCTCCTGGCGATGGTTTCTCCGGGTGCGCTCGGTGGAACTCAGTGATGAGAGATGGATCCAACACAAACGACGAGGGCACCCATTGCCTATGTTCAGGTCCATAGCCCTCCCAATCCACTAAGTACTGTAACCCGCGACCCCGGCGCCGGGAGTCCAGGATGGAAGAGACTGGCCAGGCCGGGTGACCATCAATCATCCGGGGCGCGGGCTGCGCAGCGGGGGGGGGGGGGGGGCAAAGGGGGTCAGAGACCGCCAGTTTCACCTTGGAGACGTGGAAGGTGGGATGGATGCGGAGGGAGGGGGGAATAGCCACACGCACAGCCACCGGGTTGATAATCCTGGTGATGGGGTATGGGCCCATAAACGCTGTGCCAACTTTCTCCTCTCACCCTTTAAAACGACGTCCTGGGTAGACACGTAGACACGTTGGCCTACCTGGTAGGCTGGGGCAGGTCTTCTGTGCCGGTCCGCCGTAGATTTGTTGTGCTCCGCCACGCGTAAAAGAGCGCTGCGCGCCGACGCCCAAATGGAGCGGCACCGCCTGAGGTGCGCCCGAACTGAGGGGACAGTAACCTCACTCTCCTGTGTAGGAAACAGAGGGGGGTCGTAGCCTAGGGACGCCTTAAATGGGGACATCCCAGTGGCAGAAGAGCGGGCGGTATTATGGGCGTACTCCACCCAGGCGAGGTGTGTGCTCCAGGACGCAGGCTTGGATGTTGTGACGCAGCGGAGTGCAGCCTCCAGCTCCTGATTGGTCCGCTCACACTGCCCGTTGGTTTGGGGGTGATGGCCGGAGGAGAGGCTTACCTTGGCTCCCAGGGCATTGCAGAAGGACTTCCAAACCTCTGAGGAAAACTGGGGACCCCGGTCCGAGACCACGTCCACCGGAATCCCGTGCAGCCTGACCACGTGCTGGATAAGGAGGTCCGCCGTCTCCAAGGCAGATGGAAGCCCTCGTAATGGGATGAAGTGAGCAGCCTTGGAGAAACGATCTACGATGGTCAGGACTGTGTCGAAGGTGTTGGAGACCGGGAGACCGGTGACGAAGTCCAGGGCGACATGCGACCAGGGCCTGCCAGGGATGGGCAGGGGCTGGAGCAGGCCCGCTGGAGGGGCATTACCTGATTTACTAGTGGCGCAGACGGGGCAGGCCCGGGCGTAGCGGGCAGCATCCTTCCACAGGCCCGGCCACCAGAAGGATCGTTGGAGTAAGTCAATCATCCGGGAGGACCCAGGGTGGCAGGTGAGCTTAGATGTGTGCAGCCAGTGGATGACCTCCCCCCGGACCGCGGACGGCACAAAAAGCCTCCCCTCCGGTCCGCCGCCAGGGTCGGGTTCCGATTCCTGCACCTTCCGGATCTTACTTTCGATGTCCCAAGTGACAGCTCCCGCGATGTACGACCTGGGCAAGATGGTGTGGGCTGCGTCCTCAGACGCCTCAGGGGCAAATTGCCTAGAGAGGGCGTCAGGCAGGCCGTTCTTGGAGCCAGGTCTAAAGGTGATGTTGAAGCAGAACCTGGTGAAGAACAAGGACCAGCGCGCCTGGTGGGCATTCAGACGCTTGGCAGATCTTAAATACTCCAAGTTCTTGTGGTCGGTGAGAACCACGAACGGCAGGGCCGCCCCCTCTAGCCAGTGATGCCACTCCTGCAGCGTGAGCTTGATGGCGAGGAGCTCTCTGTCCCCCACGTCGTAATTTTGTTCCGCCGGGGACAAGTGCCGAGAGAAGAAGGCGCAGGGCCATTTGATTCCGTTGTCAGGTGACCACTGAGATAACACCGCCCCCACCCCCGTGTCCGAAGCGTCCACCTCCACGATGCATTGCAGCGAGGGATCGACTTGGCTGAGGACCCGGGAGGAGGAGAACTCCGCCTTCAGTGCCTGGAAAGCAGCTGCAGCCTCTTCAGTCCACCGGAACGGGACCTTAGGAGACGTGAGGCGGGTCAGAGGACCGACGATGGTACCAAAGTTCGGGACAAAGCAGCGGTAGAAGTTGGCAAACCCAATAAACTGTTGTACCTGTTTCCTTGATGTAGGAGTGGGCCATTCCACCACCGCTTTCAGCTTCGCTGGGTCCGGAAGCACCTGGTCGTGGGAGATGACGAACCCGAGGAAGGACGTAGTCTTAGCGTAAAACTCACACTTTTCAGCCTTGACATATAACCGGTTCTCCAGCAGCCTCTGAAGGACCCGCCTCACATGGACCCGGTGCTCGTCCCTGGATCTGGAGAAGATGAGGATGTCATCCAGGTAGACGAACACAAACAGGCCGATGAAGTCCCGGAGGACATCATTTATAAGGCGCTGAAAGACGGCTGGAGCGTTGGTCAACCCGAACGGCATAACCAGGTACTCGAAATGGCCGTTCGGGGTACGGAAGGCTGTCTTCCACTCGTCTCCCTCCCGGATCCGGATGAGGTGGTATGCGCTGCGAAGATCCAGCTTGGTGAACCAAGTCGCCCCCTGGAGGGAGTGGAAGGCGGTGTCCATTAGGGGCAAGGTGTAGCGGTCCTTCTCCGTGATGTCATTCAGGGTGCGATAGTCAATACAAGGACGAAGGGAGCCGTCCTTCTTGCCCACGAAGAAGAACCCAGCGCCTAATGGTGATGACGAGGGATGGATGATTCCAGCACTCAGCGACTCCTTGAGATAGGAATTCATAGCCTCCTTCTCCGGCGCAGACAGGCTGTAGAGTCGCCCCGAGGGTAAGGGTGCCCCCTGGCGGATGTTTATAGCACAGTCATAGGGCCGGTGCGGGGGAAGAGACATCACCTTGGATTTGCTGAATACCATACCCAGGTCGTGAAAGGTGAGATCCGGAGGCGCGGCGTCCTTGGGAGTTGAAGGCGAGGACGGGGCGCAGGCAGCGGATTGGAGGCAGGTGCTCATGCAGAAGGAGCTCCAGGCGGACACTCTGCCAGACCTCCAGTCCAGGACAGGGCTGTGGAGGCGGAGCCATGGGTATCCGAGGATGACGGGAGATACTGAGTTAGGTAGGACGTAGAAGGTGATCTCCTCCCGATGATTTCCAGAAATAATAACAGGGACGGGGATGGTCTGGTGTGTTACTTTTCCCAGGGAAACATGGGAGAGATTTACTAGGGCGAGAGGAGTCTTGAGGGTATGGCAACGGATGCCCAATTGGGTTGCCAGGCTCTGTGAAATAAAGCTTCCCTCCGCGCCTGAATCCACCAGTGCATGGGTGAGGTGCCCTGTGGAGTTATGACAGAAACGAATGGGCAGCGTCAATTGAGTGAGGGGACTCGACCGGTTAGAATCTGCAAGGCCCCCTACAGTGATTCGCGGACCCCTAACCGGCTTCTCTGGACAATGCTCCACAGAGTGTTGACTGCCTCCACAATACATGCAGAGGCCCAACTCCTGGCGGCGTTGTTTCTCCGCTAGATGGAGCTTTGACCGGACCACCGCCTTCGCCTCCGACTTCTCGGAGGAGTCAGGCGGTGGCGACGCCAGGGGGCGAGCTTGGGACAGGCGAGACTAGCCTCCCCACGAGCGAGAAGCAGACCTTCGCTCTGAAGACCGCTCGCGAAGCCTGTTATCCAAACTAATCGCTAATGATATCAGCTCTGAAAGCCTCCCCGGAATATCGCGACCAGCCAGCTCATCCCTCAGACCAGAGTTCAGACTGCGGAGGAAGATGCCGCAGAGCGAGGGCTCATCCCAGCCAACCTCCTCCACGATGACCCGGAAGTCGATCGAGTAGTCTGCAGCTGACCGACCTCCCTGCTGGAGACAGAGAAGGCGATCAACTAACACACTATCTCGACGACTATGATCAAACACGTCGAGGAACTGTTGCACGAATTGGCTGTAGGAGAGGTTGGCATAGCTGGGCCTCGCCATGACGGTGTAAGCCCAGGTGAGTGCCCGTCCCTCCAGGAGGTTTCCTATATAGCCAATTCGGCTGTGGTCTGAGGGAAAATCCCCAGGAAAGCGGAAGAACACCGACTCACACTGCATGATGAACCCCCGCGCTCCGCCGAGCTGTCCGCTAAAGCGGACGGGGGTCGGAATGGGTGTGAGCCGGGTTGGCGACCCGGGATCAGTCTGACCGGCCACCGGAGAGGTAGGAGCTGCACCTCCCTGACGAGCCGGGGGGAACGGCTGCGGGAGGTCCAGGCGATCTAACCGGTGAGTGATCTTAACTGACTGATTCAGCATCACCTGTTGCTGATAAACTATCAAATCTACTTGAGCCTCGAGAGTGGTGAGACGGCGTGTGAGCCCGCTGTCTGCCGAGCCGCTCTGCTGAAGCCGTACTGACATAATGCACGGCTCAGGAGACACACACGCAGGCTCAGAATAGGTTTGACAGTTTCTTGAACAACAAGTGTGTGTGTGATTGCGTGTCTGTGATATGTGGATGTATTGGTGGTGGCGTCTGCGTCAGGCACGGGGGCAGGAAGCCGTTCAGCCGGACAACCCTACGGGAGAAGCAGAGGGAGAAGGGTAACGGGCACCACACCAATACGGGAGATTGAAGTAATAATAGCTGGCTTACTTGGTTTGAGCAGGTGGCTGGCGTAGCAAGGGCGTAGCCCGGTAGACAGCAACCTGGAGCGCCTGATGCAGCAGCGAGGAGATGACGGCTGGAGAGTGTTGTCCACCGCCGGGGAATCCACCTGTGCACAGGGGAGGAGAACTGGAAGAAGAAGGTAAGGGATGCTTACTTGCAATCTTGCTTGATGAAGGGGGTTCCTTGCAGCAAGAGTAGCCGATGAGAACAGACGGCTTCAGGCCGAAGCCCAGGGCGAGGCGGCTTAAATCCCTCGCCGCTGATGAGGCGCAGGTGTGCGTGCAGCTGGCGCCGCTGATGAGCGGCGAGATGTGACAGCACTGTGGCAGCACAGCAACTCACCCTTGGCCGGGGGATCCTGGGTTCGATTCCAGCCCCCGACCAACAGTGATCTGTATGTAGTTTGCATGTTCTCCCCGTGTCTGTGTGGGTTTACTCCAGGATTTCTCCGGTTCCCTCCCACATGCCAAAAACATGCAAGTTAGGAGACAGCCTTTGAACATCTGCAGGTTTTTTTTTTTTTAAGTAACTTAAAACTCATTCTTAATGCAAAAAAGACTAAATGTATGCTTTTTTCCAGAGCTCGGTTACAGCACTCTAACATGTAAGTCTTCACTGTAGGGAGGGAGTCAATCAAACAGGTATCATCCTACAAGTACCTTGGAATCTGGGTGGATGTTAAGCTGTCATTTAAAGTGCATTTTAAAAAACTGGTGAAAAAAAATAATGTTAGGCTGGGTTTTTACTAACGGAATAGGGCATGCTTTAATTTTGATGCTAAGAATATTCTGGTGCAGACTACTTTTTTAAGTGTTTTGGATTATGAGGACATTATATACATGCATGTATAACCCCCTGTGTCCCTGTAATCCTGTGACACTTACTTGTCTCGCCAAATTTTGTAACAATATACCACTGTAACAATAGTGTACACAGTGTGGTACAATACTTGCGGGGTAATTGGGGGTAACACCCAGTAACACCTGCGCTCGCCAGATTTATGTGTGTAACCCTTACTAACTAACACCTACTCACTTTAGGTGTAGTACCCTTTTTGGTAGTGGTGTGTTACGGCAATGCATTTACCTTAACTTTACTACCTGAGCACAGGGATAATTGGGCCAGGTCAGACCGACTCTGGATTCGTAGGAGCCTGGGAGGTGCAACAACAGATGACACAAACACAGCCGTATATGGAACTTGCAACTATGTATATTATTTACAATTATGTACACAAAAATAAATACATAGCGCAATAAAAAAGAAAAAAAAAAACAATCCATAAACTCAAACTTATATTTACAATATTCACAGTTCTTGTTTTGGTCCTTTCCAGGTGACTAGTGGAGTCACCTTTAGCAGTTCATAGGGTTCGGGCTCCCCCATTGAAGTCCCCCCTACTGGGGGACTTCAATGCGCACGTGGGCAACGACAGTGAAACCTGGAGGGGGGTGATTGGGAGGAACGGCCTGCCCGATCTGAACCCGAGTGGTGTTCAGTTATTGGACTTCTGTGCTAACCACAGTCTGTCCATAACGAACACCATGTTCAAGCATAAGGGTGTCCATATGTGCACCTGGCACCAGGACACCCTAGGCCGCAGGTCGATGATCGATTTTGTTATCGTATCATCAGACCTGCGACCGTATGTCTTGGACACCCGAGTAAAGAGAGGTGCAGAGCTGTCAACTGATCACCACCTGGTGGTGAGTTGGATCCGATGGCAGGGGAGGAAGCCATTCAGACCTGGTAGACCCAAACGTATAGTGAGGGTGTGCTGGGAGCGTCTGGCTGAGGCCCCTGTCCGGGAGGTCTTCAACTCCCACCTCCGGAAGAACTTCAACCACATTCCGAGGGAGTCTGGAGACATGGAGTCTGAATGGGCCATGTTCTCCACCTCTGTTGTTGAAGCGGCGGCCCAGAGCTGCGGCCGCAAGGTGGTCGGTGCATCTCGTGGTGGCAACCCCCGAACCAAGTGGTGGACACCAGTGGTGAGGGGGGCCATTAAGCTGAAGAAGGAGTCCTATCAAGCTTGGTTGGCTTGTGGGACTCCCGAAGCAGCTGAGGTGTACCGGCAGGCCAAGCGGAGTGCAGCTCGGGTGGTTGCTGAAGCAAAAACCCGGGTATGGGAGGAGTTCGGTGAGGCCATGGAACAAGACTTTCGGTCGGCTTCAAAGAGATTCTGGCAAACTGTTCGGCGGCTCAGGAGGGGAAAGCAGCTCCCCGTCCACACTGTGTATGGTGCGGATGGGACACTGTTGACTTCAACTGGGGATATCGTCGGGCGGTGGAAGGAATACTTCGAGGATCTCCTCAATCCCACTGATACGCCTTCCACAGAGGAAGCAGGGTTTGGGGACAAGGGGGATGACTCGCCTATCACAGGGGCTGAGGTCGCCAAGGTGGTTAAAAATCTCCTTGGTGGCCGGGCCCCGGGGGTGGACGAGATTCGCCCCGAGTACCTCAAGGCCCTGGATGTTGTTGGGCTGTCATGGTTGACACGCCTCTGCAACATTGCGTGGAGGTCGGGGGCAGTGCCTTTGGCATGGCAAACCGGGGTGGTGGTTCCTCTCTTCAAAAAAGGGGACCGGAGGGTGTGCTCCAACTTTAGAGGGATCACACTCCTCAGCCTCCCTGGGAAGGTCTATGCCAAGGTACTGGAGAGGAGAGTCCGGCCGTTGGTCGAACCTCGGATTCAGGAGGAGCAATGTGGTTTTCGTCCTGGCCGTGGCACATCGGACCAGCTCTTTACCCTCTCGAGAATTCTTGAGGGTTCGTGGGAGTTTGCCCAACCAGTTTACGTGTGTTTTGTGGACTTGGAGAAGGCATTTGACCGCGTCCCTCGTGGATTTTTGTGGGGGGTGCTTCGGGAGTATGGGGTATCGGGCTTGTTGTTACGAGCTATTCGGTCTCTGTACGACCGTTGTGAGAGTTTAGTTCGTATTGCCAACACTCGGTCGGAGTCATTCCCAGTGAGAGTTGGACTCCGCCAGGGCTGCCCTTTGTCACCAGTCCTGTTCATAATTTTTATGGACAGGATTTCTAGGCGCAGCCAGGGAATGGAGGGTGTCATACTTGGTGACCACAGGATCTCATCTCTGTTGTTTGCAGATGATGTTGTCCTGTTGGCTTCATCCAGCAATGACCTACAGCTCTTGCTGGGACGGTTTGCCGCTGAGTGTGAAGCGGCTGGGATGAGAATCAGCACCTCCAAGTCCGAGTCCATGGTCCTCAGCCGGAAAAAGGTGGATTGTCCTCTCCGGGTTGGGGACAGGCTCCTGCCCCAAGTGGAGGAGTTTAAGTATCTTGGGGTCTTGTTCACGAGTGAGGGGAAAATGGAGCGAGAGATCGACAGACGGATTGGAGCAGCATCTGCAGTGATGCGGACGTTGTACCGGTCTGTTGTGGTGAAGAGGGAGCTTAGTTCTAAGGCAAAGCTGTCGATTTACCAGTCAATCTACGTTCCTACTCTCACCTATGGTCACGAGCTTTGGGTAATGACCGAAAGAACGAGATCGCGGATACAAGCGGCTGAAATGAGCTTTCTCCGTAGGATTGCTGGACTCACCCTCAGAGATAGGGTGAGGAGCTCAGTCATCCGGGAGAGGCTCAGAGTAGAACCGCTGCTCCTCCACATTGAAAGGAGTCAGTTGAGGTGGTATGGGCATCTGATTAGGATGCCTCCTGGACGTCTCCCACTTGAGGTGTTTCAGGCACGTCCCACTGGGAGGAGACCCCGGGGCAGACCCAGGACTCGGTGGAGAGACTATGTCTCCCAGCTAGTCTGGGAACGCCTTGGTATCCCCTCTGAAGAGCTGGAGCAGGTGGCTGGGGAGAGGGAAGTCTGGGCTTCTCTGCTTGAACTGCTGCCTCCGCGACCCGGACCTCCGGAAAAGCGGTAGAAGATGGATGGATGGATGGAGGGTTCGGGCTTCAGCTCGCCATCCAGATTTGGAGAATCCACGCACTGGTCAAACCAGTCATAACTCATGGCATCCATCTTAGCAGTAGTTAAGATGTACGTCAGGGGGTTACTGTCTGTCACGACAGTAAAATGATTGCCATATAAATAGTCTGTGAACTTCTCCGTTACTGCCCACTTTAGAGCCAAAAATTCCAATTTGTGGGCGGGGTAACGGGACTCACTTCTAGACAACCCCCGGCTTGCATAAGCTATGACCCTAGTCTGGCCCTCCTGCTCTTGATAGAGGGCGGCGCCAAGCCCTGTAGTGCTGGCATCAGTATGGAGTGTATATGGCAACTGAGGGTCAGCGAAACCCAGGACAGGCGCAGTACTGAGCTTGTCAATGATGGTTTTGAATGCAAGATCACAGGAAGAAGTCCATCGCTCGCCAAACGGTGTCTTTGGGTAGTGGTACTGGGCAGGCTTAGCTTTGGGCTTTGTGCTTTTTCGCAAAGGAGGGTAGCCTGATGTCAAGTCAGTGAGGGGCTTAACGATGCTGGAATAGTTCTTAATGAACCGCCTATAGTACCCTGAAAAGCCTAAGAACGAGCAGAGTTGTTTGAGATCACGGGGCACAGGCCAGGTACTTAGGGCTTTCACTTTTTCGGGGTCGGTCTCAACTCCTTTACTGGATACAATGTGACCGAGGTATCTGACAGAAGTTTGAAAAAAATCTGCATTTCTCAGGGGATAGTTTAAGCCCGTACTCTTTTAGGCGATTAAGAACTTTCATTAAGCAAGCCTCATGTTCTTCGGGTGTCTTAGAGAATACAATGATGTCATCGAGGAACACAATCACCTCATGCAGATTCATGTCACCCATGCATTTCTCCATGAGGCGCTGGAACGTGCTGGGGGCGTTTGTAATGCCTTGGGGCATTCTGTTGAATTCCCAAAAGCCCATGGGACGAACGCCGCCTTTGGTTTGTCCAGCTCCTCTACCTCAATTTGGTAGTACCCCGACTTTAAATCGAGGACGGAGAACCACTGCGAACCGGTCAAGGTGGAAAACGTTTCCTCCAAGTTGGGGAGAGCGTAAGCATCTTTTACAGTCTGCATGTTAAGCTTCCTGTAATCAATACAAAGGCGGACATCACCATTTTCTTTCACACTACTACAATAGGCGAAGAAAATGGGGAAGTGGACTCTCTTATCATGCCTGCTTGTTGGAGTTCTTTGAGATGCTTACGGACTGCTTCCAGGTCATTTGCATGTATGGGACGTGCTCTGTGTTTGAACGGTGTTTCATCTGATAATTTGATTGTGTGTTTCACTTGATCAGTTTTGCCAAAGTCAAGATCGTTTTGTGCAAATACTTTGGGCATTTGACTGAGTTTTTCTGTTAGGTGCTCTTTCCATTCAGCGCTAATGGGGGAAGAGTCAAAGTTGAACTTCAGAGTGGACTTTGGTTCAGTTTTGGACTTTGTAACTTTCACGGCGTGTTCTTACGATAGGACTCATTGATATGCACAAATTTCTCCAATGACACACTTCTGAGGGATTGTCACGTCATGTTCCGATTCATTGGTGAGTATAATTGGAACAAGGTAAGGTGCTCTTTCAGGGAAGGCTATGAGACATGGTTTTACCAGGATTCCACCAGGTAAGGCTGACATTACCGGGTGTTCTAACAAGACAGATTTTTCACTGTTTCCGGCTGACACTGCTACAGCGCCATCTAGAACATCTGTTTGGCCTGCAGGAACTAACTGTGGCTCTTTGTTGCGCATGGTCACTAAACCAAGGCTAGTGTCTTTGGACTGTCTGTGCCGTAGCTCAAGGACTTTTAACACTGCCTTATAACCAAGTAACATGGTTGGCTGCAGTTCAGAACATGCATCAGAGTACAGCTCGTACAGTACATCTAATGTGTTTGTCCCTATTAAACACTAAGGACTGACCAGCTGCACGTACATCTCGAACCACTAAGGCAAGTGTTGGCACTTCGGCTTCAATACCGAAAAAGTCTTTTGGGAAAGTGACATGCATTTCAATGTAGCCTAAATAAGGTACACTCTGACCGTTATCTCCCTCCACTTCTAACAGCTCAAAAAGTGGCTTAATCTCATGCTTGGATAAGTACTGTCTGTAATAGGACTCAGGGACAGTAGTCACCTGGGAGCCTGTATCTAACAAACAGCTCACAGTACAGCCATTCACTTTCACTTGTGCTGTACTTTTTGTCCCAATTAGACCATTAGGAAAGTTAAAGGGGTCTGTTTTGTAATGTGACTTCAGTTTAGCACGTGTCTTGAATGGAGCTTTCGGTTTGGGATGGGTCATCTCTGAACTAGCCTCTGTTTGTCCCGCAACAGGGGTAGACTTCAGTTTTAAAGAAGATTGGGGGTTCCAACTGTCCCAAATCTGTCTTTTTACTCTTAGTTCTTTGCGTTTTGCAGCCACAAGTGCAGGGTTTGGCTCTGACTCACAAGTGGCTACAATATGCCCATCTTCGTCGCAGCGGAAGCAATACCATGGTTTGGGCCTAGTATTGGGACGGCTGGACGAAGGTAAGTTTTCTGGTTTGGCATGGTCAGGTTTTTTATTTCCAGATTTCTTAGTTGGGTCTTTCTTCGGTGGTGCTTGTTTCTTTTGTTTCACGACAGCAGCTAATTTACTTTTTAGATCAGCGACTTGCCTTTTTAGTTCTTTCAGACTGTCAGACTCTACTTCACTATTTGTACTTGTTTCGGTGACTGTTTGTTCATAGGAGGCTGCTTTTGGTTTTGTGGCGCCCAAGTGTTTTTTCATGCGGGTGTTTTTAACTTCTTGTCTGTTTTCAACAGTGCGAAGGTGAAGCAATAACTCTGCATACTCAGGTGGATGTTTATCTTTTAGTTCCAGCTGTAGCTCTCTTAGCAGATTATCATCCCAACAGCCTCTGTTAAACTGCTTGAGAAGCTGTTTGTTCGCTCCCTGTGGCTCTAGACCGCCTCTACGCACTGTGAGATTGAGCGCCACCTGCAAACGATGCAGATATGCTGAGGGTTTTTCTCCATAATCTTGGAAAGTGTTCATGAATTGCACAAGCAGTTCCTCACCGTCTTCAACAGTCCCGAAAGCTGAGTCCAACAGCTTAAGATAGTCGGCAGAGGTGGCTTCAGACCCAAGAGAACGAATAACATCAGACCCAGGAGCAAGAAGACTTTCAAGGATCCTGCGAGATTTTTCCAAGTCAGACAAAGAAGTATCTTCCATCATCAGGTCAACATGTGAACGCCATGTTTCATAATCAGCTTCAGCATACGGTCCTGGCGTTTTGCCAGAGAAAGCTCTGATTCTCCAAGAGGAATAGGCGTTTGATGGCTTCTCTGCATGTTTAATGACATGCTCGACTACGATTTTCTGAACCTCGGGTGGGTTAAAATCAGCTGGGCTCAACACTTGAGGTGTTAAGTTTGGTCTAAAAGGGCTTTGAAAGAGTGCTTAAGTGGTTTTAGGGGTGCGAGGCACTTCAACTTGGAGTGGAGGAGAGACTCCACTTTGTGTGGGCTCTACAGTAGGGAAAGCAGGATCAGCGTCAGCAGAGACCGTTTCAGCTGTCTCAGCAGCTTCAATACACTTTCCTATTGTGGACATAACCTCCCGCAACACATCTTCAAAACCTTTTCCACTTAACTTAGCTACACCCCTCAGGTTGCTAGAGATAAGCCTCAGTAACACTGCCCCCTACAGTTTTAGTTTAGACATCAGTTAGAGTTTGAATGCAGTATTTAATCTCAGGATTGTCAGTGGATGGAAAGGAGCACGGCAACGTAGGTGCTAACGCTTCAATACTTAATCCAGACTCAAACTCTACAATATGACTTTTGTCAAAGTCAGATGAGTTATCATTAATACTGAGCACCCTACGGATAGTGCCATGTTGCTCTAGAAACTCAAAAACATCTGTGTCTCTTTCTTTAGCAACAACACCACTGACAATGACTGCATTAGGTATTTTAACACCATGTTTTTCCACAAAATCCATTTTGGCCGTATATCAACTGTTTAGTCAGGGGTCAAAACAGAATTAACATCTGTTGTGCAACGCTCCAGACTCTTGGCTGGCTCGCCACTTTTTTATTATAACCCCCTGTGTCCTTGTAATCCTGTGACACTTACTTGTCTTGCCAAATTTTGTAACAATATACCACTGTAACAATAGTATACACAGGGTGGTACAATACTTGTGGGCTAATTGGGGGTAACACGCACTAACACCTGCGCTCGCCAGATTTATGTGTGTAACCCTTACTAACTAACTCCTACTCACTTTAGGTGTAGTATCCTTTTTGGTAGTGGTGTGTTATGGCAATGCATTTACCTTAGCTTTACTATCTGAGAAGAGGGATAATTGGGCCAGGTCAGACCAACTCTGGGTTCGTAGGAGCCTGGGAGGTGCAACAACAGATGACACAAACACAGCCATATATGGAACTTGCAACTATGTATATTATTTACAATTATGTACACAAAAAAAAAAAATACATAGCGCAATAAAAAAGAAAAAAAAATAATCCATAAACTCAAACTTATATTTACAATATTCACAGTTCTTGTTTTGGTCCTTTCCAGGTGACTAGTGGAGTCACCTTTAGCAGTTCATAGGGTTCGGGCTTCGGCTCGCCATCCAGATTTGGAGAATCCACGCTCTGGTCAAACCAGTCCACAGGAAGAGAAAAAAAAAAAGAAAAGAACCTGACCATGCCAAGTGGCTCGTGCTTCAATGGAGTTCCCGCGCTCAACGGCGCCGACAGCCTTTGGATCCCAATCAATTTCAAGGATTTTATCCAGGCAAAGGCTGCTACCAGCACGCTAGAGTCGCCATATCACCAAGGACCGTCTCTCTCTCTGGTCTGTGTCTTTCGGCATTTGGCGTGACTGAGCCAAAAATGCAAGTCATCCCAGACCCAGGGAGAGAGCGCTTAACCCACTGGGTGGCATGACCCAGCAATGGCGCAGCCATTGGTTACTCGAAATATCAACACACAATACTAGGAACTTTATCAGAATATTCTAGAAAACGTTCCTATTTTTGAATATATATATTTATTTAAATATTCATATTCATATTATGTATTCCCATTGTGAAATGGGTGTTTTTCTTTTCTAAAAGCGGTGTCAATATTTATAATTTAATTCACGTTAAACTATCTACTCCCATTGTGAAATGAATGTCCCCCCCTTCTTCTTAAAGCGGTATCGACATTCATAATTCCATCCACGTTTTTAACACTGGGTTACACATGCAGCTGCCTCTATTTTGCGACTCTTTGATTCTGTTTATCAAAGTGCTTTGTGGTTCATAACCAACTCAGTGTCTCATACACATCACTGTAGTCTTTATAATGTAGTGTCCTGGGCTTCTTTCTGCATAAGGAGAAAATGGCACTGGTTCATTTTTTTTACAAAGCCATACTAGTTAATTTACCATCATATCAGAAAATTAAAATTCCTTATTCAGAGAAGCTGAATAAAGAAGCAAAGGAGCGCTACCTCCAAAAATTAAAGAAATAAACAGGATTGATCGAAATAAGCACAAGAAATTGACCATGGATCTCGACCCACTGTCTCACATTGTCAGATGTGTTTGCCTACCTGGTTTGTGGGGTGAACGCATACACCCATGAGCCCATAAAGAACTGTAAATCCTTAAAGGCTCATGTTCAGTTCACCAATTGATGGCACAGCCACCTCAAATCTTCCGGGTGAACGACCAGAAAACCGTTGTTTGCACAAAGGTAAGCAGACGTTGTTTCTACACAGTTTTCTGCACTAGCATGTGTCTCTGCAGCTACAGGCGTTTCTAAGTCCCAGTGGTGACATGTTGGATTTATGTTCAAATTTGTCATATGATGCTTGATAAGTGTATACACATTATTATACAACTGGACATGAAATCCTAATCAAGTAATGAAAAAGGCCGACGCTGGCACACCAAAAAAAAAAAAAAAAAAAAAAAAAATACCAGTATAATTAGCCACTATAAAAACATGCTAAATCAGGACAGTGACATTTTTAAAGTGACCTGAAAGAGGAGAAGCTGTTGAATCTAATGATACCAAACATTCTATGGACTTCGGTCCCCAGCTGATTTTAAATCCATGTGCAGTGAAGGCAATAACGTGCACTCTGGGAATCCCCAACCAGCTTGTTAAAAGTTAGCAACAACTCCATGTGCATACAAGTAATCTTTATATGTTTTTAAATCACAACTTACCTTCATGAACATGCCATTAACACACAGCCATGGGTTCAGGAATATTGTTGAAGCTGATGTCTTTCCTTCTGACCACTGCAATCCATTCCACGCAACGCTTCTTTAAGATGAGACTTTTTCTAATCCTTTTTCTTTTTCTTTCTCTTAATTTTTTTTTTCTGATGAAAACGGGTAGTGTCCATTTAGGTTAAATTCATCGGCGACTACTAATGTTGTAGTGCAGCCATGAAGGGGTGTCCCAATTCATAGAGGTAGGCAAAGGGCAGTGATGTGCGGTCAGGGGAGGCAGGTGAGGCAGAGTCTCACCTGTTGTCATGAAAAAACTAGAGGGCACTCAGAGAGCACATACCTCCGCCAAGGCCCCATCCCTTCCTTCCTTTGTCCACCCCTCCATCCCTTTGTCCGTCCATATCGCCATCCATCTGTACATTGTGAGATAGGGCCTTGGTGGAGGTATACACTCACAGATCACCTCCAACATCTAATAAGTTCATCTTTGGGCAAAGGGCCATCTTTGGTGAAAATTTCATCCAAATCCATCCAGTAGTTTTGGAGTATTGTTGCTAACACTCTGTGAGAGGATAAGAACCATGGAGGAGGTATGCATTTTGAGATCATCATCAAAATCTAATCATCTCTTCAGTGTAAATGCAATCCATTATTATTATTATTATTATTATTATTGTTATCATTATTATTATTATTACTATTTTTATCCATCCATCCATCTTCTTCCGCTTAATCCTTTTAGGGTTGCAGGGGGGCTGGAGTCTATCCCAGTATCTTTGGGCGAGAGGCAGGGTACACCCTGGACAGATCGCCAGTCCATCGCAGGGCCAACACAGAGAGACAGACAGAGAGAAATGACAGCAAAAACAATATGCCTACATTATATGACTACATAATAATAATAATAATAATAATAATAATAATAATAATACTGTCACAACTGTATTGACCATACATTGGGGCTGGGCAATTCCACCTTTAATCAACATCATGATTTAGTAACGCTTTCAGATCAATTTTCATTTTTTTTTCCTCCTCTGTTCTCCATTACAGTTTACTGACAAAGTTCATAATTATTAAGTAATATTACAAAACAGCGCAGTATCATACCATTTTTGCAGTTATTAACTACATATTCACATAGTATCCATATCACAAATACATATTACAAATGCTCACCTGGCACGCCGACAGATGCCGATATGTTCCTCCAAGCGTTTGCTTTCAAATTTTGATCATGATATCCTTTTAGTGTCAGATCAAAGACTACCGGGTTGTTTGATACAGCAAAGTTAACACATCCCTATCCGTCACCTCCCGCTCTTGTCTTCCTGTACCGCTGTCCTATGTCCTGCTTTTCCTTAATTCTGATTGGCTGCTTAGAAAGGTCTGACATTGACCAGCATAGCTGTACAGTAGTCCAACAAATTGGAGTTTTCTCAGTCCTGAGCACCGCGACAAAAAGTGGCCACCGCTCCAAGTGTTTCAGCGCTGAGGGCACTCAGTGTTGTAAACGCTGGACTACATACAGAATGAATAGAAAATAGTCACCCATTGCAGAAAAAAATGAGTTTGGTGGACACGCCCCTAATGATTTTTCTGCAGTGTTTGGCTTTCAGGTTGCTGAAGTGCATGGCCCTATGGTGTGGCCATGCACTTTACTAAGTGGACACATCTTAAAGGGGCAGTACATAAAAAGCACCAGAATAATATATAAAATAATATTCAAAAAAATTTCTGCATCCACATTGTGAACCGAATCACCACCAAAATCTAATCATCTGTTCCCAGTGCCATTACATACCTCTCCTGAAAATTTCATCAAAATCAGTTCAAAACTTTTTGAGTTATGTTGATAATAGCCAAACCAACCAAGCAACAGACAAACCAACACTACCGAAAACATTACCTCCATCCTCCCTAAGTAGGTAATAAGGTAATAAAAAATAAGGAATTATAAATAAATTATTATGGGGAGCATGGTGGTGCAGTGGTTAGCACTGTTGTCTAACATCTAGAAGGTTCCAGGTTCGAATCCCCAGGCTGGCAGGGGTAGGAACCTTTCTGTGTGGAGTTTGCATGTTCACCCTGTGCTGTGTGGGTTTACTTCAGGGGCTCCGGTTTCCTCCCACAATCCAAAGACATGCATGCTACGTTAATTGGTTGTTCTAAATTGTCCCTAGGTATCTGTCTCCTATAGGCCCTTAGAATAGAGGATTAATACTAGTGAAGCACTTTGAGTGGTCTTTGAGACTAGAAAAGCGCTATATAAGTACAGGTCCTTATTATTTGTGCACTATTTTGTCTTGTATATCTAAATGTAATTTCTGTATGATTCCAATCATTTCAACAATATTTATTTATTTAAAATCGCAAATCTGTTGGGGAGCCCACTCAGTAGTTACTCAGTAGTTTTCCCTCAGACTGAAGTGGCTGATCAAAGGTGGGGAGTGTGGGGAGTGATATGTTAATGCAGCACCCCAGGTAGCAGAGAAGTGTTAGTGCTGTGATATAAAAGAGAGTGCCTGCAACCTGGTGGGAAGTTGTCGTATTCTGGTGAATGTGAGAGAGAGTGGAATAAAGCTTCATCTGCTTGGAAAAGTTCGGCCTGGTTATTCTCTCCACACTGGTGACCCTTGATGCACAATGGAACGCGAGGCAAACACCCCGGAGACGACCCG
Organism: Pholidichthys leucotaenia; assembly: GCA_020510985.1. NCBI lineage: Eukaryota > Metazoa > Chordata > Actinopteri > Cichliformes > Pholidichthyidae > Pholidichthys > Pholidichthys leucotaenia. The sequence goes on along the minus strand of CM035840.1, from coordinate 276,615,148 downwards.
GACGGGAAGTGCCAGCAACGCGTGCACCGTTTCGGTCAAACTCCCAGAGTTTTGGCTACACGATCCGAAGTCTTGGTTCCTTCACACCGAGGCCCAGTTCACGCTCCGGGGAATAACGACAGATGACACCAGATATTACTACGTGGTCGCAGTGCTGGACGCACGCACAACTCAGCAGCTGGCGAGCCTGCTCCAACAGCCCCCAGCCCGCGACAAATACAGTGCTCTCAAAACCACGCTGACCCGGCGCTACACGCTCTCGGACTGTGAGAGAGCGGAGAGGCTCCTGATGCGCTCCGAGTTAGGACACGGGTCAGTGGTCAAATTGATGGAGAAGATGTTGGCGTTGATGGGCACAGATGACGGGCATTTTCTCTTTGCCCACCCTTTCCTCCGGAACCTCCCGACAGCAGCCAGAGCAGTCCTTGCCAATTCACTGCTGCTGGCCGCGCACAACTACCGGGCGCTAGCCCAGGAGGCAGATTGGATCATCCTCACTACTGGAGCCCTCACAGTGAACACATCGGTGTTGGAACCCAGCGAGACGGCCAGCGGCGGCGAGGAGCCAGCGATGGTGGCTGCAACAGGGGCCAAGAAGCACCGGAGAGACATGCTCTGTTTCTACCACCGCCATTTTGGAGAGGATGCACGCCGATGTGTGCCACCGTGCCAATTCAAGCGTTCGGGAAATGCCAGGACCGGCAGTCGGTAGCAGCTGCGACAGCCGGTGAAGCAAGCAAGCTGCTCTATGTGACAGACTCACGCTCAGGGAAACGGTTCCTCGTGGACTCCGGCTCCCAAAAGAGCCTCATCCTGCCATCCTATGCAGACCGGCTGGCGGGAACTAGCGGCCCCGAGCTGACGGCCACAAACGGCTCAGACATTAACACTTTTGGAGAGAGGACACTGACTGTATCCTTGAACGGCCATACATACCAATGGACATTTGTCATAGTGGCGTGCAGCTTCCCCATTTTAGGCGCTGATTTTTTGTGTGCACACGGACTACTAGTCGATGTTGCTAACATACGCCTGATTAACGCAATGTCTTTTGATTCTCTCGACTGTACAGCTCGAGGAATCGGGCACACAACACTAGCCAACGTCATAGCTCCAGGGGGTAAGCTCCACACACTACTCAACCAGTTCCCAGCACTCACGGTCCCGACATTTTCGGCAACCAACACTAAACAAGGGTGGAGCACTTCATTAGCACTACGGGGCTGCCCATTTTCGCATGACCTCGGTGCCTGGATGCAGGTAAACTGGCCATAGCGCACGAGGAGTTTGTCAACTTGGAAAAGTTGGGCATGACCAGGCGCTCAAACAGCCCATGGGCATCCCTGCTACATATGGTTCCTAAGGCCGAGGGATCGTGGTGACCGTGCGGAGATTTCCGCAGATTAAACAACGCCACAGCGCACGACCGCTACCCCATCCCTCATATTCAGGATTTTTCCGTTCACCTCACCGGGGCAACCATTTTTTCCAAGATAGATCTGGTACACGGTTACCACCAGGTCCCGGTGCGTGCTGAGGACATACCTAAAATGGCAGTAATAACCCCATTTGGTCTGTTTGAGTTTTTACGCATGCCTTTCGGGTTAAAAGGCGTGGCGCAGACATTCCAACGCATGATGGATGCGGTGTTGCACGATCTGCAGTTTATGTTCGTTTACCTGGATGACATCCTGGTGGCCAGTACGTCCAAGAACGAACACGTAGCCCACCTCAGGACGGTTTTCCAGAGGTTGGAGGAGCACAGATTAATAATCAACCTGGTGAAGTGCCAGTTCGGGGTGACGGGGATCGATTTTTTGGGCCACCGCATCTCACCGGAGGGCATGATACCCTTGCCGGACAAGGTGCGAGCCATGGCAAATTTTCCCTGGCCTCAGATGGTCAGGGCGCTGCAGGAGTTTTTGGGGATGGTTAACTTCTACAATCGTTTCCTCCCCCGTGCAGCCCAGCTCATGCAGCCGTTGTACACCGTGCTTCAGAAATGGAAGCCGGTGGACAGAGTCGACTGGACTCCTGAGCGAGAGCAGGCATTTTCCGAGGTTAAAACAGCTCTGGTGAATGCCGCACTACTGGCGCACCCGGTCCCAGCGGCTAGGATAGCACTCACTACCGACGCATCAGATGTGGTCATAGGGGCCGTCGTGGAGCAGTGTGTCACCAGTTCTTGGCAGACGCTCGCCTTTTTTAGCAGGTCTTTGTGCGACAATGAGTGTAAATACAGCGCATTTGACAGAGAGTTACTGGCTCTCCACCTGGCCATACGCCACTTCCAGTTCTGGCTGGAAGGGTGCACCTTCACTGCGTTTGTGAACCACAAGCCACTTATGTACGCGATGACCAAGGTTTCGGAACCATGGTCGGCCCGGCAGCAGCAACAGCTGGCTGCGATCTCGGAGTTTACAACCGACATTCAGCATGTGGCCGGTAAACTCAACGTGGTGGCGGACTGCCTCTCGCGCGCATTAATGGCCCCAGTCTACGTGGGGATAGATTACATGGCCATGGCTGCTGCGCAGATCGAGAATGCGGACGTTTGCGCGCTCCAGTCTGGACCAACAGGGTTAAGGCTGGAGAGCAGAGTGCTGCAACACGGGGGTCCCCCTCAGTCTGTGACGCCTCTACAGGCCGCCCATGACCTGTGGTCCCACGTGCTTGGCGCCGCCATGTTTTTGAGTCAGTTCACTCCCTGGCGCACCCAGGAGTGCGTGTGTCAGTCAAAATGGTGGGCGCAAAGTTCGTCTGGCCGAGCCTGCGCAAACAGGTGAAAGAGTGGGCCGCAGCCTGCGTAGCTTGCCGACGAGCCAAGGTGCACAGGCACACGAAGGACCCTTTGGAGCCGTTCCATATCCCGGCTAAGAGGTTTGACCACGTTCACGTGGACCTCGTGGGCCCCCTTCCGCCATCGCAGGGGTTCACGCACCTCCTGACAGTGGTGGACCGCACCACACACTGGCCCGAATCAGTCCCGCTAGCTTCCACCGCATCCGCAGATGTGGCACGGGCTTTTTTGACAACATGGGTGGCACGTTTCAGCGCTCCTTCGGACATCACGTCTGATCGGGGCCCGCAGTTTGTTTCCGACCTCTGGTCCACCATGGCCTGGAGCCTGGGCATCTCAATTCATCCCACGACCACGTACAACCCACACGCCAATGGGTTATGCCAGCGTTTCCATAGGTCACTTAAAGCAGCGCTCCGAGCTTCACTTACGGATGCAAATTGGGTGGACAAGTTGCTGTGGGTTCTATTAGGGTTGCGTTCCGCACCGAAGGAGGATTTGGCAGCCTCCCCAGCAGAGCTGTTTTTTTCCCAGCCGCTGCGGCTCCCCAGGGAGTTTTTGCCAGATAACCCCGCGCCAAACACCGATCCATCCCCACGTTCAAGACATAGCACAGAGGCAGGGACGCTAGTCGGCCCGGCCCACCACTGTTTTCCATGCGCTTTTGTGCCAAAAATCTTAAAGGACGCGTCGTTCGTATTTGTCAGGCACGATGCCCACCGGCCCCCATTGCGCCCTCTTTACGATGGCCCGTTCAGAGTGCTTGAACCCGGGGACAAACATTTTGTGTTAGACTTGGGGGGTCGCCGGGAGACAATCTGTATAGACAGGCTTAAGCCCGCCTTTGTTATAGCAGACAAGCAGGTGGTGCTGGCCAGAGCTCCTCGACGCGGAAGACCCCCACGGAGAACTCCCCAGGTAAATGAATCGTCAGATCAGTCACACGAGCATGCTGAAGGTGTCTCCCCCCTCCCCATTGTCCCCCCACAGACGGACACACCCCCAGGAACCCCCTACCGGCACAGCAGCATCTCGGAGCCAAAGAACCCCCGTTACAGCAGCTTTGGACGGAGGCTGAAGCCCAAAGGACATGGGGGTTAACACTCAGTCTGAGACTCTGGGGGGGAGGGGGGCTACTCAGTAGTTACTCAGTAGTTTTCCCTCAGGCTGAAGTGGCAGATCAAAGGTGGGGAGTGTGGGGAGTGATATGTTAATGGAGCACCCCAGGTAGCAGAGAAGTGTTAATGCTGTGATATAAAAGAGAGTGCCTGCAACCTGGTGGGAAGTTGTCTTATTCTGGTGAATGTGAGAGAGAGTGGAATAAAGCTTCATCTGCTTGGAAAAGTTCGGCCTGGTTATTCTCTCCACAATCTGCACATTTCCTGTTCAAATACAAGGGCGAGAAGCCAAGTAAAGCAGCAACAAACGCAACCTCAAAAGGATTGTGTAATCCTCCACAACCCAGTTAGAGCTCGTGCAAGATGCACCTTCCTGGTGACAGCTCTGTGTATGTCAAAAATGCAATGTTTGTAGGAGCTTTTATTGTATATATCCTCCTTTTCCATAGTCTGTGTAATGTACTTAATGTGTGTGTATAACAAATTTAGTCTTCTTAATCTGACATAAAACTTCAGTTAAAAATTACGATCAGAGGCTGCACAATACCGTTGCTCCAAACGGGGGGGGGGGGGGTGCTTGAGTACCGTGGGCACAGGAGTTTGTTGTTAGTGCTTCAATTTTATACAGACTGAAAATGGAAGATTTTATAGCTAAACTTAAATTGGACTTTGAATCAAAACTGGCGGTAATCTAGATTGAGACAGACAAGAAGACAAGGGGGACTTTTATAGCAAAGTCATTGAGATTTTTGTCCAGAGGAATAGGCAGATGGATTTCATTTACAAGTAAAGGTAAGACCATGCATACTTGTTTCACATACTTGAATTAGTTATGAATCATGGAGCTACAGGGTGCACAGCAAATGCACTCTCTGAGCCACTATCATTTTAGTTCTTCCTTGGCCTGACTTTGAAAGAGTCAGTGCCTCACCACCCACAAACCTCACCACAGTCACTGGCAAAGGGGAATGAGAAGGGGTACAAATGAGAATTGGGAAACACCCCAAATCTACCTGTAGTTCCCTCTCATATTACAAATATGTTTTTTTTTCCTCTACTGTTTTAACGGTATTTACTACTGTTCATAAATGAACCGTTATTCTCTTGCTATTTTTATTTATGTATAAGGGTCATTTACATTTCAAAAGGATGTAAAATTAGTTCAAGTAAAGTTTAGCATGCAATAGTCAAATTTGATCATCCATCCATCCATCCATCCATCTTCTTCCGCTTAATCCTTTTCGGGTCGCGGGGGGGCTGGAGCCTATCCCAGCATCTTAGGGCGAGAGGCAGGGTATATTAAATATAATTTTCCAACCACAAAATTGCGGCTAGTGAAATGACTGAGTGGTTAGTGACTTTTGGAAAATTAGTAGCCACAGTGGCTGGTGAGCAAAAAAGTTAATGTCAAGCCCTGATTATACCACTTATGATGTAAGGAAGTGAACTCTGGACCCTATACTGCCATCACAAAAGCTTTTCAAGACAATCCAACAATGCCACCCAAGAACCATCTTAAAGATCTGATGGGATGACTTCATCACCGACGATGAAGTGATTGATTGTGCTAACATAACAGATATCAAGATCACCCTCATCAAGAACAGGTTATAGTGGAGGGGTCATGTTTCCCATATGCAAAATGAGTGACCTGTGAAGGCTGTTCTCTATGGAGGGCTTCAAGTGAAATCCAGGAAAGTTGGCTACCATCTACTGAGATTTAAAGACACCCTGAAAGATATACTGAAAAGAGAGAAAAGAGAAGTACTAAAAACATGGCATAGCGCAGTAGATGACAGACTAGCATGGCAGAAACTGATACGCAACTTATGTAGAAAAATGGACAGTGACAGGCACAAGAACAATGAAGAAAGAAGGACGAAACGACACCAAAGAAAAGGAACAGTCAGAGTGAAAGGACTTCAGCGTTTTGTTTTTATTTACAAACACACCTATTTATTTATCTTGAATCACTGTATTACACCCGTGTCGGGTTGTAGTTGGGTGTGTGTATATAGAAGAGAATACATATCCCCAATTTTAGCATCATTACACTGGCTGCCTGTGCATTTTAGATTTACCTTTAAAATTTTAATAATCACTTTTAAAGCTAAGAATGGACTGGCCCCTGTGTACATCAATGATATCCTAATTCCTTATGTTCTAAACATAACATGAGATCCTCCAATAGATCCAAGTAATCCCAAGTAATCTTTACATACAACGGAATTAAGGGAACTGTGTTCACAAAACAAGTTATATTTAATAACGTGGAATGACAGAGGGAGTAAGTATTGAACACATGGTGAAATTAATTTAATATTTAGTAGAAAAGCCTTTGTTGGTAATAACACATTCCAGACACCTCCTGTATGGAGAAACTAGGTGCAGGCATTGCTCAGGAGTGATTTGAGCCCATTATCCATATAAACTGTCAAATCTTGAAGTTTCCCTGGGTGTCTTCTATGAACTCTGATCTTCAGTTTATTCCATAGATTTTCAATTGGATTCAGGTCAGGTGACTGATTGGGCCATTCTAGCAGCTTTATTTTCCTTCTCTTGAGCCAGTTGAGAGTTTCCTTGGTTGTGTGCTTGGGATAATTGTCTTGCTAAAATGTCCACCCTTGTTTCATCTTCAGCATGTTGGCAGATGACAAAAGGTTCTTATCAAGGATGTCTCTGTACATTTGTCCATTCATCTTTCCTTCAATTATATGAAGTCTGCCTGTACCATGTGCTGAAAACCCCCCACATCATGATGGGATGTGCAGTGCCATTTCTCCTTGAAACATGTTGTGTGTTGTGGCATCCCAAAGTTCAATTTTGGTCTCATCTGATCAGACTATATTCTCCCAGAATTTTACTGGCTTGCCCAGATGTTGTGCAGCAAATGTTACACGAGATTCAACATGCCTTTTCTTCAGCATTGGAGTCTTGCGAGTTGAGTGGGCGTAGAGTCCATGTCAACTGTGTGCATTACTTATGGTTTTCTTTGAAACAGCAGTACCTGCTAACTCCAGGTCTTTCTGGAGCTCTCCATGACTGGTCTTTGGCTCTTGGATAACTCTTCTAATAATTATTTTGACTCCTCTGTCAGAAACCTTGCAAGGAGCTCCTGGTTGTGTCCGGTTCATGGTAAAATGATGTTCTTTCTGCTTCCGAATGATGGCCTCTAACGGTGCTCACTGGAACATTCAGCAGTTTAGAAATGCACCTGTAACCAATGTCATCATTATGTTTTGCAATAAAAAGGTTGCAAAGGTCTAGAGAGAGCTCTTTGCTTCTACCTTTCACAAGTTCTTTATGGTGTGACAAGCTGATAATCACAGACCTTTTTAAAGGCTATTAGTCAGGATAGCTGAAATTAATTTGCACTGATTGAGGATGGGATGGCTTCCTAAATTCTGATAGATTTCAACTGGTTTCTTGTCTTTCTATGCTTTTTTGCACTTCTTTTTCTTCATGTGTTCAATACTTATTCCCTGTGTCATTCCACTTTTTTAAATATAACTTGTTTTGTGAACATAGTTGTGTTGATTTCTTTGTATATATATAGATTACTTGGGTTTTTACTGATATTTGGTGAAAATCTCAGGTGAATGGCTCCATCAGAAATATGTTTAATGAGAAAAATGTTGACGTGTTCAATACTTATTTTCTCCACTGTATGCATATATAACTCAAGGTCCCAGTTCATTTTTTTCTTTCAAAAACATTGCAGACATGATAATTCAGGAAGGAAATTACATACAGTACATGTTTCATATTGATACCAAAGTTCAGTCTTTGAAAAAAAAAATGGGATGAGTTCAAATTTTGTCCTCTTTTCAAATTTTGACTCAAAACCTTGTAAATGTTACGTCTTGTGATTGGCATGACATAGTATTTTCATACTGATCCCATTGATGCATCTATGACAAATCAGAGACGACTTTAATTTCGAGTGATTTTGCACAAACATTCAGCCAACCAGTGCTCTAAATGCCAGCAGGCTGAAGGGTACTACTGGAATTCAGCAGTATTTTTATATGCCATATTATAAAAAAAAAATACTATTTAATATGCTGAATATTATTCTTGTATGTGTAATTTGTTCTTTCTTTGAAAAACCAAGTAGCAGGTTTCACATAAGAACAAACCTATACTAAACTTGTCACAGAAACAATGCATTGTATGCAGATGGTTTTGCAGGCAGATTATTGGCAAGTACTTAATATCTACGCCTGATTATGGTTGATCAGTAAACTTCGAGCCATAAGTTCTGAGTAAAGCTCTTTAGCACAAATGGGACACATTCACTTGTGACAATCTGAAAACAGTTTTTTTTTTTTTTTTTTTCTTTCAAAGGTCTTTTTATTATTATTAATTGAAGTATCAATACAATACAAAGTATTAGAAATTTTCATTTTTGTTTCAACCAAACAGTAAAAAACTAGAACTTAAAGCCAACAAATGTAAATGCTTCAAAGCACAAAAACCTTTAAATAAACAATAAAAAAAAAAAAAAAATACAAAGAAAAATTGTGTGTGTGAAGTGGGGGTGGGGTAAAGGGGATATGAGCTACTCAGAAACTATAATCGTGGGTCTTTCAAAGAAATCAAGAAACGGGCGCCATAATTTATAGAATTTGTTTTCAGAGCCACAGACTGTATATCTGATTTTTTCTAAATCCAAACAGGACATTATATCTTTTATCCACTGTAAATGTGAAGGGGGCGAAGAGTCTTTCCACTTCAGTAATACAGCACGTCTGGCCAATAATAATGAAAATTTGAATACTTTTAATTTGGAACTTGGCAAGACAAGTTCTGGAGCCACACCAAAAATGGCGCATAATGGATCAGGTTTAATTTGATATTGCAGGACTTCAGACATAGTGATAAAAACAGAATGCCAAAAATTCATCAATGCAGGGCAGGACCAATACATGTGAAGCAAAGTGCCAGGAGCGCTACCACACTTTTCACAAGTTGGGTCTATATCCGAGTAAATACGTGCTAACTTAACCTTGGACAGGTGCATCCGGTGTACAATCTTAAATTGAATAAGAGCGTGACGAGCACACATTGATACAGTGTGAACCTGGCCAAGAATAGAGTCCCACAGTTCATCAGTAAAAGTAAAATTAAGATCTTGTTCCCAGTTCAATTTGATAGCGGCCAGAGAAGAAGATTGTAAATTTGAAATTAAATTATATAAAACTGACATTACCCCCTTAGAAGTTGGTTTAACTAATAAAAAATCATCTAGAGGATTATCAGAAGGTTTTTGAGGGAATTGTTTTGTCATGGTTTGCACATAATGTCTGACCTGGAGGAAGTGGAAAAAATGTGTAGAAGTGATGTCGAATTTGGTGGAAAGTTGAGAAAAACTTGCAAATTGACCATCAAAATATAAATCCGCAAAAGATTTTAAACCTTTTCTGTGCCATATATGAAATGCACTATCAATAGTTGATGGGGTAAATAAATGATTTGCGGCAATTGGACTTCTAATGGAAAAAAACTGAAGATCGAAATTTTTCCTGAATTGAGACCAAATTCTAAGAGACTGACAAACTACTTTATTATTACCCAGTGTAGACAAAGCAAGGGGAAGTGGTGAACCTAAAATTGCCGGTAGGGAAGTTTGATTGTCCACATGTGACTCCATAAGGATCCAAATAGGTGATTTGGGTTCCAGATAAAAATGTTTCCAATATAACATGCACCTGATATTTGCTGCCCAGTAGTAATATTGAAAGTTAGGCAGAGCCATGCCACCTACTGATTTGGGTCTTTGAAGAAAAACTTTCCTCAATCTCGGATGTTTACCATTCCAAATAAATGAGGTAATCAGAGAGTCCAAAGACTTAAAAAAGGATTTAGGAATAAAAATGGGGAGACATTGAAACAAATATAAAAACTTTGGAAGTAACATCATTTTTACAGAATTGATTCTGCCAATTAAAGACAAGGATAATGGGGACCATTTGGAAAGTATTAACTTGCACTGGTCAAGTAAGGGGAGAAAATTATTTTTAAACAAGTAATTAAATTGTTTAGTGACACATATCCCAAGATAATTAAAATGATCAATAACAACCTTGAAAGGAAAATTTTCAAAATCCTGAACTTGAATCTTTTCATTAATCAGAAACAGTTCACTCTTATTAAGATTAATTTTATAACCAGAAAACCTACTAAAACTATCCAAAATATTAAGTATAGCGGGTAATGAAGTAAGTGGGTTGGAGAGAAATAATAAAAGATCATCAGCATAGAGTGAAACCCTATGCTCAATGCCACCCCTACGAATGCCTAGAAAGTCCCGGCTCCCACGGATTGCAATAGCTAACGGCTCAACTGCCAAGGCAAAGAGCAACGGGCTCAAAGGACAGCCTTGCCTCGTACCACGGTAAAGTCTAAAATAGTCAGAATAGCGACAATTAGTTAACACTGAAGCTAAAGGACTAGCATAGAGAAGTTTAATCCAGGAACAGAAGGAAGGACCAAAACCGAACCTCTCCAAAGTAAAAAACAAATACTCCCACTCAACCCTATCGAATGCCTTTTCAGCGTCCAAACTAATAAGACATTCAGGTATGTTGTGGTGAGGAGTATAAATAATATTAAACAACCGCCGCAAGTTAAAAAAAGAATGGCGATTTTTAATGAAACCGGTTTGGTCCTGTGAAATTATAAAAGGAAGAATCTTTTCCAACCTTGAAGCTAACAACTTTGACAAAATTTTAACATCGGTATTTAACAAGGAAATAGGCCTGTAAGAAGCACAATCAACAGGATCCTTATCTTTTTTAAGCAACACAGTGATACAGGCCTGATAGCATGAAGGAGGAAGTGTACCAGAGTCAAGCGACTCTGTAAAAACTTGACAAAGGAAAGGGGCGAGGTCATCAGAGAATTTTTTGAAAAAATCAACGGAAAACCCATCAGGTCCTGGAGATTTTCCTGATTGCATGGATGATATTGCCAGCTGAATTTCTTCTTTTGTGATGGGAGCTTCTAAAATTTGCCGAGATTCTGAAGAAATCGAAGGAATATCAATAGAATCAAAAAAAATTTCCAAATCCTTTAAGTTTGTTGTATATTCTGAGGTATATAATTTGGAATAAAATGACCTGAAAATATCATTAATCGCTTGTTGGTCAGATGTCACCTCTCCTTTATCTGTCCTAACTCCAGTAATAATTTGCTTAGCTCTAATACCACGTAGTTGATTAGCTAGAAGTTTACTGGTTTTTTCGCCATGTTCATAAAATTCACTCTTGTTCCTTATTAAACAACCTTCAATTTGTCGAGTAGAAAGTAAATTAAGTTTAGTTTGTAATGTCATACGTTCCTTGTACAGAGCGGGTGATGGAGATTGAGCATATTGTCTGTCAATGTCCAGGATTTGATCTAAAATAGCCTTCTGTTCCTGTATTAAGGATCGTCTTTTAAATGCTGCCAATGAAATAAATTCCCCCCTAAGAAATGCCTTCATGGCCTCCCATATCGTTTTATTTGACATACCAGGAGTTTTATTTTCTTTCAAAAAAAAATTAATTTTAGAAGAAATATTCGCAACCAATTTTTCATCTGTAAGTAATAATGGATCCAATCTCCAATGCTTTCTCATGGAGTCACATCCATGGAGGATCATTTTAAGTACAAGAGGGGCATGATCAGAAACCGAGATGCTATCATAACTGCAAGAGCAAAGGTTATTAATTAATAAATTGTCAACAAAAAAATAATCTATTCTGGTATAAGTATGGTGTACGTGAGAGAAAAAAGAATAGTCCCTGCCGTTAGGATGTAAAAAATGCCAAGGATCTGTAAGGCTATATTCCTCAAGAAAAGACTTAACATAAGTTGCAGATTTATTAAGACTAGCAGGTTTTGAAGATGAGCGATCTAAGATCGGATCCATATACAAATTAAAGTCACCCCCAAGAATTAGAGAATGAGTATTTAAATCTAGAAGTTGCGAAAAAAGGTTGCGAAAAAAGTGCACATCATCAAAATTCGGTGCATACAGATTAGCCAAAGTGACATGTTTATCGCCAAGTTTACCTGATACTATTACAAATCGTCCATTTTTATCTGATACAACATTAGAGGGAATAAATGGGATATTTCGATCAATAAGAATAGCAGCGCCCCTGGCCTTAGCTTTAAAATTTGAATTAAAAAATTGTCCTGACCAACATTTTAACAAACGCAAGTGGTCGGAATCCTGCAAATGGGTTTCCTGCAAAAACAGTACCCCAGGCTTAAACTGCTTTAGACGTGACATGACTCTCTTTCGTTTAATTGGATGGTTCAACCCCTTCACATTCCAGCTTACCAAAGTAAGATTACTATTCATTCAAAGAGTAAAATTTATATATTATGTTGTGTAGCCCAAAGAAGAATAAAGTGAGGTACGGGTAAAAAAAAAAAAAAAAAGGAAGGGGTAAGGGGGGTGTAAATAAAACCATAACAAAAAAACAAAACAAAACAAAAAAAAAAAAAAAAAAAAAAAAAATCCAACAACCAAACCTATAACAACACTCCAGCCGGTTGCAAAAAAACAGCAACCGCTCCATCTCCAGCTCTATTTTCATCCTAACAGAATGCTCCCATACAACTGGCTTCAATCCTGCATAATATGAACGTTTTACCCTAAAAAAAAAAATAAATAAATAAGATAAAATTAAAAAAAAGAATTAAGTAAACAACAACGTATAGGGAGCCAATTTTACCTTGTTTTTAAACATCTGAAAATGCATCAATGTCCAGTCAGTGCAGCTTCAATGAAGTAACAAGCAGCCCAGCGCGGCAGCTGGTCAACCCAGAAATGTCCAGTTCAAGGCGAAAATTGCTGGTTTCTCTCCATAGTTTGCATGAAGCAGGTGGCCTCCGAGACGGACGCCAGCCACTGGTTTTTGCCGTCTGGAAGAGTTATCCGGAGCCTGGCGGGGAAAAGAAGAGAAGGACGAAAACCTCTCTTGTACAACTCGGACATAACCTCCTTATATTCGGCTCGTTGCTTCTGAACGTCGGTGTTATAATCCTCGTAGAACTGAAGTTTATGCCCACGATATTCCAAAGTCCCACGGCGTCTCCGCGCTTCTCTCATCACCAAGTCTTTGGTCCGAAACCGGTGGAAACAAATAATGACAGCGCGCGGCTTCCCATTTGGACTCGGCTTGGACATGAGGCTGCGGTGGGCTCTATCCAGCTCTGGGGGAGATGGCAAAGTTTGTGTGCCAAAGACGTCCACCAACAGCCGAGAAAAAAATTCAGATGGCCGTGGACCCACATCAAAGGACTCCGGCAGACCCACCAGACGAATATTCAGCCTCCTGCTTCTTCCCTCCAGGTCAGAAAGTTTGTTTTTCAAAAGTTTGTTCTCCTCCTGTATTGACTCGCATGTAACTTCAAGCGCCGCTAGGCGCTGGCTGACGTCCTCCGCGTTGTTTTCAAGGTCGCCAATGCGTTGCTCCTGGTTCGCCACATCTGCTTGAATTTTGTCCAGCTTACCATTAATAAGTTCAAATGAAGCTTTGAAGTCAGCAGCTATGGACATTCTGTGTTGCTCAAGCAAGGCAACAAGTGCAGGGTTAAGGCTGATACTAGCATCCTCAGCTAAGCTGGTGTTAATATTGTTCCCTGCTGCCTCCTTTTCAGTCTGCTTTCTTGTTTTGGACATATTTCAAAACAGATTCTGCACGTATTAAATGTCCAAAACATTAACAGCTTACAGCAAAATAGGGTTTAAAAAGTAAAGAAAAAAATATAGCAGGAGCCAGCAACGCACACACCTACTCCATTGCCAGCACACCTGAAGCCAATCTCCATCCTGAAAACAGTTTTGTCCGGATATAACCTAGTTGAATAAAAATGACTTCACTCAAACGAGTGCCTGGGCTAAGCAACCTGTCGTATGAAGAGCACCTGAGGCACCTCAATATTTCCACGCTAGTGTATAGACGTTTGCGAGGAGACCTAATCAATACCTTTAAATACATCCAAAAGAAATCTGATGCAGATCCGTGTTAACCAGACCTACTTACAGATACAAGGACTCGAGGTCATAATTTGCAGCTTCAAAAGAACAGTGTTAGGTCGAACTGTAGGTTGTTTTTCTTTAGCAATAGAGTGGTTTCATGGTGGAATATCTACCAGAGGATGTGGTGAATGCCCCTAGTGTGGCTGTTTTTAAGGCCAGATTTGATAAGCACTTTGAGGATCATCCAGTCCTCTATAATCATAGCGCACTGGATAACCCATTGTTGCCCGTGATGACTGTGAAATAATTATACTAAGGTAGCAGCTCAAATTGGAATGTATATTCCTACCGAGCCAATATTTTTCTATTCTTTTTTCTATTCTATTCTTTCTCTTCTGCTTACAAGAAACCAGCACAGTAAAGACTGGTGGCAACAGACTAATCTGTATCATTGATCAGAAGTTTCAGTTCATAAGTGAGAGCTTGAAACCTCCTTATAGACTTATTTTGCATTCATACATTGCTGCACATGCAACCAAAAATAAATGAACCAATGCTCTTTCTAATCATTACCTTACAGAAGTAGTGTCTCTTCTTCACTTTCTAATTACTTCACTACTCATTTACAGTAATGTGAAGAGTGATTTATAGTGGCAGCTTAGATTTTTTTTCTAGTGCAAAAAAGTAATTATTATACTTGATATTTATTACACATTATAGTCTAAAGTTAATCCTATGCTAGAAGGGAAATTATAATACTTCACAGACTTTGGGGGATTCACAGTTATTAATATTGGAGTGGTAAAATAGATTAACAGCACAGTAGTCAGCAGTCTTTTTTTTAAGACTTGTCATAACATGAAAAGGACATGTTTATTACAACGGCTGCATTATGTTTGGCATATTTATGCTGTTTTACTGTAGAAAACCCTTTAAATCAATGTCCAGGCATGCCTCTGTTAATGATTTTTTTAAATGACTGGCATAAATTTTTGATGGGCCTACAGCCAACTTTAAAGGATGTTCAACAGATTTTTCTTTTCTTTAAAATACAATTAGACATAGCATAGGGATGCAGGGAAGTGCATAGATATTGTGAGCTGCTGTTGATTCAACCAAAAAAGAGTCAAATTTCAAGGAAAAAAACTGATTTTCATACGACAAAAGTGACAAATTCATGAGAAAAGTTGCAGATGTATAAGGAAAAAAGTCACCAGTACAATCACAATCACTAAAAATGTATAAGAAAACAGGAAATGTATACAAAAAAAGATGCACTAAATTTGGGCGAAAATTTGCAAATACTTGAGAAAATGTCAAAAAAAAATTACAAGAGAAAAGAAAAAGACGTGAAAAAGAAATTCACTTTTTTAAGAAAAAAGTCAACAAAAATGTAATCAAAAAGACAAAATATTTAC
Organism: Pholidichthys leucotaenia; assembly: GCA_020510985.1. Taxonomy (NCBI): domain Eukaryota; kingdom Metazoa; phylum Chordata; class Actinopteri; order Cichliformes; family Pholidichthyidae; genus Pholidichthys; species Pholidichthys leucotaenia. Next base: position 276,599,833 of record CM035840.1, on the reverse strand, counting down.
ACAAAGTTGCAAAGATTTGAGCAACACATTCAACATATGAGGCAGGTGTTACAGCGACTAAAACAGTGTGTCATGAAGTTGAGATCGAAGTATGACTTCTTCAAATATGAGGTTTATAACATGGATCACATAATTTATGAGGGGGGAGTCTGCGTGGGTTTACTTCGGGATTTCTCCGGTTTCCTCCCACATGCCAAAAACATGCAAGTTAGGTTAATTGGCATCAAAACTGGGGATTCTAAATTGTCCTTAGGTATGACTGTGAGAGTGAATGGTTGTCTGTCTCTCTGTGTTGGCCCTGTGATGGACTGGTGATCTGTCCAGGGTGTACCCTGCCTCTCACCCAAAGATGCTGGGATAGGCTCCAGCCCCCCCGCAACCTGAAAAGGATTAAGCAGAAGAAGATGAATGGATACAGTATGAACCCCAAAGTAGTGGGGTTGAAGAGGATTCAAGACATGAGGTGCCAACCACTATTCAAGAGGTGAGAAAGTTGATGAGTTTTCTCAGTTACTAAGGCCTAATCAGACCTGAAGAAATCCTTTATTCTGGATATGGATGAATCAGAAGGACTAGGTGCAGTGCTGTATCAGAGGCAAGAGGGCTTCCTCTGAGTCATAAGTCCAGAACCCTGACAGCAGCAGAGAGGAACTACAAACTGCACTCAGGTAAATTTCCTGGCTTTAAAGTGGGCCATAATGGAGCGCTTCCAGGATTATCAGTTCCATGCACCACATTTCACTGTATACAGTGGCAACAACCCACTCAAATAAGATAAGATAAGATAAGATAAGCCTTTATTAGTTCCACAATGGGGAAATTCCAGGATTGCAACAGCACAGGGATAGCAACACTCAGAGCAATAATTTAGAAGATAAGAAAATAAGAGCAGTGAATATACATATGTGCACATAAATATATAAATATATATACACAGTACGGAGCATTGTAGCTAGATGGAATAAACTGCATTACCGTCTATTTAGTTACCCCACAAAGTATGAATATGAATATGTACCCATACATATTGTCACCCTCTATAGCGATTGATATTGTCCTAGCTGTATACTGGAGGAGACCATTTGTGTAAGTCTCTTGCGTCTTTTGCATACAATACTATTAGGTCGTCACGTTTTTTTTTTGTTTTTTTTTTTTTGCTATCTCTGCAAGCAGCCCTGCTTAGGTTATAAAGTCTGACAGCCATAGGTAGGAAGGACCTGTGAAACCTCTCGGTCACGCACCTAGGATGATGTAGCCTACTGCTAAATGAGCTCCTCAGTGCGTTCAGTATGTCCTGCTTAGGGTGGGACTCAGACTCCAGCAGAGATGACAGCTTAGCCACCATCCTTCTCTCTCCTATCTCCTCCACTGGGTCAAGGTGCAGCCCCAGGACAGAGCTAGCTTTCTTGATCACTTTGTTCAGTCTCTTCCTATCGGCTGCTGTGATGCCACTGCCCCAGCAGACCACTCCAAAAATGATGGCTGATGCCACCACCGAATCATAGGAAGTCTTCAGGAGCTCCCCTTGTACACCAAAAGACCTGAGCCTCCTCAATAGGAACAGCCTGCACTGTCCCTTCTTAGGGATGCCACCAAATGAGCCAAACTCAGTGTCACTGGACATTGTTGGGTGGTGAAGCTGGCAGACTGCAGATTCACCCTCAAATACAAGCCCGAACCAATCAACCAAGATGCAAATTTTCTCTCACAGATAGCAAAGCCCATTGAGGAAGTCATGCAAGAGTGCACAGAAGAGTTACATCAGGATCATTGAATCCATGGGGCAAGTACTGAAGGGGGAAGGAACAGTGGACCTCAACTGGATCTCTGCTGTCACCTGTAATATTGAGGCAGTACCACAAGAAAGTAATACCTCTTCACTGATTAAGCCTATGGGAATGGAGGATATCAGAGCTGCAAAAGAGACAGACCTGGTCATAAACAGAGTCTTGTGGCTGAAAAGATTACACACTCATCTAAAGCAGAAGCAGAAGCTGGCAGAGAGTGAAGCTGTTAGATGGCTTATCAGAGAGTGGCCCCACCTGTGAACCAATGGAGATGGAATCCTCAGAAAAGAGACGGTATCCAAAACGAAGCTGGTCATTCCCGAATGTCTGAAGACCATCATCTACAAACACCTACATGAGGAGATGGGGCACTTGCAGGCCTGGACTGGGATAAACAAACAAACAAACAAACAAAAAAATCGGCCCTGGCATTTTTGGTCCAGGTGACCCATCATGATTGGTCAAACATCAGCACAGATGGTCCAGTTAGATATGTGCACATACCAGCACCTTGACCCAGTGGAGGAGATAAGAGATAAAAGGATGGTGGCTAAACTGTCATCTCTGCTGGAGTCCGAGTCCCACCCTATGCAGGACATACTGAACGCACTGAGGAGCTCATTTAGCAGTAGACTTCATCACCCTAGATGCACGACCGAGAGGTTTTGCAGGTCCTTCCTACCTACGGCTGTCAGACTGTATAACCTAAGCAGGGCTGCTCGCAGAGACAGCAAAAAAACATGACGACCTAATAGTATTGAATGCAAAAGATGCAACAGACCTACACAAATGGTCCCATCCAGTATACAACTAGGACGATATCAGTCGCTATGGAGGGTGACGATATGTATGGGTACATATTCACACCATGTAGGGTAGCTAAACAGATGGTTATGCTGTTTAGTCCATCTAGCTATAGTCCATATATATACAGTATATATATATATATATATATATATATATATATATATATATATATATATATATATATATATATATATATATATATGTGTATATTCACTGCTCTTATTTTCTTATCTTCTAAATCTCTAAGTACCAAGCTCTAAGTGTTGCTATCCCTGTGCTGTTGCAATCCTGGAATTTCCCCATAGTGGGACTAATAAAGGCTTATCTTATCTTTTCTTATCTTATCTTATTGTGCCATTCCCCAAAGAAATGCTAAAGCTGAGTAGTACATGAAAAAAAGGGGAATAGAATAATTAGTTACATGACCACCTTGTTTCCTGTTTAAAAGGTGCATAACTAGGAATAATTTCCTAACAAAAAATGTTCACCTTACGACAGTAGTTTCTTCAATTACTCTTCTCTGCAACGATGTCAGTTACGCTGTCTGCATCTAAAGCCACAAGTAAGTCCTTTTCTGTGGCCATCAACATGAAGGCTTCCAGTTTGCTGGTGAACAGGCAACTCCTCAGTCAGCTTTTTTATATATTGGATGGTTGGTGGTTGGCGGTTCGGATCCCGCTCTCCCCAGATATCCTGCCATTGTGTTCCTGGGCAAGACACTTTACCCCCAGTTGCTCCTGGTGGGTCTGGACAGCTCCATGTTGGGCAGCTATGCCGCCATCAGTGTGTGAATGTGTGTGTGAATGGGTGGATCGCAGGATCTGTAAAGCGCTTTGGTCATCTAGAGATGAGAATAAAAACACTATATAAGTGAATGCCATTTACCATATTTCAGTGTTGAAAAAGATTGGTTGTAGGCTACCTGAGTTATTGAGAGTGTCGTCAAAAATCTATAAGGTGTTTGGACTTACAAGATGCTCATTTCCAACTTGTTTCATGGGTCATTATTTTATTTAGCAATGAGAACTTTTTATAATAGGCTATGTTATATTAAGCCCAGATGGACAACAAGGTGTTTTTCACAGGTATGCAGGCTTAAACAGGTGAGGTAAAAGATGCATTGAACCCCTGAACAGGAGCTGTGCCAACAGGAAGCAGAGATGGTGGACATGACAGAAATAATCATAATTAGTTGACTAATAGTAGTTTATAGTCGATGTCTGTTCATCAGAATTGGTGATACAGGGCTCCCCTGGTGGACTCCCACTCTTACTGGAAACAAATTTGATTGATTGCTGGAAATACTAACCAAACTCTTGCAACAGTCGTATAGAGACCGGACAGCTCGTATCCATGAGCTGTTTTTTCCAAGTCCACACAACAGACTGGTTGGGCAAACTCTCATGAACCCTTGAGTATCCTTGAGAGGATGAAGAGTTGTTTCAATGTGCCATGACCAGGATGAAAACCAAATTGTTCCTCCTGAATCTGAGGTTCTACCAAAGGAAAAAATCATAAAGCCAAATTAAAGCCTGACGTGACAGACTCTGATAATTCCACTGAAGTAGAGTACCAGGTATGGACAACGACAACTCAGGCTGCTCATTGCCTAAGCCTCAAAGCAGGTTAATTTTATCCAAGAATGGAGACACTTAGACGAGGATACAGTCATGTCTGAGGATGACTCAGCAGAAGAGGAGCAGGCTAAACCTGAGAATGAGGAGAGGAGTGCAGAATGTGAAAAGGAAGAGACTGGCCCTAAAGTGCAGAGAGACAGAGAGAGACCAATCAGAACCAGGCCACCCAAGGCCATCTACACATATCATCAGCTTGGTCAACCAGTGTTAGGCCCCTTGAGACCCATAGTGTCAGCTTGAAGCAGCCCCTGACAATCAGCAGTTACCCCTCTACAAGTCCATTGTTCACATATCCCATTTCTAACAATGAGAGAAAGAATGTTATGATACTCATAAATGAATTCATTGATTTAGTTGTTCATTTGATATTTTGGCATTTTTTAAATTGAAAGTTAGTTTATAGTGATATGTTAGCAGTTCGACTTTCAAAACACATTACAGCTAGAATAAAAAAAAACCAAAGTGCTTGTGTGGTACACCCAAATAGGGCACCACATTTGGAAATAATACAGAGAGACTGTCATTTTATTTTTATTTTAAGAGTATCTAAATATATTTTGAGATTGTGGACGATCAATAATATTAACATTTGATATGTAGCCCTGTATAAATATTTAAGAGTAAGCAGCGGAACCTTAGGCACTGCGGTCGTTCCACCCCAGGTAAACAAATAGGGTGCACTTCCGGCCCCCCCTTTAGTACTATCTGGAGAAAGACACGAGTGGTCCTGTGTTCTGTCTTTCAAAGACTCTTTTTGTATTTTACAGGTCAGTATTTGGTTAAAAATGCCATAAATAAGAGCCTTAAGCTCCGTGTTATTTCTGTGTGTCGCGACGAGTAATACTGTGATGTTGGTGTGGCGTTTTGATAAGTTTTATACAAGTTCAGGCTGCAGTTGGCGCCGGAGATCAAAGGCGAGCCGCATCGCGGTAGCGGTTCCGCGCCAGTCAAATTTAGCTTTGGGAAAGACGGTTAGCTCACATAAAATGTTTTACTCAATACAAGTATATTTTGCTCCGTGTGAATGTAAAAGTCTCCTGATGCTAATTAATAGTCAGAGTGTGTCCTGTGTATATTTGCCTATTGTCAAGTTTGTAAAATAATTTGTTAAGTCCAGGTCAGCTAATCTAAGTGCAATGTCTAAACTAGCCTAAGGTCATAGTTAAGTCCTATGTTTTGTCCTAATTAATGGGAGTCAGTCTAGTAATTGAAGGTCCTGTATAAGTAAATTGTGATTTGTGAAGTATGTAAATTTGAGATGTCAGATGTAGTGTAGTTTATGCACTGTGTGACTGAGGGAAAAAGAACATTATTTACAGTATGTAAAAGAAGATGACATATAAAGCACAAAATGTGATGCTGCCTGTAAATGAAAATGAAAATGAAATAAGAGTACTATCTGGAGAAAGACACGAGTGGTCCTGTGTTCTGTCTTTCAAAGACTCTTTTTGTATTTTACAGACCCAAGAGCAGACGCGAAGGATCACGTCTTTTCACGCTTTAAAACTATTTCTTTTTGTTATTGTGGTCACCTTCCCGGGACCCGTAACAAACTGTGGGGGCTCGTCCGGGATCTCTCCTCTACAGTCATCGAGGGAAGATCCAGTGATACCAGAACTACGAGACAACGGTTGCCAAGCTGCTACATCAGACACGTCAGTCAGTGGGTGTCCAAGGAGGAAGATCAAAGAGAAAGAAAGGATCTTCAACCAAAAGTGGAACTGCACTGCTGTCAAGAAGGTAAAACGCAGCCTAGTCACTGTACAAATAATACAACACTCGAACTACAGATAGCTAAAGTACCATGTCGACAGCACGAAAAGAACTGATATGGAGCATCAGAGGACGCTTGTTTGCCCTCTCAAGTAAGGATCTTTTCGAGCTAACAAAGAGCCTAGCAGCTGGAGACAAAGACACACAGTTCAGTGAAGACGATAATGAGAGCTGTATGGACTATGTCAATGCATATCTACGGTCCCCAACTCTGCTGAAACTTGAAGATGAGGGAATGAGTCAGTTGCTGATGTTGGATGACCTGCTCACTAAAGTGATACAAACGAGTGGCTCCACCACGCATTCAGCTGATCAGGCTGCAATACCAACCAAGTCAAGTCCTCATCCATCCAAGATGTTGCCAGATCCACCATCACCATCTGCTGTTCCACCAGGCACCCAAGTTAGTGTGAACGCAAACGCAGAGTCTGTAGAGGAACTGAGGAAAGCATATGAGACACTGGGAGAAAGACTAAGACTGTGTGAAGTTGTGACACTCCAACCACCTGTAGCACCCAGTCGTCAGAGCCACTCACAACCGCAGCCAAGGGAACAAGGAAGTCCAGAAAGGCATGTCACTCTCAAAGACCTTTCCTACCTGCCTCGGAGAGAATTCAAGGCTTTTGGAGGACAAATTGGAGACAACAGCTCTGAAATCAATTATAACAGTCTCATGAGACAGATCAATGAAGGATTAAAAGAAGGATTTTCTGAAGCAGAGGTCATGAGGGGGGTACTGAGAATTGTAAAGCCTGGCACGTTCAGGGACATGCTCATGCTCAAAGATGAACTGGTTCTTTCTGAACTTCAGGGCTTTCTCCGATCCCACCTTGGAGAAAAGGCAACAACAGAGATGTTCCAGGAGTTAATGTGCGCCCGACAAACTGAGCAGGAGTCCCCTCAGCAATTCCTATATCGCATGATTGGGCTCAAACAGAAACTCATCTTTCAGTCAAAACAAGCCACTGCAGACATCTCGTATGACCCAAGGACAATCCAGGAAGTGTTTCTGCACACAGTCTATCAAGGTCTGGGAGTGAAGTATGCAGACTTGCGGCAACGACTAAGACCTCTTACATCAAACAACAATGTAACAGATGAAGAGATTCTTAGTGAGGTCACAAAGATTATCAGTGATGAGAATGAGCACCAGCGAAGGTTAGGGCAAACCCCTCGTCAGAAGTCAGCACATAGCGCTGTGATTGCAACAAGGGACACGACAGCCAAAGACCAACAAGCCTCACAGACAATCAAACAACTCGCTGCACAAGTAGAGACTCTAACCAAGATGGTGGCAACTTTCATGGAACAGAAAGCTGTAAACTCCTCCCCTCAGCATTCTCAGCCTCCAGCTAACCAAAAGAAAACCTATCTCTGTCCGAAATGTACTGAACAAAGCTTACAGGAGTGCAGTCATTGCTTTGTATGCAGTGAGTCGGGACACAGAGCAGTCGGATGTCTGAAGCGACCCAAGAATCAGGGAAACGGGAATCGGTCTCTGTCAAGGGACAGCCAGAGATCGGTACAGAGCCAAAGTCCCAGCCAGTAAACTCTTCCTCTACCGAAGCTTCAACTCCGTGCCCCAGGCACCAGAGCAAGCAGCCGAGAAAGCAGGTCAAATGCAACAGAAGGAAAGGTCAGATTCCCTCCTGTCAGAGTGCCACCAAATACCAAGCTCCCCTTGTCGGCAAGAAAAGTCTGCTGAAATGTCTAATCGGTGGTTACCCTGCGACAGTGCTGTTTGACTCTGGCTCACAAGTGAGTATAGTTGACAGGCAATGGGTCAAAAAGCACATACCCAACACTGTGGTAAGACCACTCCAAGATCTGCTGAACGACGAGCTTGAGGTTTATGCAGTTAATGGCCAAGCAGTCCCATATGACGGATGGGTCGAGCTTACAGTCACTTTAGCGGGTCACGAAGATCCCAATCTCACTGCACAAGCGCCATTCCTAGTCAGTAAGCTGTCACTGAACCAACCACTAGTTGGAGCTAATGTGCTGGGAGCGATTATACAAGGCCAAGGGACAGATGAGGAAGCCAGTACAGTACTATATAGTCTACTGCGCAGAGCTCTTGGAATGGACGAAGACCAGGTAGTGGCCATGGTAAACTTCATTCAAGTGCCGCAAAGAACTGACTGTGATCCTGTTACACTCAGAGTCGGTAAAGACAACATGATTATCCCAGCTGGCAAAGCAGTACAAATATGTTGCAGGGTGCCCCAGAACTTTGACATCTCTGACCCTCTTGTACTTTACGAACCTGCTGAAGAGAACATTGCTTTGAGAAATTTGAGTGTGGGGGAAGGACTTTTGGAGATTAACAATTCCCAAAGACCTTTTGTAAAGGTCCCCATCTCCAACCATTCCAAACATGAAGTAATCCTGCCGAAAAGAACAGCCCTAGGCACCATCGAACATGTCGCCAAAGTCATTGAAACTGATACACTAGAGCCACCAGAAACCCAGCCCATACTGACATCAGCAACTACAGCAGAGGTACTAAGTAAGACCGCCCAAGGTGACTCTCCTGCCGAGCCTTGGTTGCCACCGGTCGATCTCAGTCATCTAAGCCCAGATCAGCAAAAGTCAGTCGAAAAGGTTCTGATGGAAGAGTGCGAGGCATTCTCTCGCGATAGCACTGATATTGGCTGTATCCCTTCTTTGCAAATGGAAATCAGACTCAAAGATGACACGCCAGTTCAGAGAGCTTACGCCTCCATCCCCAAGCCCCTGTATAGGGAAGTAAAAGAGTACATTCAGGAACTGATAGTGAAGGGATGGATCGTAAAGTCTCAGTCACCCTACGCAGCCCCAGTTATCTGTGTCAGGAAGAAGGACGGATCTTTACGTCTGTGTATTGATTACCGCCTCCTAAACAACAAAACAGTGCCCGACAGACACCCGCTTCCCCGGATCCAGGACCTCACCGACTCCCTCGGTGGTTACAGCTGGTTCTCGATCCTGGACCAGGGTAAAGCTTACCATCAAGGTTTCATCGCAGAGGGCTCAAGGTACCTGACTGCATTCACCACCCCGTGGGGTCTCTACGAATGGGTGAGAATACCCTTCGGGCTGTCCAACGCACCCGCAGCCTTTCAGCGGAGCATGGAAGAAATGCTGGACACGCTCCGTGATGAGTGCTGCATACCCTACCTTGATGATGTGCTCTGTTTTTCCAAGTCATTTAATGAACATGTCCAAGTGCTGAGGAAAGTTCTCCAAGCTTTGCAACGCCACGGGGCGAAGCTGAAGCCTGAGAAGTGTGAGTTGTTCCGCAGAGAGGTTCGGTATGTCGGTCGCCTGGTGTCAGAAGATGGAGTGAGGGTGGACCCCAAGGACATCGAAGCTGTGCAGGCACTCAAACACAGAAGGCCACAAATAGTTGGAGAAGTCAGACAACTTTTGGGGTTCCTGAGCTATTATCGGACGTATGTGCAGGACTTCTCGCGCATTGCCAAACCCCTGTACGACTTGCTCCAGGTAAAGTCTGACACACTGCCGTCCAAGCCATCCAAGGGCAGAGCAAAGTACCCACAGCAGTCTTCCCGAGCTCCAGTGAAATGGGACAAGGAACACCAAGAGACCCTTGAGCGCTTGATTGACATGTTGACCCAGCCACCTGTGTTAGCGTATCCTGACTTCACCCAGCCCTTCGTACTCCACACGGACGCGTCCCAGAAAGGCCTTGGCGCGGTCCTGTATCAAAACCAAGACAATAAGATGAGAGTGATTGGGTACGGGTCACGCACACTAACACCTGCCGAGCAAAACTACCACTTGCACAGTGGAAAACTAGAGTTTCTCGCCCTCAAGTGGGCAGTTTGCGACAAGTTCAGAGACTATCTCTATTATGCCCCAAGTTTCACAGTTTTTACGGACAATAACCCCTTGACGTATGTCCTCAGCACTGCAAAGCTCAACGCCGTAGGGCATCGTTGGGTGGGACAGCTCGCAGATTTCCACTTTGACATAAAATATCGCCCCGGAAAAACAAACATTGACGCTGATGTATTATCCCGTTGTCCACTCAACATTGAAGCCTTCATGCAAGAGTGTACAGGAGAACTGTCAGAGGAAGCCGTTGGTGCAGTATGGGAAGGGAGCAGAAGAGCCAAGCAAGGTGATGTAGCATGGGTTGCAGCCCTCAGCCTTGCTTCACCAAGTTCACCCCTCAAGGAGCCACTGCATTTCATCGGCCACGATAAACTAGTCCAAGAACAAAGAGCAGATCCAGCCATCGGGAAAGTCATGGAGATGAAAGAAAAAGATATGACACCAACTGAAGACGACAAAGCCAAGCTTGACATAAGCACAAAGAGACTGTTGAGAGAGTGGAGTCGGATGCGCATTGAAAATGGCCTTCTCTATAGGAAAACCGCAGAACGCAAGCAGCTAGTTCTGCCCGCTGTCTACAGACAAGTAGCTCTCACCCATCTCCATAACAACATGGGCCATGTCGGTGTGGAGAAAGTCTTGAGCTTAGCCCGTGAGCGATTCTACTGGCCTTTCATGAAGCGAGAGATCGAGGAGTATGTCACCAGGAAGTGCCCATGCATAAAACAGAAAAAGCCAGCAACGCATGAGAGAGCACCCATGGGCAGTATAACATCCAACTTCCCACTCGAGTTAGTATGCATCGATTTCCTGCACCTAGAGTCCTGTAAAGGCGGGTTTGAATACATCTTGGTGGTAGTCGACCATTTCACCAGGTTTGCACAAGCCTACCCCACCAAGAACAAGGCCGCAAAGACAGCAGCAGACCGCCTCTTCAATGATTTCATTCCAAGATTCGGCTACCCCTCCAAGCTTCATCACGATCAGGGTCGGGAATTTGAGAACGAGTTATTCAAGTCCCTCAGAGAGCTAGCAGGTGTTGGCCACTCAAGGACTTCTCCCTACCACCCCCAAGGTAACCCGGTCGAAAGGCTGAATCGGACCTTGTTGCAGATGCTACGTACATTGAGAGAGAAAGAGAAACTAAACTGGAAGGAACACTTACCTCACACCATCCATGCTTACAACTGCACTAAGCATGAGGCCACTGGTTTTTCTCCATACTTCCTGTTGTACGGCAGACATCCTCGCCTCCCAGTAGACCTTCTCTTTGGCCTCATGACAGAAGAAGACACAGAGACAGCCCATGGATACGCTCAGAAATGGAAAGGGAAAATGACAGAGGCGTACAGGATCGCAAGTGCAAACAGTCAACAGTCAAGCTCCAAAGGAAAGACAAACTATGACAAACGATGCAGAGGTGTAGTCCTGCAAGTAGGAGACAGAGTGCTTGTACGGAACCTGGGCGAAAGAGGTGGTCCTGGCAAGCTAAGGCCCTACTGGGAACAAACAGTCTACATCGTGAGGGAGCAGGTTGGAGACAACCCCGTCTACAAAGTAAGTCCAGAGACAGGAAGTCGTCCCATCCGTACCCTGCACAGAAACTTGCTTCTCCAAGTCAACGACTTACCAGTCGACATCGTTCAAAGTCCAGTTGCCAAGTCACAAAAGAGAAACAACAGACCTACCGATATAAGACAAAACACACTGGAAAAGTCAAACAGTCCTGAGGCGAGTGATTCGGAAGAAGACGAACCCCTCTATTGGTTTTGTGTTCCTAGACACCTGCAAGAAAGTCAACGTCCAGTTGACCAAGTCCAATGTGAGTCACAAAGAAGACGGGGAACAACACAGCAAAGACAAGTACAAGTTCCTATTCAACCTGAACAAGAAAGAGACAATATTACGGAAGAAGGACAAGAAATACAAAGGGAAAGCGAACAAAACGTGGACCAACTTCAACCAGACGACGACGGGGAAGTGCTTCATATCCACCAAGATGTTCCTGCTCCTAGTCCCGGACCTGCAGCTCATCCTGAGCTGGTGCCCAGTCCAGAGCCAGACCGTCGTCCTGAGTCACCACCACGTCTGAGGCAGTCCACCAGACAGAGACGACCCAACATGGTGTTCACCTATCCGTCCCTGGGCCAGCCAGCCTTCCAGACTCGTCCGTCGGTGAACACTGTCAGTGTCCAGCAGTCAACACCATATCCTTTTATGTGCTACCCTCCTTTCTATCCTCAACCTTTTTATCTTCCTTCTTTCACCTCTAACTACTTGCCATGTCAGTATGCTATTCCTTGCTATTAAACTAATCAGATCTTGGATAATACCTGAAGACGAAAAGAAAGACGTTCCAGAGACTTTTGAATAGAGACTTTAATAGTGTTGAGATTTTGATTTGTTACTGTTAAGTGTCAGGAGCCACTTTTGTTGTTGGGGAGCGTGTGGTACACCCAAATAGGGCACCACATTTGGAAATAATACAGAGAGACTGTCATTTTATTTTTATTTTAAGAGTATCTAAATATATTTTGAGATTGTGGACGATCAATAATATTAACATTTGATATGTAGCCCTGTATAAATATTTAAGAGTAAGCAGCGGAACCTTAGGCACTGCGGTCGTTCCACCCCAGGTAAACAAATAGGGTGCACTTCCGGCCCCCCCTTTAGTACTATCTGGAGAAAGACACGAGTGGTCCTGTGTTCTGTCTTTCAAAGACTCTTTTTGTATTTTACAGGTCAGTATTTGGTTAAAAATGCCATAAATAAGAGCCTTAAGCTCCGTGTTATTTCTGTGTGTCGCGACGAGTAATACTGTGATGTTGGTGTGGCGTTTTGATAAGTTTTATACAAGTTCAGGCTGCAGTTGGCGCCGGAGATCAAAGGCGAGCCGCATCGCGGTAGCGGTTCCGCGCCAGTCAAATTTAGCTTTGGGAAAGACGGTTAGCTCACATAAAATGTTTTACTCAATACAAGTATATTTTGCTCCGTGTGAATGTAAAAGTCTCCTGATGCTAATTAATAGTCAGAGTGTGTCCTGTGTATATTTGCCTATTGTCAAGTTTGTAAAATAATTTGTTAAGTCCAGGTCAGCTAATCTAAGTGCAATGTCTAAACTAGCCTAAGGTCATAGTTAAGTCCTATGTTTTGTCCTAATTAATGGGAGTCAGTCTAGTAATTGAAGGTCCTGTATAAGTAAATTGTGATTTGTGAAGTATGTAAATTTGAGATGTCAGATGTAGTGTAGTTTATGCACTGTGTGACTGAGGGAAAAAGAACATTATTTACAGTATGTAAAAGAAGATGACATATAAAGCACAAAATGTGATGCTGCCTGTAAATGAAAATGAAAATGAAATAAGAGTACTATCTGGAGAAAGACACGAGTGGTCCTGTGTTCTGTCTTTCAAAGACTCTTTTTGTATTTTACAGACCCAAGAGCAGACGCGAAGGATCACGTCTTTTCACGCTTTAAAACTATTTCTTTTTGTTATTGTGGTCACCTTCCCGGGACCCGTAACACTTGTTTAAAAATTAAGTGCAAAAATAGATGGTTATCTGTTTACTTATAGATGAGAAAAGAGAGTTGCAATTGTGCCAAGAAACAGCGAAATATAACTTGTTAAGATGAAATTTGTGGCATCTAAATACAGTGGGGAAAATAAGTATTGAACACATCAACATTTTTCAAATTAAACATATTTCTGATGGAGCCACTGACATGAGATTTTCACCAGATATCAGTAACAACCCAAGTAACCCATACATACAAAGAAATCAAGGCAACTGTGTTTATAAAACAAGTCATATTTAATAAAGTTGAATGACACAGGGAATACGTATTGAACATATGAAGAAAAAGAGGTGCAAAAAAGCATAGAAAGTCAAGAAACCAGCTAAAATCCATCAGAATTTAGGAAGCCATCCCATCCCCCAACAGTACAAATCAATATCAGCTGATTAAGTCCTGAATGATAGCCTTTAAAAAGGTCTGTGATTATCAGATTGTCACACCACAAAGAACTCATGATGGGTAGAAGCAAAGAGCTCTCTCTAGACCTTTGCAACCTTATTGTTGCAAAACATAATGATGACATTGGCTACATAGACATTGCTAAACTGCTGAATGGTCCAGTGAGCACTGTTGGAGCCATCATTTGGAAGCAGAAAGAACATCATTTGACCAAAAACTGGCCACGACCAGGAGCTCCTCACAAGATTTCCGACAGAGGAGTCAACAGAATTATCAGAAGGGTTATCCAAGAGCCAAATATCACTTGTGGAAAGCCCCAGAAAGTCCTGGAGTTAGCAGGTACTGCAGTTTCAAAGAAAACAAAAATTAATGCACTCAACCAACATGTGCTCTATGCCCACTCAACTCGCAAGATTCCATTGCTGAAGAAAAAGCATGTTGAAGCTCATTTTTACTTTGCTGCACAACATTTGGACAAGTCAGTAAAATCCTGGGAGAATATAGTCTTGTCAGATGGGACCAAAATTGAACTTTTTGGATGCCAAAACACATGGCATGTTTGGAGGAGAAATGGCACAGTACATCAGCCCCAAAACACCATACCAACAGTGAAGTTTGGAGATGGAAGCATCATGGTGTGTGGGTGTTCTTCAGCACATGGTACAGGCAGACTTCATATAATTGAAGGAAAGTTGACTTGACAAATGTACAGAGACATCCTTGATAAGAATCTGTCGCCATCTGCCAAGATGCTGAAGATGAAACAAGGGTGGGCATTTCAACAAGACAATAATCCCAAAAATTCAGCCAAGGAAATTCTCAACCGGCTCCAGAGAAGGAAAATAAAGCTGCTAGAATGGCCCAGTTAGTCACCTGATCTGAATCCAAATGAAAATCTATGGAACAAACTGAAAATTAGAGTTTATAGAAGACACCCATGGATCCTTCAAGATTTGAAGACAATTTGTGTGGAAGAATGGGCTAAAATCATTCCTGAGCAATGCCTGTGCCTAGTTTCTCCATACAGGAGGACTCTGGAAGCTGTCATTACCAACAAAGGCTTTTCTACTAAATATTAAATGAATTTCACCAAGCATGTTCAATACCTGTTCCCTGTGTCATTCCACTTTAATATCCACTTTAATAAATATTTGTTTTGTGAACACAGTTGCCTTGATCTCTTTGTATGTATGGATTACTTTGGTTGTTACTGATATTTGGTGAAAATCTCAGGTCAGTGGCTCCATCAGAAATATGTGACCCGTGCTGGAAAAGTGAGTCAGAATGTGCATCGCATCATTACGAGCTGCAGGCAGGAGAAGTCATAAATCATGACTCTTTCTTTGTTTGCTAGCGGCAAGTCCCGTGGGGGGAAAAAAAAAAAACAACAACAAAAAAACATGAATGCCTGGTATCATTGGAAAGCTTAGAAAATGTACTTTCTAAAAATACATGTTTTTTGCAAAAGCCATAATTCCCAACCGATCGAACGAGAGTTTTAAACCTAGCCAAAATATAAACAAAACGTCTTTTTCCGTTGTCCGTTTTTTGCCCACTTCCTACAAATTAAATATCATTTTGAAGGTCTTTCAACACAGAATTTTGAAAAAAAAACAAAAAAAAACGTCACCTCAGTTTTGATAAATTTCTCAAAGTGACTCATTTTCCCAGCACGGGTCACGTATGTTTAATGAGAAAAATGCTGATGTGTTCAATACTTATTTTCCCTGCTGTATGTAGTAAAATTACGGTTGGGTGTATGAAGGGGGTCTGAAAAGTTCATAGACTGACCATGATGCAGTGGTCAAATTTGAAAAAAATGTGGTTTATTTTTTTTAACATTTCAACATCTGTGTTGCAGCGCTTCGATCCCTGCAGTACAAAAGCTCTCTTCTTGATCCTCAAAGACATAACTCCTTCTTAGTCAGCCTTTGTACTTTTCAGTCCCCCATTGTATATGGTGATTTCCCTGTGCCTTTATGAAGATTGGGGGGGGGGGGGGCTACCAATCCTTCAATGGACTATTCATCTTTTGATGTTTATGGACTATGGGCATTTAGTTTTGTATCACAGCCACAAGAGTTTGAAAAAAAAGACGCAGACACTAAAGTGAAACAATGTAACTCAAGCTTGTATTCTGCAATTCTTTTGGAATCACACTGAAATGGCACTTATGACACATTTGCAAACATAGCCTGTCTCTAAACTTCTGACATAAGAATGCACAATTTGTACTCACCAGTTGGCAGGGGGCTGTGGATCTTCTTCACGATTTTGCTGATTCAACTCCTGCTAAGTTGTATGTATCTTCATTTCTTTGTTCTTGCAAAACCTGTGTCTCACTGGGCTTCAACAAAGACAGGCTTACTGTTGTTGTACCTTGTCAAAAAGTTAAAAACGCTACATTGAGAAGGGTTTGGTACCAGTTCGAGACAGCCACAGTGCCTCTGAGACTATTTTGAGAGAAAATTTGTTGTGAATTTTCTGAACATGTTAAAAATTTCAGCAACACAAGAGTGAGGTCCTGCAACTCATACAAGGCAATTAAGAACCCCTGCAAACATTTCCAGACAATTTGGAAACTCCATCGCAAATGCTGTTTGAATTTGTCACCAACAGTAGCAGTCAAGTCAGATACAGGCTTCAGGTATAACAATGAATTTTGATGTATGTTTTGGAATAATATCTTGTGTAGGGAAAAATAGTTTTAAGGTACAATGATTATTTAATTTTTACCTACAGGTGTGTGTGGAAACGAAGGTTTGCTTCTTGTCCGCGCACACACAGGGAAAAATCTTGTTTTGGGGCACCAGTCCAAAACTTGGACAATTTATTAATAACTAATCTTTATACCTTCAGTCAATCAGTCTCAAATATTTGTGAATTCTCCTGGGTGACTTCAGAAACAGACACAGGAAAAAAAAAAAAAATCAACAGAAAGTTCTTGATATCTTGATTAACAGTTTTAATGATCAGACTCAGATTAAATGACATTGTATTTAACAAACTTGTTGGTAAGGTGAAATGGTCAAGTATCAAGCATCACATTCAACTTGTCACTGATTATTGAGCAAAAGAGTGTAATCACATTTGTGGAACCAAGAAAACCTTAATGTGAATTTGTAACTGTGATGACAATGGAGACTGAAATAACTGTAACCAAAATATAAAGAATATTGGACACAAATTTTATGAAGAAAATGATAAAAGCTAATTATTACTCTAAAAAGTAAAAACAAAATTTAATGAAAAGGGTTAAAGTATTTCTCTTTAATTCTATAGCTACGATCAGACTTATGAACTAGTTTAAACCTGAGACAAATTATGACATACTTTAAGGCGATGGACATCGCAACACTCAGCAGATGAAACAAAGGAATCCTGCTCACGTGACCTTTGTGCTGGCTTTCCAGTTGGATCCTCCGCTGAAGCTTTATTTTATAATACTGGAAATTATCTGCCAGCAGATAATCTCTTCCCAGAGGCAAACAGTCAAGAGCTGAGATCCAGCAACGATGATGAGAGGCTGCTGCTGGCCGCTGGAGCAGTGTGTCATGGGGACAACACGAGATGCTTGTTTTTTAGCGGCTGTCCCAGATCCAAATAAATTGATGAGATAGTTCAGTCTAATCAAAGTCACAGAATCGAAAAGACAATAATTAAAAAAAGAAATTATTCAAGCCACAAAATCCGAGTTCTTCAGATGTCATGGTGATTGGCGAAGACAGCTTCCAGTCTGAGGAAAAAAAAACAATCAGTCCACTTTAAAACACGATGAGTTGTGGAAGATCAATTGAAAAAGTTTAACAGAATAAAAAAAAAAAATGTCTGAGAACACGAAGTTTCACTCCATATAAAATAGAAGTTTGAGCTCAAAACAGAAGAAAAAGTATTTTTCCCAGACGTTTAAAGGAAAAAAAGAGAATTCAAGGCAGGACACAAAGGCAACTTTTTCAAACTTACAGAAAAGAACCCCCACCTGAACTAGCGCATTCCTGACTTAAAACTGAGTAGTTTTTTCAGGGGAAAAACTTGACTGACATGAAAGGGAACCAACTGTCTTCCATCCCGGGAGGTTTGAATAAACTCTGGTCAAATTAGAAAGCAGTCCTTTGTCTGTAACCGACCAATAGAATGAAAGGGGGCATTGTCCAACAGAGACTGGCTGGTGATTGGCTGGCACCAGTCAGATGACTTGAGTAAGCTTTTCAAATAGGATGAAACACATCTTGATTAAAATGAAAATTCACTTTATGCAAGCTAAACTAACTTCAGTGATTCATGACTAATTTTCATTCTTGCTACATTAAACATGCATTTTAATAAACTTGTCCTTCTATAATTAACATGCATTAGAATAAGGTTTGTTTAAGCCTTTCAAACATGCAACACATTTAAACCAGTGATTAATGAAAACATTTCAAACCAGAATGGTATGTCAGAGTCCCGCTTGATTTTCCAGGGTGTCCAGAAAAAGAAAATAATCTGAAAATTGAGACTTTTTGTTAAAAAGGAAGCCATTTCATTCTGTACCCACAGTTCAGCTTGCGGAGGAAACAGCAAACATATTCCGGAGTTGTCCACAAGGGGGTAATGTTGATCTGTGGATAATTCCTAGAGACCTGTGGAATGTGGTCAAGGTATCTGGAAGATTTCAAACAGTTCTTGAAGCATAAAACTCCCTGGTTGGGGAGGAAGTTCTGGGATTTATGATTGCAGACTAATCCTTTCCTGGCACAAAATGGGATCCTTATAGTCCCTTTCACCGTGGAATGTGTTTTCAAACTGTGGTTCTTAGGAGAAGGAAACAATTCTTCACCAGACTTTTGGGTGAAACAATTTCTTTAAGGTGAAGAGGGATTTTATAGATTGGAGCCAAAGGGATTGATGCTACACTTGTTACAGAACCCATCTTCTTTTAAGCTTAAACTTTTTAACAGGTGGTGTGATGTTTTCTTCCAGAATTTGCTAGCCAAGCTATGTTTCTTCTGCCACTGGCTGCAATACAACCTAAAAGAATGATAGATCCTCCCCTTGCACCAGTACAAAACCCTGTTTGGGCATTAAACTACTGTTGAAATTTAGTGCAAGCACCTAGCATGGGCATCCGGCCTAAGAGGAAGTGCCATGGCGGCTCGCCCCGCTATATAGGGCAGTGCTGTGATGTGGCAGGAAGTTGCCGTCACTACACTGCACTTCACAATAAGTGCCACCATGACACCCCCCCCACAAAGTCCAAAACCACACATACAATTCAAACGCCCCCAAATTTAGAACCCCAATCACACCCTGAAATAACAAAAACTAAGGTGCTCAAATGGCCTGTTACATTCACACAAAACAACCTAAAATAGAGTTGGTGGTTGGACTACCACACAACCCGCATGGCACGGTGGATTATTCTGCCCCTGAATAAACTAAAATGTCTGTTATTAAACTAAAAATATCTGCCGTGGACTTCCGGTTATGGCGGCCACGTAGGAAGACGTGTTTCACACTGCTCTGCTTGTCAAACTAAAAATTTAACTAAAACTCTCTCAACTGGAACAAAAACCCATCCCAGCGTTTTGGCGTGGATATGGTAAAGACCAAACTTGGAAAATCAGGTTGAGGAAAGGGCGACTCGTCAAAACAATCCAAGGTAACGGACTTCCACGTTCAAGGCGAGGCAGGGAAAACTCCAGAGACGATGGCGGAGGATGGAGCCAGCGGCGGAGCGGGAACTGCTGGAGAGGGGACAAGCGTAGTGCTCGCTGCCATCACCTCCATGAGAACAGAGTTTTGATGGGATTATAGCAGCGATAGAAGGAATAAGAAAGGAAATAAACGACTGTTTGGAGCGAGTATTGCAGGCGGAGCTCCGAATATCAAGCGCTGAGGATGACGTCACCAGCCTGCAAATTAAGCTGCAAACAATGGAATTAAAATGGAAACGTTTGGAAGATAACGTCCTAGACTTGGAATCCCGCTTGCGACGGAATAATCTGAGGCTGGTGGGCCTCCAGGAGGGAGCGGAGGGACGGGACCCATGTTCCTTTTTGGAAAAGTGGATTCCAGAAGCGCTGAACAACGCGGACCTGCAGTCATCGGTCGTTTTAGAGAGCGCCCACCAAATCGGCCCACCAAGAGATAATAAGACACCACCGAGGATGCTGATTACGAAGTTCCTCAACTACAGAGACAAGATGACGGTCACCAATGCGGCACGAGCTAAAGGGGAAATTAAATACCAGGATCAACAGGTGTGCTTCTACCCAGATTTGGCTGCAGGAATAGAGCAATTAAGGAGGCAGTTCGACCCCACCCACAAAGAGCTGCACAACCTCGGGATTCGTCACAGAGTAATTTATCCGGCAAGACTGCTGGTCACATATAAGGGGAGAACCCACACCTTCAAGACCCCTCAAGAGGCGCAGGAGCTCATTAAGCAGATTCAAAAGGAGACTGGTGGGAGCTAAGAATGAACATGACAAAGGTAGAACATTTAAGCGTATGTACAGACATCTGATTGATCTGAAACATAAGTCTACAAAGTACAGAATGTATTTTAAAAAAAAAGCTATGATGTACAAAGTTGCTATAAAACTTTGAAGTTATGTTGAAAAAACTACAGAAGAGAGTTAATGTCATAAAAATAGTAGAGTCAGGGTGATTGAGAGGAGAAAGAGAGAGTGGTTTGACTGATCCTCGCAGGTGTGGAACAGTCACTAGCTATAATGGGAGACAGAATTTTTTTGATTTTGGGGGGATTACCACAAATGTGGGGAAGGGGAATTTGTTTTTGTTTAGTTTGTAGGATGAATGTTCCATCATCCATGTTTTTGTTTCTCTGTAAGAGCATGTTCATATTGCAAGGTAATCTCAAACTCCTTATTGATCATAGATCAAAGTGTTAATCTTAATTTAACTTCATGGAATTGCAGAGGTTTACAAAATCTAAAAAAAACTTAAACAAGTTATGAATAAAATAAAAGACATAGATTCAAAAATTGTATTTTTACAAGAAACGCATCTAATAGAGGAGGATGTAAAAAGAATTAGGAGAAGATGGCAAGGTGACGTGTTCACCTCATCATTTTCATCCCGAGCCAGGGGAGTTATCAGAATCCGAATCAGAATCAGAATCAGCTTTATTGGCCAAGTATGCACAACACAAACAAGGAATTTGACTTTGGCTAAAAACTTGCTCTCATTGTTCGGGTGGAAGATTTAAATAAGGATTCAATGACAACAGAGTATGTACAGTAAATTACAGTCTGTCCACGTTTCTATAAAAGGATGCTGTCACCATGGGTTGAGATGCCGTCTCGGCACTCAGCCCATGTTTTCCCTCATCCCTGCTTCCCATTGAGCAGCGTCTCAGCTGGCCCCCAGCTGGCAGCATTATGGACGGCTGGGGCCAATTAGTCTTCATCAGCTGGGGCGCTGCCAATGAGGATAAATAGGAGCAGCCTCGATGACTCGGGGCTGCGACATAAACACATTGCTAAGCTGAAGCCCCTTCGTCTGGTGTCAGCTTATACTCCTCTTGCAGCATTCCTGTGTTTGTATCCCGCTGTGAGGATGTACGTCTTGCTACCCCCACGTCCGGTACGAGCTGCTTACCTCTGCGCTGTGCAACCTGTGAGTGTACGTCTGCATGAGTATCTGTGCTCTCCTCATCCCTTCCCCTTTACCCTGAATAAAATATCACGACTCACTGGCTTGTCCCTGGCTCTGATTGCCCGGCTCCCTAGAGCCGGATATGACAGTATGTCGCAGCCAGAAGAGTTGCCGGCGGCCGTGAGTCGCTGTGGAAATGTACCTTTCTGTCCGGGTGTCAGCGCTGCTAGCATGCCATTTCCCAGGAGTCACTTCCGGCGCCAGGGCGACGAGCTGAGGTCCATCTCGGAGGCTGTCGACGGGACGCTCTTCACCCTGCACGACGCCTCCAACGTGAGACGCTGGCATCCGGGCCGTGCTGAGGAACTCCTGGACTGTCACCCTCACTCTCTGTACCATCTAGAGGACAGTGCCAGGATAGACGCTGCAGGTACACAGCGAGAGAAGCTCCACGGGGTGGGTGGAAATCCCGGCAGGGAGTCGAAGTGGGCGACGTCTTTCCCCGCTTCGGAGTCCCGTTCCTGCCGCCATTCCAGTTCGGGAGTTCGCGCCAACCAGAGGACTTCCCCCGACCTGCGCCACGTCACTCGGGATTCCCTTCAAGGAGCCGCAGCTGACAGCAGTTATGTCCGGGGTCGAGTGGCTGTCGCGAGCTCTACTGTGTTTCCTGTCACCACCTTCAGGCATGTGGCGGCGGCAGTGAGGTTGATGGAGAGGACTTCAGGGTTACGAAGCTTTCCCGTGCTCGGCGCCTTCCTCGCCTCGATCTCCAATCTGGAGCGGCGAATCCTGGGTTTCCCCCTCGCTTCGTTCCCCGGGAATAGCCGCCATCACATCGCCGAGTCACCTCTGCACGAACCTCGTCCGGATCCAGTTCTGAGCCATCGTCAGGACAGTTCCTCCCACGCAGCTGTCACCTCTTCGCCTCGTCTGTGTGGAGATTCTACAGCCCCGTTCCCTGAGCCTCATTTCCCCGCTGTCATTCCTGGACATTCGGGCTGGCTCACCCCGGCTGTTTTCCCCTCCTCCTCGACGCGCTTCCTGACTGCTGTGTGTGCCTGGAATTCCGGCCTGGTGAGCTCTCTGCTGGAGACAACGCGAGCGATCCTCAGACGAACTCCCGGGGGGTCCTCCGTTATCGCCGGGCGGGGAGAGGAAGAAGCAGAATCCACTACAGCAGGCGATACTCAACCTCCAGGGGGCAGGCAAGTCATTGTTTTTTCACACCTGCTTAATGATTTGCTCTGTCACATCCCTGGAGGAGAAGTTCAGGGTTCGCAGCTCCCTGAACTCTCCCCACCTGCTGTAACTTGTATTCCTAATCCCGCATCCTCTGTGTCTCTCTCCGCCGAGCGGTCCCCGGCTCCGGGTCAACGTGGTGGGATATGGAGAGGGTCTGTGGTTCCGCAGCTACATTGCGGACGGAGGAGGGGGACTGACTGCTGCGTGGAGTCTACGCCGACGATTGAGCGTCCCCGGGTCTCCACGGAGGAGCGGTTCGGTCCAGCGGGACGAGATTCTTCTGGCTTCACGCCGAGTGGATCGTCGGCGGGGTTACCTGAGCTGGAGGGATCTCAAGCTGCGCTGACCATCGTGCTGGCTGCGGGGCCCGACGCGGCTAGATGGGAGCCTGACAACGACCTCCTGACGACGGATCCTGGATCTTCGCAGTCCTGGACAGCGTCAGAACCCGAGATCAGGCGAGTGCTCTCCTTTCTTTTCTCTCTTTTTATCCTCGAGCACTTCAGCTTATCTCCAGGGGAGACGAGCAGGGTGCAGCCGTCCGCTGCGTCTGAGCTCGTCTCGCCGGGTTCTGGCGCTGCCGGTGATCCTGATCCCGGTTCTGTTTTCTTTTCTGAGCCTTCTTCCAGGGTCACCGGCAAGGAGTTGCTGTTCCTCGTGGTGCTGGAGGGTCCGGGTTCAACGTTGGAGGTCGGTTCTGGTGCAGTATTCAACGTGGGTTCGCCCGAGACCCAGTCGGGGTCCAACGTGGGTTCGCCTGAGGCCCGATCGGGGTCCGACGTGGGTGCTGCCCCAGTATTGTCCAGGTCCGGTGAGGAGGTGGCCGTTTTCCTGCGGCCTGACGCCCGCCGCCCTCGTCATCGGCTCTCCCCTGAGCCTCTTCCACCGGGATCCGCTCTGATCCTTCGCCCGTCTCAACGGTCCTGGTGGTTGAGTGGTGCGGGTCAACGACCCGACCCACAGAACTTTCGGTTCGGTGATCTGGTTCCCCCCACTGGTCTGTGTTCCCTCTGGGCAGCCTGGTTCGGCTGCCGGTGGACTGGATTCCTGGGATCTGGGTCCAGAGTTCGCCGTCCGAACACTTCTCTTTCCCTGATTCGCCAGCTGGACAATGGGCGGGGAGATCTCCGGAGCCATCTCGGCCATTTTTGGACTCTGCCTGCCATTCACCTCGGGTGTCACTTTTTCTTTTGTTATTAAGGTCACTCGGGTGTAATGTGTTGTCCTGTTGGTGGATTCGTTTTTATAGTGCTGTGTTTTCCATCGCTCATGCTCAGCATTTTACTTTTTGTGCCATGTTTTTAGCCTCGTTTTTTGTATTGTAGAGTTATGTTTTGTTTTCCGTAACACCATGCTCTGCAGTTATCCATTTATTCCAGTCACTTTCATTTCTTTAGGTGACTGGGTATTTATATATTCGTGTGTGTGGGTTTTTCTTTGCCTGCACTCAGTATTTCTTTTTTGTCCTGTTGGTTCATTATAGAGTCATGTGCCTTGTTTTCCGTAACACCATGCTCTATAATTGTCATTTGTTCCAGTCACCCTCACTTTTCTTGGTGACTGTGTGTGTATGTACTTAAATTAGCGCTGTGTATAGGTTCCCCTTTATTTAACCGTACTCAGCATTTTTTGCCCTGTACCTTTTTGGTGGTTCTTTTTTTCCTTGCTCTGGGTCACGCATGGTTGGTACTCTCTGGGTAGTATGTAACCGGCGTGCTGACCCAGTTCTTCTCCCCATCTGTACCTGGGTTAATTATTCTGTTTTGTCAGTATTGTATTTGGGTTTTTCTTTCCCGCTACCCTACATTGCCCCATTGGTGTTGTCCTTCCCTTGGCTTCTTCCCCTCCGGTCCGCCTCCCTTCCTCCCACCCTAGGTGGGAAGGGGGGGGGGGGGCTGGGATGTTCCTGGTCGTTCAGGAGCCCGACCTTGAGGGAGGGGCTCTGTCACCATGGGTTGAGATGCCGTCTCGGCACTCAGCCCATGTTTTCCCTCATCCCTGCTTCCCATTGAGCAGCGTCTCAGCTGGCCCCCAGCTGGCAGCATTATGGATGGCTGGGGCCAATTAGTCTTCATCAGCTGGGGCGCTGCCAATGAGGATAAATAGGAGCAGCCTCGATGACTCGGGGCTGCGACATAAACACATTGCTAAGCTGAAGCCCCTTCGTCTGGTGTCAGCTTATACTCCTCTTGCAGCATTCCTGTGTTTGTATCACGCTGTGAGGATGTACGTCTTGCTACCCCCACGTCCGGTACGAGCTGCTTACCTCTGCGCTGTGCAACCTGTGAGTGTACGTCTGCATGAGTATCTGTGCTCTCCTCATCCCTTCCCCTTTACCCTGAATAAAATATCACGACTCACTGGCTTGTCCCTGGCTCTGATTGCCCGACTCCCTAGAGCCGGATATGACAGATGCAAATATATACAGGAATATATGCAGTTATTTACTCAGACTAACCACACTTTGCAGAAATATATGAAAAAATATACAGTCACACAGTATTTCAATGTGAACTCAGATTCAGTGATATAATGTGAATGAAGTAAAAAGCAGTGTGAGAGTTATGTGCAATGTAATAATGGATGAAAAGTCATGAGTACAGCAACAGGTAGGACTAGGTGAATGTTAGGAGTTCATCAGAGTGATGGCTTGAGGAAAGAAACTGTTCCTGTGACGGGTGGTTTTGACCTTCAGTGATCTGTAACGACGACCAGAAGATAGAAGTTCAAACAGTTTGTGGCCAGGGTGTGATGGGTCAGCACAGATGTTTCCCGCCCGTTTCCTGGTTATGGACCGATATAAGTTCTCATTGGAGGGTAGGTCAGTACCAATGATCCTCTCCGCAGACTTAATGATCCGCTGCAGTCTGGTCTTGTCCTGTTTAGTGGCAGATCCAAACCAGACAGTGATGGAAAAGCAGAGGACAGATTGGATGATGGCGGTGTAGAAGACAACCAGCAGCTCCTGAGGCAAATCAAACTTCTTGAGCTGACGCAGAAAAAACAACCTCTGCTGGGCCTTTTTCCGGACAGTGTCTATATGGGAGGACCACTTCAGGTTCCGGGAGATTGTGGTACCCAGAAACTTGAAGGAGTCCAAAGTGGACACTGTGCTGTTGAGGATGGTGAGTGGGGGGAATGAAGGGGGGTGTCGCCTGAAATCCACAGTCATCTCCACCGTTTTGGCTGGGTTAAGTTCAAGATGGTTCTGGCTGCACCAGAGGATCAGCTGCTCCACCTCCCGCCTGTATGCAGACTCATCATCATCCCGGATCAAACCGATGACTGTGGTGTCATCCGCAAACTTCAGGAGCTTCACCGAAGGGTCCTCTGAGGTGCAGTCATTGGAGTAGAGGGAGAAGAGCAGTGGGGAAAGGACACATCCTTGGGGGGCACCAGTACTAATTTTTCGGGAGCTGGATGTAAATCTCCCTAGCTTCACCTGTTGCCACCTGTCAGTCAGAAAGCTGGAGATCCACTGGCAGGTGGAGGGGGGCACCTTGAGCTGGAGGAGTTTCTGATGAAGAATGCCTGGGATGATGGTGTTGAACGCTGAGCTGAAGTCGACAAACAGGATCCTGGCGTACGTCCCTGGGGAGTCGAGGTGTTGCAGGATGTAATGTAGTCCCATATTCACTGCATCATCCACTGACCTGTTTGACCGGTAGGCAAACTGCAGTGGGTCCATCAGGGGGCCTGTGATGACCTTCAGGTGGTTCAGCACCAATCTCTCCAATGATTTCATGACCACAGAGGTCAGGGCAACAGGTCTGTAGTCGTTTAATCCTGTAACAGAGGGTTTCTTTGGAACTGGAATGATGATGGAGCGTTTGAAGCAGGAAGGCACTTCACGCAGCTCCAGTGATCTGTTAAAGATCCGGGTGAAGATGGGGGCCAACTCGTTGGAGCAGACTCTCAGGCAGGACGGAGACACACCATCAGGTCCTGCAGCCTTCTTGATCTTTTGTCTCTGAAAGACCCGGCGCACCTCCTCTTCACAGATCGTTAGTGCTGGTGGTTATGACTCTCATACACAAAACAGTCCCATTTCAAGTGAAAAATGTAATTGGAGACAAATTTGGAAGATATCTAATAATCCAAGGATCTTTGTTATTAGAAAATGTAAATCTGGTGAACTTATACGGCCCCAATATTGATGATCAAAACTTCTTTGTTAATTTATTCCTTACTTTATCATCACTTACAGGGCAACATATAATAGCAGGGAATTTTAATTGTACATTGAATCCCAGTATAGACAGATCAACAGGACTGGACTGTAAGCACAATGGATGTAGGATGACCATTAATCATTTTATGAAAGAATTGAGATTGCTAGATATATGGAGAGAAATGAAACCACAAGTCAAAGCCTATTCTTGTTATTCTAATACCTATAAGACATTCTCAAGTATAGACTACTTTTTGATCTCTACAGAATTAAGGTCCAAGATTCAAAACTGTTTCTATGATAACATTGTGATCTCTGATCATGCACCCTGCTGTCTAATATATGTAGATAAGAAATGGAAAAAGGATCCAGGTAGGTGGCATTTTCAGCATAAATGGCTTCAGGATGAGGAATTTGTTAAGTACATAGAAAAACAGATAGATGAGTTCTTTGATATTAATACTACACAAACAACGGCATGTACAAAGTGGGAGGCTTTCAAAGCTTTTATTAGGGGGCATATTATTAGTTATACAGGTTCAAAATCTAAGAAGACTTGAGAGGAGAGAGTCCAATTGGAACGTAAAATAAAAATTCTTCAAGAAAAGGTGTATGCAGGAAGTAACCCACAGTTAGAGAACAGATTACTGATTCTGAGAGCAGAATATGACAAAAAAAAAATCAGCGAATAGAGCTGCCTCGAGTCTTCTAAGATTGAAGCAAACTTTTTATGAACAAGGTGAAAAATCAGGAAAACTATTGGCATGGCAGATTAAACAATTAGAATTTAAAACACCAATTACCAGTATTATAAGTAACGGACACGTAGTTATAGATCCTTTAGAAATTAATAGGGCCTTTAGAGATTATTATGAAAAACTATATGATACAAAAAATGAAACTGACTTAACAAAACTAAATGGGTTTTTGGGTGGATTATCTATACCGTGTATTCCAAATGAAAACAGGGAGATACTGGAGTCTAAAATTAGTCAAGAAGAAGTTGGGCAAACCATTGATAATATGAAATCAGGAAAAAGAGCAGGACCAGATGGTCTTCCAGTGGACCTCTATAAAAAAATTTAAGGATAAATTAATAAAAACACTTTTGGAAATGGTTTTAGAAGCATTTCAAAATGGTAATTTACCACCATACATGAATAATGCCTTAATTATACTGTTGCCAAAACCAGGTAAACCCCCTAATAAATGTGAAAACATGAGACCAATAAGCCTATTAAATGCTGATCTTAAAATAATCTGTAAAATTTTAGCAAAACGATTACAAGAAATATTACCAAATATTATTAACCGAGATCAGAATGGCTTTATAATGGGAAGACAAGGCTTCCATAATGTAAGAAGAATATTTAATATTATTTATTCCAATAAAGAAGCACCGGATACAGCTCTCCTATCATTGGACGCCGAAAAGGCCTTTGATAGGGTCGAATGGCCCTATCTTTTAGAAGTCCTACAAAGGTTTGGACTTGGAAATAATTTCATAAAATGGGTCCAGATAATATACAATAATGCTACAGCAGAAATCCTAACAAACAGCAATATCTCAACATCAATAAAAATCAATAGAGGATGTCGACAAGGCTGTCCACTTTCACCTTTACTGTTTACTATGGCAATTGAACCTTTAGCGATGGCAGTACGTTTACATCCACAAATACAGTATATGGAATTAAAGTAGGACCAACAGAACATAAAATCTCCCTGTATGCCGATGACATAATTTTGTTTATGTTGAATTTTAAAAAATCAATTTAGACCTTGTTAAATTTAATAAAGAACTTTGGGGAAATATCAGGATATAAAATAAACAAAACAAAATCTTCAATATTAATGCTAAATGAGACCCAGAGAAATCACCCAGCTCCTGAGGTAATTCAATTCAATGTTGTAAATCAGTTTAAATATTTAGGAATTCAAATTTCGCCTAAGCTAGAATCAGTCACCAGTGCCAACTATGAAGCCTTAATGACAGATATTAATGAGTTACTTCAGAGATGGATGTCACTACCAATGTCGATGATCAGGAGAATTAATATACTTAAAACTAATATCTTACCAAAAATACTTTATTTATTTCAAAACATTCCTTTACCACCACCTTCAGCTCTATTCTCAAGAATGAAAAAAAAGTTAGCGGAATTTATATGGAACAATAGGAAGGCTAGATTACGTTTGTCCTTACTATATTTACCATTTGATCGTGGAGGTCTGAAATGTCCAAACTTTATGTTGTATTACTGGTCAGCACAACTGAGGTCTATGACATATTATTTTTCATCAGATGATCTCCCTCACTGGACTGAAATGGAATCATACAATTTACCTTTACCTCTTCCCTTATTCATATACTCAGACTCGGCTAAAAAATTACAGAAATAAGTTAAAAATCCAATTGTAAAGCACATGATCAAAATATGGTTTGAAACCAAAAAATATTTAAAAGAACCACACTTACTGTCACAATTTAGCCTAATATGGGACAATCAATATTTTACACCAGGGAGAGCGGATGCTGTATTTAAAGTATGGAATTTAAAAGGGATTCAAAAGATTCAAGACTTATATTTGTCACGTTCAGATAACATGTCTTTTGAAGAACTGAGGATTAAATTCAATCTTAATAGAACACATTTTTTTAAATATCTTCAGCTTAGAAATTTTATTCAATCAAATCAAAATAATGCTCTCACCCGACCTACTTATTCATCCTTGCAAAAAATTTTGACGAAAGATAGTAAGAGAAAGGGTATTATTTCAGAGTTTTATAACTCATTGACACTATTCTCAAGTGAAAACCCACAGAAAAGACTGAATTATTGGAGAGAAGTTCTGCAAATTGAAATTTCAGAGGAACAATGGGAAATGGCTTGTGCAGAAGCTCAGAATCAGATTTATTGCCATTGTTCATGTAGTACACAAACTAGGAATTTGTCTCGGTGCAATGCTGCAACATTAAACATGATAAAAATAAAGATAGAAATAAAAAACTATACATGCAATAAAATGTAGAATATGAATGAGTATTACTAGTCAAGCAATTTTTAAATATATTAGCGAGCAGCAGATATTGTGGAGTACCACATAGTGCAGTCGGTAATGCAAAAAGAAAACAGTGATAATTGACATGAGTCTGGTTGAGCTGCTGTACATAGTGCATGAGAGTCTAATAAGTCACTTAGTGTTCAGCAGTCTGATGGCAGAGGGGAAGAAGCTGTTCATGTGACGGGAGGTTTTAGTCTGAATGGACCGAAGTCTTCTACCTGAGGGGAGGGGGGGAAACAGTACGTGTCCAGGGTGTGAGGGATCGGCTATGATCCGGCCTGCACGCCTCCGGGTCCTGGAGATGTACAGGTCCTGGAGGGATGGGATCTTGCAGCCGATCACCTTCTCAGCAGCGCGCACAACGCGCTGCAGCCTTAGTCTGTCCCTGGCAGTGGCTCCTGTGTACCACACAGTTATGGAGGTGGTGAGGATGGACTCGATGATGGCCGTGTAGAACTGTACTAACATCTTGGTGGGTAGTTTGAGCTTCCTCAGCTGCCGCAGGAAGAACATCCTCTGCTGGGCCTTTTTGATGAGGGAGCTGATGGTTGGCTCCCACTTGAGGTCCCGGGTGATGGTGGTGCCCAGGAAGCGGAAGGAATCTGCAGTGGTGATGGGAGAGCCTGTGAGGGTAAGGGGGGGCAGAGGGGTTGTGACTTTCCTGAAGTCCACGATCATCTCCACTGTCTTCAGAGCGTTCAGCTGCAGGTTGTTGTGGCTGCACCAGGACGCCAGCTGTGCCACCTCACTCCTGTAGACGGACTCGTCGCCGTTGGAGATGAGCCCGATGAGGGTGGTGTCGTCCGCAAACTTGATCAGCTTGACAGACTGGTGGCTGGAGGTGCAGGAGTTGGTATACAGGGAGAAGAGTAGGGGGGAAAGTACACAGCCCTGGGGTGATCCGGTGCTGATGCTAACAGAGTCAGAGACAGTCTTACCCAGCCGCACATGCTGCCTCCGGTCTGTCAGGAAGTCGGTGATCCACCTGCAGAGGGAGTCAGGCACGTTGAGCAGGGACAGCTTGTCCTGGAGCAGAGCGGGGCGGATGGTGTTGAATGCAGAGCTGAAGTCCACAAACAGGATCCTGGCGTAGGTTCCCGGGGAGTCTAGGTGCTGCAGGATGGAGTGGAGGGCCAGGTTGACTGCGTCATCCACAGACCTGTTGGCTCGGTAGGCAAACTGCAGTGGGTCCAGGATGGGAGTGGTGATGGTCTTGAGGTGGGGCAGGACCAGGCGCTCAAAGGACTTCATGACTACAGAGGTGAGCGCTACAGGTCTATAGCCATTAAGTCCAGTGATCCGTGGCTTCTTGGGGACAGGGATGATGGTGGAGGTTTTGAGGCAGGTCGGCACGTGGCATAACTTCAGGGAGGTGTTAAAAATGTCTGTGAAGACAGGAGTCAGCTCTTCCGCACAGTGTCTCAGGGTGGAGGGAGACAAGCCATCCGGTCCGGGGGCCTTGCGCTCAAACCAAATCAATAAATGTACGTCTTAAACTGATACATCTTAAATGGTTAATGCGGATGTATGTTACACCAGTGGAGTTAAAGAGATATAACAAAAACATACCAGATACATGCACAAAATGTTTTGAAAGTAAAGGAACCCTATTTCACTGTTTATGGGAATGTAGAAAAATCAGAATGTTTTGGGAAGAGGTGAGGGTAACAACTGAAAAAATAATTTCAAAACAATTCACATTGAACCTTAAACTGTTTTTGTTGGGTCTGTATCCAGAAAAACATAACTTTAATAAGAGTGAAAGAGCATTCATAGACCTCGGTTTGCTTAATGCTAAAAAATGTATTGCACTACTGTGGAAAAAAAACTCATAGACCAGATGTGACTCAGTGGTTAAGACAGATGTTAACAAACCTTCCACTAGAAAGAATGACATATATACTGAAATCAAAGGAAAATGTGTTTGAGAATATATGGAGACCTTTCATTGATTATGTAAAGAAATTAAACATAACTTCTGAAGAAGAAGGTGAATGATATGTGTGGACCTTGCAAATTCCAGACTGGTGAATGTATATTATGTATACTTATGTAATAGATTACCTAGACTAAACAGAGGAGCATTGTTGTTGACTAGCTTTTGTTAATGGTTGTTGTTGTTTTTAGTACATTTTTTTTTCTTTTTTTTGGTTGTTGTTGTTGTTAGTGTTGTTTTTTTTAATTTTTAAATTACTTTAGTGTTAGTGTTTGACTGTTTGTGTCATGTTTGTAAAAAACCAAAAAGGTTCAATAAAAAATATTGTGGAAAAAAAAAATATCTGCCTTGCTCCTAAACTAACACAATGAAACACAATAACAACCCCAGAAATATAAATTAACTGCTACAGCATCATGACTTGGATGTGAAAGGTGGAACCAGCATGGAGGGGGTGGGGGAGAGCAGCCCCTCAGCAAGTGTGCCCCTGGAGGCAGCAGGCTCCAGGAGCAATGGCTGTTCTTCTGGATGATGGATCCCGGATCCCACACCACCATCACCAACTCCCATCCAGCCTCGCCACCTGGAGCATCCTCCTGGACATGCCAAAGCTGATTGGCATGCCTTGATGAGCCATCAGACAACCGGAAGTACGCCGTGCCCAACTTCACCACTATCCGCAGACGTGCTTGGTGTTTCGCTGGCCGTCATTTGGCCCATCTTTATCAACAAATTGATGGATGTTGGTGTCGCTGTCGAAAACAAATTCTCTGTACAGTCACGCTGTCTGGAGTTTGGAAATGGTTGGATAGTCTGATGCACCGAGCGTCCGTAGGACACCCAGGTTGTGGACAAGAATGCACATGCCCTCACCTTATTGAGCCTCCCAAGGACCATCGCGGTGATGTAGGTCTGAAAAGCCTCAAACCTGCGTGGCCAAGACAACGGCAGTTCACCCGAGAGCTTGAGGAAGGGGCAGAGTGGTGTCACGCATGTCTCCATGAGTTAATTCTCTGTCGCCAAATGCTATGTATGCAAACCTGGTGATGAATGAGATGGAGATGGAGGTAGCATTGAACACAGCTTTATTGGTGGAAGTGAACTGTGGTACACGGCAAGAAGCTAGCGTGGGCATCCAGCACACGAAGAAGTGCCATGGCGGCTCGTCCCGCTATATAGGGCAGTGCTGTGATGCGGCAGGAAGTTGGCGTCACCACACTGCACTTCACAATAAGTGCCGTCATGACAGTTCAGTCTCAGAGTCGGGAGATTTCCGCTCCTCTCCATCCATCACACTGAACCCTTCTCAGGTCTTGGAAAAGTACCAAAACCTCTTCCACATTACTGATTTTCTTCAGTTTTTTCTCTCAGTCAAAATTTCTATATTTCTTTTTGGTATCTTTGCATAGAGTCATTTCCCTCTTCTCTCTAGTTCTCTCTCCCACATCAGGATACACAATGTCATATTAGGAGTAAAACCAAAAGATTTTATATATATAAACAGTCCTATGGAAACATCCCCCAAAATTGCAACATCATAGTTACTCCGTTTATGGCCTTATTTGGCTATACTTGCGGCCAGCAGTGGTCACGTGACAAGTCGTGGTCTAACAAGTGGCTGTCTGAGGGATAAGTGAAATTGTGTGTGTTTAATTTTATTACATTCCAGACTTCAGAAAACATAAAATGCACATATTTATGAAAAGTTTTGGACTGGGAGACCTGTAGATTTTGTTAAAACAAAGTTATTCAGATAATAAAACCCCAAAGCTCTGTCAGACCATTTTGGCAGTTCTAGTGTTGAGAAAATAAACTCATGTTGGTCAAATAATCAATTTATTCATGAGTAGTCGTTTTTAAATTAAATACAAATATATGCATATTAAAAAAAAGAGTCTGCCATGCCAGTATGCTCCTCTGAGCTGGCTGGGCCTGTGTTGATGACCCACTTCTTCATCAGCTGTGCCTGTGTGCAACTTTGTGTTGCTCTTGATGTGGTGGTCATTATTGAAATGAAGTGACTGTGTCTGTGTTCATAATTTTGCATGTTGTTAGTAGATTACTTGCAAAAATTGGCCCCTCAGTGGGTGCTCTGTCTAAATTGTGCACTCGCTAATTTGCGCTGTGGCTGTGTGTCCATCAAACAAGTTTTCTCCGCTCTGGGCGGCTATTTTCCATTCATTCTCTATGTAGTCCAGTGTTTACAGCGCTGAGTGCCCACGGTGCTGAAACGCTCTCGACAGTGACCATTTTTTGTTGCGGCGCTCAGAGTGTTCAAAGCTGAAAATAGTTCAACTTTTCAGAGACTGCAGCTGAGCTCATCAATGTCAGACCTTAAGCAGCCAATCAGAACTGCTGTGTAGGTGGAACATAGGACGCTGGTACTCGTCTGTACTCAGACTTCTGCTTTCCATCTCATCATATTTTACAAACAGAACTGCAAGAATATGTTTCCTGTCCATTGTTATTTAGAGACTGCTATTAAAAAATCAGGAGAAAGTCTGACCATAGGAAAAGCAGAAGTGCTGAGCTGAGAGTGACAAGCTGTTGCTGGGATACAGGGCACAGACTTTTTTTTTTTTTTTTTTTTCAGAGCTCAGCTCACAAACGCTGAAAAAAAAAAAAAAAACATTCAGGGCGATCAGGTGACAAAAAAAAAACAAAAAACAAAAACCCTTTGGTGGACACACAGCCTAAATCTGCCCCTAAGTCAGAGTTCATGTTAATACTTACAGAAATATTCAGTCAAATACATTTTTCACTGGGCTGTATTCAGACACATACTATTCTTTAACATCAGAACTATGACTCTAAGTCACCCCTCAACTGTCAGCAATTTAAAGAAAAAGCTAATTATTGTGGCGCCCCACTATATTTTGTGTTGGGTGTAATATAGTATATGGATCAGTTTCTAGTGATGTAACTGATGCTTTGTCTGTGTAAAATTGCAGAACTCTTTTGGTTTGGAGATGCATCTTTAGATTATATAAAGCTCTAAGTCTGTGATAAAACCAGACATTTGGAAGAACCAAACAATTTAAGATAAGATAAGATAAGATAAGCCTTTATTAGTCCCACAATGGGGAAATTCCAGGATTGCAACAGCACAGGGATAGCAACACTCAGAGCAATAATTTAGAGGATAAGAAAATAAGAGCAGTGAATATACATATGTACACATAAGTATATAAATATATATATACACAGTGCGGAGCATTGTAGCTAGATGCAATAAACAGCATAACCATCTATTTAGTTACTCCACATAGTATGAATATGTACCCATACATATAGTCACCCTCTGTAGCGACTGATATTGTCCTAGCTGAATACTGGAGGGGACCATTTGTGTAAGTCTGTTGCGTCTTTTGCATTCAATACTATTAGGTCGTCACATTTTTTTGGTATCTCTGCGAGCAGCCCTGCTTAGGTTATAAAGTCTGACAACCGTAGGTAGGAAGGACCTGCGAAACCTCTCGGTTACGCACCTAGGATAATGTAGCCTACTGCTAAATGAGCTCCCCAGTGCATTCAGTATGTCCTGCATAGGGTGGGACTCGGACTCCAGCAGAGATGACAGCTTAGCCACCATCCTTCTCTCTCCTATCTCCTCCACTGGGTCAAGATGCTGCTCTGTCCTGGGGCAGCGCCTTGACCAAGCGCTGATGCCAGGTGGCTGATGCCACCACCAAATCGTAGAAGGTCTTCAGGAGCACCCCTTGAACACCAAAAGACCTGAGCCTCCTCAGTAGGAACAGCTTGCACTGTCCCTTCTTGTAGAGTGTGTCGGTATTGTGTGACCAGTCTAGTTTATTGTTCAAATGAACACCCAGGTACTTGTAGGATGTCACCATCTCAATGTCTGTTCCCTGGATGTGTACTGGTGCTGTGAGGGGTTGTCCTTGCCTGCAGCAGTCCACCGCCAGCTCCTTTATTTTTCTCGCGTTGATCTGGAGGCAGTTCTGATGGCACCAGTCCACAAAGTCCTGGATAAGTCCTCTGTACTCAGCTTCATCTCCATTGGAGATGAGGCTGTCAATCGCAGAGTCATCAGAGAACTTCTGTAGATGGTAGTGTGTTGTGTTGTGTTGTGTGAGAAGTCCACAGTATAAAGGGTGAACAGGAAGGGAGCCAAAACCGTTCCCTGGGGGAACAGTTTTGTTAACAAGAACTTCAGTTCTTGTTGAGTTTTATCCAAACTGAGCTTGAGTTGCATTAACTGGTAAGATGTAATAATGCCTTAAAAAGCCTAGTGCATTTGTTTTTTCCCCTTTTGCCTTCCTTGATACTCAGGCCTAGTACCCACAGAAGAAATAAAAGACAAAATGGCTTTGAGTGCATGCCTGTTATGGTTTGTGAATTTGGTTTTATTTCAATATATCCTTAATTGTATATTTTATTTAAGTTATCAGCTCCTTCTTGGGTTTGTATCATGTAGATGTAGGGGTCACTTTTGTGACCCCTGGTGTTCTGGTGTTCTGGTGTTCTCCCATAGCATTCTCGAATCTATCTTGTTTCCTGTTTTACTTTGTAAATTTATCCCCCTTACACATGAATCTTCCCCCATGCCTCATTTGTGTGATCACCCCCCATTGTGTTCCAGCAACCATCGCTGTATTAACCCCAGTCAGCCCAGGTTGAATTCATTCTGCTGCCATTCTCACTGTCTTTGTCAGGTTGTTGCCCTGTGTGCATCATTTATTGTTGTGTGGTTTCCCTGTGCCTTCCTAGTTCATGCGTGCCTTCTTTTCATTGTTTAGTTTGTATGCAGTTTTTGCTCATTTTTGTGTCCTCTGTTTTTAGTATTTTTATTGCCATTGTTTTCTCTCACAACTGTGCTTGTATCACCTTGTTTGTTTAATAAATTGGTTTATCCAAATTCCCTGCTGCCCAACTCTGCATTTGGGCCTTAATTTCTCCAAACATGGCATGCCAGTGTTACTGATTTGCTTAAAAGGGGCTCTCTGTGTGTGTGTGTGTGTGTGTGTGTGTGTGTGTGTGTGTGTGTGTGTGTGTGTGTGTGTGTGTGTTGATGCTAAATATCTTGATTTTCAACCCCTTTTTTGTTCAAGGCATTGTAGTCATTGTGATAATTTGATAATCACGTAAAATAAATGTGAGTCAAGTTAAAATGCATCATCTCCTTTCCTAAAAAGCGATCCAAATTTGGAGATTGCCATGTGCTGGAACCAGACGCTGAAAAATGGAGGGTGTAAGAAATGCAATTTTGAAGTGTAATTTTAAATTTACAAAATCCATGGTAGATTATGCCAGTGTGGTTCTTTCCTGGAATTCATGAGGGGGTGACTGATAACAAAAAATGGTCTTGACAAATGGAAATATTCTTCTGCATTCTGTGATGCCTCTTTTCCTCTGAGCAAAATCACATAAAGCTGGTAATTATTGAACTGAAAATACTGTATGTCCTTCTATTATGTCAAACTTTACTTTCTGTGTGAAGAAGCTATAGAAACAAGCAGAATGACTGTCATTCATCATATCCTTTCTGCCTCTGTAATTGCAGCTGCATCAACCATAGCTACTCATTGTGTCTATAATTGATAGCTGAACCGCATTTCTAGTGGCTCACAGTACACAGTTTGTTCTATGTCCTACTGAGTCTATTCTAAATATTTCATTTTTTTTCGATCACTGTTTTCTAAAGGATACAGCAGCATGGAAGGTTAAGATTTTTCTCATAATGGCTCACTGTACCTCACGATTTTAATCAGGGTTACTGGTCGTCAAGAAAGGTGCAGGAAATTGCTTAAGGCTGAAACCCAAGACATACATCCCGATGAAAGCACTTATTACACCTTTCTACTGAAGTTCATGGTTGAGAGAATTCCCAGCAGAAATTAGTGGGTAGAATTCTTTCACTCTGAGCTCCACAGGCTGATTTACTGTCAATGGCACAATAACCAAATTACCAAGCTTATCACAACGAGGTAAAACTGTAAGGACAATTAGCCTCAGACTCCCATATGAATACCTCCATAGGGATGACATATGTTTGTTAGGTTCTTTATGTTCAACTGACACCAAAAAATAACTTGCATGATATTTTTAGGTTAAATACACAAGCACTGTAATTAACTCTCCCAATATAGAACTCATGCTTTAGGAGTGCCTAACTCTAAGCCTCTTTTGAGATGATGATGAAAAGTTTTAATTGGCTTCATTACTGACACTTTTGCTGTCTCTGGAGATGTTCCCTTAAATCAAAAAACTAAAATGGATAAATGCTCACACATTGATCCACTTTGCTTCCTCTCTAATTCCTTTGGTATTGATTTAGTTATCTGACCATTATTCAAGTTTCTGAGCATGCTGATATACAGTACTTAATGATTTAGACCAATTACACTGCACTGCAGATACTGTATGGCATGTACACATGTACTTTAGGTACATTTTTTTCTTGGTCTGCAAGGGTAATGTGCTGACTAAATCTGTCACATTTGAAATTGCGAACCTGTAATCTCATGGATATGGACAGATTCGTTGGTAACCTTCTGTTAAAGAAAGAAAATGTCACAGTCGTCACTGAAATAACTTGCAACGGACAAAAGTAATAATACATAAACATTTACTAAAAATTAACTGATGAAAATCAGACACTGCTTTTGAATTTTGGTTCAACAGAATCATTTTTAAAAAACAAACTAATGAAATTGGCCTGGACAAAAAATGATGAGACCCTTAAATTAATATTTTGTTGCACAACCTTTTGATGCAATCACTGCAGTCAAGCGGTATCTACAACCCTCAATGTGATTTCTACACCTGTCGACAGGTATTTTGGCCAACTTAAAATGCCCCAGCTGTCTATGGTTTGAAAGGTGCCTTCTCCAGACTGCATGTCTCAGCTTCTTCCACAGATGTTCAGTTAGGCAACATTATACAAGAAAGAGTGCGGTATCAATGAATAACTGCAGTGAGTCGCTGTAGGCCCGACATGAAGACCAATGGAAAATACGCATTACTGTATTCAAACTATACTAAATTTATACAACAGTTCCGCAAGCAACATTTATTAAATGACAGCAGTACAGGACAAAATATTATTATTTGTTTGTTTAACCAGTTATTTTGCTCTGCTGACAAAAAAGTCCCTTCTTGACTCTATCGAGTTAGCTGTTGCTAAGCACCTCAGTGAGCATAATACAGAAAAGAATAGACCTACTGTGGTCTATATTAATCATATATTCCATAACCTACATATGTTGAAGCATGTGGAAATGTTTAGTAATTACATATGTAAAGGACTTCACACCTCTGAAAGGACAAAGGCTCTCAACTGCCGAGTGAAGAACAAAGACGTTCCCAGACGAGGCGGAGGAGACCGGAGGAGCCACCCTCACCCCCTAAGGCGAGGAGAGGAAATACCAAGACAATGGGGGGATTAAGATAATGAGGGATGTCAGCCTTTGTTATGCATGTCTTTTGTTGTGTGCACGTATAAAGCCAGTGAGCTGGAGAGATTCTGCCTCTTCTCCCTTCTGCCACTCTGCACCAGATGAGACTTGTTGGAAGAGCTGATTAATAAACTTTGTTTATAAATCACATTGCCTCTTCATTTCCAAGCTCTTCTACACTGGTGACCCTGACGCGAGTATGGACCTGAGGCATTCCCCCGCAATCGACTCATCCGTGGCGACCCACGCAGACGAGGGAACAGATGGACAACTGTTCCCCCCGGCAGAAGAGATTGAGAGGGCTCAACCGAGCACCAGCACCGCCGTGAGAGCCGAGGCAAGGCACTCTCACCCGGCGGGCACAGCAGAGATGGTATGCACGAATGCCGTCGCCGTCAAGCTGCCAGACTTCTGGCAAGAAGACCCCGCCTCTTGGTTTCAGCAGGCTGAAGCCCAGTTTACACTGGCGGGCATCACGGCTGACGATACAAAATTTTACCATATCGTCTCCAAACTCGACGCCGCCACTTCGAAGTGTGTGCGGAGCATGATCCGGCGACCGCCGGCCCGGGACAAATATGAGACGCTCAAAGCAACCATCGTGGCGAACTACGTCCCATCAGCGGAAGAGAGAGCCGAGAAGATCCTGGCGGTCTACGGCCACAGAGGGTGCAAACCGAAGGCCCTCATGGAGGATTTGCTACAGCTCAAAGAGGAGGACAATGACAACTTCCTCTTCCAGTTTATATTCCTCAGCACGCTGCCGCCACACATGAGAGGGACACTCGCCAGCATGAAATGCAACAACCACCAAGACTTCCGCGCACTGGCCAACGAAGCCCATCGGCTCGTCAGCGCCTGCAAGGAGCTGACACCCACAGCAGCATCCGCGGACCTCAAAGCTGACGCCCCGAGCCACGAGGAGCCACAACCCACCGAGCAGACCCAGCCCACGGTGACAGCGACTCGGCCCAAACGTAACAGGCAGAGCGACGTCTGTTATTATCACCACCGCTTCACCGAGAAGGCCCGCAAATGCGTTCCCCCCTGCAAATTTGCGATTTCGGGAAACGCCAAAGCCGAGAGCCGTTAACAGCAGCGGTTCTCGGCGAGAAGAATAAGCTGTTGTACATGACAGATGGACACACAGGCAAGCAGTTCCTCATCGACACAGGAGCCCAGCTGAGTTTTGTCATGCCCTCCCACGCAGATCGAGCCACGGGCACCCGGGGCAACGGAGCCGTGGCAGCCAACGGCTCTAGCATCGACACGTTCGGCGAAAAGAGCCTGCACCTCCTCATCCACAGCGCAGCTACAGATGGACATTTGTTGTAGCGGCGGTGAGTTTTAACTTATTAGGCGCAAATTTTTTGTGTACACATGGGTTATTAGTGGATCTAGCAAATAGGCGCCTGGTTAATGCACTGTCCTTTGCTTCTATTCCATGCTCAGCCCGAGTTTCTCCACCACCTGTGCAGGCCAACGTCACCACGGCAGGAGGTAAGTTTGAGCAACTCCTCACCCAATTTCCAGCACTCACAATTCCCAAATTCTCAGCCACTGTGGCTAAACACGGGGTTGAACACTTCATTCCCACAACGGGACCACCCGTTTTTGCCAAAGCTCGCCGCTTAGACGCGGCCAAGCTCAACATAGCACGGGACGAGTTTACAACTCTTGAAAAATTGGGCATTATTAGACGCTCGAAGAGCCCCTGGGCCTCACCACTTCACATGGTTCCAAAATCCGACGGTTCTTGGAGGCTGTGCGGAGATTACCACAGATTAAACAACGCTACAGCGCATGACCGTTACCCAATTCCTCACATTCAAGATTTTTCACTACATCTGGCGGGTGCGTGCATTTTTTCAAAAATAGACTTAGTCCGCGGTTATCACCAAGTCCCAGTCCGAGCAGAAGACATTCCTAAAACAGCGGTAATAACCCCTTTCGGCCTTTTTGAATTTCTGCGAATGCCTTTCGGCCTCAAAGGCGCTGCTCAAAGTTTTCAACGAATGATGGACGCGGTCCTACGCGACCTTCCTTTTGTCTTCGTCTACCTCGACGACATGCTGGTAGCCAGCTCGTCTGAGGAAGAACACGAGCAGCACCTCACTACGGTTTTTCAGAGGCTAGAAGAGCACGGGCTAATAATCAATCCAGCCAAATGCAAATTCGGCGTGTCACAAATTGATTTTTTAGGACACAAAGTCTCTCCGAAGGGAGCAGTTCCACTTCCAGACAAAGTTCACGGGATAGAAAGTTTCCCACGGCCACAAACGGTCAAATTGCTACAGGAATTTTTAGGGATGGTTAATTTTTACAACCGCTTCCTCCCCCACGCAGCTCAGCTCATGCAGCCACTATATGACGCGCTCAAAAAAAAGAAAGCTTCCAACGCGGTCGAATGGACCCCGGA
This sequence comes from Pholidichthys leucotaenia, assembly GCA_020510985.1. Lineage (NCBI taxonomy): Eukaryota > Metazoa > Chordata > Actinopteri > Cichliformes > Pholidichthyidae > Pholidichthys > Pholidichthys leucotaenia. The sequence continues at coordinate 276,558,156 of CM035840.1, read as the reverse complement.
GCGCGAACGCGCTTTCGCGGAAGTAAAAAGCGCCCTAGCTAACGCCACATTGTTAGTTCACCCAGATCCCTTGGCCCGCATCGCGCTAACCACAGACGCTTCAGACCTAGCTATAGGGGCAGTTGTAGAACAACTTGTCAGCGGGGTCTGGCAACCTTTAGCATTCTTCAGCAAATCGCTAAATCAAACTGAGCGTAAATACAGCACTTCTGACAGAGAGCTGCTGGCGCTTCATTTATCCATCCGCCACTTCCAGTTCCGGTTAGAAGGGCGGAGTTTCATGGCTTTTGTAGACCATAAACCGCTCACCTTTGCTATGGCTAAAATTTCACAACCATGGTCAGGCTGGCAACAAAGACAGCTAGCTGCGATTTCAGAGTTCACCACAGACATTCGACACGTAGCAGGCAAACTTAACGTAGTAGCAGACTGTCTCTCTCGCGCTGTGACACCTCCAGAGCGTGAGGAGACAGATTATACTGCCTCAGCAGCAGAGCTCTTCACTAACGCAGACACATACGCAGCACCTGTCCATGCAGGGATAGATTATGCAGCCATGGCGGAGGAACAAAGCGGTGACGCGGACGTGCGCGCACTCCTGTCTGGACCAACAGGGTAAAGGCTGGAGAAAAAGGGTTTACGCGACGGCGTACCCCCCCTAATATGCGATGTTTCAACCGGCCGACCTCGCCCGTTAGTACCAGCTACATGGCGCCGCCGTATTTTCGACACAATTCACTCCCTCGCGCACCCAGGTGTGCGCGCCTCGGTTAAAATGGTCGCCAAAAAGTTTGTGTGGCCAGGCCTGCGCAAAAACGTAAAAGAATGGGCGAAAACTTGCATTTCTTGTCAACGCGCCAAAATACACAGACACACAAAAGCCCCTCTGGAACCTTTTCCAATCCCTGCTAGAAGGTTCGACCACGTTCATGTCGACCTCGTGGGGCCACTACCTTCCTCCCAAGGTTTCACACACCTGTTAACAATGATAGACCACACCACACGCTGGCCAGAGGCAGTCCCTCTAGCGGCAACCACAGCGGAGGAAGTCGCTCGCGCTTTTTTGACAAACTGGGTGGCACGTTTCGGCGTCCCATCGGACATCACGTCCGATAGGGGGCCTCAATTCGTCTCAGAGCTCTGGTCAGCCATGTCCAACAGCTTAGGGGCAACAATTCATCGCACCACCGCTTATCACCCTCAGGCTAATGGGTTATGCAAGCGTTTTCACAGGTCTTTAAAGGCTGCCCTCAGAGCCTCACTAACGGACACAAATTGGGTAAATAAACTTCCCTGGGTTTTATTGGGGTTGCGTGCTGCACCTAAAGAGGACCTAGACGCCTCTCCCGCAGAATTAGTCTTTGCACAACCTCTCAGGCTTCCAGGTGAATTTTTACCAGAGAACCCAGAGCCAGGGCACCTTCCAGTCCCAAGGTTTTTAGGCAGCAACGGACCGGGCTCTCTCCCCGGTCCAGCTCATCACTCCTTTCCACGGGTTTTTGTCCCTCAAGCTTTAAAAAACGCTGAGTTCGTTTTCGTTAAGCATGAAGCTTTAAAACCAACTTTCCGACCAGCATACGATGGGCCATTCAGAGTGCTGGAACATGGTGATAAACACTTTGTGCTTGATTTTGGGGATAGAAAAGAAACAGTCAGCATTGACAGACTTAAACCTGCCTTCCTGTTGAAAGACGAGCCTGCACAGTTGGCGAGAGCACCTCGGCGGGGTAGACCCCCCAAGAAAAAAAACTCAACCCCCCGGCAGGGAACAGTTAACCTCTCTCCTTCCCACACTGCAGATTCCTCACAAGAAGGTCCCAGCAGGGCGCCTAAACCAACCTACAGCAGTTTTGGGAGAAGATTGAAACCCAGACAGCACAGGGACTGATACCAACCACTCCACAATCGTTCACTAATTGTGCTGCAACAGTTTAGGACTGACTTATGATTTTACTATGCTGTTATGATTACCACTGAACTCTCTTAGAAGCATGGCTGCTAGAAAGTTTCTTCTGTGGCAAGAGATGTAACATTTAGTATGTCATAGTAACTATCCTAGACTGTGAACCGTTCTATTGTCCTTTCTTAGTTGTTTGGGGGGCCTGTGGTCTATATTAATCATATATTCCATAACCTACATATGTTGAAGCATGTGGAAATGTTTAGTAATTACATATGTAAAGGACTTCACACCTCTGAAAGGACAAAGGCTCTCAACCGCCGAGTGAAGAACAAAGACGTTCCCAGACGAGGCGGAGGAGACCGGAGGAGCCACCCTCACCCCCTAAGGCGAGGAGAGGAAATACCAAGACAATGGGGGATTGAGATAATGAGGGATGTCAGCCTTTGTTATGCATGTCTTTTGTTGTGTGCACGTATAAAGCCAGTGAGCCGGAGAGATTCTGCCTCTTTTCCCTTCTGCCACTCTGCACCAGATGAGACTTGTTGGAAGAGCTGATTAATAAACTTTGTTTATAAATTACATCGCCTCTTCATTTCCAAGCTCTTCTTCACTACCGTCATTTTGCTTTTTGCTTGCTTGCGGTTGTCCATCGAGTCTGATGATGACGTCCACTTCAATCGGTGAGTCCTTTGATGGCTGTATAGTCCTATCCTGGACCCACATGTCCTGTTGCAGGTAGGGCATGTAAAAGTTGTAGTAGTGGCAGCAGGGGCTGCAGGTGCATTCCTCCTCAGTCTTCTCTCCTGTCTCCTGGCTGTCCTGTCCCCCTCCATCATACGGGTCCCCACAAGGCACTGCTGTTGCCAGGTGTTCCGGTCAGCAGCAGCCTCCTCCAGAGCCTCAGGTCTGATCCTGCACTTCTTTAAGGCCATCTTTAGCTGGTCCTTGTAGCGCTTCTTCTGCCCTCCAGCAGAGCGTCAACCATGGTGTAGCTGGCCATATAACACCCTGCGAGGCAACCGGTTTGGGGGAATCCTCACCACATGTCCCAGCCAGCATAGCTGGTGCTGGGTGATCGTTGCCTCAATACTTCTACAGCTGGTCTTAAAGAGTATCTCAGAATGAGGCACATGGTCACGCCAGGTGATTCCCAGGATGCGCTGAAGGCAGCGTATATGGAACCGCTCTAGATCCCTAATGTGGCGGCTGTAAGTCACCCAGGATTCACAGCTGTAGAGAAGAGTAGTGACACAGACTGCCTGGTAAACAGAGATCTTTGTTTGGAGATGGAGGTTCTTGTTCTGGAAGACCCGACGCTGGAGTCTCCCAAAAGAAGCTGATGCCTGCCTGATCCTGTTCTGGACCTCACTGTCAATGGTGTTGTCTACAGAGAGGATGCTCCCCAGGTACTTGAAAGATGAAACAACAGACAGCTGTTCACCAGCAACAGTCGATGTTGCTGGTGCTGAACATCCTGGATGAAGACAAAACAGAGGAGAGTTTGCTTCTCTTTAACCCAAACAACTGCTGCTGTACAATATTTTGAACTCTCCAAGGACAGCGTTGTCATGGGACTAACATGGAATTTTACCATCTGGCATGAAGAGAGATAAACTCTGAGGACATGTTATCTGTGTTTACAATACATGAATATAACATCTAGCCTTTGCCTAGGAGACGATTTTTATTGTGCTTCAGTAACTGATACATTCACACTGCACACACACTGATATCACAAGACTGATATACACACACTGGTCTCTCTCCTTTCCCTTGTTTTTGTGTGGATCTGTATTGTCTGCTAATTGTGCAACTAGAGGTTTTTTTTTCTATGTAATCACAATCTCACTCATACAACGAACTATATTTTGATAACGATGTTTTTTTTTCTCTCTGCCTAATGTGTCATCCCCTCCCCTCTCCCCCTCTTTACCCCCAACTGTTTTGATGAGGTGCCTTGCATCGGCTGCCGTGTCATTGTGTGGCGCTTACATAGTGCGTCAATGTCAAGTCAAATTCCTCGCATGTTTTTAACATGCTTGGCAATAAAGCTTTTCTGATTCTGATTCTGATTCTGATTCAGTGAAGGTAGGTGCAGTAGATGGGATATTGGTGCTCCATTGGCAGACGACCTCTGTTTTGATGGTGTTCACCGTCAGTCCCATCCTGCTGTATGCTCTCACCGCAGCAGTAAGAACAGACTGGAGATCTTGTGGGCTATGAGATACCAGAGCACAGTCATTTGCATACTGTAGCTCAATGACTCTCACCCTTTGCAGTTTGGTGGTTGCCTGGAGCCTCCTTATATTAAAAAGGTTGCCATCTAGACGGAAGTCCACTGTTACACCGCTGCTGTCCTCAATCTCCTTGTGGAGAAGTTGGGTGACACAGAGCAGGAAGATGTTAAAAAGTAAAAAAAGTATGTCATTACTATCGTCATTACACACACACACACACACACACACACACACACACACACACACAAATGAAATATTGTCCAGTGCAGAAGTTAGTGTTTATAATACATGCCAGTCCCCTGTTGAGGTTTGTGGTTACTGTGACACCGTGCCAGTCGGCTGCATCTTTGCAGCAGCGGCTCAATTCTGAGTTTCATTCTCGTTTTTATTTACCTTCTGTCATTTTTCTTGCCACAACTTTATGACCTTGCGACCCCGTATCCACCACTGATGCTGCACTGGTGCTGATATTAGTCATCTTTTGGCTAATATCACAAATGTCTCCCGACCCGGCGAGTGGAGGAGCCATTGTTTACAGTAGGAGTCAGCAGTTAGCATTAGACTGCCCCACAGTGCTAATGCAAAAACTCAAAATACCAAAAGAAATCTGGTGAAAATGACATGGATGTTGAGCTGGACTGAAACGACATGTGAGGAAAACAAGGTACAGACCCGTCCTCCCATCCGTTATTATGGGAAATGTGAGATCGCTGCTTAACAAGAGAGACAAACTGGCAGCCATGTCCCGGTATGAGAGCGTCTTCAAAGAGATTAGCATTATGTTGTTTACTGAGACGTGGCTAACAGAGCTAGCAACAGATGCTAACATCAATCTGGAGGGTTTCCACTCAATACGGGCAGATGGGACGCCAAACAGCGGGAAGAGGAGAGGCAGGGGGCTCATAATGTATGTGAACAACAGATGGTGTAATCCTGGGCACATCATGATTAAAGAATAACATTGCAGCAAGGACAATGAGTTGCTAGGTGTTAGCATGAGACCGGCTTATCTCCCAAGGGAATACTTACATGTCATTGGCATTGTTATTTATGTAAATCCCTCCGCAAGCACTGAGGCAGTGCATGATGTCATCCACTCAGTCACTAGCAGGCTGCAAACACGGCACCCAAATGCTCTTCTCCTCATCTCGGGTGACTGTAACCATACCTCACTGTCCTCCATTCTGCCCACGTTCACCAAGTATGTCACGTGCCACACCAGAGACAATAAAATATTGGAGTTATTTTACGCCAACACAAAGGAGGCTTACACTTCATCTCCACGCCCCCCCCTTCCCCCCAGGAGATGGGATCACATCTTGATTCACCTCCTGCCTGTGTGCAACCCCTAGTACACAGACAACCTCCTGTTACCCACACAGTGAAAGTATGGTCTCAGAACTCAGAACTCAGAAAAGATTTATTGCCAAGTACATTAACAGTAAACAACTGATAACATACGAGGGATTTGACTTGACACAGAAAACGACCTGCATTTCCGGTGACGCGGCAGCGTCTGAAAAACGCGCCTGTCATCAGATGGGTACAGGATGCATAGGGAGGAAAAGGATAACACAATAGGAAAGAGCAAAAAACCATTGATTGTCAGAATACCGGTCATATATGATCAATATTATGATTACAAGAAAAAAAGCCCTCAATGCACAGTTAGCAGACAAGAATGTACACAAGGACACAAAGAGAGCAGTGAGTGAGTGATCTTTTTCATCAGTTTTTGAGTCAGTGTGGGTGTAGTGTTGAGTGTAGGTGTTTGTATCAGTTAAGAACAACAAAGTCTCTTTGGCAGGAGATGTTTTGTCTTAGCTGCTGGCATTTGTCCTTGAGCCATGCAGCTGACTGTCCGTGGAGTCAATGCAGCTCAAATGTTTTGAAAACAAAAAACTGCAGATAATCTGGAGGACTTGTGTGAGGGGGTCAGATTAGTCGAATAGTACTGATCCCAGAGAAAGAAACTTTATATCCTCTTACAGATTCAGTACTTAATCCTTCAGTGCTGGACGTTGAATCCTTCATGGACGGCTCTCAGCGTGATCATGATGTAATCCATTTTCCTAGACAGTTCTCCATTTGCCGCTGTCAGAGTCCTCTCCATTTTTTCAATTTGATGGTTAAGCCTCGCCTGGCCAGCATTTTGATAGGCTATGTCCATCTTCATCAATTTACGGTACACCAGGACAATCCCAGATCCAATCAGAACGATCCCGATGACCATTACTACTAAGACTTACAAATCTTCGACATCTTCGATGGAAAGATCAGACAGGCACAAGAGTTTCCAATTACTTGTGTCCTTCAAATAGCCCGCAGCAGCCGTTCCTGCGGGGCAAACAACCTCCCCCGGGGCACTTTTCCTCGCTGAAAAAATAGTGTCAATAGCGTTCAAAGCCCAGCTTATTAAATCCAGAATTTCGTTCGATAATCAGCAGTAGAGACACGCAGACAGACGATAGCAAGCTGGGATCCAGTTAGTTAGAGGAGGAAGGAGATGAAAAGTCAGAGCTGGAGAGAAGGAAAAAGCGTCTGCTCTCTTTGGGAGGCGGAAGTGGTCTGAGGAGGCGATGGACGCTCTGAAGGACTGTTTTGTATCCACTGTAAGGGACCAGCTCTATGATCCACATGGTGAGGACATCAACAGCCTCACACACACTATCACAGACTACATCAACTTCTGTGTGGACAACACCGTACCCACCAAGACCATACGGTGTTTCTCAAATAATCAACCCTGGATCAACCCTGAGATAAAGTCACTACTGAAGGAAAAGAAAAGGATCTTCAGGTCGGGAAACAAAGAGGAGCTGAAGTCTGTACAGAGGGAGCAAAGAGATTGGAAGATTAGAGAGGGAAAGGACAGCTACAGGAAGAACATGGAGGGCAAGATACAACAGAGTGACATCAGCGGGGTCTGGAGAAGCCTCAAAACCATCTCTGGGTACCAGAATACCTCCTCCCAGGCCACGGGGGGCAGGGAGTGGGTGAACATCCTGAATCTGTTTTTTAACAGGTTTGACCAACTGCCCTCTTCTCCACCTGCCCACCATCCACTGCTGCCTCCACCATCATCTAGTCCTGCTGTCCACGGCCTCCCCCAACACCCCCCACTCCCAGCACACAGCCCCCCCTGCCCCAACCTGACCCTTACTAACACCCAGGTGAGAGTGGAGCTGGGGAAGATCAAGGTGAGGAAGGCCTTGGGTCCAGACTGCATCAGCTCTATGCTCCTCAAGTCCTACGCAGATCAGCTGTGTGGGATTGTGGAGCACATCTTCAGCCTGAGCCTGAAGCAAGGGAGGGTACTACAGCTGTGAAAAACATCCCGTGTGGTACCCGTACCAAAGACCCCTCATCCCAAGGACCTGAACAGTGACTGACCAGTGGCCCTCACATCACAACTGATGAAGACCCTGGAGAGGCTGCTCCTTGCCCACCTCCACCTCCTGGTGGGACCAGCAATGGATCCACTCCAGTTCACCCACCAGCATGGCATTGGGGTAGAAGATGCAGTGATCTTCCTCCTACATTGTTTCCTGTCCCACCTGGAGAAGCCTGGGAGCACTGTGAGGATCATTTTCTTTGACTTTTCCAGTGCTTTCAACACCATCCAACCGGTGATCATGAAGGACAAGCTATTGTGCGCAGGGGTGGACCAGCACCTATCATTGTTGATCCTGGACTACCTCACAAACTGACCACAGTTTGTGAGAACCCAGGACTGTGTGTCTGACACTATTATCTGCAGTACGGGGGCCCGCCAGGGAACAGTTCTGACTCCTTTCCTGTTCACTCTTTATACTGCAGACTTTTCACACAACACAACACACTGCCTTCTACAGAAGCTCTTTGATGACTCTGCAGTCGTTGGCCTCATCTCTGATGGAGATGATGTGGAGTACAGAGGACTTATCCAGGACTTTGTGGCTTGTGCCAACGGAACTGCCTCCAGATCAATGTGAGGAAAACTAAGGAACTGGTGTTGGACTGCCGCAGGTGAGGACAACCCTCCACAGCACCAGTAAACATACAGGGAACAGACATTGAGATGATGACATCCTACAAGCACCTGGGTGTTCACCCGGACAATAAACTGGACTGGTCACACAACACCAATGCACTCTACAAAGGGCAGCACAGATTGTTCCTCCTCAGGAGACTCAGGTATTTTGAAGTGCAAGGGACACTCCTGAAGACCCTCTACGATACGGTGGTGGCATCAGCCATCACATTTGGAGTGGTCTGATGGGGCAACAGCACCACAGCAGCCGATAGAAAGAGACTGAACAGACTGATCAAAAAAGGTAGCTCTGTTCTGGGGCGGCGCCTCAACCCAGTAGAGGGAATAGGAAAGAGAAGGATGGTGGCTAAGCTGTCATCTCTGCTGGAGTCTGAGTCCCACTCCATGCAGGACACACTGAACACACTGAGGAGCTCATTTAGCAGTAGGCTGTACCATCCTAGGTGCCCGACTGAGAGGTTTCACAGGTCGATCCTACCTACAGCTGTCAGACTTTATAACCTAACAAGGGCTGTTCGTAGAAGTCATATTGAATGTACAAAATATAACAACCTTGCACAATAAATGGTCCCCTCCATTATACAACTACGACAATATCAATCATTACTGATGGTGACAACACGGCTGATTCAAATATGAAATATACTGTATGGGTACATATTCATATTCTGCGGGGTAACTTAACAGACCGTAATGCTGTCTAGACCATCTAGCTGCAATGCTCCCGCACTTTGTATATATCTGTGTACATATGTATATTCATTTGTTCTTATTATCTTATCTTATTAATTATTGCTCAACACACTTCACTCAGTCTTTCTTAGCATAACCTGATGAAATAAAGAGTCCATCACCACAAAGTTACTGTGGTTTTCTAACTGAGACTATAAATCCACCTCTAGCATGTCTATTTTCTTCCAACAGACGTGAAATATCTTGTGGATGTTTACAAGAGTACGGCTTCCGGGTCACGGAGGTATGGTTTCTTTTCAAACAGTGCCTCACTGTGGAAATTAAGGTATCCAACACAGTATTACAATCCTGACACATCTATAAGAAGTCAATGATAGAGTTGACAGCGATGAGAGTAAATATTGGTAAGTAATTAACAATGAACACCTCTGAAACAAAGTGATACATAAAACGTCAGAGTGCTATCATCGGTAAATATAGTAACTCCTGGAATCCCTATTGTCCAAACAAATTGCTTGGTCGGAACTAACTGTTGTATGGATTTAAATCAGGTCTTAGAGAAGGCCACTTCAGAATCATCCATGTTTTTTTTTTGTTTTTTCTTAGCCATTCTTGGGTGTTTTTAGCTTGGTGATTTGGGTCAATATCCTGCTGGAGGACCCATGATCTGTGACTGAGACCAAGCTTTCTGACACTGAGTAGCACATTGTGCTCCAGAATGTCTTGACAGTCTTGAGATTTCATCATACCCTCTGCACACCGTCATCAGTGACCAGAGGAGCCTGTTCAGTGAAAGACTGCTCCTTCCCAAGTGTCAGACCAACAGGCTTAAGAACTCTTTTGTCCACCATGCCATCACACTCTATAACTCCTCACTTGGGGGGGGGGGGGGGGGAGACATAGAGTACAGAGGACAGTAGGACATTCATAGTGTAATAACTTTAACTTAACCATATTGGTAAAAGCCATATTCAGCCCTGTATTTATATTGTGCATATTATGTTAAGTGTTTATTTTTTTCTTTTTTGCTTTTCTGATCTGTATGCTCCTTTTATGTGCTGCTGGAAATTTTAAATTTCCCAGAGGGAGTTATCCCAAAGGGATTAATAAAGTTAAGTCTAAGTCTAAGTCTACCCTGCACAGATTCAAGACACCCTGTGCCAAAAGCAGCAAAGCAGCCCCAGAATATAACCAAGCCTCTCCCATGTTTCACAGTAGGTACAGTGTTCTTTTCTTTGTATGCTTCATTTTTCCTTCTGTGAACATAGAGCTAATGTGACTGGCCCAAAAGCCCCAGTTTTGTCTCATCAGACTGATGAGACAAAACTGGGGCTTATGCTTTTTAACACTAGAATTGCATACATTCTTGCACCCTCTAGTTGCACCACAACAACCTCCCAGACCATCAGATATAATTTCACTGTTTCAGAAAGCAGTTCTTGAAGTGGAAAAATATGTGTTAACATTTCCTTTCCTTCATATTTTATTTGAATGTGTCTGCATGTGTATGTGAGTTTTGTTTTTTTGTTTGTTTGTTTTGTTTTGTTTTGGTGGGGGTAAATAATTACAATCAAAGATTGTATACTTTGATTCAAGTTATAATCATTCATTCATTAATTCATTCATTCATCCATCTTCAACCGCTTATTAAAAATAATTTAAAACAGTATCATTCCATCAATGTCCAAATCATATCAAATGCAAAATATGATTTTGCTTCATGGGGAAACAATTCCTGGTGGCCTTCAGAAGCACGTGACTCCATTGTGCTGTGGATTGGCACAGTGGGGAAAAGTCTTTTGGGCGATTTGGTGACAGCTGGATGATCGGTGGGTGACTGATCGACTGTCATGGTGCAGGGCAGATGAGATCAGATCAATATGATTCTGATTTTTGTTGCTTTGACATGGGGTGTTTTGCTATGCCTCTGGACCGGTCCGATGTGGAGTCAGGAAAATGGATTGGGAGGGCTGTACTTCCACACTGGATTGTGAGTTTTAGCAAGGGTCAATTTTGGCGCACACATTTTGGGCCAAGGTTGTGGAGGTGCATCGTGGTGCTCGCGGTGTGATGGCACACTGGACCATGCACTGCACTTGGGACTACACTGAACAGTGTATACAAAGACAAAATTTTTAATGTTCAAACTGATAAACTTTATTGGGTTTTTTTTCAAATATTTACTCATTTTGAATTTGATGCTTGCATTTTTTTTTCTTCTTCTAGCTTCATTCCACATTCTGGTGGGGTCACTGCGACAGACATCAATATATTTGCCATACCCACAGGTTGGAGCTGAGTTTTATGCCAGATGCCCTTCCTGACACAACCCTACCCATTTTTATCCGGGCTTGGGACCAGCACAGGGAGTACACTGGCTTGTGCACCCCCTGTGGTTAGGTAACCAACATTTCCCTCCTTGGTTCCAATTTTGCTTAGCACCAAGCTGGATGGCAGGAAGTTTCATTTTTTATATGGTCTTTGGTATGACCCTGCCAGCACTTGAACCCCAGCCTCCCAGTTGTGGGGTGGATGCTCTACCTCTAGGCCACCACTCTGGTTTTCAATTTGGTGCTTGCAATATGTTCCAAAAAAGCAGGGACAGGGACATGTTTTCCCCTGTGTGACATCACCTTTCTTTTTAAGAGCTATTTGTAAATGAGAATTGGTTCTCAAACATTTTACCTGGTAAAATAAAGGTCAACTAAATAAAAAAAAATAACTCAAATGTTTAGGAACTGAGAACACTAATTATTGAAGTTCTGTGGGTGGAATTCTTTTTCATTCTTGCTTGATGTATGACTTCAGTTGCTCAACAGTCTGGGGTCTTTGTTGCTGTACTTTCCGCTTCTTAATGCACCACACATTTTCAATGGGAGACAGGTCTGGACTTCAGGCAGGCCAGTCTGGTACCACACACTTTTACTATGAAGCCATGCTGTTATAACATGCAGAATGTGGTTTAGCATTGTCTTGTTGAAAAAAACAGGGACGTCCCTGAAAAAGATGTCACTTGGATGGCAGCAAATGTTGCTCCAAAACCTGTATGTACTGTTTAGCATTAAAGGTGCCTTCACAGATGTGCAAGTTACCCATGCCATGGGCACTAATAGACCCCCATACCATCACAGATGCTGGCTTTTGTGCATAACGCTGATAACAGTTTGGATGGTCGTTTTCCTCTTTAGTCTGGAGGACACGATGTCCATGATTTCCAAAAGCAATTTGAAATGTGGACTGGTCAGACCAAAGCACACTTTTAAGCTTTACATCAGTCCATCTCAGATGAGCTTGGTCCAAGAGCAACAGGTGACATTTCTGGGTGTTGTTGATATATGGCTTTCACTTTGCATGATAGAGTTTTAACTTGCACTTGTAGATGTATGATAAACTGTGTTGACTGACAATGGTTTTCCAAAGTGTCCCTGACCCCATGTGGTAATATGTTTTACAGAATGATGTTGGTTTATAAAGTAGTGGTGCCTGAGGGATCAAAGGTCACAGGCATTCAATGTTGGTTTATGGCCCTGTTGCTTACATGCAGAAATTTCTCCAGATTCTCTAAATCTTTTGATGATATTATGGACTGTAGATGATGAAATCCTTGCACAGTTTTACATTGAAAAACATTGTTCTTAAACTGTTGGATTATTTGGCTCACAGCAATTCACAAAATGAGTGGTGAACCTAGCCCATCCTTGCTTGTGAATGATTGAGCCTTTCGGGGATGCTCCTTTTTTACTCAATCATGACCATAACCTGCTTCCAATTAACCTGTTCACCTGTGAAATGTTCCAAAAAGGTGCCCCTGTTCCAGCTTTTTTGGAATGTGTTGAAGGTATCAAATTCAAAATGAGTGAATATTTGCAACAAAACAAAAAACAATAAAGTTTATCAGTTTGAACTTTAAATATCTTGTCTATGTAGTGTTTTCAAGTGACTATAGGTTGAAAAGGATATTTAAATAATTGCATTTTGTTTTTATTTACATTTTACATGAAGTCCCAACTTCATCGGAATTGGGGTTGTAGTTTGATGAGTGTTTCCATGCCAATTTTATTCAGACCTTTAATAACCGGTTATTTGTGGCATCAAAATAATTAAGTAGATAAAATGGTGGCAATGCTTAAAATTAAGAATTTAAAATGGGAGTCGACTGACCTTTGAGAAAAAGCTAGCTCTGTGTTTCATTTTGTATTGAGCTCTGACTTACAATGCACCACATACCTGCTTGCTGTCTAGGGAGAAATGATATTATTGCCAACATTTCTTAATGAAAAATCCCTAGATGGCCATATGTATGAGAAGAAAATGTTACGGTAATAGTGTCTTTTCTTCACGATGTGTTAATGTCATATGCAGTGCCCCTTCGGGTCCAGAAAGGACAACCCAAGCGCCGGGTAGTGTTGTGCATTTATTAACCAAAAGATGAAACATTTCAAAATGATGACAGAGATACAAAAAGTCCAAAACAGGGAAAAACTTACAGGATGTGCCTCGGAGCGGGGAAAAACTCCGGAGGAGTGAGCAGCACATACAGAGGAGAAGTTCACAGGCGAAATTCCAAAACGCATGAGCACCAACAATGTAGCCGCACTGACCCAGTGCCACGGCAGAACTTAAATACCAGTGAATTTAATTAACACAAATGAGTACCGGTGTGGACACACATGAGCAGGCAAGAGAGGCACAATAATGATTGGAATCAGCTGATACATGAGGGAGGACCGGCTGGATTGACAACTTGCCAGGTGACACCCCCAGCAGAGCAAAAACCCGGAAATTGCCTGACAGCTGTCAACCCAGAGAAAAGAAAAAAACATACTCACAGCAAACTGAAAACAAATACAAATAGCCATGGATACAAAAACAATCACAAAACATGACATGGCCAAAGATCACAGAAACACAACTGGAGAAAAACAGTTGCTCACCTCCGCCCCCTGGTGGAACCAGCGATGGATCCACTCCAGTTCGCCTACCAGCATGGCATTGGGGTGGAGGATGCGGTGATCTTCCTCCTTCACCGTTCTCTGTCCCACCTGGAGAAGCCCGGGAATGTGGTGAGGATCATGTTCTTTGACTTCTCCAGTGCTTTCAACACCATCCAACTGATGATCCTGAAGGACAAGCTTCTGCACGCAGGGGTGGACCAGCACCTGTCATCATGGATCCTGGACTACCTCACGAACCGGCCTCAGTTTGTGAGAACCTGGTACTGTGTGTCCGACACGATCATCGGTAGCACGGGCCCCCCCCCAGGGAATGGTGTTGGCTCCCTTCCTGTTCACTCTTTATACTGCGGACTTCTCACACAACACAACACACTGCCATATACAGAAGTTCTCTGATGACTCTGCAATCGTTGGCCTCATCTCCAATGGAGATGAAGCTGAGTACAGAGGGCTTATCCAGGACTTCGTGGACTGGTGCCATCGGAACTGCCTCCAGATCAATGCGAGGAAAACTAAGGAGCTGGTGGTGGACTGCCGCAGGCATGGACAACCCCTCACAGCACCAGTAAATATACAGGGAACAGACATTGAGATGGTGACATCCTACAAGTACCTGGGTGTTCATCTGAACAATAAACTAGACTGGTCACACAATACTGATGTATTCTACAAGAAGGGACAGCGCAGGCTGTTCCTACTGAGGAGACTCAGGTCTTTTGGTGTACAAGGGGCGCTGCTGAAGACATTCTATGACACGGTGGTGGCATCAGCCATCACTTTTGGAGTGGTCTGCTGTGGCTGTGGCATTACCGCAGCCGATAGGAAGAGACTGAACAAACTGATCAAGAAAGCTAGCTCTGTCCTGGGGCAGCGCCTTGACCCGGTGGAGGAGATAGGAGAGAGAAGGACGGTGGCTAAACTGTCATCTCTGCTGGAGTCCGAGTTCCACCCTATGCAGGACATACTGAATGCACTGAGGAGCTCATTTAGCAGCAGACTACATCATCCCAGGTGCACAACCGAGAGGTTTCGCAGGTCCTTCCTACCAACGGCTGTCAGACTGTACAACCTAAGCAGGGCTGCTCGCAGAGATAGCAAAAAGACGTAACAACCTAATAGTTTTTGAATGCAAAAGATGCAATAGACTTACACAATGGTCCCCTCCAGTATATACAACTAGGACGGTATCGGTCGCTACAGAGGGTGACAATATGTATGGGTACATATTCATACTATGTAGGATAACTAAGTAGACGGTTGTGCTGTTTCATCCCATCTAGCAACAATGCTCTGCACTGTGTGTGTTTATATATTTACATATTTATTCCATCTAGCTACAATGCTCCGCACTGGGTGTGTTTATATTTATATATCTATATATTTAGTCCATCTAGCTACAATGCTCCGCACTGTGTGTTTATATAGCTACATATTATTCCATCTAGCTACAATGCTCCGCACTGTGTGTGTTTATATATTTACATATTTATTCCACCTAGCTGCAATGCTCCGTACTGTGGGTGTTTATATATCTACATAGTTATTCCATCTAGCTACAATGCTCCACACTGTGTGTTTATATACTCATATATTTATTCCATCCAGCTACAATGCTCTGCACTGTGTGTCTGTGTGTATATACAGTGGGGCAAAAAAGTATTTAGTCAGCCACCAATTGTGCAAGTTCTCCCACTTAAAAGATGAGAGAGGTCTCCAATTTTCATCATACGTATACCTCAACTATGAGAGACAAAATGAGAAAAAAAAATCCTGAAAATCACATTGAAGGATTTTTAATGAATTAATTGGTAAATTCCTCGGTAAAATAAGTATTTGGTCACCTACAAACAAGCAAGATTTCTGGCTCTCACAGACCTGTAACTTCTTCTTTGAGAGGCTCCTCTGTCCTCCACTCGTTACCTGTATTAATGGCACCTGTTTGAACTTGTTATCAGTATAAGAGACACCTGTCCACAACCTCAGTCAGTCAAACTCCAAACTCCACTATGGCCAAGACCAAAGAGCTGTCAAAGGACACCAGAAACAAAATTGTAGACCTGCACCAGGCTGGGAAGACTGAATCTGCAATAGGTAAGCAGCTTGGTGTGAAGAAATCAACTGTGGGAGCAATTATTAGAAAATGGAAGACATACAAGACCACTGATAATCTCCCTCGATCTGGGGCTCCACATAAGATCTCACCCCGTGGGGTCAAAATGATCACAAGAACGGTGAGCAAAAATCCCAGAACCACACAGGGGGGACCTAGCGAATGACCTGCAGAGAGCTGGGACCAAAGTAACAAAGGCTACATCAGTAACACACTACGCCACCAGGGACTCAAATCCTGCAGTGCCAGACGTGTCCCCCTGCTTAAGCCAGTACATGTCCAGGCCCGTCTGAAGTTTGCTAGAGAGCATTTGGATGATCCAGAAGAGGATTGGGAGAATGTCATATGGTCAGATGGAAACCAAAATAGAACTTTTTGGTAAAAACTCAACTTGTCGTGTTTGGAGGAGAAAGAACACCATACCTACTGTGAAGCATGGGGGTGGAAACATCATACTTTGGGGCTGTTTTTCTGCAAAGGGACCAGGACGACTGATCCGTGTAAAGGAAAGAATGAATGGGGCCATGTATCGTGAGATTTTGAGTGAAAACCTCCTTCCACCAGCAAGGGCATTGAAGATGAAACGTGGCTGGGTCTTTCAGCATGACAATGATTCCAAACACACCACCCGGGCAACGAAGGAGTGGCTTCGTAAGAAGCATTTCAAGGTCCTGGAGTGGTCTAGCCAGTCTCCAGATCTCAACCCCATAGAAAATCTTTGGAGGGAGTTGAAAGTCTGTGTTGCCCAGCGACAGCCCCAAAACATCACTGCTCTAGAGGAGATCTGCATGGAGGAATGGGCCAAAATACCAGCAACAGTGTGTGAAAACCTTGTGAAGACTTACAGAAAACGTTTGACCTCTGTCATTGCCCACAAAGGGTATATAACAAAGTATTGAGATGAACTTTTAGGATTGACCAAATATTTATTTTACAGAGGAATTTACCAATTAATTCATTAAAAATCCTTCAATGTGGTTTTCTGGATTTTTTTTTCTCATTTTTTCTCTCATAGTTGAGGTATACCTATGATGAAAATTGGAGACCTCTCTCATCTTTTAAGTGGGAGAACTTGCATAGTTGGTGGCTGACTAAATACTTTTTTGCCCCACTGTATATATTTATAGTAATATGTACATATGTATATTAGCTGATCTTGCTTTTTTTTCTTGCCTTCTGATTGTTGCTCTGAGTGTTGCTATCCCTGTGCTGTTGCAATCCTGGAATTTCCCCATTGTGGGACTAATAAAGGCTTATCTTATCTTATCTTATCTTATCTTATCTTACCTTATCTTAAAAATGAGGCAGAATAACATTAATGGGAGCACAATAAAACAATAAATAAATAAATGTACAGGGAAAGCCACGAGCCTGGGTCCAGTAGGAATCCAAGCCCCAGCTTGTGATAGTTAAGTGGTCTTCTCTGAAGTCTTTTTTCCTCATACAACCCCTGGCAAAAGTTATGGAATCAACACTCTTGGAAGATGTTATTTAAATATTTAATTCCATAAAACCAGAGTGGTGGGTTAGAGGTAGAGCATCCACCCCACAACCGGGAGGTCAGGGTTCAAGGCCCGGCCGGGTCATGCCAAAGACCATAAAACTGAACTTCCTGCCATCCAGCTTGGTGCTCAGCAATAATGGAATGGAGAAGGGATTGTTACCCAGCTACAATAGATGCATAAGCCAGTGTATTCCCTGTGCAGGTCCCAAGCGCAGATATAAATGGGCAGGTTGCTCCAGAAAGGACATCTGGTGTAAAAAAAAAACTGCTCCAATCTACAAGGTTACGGTAGATACATTGATGTCTGCCATAGCGACTCGTCCAACCCACTTGGTAGTGGAAAAAAAAACGGACATTAAAAAAATAAAAAGATAAATAAATTATTGTCAGACATGCCACAACTATTTTTAATCAAAATTCCAAACTTCTGGCTTTAAGAAACCTTAAAAAAAGAATGAAGGAAAGTTGCTGTAATCAATTGCATCTTTTCAATAGCTCAAGCAGAGAAAAATATGGAATCACTTACTTCTGAGGAAAATATTATGGAGTCATTAAAAAAAAAACACTACACCACTAGTACTTTGTTGCACCACCTCTTGTTTTTCCATCAAAGCTTAAATTATCTGAGGTATGGATTTAACTATTGACAAACAGTATTCTTCATCAACCCAGCTCAAACTTTCTCTTATTGCTGTTGCTAGATCAGCTGTGTAGGCTGGAGCATTGTCATGGGCCATTTTCTTATATTTCTATCATAGTTTTTCAATAGGATTGATGTCTGGACTTTTTGTAGGTCATGCCATTGCCATGACATTGACATGAGCTGAAGGCCGCTGTCAAAGCAACCTGGGCCTCCATACCACCTCAGCAGTACCACAGGCTGATCACCTCCATGCGCCTCATTGATGCAGTAATTCATGCAAAAGGAGCCCTGACCAAGTACTGAGTGTGTGCATGGACATACTTTTCAGTCGGCCAACTTAACTTACTTACTTAACTCTTTGAGTGTGAGAATTTTTGTGCCTTTAGTGGCAGAGCACAGCACTGCGCCTGTCTTCTCACTCTGACATGATCGCCTGCCTTGGGGATTTGTACTGACTTGCCAGTTTGAAAAGGTGGCAGACATCCGTTGGAGGACTCAGTGGATGACACGTAATACAGCAAAGAAGAAGGACTCCTCATTTCCTTTTCCTGTTTTAGCATTTAGCCCAGAAAGCTAATATGTCCGTGATCGTCACCGTCACTTTTGTGGCTTTGTACGCCGAAAATAGCCACGGGATACAAGTGAAATTTATGTGGGATAATTATGACTTTGTAGATGTGGTACAGACTTTAAATTACCGACAGTATGCAAAATATGGACCATGATGTGTGAAAACGCAGCGACCTCGCCACCCAGCCACCCAGCCCCCCTTTGTCAACAGTAAGTGACTTATTTTTTTTTAAATGTATTGATTTCTTGTTCATATACTTTGAAGATAAGAATATGAGGTACCTCTGTATAAAAAAAAAAAAAAAATGGTGCCAAAAGACTGAACCATCCATCCATCCATCCATCTTCTTCCGCTTAATCCTTTTCGGGTCACGGGGGGGCTGGACCATTTTTTTGTGTAAATACGCCCAAATTCCAGTTTTGACTGAGTTATGGAATTTAACGAGGTGCTGTGACATTATGCAAATTAGATGCATAAATTTATTCCTATCTGAAACTTTGGATCATATTTTACATCATTCTAATTGAAAGTAAGCCATTTTCTCTTGCAGCTTTCAAGTTATAGCCTTGGAAATCTGAATTATTTTAGTGACAAAAAATATTTACCACTCTTGACCACTAGGGGTATGTTGCAGTTCGGCAACATACACACTCAGAGGGTCCTCACCTGGCCACTTAAGTGACCGATGTGGCCAATCATCTGAAGGCAGGGTGGTCTTGGACTAGGGTAATGAGGTCAGCCAGAGGTCTGGCCGAGGAGCTACAGCCTCCCTCTTCTGATGACAGTGGAGATGTCGGCAAGCATTTCTATTAAAAATTAATTTTATGCAATGTTCTACTTTTTTTTTTTTTTGGAGAAACTGAATTTGGGGTTATCATGAACTATAAGCCATAATCATCAAAATTAAAATTAACACTTGAAATACGTATATCACTCTGTGAATCTACAGACATGGACAAAATTGTTGGTACCCCTCTGTTAATGAAAGAAAAACACAGGAAAAACACACAATAGTCACAGAAATAACTTGAATCTGACAAAAGTGGTAATAAATAAAAATTCTATGAAAATTAACCAATGAAAATCAGACAATGCTTTTGAATTGTGGTTCAACAGAATTATTTTAAAAAACAAACTCATGAAACAGGCCTGGACAAAAATGATGGTACCCCTAGAAAAGATTGAAAATAATGTGACCATAGGGACATGTTCAACCAAGATGTGTCCTCTAATTAACATCACAGGTGTCTACAAACTTATAATCAGTCAGTCAGCCTATTTAAAGGGTGACAAGTAGTCACTGTGCTGTTTGGTGTCATGGTGTGTACTACACTAAACATGGACCAGAGGAAGCAAAGGAGAGAGTTGTCTCAGGAGATTAGAAAGAAAATTAGACACAAGCATGTTAAAGGTAAAGGCTATAAGACCATCTCCAAGCAGCTTGATGTTCCTGTGACTACAGGTGCACATATTATTCAGAAATTTAAGATCCACGGGACTGTAGCCAACCTCCCTGGACGTGGCAGCAGGAGGAAACTTGATGAAGAATGGTAACAAAAGAGCCCAGAACAACCTCTAAACACATTCTTGGTGAACTCTAAGGTCAAGGTACATCAGTGTCAGATCGCACCATCCGTTGTTGTTTGAGCCAAAGTGGACTTCATGGGAGACGACCAAGTAGGACACCACTGTTGAAAACAAATCATAAAAAAGCCAGACTGGAATATGCCAAACTGCGTGTTGACAAGCCACAAAGCTTCTGGGAGAATGTCCTATGGACAGATGAGACAAAACTTGAACTTTTTGGCAAGGCACATCAGCGCTATGTTCACAGACGCAAAAATGAAGCATACCAAGAAAAGAACACTGTCCCTACTGTGGAAACATGGAGGAGGTTCTGTTATGTTCTGGGGCTGCTTTGCTGCATCTGGCACAGGGTGTCTTGAATCTGTGCAGGGTACAATGAAATCTCAAGACTATCAAGGTATTCTACAGAGAAATGTGCTGCCCAGTGTCAGACAGCTTGGTCTCAGTCGCAGGTCATGGGTCTTGCAACAGGATAATGACCCAAAACACACAGCTAAAAACACCCAAGAATGGCTAAGAGCGAAACATTGGACTATTCTAAAGTGGCCTTCTATGAGCCCTGATCTAAATCCTATTGAACATCTGTGGAAGGAGCTGAAACATGGCGTCTGGAGAAGGCACCCTTCAAACCTGAGACAACTGGAGCAGTTTGCTCATGAGGAGTGGGCCAAAATACCTGCTGAGAGGTGCAGACGTCTCATTGACAGTTACAGAAATTGTTTGATTGCAGTGATTACCTCAAAAGGTTGTGCAATAAAATATTAAGTTGAGGGTACCATCATTTTTGTCCAGGCCTGTTTCATGAGTTTGTTTTTTAAAATAATTCTGTTGAACCACAATTCAAAAGCATTGTCTGATTTTCATTGGTTAATTTTCATAGAATTTTTATTTATTACCACTTTTGTCAGATTCAAGTTATTTTTGTGACCACTGTGGGTTTTTCTTTCATTAACAGAGGGATAGCAACAATTTTGTCCACGTCTGTATATATGGGTTTCACTTTTTGAACTGAATTATTGAAATAAATTTACTTGTTGATGATTAGTGCAGTGCCCGGTCACATGACCTTAAAAGGAGTTGTTCAGTTCTTGCTAAACTGAACAACTTCAGAATTCCTAATAAGGACTCCTTATAAGGAGTCTGAGGTCAAGAGTTCTGAACAACTCCTTATCAGGCCTTCTGAGGAAGACCCGGTTCCGGAGCTTGGATCAGGCCCAAATTTGTATCATTTTATTCCACCGGCCTCCAAAGCCTGCCCTGTGAATTTCAGCCCCAAACCCCCACCAATTATACCTTTTCCACCTATGTCATAATTTAATAGATCCCCTATGGATGTTCATTAAAGATTTCCCCTCCTAAAGTTCCATATATCCGGGGAGGCTGAAATTCAGGGATGCACACCTTTGTAACTTCAACAAAGGACTTATAAAATCTGAGGTCAGTCTGATGAACGGTTTGAAAGATATGCGAGGAACAGACAGACAGATACACAGACAGAGGTTCCTTGCATTTATAGTTAGATATTTGTTTTTACTGAAGGAAAGTTTTCACACTTTTTGCACTATGGCAAGATATATTATCATCCTTGAAAATGATGTCAGAATCACCAAATGTCCTTTCAACTGATTTAATAAAAAAAGTGCACAAAATTTCAATGTAAACTTGTGCATTTATTGAAGATGTAATGACTGCCATCTCCCCCATACCTTTACCTGACATGCAGTCCCATATCATCAATGATTGTGGAAATTTGCATGTTTTCCTCAGGCAGTCATCTTCATGTCATTGGGATGGCACCAAACAAAAGTTCTAGTACCATCAAATTGTCAAATCCAGATTAATGATTCATCACTGAAAATCACTTTCTTCCAGTCATCCACAGTGCATGACATGACTGTTTTTCTTTAGCTCATAACCTTGTTTTTTTTTTCCTGTTTAGATGTTAATGATGCCTTTTGTTTGGCATATCTGAATCCCATTTCCTTTAGATGATTTCTTACAGTTCAGTCACAGACATTGAGTCCAGTTTCTGTCAATTTTATGTCTCAAATTTACTTTGTCTGGTTGTGCATTTTTTTTTTTTTTTAAATTTTCAAGCTATATTGTTTTAAGTTTTCTATCTTGACGCTTTGGTGGCTTCCTTGGCCTACCAGTATATTTTGTTTTGGCCCTACTAGGCCAAGGCCAGAATTACCTCTTAACTGAGATCTCTCATTGCCTGTTTTGACCCTTTATAGTCAAGATGGGCTAACCTATATTCTTTTTCACCTGGAGGCAAAGTAGATTCTCACCTATAGTCACGGCTGGAATTTGAACTCCTGACCCTGTGAGTCAAACCCCCTCACTCCAACCACTGAACTAAACAGGAATTTCTTAAGGTGTCAAGAAAAAGCACCTCTGACTAATTTCTTATGGAGGAAGGATTTGCAACAGTTTGTACTTGGTCCAGATTTTAGACACAACTTACTGGGAACAGCCAGCATCTTTTGCTACATCCTGTGAAGATCTACCTTCTTTTAGAAGTTATATAACCCTCTCCTTTGTTTCAACTGACATTTCTCACGTTGGAGCCACGGATCATGTTCATCAGCTTGGTGCAACAGCACACCAAGGTGTGCATGCACTCATTTTTAACTGCAGACTAATTAACAGATTTAATCTGACGCACGTATTTGTCTTATGACTGCAAATTACAGGGTGATTTAATAATATTTTCCTCAGAATTGAGTGATTCCATATTTTACTCCTCTTGATATAATAAAAAATTGCAATTCACTGCAACGTTGTCGCATTTTTAAAAATATTTCTTAAAGCCAAAGGTTAGTATTTTTTTTAATAAAAATAGTTTTGCTACATGATTGTGATTAGTTGCTCAAATACCTTCTTTTTGTCATCTTTTGCAATGATTAATTTACTGTTTCTTCTTTATCAAACAAAAATCGGTAGACAATGTTGTTTGTACCTTGACACGTTTCCACAGACATCTGCAGTTTTCCTCAGAAGTGTTAACATTTAATATGGAGAAAATAAAAAATGGACATACACAAGAACTCCCAGATCATTTAAACACTATGGACAGCACAGGAAATATAAAATTCACATACGAAGAGGAAGCAAACAGGACCATAGCCTTCCTGGACATAAAAATCCACTACAAAGATCAAATCATCAAAATAACAGACTACACAAAACCAGCCCACACAAAACAATACCTTCTCTGAACACCTAAACATCTCACAGCACATAAACTATCAGTCGTCAGAACTCTTTATGAATGGACCACCATATATCACAGAGGAAGAAGCTAGACGGGAGGAAGAGAAACACATACAGCATGCATGCACACGTTGCCAATACCCAACATGAGCCATAAACAATGGAAAACAGCAAGTTTACAACAAAGAAAACAGAGAAAACAAAACACACACCAAAAGCCAAAATCAAGAACAATGACACAGTAATTGTACCATACCCCTGAGGGATAACGGAACCAATTTGAAGGATCATGAGGAAACACAAAATAAACACAGCAGTACACATAAAACTAAAACAGTTATTAGTACATCCCAAAGACAAAATAAAATGGGACAAAAATACAACATAATATATGAAATACCATGCAGATCATGCCACACAGAGTGGCATCCTTTGTGGCCACTCTAGCCAACCACAGGACCACAGGGCCGGCCAAATAGGCCATGTACATAGGCCATTGCCTAGGGCGTCCCCTGTTGGAGGAAGCGCGGGTGCAAGCTCTAATTTTTTTTTAATTAATCATCACTCTATAAAAGCAAGAAATCTCTGTGTGTCTGTCTGTGTGTCTGTCACATTCATAGGACATCATGGGACGGCGTATGATCTCTGCCTGAACATCATAGGACATTCTATGAACTCAGGCATCATAGGACGACTCGCGATGCCTATATGACGGCACATAGATAAATGTGTCTTTATGATGTCATATACATCAAGCCTACCTTCATGTCTTTATGATGTCATATACAGTGATTCCATGCCGGAAAGCCTCTTTTTGCTCAGATCTATTTTCATGATCCTGTCCATGAACTGGAATTACGACACACCTATTCCTCAACCAGTGGTCTCATCATCATCATCATCATCATCATCATCATAGCAGTCTGTCGGGGGCCACAATGACTGTTTCATTTAGGTCTGATCAGATTCCTCCATGCAGATCTGTCCTTCGCCTTCCACTGCCAGGAACTCCTGACCTTGTTAACCTGGGGGACATCCAAGCCGGTATGAGTTGCTTTCTGACAGACCTTTTCATGAAACTGCTTGCAAAATGTTTGAGTACCGCTAGCTTTTGCTGGACTCAACGAAGAAGAAGAAGAAGAAGAAGAAGAAGAAGAAGAAGAAGAAGAAGAAGACCCACCAGATGGAGAGCAATAGAATGAGATCTCTGCCTCATCATCATAGTGTGTCCTATGAACTCAGGCATCACAGGACGACTCGCCATGCCTACATGACGGCAAATGTGTAACCTTGACGAATGCCAGTCTACACTACAAATTTGTAAAATACCAAGCAAAGCACTGATTTTTCTCTGGGTGCTCCAGTTTCTTGGATTCTACAGGCATGCACGGGCCTTCCTGAACAGGGTCGAAAGCCACTTTTTCAGGATCGTGCCCATGAACTGGAATTACAACACATCTATCCCTCAACCAGTGGTCTGAATGAAGAAGAAGACCCACCAGATGGAGAGCAATAGAATGAGGAGAACTGTTGCACATCAGAAAGGATGCCGTGAACATGAAACACCTCAGGTTCCATCAGTACGCCGCAGGCATGACTGTGAACAACACAGCTGTCTGAAACAGGAGGAGACCCTTCAGCAACGGGCATGCAGAAATACTTGCTTATACTTGTTTTCTACGGCATGGACAGGTATACACAGGTATGTACTAGTCACTATGCAATTCAAGAAATCTCTGTCTGTCTCTGTCACGACCATAGGACTTGCTAAAATATCATAGGTTCACCTATGATGTGGCTATGATGTCTACATGATGTCTATATGATGTCATATAGACACCACAGCAAAGAGTGATTCAAGAAAATCTGTGTGTGTCTGTGTGTGATCAAAGGCAGGCATCACTCACGATCATAGGACTTGCTATGACATCATCAAACAGCAAAGGCAGGCATCAATGACATCAAAAATCACAGGATGGCATCATCAAAGATCATAGGACTCACTATAACATCATCAAAGATCAAAGACATGCATCATTGAAAGAGTCGTGACATGCTTGCTTACACCTGCTTTCTAAGAACATGCAGAAATACTTGCTTATACTTGGTTTCTACGGGCAAACACAAGTATGCACGGGCATGCACAGGTATGCACTAGTAAAATAAAATTCCTAATAGTCAGAGGCACTGTGCCGGCAGACAAGGCAGACAAATGCTTACAGCCCAAGGCTAGTAGGGGACCTTGGAGGGCTGACCAACTTTGAATCACTTCTTCAGCAATGCAGCTTGGTGTGGCAGTCCTACCCATACCACTCTTGGTGATGCCTCCTATGTAAACAAGCTGCAGAGAGGACCTTACTGAGATTTGAAAAATTAAATAAATATGCAGGCTAACTAAAGACGGAAGAGTCAAACTTCGCTTATCCTCTACCTGCCAGGTGACCACTGTGACAAACTCTGCTTTAACAGGAAGAACCAGTGCGAGTTCTAAAACAGATTCCACCTCCGACTGGCTGATCCCATGGATTCAATCTCTGGCTGCAATTAGCTCCAACTATGGTCATGTCCTGCGTGTTGCCTCTCAAATATGATTTATAATGACAAAACAGCAAAGGTAGGATAACATTTATTGTAGTGGTTGTTCATTTTTGCTCTTCTTGTGTGTGTTTGTGTGCGTACACACAGTTGTCTGTTGTGCTATGTCCATAACCAATACTCCAATGATAAGGCCGAAGGTGCTGTGATCTTTATTAGTGAACTTACAGAACACTCATGCACTCCCGTCGTGACAGAGGTGCTGGTCGAAAAGAGACCGTGCCTCTTCCAAGTAGGCCTTTCATACCCTGGTTGGCGGCGGAACCAGAAAGGTGTAGCCGTCAGCCATAACACACACAATAAAAATAATCATCATAATTAATACATTACAGCCCCCCCCCCCCCCGGGTAGAAAAGTCCAAGAAACACACCATTAGACCCACCCAAATTTAACCCGAATCACACGCTAACAGTAAATACAGTAACAGGGCCTATCCATGCACACAAACAACTAATACTAGAGAGAGACAGGTGGACTACTGCCCCACCTCCACACTGCCAGACAGGTTATTCTGCCGTCTCTATTATAAAACAGTCCGTAGGACAAAATAAGCTGCTGTGTTCCTAATATGCAGTCAACCTGGCCCTCCACTCCATCCTGCAGCACCTGGACTCCCCGGGAACCTACGCCAGGATCCTGTTTGTGGACTTCAGCTCCGCATTCAACACCATCCGCCCCGCTCTGTTCCGGGACAAGCTGTCCCTGCTCAACGTGCCTGACTCCCTCTGCAGGTGGATCATCGACTTCCTGACGGACCGGAGGCAGCATGTGCGGCTGGGAAAGACTGTCTCAGACTATACTAGCATCAGCACCGGATCACCCCAGGGCTGTGTACTTTCCCCCCTACTCTTCTCCCTTTACACCAACTCCTGCACCTCCAGCCACCAGTCTGTCAAGTTGATCAAGTTTGCGGACGACACCACCCTCATCGGGCTCATCTCCAACGGCGACGAGTCCGCCTACAGGAGAGAGGTGGCCCAGCTGGCGTCCTGGTGCAGCCACAACAACCTGCAGCTGAACGCTCTGAAGACAGTGGAGATGATTGTAGACTTCAGGAAAGTCACTACTCCTCTGCCCCCCCCTCACCCTCTCAGGCTCTCCCATCACCACTGCTGATTCCTTCCGCTTCCTAGGCACTACCATCACCAGGGACCTCAAATGGGAGCTGACCATCAGCTCACTCATCAAAAAAGCCCAGCAGAGGATGTTCTTCCTGCGGCAGCTGAGGAAGCTCAAGCTACCCACCAAGATGTTAGTGCAGTTCTACACAGCCATCATCGAGTCCATCCTCACCACCTCCATAACCGTGTGGTACGCAGGAGCCACTGCCAGGGACAGACTAAGGCTGCAGCGCGTCGTGCGCACTGCTGAGAAGGTGATCGGCTGCAAGCTCCCATCTCTCCAGGATCTGTACATCTCCAGGACCCGGAGGCGTGCTGGCTGGATCATAGCCGATCCCTCACACCCTGGTCACGTACTGTTTGCCCCCCTCTCCTCTGGTAGAAGACTTCGGTCCATCCAGACTAAAACCTCCCGTCACATGAACAGCTTCTTCCCCTCTGCCATTAGACTGCTGAACACTAAGTGACTTATTGACTCTCGTGCACCATGTACAGCAGCTCAACCAGACTCATGTCAATCATCACTGTTTTCTTCCTGCATTACCGACTGCACTATATAGTTCTCCACAGTATCTGCTGCTGGCTAATATATATTTTAACTGTTGACCAGTATCACTTAATCTTATCCTACACTTTATTACATGTATAGTTTATTTCTCTTATCTTATCATGTTTAATGTTGCAGCATTGTACCGAGACAAATTCCTAGTTTGTGTACTACATGAACAATGGCAATAAACCTGATTCTGATTCTGATTCTGATTCTGATATAACATGTAAAAATAATTCCAAAACATATATACAATCAAAACCTTTCAAAAACACTCCATTAATAGTCAATATGTACATCCACACCCTGCTGTGCCAGCCCACCATCCAGCACCCTCACCAAAAGTCAAAAGTAGACTTTTGACATATTTAAAAAAAAGAATGGATCTGCTTTTTGTCACCGTTTCTTGTTTTGGGCATTTTGTTATCTTATCTTCAAAGTATATGAACCAGAAAATCAGTGCAATGCAGTACAATGTAAATAAAACAATAAACAAACAGACATTCGTCACTTACCGCTGGCGAAGGTAGGTCGCTTCGCCCTTTTTACAGCATCTTGGCCGTTATTTTCTCTTCTGTTGGGCATTTTTGCTTTCTCTCCCACATCCAGAAACTGATATGATTATCCCACCTCAATTTTGCTTTTATTCCACCGCTATTTATGCTATACGACAACATGAAACCGGAGCTATTGTTTTCACCAGTCACGTGGCGCTGGGGGGCCAGCAGGTGAACATCAGACACCTTTACCCACCCTCTGTTATAACAAAATGTAAATATTTACCTTCATAAGCTAAATATTCTCTTTTTTGAATCATAGTTGGCAAATTTGGGAGCAAATGGTCCTCCGTCCACAACCAAGTACGTCCACAGCAATCGGTAAGGTCCATATGTGTTTGTCTAAAAATGTCTTCCTCTCTGTTGTAAATAAGGATGCTTCAATGTCCACCATAATTCCTCCAAGGCAAGAGCAGTAAATTATACGCGTCTGCCGCATTGTGAGGTGGAATTCTTTGTACAACTGGGGAGTGTTTTGCATGTCACAGTCGCAGCTGCAGTGCACGTCGCAGTACTGTGCCTGTCACAGTGGTGGTGCTATCTGTTCATGCAATCAACAATGTGAAAGGGTTAATAGGTTAACCCCAAAACACATCACCACCATGCCACCATACAGTCTCGATGGGGAGACCACCCCTCGGAGACCCATCTGGCGGGTCCTGACCAGAGCTTCTTCTATGCTTCACCCCCGGAAATGAACCACGTCGGTGCCCCAACACCTCCTTCTCCTCACCAGCACATCTCAGCTCGCTGGGGTGTCTCCACGACCCATTGGACATCTGAAGATAACCGTCCTCCTGAACGGCCACCACCTGCAGCCATCCCTGGTCCTCTCGTTGTTTCCTCTTGCCATGAACTCCTCTTAGCCTAGCCTCCACCCTGGGTCAAACCATGTAAGCGACCTGCAGGGGAGCTCGACTCGGCTTCGAATGTCCACAAAGTCTAGACTGGGCTTCCTCTGTGGGTTGAACCGCTCCACTGACCCCATGTGAATCCCAACTCGTCCTCCAGTGTTGCTGTGTGGCACGTCTGTCCACCATGCCAGCCGGTCCTGCCCCGCTCTCTTTCATTTTAAACGTCGACGAAGCCGTTGCAGCCACTTGCTTCTCGGTATCTCAAAGCCAAACTCTGGAAGCAGACGGAGTCATCCTTACAGCTCCACCCGCTGTCACAGGCGTTCCACCGTGCAGCCTAGTTCCCACATCCAGGGTATCTTGTGCCCTGGCACCGGACCCCCCCCCCCCACACACACACACACAATAGCTCTGGGTGGTATTGGTCCTGTCCATCTCCCAGAATACTAGGCCAATCTTCGTCCCATGCCGCATCGTCTACCACGCACAGAACCAGTCGGTCCCACAAACCACGGCCCAACCACTCCTCTCCGATACCGCTGGTGATAGAAAAGCCCAGTCAGTAAACAGGTCACAACCCATCACGTTCGACCCCTTGACAGTCACCACGAACTGGATATTTGAAACCACAGCCAACTTGTACCTCACCGTCAACTCCAGCGAAATCACGATGGCTAGTATGTTACCTCCATAGCCACAATACAGCATTGACAGTCCTCTTACACGTTAACACGCGAACAAACTCCTCACAGTAGGCCAGTTCAACATGGAGACTGCTGTACCCGTGTCCACCAACAACGGCACTTCCACGTCATCCAGCATCACGTCACAAGAAATACGCCCATCTGTGCTCGAGGAGATGGTGTGAATAACCGTAGGAGTCGTGACGGGGGAATCCGTTCTGCGTCGCCATTCCCCTCGCTCAAACCTTTTGCAGGCCCTGGCAAAATGATGTAGGAGTCCACACTTGCCACGGCATTTGCCCCTCGCTGGACACTCTCTCGCCTTGCATCAGTGCTTGGTGGACCCACGGCCTAAACATCTGGGCGACCCCGGGCCGGACCTAATCTTAATAGTGGTAGCATAGTCTTCTTTATCTTCTGCGCTGTCATCGCTACCCGGATCCACAGCCTGCACTGCTGATTGTGAGTCAGACTGCCTCAACATTGTTCTCTCACCAAGGTCCTTTGATAGTTTATCTGCTTCTTCGTACTGTTGAGCTATCTCCACAGCTGCAGTCAACGTCAGTTCACCAGAGTGCGTGAAGAGCCTGGACAGTGCCGCAGAACATAGCGTGTGGTCCGCCAATGATCGTGGACCATTTTTTCCTCCAAAGCCCCAAACTGGCAGTCTCCAGCCAGCTTGCACAGGCCCACAACATACCGTTGCACTGACTCTCCCGGCCGCTGGCGTCGCTGTCGGAACTGGATCCACCAGACGATGACGTTCTCAGGAGCACAAAAGTAGCGCTCCATTAGCTCAACCACATCCTCAAAACTATCACTCTCTCCAAATGTGCTGAGAATACATTGCCCTTCCATGACAAGATTATGGACCAGTATTGCTCGTGCACATAGTTTCTCCAATTCCCCGAGGTTCAATGCCACCAAATAATTTTGGAACGCTGCAAATCACCTTGCCCAGGGAACTGGCAGTTCACCTGGGAGCTCCAAAAAATGGCCTAATACTAGAAACTCCTTTTTCCATGACTTTATCCTCGTCGCCAAATGTGATGTCCATAACCAATACTCCAATGATGAGGCCGAAGGTGCAATATAACGTAACTTTATTAGTGAACTCACAGAACACTAAGGCGCTCCCGTCCAGGCAGAGGTGCTGGTCGAAAAGAGACCATGCCTCTTCCAGGTAGGCCTTTTATACCCTGGGTGGCTGCAGAACCTCGATGGCCTTTCTGATGGTATTTCTCCGCTCTCCTCTGCTGCCATCTCCACTGGCCTCTCTGCGTTGTCTTTGGTTAGTATTAACCATTTCATTTTTAAAATTAATATCCTAGGTTTAAAGCGTAGTGTGTTGATTTAAGCTTTTCAGAGAAAATCTACTGGTGTACACTGACCTGTGTCGTTTACTGTGGCGCAGTTGAAGTGACATGTCACCTGCATAATCACCTCAGGAGAATTCTGAAAATCATCTTGCAACCCCCCCCTTCCCCCAGTGTCTCAGGACCCCCTGAGAGGTCAGAAACCCCAAATTGGGAATCGCTGCTCTAGATGATCAAAGCACTTTACAGATCCTGTACCCACCCATTCACACACTGATGGCCGCAGAGCTCCCATACACAGACACTGGCCTGACCCTTCAGAAGCAACTGGAGGTTCAGTGTCTTGCTCAAGGACACTTCGACATGCAGATTACAGACAGAGCGGGAATCAACCCTCTGACCCTCCGATTAGTAGTCGGCCACACTACACCTACGCCACAGCCGCCCCCCATTAAAAAAAAAAACAGTGACGAAATGACGCACCCCATGAGTAAAGTCACACATTTCCTCTACTTCCACACGTGGGACTTTGGAAAAATACATTTTTAACCCGACCAAATTTTGCCAGGAGTTACACATAAGTTTCTCAATTTAAAAGGTCATTTTCCACATAAAAAAAAAAAACTATGTAGGTTGTTGTCTAACTGTTAAAGTATATAAGGTAATATTTGTAAATTGAAAAGACTACAAACGCAGACTGATGTTACCTCATTGTTTTCAAAGTGAGCTCACAGGGAAGTATCAAATTGATACTGGATTAGCTGCATAATGACAAAACAGCAATGGTAGGTGTTAGAATAATTTTGAGCTTAAATTATTCAAAGTGTGTAGATAATATGGAATTTTTCTATCAGTAGGATAAACTTATTGTGGTGGTAGCTGTATAAACTGAAGGTTTTTTGTCTTCTTTGTCTTTTGGCTCAGATTCAGTGAATGTTGGTTGCAGAGTGATAAAATCTTGTAATCAGCTGCTGGGTCTCTGCCAGTATGGTTAAAGCTGCAGCAGTGGGAGTTATTATACCACTGAAAACTGTAATGTGTGGACATGCATGTTAAGGTCATTTAGCGGTTTTAAGATGCAATTGCTTCATGTTGTGACTGTGTTTTGTGTAGATCAAAGTTGTTAACTTTATTGTGAGGCCCAAAAGATGAAAATGGTTTGTGTGTGTGTGTGTGGGGTACCTTAATGGTACTTGTCCACTGGTTCTGTTGTTTTTCTGCTTCCCATTCATTGTGTATTGGAAACGCATCAGAAAGCATTTGGGTGCAGAGCGGTCGAAAACCATACTGTGGTGTGCAGAATCTCCTGTGCGTCCACTACAGCTTATTTGCATACCTGGGATGACTGGTCGTGCAATTTTCCAAATGGTCATGAACCAAAGGCATCACTCTTGTCCTGAACTTTTAAACCAGAACTTTTCAACCAGAACTTTTTAACCCACCACTAGATGGGAAAGCAGACCAGACTCAAGTTACCATTGAGGTAACAGACAACAGAGGAGCCAAGATCGATCTGGATTTGCCTGGATTACCGGGGAACTGTGATAATGTTTAGCATGTAACAGACGAAGAAGCTCACAATTTATTTTCCTGCTAATACAGTCTACTAGTGCATCTTAGTAAATTAGAATGTGAAAGTTATTTATTTGTAATATAACTAAAAACATAAATTTTATGATATTGGTAACAGTTTTTAAAATAAATTAAAAATCATGACATTTGTAATTGACTGAGATGTACCAGCAAACAGCACACACTATACAGTACAAAATTTAAAACTACAAAAAATGCCATTGTCTGTTGTAAAGAAAAAATGCAAGTGGTACCATAGATTATTGAGGAATATGATGTTCATGTTTTATTCATCTATGATATATATATATATATATATATATATATATATATATATATATATATATATATATATATATATATATATATATATATATTTATTTATTTTTTAATTTATTTATTTATTTATTTTTTAACAGTTTACTTTCTATGCTACCGGAAAACCATGAAAACCGGTACTACCTGTCTCATGGGTCGGGGCATCGGCAACTCAACCGGCAACTCTGCCCTTTCAAGGGCGTGGTGGGTGACAATGGAAATCCTGGCAGAACTAAAAACAATATGTGTCACAGTTCTGTGGTGGACCACTCCCACTTACATGGGGTGAGACCGGACATCCTGGTAGATAAACAACACATCTGCCGCAAGGTCTGTGATGGACCTTTGCCAGTCGGTACATCGTGACATCCACAGCACAAAGAGCAGAGATGAACAAACCTATCATCTGGTCCACACTGCAACAGATATTGGAGTCAGTTTGTCTTGGCCTGTCCTTGCCATTGATAATACCTTTATCTGCCAAGAATGTGCTGCTAGTCCAGCAAAAGCTAGGGGTACTCAAATACTTTGCAAGCAGTTTCTTGAAATGGTCAGTCAGAAAGTAACTCATATCAGCTTGGACATCGCCCGGGTTAGCAAGGTCTTATCTGTTCACATTCCGACAGGCAGCAAAAAGTATACTAGGAACAGGAAGAGAGAAGACGAGGAAAACAGCAGCCTTGTGTGTAGCAGAATGGAATGTTGTCACGCCGCGCCGCTCATCAGTGGCGCCACCTGCTCGCACACCTGTTCATCGTCAGCGGCGAGGGATATAAGCCGCCTCGCCCTGAGCTTCGGCCTGAAGCCGTCAGACTTCATTCCCCTTCAACGTGAAGCTATCTACTCTTCAGCACGACGCTGTGTGGTAAGAAGCCCTTACCTCATCCTTTCCAGTCTGCTCCCCTGTGCACAGGTGGATTCCTCGGCGGCAGACAATCCCGTTCCCTCGCCGTTCCTCGCTGCTCCACCGAGCCCTGCAGGTGGCTGTCTCCCGGGTTCCGTCTTTGTTGTGCCAGTCATCTGTTCCTAGCAAGTAAGCTTCTCCCTCGCCTATTCTCCTCCTGTGTTGGTGTGTGCCCATCACCCTGTGTCTCTGTGTTCTCTCCCATAGGGTTGCCGGCTGTACGGTCTCCTGCCTCTGTGCCTGAAGCAGACGCCGCCACCAACACATTAACATTTCACAGACACTCATCCATTCACTCCTGTTGCCAATAAACTATTTGAACTACTTTGAGCCTGTGTGTGTGCATCTCCTGAGCCGAACGTTATATCAGTACGGCTTCAGCAGAGCGGCTCGGCAGACGGCGGGCTCGCGCACCGGCTTACCAACCTCGAGGCTCGGGTGGACCAAATAGCTTATCAGCAACCGGTGATCCTAAATCAGTTGATCCTCATTAATAACCGATTGGACCGCCTGGACCCCCAGCAGCCGTTCCCCCCGGCTCATCAGGGTGGCGCGGCTCCTGCCGCTCCAGTGGCCGTCCAGCAGGCTCCAGTAGAACCGGCGCGGCTCACACCCATTCCGACCCCCGCCCGCTTTAGCGGAAAGCTCGGCGGAGTGCGGGGGTTCATTATGCAGTGTGAGTCCGTATTCCACCGCGTGCCCGGAGACTTTCCCTCGGATCACAGCCGGATTGGTTATATCGAGAATCTCCCGGAGGGGCGCGCGTTGACTTGGACCTACGCCATTATGCCGAGGCCCAGTTACGCCACCCTCACTTATAACCAGTTCGTGAAGCGCTTCCTGGAGGTCTTTGACCACTCCCGAACCGAGACGGTCCAGGTCGACCGGCTTCTCGCTCTTCAGCAGGGAAGCCGGTTGGCCGCGGACTATGCGGTCGACTTCCGGGTAGCAGCGGAGGAAGTAGGCTGGGAGGAACGCTCCCTCTGCGGCCTTTTCCTCCGCAGCCTCAATGATGATCTGAGGGATGAACTGGCTGGGCGGGACCTCCCTGAGACGCTAGCGGAGCTGTCTTCCCTTGCCATCAGCTTGGATAACAGGCTGCGCGAGCGCTCCTCGGGGCGGAAGTCGTCATCTTCTCGCCCTCGCGGAGCCTCGTCGCGCTTGCCCCAAGCTCGCCCCCTGGTGACGCCGCCGCCATCGCACCCCGAGGAGTCGGAGCCGATGGTGATGGGCTGGACAAAGCTCTCCCCGGCGGAGAGACAACGCCGCCGTGCGTTGAATCTCTGCATGTATTGCGGAGATGATCAACACACGGTAGAGCTTTGCCCACAGAAGCCAAACGGGGGGGTCCGCGAGTCACTGTAGGGGGCCTCGCGGACGTCAATCGGTTAAGTCCCCTCACTCAATTAAAGCTGCCCATCCGTTTCTGCCACAACCCCACTGGGCACCTCACCCACGCATTGGTGGATTCGGGCGCAGAGGGCAGCTTCATTTCTCAAAGCCTGGCAACCCGATTGGGCATCCGCTGCCAGGCGCTCAAGGACCCCATCTCCCTGGTCAACCTCTCCCGTGCTTCCCTTGGGAGAGTCACCCACCAGACCATCCCGGTCCCGGTGATCATCTCTGGAAACCACCGGGAGGAGATAACCTTTCTCGTCCTGCCCAACTCTGTGTCACCCGTCATCCTGGGGTATCCCTGGCTACGCCTCCACAACCCGGTCCTGGATTGGAAGTCAGCTGGGGTATCGGCATGGAGCACGTTCTGCATGGGCACCTGCCTTCAGTCCGCTGCCTGCTCTTCGTCCGCTTCTCCCCCTGCTATGGACGCTGCACCCCCGGACCTGTCTCTGGTGCCTCCGGAATTTCACGACCTGGGTATGGTGTTTAGTAAGACTAAAGCTATGTCTCTCCCCCCTCATCGGCCCTATGACTGTGCCATCAACCTCCGCCAGGGGGCTCCCTTACCTTCTGGTCGGCTCTACAGCCTGTCAGCGCCGGAGAAGGAGACGATGAACGCCTACCTGAAAGAATCACTGAGCGCTGGGATAATTCGCCCATCGTCATCTCCCGTGGGGGCAGGGTTCTTCTTCGTTGGGAAAAAGGACGGATCCCTCCGCCCTTGCATAGATTACCGGGCTCTCAACGACATCACTGAGAAGGACCGTTACACCCTGCCCCTCATGGACACCGCCTTCCACTCCCTCCAGGGGGCGACCTGGTTCACCAAGCTGGATCTACGCAGCGCATACCACCTCGTCCGGATCCGGGAGGGAGATGAGTGGAAGACAGCCTTCCGTACCCCGAACGGCCACTTTGAATACCTGGTAATGCCGTTCGGGTTGACCAACGCTCCTGCCGTCTTTCAGCGCCTCATCAATGACGTCCTCCGGGACTTCATCGGCCTCTTCGTGTTCGTCTACCTGGACGGTATTCTCATCTTCTCCAAGTCCAGGGACGAGCACCAGGTCCATGTGAGGCGGGTCCTCCAAAGACTGCTGGAGAACCGGCTATACGTGAAGGCTGAAAAGTGTGAATTTTACGCCAGAACGACGTCCTTCCTGGGTTTCGTCATCTCTCAGGACCAGGTGCTCCCAGACCCAGAGAAGGTAAAGGCAGTGGTAGAGTGGCCTACACCTGCGTCACGGAAGCAGGTGCAACAGTTCGTTGGATTTGCAAATTTCTACCGCCGCTTTGTCCCCAATTTCAGCTCCATCGTCGGACCACTGACCCGCCTCACGTCCCCTAAGGTCCCGTTCCGGTGGACCGAAGAGGCCGCTGCTGCCTTCCAGGCGCTGAAGGCGGAGTTCTCCTCCTCCCGGGTCCTTCGCCAGGTCGACCCCGCACTGCAGTGCATCGTGGAGGTGGACGCCTCGGACACAGGAGTGGGGGCGGTGCTATCTCAGCGGTCGCCTGACGATGGCGCCAAACGGCCCTGCGCCTTCTTCTCCCGGCGCTTGTCCCCGGTGGAGAGGAACTACGATGTGGGGGACAGAGAGCTACTGGCCATCAAGCTCACGCTGCAAGAATGGCGCCACTGGCTAGAGGGGGCGGACCTGCCGTTCGTGGTCCTTACGGACCACAAGAACTTGGAATATCTTCGATCTGCCAAGCGTCTGAACGCCTGCCAGGCGCGCTGGTCCTTGTTCTTCGCCAGGTTCCAGTTCTCCATCACTTTCAGGCCTGGCTCCAAGAACGGCCTGCCTGACGCCCTCTCTAGGCAGTTCACCCCCGAGGAGTCGGAGGAGTCGCTCCACACCATCCTGCCCAGGTCGTGCGTCGTGGGAGCCATCTCCTGGGACATAGAGGGCAAGATCCGGAAGGCGCAGGAAGTGGAACCTGACCCTGGCGGCGGACCGGAGGGGAGGCTGTTCGTGCCATCCGCGGTTCGTGGAGAGGTCATTCACTGGCTGCACACCTCCAAGCTCACCTGTCACCCTGGCTCCTCCCGGATGATAGACCTCCTCCAGCAGTCCTTTTGGTGGCCGGGCCTGCGGAGGGACGCAGCCCGCTACGCCCGGGCTTGTCCAATTTGTGCCACCAACAAGTCGGGAAACGCCCCCCCAGCGGGTCTGCTCCAGCCCCTGCCCGTCCCTGGCAGGCCCTGGTCACACATCGTTTTGGATTTCGTCACCGGACTCCCAGCCTCCAATTCCTATGACACCATCCTGACCATCGTGGACCGCTTCTCCAAGGCTGTGCACTTCGTTCCCCTGCGAGGTCTTCCAACTGCCCTGGAGACGGCGGATCTCCTCGTCCAACACGTGGTCAGGCTGCACGGGATTCCGGTGGACGTGGTCTCGGAGCGGGGGCCCCAATTTTCTTCTGAGGTTTGGAGATCATTCTGTAACGCCATCGGAGCCAAGGTGAGCCTCTCCT
Organism: Pholidichthys leucotaenia; assembly: GCA_020510985.1. Classification (NCBI taxonomy): domain Eukaryota; kingdom Metazoa; phylum Chordata; class Actinopteri; order Cichliformes; family Pholidichthyidae; genus Pholidichthys; species Pholidichthys leucotaenia. The sequence continues at coordinate 276,520,357 of CM035840.1, read as the reverse complement.
CCGGCCATCACCCCCAATCCAACGGGCAGTGTGAGCGGACCAATCAGGAGCTGGAGGCTGCGCTCCGCTGTGTAACAGCATCTAAACCCACGTCCTGGAGTAACCATCTTGCCTGGGTTGAATACGCCCACAACACCGCTCGCTCTTCTGCTACAGGGATGTCCCCCTTCAAGGCGTCCCTGGGTTATGACCCCCCGCTGTTCCCGGTGCAGGAGAGTGAGGTAACTCACTGGGGCTGCACGGTGGCGCAGTGGTTTAGCACTGCGGCAGCACAGTTTTACCCTCGGCCGGGGGACCGCGGGGATCATGAGATCGTGGGTTCGATCCCAGCCCCCGACCAACAGTGAGCTGTGTGGAGTTTGCATGTTCTCCCTGTGTTGCGCGGGTTTACTCCGGGATTTCTCCGGTTTCCTCCCGCACACCAAAAACATGTAGGTTTAGGGCGCTCGCGCACGCAGCGACCAGCAGCCGGTGGCTTGTCACCAGACTGCAAACCAAGTCTACCTACGGGTACAAATAAGTAACAAAAAAAAAAAAAAAAAAAAAAAACCTGTCCCCTCGGTTAGGGCGCATCGGCTGCCGCTTTTACGCACAGCGGAGCGCAACAGAACTGTGGCGGACCGGCACCGAAGACCTGCCCCGGCGTACAGAGTTGGGCAACGTGTCTACGTGTCAACCCAGGACGTAACCTTAAAAGGCGAGAGGAGGAAGCTGGCACAGCGATTCATGGGTCCCTACCCCATCACCCGGATCATCAACCCGGTGGCTGTGCGCGTGGCTATTCCCCCCTCCCTCCGCATCCATCCCACCTTCCACGTGTCTAAGGTGAAGCTGGCAGTCACCGACCCCCTTTGCCCTCCTCCTGCTGCGCAACCCGCGCCCCGGATGATTGGTGGCCATCCGGCCTGGTCCGTCGCCTCCATCCTGGACTCCCGGCGCCGGGGTCGTGGGTTGCAGTACTTGGTGGACTGGGAGGACTATGGGCCCGAGCATCGACAGTGGGTACCCTCGTCGTTCGTGTTGGACCCATCGCTCATCGCAGACTTCCACCGAGCGCACCCAGAGAAGCCATCGCCAGGAGGCGCTGCTAGAGGGGGGAGTACTGTCACGCCGCGCCGCTCATCAGCGGCGCCACCTGCTCGCACACCTGTTCATCGTCAGCGGCGAGGGATATAAGCCGCCTCGCCCTGAGCTTCGGCCTGAAGCCGTCAGACTTCATTCCCTTCAACGTGAAGCTATCTACTCTTCAGCACGATGCTGTGTGGTAAGAAGCCCTTACCTCATCCTTTCCAGTCTGCTCCCCTGTGCACAGGTGGATTTCTCGGCGGCGGACAATCCCGTTCCCTCGTCGTTCCTCGCTGCTGCACCGAGCCCTGCAGGTGGCTGTCTCCCGGGTTCCGTCTTTGTTGTGCCAGTCATCTGTTCCTAGCAAGTAAGCTTCTCCCTCACCTATTCTCCTCCTGTGTTGGTGTGTGCCCATCACCCTGTGTCTCTGTGTTCTCTCCCATAGGGTTGCCGGCTGTACGGTCTCCTGCCTCTGTGCCTGAAGCAGACGCCGCCACCAACACATTAACATTTCGCAGACACTCATCCATTCACTCCTGTTGCCAATAAACTATTTGAACTACTTTGAGCCTGTGTGTGTGCGTCTCCTGAGCCGAACGTTATGTCAAATGTATGCACTTTGATGGACAGATCAACATCACAGTGCCCAGAAAGACAGACTGTGCTTGTGGCCTTGGAAATGAACAGGTACAATGTAGACATAGCTGCATAACTTGCCCCTAGGGGCAGAGAGGGAAACCCAGACGCTGAACTGCTAGTTGTGGAATTTAATAAAGAAAACACAAGTCAAACAGTGCACCAAAATAAACTTAAATTTACAGAGGAATGGGTAGTTGACAAGATAAGCACCGGGATATGTGTCAGGACAGGGACAGGGTCCTGATGGGAGTAGGCTGATGAGACTCCGACAATGGATGACAGAAACAATGTTCTTTAAATAGAGAATGCAATCAATGTAATGACAATAAAGTTGAATCTCATCTCATCTCATCTCTCATCTCAATGAACATGGATGATAGCAGGTGTGGATCACATGAAGGGGCAGGAAGTGACTGTGATTACCATAAAGAAGAGAGAGAGAGAGAGAGAGAGATTTGATTTTTCAACACACCTTTATTGTCACAAATTCAACAGAAAAACACAACAACTAAAACAACTAAAAGAAGCAATGGAAAAGAAAAATGTCTCACTGACAAGAAATCAAAGACACAAGTAACCAAACAAGGAAAACTAAAACAAAAAACTTGCTTCTTACATCAGGATTATACCATAGATAATTTTCCCCTCCTTAACACAACACAGGATGTGCTTAAAGCACCACATAGCCTCAAAGGTTTCAACATTCTGCATCAGATGATAGTAATTGTAATCAATCACTATTCGAGCCTTAATCATGCCAACCAGCATGTCTTTTACATTACAATCCAGCAGTTGTTCAATTTTTCTTTTCCTACTAACATAAATAGCCATTTTAGCCTGACCCAGGATGAAATTTAAGAGTTCACTCTTTTTCTTAGTCCTCTGTCTATATGGAAAGCCCAAGATAAAAATCTGCTGGGAAAAGACTTCTCCAAACAGATAAAACAGCTTCCCCAAAAAAACAAACAACAATTGCAGTCTGTTACAGTCCAGAAAACAATGGAACACAGTTTCTTTCTGAGGACAAAATGGACAAACCTCAACAACATTTGGGTTTAAAAGAGAGATAAAAGCATTTACAGCCACAGCACCATGTAAAACTCGCCATTGTAGGTCTCCATCCTTCTTAGTTAATGGTGGTTTATAGAGTGCTCTCCAGGCAGGCCTCACCTCAGGACCCAGACCCAAGTGTTTCCTCCATGGTGTATCAGCTCGACCTTTTAACTTATTCACATTTAGAATTTTCACCAAAAGTCCATACATTTTTTTACCAGGAGAGTCACAAATGTTAATGTGCTCAGAGTTTAAAAACACACCAGTGCCATCTTTAAAATCAGGAGATAAAATACTAAAAGGAAAAGGTTCATCAGCAGTTTGTACAGAGTTTTCGCAGTGTAAAACAATAGCAGAGTGTTCTTCTGTGGACAGGCAGTCTCTCCAATCTTTCAACAAGTTCATTATAACTCTGACTGAAGAGACGCCAAGAGCCGAGCACAGGGCAACAGCATTGTCCAAGTTAGGACCACATAAATTCACCAAATGTCCCAGCGTTGTAACCTTTGCAAAAATAAACTTTTTTAAAACAGAAGGTCCTAAAGCATTGCCCACATCAAAACGGGTCCCGAACACAAGTGGTTCCTTTAAAAGCCAGAAAGGCGACAAGGAAGCCTGGGGAGAGTTCTTTTTAAAAAGTCCCCAGATTTTAAAAGCACTTTGGTAAAACTGGGGAAGTTCTGGGAGTTTTTGGCCCCTTAAATCCATTAAAAGCAGCGACTCCTCTAGTCCAAGCCCTCCACAGCGAGCCAGGACAGCCCTGGCAATAGGTCTCCACACAAGGTCAAGGGGGCCACTCAGCAGTCGCTGAATGAACTGCAGGCGAAAGACAGCCCCCCTGCTGGCCAGATGGATGAGCCCTTGACCACCTTCTTCCCTCGGTAAAAACAGGATACTCTGTGGAACCCAGTGAAGACAGTCCCAGAAAAAGTCCACGACTATAGATTGCACTCTGGCCAGCAAATTGGGTGGAGGGTCCAGACAAGACAGTCGATGCCACAGCATTGAAGCAATCAAGTTGTTGATAATTAAAACACGACCTCTGAAGGACAAGTTTGGCAGAATCCATTTCCATTTTTTTAGTCTTCCTTCAGTTTTTTCTAAAAAACACTCCCAATTTTTCTCAGTAAAAGTCTGATTTCCTAAAAACACACCAAGATATTTAAAACCACCTTGTGTCCACGAGAGGCCACCAGGTAGGGCAATTTTTTGTGGTCTCCCCCCCACCACAACAGCTTCACTCTTACCCCAATTCACTCTCGCCGAGAAACACTCACCAAAAAGATTAACAGTTCTTAAAAGGTAGTCTACATCATTTTGATTTCTTGTAAAAACAACAACGTCATCAGCATAGGCAGACACTTTAAAAACAGAGTCAGAGTTGGGGACTTTAAAACCAGTGAGGCCTTGCCTTAGTTTACAAAGGAGGGGCTCAATGGCAAGAGAGTACAGCATACCTGAGAGGGGGCAGCCCTGTCGGACACCCCTCTCAACTTTGAAAGGAGCACTCAAACCACCATTAATCTTAAGAATACTCTCAATGTCTCTATACAAAGCCTGGATCATGGCGATGAACCCTGAGCTGAAACCAAAGGCCTCTAATGTCTGCCAAAGGTATGGATGTTCAACTCGGTCAAACGCCTTTTCTTGGTCTATTGAAATAAGACCAAGTTCTTTGACCAATGAGCTGGAGAGGTCCAAAACATCACGAATTAAAAAAATGTTGTCTGTAACCAACCTACCAGGTACACAGTAGGTCTGGTCTACATGGATGACCTGCTCCATCGCCTTCCTCAGTCTGGTAGCCAACACTTTGGAGAGAATTTTGTAGTCAGTACAGAGGAGGGCCACCGGACGCCAGTTCTTAATGTCTTTCAAGTCGCCTTTTTTTGGAAGGAGGGTGAGGACTGCTCTCCTACAACTTAGGGGCAGGTGACCCTTCCGTAGACTGTCAGACAGTACTTCCAGCAAGTCCTCACAGATCTCAGACCAGAACGCCTTGTAGAACTCCGCTGGTAGGCCATCTATCCATGGGGCTTTTCCACACTGAAGAGACTGCACAGCCACTGCCAGTTCTTGCAGAGTGATCCCGCTCTCCAGCTCCGTATTCACGCTAGCCATCACTTTTGGCAAGTCCGTCAAAAAATGACTCAGTGCATGTGGATTCTCAACAAATTCTTTCTTAAAGAGATCCTTGTAGAAAGCAACTGCAAAGCGACGGATCTCCGCAGACTCATGGATCGGCCGCCCGTCCTCGGAGCTGAGAGAGTGGATCATCCTCCTCTGACCATTCTTCCTCTCCAGACCAAAGAAAAAATGAGATGGAGCGTCCATTAGTGCGATGTTCTGGAACCTACTGCGTACCACAGCGCCCCTGGCAGCCACACCCAGTAGGTCAGTTAAAACAGACTTTTTGCCATTGAGGGCCTCAAAATGTCCTCTTTCTCCTGTGGAGCCTGCCAAAGACTGCAGCTCCACTACTTCTCTCTCCAGGTCCCTGACAGACCTGGCCAAGTCTCCAGAGACATTGCGAGTATACTGTAGGCACAGATTCTTTATTTGGCTCTTCCCTACATCCCACCACTGCTGCAAAGAACTAAAATTTGATTTTGTCAATTTAAAATTACTCCAAAAAAACATAAAAGCAGTTTTAAAACTGTTATCCGATAAAAGTGACGTGTTACAATGCCAGTATGCACTACTGCACTTTATATTCTTGATAAAAACACAACACTGAACCAGGGAATGATCTGTGAAGCCAACAGGGACTATAAAAGCACTTTTAAAAATGCTAAAATGGTGCTTAAAACTGTAAACCCTATCCAGTCTAGCTAAGGACAAAATATTGTCCTTTCTATGGCTCCACGTGTACTGTCTAGCCTTGCCATGAAAATTTCTCCACACATCACACAGATCATGAGCTTCTATGAAACCTTTTAAAACTCTTTGGGATGCAGCATGTGGCTCTGGGTGATTCCTATCCATAAGAGGATTTTCTGTACAATTAAAATCACCTCCCACAAATAAAAAGTCATCATTACTGCAATTTTTGATCGTATCATCTAAAATATTTAAAAAGGCCAATCTTTCTGTGCCTACGGTTGGAGCATACACATTTATAAAAACAACTTTCACATTCTCAAAAACAGCTCGAACTTTTAAAATGTGGCCTGCAATTATCTCATCAATGTCATAAGAAAGTGGAATAAAATCTCGAGAAAATAAAATACCCACCCCACCACATTTGCTGCTTCTATGACTAAGAATAATTTCACCCCGAAATTCCCTCCTCCAGTCAGCAGCATTGTCCTCAGAACTATGAGTCTCCTGAACAAACAGAACATTAATTTTCTTGCATTCTGCAAGAGTAAAAACACTCGCTCGCTTGGACATTTCTCTTGCTCCATTGATGTTGAGTGTGCCAAAATTAAAACTACACATGTGTATAAGAGGGCAAAGCCAATACAAAAACAGAAAAGAAAGAATGAGCGATAAAAGACTAATCATCCTGGGCAATTTGGTTCTTAACTTTTAGTACAAGCTTTTTTAGTCTGTAGATCTCCTGATCAGTGAAACTTTCCTGCTCAAGCTCTCCCCTATTTTTCATGTAGGCCCGAGCAGAGTCAACAAAGCGTTTTAGATCAGGGAAGAAGCTTTCAACTTTAACCATTCTGACCCCCATAGTGTCCTGCAAAAACTTCTGTATTTTTGTGAAGGGGTAAACGCCTCCACTGGCCACATCATCACTGCTTTCACCATCACTCTCTATCTCAGACCCAGCATAAGAATCTGGCTGAGATAGAGAAACCTCAGAACTGTCTTTGACAACCCTTTTTACTTTGCTCCTCTGCTGTTTGGTTTCCAAATTCTTCCGCTTGATGGGGATTTTACATAACTCTTCATCTATTTCGATGTCATCCTCATCCTCCAACACTGACTCAGCCACCCTGGTAGCTGTCTCTTCCTGCTTCTCGCTCACCCTGTGCTGTGCTTTTATATTCATCTTTCTGGTCCCACCATCTACCTGGGCCTCATTTGGCTCCTCTGTCTGACCCTCAGCGCGATCCCTCTCGGTAATCTCACCCTTGTCTGCAATGTTGGTCTGTGCAGCAGCCCCGCGATGTGCTTTAACTGTTGTTGCTGTTTCAGTTATGATCGACAGGCTGGCTGCGGAGGGCGGCAAAGCCGCCCCGCCGCCAGACAGCCTCGCGGCCTCGGCCGAAGCGCCGCCGCCAGATGGCCCCGCGGCTTCGGCCGAAACGCCCGACGGCGCGGTAGTGCCGTCAGCCTCGGAGGGCGGCAAAGCCGCTCCGTCACCAGACGGCCCCGAGGCCGCACTAGCGGCCTCCCCCGAGTGATCACCCCCCACTCCCTGAGGGCATGATCGAATCAAATGTCCCTCCATTCCGCAGCCGAAACACTTCATATTATCGGAGGTGACGTGGATGGTATAATCAAAGCCGTCAATCCGGTATTTAAACACGAGGTTGAGGCTTTCCTCGCTATTCTTTAAAATCATGAGCACCTGTCGCCTAAAAGACATGACATGCTTTAAACGCGGGGACTTACAACCGAGAGGGATGTGCTTAATCGGGGACAAAAGCTGCCCGTGTCTCGACAGCTCCTTCTCCAACAGCTCATTCTTTAAAAATGGTGGGACATTTGAGATGGTAATTCTCTTCGCGGGATTCACCAGAGACAGAACAGGAACCAGTGTGTCTTTCATCACAAACCCGCTCTCCACTACCCGGTTAACTTTTTCAATACTATCCAGGAAAATCACCACGGCACTATTCATTCTAGAAGCTGATCTAATGCTTTCATAACCGACCAGCTCCCCCACAGCCAGACTACATTCCTCCACCGAGCAGCTGACAGCCGGTGTCAGTTTGACAGCATGGCGGCGTGTCAGCTGCTCAAAACCGGAGCCTCGCTCCAAAACCATGCTGACCAGCAGAGCTGGCAGCAGAAACCCCCCTCCCAAAACGCCTACCCCACCCCAGCTACAGAAAACAACAAAAATTAAGATTATTTAACAAAAAAACACCTTAAACACCAAAAGATAGAGAAAAGTTTGAAATAATTCACTCACGCTGTCACACGCTCTCAGCTCGCACTCACGACCACACCCACTCAGAGAGAGAGAGAGAGAGAGAGAGAGAGAGAGAGAGAGAGAACACAACAGCATAAATATAAAATCAGAACTAAAATGACCACAAATACTGACTGAGGGATAAATACCAGCAAATAATAAATAAATAAATATACAATGAACATTAACAGGAGAATAAGATAAAAAAAAAGCCTTTATTAGTCCCACAATGGGGAAATTACAGGATTGCAACAGCATAGGGACAGCAACACTCAGAGCAATAATTTAGAAGATAAGAAAATAAGAGCAGTGAATATACATATGTACACATAAATATATAAATATACTGTATATACACAGTGCGGAGCATTGTAGCTAGATGCAATAAACAGCAAAACCGTCTATTTAGTTACCCTACATGGTATGAATATGTACCCATACATATTGTCACCCTCCATAGCGACTGATACTGTCCTAGTTGTATACTGGAGGGGAGCATTTGTGTAAGTCTGTTGCGTCTTTTGCATTCAATACTATTAGGTTGTCACGTCTTTTTGCTATCTCTGCGAGCAGCCCTGCTTAGGTTATAAAGTCTGACAGCCGTAGGTAGGAAGGACCTGCGAAACCTCTCGGTCGCGCACCTAGGATGATGTAGTCTACTGCTAAATGGGCTCCTCAGTGCGTTCAGTATGTCCTGCATAGGGTGGGACTTGGACTCCAGCAGAGATGACAGTTTAGCCACCATCCTTCTCTCTCCTATCTCCTCCACTGGGTCAAGGCGTTGCCCCAGGACAGAGCTAGCTTTCTTGATTAGTTTGTTCAGTCTCTTCCTATCGGCTGCTGTAATGCCGTTGCCCCAGCAGACCACTCCAAAAGTGATGGCTGATGCCACCACTGTGTCGCAGAATGTCTTCAAGAGCACCCCTTGTACACCAAAAGACCTAAGCCTCCTCAGAAGGAACAACCTGTGCTGTCCCTTCTTGCAGAGTGCGTCAGTATTGTGTGACCAGTCTAGTTTATTGTTCAGATGAACACCCAGATACTTATAGGATGTCACCATCTCAATGTCTGTTCCCTGGATGTTTACAGGTGCTGTGAGGGGTTGTCCTTGCCTGTGGCAGTCCACCACCAGCTCCTTAGTTTTCCTCGCGTTAATCTGGAGGCAGTTCCGATGGCACCAGTCCATGAAGTCCTGAATAAGTCCTCTGTACTCAGATGAGGCCGACGATCGCAGAGTCGACAGAGAACTTCTGTAGATGGTAGTGTGTTGTGTTGTGTGAGAAGTCCGCAGTATAAAGGGTGAACAGGAAGGGAGCCAAAACCGTTCCCTGGGGGGCCCCCGTGCTACCGATGATCGTGTCGGACACACAATCCCAGGTTCTCACAAACTGTGGCAGGTTAGTGAGGTAGTCCAGGATCCATGATGACAGGTGCTGGTCCACCCCTGCGCACAGCAGCTTGTCCTTCAGGATCATCGGTTGGATGGTGTTGAAAGCACTGGAGAAGTCAAAGAACATGATCCCCACCGTGTTCCCGGGCTTCTCCAGGTGGGACAGGGAACGGTGAAGGAGGAAGATCACTGCATCCTCCACCCCAATGCCATACTGGTAGGCGAACTGGAGTGGATCCATCACTGGTCCCACCAGGGGGCGGAGGTGAGCAATTAGCAGTCTCTCTAGGGTCTTCATCATGTGAGACGTCAGGGCCACTGGTCTGTAGCTGTTCAGGACTTTGGGGTGGGAAGTCTTTGGTACAGGTACCACACAAGATGTTTTCCATAACTGTGGTACCCTCCCCAGCTTCAGGCTTAGGTTGAAGATTTGCTCCACAATCCCACACAGCTGGTCTGCGCAGGACTTGAGGAGCTTCGTGCTGATGCCCTCCGGTCCCGAGGCCTTCCTTGATTTGATCTTCCTCAGCTCAGTCCTCACCTGGGTCTTAGTGAGGGTCAGGCTGGGGGGCTGTGTGCTGGGAGTGTGGGGGGGGGGGGTGTTGGTGGAGTGGGATGTGGACAGCAGGTCTCAATGACTTTAGAGGCAGCAGTGGTTGGTGTGCAGTTGGGGGGGGAGTGCGGTTGGTCAAACCTACTAAAAAAACAGGTTCAGATTGTTCGCCCACTCCCTGCCCCCCGTGGCCTGGGAGGAAGTATTCTGGAGCCCAGAGATGGTTTTAAGGTTTCTCCAGACCCCGCCGATGTTGCTCTGTTGCAGCTTGTCCTCCATCTTCTTTCTGAAGCTTTTCTTGCCTTCTCTGATCTTCCTCCTCAGCTCCCTCTGTACGGACTTCAGCATCTCCCTGTTCCCCGACCTGAAGATCCTCTTCTTCTCTCTCAGAAGTGTTTTTATCTCAGGGTTGATCCAGGGTTTGTTGTTCGAGCAACACCGTATGGTCTTGGTGGGTACGGTGTTGTCCACACAAAAGTTGATGTAGTCCGTGATGGTGTGAGTGAGGCCATCGATGTCCTCACCATGTGGATCACAGGGCTGCTCCCAGGCAGTGGTTTCAGAACAGTCCTTTAGAGCATCCATTGCCTCCTCAGACCATAACTTCACCTTGCACATGACCGGAGGATGTCTGTGTACTAGGGGTTTGTACACCGGCAAGAGATGAACCAAGTTGTGATCCGATCTCTCGAGTGGGGGGAGTGGTGATGAGGTGTACACCTCCTTAGTGTTTGCATAGAATAAGTCCAGTGTTCTATTGTCTCTAGTGTGGCATGTGACATATTGAGTGAACGTGGGCAGAATGGGGGACAGTGAAATATGGTTGAAATCACCTGAGATGAGGAGAAGAGCATCTGGGAGTTCTGTCAGTAGCCTGCCAGTTACTGAGTGAATGGAGTCACGCGCTGTCCCAGCGTTCACCGTCGGATTTGCATAAATAACAATTCAGATCACGTGTGAGTATTCCCTTGGGAGATAGGTAGGCCGCATGCTAACAGTTAGCAACTCAATGTCTTTGTTGCAGTGTTGTTGTTTAACCGTGATATGCCCCTGTCGGCACCAGCTGTTATTGACATACATTATCACTTCTCCGTCACTTGCCTTCCCACTGTCTGGTGTCCGGTCTGCCCGTATCACGTGGAAACCCTCCAGTTCGATGTTAGCATCTGTTGCTAGTTCTGTTAGCCACGTCTCAGTAAACAACATCATGCTAATCTCTCTGAAGACACTCGTAACAAGCCATAGCCGCTAGCTCATCTGTCTTATTGAGCAGTGATCGTACATTCCCCATAATAATGGATGGCCACACTTTCTCAGTGCTGAGACTAAGCCACTGCTTTTGCCATTAAAGTGACCAGCCTACAGCGATCGGCGCTCGTGGCGGACACCCACGGGCTGAATTCCCACCACTGTAAGAGAACCGCTGGAATACCCCCTTTAATCGGGTAGAGCTGCTGCTGCTACCCGAAGCGATTGCAAGGCTAATGCTAACGCTAATGCTAGTTAACGCTAGTTAGCTTAGCGCTGGCCCAGTTGTGCCACCTAACTCGGACATGAAGTGACTCAGCCTCCGATGAGGACCTACCGGAGGAACTAGCCGAGGCGGCAGCTGGGCGCGAGCGCGGGCCGGATCGAAGCTCGGGAGCGACGTTGGTGAGAGACGGGGGCCACCTGGACCACCCAGGCAGACGGCGGCAGGCGGCAGTGATCAGCGGCGGTGATCAGTGGAGTTCGGCTGCGCCGGCGGTGTGCGGCATAACCGGCCAGGCAGGCGGCGGCGATCGACGGCGGTGATCAGCGGAGCTGTGCAGCGTTTCCTGGCGGAGGAGCTGTGCAGGAGCTTGGTTGCGGCGGGTCCAGCAGCGGCCGGGCTAGTTGAGGCCTAGCCGGATTCTCTGTTTATTTCTATCCACAGGTCAGTAAAATGCCACCAAAAAAAGAGGAAATGGAAGAAATTAAAAAATATCTGAACTTTATGTCAGAAGAATTGGCCAAATTGACTAGCCAGCAGGCCAAAATAATAGACCTAATAGAAGAGGTACAACCCCTACATTCAATAATTCAAGAAAAAGACAAAAAAATTATGGACCTGGAGCAACACGGGCGTCTTTTGGAGCAATGCGTCGAGGATCTTGAACAAGGTTCTCGTATTGATGACCTAGTTATAAGTGGACTAGACATCAGATATCAGTCATACGCCCATGCCGCAACAGGACTGAATGGTGAAGATGCTCCCATGAGTGAATCAGTCTCCTTAGAAAATCAAGTGCTTCAGTTCCTTAATAATAGAGACATTAAGGTAGAAGCTAATGCAATTTCAGCCTGTTATGCTCTACCGAAGAAAGATCCCAAAACAAAGAAATCAATTGGGATGCGCTTTGTGAACAGAAGGGTAAAGAATGACATACTGAGGCAGGCCAAAAAGCTACAGGGAACTCAAGTTTACCTAAATGAACACCTGACAAAAAAAACGCTGAATTAGCACGGCAGGCACGGATGCTGAAAAAACAAAATAAGATACAGGCAACCTGGACAAGAAATCGTAGAATTTGGATTAAACTAAATGGAACACCTGAGCAAGCAAGGAGTATAATGATCAGAGATGCTACTGACTTAAATAAATACAGATGAACACCGATTAAAAAAATTATGAGTCAATGATAATCCATATTCATACACACGATAAGAATAGTTCTTTTGATACACCATGCCAAAGTACTTTAAAAAAATAAGCAAAATAAACAAAAACTTATGATCGACTCGAGTAGACATCAATTATCTCCAGCTGGAGGAAATCATCTGACACAGAGTGAGGAAACTCAAACTCTGAAAATATGCCACTATGCTGAACATAAACCACAAGAGATGGAGAATGATATTGATCCTGATAACCACTTTTCCAATAATATTCATAACCACTGTGAATATTACACTGAAAAGCAATTCAAAAGTCAAGTGCAATTAGATGGTAAACTGTCAATAATACACTTCAATAGCAGAAGTCTTAACAAAAACTTTCCACAGATTCAGGACTATTTAAAACAGCTAGACAGAAAATTTACAGCTATTGCAGTCTCTGAAACCTGGCTTAATGAAGAACAGGCTCCCCTGATGGCAATAGAGGGATATCAGATGTTTTATATTAACAGAACTCAAAAAAAGGGTGGTGGTGTTGCACTGTACATTGATGACCTGTATAGGTGTAAGCTTGTAAATGAAATGTCCTTTGCACTACCAGGGATCTTGGAATGTGTTACTGTTGAGATTGACCAAGATAAAACAAAAAATCTAATCATAAGCTGCATATATAGAACGCCGGGAACTTGCATTGAGACATTCAGAGATAAATTAGTCGAACTGTACAATAATATTACTAGTAAGAAAATGGTAGCAATTTGTGGAGATTTCAATATTGATTTACTAAATCCACATCAACAAAATGTAGTTACAGAGTTCATGAACTCTATGTACAGCATGAGTCTATATCCCATAATAACACATCCCAGTAGAATCACAGTTCACACTGCTAAACTTATTGACAACCTGTTTGTCAATGTTATCGATAAGAAAATAGAAAGTGGATTATTGATAAATGATATAAGTGACCACTTGCCAACCTTTGCACTTATCCATGGCCACACGGGGCCCAACGCAGAAAAAATTTCTAAATCGTTCAGATACAAATCACCAAATGCAATCAATTCTTTTAAAGAGGACTTGCTGAAGCAAGACTTGACAGAAGTCTATGTATCAGACGTAAATGAAGCCTATGACACATTTATAAACATTGTAACCACTCTTTATGAAAAAAAACTGCCCATTAGTAAAAAAAAACGCTTAAACACAAATTTGCTGATAAGCCATGGTTAACCAAAGGACTACAAAAGGCGTGTAAAAAGAAAAAAAAATATTATATAAAGCTTTCCTTAAGAAAAGGACAAAAGAAGCAGAGCAGCGGTATAAAACATACAAAAATGAGTTAACATATATAATAAGATGTAGTAAAAGAGACTATTACAGTAAAGAACTGGAGAAAAACAAAGACAATATTAAAAAATACATGGACAATACTCAACAGTATCCTTGGAAATAAAAGCAGAAATACAAGCAACCCAACTAATATTCCAAAAAATAATAAAACGACTCAGAGTGTGAATATAGCTTCACCTGCAGATGAATTTAATAATTTTTTTGTTAACATTGGACCTAATCTGGCCTGAGAAATACCCACTACGGTGCCTACAGGTGATACAATATGCAATAACACTGCTGTAAAAGACTCCATCTTCATAAAGAACACAGACGAAAGAGAGGTCATTGAAATTGTTAAATCGTTCAAAAGTAAAACATCTACGGACTGTGATGGTATTGACATGCTATTAGTCAAAACTGTTATCGAATGCATAGTAAAACCACTGACATATATCTGTAACTTGTCTCTCCAATCAGGTATATTTCCCAATGCAATGAAAATAGCTAAAGTAATTCCGATATACAAGACGGGCGACAGAGGGGAACTCTCAAACTATAGACCAATTTCACTATTACCGCAATTTTCCAAGATACTTGAAAAAATATTCTATGAGAGAATTGACAACTTCATACTGAAGAATGATCTATTGTGTGAGCAGCAATATGGGTTCAGACACAAGAGGACAACTGCATATGCCCTAATGGAATTTACAGAAAAAATATCAACAGCCATTGAAAATAAAGAGTATTCAGTTGGAGTATTCCTAGATCTTAAAAAAGCATTTGATACAGTAGATCACAATTTATTATTAAATAAACTACAAAATTGTGGTATTGGGGGGTAGCACTGTCCTGGTTAAGTAGTTACTTAAAGAATAGATATCAGTATGTATGTGTTAGCAACAAAAACTCAGAGTTACTGAAGGTCACCTGTGGAGTCCCACAGGGTTCAGTTTTGGGACCATTATTATTCAATATGTATATAAACGACATATGTAAAGTTTCAGAAAAAATGGACTTAATATTGTTTGCCGATGACACTAATCTGCTATGCAGTGGAAACAATTTGGAACAACTTCTGGATACACTCGGAAAGGAATTAGGAAAGCTTAAACTGTGGTTTGATTCAAACAAATTAATGCTCAATTTAAGTAAGACAAAATTTATAGTCTTTAACAACCATCACAACAACCCAGTACCCAAACTCAGTGAAAATGGTGTAGAGATTGAAAGAGTATCTGAAACTAAATTTCTTGGAGTAATAATTGATAACAAACTGTGTTGGAAGTCACATATTAATTATATTAAAGGTAAAGTATCCAAATCAATTGCAATATTACACAGAGTGAAATATTTGCTGAATCAACCCACACTATACACCTTGTATCATTCATTAATACTCCCATACATGACATATTGTAATGAAGTATGGGGAAATACATATAAAACAAACATATATCCACTCTTTATGTTTCAAAAGAGAGCTATTAGAATAATAAACAAAGCAGCTTACAGGGAACCAACAAACCCACTTTTTCTTAAACAAAAAACTCTCAAGTTGAAAGATCTGGTTGACTTTAAAACCGCAATAATAATGTTCAAAGTGAAGAATTTATCACTGCCTGCAAATATCCAAAAGTTGTTCCAAACAAGGGAGAAACGATATCACTTCAGAGGAACATGTATATTTCAAAAGCCTACAGTGAGAACAACCACCAAGCAACACTGTATTTCAGTGCAAGGAGTCAGATTATGGAACGATTTTGTACCTGAATTAAAATCATGTACAACGCTTGGACAATTTAAACAAAAACTAAAGGAAGAAATACTCCAAACATATTTACAAGACGACATGTAAACTCACATAAGGATTGACATATCCAGCCTGTGTTGTGTTGTAGCTTAGTTTTTTTTTCTTTCTTTTTTTCTCTGTGACATTTTGTCTTAGATTTGTTTTTGAATAGTAACCACTTAACTTAGCCTAGCTTAGTTTTCCTTT
Source organism: Pholidichthys leucotaenia (assembly GCA_020510985.1). Lineage (NCBI taxonomy): Eukaryota > Metazoa > Chordata > Actinopteri > Cichliformes > Pholidichthyidae > Pholidichthys > Pholidichthys leucotaenia. Next base: position 276,504,594 of record CM035840.1, on the reverse strand, counting down.
TCTCTCAGTCACATTTTGTCTTAGCTTTGTTTTAAATTGTAATCGCTCTTGTCTTGTTTTCTCTTTTTTCTCTTTTGAATTCTTGGATGGAATATGGGTGGGCAATATAAGCTGCGGCTTCAGCCATCACCCATTTCGGATAACTTACGTGGAATTGTATAGTAGGAGGAGTCTTTGTCTAATTTGACCTTGTTGTTATATTATACAGTTTCTTTTAACCTGTACCGTACTATCCGAAATAAATTCATTCATTCATTCATTCATTCATTCATTCATTCATGGAAGGACGGGTCTGTACCTTCTATTTCTCACCCACCGTCTTGCTCCAGCATGGCATCCATGTCGTTTCTGTCTTATTTCACCCGGTATGTCAAAGTCTTGCGCTAGCATCTTGGTCTGGTTAAGTGCTAACAGCTGGTCTCTGCTGTAATGTATCCTGCTAAAAACAGTGGCTGCGTCTGCCGGCTCAGGAGACATTTGGGCGATCCGTGTCCGTCCATGATGGATAAGGTGTCGCCGGATCAGAAAGATTAGCAAGAGAAGCCAGATAGTCAATAGAAATAGGAAGAAATTGATCCACTGTTGCAAAAAGGCAGCCTACTCGTGTGGCACCGGAAGTAGATTGAGAATTGAGATTGAGATTAGTTCTACCCATAGAGAATGGGTAGAACTAAGAAACAATACAAGATATATGAAAACCAACCAAAGATAAAATGACAGGAGCTAAGAACACAAAAATACAACAGATAAACAAATATGGAAAAAGACCATGAGCACGGCGGAATCCCCCGTGCTCAGATCATGACAAGGAGAGAAGCAGGAGTAGGCTTTGCAGTTAGAAAGGAGATAGCAGCAATGCTTGATGAGGAACCAGTGCCAATCAACTACAGGATAATGACGATGAGACTCCCATTACAGCGGAAAATGTATGCCACACTCATAAGTGTGTATGCTCCAACAATGACCAACACAGAAGAGGTGAAGGAAGAGTTCTACAGTGCTTTACGTGAGACTATCAGCCGTGTACTGTCTGATGACAGGCTGATACTCGAAGAGTTTAATACTAGAGTTGGTTCACTAGGCAGTAATGGAGTAGACAAATGCAATGCTAATGGAGAACTTCTACTTGCACTATGTTCAGAGTACAACCTTGTGATAACCAACACCATATTTAAGCACAAGAAGACACACAAGAAGACATTGATGAACCCAAGATCTAAGCACTAGCCCTTGTTAGACTACATCATAGTAAGGCAGAGAGACATAAGGGATGTATTGGACACCAGAGCAATGAGAGGTGCGGACTGTGGTACTGATCATGCTATACTGAGATCTAGATTAAGGATTTTTAGATGAAAACAGCACTGTAGGACTGGTGCAAAGCCACCACAGAAGCTAGAAACTAGTGCACTGAAAGGCCGAAAGAAGCAGGAAGAACTTACACAGGAAATGGATGAAAACCTGAAAGACTGGGAGAGCAACAACTCAGAGAAAGACATAGTAGAGAAATGGGCAACACTGAAGGATGCAGTGCATCAGACTGCGAGTGATGTTTTAGGTCACCCTGAGATGAAACATCAAGATTGGTTTGATGACCATGATGAAAATCTGAAGAAATTACTAAATTACTAATTACTACTAGAAGTGAGGAATACAGCTAGGCAGGAAAATTTACAGTGTAACACACGGTTGAAGAAAAAGAATCACTCAAAGGCTCAGAGCAAGCTACAGAGGTACAACAGAGAGATGAAGTCCAACTGGTGGGACGACAAAGCGGAGGAACTTCAAACTGCAGCAGACATGAAGGACATGAAAACATTTTTCACAGGTCTGAGAGAAATCTACAGTCCGAAAGCAAGAGGATTGATCCAACTAAAGGCTACGGATGGTGGAACGGTTTTGCAGAAGAAAGACAAGATCCTGGACAGATTTGCAGACCATTTTAACCAACTACTAAATAACCCTGGAGGTCTCGCTGAAGAGGCTAAAGAAGCTCTAGTGCAGCGACCAGTTGTACCAAGTCTGGATGAACCACCAAATCTTGATGAACTAATGGCAGCTATCAGGACAACACAGGATGGTAAAGGTCCAGGAAGGGATGGAATTCTAGCAGAAGTTTGGAAATTTGGTGGTCAGCTAATCAACTGCCTGCACAAGCTCATCCAAGAGACATGGGATGCCCATAAAGTAGCTCAAGACTGGAAGGATGCAAGTATTGTGCCTTTGTTCAAGAAAGGTGACAGGAAAGATTGTTTAAATTACTGAGGTATATCACTGCTAGCCACTGTTGGTAAGATTCTCTCACATGTACTGCTGAACAAGCTCAATGAACACATCTTGCAGAATGTACTACTGGAAACCCAGTGCGGCTTTAGAAGTGGAAGAAGCACAATAGACATGATTTTCTGCTTGAAACAGGTTCAAGAAAAGTGTATTGAACAGAACATGCCGCTTTACGTAGTCTTCATTGACTTCAGTAAAGCCTTCAGTACTGTATCGCGACAAGGACTTTGGCCGATACTCAAAAAATATAGCTGCAGAGAGAGGTTTGTCAACCTGATCGAGGCACTCTATATAGGTATGCAAGCAAATGTGGCAATGAGTGGTTCAGTGTCTAAAGACTTCTCAGTAAGCAACAAGGTGAAGATAGGGTGAGTGCTGGCGCCTACACTCTTCTCGCTATATCTGTCAGCCATGCTTGAGGTGACCTTCAAAGACAGTTCAGAAGGAATACACATTCAAACAAGGAAAGAAGCAGACTTATTGAGCGTGGCACAGTTCAAAGCCAAGAATAAGACATCTATAAAGGTAGTAAGAGAAATTCTCTTTGCCGATGACAGTGCTCTAGTTGCACGCAGTGCAGAAGATATACAATCTTTAGTGGAGAAATCTGCAAGAGCAGCTAGCCAATTCAGCCTCAGAATCAACATCAAGAAGACAGAGTGCCTTTATCAACTGCCAAAGTTTCAGTTATCAACATCACTGCCAGAAAAGATCAGCATTGTTACAGAGCCACTTGTCAAGTGTAAGACTTTCAAGTATCTCGGGAGTACTGTTTCAGAGAATGCTAGGCTGGAGGATGAACTATCGCTCAGAATGGGAAGAGCAAGTGCTGTGTTTAGAAGCTTGAGGGAGAGACTATTAAATAATCTACATGTGTCTATCTGTGTGAAATGCAAAGTGTACAGAGCAACAGTACTGGCTACTTTATTGTGCGGTGCTGAAACTTAGACTGTCTACAGGGTTTAGGTAAAGAAACTCCACACGTACATGATGAGACACCTTCGAGCCATCATGAACATCTCATAGAAAGACAAGATAACCATCATAGAAGTGCTGAAACGAGCTGGTCTATCATCAATGGAGGACATGCTAGTACAGATGAACCTTAGATGGCTCGGTCATGTCGAGAGGATGGATCACCAGCTTTTCCCTTGGCAGCTACTCTCCTCACAGTGTAGTGATATTTAATAAAATATAGTGTAATGAAGTACAGAAATTATTTATTTTATTTAATAGTGGGTGTGCGAGGGGACAGAGTTAAACCGTCACTCCTACACTCACTAAATAAAATAGGAAAGCACTCATAAAAAGGGGGCACCAGTTCTAAAAGAACACTTTGTATTATTAACTTAATTTCAATTAATTAATTTCCGTACCTTCAATTACTTAATGGATCAGTCTCAAAATTTAAAGGAGTTCTTTTCCTGCCGTGATCTAGGAAACATATATGCGAAAGGAAAATGCTTCAACTTCTCTCATTCATCCTTTCATTAAACTCATTCAGGTTACATGATATGGCATTTACATAAATGATGGATAAACAGATAAATGATAACAGGTGTCTAATATCACATCAACTGTCAGTGGATTCCTGAACATAAAATCTAGCATTAAACCTTTGAGGAACCAAGAAGAAACCAGACTTTATGTTTCAACGGTAATGGAAGGCTGAAATGTCTAACAAAAACAGAACGCAATTTTATGGTGAAAATTCATAAGCTGATTATCTAAAAATGAACTTCTGAATTAATCTACAAAAATGAAAGGCAGTTACTTAAAATGAATAAGAATCTTCCTTCAGTTTATAGCTTTATCCTATGGCTGAGAGAATTGTACCATGAAGTGCAATTGTAATTTTAAAATTTTAGAACATCACGTTTAACCCAGCAGATAGGAAAATGGGAGTCTCACTTACGAACAGCTGTAGGTCCACATGTTCAGCGGGTCGGTGCCGGCTGGGGTTTGACCATTGGGACCCAGAGATGGAGCAACTGCTGCAAGGCTCCTTGATGTTCACAACCAACCATAAGAAGTGCAGACTAGGCCGGGGCTCGTGGACGGACAGCGGCAGCAGCAGTAAAGGCTGTCTCGGAGCAGCGTGGAGAGTCCTTTTGGCAACCAGTCTGAATTTATGATGTTTCTGGCTGCGAAACAAACTAAAAACTGAAGGGGGACGTCTCTGTCAGGCGTGGATGAGACAAAAAAAAGTCCAAAAAAACAACTTCTGTTCACTTTAAAATAGGAAAATTGAAAGTCCACCTTAATGGCATAAAAAGTCAGAAAATCTAAGAAAAACATTAAACTAGGATAAGAATGGCTTCTGAGGTGAAGGGAAAAAAAAAAAAAAAAAGGATTTTGAGAGTTTGACTCTCTTTAAGGGGAGCTCGTAAGAAAAAGATGGTTTCTCCTCAGTAGCCAGAAAAACGAGAGGACTACTGCAGGATTTGACAAACTTCACTCACAAAAAGGTTTCTTAAAATTCACAGAACAATTTAGACAAAAGAAAACTGCAAGGAACTTTGAAGAAGTGAAACAAAACTTTCATCTTATGAGCTTCTATTCTATCCTGCTTCTTTAATCTTAATCTTGATATTTCATTCTTCTGTTCTCTCCTTCTTCTTCTATATATTCTTCTCACATATATTATTCTTATCTGCAGGATGGCTCCAGCACTTTTTAACTGAAGCGCGCTGTTAGTCATAAAAACCGGGGCCGGTCGCAGACAGGCCAATCAGCTTTCATAAAGAGGAGTTTGAACAGGCCTTTGTCCAATGTGGAAACATCTCTTTGTTTGGGAACAGCCAATCAAATGAAAAGGGCATTATCCCGTGAAAGGTAGAGAGGAGTGATTTACCAGGAATGATATCGTACAAAGATTAATACCCATTCAGTTCTTATGAAATTATGTACTCAGTATAAAATCTAACTAAATTAAGTGTCTCGGCTAATATTCAGTGATCATGCATTTATACCATTACTAACAATATTGACATTCATTTGAATAACACTCATGAAAATAAACATTCCTAATACATGCACTTCACATTTAGATCAAGGATTAATGAATTCCTGCAAACCCTGGTCGGTGATCAAAAGGATGATTTTCATTGTCCTTAGGATCCTGAGGAGATGATAGCTGGAAATTAGAAAAACTTAAATGTTTAGTAAGATTAACACAAGGAAACACATTCCGTAGATGTCCACTAGGTGGTACTGTTGAGCTGTAGATAACTTCTTTAGATCTCTGTCACATGAGAGGAAAGAGCCTAAAGAGCTCTGGGATCTGTCTCAGAAATGGAGAAGGCCATAGACTTGTCTGGTTAAAAAGTTTATGACCTTTTAAGAGCATTAGTTTCCTGTAGGGCGGATGTTATCCACATGAACTGTCTACTATGAGATCTGGACTCCAGAGTTTATAGTCCACGTAAGCCTTTAAAAGCAAATTCTGATCCTTACCATCTCTGCAAGAGGGGAGTTGTTTACATCGGGGTCCTGGGAAAGGCACAGCATTCTTGGCCAGGCCTTGAGTGGAGGTGTTTTAATATGAAGAAAAGTGAGATTCCTGTAGAATGAAGAAAAGTGATCTTCTGGATTAGCCTGAGGGGACGCTGATGCTACAACAGTTATGTGAGGGCAAATGCAATCAGGGTAGACCAAGGCTCAGATTTAAAGACACTGTAAAAAGGAATCTGAAGAAGTTGGATATTGTCATATCCGGCTCTAGGGAGCCGGGCAATCAGAGCCAGGGGCAAGCCAGTGAGTCGTGATATTTTATTCAGGGTAAAGGGGAAGGGATGAGGAGAGCACAGATACTCATGCAGACGTACACTCACAGGTTGCACAGCGCAGAGGTAAGCAGCTCGTACCAGACGTGGGGGTAGCAAGACGTACATCCTCACAGCGGGATACAAACACAGGAATGCTGCAAGAGGAGTATAAGCTGACACCAGACGAAGGGGCTTTAGCTTAGCAATGTGTTTATGTCGCAGCCCCGAGTCATCGAGGCTGCTCCTATTTATCCTCATTGGCAGCGCCCCAGCTGATGAAGACTAATTGGCCCCAGCCGTCCATAATGCTGCCAGCTGGGGGCCAGCTGAGACGCTGCTCAATGGGAAGCAGGGATGAGGGAAAACATGGGCTGAGTGCCGAGACGGCATCTCAACCCATGGTGACAGAGCCCCTCCCTCAAGGTCGGGCTCCTGAACGACCAGGAACATCCCAGCCCCCCCCCCCCCCCCCCACCACCACCACCACCACCTAGGGTGGGAGGAAGGGAGGCGGACCGGAGGGGAAGAAGCCAAGGGAAGGACAACACCAATGGGGCAATGTAGGGTAGCGGGAAAGAAAAACCCAAATACAATACTGACAAAACAGAATAATTAACCCAGGTACAGATGGGGAGAAGAACTGGGTCAGCACGCCGGTTACATACTACCCAGAGAGTACCAACCATGCGTGACCCAGAGCAAGGAAAAAAGAACCACCAAAAAGGTACAGGGCAAAAAATGCTGAGTACGGTTAAATAAAGGGGAACCTATACACAGCGCTAATTTAAGTACATACACACACAGTCACCAAGAAAAGTGAGGGTGACTGGAACAAATGACAATTATAGAGCATGGTGTTACGGAAAACAAGGCACATGACTCTATAATGAACCAACAGGACAAAAAAGAAATACTGAGTGCAGGCAAAAAAAAAACCCACACACGAATATATAAATACCCAGTCACCTAAAGAAATGAAAGTGACTGGAATAAATGGATAACTGCAGAGCATGGTGTTACGGAAAACAAAACATAACTCTACAATACAAAAAACGAGGCTAGAAACATGGCACAAAAAGTAAAATGCTGAGCATGAGCGATGGAAAACACAGCACTATAAAAACAAATCCACCAACAGGACAAAACATTACACCCGAGTGACCTTAATAACAAAAGAAAAAGTGACACCCGAGGTGAATGGCAGGCAGAGTCCAAAAATGGCCGAGATGGCTCCGGAGATCTCCCCGCCCATTGTCCAGCTGGCGAATCAGGGGAAGAGAAGTGTTCGGACGGCGAACTCTGGACCCAGATCCCAGGAATCCAGTCCACCGGCAGCCGAACCAGGCTGCCCAGAGGGAAACACAGACCAGTGGGGGGAACCAGATCACCGAACCGAAAGTTCTGTGGGTCGGGTCGTCGACCCGCATCACTCAACCACCAGGACCGTTGAGACGGGCGAAGGATCAGAGCGGATCCCAGTGGAAGAGGCTCAGGGGAGAGCCGATGACGAGGGCGGCGGGCGTCAGGCCGCAGGAAAACGGCCACCTCCTCACCGGACCTGGACAATACTGGGGCAGCACCCACGTCGGACCCCGATCGGGCCTCAGGCGAACCCACGTTGGACCCCGACTGGGTCTCGGGCGAACCCACGTTGAATACTGCACCAGAACCGACCTCCAACGTTGAACCCGGACCCTCCAGCACCACGAGGAACAGCAAGTCCTTGCCGGTGACCCTGGAAGAAGGCTCAGAAAAGAAAACAGAACCGGGATCAGGATCACCGGCAGCGCCAGAACCCGGCGAGACGAGCTCAGACGCAGCGGACGGCTGCACCCGGCTCGTCTCCCCTGGAGATAGGCTGAAGTGCTCGGGGATAAAAAGAGAGAAAAGAAAGGAGAGCACTCGCCTGATCTCGGGTTCTGACGCCGTCCAGGACTGCGAAGATCCAGGATCCGTCGTCAGGAGGTCGTTGTCAGGCTCCCATCTAGCCGCGTCGGGCCCCGCAGCCAGCACGATGGTCAGCGCAGCTTGAGATCCCTCCAGCTCAGGTAACCCCGCCGACGATCCACTCGGCGTGAAGCCAGAAGAATCTCGTCCCGCCGGACCGAACCGCTCCTCCGTGGAGACCCGGGGACGCTCAGTCGTCGGCGTAGACTCCACGCAGCAGTCAGTCCCCCTCCTCCGTCTGCAATGTAGCTGCGGAACCACAGGCCCTCTCCATATCCCACCACGTTGACCCGGAGCCGGGGACCACTCGGCGGAGAGAGACACAGAGGATGCGGGATTAGGAATACAAGTTACAGCAGGTGGGGAGAGTTCAGGGAGCTGCGAACCCTGAACTTCTCCAGGGATGTGACAGAGCAAATCATTAAGCAGGTGTGAAAAAACAATGACTTGCCTGCCCCCTGGAGGTTGAGTATCGCCTGCTGTAGTGGAATCTGCTTCTTCCTCTCCCCGCCCGGCGATAACGGAGGACCCCCCAGGAATTCGTCTGAGGGTCGCTCGCGTTGTCTCCAGCAGAGAGCTCACCAGGCCGGGATTCCAGGCACACACAGCGGTCAGGAAGCGCGTCGAGGAGGAGGGGGAAACAGCCGGGGTGAGCCAGCCCGAATGTCCAGGAATGACAGCGGGGAAACGAGGCTCAGGGGACGAGGCTGTAGAATCTCCACACTGACGAGGCGAAGGGATGACAGCTGCGTGGGAGGAACGGTCCTGACGATGACCCAGAACTGGATCCGGACGAGGTTCGTGCAGAGGTGACTCGGCGATGTGATGACGACTACTCCCAGGGGACGAAGCGAGGGGGAAACCCAGGATTCGCCGCTCCAGATCGGAGATCGAGACGAGGAAGGCGTCGAGCACGGGAAAGCTTCGTAGCCCTGAAGTCCTCACCATCAATCTCACTGCCGCCGCCACATGCCTGAAGGTGGTGACAGGAAACACAGTAGAGCTCGTGACAGCCACTCGACCCCGGACATAACTGCTGTCAGCTGCGGCTCCTTGAAGGGAATCCCGAGTGACGTGGCGCAGGTCGGGGGAAGTCCTCTGGTTGGCGCGAACTCCCGGACTGGAATGGCGGCAGGAACGGGACTCCGAAGCGGGGAAAGACGTCGCCCACTTCGACTCCCTGCCGGGATTTCCATCCACCCCGTGGAGCTTCTCTCGCTGTGTACCTGCAGCGTCTATCCTGGCACTGTCCTCCAGATGGTACAGAGAGTGAGGGTGACAGTCCAGGAGTTCCTCAGCACGGCCCGGATGCCAGCGTCTCGCGTTGGAGGCGTCGTGCAGGGTGAAGAACGTCCCGTCAACAGCCTCCGAGATGGACCTCAGCTCGTCGCCCTGGCGCCGGAAGTGACTCCTGGGAAACGGCATGCTAGCAGCGCTGACACCCGGACAGAAAGGTACATTTCCACGGCGACTCACGGCCGCCGGTAACTCTTCTAGCTGCGACATACTGTCATATCCGGCTCTAGGGAGCCGGGCAATCAGAGCCAGGGGCAAGCCAGTGAGTCGTGATATTTTATTCAGGGTAAAGGGGAAGGGATGAGGAGAGCACAGATACTCATGCAGACGTACACTCACAGGTTGCACAGCGCAGAGGTAAGCAGCTCGTACCGGACGTGGGGGTAGCAAGACGTACATCCTCACAGCGGGATACAAACACAGGAATGCTGCAAGAGGAGTATAAGCTGACACCAGACGAAGGGGCTTCAGCTTAGCAATGTGTTTATGTCGCAGCCCCGAGTCATCGAGGCTGCTCCTATTTATCCTCATTGGCAGCGCCCCAGCTGATGAAGACTAACTGGCCCCAGCCGTCCATAATGCTGCCAGCTGGGGGCCAGCTGAGACGCTGCTCAATGGGAAGCAGGGATGAGGGAAAACATGGGCTGAGTGCCGAGACGGCATCTCAACCCATGTTGACAGATATAGACAGGAGCTCCTGGCAGCAAAAGGCAAAGGACAGAGCTGCGTGGAGGAATCTGATCAGACCTAAATGAAACAGTCATTGTTGCCACTGACAGACTGCTGCGATGATGACTTTCCATGGGCAATCACTTTGCCTGTTATGCTGTATGTGTTTCTGTCATTTGGTTGTCTACTGTCATGCTGCTGTTACACTGTAATTTCCCAGTTTGGGATCAATAAAGTACATCTATCTATCTATCTATCTATCTATCTATCTATCTATCTATCTATCTATCTATCTATCTATCTATCTATCTATCTATCTATTCAGTATATCAAAAACAGTAATTTACTTTTTACACCACATTCCAAATTATTATGCAAATGACATTTGTCTCTGATTTTCCTAAATAGTCAATGCAAATGACAGTCAGTATTGTGCTGGTGCACTTATTGTGAAGTGCAATGTGGTTCCCTACATAGCGGTGTAGGCTGCCATAGGCATGGTCTCTTATGCCGGATTATCCCGCTGGGTGCTTGCCGTGTACTGCTACTTCATATTACCAATAAAGCTGTGTTCAATATTACCACTCTCTTTGCCTCATTCATCACCAGGTTTGTGGACATAACATTTGGCGACTGAGGATTAACTCATGGAACATGACACCACTCAGTCTCTTCCTTGAGCTCCCAGGCGAGCCACCAGTGTCATGGGCACATTGGTTGGAGGCCTACCAAACTTAGGGACCTTGGGAAGCTCCATAAGGTGAGGGCACGTGTGCTTCTCATCCATAACCTGGGTATTGAAGGCCAAAGGGTCCTATGGACACTTGGCGCATTGGACTCATATGAAGACATCGGGGAGCTGCTAGCTAAACATTTCTCCACCCCAGAAAGCATGATTGTTTGGAAAATTGGCTTTCACCGTAAAATGCCAACGCGTTGGTGAGCCTATCAGCCAGTATGTCATTGACTTGAAGCAGGTAGCTAGTGAGTGTCATTTGGGGCCTCTTGAAAAAAAAGATGGTAGGCAACCAACTAGCAGAGCACACATGCAACACTGAGCTGCATGATAGGCTATTAATGGCGCCTAATGACTTGACATTAGCTTGAACCATTGAGGTAGCTCTCCGGTTGGGGGCTTTCGATAAGCTAGCTGTGGAGCTACATTGGCGCCAGTTACAGAAGCCACTGAAGCCGCCTGCCTCAGCTAATGTTGTGGACCCTGATAGCGAGGAAAGCTTGGATGAAAATTACTGGGAAAACAATGCTGTCAGCCGATGGTCTGCCCCGGGAAACTCCTGTTGCAGGGGTTGTGGGCCCATGACACACCACCATAAAGTGGTAGAGTGCCCGGCAAGAGGACAACGTTGTAGTAGATGTGGACGCTTGAATCACTACACCAGGGTGTGCTATTTGTCTTAACTGGGGAACCCATGGGAGAAATCATCCCGCCCGCCCCTGACGGACAACACTGGTAGTGAATGGTACGAAGAGCTAACAGACACCCTCGCTTTCGAGTTGGCCACTTCTCGCTCAGTGTCGGTACCCATGTCGATGAGCGACATCATGCTTGTCCCTGTTGCCTGCGGTACTTAGCCGCAGTTGGGTGGGGGATCTGCAGCTACGACCTAACACTACAACACTACAACATTTATAGAAGAGGATGGGACCAGACTGAAGAGCATGGAGTTACCACATGTGCAGCAGCTCATCAGGTCAAGTAAGATTCCACTTTGGGTTATGGACTTGGTTCAGGTTTGGGGTGATGAACGACTTCAGCAAAGATGGGCCAAACGACAGCCAGCAAAACATCAATCATGTCTGCGGGTAGTGTCGAAGTTGGGAGCGGCGTGCTTCTAGTTGTCCAATGGCTTGATGAGGCATGCCAACCAGCTATGGTGTGTCCAGTAGGATGCTCCAGATGGCGAGGCAGGACGGGAGTCGGTGATGGCGGTGTGGGATCTGGGCTCCGAAGTCCAGAAGATCAGCCATCCCTCTGGGGGCCTGCTGCCTCCAGGGCACACCTGCTGAGGGGCTGCCCTGGCTCCCCCCGTGCTGGTTCCACCTTTCCCACCCAAGTGACTGTGCGATAGCACATTGTTTATAGTTTTGCTGTTATTGTGTGTTTAAAATGTTTAGTTTAGGAGCACGGCAGATATTTTTTTAGTTTGAATGAAGGTCTTTTAGTTTGATTTGGTGGCAGAATAATCCACCGTGCCATGCGGGCCGCGTGGTTGTCCACCCACCGGCCCTATATTAGGCTGTTTTGTGTAAGTGTGTTAGGCCCTTTTAGAACCTTAGTTTACATTATTTTAGAGTGTGATTCGGGTTCCAAATTGAGGTGGATTTGATTGTATGTGTGGTTTTGGACTTTGTAAAGGGGGGAGGAATGTGCTGGCGCACTTATTGTGAAGCGCAGTGGGATGACGCCGACTTCCTGTCGTGTCACCGCACCGCCCTTTATAGAGGGGTGGGCCGCCATAGGCACAGTCTCTTATGCCGGATGATCCCGCTGGGTGCACTGGGTATACTGCTACTTCATATTACCAATAAAGTTGTGTTCAACTTTACCACTCTCTTTGCTTCATTCATCACCAGGTTTGTGGACATAACAAGTATTTTTAAGTCATCAACCGTTAGAGCATAATTCAAATTTTATTGGACAAACCTCCCAATGATAACTATATTTTAAAAAAAAATCAAAATGCACTGCACCAAATTATTATGCCCAAAAGAGTTTCAAAACATTTTACTGGTTATAAATAACTCATAATGGTCATTTGTTGAATTTGCAGCATTAGAAGGTTATATTTATTGAAATTAAAAGCAATTTAAAACAAAAACATCTTAACAGGACAAGTTACATGTTAAAATAGGACCTCTTCTTTGATATAACCTTCACAATTCTTGCATCCATTGAACTTATGAGTTTTTAGAGAGTCTGCTTGATTTTATTTTTTTTTTTTTTTGCAAGATGTCAGAATAGCCTCCCAAAGCTGCTGTTTTGATGTGAACTGCCTCCCACCCTCATAGAACTTTAGCTTGAGGATACTCCAAAGGTTCTCAGTAAGGTTGAGGTCAGGGGAGGATGGGGACCATATCATGAGTTTCTCTTCTTTTAGGCCCATAGTAGCCAATGACACAGAGGTATTCTTTGCAGCATGAGATGGTGCATTGTCATGCATGACGGTAATTTTGCTACGGAAGGCAATCCACCATCCACCAACTATCACTATTTTATTGACAAAAATATTTACCACTCTTGACCACTAGGGGGTATGTCGCAGTTCTGCACCATACACACTCAAAGGGTTAAGTTTTCATGAAATATCTAATGTTTTTATACCTTGCCCAAGGCATTGCACTATTTGATGCTTTTTGGCAGCAGAGAGATCGTTTTTCTTTCCCATATTGCTTGGGCTGCACGGTGGCGCAGTGGTTAGCACTGCGGCAGCACAGTTTACCCTTGGCCGGGGGATTGTGGGGATCGTGGGATCGTGGGTTCGATCCCAGCCCCGGACCAACAGTGATCTGTGTGGAGTTTGCATGTTCTCCCCGTGTTGCGTGGGTTTACTCCGGGATTTCTCCGGTTTCCTCCCACATGCCAAAAACATGCATGTTAGGTTAATTGGCTGTTCTAAATTGTCCCTAGATATCTGTTTCCTATAGGCCCTTAGAATAGAGGGTTAGTATTAATGAAAGCGCTTTGAGTGGTCTTTGTGACTAGAAAAGCGCTATATAAGTGCAGGTTAGTTAGTTAGTTAGAAACCTGTAGCATGCTTAATAATGTGGAACATCTTTCTTTAGTAGTTTTCCTTTAATTGGGCTTACCTGGCACACTATTATGACAGGTGTCTGAGACTGATATCAGTGATCCAAAGAGCCCTGAGACACAATATCATCCATGAGTTTAACTGAAAAACAAAAACTGAATGTTTGTGACACTAAAATCCTATTTGTATAATAATTTGGAATGTGGTGTATGTTAAAGATAGAAAGATTATATTGTACTGAGGGAAATTCAGACTCTCAGGAAAACTGACGCTTATGAATTAATCGTTAATCAATTGATAAGGTGAATCAACTAATGATTAATTAATTAATTGATAACTTGCATCTCTACGGGGGGGGGGGGGTGTGAAAAGTTCATAGTGGTCAAATTTGGACAAATGTGATTTATTTTTCAAATTTGGCAGAAGGCAGGTCCAAAATGCAGGACTTCAGGTTTGTGAGATTTATTTACACAAAATAAAGCAGCTCGAGGGCTTAAAACCCTGAGACATTCTGCCACCTTCCCTGGGTGTGGGGGCCTGGGGGCTCTCGGGGCATTGGTCAGGGGCACTGGGGTGGGCACAGGCCCACTGTGTGTGTGATGGGGGGGGGGGGGGGTCCGGGGTGGCGTGTGCGTACGGCATGTGCGGAGGGCGTGAACCTGTTTCCTGCCCAGGAAGGGGGGAGGGGACATTCTCCTACTGGCGCCTGGGGCCCGGAATCTTCTGTTGGCCCCACTGGGGGAGTGGGGGTGCACCGCGCCAGCCTCCCCTCCTGAGGTGGCTGCATGGCTGTCCTGGGGCTTGCTGGCTTCGGGATATTTGTGCTCTGTGGGGGTTGATGGGGCTGTCTTGCTTGTTTGGCATTTCCAGAGGGGGGGTGCTGTGACCTGCTGCCCTCTATGTATGTTTCCTGGCAAACCACTCACATGCACACACTCACTTTGAGCGCGCTCTAATACATAAATATGCACACACACACACATATATGTTCTTTTGCAGGTGCAGATACCAGACTCGTGATGAGACCTTTTCAGAAGAAGAAACAGTTTGTCTTCTGTTTGTTTCAGTGTCAGTTTGTTTGTTTTTTCTGTTTGTTCCTCTCTCTTTTCTTTCCCCCTCCCCACCACTCCCTTTCCTATTCCCCTACTGTTGGGTCTATCATGGGTAAAACAATTTAAATAAAGTATTAAAAGTTATTACAAGAGGAGTCTATAAATAATATACAGTACATCAATATGAGCTGTATAAAGCTCCTTTTGTCAAAGTAAATCTGTTTGGCACAATAAGGGTAGCAGATTTCTATTCTGTTTACCCAGCTGCTTGACAGGACAAGGGAAAAAAATGAAAGCCCAAACCAAAACCACAGATGATGACAGGAATAGTAATGAGCAACTATAAACATGACTATTATAATAATACTAAAAAGCAAGACAACGAAAACTAAGACAAGGATAATTTAAACACAAGAACAGAACCAAGACTATGATAATAATAAATAATAATAAATAGAGAGAATCCCAAAATGCAAGCTTAAAGTGAGGACGGGGGCTGGAACACATGTCCTGGTGATAAGAAAATATAAATTACAAAAAAAAGGTGAAGACACGGGCCCAACCCATGCCCTGACATTGCCCCCAACCTTAAGGGGTGGCTTCCAGCTTACCCTGAAACACCAACAAAAAACCACCTTCCCAGTGTGTGTGTGTGTGGGGGAGGGGGGTGGAGATAAGGCCAGGTGGGCCAAAATAATCGTCCCCCCATACATAGTCCAAAACAATAAAAAAACAACTAGTGGGGGAAAAACAAAGTCCAAGACCCAAGAACAAGGTGGATCGGGAGGCCTACTAGAGTCCTAGGGCCACAGGACCAGAAAACAAGGTGGGTCAGGGGCCCTGCCCAAGTCCATGAGTCCCCAGACTGGAGAAAAAGGTGGGTCAGGGGGTCTACACCAGTCCATGGACCCCCCCAGACCAGAATGCAGGCTCAATCGGGTGGCTTGCCACTGTCTTTAGGCCACCAGAACACAGAGCAAGGTAGAACAGCAGCTGCAGGGGCACAGACCTGGCCAAACAAAAATAAAGGAGGTTTATGCTCTGCAACCGGTGCCTGCTGACGGTGTAGGTGTACCAACCTCAGCAGGAGATGACAGAGGCGCACCGGCCTCAGCAGCAGATGTTGGAGGTGTGTTGGCCTCTGGGTCCAGTGACTGAGGCGCACTGGCCTCAGGAGCAGACAATGAAGAGTTACCGGCCTCAGGAACTAACGGTGAAGGCCCACTGGCCTCAGGAACTAACGGTGAAGGTGCACCAGCCTCAGGAACAGATGCTGAAGGCTCACTGGCCTCAGGAATGGCAAGAGGAGGTGCAACAGCCTCAGGCACAGATGATAGAGGTGTACTGGCCTCAGCAACAGACAGCAGGGGTGTGCCAGCCCCTGGATGTGATAACTGAGGTGCACCAGCCTCAGAAATAGCAAGTGGAGGTGCACCGGCCTCTGCAGCAGACGGCTGAGGCTCACTGGCCTCTGGAGCGGATGATGGAGGCTCACCTGTCTCAACAACAAATGGTGGAGGCTTACCGGCCTCAACAGCAAACGATGTAGGCTCACTGGCCTCTGGAACAGACAGCACAGGCACACTGGCCTCAGGAACAGACACGAAGGTGCCCTGGCCTCAGGAACAGATGGTGGAGGCTCACGTGTCTCAACAGCAAAAGATGGAGGCTCCCTGTCCTCAGGAACAGACAGCGAAGGTGCACCGGCCTCAGGAATGGATCGCAAAGGCACACTGGCCTCAGGAACAGATGATGAAGGTGCACCGGCCTCAGGACCAGATGGTAGAGGCACACCACCCTGTGGAACCTACAGAGAAGGCGCACTGGTCTCAGGAACAGACAGCAAAGGCACACCGGCCACAGGAACAGACGGTGAAGGCGCACCAGCCTCAGGAACAGATGGCTAAGGCACACCAGCCACAGGAACAGACGGTGAAGGCATGCCAGCCACAGGAACAGATGGCAAAGGCATGCCAGCCACAGGAACAGACGACGAAAGCATGCCAGCCACAGGAACAGATGGCAAAGGCATGCCAGCCACAGGAATAGACGGCAAAAGTGTGCCGACCACAGGAACAGACGGCGAAGATGTGCCGGTCTCTTGAACACATGATGGAGGTGCACTGGTCTCTGGAACACATGGCTCCTCCACCTCCGGCATGAGGGAAAACTTGTAGGGCAACAGGAACTCTTTGAGGAAGGCAGGAATGTCCTCCTTCAGGTGGCGTTTCACTGCTACTATCTGATGAGCCCTTCTCCATGCCACATCCTGCCATCCATCCATCCATCCTTGGTAACATTCTCCCACTTCCTGCAGCTTGTGGCGGGGGGCAAATTCCTCGTGCATGGAGCTCTGGAAAGAGGAAAGGCAGGTGATATCCAAGGAGTGGGAGCGGCAGCAGATTTTACAGCAGAAACGGGTGGTAAGGACTCAGCAGTGATAGGTGGGTTGCTGCTGAGTCCCCCCACCACCACCACCATCACCACCAGGAACAAGGCAAGATCCTTCATTAATGGTTGTATAATGAAAAGGTACTTGCATTGTGTCCTGCTCTGTTGCAGCTGAAGAGCCAGGCGGGTCCTGCTGGGTGGCTGTGGAGACTATCTGACCACAGGGCAAAGTAGATAGGCAGCTCCTGCACCCAGGGAAACACCCCCAGAGGTGGGTTGCACTCCAGCTCCCAAGCTGCGGCTATCCACAACTTGCTCTCCTCCTCAGGATCGCAGCAGCTGCAGGTCGGGGTAACCAGGGTCCACAGTCTCTCCATGGCCCACCACTGCTGGTCGGTGAAGAGAACACAACCCGCCATAGCTGAAAAAAACTAAAAGTCTGCTGGGTCCGACTGGCGACATCCCAGTGTCACGGTGTGTGCCCCTCTGGGGCAGAAGGCAGGACCTAAATGCAGAACTTAAGGTTTGTGAGATTTATTTACAGAAAATAAAGCAGCTCGGGGGTTTAAAACAATAAAGCAAGGCTTGACAATGCTAAGGCAAAATATAAAGCTGCACGAGACAGGAGTCAGACATGACAGGAAAAGATTTGAAGCGTGTTCCTCACACAGCAGGACTATAGGATGTCGCACTGGGCTAAGGGGCGACATCCCTTAAATAAGGCAAAGGAAATTAACAAAATCACAAACAGCTGTCAATAATCAAGAACTAAAGACAGCACAAAACAAGGTAGATGAAAACGGAAGTAAACAAAAGGTGCTGTCAAAATAAAAGTCCAAAGCAAAACCACAGATGATGACAGGAATAGTAACAAGCAAGCATAAACATGATTGATAATAATACTAAAAAGCAAGACAATGAAAAATAAGGCAAGGATAATTTAAACACAAGAACAGAACCAAGACTGTGATAACAAATGAAAGCACCAAGGTGCTGTGCCTTGGTGCCTGTGGCATGGTAGCATGAACGGCTGTAAAAAAAAATGTGGCACTCCGACCTCTACTGGCCCGGGATAGTTATTACAATACCTTTTTTCACTGCAGCATTGACAGAAATGGTGAGTTAAATTTGTGTTTATTTCAAAAACAAAGTGTTATTTTGAAAATCTGGCAAATTAAAAATCGAGAAAATACAGTGATACAATGATGCAAGCCATTGATCAGTGATACAATGAAACAACCTAAGTTGTTCCACTTAATTTTGACCGGGCGGGCTGAAACAGAGAGGCGGACAGACAGACAGACGGACAGATACACACAGCCACAAACAGATGCACTAACTGATTACTGTATGCGTCCGTTACACTGAGGCATAACAACAATAATAAAAACTGAAAAGGAGGATGGGGGCTGGAGCCCATGTCCTGTTGACAAGAAAATATGAATTACAAAGCAAGGCGAGAACATGGGCCCAACCCACGTTCTGACACTTCCATTGGTGTTGCAGGGTTTGGATCCCTGCGGTTGAAAAATAAACCACATTTGATCAAATCTGACCACTATGAACTTTTCAGCCCCCCCTCAGAGTTCCCATTTATTTCATGTGCTGGCCTTACACACATTAAATGTGACAGAATATGAACATGGCAGTATAAGATCTGTAAATTGACCATACCTTGGCACATAATTTTGCTATATCCATTTTCATTATCGGGTGTGCTAATGTTCCATGTGTGAGATACTGTATTTAGCTCTGGATCTGCTGTAGACACAACCTAAGTTGTGGTTGATGATTGCACTAGGCTTTCATCACCTCATTATTGTAAGGGATGCCCGGTTTGTCTGATGTCAGGTCTTCCGGTACAGAAACTGGATTTTGAAGTCATGATGTACAATACAATACTAAGCTACAGATGAAAGTGTCTTTTATGGTACTGTCATATCCCCCAGGTTTTTCTTTAGGGTATGAATTTTTTTTCCCTCATCTGAATGGAGTTCAGCTCCAATCAAAGTATGAGCTGTGGTGGGAGGATGAAGTAAATGCATAGGGTACAAAGCACAAGTCTTATTTATACATATGACTGCACAGTTATGTAGTCAGATAACCCCAGGTATTCATGAACAGTTCTGAAAAATCTCATTACTGCATTCCAGCTACATCTGTAACAACTTTTTGACTGAATGCAGCATATCCTGATAGCATGTAAGACATCATTTTTTACAAGATCTTTTTTGATATTTTACTTATATTTGACACCACCTCTATCAATTTGTTAATCAATAAAACATCAGTTAAGACAGGCACAGTAGTTAAATCATCACTGTTAAATTAATGGTTGATAATTACTAATTTCACAATTAATTAAAAATTCTGCCCATTCTCATTCTGGATGTGTAATGTGTTGCCATTTCCTATAGAAACATCTAACATCACTACATTATTGGTGTGACATTATAATAGAGTTTAAAAAATAAGTTTTTCTTTAAATCTGTATATTAATGGGTTGCTGTCAGAAGTAGAAGGTGATTGGTTCAGGTGTGTCAGCTTCAAGCACTGCATGTGAGCAGTGGTGAATTGATATGATGGCTGCTGATGAAATACAAGCGTTATATAGACAGTGAAGTCAAAATTTGCTTTTAAAATGCAGTTCACATGTTCAGACGACTGCTCTGTGGATCATCATGGCGGAGGAGTTTGAGTGCCTGAATGATCTCAGGAGCTATGTTGTCTGCGCCAACTTGCCCCTGGTAGGGTCTCCCAAGAAAAACGTTACATCAAGGACCCAGTGTGCCCAACAGAGGCACATGAGTCCAGCCTCCAGTGGGCTCACCACCTGCAGGAGGGATCATGGGGATCACAGTGCTATGTGAACTGGGCGGAAGTCTGGGCTACTCTGCTTGGACAGATTCTCACGCATCCCCGATCCCCGGATAAGCGGTAGAAGATTGATGTTCAAGATACAGTCCTGTGTCTCACAGCTTTGTTCACACTCCACCCTATACTGCCACCTCACCGTCTGTGAGGGACACAATTTTTTTTTGAACTGCTGTTTAAAGAGGACATGAAACACTTCATGTAATAATCATAATTGAAAAAATGGATTTGTACTCTATTTTACAGGCTTGACTCTGTGTCACAGGATTAAAATAAAATGTGATTGAAATTATTTTTTCAGATTTGAAAACTACCATATTGGTCCGTGAAACCACTAGGTTGGTTGGCACTCAAAGGACTGCATTTGCTACCGTGGAGAGTGTTTACAACAAGACCCAATCTCAGAGTGCATGACCAAAAGCCTTCCAGGAAGTGAACATATGGTCAGTGTCACCAGGTGCTGACTCCAAAAAAATGGCTCCAGAAGTAGCCATAATAATTACGTTTGTCCCAAAAATGCATATTTAATGCTAAGCAAAAAAATTTATTTTCACATCAGTCAATCAATTTTGACCCAGCACACACGCTGGGAAGCGGGGGTGAATTTTTTTATAAGTCAATTTTACGTGGTCTAGTGGAGGACCAGTAAAGTGGATAATAATAGGAGTGGTGTATGCAGTTGGCACTTTGACTGACAGGGTGGAATGACAAGCTGATAAAGCCAGGCGGAGACGTCACATCCTGCTAAGTGTAATGTACAGTAGCTCAGTTTGGTGTGGAAGTGTTGGCATTAGCAATCATTTTTACAGCAAAGTTATGGCAACTACTATGGCTTGTAATGCAGTTGGTAGTGCTAACCGGTCTGTTGCTATTTTTTCTTGATTTGTACAGGAAAATCAGTGTAGTCATTTTTTAAAAATTATTATTACCCCTGAAGGGGTATTGTTGACACACCTCCGGATGAATGAGCAGTGGCAGCATTAACACCTAGCTTGTGAACAGGATAACTAGAGGAAGACATGACATGCTTTTCAAATCAATTCCATAGTTGTCTATCCATCCATCCATTTTCTACTGCTTTTCTGGAGGTCCAGGTCAACAGAGAAGCCCAGACTTCCATCTTCCAGGTCACCTGCTCCAGCTTTTCAGAGAGGATACCAAGGCGTTCCCAGACCAGCTGGGAGACATAGTCTCTCCAGCATGTCCTGGGTCTGCCCCAGGGTCTCATCCCAGTGGGACGTGCCTGAAACATCTCAAGTGGAAGGCATCCAGGAGGCATCCTGATCAGATGTCCAAACCACCACAACTGGCTCCTTTTGATGTGGAGAAGAAGCGGTTCTACTCTGAGCCTTACCCAGATGACTGAGATCCTCACCTTATCTCTAAGGGTGAGTCCAGCAATCCTACGGAGAAAGCGGATTTCAGCCACTTGTATCTGTGATCTTGTTCTTTCACTCATTACCCAAAGCTTGTGACCACAGGAAAATAGATTGAGCAGTAAACCAACAGCTTTGCTTTAGAGCGCAGCCCCCAATTCAACACAACAGACCAGGTACAACATCCGCATCACTGCAGATGCTGCTCTGATCTATCTGCCAATCTCCCGCTCCATTCTCCCCTCACTCATGAATGAGACCCGAGATACTTAAACTCCTCCACTTGGGGCAGGAGCTTGTCCCTGACAAGGAGAGGACAATCCACCCTTTTCCAGCTGAGAACCATGGCCTCAGACTTGGAGGTGCTGATTATCATCCCAGCTCCTTCACACTCAGTAGCAAACCATCCCATCAGGCTGATGGGATTCATCGAGAGGCCAGCCATGGTCCATGCCGCAATGTTTGGAGGGGCCAAAAACCCTCTCTGGCCTCACAAGAGGAGGAGATCCCTTAGGGGGCTGGGCAGAGCCCTTTGCCAGATGTTCAAAGAAACTGGAGAACCCAGGAGGCTGACCCATGTCTCAGGCTGTCCCCTGTGGACCTTTCCAATGACTGGGGTGAAGGGCGGCAAAATGTCTTCCCCCTGATACCCCAACCACCTCAGGTGTAGGGGCAGGAATGGTGATCCCCTTGGGTCATGGGTCACAGATGCCCCTGGATGAAGAGGATGAGGTGCCGACCTCCAGTGAGGGTGACAAGCTGGAGGCACAGAGCTCAGGAGAGGGTGACAAATTGGAAACACAGAGCTTAGGAGAGGGTGATGAGCTGGAGGCACAGAGCTCAAGAGAAGGTGACGAGCTGAAGGCCCTTTCCGAAGGCGACAAGCTGAAGGCCCCCGGTGAAGGGGATAAATCACTGGCCCCTGGCACAGGTGATGAGCTGGTGACCACCGGCAAAGTCAAAGAGATGCTGACTCTCACCAACAGAGACCCAACATAGACCTCCACTGAAGGCTCAGATGATACCACCTCAAAAAAGGGGGAGAGAGAAAAGGTTAATTATGCAGCACCCAGATGCACTGTTACAGAGACAGGCAGCGAGGGGTTAGCATCCCATAGTTGCCGGGACTGACTCTCCCCCCCGAAAGCAAGGCAAGGTGTACAAATCGATGGAAAAGAAATTAGTAACAATACTTGCCTTACTCCCTTCTGCTTAGTTGCCGGTGAAGACCCAGGCCATGCTGCAGCAGACGAGACAACCTTGGGGAAGCTGCCTGGGTGCTGACCTCAGGAGACGCTGGCAAAACAGAAGGTGAGGTCTCAAGCAAGAGAGCAGGTGAGGAGGTCTTGAGCAAGTGAGGCAGCAGTTGAAGAGGTCTCCAGCAATGCGGTGGGTAAAACGACCCCGGGCAGAGCTGTAGGCATGGTGACCTCGAGTGGAGGAGATGAGTCATCTTCAGGTGAGGGAGATGAGTCTTCCTCGGGTGAGGGAGAAGCATCATCCTCTGGCACCAAACCAGGTCCGTTAACCTCAGGGTGATCAACGATCTCCTGAGAGGCTGCCAGTATGGCAACGACCTCTCGGGACGCAGGCGGAACCAACAACCTTGTGGCCACAGCTGTGGGCAGCTGCTTCAACAATGGAGGTGGAGAACATGGCCCATACGGATATGATGTCTCCAGACTCCCTCGGAATGTGGTCAAAGTTCTTCTGGAGGTAGGAGCTGAAGACCACTCGGATAGGGGGCTCAGACAGACGTTCCCAGCAGACGTCTGTCTGTGTTTAGGAGATCACTGAAGATCATTGATAGATGAACAATTTGCCAAATCTCTCAATGATCTCCACCTCTGTGTAAATGACAAATGTTCTTCAGATGTTTCCATCATTGTTGCTTGTTATTTCGAGGTCCGAGTTAACAGGACACAATATGAAAATGACTTCATAGTAATTCACAGCCTTTAAACACTGCCGTTGTATTCTGCAAAAAGATCAGTGAGTAAACCTGCCGCAATTGGCTACATTTCCCAGTGAAAAAAGAAAAAAAAAAAAATCCAACAAATGAATTCATATTACTGTAAGTGATATTCATATCTGCATGTTGCACAGTGGGGATTCGGCTGTTCTTCAAATGACTTTTTACAACTATAATATTCATGAAATACAGGACACACACGGACAAGAATATTTAAGATGACAACAGCTGATAAACCATCTCCTCCTTCTCCTCCTCCCCAAAATAACTATCTAGCTTTAATTCCTGTGTTTAATGACAAGCAGCCACACTGATGATATTCATGCCTCCATTTTAAATTTGTCAGCGAGCATGATCAGGAACCCTGGTGCAATTTGTCCACACAGAAAAACACCATCTGAATAGTAATCCACCTTTGATTATGCATTCCTCGCTCTTAAAGGTGATGAGAAGGCCAAATTTGATTAGGTTACTGCATGTTACACCCGAAACCAACCTCCAAATAATTAAGAGCATTAGGAAAACCAACTTGTACTTTAAGTTTGTCTTTCCATTGCCGTAATAGTGAAATGGAATTGGATGCACCCATAAATGCGCTCTGCACTTTATACAACAGATTGTTGATTAGATCATCGTAATATGGCCCTAAATATATGGTGGATGAACTTTACCACAGCATTCTGTTTTTCAGATTTGCTATATATTACATTTATTTTATAAATAAGATACAGTGAGTGCATTCTTCTTTCGGCTGCACCCTTTAGGGGTCTCCACAGCGGATCATCTGTTTCCATCTCACCCGATCCCCTGCATCCTCTTCTCTCACACAAACCCTTTCCATGTCCTCCTTCATTACATCCACAAATTTTCTCTGTAGTCTTCCTCTTTTCCTCCTGCCTGGCAGCTCCATCTTCAACATCCTTTGTCCAATATATCCACAATCCCTCCTCAACACATGTCCAAACCATCTCAGCCTTGCCTCCAAACTGCTCAACCTCAGCTGTCCCTTTGATTCATTTCAAATCCTGCCCCCCAAGTAACTCTCAATGAGAATCTTAGCATCTTCAACTCTCTGACCTCCAAATCCACCTCATGTCTTTTCATCAGTGCCGCCATCTCCAAACCATCATACTGTGGTATATGGAAAAGGGGCACTTTATTGTGAAGTGCAGTGTGGTGTAGTGTATTTAGATTAATGAGTTTATAGGTGTTTTATTTTTTGTGCAAGTATTAATGAAAGAACAGATAATAACAACAACAACAAAATCTATTCCTGAGAATAGATCATTGGGTTTGGTTGACAAAAAAAACTTGTAAAAATCTTCAAAAAATAATTTGAATATGGACAAATATAAAAATTGTAAAAATTGTCTAAAATATTGTGGCAAACAATTTGATCCTGTTTTTTAATAGGTTTGACCAACCACCCTCCCCCCAACCTGCACACCAACCACTGCCGCCTCTAAAGTCATCGAGACCTGCTGTCCACACCCCACTCCACCAACACCCTCCCACTCTCAGCACACAACCCCCCAACCTCACCCTCACTAAGACCCAGGTGAGGACGGAGCTGAGGAAGATCAAGGCAAGGAAGGCCTAGGGACCGGACAACATCAGCGCGAAGCTCCTCAAGTCCTGAGCAAACCAGCTGTGTGGGATTGTGGAGCACATCTTCAAGCTGAGCCTGAAGCTGGGGAGGGTACCACAGTTGTGGAAAACATCTTGTGTGGTACCCGTACTAAACACTTCCCACCCCAGAGACCTGAACAGCTACAGACCAGTGGCCCTGACGTCTCTCATGATGAAAACCCTAGAGAGACTGCTCCTTGCCCACCTCCACCCCCTGGTGGGACCACCGATGGATCCACTCCAGTTCGCCTACCAGCATGGCATTGGGGTGGAGGATGCAGTGATCTTCCTCCTTCACTGTTTCCTGTCCCACCTGGAGAAGCCTGGGAACGGGGTGAGGATCATGTTCTTTGACTTCTCCAGTGCTTTCAACACCATCCAACCGATGATCCTGAGGGACAAGCTGGTGTGCGCAGGGGTGGACCAGCACCTGTCATCATGGATCCTGGACTACCTCACAAACCGGCCACAGTTTGTGAGAACCAGGGATTGTGTGTCCGACACGATCATCGGCAGCACGGGGGCCCCCCAGGGAACGGTTTTGGCTCCCTTCCTGTTCACCCTTTATACTGCGGACTTCTCACACAACACAACACACTGCCATCTACAGAAGTTCTCTGACGACTCTGCGATCATCTGCCTCATCTCCAACGGAGATGAAGCTGAGTACAGAGGACTTATCCAGGACTTCGTGGACTGGTGCCATCGGAACTGCCTCCAGATTAACGCAAGGAAAACTAAGGAGCTTGTGGTGGACTGCCGCAGGCAAGGACAACCCCTCACAGCACCAGTAAAAATCCAGGGAACAGACATTGAGATGGTGACATCCTACAAGTACCTGGGTGTTCATTTGAACAATAAACTGGACTGGTCACACAATACCGACGCACTCTATAAGAAGGGACAGCGCAGGCTGTTCCTACTGAGGAGGCTCAGGTCTTTTGGTGTACAAGGGGTGCTCTTGAAGACATTCTACGACACGGTGGTGGCATCAGCCATCACTTTTGGAGTGGTCTGCTGGGGCAACGGCATTACAGCAGCCGATAGGAAGAGACTGAACAAACTGATCAAGAAAGCTAGCTCTGTCCTGGGGCAACGCCTTGACCCAGTGGAGGAGATAGGAGAGAGAAGGATGGTGGCTAAACTGTCATCTCTGCTGGAATCCGAGTCCCACCTTATGCAGGACATACTGAACGCACTGAGGAGCTCATTTAGCAGTAGACTACATCATCCTAGGTGCGTGACCGAGAGGTTTCGCAGGTCCTTCCTACCTACGGCAGTCAGACTTTATAACCTAAGCAGGGCTGCTCGCAGAGATAGCAAAAAAAAAACCAAAAAACGTGACGACCTAATAGTATTGAATGCAAAAGACGCAATAGACTTACACAAATGGTCCCCTCCAGTATACAACTAGGACAGTATCAGTCGCTATGGAGGGTGACAATATGTATGGGTACATATTCATACTATGTAGGATAACTAAGTAGATTTTTATGCTGTTTATTGCATCTAGCTACAATGCTCCACACTGTGTATATATATATTTATATATTTATGTGTACATATGTATGTATATTCACTGCTCTTATTTTCTTATCTTTTAAATTATTGCTCTGAGTGTTGCTATCCCTGTGCTGTTGCAATCCTGGAATTTCCCCATTGTGGGACTAATAAAGGCTTATCATATCTTATGGGCAGCACGGTGGTGCAGTGGTTAGCACTGTTGCCTTACAGCTAGAAGCTTCCTGGTTCGAATCCCCACGCTGGCAGGGGTTGGAACCTTTCTGTGTGGAGTTTGTATGTTCTCCCTGTGCTGCGTGGGTTTACTCCGGGGGCTCCGGTTTCCTCCCACAATCCAAAGACATGCATGTTAGGTTAATTGGCTATTCTAAATTGTCCCTAGATATCTGTTTCCTATAGGCCCTTAGAATAGAGGGTTAGTACTAGTGAAAGCGCTTTGAGTGGTCTTTGTGACTTGAAAAGCGCTATATAAGTGCAGGTTTGTTAGTTAGTTAGTTATCTTAATATACTAAAATATACTGCATGTGCATGCCAAGACTCAAAAATTCTGGATACCCAAGTACAGAAAGAAAATTCTGGGTACTAAAGTACAAAAATAAAAAGTATATAAATTTTACATACTTGAGGTAAATATTTCAACTAAGTGATATTGAGATAACTTAAGGTGGTTCAAATTGGATTGGTTTAGCTTGACTAAACCATGGTTCCACAGATGTCCGAGTCATAGGGTGTTTGACACCTTTGCTCTGGAAAACTGAGTGAACATGGAATGCCATCATTGTTTTTTGAATGGCAACGAAGAGTAAATTTGTTACTACTGGGAAAGTGGCACAATGAAGTGAGATCAGGCTCATCGCTAAAATGTTAACTGAAAAGTTAATGTTTCTAGCTACCTCTGGTAGTAAAATAGACACCAGCTGTGTGAGAGCATAGACAACCTTTAACATGAAGAGCAACAAGTTCAAGACCTTGTTGAGTTTGACTGAAGCTTCGGAGCAAACATTCAAAACCAACACAGTATCTTGCAAAGTTTTGGTAACGGTTTGTGGTTCAACTACCTGGCCATTTAGTGTACCAGTGTTGACCGAGATAACAGTAGGAGTGCTAAGGCTAACAAGAGGCCTTAACGATGAGGCTGTTAATAAGAATCCACCTAAGGATTGTTGACTTTTTGTCGTGGCTCTGCCCAGTTCTGACTGGGGGACAGTAGGTGTGATTACTAGGTAGAGGGCTAAACTAAAAAACAGGAGGGCCATCATCATGGCAAACAAATAGGAGTGAGTGACTTTCATCTTAACTGTCTTGTTTTTTTTTTTCTTTAGACACCTGAGTGGCAGATGCTTTCTTTAGAGATGGAACTCTAAGCCTGAGATATTTTATCACCTTTAATGGGAATTTTGATGTTGTTAGCTCAAGCTAATGGTATTGGATGTTTTGTGTGTACTATTTGATAATAGTAAGTTGATTGAAATTGACTGGAATTTTACAGAGGCCTTTAAGATTAGTTTAAAGGATAATTTGGTTGTAATTTACCCTTTTTCTTTTGAAAATTTATTTATGCAGTTAACTGATTGGTTTGGAAAAATGCAACAGAGTGTAAATGAGGCTAATAGTTAGCTAACGGTTATTTCTCAGATGTAGGCCTGATTTTACTCTTTTTATGGACTTACTGTGACAGTGTTGTACCCGACAAGTCCCATGGGGTTTTAGTAAAGTTTACTATGATTGTGATGTACCCATTTTAAAATGGGGTCCTGGATTTGGTACTTAAGTGGCCAAAGTTTTTTTGTTAACAACGTATGGATTCATCCACCAGGGCAGGAATTTAGGAGCGATTTTCCCTGCCTGAAGATTGATTTGTTGTGTTTGCGGTACAAATGCGTAGTGCAAGACCTTGTCCCCCCCTTTAGGTTTTCCATGGGAGGCTTATTGGTCGTTGTACACTTTGTGTTGTTTGGCGGATCAGTCCAAGTGTTTTTGAAATGTTGCCTTGGCAACATCGTACATCATTTCAGTGTCTCTGTGTTCTGCAGCTGGAAGATTATGGGCACTGGCAGTCATCATCCAGTCAACACTATAAGTGTTTTCAATTTCGGTATGTTGAAGGAATTTGATGCAGGGAGTCCATGTACAGTTGGGTCTGACCAGTGTTTAGCAGCTTTTATGGACCACAGGGTCTCGGGCTTGTTTAGATGTGCGCTTTGTGTTGACAAAAGTTGGGTCCAGTGATGCAAAACCCTTAGGTTGCAGAGGGTCCAGGCAGCCAGTTGATTTGGCTCCTGCGACCACACAGGCCACAGGAGTGGGTGGGTGGGATTCAGAAAGTAACACCAACATTTAGTCAAAGGTACCAAGGGGGCCATGTGAAGCTTTCTGCTTGGCCATGGTCCATGGTCATTCGATTCCTTGTCTTGACCTTGTGTGTGAAGATAACCTTTGACTTCATGAAGACAGTGTTCACTTTGGTTTTTATGGTCGCTTCCAATCGGGTTCAATTGTTCCAACAGTGCTAGTTGCGTGAGACTCGGGGTGTCCGAAGTGTCAAGAACAAAGCACCGTGATTCAGTTGTCCTTGGTAGGTCAAATGGGTGAGGGTGTTGAGTTTGAGCCCATTGTTTGTGATTCTTGAAGTAAGTCAGTGGCTCAAAGTGATTCAGTAGGTCTTTGCCAACGAGCAATGGAATGGTGTCAAGTTTGGACACATAGACCAGATGTGTCAAGGTCATGGGACCAATGGAGACTTTGATTAGTGACACGCCCGACAGAGTTGTGTTTGTGAGTGCGTATGGTCGAACGGCTAATGAACAAGGTTCCAGTTTCAAGTCAATGTGAGCGCGGTTAGCAGCTACATGTAGTTAGTCAAAAAGATTGTGTGTCATAAGAGTCATGTCCATGGCGGTGTCTCAAACAGCGTCCTGACACATCACGTCTTCAAAGGTCAGTGGAAGATATAATTTCCAGGCCACCCCCCTTCCCGTTTAAATCACACAGAAATTGTGGAACCAGTGCTTCAACACGGATTTGCAAAATGTTGTTTTTGGAGGAGTGGTCTTTGGCTTGTGGTTTGGCTGCCAGAAATGCACTGGACTGCATTGGGTCCTTTGGTTCTTCTCCATTTGTAGAACGGGTTTTGTTTTTGCCTTTCCTTCGCGGTTTGGAGAATTTTTTCTGAGTTGGCATAGCTGCAATAGCTAGGATGTAGGGGGTTTCATCTTCTCTGTTGTTTTGAATCTTTGCTAGGAGATGTTTGAGAGCTTCTATATCTTCTCTACTGAGAGTAGGAGTTTCTTTCTTCTTCCAAGGCTTCTGGTTGGTCTCTTCTTCTGAGCTTCTGTGATGAGGTGGAGGAGACCATTTGCAGCGGTTATGCGTGTGTTCATATTGGTATCTGTCATCTTGAGAGTCTATGCCGTATTCTTGCGATCTAGCTGGTGGATTTGGTCTATGATAGTAGTCGGGCTTTCGCAAAGTTGGTCCTGAGTGGGATCCAGAGGACCTATTTTGGTTTTGCCCTTGATGAGGCCAGTTGGGAAAATGTCTTGGATTTTCGTGTGATCCTGGTATAGGAGGTGGAGTAGAGCGAGGGGCTCTTTCCAACTCCAGGGTATCGGAAGCAGTGCTCATAGCTAGCATGGTGGCAGGCTCAGCATGCTTGTTGCAACTTTGTTGATGTTTTTTGAATGCATATTGTGCAAACTCTCTCAGCTGACTTACTGAGCTTGACCTTGGGTTAGCTGTAACTCCAAGGTGGTTACTTACAGTGGGATGGAGGTTCTGGTTGAAGAGGGTCTTTAAATTGTGGTCTTCTTCCATCCCTGGCATGTTTTGAGATCCAAAATATGCAAGAAGGAGTCACTGGTAGTAGGCCTGTGGAGGCTCTAAGTGACCTTGGTTCATGGCCAGGGCTGCCGATAGCCCTGATTGTCCGCAGTTGTCAGAGAATTCCTTTTTGATGGCTTCACAGAGTCGCATGTAGTCTGTCCTGATATCTGATGGCTGTCTGTCTATAAATGTTGATACTGACCTGTTAGATGTTAGTTTAATCAAATAGATGCGATCATCGACTGAAGCATCAGGGTACTTATGCAGGTAGTAGTCAATGTCTTGTAAATAGGCATTGGTATAAGGCGAACCAGTAGGGCCTGGATCAAATTTCGTGAGGTTCCGCGCAATCTTGCCAAGGTCGCAGTCTTAAGGGGCACACACACGCTATCCACGTGATCGTCCATACTCGAAATGGGAACTGGGCGATTGGGCACAGTGGAAGTCCTGGTCTGGTGATATGTGTTCTTTTGGCCTACCCAACCTGTTTGCGGTTCGTGGCCTTGGTTAGGAAGCAGTTGGAGTTTCTGGAGGTCATGGGAAGCAAATTTGGTCTTGCTTCCATTTGTTGTCGGCATTCCTCCACTTCTTCTTTTAATTCTTTTAGATTTTGATGTGCTTCCTGTAGGAGCAGTTGGCATTCCTTGTCGTCACACTTCACGTTTTA
The DNA here is from genome assembly GCA_020510985.1 of Pholidichthys leucotaenia. Taxonomy (NCBI): domain Eukaryota; kingdom Metazoa; phylum Chordata; class Actinopteri; order Cichliformes; family Pholidichthyidae; genus Pholidichthys; species Pholidichthys leucotaenia. The sequence continues at coordinate 276,473,558 of CM035840.1, read as the reverse complement.
AAGTTGACCTTCAACTCTTCTGAGTTCCTGCTTCGTCTCCTGAAGGTGCATCTTCAAGTTTACTGTTGTCTTGGCAAAGCAAGTCATTGTCATGAGTCAACTGTCACTTTTCTGGTTTTGCCTGGGTCAAATGTCGCAACGCATTATCAAATTGATCTTGAGAATCGTCTTTTTCATTTTGAGATTTTTCCAGTTTCTTCCTTAATGATTTGTTCTCTTCTTGGAGAGAGAAGGTTGTTGATTCCTTAGCTCATTTTCAGCGCATAACGCTTTAGCTGAAGCTCCTTTTAATCTCGCGACTAATGCTATTGTGAAATTTCCCAACATGCTGGGGAGATTCTTCCCTTTTGGTGGGTTTTCTGCATAATAGTCCAAAAGTCCTTCAGTGAATTGCTTTAGATCTTCCAGCTTTGTTTTCTTGACCCGTGTTGTGAAGCTGGATATAAAATCAGAAGTCCATTCTTCTAATGTTGCTTGAAGGTCATCCAGTTCGGTAAATTAGTCGGTTGTTCGTAGACCCACCATGTTTTAACGTTGTTTACCAGTTAGCTTAAAAATCAACTTGTTGATCTTGTAGCTAAATTTGTTAGTCAAGGGTTAACCTTGATTGTTATTTCATATTAGTGGTAGTTATTGTCATGAACGGCCCTTTAATAGCTGGAATTGAAGACAATAAGCGCTGCTGCAAGTTTTGCACATTTAATCAAAACACAAAAAACACACTAACACTTATAGAGAACGGGAACGGAGTCAGAGACGTGGCATAAACATGAGATGTGACTTCATAAAGACCCCAGGGAAGACAAAGTCTTCCCCACGGCCTTAAATAAGCCACATACAAATGACAACAGCTGTGGAATCATGAGAGAGCAAAATTACCAGATTGTAGATGGCTGTGACAGACCGTGAGCAGAACTTGACACCCAGAAATGACGCACGAGCTGTCACAGTGCCTCCACGGCTGAGAGACGAAATAAAGATGCACAGAAAAAGACTGATCTATAACGGCCCCTGACCGCGTTAAGGATCACGACAGAGCCCCCCTCCCCCCCAACAGGTGGACCCCAGACACCCCAGGGTAACATAAAAAAATAAAAAAACAGATGACCCCCCCCAATACAAAACATAACCCAAACAAGACACTATGACCATGAAAAGTAAAAAACCCAAACCAAAAATAAAATAATATCAATAAAGTATAAACATAACTAAAAGCGAGGCATGGCCATATTCAAAAATCCAGATCAAAGGTGAATATAAATAAACCAAACCTAACTGTAAGTGTGCAAGAAAAATAAATACTAACAAATAAGACAATAAAGAATTTAACTAAGAGTAAGATATAATCAACTGAGGGTGTATGTACTGAATGTAACAAAAAGAAAATAAAGCCAGACTAACATAAAATATAACCAAGGCCATCATTACCCTTCAAACTAAAGATAATACCTCAAAACGAATAGCAAATATACCTCTTCAAATAGTGTCACAAAGAAAAGAACCAAAGGAAAACAAAAAACAAAAAAACAATTACAGTACAAACCAACAAACAAAGCAAAAAGGTCATAGTCTAAGGAGGAACTCAATATCTTAAAGGCAAGGAGAAACCAGGAACTAAGCACATTAAGAAAAATAAAAAAACAACACTGCATCAGAAGGAAACATATGGCAAGTAAAAAAGAAAAACAACCCACCCTGGGGTGGAGGAGGGGGAACTGAGGCACGGAGGGACCGAACCAAAAAAAAATAAAAAAAAATAAAAAACACTCATGATCCCCAGAAAACCCAAAAACTGTGATAACAGACTCTAGGGGAGTGGTTGGAAAAGGTGGGGCATTTCAGGGGGTCTCCCAGAATTCCAGGACCACCGGAGCTTGTGATGGCACGAAATGGGTGGCCTCCCCAAAGTCCAAAGCCACCACAGCCAGAGATGTATTCCATCGGGTGGCCTTCCAGCATCCCTGAGCCAGTGGACTGCAGACCACCATGCACCCCCCTGGAGGCAGCAGTTTGCACCAGTGCTTGCCGCGGATCAGCGAAGCTAAGGAATAGAAACCAGAAAGAGAAGAGGGCTGTTCAGTGGTGACCTCACAAGAAGATGGAGCACCCACGGCAACCCAGGACTGGAGCAGAGCACCCACAGCAACCAAAGACTGGAGCGGAGCACCCACGGAGGCCCCAGGCTGGGGCAATGCACCCACAATGGCTTTGGACTGGAGCAAGGCCCCCATGAACACCAGGTTGACCCATGAGAAAACCAGGCACAGGAGATGGTTAAGCAGTGGGAACTTGGACAGTAGCGCTACACCCACATCGGCCCCGGACTGGGGCATTGCTGCACCCGCAGTGGCCCCAGACTGGGGCATTGCTGCACCCACAGCAGCCTCAGGTGGTGAGTCAGCAACACCTCGGAGACCCTAGATAGCGGGGCAGAGGCACCATCAGAGACCCAAAACAGCGGGACAGCAGCACCCTTGGAGACCGTTGACGGCGGGACAGCAGCACCCTGGGAGACCATTGAATACGGGACAGCAACACCCTCGGCTACCATTGACGGCAGGACAGCAGCACCCTTGGAGACCTTTGACGGCAGGACGGCAGCCCCCACGGTGGCCTTGGACAGAGGCGACGCACCCACAAAGACCTTGGTGACCCTAGACGGTGTCTCAGACAAAGGAACAGGGACACACAAACATACAAGATCAGGGTCACTGGTAGCAGTGGAACCCAGTAGGGAAAACCCAAATGCAGCTGAGGGCTGGACCTGGTTCCACCCACAGTGAGCCAGGCAATATATCTCGGAGCAACACAGAGACACTTGCCTGCGCTCAAGCTCCATCGCTGTCCAGGACTCCGTTGATTCCACCGCGGCGGTCCAGACCTCCGGCTGGACGGTTGGCGCTGGACTTTCCATGGCTGCAGGCCTCCCCACTACATGCCGGTTCCCTCCAAGGACTGACAGACACTCAGGGGAAATAGGAGGAGGAACGGAAATAGCATGTAAGAATGGGACAGCAGCATCTGACGGTGAGGGCTCAGCGAAAGGGGTTAACTGCTGCTGAGCCCCCCCCCCTCCGGAAATAAGGCAAGACAATTCATCAATAATTGTAGGAGAATGGAAAGGTACTTGCCTTAAATTCCGGAGCTTTGTAGTGGTTGCTGCTGTTGGTTCAAATGACATCCCCTCAGGAGCGGTGGACATCATTAGGAAAGGGGGCGGAGACATTGAACCATTCGCTGAAATGACCCGCCTACACGCCTCTAGCTCTGTTCAGAAGGAGGGGGCGGGGCTGCTGCTGGTAGATGACGAGAGGCTGGGAGCTTCTGTGTCAGTGGCAGCACTGGTGAGTGGCGGGAGGCTGTAGGTGTCTGCACCGCGAGCCGCTCATTCGATGCCGGTGCAGACAGTGGAGGACCTTGTACCATCCCATGGAACAAATGCTGTAAATTCGGTACTGAGATGAGGAGCCCCATGTGCTCTGGATACCTCCGCAGGCTGGGATAAAGCTTAATTATCTTTGCTGCGCTTTCCAGAATCCTCAAGGCTTCCTCTGGGTTGTGGGAAAAGCATGCGTCAGAGACTAAATCCTCCACAAGCCCCGCCGCCCAACGCAGAGCTTTGTCCAGGCCACCAGCACCATAGCCTGTGCAGGCAGACATACAGTACTTGATCACATGGGTTACAAAATATGAGAGGGGGGAAAAAAAGAACGGAGGGAAAGGCAAAGACTTACAGCAGCTGGTTTCTCGTGTTTGACTGCAGTCTTCTGTCAAGAATGGCCCTTTCAGGGCCAGAATTGAAGACACCAAGCGCAGCTCCAAGTTTTGCACATTTAATCAAAATACAAAAAACACACTAACACTTACAGAGAATAGGAATAGAGTCAGAGACGTGGCATAAACATGAGAAGTGACTTCATTAAGACCACAGCGAAGACAAAGTCTTCCCCACAGCCTTAAATAACCTACACACAAATGACAACAGCTGTGGAATCACGAGAGAGTGAAATTACCAGATTGCAGGCAGCTGTGACAGCCTGTGAGAAGAACTTGACACCCGGAAATGACGCACAAGCTGTCACAGTGCCTCCATTGCCGGGAGACGAAATAAAGATACAAATGAACAGAAAATAAACAAACAGAAAAAGACTAATCTATAACAGGGAACTGGTGCGGCCCCTGACCACACCAAGGATCATGACAGTTATAAGTTCCTTTTAAAATTTGTTCCAACTTACAGGCTTGTAAGAAGGGAGGTATAATTTTGGAATTATTGTAAAAATCTGAAGATAAGTTAATTTATTTGTTTGTTGAAACTGTATTTTGATTTGTAGTTTAAAATTTGTGTAGACTGACTTCTTTATTTCATTTTCAAAGCCTAGTTTTGGAATGGTCATCAATAACTAGCTTTGGAATTTTGTTGAATGTCACTTTGAAGTGTTGATTTTATTTACAAAAAGGGAACAGCAAAAATTAAAAAAAAGGTTAAATGCTTTAGAGATTTAAGGTTATAAGTTTTCACTTTCTTTTAAAGTTAAAGTTGACTTTGTCTTTATTTGTTAAAGCATATTTTCATTTGAAGCTTTAAATATTTTAATATTTACAGATTAAGAAACACAAGTGAATTGTTTTGTCTACTGTCACCAAGGATTTCTTAGGATTACAGCCATCGTGATTTACTTGGTTGTTATCTATAAAGTTTTTTATTTACAGAATAATCAATATTGTCACCTTCTGACTTTTCTCTTTTAAATCCTGGTGAGAAGTATGGAGTTAGTTAATGTTTTCCTTTTCCTGTGTAGAAAAACATGAACCAAGAATAACACAATGACTTTACATAACACTTAAGGCTTTGAGTGTTAACTGATTAATGTGGTTTCCTTTTCTGAAAAATTTTGGTAAATTTTCAGTGAATCATTAAATCCTTTACCAGCATGCACAGGGTTAACACTACTTTAAGGTCACTTTTGAATAAATATTGGTATTTATTCAAATCCTTAAGTTGATGTGGCTTCCTGTGGGGGGGGGGGGGATCAAACAATGCAGGACTTAAAACACACATATATAGCTTCAAAAGTTTGCAAATATTGCTTAAAATGTGTAAATATATATTGCTTTTAACTTTAAAGATTAAAATGTGTGGTTAAAATAAGTGATTAAATACAAAATGTATGCTTCATGCCCTTATGGTATTCATCTACATTGGCCAATCTGGTCCACCAGTAACAATAAACCTGCAAGAGCAAGCAAGTTTCTTTATCGCTGCTTTTGGCATAGACACTTTAGATTGGTTTTAAATTTAGGTTATTCTGAATAATATGGATTCCTTTGAAGTTAATTTGGAAGCTCAATTTGGTTATAAATTGGCTTAACAGATTAAAAGTTTGATGTACTTTTATGAAAGGATGCAGTTCTTAAAGTTGACCACAAAATGGAGGCAGTTCCTTCTGCACTCTAGGAGGAAGAGACAGTGATATCACTTGGAGGGGGTCTGTCTTCTTCTCCAAAATAGATGCCAGGATGACTCACAATGGTAGTTTGTAAGATGACAGCTGCACTGCTTAGTCTGTGCATGTGCACCTCCCATCAGCAGAATGGGAGGTGCACGTGGCAATTCGGTCATCTGGGATATGAACGCGGTTCGCTGACCACCCCCTTGCTTTTTTTCATGTTTCTACTGGCTTGCTTCTGCCAGCAAACTTTTTAAAAGAATGGAGGATGGGCTCACATTAATCTGGTTTGTCATGAGCCAAACTCCAGTAACAATTCTAGCAATTCTGCAGATTATTCATGAAAGAATAATCTCACAATTTTAACTTTGTGTACGATTCGGCGCTGTTGCCTCAAACAATTTCCTCTCAGTAACTTTTCTCACTGTTGTTCATCATGATGTAGCTAATTCCACTGCTTTACACGAGGTTTATTAAAAAAAAAAAAACGGGTTAATTCAGTTTATCACACCTGGAATTCCTCCTGAACGAGCTAAATTAACAAAAGACGGACTGGGTTTCATCATGATGCCATCTTTTCAGGCCTTATTACCGGAGTGGTGGCTCAGTTGGTAGAGCATCCGCCCCACACCCGGGAGGCCGGGGTTCAAATCCCGGCCGGGTCATGCCAAAGACCATGCAAAAGTGGAACTTCCTGCCGTCCAGCTTGGTGCTCAGCAATAACGGAATGGAGGAGGGAAATCTGTGGCGGCGCCTTGCATGGCAGCGGCCCTCTGATTCTGCACTGGGGTGTGTGTGATTGACACTGTAGATAGGTAAAGCACAATCTCGTTCTACTGTACATGATTGGTTGTACGGTTGAATGACAATAAGGGTGATTTAATTTAATTTTAATTAATTCAGCATATGGCCATGCTTTTTGAACTTTAGCATGCTTAAAAAAAAAAAAAAACAGTCTGGGGAGTAACAGCAGTTTGAGTGGGGGATTGACCGACCCTCCCCTTTGCTGCTTCATACAGAGAGCTGGCTCAGGCAGATAAGGGAGGGGGTAGTGAACACATGTGTCTGGGTGGGCAGCAAGAGATACAGAGAGAGAGAGAAAAAAAAAGTTTTACCATGCAAAACGATCAAATACCCACACAGCTTGTGACCTCAGAGTTCATGTCCATCTCTAGATTCAAGCAGCCTCACATGGGGCATATTATAAAATGTAGTGTATTTAGATTAATGGGTTTATAGGTGTTTTATTGTTGATACAAGTATTAACTGTTTGACTGCCTGAGGCGCTCCATTGTGCCGTCAGCCCCTAGTGGTCAAGGTTTTTTCAAGAAAATATTCAGTTCAGATTTCAGGGATTTCCAAAGCTGTAACTTGAAAGTGGTAAGAGATAATGGCTTACTGTCAATTAGAAAGATGTAGAATATGATCCAAAGTTTGAGATATGAGTAAATTTACACATCTAATTTGCATAATGCCAAAGCAGCCATATCGAATTACATAACTTTCAGTGAAAAGTGGACATTGGACATATTTACACAAAGGATGAGTTTGGTTTTTGTCACCATTTTGTGTTTTGGGGTTTTTGTTATCTTTATCTTATCATTATCTTTAAAGTATATGAACCAGAAAATCAGTACAATGTAAACAAACAAAGAAATTCATCAGACTTACCGCTGGCCAGGTGGCTTGCTTCGTCCATTTTTGTCCATCCTGGTCATTATTTTGTCTTCTCTCGGTTATTTTCACTTTCTCTTCTACATCCAGAAACTGTTATGATTATTCCACCTCAATTTCACTTTTATTCCGCGGCAATTTATCTCATATGACGATCGGGAACCAGCGCGATTGTTCTGTCCAGTCACATGGTGCTGGGGTCGATGGCAGGTGAACATCAACCAGCTTTGCCCACCCTCTGTTACAACAAAATGTAGCTATTTACCTTCATAAGCTGAATAATCTCTTTTTAGAATCATAGTTGGCAAATCTGAGAGAAAATGCCTCCTCTGTCTTGCGATCGATCAGACGTTGTTTACAAACTCTTCTTCTCTGGTGTCCCAGCAGAGGGGGGGTGTATTTGGGGCCCATTAGGCCACCAAGGCAAGAGCAGCAAGTTATATGTGTCTACCACCTTGTGAGGTGCAATACATTGTACAACTGGGGACTGTCACATGACAGGCGCAGAACTGTGACACCGACACTCCACAGTGGTACCTGTCCATGAACCAAGACAGTTTAAAGCTGAAAGTAAATATAAATGTGAGTACTTCCGGTTATGGCTGCCACGTAGGACGGACGTGTCTCGCTCTGCTCTGCTCCTGGAGAAAAAAAATCGGCAAATAACTCTCTCATTTGGGACAGAACGTATCTCAGCATTTGGGCGAGGATATGTCGGCGAAGCCTAAGGCTGGAAAACCAGGAAAAGGAAAAAGCGAGCCGCCGAAACAGTCCAAATTAACGGACTTTCAGGTCTGTGACGCAGCAAACAAAACTCCATATATGGCGGAGGAGGCTGGCAACGGTGCGATATCTGCGGGGAATGGCGCAGATGCGCTGATGGCTGCCATGAGTTCAATGAGAGCGGACTTTTCCTCTAGATTTGATGGGATTATGACAGCGTTGGAAGGAATAAGAAAGGAATTGGGTGACTGTGTAGAACGAACGGCGCAGATGGAGCTCCGTCTCGCTAGTGCTGAAGATGACGTCACCCGTCTTCAATTAAAGGTGCGCACTTTGGAAAAAAAAAATAAATCTCTGGAAGATAATATTTTGGATTTGGAATCTCGGTCGAGACAGAATAATTTGAGGCTGGTGGGTCTTCCAGAGGAATCAGAAGGTCGGGACGTATGTTCCTTTCTGGAAAAGTGGATTCCGGAGGTGCTGGGCAGCGAGGAGTTGCAATCAGCAGTGGTTCTGGAAAAAGCACATCGTATTGGCCCACGGAGAGATAAGGGACCACCGAGGACCTTAATTATGAAGTTTCTTAGCAACAGAGACAGGATGAAGATCTTCAACGCTGCACGTGCTAAAGGAGAGATTAAACACCAGGACCAGCAGGTGCGGTTCTACCCAGATTTGGCCACAGGAATCCAGCAATTGAGGAAGCAGTTTGATCCCGTACGTAAGGAGCTGCGCAACCTTGGGATTCGTCATGGTGTAATCTATCCTGCGAGACTGCTGACCACGTATGAGGGCAGAACCCACATCTTCAAGACCCCAGAGGAGGCGCAGGAGTTCATCAAGAAGATCAAAGAAGAAGAAGAGACTGGTGGGAGCTAAGCATGAACAAAATATAAGGTAGAATAATTAAGCATTTGCACAGGCATCTGACTGACTTGAAGTAAATAGTAAGTTTACAAAATATAGATTGTATTATATATTAAAAAAACAAAACAAAAACAAAACAAACAAAAAAAAAACTATGATGTACAAAGTTGTTAAAAATTTTGGAGTTAAGTTGGAAAACTACAGAGGAGAGTTAATGTTACGTCATTAAAAGCAGTAGAGTTAGGGTGATTGGGAGGATGAAGAAGGAGTGGCTTAGGCTGTTCCCCGTGGGTGTGGAACGGTCGATAGCTATATCGGGAGACAGAATTTTTCTTTTGATTTTGGGGGGTTTGCCACAAGTGTGGGAAGGGGAAATTTGTTTGTGTGTAGTTTGTAGGATGAATGTTCAACCACTCATGTTTTTGCTTCTCTGTATGAGCATGTTTACACTGCAAGGTAATCCCAAACTATCTATTGATCATGGACCAAAGTGTTAATCTTAATTTAACTTCATGGAATTGCAGAGGTCTACAAAATTTAAAAAAACTTAAACAAGTTATGAATAAAATAAAGGACATGGGTTCAAGAATTGTGTTTTTACAAGAAACTCATCTGATAGAGGAGGATGTTAAAAGAATTAGGAGTAGATGGCAGGGAAGTGTATTCACCTCTTCATTTTCATCCCGAGCCAGGGGAGTTATGACTCTCATACATAAATCAGTTCCTTTTCAAGTGAAAAATGTAATTGGAGACAAATTTGGAAGATATGTAATCATTCAAGGTTCTTTGCTATTAGAAAATATAAATCTTGTGAACTTATATGGTCCCAATATAGATGATCAGAAGTTCTTTGCTAATTTATTTCTCATCTTATCATCACTTACAGGGCAACATATAATAGCAGGGGATTTTAATTGTACATTGAATCCAGGTGTGGATAGATCAACAGGACTGGATTGTACGCACATTGGATGTAGGATGACTATTAATCATTTTATGAAAGAATTGAGATTGTTAGATATATGGAGAGAAATGAAACCACAAGTTAAAGCCTATTCTTGTTATTCCAGTACCTACAAGACATTCTCACGTATTGATTATTTTTTGATTTCCACAGAATTAAGGTCCAAGATTCAAAACTGCTTTTATGATAACATCGTGATCTCTGATCATGCACCCTGTTGTCTAATATATGTAGATAAAAAATTGACAAAGGAATCAGGCAGATGGCAATTTCAGCATAAATGGCTTCAGGATGAGGAATTTGTCAAGTATATAGAAAAACAGATAGACGAGTTCTTTGACATCAATACTACACAAACATCAGCATGTGTAAAGTGGGAGGCTTCCAAAGCTTTTATTAGGGGACATATTATTAGTTATACAGGATCAAAATCTAAGAAGACTCGAGAGGAGAGAGCTAAATTGGAACATAAAATAAAAAGTCTTCAGGAAAAAGTGTATGCAGGAAGAGATCCAAGGTTGGAGAATGAATTACTGATTTTGAGAGCTGAATACGACAAAAAATCAGCGAATAGAGCTGCCTCGAGTCTTCTAAGATTGAAACAATCTTTTTATGAACAAGGTGAAAAATCAGGAAAATTATTAGCATGGCAGATTAAACAATTGGAAATTAAAACACCAATAACCAGTATTATAAGTAATGGACAGGTAGTTATAGATCCTTTAGAAATTAATAGAGCCTTTAGAGATTACTATGAAAAATTATATGATACCAAAAATGAACCTGATTTAACAAAACTAAATGGGTTTTTGAACAAACTATCTATACCGTGTATTCCAAATGAAAACAGGGAGATATTGGAGTCTAAAATTAGTCAAGAAGAAGTTGGGCTAGCCATTGATAATATGAAATCAGGAAAAAGTGCAGGACCAGATGGTCTTCCAGTTGACCTTTATAAAAAATTTAAGAATAAATTAATAAAACCTTTTTTGGAAATGGTTTTAGAAGCATTTCAAAATAATAATTTACCATCATACATAAATAATGCCTTAATTATACTGCTGCCAAAACCAGGTAAGCCCTCTAATAAATGTGAAAATATGAGACCAATAAGCCTATTAAACGCCGACCTTAAGATAATCTGTAAAATTTTAGCAAGACGAATACAAGAAATTTTACCAAATATTATTAATCGAGATCAGAATGGCTTTATAAAGGGTAGACAAGGCTTCCATAATGTAAGAAGACTATTTAATATTATTTATTTTAATAAAGAAGCACCGGATACAGCTCTCCTATCATTGGACGCCGAAAAGGCCTTTGATAGAGTTGAATGGCCCTTTCTTTTTGAAGTCCTACAAAGGTTTGGACTTGGAAATAATTTCATAAAATGGGTTCAAATAATATACAATAATGCTACAGCAGAAATCCTAACAAATAACAATATTTCAAAACCAATAAAAATCAATAGAGGATGTCGACAAGGCTGTCCACTTTCACCTTTACTGTTTACTATGGCAATTGAACCTTTAGCGATAGCGATACGTTTACATTCACAAATATATGGAATTAAAGTTGGACCAACAGAACATAAAATCTCCCTGTACGCCGATGATATAATTTTGTTTATGTCGAATCTAAAAAAATCAATTCCAACCTTGTTGAATTTAATAAAGAATTTTGGGGAAATATCAGGATATAAAATAAATAAAACTAAATCTTCAATATTAATGCTAAATGAGACCCAGAGAAATTACCCAGCCCCTGAGGTAAATCAATTCAATGTTGTAAATCAGTTTAAATATTTAGGAATCCAAATTATGCCTAAGCTAGAATCAGTCGCCAGTGTCAACTATGAAGCCTTAATGTCAGATATCAATGAGTTAACTCAGAGATGGATGTCACTACCAATGTCGATGATCGGGAGAATCAATATACTTAAAAGTAATATTTTACCTAAAATACTTTATTTATTTCAATACATTCCCTTATCACCACCTTTAGATCTATTCTCAAGAATAAAAAAAAAGTTAGTGGAATTTATATGGAACAACAGGAGGGCTAGATTACGTTTGTCTTTATTATATTTACCATTTGATCGTGGAGGTCTGAAATGTCCAAATTTTATGTTGTATTATTGGTCGGCACAACTGAGGTCTATGACATATTATTTTTCATCAAATGATCTCCCTCACTGGACTGAAATGGAATCATACAATTTACCTTTACCTCTTCCCATATTCATATACTCAGATTCGGCAAAAAAATTACAAAAACAAGTTAAAAATCCATTTGTAAAGCATATGATCAAAATATGGTGTGAAGCTAAAAACTATTTAAAAGAACCACAGTTATTGTCACAATTTAGTCCAATATGGGGTAATCAATATTTTAAACCAGGGAGAGCGGACGCTGTATTTAAAGTATGGAATTTAAAAGGGATACGAAAGATTCAGGATTTATATTTGCCATGTGCAGACAACATAATGTCTTTTGAAGAGCTGAGGATCAAATTTAATCTCAATAGAACACATTTTTTTAAATATCTTCAACTTAGAAACTTTATTCGATCAAATCAAAATAAAGCTCTCACTCGACCTATTTATTCATCCTTGGAAAAAATGATGATGAAAGATAGTAAAAGAAAGGGTATTATTTCAGAGTTTTATAACTCATTGACACTATCTTCAAGTGAAAATTCACTGAAAAGATTAAACTACTGGAAAGAAGATCTGCAAATTGAAATTTCAGAGGAACAATGGGAATTGGCTTGTACAGAAGCTCAAACCAAATCAATAAATGCACGCCTTAAATTGATACATTTCAAATGGTTAATGCGGATGTATGTTACACCGGAGGAGTTAAATAGATACAACAAAAATATACCAGATACATGCACAAAATGCATGGAAAGTAAAGGAACCCTATTTCATTGTTTATGGGAATGTAGATTAATAAGAATGTTTTGGGAAGAGGTGAGGGTAACAATTGAAAAAATAATCTCAAAACAAATCATATTGAATCCTAAACTGTTTTTGTTGGGTCTGTACCCAGAAAAGCATAATTTTAATAAAAGTGAAAGAACATTCATAGACCTCAGTTTGCTTAATGCCAAAAAATGTATTGCACTATTATGGAAAAAGACTCATAGACCAGATGTGACTCAGTGGTTAAGACAGATGTTAACAAACCTTCCATTAGAAAGAATAACATATATACTGAAATCAAAGGAAATTGTGTTTGAGAATATATGGAGACCTTTTATTGATTATGTAAAAAATTTAAACATAACTCTTGAAGAAGAAGGTGAATGATGTGTGTGGACCTTGTAAATTCCAAACTGGTGAACATAATATGTATACTTATGTATTGGATTGTCTAGACTAAACAGAGGAGCATTGTTGAAGACTTGATTTTGTTGGTGGTTGTTGGTGTTTTTAGTGCATTTTTTTTTTTTGTAGTACTTTAGTGTTAGTGTTTGATTGTTTGTATCATGTTTGTTAAAAAAAAAAGGTTCAATAAAGATATTGTGGAAAAAAAATATAAATGTGAGTAGGAATGAAGATTTATTTTCATTACCAGCACATTAGCTCGTTGGGGCAATTCTTTATGTGTCCCAATTATGAATCAGTCTCAAAAAAAAAACAAAAAACAAACAAAAAAAAAACCCTCTTGTGAGCTCTTGTCTGCTGATAATCAAAAGATGGACATGAAATCAAACAATAACTTCCATATGTCTTTCAATAGTTTAATAAGAAATGTCAGAATAGGTTAACCACTTGCACTCCGGGCAATTTTCCTAAAAATGCCCAAAAATAACGTGCCCAAAGTAAATCGAAAGCTGTTATTCAACCCTTTGCAGCATCTTCATGGGGTTGGTCTCATTTAAAAGAAAACACTTTGAATTTTTTGGCAAAAAAAACATAATCTCTCTACGTGCTCCGGCCACTGAGTTACAGTCATCTAAACATACTGAACTTGAAGAAAAAAAAATTGGACACAGTTTTTTTGGATACAAATGCTTGTAAATAACACACAGCTGTCCGATCCGGCTGGAAAATGCAACAGAAGTGTAGAACCAAGTGTTATCCAGCTGAGATCCAAATTTGGTAACAATACCAGAAAAAATGAATATTTTACACAGCTTTGTTCTCAGGCTGTTCCCAGGCGTTTTGGAACTGTGCCAAATTGTGCCAAATGGCACAGTTTGGAAAAACATCTGTAACTTTTGAATAATTCAATGTAGAAGCTTCATTTTAGGCTCTAATGAAAGGTCACACTCAGGGCTGTGTCTGTGTGTGTGTGTGTGTGGGTGGGGGGTCGTTCCCCCCCCCCCCCCGCTACCAAGGACCAAATTCGGCCCTCTACATGACGGATTACACTCCTTGCATGCTTTCACAGCGGCTCCCCTCCCCCCTCGCTACTGTGTGTGTGTGTGGGGGGGGGGGAACCGTGAACGGACCGTGAACGCCTCCCCCCCTCGCTACAGAAGAGGGCCATCGCTACATGATGGAATAGACTGATATGCTTCCTCCCGCGGACCGGGGAGCATTCGGACCGTGCCCCCCCCCGCTCCTCTTCTGCAGCGGGGGGGGGGGGGGCGTTCACGGTCCGAACATGGCAAATGAACCGTTTATCGTGGCGCACGTACTTCGTGCGCAGTACAGTTGTAATTTACCGATCGGTCAAAAGTCATTTTTGGATTACAGTTTTCAGGGATAAATAATAATTTAGCTTATAACACCTTACCTCTTCAAAGCAGCAGAGTTGCGGCGAACAGCTCTTCCCCCATTGTCAGACGAACGCGACGCTACTCCGCTCATGGATCCCGATCAACATAATTCCATTATTGCCGTTTTGGCGAATGATTTACGACTTTTGTCGTCGGCCTCCATCTATTCTGCTGGAATGAGTGCAGGTCCCACTTGTGGGTGTTCTCCATGCTGCTGGGTGAGCCTGGGTCTGCAGTAGATTCGTACAGCGTCCTTTGTTTTCATCTGTTGCAACAGTAAATCTCTCTTCACCCAGCCAGAATTTCTGTGCTTCAATTGGCTCCTGCGTTCACAGTAGGCGGGTCCTCCTTCCTAGATTTTCATTCATTGGTTCTTCAAGGTTTCAGAAACCCAATTCAAGGCTCTTATTAGTCGAATGAGAGGTCAATCAGATGAACTAATCTGTTCGCGGCTGTCTCTGCAGTTTCTTTTTGAGTGGCGCTTGGACGCTACTACATCACCATCACCACCATCATGCGTCATGCGCACGAGGGCGCACGAGCGCGCTCTCATGCACCCTCGTGCGTCATAGGACGCAGAGACTTGCCCGCCCGCGGAACAACGGAGCGCAAGTGGTTAACACATTCGGATGATTTTAAAACAAAGAATTCAACATGTATCATGGGCATCATAGATGATTATTGAATTGAGCATCACCTGTAAATCAAACATTTTTGGAACCAAATAAACCATAGTTTGACTTGACAATACACTGGAAATTGAAAAACCATAAATAGCATTGGGTAAGAAAAGTGGATGCAATTTTATGAAGAAGATGATGTTAACTATTTATAAAAAATGGAAAATTGGCGTTACTCTGGAAAAGAATATAAATTAATGAGCGGACAAAAATCCATTTTGAAATTCTGATAGGAGTTGCATAAAAGTAAGTTTAAAGAACTTACACCAGGAATATTCTTAAGAATTAAGTTTAATTAAACAACAGACCGTCAGCCAAGCAGAATCATTGTGTCCCAGTGGGTAGCAGGCGGTCCATTGGATTCTGTTTTGACTGGACCAGAGTGGGTTCTGTTGAAAGACTGGCAGACAGGCTATTTACAATGGTTATGGCCTACTCCCGAAATTACAAAGGGGCTGGTTCTTCAGCAGGCTGGCTGTGGTCTCTCTTATGCATTGAAGAAGGAGTTTGTTTGTTGTACAAAGTCCCATCAGAAAATCAAATTGAGACCAAAACAAGCCACCGATCCATTTCTTCTGATGTATTGTGGCTGGAATGAATTGGTTTAAGCTAAAAAAAAAAAATCAAACAAAATCTTCTTACTGATAATTTAAAGGAAAAAAAAAATAAGAAAAGGTGAACTTTAAAGTAAAGAAAAATAATGTAACGTCGGGGCCATTTTAAGGGGAGCAGGGATTTCCCAGCATGCTTTGCCAGTTTGAAACGTTACTGTGTGTGTTAAATGTGTTACTTCTGAGTTATACTGCTGTGTCATTATAACTGCATTATAATGACCCAGCAGTGTTTAGCAGGATTAGGGCAAGATGTAGCATGTGTGTGTAACCGTGATGTAAACAGAGGTCTGTGGGAATGACCTCCACTGTTCTGGGTACTAAGTTGCAGGTTGGGGGTCGGGGTGTGTGAAAATAAATCTGGTTGATCAGAGCCATCTGCTCCATTGTCTTTTTGTGTGAACCCTTGCAAACGTCACACTGGTGTCAGAAGTGGGATGGAGCGAGATGCGAATCCAGGCGGAGGTCATGCGGCCGAAGCGGTTCATCGCTCGGCTGGGGACGGAGCGTAGAGCTGAGGCGCCGGCCCCCGGAGAGATTCGCCGCGATGGACGGAGCAGCGGACCCCATGGGCCGAGGAGAGCAAACCAGCCCCGTTTCCCGCCCTTTTCAGGGCAGGAGGGGCTGGCGATTCCAGGGCGATCAGGAGCGGTGATCGACCGGCACGTGACCGTCCCATTCATCCGGCAGCGGGCCAAGATTCCCCGCTACAACGGCGAGAACCTGTTTGATGACCACCTGTCCCAGGTCGAGCTGGCTGCCGCGCTGAAAGCGAGTGGGAGGAGGAGCCACGGCAGCGCGTGCACGAGGGAGACTACAGTGGCAGAAGCAGAGCGGGTGGAGCCGCTGATGAATCACAGCATTGAAGCGTCAACGCCGAGACCAAGAACCTTCCAGGCCACGGCTGACAGCAAGGGGGAGGAGGAGGAGTTACCGCAGACCATGGCGGCGCGTCCACGGAGGAGACGGCCGCGGCGCGAGGAAGGGTACATCGCATGGTACTGCCCCGCACACAGTGCACGACAAACTGGCCCCTCGCCGATGTTAAATTAGAGCGAGGTGGCGTGGACGGGGAAAAAGCCGCCTCCTGCAGATGCTTCCCCCGGCAGATGACGTCACAGAGGCGCAGGAACGACGAAGATGCGGCCACTTTCCATGCGCGGCAAGGGCTGGACGCATGGATGCGGGCCAGCGGCCGCCTGGGAGATCTGGCAGCGGTGGGAGTCGGCCGGAGCGTGCCTGGGACTCCCGCTGCCAGGGAAGGGACTGTGTGTGGTCCTACAGAGGCTGTCAGATGTGTCCATCCGCCCGCTGATGGCCAAACCGGGACCCTACCCCAACCAGATTCTCCGACCGAGACTCAGATGGCCCGTGCATGCCGCTTTGGCACCGGGCTGACTCGCATTGGATTTCTGAAAGTGGACTTTGAATTTTCTGGGGACAGAAACCAGTCCAGGGGGGGGGCAGTGTAACGTTGGGGCCATTTTAAGGGGAGCAGGGATTTCCCAGCATGCTTTGCCAGTTTGAAATGTTACTGTGTGTGTTAAATGTGTTACTTCTGAGTTATACTGCTGTGTCATTATAACTGCATTATAATGACCCAGCAGTGTTTAGCAGGATTAGGGCAAGATGTATCATGTGTGTGTAACCGTGATGTAAACAGAGGTCTGTGGGAATGACCTCCACTGTTCTGGGTACTAAGTTGCAGGTTGGGGGTCGGGGTGTGTGAAAATAAATCTGGTTGATCAGAGCCATCTGCTCCATTGTCTTTTTGTGTGAACCCTTGCAAACGTCACAATAATTTTCACAGAGCATAGGATACTCTGGGCCTGCCTGAAAAACAATGAAAAGAAATGGAATAGCAGAAAATGCTCCTTACAGGTTGACCACCGCCCAAAAACTGAAACAAAGGGAAAGTTTTTTGGGGGGGTTTGTGGCAGAATTTCACTGGCTTTGTGAAAACTGAGCTGGACCAATTACATGTGAGCTTTGTTCAACAGAAATCATAAACTCAACCTAAAAAGGAGATGCAGTGGAGGCTGGAGCTCTATTGGTCAGTTAAAGTCTAGCTATGGTCTCCCATAGAGCAGAGAGAGGAGGGGGAGAGACATTTGATATGAAAAGTGAGATCCTCCTAAAACACATGTTGGCTATGAAAGCATAAATTCCTTAAACTTTAGTGACTAGATATTCTACTCAATATTAATTGAACAATGTCTCTACATTGTAACTGTAATTAATTTGTGATAGTAATCATGCAAAAATTAATTTCTTCCTGAAAATAAAGCAACACATATCCAATCATATCAATAAAAGCATTTGAACCACAACTGTCAATTTAAGAGTTCAACCATGTCTTCAGTAGCAGATGCTGTCTTGAGAGAAATAATATGAATTAATTTATTGTTCACAACTGCAGAGATTCCATTTCAGAGAGAGAAAAAAAAATATTTCTGCGTTGTCCACCAGATAGCACTGCAAAACCGCCTGGTTGGTTAATGAGGAATCTTGACTCCCAAGTCTGGATTATATCAACCATAAATCTGTCATTTGGGGCATTCCTTTGCCAAAGAGCAGAAAAGGGAGAATGACTAAGTCCTGGAGAAGGGATTAACTTCCACTTTATGGCCGATGGATAGTGTTACAGCTCTGGTCCTTGGGTGATAGAAGCAGCTCATGACCCAACTTTTGAGTTGAAACAATTTTCTTCAGCAAAGAATAGTTTTATGGATTGGAACCAAAATGGTTAATGCTACAGTGGTGATGTGGACTTTCTGTCACATCACCGTTCTGCCCTATATAGTGGGCAGGCCACCATGTTATGGCCTCTTTGACACCGGTGCCCATGCCAGGTGCCTGCCTTGTTACCGCTGTGTTCCATGAACAATTAAGCTGTGTTCCCCAGCCTTCATCTTGCCTCATTCATCACCAGGTAATACATACATAACATTTGGAGACCGAGGATTAACTCATGGAGGCGTGTATTACACCACTTCATCCCTTCCTCGAGCTCGTGGGTGAAAAGCCGATGCCTTGGCCTAGATGGTTTGAGGCTTTTCAGACCTACATCACCCGGCTTGACCTCGGATAGCTTGACAAGCTATGGGCACGTGTGCTTCTCGTCCATAACTTGGGTATTGAGGACCAACGAGTCCCGCGGACGCTCGGTGTGTCGGACTCATTTGAGGACATTGTGAAGCTGCTAGCCAACCACTTCCACACCCCGGATAACGTGACTGTCCGGAGGATTCGTTTTCGGCAGCGACATCAGCGGGGAGGTGAGACTATATATCAGTTTGCCGCAGACTTGAGGCAGCTAGCTAGCAAATGTCGCTTTGGGCCATTGGAAGATGAAATGGTATGTTACCAGCTAGCGGAGTACACGTGTAGTGCCGTATTGTGGGCTAGGCTACTTACAGTGCCCAATGACTTAACGTTAGCAAGAGCTGTCAAACTAGCTCTCCAGTTGGAGGCCACACAGACAAGCTAGCTTCGGAGCTAACCTGGTGCCAGTCACAGAGGCTGTTGAAGCTGCCTGCCACAGCAAATGTTGCGCACTCGGAAAGCGAGGACAGCTTGGATGATGATTTTACTGAAACCAATGCTGAAAGCTGAAGGTCTGCCCCAGGAAAACCACTGTGAAAGGGTTGTGGGTCTGCAATGCATCAAAATAAGGCAAAGGACTGCCCGGTTACAGGAAAACATTGTAGCAGATGTGAACGCTTTAACCATTATGGTAGAGTGTGCCGTGTATCTGAACCGGAGAGCCCACGGAAGAAATCACTCTGCCTGTCCCCGACAATCATCCATATGGTGTCAACCCAAACACAGCACAGCACAAACAGGTACATGTATTGTGCAGTGGAGTTGGATGGTGTGGAGGTGCCACTGCTGCTCAACACGGCAGCGGAGGGGTCATTGCTGAACGGGGCCACAGTGAGGAAGTTCTCCGGCATACAACTAGGAAAATACCGGTCGCTATGGAGGGTGAGAATATGTATGGGCACATAATCATACCATGTAGGATAACTAAGTACAGGGTTATGCTGTTTCATCCCATCTAGCAACAATGCTCTGCACTGTGTGTGTTTATATATTTACATATTTATTCCATCTAGCTACAATGCTCATCACTGGGTGTGTTCATATTTATATATCTATATATTTATTCCATCTAGCTACAATGCTCCGCACTGTGTTTTTATATATCTATATATTTATTCCATCTAGCTACAATGCTCCGCACTGTGTGTGTTTATATACTTACATATTTATTCCACCTAGCTGCAATGCTCCGTACTGTGGGTGTTTATATATTTACATATTTATTCCATCTAGCTACAATGCTCTGCACTGTGTGTTTATATATTCATATATTTATTCCATCCAGCTACAATGCTCTGCACTGTGTGTCTGTGTGTGTGTATATATATATTTTATAGTAATATGTACATATGTATATTAGCTGCTCTTGCTTGCTTGTTTTTTTTTCTTGCCTTCTGATTGTTGCTCTGAGTGTTGCTATCCCTGTGCTGTTGCAATCCTGGAATTTCCCCGTTGTGGGACTAATAAAGGCTTATCTTATCTTATCTTATCTTCTTCCCCCACTACAGGATTAAAGGTAACCCAGCACCGTTGTATGGTTATGGAGGTGGTAGGTTGTGCATGGTTGGGACTTTGGAGTTTACAGTCCAGTACAAGTCTGCGAAGATGATTGACTTCACATTCCACGTGACAGCGCGAGGCGATAACATCATGGGCTGTGATTTGTTTTATGGACTGGGTTTTTCCATTAAAGACGGTGCCGGGAACGAATGGTTGGGTTGAGGCCACTTGAACCCTCAGTTCCAGTAGTCGAAGAGGATGTTTTGTGGGATTAGGAGCTAACAGACACCACGGCAGTCAAGCAGGACCAGTTTCACACAGGTTTGGAGCAGGAACTTCTCTTTGCTGGCACTCGGGAAATGGTAGAGGGGGGTACCGAGCATAGCGGTGGGGCACCTGCGTCAACGAGTGACACCATGCTAGCCCCAGATGCCTCCGGAGCTTGGTCGCAGGAGGATGGAGGGACTGCAGCTATGACGGTGACCGCTACAACGGTTTTATTAGAGGACGGGGCCAGACCGTTGAGCATGGAGTTACCACATGCTCAGCAGCACCATGTCAGGCCGAGCTGGGCACCGCTGAGGGTTTTGGACTTTGTTCTGGCTTGGGGTGATGAACGTCCATGGCAAAGATGGGCCAAGCAACAGCCAGCAAAACACCGAAAATGCTTGCGCATAGTGGCAAAGTTGGGCGCAGCATACTTTTGGCTCATCAAGGCATGCCAATCAGCTTCAGCGTATCCAGGAGGACGCTCTGGGTGACAGGGCTGGACGGGAGTCGGTGTTGGTGGTGAAGGAGTCGGGATCCGCTGTCCAGAAGATCAGCCATCATCCCGGGGGCTTGCTGCCCTGGGCCCCCCCATACCGGTTCTACCTCTCCCACCAAAGGGACTGTGCTATAGAGAAATGTTTACAGTTCTGTGTGTTATGCATGTTGTATTTTGGGGTTGTTTATATATATTGTTGTTTTAGTTTAGGAGCATGGCAAGTATTTTAGTTTAATGAAGGACTATTTTAGTTATTTGGTGGCAGAATAATCCACCATGCTGTGCGGGCTGTGCGGCAGTCCACCTGCCAGCCCTATTTTAGGTTGTTTTGAGTGATTGTGTTAGGCCAGTTTAGTACATTAGTTCTTGTTATTTTGGAGTGTGATTCGGGTTCCAAATTGGGGGGGGGGGGGGTCAATTGTGTGTGTGTGGTTTTGGACTTTTCAAAGAGGGGGAGGAAAGTGGTATATGAAATAGGGGCACTTTATTGTGAAGTGCAGTGTGGTGACGTGGACTTCCTGTCACGTCACTGCACTGCCCTATATGTGTGCCATCAATAATAAAGCTATGTTCGCCAACCTTCATCTTGCCTCATTCATCACCAGGTATTACATACAGTACATAACACATACATCACAACAGGTCTCATTACCATCTCTTAAATCTTCCCTTTCACTTAAGCTGCTATCTTTCTGTCAAAAATGGCTCCTGGCACTTGTCTCCACCCACTTCACCCTGCCTGCACTCTCTTCTTCACCACTCTGTGCACTGACCATTGCTTTGGATGGCTGACCCCAGAAAGATATTTAAATTCATCTACCTTCACGTCCTCTGCTCCTTGCGTCGTCACCGTTACACCTGCTTCACTCTCATTCACACACTGTTCAGTTTTGCTAAGCAAAGCAGGCAGAGAGGATTCAAATGCAGATAATAAACAGTCCACAGTTGTTTATTAATAAAAGGAAACTCACAACAACATGGGGCTGAGAACAAAGTTGATTTTAAACATAAGGAACAACCACTAATGCCGCTTCAGGATGATTAGGGACAAACCTTTAAATGGAAGAACTGGATGGAACGGAGAAGAAAACCAAACTCTGTAGCAGAATGCAGATTAATATAATGTTGCCATGCCGACTAGCAAGAAAAGACTTAATTAATATGGAACAGAAGATTGGACATGGAAAACAGGTGGGCGAAAAGGTGCAAGAAATCAAACTAACTACAAGGTTACATCATCACATAAAGGTAACTGAGAATCATGAACACTGACTACAGGAAGTAATCTAACAAAATAAACAGGAAGTACAATAAACTATCAAAGGCAGGGAGTAACCAAATTAAATCACAAGGGGAAAAAAAAGGGAGAATAAAATAAGGAATGTTTTATAGAATCAACTAAGATGACTGGAAACTAACAGAGAAGACATTATCAACAAAAGCGTGGAATAAACAAGAGTCCATCCATCCATCTTCTACCTCTTTTCTGGCGGTCCAGGTCGCGGAGGCAGCAGTTCAAGCAGAGAAGCCCAGACTTCCCTCTCCCCGGCCACCTGCTCCAGCTCTTCAGAGAGGATACCAAGGCGTTCCCAGACCAGCTGGGAGACATAGTCTCTCCAGCGAGTCCTGGGTCTGCCCCGGGGTCTCCTCCCACAGGGATGTGCCCGAAAAACCTCAAGTGGGAGCCATCCAGGAGGCATCCTGATCAGATGCCCATATAACCTCAACTGGCTTCTTTCAATGTGGAGGAGCAGCCGTTCTACTCTGAGCCTCTCCCGGATGATTGAGCTCCTCACCCTATCTCTGAGGGTCAGTCCAGTGATCCTACGAAGAAAGCTCATTTCAGCCACTTGTATTCACAATCTCGTTCTTTCGGTCATTACCCAAAGCTCATGACCATAGGTGAGGGTAGGAACGTAGACTGACTGGTAAATCAACAGCTTTGCCTTAGAGCTCAGCTCCCTCTTCACCACAACAGACCAGTACAACGTCCGCATCACTGCAGATGCTGCTCTGATCCGTCTGTCAATCTCTCGCTCCATTCTCCCCTCACCCCAAGATACTTAAACTCCTCCACTTGGGGCAGGAGCCTGTCCCCAACCTGGAGAGGACAATCCACCTTTTTCCGGCTGAGGACCATGGACTCGGACTTGGAGGTACTGATTCTCATCACAGCCGCTTCACATTCAGCGGCAAACTGTCCCAGTAAGAACTGTAGGTCAACAGGACAACATCATCTGCAAACATCAGAGATGAGATCCTGTGGTCTCCAAGCTTGACACCCTCCATTCCATGGCTGCACTTAGAAATCCTGTCCATAAAATTTATAAACAGGATTGTGACAAAGGGCAGCCCTAGCGGAGTCCAACTCTCACTGGGAATGAGTCCGATGGAGTGTTGGCGATACGAACCAAACTTTCACAACGGTCGTACAGAGACCGAATAGCTCGTAACAACAAGCCCGAAACCCCATACTCCCAAAGCACCCCCCACAAAAAACCATGAGGGACGCGGCTGAATGCCTTCTCCAAGTCCACAAAACACATGTAAACTGGTTGGGCAAACTCCCATGAACCCTCGAGGATTCTTGAGAAGGTAAAGAGCTGGCCTAATGTGCCACAGCCAGGACGAAAACCACATTGCTCCTCCTGAATCCGAGGGTCGACCAACGGCCGGACTCTCCTCTCAAGCACCTTGGAATAGACTTTCCCAGGGAGGCTGAGGAGTGTGATCCCTCTAAAGTTGGAGCACACCCTCTGGTCCCGGTATTATAAACAAGAATAGTTTATAATATTCGTCGGCCTCCGTCGGTCTATGATGACCATGGAAGAGAATCCTAAACGTCTACTCTGCTGGAACAGCACCGCCTGTGGCTGAACAGGCCGATGCGCGAATGACAGTCCCTGTCACACAGGTCACACTTGTGGGTGGTCTCCGTGCTGCTGGGTCTGTGGCGGTTCTTCCTGCGGGTCCTTTTTTCATCTGCTGCAGCAGTCAGTCTCTCTTCACCCGCCTTGAGCTGTCTGGTCAGGGTGCCTCTCCATTTGGAGCGGTCCGTTGCAAGGTCCTCCCAGCGCTCTGTGTTGATATCCAGGGCCTTCATGTCTCTCTTGCAGACGTCTCTAAAGCGCAGCTGTGGGCGGCCAACGTCTCTCCTGCCAGTTGCCAGTTCTCCATAGAGGACGTCTTTGGGGATTCTGCCATCCTCCATACGGTGAACGTGGCCTAGCCAGCGGAGCCTGCGCTGCCTGAGTAGAGTGAACATGGAGGGAAGGCCGGCGCGGGACAGAACTTCTGTGTTGGGCACTTTGTCCTGCCAGGATATGTCCAGGATGTGGCGAATGCAGCGCAAGTGGAAGGAGTTCAGTCTCTTTTCCTGCCGGGCGTATGTTGTCCACGTCTCACTCCCATAGAGCAGTGTGCTGATGACGCAGGCGTTGTACACTGCCATCTTTGTCTTGACAGAGAGTTTGGGATTCACCCACACTCGTGTGGTGAGGCGAGCGAGTGTGAAGGCTGATTTTCCAATCCTCTTGTTGATTTCTGTATCAAGGGAGAGGTTGTTGCTGATCGTGGACCCCAGGTACGTGAACTGATTCACAACCTCCAGCTCGTAGTCGTCAATGGTGATGGTTGGTGGTGCTTCCGTGCCTTGCGCCAAGACGTTAGTCTTCTTCAGGCTGATGGTAAGCCCGAAGTCCTTGCATGCCTGGGAGAAGCGGTCAATCAGGGTCTGAAGCTCCTGCTGTGTATGGGTTGCGACTGCAGCATCATCTGCGAACAACATGTCTCTGATTAGAGCCTCGCGTACTTTGGTTCTGGCTTTCAGGCGGGCGAGGTTGAAAAGCCTGCCGTCAGATCTTGTGTGCAGGTAGATTCCCTCTGTTGCTGTGCTGAAGGCATGCCTCAGGAGCATAGCAAAGAAAATCCCAAAGAGGATTGGCGCAAGTACACAGCCCTGTGTCACTCCGCTGCGTATGTTGAATGGCTCTGAGACGTTGCCATCGTGCTGCACTATCCCCTGCATGTTGGTGTGAAACGATTCGATGAGGCTTTGCAACTTTGGTGGGCATCCTATCTTTGGCAGGATCTTGAAAAGGCCCTCTCTGCTGACCAGATCGAACGCTTTGGTGAGGTCGATGAAGGCGACGTACAGAGGCATGTTCTGTTCTCTGCATTTCTCCTGGAGTTGGCGGATGGAGAATATCATGTCTACCGTCGATCGCTCAGCGCGGAAGCCACACTGAGACTCGGGGTAGACACGTTCGGCAAGCTTCTGTAGACGAACGAGAACAACTCGTGCGTAGACTTTGCCAACAACGCTGAGGAGGGAAATGCCCCTGTAGTTGTTGCAGTCGCTTCTCTCCCCTTTGTTTTTGTAGAGGGTGATGATCTTGGCGTCCCTCATGTCCTGTGGTACGGCACCTTCCTTCCAGTAGTGGCAGAGGACGTCATGCAATGGCAGCAGTAGGGCAGTCTTGCAGTGCTTGATCAGGTCAGGGGGTATGCCGTCGTTGCCGGGTACCTTGCCAGCGGCCAAGCTATCAATGGCCTTACTGAGTTTGTCGATGGTTGGCTCGGCGTCAAGTTCGTCCATGGATGGCAGGCAGTCGATGGCATCAAGGGCTGACGGTGTCACGGTGTTCTGTCTAGAGTAGAGGTCGGAGTAGTGTTCCACCCATCTCTCCATCTGCTTGTTCTTCTCTGTGATCATCTCCCCAGTGGAAGATTTGAGGGGGGCCGTCTTGCTCTGAGCCGGACCAAGTGCTTTCTTGATGCCATCGTACATACCACGGATGTTCCCTGTTATGGCAGCGGTTTGAATGCCTTGGCTGAGCTGAGTCCAGTACTCGTTGGCACAGCGCCAAGCATTCTGCTGAACTTTGCTTCTCGCAGCCCTGAGAATCTGGAGATTCTTCTCGTTTGGGTATTTCTTGTACTCAGCAAGTGCTGAGCGCTTGGCTTCAATGACGGGGGTCATCTCGGTCAACTTGGCATCAAACCAGTCCTGTGACTTCGAGGTCTTCCTCCCAAAGGTAGCCAAGGCTGTGCGGTAGATGGTGTTTCGCAGCTCTTCCCACTTCTGCTTTGCAGATTCTCCTCCTTGTGGTACACCAAGTTCCTTCTCAAAGGTGGAGGCAAACTGCTCAACAAGTTCTGGTTGGGCCATCTTGCTGATGTCAATCCGTGCCTTTCCAGGTTGTCTAGCACGATGGAATTTCTTCAGCTGCAGCTTGACCTTGCAACACACCAATGAATGGTCTGTGTCGCAATCTGCACTCTGGAACGAACGGGTGATTAGCACGTTCTTCAGTGAGGTGCGCCTGGTCAGGATCAAGTCTAGCTGGTGCCAGTGCTTTGAGCGCGGATGTTGCCAGGAAACCTTGTGTTGGGGCTTGGTCTTGAAGAACGAGTTTGTGATGCATAGATCGTGATATGTGCAGAACTCGAGCAGCCGCTGTCCGTTGTCGTTCATTCTGCCCACGCCAAAAGGTCCAAGACAGGAGGGCCAGGAGTCGTGGTCAGCACCCACTCTGGCATTGAAGTCTCCAAGGAGAATGAGTTGTTCAGAGTTGGGGATGATCCTGACAGTTGTTGCGAGATTCTCGTAGAACTCGTCTTTTGCCTCTGGTGTTGCTGTCTGTGTTGGGGCATACACACTGACGAGGGTGACTGGGCCTTGAGTGGTGTTCAGGCGGAGGGTGAGGAGTCGTGCAGAGCCAGTGCTGCCCGGTTCCACCATCTTCAGCAAAGTGTTCTTCACTGCGAAGCCCACTCCGTGTTCCCTGTGTTCGTCACTGCCCTTTCCCTGCCAGTAGAACGTGTAGTCCTTCTCTCTCAGTGTGCCTGCATCAGCTACCCGTGTTTCCTGGAGAGTGGCGATATCCACTCCCAGTCTCTTCAGCTCATTATTGATGATGGCAGTCTTCCTGGTGTCGTTGATGTCCTTGAGGTTAGCAGCGAGTCCTGTCATCATAGTGCAGACGTTCCAAGTTCCCAGTTTTAGAGTTGGTCTCTTTTGTTTTATTGTCTTGCCTGGTGCGAAGGTTCTCAGCCTGCTGTTTGGATTTCTCCTTATCCCCATGCACCCAATGAGGAAAGCAAGCTGTGGCGGGACAACACCTTATTGGCTGGGGGCTGCCCAGCTTGAGGCGGGCGGTAGCTGTCCAATGAGATCTGATGATCCCTCCCACCGTCGGGAACAACCCCTGGCGCCACGCTCTACGCCAATTGAGCAGTGGCTTATAACCGGTAACTGTCATTCCCCGTGTTTTGTCTACGCCAAAGGCGAAGCTGGAGTGTCCTCTCCAGTGATCCGGTGTTCTACCTTCCAGCGTTGGGCGTTGGTAGGATTCAAGCCTGGGCAGGAAGATATGGAGGACAAGATGTTGCCCATGCAGCATGTCCCCCCTCTCCACGTCACTGATGAATCCAAAGGAACAGCAGGGCTGCTACAGTTTGGCACCAGCGCCGTTGCAGGAGCTGCCAGAACGATGTTGAGCACAACATAGAACTGCCTTAGGGGCTCCGACTCCGGATTTTTCCTCAGGGTTGACTCCCGAAGCCTTTCCCGTGACCGGGTATCCCGCAAGGCAGCAGAGGTTTGAAATCAGGGTTTACCTTCCCCTAGATGGGCTACCTTCCCAAGTTGACGAGCCACCATCTACCCGAAGCATCTGGTTTTAAGGCGCCAGAGATCCGCCTTCGCCCCTTCTCCTATTAGTAAAAGCAGTTCCGCCGGGCTTAGAGACTAAACCACATGGGCAGGCTAGGAGTTGGACTTAGTTGTCAGAGGCTTTTCGAGACGCACGCCATAAGGAGCATTTTATGAGCGCTGGGAGCTTAACCCCAGTGCCGCTCCTGGCTATGACAACCTTGGAACCTTTATAATATTAATAGGTCCAAAAAAAGGCAGAAACAACTCAGGGGAACACACACATGTATTCTGCCTTGCTTGGCTTTCATTTCTCTTCTCTCCAGTACATATCTTCACCTCTCCAGGTTCTCTTCCACTTGCTCCCTACTCTTGCTACAAATCATGATGTCGTTGCAAACATCATGGTCCAGACTCCTGCCTGACCTCATCTGTAAGCCTGTCCATCACCAAAGCAAACAAGAAGGGCCCCTTGATGTAACACCGCCCCCACCTTGAATCCATCTGTCACTCTAACAGAACACCTCACCACCGGCTCACTATCCTCATACGTGTCCACCATATAAGGCAGTTTATTTTTGTCCATTATGTGATATTACTGATTGTAAATCATGATATATACAGTACTGCATTATTATGGCAGATTATCTGTGTGTATGAAACTAATAATTTAACAAATAGTAGCCACGTTATTGATAATCTGGTTCTGCATTATACAAATACTGTATATGACCACATCTATGGCATTTATCAGAGCATAAAATGTAACATCAAGCTCTTATAAATCTAAAGCTGCGTCAGATTGAAATTGATTATCTAAACATTTACCTTTTTATCAGCTGATTGCAGGCAGTGTCATGATTTGGTATTCTGAGGAGGCTAAGTGCAGGGCAAACCACTTCAGAAGAACACACAGACTCAGATGAAAAGTAAACACTACTTTAATGAAAACTCAAATCCCTATACAAACACGCTAACTTAAAGAATAAATACACACACAACAATTAATGGAACCCACAACCAAAATGCCAAACTATATACAATACAAGGAAAACAGTTGTACGCTGGAGCCACATGCAGCCTAGGAGGAAAGAGAGGAGAGAAATGATTAATGATGAGTATGGCACACTGGGAAATGACAACTGAGGAAATGGATCTTACGATACTGGCAGAGAGCCTGGTAGTGAACTCCAGCTTGGGAAGGGTGAAGAGGATATGGAGACTGCACGGAAGGAAGAGGAATGACTGGGGAACCTGGGTGGAGAAACCGTTGTCTTGAAGAGGGATGGTTCAGGTGAGCGTGCAGACACAGCTCCGGAGACGCACGACTGGAGGCGGCAGCAAACCTGACAGGAGGAGAGGACAAAAGGTAAGACAACTTGAGGAAATAATGAATTTGCCAAACAACAAGAAAGTAGTTGTGAAGCGGCACAAACCCAACAATCCAGTGGAGAGCTCTTCACACCCTGGCCCTTAAATACGCTGGTGAATCAGGAAGCAGCAGGTGTGTAATCATGCAGGTGCACTGATGAGCTCCGGAGCCGGGAAAACAGAAGCAGGAAGGGATAGAGGAGGCACACTAGCCTGATCATGACAGTGTTCCCCCCTCAAGGGGCGCCTCCTGGCAACCCCCCGGGCTTCTGTGGATGGACAACGTGGAACGCCCGAACCATACCCTTGTCGTGGAAGTAGGATCGTGGAATTCATGATCTTTCCTCTGGACCATAACCATTCCAGTGCATCAAATACTGCAGACCCCGGCCTCAACAGCGCACATCTAGAATCCGCTGGACGTAATAGGTGGTATGTCCATCAATGGCGCAGTGGTTAGCACTGCGGCAGCACAGCAACTCACCCTTGGTCATGGGATCCCTGGTTCGATCCCAGCCCCTGACCAACAGTGATCTGTGTGGAGTTTGCATGTTTCTCCCCGTATCTGCGTGGGTTTACTCCAGGATTTCTCCGGTTTCCTCCCACAGGCCAAAAACATGCAGGTTAGGTTAACTGGAGACTCTAAAGTGGCCCTAGGTGTGAATGTGTGTGTGAATGGTAAAGGGATAGCGCCGTACCATGGCTGCTTCATCCATCCAGGTGGATGCCCTCAATTTCCCCTCTGGGGATCAATAAAATATACAAAATCAAAAAAAAAATGATCTGGGGAGGTGAAGGGGGTTCTGGAGGAGGGGAAAAGGGGCTTATGGAGAGAGGTTTGATTTGTCAAACGTGAAAGGTAGGAAGAATGCGGAGAGGTGGGGGCAACTTCAGCCATACAGTGACGTCTTTGATGATGCGGGAGATCAGAAATGGACCCAGAAAGCACAGGGAAAGCTTCCGAGAATCCATCTTCACCAGTACAGTGACGGCTGCACGGTGGCGCAGTGGTTAGCACTGCGGCAGCACAGTTTACCCTTGGCCGGGGGATTGTGGGGATCGTGGGATCGTGGGCTCGATCCCAGCCCCTGACCAACAGTGATCTGTGTGGAGTTTGCATGTTCTCCCCGTGTTGCGTGGGTTTACTCCGGGATTTCTCCGGTTTCCTCCCACATGCCAAAAACATGCATGTTAGGTTAATTGGCTGTTCTAAATTGTCCCTAGATATCTGTTTCCTATAGGCCCTTAGAATAGAGGGTTAGTATTAATGAAAGCGCTTTGAGTGGTCTTTGTGACTAGAAAAGCGCTATATAAGTGCAGGTTAGTTAGTTAGTTAGTTAGTCTTTGATGATGCGGGAGAACAGGAATGGACCCAGAAAGCACAGGGAAAGCTTCTGAGAATCCATCTTCACCAGTACCCTCTCAGTGGATAACCAGACCTTCTGGACCATGGAGTATTTTGGCGTCGCCGAATGCCTATGGTTGGCATACAGGCAATTCCACTTGGATGATCGCTGAAGAGCCAAACAAGTGGACCTCCAGAGGCAGTGACAGCGACGTGCGTGGGCCTTCACTGAAGGAACCGTGATCTTCCGTTCCATCATTGGTAGAAGCGGTGGTGTGTACCCCATGGCGGCTTTGAATGGTGATAGCCCCGTAGCAGAGAAGACGACAGAGTTAAGTGCATACTCCAGCCAGGTCAGGTGGGAACTCCAGGTTGATGGGTTGCAGGATGCTACACACCTCAGGGTGGCCTCCAAGGACTGGTTTGCACGCTCGGCCTGACAGTTACTCTGGGGATGGTATCCAGACGTGAGGCTGATGGAGGTGCCCAAGGATCGACAAAAGGCTCTCCACACCCATGAAGTAAACTGTGGTCATCGATCAGAGACAATGTTTATGGGGATGCCGTGTAACCGGATGACGTGGATGGACAGGAGATTGGCCGTTTCGGCAGCAGAAGGGAGGCCAGGAAGGGGAACCAAGTGAATGGCCTTGGAGAAGCAATCAGTGATGGTGAAAATGACAGTGTCACCTTCTGATGGAGGAAGACCCGAAACAAATTCAATGGCAATATGGGACCAGGGACGGGAAGGGATGGGGAGTTGATGGAGGAGACCGGCTGTGGGTGAAGAGTCTGATTTATTGGAGACACATGTGTGGCAGGCCTTAACAAAGTTTCTCACATCCTCCCTGAGGGAAGGCCACCAAAACACACACTGAATAAGCTCCATGGTGCAGGTGATGCCGGGATGACAGGCAAAAAAAGTTCTGTGCCCCCACTGGATAACGTCCCTGCATAGTGGGGAGGGCACATATAGCCTGTTGGATGGGCCTACCTTGGGGACAGGTTCCACTGAATGGGCCGGCCGGACCGTCTGCTCAACATCCCAAGTCAGGGCTCCCAATATGTAGGAGGAGGGCAGGATAGTATCCAGGAGGGAGGCAGCTGCTGCAGGAGAGAAAGTGGAGGAGGAGGAGGAGGAAAACTGGCGTGACAGAGCATCAGGTTTAATGTTACAAGACCCTGGGTGGTATGTGATGGAGAGGTTGAACCTAAAAAAAAAAACAGGGCCCACCGAGCCTGCCGGGCATTCAAACATCTGGCAGATCTAAGATATTCTAAATTTTTGTGATCAGTCCAGACCATCACCGGCTGATTGGCTTCTTCCAACCAGTGTCTCCATCCCTCCAGCACCAATTTAATGGCCAGCAGTTCGTGGTGCCCTACGTTGTAATTTCTCTTGGCTGGGGTCAGCCGTCGAGAGAAAAACATGCACAGGTGGAGCTTCTTATTGGAGCTGGAATGCTGTGAGAGCACAGCACCCACCTCCAAATCGAAGCATCCACCTCGACCACAAACTAGGCTTGGGGGTCTTCCTGTGCCAACATAGGCATAGTGGTAAATTTCTCTTTAAGTGTAGCAAATGCCTGCTCAGCAGCCTCGGACCACTTGAATGGGCTCTTGGTAGAAGTCCGCTGGGTAAGAGGCAGAATGGTTTTATTATAATCCCGGATGAATGGTAGAAGTTGGCAAAATCCCGGGAAGTGTTGAAGCTCCTTCCTGTTTTGAGGAGTAGACCAGTCTACTATCGCCTGAATCTTTACCGGGTCGGCTTTTAACGTTCCCCTGCCCATAGTAAACCCCAAGAAAGAAGTGGAACAGGTGGAAAACTCACACTTCTCAGCTTTCACAAAAAACTGATTCTCAAGCAGTCACTGCAGGACAGTCCGCACGTGGACCCCATGTTCATCCAGCGTGCAAGAAAAAAAAATCAATATGTCATCTAAGTAAACAAAAACAAAATTGTTCACCATGTCCTGGAGGATGTTAATCATTAATCGCTGGAAGACGGCGGGGGCGTTGGTCAGGCCAAAGGGCGTGACCAGATATTCAAAATGACCCAAGTGCATTTTAAACACCGTCTTCCATTCATCCCCCTTGTGGATACATACCAAATGATACATGTTCCGGAGATCAAGCTTAGTATGCACCTGCGCCTGTTCGAGGAGTTCAAAGGCCGAATTAATGAGCGGCAACTGGTATTTATCCTTAATGGTGATGGAATTGAGCTCGCACTAATCAGTGCATGGCTGCAGAGTCCCATCCTTTTTGCCTACAAAAAAGAACCCCGCGCCAAGATGAGCGGACGACAGACAAATTAAGCCGGCACTAAGGGAGTCTTTAGTGAAGTTCTCCATCGCTTCCCTCTCCATCCCAGATAAACCATAGAGCTGGCTGGATGGCAGCCGTGCACCCGGAAGGAGGTCAATAGCGCAGTCGTAGGACCGATGAGGTGGCAAAGATAGGGCTGTTGATTTGCTAAAGACCTCCCTGAAGTCATGGTAGACCTCGGGCATGCAGCTGAGATCCGTCAGCTCAGCCGAAGGGGAGGAGAGAGGGAGAGAGGGTGAGCAAGCAGCAGAACAGAGACACGACAACAAAACAAAATGAGCTCCAGGAAGAGATTGAACCCTGGACCCAGTTAATTATTGGATTATGTATGTGAAGCCACGGATACCCCAAAATCATGGAAGCGGATGATTGTGGAAGCACACAATCTGGATTGTCTCGCGATGGTTACTAGACAAAATGGCTGAAATGGGGTCAGTTTTCCGGGTCACCGCCACAAGACTACAACCAGATAAAGCGGAGACATTAACAGGTGTCGAGAGGTTCCTGGTGGGGATCTGAAACTTTTGAATCAATTCCTGATGAATGAAGTTTTGCTCCGCCCCAGAATCCACCAGAGCGTTTTTACTCTCGGCTTCCGGTAGCTGGATAAGAGCCAGAAGTGTAAAACAGCTGGGGGGATTTAAAGAAGAACCTCCCACCAGACCCTCCACGGTTACTGACGGGCCAGTTCTTTTGGCTGAATTGGGCATTCAGAGATGGCATGATCAGTAGCCCTACAATACATGCACGCCCCCACTTTTTCCCGGTGCCGGCGCTCCTCCAGAGTCAGATGAGTCCTAGCCAGGACCATCGGCTCTGAAGGCAGTCCCATGGATGCAACGCGAGGGGGTGGGAGAACTGGCCATGGAGCAGGGGAGGAAGCAGCAGACCTCTACTCCTTAGCGCATTCCCGGAACCAGTTGTCTAGGGCCACTGCCTGTGTGATCAATTCATCCAAAGAGGAGGGGTTCACCCGAATAGCCAGTTCATCTCCGAGGTTGGCATTCAAACTCCAGAGGAAGACGCTATGTAACACAATGTCATTCCACTTAGAGTCTGCTGCAGCAACTCAAAACTCAACTGAGTAGTCGGCAACTGACCGACTCCCCTGCCGAAGCCCCAGCAACTGGCAAGCAATGTTACCCTCGCTCTCTGTGTGATCAAATGCCCGGGTGAATTCCTGAATGAAATGTTCAAAAGTATATTGGGCCCCCTCCGGACCACTCAAGGTGGACTGAGCCCACTTGAGTGACCTGTCGCGGAGTAAAAGGGTCAGGAACTGAATCTTAGCCGAATCATCCCTGTGTTCTCCCTCCACCTGCTGGAAATACATCCGACAGTGTAACAGGAACCCTTTACATATCCCCACCTCCCCCTCATAGGGGGCAGGCGCAGGAACGGAAATGGTCTTGCAGAAAACAGGAGCTGCCGGGACAGTGGTGCAGGAGGGGGAGCGGCCACACCAGGAAGCCAGCACAAATGCTCCTTAGCCGTGGACAATTATTGAGTAATAGTTTGGAGCTGCTCAGCAAACACGAGAGCGCTGACGGTTCTCCTGAGGCAGCGCCTGCTAAGCCTCAATCCTGGCTGGATTGTTCTGTCACGATTCAGTGTTTTGAGGAGGCTTAAGTGCAGGGCAAACCACTTCAGATGAACACACAAAGATGAAAAGTAAACACCACTTTAATGAAAACTCAAATCCCTATACAAACATGCTACCTTAAAGAATAAATATGCACACCACAATTAATGAAACCCACAACCAAAACGCCAAACTATATACAAGGAAAACAGTTGTACGCTGGAGCCACATGCAGCCTAGGAGGAAAGAGAGGAGAGAAATAATTAATGATGAGTATGGCACACTGGGAAATGACAACTGAGGAAATGGATCTTACGATACTGGCAGAGAGCCCGGCAGTGAACTCCAGCTTGGCAAAGGTGAAGAGGATATGGAGACTGCACGGAAGGAAGAGGAATGACTGGGGAACCTGGGTGGAGAAACCGTTGTCTTGAAGAGGGATGGTTCAGGCGAGTATGCACACACAGCTCCAGAGACGCACGGCTGGAGGCAGCAGCAAACCTGAGAAGAGGAGAGGACAAAAGGTAAGACAACTTGAGGAAATAATAAATTGGCCAAACAACAAGAATAGCAGTTGTGAGGCAGCACAAACCCAACGATCCAGCGGAGAGCTCTTCACACCCTGGCCCTTAAATACGCTGGTGAATCAGGAAGCAGCAGGTGCGTAATCACGCAGGTGCACTGATGAGCCCCGGAGCCGGGGAAACAGAAGCAGGAAGGGAGGGGGGAGGCACACTTGCCTGATCATGACAGGCAGTTAGGAAGTTAACAGCATTGTCAGCATGTTTGCCAACTTGCTAATAGCTCTATGAGCTTCAAATCTTTTTTTTTTTTTTTATCAGTCAGACAACTGCTATAACTCCATTCTCCAATTGCTTGCTCATAAATTTCCCCACTGTGGGACTAATAAAAGACTATCTTATCTTATTAGTGATTTGTTGAAGCCAGAAGCTTTATTTCTCACATTTCCACAAGTTAATCTGTTCCTTTGTTGATGCTAAATGGTTAATATTAGCACAGTTAATTACATTCATCAACTATCTGCTCTGGCTCAGCTGAACGTCAAGCACCTGGTTCTTGAAACATCAGTTATGCAGGAAAAATCCACAAGAAAGTGATCCACAGAAAGTGATCCACAGAGGTTTCAGCAGAATCACAGTTACCAGTGGCACTTGTCCACACCCTCTCCACACACCTGACTAAATAGAGTCTGCTGTAAAACCTTCAGCCTTCACTGTTCTCCTCACTGGTTTAAAGTGACAGGCCATCAAGCGTCTCTAAAACTACTCATCATATTTTTAACTTAGCCTGCCTTCATATTTTAAAAATGACTCTCCTTCTGATAGATTTAGCTAATACACAGGGTTGCTGCTCCCAGTTTAAATACCTGGGTTCAGCCATCCAAAGCAATGGAAAATGCACAAGAAAGGTGAAGGAGAGAGTGCAGACAGGGTGGAGTGGTGGATATGAGTGTCAGGGATTATTTGTGACAGAAAGAGAGCAGTTAGCGTAAAGGGGAAGATTTACAAGACAGTAGTGAGACCTGCTATGATGGATGGTTTGGGGACATGGCGCTGACAAAAAGACAGGAGGTGGAACTGAAGGTGGCAGAGATGAAGATGCTAAGAATCACATTGGGAGTGACTAGGAGGGACAGGATTAGAAATAAGTATATCAGAGGGACAGCTCAGGTTGAGCGGTTTGGAGACAAAATAAGAGAGGCAAGGCTGAGATAGTTTGGACATGTGGAGAGGAGAGATAGTGGATACTGTATATTGGGCAAAAGATGCTGAACATGGAGCTGCCAGGCAGGAGGAAAAGAGGAGAAACACAGAGAAGATTTGTGGATGTAGTGAATAGTGAAGGAGGGCATGGAAAGGGGTTGGTGTTACTGAGGAAGATGCAAAGGATAGGGTGAGATGGAGGCAGATGATCCCCTGTGGTGACCACTAAAGGGAACAGCCGGAGAAGAAGAAGAAGAAGAAGAAGAAGAAGAAGAAGAAGAAGAAGAAGAAGAAGAAGAAGAAGAAGAAGAAGAAATGGTTGTTGCTAGAACCAACCAACCTGACGCCATCACGACCAATATGATGAGTTTGAAATCTGAAAAATGTAAATTTTTTCATACCACTACTGATACACTTTACAAGGGCAAACTATTAAACTATTTTTAGACTAACTCTCTGGGATTTCAATTATGATCATGAAGCATTTGTCCTCTTTAAAGGTGGTATACTGTAACCCTTTGGTGGCTTATATCATCACATCTGCCCACATCACTTTGACATACTGACATTGCTGGATGGCTATGGAGTCTACCAGAAACAAAAAGTACCAGAGCTCCTTCTCTGATGGACATGCTCTGCATTTCTGACTTTCACAGCAATGCAGCATATCATGCAACTGGAATGAGAATGGGTTGGCAACTGTACTGCAGTTGTGAAAACCAAACTGATATTTGTATGTGAACAACAACTGTATGTTATGTCTATCAAGTTTACTGAGAAATGCAAATAAAGTCTTGTGAACTTGATCAAATCTTTGACATTATTATTATTATTATTATTATTATTATTATTATTATTATTATTATTATTATTATTATATACGGGATATTTTTGGCATGCTTTTTTGTATGCAAACAGTAAACATGGGAAGAGGGAGAGTGGAAATGACATGCAGAAAAGGTCATGAATCAAACAACGGATGCAGCATTACACTGCCTCTAAACCACAAACCCATGTTGCTGTTAAATGAAGCAGAAACAATGGTTTTAAAGTGGATGCCATATATGAACTGTACATCTTCATATAACTGCATCAGTTAAACTATATAGGAGGAGAGGCTGAAAAGTTCATAGGCTGACCATGACGCAGTGGTCAAACTTGACCAAATGTGGTTTATTTTTTCAACATAGTCTCCAATGTCAGAGTATCTGAAAAGAAACAATGTCAATAGAATGCAGTTAGTATCAGAAAAGATTGAATTTAATGCATGACTAGTTTTATTTCTGTAGCATAACTCCATAGTCAGTCTACGGGCTTTTCAAACCCCCTCATATATAAACAGCGAGTAAAATAAGTATTGAACATTTCAACATATACAGTATATTACTCATTAAACATACTGTATTTCTTATAGAGCCATTGACTTGAGAGTTTCACCAAATATCAGTAGCAAACAAAGTAATCCATACATACAAAGAAATCAAGGCAATTGTGTTCACAAAACAACTTATATTTAATAAAGTGGAATGACACAGAGAATAAGTATTGAACACATGAAGAAAAAAAGGTGCAAAAAGGCATAGAAAGAAACCAGCTGAAATGCATCAGAATTTAGGAAGCCATCCCATCCCCCATCAGTGTAAATTAATTTCAGCTGGATAAGTCCTGACTGATAGCTTTTAAAAAGATCTGTGAATATCAGACTGTCACACCACAAAGAACTCATGATGGATAGAAGCAAAGAGCTCTCTCTAGGACCTGTCATAAATGCCCTTTTTAGGGCATGAATGAGGCACCAAACGCCAGCAGTGAATTTGCTTATTTATTAACAAAAGTAACAAAATAACATGCCACGAGGGGCAAAACACATACACTAAACACGACAAAACTGGGAGATAACGTGAGACATAAAGAATAAATACAAACACTTACATGCAAATAAAGCGAGGGTGAAACCTGACGCTGAAGAGAGACTGGAGCTGGGCGTAGGGACTCCAGTCTAAGTTAGGCGAGATCACAGTGACGACTGAATCTCATTAGCGATCTTAAATAGGGAGCAAGACTTAAACTACAAACAAGTGTGGAGTAAACGTAATCACTGAATACAAACAGCTGTGACAGGTCGTGAGCAAGTTTGACAGCAGGAAGTCCTGCAATGGTGCTTTCAAAATAAAAGCACAATCATAACAACATAAGCATGACTAAATACATACACAGGAAAAAGGATAATAATCAGGAGATCCGAGCATGGTACGGCACCACACTCGGGATCATGACAGTACCCCTCCCTCAAGGGGTGGCTCCCAAGACACCACACAGTAACATCAAAAAGAAAAGGAGAACGCATACACCCCAAACAGCAACAACTACAAAAACTAACCCCGGGAGGGCAGTGGGGGAATCCAGGCCCAGAGGGAGAGACACAAAACAACTCAAAAACCCATAACCATCATCAACAACAAAAATATAAAAGGAACAGGGTCACACAAAATAAACTAAGAAACAGTTCAGGTGGCCTCCCAGCATCCCGGCTCCACCCGACCAACAAGTGGAAAAGGCCGGAAGCCAACCAACATCAAAGAGACCCCAACTACCAAAAAAGAGTTCAGGGGGCTGACCGAAATCCCAGGAGTGCCAAACAGACAGATGGAATGAGTTTTGTGGTCTGCCTGGGAACCTGGACCACCTGACAAGGCAGCTCAGTCTTTTGGGCATCTGGACAGTGTTCTTCACCCACCAGGACCAGAGGGGGGAACCCGGAGGTAGCTTACCCACCAGAAGGCTCACTGACAGGAAGCCGGGCAGGGGAAGAGGAACCCCAATGGCGTATGGTGGTGGAGAGAGGAGGGGGACCATGAGAGCGTCAGGCCGGAGCCTAGCAGCACCCACGGTGGATCCTGGCTGGGCCAACGTGTTACCCGCAGTGAATCCAGGCTGGAGCTTAGCAGCACCCGCGGCGGCTCCAGTCAGCTCAGTAGCCCCCACGGCGGACCACGACCGGGCCAATGCTGCACCCACGGTGGACCCAACCTGGGCCAATGCTGCACCCATGATGGACCCAACCCAAGGAGGGACCCAAACGACGACCTTAGGCAGGGGGAAGCAGTGCCCGAGATGACCTCCAGAAATGAACCCGGACCCTCGGGGATATCAGATGGAGCTGGATCATCTCCAGTGACCCTGAAAGAAGGTTCGGATACAGCAGACAGACACAAGGGGTCAGGGTCACCGGCAGCAGTGGAGCCTGGCGAGGCGAGCTTGGATGCAGCGGACGGCTGCACCCGGCTCTCCTCCCCAAGAGACAGGCAAGATTGCTCCAAAATAGAAAAAAGAAAGACAAAATAGAGCACTTGCCTTATTTCCAGCTCCACTGCTGTCCAGGACTCCGGCGATCCAGGTAATGAAGGTGAAACGGGCTTGGTCATCAGAAGATCAATCGCAGGTTCCCACTCGGCTGCAGGGGCCACTGCAGCTGGCATGATGGTCTCAGCAGTCCTGGAACCCCCTGGCACAGTAATCCACACCGATGGCTCCCTCAGTGTGGTTGCAGGAGGTCCGTTACTTGCTGGGGCTGAATTCTGGTCACTGGAGACCCGGGGATGTTTTATCATGGGCACAGCTTCCAAATTGCTGGCAGCCCTCCCCCTCTGTCCATATCATGGCTGTGGGGCTTGGACCAGGTTCACCAGAGCCGCAGGCTCCTCCCTCGTCCAGCGGTCAACTCCAGACACCGGCGGAGGAGACACAGAGGTAGCAAGTTCAGTTTCAGTGGCTGCAGCAGGTGGAGGGGGCTCAGTGGACTGCATAACCTGAGCCCCACCCTCAGGAATCAGACAAGGTAATTCATCAAATTGAAGGAAAGAATGAAAAAACACTTGCCTGTTTTCCTGAGGTTCGATGGTTCCTGCTGCAGCAGGCTCGGTTCTTCCCTCTCCCATAGAAATGGTGATAGTGGGCCCCTCTGGAAGACAAGGAGGAGCCGCCCCAACAGGATCGGTGACGGGCGGGACAAGAGAAGGAACCACAAGGCTTGCAGCAGCTGAAGAAAGCACCGTAGAGGAGGAAGGAGCAGCTGAGGCATTCCTGGGCCGAGGAGCTGGCGAAACAGCAGAAATAAAAGACCTAGAGGCTGAGGCTGCTGTCTTCACTCTCTGCCGTGGTGAAGAAAAAACAGCTGGCTGGGAGATAAGGGAATTTTCCTGGCGGCCCATAGCAGGATCCAAACAGGAGCCCCGGGGAGAATTGACCCGGTCAAAAAACTCCCTCCCCTTCGGAACGGCCGTGTCCCGGGGAGGAGATGGATTCTGAGGAGGGCGGCGACATCTTCTGGCTGGAGGCGAGACTAAATTCAAATTAGGGAAATGCCGCTGCAGTGCTGAAACTAAGGAGTGCAGATCGGCGTACTCAGGAAAATTATTTAGCCCAGGATTGGCCTCCACCAACCTAATAGCTGGCACCACGCTCTTAACTCTTTGAGTGTGTTTGTCACCAATTTGCGACATAACCCCTAGTGGTCAAGAGTGTTAAATATTTGTCAATAAAATAGCTCAGATTTCCAAGGGTATAACTTGAAAGTGGTAAGAGATAATGGCTTACTGTCAGTTAGAAAGATGTAAAATATGATCCAAAGTTTCAGATAGGAATAAATGTATGCATCTAATTTGCATAATGTCATGACACCTCTTTAAATTTCATAACTCGGTCAAAACTGGACTTTGGACATATTTACACAAAGAATGGTTCAGTCTTTTGACACCGTTTTTTGTAGAGGTACCTCATCATCTTATCTTCAAAGTATATGAACATGAAATCAGTACAATATTAAAAAAAACACAAAAAAACAGAAAATTCTCACTTACTTTTGACAAAGTGGGCTGGTTGGCTGGTTGGCTGGCTGGCTGGCGTGGTCGTTGTGTTTTCACCCATCATGGTTGTTATTTTGCGTTCTGTTGGTCATTTAAAGTCTCTACCACATCTACAAAGTCTGATGATTATCCCACATAAATTTCGCTTGTATCCCGATGCTATTTTCGGCGTACAAAGCCGATAAAAGTGACGGT
The DNA here is from genome assembly GCA_020510985.1 of Pholidichthys leucotaenia. Taxonomy (NCBI): domain Eukaryota; kingdom Metazoa; phylum Chordata; class Actinopteri; order Cichliformes; family Pholidichthyidae; genus Pholidichthys; species Pholidichthys leucotaenia. The sequence goes on along the minus strand of CM035840.1, from coordinate 276,432,418 downwards.
GACCGATCACAGACATAATAGCTTTCTGGGCTAAAATGTTAAAAACAGGAAAAGGAAATGAAGAGTTCTTCTTTGGTGTATTATGTGTCATCCACTGAGTCCTCCAACGGATGTTTGCCACCTTTTGAAACTGGCAAATCAGTACAAATAGTACAAATCCCCAATGCAGGTGATCATGTGAGAGTGAGACGACAGGTGCAGTGCCATGCTCTGCCACTTGGGGCATGCAAATTCACATACTCAAAGGGTTAAGAACTTTACCTGGGATGTAGGAAAAGAGAACTTCGGCCATGCAGCCCTTGATGAGTTCAGCTGCCCACTGCTCCTCTTTACAGGGAGCCTTGGCTTCCGCCTTCCCATGGTGCGCTGGAAAATGGCCTTTAGACGATGGGAACTTTGGAGCTGGAGCCATAGCTGGAACCTCATGGCGAACCGAGGGAAGGGAGTGCTTCACCCTCGGCCCCAGTTTATGCTTCCTGGACGCGTTCTTCTCCAACTCACGGTTCTGTTGCTAAAGCGCCGATAACTCAGCGATCCTCTCCCTGCCTTCAGTATGCTCAGCAAGGTGAGGATGGTGCTTCACAGCTGCCTCTGTGAGGTCCAGGTACCGTAAAGCATCTCGTGGTGTGGAATATTGACGGGCTATGTCCAGGAGGTCATCTATTTCCATCAGAGCCTGACATAATTCAAACCCCAGGCTCATTGGGTACCACCTGCCAAACGACGTCATAACACCCAAAAAATGCTGGCACCCAAAAAGAGAAAAAAATTCCAAGCCAAAACAAACTGACTGTTGCTAGCACCTCTTTTGGCTGCAATCTACTGTCATAAATGCCCTTTTCAGGGTGTGAATGAGGCACCAAACGCCAGCAGTGAGTTTGCTTACTTATTAGCAAAAGTAACAAAATAGCGTGCCACGAGGGGCAAAACACATACACTAAACACGACCAAACTGGGAGATAACGTGAGACATAAATAATAAACACAAACACTTGGATACAAATAAAGCGAGGGTGAAACCTGACGCTGAAGAGAGACTGAAGCAGGGCGTAGGGACTCCAGTCTATGTTAGGCAAGATCGCAGCGGCGACTGAGTCTCACTAGCGATCTTAAATAGGGAGCAAAACTTATACTACAAACAGGTGTGGAGTAACCGTAATCACTGAATACAAACAGCTGTGACAGGTCGTGAGCAAGATTGACAGCAGGAAGTCCTGCCACGGTGCTGTCAGAATAAAAACACAATCATCATGACATAAGCATGACTAAATACATACACAAGAAAAAGGATAATAATCAGGAGACCTGAGCACGGTACGAAACCGCACTCAGGATCATGAGAAGACCTTTGCAACCTTATTGTTGCAAAACATAAGGATGACATTGGTTACAGGTGTGTTTCTAAACTGCTGAATATTCCAGTGAGCACAGTTGGAGCCATCATTCAGAAGTGGAAAGAACATCATTTTACCATACACTGGGCACAACCAGGGTTCCAAGGTTGTCATAGCCAGGAGCGGCACTGGAGTTAAGCTCCCAGTGCTCATAAAATGCTCCTTATGGCGTGGGTCTCGAAAAGCCTCTGACAAATAAGTCCAACTCCTAGCCTGCCCATGTGGTTTAGTCTCTAAGCCCGGCGGAACTGCTTTTACTAATAGGAGAAGGGGCGAGTGCGGCTCTCTGGCGCCTTAAAACCAGATGCTTCGGGTAGATGGTGGCTCGTCAACCTGGGAAGGTAGCCCATCTAGGGGAAGGTAAACCCTGATTTCAAACCTCCGCTGCCTTGCGGCACACCCGGTCACGGGAAAGGCTTCGGAAGTCAACCCTGAGGAAAAATCCGGAGTCGGAGCCCCTAAGGCAGTTCTCTGTTGTGCTCAACATTGTTCTGGCAGCTCCTGCGACGGCGCTGGTGCCAAACTGTAGCAGCCCTGCTGTTCCTTTGGATTCATCAGTGACGTGGAGAGGGGGGACATGCTGCATGGGCAACATCTTGTCCTCCATATCTTCCTGCCCAGGCTTGAATCCTACCAATGCCCAACGCTGGAAGGTAGAACACCGGATCACTGGAGAGGACACTCCAGCTTCGCCTTTGGCGTAGACAAAACACGGGGAATGACAGTTACTGGTTATAAGCCACTGCTCAACTGGCATAGAGCGTGGTGCCAGGGGTTGTTCCCGACAGTGGGAGGGATCATCAGATCTCACTGGACAGCTACCGCCCGCCTCAAGCTGGGCAGCCCCCAGCCAATAAGGTGTTGTCCCGCCACAGCTTGCTTTCCTCATTGGGTGCATGGGGATGAGGAGAAGTCTGAACATCAGGCTGAGAACCTTCGCACCAGGCAAGACAAAAAAACAAAAGAGACCAACTCTAAAACTGAGAACTTGGAACGTCCGCACTATGATGACAGGACTCGCTGCTAACCTCAAGGACATCAGCGACACCAGGAAGACTGCCGTCATCAATAATGAGCTGAAGAGACTGGAAGTGGACATCGCCACTCTCCAGGAAACATGGTTGGCTGACGCAAGCACACTGAGAGAGAAGGACTACACGTTCTACTGGCAGGGAAAAGGCAGTGACGAACACAGGGAACACAGAGTGGGCTTTGCAGTGAAGAACACCTTGCTGAAGATGGTGGAACCGGGCAGCAATGGCTCTGCACGACTCCTCACCCTCCGCCTCAACACCAGTCAAGGCCCAGTCACCCTCATCAGTGTGTATGCCCCAACACTGACAGCCACACCAGAGGCAAAAGACGAGTTCTACGAGAATCTCGCAACAACTGTCAGGATCATCCCCAACTCTGAACAACTCATTCTCCTTGGAGACTTTAATGCCAGAGTGGGTGCTGACCACGACTCCTGGCCCTCCTGTCTTGGACCATTTGGCGTGGGCAGAATGAACGACAATGGACAGCGGCTGCTCGAGTTCTCCACATATCACGATCTGTGCATCACAAACTCGTTCTTCAAGACCAAGCCCCAACACAAGGTTTCCTGGCGACATCCGCGCTCAAAGCACTGGCACTAGCTGGACTTGATCCTGATCAGGCGCACCTCACTGAAGAACGTGCTAATCACCCATTTGTTCCAGAGTGCAGATTGCGACACAGACCATTCATTGGTGTGTTGCAAGGTCAAGCTGCAGCTGAAGAAATTCCATCGTGCTAGACAGCCTGGAAAGGCACGGATTGACACCAGCAAGATGGCCCAACCAGAACTTGTTGAGCAGTTTGCCTCCACATTTGAGAAGGAACTTGGTGTACCACAAGAAGGAGAATCTGCAAAGCAGAAGTGGGAAGAGCTGCGAAACACCATCCACCACACAGCCTTGGCTACCTTTGGGAGGAAGACCTCGAAGTCACAGGATTGGTTTGATGCCAAGTTGACCGAGATGACCCCCGTCATTGAAGCCAAGCGCTCAGCACTTGCTGAGTACAAGAAGTACCCAAACAAGAAGAATCTCCAGATTCTCAGGGCTGCGAGAAGCAAAGTTCAGCAGACTGCTTGGCGCTGTGCCAACGAGTACTGGACTCAGCTCAGCCAAGACATTCAAACCGCTGCCATAACAGGGAACATCTGTGGTATGTACGATGGCATCAAGAAAGCACTTGGTCCGGCTCAGAGAAAGACGGCCCCCCTCAAATCCTACACTGGGGAGATGATCACAGAAAAGAACAAGCAGATGGAGAGATGGGTGGAACACTACTCCGACCTCTACTCCAGACAGAACAACGTGACACCGTCAGCCCTTGATGCCATCGACTGCCTGCCATCCATGGACAAACTTGACGCAGAGCCAACCATCAACGAACTCAGCAAGGCCATTGATAGCTTGGCCGCTAGCAAGGCACCCGGCAACGACGGCATACCCCCTGACCTGATCAAGCACTGCAAGACTGCCCTACTTTCTGCTATTGCATGACGTCCTATGCCAGTGCTGGAAAGAAGGTGCCGTACCACAGGACATGAGGGACGCCAAGATCATCACCCTCTACAAAAACAAAGGGGAGAGAAGCGACTGCAACAACTACAGGGGCATCTCCCTCCTCAGCATTGTTGGCAAAGTCTACGCACGAGTTGTTCTCGTTCGTCTACAGAAGCTTGCCGAACGTTTCTACCCCAAGTCTCAGTGTGGCTTCCGCGCTGAGCGATCTAAGGTAGACATGATATTCTCCATCCGCCAACTCCAGGAGAAATGCAGAGAACAGAAAATGCCCCTGTACGTCGCCTTCATCGACCTCACCAAAGCGTTCGATCTGGTCAGCAGAGAGGGCCTTTTCAAGATCCTGCCAAAGATAGGATGCCCACCAAAGTTGCAAAGCCTCATCGAATCGTTTCACACCAACATGCAGGGGATAGTGCAGCACGACGGCAATGTCTCAGAGCCATTCAACATACGCAGCGGAGTGAAACAGGGCTTTGTACTTGCACCAACCCTCTTTGGGATTTTCTTTGCTATGCTCCTGAGGCATACCTTCAGCACAGCAACAGAGGGAATCTACCTGCACACAAGATCTGACGGCAGGCTTTTCAACCTCGCCCGCCTGAAAGCCAGAACCAAAGTACGCGAGGCTCTAATCAGAGACTTGCTGTTCGCAAACGACGCTGCAGTCGCAACCCACACGCAGCAGGAGCTTCAGACCCCAATGGACCGCTTCTCCAAGGCATGCAAGGACTTCGGGCTTACCATCAGCCTGAAGAAGACTAACGTCTTGGCGCAAGGCATGGAAGCACCACCAACCATCACCATCGATGACTACGAGCTGGAGGTCGTGAATCAGTTCACGTACCTGGGGTCCACGATCAGCAACAACCTCTCCCTTGATACAGAGATCGACAAGAGGATTTGAAAATCAGCATTCACACTCGCTCACCTCACCACACGAGTGTGGGAGAATCCCAAACTCTCTGTCAAGACGAAGATGGCAGTGTACAATGCCTGCATCATCAGCACACTGCTCTATGGGAGTGAGACGTGGACAACATACGCCCGGCAGGAAAAGAGACTGAACTCCTTCCACTTGCACTGCATTCGCCACATCCTGGACATATCCTGGCAGGACAAAGTGCCCAGCAGAGGAGTTCTGTCCCGCGCCGGCCTTCCCTCCATGTTCACTCTACTCAGGCAGTGCAGACTCCGCTGGCTGGGCCATGTTCACCATATGGAGGATGGCAGAATCCCCAAAGATGTCCTCTACAGAGAACTGGCGACTGGCACGAGAGACGTTGGCCGCCCACAGCTGCGCTTTAGAGACATCTGCAAGAGAGACATGAAGGCCCTGGAGATCAACTCAGAGCACTGGGAGGACCTTGCAACAGACCGCTCCAAATGGAGAGGCACCCTGACCAGACAGCTCAAGGCGGGTGAAGAGAGACTGACTGCTGCAGCAGATGAAAAAAGGACCCGCAGGAAGAACCGCCACAGACCCAGCAGCACGGAGACCACCCACAAGTGCGACCTGTGTGACAGGGACTGCCATTCGCGCATCGGCCTGTTCAGCCACAGGCGGTGCTGTTCCAGCAGAATAGACGTTTAGGATTCTCTTCCATCGTCATCATAGATCGACGGAGGCCGCCGCCGCCGCCGCCGGGCACAACCAGGAGCTCCTTGCAAGATTTCTGACAGAGGAGTCAAAAGAATTATCAGAAGAGTTATCCAAGAGAAGAAGATCACTCGTGGATAGCTCCAGAAAGACCTGGAGTTAGCAGGTACTGCTGTTTTCAAAGAAAACAATAAGTGATACATTCAACCTGCATGGGCTCTATGCCGCTCAACTCACAAGACTCCATTGCTGAAGGAAAAGGATGTTTAAGCTTGTGATGATGGAGTTTCACCACTGTTATGATTTATTGTATTGTGTGATCATGTTATATTTGTAATGTTGTAAATGTTAGTATGATTATTTGTTAAAGTGCACACACTATTTTGGGATCTGTCTTTGTTTAATTTGAATGCCCTTGGGAGATAATTATTATGGTTAAGTATTTTGGTAAAATAATTGATAAATGATTTATTTCACATACCTTTGCCAACATGCTTCCTGTGGGTGTCCGGGTAAAAGACTCCGTTAGGGGTTGAGGGCCTTATATAGGACACCAGCAGGAAGGAACCATGTATGGTAAGTTAGAGGGGTGGTTTAACATTTGGAAATAAGGGTTGGAACTATTTATTGAATTATTTATATTGTTATTTATTATATGTTATTTATATTTACATTGTATATAGTTGGGGAAATTATTTATGTATTTTTAGATATTAGTGGGTATGTGTTAAGAATGGAAATGTTTATTGTTTTACCTGGGATTATGGTAGGGGCTAATCAGCCCGAATTATCTCGAATACTATATAACAGGTGTGGTTAATGATAATGGGATATATATCTCGTAGCATTCTTATTATCCTTGGTATGCTTCTTGGTTGGCGAAGTGTACATTGTTGAAGAAGAATCGTGTCAGATTTTTTTCCTGGAAACTATTTGCTTGTAAGATTATTGAAAATAAAAATGGACTAATTGAAAATTGAAATCTCGCATCACCTTGACGCTACTTTCTCACAAAGCTCATTTAAAGTTTGCTGCACAACATTTGGGCAAGCCAGTAAAATAATGGGAGAGTATAGTCTGGTCAGATGACACCAAAATTGAACTTTTTGGATGTCACAACACACAGCATGTTTGGAGGAGAAATGGCACTGGACACCCCATCATGGTATGGGGGTGTTTTTCAACACACGGTTCAGGTAGACTTTATATAATTGAAGGAAAGATGAATGGACAAATGTACAGAGACATCCTGAACCTTTTGAACCTTTTGCCATCTGCCAAGATGCTGAAGATGAAACAAAGGTGGACATTTCAGCAAGACAATGAGCCCAAACACACAGCCAAGGAAACTCTCAGATGGCTTCAGAGAAGGAAAATAAAGCTGCTAGAATGGCCAAGTCAGTCGCCTGACCTGAATCCAATTGAAAATCTATGGAACAAACTGAAGATCAGGGTTCATAGAAGACAACCATGGAACAATGGTCAATATTTGACAGCTTGTGTGGAAGAATAGGTTAAAATCACTCCTAAGCACTGCCTGTGCCTAGTTTCTCCATACAGGAGGCATCTGGAAGCTGTTATTACCAAAGACTTTTCTACTAAATATTAACTTAATTTCACCAAGTGTGTTCAATACTTATTCCCCATGGCATTCCCCTTTATTAAACATAACTTGTTTTGTGAATACAGTTGCCTTGATTTCTTTGTATGTACGAATTACTTGGGTTGTTACTGATATCTGGTGAAAATCTCAGGTCAATGGCTCCATCAGAAATATGTTTAATGAGAAAAATGTTGACCTGTCCAATACTTATTTGCCCCCCTGTATGCATACACACACACAGTTGCAATCAAATTTTTTCAATCACCATTGCATTTTAGGTTTACTTGCAAAGTTTAAAATGTTTCAGGTTTGAAATAAACAAGTTACACAAGAACAGATTAGAAAGTGAAATAAAACCAGTATTACAATGATTTTTTTTCCAAATTCAGCAGTAAATCCTACTTTCAATGACTACTGCAGTCTCAAAATTAGTCAACCTCCTTAATAGAATTCCTCATAAGAGCATGCATTCGCAAATCAGGTGTGGTCTCAAACACACCTGATGCGACTGATAGAAAAATTCCGTATTATCTACATTATTATTGATATTAATAATGTATTATTATATTTGAGAAGCATCATACCTTTCATATGCCATGTTTAATGTTTATATGTGCATTCCATGTGGAATAAGTTCATATATTCTTGGCATGTTTCTGTGAGAAATTTCACAGAGTTCAGACTGAAGATCAGTACAGGATCAATACATCGTAAGGAATGATCTAAGCCACTTTTTATAATCTCTTTGACATGTCCTGTTTCGGGTCACAGGAATGCACAGGAACTCCTCAGTTTATATAGATTAGTGTTTTGTGGACGTTCTGTTGGATTTACATTCTTGTATCCAGAGTGTCTGTGACGTTTCCACGGTGTAGCATCATCTCACTTTGGCTCAGCAACAATTATTCTTCTGCTTAAAGACATTTTTGTTTCATCCCAGAATAACGCAAAGAAATGGATTTTCTTCCCCCAGGCCACAGCTGAAATCCCCTTTGTTTTGTTAAAACCAGCCTAAGGAATCTCCCCAATGTCCGGCTTCACTTTTATTGCCCCCATAAAATATGCAACAGATCCACGACTCAGCTAATTTCCTTAAACTCTGGACATGCTGGATTTAAACAGTGAACTTTAAAGTATATTATTACAAACTCAATTCTAAACCTTCATTCTTTTCAGAACTGTGAAAATGCAGATGGACTCTGATGTTTTTGATGTGGAAAATAATATGTGTGAAATGCATTAATCTGTGATTTTATATATATGCATGTCAGTGTTTAAATGAATGTTTATTCCTGCATGTTGATTTAGAAGCACTGCTTATAAGATACACTAAGGTTAGTTTAGTTATACATAAGTGTGTAACAGTACATTCCAATGTATTTAAAATTGTGTATTCCTGTGGACTGATATCACGTGTCACCAGTCTTCATAGAACCCCAGCTTCTTCATCCTATTGGTCTCTCACAGACAAGGCCTGTTATTGGACTAAAGGTTCATCGAGCCCGCCCACAAAGGACTCCCATTGGCTGAGATTCCGGTCAGGCCGGAAGCCCGCAAAACTCAACAGAGCTTATATAAAGGAGAGAGACCCCTGCTTCAGTCTCTTTTCGTCATCTCTTTTCGTCATCTCTTTTCGTCATCTCTTTTCGTCAGCTCTTTTCGTCACTTCTTTTCGTCAGCCCTCTTTTGCTCCGCTCCCCCGGATTTCTTTTCGGCTGCTCCCTTTTTTTCTGATCTCCTCCATTGTCTACACACAGCAAGGAAGAAAAAGGACCGTCTGAACAAGGACTTCGACCATGTACCGCTTTTCTGAACACAGAGCAGATAACTCGTAATTCGTTTATGCAATTGTATTTTAATGCCTTTTTCTTTATCTCTTAAATACCTAGGAATTCCTATTTCTTTGAGCTCAATTCTTAATCGGAGTTAAACTCCAATTTTTATTCATCACTTTTTCTTTGTTAAACTTTCTGTAAAACCACCGTTTGTTGGATTTTAATGTAAATTTTGATCTTGACTTTATTTTATAATATTTTTCTTGACCAAGCACCCACCAGAAGCTACTATTTTTATCTAAAGTCCGAAGCCTTTTTAATTTGAGATCGGATTAGATATCTTTTAATTATTATCGAAGACCTCTTGAGAAGACGCAGCTTCCACGTCACGTGCAGCTGAGGAATCAAGGCTGTTCATCACACGCTGAAGAAAAGTCATCTAACCCAGTTTCAACTGTGGGTCATACGGCCAAGATCCAGCCCCCTTCGACCGCTTGAATTTAAAGGTCGAACTGTGGACCCTGAAATATCTGCGGGCAGATATTTCCCCTAACATCCACGAAATCTTGGGCTGAGGACGACGACAGAACCATCAGCGGCCGAAGATCACGTGAGCTGCAAAAACTTTAATTCCTCTGCTGAATTAAAATTTTGAGGTTTGGTAATAATTTGTATATCTAATCAGATGCAAATTAAGAAGCCCTTAACATAACTCTTCTTTTCATTAAAGTTCCGTTCTTATCTTCTTAAGATTAATTTAGGACTTTTTCATATAAGTAGTAAACTTTCTCCATAAATTTGCGTTGTTTCCATGATCTGTTAACTCAAACTGATAGAAATTGGTTTCTCAAGTTAACCCTGGTTCCGAAAATATTGATATTGTTAATCTATCATTTACAAGATTGATTTTATGATTAATGAAATTACTGTAATGTCTGTTAATCATTTCATTTAATAAATTAAAAATGAGAGAAGTTGTTGGGAATTTATTTCATTCTGAGTCTGTTTCAAGCCCAGGTATTGAATTCACGGAAAATTTTTGAGACTGATTATTGATTAATTTATTGAGTGATCAAACAGGTATAAAGTGAAATTAAAGATTAAATTGCTTCTTAAAGATAGAAGCGGGTGCCCCTTACGAGTGTTATTAACTTTTCTGATGTATATGAAATGAGATTTGAGCTCAGATTCCAATACATCAATATAAATTAAATAATTCATACCTGATCATATTTATTATTTATTAAATATTTCTATTTTCCCTTACATATTTTGGTACCCCGTGCGAATGCCTGGCTGAACTTGACAGACTCAGAAAGAAATTAATACATAAGCTTGTGTGTGATTTTGGTCAAAATTTTAACTCACAAAAAAAGGTGATTCATTGTCTGCAGCTCTTTGTCTGTCTCTGTGTCATGAGGGGGAGGGGGTGAATTCTCCCCCCTGATTACTGTGTGTGTGTGTGTGTGTGTGTGTCTGCTGACCAAGAGAAGGTGGGGGTGAAGAGACCCCACTGCACCCTAGTCAGTTTTTTTTGTTGTTCAATGCATGCTTATGCGTGACTACACGCTGAATAATTAAAATAGGCCTGGGAACAAAATAGCGAAGAAATCCTATTTGTTTTCCCCGTTATTTCAACACCCCGCAGGCGAAGCAAACCCTTGGGGGATTTAATTGGATTAACCATTGTATAAACTTGTTGAATAAAGTTTAGGGAGACCAAAGTTTTCCCGCCTTTGGAAAGCAAGGCGTGGTTTTATGGACTGAAGCTTGAGCTGCATCCACGTGGCACGTGCACGCTCAGTCGCGCACGCAACCGTCAAGCTGTGCATGAAAAAACTGCGCATGTGTAGATGGGCTCAGCGACGCCATCTTAAGTCTAGGTAGAGTTCCCTGTAGCCGCCATTTTGAGTAGAGATCCTTGACTCCTTGTGACATCATTGGGTTTCCTCTTCTGGAAGTGCAGACGAAAACTGCCTCCATCTTGTGGTGAAACATAGGGACTGCAATTTTTATTTAAACTTATAATCTTTAAAGACGATTTATAACCAAATTAAGTCTTCAAAGTAACTTCAAAGCAATTCATATTATCCGGAATAAACTAAATTTAACACTAATCCAAACTTCTATGCCAAGAATAAAAGGAAAAGGACCTGTTGGCTTCTGAAAGTTTTTCTCAGTGGTGAAATCCCACTCATTGCATAGATACCTATAGCAGGAACATATACAAACACCTCTATTGTATTTAATCACTTATATAACCACATATTATGATCTTTTAAGCTAAAAGCAAACATATTTACACACTTTTAAGCAAAAGTGGCAAACTTTGAAGCTATATGTGTGCTTATTTTGCTGTTTTTAAATGTGATATGGTGTGATTCCCTTCCCACAGAAACCCAGTTTTAGCTTAAGGATTCTAATGCTGATGTTTACTCAAGAGTAACATTAAAGTAGGATTAAATCCTGTGCATTTTAACAAATTTACAGACTTAGTGAATATTTAAATTTTTCCTTTTTCTCAAATTTAGGAAACCACATTAAGCAATTAACACTTAAGCGAAGCTCTAGGTGTTATTTAAACTCATTGTATCATTTCTGATTCATGCTTTCTCTACAGGAAAAGGAAAACATTTAACCAACCTGCATAATTTTCAAATTTTTCCCAGGATTTAAAAGAAAAGTCAAAAAGGTGCAAACATTGATTATTCTGTAAATAAGACATTTATAGATCACAATCAAGAAAGATCACTATTGGCTTCAATCCTAAGAAATCCTTGGATATCAAATACTCAAACAATTCACTTGTTTCTAATTTGTAAATATTTTAAACATTTAATGCTTCAACTGAAAATAGGCTTTAACAAATAAAACCAAAGGAAAGCCTTAGCTTTAAAAGAAAGTGGAAACTTATAATTTTAAATCTTTAAAGCATTTAGCCTCTTTTGCTTTTGGATTTCTTTTGTAAATAAAATCCTCACTTTCAAAGTGACATTTTGCAAAATCCCAAAGCTAGTTATTGATGACAAATTCCAATGCTAGACTTGAAAATCAAAGGAAGGAAGTCAATCCACACAATTGAAATTTCAGTTTTGTTTTGCGAAACAAATTCAATCCAATTTCAATTCAATTTTATTAATCAATACAGTTTCAACGAACGAATTATTTGAAGCATCTCTACATTTCTACATAATTTCAAAATTCTATTTCCCTCTTGCAAGCCTACAAGTTGAAACAAATTCTAAAGGAACTTTCAACTATCACGGTTGTAAAATAAAACACTCAAGGTTAAACCTTGTTGAACAAATTTAAGAATAATCAACAAGTTGAATTTTTTTTAAAGCTAAATAACAACAACGGTCAAACATGACGAGTCAACAGACAACCAACCAATTTACCAAACTGGATGACCTTCAAACAACATTGGAAGCATGGACTTCTAATTTAATTTCTAGCTTCACAACACGGGTCAAGGAAACGCAGCCCGAAGAATTGGAGCAACTTGCTGAAGAACTTTTGAATGAACACACTGAAAAACCACCAGAAGGCAAGGACCTCACCAGTGTGTTAGGTAAGTTTGCGCTAACATTAGTCGCAAGATTAAAGGTAGCCGAGAACGAGCTAGCAAATCGACAAACAACGATCCTATCTCTCCAAGAAGAGAATGAAACACTGAAAGAAAATTTGGAACAATCTCAAGAGGAGAATGACAAAACTCAAAACCAACTGGATGAAGCGGTACAAGATTTGGACCGTGCAGAGTCAGAAAATAAACGGTTGATAGGTAACAATGACGTGCTTCACCAAGACAACAATGAACTTGAAGATGGCCTTCAAGACACAAAGAAAGAACTCAGAAGAGTTGAAGGTCAACTTGAAAATGTGAAGAAGGACTACAAGGAATGTCAACTGCTCCTAAAGGAAAGACATGAACACCGGGACACCCACCGTGCTCCCTCGCCCGATTCCCGTTTCGAATACGGACGACCGCGTGGACAGCGTGCGTGTGCCCCTTCAGACCGCGACCTTGACAAGATCGCGCAAAATATCATCAAATTTGATCCAGGACCTACGGGTTCACCTGATGCCAAAGTCTATTTACAGGACATTCATTACTACCTGCGTAAGCACCCTGATGCTATGACTGACGATCGCATCTATCTGATTAAACTAACATCTAACAGGTCAGTATAAAAATTCATAGACAGACAGCCGACAAACATCAAAGCAGATTACATGCTGCTCCGCGAAGCCATCGAAAAGGAGTTCTCCGACGACTGCCTACAAGCAGGGCTAACCGCAGCCCTAGCCGTAAAGCAAGGACGCTCAGAGCCAACACAAGCCTACTACCAGAGACTTCTACTTGCATATTTTGGATCTCAAAATACACCAGGGATGGAAGAAGACCACAATTTCAAGACCCTCTTCATCCAAAACCTCCATCCCACTGTGAGCCATTACCTGGGAGTTACAACTAACCCAAGGTCAAACTCAATAAGTCAGCTGAGAGAGTTTGCACACTATGCGTTCCAAAAACAGCAACAAAGTCACAACAAGCACGCTGAGCCTGCCACAGTGCTAGCTATTAGGGATGCATCTAACACCTTGGAGTTGGAAGGAGCCCCTCGCTCTACTCCACCTCTTACACCGCGAGTACATCAACAGCCGAAGCATTTTCCCAAGCGACCTCATCAAGGTCAAAACCAAACTAGGTCCTCTGGATACCACTTTGGACCAACTTTGCAAAAACCCGACTACCGTCGTAGACCATATCCATGGGATAGGTCACGAGAACGCGATACGGACTACCATGATGACAGATACCGATACGAAGACTCGCGTAACCGCGACAAATGGTCTCCATCCCATCACAGAAGCAGAGACCTATCATAGACCTTGGAAGGAAGAAGAAACTCCTACATTCACTAGAGAAGCTATTGAAATTGTCCAACACCTCCTAGCAGAAATTCAAAACTTCAAAGAGGATAAAACTGCTAACATTCTAGCTATATCAGCTGTGCCAACTCAAAACAAGCATTCCAAACGAAGGAAACGCAAGAAGAAAATTCCTCATGCAAATGAGGAAGGACCAAAGGACTCAACGCAGTCCAGTGCTGTTATGGCAGCCCAACCACAGGTCACAGACCACTCCTCTAACAACGTGTCGCAACTCTGTGTCGAACCACCGGTTCCACAATTCCTATGCGATTTAAACGAGAGGGGGGTGGCACGGAAATTCTACCTTCCACTGACCCTTGAAGACATGGTGTGTCAGGACGCTGTTTTAGACACCGCTGCTGACATCACTCTCATGTCACACACCCTTTTTGACAAACTACGTGCAGCCGCTAACCGCGCTAACAAACATTTGAAACTGGAACCCTGTTCATTAGCCGTGCGACCATATGCGCTCACTAAAACAACCCTGTTGGGCGTATCACTACTAAACATGTCCATTGGACCCATGACCTTGACACATCCGGTCTACGTGTCCAAACTTGACGCCATTCCATTACTTGTTGGCAAAGACCTACTGAACCGTTTTGAGCCACTGATTGATTTCAAGAACCTCAAACTATGGGCTCAAACGCAACACCCTCACCCATTTGACCCAACAAGAACAACTGAATCACAGTGCTTTGTTCTGAACACTTTGGACACCCCAAGTCTCACACAACTAGCACTGTTGGAACAACTACAACCGAGTGAAAGCGACCGCCAAGACCAAGGCGAGTACTGTCCTAAAGAAGTCAAAAGTCACCTTCAAATACAAGGTCAAGCCAAACACTCAAATGACCTTGAAAACTCAATGGCCAAGCAGAAAACCCCAAACGGCCCCCTTGAAACCCTTGATACCCATGATTCAATGGTGGTGTCACATTTTGAAACCCACTCACCCACCCATGAGGCCTGCATGGTCACAAGAGCCACACCAACTGGCTCTCTGGACCCTCTGAAACCCCAACTTTTTGCGACAAAGAACCCAACTTTTGCAAACGCAAGGTGCACAGTCACTCAACCTTGCAACCAAATGATCCATGAAACCGTCAAACACCGGTCGGATAAAACGGTACATGCACTACCCGCATCTAAACCCTATGACATACCAAACCTGAAACCACTTCATGCAACACAATCTTCTCTGCAGCTATGCAATGGCACTCCTGTTCATGCTTCCGACGAACCATCATCGCCACCGCTCAGAGTTCCTCGAAACCAGAGGGGGGTGATGACTGCCAATGCCCATAACACTCCAGCTGCAGAGCACAAAAGCGTCAAAACGACATACAAAGCTCCCAAGGCTGTATTTCAAAACCATTCGGACCAATTCGCCAAACGACACAAAGCGTACAACGATCAAAAACTCTTGCATGACAAACTGCGAAGGGGGGACAAGATCTTCCACCCCACATTTGTACCACAGACACCTGAAATAAATTTACAGGAAAGGAAAATCACTCCTAAATTCCTGCCCGAGTGGATGAATCCACACATTGTCAACAACAAACTTTGGCCACTCAAGAGCCAAATCCAGGACCCCATATTCAAATGGGCTCACCAAAATCAGAGTAACCTTTACCAAAACCCCATGGGACTTGTCGGGTACAACACTGTCAAAGTAAGTCCATAAATAAGATTAAAATCAAACCTACATCTGAGAAATAACTGTAGCTAACTACTAGCCTCAGGTACACTCAGTCAAATTTATCCAAGCAATTAGTTAACTGCATCAAAACCTCCAGAAAGGAAAGGGTATATTAAAACCAAATTAGCCCTTAAGCTAAGTTCAAAGACCTCTGTAAAATCTAACAAACTTCAATCAACTTACTATTACCAAATAGTATACACAAGACATTCAACACCATTAGCTTGAGCTAATAATCTTAAAACTCCCATCAAAGGTGAGGAAAACAAGCACAAGGTTTAGAGTTCAATCTCTTAAGCTCTATTCTGTAATTTCCCAGTTTTGGGATCAATAAAGTACATCCATCTAAAAGAAATTATTCCACCTCTAAGAGGAATTTTCATTTGCCAACCAGGTATCTAAAGAAAGATCAACAAGAAGATTAAGAGCCAAAACCACTCACTTTTATGTTTGCCAAGATGATGGCCCTCCTGTTTATCAGTTTAGCCATCTGCCTAGCAATCACACCCACTGTTACCCAGTCAGAATTGGGCCAAGCCAAAACGAAAGGTCAAAGATCCTCGGGTGGATTCTTAATAACAGCCTCATTGTTAGAGCCTCTTGTTAACCTTAGCATGCCCACTATTAACTCTGTCAACACCGCTAAACCGAAACGCCAGGTTGTCGAACCACAAATGGTTACCAAAATCTTACAAGACACTGTGTTGGTTTTGAATGCTTGCTCAGAAGCTTCAGTCAAACTCAACAAGGTCTTGAACTCTTTGCTCTTTGTGTTAAAGGTTGACTATGCTCACACACAGCCAATGTCTATGTTACTCTCAGAAGTAGCTAGAAACATTAGCTTTTCAGTTAACCCTTTAGCAATGAATATGCTCTCTCATCATATCCTTTTTGCAGTAAATCCAAATTTACTTCTCATTGCCATCCAAAGAATGATAACGACATCCTATGCCCACTCAGTTTTTCCGAACAAAAGCCTCAAACACCCTATGATTTGGACATCTGTGGAACCATGGTTTAGTCTAACTAAACAAATTCAATTTGAACCTCCTTGAGTCACCAATATTGATTAGTCTGAATCTACCTCAAGTATGAAAGAATTTTATTTTTGCTTTTGACTAAGATTTTTGGATACATGCTTGTGTATATACAAATAATCCTTTATACTTTATTTAGATTTTATGTACATTTAAACTGTTTTTGAAATTTTGACTAGATATTTTTCAGCAAACCCAAAACATTTATATCAAGTATGTCAAAACCCACATACTTCTAGTTCATTTTTTTTGTACCCAGAATTTTTAAGTCTTTACAGGCTTATACAGAACTTTAGTATATCCTAGACAATTATACAATGTTTATATTTGGTCACGCCAAAATTATTTTTGAAATTTCCAGAAGTTTTTCAGAAAACCAAATTTAAGGACCTACACTTTGGAATAGATACTGTTCACAAGCTTAAGACTTATCGACATCAGAACTTTAGTTCAGCATTTGGATCAAGCCTCGCCAAATTGGGATTTGATGCCTAGGATTGCTATCAACGCTGAATCAACGTCACCATTGATACCAGAGGGGGGACTGTAGCATCATCTCACTTTGGCTCAGCAACAATTATTCTTCTGCTTAAAGACATTTTTGTTTCATCCAGGAATAACGCAAAGAAATGGATTTTCTTCCCCCAGGCCACAGCTGAAATCCCCTTTGTTTTCTTAAAACCAGCCTAAGGAATCTCCCCAATGTCCGGCTTCACTTTTATTGCCCCCATAAAATATGCAACAGATCCACGACTCAGCTAATTTCCTTAAACTCTGGACATGCTGGATTTAAACAGTGAACTTTAAAGTATATTATTACAAACTCAATTCTAAACCTTCATTCTTTTCAGAACTATGAAAATGCAGATGGACTCTGATGTTTTTGATGTGGAAAATAATATGTGTGAAATGCATTAATCTGTGATTTTATATATATGCATGTCAGTGTTTAAATGAATGTTTATTCCTGCATGTTGATTTAGAAGCACTGCTTATAAGATACACTAAGGTTAGTTTAGTTATACATAAGTGTGTAACAGTACATTCCAATGTATTTAAAATTGTGTATTCCTGTGGACTGAAATCACGTGTCACCAGTCTTCATAGAACCCCAGCTTCTTCATCCTATTGGTCTCTCACAGACAAGGCCTGTTATTGGACTAAAGGTTCATCGAGCCCGCCCACGAAGGACTCCCATTGGCTGAGATTCCGGTCAGGCCGGAAGCCCGCGAAACTCAACAGAGCTTATATAAAGGAGAGAGACCCCTGCTTCAGTCTCTTTTCGTCATCTCTTTTCGTCATCTCTTTTTGTCAGCTCTTTTCGTCACTTCTTTTCGTCAGCCCTCTTTTGCTCCACTCCCCCGGATTTCTTTTCGGCTGCTCCCTTTTTTTCTGATCTCCTCCATTGTCTACACACAGCAAGGAAGAAAAAGGACCATCTGAACAAGGACTTCGACCATGTGCCACTTTTCTGAACACAGAGCAGATAACTCGTAATTTGTTTATGCAATTGTATTTTAATGCCTTTTTCTTTATCTCTTAAATACCTAGGAATTCCGATTTCTTTGAGCTCAATTCTTAATCGGAGTTAAACTCCAATTTTTATTCATCACTTTTTCTTTGTTAAACTTTCTGTAAAACCACTGTTTGTTGGATTTTAATGTAAATTTTAATCTTGACTTTATTTTATAATATTTTTCTTGACTAAGCACCCACCAGAAGCTACTATTTTTATCTAAAGTCCGAAGCCTTTTTAATTTGAGATCGGATTAGATATCTTTTAATTATTATCGAAGACCTCTTGAGAAGACGCAGTTTCCATGTCACGTGCAGCTGAGGAATCAAGGCTGTTCATCACACGCTGAAGAAAAGTCATCTAATCCAGTTTCAACTGTGGGTCACACGGCTTCGACCGCTTGAATTTAAAGGTCGAACTGTGGACCCTGAAATATCTGCGGGCAGATATTTCCCCTAACATCCACGAAATCTTGGGCTGAGGACGACGACAGAACCATCAGCGGCCAAATATCACGTGAGCTGTAAAAACTTTAATTCCTCTGCTGAATTAAAATTTTGAGGTTCGGTAATAATTTGTATATCTAATCAGATGCAAATTAAGAAGCCCTTAACATAACTCTTCTTTTCATTAAAGTTCCGTTCTTATCTTCTTAAGATTAATTTAGGACTTTTTCATATAAGTAGTAAACTTTCTCCATAAATTTGCGTTGTTTCCATGATCTGTTAACTCAAACTGATAGAAATTGGTTTCTCAAGTTAACCCTGGTTCTGAAAATATTGATATTGTTAATCTATCATTTACAAGATTGATTTTATGATTAATGAAATTACTGCAATGTCTGTTAATCATTTCATTTAATAAATATTTAAAAATGAGAGAAGTTGTTGGGAATTTATTTCATTCTGAGTCTGTTTCAAGCCCAGGTATCGAATTCACGGAAAATTTTTGAGACTGATTATTGATTAATTTATTGAGTGATCAAACAGGTATAAAGTGAAATTAAAGATTAAATTGCTTCTTAAAGATAGAAGTGGGTGCCCCTTACGAGTGTTATTAACTTTTCTGATGTATATGAAATGAGATTTGAGCTCAGATTCCAATACATCAATATAAATTAAATAATTCATACCTGATCATATTTATTATTTATTAAATATTTCTATTTTCCCTTACAACGGATAAGCTTTGATTATCGGGACTGTCCCGTTCTGTCCCTTCCCTTATCCTCATCCTCCCTCTCCTTTCTCCTACCTATATATATATCAGACCTAAAGAAATTAATCCTTTAGAGATTCTAGGTGTGTCTGAATGCCATGCTTTGTAATCCCTCCCCCAAGTGGCCTTTGGGGATTTTTGTAATAAATGTACATAAATCCAACTTTCTGCCTGATTTTTGACTTTGAATAATCTAAGCTCAAAATTATTCTAACAAGGGCTTCATTAGTTGTATCAGATGTGCTTGAGATAGAGCAACTCAAATACCTGGACTGTTGACAGTGAAGTTTGAATGGTGGAAATATGGCTAAGTCCAGATAATTTTCCAAAAAGTTTAGAGAAGAGATCAATGCCTTGCACAAACAAGGAAATGATACAAGAAGATAACAATGACACTGCATGTTCCTAGCGTACACTACCGTTCAAAAGTTTGGGGTCACCCAGACAATTATTTTGTGTTTTCCATGAAAAGTCACACTTATTTACCACCATGAGTTGTAAAATGAATAGAAAATATAGTCAAGACATTGACAAGGTTAGAAATAATGATTTGTATTTGAAATAATAATTTTTTCCTTCAAACTTTGCTTTCGTCAAAGAATCCTCCATTTGCAGCAATTACAGCATTGCAGACCTAACATGATTGCACAAGGGTTTTCTAATCATCCATTAGCCTTCTGACGCAATGAGCAAACACATTGTACCATTAGAACACTGGAGTGATAGTTGCTGGAAATGGGCCTCTATACACCTATCTAGATATTGCACCAAAAACCAGACATTTGCAGCTAGAATAGTCATTTACCACATTAGCAATGTATAGAGTGTATTTCTGATTAGTTTAAAGTTATCTTCATTGAAAAAAAAGTGCTTTTCTTTCAAAAATAAGGAAATTTCCAAGTGACCCCAAACTTTTGAATGGTAGTGTATATAGTTGGAAGAATAGTTCGCAAGTTTAAAGTTAGAGGAATAGTGGCTTCACTACCTGGACGTGGCAGAAAGAGGAAGCCATCAACGGCTGGCTCCAGAGTCCTGAGGAGGCAGGTGGTCAGAAAACCTTCAACTGACTGCAAAACATTTGCAGCAAGACTTGATGGCAGCAGGCACTGAGGTTTCAGTTTCCACAGTGCCTGAACTCCAAGACATACACCACTATTTACCCAAAAGCACAAGAAGTCAGCTCCAGTTTGCTCAGAACTACATAAATAAGACAACGGGTTTTGGGACTCTATTCTGTGAAACGATGAAACAAAACTAGAACTTTTTGGGCCTATGGTTCAGTGGTATGTGTGGAGGAGAAAAAGTGAAACATTTGCTGAAAAGAACACCCTGTCTACAGTGAAGCATGGTAGTGGCTCAGTGATACTCTCTTACTGTTTTGCTTCCTCTGGCACTGGAAACCTGCAACATGTAGAGGGCAAGATGGATTCAACCAACTATCAGGAAATTGGTGGAGAAAATGTTATGATGTCTGTGAGGAAGCTGAAGTTTGGGTGTCATTGGACCTTCCAACAGGGCAGTGATCCCAAGCATACCTCAAAGTCCACCAAGGCTTGGTTTCAGAAGAAGTCCTGGAAGATACTAGACTGGCCATTACAGCTGCCTGACTTGAACACCATTGAAAATTTTTGGTGGGATGAGAAAAAGGTGGTTGCAGCACACAAACCCAAGAATATTCGTGAGCTGGAGCCCAATGGGTAAGATTCCTCAGGAACACTGCTAGAAGCTGGTGTCTGGCTATGCATCACATTTGCAAGAGGTCATAAAAACAAAAGGGTGCTTGTCAAGCTAGACATGCTTGTCATGAAGGGGTTGAATAATTTTGAGACTGTAGTAGTCATTAAGAATGGCATTTTGTGTTGAATTAGGAAAAAAAACATGTAATATTAGTTGTGTTGAGATATTTAAATTTTCCTTGTTTGATTTGTTTATTGCAAACAGCTGCTAATGTCAAAATTTTGCCAATAAACCTAATTTGCAGTGGGGGTTAAATGATTTTTATTGCAAGTCATATACTGTATATCAGTGGTTGTGTTGACCTAGAATTCTCCTTCATTGACAATTAATTTCTAGCAGTGACAGAAAGATCTCAAGGCTGTCTATCATTTTGACTGATTGTGATTTAACTCCTGACTGTAATTCCTTGTGATTTTGGAGCTTCATCTGTCTGCTGACTGAAGGTGCATTGAGACCAAATGTGAAGCAAATTTTTTGAGGGGCATAAATGCATGCAAAGTCAACGGAAAGAGGCGAGCAAACTCAAATCTCGTGTATTCACACGATCACATCCGAGGGATAGCATTAGCATGTAATGGCCTTGAGATTCTGCTGTCATCAGAGTAAAAGCATCAACACTGGAGACTAAACTAGTTTGAAAATGAAACTGCCACTCACCTGGAGACAGATGGACTGGGAGCTCTGCAGCTGAATTGGAGTGTCAGAGTTTTTTACCCACAGACTCCTGCCACGGAGGTGCTAACAAGGCTAGCAGGCTAGCAATGTCCAGGTGAAATTTTTGAGGCAGGGTCAATTTTCTCAGGTGAGACCCCCATCACAAAATGTAAACCTAAACATGACAGTGTTTTGGGAATTTCCACAGCAGGTTGAACACAGGTACAAACGTTATAAAGGTAACTTCGCTTGTCTGCAACTCACTCAGATGGTGAATTCATGTCTATTCATATATGTACATTGAGTTATAGTGTAATCAAGCCACGCAAAAAAATTGCCCCTTCCCGTTTGGTCTGAATGCACCTTTTGATTTAGTTTAACCATGAAAAACAAGAATCATTGCTCCTTCTACTATCTTAAATAATACCGGTTTGCCTGTTGTATAAAAGCAGTTTTAGATGCAAGGTTGTGCGCTATCAATGAACATACAGTAGTAACTGCGGTGAAGACTTCGGCCCTCCGCTTCAGGCCTACAAAAAATCATCACAGTTACTAAATTCATTGATACCACATGATCTTGAGTGTAATACTGCTTTTATACAACAGTTCTAAATGACAGCAATAAGGGACAAAATATTATGAACTTGTTTGTTTAACCAGTTATTTTGCTCCACCAAGAAAAATAGTCCCTTTGAAATGTACTCAGTTAACTGTTGCTAAGCACCTCAATTAGCATAATACAGAAAGGAATACATCTATTGTCTTTTCACACACATTTAAACAGATTAAATGTTGTCCAGTGAAAAAGTCACTTTTTATATTACATACTGGTCATCTGCTGAGTCGGATTTGTTGGTGAGTCCTCATGAGATCGCGCAGATGGCTAGTTAGCATGCTAGCAATATGACTTCTGCACACTTCACACTTTTTTTTGGCATGTTCAGATGAAATAAAGAGTCCATCATCACAATGGTATTGTGGTTTACTAATTGAGTCAATAAATCCAAATCTAGCTTGCCTATATTTTGAAACAGATGTGAAATATCTTATGGATGTTTACAAGGGTAGGACTTCCAGGTCAAGGAAGTTATTTCTTTTCAGACAGTACCTCACTCTGGAAATTAAGTATCCAATACAGAATAACAATTCTCATCTACAACAAGCTACTGATAACAGTTGACCGACTTGACAGTAAATATCTATTCATCTTCTGCTGCTTAATCTTTTTTCAAGTCGCAGGAGGACTGGATCGCCAGTCGATTGCATGGCCAATACAGAGAGACAGACAACCACTCACATCCAAGGACAACTTAGAATCCCCAGTTGATGCCAATTAACCTAATGTGCATGTCTTTGGCCTGTGGGAGGAAACCAGTGTACCCAGAGAAAACCCACACAGACACGGGGAGAACATGTAGACTCCATATAGAAGGGTTACCGATGGTCAGGGGTGGGACTGAACCCACAATAGTCAAGGGTGGGATTGAGCCCATGACCTTCTTGCTGTGTTGCCACATTGCTAACCATTGTGACACCAAGCTGCCTTTGACAGTAAATAACAGTAAGTATTTAACAGTTACTAGAACACCTTTGAAGCAGAGTGATATATTATGTAGTTGTTTATGGTTCATATACTGTTTATGTTGGAGAGATTTGTGTGGTATGGAGTGGCGGCTCCGGCTTCCGGTTCCACCAGCTCTGGTGGTATAAGAGGAGCTGCAGGTAGGGGGGGCGGTCTCTTCTGCCTTACCTCTTCCAACAGCTGCATGCCCGGTCAGGTTGCATGGAGATTCAGTATTATAATAAAGAAGTGTTCAGCTCCACTTCTAGCATCATCCTTGTCTACAAGTTATGACATAACATTTGGCGACGAGAGATAAACCTATGGAGGCATGTGTAGCACCTATCCGGCCATTCCTGGAGCTCCTGGGGGAACCGCCAGTAGGTAGTTCTTGATGGTAGGAGGCTTTTCAGACATACATGGTGGCGTTGGACCTGGGATGAATGGAGAGGCTGAGGACTCTTGTGTTGTTGGTACACAACTTGGGAATGGAAGGATGGGGATTTTGGGCATGCTTGGAGACGCGGACAATTACGAACAAGTTGTCAAGTTAATGGCCTGCCATTTTAGGGTGCCGGACAACGTCATTGTCAGACAGATTAAATTCAGACAGTGCCGCCAACAGGTAGGTGAACCGATCCAGCGGTTCGTGTCGGACTTAAGACAGTTGGCCGCTGAGTGCCGGTCTGGGCCATTGGAGGAAGAAATGGTTTGTGACCAGTTGGCGGAACACACCAACAGTGCTGCGGTCCGCTCCAAGCTGCTCTCATTCCCGTGTGAGTTGATGCTGACTAGGGCTGTCGAGTTGGCGCTACAGCTGGAAGCAACAGACAAGCTAACTCGGGAGCTAAGTGAGCGCCTTTCACCAGGAAATTCAAGATTCCCCATGGCCGTGCAGGTAGTGGACCTGGACAGTGATGGGAGTGTCAAGGACAACATGGAGGAGGTCAAAACTGCATAAATGAGGTTTGCCCCAGGTGTATGGGTTGTGGGTCCACGAAGCACCGCTATAAGGCTAGAGTGTGCGGCTAGAGGGAAACACTGCTGAAAATGTGGCCATCTACACCACTTCGCGAGAGTATGCCAGTCAGCAGAGCAGGAGAGCACGCAAAGGAATTCAACTCCCCCCGCCCTGACGGTGATACACACGGTGTCCCCAAGTACCCACGGGCGCACACGCTGGACGGTGGTTTTGGATGGAGTTCCGGTACCGATGCTGGTCGACACAGGAGCGGAGAGTTTGGTGCTGAATTGGGCTACAGTTAGAGAATGTTTTCCCCACTACAGAATTGGATGTGTCTCAGCGCCACTTTGCAGCTATAGAGGAGGATGGTTGGCCATGGTGGGTGCGTCACACTGATGGTTCAGTACAAATCGGCGGAGATGGCCTATGTGGAGTTTGTCGTGATGGCCTATGGTTCAAACATCATGGGCTGCAACCTGTTTTATGGCCTTGGATTTTCCATTAAGAGTGATGCTGGGGAAGAGTGGTTGGGCTGCAAGGGACGATGCTATGTGAGATGAACAGTTGCTGGGCACTCCGGAAAATGGACAGGCCGTGTTGCGCTGAGGGTTGCTGCAGGAGGGCCCCGGTGCCAGTGTCCAAACCGCCCTGGATGTGGGCGTTGGGTGGCACGGGGGAGGATCTGCTACAACGAGCGATGCCCAAACGATGGTCTCAGGCATTCCCGGAGCACGGCCGTGGAGCACTGGTGAACATGGGACCACAGGGGTGTGGTCAGCAGCGGATCTACAAGCAATCGGGGCAGGACCGAGTGGCACTGGAGGAGCAAGTACCAGGCGGAAACACCGCAGGCCATGCAAGGCCCCACTTGGAGTCGCGGACTGGGTTCAGGCTCGGGCGGAGGCGAGGTCCAGGTGGGTGAGGGAAAAGCAGAAGATGGAGTGGTACCAGGGTCGGCTGCAGGTGAAGGATGTGCGGCATGATGGTTATCTTCTGCTGTCGGATGGCTCGTGGCACCATCCTAATGAGCTACGGTGTGCCCCAAGGAAGGCGGGAAGGCACGGCCCCAGACAGATGGAGCGCTCAGAGGTGTGGAGGAGAAGACGCTTCGGGATTGAGGCGACCATCTGTGGTCTGGGAAGTGGACTCCCTCCAGGGGCAGACTGATGGTGATGGGTGTGGGGGGTGGGAAATCATCCTCATCGAGTTAGGGATGTGTTCTATTTGTTAAACTTTGTTCTGTTTTAATAGTTTTGGGGATTGCTTTGGCATTTTATATTATATAGGAGACACGGCAGTAGTTTTTTTTTACTGGACTGTTATATAGCATAGGCGGCAGAATAACCCGCCTTTCCGTGTGGGGGTTAGGATGGCAGTCTACCCATTCCCACTAATTTTAGTGGTTTTGTGTGAATGTAATAGGTCCCTTTTGGTGATTTTTAGTTTAGTTATGTTTAGTGGATGATTCGGGTTCCAAATTGGGGTGGGCTGATGGTGTGTGTGTTTTGCATTTTTCTATGGGGGGGGTATTATGTAGTTGTTTATTATTCATATACTGTTTATGTCGGAGCGCTTATTTGTGTGGTACCGAGTGGTGGCTCCGGCTTCCGGTTTCAATCAAGACACTTCAACACAAACATTTATTTTGTTAAAAAAAAGTGAGCAAAATTAGAGAACAGTGACCACTGCGTCAGAAGAGAAGATTAAAACAATGTTTTGTTTTGTTTTTTTAGGGTTATAGGATTAAAAAATTAATAGGAAATGTAGAGGCCCTTGCTTTGAATGACTTCAGCACATCTGCACCCACAGGATATCACTAGTTTCTCACACTGCTCTGGTTTGGGGACAGGATTATGTGAAGACTCTCAATGGGGAATCGATTCAGCACTGTACCTGGAATTTCTAACCAGTTCACAGTTGAACAGGGCAAGGATCTGTCTCGGCACACAGTGTCTCTCCATTAAAGACAATTTGGACTCAAAGCTCACTCTGCAGTGACCGGACCTCTCACCAGCAGAAAGAGTAAAAAGGCTAGACTTTCCTTTGCTGAGGAGCATGTTGTGTGGACAGAGGAGAATTGGTCCAAAGAGCACTTCAGTGATGACAGTAAGTTCAATTTATTTGGGTTTGATGGGAAACAATATGTTCGGTGTTAAACTGGGGAAAGACTGAACCCAAAGTGTGTAAAGAAGTCACTTAAATATGGAGGAAGAAGTGTCATAATTTGGGGGATGTTTTCTGCAGCAAGAGTTGTGCCTCTTGTACAGCTATATGGCAGGGTGAATGCAAATGTTTATGTGAACCTCCTTTGGCAACATGTAATTCCTTCACTGGAATTGTTTCCCAATCAGCCCACAATTTTCATGCAAGACAATGCCCCCCTGTTACACTGCAAAATGGGTTAAACAGTTCCTTGAATCTCACAATATTGAAACAATGAAATTGCCAGCCCAGAGTCCAGATCTAAACCCCATAGGGAATCTCTGGAAAATCCTTGGTGACAAAGTAATGGCTAAGAAACCCACTACAGTTACTGAAGTGTGGAAGAGACTGAAGAAGAATGGACCAAGATCAACCCAGAGTAGTGTGGGAAACTAGCAATGTCCTGTGGACACAGATGTATTGAAGTCATTCAAAGCAAGGGCCTCTACACTTCCTATTAATTTTTTAATCCTGTAGCCCTGAAAAATGCATCTTCTGATACAGTGGTCACTGTTCTCTAATGTTCCTCATTGTTTTGTTTGTTTGTTTGTTTGTTTTTTACAAAATAAATGTTTGTGTTGAAATGCCTTTGTTATTTAAAAAAACAAAAAAACAAAACAAAAACTTGCAAGTACAGCAGTGGTATAGCCACAGCTGATATTCTGTCAAATTCTTAACAATGAAAAAAAAAAAAACAATATTTCAGAATAAATCAAGTATTAATACACTGTTCTCTAATTTTGATCTCCACTGTATTTCAAGTATTTATCTCTTATAATTTTGATGATTATAACTTACAGCAAACAAAAACCCAAAGTTCAGTTTCTCAGAAAAATAGAATATGGCACAAGACCAATATGTAACCCAGCTGAGAAAATGACCCTTTCTCTCAAATTTCATTTGTATTAATGAAAGTGTGTGATTTTATTTTGAAAAACGGTTATTTTGGGGAAGAGGAAGTGCAATCCTCGTCATCCAACTTTTAAATTTCCGTTTCATGGTCACGTTGGGTGATCTGGGTCTTTCCATTCGTTAAGAGCGATATTAGCCCCGCCTTCCGAGCAAAGTGCTGAGGCGCTCTGCTGGAAATCGGTCTTTCACGATATGAGAGTGGACGAGAGAGGCTGTGAGCGATCTGGTTCACACTGATACCTCTTCTTGGTGAGTTTCATTCAGAAAGATGCTATAAATGGATCTAAACACTCTCCAAACGCTAATTTGCAACCTTTATTATCCTAAGTTGACGGGAGCACGAGCGTGAGGGGCATTGTGGCTGTGTCCTTTGCTGTATTCACACTGATACCTCATCTTGGTGAGTGGAAACCAAACAATACATGCTAATGTTAGCATTATGCTAATGCTAATCGCGAGTGGATTTTTTCTGTTTAAAAGCAATGGAAAATGCTATTTTTGTGCCTGTATGGTTTTCCTAAATATGATTTCAGCTCCCAACAGTATGCTGAAGTACTTTTAGTTCATATGCACTATTTCTGTCGAATGCAATGTGTAGTTTGATGTTAAAAGCACATGGTGTTGGTCTACTATGTAAATCCATAGGTTATGCTAAACCCAGTAGCTCAGACAGGGTTTTACTGATTTTAAAAGGGAATATTGGAAGTAATAGGATGGTATATCCCCTGGTTATGTAATAGATTAATTGTATTTCATTTCATGATTTACAAAGACAAGGTTAAAAGGGATTAATCATAATTTCATGGTTAAATGATGTAGAGATGAACAGAGGAATTCATTTAATTGGTTACATGGAAAAAAAGGTATTTCATGTGCTACCAGAGAGATTGTGAGAAAAACAAAAAAACAAAAAAAAAAAAACACGTGCATGTAAGATGTAAGATGTGAAATGTAAGATATTACTATATTGCTGAATTGTGATAATAGTAATATGAGAGAAGAATTTAAACACTAAGTTATGGTGTTATATAAGAAGGGATTGGAAGACGAATTACTCTAGCTGTAAACAATAATGCCATTATTGTCGTGCAGGCTAGGGTTTTTTGGTTGCCGACCAAAAACCTTCTGGATCCTGGATTTTCTCCGAATGGAGATGACGAGCCTGACCCGAGATTGAACCGAGATCTAACCAAGACCTCAACTGAAGAGCATCCTTCCTCTCTCCAGGGCCCAACGTTGGAGTGGTAACAACCCAAGTAGCCGCTTTAAAAGAGGAAAGGAAACCTGAGTCTGTAGATACAAGATATCTTGACTGGTCAAATGACTAAACCAAACGGACAAACAAACACTGAGCTCAGTAGGACATTTTTGGGGTTTTATTTCATGCTGGCCGTTGTTATATTTGTATATTTGTACATTGTTTGTATATTTTGCTCCTTTTATCTTTATTAATAACAGATATGAATTGCTCATTTCTTGCCTCCAGCTATTTCATTCCACACTCACTCTAATTCCCTATTGTAACCCTTATGAACCTAGCAACTGGTCTACACTATTTCCCTTACCTAATTAACATAAGGCAGGGGTTACAAATAAAAAAAGTGGATTTTTAATAGAAATGTTGGCCAACTGAAAAGTATATCTACACTACCGTTCAAAAGTTTGGGGTCACTTGGAAATTTCCTTATTTTTGAAAGAAAAGCACTTTTTTTCAAAGAAGATAACTTTAAACTAATCAGAAATACACTCTATACATTGCTAATGTGGTAAATGACTATTCTAGCTGCAAATGTCTGGTTTTTGGTGCAATATCTAGATAGGTGTATAGAGGCCCATTTCCAGCAACTATCACTCCAGTGTTCTAATGGTACAATGTGTTTGCTCATTGCGTCAGAAGGCTAATGGATGATTAGAAAACCCTTGTGCAATCATGTTAGGTCTGCAATGCTGTAATTGCTGCAAATGGAGGATTCTGTGACGAAAGCAAAGTTTGAAGGAAAAAATTATTATTTCAAATACAAATCATTATTTCTAACCTTGTCAATGTCTTGACTATATTTTCTATTCATTTTACAACTCATGGTGGTAAATAAGTGTGACTTTTCATGGAAAACACAAAATAATTGTCTGGGTGACCCCAAACTTTTGAACGGTAGTGTATGTACACACTGAATACTTAGTGGGGGCTCCATTTGCATGAATTACTGCATCAATGTGGCGTGGCATGGAAGCGATCAGCCTGTGGCGCTGCTGAGATATTATGGAAGCCCAGGTTGCTTTGATAGCGGTCTTCAGCTCATCTGCAGTGTTGGGTCTGACGTCTCTCATTTTTCCTATTTTCCTATTTC
This sequence comes from Pholidichthys leucotaenia, assembly GCA_020510985.1. Classification (NCBI taxonomy): domain Eukaryota; kingdom Metazoa; phylum Chordata; class Actinopteri; order Cichliformes; family Pholidichthyidae; genus Pholidichthys; species Pholidichthys leucotaenia. Next base: position 276,402,699 of record CM035840.1, on the reverse strand, counting down.
CTTCAATTCACATATTAAATTTGTTTCTAAGACTGCCTTCTATCATTTGCATAATATTGCCAAGATTAGGAGCATCTTGTCTTAGAGTGATGCTGAGAAACTGATCCACGCTTTTGTTAGCTCGAGATTAGATTATTGTAATTCTTTATTATCAGGTTGTCCTAAAACATCTTTAAAAAGTCTTCAGCTGATCCAAAATGCTGCAGCAAGAGTTTTAACAGGTACTAGAAAGAGAGAGATCATATCTCTCCGGTTCTGGCCTCCCTTCATTGACTTCCCATAGAGTTTAGAATTAAGTTTAAAATCCTTCTTCTTACTTACAAAGCGCTAAACAATCATGCTCCTTTTTATTTAAAAGATCTGATACTACCGTATTATCCTAACAGAGCACTAGGCTCCCAAAATGCAGGATTACTTGTAATACCTAGAATCTCCAAAAGTACAATGGGAGGCAGAGCCTTCAGTTATCAAGCTCCTCTCCTGTGGAACCAGCTGCCAATCTGGATTCGGGAGTCAGACTCAATCTCTGTTTTAAAGAATAGGGTTAAAACCTTCCTTTTTGTTATAGCCTACAATTAGGGAGGGATCATGTGTTTCTGAACCCTCCCTTAGTTATGCTGCTAATAGGTTTAGTCAGCCAGGGGACCTCCAATAATGCACTGGGCCTCACTCCTTCTTTCACTCTCAATGAAATATTTATTTTTTGCTGGTCATTAACATCTGTTTGTTCTCTCCCATAGATTGAGTCCCCATCGTGCTGTTTGCTCTCTACATGTCTGTTCTTTTCATCTTCTCTGTCCCCTCACCCCCCCAGCCAGTCACAGCAGATGACTGCCCCTCCCTGAGCCTGGTTCTGCTGGAGGTTTCTTCCTGTTTAAAGGGAGTTTTTTTCTCTCCACCGTCACCAACTGCTTGCTCACAGGGGATCGCCTGACTGCTTGGGTCTTTCTGCAACTGTGGGGGTCCCCCCTACAGTTGAAAGTGCTATGAGATGACTGTTGTTGTGAAATGGCGCTATATAAATAAAGTTGAATTGAATTGAATTGAATTATTGATAATACTCCATAGATTCTCTATGGGGTTTAGGTCAGGAGAGTTTGCTGGCCAGACAGGCACGCTGATACCATGGTCACTAAACCTGCCCTGCGTTCAGTTGACAAAACCGTTTGCAACCGCTCAGAATTGTTCGATAGTTTCCATAACTGAGTGACATGGTCACTACAAACCATTTTCTCATTGGCTGAACTCCTTGGGGAGGTGACTCACATAGCAAACAAAGATGGTGGCAAGGTAAGATAGTTTGCAATGTCCTTTTGGTTTCTTTTCTTTTCGGAGCAATTCCATCAATTTAAGACTAGAGGTTATATCAGTTTGTAAATAAAACAATACCACGCATAAAATATTGCTTTTGTTGGGTGTATAATGGAGAATTCTTAGGTAATATGAAGTTGAAGTAGGCTACAGTCTACGCCATAGTTACTATGGTCCTCTAACTGGCTGACAGAGGACCATAGATCTACCCAACTACAGCATGCGCGAGCCGAACAGAAAAAACATTCACCGAGAACTGCCCGTTCATTTAGGTTAGTTTGCCTTGCAAACTATGTTTGGCAAACTGTTTTGTGAACTGAACTCATGTCAGGTTTTGGTACTTTTGGCAGTGTCGGCAGGTGCCAAGTCCTCCTGGAAAATGAAATCAGGATCTACATAAAGTTTGTCAGCAGAGGGAAGTCACTCACAATGATCCCCAGACTGGGATCTAGGTTGTGTTCTTTGTCAAAGGTCAGGAGATCTGGTCATGTTTATTACTTCAGAAAAAAATTATGACTCCTCCTTAGGCAAATACTCACCAAAATCCCTCACAATGATCTCCAGGTGGGTCTGCATTGAGGTCAGGGATGGGCAACTTTGGTGGTATTGATGGAGACAAAATTTTTTCCTCACTTCCCGATGGCCCAATTTATAAGTATACTTTCCATGGGTGGGGGCGGGGTATTATTTTCTTCAAAGTCAAAAGTTTCACAATTAAAACTGGAAGTGCAAATGAAAACAAAGGCTACTCAGTGTTTTATCATATAAAATTGCATTGGCCCTTCTGCAATGGACTGACAATCTGTTCAGGGTGTACCCTGCCTTTCACCAAAAGAAGCTGGGATAGGCTCCAGCCCCCCACCACCACCCGAAAAGAATGAAGCGGTAGAAGATGGATGGTTGGATGGATGGATGGATGGATGGATGGATGGATAAAATTATATCATGACCTAATTTTTAAAACTCTCTCCATCAAAACGATGAGCAAAGAGAAATTCCGGACAATAATTAACAAAAAAAGCCAAGAAGAAAAGAAAATATGACGAGGCTTAGCTTGCTCTTGGATTCATTGTGGGTGTGGAGGGGCAGAAAAATAGCTGTGGGTAGGTGGGCTTGGTAATCATCTGGCTCTCCAAAATGAGGAATTAAAAAAAAGTTTAAGAGCCACTGGTATAAATGAACAAAAAAATCAGCAGATTAAAATGACCATAGTTTCTAAAGTTTTATTACTGACATGGGATTGAAACAGTGCCAGTGCTTCAGTGGCACTCTTTTAGAAAGAAATCTCAAAGCTTTGAAACTTTTTCTGCAAAATTAGAAGGAAAGCCTCTGAGCTCCAAGAGGTTTCACCTGCCCATCACTACTGTAAGAGCTGTAGCATTTACTCTTGTTTAAAAGCAGCCTGCTTTGTGCATTTACTGCTGTTTACAGCCTATTAATGCAATCTTAGCATGCAACACATACCTTACAACATTCTGGTGCACACTATCTCTATAGCTCTGTGGCTCCCTCACTCTCACTCCACCACTCGCATAGAGTGACACCAAGGTTTCAATTAGAGCTCCCACTGCTGGTTGACTCTATAATTGCATTGAAGAATGCAGTTCCAAATATGGTTAAACGTGATATAAATAAATAATTGATTTTTTTGGAAATGGACTGGCGGGCCACAGTTAATCAGGCCAGGGGCCACATGCGGCCCACCAGTTGCCCCTCCCTGATCTAGGTTGTGCTCAAGGTCAAAGGTGTGGATGTCTGGGCACTTATGTGATTTCACAAAAAGCAATACTCCTCCTCGGCAATTACATTTAATTCTCAAAACACTTATGCACAATGATCATCAAGTGCATGTACATCAAGACTCTGCTCAAGGTCACTGTCAAAGGTGAGGAGATCTCAGTGGTCATCTGATTTTATGAAAAATGTTACTCATAGCATTTGCCCGAATTCTCAACAAACTCACAATTATTGTCAGGTGATCTGCATCCAGGTTGAGCTCAAGGTCAAGGTCATTGTCAAAGGTCAAGTGATCTGGGCATTAATGATTTCATGAAAATCATTACTCCTCGTAGGCAACTGCTCTAATGTTTGGCAAACTCATGCACAATGATCCTTAAGTGGGACAGCATCTACAACCCCAATTCTGCAAATATTCATTAATTTTGAATATGATGCCTGCAACACGTTCCAAAAAGCTGGGACGGGGAGAAGAAAAGACTGGAAAAGTTGAAGAATGCTCAAAAAACATTTTTTTGGAACATTCCACAGGTGACCAGGTTGATTGGAAACAGGTGAGTGTCATGATTGAATATAACAGGACCATCTCCAAAAGTTTCAGTAGTTCACAAGCAAGGATGGGATGAGGTTTACAACTTTCTGAACAGCTGTGTGGGCAAATACTGTATGTTTTACAGTTTAAGAATGTTTCTTAGCATACAATTGCAAGGAATTTATGGATTTCATCATCTACAGTCCATAATGTCATCAAAAGATTCAAAGATGTGGAGAAATTTATGCATGTAAATGGGAAAGCTGAAAACCAACTGAATGCACGTGACTTTTGACCCCTAAAGTATAACTGCTTTAAAAACTGACATCATTCTGTCAAGGATAAGGCTCAAGAACCCTTCAGAAAACCATTGTCAGTCAGCACAGTTCATCGCTACATCTGCAAGTGCAAGTTAAAACTCCACCATGCAAAGTGAAAGCCATATACCGTATCAACAACACCCAGAAATGCCACCGGGTGCTCTGGGTCCGACCTCATCTGAGATGAACTGACGCAAAATTGAAAAGTGTGCTGTATTCTGACAAGTCCACATTTCAGACTGTTGATGGAAATCATGGACGTCATGCCTTCTGGGCTAAAGAGGGAAAGCACCATCCAAATTGTGCAAAGTTCAAACGCCAACATTTGTGATAGTATACGGGCGTGTCAGTGCCCATGGCATGGGTAACTTGCACATCTGTGAAGGCAACATTAATGCTGAACAGTATAAACAGGTTTGGGAGCAAAATATGCTGCCATCCAAGCAACGTCTTTTTCAGGGATGTCCCTGCTTATTTCAGCAAGACAATGTCAAGCCACATTCTGTACAAGTTACAACAGCATGGCTTCGTAACACAAGAGTGGGTGTGCTAGACTGGCCTGCCTGCAGTCCAGACCTGTCTCCCATTAAAAATGTGTGACACACTGTGTCACAAAATATGACAAAAAATACCCTGGACTGTTGAGCAACTTAAGTCATACAGTGGTGTGAAAAAGTATTTGCCGCCTTCCTGATTTCTCATTTTTTTGTATGTTTGTCACACTGAAATGTTTCAGATCATCAAACAAATTTAAATATTAGACAAAGATAACACAAGTAAACACAAAATGCAGTATTTAACTGAAGGTGTTTATTATTAAGGGAAAAAAAATCCAAACCTACATGGCCCTGTGTGAAAAAACTGATTGCCCCCCCCCATTAAAACATAAATTAACTGTGGTTTATCACATCTTTAGAAACCTGAGTTAAATTTCTCTAGCCACACCGAGACCTGATTACTTGCACACCTGTTCTTAATCAAGAAATCACTTAAAAAGGACCTGCCTGACAAAGTGAAGTAGACCAAAAGATCCTCAAAAGCTAGACATCATGCTGCAATCCAAAAAAAAAAATTCAGGAACAAGTGAGAAACAAAGTAATTGAGATCTATCGGTCTGGAAAAGGTTATAAAGCTATTTCTAAAGCTTTGGGACTCCAGCGAACCACAGTGAGAGCCATTATCTACAAATGGTGAAAAGATGGAACAGTGGTGAACCTTCCCAGGAGTGGCCGGCCGACCAAAATTAATCCAAGTGTGCAGCGACAACTCATCCAAGAGGTCACAAAAGACCCCACAATAACATCCAAAGAACTGCAGGTCTCACTTGCCTCAGTTAAGGTCAGTGTTCATGACTCCACCATTAGAAAGAGACTGGCCAAAAATGGCCTGCATGGCAGAATGGCAAGGTGAAAACCACTGCTGGGCAAAAAGAACATAAAGGCTCGTCTCAGTTTTGACAGAAAACATCTTGATGATCCCCAAGACTTTTGGGAAAATACTCTGTGGACTGACGAGACAAAAGTTAAACTTTTTGGAAGGTGTGTGTTCCATTACATCTGGCGTAAAAGTAACACAGCATTTCAGAAAAGGAACATCATATCAACAGTAAAATATGGTGGTGGTAGTGTGATGGTCTGGGACTGTTGTGCTGCTTCAGGACCTGGAAGACTTGCTGTGGTAAATGGAACCATGAATTCTGCTGTCTACCAAAAAATCTTGATGGAGAATGTCTGGCCATCTGTTCGTTATCTCAGGCTGAAACACACATGAGTTCTGCAGCAGGAAAATGATCCAAAACACATCAGCAAGTCCACCTCTGAAGGGCTTAAGAAAAACAAAATGAAGACTTTGGAGTGGCCTATTCAAAGTCCTGACCTGAATCCGATTGAGATGCTGTGGCATAACCTTAAAAAGGCGGTTCCTGCTCAAAAACCCTCCAGTGTGGCTTAATTACAACAAATGTAAAAGACTCATTGCCTGTTTTCGCAAAAGCTTGATTGCAGTTGTTGCTGCTAAGGGTGGCCCAACCAGTTATTAGGTTTAGCGGGCAATCACTTTTTCACAAAGGGGCATGTAGGTTTGGATTCCCCCGCCCCCCTTAATAATAACCTTACCTTTACCTTTATCTTTACCTTAACCTTACCTTACCTTAAATTACCTTTATTTAAAACTGCATTTTGGGTTTACTTGTGTTTTCTTTGTCTAATATTTAAATTTGTTTGATGATCTGAAACATTTAAGTGTGACAAACATACAAAAAATGAGAACTCAGGAAGGGGGCAAACACTTTTTCACACCACTGTACATCAGGCAAGAATCGCAAAAATTTCCACTTAAAGGTGAAATTCATAAAAATTTTATGAAAACAAAGATTTAAAACATCAACAAAGCACTTAGAAACTTGCACAATGTAAGTCTTAATGTTCTTCAAAAAAGCAGTATATTGATGGAAAATTATTTTGTAATTTTTTCCGGAACGATAATAATGTAAATATTTGTATTCCAGAAGATTTTTTTTTTTAAAAAAATTGTTCTGTCCGGATTTCAGATCCAATACAATGAATGTGTTGATGTCACGTGCTATTGTATTTCCATACTAGTGGGGGTTTCCAGAAGCTGCCATGGCCACTGCTGAAAGTAATAGCTCATTCCGTTATCCGTCTCAAGTAAGTAATAAATGATGGGGCAAGACCAGAATAAGTATTGGTTCAGTTTTTGATCGCTGGTGCGAACTGAAGAATCATAAAGGTTTGGAAATCGCCAATTTGCTACTCGACCGGTAAGCTAAGCTAAGCTAACTAGTGTTTGCATAGCTATCTGTAACCTACATTTTGTCTATGAGATGTTCCTGTTATTAATATGACTGTGTAATGATATCAATTGGTGTAGGGCGATGGGATAGACCACAGGAATTGCTCGGTAATCCTTTCCAAACAGTCATTTTTCCAGTCTGGTCTAGCGTAGCTACAGTTAGCATTAGCTTCCGATATCGTGAAGGAAGGAACTGCATTTTTTCTCTAACGAGTGTTATGAGTTTTTAAAAAATACATTAGTTTTATATTGTGTTCGATGCTCTCCCACACACTTGTGGCCATTTATCTAAAGAAGCACTTTTTGCCCATAATTTTAATGTGGTCTAATTTCGCCAGAATAAAAATTTGCTACAGTTAGGATTAGTTTATGATACGTCGAACAATGGATCTTTTGTTTACATGATCAAACGTTTTTGACATTTATAAAATAAATTGCTTTTACATTGTGTTAGATGATCTTCACCCAATGTATCTCCATTTACTGAGAGAAGCATTCTTTGCCCAGGCAATTATGACCCGATCACATCTACTCCTGTAAAAACAAAAAGGAAACGTACCGTGACACCAGTGCCACCTGTATCAAGTATACAAGGGTCACTTTCACCAGAATGGCACTCATGGGTAAATGGGTATTAAAATTCTCTAGCTGAATATTTTAATTAGTGATGTAATTGAAAATGCAATCTCTGTCATTCAGACCGTGGCATTTTTCCTGGTGTCAAGCAAAGCTTTGACATGTGGCATAGGGCAAAGAATCCTGCTAAAAGGATCTCATCTGTAAGTCTTGCCAATCGTTACAATATCTTAACTACCCACAAATGAATTATGAAAAATAAAAGATGGATTTGTGTATGTACTCTTCAGGCAGCTAAAACGAAGGGGCAGGCTGTATTGCTTCTGTAGCTGCGTGATATCGTTAATCATTTTTGGTGGTACAGTAACAAAGCTGCAAGCATGACGACTTCATGGTAGGTGCAACATTTCTTGTATTACTGCAACAACACAAATAACTGTGCTACCAGTGCCATTGTGCCTATCAGTGAGTTTGTTAAGAAAGTATCACCCTTGATGTGCAATTTTTCTTTGTTGGAGACTAAATGGGTTATGCAGTTGTTATTGTTATCAATATGCCCAAATATTAAAACGAAGTTATCACAATTTATTACTAAGTAAATTTAACTTGTGGAACCGAAATTTGTGGCACTGAAAATCTTTTTTCTGTTCTTGAATCAGGTCCAATGCTGCAGCAGGAGTGAACACAGCACACGGCATACAGGTAAAATCCAGTTCCATTTCTCTCCCCACTCTTTCTGTCACCAACAGTATATTTTGCATTAGCAAACCAAGCACACTCATTGTAGCATAGCTGGAATGTTTAAAAAAATGTCTACAAGTTCAGATTATGTCACATTTCCATGCAATTTTTATTTCTGTAGACTGTTTTTGTTTTTATTTATTTTTTTTTTTTTTTAATTTGGACATTGGTGTTTTGTACCTTACTGTAAGAAGCTAGGGAACACAAACTACAGAGACAACAAAAGATTTGAAGTTTGTGTCCAGTTTCTTGTATTATTTTTCTATTTTGCTCTCCCAGATCGGCTCCATGGACCACACTGATCCACTTCACTGAACAGTCACACAGGGGGAAGATGCCTACATCTGACTTTGTTTTCAAATTCTGATATTTGGGAGACAGACTATTTCTACTTTTGAGAATATTGTCAAAATTTTCTTTTGCCCATCCATCCATACGTCCATCAATCCTCAACAGCTTTTCTGGGGATCCAGGTCATGGAGGCAGCAGTCCAAGTAGACCAGCCCAGACTTCCCTCTCTCCAGCCACCTTCTACAGCTCTTCAGAAGGGATGTCAAGGTGTTTTATGCCAGCTGGGAGTCATAGTCTGCCCCATGGTCTCATCCTTGGGGGACATGTTCCAAACACCTGAAGTGGGAGGCAACCAAGAGGAATCCTGGTCATATGCCAAAACCACTTCTGCTGGAGGCTTCCTATTGTTAAAATGGAGTTTTTACTCTGCACTGTGGCTAAGTGATCCTCACAGGGGATCACCTGATTGTTGAGGTCTTTCTGGAATTGTGGGGTCTTTATACAACACTTCAAAGTTCTATGAGCTGACTGTTGTTGTGAATTGGTGCTATATAATAAAGTTGTATTTATAAAAAAAAAGCCCTTTTTTTCATAGACAACTTTAGTTGATGTTGATTTGCTTTATAACATATTAGTACACTGTCAGAAAATGTAATACAGTGGTACCTCTACTTACGAACGTCTCTACATACGAATTTTTCAGGTTACGAGCCGCCTCAACGGGAAAATATTGCCTCTAGTTACGAACAAAATTTCAGGATACGAAAGGCAAAAAAAGTACGCGCTCCTCGCAGCTCCCGTATTTTACCGAACGTAAACATACCTGTAGCTGCTCTGCCATTGGCTATCGCCTAGCATCTTCCTGGTATCCCATTGGCCACGAATGGATGCGTTTGGTTGATCTCGCTTTATCTTATTATTATTTACTATTCTTACTACTTTATTTTATCCTTCTTACCTCTTGTAAGACTGTTGACTGAACTACACAATTTAGAGAAAAAAAATTGTTAACTGCCATGTTTATCACCATCTACGTTATAACTCTGTACTTTCACCTTGTTCTTAATAAAGTTTTGGGGGAAAAAAAAAACAACATCAACGATCAGCACGGTATTAAAACAAAAGGAAGCCCTTACAAGCCGATAAAAGCAAACGTCCTTGGATCGTTTCATCACAAAACGTCAGGCAAAAACCACTGATGAGACAGAACATGAACCAAAGAAGGCAAAAGGTGACGCTGACGCCGACGCCGACGATCGCAGTTAAAAGGTAAATGAACATAATTTTTATTATTCTTTCTCTTTTATTATTCTTTCTCTCATTTTAAACTCTCATTTTATGTTTATTGTGCAGTAATCTAATTGTAACATGTATTTGTTACATGTTTTGATGCGTTTTTACGATTTATAAAAAATTTATGCCCGAATTTTGGGGGCTTGGAACGGATTACGGCATTTACATGTAAAATGCGCCTCTACTTACGAATTTTTCACGTTACGAGAATTCTTCCGGAACGAATTAAATTCGTAAGTAGAGGTACCACTGTATTGCTGAGAATTTAACTTTTATAAAATACTAACAAAACTTTTAGATTATACAGTAACCCAATATAAATTTAAATATTTAAATAATACTTTGTAATATATATTATGTGGACTATAACTAGTGATTTTGTGTCAGATTGGATTAGTGATGTGCTTATTTTCTGAAATGCACTGAATTTTTTACACTGAGTATCCATATGAGAATAACTGGAGTATTGCTGCACTACAAATAATTTCAAAAAGTGAGCTTATTGATGAGAATGCTATGTATATGTCTCATCAGGTATGTAAAACTGAAGTTCTCAGTAATTTTACAAGGTTATACAAAGGTTGACAGTATTTCAGTTGTGCATTGAGGATAGGTTAGCCATCACTTGGTAAATCTAACAATGAGTCAACAACACCCTTTTGATATAAATTAGTAAAGGCACAAACAATATCAGGCATCAGTTTTACAATAATTAATTTTAATAATATATAACAATCTAAAACAACCAAATAAAAATTATTTTAAACAAATAAAATTTAAATGAACGAAAATTAGACAGAACCCAAAAATTGTTTGCCGCCTCCTGGTTTTTGATGCCCTGATGATGCACCTCATACCATGGATGTACATGTGGACCTGCCACAGACCAGGACAGTGAGCTAATGACCTGGAACAAACCCAGTGTATTGTCCATAGGGATCAGGGTAACGGTCCTTGATCGCCCACACACAGCAACTGGGGATGACTAAGGCAATGGATGAGCCATAGCAACAGCTTGTTTTAGAACAGCATTCTTAGCTAAAACGCTGAACATAAACAAAACACAACAGTGTGTTACAGCATATCTGCAAAAAAAAAACACTCTATCAACAGCAAAGTCCTTAAAGTCAGCTACAGTTTTGTAGCATGATTGCATTATCAAAATTATGTAATTATCAGGTTCAATCATGTCTGTGAAACGATAGCATTACTATAAATTATTAATAATTATATGACAGTAATTTAAAAAAAAATTGTCAAATGGAGTTAAACATCAAAGAAGACTCGATTAAAATCACTGGGCACTATACCACAAAAGATTTGTCGCTTGACATGATTTCAATGGCTCGTAATCACAAAGACACTGATTTCCATACAGTCTGCTGCTGTCTGTGAATGCTTGTTTCCAGCGCCTTTTGTATTTCTACATGGCAACACGTGCAATGTTATCATTTGGCAACAATGAGTGTGACACCTACTGGCCAGGAGGTCAAAAAGTAATAGATTGCATCTTTAAAAAGCTTCAACTGTTAGTGTCCTCAGTTCCCAAATGCTTGTTGATTGCTGTTAAAAGAAAAGGTGATGTTACACAGCGGTAAACATGACCCTGTCCCAGCTTTTTTTGGAATGTGTTGCAGGAATCAAACTGAAAATGAGTAAATATTATATATATATATATATATATATATATATATATATATATATATATATATATATATATATATATATATATATCAGTTTTAACATTAAATATATTTCCTTTGTAATGCATTCAAAAGAATATAGATTGAAAAGGATTTTTCAATTATTAGGGTTCCATGCAGCTTGTGGTGTGGGAAACCTGTTGTTTTGCTCTTTCTTCTTATTATTGTTATTATTTTTCTCCACTAAAAGTGCATGGGGAGCAACAAAGGTAATATGTAGAAACTTGTAATTTTACAGTCTGATCAGAAACTCTCTCCATGACTCAGAGACCAAAAGTCAAGACACTGTGTACATAGGAGGTGCTATAATAAACAGTTTTACATTTTTGCAAATGTCTAGGCTTGGCCTAGACTAAAAATCCATTCATCATACTGTTCTCTGAAGTCTTCTACAACTTTTCTTCACTGCTCTTATTCTCTATAAATGAAGTTTTCTTCATCATATTTTCAAACATGTGCATGTGAACTCAAAATGAACTCCTCCTAGGCCATTCATCCAAATTGCTTGAAATTAAGCAGAGATCATCCACAGACAGTGATAATGAAAAGTTGTTAAAATTAGCCAAAAATATTAATGTTGTAGAGAATGTGGAAGGACAAGGCTGAGTTTATTTCACAAGTCAAGTTAATTCACATTCTCCAACATCATCCAAAAACAGTGAAAAAGCGTGAATCCCCCACATTTGCCCCTTTTATACCTCAGGACATCAAAGCTCACAGTCACATTGTCTTTTAATCACAAATCACAATGCATCCCCCTCCAGGCCTTCTCGACTCCACCTAAAGTCCTGGTGGTCAGGAAATCCCTCAAGGCCATCTCCTTGCATACAAAAGGTCAGATTTCACATCCTCCTGTTACCCCTAGGAGGTCCAGTCCTTTTGTTCCTCTGAGACGTGAAGCACACAATAAGCATACAGCAATATACATGTGAAGCATATGAAACCCACATATGTGCACCACAATGTGTTATTTTTCTTGGCCAGTCAAGTTGTACAGTTTCTCTTTGGCATGTAACTTCTGATATAGTGATTCAAATCTGATGTAACTTTACACTCACAATTATAACAGAATTTTTCATCAAAACACCAAATTTCCTGCAGTTCATGGCCCAGAAATGTTGATGAAATGTCTGTCAATGATTCTGTCTTGTCAATGGCACATTTTGTTAGTGTGTGAGAAAGTTAGTGTGCTACCCAGAGTTATTGTGGTGTTGGAGTTAAGATGCTTGTCTGCCATGTAGGCAACCTGGGTTTAAATCCTCCCAGTAACACGTCAGTCTTTGGAAGTACAACATCTTCTGTACATTTGGCAATGTGAAATGTATTTTAAGTTTTAAATACTGTACTGTTGGGAATAACTTTAAATCAAACATTTATCATGTGAGAAAGTTAGTGTACAGTTTAAAGCAGTTGTGGTTAAGGTGGTTGTTTTGGCAGATCTTATTCTTCTGAACGACAACTGAAGTACAGCATGCCTCTCCTGTGCATTTTAAAGCGACACTATGTAAGATTTTCACCTCAAAATAATATTTGGAAAAATTATTTTGATGATATACCAATGTTTGACCGAGTGAATGTTACTTTCTCCCTAGCTTGAGTGGGCCCACATTGCCTGCAACTGTTTTTTTTTTTTTATGGGTTTACTGAAGGGACAGCAGCTGCTGCTTCGATCCCAGTAGCCAATCACAGGGCACAACTTTAACCACCAACAACAAAAGCCCTGTATTTGGCTGTTGGGACTGACTTCATGGTTCCCATGGTTGTGGTCTTTTCAGTGTTCCTACAAGGAACATTAAAGTTACATAGTGCTGCTTTAAAAACTAATGTGTAGCAGACTTTAGGTTTTAAATGCTGCTGCTAAACAATACAAGACCCTTTGTATTTTGTTTTTATTTACATTTTACTCAACATCCCAACTTCGCTGGAACTGGGGTTGAAGGTTGAGGTCAAGCTCAAGGTCAACAGTCAGGAGATCAGAGCACTCTCAGGATGATTTCATCAGGCTGACATGCACTACTCTATCTGGCTGTCTAGTTTATTCATCACAAATGCGTTTTTTAATAATAATTGCACATTTTCTCAACCTAAAATTTAGTATTTCATAACATCATGGAGGTGTGAATCTGAAAACTGTTTGCATAAAATATATGTCTGACTACATGCAGTTTCTGTATTTTTTAATAATCTTATGTGATGAAAAGTTCTCAGTCCAATACAAATGTTCAATCAGCCCTTCGAATAAATATTTAATGCTTTCAATTTTTCATAGCATGACTTTGAATAAAGCAATTGAACTATGAAAATATTAACAGTGTTTAAAAAAAGTCTCAACTCTTTAGTGCAAATAATGTTTACAGTGTCATGGGAATAGAGATTATATTTGCTTTTATCTTGTAATAACCCCTTTCTTGCTTCATGTTTGCTTAAACAACACAGTTTTTTTTTAACCGGCATGCACAGTTTTCCATATCATTTGCAACTAAAATTTGTATTTAGCAAATTTAATCACTGACCAAACAAATGTTGTAAAACCTGAAGGAAAAAGAAACTAGAATTTTGAAAAGTTTTAGTTTAAATTTGGATGTAATGTTCAGCTCTAACCTTTTTCAGCAAGACTCAAAAAAGTAAGAGTTTGACAGGATGAACCACTGGTGATATGACACTCAGCTTTTGACAACTCATGTTAAATATAGGTAGACTATATTGTTCTTTATACAACAGTTAGCTCCAAGAGAGCAATTTGATTGAACAACGGGGGTTCCAGGAGTTACTATATTCCACGATAATTCCACTCCAATGTTTCACTGGATATTTATCACTCTACTTCAAAGGTGTTCATGTAACTGTTAATTACTACCAGTAATTTACTGTGAACTCTGTGAGAATTGCAGTACTGTGTTGGATACCTTAATTTCCACAGTGAGGCGCTGTTTGAAAAGATTTCTTACCTGACCCGGAAGCTCCACTCTTTTGGAAAAAAAAACAAAAAACAAAAAAACTTTATTCTGTTTACAAAGTCTGCCCTTGTTTAAACATTGTTATTTTATGTCTGTTTAAAAAAAAAAAAAAACAGGCAGTGTTAGACTTTGATTTATTGTCTCGATTAATAAACCACAATACCTTTATGGTGATGGACTCTTTGTTTCATCTGAAAATGCCAAGAAAATGCGAACAAAGTCTGCTGAAGCCATATCGCTAGCATGCTAACTAGCTACGGGCATTGGTCATGTTCTAATATTAGCTCTTCTGTGGTACTGACTCAACAGGTGACCGGTATGTTTTATAAACACTTTTGCATTTGAGAATATTTAATTTGTTTACATGTGTGTGAAATGACAATAGATGTCTTCATAGTAATTGACACGTAGTATCTGGCGTTAGACATATCACACCCACAGTTAATATATTCATTGATACCATACTCTTTCTCATGTAATATCGCTTAAATATTGTTGCTATAATCACATCCTGTTTCAACCTGAAATATACCGAACTGTGAAGTGCTCTGTTCAACCAAAGGGTCAAGCCATTTCCAGTATTTCAGAGGCCAGGATGTCGACTTATGAAATATGCAAAAAGGGGGCAGTATTTTTTTCTCATTAATTAGAATTAATTAATCTTTCCCACTGATTGCATCGGCAATATTCCAAGCAGTCCCAGTTGTTGAACAGAAAATGACTGTTTTCTATGCAGGCCTTGTATTTGATTAACATGTTTATCTTGGGAACATGCAATTATGAAGCCCCCATTGGCTCATCATTGTCTTCCCCTTATTGAAATGGATTTTTGTCCTATCCGTTGGTGTGGGGGCTGATCCTTAATTTAATCTGGATGGTGAGGTAGTATGAAAACATCAAAGGCCTCCAAGGCAGCACCTTCCTCCAGGTCAAAGTAAAGCCTGGCTAACTCTCATCCTAAAACAAATGCCCCCTCCACATAATTGGTGGCTAAGGCTCCAGCTCATGCACTCTCCATTCTTTTCCCCCCAGATCCTCCCCGGCGAAAACAAATCCTCCATTCCCGCAGCCACATTACTGCATAGTCACTGCGCCAGAATCCCCATGGCAACAGACGTGCAACAGTCCGCCCTCCCTCCTCCGTCCTCCTTCCACCCGCAGAGCAAAGAAACTCAGCCAGCCTGAGTACAAGCATGTAGCATCTTCCACAATGATCTACAGAGGTACATGAAATAAACGGGAGAAAAGATCTATCATAATAATCTGTCAACTAAAAAAAGCTTCTTTAGTTCAGCTGGTTGCTATTGGAAACTGCAAAAACTGAGGACACGGAGCAAAGTGCAACAAGCATCTCAGGCTGGCATATATTCACTGTGATGTGAAAAGATGGAGACTGTTAGAGTTTTTGGTACTGAGAGCAGCGTCCTACCAGTTAAAAGAACAGGCTCAACATCCATATGTTTTCCATTATAATGTCACCATTTTTAAGTGATAAAATTGCATGGCTCTCACCCCCACACTTTCTCACCTTGTCTTTGCTGATATCTTTTACTCTTTGACTCGTTCAGATGCTCATTGTCTGCTCGTCTGGCCCCCTCTTCCTTCATTCTGTGTTCGTGCTCACTCTGACCTTAACTGTAATAATATTGTGAATTGGGGTTACTGCCAGTAAAGAAGTCGGGCTGACCAGCAACCCCTATTTCCTGATCTAGCAGCACCTCATCACAGTAGAAAAGACACACGATTTCTCAGTTGTGCAGTGCCCCACTTACAGTGCTCTCCCTGAAATGATCAAAGATCCAGAATTGTAGTGCACCTCTATCCTTCACCTCCCCCAGTTATTTCTATGGAAAAATGTTTCTATAATCAAAAATAGAAAGCATATCTTTTGATATTGTGCCAGAAATCAATATTGTGCCACACCAATAATTTTGAAACGTGGTCTTATGGCGTTATGGAGAAAACTGGTGCTGCGTGACTTGTTTGACTTAGATGACTGTTTAACTAAATGTTGCTCATTTTGTCATTTTAAGAAGAAGAAGCCAACTTTTTTGTCATTCAATCCATACAGCCAATCGTGCACAGTAGAACAAAGTTACGTTTCTCCTATCTACAATGTTTATCACATCTAGAATCAGAGGGGCTGCTGCCAAAAGCAACTTTTTCCTTCCCCCATTCTATTATACTGAGCACCAAGCTAGAAAGTGGGCAGTACCAGTTTTTTTTTTTTTTTTTTTTTTTTTTTTTTTAATATATGGTCTTTGGTATGACCCGGCCAGGCCTTAAACCCATGACCTCCTGGTTGTGGGGCAGATGCTCTATCAACTAGGCCACCACTCTGGTGGCATACTTTAACGCATAATTGTCAAACATGAAAATTTATTACTTACTAATTAGAAGTGCAGAGAGATGCCCCCTCTCTCGAAGAGCTGTCTGCTGCACACTTGTGTGCATTAGTTCAGCTCAGCCACAGTCTTTGGCAGAATAATAATGCGCAGAAATTCACAGGGCAAAATAAAATAAAATCATTTCCCCACGCCTTATCTGCTTATCACCTCAGTTGAGCACATCTGTGCATAAAGTTCTGTTGTGGTGTAGTTAACAGATCATTTGTAAGGTATAACTATTATGAGATACTGTACTATATAACAAAACTTGGTCAAAGAAATGCTTTTTAGAATATTATTTTTATATAGTGCTCACACAGGAGACTCATTACAGTTTGGCTATATAAATACTGTAATAAAACAACATCTGAAAAAATCCTGCAGCTCAAATATTTCCAAAGCTAGATTCAATTTTAAACATTTCATCAAATAACTAGTTTTTCTTGGTTCAAATTAAATCTGTTTTAATATTGGCTGCAGTGACATAAATATGGATAAAACATTTACAGTTACTAAAAGCAGCCTCTTTAGTCTTTAAAGTAAATCATAAAAACTCATATCTCCTCAAAAGTTACACTGCTCATAATCTGATATGATAAAATGATTCTCCCACACAGCGAGGTTTCTCTACTGTACAGGAGTCTACAGTGACCTGAAAGTTTGTGTACCCAAATTCAGAGCTGACGTGAGATTTGAGTGCACCGTACGATCACTTTCAGATTGATAAATACCGATCTGTGCATTGAAGTGCTTATACGACCACTTTTCTGTCTTGCGCACCATTGATAAATGAGGGCCATTGTGTCCACTCTCCTGATAAGAGACAATAATTCCTCACTTTTTCTTTCAAAACCAATAAAATATGCAAATAGGTAGGTTGTTACTGGGTGCCAGTAGCACAAAATCTACTTGCAAGCAGGCCAGAGCTCATGTCCATCTGCCGACCTCAAGTTTCATTTTCACTTTACTTTCCCATTCACTCATTTCCTCATTAATCTATTTTACACATCTTTAACACTACAGATATAGTTGGGATTTGTCACTAAAAACAATTGCAAAGGAAAGTAGTTAAAGGGGTCATTGACTGGACTTTCTCCACATTTTAACAGCTCATATTGTTATGACCCGAGCGTCGGTTCTTATCGCGCTCGGGTTAAAGTTATGTCTCGCTGCCGGCCTTGACAGCTGCGGGCAGTATTCTGGCCTCTCCGGGCTCTTATTGTGAAAGTGCTCGGTGGGGTTTCCGCCTGTCAACGGTCGGTCAGCTGTGTGTCATCTGTCATTAGTACCTGGTCTATTTAAGCTGAGTGCTGGCGTCGTTAAGACGCAGCAATGTCTGATCGCTAAACTGATCGTTACCTGATCGTTATTCTGTTCACCCATCGTCACGGATGCCTGGACTATATTCACACTTCGGCTGCCTTGGGCTTGACCGTCTTTCACCGGGACCAGTAAGTGAGCTCGTTAGCCTTATTCCCCCCGGGTGTTAACTGTTCTGTAAGTCCCTGCCTTGGCAGCCCGTGTGCTAATTATTACCAAGCCTGACTGTGTGTGACTGTCTCCTGCTTTGGACCTGTAGTGTGCTGTATAGCCCTATGCTTCCTGTTCTGCGAAGACTTTGTCATTATTCTCAGCAGCTTGTGTATCACCTTATCACCGTAATAAAACTCACTGAAAAACTCACTGGTGACTTGTGTGCATCTTATAGGTGGCTCGCGAGGGCCACCGCATGACACATATGTCTTAATGAAATGTTTGTGACATATTTTGTTCACATTTTCTTATTTTTTTTTTCATTATTGAAGCAAATTTGTTTTGTATTTTCCTGGATTTCTTGAAATGCTCTGATTTAAAGCCTGTCACCTTAAGAGACATCTTTCAGCTATTCAACTCCGCCCTCCCTCTTACATCAGTTACCCATTAGCTTACTAGCATCTTGCATCCTTCTAGTGTAGATTAGCGGTGCTGGTTCACTGATCCACAGTCGAAGGTCTACCTCGCGTCACTCTGGCCCATCTCCCAATAATGTTGCAGTGATTCCACAACAAATTACCAGCATCGCGCGCAGGGCGGCCACCCAGTCAGCACAACTGACCTGGCCCGGGACCTGAGGCTGCTTGCTGAGCTGAGCTGCCAAGCCATGGGATTTCAAAGGGCAGTGTCTTGCTCTGCGGGACTCCACTCCACTCCCGCAGCCAGCTGGGAGACACCCTGTCACAAGTTGGCTCCCCTATGTTCGCTGGCCATGAGAGCCAGCACCCTCCAGCCCAACAGCCTTGGGTCCCAGGTCAGTTGCTGCTACTGGCACGTCGGTGCTAGCGGTTTGCTGTGGAATCACGGTGGTCACTAGGAGATGGCCCAGTGTGACGCGAAATGTGTTGTTGACTATGGACTGGTGAACCAGGTGGTAACATGGTTGGTTATTAGGGTGGAGATCTGAAGAAAATAATATAAGCTGTGTTTGGTGTGAATCTCCTGGTACCAGAGTTAGCTGGGGGCCTAATAGCTCAGGAGCTAATAGGCTATCTTTAGCACCCTTTCCATCTACATGACAGAGAGCTAGGTGGTCCAATAACAGAGCAGTGATCAGGTCTCAAGGACGGTGGTGGGTTGGCTTTTTCTAATCATGGCATATACAGTTTACCCGGAAGAGTCAAAAACGTTTCTGGCTTTTCTGGGGAGAGAAAAACAAGATCCAGGCTGTGTATTTTTAAGAGAATTAACTGTTTTGATATTTTCTGGATAATTAGGTGACCAGTAGACACATTTCAGACAGTTAAAACCTATAAACACACCATTTTTTTCAGTCAGTGACCCCTTTTTGTTAGTTGTAAAGCTTGATTCATATCAATATATCCACATATGTTTCTGTGCGACTGCACAGTACTAACGAACTCATTTTCATTATCTTCTAGTTCACTGCAGGTTTGTCTAGTCCCCTCTGTGGATGCATGCGTTAAGCACAAAAATTGCAGAAGGATACTCCGATTCTCCCCTCTGTGGATCGCTACCATATCGTGGTGAAGGGGTTTGAGTGCCTGAATGACCCCAAGATCTATGTTGTTGAAGCATTTTGCCCCTGGTAGGGCCTCCCATGGCAAATTGATCCTGGGTGAAGGGCAAGACCAAAAGCGGTCCAGTAAATCTCCATGAACAAAGTTATATCAAGGACCCAGAGTATCCAAAGGAGCCACATGGGTCCACGATCCAGTGGGCTCACCACCTGCAGGAGAGATCATGGGGATCATGGTGCTATATGAACCGATGGGCAGTCTGTTACTGTGCCCGGACTTCTACCCCCATGACCCGGACCCCTGAATAAGTGGTAGAAGTTGGATGGCTACTCTGATTCTCTAAGAGTTTTGTATGCAGTTTTTCTGTCATTCTCCATAGTAGAGAAGAACAAAGAACAAGACGTATGCCTGTTTTGACGATAACTTCAATTCAGTTTTATTTGTATAGTGTCTAGTTACAACAAAAGTCATCTCAAGGCACTAGATACATAAGCACAAATCATAAATAATTCAAAGAAAAACCCCAACGATCAAATGATCCTTTATATGCAAGCACTAGGTGACAGTTGGAAGGAAAAACTCCCTTATAGGAAGAAACCTCCAGCACAACCAAACTAAGTGTGACATGTTTGGTAGACCCAGAAGCAGACTCAGACTCGGAATAAATACAATTATCTTTGTTGCAGCATGAGTGAGCGTGAATGTCTGCGTGTGTGCTGAAGTGAGC
The DNA here is from genome assembly GCA_020510985.1 of Pholidichthys leucotaenia. Taxonomy (NCBI): domain Eukaryota; kingdom Metazoa; phylum Chordata; class Actinopteri; order Cichliformes; family Pholidichthyidae; genus Pholidichthys; species Pholidichthys leucotaenia. The sequence continues at coordinate 276,382,299 of CM035840.1, read as the reverse complement.
AGCTGGGCGAGCAGAGCACGGTTCGAACTGGCAACCCTAGGAGAGAGGACAGATAGGCAGATGAGTTTACTGAGACCAGGATGAATAAACAGGTGAATGTACAGTCTTACAGAATGGACAAAGGGCTGAGGCGCAGAAGAACTCCCAGAGGCTCCAAACCAGCTGCAGTCCGTTCCATGTCCGTGTAGTAGCCGAGGAGTGAGGTGAGGATAAGCAGGTGAGTATACAGTGCTTATACAGTGTGCGGGAAGAAGCACAGGTCTGCTGCCAGGAGGAGGAGATCCGCTGCCAGGAGGCTACCACCTGTGCACAGGGGAGAAAAGGTGAAGCGTAGAAGGGATGGAATCCCAGAGGCTTACTTGGCATTGGAGAGCTTTGGCCCTCAGAAGACCTGACGGAGCAGGAAAAGGCGAAGTTGGAGACTCTCCGGAGCAGGATGACAAAGTAGGTCGAAGAGGTCCTTCCAGACCAAAGGAGCGTTGACGTCTCCGTGCAGACCAAAGGGCAGCACGGCTTAAGAAGGCTGTCCAATGAGATGACCAGGTGTGTGCGCAGCTGTGGAGGCAATTAGGGCAGCAGGCATACAGAGCAGGTCACCACAGTACTCCCCCTTACGGGACACCTCTCGGCCAGCTGATCCAACCTACCTGGGTGTATCCGTTGGAAGTCCCTGATGAGCTGTGGATCCATCACGAAGGAGGGATGCAACCATGATCTCCATTCTGGACCAAAACCCTCCTAGTCCACCAGGTACTGGAGACCACGGCCCCTGCGTCGGACGTTCAGGATGGAGTTGACTTTCCAAGCGGGGTCACCATCGATCATCACCGGTGGAGATGGCGACGTGGGAGGGGGGGCACAGAGGGCTGGAAACAAATGGCTTAATCTGAGAGACGTGGAAGGTGGGACAGATGCAGAGGGAGGAGGGGAGAGCCAGGCGTACAGCGACAGGATTGACAATGTGGGTGATGGAGAAAGGACCAATAAAGCGCTGGGATAATTTCCTGGACTCAGTCTTAAGATTGATATTTTTTGTGGGCAACCATACCTGCTGCCCGACCCGGTAAGACGGAGCCGGGGTCCTGTGGCGGTTGGCGATGTCTGAGTTGCGGTCCGCCGTGTTCTGAAGTGCAGCCCTGCTAGCCTTCCACAGTCAGCGACAGAGCTTAATGTGGGCCTGCACGGAGGGCACAGCGATGTCTCCCTTCTCCTCCAGGAATAGTGGGGGGTTGTACCCAAGAGAGGCCTCGAATGGAGAAAGACCTGTAGCAGAGGAGACCATAGTGTTATGCGCATATTCGACCCAAGGCAGGTGGGAGCTCCAGGATGCAGGGTTGGAGGTAGTAACGCACCGCAGTGCCGCCTCCAGCTCCTGGTTGGTGCGCTCACACTGACTATTGCTCTGGGGATGGTACCCTGAGGACAGACTCACCATGGCCCCGATAGCCTTGCAGAAAGCTCGCCACACATGCGAGACGAACTGGGGTCCATGGTCCGACATGATGTCCACCGGGATGCTGTGGAGCAGCACCACATGTAAGACGAGCAGGTCCGCTGTCTCCTTGGCCGTAAGGAGCCCCTGTAGGGGGATGAAGTGGGTCGCCTTGGAGAATCTGTCCACAATCATGAGGACGATGGTGTTGCCTGCAGAGGGGGTAAGACCGGTCACAAAATCAAGGGCCACGTGGGACCAGGGTCTGCTGGGGATGGGAAGGAGATGAAGCAGGCCCGCCAGTGGAGCGGAAGATGTCTTGCAGGTGGTGCACTAGGGGCAGGCTCAGATGTACTCCCCGACGTCCCTCCGTAGTGACGACCACCAGAAAGTTCTCTGAATTTGGGCCACAGTGTGCGCCATCCCAGGGTGGCACAGCAGCTTGGAGGAGTGTGCCCAATTAATGACCCCCCACCCCCACCCCGGACCACAGAGGGCACATACATCCTTCCTGCTGACCCCCCATCCAGGTCAGCCTCAGTCTCCTGTGCTCTCCTGACCCTCTCCTTGATGCCCCACGAGAGGGCACCCATGATACATGAAGGGGGCACAATGGGAGATGGTGGCACCTCAGCAGCAACAGAGCAGAATTGCCTGGAGAGGATGTCTGGCTTGATGTTCTTAGACCCCAGATGATAGGAGATGGTGAAGTTAAATCTGCTGAAAAACTGGGACCAGCAAGCTTGCCGGGAGTTGAGTCGTTTGGCCGTCTTGAGGTGCTCCAGATTCTTATGATCAGTCAAAACGACAAAAGGCTGGGAGGCCCCCTCCAGCCAGTAACACCACTCCTCCAAGGCCAACTTGACCGCCCGCAGCTCCCTGTCCCCGATGTCGTAATTCCTCTCTGCAGGGGATAGACGGCGGGAGAAGAATGCTCAGGGGTGAATCTTGTCGTCAGCGGGAGAACATTGAGACAACACTGCTCCCACGCTGGAGTCAGATGCGTCCACCTCCACCAGACATTGTAACGCGGGGTCCACCTGGGCCAAAATAGGAAGAAAGGAGAACAATGATATTAGCTGAACAAAAGCCACCTCCGCCTCCTCCGTCCACCGGAATGGCACCTTGGTGGAGGTGAGGCGAGTGAGGGGTAGGGCAATCGTGCTATAGTCTTTGATGAAGCGGTGATAGAAATTGGCAAAGCCCAGAAACTGCTGCAGCTGCTTCCGAGAAGATGGAATGAGCCACTCTACCACCGCCTTTACCTTGCCCGGGTCCATAATGATCTGATTGTGGGAGATGACAAATCCCAGAAATGTGGTGTGTGGGGTGTGAAACTCACACTTCTCGGCCTTGACAAACAGCTTGTTCTCCAGTAAGCACTGAAGGACCCGCCTGACGTGTACCTGATGCTCATCGAGGGACTGGGAAAAAATAAGGATGTCATCCAGATAAACAAACACAAAACAGTCCAAAAAATCCCTCAACACATCATCGATTAGCCATTGAAATACAGTGGGAGCATTAGTCAAACCAAAGGGCATCACCAAGTATTCGAAGTGGCCACTAGGAATGCGGAACCCCCTCTTCCACTCATCCCCTTTCTTGATCCTCACCAGGTGATAGGCGTTGCGGAGATCCAGTTTAGTGAACAATGAGGCCCCCTGGAGGGAATCAAAGGCGGTGTTAATTAGGGGGAGAGTGTACTTGTCCTTGACTGCTGATGTTATTCAGCTCCCTAAAGTCAATACAAGGCCTAAGCGAGCCGTCCTTCTTCCCCACAAAAAAAGAATCCCACCCCCACTGCTGAGGATGATGGCCTGATAATGCCCGAGCTTAGGGATTCTCTGATGTATTTATCTATTGCCTTCCGCTCTGGGGCAGAGAGGCTACAGTATAAAACCGGCTTGATGGCAAAGGAGCCCCAGGGAGGAGGTTAATGGCTCAGTCATAGGGTCGGTGGGGGGGGGGGGGGAGTGATAGCGCTTGAGCCTTGCTAAACACGGCACCCAGGTCATGGTATTCGGGGGTACCGATGAAAGGTCAGGAGGGGGTGCATCAGGAGAACAGAGGGGAATGGAGGGACAGCAAGCAGCAGACTGTAGACAGGCCTTCAGGCAGAAAGAGCTCCATGAGACAATGCTTCCCGATCGCCAGTCAATAACAGGATTGTGTAGCCGGAGCCAAGGGTAACCCAGAATCACCGGGGAGGCTGAAACAGGAAGCACAAAGAACCTAGTCTGCTCCCGGTGATTGCCTGATACCAACACAGAGACCGGAGCAGATTGTTTCATGACAATCACCAGTGGAGCCTTTGACAGAGCAATTAGTTTCAATGGAGTCTTTAGCTGGTGGCAAGGGAGCCCCAGCCGGGTTGCCAGATTCTCAGAAATGAAGCTCTGCTCAGCCCCGGAATCAATGAGTGCATGGGTGGATATTTTGTTGTGATTATGGAAGAAACGAAGGGGAAGCAGAAATTGTGTAAGGGAATTCGCCTGAGGTGAGTCTGTGAGTCCCCCTACTATGATGCATGGACCGTTATGGCCGAATGGGGCAAGAAGCCAGCTCATGCTCCTCACTAGCGCAATACAAGCACAATCCAAGCTCCTGGCGGCGTTGCTTTTCAGCCAGAGGCAGCTTAGACTGGCCCATCACCATGGGGTCCTCAGTCTCTAAGGGATCAGAGGGGGGAGAGCTAGCAGGAGGGGCTGCGGGGAGTGGTGAAACTGCGAGCCCGAATGACCAGGAGGTCGACGCTCGCTGGCTCGCTCCCTCAGCCGGTTATCAATGTTAATGGCGAGGGAGATTAGCTTGTTCAGTTTGCTGGGTTTTTCTACGCGGGCTAATTCATCCCGCAGGTTAGGGCTAAGGCTGTGAGTGAATATGCTGCAGAGAGAGGAATCCTCCCACCCTAACTCTGCTGCCACCACCCAGAAGTCTACTGAATAATCAGCCACAGATCTACTGCCCTGTTTGAGATTAAGTAACCTGGTGGTGAGCACACTATCTCGGTCAGAGTGGTCGAAAACCTCATTAAACTCTCTCACAAACTGATCGTAGGTCAAACTAGCGTAATCGGGCCGAGCCATTACGGCGCAAGCCAAAGCTAAGGCCCGCCCCTCCAAGAGATTGACCACACACCCAATGCAGCTATGATTGGTGGGGAAATAGCTCAGCACACGCTGGAACACAATACCACACTGAAGCAAGACTGCTGGGAGAGGGGAGGGGTGGGACTGGATGGCCTGGCAACCCCCAGGGAGCAGATGGAAAGGGCTGTGTTGGTGTCAGTTGATCCAGGCGAGTGTTAATCAGCATGAGTTGTGTAAGTATGACTTGCTGCTGGTGAGATAACTGATCTACCCAAGCCTCGATGGTGTTAAGTCTCTGTGCGAGAGCACTGTCTGCTGGGTTAGTCTGATGGAGATGTACTGACATGTTTGGTAAACCCAGAAGCAGACTCAGACTCAGAATAAATATAATTATATTTTATTGCAGCGTGAGTTAGTGTGAATGTGTGCGTGTGTGCTGAAGTGAGCAGCTGGGCGAGCAGAGCACGGTTCGAACTGGCAACCCTAGGAGAGAGGACAGACAGGCTGGTGAGTTTACTGAGACCAGGATGAATAACCAGGTGAATGTACAGTCTTACAGAATGGACAAAGGGCTGAGGCGCAGAAGAACTCCCAGAGGCTCCAAACCAGCTGCAGTCTGTTCCGTGTCTGTGTAGTCACCTAGGAGTGAGGTGAGGATAAGCAGGTGAGTATATGGTGCTCATGCAGTGTGTGGGAAGAAGCACAGGTCTGCCGCCAGGAGGAGGAGGTCCGCTGCCAGGACGCTACCACCTGTGCACAGGGGAGAAAGGTGAAGCATAGAAGGGATGGAATCCCAGAGGCTTACTTGGCGTTGGAGAGCTTTGGCCCTCAGAAGACCTGACGGAGCAGGAAAAGGCGAAGTAGGAGATTCTCCGGAGCAGGATGATGAAGTAAGTCGAAGAGGTCCTTCCAGACCAAAGGAGCGTTGACGTCTCCGTGCAGACCAAAGGGCAGCACGGCTTAAGAAGGCTGTCCAATGAGATGACCAGGTGTGTGCGCAGCTGTGGAAGCAATTAGGGCAGCAGGCATACAGAGCAGGTCACCACAGTACTCCCCCTTACGGGACACCTCTCGGCCAGCTGATCCAACCTACCTGGGTGTATCCGTTGGAAGTCTGGGTCAAGGCGTCGCCCCAGAACAGAGCTGTCTTTTTTGATCAGCCTGTTAACTCTTTAGCTGTCCCAGTCGCCATATCATGACTGGAACGCTTAAAGGGTGGTCAAGGCCCCTAGTGGTCAAGAGTGGTAAAAAGTTTTTGTCAATACAATAGTTCAGATTTCCAAGGCTATAACTTGAAAGTAGCAAGAGATAATGGCTTACTGTCTATTAGAAAGCTGTAGAATATGATCCAAAGTTTCAGATGGGAATAAATTTATGCATCTAATTTGCATAATGTCATGGCAGCTATGTAAATTACACATTTACACAAAGAATGATTCATTTTTTTGACACTGTTTTTGACATAACGCACGGCTCAGGAGACGCACACACACAGGCTCAGAGAAGTTCAAATAGTTTATTAGCAACAGGGGTGAATGGATGTGTGTCTGCGGGATGTAAATGTATTGGTGGCGGCGTCTGCTTCGGGCACAGAGGCAGGAGACCGTACAGCCGGCAACCCTATGGGAAAGAGCACAAAGACACAGGGTGACGGGCACACACCAACACAGGAGGAGGATAAGCGAGAGAGGAGCTTACTTGCAAGGGACAGATGACTGGCACTACAAGGACGGAACCCGGGAGACAGCCACCTGCAGGACTCGGTGCAGCAGCGAGGAACGGCGAGGGAGAGGCGTTGTCCGCCGCCGAGGAATCCACCTGTGCACAGGGGAGCAGACTGGAAACAAAGGAGGTAAAGGCTTCTTACCGAAGGCGTCGTGCTGAAGGAAAGGTTGACTCACGATGATGAGTAGAGAAGTCTGACGGCTTCAGGCCGACGCTCAGGGCGAGGCGGCTTATATTCCTCGCCGCTGATGATGTGCAGGTGTGTGTGCAGGTGGCGCCGCTGATGAGCGGCGCAGCGTGACAGTTTTGTCTACAGTGGTATTTTTTTTCTAATCTTCATAGTATATGAACCAGAAAATCAATAAAATGTAAAAAACAAAACAAAGCATACATTCTTCTCTTACCTGTGGTGGTGGTGGTGGTGGTGGGGGGGGCTCGCTCGCACACGTGACCGGTCTGTTTTTGTCCATCGTGGTCGTTGTTTTGCCTTTGCCCGGTCATTTAAACTCTCTATCACATCTACAAACTCATGATTATCCCACGTGAATTTTGTTTGTGTTACGTGGCTATTTTTCCTGTTTGATGCATTTTTCCTGTAAGAATCCATGACGACGTGGGCGCCACCATCTTGGTGTTGTGAGCTCAGTTTTTCACCCATCGTGGTCATTGTTTCATGTTTGGTCGGTCATTTACATCCTTTACCACATTTACAAACTCTTATGATAATTCCACATGAATTTTGTTTGTATTACACGGCTATTTTTCTTGTATGATGCAGTTTCAGTCAGAATCGCCGCCGTCATGACCGATCATGGCTGCGGCCACATTGGTGTTGTGAGTTCAAAGAAGAAAAAGGAAGAAGAAGAATGAGGATTTCTTCTTTGCTGTATTCCATGTCAGCCATGATTCCTCCGGCATGTGTCTGCCACCTTCTGAACTGTCAGATCAATACAGATCAGTACAAATTCTCAGTATAGCCGGGGGATATCAATAAGTTGACATGTGCAGTTGCTGCGCTGTGCCACTGGGGGCGCACGACTTATCCATGCAGTGTGGACAGTTAGAGGGTTAAGTCTCTTCCTGTCAGCTGCCGTGATGCCACTGCCCCAGCAGACCACTCCATACATGATAGCTGATGCCACCACAAAATCGTAGAGGGTCAGGAGGGACAGCTGCGCTGCCCCTTCTTGTAGAGCGCATTGGTGTTGTGTGACCAGTCCAGTTTATTGTTCAGGTGAACACCAAGGTACTTGTAAGATGTCACCATCTCAATGTCTGTTCCCTGTATGTTTACTGGTGCTGTGGGGAGTTGTCCTCGCCTGGATCAGTCCACCACCAGTGCCTTGGTTTTCCTCACATTGATCTGGAGGCAGTTCTGTAGGAACCAGTCAACAAAGTACTGCATAAGTCTTTTGAACTCCATATCATCCCCATTGGAGATGATGCTGATGATTGCAGAGTCATCAGAGAACTTCTGTATATAGTAGTGTGGTGTGTTGTGTGAAAAGTCAACAGTGTAGAGGGTGAACAGGAAGAGAGCCAGAACTGTTCTCTGGGGGCTTCCTGTACTGCAGATGATGGTCTCAAACACACAGTCCTGGGTTCTCACAAACTGTGGTCGGTCTGTGAGGTAGTCCAGGATCCACGATGACAGGTCCTAGTCCACCCCTGCACATAGCAGCTTGTCCCTCAGGATCACTGGTTGGATGGTGTTGAAAGCACTGGAGAAATCAAAGAACATGATCCCCACAGTGCTCAAAGGCTCCTCCAGGTGAGACAGGGAATGGTATAGGAGGAAGAGCACTGCATACTCCACCCAGATGCCATGCTGGAAGGCAAACTGAAGTGGGTCCATCGCTGGTCCCACCAGGGGGCGGAGGTGAGCAAGGAGCAGTCTCTCCAGGGTCTTCATCATGTGGGACATGAGGGCAACTGGTCAGTAGCTGTTCAGGTCCTTGGGGTGTGGAGTCTTCGGCACGGGTACCACGCAGGATGTTTTCCACAGCTGTGGTACCCTCCCCAGTTTCAGGCTCAGGCTGAAGATATGCTCCACAATCCCACACAGCTGGTTTGCACAGGACTTGAGGAGCCTTGAGCTGATGTCATCTGGACCTGCAGCCTTCATCACCTTGATCTTCTTCAGTTCAGATCTCACCTGGGTTTTAATGAGGGACAGACCGAGGCAGGGGGGCTGTGTCCTGGGGCGGTTTGACCTGTGAGGGGAAAAAACAGCAGTGGATGTGAACTGAGAGCTTGGGGATGTAAGGGGACATGTGGGGGGGGCAGTGGACAGGGGGACTAGATGAGGGTGGAGGCAGCAGGGGTTGTAGGGCAGGAGGAGGAGAGGGTGGCTGGTCAAACCTGTTGAAAAACAGGTTCAGGTCGTTCAACCACTCCCTACCCCCCACAGGCTGGGAGGAGGTATCCTGGTGCCCAGAGATAGTTTTGAGGCCTTTCCAGACACCGCTGACATTGCTCTGCTGCAGCTTGTCCTCCATCTTCCTCCTGTCGTTGTCTTTCCCTTCTCTGATCCCCCTCCTCAGCTCCCTCTGTATGGACTTCAGCTTGTTTCCCAACCCGAAGATCCTTTTCTTCTCCTTCAGCAAATCTTAGATTATATTAAAATAATCATGACTACGTAAAAGACTCCCCCAAAACATCTAACAATCTAATTAGCCATTACAGCGAGTCACATGACCCATTAACCCTCAAAAGGTATTTATATAAACACTGACTTCTTCACTGGGCAATATTTAATTTTGATTACATCTGTCTGAAGTTATTATAAAATGCTTATTTGCAACCAAATTACCACAGAGATATATTATTTGATACCACACTCTTTTGTAATATTGCTTAATTACAAGCCTCATCAGTGTGAACTATAAGGTAGAAGAAAGGAGGGGGGGAAATGACAACAAACCAAAATTGGTGTGAAAGGTTCAATTAACTGACATGCTGATTTGAGGTCAAATTCCCTAGCCCTATATTCTTTGCAATGGAGGGCCACAAAAATGATTATCAGTATTAACTTTGGGCCTCTTTCCACCAAACCGGTTCCAGTGCTAGTTTGGTTCTGGGGCTGGTGCTAGTGCTTAACCAGTTCTTCTGGAGTGGCTCATAAGAACCAGTTGGCTTTCCACCGATATGGAGCTAGTCGGGAATTATGTCAGAGCTACGTCATTACGTAGTGTGAAGCGCCCAACTCCCGCAGAACACCAGAGAAGACGGAAGGTGGCGGTATGCACCTCTCACTTGTTTGCTATCCGCCAGTAACCGAGAGAAGAAGAAGTAGCAGCGCTAACTTGTCAACATGTAGGAGTTTGTTGTCTCTGCTTTTATTCCAAACCTGTGTTTACCATCCAAAAACAGTTTTATTCTTAATGGCAGAGAACGGTGGCTATGTTTAAGGACACCAGTAATCATCAATATTTCAGTTATCAGCCGTTGTTAGATAAAGTCTGTAGCGCGGGCATTGACTACACTTTTAAACATAATATTTATGTCACTTCTGTAATAGGTGGTGTTACGGCGCATTCCAAGACGGAGGTCGCCTGTTATGTCATGCCAAAAAGTGATCAACTGTCCCAAAAAATGATCGCCAGGGGCCAAATTGTTATGGGTTATATTAGCCGGTAAATATATATATTTCAACAGATAAACAGTACTTAGTTAGGTATAACAAGATATATTTAACACTTACGATGCATTTTGAACCCAAAACAAACTTGATCTGGGATTAAAAGCAATTAAAATACAGTGATCCCTCACTTATCGCGGTTAATGGGTTCCAGAACCGACCGCGAAAAGTGAAAAACCGCGAAGTAGCGTCACCCCTAATGACATCATCCATAAATAATACGTACGTTCATTCTCTCACTCTCTCTCTCTCGTATGATACGTGTGTGTGTGTGTGTGTACGTGTACATACATACGTAGATGTAAATAAAGTGTACTTAAAAATGTTTTTAAAACTCTTTTATTCTTATAACAAGATACGTAACTCAAGATGAAGATGATTTACTTCACAGGTTAATGAGAGCTTTACTGCTCCTCAGGTGACGCCTCATCGTCAGGTGCTAGAAGCGCAGGATCATCGAGGGCAGCTTCCGATAGAGCTGGAGAAGCTGCAGGAGGCGGCGTAGTGGCTCGACGGTAAGACTATTTCGCACAAAATGGCACAAGAGAACAGCAAAAAGTTCCACGCTGCGAGACTACGTAACACGAGCGATAAAGAGCAATGAATGCGGTCTTCCTTCCCTTCATGGGCGCTCGGCAGGGAGAGGAGGTGGGTGAAACGTCTCGGCCAATCAGCTTGCGGGGTGAAACGTCTCGGCCAATCAGCTTGCGAGATTTCCGAGCCGAGCCAACACGAGAACAGCAAACAGAGAGGTGGATTTTTTGAGTTGTGCAGCTCTCCGTGTTGATACCTGATGGTCTAATGTAGTCTCCCTGCCTTCTGCTAGCGCCCGCCCATTATTTCTCAATTTTGAATTTTTGATGAATATTTTTGAAAAATCCGCGATGCACTGAGGGCGCGAAAGGTGAAGCGCGAAGTAGCAAGGGATCACTGTAATGCAGTCACAAGGTTACATGGAAAAATGTATAGATTTACTGCATATATACATGAATATACTGTATAAATGCATATTCTATGCACCTCCAAACTACAGAGTTGTGAAAGGTATACCCTTCTGTACTTGTGTCATCTATTCAGGTTAAAGTACTGATTCAAGTTTTTATTCATGTAGGGATAACAAGAGACAGACTGTAAAGTGTTCAAGTTCAAAGTTTTTTCCCCAGAAATGATCTTGTCCAGAGCTAACAGAATGTCATGTGGGACGTTGTCAAAACAAGATAAACTCATCATTTTTGAAGCTGGCAACTTGGAACATTTTCCACAGAAAAAGTACATAGATTTAAAGTTTGTTGCTGCTTGTTCTTTAAAAAATGTGAAAAAGTTGTCAAAAATAAGAGTAAGTCCACAAATACCTGATATATTGTCCAATACCTGGAAAAATGAACTTAAGTGCAGTAATTCAGTACTTGTACTTTCACTTCCCACCACTACAATGTTATAGTGATTTGAATTGTCCTAAATAACTTTATATTTCATGCATATGAAATGTAAAGTCTTTAACTTTTTAATATGACCCTTCTCTCTTATGTTTTTTCTCTTATCTCTTTGTCTTATGTCCTGATTGATGGAGTCTTGAGCACTTTTATCATGTCTATAGTCAGCTACATGTGTGCCTGTGTTTGTGTTCATGTTGAATGTAACTGTAGTTTGTAAATATGGATGTCACCTGAGTGCAAAACAAATCTACCTACGGGTACAAATAAAGGAACCTGAACCTGAATATGTTTGGTGTGAGGATAACAATGTAGAAGCAGATAAACACTTAAGGAAAGAAAGCTTTTATTTCCAAAATGTGCAAAAACTTCAGACTGCTACATATGAAATATTATGTACACACAGACAAAAATATCAATGCTGTGATAGTTACTTTTTTTACAGTCCCTCAAGCACAGACACAACACGTCCCATCAGTCCAACAAGGGTGTTGGTCTGCTTTGCAGCAAAGCGAAGTTCAGCTGCTCCTCCCTCCTGCTCTGCTCCTGCTGTCTCATCTGACCGTAATCAAGAAGGAGGTCCGTGTTTGTGTCACACTTCTGTTTCCCTGTTTTAAAGTACAAAAATAAGCAATATAAAATAACCACACACTGAAAAATGCAGGAATCGTCAATCCAAGATTGAATGTGTCTATTCAATATCCATTTACTGTTAGTGGTATCACAGCATTCAATTCAAGTGTATAATTGGTTTAATTCACTCCCTCCTTTGTGTGAATGGGTCATGATCCATCCAGGTGGATGCCCTCAATTTCCCCTATGGGGATCAATAAAGTACACAAAATCAAAATGATCTGAACATAAATTACCTAATCTAGTCTGATTAGAAGAGCAGGAGGAGGACAAGCTTGGTGCTGGTGAAGGTGAGCTGGACACCACAGGTCTGGCTGCTTCTCCCTCATCATCCAGCTGTGATAAATCTGTAAATATATATATAAAAAAAAGTGTTTTAGTTTGTGCAGTGAACAACTTAAGCCTTCCATTAAATGTGCAGACATAGAAGACAATTTTATTCAATATCAATGTTAGCAAAGCTTACATGTCTGATTATGGAATAGAAGAATAGGAATAGATGAAACTTCATTGTACTGTACAGGTGTACAGTACAGGTGTACAGTACAATGAAACTGTAGGTGCTCCACCAGGCTAATGCGCAATAAAGTAAGAGAAGGATTAGATAAAATACGGCTACACAACATACAATTAAACACGAGTGAAATTTTTAAAAAAATGGCCTAAGATTATGGAAATATTGCCAAAATAGTAAAAAAGACAACGTTACTAGTGTCTGGTAGAAAAATCTCCCATAACATAACGCAAGGCACCCATTCATACACAGTATTCATACCACAAAAAATGTACTTTGCGCTAGATGTCTTTATAAAAAAAGTATTCTGTAAGATGCTAAGATTTCTGTTATAGTTTCTCAAACGTGCATTTCTGTATGGTGAGGAGAAACGTTCGTGCTAAAAACAGTTAGCTTGTTAGCATAGCTAACTGAAAATACTATGGCCACAAGAGTGAGTAAAAAAAAAAAAAATAATAATCCGCACTTTGGCCGTTACATATCAATACAAGCGGTATACATCTGGCAGCAGAGACGACCTGTTCATTTCTTTATGGCGAGGAGAAACGTTTGGTCGTAGTAAAAGTACTGTTAGCTTGTTAGCATAGCTAACCGAAAATACTATAGCCACAAGAGTGAATAAAAAAATATCCGCATTTTGGCCATTACATATCAATACAAGCGGATATATATGTATACATATATTGGTTAACGTCTGGTATTTTAAAGACAATACACTTACCAGCATGTTTTAAGCAGTTTGTTGTCCAGACTAATCCACGGCAGTGACGATGGTCCGGCTGGCAGGCCTGTCCTCCAAAACAGTTCAGATGAGTGGCCCCCTCCAGCTGATCTTGTACTTCTGCTTATGTCCATAGAGCCAAGAAATATGTCTCCTCTTCGCTCTAAATCTGTTTGGTTTTGGAATCCGTTGCGTGCTCTGCTGTTTGGAAAGCAACATGGCGGTCAGTAATGTTTTGAAGCTGGTCAGTTAACCACGCCCATGGCTGTGGACGTAACCAACGTAAACTGGTGCTGCCGTTGGCCCAGCTAGGAGTTAGGGCCATGATAGCCCCACTTTTGGGAGCCCGGGACTGGTGCTTTAGTCGGTGGAAAACCAAAGAACTGGTGCTAATGACGCAATGGCTCCAGTTAAGCACTGGAACCGGTTTGGTGGAAAGAGGCCCTTTGTGATTCTCGTGTGAATCTGTGCATGTGGGCCCAATAGATGACGCAGAAGCACTGTGGAGACCAGGGCTAGGCACTGAGTGCTCACTGACTGCAGGTTTTGTTTCCAATCAGGGTTTTCAACAGGTGATTTCAGTAAATTCCTTCCCACTGATTGCTAATCAGTGAAAGCACCTGCTTTAGTGGCTGGTTGGAAACAAAATCTGCAGTGTCTTGGCACTTAAGTTCACATGGTTGTCTATATCCAGTGTAGACACTACACGTACAGAGTGCTGCTGCCTGAAAAAGATTGATCGTCACAGAGCCACTTTTACTGCAGTTGTACTTTAACAGTATACTTCAGGTGAACGACCTTCTATATACTCTGTGTGAACAGAAGATAAAGGTAACTGAAGGCTAAATGCCCTTGAGAGTGGTAGATTGCTCCATTGTATCAAGCCATCTACCACTATTCGTTTTCCTTCTCACTTGTGCAACTTGATTTAAAGATGCCTGGGTCATCAGGTCTATATGGCATCCCGTCCACTGTGAAAAGAGTTCGAACTCTTTAACCGTGATTAGCGGCAACACTAGATTACTTCAATTAGTGTGTTATCACCCCCGACATTAGAGCTGAACGCTGACGCCTGAGTGATTCTTAAATACCGTCACTCTCATGCCCGGTGTTACCGTTATCAATGGTTGCCAACCTCTTTCCTCTTGTTCCTGCCATGTTTTCAAATGTGCTCCTTCAGGGCATTTCTGTCCTTTATAAAAGGAAGATCATTTCTATACATGTCACTTATGGTTCATCACTGTCTACACGTCATTTGCATTTGCTATGTCAATGCTGCCATTTGACAGCCACTTCTGGTTCATCGCAACAAAATGTCAAACTTTCTGACAGCATAAAAGGTCACTGAAGAGCAGTTTAGGGACTCTGTTTTAATATCACCACTACTGACTGCAATCTGGCATTATCAATAGAGCCAGAAATAGCACTAGCAGTGGTGTCCAGGGTGAGGGAAAATTTAAAGTCAGTATGAGTGATGTGTTTCACATCTTTCGGCGACAGGGATTGGGTCACTGGCTTTGAGGCAGAAAAGTCAAAGAACAACTGAAGCCTTTTCTCTTTCTTTTTTTCTTCCCCTCTTCATGCGGATGATTTTCTTCTTTTTTGCCTCTTTGGTCTGTGGATTATCATAGCCCACAGCTGTTAATTTCACAGAGCATGTGCAAGCACTCAAGAGTGCACAAGCACATGAAAGCACATATGCACCTTAATTATCCTGAGCACTGCTAAGACATAAGAATGAAGAAAAAAAAAATTCATCATGATTCAACTTTATAGAGTGCTACATGATTTTACAGATATTTGTTCAATTTAAAAACCAACAAAAGGGATGTTTTACCCCAGACACCATTGTTATTATATAGAGAGGGTCAACTTCAGGATCACAAAGACTTAGAATGAGAGAGAAGAGTAAAGAGAAGAAGCAACCACAAGTAAATCTGAAATTCAGTTCTCCAACAAAATCTAATCTCCCTCAGCAAGGGACCATTCTGTGCCAGCAGGGTCTAGAAGCAACATCTATGCACATGTCTTGGACCATCTCCTCTGCATTACTTGCAAATTGGAGGGAGGGGGAATGCTGGGCACCCCCACTGTCTTTGGGGACTTTTGCTCTCTCTCTGTCACTAATTGGTTATCTATCCTGATTTTATCCCTTTCTTTGGTATTCAGAGGAGGAGCTTGTCTTACTTTGTCTTGGCCAAACAGCTCAGGATAAATCTTGGGTGATAAGAACAGAATATCTCCTCATCAGTGCCACAATTTCATGATAGGAATACAGTACTTCACCCCTGGGAAGTGCTGGGTAGTATATAAAAATGAAATAATATGGTGGTTCAGTCGCTATCAACCTCCTGAATCACCCCTTTCTATCATTTATAAACAGAGTGGGTAATTTATTCGTTAATGCTGGTTTTAAATTGCTGCTTTGGACAATGTCGCCAGTGTATTCTAATGAGCATATCACTAGCATTTACAGCTTTAATGTACCAACTCAACTTCATCGGTATGCTGAAGACTTTTCTGCTCTGACTTCTTATTAGTCAGGCTACAAGTGAATATGACTCAGCTTGAAATAACTATGCATCATGTGAGTGTTAAAATCATGACAATTTAGTGTTCCTCAGCCGTTTTGCTTTAAAAGTGCTCCAAAATGCTGGTGCTCAGTGCTGAACTGCATCTTTGAATCCAATAATGAGGACTCACCAAATCACTAAAAATGAGCCGTCTTTCAGGGTTCAGTTGTTTGGTAATGACCTAAAATGCACGTGTGCTTTTATCCGTGCTGCTGCAAACATGGATGTATTCAGAGCACACCAGAAAAGGTCAAACATATTTCACGTTTATCATCCAGGAACCTGCAGTTCCGACCCTGTTTGGGGCTTTCTGTTCTGTTCTTTGTCAAGCCCCCTCACAACACTGTACCCCTGTAAAGCCAGGTCAGGAGTGACACACTTGTTCACTTCCATAATATCCAACCTTTATTACCTTCTCCATTGGAGGAAGGCCAGTGGCACAGAATCTGTATTCCGCTGTGTTTGTTATACATTCCATTCCAAATCCTTAACATCAATATTTGAAGCAAAGAGTGATAATAGGTGCAGGGATACAAACCATATTATACAACAGTTAGATCTGACCGAGCATTTTAATTGGACAATAGGGATTCAAGGAGTTTCTAAAATCCACAATAATTGCAATCATACCATTTTACTGAATATGCATCACTCCGCTTCAAAGATGTTTATATAACCGTTAATTACTAACATTAATTTACTGTCAACTAACTCTCAGTGACAATTGTAATAATTTCCACAGTGAGGTGCTGTTTTGAAAAGATTTCTTATCTGACCCGGAAGTCCTACCCTTTTGAAAAAATCTTTATTCAGCTTACAGTTGACATGTTTCAGGCTAAGAAAGGACCCAAGGAGCAGAGACCACAACAGATTAACAGGTAAGGTGCAAGGTAGTGATTTATTTACAATAATTGCGGTGGTAGTGCTGGGACAGAAGCTCTGTAGAGGGGAGAGGAGAAATATGATGGTAATCTCAAATCTATCACTGGCAAGTAGTTCTATATTGAGAGGGTTGAAGTGTGAGACAGTAATTATGTGTTCTGCTTGCAGGTGAAGGCTCTGAGGGAATTAGGCTGAGACTGCAAACAAGTGGTGAAGGCTCCAAGGACCTCGGAGTGGGGGGGGGGGGGTAGCGTCCAGTCCTCCTGAGACCCAGGCCTTCCAGAGGCAACAGGCACAGGGACAACAAGGTGGGAGAGATGTGGCAGTGGAAGATGGAGATCTCACAGCAAACAGGCAACAGATCAGCCTTACTCGGTTCCATAGTAGCTGGAGAATCAGGGCTAGGGCAGGGTCGCGAGCGAGCTGGAGCACACTCACAAGAAGAGCTGTAGCTTGGCAAGTTGTTGGTCTCGTGACAAAGCAGGTTGTGGTGTTCAGATAGTTCCACAGAGAGTGATGACAGCTCACCCTTTAAATAGGGTGGAGTCCAGTAGCTACATGGCTGAAGCAGATAGGAGATGATTAATCGTGTGTGTGTGTGCTTGCTCACCACATGCCATGATAACAGTCTGCCCTTGTATAAGCATTGGGAAGCTATTTCACATGTTTGTTTGTTTGTTTGTTTTTTAATGGGCAGTGCTAGAGTTGGATTTATTGTCTCAATTAACAAACCACAATACCTTTGTGGTGATGAACTTTTTGTTTCATTTGAAAATGCCAAGAAAATTGAGCAAAGTGTGCTAAATCACTAGCATGCTAACTACTAGCCACCGGCTAGCTACTGGCATTGGCTACGTTTTGAGCTCAGGTCTTCTGCAGTACCGACTCAACAGGTATATGTTTTGTAAACACTTTTTACTTTTGCACTTGACAATATTTAGTTTACATGTGTGTTAAATGACAATAGACGTCTTCATGCTGATTGAGATGTTGAGCAACAGTTACTGGCTACATTTAGAAGGGACTATTTTTTTCTCAGCTGCACAAAGTAACTGGTTAAACAAACAAATCATAATATTTTGTCCAGTATCACTGTCATTTAATAATCTGTGCTTCCTATGCACAATTTATGACATATCACATTTCCTACAACATACTGTATCACACCAGCATTTACTATATTCATTGATACCGTACTCCCTCTCGTGCAATATTGCTTAAGTGATGAATCCACAGTTCACTAAAATGTACCGATTCACTTCTGGTTTGTTCACTAAAATATCCGTTTGAAATATTCGTTCACTGAATCACTCAGTGATGTACTGGAGCTCCAACAGTCTGTCACACAAGACTACAGTATTTTACCTATTGCTGCTCCATCACATCCGGTCTCTATAGGCACTTTTCCACTTGGCCCAGTTTGGCCTCGTTTGGCCTCGTTTCGCACGGTACAGTTTGGCTCGCATGTTTTTCTACTGCACTAGGTGTCATTTGAAGTGGGTGGGAAATAGTTAAAAGGGAGGCGGCGCAACCCTCTCCCTCCCGCTACGTAAAACAAGCGTAACTGGCGTAAATCAAGCGTAACGTTACACAAAACACAAGTTGGCAGGATACAAGGCGTCTGCGATCTCTGGCTGTTTTTGCCAGAATAAAGGCAAAAACGGAGAACAGAAGGCAAACCCGCAATACGACACACTCTGGAAAGGTACTGGAGCATTTAGAAGCCATGAGGATGCGAACTACATTACGTATGACGGTAAGCTAATGATTGCTAATGCTACTTTGCTTTTAAGTCCACCGTACAGCATTGTAATGTCGGCAAGTTATCGATATTAGGTCCTAAAATCTGTATTCTGTGTGTGTGTTTCAGATGGCTCTCTTGTGGCAAAAATATCACTTCAAACGGTCGGCGTTAATGTTCATCACAGTGATGTGACCCCAAGTTCACGAACGCGAAGTGGCTATAATGTCTGTAGAAATGTTTAGCTTCCTGTGAAATAAATTGCACTGATCTGTGTCAAAATCATAGAGAGACTGTTGAGACGTCATGGAAATTATCTGCTCCAGCCAGTGGTGTTGTGACAAAACATGGATCAGGTGCCATATTTTTTTTTTTTTTGTTACTTATTTGTACCCGTAGGTAGACTTGGTTTGCAGTCTGGTGACAAGCCACCGGCTGCTGGTCGCTGCGTGCGCGAGCGCCCTAAACCTACATGTTTTTGGTGTGCGGGAGGAAACCGGAGAAATCCCGGAGTAAACCCGCGCAACACGGGGAGAACATGCAAACTCCACACAGTTCACTGTTGGTCGGGGGCTGGGATCGAACCCACGATCTCATGATCCCCGCGGTCCCCCAGCCGAGGGTAAAACTGTGCTGTCACAGTGCTAAACCACTGCGCCACCGTGCAGCCAGTAGCATATGAGCCGTTAAATATATATTTCAGCAGGTAAACAGTACTGAGTTAGGCATAAGATATATTTAGCAATTATGATGCATTTTAAGCCAAAACAAATGGATCTAGGATTAGAAGTAATTAAAATAAAGCAGTCCCAAGGTTACATGGAGAAATACGTGGATTAACTGGAAATATATCATATTGAGTATTGCTGACTACATGTAGATACTGTATAAATATATATTCTCTGCATCAACAGTGAACTATACATGTATTCATGTAGTATTGCTCTGGAAATTTTGACAATAAACCTTTGTACTTTTGCAGATGTCTCTATTTTGTTTTACAGTCTTCAGCAAATGATTGTTTTGGTTACTTTTCTTAAAAATGAGCCATTATTTTCAAAGTCACTGTTAAATGGTTCGTACTGTTGACTCTTTTCCCACCGGTGTCTGAACAGACAAAATAGAAAATCATGATGCAAACACATAAATCACTAAATTGTTTATTCCAATCAGCAGCAAATTACAGATTATTTAGAATGTGCAAAATTCAAACTGTAAAAAAAAGAAAGAAACTGGAATGGGTAACACACGCCAGCCACGCTGCCTCACTGAGAAGCAACTGGATCGGCCCCTCGTACTGGTCCTGGTTCAGCAGATCTTCAGCCTGCACCTCTAAATAGGGAGGTAAGGTCCGGTTTGGGTGGATCGTTTTCCCCTTGCCTAGATGAAAGACAGAAATGGGTGGTGGATAATTAAAGAAAGTTTAAAACATATTTGAGAAATGAATGACTCTTTATTTCTGATAATTAGATTAAAAGAAAGGAACAGAATAATAGAACAAAGGGGGAAAAAAATCCAATAAGGTCAAATTAAACAGGAACTCCTCGGATTCTACAATTCAACATAACTTATCAGAAATGGGTGATGGCTGAAGCCGCAGCTTATATTGCCCACCCATGTTCCAGCTAAGAATTCAAAAATAAAATAAGAGTGATTACAAATCAGAACAAAGCCAAGACAAAACGTGACAAAAAATAAGCAACAGCACAACACAGACTGGATATGATAATCCTTTTACATGTCGTTTTGTATATACAGCCGTGGACAAAATTGTTGGTACCCCTCTGTTAATCGAAGAAAAACCCATAATGGTCACAGAAATAACTTGAATCTGACAAAAGTGGTAATAAATAAAAATTCTATGAAAATTAACCAATGAAAATCAGACAATCCTTTTGAATTGTGGTTCAACAGAATTATGTTAAAAAACAAACTCATGAAACAGGCCTGGACAAAAATGATGGTACCCTTAACTTAATACAGTATTTTGTTGCACAACCTCTTGAGGCAATCACTGCAATCAAACAATTTCTGTAACTGTCAATGAGACTTCTGCACCTCTCAGCAGGTATTTTGGCCCACTCCTCATGAGCAAACTGCTGCAGTTGTCTCAGGTTTGAAGGGTGCCTTCTCCAGACGGCATGTTTCAGCTTCTTCCACAGATGTTCAATAGGATTTAGATCAGGGCTCATAGAAGGCCACTTTAGAATAGTCCATTGTTTCGCTCTTAGCCATTCTTGGGTGTTTTTAGCTGTGTGTTTTGAGTCATTATCTTGTTGCAAGACCCATGACCTGCGACTGAGACCAAGCTGTCTGACAGTGGGCAGCACATTTCTCTCTAGAATACCTTGATAGTCTTGAGATTTCATTGTACCCTGCACAGATTCAAGACACCCTGTGCCAGATGCAGAAAAGCAGCCCCAGAACATAACAGAACCTCCTCCATGTTTCACAGTATGGACAGTGTTCTTTTCTTGGTATGCTTCATTTTTGTGTCTGCAAACATAGAGCTGATGTACCTTGCCAAAAAGTTTCAGTTTTGCCTCATCTGTCCATTGGACATTCTCCCAAAAGCTTTGTGGCTTGTCAACATGCAGTTTGGCAAATTCCAGTCTGGCTTTTTTATGATTTGTTTTCAACAGTGGTGTCCTCCTTGGTCGTCTCCCATGAAGTCCACTTTGGCTCAAACAACGATGGATGGTGCGATCTGACACTGATGTACCTTGACCTTGGAGTTCACCATGAATGTGTTTAGAGGTTGTTCTGGACTCTTTTGTTACCATTCGTATTATCCGTCTCCTCCTGCGGCCACATCCAGGGAGGTTGGCTACAGTCCTGTGGATCTTAAATTTCTGAATAATATGTGCAACTGTAGTCACAGGAACATCAAGCTGCTTGGAGATGGTCTTATAGCCTTTACCTTTAACATGCTTGTCTATAATTTTCTTTCTAATCTCCTGAGACAACTCTCTCCTTTGCTTCCTCTGGTCCATGTTTAGTGTGGTACACACCATGTCACTAAACAGCACAGTGACTACTTGTCACCCTTTAAATAGGCCGACTGACTGATTACAAGTTTGTAGACACCTGTGGTGTTAATTAGAGGACACATCTTGGTTGAATATGTCCCTATGGTCACATTATTTTCAATCTTTTCTAGGGGTACCATCATTTTTGTCCAGGCCTGTTTCATGAGTTTATTTTTTAAAATAATTCTGTTAAACCACAATTCAAAAGCATTGTCTGATTGTCATTGGTTAATTTTCATAGAATTTTTATTTATTACCACTTTTGTCAGATTCAAGTTATTTCTGTGACCATCGTGGGTTTTTCTTTCATTAACAGAGTGGTACCAACAATTTTGTTCACGGCTGTATACAGTAATTAAAGTGTGACCCTGAGAACAAGGTGAATCTTTACATAGCTTCCTTTTAAACATTGATCACGGTCACTACACAACATTAAAACAACATTACAAGTTTTCTCCAAGGTAAACGGTAGCTCTGATGACAATTTAAACAGGAGCTTGGTCCAAATCATTGTAAAACCGTGAAAATGTACATTTCTGTCATAAAACTGTAATGCTGAGCAAAGCAGGGCACAGACATTTTTGGAGCATTTTTTTTTCTCCTGTCCTTGGAAAAGCTCCAAATTAAATATTTTTTATGTACATTTGTGGTAAATCTTCCTAGCTGTACCGCAGTCATGTACTGTAAATACAAACCGGATGCCACGAAGGCGGAACATTTATAACCGGATATACGTCACGATATTCAGTCAAGTAGTCCACTGAAATGCACGGCTGAAGGGAGCAGGCAGGGTTCGTTCACTGAACTGAGAGGCAGCTGATATACATCTGCGTTCATCTGGCTTTGTAAATGTAACCATCTCATGTTATCTCCATGGGGGGGAATCTTTTGGCACCTCATGATTTGAGCGGATTACAATTCATCTTGATGCATCTTCTCTTTTTTTTGTCAGGATTTTTTTCCTCCCACTGTGTGGCTATGGAGTGTCAGCAATGACTAAATGAAATAAAAAAAAATAGATGCACTATTAATTACACAAATGTGTGATTAATTATTTATAATTGGAAATGAAAAGAGCTTTCATTAAACAAGTGTCAATTATTTAAAATTGGAAATAAATATCTAACTTATTAAATGCATATATAAGTATTTAAAGTATTGTTTAATTCATTTAAACACACAATTATTTCACTATAGAGTCATGTGAAAAAAATTAGGACACCCTGTAAAAGCCTGTGTGTTTTTCAACATATTTGGACATATGGACATTTAATATCTGTCACGGTTTGGTGGAATTTTGAGGAGGCTTAAGCGCAGAGCAACCACTTCAGAACACTCAGGCATGGATGAAAAGTTAACACCACTTTAATGAAAACCCAAAACCCTATACATAGCACGTTAAGTTAATAAATAAATACACACAACACAATTAAGGAAACCCGCAACCAAAACACCACACTATATATATATATATATATATATATATATATATATATATAAATATATACACAGGAAAGCAGTTACACGCTGGAGCCACATGCAGCCTAAGAAGAAAGAGAGGAGAGGGATGGTTAATAATGAGAATGGTACACAGGGGAATGTAAACTGAGGTAATGGGTCTTACGATAATGGCAGAGAGCCTGGCAGTGAACTCCAGCGTGGGAAAGGTGAACAGGTCTGGAGACTGCAGGGAAGGAGGAGGAAGGTCTGAGGAGCCTGGGTGGAGGAGCCGTTGTCTTCGAGATGAGATGGTTCAGGCGAGTGTACAAACACAGTTCCGGAGATGCACCGCTGGGGGTGGCAGCAAACCTGAGAGGAGGAGAGGAGAAGGTAAGACAATGTTTGGGGAAATAATTATTTTACCACACAACAAGAATTATGATTGCAAGGCAGCACAAACCAAACGATCCAGTGGAGAGCTCTTCACACACTGGCCTTAAATACACTGGTGAATCAGGAGGCAGCAGGTATGTAATCACACGTGTGCTGATGAGCTCCGGAGCCGGGAAAAGAGAAAGAGGAAGGGAGGGGGGAGGCACGCTCGCCTGATCAGGACAATATCAATGTTAAAAATAATGGGGGATTCATGTAATACTACTAAACAATTAAAAATGAATTAGTCTTTTTCTCAAATTTTCTGTAAAATGTAATTCTAAACAAATAATGAGGAATAAATTAGCACATCCCCCCATCTTATTAGGACAACCCCACATTCATTCCCACTTAAAATGGCTGAAATAAATGTTAAAGAATGCAGATAAAAACAAAAACAAGGATAGAAATAGATATGTAAACATTTCTTAAAGAACTTAATATTTAATGGGGTGTCCAATTTTTTTCACATGACTATATATTGAATTATTACATGTTTCCTGTGCTTCAATGTGTTCATGGATTTTTTTTGTCTTTCAGCCTCATAGTGTATGTTTTTATTAATTTAATTTACTCACTTCTGGCCCTCTATATGTGATATCCTGGTACTTTTAAAGCAACATATTTGCAATGACCCATGAATTCACTTCCAATATATTTTAATAAAACAAATGGAATAGAAATGTTGCAAGTCACATGGAATGTACATTTTCCAGCTTATTCCACTTGAAAAAAAAAAGGATGAAAAGAGCTCCTGGTGTTGCATATTTGTGCAATTCTTAGTACAACCAGGAGAAAATTAACCAAATAAGCTAAGTTAGCAGTTAGTTACATTAGCAGTAAGTGTTTGTATAATCAGTCACACCCGTCTTCATCACCAAAACCTATTTGTCTGTTCCTCATGCCATTACACACCTTTCCTGAAAAGTTCATCAAAATCCATTCATTCTTGTTGGCCTCCGTCGGTCTATGATGACCATGGAAGAGAATCCTAAACGTCTACTCTGCTGGAACAGCACCGCCTGTGGCTGAACAGGCCGATGCGCGAATGGCAGTCCCTGTCACACAGGTCGCACTTGTGGGTGGTCTCCGTGCTGCTGGGTCTGTGGTGGTTCTTCCTGCGTTTCCTATTTTCATCTGCTGCAGGAGTCAGTCTCTCTTCACCCACCTTGAGCTGTCTGGTCAGGGTACCTCTCCATTTGGAGCAGTCCGTTGCAAGGTCCTCCCAGTGCTCTGAGTTGATCTCCAGGGCCTTCATGTCTCTCTTGCAGACGTCTCTAAAGCGCAGCTGTGGGCGGCCAACGTCTCTCCTGCCAGTTGCCAGTTCTCCTTAGAGGACGTCTTTGGGGATTCTGCCATCCTCCATACAGTGAACGTGGCCTAGCCAGCTTAGCCTGCGCTGCCTGAGTAGAGTGAACATGGAGGGAAGGCCGGCGCGGGACAGAACTTCTGTGTTGAGCACTTTGTCTTGCCAGGATATGTCCAGGATGTGGCGAATGCAGCGCAAGTGGAAGGAGTTCAGTCTCTTTTCCTGCTGGGCGTATGTTGTCCACGTCTCACTCCCATAGAGCAGTGTGCTGATGATGCAGGCGTTGTACACTGCCATCTTCGTCTTGACAGAGAGTTTGGGATTCTCCCACACTTGTGTGGTGAGGCGAGCAAGTGTGAAGGCTGATTTTCCAATCCTCTTGTCGATCTCTGTATCAAGGGAGAGGTTGTTGCTGATCGTAGACCCCAGGTACGTGAACTGATTCACGATCTCCAGCTCGTAGTCGTCGATGGTGATGGTTGGTGGTGCTTCCGTGCCTTGCGCCAAGACGTTAGTCTTCTTCAGGCTGATGGTAAGCCCGAAGTCCTTGCATGCCTGGGAGAAGCGGTACATCGGGGTCTGAAGCTCCTGCTGTGTGTGGGTTGTGACTGCAGCGTCATCTGCAAACAGTAAGTCTCTGATTAGAGCCTCGCGTACTTTGGTTCTGGCTTTCAGGCGGGCAAGGTTGAAAAGCCTGCCTTCAGATCTTGTGTGCAGGTAGATTCTCTCTGTTGCTGTGCTGAAGGCATGCCTCAGGAGCAAAGCAAAGAAAATCCCAAAGAGGGTTGGTGCAAGTACACAGCCCTGTTTCACTCCACTGCGTATGTTGAATGGTTCTGAGACGTTGCCGTCGTGCTGCACTATCCCTTGCATGTTGGTGTGAAATGATTCGATGAGGCTTTGCAACTTTGGTGGGCATCCCATCTTTGGCAGGATCTTGAAAACTTTTTAGTTATGGGACTAATAGACAGACAAACAAACCAATGCCGGCAAAAACATTACCTCCTTGGCAGAGGTACAGTAACATTTTTGTAAGGACATTCAAGGAGAGGTGATGGCATAAATGTGTCACAAATAAAAGAAGGGTTTGTGCCCCTTTTTCCTTGCTTTTTTTTAGTTATTTTTTAAGATTTCTTTTTCAATTTCCCTGAATGGTTAACTTTAAGTACCAAACAAACTTTTTTCTACGTTTAGGCACTAAAGCTGATTGATTAGGTTTAAGAAATCATTGCCAGTTTGTTTTAAGCATGGCCATGTACAACGGTAACCACACTCACAGAATAATACAGCATCTTTGGATTCTATTTCAGTTGCTACTGCCTAGTGTCTTGGTATGAGAAGCTAAAGGACACTTTTTGCTGTGTATAGTGGTCAACTCTGACCAAATGACAACATACAGCAGTGATGGGCAACTGGCGGCCTGCACCCTCATCCACTGCAGCCTGCCAGTCCATGTCCAAAAATCAATTATTTATTTATATCATGTTTGAAACCGCATTCTTAAATGTGATTATAGAGTCCACCAGCAAAAGGGGGGTCTAATCAAAACCTAGGTGCTTCTCTGTGCGAGTGGTGGAGCAAGAGAGCAAGAGTGAGGAGGCCACAGAGATACAGAGGGAGCAGCATGCACCAGAGACGTGTTGTAAGGTATGTGTAGCATGCTAAGACAACATTAATAGGCTGTAAACAACAGTAAATGTACAAAGTTGGCTGCTTTTAAACAAGAATAAATTGTACTACTGAGGAGCTGAAGTATTTATTCTTGTTTGGCAGGTAAAGTCTCATGGAGCTCGGAGGCTTTCCTTCTAATTGTGCAGAAAAATATTCATAGCTTTGAGGTTTCTTTCTAATGAGCGCCACTGAAGCACTGATACTGTTTCAATTCTATGTCAGCAATAAAAGTTCAGAGATTGTGATCGTTGTAATCCACTGATTTTTTGTTCATTTATATCTGTGGCTCTTAAACTTTTTTTATTTCCCATTTTGAGGAGTTAGACCATTACAAAACCCACCCACCCAGAGATATTTCTCTGCCCCTCCACACCTACAATGAGTCCATGAACAAGCTAAGCCTCATTGTATTTCCTTTTCTTCTTGGCTTTTTTTTTTTTTTTGTTAATTATCATCAGGAATTTCTCTTTGCTCATCATTTTGATGGAGAGAGTTATAAAAATTAGGTCATGATATAATTTTATCCATCCATCTTCTACTGCTTAATCCTTTTTGGGTTGCGGGGGAAGGGGAGGAGGCAGGGTACACCCTGGACAATTCGTCAGTCCATTGTAGGGCAGATGTAATTTTAACACTGAGTAGCTGTTATTTTCATTTTCAGTTTCAGTTTTAATTGTGAAACTTTTAACTTTGCAGGAAATAATAACACCCCCCACAGAAGGTTTACATGCAAATCTGGCCCTCGGGAAGTGAGGAAAAACTTTTGTGGCTCTCACTACCACCAAAGTTGCCCATCCCTGACGTACAGTATACATGTCATAAGTGAAAATGATTGATAATCCAGTGCATCATCCACTTTAGCCACAGAACTAAAACACAAAATTGTATGCAAATGCACAAGCACCTTGACTTCATTGTAAAATATGACACATCTGGAATCAGAATTGGGTGGTTATAGTCCTCAAATTATGCAATAATTAATCAGTTTTCTTAACTGCTTAATTCTTTCGGGGGGCTGCGTCTCTGGGCAAGAGGTGGGGTACACCCTGGACAGATTGCCCGTCCAACACAGAGAGACAGACAACCATTCACTCTCACATTCACACCTCAGGAGAGTTTGTCCCTGGTTAATGCCAGTTAATCTAATCTGCATATTTTTTTGGTCTGTGGGAGAAAACCAGAGTACCCAGCGAAACCCCACACAACACATACAAACTCCACACATACATCCCCAGGTTGCCGGCTCTTGGGTTCCAACCCAGAACCCTTTGGTGCCAGCAAGAACCACTGCTCCAGCAAGCTGCAACAATCATCATCATCTTCTATCACAGTATATTTGAATAAAAAATGTTCATTAATAAGGTCAAATACAGTCAGTATCCAGTACATGAATAATAGATTATCCAGTATATACATAAACTTGTGGGTGACCCCCACAGCCTACGGACAAGCAGAGCGCTCAGCTGGAGCAATTAGCATAACAGGGAGATGTATGGACTGATATCAATGGGCAGCATCTCCTTCCTGCAGTAATCCTGCTTTTGAGATGTGTGACTCTCATGTAAATGTCCCATGCATTCCTGCTGTACTGTGATGCTAATGTGCCATGCATGCATTGTCTAGCTTCAGAATCAGAATCAGAATCAGATTTATTGCCATTGTTCATGTGATACACAAACTAGGAATTTGTCTCGGTGCCATGCTGCAACATTAAAAACATAATGAGAAAAAGGGATAAAATAAAAAACTAAAGGACTAGAAACGTGCAATAAGTGTAGAAAAATAAGTAATAATAAGTAATAATAATAATAATACTAGTAATAATGAGTAGTACTAGTCAAGGCAGTTTAAAAAATTAGCATGTAGCAGATAATGTGAAGTACCACATAGTGCAGTCAATAATGCAACAGAAAAACAGTGGTGATTGACATGAGTCTGGTTGAGCTGCTGTACATAGTGCACGAGAGTCAAAAGTCACTTAGTGTTCAGCAGTCTGATGGCAGAGGGGAAGAAGCTGTTCATGTGCCGGGAGGTTTTAGTCCGAATGGACCGAAGCCTTCTACCTGAGGGGAGGGGGGCAAACAGCACGTGACCAGGATGTGAAGGATCGGCTATGATCCGGCCAGCACGCCTCTGAGTCCTGGAGATGTACAGGTCCTGGAGAGATGGGAGTTTGCAGCCTATCACCTTCTCAGCAGTGCGCACGACGCGCTGCAGCCTTAGTCTGTCCCTGGCAGTGGCTCCTGCGTACCACATAGTTATGGAGGAGGTGAGGATGGACTCGATGATGGCCGTGTAGAACTGCACTAACATCTTGGTGGGTAGCTTGAGCTTCCTCAGCTGCCGCAGAAAGAACATCCTCTGCTGGGCCTTTTTGATGAGGGAGCTGATGGTTGGCTCCCATTTGAGGTCACGGGTGATGGTGGTGCCCAAGAAGCGGAAGGAATCTGCAAAGGTGATGGGAGAGCCTGTGATGGTGAGGGGGGGCAGGGGGGATGTGACTTTCCTGAAGTCCACAATCATCTCTGCTGTCTTCAGAGCATTCAGCTGCAGGTTGTTGTGGCTGCACCAGGACACCAGCTGGGCCACCTCTTCCCTGTAGGCGGACTCGTCGCCGTTGGAGATGAGCCCGATGAGGGTGGTGTCGTCCGCAAACTTAATCAGCTTAACAGACTGGTGGGAGGAGGTGCAGGAGTTGGTATAAAGGGAGAAGAGTAGGGGGGAAAGTACACAGCCCTGGGGTGATCCAATGCTGATGCTAACAGAGTCTGAGACAGACTTCCCCAGGTGCACATGCTGTCTCCGGTCCGTCAGGAAGTCGGTGATCCACCTGCAGAGGGAGTCAGGCACGTTGAGCAGGGACAGCTTGTCCTGGAGCAGATCGGGGCGGATGGTGTTGAATGCGGAGCTGAAGTCCACAAACAGAATCCTGGCGTAGGTTCCCGGGGAGTCCAGGTGCTGCAGGATGGAGTGGAGGGCCAGGTTGACTGCGTCGTCCACAGACCTGTTAGCACGGTAGGCAAACTGCAGCGGGTCTAGGAGGGGTGTGGTGATGGACTTGAGGTGAGACAGGACCAGGCGCTCAAAGGACTTCATGACTACAGAGGTGAGCGCTACAGGTCTGTAGTCGTTAAGTCCAGTAATCCGTGGCTTCTTGGGGACAGGGATGATGGTGGAGGATTTGAGGCAGGTCGGCACGTGACATTGCTTAAGGGAGGTGTTAAAAATGTCTGTGAAGACAGGAGCCAGCTCTTTCGCACAGTGTCTCAGGGTGGAGGGAGACACACCGTCCGGCCCGGGGGCCTTGCGCGGGTTCAGTCTGGAGAACTGTCTGTGCACGTCCTGCTCACTGATGATAAGGGGAGGGGGGGAGGAGGAGGAGGAGGAGGGGGGGACCGCTTTTGATGAATTAGGGGCTGAGGAGGCAGTGGAGCTGGGTGGAGTGGGTGAGTTGGACACAGCTGACGAGGTGTCAAAACGGGCATAGTGTTGGGACAGTCTTTGACAAAGGGCTTTGTCATCCTGACCCTTAGAAGCCTGAGGCCGATAGTTGGTGATATGCCTCAGTCCTCTCCACACAGAAGCCGAGCCATTAGCAGTGAACTGCTGCTGGAGTCTCTCAGAGTACACAGATTTAGCTCTCCTCAGCTCTCTGTTAAACCGATATTTGACCTCCCTGTAGCAGTCCCTGTCTCCACTTTTCAACGCTGCTTCCTTCTCCTTCCTGATCCGTCTGAGCTTAGCTGTGAACCAAGGCTTGTCATTAGAATATCTCACCCTGGTGCGCGATGGGAGAATGCTCTCCTCACAGAAGTTGATATATGAGTTCACAGTGTATGTGTACTCATTAAGATCATGTGTGGCTCTTTTAAACATGCCCCAGTCAGTTATTTCCATGCATGTGTTCAGTTTCTCTCCAGCCTCACTGGTCAATTTCTTTGTGGTGGTCACAACAGGTTTAGTGATTTTCAGTCTTTGTTTGTATGTGGGGATGAGGTGAACCATCACGTGATCAGATAGACCCAGCGCAGCGCGGGGAACAGCGCGATATGCGTCCTTTACTGAAGTATAACAATGATCCAGCGTGTTATTTCCTCTGGTTGGACATTTAATACACTGTTTGTAGCGGGGGAGCTCGTGACTCAGATTGCTCTGGTTAAAATCGCCCACCACGATAACCAGGGAGTCTGGAAAGTTCCGCTCCGTAAGTTGGATGTGATCTGCGAGCACGCGCTGAGCTTCGCGCGTGTCCGCGTCAGGAGGGGCGTACACAGCGACGAGAATGAATGAGGCAAACTCGCGCGGGGAATAGAATGGCTTGCAGTTAATGAAAAGAAATTCCAGGGCGGGAGAACAGTGTTTGGAAATCACCGTTACATCAGAGCACCAGCTGTTGTTAATATAGAAGCACACTCCTCCTCCGATAGACTTACCGGACAGCTCTGTGACGCAGTCAGCACGAATCAGCTGGAAGCCCTCGAGGCTGATCGCGCTATCTGGAATGTTCTCATTAAGCCAGGTCTCAGAGAAGCAGATGACAGACGAGGAAGCGAGGTCCTTGAAACGCATCAGCAGTCTTAATTCTTCTACCTTGTTCAGGAGAGAATTGGCATTGGATAGAAATATGCCAGGCAAGGCTGTTCGCGAGCCTCTTTTTCGTAGTCGAGCGAGAACACCCCCTCTTTTTCCTCTTTTCCGCCGTCTTGCTCTTTTGGCCAAACAATGGATCAGATCGGCGGCTGGAGCCAAAAAAACTGGAAGAAGGTCCGTGGGGGTGAGAGTCCTGATATTTAGTAGTTCTTCACGGGTGTATGAACCGGCAGATGCACAATCAGTGAACAAAAACAGACAAATTATAAAAATTAAAGGGCAGCGATACACCATGGCGACCGCTGTGGGCGCCATCTTGCTGGAAAAGCTTGGTATATAAGTGAACAGAATATCACTTGCTCTCTCTCTTACTACTGCTGTTCTGACTACACACATTGCCTGTTTGCTGAGGGCTCCCTCCAGCGCGCTTTACACAGCGCTGGAGTGAGTCCTGTGATGGTGGATGAATAAAACACCCTTTTAAACTTCAGTTCGCCGTGCCTGCACTTATTCCGTGCAGGATTTTGTATGGGTCTCAGCCACGGCGCACAATGGGAATTCAGCTGTCAGCTGTCCCCGAGGGCTTTAGGGCTGCGCGCGCACCTAAAGCCAACACGCCAAGTCCCTCACACAGCTGCAGCTCCTGTTTTTCTTCATAATCGCGAGAGGAGTCAGAGACAAATTTTTCTTCTCACAGCCGCTGTGGATCACCGCCACGTTCAGTGGGACAGCCCCTCAACTTCGTGGATCCACATGCAATTTTTGCGTGGCCCAGACAACTTCGCCATCCCGGGCCGGCACTTGCTACCCCCACCCCCCCCCTCCCTCCACCTCCGCCTGCACAGAGCTTTTCCCGCAGCTTGCTACCAAAGCCAGACGATCGAGGCCTCAGCTCCCTGCTGAGCCCTCTGGGGGGGAGTAGTGTGGGTAACCCCCACAGCCTACGGACAAGCAGAGCGCTCAGCTGGAGCAATTAGCATAACGGGGAGATGTATGGACTGATATCAATGGGCAGCCTCTCCTTCCTGCCAGTAATCCTGCTTTTGAGATGTGTGACTCTCATGTAAATGACCCATGCATTCCTGCTGTACTGTGATGCTAATGTGCCATGCATGCATTGTCTAGCTGGGTATATAAGTGAATGGAATATCACTTGCTCTCTCTCTTACTACTGCTGCTCTGACTACACACATTGCCTGTTTGCTGAGGGCTCGCTCCAGCGCGCTTTACACAGCGCTGGAGTGAGTCCTGTGATGGTGGATGAATAAAACACCCTTTTAAACTTCAGTTCGCCGTGCCTGCACTTATTCTGTGCATCCCACAACTGGGTTCCCTTATCTTAGCCGCCACAAACTAACTCAAACATGCTTTTTTTTTTTTTTACACCATTATTTAACCAGGAAAAAATCCCATTGAGATCGCAGATCTCTTTTGCAAGGGATTCCTGGCCAAGAGGCAACTTCACAACCCACATCACAGGCAGAGACTATAGCTAAACAGCTAAGAAAATCATAAAAACAAATGAAAAGAAATAGAATAAAATACCTTGAACAACTACAAGTCACTGATTGCATTTCCAGGTCCTTCGGAAAAAAACATGCTTACAAGTTTCTCTACATTTCCACTTGATTGATAATTATATCTTTCCTCCTCTTCCCCACCTCCATGTTCAGCTTTGGCATTTGTTATCTTGATTATAAACTAGAGGATTATAATTGAATATTTATTGGTCTTTGTCCATGCACAACTCAACATTAATCATTTCTCTACTAATCCAGCCTGTCTTTTATCTTCCCACATAAAGGATAGTTAATCCCTAAATCCCTGTTTAGGGCATGCAGTCATTTCTCCTGCACGCTTCATAAAGAACCAGTGGCAAGTTCGGCAAGGTGATGGTGCCGTCAGCTAGGCTGCACACAATAATCTGTGGAGTTGATTTGCAATTTGCATGTGACTACTTTGTTAAAGACTTGCTTTAGCTTGTGCAGTTAGTTGCTTTTTTTCCCTTTTAATTTTATTCAGAAGACGCTTAAAGAAAAGAGCTTCATAGAAGTCTTGTTAATCCAGCACGTTCATCTATCTGGCTTTGGGATAATGATGCAACTCTTCAACTGCTTTCCCTCAAGCAGGATCAACAAAGCTCTAGGCCTGCATTTATGGGTCGACTGGGGGCAGGGAATCATTTTGTTCTGGTGTGAATCTCCCAGCGTGATGAACGTTTCCTGTCACTTTCAGGAACATAAGCAGAAGCAGTTTATCAGTGTCCTCAACTCAGGAAAGCCATGCTGTCCCCACAGGACTGAGGCGGATTCAGGGATGTCCCAGCAGGATGAGAGATAAAACAAACACACACACACACACACACACACACACACACACACACACACACACACACACACACACACACACATTCCTGTGACTTGTCATGGAAGCCTCAACAGCAAAATGGGATATAAGATAATTTAGCTAACGGGTGAATTTGTTTTGTTATTATTTATTTATTTCAAACAAAAAAGTCATTTACTAAAAACAAAAGCAAATGAATATTTAACCAATTTTTCAAAAGGTATAAAATAACAATGTAAAGTGATAAAATACTTTGTTGGGCGCCCGAAAAAGAGAAAGCAGAGGCAAAAGCATTTCAAATCCAACCCTTCAATTTTGTACTTAATACTTAAATGAAAACAAGCTGCAAACTATACAGACCAATCCAGAATGAGAAAAAAGCAATGAAAACACTTTTTTTTTTTTTTTCATGAGGGAGCAAAACAATTAACCCAGCCACAGGAGGTGCACAAGCCAGTGCACTCCCAGTGCCGGTCCCAAGCCCGGGTAAATGGGGAGGGTTGTGCCAGGAAGGGCATTCGATGTACGACCTTTGCAAAATCAAACGTGCAGATCATGATGAATAAGATTTTCATACCAGATCGGTCAAGGCCCGAGTTAACAACAACCGTTACCGGTGCAGTTAACTGACTGAGTGCCGGTGGAAACTGGGCTACTGTTGGTTGAAGATCGAGGAGGGGGAGAGGGGGAAGGTGTGTTAGGAGGGAGAGAGAGAAAAGGAAAGATAGTAGTGTGGAGGTGAGAGTAGGGGACCTCTTAACTGTGTATGTCGCCAAACTGCGACATAAACCCTAGTGGTCCACGGGGTAAAGATTTTTTTCAAGAAAATATTCAGATCAGAAGTCAGAACTTTACAAGGCTATTACTCAAAAGTGGTAAGAGATAATGGATTACTGTCAAATAGAAAGATGTAGAATATGATCCAAAGTTTCAGATAGGAGTAAATTTACACATCTAATTTGCATACAAAAAAAGACATTTGTCACTTACTGCTGGCAAGGCAGCGTCCTTTTGCAGCATTCTGGTTGTAATTCTGTCCGGTTCCGGTCATTTTAGCTTTCTCTCCTACATCCAGAAACTGTTATTGATTATTCCACCTTAATTTCACTTTTATTCCGTGGCAATTTATCTTATACATGCAAATGGCGATTGCTCTACAGTCACATGGTGCTCCGGGCGCCGGCAGGTGAAATCAACGAGCTTCATGCTCCCCGTGTTATAAGAACATGTAAACAGCTACCTTCGTAAGCTAAATAATCTCTTTTTAGAATCATAGTTGGCAAATTTTGGACCAAATCCTCCAAATTTGCTCCTCCTCTGCGGTCACGTATGTCCACAATGATGGGTGTCCTCCATTTTGTTTTGTAATCTCAAAAAAGAAGAAGAAGAAGAAGGATTTCTTCCTCTTTCATGTATTACGTGCCATCCATGAGTCCTCCAATACGTGTCTGTGACCTTGTGAACTGGCATGATCAGTACAAATCCTCAGTACAGCTGGGCAGTGTTTCTACACGTCATATCAGTTGACAGGCGCAGCGCCGTGCTCTGCCACTAGAGGCAAAAGAAATCACACAGCTTAAAGGTTAAATGTAAGGACTATGACTGGTAAAGGCAGAGGGATGGCTGATAAGATGGAGAGGAGAAAGGTAGATATACTGTGTGTTCAAGAATCCAGATGGAAGGGAAGCAAGGTTAGGAGCATTGGAGGTGGATTTAAACTGTTCTACCACGGTGTAGATAGGAAGAGAAATGGAGTAGGAGTAATCTTGAAGGAAGAGTATGTAAAGAGTGTTCAGGAGGAAAAGAGGGAATCAGACAGAATCATGAGTTTGAAGCTAGAAGTCAAAGATGTGATGTTGAATGTTGTCAGTGCGTATGCCCCACAAGTTGGACATCAGGTAGAAGAAAAAGAGGAACTCTGGAGTAAGTTGGATGAAGTGGTTGAGAGTGTTCCCAGGACTCTAATGGACATGTAGGTAAAGGGAACAGAGGTGATGAGGAGGTCCTGGGTAGGTATGGTCTTAAGGAGAGAAATGTGGAAGGACAGATGTTTGTGGATTTTGCTAAAAGGATGGAAATGGCTGTGGTGAACATATAATTCAAGAAGAGAGAGGAGCTTAGGGTGACTTGGAAGAGTGGAGGAAGGCCCACATAGGCAGATTACATCTTATGCAGAAAGAGAAATCTCAAAGAGATGGGAGACTGCAAGGTGGTGGCAGGGGAGAATGTAGCTAGACAACATCAAACGGCAGTCTGTATGATGACTTTGCAAAGCAAAAAGAGGAAAACAGTGAAGGCAGAGCCAAAGATTAAGTGGAGAAAGTTACAGAAGGAAGAAGGTTGCACAGAGTTCAGGAAGGAGTTGATACAGGCTCTGGATGGTAGGGAAGAATTACCAGATGACAAAAGTATTGAGGGAAACGGGTAGAAACTACAGTTGTGAAATATGTGGACACCCCTTTAAAGGACATTGAAATGATTTGCATTAACCATTAAATTAAACTTGTAAATCAGGGGTGCTCATTACGTCGATCGCGATCTACTGGTCGACCGCGGAGGTAGTACTGGTCGATCGCAGTTTGTACGACTGTTGACTGATTTCTGTACCTTTATCTTGTTCTCAATAAAGTTTGGAACAAAAACAAAAAAAAACTGGTCGATCGCAGCGTGACATTAAAAAAAATATATTTGTCAGCCTATCAAACATCCCGTCACTTGATTGACATACAGGGCAACCATTCAGATGACAACTGAATTTTGACCTTTAGGTCACCGCTCATGCGTAAACAACGGTGCTAAGCGCAGCAAAACTTACAAGCTAGTCAGCGAATTACCTCAGATTTTAAGCCCTTGCTAAAACATATGGTGATCAAAATGAGTCGGACTGTTCATGGAAAATACGGCATCGACTTTCCGCAGAAAAGCCAGCTGAGAAAGAGAAAGGTGGAGGAACTAAAATCCCAGTTGTCCGGACAGCAATCATTTTACACTCAACAAACTTCAAAAGCAAAAGCCGCCACCGAAGCATCGTTCCGGGTGAGTCACGCCATCGTTAAAAACAATAAGTCCTTCCAAGATGGAGAGATGGTAAAAGAAGCATTCATTGAAGCAGCTGACTCATTTTAATTTTAATTTAATTAAAATTAAAATGATTATTTAATTTAATTAAAATTAAAATTAAAAAAATAATTTAATTTTTATTTTAATTTTAATTATATGTTTTGCATTTTTGTAGTGGGTAGATCATTTTGACTTGGTTGTTTTATAAGTAGCTCACATGCTGAAAAATTGTGAGCACCCCTGTTGTAAATGATAGAGTAACAATGTGAACATTTGCAGAGCCAGGGTGAAAATGTAAGCTGAATTTAGATCAGTTTGAAGTTAATAGATTATGGAAAACTGAATGCAAATTTATGGGGAAAATTAAACTAATTATATGTAAAATTCTGGATTACTCTTAAGAAAATGAAAACGGAATTTTATTGAAAAGAGGAATTATATTAATTGCTCTTTAATTTTGTATCTGATCAGATGCTTAATTATTCTCAAATCTCAGACGTTTTATTCAGCAGATGAATAAAGAATGCAGCTCACGTGACCCATGGCGTGGTGGAGATCCTTTTTCTTGAAGCTTTAGTTTGTAGATGGCACCAAAACCAGAATATCTTGCCAGCACATATTCGGACTAGGTACAGCAGCTTTCCAGTCTATTGTCACAAGATGAGATTTTGATTGTATCGATCAGTTGGGCTGAGGTACTGCCAAGATGGTGGCAGTGTATCCTCTTCTCCGTGGCAACGTTAATTTCTTCAGTGGCGCATGGTGGCCTTCATGCGTCACCTGCTTCCCCCAAAGGAAATTCGAGAATATTGCAAAATCTGATCCAATATGAAATTAAACAACAACTTTCTGACTTAGTGGAGTAAAAATAGTGTCTAGTGTCAAGGGGGTCAATATAAAAATAAAAATCAAGTCAAAATTAAAAATGGTGAGTTCAAAGAAAGTTTAACAGGAGGAAGTTATAAAAAATAGACGTCTAGGAGCGGGAGTTTGACTCCAAATTAGGATTTGGCTAAGGAAAGAAAAGAATTAATTCCTAGATGTTTAAAGAAAAACATTAAAATACACAGAAATTTACACAAATGCAATATTTCATGTCCTCTGCTCTGAGGTGATCATAGAAAAAGCATGTGCGAGAAGTCTCCTTTGTTCTGTGGCAGTGAAGTGATCTGAAGTCTTTGTTCTCCCGTAGTCATCTGCCGTGAAGTGAAGAGAAGGAGAAGAAGAAGAAAAGAGGGCTGAAACGAGGGTGTCTCTCCTCTTTATCTGTGGACAACTTTCGCGGACTTCCGGGGATTGGCAGGAGCCCCAGCCAATAGTCTTCCTTCGTGGGTGGGTCTTATGAACTTTAGTCCAATGAACAGGCTTTTGTCTGTATGGAACAATGAATGAAACAGCTGGAGCCCAGCATATGCTGAGTGATGACTGGCTGATACTGATCCTCACCAAATGACATAATTTTAATACACTGGGGATTCCTTAACCTACTTATGTAAAAAGTCTAAGCTAGCTTTAGTGATTCATGCAACTTTATAACTAGTGTTTTTAAATTAACATGCAAGAATAGGACTTCCTGTTATGGCTGCCACGTAAGACGGATGTGTCTCACTCTGCTCTGCTCCTGGAGAAAAAAATCGGCAAATAACTCTCTCATTTGGGACAGAACGTATCCCAGCGTTTGGGCGAGGATATGTCGGCGAAGCCTAAGGCTGGAAAATCAGGTAAAGGAAAAAGCGAGCCGCCGAAACAGTCCAAATTAACGGACTTTCAGGTCTGTGACGCAGCAAACAAAACAAAACTCCATATATGGTGGAGGAGGCTGGCAACGGTGCGATATCTGCGGGGAGCGGCGCAGATGCGCTGATGGCTGCCATGAGTTCAATGAGAGCGGACTTTTCCTCTAGATTTGATGGGATTATGACAGCGTTGGAAGGAATAAGAAAGGAATTGGGTGACCGTGTAGAACGAACGGCGCAGATGGAGCTCCGTCTCGCTAGTGCTGAAGATGACGTCACCCGTCTTCAATTAAAGGTGCGCACTTTGGAAAAAAAAAATAAATGTCTAGAAGATAATATTTTGGATTTGGAATCTCGGTCGAGACAGAATAACTTGAGGCTGGTGGGTCTTCCAGAGGAATCAGAAGGTCGGGACGTATATTCCTTTCTGGAAAAGTGGATTCCGGAGGTGCTGGGCAGCGAGGAGTTGCAATCAGCAGTGGTTCTGGAAAAAGCACATCGTATTGGCCCACGGAGAGATAAGGGACCGCCGAGGACCTTAATTATGAAGTTTCTTAGCAACAGAGACAGGATGAAGATCTTCAACGCTGCACGAGCTAAAGGAGACATTAAACACCAGGATCAGCAGGTGCGGTTCTACCCAGATTTGGCCACAGGAATCCAACAATTGAGGAAGCAGTTTGATCCCATACGTAAGGAGCTGCGCAACCTTGGGATTCGTCATGGTGTAATCTATCCTGCGAGACTGCTGACCACGTATGAGGGCAGAACCCACATCTTCAAGACCCCAGAGGAGGCGCAGGAGTTCATCAAGAAGATCAAAGAAGAAGAAGAGACTGGTGGGAGCTAAGCATGAACAAAATATAAGGTAGAATAATTAAGCATTTGCACAGGCATCTGACTGACTTGAAGTAAATAGCAAGTTTACAAAATATAGATTGTATTATATATTAAAAAAAAACAAAAACAAAACAAACAAAAAAAAAACTATGATGTACAAAGTTGTTAAAAATTTTGGAGTTAAGTTGAAAAACTACAGAGGAGAGTTAATGTTACATCATTAAAAGCAGTAGAGTTAGGGTGATTGGGAGGATGAAGAAGGAGTGGCTTAGGCTGTTCCCCGTGGATGTGGAACGGTCGATGGCTATATCGGGAGACGGAATTTTTCTTTTGATTTTGGGGGGTTCGCCACAAGTGTGGGAAGGGGGAATTTGTTTGTGTGTAGTTTGTAGGATGAATGTTCAACCACTCATGTTTTTGCTTCTCTGTATGAGCATGTTTACACTGCAAGGTAATCCCAAACTCTCTATTGATCATAAACCAAAGTGTTAATCTTAATTTAACTTCATGGAATTGCAGAGGTCTACAAAATTTAAAAAAAACTTAAACAAGTTATGAATAAAATAAAAGACATGGGTTCAAAAATTGTGTTTTTACAAGAAACTCATTTAATAGAGGAGGATATAAAAAGAATTAGGAGTAGATGGCAAGGAAGTGTATTCACCTCATCATTCTCATCCCGGGCCAGGGGAGTTATGACTCTCATACATAAATCAGTCCCTTTTCAAGTGAAAAATGTAATTGGAGACAAACTTGGAAGATATGTAATCATTCAAGGTTCTTTGCTATTAGAAAATATAAATCTTGTGAACTTATATGGTCCCAATATAGATGATCAAAAGTTCTTTGCTAATTTATTTCTTATTTTATCATCACTTACAGGGCAACATATAATAGCAGGGGATTTTAATTGTACATTGAATCCAGGTATAGATAGATCAACAGGACTGGATTGTACGCACAATGGATGTAGGATGACTATTAATCATTTTATGAAAGAATTGAGATTGTTAGATATATGGAGAGAAATGAAACCACAAGTTAAAGCCTATTCTTGTTATTCCAGTACCTACAAGACATTCTCACGTATTGATTATTTTTTGATTTCCACAGAATTAAGATCCAAGATTCAAAACTGCTTTTATGATAACATCGTGATCTCTGATCATGCACCCTGTTGTCTAATATATGTAGATAAAAAACTGACAAAGGAATCAGGTAGATGGCAATTTCAGCATAAATGGCTTCAGGATGAGGAATTTGTCAAGTATATAGAAAAACAGATAGACGAGTACTTTGACGTCAATACTACACAAACATCAGCATGTGTAAAGTGGGAGGCTTTCAAAGCTTTTATTAGGGGACATATTATTAGTTATACAGGATCAAAATCTAAGAAGACTCGAGAGGAGAGAGCTAAATTGGAACATAAAATGAAAAGTCTTCAGGAAAAAGTGTAGGCAGGAAGTGATCCAAGGTTGGAGAATGAATTACTGATTTTGAGAGCTGAATACGACAAAAAATCAGCGAATAGAGCTCCCTCGAGTCTTCTAAGATTGAAACAATCTTTTTATGAACAAGGTGAAAAATCAGGAAAATTATTGGCATGGCAGATTAAACAATTAGAAATTAAAACACCAATTACTAGTATTATAAGTAAGGGACAGGTAGTTATAGATCCTTTAGAAATTAACAGAGCCTTTAGAGATTACTATGAAAAATTATATGATACTAAAAATGAATTTGATTTAACAAAACTAAATGGGTTTTTGAACGAACTATCTATACCGTGTATTCCAAATGAAAACAGGGAGATATTGGAGTCTAAAATTAGTCAAGAAGAAGTTGGGCTAGCCATTGATAATATGAAATCAGGAAAAAGTGCAGGACCAGATGGTCTTCCAGTTGACCTTTATAAAAAATTTAAGAATAAATTAATAAAACCTTTTTTGGAAATGGTTTTAGAAGCATTTCAAAATAATAATTTACCATCATACATAAATAATGCCTTAATTATACTGCTGCCAAAACCAGGTAAGCCCTCTAATAAATGTGAAAATATGAGACCA
This sequence comes from Pholidichthys leucotaenia, assembly GCA_020510985.1. NCBI lineage: Eukaryota > Metazoa > Chordata > Actinopteri > Cichliformes > Pholidichthyidae > Pholidichthys > Pholidichthys leucotaenia. Next base: position 276,341,391 of record CM035840.1, on the reverse strand, counting down.
ATAAGCCTATTAAACGCCGACCTTAAGATAATCTGTAAAATTTTAGCAAGACGAATACAAGAAATTTTACCAAATATTATTAATCAAGATCAGAATGGCTTTATAAAGGGAAGACAAGGCTTCCATAATGTAAGAAGACTATTTAATATTATTTATTTTAATAAAGAAGCACCGGATACAGCTCTCCTATCACTGGATGCCGAAAAGGCCTTTGATAGAGTTGAATGGCCCTTTCTTTTTGAAGTCCTACAAAGGTTTGGACTTGGAAATAATTTCATAAAATGGGTTCAAATAATATACAATAATGCTACAGCAGAAATCCTAACAAATAACAATATTTCAAAACCAATAAAAATCAATAGAGGATGTCGACAAGGCTGTCCACTTTCACCTTTGCTGTTTACTATGGCAATTGAACCTTTAGCGATAGCGATACGTTTACATTCACAAATATATGGAATTAAAGTTGGACCAACAGAACATAAAATCTCCCTGTACGCCGATGACATAATTTTGTTTATGTCGAATCTAAAAAAATCAATTCCAACCTTGTTGAATTTAATAAAGAATTTGGGGGAAATATCAGGATATAAAATAAATAAAACTAAATCTTCAATATTAATGCTAAATGAGACCCAGAGAAATTACCCAGCCCCTGAGGTAAATCAGTTCAATGTTGTAAATCAGTTTAAATATTTAGGAATCCAAATTGTGCCTAAGCTAGAATCAGTCGCCAGTGTCAACTATGAAGCCTTAATGACAGATATCAATGAGTTAACTCAGAGATGGATGTCACTACCAATGTCGATGATCGGGAGAATCAATATACTTAAAAGTAATATTTTACCTAAAATACTTTATTTATTTCAATACATTCCCTTATCACCACCTTTAGATTTATTCTCAAGAATAAAAAAAAAGTTAGTGGAATTTATATGGAACAACAGGAGGGCTAGATTACGTCTGTCATTATTATATTTACCATTTGATCGTGGAGGTCTGAAATGTCCAAATTTTATGTTGTATTATTGGTCGGCACAACTGAGGTCTATGACATATTATTTTTCATCAAATGATCTCCCTCACTGGACTGAAATGGAATCATACAATTTACCTTTACCTCTTCCCATATTCATATACTCAGATTCGGCAAAAAAATTACAAAAACAAGTTAAAAATCCATTTGTAAAGCATATGATCAAAATATGGTGTGAAGCTAAAAACTATTTAAAAGAGCCACAGTTATTGTCACAATTTAGTCCAATATGGGGTAATCAATATTTTAAACCAGGAAGAGCGGACGCTGTATTTAAAGTATGGAATTTAAAAGGGATACAAAAGATTCAGGATTTATATTTGCCATGTGCAGATAACATAATGTCTTTTGAAGAGCTGAGGATCAAATTTAATCTCAATAGAACACATTTTTTTAAATATCTTCAACTTAGAAACTTTATTCGATCAAATCAAAATAAAGCTCTCACTCGACCTATTTATTCATCCTTGGAAAAAATGATGATGAAAGATAGTAAAAGAAAGGGTATTATTTCAGAGTTTTATAACTCATTGACACTATCTTCAAGTGAAAATTCACTGAAAAGATTAAACTACTGGAAAGAAGATCTGCAAACTGAAATTTCAGAGGAACAATGGGAATTGGCTTGTACAGAAGCTCAAACCAAATCAATAAATGTACGCCTTAAATTGATACATTTCAAATGGTTAATGCGGATGTATGTTACACCGGAGGAGTTAAATAAATATAACAAAAATATACCAGATACATGCACAAAATGCATGGAAAGTAAAGGAACTATATTTCATTGTGTATGGGAATGTAGATTAATAAGAATGTTTTGGGAAGAGGTGAGGGTAACAATTGAAAAAAATAATCTCAAAACAAATCATATTGAATCCTCAATTGTTTTTGTTGGGTCTGTACCCAGAAAAGCATAATTTTAATAAAAGTGAAAGAACATTCATAGACCTCAGTTTGCTTAATGCCAAAAATGTATTGCACTATTATGAAAAAAGACTCATAGACCAGATGTGACTCAGTGGTTAAGACAGATGTTAACAAACCTTCCATTAGAAAGAATAACATATATACTGAAATCAAAGGAAATTGTGTTTGAGAAATTATGGAGACCTTTTATTGATTATGTAAAAAATTTAAACATAACTCTTGAAGAAGAAGGTGAATGATGTGTGTGGACCTTGTAAATTCCAAACTGGTGAACATAATATGTATACTTATGTATTGGATTGTCTAGACTAAACAGAGGAGCATTGTTGAAGATTTGATTTTGCTGGTGGTTGTTGGTGTTTTTAGTGCATCTTTTTTTTTTTTTTTTGTAGTACTTTAGTGTTAGTGTTTGATTGTTTGTATCATGTTTGTTAAAAAAAAGGTTCAATAAAGATATTGTGGAAAAAAAAACATGCAAGAATAAACATTCATTGAAACATTTTAACATGCACATATTTAAAATGAAGGATTAATATATATTTCAAACCCACTGATTGTCCACAGAATATCAAAGTTGCACCGATGCAGTGATCTTCAACAAATGGTGTCCTTAGAATTATCCTGGGAAATTAAATTTGAAGAGTTAATTTCAGTTCAAAACTTGTACAGTCAAAGTGAGCGTCTACTCCATAGACGTCCACCAGGGATAGTGTCGAGCTGTGGCCAATCCAAGGCCTTAGTGAATGCCTTTAAGGTTTTATGGTTTGCCTGTTGAATATAAACCTGTCTTAGTTGAGGAAGTCCCCAAGTTATTTATGATGTGAGTTAATAGATTGAGAGCATTCCTTAGCTTTGCTCAACAAAGGAATGTTGGTTCAGCTGTGGTCCTGTGATGAAAAAGCAGTGCTTGACTGGCCTTTTCCTGGGTGAAACAATGTCTTTAAGATGAACAATAATTTTATTGATGAGCCAAAGCAAGATGATGCTACACCTGCCATCATGCCTGCTGCCTGGGCCGTGACAGCAGAGTCGCCGGAGTCCTGGATGAGGGTGGAGCTCGAGCCAAGGCAAGTTATCTTTCCTGTCTCTACACATTTTAGAGAAACCTTGTCTTGCTCATGGCGGGGAGAACCAGTTGCAGCTTTCCACTGCACCTGAGTTCTCCCCACCAGGCTCCACTGCTGCCAGTAACAGTGATCCAGTGTCTATCTCTTCCTCCCCATCCAAGGTGGCTATATGGGGGATGGATTCACAGGTAGTTGGATTCGAGATGTTCCAGCTGGAGTTGCCAGAGTTCTGGACAGCAGTGGAGCTCGAGCTAAGGTAAGTTCTCTTTTTTGTCTTTACTTTAGCAGTGTTAGAGAAATCTTGCTTAGCTCTTGGGGGAAGAACCAGTCGCAGCCACCCACTACTCCTGAGTTCTCCTCGCTGGGCTCAACTGCTGCCAGTGGTAGTGTCCCGGTGTATGTTTCTTCTCCCTTGTCCAAGTCTTTGCCTGGTTTCACTGATGATCTTTGGTCACCGTCACCTGGTCTCGCTGAGGGTCTAAAGTCTGCTGCGTTGGAGGTTGCCGTGGGTCCTCCTTCTCTGCTTGAGGTCACTGTCGGTCCTCCTCCTCCGCTCGAGGTCGCCGTGGGTCCTCCTTCTCTGCTTGAGGTCGCCATGGATCATCCTTCATTCAAGGTTGCTGTTGGTCCTCTACCTTTGCCCGAGGTTGCCATGGGTCCTCAACCTTCGCCCAAGTTTGCCATGGGTCCTCTATCTTCACCTGAGGTCGCCATGGGTCATCTGTCTTTGCCTGAGGTCACTGTTGGTCAGCAGTCCTTGCCTGAGACTGCTGTTGGTCAGCAGCCTTCCCTTGAGCTTGCCAGTGAACATCAGGTCCCCTAATCTAGTTCCCTCACTGGTCAGCCACCCTGGTCAATAATCCTGTTCGCTGTTCCTCACTGATCAGTCACCCTCCTCATCAGGTTTTCTTCTCTCAGCTCCTATGGTCTGTGGCAAGCACTGGGTCCACCTATTGCCTTCAGGAGGGGCGTGTCATGCCCCGCGGCTGGCTGGCTCTGGGATGTTGGGAGACCACCCATTGGATTGTACCATCTGTTTTGGGTGGCTCTGGAATTCTGGGAGGCCACCCAATTTGTTCCACCATGGGATAGAGTGGTTTTGGGACTCATACAAACCACCTGAACTGCCTCAGTTTTTTCACTCAAATATCCTAGATTTCTATGCACCTTCTCTATTCTGTTTGTGTGGGGCATGAGCATTTTTTTTTTGTTTGTTTGTTTCAGTCCCTCCTTTCCTGGATTCCCCCACCTCCCTCCCGGGGTGGGTTATTTTTTTCTGTTCCTGTTAGGGGGGGGGGGGGTCTGTGTGGGTGGTTCTTTTTTTCTGTTTTTTGATGTTACCTTGGGGTGTCTGGAATCCATCCCTTGGACGGGGGGCTCTGACCTTTTAAGAATATTTTTTTGTACTTTTTCTTCAGTTGTATGGCTGTCATGATGTGGAGCACGGTTGGGGAACCGTGCTCACACTCCTTTGTTTAGTGTGTTTATTTTTCTGGATTTCCCCACCCTAGTTTAGTATTTATTCCACTTGGTTTTGGGTGCATTATTATTGTCTTGTTATTTATATTATGGATCCACACCTGTCGAGTTCTTATTGTAATATTATTTACTTGTTGTTCACGTGAGTCGACCTCAACCTTTTCTCTCAGTCCTTTCCTTGTATTTTGATTGCAGTATTGCATTTTTTGGTTTTGTATTTTTTCCTTCTGGTCTGTGCTCTTGTATTGACAGTGCACTTTGTTTACTTCCTTGTTAGCTCAAGTTCCCAGATTACCCCAGCTGTCATTTATGTGATTTGATTAGTCCTCACTCATGTTCCCCACACCTGTCATCATTTGTTATCAATTCCTTTTTCCTTTTTAAGGGGCTGCTGTACAGCAGTTCTTTGCTGCGTCCTCAACCTACTTTAGGTGTTAATTCTACGTCTGTGCTTTTGTATCCAGCGTGTGCCCCACGCTTCCCCTCAGTAGTCCTGACATGTATCCCACACCTTCTTGTGTTTCTGTACACCTTAGTTGTAGAGATATTCTGGACTATTCAACCTCCTGTATCCATTTTGGCCTAAAGCCTGTAAGTTTGTATTCATGTGTTAGTTTGTGTTTCCCTTTTTATTAAACGTAAGCAACTCACAGTTAGCATTTGGGTCTTCATTCCTGCCCTGCCGGGCCAATTCTTAACAGTGGCATTATTACTCTGTTTAATGTCCTCATCCATACCATTCCACAAAAATCACCCCACAAACTGAAATGCATAAGCTTTTCTGCGTAGTGTGAAAACAAGGAACTTTTAAATTAAATCTTTCTCTCAAATCATACTCTCCTTATCTCTCCAGAAACAAATTCTGTCTGTTGCCAGGGAGTAAATTATTTTTTGCTTCATAAACTATTTTTAAAGTTTTTAATTTCACTAGGTCCATAAATTTCAATGATTTTAACTTTAAGAATAAAACGTTAGAGTGATCATAGTAGCCTACATTGTTTAGTGTTCTTATTGCTCCTTTTTGTAATGCTTATCATTTCTGTAAGGTGCTTCAACACAATAAAGCAGATATGGTAAATCAAGCGAACAGTATAGTGTATACAGTGCATTGCGGTTTACAATCTAACTATACGCAAAAGTCCAATATTCTTAGCCAGCTTTGAGCTCAGGTGTTTTATGTGAGCTTTCCAGCAGTTTGTGGTCTAGTATTACCCCCAAGGACTTATTTTAATATAGTCTTTCTATCAATACATTATTGATCATCACTTTCACTTGTTCGTGTATAATGTGGTTTCCAAACAACATAAATTTGGTTTTATTCAAATTTAAATATAATTTACTTTTGTCAAACCATAATTTTAATATACCCAATTCATTTGTGACCACATTCAACAATTGCTGCAAATTCTTACCAGCACAAAAAAAAAAAAAACATTAGTGTCATCTGCAAAAACCACGTTTCAAAATATTTGATACCTTACAAATATAATTAATGTACAAAATAAACAATTTGGGGGCCTAATACTGACCCTTGGAAATCTCCACAAGTAATTTCTAACTGACAAGACCTAAATTCACCCAACTGCATGAACTGTTGCATGTTCTAACTTCTAAGCCAATTTAAGACTATCCCTCTTGCACCATAGTCCTCCAATTTTTTAAGTAAAATATCAGGATATATTGTGTCAAATGCTTTTTTCAAGCCTAAAAACACACCAACAGCATACTTCTTATTGTTAATAGAACGGGTTTCCTCAATCATCTCTATTAGTGTCACTGATGTTGATCTATCTGCCCAGAACCCATACTAAATGTCTATTAATGACTTATGTTTTTCAATGAAACTGTCCAATCTTGCAACAAAGAGTTTTCCCAGTATTTTAGAGAACTGGGAAAGTAGGGATACAGGCCTTTAATTTGTAATCTGATGGTTAATGATAATAATAATGATGCATCAGATTTATATAGCACTTTATCATAGACACTCAAAGACGCTTTACAAGTAGATACATTATTCATTCACTCCAGACAGACAATGGTAGTGGCAAACTACTACTGTAGCCACAGCTGCCCTGGGGCAGGCTGACGGAAACTTGGCTGCCAATCTGCGCCAACGGCCTCTCTGGCCACCACCGAACATTTAAACATTTTTACACATTCATACCCAGTGTTATGGGCACTGGAGGCAATGCGGGTGAAGTGTCTTGCCCAGGGACACGACAGCAGGATATCTGGGGAGAGCGGGATTCGAACCGCCAACCATCGGGTTATTAGACAACCTGCTGTACCTCCTGAGCCACTGCTGTCCCCGGTTGTCTCCTGTTTTATGCAATGGGATAACTTTTGCAGTTTTCATTGTGCATGGAAATATACAGTGCATCCGGAAAGTATTCACAGCACTTCACTTTTTCCAGATTTTGTTATTTTAAAGCCTTATTCCAAAAGATTAGATTAGATTAGATTAGATTAGATTAGATTCAACTTTATTGTCATTACACATGTATGAATACAAGGTAACGAAACACAGTTTAGCATCCAATCAGAAGTGCAAAGGACAGCAGTGCAGTATATACAGTAATTAACAGTATGTGCAATTTAAGCAAATATATGCAAATATATGCAGCAGTGCAGAAAGTTAAGAGTACTGTTATGTGCAAATAATGTGCAATAAGTTAGATGTAGTTATGTAGTTATGCAGTTATGTACAGGTGAGGATGGTAAGAGATGATGGTAAGAGAGTCAGCGGGGAACTAAGTTCAATAACGTGACAGCTGTTGGAAAGAAACTGTTCCTAAACCTGCTGGTTCTAGTCCGAAGGCTTCTGAAACGTCTTCTGGAGGGGAGAAGCTGGAACAGTCCATGAGCAGGATGGTTGGAGTCCCTAAGAATGCTGTGTGCCCGGCGCAGACATCTTTTCCTGTAGACGTCCTCTATAACTGGAAGTGGAGTCCCTGTGATGCGTTGGGCGGTTTTCACCACCCGCTGCAGCGCCTTGCGGTCAGCGACAGAGCAGCTCCCATACCAGACTGTGATACAGTTGGTCAGGGTACTCTCTATCACACAGCGGTAGAAGTTGCCCAGGATGTCAGTTGACAGATGGTTCTTCTTCAGTGTCCTCAAGAAGAAAAGGCGCTGATGGGCCTTCTTGATCAGGCTGGTGGTGTTAACTGACCAGGACAGGTCCTCCGAGGTGTGGGTCCCCAGGAATTTGAAGCTGGGGACACGTTCAACAGCTATGCCATTGATATGGATGGGGTCATGTGTCTCTTCCCTCTCCTTCCTGTAGTCCACTATGAGCTCCTTGGTTTTGCTGGTGTTAAGGAGCAGGTTATTGTCAGCACACCAAGTAGCCAAGTGCTCAACCTCTGCCCTGTAATCTGACTCGTCGTTGTCCCTGATGAGTCCAATCACCGTGGTGTCATCTGCGAACTTTATGATGGAATTGGATCCATATATAGGCCTGCAGTCATGGGTGTAGAGGGAGTAGAGGAATGGGCTGAGCACACAGCCCTGTGGTACACCAGTGTTGAGTGTGATGACGGAAGAACGGTTGGGGCCTGACCTAACATGCTGGGGTCTGTTGGTCAGAAAATCCATGATCCAGTTGCAGGTGGAGGTACTGATTCCCAGGTCCCCAAGTTTAGTGAGCAACTTGGAGGGGATAACTGTGTTGAATGCTGAGCTGAAGTCAATAAACAGCATTCTTGCGTAGGTGTTCTTGTCATCCAGGTGTGAGAGTACATAGTGCAGCGCTGTAGAAACCGCATCCTCTGTACTTCTGTTGCTCCGGTAGGCGAACTGATGAAGGTCCAGTGTAGGGGGCAGGCCTTTTTGAGCTGTGCCAAGACCAGTCGCTCAAAGCACTTCATGACTATGGGCGTCAGTGCCACAGGGCGATAGTCATTTAGGCACGATGGTGTTGAATGTTTCGGCACTGGTACTATTGAAGTGGTCTTGAAGCATGCTGGTACCACGGCCTGGGCCAGGGACAGATTGAAGATGTCTGTGAAGACCCCTGCCAGCTGCTCAGCGCATGCCCTCAGCACACGCCCAGGAATGCCATCAGGGCCAGCAGCCTTACGTACGTTGACATGACTCAGTGCTTTACGGACGTCGGTGTGGGTGAGTGTGAGGTGGTGGAGGTCATCAGAGGGTGGGAAATTGATGTTCTTTTCGTTGTTGTCCTTGTCAAAACGAGCATAGAAGTCATTTAGCTCATTGAGAAAGGGCACAGTCATGGCTATAGGTATGGAGTTGCTGGGCTTATAATCAAAGATAGAAAGGAACTAAATTCATAGGAAGGAACTAAATTCATTTTTTCATCAGAATTCTACACACAATACCCCATAATGACAATGTGAAAAAAAAAGGTTTTTTGAGATTTTTTCAAATTTATTGAAAATAAAAGACTAAGGAACCACACGTACATAAGTACTCACAGCCTTTGCTCAATACTTTGTTGATGTACCTTTGGCAGCAATTACAGCCTCAAGTCTTTTTGAATATGATGCCACAAGCTTGGCACACCTATCTTTGGGCAGCTTCGCCCATTCCTCTTTGCAGCACCTCTTAAGCTCCATCAGGTTGGATGGGAAGCGTCGGTGCACAGCCATCTTCAGATCTCTCCAGAGATGTTCAATTGGATTCAAGTCTGGGCTCTGGCTTGGCCACTCAAGGACGTTCACAGAGTTGTCCTGAAGCCACTCCTTTGATATCTTGGCTGTGTGCTTAGGGTCATTGTCCTGCTGAAAGATGGACCGTCGCCCCAGTCTGAGGTCAAGAGCGCTCCTGAGCAGGTTTTCATGCAGAATGTCTCTGTACATTGTTGCATTCATCTTTCCCTCTATCCTGACTAGTCTCCCAGTTCCTGCCACTGAAAAACATCCCCACAGCATGATGCTGCCACCACCATTGGCGTGGTTATGAGTGGTGCCTGATTTCCTCCAAACATGACACCTAACATTCATGCCAAAGAGGTCAATCTTTGTCTCATTAGACCAGAGAATTTTTTTTTCTCATTGTCTGAGAGTCCTTCAGGTGCCTTTTGACAACTCCAGGTGGGCTGCCATGTGCCTTTTACTAAGGAGAGGCTTCCGTCTGGCCACTCTACCATAAAGGCCTGATTGGTTGATTGCTGCAGAGATGGCTGTCCTTATGGAAGGTTCTCCTTTCTCCACAGAGGAACGCTGGAGCTCTGACAGAGTGACAATCAGGTTCTTGGTCACCTCCCTGACTAAGACCCTTCTCCCCCGATCGCTCAGCTTAGACGGCCGGCCAGATCTAGGAAGAGTCCTGGTGGTTCCGAACTTCTTCCATTTACGGATGATGGAGGCCACTGTGCTGATTGGAACCTTCAAAGCAGCAGAAATTTTTCTGTACCCTTCCCCAGATTTGTGCCTCGAGACAATCCTGTCTCAGAGGTCAACAGACAATTCCTTTGACGTCATGCTTGGTTTGTGCTCTGACATGCAATGCCAACTGTGGGACCTTATATAGACAGGTGTGTGCCTTTCCAAATCATGTCCAATCAACTGAATTTACTACAGGTGGACTCCAATTAAGCTGTAGAAACATCTCAAGGATGATCAATGGAAACAGGATGCACCTGAGCTCAATTTTGAGCTTCATGGCAAAGGCTGCGAATACTTATATACATGTGATTTCTTAGTCTTTTATTTTTAATATATTTACAAAAATCTAAAAAAAAAATAACATTTTTTTTTCATAATGTCATTGTGGGGTATTATGTGTAGAATTTTGAGGGAAAAAATGAATGAATAAATTTACTCCCTTTTGGAATAAGGCTGTAACATAACAAAATGTGGCAAAAGTGAAGTGCTTTGAATACTTTCCTGATGCACTGTACCCATATTGAATCAGAAATTGAAGAGATACCCCAATGGTTCAAAAACACAATTACTTTTTTTACAAGAGTCATATCAATATCATTCAAATCCTTAGATGGTTTATTTTTACATTTCCTAACAATATCTATAAATTAATTTTTATCTACAGCCCTTAAAATCATTGAGCTAGGCCTTCTGTCTCCATGATCCTTATTAACATCTCTAAGATGTGGGTCATCTACAGCGTGCAAAATAAGTATTGAACACGTCAACATTTTTCTCATTAAACATATTTCTGATGGAGCCACTGACCAGAGATTTTCACCAGATATCAGTAACAATCCAAGTAACCCCTACATACAAAAAATCAAAGACAACTGTGTTCACAAAGCAAGTTATATTTAATGAAGTGGAATGACACAGGGAATATGTACTGAACATGCTTGGGAAAATTATTTTAATAAGATAAGATAAGCCTTTATTAGTCCTACAATGGGGGGATTCCAGGATTGCAGCAGCAAAGGGATAGCAGCACTCAGAGCAATAGTAAATAAGATAATAAGAACTGGTGAGCCAAAGCAGTAAATAAATATACATATGAACACAAATGGTATCAACAGCTTTACAATTAGTTAAATTAACCAGCAGAATATAAATATGGGCTCAGGCAGTAGATTTCATATTAGAGTCAACAGTTTTGTTGCCACCCTCAATAATAATTGTAATTGTCTTAGTTGTGTCTTGGGGGGACAGTCTCTATTGTGCAAAGTTGTGTCGTTTAGTACTTTCAATATGACCTCTATGGGCAGCACCAGTTAGATTATAATGTCTGACAGCTGTAGGTAGGAAGGACGTGTGGAACCTCTCCCTAGGATGGCACAGCCTACCGCTAAATGAGCTCCTCAGTGATTTCAGCGTGTCCTGCATGGGGTGGGGCGTGGACATGGGGTGCCGCTGCCCCAGCTTACCGCTCCAAATGTGATGGTTGATGCCACCACCGAATGGTAGAAGGTCTTCAGGAGTGCCCCTTGCACTCCAAAAGACCTGAGTATAAACAGGAAGTACAGCCTGCGCTGCCCCTTCTTGTAGAGTGTGTTGCTGTTGTGTGACCAATCCAGTTTATTGTTCAGATGAACACCCAGGTACTTGTAACCATCTAACTGTCTGTTCCCTGGATGTTTACCGGTGCTGTGGGGGGTTGTCCTCGCCTGCGGTAGCCCACCACCAGTTCCTTGGTTTTCCTTGAATTGATCTGGAGGTAGTTCCACAGGCACCAGTCTACAAAGCCTGCATCATCCCCATCAGAGATGAGGCAGACGATTGCAGAGTCACCAGAGAACTTCTGTAGATTGTAATGTTGTGTATTGTGTGAAAAGTCAGCAGTGTAGAGGGTGAACAGGAAGAGAGCCAGAACTGTTCCCTGGGGGGGCCCTGCACTGCACATGATGGTGTCAAACACACAGTCTTGGGTTCTCACAAAGTGTGGTCGGTCTGTGAAGTAGTCTAGGATCCACGATGACAGGTGCTGGGCCACCCCTGCACACAGCAGCTTGTCCCTCAGGATCACTGGTTGTATGGTGTTGAAAGCACTGCAGAAATCAAAGAACATGATCTTCACAGTGCTCCCAGGCTTCTCCAGGTGGGACAGGGAATGATGTAGGAGGAAGATCAATGCATTGTTCACCTTGATGCCATGCTAGTAGGCAAACTGATGTGGGTCCATCACTAGTACCACCAGGGGGTGGAGGTCGGTGAAGAGCAGCCACCCCAGGGTCTTCATTAGCTGTGATGTGAGGGCCTCTGGTCTGTAGCTGTTGAGATCCTTGAGGTGTGGAGTGTTTGGTATGGGTACCACAAAGGATGTTTTCTACAGTTATGGTACCCTCCCCAGCTTTAGACTCAGACTGAAGATGTGCTCCATGATCCCGCACAGCTGGTATGCACAGGACTTGAGGAGCCTTGAGCTAATGCCATCTGGACTTGCAGCCTTCCTCGCCTTCATCTTCTTCAGCTAATCTCTCACCTGGGTCTTAGTGAGAGCCAGGCTGGGGCGGGGGCGGGGGGGGGCTGTGCGCTGGGAGGGGGGGTGGTGTTGGGTCTGTGAGGGGAATAACAGCAGGGGATGAATGAGATGGGATGGCGGGAGGGAAGGGATAGTGGGACTAGATAAAGGTGGAGGCAGCAGTGGTTGGTGGGCAGGTGGAGAAGAGGGCCGTTGGTCAAACCTGTTAAAGAACTAATTTAGGTTGTTCACCCACTCCTTACCCCCCGCAGCCTGGGAGGAGGTATTCTTGAGCCCAGTGATGGTTTTGAGATCTCTCCAGACACCACTGACGTCACTCTGCTGCAGCTTGTCCTCCATCTTTGTCCTGTAGCTGTCTTTCCCCTCTCTGATCTTCCTGATTATCTCCCTCTGTACGGTCTTCAGCTACTCCTTATTTCCTGACCTGAAGATCCTTTTCTTCTCCTTCAACAGTGTCTTTACTCTCTCACTTTCTACTCCTGCGATTGGGTTTTTCATTCTCTCCCTAGCCCGCCGTGTAATGGCGCACAGGGGTTTATGACAGAATGTCCCGACCATAAAAAAAAAAAAACAGCGCCAGTAGAGTTATGTTTTTTTTTTCCCTTCTCTTTTTTTTCTCCTCTTACGTGGACATAATGACTTGGACAGACGAGGAGCAGGAAGCCCAGGATTTGCTGGAGGATGCAGGCTTTGCCTTTCAGTTGTCTTGGTCTCCCAAGGAGCAGGAGTGGGAACAACTTGTCACAGAGGACTTTGAGCAGCGCTACCCTCACCTCCGGGGGATCCATAGGGTAGACGCCATCCTCTCCGTCATCCTTCCCGTTCCTGATGCAGAGGTAAAGGATGCCTCTCCACGATTGGAGCCGGCCCCTCGCCAGAAAAAATGCTCCCGGCAGAGGAAGACTTCCTCCCCCCTCAGATCCCCTTCGTCTCCCGGGCCAGTGTCCACCCAGCCTGTGGAAGGGAAAACGGAGATGGAGTTAGATAGGGAGCAGCGCTCGTTATGTCTACTGGAGGAGGTTCTCTCCTGAACACAAAGGCCCCGTCCCTCTTCAACAGCTCGTCAGGCTCGGGACACCGCGAGAAGGGTGATGGAGCGAGACAGCCTCTGGGATCATCTGGAGGCGATGGAGATCCTCCGGGACATCTTTGCCGCGCCACGTGAGGAATCTTCTGAGGATCTCTCCACGCTCAAGCTCCTCGCGGCCACTTCGCTCTCCCTTCCCGAGGACTTGCAGTCTCTCTGCGCAGGTGACCAGCTTCTCAGCACGGTTCTCCACGTTCCGGATTACCTCATCCCCGCGTCACCCAAGAGGAGGAGAGGGAGGAAGCCCTGTAGCAAGAAGCATCCAGTCCCGCAAACTGCAGCTTCGCCTTCCCCCTCTGAGCAATGCTCCGCCCCGTCACAGGAGGAGATGGAGGAACGTAGGCGGGCTCTCCTGTCTGAAATGGACCTCATCTTGGAGGTAAAGATGTGGCTCCTCTGGGAGATGGCTGAGAGACTGAAAGAGCTTTCCCCGAGGGAGGAGGAGCTTCAACCCGACGAGGAATGCCAGCAGAGTAGAGAGGACGCCTCAGAGGCCGCTGTGGACCTCCAGTGCCAGGAGAACAGGCAAGTTTCTTTTCATTTGAGTTACACAATCAGTGATCAATGTTGCCCGCCTCTTGGTGAGGAGACTCGGGGCGAGCAGTCCACTGAGTTCTCCGCCCCAGTGGCATACAGTACTCTCGTGCCGGGTCTCAATGACTCTTCTCTATGTGCCCCCACGAGCCCATCGGTCCCGGATCCAGGTCGCTTGGGGGAGGAGGAGCCAGAGGACCAGGAGGGTCCAACCCATGGGCCAGCTAAGGAGTCGTCTACGGCCGCCACGCCAGAGGAACCAGAGGTGTGGAGGATGGCACACGAGAGTTCCACTACTGCTACTGTCATCATGCCCGCTGCGGGGGCTGCCGCAGTAGAGTCGTCCCCCGGGCCAGACCTCCAGCCGATGGGACCCAGGACATCGTCGTCGAAGTCCTGGACAGTGGTAGAGCTTAAACACAGGCAAGTAGTCTCTCCTGTAGTTCATTTGTTGATGGCGGAGGGATCTCTCCTGGCTTTTGGGGAGGGGAGTCGGGTGCGGCCACCAGACGCACCTGGACCTCCCTCGCCTGGCTCTGCCGCTGCCGGTGACCCTAATCGCTCTCCCTCTCCTATTCCCTTCAAGCTCTATCCTAGGGTCGCCGGAGAGGAGCAGCCACCACCTGGGCCGCCCATTGACGACGAGGCGGGTCCAGCGTCTGCAGAAGGGGCTGACAGGGATGATTCACCCGACGGACCAGAGGAACCCACGCACCCAAGATCACCGGAGTCCTGGACAGTGGTGGAGCCAGAGTTCAGGCAAGTATGTTCAATTATATCAGAAATTTCAATACTTAATGTCACATTGCCCAACTCATGGTGAGATGGACCCGGAGCAACTCATAGTAGCCCTCGGGACTGCCACACCGGGCTCCACCGCTGCTGGCAACCCTGACCCGGTTTTTCTCTGTCTCCCTTCGGACTTGGAGCCTCCAGCCAGGGTCGTCGGAGAGCTGTTGGAGGCAACCGAGGATCAGGGTTCGACTCCTGAGGACGTGAGGAGCATCACCTCCCTCGCTGGGGAGGTCACGTCGGGTGCAGCAGAGCTCCAGCTGGAGTCCACTGCCGGTGTAGCAGAGCCCCAGCCAGAGTCCACCGCCAGTGCAGCAGAGTCCCAGCTGGAGTCCACCACCAGTGCAGTAGAGCCCCAGCTGGAGTCCACCGCCGGTGCAGCCACATCCCAGGCCGGTACCATCGCGGATGCGGCCACGTCCCAGGCTGTGACCATCGCTGCTGCTACAGTCCTCCTTCTCCAACCCTTGAATGGCAGAGGGGTCCTGTTCCTTGGCTTGGCCGTCGATGTTCCCGAGTATGGAGGCTGTCTCTCCACCATCCTTGCAGGACCTGGTGGCTCCACCATACTGGTCAGCCACCTGAGGGTCTTGGTTTATGGGTCGGGTGGTCCATTGGCCCGGGCAGGCCACCGGACACTATCTCACGGGCCGCCTGCTGGATTTGGGACTTGGGTGGGCCGTCTGCTGGACTTGGGACTTGGGCAGGCCACCCGATCTGCCACTCCTTACCACACTGGGGGCCTGGGACTCTGGTCGACCCCCCGAACTTTGGACTTCTGGAGAGGGGGGTTAGTGCTCCATGTTGGGCGTTAGGAGGGATTGTTCTTCATTCTGCTTTTGTACTATTGTGTTTTCACGTGTTTCTTCCCTCCTAACCAGTTTTCCCCCACCTCCCACCCTGGGATAGTGTTTGTTGCCGGGGGGGGGAGGAGTTCCCTTGAGGGGTGTTGCCTCCTATCTTTTTTGGCTGATGGTGCTGGGGTGTCTGGTGTCCACCCCTGGGGATGGGGGGGGGGGGAGGCTGTCATGAATCCGGATTTGGAGGCCAAACCCAGTTCTGACTCGTTATGATTTGTCTTGTTATGATTTGTCCTGACAGCTCTGGCACGCCCTCTCCTCCTGTCAAGCTCCGTCAGCTGCACTGTCACCGGTGCTCACACACCGACATGCACACACACATACTCACGCTCCATTCACTCTCATTCACATGTGCTCTCACACACCTGTTCCCAATCAGCTCTGCCCACACATTCACACCGGCAATCTCTTTCCTCGTTAGCGTTTGGAGTATTTGTTTGCCACCGCTGAGGAAGGAGATTGTCGGGACATTCCCCTTCATACGTGGCAGCGTTTCCCTCTGCGTATGGTTATTCACTCCCAGCGTTCTACCAGCCAAACATTTCAAGATGATCCATACCTTGGTGTTTCGGCTGGTCCGCTTCTCTGCCTCTGCCTCCTGACTGCACGGCTCATCCCGAATTAAGTCCAGACCTGTAAGTCTTCTTAGCCTTTCTCCTGTGCTAACAGGCCTGCCGAATTAGGCTGCTTGCCTTTCCTGTTTCATGCATAACACATCCCTGTAGCAACAGGCTTTATATTCACCAGGCTGTTGAGTATTAGGCAGGCACCCTGTATCCTTGGTGGCCAACTCTGTCATTACACCTCTTCATATACTGTGTGGTTGACTGAACTGTATTTGGTGACAGCTGGATTTGTTACGTTGGTTAACCTCAATGAACACAGCACTCTCTACTCCTGCAATTGGGTTTTTCATTTTTTCCCTCATGCGCCGTGTAATGGCACAGAGGGGTTCATGACAACA
The DNA here is from genome assembly GCA_020510985.1 of Pholidichthys leucotaenia. NCBI lineage: Eukaryota > Metazoa > Chordata > Actinopteri > Cichliformes > Pholidichthyidae > Pholidichthys > Pholidichthys leucotaenia. The sequence goes on along the minus strand of CM035840.1, from coordinate 276,324,773 downwards.
ACTGCAATCAAGCGTTTGTGATAACTGGCAAAAAGACTTTTAAAGCGCTGTGGAGGAATTTTTGTCATGGCGGCTGCTGGGCCGTCATCATCCTCAGCTGCGCACACACCGGCTGTTGGTATTCAACGGGCTTTAAAAGCCAGGATCTCAGACTGCTCTGCACGGAGTCATCTGTCGCCTTTGCCTCGCAACGCGTCAAGGATACGACCTCAAGCCAGAGTCAGAACCAAGTCGCCACGCCAAGCCACGTCACGTAAGATACCTCATCACTCATCCCTTCCTAGTGTTCTCCCCTGTGCACAGGTGGACCTCCCTGGCGGCGGACTTACCTTCCCTGTCATCGGGACGCCATCTCCTCCTCCTCGGAGCTCTTCCTCACCACCTCAGCATCGAGCACCACGCGCACCACGCTGCACCAGGACACGGAGTCAGCAAGATTCTCTCTGCGGCGCCTGCAGTAAGCAGCACAAGCTTCAGCTTCCCGTTCATATGAACTGTAATAATCCCTTGTGCTTGTGTGTTCCAGGGTTGCCAGTTCGCAGCAGGAATCGCTCAGCTCCAGTGACCAGACAGCCTTGCACTCACCCACTCATTCACACACGCAGCACTCATCACTTAATCAATAAATAATTGTCAAACAATCTACTCGTGTCAGCGTCTGTCTCCTGGGTCCCTAATCATGTCAGTACGACTCCGTCAAGATGACCCAGCTGACAGCGCGCTGGCGCGCCTTATTAACACTCTTAGCGCTCGAGTAGATTTGATTGCTCACCAACAGACAGTTATTTTGAGCCAGTTAACTCAGGTTAACAGCCGGCTGGATCGCCTGAAAGGACGCCAGGCGTTCCCCCCAGCCGTCGGGGCTTCACCAGCCCCTGTAGCCTCACCTACTAGCCAAACATACCAGCCATCATTACCTCATCTCACTCCCGTGCCTACCCCTGCCCGCTTTAAAGGAAAACTCGGGGAGGCACGAGGCTTTTTGCTCCAATGTGAATCAGTCTTTCACCGCGTCCCGGAAGATTTCGCCACCGATCACAGCAAAATTGGGTACATCTCCAATCTGCTTGGGGGGAGGGCATTAGATTGGGCCAACACTATTATGGCTAAACCCAACTATTCCCTTTTGACTTACCAGCAGTTCGTGGTGGAATTTTTGGAGGTGTTTGATCATACATACCGGGGCGCGGTGCTAACTGATCGGCTGCTTAGCCTTCGGCAGGGCAGTAGATCTGTCGCCGATTACGCTGTAGATTTCCGGGTATTAGCTGCCGAGGTCGGGTGGGGGGAGCCAGCGCTTTGTGGTATTTTCCTCTGCAGCCTTAGTTCAGAGCTGAAGGATGAATTAGCGGCACGGGATAAACCAGATAGGTTAGGGGAGTTCATTTCTCTCACCATTAGTTTGGACAGTAGGTTGAGGGAGCGAGCGGCTGAACGGAGGGCTGTTAGTCGTTCGAGTAAACCCCACCCTCGCTCCGCTAGGTCACCTCTCCTTGCTCTGCCCTCGTCAGAGGAACTTCCGGAGCAAGAGGATATGGTTATCAGACAATTGGGAGTTTTAGCGGCTGAGAGACAGCGCCGCAGGGATCTGGGCCTGTGTTTTTATTGTGGCAATGGGTCTCACGGGGTTGCTGAATGTCCAAATCGGTTAAAAAGGGAAGGTCCATGGATCACAGTAGGATGATTCACGGACATTAAATAGAAAAAGCCCCTCACTAGTTGCCGTGTCCCCATTAGGCTACTTTATAAACACAAGGAACATACTACACATGCCCTAGTTGATTCTGGAGCTGAGCAGAACTTCATCTCCAGAGACCTGGCAACCCAGATGGGCCTCAGCTGTCAACCTCTTTGCCCACCTGTCAATCTCGTCATGTTATCCAAGACGTCACTGACTTCTGTTTCCCACCAGACGGTTCCCGTGTCAGTGATAGTCTCCGGATACCACCAGGAGGAGATTCGTTTTTTGGTATTACCCATCTCCTCTTCACCTGTGATCCTGGGGTACCCATGGCTACGGCTCCACAACCCCACTTTTGATTGGCAAGCTGAAAGTATCATCGCGTGGAGTTCCTTTTGTTTGAATGCCTGCCTCCAGTCTGCAACGTGTGCTCCCTCGGTATCGGTGCCTTCACCTTCGACGCCACCCCCGGACCTGTCCATGGTACCAGAAGTCTACCACGATCTGGGAGCGGTGTTCAGCAAGTCACGGGCGCTGTCCCTCCCTCCCCACCGTCCTTACGACTGCGCGATCAACCTCAGGGCGGGGGCCCCTCTCCCAGGAAGTCGTCTATACAGCCTGTCTGCCCCGGAGCTCGAGGCTATGGACACTTATATTAAGGAGTCCCTTAGTTCTGGAATTATTTGTCCTTCGTCTTCGGCGGTGGGTGCAGGTTTCTTCTTTGTTGGAAAGATGGATGGGTCACTGCGCCCCTGCATCAACTTCCGAGGGCTCAACGAGATCACCATCAAGGACAAATACACGCTGCCGCTGATGAACATGGCTTTTGACTCCCTCCAGGGGGCGTCTTGGTTTACAAAGCTGGATCTGCGTAACGCGTACCACCTGGTGCGCATCAGGGAGGGCGATGAGTGGAAGACGGCGTTCCGGACCCCAAGCAGCCATTTTGAGTACCTGGTGATGCCGTTTGGGTTAACTAACGCTCCGGCCGTCTTTCAGCACTTGATTAACGACGTCCTCCGGGATTTCCTTAACTCCTTGGTGTCCGTCTACCTTGATGACATCCTCATCTTCTCACGCACGTTGGAGGAACACCAGGTGCATGTGCGACGGGTCCTGCAGTGCCTCCTGGAGAACCAGCTGTTTGTCAAAGCTGAGAAGTGTGAATTTCACACCGACAAGACCTCTTTTCTTGGTTTCATTATCGCCCGCAATCAGGTGCTCCCCGACCCGGCCAAGGTCAAGGCGGTGGTGGATTGGCCCACGCCCATGTCCAGGAAACAGTTGCAGGGGTTCCTGCGTTTTGCCAATTTCTACCGCCGGTTCGTGCCGAACTTTGGGAACATCGCCCGCCCCTTGAATGCTCTCACCTCTCCCAAGGTTCCTTTTTGTTGGTGCGAGGAGGCTGCCACAGCGTTCAGGAGGTTGAAGGAGGAGTTCGCTTCGGCCCGCATCCTGACCCAGGTGGATCCGGCTTTGCAGTGCCTGGTGGAGGTGGATGTCTCAGATTCGGGAGTTGGGGCGGTTCTCTCCCAACGTTCTCCGGTGGATGGAAGGATCCGGCCGTGTGCTTACTTCTCCCACCGCCTGACACCCGCAGAGAGGAATTACTGTATCGGTGACAGGGAGCTGCTGGCCGTGAAACTCGCCCTGGAGGAGTGGAGGCACTGGCTGGAAGGGGCTGCCCTGCCATTCCTCGTCTGGATGGCTCATAGGAACCTTGAGTATCTCCGGACGGCCAAACGGTTGAACGCTCGCCAGGCCCGCTGGTCTCTTTTTTTCGGCCGGTTCAATTTTACCATCACTTACCGGCTGGGAGCAAGAATGGCAAGCCTGACGCCCTCTCGAGACAGTTTGACGCGCAGTCCACCGGGGAGCAGGAGGAGACTATCCTGCCGTCGTCTTGTGTGGTGGGTGCCCTGTCATGGGAGATCCGGGACCAGGTCAGGAGAGCGCAGGAGATGAAGCCTGACCCGGGTGGGGGTCCCCCGGGCCGTTTGTTCATTCCCCTTTCTGTCAGGAGCGAGGTTATTCAATGGGGTCACGCGTCCAAGCTGGCGTGCCATCCGGGAGTTGCCTGCACCATCGATCTTCTCCAGAGAGCCTTCTGGTGGCCAGGATTGAGGAGAGATGTTAACAAGTATGTCCGGGCCTGCGCCCAGTGCGCCACCGGGAAATCATAATCCTCCCCCCCGGCGGGTCTTCTTCACCCTCTACCAGTTCCTTCTCGCCCCTGGTCCCACGTAGCTTTGGACTTTGTGACGGGTCTGCCCCCCTCTGGTCACTTTACGACAGTCCTAACGATAGTGGACCGTTTCTCCAAGGCAGCTCATTTTGTGCCTCTCCGGGGGCTGCCTTCGGTGCAGGAGATGGCGGACCTTCTAGTGCAGCATGTGGTCCGTCTTTATGGTATCCTGGCTGATATCGTATCAGATTGAGGTCCACAGTTTGTGTCCCAGGTCTGGAAGGCATTCTGCATGGTGCTGGGGGCCCCGGCTAGTCTCTCTTCTGGGTACCACCCGCAAAGCAATGGTCAGTGTGAGCGGGCCAATCAGGAGCTGGAGGCTGCGCTTCACTGTGTCATCTCTTCCTGCTCCTCTTCTTGTAGCACGTTTCTACCCTGGATCGAGTATGCACATAACACCACGGTGTACTCTGCTACTGGGATGTCCCCTTTTAATGCGTCTCTGGGGTTTGATCCACCACTGTTCCCGGAGGAGGAGAAGGAGGTGGCGGTCCCTTCGGTGCAGGCTCACGCTAGGCGTTGTTGGCGAATCTGGGCCATCACCCGCAGAGCCCCCCTTAGGACCACGGAATGTAATATCCAGGTGGCCAACCACCATAAGAGGCCCGCCCCGGACTATGAGGTGGGTCAGAAGGTCTGGTTGTCCATTAAGAATATCAATGTGCCGGCCGAGAAGCGTAAGCTGACCAAGAGCTTCATCGGTCCTTTTGCAATTTCACGTATTATCAACCCTGTGTCTGTGCACCTTGCTTTTCCCTCTTCTATGCGCATCTGCCCTACCTTTCACGTCTCCCAGGTCAAGCCCCACATCGCCGATCCTCTGTGCCCGCCCCCTGCTGCTCCTTCCCCCCCGAGGATGATCGACGGCCACCCGGCTTGGGGGGTGACTGCCATCTTGGATGTCCGCCGGTGGGGTCGGGGTCTTCAGTATTTGGTGGACTGGGAGGGTTTTGGCCCTGAGCATCGCTCCTGGATTCGCCCAACGTTGATCCTTGACAAGCAGCTGATCCGCGATTTTCATCGGGCGCATCCAGGTAGGATTGGGCAGGTGCCTGGAGGCACCTCTAGAAGGGGGAGTACTGTCATGGCGGCCGCTGGGCCGTCATCATCCTCAGCTGCGCACACACCGGCTGTTGGTAATCAACGGGCTTTAAAAGCCAGGATCTCAGACTGCTCTGCACGGAGTCGTCTGTCGCCTTTGCCTCGCAACGCGTCAAGGATATGACCTCAAGCCAGAGTCAGAACCAAGTCGCCACGCCAAGCCACGTCACGTAAGATACCTCATCACTCATCCCTTCCTAGTGTTCTCCCCTGTGCACAGGTGGACCTCCCTGGTGGCGGACTTACCTTCCCTGTCAACGGGACGCCATCTCCTCCTCCTTGGAGCTCTTCCTCACCACCTCAGCATCGAGCACCACGCGCACCACGCTGCACCAGGACACGGAGCCAGCAAGACTCTCTGCGACGCCTGCAAGTAAGCAGCACAAGCTTCAGCTTCCCGTTCATATGAACTGTAATAATCCCTTGTGCTTGTGTGTTCCAGGGTTGCCAGGTCGCAGCAGGAATCACTCAGCTCCAGTGACCAGACAGCCTCGCACTCACCCACTCATTCACACACGCAACACTCATCACTTAATCAATAAATAACTGTCAAACAATCTACTCGTGTCAGCGTCTGTCTCCTGGGTCCCTAATCATGTCAATTTTGTCTCACTCTTCTTTGCACAATTGTTGTAATTCAGCCACATTGGAGTGTTTTCGAGCATGAACCATCTTTTTAAGGTCTTGCTACAGCATTTCAATCGGATTCAGGACAGGACTTTAACTTGGCCATTCCATAGTCTTCATTTTGTTTTTCTTGAGCCATTCAGAGGTGGACTTGCTGGTGTGTTTTGGATCATTGTCCTGCTGCAGAACCCAAGTGCGCTTCAGCTTGAGGTCATGAACAGATGGCCGGACATTGTCCTTCAGGATTTTTTGGTAGACAGCAGAATTCATGGTTCCATTTACCACAGCAAGTCTTCCAGGTTCTGAAGCAGCAAAACAGCCCCAGACCATTACACTACCACCACCATATTTTACTAAAGGTATGATGATGACACTAATTTATTATGCAGTGGAAGCAATTTGGAACAACTTTTGGATACACTTGGAAAGGAATTAGAAAAGCTTAAGCTGTGGTTTGATTCAAACAAATTAACGCTCAATTTAAGTAAGACAAAATTTATAATTTTTAACAACCATCACAACAACTCAGTATCCAAACTCAGTGTAAATGGTGTAGAGATTGAAAGGGTATCTAAAATTAAATTTCTTGGATTAATAATTGATAACAAACTGTGTTGGAAGTCACATATTAATTATATTAAAGGTACAATATCCAAATCAATCGCAATACTACACAGAGTGAAATATTTGCTGAATCAACCCACACTATATACTTTGTATCATTCATTAATACTCCCATATATGACATATTGTTCTGAAGTATGGGGAAATACATATAAAATAAACATATATCCAGTCTTTATGCTTCAGAAGAGAGCTATTAGAATAATAAACAAAGCTGCTTACAGGGAACCAACAAGCCCACTTTTTCTTAAATTAAAAGCTCTCAAGTTGAAAAATTTGGTTGACTTTAAAACTGCAGTAATAATGTTTAAAGTGAAGAATCTATCACTGCCTGCAAATATCCATATCATTTCAGAGGAATATGTATATTTCAAAAACCTTCAGTGAGAACTACTACCAAGCAACACTGTGTCTCAGTGCAAGGAGTCAGACTGTGGAACACTTTTGGACCTGAATTAAAATTATGTAAAACGCTTGGACAATTTAAACAAAAAGAAAAGGAAAAAATACTCCAAACATATATACAAGATGACATGTAAAATCACTTAAGAATTATCATATTCAGTCTGTGTTGTGTTGTTGCTTAGTTTTTTTTTTTTTTTTTTTGTCACGTTTTGTCTTAGCTTTGTTCTGAATTGTAATCGCTCTTGTTTTGTTTTTCTTTTGAATTCTTGGATGGAATATGGGTGGGCAATATAAGCTGCGGCTTCAGCCATCACCCATTTCGGATAACTTATGTTGAACTGTATAATCAGAGGAGTTATTGTTTAATTTGACCTTGTTAGATTTTTTTTTCTTTCCCCTTTGTTACATTATTCTGTTCCTTTTTAAAAAAAAAAATGGTAAATGGCATTCACTTATATAGCGCTTTTATTCTCATCTCTTGATGACCAAAGCGCTTTACAGATCCTGCTATCCACCCATTCACACACACATTCACACACTGATGGTGGCATGCTGCCAACATGGCACTTCCAGACCCATAAGATAAGATAAGATAAGATAAGCCTTTATTAGTCCCACAACGGGGAAATTCCAGGATTGCAACAGCACAGGGATAGCAACACTCAGAGCAACAATCAGAAGGCAAGAAAAAAAACAAGCAAGCAAGAGCAGCTAATAAACATATGTACGTATTACTATAAAATATATATATATACACACACACACAGACACACAGTGCAGAGCATTGTAGCTGGATGGAATAAATATATGAATATATGAACACACAGTGCAGAGCATTGTAGCTAGATGGAATAAATATGTAAATATATAAACACCCACAGTACGGAGCATTGCAGCTAGGTGGAATAAATATGCAAGTATATAAACACACACAGTGCGGAGCAATGTAGCTAGATGGAATAATATGTAGATATATAAATATATAAACACACCCAGTGCTGAGCATTGTAGCTAGATGGAATAAATATGCAAATATATAAACACACACAGTGCAGAGCATTGTTGCTAGATGGAATGAAACAGCATAACCGTCTACTTAGTTATCCTACATGGTATGATTATGTGCCCATACATATTCTCACCCTCCATAGCGACCGGTATGTTCCTAGTTGTATGCCGGAGGGGACCATTGTGTAAGTCTATTGCATCTTTTGCATTCAAAAAACTATTAGTTTGTTACGTCTTTTTGCTATCTCTGCGAGCAGCCCTGCTTAGGTTGTACAGTCTGACAGCCGTTGGTAGGAATGACCTACGAAACCTCTCGGTTGTGCACCTGGGATGATGTAGTCTGCTGCTAAATGAGCTCCTCAGTGCATTCAGTATGTCCTGCATAGGGTGGAACTCGGACTCCAGCAGAGATGACAGTTTAGCCACCGTCCTTCTCTCTCCTATCTCCTCCATCGGATCAAGGCGCTGCCCCAGGACAGAGCTAGCTTTCTTAATCAGTTTGTTCAGTCTCTTCCTATCGGCTGCAGTAATGCCACTGCCCCAGCAGACCACTCCAAAAGTGATGGCTGATGCCACCACCGTGTCATAGAATGACTTCAGCAGCGCCCCTTGTACACCAAAAGACCTGAGTCTCCTCAGCAGGAACAGCCTGCGCTGTCCCTTCTTGTAGAGTGCATCAGTATTGTCCATCAGTATTATCCATCAGGAGCAATTGTGGTGAAGTGTCTTGCCCAGGGACACAACGGCAGGATATACTGTATGGGGAGAGCGGGATTCGAACCGCCAACCATGTGGTTATTGGACGACCTGCTTTACTTTTAATCTATCCAAAATAAAGATTCATTCATTCATATTCCTTTTCTGAAATGCTGTGTTACTCTTACGCCGGATGTAATGAGACACACACCTTCCAAAAAGTTCAACTTTTGTCTTGTCAGTCCACATAGTATTTTCCCAAAAGTCTTGGGGATCATCAAGTTGTTTTCTGGAAAAACTGAGGTGAGCCTTTATGTTCTTTTTGCTCATGTTTGCCCAGTCTCTTTCTTATGGTGGAGTCATGAACACTGACCTTCAATAAGGAAAGTGAGGCCTGCAGGTCTTTTGATGTTGTTGTGGGATCTTGTGTGACCTTTTGGATGAGTCCTCGCTGTGCTCTTGGGGTAGTTTTGGTCGGCCAGCCACACCTGGGAAGGTTTATCACTGTTTCATGTTTTCGCCATTTGTGGATAATGGCTCTCACTGTGGTTTGCTGGAGTCCCAAACCTTTAGAAATGGTTAGAAAATTGAACTCAGCTTTCCAAAGATGTGATAAACCATAGTTAATTTATGTTTTAACGGGGGCGGGGGGGGGGGGACTTTTTCACACAGGGCCATGTAAGGTTTTTTTTTTTTACCCTTAATAATAAACACCTTCAATTATAAGATAAGATAAGATAAGATAAGCCTTTATTAGTCCCACAACGGGGAAATTCCAGGATTGCAACAGCACAGGGATAGCAACACTCAGAGCAACAATCAGAAGGCAAAAAAAACAAAACAAAAAAAACCCCAAAAAAAAAACAAGCAAGCAAGAGCAGCTAATATACATATGTACATATTACTATAAAATATATATATACACACACACAGACACACAGTGCAGAGCATTGTAGCTGGATGGAATAAATATATGAATATATGAACACACAGTGCAGAGCATTGTAGCTAGATGGAATAAATATGTAAATATAAAGTATAAACACCCACAGTACGGAGCATTGCAGCTAGGTGGAATAAATATGCAAGTATATAAACACACACAGTGCGGAGCAATGTAGCTAGATGGAATAATATGTAGATATATAAAAACACAGTGCGGAGCATTGTAGCTAGATGGAATAAATATATAGATATATAAATATAAACACACCCAGTGCAGAGCATTGTAGCTAGATGGAATAAATATGTAAATATATAAACACACACAGTGCAGAGCATTGTTGCTAGGTGGGATGAAACAGCATAACCGTCTATTTAGTTATCCTACATGGTATGATTATGTGCCCATACATATTCTCACCCTCCATAGCGACCGGTATGTTCCTAGTTGTATGCCGGAGAGGACCATTGTGTAAGTCTATTGCATCTTTTGCATTCAAAAAACTATTAGTTTGTTACGTCTTTTTGCTATCTCTGCGAGCAGCCCTGCTTAGGTTGTACAGTCTGACAGCCGTTGGTAGGAAGGACCTACGAAACCTCTCGGTTGTGCACCTGGGATGATGTAGTCTGCTGCTAAATGAGCTCCTCAGTGCATCCAGTATGTCCTGCATAGGGTGGAACTCGGACTCCAGCAGAGATGACAGTTTAGCCACCGTCCTTCTCTCTCCTATCTCCTCCATCGGATCAAGGCGTTGCCCCAGGACAGAGCTAGCTTTCTTAATCAGTTTGTTCAGTCTCTTCCTATCGGCTGCAGTAATGCCACTGCCCCAGCAGACCACTCCAAAAGTGATGGCTGATGCCACCACCGTGTCATAGAATGACTTCAGCAGCGCCCCTTGTACACCAAAAGACCTGAGTCTCCTCAGCAGGAACAGCCTGCGCTGTCCCTTCTTGTAGAGTGCGTCAGTATTGTGTGACCAGTCTAGTTTATTGTTCAGATGAATACCCAGGTACTTGTAGGATGTCACCATCTCGATGTCTGTTCCCTGTATATTTACTGGTGCTGTGAGGGGCTGCCCATGCCTGCGGCAGTCCACCACCAGCTCCTTAGTTTTCCTCGCGTTGATCTGGAGGCAGTTCCGATGGCACCAGTCCACAAAGTCCTGGATAAGCCCTCTGTACTCAGCTTCATCTCCGCTGGAGATGAGACCAACGATCGCAGAGTCATCAGAGAACTTCTGTAGATGGCAATGTGTTGTGTTGTGTGAGAAGTCCGCAGTATAAAGAGTGAACAGGAAGGGAGCCAGCACCGTTCCCTGGGGGGCCCCCGTGCTACTGATGATCGTGTCGGAAACACAGTCCCGGGTTCTCACAAACTGAGGCCGGTTCGTGAGGTAGTCCAGGATCCATGATGACAGGTGCTGGTCCACCCCTGCGCGCAGCAGCTTGTCCTTCAGGATCATTGGTTGGATGGTGTTGAAAGCACTGGAGAAGTCAAAGAACATGATCCTCACCATATTCCCGGGCTTCTCCAGGTGGGACAGAGAACGGTGAAGGAGGAAGATCACCGCATCCTCCACCCCAATGCCATGCTGGTAGGCGAACTGGAGTGGATCCATCGCTGGTTCCACCAGGGGGCGGAGATGAGCAAGGAGCAGTCTCTCCAAGGTCTTCATCAAGTGGGACGTCAAGGCCACCGGTCTGTAGCTGTTCAGGTCTTTGGGGTGGGAAGTTTTTGGTACAGGTACCACACAAGATGTTTTCCACAGCTGTGGTACCCTCCCCAGTTTCAGGCTCATGTTGAAGATATACGTCACAATCCCACACAGCTGGTCTGCACAGGACTTGAGGAGCTTTGCGCTGATGCCGTCCGGTCCCGACGCCTTCCTCGCCTTGATCTTCCTCAGCTCCGTCCTCACCTGGGTCTTGGTCAGGGTCAGGATGGGGGGCTGTGTGTTGGGATTGGGGGGGAAGTGTCGGTGGAGTGGGGAGTGGGCAGCAGGACTTGATTTCTTAGTGGCAGCAGTGGTTGTTGTGCAGACAGGGGGGAGGGCGGTTGGTCAAATCTATTGAAAAACAGATTCAGGTTGTTCGCCCACTCCCTGCCCCCCGTGGCCTGGGGGGAGGTATTCTGGAGCCCCGAGATGGTTTTGAGGTTTCTCCAGACCCCGCTGATGTCGCTCTGTTGCAGCTTGTCCTCCATCTTCTTCCTGAAGCTGTCCTTGCCTTCTCTGATCTTTCTCCTCAGCTCCCTCTGTACGGACTTCAGCATCTCCCTGTTCCCCGACCTGAAGATCCTCTTCTTCTCTCTCAGAAGTGTTTTTATCTCAGGGTTGATCCAGGGTTTGTTGTTTGAGTGACGCCGTATGGTCTTGGTGGGAACGGATTTGTCCACACAGAAGCTGAGGTAGCCCGTGAAGGTGTGAATGAGGCCATCGATGTCCTCACCATGTGGATCGCAGAGCTGCTTCCAGGCGGTGGCTTCAAAACAGTCCTTTAGAGTGTCCATTGTCTCCTCAGACCATAACTCCACAGTGTGCATGGCCGGAGGTTGTCTGTGCACTAGGGGTTTGTACACCGGCCGGAGATGAACCAAGTTGTGATCCGATCTCCCAAGTGGGGGGAGTTGTGATGAGGTGTACGCCTCCTTAGTGTTTGCGTAGAACAAATCCAGTGTTTTATTGTCTCTAGTGTGGCATGTGACATACTGGGTGAAAGTGGGCAGAATGGGAGACAGTGAAACGTGGTTGAAATCGCCTGAGATGAGGAGAAGAGCATCTGGGTGTTCTGTCTGCAGCCTGCTGGTTACTGAATGGATGACGTCACGCGCTGTCCCAGCGTTCGCCGTCGGATTTGCATAAACAACAATGCAGATCACGTGTGAGTGTTCTCTCGGGAGATATGTAGGCCTCATGCTAACAGCTAGCAACTCAATGTCTTTGCTGCAGTGTCGTTGTTTAACAGTGATATGTCCCGGTCTACACCAGTTGTTGTTAACATACATTATCACTCCACCGCCCCTAGTTTTGCCACTCTCTGGTGTTCGGTCAGCTCGTATCGTGTGAAAACCCTCCAGCTCAATGTTAGCATCTGCTGCTAGTTCAGTTAGCCACGTCTCAGTAAACAAAAGGAGAGAGCACTCCCGGTAAGTGCTATCATAACGGGAGATAGCCGCTAGCTCATCTAACTTTCCCAGTATCGACCGTACATTTCCCATGACAACAGATGGAAGGGAGGGTCTGTACCTTATATTTTTTGTCCTCCGCCTTACTCCAGCCCGGCAGCCGCGGCGTTTTCGCCTCAGTTCTCTCGGTATGTCGAGTTTTTCCAGTGGGACCGGGTGGCGGTTAAATGCTAGCAGCTCTTCCCTGTTGTATCGAATCCTGCTATAAACAGTGGCTCCGTCCACCGGCTCAGGAGACATTTGGGACGATCTGTGTGTCCGTGATATAAGTGGGGTGAAAAAAAAAAAAAAGTGATCAAAAGAGAGAGGAAGGGAAAAAAAAACTCGGAATCGAGCCGCTGTTGCAAAAGGCAGCCGACTGGTGTGGTGCCGAGAGATGAATAGATTATAAACTGCATTTTGTGTTTACTTGTGTTATCTCTGTCTAATATTTACATTTGTTTGACGATCTGAAATATTTAAGTGTGACAAACATACAAAAAATGAGAACATCAGGAAGGGTGCAAACACTTTTTCACACCACTGTAAGTCCAGTGTTTTAATGTCTCTGGTGTGGCACATGACATGACGTGAAAGTGGGCAGAATGGAGGAAAGGGAATCATGGTTAAAATCACCAGAGATCAGCTGGAGAGCAGTGGGGTGTTGAGTCTGTAGTCTGCTGGTGACTGTGTGGATGACATCACGTGCTGCCTCAGCACTCGCGGAGGGGGGTACATAAATAACAATCACAATGGCGTGTGAGAACTCTCTGGAGAGGTATGCCAGTTACATGCAAATGGCTAGCAACTCTATGTCCTTGCTGCAGTGTTGTTCTTTAATCATGATGTGCCCAGGATTACACCATCTGTTGTTCACAAACATTATCACCGTTTAGTACAGTGGTCCCTAACCTTTTTTGTGCCATGGACAGGTTTAATGTCAGACAATATTTTCAGGGACCGGCCTTTAAGGTGTGGTGGATAAATACAACAAAAGAACATGATACCACCGGCATAAAAACTGGTATTTTCTAAATATAATAATAAACGTGAATCCACTGTGTAGTCGTTTGCAACTTTATTAGCAGCGTCTTCTTAACATCGCGACAACAACAACATAACATGAGTAACATCCTCTCTGCCCACAACACTCTTTGGTCGCTATGGTAACATTTAAACATGCCTTCAAAATAAGATACACCACAAACACAAATATAAAGTGCATGAAAAATACAACTCACCACGATGCTGAATCAGTGGGAGCCCTAAGCTGGTTTCTCTGCAACGAGACGGTCCCATCTAGGGGTAATGGGAGACAATGACACCTGAAGTGTGTTGCTTATGTCCAGTCTACTTCGTAATTTTGTTTTGGTTGCTGTCACTGCAGAAAACCCCGCTTCACACAGATAGGATGTCGGAAATGGCAACAGGGCTTTCAGTGCTGTTGAGGTGATCTCAGGGTATTCAGCCATGACTTTAATCCAGAACACCGGCAGAGCTGTTGTCTCAAACATACTTTTAAGGCCGCCATCATTTGCGATCCCCAGCAGTTGATCTTCTTCTTGCACAGACATGTTGGGTTCACCTGGTTTGTTGAGAAATGGGTTGCGCATCCATTCTTTGGCAGTTCGTGTATTTTTTTGTCGTTGGGAAGAAGTGCTCAAACTCTTTTAAAAGCAAAGACAGGTGATCATGCACCAGCTGGGAGAATGAAGGCTCGGGCTCAATCTCTTCCAAAATCCCCGCTAATGTTTAAAACATGTCAAATATACCTCCATTCAAGCCGTCCCCACAAATCCAATTTGGCTTTAAATGCAGCTACTTTATCTGCCAACTTGAAGACAGTTGTCATTTTCCCCTGAAGTGACAGACTGAGTTCATTGAGCAGGCTGAATATGTCGCACAAGTAAGCGAGTTTTGCGACTCATTCTTTGTCACTGAAATGTGCTGTCAGCGGTGACTTTTTTTCCTGAGAGAAATCTGCAGCAGCTCTCGTAATGTCTGCCATCTAGCAACGGCCTTCAATTTTAGCGATAACATATGTCACCGAGACAAGCATCTTGACGTGCGTCAAGAGTGAGCTATAGATGGATGTAACGGAGAGAATCCGGTAATTTTTCAAAATAAAACATCATTCAGACTCAGATAATAATTAAAACGGACATAATGTAAATTATTTATTTTTTCTGTGCGGCCCGGTACCAAATGACCCACGGACCGGTACCGGTCCGCGGTCCGGGGGTTGGGGACCACTGGTTTAGTAGAAAAGCCTTTGTTGGTAATGACAGTTCCAGTTGCCTCCTGTATAGAGAAACTAGGCACAGGCATTGCTCAGGAGTAGTTTTAGCCCATTCTTCCACACAAACTGTTATCAAATCTAGAAGGTTCCGTGGGAATCTTCTATGAACTCTGATATTCAATTTGTTGCATAGATTTACAATTGGATTCAGGTCAGGTGACTGACTGGGCCATTCTAGCAGCTTCATTTTCCTTCTCTGGAGTCAGTTGAGAGTTTCCTTGGCTATGTGTTTAGGATCATTGTCTTGCTGAAAAGTCCACCCTCATTTCATCTTCAGCATCTTGGCAGAGGGCAAGAGGTTCTCATCAAGGATGTATCTGTACATTTGTCCATTCATCTTTCCTCCCATTATATGAAGTCTGCCTACACCATATGCTGAAAAACACCCCTACACCATGATGCTTCCACCTCTAAACTTCACTATTGGTATGGTGTTTTTGTGTTGATGTGCAGTGCCATTTCTACTCCAAACATGCTGTGCATTGTAGCATCCAAAAAGTTCAATTTTGGTCTGATCTGACAAGACTATATTCTCCCAGTATTTTACGGGCTTACCCAAATGTTGTGGAGCAAACTTTAAACAAACTTCAAGATGCTTTTTCTTCAACAATGGAGTCTTGCAAGGTGAGCAGACCCATGTCGGTTGAGTGTATTACTTATTGTTTTCTTTGAAACAGCAGTACCTGCTAACTCCAGGTCTTTCTGGAGCTCTCCACTAGTGGTCTTTGGCTCTTGGATAACTCTTCTGATAATTCTTTTGACTCCTCTGTCAGAAATCTTGCAAGGAGCTCCTGGTCATTGCTGGTTGATGGTAAAATGATGTTCTTTCCACTTCCAAATGATGGCTCCAACAGTGCTCACTGGAACATTCATCAGTTTAGAAATCCACCTGTAACCAGTGCCATCATTATGTTTTGCAACAAAAAAGTCTTTGCTTCCCTTCATCATGAGTTCTTTGTGGTGTGAAAATATGATATTCAAAGACCTGTTTAAAAATCACTCAGGACTTAACCAGCTGAAATTAATTTGCACTGATGGGAGATGGGATGGCTTCCTAAATTCTGAAGAATTTCAGCTGGTTTCTTGGCTTTTGATGACATAATGCACGGCTCAGGAGACACACACGCAGGCTCAGGATGGATTTAACAGCTTTATTGACAAACAGGGATGTGTGGCTGCGTGTCTGTGGAATAAGAATGTATTGGTGGTGGTGTCTGCGTCAGGCACGGGGGCAGGAGGCCGTACAGCCGGACAACCCTATGGGAGGAAGCAGAGGAAGAAGGGTAACGGGCACCACACCAATACAGAGGATAATAATGGTTTTGCTGGCTTACTTGGTTACGACAGGTGGCTGGCGTTGACAAGGGCGGAGCCCGGGATACAGCGACCTGCAGTGCCTGTGGCAGCAGCGTAGAGACAGAGGCGAGGTGAGGAAGTCCGCCGCCAGGGAAGTCCACCTGTGCACAGGGGAAAAGGCTGGAGGAAAGAGGTAAGGGGAGCTTACCCAGATAATCTTGCTAGCAGGCTTGAGTACCGTAGTAGCAAACGATGCCGAAGTTGAGAGACGGCTTCAGGCCGAAGCCCAGGGCAGAGTGGATTAAATACCTCGCCGCTGATGAGGAGCAGGTGTGCGCGCAGCTGGCGCCACTGATGAGCGGCGAGGCATGACATTTGATGCCTTTTTGCACCTCTTTTTCTTCAGATGTTCAATACTTATTCCGTGTGTCATTCCACTTTACTAAATATAACTTGTTTTATGAACACAGTTGCCTTGATTTCTTTGTATGTATGGATTACTTGGGTTGTTACTGATATCTGGTGAAAACCTCAGGTCAATGGCTCCATCAGGTCAGATCAATGGCTCCATGTTCAATGAGAAAAATGTTGATGTGTTCAATATTTATTTTCTCTGCTGTATTTGATCGGACAGTTTAGGCCCAACACTTACAAAAAAATTATTAAACCCACCAACTACTTCATTCACATTGTTACCTCCGCCAAGGAGGTTATGTGATCATCTGCGTTGGTTTGTCTGTTTGTCTGTCTGTTTGTTTGTTTGTTAGCAAGATAACTCAAAAACATATGGACGGATTTTCATGAAATTTTCACAGATTGTCAGAAATGGGGTATCCTACAGATGATTACATTTTGGTGGTGATCCGGATCACTGTCCAGAAGAAAACCTCCATTAAGATAAGATAAGATAAGATAAGATAAGCCTTTATTAGTCCCACAATGGGGAAATTCCAGGATTGCAACAGCACAGGGATAGCAACACTCAGAGCAACAATCAGAAGGCAAGAAAAAAAACAAGCAAGCAAGAGCAGCTAATATACATATGTACATATTACTATAAAATATATATATACACACACACACAGACACACAGTGCAGAGCATTGTAGCTGGATGGAATAAATATATGAATATATGAACACACAGTGCAGAGCATTGTAGCTGGATGGAGTAAATATATGAATATATGAACACACAGTGCAGAGCATTGTAGCTAGATGGAATAAATATGTAAATATATAAACACCCACAGTACGGAGCATTGCAGCTAGGTGGAATAAATATGCAAGTATATAAACACACACAGTGCGGAGCAATGTAGCTAGATGGAATAATATGTAGATATATAAAAACACAGTGCAGAGCATTGTAGCTAGATGGAATAAATATATAGATATATAAATATAAACATTACGGAAAATGCCATTTTCGTGAATAACTACTGAACCACTAATCCTATCATTGTCAATCCAATTGCTAGTCATATGTTTTCATGGTCAAGGAATCTGAAAACATACACACAAACACTGTATGGGGGGAACTGTGGCCCCCATTACGGAAAATGCCATTTTCATGAATAACCACTGAACCATTAATCCTATCATTGTCAATCCAATTGCTAGTCATATGTTTTCATGGTCAAGGAATCTGAAAACATACACACAAACACTGTATGGGGGGGGGGGGGGGAACTGTGGCCGCCATTACAGAAAATGCCATTTTCGTGAATAACTACTGAACCACTAATCCTATCATTGCCAATCCAATTGCTAGTCATATGTTTTCGTGGTCAAGGAATCTGAAAATGTACACACAAACACTGTATGGGGGAAACTGTGGCCGCCATTACGGAAAAAGTCATTTTCGTGAATAACTACTGAACCACTAATCCTATCATTGTCAATCCAATTGCTAGTCATATGTTTTCATGGTCAAGGAATCTGAAAACGTACACACAAATACTGTATGGGGGGAACTGTGGTGCTTGGTGGAGGTCTGCGCTCTCCGAGTGCTTTTCTAGTTATTTATCTTACCACCATTAACAAAATAATCAGGACAACTATTATTAGTTGGTCTGTTTCTAATAATTCTATTTAATATTGTCCATGTTCCCTTAATATTATTTTTATTAATTTCCAATTATTTATTATAATGATCCTTTTTACATATCCTTATAGTATTAGTAAATTTATTTTTATATCTTTTATATCTATTCTCTGCCTCTATATTTCTATATTTCAGAAACTTCCTATAAAGAGTATTCTTTTTCTGCAAGCACTTTTCTATCCCTTTGTTATCCATGGCCTATCCGGGTTTTTTTTTTTTTTTCTCGTATTGCTGGGTTTCACAGTTGTTGTTTTTTTTAATCATATAATGATTTAAATATTTTCAAAAAGGAATCATAGGTTATATCAATATCATCAACCTCTTAAACTTTTCCAGTCTTGTGATAATAATTCAGTTCTAAATGCATTCAAAGATTCTTCTATTCCTACGCTTCTATATCCAATTTTACATTCATTATTTTTTCCTGTTATTGCCACAATTGTACATGACAAAAAACCAGCAAATGGTCACTAATATCATTCAATAAAAAACCCACTCACTATATTATTTTCCATATATTTGTAAAAAATATTATCTATTAATGTTGTACTCTGCATTGTTATTCTGCTTGGCTTTTTAGTAAGTGGATATAGACTCATACTATACACGGATGCAACAAACTCATCTGTCACCACATGCTTATGAGGATTCAACATGTCTATATTCATGTTTCCACAAATGAACATAACCTTCTGATTACACTTTGCAAACACGCCTTCCATATTATTCTTAAATATTTCAATACTGGAATTAGGTGTTCTATATGCACAACTAGCAATTATACTTTTTTCTTATTTTTCATGTAGATTTCTATTGTAATGCATTCCATTACATCATCAATGGCTGATGTCATAGTTTCCACTACTTTATAATTGATACTTTTATCAATATATAAAGCTACACCCTTCCTCTTTTATTTATCCTATTATTAAAATTCATCTCATAGCCTTTCAACTCAAAGTCCATCCCCTTCTCTCAACTAAGCCAAGTTTCTGAGATAGCAATCACAATTAATGGTTCAGTGAACTGACGTAAATATTCTTTGATGTTTTGAAAATCTGCATATAAACTTCCGCTATTGGAATGGATAATTGATACACAATGATCAGACTTGACATTTAGATTGAACTGTTCATCTGTGTAGTAAGAGCAATTGTTGCTTAGATTATTGTAGAGATTGTCATCAAGATCAATATCTTATTCGGGTCCAAACATCTATGAAATTGTAGTCGTTGTCGTCGTCGTCATTATCATCATCGTAGTAGTAGTATTTCATTCAGTCACCATAACAAATGCAATGAACACCAACGAAATTAAAATAATTAAGGTAATTATGCTACATACAGTGCAGTGACTGAACAGGCTTAGGCAGAAGCAAAGTGCTTGTAAATGTGCCTAACGTATATTCACACCTGCTATGGCTGCCATTAATAACAGAAAGACAAGAGAAAAGCAACAACAAAAACAAGCAGTTTCAGCTATTTCTGAGGGCTACATTTGTAACTTTCAAAGATAACTTTATAAACCAATCTCTTGAAAATTTGAAGGAAGTTACACATTTTAAATTCATACTTAAATCATTCGACAACTTTACCCCAGTAAAAGAAATGCATCTCCTTTTAATACCTGTTTTTTTTTTCTTTTTGCACAATAAACTTAAACTAAAAAACTTCATATTTACTTTCATGTGTTGTAAAGAATTTTTGTACAGAGTCTGGAAGTAATCCATCTTTAGCTCTATCCACCTTATTCCTAGCCCCCATGATGCCTTGCACAAACTATGGGCGCAACTTCCCGTACTAGTTTAGAACGTATGATTGTCACTGAAACGGGACACTTTTCCTTGTTAAAAAAAATACAATGACTTTGGCATCAAAAATGTGGGAACATGGCCTTTTGCACCTCAAAAAGAGTAATATAATCATACCACTTCCCACAACTATCGAGGGATGAGAAGATGACCTTAAAAAGTGGCATTGCAGACAGTAGCTCCACTCGCTAGCGCCGCTGCTAAGATGCTAACGCTGTAAACAAATAAAACTCTAAGACATATCAATAACTCCACTGCAGTAAAATCAGATGCATTGTGTTAAAAGATGCTGGACATAATCAGATTTACCTCAGAGCGGATATAGAATCTTGTCAGAGCCACAAAGAAGCACAACACCGTGCTTGGGTGTTTTAATGTCGGGGTAAAACAGACAGTTGTAGTTGTTTGTTCTACCCCGAAATTAAAATGCCTATGCTGCTGTCATGCCACAAATGCTTGTTATTTAACTTTAAATGTACAGACATTTTCTGACAATTGTTCAAAATTTCAATGATTTATATTTTGTGATAATTTAAAAATTAATGCATGCTGAAGCTGCTAAATATCAAGTCCATATTGTTCCAAGGCAGTGCAACGAATGCAAAACAAAACCTCAAAACTATTTGATACCTTTCTTAAATCGTTAAGTCTTTTTTATTTATTATTTTACTTCATGCAGCCTTGCATCTGGTGACATATATGACACATAAACGTCAGATCTGTGACATTCATACAAGTGAAAACATACCTGGTGCTCTTGCGCCTGTACCATCGATCACACCAACAGTCCTCTTTAGTTTTCAGTGCATGATCTATGCATTGCCGGTGAGAAGCCTCCATTTATACAGTCAATGGCACAACCATAAACACCAGCAACAAGTACCATAATTATGCCAGAACATTCAAAAAATATAAAAACTACAAGTGTTGAAATTAGCTGCGACTTGAGTGCAAAACACGTATGTGGATTATACATTAAAATGTATTTGAAAAACTTTTAAAAAGGCTATTTTAAATGTCCCCCTACTCCAATCTTGCTAACTGATTTAACACTACTTCAGCCGAAACCAGAAGTTCCACCCATAATCGTTCGTACAGCGGCACCCCCAGGAAAAAGGTGGATACATTATGTGGATAATTTTTAAATAATATATGTAAACCATTAAATTTCATTATACGGGAATTTAGAAATAAAGGCTGTGTATGTGCATAATAATTGGTTTTATTTATTATACATATGGCTTATTTTTGAAGAACAATTATTGAATTTAATTTTTTTTTAAATTCTTCCCCACAGTTCTACACAGTAAAAAATATAAGCTAAAATAAGTGAACAGTAGAGTATGCACAAGGCTCTATTATTTCATACATTTCTAACTTTATACAATACTAGTACATACCCGTGCATACCTGTCCATGTCCATAGAAACCAAGTATAAGCAAGTATTTCTGCATGCCAATTGCTGAAGGGTCTCCTCCTGTCTGAGATGGCTGTGTTGTTCACAGTCATGCTGCAGGCATCACTGACAGAGATTTCTTGAATTTCTAGAGTGCTTTCTGCCTTACTGAGTGAAATTTCCCTATGTCCTGCTTTGAATGGGTATGGTTTATCCTCTTGCGCTCCATTGTACCGCGGACGGGCAAGTCTCTGCTTCCTAGTGTGCACGAGGGTGCTCTCGTGCGCCCTCTTGCGCTCTCGGACGCATGGTCCTGATGGTGGTGATGGTGATGTAGTGGCGTCCAAGCGCCACTGAAAATAAAAGCTGCAGACACAGCCGCAAACAGATTAGTTCATCTGATTGACCTCTCATTCGACTAATAAGAGCCTTGAATTGGGTTTCTGAAACCTTGAAGAACCAATGAATGAAAACCTAGGAAGGTGGACCCGCCTACTGTGAATGCAAGAGCCAATTGAAGCACAGAAGTTCGGGCTGGGTGAAGAGAGATTTACTGTTGCAGCAGATGAAAAAAAGGACGCTGGAAGAAGCTGCTACAGATCCAGCAGCATGGAGAATACCCACAAGTGCGACCTGCACTCATTCCAGCAGAATAGACGTTTAGGATTCTCTTCCGTCATCATAGACCGACGGAGGCCGACGACAAAGGTCGTAAATCATTCCCCAAAACCGCAATAATGGAATTATGCTTTGACCGGGATCCACGAGCGGACCAGCGTCGCGTTCGTCTGACAATGGGGAAGAGAAGCTCGCCAGGACAATGTGGCTGTGAAGAGGTAAGGTGTTATAAGCTAAATTATTATTTATCCCTGAAAATTGTAATCAAAAAATGACTTTTGACCGATCGATAAATTACAACTGTACGGCGCACGAAGTACGAAGTGCATGCGCCGCGATAAACGGTTCATTTGCCGTGTTCGGACCATGAACGCCCCCCCCCCCCCGCTGCAGAAGAGGAGCGGGGCGGGGCGTTCACGGTCCGAACGCCCCCGGTCCGCGGGGTTAAACCGCGGTGACTGCGCAGCGGTCGCCACATAGCCATATGAGTCTATTCCGTCATGTAGCGATGGCCGATGGCTGTCCTCTGTAGCGGGGGGGAGGACAACCCCCCCCCACACACACACACAGTAGCGAGGGGGGGGGGCCGTTGTGACAGCGTTGTTGTGGAAACATGCAACGAGTGTAATCCGTCATGTAGCGAGGGCCGATCTCCATCCTTTGTAGCGGGGGGGGGACAACCCCCCCCCCACACACACACACACACACACAGACACAGCCCTGAATGTGACCTTTCATTAGAGCCCAAAATGAAGATTCTACATTGAATTATTCAAAAGTTACAGACGTTTTTCCAAACTGTGCCATTTGGCACAATTTGGCACAGTTCCAAAACGCCTGGGAACAGCCTGAGAACAAAGCTGTGTAAAATATTCATTTTTTTCTGGTATTGTTACAAAATTTGGACCTCAGCTGGATAACACTTGGTTCTACATTTCTGTTGCATTTTCCAGCCCGGATCTGAAGTGGTGTTATTTGCAAGCTTTTGTATCCAAAAAAACACCCAGGCCAAATTTATTTTCTTCAAGTTCACTATGTTTAGATGACTGTAACTCAGTGGCCGGAGCACTTAGAGAGATCATGTTTTTTTTGCCAAAAAATTCAAAATGTTTTCTTTTAAATGAGACCAACCCCATGAAGATGCTGCAAAGGGTTGAAGAACAGCTTTTGATTTACTTTGGGCACATTATTTTTTGGCGTTTTTAGGGAAATTGACCGGAGTGCAAGGGGTTAAAGTAGTGTGTCGTATTCGGTCTCAGCTTCTCTGTGCCTTGCCTGGCGTGCAGAGTTGGCGGCCAGCCGACTATTCCGCATCTCCTGGGTCTCAGCTTGTCTGTGTCTCCTCCTGTGTGAGACGGTGGCATCACTGTGAACAACACAGCCCATATCTCCTGGGTCTCAGCTTGTCTGTGCCTTGGGTGGCATGCAGCGTTGCTCGCTTTGCGGGTATTTCGGGCTTCAAGTAACTCAGCACGTGCATGGTGCACTGCCACACATTTCCTGTTTGTCTGTGCATCCCTTGTCTGTTATACCCTATGCTGATGAAGGGTCTCCTCCTGTGGCAGGCATCGTAGGACACTACATCATAGGTAGGCAGGCATTGTGAGTGACGGTCTATATGACATCATAAAGACATCCAGGCTGGCATCATAGGACACTATATCACAGGTAGCCAGTCCTATTGCCTATATGACGGCATCGCCTATATGACATCATAGTGAGTCCTATGTACCCTGAGATCAAACCTCATCATAGGACATCCTGCAGACATCATATGATGTCCTATGATGGTGACACACAGACATTTCTTGAATTTTTAGAGTGAGAGAGTGATTTATGATACTGACTTTGAAATTTTTTCCTTTAGTATAATCAATATGTTGTTTCATGTTAATTTATGATCCATGATAACACCAAGAAATTTTGTCTCAAAAACTCTTTCAATACTTGTGTTACAAATTTTTAATTCAGTATTGTTGATATCTTTTTGATTAGCTCGAGTAGGTTCATTTTGTCTTCTTTATAATTAATAGTTTTTGTTTTTCTTATTTAAGGCAAGAATAAAAAGGAGATGTTTTTACCTTTACATGATTCTACTGTTCACTGCAGTCTCCCTCAGAAGTATCAGCTGATTGCTGTGAAGTACATCATTTATCATCACCCAGGTACGTTCCCCTTGTGCAAAGGCAGCCTGCTTATACACAGACTGTGAGGAGGTGGACACAGGAGACTGCTGATGCACTAGAGGGTTGCTTTGAGACAACGGACTCTGTTTCCCCAACAACAAACCACAGATCACCAGTGACCTGAAAGCACTTCTTAATAAGAAGAAGATGGCTTTTAGGTCTGGAGACAGGGAGAAACTGAGGAGAGAGCAGTGTGAACTGAGAGAGATGCTCAGGAGGTGTAAAGACAATTACAGGAGGAAGTTGGAGGTTAAACTCAGGAAAAGCAATATCAAGATTTGTTTCAAGAATGAAACAAATCGTTTCGATGAGCTGAATCTATTTTTTAATAGGTTCAACTCACCGTCTGTCACCCCCACAACACAGTCAGACCCACCCACACCCATCACCCTCCTGTGCAGCGCCTCTCTCTGTCTGCCCCCTCATCCCCTCCCCCTCCTCTGGGAACATCAGAACCAGCCCCCCTAACATGACTGTGACTACAGACCAGGTTAAGAAACAGCTGGAGAGACTCCGCCAGCAGAAAGCTGCAGGCCCTGATGGCATCTCTGTCAGGATCCTGAGGACCTGTGCCAACCAGCTTGCTTCGGTACTGAAACACCTGTACAACCTGAGCCTGAGTCTGGAGAGAGTACTGGTGCTGTGGAAGACATCCTGCCTGGTTCCTCTTCCCAAGAAGTCATCTCCATCTGACCTGAATGACTATCGACCAGTTGCCCTTACATGTCATGTGATGAAGGTCCTGGAGAGACTGGTCTTAGCCAGCCTGAGGCCGCAGGTGAAGACGTGGCTGGACCCTCTGCAGTTTGCATAACAGCCCCATTTAGGAGTTGAAGACACTGTCATCTACCTGCTGCAATGAGCCCATTTGCATCTGGATGGCAGAGGAGAGACTGTGAGAATCACATTCTTTGATTTCTCCAGTGCCTTTAACACCATCCAGCCGCTGCTGTTGGGGGTGAAGCTGTGGGGGATGGGGATCTACAGCTCTGTGATCTCCTGAATTACTGACTACCTAAAGGGCCTTTTCCACTAGCCCCGCTTAGCCCAACACGGGACAGCTCAGCACGCTTTGTAACTCTTTCCACTAGCCCCAACACGGTTTAACAGCCGCGATTTTCGTCCCTGCTCGAGGGCAGGGTACAACCGTGCTGAGTCGTGCCATGTTGTGATGTCAAAAGACTGGTCGCCGCTGATTGGTCAGGTCGTAACGTCACGAAAGCGACCGTCTTCTGATGAATCTACACACGACCGCCATTTGCAATATTTCATGGACTAACTCAGTCACGGAGTAAATATGATATTAATACAGACAGCGTTGTAGGTTTTGCGGAACTCTACACCGTGGTCCAACGAAGAGGTGCGGCGTTTTCTCTGCTTGGTGGCAGATCCACAGTGAGGAGTGACCCGGACCGATACAGATGGCAGCCCAGCATAGAACCGGACTACGGACAAGTTGAAGACGAACATGAGAGAACCATCGATGGTGAGTGATTTGTAATAATGTGCATCTGTTTGCTTATTTATCCTGTGGGTGGTAAGCTGACTTTTTTTGAGCCATACAGCGCTGTTCTGTGCTGACTAACGAGTTTTAGCTAACGAGTTTTAGCTAGTTAGCTAGCTAGTACCAACTGCTGATTCGCGCTTGTTTTCTCCTAAGTATTCACTTGTGAGAGCAAAACGATGAAATATGTTAATCCTGGTTAAAGTCCTGGTTTGTGTACGTGCTGCACTTTGGTGCTGCGCATTAAATTGTGTGCAATTTAATGCTAGAATGTGTTTCCACATGCCAGGGGTTAGCTGCCCTCAGTGTTTATATTGTGGATACTGGTGAAATGAACCACAGGAGCCGAAATCTCGTCATATTAAAATTGCTTTTTCAAACCAGTGATTTATAAAGTCATTCATATAATTTTCTAAAGTGTCAGAATAGACCCACACACCTATTCTGTGGATCCTGCAGTGCTTGTCAGGGAAATGAAGCATTTTTGTCACATCCCACCACTGACTTTCACAGGTGTATTTCCCTAATACAGTTACATCTCCAAAAATTAGAATGTCATGAAAAACTTCAATATTTTTTGTCACTCATTTCAGAAAGAGAAATCCGTATATTATATCAATTCATTACACAGACAGTGATATATTTCGAGCGTTTATTTATTTTAATTTTGATGATTATGGCTTACAGCCCCTGAAAACCCCAAATTCAATTTGGCAAAAAATTAGAATATTGCATAAAATTCACTTTAAAAAAATAGTTTTTAAATATAAATGTTGGCCGCTGAGGTGTTGGTTAATATGGGCTGTAGCCGTAATCATCAATATTAAAATAAACACTTTCAATATATCACTGTCCCTGTAATGAATCTATATATGGGTTTCACTTTCTGAAATGAGTGAAAAAAATATTGAATTTTTTCATGGTATTCTAATTTTTGAGATGTACCTGTATTAAGTGTTGAACTTGCTTGAACCTAACCACCATCCATTTCTGTCGTTCATCTAGGCAAGAGTAAAGCAGCCGCCCCACAACCTACCTCAACACTGTGGAAAGTACTGAAATCCTTTGCTTTTATAGGTAAAGTGTCAAAACCAAAGTAACACAATTTCCACTTAATATAAAAGGGACTGAACTGAGATTTATTTGATTGTGTGAATATGGCACATCAACTGTAAAATAAACCGCTTGTTAATGTATTTATTTTTTTGTCAGATCACTTGTGTGATCCTTTGTGAGTTATGTTCATAACTGTATGTTTTGGCGAATGTGAGATGTTCAGTCGTCAATATAATTTACTTTATATGTGTAGTTTATAGTCTATCATCAATAAACTCATGCAGTAACAGGATACATTACAAATATTTGAGACCCATTGTAGTGCTTCCTTTTATATTTTAGCAATGCTAGTACAAAACACTGCCCACACATGAAGCCAGGGTAAGAAGAGACACTTTTAGAGACAAGACAAACTTTTATTGATAAAAACTTCATATTTTGACTGAGCGACTCCATACTCGGTGATGCACACCTTCAGTTAAGTACTATATTCCATTCAAGTGAATGTATTAATTCATTCTGATTGCTGAGGCCACAGTAAAAACAGATGATTTTAAATGTAACGCAGCTCTTGTAAAATCTACCGAAGCGCAGCTACATGAAAATTGTGGTTAAATACAACAACGAAGTACTTTATTGTCACATTCAAATTGTAATCCCTCCTGTTTTGTTTTTCTTTTGAATTCTTGGATGGAATATGGTGGGCAATATAAGCTGCAGCTTCAGCCATCACCCATTTCAGATAACCTATGCTGAACTGTATAATCAGAGGAGTTATTGCTTAATTTGACCTTGTTAGATTTTTTCCCCCTTTGTTATATTATTCTATTTTCTTTTAATCTTTACTTTTAATCAATCCAAAATAAAGATTCATTCATTAATTCACATTCCACCACTGGCTTTTAGCAACAAGTGTATTTCCCAAATATGTTTTAAACTTGCTTTAATTAACCACCACCCATTTGTCTTTTGTCTAGGCAAGAGGGAAACTGTCCACCCCAACTGGACCTTGCCTCACTATTTACAGAGATGCAGGCTGAAGATCTGCTGAACTAGGACCAGTACGAGGGGCCGATCCAGTTGCTTCTCAGTGAGGCAGCGTGGCTGCTGTGTGTGACCATTACAGGTTTTTTTTACAGTTTGAATTTTGCACATTCTGAATAATCTGGAATTTGCTGCTGATTGTAATAAACAATTTAGTGACTTATGTGTTTGCATCATGATTTTCTATTTTGTCTGTTAAGACACCGGTGGGAAAAGAATCAACTGTACAACAGATTTATCGTGACCTTGAAAATAATGGCTCATTTTTAAGAAAAAAGTAACCAAAACAATTATTTTATTAACTGAAGAATGTATTGTTGGATGTGCCACCGCAGAAGACCCTGCATACTTTAGTGACAGTACCAGTATATGGAGGAATTCTGGGTCATATTAGCATCTGCTCTTCATCAGGTCTTTTGGTGTACAAGGGGCGCTGCTGAAGTCATTCTATGACACGGTGGTGGCATCAGCCATCACTTTTGGAGTGGTCTGCTGGGGCAGTGGCATTACTGCAGCCGATAGGAAGAGACTGAACAAACTGATTAAGAAAGCTAGCTCTGTCCTGGGGCAGCGCCTTGATCCGATGGAGGAGATAGGAGAGAGAAGGACGGTGGCTAAACTGTCATCTCTGCTGGAGTCCGAGTTCCACCCTATGCAGGACATACTGGATGCACTGAGGAGCTCATTTAGCAGCAGACTACATCATCCCAGGTGCACAACCGAGAGGTTTCGTAGGTCCTTCCTACCAACGGCTGTCAGACTGTACAACCTAAGCAGGGCTGCTCGCAGAGATAGCAAAAAGACGTAACAAACTAATAGTTTTTTTGAATGCAAAAGATGCAATAGACTTACACAATGGTCCTCTCCGGCATACAACTAGGAACATACCGGTCGCTATGGAGGGTGAGAATATGTATGGGCACATAATCATACCACGTAGGATAACTAAATAGACGGTTATGCTGTTTCATCCCACCTAGCAACAATGCTCTGCACTGTGTGTGTTTATATATTTACATATTTATTCCATCTAGCTACAATGCTCAGCACTGGGTGTGTTTATATTTGTATATCTGTATGTTTGTTCCATCTAGCTACAATGCTCCGCACTGTGTTTTTATATATCTACATATTATTCCATCTAGCTACATTGCTCCGCACTGTGTGTGTTTATATACTTGCATATTTATTCCACCTAGCTGCAATGCTCCGTACTGTGGGTGTTTATACATTATATTTACATATTTATTCCATCTAGCTACAATGCTCTGCACTGTGTGTTCATATATTCATATATTTATTCCATCCAGCTACAATGCTCTGCACTGTGTGTCTGTGTGTGTGTGTGTGTATATATATTTTATAGTAATATGTACATATGTATATTAGCTGCTCTTGCTTGCTTGTTTTTTTTTTCTTGCCTTCTGATTGTTGCTCTGAGTGTTGCTATCCCTGTGCTGTTGCAATCCTGGAATTTCCCCGTTGTGGGACTAATAAAGGCTTATTTTATCTTATCTTATCTTATCATAATGGGTTTGGGCGGGGGTGTCTAATCATGTGCCATGGAGGGCCAAGACCCTGCAGGCTTTACCTCCAACCAGTGTCTTCAACAGCAGATTCCACTGAACTTCTTCCACTGACTGATCAGTGAGAACACCTGCTGAAGAGACTGGGTAGAAGAGAGAACCTGCAGGGTCTTGGCCCCCCATGACACATGATTGGAAGCCCCCGGATTAAGTTTAGTGGGATTTAACATTTTAACACAAACTGCTTTATGGTTCATAATTCTGTTGACAGACTTACACCAAACCAAAAGTGATTTTTCAAACTGCTGGATTATTCTTAGCTTTTCCAATCTTTCAGTATTTAATTTATGCCACATGGTGGTAACCTTCACATATAAAAAAAAAAAGAGACATCTGCAAAAACTTCAGAGGTTTATTGTCAGTGCAATTCCCAGTGCAATACTACATGAATGTATGTCTAGTACATTGTTGATGCAGAGAATATATATTTCTACAGTACATGTATCTAGTAAATCAAGTATTTTCCATGTGACCTTGTGACTGCATTATTTTAATTGCTTTTAATCCTAGATCAAGTTTGTTTTGGCCTAAAATGCATGATAACTGTCAAATATATCTTATTATACCTAACTCAGTACTGTTTACTTTTTGAATATATATTTTGTGGCTAATATAGTTATTAACATGGCGATCAAGTTGTGTCAGCTGATCATTTTTCTTTTCTTTTTTTTTTTTTTGCGACTCTGGTGGGACTGATCATTTTTTTCTATGACACCACCTCAGACTCAGTGCTGCAGAAGCAGGTACGTCCATGATGTCTCAACAGTCTCTCCATGATTTTCACGCAGATCAGAGTAATTTGTTGTACAGGAAATAAATGTTTCTGCAGACATTCTTAAGCTCTATAACCACTGATCGTTTGTGAAGCTGGGGTGACATCAGTGACAGGCTGATGACATCCGTGACAGGCTGTGCTGAACGCCCAGACCGAATGAAGCGGTAATTTCCCCACAACAGAGCCATCTGAAACACACACAGCATACATATTTTAATACCTAACAGCGATAACTTGCAGACATTAAAGTGTAGTACGACGTACTTATAGCAAACTAGCATTAGCAACATTAGCTTACCGTCATATATGACCTAGTTTGTATCCTCACATCTTTGGCTCTCCCAGAAGCTTCAGAACCATTCCACAGTGTTTCATCTCGCTGCCTGTACCCTTGTCTGGCGGTCCTTTTTGGCATTTACGGTGAAAAAAGCCACAGACCGAGGAGTCGCCTTGTACAGCTGCATGTGTTGTGTTTTGCTTGGGTCGCGTGTTCTACGTCACGGGATTGTGGCGCCGCCTCGCTGTTATAGAAATCCCACCCACCCCAGCTTAACACGGTTGTAATGGAGACAAAAGCGAGCCGAACCGTGTCGAAGTGAATCGAGACGTGCCGAGGTGTGCTAGGCTAGTGGAAAAGTGCCTTAAAACAGGCAGGCCACAGTTTGTCCGGCTGGGCAGTGTCTTGCCTGATGTGGTGGTTAGTAATACAGAAGCTCCACAGGAGACTGTGCTTTCTCCTTTTCTCTTCACCTTATACACCACCAACTTTCAGTACAACACAGAGTCATGCCACCTGCAGAAATTCTCTGATGACTCAGCTGTTGTGGGGTGTATAAGAAGGGGAGAGGAGGGGGAGTACAGGGCCCTGGTAGACCGATTTGTGGCGTGGACCGAAAAGAATCACCTGAGGCTGAACGTCAGCAAGACCAGAGAGATGGTGATTGAGTTCAGGAGGAAGAGGATGCCTTCACAGCAACTGCAGATTCGGGGGGAGGATGTGGAGGTAGTGGAGGACTACAAATACCTGGTTGTCATGATCAGCAACGGATTGGACAGGAAATCTAACACCAATGCTGCTTACAAGAAGGGAATGAGCAGACTCTACTTTCTGAGGAAGCTGAGATCCTTCAACATGTGCAGTGGGATGCTGGAACTTTTCTACCAAGCCCCCACTCCGGTGGCCTAGTGGTAGAGCATCCGCCCCACAGCCGGGAGGTCGTGAGTTCAAGCGCCGGCCGGGTCATACCAGACACCATATAAAAATGGTACTTCCCGCCTTCTAGCTTGGTGCTCAGCATAATAGAATGGGGGAAGGAAAAGTTCTTTGTGGTATCACCTTGCATGGCAGCGACCCCTCTGATTCTAAATGTGATTAACATTATAGATAGGAGAAACATAATTTTGTTCTACTGTACATGATTGGCTGTATGGACTGAATGACAGTAAAGTTGGCTTCTTCTTCTTCTCCACTGTCGCCAGCGTCATCTTCTTTGCAGCTGTCTGTTGGGGTAGCAGAATCAGAGCCAGCAACACCAACACACTTGACAAGATTATTAAGAAGGCGGGCTCTGTAATTGGTCTCAGGCCGCAGACCTTTGATACTGTGGTAGAGAGGAGAGCACTAAACAAACTGTGATCTATCATGGACAGTCCTAATGACCCCCTCCACCACACACTGGACAGACAGCGGAGCACTTTCTCCAGCAGACTGCTACAGCTTCACTGCCAAACGGTCAGGTACAGGAAATTTTTCCTGCCACACGCCATTTCACTGTACAGTAACTCACTCTGATATTGAATTCTGGTCATAACTATGCTGCCATATTGCACCTTGCAGTCTAATTGGTACCTCACATTTCACCCTGCACCTGATAGTCCTGCATTGTACAGCGGGTATGATTTACTGTATGTATCTAAACGGCTCACCATCTATTCATCTATGATGTAAATAAGTTATTTTGTCAGTTTTACTTTCCATGGATAATCCCTTTGTCTATTATGCTGTGTGTTTCTGTCGTTTTGGATGTCTACTGTCACGCTGCTGTTACACTGTAATTTTCTAGTTTGGGATCAATAAAATACATCTATCTATCTATCTATCTATCTAATACATCCTACTCAATCCTCAAAATCACATCAAAGTGGACTTTGTTCTGTGCCCAAATCCACACCTTGTGTGAAAACACCAGTAAAAAACAGAATTATATCTATGTGATTCTATGTGGTTTTCATTGTGATGATTGATAAGTCACTGATTGATTAGCCAGCCCATCATCTTTCACCTTGTGTGAGATGCATTCCCACTGCTCTGTTATCCAACATAATGGAGTCATGAGCTGCCATGGCAACTTTTTCTTTTTTTGTTTTTCAGCTGCTCCCTTTCGGGGTCACCACAGCATATCATCACCTTATATCGCGATGATCGATAGAGCATAGATAGATCATCGATAAATGATTGATTTGGCAAGGATTTTTGTGCTTGATGCCCTTCCTGATGCAAATCACCCCCCGCCCCCCACTTATCCAGGCTTGGGACCAGCATAGGGAGTACACTGGCGTGCGCTCCCCTGTGGCTAACCAACTTTCTTTCTCCGATTCCATTATGCTGAGCACCAAGCTAGACAGCAGGAAGTACAGTGGTACCTCTACTGACGAAATTAATTGGTTCCGGAAGTAGTTTCGTAACCTGAAAATTCCGTAAGTAGAGACGCGTTTTCCATGTAAATGCCCTAATCCGTTCCAAGCCCCCCAAAATTCGGACATAAATTTTTTTATAAATCATAAAAGTGCATCAAAACATGTAACAAATACATGTTACAATTAGATTACGGCACAATAAACATAAAATGAGAGTTGTACATAATGTAAAAAACAAAGAATAAAGTAAAGAATAAAAAAATAAAATAAAAATAAAAATTATGTTCATTTACCTTTTAACTGCTATCGTCGTCACCTTTTGCCTACTTTGGTTCATGTTCTCTCTCAGCAGTGGGTTTTGCCTGATGTTTTGTAAAGAACCGATCAAAGGACGTTTGCTTTTGTCAGCTTTTAACAATCCTTCGAAAATGTGCAAGGCAAACATCATCATAGTGAGCGATAGCCCGATTCTTCATTATGCTAATCAGCTCCTGCCTTATTTATACACCACAAGCCTTACCCTCTATACAGCATGTTTGTCATAACCTGCACACCTCTCCGCCACATTAATGTTTGTGTTGCAGCTCTATTTGTTGTTTTCAGCCCACAAGCTGCTTTAATTTCTCAATAAATTGTTATAAATGCCTGGCATTAGAGTCCTCCTATATGCCCCGGAGGGGCTACCATGACAGCCTTTTCTGAAAAGTTAAGTTAAGGGGGCATGATGGGAAATATAGCCAAATATACTTGACATCTTCCTGGAGACTGCCAGAGCAGAGCACAGTGTTACCAGGTTTGCAATTTTCCTGTGGAAAAAGGCTTTTTTTTTTCTTCTTCTTCTTTTTTATCTGCAAGTCGGGAACATTTAAAATGCTTCTAAAAAGTGAATTTAAAGTAATAAAATAAAAAGCCCAAGTCATACTAAAGTGATATCAAAATGACAAGTGCCAGAGGGAGGAGGAATCAAAAATCTGTAAAAAGACATCAGAAACTGTTGATAGTAGTTTCAGTTTCCCCCCTTTCTTCACTCAAACACATCTACCATCTGCATGTAAAAGGTAAACTGAAATTACTGTAATTCTGTACTGCTTAAATATGCATTTGAAGTACAGTATGGGGATCAACTGATAATGTGTATACATGTCAAACAACAGGTTACAGTTAAATGTTATACAACATAAAAAATGTATTTAATTTTTAATACAGTATTGCATTGCTGCTGGTGCGTCATGTTATGTCTGTAATCTGAGACTGGAGTCATCTGATGCCAGGCAGTGAACAGCACTTTATTGAGAGCATGCAACTATATATACTGTGACCACAGCCTGCCTGACGTCACCACACAGGGCAGGTATGGCAAGCCCAAAGGGCCACACACACACACACACAACATTCTCCCCTTTTAGAAAAGTCCAAAACACACGTGCAATCGAGACCCTCCCCAATTTAGAACCCGAATCACACACTAAGAAAACTAAACTGAAGTCGCTAAAAGGGCCAAAAACAACTAAAACTAGGGAGGACGGGTGGACTGCCGTCCTACACTCACACGGCCAGGTGGATTTTTCTGCTGCCAATACTAAATACGAAAAGTCCATCTATAAATTAAAAATATTGCAGTTTCTAAACTAAACCAAACACAAAATAATCCCAACAAACAAATAAACTCAACACACATTCATATGCACATGTGAACATTATAACTATTATTTCAACACCACAAACATATTTACATTAGAGTTTTCAAGTTATACCACTGCCCACGAGCAGCAAAAGGTAGAACTGGCTCAGAGGCCCAGGGCAGCCCCTCGGTAGGCGCGCCCCTGGAAGCAGCCTGCCCCCGGGGTCGAAGCTGACTTCACTGGTGAGAGTGTCACTTCTCCTCTCCATCGACCTCTTCTCTCATCCAGACCTGCCATCCAACACCGCCTCCCGGGCACACCACAGCCTGCTGGTGTGCTTCCTCAAGGCATCCAACAGTTGAAAACAAGCTGTACCTCATTTCGCCTGTTTTCGCTGTTGGCACCCCTCCCCATAAACCCGAACCCAGTCCGCAACTCTTAGGGGGTTCTTGCTTGGCTTGCACTGTTGCTGCTTGGCACACAGTTTCTCGGTGCCTGTTGGTCCGCCCCTGACCATTTTCAAAACTGCTGCAGTTGTCGCCATTGTAGCCCCATATTCTCTGGCCCACTTCGGCCGAGCTCCGAGGAAAACTGAATCACTTTCATCAGCGTCACTCATCAACCCAGGTGCCTTGCCGTTACGCCCTGCACCCTCGTCCAAGGCTTCTTGAGCTCCGGCACTGAGGTCCTCCTGCACCAACCCTGAGCAAGACTGGCCCCGCTTGATCTCCGTGGTGCCCGGCAAACCTCCGGTCTGCTCACTCTCAGTGCCTGTCTTTGACTACATCTTGTCTCGGGCACAAGGACAGTCCGACATCTCCTCTCCATCGTCCGAGGCACTCAGCTGCACTGCCTCTGCACCCAGCAGTCGCTGCTGTTCCCTGGGGCTCTCAGCATGCTCACGCCCCTCCTCCCGCTGCTCCGACTCTAGCTGCGGGGAAAACTGAGCTGAGTCTGGTCGCTGCTCTCCCCCCCCGTTCTGTCTTCACCACCAGCGCTACGGTCACTCACCGTACTGAGGTTTTCGGCTGGCTTGCCATCCCTCACTTGTAGCTCCGGTCCCACCTTGATATCTAGCTGGTAGCTTGTAGCTTGGTTTTGGCGCGCACCTACCTTCGTGGCTAACTTCACCGTTACCACTAACTGGGCTACTAGCTTCCCTGAGCTAGCTGGCTTAGCTTCTTCTGGCGCCAACAGCTTTACCACCCGCAACTTCATGCTTCTCGTATGTTCGGCAAAATATGCGGCCAGCCGCCCGACAGCATCCGCATAAGACTCCATCTCTCCCAACATGCAGAGAACTTTCCGACCTTCTACGCTGAGATGGTGGTCCAAGAGTCTCCGTGTTCCGCCGAGTCTACTGAGGCCCAACACCGCAATGTATCATTCAAACATAGCCAGCAACTTAGGCTACATAATCGCTGGCTCTCCTGGGTATTGTAGAAATGGTGGTAGAGGTGGAGGTACCCCATACACTTCCATAGTTTCTCCTCGTCGCCAGAATGTTATGTCTGTAATCACAGACTGGAGTTGTCTTATGCCAAGCGGTGAACAGCACTTTATTGAGAACACGCAACTATATATACTGTGACCTCAGCCTGCCTGACGTCACTACACAGGGTGGGTACGGCAAGCCCCAAGGGTCACACACACACACACACACACACACACACACACACACACACACACACACACACACACACACACACACACACACACAACAGGTCAGGCCAGCGCCTTACATGGCAGCTCCACCGCCATCAGAGTGTCAATGTGTGGATAGCAGGATCTGTAAAGCATTTTGGTCATACAGAGATGAGTAAAAAGCACTATATAGCGCCATTTACCGTTCCTGCATTGTTTACTGAGCTGTATTTAGAGTGACACTCCACCAAAAAATTAGTTTTTTTTCACTTGTTAACATGTCTGTAACTTGTTTTTTATGACTTACAAGATATACTAAGAGTAAAATCACTCAAATGTCTCTTTTTTGCAGTGAAGTTTCACTTAAGCCCCGCCCCCTGAGAAAAGGCAAGTTGAGAAAACGTTTTTGGTGATGAAACAATGCATGAAGCTTGCACACAGGTAGTATTCAGCCAGTCAGGAATCTCTGGCCTAACTGAAGTTATCCTCCAGGCTAGTTGGCATTTAACAGCTAGCTGCATTGAAAACTTGACCCAAATTAAAATGGGTTTTCCGGGCTTGTTGTTACGAGCTATTCGGTCTCTGTACGACCGTTGTGAGAGTTTGGTTCGTATTGCCAGCACTCGGTCAGAGTCATTCCCAGTGAGAGTTGGACTCCGTCAGGGCTGCCCTTTGTCACCGATCCTGTTCATAATTTTTATGGACAGGATTTCTAGGCGCAGCCAGGGAATGGCGGGTGTCATGCTTGGTGACCACAGGATGTCACCTCTGTTGTTTGCAGATGATGTAGTCCTGTTGGCTTCATCCAGCAATGACCTACAGCTCTTGCTGGGACGGTTTGCCGCTGAATGTGAAGCGGCTGGGATGAGAATCAGCACCTCCAAGTCCGAGTCCATGGTCCTCAGCCGGAAAAAGGTGGACTGTCCTCTCTGGGTTGGGGACAGCCTCCTGCCCCAAGTGGAGGAGTTTAAGTATCTTGGGGTCTTGTTCACGAGTGAGGGGAAAATGGAGCGAGAGATTGACAGACGGATTGGAGCAGCATCTGCAGTGATGCGGACATTGTACCGGTCTGTTGTGGTGAAG
Source organism: Pholidichthys leucotaenia (assembly GCA_020510985.1). Classification (NCBI taxonomy): domain Eukaryota; kingdom Metazoa; phylum Chordata; class Actinopteri; order Cichliformes; family Pholidichthyidae; genus Pholidichthys; species Pholidichthys leucotaenia. The sequence goes on along the minus strand of CM035840.1, from coordinate 276,287,619 downwards.
AGGGAGCTTAGTTCTAAGGCAAAGCTGTCGATTTACCAGTCAATCTACGTTCCTACTCTCACCTATGGTCACGAGCTTTGGGTAATGACCGAAAGAACAAGATTGCGGATACAAGCGGCTGAAATGAGCTTTCTCCGTAGGATTGCTGGACTCACCCTGAGAGATAGGGTGAGGAGCTCAGTCATCCGGGAGAGGCTCAGAGTAGAACCGCTGCTCCTCCACATTGAAAGGAGTCAGTTGAGGTGGTATGGGCATCTGATTAGGATGCCTCCTGGACGCCTCCCACTTGAGGTGTTTCAGGCACGTCCCACTGGGAGGAGACCCCGGGGCAGACCCAGGACTCGGTGGAGAGACTATGTCTCCCAGCTGGTCTGGGAACGCCTTGGTATCCTCTCTGAAGAGCTGGAGCAGGTGGCTGGGGAGAGGGAAGTCTGGGCTTCTCTGCTTGAACTGCTGCCTCCATGACCCGGACCTCTGGAAAAGTGGTAGAAGATAGATGGATGGATGGAAAATGGGTTTTCCATTAAACTGCTTTTAATGACCAGTGCAGTTTCATTTTCCTGGGCCACCATACATACCACCGAGCGTCTCCTTCAACCGGTAAGTGTTATTATCACCAGATTTATTCTGATAATGTAATGCTAGCCACTATTCTTCTCCTCTCGGTGCCACACGAGTAGGCTGCCTTTTGCAACAGCGGCTCGATTCCGAGTTTTTTTTTTTTCCCTTCCTCTCTCTTTTGATCACTTTTTTTTCACCCCACTTATATCACGGACACACAGATCGTCCCAAATGTCTCCTGAGCCGGTGGACGGAGCCACTGTTTATAGCAGGATACGATACAACAGGGAAGAGCTGCTAGCATTTAACCGCCACCCGGTCCCACTGGAAAAACTCGACATACCGAGAGAATTGAGGTGAAAGCGTCGCGGCTGCCGGGCTGGAGTAAGGCAGAGGACAAAAAATATAAGGTACAGACCCTCCCTTCCATCTGTTGTCATGGGAAATGTACGGTCGATACTGGGAAAGTTAGATGAGCTAGCGGCTATCTCCCGTTATGATAGCACTTACCGGGAGTGCTCTCTCCTTTTGTTTACTGAGACGTGGCTAACTGAACTAGCAGCAGATGCTAACATTGAGCTGGAGGGTTTTCACATGATACGAGCTGACCGAACACCAGAGAGTGGCAAAACTAGTGGCGGTGGAGTGATAATGTATGTTAACAACAACTGGTGCAGACCGGGACATATCACTGTTAAACAACGACACTGCAGCAAAGACATTGAGTTGCTAGCTGTTAGCATGAGGCCTACATATCTCCCGAGAGAACACTCACACGTGATCTGCATTGTTGTTTATGCAAATCCGACGGCGAACGCTGGGACAGCGCGTGATGTCATCCATTCAGTAACCAGCAGGCTGCAGACAGAACACCCAGATGCTCTTCTCCTCATCTCAGGCGATTTCAACCACGTTTCACTGTCTCCCATTCTGCCCACTTTCACCCAGTATGTCACATGCCACACTAGAGACAATAAAACACTGGATTTGTTCTATGCAAACACTAAGGAGGCGTACACCTCATCACAACTCCCCCCACTTGGGAGATCGGATCACAACTTGGTTCATCTCCGACCGGTGTACAAACCCCTAGTGCACAGACAACCTCCGGCCATGCACACTGTGGAGTTATGGTCTGAGGAGACAATGGACACTCTAAAGGACTGTTTTGAAGCCACTGCCTGGAAGCAGCTCTGCGATCCACATGGTGAGGACATCGATGGCCTCATTCACACCTTCACGGGCTACCTCAGCTTCTGTGTGGACAAATCCGTTCCCACCAAGACCATACGGCGTCACTCAAACAACAAACCCTGGATCAACCCTGAGATAAAAACACTTCTGAGAGAGAAGAAGAGGATCTTCAGGTCGGGGAACAGGGAGATGCTGAAGTCCGTACAGAGGGAGCTGAGGAGAAAGATCAGAGAAGGCAAGGACAGCTTCAGGAAGAAGATGGAGGACAAGTTGCAACAGAGCGACATCAGCGGGGTCTGGAGAAACCTCAAAACCATCTCGGGGCTCCAGAATACCTCCCCCCAGGCCACGGGGGGCAGGGAGTGGGCGAACAACCTGAATCTGTTTTTCATTAGATTTGACCAACCGCCCTCCCCCCTGTCTGCACAACAACCACTGCTGCCTCTAAGAAATCAAGTCCTGCTGCCCACTCCCCACTCCACCGACACCCCCCCCACTCCCAACACACAGCCCCCCATCCTGACCCTGACCAAGACCCAGGTGAGGACGGAGCTGAGGAAGATCAAGGCGAGGAAGGCGTCGGGACCGGACGGCATCAGCGCAAAGCTCCTCAAGTCCTGTGCAGACCAGCTGTGTGGGATTGTGACGTATATCTTCAACATGAGCCTGAAACTGGGGAGGGTACCACAGCTGTGGAAAACATCTTGTGTGGTACCTGTACCAAAAACTTCCCACCCCAAAGACCTGAACAGCTACAGACCGGTGGCCTTGACGTCCCACTTGATGAAGACCTTGGAGAGACTGCTCCTTGCTCATCTCCGCCCCCTGGTGGAACCAGCGATGGATCCACTCCAGTTCGCCTACCAGCATGGCATTGGGGTGGAGGATGCGGTGATCTTCCTCCTTCACCGTTCTCTGTCCCACCTGGAGAAGCCCGGGAATATGGTGAGGATCATGTTCTTTGACTTCTCCAGTGCTTTCAACACCATCCAACCGATGATCCTGAAGGACAAGCTGCTGTGTGCAGGGGTGGACCAGCACCTGTCATCATGGATCCTGGACTACCTCACGAACCGGCCTCAGTTTGTGAGAACCCGGGACTGTGTTTCCGACACGATCATCAGTAGCACGGGGGCCCCCCAGGGAACGGTGCTGGCTCCCTTCCTGTTCACTCTTTATACTGCGGACTTCTCACACAACACAACACATTGCCATCTACAGAAGTTCTCTGATGACTCTGCGATCGTTGGTCTCATCTCCAACGGAGATGAAGCTGAGTACAGAGGGCTTATCCAGGACTTTGTGGACTGGTGCCATCGGAACTGCCTCCAGATCAACGCGAGGAAAACTAAGGAGCTGGTGGTGGACTGCCGCAGGCATGGGCAGCCCCTCACAGCACCAGTAAATATACAGGGAACAGACATCGAGATGGTGACATCCTATAAGTACCTGGGTATTCATCTGAACAATAAACTAGACTGGTCACACAATACTGACGCACTCTACAAGAAGGGACAGCGCAGGCTGTTCCTGCTGAGGAGACTCAGGTCTTTTGGTGTACAAGGGGCGCTGCTGAAGTCATTCTATGACACGGTGGTGGCATCAGCCATCACTTTTGGAGTGGTCTGCTGGGGCAGTGGCATTACTGCAGCCAATAGGAAGAGACTGAACAAACTGATTAAGAAAGCTAGCTATGTCCTGGGGCAGCGCCTTGATCCGATGGAGGAGATAGGAGAGAGAAGGACGGTGGCTAAACTGTCATCTCTGCTGGAGTCCGAGTTCCACCCTATGCAGGACATACTGGATGCACTGAGGAGCTCATTTAGCAGCAGACTACATCATCCCAGGTGCACAACCGAGAGGTTTCGTAGGTCCTTCCTACCAACGGCTGTCAGACTGTACAACCTAAGCAGGGCTGCTCGCAGAGATAGCAAAAAGACGTAACAAACTAATAGTTTTTTTGAATGCAAAAGATGCAATAGACTTACACAGTGGTCCTCTCCGGCATACAACTAGGAACATACCAGTCGCTATGGAGGGCGAGAATATGTATGGGCACATAATCATACCATGTAGGATAACTAAATAGACGGTTATGCTGTTTCATCCCACCTAGCAACAATGCTCTGCACTGTGTGTGTTTATATATTTACATATTTATTCCATCTAGCTACAATGCTCAGCACTGGGTGTGTTTATACTGTATTTATATATCTATATATTTATTCCATCTAGCTACAATGCTCCGCACTGTGTTTTTATATATCTACATATTATTCCATCTAGCTACATTGCTCCGCACTGTGTGTGTTTATATACTTGCATATTTATTCCACCTAGCTGCAATGCTCCGTACTGTGTGTGTTTATATACTTGCATATTTATTCCACCTAGCTGCAATGCTCCGTACTGTGGGTGTTTATATATTTACATATTTATTCCATCTAGCTACAATGCTCTGCACTGTGTGTTCATATATTCATATATTTATTCCATCCAGCTACAATGCTCTGCACTGTGTGTCTGTGTGTGTGTGTGTGTATAGATATATTTTATAGTAATATGTACATATGTATATTAGCTGCTCTTGCTTGCTTGTTTTTTTCTTGCCTTCTGATTGTTGCTCTGAGTGTTGCTATCCCTGTGCTGTTGCAATCCTGGAATTTCCCCGTTGTGGGACTAATAAAGGCTTATCTTATCTTATCTTATCTTATCTTATTAGCCTTGTGGGATGTGGGTTGGGCCTAGAAATCACAGATCCTGGCGTCTGAAGGAGGGGGGAAGTGAAATGATTGACATGAAACTAAGACAAAAGGTTTTGTTTTTACAAAAATGGCATAAGATACCATTTTAGACAATCTGGATGTATTTATACAGGGGATTTATAGCCACCAGCGTATGTCTTTAAATATTCTGTCACGTCATAGTCATTTGAGGTTAAAAAATAGAAACACATTCTACGCATGTATTTAACCTGAATAGCACTTTTTTTTTTTAAGTTCTGATACTGAGTCGTTTTGATTGGCCATTGGACTTGTTTTGTCACACATACATGGCAACCCTAGCAGAGCTCAATTTTCCAAGCAGAAAATAATAAGACTTATTTAAGAAAAATCACAGCACCGTAAAAATAGAGGCAGATGTGATGTTTTCAGTAGAGAACAACTTCAGCGACTTCAGTTGTTGTCAGTAACCTTTGCTCAGCACCTGATTGTGATGATCAGGTGAGCATGCTCCCCCTCCCCTCCTGTGTTGTTTTTCCTCTGTCTGTTTCCCACTTCGGAGTTGATTAAGCTCACCTGCATGACCTGCATGAAGATTGCACTCATTCTGCAGCGCAATCTTCAAGGCTGCCCATACTGCAATCCCACGAGGCTACCGACCCCTCTATGTCCCATGTTTGGATGGAGAAAGTGCTGCCCTCCTACAATCCTATCAAACATCAGGGGACCCAGAGATAGCAGACCATCTCATTGAATCGCTAAATACAGCCCGGCGAAAGAAATGGGAGGAGACAGTTGCTGACCAGATCTTTACCCACTCTAGCAGGAAATGTTGGAGCCTCATCCGTCGCCTAGGAGCTGCACAGAAGCCCCCTAGCCAAAGCCGAGCATCCGTCACACCCAACCAAGTTGCATCCCACCTACTGACTATCGCCAAAGCACCCCAAGACAAAGACACCAGAAGAGCAGTTACAACTGAGCTAAAAAAAACACCAAAAAATGCCTGTAGAGGAAACGAACCCTGAACCCTTCGAGGCTGCTGAACTGGAGAAAGTCCTACAGGGCCTGAAATGTGGAAAGGCAGCAGGATACGATAACATCTTCCCAGAATTCATGAAAAATCTTGGCCCCCGAGCCCTAACCTGGTTGACACAATTTTACACAAGGATCACACAAACAAACTCGATCCCAAAGAAATGGCGGACAGCAAAGGTCATTGCCATCCCAAAACCTGGCAAAGACCACAAACTACCAGCAAGCTACCGCCCAATCTCCCTACTCAGCGTTCCTTACAAAATCATGGAGCGCCTAATACTGCAACGCATTTCCCCAGAAATAGAGGATATTCTAAGTGTGGATCAAGCAGGTTTCCGCAAGGACCGCAGTACAGGAGAACAAGTACTGGCCCTAACCACCTTCATCGAAAATGGCTTCGAGAGCAGACTGAAGACAGGGGCTGTGTTTCTCGATCTTACAGCCGCCTATGATACGGTCTGGCACAAAGGCCTCCTCCTGAAACTTATAAAGGCGATCCCTGCTTGGGCAACAGCAATTATAAAAACCCTGCTGACCAACCGAAGGTTCAGAGTCCACCTCGGTCAGAACACAAGTGCATGGAGAATGCAGAAAAACGGACTCCCACAAGGCTCAGTTCTAGCTCCAACTCTGTTCAACCTCTACATAAACGACCTGCCTACTACAAAATCCCGCAAATTCATCTATGCAGACGACATCTGTTTGGCATTCCAAGCACCAGACTTTGAACCACTGGAACGGGTGCTCACGGAAGATCTTGCCAAACTGGACCAGTTCTGCAAAATCTGGCGCCTAAAACCAAGCCCAGCAAAAACCGTCTCCAGTGTATTCCATCTCCACAATGCAAAAGCTGCCAGAGAACTAAACATCCACCTGAGCGGACTCAAGCTTAAGCATGCCCCAAATCCAACTTATCTTGGAGTGACCCTTGATAGGACCTTATCCTTCAAGGAACATCTAAAGGGGACGGCTGCTAAGGTGAAGGTACGAAACAACCTGCTCTGCAAGCTCGCTGGTGCAAAATGGGGGGCGGCAGTCTCCACCCTGCGCACCTCAGCACTGGCCCTTTCATACTCTGTAGCAGAATATTGTGCCCCTGTCTGGTCCAGGTCATCTTACTCACACCATGTAGACACCCAGCTCAACTCAACAATGAGAACTATAACTGGAACAATCCGCTCAACACCACTCCCCTGGCTCTCTATACTGTCAAACATAGCCCCTCCACACATCCGGCGAGCAGGCGCAGTGGTTTAGCACTGTGGCAGCACAGTTTTACCCTTGGCCGGGGGATCGCGGGGATCATGAGATCGTGGGTTCGATTCCAGCCCCCGACCAACAGTGAGCTGTGTGGAGTTTGCATGTTCTCCCCGTGTTGCGTGGGTTTACTCCGGGATTTCTCCGGTTTCCTCCCGCATACCAAAAACATGTAGGTTTAGGGCGCTCGCGCACGCAGCGACCAGCAGCCAGTGGCTTGTCACCAGACTGCAAACCAAGTCTACCTACGGGTACAAATAAGTAACAAAAAAAAAAAAAAAAAAAAAAAAAAAAAAAAAAAAAAAAAAAAAAGGATGCTCCAAAAAGTTAAAGATTTTCCTCACTTGCCAATCCATGCAGATATCTACACCCCACCCACTGCCCGACTTTCATCCAGACGGCCGATTTGGAAAAACCCTCCCCCAGCTGACTTTACCATCCAGACAGCTTGGCAAGAGGAATGGGAGACCAAGGAGGTCCCAAACAAACAGCTGGTGATAAACCCCAACCAACAGGTCCCGGGCACCAACCTCCCAAGGAGACAGTGGTCTACACTCAATCGCTTCAGGACTGGACATGGCCCCTGCTTGGCCAGCCTTCACAGATGGGGCAGTAGCCCTAGCCCACTGTGCGCATGTGGAGAGGAGCAAACAATGGAACACATCATAGAGGTTTGCCCGCTCCAAAGACTGGAAGGAGGATTACACACCCTCCATACAGCAAACCAGGAGGCAACTGCTTGGCTTAAGGACTTTGCATTCGCTAAATAAATAAATAAATAAATAAAACCTGCATGACTGGGCACACCTGCTGCTTCCTCATCTGCCAGCTTGAAAAGAGCCAGTCTGTGAGTACTTCTTCGCTGGACTGTTGGGTATTGCTGCCTCAACATAAGGTTAAGTAACAGTGTTGTGCTTTAGTCTCACCTGTAGTTTGACCATCATTCTCCTCTCCTTCTCAGGTTGCTGCCATTGCAGTGGTGTGTCTCTCCGATGCTGCGCACGCTCACCTGTAGTGATGGCCAAATGAGATTTTCTGGAGGACTTCAGGTCTTTCATCAAAATGGCTCATATAGACAATGCCTCATATGGGACTTCATTTTTTCTACCAGGCCATCTAGTGGACAAAATGTATACAACATGCTGATTTTTACAAGGGTATTATGGTTTAGTGTGTATTTTTTTCATTTCAATAAATGCACTGTCTTTTAAGAAATATCAATGACCATAAGACAAAAAAATAATAAAACAGGTGACTACAGTGAATGTGCCTGTGTTACTTGGTGTGCTTATACTACTTATCCATTTTTATTAAGAAATAATAACATTTTCAACAGTCTTATACTGTCCCAGTATATTCAACTCTGGCCTTATTCTCATGCAGGACACAAAGGCAATAGTGCCTCAGCATATTGATGCGTAATAATGATCCAAGCTCTTTGAAACACAACAACACTCTTCATCTTGCAAATAAAAATGAAATTAAAAGAAAGACACATCTGGGATTCAAACCCAGGTCTCCCTCTTGCAAAACAAATGCATTAACACTAAGCCATCACCTCAGTTACAATAAATGGCCACTATTTGTTAAAAATACATCAATGGTGTGGTGTAATCTAAGGATTACATATGTGGAGCCACTAGGGGGCGACACAGACTGGATGTTGTCAGGAGTACAGCATGATGGATAATAATATGGCGGAGTTCGTGTGTTAATGTTGTCCAGCCAGTTAATAAAGGAGGCTCCGTGTTCACCCAAAGCAGCAGTCTTTATTTATAAAAGAACCCAACACAACATGGTGTCAGAAGTTGGTGCGCTTTGAGGTGAGAAAAGTCAGCTTTGCAACCGGCTAGCGGCTATGCCAGACGAAGTTCAAAGAGCTGCAGCTGCGCCAATTGATCCAGTAATGGCGGCGGCTACTCCAGCGGCAACCTTCACCATTAAACCACCGGAGCCCTTCGACTTTGCGAGACCCCAAGAGTGGGAAAAGTGGATAAGACGTTTTGAGCGTTTTAGACTGGCAAGTAACCTGAATAACTCATCTGAGGCGAACCAAGTTAATACGCTGGTTTATTGCATGGGAGATGAGGCTGACGACGTGCTAAGAGGGCTCGAGCTAACGAGTGTGCAGCGCCAGCAGTACGAGGCCGTTAAAACAGCTTTTGATAGACATTTCGTTCCCAGAAAGAACGTGATTTATGAACGAGCAAAATTCAACAAGCGAGTGCAACAGCCGGCAGAACCAGTAGACTCGTTCATAACAGCACTCTATGCACTGGCAGAAAACTGTGAGTACGGTGCACTTCATGATGACCTCTTGAGAGACAGGCTTGTAGTGGGTCTGAAAGATTCGTCGCTGTCAGAAAGAATGCAGCTTGACAAAGATCTTACCCTAGCTAAAGCTATAACAATGGCAAGACAATCTGAAGAAATAAAACGATAACAAACTGACCTAAGAGGTGAAACTAGCATTATCAGAACAGCCGTGGATGCGGTACACATCAGAAAAGCCAAGCCAAACAAGTTCATAATCAAGGAACAAAAACAGATTAAGTCCTCAAGGCCTCAGCAGACAAAACAAGACAGTAAAGTTTGTTCCAAGTGTGGCAAAGCACCAGCACATGCAGCAGTACGGTGCCCAGCTAAAAACGCGGAATGCCATAACTGTAAAAAACGTGGACACTATATTAGAGTCTGTAGGTCCAACCCAACTGTGAATGAGGTCACTGACAATGCAGACAGATTTTTTCTGGGTGAAGTGGATCTAGGAGAGGATCCGTGGCTGGCAGACATAAATGTGAGAGGAAATAAAGTGACTTTCAAGTTAGATTCCGGAGCGGACGTCACAGTGGTTTCTGACCAAACATTTGAAATCTTCAAGAAGAAAAATGAACAGTTGGAAAAGGCACAAAAACCACTCTACGGACCGGGTGGAACTGCACTAACCGTGTTGGGGTCTATGACAGAGACTATTACATACGGTGACAAGAGCGCTACTGAGAAAATCTATATTGTCAAAAATCTGCGCATGGCACTACTGAGTAGAACAGCTTCCGTGAGACTGAAACTAATTGCCAGAGTTGACACTATAGACCAAGAGACAGTGAGAAAAGCGTACCCCAAGTTATGCGATGGACTTGGGCTTGTTCAAAAGCCATACACAATTAAACTGAAACCTGATGCTAAGCCCTTTTTGCTCAAGGTGCCAAGGCGTGTGCCACTGCCGCTCATGGCTAAAGTGAAAGAAGAGCTCGAGAGGATGGAAAAGTTGGGAGTCATCAGTCGCGTGGAGCAGCCAACAGATTGGTGCTGTGGCATGGTTGTAGCTCCCAAAAAGGACAAAGAAAAGGTACGTATCTGTGTGGACATGACACCTTTAAACGAGTCAGTGTGTCGCGAAAGATACATCCTCCCGTCTGTGGACCAAACGCTAGGCATGCTCACAGGTGCTCAGTATTTTTCAAAGCTTGATGCAAATATGGGATTTTGGCAAATACCACTGTCTAAAGAGTCGGCCTTTCTCACCACATTCATTACGCCATTTGGCAGATACCACTTCAACCGTTTGCATTTGGTATTTCCAGTGCACCTGAACATTTCCAAAACATGATGGTGACAGAGGTTACATCGGGTCTCGACGGAGTCGTCTGTCACATGGATGATATCCTGGTCTGGGGATCCACCAAGGAGCAGCACGATGCAAGACATGCACGCTGTCTTGAAGCGCGCGGAGAAAGCCGGCGTTACGTTGAATATGTCAAAATGTGAGTTTGGCAAAAGAGAGGTCAAATTTCTTGGGTTTATTGTTTCAGCAGAAGGAATGAGGCCAGATCCAGACAAAACCCAAGCTGTTCAGGACATGAAAGAGCCAAGCAACGGGAGTGAGCTCAGGAGCTTTCTCGGAATGGTGAACCAGCTGGGGAAGTTCATTCCGAACCTTTCTGAAAAGGACAAACCATTGAGAGACTTGCTTTCAACAAAGAACATGTGGTACTGGGGGCATGAACAACAAAATGCGTTTTGTCATCTCAAACAAGAACTGTCCTCTGCTCCTGTATTGCAGCTCTATGACCCAAACAAACCACAGAAAATATCTGCAGATGCCTCTTCATACGGATTGGGGGCAGTCATGCTACAGAAAGAGAGAGACGTGTGGTCACCAGTTGCTTACGCTTCCCGATCATTGACACCTACAGAGCAGCGCTACGCCCAGCTGGAAAAAGAAGCGCTGGCTCTCACGTGGGCCTGCGAAAGATTCAATGACTTTATCCTGGGTCTGCACTTTGAACTAGAAACTGATCATAAGCCACTAGTGAGTCTACTGGGAGGACAAGCTTTGGATGCGCTTCCACCGCGTATACAGAGATTTCGTATGCGCCTAATGAGGTACTCATACACTATAAAGCACATCCCGGGCAAAAGTCTCACCACTGCCGACACGCTCTCACGCTTACCGCTCACAAACAGTGTTACTCACACAGACACAGATCTTATGGAGGACACTAACATTTATGTTGACTCTGTGCTAGAGGGACTCCCTACAAGCAGCAAATACCTTGCAGATCTCCAAGAGCAACTGCAGTCCGACAGCGTCTGTTCACAAGTCATGAAATACTGCATAGAAGGCTGGCCGGATCGTAACCAGCTACAGGGAGTGGTGAAGCACTACTGGTCTGAGAGAGCCGTTTTGAGTGTGCATAACGGACTACTACTGAGAGGCACGAGGTTAGTTATCCCTGCTAACATGAGAAATGCAGTTTTGGATAAGATACATGAGGGCCACCAGGGGGTGGTTAAATGCAGAGAGTGCGCCCGTCAGGCTGTATGGTGGCCAGGTTTAAGCAACCAGATCAGTGAAGTTGTACTCAAATGCAGAAAGTGCATACAGGATAGAGTTAATGTGAGAGAGCCTTTAATGCCCACAGATTTACCAGAAAGGCCATGGCAGAAGTTGGGAGCTGATTTGTTCACGCTACAAGACAAAAACTACCTGTTATTAGTGGACTACTTCTCTAGGTATATAGAGATTGCCCAGCTCAGCCCAACTCGCTCTGCCAATGTCATTGTGCATTTAAAGTCTATGTTTGCACGTCACGGAATACCAGAGATACTGATCACGGATAACGGCCCACAGTTTGCAAGTCAGGAAATGGAAGACTTTGCAAAGGAGTACTGTTTTGAGCACGTGACCAGTAGTCCCAGGTACCCCCAAAGTAATGGTGAGGTAGAAAGAGCTGTCAGAACAGTCAAAAACCTAATTAAGAAAGCCAGTGATCCATACCGAGCACTGTTAGCCTACAGAACCACAGCATTGGCAAATGGCTACAGCCCAGCACAGCTTCTCATGGGGCGTAGGCTTCGTACCACCCTGCCAATGCTTCCAGAGGCCTTGCAGCCATGCGTGCCAAATCTGCAACAAATTCGTCACGTGGAAAAGGAGAGACGGATGAGGCAAACAGAATGTTTCAACAAAAGACAGAACGAGAGATTTGGATAAACTGTTACCCGGAAACTCTGTTTGGATTACAGATGCAAAAGCACAGGGCACAGTGACATCTGTCCACAAAACCCCACGGTCCTATGTCATTAGTGGACCACAAGGGACAATCAGGAGGAATCGCACTCATCTTGTGCCTATGTCGATACCAGAGACTGAGATGGAACCACAACGGACCCAGTCAAATGGAAAAGACACTCCTACAGAAACTGTTTCTGAGCCCAATGCACAGGAAACACCAGGTGTTGTTAGAACCAGGTCTGGTAGAGAAGTGATAAAACCAAAGAGACTGGATCTGTAGAGTTGCATGTTAATATTTGTGAAAACAGTGTTGAAGAGAAAAAAAAAATGTTATATTTTGTGTTTTCAGCTAAAAGGGGTCAACTTGGCTTCAGTAAGGGGGATGTGGTGTAATCTAAGGATTACATATGTGGAGCCACTAGGGGGCGACACAGACCGGATGTTGTCAGGAGTACAGCATGACGGATAATAATATGGCGGAGTTCGTGTGTTAATGTTGTTCCAGCCAGTTAATAAAGGAGGCTCCGTGTTCACCCAAAGCAGCAGTCTTTATTTATAAAAGAACCCAACACAACAAATGGGAGAAACACGCTCAAACTTTTCCTAAACAGGAGGAGTCCATGTTTTTGGTGCTGGCTCCATTTGAAAACTGGCTGTGACAAATCCCTTACACAGTCAAACATGACTACACAAAACGTGAGGGACGGGGATTTCCATTGGGTATTGCTGCTCTCTTTATTATTTGATGTTGCGTGCAAAAGCATGAACGGCTTCCTGACCCAGTCACGTGGTCCAACATCAACACATACGTCAAGATGTACGCCTCGAAACACTCCTCGCCAAATATTTCCTGGATAAGATCGGATCACTGGTGCTTGCCTTACCATCACTACTCACATGCCCTTCCACCATCTTGTCTGGAGTCTCCTGCTACACCCGGTCAAACTACAGTTCCTCTCCTTCCCTTCACTATTCCTTGCTCCTGCTGGCGTCTCTGGTCCCATTCCCCGCTAGCTCCAACTCCTCTGCACACTGGGTCACATCTGGGCCCTCTGTTTATTACTGTAAAATCTCTCTCCTCTCTTTATCATCTCTCCTCTCCAATTATCCTTTACTAATCATTTCCTGTTTCTCTCTCAGGCCCTGTGCTGCCTCTAGTGTTTTTCTTTTTCAATAAAAACATGTTGTACTTTTACTCATGTCTGTGTGTTCCTCTGGTGCCTCTGCTTTGCATGTGAGTCTTTGGCTAGTGAATTATGACACTGGTTTTCTGACAGGTGAGTTCATGTTTTCGTTGTGGGGTGTGTGCATGCGCATGGAGTAGCCCACAGTACTGTGGGCCCAGATGGCAACAGAAATCATGCAGGATGTATGTAAAGTGTGATACGACATTTTTGTGAGGAAACTGGACGTGGGAAGGTTGTAAATTTCCAAAATGGTTTTGTATTTTGTAGAAATGCAGGCAACATTTTAACCAGTAATTTCATTTTCAGGGCTGACACACCAATTTCGTTTCATATTTTTGTGAGAGTCAAATCTAAATGCACTGTTTTACACCAGGCTTTGCTGTTTGTCTAAAATGGACCTTCAGATGATGTTTGTGTTCAGGAACAGGGAAATATGCAGCGAGAATCTGGCAACCCTACAGGTGGCGGAGACAATGTATGGCAAGCATCAGAATGGCAAATTTGGCAGTTACTGTTTGTGTTGGTTTCTTACAGTTGCTTAGGAGTAACACTGGCGGAACAGCTGATACTTCCAAAAGCTGGCTGTAATGCCATCCTGAATGGGGATGGGGGAGGGCCATTTGTCCTGAATGGTGTGGTAAAGGGAGATGCCCCAGCTGGGATGAGAGGAGGTGAACAGGCTAAGCGATGAGATGGAGGCTTACTGGTTGAGGTGCTGTAGAGAATGTCCAGTCTGCCAGGGAAATAAGTCCACCTGTGCACAGGTTTGGTCCTGGGAGAGAGCATAAAGAGTTGAGGTAATCGTTGAGGCTTACATGAGCCCACGTTGGAGGGGAGGGTTTTTGAGAATGGGAAGAAGCACTGGGCTGCATGCAGAAGAGAGGAGCGCTCTGGTCTGGATGGAGGTCATCTAACATCTCCATGAAGGTCTGAGTTCACCCTCTGTTTAAAGGGCCGCCTAATTAGAGGCACAGGTGTGAGTGGCGCCGTAGCTGGGGAGATGAGAGCAATTGGAAGATAACAGTGTACAGCTCTAACAGATAATTGTTTAACTTGCTGTGGTCAAGAGGCATTCTTTATTTTTAAATGCTTCACTATGTGAGTAGATTCATAGTACAAGTAGATTCTTACTTGGTACTTATGATTCACTCAGAAATTGAAACTAATCCCATCTCTAACTCATGGTGAAGAACTTTCCAGGCAGCGTATTCGTAAGATAAGCCTTTATTAGTCCCACAATGGGGAAATCCCAGGATTGATCGTAGGAGCTTTGATTTTCATGACCAACTTTTTTATTTAGTGATTTATTTTTTTTTATAATACAAAAAGAGAAGACAAACCGGTAAATACTGTAAATCTACCCCCCCACACCCAAAAAAAAAAAAAAAAAAATCAGACCTCTAGGAATTATGATAATCTGTACAGAAGTTTTGAAGGATCGTTTTAAGTGAGAGCCAAGCTTCAGTCGTAGACTCCTTTGTCCAGTGTAAGCAAGAAATAGTCAATTCCAAACATAAAATGTCCAAAAAAGTCAATATCCAAGCCTGGACAGAGATGGAATGTGGGGGCTTTACCCCTATTTTTTTTCTTTTTTCCAGCTGTAAGCCCAGAGAGAACCCCATGCCATTCCACTAAGGAAAGCCTCAGGTGGTGGGAAAACCCTACCGAGTCACACTGCTCTGTTTGCTTGGGCCTCATCTTTATTGCACCGCACATGTTTACCTTTTGAAAGTCATCCGACTGTGATGCGAAAGAGATAACTATTTAGTTTACCTCTTGTTAAAACTAATGACATAATCACCATGAAATGCAACTGCGATCTGTCACTTTTTTGATGGTGTGTGTTTAAATGCTCTCCTACAGGGCTGTCCGTGGAAAGAGTTTGATTTAATCAAATGAATTACAGTTCATGAAAACCTCCCAGTCGACAGTGTCAGCCCAGTTGACGTCCACCACATCAGAATATTAGTCCAAATTTTAGCTGAAAGTTGGCACCCCTGTTTTGGGAGTAAACAATATCAAAATACTGTGTCATGCAATACACAACAGTTAGCTCTGGTTGAGCAATTTCAATGGACAGTAGCCTTTCTCACAGTGCTGATGCCAGTCCTTTTGTATCATGACTGTATCACTGCTGCATAGATAATTATCAATAATTAGCCTAGTCACTGGTGTTTACTTATAATAATGAACATGTACATACCATGGTGTAAACTGTGTCTTCTTTTGAGCAGCAGGAGGCTGTTTGACAAGTGACAAATAAGGTTTTGTATTGAGTTGTCAGTTAAGAAGTTGTGCTTGTGGAATTGTTGTAAAATAGCAATAACTTTTGGTCTTGATGTTTTCTGGTTTAGTGCTTTCAAATAAAAAAAATTTTGAATCTTATAATGGTTTGGAAAACCCTTTTTTGTTAACCTCCGCCAAGGAGGCAATGTTTTCATCCATGTTGCTTTGTTTGTCAGCAGGACTACGTTAAAAACTAGAGGACGGATTGGGATGAAATCTTCACCAAAGGTGGCCCGTGGCCTAAAGATGAACACAGTCGATTTTGGTGGTGATCTGAGAGTACATACCTCTGCCTAGGACCTTGTTTGTACTGTATTTGTGCAGCAGGATTACACAAAAACTACTGGATAGATTTTGATGAAATGTTCTCCAGAGGTGGTCCTTGGGCTAGAGAGGAACCCATTACATTTTGTTGATGAGCTGAGAATGCATACCCCTGCCAAGGTGCTTATCTTCTCACAGTGTGTTACCAGGAGTTCTCCAAAACTACTGGAACAAGTTCGATGAAATTTTCACCAGAGGTGGCTCTTGGGCTGTGTGAACCCATTTGATTTTGGACGTGATCCATGAGTGCAAACCTCCACCAAGGCCCTGTCTGGCATTGTATGGAGGGATGAAGCTTGGGATGATGCTTTTGGGAGGGATGATGCTTTTCTAGTTTAATTTGTCCTCAGATGGGATTTATGAAAACATAGCTTTCACTTTCTAATGTTCTTTGTTGTCTCCCACTGCTCTGGGTTTTCCCCACATAATCCCACCAAGACATACAATAAACAGCAAGTTTAGAAAGCTTGGGATCAGTCCGCCAAGGTCTCCGCCTTTGACCGCCACCTAATCCACATAGCACCGGACCCCCATGATCCCTCCTGCAGGTGGTGAACTCACTGGAGGGCGGACCCATGTAACTCCTTCGGGCTGAGCCCGGCCGGGTCCCATGGGTGGAAACCCGGCCACCAGACGCTAGCCTTCGAGCCCCTCCCCCAGGCCTGGCTCCAGGGTGGGGCCCCGGTAACCCCATACCGGGCGGGGTACACTGAATCCTTGATATACAATTTATCATGAGAGTCTGTTGGATCGTTCTTAGTCTGGCCCTTCACCCAGGACCAGTTTGTCCCTCGTAGATTTTTGTGGGGGGGTGCTTCGGGAGTATGGGGTATCGGGCTTGTTGTTACGAGCTATTCGGTCTCTATACGACCGTTGTGAGAGTTTGGTTCGTATTGCCAACACTCGGTCGGAGTCATTCCCAGTGAGAGTTGGACTCCGCCAGGGCTGCCCTTTGTCACCGATCCTGTTCATAATTTTTATGGACAGGATTTCTAGGCGCAGCCAGGGAATGGAGGGTGTCATGCTTGGTGACCACAGGATCTCATCTCTGTTGTTTGCAGATGATGTTGTCCTGTTGGCTTCATCCAGCAATGACCTACAGCTCTTGCTGGGACGGTTTGCCGCTGAGTGTGAAGCAGCTGGGATGAGAATCAGCACCTCCAAGTCCGAGTCCATGGTCCTCAGCCGGAAAAAGGTGGATTGTCCTCTCCGGGTTGGGAACAGGCTCCTGCCCCAAGTGGAGGAGTTTAAGTATCTTGGGGTCTTGTTCACGAGTGAGGGGAAAATGGAGCGAGAGATCGACAGACGGATTGGAGCAGCATCTGCAGTGATGCGGACGTTGTACCGGTCTGTTGTGGTGAAGAGGGAGCTTAGTTCTAAGGCAAAGCTGTCAATTTACCAGTCAATCTACGTTCCTACTCTCACCTATGGTCACGAGCTTTGGGTAATGACCGAAAGAACGAGATCGCGGATACAAGCGGCTGAAATGAGCTTTCTCTGTAGGATTGCTGGACTCACCCTGAGAGATAGGGTGAGGGGCTCAGTCATCCGGGAGAGGCTCAGAGTAGAACCGCTGCTCCTCCACGTTGAAAGGAGTCAGTTGAGGTGGTATGGGCATCTGATTAGGATGCCTCCTGGACGCCTCCCACTTGAGGTGTTTCAGGCACGTCCCACTGGGAGGAGACCCCGGGGCAGACCCAGGACTCGGTGGAGAGACTATGTCTCCCAGCTGGTCTGGGAACGCCTTGGTATCCCCTCTGAAGAGCTGGAGCAGGTGGCTGGGGAGAGGGAAGTCTGGGCTTCTCTGCTTGAACTGCTGCCTCCGCGACCCGGACCTCCGGAAAAGCGGTAGAAGATGGATGGATGGACATACAATAAACAATGTTAAGATTAGCTCAACTCATAGGATCATTTACTTAATTTTCGTCCACATTTTCTATAGATATTTTTGATAATATCTTTACCATGACATCTGCCAGCCATGATAACTATACAGTGAAAATCTGGATATGGTGAACCCAGAAATATGCCATGTGCTGTATATTGACCCATATAGATTTAGAATAATAATAAGACTATGGATGTTGTCAGCTAAATTGTGTACCTTAACCATGCGCTTACATCAGTGCAATTTTTGCACAGTTTTATAATGCTTTTTGTTGTTACGAAACAGATGAATTTTCTGAGCTAAGGAAATCCAGCATTGTAAAACTAGGGAAACCTCATGTATTTTTTGCTTTCTCTGTGTGCCATGTTGTTGTCATTTTAGAAAAAAAGAGTAGGTACTACGTCAGTTACATCCATCTTTTAATATTTTTTCCATGAAAAAGAAATTGCATCTGAGCTAGTTTTAAGACTGCAAAGATACAAAGAACCCATCACATCTCCTTCCTATTGAAGAACAGAAAATCCTTGTTCCAAAAGATAGCAGGATAACAAAAGGGATTCCCAACATTTCAGATAGTGTAAGCATTTTTAAATTGTTTCTTTATGCTTTAAAACATGCAATTAATTCTCCATACTTTCAAATTAAAATTACACATTATATTTGCAGACCAAAATGAAAATGAACTTGCAACATCATCAGTGCTGTGAGTTCAATGCTGGCTTGTGTGAATTATATTTTACCGCCCTCCCCAGCAAATCTAATTTTAATCTGAGGTTTCATATTGGTACTTTTTTTTTTTTTTTTTTTTTTTTTTTTTTAGGTTTCAGGTGTTTCCTTAATCCTACTACTCTCATTCACTAAAATGTTGCCCTGTACAGTATTACATAACTTCATATTTTGAGCTTTTTCCAGATTGCTGCAACAGGCAGTTATGAAAGAGAAAAAGGCTGGTGTATAAATATCCATCAGTTTATGGTGTGTGAAGTTATATTCATTGTACAGCATTTAAAATGAAAACAAAAACAAATTAAAATCACTTTTAGGCTAAAACCAAAACGCACATTTAACTCGGTGCCACGCCCATCTGTGTACATTAGCGCATGGCTTTGTCGTCTGTATTTTCAGAGTATTGCCAGTACAGGATTATAGACAGTGGTGTGAGAAAGTGTTTGCCTCCTTCCTGATTTCTCTTTGTGTGTGTGTGTGTGTGTGTGTTTGTCGCACTTAAATGTTTCAGATCATCAAACAAATTTAAATAGACAAAGATAACACAAGTACACACAAAATGCAGTTTTTAAATGGTGTTTATTATTAAGGGGGAAAAAATGCAAACCTACATGGCCCTGTGTGAAAAAGTGATTGCCCCCTAAACCTAATAACTGGTTGGGCCGCCCTTAGCAGCAACAACTGCAATCAAGCGTTTGCGATAACTGGCAGTGAGTCTGTGCTGTGGAGGAATTTTGGCCCACTCATCTTTGCAGAATTGTTGTAATTCAGCAACAGTGGAAGGTTTTCGAGCATGAACTGCCTTTTTAAGGTCATGCCACAGCATCTCAATCGGATTCAGGTCAGGACTTTGACTAGGCCACTCCAAAGTCTTCATTTTGTTTTTCTTAAGCCGTTCAGAGGTGGTTTACCTTTTGTTCTTATTAAAGACAAAAATAAAAAGGAGATGTTTTTTTACCTTCTTTACATGTTTCTACTACGTAGCCTACGAAGGCTGCAGTGCACAGTTGAAACATGTAAAGAAGGTAAAAAACATCTTTTTATTTTTGTATTTAATAAGAACAAAAGGTAAATAATTGAAAGAACACAAAATGAACCTACTTGAGCCATTCAGAGGTGGACTTGCTGGTGTGTTGTGGATTATTGTCCTGCTGCAGAACCCAAATGCACTTCAGCTTGAGGTCAGGAACAAATGGCCAGACATTCTCCTTCAGGATCTATTGGTAGACAGCAGAATTCATGGTTCCATTTACCACAGCAAGTCTTCCAGGTCCTGAAGCAGCAAAACAGCCCCAGACCATCACACTACCACCACCATACTTTGCTGTTGGTATGATGTTCCTTTTCTGAAATGCTATGTTCCTTTTATGCCGGATGTAATGGGACACACACCTTCCAAAAAGTTTAACTTTTGTCTCGTCAGTCCACAGAGTATTTTCCCAGAAGTTTTGGGGATCACCAAGATGTTTTCTGGCAAAACTGAGATGAGCTTTTATGTTTTTTTTGCTCAGCAGTGGTTTTTGTCTTGGAACTCTACCATGCAGGCCATTTTTGCCAAGTCTCTTTCTTATGGTGGAGTCATGAACGCTGACCTTAACTGAGGCAAGTGAGGCCTGCAGTTCTTTGGATGTTGTTGTAGGGTCTTTTGTGACCTCTTGGATGAGTCATTGCTGTGCTCTTGGGGTAATTTTGGTCGGCTGACCAATCCTGCGAAGGTTCACTACTGTTCCATGTTTTTCTCATTTGTGGATAATGGCACTCACTGTGGTTCACTGGAGTTCCAAAACTTTAGAAATTGCTTTATAGCCTTTTCCAGACTGATGGATCTCACTTACTTAGTTTCCCATTTGTTCCTGAATTTATTTGGATCGCAACATGATGTCTAGCTTTTGAAGATCTTTTGGTCTACTTCACTTTGTCAGGCAGGTCCTATTTAAGTAATTTCTTGATTAAGAACAGGTGTGGCAGTAATCAGGCCTGGGTGTGGCTAGAGAAACTGTACTCAGCTTTCCACAGTTAATGTATGTTTTAACGGGGGGGGGATCACTTTTTCACACAGGGCCATGTAGGTTTGGATTTTTTTTCCCTTAATAATAAACACCTTCATTTAATAACTGCATTTTGTGTTTACTTGTGTTATCTTTGTCTAATATTTAAATTTGTTTGATGATCTGAAACATTTAAGTGTGACAAACGTACAAAAAAATGAGAAATCAGAAAGGGGGCAAACACTTTTTCACACCACTGTACAGTATGATTTCGACCGTTCTCAGCAGGCGATGATGATTCCACTTGATTAACAAACTAGTGACGATGAACATCTGGAAGTAATTAACCTTGAGACCTGCATTTATGTCCATGAACCATCAGGCATCAGAGGGATTTTGGGCTTAGCTCCAGTTCTTCAAAGCCCATTTCTTTCTCCAGCAACTACACACTTTATCATTATACCGAGGGAAAGACTGCAGTAATTTCCATGTTTATTTGATTGTAGCTCTGGGGGTCAAAGGCCGTTTTCACTTAACCTTACCCAAAACTAACAGGGAAAGAAATAAGAAAAAAAAAAGAAATCCCTGCAACAAAGTGCTGAATCCTGAAGAGACGTTAATTGCTATTTATCCATGTTTAACAAATTAGCAACCTTGAAAGATGGTGCTAACAATCCCAATAAATTAAATTAAGAAAATACAGCAATTAGCCATACTGCATCTCAAATCGAGTTATAGACAGATTCCTCTCTCATGACCTTCTGTCTTGTTGCCATGGGGGCTAATTTTGCTGGGCTTGAAAAAAAAATGTCCAAGTTTCAAATTTTGCTCTTGCCAGTGCTGAAATGCTGTGTGTGCACGACACACTGGGAGAAATAAGCAAGATTGTAGAAGCTGCAATCTGTATCCACCTGATCCAGTAATTTGAAGTCAAGGTTACAGAGGTAGCACAACCTGAAGAGAGTTTGATGCGAACGCATGTAGCAGTCTTGCTTAGGACAAAGCAAAAAAAAAAAAAAAAAAAAGGGAGTCAGGCTGCTATTCATCTGTGGTGCATTCAGAAGCTATTGTGAAGTTGTGGATTTAGCATTTCAATTAGTAGATACATTGATTTCATGCTAAAAATCGCAAAGGCATGACATGAAGACAGTCATAAAATCTTGTTAATATCAGTTAAAATAATATAATTTTGACACCTTCTTTGATTAAAAAGGCTCCAGTTTATTTGGATTTTCCTCAGAAAATGAATACATCTCAGGGCATTGTCAGCTATGCAAACAGAGCAGCTTGGAACAGACTTGTGTGAGCAGCCTGCTAAACCAAATGGCATTACAAAGCTAATCCATCCCTGGTAAATTTTGTAGTGAAGAAAAGACAGAGGAAGAGAAAAAAAAAAAATAAATCAGTGAATTCCCCCTGCAGGGCATATATCTATTGTTTCTTTTAAAGCAACACTATGTAGGATTTTCACCTTTAATGTTTAAAAGATAATTTTCATGCTCCATCAGCCTCTGATGAGGTGAAGGTCAGTTGCACCATAGCCTGAATGGGCCTGCTTCACCTCCAACGGCACTATGCAACATTCCTGTTGTGGTAGGAACACAGAAAGGACAACTGGCACATTTTACAGCCTGAGTCTCATTAGCCAATCATAGAGCACGACTCTTTTAACCTACAAATAAAGTGTCTTATAATTGGCTATGGAACTAAAGCAATAAAATGTGACGGTTGTATGACTTATTAAATGTTCCTTCAAGAAACAGAAAATTTAAACAGTGTTGCTTAAATAAAGAATACAGTGTGTTTCCTCTCTGCATAGTATCCAGTATTATTAGTATTTGTTGTGTCTTGAAAGCAGCTCCAACATCATCTGTCAACAGGAAAAGTAACAGGAGCACCATCACGGTGGATTGTTTGTCTTTTTGACTCGCACACAGGATTAGTAAAAACTTTTGATTTTGCTGAAGTTTTCACCAGAGGTGCCCCTTGGACAATAGATGAACCCAATAAATTTTGGCAGTGATCCAGGAGTGTATAACGCGCCACCAAGGCCCAATATTAAAGAAAGGAAAAAAAGTGATTCAGAATCCACATCCTGACTCAGATCACCTCCAAAATGTAATGAATTCATTTATACCACAATGGCCACCACTGGTGAAAACTTCACCAAAATCCACCCAGGACTTTTGTGTTCACAATCAAATAAACACACAGACAGACTGACCGTTGTGTAGGTATTGTGGCCGACACACATTGTGGGCTCACGCTGCCACAGAGACAGAACTGAATGTGTATTGTGGAGTGTCACGTCTGCAAGGACTGAGGACTCAAATCTACAGGAGGTAACAAGGAAGTGTGAGATTTGTCGCTTTGTCCCACAGAAGACGCCCCGGAGGGTATTCCGGTTCATCAAGAAATGAGAGACAATGGTGAAGCTTCAAAGGGATGCTTTGTAACTGTATGTTGACTGAAGACACCATGTGACTTGAATTCTGATGCTGGAAATGTATAAAAGGGGGTTGAAGTATGATTCTTTCTTTTTCCTGCTTTGAGAATGCTAGGAGCTTGTGTTCTGTCAAATAAAGCTGGTTTATGACTGAAACTCAGCCTCGTTATTTGAGCATGCTCCTACACTGGTGACCTACGACGGAGAATGAGCAATGAGAATTCTTCCGAACCGGGCTCGGTGGAAGCCAGCCTGATGGCCGCCTCCACGCTCCGGCTGCCCGATTTCTGGCAGCACAGCCCGCGCTCATGGTTTAGCGCAATCGAGGCGCAGTTCAACCTCCGGAGAATCTCCAACGACGACACAAGATTCTACCACGTGGTAGCGAAACTGGACAGCGACACGGTCCAGAGAGTGGAGGATTCGGTTAATCATCCACCAGACAGCGACAAGTACAGTGCATTGAAAGACGCGCTGATCAGCCATTTCACCCCCTCAGTCCAACAAAGAGCAGAGGGGCTCCTGGCGCTGACGGAGGCAGAAAACGATAGACCTGCGGACCTGATGGTGAAGATGCTGCAGCTCAAAGCCTCCGAGGATGGCGAATTCATTTTCGCCCACCTATTCCTTCGAACCCTGCCACCAGCAGTGAGAGTGGCCCTGGCAGAGTCACCCCGATTGGCCAAGCGAGACTACCATAGGTTGAGCAAGGAGGCGCAGAAGTTGGTCGATGCCCACAAGCAGAACGCGGTTTCGGCCGCGGCGGCTAGTTCGGGAACGGCGTCCGGAGACAGCTTGGGTCCAGCGGCACCAGACGCACCAACAACGGCGGCGACCGGAGCCAGACGACGCGGAGCGGAGAACGGCTCGTGCTTCTACCACCGCCGTTTTGCAGAGAGAGCGCACAGGTGCGTCCCACCGTGCAATTTTAAACGCCAGGACCGAGGGCCGGTAGCAGCCGCGACTCTCGGCAATGAGAACAGGCTGCTTTACCTGACGGATGCACGCTCGGGGAAACAGTTCCTCGTGGACACGGGCTCGCAGCTGAGCTTCGTCACGCCCACCTACGCGGAACGGCTCTCGCCTTCTAAAGCCCCCTGGGTGTCAGTGTCAGCAGCGAACGGCTCCACAATTAAAACGTTTGGTGAGAGGACCATGCTTCTGTCCTTACAAGGCCGTTCATTTGAGTGGACATTTATTGTAGCAGCAGTCAGTTTCAACATGTTAGGGGCTGATTTTTTGTGCTCACATGGTTTATTGGTTGATCTTGCTAATAGACGTCTGATTAATGCACTGTCTTTTCATTCTATTCCCTGCACAGCTCGGGTGGCCCCGCCAACTGCACATGCCAGCGTCTCAGCCGCGGGTGGTAAGTTTCACACTCTGCTTGCTCAGTTTCCAGCACTCACAGTCCCCACTTTTTCAGCAACGGTGGCCAAACATGGGGTAGAACATTTCATAACAACCACAGGCCCTCCCGTTTTTGCAAAGGCTCGGCGTTTGGACCCAGCTAAACTGGCCATCGCGCGCGAGGAGTTCACTAATCTGGAAAAACTAGGCATCGTTAGACGCTCCAAGAGCGCTTGGGCTTCGCCGTTACACATGGTCCCAAAGGCTGACGGCTCGTGGCGGCCTTGCGGCGATTTCCGCAGGTTGAACAACGTTTCAGCTCATGACCGCTACCCGATTCCGCACATTCAGGATTTTTCTGTTCATTTGGCGGGGGCGCGCATTTTTTCTAAAATAGACTTGGTGCGCGGCTATCACCAGGTTCCAGTGCGCGCGCAGGATGTACCCAAAACAGCGGTCATAACTCCTTTCGGCCTTTTTGAGTTCTTGCGCATGCCTTTTGGCCTCAAGGGGGCCGCGCAGACTTTCCAACGCATGATGGATGCAGTTTTACGCGACCTGCCTTTCGTGTTTGTTTATTTGGACGATATTTTGGTAGCCAGCACGTCCGAAGGCGAACATGAAAAACACCTCACAGCAGTTTTCCAGAGGTTGGCAGAGCACGGGTTAATAGTGAACCCAGCGAAATGCCAGTTTGGGGTGGCGCAGATTGATTTTTTGGGACATCGCGTTTTGGCAGAGGGAGCAGTTCCCCTTCCAAATAAAGTGCGTGCCATAACAGATTTTCCGCAACCTCAAACGGTTAAGGCGCTTCAGGAGTTTCTAGGGATGGTTAATTTTTACAACCGTTTCCTCCCAAGCGCAGCACGACTCATGAAGCCATTGTACACCGCGTTAAAAAAACAAAAGCCCGCAAATAAAGTCGAATGGTCTCCGGAGCGGGAGCGCGCTTTTGCCCAGGTCAAATCAGCCCTGGCAAATGCAGTTTTGTTAGCGCACCCAGTTCCAACGGCCCGCATGGCGCTCACCACTGATGCTTCCGATGTAGCGGTGGGGGCGGTAGTTGAACAGTTTGTGGCAGGTACCTGGCAACCCCTCGCGTTTTTCAGCAGGACCTTGCGCGATAGTGAACGGAAATACAGCGCATTTGACAGGGAGCTTTTGGCCCTACACTTGGCCATCCGTCATTTTCAGTTCTGGTTAGAGGGGCGACGTTTCACCGCTTTTGTGGATCATAAACCGCTAACGTTTGCGATGGCCAAAATTTCAGAACCCTGGTCAGGCCGGCAACAAAGGCAACTAGCCGCAATATCGGAGTTTACTACTGATATTCAGCATGTCGCGGGTAAACACAATGTTGTAGCAGACTGCCTCTCGCGTGCAATAGCACCGCCAAGCCCTATAGGGGCAGACTCTGTAGCCATGGCCGCGGGCCCGGGCAGCGACGCGGGAGCGCACGCAGCCCCGGTCTGTGTTGGGTTAGATTATGCAGCCATGGCTGCGGAGCAGGTTAACGACGCGGACGTGCGCGCGCTCCAGTCTGGACCAACAGGGTTAAGGCTGGAGCAGAGGGTGCAACAAAACGGTATGCCCCCGCTAATCTGCGATGTCTCCACGGGACGGCCCCGTCCTGTGGTGCCAACCGCGTGGCGTCGCCGTGTTTTTGACTTGGTCCATTCTCTCGCGCACCCGGGGGTGCGCGCATCGATCAAATTGGTGGGGGAGAAATTTGTTTGGCCCGGGTTGCGCAAACAGGTCAAGGAATGGGCAGCAGCCTGCGTAGCGTGTCAGCGAGCTAAAATACACAGACACACTAAGGCCCCGTTAGAACCTTTCCACATTCCCGCTAAGCGTTTTGATCACGTGCATATTGACCTGGTCGGCCCGTTTCCGTTATCACACGGGCACACACATCTTTTGACGATGGTAGACCGCACCACGCGCTGGCCAGAGGCGATTCCTCTGACATCAACCACAGCGGAAGAAGTTGCGCGAGCATTTTTAACAGCATGGGTTGCGCGTTTTGGTGTACCGTTGGACATAACGTCCGACAGGGGTCCCCAATTTATTTCCGAGCTATGGTCATCGATGGCCCGCAGCTTGGGGGTGAAGATTCATCGCACCACCGCGTATAACCCCCAGGCCAATGGTTTATGCGAACGCTTTCACAGGTCATTGAAAGCAGCCCTCAGAGCGTCGCTAACGGATACAAATTGGGTAGACAAACTTCCATGGGTGTTATTAGGGTTGCGTTCTGCACCTAAGGAAGATTTGCATGCTTCCCCGGCTGAATTAGTTTTCGCTCAGCCGCTCCGTTTGCCCGGGGAATTTCTTCCTGATAATCCCGCACCTAATGGCCCCCCCGCTCAGCCTTGGCAGAGCGGCTCAGGAACAAACACGCTTCCTGGCCCGGTCCATCACAGTTTCCCACACGTTTTTGTGCCCAAGGCTTTAAAAAATGCAGAGTTTGTTTTTGTTAAACATGACGCCCAGCGTCCAAGTTTGCGGCCGTTTTACGACGGACCGTTTCGAGTGCTGGAGACCGGGCAGAAGCATTTTCTGCTAGATTTAGGGGGCAGAAGGGAGCTGATTTGCATTAACAGACTCAAACCCGCTTTTGTTCTGGCTGACGAGGAGGTGCAACTCGCGAGGCCCCCCCGCCGGGGCAGGCCACCGAGAAGACATTCTCCAAAGTCTTCACAGAGAGGTGCTAACAGCTTTAATCCACAGGTGCAGAGAGATGTTGCAGGGGCAGCCAAGCCAGGTTGCAGCAGATTCGGCAGAAGATTAAAACCTAGGCAGTTGGTGGATTGATTAGCGATGTATGGAGTGCTTTGTGTTTCTCTTTTTGTTATGCCATGCAGATTTTGCCTTACTCGACGTTTGGGGGGGGTAGTGTGGCCGACACACATTGTGGGCTCACGCTGCCACAGAGACAGAACTGAATGTGTATTGTGGAGTGTCACGTCTGCAAGGACTGAGGACTCAAATCTACAGGAGGTAACAAGGAAGTGTGAGATTTGTCGCTTTGTCCCACAGAAGACGCCCCGGAGGGTATTCCGGTTCATCAAGAAATGAGAGACAATGGTGAAGCTTCAAAGGGATGCTTTGTAACTGTATGTTGACTGAAGACACCATGTGACTTGAATTCTGATGCTGGAAATGTATAAAAGGGGGTTGAAGTATGATTCTTTCTTTTTCCTGCTTTGAGAATGCTAGGAGCTTGTGTTCTGTCAAATAAAGCTGGTTTATGACTGAAACTCAGCCTCGTTATTTGAGCATGCTCCTACAGTATGCACTCGCTGGGTGAACTCTTGTTTTACAGATGCAGCAGTATACATGTAGACCCATAGAGATATACTGTATATGGACTGGAGGGGACATGGCTAGCTGCCAGGCTAGTCGCAGTCAGCCAAGTGCGGCCGCCATATTGATCAGATGTGGGAAATAGGAGAGTAATAAAGTCACCAGGATAAAATTAACAAAGGATGAGATTGCTGGCATTCAAGAAGCAAACACCAGTGTCTGCTAGTGACCACTGCTGGCATGGTAGCTGAAGCCAGGAGTGGAGCGGTAGAGGCAGGGGGTTACTCTTTCACTTGGCATTATGGGCGCAGTCGGGGCTACGTCACTTCCGGTTAGTAACACATCGCCGCCATCTTAACTAGGTGAAAACAACCCGTTACCAAGCATTGTCGAGTGCAGTTTTTTGACTTTTTCTCATGGCATGTGACTACGTAGAAAAGCTTGATGAGTCAGCCAGGCTACGTTATCAGGAGAAGCTGACAGCAAGTGGACTGACAGATTGCCTATACAAACTACCAGCCGGAAAATGGGTTAATGACCCGACCAGGTGGCCAGCTGTGCAGTGGCCGGACATTACTTGATCGACACCCCTGGTAAGCATATTTGCTTCGACCCATATTAACATGATTAACCCTCTTACATGTTTTGAATGTTTTTAAGGAAAGGCCCCTATGGGTAACATGACCAGTCCATTAAATATCAGGGCAGCACAGGAGTAATTCTTAAAAGAAATAATTAAACAAGAAAATGTTCACTGATGCTAAACACTGCTCAGGTGCGCTTGTGTTGGATCGAAATAAGTGTAGGCGGACACGAGTGAAGTTTAAAAGGGTGCTTCATGCAGACAGTCAACTTACATACCCGGCTAATGCATGCATGGCACATTAGACAGCAGGAAAGCACATACATTTGCATTAGTCACACATATCAGGCGCAGCATTACTGGCGCCGGGATTCCTCTCTGTTCCAGAGCCGCAGAAGGTGCGAGGCGCTTCTATAACGATCAGTAATTGCTCACACTGAGCGCTCTGCCAGCTCGCTGTGGGAGTAACACGAGGTGTTCTCTTTTCCCGTATAGTTTTCTTTTTGGCGTACAGAAATGGCAATACGCCCGTATTTGCTAAAATTGCATTTTCCCCGTATTAAAATACGGCAACACCGTATTTGTCACCTCTTTCATTAATGGCCAGCCCCATTGTTGCACTATTTACTACAGTCTACAGTTAAATTAGTCAGGCTGACTGCACATAGAGAGGTCTGTATTGTTGAGTGAAAAGGGAATCAGTCATGCATTTCCATAGACGAAATGTCCGTCTCTGTTTACAATACAGAGAGGCTTGTGTCGGCGGCTAGCATTTTCAAAACGTGACCCATCAAGTGGCAACTAATTAAACTAACACAATATCACTCAATTACCTGATATAGGACGTGATGAGCTGAATATAATGCGCTACGACGGGCTGGACAAGCTTGACTGGGTCACGGCAGCTGCCTGGGAATAGATCGCCACTGAATTGTTTTCACCTAGTACGGCGTTGCCATGTGGGTTGCTAACCGGAAGTAGGCCAAATGCCCGGATGCCCAACTGCGCCCATTGCTCTGTACATGCACTACATAATTCAAAACGAGTTGATAACTGCGTCCTTAACATTCCATATGATCACAGTAAATACAACAAACAATTGTTTGTGTATCCTGTAATCACAACACTGCAGGTGCAGTAGGTGATAATTACCTACAGAATATGGTGCATCTGTTTGCCATGTCCCTTCTAGTCCTTATATATCTCACTGTGGAGACTTTGTTGCTGTGAACTTAAAAATGATAAGTAGTCTGCAAATTGCTTGAAGTGTTTCTTTAAGATGGTGCCATTCATGTAAAAGCTCAGGCCCACACTAAAAGATTTTTCAAAATAATAGATTTTCAAATTGTTACACTGGGTAAAAAAAAAAAAAAAAAAAAAAAATCAAGTTTCCACAATACACTGGACATGGTAAATTTCAAAGTACATAAGTACATATTCCGACATCTCCAAGTGTCAGTTGATTTTTCTTTTCCTCAAATTGAGCCCTCAAATTGAGATCAAAAAATGCAAATTCACGCACTACTTTGCTCCCATCTGGTGGGTAAACAGAGGTACTGCAAATTAAAACCAATTTGATATTGTTCTATGTCTTTTGAGCTTCCCAAAAATGTAGGACATGTGCAGGTTACCTTTCTTTACACTTTTTTTGTTTTCATTTTTTTTAGATATTTTATTCTTTAAATTTATTTTATATAGTAAAAGTGTAAAGGTGTGCAGAATCTGTGCAGAAAGTGTCAGTTATATTTGCTGTCAAGAAGCTGTCTTAACTGAAATTAAACAAAAAAAAATTAGGTGAGGATAAAAAAAATTCGAATTTCTGCTTTTGTTTTATCACAATTTCCTCAGTCATGGTAAAATATACAATGCTAATTATGTTATAGGAAAATGCTTGCCTAGTCTTTCCTACCTGACCAATATTATGCCTGTAGACCCAACACTTGAGGAGTTATAAATAATTTATTTTGGTTATGTCTGTTTAGGTTAAGAACACCTCAAAACAGCCTTGGGCCTTAGTGGATATCTGGGCAAGGGAAATCTGGTCTGAACACACCATTAGAGAGGAGCCAGACCTATTGTTTCTACATAATCAGGTGAGTGATTTTTTTAAAACATTTTCTTAATATTGAGCGATTCTGTAAAAATTAATAATAAATACTGTATGTTATAATTATTAATATAGTATTTATGTAGAGGAAGAAAAAGTGTGAGCTCAAGGCCTGTATGAGAAGTTTACAGTGAAGTGTTCCCATTAGCTGACATTAGCTTAAAAAATTAAGCAATATTACACAAGAGGGAGTACGGTATCACTGAAAATAGTAACTGCAGGTGTGATACGTGAGGGCACTAGATGTTTCACACCCACAGTTAGAATATTCATTAATACCATACAACCTCGAGTGTAATATTGCTTTTATACAACAGTTCCACAAGCACAATTTGTTTAATGAAAGCAAAACTGGCCAAAATATTATGATTTGTTTGTTTAACAAGTGATTTTACGCAGCTGAGAAAAAAACAAAAAAACAAAAACAGTACTTTCTAAATATATCCAGTAGCTGTTACTAAACATTTCAATCAGCATGAAGACATCTATTGTCATTTCACTTCTTCTTCTTCTTCTTCTTCTGGCTGCTCCCTTTAGGGTTCTCCACAGTGGATCATCTGTCTCCTCCTCACCTTATCCCTTGCATCTTCCTCTGTAACACCAACCCTCTCCATGTCCTCCTTCACTACATCCACAAATCTTCTCTGAAGTCTTTTTCTTCTCCTCCTGCCTGGCAGCTCCATCTTCAACATTCTTTGTCCAATATAGCCACTATCCCTCCTCTGCACATTTCCAAACCATCTCAGAGCTGCCTCTCTTACTTTTTCTTCAAACCACTCAACGTGAGCTGTCCCTCTGATATACTCATTTCTAATCCTGTTCTGTCTAGTCACTCCCAGTGAGAATCTTCACTGGGAGATTGAATGGGAGATAGAATGTTGATCATCTTCAACTCTGCCACCTCCAGCACCACCTCCTCTCTTTTTGTCAGCACCACAACCTCCAAACTGCTCAAGGTGAGCTGTCCCTCTGATATACTCATTTCTAATCTTGTCCATCCTAGTCACTCCCAAAGAAAATCTTAGCATCTTCAACTCTGCCACCTAAAGCTCCACTGCCTGTCTTTCTGTTAGCGTCACCGTCTCCAAACCATACATCATAGCAGGTCTCACTACAGTCTTGTGAATCTTCCCTTTCACTCTTACTGCTATCCTTCTGTCACAAATCACACCGACACTTGTCTCCACCCACTCCACCCTGCCTGCACTTTCTTCTTCACCTCTCGTGCATTTTCCATTGCTTTGGATGGTTGACCACAGGTATTTAAACTCATCTACTTTCACTACCGCGACTCCTTCCATCTTCACTGTTGCACCCGCCTCCCTCTCATTCACACTCATGTATTCTGTCTTGCTTCTACTGACTTTCACTCATCTTCTCTCAAGAACATACCTCCATCTCTCCAGGCTCTCTTGTACTCTCACTACAGATAACAATGTAATCTGCAGAATCAGCAGAATCACATTGTAATCTGCAAACATCATGATCCATGGAGACTCCTGTCTTCCCTTGTCTGTCAGCTTGTCCATCACCATGGCAAACAAGAAGGGGTTCAGAGCCGATCCCTGATATAACCCCATCCCCACTTTGAAGTCATCTGTCACTCCTACAGCACACCTCACCACCGTCTTGCTGTCCTTACACAGTGGGGCAAAAAAGTATTTAGTCAGCCACCAATTGTGCAGGTTCTCCCACTTAAAAGATGAGAGAGGTCTCCAATTTTCATCATAGGTATACCTCAACTATGAGAGACAAAATGAGAAAAAAAAAATCCAGAAAATCACATTGAAGGATTTTTAATGAATTAATTGGTAAATTCCTCGGTAAAATAAGTATTTGGTTACCTACAAACAAGCAAGATTTCTGGCTCTCACAGACCTGTAACTTCTTCTTTAAGAGGCTCCTCTGTCCTCCACCCGTTACCTGTATTAATGGCACCTGTTTGAACTCATTATCAGTATAAAAGACACCTGTCCACAACCTCAAACAGTCAGACTCCAAACTCCACTATGGCCAAGACCAAAGAGCTGTCAAAGGACACCAGAAACAAAATTGTAGACCTGCACCAGGCTGGGAAGACTGAATCTGCAATAGGTAAGCAGCTTGGTGTGAAAAAAATCATCTGTGGGAGCAATTATTAGAAAATGGAAGACATACAAGACCACTGATAATCTCCCTCGATCTGGGACTCCACGCAAGCTCTCACCCCGTGGGGTCAAAATTATCACGAGAACGGTGGACAAAAATCCCAGAACCACATGGGGGGACCTAGTGAATGATCTGCAGAGAGCTTGGACCAAAATAACAAAGGCTACATCAGAAACACACTACGCCACCAGGGACTCAAATCCTGCAGTGCCAGACGTGTCCTCCTGCTTAACCACTTGCACTCCGGGCAATTTTCCTAAAAATGCCTAAAAATAACGTGCCCAAAGTAAATTGAAAGCTGTTATTCAACTCTTTGCAGCATCTTCATGGGGTTGGTCTCATTTAAAAGAAAACACTTTGAATTTTTTGGCAAAAAAAAAACATGATCTCTCTACGTGCTCCGGCCACTGAGTTACAGTCATCTAAACATACTGAACTTGAAGAAAAAAAAATTGGACACAGTGTTTTTTTGGATACAAATGCTTGTAAATAACACACAGCTGTCCGATCCGGCTGGAAAATGCAACAGAAATGTAGAACCAAGTGTTATCCAGCTGAGATCCAAATTTGGTAACAATACCACAAAAAATGAATATTTTACACAGCTTTGTTCTCAGGCTGTTCCCAGGCGTTTTGGAACTGTGCCAAATTGTGCCAAATGGCACAGTTTGGAAAAACGTCTGTAACTTTTGAATAATTCAATGTAGAATCTTCATTTTAGGCTCTAATGAAAGGTCACACTCAGGGCTGTGTCTGTGTGTGTGTGTGTGTGTGGGCGGGGGGTCGTTCCCCCCCCCGCTACCAAGGACCAAATTCGGCCCTCTACATGACGGATTACACTCCTTGCATGCTTTCACAGCGGCTCCCCCCCCCCCCTCGCTACTGTGTGTGTGTGTGTGTGTGTGTGGGAACCGTGAACGGACCGTGAACGCCCCCCCCCCCCCTCGCTACAGAAGAGGGCCATCACTACATGATGGAATAGACTGATATGCTTCCTCCCGCGGACCGGGGGGCGTTCGGACCGTGCCCCCCCCCGCTCCTCTTCTGCAGCGGGGGGGGGGGGGGGGGCGTTCACGGTCCGAACACGGCAAATGAACCGTTTATCGCGGCGCACGTACTTCGTGCGCAGTACAGTTGTAATTTACCGATCGGTCAAAAGTCATTTTTGGATTACAGTTTTCAGGGATAAATAATAATTTAGCTTATAACACCTTACCTCTTCAAAGCAGCAGAGTCGCGGCGAACAGCTCTTCCCCCATTGTCAGACGAACGCGACGCTACTCCGCTCGTGGATCCCGATCAACATAATTCCATAATTGTCGTTTTGGTGAATGATTTACGACTTTTGTCGTCGGCCTCCGTCTATTCTGCTGGAATGAGTGCAGGTCCCACTTGTGGGTGTTCTCCATGCTGCTGGGTGAGCCTGGGTCTGTAGTAGATTCGTACAGAGTCCTTTGTTTTCATCTGTTGCAACAGTAAATCTG
This sequence comes from Pholidichthys leucotaenia, assembly GCA_020510985.1. Lineage (NCBI taxonomy): Eukaryota > Metazoa > Chordata > Actinopteri > Cichliformes > Pholidichthyidae > Pholidichthys > Pholidichthys leucotaenia. The sequence continues at coordinate 276,253,508 of CM035840.1, read as the reverse complement.
TCTTCACCCAGCCAGAATTTCTGTGCTTCAATTGGCTCCTGCGTTCACAGTAGGCGGGTCCTCCTTCCTAGATTTTCATTCATTGGTTCTTCAAGGTTTCAGAAACCCAATTCAAGGCTCTTATTAGTCGAATGAGAGGTCAATCAGATGAACTAATCTGTTCGCGGCTGTCTCTGCAGTTTTTTTTTGAGTGGCGATTGGACGCTACTACATCACCATCACCACTATCATGCGTCATGCGCACGAGGGCGCACGAGCGCGCTCTCATGCGCCCTCGTGCGTCATAGGACGCAGAGACTTGCCCGCCCGCGGAACAACGTAGCGCAAGTGGTTAAGCCAGTACATGTCCAGGCCCGTCTGAAGTTTGCTAGAGAGCATTTGGATGATCCAGAAGAGGATTGGAAGAATGTCATATGGTCAGATGAAACCAAAATAGAACTTTTTAGTAAAAACTCAACTTGTCGTGTTTGGAGGAGAAAGAACACCATACCTACTGTGAATCATGGGGGTGGAAACATCACACTTTGGGGCTGTTTTTCTGCAAAGGGACCAGGACGACTGATCCGTGTAAAGGAAAGAATGAATGGGGCCATGTATCGTGAGATTTTGAGCATAAACCTCCTTCCACCAGCAAGGGCATTGAAGATGAAACATGGCTGGGTCTTTCAGCATGACAATGATCCCAAACACACCGCCCGGGCAACGAAGGAGTGGCTTCGTAAGAAGCATTTCAAGGTCCTGGAGTGGCCTAGCCAGTCTCCAGATCTCAACCCCATAGAAAATCTTTGGAGGGAGTTGAAAGTCTGTGTTGCCCAGCGACAGCCCCAAAACATCACTACTCTAGAGGAGATCTGCATGGAGGAATGGGCCAAAATACCAGCAACAGTGTGGTAAAACCTTGTGAAAACTTACAGAAAACATTTGACCTCTGTCATTGCCAACAAAGTGTATATAACAAAGTATTGAGATGAACTTTTGTTATTGACCAAATACTTATTTTACCGAGGAATTTACCAATTAATTCATTAAAAATCCTTCAATGTGATTTTCTGGATTTTTTTTTTCTTCTTATTTTGTCTCTCATAGTTGAGGTATACCTATGATGAAAATTGGAGACCTCTCTCATCTTTTAAGTGGGAGAACTTGCACAATTGGTGGCTGACTAAATACTTTTTTATCCCACTGTACATGTCCTGCACAACCCTCACATACTTCTCTGCCACTCCTGACTTCCTCATACAGTACCACACTTCCTCTCTTGGCACCCTATCATATGCTTTCTCTAGACCCACAAAGACACAGTGAACTCCTGACCTTCTCTATACTTCTCCATCAGCACTCTTAGAGCAAACATTGCATCTGTAGTACTCTTTCTTGGCGTGAAACCATACTCACTGATTCTCACCCATCCTCTTAACCTTGCTTCAACAACTCTTTCCCATGTCTCCATAGTGTGGCTGATCATCTTTATGCCTCTGTAGTTACTACAGCTCTGAGCATCATGTTTGTTTTTGGAAATTGGTACCAAAACACTTCTTCTCCACTCTTCAGGCATCCTCTCCCTCTCCAAGATTGTGTTAAACAATCTGTTTAAAAAGTCCACTGCCATCTCTCCTAAACATCTCCATACCTTCACAGGTATGGACCAACATCTGGACCAACTGCCTCTCCATTCTTCATCCTCTTTAAAGCTCCCCTCACTTCCGCCTTGCTAGTCCTCGGGAATTCCTTGTTCACCATCTTTCCTTCATCCATCCTCCTCTCTTTCATTTTCTTTATTCATCAGCTCTTCAAAGTACTCCTTCCACCTTCTCAACACACTCTCGTCATTTGTTAGTACATTACGATTTCTGTCCTTAACCAGCCTAACCTGCTGTACATCCTTTCCAGCTCGATCTCTCTATCATTCCAATTGATACAAGTTCTTTTCTCCTTTCTTAGTGTCCAGCCTCTCATATAACTCACAATATGCCTTTGCCTTTGCCACCTCTCTCTTTGCCATGCACCTAGATTCCAAATACTCCTTTCTATTTTCTTCATCTCCCAGACTATCCCACTGTTTGTTTGCTAACCTCTTCCTTTGAAAACTTTCCTGTACCTCCTCATTGCACCACCAAGTCTCCTTGTCTTCCTTCCTCTGTCCACTGGACACACCACATACATTTCTACCCATTTCCCTCAATACTTTTTTTTTTTCCACAATATCTTTATTGAACCTTTTTTTTTTTTTTAACAAACATGATACAAACAATCAAACACTAACGCTAAAGTACTACAAAAAAAAAAAAAAAAATGCACTAAAAACACCAACAACCACCAACAAAATCAAGTCTTCAACAATGCTCCTCTGTTTAGTCTAGACAATCCAATACATAAGTATACATATTATGTTCACCAGTTTGGAATTTACAAGGTCCACACACATCATTCACCTTCTTCTTCAAGAGTTATGTTTAAATTTTTTACATAATCAATAAAAGGTCTCCATATATTCTCAAACACAATTTCCTTTGATTTCAGTATATATGTTATTCTTTCTAATGGAAGGTTTGTTAACATCTGTCTTAACCACTGAGTCACATCTGGTCTATGAGTCTTTTTCCATAATAGTGCAATACATTTTTTGGCATTAAGCAAACTGAGGTCTATGAATGTTCTTTCACTTTTATTAAAATTATGCTTTTCTGGGTACAGACCCAACAAAAAGAGTTTAGGATTCAGTATGATTTGTTTTGAGATTATTTTTTCAATTGTTACCCTCACCTCTTCCCAAAACATTCTTATTAATCTACATTCCCATAAACAATGAAATAGGGTTCCTTTACTTTCCATGCATTTTGTGCATGTATCTGGTATATTTTTGTTATATCTATTTAACTCCTCCGGTGTAACATACATCCGCATTAGCCATTTGAAATGTATCAATTTAAGGCGTGCATTTATTGATTTGGTTTGAGCTTCTGTACAAGCCAATTCCCATTGTTCCTCCGAAATTTCAATTTGCAGATCTTCTTTCCAGTAGTTTAATCTTTTCAGTGAATTTTCACTTGAAGATAGTGTCAATGAGTTATAAAACTCTGAAATAATACCCTTTCTTTTACTATCTTTCATCATCATTTTTTCCAAGGATGAATAAATAGGTCGAGTGAGAGCTTTATTTTGATTTGATCGAATAAAGTTTCTAAGTTGAAGATATTTAAAAAAATGTGTTCTATTGAGATTAAATTTGATCCTCAGTTCTTCAAAAGACATTATGTTATCTGCACATGGCAAATATAAATCCTGAATCTTTTGTATCCCTTTTAAATTCCATACTTTAAATACAGCGTCCGCTCTCCCTGGTTTAAAATATTGATTACCCCATATTGGACTAAATTGTGACAATAACTGTGGTTCTTTTAAATAGTTTTTAGCTTCACACCATATTTTGATCATATGCTTTACAAATGGATTTTTAACTTGTTTTTGTAATTTTTTTGCCGAATCTGAGTATATGAATATGGGAAGAGGTAAAGGTAAATTGTATGATTCCATTTCAGTCCAGTGAGGGAGATCATTTGATGAAAAATAATATGTCATAGACCTCAGTTGTGCCGACCAATAATACAACATAAAATTTGGACATTTCAGACCTCCACGATCAAATGGTAAATATAATAAAGACAGACGTAATCTAGCCCTCCTGTTGTTCCATATAAATTCCACTAACTTTTTTTTTATTCTTGAGAATAGATCTAAAGGTGGTGATAAGGGAATGTATTGAAATAAATAAAGTATTTTAGGTAAAATATTACTTTTAAGTATATTGATTCTCCCGATCATCGACATTGGTAGTGACATCCATCTCTGAGTTAACTCATTGATATCTGACATTAAGGCTTCATAGTTGACGCTGGCGACTGATTCTAGCTTAGGCATAATTTGGATTCCTAAATATTTAAACTGATTTACAACATTGAATTGATTTGCCTCAGGGGCTGGGTAATTTCTCTGGGTCTCATTTAGCATTAATATTGAAGATTTAGTTTTATTTATTTTATATCCTGATATTTCCCCAAAATTATTTATTAAATTCAACAAGGTTGGAATTGATTTTTTTAGATTCGACATAAACAAAATTATATCATCGGCGTACAGGGAGATTTTATGTTCTGTTGGTCCAACTTTAATTCCATATATTTGTGAATGTAAACGTATCGCTATCGCTAAAGGTTCAATTGCCATAGTAAACAGTAAAGGTGAAAGTGGACAGCCTTGTCGACATCCTCTATTGATTTTTATTGGTTTTGAAATATTATTTGTTAGGATTTCTGCTGTAGCATTATTGTATATTATTTGAACCCATTTTATGAAATTATTTCCAAGTCCAAACCTTTGTAGGACTTCAAAAAGAAAGGGCCATTCAACTCTATCAAAGGCCTTTTCGGCGTCCAATGATAGGAGAGCTGTATCCGGTGCTTCTTTATTAAAATAAATAATATTAAATAGTCTTCTTACATTATGGAAGCCTTGTCTACCCTTTATAAAGCCATTCTGATCTCGATTAATAATATTTGGTAAAATTTCTTGTATTCGTCTTGCTAAAATTTTACAGATTATCTTAAGGTCGGCGTTTAATAGGCTTATTGGTCTCATATTTTCACATTTATTAGAGGGCTTACCTGGTTTTGGCAGCAGTATAATTAAGGCATTATTTATGTATGATGGTAAATTATTATTTTGAAATGCTTCTAAAACCATTTCCAAAAAAGATTTTATTAATTTATTCTTAAATTTTTTATAAAGGTCAACTGGAAGACCATCTGGTCCTGCACTTTTTCCTGATTTCATATTATCAATGGCTAGCCCAACTTCTTCTTGACTAATTTTAGACTCCAATATCTCCCTGTTTTCATTTGGTATACACGGTATAGATAGTTCGTTCAAAAACCCATTTAGTTTTGTTAAATCAGGTTCATTTTTGGTATCATATAATTTTTCATAGTAATCTCTAAAGGCTCTATTAATTTCTAAAGGATCTATAACTACCTGTCCCTTACTTATAATACTGGTAATTGGTGTTTTAATTTCCAATTGTTTAATCTGCCATGCTAATAATTTTCCTGATTTTTCACCTTGTTCATAAAAGGATTGTTTCAATCTTAGAAGACTCGAGGCAGCTCTATTCGCTGATTTTTTTGTCGTATTCAGCTCTCAAAATCAGTAATTCATTCTCCAACCTTGGGTCACTTCCTGCATACACTTTTTCCTGAAGACTTTTTATTTTATGTTCCAATTTAGCTCTCTCCTCTCGAGTCTTCTTAGATTTTGATCCTGTATAACTAATAATATGTCCCCTAATAAAAGCTTTGAAAGCCTCCCACTTTACACATGCTGATGTTTGTGTAGTATTGATGTCAAAGAACTCGTCTATCTGTTTTTCTATATACTTGACAAATTCCTCATCCTGAAGCCATTTATGCTGAAATTGCCATCTACCTGATTCCTTTGTCAATTTTTTATCTACATATATTAGACAACAGGGTGCATGATCAGAGATCACGATGTTATCATAAAAGCAGTTTTGAATCTTGGACCTTAATTCTGTGGAAATCAAAAAATAATCAATACGTGAGAATGTCTTGTAGGTACTGGAATAACAAGAATAGGCTTTAACTTGTGGTTTCATTTCTCTCCATATATCTAACAATCTCAATTCTTTCATAAAATGATTAATAGTCATCCTACATCCAATGTGCGTACAATCCAGTCCTGTTGATCTATCCACACCTGGATTCAATGTACAATTAAAATCCCCTGCTATTATATGTTGCCCTGTAAGTGATGATAAGATGAGAAATAAATTAGCAAAGAACTTCTGATTATCTATATTGGGACCATATAAGTTCACAAGATTTATATTTTCTAATAGCAAAGAGCCTTGAATGATTACATATCTTCCAAATTTGTCTCCAATTACATTTTTCACTTGAAAAGGAACTGATTTATGTATGAGAGTCATAACTCCCCTGGCTCGGGATGAAAATGAAGAGGTGAATACACTTCCCTGCCATCTACTCCTAATTCTTTTAACATCCTCCTCTATCAGATGAGTTTCTTGTAAAAACACAATTCTTGAACCCATGTCCTTTATTTTATTCATAACTTGTTTAAGTTTTTTTAAATTTTGTAGACCTCTGCAATTCCATGAAGTTAAATTAAGATTAACACTTTGGTCCATGATCAATAGAGAGTTTAGGATTACCTTGCAGTGTAAACATGCTCATACAGAGAAGCAAAAACATGAGTGGTTGAACATTCATCCTACAAACTACACACAAACAAATTTCCCCTTCCCACACTTGTGGCAAACCCCCCCAAAATCAAAAGAAAAATTCTGTCTCCCGATATAGCCATCGACCGTTCCACACCCACGGGGAACAGCCTAAGCCACTCCTTCTTCATCCTCCCAATCACCCTAACTCTACTGCTTTTAATGACGTAACATTAACTCTCCTCTGTAGTTTTTCAACTTAACTCCAAAATTTTTAACAACTTTGTACATCATAGTTTTTTTTTGTTTGTTTGTTTTGTTTTTGTTTTGTTTTTTTTAATATATAATACAATCTATATTTTGTAAACTTACTATTTACTTCAAGTCAGTCAGATGCCTGTGCAAATGCTTAATTATTCTACCTTATATTTTGTTCATGCTTAGCTCCCACCAGTCTCTTCTTCTTCTTTGATCTTCTTGATGAACTCCTGCGCCTCCTCTGGGGTCTTGAAAATGTGGGTTCTGCCCTCATACGTGGTCAGCAGTCTCGCAGGATAGATTACACCATGACGAATCCCAAGGTTGCGCAGCTCCTTACGTACGGGATCAAACTGCTTCCTCAATTGCTGGATTCCTGTGGCCAAATCTGGGTAGAACCGCACCTGCTGGTCCTGGTGTTTAATCTCTCCTTTAGCACGTGCAGCGTTGAAGATCTTCATCCTGTCTCTGTTGCTAAGAAACTTCATAATTAAGGTCCTCGGCGGTCCCTTATCTCTCCGTGGGCCAATACGATGTGCTTTTTCCAGAATCACTGCTGATTGCAACTCCTCGCTGCCCAGCACCTCCGGAATCCACTTTTCCAGAAAGGAACATACGTCCCGACCTTCTGATTCCTCTGGAAGACCCACCAGCCTCAAATTATTCTGTCTCGACCGAGATTCCAAATCCAAAATATTATCTTCCAGAGATTTATTTTTTTTTTTCCAAAGTGCGCACCTTTAATTGAAGACGGGTGACGTCATCTTCAGCACTAGCGAGACGGAGCTCCATCTGCGCCGTTCGTTCTACACAGTCACCCAATTCCTTTCTTATTCCTTCCAACGCTGTCATAATCCCATCAAATCTAGAGGAAAAGTCCGCTCTCATTGAACTCATAGCAGCCATCAGCGCATCTGCGCCATTCCCCGCAGATATCGCAGCGTTGCCACCCTCCTCCGCCATATATGGAGTTTTGTTTACTGCGTCACAGACCTGAAAGTCCGTTAATTTGGACTGTTTCGGCGGCTCGCTTTTTCCTTTTCCTGGTTTTCCAGCCTTAGGCTTCGCCGACATATCTTCGCCCAAATGCTGGGATACGTTCTGTCCCAAATGAGAGAGTTATTTGCCGATTTTTTTTTTTTCCAGGAGCAGAGCAGAGCGAGACACGTCCGTCCTACGTGGCAGCCATAACCGGAAGTCTCCCTCAATACTTTTGCTGTACCGTCTCAGTCATCTGGAAGTTCTTCCCTACCACCCAGAGCTTGTATCAACTCCTTCCTGAACTCTGTGTTACCTTCTTCCTTCTGTAACTTCCCCCACTTAATCTTTGGCTCTTCCTCCACTGTTTTCCTCTTCTTGCTTTCCAGTCATCCTACAGACTGCCATCTGATGCTGTCTAGCTACATTCTCCCCTGTCACCACCTTGTGTCTCCTATCTCTTTCAGATTTCTCCTTCTGCATAAGATGTAGTCCACCTGTGTGCACCTTCCTCCACTCTTGTAAGTCACCCTATGTTCCTCTCTCTTCTGAAAATATGTGTTCACCACTGCTATTTCCATCCTTTTGGCAAAATCCACGAACATCTGTCCTTCCACATTTCTCGCCTTAACACCATACCTACCCAGAACCTCCTCATCACCTCTGTTCCCTTTACCTACATGTCCATTAAAGTCCGCCCCAGTCACCACTCCCTCCCCCTTGGGAACACTCTCTACCACTTCCTCCAACTTCCTCCAGAATTCCTCTTTCTGTTCTACCTGTAATTTCCCAGTTTGGGATCAATAAAGTACATCTATCTGTCTATCTGTCCGTCTATATCTATTTATCTGTCTATCTGACATCACACTTGTGGGGCATACACAGTGACAACATTCAACATCACACCTCTGACTTCTAGCTTCAAATTCATGATTCTGTCTGACTCCCTCTACCTCCTTAACATTCTTCACATACTCTTCCTTCACGATTACTCCTAATCCATGTCTCTTCTTGTCTGCACCATGGTAGAACAGTTTAAACTGTTCAAACTGTTTAAATTTTCATACTCTCACCTTCACACTTCTACCTTTCCTTTTCTCTCTCTCCCACCTAAAATGCCTTTCCCCTCTCCTCCTCCTCGATCTTCGACCAACAGTAGCCCAGTTTCCACTCTGTCGGTTAACAGCACCGGTGGCGGTCACTGTTAATCCCAGCCACGACCAATCCAGTATGAAAGTCCCTTTCATCATAATTTGCATGCTTGATTTGGCAAAGGTTTTATGTTGGATGCCCTTCCTGACACAACCCTCCCCATTTACCTGGGCTTGGGACTAGGAGTACACTGGCTTGTGCACCCCCTGTGGCTGGGTCATTTCAAACACATGTAAACAAATTAAATATTGTCAACTGCAAAAGTCAGTGTTTATGAAACATACTGGTCACATGTTGAGTCGGTACCACAGAAGGGTGGTCGATGCCGGGACTTCCGGGTCACAGATATATCATTTTTTCAAACAGCACCTCACTGTTGAAGCTAAAGAGTCCAATGAAGTATTGCAATTCTCAAGTCTACGGAGTTGACAATAAATTACTGTTAATAATTAACGGTTATATGAACACCTTTGAAGCGGAGTGCTACATATGCACTGAAACGTTGGAGTGCAATTATCGTGAATTATAGTAACTCCTGGAATCCCTATTGTCTAATCAAATTGCTCAGTCGGAACTAAGCATTGTATAATATTATTTATTAAACACTGTTTTCTTTACAATGTTTAACAGTAGTGTTGGCAAGTGTTAACTCTGCTGATTTACTGTGGAGATGAGATTAACATTAACTTAAATATTTGTAAGGCTTATATGGGTTAGCTTTCATGCCATTGTGAGTTTTTTTTAAGTGACACTCCAGCAAAAATCAAGTTTTTTTTTTCTCTTGTTAACATGTCTGTAACATATTTTTTTGTGACTTACAAGACATACAGTATCAAGAGAAAAATCACTGAAATATCTCATGTCTGTTATTTTTGCTGTAAAGTTTCACTTACAGTGGTGTGAAAAAGTGTTTGCCCACTTCCTTATTTCTCTCTTTTTTTATGTTTGTCACACTTAAGTGTTTCAGATCATCAAACAAATTTAAATATTAGACAAAGATTACTGCAATCAAGCATTTGTGAGAACTGGCAATGAGTCCTTTTACAGCGCTGTGGAGGAATTTTGGCCCACTCATCTTTGCTGAATTGTAGTAATTCAGCCACAATGGAGGGATTTCTAGCATGACCCGCCTTTTTAAGGTCATGCCACAGACTTCATATGACTTCATATTTTGAGCTTTTTCCAGATTGCTGCGACAGGCAGTTATGAATGTCAAAAGGCTGGTCTATAAATATCCATCAGTTTACAGTGTGTGAATTTATATTCATTGTACAGCATTTAAAATGAAAAAAACAAAAAACAAAAACAAATTAAATCACTTTAAGGCTAAAACAAAAACATACATTTAACTCGATGTGACTCCCATCTGTGTATATTAGTGCATGGCTTTGTCATCTGTACTTTCACGGTAACGCCAGTACGGGATTATATACAGTGGTGTGAAAAAGTGTTTGCCCCCTTCCTGATTTTTCATTTTTTTTGTGTTTGTCACACTTAAATGTTTCAGATCATCAAACAAATTTAAATATTAGACAAAGATAACACAAGTAAACACAGAATGCAGTTTTTAAATGAAGGTGTTTATTATTAAGCGGGAAAAAGATCCAAACCTACATGGCCCTGTGTGAAAAAGTGATTGCCCCCTAAACCTAATAACTGGTTGGGCCATCCTTAGCAGCAACAACTGCAATCAAGTGTTTGCGATAACTGGCAATGAGTCTTTTACAGAACTGTGGAGGAATTTTGGCCCACTCATCTTTGCAGAATTGTTGTAATTCAGCCACATTGGAGGGTTTTCAAGCATGAACCGCCTTTTTAAGGTCATACCACAGCATCTCAATCGGATTCAGGTCAGGACTTTGACTAGGCCACTCCAAAGTCTTCATTTTGTTTTTCTTAAGCCATTCAGAGGTGGACTTGCTGGTGTGTTGTGGATCATTGTCCTGCTGCAGAACCCAAATGCACTTCAGCTTGAAGTCACAAACAGATGGCCGGACATTCTCCTTTAGGATTTTTTGCTAGACAGCAGAATTCATGGTTCCATTTACCACAGCAAGTCTTCCAGTTCCTGAAGCAGCAAAACATCCCAAGACCATCACACTACCATCACTATATTTTACTGCTGATATGATGTCCCTTTTCTGAAATGCTGTGTTACATTTACCCCGTATGTAATGGGACACACACCTTCCAAAATGTTCAACTTTTGTCTCGTCAGTCCACAGAGTATTTTCCCCAAAGTCTTGGGGATCATCAGGATGTTTTCTGGCAAAACTGAAACCAGTCTTTATGTAATTTTTGGTCAGCAGTGGTTTTTATCTTGCAACTCTGCCGTGCAGGCCATTTTTGCCCCAGTCTCTTTCTTATTGTGGAGTCATGAACACTGACCTTCCTGAGGCAAGTGAGGCCTGCAGTTCTTTGGATGTTGTTGTGGGGTCATTTGTAACCTTTTGGATGAGTCGTAGCTGCACTCTTGGGGTAATTTTGGTCGGCGTACCATGCCTGGAAGGTTCACCACTGTTCCATGTTTTCGTCATTTGTGGAAAATGGCTCTCTCTGGAGTCCTAAAGCTTTGGAAATGGCTTTATAACCTTTTTCCAGACTGATAGATCTCAGTTATTTTGTTTCTCATTTGTTCCTGAATTTCTTTGATGTCTAGCTTTTGAGGATCTTTTGGTCTACTTCACTTTGTCAGGCAGGTCCTATATAAGCGATTTCTTGATTGAGAGCAGGTGTGGCAGTAATTACGCCTAGGTTTTGCTAGAGAAATTGAACTCAGCTTTCCAAAGATGAGATAAACCACAGTTAATATTTAACGGGGGTGGGGGGGTCACTTTTTCACACAGGGCCTTGTAGGTCTGGATTTTTCAGATTCAGAGGCTTTATTATCATGTGCACAGTTAAGAAATGCTACATCTCCTGAGCAATTAAATTCTTACTTTGCTCTCCATACGAATGCCAAGGTAAAAGGTACAGAAACAACAATTCTAATAGGTCATGCCACACTAACACAGTAACAGTTAGTTACAGTAACTCAATCCTAAAACTAATGGATGCTAATAACACACACACCAACACACATTTAGGCAGTTAAGACTCCTTAAACCTTGATACTAAATACTAAAACTAATGAGTACTAATAACACACACTAGGCAGTTTGGGCAGTCAAAGCAGTTAAAGCAGCCAGACAACAGGAATGAAATTGAAAATTCACTGGATGACTAAAGTGATAGAGGTATATTGATGTCAGAGATGACATGAACCTGAGAAGGCATGAACCTATGTACAGTGTGCAAATGAGCATTGTGCAACCTGATGTGAACCTGAGATGGCATAAACTTATGTACAGTGTGCAACTGAGCATTGTGCAACGAGCAGTGTATAATTACAAATTACAAATTAGCACCTGGTGCTAATTTCTGTAATGATAGTACCAGTAGACTGTGCATAAGTAGCAGCAGAGATGATAATTAGCAGCAGGGATGATATGGACATCAGACAGTTGAGACTATATCTACTGTACAGGTGAGCAGTGTTCAAATTTAGCAGCCGGTGTGCAAGTTCCTATATGCAAAGCTGTGTTACAGAGTTTTGGGAGTTGTTTTCTGTTCAGGAGTCTGATGGCAGTGGGAAAGAAGGAGTTTTTCAGTCTGGTTGTCCTGCATTTCACACTTCTGTACCTCCGGCCTGAGGGTGGAAGTGTGAACAGTCTGTGCTGGGGGTGGGTGGGGTCCCAGAGGATGGTGTCAGCTCTCCTTTGGACTCGGTGGTGGTAGATGCTCTGCAGAGAGGGGAGTGGAGTCCTGATGGTCTTCTCCACTGTCTTCACCACTCTCTGCAGGCGTTTGCGGTCCAGGGCAGTTGTGCTGCCGTACCACGCAGTGATGCAGTAGGTCAGGATGCTCTCAATGATGCAGATGTAGAAATTGTTGAGGATCCTGGAAGACTTGCCAAAGTTCTTCAGCCTCTTCAGCAAGTACAGTCGCTGTTGAGCTTTCTTAACAAGTTCTATGGTGTTGTGTGTCCACTTAAGATCCTTGCTGATGTGGATGCCCAGGTATTTAAAGCTGCTCATCCTCTCCACCTCAAGCTTCCAGATGAACAGCAGCTGATGGGGTCTCCTCCTTCCTTTCCTCATGTCCACTATCATCTCCTTTGTCTTGTCCATGTTGAGGGTGAGGTTGTTGTCCTCACACCATGACACCAGGTTGGCCATCTCCCTCCTGTAGGATGCTTTGTCATCACCACTGATGTGTCCTATCACTGATATGTCATCTGCAAACTTTAGGAAGATATTGTCCTTGTGGGAGGTAACACAGTCATGGGTGAAGAGGCAGTAGAGGATGGGGCTGAAAACACAACTCTGTAGGACACCTGTGTTTGTGATTATGCTGGATGAGGTCCTGTTACCCGTCCTGACAGACTGGGGCCTGCCAGTTAGAAAGTCCAGTAGCCAGTCACAGAGGGTGAGATGCAGGCCAAATGAAGACAGTTTTTCGGTGAGTTTGTGGGGGATGACCATGTTGAAGGTGGAGCAGTAGTTGACAAAGAGCATCCTAATGTAGGAGTCTTTATCTTCCAGGTGGGAGAGAGAATAATGGAGTGCTGCAGCAATGGCATCTGAGGTGGAACTGTTGGGCCGGTAGGCGTACTGCAGGGGGTCCAGGGTGCCCGGTATGCTGTCCTGAATGAGGGGCAGCACCACTGTCTCGAAGCACTTCATGATGTTTGGAGTGAGTGCTACCGGTCTGTAATCATTCAGACAGGTCGGCGGGCTCCTTTTGGGGAGGGGAATGATGGTTGTCATTTTGAAGCAGGAGGGGACTATTTTCTGGTTGAGGGAGAGGTTGAAGATTGCTGTGAGAACATCGGTCACCTCGGCAGCGCATGCTCTGAGGGCCTGCCCAGGCATGTTGTCTGGTCCTGCTGCCTTGCGGGGGTTGATATTCCTCAGTGCTTTGTTCACCTGGCCTGGTGAGACTCCTAGTGGATTAGAGGAGGGGTGTGAGTGTGTGTCTCTTCTCTGTGCTGTGGCTGGTGGTCTCAAAGCAGGTGTAAAAGATGTTCAGATCATCCAGCAGGCTGTCTGTAGAGCTAGTGGTGCTGCTGTTGGTCCTCTTGTAGTCTGTGATGTGTCACAGGCCTTGCCACATGCGCCCCAGGTCAGGAGTGGAGTAGAGGCTGTCTAGCTTTCCTCTGTACTGCCTCTTGGTTGTTGTTATAGCCTTTCTCAGTCCATACTTTGCAGCTTTGTACTCAACCACACAGCCTGATTTAAATACACGAGAGTGAGTACGCACCATCTGATGTACCTGACTGCTGATCCAGGACTTCTGGTTGGGGAACTTCCTGACCTCTATGGTGGGTACAATGGTATCAATGCACGTGCTGATGTACCTAGTCACGTATTCAGCATAATCCTGTATGTTTACAGAAGAGTCCTCTCGGGTGGCTGCAGCTTTAAACACATCCCATTCTGTGCAGGTAGAACAGTCTTGTAGGGTGCTCTCAGCCTCTGGAGTCCAGCGCTTAATTTGCTTAATAACAGGGTTTGTTTTCTTTCAGCTTTTGTCTGTAGGCTGGGTACATAAACAGTGAGATGTGATCTGACTGTCCGAAGTTGGGGTGGGGTGCCGCTCTATAGGCACCACTTATGTTGGAATAAATATGAACCAATGTGCTTTTATCGCGGGTGGGAATGTACACATGCTGGTAATATTTGGGGAGTACAGTCCGTAAATTGCACTGGTTAAAGTCACCAGCAACAATAAAAACAGCATCAGGATGTTTTGTCTCTACTGCGCTGATGACGTCATGGAGTTTGTTTAGCGCTACTGTGTAGTTGCTCTGTGGACAAATGTATACAGGGGCCAAAAACACAGCGGTAAATTCCCTCGGTAAATAATGGGGACGGCATTTCAGCAGTAAAAACTCCACGTCGGGCGAGCAGTGCTTGTAGACAGTTTGTACATCTTCACACCATGAGTGGTTTATAAATACACCCCCACTCCCACCCCTCGTCTTACCAGAGTCTCCTGTTCTGTCTGCCCAGTGTGTTGAGTGGGTCTGTAGCTGAATAGCGCTCTCTGGGACTCTATCTGAAAGCCAGGTCTCGCAGAAAATTAGGGCACAGCACTCTCTTGTCTCCTGCTGGTCTTCAATCCTTGCTCTTAGTTTGTCTGGCTTATTTTCCAAAGACCAAACATTTGCCATTAAGAGACTGGGTAGCGGTGGCCGGCTGGAGCGAACCTTTAGCCTAGCATCAGCCCTCCTCTCTTGCCTCGCCTTCGGCCCCGCCTCCGACATGCTCTCTTGGGGTCAGCATGGTCACGAGGGCTTGGTGCTTCGGGGCCTTCCTGGGGGTGCTGATGGTCACCACGGGGCCGATGATGCATTGCAGGTCGGATGGTATAAAGCCAGTAAACACCATGTGGCTGCTTGACTTGGCGATATCTAGTAGTGTCTGTTGGTTGCATGTTAGCAGTGTATGACCTTCATGCACTGTAGAAAGAACAGCAACTATGCAAAAAAGGAGAAAAGTCAGCATTTGGGAGCAGAACAAGCAAAGACGTTCACCAACTGTGGGCACCATCTTTTTTTTTTTTCCTTAATAGTAAACACCTTAATTTAAAAACTGCATTTTGTTTACTTGTGTTATCTTTGTCTAATATTTAAATTTGCTTGATGATCTGAAAAATTTAAGTGTGACAAACATACAAAAAAATGAGAAATCAGGAAGGGGGCAATCTCTTTTTCTCACCACTGTAAGCTCCGCCTCCCCCAAATGGGCAACTTTGGACAGTGTTTCTAGCTACGCAAGTATTCCTGCTTAGCCTTATTATTATAACATTACTGGTTATAACATTAACCAATCAAGCTAAGCACTGGGCATGGCTAGAGATGAGAAAAAAAAAGAGCTGAGGAGCAAGCAGGAGCTTTTACAAGTGGGGAAAGGTGGCAGATTATACATGTTCATTTTTTGGCTGTGTGAGCAAGAAATCCTCTCCTTTTAAATTGCATATCTTACCCACAGCAATGATTAATTTTATTTGGAAAATCCCCAGTGTCCCTGCCAAAACACTGGAGAGGACATGGGTTTGCAGCCTGCATGCCGGGGGAGACAGCCCTGGTGTGCGTGGCGCAATGGCTGGAGTGAGTATTGTTGTAGGTGAACCTGTGGAAGGATAATTCTCAGTGGAGAGGAGTCGCTGCCTGGCCCTGTGTGGAGGCTGGAAGGCTCCCCCCTGGTCTCTGGTTACCGACTCACTGCGGGTCACCTCACTGGGGGCCGGTGAGTAGTTCGCCTTGGTCCGATGCGCCCTGCCAGATGGCTCGCCTCTCCCCGGTGCGAGCCGGGGAGAGCGCTCCTCGGCTTCTTACTCTTTCTGCGAAGGAGAGGTCTCTGGTTACCCACTCACCGCAGATTGCCTCGCTGAGGGCCAGAGAGCAGTTTGCTAGGGAGAGCCTCGGAGGCGAGCCAGCTGGCGGGTGCACCATACTGAGGCAAACTGCTCGGCGGCCCCCAGCAAGGCGAACCATGGTGAGTGAGTAACCAAAGACAGACGTAGAGGCTGGAAGGCTCCCCACCAGGCTTGGCAGCGACTCCGCTCCATCGACAATGATCCTTCTGCAGGTTCACCTATGGAAACCTTGTTACAGTTTTCACTTTCTCAAGTTGGATCGCCTTCTCGGGGCCTTGTGCAATGTCCTTGTCTTCTTCCAGCTACTGGTGGGCGGGAGTACGGGTGGGGCTAATTAGAATATTCATAGATCTGCTCATACTTAAGTAGGTGAAAAATGTAAAAGCTCTTTCCAAGCCATTCTAAGGCAATGAAAGTTTTTTGTGTATTAAAAGCCACAATATACTATTTTCAGCAATACACATTGGTTTTTTGAGGTGGTTTTAGAGCTGCTGGAGGGCATCTATGAGTTCACAAATATTTTCACATGAACATGAACATAAACTATGGCTTTTTTCCTGATAAATTCAGTAGTTTTCTTTTTACTTTTGCATTTTGTTTTCTCAAAATGTTGCCTTTTCTTGCCAATTTGTGTTTTTTTCATAATGCAGTGATTTTTTTTCATCTATACTTTTTCTGATTAATTTGCTTGTTTTCTTTTCTTCATGTTAGAGACTTTTCTAATAAATATATTTTCTGATAATTTTGCAGCTATTTGTGATAAATTTGTGATATTTTTCCACACAAATTTACATCTTTTTGGTCACAGGTCTGAAACATTTTTCTTATACTTTTCTCCCACCAATTTATAAAATGTTCCTCTAAGTAATTCATACAGTACAAGTTTTCCTTTGTTAATATTTAAGGAATAAATGGTGTCCACAGTAGTACAATTCTATTAGTATTTCAAGTGCATTTACTGGATTTGTTGTTCTTTACTACTTACATCTGATCATAGAGATTTTATTACCTCTGCAAAGGAGGTAATATTTTCATCAGTGTTGGTTTGTTTGTTTGTCTGTTCACAGGATTACATAAAAATTACTGGACAGAGGTTGATGAAATTTTCACCAGAAGTGGTTTTTGGCCTACAGACAAACCCATTAGATTTTCGAGGTGATCCATGAGTGCATACTTCTACCAAAGCCCTAGCTTGCAATGTATAGAGGGATGGAGGCAGGGAGGAATGGACACATGGATGGATAAAGGGAGGGAGGAAAGGAGCCTTGGTGGAGGTGTGTGCTCTCTGAGTGCTTTTCTAGTTTTTCAAATTCTTGAAGTCCAATCTCACAGTGTATGTGTGATGTAACTTAAACAGTCAAAGAAATTTTAAATCACAAATTTAACACTATTATATTGAATTAAATTGTGTTTGGAGCAGTAGGCTACCACAGTTTTAGACAATGTGCTGCTGTAGCTGGATGTTTTGGACAATGCACCCTTGCTACCAGTTACTCTCATTGATTAGAGTCTAATTGTCATGATGTTGAGCATGGTGAGAGCACTGTGTTCACACTTTCAGTTATTCTGATTATTTTCTGTACCTTCTTCATTTTGGTCTTATTTTATATATGTGTACGGTTTTGTTTGGAGGTTGTTATTGAGTTTGCTCTTTGTTTCTGTTGTTCTGAGTTGTCCGGTTATTGTATCTTAGTTTGGTCATTATTATTCTGTTTTTTATTATCATGTATTTTTGGATCTTCTTGTATTTTGTATTATCTTCCTGTGTTTATATTTGAGCCTTCTCCGCCCTTGCCTTCAGTTCTCCTTTTGTAACCTCAGTATTCATTAGAATTGTAGTATTAGCACTTCTTGGGTTTTGGATTTCTTCTTGTCCTCGCCTTGGCAGTTGTTATTATTTCCTCTTTGTGTACTCTAGTCTGTTCCCATTTTAATATCATTTCATGTTTGTAGTCAGTTACCTTTTTTCTTTCTCATGTGCTTTTATTTTGACAGTTGTCCTTGTTTTCTTCTGTTGTTTCAAGTTCTGTTTGCGGGCTGTCACAGCTGTCACTTGTTGAGCTCTTGTACCCACACCTGTTATCATTTGTATTTATTCCTTTTTGCTCTTTTTAAGGACCGCTGTCTTATGGCATATAGTACAAACTTTTGACATTCTGCTATGCCAGTGTTGAAATATTTGGTCAATGTCTCGTAGTTATTTACAATTGTGTTATTATGACACTACGTAAATAAATAAGTACTATATACCCAAGTAAAGCAGTTCTGGACAGGGAAAAGATTTGTTTTGCACAAAGAAATTCCAGCAACAATATTAATTTTCACTCTAAAAAGGTGCACACTATTCTTAATATTCTATTTGGTCATTGTACACCAAGAAATTTAAGATTTGTTTTGCTTTAGTTTGGGTTTTCTTTTTTACATAATATGAACACTACAGCATAGGCTTATACTTAGGTTGTGGGATATGGCCTACAAATAAATTCCCTGTTTTCAAGTTCAGGTTTCAGGGAAGTGGCACGGCCGTCTCTGGTGGTGAAATGCAGCAGGTGAGTGGGAGTGTCTGTCTGTGTCCAGCATTTCACAGCTTGCACCCAGTAATTTGTGGAGTTTTCCATAAATAAATGCAGACATATTTTGCAGTGTTCTGAGTTGTGGATCAGTGTGGGAAAGCTGTGCATGGATGCACAAGTCGGATTTCAGAAGTGGTGCATTCTCGGACATTCAAAACTTATAATATCTTTACACAGCAGTACAGGGGCCCTGTTTTTCTTTTTCCTAAACTGCGCATTTTTGGCCATGAACATGCATTTCCAGTGTCCAGAAACTCCAGTTTGTGCTTAGTGTTTGAGACCCCTCATATAATGATTTAAAAAACTAATAATAATACATTTGTTCCTATAGAATGTTCACTGGAGCGACGTGAGCAAACCAGCACACCTCACATTGAAAGAATCCACTTGCAAACAACCATAGTCCATACTCAGAACTTAGGACATCTCTTTCAGTCAAAGTGGACATTTAAGTAAACAAACATGGTAGACAGTGAGCAGGAAGAAAAAGCAATGACTGTGTTTGGACTGCTTTTTATTCAAAAATCTGAAAAAAATTTGATGAACTCATTGGTATGCACATGTTTATGCTACAAATCAAAGACTTTGTCTTCCATCTCTGATGTCAAACTCAGTCTTATTGGCTCACTGTCTGATTTGTTGCCATTTTGTTCCATGTGACAATCCACAGCATGCATACTCATCTGTCCTCAGGGATCCTCCACCACACACCAGGATAACAGAACCCTAATATTGAACATGTTACAGTCTGAGATTTGAGCAGCCCTGATGTAGACTGCATCACTGTTAATACACTTCAACTACAGACAAATCTGAAAAAAAAAAAAAGTGGTAGTGCCATCAAAATAATTGGGACTTTCTGATGATTACTGTACGAGGAGAATTGGGCCCAGAATTGGCCACATTATCTTGCTGTGTGCTGTTGCCTCAACAGGTCAGATTAACAATGAGGAGTAAGAGCACAGAGTGGCACTTTTTGACCAACTCACAGAATTACTGTCAATTAAGCACGTACTGTATTTGCAGGCATCATTTGGCATTTGACTCAGCTGCAAATTGCTGAAATTAAGAAGGAGCGGCGGACAGAGAAATGTAATTCCAGAAATCATTGCAAAGCTTAATGATCGGGGTTTTACAGCTTTGACTTTGTGTTTTGTTCAAAATGCCATGTCTGATAGAGTTGAACACTTTCTTATATGCTAAACTATGATCATGTGAAAACAGATTTATTAGTATTCAGCAGAGAATAAATTACTGTTTGTGTCAGCAGGGATGCAGTACTGTAATCTGATTTCAAGTAAAAACAAAATGTTTAGTTGAAAAATGTTATTAGCTTTGTAAATTGAGTCAAACGTTGAGTCTTTGATAACCATGCATTTCAGAATATCCCCATACAGTGTTTGTGTGTACGTTTTCAGATTCCTTGACCATGAAAACATATGACTAGCAATTGGATTGACAATGATAGGATTAGTGGTTGAGTAGTTATTCACGAAAATGGCATTTTCCGTAATGGCGGTTTTCTTCTGGACGGTGAGCCAGATCATCCCTCAAATTTAATCAGTTCTTCCTTGTACCATTTCCAACAACGCCTGAAAGTTTCATTGAAATCCGTCCAAAACTTTTTGAGTTATCTTGCTAACCGACAGACAGACAGACAGACAGACAGACAAACCCCAGCAAAAACATAACCTCCTGGTGGAGGTAACTAGAAAAGCACTCGGAGAGTGCAGACCTCCGCCAAGCGCCACAGTTCCCCCCATACAGTGTTTGTGTGTACATTTTCAGATTCCTTGACCATGAAAACATATGACTAGCAATTTGACAATGATATGATTAGTGGTTCAGTAGTTATTCACAAAAATGGCATTTTCCGTAATGGCGGCCACAGTTCCCCCCATACAGTGTTTGTGTGTACGTTTTCAGATTCCTTGACCATGAAAACATATGACTAGCAATTGGATTGACAATGATAGGATTAGTGGTTGAGTAGTTATTCACGAAAATGGCATTTTCCGTAATGGCGGTTTTCTTCTGGACGGTGAGCCAGATCATCCCTCAAATTTAATCAGTTCTTCCTTGTACCATTTCCAACAACGCCTGAAAGTTTCATTGAAATCCGTCCAAAACTTTTTGAGTTATCTTGCTAACCAACAGACAGACAGACAGACAGACAGACAGACAAACCCCAGCAAAAACATAACCTCCTGGTGGAGGTAACTAGAAAAGCACTCGGAGAGCGCAGACCTCCGCCAAGCGCCACAGTTCCCCCCATACAGTGTTTGTGTGTACGTTTTCAGATTCCTTGACCACGAAAACATACGACTAGCAATTGGATTGACAATGATTAGATTAGTGGTTCAGTACTTATTCAGGAAAATGGCATTTTCTGTAATGGCGGCCACAGTTCCCCCATACAGTGTTTGTGTGTACGATTTCAGATTCCTTGACCACGAAAACATATGACTAGCAACTGGATTGACAATGATAGGATTAGTGTTTCAGTAGTTATTCAGGAAAATGGCATTTTCCGTAATGGCGGCCACAGTTCCCCCATACAGTGTTTGTGTGCATGTTTTCAGATTCCTTGATCACGGAAACATATGACTAGCAATTGGATTGACAATGATAGGATTAGTGGTTTAGTACTTATTCAGGAAAATGGCATTTTCCGTAATGGCGGCCACAGTTCCCCCATACAGTGTTTGTGTGTACGTTTTCAGATTCCTTGACCATGAGAACATATGACTAGCAATTGGATTGGCAATGATAGGATTAGTGGTTCAGTACTTATTCAGGAAAATGGCATTTTCCGTAATGGCGGCCACAGTTCCCCCATACAGTGTTTGTGTGTACGTTTTCAGATTCCTTGACCATGAAAACATATGACTAACAATTGGATTGACAATGATAGGATTAGTGGTTCAGTACTTATTCAGGAAAATGGCATTTTCCGTAATGGCGGCCACAGTTCCCCCATACAGTGTTTGTGTGTACGTTTTCAGATTCCTTGACCATGAGAACATATGACTAGCAATTGGATTGGCAATGATAGGATTAGTGGTTCAGTAGTTATTCACGAAAATGGCATTTTCCGTAATGGCGGTTTTCTTCTGGACGGTGATCCGGATCATCCCCAAAATTTAATCAGTTCTTCCTTGTACCATTTCCAACAACGCCTGAAAGTTTCATCGAAATCCGTCCAAAACTTTTTGAGTTATCTTGCTAACCAACAGACAGACAAACAAACAGACAGACAGACAAACGCTGACAAAAACATTACCTCCTGGCCTTCGGCCTGGCGGAGGTAATAATAATAATAATAATAATAATAAGTTTATTTATAGAGCACCTTTCACAGACAGAGTCACAAAGTGCTTAACATGGTAAAAAAAATAAAAATGCAGGCACATAAAACAGTAAAAAAATAAATAAATAAAAAAATGGTTGATGCACCTTTGGCAGCAATTACAGCCTCATGTCTTTTTGAATATGATGCCACAAGCTTGGCACACCTGTCTTTCATCAGTTTGGCCCATTCCTCTTTGCAGCACCTCTCAAGCTCCATCAGGTTGGATGGGAAGCGTCAGTGCACAGCCATTTTCAGATCTCTCCAGAGATGTTCAATTGGATTCAAGTCTGGGCTCTGGCTGGGCCACTCAAGGACATTCACAGAGTTGTCTTGAAGCCACTCCTTTGATATCTTGGCTTTGTGCTTAGGGTTGTTGTCCTGCTGAAAGATGAACCGTTGCCCCAGTCTGAGGTCACGAGTGCTCTGGAGCAGGTTTTCATCCAGGATGTCTCTGTACATTGCTGCATTCATCTTTCCCTCTATCCTGACTAGTCTCCCAGTTCCTGCTGCTGAAAAACATCCCCACAGCATGATGCTGCCACCACCATTGGCATGGTTATGAGCAGTGCCTGGTTTCCTCCAAACATGACATCTGGCATTCACACCAAAGAGTTCAATCTTTGTCTCATCAGACCAGAGAATTTTGTTTCTCGTGGTCTGAAAGTCCTTCATTTGCCTTTTGGCAAACTCCAGGTGGGCTGCTATGTGCCTTTTACTAAGGAGTGGCTTCAGTCTGGCAAGTCTACCATACAGGCCTGATTGGTGGATTGCTGCACAGATGGTTGTCCTTCTGGAAGGTTCTCATCTCTCCAATGCTGGAGTTCTGACAGAGTGACCATTGGGTTCTTGGTCACCTCGCTGACTAAGGCCCTTCTCCCCCGATTGCCCAGTTTAGATGGCCGGCCAGCTCCAGGAAGAGTCCTGGTGTTTCCGAACTTCTTCCATTTATGGATGATGGAGGCCACTGTGCTCATTGGGACCTTCAAAGCAGCAGAGATTTTTCTGTATCCTTCCCCAGATTTGTGCCTCGAGACAATCCTGTCTCAGAGGTCTACAGACAATTCCTTTGACTTCATGGTTGGTTTGTGCTCTGACATGCACTGTCAACTGTGGGACCTTATATAGACAGGTGTGTGCCTTTCCAAATCATGTCCAATCAACTGAATTTACCACAGGTGGACTCCAATTAAGCTGTAGAAACATCTCAAGGATGATCAGTGGAAACAGGATGCACCTCAGCTCAATTTTGAGGTTCATGGCAAAGACTGTGAATACTTATGTACATGTGATTTCTTAGTTTTTTATTTTTAATAAATTTGCAAAAATGTCAGACTTTTTTCACATTGTCAGTAGGGAGTATTTGTCACATGGATGAGACGCCGTGCCATCCGGCGCTCAGACCGTGTTCTCTCAGCCCTGTCCTTTCTGTGGCAGCGTCTCAGCGGGCTCCCAGCTGTCAGTTACGGGACGGCTGGAGCCCAATTAACCCTCATCAGCTGAGGCGCTGCTGATGAGTATAAGAAGGAGCAGTTCCGATCACTCGGGGCTGCGACTTAGCACTCTGAAGGCTGGAACCCCTACGCCCGGCGCCAGTCCTCTGCTCATCATCCTGCATTACTTGTGAGTGTACTTTGTATGAGTATTTGTGCCTTTTGGCCCACGAGGCCGTGTTCCTTATTCCCCGTTCCCTATTATTAATAAAACATCGCAACTCACTGGCTCGCCCTCGGCTCTCTTTGTGTGGCTCGCGAGGGCCACACGTAACAGTATTGTGTAGAATATTGGAAAAAAAATGAATTTAATCCCTTTTGGAATAAGGCTGTAACATAATAAAAGTTGGAAAAAAGTGAAGCGCTGTGAATACTTTCCTGACGCACTGTATGTCTAACCCTGTTTTTGTTTTAATTTGCATTTTTTTTAATCTATTTTAGCCATTGTAGGTGGGAATGAATGTGGAGGTGTCCTAAAAAAAAGATGGGGGGTGTCCTAATTTATTACTCACTATTTGTTTAGAGTTACATTTTACAGATAATTTGAAAAAAGTCTGTAAAATGTCAATTTATTTTTAATTGTTTAGTTATATTATGTGAATCTCCAAGTATTTTTAACATTGATATTAAATATTCATATATCTAAATATGTTTACAAAAACACACAGGCTTATACAGGGTGTCCTAATTTTTTCATATGACTGTAGTTCTTACAGAGCTATTACAAATGTGCTCAAGCTCATTATACTATGACACTGTGGTTCTTTCATCACAAAGATGCAAACCAGAGGGTGTAGACATCTCTGAAGAATTGAGAGCTGCTTTCCTCTTAATCAGGATGGAGGGGTCCAATGCCACAGTCGCAGAAATGCCATCAGATGTGATTATTTCGCCACATTGGTTCAGTGTACGCCGCAATATCGTTTTGTTCTGCTTCTTAAAAGCACCAATGAAGGTCATGGGAAAGGCACCAGTTCCCACTATTTTTGTTGAATGGGTAGCTAAATGAATTAAATCTCAGAATAACAAATTTTTGTTGAGCTTCTTGTGTTGCTTTATAACAGGGGTCACCAACGCGGTGCCCGCGGGCACCATGTCGCCCGCAGGGACCACATGTGTCACCCGCAGGCCTGTTCTAAAAATAGCACAACTCGCAAGTGAGCTGCAGATGTAATTTTTTCTGCCGCTATTTTTTATTTTATATTTTTTATATTTTTTAAAATCACACTTGCATTTATATAGATTTTAAAATGACAATGTCTTAAAAATAAAAAAAAAATGAAAATATGTTTATTACACGTAAAGTTAAGGTGAACTCTGACCTAGTTCAAAGGTCAGTATTGTGCGCATGACAAAACCTTCGCGCTTGTGGAGCGTAAGCTTAGCTAGTGGGCAGTTAAGATGGTGGGCGCAGTGAGGTTTCCAAGCCCAAAAACATGGCAAAAAAAAGACAGAAAATTTATCATTTTCAAAGTGAGCGGGAGGAAGAGTTCTTTTTTACTACCGTGAAAGGAAGCTGCGTGTATTTCATTTGCGGGGCGATGGCGAAGCGCTACTTCACTACCCACTCTTTTTTTTTTTTTTTTTGGACTTATCTTGTACCCGTAGGTAGATTTGTTCTGCAGTCCGGTAACAAGCCACCAGCCGCTGCGTGCGCAAGCGCCCCTTAACTCCCTAACCTGCATGTTTTTGCATGAAAAATGAGAACATGCAAACTCCACACAGATCACTGTTGGCCGGGGGTCGAACCCGCGATCCCTCGGCCGAGGGTAAACTGCTGCCGCGGTGCTAACCACTGCGCCACCGTGCATATAAGCACTCTCAGTGCTTGTTTAGTTTCTTGTCATGAAAGGACAGTGCTGGTTGCTCAAGCATGATTCTTGGCAAGAACTGTATGGATATAATTCCAGTGAAGAAGAACACACAAAAGTGTGGTTATTAAATGTAACACATTTTGAGCAGAATTGCAGCAGAGTTGTTCAGTTAAAAATGTGATAAGATTTATTTAATATGAAAGTTGATTTTTCTTAAATGTTGCATAACTTTTTCAAACATGGTTCAACATAGTTCATGAATTAAAAGGGTTTAGTGTTTTATGGTTAAAAGGGACTGGTTAAAACTGGACATTTTTTTATGAAATGTAGAAGGGATTGTCTGAACAATTGCTGAGATTAATAAAAATAAAGTGTTGAATATTGATCTTGTCTGTTACCCACTCTAAGTTATTGATAATTATTTATTTATATATATATATATATACATATATATATATATCCATCCATCCATCTTCTACCGCTTTTCCGGAGGTCCGGGTTGCGGAGGCAGCAGTTCAAGCAGAGAAGCCCAGACTTCCCTCTCCCCAGCCACCTGCTCCAGCTCTTCAGAGGGGATACCAAGGCGTTCCCAGACCAGCTGGGAGACATAGTCTCTCCACCGAGTCCTGGGTCTGCCCCGGGGTCTCCTCCCAGTGGGACGTGCCTGAAACACCTTAAGTGGGAGGCGTCCAGGAGGCATCCTAATCAGATGCCCATACCACCTCAACTGACTCCTTTCAATGTGGAGGAGCAGCGGTTCTACTAACTAACTAACTAACTAACCTGCACTTATATAGCGCTTTTCTAGTCACAAAGACCACTCAAAGCGCTTTCATTAATACTAACCCTCTATTCTAAGGGCCTATAGGAAACAGATATCTAGGGACAATTTAGAACAGCCAATTAACCTAACATGCATGTTGTTTTTTGGCATGTGGGAGGAAACCGGAGAAATCCCGGAGTAAACCCACGCAACACGGGGAGAACATGCAAACTCCACACAGATCACTGTTGGTCGGGGGCTGGGATCGAACCCACGATCCCACGATCCCCACAATCCCCTGGCCAAGGGTAAACTGTGCTGCCGCAGTGCTAACCACTGCGCCACCGTGCAGCCTCTGAGCCTCTCCCGGATGACTGAGCTCCTCACCCTATCTCTGAGGGTGAGTCCAGCAATCCTACGGAGAAAGCTCATTTCAGCCGCTTGTATCCGCGATCTCGTTCTTTCGGTCATTACCCAAAGCTCGTGACCATAGGTGAGAGTAGGAACGTAGATTGACTGGTAAATCGACAGCTTTGCCTTAGAACTAAGCTCCCTCTTCACCACAACAGACCGGTACAACGTCCGCATCACTGCAGATGCTGCTCCAATCCGTCTGTCGATCTCTCGCTCCATTTTCCCCTCACTCATGAACAAGACCCCAAGATACTTAAACTCCTCCACTTGGGGCAGGAGCCTGTCCCCAACCCGGAGAGGACAATCCACCTTTTTCCGGCTGAGGACCATGGACTCGGACTTGGAGGTGCTGATTCTCATCCCAGCCGCTTCACACTCAGCGGCAAACCATCCCAGCAAGAGCTGTAGGTCATTGCTGGATGAAGCCAACAGGACAACATCATCTGCAAACAACAGAGATGAGATCCTGTGGTCACCAAGCATGACACCCTCCATTCCCTGGCTGCGCCTAGAAATCCTGTCCATAAAAATTATGAACAGGACCGGTGACAAAGGGCAGCCCTATATATATATATATATATATATATATATATATATATATACACACACACACACAATTTGTTATTTTAGAGGAGTGTGTCAAGCTGGTGCCCTTCACATGACTCGATACCCATGAAGTAGCTCTTGGTTTCAAAAAGGTTGGTGACCCCTGCTTTATAAGCATATTTTAACATCCAGCAGATAGAATATTATGTCATTTGTGCAGGGTGATGAAAATGAATGTAATTTATAAAATAAATTATAAAGTATATTTAAAAGGTCACTGCTGCCACTGAAAAACTCTAAATAGCTCAGTGAAATTAACAGCCTGACTTGTGATTGTATACCCTCTGTATACCTACCATTAACAATGGGAAACATCACATTTATAGAAGTGGTAAGCTCTTCATTTTCTACCATTATATGAATTATAGGTGGACTAAAACTTGACAAAACAAAATTCAGCATATGGGCTCAATTTATTTTACCCTACAATTATTTTGTGTTCTTTGGATTTAGGTTGAAAATGTCAAATAACTGACAAACTAAAAGAGATTTTTCTCAGTTATTGTAGGAGAGCATTTAGATAAAAAAAAAAAAAAAAAAAAAAACAACAACAAAAACAAATTATGGACAATGGTTTGTCAGAATGATGAAACTGAGCACTCAGTGTCAGTTTATTGATTTACTTCACTCCAGATGGACAATGGTAAAGCTGAGAGGACAACTAATACTTAAAGGTAGTGTGTAATATTCAGCACAAGCTAGTAGTCAGATTTAAAATTGCAAACAATTTACATTTTATCAGTCATGGCTCTCTTCCAAAGCACACAGGAGACCCTGCAGGAATCATTCGTGCAACTAAAGTTTGATACAAAAACTTGGAAAGACAATTCCGTGGTCTAAGATGGCCGCCTCCATAAAGAAGGACCCGTTTCCTCAGTATTAAAAATCTTATCTTAAGGTACAGAAACCATAACAACTTTTGCTGAAAAGTGTCGGTAAAATGACATGATTGGCCTGAAACCAGTCAGAATCAGTTCTGCACACAGCGGAACTGCCACATAAGTGGAAATGTACTGATACACTGAGGGAAAAACCCCTCCCTCTTGCACGAGGTAGTGGTTAAGCTTTATAAAAACTATAGGGCCCACTTTTTGAGTAGCACTCTCTTGGGGTATTTTCCTAAAGAGTTGTGTTCCAGCGCTGCTTGTAATCCATATCTCACTTTCAGTAAAATAAGTGAAAGTATATTTAATCTCTCAGTCTGGTTACTTGGCCTTCGTATAAAAGAACTGGGGGTTGAGATATTTTAGACGCAACAAAAGTGATTATATAATAATGAAAGTTAAGTAAAGACTTGAAGCTGCATTAAATTTCAGATTTCTGATTACCAAAAATTTTTGCATACTGTGTAGAGGAGCTGAAATAACGAGGCGATTTTTGTATTAAAAACAGGGTTTTTAATGAATAGCTCTTCTATCGAGTCTCATCAGGTGTAGAGCTTGGCAGAAGGCAAGAGAGTGATCTCTGCTCCGCTCGCTGGTTAAATACAAGCACACATAGAGCCACACATTGAAAAAGCTGACATCCCCCCGTTATCTTAACCCCCCCACTGTTCTGCTATCTCCTCTCCTTGTCTTGGGAGGTGATGGGAACTCCTCCTCTCGCCTTAGGGGGTAAAGGTGTCAAGTCCATCTCCGCCGCCGCGTCTTGGGAGGTCCATTGACTTTAACCCGGCGGGGGAGATCCTTGTCCTTTCCAGGTGTGAAGTTCCTTACATATGCTGTCACAAAACATTTCCACTTGTTCTAACATATGTAGATATGGGATATAAGAGTCATATATACCACAGGCCCCCCAAACACTAGGAAAGGACACAGAAAGAATCACAGTCTAAGATAATAACTATGAAATACTACTTGTTACAACTGTTGCCACAGGAGAAGTTTTCTAGCAGCCATGCTCCTAAGAAAGTTCAGTGGTAAACATAACAGCATAGTGAAATCATAAGTAGCCTTAAACTGTTGTAGCACAATTAGTGAATAATTACGGGGTGGTTGGTATCAGTCCCTGTGCTGTCTGGGCTTTATTCTTCTCCCAAAACTGCTGTAGGTTGGCTTAGGTGTCCCGCTGGGACCTTCTCGTGGTGAATCTGCATTGTGGGAAGGAAAGAGATTATTTGTTCCCTGCCTGGGGGCTGAGACTTTTCCTCTGGGGGGTCTACCACGCCGAGGTGCTCGTGCCAACTGTGCAGGTTCGTCTCTCAGCAAGAAAGCAGGTTTGAGTCTGTCAACACTGACCACTTCCTTTCTGTCCCCATAATCGAGCACAAAGTGTTTGTCACCATTTTCCAGCACTCTGAACGGGCCATCGTAAACTGGGCGTAACGTTGGTTTAATGGCTTCATGCTTAACAAAAACGAACTCAGCGTTTTTTAAAGTTTGAGGAACAAAAACTCGTGGAAAAGAGTGATGAGCTGGACCGTGGAGGGAGTCCGGTCCACTGCTGCCTAAAAACCTTGGGACTGGAAGGTGTCCTGGTTCTGGGTTCTCTGGTAAAAATTCTCCTGGGAGTCTGATAGGCTGGGCAAAAACTAATTCTGCAGGAGAAGCGTCTAAATCCTCTTTAGGTGCTGCACGCAACCCCAATAAAACCCAGGGAAGTTTATTTACCCAATTTGTGTCCGTTAGTGAGGCCCTGAGGGCAGCCTTTAAGGACCTGTGAAAACGCTCGCATAACCCATTAGCCTGAGGGTGATAAGCGGTGGTGTGATGAATTGTTGCCCCTAAACTGTTAGACATGGCTGACCAGAGCTCTGAGATAAATTGAGGCCCTCTGTCTGACGTGATGTCTGATGGAACGCCGAAACGTGCCACCCAGTTTGCTAGAAAAACGCGAGTGACTTCCTCCGCTGTGGTTGACGCTAGAGGGACTGCCTCTGGCCAGCGCGTGGTGCGGTCTATCATTGTTAACAGGTGTGTGAAACCTTGGGAGGAAGGTAGCGGCCCCATGAAGTTGACGTGAATATGGTCGAATCTTCTAGCAGGAATTGGAAAAGGCTCCAGAGGGGCTTTTGTGTGTCTGTGTATTTTGGCGCGTTGACAAGGAATGCAAGTTTTTGCCCATTCTTTTACGTTTTTGCGCAGGCCTGGCCACACAAACTTTTCAGCAACCATTTTGACCGAGGCGCGCACACCTGGGTGCGCGAGGGAGTGAATTGCGTCGAAAATACGGCGGCGCCAAGCAGCTGGTACTAACGGGCGAGGTCGGCCGGTTGAAACGTCGCATATTAGGGGGGGCACGCCGTCGCGCAACCCTTTTTTCTCCAGCCTTAACCCTGTTGGTCCGGACAGGAGCGCGCGCACGTCTGCATCACTGCTTTGTTCTTCCGCCATGGCAGCATAATCTATTCCATCCTGGATAGGTGTTGCGTATGTGTGTGCGTTAGTGAAGAGTTCCGCTGCTGAGGCGGCGTAATCTGTCTCCTCGTGCTCTGGCGGTGTCACAGCGCGAGAGAGACAGTCAGCTACAACGTTAAGTTTGCCTGCTACGTGTCGAATGTCTGTGGTGAACTCTGAAATCGCAGCTAGCTGTCTTTGTTGTCTGCCCGACCATGGTTCTGAAATTTTAGCCATAGCAAAAGTGAGCGGCTTATGGTCCACAAAGACCGTGAAACTCCGCCCTTCTAACCAAAACTGGAAGTGGCGGATGGACAAATGAAGCGCTAGCAGCTCTCTGTCGAAAGTGCTGTATTTGCGTTCCGTTGGGTTTAGCGATTTGCTAAAGAATGCCAAAGGTTGCCAGACTCCGCTGACAAGTTGTTCTACAACTGCCCCTATAGCCAGGTCAGAAGCATCTGTGGTCAAAGCAATGTGGGCTGAGGGATCTGGGTGGACTAACATTGTGGCGTTAGCTAAGGCGTTTTTTACTTCCGCGAAAGCGCGTTCGTGCTCCGGGGTCCATTCGACCGCGTTGGAAGCCTTCTTTTTTCTGAGCGCGTCATATAGGGGTTGCATGAGCTGAGCTGCGTGGGGGAGGAAACGGTTGTAAAAATTAACCATCCCCAAAAATTCCTGTAGCGATTTAACCGTTTGAGGCCGTGGAAAACCTTCTATCGCATGAACTTTGTCTGGAAGCGGAACTGCCCCTTTTGGGGAGACTCTATGTCCCAAAAAATCAATTTGCGATACGCCGAATTTGCATTTGGCTGGATTGATTATAAGTCCGTGCTCTTCCAGCCTCTGAAAAACGGTAGTGAGGTGCTGCTCGTGTTCTTCCTCGGATGAGCTGGCTACCAGCATGTCATCGAGGTAGACAAAAACAAAGGGTAGGTCGCGCAGGACTGCGTCCATCATCCGTTGAAAAGTTTGAGCAGCGCCTTTGAGGCCGAACGGCATTCTTAGGAATTCAAAAAGGCCGAAAGGGGTTATAACCGCTGTTTTAGGAATATCTTCAGCTCGGACTGGGACTTGGTGATAACCGCGGACTAAGTCTATTTTTGAAAAAATGCGTGCACCCGCTAAATGTAGTGAGAAATCCTGAATGTGAGGAATGGGGTAGCGGTCATGCGCTGTAGCGTTGTTTAGCCTGCGGTAATCTCCGCACGGTCTCCAAGAACCGTCGGATTTCGGAACCATGTGAAGTGGTGAAGCCCAGGGGCTCTTCGAGCGTCTAACAATGCCCAATTTTTTCGAGAGCTGCAAATTCATCCTTTGCTATGTTGAGCTTGGCCGCGTCTAAGCGGCGAGCTTTGGCAAAAACAGGAGGTCCTGTTGTCGGAATGAAGTGTTTAACCCCGTGTTTGGCTACAGTGGCTGAGAATTTGGGGGTTGTGAGTGCTGGAAATTGGGTGAGGAGTTGTTCAAACTTACCTCCCGCTGTGGTGACGTTGGCCTGCACAGGTGGTGGGGAAACTCGAGCTGAACATGGAATAGAAGCAAAAGAGAGTGCATTAACCAGGCGCCTATTTGCAAGATCCACTAATAACCCGTGTGCACACAGAAAATCTGTGCCTAACAAGTTAAAGCTCACCGCTGCTACAACAAATGTCCATCTGTAGCTGCGGCCGTGGATGAGGAGGTGCAGGCTCTTTTCCCCGAACGTGTCGATGTCAGAGCTGTTGGCTGCCACTGCTCCGTTGCCCCGGGTGCCCATGGTTCGATCTGCGTGGGAGGGCATGACGAAACTCAGCTGAGCTCCCGTGTCGATGAGGAACTGCTTGCCTGTGTATCCATCCGTCACATATAATAGCTTATTCTTCTCGCCGAGAACCGCTGCTGTTAATGGCCCTCGGCTTTGGCGTTTCCACGATATCGTAAACTTGCAGGGGGGAACGCATTTGCGGGCTTTCTCTGCGAAGCGGTGGTGATAATAGCAGACGTCGTTCTGCTCGTTGCGCTTGGGCCGCGCCGCTGTCACCGTGGGTTGAGTCTCTCCAAGGCTCGGGGTGTCAGTTTTCAGATCTGCAGATGCCGCTGTGAGTGTCCGTTCTCTGCAGGCGTTGACGAGCCGGTAAGCCTCGTTGGCCAATGTGCGGAAATCCTGATGATTATTGCACTTCATACTGGCGAGTATCCCTCTCAACTGCGTTGGTAGCGTGCTGAGGAAAATGAATTGGAAAAGGAAATTATCATTATCCTCCTCCTTGAGTTGTAGCAAATCCTCCATGAGGGTCCTCGGATTGCTCCCTCTGTGGCCGTAGACCGCCAGGATCCTCTCGGCTCTTTCCTCCGCTGACGGGACATAATTCGCCACGATGGTCGCCTTGAGTGTCTCATATTTGTCCCGGGCTGGTGGTCGCTGGACCAAGCTCTGCACACACTTCGAAGTGGCGGAGTCGAGTTTGGAGACGATATGGTAAAACTTAATATCGTCTGCTGTGATGCCCACCAGTATAAACTGGGCTTCAGCTTGTTGAAACCAAGAGGCGGGGTCTTCTCGCCAGAAGTCTGGCAGGTTGACAGCAACGGCGTTCGTGCACACCATCACTGTTGTGCCCGCCGGGTGAGAGTGCCTTGCCTCGGCACTCACGGCGGTGCTGGAGCTCGGTTGAGCTCTCTCAGTGCCCTCTGCCGTGGGGAACAGCTGTCTGCTTGTTCCCTCGTCTGCGTCGTCGCTGGCGTATGCCCGAGTCACCATGGATGAGCAGCTTGAAGAACGCCTCCGGTCCATATTCTCGCGTCAAGGTCACCAGTGTAGAGGAGCTGAAATAACGAGGCGATTTTTTTATTAAAAACAGGGTTTTTAATGAATAGCTCTTCTATCGAGTCTCATCAGGTGTAGAGCTTGGCAGAAGGCAAGAGAGTGATCTCTGCTCCGCTCGCTGGTTAAATACAAGCACACATAGAGCCACACATTGAAAAAGCTGACATCAGAGCCACACATTGAAAAAGCTGACATCCCCCCATTATCTTAACCCCCCCATTGTTCTGCTATCTCCTCTCCTTGTCTTGGGAGGTGATGGGAACTCCTCCTCTCGCCTTAGGGGGTAAAGGTGTCAAGTCCATCTCCGCCGCCGCGTCTTGGGAGGTCCATTGACTTTAACCCGGCGGAGGAGATCCTTTGTCCTTTCCAGGTGTGAAGTTCCTTACATATGCTGTCACAAAACATTTCCACTTGTTCTAACATATGTAGATATGGGATATGAGTCATATATACCACAACTGTACCTTTAATACTTTAAAGTATTTCACTTCAGTCTTTTCTTTTACAATCCACATTTCTTTGTAAAATAAGTAAATGACTAACAGATGTGAATTACTTTTTTTAATATATAAAACAAATTTCTTTGTAGTTTTTTTAGCTGGGGTCTTTCTGTGTGGAGTTTACATGTTCTTGTCTCTGCCTGGGTTCCCTCTGGTTAATAAAATCAATAAAACTGTTTAGTTGTCAGTCACTGGTGCCACACCCATTGCTCATTAGCCCTTTAATTATTCCAGCCAATTTCCTTAAAAACGCCTACAAATAACCACCCTACATTAATCAAAAGCTATTCTGCAGCCCTTTGCAGGCTATTCATGGTTGGTCTCATTCAGAAGAAAACACTCTAAATTTTGGGGCAAAACACTCAGATTAACTCAAAGTGCTTCTGCCACTGAGTAACAGTGATCGTAAAATAATAAAGTTGAAGAAAATAAAGCTTGCCTGAGTTTTTTTCCCAACAAATACTGTATGTCTGCAAATAACATACAGTTGTGATACATTAGCTGGAAAACACAATGGAATTGAAGCAACACATGTCCCCAACTTCAGGTTTAGATTTAGTAACAATACTGCAAAAAAGGAATATAATACAGCACCCCCCCCCCCCCCCCCCCCCCCGTGGTGTATGAGTAAGGCATATATTTGGAGTGGAACGCGGCCTGCAGCTGACATCACTGCCAGTATATATTGGGCGGTCCGCCATCTCACTGCATGCTGTTATGAGGTTGTTCATGAGGGTTACAGCTAGAGTGCCGGTATGCAGATGACAACTGAGTGTACACGTGCTTCATACCAAGTCTGCTTGTAATAAAGTTCAGTTCGAGTACAGTATCCTCGTCCGTCTTCATTCAAGGTTTGTGGACATAACACCCCTCAGAGTGCAACTGAGCATTTCTAAACTGTCTGGCACATACAGTAAATATTTAAACATAATGTCACCCGCCTCGAGTAAACCAGCAGCAAACCAGGCTGATGTGATTCCATAAAAACACAGAAATACTTTTTTTTTAAATTGGTGATTTTTTTTTTTTACAAAATATGCTAGTTGAAATCAGGAAGAAGCTACTCCAGGCTTCAAAAAACAGTGTGGGAGGTTTTAAAACCGTGAACTTTGTATCTGAAATAGAGTAGTTTCAGAGGGAAATATCAGCGACATCGCTTCCTAGTTTCGGGGGCGTGGACACCACAGCTGATTTACATATCCATTTTGTTTGGCTATTCATATGTCTTTGTTATTCATTTTAGCCAATCAGCAGCACGTTCAGGTAGAAGCACATAGCTACTTAAGCAGAGCTCCTTTTGATAAGCACTGTAAGGGGGTTAGGTTCATGCTAAGTCATGCAAGGTTCCAAGGTTGTCATAGCCAGGAGCGGCACTGGGGTTAAGCTCCCAGTGCTCATAAAATGCTCCTTACGGCGTGCGTCTCGAAAAGCCTCTGACAACTAAGTCCAACTCCTAGCCTGCCCGTGTGGTTTAGTCTCTAAGCCCAGCGGAACTGCTTTTACTAATAGGAGAAGGGGCGAGGGCGGATTTCTGGCGCCTTGAAACCAAATGCTTCGGGTAGATGGTGGCTCGTCAACCTGGGAAGGTAGCCCATCTAGGGGAAGGTAAACCCTGATTTCAAACCTCCACTGCCTTGCGGCACACCCGGTCACTGGAAAGGCTTCGGGAGTCAACCCTGAGGAAAAATCCGGAGTCGGAGCCCCTAAGGCAGTTCTCTGTTGTGTTCAACATCGTTCTGGCAGCTTCTGCGACGGCGCTGGTGCCAAACTATAGCAGCCCTGCTGTTTCTTTGGATTCATCAGTGACGTGGAGAGGGGGGACATGCTGCATGGGTAACATCTTGTCCTCCATATCTTCCTGCCCAGGCTTGAATCCTACCAACGGCCAATGCTGGAAGGTAGAACACCGGTGCGCATCGGCCTGTTCAGCCACAGGCGGTGCTGTTCCAGCAGAGTAGACGTTTAGGATTCTCTTCCATGGTCATCATAGACTGACGGACGCCGACGAAGTCATGCAAATGAGCAGCTTTTGTTACCCCCCCCCCCCCCCCACCTGGCTCCTCTGGAAGGGGACAATCCTTGGAGACTTTGAACCTGATTTTCTCAGAGAAGCAGTTGGGTGCCAACATTAAAATGGCCACATCTTCAAATCTTTTTAGGATTTCCATGTGTTCGACACCATTGGAAAGCTTAGATCCAACACTTTTAGAATCTGTAAATAACTCAAAAATATCCTTTGGGAAACTTGTTCCTGATTTTTCCATGATTGGTCATGTAGCTGGGTGGGAAATCAACGACTATCAAATGCACCCAGGAGGCACTGTTCTCCCAAGTTATTCCCTAAGGAAACGTGCTGTATAGTGGGAGTCTTGCAAGAAGGGAATCCAAGAAGAGATGCAATGTGGAACACACCTGTTGTCATGCAGACACCGGGATAACATTCTGAGGGGTAATTAAATTAATTAAAAGTGTTATTTTCCGACCCATGGATATGAACATGTTAATATGTTGTGTGTCATCTATGTGTTCCAATGTTAATTATTTGGTCTGATGTTTGCAGATTCTGTACGCTTGCGGTGACAGACTGACCTAACATTCTGCGTGAGGCTGATGACCTGCCACCACATGTGTGCTTGACTTTGTCACAAAACTGTGCTGTAAGTATGACTGCAACTGCAGCTTTATGTAACTGAAGGTTAATGACATGTTACTGACTGTATGTGCACTTGTGTGTTATCATTTTGTTTCCCGCCGACAGTTGTTCATCAGTCATTACTTAGTCATTTATTTGTCAAAACAGGACTTTTGAACTTAAGGTGAAATCTGTTAAGTTTTCTGTTCCTAAACATCTTTACTGTTAAAATTTACTGTTACACACGTGCCAAAATAATTTAATGCTGCTGCCTATTTTTGGCCTAGTCAGAATAAAGAGCTCAGAATTTAGTATGTGTTTGGTGTGAGTTTTAATTTTACCACCCTGACACACGACAAAAACAGTTTTGTAAAAATATCTATAGCTTTCGAATGTTTCTTGTGCGTGTGTGTGTGTGGGGGGGGGATTAAATTTGGACATTTTCTCAAAAAGAAAAAGAAAAAATGCCGCACTATTCAAAGTTGTGCCCCTTTAAATCGGAGGATTTAAATCACTTCCTGGACATTTGGCCCATCACTGCCGACATGTTTTATATCCAGGTGTTCAGAATTTGCTTCTCTGCACAATCCTTCAGTCAAAAACAGACTCAGCTGCAAATAGCTGGTTTTAAACATTGAGGAGTGGGACTTTTATGTTGCTGCTTAGTGGGCATTCCTTTGTTTTTCACTGCTGGGAACTGTTCCAGGAAGCGTCAAGCTGGACACATGTGCTATCAGTCAGAATGAGAGGGTCACGTGATTCTTCTGAGCGGCCATTTGCATCTGTCTCTCCATTTCTTTGCCACTTTATGCATTCAAACCTGCGTGAAAGCGCAGAGGAGATCTGAACAAGTCGGTGAATAAATGGAAAACTGTAAAGACGTGGATGGAGACTGAATCTGAATGGAATGGACCTACTGGATCTGTGGCAATGAAACTGGACTGGATTTGTCAGATCATTACTGACTGTGGGACTCCAGGGAGCCGTGACAGGTGAGGTAACTGCTATGATGCTATGGTGCTAGGCTTGCTCACTAATTGTTTTCAAAAATTTTTACTGCACCAAAATAATCATAATATTTACATCTGAGCAGCTGGATGGTGAGACACCAGTGACCAGTAACATAGATATATAATACACTAGAGTGGACTTAATTAACATTTTCATGGCAAACGGAGGTGCCATATTCTGTAGGTAATTATAATTTCTGACACCAATGATGTAGATTACAATAAATACAGTGAACAATTATTTGCGTAATCATATAAGTAAGCTATGTTTATGTATGTGTTTATATATGTCTATTTGCCTATAAAGATTTCACAGCCAATAGCATGACTGGGTTGATGTCACATGTCTACCAAAAAGTTGATGTGAGGACAGACTGTTGTCTCTATCACCTTTAAGGTTGTGTTTTTTTTTACAGACTTTAGCTTTGTCTCATATTTAGAACAGCCCCAAGTGACAGTGATCAAACTGCTCTCTCTGAGGGTAAAACTCATGACCTCCCAAAAGTGACTAAATCTGTGCATTACAAGTGTCTTCCATCAGTGTGCTCTATTTACTCCCATTTTAAGGAGCAAAGTTTATGGTATTTGTGCTAAAGAGATTTATAACAAATGGCTGTGAACACTATATGGATGATTTTTGGACCATTTTGTATGGTCTTAAGGCGGCCGTAGGAGAATCCAGCATTCGTAGACCGTTTGTAAGGTCGTGGCCAGGTCGATGGGCTTGTCCAAGTTTTGTACGACTGCCCCATGAAAACTTCTCATCGTAGCGTGGCTGTATGAATGCCATAGGAGCAACGTAAAAACTTTGCAAGCTATTCGCCATAAGATTGCATCAAGAACGCCTTAAGTTGTTCTTGAAAACACCTTAAGTCAGGGATGGGCAACTGGCGGCCCACAGCTGCCCTATTCTATTCTAAGCTTTGAGGTTTCTTTCTAAAGAGTGCGACTGAAGCACTGACAGTCTCAATTCCCTGTCAGCAGTAAAAGGTCAGAGACTCTTTTCGTTGTAATCTGCTGATTTTTTTTTTTTTTTTTTTTGGTTCATTTATACCAGTGGCTCTTAAACTTTTTTTTTATTCCCCATTTTGGGGAGCCATTAACAAGCCCA
Organism: Pholidichthys leucotaenia; assembly: GCA_020510985.1. Lineage (NCBI taxonomy): Eukaryota > Metazoa > Chordata > Actinopteri > Cichliformes > Pholidichthyidae > Pholidichthys > Pholidichthys leucotaenia. Next base: position 276,215,039 of record CM035840.1, on the reverse strand, counting down.
CCTACCCACAGCTATTTCTCTGCCCCTCCGCAGCCACAATGAATCCAAGAGCAAGCTAAGCATCATGTTTCCTTTTCTTCTTGGCTTTTTTTGTTAATTATTGTCCAGAATTTCTCTTTGGTCATCATTTTGATGGAGAAACTTAAAAATTAGGTCATGATATTATGATGTCATGATATTTTTTCATCCATCCATCCATCCATCCATCTTCTACTGCTTAATCCTTTTCGGGTTGGGGGAGGACTGGAGCCTATTCCAGCATCTCTGTGCAAGAGGCAGGATACACGCTGGACAGATCGCCAGTCTGTTGCAGGGCAGAAATAATTTTTCCAGTAATTTTAATTTTAATATGGTAAAACACTGAGTAGTTTTTATTTTCATTTGCATTTGTTTACATGTAAATCTGGCCCTCTAGAAGTGAGGAAAATTTTTTGTGGCCACCATGAAAGTTGCCCATCCCTGCCTTAAGTTGTTCTTGAGGGCGTCTTACAGTGGTCGTAGGAAACGCGTACAATACCCGTTCATACAGAGATTCGTACAGCATGCGTAAGGCAGTTGTGAGGCGCTCGTAAGGCAGAAGTATGTAATTCGTGCAACATTTGTGCCGACAAAATGTGCCGAATGCCATAAAATCTTCCTTCCAACAACTTGAGAGTGCCGTGAGTTGCACAAAAATGTCCATAACATGTCAGTAAGACTGCATTCAGACCAGGATAGTCTGGGGGTCTCGGTTCGACTGGGTGAGGAATGCTGAGAATTTCCACACCTTCGTTTGGTTTGGTTTGCATTCACACTGTAGTGGACAAAACTGTCAGGACAACGGGTGCTATAGCTGAAACCACCACTGACCAGGAAGAAAAGATCTTGGTGAAGAAGAAAAATCAGGCTCATTGATTGGCCAGGACTGAAAACGGAAATCCATCCCTTCAGCCGGGTTGTTTGTCCTCCACAAGTGAGACATTTTTTTTTTAACTTTTCTCCTCGGCTTTCACCGGTAAAAGGATTTCTCAGATTCACGCGGTTGTCTTTATTGTTATTTTCTACCCAAAATGCGCTACGGTAAACGCCGCTTCCTCTTCTGAGAATATGTGTTGCTATGGTTACACAAATGCCGAGGGGCTCTTCTGCCCTTTGGTCTGCTGGATACTCCGTTTGGATTCACACTGCAAGTGCAGCCCACCAGACTTTGTTTGCAGGAGAACCGAGACCCCCGCTTTCAGGGGGGTCCTGACTTTGCTCGTTTGGTGTGCACCAGAGTTCCAACGTGCGTTCAGACGGCACCAAACGAACCAAACTATCTGCAGAATCCACTGTTTGGTCCTTTGGTCCGGACCAAACAGTAGCCGTCTGAATGCACCCTAAGTATGCCGTAGGAAGATCCCAAGGCACCCTTATGAAGAACGTAAGAACTCTAGGGCCATGGTACAACAGAAAAGAACATCATTTCTCAAGAATGCCTCAAGTTGCTCTTGCCAATTGAATGGCAACAGTAAGAAACTGCCCCCTCCATGAATGTCTGCAAACTCCAGAATGTGTATGAACTGGGAGATTCTTACGAACCCATCATTCATAAGAATCTTTGTGACTGTCGCTTTAAGCGACAAAGATTGAAGCTGTGGATAATAACTACTCACAGTAAAAAATTCTGAAATGCATTCACCTGTATTTATACTATTGGTAGTTATAATGGATGCACTTTAAAAACAATTCTCAAACCAAAATAGTTTTTTCCCCCTTCAAACAAAACAGAAATGCACAAAAAATATTAAACAGCACCTAGTGAATAATGAATAGAAGCTGCTCATTTGTTTGGACTCCATTTAACTTGGTTGACATACACTCACAATTTCAAGAACAGGCATTCTTTCTGGATGGAAAAACATCAACGAACAGATGGTGGAAAAAAGAATTTGAAAAATATTTTTGCCTTCTTTCTTTTTGTGAGGTTGTTAACCTCCTATTTTAGTGAGCTGGGCATGGAAAATATCACAGCAAACAAATGGAATTAAAAAGCAATTTCTCAAAATAAAGCTTAATCTTTGGCACAGTACATGGAAGGAGGGAAAAAAGAGCGCGTGATTTATTGTGAGTGTTCAGATTTGGCCACCGTTGATTAACTGTGTCCTTTTCTGGCTCCACCTCAAACACAACGCCTAAATGATGATTAAAAACAGGCAGTGAGGAGTGTAAGAGAAGGTGAAATAAATATGTTGCAGTTAATTTAAATAGATGTAAATAACGTTTAATTTTTTTTTTCCTCTTTCTTTTCCACTTCATTTGCTCTGTCGAAGTCCGATGATGAATATTGAGTGTGTTTACCTGGGCCCTTTTGTTGGTGGAGATGGGTTACCATTATGACACTGCCAAGATTGTGTTGTCATATTAATTTGGCAAACAAAAGCTATTCATCAGTGTTTTCTGTATCTCTCAAACTGTTTAATATCCAGGTGGGAATTAGACCCAAACAAAAACCAATCTGATTTCCCCACCAAGCAAGACATTTGGCAGCTCCCTCATTAACCTGATGTCATCATATTGTTTGCCAAAAAAACATGCACACTGATCACATTATTCCCGTCTCTGGCAGCCACAGGTCATGTTAGCAGACAAATATGGACAAGGACTTTTTTTGTAAATAACGTCTGGATTTCGCCACACTTTTCTCATTCAACTTCAGCCAAGAAAACTTTCAGAGGTGGTTTAGTTCCTAAATATTACTCCATGTGGGGGAAGTGTTCACTATCACCATGAGAAAAGTCTTTGCTTTCCTCTTAAATACTGAGATAAAAAGTCTTTAAATATAAACTGGTTTTCTACCTTCTGGCAAAACGGGTGGATGTTGAGTTGTGCTAACATTCTCACCAGCCTCTCGAGGAGTATTTGTTGGTTCCCCACAGTCTCACTCAGATATACCCTTATCCTTCTTATCCCCAGCAAATCAATTCCTACCTCAGCTACTTTGGGAATCTGCCATCCACGCACATCAGCTAAGAAGTGATGCTTCAGAAGCACAAAGCTGAAATCCGTGGTGGAAATCACCGCTTGCGTTAGCGTTTTCAGGTATGTCTCGCTGGTATTAGAGCGCTCACGAAATTCTGAGGAAATTGTAACGAGGTAACTCCTTATCCTTGCATGTGCTGATTATTACTGAGGTGATTTCTTCTCTCTTTCTTAATGGTGTGAATGGAAGCATCTCTCGAATAATTTAGGTGAAGCTTCAGCTTCTTTAAAAAGGAATCACTTCATGCATGTTCCCAAATCAAATATCTATCATTCCAATCAGTGTGTTCTCTCATTACAAATTAATTTCCTCAACTGTTGCCCAATGTCTTGGTGGATAATTAATAAAAGTGCCTTTAATGGAGGTCACTAAGTGTGGTTCAAGCCATTAATCTCATCCTGTGTCACTTAAATATCATAAATCATATTGCACATGTTTACATTTGACATTTCTTTGTGCTTAACCGTGCAGTAATAGCTTTACCTGCTTCTTGTAATCATCAGCACATGAATATTGATGTGTATCTCTCCAGGCACTTCATCTAAAATGAATGAAGACAGGCCTCCAGCTCAGACAGATCTGCACAAACACGGCATGCTCATTAAAGACCAATTGTATAATAATGTGCACCTGTCTGGAGAAATGAAAGGTACCCTTCGTTCTAAGCACTGAGATCTGGAATTCCAGGCATTAAAATGTACATATATGTTTTCTGCCGTTTTATGGTCTGTACTGTGCTTGTTGTGTTTAGTTGAAATGAGCAGCTATTTATTTTCCAATAAGTGAAATGTGAGGGAGGAAGAAAAAAAGACAGTTCAACAGTTTAAATGAGTTCTATTTTTTGAAATCGCGTATCACGGGCTGCACGGTGGCGCAGTGGTTAGCACTGCGGCAGCACAGTTTACCCTTGGCCGGGGGATTGTGGGGATCGTGGGATCGTGGGTTCGATCCCAGCCCCCGGCCAACAGTGATCTGTGTGGAGTTTGCATGTTCTCCCCGTGTTGCGTGGGTTTACTCCGGGATTTCTCCGGTTTCCTCCCACATGCCAAAAACATGCATGTTAGGTTAATTGGCTGTTCTAAATTGTCCCTAGATATCTGTTTCCTATAGGCCCTTAGAATAGAGGGTTAGTATTAATGAAAGCGCTTTGAGTGGTCTTTGTGACTAGAAAAGCGCTATATAAGTGCAGGTTAGTTAGTTAGTTAGTATCAATCACTTTATCATTGAGTACAATGATTTTTTTTTTCTATTTACACTATTAAACATTATTAGTAGTATCATAGTGTTAATTAAATTTACACTTTTTGTCAGTGTTTAATATGGTCAAAGCAGAGCTGCTGTGTGCTTTTCGGGTGCCCTGAGCAGAACTTTTGTTTGGGTCCCCTCACCCCCACCCTACCCCCCAGCTAGGTGTGGGTCTTTTTGCATATATCATGGGGGCTCTATGGAGCTTTTCTCAATTCCAACAGTAAACACCAAGTGGCAGCACTGTGCCAAAAAAGTCATGACTCTAGACTACACTTTGATGGCGAAAAGGAACCATGGTGCCAACACACACACACACACACACACACACAAAAGATAAATTGACATCTTTACCATAAAATTTCTAATTTTAATTATTGATATATTTTACAATATTTTGAAATATAAAAATTGCAAATATCCTCCTAAAATCAATTCTATACTTATTTAGTAGTTAGTAGTATTCTAGTAGTTGTAAGGTTTTCTTATGGATATACAGCGAGGAAAATAAGTATTGAACACATCGACATTTTTATCATTAAGCATAATTCTGATGGAGCCATTGGCCTGAGATATTCATCAGATATCAGTAACAACCCAAGTAATCCATACATACAAAGGAATCAAGGCAACTGTGTTCACAAAACAAGATATATTTAATAAAGGGGAATGACACAGGGGATAAGTATTGAACACGCTTGGTGAAATTCATTTGATATTTAGTAAAAAAGCCTTTGTTGGTAATAACAGCTTCCAGATTCCTCCTGTATGGAGAAACTAGGCACAGGCATTGCTCAGGAGTGATTTTAACCAGTTCTTCCACACAAACTGCCTTCAAATCTTGACGGTTCCGTGGTTGTATTCTATGAATTCTGATCTTCAGCTCGTTCCATAGATTTTCAAACGGATTCAGGTCAGGTGTCTGACTGGGCCATTCTAGCAACTTTATTTTCCTTCTTTGAAGCCAGTTCAGTTTCCTTGGCTGTGTGTTTGGGATCATTGTCTTGTTGAAATGTCCACCCTCATTTCATCTTCAGCATCTTGGCAGATGGCAACAGCTTCTTATCAAGGGTGTCTCTGTACATTTGTCCATTCATCTTTCCTTCAATTATATGAAGTCCACCTGTACCATGTGCTGAAAAACACCCCTACACCATGGTGGGATGTGCAGTGCCATTTCTCCTCCAAACATGATGTGTGTTTTGGCATCCAAAAAGTTCAATTTTGGAATTTGCTGTCCAAATGTTGTGCAGCAAACTTTAAACAAGCTTCAACATGCTTTTTCTTCAGCAATGGAGTCTTGTGAGGGGAACAAGCATAGAGCCCATGTTGGTTGAGTGCGTTACTTATTGTTTTCTTTGAAACAGCAGTACCTGCTAACTCCAGGTCTTTCTGGAGCTCTCCACGAGTGGTCTTTGGCTCTTGGATAACTAATTCTTTTGACTCCTTTGTCAGAAATCTTGCAAGGAGCTCCTGGTCATGGCTGGTTTATGGTAAAATGATGTTATTTCCACTTCCGAATGTTGGCTCTAACAGTACTAAATGGAACATTCAACAGTTTAGAAATAACCAGTGCCATCATTACCTCCGCCAGGCCGCAGGCCGCAGGAGGTTATGTTTTTGCCAGCGTTTGTCTGTTTGTCTGTTTGTCTGTCTGTTGGTTAGCAAGATAACTCAAAAAGTTTTGGACGGATTTCCATGAAACTTTCAGGCGTTGTTGGAAATGGTACAAGGAAGAACTGATTAAATTTTGGGGATGATCCGGATCACTGTCTGGATACAGGAATTTTTTAAAGGATTCTTTAACATTGTGAGATACGGCCATTTTCAACATGTGTGCAGGCGCAATGGAGGGCGCTGGTCTTCGTGTCTGACGAACACGAACTCCGCGTTCTTCAAAGTTTTAGGCACAAAAGCACGGGGAAAACAGTGGTGGGCCGGGCCCGGCAGCGTGCCTGTGTTTGCGCTACGCTGCAAAAGCTGAGATGGGCAGCTGTCCGGCGCGGGATTATTTGGCAGAAATTCCCCGGGCAGCCATAGGAGCTGCGCAAAAACAAGCTCTCTGCCGTGGAAGCTTCCAAATCCTCTTTTGCCGCGGAGCGCAACCCCAATATAAAACCCACGGCAACCTGTCTATCCAATTTGCATCCGTCAGTGAAGCCCTAAGTGCTGCTTTCAGTGATCTATGAAAACGCTTGCATAACCCATTGGCCTGTGGGTTGTACGCGGTTGTGCAATGAATTGCAACGCCCGCAGCCTGGGAGTTTGGAGATGGAGGAGATGGACACAACAGCAACACTTCAGTTTATTACCTCCGCCAAGGAGGTAATGCTTTTACTACTGAACCACTAATCCTATCATTGTGAATCCAATTGCTAGTCATATGTTTTCATGGTCAAGGAATCTGAAAACGTACACACAAACACTGTATGGGGGGGAACTGTGGCGCTTGGCGGAGGTCTGCGCTCTCCGAGTGCTTTTTTAGTTATGTTTTGCAACAATAAGGTTGCAAAAGTGTAGAGAGAGTTCTTTGTTTCTGCCTGTCTTGAGTTCTTTGTGGTGCGACAATCTGATATTCACAGATCTTTTTAAAGGCTATCAGTCAGGACTTAAGCAGCTAAAATTAATTTGTACTGATGAGGAATGGGATAGCTTCCAAAATTCTGATGGATTTCAGCTGATTACTTGGCTTTCTAGGTCTTTTTGCAGCTCTTTTTCTTCATGTGTTCAATATTTATTCCCTGTGTCATTCCACTTTATTAAATATAACTTGGTTTGTTAACAAAGTTGCCTTGATTTCTTTGTATGTATGGATTGCTTGGGTTGTTACTGATATCTGGTGAAAATCTCAGGTCAATGGCTCCATCGAAATATATTTAATGAGAAAAATGTTGATGTGTTCAATACTCGTTTTCCCCGCCATATATAGCATACTCCTGTTAAAAAGATTAGACTACTTCCTACTGATATCACTCTCACCCCAAAATAAGAAACACATCTGAATAGTTGCCAGTGCAATCCTAGTAATTCCTCAAACACACTACAGAACATACAGTGGATATAAAAAGTTTCCACACCCGTGTTCAAATGCCAGGTTTTTGTGATATAATAAAATAAGCCCAAGATAAATCATTTCAAAACGTTTTCTACCATTAATGTGATCTATAACCTGTACAATCCAATTGAAAAACAATCTGAAGTCTTATAAGGGGAAAAATAAAAAAACTTACAATAACCTGGTTGTATAAATATGCACACCCTTAAACTACTACAGCACCTTTGGATTTTATTACTGCACTCAGTCTTTTTGGATAGGAGTCGATCCAAAAAGACTCCACTTCCGTTCTCCACTTCCGGCGCCACACGAGTCGGCTGCCTTTTCGCAACAGCGGCTCAATTCTGAGTTTTTTCTTCCTCTAACTTTCTGATCCGGTGACAGCTTTCTGATCCGGCGACACCTTACACACCTTATACATCACGGACACACAGATTGCCCCAAATGTCTCCTGAGCCAGTGGACAGAGCCGCTGTTTATAGCAGGAGATGGTACAACAGGGACCAGCTGCTAGCACTCAACCGCCACTCGGTGCTAACGAAAAAAACTCGACATACCGGGAGAAATAAGGTGAAAACGACGTGGGTGTCGTGCTGGTGTAAGACGGCGGGCAAGGAATATAAGGTACAGACCCACCCTCCCATCCGTTGTTATGGGAAATGTACGATCGATATTAGGAAAGGTAGATGAGCTAGCGGCTATCTCCCGCTACGAGAGCATATACCGGGAGTGCTGCCTTTTGTTATTTACTGAGACGTGGCTAACTGAACTAGCAGCAGATGCTAACATTGAACTGGAGGGTTACCACGCTATACAGGCTGACCGAACACCAGACAGTGGCAAGGCAAGGGGCGGTGGAGTGATAATGTATGTTAATTACAACTGGTGCAGACCGGGACATATCACTGTTGAACAACAACACTGCAGCAAAGACATGGAGTTGCTAGCTGTTAGCATGCGGCCTACATATCTCCCGAGGGAATACTCACACGTGATCTGCATTGTTATTTATGCAAATCCGACGTTGAACGCTGGGACAGCGCGTGACATCATCCACTCAGTAACTGGCAGGCTGCAGACAGAACACCCAGATGCTCTCATCCTCATCTCAGGTGATTTCAACCATATTTCACTGTCTCCCATTCTACCCACGTTCACTCAATATGTCACATGCCACACTAGAGACAATAAAACACTGGACTTATTCTACGCAAACACCAAGGAGGCGTACACCTCATCACAACTCCCCCCTCTCGGGAGATCGGATCACAACTTGGTTCATCTCCGGCCGGTGTACAAACCCCTAGTGCACAGACACCCTACGGTCATGCGCACAGTGAAGTTATGGTCCGAGGAGGCAATGGACGCTCTAAAGGACTGTTTTGAAACCACTGCCTAGGAGCAGCTCTGCGATCCACATGGTGAGGACATCGATGGCCTCACTCACACCATCACGGACTACATCAGCTTCTGTGTGGACAACACCGTACCCACCAAGACAATACGGTGTTGCTCAAACAACAAACCCTGAATCAACCCTGAGATAAAACACTTCTGAGAGAGAAGAAGAGGATCTTCAGGTCGGGGAACAGGGAGATGCTGAAGTCCGTACAGAGGGAGCTGAGGAGGAAGATCAGCGAAGGCAAGGACAGCTTCAGGAAGAAGATAAGATAAGATAAGCCTTTATTAGTCCCACAATGGGGAAATTCCAGGATTGCAACAGGACAGGGATAGCAACACTCAGAGCAACAATCAGAAGGCAAGGGAAAAAACAAGAGCAGCAAGTATACATATGTACATATAAATATATATATATATACAGTATATATATATACACACACACACACACACACACACACACACACACACACATATATATATATATGTATATATATATATATATAGACAGTGCGGAGCATTGTAGCTAGATGGGATAGATATATAAATATATAAACAGTGCGGAGCATTGCAGCTAGATGGAATGAATATATAGATATATAAACATCCACAGTACGGGGCATTGTAGCTAGATGGAATAATATGTAGATATATAAACACAGTGCGGCGCATTGTAGCTAAATGAAATAAATATGTAAATATATAAACACATATAAACACTGTCATATCTCGCACTACTGCTTTCTGTGCTGTGGCTCTTTGTCTCTGAGGTAAACGCGTTCGGCTCCATGGCGAGCAGAATAGCGGGCAGAATACAATATTCCAGGGACATGTTGCTGCGCTTTAACACAGCTGGTGCAGAGTCTCTGATTGCGCCCAGATTTCAGCTGCCGGACTTTATTTTGAGAGACGGACACAGCGGTGAAAAGAGAAGCGGCAGGAGGAAGCGTGGAAGACGTGGAGGTGTGAAATTGCGCCTTAGGAGACGTCAGTTTGGTAACATTCCTCTTCCTTCGATCATTTTTGGGAATGCACAGTCTGTGAGAAACAAGGTGGAGGAAATTCAAGGCAACGTACGTTACCAGAAGGATTTTAAGAACTGCTGCGTCATGGCTTTCACTGAATCTTGGCTTACTGCGCATGATCGAGACGCAGACCTGTGGATTGACGGCTTTGGAGCCCCGCTGCGCTCGGATCGGCAGGAAGAGGTAACGGGGAAACGTCAGGGGGGCGGAGTATGTTTATACATTAATAAGCAGTACTGCACATCTGTCACGGTCAGAGAGCGCATCTGTACACCCCATGTGGAGCTGCTGTCTGTGTCGCTTCGCCCCTTTTATTTGCCTCGAGAGTTTCCCCAACTTTTCATCACAGTTGTGTACATTCATCCGAGGGCAGACGCTGACTCCGCCTCCAGCACCATCTCTGATGTGATCCAGCGGCTGCAGTCAATTTCTCCAGAGGCGCCAAACTTCATTCTTGGGGATTTTAACCATGTTTCTTTAAAGAAGACACTTAAAAACTTTCATCAGTATGTCTCCTGCCCAACCAGGCGAAAAAAGACATTGGACCTGTGCTATGGATCCATAGAGAGGGCCTATAAATCACTCCCCCTTCCTCCTTTAGGATCCTCAGATCACAACTGTGTTCATTTGCTGCCCACATATAAAACTGCTCTCAGAAGAGGCAAGGTGGAGATGAGAGACATTGATGTGTGGACAGAAGATTCAGAGCACAGCCTCCAGGAATGCTTTGACTGTACAGACTGGAAGATGTTCATAATGGCCTGCGGGGATGATTTGGACTCTCTGGCTGAGCTCACATGCTCATACATGGCTCACTGTCAAAATAAGTTTGTTCCACGTAAACGTGTCAAAATATATCCCAACAACAAACCATGGGTTACTAAATCAGTTAAATCCTGCTTACAGAGGAAAGCACTTGCCTTTAAACAGGGGTCTGTTTCTGCGCTACAGGTTGCCACTAAGGAGCTAAAGGCCGAAATTTTAAGAGCAAAACAGAATTATAAATCAGAATTGGAAAGCAAGATGGCAGCAAATAAACTTGGTTCGGCCTGGGCCAGTATGAAAAAAATTGCAGGCCTTCAGAGCACAGAGCGCAGTAATCGTGTGTTTTTAGATGGTTTTAGTTCAGACACAGAGCTGGCTAATGCTCTTAATTGTTTTTATGGTCGTTTTGACTCCTTTGATTTTAGCACAGAAATCCAAGATTTGAAACAGAAACTCAAAGACAATCAGCACTTTAATATTGAGATGCAGGATGTTGAAAGGGAGTTCCGCGCTGTAAAAGTGAACAAAAGTCAGGGCCCTGATAATATATGTGGACGCCTGGTAAAGTCCACATGAACTGAGTCCTATATTTCACTACATTTTCAATAAGTCCTTACAGACACAACATGTGCCTAAGATCTGGAAAGATGCCGTGGTTGTTCCCGTTCCAAAATCCAGCTGTCCTAAAACGGTAAATGACTTTAGACCAGTTGCTTTGACTTCAATTTTAATGAAAATTTTTGAAAAACTGGTCAGATGTGAGGTCCTAAAGCAGACTGAACATGCATTGGATCCTCTGCAGTTTGCCTATAGGCCTCACAGAGGAGTGGAGGATGCCACTGTCACTCTGTTTAACATGCTTTTTAAACATCTGGATTTTAATGGGACACACGCCAGGCTTTTATTTGTGGACTTTTCTTCTGCCTTTAATACAATCCAACCTCATATTTTAGTTGAAAGGCTCCTGCAACAATTTGATTTAAGCAATAATCTGGTGGGTTGGATTCTGGATTTCTTAACCAACAGGACGCAGAGAGTAAGGGTCAATGGTACATTGTCTGACCTAAAGTGCTCTTCTACTGGCTCTCCTCAGGGGTGTGTGTTGTCACCACTACTCTTCATCCTGTACACAAACATGTGTCGGAGCAGACATGACAACAGACACATTATAAAGTATGCTGATGACTCAGTCATTGTCAGTCTCCTCCAGGATGGTGAGAGTGGCCACGGCCCAGTAGTTGATGACTTTGTTCACTGGTGTGAGGATTCCTACCTGCAGCTGAATACAACAAAAACGAAAGATATGATTATTGACTTTAGGAGGAAAACTCCCAGGCACAAAGTCACCATACTAAAAGGCCAGACCACCGAATGTGTACAATCGTACAAATATCTTGGGACGATTATTGATAGTGGATTGAACTTTGAGGTGAACTGTGAAAGGGTGTGCAAAAAGGGTCAGCAAAATTTGCATTGTTTGAGGAAACTTGCACGCTTCCAAATTGACCGAACCATAATGACTATGTTCTATCGGGCTTTTATTGAATCTGTTTTATCCTTTTCTTTAATGTCATGGTTTGGTCAGATAAAACTGAAACAGAGGAAATCCTTGGATCAGGTAGTCAGATGGTCCAGTCGTTTGCTTGGTGAGTCACAGCTGAGCCTGACATCCCTGTACACCAGACAAGTACAGAGGATGGCCGACTCGATTTTAAATGATGACTCCCACCCTTTGCACTGCAACTTTCAGCTTCTTCCCTCCAGACGGAGGTTTGCTGTCCCAAAAAGTAGAACCCAGCGCTACAAAAACAGCTTTGTCCCTGCTGCTGTCAAAGAGTTGAACAAGCTATAAAAATTATATTGTACATATTTAATATTTACCTATTTTGTAAGATGTGTGCCTGTGTTTGTGTCTATGTTGAATGTAATTGTGGCTTGTAAATATGGATGTCACCAACTGCAAAACAAATCTACCTACGGGTACAAATAAAGTAACCTGAACCTGAACCTGAACAGTGCAGAGCATTGTAGCTAGATGGAATGAAACAGCACAACCATCTACTTAGTTATCCTACATGGTATGATTATGTACCCATACATATTCTCACCCTCCATAGCGACCGGTATTTTCCTAGTTGTATACCGGAGGGGACCATTGTGTAAATCTATTGCGTCTTTTGCATTCAAAACTATTAGGTTGTCCCGTCTTTTTGCTATCTCTGCGAGCAGCCCTGCTTAGGTTGTACAGTCTGACAGCCGTAGGTAGGAAGGACCTGCGAAACCTCTCGGTTGTGCACCTAGGATGATGTAGGCTGCTGCTAAATGAGCTCCTCAGTGCATTCAGTATGTCTTGCATAGGGTGGAACTCGGACTACAGCAGAGATGACAGATTAGCCACCATCCTTCTCTCTCCTATCTCCTCCACTGAGTCAAGGCACTGCCCCAGGACAGAGCTAGCTTTCGTGATCAGTTTGTTCAGTCTCTTCCTATCGGCTGCTGTAATGCCACTGCCCCAGCAGACCACTCCAAAAGTGATGGCTGATGCCACCACCGTGTCATAGAATGTCTTCAGCAGCGCCCCTTGTACACCAAAAGACCTGAGTCTCCTCAGTAGGAACAGCCTGCGCTGTCCCTTCTTGTAGAGTGCGTCAGTATTGTGTGACCAGTCTAGTTTATTGTTCAGATGAACACCCAGGTACTTATAGGATGTCACCATCTGGATGTCTGTTCCCTGTATATTTACTGGTGCTGTGAGGGGTTGTCCTTGCCTGCGGCAGTCCACCACCAGCTCCTTAGTTTTGGATGCAGTTTTGGATGCAGTTTAGGATGCAGTAATCTTCCTCTTTCATCGTTCTCTGTCCCGCCTGGAGAAGCCCGGGAATGCGGTGAGGATCATGTTCTTTGACTTCTCCACTGCTTTCAGCACCATCCAACCGATGATCCTGAAGGACAAGCTGCTGTGCGCAGGGGTGGACCAGCACCTGTCCTCATGGATCCTGGACTGCCTCACAAACTGGCCTCAGTTTATGAGAACCCGGGACTGTGTGTCCAACACAATCATCGGTAGCACGGGGGCACCCCAGGGAACGGTTTTGGCTCCTTTCCTGTTCACCCTTTATACTGCGGACTTCTCACACAACACAACACACTGCCATCTACAGAAGTTCTCTGACGACTCTGCGATCGTTGGCCTCATCTCCAATGGAGATGAAGCTGAGTACAGAGTGCTTATCCAGGACTTTGTGGACTGGTGCCATTTGTGGACTGGTGCCTCTTCGCATCGTCCCACAGATGTTTGATCGGATTCAGGTCTGGACTCTGGCTGGGCCATTCCAAAACCTTAATCTTCTTCTGGTGAAGCCATTCTTTTGTTGATTTGGATGTAAGCTTTGGGTCATTGCCGTGCTGAAAGATTAAGTTTCTCTTCATCTTCAGCTTTCTAGCAGAAGCCTGAAGGTTTTGTGCCAACACTGGCTAGTATTTGGACCTGTTCACCATTCCCTCCACCTTGACCCCAGTTTCAGCTGAAGAAAAACAGCCCCAAAGCATGATGCTGCCACCACTATGCTTTACTGTAGGTATGGTGTTCTTTTGGTGATTAGCAGTGTTGTGTCTGTGCCAAATATACCTTTTAGAATTATGGCCAAAAATATTCAACCTTGGTTTCATCAGACCATAACACATTTTCCCACATGCGTTTGAGAGAATTCAAATGTGGTTTTGCAAAATGGAGCTGGGCTTGGATCTTTTTCTTTGTAAGAAAAGGTTCCCGTCTTTCCACCCTACCCCATAGCCACAGACATATGAAGAAGATGGGAGATTGTTACCACATGTACAAAACAGCCAGTACTTGTCAGAAATTCCTGCAGCTCCTTCAGTGTTGCTGTTGGCCTCTTGGCAGCCTCCCTGACCAGTTTTCTTCTCGTCTTTTCATCAATTTTGGAGGGACGTCTAGTTCTTGGTAATGTCACTGTTGTGCCATATTTTCTGCACTTCATGATGACTATCTTCACTGTGTTCCATGGTATACAGTGGTGTGAAAAGTGTTCGCCCCTTCCTGATTTCTCTCTTTTTTTTTGTATGTTTGTCACACTTAAATGTCTCAGATCATCCAATAAATTTAAATATTAGACAAAGATAGCACAAGTAAACACAAAATGCAGTTTTTAAGTGAAGGTGTTTATTATTAAGGGGGAAAAAAAATCCAAACCTACATGGCCCTGTGTGAAAAAGTGATTGTCCCCTTAAACCTAATGACTGGAGCTCTGTAGCACCCACGGTGGCTCCAGCTGGAACTCTGTAGCACCCATGGTGGGCCCCGGCTGGGCCAACATTGCACCCATGGTGGGCCCAGATTGGGCCAATGCTGCACCCATGGTGGACCCCGAGCTTGGGGGGTAGCGCCCATGACGAGCCCATGCAGGAGTGCAGCACCCAAGTTGGGTTGGTGCTGAAGCGCAGCCCCCATGAGGGTCCCTGGCCGGGACGCAGCACCCACAGAGACTCAGCCTGTGGAGGAACTCACACGACAGCCTCAGGCAGAGGAGGAGCTGGATCCGGAACAACCTCAGCAGGAGAAGCTGGACCCACAACATCATCCGGAGGTGAACCTGGATTCTTGGAGACATCAGGTGGTGGTGGTTCCTCCTCGGTGACCCTAGGAGAAGGCTGAGGAGAGACAGGGAGGAGAACGTGGTTAGGGTCGCCGGCAGCGGCGGAGTCCGGGGGGTGAGCTCAGGTGCAACTGAGGGCTGCACCCGACTCTCCTCACCAAGAGCCAGACAAGATCTCTCCATAATAGACATGAGAAAAACAAAAGAGATCACTTGCCTGAGCTAGAGCTCTACCGCCGTCCAGGACTCCATTGATCCTAGTGATGACACCTCGGGCCCAGCCTCCTGGAGGTCCAGCTCCGGTTCCCACTCTGCTGCGGTGACCTCCACAGCAGGCATGATGGTGACTGCAGTCTTCATACCCTCAGGAGCGGGGGACCACGCTGGTGACTCCTCCGGCGTGGCAGCTGGGGTTTGGAAAAAAGGAAAAAATGCACACTACAACCGCTGGACCTTATTATGGCAGCAGTCATCTGTCATGAACGTGCCCCTCTGGGGCAGAAAAGACAGGTCCACGCGCAGGACTGTAGTGTGACATTTTATTAACAAAAAGAGAAACAGTGCATGACATACAAAAAATTGCAAAAAGGAATACTTACAGGCAAGCATTCCGGAGCCGAAATCGCCCTCGAGTGCAGGTAGGAGATAAACAGAGGAAGGGTCCAGAGTGTCCAAGTATGACTGCCGCAATGAAACAATGAGCCGGCAGTGTTTAAATAACAGGTAATCAAATGAGGCACAGGTGTAGGGAGCAGAGAGAGCAAGTGACCTGATAAATCAATAGCATGCGGCTGAGCTGGCAGAGAAACATCCTGAGTAGTAGGTGAGTGTGACTGGCAAGAGGGAAGGGCTCAGAGTGAAAACAAACCAAAATATACACGCAGAACTACCAATATAATAGTAACAGACAGGAAAAATACTCAAAACAACAAAAGGAAGTCTGAGCGCTGAGAACAACGCTCAGACACATGACAGTTTCTCATTTGTTCCTGAATTTCTTTGGATCGTAGCATGATGACATGATCTTTTCATCTACTGCACTTTGTCAGGCAGGTCGTATTCAGGCCTGGGTGTGGCTAGAGAAACAAAGATGTGATAAACCACAGTTAATTTATCTTTTAACGGGGGGGGGGGGGGGAAATCACTTTTTCACACAGGGCCATATAGATTTAGATTTTTTTTTTACCCTTAATAATAAACACCTTCATTTAAACCTGCATTTCATGTTTATTTGTGTTCTCTTTGTCTAATATTTAAATTTGTTTGATGATCTGAAACATTTAAGTGTGGCAAACATATATAAAACTGAGAACTCAGGAAAGGGGCAAACACTTTTTCACACCACTATAAGTGCTCTTTGTACATGAGGCTCCTAGTGTTTTTTTAGACACCATTGCGTTGTTTTTTTGCCTCACCACACTATCCCAGGTTGAGCTAGTCAGCCCATTAGTAAACCTCGGGAAGATGAGATGAGGGTGGGAGAGCAGCATAATTATTACTATATTTTGAGCAAAGTGGCATTGGTAATATCTGAATTGCATATATGATCTAATGAGGGAATGTTTCAATAGCGGTTAATCATAATAACTATGAAGGTTTAAGTTCAATCATTTTGGGGCCCCTGTGAGCACTTGGTGCCCTACTCTCTGTGCATGATGCACCTAATAGGAGTGGCAGTGCTGGGTCAAAGCATTATTGTCAATGTGTAATAACAGCTAGTTTTAGCAGACTATGAAGCAGGTGAAAATCTTCAGCTCTGTTCTCAGCCGGGGCCAGATGGATGTGGTCACATGACTAGCTTGACCAACTCATATGCTAATTTTGCATACTGCCATGGGAGTTGGGATTAAATCCTGGACTTGACAACCAAAAAGCAAACTGAGAGCTAATTCACCCCCCCACCCACTTCCAGCCACTCACAAACCCCCATTCCCAACCATCCATCCATCCATCCATCTTCTACCGCTTTTCCGGAGGTCCGGGTCACAGAGGCAGCAGTTCAAGGAGAGAAGACTTCCCTCTCCCCAGCCACTTGCTCCAGCTCTTCAGAGAGGATACCAAGGTGTTCCCTGGCCAGCTGGGAGACGCAGTCTCTCCAGTGAGTCCTGGGTCTGCCCCGTGGTGTCCTCCCTGTGGGATGTGCCCGAAACACCTCAAGTGGGAGGCGTCCAGGAGGCTTCCTGATCAGATGCCTGAATCACCTCAACTGGCTCCTTTCAATGTGGAGGAGCAGCAGTCCTACTCTGAGCCTCTCCCGGATGACTGAGCTCCTCACCCTATCTCACTGGACCTGCCAAAACCACCCACAGAACCTTCAGATCTTGAAGGTTCTGTGGGTGTCTTCTTTGAAGTCTGATCTTCAGTTCATTCCATAGATTTTCAATTGGATTCGGGTCAGGTGACTGACTAGGCCATTCTAGCAGCTTCATTTTCCTTCTCTGGTGTCAGTTGAGAGTTTCCTATGCTGTGTGTTTGGGATCATTGTCTTGCTTAAATATCCACCCTTGTTTCATCTTCAGCATCTTGGTAGATGGCAACAGCTTTTTATCAAGGATGTCTCTGTACATGTGTCCATTCATCTTTCCTTCAATTACAGCCATGGACAAAATTGTTGGTACCCCTCTGTTAATGAAAGAAAAACCCACAATGGTAACAGAAATAACTTGAATCTGACAAAAGTGGTAATAAATAAAAATTCTATGAAAATTAACCAATGAAAATCAGACAGTGCTTTTGAATTGTGGTTCAACAGAATTACTTTAAAAAACAAACGCATGAAACAGGCCTGCAAAAATGATGGTACCCCTAGAAAAGATTGAAAATAATGTGACCATAGGGACATGTTCAACCAAGATGTGTCCTCTAATTAACATCACAGGTGTCTACAAACTTGTAATCAGTCAGTCGGCCTATTTAAAGGGTGACAAGTAGTCACTGTGCTGTTTGGTGACATGGTGTGTACCACACTAAACATGGACCAGAGGAAGCAAAGGAGAGAGTTGTCTCAGGAGATTAGAAAGAAAATTATAGACAAGCATGTTAAAGGTAAAGGCTATAAGACCATCTTCAAGCAGCTTGATGCTCCTGTGACTACAGTTGCACATATTATTCAGAAATTTAAGATCCACGGGACTGTAGCCAACCTCCCTGGACGTGGCCGCAGGAGGAGACGGATAATACGAATGGTAACAAAAGAGCCCAGAACAACCTCTAAACACATTCATGGTGAACTCCAAGGTCAAGGTACATCAGTGTCAGATAGCACCATCTGTCGTTGTTTGAGCCAAAGTGGACTTCATGGGAGACGACCAAGGAGGACACCACTGTTGAAAACAAATCATAAAAAAGCCAGACTGGAATTTTCCAAACTGCATGTTGACAAGCCACAAAGCTTCTGGGAGAATGTCCTATGGACAGACGAGACAAAACTGGAACTTTTTGGCAAGGCACATCAGCTCTATGTTCACAGACGCAAAAATGAAGCATACCAAGAAAAGAACACTGTCCCTACTGTGAAACATGGAGGAGGTTCTGTTATGTTCTGGGGCTGCTTTGCTGCATCTGGCACAGGGTGTCTTGAATCTGTGCAGGGTACAATAAAATCTCAAGACTATCAAGGTATTCTAGAGAGAAATGTGCTGCCCAGTGTCAGACAGCTTGGTCTCAGTCGCAGGTCATGGGTCTTGCAACAGGATAATAACCCAAAACACACAGCTAAAAACACCCAAGAATGGCTAAGAGCAAAACATTGGACTATTCTAAAGTGGCCTTCTATGAGCCCTGATCTAAATCCTATTGAACATCTGTGGAAGGAGCTGAAACTTGCCGTCTGGAGAAGGCACCCTTCAAACCTGAGACAACTGGAGCAGTTTGCTCATGAGGAGTGGGCCAAAATACCTTCTGAGAGGTGCAGAAGTCTCATTGACAGTTACAGAAATCGTTTGATTGCAGTGATTGCCTCAAAAGGTTGTGCAACAAAATATTAAGTTAAGGGTACCATCATTTTTGTCCAGGCCTGTTTCATGAGTTTGTTTTTTAAAATAATTCTGTTGAACCACAATTCAAAAGCATTGTCTGATTTTCATTAGTTAATTTTCATAGAATGTTTATTTATTACCACTTTTATCAGATTCAAGTTATTTCTGTGACCATTGTGGGTTTTTCTTTCATTAACAGAGGGGTACCAACAATTTTGTCCACGTGTGTATATGAAGTCTGCCAGTACCATGTACTGAAAAACACCCCTAAACCATGATGCTCCCACCTCCAAACTTAACTGTTGGTATGGTGTTTTGGGGCTGATGTGCAGTGCCATTTCTCTTCCAAACATGCTGTCTGATGTGACGTCCAAAAAGTTCAATTTGATCCCATCTGACCAGACTATATTCTCCCAGTGTTTTACTGGTTTGCCCAAATGTTGTGCAGCAAACTTTAAATAAGCTTCTACATGCTTCTTTTTCAGCAATGGAGTCTTGCGAGGTGAGCGGGCATATAGCCCATGTCAGTTGAGTGCATTACTTATTGTTTTCTTTGAAACAGCAGTACCTGCTAACTCCAGGCCTTTCTGGAGCTCTCCATGAGTGGTCTTTGGCACTTGGGTAAATCTTCTGATAATTCTTTTGACTCCTCTGTCAGAAATCTTGTGAGGAGCTCCTGGTCATGGCCGGTTTATGGTAAAATGACATTCTTTCCACTTCTGAATGATGGCTCCAACAATGCTGACTGGAATATTGAGCAGTTTAGAAATGCACCTGTAACCAATGCCATCATTATGTTTTGCATCAATAAGGTTGTGAAGGTCGAGAAAGAGCTCTTTGCTTCTTCCCATCATGAATTTTTTGTCGTGTGACAATCTGATATTCACAGAACTTTTTAAAGGCTACCAGTCAGGACTTAACCAGCTGAAATTAATTTGCACTGATGGGAGATGGGATGGCTAAATACTGATGAATTTAAGCTGGTTTCTTGGCTTTCTATGCCTTTTTATACCTCTTTTTCTTCTTAAAAATAATAACTTGTTTTGTGAGCACAGTTGCCGATATTTCTTTGTATGTATGGATTACTTGGGTTGTTACTGATATCTGGTGAAAATCTCAGGTCTATGGCGCCATCAGAAATATGTTTAATGAGAAAAATAAAGTTAAGTCTAAGTCTAAATGTTGACGTGTTCAATATTTATTTTTCCCGCTTTAAATGATCACTCCTATGCTCTTTTACTATTTCACTGTTTCGACATTCTCCCCTGCCTATTCAAGGACCAGCAGGTTTCTGTCTCTGCTGGAACCTGGGCAAATGTAGTGGGAACACAAACAGTTCTTGTGACAGTGTCAAGGTCTCCCCTGAACTCTGTCACCACTGTCCCATAAAAAATACACACAAAAATGGCCTGAGCAATTTCACAGTTTCAAGATTCCCTAAGACCACCATTTTCCTTGATGTGACCCAAACTGGTAGATTTAAAATCCATCTCAATAGATATAGGTCAAATTTGACCAGAAACAGCCTCGGTGTACAAAATTGTGTAGCACCTGTACAAGAACAAGCAATTTTAAAATATTTTCATTTTTGTCTATTTTGGGTCACTTAAGGAAAAGTCATTAAATTTCAGGCTAAAAGAATAATGTTTAGGGTATTTTTACTGCTGTCAAATTTCAAAACCAGTTAAATTTGACCCGAACAGTATGTAAGGGTTACTTTGGTTTGAAAAAAAAAAATGTCTGTAGATCAATTCACATGAAAAATTTTGTATTAAAAGTACCTCCTATAGCAGGGGTCATCAGCTATATTTGTCCAAGGGCCATGATTTTTTCTCAGCAGACAGAGTAAAGGTCAGATGCTCTCGTAAAATAAAACATTAATATTGTTTCCTAAGTAATACATTATTACTTGATATGTTAATCTTCCTTCCAAATTTATGTTATTGTCTAGCCTTTGTCAGTGTTAACAGACCCTTATTACATGGACAGTTAGCTGTTGTGAAAAAGTCAGGACAGGATGGTGCTCAGCTGAGAAAATCACACATCAATAGTTAGACCAAGGAGATTTTATTTCTCTGAGAAATTACAACCTCCTTGGTCACACACACACACACACACACACACACACACACACACACACACACACACACACACACTTAAATTATACAGTCAGAGCTGAGTAGTCAGAAATTACAGACAAGTAAAAGTCGTGTTACCTTATGATATTAATTTCTCAAGTATATGAATGGTAATGGTAAATGGCATTCAATTAAATACTGTAGCGCATTTTACTCATCTCTGGATGACCAAATCGCTTTACAGATCCTGCTATCAACCCATTCATTGTACACATTCACACATTGATAGCGGCGGAGCCGCCATGCGAGGCGCTGGCCTGACCCACCAGGAGCAACTGGTGACCCCCAAAAGTTTAAAGATGCACTCCAGCAGCTCTAAAACCACCTCAAAAACCAATGTGTATTGTCCAAAATAGTATCATGTGGCTTGTTATCCACAAAAAACTTTCATTGCCTTAGAATTGCTTGGAAAGAACTTTTTCACCTTCCACCTACTTAAGTATGCTTGGATCTATGAATATTCTAATTAGCTCCATCCATCCCCCCACCCACCGGTAGCGGATACTACAGGGCCGGCCCACCCCTCTCCTGTGACCTGAGAACACCGAAGACTGCCTCGCTAAACAATGGCTAGTCAAAACATCTGAGTAATTCAGCCATACATGTATAAACCGCCGACCCCCATCAAAGCGAGCTGGCTCTTGGGTGGTCCCACCTGGGGGCTGATGGATGCCCGCTTGGCAGCTCGCTGGAGGCCGGCAGCCCACTGCACCCGCCTACCGCCGTGGAAACACGACCTCAGCGCAGCACACGCAGCCTCGCCCCGGCTGTTGCAACACGCACCCCCCGTTTACCCAAGTCGCCTTCCTCCTCCGAAGGGAGCAGGGGGTTTAATGTCTCGTCCGCCATCCTCCCTGGCGGGGACGGAGTGGAGCACCCAAGGGGTTTTGTGTCCTCCCCCAAAGACCCCTTTACTGAACCCAGTCAAACAAATACAAAACGGATGGGTGGCAGTCTTGGCGCCTTCATGCCAAGAGCAGATATCTCTCTATGGTTCGGTCTTCCCACCGTGTACCTCCCATTTCTCTGTGGGCACCTTCGGGACACTGCACGTGCAGGCATGGCAGCTGGTGGACTTCAGTGTATGAACTGACCATGCCCCACGTGCGCTATGGGGTTCTGGAATGCAGTGGCCCCAGCAGTGGAAAACTACAGGCGGCCGCAGTCAGTTTCACGCCCTCCCCAGAAAGGAACGCTGACTGTCAGCGTGGTCAGTGGCAGGTAGACTGTGAACCTCCACCAGCAGAGCCACATCGGCTCCTTCCTCTTCCCCTGGGGGAGTGAACTCAGATGTTTAGCCATACTCAGTAATGGCTACAGGAATGCTTATGTAGCTAAAACGCTCTGTCCAAAGTTGCCTTTTTTGGGGGGTGGGGGGATGGGGGGCTTAACTGGACATTCACAGCAGAAAAACACAGACTTGGGACTGATTTTGCTCTTGTTATGTCTTGTAAGTCACAAAAAGTGTCACTTTAAGTAAGATAAAGAAAGTGCTGCATCTACTTAAAAAGCCACGTGTGATTT
The DNA here is from genome assembly GCA_020510985.1 of Pholidichthys leucotaenia. Lineage (NCBI taxonomy): Eukaryota > Metazoa > Chordata > Actinopteri > Cichliformes > Pholidichthyidae > Pholidichthys > Pholidichthys leucotaenia. The sequence goes on along the minus strand of CM035840.1, from coordinate 276,192,298 downwards.
GATTCTTGACAGTTTGAAAAGTTTTTGTCCTGAAGTTTTATGAGTTTTCTTGAAAATTTGAAGGTTTTTTTCCACTTAAATTTGGAACTTTTTCCCTAATTATTTGTGCTTTTGTCCTTATAAATTTAGGACTATCATACATTTGAGATTTTATTATAAATTTGTGAGGCTATCTCAAAACTTTCATGATTTTTTTATGTAAATGCAATAGCTTTTCTCATTGATCTTTTTTTATTCCTAATTTTATCTCTACTTTATGATGAATTTATTATGTTTTTTTTCCTGAAAAGTTTGTTATAAAATCGTGACTTTTTCACACATATCGCAACATTTATTTGCAGAGCCAGAAGAAAACAATGAGTTTACCTCTCATTTTGAATTAAGTTATGAGTAAAATCCACATTTTACACAATAATCATGAAAGCCGAGGCTGGACCATAAATTAAAGGTGCGGATTATACCTTTAGGAGGAGCTGCTTGCAGGTAGCATGGCTCTGCTCTCTTCCTGCTGTGGGATGTGCCTGAAAAATATATATATACACACACACACACACACACACACACACACACACACACACACACTACCGTTCAAAAGTTTGGGGTCACTTAGAAATGTCCTTATTTTTGAAAGAAAAGCACTGTTTTTTTCAATGAAGATAACTTTAAACTAATCAGAAATACACTCTAATATCTAATATACATTGCTAATGTGGTAAATGACTATTCTAGCTGCAAATGTCTGGTTTTTGGTGTAATATCTACATAGGTGTATAGAGGCCCATTTCCAGCAACTATCACTCCAGTGTTACAATGTGTTTGCTCATTGCGTCAGAAGGCTAATGGATGATTAGAAAACCCTTATGCAATCATGTTAGCACAGCTGAAAACAGTTTAGCTGGTTAGAGAAGCTATAAAACTGACCTTCATTTGAGCAGGTTAAGTATCTGGAAAAAATTATTATTTCAAATACAAATCATTATTTCTAACCTTGTCAATGTCTTGACTATATTTTCTATTCATTTTCCAACTCATGGTGGTAAATAAGTGTGACTTTTCATGGAAAACACAATAATTGTCTGGGTGACCCCAAACTTTTGAACGGTAGTATATATATATATATATATATATATATATATATATGTATGTGTGTGTGTGTGTGTGTGTGTGTGTATATATATATATATATATATATATATATATATATTAAAAAATATTAAAAAAAACAAAGTTTGATGCCAAATGCCTATTCTGGATATTAGTGGGGGGGGGGGTACACACGGACCGCAAACGACCGCCCCGTGGTGCCAACATTACCTGTGGGCCTCATTTGCAACAAAACTGTTCCTAAATTCAGTAACACTCTGGGGGGGGGGGGGGGGGGCAGATGAAAAGCAGTGGCGGGCCGAATGTGGCTTACAGGTCACAAATTGAAGTTCACTGTCATACGGCATTTTTTTTTTTGGTATAATTTATTGATCCCCAGAGGGAAATTCAAGGCATCCACCTGGATGGACGAGGCAGCGACGGTATGGCACCAATACAACTAGGGCCACTTCAGAGTCTCCAATTAACCTAACATGCATGTTTTTGGCCTGTGGGAGGAAACCAGAGTACCTGGGGTAAACCCATGCAGACACGGGGAGAACATGCAAACAAAGGGTCACCGACAGTCAGGGGTGGAATCGATCCTGTGACCTTCTTACTGTGCTGCCACAGTGCTAACCACTGCGCTACCGAGCTAGGTCTCATGTGACAATAATGTACTGTACTTACTGTAAAAATGCATGCTTTTGAGAGGGGTAATACATTATGCATATTTCTATTTATAGGGGATAGACTGTTGCAAAAGTGAACTATAACATGTTAAGATAACTTATGGTATACTTATACCCACTTTATCTTGGAGACTCTTTCACTGTAAAGGTAAGTGAATATGAATTGAGATGGAGCTATTCTTGTTAAGTGGGAAATCAGTGCTTGCTCACAGGTGATAACAATGGCAAATGCTAAAGCTTTTATGAGCAGTGTGTGATTTACAGCAAGCCCTTTGACTGTTGGTGTTGAAAGGCACCAAATTGTTGCTCTCTTCGAATTTACCAGTTGCACCTCGATTTTATTTTAACAAAAGAATTAAATATTGCAAATACTAAAAGAGTTAACCTATTAAAATCTTCAGCTTTGTTTGGCTTTCAAGGAGGACTCAGCACAGCAGGGAACTTTGACAAGGCTGTGTAAGTCAGACAGCAAAAAAAAAAAAAAAAATGAGAACGGGGTCTCTGCAGAAGCAGCAGCTACAGACATGATTGGCTGGTCTCCTGCTGCACCTGATTGACTAGTCTCAGCACTTTAACACATGACTGTTGCATTGGCCAAAATAGTCAAAACAAATTATTATATTTTTTCAGGATTGTTAAAAAAGCAACCGATTTTTTTTTAAACCGTGCACTAACCAAATAAACAATCTGGATTTACCATGGATACAATTGTCTGTGATTCTGATATATTAACGTTATTGTTAAATTATACTTGTCACCCATAAATGATCTCAATGAGCCGCTTTATTCAGAAACTCTCACAATTCATTTCTGCCTGAGGCATTAAGCATTCTATAGTATCTCTCCAACTCCATCTAATAAATTAAATAGTTTTTGTCTCATTGGTGTAGCATCATCTTGTTCTGTCTCATCAATAAAATAGACTTTGCATCTCAAAGACATTGTTTCACCCAGGAAAAGGCCAGTCAATAATTGCTTTTTCATCTCAGGGCCACTGTGGAGAACACATTCCTTTGTAAAGAGGTACAATAGATAAGGATCCCATCGCTACAAGGAACAGATTACTTCACATCATAAATAAACTGGAAACTTCCCCAACTAAGACAGGTTTATTGGTTATCAGTCATCCGACATTTGCCAGGCATCCCATAAACTTTAAATGCATTTCCTAAGGCCCTAGGATTATCCATAGCTTGACACTACCCCTTGTGGATGTCTCTGGGATAGACATTCGCTGTTGACTTTACATGCTGAACCAAGTTTTTGACTGAACATTAAACTCTTTCCAAGTTCATTTCTCAGAATAATTTCCAGGACACTATGGAAAAGCAAATGGACTCTGATGTTCAGTGTGGACAATCATTTGGGGTTTAAATGCTTATTAATCTTTGATTTTAAATATGTGCATGTTAAAATATTTAAATGAATGTCTATTATTGTATGTTAATTTAAAAGCACTAGTTACAAAGTTGCATGAATCACTGAAGTAGGTTACCTTTTATACAGAAGTATATTGATGAATTTTCAGCATTAAGATGTGTGTATTAGGTTGCAAAAAGTTTCCTTAAGTCATATGACTGGGATCTGCCAGTCTCTGCTTAGCAACAGCTCTCTCAGTGTTATTGATTGTTACAGACAAAAGACTGTTTGTTCATTGGACTAAAGTTCATAAAACCCGCCCACGAAGGAAGACTATTGGCTTGGGCCCTTGTCAACCCCCAGGAGCCCGCAAAAGTTGTCTGACGTTACAAAGAGAGAGACGCCCTCCTGCAGAGCAGTCACAAAGCAGTATCAGAGAGTCACAGAGTATCACAGACTTCAGTTTTACAGGGAACATGGAATATTGTGTTTGTGTAAACTTTTGTGTATTTTAATGTTTTCTTTAAATGTCTAGGAATTAATCCTTTATTTCCTGAGCTCAAATCTTGATTTGGAGTTAAAAACTCCCGTTCCTAGGGGTTCTCTATTTTTCTCCACTAAACTTTCTTTAAATCCACCGTGTTTTTTTTTTGTGTTTTTTTTTATCAAGACTGACCATCTCCATACTGGAAGCTGTTTTCAACTCCACGGAGTCAGAAGAAGAATATCTTTTAATTTTGCTATTGGGATCAGATTTTGTAATTATTCTCGAATTCCCTTGGGAGAAGCCACTGAACCATGAAAGCCTCGACGCAGCTCGCCATTATTCTGCCTGAAGGAAGCCACCATTGTCATCTTCGTTTTGACTTAAGCTCCAACTATTATCACAGTCAAAATCTCATCTTGTGACTGTGGACTTTGAGAGCTGCTGTATCTTGTCCGAATATCTGCTGGCAAGATATTCTGGTTTTGGTGCCATCTGCAACTAAAGCTTCAGAAGGAGCCTCAACAACAGGACTACAACACAAGAAGTCACGTGAGCCATTTCTCCTCGTTTCCATCTGCTGAATAAAACATCTGAGATTTGAGAATAATTCAGCATCTGATTAGATACAAAATTAAAAGAGAAATAATATAATTTTTCTTATTAAAATTCTGTTTTTACTTTAAGACTAGTCCAGAATTTTTCATATAATTAGTTAATTTTCTCCATAAATTTGCATCCAATATTATTCATTATTTTCATTTCAAGTCTTTCAAATTCGGGCTAAAGTCCATAGTTTTATAGATGTGCTCACATTGTTACTCTATCCTCAGTTACAAATTTAATGTGATGGTTAATGTTGATCATTTCACCTGCTTACAAGTCATTTCAATGTCATTTAATAATCATTTCATTTAAATAAATCTGTAAAATGAGAGAAGTTGTTGAGAATTTATTCCATTCTGAGTCTGGTTTTGAAGCCCCAGTATTGAATTAACTAATATTTTGAGACTGATTACTTCATTAAATAGGTATAAAGTGGAATTAATTAATAAGTTGCTGACATTTATTGAGCTGGTGCCTCCAAACGAGCGTTTACTATCAATTTCTTCTGTGTGTGTGGACCCGGAGTAAATCCCAGGTCCCGATACACTAATTCAAATTAAATAATCTTTATACCTGATCATAATTATAAATTAAATATCACTACATCAGAGTCAGCCAACATATTTTAATTTAGTGCATTTATGTAACATGCTATACACCTTATTCCTAGCCCCCATGATGCCTTGTGTGAAATATGGGCACAACGTCTGGTACTAGTTTACAACGTGTGGTTGTCACAGAAATGGGACACTTTTCCTTGTTAAAAAAACAATGACTTTGGCATCACGAATGTGAGAACACGGCCTTTTGCACCTCAAAAACAGTAATATAATCATACCACTTCCCACGACTATGGCGGGATGAGAAGATAACCTTAAAAAGTGGCCTGGCAGACAGTAGCTGCGTTACCTAGCTCCACTGCTAAGATGCTAATGCTGTAAACAAATAAAAGCTCTGAGATATATCAGTATTTCCACCACAATAAAGTTGGTTGCATTCTGTTAAAAGATGTTGGACATAATCAGATTTACATCAGAGCAGATGTAGACTCTAGTCAGAGCCGCAAAGAACCACAACACCGTGCTTGGGTGTTTTAATTCTGGGGTAAAACAGACAGCTGTGACATGATTTACGACCCAAGAGACAGACGCTGACACGAGAGATACAGACAATTATCTTTATTGTGATTTTGTGAGTGAAGTGTGAGTGAATGTGTGAATGTTTGTCTGGCCACGGGAGCTGAGCCCATCTTGCGGTAACCTGGCAACCTTGGAAAACACAAGCACAAGGTTACTGTTGTTCAGTAGTAATGTTCGGCGGGTATGCTGCAGGGGCTTACTTGCAGGTGCCACAATGAGAGGCTGACTGACTCCTGGTGTCCGTGCGACGTCGTGCTCATGGTGTCTGGTGCTGTGGAGATGAGGAGGAGCTCCGCGGAGCGGAGGACGGTGCCTCGTCAGCAGAGGAGGATGGTCCGCCGCCAGGGAGGTCCACCTGTGCACAGGGGATAGAACTAGTAGAGGAATGATGATGAGATGGCTTACGTGACCTGGTAAGGCAAGGCGTGGATTCTTTGATGCGAGATCGTGGTCTTGGCGCGTTGCTTGGCGAGAGTGACAGATGACTCCGTGCTGAGGCGTCCGCGCGTTGGGCTTTTATGGCCCGCTGATTGCCACCTGCTGAAGTGAGCGCATCTGATGTTGATGATGCTGATGACGGCCTAGCAGCCATCATGACAAGCTGCAGCTATTTGGGTTTTTTTTTACTGAAATTAGCTGCCACTTGACTGTAAAACAGGTATGTGAACTATACATTAAAATGAATTAGAAACACTTTTAAAAAACACTATTTTAAATGCCCCACTACTCCACTCTTGCTGACTGATTTAACACTATTTCATCCGAAACCAAAGTTGTGCCCATAATTGTTTCTACAGCAGTGACCTCAGGAATAAGGTGGACTGTAGCGCATGCGTAGAACGTTGGACTCTACTGTACACTCACCTCTAGTATAAGGTGAGTGGACAAAATTCTAAGACCACACAAGGGTGAAGCCATTATTTTTGTCCAGCTGTTGCTAAACTACTAGGAGCAATGTTTTTTATATGAAAATTGCTAAATTCATATTAATTGTAATAGATTTCTTCTTTATTCAATATGATTTTTTAAACAAATATTTTCATCACAGCTACTAAAATGATTTTCAAATCTAAAGAATAAAGCTCATTCTGGAATGCAGTTTTATGGATATAAAAATCCAGACAGTTTTATAAACCATCACTGTCTTTTTCTCCAAATTTGTCATCTTCTTTACATACCAATGCACTGTTGATTTTTACTTTTGTTTTTATTTCAGTTGTATGGTTGACCGTGTGTCCTGTAACTTATTTCAAATTCTTCTCACTTTAATGTGCAGTAGCCTGGTGGAGCACCCAATCACGTGTCTAGCTGCTGAGACCAGCCAATCAGATGCAGTGTGAGTCCAGCCAATCATGTCTCTGGCTGCTGCTTCTGCAGAGACCCCTACTTGAAAAAAAAAAAACCCCAGAGGAGCTACGTAGGTGAGAGTAGGCTGCAAAAGTGGCACACTACTGAAACATCAACACTTACGAGTCCCAGCATGTTGAGACTACAGCAGCACGACTGCAGCCCATGATCACAGTAACCATAACAAGTGATGGAAATCCAGACTTTCTGCATCACTAACTAATGTCGTTGCATTCATTCTGTTGACATCCTGCTCTTTGAAGCTTGCCGAGTACAGGCAGCACCGAAAAGGCTGCTCTTCCTCTGTTGTACTGCTCATTATGTATTACTAATGCATACCTGTGCATACCCGTGCATGCACATAGAAAGCAAGTGTAAGCAAGCATTTCTGCATGCCCATAGAAAGTTACTGATACCATGGCAACAGTAACCATGGTGAAACCTGCCTTTGATCTTTGATGTCACACTCATTCAGTGATGACTGCCTTTGATCTGTGATTGCTGCCTTTGATCTTTGATGATGTCATAGTGAGTCCTATGATCATGAGTGATGCCTGCCATTGATCTTTGAAGATGTCATAGCAAGTCCTATGTTCTTTTAGTGAGTCCTATGATAGCGAGTGATGCCTGCCTTTGATCTCATAGCGAGTCCTATGATCTTTAAGAGCGTTCTATTTATTTATTTTTTTTTTTTTTTGTTACTTATTTGTACCCGTAGGTAGATTTGGTTTGCAGTCTGGTGACTAGCCACCGGCTGCTGGTCGCTGCGTGCGCGAGTGCCCTAAACCTACATGTTTTTGGTATGCGGGAGGAAACCGGAGAAATCCCAGAGTAAACCCGCGCAACACGGGGAGAACATGCAAACTCCACACAGCTCACTGTTGGTCGGGGGCTGGAATCGAACCCACGACCTCATGATCCCCGCGATCCCCCGGCCGAGGGTAAACTGTGCTGCCACAGTGCTAAACCACTGCGCCACCGTGCAGGTGGCTTCTATGATCTATATTATGTCATATAGACATCATGTAGAGATCATAGGCGATCCTATGATCTTTTAGCGAGTCCTATGATCGTGACAGACACAGACACACAGACAGAGATTTCTTGAATTATATAAAGTGAGATTATGGCTCCTCTGATATGAGAAACAGCCGCACCCAGGACACAGTCCAAGGACGGATAATTTTTCCACACATTAGGAGTTGTTCAGAACTCCCTATACAAAGATATAGAGTAATGATAATCAAGTCAGTGACGGTAATACACCTGTAGGCTGGTTGCCAACCGCCAATCAAATCTAAAAGAAGAAGAAGAAGGTATTTATTACTATTATGATCGTGACATCGTGACATGAGTGATGATTTAGAGTGAAGTACGTGGCGGTAATGCACCTGTAAGCTGGTTGCCAACCGCCAATCAAATCTAAAGGAAGAAGAAGACATTATGACATTCTAGGCCACACTTTGGATGCAGTCCAAGGATGGATATTTTTTTCCACACATGGGGAGTTGTTCAGAACTCCTTATACAAAGATATAGAGTGATGATAATCAAGTCAATGGCGGTAATGCACCTGTAAGCTGGTTGTCAACTGCCAATCAAATCTAAAAGAAGAAGAAGATGATGATTTATTACTATTTTTTGTTTTTGCTTGAAGACTTTCCATATATCTTTTTGGTGACGATCCTGTGGAGCAGCTTCTGCTATGCTGCACTGCTCCTACTGTAGTAGGCAAATAGGGTCACAACTCCAGGGTATTTGCATGCTGTTGAGATGACATTCCTCTCTGCTGGATTGGTGCATGTTGTATGATCTGGGCAGCTGCCTGATGTCAGTTTTACTAGAGGCCAATGCACAGGATGTCATAATGAACAGCATGAATAAGCTATAGCCACTGTAATTAGTTGTTTCTCAAGCTAGACTCTCCATTAGTTACATAATATTCTTTACTTCTCCAGCTGTTGGATAAGCACATTGATTTATTCCTAATTACTTTATATGCAAAAATAAAGATTTTTTTTAAACCTTTTACTTAGAAATTCTGAATATGAATGCATTAACTTTACCCAAGAAGCATCAATTAATTTACAAGTTGGAAATGATTGTTAGTGTGTAAATTATCTTGTATTGTCTGCAGGGTGCTCTGAGTTCTTGTTTGAAGAGAATAACTACTGAGGTGCTGCATTTGACATTAGAGCCAGTGGGAGGGCTGGAATGATATCTTAGCATTGGGAGGCTATGCATTATTGATGACATCAAAATCTGTTACTGGGTAGCCCAAGTTTCACTTCTGGTTTGTGAATTAATTCCTTTTATCCACTGAATACATATTTTTAGGTGAGGTTTAAATAATGGGTAAGGGTAGGCATTAAAAATATATGTGTTTAGGGAAATGGTGTCATATTGATAGAATGAACAGCTCACGTGCAGGGTGCTACATCAGAGAAAACACTCACGACACAGAGAAGCAATGTTTAAACAGTTTATTAACTTCAAAAAGAGGAGCACTGCTATAGAAAACACCACTCGCCACAGGAAGACTCAACCTGTGGGGAGAGATGAGAGCAATCAGTAAGAGAAGGGAGGCTGGGAAGTGGGGAAGACAAATTTGCCACTTATGTGAACTAAGCAGAAAACCCGACAGAGAACCTAGTAGAAATAGAAGAATCAGCGGGGTGAAGCTGGCAGGGAGTAGGAAGGGATTGGAGCTGGGTGGTGTCTGACCGGGTGGTGACAGGAAGCTGAGGTGGGGTGAGGATGATGGAGCAGGTGAGTGCACACCAATCACCGGAGATGCACCACACAAATGGCAGCAACCTGAAAAGAGGAGAAAAGAGAGGAATGTGAGTAAGTTTTCTCACAGAATAATTCAAACTTACTTGCTGTAGGCACAGGCAGTATACCCAACGAGCCAGCGCTGAAGCTTCAACTTGATGGTCCGTATAAGCGCTGGTGAGGAATTGATGGCAGCTGCGTGCACTCAAGCAGGTGTGATGATTGCCTGCATAGCCGGGGAATCTTTAGCAGGATGGAGGGGGCATGCGCTCACCTGAATATGACAGTGCCCCCCCCCCCCCCATGGAACGCATCGTGGCGGTCCACTGGGCTTATCCGGATGGGCTTGGTGAAAGGCCCCGACTATCCCTTTGTTGTGGAAGTAAGATTTGGGGATCCACAACCTTTCTTCAGGGCCGTAGCCCTCCCAGTGGACTAGATATTGTAAGCCCCGGCGGCCAACAACCAGAATTCTCCGGACGGTATAGGTGATCTGGCCGTCGAGGACCCAAGGAGGAGGAGGTGGGTTAGGGAGGGGACAGAGAGGACTGGCAGAGAGAGGTTTGATCTGGGAGATGTGAAAAGTTGGGTGGACATGGAGGGTCCGTGGCAGCTGTAGGTGGACCGTGGCATCGTTGAAGACCCTGATGATGGGAAACGGACCCAAGAAGCATGGTGATAACTTCCTATATTCTGTTTTCAAGGGTATCTGGTCCGCTGATAGCCACACGTGCTGCCTGACCTTGTACTTGGGAGCTGGGGTCCACTTCCGGTCCGCATACCGGCAGTTGCGCTCCGTAGAACAGAGGATGGTGGCTTGGGTGGCTCTCCAGAGCCGGCGGCAGCGGCATGCATGAGCCCCCATGGATGGCACCATGACTTCCCTCTCCGCCATGGGCAAAAGGGGGGGAGTGTACCCCATAGAAGCCTCAAATGGTGTGAGCCCCATGGCAGCGGAAACAGCCGAGTTGTGGGCGTATTCCACCCAGGTCAGATGTGTGCTCCAAGAGTTAAGGTTTTCGGCTGCTACACATCTGAGGGCGGCCTCCAGGGACTGGTTGGTATGCTCAGCCTGCCCGTTGCTCTGAGGGTGGTAACCAGACGTGAGACTGACTGTGGTTCCAAGCGACCGGCAGAAGGATTTCCAAACTTGCGAAGTTAATTGTGGGCCCCAGTCAGACACGATGTCCACAGGAATACCATGTAGGCAGATGACGTGAGTGGTGAGGAGGTCGGCGGTTTCAGAGGCAGACGGTAATTTGGGGAGGGGTAACAGATGAATAGCTTTGGCGAATCGGTTGACAATGGTAAGGATGACCATCTTGCCATGAGAGGGGGGTAAGTCCTGTGACAAAGTCCAAGGCGACATGTGACCAAGGTCGACTGAGGACGGGTAAGAGATGAAGCAAGCCAGCAGGGGGTGAGGAGTTGGACTTGTTGCGAGCGCAGGTCTGACATGCCTTTACATAGTCTTGAATGTCCTTCCACAGGGTGGGCCACCAGAACACTCGTCGGACCAGGTATGTACATATGTATACTAGCTGTTCTTGTTTTTTCTTGCCTTCTGATTGTTGCTCTGAGTGTTGCTATCCCTGTGCTGTTGCAATCCTGGAATTTCCCCATTGTGGGACTAATAAAGGCTTATCTTATCTTATCTTATTATCTGAATTACCCCAGGATGGCAGGCAAAGTGGCTGGAGTGGCCCCACTGGATGACATCACAGCGGAGGGTGGCAGGAACAAACAGGCGGTCTCTAGGGCACCCCACTGGTTCGGGCTCCAGGGACTGGGCCTGTCAGACCCTATGCTCGATCTCCCAGGTAAGGGCTCCAAGGATGCACAAAGGCAAGACGATTGGCTGGGAGAGGGACGGTGGGGGGGGGGGGGGGAGCTGAATGGTTGCAGCAGAATTGTCGGGAGAGAGCATCCGGTTTGATGTTGCATGACCCAGGCATGTATGTTATCGCAAAATTGAATCTGAGGAAGAATATAAGGCCCAACTGGCCTGCCTGGCATTAAGCCGACGGGCCAACCGGAGGTACTTTAAATTCTTGTGGTCGGTCCACACGGCTATAGGATGGACTGCTTCCTCCAACCAGTGTCTCCACTCCTCTAAAGCCAACTTAGTGGCTAGGAGCTCACGATCCCCTATGTCACAATTCCTCTTGGCTGGGGTAAGCCGCTGGGAGAAAAACGCGCATCGATGGAGTTTCTGGTCGGCGGTTGGGCACTGTGAAAGGACCATGACCCACTCCCGAATCAGAAGCGTCCACCTCTAGGGTAAACTGGAGCTGAGGGTCGAACTGGGCCAAGATGGGCATATTGGAGAACAGGCTCTTTAATTTGGAAAAAGCCTGCTCCGCTGCCTCGGATCAAAGAAATGGCACCTTAATGGAGGTCAGCTGTGTAAGAGGCTGTGCTACCCCACCGTAGCTCATGATGAACCTGCGATAAAAATTCGCAAACCCAAAGAAGCACCGGAGCTCCTTGCGGGAGTGGGGTATAGGCCAATCCAGCACAGCCTTCACCTTGGCCGGGTTGGCTCTCAGCTCCCCCTCCGCCATAATAAATCCCAGGAAGGAAGTGGAGCTGGTGGAGAACTCACACTTTTCAGCCTTCACAAAAAGTTGGTTCTCCAGGAGCCGTTGTAACACAGCCCTGACATGTACCTTGTGTTCCTCTGGCATGCGGGAAAAAATGAGAATATCGTCCAAATATACAAAAACAAATTGATTCACCATATCATGGAGGATGTCATTAATGAGGCATTGGTCAGCCCAAAGGGCATAACCAGATACTCAATCTGCCCCAAGTGTATTTTAAATGCCGTCTTCCATTTTCCCCCCTCACAAATACGGATTAAATGACACGCGTTGCATAAATCAAACTTGGTGAACACCAGCGCACGCTGAAGGAGCTCGAATGTGGAGTTTATCAGGGGCAAAGGATATTTGTCTTTGATGGTAATTGTGTTCAGTTCCTGGTAATCAATAAACGGGTGCAGAGATTCGTCCCTCTTACCAACAAAAAAGAAACCTGCCCCAAGAGGAGCTGAGGAAGGCCAAATGAGGCCGGCGTTCAATGAGTCTTTAATTTGTCTCTCCATTGCTTCCCCCTCCAGACCAGAGATGCTATAAAGTCGACTAGACGGCAGCCGCGCACCCGGGAAGAGGTCTACAGCACAGTTGTATGAGCGGTGAGATGGAAGAGAGAGCACTGTCAACTTGCTAAAGACCTCCCCAAGGTCATGATAGACCTCGGGTAGGAGGGTGAGGTCCGGTGGTTCTGCTGGAGGGGAGGAGATGGGTAGCGGTGGTGAACACTTGGCCAAACTCAAACAGGATGCCAAACAATATGGACTCCAGGAGGAAATGAGAGTTCTGTGCCCAATTAATAATAGGATTATGTCTCCAGAGCCAAGGGTAACCCAGGACCACCGGGGAGGATGAAGTTGGGAAAATTAGGAACGATAATTCCTCCGGTGGTTCCCGGAAAGAAGGACGGAAATAGGCGCCATGCATTCCGAGACTGACGCCACATTCTGGTGATGTTCAATGAAGTGGATAATTTAGTAGTGGGAATACCCATCTCCCGCACAAGTTGGGAGGAGATGAAATTCTGTTCCGCCCATGAATCAATCAAAGCTGTAACCCTCCTCTTGACCCCCAACAATTGGATAACGGCTGAAATAGAGAAGTTACCGGGGGGATGAGAAAGAGTCCCGTCTGTCAGACCCCCCCACGGCTACTGATGGGCCGCATCTTTTGGCTTCAGGTGGCAGTTGTCCAAATTATGCTTTAAAGAGCCACAGTACATGCACGCATCAACCCTCCTCCACCACTGTTGCTCTTCCGGAGTCAACCGAGACCAGCCGAGCACCATCGGTTCCGAGGAGGAGTTGACTCCAACTGTGTCAGTAGCCTGGAGGGGCACACACGCGAAGGGTGGGTGAGAGGAGGAATTGCACTCCTTTGCGCGCTTGCAGTACCGGTTATCTAAGCCAACAGCCTGATCAATTAGACTGTCCAGGGAGGAGGGAACAGCGTGAACTGATAGGTCATCACGAAGGTTGGGGTTTAAACCCTGGAAAAAGGCGCTTCGTAGCAAAACATCATTCCGCCCAGAGTCTGCCTCTTTGACCTGAAACTCCACTGAGTAGTCAGCTACAGACTGATTTCCCTGGCAAAGAAACAAGAGGCGTCTCATTATGTTGCCCTCACTCTCCGTTCGGTCAAAGGTTTGGGAGAATTCAGTGACAAATCAATCGAATGTGTAGTTAGGACCCTCCGGGCTCTCAAGAACAGACCGGCCCCAACTAAGGGCCTGGTCGCACAGCAGGAGGGTCAAAAAATGGATTTTGGAAGTCTCGTCCTGGTACTCCCCCCCACCTGGCCCAAGTATAGCCGAACATGACAAAGGAAATCCTTACATTTCCTCACCTCCCCCGCATACGGGGCCTGTCAGGGAACGGAAGTAGTTCGGCACACGGGGGAAGAAACAGGGGCAGCAGGTGGAGAGGAAGGCCCCGAGCGAGACATGTGGGCCAAATGCTTGGTCACCGTACTCAGCTGCTGAGTAATTGTTTCCAGCTGCTGCGTGAGTATGGCCACCTGCCTCTCTGTGGTGGGGAGGCGGTGAAGAGCGGAGTGATCCACTGATGCAGCTCCCGCTGAGCTCACATTGTGGCTGGCTCATTCTGTCATATTGATCGAATGAACAGCTCATGTGCATGGTGCTACACCAGTGAAAACACTCACGACACAGAGAAGCAACGTTTAATCAGTTTATTAATTTCAAAAGAGGAACACTGCTATAGAAAATGTCACTCGCCAGAGGAAGACTCAACCTGTAGGGAGAGATGAGAGCAATCAATAAGAGAAGGGAGATTGGGAAGTGGGGAAGACAAATTTGCCACTTACATGAACCGAGCAGAGAACACGACAAAGAACCCAGTAGAAACAGACGAACCAGTGGGATGAAGCTGGCAGGGAGTAGGAAGGAATTGGAGCTGGGTGGTGTCTGACCGGGTGGTGATAGGAAGCAGAGGTGGGGTGAGGATGATGGAGCAGGTGAGCCCACAACAATCCCCGGAGACATACCGCATGGATGGCAGCAACCTGAAAAGAGGAGAAAAGAGAGGAATGTGAGTGTTTCCTCACAGAATAATTCAAACTTACTTGCTGTAGACATAGGCAGTATATCCAACGAGCCAGCGCTGAAGCTTCGACTTGATGGTCCTTATAAGCGCTGGCAAAGAAGAGGCGGCAGGTGCGTCCACTCACACAGGTGTAATGATTGCCTGGGGAGCTGGGGAATCTTTAGCAGGAAGGAGGGGGTGTGCGCTCACCTGAATATGACAAATGGTGAGGGTCAGAGTTAGGAAAAGGTGATCTATCGTGGTGCTGAGTACAGAAAGGGGGGGGGGGGTCACAGTGCTCATGCTTTCAGGTGGTGTCCGCTGAGTTTCTGCTGTTCCTGGGAGGGAGCCGCCGGAAGACGGTGAGGCCTTCGGCCCTAGCGTCGGTCACCATGTCTGGGGGTTCACCAGCTGCACCTACCAGCTTTCCTGCTGCAAAGGCCACCGCAGCAGAGTCGGCAGAGCCCTCAACAGCGGTGGAGCTCGAGTCTAGGCAAGTACTCTGTTGTGTTTTTACACCTTCAGATCTAGATAAATCTTGTCTAGCTCATGGCGGGGAGAATCAGTTGCAGATGTCCTCTGCTCCTGAGTTCTCTTCACTGGGCTCCACTGCTGCCGGTAATAATTTTCCGTTTTTTTCCTTCCTCCCCGTCTAAGGTGGCCATGTTGGGGAGGGATCCTCGAGCGAGGGAATTCAAGACACTCCAGAGTGGATCGCCGGAGTCCTGGATGGCGGTGAAACTCGAACTAAGGCAAGTCCTCTTTTTTGTCTTCACAATGTTGGTATTAGACAGATCTTGTTTAGCTCTTGGGGGGAGGGGGGAGCTAGTCGCAGCTGTCATCTGCTTCTGAGCTTTCTTCACCAGGTTCCACTGCTGCCGGTGATTCTGACCCGGTATTTGTCTCTGTTCTTTTGCCCGAACCATCACCTGAGGTCACCAAGGGTCCGCCACCTTCACCTGAGGTTACTGGAGATCCACCGCCTTCGTCTGAGGTCGCTGTGCGTCATCCTTCTCCTCCTGAGGTCACTGTGGGTCCTCCTTCGTCTGCTTCCCCCCTGATCAATTGTCTTCTTTGCCTGATTTTCTCACGGGTTAGCCATTTTGGTTCACCTGGGTTCCTTGCTGGATCTGCGCCTCTGCCTGAGGTCACCATGGGTCTTCCTTCTTTGCCTGAGGCCGCCGTTGGTCCTCCTTCTCCTCCCGATGCCGATGTGGGTCCTCCTTTTCTGCCTGAGGTTGCCGTGGGTCCTCCATCTTTGCCTGAGGTCACCGTGGGTCCTACGCCTTTGCTTGGGGTCACTGAGGGTCCTCCACCTTCACCTTCTGGTTTCTTCACTGGTCATCCGCCATTGTCTGGGTTTGCTGTTGGCCAGAAATCATTGTCAGGTGTCAACTCCCCGCAGCCACTGACTCATTCCATCAATGCCGCAGTCGGCGGGAGGCACGGGTTCCAACTGCCGCCTTGTGGAGGGGCCGTATCATGCTCTGCAGTCCGTTGGCTCAGGGATGCTGGGAGACCACCCAATGGACTACGTTGTCTCTTTGGGTGACTCTGGAACTCTGGGAGGCCACCTGATTCATTTCACCATCTGATTGGGTGGTTATGGGACTCTTATAAACCACCTAAACTGCCATATTTTTTTCACCCAATGGTCCTAGAGTTCTGGTTACACCTTATCTGTTTTGGTTGTTGGTTTTCTGTTGTTCTTTTGGTCCCTCCTTACCTGGTTTCCCCCACCACCCTCCCAGGTTTGTTTATTTGTGCTATTCCTGTTGGGGGGGGGGGGGTCTTTGTGTGTTTTCTTTTTCTCCTTTTTGGTGTTACCCTGGGGTGTCTGGAATCCACCCCTTGAGTGATGGGCTCTTTCATGATGCTAAGCACAGGGGGGAGCACTGTGCTCATGCTTTCAGGTTGTTTGATTATTTTCTGTAGTTTCCTCATCTCGGTTTTATTTTGTATTTGAGTATGGTTTTGTTTGTATTATGTTTATTAGTTGCCATTTGTCTCTTATGTATTTGAATTCCTGTGATTGTATCTCAGTTTTGTCTTTATAGCCTTGGTTATTTATGTGTCTATGAATATTTAGCTTTGCATTATAAATATTACCTATTCTGACTTGAGCCTACCATCACTGTTTACTCTCAGTCCTCCTTCTGTATTTTGTTAGTAGCATTCCAGTATTTGTATTTCTTGTTTTTGTATTCCTCGTGTCCTTGCCTTTATGGTTCATTTTTCCCTGTCTGTCTTTACAGTGCATCCGGAAAGTATTCAGTGCTTCACTTTTTCCACATTTTGTTATGTTACAGTCTCATTCCAAAAGGGATTAAATTCATTTTTTTCCTAAAAATTCTACACACAATACCCCATAATGACAAGGTGAAAAAAGTTTGAGATTTTTGCAAATTTATTAAAAATAAAAAAACTAAGAAATCCCATGTACATAAGTATTCACAGCCTTTGCCATGGTGCTCAAAATTGAGCTCAGGTGCATCCTGTTTCCACTGATCATCCTTGAGATGTTTCTACAGCTTAATTGGAGTCCACCTGTGGTAAATTCAGTTGATTGGACATGATTTGGAAAGGCACACACATGTCTATATAAGGTCCCACAGTTGACGGTGCATGTCAGAGCACAAACCAAGCATGAAGTCAAAGGAATTGTATGGAGATTGTCTCGAGGCACAAATCTGGGGAAGGGTACAGAAAAATTTCTGCTGCTTTGAAGGTCCCAATGAGCACAGTGGCCTCCATCATCTATAAATGGAAGAAGTTTGGAACCACCAGGACTCTTCCTGGAGCTGGCAGACCGTATAAAGTGAGCAACTAGGGGAGAAGGGCCTTAATCAGGGAGGTGACCAAGAACCCGATGGTCACTCTGTCAGAGCTCCAGCATTCCTCTGTGGAGAGAGAACCTTCCAGAAGGACAACCATCTGTGCAGCAATCCACCAATCAGGCCTGTATGGTAGAGTTGCCAGACTGAAGCCACTCCTTAGTAAAAGGCACATGGTAGCCCGCCTGGAATTTGCCAAAAGGCACCTGAAGGACTCTCATACCATGAGAAACAAAATTCTCTAGTCTGATGAGACAAAGATTGAACTCTTTGGTGTGAATGCCAGGTGTCATGTTTGGAGGAAACCAGGCACCGCTCATAACCACACCAGTGGTGGTGGCAGCATCATGCTGTGGGGATGTTTTTCAGCAGCAGGAACTGGGAGACTAGTCAGGATAGAGGGAAAGATGAATGCATCAATGTACAGAGACATCCTGGATGAAAACCTCTTGACCTCAGACTAGAGTGATGGTTCATCTTTCAGCAGGACAACGACCCTAAACACACAGCCAAGATATCAAAGGAGTGGCTTCAGGACAACTCTGTGAATGTCCTTGAGTGGCTCAGCCAGAGCCCAGACATGAATCCAATTGAACATCTCTGGAGAGATCTGAAAATGACTGCAAAGGAATGGGCGAAACTGCCCAAAGATAGGTGAGCCAAGCTTGTGGCATTATATTCAAAAAGACTTGAGGCTGTAATTGCTGCCAAAGGTGCATCAACAAAGTATTGAGCAAAGGCTGTGAATACTTATGTACATGTGATTTCTTAGTTTTTCATTTTTAATAAATTTGAAAAAATCTCAAAAAAAACCTTTTTTCATGTTGTCATTATGGGGTGTTGTGTGTAGACTTCTGAGGAAAAAAATGAATTTAATCCCTTTTAGAATAAAGCTGTAACATAACAAAATGTGGAAAAAGTGAAATGCTGTGAATACTTTCCAATATGCACTTCACTCACAGTGCTGAGGAAAATTTACATTTCACACCTCAATCTTTGTTTTAACCATTCACACCGCTGTGTTCTTCTTTTCACCACACACTCATACACAGGGGAATCACACAAAGGCTACTCAGTTTCAAAGACTAAAATAGTATTAACTTTAACATAACATAAACCGCTACCCCCCCTTTAAAGTTCTACTAAGGATCCCCTGGAGGCCCCCCCTGGAATGCCCGTCAGGCGCCTCTCTCCCAGAACGTCTCCACCACTTCCACTCTGGAGATGAGCTGCGCTGGCGTTTCTTCTCCCCCACTCGCCACAGCTTGTTCGGTTGTCTCCTGTATCCATCAGACAGTTTCAAATAACTGTCCTCGTGGGCCTTTACCACCCACAACTGCCCCTGGTCATCACGGTGGTCCCGTGTTCTGCAGACTCCTCCAAGCCAAGACTCAACCCTAGGGCGGACCTCGTCGCCACTAGTTAGGGGAGTTCTCACTGGCCTTCTTGGTCCACAACGCTGTGACCGGGCTTCCTTTTGGTGTTGGAGAGTCCCGCCGACCCAGTCAGAGATCCGCCTTGGATCCTTCTGGTAGGCACATCTGGAAATCGTGCCACTCTGTCTCGCCCTGCTCTCTTTCATTTTCTTCGCTGAATCAGCCACTGCAGCACCTGGTTGTACGGTAGTACTCAGCCAAACTCTGGAACTACAAGGTGCCTGCTCGCTGGCTCCACTTGCCACCACAGGTGTCTGTCCGTTCCTTTCGGGTCCCTCGTCCAGGGTACCGCGAACTCTGGCACCGGAACCTCCCCGCGATGGTGCTCCATAGTGCCGGTCCGGCCCATCTTGACTTCACCCAGGCCAATCACTGTCCCACACTTCATTATCTTCCACTGATGGAAAAGGCCGGGCCTACGGCCCACAGCTGGACCACTCCTCACCCACACTGCTGGCTATTGTGAAACCCAACCCATGGAACATGTCACATCCCATGACCCTCCGGCGGACACCACAAAATGAACATCACACATCGCTGCAGATTTGTACCTCGCCAACAGATGTAGTGAGCCCATGATGTCAAATGGGTTACCGCCATAGCCGTAGCAGGTCACCTCCAGTTCACTCACTCAATAATGTGGGAAAAATTCCTTCACCGTGGGCCAATTTATTAGAGAAACTGATGATCCCGTGTCAGGTAACAGCGGTATCACAATTCCATCTAATGCCACATTGCAGTAAATTCGACCATCTGTGCTTGGTGAAACTGTATGAATCACCGTAGGTTTATCTGTAGAGTGGCCCCCTCCCAGTTTGTGGTCCCCTTGTTCAACATTTTTACAAGCCCTGGCGAAGTGGTGGAACAGATCGCACTTTTCACAGCATTTCCCCTTTGCTGGACAGTCTCTTGCCTTGTAACGGCGCCTAGCGGACCCACAGCCATAGCACCTTCGCGTCCCCAGGGCAGACCTCACTTTGACAGCGGCGGCATATTCTTCATCACTCACACAGTCTTCTCTATCCAGGTCCGCGGCCAGTGCCTTCCACTGTTTCTTGTCCCTCTGCAGCTTCTCATCTTCGCTGAGATTTTTGGCCAATTTATCCGCTGCCTCGTACTGCTGCACTAACTCCATGACAGTAATCAGTGTCAATTCCCCGGTAAAAGTCTGGAGACGTGCCCTCGCAGAGGAACTGAGGATATGTTCCGCCAGTTGGTCACGGACCATTTCTTCCTCCAACACGCCGAATTGGCACTCTCTAACCAGCCGGCGTAGGTCAGCAACAAAATGTTGCACTGACTCCCCTGGCCGCTGGCGTCACTGTCGAAACTGGATTCGTCTTACTATGGTGTTTTCCGGGGCGTGAAAATAACCCACCATTAGCTGCACCACATCTTCAAACGTGTCACCACCTTCTAGTGTACTCAGAATTCTCTGGCCCTCCATTCCCAGATTATGGGCCAGGATAGCTTTTGCACACAGCTTTTCGAGCTCGCCGAGGTCAAGAGCGACCAGATAGTTCTTAAAGGCTGTATACCACCTGGCCCAGGGCACGGGCAGCTCTCCCGGAGCCTCCAGAAATGGCCGAAAAGCGGTAGCAGCTCACTCCATACCTTGAATCCTCATCGCAAAATGTTATGTCTGTAAAAGAGGAGGAGGCGAGGTGACAGTTTATATATTTTATTAGCTAAGAACAAGAACCAAACAGGAGTCACTCCATACAGGTCAAGAGTTCACAGCAAAGAGACAGAGCCTCTTCCGCCATGGCTTCTTATACTCCCCGTGATGCCACCACCGGAAAGACGGGGCGTCACCTCCCACTACACCCAGGGCACCGCCATATTGGTACACTCAAATATATACATAATAACGCACTCACCCACACAATAACTACCTCAGCTGTTGGCACAGAAAGACTGGCATATCAACAGTAAAACATTTGCTGCTGTATGTCTCTGCACTTTAACTGCAACCATTTGCACAAATGCTATATCTGCTGCTGTGTGTTATTGCAGTACTGATCATGTGCAGTCCTATTTGTTACTGTCTGCACCTACACTACTGCATTGAACTTGCAACTACGGGTATAACATCTTTACTTTTCTGTATAGGATTGCTGGGTTTCATCATCATTAATTGTTTGTCTTTATTTGCACTATGGGAGGTCTGGGTCTATCTTTTGTTGCCATTTGCACTACGGGTTGCATTACTGTACATCGACTGCTGTTGTTGTTTTTCCAGCCTTATTCCTTTTTCTCTTTTTATGTTGTGCACGCCACTGAAGAGAAAGAGAAACACCATTTCAATTCTCCTGTATGTCCTGTACGTATAGTAGTATTGACAAATAAAATCTTTGAATCTTGATTGATGGCTCCTCTTCCACTGTGCTGTGCAGAAAACATCTCCAGTGGGATCTTATTGTCATGCCAGTAATGTTGGAAACTATCAGGACCATCTAGGGTTTTGTTTTGGGTTTTTTTGGCTTGAGTGAATAAAACTTTCTTGCACCTTTCAATGTCCCATGTTTGGTACTCCGTTGCAAAGTGCAAATGGGCAAGTTTGTGTTGTGGGGGGAGGAGATGTGGCGTTTGAAGATGTTTTTTGTTCTTGAAGCCTTCTTTTGTAGATGCTGTCTTGTGGTTATTGGGCTGCAGACAGCATCAGTAAGGGCCTTATTTTGGGTCGGGTATCGATCTGTGTGTTAACGGACAGCCCATCAGATCCTCAGCTCAGTTCTTTTGGACCATCCTGCACTCTACCAAGCTGCCAGCTGCGAGCTACCCGTCATCAGTGTGGGTAGAGCCTAGAGGGGTTTTCACAGCATACATTCTATACAACTCTTTTCTTGAGGAAGTTGAGATGGTTTATCTTGTTTTAGCAACTACTGCATTCTTGTCTGTGATTTATAATGTGGTAACCTGGCAACAGTCAAACACAGGGCTAACAAAACATCACTGGAAAGTACAGACACCCTACAGCTGTGAACACCTAACAGTCTAAACAAAGTGTTCATTCTTCTTTACTCTAGCAAACAAACTCTTCTCTGTGCTTCACAAATGGTTTCAGTGGTACAGCCACATCAGTAGGGGTGAGACACGTGGGTGTCTCACTGCGGGTTTTTTTCTTTCTACTCACAAATCATGAGTGTGATCCAAGACTACTGAACTCTCAAGGTTAATGTACAACAGTTGTCCAAACATGTACAAAAAGGACGGACATTTTCATTCTTTTTTTTTCAGCAAATTGCTTAACTATCATTGCAACTGGTAAAATAATATTCAAAACTGGTTGACCTAAGTGTTCCCTGGAAGAGCCAGCCAGCTGTGACATAGCTGTGTCACTCATAGACAGAGAGAACCAGCGACATCCTAGTACAGTGTGCTGCCCTTTGGTGTCTACTACATAGAACCATGTGGCATGGTCAGCGCACCCCCCCCACCGCGCGCACACTCACACACACACACACACACACACACACACACACACACACACACACACACACACACACACACACACACACACACACACACACACAGAGTCACAGGCTGCGCTTCTCTACATGTGTGTTAAACAAGTTCACTCAAAAGTAAAGCAAAATATTACACTGGCTCAGATGCACACACATTGCCTTGGGTCTAGTGGTAGCCTTGCATTTACCCTAGAAATGACAAAAAGGAGCCTGGCTCACAAATGATTTCATATTCAGCTTCAAATGAAAATGTAAAACGAGTCACAATTTAGCTTGACTTTCCCCAACTGCCTTAAACCATTTTTTTCTTTCTTTTAACAGAAAACTCTCTGTATTCTTCTACCATTGTGCCTTTTAAAGAAAACAAAAGTGAACAAAAACCAAACAAAACACACAGTAAATATTAAAATGGTTTAGGGCAATTTTTTTTTGTACATGTGGCATAAGGAAGGAGAGTGCAGAAAATGCATTTTTATATGACAAGCAGTTACTCTCAAAACATTCATAAATGGGAGAAAAAACTAAAGACTGGGATTCAAATGCACAGAATTTGAAAGTATGAAAATATATTTTATAAAAACAAACTTCTCTCGGTCAGTTACTAAGTTATTGATTTGAAAGTTTAAATCAAGAGGGCTGATCATTTTAAATTTCAAGAAGTTTCATTTGCACACAAAAACCCAAGGAAGGAATTTCTACAGACATTAACTTCATTAGACATCTGCCATGTCACTTTCTGTTGAACAACAGAGCACTGGTTGGTTAGTTGTTAGCTTGTACAGGTAGCTTATCAAAACCATTTACATTTGGGCTCCTCTGCCTGTAGTTGCCTTAAAGCCTGAAGCCTATTTGGTCTAAAGCAGTGTTGGGCAAGTTACTAAAAAATAGTAACTAATTACAGTTACTAGTTACTTCTTTTCAAAAGTAGTTAAGTTACTATAACAATTACTGTATGATTAAAGTAATTAGTTACTTGGAAAAGTAACTTTCATATTACTTTTAAATGCATACTTAAATCATTTTGCACACATAAGATAGAATGAATTACATTACAGGCTTATTAATGTCAGGCTGAAAGCAGAGCTTTTAGAACATGTTGAATTTGCTTTATTCTGCCTTGAGAGCTCTTATGGTGGAAAAAAAATCTGAAGAAAATCAACACGAAATTGCCACTAATTTCCTCATTTTGGAGTGAGAAATAGGGTTTGTGGAGTGAGGAAGAGGGAAAAAGAGTGATAACTCCAAAAGAGTGAGAGTTAGCAACACTGCATAAAGCTGTCCATGTTTGTCTTACCTTTATGATATGGATTATTCCGATGTGCAGTCATCCAGAGAAATTGTCCATTATCCACAGTCCAAATGTCTGCTGTGACAGAGACTGTGTTGTAGTCGAGTCACCACATTCTGAGGCCAAGGCCGAGTCCGAGTCACCGCAGTCCAAGGCGGAGGCTGAGTCATCACAGTCCGAAGCCAAGGCCGAGTCCGGGTCACCACATTTTTTCGGAGGCCAACTTCAAAGTGCTTTAAGATGGTCCTCATTGCCATCTCAAGAAAATGTATATTATTTACAAAAAACACACATTTATTTTGTTCTGTTTCTGTTCAGAAAATTTAATCAAAATGCACATAAACTGTAAAATGGTTAGGTGGTTTCATTTTAGAAGACCTTTGAACAAAAACTAAAATTAACTAAGCATTACAAAACATTACACCTACCACAAGTCCAAAATTTTCAACAAGTCAGTTCATTTGGTCTCAGAATCAAATGTCATGATTGCATTTTAGAGACATTAGGGTCTCAAGCATAGAAAGGGATAACTTTGCTCAATGTGGGTGCAAAATAATCCCACCCTTGCTAGAGATGCGCTCTACAGGTGAACTGCTAGCAGGCACTGCCAGAACTCTGGAAGCCAGAGCATAGAATGCAGGAGATTTCGTCCTTGCAGCTCCATCTGGCTTCCAGAAAATGACAGCATCTTGGCCATGGTGTTCATTACACAGATAGCTGGCAAGCTGGGATCTTACTGTTTCCTTCTCCTCACTCTTACATCTCCGTCTCAGGGTATGGTACTTCTCCGACAGTCGTGGAACCTTGGCTGGGGCTTCCTCCTCCTCACTGCTTGCACTCAGTGATTGTGCCTGCTCCTCATTGTGCTGGTCAGGACAGAGACCTTCAGCCTCACTGATTACCAACTCTGCAAAGAAGAAACAAACAAAAATAATTTAAATATTAACATCTTTGATGACACTGATCAATCACTGTTAAAAACTTTTATCATGGACATTCTTATTACATGTACAGGAAACAATATGCAATGTACAAATAAAAATATGGACAAGTGATCTCATCTTAAAGAAGCCTTGAACTTGCAAATTCTTTACAGATGATTCAAAGGTTTAATTTATTATTTCAGATTTGTGAGAAATTCAACATACAGTACCTCTGAACTTATTCTTTACACTTGCCCTGGTGTTCTCCACATCAGCACCTGTTATGTCAGCATCAGCCCAATGGAGCATATACTGTGGGTCCAGCACTGCTGCAATTGGGTACACATGTTGGATGAAAGGCTCCTTATGTTTACCACTGTCCAGCTCCACATCTATTTGACAGTTGATAAATATAACCCTGAACTGCTTTTTCAGGGAGGTGTGACGCGCTGCTACAAGAAGCCTGCAATGATGGGCATCTTGTCCCCACTTTTTCAGGTGGCTGTTGAGATTCACCACTACAGGCAACAGCTGACTGATGGTCACGCTCGGATTGCCTGTTACCAAACATGGAAAAAATTTGAAGTTGTAAACTGCACATAGCAAATGGCATTCACTTATATAGCACATTTATTCTCATCACTAGATGACCGAAACACTTTACAGATCCTGCTATCCACCCATTTATTCACACACTGATGGCGGCATAGCTGCTCAGACCCACCAGGAGCAATTGGGGGTAAAGTGTCTTGCCCAGGGACACAATGGCAGGATATCTGGGGAGAGCGAGATTCAAACCGCCAACCATCCGGTTATTGGACAACCTGCTCTACCTCCTGAGCCACTGCTGCCCCAGAGAAGTTAGTTTGTACATTTGTCTCGTAACTATTTTTCCCCAAAACAACCCCACTCCCCGCCACAATGATAAAAGTTTCGTTTATGAGATATAACAAAATTATATTACTTGTACAGAATAAGCCTACAATTGTCAAAGACATGGTGAAAGCCATAGAATTAACAAAAGAGGGAATGCATTGGAACAGAACTCTTAACAGTTACAAGACAGTTACCATAGTTACACAAACTGCCACATGTGTTTTGAGTGGCAAACACATGTTGGAGCTTTAGTTTTGTATGCAGCAAAACATAAAAATTAAACAAAATATTTAGTCATAGCAGTACAAAAAGTGCCTTTTTTTTAGATCTTGTTACCACACTGTTTACTTGACTGTAATGACGTGTGGGTAAGAGCACACATTAGTGAAAAACTGGTTCTGGGCCTGTAATTATTTATTTATCTATTTTTTGTCAATTAATAGAAGGTGGAATGATAAGATTAGCTCTCCACATTGCAAGCAGGTACTCTGTATATTCCTGCAACTGAATACTGTGGGGGGTTTTTTGTTTTGTTTTTTATGTTTTACTGCATAAACCCTATTGCTGCCACTCATTTTTGCCACTCAGTGTTTTGTAACTGCCATGAGTTCTGCACAGTGACAACATGTGCATACCCTCTGTTGTTTCCATTTGCACTTGTTTGCATGAAAACATGAATTTAAGGAAACCCTGGCATGAATAACCGATCTTCACCTTGGGTCAAGTTTGTAGCATCTGCAAATGGTTCTAGAATTTAGCATAGCTCAGACAGTTGCCCCCATTCTTGACGAGTTAGAATGATGTTCGTATACTCCTGCGTATCACAAACCTCCGCCAGCGCTTTACAATCAATCCCTCCGATCCTCATGGGGACCTTCAGCTGGTGGTAGGTTGAATTCCACCGGGTTGCAACTGCAGCAGAAATTGTTCGATCGGCCCCGAACTTCTCTTCGAATCTAAAAGCAAGAAATAAAGCACAATCAATAGCCTGAGAAGAGTTATTAATATCTCCATTTTTAAAAATTTATTTTTTCCAAATATGATGAAATTAAGAAGCTACCTTTCCTTGAACAATGCTCTCTTGTGTAGCAGTGTAGAAATCTTTGTGACTTTTACTATTGCCCAGCCAACACATTTCATCTCCTTCAAGCCATCTCCAACAACAAGTTGTAAGGTATATGCAAAGCACGCAAGCCTCTGATGCGAATTTGTGCTCAGGGTAGCATCCACATGTGCCTTGTCTTCCTCATACAGCTCCTCCCAGAGTTTCTCCTCTTCCACTTCTTTGTATTCTTTGTCCTCTACTGCTGTTTCATCAATTTCCTCGAGAGGAAATTTTACTGCAAATGCTTTATGCATACATATTTGCAGCATTGTCTGTGACAGTGAAGTCAACCTGGTGAGAAAATTGGATACTATATAACATAACGTAGCCCTGCGATGGACTGGCAATCTGTCCAGGGTGTACCCTGCCTCTCGCCCAAAGACACTGGGATAGGCTTCAGTCCCTCCGCAACCCGAAAAGGATTAAACGGTAGAAGATGGATGGATGGATGGATGGATGGATAGCATTATGTCATAAAATGATCACACATACAATTTGTTCTTTTCTTTTGAAACAGTAAGTTTGGCACATTGTTAAGGGTAAAATATGAAATACAAACATCTCTTGGTTGACAAATGAAATTGTAGTACTGATTGAAAACAATTGTAAATATTTAACCAACCTTTGATCCAATGCTGAAATCTTCAACGACAGCATCAAAAGCCCAGGCAATGCTCTCACTGGTATGCCAGCCTGTGAAGTGCTGACAAGTCAACAACATGGATATCAGTCTTAGGGTTTGTCTCAAGGATGTGTGCTGTCACTCTCAAGAAGCTCCTCATTTTTCTGTCAGTCCATATGTCAATAGGTAGTGAGACACTTCTGTGTCCTGCCAGCATCTCTGCGATTCTCTCTTTCTCGCTAGCTTTCAGTTGAGGCAGCTTCTGTGTAAATGTCGACCTAGCCATTGGTTTGTATCTGGAATGACACAAACGAGAATTGAAACTGTTTTTAGTCAAAACTGAATATATGTCTGAACATTGATAAGATAAGCCTTTATTAGTCCCACAATGGGGAAATTCCAGAGGACCAATCGGAGCGGGGCCACATTGGCCCATCACAATAAGGACAGGATGAATCTGCTGAATCACAAAAAGTTTCTATTTACACAAAAAAAGAAAACATACCTTGGACCAGCAAGTTGCATGACATACATCTATAAATGCACAAAATTTCTGTGTATGTGTGTCTATCTATTCCACGCATATCTCTTGAACCATTGCCCAGACTGACCAAAGATTGTATACATGCTTTGCTGAGGTTACAAGGGTGTGCATCCCTGAGTATGGAGATATTCAGAAAAAATATGTAATTATTATCAATAAAAGTTTTCACTTCTACCACTGGCAGTAGAAGGGAATTATTCTGATGTAGTGCCAGCACCAGTCCAACGGGGTCATAGTAGTCATTCATTGTAGGGATGCGCAATACCAGCATTTTTCTTTTCGATGCAGTACCATTAATTTATGGGACTTTTTCTCCAATACCGACACGGATGCTTTTTGCCTCTTAAAGGAAAATCACATGATTGCAGTTTCATTAACGTTATTGCAAGGGCAATATGAAATGTCAATAAAATCCATGAATATAAATACTTGAAAGAAATGCTTTTAAAATGCTAATAAAATAGAACAATGAGCAAAGTAAATAAAAATAAAATGAATTGTTTTTCAGTTATAATAAAATAAAATAATTAAGACTTAAATTGAATGCAAAATTTCTTGAATTTCTTAATTTGGTGATGATTCTCAGGCATCCAGGCGGATAAGTAGAAAAGCTCAGTTAAGTCAACTGGACTCAATTTTTTTTTACTACTGAAATGTTTCACCATTCATCCAAATTCTATGGCAATGCCAAGCACCATACGTGTATTTTTTTCACAATGCAATGTTTTTTTTAAATTTTATTTTTACACTATCATTTTACAAACTTAAACAGTGCTTAATGTGTTCATTTTTCAAAATTATGCTGCTTGGTATCACCATAGAATTTGGATGAATGGTATAACATTTCAGAAGTAATACTTCTTCTGTGCCCCCACCCCCCCACCCCGACGCTGCTGAGCTCACTCTGTGCAGTGAGTCTTCAGCTGTGACATGTGATAGGCTGCTGTAATCATGTGACAAGGCAGACCATCTCAAAAATATGCCTGGGCTTGTCTTTCACTGGGGGGGCATCGGTGTGGGTTGGCGGCTGTGTTGCCGTCGGTTTGCCCCGGGGCGGCTGTGGCTGCGGGGCGACCTGCCACTGCCTGTATGTGTCTGGGGTTGGTGGGCTTGCGATGGGTTCTCTGGAGTGTCGCTTGGCATGCGGGGTGCCGTATGGGTCAGGTCCATTATTCTATTCATTATTGTTATTATTGTTGTGTGTGTGTTTGTGTGTACAAGATGTGTGGGAGTATGTGTGGGTGTGGCTGCTCCATCATGCCTGTAGTGCTGGGAGCACCGGAGCACGATGCTGGCGGGTCCTGGGCTGCTCGGCCTGGCGGCCCTTACCCTGATTTGGAATCTGGAGGCAGTGGGTGGCCTCCTGAGCCAGTTGTGAGCTGGCTTCTGGCTAGGACAGGCTCCCTTTTGGACAGCCTCCCTCCCAGTTTTATCCCCCCTCCCCCCGATTCTGGGTGGAACATACATCTTATTAGATACACTTAAGGTTTTGGGGTGGGGGTGTGTTGCACTGTGTCGGTGAATGGGATTCCTCTTTCTGCTGCGCAGTGGGGCCACCGTTACCTCAATTTTAATTGCACTACAGACACTGAGGGCTTGGGGGGGATGAGAGCCCCACTGCCCATAGCAGTGGCTAGTGTTGCTCCAACCACCATCCCACCAATTTTAATTGCACTCTGATAGTTTACACACCTACACACAATCACATCACAACTAACACACACCCATCATGATTCGTACATGGGAGTGGGGAGGCGGGGGTCTTCCCTCACCCCTGCTGCTCTCCTTCTGCTGGGGACCTGGGGGACCAGCGGGAGGCCTGGGGCCCGTCATGTTGTCAAAATCCCTGGGTGCTGCTGAATGAATAGGTGCGAGCAAGGGAGTGAGGGAGTGATTGAACAAGAAAGTAAGTGAGAGTGAGGGGGTGATGAGTGGAGATGGTGATGGTGGGTTGTTTTTATGTGGCACTTTGCATGTTGGGTGGTAGCTCAGAGCGCTTGTGGTGGTCCGCTGATCAGTCACTTTGAGTGGGCGTTGGGGGATGGTGGTCTGCTTTTGTGGCCGCAGCCACCGTAGGTCGGCGGGGTTGTGGCTGCCGCCCCGTGCCGGCGGTCTTCCCGGCCAATGCCGGGCATTGGTGCGCATTCATGCTCGCTGCATCTGCACCGCAGCTGCCCCAAGTAAGTAAGTGTGAGGTGAGTGTGTGGGGGGGAGCACGAGTGGATGTGAATGGGTCGGAGTGCAAGTGAGATTGTGTGTATGGGTGAGCGCGAGTGGGTGCGGTTGACTCTGAGGGTAAGCGGGAATGGTAGCAAGACTGCGTGGATACAGGAGTGGGAGAGAGTGGATGGGTAGGGAATGCGAGTGTGGGATTGTGTGTGGGAGACGGTGAGTGAGAGTGAGTGAGTGTGGATGGGTGCAAGTGGGTGCCTATGAAAGCGTGACGGTGTGAGTGCGTGGAAACGGATGTGTGTGGTGGTCGGGATGTGCTGGATTGAGGGGGTTGCTCCTCCTTGCTGCGTGGGCTCCCCTGGATGGGGGGGGCAGCCCCTCGTGGGGCTCCTGTGCCTTGCTTCCGCCTTCTTTGGGCGTTGGGCATCGGGGCCCCCGGGGTGTGCAGCGGTGGCGCTGGGGTAGGGGTGTCTGGGGGGGTTCACAGGACGGTTTCCGGCCCGGGGGATGGGGGTGCTGGCCTCCTGGCACCTGGAGCTGGCATTGGCTCCGGTTGGGGGTGTGTGGGTTGGCCGGTCCGGGGGTGTGGGCCCGCTGTGCCGGCCACTTGGCGGCCCGACCTCCCTCAACCATCCCTCGGGACATTTGTGCTCTGTGAGGGTTGTTGGCATTGTCCTGCTTGCTCGGGGTGTCTGGGGGGGGATTGCTGGGACCGGCCTTCCTCTTTGTTTGTTTCCTAGCAAACCACTCACATGCACACACTTATTTTGTGTGCACTGTCATACATACGCACATGTATGCACACACACATATGCCTCTCCTTTAACAAGTGCAGATACCAGGCTTGTGTTGAGACCTCTTCAGTAGAAGAAACAGTCTGTCTTCTGTTTGTTTCAGTTGTGTTAGTCTGTTTGTCTTCTCTCTCTTTTCCTCTCCCTTTTCTTCCCCCCTTTCCATCCCTCTTTTTTCCCATCCCTCTCCCCCGTTTGGTCCTTCATGGGTAAAACAATTTAAATCAAGTATTAAGTTATTACAAGAGGAGTTTATAAACAATATACAGCACATATATATGTACTGAATATAGCTCCTTTTGGCAAAGTAATGTTTGGCACAATAAGGGATGCAGAATTCTGTTCTGCTCACCTAGCTGCTTTACAGGACCGGGGGGGGGGAATTGGGATGAATGGTGTAACATTTCAGAAGTAATACTTCTGCCGCCCACAACGCTGCTGAGCTCACTCTGTGCAGTGTGCAGTGAGTCTTCGGCTGTGACATCTGATAGGCTGCTGTAATCATGTGACATGGCAGACCATCTAAAAAATATGTCTGGGCTGGTCTTTCTCCGATTTTCACACGTAAATTTAATGCCTAAACCTCTCAGAAGTGAAAACAAATTGTACGTTTTCTATTAACATAGTGGTATTGTGATACTTTAGAGTAAAAATACTTTAAAGTATCGACTCCAAAGTATCAACTTTATGGTGTCGAAGTATTGATACTTGTGTATCCATACGTCCATCTCTACTCCATACCAACTGGATGATACACGACATCACTGCATCAGTAACCACAGCAGTCCGTGAGCAAAACAAGGAAGTGAAAAGTGACAAATTTGACAAGAAAAAGATAATACTTAAGATTTAATCCTTAAAAAATTATAATATAAGGTTGCCATGATTGGGTAGGTCTAATGGATAATTCGGCATGGAGAACACAAGGTGTGTGGGTGCACTGGGGAGGGGGGGCGCAAAGGACAGCACTGACACACAGGAGCAGCAGCCGAGACCCCCGTTAACCAGGCAAGCTGGGCTTGGCTCCCTGTGAAGAACTGTGATCTGCTGGTTCAGCTGCTGCTTCTCCAACACCAGTGTCCGACAGGATGCACCACAATCCTTTGTGGGGAGGCACGCCCAGCCTGCCTGCCTGGTCAGTGGTAGACAGCAGTCCCAACTGTGAGTCCCCCCTCCCACGTGAGTGTCTAAAAATTAAAAACGTAATAAAACCGCCATGATTGTGGAGTGGAATGGCCAGATCAACTGCATATCATATCCGGACACATATGCACACTTTGACTAAATGATAACAAGACACAACAATGCCCAAATAATGAAATTAATTGTTTTTATTTAAATATTTAAAGACAACATTATTTTTATTTTAGTGTAGTAGAAAGTGTAGTTGTTAATATATCTGTCTATTATGTGGTAAAACCTGGTTTTAAGGCCATAAAATAATTATTACTATTACTTATTTTTTTTTTGCAGGGCACTGTGGCTGCAGGCTAGTATACATGTTAGCATTGGGGCCTCACAGCAAGAAGGTGTCATGGGTGGTCCTTGCGGACCACTAATGAGATGCTGTAGGCGACCAATGAGTTTGCATGTTTATTAACAGACTGGAAAAAGGTACAAAGGAGTGAGCCACGAGGGGCAAAACATAAATAAAGACTATGCTAGACACTCTGATGACATACAGAGAACTAGGAAGACTTACTGGAAGCACCGATACAACACTTACGTGAGAATAGCGAGGGCGAAACCTAACGCTGAAAAGGACTGGCTTTGGACGTAGGGAAACCAGACTGGATAAGGCGAGGTCGCAACCCGGAGTGACAGAAGCTGCTCCCTTAAATAGGGCAAGATGATTAATCAGCTGATGAGGGTGTTATCAGCTGAAACAAAATCAGCTGTCACTGCTGAGCTCGGCTCTGACAGCCGGAAGCCCCGCAGAGACGCTGTCAGAATAAGAGCTCTGAGAGCACACAAGGAATTAATACAGAATGGGAGGAAAATACTGCATGACCCGAGCGTGGACGAGATTGGCGCTCAGACTATGACAGTACTCCCCCCCCACCCCGAAGGAACGCACTCTGGGCGTAAACGTAACATCCAAGTCTCCCCCCCCGCCCAAAAGGCTAAGGCGGCCCACCCAGGGTGGAAGGCGGGGGAAAAACGGCCAGGAGGGCGAGAACCAGAAAAGAGAGAGAAAAAAAAAAACAAGAAAGGGAACCGGGAAAAAAATGACAAGGGGAAAATATAGAAAACACAGGAACATGGGGCACAACAGAGCAAGGAAAAAAAACAAAACACAAATATACTCCATAATGCACAGGTTGAAAAAGAGATAGAACAATGTATGCAGATAATACAGATACTATGCCTAACGACCATAATACCCAGGCCAAAGGAGACAGAAAGCAACCACATAGCATCTTCTCAAACAGGAAGGGAAAAGAAGGGGGGGGGGGAATCACTAAATAGCGACAAACTACAGACAGTAGATAAAGTCCCCAAATAACTGGCAAAGGCGACAAAAGCGCATATTACAGACTACAGAGGGGGAGAAAGGAAAAAAAAACACACGCTAAAGAGCGGTGAAACACAGTTTCAAATAATTCAGATGACAAAATGAAATGCAGACAATTACAGTCAGTACAACTAAATGGCAATAGGCAACAAAAAACATCTCACGCAGACTACAGAGGAAAACCCAAAAACACACTAAATAGCGGCGATATGCATACAGTTTCAATATAGTTCAAATACAAAACACCAGCGCATCCCTAATATTTCAAAGGAGAGGGAAGAGGAAAAAAAAACACAGGGATGATGATGGGCAGAGCACAATGAAATAAAGAAAACAATAGTTCAGGCGGTCTACCCGCATCTAGAGTCCAGATCACAGGCGGGGGAAAATGGATGAGTTTGGGCGGTCTACCCCAGTCCCAGGCCCGGAAAAACAGTACCTCTGGCGGCCGGACCAGGTAGCCGAACAGAGAATCCAGTTTTTCAGGTGGCCGACCCAGAACGCCAAACTGGTGAAGGAGTTTCCTAGGCGGCCGACCCGCATCCATAAGCCACCAAGGCCGAAGGGAAAAGCTCGGAGGCGGCCTCCCTACCGAGAGGGATAACGAGGGAGAGCCGAGTCGAGAAAGGGGAATCCCAGCGGCACCAGGTGGAGAGGAAAAAGGATCGGAAAAACGATGAAGGACCAGTCCGGCGTTGATCGGCGGAGGATCTGTAGCTCCTTTTCGGAACTCCACACGGACTGGCGCTGCACTTCCGTTGGATCCCAAGCGGGACTGTGCTGCACCCACGATGGACCCCAATTGGGTCAATGCTGCACCCACGATGGACCCCGACTGGGCTGGCGCAGCACCAGGAGCAACCTCCAAACCCGAACCCAGAACCTCCAGAACAGCAAATGGAGCCGACTCATCACCGGTGACCCTGGGAGAAGGCTCAGGAGAAGAGAGAGAACCGGGATCAGGATGACCGGAAGCGGCAGAGCTCGGCAAGACCAGCTCAGATGCAGCTGATGACTGCACCCGACTCGTCTTCCCGAGAGACAGGCAAAAATGCTCCAGAATAGAAAGGAGGAAGACAAAATAGAGCACTTGCCTGATCTCGGGTTCCATCGCCGTCCATGACTTCGGCGATCCAGGTTTAGCAAATAGAAGGTCCACTTCTGGCTCCCACTCGACTGCGGCAGGCTCCGCAGCCGGCATGGTGGTGTCCACAGTCCGGGGATTCCCTGACACTGACGTCCATACTGAGGGCCCGCACGGCATGGTGGCAGGGGATCCGTGATCTGCCGGGTCGGACCGTCCCTCTGTGGAGACCAGGGGACGCTTGCTCGTCGGCGCAGGCTCCAGTTTGCAGTCCGCCCTCCTCCTCTGCCCGTATCGTGGCTGCGGGGCTGGAACCAGGCTCTCCAGACCCGCAGTCTCCCTCCTCGTCCAACGGCGTAGTCCTGGCACCGATTAACACTCAGGGGAAGGAGACACAAAGGTAGCAGGTTCATAATTAATCACCGCAGCAGGGGGAGGGAGCTAGGGGGACTGTGAACCCCGAACCCCACCCCCAGGGGTCAGATAAGGCAATTCACCCAGTAAAGGAAAAGCATGAAGAGACACTTGCCTGACCGGCTGAGGGCCAATGGAACCTGCTGCAGTGGGCTTGGTTCTTCCCTTTCCCCGATGGATGGTGACGGAGGGCCCCCCCGGGAAGATGAAGAGGAGCTGCTCGCACCAGATCAGGCACGGGGGCAGCCGGAGACGGACTTGTGGAGCTCAAAGCAGCTGGGGGGAGCATCGAGGAGGAGGGAGAAACAGCAGAGGCGATCCGGGAACCAGGAGCTGATGGAACAGCAGGGACAGATGACCCAGAGGCAGATGCTGCTGTGTTTTCCTCCTGTCGTGACGCAGGAGTGACAGCTGGCTGTGAGGCAGAGTTCCTTCAGCAACCCAGAACTGGATCCGGACGGGGTTCTTGCTGAGGCTTACCACGGGCTTTGTGATGACGTTTACTGGCAGAGGGCAAGGCAAAGGTGAGGTCAGGGAACCGCCGCTGCTGCGCCGAGACAGAAGCCAGCAATTCGGCGTATTCGGGATAATTATGGAGCTCCGGATAGATCTCCACCAGCCGAACCGCCGCCATCACATGCCTTATGATTTCAGATGGATGGGAGGCAGAGCGAGCCGCAGCCACACGGTCCTGGAGGATAACAGCAGTCCACCGTGTCTCTTCTGATGGAATCCCGGCTTATGTCATCCTCCGCTGCGGGCGACAATGGCACTCGAGTGTCGTAGACTCCTGGGCTGGACGGGGGACAGGAACTGGATTCTGAAGCAAGGAACGGGGATGCTTCACCCTTGGCTTCCTGCCGGAGTTTCCCTCCAGTCCGCGGATCTTCTCCCAGAGTGCTGAAATCTCCACCATCCTTGTCGTGATCTAGGGGTGGTCAGCGTAGCGAGGAAGGCGGTTAATTGCTGCCTCTGTGAGGTCCAGGTACCAGGGTACGCTGCTGGGAATGGAGTTGTTGCGAGTGTTTGAAAGGATCCCATCAACATCGATGAGGGCCATTACAAACTCGTAGCCCAGGCTCATGGCATAGCCCTTGGGTGGCGACGCCATCTCCCAGCACACTGGCACGTGAAGAAGGGGAAAAACTACAAGCCCAACTAAAGCAAACTCACAGTCACCGGCGTCTCGCTTTGACTGCAATCAACTGTCATGGGTGGTCCTCGCGGACCACTAATGAGACGCTGTAGGTGACCAATGAGCTTGCATATTTATTAACAGACTGGAAAAAGGTACAAAGGAATGAGCCACGAGGGGCAAAACATAAATAAAGACTATGCTAGACACTCTGATGACATACAGAGAACTAGGAAGACTTACTGGAAGCACCGATACAACACTTACGTGAGAATAGCGAGGATGAAACCTAACGTTGAAAAGGACTGGCTTTGGACGTAGGGAAACCAGACTGGATAAGGCGAAGTCACAGCCCGGAGTGACAGAAGCTGCTCCCTTAAATAGGGCAAGATGATTAATCAGCTGATGAGGGTGTCATCAGCTGAAACAAAACCAGCTGTCACTGCTGAGCTCGGCTCTGACAGCCGGAAGCCCCGCATAGACGCTGTCAGAATAAGAGCTCTGAGAGCCCACAAGGAATTAATACAGAATGGGAGGAAAATACTGCATGACCCGAGCGCGGACGAGATTGGCACTCAGACCATGACAGAAGGTGCCAGTTGGCCAGCTCTGTGTGGAGGCTGCGGGTTTTCCCTGTGCCTTTGTGGATTCTCTGGTTTTCTCCCACAATCCATAAACATCCATCTAAGGTTTACTGCGGCTTGTTAATTTGGGGATTCCAGCCTGACATTATAATTAAAAATGTGTTTAGTAAAAGTAAAAATAGCAGCACCCTTATTATCACCTCTATTATTAAAGTGCCAAGTAATAAATCATTCACAATCGCAGTGGGACTTGAGGAAACCTACAACCCCCTCTTCCAAGGATTCAGTCCCAGGCTTTAAGACAGAATCAGATTTGGTTTATAGTCATATGTTAAGAAATAAAATTTACTGGACAATGAAAAGCTTGTATTGTGAGTCCCTGTTTACCAGAGAGACAATCAAAGCAAATAAAACTGTAAAAGAGATGATAAGGAAATTGATAGTAATAAAAATAGTAGTGAACAGCAAGTACAAATCAAATGAACTGCAGCATATTGCCAAAATATACAGTATCAGCAGCAACGTAATTATACAAAATGGTAAGACTGGGTTGTTTAAATGTTTTTTGCTGAAGTGCAATGTGCAGAGAAGTACACACACCATTACACTACAAAAGCCAACTGCAGAAGTAGGCAAGCAATTTTTACTTCAAATCATGCATTACTTGGACTCACTTCATTTTAAACATTTAGTCTGAGTGACTTCAGCTTGTTTAGATGTTTTCTTTTTTTTTTTTGTCTTTAGCAGGATTAGGCAAAATCCACTGACCTGATTTCACTGAAATTGGATGGAAGGGTTGAGCTCAGGCCAAAGAAAAGCTCGTTAGATCTTGGAACAGATCTGTCAAAAGATGGATAGGATAGATGGAAGGATATATTTTTCTCTCTTTTTTAAGCATGGGACATTTTCTGTCTTTCTTTCTTTCTTTCCCAGCACAAGCTTTAATTTAGATGTTGTATTTTGGGCTAAATCAGGTCTGTTGGTCGAAACCTTAATTCAGCCCACAAATAGACATTGAAAATTGGGCTGTGTTTATACCGTCTAGTACAGACCATATTGAAGCAGAAAATAGTTGTTGAAAATTGTGCTGTGCCCGACCAAATTAACCAAAATAGAGTCCAGTCACTGGGCTGTTTAGTCCACAGGATTTGGCCCAAATTTATCCTCAAAATACTTTTTGACATTTGGTGATGGTGGTGGGAGTCTGCTTCTCAAAAGTCAAGTGTACTTTTACCACCACTGGGATTTTTTGTTAAATGTGCTTTATAAAAATGCATACTTTTTAACAACTGTTTTTTAGTTCAACATTTGTGAATAATGCTTGTTACATAATATCTGGAACAATCTGAAACCAGTGCTAGTGCTATTGTGCTGTACAATTAAAAAGCACTATTTGACTATGTTTTGCAAATTTCTCTCTGTGTTTGTTTATTGATGTTCACACTGGTACTATTGGTTAGTACTTGGATGGGGGATGGCCTGGGGATGGCTTACGACCCCCCCCCCCCCCCCAAGTCCCTATCCTGGGTCCTGGAGATCGCTAAATAGTAAGATCAAGAAGGGAAAAACTGTGCATAATGATAATGCAAGAGAGACTAGAAAATGTTTGAAATATGACACTTACCTCAACACCACGGTTGATGTGCCTGATGTAAGACCTGATCTGGTGAGGCTTCAGAAAGCCAATCATTTCCTCATCTGAATACTTGGCGTGCAACTCTTGGTTGCAACTCCTGACTGCCTGGACTAGGAGCATTATTTTGTCCTTGTTGTAGGCCAGCACTGCACCTGCCAAGGCATTCATGAATGCCCCATACTTGGCATGGCTCTGTTTGATCACAACAGCATCCCAGCGGTGCAGTCAGTGCCGGATGTCCAGTCTGACCACAGTGCCCTCCTGCACCCAGTCACTGACAGCTTCTCCAGGGAGAATGGACCACTATCACTGAAATGACATCAACATTTTACACAGCACCTGTTCCTTGTAAAACATTATTTAATGTTAGCTGTTTCATAGATCAGTTGAATTCTTAATTTCATTGTTGGTTATATGGAATTGTTATTTAACTTACAACAACAGTTGTTGTCTGTATACATGACTTTTGGTGCTTTAGCACATTTAAACTGGGCAATCAGACCACTTGCCATCCATCTGCAGCACTCCTCAGACTCAGCTGCCACCACCACTGTCATCAAGAACTGGCCTCACTCCTTTAGCACACTCGAGACATACTGCAAGGTGCCCTGGCCATCACCATACGTCTTCTAGACGACCTAAAGAACACAAAGCAGAACATTCATTTTATAGTGTTTATTAACACTCTGTCTGTCCTGTGTCATTTCTATGAATTACAATGTCCATCCATCCATCTTCTACCGCTTTTCCGGAGGTCCGGGTCGCGGAGGCAGCAGTTCAAGCAGAGAAGCCCAGACTTCCCTCTCCCCAGCCACCTGCTCCAGCTCTTCAGAGGGGATACCAAGGCGTTCCCAGACCAGCTGGGAGACATAGTCTCTCCACCGAGTCCTGGGTCTGCCCCGGGGTCTCCTCCCAGTGGGACGTGCCTGAAACACCTCAAGTGGGAGGCGTCCAGGAGGCATCCTAATCAGATGCCCATACCACCTCAACTGACTCCTTTCAATGTGGAGGAGCAGCGGTTCTACTCTGAGCCTTTCCCGGATGACTGAGCTCCTCACCCTATTTCTGAGGGTGAGTCCAGCAATCCTACGGAGAAAGCTCATTTCAGCCGCTTGTATCAGCGATCTCGTTCTTTCGGTCATTACCCAATGCTCGTGACCATAGGTGAGAGTAGGAACGTAGATTGACTGGTAAATCGACAGCTTTGCCTTAGAACTAAGCTCCCTCTTCACCACAACAGACCGGTACAATGTCCGCATCACTGCAGATGCTGCTCCAATCCGTCTGTCGATCTCTCGCTCCATTCTCCCCTCACTCGTGAACAAGACCCCAAGATACTTAAACTCCTCCACTTGGGGCAGGAGACTGTCCCCAACCTGGAGAGGACAATCCACCTTTTTTCGGCTGAGGACCATGGACTCGGACTTGGAGGTGCTGATTCTCATCCCAGCCGCTTCACACTCAGCGGCAAACCGTCCCAGCAAGAGCTGTAGGTCATTGCTGGATGAAGCCAACAGGACAACATCATCTGCAAACAACAGAGATGAGATCCTGTGGTCACCAAGCATGACACCCTCCATTCCCTGGCTGTGCCTAGAAATCCTGTCCATAAAAATTATGAACAGGATCGGTGACAAAGGGCAGCCCTGGCGGAGTCCAACTCTCACTGGGAATGACTCCGACCGAGTGTTGGCAATACGAACCAAACTCTCACAACGGTCGTACAGAGACCGAATAGCTCGTAACAACAAGCCCGATACCCCATACTCCCGAAGCACCTCCCACAAAAATCCACGAGGGACGCGGTCAAATGCCTTCTCCAAGTCCACAAAACACATGTAAACTGGTTGGGCAAACTCCCACGAACCCTCGAGAATTCTCGAGAGGGTAAAGAGCTGGTCCGATGTGCCACGGCCAGGACGAAAACCACATTGCTCCTCCTGAATCTGAGGTTCGACCAACGGCCGGACTCTCAATTACAATGTATTTCCACTTAACTTGATTATCAAGAACTAAGCTTCATGAGCATAACAGAATACTGATCAAAGCCATACTTTATTCACACCTTTTTTGTACCATCAGTGCAGAGGATTTCTCCAGCCACAGAGGATTTTTCCAAGAAAAAAAAAATACAAATTTATGAGAAAAAATTGGCATTTTTTTGAGAAAAAGTCACAAATTTTTGAGGAAAAAAGTGACAAATTTGTGTGGAGAAAGTTGCCAAATAGAAAAATGTCACGTTTAGGGTCTACTGCTTTGCTGGGGGCCTTGGCCACAGTCTTAGCTGCATCTGTTCACTGCAGCTTGGCCTCTCCCGCCTGGTACAGAGGAATGTACGGATACTGGTGTTGTATTAGGTGAGAGTTCAACTGTTCTTTGAGGGTGAAGCTGTTTCCACACACATCGCATATCCTCCTTTGGAGCATGAAGCTTCATGTGCCAAGTCAAGTTGGACTTGTCGGTGAAACTTGCTGTGCACATTGCACTTGTGTCCCTTCCTCTCCATGTTTCACCTTTACGGGGTGCAGTAAAACACAAACAAATATTTGTTTGTGCAAAAACCTTAGATAGCTCATTTTTGTAAGTAATACAGATTCCTTAGGATAAGATTTAAAAGTGAAGCAGATATGTAACAGACTGAATATTTGTCATAAAGTTTCACACAATAAAGATTTAGTTCTGTGCAGTCATGATGATCTAAGTAATAGAATGTGCAGAAATTCTAACATCAATCAGCTGTCAAACTACTGACCGGTTGTCTAATGATAGGCAACACGGGCTTACAGAAACCACACCATACCAACTTTATTTATAAAGCACATTTAACAACAACAAAATTGACCAAAGTGCTGCACAGTAATAAATAACCTAAAGTGCAAATAGACAAAAGATAAGTAAAAGACAATAAAAACATAACATGCAGCAGAAAAAGAAGCAACTCATAACAAGTATAAAAACAAAATGGCAAATACAACAGACAATAAAATAAAATGAAGGCAATGACTGTCTGTGGCACTCCATTGCGCCGTTTCCTCCACTCCCTCTGGTGGTCAAGATTTTTTTCAAGAAAATATTCAGTTCAGATGTAAGAGATTTCCAAAGCTATAACTTGAGAGTGGTAAGAGATAATGGTTTACCGTCAATTAGAAAGATGTAGAATATGATCCCAAGTTTGAGATAGGAGTAATTTTACGCATCTAATTTGCATAATGCCATGGCAGCCACATCGAATTACATAACTTTCAGTCAAAAGCGGACTTTGGACTTATTTACACAAAGGATTGTTTTGTTTTTTGTCACCATTTGTTGTTTTGGGCATTTTGTTATCTTTAAAGTATATGAACCAGAAAATCAGTTACAATGTAAACAAACAAAGAAATTTGTCACTTACCACTGGCCAGGCAGCTCGCTTCGTCCATTTTTGTCCATCCGGTCATTATTTTGTCTTCTCTCGGTTATTTACTACCGCCTACTACTACTTCCGCCCTCCCAAGAGAGCAGACGCTTTTTTCTTCTCTCCTGCTGATTTTTTTCCTCCCCTCCTGCTACTGGATCCCAGCTTGCTGTTGTCTGTCTGCGTTTAACTGCGACCGCCGAAAAGAAATTATGGAGTTAATAAGCTGGGCTTTGAACACAATTGACACTATTTTTTCAACAAGGAAAAGTGCTCCGGGGGAAGCTGTCTGCCCCGCTGGAACGGCTCCAGTGGGCTATCTATGTGACACAGGTAATTGGAAATGCTGTGTCTCTCTAATCTTTCTATCGAAGATATTGAAGATTTGTTTATCTTCGTAATCTTGGTGATTGGGATAATTCTGATTGGGACGGGAATTGTCTTGGTTTACCGCAAATTGCTGAAGATGGATTCAACCTATCAAAATGCTGGCCAGGCGAGGTGCATCCAACAAATTGAGAAACTGGAGAAGACCCTGATAGCGACTACTGGAGAACTGTCTCGTAAGGTGGATTACATCATGGGTTCGCTCAGGTCTTTCCACGACGAATTCAAAGCTGCGCAATGAAGGATTAATGTACTGAATCTACAGAAGAAATACAAGTCTTCTCTGTGATCAGTCCTATTTGGCATTATTATTCCCCATGAAAATTCCTCCTGGCTGTCTGCAGATTGTGTTTTTTTTTCAAAATCATGAGCACAAGGCCTTGGACAGCCAGCTGCAGCGCCAGATAAGACTGGGCGCCAGACAGACAAAACATCTTCTGCCAAGGGTCCTTGGGTCTCTCTTATTATCATCAACACTGCTCAACACCGCACACACATTGATTCATGAACTGATTAAAGATATACTGTACACTGCTCTCTTGTGTCTTGTGAATTCTGAGTTGTTGCTCTGTGCTATTGAGAGATTTTTTTTTTCATTGTAATCATAATCTGCTTAAAAATAAGCTGTATTTTGATAACGAAGTTTTTTTTTCTCCTCCCCCCTTGTGTCGTTCCCTCCCTTCCCCTCCCTTTCTTATCTATCTCTGTTTGATGAGGCGCCTATTATGGCTGCCGTGTCGTTGTGTCGCGCGCATGCGCACCAATGTCAAGTCGAGTTCCTCGTGTGTTTTTTACATGCTTGGCAATAAAGTTTATTCTGATTCTGATTCTGATTCTGATTTTGGGTTTCTCTCCCACATCCAGAAACCATTAAGATTATTCCACCACAATTTATCTTATATGACAACCGGGAACCGGTGCAATTGTTCTGTCCAGTCACATGGCGCTGGGGGTCGATGGCAGGTGCAAATCAACCAGCTTCGGCCACCCTCTATTATAACAAAATGTAGATATTTACCTTCAAAAGCTAAATAATCTCTTTTTAGAATCATAGTTGGCAAATTTGGAAACAAATGCCTCTTCCGTGTTGTGATGGCGGACATCAGAATCAGAATCAGATTTATTGCCATTGTTCATGTAGTACACAAACTAGGAATTTGTCTCGGTGCAATGCTGCAACATTAAACATGATAAAATAAAAGAAATAAACTATACATGCATCAAGATTCATTTATAAACTCTTCTTCTCTGGTGTCCAGAAGTGACTTTTTTTTTTGGGGGGGGGGGGTATTTGGGGGCCATTGGTCCTCCAAGGCAAGAGCAGTAAGTTATACCTGTCTGCCACCTTGTGAGGTGGAATACTTAGTACAACTGGGGATTTTTATTACATCACATGACAGATCACATGACAGGCGTAGAACTGCGACATAGACAGTGACGGCACTTTCTATGTCCATAAAAAGAAGGATGTTAAAGAGTTAAAAGCCAAGGAAAACAGATGTTGGGCAGCGCGGTGGCAGAGTGGTTAGCACTGCGGCAGCACAGCAATTTACCCTTG
This sequence comes from Pholidichthys leucotaenia, assembly GCA_020510985.1. Classification (NCBI taxonomy): domain Eukaryota; kingdom Metazoa; phylum Chordata; class Actinopteri; order Cichliformes; family Pholidichthyidae; genus Pholidichthys; species Pholidichthys leucotaenia. The sequence continues at coordinate 276,148,909 of CM035840.1, read as the reverse complement.
GTCGGGGGATCCTGGGTTTGATCCCAGCCCCCGACCAACAGTGATCTGTGTGGAGTTTGCATGTTCTCCTCATGTCTGTGTGGGTTTCTCCGGGTTTTCTCCGGTTTCCTCCCACATGCCAAAAACATGCAAGTTAGGTTAATGGTCATCAAACTGGGGATTCTAAATTGTCCTTAGGTATGCTATGATAAGGTGAGTGCACTCCCCCTCCCTTCCTGTGGGAGGTTCCTCGTCTTGTCCCCAGCTCCTCAGGTAATCATTACACCTGCGTGAGTGGATGCACCTGCTGCCTCTTCCCTGCCAGCGCTTAAAAGGACCAGTTTGTAAGTGCTCCAGCGCTGGCTCGTTGGGTATAGCTGCCATTTAAAAGAAGTAAGTGAGATTTAAGTTATCACGGAACCCAGATATTAAACTCTCTTTCTCTTCCTCCTTCTCAGGTTGCTGCCATCTCCACGGTGTGTCTCCGCGGTTTGTTGTGCGCTCTCCTGCTCCATCATCATAGTTATCGTTCCAGACTGCCAGCTCCACCTGGTCAGACACCTCTCCCAGCCCTACTCATCCACAACTTCTTCGCTAGCTCATCTTTGTCCTGCTGGGTTCCTCTGCCGGGCTCTCTGCTCCTATTTGTAAAGACATTCCTATATTCATTATTCCCAGTCTCCCTCCTCATACTAACCTGCTCTCGTCTCCCTCCTTACAGGCTGGGTATTCCTCTGGCGAGTGAAGTGTTTTTCCTTCAACTCTGCACTCGATTGTTCAATAAAATTGTGTTTAAACTTTGCTTCTCTGTGTCGTGTGCATTCCCTGGTGTAGCATCCTGCATGTAAGCTGATTATTCTTGTAATCATGACAAGGTAGGGGTGTGAGAGTGAATGGTTGTCTGTCTCTCTGTGTTGGCCCTGCGATGGACTGGCGATCTGTCCAGGGTGTACCCTGCCTCTCGCCCAAAGATGCTGGGATAGGCTCCAGCCCCCCCGCGACCCAACAAGGATTAAGCGGAAGAAGATGGACGGAAAACAGATGTGCTTTTAAATGAGATTTAAAAACACAAAGTGAGGATGCCTGCCTAACATGTAATGGCAAACATGAAACAAGAATAGCCCGTTTTCAGTGAAACCTTTCCCTAACAAAATCAGCAGTTAGGCACATAAATCCACACCACTACTCCCTACTAACCTATCTGTTACATCAAAACAGGTTATCAACATTGCTGTGATGCTACTGGTTGTCATACCTAACGATTTAAGTGAAAAATTAGCCCATAAGACAGAGAACTTTTCATGTGGGCCGCAGCGGAGAGAGGACAATGAGAGACGGTGTGAGAAGTCGCAGCGGACGGGACCGAGGACGAGGGGAGATTGACCAGTGGCGGAGACGCTAATGCTGGATGAGAGGCGTAAAAACAGATAAGTAAAGGAACGTGCTCACTGTCTGTGTGTGTGTGGTGAATATTTGTTAGCCCCGGTGCGTTCACGGGAGGCTAAGTTGTGCTGCACTGTGTGCTGCAGGTTTTCCCCTGGGCGACGGTAACCAAGGAACCGCTCTTCCTCTCTCCACCTGTCTGCCACCTCTCCTCGGGCACGGAGTATTCCCTCCTCCTCGAGGCGTACAAGAGGGCCTTGGACAAGCCCGGACAGATTCGGTGCTTAACTTCCAGGTTAAAGAGGACGACAGCGGGAGTTCCTGGCCGGACAGTCAGTGAATGCATCACGCTCGATTGAAGACACTCAGAAGGTTTTCCTCTTGTAGCGCAGCAAGTGACTCTGGTTGAAAGAATTGTATTGCTCCTTTCCCTTATGTGCTTTTAGGGTATTTATGCTATTTATAATATTTATTGTGGGGTAATTTATCTTTGGGCACATTGGGAATATATGGTTTCTATGGGAATGTATGATTTCAAAAAAAAGATGGCTGCCACTGGAGTGAGGAGTGGTCTGATGGGACACTTTCTGCCTATCTACTTATTCTTATTATTGTCTTTGTGTGTCTGGAACTGCAACAAGAAGGGTTTTCCGGCCAACTCAACTAAAGGTGAAGCTAAAAAGTCTTATTTATATGGATTTGGACATGGCCATTTCACCCTGTACTCTATCTGGGCTGCAAAAGCCCTGAGAAAAAGCTCCCAAAACAAGGCAAACATGACGGGTAAGCAAATATCGCAATATGGCAGAGGCTATACAGTTAAAGTACTGTTAGCACTGCTACTTCTGGCAGGGGATATTCACCTTAACCCTGGACCTGCCACTATTAAACAGCAGACCACTGGATTAGCACAAACATCTGAGCCGGCGGATTGGCTGTTTCTATCTACGGCCCGGCATAGCGAGTCGGGTGAGTCGAATTGCACTGAACAGACTCACATGTCTGATCCTGCTGTAAACAGCTGCGCTACGACCAAAATTTTGGAAACAGGAGCGGTTAAACAAATTGCAAATGAGGCGAGATCCGAAAACCGAGCTGTACGAAAGCAAAAACAACATCTATTTTTCCAAACTGTTAATCATGCACGAGTTCTTTGGGACACAAAGGCTAAACCAAAGGGGATCCTCGGCGGACATCTAAACATACGGAGCATAATCCCCAAAAGAGACGAGATTTCAGTGTTACTGTCTGATTCAAATCTGGACTATCTTTGTCTCTCAGAAAGCTGGCTACACAGGAACATAGACACTAATATGATCGATATTGTGGGTTATCAGTGTTTTAGAAAAGACAGACAGGCAGGGAGGGGAGGAGGTGTTTTAATTTACATCAAAGAAAAATTTAAATGTCAATTGGTTGATTTGAATACTTCACTTGAATGTGTAGCTGTTAACGTATGCCTCTCACCGGTAATGAATTTCAACATTGCAGTATTGTACAACCCACCGTCACACAATTCTTCTTTTTATAATGAATTAAGTGCTCTGGTTAAACAACTTGAGAGGAGCAGAGAAACCATATTTTATGGTGATTTCAATATCAACTGGTCTGATAATAAGGAAAAACAGAAACTGAAAAGCCTCATGACTAAATTTAATTACAAACAATTGATCAAAGGACCTACCAGGATGACCAAACAATCGAGAACACTTATTGACATGGTATTTGCTAATAAACCAGAACGAATAACCAGAACCTATAATCTTGTAACTGGCCTCTCAGATCATAACATGGTTCTTGCTGTCAGAAAACTCACTAAAAAGCGACTACAGTATTTTGGAGGAATCAATATTGACAAATCAAATTTTATTATTCCCAAATCAAAAAATGAGGAGTTTGAACATCACTTAGAGAATCAAAATTGGGAGCAGCTCATGTCAATAAATGAAGTAGATGATTGCTGTAATTTTATAACTGCAACAATTACAAAGGCCATAGAAAAATTTACAAAGCAAATTAATAGCAGACAACAGAAGATTAACCTACCATGGTTAAATAATGAAATAAGAAAACTTATGAAGAGGCGAGACTATGCATTGAAAACATCATTAACCTCTAAACTACAAAATGATCACCTTGTGTACAAAAGTTTAAGAAATAAAGTGGTACAAAAGCTGCGAAAATCAAAAGTATCTTATTACAATAAACTGATAGATCATGCAAAGGGTAACAACAGTTCCCTATGGAGGCATTTAAATAACTTAACTAATAAAAAAAAACGATCAGAAGGGGGTAAAGGAACTTAGAATCAATGGCAAGACCGTCAGTGACAAGGCTACTTTGGCAAATGAATTTAATTCATACTTTGTGGGCTCTGTGGAAGACTTAACAAAAATTTTTGTGCTGCCAAATGTGCTCAACAACACAAATTCCATACTTCCAACAGATTCTTTTCACATCGATGAGGTAAATGAGGAGTTAATTGCTGGTATTGTTAAAACACTGTCAAACTCAAAAACTAATGATATCTACAATATGAGCACCTCCTTTCTCAAAATGCACAGCAAAATATTAATCAAACCACTGACTCATCTCATTAATCTCTCCATTAGGTCTAGTACATTTCCATCTGGCTGGAAAAAAGCTGTCGTCATACCAGTTCATAAATCAGGCAGTAAAGACGACATATGCAATTACCGCCCAATCTCTATTTTACCAGTCCTGTCTAAGGTTCTTGAAGAAGTTGTAGCTACACAGCTGATTGAATATTTACAAGACAGTCAACTTCTTCATCCACATCAATTTGGTTTTAGACCAGGATACTCAACAGAAACAGCAAATTGTTGCCTTATTGATAACGTCAAACAGTCCTTGGACAGGGGTAATGTGGTAGGAGCTGTTTTTCTAGATCTCAAAAAGGCTTTCGATACTGTAAACCACAGTTTGCTTTTATCCAAAATGGTATCTTTTAACTTCTCCCCAGATACATTAGAATGGTTTGCATCTTATCTCCAGAATAGAGAACAGTGTGTAAAAGTTCACCAGGATAAATCCTCATTTTTAAACAACCGCATGGGTATCCCACAAGGGTCCATTCTTGGTCCTTTACTTTTCAACATATTTATTAATGACTTGCCGTTACACTGCTCAGCTGCAACATGCCAACTTTATGCAGATGATGCAGTTATTTACACAGCTGCCAAGACTCCAGCACAGGCTGCAGATGTACTGTCTACAAGTATGGTTGATGTCCAAGAGTGGCTCCTCCAGAACCATCTATTGCTGAACCTTCAGAAAACAGTCTCAATGTGCTTTTCAATCAAAAAATGTAACCTGCAACATTTTAAAGTTAATATACATGATCATGACATCAGTTTAGCTACAGAATTCAAATACCTTGGCATTGTACTAGATCCTCAACTCAAATTTAATCTTCATATAAAGAAAATTTCAAAAACAGTAAAAAAAAATCTGAACTGCTTTAAATTAATTAGATATTACATACCTTACGAAGCAGCTGTACTGTATATGCATTCTATGGTTTTTTCTCATATATCATACTGTTTGACAGTCTGGGCTCAAGCAGCCCCTTCCACAATAAGACATATACTGTAGGTTCATTATATAATCAAACCCTAAAAATCTTGGACAAAAAGCCCATTAGGTGGCATCACCTAAATCACCTAAATCTGAATCTACGTCTCATCCCGGAGCTCTGGAGAACTCCCGACGCTCGGCAGGCTTCCCGGCCGACCGGAAGTGCTCGCAGGCGGCGTAAGGATCGTAAACAAAGGAGGGGTAAACGCGGTGGGCTAAGAGCTAAGCTAAAGCTAACACCGCACCGGCTATCGCTACCCAGTATTTTCCTTGCTAATGTATGGTCTCTGGCGAGCAAAATGAGTGAACTACGGCTTCGGATCACCAACAATAAGAAACTTATGAACTGCAATATCATGATTTTTACGGAAACATGGCTTCACAGTGGAATACCCGACAATGCTATCGAGCTAGCCGGCCTACACACGGTCCGGGCAGACAGAGCAGCAGTTGACTCCGGTAAGACAAGAGGGGGGGGATTGTGCATTTATATTAACAAGGCTTGGTGCACGAACTCTGTCACTGTTGAGAGACACTGCTCAGCTAACCTGGAGTTTCTCATGGTTAAATGTAGACCTTTCTATCTGCCACGCGAGTTCACTTGTACCATCATAACAGCCGCTTACATTTCTCCGGATGCTAATGCTAAGCTTGCTATGAAAGAACTGTATGCAGCTATTAGCAAACAACAAACTGCACACCCAGAGGCAGCATTTATTGTGGCGGGTGATTTTAACCACTCTAACCTCAAGACAGTGCTTCCTAAATTCTACCAGCATGTCTCCTGTCACACAAGAGGGGACAAAACATTGGACCATGTTTACACCAATATTGTGGGAGCCTACACAGCAACTCCCCTCCCCCACCTAGGCCAGTCTGATCATTTATCCTTGTTCCTTACCCCCAAGTATGTACCGCTCATCAACCGGGTGAAGCCATCAGTGAGGACCATCAAAGTGTGGCCAGAGGGGGTTGACTCTGTACTCCAGGAGAAGTTTAGGAACAAAGACTGGAGTATGTTCACCTCTCAGGCTACCTGTGGCTCCCACATAAACATCAACTCTTACACCCACTCAGTCCTGGACTATATCAACACCACTATTGACAGTGTCACCACGGAAAGACAGATCACCACGTACCCAAATCAGAAGCCGTGGATGAACAGAGAAGTGCGACTTCTGCTAAAAGCACGTAACAATGCCTTTAGATCTGGTGATGCACAGGCCTACAATTCATCCAGGGCAGATCTGAAGAGGGGCATCAACAAGGCCAAGCACAGCTACAAGCTGAAGGTGGAGGAACATTTTGGGGACTCTGATCCCCGACGTATGTGGCAGAGCATTCAAGCTATCTCTGATTATAAGCCCAGCAACTCCATACCTATAGCCATGACTGTGCCCTTTCTCAATGAGCTAAATAACTTCTATGCTCGTTTTGACAAGGACAACAATGAAAAGAACATCAATTTCCCACCCTCTGATGACCTCCACCACCTCACACTCACCCACACCGACGTCCGTAATGCACTGAGTCATGTCAACGTACGTAAGGCTGCTGGCCCTGATGGCATTCCTGGGCGTGTGCTGAGGGCATGCGCTGAGCAGCTGGCAGGGGTCTTCACAGACATCTTCAATCTGTCCCTGGCCCAGGCCGTGGTACCAGCGTGCTTCAAGACCACTTCAATAGTACCAGTGCCGAAACATTCAACACCATCGTGCCTAAATGACTATCGCCCTGTGGCACTGACGCCCATAGTCATGAAGTGCTTTGAGCGACTGGTCTTGGCACAGCTCAAAAAAGGCCTGCCCCCAACACTGGACCCTCATCAGTTCGCCTACCGGAGCAACGGGAGTACAGAGGATGCGGTTTCTACAGCGCTGCACTATGTACTCTCACACCTGGATGACAAGAACACCTATGCAAGAATGCTGTTTATTGACTTCAGCTCAGCATTCAACACAGTTATCCCCTCCAAGTTGCTCACCAAACTTGGGGACCTGGGAATCAGTACCTCCACCTGCAACTGGATCATGGATTTTCTGACCAACAGACCCCAGCATGTTAGGTCAGGCCCCAACCGTTCTTCCGTCATCACACTCAACACTGGTGTACCACAGGGCTGTGTGCTCAGCCCATTCCTCTACTCCCTCTACACCCATGACTGCAGGCCTATGTATGGATCCAATTCCATCATAAAGTTCGCAGATGACACCACGGTGATTGGACTCATCAGGGACAACGACGAGTCAGATTACAGGGCAGAGGTTGAGCACTTGGCTACTTGGTGCGCTGACAATAACCTGCTCCTTAACACCAGCAAAACCAAGGAGCTCATAGTGGACTACAGGAAGGAGAGGGAAGAGACACATGACCCCATCCATATCAATGGCATAGCTGTTGAACGTGTCCCCAGCTTCAAATTCCTGGGGACCCACATCTCGGAGGACCTGTCCTGGTCAGTTAACACCACCAGCCTGATCAAGAAGGCCCATCAGCGCCTCTTCTTCTTGAGGACATTGAAGAAGAACCATCTGTCAACTGACATCCTGGGCAACTTCTACCGCTGCGTGATAGAGAGCACCCTGACCAACTGTATCACACTCTGGTATGGGAGCTGCTCTGTAGCTGACCGCAAGGCGCTGCAGCGGGTGGTGAAAACTGCCCAACGCATCACAGGGACTCCACTTCCAACTATAGAGGACGTCTACAGGAAAAGATGTCTGCGCCGGGCACGCAGCATTCTTAGGGACTCCAACCATCCTGCTCATGGACTGTTCCGGCTTCTCCCCTCCAGAAGACGTTTCAGAAGCCTTCGGACTAGAACCAGCAGGTTTAGGAACAGTTTCTTTCCAACAGCTGTGACGTTATTGAACTTAGTTCCCCGCTGACTCTCTTACAATCATCTTTTACCATCCTCACCTGTACATAACTGCATAACTACATAACTACATCTAACTTATTGCACATTATTTGCACATAACAGTACTTTTAACTTTCTGCACTGCTGCATATATTTGCATATATTTGCTTAAATTGCACATACTGTTAATTACCGTATATACTGCCCTGCTGTCCTTTGCACTTCTGATTGGATGCTAAACTGTGTTTCGTTACCTTGTATTCATACATGTGTAATGACAATAAAGTTGAATCTAATCTAATCTAATCTAATCACTGTAATGTTTTAAAAAAATACAACCTATTGAGTTTTGAGAGTTTCATTGACCTCTGTTTTCTGAAATTAACGTTCAAATGTTTCCATAAATCAGCACCCGAGCCACTTGCTGGTTTCGTCCAAAGACAGGACAGCAGCAGAGCCACCAGGAGTTCTGTTAACAATAACTGTAAAATATTCCACCGCAGAACCACATTTGGACAAACAGCTTTCTCTATAAAGGGCAGTCACATCTGGAACACAATGCCAAATGTAATTAAAATAATAACAGACTTTAAAACATTCACTAAAAAGGTTAAAAACTGGCTGAAAAATAAACAAGAATGTGCTCATGTATGAATTGACTGTCTGCAAGGTGAGAGTGAATGAAGGGAAGGAATGAATGTGTTTGTTTATAGTGAGTGACGAAGGGAGGGAGGCCTGAAATAGGCAAATGTGAGTCAGGTTGTTATATTTGTGTATTTATAATATTTATAATATTTATAATTGTGTATTTATAATCTTTTTTGCATTGATGTATGTGGTTATTGTGTATTTTTTTTTTCTTTACTTGATTCTCTTTTCTAAAGCCCATCCAGGGACAAGAGTTGGTTATATTTGTGTATTTATAATATTTATAATATTTATAATTGTGTATTTATAATCTTTTTTGCATTGATGTATGTGGTTATTGTTTTTTTTTTTTTTTTCTTTACTTGATTCTCTTTTCTAAAGCCCATCCAGGGACAAGAGTTGCAAATTAGCTAATAGCTATACACTCTATGTGCAACACATCAGATTGATTGTCATTGATTAATTGTCTATGTTTATTGCACTGTCCCTGTCAAATAAACTAATCTATCTATCTATATTTAATACCAAAGGATCTATTCGTTCACTACACATGAACAACATTCCTGCTTCAGCACATGTAAACAATGAAGGAACTCGCCAATTTTCAAAAATACTTTTCATTTATGAAAACCAGCACCATGACAGCTTAATGCACGCTAAAAATCTCTGTCTCTCTATCTCATAAAATGTGTTTTCCTCAATCCACAGCGAGCACCAGTGCCTGCTATTTGGCCGGAACTTTGCACGGCAGTCGGGGCTCCTGATTGGCCTGTTGAGGAAGGGGGTCTGCTCAATGGGGCTTAATGATTGGTGGGTTGAGCGCTCAGCTGTGCTTAACCATTGGTCTGTTGACCAAAATATAGGAACTTGGATGGGAGACCGCCTGGGAACACCAGGTGCTACGATGGACTGGTGATATGTCCAGGATGTACTCTCTCTCTTGCCCAAAGATGCTGGCATAGTTGTGTGCCCCCCCCCCTCCACCAACGCACAACCCAAAAATGATCAGAAGATGAATGATGTTGGTTACTATATGATGATTTTGTTTTCCAACAACTTAAAAAAGACAGCTTTTCATCTTTCACTTTTTAACCAAATCTGGAAAAATTTTTTTTAGATGGTTGGCAAAGCTGTTTCTCAACATTTTTTTCAACTAATTTGTGCTGGGAGGGGTTACCCATGGGGACCCATGCTGTGGTATTCATCTCAGACTGAAAGACATGGAGATGCAGTAATTTCCTCTGACTGAAGAGCATGGGGATTAAAGGGCTGGGGGACAAAAGGAATTGTCATGCGGGAATGAATTGTAATGCAGGACCTCGGGTAGCAGGGATGTGTGAGTGTTGTGATATAAAAGAGAGTCCCTGCTACATGAGGTTAATGTTTTCTGATTCTGGAAGATGTGAGAGAGTGAATAAAGTTCATCTGCTCTGAACGCTCAGCCTGGTTATTCCTCTCTCCACAACGGAGGAATTTTAGAGGTGATCTGAATAAGGATCTAGATTCTGGATCACTTTGTCACTTTCTTTAACATTCTGAGAGAGAGTTTTGGCAGAGGTGTGAGCTCTGTGTGTACCATCTATGTATTTACAGTGCATACCTCCACCAAGGCCCCAAGTCGCCATGTTAAAGAAAGGGAAAAAGTGATCAAAATCCACATCCTTGCCTGGATCACCTCCAAAATATAATGGGTTCCTCCAGAGCCCAAGGGCTACCTCTGGTGAAAATGTAATCAAAGTCTGTCCAGTAGTTTATGCATAATCTTACTAACAAACAGACAGACAAACAAACAAACATTCTGAGATATGGGGCTTTGGTGGAGGCATGTGCTCTCCGAGTGTCCTCTAGTTAATGTATTTATTTATTTATTTATTTGAGAATTATTCATGACATTTCCATCTATCAATCCATCCATTTTCTACCGCTTTTCTTGAGGTTCAGGTCGTGGAGGCTGCAGCTCAAGCAAACAAGCCAAGACTTTGCTCTCCCTGGCCACCTGCTCCAGCTCTTCAGAGAGGATACCAAGATGTTCCCAGGCCAGCTGGGAGATGTAGTCTCTCCAGTGTGTCCTGGGTCTGCTCCGGGGTCTCCTCCTAGTGGGATGTGCCCGAAACACCTCAAATGGAGGCATCCTGATCAGATGCCCATACCACCTCAACTGGCTCCTTTCAATACGGAGGAGCAGCAGTTCTATTCTGAGCGTCTCCCGGATGACTGAGCTCCTCACACCATCTCTGAGGGTGAGTACAGCAATCCTATGGCGAAAGCTCATTTCAGCCGCTTGTATCCACAATCTCATTCTTTCAGTCATTACCCACAGCTCATGTTCATAGGTGAGTGTAGGAATGTAGACTAACCAGTAAATCGACAGTTTTGCTTGAGAGCTCAGGTCCCTCTTCACCACAACAGACCAGTACAACATCCGCGTCACTGCAGATGCTGCTACGATCCATCTGTCAATCTCTCGCTTCATTCTCCCCTCACTGATGAATGAGACCCCAAGATACTTAAACTCCTCCACTTGGGGCAGGAGCTTGTCCCTAACCTGGGGAGGGAAATCCACCTTTTTCTGGCTTAGGACCATGGCTCGGACTTGGAGGTGCTGATTCTCATCCCAGCCACTTCACACTCAGTCACAAACCATCCCAGCAAGGCCTGTAGGTCATTGCTGGATGAAGCCAAAGGGACAACATCATCTGCAAACAGCAGAGATGAAATCCTGTGGTCACCGAGCATGACACCCTCCAATCCTTGACTGTGCCTAGATATCCTGTCCATAAAAATTATGATCAGGATGTGTGAAAAAGGGCAGCCCAGGCAGAGTCCAACTCCCACTGGAAACGAGTTTGACTGGGTGCTAGCAAAACAAACCAAACACTTGCAATGGTCATATAGGGACCAGATAGCTCATGACAATGAGCCCAATACCTCATACCCCTGCAGCACCCCCCACAAGAGACTATGAGGTATGCGGTTGAATGCTTTCTCGAAGTCCATAAAACACATGAGGACTGGTTGGGCAAACTCCCACAAACCCTCGAGGATTCCCAAGAGAGTAAAGAGCTGGTCTAATGTGCTACAGCCAGGATGAAAACCACATTGTTCCTCCTGAATCTGAGGTTTGACCAGTTGTCGGACTGTCCTCTCCAGAACCCTGGCATAGACCATCCCAGGGAGGCTGGGAAGTGTGATCCCCCTAAAGTTGGAACAGATCCTCCAGTCCCCCGTTTTTTTTTTTAAAAAAAAGAGGAACCACCACCCCAGTTTGCCATGCCAACGGCACTGTCCCCAACCTCCATGCAACATTGCAGAGGTGTGTCAACCATGACAGCCCTACAACATCCAGGGCCTTGAGCACTCAGGGCGAATCTGTCATGAATGCCCCTGCGGGACAGGAGAGGCAGACCCACTCAGGATGTGACAGGATGTGTCAGTGCAATTTAATAAACAAAGGGAAGAATGCTCCAACAGGCTAGTGGTGAGCAAAAATACAGAGTGAACATGGAATGCTCAAAAACCTACTGGTGAGCTGGAAGGAAAACACACAAAAACCCCAAGGCACTTCAACAAATGAGCTGGTAAGTGCAGGGAAGAATACAGCAACCCTAAACACTCCAAAATATAAACTGGTGGGTGCTGGGTTACTTACAGGGAATAATCACCGGAGCAGGCAGAGCTCCGATGAGAATGGAGACAACACTTTTTATGTTTTATCGGGCTTTTATTGAATCTGTTTTATCCTTTTCTTTAATGTCATGGTTTGGTCAGATAAAACTGAAACAGAGGAAATCCTTGGATCAGGTAGTTAGATGGTCCAGTCGTTTGCTTGGTGAGTCACAGCTGAGCCTGACATCCCTGTACACCAGACAAGTACAGAGGATGGCCGACTCGATTTTAAATGATGACTCCCACCCTTTGCACTGCAACTTTCAGCTTCTTCCCTCCAGATGGAGGTTTGCTGTCCCAAAAAGTAGAACCCAGCGCTACAAAAACAGCTTTGTCCCTGCTGCTGTCAAAGAGTTGAACAAGCTATAAAAATTATATTGTACATATTTTATATTTACCTATTTTGTAAGATGTGTGCCTGTGTTTGTGTCTATGTTGAATGTAATTAGTGGCTTGTAAATATGGATGTCACCAGACTGCAAAACAAATCTACCTACGGGTACAGATAAAGTAACCTGAACCTGAACCTGAACACAAAATAGCCGCAAGGCAGAGTGAAAATAACAGTCAGGTCAGGCACTGGTTTGCTTGCTACAGGATAACCATGAAAACTGGTACTACCTGTCTCATGGGCCGGGGCATCGGCGACTCAACCGGCAACCCCGCCCTTCCAAGGGCATGGAGGGTGAAACTGGGCATCCTGGCAGAACTAAAAACAATATCTGTTACAGGTCTGTGGTGGATCACTCCCAGTTACACGGGATGAGACTGGACATCCTAGCAGATAAGCACATCTGTCGCAAGGTCTGTGGTGGGCTTTTGCCAGTCGGTGCATCGTGACATGCACTACACAAAGAGCAGAGATAAACAAACCTATCATCTGGCCAGTCACTGCAACAGATACTGGAGTCAGTTTGTCTTGGCTTGTCCTTGCCACTGATAATACCTCTATCTGCCAAGAATGTGCCGCTAGTCCAGCAAAAGCTAGCGGTACTCAAATACTTTGCAAGCAGTTTCATGAAATGGTCAGTCAGAAAGCAACTCATACTGGCTCGGACGTCGCCTGGGTTAACAAAGTCAGGAGTTCCTGGCAGTGGAAAGTGAAGGACAGAGTTGCATGGAGGAATCTGATCAGACCTAAATGAAACAGTCATTGTCACCCTGATAGACTGCTATGATGATGATGATGATGATGAAACACCACACAGATGAATTGCAGGTGTGAATCATGAGCGAGCCGTGACCTACTTATCAAGCTGCCACAGCTGAGCAGACAGAGCAGGCAGTGGCAGCTGGTAGGGGGAGTCCTGTGAAAAAGGAGAGCTCTGTCACACCCCAAACAAATATACAAAAACTATTCACCAAATAATGACAACCAACAATCAAACTTGGAAATAAAGTGAGGATCTGAACTCAGAGCAAACCTAAGTTCAGATACATGACAGAATCTGATCCACCCCTGGGGCCTGTCCACCAAAGAGTTTTTTTAACCACTTTGGCGACCTCAATCCATGTGATGGGAGAGTTGTCCCCCTCATCCTCAAGCCCTGCTTCCTCTGTGGAAGGCGTGCCAGTGGGATTGAGGAGATCCTCAAAGTATTCCTTCCACCGCTCAACGATGTCCCCAGTCAAAGTCAGCAGCACCCCATCTGCACCATACACAGTGTGGACAGGGAGATGCTTCCCCTTCCTGAGTCACCGGACAATTTGCCAGAATCTCTTCGAGGCCAACCGAAAGTCTTGTTCCATGGCCTCACCAAACTCCTCCCACATCCTAGTTTTTGCTTCAACAACCATCCGAGCTGCACTCCGCTTGGCCTGCCAGTACACCTCAGCTGTTTCAGGAGTCCCACAAGCCAACCAAGCTCGATAGGACTCCTTCTTCAGCTTGATGGCCCCTCTCACCACTGGTGTCCACCACTTGGTTCGGGGGTTGCCACCACGAGATGCACCAACAACCTTGCTGCCACAGCTCTGGGCAGCTGCTTCAACAATGGAGGTGGAGGACATGGCCCATTCAGACTCTATGTTTCCAGACTCCCTTGGAATGTGTTTGAAGTTCTTCCAGAAGTGGGAGTTGAAGACCTCCTGGACAGGGGCCTCAGTCAGACATTCCCAGCACACCCTCACTATATGTTAAGGTCTACCGGGTCTGAGTGACGTCCGCCCTGTCATTGGATCAACTCATCACCAAGTGGTGATCAGCTGACAGCTCTGCACCTCTCTTTACCCGAGTGTCCAAGACATGTGGTCACAGGTCCGATAACACAATAACAAAATTGATCATCGACCTGAAACCTAGTGTGTCCTGGTGCTTGGTTCACATATGGACACCCTTATGCTTGAACATGGTGTTCCTTATGGACAAATTGTGGTTGGCACAGAAGTCCAATAACTGAACACCACTCGGGTTCAGATCGGGCAGGCTGTTCCTCTCAATCACACCTCTCCAGGTTTCACTGTCATTGCCTACATGCACATTGAAGTCCCCCAGTAGAACAATGGAGTCTCCAAGATAAGCACTCTCCAGCACCCCAGTCAAAGACTCCAAAAAGGGTGTGTACTCTGAACCATCATTTGGTTCATAGACACAAATGATGGTCAGTACCCATTTCCAAACCTAAAGGCGTGGGGAAACTACCCTTTCATCCACCGGGGAGAACTCCAGTGAGAGTCTCCAAGAGAAGCGCTCTCCAGCACCCCAGTCAAAGACTCCAAAAAGGGTGGGTACTCTGAACCATCATTTGGTGCATAGGCACAAATGATGGTCAGTACCCATTTCCCAACCCAAAGGTGCGGGGAAACTACCCTTTCGTCCACTGGGGAGAACTCCAATGTTGAGGCAGCAAGGCCGGGGTATATAAGAATACTTACCCCTGCCCATCACTTCTCACCTGGGGCAACCCTAGAGTAGGCCAAGCTCCAGCCCCTCTCTGGAAACTGCTTCCAGAGCCGGAACCATGTGTTGAGGAGAGCTCAACTATATCTAGCCGGTATCTCTCAACCTTGTGCACCAGCTTCAGCTCCTTCCCCACCAGAGAGGTGATGTTCCACATCCCAAGAGCCAGTTTTGAAATCCAGGGATCAGACTGTGAAGGTGTCTGCCTTCACCTGCCACCTGATCTGCATAGCACTAGACCCCCATGGTCCCTCCTGCAGGTGGTGAGCCCACTGGAGGGTGGACCCATGTAACTCCTTCGGGCTGAGCCCGGCAAGGTCCCATGGGCAGAAGCCTGGCCACCAGGTACTAGCCATCGAGCCCCCTCCCTCAGGCCTGGCTACAGGTCGGGACAACAGTAACCCACACTGGGTGGAGTACCCTGAATCCTTGACTTTTTCTTCATCATGGGAGTCTATTGGATCACGCTTAGTCTGTCCCTTCACTCAGGACCAGTTTCTCTTGGGAGACCCTTCCAGAAGCAAATTGCCCCAGACAACATAGCTCCTGGGATCACTAGGGCACACAAACCCCCCACCATGATAAGGTGGTGATCCATATGGGGAATTGCCACCCATGAATGTCATAGATTGACATATAAAATAAATGTAACATTGATAAGTGCCAATGGATCCCTGCATTGGCACTTGCCAATGTTAAATTTATTTATATAGAACATTTCCAAACAGTTAATGCTGAACAAAACGCTGTACAAACTTTGTCAGTCAGACAAAATCAGTTCTAAATACATTAAAAACCATCCATCCATCCATCCATCCACCCATCCGTCCATCCATCCATCCATCCATCTTCTTCCTCTTAATCTTTTTCGGGTCGCGGGGGGGCTGGAGCCTATCCCAGTATCTTTGGGCGAGAGGCAGGGTGCACCCTGGACAGATCGCCAGTCCATCGCAGGGCCAACACAGAAAGACAGACAGCCATGCATGCATATATACACAACTAAGATGCCAAACTCAACCCAAGTTAAAAGCCAAAGAGAGGAGGTGGGTGCTCAGCACTGAAGATCTAGATGTACTGTAAGAGTAAAGGTGGAAACAAAGGCTTAATCACCTTTACTACATCTCGATCTGGGGACATCAAGAAGATAGTTAGATGACCTTGTTGATCTGACTGAGGTATGAGAATTAAAAGAGCACATAAATAAGGTGGTGTTAATTCATTTAAAACCTTAAAAAGAAATAAAATCCTAAACTGAATCCTGAACTGGACAGGAAGACAGTGGGGAGCTTGATGAAAAAAAAATCAGGCATATATTTAAGCAATATTACATGACAGTGAGTGTGGTATCGATGAAATAGTTTAACTGGCCGTGATTTGTTGTACACCTGGCATGGTGTACAACAAATCGGCTCACTGCCATTTAAAACATTCATGATACTGCAACAAGCTTGAGTGAAATATTGCTTTTATACAACAGTTCCACAAGCACATTTATTAAACAGTCCGTCCAGGATTTTGCAGGATTTTTTTTTTCTATTGTTGCGGTAAATTGCGGGGCTCTCCTTGGGGATTACCTGAATCGCGCATTGGCTCATGTCCAACCCGGAGAGTCCCAACTTTAAAACTCACTGACAAGATGTAGTAGGGACTTTTTACCTCTAAAGACGTATAAACTGTTACAACACTTGCTGTAATATTAGATTCACTTGTTTTTTGTGTGGTTTTACGGCATGTCTAGGCACACGTGCTACTGAGACGGAGGTGCTTTCAGGCAGACAGACGTTTTTCAACACAAATCACTTCATACATGCGGCCTTTACGGAAACTCGAGGAGACGTTCACCGGTGGGCCGGGGGAGGCGGATGAAGGAACGATGTGGGAAAACTCAAAGGTGAGTGTGTTTTTTTTTTTTAAATCACACACTGTTTTTGCTGATGTGTTCAGTATATACTCAGTGTAAACACAGAAGTTAGTGCGGTGCAGTGCCGCATTTGATTGGTCAGAATGATGACGTACACATCTGCGCGCTACTGAGAGACAAATTTGATTGCCGAAATTGAAGGAAGTTGACAACATCCATCCATCCATCCATCTTCTACCGCTTTTCCGGAGGTCTGGGTCGCGGAGGCAGCAGTTCAAGCAGAGAAGCCCAGACTTCCCTCTCCCCAGCCACCTGCTCCAGCTCTTCAGAGGGGATACCAAGGCGTTCCCAGACCAGCTGGGAGACATAGTCTCTCCACCGAGTCCTGGGTCTGCCCCGGGGTCTCCTCCCAGTGGGACGTACCTGAAACACCTCAAGTGGGAGGCGTCCAGGAGGCATCCTAATCAGATGCCCATACCACCTCAACTGACTCCTTAATGGATCGTCACCTTATCGTGGTGGGGGGGTTTGCGTGCCCCAGTGATCCCAGGAGCTATGTTGTCCGGGGGCAATTTGCCTCTGATAGGGTCTCCCAAGACAAACTGGTCCTGGGTGAACGGCCAGACTAAGAACGATCCAACAGACTCTCATGATAAATTGTATATCAAGGATTCAGTGTACCTCGCCCGGTATGGGGTTACCGGGGCCCCACCCTGGAGCCAGGCCTGGGGGAGGGGCTCGAAGGCTAGCGTCTGGTGGCCGGGTTTCCACCCATGGGACCCGGCTGGGCTCAGCCCGAAGGAGTTACATGGGTCCGCCCTCCAGTGGGTTCACCACCTGCAGGAGGGATCATGGGGGTCCGGTGCTATGTGGATTAGGTGGCGGTCAAAGGCGGAGACCTTGGCGGACTGATCCCAAGCTTTCTAAGTTGACAACAATTGGCCAAATTATGCAGGACCTGCTGAAATCACGGGAATTGGTAGAATAGCAACTTCGTGAAATCCTGGAGGGTCTGATTAAATGACAACAATATCATCCATCCATCCATCCATCTTCTACCGCTTTTCCGGAGGTCTGGGTCACGGAGGCAGCAGTTCAAGCAGAGAAACCCAGACTTCCCTCTCCCCAGCCACCTGCTCCAGCTCTTCAGAGAGGATACCAAGGCGTTCCCAGACCAGCTGGGAGACATAGTCTCTCCACCGAGTCCTGAGTCTGCCCTGGGTTCTCCTCCCAGTGGAACGTGCCTGAAACACCTCAAGTGGGAGGCGTCCAGGAGGCATCCTGATCAGATGCCCATACCACCTTAATAGGCTCCTTTCAATGTGGAGGAGCAGCGGTTCTACTAGAGCCTCTCCCAGATGACTGAGCTCCTCACCCTATCTCTGAGGGTGAGTCCAGCAATCCAACGAAGAAAGCTCATTTCAGCTGCTTGTATCCACAATCTCCTTCTTTCAGTCATTACCCAAAGCTCATGACCATAGGTGAGGGTAGCAACGTAGATTGACTGGTAAATCAACAACTTTGCCTTCGAGCTTAGCTCCCTCTTCACCACAACAGACCAGTACACCGTCCGTATCACTGCAGATGCTGCTCTGATGCGTCTGTCAATCTCTCGCTCCATTCTCCCCTCACTTGTGAATAAGATGCCAGGATACTTAAACTCTTCCAGCAATACTTGACAAAATATTATGAAATGTTAAACCAGTTATTTTGCTCAGCTGAGAACAAAGAGTCCCTCCTAAATGTAGCCAGTGACTGTTGCTAAGCACCTAAATACATACCTGTCACCTATTGAGTCTGTACCGCAGAAGGGCCAAGATCGAAATGTGGCCAATACCGGTAGCTAGTTAGCATGCTAGAAATTTTGCTTCAGCACACTTTGCTTGCTTTTTCTTTGCATTTTCAGATGAAACAAAGCGTGCATCACTACAAAGGTATTGTGGTTTTCTAATCGAGTCAATAAATTCAACTCCAGCCTGTCTTGTTTAAACAGACGTAAAATATAAGGGCAGGACTTCCGGATCAGAGATGGCTAGATTGAGACTAATTGCTTTTCAAACAGTGCCTCACTGTGGAAATTAAAGGGTCCAACACGACATTACATTTCTCACATGTAACAAGCAGCTGATATTAACTTTAATTATTTTAATGATTATCAAAACACAGCTGAAGTGGAGTGATACATATTCGATGAAACATCAGAGTGTGATTATCGGGGAATATAGTAACTCCTGGAATCCCTGCTGTCCAATCAGAATGCTCAATCAGAACTAACTGCTGTATAAATGAATATGATCGATATCAGGTGAATGCAGAGATTGTGGAAAGACTGAAAATTGCAGTGAGCAATGAAGTAATGGTGGAGGTATGTGCTCTCTTAGTGCTTACTTTATTAAAAAGCACACGTGTTATTTGTAGATTGTGAGGATACAGTGGTTCCAAGGTTGTCATAGCCAGGAGCGGCAATGGGGTTAAGCTCCCAGTGCTCATAAAATGCTCCTTATGGCGTGCGTCTCGAAAAGCCTCTGACAACTAAGTCCAACTCCTAGCCTGCCCGTGTGGTTTAGTCTCTAAGCCCGGCAGAACTGCTTTTACTAATAGGAGAAGGGGCGAGGGCGGATCTCTGGCGCCTTAAAACCAGATGCTTCGGGTAGATGGTGGCTCGTCAACCTGGGAAGGTAGTCCATCTAGGGGAAGGTAAACCATGATTTCAAACCTCTGCTGCCTTGCGGCACACCCGGTCACGGGAAAGGCTTCGGGAGTCAACCCTGAGGAAAAATCCGGAGTCGGAGTCCCTAAGGCAGTTCTCTGTTGTGCTCAACATCGATCTGGCAGCTCCTGCGACGGCACTGGTGCCAAACTGTAGCAGCCCTGCTGTTCCTTTGGATTCATCAGTGACGTGGAGAGGGGGGACATGCTGCATGGGCAACATCTTATCCTCCATATCTTCCTGCCCAGGCTTGAATCCTACCAATGCCCATCGCTGGAAGGTAGAACACCGGATCACTGGAGAGGACACTCCAGCTTCGCCTTTGGCGTAGACAAAACACAGGGAATGACAGTTACCGGTTATAAGCCACCACTCAATTGGCGTAGAGCGCGGTGCCAGGGGTTGTTCCCGACGGTGGGAGGGATCATCTGATCTCACTGGACAGCTACCGCCCGCCTCAAGCTGGGCAGCCCCCAGCCAATAAGGTGTTGTCCCGCCACAGCCTGCTTTCCTCATTGGGTGCATGGGGATGAGGAGAAGTCCAAACGACAGGCTGAGAACATTCGCACCAGGCAAGACAAAAAAACAAAAGAGACCAACTCTAAAACTGGGAACTTGGAACGTCTGCACTATGATGACAGGACTCGCTGCTAACCTCAAGGACATCAACGACACCAGGAAGACTGCCATCATCAATAATGAGCTGAAGAGACTGGAAGTGGATATCGCCACTCTCCAGGAAACACGGTTGGCTGAAGCAGGCACACTGAGAGAGAAGGACTACATGTTCTACTGGCAGGGAAAGAGCAGTGATGAACACAGGGAACACGGAGTGGGCTTCACAGTGAAGAACACCTTGCTGAAGATGGTGGAACCGGGCAGCAATGGCTCTGCACGGCTCCTCATGCTCTGCCTGAACACCATTCAAGGCCCAGTCACCCTCGTCAGTGTGTATGCCCCAACACTGACAGCCACACCAGGGGCAAAAGACGAGTTCTACGAGAATCTCACAACAACTGTCAGGATCATCCCCAACTCTGAACTGTCATATCCGGCTCTAGGGAGCCGGGCAATCAGAGCCAGGGACAAGCCAGTGAGTCGTGATGGTTTATTTTGGGTAAGGGATAAAGGATGAGGAGAGCACAGATACTCATGCAGAGGTACACTCACAGGTTGCACAGCGCAGAGGTAAGCAGCTCGTACCGGACGTGGGGGTAACAAGACATACATACTCACAGCGGGATACAAACACAGGAATGCTGCAAGAGGAGTATAAGCTGACACCAGACGAAGGGGCTTCAGCTTAGCAATGTGTTTATGTCGCAGCCCCGAGTCATCGAGGCTGCTCCTATTTACCCTCATTGGCAGCGCCCCAGCTGATGAAGACTAATTGGCCCCAGCCGTCCATAATGCTGCCAGCTGGGGGCCAGCTGAGACGCTGCTCAATGGGAAGCAGGGATGAGGGAAAACATGGGCTGAGTGCCGAGACGGCATCTCAACCCATGGTGACATGAACAACTCATTCTCCTTGGAGACTTCAATGCCAGAGTGGGTGCTGACCATGACTCCTGGACCTCCTGTCTTGGACCATTTGGCGTAGGCAGAATGAACGACAACGGACAGCGGCTGCTCGAGTTCTGCACTTATCACGATCTGTTCATCACAAACTCGTTCTTCAAGACCAAGCCCCAACACAAGGTTTCCTGGCGACATCCGCGCTCAAAGCACTGGCACCAGCTGGAGTTGATCCTGACCAGGCGCACCTCACTGAAGAACGTGCTAATCACCCATTCATTCCAGAGTGCAGATTGCGACACAGACCATTGTGTTGCAAGGTCAAGCTGCAGCTGAAGAAATTCCATCGTACTAGAAAGCCTGGAAAGGCATGGATTGACACCAGCAAGATGGTCCAACCAGAACTTGTTGAGTGGTTTGCCTCCACCTTTGAGAAGGAACTTGGTGTACCACAAGAAGGAGAATCTGCAAAGCAGAAGTGGGAAGAGCTGCAAAACACCATCCACCGCACAGCCTTGGCTACCTTTGGGAGGAAGACCTTGAAGCCACAGGACTGGTTTGACGCCAAGTTGACCGAGATGACCCCCGCCATTGAAGCCAAGCGCTCAGCTCTTGCCGAGTACAAGAAGTACCCAAATGAGAAGAATCTCCAGATTCTCAGGGCTGCGAGAAATAAAGTTCAGCAGACTGCTCGGCGCTGTGCCAACGAGTACTGGACTCAGCTCAGCCAAGACATTCAAACAGCTGCCATAACAGGGAACATCCGTGGTATGTACGATGGCATCAAGAAAGCACTTGGCCCGGCTCAGATCAAGACAGCCCCCCTCAAATCCTCCACTGGGGAGATGATCACAGAAAAGAACAAGCAGATGGAGAGATGGGTGGAGCACTACTCTGACCTCTACTCCAGACAGAACACCGTGACACCGTCAGCCCTTGATGCCATCGATTGCCTGCCATCCATGGACGAACTTGACGCAGAGCCAACCATCGATGAATTCAGCAAGGCCATTGATAGCTTGGCCGCTGGCAAGGCACCCGGCAACGACGGCATACCCCCTGACCTGATCAAGCACTGCAAGACCGCCCTACTGCTGCCATTGCATGACGTCCTCTGCCAGTGTTGGAAGGAAGGTGCCGTACCACAGGACATGAGGGACGCCAAGATCATCACCCTCTACAAAAACAAAGGGGAGAGAAGCGACTGCAACAACTACAGGGGCATCTCCCTCCTCAGCGTTGTTGGCAAAGTCTACGCACAAGTTGTTCTCGTTCGTCTACAGAAGCTTGCCGAACGTGTCTACCCCGACTCTCAGTGTGGCTTCCGTGCTGAGCGATCGACGGTAGACATGATATTCTCCATCCGCCAACTCCAGGAGAAATGCAGAGAACAGAACATGCCCCTGTACGTCGCCTTCATCGACCTCACCAAAGCGTTCGATCTGGTCAGCAGAGAGGGCCTTTTCAAGATCCTGCCAAAGATAGGATGCCCACCAAAGTTGCAAAGCCTCATCGAATCGTTTCACACCAACATGCAGGGGATAGTGCAGCACGATGACAACGTCTCAGAGCCATTCAACATACGCAGCGGAGTGAAACAGGGCTGTGTACTTGCACCAACCCTCTTTGGGATTTTCTTTGCTATGCCCCTGAGGCATGCCTTCAGCACAGCAACAGAGGGAATCTACCTGCACACAAGATCTGACGGCAGGCTTTTCAACCTTGCGCACCTGAAAGCCAGAACCAAAGTATGCAAGGCTCTAATCAGAGACATGCTGTTCGTAGACGATGCTGCAGTCGCGACCCACACACAGCAGGAGCTTCAGACCCTGATGGAACGCTTCTCCCAGGCATGCAAGGACTTTGGGCTTACCATCAGCCTGAAGAAGACTAACGTCTTGGCGCAAGGCACGAAAGCACCACCAACCATCACCATCGACGACTACGAGCTGGAGGTCATGAATCAGTTCACGTACCTGGGGTCCACGATCAGCAGCAACCTCTCCCTTGATACAGAGATCGACAAGAGGATTAGAAAATCAGCCTCCACACTTGCTCGCCTCACCACACGAGTGTGGGAGAATCCCAAACTCTCTGTCAAGATGAAGATGGCAGTGTACAACGCCTGCATCATCAGCACACTGCTCTATGGGAGTGAGACGTGGACAACATACGCCCGGCAGGAAAAGAGACTGAACTCCTTCCACTTGCGCTACATTCGCCGTATCCTGGACATATCCTGGCAGGACAAAGTGCCCAACACAGAAGTTCTGTCCCGCGCCGGCCTTCCCTCCATGTTCACTCTACTCAGGCAGCGCAGGCTCCGCTGGCTAGGCCACGTTCACCGTATGGAGGATGGCAGAATCCCCAAAGACGTCCTCTACAGAGAACTGGTGACTGGCAGGAGAGACGTTGGCCGCCCACAGCTGCGCTTTAGAGACGTCTGCAAGAGAGACATGAAGGCCCTGGAGATCAACACAGAGCGCTGGGAGGACCTTGCAACGGACCGCTCCAAATGGAGAGGCACCCTGACCAGTCAGCTGAAGGCGGGTGAAGGAGACTGACTGCTGCAGCAGATGAAAAAAGGACCTGCAGGAAGAACCGCCACAGCTCCAGCAGCACAGAGACCACCCACAAGTGCGACCTGTGTGACAGGGACTGCCATTCGCGCATCAGCCTGTTCAGCCACAGGCGGTGCTGTTCCAGCAGAGTAGACGTTTAGGATTCTCTTCCATGGTCATCATAGACCGACGGAGGCCGACGAGGATACAGTGTGGAGTGGAACAAGCTGTCATGATCCTGAGGCACGGGGGGAAATTCCATGGCCAGTTTCCGGTCTAGTTTAGTGTTTTTCTGTTTGCTTGTTCCTTGTTTGCATGTCTGTTGCATTTTGTTCCTGTTTTCATTTTGGTCATTTTGCATCTGTAGTATCATTATGTACATTTTGGGTTCTGTTGCGTTTGTATCTTTATGGTTTCCGGTTGTGTTTTATTTTGACAGTGCTGTGCAGCTTCCAGCTGTCAAACTGTTTGGAGCTGCACAGCTGCTAGTCATTCTGTTACTCATGGATCAACACCTGTGTCTAGTTATGTATTGCATATAAGGGCATGGCAAACCTCTGGGGTTTGTCGTGTCCTTCTTCCACAAATGCCCGTCCTCAGGAGCAGTGCTGTGTGTCCTGAGTGTGTTGGGGTCGCGCTATAGAGGAGAGTAGGTGTGCTCTGTCAAGGTATGTTTTTCCCATCATTTCCAGCCGTGAGCCCTACTGCCTCTGGGTGTGCTCCGGCGGGATCCCGCCCCCTTTGCTTGCCATTCTGGCTTCATGTCCCCCTGGATGTTGAGTTTCGCCTTCCTCCAGCATTTACCTTGTTTGTATTGTATGTCAGTGCCCAGCACTTTATGGTTTAATTTTTGTATGTTCACGTTCGTGTCTGTTTTTAAGTTAATAAATGTGCAGAAACCACACTATGCATTTGGTGTCCTTCATCATCATCATCACAGCAGTCAATAGCCCTTGAAAAGGACCGTTCACGACACAAGCATTTGTAAGTTCCAAATCATGGTATGCATGGCTTATGTATTTTTGACCACTTTGTTACCAATTTCTCCCACAAAGAAATGAAAGAAAATCACTAAATTAACAGGACATTTTTAAAGGGAACACTTTTAAACCTTTTCTAGTCCAGCACCCTTTCCATTTGAAGTGTTACTGCAGCAGTTTGTTTCCCTTGGCTCTTAACAACTAACAGCAGCAGCAACAGTAAGACATGGCAGTTCTTTCCTTGTTTTCATTGACATGACTGCTGCAGTATCTTCTGCTTTCTCCATTTCAGCAAACAGGGGGTAGAGTTCATCTCACAACAGAACAATTCCTCCTTTTTTTTTTATACACACAAAAGCTGGAGAGCTCCCAGTGGCTTCATGAGGAAGTTAATTTGGATCACAAGAAATTGATTTTTGCATGAAAATTTACAGATGCACAAAATTATTCAAACTTGTAATGTGAATGTTGGTTTTGTTATTTTGTGCTTCTAAAACTGCTCTGAAAATAATTTCAGGTTTTAAAATGTTAAATATCACAGAAAAGGAAACATTTTGTGTGCCCTTTAAATGCCTTCTTACATAGCTTTTTGCTGACAGTTATGAACTAGGCCATTTAATATGAATGTGCATGCCTAAAAAGAATAAATAAGTCTTAAATACAGCCTGAAGGTTGCCGGCTTACAGTAACAAAAATAATACATTATTACTTGGAAATTTCAATTTTCCTTCTGTGGTTGTTTATGTAAGTTTTTAAACTTTAAATCCATGTTCTTTTTATTGCGGTGGGAGTCTTGAAATTTGCTCCAACTCTCAGAGAAGTGAGGTCACGGTCAGGGTCAGCCTGCTTGTCTTATGGTACCCTGCAATGAACAGCAAATATTTTCTGTACCAGAAACAACAGACTTTCTCCAGGGTTTTTAGCATTTTATTTACCCAATGCCTGCTAGTTTCAAATGTTAATATACAGTCATGTGAAAAAATTTGGACACACTTTAAATATTCAGTTCTTTATTAAGAAATGTTCACATATCTATGTCTAACCTTGCTTTTGCTTTTATTTTCATTTTTTTTAACATTTGTTTTAGCCATTTTAAGTGGTAATGAATGTGGTGGGTCCTAAAACGATAGGGGGTGTCCTCATTTATTCCTCACTTTTTGTTTAGAATTGTATTTTACAGAAAATTAAAAAGATAAAGTCTTTAATTCATTTTTTATTGTTTAATTGTATTATATGAATCTCTCAGTGTTCTTAACATTGATATTAAATATCTATATGTCCAAATATGTTTAAAAAAAACCACACATGCTTATACAGGGTGTCTGAATTTTTTCACAACTGTAAACAAAGTTTATTTAACAATTATGTTTGCACTAGATTATTTTAAATATCATAGATGGTCACTAACGAAAGGTGCTGACGAGCTGACACCATCCAAAAACTGTAGCCCAGCAAATTTGTAATGAAGCTTTGCAGTTTATATTGTTTGGCATGAACTAATTGGAAGACTTGATGCTGTATGTGGTTTAACTGTATATGTTATAATTGACTGTTTTCATCAAGTGAAAGAAGTCTGAACAGATCTTATGTTTAATATATTTGTGTTTATCTGCTGTAGAAACATGATCACAAATGCTTGGTGTTTGTTCCAGGAATAAATGACAGGTATAAACAGTGGGATACTTGCACAGTTGGAATGAGATGCATGTTGACACTGATTTGATTAGGAAAAGACCATGTGTGTTTACCAACAGTGAGAGAATTTTTTTTAAATCAAAATGCTGCATGTGTCATCTCATGAAAAGTTCATGCATTAATATCCCCCATGGGGCTTTCAAAATAATACCCTAACTGTGAAAGAATAAATAAAAAAGTTTTATTTTACACACAAAGCAAACGCTATAACCGCAGTTACTTGCCAATTTTATTTTTTTTTTCCTACTGCAGCTAACTGCGAGGTGAATACCTTAAATTAAAAGTATAGAATTTGTGAAACTAAAAGGCCAGCAGCTGTAGAAAATGCTGTCTCATCTGCTAAACACCTCCACATTCTTCCGAATGCTCTTTCAGTGTTTAAGAGATGTAAGTGGAACGCATGGGGAGCCAGTTCTGGAGCTCATCTCCACTTCAAACCAGCGTAAGTTGCCAGTCCTGCCGGCATTGTCGACCCACATCCCTAACACCAACTGGGTTTATGTGAGGTGAAAGACAGTGGGGAGGAAGGGGGAGGAGACAGGAGATGAGGGAGGAAGAGGGATCAAGGGGACAGGAAATCACACTGTGCAAGTATTCAGCCACTACATGGAGACCACAAGAAGAAAATATCTACAGGATGGTAGAGAATGACACATTATAGCCAAGTGTGCCTTAATATAGACACATGCTGCTCCTCTGTCTGACCGAAGCTCACACTCTGGGTTTACCACTAAAACATTTCAGCTCCCTACACTCAGCACACCCACGGTTTTCTGTCTCCCAGAGACTGACTGTGCTCCAAAAGCAAACTTTATGCTGGAAAAAAAGCCACGAGGTCCAGGCACATACTGGATCAGATCCAGATAAAAGACACAGAAATAAAATCTGTCTAATTTCTTTACTTTTCTTTAACTTTACTTTTACATTTTATGTTGTATGGGGTGACCGTTTACAGCTGAACCTTTCTTTGTATTTTTTTTAAGTTGCAAATCACATTTTTATATTATTTGAAAGCTGCATAATAAACACCAGAATTCAATTGGTTTCATTTGATTCTGTACAGTTATTGGAATAACAACTTTTTTTTTTTAATTACTTATTTTGTACCCGTAGGTAGATTTGTTTTGCAGTCTGGTGACAAGCCACCAGCTGCCGGTCGCTGCGTGCACAAGCGCCCCTTATCCCTAACCTGCAAGTTATTGGCATGTGGGAGGAAACCGGAGAAATCCCGGAGTAAACCCACGCAAACACGGGGAGAACATGCAAACTCCACACAGATCACTGTTGGCTAGGGGCAGGGATCGAACCCACGATCTCACGATCCCCCGGCCGACGGTAAACTGTGCTGCCACAGTGCTAACCACTGCGCCACTGTGCAGCCCACCTGAGGCACAACAAGCCAAAATTACTCACTCATTTATTTCCAATGCTTTGCAGGTGTGTAATTCTTTGCCTCTTGGTTAGAGTCGTCAGTGTAATGGGCACACTCAGAAGATGCCCATCATACTGGGCAATCGCTGTGTTGGGTTTGCAGCATACCACCAGTATTACACCAGTTAATATCTGAAGCTGAGAATGTTGAGCTGAGTTGCAGGCCATGCCCTCTCTGCCTGAGTACTTCAGGTCTGGGTGTGCCTCCCAGCCAGAAGGCAGTTGGTTGATCCAAGATGGCGCCCACAGATCCAAGATGGCGCCCACAGTGGTCGTCATGGTGCTTCGCTGCGCTTTTTTTTGGTTTGTTTTTGTTCGTCAATTGTGTGTCTGCCTGCTCTTACACCCGTGAAGAGCTACTAAATATCAGGACTTTCACTCCCACGGACCTACTCCCAGTTTTTTTGGCTCCTGCCGCCGATCTGGTTCACTTTTAAGCCCAAAAAGTGAGACGGCGAAAGAGAGGAAGACGAGCGGGTGCCCTCGTGCGGCTTCGCAGGAGAGGCACGCGCACGGCTTTGCCTGGGATTTTTCTGTCCAACGTCAATTCTCTTTATAACAAGGTAGATGAACTGAGACTGCTGATGTGATTTAAGAACCTCTCCACCTCATGTGCCCTCTGCTTCACTGAGACCTGGCTCAAGGAAAAGACACTGGACAGCGCGCTCCTCCTTGAGGGATTTCAGCTGTTTCGTGCAGACCGCGACACGGGGCTCTCTGGCAAGACCACAGGCGGAGGAGTCTGCTTCTACATCAACAGCAGCTGGTGCTCCGATGTAACTGTGATCCCCCAACACTGTTCTCCCGCTCTGGAATATTTATTCATCAACTGCAAGCCATTTTATTCCCCGTGTGAGTTTGCTTCATTCATCCTGGCCGCTGTTTACGTCCCGCCCGACACGGACGTGCGCGAGGCTCAGCACGCGCTCGCGGATCACATTCAGCAAGCGGAACGGACTTTCCCGGACTCTCTGGTTATTGTGGTTGGCGACTTTAACCAGAGCAACCTGAGCCACGAACTCCTCCGGCACAAACAGTTTATTAAATGCCCCACCAGAGGAGAGAACACGCTGGATCACTGTTACACTACAGTTAAGGACGGGTATCGCACTGTTCCCCGCGCTGCGCTCGGACTATCTGATCACGTGATGGTCCACCTGATTCCCACATACAGACAGAAACTGAAGCTCACAAAACCTGTTGTGAGCACTACGAGGAAATGGACCAGTGAAGCTGGGGAGGAGCTGAGCACGTGCTTGGAAATAACTGACTGGGACATGTTTAAAAGTGCTACGCATGATCTGGATGAGTACACGGACACTGTGACCTCATATATCCACTTTTGTGAGGAGAGCATTCTTCCATTGCACACCAGGGTGAGTTACTCCAACGACAAGCCCTGGTTCACAGCTAAGCTCAGACAGATCAGGAAGGAGAAGGAAGCAGCGTTGAAAAGTAGAGACCGGGACTGCTACAGGGAGGTCAAATACCGGTTTAGCAGAGAGCTGAGGAGAGCTAAATCTGTGTATTCTGAGAGACTCCAGCAACAGTTCAATGCTAACGACTCTGCTTCTGTGTGGAGAGGACTGAGGCAAATCACCAACTATCGGCCTCAGGCTTCTAAGGGACAGGATGACAAAGCCCTTTGTCAAAGACTGTCCCAACACTATGCTCGTTTTGACACCTCGTCAGCTGTGACCAACTCCCCCCTCCCCTCCAGCGCCACTGCCTCCATGGTCCCCACTTCATCAAAGGCGCCTCCCCCCTCCTCCCCCCCTGCCCTTGCCATCAGTGAGCAGGACGTGCACAGACAGTTCTCCAGACTGAACCCGTGCAAGGCCCCCGGTCCGGACGGCGTGTCTCCCTCCACCCTGAGACACTGTGCGGAGGAGCTGACTCCTGTCTTCACAGACATTTTTAACACCTCCCTGAAGTCATGCCACGTGCCGGCCTGCCTCAAAACCTCTACCATCGTCCCTGTCCCCAAGAAGCCACGGATCACTGGACTTAACGACTACAGACCTGTAGCGCTCACCTCTGTAGTCATGAAGTCCTTTGAGCGCCTGGTCCTGCCCCACCTCAAGACCATCACCACTCCCCTCCTGGACCCGCTGCAGTTTGCCGACCGAGCCAACAGGTCTGTGGACGACGCAGTCAACCTGGCCCTCCACTCCATCCTGCAGCACCTGGACTCCCCGGGAACCTACGTCAGGATCCTGTTTGTGGACTATAGCTCTGCATTCAATACCATCCGCCCCGCTCTGCTCCAGGACAAGCTGTCCCTGCTCAACGTGCCTGACTCCCTCTGCAGGTGGATCACCGACTTCCTGACGAACCGGAGGCAGCATGTGCGGCTGGGAAAGACTGTCTCAGACTCTGTTAGCATCAGCACCGGATCACCCCAAGGCTGTGTACTTTCCCCCCTGCTCTTCTCCCTTTACACCAACTCCTGCACCTCCAGCCACCAGTCTGTCAAGCTGATCAAGTTTGCGGACAACACCACCCTCATCGGGCTCATCTCCAATGGCAACAAGTCCGTCTACAGGAGAGAGGTGGCCCAGCTGGCGTCCTGGTGCAGCCACAACAACCTGCAGCTGAACGCTTTGAAGACAGTGGAGATGATCGTGGACTTCAGAAAAGTCACAGCCCCTCTGCCCCCCTTACCCTCACAGACTCTCCCATCACCACTGCGGATTCCTTCTGCTTCCTGGGCACCACCATCACCCGGGACCTCAAGTGGGAGCCGACCATCAGCTCCTTCATCAAAAAGGCCCAGCAGAGGATGTTCTTCCTGTGGCAGCTGAGGAAGCTCAAGCTACCCACCAAGATGTTGGTGCAGTTCTACACGGCCATCATCGAGTCCATCCTCACCACCTCCATCACCGTGTGGTACACAGGAGCCACCGCCAGGGACAGACTAAGACTGCAGCGCGTTGTGTGCGCTGTTTAGAAGGTGATCGTCTGCAAGCTCCCATCCCTCCAGGACCTGTACATCTCCAGGACCCAGAGGCGTGCAGGTCGAATCATAGCCGACCCTTCACACCCTGGACACGCTCTGTTTGCCCCCCTCCCCTCAGGCAGAAGACTTCGGTCCATTCAGACTAAAACCTCCCGCTACATGAACAGCTTCTTCCCCTCTGCCATCAGACTGCTGAACACTAAGTGACTTATTAGACTCTCATGCACTACGTACAGCAGCTCAACCGGACTCATGACAATTATCACTTTCTTTTTGCACTACCGACTGCACTATGTGGAACTCCACAATATCTGCTGCTTGTTAATATATTTAAAAATCATATAGATTAGTATTACTTATTCATATTCTTCCTTTTATTGCATGCATAGTTTTTTATTTTTATCTTTAGTGCTACTCCATGTTTAATGTTGCAGCATTGCACCGAGACAAATTCCTAGTTTGTGTACTACATGAACAATGGCAATAAATCTCATTCTGATTCTGATCCTGATTGCACCAGGTGGGAATGATCTGGTGATTAAGGGAGTTTGGAGGCAGTTACTCACAGGGCAGTGGGGAGTAAGCAGTGTGTGAGAGAAATGGTTGGAGAGTCTGGACTTGGGGAAAAAAGACTGCAGAACTAAAGCTTGTTTCAAGCAAGGAAGAAGGAGCCGATGAGCATTCATTTGTGATATGTGTTGTAGCTGCATTTGGAAAATCATTTGATCAAATTTAGGTTAAATGTGATGTATTAAAAAAAATCGTGATTGAAATGTAAGTTAAAATGTCATATATAAGATAAGATAAGATAAGCCTTTATTAGTCCCACAATGGGGAAATTCCAGGATTGCAACAGCACAGGGATAGCAACACTCAGAAGACAAGAAAAAACAAGAGCAGCGAATATACATATGTACATATAAATATATAAATATATAAACACACAGTGTGGAGCATTGTAGCTAGATGAAATAAATATATAAACACACACAGTGCGGAGCATTGTAGCTAGATGGAATGAACAGCATAACCGTCTATTTAGTTATCCTACATGGTATGATTATGTACCCATATGCACCCTCCGTAACGACCGGTATTTTCCTATACCGGAGGGGACCATTGTGTAAGTCTATTGCATCTTTTGCATTCAGTTCTATTAGGTTGTCACATTTTTTTGCTATCTCTGTGAGCAGCCCTGCTTAGGTTATACAGTCTGACAGCCGTAGGTAGGAAGGACCTGCGAAACCTCTCGGTTGCACACCTAGGATGATG
Source organism: Pholidichthys leucotaenia (assembly GCA_020510985.1). Classification (NCBI taxonomy): domain Eukaryota; kingdom Metazoa; phylum Chordata; class Actinopteri; order Cichliformes; family Pholidichthyidae; genus Pholidichthys; species Pholidichthys leucotaenia. The sequence continues at coordinate 276,116,893 of CM035840.1, read as the reverse complement.
TAGTCTGCTGCTAAATGAGCTCCTCAGTGCGTTCAGTATGTCCTGCATAGGGTGGGACTCGGACTCCAGCAGAGATGACAGTTTAGCCACCATCTTTCTCTCTCCTATCTCCTCCACTGGGTCAAGGCGTTGCCCCAGGACAGAGCTAGCTTTCTTGATCAGTTTGTTCAGTCTCTTCCTATCGGCTACTGTAACGCCACTGCTCCAGCAAACCACTCCAAAAGTGATGGCTGATGCCACCACTGTGTTGTAGAAAGTCTTCAGCAGTGCCCCTTGTACACCAAAAGACCTGAGTCTCCTCAGTAGAAACAGCCTGCGCTGTCCCTTCTTGTAGAGTGCGTCAGTATTGTGTGACCAATCTAGTTTATTGTTCAGATGAACACCCAGGTACTTGTAGGATGTCACCATCTCGATGTCTGTCCCCTGTATGTTTACTGATGCTGTGAGGGGTTGTCCTTGCCTGCGGCAGTCCACCACCAGCTCCTTAGTTTTCCTCGCATTGATCCGGAGGCAGTTCCTATGGCACCAGTCCACGAAGTCCTGGATAAGTCCTCTGTACTCAGCTTCATCTCCGTTGGAGATGAGGCCAATGATCGCAGAGTCATCAGAGAACTTCTGTAGATGGCAGTGTGTTGTGTTGTGTGAGAAGTCCACAGTATAAAGGGTGAACAGGAAGGGAGCCAAAACCGTTCCCTGGGGGGCCCCCGTGCTACCGATGATCATGTCGGACACACAGTCCCGGGTTCTCACAAACTGTGGCCGGTTAGTGAGGTAGTCCAGGATACATGATGACAGGTACTGGTCCACCCCTGCGCACAGCAGCTTGTCCTTCGGAATCATCGGTTGGATGGAGTTGAAAGCACTGGAGAAGTCAAAGAACATGATCCTCACCCCATTCCCGGGCTTCTCCAGGTGGGACAGAGAATGGTGAAGGAGGAACATCACCGCATCCTCCACCCCAATGCCATGCTGGTAGGCGAACTGGAGTGGATCCATCGCTGGTCCCACCAGGGGGTGGAGGTGAGCAAGGAGCAGTCTCTCCAGGGTCTTCATCATGTGGGACGTCAGGGCCACTGGTCTGTAGCTGTTCAGATCTTTGGGGTGGGAAGTCTTTGGTACAGGTACCACACAAGATGTTTTCCACAGCTGTGGTACCCTCCCCAGCTTCAGGCTCAGGTTGAAGATGTGCTCCACAAACCCACACAGCTGGTCTGCACAGGACTTGAGGAGCTTTGCGCTGATGCCGTCCGGTCCCGACGCTTTCCTCGCCTTGATCTTCCTCAGCTCCGTCCTCACCTGGGTCTTAGTGAGGGTCATGTTGGGGGGCTGTGTGTTGGGAGTGGGGGGGTGATGGTGGAGTGGGGTGTGGGCAGCAGGACTCGATGTCTTCAGAGGCAGCAGTGGTTGTTGTGCAGTCGGGGGGGGGAGGATGGTTGGTCAAACCTATTAAAAAACAGGTTCAGATTGTTCGCCCACTCCCTGCCCCCCGTGGCCTGGGGGGAGGTATTCTGGAGGCCAGAGATGGTTTTAAGGTTTCTCCAGACCCCACCAATGTCGCTCTGTTGCAGCTTGTCCTCCATCTTCTTCCTGAAGCTGTCCTTGCCTTCTCTGATCTTCCTTCTCAGCTCCCTCTGTACGGACTTCAGCATCTCCCTGTTCCCTGATCTGAAGATCCTCTTCTTCTCTCTCAGAAGTGTTTTTATCTCAGGGTTGATCCAGGGTTTGTTGTTCGAGCAACACCGATATAGTTATATCGGTATACATATATTAAATATTGTGGGTTTAAAAGTATAGTTAAAAATGGAATGTATTTTAAAAGTTAAAAGCTGCTAAAGTTGTAAGGTTAAAAATCATTATTGAACAGTGCCTTAAGAAGTATTTAGCATTTGGGGTGTTTTAGATGTGGGCATTTTCTATTTATTTTCAAGATTAATTTTCAGTAGTTTAAAAGTTGAGTATTTGACTTTGTGTTATGTTGCTTTATTCGATTAGATTAGATTAGATTCAACTTTATTGTCATTACACATGTATGAATACAAGGTAACGAAACACAGTTTAGCATCCAATCAGAAGTGCAAAGGACAGCAGTGCAGTATATACGGTAATTAACAGTATGTGCAATTTAAGCAAATATATGCAAATATATGCAGCAGTGCAGAAAGTTAAAAGTACTGTTATGTGCAAATAATGTGCAATAAGTTAGATGTAGTTATGTAGTTATGCAGTTATGTACAGGTAAGGATGGTAAAAGATGATTGTAAGAGAGTCAGCGGGGAACTAAGTTCAATAACGTGACAGCTGTTGGAAAGAAACTGTTCCTAAACCTGCTGGTTCTAGTCCGAAGGCTTCTGAAACGTCTTCTGGAGGGGAGAAGCTGGAACAGTCCATGAGCAGGATGGTTGGAGTCCCTAAGAATGCTGCGTGCCCGGCGCAGACATCTTTTCCTGTAGACGTCCTCTATAGCTGGAAGTGGAGTCCCTGTGATGCGTTGGGCGGTTTTCACCACCCGCTGCAGCGCCTTGTGGTCAGCTACAGAGCAGCTCCCATACCAGAGTGTGATACAGTTGGTCAGGGTGCTCTCTATCACGCAGCGGTAGAAGTTGCCCAGGATGTCAGTTGACAGATGGTTCTTCTTCAATGTCCTCAAGAAGAAGAGGCGCTGATGGGCCTTCTTGATCAGGCTGGTGGTGTTAACTGACCAGGACAGGTCCTCCGAGATGTGGGTCCCCAGGAATTTGAAGCTGGGGACACGTTCAACAGCTATGCCATTGATATGGATGGGGTCATGTGTCTCTTCCCTCTCCTTCCTGTAGTCCACTATGAGCTCCTTGGTTTTGCTGGTGTTAAGGAGCAGGTTATTGTCAGCGCACCAAGTAGCCAAGTGCTCAACCTCTGCCCTGTAATCTGACTCGTCGTTGTCCCTGATGAGTCCAATCACCGTGGTGTCATCTGCGAACTTTTTGATGGAATTGGATCCATACGTAGGCCTGCAGTCATGGGTGTAGAGGGAGTAGAGGAATGGGCTGAGCACACAGCCCTGTGGTACACCAGTGTTGAGTGTGACGATGGAAGAACGGTTGGGGCCTGACCTAACATGCTGGGGTCTGTTGGTCAGAAAATCCATGATCCAGTTGCAGGTGGAGGTACTGATTCCCAGGTACCCAAGTTTGGTGAGCAACTTGGAGGGGATAACTGTGTTGAATGCTGAGCTGAAGTCAGTAAACAGCATTCTTGTGTAGGTGTTCTTGTCATCCAGGTGTGAGAGTACATAGTGCAGCGCTGTAGAAACCGCATCCTCTGTACTCCTGTTGCTCCAGTAGGCGAACTGATGAGGGTCCAGTGTAGGGGGCAGGCCTTTTTTGAGCTGTGCCAAGACCAGTCGCTCAAAGCACTTCATGACTATGGGCGTCAGTGCCACAGGGCGATAGTCATTTAGGCACGATGGTGTTGAATGTTTCAGCACTGGTACTATTGAAGTGGTCTTGAAGCATGCTGGTACCACGGCCTGGGCCAGGGACAGATTGAAGATGTCTGTGAAGACCCCTGCCAGCTGCTCAGCGAATGCCCTCAGCACATGCTCAGGAATGCCATCAGGGCCAGCAGCCTTACGTACGTTGACATGACTCAGTGCATTACGGACATCGGTGTGGGTGAGTGTGAGGTGGTGGAGGTCATCAGAGGGTGGGAAATTGATGTTCTTTTCATTGTTGTCCTTGTCAAAACGAGCATAGAAGTTATTTAGCTCATTGAGAAAGGGCACAGTCATGGCTATAGGTATGGAGTTGCTGGGCTTATAATCAGAGATAGCTTGAATGCCCTGCCACATACGTCGGGGGTCAGAGTCCCCAAAATGTTCCTCCACCTTCAGCTTGTAGCTGTGCTTGGCCTTCTTGATGCCCCTCTTCAGATCTGCCCTGGATGAACTGTAGGCCTGTGCATCACCAGATCTAAAGGCATTGTTACGTGCTTTTAGCAGAAGTCGCACTTCTCTGTTCATCCACGGCTTCTGATTTGGGTCTGATTATGGTTTCTTGGGTTACATTTTCCTTGACCTTCTATTTGTGTTTGTATTTAACGGTTTTTCACCTGTACTTTGCCTTGATGACTTTTCAAAATAAAAGGAAAGAAAAGGAAAAAGTTGAGTCTTGGTCACTGAGTGACTTCCAGTTCTCTCTACCGAAGCAAGCTTCCCATTCAAGTGGGGGAAACTACTGGTCAAACCTCACAAGAGTGAGGGCCACTTGACAGTGAAAAACCACTGTGGAGACTGGAACAGAGAACCCTGAACAGCAACCGGCCAGGCCTGGAAACCCAGAGGCCAAGTAAGACACTGAACAGCACCTTACTCAATCGTGTCGGAAAAGAAGATGGCTGACTAAAAGTCACTGGAGCAGCTTAAAGCCAATAGGACATCTGCAAAGCGGCAATTCTCCTGGCTGGCCAACAACATTGTCTGGATGCACGCCATAATGCCCGAAGAGGAGCTCAGAAACAGTTTCAAAAGGCTCATAGTTGAGGCCAACAAAGTCATGGAAGCCACTAATGATGTGGAGGCCCAGTGCCTTGCAGAGGCAGAGCTGGATGGAGATCCTGAAGAAGTTCCCAGGTTGAGCAAGCAGCAAAAGGCCAATATTGGGAAAACTGCTAGTGAGTTTGAGTTGAAACTGAAAGAGCTGAAGGACCTCATCCAAAAGACACTTTGGGCGAACTTCGGAGAGGAGGAACTAATGATGGCGGTAAAAGCTGCAGAGGAGAAGGTAAAGAGTGTGATTTCCTTTGAACCCAGCGGAAATAAAGAGGCCTTTGACTTCATGTTCAATTACATGGAACGTCTAGTTAAGAGGGCAAAAGAGCTATACACACAGTGGAAGTGTTGGGCCCCTCCTGTTGAGCAGAAAGACTTCCAACTGCGTGTATGAAAGCTTGAGCAGTTTATTCTTAAGTTAATGTCAAGAAAAGAAGAGTTTATTCAAGCAAAAGCTAAAGAGGACGGCGAAAGAGTTGTGTGTGCAGCTTCCATCAGCTACCCAACATCAGCCATTAGACTGAAGCCAACCTCCCTCCCCAAGTTTACTGGCATCAGGCGAGACTTTCATCGCTGGAAAAGAGACTGGAAGGCCCTTCAGAGGCAAGGAGAACCCACTGGGTCAAAGGAAGTCAAAAAGTTCCAGCTTCTTGACAGTTTGGGTGAGAAAATAATGAGAGATCTTCGATTGATGGCCTACAATGCAGCAGATGACATCTTTCGTGTCCTGAAGAACCTGTTTGGAAGCCAAACTGCGATCGCTATTGAAATAGTTGAGGAGCTCCAGAGACTTTCAAACTGTCAAAAGTCACCAGCCCAGGAAAATTGTTGCGCTCATCCAAGCTGCTGAGATAGCCATTGAAGACCTGAGTGACCTTGGTGACACTGGTGCTTTAAAGAACCCTCTGGTGACAAAGTCAGTTGAAAACAAGCTTCCTGATGCGTTGAAGAAAGAGTGGCTTCTCTATGCAGCTGAGAGGATCAGTGCTGAACCAGAGAAGCGCTTTGAGTCTTCTGGCCTTCCTCAAGAGTCAAGAGAGCATCTATGAGCAGCTGGATCAATTGAAGGATAAAGAGCTGCCAAGGAAAGAAATCCGATCTGAGCAAAGGCAAGCCAGAACCAGAGCCTCAAACCAGTCAAGTAGACATCTCTCAGGATGCATCATCTGTGGGGACATCAAGCATAAGAAAAAGCTGTACTTCTGCAAAAAGTTCTGTGTGCTCAAGTTCACAGAGAAGAAGGATGCAGTGCGAAAGCTGGGATCCTGCTAGAAATGTCTGGAGGTCCATGATGATGACAATCACCGCAAAACTTCATTCCTGTGCAAAAATCCTGACTGTAAGGACAAGAGAGCCACAGACCATCACTACTATGTGTGTCCCAATGCTGAAGCATCCAGAGGCAGCACGACCCAGAGGAGGAGCAAAGGCAGTACAGTGGGAGGTGGCAATAAGAGGAATTTCACCGAGGCCCAGGACTTTCTGAAGAAGAAAGCTCTTACCTGAATTAGCCCAACAATGCCAGGACACATTCCGCAACACAGTAGCGAGCACCTCCCATGTCACGAAGAGTCACTCAAGTCTTTTGGCAGAGAGCGGCCTTAGCAGAGTGGCCTGCCGTCATGATGCTGCTGGAGGTAACAGCCAATGCTGGGCACAAAATTGGTACCTTAATCGACCTAGCTTCTGACACCAATTATATCACCCATGAGGCAGCAGGTCGGCTTAATCTTAGAAGTGAAGACATCACGCTTGTGGTCCACAGTGTAGGAGGCATGAAAATCTATGTCAAAACAAAGCGGTACCTCCTGAAAATTCGTATTAACACCTCAAGAGGTACTTTCAAGTCCCAGCAGCTGATTTGCTATGGCTTAGACAACATTGCAGATATCCACAGACATGTGTCAGCAAAAACACTGCAAGAGTTCTTCCCAGATGTCCCACTCAGTGACCTGGTAAGACCAAGAGAGATCCAGCTCCTTGTAAGTCACAAGGAGGGTCAGCTGACTCCGCAGAAAATTCACACAGTGGGGGACCTCGTGTTGTGGGAGGACCAATGGGAAAGACAGTTGTGGGCACTCATCCTGAGCTGTTTGAAGAGGTCACTGTATCAGCCCACACATCAAGAACACACTTCGCAAGGTCTATGAGAACTGCTGCAATAAAGTATGAAGAACACACCTGCATAGTCCCCATTTATCCTCCACAAAGCCAGCAAGCCTCAATTGCCGTCCAACCTCAGCAATCTAGTTGTGCAGCTACTACATCCAACTTCCTTGAGTGGTGGAAATGGGATAGTATTGGTGCTGGTTGTGTCCCGAGATGTGGGGGCTGTCGCTGTGGGAACTGCCAGTCAGGTGGCAAGGAAATGACCCTCGCTGAAGAAAGGGAGGTGGTAAAGAGTGGCCTCACATATGTAGCTGCTGATGATCACAGTGAGAGGCCTCACTGCCATGCCAAGTACCCCTGGGTAGCAGATCCAGCCTCATTACCAAACAATAGGAGTGCAGTTGAGGTCACATTCTTCAGGACTGAGAAGCAGCTGGCCAGGGAGCCAGAGTGGAAGGCTACCTATGCTACATAAATTCATGAGATGGTCGAGCACCGGACCACAATGAAGTTGTCTAAAGACGTCCTTTATGCATGGACTGGTCCAGTATGGTACATCAGCCACCTCATCGCACCCAACCCGCACTCCATCACAACTCCAGTGAGACTGGTCTGGAACAGTAGTCAAAAGTGCAGAGGGGTGAGTATCAATGATCTCCTGCTAAAAGGCCCAGACGTCCTCAATTCCATCCGTGCTGTGCTTCTCAAATTCCGGAGGGGAGCTTTTGCTGCATTGGGAGACATAAAGAAAATGTACAATTCAGTGTGGCTCGAAGACCAAGAGGTGCATTTGCATAGGTTCCTGTGGTGTGGCTCTGAAGAGGAGGAGCTGGGTGAATATGCAGTCACGAGAGTTAACATTGGCGATAAGCCAGCAGGTTGTATTGCTCAACTCGCCATGAGAGAGACGGCTAATCTCCCCCAGTTCAGCCATCTTGAGGAAGAGCGTCGAGTGCTGCAGGAGGACAGCTATGTCGTTGACCTGTTAACCTCTCATGACAACTTAGACCAGCTTAAAGTCATTACAAAAAATGTAGAGAAGATTCTGAAAGCAAGAGGGTTTGAGCTGAAATCGTGGGTCTTCTCTGGTCAAAGTAGGAGGGAGTCTGCTGGAAAACAGGAACAGGTGGCTATTCCAAAGACTATGATCCTGCCGATTCAGCTTCAAGAGGAGGACAACAAAGCCCTTGGCCTCGTCTACTTCCCTGGAGGATGATAAGCTTTATGTCATGGTTGGCATAAATTTCTCAAAGAGGAAGAGGGAAATGAGACTCGGCCAGGACCCTCAACTGGAGCAGGTGAGAGCCCAGATGCCAGACCCACTGACACAACGAGAGTTACTCAGCCAAGTTTCTGGACTGTATGACCCGATTGTTCTGACGACGCCTGTAAAGCAGAAAGGGACCATTTTGGTTCAGAGAGCATTTCAGGAGGCCAAACCCAAGTGTAGCACCATCAAAGATACTTGAGGCCTTGTGCTGTCAGGAAAGCTCAGAGAAGATGCCATTATCCTCTTCGAAGAATACACCCAGCCTAGCAAGGTCAAGTTTCACAGAGCCCTGACACCAGCGGGCGCCTCGGCTGAACCTAATACAATCACCTTCTCTGATGGCAGCGAGCATGCTTATGGTGCCGTCCTGTATCTGCGGTGGGCCTGTGACCAAGGCTCTATGGTGAGGCTGGTGGAGTCTAAAGCTAAACTAACTCCCTTAGGCCACAAGGGGGAAGGAAGTCAAGGCAGAGCTTTGTGGAGCAGTATTCGCTGCCCGGTTGAAGAAGTACTTTAAGCAACATAGCCGAATTCAAGTCAAGCAATGGTACCACGTTGTTGACAGCCGAACAGTCCTTGGTGCAATTCAATGTGAGAGCTATGGCTTTCACACCTTTTTCGGCAACAGGATTAGAAAAATCCAAAGTAGCACACAACTTCAGGATTGGTGGTGGATCCCTGGACAACTGAACATTGCTGATATCATCACACGCGGGGCTGGTCCAAAAGATTTGGATGAAAATTCATCATGGCAACAAGGACCAGAGTTCCTGAGTCTACCAGCTGTTGAGTGGCCAATTAAGTCTGCAAAGGATGTATCAGCAACTGCCAGAGAGAGTGTTAGAAAGATGCAGAAGAAATCATTTGCTGCTGCACTCACAAGAGCTCAGGTGAAAGAGCCACCAGATCTGAAGTGTCGGTGGCCACCTGCTGGTGCCGCTGTCTGAAACCTGGTGGATGAAGGACGATTCAGCAATTTGGCTCACCTGGTTCAGACGGTCGCTTGGGTCTGGAGGGCAGCAAAATGCTTTGCAGCTAAAAATAAGATCCTGGAAACTCCAAAGTGGGAGACGGTTTCATCAGCCATGGTCATCACTGCAAAAGAGTGCCAAGATGCTTTAAAAGACCTTTTTCTTGCCGCACAAGAGGGTGTGACCTTTCCAACTACCACAATAGATCGGCTGGTAGTCTTCAAAGAGGAAGAAACTGGGCTACTGGTTTGTGGTGGGAGAAGCCAGGCTTTTATTGAAGACAGAGTTGGTGTCCCCCTCTTATCTTACAGTGCCTGGGTCGCAGCTCTGTTGGTTCATGAAGCTCACAACAAGGGTCACGAGGGAGTGGCTGCAACTCTACTGAAGGTGAGAAAGAGAGCATGGGCCATCAATGGACGAAGAACTGCTCAAAAAGTCACTGAAAACTGTGTGATCTGCAAGAAAGCCAGAACTAGAAGATGCCAGCAAGTGATGGGTGATCTTCCTCAAGAGAGAACTGGGCCAGCATCCCCATTTGAGTTCACAGCAGTTGACCTGTTTGGGCCTTATCTGGTCAAAGATGATGTGAGGAAGAAAGTCATAATGAAGGTTTGGGGAGTCGTATTTTGCTGTATGGCCAGTAGAGCAATATTATTTTAGTATTTTCCAGTCACAACAGCTGATTTTTTTTGTTTTTTTTATATTAACCGGGACTTGCCATGCACACACAACAGAACACAAAGTGAAACGCACACACAGGGTGAGTGTGTTTCATTCATTCATTCCCCTAAAAATAAATTAATTCCCAATCTAGAGGCTTATACTCCTGTTTGTTTGTTTGTTGTTGTTTATTAGGATCCCTATTAGCTGCAGCGAATAGCTGCCGCTATTCTTCCTAGGGTCTGAAATTCAGATCATACACAATACATATAGTATAACATATATTACATGAAGCAACAGTTATCCAAATAAACATTCAAGATTTGTTACCCAAAAGTAACAGAATAGAAAAAGAACAGACATGCGCAAGATAGACATCTGGGGAGCAAAACAGACATGTATCTAGTGCAATGTAGTACTCTTTACACATACTGTATATAACATGGTACCATATTATATAACAGTCATTTACACTGGATATGAATCATAATAACTGATATATTTTCAGTGATAATTAGTCATTATAGTCAACAACAATTCTAGGTATCATTAATTATAGTTTACAACCCAATAGACATAATCCCCATTATTTTATCTGACAGTGGTTTAAAAGATATTGCTTTAATAATGATTTAAAGTGAGTTATGCTATTTATTTGTATGATATGTCTGGGGAGCAGATTCCATTCATCCATTCCTCTGTAAATGACTGTTCGTTCGATGGTGTTGGTTCTTAATATAGATGGGGTGAAATTATTTGCTTCATTGTGTCTCTTAACATAATTGTCTATCAGCATTGAAAGACAAATTCCTATATAGCATGGATGGCATCTTTGTGACAGAGATATTCTAATAAATGTTAACAGTGAATATAACAATCTATCCTTTACTAGTAGCCAGTTTAGAGTTTTGTGCATTATACAGATGTTAGTTCTATAGTTACATCGAAGTACTATTCATGCTACTTGATTCTTTGTCAATTGTAGTTTATTAGTTGACTCTATTGTAGCACTTAACTGAACTGCTTGGCAATAATCAAGGTTAGATAATATTAAAGCCTGAGTTATTTGTTCTGTTGCCTTTGGTCTCAGAAAAGATGCACTTCTTTAAATAGCCAATATTGCACTTCCCATTTTGGTCATTATTTTGTCTATGCCTTTGGACCATGATTACTTATTGTCAATGATGATGCCAAGCAGCTTGGTTTTGTGCACTTGGTTGATAAACTCATCATCAGTTTTCAGGTTCACTGTTGGATTTTTACTGATGGAGTGATTAGAACCAATTACCACGCTACTTGTTTTTGTTACATTCATAGAGAGTTGATTTTGTTTCACCCACTGGATTACATATTGCAGTGCTTCCAACAACACAGACTTCAGTTCATCTCTTGCAGGTGCAAAATGTGTATATTGTAGAATCATCTGCATACATCACAATTTTGGACATATTTAAAAGGAATGGTAAGTCCATCCATCCATCCATCCATCTTCTACCGCTTTTCCGGAGGTCCGGGTCGCGGAGGCAGCAGTTCAAGCAGAGAAGCCCAGACTTCCCTCTCCCCAGCCACCTGCTCCAGCTCTTCAGAGGGGATACCAAGGCGTTCCCAGACCAGCTGGGAGACATAGTCTCTCCACCGAGTCCTGGGTCTGCCCCGGGGTCTCCTCCCAGTGGGACGTGCCTGAAACACCTCAAGTGGAAGGCGTCCAGGAGGCATCCTAATCAGATGCCCATACCACCTCAACTGACTCCTTTCAATGTGGAGGAGCAGCGGTTCTACTCTGAGCCTCTCCCGGATGACTGAGCTCCTCACCCTATCTCTCAGGGTGAGTCCAGCAATCCTACGGAGAAAGCTCATTTCAGCCACTTGTATCCGCGATCTCGTTCTTTCGGTCATTACCCAAAGCTCGTGACCATAGGTGAGAGTAGGAACGTAGATTGACTGGTAAATCGACAGCTTTGCCTTAGAACTAAGCTCCCTCTTCACCACAACAGACCGGTACAACGTCCGCATCACTGCAGATGCTGCTCCAATCTGTCTGTCGATCTCTCGCTCCATTTTCCCCTCACTCGTGAACAAAACCCCAAGATACTTAAACTCCTCCACTTGGGGCAGGAGCCTGTCCGCAACCCGGAGAGGACAATCCACCTTTTTCCGGCTGAGGACCATGGACTCGGACTTGGAGGTGCTGATTCTCATCCCAGCCGCTTCACACTCAGCGGCAAACCGTCCCAGCAAGAGCTGTAGGTCATTGCTGGATGAAGCCAACAGGACAACATCATCTGCAAACAACAGAGAGGAGATCCTGTGGTCACCAAGCATGACACCCTCCATTCCCTGGCTGTGCCTAGAAATCCTGTCCATAAAAATTATGAACAGGATCGGTGACAAAGGGCAGCCCTGGCGGAGTCCAACTCTCACTGGGAATGACTCCGACCGAGTGTTGGCAATACGAACCAAACTCTCACAACGGTCGTACAGAGACCGAATAGCTCGTAACAACAAGCCCGATACCCCATACTCCCGAAGCACCCCCCACAAAAATCCACGAGGGACGCGGTCAAATGCCTTCTCCAAGTCCACAAAACACATGTAAACTGGTTGGGCAAACTCCCACGAACCCTCAAGAATTCTCGAGAGGGTAAAGAGCTGGTCCGATGTGCCACAGCCAGGACGAAAACCACATTGCTCCTCCTGAATCCGAGGTTCGACCAACGGCCGGACTCTCCTCTCCAGTACCTTGGCATAGACCTTCCCAGGGAGGCTGGGAAGGTCCCTCATGGATCGTCACCTTATCGTGGTGGGGGGGTTTGCGTGTCCCAGTGATCCCAGGAGCTATGTTGTCCGGGGCAATTTGCCTCTGATAGGGTCTCCCAAGACAAACTGGTCCTGGGTGAAGGGTCAGACTAAGAACGATCCAACAGACTCTCATGATAAATTGTATATCAAGGATTCAGTGTACCCCGCCCGGTATGGGGTTACCGGGGCCCCACCCTGGAGCTAGGCCTGGGGGAGGGGCTCGAAGGCTAGCGTCTGGTGGCCGGGTTTCCACCCATGGGACCCGGCCGGGCTCAGCCCGAAGGAGTTACATGGGTCCGCCCTCCAGTGGGTTCACCACCTGCAGGAGGGATCATGGGGGTCCGGTGCTATGTGGATTAGGTGGCGGTCAAAGGCGGAGACCTTGGCGGACTGATCCCAAGCTTTCTAAACTGGAATGGTAAGTCATTAGTGAAAATACTGAACAGTAGTGGCCCAATGTAGCTCCCTTGTGGAACTCCACATCATACAGCTTCAACATCAGAGGAGCAACCATTAAAGAAAACAGTCCTTCTACTTAAATAGCTCTCAATCCATAACAATGCAGACTGATGGAAACCATAATATTCAAGTTTTTTCAAATATTAGTTTATGATTGATAATATCAAATGCAGATGAGAAGCTGAACATAACATCACCCACTATCCTCTTCTTCTCAATATCTCCCAGTCAGTCATCAGTTTTCTGAGTCAGTACTTTAGCTATGGAGTGCCGTTTTCTGTATTCATGCTGGTAATCCGTTATTAAGTTATTGCTAGATAGGTAACACTGAATCTGTTTATAGACAATTGTTTCCATTACACAGAGTTGCAAAAATAATTTTTTCGTAAGTCGTCTGTTTTTTCAACTGATTTAAGACAATTTTGCATCGCTGAATCTGAAAATAACATCTGTTTCTCTCGATCAGGTGCTAAGTAAAAACCTGTACTTACTTATAGTACTGTGCATGTACTTACCTTTATATAAAGGCAAGTGCATGCAAATTGAATGTTATATCATCATTGTTCAAAATTCAGAGAATTTCAAGACATAAAGAATTTTGCATCATATAAAGCAAAAATACCTGTACATGTAAACCAAAACATATAAAACAACATGTGGCTATAATTCAAATAGTTGACCTTTGCAGCAGCTGCTCAGTTTCTTTCTCGTTTTTATTTACTATTCGCTTTTCTTTGTTACAACTTCTTCTGCTCTCGTTACCTGATATCCATCATGGACACCATGGACATTAATATTGCCATTGTGCGTTGATATTAGCGGCCTTTTTCTTCATGTCACCTGCAACTGGGGGTCTGGCGACCTATGGTACCATTGCTTACAGTAGAGAGCAGTTGTTAGCACGATGGAGCTCAGTAGTGCTAACAGAGAGACTCAGTATTCCACGGGAAGGAAGTCCAAACAGTGCTCTAACACAAAATACAACCAAGCAATCAAAACTTACAGGTTGAGTGCACCAGAACGAGGGCTGCATTCTGGTGGAGATGAGGAAAGGAGAAAACTCAAGACTGCGGCAACACGAAATGAAAACAACTGCCCTTAAATAGGATCAAAAACAAATCACATAAGTAATGACAGGTGTGGGTCACGTAAGCGGGCAGAAGGTAACAATGATGCATAATTGGACCAGCTAGGAGCAATGAGAGGGGAGCGACCGAAGCTGACAGCTGACAGGGGCAACGCCCACACGGAGCAAAAACCCAGAAATGCCACTGACAGCTGTCAACCCAGACAGAGAACACAACAGTAAATATATAAAGAATAAAATATCAACAAATGCAGACAGAGAAATAAATACAACCTAATACAAAATAAGAGAGTAACAGAACTAAGACATAAACAGGAAAATAAGAACCATTACGAGAATTACAGAAACCAACAAGCACAAAATACAACAAATATATATAGTATCTCACAAAAGTGAGTACACCCCTCACATTTTTGTAAATACTGTATTTTATTATATCTTTTCATGGGACAACACTGAAGATATGACACTTTGATACCTTGTAAAGTAGTCATTGCACAGCTTGTATAACAGTGTAAATTTCCTGTCCCCTCAAAATAACTCAACACACAGCCATTGAGGTCTAAACAGTTGGCAACAAAAGTGAGTACACCCCAAAGTGAAAATGTCCAAATTGTGCCCAAAGAGTCAATATTTTGTGGGGCCACCATTATTTTCCAGCACTGCCTTAACTCTCTTGGGCACGGAGTTCACTGGAGCTTCACAGGTTGCCACTAGAATCCTCTTCCACTTCTCCATAACGACATCACAGAGTTGGTGGATGTTAGAGACCTTGTGCTCCTCCACTTTCCATTTGAGGATGCTCCTCAGATGCTCAGTAGGGTTTAGATCTGGAGACATGCTTGGCCAGTCTGTCACCTTTACCCTCAGTTTCTTTAGCAACGCAGTGGTCATCTTGGAGGTGTGTTTGGGGTTGTTATCATGTTGGAATACTGCCCTGCGGCCCAGTTTCTGAAGGGATAGGATCATGCGCTGCTTCAGTATGTCACAATACATGTTGGAATTCATGGTTCCCTCAGTGAACTATAGCTCCCCACTGCTGGCAGCACTCATGCAGTCCCAAACCATGACACTCTCACCACCATGCTTGACTGTATGCAAGACACACTTGTCTTTGTACTCCTCACCTGGTTGCCGCCACACACGCTTGACACCATCTGAACCAAATAAGTTTATCTTGGTCTCATCAGACCACAGGACATGGTTCCAGTAATCCATGTCCTCAGTCTGCTTGTCTTCAGCAGACTGTTTGAGGACTTTCTTGTGCATCATCTTTAAAGGGGGCTTCCTTCTGGGATAACAGCCATGCAGACCAATTTGATGCAGTGTGTGGTGTATGGTCTGAGCAGTGACAGGCTGGCCCCCTACCCCTTCAACCTCTGCAGCAAAGCTGGCAGCACTCATACGTCGATTTTCAGAAGACCTCCTCTGGATATGACGCTGAGCACGTGCACTCAACTTCTTTGGCCGACCATGGTGAAGCCTGTTCTGAGTGGAACCTGTAATTGGCATCAAACTGGGGATTCTAAATTGTCCTTAGGTATGGCTGTGAGAGTGAATGGTTGTCTGGCTCTGTGTGTTGGCCCTGCGATGGACTGGCGATCTGTCCAGGGTGTACCCTGCCTCTCGCCCAAAGATGCTGGGATAGGCTCCAGCCCCCACGTGACCCGAAAAGGATTAAGCGGAAGAAGATGGATGGATGATGGATGGTCTTGGCCACCGTGCTGCAGCTCAATTTCAGGGTGGTGTCTATCTTCTTATAGCCTAGGCCATCTTTATGTAGAGCAACAATTCTTTTCTTCAGATCCTCAAGAGAGTTCTTTGCCATGAGGTGGCATGTTGAACTTCCAGTGACCGGTATGAGAGAGTGTGAGAGCGATAACACTAAATTTAACTCACCTGTTCCTCATTCACCCCTGAGACCTTGTAACACTAATGAATCACGTGACACCAGGGAGGGAAAAAATGGCTAATTGGGTACAATTTGGACATTTTCACTTAGGGGTGTATTCACTTTTGTTGCCAGTGGTTTAGACATTAATGGCTGTGTGTTGAGTTATTATGACGGGACAGCAAATTTACACTGTTATACAAGCTGTACACTGACTACTTTGCATTCTATCAAAGTGTCATATCTTCAGTTTCGTCCCATGAAAAGATATAAAATATTTACAAAAAGGAAAGGGAACCACGACGGCCTTGGACAGAGGATGGGGAACCACGACGGCGTCAGGAAGAGGAGGGGGAACCACGATGGTGTCTGACAGAGGAGGGGGAACCACGATGGCATCTGGCAGAGGAGGAGGAACCACAACGGCATCAGGCAGAGGAGGGAGAACCACGATGGTGTCTGACAGAGGAGGGGGAACCACGATGGCATCTGGCAGAGGAGTGGGAACCACAACGGCATCAGGCAGAGGAGGGGGAACCACGATGCCCTCGGACTGGCCTGTAGCACCCTTGGTGGTCCCAGACTGGGACATTGCAGCACCCACGGTAGCTCCAGGCTGGAGCAGAGCTGCACCCACAGTGGCTCCGTGCTGGAGCGGAGCAGCTCCCATGGTGGCTCCGGGCTGGATAAGAGCTGCTCCCGCGGTGGTCCCGGACTGGGCCAAAGCTGCACCCTCGGTGGACCTGGACTGGGCCAAAGCTGCACCCTCTGTAGACCCAGACTGGGCCAAAGGACCCACGGTGGCCCCCGGGCTGGAGCGTAACACCCATGGCGGGCCCACACTTGTGTTCAGCACCCAAGTAGGTTTCAGGCTGGGACGCAGCACCCACCATGGTCCCCAGCTGGGACACAGCACCCACGGAGACCTGGACTGAGGAGGAGCTGCACCCACGGAGGTCCCGGGCTGTGACGGAGCACCCACAACAACCTCAGCCAGAGGAGGAGCAGCACCCACGGAAGTCCCAGATGGGACGGAGCACCCGTGACGGCCTCAGCCAACGGGGAAGCAGCAACCTTGGAGATCCTGGGCTGGGACGGAGCACCCACAATGACCTCGGCAGGTGGAGCTGGACCCATGGATAGCTCAGGCGGGAGGCCAGACGCATGGAGGCCTCTAGCAAAGCTGGACAATCCTCGGTGACCCTGGGAAAAAGCCCAGGCAAGAGAGGCAGAGAAACAGGGTCAGGGTCACTGGCAGAAGTCAAGCCTGGCTCAGCCCATGACACCTTGTAGTGTAAAGCAGCACACAGTCTGCAGTTATTTAGATGGCATGACACAAAGTGTGAAAAATAGACTATGTGCTAAAACTAAAAAAAAAAAAAAAACCCAAGCACAAGACTGGAAGCATGACACAAATCCAAGCTTTAGATAATTGTAATAGGGCCCTCAGACTTGTTGGTCAGAGGTTTTAGTACAGTTAGGCATGAAAGCTACTTGGTTAGAGTAAGAAAAGATTGTGGGTTTGCTTTGAACACGGCTCAGTGTGTCAGTATGTGAATGAGAACAGGCTGTTTTTTTCACAAATATTATATTGCCTTGTTGATGTCACCCCAAAACACTGGGGCTGAATCTTACAGTCATGGATCAGTAGAAAAGTAGTGTAGCCAAGATCCGTTAATCAATTCTCCCCTTTGCTTTGACAATGAAAAATGTCATTTTTTCTCTCAAAGGGCAGCTGTATTGACCCAGTCTTATTTGGAAATGTATACTATAATAATTGCATTAGAATTCAATAGTCAAAGACCTTCTTTACACAAATTGTGACCTAATGGAGTGGTGCAATGTTCTCTTAAGGATGATGGTGGATTTGTAGTGGCATCATAAGTCATCCATTTGAAAAACAGGATCTTTAGGTTTAAGCAACATTTTCACTGTTTGTATCAAAACAACTCCTTGGAGCTCTGTTCATTCCTATATGATGAGTTAGGATTGTCAAGTGCATCACTAAGCACAGTCATAGGACACTTTCTGACACTTTTGGAAAGTGACACCCCAGGAACGAGAACAGGTTGAAAAAGCAATGTCTTAAACCTTGCAGAAATGTGCTGCACTTTAACCTTTTTTCACTCTGCTCTTCCTCTAAAACAAGATTTTTAAACCTTAAAACACTGCTGCTCTTTTATCATCACAGACTCACAGCCAGTTGTTTTCTTCAAAATTTTGGGTCATTCTTTATCAAGCCTTTTCTCTCCTGCCTCTCAACCAGTCTGTCAGTTTATGATACTTGCTTTCCTCCCACCAGTTTATGCAATACTGTTTGTTTGTGCCCTGAAATTAATTTTATGTGGTGTGTTGAGTTTTTCCAGTACCACTGAGACACTTGTACGGGTTGTTTACATTGTAGTTTCAGGCATAAACCAAACATTTTGCTACTAGAAAGATGTATATTAACCAATGTTTAAATGCAATAAAGCTGTTTCATATTCAGCTTTTGTTTGTTGGCGTCCTATAAGTACAAATTTACCCTAATTTTTCCATTTCAAAGGTTTTCTGAATCATTTGATTGGCTTGGGTATGGTAAGGTCATTCTTTATTCAGTGAAGAGAAATAATGCAGTCTACACTGTCAGACTGAAGATCTCACTGAAGATTCTGCTAATGCCTTCTGTATCAGCAAGAAATATCAGCAGTGACTTTAGGGCTTTTCAGTGAAATGCCATAATGAATAATGAAATAAATAGAGGTACTTGTACAGAGATTACATAAAACATTTTCTGATGGCTGTAAGTGGCTTTTATGAAGCAGTTTTTAACATAAAACCCATTGATGCTCTCAATTCAGTGTGATCATGACAGATTTATTTTAATACTGCTGTCCTCAAAACGTTTTATTTTCAGTTATCAGCTGAGAAGCTCCTCTTTGCATTTCTGTCTTTTTTGCCTTTTAAGTTCATTTTATGTTGAGCTTAACAGCTGGCAGACTACCTAACTACAACTGTGATGGAGTGGGTGATTGGGATGGAGCTGTAGAGCAGCATCAGTTCTCCAGCTCCAACTTTTGAAATAGACACTGGTACAACCTCCTCTTCTATTCAGCGTGATTGACGGTTTGGCTGACAGAAACTGTCAGGAAACAGGAAAGAGAAATGCTTGAATATTTTAACTCAACCATGACCAAGATGCACACTTTTTCATATTTCTGAGTGCGTGGAAATCTCATCCTTTCACACGTCAAACAATGACCAAAGCAATTATGATGGAAGTGTCTAGCCTTCAAGCAGGGTTGTTTCTAGTTCTTTGGGGGACCTGTGAAAGATTGTGTTTGGGAGCCCCGATTTTTGGTAGTGGTTCAAACCCTTTAAAATGAACAAAAGAAATCTCTCATTTCCCAATGAAAACAATATAAAAAATACTGGGTCATTGTTGAAATTAACAAAAACTAGTGCATTGCCCATAGAACACAAGTATTCCTGTCTGAAACAGGTATCCCAATCAGGCTTTACAGGCCCAAATGTAGGCTGTGTTTGAAAGTGGAATACAGAGGTGTAGTCTATATGTAGGCAATCACATGTTAGACTTTGACAAACATGAAAGGGACTGAAAAGCATGAAGATTTATTTGATTGTGTGACTATTAATTACAGAATATCTGAATATTGAAAATAAATGGGACATCCAATATTATCGACTATTTTGGATCCCTTGTTTATTTGTTTCTAAGATCACTTATTTGTCTGATCTTTTATCACTTATTTTAATAATAGTGTATTGTGCACATTGAAGAATTGGAGTTTTCTGTCATCATTATAATAATTTAGTTTATATCACTGTTCAATGATGGAGTTCAGTGTAATATTGAATTTCCTCTATGTATCATCAATAAACTCATGCAGTACTATAACAGGACACATTTACAAATATTTGAGACCCATTGTAGTGCATCATTTTATATTTTAGCAATATTTTGTTATTGTGTTATATGTTTTTGTGTCCTGTTTGGTTGTTAAGTCATCCTGCCCTTTCCGCTCCACAATCATGGTGGTATTAAGTTTTTAATTTTTAGATACTCGCACAGGAGGAGGGGACTCGTGGTCCTGCTAAGGACAGTGGTACCACATGGGTGAAGCAGCAGCCAGGACTCCTGTCTATGACTGACCGGGCAGGCTGGGCGTCCCTCCCCGTGAAGGACTGTGGTGTGCCTGGTTGGGCTGCTGCTTCTCCTGGCCTGTTCTGTGTTAGATACACTGGTGTTCTTTGCCAGACCCTGCTGACACTCCTGTCAGTCTGCTCACATGCTCATCAGTCTTCTCATCATTCAGTCTTGTCTTTTTCTGTTCAAATTTGTTCACTTTTTATTTTCTTTTTTGTTTGTGGAGAGCTGTGGTGACTGGTCATGATGCTACATATTATCCAATCACCACAGAGTCAATCCCAACCCCCCTCCACACTTCCAGAAGCCAGAGCATGACCATCACCGGCATAAACATGCTGAATTATCCTTTCAATCAGCTGATGAGCCTTAACAACTTTTCCAGTCCACCATACATCACACTTATCAAAAGACTTGGAATTCTCTGCTGACCACGATATGTTCATTGTAGCCCCTGAAGAAAGTCTGTTTACTCCCAGGTGGGTAACGCCATCCAGGCTCTGTGGTCAGCCACTTGAACAGTTATGTCTCAATCACTTCATCAGCATGCTGTCTCCTCTTGGGCTAGTAGCTTGGGCATTTCCACAACAACATCTTTGAGAGTGCAGGGTGGAAAACGTGGAATGGATTTTAGCCTACTCCAGCAATTACAAAGATTTTCTGCTCCACCAAGTATCAAAGTTGAACTGTTTAATGCACAATCACTCACAAAAAAAATCTTACCTAGTTCATGACCATATTCTGGATAACTGGACTTGATGTGCTTTACAGAGACTTGGCATCAACTAACATATTTTCTGGTCTCAATGAGACCTGTCCTCCTGGGTACAGCTACCTTCAGAAAGCTCACAACACAGGTCGTGGTGGTGGTCTGGTAGTCATCTATAGCAGCAACCTGGATCTGTCCCCATTGCCCATAACTGAACTCCATTCATTTGAATGTATTGAATTTAAATGTAAGACTCCATTCTCCATGACTCTTTGAGTCATGGAGAATGGAGAATGGCAGAAGAATGGAGAATGGCATTTATCGACCACCCAAACAGATGCCTCCTTTATCTCTGAGATGTCTAACCTTCTCCCAACCTTTTATACATCTTCCTCTGATGTTATAATCTTGGACAATATGAATATCCATGCTAACACCCCCCCCCCCCCCTGCCGTTCTGCAGCAGACTTCCTCCAATTATTGAGCTGCTTCAATCTGAGGCAAGTTGTTGATCTTCCAACACACACCAGAGGACACACTCTTGACTTGGTCATCACAAACTCTGCCCCTCTCATTGATCTGCAGATTTATGATTTAGGCGTATCTGACCATAAGACTGTTTTCATGGAGCTACTATCCTCATCTGGCCTGAATAAACTTAAAAACAAATGTCAAATCTGCTTCAGGAATATACATATATATATATATACTGTATATATATAATTATATTATTATATATTATTATTATATACAATTATTTTGTGTTTTCCATGAAAAGTCACACTTATTTACCACCATGAGTTGTAAAATGAATAGAAAATATAGTCAAGACATTGACAAGGTTAGAAATAATGATTTGTATTTGAAATAATAATTTTTTCCTTCAAACTTTGCTTTCGTCAAAGAATCCTTCATTTGCAGCAATTACAGCATTGCAGACCTAACATGATTGCACAAGGGCTTTCTAATCATCCGTTGGCCTTCTGACACAATGAGCAAACACATTGTGCCATTAGAACACTGGAGTGATAGTTGCTGGAAATGGGCCTCTATACACCTATGTAGATATTGCACCAAAAACCAGACATTTGCAGCTAGAATAGTCATTTACCACATTAGCAATGTATAAAGTGTATTTCTGATTAGTTTAAAGTTATCTTCATTGAAAAAAGTGCTTTTCTTTCAAAAATAAGGAAATTTCTAAGTGACCCCAAACTTTTGAACAGTAGTATATATATATATATATATATATATATATATATATATATATATATATATATATATATATACTGTATATATATATATATATATATATATACAGAATGAATGAATGAATATATATAAACATCAACACAGAAACCATGTCAGCAAACTTATAACATCTTCTTACCAACTTTTCTTCAGCTGATGAGACAGTGGACTTTTACAAGAGCCCCCTGAGCAGTCTACTGGACCTTCGTGCCCCTGTAGAAACCAAAACATTCACCTTCACTCGCTCATCACCCTGGTTCACAGCTGAACTACGAAAGATGAAGGCAGCAGGTTGGGTCCTGGAACAGCGATACAAAGCCTTTGGGCTCACTGTCCACAGACAGGTATATCGGGAACACCAAAAGGCGTAGGCAAATTCTCTCAAAGAAGCACAGGCACAGATTTTTCAGATGATATCAGAAACAGTCCAGGAAATTCCAAGCAGCTATTCTCCACTGTCAGCCATCTTCTCAAATCACAATCTCCTCTACCTACAAACATCTCAGAAAAAAAACAATGTAATGACTTCATGGTTTTCTTTGAAACAAAAATTGCCTCTATTCACTCTATCATCACTGGTCCTGCAACCTGAAATGCTCCTCCAACATCTGCTCTGTCCTCCATCTCCCATCCCCTCAGCTCCTTCCCTGAAGTTACTTAGGAAGAGGTTGAGGATATTATCAGGAGAATGAGATCATCCATCTGTGCTCTAGACCCCTTTCCAACCATCCTGGTAAAAAAATACAGTTCTAATTTAAGCCCACTCATCACCGCTGTTATCAATCACGTCATCCAATCTGGTCATGTCCCTCCTGCCCATAAAAATGCATTAATTTTACCATTGCTCAAAAAAAAAAAAAAAAAAAAAACACCCTTCACTCAGACGTCCTATCAAATTACAGGCCCATCTCCAATCTCTGATTTATGTCTAAAGTATTGGAGAAAGCAGTTGCTTCCTATTCACAGGATCATCTCAAACAGATTAACCTCTTTGTAAAATTCCAGTCTGGTTTCCGCTCTGCACACAGTACAGAGACAGCTCTTGTGAGAGTCACAAATGACCTCCTAATGGTGGCTGATACTGGCTCTCCTTCTCTTCTCATCCTTCTCAACCTATCTGCTGCATTTGATACAGTTGACCATATCATCCTCCTCAACCGGCTTCACCATCTCATTGGACTCACCGACACTGCGCTCGATTGGTTCCACTCATATCTCACCAACTGGACAGAATACATCTCCCTTGGACAAGCTCTGTCAAACCCACATACAGTCACCTGAGGGATCCCCCAGGGGTCAGTCCTTGGCCCCATCCTCTTCATCACCTATCTGCTCCCCATTGGTCAAGTCATCAGACGCCATGGAGTTTCATTCCATTATTATGCTGATGACACACAGTCAGAATCAGAATCAGATTTATTGCCATTGTTCATGTAGTACACAAACTAGGAATTTGTCTTGGTGCCATGCTGCAACATTAAAAACATGATGAGATAAAGAGATAAACTAAAAAACTAAAGGACTAAAAACGTGCAATAAGTGTAGAAAAATAAGTAATAATAATAATAATAGTAATAATGAGTAATACTAGTCAAGGCAGTTTTAAATAAATTAGCAAGTAGCAGATAATATGGGGTACCACAGTGCAGTTGATAATGCAACAGAAAAACAGTGATGAATGTCATGAGTCTGGTTGAGCTGCTGTACATAGTGCACGAGAGTCAATAAGTCACTCAATGTTCAGCAGTCTGATGGCAGAGGGGAAAAAGCTATTCATGTGCCGGGAGGTTTTAGTCCGAATGGACCGAAGTCTTCTACCTGAGGGGAGGGGGGCAAACAGTACGTGACCAGGGTGTGAAGGATCGGCTATGATCCGGCCAGCACGCCTCCGGGTCCTGGAGATGTACAGGTCCTGGAGAGATGGGAGCTTGCAGCCGATCACCTTCTCAGCAGTGCGCACGATGCGCTACAGCCTTAGTCTGTCCCTGGCAGTGGCTCCTGCATACCACACAGTTATGGAGGAGGTGAGGAGGGACTCGATGATGGCCGTGTAGAACTGCACTAACATCTTGGTGGGTAGCTTGAGCTTCCTCAGCTGCCGCAGAAAGAACATCCTCTGCTGGGCCTTTCTGATGAGGGAGCTGATGGTTGGCTCCCATTTGAGGACCCGGGTGATGGTGGTGCCCAAGAAGCTGAAGGAATCTGCAATGGTGATGGGAGAGCCTGTGATGGTGAGGGGGGGCAGGGGGGTTGTGACTTTCCTGAAGTCCACAATCATCTCCGCTGTCTTCAGAGCGTTCAGCTGCAGGTTGTTGTGGCTGCACCAGGACACCAGCTGGGCCACCTCTTTCCTGTAGACGGACTCGTCGCCGTTGGAGATGAGCCCGATGAGGGTGGTGTCGTCCGCAAACTTAATCAGCTTAACAGACTGGTGGGAGGAGGTGCAGGAGTTGGTATAAAGGGAGAAGAGTAGGGGGGAAAGTACACAGCCCTGGGGTGATCCGATGCTGATGCTAACAGAGTCCGAGACAGACTTCCCCAGCCGCACATGCTGCCTCCGGTCCGTCAGGAAGTCGGTGATCCACCTGCAGAGGGAGTCAGGCACATCGAGCAGGGACAGCTTGTCCTGGAGCAGAGCGGGGCGGATGGTGTTGAATGCAGAGCTGAAGTCCACAAACAGAATCCTGGCGTAGGTTCCCGGGGAGTCCAGGTGCTGCAGGATGGAGTGGAGGGCCAGGTTGACTGCGTCGTCCACAGACCTGTTGGCTCGGTCGGCAAACTGCAGCGGGTCCAGGAGGGGAGTGGTGATGGTCTTGAGGTGGGGCAGGACCAGGCGCTCAAAGGACTTCATGACTACAGAGGTGAGCGCTACAGGTCTGTAGTCGTTAAGTCCAGTAATCCGTGGCTTCTTGGGGACAGGGATGATGGTGGAGGATTTGAGGCAGGTCGGCACGTGACATTGCTTAAGGGAGGTGTTAAAAATGTCTGTGAAGACAGGAGCCAGCTCTTTCGCACAGTGTCTCAGGGTGGAGGGAGACACACCGTCCGGCCCGGGGGCCTTGCGCGGGTTCAGTCTGGAGAACTGTCTGTGCACGTCCTGCTCACTGATGACAAGGGCAGGGGGGGAGGAGGAGGAGGGGGGACCGCTTTTGATGAATTAGGGGCCGAGGAGGCAGTGGAGCTGGGTGGAGTGGGGGAGTTGGACACAGCTGACGAGGTGTCAAAACGGGCGTAATGTTGGGACAGTTTTTGACAAAGGGCTTTGTCATCCTGACCTTTAGAAGCCCGAGGCCGATAGTTGGTGATTTGCCTCAGTCCTCTCCACACAGAAGCCGAGTCATTAGCAGTGAACTGCTGCTGGAGTCTCTCAGAATACACAGATTTAGCTCTCCTCAGCTCTCTGTTAAACCGATATTTGACCTCTCTGTAGCAGTCCCTGTCTCCACTTTTCAACGCTGCTTCCTTCTCCTTCCTGATCTGTCTGAGCTTAGCAGTGAACCAGGGCTTATCATTAGAGTACCTCACCCTGGTGCGCGATGGGAGAATGCTCTCCTCACAGAAGTTGATATATGAGTTCACAGTGTCTGTGTACTCATTAAGATCATGTGTGGCTCCTTTAAACATGTCCCAGTCAGTTATTTCCATGCATGTGTTCAGATTCTCTCCAGCTTCACTGGTCAATTTCTTCGTGGTGGTCACAACAGGTTTAGTGAGTTTCAGTCTCTGTCTGTATGTGGGGATGAGGTGGACCATCACGTGATCAGATAGTCCGAGCGCAGCACGGGGAACAGCGCGATATGCGTCCTTCACTGTAGTGTAACAGTGATCCAGCGTGTTATATCCTCTGGTTGGACATTTAATAAACTGTTTGTATCGGGGGAGCTCGTGACTCAGATTGCTGTGGTTAAAGTCGCCTACCACAATAACCAGGGAGTCTGGAAAAGTCCGCTCCGCATGTAGGATGTGATCTGCGAGTGCACGCTGGGCCACGCGCGCGTCCGCGTTGGGAGGGGCGTACACAGCGATCAAAAAAAATGATGCGAACTCCCGTGGGGAATAAAATGGCTTGCAGTTGATAGAGAGAAATTCTAGATCGGTAGAACAGTGTTGTGAAATCACCGTTACATCAGAGCACCAGCTGCTGTTAATGTAGAAGCAGACTCCTCCTCCAATAGACTTACCGGAGAGCTCTGTGACGCGATCAGCACGAAACAGCTGAAATCCCTCGAGGCTGATCGCGCTGTCCGGTATGTTCCCTTTCAGCCAGGTCTCAGAGAAACAGATAACAGACGAGGAAGCGAGGTCCTTAAATCGAATCAGCAGTCTTAATTCTTTTACCTTGTTCAAGAGAGAATTGGCATTGGATAGAAATATGCCAGGCAAGGCTGTTCGCGTGCCTCTCCTTCGCAGCCGAGCGAGAATCCCCCCTCGCTTTCCTCTTTTTCGCCGTCTTACTCTTTGAGCCAAACAATGAATCAGATCGGTGGCAGGAGCTAAAAATACTGGGAGAAGGTCCGTGGGAGTAAGAGTCCTGATATTTAATAACTCTTCACGGGTGTATGAGCTGGCAGACGCACAATCGATGAACAGAAACAAACAAATTAAAAAAATTAAAGGGCAGCGAAACACCATGGCGACCACTGTGGGCGCCATCTTGGAAAAAGATGATTTTTTCAAAAAGATGACTCAACTGTTTGATTCCACTGAAACAGTTGAGCTCCATCTCCATTATCATCATCATCGCCAACATTATTATCATCATCATCACCATCATCTCCATCACCTCTCACTATCTGTCTGGAAGAGATAAAGGCTTGGATGGGGCACAACTTTCTTCAACTCAACAGCTCCAAACTGTAGCCATCATGGTTGGCACACCTCACAAGATTCAGTCATCATCCATAACCTGCATCACTTCATTTGGTCATAATATCCCCCTTTCCTCATCAGTCACCAATTTTGGTGCAAAAATCAACTGAAACCTCACCTTTGAATCCCATGTAAATCACCTCTGTAAGATCTCTTTCTATCACCTCTGTAACAAAACTCTTCCCCTCTCTCACCCTCTCAGATGCTGAAAAGCTGATCTATTCCTTTGTCTCCTCCAGAATGGATTAATGCAACACACTCCTTATTGGGATCTCTGGCAAGAGTCTTCAAAGGCTGCAGTACATCCAAAATTCTGCAGCTAGGGTCCTGATGAGGATGCAAAAATATGAACATATCACACCCATTCTTAAATCACTTCACTGGCTTCCTGTTTCCATCAGGATTGAATATAAGGTCTCCCTCCTCATTCACCAGTGCATCCATGGAAATGCCCCCCCCACACACACACACCTCAAAGAACTGCTAACTCCACTAACCACAACACATTTCCTTCCTTCCACTCAATCAAACCGCCTTCATACACCCTGTACAAAACTCAGCACCATGGGGGATAGGGCTTTTTGTGCTGCTGCCCCTCATCTGTGGAATGCCCTCCCTGACACCTTGAGGGCATCACAATTCACAGACTGTTTTAAAAGAGGACTTAAAATCTTTCTTTTTAGCCAGACATTTGATCATTGAGTTGTTGTTTTAACCTCTTTTTAATTTTTGGTTTTATCTTCTTATCCCCCTTTTTTTTAAGAATTTGAGTTTTATGCTTTTTACATGTAGCAGTTTGAGATTCTTCTAATGTAAAGTGTGTTACAAATAAAATTTATTTATTATTATTATTTTTATTATTATTATTATTATTATTATTATTATTAAACACAGGGGTGGCTAAACTTTTATTGATAAAAAATTACATACAGTGGTGTGAAAAAGTGTTTGCCCATTCCTGATTTCTCATTTTTTTGTATGTTTGTCACACTTAAATGTTTCAGATCATCAAACAAATTGAAATATTAGACAAAGATAACACAAGTAAACACAAAATGCAGTTTTTAAATGAAGATGTTTATAATTAAGGGGAAAAAAATCCAAACCTACATGGCCCTGTGTGAAAAAGTGATTGCCCCCAAACCTCATAACTGGTTGGGCCACCCTTAGCAGCAACAACTGCAATCGAACATTTGCCATAACTGGCAATGAGTCTTTTACAGCGCTATGGAGAAATTTTGGCCCACTCATCTTTGCAGAATTGTTGTAATTAAGCCACATTGGAGGGTTTTTGAGCATGAACCGCCTTTTAAAGGTCATGCCACACCATCTCAATTGGATTCAGGCCAGGACTTTGACTAGGCCACTCCAAAGTCTTCATCTTGTTTTTCTTAAGCCATTCAGAGGTGGACTTGATGGTGTGTTTTAGATCATTGTCCTGCTGCACAACCCAAGTGCGCTTCAGCTTGAGGTCATTGACAGATGGCCGGACATTCTCCTTCAGGATTTTTTGGTCGACAGCAGAATTCATGGTTCTATTTACCACAGCAAGTCTTCCAGTTTCTGAAGCAGCAAAACAGTCCCAGACCATCACACCACCACCACCATATTTTACTGCTGGTATGGTGTTCCTTTTCTGAAATGCTGTGTTATTTTACACTGGATGTAATGAGACACACTCCTTCCAAATAGTTCAACTTTTGTCTCGTCAGTCCACAGAGTATTTTCCCACAAGTCTTGGGGATCATCAAGATGTTTTCTGGCAAAACTGAAATGAGCCTTTATGTTCTTTTGGCTCACCAGTGGTTTTCGTCTTGGAACTCTGCCATGCAGGCCATTTTTGCCCAGTCTGTTTCTTATGGTGGAGTCATAAACACTGACCTTAACTGAGGCAAGTGAGGCCTGCAGTTCTTTGGATGTTGTTGTGGGGTCTTTTGTGACCTCTTGGATGAGTCGTCGCTACACTATTGGGGTAATTTTGGCCGGCCGGCCACTCCTGGGAAGATTCACCACCGTTTCATGTTTTTGCCATTTGTGGATAATTGCTCTCACTGTGGTTCACTGGAGTCCCAAAGCTTTAGAAATGGCTTTATAACCTTTTCCAGACTGATAGATCTCAATTACTTTGTATCTCATTTGTTCCTTATTTTTTTTTGGATCACAGTATGATGTCTAGCTTTTGAGGATCTTTTGGTGTTCTCCACTTTGTCAGGCATGTCCTATTGAAGTGATTTCTTGATTGAGAACAGGTGTGGCAGTAATCAGGCCTGGGTGTGGCTAAAGAAATTGAACTCAGCTTTCCAAAGATGTAAACCACAGTTAAACCACAGTTAATTTATGTTTTAACGGGGGGGGGGGCTGTTAAGAAATACTTTTTCACACAAGGCCATGGAGGTTTGGATTTTTTTTACCCTTAATTATAAACACCTTCATTTAAAAAACACATTTTGTGTTTACTTGTGTTATCTTTGTCAAATATTGAAATTTGTTTGATGATCTGAAACATTTAAGCGTGACAAACATACATAAAATGAGAAATCATGAAGGGGACAAATACTTTCTCACACCACTGTATTTTGACTGAGCAACTCCATACTCAGGGATGCACACCCTTGTAACCAGTGTTCTTTGTCAGACCCGGGGACCCCGCTGACACTCGTGCGAGTCTGCTCATGTGTCTCGTGTTCTCCACATATGCCGAATTATCCTTTAGACCTAGGCAATCACTGCAGCTTTATGGTATAATTTTTTAAGCATTGCATCTTCAGTCTCTTCCCTTTTTCTGGTCAAATTTGTTGCTTTTTACTTCCTTTTATTTTTGTTTGCGAAGCGCTGTGGTGACTGGTCGTGATGCAGCATATAATTCAATCAGCACAGAGTCAATCCTATACCCTGCCCACACTTCCAGAAGCCAGAGCATGAGGAAACACAGCAGTGTCTAAACTTTTATTGATAAAAATTACACACTGTATATTGACTGAGCACTTCCATACTCAGGGATGCACACCCTCGTAACCTCAGTAAAACATTTATAAAATCTGAGGTCAGTCTGACAAACGGTTCAGGAGGTATGCGAGGAACAGACAGACAAAACACACACACACACACACACACACACACACACACACACACACACACACACACACACACACACACAGATTCCTTGCATTATAGATAGATACATTAAACCATTACACAGAATAAAAATATAACCAGCATCCATATAGACATCCAAAAAATACAACAGAAGATTAAAATAAAAATAGCATATTCTCCCTCATGGATTGCCACCTGATCAAGGTGGGGGGCTGTGAGCCCTCATGACCCCAGCTATGTTGTTGGAGCAATTTGACCCTGGTGGGGCCTTGGGTGAGGGGCCAGAAAAAGAATGATCCAAAAGACTCTCATGATGGATGTGCAGCCAAGGATTCTGTGCCATGAAGCTAGGCCTGGGGGAGGGGCTCGACGGCAATCACCTGGTGACAGAGTTTCTGCCCATGGGACCCTGCCGGGCTTACCCTGAACAAGCCACATGTGTCTGCCCTTCAATGGGCTCACCACCTGCAGGAGGGACCAAGCGGGTCTGGTGCTTTGTGGATCGAGTGACAGTTGAAGGAAGAGTTTCTGGTGGTCTGATCCCCAGCTTACTAAACTGGCTTTTTGGCATGATTTATGACCCAGAAGGCAGACAAAGACTCCAGAATAAACTCAATAATCTTTTATTGTGAAGTGTGAGTGTAAATGTGTGCGTGAGTGCAGGAATGTAGCAGCCGGGTGAGCAGAGCACCATTCAGACTGGCAACCTGAGCCAGAATCAGAGGAGATGAGAATAATGATTTTAATTCCAAAAATGCAGCGTCAGCCTCCTCCGTCCACCGGAAGGGCACCTTGGTGGAGGTGAGGCGAGTGAGAGGAAGGGCAGTGAAACTGTAACTTTTGATGAAGCAGCGGTAGAAGTTGGCAAAACCCAGAAACTGCTGTAACCGTTTCCAGGATGAGGGGGTCGGCCACTCTACCACCGCTTTTACCTTAGCCGGATCGGCGATGATCTCGTTGTGTGAGATGACGAACCCCAAAAATGAAGTGGATGAGATGTGGAACGTGCACTTCTCCGCTTTAACGAACAGCTTGTTCTCCAGCAGCCACTGCAGCACTCGCCTGATGTGCACTCGGTGTTCGTTGAGGGACTGAGAAAAGATGAGAATATCATCAAGGTAAACAAATAAGAAATAGCCCAAAAAATCCCTCACCACATCGTTAATCAGGCACAGAAACACAGTGGGGGCGTTGGTCAGCCAAAACGGCATAAGATAAGATAAGATAAGCCTTTATTAGTCCCACAATGGGGAATTTCCAGGATTGCAGAGCAACAATCAGAAGGCAAGAGAAAAAACAAGAGCAGCGAGTATACATATGTACATATAAATATAAATATATATATATATAGACACACAGTGCGGAGCATTGCAGCTAGATGGAATAAATATATGAGTATATAAACACAGTTCGGAGTATTATAGCTAGATGGAATGAATATATGAATATATAAACACAGTGCGGAGCATTGTAGCTAGATGGAATAAATATGTAGATGTCATGGTGGCCCTCGCGAGCCACCTATAAGACGCACACAAGTCCACCAGTGAGTTTTTAGTGAGTTTTATTACGGTGAAAGGGTGTTTACACAAGCTGCTGAGTAGATGACAGAGTCCTTGCAGAACAGGAAGCATAGGCAATACAGCACACTACGGGTCCAGGGCAGGAAACAGTCACACACAGACAAGCTAGGTAATAATTGCACCTGGACTGCTAAAGCAGGGACTTACAGCACCAATTATACCGGAGGGAATAAGGCTATACAGCTCACTTACTATGCCGGTGAAAAGACGGTCAAGCCCTTAGGCAGCCGAGGTGAAGATAGTCCAGGCATCCGTGACGATGGGTGAACAGAATAACGATCAGTAATGTGACCATTAGCGATCAGACACTGCTGCGTCGTAATGATGCTAGCACACAGCTTAAATAACCAGGGACTGATGACAGATGACACACAGCTGACCGACCGTTGACAGGCGGAAACCCCTCCGAGCACTTTCACAATAAGAGCCCGGAGAGGCCAAAATACCGCCCGCAGCCGTCAAGGCCGGCAGCGAGACATAACTTTAACCCGAGCGCGATCAGAACCGACGCTCGGGTCATAACAGTAGATATATAAACACACACAGTGCGGAGCATTTTAGCTAGATGGAATAAATATGTAAATATATAAACACACAGTGCAGAGCATTGTAGCTAGATGGAATAAATATGTAAATATATAAACACACACAGTGCGGAGCATTGTCGCTAGATGGAATGAAACAGCACAACCGTCTACTTAGTTGTCCTACATGGTATGATTATGTACCCATACATATTCTCACCCTCCATAGCGACCGGTATTTTCCTAGTTGTATACCGGAGGGGACCATTGTGTATGTCTATTGCGTCTTTTGCATTCAATACTATTAGGTTGTCACGTCTTTTTGCTATCTCTGCGAGCAGCCCTGCTTAGGTTGTACAGTCTGATAGCCGTAGGTAGGGAGGACCTGCGAAAGCTCTCGGTTGTGCACCTAGGATGATGTAGTCTGCTGCTAAATGAGCTCCTCAGTGCATTCAGTATGTCCTCCATAGGGTGGGACCCAGACTCCAGCAGAGATGACAGTTTAGCCACCATCCTTCTCTCTCCCATCTCCTCCACTGGGTCAAGGTGCTGCCCCAGGACAGAGCTAGCTTTCTTGATCAGTTTGTTCAGTCTCTTCCTATCGGCTGCTGTAATGCCACTGCCCAGCAGACCACTCCAAAAGTGATGGCTGATGCCACCACCGTGTCATAGAATGTCTTCAGCAGCGCCCCTTGTACACCAAAAGACCTGAGTCTCCTCAGTAGGAACAGCCTGTGCTGTCCCTTCTTGTAGAGTGCGTCAGTATTGTGTGACCAGTCTAGTTTATTGTTCAGATGGACACCCAGGTACTTATAGGATGTCACTATCTCGATGTCTGTTCCCTGTATATTTACTGGTGCTGTGAGGGGTTGTCCTTGCCTGCGGCAGTCCACCACCAGCTCCTTAGTTTTCCTCGCGTTGATCTGGAGGATGGCACCAGTCAACGAAGTCCTGGATAAGCCCTCTGTACTCAGCTTCATCTCCATTGGAGATGAGGCCAATAATCGCAGAGTCGTCAGAGAACTTCTGTAGATGGCAGTGTGTTGTGTTGTGTGAGAAGTCCACAGCATAAAGGGTGAACAGGAAGGGAGCCAAAACCGTTCCCTGGGGGGCCCCCGTGCTACCGATGATTGTGTCGGACACACAGTCCCGGGTTCTCACAAACTGAGGCCGGTTTGTGAGGTAGTCCAGAATCCATGATGACAGGTGCTGGTCCACCCCTGCACACAGCAGCTTGTCCTTCAGGATCATCGGTTGGATGGTGTTGAAAGCACTGGAGAAGTCAAAGAACATGATCCTCACTGCATTCCCGGGCTTCTCCAGGTGGGACAGAGAATGGTGAAGGAGGAAGATCACCGCATCCTGCACCCCAATGCCATGCTGGTAGGCGAACTGGAGTGGATCCATCGCTGGTTCCACCAGGGGGCGGAGGTGAACAAGGAGCAGTCTCTCCAGGGTTTTCATCATGTGGGACCTCAGGACCACTGGTCTGTAGCTGTTCAGATCTTTGGGGTGGGAAGTCTTTGGTACAGGTATCACACAAGATGTTTTCCACAGCTGTGGTACCCTCCCCAGCTTCAGGCTCAGATTGAAGATGTACTCCACAATCCCACACAGCTGGTCTGCACAGGACTTGAGGAGCTTTGCGCTGATGCCGTCCGGTCCCGACGCCTTCCTCGCCTTGATCTTCCTCAGCTCTGTCCTCACCTGGGTCTTAGTGAGGATCAGATTGGGGGGCTGTGTGTTGGGAGTGGGGGGGTGTTGGTGGAGTGGGGAGTGGGCAGCAGGACTTGATGTCGTTAGAGGCAGCAGTGGTTGTTGTGCAGTCAGGGGGGAGAGCGGTTGGTCAAACCTATTGTAAAACAGATTCAGATTGTTCGCCCACTCCCTGCCCCCCGTGGCCTGGGGGAAGGTATTCTGGAGGCCAGAGATGGTTTTAAGGTTTCTCCAGACCCCGCTGATGTCGCTCTGTTGCAGCTTGTCCTCCATCTTCTTCCTGAAGCTGTCCTTGCCTTCTCTGATCTTTCTTCTCAGCTCCCTCTGTACGGACTTCAGCATCTCCCTATTCCCCGACCTGAAGATCCTCTTCTTCTCTCTCAGAAGTGTTTTTATCTCAGGGTTGATCCAGGGTTTGTTGTTTGAGCAACACCGTATGGTCTTGGTGGGAACGGTGTTGTCCACACAGAAGCTGATGCAGTCTGTGATGGTGTGAGTGAGGCCATCGATGTCCTCACCATGTGTATTGCAGAGCTGCTCCCAGGCGGTGGTTTCAAAACAGCCCTTTAGAGCGTCCATTGCCTCCTCAGACCATAACTTCACTGTGCGCATGGCCGGAGGTTGTCTGTGCACTAGGGGTTTGTACACCGGCCGGAGATGAACCAAGTTGTGATCCGATCTCCCGACTGGGGGGAGTTGTGATGAGGTGTACACCTCCTTAGAGTTTGCGTAGAATAAGTCCAGTGTTTTATTGTCTCTAGTGTGGCATGTGACATACTGGGTAAATGTGGGTAGAATGGGAGATAGTGAAACATGGTTGAAATCGCCTGAGATGAGGAAAAGAGCATCTGGGTGTTTTGTCTGCAGCCTGCCAGTTACTGAATGGATGACGTCACGCGCTGTCCCAGCGTTCACCGTTGGATTTGCATAAATAACAATGCAGATCACGTGTGAGTATTCCCTCGGGAGATATGTAGGCCGCATGCTAACAGCTAGCAACTCCATGTCTTTGCTGCAGTGTTGTTGTTTAACAGTGATATGTCCAGGTCTGCACCAGTTGTTGTTAACATACATTATCACTCCACCGCCCCTTGCTTTGCCACTGTCTGATGTTCGGTCTGCCCATATCGCGTGGAAACCCTCCAGTTCAATGTTAGCATCTGCTGCTAATTCAGTTAACCAAGACTCTGTGAATAGAAACAGGCTACACTCCCGGTATATGCTATCATAGCGGGAGATAGCCGCTAGCTCATCTACCTTTCCCAGTATCGATCGTACATTCCCCATAACAACGGAAGGGAGGGTGGGTCTGTACCTTATATTTCTTGCCCGCCGCCTTACTCCAGCACGGCACCCACGTCGTTTTCGCCTCAGTTCTCCCGGTATGTCGAGTTTTTCCGTTAGCACCTGGTGGCGGTTGAGTGCTAGCAGCTCTTCCCTGCTGTACCGTCTCCTGCTATAAACAGTGGCTCCGTCCACCAGCTCGGGAGACATTTGGAGCGATCTGTGTGTCCGTGATATATATGGAGTGAAAGGTGTGCCGGATCAGAAAGTTGTCACCGGATCAGAAGAGAGAGGAAGAAAAAAAAAGACTCAGAATTGAGCCGCTGTTGCAAAAGGCAGCCGACTCATGTGGTGCCGGAAGGCATGACGAGGTATTCAAAGTGGCCACTAGGGGTACAGAACCCCGTCTTCCACTCATCTCCCTCTCGAATCCGTACCAGGTGGTAAGCGTTGCAAAGGTCCAATTTTGTGAACCAGAAGGCCCCCTGGAGGGAATCAAAAGCTGTGTTGATCAGCGGAAGAGTGTACTTGTCCTTAATAGTGATATTATTCAGTTCCCGGAAATCGATGCAGGGCCTCAGGGAGTCGTCCTTCTTGCCCATGAAGAAAAACCCTGCCCCCACCGCCGAGGAAGATGGGCAAATTATGCCAGAGCTCAGGGACTCCTTGATATAAGTTTCCAGGGCCTCCCGCTCCGGGACTGACAGGCTGTAAAGCCGACTGGACGGCAACGGAGCCCTGGGTAGGAGGTTAATGGCGCAGTCATATGGGCGGTGGAGGGGCGGGGAGACAGTTCTTGGGATTTGCTGAAAACGGCACCCAAATCGTGGTATTCAGAGGGAACCAAGGACAAGTTAGGCGGGGGGGGGGGTGTTGGGAGCACCAAGAGGCACGGAGGGCGAGCATGCAGTGGACTGAAGACAGGCACTTAGGCAGAACGAGCTCCACGAGATGATATTTCCACAGCGCCAATCAATGGAGGGGTTGTGCAACCGGAGCCAGGGATACCCCAAAATGACCGGGGAGGAAGAAACTGGCAGCACAAAAAATCTGAGCTGCTCCCGGTGATTACCAGAAACTAGGACGGATACCGGAGCCATCTGTTTGGACACCAAAGCAAGTGGAGCCTTGGATAGGGCGTTTAGCTTCAATGGAGTTTTCAACTGGTAGCAGGCGAGCCCCAGTCGGATTGCCAGATCTTCAGAAATGAAACTCTGCTTGGCCCCTGAATCAATGAGTGCATGTGTGGAAATTTCATGGTGGTTATGTGAAAAATGAATGGGCAGCAGGAGCTTGCTGAGGGGACTCCTTTGGAGTGAGTCCATGAGTCAGACTACTGCAATGCATGGACTCCCTCTTTTGGTCAAATGGGGCAAGTAGCCAGTTCATGTTCCTCACTACCACAATATAAACACAGACCTAACTCCCGGCGGCGCTGTTTCTCAGCCGGCGGCAACTTAGACTGGCCCATTACCATAGGTTCAATGGAGTCTAGAGAATCAGATGGAGGAAGGGCCAGCAGGGGGAGCTGCGGGTAGCGGCGACACTGGGAGCCCGAGCGACCGGAAGGTCTACGCTCGTTGGCCCACTCCCTCAGCCGATTGTCAATGCTAATGGCTACAGAAATGAGTTCCTTCAGCTTGCTAGGCTTGTCAAGATGGGCTAGCTCATCCCTCAGACTAGGGCTAAGACTTCGGATGAAAATGCTACAAAGGGAGGCATCCTCCCACCCCACCTCCGCTGCCACCACCCAAAAGTCCACGCAGTAATCGGCTACTGACTTATTCCCCTGTTTTAGGTTAAGTAACCGGGTGTTGAGCATGCTATCTCGGTCTGAGTGATTGAATACCTCATTGAACTCACTCACGAATTGATCATAAGTTAAATTAGCATAATCAGACCTAGCCATAACCGCGTAAGCCCAGGCTAAAGCCCGCCCCTCCAGAAGATTGACAACATAGCCTATATGGCTGTGACTGGTGGGAAAATCCTGGTACTTGCTGAAGCACTATCCCACACTGCAGTAGAAAACCCCTAGCCCCCCCTAGCTTACCACTGAAGCGTGTGGGCGTGGGGACTGGTGTCAGCCGGGACGGTGGAGAAGGAGAAGGGATGGGACTGGCTGGGCCGGCCGTGTTCCCGGGAGCAGGTGGGAAGGACTGAGGAGCTGTAAGGCGATCCAGGCGTGTGTTTATCTGTACAAGCTGTGTAAGTATGACCTGTTGCTGATGAGATAATTGGTCTACCTGAGCCTCAATGATGTTAAGCTTGTGCGCCAACGCACCGTCTGCTGGGTCGTTTTGACGGAGATGTACTGACATGATTTATAGCCCAGAAGGCAGACACAGACTCCAGAATAAACTCAATTATCTTTTATTGTGAAGTGTGAGTGTAAATGTGAGCGTGAGTGCAGGAATGTAGCAGCCGGGCGAGCAGAGCACCGTTCAGACTGGCAACCCTAGGGAAGAGCAAAGATAGGTGGATTAGAGACTGGGATCTGGAGGAATGATTCAGAGAATGTTCAGTCTTACTGTTGGCTAGTTGGTGTGTAGCACAGGAGAGTTCCCGGAGGCTCCGGCCAGTGGGACAGCATCTTCGGCTCCAGCTGCTGAGGAGGTGAGAGGGTGATGAGATGTGCAGACAGCTGGTGAAGTTCAGGTTGAGCTCAGTCCGGCGCCAGGAGGAGGAGGTCCGCCGCCAGTGGGTTTCCACCTGTGCACAAGGTAGTAGAGCGAAGCGTGGAGATGAGGAAATGATGAGGGCTTACTAGTCGTTGGGGAGCCAGGACTCTCAGGAGGACGACGAGACAGGAAGAATCAGAGGAGATGGAACGCCGACGAGGCAGGTAGGATCAGTGGAGATGGAACTCTGGATCATAGAGGTGACGAAAAGGCGAAGAGGTCTTGCCAGACCAGGGAGCTTGACGTCTCCGTGCAGACCCGAGGGCAGCCCGGCTTAAATAGGCAGACTTAATGAGGAGAGCAGGTGTGCGCGCAGCTGTGGAGGAAATTAGGGCAACAGACATGCAGAGCAGATCACTACACTTTTGAAAGATGGAACATCATCTCTCTGGTGGGGAAAAAGCTTGAGTTTGTGCATGTGGTTGAGAGATACTGGTGAGATATATTTGGGCTCACCTGGACATTCAGGTTCTGGAACCAGCTTCCTGGAAAGGGGTTGGACCTTGTTTTTTTCTGGAGTTGTCCTGGGTGAGAGGCAGCGAGCAGGGGTGGGTATTCTTGTATCCCCTCATCTGGCCTCCTTGATGTTGGGGTTCTCCCCAGTGGACAAAAAAGTTGTTTCCCTCCACCTTCACATAGCAAAATTAGTCCTGGCCATCATTTGTGCCTATGTGCTAAATTATTTTGCAGAGTACCCACCCTTTTGGAGTCTCTGACTGGTGTCCTGAAAAGTGCCCCACTTGGAGACTCTATTGTCCTACTGGGAGACTTCAACACGCACATGGGCAATGAGAGTGAAACCTGGAAGAGTGTTATTGAGAGGAACGGCCTGCCCAATCTGAACCTGAGTGATGTTCAGGTATTGGACTTCTGTGCTAACCACAGCTTGTCCATAACGAACACCATGTTCAAGCATAAGGCTATCCATATGTGCACTTGGCACCAGGACACCATAGGTCGCAGGTTGAAGATCAATTTTGTTATTGTGTTATCAGACCTGTGATTGTATGTCATAGACCAGGGGTCACCAACTGGTGGAGTCTGGTCTGGATCCAGGACCAGGGAGACTTTTATTTTAAGTCTCCTTTAAAAGGGAGACTTTTATTTTGGTGGGGAAAAAAGGCGGAAAAAGAGGAACTGGACTGCTGCATCAGTGACAGTCCGACAGATTATGATACGAGCCTTTGGACGCGCTCTTCCTGCTGCAGAATCCCTCTTTGCTGTTCCATGAATGCCACTCTCTGCAGAGACTCTGCTGCTCCAACCGCTCCAGAGAGTCAGCGGGTCGCAAAATCAGGTTCGCTGCGGGGACACACACACACACACACACACACACACACACACACACACACACACACACACACATAAGGATGACAGCCAGAACATTTACCCCAGACAGACCTTTCCGGTCTGTACCCACAAAATGAAGCACTGTTGTGAAACTGATGAACATACAGTACCTTTGCTGGTATCACTTAAAAACTGTCAAAGCTCCATATGCTACTGAACAAAAAAGTTCCACCTCCCCTCTTCCTGTAACCATGGAGTTACCACTCCATCCTGTAACAGTTTACTGTGGAGATTTTTAAAAAAATGTCGGAGGAATTCTGTCCTGTGGAATTATATTTTGTGTCCTGGAATTATTTTGTGTCCATATTTTTTTTTTGTCTTAGTTTGAAACAGTTTTTTTCTGCACTGAAAATATTGTATCGAGATGGACTTTTTGTGAAATTTTGTTTTTTTAGATGCTGATCTTTTTTAAAATGCAATACAAATGTTTGTATTCTCCTGTAATTTTTTTTAGGATTTTATTATGTTTTATTTTTTTAAATTGAACAAAGAATTCATTTTTATTCTTTTTTGTTTGTTTAAAAATTAACGTTGCGCTAAAACCAGCTAAAATATGAGCTGAATGAAATAATGTGTGAAAGCAAGTTAAATGATATTGGTCTGTCTGAACAGCTGTGGTCTTCTGAAAAAATGTCAAAGGACGACAGTTCTTAAAAGCACGTTTTGAAATAAATTTGTCCATGTGTTTTATTTAACCTTTATTTTTACAGGTTAGTTCCATTGAGAGGCAACTTCTCTTTTTCAAGGACGCCCTGTTCACACTCACACCAGGAAGCTGCCCAGTACAACCACAAACTGACCTGTGGCCACTGAGCAGCTCCACTGGAGCAGTTGGGGTTAAGGGCCTTGATCAAGGGCACCACAGTGGGGTTAAGGAGGGTGGGGCAAACACTGCTATGTTATCTGTCCCACCCAGACCTGATCCTGCTGGTCCAGGGATCGAACCCTCCACCATCCGCTCACCAGTCCACATCCCTAACCATTAGGGCACCACTGCCCACCCTGTGTCAGATTTCTCTTCCATTTGTTTTAATAAAAGATGTTGGAAGTAAGTTCATGGGTCATCGCAAATGCTTTGCTTTAAAAGAACCAAGTTGTCACACAGTGGGAGGGAAAAATTTTGAATAAAAAAAAAATGCATCAAGCTGCATTGAGAATGGTTTTAGATTCAAGTCATAGTTCTGAATCATAATCGAATCATGAGGTACCTAAAGATTCCTACACCTAGTTCCGACCTCGGCTGGGGAGGAGGACCAACTTCTCGGACCTTTTGCAGTTTTAGTTGGTGACCCCTGTCTTAGACACTTGGGTGAAAAGAGGTGCAGGCCTGTCAACTGATCACCACTCTCATGATCTGGACATGGTAACTGACCATGTTTTTTGTTGTTGTTTGGACTCACAGCACCATTATTGTTTTGATTTTGTTAATATTTTGTGTTTATTCTTAGTTTCTAGTATAGCTCTGATGTTGAAAGATTCCCATGTTGTGTTTTCCCTACCTGTAGCATCTCTCAAGTTCGTTTTCGTTTGACCGTCTGTCATGTTTTGGCCCCTATGGGGCAAAAAGGCAAACCCAAGGGCTGAATGGTGTTATACATTTATTAAACAAAAGAACATAACAGTCCAAAAGGGTGCCAACAATACAAAAATGCCAAACAAGAAAAAACTTAGAGAATGTGCCTCAGAGTGGGGAACACTCTGAAGAAGGGAGAAGCACTTCAGTTGAAAATCCAAAGGAGATGTAGAGGAGGTTCAAAGGAGATACAATGTAGCCGCAATGACCAAGTGAAATGGCAAAGCTTAAATACACGTAGAAATGATTAACATAAATTAACACCAGTGTGGGCTCGCATGAGCAGGCAAAGGGAAACACAATTAGTAACTGGAATCAGCTGGAGAGGTGAGGGAGGAGCAGCTGGACTGACAGCTTGACAGATGACGCCTACACTGAGCACGAACCCGGAAAAGTCACCTGTCAGCCGTCAGCCCACAAAATAAATATGAGAAATGAACATGATCCACAAAACAATTACAAAACAAAACAAGACATGGTTAAAATAACTAAAACACAACGGGAGAAAATAAAAGGCAATGTAACAGAGGCACAAGCATACAATAGACACATAAATACACTGAAACAGCCATGAGACTGGGTCTGGCAGAAATTCCAGCCC
The DNA here is from genome assembly GCA_020510985.1 of Pholidichthys leucotaenia. Lineage (NCBI taxonomy): Eukaryota > Metazoa > Chordata > Actinopteri > Cichliformes > Pholidichthyidae > Pholidichthys > Pholidichthys leucotaenia. The sequence goes on along the minus strand of CM035840.1, from coordinate 276,075,738 downwards.
CAGCACATGACACCCTTGATTAGTCCCAACTGTTTTATGTTAATTCATCATGACCTCCCTTTATATGTTGGTCACATTCTGTTACTCATTGTTGGGACATCACAGCTACTACCCTTTGGCACCGGTCTTGTACGCACCTCCAGTTGGCCTTCCTAGTCTAGCTTGCTCTAGTATGGTATTAAACCCTTTGCTGTCTTTCACTGTCTTGTTTTGTTAATAAATCAGTTTTGCACCTCAATTCTACCTCCCTGAAGGAGATGTCCTTTCTTGTCTGTCAGAGGCGGCTGTGACAGCCACCTGGTGGTGTTGGATCCAGTGGCGGGGGAGAATATCATTCAGACCCAGCAGACCTAAACATATAATGAGGGTGTGCTGGTGTTCTGTCTTTCTGAGGCCCCTGTGACTGTATGTCTTGGACACTCGGGTGAAGAGAGGTGCAGAGCTGTCAACTGATCACCACCTGGTGGTGATTTAGATCCAGTTACAGCGAACGATGCCACTCAGACCCAGCAGACCCAAACGTGTTGTGCGGATGTGCTGGGAACATCTGGCTAAGGTCCCTATCTGAGAGATCTTTAACTCCCACCTCCTCAAGAGATTCAACTGCATTCCGAGGGAAACGGGAGACATGGAATCTGAGTGGGTCATGTTCTCCACCTCTGTTGCTGAAGCAACTGCTCAAACCTATCACAGGGGCTGAGGTTGTCAACATTGTTAAAAAAAAAAAAAAAAATCTTCAGTGGCAGGGCCCCTGGGGTGGGTGAGATTGGCCCCAAGTACTTAAAGACTCTGGATGTTGTGGGGCTGTCCTTGCTGACACACCTCTGCAACATTGCAAAAAAGTTGGGGACAGTACCTGTGGCATCGTTGCAAACTAGGGTGGTGGTTCCCCTCTTCAAGAAGGGAGACTGGAGGGTGTGTTCCAATTTTATCGGGATCACACTCTCCAGCCTCCCTGGGAGGTTTGTGCTAAGGTACTAAAGAGAAAACTCTGTCTGTTGGTCAAACCTTGGATTCAGGAGGAACAGTGTGGTTTTCATCCTGGTTGTGGCACATCGGACCAACTCTTCACCCTCTCAAAGATCCTCAAGGGTTCATGGGAATTTGCCCAACTAGTTTACATATGTCTTGTGAACTTGGAGAAAGCATTTGACCACATCCCTCATGGTTTCTTGTCGGGGGTGCTTTGGGAGTATGGGGTATCAGGATCATTGCTCTCAACTGTTCTATCTCTATATGGCCATTGCAAGAGTTTGGTTTGTATTACCAACAATCAGTGAAACTTATTCTCAATGAGAGTTGGAGTCTGCCAGGGCTTCCCTTTGTTCATAATTTTTATGGACAGAATTTCTTGGCACCATGTTGTTGACCACAGGATCTCATCTCTGCTGTTTGCAGATTATTTGGTCCTGTTGGCTTCACCAAGCAAGAACCTACAGGTCTTACTGGGATGGCTTTTAACTGTGAAGCTGTCAGGATGAGATTCAGTACCTCCAAATCCAAGTACATGGTGCTCAGCCAGAAAAGGGTGGATTGTCCTCCCCGGGTTAGGGACAAGAACCTGCCCCAAGGGGAGGAGTTCAAGTATCTTGGGGTCTTATTCCTGAGTGAAGGGTGAATGGAGCGGGAGATTGAGAGACAAATCAGAGCAGCACGTTGTACCAGTCTGTTGTAGTGAAGAGGGAGATGAGCTCTAAAGTAAAGCTGTCAATTTACCACTCAATCTGCCTTCTTACCCTTGCCTATGGTCACAAACTTTGGGTAATGACCAAAAGAATGACATCACGGATACAAGTGGCTGAAGTGAGCTTTCTCCACAGGGTTGTTGACTCACCCTTAGAGAGAGGGCGAGGAGAGTCACAGAGTAGAGCTGAGCCGCTGCTCCTCCACATTGAAAGGAACCAGTTGGGGTGGTTGGGCATCTTAACAGGATGCTTCCTGGATGCCTCCCACTTGAGGTGTTTCAGGCACATCCCACAGGAAGGAGACCTCAGGGCAGACCCAGGACATGCTGGAAAGACTATGTCTCCCAGCTGGCCTGGGAACCCCTTGGCGTCCCCTTGAAAAGCTGGAAAAGGTGGCTAGGGAGAGGAAAGTCTGGATTTCTTCCTGTGAACTGCTGTCCGCAACTTGGATTCTCGGAAGCAATCATCTATTTTAAAGTGCAAATAACAAAAGTAGAACTACAAGAAGAGTAATTCTTATACAGTATCGTGGTTTATAAAGAACCAAACCCCTTTGGTTTGAGAAGATGTTAATTGCAAAAGGTGTAATTTATTATTTAACCATACACAATATCAGTGCAAAGCTACTTAGAATATGAGCAGAGGTGAGTAGCCAGAAACTGTACCAAGTAAAATTTGTGCTACCATCTGATATTAATTAGCATATGTAAAACATGTCTTGAAAATAGTGGAATGTATTAAAAAGGAATTATAGTTGATGGCAACTATGTAACTACTATGCTCACCAAATGTAGGGAGGATTTTCTCTTCAATTTGTAACTCTCTTCCGGTAGAGTTGATGCCCCCCCCCCCCACCACCTTATAAATTAGCATGCTCTTTGTGATTTATTTGTTCCACTTTTCACTTTAATGCTCTATATTTTACTCATAAAATTGTCACTTTTTATATGAAACTTTGCAGCTTTTTCTTGTTTTTCTTGTTGACTAGCAATCTTTTTTAACAACCAGTCTGATTTTGACATTGTGGACTTGGAAAATGGCTTAAAAATGTTACTGGCTTTAAAATGTTAATTTAAAGGGTACATATTATCTACTTTTTTGCACACATTGACACAGTTCCCAGAGGTATTAAAAAATGTCTATGATATTTTGGTCAAAACTACGTTGGGACTTAAATATTGCAGTCCTGTTTTCCACCCAGACCCACACCAGTTTCTTCAGAACACCCCATTTCAGTTAATTTTTATTTAAATGCTTCAGAGCCCCACTTCACCCCACCCTCCCTTTTCTGTCACTTAAATCCATGGTTGATGCCAGAGTCATCTATGTTAATGTTAGTTGGTTAGCTAACATTAGCACAGTCTAGGCTAGCAAATGTAAAATTAGCTGAACGGAAGAATGTAAAAGCCCAAGTAAAGCATTATCAGGCAGAGGAGTGTGTGGTTTGACTGCTTGGTAGGACAGAATGTGTCATGTTCAGGTGAGCACGCGCCCTCTCCTTCCTGTTAGAGATTCCCTAGCTCCGCAGGAAATCATCACACCTGCGTGAGTGGACGCACCTGCCGCTTCTGCCTCACTAGCGCATAAAAGGACCATCAAGCGAAGGCTTCAGCGCTGGCTCGTTGGGTATACTGCCTGCGTAAGTAGCAAGCAAATTAAAATTATATTCAGAGGATTTCTCCTAATCCCTCTCCTTTCTCTTCTTCCCAGGTTGCTGCCATCGGTGCAGTGTGTCTCCGGGGATTGTTGTGTGCTCACCTGCTCCATCATCCTCATCACGCCTCAGCTACCTGTCTCCACCCAGTCAGACACCACCCAGCTCCTTCCCTTTCCTACTCCCTGCCAGCTCCATCCTGCTGGTTCGTCTATTCCTGTTTGGTCTCTCTGTTGGGCTCTCTGCTCAGCACACGTGAGTGGCAGATTTGTCTTCACCACGTCCCTACCTCCCACTTCTTATTAATCAGCTCTTGTCTCTCCCCATAGGCTGAGTCTTCCTCTGGCGAGTGACGTTTTCCATAACAGTGCTCCTTATTTTGAAATGAATAAATCGTTTAAACGTAGCGTCTCTGTGTCGTGTGAGTTTTCTCTGGTGTGGCACCCTGCATGTGAGCTGACCTTTCTATCATTATGACGGAATCGGTCCATATGGTATAACAAGCACAGAAACAGAATGAGTAAGTTGTTAGCTCTGCCAGCTGTGGCTAAACACAGTCTAACCAAAATGTAATAAACTATAGTCAAATAAGCTAAAATATGGCTTGGAATGAGATCTGTAGTCAGGGGTTGGTAAATGATTTGGCTGGGATCAGGGATGTTGGATGGGGTGGATGAGGTATATCAAGGGCAGCCGGAAGTGTTAGCTAAGCTAGGCCAGCTACCAGTGAGAATACAGGACTACTGTGGCCAAAATATTAAGACAACATACGCCAGAAAAAAAAAAAAAATCATATGGTAACTTGAGAATAGAGAAAATAGCCAGAAAAACCGTGGTCACTCCACTGAGCTAACTCGCTAGCAGCACTTAGCAGCATTGTGTTGTATGGGTCCTGACAGTCACTGGAAAATATAATTGAAATAGGCAGAGACAAAGTGGAGAGGGTGGTATTATTCTTTCTCCTTCTCTTAGGGCATAACTGGAGACAAATCAGAACAGCTCAATGACAGGCACAAGATGATGGTCTCCCATAACAGAGAAAGGCTTGTGTTTCTTCCAGGATTTTTTGATGGTACTTCATATACGCAAATTAGTGTGCAAAAGAGCAGTAACAAGGAAATTTTCTTCATATGTGCACTTTAAATAACTGTTACCGTAAAATATCCTTAAAAACAGGTTCAAGTTACATGGGAGCCAGAAGGAGCCGAAGATTAATCTGAGCTTCCATGTGGGGGTCTCAATTATATTACCACCAAGCATTATATTATTCAGTGTCATGTGTAGCATTTAAATGAATGAGACATAAAAGCTGAAAACGCGTGTTTTCCAAAAGTGCAGAGTCTCTTGATAAGTGGCTGTGCTGTACTTCATATACAAGTCACAGTGCAGCACATGCAGCAAAAACTGAAAACTAAGATGAAATATTCTAAATTAATGCTACATATGCTTTCTTTTTCTATATATTTGTTCTTCCCTTACAGTTTTTATATTAGAGCATTTCACTTGCTTGAAAGGGATCACTGACTGCACTTTTTCCCACGTTTTAACAGCTCATGCATGTCTTAATAAAATGTTTGGGACATATTTTGTTCACTTTTTTTTTTAATTTTTTCATTATTGAAGCAAATTTGTTTTGTACTTCCCCTGGCTTTCTTGAAATGCTCTGATTTAAAGCCTATAATTTTAAGAAACATCCTTCACCTATTCAACTCCGCCTCTTATGTCAGTCAAACAGCACAGGCCATCCTCTAACTAGCTTCTGGCTTTTAGCCTCCTTCTAGCTCGGATAAGTGGTGCTGGTTCACTGATCCACAGTCGGTGGGATATCTCGCGTCATTCCGGCCCATCTCACCATAAATTTGCAGTGTTTCCACAGCAAATCACCAGCACCAGAGGGCCCTCCGTTCGCTGCAACCAACCTGGCCCAGGACCTGAGGCTGCCGGTTGGAGGCCGAGCCATGGGATCTCAAAGGCCAGTGTCCCGCTCTGTGGGACTCCGCTCCCCCGGCCAGCTGGGGGATACCCCATCACGAGGTGGCTCCCATGCGCTACCCACAAAAGCGGAACGAAGTCACACGGTGCCCCAGAAGATGGTGGGGGAGCTGGCCATGGGAGCCACCAGCCTCCAGCCAGCAGTCTCGGGTCCTGGGCCAGGTTGGTCGCAGTGACCTTTGTAGGTACCACATTTGCTCGGGCTGTCAGATCTGCTCGGGGGCCTGAGCCTGCTTATGACATTGCAGAATATGGTTTACTGGACGGTTGTTTTGATGGCATGGCATGTTGTGATTGGTTCGTGTTTGAAGTTTAAAAAAGCTATGTCTTTTGTTTTAAACATCTTTCTTTCACTTCTACAAGGATGAAAACTTTTGTGTTATTGTCATCATTTACAAGTAAAGTATTATCTAACCATTTATCTATGGCCATACATAGAGTACACAAGTAATTTTTTTAAACATCACATTTTAAACATGGTTTCACCATTTATCCACAACAAAACACAGTTTTCAGGTACTTTAAAGGACTTTTTAAAATCTCCTTTCAGGGTGAAGATTTTCACAGACTCCCACATGGACTGGATAAATGGAGTTTCTCTTTTGTTTCCATAGCAACGCCCAACAGCAGTTTGTGCTGCTGTTTTAACTTCAACAGGACTTTTTACATGTTTTCACATACTAGTGAATCTCAGTAAGTTATACTATTGTGTTAGGCTCGTGAACGACTTTGCAACATCACTAGCAGGGCCCTAAACAGATTTAATTGTGATTGGTATTAGTTTCTACAATCTATCTAGCTAACAATTTTATAAATCTATATAATATCCCAAACAAGAATAACAGTATTGTTATTTTGGATAAACACCATATTCACATCAGTAAATGGAAAAACACTTTACCCTCCTTGGCTAGGTTTAAAAATGAATTAAAAAGTTATATTTGTTTAAAGATCTTGACACAGAAAAATCACTCCATCATGAATTTATCTGATACATTCACTAAATATATTTTGCTCTGATTTATACCATAACCTTTTTGGAGAATAATATTTATTCTCCTTTATTTTTCATTTATGTTGTTCAAGTTTTTATTTTCTTGTTTTATGAAAAAAAAATCAATTATTTGTGCAAGGGAGTTTGTAAATTGTGTTGTTTAATGAAGTTTGGTTTGAAAAAACACACAAACTCTCAGACGGACCAATCACAATGCACTACGCCATTACGTCATAAGCAGGTGCAGGCCCTGGAGCAGATCTGGCAACCTGAGCAAATGCTGCACCTACAGTCATGTGCAAAAAATTTGGACAACCCTTTAAATATTCAGTTCTTTATTAAGAAATGTTCACATATCTATGTCTAACCTTGTTTTGGTTTTTATTTGCATTTTTAACATTTATTTTAGCCATTTTAAGTGGGAATGAATTTGCGGGTGTCCTAAAAAAGATGGGGGTGTGGGATAACCCCCACAACAGAATCTGGAGCGATTAACAGAACAATAGGCAGCCTTCCTGTGTCTAGCTCCTTCCGCTGGTATCATGCTGTTTTGTATGAATCAAATGCAAACATTCATGCTTCCTGCTCTTACTGTGATGCAAATGTCCCATGCCTTTCATGTATTGTCTGTAACTGGGTATAAATACCTCACATGTTCTGTAACTCACTCTCTCTCTCACTCTTCGACTGCACGCATTGCCTATTTGCTGGAGAGCCTCTGGGCTCGCTCTGGCGCGCATGCACGGCGCCGGGGTGAGCTCCGTGATGGCGGTATGATTTAATAAACTCCCTTAAAACTCTCAGTTCGCTTCATATTTTTTCATGCTGCCACCCTGGTGACCCGACTCTGAAAAGAACACGCTGCCACTGAACGCAGCACCCGGCGGTGATGCTCCGACAACAAGCAAACACAGCAGCCTGACGCAAATGATCTGCCATCCCTTCTGCTTCAGGGAGACCTCAACGCAGAGCCACCACCAGGCGAACTACTCTCCGGACATCACCCACGACCGGGAAAGCTGCAGCAAGCTTCATGGTGAGATCTGCATGCCTGAGATCTGCACATCCACGCAGCCGCTCTCACAGCTTCTGACACACGATTCTGTGTCTCCACACGAGAGCGCACGCACCTCGTCCTCTCTCCATGACGACGACCTCCAGGGCCGACGGAGAACACAGTGCGTGGACCTGAATGCACCATGACCAATCTACAGGGATGATTATCAGCGCCGACGGCGCTGATCCCCACCAAGCTCCTTGACCCTGACTCGCCTCTCCAGCGGACCACCCACGGGATTTTCTAATGGTTTTAGCCACGGCGCACAAAGGGAATTCAGCAGTCTGCGGTTCCCGAGGGCTTTAGGGTTGCACCCACACCTAAAGTCGGTTACGAGGACGGCGCACCACGCACGGGACAAATACGGCTCCACAGACCGCCATCATCCTTCGCCGCTGCACACAGAGCCTTCAGGGCTGCTCTCACACCTGAAGCACGCACACAGCTCGCCCACAGGATTTTCTAATGGTCTTAGCCACGGCACACAAAGGGAATTCAGCAGTCTGCTGTTCCCGAGGGCTTTAGGGTTGTGCCCGCACCCAAAGTCAACATGCCAAGTCCCTCTGCTTTTATTTTTTTTTCTTACAGCCGCCACGCAGCCTCGCCGCTCCTGTTTTTCTTCATGGCCGCTATTAATCCTCGCAGGACTTAATCGCGAGAGGAGTCAGTGACTAATTTTTTTTTCTTACAGCTGCTGTGGATCTCCGCACGTTCAACGGGACAGCCCCTCAACATCGCGGGTCCACAGGCAATTTTTGCGCGGCCCAGACGATTTTGCCGTCCCGGGCCGGCACTGGCTACCCCCACCACCACCCCTCCACCTCCACCTGCACAGAGCTTTCCCTGCTCGCTGCCAAAGCCGGACTATCGAGGCCTCAGCCGCCTGCTGAGCCCTCTAGGGGGGAGTAGTGTGGGATAACCCCCACAACAGAATCTGGAGCGATTAACAGAACAATAGGCAGCCTTCCTGTGTCTAGGTCTTTCCGCTGGTATCATGCTTTTTTGTATGAATCAAATGCAAACATTCATGCTTCCTGCTCTTACTGTGATGCAAATGTCCCATGCCTTTTATGTATTGTCTGTAACTGGGTATAAATACCTCACATGTTCTGTAACTCACTCTCTCTCTCACTCTTCGACTGCACGCATTGCCTATTTGCTGGAGAGCCTCCGGGCTCACTCTGGCGCACATGCATGGCGCCGGGGCGAGCTCCGTGATGGCGGTATGATTTAATAAACTCCCTTAAAACTCTCAGTTCGCTTCTTATTTTTTCATGCCGCCACAGGGGTGTCTTAAGGGACACCCCTGTGGGTGTCCACAGGGGAGGGTACCACAGCTGTGGAAAACATCTTGTGTGGTACCTGTACCAAAAACTTCCCACCCCAAAGACCTGAACAGCTACAGACCGGTGGCCTTGACGTCCCACTTGATGAAGACCCTGGAGAGACTGCTCCTTGCTCACCTCCGCCCCCTGGTGGAACCAGCGATGGATCCACTCCAGTTCGCCTACCAGCATGGCATTGGGGTGGAGGATGCGGTGATCTTCCTCCTTCACCGTTCTCTGTCCCACCTGGAGAAGCCCGGGAATATGGTGAGGATCATGTTCTTTGACTTCTCCAGTGCTTTCAACACCATCCAACCGATGATCCTGAAGGACAAGCTGCTGCGCGCAGGGGTGGACCAGCACCTGTCATCATGGATCCTGGACTACCTCACGAACCGGCCTCAGTTTGTGAGAACCCGGGACTGTGTGTCCGACACGATCATCAGTAGCACGGGGGCCCCCCAGGGAACGGTGCTGGCTCCCTTCCTGTTCACTCTTTATACTGCGGACTTCTCACACAACACAACACACTGCCATCTACAGAAGTTCTCTGATGACTCTGCGATCGTTGGCCTCATCTCCAATGGAGATGAAGCTGAGTACAGAGGGCTTATCCAGGACTTCGTGGACTGGTGCCATCGGAACTGCCTCCAGATCAACGCGAGGAAAACTAAGGAGCTGGTGGTGGACTGCCGCAGGCATGGGCAGCCCCTCACAGTACCAGTAAATATACAGGGAACAGACATCGAGATGGTGACATCCTATAAGTACCTGGGTATTCATCTGAACAATAAACTAGACTGGTCACACAATACTGATGCACTCTACAAGAAGGGACAGCGCAGGCTGTTCCTGCTGAGGAGACTCAGGTCTTTTGGTGTACAAGGGGCGCTGCTGAAGTCATTCTATGACACGGTGGTGGCATCAGCCATCACTTTTGGAGTGGTCTGCTGGGGCAGTGGCATTACTGCAGCCGATAGGAAGAGACTGAACAAACTGATTAAGAAAGCTAGCTCTGTCCTGGGGCAGCGCCTTGATCCGATGGAGGAGATAGGAGAGAGAAGGACGGTGGCTAAACTGTCATCTCTGCTGGAGTCCGAGTTCCACCCTATGCAGGACATACTGAATGCACTGAGGAGCTCATTTAGCAGCAGACTACATCACCCCAGGTGCACAACCGAGAGGTTTCGTAGGTCCTTCCTACCAACGGCTGTCAGACTGTACAACCTAAGCAGGGCTGCTCGCAGAGATAGCAAAAAAGACGTAACAAACTAATAGTTTTTTGAATGCAGAAGATGCAATAGACTTACACAGTGGTCCTCTCCGGCATACAACTAGGAGCATGCCGGTCGCTATGGAGGGTGAGAGTGTGTATGGGCACATAATCATACCATGCAGGATAGCTGGGTAGACGGTTATGCTGTTTCATTCCATCTAGCGGCAATGCTCTGCACTGTGTGTGTTTATATATTTGCATATTTGTTCCGTCTAGCTGCAATGCTCCGTACTGTGGGTGTTTATATATTTATATATCTACATGTTATTCCATCTAGCTACATTGCTCCGCACTGTGTGTGTTTATATACTTGCATATTTATTCCACCTAGCTGCAATGCTCCGTACTGTGGGTGTTTATATATTTACATATTTATTCCATCTAGCTACAATGCTCTGCACTGTGTGTTCATATATTCATATATTTATTCCATCCAGCTACAATGCTCTGCACTGTGTGTCTGTGTGTGTGTGTATATATATATATTTTATAGTAATACGTACATATGTTTATTAGCTGCTCTTGCTTGCTTGTTTTTTTTTCTTGCCTTCTGATTGTTGCTCTGAGTGTTGCTATCCCTGTGCTGTTGCAATCCTGGAATTTCCCCGTTGTGGGACTAATAAAGGCTTATCTTATCTTATCTTATCTTAATTTATTACTCACTATTTGTTTAGAATTACATTTTACAGAAAATTTGAAAAAAAGTCTTTAATTCATTTTTGTTTAGTTGTATTACATGAATCCCACGATATTTTCAACATTGATATTAACTATCCATATGTCCAAATATGTAAACAACAACAACAACACAGGCTTATACAAGGTGTTCTAATTTTTTCACATGACTGTACACCGACATGCTGGTGCTGGCGATTTGCTGTGGAATCACGACAAAATTGTTGGGGGATGGGTCAGAGTAACTCGAGGTGTGTTGTCGACTGTGGACTGGTGAACCAGGTGGCAACATTGAGGGCTATTAGGGTGACGAAGATCTGAAGAAAATAACAATATAAGCTGCACTTGGTGGGAGCCTCCTGGTACCAGTGTTAGCTCAGGTCTAGGCTACTTTTAGCCCCCCTTCCATCTACATGACAGACAGCTAGGTAGGCCAATAACAGAGCAGTGGGCGTGTCTCAATGATGGTGGTAGGTTGGCTTTTTCAAAACTGGATGTAAACGATTTACCCGGTACAACAAAATGAGTTTTTGGGACAGAAAAACAAGATAAAGGCTGTGGTTTTGTTTTGGGTTTTTTTTGATAATTACATGAACAATAGACACATTTCAGACAGTTAAAACCTACAAACACATTTCAGTCAATGACCCCTTAAAGATCATTTTACTTGTTTTAAGAAATCCTGATGAGTCACTTTTTTTCTTCTTTTGTCAGATATTTTTATTTATAATGAAATTATCTTTTTCATGTTTAAGTTTATAACTGGGTAGCCCCAAGAGATGAACCATCTCACTCCAACAAGCTACGTATCTGCCAAAATAATGAAAGCGCCGTAGGTGCTGATGCCTCGGTGCTTATGGCATGGTAGCATGAGATAGCTAAGTATTGGGTGCTTTTGACTTGATCCAATCCTGCGCAGACCTGACTTAAAGTGATGCATTGTGGTATTGAAGTACAGTGATCCCTCGCTACTTCGCGCTTCACCTTTCGCGCCCTCAGTGCATTGCGGATTTTTCAAAAATATTCATCAAAAATTCAAAATTGAGAAAAAATGGGCGGGCGCTAGCAGAAGGCAGGGAGACTACATTAGAACATCAGGTATCAACACGGAGAGCCCGCACAACTCAAAATCCACCTCTCTGACCACCGCTCCACTCCTCTCCGCCCACCTCTTCACCGCTCGGGAATCTCGCAAGCTGATTGGCCGAGACGTTTTACCCAGCTTCTCTCCCTGCCGAGCGCCCATACCCAGTGAAGGAAGACCGCATTCATTGTTCTTTATCGCTCGTGTTGCTTAGTGGCACTTTTCGCTGGTCTCTTGTGCTTTTTTGTGCGAAATAGTCTTCCCGTCGAGCCACTACGCCGCCTCCTGCAGCTGCCCTTGACGATCCTGCGCCTCTAGCACCTGACGATGAGGCGTCACCTGAGGAGCAGTAAAGCTCTCATTAACCTGTGCAGTAAATCATCTTCATCTTGAGTTACGTGTCTTGTTATAAAAATAAAAGAGTTCTAAAAACATATTTATGTACTACACTTTATTTACATCTACGTATGTATGTACACTTACACACACACACACGTATCATATGAGAGAGAGAGTGAGAGAATGAACGTATGTATTATTTATGGGTGACGTCATTAAGAGTGACGCTACTTCGCGGTTTTTCACTTTTCGCGGTCGGTTCTGGAACCCATTAACCGCGATAAGTGAGGGATCACTGTAGTGCATGCTGGTTAAATGATACATGGCTTTCACTTATATAGCGCATTTTGCTTATCTCTGGATGACAACAGCGCTTTAAAGATCCTGCTATCCATCCATTCACGCACACATTCACACACTGATGACAGTGGCACTGCCATGCACCGGCGCTGGCCTGATCCACCAGGAGCAACTGGGGGTTCAGTGTCTTGCTCATGGACACTTCGACATGCAGACTGCAGACAGAGTGGGAATTGAACCACTGACCATCCAATCAGCAGTCGGAGGGTGAGGGGAAATTTACATCTTGCTTGAGCTGGGGAAACATGTCACATGACCTTAAAGCCTCGCGGTAGCAAGTTGGCTTAAGTCAGAACTTGCAGTTGCCTCAGACCGGCTACAGTGGCTTGGATCATCCCGATGACATCAAAACTCTGTCCTGATTGGCTTAATACACTGTCAAACTAAAAAAAAAAAAAAAAACAACTTCCCCATCAGGCTGTCAGATATAACCCCGTTTTCAAAACCTTATTCCAGATGCAGCTACTGCAGATCAGAACTGTTTCCATTAATCTTTAATGTTGTGGAAGATATCTTTTCCTGATGTTGCTACAAAAACTGTCATGAGTCTGGGCGTAGTGGTTCCACAGGGCCCAGACTCTTAACGTATTTTTGAGTATTGTATGTCTGTTATTGTTTTGTCAGTTCATGTATATATCTTTTGGGTTTTTTGTCCTTTGTGCCCTCCTTTCTCCAGACACTCCCATTCGCTGCTCACAGTCTGCTCTCCTGTCATCTCAGCTGTGAGCAGTTACGTAATTAGGTCACCTGCCAGCTCAGCTGCCCCGCACCTGCCATTTGTTTTCCTATTATTTAAGCACTGTCTGTTCAATCTTTTGTTGTGGCAGAATTGATGCTTTGCATTGTTTGGACTTGAATGGACTTCATTCCTCCATATCATTTCCTCATCTCCTCCAGAGCTAATCCGGCTCTATAATGCCTTTGTCTGAAAGTCCTCCTTGTTTGCATTTTTGTATAGTCTGCACAGTTTTGGAATTTTTGTACTCTTTTGTCAATAAATGTTACAACTACAGTTCGGCGTGTGGGCCTGTCTTTCTTCCCCGGAGGGGCGTTTCTGACAAAAACAGTTTGGACAGACCCACATAAATTCATTATCTCTAATAAAAGAAATCCACTTTAAGATACTACACATATTTTACTCCTGTAATTAATTTTTGAGCAAATTTACAGAAAATGTCTCTCCTTTTGCCATGGTCCTGGGCATGGGTGGGGACCGTGCCCAGTCTGCGGTTTTAGTTTTGTCCTTTTCCTGCTTGTTTATTTATGAAGTGTTTGTAATCTTAGTTCTGTCTTTAGTCCTGCTTATTTATTGTGTCAGTTATGTTATTTACATTGTTTGGTGTTGTGTCATTGTTTCCTTGTATAATTACTTTGTGTCTCGTCTGTGCTTTTATTTGGACAGCGCTGTGCAGCATCCGGCTGTCAAACTCGATCTCGCTGGCTGCACAGCTGTCACTTGTTGTTTGATTATTTTTTTCCACTCATGAACCCACACCTGTCATTCATTTAGTAATGCTATTTCCAGGCACGACAACTTCTTCCCGCTGTCATGTCCTTCTGCAACATTCCTCAGTTATTGCTGGCTTTATACTGAGTGCATTTTGGGAGGCCTTTGAGGTGATCGTAGAGCTCCGACTAGGTATTTATCCTTTTCCCGTCAGCCGTGAGCCCCATTGTTTTCCAGGTGTGCTCTGGCCAAAACTGTCTCTGTTCCCCGGTGTCTCAGAGCGGCTCAGCCGGTGATTTCCCCCGGCTGTTCTTTTTCCCCCTGGTCGCAAGCTCCCTCGGCGCCTTCCCTTCAGTGTATGTGTATTTAGTGTTTCATGTTATGTTAGTCTTTATGTTAATAAATGTGCAAAACCACAGTGAGCGCTTGGTGTCCTTCAGTAGCCCTTAAAAGGGGCAATTTATGACACCTTTATGTTCTTTCTGTAATAGTTAAACAGGATCAGTTTCCCATTTATTTTTAATTGTCAGAGTTCACAATAATTTTGGAAAGAGGTTTCCTATCTAGTTTTTCAATCTTTTAGTAAACTCATCCATTTCCATAAGATCTGGTCTTGTTTCTAAACTGTAACATTTTTCCTTTCTCAGTGAATGTGTGAAATTTGTGTGTCATTGGAAAATACATAAAGCAAAAATCCTGTAATCAACCACAAATATTTTGATACAGTATTTAAGAATGAGCTCAATACACAGCAGGGAAAATAAATATTGAACATGTCAACATTTTTCTCATTAAACATATTTCTGTTGGAGCCACTGACCTGAGATTTTCACCAGATATCAGTAACAACCCAAGTAATCCATGCATACAAAGAAATCAAGGCAACTGTGTTCACAAAACTCATATTTAACAAAGCAGAATTACACAGGAATAAGTATTGAACATGCTTGGTGAAATTTATTTAATATTTTGTAGAAAAGCCTTTGTTGGTAATAACAGCTTCCAAATGCCTCATGTATGGAGAAACTAGGTGCAGGCATTGCTCAGGAGGGATTTTAGCTCATTCTTCGACACAAACTCTCAAATCTTGAAGGTTCTGTGGGTGTCTTCTATGAACTCTGATCTTCAGTTCATTCCATCCATCCATCCATCCATCCATCCATCCATCTCCTACCGCTTAATCCTTTTTGGGTTGCAGGGGGCTGGAGCTTATCCCAGCATCTTTGGGTGAGAGGCAGGGTACACCCTGGACAGATCACCAGTCCATTGCAGCAGTTCATTCCATAGATTTTCAGTTGGATACAGATCAGGTGACTGAGCCATTCTAGCAACTTTATTTTCCTTTTCTGGATCCAGCTGAAAGTTTCCTTGGCTGTGTGTTTGGGATCATTGTCTTGCTGAAATGTCCACACTCGTTTAATCTTCAGCATCTTGGCAGATGGCAACAGATTCTTATCCAGGATGTCGCTGTACATTTGTCCATTAATCTTTCCTTCAATTATATGAAGTCTGCCTGTACCATGTGCTGATAACACCCCCATACCATGATGGGGTGTGCAGTGTCATTTCTCCTCCAAACATGCTGTGTGTTGTGGCATCCAACATTTCAATTTTGGTCTCATCTGACCAGACTATATTCTCACAATATTTTACTGGCTTGCCGGAATGTTGTGCAGCAAACTTTAAATGAGTTTCAACATACTTTTCCTTCAGCAATGGAGTCTTGCAAGGTGAGCAGGCTTAGACCACATGTTGGTTGAGTGCATTACTTATTGTTTTCTTTGAAACAACAATACCTGCTAACTCCAGGTCTTTCTGGAGCTCTCCACAAGTGGTCTTTGGCTCTTGGATAACTCTTCTGATAATTCTTTTTAGTCTTCTGTCAGAAATCTTGCAAGGAACTCCTGGCCATGGCCGGTTTATGGTGAGATGATGCTCTTTCCACTGGAAAGAGCATCATCCAGAACCATCCAGAACCATCATTCCAGAACTCTTTCCACTGAAAAGAGCACTGGAATGATGGTTCCAGCAGTGCTCACTTGAACATTCAGAAGTTTAGAAATGAGCCTGTAACCAATGTTATCATTATGTTTTGCTACAATAAGGCTGCAGATTTCTAGCAAGAGCTCTTAGCTTCTACCCATCATGAGTTCTTTGTGGTGTGACAATCTAATATTCACAGACGTCTTTAAAGGCTCTCAGTGAGGATTTAAGCAGCTGAAATTAATTTGCACTGATGGGGGATGGGATGGCTTCCTAAATTCAGATGAATTTCAGCTAGTTTCTTGGTTTTCTATACCTTTTGGCACCTCTTTTTCTTCATGTGTTCAATATTTATTCCCTGTGTCATTCCACTTTATTAAATACAACTTGTTTTATGAACTAAGTTGCCTTGATTTCTTTGTATGTATGGATTACTTGGGTTGTTAATGGTATCTGATGAAAATCTCAGGTCAGTGGCTCCATCAGAAATATGTTTGATGAGAAAAATGTTGATGTGATCAATGCTTATTTTCTCTTTTCAATTCTTTCCTGTTCCAGAATTAACAGAAAAGCAGTAAAGACTCTGAACATTATCAATAAAATCCTAATGAAATAAATGAACTAGTGTATGTGAACTGTTCTTTAATATTTCTGATTTTTCATAAGTGTATTATTCCTCATATGCTTATCTGTTAAAACTCCATTTTTACTTTCTTATTTCTCTTGTTCTTCATTTGTTCTCACTTCAATGTTGCCCTATTTGGCACTTTAATAAAGATGAAAAACACCTTATTCCAAAGAAATAAATGTAATATGTGAGTCATGATGGATTTTTCCTCCAAAGGTAGAACAATTTTTACTGAAACTGAAGAGTTGTCATTTTTATTTATCCAGCACAGGTATTAGATGTCCCAGACTGAGTTTTTTTTAATTGGTTATTTTTTATTTTAAATTTATAGCCTATGTAAAATAAAACTAATCTAAATAATTTAAACAAGCTATGTGATACATGAAACAAGCATGATTTCCAGTTCAATGGACCCAAATGCTAGCACAGAAACTACACAACAGACAGATACTGGGTTGAATATTTATAGTGGTTATCAGTGTCGGAACTGAGGGGGTGTGCTGGCAGCCCTGTGAAGGGAAAGGGGAGAGAATCAGTTACCAGAACTAAATGACCAATGTTAAACGTTAATGGAACATAATTCTTACTTAGGGCAAGAGGGAGCAGGGAGTAAAACCAGCTAACAGCAGCAATCCTCGGACAAGTTTGGAGATGGAGGCAGGTGGGCCAGGAGAGGTGCCCAAGGCCTTAGAGAAGTCCTTCCAGACCTAGGAGACAAATTGCAGGCCCCTGTCCGAAACTATGTGAGATGGAATATCATGAAGGCTAATAATGTGTAGGGTGCGCAAGCCAGCAGTCTCCCTTGCAGTGGGGAGTTTATGAAGGGGGATGAAATGGGCAGCCTTGGAGAAACTGTCAATAACTGTCAGGATGACTGTATGGCCATTGGAAGGAGGGAGTCCTGTCACAAAGCCTAAGGTGGTACTAGCCCAGGGGCGGTTTGGAATGGGTAGGGGTTGTGACAGACCAGCAGGAGCGCAAAAAGATATCTTGTTGGCAGAATACTGGCTACAGGCCCCAACATACTCCCGGACATCCTTGCTAAGAGAGGACCACCAGAAGGCTTGTTTGATGTGTAAGATAGTGCAGGAAGCCCCAGGATGACAAGTGAACCTTGTTGTGTGCACCCAATGTATAACTTTGCCTCTGACAGCAGGAGGAACATATAAGCAAACCCCCCTCCCCCACAAGGGTCTGATTTCTGTCCCTGTGCCTCTCTTACCTCAGCCTCAATCTGCCAGGCACAGACTCCAAAAACACAAGAGGGAGGGAGGATCTGGTGATCAATGGGAAGGTGATCAGAGGAGAACTGACTAGAAAGGGCATCTGGTTTGATATTCTTAGAGCCGGGCCTGTATGTGAGCACAAAATCAAAATGGGCGAAAAACAGCGACCAGCGTGCCTGCTGTGGATTGAGTCGCTTGGCAGACTCTGACTAACCCAGGTTTTTATGATCCGTCCAGACCAGAAATTGCTTGGCGGCCCCTTCCAGCCAGTGTCGCCACTCCTTAAGGGTGATGTTCAAGGCTAGTAACTCTCGGTCACCAATATCATAGTTCCTCTAAGTGAAAGACAAATGATGAGAGAAGTATGTGCAAGGGTGTAATTTGCTGCTGGTGACTGAGCACTAGGAGAGGACCACCCCAACCCCAGAATCACAGGCAATGACCTCAACAATGACTTGGCAGAGAGGGGTCAGCCTGGGCCAAAACAGAAGCCTGGGTGAAGAGACTCTTGAGGTGAGTGAAAGCTGCCTCTGCCTCACTGGACCAGAAAAAGGGAGTCTTAATGGAGATAAGTTGGGTAAGGGGGGACACCACACTGCTGTAGCCCTTGATGAATCTATGATAAAAGATAGAGAACCCCAAGAACCTCTGGAGCTGTTTCCTGTAAGTGGTAGTTGGCCAATCGGCCAGTGCTTTGATTTTGCCAGGATTTGGCTTAATTTGCCCCTTGGAAATTATGAAACCAAGGAAGGAAGTGGGTATGGTGGTAAACTCACACTTCTCAGCCTTGACAAAAAGCCAGTTCTCCAGCAGCCTCTGCAGCACTGTCCTCACATGAATTCTGTGTTCAAAAGTCATTCAAAATATTGTCTAAATAGACAAAGACAAAGACATTAATAAAGTCACGGAGGACATCATTAATCAAGCGCTGGAAAATCGCTGGAGCATTAGTGAGTCCAAAGGGCATCAAATGATATTCAAAGTGCCCGATGGTGGTACAATTCAATTCAATTCAATTCAACTTTATTTATATAGCGCCATTTCACAACAACAGTCATCTCATAGCACTATCAACTGTAGGGGGGGCCCCCACAGTTGCAGAAAGACCCCAGCAATCAGGCGATCCCCTGTGAGCAAGCACTTGGCGACGGTGGAGAGGAAAAACTCCCTTTTAACAGGAAGAAACCTCCAGCAGAACCAGGCTCAGGGAGGGGCAGTCATCTGCTGCGACTGGCTGGGGGGTGAGGGGATAGAGAAGAAGAAAAGAACAGACATGTAGAGAGCAAACAGCACGATGGGGACTCAATCTATGGGAGAGAACAAACAAATGTTAATGACCAGCAAAAAAAATATTTCATAGAGAGTGAGGAAAGGAGTGAGGCCCAGTGCATTACTGGAGGTCCCCCGGCTGACTAAACCTATTAGCAGCATAACTAAGGGAGGGTTCAGAAACACATGATCCCTCCCTAATTGTAGGCTAGATCAAAAAGGTAGGTTTTAGCCCTATTCTTAAAAAACAGAGATCGAGTCTGACTCCCGAATCCAGATTGGCAGCTGATTCCACAGGAGAGGAGCTTGATAACTGAAGGCTCTGCCTCCCATTGTACTTTTGGAGATTCTAGGTATTACAAGTAATCCTGCATTTTGGGAGCGTAGTGCTCTGTTAGGATAATACGGTAGTATCAGATCTTTTAAATAAAAAGGAGCCTGATTGTTTAGAGCTTTGTAAGTGAGAAGAAGGATTTTAAACTTAATTCTAAACTCTATGGGAAGCCAATGAAGGGAGGCCAGAACCGGAGAGATATGATCTCTCTTTCTAGTACCTGTTAAAACTCTTGCTGCAGCATTTTGGATCAGCTGAAGACTTAAGATGTTTTAGGACAGCCTGATAATAAAGAATTACAATAATCTAATCTCGAGCTAACAAAAACGTGGATCAGCTTCTCAGCATCACTCTGTGACAAGATGCTCCTAATCTTGGCAATATTACGCAAATGATAGAAGGCAGTCTTAGAAACAAATTTAATATGTGAATTGAAGGACAAATCCTGATCAAAAATAACTCCAAGGTTCCTCACAGAGCTATTAAGAGAAAGAGTAACTGCGTCCAAACTGAAAGTTTGATTTGGAAAGGAATTTCTAAGGTTTTTTGGACCAACAAGAATGACTTCAGTCTTATCTGAATTTAATAGCAGGAAATTACAAGGCATCCAAGCTTTGATTTCCTTAAGACAGGCTTCTAACTTGGCTAATTGATTAGTATCATCTGGCTTCATTGACAGGTATAATTGTGTGTCATCTGCATAACAATGAAAATGTATACAGTGATTTCTAATAATGTTGCCTAACGGAAGCATATATAAACTAAAAAGAGTAGGGCCTAGCACAGATCCCTGTGGAACTCCATGACTAAGCTTTGAGCTGAAAGAAAACTCATCATTTACATGAACAAACTGGAACCTATCAGATAAATAAGATCTAAACCACTGCAACGAAGTTCCATTAAGTCCAACATAGTGTTCTAATCTATCAAGTAGAATATTATGATCAATAGTATCAAAAGCTGCACTAAGATCTAAAAGGACAAGTACAGAAACTAGTCCATTATCAGATGCAATGAGGAGGTTGTTAGTGACCTTCGCTAAGGCTGTTTCAGTACTATGATGGATTCTAAACCCAGACTGAAACTCTTCAAGTAAACCATTTCCCTGCAGGTGGTCAAATAATTGCGTAGCAACAACTCTTTCGAAGATTTTTGAAATGAAAGGGAGATTAGAGATTGGTCTATAGTTAGCTAAAGCTCCTGGATCTAGCGTTGGCTTTTTGAGTAAGGGTTTAATTACAGCCGTTTTAAAAGCCTGCGGTACATGGCCTAAAGTTAATGAAGAATTGATTATATGAAGAACAAAGCTACCAATAAGTGGGAAGACTTCTTTAAATAACCTGGTAGGAATAGGGTCTAAAAGACAAGTTGAAGGTTTGGATGAGGAAACTACTTTGTCTAACTCACAAAGGTCGATTGGAGTAAACTCATCAAGACAGACATCAATAGAAGGAGTTGTAGTAGTTACAGTATTTAAGTTAACTGTGGGAAGAATCTGATTGATTTTATCTCTGATGGATGAAATTTTATTATTGAAAAAGTTCATAAAGTCCTGACTAGTAAGCTCTAAGGGGATGCTAGGATTGACAGAGTCCTGACTCTTTGTCAACCTGGCTACAGTACTGAAAAGAAACCTGGGATTATTCTTGTTCTCTTCTATTAATGCAGAGTAATAACTCATTCTAGCTTTTCTAAGAGATTTTTTATAAATTAAAAGATGATTTCTCCAAGCTAAATAGATTTCATCTAAATTAGTAGAGCGCCATTTTCTTTCTAATTGACGAGTCTTCTGTTTTAAGCTACGAGTTTCTGTGTTGAACCAAGGAGTTAAAAATCTCTGATTAGACTTTTTCTTTTTTAAGGGGGCCACCAAGTCTAGAGCCTGATGCAGAGAAGCTGAAACACTATCCACCATGTTATCAATTACAGAAGGAGCAAGCTGTCTATAGCTTATTTCCGTTGTGTTGACACATGGCATAGAGGAAACAATCTGCATAAATTTGGAAACAGCATCATCTGAGAGGCATCTACTGTGATAATATTTTTCTTTAGGAGCCAAATAGTCAGAAATAGTAAAATCAAAGGTTAACAGACAATGGTCTGACAGTACAGGGTTATGAGGAGACACTACAAGATTTTCTATTTCTATGCCATATGTCAGAACAAGGTCCAATGTATGGTGGAGGTAATGAGTAGAATTTCCTACTTTCTGAGAAAACCCAATCGAGTCTAATATTGAATTAAAAGCCACATTAAGGCAGTCACTATCTACATCCACATGTCTATTAAAGTCCCCTACTATAATTATTCTATCAGATTTCAACACTAAATCAGCTAAGAAATCAGCAAATCAGCAAATTCGGATAAAAATTCTGAATAGGTTGATGGGGGACGATAAACTATGGCAAATAAAATTGGGTTTAACCTGAAATTGCTAAAGTGCCCAATACTGAGGACCAGGCCCTCAAAGGAATTATAACATGTTTTTTGCTTTACATTAACTAGTAATTTGGAATGGTAAATTGTTGCTACTCTTCCTCCACGACCAGAACTTCTGGGATTTTGACAGTTTAAATAACCAGAGGGGGTTGATTCATTGAAACCAACATAATCCTCTTGTCCTAACCAAGTCTCTGTAAGGGAAATTAAATCAATCTGATGATCAATTAACAGATCATGGACTAACAGAGACTTGGGAGTTAGAGACCTAATATTTAACAAACCACATTTAATTTTTAAATTATGAGGAGGAACAGAGGCCAAATCATTCAATTTAGAGGCTTTATGTTTAATTTGAGTTTTACCAATATTTTGCTTTATCACTTTGGGATGCTTATACATTATATTTTTATTCACTTTGGAGGGAGCAGACAACGATTCTCTGATGGGGAAGACAGGGGCTAAGCTGAGGGGTGGCGGATGAAGAGGAGCTGCAGAGAGGCGTGTGAGACTGCGACTCTGCTTCCTGGTCCCAACTCTGAGTAGTCACGGTTTTGGAAATTTGGATAAAAAAGATGCCAGATTGTTAGATAAATGAGAAGCACCATCCAAAGTGGGATGAATGCTGTCTCGTCTCATAAGACCAGGTTTTCCCCAAAAAGAGCTCCAATTGTCAATGTAGCCCACGTCATTTTTAGGACACCACACAGACAGCCAGCGGTTCAAGGATGACGAGCGACTAAACATGTCATCACTGGTCAGATTGGGGAGGGGTCCAGAGAATACTACAGTGGCAGACATCGTTTTGGCAAACTCACACACCGATTCTACATTAAGTTTTGTGACTTCCGACTGCCGGAGACGGATGTCATTAATGCCGGCGTGAATAACAATTGTGGAATATTTACAGTTACTTTTAGCCAGCATTTTCAAATTTGACTCGATGTCGCCTGCTCTGGCCCCAGGAATACATTGGACTATGACCGCTGGAGTCTCTAGGTTCACGTTTCTGACTACAGAGTCGCCAATGATCAGAGTTTTTTCCTCAGCGGGTGTGTCGCTGAGCGGGGAAAAACGATTAGAAACGTGAACAGGTTGGTGGTGTACCGGGGTTTTGCGACTAGGCTTCCTTCTCACCGTCACCCACCCAGTCTCCTCGCTGCTGAGGAGAGCCGGGGAACCGCTGACAGGGGGGCCTAAGCTAGCTAGCTCCGCTGCAGCTAATGGGCGTCTGTCGAGATTAACTGGCGCAGACGGTGTTTCAATGCAGCGGAGCCGGGATTCCAAATCAGACAACCTCGCCTCGAGCGCCTCAAAAAGACAACATTTATTACATTTACTGTTATCACTAAAAGAGGCAGAGGTGTAGCTAAACATCTGACAGAGAGAGCACACCAGAGGAGAGGAAAGAGAGGTAGTAGCCATAGCTAGTGGCTAGAGAGCTGGAGAGCAAACCACACAGGCAGACAGCAAAACAGGAAGTGACGATACGTTACCACAAGGAAGTGACGATACGTTACCACAAGGAAGTGACGAAGTACAGAATCCTGTCTTCCAATCATCACCTTTGCGGATACGAATGACGTGATATTCATTGCCGAGGTCAAGCTTAGTGAAGATTGACTACCCTTGGATATTTGTCCTTGATTGTAATTATTATTATTTAGATCACGATAGTCTATGCACGAATGTTGCTGGGAAGAGCGGCCAGGTTTAGGCGAACATTCACCGGCATGCTCCTGGAGACGGTTGTCCAACTGGATGGCTAAAGAAATCAGTGTGTCAACAGTGTCAGGTTCAATGCAGCAGGCTAGCTCGTCCCGATGGAAGGCATTGAAGCTCCAAATACCTCGAAGCGCGACATCATTCCAGCCAGCCTCGGCGGCTGCAACACAAAGATGCATGGAGTAGTCTGCTACGATTGAATGCCCTGGTGGAGGTTAAGAAGCCTGTTCATGCCATTGCCTTCGGAATCGGTGTGATCGAAGATGCGCTTGAACTGACGGAGGAAACAAGGGTAAGTGTAAGTGTCGTAATCTGGTACATCTATTATAGCTTCCATTCAGGAAAGAGCTTCACCCTCTAATAAACCGGCGATAAAACTGATCCTGCTTTGATCGGTGGAAAAGTCTTCCGGGATACGCTGGAACAATAAATGACACTGCAAAAAAAAATCCTTACAGCCTCCTAATTGCCCGTTGTAATGAGCAGGGATGGAAGGAGTAAGACATCGTGGTACAGGGAAGGCTGCCGGTTGTGGAACAACAGACAAGCTAGCAGAAGTGGTTGTGCCGCGAGAAATGGGTGCCGATGTGAGGTAGCTAATATGATCAATAAGGCAATTGATCTGAGTCAAGGAAGTATTCAGTTGATACGTTAAATGATCAACTTTCATTTCTAATGTTTGTAACCAAGCTGACTCTGGAGCAGCTACTGAGCCAGCTGGGTCCTGTTGGTGAGATTGTTCTGACATGATTTCTAATTCAATGAACCCAAATGCTAGCAAAGAAACCACACAACAGACAGATGCTTGATTGAATATTTATTGTGGTAATCAATGGCAGAACTGAGGGGGTGTGCTGGCAACCCTGTAAAGGGAAAGGGGAGAGGATGAGTAACCAGAACTAAATGACCAATGTTAAAGGTAAATGGAACATAATTCTTACTGTTGCAGGTGGAAGAGGGAGCAGGAAGAGAAACCAGGCATCAGCAGTAATCCTTGGAACAGTTTGGAGATGGAGGCAGGTGGACCAGGAAAGGCTGAGATGAAGGGACTGGATGATGGAGAGATTAATGGAGGGTAAGGGGTGTAATGACTAACTTGAGGTATCCTTGCTGGTAGTTGCCTTCCAGCATCCGCCAATCCAGAAAAAGGTTCAAAGTCTGCGAGGGAAAGTCCAAGGAAGCCTGTGCACAGGTGAGGAGAAGAGAGGGTGAGTCTTAAATCTTGTGGTCCTTATGTGATCTCCCACCGAAGGGAACCACGGCAGAGAGGCACAAGGGATGAAGAGCTCAGCGTCAGAGTACTCATGGGCAGGAGTTGCAGAGACAACATGTAGCAGGGTCAAACAATCCCACACTACTGCAAAGATCCGACAGGGCTTTATGGGAAGCAGCAATTAGGTGCAGGTGGTTTCATCAGTACAGCTGTTCCTGAATGGAGAGAGAGAGACTGTAGAGTGATGAGAAGGTGCAGGTTACCTCAGACCCTAACAGTAACCAAGGAGGTTTTAATGTATTTTCCCATCCATCCATCCATCCATCCATCCATCCATCCATCCATCTTCTTCCGCTTAATCCTTTTTGGGTCGCAGGGGTGGGGGGGGGGGTGGCTGGAGCATCTTTGGGCGAGAGGCAGGGTCCACCCTGGACAGTTCGCCAGTCCATCGCAGAGCCAACACAGAGGGACAGACAACCATTCACTCTCACAGTCATACCTAAGGACAATTTAGAATCCCCAGTTTGATGCCAATTAACCTAACTTGCATGTTTTTGGCATGTATTTTTTAAACATCTAATATAATTTCTAAAGTGAACTGGATTAAACACTTTACTAAAAACAAAGATAAATTCAGATATTTGATCACAAATTTTATTAAAAACAAAACAAAACGGTGGAACATTTTTTGTTAAAATGCATTTATGACATAAACAATCTTTCTATTCAGTTCTTAAATTTCCATAAAAATTGTTGGCTTTACGTGTACAAGCATCATTTTTCTCCACACAAACAGATAATTTGGATCAACAGATCTATAAATTGCAAGAATGAATCGATTTTTTTTTTTAATGACAAATGAGTTGAAAATAATTTTTGCTTTGGACAAATTTACTAACAGTGAAGTTTTGCAAACATCTTGTATTTATTGTGCGTGTACTGTGATTGAAATTATTAACCATTGTTATAAACTTTTTACAAATGATCTTTAAAAAAAAGCAGCATGGTACTGTGAGAAGTAGAACTTGTGCTGTGCTGCGTTTTTACTCCACCCCTGCAGAAACATGCAGATCACGTTAGACCTTCCAGTCAGACTAAGTCAGCCGCAGTTAATGTTGAAAGCACCTACTGTGTCAGTCCATGCATGCAAGGTTTTGAAATGCTTGGTATTTGTTTATGCAGGTATAATGCTGACGTCACCGTTACACACACAAGGTGCACCTCTTCGTCTCACGGCTGCACGCTAGCATTTTCGTCAAGGAGCTCATAAAAGAAAAAAAAAATACAGAAGCACAAGAATAAAATTAGGAGCAAAAAGAAAAATGCTGGAGTAACAGATTTTATGAATTTAAAAAATGTATATTTACACCATGGAAGGTAAAAATGTCAAAACTGCAAAAACTATAACCATTACCATCACTATTAAACCAGAATATATGTTTCACTCAGTGTGTAATCAGTATTGAGAAAGTTTGCTGAATTATCATGGAAAAAAATAAATTATGCAGTAGCAATTTTTCTATTAACAGTAAACATGCAATATTCTTATTTAGCTTCCAGTCCATAGTCTTCACAGCTCCTCTGACTGTTGACCCTCAGGTTCACCACTGTGGACCTCAAAGAGACAAAGGAATAAAGAAAAAAAAATCCTCAAAATGTGATTGCTATCACAGATGTGATAGAACACAGCATAATCCAATAAATTATTTCACGTGTTGTTCCTCCTCTTAACAAATTCCTTGTTTTTCCTCTAAAAAGTAACCTGAAGTGGGCCTTTTTTCGCAGCACCACACTGTAATGTTGTTCATATTGCTCATATGACGTATTATTGTGTGACACGGGTGGTGGCTCCACCTTTCCGGTTCCGTCACCACCCGGAGTATAAAAGGGCTGTGCGGAAGAGGAACAGTCTCTTTTGACCTCACCTCTGCTTGACGGGAGCGTCTTTGCTGTACAGTGAGTCCAACAATAAAGTTGTGTTCTGTTGCACCTTCAGTCTCATTATTGGCTCCTGGTTATGGACATAACATTTGGCGACAATAATAAAAACATGGATACAGGAGTTTCTAATATTTGGCTGTTTTTGGAGCTTCCTGGTGAGCTGCCAGTTCCTTGGGTGAGGTGGTGTGCCGCATTTCAAAACTATTTGGTGGCACTGAACCTCTGCAAATTGGAAAAACTATGAGCATGAGCAGTGTTAGTTCATAATCTCAGCATGGAGGGACATCGCATCCTCAGCATGTTGGATGATAGCGATAGTTTTGAGGATATGGTTGAGCTAACGGCGCATTATTTTCGTGCTCCTGAAAATGTCATTGTCCAGAGGATACAGTTTTGGCAGCGCTGCCAGTGGACTGGAGAGTCGGTGCAACGGTATGTTGCAGATCTGCGTCAGCTGGCCGGAGACTGTCAGTTTGGTGTGTTGGAAGAGGAGATGGTCCTCGACCAGTTAGCAGAACACACGCTTTGCTCAGCGGCATGATCGAGTCTCCTCACGCACTCCGGTGAACTGACATTAGCCATGGCTGTCGAGATAGCTCAGCAGTACGAAGCAACAGAGAAATTATCATAGGACCTTGGTGAAAAAACAATGCTCCGGCAATCTGAATTACAATCAGCGGCACAGGCTGTGATTCCGGCCAGCGACGATAGCGTGGAAGACAAGGAGGAATACGCTACAGCTGTGAAAATAAGGTCCACCCCGGGATCACCCAAATGTTTGGATTGTGGGTCCACTAAGCACTGGTATAAGGCTAGAGAGAGTCCGGCAAGAGGTAAATGCTGCGGCAAGTGTGAACTCCTACATCATTTTGCCAGGGCGTGTAAGAAATTTGAGCAAGGGGAGCGACAACGCGAAGTGGACTCCCCCACCACGACTCCTATGGTTATTCATACCTTCTCTCCGAGCACAGATGGCCGTGTGTACTGTATAGTGGAATTGGACGGTGTGGAGGTGCCGTTGCTGATTGACACGGGCGCGGTGAGGTCTGTGCTGAATTAGCTTACTGTGAGGAGGTTTTTTTTTTTTTTTTTTTCCATACTACCGAGTGAGAGGTCTTTCAACACCATTTTGTGGATATGGAGGAAACAGACTGTCCATTATGGGATTGCTAGAACTGATGGCGAAGTACAAGTCAGCGGAGGTATCCAATCTGCAGTTTGTGGTGACTGCCAGTGGTGTGAATATTATGGGCTGTGACCTTTTTTACGGACTGGGTTTCACTATCACCAGTGGTGTCAGAGAAGAGTGGTCGCGCCGTGGTTTGTGGGACCGGCCGGTTCAGCTAGTGGTGGATGATGCGGTATGGGACGAACCTTTGCCTAGTATTCTAGAGGGTGAACAGGGCCAACCCCAACCAGGGCCATCGCGGGAGGGTTACCGTGGCAGGGCCCAAGTTACCCTAGCTGAGGGAACCAGGCGACACGGTGGGATACCCGTGACGGTGGGTGGAGCCGAGTGGATTGCTCACTCTGCTTCCAAAGTTAGGCTGGGAGGTACCAAGAAGCAAGGGACTACAACGGCTTTGCCAGCGTTCAAAATGAAAGAGAGCGGGGCAGGACCAGCTGGCACAGTGAACCAACGTGTCACTCACGAACACTGGAAGCCGAGTTGGGTTTCTCAGGGGTTGCTGATGTGGTTCGACCCAAAGAGGAGGCCTGGTCGAAAGGTCAAGGGCACTGGAAGCTGAGTCGGGCTCCCCTGGGGGTTGCTGATGTGGTCCGACCAAGAGAGGAGGCTTGGCTGAGAAGGGTTCGTAACAAGCGAAAACAACAAGAGGACCAGGGGCGGCTGCAGGTGGTGGTCGTTCGGGAGGACGGATACCTTCAGCTATCTGATGGCTCGTGGAGACATTCCAATGAACTTCGGCGCGCCACTGATGAGAAGGAGGTTTCTTGGTATCGATGTGAGTCACCTCCGGGCGTGAAAAGAAGAAGATGCTCGGGACAGGACCCGCTTGGCAGGTCTCCGGGAGTGGTTTCTCCACTGGGACTGCACGGTAGTGGGGGACAATGTGTTTAAGCTATGATGTTAATATGTTAATTGCCCAGGCTACATAGTGATTATATCAGTGTGTTCACTGCATGTGGTTGAAATGAGTAATAATTGAATTGCATGTTTGGTTTGGCAATGAAAATGACCTGTTTGTGTGATGATCTGAGCGCCGATTCCGTCGGTGCTCAGGTTGTCTAGTATTTCCTCAGTTCTATCCTATTCCGGGTCTTGTCTTATGGCCTCCTCCGAGGCTTTTATTTTGACAGCGTCTCGGCGGACTTCCGGCTGTCAAAGCCCAACAGCTCCGGGACAGCTGTATGGTATTGTCATTAATTACTTTCCCCTTTTCCTGATTGGGTTTTGTTTTCCATTTAAGGGTGCAGCTGAGGCTTACTCCTCGTTGCGACCTACACCCTACGACATTGTGCACCGCTGTGTATGTGGCTGGAGTTCCTACGCTCAACTCCAGTCTCTCTTGTGATTCTGTTATTCATCCTCCCGTAAGTGTTTACTGTTCAGCATAGGCTCCATCCTCGCTGCCTCCCCTAGTCTATCTCCAGAGTTAGAGTTCTTGTGTCAGAGTGTATGTGCGTGTTTTGCCCCTCGTGGCTCATTATTTTGTTATCCTTTGTTATTCATGTCTTGTGTTAATAAAAATGCAAACTCATCGGTCACCTATAGCATCTCACTGATGACCCTGTAAGGGGCATCCATAACAGTTTGTACAGCCGTGGACAAAATTGTTGGTACCCCTCTGTTAATGAAAGAAAAACCCACAATGGTCACAGAAATAACTTGAATCTGACGGAAGTCATAATAAATAAAAATTCTATGAAAATTAACCAATGAAAATCAGACAGTGCTTTTGAATTGTGGTTCAACAGAATTATTTTAAAAAAACAAACTCATGAAACAGGCCTGGACAAAAATGATGGTACCCATAACTTAATATTTTGTTGCACAACCTTTTGAGGCAATCACTGCAATCAAACGATTTCTGTAACTGTCAGTGAGACTTCTGCACCTCTCAGCAGGTATTTTGGCCCACTCCTCATGAGCAAACTGCTCCAGTTGTCTCAAGTTTGAAGGGTGCCTTCTCCAGACGGCATGTTTCAGCTCCTTCCACAGATGTTCAATAGGATTTAGATCAGGGCTCATAGAAGGCCACTTTAGAATAGTCCAATGTTTTGGTCTTAGCTATTCTTGGATGTTTTTAGCTGTGTGTTTTGGGTCATTATCCTGTTGCAAGACCCATGACCTGCGACTGAGACCAAGCTGTCTGACACTGGGCAGCACATTTCTCTCTAGAATACCTTGATAGTCTTGAGATTTCATTGTACCCTGCACAGTGACTACTTGTCACCCTTTAAATAGGCCGACTGACTGATTACAAGTTTGTAGACACCTGTGATGTTAATTAGAGGACACATCTTGGTTGAACATGTCCCTATGGTCACATTATTTTCAATCTTTTCTAGGGGTACCATCATTTTTGTCCAGGTCTGTTTCATGAGTTTGTTTATTAGAATAATTCTGTTGAAGCACAATTCAAAAGCATTGTCTGATTTTCATTGGTTAATTTTCATAGAATTTTTATTTATTACCACTTTTGTCAGATTCAAGTTATTTCTGTGACCATTGTGGGTTTTTCTTTCATTAACAGAAGGGTACCAACAATTTTGTCCATGTGTGTACATATGTTATATTGAGGGGTTGTTCTGTGTTTTATCCTAGGAACATGGCAGCTTTTTCACTTAATGGAGTGTATATATATATATATATATATATATATATATATATATATATATATATATAGAGAGAGAGAGAGAGAGAGAGAGAGAGACTGAAAAATAATCTGTCTAGCCGTGTGGGGGTGGGACAGTAGTCCACTTGTCTCCCCCTAGCTTTGGTTGTGTGCATGGTTCGGCCTTAATTATTTCTGTTTATTGTTAGAGTGTGATTTGGGCTCTAAATTCAGGAGGGTCTTGATTGCATATGTACGTTTTCGACCTTTTTGAAGGGGCGGGGTAATGTTGTTCATATTGTTCATATGACATATTATTGTGTGACACGGGTAGTGGCTCCACCTTTCCAGTTCCGCCGCCACCTGGAGTATAAGAGGGCTGTGCGGAAGAGGAACAGTCTCTTTTGACCTCACCTTTTCCTGACGGGAGCGTCTTTGCTGTACAGTGAGTCCAACAATAAAGTCGTGTTCTGTGGCACCTCCAGTCTCATTATTTGTTCCATATACATATATAAATATATATATATGTGTGTGTGTGTGTGTGTATCCTGATACAAATAAAATGTATTGCGATATATTTTTTGGTCTATATCACCCAGCCCTACTTAGAGTGTCCTTCTAAACACACTTTCTTTTTACACTCCATTTCAATGCCACTCTTTTTCAGTTGAGAGTTAAAATATGAGGGCCCTCACTCTCATCAGACTCTAATTAACTCTACTTTTTGTAAAATTCCACTAACACCAATAATTTAACTCTTCTCTGTTGTGTAGATTCCTATTTGATAAGGAATACAGTTAGCTTCAAGCAAATGAAATATTCTTTTTTTAAAAACTGTATAGGAAGAAAAATATCTTCCAAGCATGTGACTTCATTTGAACTTACTTAGGTTTCAGCTTTTGCAGTGCAGTATAATGTGTTTGCTTTTACCTTGTGAGAATGTGCAAAAATGAAATTGCCCACCTATTGAGAACACAATTTTACAACTGCATCATGCCACTAAAAAAGTAATTGTTTCTGATGGACTCTACAAGTCTACTGTAATCATTGAACTGTGCAGTTGAAAAACATGTTTGTCTGGAAAAATAGACTCCCATAAAGCTCCTATTACAAATAAAACCATGCTTATATATGAGTAATAATCCTTAGATCCAGCTGTCAGTGTGTCAATGTTTTTTGCATTGTGTGGTGAAATGTGTGTTAAATTTTGTGGTTGCTGGTTTCATTTCAGCATAATGGGAACAGAAACAAGCAGAACCAACAACAATCATTTTGTTGTGGGGAATAAAGGAAGAAGCTTATAACACAGGGTTACAAAAATATTTTTTTTGTAAGTTGTCTGTGTTTTTTCAACTAATTTAAAACAATTTTGAACTGCTGAATCCAAAAATGACATCCTTTTTTCTGGATTAGGTGCTAAGTAAAAACCTGTACTTACTTAGTACTTACTTAGTACTGTGCATGTACTTACCTTTATATAAAGGTAAGTACATGTAAATTGAATGTTACGTCATCATTGTTCAAAATTCAGAGAATTTCAAGACATAAAAAAGAATTTTACATCATATAAAGTGAAAATACCCGTACATGTAAACAAAAACGTATAAAATAACATGCGGCCATAATTCAAAAAGTTGACTTGACTGAGCAAAACCAATGTGATTTTTGGATTCAGCACATCAAAATTGTCCTAAATCAGCTAAAAAAAAACTTAGACAATAAATTTGGTGTTGACCAGTGTAATTTGCAATTTCTTTTGGCAACACTGATTCTGGGGATGTACAATTTTAATGTGAGCTGGAGCGATGAGCAAAATTTTTCTTATTTTTTTATCCATCTATCCATCAATCCATCCATCCATCCATCCATCCATCCATCCATCCATCCATCCATCTTCTACCGCTTTTCCAGAGGTCTGGGTCGCAGAGGCAGCAGTTCAAGCAGAGAAGCCCAGACTTCCCTTTCCCCAGCCACCTGCTCCAGCTCTTCAGAGGATACCAAGGCATTCCCAGACCAGCTGGGAGACATAGTCTCCCCAGCGAGTCCTGGGTCTGCCCCGAGGTCTCCTTCCAGTTGGACGTGCCTGAAACATGTCCAGGAGGCATCCTGATCAGATGCCCATACCACCTCAACTGGCTCTTTTCAATGTGGAGGAGGAACGGTTCTTCTCTGAGGCTCTCACAGATGACTGAGCTCCTCACCCTATCTCTAAGGGTGAGTCCAGCAATCCTGCGAAGAAAGCTCATTTCAGCCCCTTGTATCTGCAATCTCGTTCTTTTGGTCATTACCCAAAGCTCATGACCATAGGTAAGGGTAGGAATGTAGACTGACCGGTAAATCAACAGTTTTGCCTTCGAGCTCAGTTCCCTCTTCACCACAACAGACCAGTGCAATGTCCGCATCACTGCAGATGCTTCTCCGATCCATCTGTCAATCTCTGGCTCCATTCTCCCCTCACTTGTGAATAAGACACCAAGATACTTAAACTCCTCCACTTGGGGCAGGAGCTTGTCCCAAACCCGGAGAGGATAATCCACCTTTTTCCAGGTGAGGAGCATGGACTCAGACTTGGAGGTACTGATTCTCATCCCAGCTGCTTCACACCCAGTGGCCAACTGTCCCAGTAAGAACTGTAGGTCATTGCTGGATGTGTCATAAACTCTCCGTGCACTTCTCAACAGCGCACGGAGGGGGAGAAAAAGGAAGAATGGATTTAAAACGCTGGGTTACACCACACACACATTTATTACCACAACACTAAACATACAGACGCAAAACAGCTCGGATACACTTAGAGTTCTCTTGGACGCCCAGCACACACACACACCGGAGGATTACAGCAGCAAACAGAACACAGGCAGTTACTCACAGTGCGGAGGCAGTCCTAGTAGTCACAGCGGTAATCAACAAGCACACAGAAACAGTCCTTAGTGACGTGACAGTTAGACAGGGAAGAACTACCATCCAAAAAGTACAATGGTCCAGTGGCGTTTGTCTAGCAAAGAGCTGCTTTTGTACAAACGCCACTGGCATGGCAGATTGGGAACACCTGGCGAGGCGCAGGAGAGATGATTACTGGGGCGAACAGCTGACTGTCAGAAAGAGGGGGGCGTGGCCAGACAGGCCAGAGCAGCAGCTACAGGCAGGAACAGAAACAGTGCACAGACATGAAAACAACAAGAGATCAAAACACAACACCACATAATAAACTAACTGCCTGAGACACCAGGAACGATCAAAACCGAGCCCACAGGAAACACGGGCTCGGTTCATGACAGGATGAAACCAGCAGGACAGCATCATCTGCAAAAAAAACAGAGATGACATCCTGTGGTCACCGAGCATGACACCCTCCGTTCCCTGGCTGCACCTAGAATTCCTGTCCACAAAATTTATGAACAGGATCGCTGACAAAGGGCAGCCCTGCCGGAGTCCAGCTCTCACTGGGAATGAGTCCGACTGAGTGTTGGCAATATGAACCAAACTCTCACAACGGTCGTAGAGAGACCAAATAGCTCATAACAACAAGCCCAATACCCCATACTTCCGAAGCACCCCCCCCCCCCCCCCACAAAAGCTGATTTTTTTAGTTCTGGTAAATATTTGCACAAATCAGCTGTGGGTGTAATTTTCACTTCTGTTTTTTGTTCTTTTCCAAACAGCAGGTCTTTATTTTGATTGCCCTAAAGACATATTATTGCACCTAATCAGCTTCTAGTAAGGGATAGTACAGGGCTCACTAGTCAAATTATGCTATACCCAGTGGCAAGTAAATGAAATACAATAAATAAGAAGCAATGAGACAAACCAAACCAAACCAAGTTTGCATTCAGAGACAACAGACTTTTCTGAATCCCCATTATGAAAAATTGTCTTTTACAGCGTGTGTAAACAAAAATGCATGAATGTATTTTTTGAAGTGTGCAGAAACATAAACTCACACTTTTTTATAGTATGTATAAACACAAGCATGCAACCTACACAAAGGCAGGATGATCCCAATGCTTTTCCTCTCCCTCTGGGACTGAAGTAATAATCCTCAAGTACTTCAGCTCTCATATGGCAGTAGTTGTAGATAATTTTGTGTCTGAGTGCACAGTCACCTCTAGATAAATACCATGCTCCGTCCAATCCTGTGTGCTTGTTTCTTCTCTGAAGTCCATCGTGTACTTTCACTGTGTTTGAGCTTTAAGGTGACACATGAATGCCAAGAGAAAACATCACGGCTGCGGCGGTTTGGTGTAAACCCCCACAAACAGACTGGTCAAACACAGCGCTCAGCTAGAGCAAATAACAGAACAGTGAAATGTGTATTAATGTCTACAGGCAGCCCCGCTTCGTCTGGCTCACTTCTGTGATGTTAATGTTGCCTTTCATGCATTGTGTTCATGCATCCTGCCCTTACTGTGACCTAGGGACCGAGATCAATATGTCTCTCAAATGCAAATGTCCCATGCCTGTTCTGTTATCTCTTTGATCATACCAACTGCTGTGAATGCTTTGATGTATTGTTGTAGCTGAGTATATAAGCTGTCTGAATTTCATGTTCATCCTCTCAATTCTCACTTCTACAACGGCTGCTGCTGGACACAGACTTTGTGTCCCCTCTTCACTGAGAGCCTGAGGAATACGGCTTCAGCCTGCTCATGCTATGGGCTGGAGCCGAGTTCCCGTGACGGCGGTATGATTAATAAAACCTGCTTAAAACCTCAGCATCGCTGCCTTATTTTATCATCCATCGCACTGGTGACCCGACGCTGAAACGAACAGCACGCTGCCAGCGAACGCAACACCCGGCAGTGATTCTCCGACGACAAACGAACGCGGCAGCCTGACTGATCTGCCCTCCCTTCTGCTTCAGGGAGACCTCAACGTGGAGTTTCCAGGCGAAACTCCCCGGAGAACACCCACGACCGGGAAAGCTGAGCAACGTTTCATAGTGAGATCTGCACGCCTAGATCGGCACATCCACGGTGGACCGGCCGCGCTCACAGCTCCTCCACACGAGAGCGCATGCACCTCGTCCCCTCTCCACGACGGCGATCCCCATGGCCGACGGAGCACACGTGGACCTGAACGCACCATGACCGAGCGAGTGACAGAGCGTCTACTTCCCTTCACCGCTCCAACACACTGAACAGGGATGATTAAGCTCCCTGACCCTGGTTCTCCTCTCCAGCTGACCCACCCATCACGGAACCCCGGCGCACGCACCGGGGAATTACGGGGACGGCGCGCCACGCAAGGGACAAATACAGCTTTTCTGACCGCCTTCCTTCTGCTGCACACTGACCCTTCAGGCTTGCTCGTTCACCTGAGGCACACAGCTTGCTCACTGGATTTTTTGGTCTTAGCCACGGCACACAAGGGGAATTCAGCTGTCTGCAGTTCCCGAGGCTTTAGGGTTACGCCTGAACCTAAAGCCAACACGCCAGTCCCTCTGCTCTCATTACAGCCGCCACGCAGCCTCGTCTTTTCTTCATGGCCGCTATTAATCCTTGCAGGACTTAATCGCGGGAGGAGTCAGTGACTAATTTTTCTTCTTGTGGACCTCTGCACGTTCAACGGGACCAGCCCTTCGACATCGCGGACCCACAAGCAATTTTTGCGCGGCCCGGACGTTTTCATCGTCTCCGGCCGGCTTTTACTACCCCCCACCCCCCTCCTGCACAGAGCTTTTCCCTGCTCGCTGCCCAAACTGCACTATCGAGGTCTCGGCCACCTGCCGAGCCCTCTGGGGGGGAGCTGTGGCGGTTTGGTGTAAACCCCCACAAACAGACTGGTCAAACACAGCGCTCGGCTAGAGCAAATAACAGAACAGTGAAATGTGTATTAATGTCTACAGGCAGCCCCGCTTCGTCTGGCTCACTTCTGTGATGTTAATGTTGCCTTTCATGCACTGTGTTCATGCATCCTGTCCTTACTGTGACCTAGGGACCGAGATCAATATGTCTCTCAAATGCAAATGTCTCATGCCTGTTCTGTTATCTCTTTGATCATACCAACTGCTGTGAATGCTTTGATGTATTGTTGTAGCTGAGTATATAAGCTGTCTGAATTTCATGTTCATCCTCTCAATTCTCACTTCTACAACGGCTGCTGCTGGATACAGACTTTGTGTCCCCTCTTCACTGAGAGCCTGAGGAATACGGCTTCAGCCTGCTCACGCTATGGGCTGGAGCCGAGTGCCCGTGACGGCAGTATGATTAATAAAACCTGCTTAAAACCTCAGCATCGCTGCCTTATTTTATCATCCGCCGCAACGGCACCAGTAATCTGCTTTCATTACAAGCATAGCAGTCTTTTCTACACACTGCTAAACAGCTTAAGTAGTGACGCTGATTGGCATCATCCAATCCTCAGAGAACAGTTAAAATTACCAGAATATTTCAAAACAAAAATACATTCAACTGAGATGCAGACTCACACACCCATGTATTGCAGCAGCAACAGGATAGTAGCACTCAGAGCAATAATAAACAATAAAATAGGGTGAAAACAATATATAAACAGTGCAAGTTTAAAAAAGTAAAACAGATTTTACAGTTAAAAAAAATAACTACAATAGCATTTACAGCGCTAGTAAGCAGTAAAATTCTTAAGCTCTTGAGATATAGTTTATTTAGCATTTTGACCTCAACCTCTGACCATGTGATCCCAAAACCATATGGTCACAGTTCAGGATCTCAAGGCGAACCTGTGTACCAAGCTTGGTGATGCAAGCTTTAAGGCCTTTACATACTCCACAAGAACAGAGAAATTTGTTCTCTCTCCGAGGGCTGCAAGAACAAAATGACATCAAATGACATAATTTTGTTCTTGCAGCCCCGGCTTGGGAGTTCTTGCAGCTTGTTCTTGACACATCATTATGGCAGAACTTTTTTCTTGTGTGGTGTCCAAGAACTATTGTGTGATTGGTCAGAAATTTGAATCTCCCTGGAGTTCTGCATTTGAATTTCTTGTGAAGTATGAAAGTCCCTGGCCAGAAAGAACTTTGTTCTTGTTCTTGCCACCTCAAAAAAAAAAAAAAAAGACAAAATGTCTCTGTTCTGGTGGAGTATGTACAAGCCTTTACTTGCTCTATAGTAATAGGGCACAGGGAATGCAAATGTTGACCTTTGACCTTTTGACTCTGAACCCATAGTTCTAGGTCAGAACCCCAAAGTAAACCTGTGTACCAAATTTGGTCACCCTAGCTTTCTTTGTAATTGAGATATGGTTTATATGGCATTCTGACATTGACCTTTGACCTTTTGACCTCAAAAGTATAGCTATAGGTGCAAGTCCCAAGGTCAACCTATTGGGGGGGGGCTGAAAAGTTCATAGTGGTCAAATCTGACCAAGTGTGGTTTATTTTTTCAAGATAGTCTCCCCTTCGGTCCTCACATTTCTTCCATGGGTGTTGCAGAGCTTGGATCGCTGCTGTTGAAAAATAAACCACATTTGGTCAAATTTGACCACTATGAACTTTTCAGTTCCCCCTCTTATGCACCAGATTTGGTGGCTGTACACTCATTCCCTGTCGACTTACAACATGGATTTTCCTGATAGCTGGAGATGGCAGCAACTGTGACTCACCGATGTGGGTAATTAGTAGGAAAAACCTTTTAGGGAAAAAAAAAATATTTTACATTATTAACACAGATGATTAAGTTAATGATGATCAGAGTGTATGTTTTCAGTCTCAGTGTCCTACTGCTCACCCTGTCATTGGTAGTGTATGTGTGTCTCCAATGTTGTCACAGCAAAGCATTTGACTTCCTGTTGCAGGTCATGTTCACAGCAAAGCAGATGGATAAAGGGGATGTCTTTCAAAATCACTGTAGATGAATCTTTCATGTAACACTGACTTTTTCAGACCATATGTGGGGTGTGTGTTAATGCAAAGACCTCATTTACACATCAAAGCTGTGCCTGTGGCTCACTCGGAACTCAAACGGTGGGGTGAGAAAGAAAAGACTGCCCACTCCATCAGCTTAAGTTAAGAAAACTGCACCCTTCACAGTTGCAGGTTTGTGATCAAATCGTACACATTATTGGTTTTAATTGGGCCTAACAGTGTGTTTATAGTTTTCATGCTCCTCGTGTGCTTGATCATGAGTGTACACTCCGCTTTCAGCCCAGGCACAGGTAACATCATTATCACTGTTAACTATGCTTAAAAAGTCACTAGTCTCTTTATCACAAAACATAAAACAATTGTTTAATGAGAGCTCAAAACAAAATTCAACAACTTCCTGTGAGTCTTTGAACTTCTTAGATCAGCCTTTAGAATTTCCAAGTTGTTATAAAATAGTGAAGAGAATAGTATGCGGATACATAAATTCAAGATATTGCAAGTCAATACATACTGTACATAGATAACAAAATAAATGGATTTTGACATTTTATTACACTAATGTGTGACTTCATCTAAGGACTGTATAAATACTTTCTATTCACACCATCATCCAACCTCTTTTCTGAGAGAAATGCCAAAGGTTTGGACTTTTTAGATCAACTCCTTCAGTTCTATTTTACATAATCTAAAGTCAGTTCTCACAGCCTGCCTTACCTATAATGAGTGGAGCACAGTAAAGGGCATATTATAAATGTCATTTCATGCACTATTCAAATGGACAAGCCAAGGAGATATTGGCAAACACAGCAGTATGTTTTTGCAAGATGAAATAGTATGTGTGTGGGAGATGCTGAGCTAAATTCCACAGCTTCCTGTTCTTTTGCACTTCATTAATTCAAATGTTTATCTAGTTTATACAAAATGTTCAAATATGGATTCGAGGTGTCAAAAAAATGTAGTACAATGTCAAAAATCAGGACTGTCCTCAAACAGAAAAAAACTTATACAATTAAAAGAAGGAAATTCATCATGTGCAGTTGAAACCAGAACTTTACAAACACTGTATAAACAGACACATAGCCTTTTTTTTCTCACTGACATTAAATCAGACTAAACTTTTCCTGTTTTAGGTCAGTTAGGATTACCAAAATTATTTCCATTTGCTAAATAAATTTTAGGTTTGCTAAACAATTTTTTAGAGATTTTTTTTAATTACTTTCTTCAAAGTCTGAAATTTACATACACAAACATCAGGAAGAGAATTGTGGACCTCCTTCAGTCTAATTCATCCTTGGGTACAATTTCCAGATGCCTGAAGGTGCCATGTTCATCTGTTCAAACAATTATACACAAGTATATACACCATGGGAATGTCCAGCCATCATACCGCTCACGCAGGAGATGGGTTCTGTGTCCCAGAGAGGAACATGGTTTGGTGCGAAATGTGCAGATTGACCCCAGAACAAAAGTAAAAGACCTTGTGAAGATGCTGGCTAAAGC
This sequence comes from Pholidichthys leucotaenia, assembly GCA_020510985.1. Taxonomy (NCBI): domain Eukaryota; kingdom Metazoa; phylum Chordata; class Actinopteri; order Cichliformes; family Pholidichthyidae; genus Pholidichthys; species Pholidichthys leucotaenia. Next base: position 276,035,955 of record CM035840.1, on the reverse strand, counting down.
TGGTGAAAGAATGTCATTATCCACAGTGAAACGAGTCCTGTACCGACAGGGGTAGAAAGGCCACTCGAAGAGGAAGAAGTCATTGCTCCAAAAGCAACATAAAAAAAAGTCAGATTACAGTTTATAAATCAACACAGGGACAAAGACCTTAATTTTTGGAGATATGTCTTGCGGTCTGATGAAACTAAAATTGAAATGTTTGGCCATAATGACCATTGTTACATTTGGAGTAAAAAAAGTTTTATTTTTGTGGGAACAGGACATGGGCATGATTGCACATATTCTTCTTGGAAAGTTTACATTGGCAATGTTAATGTTCTGAAGTGTGAATAGTAACATCTGAACATGCACAAGCCTTTGGTAACAGAATATGCTATATAAAGGTTGAATACTTTTAAAAAAGAAGGGAGAAACGTGCGTCGTGGTACCTGTCAGTCTTCTGAGTGTCCATGGCCAAACCAGAGTGTAGGAGAGAGAGAACTTTTTTCTGTTCTCCCTGCGTATGCGCAGAGAGGAAGTGCTCACTGTAGTGGGGGTGTTTTTGAATAATTTGAATTTATCCTTTAAAGAGTCATTGTAGAGTTGGATGGATATTAGGAAATTAATGTGTATCAGTAATATGTCATTCAAATGTATTGTGAAGTTTGCAATAGTGTTTTCTATGTTAATTGATTTTGATTGAGATGGTTGAGCCCAAAGGTATATATAGTGCCAGTGCACAGCTCAGAGGAAAGAAGACAGATGTTAGAGGACTGAACAGAGAAGCCTGCTGTATGCCAGAGCTTAGTTACGAGTTAGTATTCTTGAACCATTTTTTGTTCTTGTTGTTCGGATGTTTTTAACTTCTGCAAGTAGTCTATATACCCTTCGATGGACTGGCGATCTGTCCAGGGTGTACCCTGCCTCTCGCCCAAAGATGCTGGGATAGGCTCCAGCCCCCCCGCAACCCGAAAAGGATTAAGCGGAAGAAGATGAATGAATGAATGAATGAAAGTAGTCTATTTAAATAAAGCAAAAAAAAACAAAAAAAAAACTAAGCACATTTCTGCTGTTCCAACTATTCATCTTTTTTTTTCTGACCAACTACAATGCTTGGAGCACACTCTGCTACATTTGGTGGCAGCAGAAATGACCACTGTGCTTGGGAAAACTGAAACTTTAATAGTGACATGGGTCCTAAAAAAAAGCAGTATGTCCCAGACACAGAGGAGGAAGCTGGACTCCCAGAATGGCCCTCCATGAGGGTGGTGACAGCATGCAAAAGACTTCAGAGTCCTGTCTAGAAGAGCTTCAGAGGATGGTTTGGACACCTTTAGTTGAGAGGTAGAAGCAGAAGGAGTGCAATAAACAACAGCAAGCTCATCAAGACCAGAGGCGGAGGAATATGGTGCATCAGTTTCATCTGCTGCAAGATGAAATGTGGCAGGAGAGAAAGGAGTTTGGAAGACATGGTCAGAGTAAGGTATTGAATACCCCACCCAGATTGTCATTCTCTGTCCCAGTGTCAACCGCAACAAGCCCAGAATCCAGCCAAACCAGCAAGGCTCCTCCTGAAAGTGAATGGGTGAACACCAATGATGCCAGCATTTTTAGGCCCAGCAGCAGCAGGCTCAAGTTCAATGGTGGCAGCTGCAGCTCATTCTCAAGCGACAGCAGTAACAGGAGCATTCCTGCATCCAGCAGCTACAGTTCCAGGCTTAGCGGCAACATGGGTTGTTCCAATTCCAGCCAAAACAGCGGCAGTTCCAAGCCAAGCAGCAGTGGTCCCAGGACCTTGGCTGGAACAGACAACACTGACCTTAGGACCAGCACATGGTATAGCTGAGATGGTTCAAGAGTCTGTGCCAGGGATCCAAGCACCAACAGCTCAAGCTGGAAGGCATATCTTGGAGCAAGGAAATCCAATGATGCGGTTAATTATGATGAGGCCACCACAAATGACTGGATGGAGAGGACCAAAGATGCAAAAGTATATAGAAGATGAAGGTATAGAGCACTTTCTGATGACTTTTGAAAGAATCGCAATGGCAAGTCAATGTGCAAAAGGTGAATGGGCATTGAATTTAGTTCCACTACTCACAGGCCAAGCAAGAACAGCCTACCTTGCAATGGATTTTAGTGATGCAATTGACTATGAAAAAGTGAAAGAAGCTATCCTGGAGAAATTTGAGATTCACTAAGAATCTTATAGTTAGCAATTCTGATCTACTCAAATTTTACCTAGAGAAATGCCTAAAGAACTTTTTTCCAGACTCAAGGAGCTGTATGAGAAATGGGTGCATCCACAGGCTCACACAAAGGAAGAGATAGGTGGCATACTGGTGCTTGAACAGTTCCTGAGGATGGTGAACAGCGATGTGTGGCTATGGATAAAGGAACATAACCTTAAGTCGGCCAACTAGGCAGTGCTGTTAGCAGAATCATTCATCACGGCACGGTGAGGATTGAGACCTGACCAGATGGGTCACGGGATGGAAACTACAGCTGCATGGCTGGGTAAGTCTGAGGGTGGTCGGGATGATGGTCCAATTAGTAGCAGTTCTAATGTTGTAAAAGATGATGTACTGTGTTATCATTGTGGTAAGGCAGGGCATACTAAACCAAAATGTCCACACAGAAAACCCAAGGTTTCTCAGATATCTCATTTTCCAATGCATTTTGAGAAGGGGGAGGTACCAGAGGAAAGGAAGATTCTAACTGGGGTGCGGGTACCTGTAAATGGGAAGCATGTGCAAGCATTGGTGGATATGGGAAGTAACCAAACCATTGTAAGGGTAGAACTGGTTCCCAATCCTCACACATTGGTCGAGGGAGAGGTGGTTATTCGTTGTGTCCATGGAGATGAAGTGTCATATCCTATGGCTAAGGTTTACCTTGAGGTTGACGATATTTCATATCTGGTCACAGTAGCAATAGAAGAAAAGATCCAATACCCTGTAGTGTTGGGGAGGGATATTCCAGGGCTAGGAGCACTTGTGGACCAGAAAAAGAGTTGTAATATAGTAGTCAGTTGGGCCCAGGCTGAGAGACAATAAACAGATCTTTCTACCTTTTTCAGAAATAAAGAAACATAAAACTAGAAGTCAAAAGAGAAGGGAAAAATTCAAAGGCACTCAGTAAAAGAAACTGATCCACACCCTGTGGTTGATATTGAGTTGGAGAAGGTAATTCCACCACCAATCTAGTGGCAGATGAAAAAGGGGATGCTTTAGGCCCCAAGTTCAAGCTGAGGGGGGGATTCTATATCGTCACATGGAAGAAGGGGAAAAGTTAGTATTACCAACTGCCCTTAGAACAATAGTAATGGAGATGGGACATGCTAGTCCTTGGGTGGGACATCTGAGCCAGAATAAGACTTGGGATAGGATTGTGAACAGATTTTACTGGCCTAACATGTATGTAGATGTGGTAAACTTTTGCAAATTTTGCCCAATTTGTCAGCTTACTGCTCCAGGGAAAAAATAGGGATAGAATTCCTCTAGTCACCATGCCCGCAATAGATGTTCCCTTCAGTAGAGTGGCAATGGATATTATAGGCCCTTTAGAATGCAGTTGCAAGGGTAACAGATATATTGTAATCATTTCTGACTATGCCACCAAGTATCCCAAAGCATCCCCTCTGCGTAATATTAAGGCAAGCCAGGTTACTAACGCTTTGCCTCAGTTGGTTTCACGGGTGGGGATTCCTAAAGAAGTACTCACAGATCAAGGTAATAGTTTTACATCTACACTTTTAAGGCACGTGAATAAATATTAACTAATTGACCCTTTGAGTGTGAGAATTTGCGTCCCTCTAGTGGCAGAGCACGGCACTGCGCTTACATTCTCACTCTGACTTTGTCAAAAGTGAAAAATTTGCTTTTTTAATGTACTATTTCTTGTTCATATACTTTGAAGATAAGATGATGAGGTACCTCTGTACAAAAAATGGTGTCAAAAGACTCAACCATTTTTTTGTGCAAATACGTCCAAAGTCCACTTTCACTGAGTTATGGAAATTAAAGAGGGGCTGTGATATTATGCAAATTAGATGCTTAAATTTATTCCTATCTGAAACTTCATATTTTACATATTTCTAAATAAATAATAATAAAAATAATATAATATAATATAATATAATATAATATAATAATAAAAAATAAATAAATATATAGATATATAAATATAAACACACCCAGTGCTGAACATATTTATTCCATCTAGCTACAATGCTCAGCACTGGGTGTGTTTATATTTATATATCTATATATTTATTCCATCTAGCTACAATGCTCCGCACTGTGTTTTTATATATCTACATATTATTCCATCTAGCTACATTGCTCCGCACTGTGTGTGTTTATATACTTGCATATTTATTCCACCTAGCTGCAATGCTCCGTACTGTGGGTGTTTATATATTTACATATTTATTCCATCTAGCTACAATGCTCTGCACTGTGTGTTCATATATTCATATATTTATTCCATCCAGCTACAATGCTCTGCACTGTGTGTCTGTGTGTATATATATATTTTATAGTAATATGTACATATGTATATTAGCTGCTCTTGCTTGCTTGTTTTTTTTTCTTGCCTTCTGATTGTTGCTCTGAGTGTTGCTATCCCTGTGCTGTTGCAATCCTGGAATTTCCCCGTTGTGGGACTAATAAAGGCTTATCTTATCTTATCTTAATTGACAGTAAGCCATTATCTCTTACCACTTTCAAGTTATAGCCTTGGAAATCTGAAGTATTTTATTGACAAAAAATATTTACCACTCTTGACCACTAGGGGGTATGTCGCAGCTCTGCACCATACACACTCAGAGGGTTAAGAGCATAAAGGCCACTCCATACCACCCTCAGACCAATGGGCTTGAAGAAAGATTCAACAAGACCCTGAAGAGCATGCTGCAAAAGTTTGTTGCAGACTCTGGGACTGACTGGGATGAGTGGCTACCTTGCCTGTCATTTGCCTACAGAGAGGTCCCATAGGCATCAATGGGTTTTTCTCCATTCAAACTCCTTTATGGCAGTAAGGTGAGGGGCCCACCTGATGTCCTAAAAGAAGCCTGGGAGGGTGAGGAACCACAATCGAGCATGAACATCTTGACATATGTTTTAAAGATGTGTGACCAAACCTAACAGCTGGCTGAGTTAGTAGAAGAGAGCATGAAGACTGCTCAAGCCAAGAAGAGGAAATGGTATGACTCTGTGGCAAAAGATAGATCCTTCTGGCCAGGCCAGCAAGTGCTTTTATTGATGCCTGCACCAGAAAGTAGCCTTCTTGCCAAGTAGCAAGGGCCATATGTCATCCAGCGGAAGGTGGGAAAACTCACATATGAAGTAAAAATGCTAGATAAGAAGAAGTAAAATCAGATCTTCCACATTAACATGCTAAAAGAATGATACTCCAGACAGTGGCCAATGCAGCAACATTTGTTTGCCAGGGCTGTGGGGGAAGATGAAAAGGAGGAAGAATTGTATTCCTCAGTCAAGCAGAGCAAAGAAGCAGATTTAAACCTTCACCACCTTTCTAAAGTCCAGCAGCGGGAGTTAATGGCTTGCATTCCAGGGAGGGTGTTCAATAATACTCCTGGTGAGACCCAACTTGTAGAGCACCATATAATACTTAAGTCACCCGGACCAATTCGGCTCCCATGTTACCGGATTCCAGCTCACCTTGTTCTACAGATGAAAGAGGAGATTGACACCATGCTGAACATGAGGGTAATGGAACCAGAAACCAATGAGTGGTTAAGCCCAGTGGTACTGGTGCCAAAAAAAGACTGAACTCTTAGGTTCTGCATGGACTTTTGGAAGCTGAACTCAATATCAGCCTTTGACTCATACCCAGTGCCACAGATCGATGAATTAATTGATTGCCTGGGCAGTGCCAAGTACCTCACAACCTTGGACCTCAGTAAAGGTTACTGGCAAGTGCCAATGGCAGAAGATGCTAAGGCTCTAACAGCTTTTAGGAAACCTTTTGGCTTTTATCAGTTTGCTTACATGCCCTTTGATCTGCAAGGGGCACCAGCAATGTTTCAATGTCTGATGGACCAGGTCCTAGAGGAATCAAGAGAGTACTCCTCATCATACCTGGATGATGTGGTCATCTATAGCCGGTCCTGGGAGGAGCATCTGATTCATGTGAAAGAGGTGCTGGGCCAGTTGAAGAGGGCAGGATTGTCTGCTAACCCCCAAAAGTGTGCAGTGGCTCAGACTTAAGGACAGTATCTGGGCTATGTCATTGGAGACGGGGTCATCAAGCCACAGGTTGGGAAAGTGAGTGCTATCATGGAGACCCCTGTGCCAACCACCAAATGCCAAGTTCATTCCTTTTTGGGTGTGGTGGGTTGGTACAGGAGGTTCATTCCACATTTCTCCACTAGGGCTGGCCCCTTGATTGACTTGACATGGAAGTCTAGTCCCAATAGAATGGTGTGGACTAACAAGTGAACTAAGGCCTTTGAGGACTTACGGGCTTGTCTCACTAAAGAGGCCATTCTACAGAGTCCTGATTTCTGTCAGTCCTTTCTGGTGCAGACAGATGCATCTGGAGTGGGAATGGGAGCAGTTTTGCTGAAGGGGCCACCAGGGGAGCAAAAACCAGTGGTGTAACTAAGCTGAAAAACTTTTCCCAAGAGAAGCGAGATACTCCACAGTGGAGAAAGAGTGCCTTGCTATTAAATGGACCTTGGACTCATTAAGATACCACCTGGTGGGAAAAGATGTTGTCTTGGAGATGGACCGTCAGGCCCTTCAGTGGCTCAACAAAATGAAGGACACAAACTCAAGGGTGAGCAGGTGGTACCTCTCATTACAACCATTTAGGTTTGTGGTTAAGTATCGTGCAGGTCCAGATAATTTCATTGCTGATTACCTCTCTAGAGTGAACAAGGATGTTCCTGTTTTTTTTTTTTTGTTGTTTTTTTTTTGTTTGGGGGGGGGGGGCAAATAATGTGACAGAGTGATTACATCTGTCACTTTAAGGGTGGCATTTTGCCCTATACTGATAAGGGACATGGATATTAAATGAATGAATGAAAATAGATGTTTTAAAAATTGAAATGCATATGAATTTGGACATGCCTCTGGAGTATTTAAGGTCCTTTGGGTTTTGTTTTTGTGTGAGAAGGTAGAGGCACTTGGGCTAATTACATCCATCCATCCATCCATCCATCTTCTACCGCTTTTCCGGAGGTCCGGGTCGCGGAGGCAGCAGTTCAAGCAGAGAAGCCCAGACTTCCCTCTCCCCAGCCACCTGCTCCAGCTCTTCAGAGGGGATACCAAGGCGTTCCCAGACTAGCTGGGAGACATAGTCTCTCCACCGAGTCCTGGGTCTGCCCCGGGGTCTCCTCCCAGTGGGACGTGCCTGAAACACCTCAAGTGGGAGGCGTCCAGGAGGCATCCTAATCAGATGCCCATACCACCTCAACTGACTCCTTTCAATGTGGAGGAGCAGCGGTTCTACTCTGAGCCTCTCCCGGATGACTGAGCTCCTCACCCTATCTCTGAGGGTGAGTCCAGCAATCCTACGGAGAAAGCTCATTTCAGCCGCTTGTATCCGCGATCTCGTTCTTTCGGTCATTACCCAAAGCTCGTGACCATAGGTGAGAGTAGGAACGTAGATTGACTGGTAAATCGACAGCTTTGCCTTAGAACTAAGCTCCCTCTTCACCACAACAGACCGGTACAACGTCCGCATCACTGCAGATGCTGCTCCAATCCGTCTGTCGATCTCTCGCTCCATTTTCCCCTCACTCGTGAACAAGACCCCAAGATACTTAAACTCCTCCACTTGGGGCAGGAGCCTGTCCCCAACCCGGAGAGGACAATCCACCTTTTTCCGGCTGAGGACCATGGACTCGGACTTGGAGGTGCTGATTCTCATCCCAGCCGCTTCACACTCAGCGGCAAACCGTCCCAGCAAGAGCTGTAGGTCATTGCTGGATGAAGCCAACAGGACAACATCATCTGCAAACAACAGAGATGAGATCCTGTGGTCACCAAGCATGACACCCTCCATTCCCTGGCTGCGCCTAGAAATCCTGTCCATAAAAATTATGAACAGGACCGGTGACAAAGGGCAGCCCTGGCGGAGTCCAACTCTCACTGGGAATGACTCCGACCGAGTGTTGGCAATGCGAACTAAACTCTCACAACGGTCGTACAGAGACCGAATAGCTCGTAACAACAAGCCCGATACCCCATACTCCCGAAGCACCCCCCACAAAAATCCACGAGGGACGCGGTCAAATGCCTTCTCCAAGTCCACAAAACACATGTAAACTGGTTGGGCAAACTCCCACGAACCCTCAAGAATTCTCGAGAGGGTAAAGAGCTGGTCCGATGTGCCACGGCCAGGACGAAAACCACATTGCTCCTCCTGAATCCGAGGTTCGACCAACGGCCGGACTCTCCTCTCCAGTACCTTGGCATAGACCTTCCCAGGGAGGCTGAGGAGTGTGATCCCTCTAAAGTTGGAGCACACCCTCCGGTCCCCTTTTTTGAAGAGAGGAACCACCACCCCGGTTTGCCATGCCAAAGGCACTGCCCCCGACCTCCACGCAATGTTGCAGAGGCGTGTCAACCATGACAACCCAACAACATCCAGGGCCTTGAGGTACTCGGGGCGAATCTCGTCCACCCCCGGGGCCCGGCCACCAAGGAGATTTTTAACCACCTTGGCGACCTCAGCCCCTGTGATAGGCGAGTCATCCCCCTCGTCCCCAAACCCTGCTTCCTCTGTGGAAGGCGTATCAGTGTGATTGAGGAGATCCTCGAAGTATTCCTTCCACCGCCCGACGATATCCCCAGTTGAAGTCAACAGTGTCCCATCCGCACCATACACAGTGTGGACGGGGAGCTGCTTTCCCCTCCTGAGCCGCCGAACAGTTTGCCAGAATCTCTTTGAAGCCGACCGAAAGTCTTGTTCCATGGCCTCACCGAACTCCTCCCATACCCGGGTTTTTGCTTCAGCAACCACCCGAGCTGCACTCCGCTTGGCCTGCCGGTACACCTCAGCTGCTTCGGGAGTCCCACAAGCCAACCAAGCTTGATAGGACTCCTTCTTCAGCTTAATGGCCCCCCTCACCACTGGTGTCCACCACTTGGTTCGGGGGTTGCCACCACGAGATGCACCGACCACCTTGCGGCCGCAGCTCTGGGCTGCCGCTTCAACAACAGAGGTGGAGAACATGGCCCATTCAGACTCCATGTCTCCAGACTCCCTCGGAATGTGGTTGAAGTTCTTCCGGAGGTGGGAGTTGAAGACCTCCCGGACAGGGGCCTCAGCCAGACGCTCCCAGCACACCCTCACTATACGTTTGGGTCTACCAGGTCTGAATGGCTTCCTCCCCTGCCATCGGATCCAACTCACCACCAGGTGGTGATCAGTTGACAGCTCTGCACCTCTCTTTACTCGGGTGTCCAAGACATACGGTCGCAGGTCTGATGATACGATAACAAAATCGATCATCGACCTGCGGCCTAGGGTGTCCTGGTGCCAGGTGCACATATGGACACCCTTATGCTTGAACATGGTGTTCGTTATAGACAGACTGTGGTTAGCACAGAAGTCCAATAACTGAACACCACTCGGGTTCAGATCGGGCAGGCCGTTCCTCCCAATCACCCCCCTCCAGGTTTCACTGTCGTTGCCCACATGCGCATTGAAGTCCCCCAGTAGGACAATGGAGTCTCCAGGAGGAGCACCCTCCAGCACCCCAGTCACAGACTCCAAAAAGGGTGGGTACTCTGAAACATCATTTGGTGCATAGGCACAAATGATGGTCAGGACCCGTTTCCCAACCCGAAGGCGCAGGGAAGCAACCCTTTCGTCCACCGGGGAAAACTCCAATATAGAGGCAGCAAGGTGGGGCGATACAAGAATACCTACCCCTGCTCGTCGCCTCTCGCCCGGGGCAACTCCAGAAAAGGCCAAGCTCCAGCCCCTCTCCAGGAGACTGGTTCCGGAACCGGAGCTGTGTGTTGAGGTGAGGCCGACTATATCTAGCCGGTATCGCTCAATCTCGTACACCAGCTCAGGCTCCTTCCCCACCAGAGAGGTGACATTCCACGTACCAAAAGCCAGTTTAGAAAGCTTGGGATCAGTCCGCCAAGGTCTCCGCCTTTGACTGCCACCTAATCCACATAGCACCGGACTTCCATGATCCCTCCTGCAGGTGGTGAACCTACTGGAGGGCGGACCCATGTAACTCCTTCGGGCTGAGCCCGGCCGGGTCCCATGGGTGGAAACCCGGCCACCAGACGCTAGCCTTCGAGCCCCTCCCCCAGGCCTGGCTCCAGGGTGGGGCCCCGGTAACCCCATACCGGGCGGGGTACACTGAATCCTTGATATACAATTTATCATGAGAGTCTGTTGGATCGTTCTTCGTCTGGCCCTTCACCCAGGACCAGTTTGTCTTGGGAGACCCTATCAGAGGCAAATTGCCCCGGACAACATAGCTCCTGGGATCACTGGGGCACGCAAACCCCCCCACCACGATAAGGTGACGATCCATGAGGGGGGGCTAATTACAATCAAGTTGAAATCAATTAAAACATGACACGAACATGATTGCACATATTCTCCTTTGCAAGTTTATATTGGCAATGTGAATGTTCTGAAGTGTGTACATTAACAGCTAAACATGCACAAGCCTTTGATAACAGAATATGCTATAAAAAGGTTGAAGTAATACTTTTAAAAAAAGAAGGGAAAAACATGCATTGTGTTACCTGTCAGTCTTCTGAGTGTCCATGGCCAAACCAGAGTGTAGGAGAGAGAGAACTTTTTCTGTTCTCCCTGCATGTGTGCAGAGAGGAAGTGTTCACTGTAGTGGGGGTGTTTTTGGAATAATTTGAATTTATCCTTTAAAGAGTCATTGTAGAGTTGGATGGATATTAGGAAATGAATGTGTGTCAGTAATATGTCATTGCAATGTATTGTCATGTTTGCAATAACGTTTTTCTATGTTAACTGACTTTGATTGGGATCATTGAGCCCAAAGGTATATATAGTGCCAGTGCACAGCTCAGAGGAAAGAAGATTCTGATGTGAGAGGACTGATCTGAGAAGCCTGCTGTAAGCCAGAGCTTAGTTAGTTTTCTTGAAACATTTTTTGTTGTTGTTGTTGTTGTGATGTTTTTAACTTCTGTTGGTAGTCTATTTAAATAAAGAAGATATCAATTGATATCTGCTTAGATAAGTTTACTCCAATTGACCTCTTAGAGTTGAATAAAATACTTTCCTCATATAAGTCTTCATCTTGCCTTTTAGACCCTATTCCTTCTAGGTTATTTAAAATTATCTTCCCAGTTATTGGTAACCGTATTCTTCTTATAATTAATTCTTCTTTTACTCTGGGTTATGTACCACTGGCTTTTAAAACTGCTGTAATTAAACCCTTACTCAAAAAACGACTCTCGATCCAGGAGTTTTGGCCAATTATCGACCAATCTCTAATTTGCCTTTCATTTCAAAAATCTTGGAAAGAGTTGTTGCTGCGCAACTAACTGACCATTTGCAGGGAGTTGGTTTGTTTGAGTTGTTTTAATCTGGGTTCAGACCTAATCACAGCACTGAAACTGCTTTAGTGAAGGTCACTAATGACCTCCTGATCACATCTGATAATGGATTTGTCTCTGTTCTTGTTCTTTTAGATCTCAGTGCAGCCTTTGACACTATCGATCATGACATTCTACTTGATAGATTAGAACACTTTGCTGGACTAAATGGAACTCCGTTGCAGTGGTTTAGATCTTATTTGTCCGATAGATTTCAGTTTGTTCACATTAACAATGAAGTTTCTTCCAACTCTAGGCTCAGTCACAGAGTTCCACAGGGATCTGTGTTGGACCCTACTCTTTTTAGTGTATATATGCTCCCGTTAGGCAATATCATCAGAGACCACTGTATACATTTTCACTGTTACGCAGACGACACACAACTATACCTGTCAATGAAGCCTGATGATTGTAATCAATTAGCCAAGTTAGATGCCTGTCTTAAGGACATCAAATCTTGGATGACTTGTAATTTTCTACTATTAAACTCTGATAAGACTGAAGTCATTCTTGTTGGCTCAAAACATCTTAGAAATTCCTTCTCAAATTATGCCTTTAATTTAAATGCCGCCACTCTCACTTTGAATAGTTCTGTGAGGAACCTTGGAGTTATTTTTGATCAAGATTTGTCCTTTAATTCACATATTAAAATTGTTTCTAAGACTGCCTTCTATCATCTGCGCAATATTGCCAAGATCAGGAGCATCTTGTCACTAAATGATGCTGAGAAACTGATCCACGCCTTTGTCAGCTCTCGATTAGATTATTGTAATTCGTTATTATCTGGTTGTCCTAAAGTATCCTTAAAAAATCTTCAGTTGATTCAAAATGCTGCTGCTAGAGTTTTAACTGGTTCTAGAAAAAGAGATCATATCTCTCCGGTTCTGTCCTCCCTTCATTGGCTTCCCTTAGAATTTAGAATCAAGTTTCTTCTTACTTCTTCTTACTTTCAAAGCTCTTAATAATCAGGCCCCCCAATATATAAAAGATCTGATATTACCTTACTATCCTAATAGAGCATTACGGTCCCAAAATGCTGGCTTACTTGTGGTGCCCAGAATCTCCAAAAGTACAGTGGGAGGCAGAGCCTTCTGCTACCAAGCTCCTTCTCTCTGGAACCAGTTACCACTCTGGGTCCTGGAGTCAGACTCGGTCTCTGTTTTTAAGAACAGGGTAAAATCCTTCTTTTTTAATATAGCTTACGTTTAAGGAGGGATTTTGTGTCTTTTATCCTCACTTTTGTTCTGTTGTTATTTGATCCATACTGCTGGTTGACCTCCAATAATGTACTTGGTGTGGCCGACACACATTGTGGGCTCACGCTGCCACAGAGACAGAACTGAATGTGTATTGTGGAGTGTCACGTCTGCAAGGACTGAGGACTCAAATCTACAGGAGGTAACAAGGAAGTGTGAGATTTGTCTCTTTGTCCCACAGAAGACGCCCCGGAGGGTATTCCGGTTCATCAAGAAATGAGAGACAATGGTGAAGCTTCAAAGGGATGCTTTGTAACTGTATGTTGACTGAAGACACCATGTGACTTGAATTCTGATGCTGGAAATGTATAAAAGGGGGTTGAAGTATGATTCTTTCGCTTTCCTGCTTTGAGAATGCTAGGAGCTTGTGTTCTGTCAAATAAAGCTGGTTTATGACTGAAACTCAGCCTCGTTATTTGAGCATGCTCCTACACTGGTGACCTACGACGGAGAATGAGCAATGAGAATTCTTCCGAACCGGGCTCGGTGGAAGCCAGCCTGATGGCCGCCTCCACGCTCCGGCTGCCCGATTTCTGGCAGCACAGCCCGCGCTCATGGTTTAGCGCAATCGAGGCGCAGTTCAACCTCCGGAGAATCTCCAACGACGACACAAGATTCTACCACGTGGTAGCAAAACTGGACAGCGACACGGTCCAGAGAGTGGAGGATTTGGTTAATCATCCACCAGACAGCGACAAGTACAGCGCATTGAAAGACGCGCTGATCAGCCATTTCACCCCCTCAGTCCAACAAAGAGCAGAGGGGCTCCTGGCGCTGACGGAGGCAGAAAACGATAGACCTGCGGACCTGATGGTGAAGATGCTGCAGCTCAAAGCCTCCGAGGATGGCGAATTCATTTTCGCCCACCTATTCCTTCGAACCCTGCCACCAGCAGTGAGAGTGGCCCTGGCAGAGTCACCCCGATTGGCCAAGCGAGACTACCATGGGTTGAGCAAGGAGGCGCAGAAGTTGGTCGACGCCCACAAGCAGAACGCGGTTTCGGCCGCGGCGGCTAGTTCGGGAACGGCGTCCGGAGACAGCTTGGGTCCAGCGGCACCAGACGCACCAACAACGGCGGCGACCGGAGCCAGACGACGCGGAGCGGAGAACGGCTCATGCTTCTACCACCGCCGTTTTGCAGAGAGAGCGCACAGGTGCGTCCCACCGTGCAATTTTAAACGCCAGGACCGAGGGCCGGTAGCAGCTGCGACTCTCGGCAACGAGAACAGGCTGCTTTACCTGACGGACGCACGCTCGGGGAAACAGTTCCTCGTGGACACGGGCTCGCAGCTGAGCTTCGTCACGCCCACCTACGCGGAACGGCTGTCGCCTTCTAAAGCCCCCTGGGTGTCAGTGTCAGCAGCGAACGGCTCCACAATTAAAACGTTTGGTGAGAGGACCATGCTTCTGTCCTTACAGGGTCGTTCATTTGAGTGGACATTTATTGTAGCAGCAGTCAGTTTCAACATGTTAGGGGCTGATTTTTTGTGCTCACATGGTTTATTGGTTGATCTTGCTAATAGACGTCTGATTAATGCACTGTCTTTTCATTCTATTCCCTGCACAGTTCGGGTGGCCCCGCCAACTGCACATGCCAGCGTCTCAGCCGCGGGTGGTAAGTTTCACACTCTGCTTGCTCAGTTTCCAGCACTCACAGTCCCCACTTTTTCAGCAACGGTGGCCAAACATGGGGTAGAACATTTCATAACAACCACAGGCCCTCCCGTTTTTGCAAAGGCTCGGCGTTTGGACCCAGCTAAACTGGCCATCGCGCGCGAGGAGTTCGCTAATCTGTAAAAACTAGGCATCGTTAGACGCTCCAAGAGCGCTTGGGCTTCGCCGTTACACATGGTCCCAAAGGCTGACGGCTCGTGGCGGCCTTGCGGCGATTTCCGCAGGTTGAACAACGTTTCAGCTCATGACCGCTACCCGATTCCGCACATTCAGGATTTTTCTGTTCATTTGGCGGGGGCGCGCATTTTTTCTAAAATAGACTTGGTGCGCGGCTATCACCAGGTTCCAGTGTGCGCGCACGATGTACCCAAAACAGCGGTCATAACTCCTTTCGGCCTTTTTGAGTTCTTGCGCATGCCTTTTGGCCTCAAGGGGGCCGCGCAGACTTTCCAACGCATGATGGATGCAGTTTTACGCGACCTGCCTTTCGTGTTCGTTTATTTGGACGATATTTTGGTAGCCAGCACGTCCGAAGGCGAACATGAAAAACACCTCACAGCAGTTTTCCAGAGGTTGGCAGAGCACGGGTTAATAGTGAACCCAGCGAAATGCCAGTTTGGGGTGGCGCAGATTGATTTTTTGGGACATCGCGTTTCGGCAGAGGGAGCAGTTCCCCTTCCAAATAAAATGCGTGCCATAACAGATTTTCCACAACCTCAAACGGTTAAGGCGCTTCAGGAGTTTCTAGGGATGGTTAATTTTTACAACCGTTTCCTCCCAAGCGCAGCACGACTCATGCAGCCATTGTACACCGCGTTAAAAAAACAAAAGCCCGCAAATAAAGTCGAATGGTCTCCGGAGCGGGAGCGCGCTTTTGCCCAGGTCAAATCAGCCCTGGCAAATGCAGTTTTGTTAGCGCACCCAGTTCCAACGGCCCGCATGGCGCTCACCACTGACGCTTCCGATGTAGCGGTGGGGGCGGTAGTTGAACAGTTTGTGGCAGGTACCTGGCAACCCCTCGCGTTTTTCAGCAGGACCTTGCGCGATAGTGAACGGAAATACAGCGCATTTGACAGGGAGCTTTTGGCCCTACACTTGGCCATCCGTCATTTTCAGTTCTGGTTAGAGGGGCGACGTTTCACCGCTTTTGTGGATCATAAGCCGCTAACGTTTGCGATGGCCAAAATTTCAGAACCCTGGTCAGGCCGGCAACAAAGGCAACTAGCCGCAATATCGGAGTTTACTACTGATATTCAGCATGTCGCGGGTAAACACAATGTTGTAGCAGACTGCCTCTCGCGTGCAATAGCACCACCAAGCCCTATAGGGGCAGACTCTGTAGCCATGGCCGCGGGCCCGGGCAGCGACGCGGGAGCGCGCGCAGCCCCGGTCTGTGTTGGGTTAGATTATGCAGCCATGGCTGCGGAGCAGGTTAACGACGCGGACGTGCGCGCGCTCCAGTCTGGACCAACAGGGTTAAGGCTGGAGCACAGGGTGCAACAAAACGGTATGCCCCCGCTAATCTGCGATGTCTCCACGGGACGGCCCCGCCCTGTGGTGCCAACCGCGTGGCGTCGCCGTGTTTTTGACTTGGTCCATTCTCTCACGCACCCGGGGGTGCGCGCATCGATCAAATTGGTGGGGGAGAAATTTGTTTGGCCCGGGTTGCGCAAACAGGTCAAGGAATGGGCAGCAGCCTGCGTAGCGTGTCAGCGAGCTAAAATACACAGACACACTAAGGCCCCGTTAGAACCTTTCCACATCCCCGCTAAGCGTTTTGATCACGTGCATGTTGACCTGGTCGGCCCGCTTCCGTTATCACACGGGCACACACATCTTTTGACAATGGTAGACCGCACCACGCGCTGGCCAGAGGCGATTCCTCTGACATCAACCACAGCGGAAGAAGTTGCGCGAGCATTTTTAGCAGCATGGGTTGCGCGTTTTGGTGTACCGTCGGACATAACGTCCGACAGGGGTCCCCAATTTATTTCCGAGCTATGGTCATCGATGGCCCGCAGCTTGGGGGTGAAGATTCATCGCACCACCGCGTATAACCCCCAGGCCAATGGTTTATGCGAACGCTTTCACAGGTCATTGAAAGCAGCCCTCAGAGCGTCGCTAACGGATACAAATTGGGTAGACAAACTTCCATGGGTGTTATTAGGGTTGCGTTCTGCACCTAAGGAAGATTTGCACGCTTCCCCAGCTGAATTAGTTTTCGCTCAGCCGCTCCGTTTGCCCGGGGAATTTCTTCCTGATAATCCCGCACCTAATGGCCCCCCCGCTCAGCCGTGGCAGAGCGGCTCAGGAACAAACACGCTTCCTGGCCCGGTCCATCACAGTTTCCCACACGTTTTTGTGCCCAAGGCTTTAAAAAATGCAGAGTTTGTTTTTGTTAAACATGACGCCCAGCGTCCAAGTTTGCGGCCGTTTTACGACGGACCGTTTCGAGTGCTGGAGACCGGGCAGAAGCATTTTCTGCTAGATTTAGGGGGCAGAAGGGAGCTGATTTGCATTAACAGGCTCAAACCCGCTTTTGTTCTGGCTGAGGAGGAGGTGCAGCTCGCGAGGCCCCCCTGCCGGGGCAGGCCGCCGAGAAGACATTCTCCAAAGTCTTCACAGAGAGGTGCTAACAGCTTTAATCCACAGGTGCAGAGAGATGTTGCAGAGGCAGCCAAGCCAAGTTGCAGCAGATTCGGCAGAAGATTAAAACCTAGGCAGTTGGTGGATTGATTAGCGATGTATGGAGTGCTTTGTGTTTCTCTTTTTGTTATGCCATGCAGATTTTGCCTTACTCGACGTTTGGGGGGGGTAGTGTGGCCGACACACATTGTGGGCTCACGCTGCCACAGAGACAGAACTGAATGTGTATTGTGGAGTGTCACGTCTGCAAGGACTGAGGACTCAAATCTACAGGAGGTAACAAGGAAGTGTGAGATTTGTCTCTTTGTCCCACAGAAGACGCCCCGGAGGGTATTCCGGTTCATCAAGAAATGAGAGACAATGGTGAAGCTTCAAAGGGATGCTTTGTAACTGTATGTTGACTGAAGACACCATGTGACTTGAATTCTGATGCTGGAAATGTATAAAAGGGGGTTGAAGTATGATTCTTTCGCTTTCCTGCTTTGAGAATGCTAGGAGCTTGTGTTCTGTCAAATAAAGCTGGTTTATGACTGAAACTCAGCCTCGTTATTTGAGCATGCTCCTACACTTGGCACCTTACTGTTATGTTCTTTATGTCTGTCCTCTCCATTCTCCCTATCCCCTCACCCCCAGCCAGTCGCAGCAGATGACTGCCCCTCCCTGAGCCTGGTTCTGCTAGAGGTTTCTTCCTGTCAAATGGGAGTTTTTCCTCTCCGCTGTGGCTTAGTGCTTGTTTACAGGGGATCGTCTGATTGCTGGGTTTTTCTGAGACTGTGGGGTTTTTCTCTGCACTCTGGCACCATGAGAAGGCCTCTGTTGTGATGTGGTGCAGTATAAATAAAGCTAAATTGAACTGAATTGAAAATAAGTACTTTTCTGCTGTTCCAACTATTCATCTTTTTTTTCTGACCAACTACAACGCTTGGAGCACTCTCTGTTACAGCCCTGATCTCTCAATCTCATAGACAATTTGTGGGCACAGTTGAAAAGACATGTACGAACAAGATGGCCTACAAACCTGACTCAGCTCCACCAGTTCTGTCAGGAGGAATGGGCCAAAATTGTCATGAGTCAGATCTCAGTTTTTTTCCTCTGAGCTCTGACTCAATTTATTTCTGAGTTTTGCATGTTTGTTATTATTATGTTGTCAGTTTTCTGTATATATTTTGGTTTGTTGTCACATATGTGCCCTCCTCTCTCAGACACCCCCACTAACTGTTCATAGTCTGCTCTCCTATCAGCTGTAAGCAGTTCTGCAATCAGGTCACCTGCCAGCTCAGCCCACACCTGCTGCTCATTTGTTTGTCCAGGTATTTAAGGACTGCCAGTTCACTGTTTCACTGTGGCACTATTGTTGGATTGTTTGGAGTCAAATGGACTTTATTCCTCAAAGTTTGCTCCTCTTCTCTTCCACAGCTGCTCCGGCTCTGGAGTGCCACTCTTTGTAAGTTAGCCTTATTTGCATTTTTGTCTTGTCTGCACTGTTTTGGAATTTTGTTCTCTTTTGGTCAAAAATGTCACACTACAGTTCAACACCTGGGTCTGTCCTTCTGCCCCGGAAGGGCCAATTCATGAAAGACTAGTGCCGCCACCTGCTGTGGTTGTGATTTTTGCCCTTTTTGTGTTTTTGTTTTTTGTTTTTTTTTTTTCCACTCAGCTGCTTGTTGGAGCTTGTCATGTCCCCAGCTCTCCGGTCTCGTTCCATCAAAGGAGAATTGGCAGCGGGGTCTCCGACCGTAGAGGAGGAATGGGCAGCGGACTTCACCAAAAGTTTTGTTGATCAGGCTCTTGCTGCCCGAGGACCCAAGAAAACCTGGGAAAGGTTTCAGTGAAGCAGTGGGAATTCTTCATGCACACCCCGGCCTGTGGAATTATCCTCAATACACAGAACTGCTGTCCACGGTCTGTGTGCTCCAGCAATCATTTCCTGGATTAACGGTGAAGGTGTTTCACCTGAGTCGAGACGGAGGCTCTCACCACAGCTGACGTCCTTCTCCCCTCTTGCTTTGTTAGCCTCATCTCCAGCTCTAGCATGTGCGCCATCAACTCCACGAAGATGACATCGTCCCGCTCTGGACCGCTGGAGGAATTCCCCCACCTCTTTGGCAGCCATTTCCCTTACGCTGAGCCCGACAATTCCTGCAGCAGTATCTCTCTTTCCTTCTCCTTCACTGGCTGTCCCGCCAGCCTTCACTCTCTACGCTGCTGCTGTTACTTCTGTCCCCTTGACGTATCCTCCCGCTGCCAAGAGGTCATCCATGTTTTCCCCGGCTACATCCACCTCCATGATTACAGGGGTGGCTCCTCCACAATCCTCAGAGGCACCCAAGCTCACCATAGACACAGAGAGGGATGACTGTTTGCCTGCTGCAGCAGATAACATCGCACACAGGGATGACAAGTTTCACTTCATTCTACTGTATGTCAATTTATGATGATATGCCTTGCCTGATTCCCGATGATGAGGCTCAGGGTCTGCAGTCCCCTGAGCTCCCACCACCTGCTACAGTAATCATTTGCTCACCAGCCCTCTCCGTGTCCTCTTCTCCGGTTCCTGAGTGTCCGCTGGCCCCGGAGCTGAACCGCTGGACGATGGAGGAGCCCGTGGCAAGCACCAATGGTGAGCCAGACCCCAGCCGCCATGCCTGATGAGCCTACAGTGTGGGTCACTCCAACTGGGGCCAAAAGGACTGCTACAACCATCAAGCTTGCTGCGGAGGCTGCCACAGCAGAGTTTGACACCGAGCTGGACCTCCAATGGACCGGGCCCGAGACATCTTCACCATCTGGATCGACGGAGTCCTGGATGGTGGTGGAGCTCGAGCTCAGGCAAGTGCTCTCTCTAATTTGTCTCTTGTCAGTTTTGGAGAGGTCTTGCCTGGCTCATGGTGAGGACGGCTGGGTGCAGCTGCCCGCTGCACCTGAGCTTGCCTTGCCAGGCTCCGCGGCTGCCGGTGACCCTGACCCTTTTCTTCTGTTTGTTTCCTCTGAGCTCTCTTCCAGGGTCACCGGTGATGTTCCAGCACAGCCAGAGGTCTCCGTGGGTCCAGGTTCCCTTCCCGAGGTTGTCATGGGTGCAGCTCCCCCTGCGGAGGTCGTCATGGGTGTTCCATCCCAGCCCATGACCTCCGTGGGTGCAGCCTCCCCTCTCCCCAAGGCCGTCATGTAGGTCCCTCCTCGGTCCGAGTCCCCCATGAGTGCTGCATCCCAGTCGGGGACTCTCGTGGGTGCTGCGCCCCAGCATCAGTCCAACGTGGGTGATGCGCTCCAGCTTGATGCTGCCATGGGCACTACGCCCAAGCCCGGGAACCACTTAGGGTGCAGCATTTGCCCAGCCCAGGTCCACCGAGGGTGCAGCGTTGGCCCAGCCCAGGCCCACTGAGGGTGCAGCATTGGCCCAGCCCTGGTCCACCGTGGGTGCTGCAGAGTTCCAGCCCGGAGTCACTGCAGGTGCAACTGTCTTTCTGCCTAGGACCACCGAGGGCATCAAGGCCTCCTCTCCTTTTCCTGAAAATGTCTGGGTTTCCCCGCCATTGCCAGGCGCCATCGTGGGTCCTCTCCATCACCAGACACTGTCGTGGTGTTCTTCCATCAGCCCTACATCCCTTTACTAGGCCTCCCCGTGGGGGATCCACCTCCTGGGTCACCCCTCCGGTCCTGGTAGATAAAGAACTCAGGCCGGCTGTCCAACAGACTGAGCTGCTGGGTTGGGTGGCCCATATTCTCTGGCAGGCCATCCAACTCATTCCATCTTGCCATCTGCCTGGCCTGGGACTTCGGCCGGCCTCCTGAAAAGCTTAGTTCTTTGGCCTAGGGGGCCCAGGGGCCTGGCGTAGTGTGGGTGTGGGTCCTGAGCAGGGTCCATATTTTTTCCCTCCTAACCTGTTTCCCCCACCTCCCACCCGGGGTGGTTTTTGCTGTACCCTTTCTTTTCTTTTCTTTTTTTTTGGGGGGGGGGTCCCTTTTGGTGTTGCCTTGGAGTGTCTGGTATACATCCCTTGGGGGGGGGGGGTCTGTCATGAGTCTGAGCTCAATTATTTCCTCTGAGCTCAGACTCAATTTATTTCTAAGTTTTGCATACAAAATGTCCTCATTTCATGGGCTCAAAAGTATTTGGTCAGTTGACTCAAAAGCTATTTCATGGGCTGCATGGGCTATTCCCTCATTAATCCATCATCAGTCAAGCAGGTATGAGGTCTGGATTTGATTCCAGATATGGCATTTGCATTTGGAAACTGTTGCTGTGAACCCACACCATGTGGTGAAAGGAGCTCTCAGTGGAAGTGAAGCAGACGCTCCTTAAGCTGAAAAAAGAAGAAATCCATCAGAGAGACAGCAGAAATGTTAGGAGTGGCCAAATCGAAAGTTTGATACATTCTGAGAAAAAAGTAGTGGACTGGAGAGCTCAGGAACTCAAAAAGGCCTGGACGTCCATGGAAGACAACAGTAGTGCATGATCACAGAATCCTTTCCCTGCTGAAGAAAAAAAAACCCTTCACAGCATCCACCCAAGTGAAGAACACTCTCCAGGAAATAGGTGTTTAAGTATCTAAGTATACTATAAAGAGAAAAATTCATAATACCAAATACAGGGGGTTCACCACAAGTTCAATCAATTAATCAATCAACTTTATTTATAAAGCACTTTAAAAGCAACACTCGCTACACAAAGTGCTGTACAGCAAGAGAACATAAAAGCAGGACACTAACACAAAGGGCGCTAACACAAGAAAAAAAAAGTAAAATAAATAAAAATCCATTTCATTCAAAATCCAAGTTGTAAACCAATAATCAGCCTCAAAAATAGAAAGGCCAGATTAGACTTTGCAAAAAAGCATCTGAAGAAGCCAGACCAGTTCTGAAACAGCATTCTTTGGACAGATGAAACCAAGATCAACCTGTACCAGAATGATGGAAAGAAGAAAGCATGGAGAAGTCTCGGAACAGCTCATGATTCAAAGCACACCACATCTTCTGTAAAACATGGTGGAGGCAATGTGATGGATGGGCATGCATCTCTTACAATTTCACTGGGTCACTGGTGTTTATTGATGATGTGACCGAAGACAGAAGCAGATGGATAAATTCTGAAGTGTATAGGGATATACTGTCTGCTCAGATTCAGCCAAATGCAGCAAAGTACAGATGGACAATGACCCAAAACACACTGTGAAAGCAATCCAGGAGTTTTTTTTAAGGCAAAGAAGTGGATTATTCTGCAATGGCCCAATCATCCAGTCTTGCATGGATCTGACTTGCTCAAGACAAAAGTTAAAGCAGAAAGAACCACAAACAAGCAACAACTGAAGACAACTGCAATAAAGGCCTGGCAAAACATCACAGAGGTGGAAACCCAGCGTTTGGTGATGTCCATGGGTTCCAAACTTGAATGAATGAATGAAATCAACAAAGAAAATCAAATAGAACAAATAGGGGGGAAAAAACTTGGATTTAGACATTTTAGTTCTGACATAATTTATGTGTGATTTCCAGTTTAGTTTATTATCAACAAGGATCCCTAGGAACTTGGTTTCCAAAACTGTGTCAGTTTCAACATAGTTTATTTTAATTTTTTAGTAATTATATAATTTGCAGTTTCCAAATATTATACATTTTGTTTTTCCCAAAGTGAATAGATAATTTATTGGCAGTGAACCATTGATTGATTTGTTTAAGTTCATTTTCTACTGAATCCAGAAGCTGCTTAAGATTTTCTCCACTACAAAAAAGTTGTCATCTTCAAATAAAATACACTTGAGCAATTTAGGCACAGAACATAAATCATTAATATACAAAATAAACAGCAATGGACCAAGCACAGAACCCTGTGGTACCCCACACATCATCTTCAGCAACTCAAAGTCTGTATGACTTCGGGCAGTCATTGCCTGTCAAGGATTCTCAACAAAATACTAAAAATGAACATTTTATTTATGGCAACGTTAATTTGTCCAATTACTTTTTTTGTAACTTATATTTTTATTCATTTTTCATCATATATATTGCATTCAGATCACAGCCTACATTTAAAAACAAAGGGGCTAGAGTAAGAAAGAAAAAAAAAAGGGGGGGGGAACAAATGTTGGAGCATCAAGTTTTTAGTTTCCATCTCTTAATTCTTCTGGTTTTTCCAGCGTCTTTGGTTATTCTTTCAATTTCTGTCTCGCTGTTGCACTTTGTAGTGTTTCCATTTCCGCCATTTTTTTCCCCATAGTTCTTCTTGCATTCTTTGTCGATATGTTAGTTTTTCCATCATACGTATGTCCTCAACAATGTCAGTCTATTGCTCTTGGTCAGGAAGAACTTCTGATCGCCATTTTTTGTGATTGTTTTTTTACATGCAATCAACAAGATTTTAACTAGATATCTGTCCTCAGCCTGTATTACATTGTCTCTTTTAAGATCACATAAGTACATCAGGTTACAGTTCATTGGTATATTATATCCTAATATCCTCTGTATTGTCACATGTATAGATTTCCAGAATGATGAGATTTTGCAGCATTTCCAAAACATATGTGAGTGGTCTGCATTTTGAGCCCCACATCCCCTCCAGCATAAAGATTGGGTATTTGTATATTTTCCTTGAATCTGTGGTGTAATGAAAAAGCGAATCAGGTTTTTCCATCCAAATTCCCTCCATGTCCTTGAATTTGTTGATGTGTGTTGTGTTTTCCATATTTCCTGCCAGCTTTCTTCTGTTATGTTTAAATTTAGCTCTTTCACCCATTTCTCCTTTATATAGTTACTTGAGTGTTTGTTTGCCATAAGTTTCTGATATAGCTTTGAAATAATTCTTATTTTATTTCCTGTATATGAGCTTAAAATGAATTGTATAATCTCGCTCACATCTGTTTGGAGGTTATGCCTAATCTTCTTCATATAATAGTCTCTCATCTGCAGATATCTGAAGAATTCCGATCTTTCTAGTTTAAATTTTCTTCTGATGTTTACAAAGCTCCCGAGATCTTTTTTTCCGATATATAGATAGATAGATAGATTTGTTTATTTGACAGGGACAGTGCAATAAACATAGACAATTAATCAATGACAATCAATCTGATGTGTTGCACAGAGTGTATAGCTATTAGCTAATTTGCAACTCTTGTCCCATATTGCCCCATGCTGTGATTCCCTTGTTCACCAGATTTTTGTATCCCCTATCTTGCTTTGCCGGTTCAAACTGACTGCCAAATGCTACCCATTTCAATAGTTTTATGTCTTCCTTTATATTATACTTTTGTACTATTTTATACCACAGTTCCAAAGTAAATTTAGTGATTGGGTCTATTTGTTTGATTTGCTTATATGCATCTTTATCTCCTATTATGCTTTGTACTGGGAGTCCCTCAATTTCCTTTTCCATTTCTTTCCATTTTGCCTCATATCCTTCGTCGCACCAACATATGATATATCTTATTTGTGCTGAGTAGTAATATTCCTTTAGACTCGGTAGGCCCATACCTCCTTTCTCTTTTGGTAACTGGAGAGTTTTATATTTCACTATTGGCTTTTTACCTCCCCAAACAAATCTCGATATCATCCTGTCCCACTTTGAGAACTGGGCACCTGGAATCTCTGCTGGTAGAGCCTGGAAGAGGTAAAGTAATCTAGGTTGTATGCTGATTTTGACTGTCTCAATTTTTGAATTCAGATCCATATTTAAGATTGACCATCTATCAATATCTTTTTTTATTTCTTGTTCCAACCTATCATAGTTTGCTTTATAGATTTTGCTTAGATCTTTAGGTATGTTCACTCCAAGGTATTTTATTTCTTTTTGTTTCCAGTTTAGTTTGATCTTATCAGTTATCTGGTTTAGAGGGTTATAGTGGAATGTCAGTATTTGTGTTTTTGTTATGTTTATCTTGTATCCTGATAATTTTACAAGATTTTCTATCAAGTTCATCATTTCCATTATTGATTCGTCTGGTTGTTCAAGGTAAACTATAATATCGTCTGCAAATAGTCCAATCTTGTGTTCCGCTCCCTTTATTGTTACACCTTTTAATTTCTTATTTTGTCGTATCACTTGAGCCAGTGGCTCTATGAACAGAGCAAACAAGGTGGGCGATAAGCAGCATCCCTGCCTGGTTGATCTTTGTATATTTACTTTGTCTGTTAAGCTACCGTTTATCTTGATTCTTGCCACAGGTTCTTGATACAGCGTCCTTATGCATTGTACTGATTTTTCGTTAAATCCAAAGCGTTCCAGCACACTATATAGGAATTGCCAGTTAACCCTGTCAAATGCTTTTTCTGCGTCTAAACTCATTATTACTGCGCTTTTCTTTTCTTTATGTATTTGATTAATTATATGTATTGTTCTCCTGATATTGTCATGTGTTTGGCGTCCCTCTATGAAACCAGTTTGATCATCTTCTATCAATTCCATCAAGAATGTCTTTATTCGTTTACATATAATTGTTGTATATATTTTATAATCCACATTTAATAAAGAGATTGGTCTATAGTTTCCGCATTGTTCTCTATCTTTCCCTGGCTTTAAAATAACTGAAATAATGGCTTTGTTCCATGATGGAGGTATTTTGTTGTTGTTCAAGTCAATTAAATGACTTTAGGAGCTGTGGCGTGAGTTCTTCTATAAACAGTTTATAAAACTCAGATGGGTATCCATCACTACCTGGTGATTTACCGTTTTTAAGTGACTTAATCACATCTCTAATCTCTTGTGTTGTTATTTCTGCTGTTAGCTTTTCATTTTGTTGATTTCCTATTGATGGCAAGTCCAATGTGCATAGAAGTTTTTTAATATCCTTAGTATTTGTTTCTTCAGGTTGCGAGTATAGTTCTTGATAGAAATTATGGAATATTTCTTCGATGTTTTCTGGGTTAACTGTGGTTTTATTTGTGATGGGGTCTTTAATCTTATATACATTATTCACTGTTTGTTGTTTTCTTAACCATTTTGCCAGCAGTTTTGTGGCTTTTGGTCCCGTTTCATAATATTTTTGCTTTAGATATCTATTTTTCCTTTCAATTTCATCTATTTGTGTTTCTTTTATCTTTATTTTTTCTTCTTTAATTTCTTGGTTTATTTCTGGGTCATTTGTGCTTTGATGTTTACGTTCTAATTCCCTCAGTCTCTCACATCTTTGTTCATATGTTTCCAGTTTAGATTTATTTGCTTTTCCTGTTTCAACAATTAATTTACCTCTTAACACGGCTTTTAGTGCATCCCATAGTATTGTTGGGTCCACTTCTTCATTGTCATTCTCTTGGATATACTCGTTTATGTTTACTTTTATTCTTTCTTTCATTTTCTCATCATTTAACAGTCCTACATTAAGTTTCCATGTTGTTTGTCGTTTTCTATTGTTTAAATATATTTCCATGTATATAGGATTATGATCTGATATTTCTGCCCCTCCAGTCCGACAATTTCTCACCCTGTGTCTGTCACCTTCATTCATAAGGAAGTAATCTATTCTAGAGTGTACTTTATGGGCTGCTGAATAATGTGTATAGTCTTTTTCGAGTGGGTGCAGGTCCCTCCATATGTCTACCATACCCATTTCTGCCAGTAAGGTTCTTATGAACTTTGTTACGTGTTTTTTTGTCTTCTTAACACTTGTTGTATCAACTTCATGATCCATGACAGCATTTAAGTCTCCTCCACAAATTAGGACTCCTTCACTGTGTGTTGCTATGAGATCAAACAGATGTTGAAAAAAACCCTTGTCACTTTCTGGTGGGGCATAGATGTTCACTAATGTGATCTGCATACCATCTATTCTTCCCTTTATTATTGCATACCTGCCTTCTTTATCCTGGATTTCATGTTCACATTCAAATTGTATTTTATTTGAAATTAGTATCATAACCCCCCTTTTAGTTCCTCCCTTAAATGAACTGTAGTAGGAGTTCTTATAGCCAAATCTCTTTAGTTTCACATGTTCTGTCTTGCTCAAATGTTTCTCTTGCATAAATATAATTTCGGCTTTTTCCTTCTTGAATTTTCTTATTATTCTTTCCCTTTTAACAGGTGAGTTCAGACCATTCACGTTTAGTGTCATTATCTTAAGATTTTTACCCATATTCATGTTTTTCCATTTTTTTAACTTGTGCTCCTAGCCCCTTTAACAACAAAAATAACACATATTTATATAAAAACACATTAAAAAATCTCGACCTCCGTACTTTGGGCCTTTCTTCTGCCCACTGCTCCCTGTTGGAGGGTGGAGGGAATGTCCTCACCGAGTGAGGGGCCCTCCCTAGACCTCTAGTTACTATCCAAGTAATAGTCATTAGTCTAGAAATGTCCAACAAAAATCACTTAAACCTCTCCTAGCCGTTTGTTTCTCTTTTACCTTATCTACTTGGCCTTCATTTCTTCTGTGCCTTTCTTAATCTTTGTTATAATCTAGGCTTTCAGTTGAAAGCCTTGCAGTTTTTCCTGGGCCCGCTGCTCCACGTCTCCTCCCGTCTTCTGCCGCTCACTTGCCTCCACTCCGGCTGTCGTGATGCGTTCAGTGCCGCCGGTGCTCCAGCCGCTTCCTCTGGCACGCTCACCACAAAGCCCCGCTCCATCATGTCCCGCGCTGCCTCTCTGGCCGTGTTGTAGGTTTTTACGCCGTCCTCCCAATGAATCCTCATCTTCGTTAGCGGTGTTTGGAATCTAATTTTTTTCTCTTTCAGTGTTTTTTTAATGTTGGCATATTTCTTTCGCTGCTGCACAATTTCTGTCGGGTAGTCATGATCAAAGAATATCTGCTTGTCGCTGATTCGTATCTTTTTTTTCCACGCTTGTGTCAGGATTCTTTCCTTTACATCATATTTCAGAAAGTTTACCACAACTGACCTGGGTGGAGAGTTTGGATTCGGGTTCTGTGCCGAGGCTCTGTGCGCTCGTTGAATCTGCAGATCCGCTTCACCGGGCAGCTCCAGCTCTTTTTTTAAGAACTGATCCATGAATTTCGTCATCGAGTTGCCTTCAATGCCCTCCGGGATCCCGAAGATGCGTATATTGCTCCGTCTGGACCTGCTCTCCAGGTCGGTTATTTTCTCCTGCATCCTCTGCGTTTGCGCCGTCAGGGTCTGTAGCTGCTCGCTTGCCTCGCTCTTCCAATCTTCCAGCTCCGATATTCGGGCCTGTGCTTCTGTCATACACGCCCGTTGAGAGCGCAGCTCCTCCATGTTTTCTGCTAGCTTGCGCTCCATTTCTCTTCGGAGGCCCATAATTTCCTCCTTAATCTCTTTTTTCAGCTCCTCCTTAAGAGCCGCTAAATCCTGTTGTAGTTGTCGCTTGAAGTCTTTTAACTCTTTACCCAAACTGGCGAAGCCAGTGTTCATGGTATCGAGCCTGGCGTCCACCATTTTCTCTGCTGCAGTCACCTCGTTTTTTTGGGCCTCGTGTTCGGCGATTTCTCCTGCGTTGTTGAAGAGGAATTCTTTAATTTTACCCTGCTTTTGTCCTTGTGCCCGGCTCCTTCGTGTTTTCATCCCTTGGTTTATTGATCCGCTTATGTCGAGTTGGCCATTTACCGATGATTTTTAATCCGGCTAGGGAGAGCTCTCTGTTTAAGCATTATGTCTCTCCGCCATCATCCCGGAAGTCTCTTGTCCAATTACTTTTAAGCACCTCAAATGAGGAGGGGTTTTTTTGTTTTGTTTTTTTTGTTTTTGTTTTTTTAATGGTTGCAATTCCTAACCCCTAACTCCAATGTGGATGTGAATATCATCAAAAAGTGGTAGAGTGGTGGAGTGGTGGCCTAATTGGTAGAGCACCTGCCCCCACAACCGGGAGTTTTGCCAGTCCCTAACCCTGGACTGGCAAAATCTCGATTTGTCAGCAGTTCCATTGCTGTCAGATCCACCTGTTGTGCGGGCAAGCCCACTTCTGGTGATTTTGTTGCTGCTCTGCTGTTAGGATCATCCCTCAAAAGGATCTTCAAGCTCGTAGGTCCTGACCTTCACACGGTATTGGCTGAGATCCTTGGCTGGCGTCTCCCTGGAGTTTCCTGGGCCGTCTGAGTGGCTGTGTGGAACCAATCTCAGAGGTGCTGCAGCATGATATACCAATCTTGCTCTGAGGTGCTGACACATGCTTGCCCTAGACATGGTCTATAGGCCACAGACCCAGTTTTGACCTGGCATTGCTGCAACCAAACAATGGTTGATGCATTGCAGCCCAGTTGTACCCCCACTTCTTGTGACAACAGTCCATCCTCCAAAAGGCCCAGAGCATAGGTTTGCTTGTCACATGACAGTTGTGGCATCGTGGAGATTTCACAACATAGTGTAATGCATTTTTGTTCATCTTTACATAGGGAAAATGACCACTCCTTAAAATCACCCATTTTTGACTTTTGAGTACCCAAAACAAACAAGCTCAAAAAGACTAGAACCAGAGCTGTGAGGAGAGTGTTCTCTGTGCCCCGAAACTTGAGCCGACAGGAGAGTGTCCCCTGGTTTCAGCTGCACGGGACTCTGCACCATTGGTGAAGCAATCTCCAGTGTCAGCCGCCACGCCGCTAGTTCCACCAGTGTCAGTCGCCACGCCTGGAGGTCCATCAACTGCACCCACCATCATGCCTGCTGCCAGTGTTGCCGCAGCAGAGTCGCCGGAGTCCTGGACGGTGGTGGAGCTTGAGTCTAGGCAAGTCCTCTGTTCTGTTTTAACACCTGCAGAACTAGATAAATCTTGTCTAGCTCATGGTGAAGAGAACCAGCTGCAGATGCCCTCTGCTCCTGAGTTCTCCTTGCCGGACTCCACTGCTGCCGGTAACAATTTTCCGGTGTTTGTCTCTTCCTCCCCGCCTGAGGTGGCCGTGCCGAGGTTGGATCATCAGATAAGTGGATTCGAGACGTCCCAGCCTGGATCGCTGGAGTCCTGGATGGTGGTGGGCTCGAGCTCAGGCAAGTTCTCTTTTTGATTTTCACTATGTCTGTTTTAGAGAGATCTTGCTTAGCTGTTGGTAGGGAGGACCAATTGCAACTACCAGCTGCACCTGAGTTCTTCTCGCCGGGCTGCACTGCTGCCGGTGATTCTGATCCGGTATTTGTTTCATCTCTGCCCGAGTCTTCTCCTGAAGTCACCGAGGGTCCTTCACCTCCACCTGAGGTCACCGAGGGTCCTCCATCTCTGCCTGAAGTCACCGAGGGTCCTTCATCTCCACCTTAGCTCACAGACAGTCCTTCATCTCCACCTGAGGTCACCATGGGTCTTCCTTCTCTGCCTGAGGCCACCATGGATCCTCCTTCTCTGCCTGAGGTCACTGTGGGTCTTCCTTCTCCACCTGAGGTCACTGTGGGTCTTCCTTCTCTGCCTGAGGTCACCATGGGTCCTCCGTCATTGCCTGAGGTCAGCGTGGATCCGTTGCCTTTGCCCAAGGTCATCGTCAGCCACCTGAACTGCCTTATTTTTTTCCCTCCCTGTGGGCCTAAGTTTCTGTAAGCCACGTTATCTGTGCTGTCTTGTGGGCCATGAGTGAGTGTCTGGTTTTGGTCCCTCCTATCCTGGGGTTCCCTACCACCCTCCCAGTGTGGGTTATTTTTCTATTCCTGTTGGGGTGGGTTATCTTTTTTCTATTTTTGTTGAGGGGGTTCTTTTTGTGTTTTCTTTTTCCTTTGGATGTTACGTTGGGGTGTCTGGGCTTCACCCCTTGAGAGAGGGACTCTGTCATGATGCTGAGCACGGAGGGGGGGGGGCACTGTGCTCATGCTGGTGCATGAGCTGCACGGTGGTCCATTGGCTGCACGGTGGCGCAGTGGTTTAGCACTGTGGCAGCACAGTTTTACCCTCGGCCGGGGGATCGTGGGGATCATGAGATCGTGGGTTTGATCCCAGCCCCCGACCAACAGTGAGCTGTGTGGAGTTTGCATGTTCTCCCTGTGTTGCGCGGGTTTACTCCGGGATTTCTCCGGTTTCCTCCCGCACACCAAAAACATGTAGGTTTAGGGCGCTCGCGCACGCAGCGACCAGCAGCCGGTGGCTTGTCACCAGACTGCAAACCAAGTCTACCTACGGGTACAAATAAATAACAAAAAAAAAAAAAAAGCTTCAGTTTGTGTTTGATTACTTTCCTGTAATTTCCCTATTTCTGTTTTGTATTCATTTGTATGATGATTTTGAGTTTCCCTTTGTTTTTGTGTGTTACTAGTATTCCTGCTTCCTAGCTTTTTATTCCAAGCCCCGTCTAGGTTGTCATTTTGTCTTTGACCTTCTAGGTTGATATTATTATATTGGCTGTTTTGCTATTAGCCTTCCCTCACCTTTATTCTCAGTCCTCCTTGTGTATTTTGATTCCAGTTTTTGTCATGAATCTGGGTTTGGCTGTTCCAAACCCAGTTCTGGCTTATTATTTATTTGCCTTATTTTCTATCTGGTGCGTCAGGGAGTTTTTGACCTTCACTTCCTGACAGCTCGGGCACGTCGGGGTTGACGTCGTTTCTCACCCTGGTCCATGAGTCACACTGACGTTTGGAGGAGATGACAAGAGGGACTATCGGAGCTCAACCACGGCTTTCCATGACATGCTTCCGGAGGACCGGAGCCCGCCGCTCACTGCCCGAGCCGGAGTCCTCCTCCCCCCGCCGGACTTCTCGTCCAACTCCTGGGAAGATGAAGCAGGACCTGAGGCAGCAGTGGACACCATCACCAGTCAGGAGTTCAGACAAGTTCATCTCTGTTCTCTTGCAATGTCTCCTGAGGTGATTAATTAGATTCCTGTGGAGGAGCTTCAGAATTTGTTACCTGCTGAATCTCCCAAAACAGCTGCTGTCACGGCTCCTCATTCCCTGTCCTCTGTCTCCCTTGACTCCCCGCCGGCCCCGGGAGAGGATCGTCAGATACAGTTGAGAGTTGGAGGAGTCAACCACACACGTGAGGTTAATTCCAGGTCTAAGCAACGGAAGAGCCCTGTCACCTCATCGGCGGTCCATAACCGGACGTCAAGCCCGACCACTGCTGCGACGAAGCCCCCCTTGGTGCCAGCTGTCGTGCCGGCAGACGCCCCTTCTGCTTCAGCCACAGTTCCCATTGTTGGGTTGTCCACCCCAGCCACCAGAGGAATTGTGTATGCCACTCCGGACCTGCTCACTTCCGTGCCGTTCGGGCCAGCTCCTCCGTCAACCACGAGGAGCCTAGAAGAACTATAGGCATGGAGAGGGATGATACCACACCGTCAGCAGCAGCCAGCATTCAGACCCGGGAGGCCAGGCAAGTGTGTTTTCATTCTACTTTAATCATTAATGACAAGCCTTGTCTGTTCCCCGGGAGATAGCCTCAGGCTAGGCAGTCACCTGAGTGCTCTCCGCCTGCTGCTCCTATGATGAACTTATTTATTTCCTCTGTGTCTCCCTCCCCTGCATCGGAGTGTCCACCAGCCTTGGGGCTCGATTGTCAGGGGGAGGATGGAATACACGGTGCTGGAGGACTGCACCCCGCAGAATTGCTACGACCAGAGGAGGAGCGCTGTGGCAAACTGGAAGCATATGCCAGCGAAAGAGCATCCCCAAGCTTCAGTCTTTTTGAACACAGCACCACCCAGGTCTCCACCTCCAGACTTCATGCCGGGAGAGTTACCGGCATCAGGGGCTTCACTGGAGGAGACCACGACTGCCGAGACCATCATGCCTGCTGTGGGGGCCGCCGCAGCAGAGTCATCCCCCGGA
The DNA here is from genome assembly GCA_020510985.1 of Pholidichthys leucotaenia. Taxonomy (NCBI): domain Eukaryota; kingdom Metazoa; phylum Chordata; class Actinopteri; order Cichliformes; family Pholidichthyidae; genus Pholidichthys; species Pholidichthys leucotaenia. The sequence continues at coordinate 276,003,188 of CM035840.1, read as the reverse complement.
CCAGACCTCCAGCCGACTGGACCCCGAACATCATCGTGGTATCATCAGAGTCCTGGATGGCGGTAGAGCTCGAGCACAGGCAAGTAATCTCTCCTGTAGTTAACCTATCGATTGTTGAGAGTTCTTTCCTGGCTCCTAGGGAGGCGAGTCAGGTGCAGCCCCCAGCTGCATCTGAAATTCCCTCGCCGGGCTCTGCCACTGCCAGTGACCTTAACCGTCTCTATTCTCCCGTCTCCTTCAAGCTCCTTCCTAGGGTCGCCGGAGAGGAGCCGCCGCAACCTGGGTTGCCCATAGACGACGATGAGGGTCCAGTTGTCCCAGAAGAGGTCGACGGGGGTGCAGCACCCAACGGACTGGAGGAACCCCCACATCCTAAATCACCGGAGTCCTGGACAGCGGTGGAGCCAGAGTTCAGGTAGGTGTGCTCCATTATGTTAGCAATGTCAATGTCAATGTCACACTGCCATGGTGAGGTGGACCCAGGGCAGCTCACAGTAACCCTCGGGACCGCCACAACAGGCTCCGCCACTGTCGGCGACCCTGACCCGGTTTCTCTTTCTCTCCCTTCAGGTTCAGAGCCCCCGGCCAGGGTCGACAGAGAGCTGCTGGTCTCATCGGAGGTCGCTGAGGATCGGGGTCCAGCGCCTGGTATCATGAGGAGCATCACCTTCCTCGCTGGGGAGGCTACAGCGGGAGCAATGAGGCCCCTGATGGGGCCACTGTAGCTGCAACAGTGCTCCAGCCAGAGCCCACTGTGGGTGCAGCAGAGCCCCAGCTTGGGTCCACCGCAGGTGCAGCAGAGCTCCAGCCAGAGTCCACCGCCGGTGCAGCAGAGCTCCAGCCGGAGTCCACCGCCGGTGCAGCCACATCCCAGGCCGGGACCATCGTGGGTGCAGCCACGTCCCAATGCTGGGGCCATCACAGGTGCTACGGTCCCCCGGCCCCAAGCCTCGGACGGCAGTGGGGCTCCTGCTCCTTTGGTTGGCCGCCATAGGTCTCGAGTATGTAGGCTGCCTCTCCGCCTTCCCCTCCAGTTCTGGTGGCTCCACCACATTGGTCAGCCACCCGAAGGACTTGGCTTTCGGGCCAGGCAGGCCGCCGGAAGCTATTCTGCGGGTCGCCTGTTGGACATAGAACTTGGGCAGGCCGCCCAATCAGTCATGCCCAGCCATGCTGGGGGCCTGGGACTTTGGTCGACCCCCTGAACTTTGGACTCATGGGGAGGGGGATTAGTGTCCTAGGTGGGGGCTGTTAGGAAGGTCACTGCTCTATATTTGCTTATTATTTGTTGTATTTTTCACTGGTTGCTTCCCTCCTAACCGGTTTTCCCCCACTTCCCACCCTGGGTAATTGTTTGTTGCTGGGGGGGGGGTTCCCTTAAGGGTGTGGGTTTTTTTTTTCTTTTTTTGGCAAGCTGATGGTAGTGGGGTGTCTGGAATCCACCCCTTGGGGATGGGGGGGGGGCTGTTCCAAACCCAGTTCTGATTTATTATTTATTTGCCCTATTTTCTATCTGGCACATCAGGGAGCTTTTGGCCTTCACTTCCTGACAGCTTGGGCGTGCCCCCTTCTCCTGTCAGTGCTATCAGCTGTGCTCTGTTAATGGGTGTTCCCACACACATACACATGTGCGCACACACACACACACACACACACACACACACACACACACACACACACACACACACACACACACACACACACACTCCATTCATTCTCATTCACACACAGACACTCACTCATGCACATCTGAGGTTCATTTGTCCAGCCCACGCTTTCCCACACCGGCGATCTCTTTCCTCATTAAGTTTATTATTATTTAAGTGAGGAGTTAGTAGGAAGAGATTGTCGCAGCATTCACTCTCATTCGTGGGAGCTAGTTCTCCACTGATGTTGTACAACTCCCTTCACACATTCAGCCTGACATTTACAGACGTTCATCCCTGGATGTTAGCTGCTGACCTAGCGTGTTTTCCCTTCATCCGCCAGACTACACAGGAAGCCCCGGATCACTCCAGTTTGGAAAGACAATTGCCTTTCTCCCTGTGCCGACAGCAACTTTGCGGCACTAGGCTTTATCGTCGCCGGGCTGTAGAGATCAGGGTGTCGCCCTGTATGTCTGGTGGCCATTTTGTTCATCATTGCAATTCTCTGTATTTGTGGACATTCCTGGACATGTTATTTTCAAGGGTTTTGTTAATAAAAGTGCACAAACTTTCTCTACTCGTGGGCTTGCCATTCCTCCCTCCGTGAGTAATAGAGCACTGGGGATCATAACAGTTTTTGTACTTTCCTTTCCCTTGTCTTGTGGTTTATTCTCTCTGTATTATCTGGTGTGATCTTATTTCGTATTCACTCCATATTTATAGTCAGTACTTTTTGTATATTTTCCTGTTTTCTTTTGGAAATGTTTATTTGCACCTTTTTGTACATCTAGCATTCCATATTTATTATTTATTTTTCGCCACGGTCCTCATGTGCTTTTACTTTGACAGTGCTCATTGCTTGCTTTCTTTGTAGCTCAGGTTCGCAGGCTTTGACATCTGTCATCTGTTGTTCTGATTGCTCTCGCTCATGTGACCCACACCTGTCATTCATTGCGATCAGTTTTCCCTGCGCCTTATTTAAAGGGCGTTGCAATGCTTCTCATTGCAGCACCTTTCTCAATGGGTAGATGTTAATCTTATGTCACCCTTCTCCATGTTCAGTCGGGAGATCCCCTGGCTTATCCTCTTTTGAATTATTCTGGTGCTTCCGTGCGCCTTTGCCTCCATGTGATCCGTCCTCATACTCTGCCCTCATCTGTGTGTAAGGTTTGAGTCTTGTTATATTTTGTGTTTTCATTATTAAATGTGCAAACTCACAGCTCACGTTTGGAGTCTTCATCCTGCCCTGAAAAGGCGATTTATGACACATATATGTCTATAACTGATAGTCTCATGTAACCATAGGTTTAAAACAATGAAAATATTAAAATCCAGCAGTCTTCAAATAGGAATGAGAGGATGAGATGCACTGATCATGTTTTGTATTAACTGAGAAGAGCACCGATCAAATTGTTTTCCCATTTCTTTTCACCTTTTAGCTAAATTTAACAAGCTTCTTAAAATTACAACTGTACTGAACAGTTTCCTGTCTACTTTTATTTAAAGTGATCTACAAACCAAGACAGTTTGTTTCAGCTCACGGCTTGTCAGATATGATTGAAAGCAAGTAACCAGCTCCTGTCAAATTTAATGAAATAATCACTAAATTGTTGAAAGATATGGATTTGCAGGTATAGATTACAGAGTTTTCCTCCGGAGCAACAGTTAACGGGACAAAACTAGACTGTAATATCTGTTCGTCACTGCGTGAGACATATACATCATCTGGGCTGCAGCTGAATGTAATGAAATTCACTGTCCCAGGTTTATTTAATAAAACACACTGTGGGAGAACATGAGCGCTGAACACACATTTACTTCATTTTCTCTGTTTGATTTATGATGACTACAGAAAAAAGTGGGGCATCTGGGCCCTTTGGTTACTCTTATGCAATCCTCCTAAATTTTATTAACATTTTGCAATTTGTTCTTCCTGGACAAACTCAGATCTGGTGCTTATTGTATTGTTGTTATCATTTACAGCTATTATTGTGATGCTAATTTGACCTCATGATGTTCTGGATTTTGACAGTTGACTCTTATTCAATATTAAGGCACTTCGACTTTTCTGTTTTGTTCAAGCACTTAAGATAATTTTATTCTTGTGCTAAGAAAATTGTATTATGGACAGTTTTAATAAGCAGAAAAGCATTCTTGTTCTCAGAATATGTAAGAACACTTAAAGGATGAATATGCCACCTTTTTTTCTTTTTCATGAAATGGGTGAAGAATAAGACAATTGAAGTCACTCTCTATGCATAGCTTTGTCATTCCTTATACTGTAGAGCAAGGAGACAAAATAGCATTTCCCTGGAAATTATGTTATGAATTCACAAGTGGAGTGGTTGAGAAAAAAAAAAAAAGAGTTCTATATAAGTGCAAAGGAAAACCAATTTAAATCACCCAATATGTTCAGCTTGTAGTCAAAGAATTTCTCTTTTGTATAATAGCAGTTTTTTGTGTTTCATGGAGCAAGGACATAACATTTTGTTAGCCGCTAACACAGTCACTGTAAACTTCAATGTAACCAAAGCACTTATAGTTTAGTGGCCTCGAAATAGGTTGTCTACTTGAAGCCATTTAATCCCTTCACCTTCACAGATACAGGCCCTTGACCTGCTGGCCCTAATGGGGCTTTCAGCGACCTCAAAGCCATTAGCGTCTACAATTTAATGTAACATCTTAAGCTAAAGAGCCTTCTATCCTGCCACATGTTTGTAAATGTGTTTTCCCCATTAAAATGGAATGACACTAGACTCATTAAACGTGAACCGTCCTGCAAACAACTCCCATCACTGAAGTGGTCAACACATTTGGGAAAGAAAAAGCCCACCTGGGTATAAATGTGAAAGTACAAATTTGAGTCATGCTGCAAAGTGGGGAGGAAACGAATGAACAAAAAAGTATTCATGCTGAAAATATCCTATGGTCTATTCCTCTATGATGGAAGTGGATGTTTAGGATGATAGCTTACTAACGTGGATCGGCTCAGTAAGTGTCATATTTGTGCTTGTTCTGTTCATTACTGAAAATTATTTCTTCAGAGGAATTAGAACTGCTTTTAAATGTGTTATATAATGATGTTTCCTCTTTCACTTTGTTTGGGGCTATATTCTTTTAATCATATTTTAAGTGCGTAATACCACAAAAACATTCCAAGGTTGAACTGTACTTTCTGTGTCTGAGAATCCGCTCAGACAGAAGGAAAAAAAAAAAAAAAAAAAGGTTGGATATCAGAATCAGAATCAGAATCAGCTTTATTGGCCAAGTATGCACAACACATACAAGGAATTTGACTTTGGCTAAAAACTTGCTCTCATTGTTCAGGTGGAGGATTTAAATAAGGATTCAATGACAACAGAGTATGTACAGTAAATTACAGTCTGTCCACGTTTCTATAAAAGGATGCAAATATATACAGGAATACATGCAGTTATTTACTCAGACTAACCACACTTTGCAGAAATATATGAAAAAATATACAGTCACACAGTATATCAATGTGAACTCAGATTCAGTGATATAATGTGAATGAAGTAAAAAGCAGTGTGAGAGTTATGTGCAATGTAATAATGGATGAAAAGTCATGAGTACAGCAACAGGTAGGACTAGGTGAATGTTAGGAGTTCATCAGAGTGATGGCTTGAGGAAAGAAACTGTTCCTGTGACGGGTGGTTTTGACCTTCAGTGATCTGTAACGACGACCGGAAGATAGAAGTTCAAACAGTTTGTGGCCGAGGTGTGATGGGTCAGCACAGATGTTTCCCGCCCGTTTCCTGGTTATGGACCGATATAAGTTCTCAATGGAGGGTAGGTCGGTACCAATGATCCTCTCCGCAGACTTAATGATCCGCTGCAGTCTGGTCTTGTCCTGTTTAGTGGCAGATCCAAACCAGACAGTGATGGAAAAGCAGAGGACAGATTGGATGATGGCGGTGTAGAAGACAACCAGCAGCTCCTGAGGCAAATCAAACTTCTTGAGCCGACGCAGAAAAAAACAACCTCTGCTGGGCCTTTTTCCGGACAGTGTCTATATGGGAGGACCACTTCAGGTTCCGGGAGATTGTGGTACCCAGAAACTTGAAGGAGTCCACAGTGGACACTGTGCTGTTGAGGATGGTGAGTGGGGGGAATGAAGGAGGGTGTCGCCTGAAATCCACAGTCATCTCCACCGTTTTGGCTGGGTTAAGTTCAAGATGGTTCTGGCTGCACCAGAGGATCAGCTGCTCCACCTCCCGCCTGTATGCAGACTCATCATCATCCCGGATCAAACCGATGACTGTGGTGTCATCCGCAAACTTCAGGAGCTTCACCGAAGGGTCCTCTGAGGTGCAGTTGTTGGAGTAGAGGGAGAAGAGCAGTGGGGAAAGGACACATCCTTGGGGGGCGCCAGTACTAATTTTTCGGGAGCTGGATGTAAATCTCCCTAGCTTCACCTGTTGCCACCTGTCAGTCAGAAAGCTGGAGATCCACTGGCAGGTGGAGGGGGGCACCTTGAGCTGGAGGAGTTTCTGATGAAGAATGCCTGGGATGATGGTGTTGAACGCTGAGCTGAAGTCGACAAACAGGATCCTGGCGTACGTCCCTGGGGAGTCGAGGTGTTGCAGGATGTAATGTAGTCCCATATTCACTGCATCATCCACTGACCTGTTTGACCGGTAGGCAAACTGCAGTGGGTCCATCAGGGGGCCTGTGATGACCTTCAGGTGGTTCAGCACCAATCTCTCCAAGGATTTCATGACCACAGAGGTCAGGGCAACAGGTCTGTAGTCGTTTAATCCTGTAACAGAGGGTTTCTTGGGAACTGGAATGATGATGGAGCGTTTGAAGCAGGAAGGCACTTCACGCAGCTCCAGTGATCTGTTAAAGATCCGGGTGAAGATGGGGGCCAACTTGTTGGAGCAGACTCTCAGGCAGGACGGAGACACACCATCAGGTCCTGCAGCCTTCTTGATCTTTTGTCTCTGAAAGACCCGGCGCACCTCCTCTTCACAGATCGTTAGTGCTGGTGAGAGGTCAGAGTGGAGGAGGGATGGAGTTCCTGGGGCTGCAGATAATCCTTTTGTGTGGGTGGGAGGTGAGAACTGTAGGTTCTTTTCAAACCTGCAGTAAAAGCTGTTTAGGTCGTTAGCCAGCTGGAGGTTTTCCACAGGGTGGGGGGATGGTCTCCTGTAGTTGGTGATATTCTGCAGGCCTCTCCAGACAGAAGCAGAGCTGTTGGCTGAGAAGTTTTTTTGTAACTTCTCACTGTAGCTCCTCTTAGCAAGCCTGATCTCCTTCGTCAGCATGTTTCTGGCCCGCTTGTACAGAGTCCAGTCACCAGTCCTGTAGGCCTCCTCCTTGGTCTGACGTAGCTGCTTCAGTTTAGGAATGAACCAGGGTTTATTGTTGTTGTATATGCAGAAGGTCTTGGTCTGCACACACATGTCCTCGCAGAAACAGATGTATGACGTCACAGTGTCAGTGAGTTCATTTAGGTTAATGGCTGCAGCTTCAAAAACACTCCAGTCTGTACAGTCAAAGCAGGCTTGTAACTCCAGCTTTGATTCCTCAGTCCATTTCTTCACAGTCCTTACAACAGACTTGGAAGTTTTTAGTTTCTGTCTGTATGTTGGAATAAGATGGAGCAGACAGTGGTCAGAAAAACCCAGAGCTGCACGGGGGACGGCATGATAGGCGTTTCTTAAAACTGTGTAACAGTGGTCAAGTGTATTTGTGTCCCTGGTGGGACATTTAATATGCTGTCTGTATATTTAATATGCTGTCTGTATATATATGCTGTCTGGATATCTGTTTTTCCTATGAAAACTTCCATATCTCCCTAATAGCTGGAGTTGGAAGAAGCCTCAGTAGATAAACACTGCTTTCTGCTTTCTTGCACGTTCACAAGGAAAACATTCTGAAAGGTTACATTTGGAAATTAATCCACTGAATGTTTAAATACATTGAGGGTAGGTGGAAAAGATTCACTTTGAGTCGATACACACAGATAAAATGTGTAAAATAATCTCCTCCACTTTCTCTTAACTTTCTGATACTTCATCACTTGACCTTCACGGTGCAGAAAGAAAAACAGGTTTTTTTTGCAAATTTAAGAGAGATGTTAATGGTGTCCAAAATATGAAAGTTTTCAATCTGTTACGACTTTGATCAAACTTTTTCTGAAAAGATTTATTTCAGTTATAACTGGGATCATGTTTTAGGTAAACAAGCAAGACTATAAAGTTACACAATATACCAACAAATACATTTAAACAATATTCTACAGATTTTTGGCCATTTTCATCAAATATATATTGCTGAAAATTATCTTGTGCAATAACTGTGATCATATTTTATGTAAACATGGTTAAAAAGTTACATTGTGTACAATTACACAATATAGAGCTACATATAGTTATACAATATACTGTTCTTTGAAATTAGTAATTTTTTATTAAACATATATTGTGAAAGGCCGCCTCCCATTTGAGGTGTTTCAGGCACGTCCCACTGGGAGGAGACCCCGGGGCAGACCCAGGACTCAGTGGGGAGACTATGTCTACCAGCTGGTCTGGGAACGCCTTGGTATCCTCTCTGAAGAGCTGGAGCAGGTGGCTGGGGAGAGGGAAGTCTGGGCTTCTCTGCTTGAACTGCTGCCTCCGCGACCCGGACCTCCGGAAAAGCGGTAGAAGATGGATGGATGGATGGATATTGTGAAAGGCCCCTCCGTGGATCATCACATTGTCATGGTGGAGGGGTTTGTGTGCCCTAATGATCCCACTGGCTGTGCAAAGCAAACTGATCCTGGGAGAAATGCCAGACCAAGAGCAGCCCAGTGGATCTCTGTGAAAAAAAGTTACAACAAGGGCCCGGTGCACCCAAAGGAGCAACACGGTTCCACCCCCTCAGTGGGCTCACCACCTGCAGTGGTGCAGCACTATGCGAGCCGTGTGGCAGTTGGGGATACTCTGCTTGGACTGCTGCCCCTGGAAAAGCGGTGGAGGATGGATGGATGGCTGGATGTTCAGAAAGGTTATCTTAAGCCCCTTTCAGAATACCTTGCCATTCCAGGCAAACAGCAGTATGATCTGCGTTCTCTCTGTTGTCTGAATAGCGTTACCCACACCACTTAATCACATTCACTCTCGTGAGTCTGAAGTGGCTTGACCATCTCCAACTGCTGTGGAATACAACAGTACGGCGGCGGGTAATGCTACCTGTAGTGCAAACAATGAGAAAAAATAAAACCCAGACATGGTGCAAATAACATTAACAATAAAACCCAGCAATCCTATATACAGAAAAAGGTAGAGCAGTGATACTCATAGCTGAAAGTTTGGTGCGGTAGTGTAGGTGCAGACAGTGACAGATTGTCACTCAACGATGTTAGGTAGATTGTTGTTCTAGGCAACCACTGATCTGCTCTGAGATTGACACGGGGCAAGAAAATCTAAAGACCTGTAAAAATGCCGGTGACTCTCAACTAATCAGTAGCGCCCAGCATTGCCAGCTTCCAGGATCACAGTGCATTTGCATAACATCAGTGATATGAGTACATAAAACTTGATACACTGAAGAAATGCACTGTTGTCTGAGAGAGGTCACACCCGTGTCTCCTTCTTCTTCTTCTTCTTCTTCTTCTTCTTCTTCTTCTTCTTCTTCTTCTTCTTCTTCTTCTTCTTCTTCTTCTTCTTCTTCTTCTTCTTCTTTCAGCTGCTCCCTTTAGGGGTCGCCACTCTCACCCTATCCCTTGCATCTTCCTCTGTAACACCAACCCTCTCCATGTCCTCCTTCACTACATCCATGAATCTTCTCTGTGGTCTTCCTCTTTTCCTCCTGCCTGGCAGCTCCATCTTCAACATCCTTTGTCCAATATATCCACTATCCCTCCTCTGCACATGTCCAAACCATCTCAGCTTTGCCTCTCTTACTTTGTCACCAAACTGCTCAAGGTGAGCTGCCCCTCTGATATACTCATTTCTAATCTTGTCCATCCTAGTCGCTCCCAAAGAAAGTCTTAGCATATTCAACTCTGCCACCTACAGCTCCACCACCTATCTTTTTGTTGGTGTCACTGTCTCCAAACCATACATCATAGCAAGTCTCACTACCGTCTTGTAAATCTTCCCTTTCACTCTTGCTGCTATCCTTCTGTCACAAATCACCCCTGATACTCAACTCCACCCACTCCACCCTGCCTACACTCTCTTCTTCACCTCTCTTGTGCATTTTCTCTTGCTTTGGATGGTTGACCCCAGGTATTTAAACTCATCTACTTTCACTACCGCTACTCCTTCCATCTTCACCGTTACACCTGCCTCCCTCTAATTCACACTCATGTATTTTGTCTTGCTTATACTGACTTTCATTTCTCTTCTCTCCAGAGCATACCTCCACCTCTCCAGGTTCTCTTCCACCTGCTCCCCTTTCTCACTACAGATCACAATGTTGTCTGCAAACATCACGATCCACGGGGAATCCTGCCTGACCTCATCTGTCAGCCTGTCCATCACCATGGCAAACAAGAAGGGGCTCAGAGCTGATCCCTGATGTAATCCCACCCACACCTTGAATTCATCCGTCACTCCTACAGCACACCTCACCACCATCTCACTGTCCTCATAGATGTCCTACACCACCCTCACATATGTCTCTGCCAGTCCTGACTTTCTCTTCATCATCATCATCATAGCAGTCTGTCGGGGGCGACAATGACTGTTTCATTTAGGTCTGATCAGATTCCTCCACACAGCTCTGTAATTCGCCTTCCACTGCCAGGAACTCCTGACCTCGTTAACCTGGATGACGTCCGAGCCGGTATGAGTTGCTCTCTGACTGACCATTTCATGAAACTGCTTGCACAGCATTTGAGTACCGCTAGCTTTTGTGTTGCTAGTTACCACTAGCAACACATTCTTGGCAGATAGAGGTATTATCAGTGGCAAGGACAGGCCAGGCCAAGACAAACTGACTCCAGTATCTGTTGCAGTGACTAACCAGATGATAGGTTTGTTTATTTCTGCTCTTTGTGTAGTGCATGTCATGATGCACCGACTGGCAAAAGTCCACCATAGACCTTGCGACAGATGTGCTTATCTGCCAGGATGTCCAGTCTTACCCCGTGTAACAGGGAGTGGTCCGCCACAGATCTAGTTTTACCCATGAGGCATTTTTCTCCCCCGAGATGCGCAAGACAGTCGACTCCCTTATCAAACTTCTGTGTGGCACAAAAATAGCCATAAAAATCCAGGACTCACCTGTGATACTGAACAAGAGGTGAAATAATGCAACCTTCCTCTGCTGTCTGAAGTGCCTCCAGTGAGAGGACACGGGCATCTTTAAATGCAGTGCAGTCTCCGGCTACAGGACCGGATGTGGAAGATCTCCTGGTGTTTCTTGGTTTTGTGGTGGATACAATACCACAATTCCTCTCTTGATACCCTATCACATGCTTTCTCTAGATCCACAAAGACAGCGCATCTCCTTCTGACTTTCTCTATACTTCTCCATCAGCACACTTAGAGCAAACATTGCATCTGTAGTACTCTTTCTTGGCATGAAACCATACTGCTGCTCGCTGATTATTGCCTCTCCTCTTAACCTGGCTTAAATTCTTTCCCGTATCTTAATATTGTGGCTGAGCAACTTTATGCCTCTGTAGTTACTACAACTCTGAGCATCACCTTTGTTTTTCAGAAATGGTACCAAAACACTTTTTCTCCACTCATCAGGCATCCTCTCACTCTCCAAGATTGTATTAAACTGTCTTGTTAAAAAGTCCACTGCCATCTCTCCTAACCTGTTGAACTCTGTTCAAGTTCCCTAAAAACGCCTAAAAACAACATGCCCAAAGTAAATCAAAAGCTGTTCTTCAACCCTTTGCAGCATCTTCATGGGGTTAGTCTCATTTAAAAGAAAACACTCTGAATTTTTTGGCAAAACAGTCATAATCTCTCTAAGTGCTCCTGCCACTGAGTAACAAGAAAGTTCGCCTGGGTGTTTTTTTTTTAGATACAAATGCTTGCAAATAACATACAGGTGTCAGATACTGGCTGGAAAACACAACGGAAATGTAGAACCAAGTGTTTTCAAGCTCAGGTCAAAATTTTGTAAAAATACCACAAAAAATGAATATATTACACAGCTTTTTTCTCAGATTGTAACAAGGCTGTGTCTGTACTGGAAGACCAGAAATACAGCTTTTTTTTTTTTCAGTGCGCACTGAGACACACTAAGACGCAGAGACGTTACCGCCCGCGGAAGTCACAGAGTTCAACAGGCTAAACAACATCCATACCTCCACAGGTATGTCATCTGGACCAGCCGCCTTTCCATTCTTCATCCTCTTCAAAGCTACCCTCACTTCCACTTTGCTAATCCTCGGGATTTTCTTGTTCACCATCTTTCCTTCATCCATCCTCCTCTCTCTCTCATTTTCTTTACTCATCAGCTCTTCAAAGTACTCCTTCCACCTTCTCAACACACTCTTGTCATTTGTTAGTACATTACCATTTCTGTCCTTAATCAGTCTAACCTGTTGCACATCTTTTCCGGCTTGATCTCTCAGTCTAGCCCGTCAATACAACTTCTTTTATCCCTCCTTAGTGTCCAGCCTCTCATACAAATCACTATATGACTTTTCCTTTGCCCTTCCCACCTCTTTCATTGCCACATGCCTAGATTCCAAATACTCCTCTCTACTTTCTTCATCTCCCTGACTATCTCACTTTTTCATTGCCAACCTCTTCCTTTCCTGTACCTCCTCATTGCACCACCAAGTCTCCTTGTCTTCCTCCCTCTGTCCACTGGATACACCAAATACCTTTCTACCAATTTCCTTCAAAACTTTTGCTGTACTTTCTCAGTCATCTGGTAATTCTTCCCTACCACCAAGAGCCTGTATCAGCTCCTTCCTGAACTGTGCGACCTTCTTCCTTTTGTAACTTCCCCCACTTAATTTTTGGCTCTGCCTTCACTGATTTCCTCTTCTTGCTTTGCAAAGTCATCCTACAGACTGCCATCTGATGTTGTCTGGTTACATTCTCCCCTGCCACCACCTTGCAGTCTCCTATCTCTTTCAGATTTCTCCTTCTGCATAAGATGTAGTCCACCTTTGTACACCTTCCTCCACTCTTGTAAGTCACCCTATGTTCCTCCTTGTCTCCTTGAAGTTTGAAAAACCTATGAAGGGTTGTGGAGATGTAAATTTATGCTAATGGAACCCATGACTATTTGTAGTTTGAAAGTGGATTTAGGTAATATTATACAGTGCATCCGCAAAGTATTCACAGGGCGTCACTTTTTTCCACATTTTGTTATGTTACAGCCTTATTCCAAATAGAAATTAAATTCATTTTTTTCCTCAAAATTCTACACACAATACTCCATAATGACAACATGAAAAAAGTTTTTTTTTTTTTAGCTTTTTGCAAATTTATTAAAAATAAAAAATTAAGAAATCACATGTACATAAGTATTCACAGCCTTTGCTCAATAGTTTGTTGATGCACCTTTGGCAGCAATTAAAACCTCAAGTTTTTTTTTTGTTTTTTTTTTTTTTGAATATGATGCCCCAAGCTTGACACACCTATCTTTGGGCAGTTTTGCTCATTCCTCTTTGCAACACCTCTCAAGCTCCATCAGGTTGGATGAGAATTGTTGGTGCACAGCCATTTTAAGCTCTGTCCAGAGATGTTCAATTGGATTCAAGTCTGGGCTCTGGCCGGGCCACTCACGGACATTCACAGAGTTGTCCCAAAACCACTCCTTTGATATGTTGGCTGTGTGCTTAGGGTTGTCCTGCTGAAAGATGAACTGTCGCCCCAGTCTGAGGTCAAGAGCACTCTGGAACAGGTTTTAATTCAGGATGCCTCTGTACTTTGCTGCATTCATCATTCCCTCTATCTTGACTTGTCTCCCAGTGCTTGCCACTGAAAAACATCCTCACAGCATGATGGTGCCACCACCATGCTTCACCTTAGGGATGGTATTAGCGTGGTGTTGAGCTGTGCCTGGTTTCTTCCAAACATGACACCTGGCATTTAATTCAATTCAGCTTTATTTATATAGTGCCATATCACAACAAAAGTCATCTCATAGCACTACCAAATGCAGGGAAAACCCCACAATTGCAGAAAGACCCAGCAATCAGACGATTCCCTGTGAGCAAGCACATAGCGATGGTGGAGAGGAAAAACTCCCATTTAACAGGAAGAAACCTCTAGCAGAACCAGGCTCAGGGAGGGGGAGTCATCTGCTGCGACTGGCTGGGGGTGAGGGGATAGAGAGGATGAAGAGAACAGACATAAAGAACATGAACGGTGAGAAGCCAAGTACATTATTAGAAGTCATCCGGCAGTCTGAATCTAATAACAGCAAAACAAAAGGAGGGTTAAGAGACACAAGATCCCTCCCTAATTGTAGGCTATATTGAAAAGGAAGGATTTTACCCTGTTCTTAAAAACAGAGATCGAGTCTGACTCTAGGACCCAGAGTGGTAACTGGTTCCACAGAGAAGGAGCTTGATAGCAGAAGGCTCTGCCTTCCATTGTACTTTTGGAGATTCTGGGTATTACAAGTAATCCAGCATTTTGGGAGCGTAGTGCTCTGTTAGGATGATAGGGTAATATCAGATCTTTCATATATAAGGGGGCCTGATTATTAAGAGCTTTGTAAGTGAGAAGAAGGATTTTAAACTTAATTCTAAACTCTATGGGAAGCCAATGAAGGGAGGCCAGAACCGGAGAGACATGATCTCTCTTTCTAGAACCAGTTAAAATTCTTGCAGCAGCATTTTGGATCAACTGAAGACTTTTTAAAGATATTTTAGGACAACCTTGTAATAAATAACGAGTTACAATAATCTAATCTAGAGCTGACAAAGGCGTGGATCAGTTTCTCAGTATCATTCAGAGACAAGATGCTCCTAATCTTGGCAATATTGCACAGATGATAGAGGGCAGTCTTAGAAACAAATTTAATATGTGAATTAAAGAACAGATCTTGATCAAAATAACTCCAAGGTTCCTCACAGAACTATTCAGAGTGAGAGTAGCGGCCTCCAAATTAAGAGTATGATTTGGAAAGGAATTTCAGGTTTTTTGGACCAACAAGAATGACTTCAGTCTTATCTGGGTTTAATAGCAGAAAATTACAAGTCATCCAGGCTTTGATTTCTTTAAGACAAGCATCTAACTTGGCTAATTGATTGCAATCATCAGGCTTCATTGACAGGTATAATTGTGTGTCGTCTGCGTAACAATGAAAATGTATACAGTGCTTTCTAATGATATTACCTAACGGAAGCACATATAAACTAAAAAGAGTAGGGCCTGACACAGATCCCTGTGGAACTCCATGACTAAGCTTAGAGTTGGAAGAAAACTTATCATTGATGTGAACAAACTGAAGTCTATCAGACAAATAAGATCTAAACCACTGCAGCAAAGTTCCATTTAGTCCAACATAGTGTTCTAATCTATCAAGTAGAATGTCATGATCGATAGTATCAAAGGCTGCACTAAGATCTAAAAGGACAAGTACAGAAACAAGTCCATTATCAGATGCGATAAGGAGGTCATTAGTGACCTTCACTAAGGCTGTTTCAGTGCTGTGATGAACTCTGAACCCAGGTTGAAACTCTTCAAATAAACCATTTCCCTGCAAGTGGTCAAACAATTGTGCAGCAACAGCTCTTTCTAAGATTTTTGAAATGAAAGGCAGATTAGAGATTGGTCGATAGTTAGCCAAAACTCCCGGGTCAAGCGTTGGCTTTTTGAGTGAGGGTTTATTTTCAGCAATTTTAAAAGCCTGTGGTACATAACCCAAAGTTAAAGAAGAATTAATGATATGAAGAATACGACTACCAATAATTGGGAAGACTATTTTAAATAACCTAGTAAGAATAGGGTCTAAAAGACAAGATGAAGGCTTAGATGAGGAGATTATTTTATCTAACTCTAAAAGGTCAATTGGAGTAAACTTATCTAAACAGATATTAATTGAAGGAGTTGTAGTAGTTAATGTACTTAAGTTTACGGTGAGAAGAATCTGATTGATTTTATCTCTAATAGATAGAATTTTATGATTGAAAAAGTTCAAAAAGTCCTGACTAGAAAGCTCAAGGGGGATGCGAGTCCTGACTCTTTGTCAGCCTGGCTATAGTGTTGAAAAGAAACCTGGGGTTATTCTTATTCTCCTCTATTAATGCAGAGTAATAACTTGTTCTAGCTTTTCTAAGAGATTGTTTTGTAAATTAAGAGATGATTTCTCCACACTAAATAGAATTCATCTAAATTAGTAGAACGGCATTTTCTTTCTAATTGACGAGTCTTCTGTTTTAAGCTACGAGTTTTTGTGTTAAACCAAGGGGTTAGAAATCTCTGGTTAGACTTTTTCTTTTTTAAAGGGGCCACCAAATCTAGAGTCTGAAGCAGAGAGGATGTAACACTATCTACCATGCTATCAATTATGGAAGGAGCAGGCTCTCCGTCTTTTATTTCTGTTGTGTTGACACATGGTATAGAGGAGACAATCTGCAAAAATTTGGTAACGTCATCTGAAAGACATTTGCTGTAGTAATATTTTTCTTTAGGAGTCAAATAATCAGAAATAGTGAAATCAAAGGTTAACAGACAATGGTCTGACAGTACAGGATTATGAGGAGACACTACCAGATTTTCTATTTCTATACCATAAGTCAGAACAAGGTCCAACGTGTGGTGGAGATAATGGGTAGAATTTTCTACTTTCTGGGAAAACCCCATTGAGTCTAAAATTGAATTGAATGTCTTATTTAGACAGTCACTATCTACATCAACATGTATATTATAATCCCCAACATCCTGAGCAATCTGATTTCAGCATCTGATTTCTGATTTCAGCACTAAATCAGCTAAAAATTCAGCAAATTTGGATAAAAACTCTGAGTAGGTCGAGGGAGGATGGTTCAGGAGGACGATTCAGCCTCCCGAATCTTATAGAGGTTGGAGAGTCTCACTTCCAACTCAGAAACCTTCCTAGGGAGGGACACGCAGCTGACACACGTCGGGGATGGAGCCATGACGTTCCAGGCGATAGGTGGATAGCCAGCCAGCCAAAAACAGCTAAAAACAGGTTAGCTAAAAACAGCTTAAAAGGCTTAAAAACAGGTTAGCAGGTTAGCCTAGCCCGGTAAAACAGCCCAGCCGGGCATTCAACCCACCCGCGCGTCTGATCAGGCTTTTCTGCTCGGCAAATACCTAAGCTAACACCAAGCAAAAACTAATATCAGCAAAAAGAGATAAAAAATTAAAAACAAAAACAATAAAAACAAACAAAAGCGGACAAGATAACTCTTTGACGTGACCAGACGTTAACAGACGGCAGCGCATGCGCACTTCACAATTAAAAGTGAAAATTAAAAATTACACCAAAGAATTCAATCGTCTCATCAGACCAGAGAATTTTGTTTCTCATGGTCTGAGAGTCCTTCAGGTGCGTTTTGCAAACTCCAGGGGCCTGCCATGTGCCTTTTACTAAGGAGTTGCTTCCATCTGGCAACTCTACCATACAGTGGATTGCTGCAGAGATGGTTGTCCTTCTGGAAGGTTCTCTTCTCTCCACAGAGGAACACTGGAGCTCTGACAGAGTGACCATCGGGTTCTTAGTCACCTCCCTGACTGGCGACCTCTTAGTCACCTCTTAGGAGGTGACCTCTTAGTCACCTCCCTGGCGCCATCTTGGCATCGAACCAAGATGGCGCCCACAGCGGTTGACATGGTGCTTCGCTGCGCTCTTTGTTTGTTTTTGTTTGTCAATTGTGTGTCTGCTTGCACTTATATCCGTGAAGAACTTTTAAATATCAGGACTTTGACCCCCACGGACCTCCTCCCAGTTTTTCTAGCCCCTGCCGCCGATCTGGTTTATTGTTTGGCTCGGAAAGTGAGACGACGGAAGAGAGGAAGACGAGCGGGCGCTCTCGTACGACTTCGCAGGAGAGGCTCGCGAACGGCGCTGCCTGGCATATTTCTGTCCAATACCAACTCTCTCTCTAACAAGGTGGATGAACTGAGACTGCTGATGCGTTTTAAGGACCTCGCCTCCTCAGCTGTCCTCTGCTTTACTGAGACCTGGCTCCGGGAAAATATACCGGACAGCGCGCTGCGCCTCGACGGCTTCCAGCTCTTCCGTGCTGATCGTGACACAGAGCTTTCCGGCAAGACCACAGGAGGCGGTGTCTGCTTCTACATCAACTGCAGCTGGTGCTCTGATGTAACGGTAATTTCCAAACACTGTTCTCCTGCCTTGGAATTTCTTGTTATCAATTGCAAGCCCTTCTATTCCCCGCGGGAGTTTGCTTCTTTCATAATGATCGCTGTGTACGCCCCTCCCGACGCGGACACGCGCGAAGCTCAGCGCGTGCTCGCGGATCACATTCAACACACAGAGCGGAGTTTTCCAGACTCGCTGATTATTGTGGCTGGCGACTTTAATCAGTGCAATCTGAGCCACGATCTCCCCCGCTACAAACAGTTTATTAAATGCCCCACCAGAGGATTAAACACACTGGATCACTGTTACACCACAGTGAAAGACGCATATCGCGCTGTCCCTCGAGCTGCGCTGGGATTATCTGATCACGTGATGGTTCACCTCATTCCCACATACAGACAGAGATTGAAGCTCACTAAACCTGTTGTGAGCACTACGAAGATACGGACCAGTGATGCTGAGGAGAAGCTGGAAACGTGCATGGAAATATCTGACTGGGGCATGCTTAAAGGAGCCACGCATGATCTGGATGAGTACACGGACACTGTGAACTCATATATCCACTTTTGTGAAGAGAACATTCTTCCATCACACACCAGGGTGAGTTACTCTAATGACAAACCCTGGTTCACAGCTAAGCTCAGACAGATCAGGAAGGAGAAGGAAGCAGCGCTGAAAAGTGGAGACAGGGACTGCTACAGGGAGGTTAAATACCGGTTTAACAGAGAGCTGAAGAGGGCTAAATCTGAGTACTCAGAGAGACTCCAGCAGCAGTTCACTGCTAATGATTCGGCTTCCGTGTGGAGAGGACTGAGGCAGATCACCAACTATCGGCCTCAGGCTCCTAAAGGTCAGGATGACAAAGCCCTTTGTCAGAGACTGTCCCAACACTATGCCCGTTTTGACACCTCGTCATCTGTGTCCAACTCCCCCCCTCCCTCCAGCTCCACAGCCTCCACATTCCCTACTTCATTTAAGGCACCCCCCCTCCTCCCCCCCTCCCCTTATCATCAGTGAGCAGGATGTGCTCAAACAGTTCTCCAGACTGAACCCGCGCAAGGCCCCCGGCCCAGATGGCGTGTCTCCCTCCACCCTGAGACTCTGTGCGAAACAGCTGGCTCCTGTATTCACAGACATTTTTAACACCTCCCTTAAGTTATGCCACGTGCCATCCTGCCTCAAATCCTCCACCATCATCCCTGTCCCCAAGAAGCCACGGATCACTGGACTTAATGACTACAGACCTGTAGCGCTCACCTCTGTAGTCATGAAGTCCTTTGAGCGCCTGGTCCTGTCCCACCTCAAGTCCATCACCACCCCTCTCCTGGACCCGCTGCAGTTTGCCTACCGAGCCAACAGGTCTGTAGACGATGCAGTCAACCTGGCCCTCCACTCCATCCTGCAGCACCTGGACTCCCCGGGAACCTACGCCAGGATCCTGTTTGTGGACTTCAGCTCCGCATTCAACACCATCCGCCCCGCTCTGCTCCGGGACAAGCTGTCCCTGCTCAATGTGCCTGACTCCCTCTGCAGGTGGATCATCGACTTCCTGACGGACCGGAGGCAGCATGTGCGGCTGGGAAAGACTGTCTCAGACTATACTAGCATCAGCACCGGATCACCCCAGGGCTGTGTACTTTCCCCCCTACTCTTCTCCCTTTACACCAACTCCTGCACCTCCAGCCACCAGTCTGTCAAGTTGATCAAGTTTGCGGACGACACCACCCTCATCGGGCTCATCTCCAACGGCGACGAGTCCGCCTACAGGAGAGAGGTGGCCCAGCTGGCGTCCTGGTGCAGCAATAACAACCTGCAGCTGAACGCTCTGAAGACAGTGGAGATGATTGTAGACTTCAGGAAAGTCACTACTCCTCTGCCCCCCCTCACCCTCTCAGGCTCTCCCATCACCACTGCTGATTCCTTCCGCTTCCTAGGCACTACCATCACCAGGGACCTCAAATGGGAGCTGACCATCAGCTCACTCATCAAAAAAGCCCAGCAGAGGATGTTCTTCCTGCGGCAGCTGAGGAAGCTCAAGCTACCCACCAAGATGTTAGTGCAGTTCTACACAGCCATCATCGAGTCCATCCTCACCACCTCCATAACCGTGTGGTACGCAGGAGCCACTGCCAGGGACAGACTAAGGCTGCAGCGCGTCGTGCGCACTGCTGAGAAGGTGATCGGCTGCAAGCTCCCATCTCTCCAGGATCTGTACATCTCCAGGACCCGGAGGCGTGCTGGCCGGATCATAGCCGATCCCTCACACCCTGGTCACGTACTGTTTGCCCCCCTCCCCTCTGGTAGAAGACTTCGGTCCATCCAGACTAAAACCTCCCGTCACATGAACAGCTTCTTCCCCTCTGCCATCAGACTGCTGAACACTAAGTGACTTATTGACTCTCGTGCACCATGTACAGCAGCTCAACCAGACTCATGTCAATCATCACTGTTTTCTTCCTGCATTACCGACTGCACTATATAGTTCTCCACAGTATCTGCTGCTGGCTAATATATATTTTAACTGTTGACCAGTATCACTTAATCTTATCCTACACTTTATTACATGTATAGTTTATTTCTCTTATCTTATCATGTTTAATGTTGCAGCATTGTACCGAGACAAATTCCTAGTTTGTGTACTACATGAACAATGGCAATAAACCTGATTCTGATTCTGATTCTGATTCTGATTAAGGCCCTTCTCCTCCAATCGCTCAGTTTTGACAACCGGCCAGCTCGAAGAAGATTCCTGGTGGTTCCGAACTTCTTCCATTTACGGATGATGGAGGCCACTGTGTTAAATGCGACCTTTAAAGCAGCAGAAATTTTTCTGTACCCTTCCCCAGATTTATGCCTCAAGACAATCCTGTCTCGGAGGTCTCCAGACAATTTCTTTGACTTCATGCTTGATTTGTGCTCTGACATGCATTGTCAACTGTGGGACCTTATATAGAGAGTTGTGTGCCTTTCCAAATCATGTCCAATCAACTGAATTTACCACAGGTGGACTCAAATTAAGCTGTAGAAACATCTGAAGGATGATCAGTGGAGACAGGATGCACCTGAGCTCAATTTTGAGCTTCATGGCAAAGGCTGTGAATACTTATGTTCATGTGATTTCTTAGTTTTTTCATTTTTAATAAATTTGTAAAAATCTCCCCCCCCCCCCAAAAAAAAAAAAAAAAAAAAAAACTTTTTTCACATTGCCAATATGGGGTATTGTGTGTAGAATTTTGAGGAAAAAAATGAATTTAATCCATTTTGAAATAAAGCTGTAACATAACAAAATGGGAAAAAGTGAAGTGTTGTAAATACTTTCTGGATGCACTGTCAGTATCTTTTTAGGTAAACATGGCTAGAGGAGTTGGACTGTCTATAATTCACATTATTTTCATTTAAATTAACTTTCTTAGGGCTGTGTGACCTTATAAATCTCATCTACAATTTGATCTCTCATCTCAGATCTGAACTACTTTTCATGTGGTACCAGATCATATCACTCTATAAATTTAAGAAATCTGTGTGTCTGTCTGTGTCACGATCATAGGACATCATAGGATGGCCTATGATGTCTGCATTATGTCCTTTGATGATCCTATGATCTCAGGCTACATAGGACTCGCGATGCCATCATATAGGCGATGCTGTCATATAGACAATAGGACTGGCTACAGTGGGGCAAAAAAGTATTTAGTCAGCCACCAATTGTGCAAGTTCTCCCACTTAAAAGATGAGAGAGGTCTCCAATTTACATCATAGGCATATCTCAACTATGAGAGACAAAATGAGAAAAAAAAAATCCAGAAAATCACATTGAAGGATTTTTCTTTCAAAGGTCTTTTTATTATTATTAATTGAAGTATCAATACAATACAAAGTATTAGAAATTTTCATTTTTGTTTCAACCAAACAGTAAAAAACTAGAACTTAAAGCCAACAAATGTAAATGCTTCAAAGCACAAAAACCTTTAAATAAACAATAAAAAAATAAAAAAAAATACAAAGAAAAATTGTGTGTGTGAAGTGGGGGTGGGGTAAAGGGGATATGAGCTACTCAGAAACTATAATCGTGGGTCTTTCAAAGAAATCAAGAAACGGGCGCCATAATTTATAGAATTTGTTTTCAGAGCCACAGACTGTATATCTGATTTTTTCTAAATCCAAACAGGACATTATATCTTTTATCCACTGTAAATGTGAAGGAGGCGAAGAGTCTTTCCACTTCAGTAATACAGCACGTCTGGCCAATAATAATGAAAATTTGAATACTTTTAATTTGGAACTTGGCAAGACAAGTTCTGGAGCCACACCAAAAATGGCGCATAATGGATCAGGTTTAATTTGATATTGCAGGACTTCAGACATAGTGATAAAAACAGAATGCCAAAAATTCATCAATGCAGGGCAGGACCAATACATGTGAAGCAAAGTGCCAGGAGCGCTACCACACTTTTCACAAGTTGGGTCTATATCCGAGTAAATACGTGCTAACTTAACCTTGGACAGGTGCATCCGGTGTACAATCTTAAATTGAATAAGAGCGTGACGAGCACACATTGATACAGTGTGAACCTGGCCAAGAATAGAGTCCCACAGTTCATCAGTAAAAGTAAAATTAAGATCTTGTTCCCAGTTCAATTTGATAGCGGCCAGAGAAGAAGATTGTAAATTTGAAATTAAATTATATAAAACTGACATTACCCCCTTAGAAGTTGGTTTAACTAATAAAAAATCATCTAGAGGATTATCAGAAGGTTTTTGAGGGAATTGTTTTGTCATGGTTTGCACATAATGTCTGACCTGGAGGAAGCGGAAAAAATGTGTAGAAGTGATGTCGAATTTGGTGGAAAGTTGAGAAAAACTTGCAAATTGACCATCAAAATATAAATCCGCAAAAGATTTTAAACCTTTTCTGTGCCATATATGAAATGCACTATCAATAGTTGATGGGGTAAATAAATGATTTGCGGCAATTGGACTTCTAATGGAAAAAAACTGAAGACCGAAATTTTTCCTGAATTGAGACCAAATTCTAAGAGACTGACGAACTACTTTATTATTACCCAGTGTAGACAAAGCAAGGGGAAGTGGTGAACCTAAAATTGCCGGTAGGGAAGTTTGATTGTCCACATGTGACTCCATAAGGATCCAAATAGGTGATTTGGGTTCCAGATAAAAATGTTTCCAATATAACATGCACCTGATATTTGCTGCCCAGTAGTAATATTGAAAGTTAGGCAGAGCCATGCCACCTACTGATTTGGGTCTTTGAAGAAAAACTTTCCTCAATCTCGGATGTTTACCATTCCAAATAAATGAGGTAATCAGAGAGTCCAAAGACTTAAAAAAGGATTTAGGAATAAAAATGGGGAGACATTGAAACAAATATAAAAACTTTGGAAGTAACATCATTTTTACAGAATTGATTCTGCCAATTAAAGACAAGGATAATGGGGACCATTTGGAAAGTATTAACTTGCACTGGTCAAGTAAGGGGAGAAAATTATTTTTAAACAAGTAATTAAATTGTTTAGTGACACATATCCCAAGATAATTAAAATGATCAATAACAACCTTGAAAGGAAAATTTTCAAAATTCTGAACTTGAATCTTTTCATTAATCAGAAACAGTTCACTCTTATTAAGATTAATTTTATAACCAGAAAACCTACTAAAACTATCCAAAATATTAAGTATAGCGGGTAATGAAGTAAGTGGGTTGGAGAGAAATAATAAAAGATCATCAGCATAGAGTGAAACCCTATGCTCAATGCCACCCCTACGAATGCCTAGAAAGTCCCGGCTCCCACGGATTGCAATAGCTAACGGCTCAACTGCCAAGGCAAAGAGCAACGGGCTCAAAGGACAGCCTTGCCTCGTACCACGGTAAAGTCTAAAATAGTCAGAATAGCGACAATTAGTTAACACTGAAGCTAAAGGACTAGCATAGAGAAGTTTAATCCAGGAACAGAAGGAAGGACCAAAACCGAACCTCTCCAAAGTAAAAAACAAATACTCCCACTCTACCCTATCGAATGCCTTTTCAGCGTCCAAACTAATAAGACATTCAGGTATGTTGTGGTGAGGAGTATAAATAATATTAAACAACCGCCGCAAGTTAAAAAAAGAATGGCGATTTTTAATGAAACCGGTTTGGTCCTGTGAAATTATAAAAGGAAGAATCTTTTCCAACCTTGAAGCTAACAACTTTGACAAAATTTTAACATCGGTATTTAACAAGGAAATAGGCCTGTAAGAAGCACAATCAACAGGATCCTTATCCTTTTTAAGCAACACAGTGATACAGGCCTGATAGCATGAAGGAGGAAGTGTACCAGAGTCAAGCGACTCTGTAAAAACTTGACAAAGGAAAGGGGCGAGGTCATCAGAGAATTTTTTGAAAAAATCAGCGGAAAACCCATCAGGTCCTGGAGATTTTCCTGATTGCATGGATGATATTGCCAGCTGAATTTCTTCTTTTGTGATGGGAGCTTCTAAAATTTGCCGAGATTCTGAAGAAATCGAAGGAATATCAATAGAATCAAAAAAAATTTCCAAATCCTTTAAGTTTGTTGTATATTCTGAGGTATATAATTTGGAATAAAATGACCTGAAAATATCATTAATCGCTTGTTGGTCAGATGTCACCTCTCCTTTATCTGTCCTAACTCCAGTAATAATTTGCTTAGCTCTAATACCACGTAGTTGATTAGCTAGAAGTTTACTGGTTTTTTCGCCATGTTCATAAAATTCACTCTTGTTCCTTATTAAACAACCTTCAATTTGTCGAGTAGAAAGTAAATTAAGTTTAGTTTGTAATGTCATACGTTCCTTGTACAGAGCGGGTGATGGAGATTGAGCATATTGTCTGTCAATGTCCAGGATTTGATCTAAAATAGCCTTCTGTTCCTGTATTAAGGATCGTCTTTTAAATGCTGCCAATGAAATAAATTCCCCCCTAAGAAATGCCTTCATGGCCTCCCATATCGTTTTATTTGACATACCAGGAGTTTTATTTTCTTTCAAAAAAAAAATAATTTTAGAAGAAATATTCGCAACCAATTTTTCATCTGTAAGTAATAATGGATCCAATCTCCAATGCTTTCTCATGGAGTCACATCCATGGAGGATCATTTTAAGTACAAGAGGGGCATGATCAGAAACCGAGATGCTATCATAACTGCAAGAGCAAAGGTTATTAATTAATAAATTGTCAACAAAAAAATAATCTATTCTGGTATAAGTATGGTGTACGTGAGAGAAAAAAGAATAGTCCCTGCCGTTAGGATGTAAAAAACGCCAAGGATCTGTAAGGCTATATTCCTCAAGAAAAGACTTAACATAAGTTGCAGATTTATTAAGACTAGCAGGTTTTGAAGATGAGCGATCTAAGATCGGATCCATATACAAATTAAAGTCACCCCCAAGAATTAGAGAATGAGTATTTAAATCTAGAAGTTGCGAAAAAAGGTTGCGAAAAAAGTGCACATCATCAAAATTCGGTGCATACAGATTAGCCAAAGTGACATGTTTATCGCCAAGTTTACCTGATACTATTACAAATCGTCCATTTTTATCTGATACAACATTAGAGGGAATAAATGGGATATTTCGATCAATAAGAATAGCAGCGCCCCTGGCCTTAGCTTTAAAATTTGAATGAAAAAATTGTCCTGACCAACATTTTGACAAACGCAAGTGGTCGGAATCCTGCAAATGGGTTTCCTGCAAAAACAGTACCCCAGGCTTAAATTGCTTTAGACGTGACATGACTCTCTTTCGTTTAATTGGATGGTTCAACCCCTTCACATTCCAGCTTACCAAAGTAAGATTACTATTCATTCAAAGAGTAAAATTTATATATTATGTTGTGTAGCCCAAAGAAGAATAAAGTGAGGTACGGGTAAAAAAAAAAAAAGGAAGGGGTAAGGGGGGTGTAAATAAAACCATAACAAAAAAACAAAACAAAAAAAAAAAAAAAAAAAAAAAAATAAAATAAAATAAAATAAAAAAATCCAACAACCAAACCTATAACAACACTCCAGCCGGTTGCAAAAAAACAGCAACCGCTCCATCTCCAGCTCTATTTTCATCCTAACAGAATGCTCCCATACAACTGGCTTCAATCCTGCATAATATGAACGTTTTACCCTAAAAAAAAAAAAATAAATAAATAAGATAAAATTAAAAAAAAGAATTAAGTAAACAACAACGTATAGGGAGCCAATTTACCTTGTTTTTAAACATCTGAAAATGCATCAATGTCCAGTCAGTGCAGCTTCAATGAAGTAACAAGCAGCCCAGCGCAGCAGCTGGTCAACCCAGAAATGTCCAGTTCAAGGCGAAAATTGCTGGTTTCTCTCCATAGTTTGCATGAAGCGGGTGGCCTCTGAGACGGACGCCAGCCACTGGTTTTTGCCGTCTGGAAGAGTTATCCGGAGCCTGGCGGGGAAAAGAAGAGAAGGACGAAAACCTCTCTTGTACAACTCGGACATAACCTCCTTATATTCGGCTCGTTGCTTCTGAACGTCGGCGTTATAATCCTCGTAGAACTGAAGTTTATGCCCACGATATTCCAAAGTCCCACGGCGTCTCCGCGCTTCTCTCATCACCAAGTCTTTGGTCCGAAACCGGTGGAAACAAATAATGACAGCGCGCGGCTTCCCATTCGGACTCGGCTTGGACATGAGGCTGCGGTGGGCTCTATCCAGCTCTGGGGGAGATGGCAAAGTTTGTGCGCCAAAGACGTCCACCAACAGCCGAGAAAAAAATTCAGATGGCCGTGGACCCACATCAAAGGACTCTGGCAGACCCACCAGACGAATATTCAGCCTCCTGCTTCTTCCCTCCAGGTCAGAAAGTTTGTTTTTCAAAAGTTTGTTCTCCTCCTGTATTGACTCGCATGTAACTTCAAGCGCCGCTAGGCGCTGGCTGACGTCCTCCGCGTTGTTTTCAAGGTCGCCAATGCGTTGCTCCTGGTTCGCCACATCTGCTTGAATCTTGTCCAGCTTACCATTAATAAGTTCAAATGAAGCTTTGAAGTCAGCAGCTATGGACATTCTGTGTTGCTCTAGCAAGGCAACAAGTGCAGGGTTAAGGCTGATACTAGCATCCTCAGCTAAGCTGGTGTTAATATTGTTCCCTGCTGCCTCCTTTTCAGTCTGCTTTCTTGTTTTGGACATATTTCAAAACAGATTCTGCACGTATTAAATGTCCAAAACATTAACAGCTTACAGCAAAATAGGGTTTAAAAAGTAAAGAAAAAAATATAGCAGGAGCCAGCAACGCACACACCTACTCCATTGCCAGCACACCTGAAGCCAATTCCTCACATTGAAGGATTTTTAATGAATTAATTGGTAAATTCCTCAGTAAATTAAGTATTTGGTCACCTACAAACAAGCAAGATTTCTGGCTCTCACAGACCTGTAACTTCTTCTTTAAGAGGCTCCTCTGTCCTCCACTCGTTACCTGTATTAATGGCACCTGTTTGAACTCTTTATCAGTATAAAAGACACCTGTCCACAACCTCCAACAGTCAGACTCTAAACTCCACTATGGCCAAGACCAAAGAGCTGTCAAAGGACACCAGAAACAAAATTGTAGACCTGCACCAGGCTGGGAAGACTGAATCTGCAATAGGTAAGCAGCTTGGTGTGAAGAAATCAACTGTGGGAGCAATTATTAGAAAATGGAAGACATACAAGACCACTGACAATCTCCCTCGATCTGGGGCTCCACGCAAGATTTCACCCCGTGGGGTCAAAATTATCACGAGAACGGTGAGCAAAAATCCCAGAACCATATGGGGGGACCTAGTGAATGACCTGCAGAGAGCTGGGACCAAAGTAACAAAGGCTACATCAGTAGCACACTACGCCGCCAGGGACTCAAATCCTGCAGTGCCAGACGTGTCCCCCTGCTTAAGCCAGTACATGTCCAGGCCCGTCTGAAGTTTGCTAGAGAACATTTGGATGATCCAGAAGAGGACTGGGAGAATGTCATATGGTCAGATGAAACCAAAATAGAACTTTTTGGTAAAAACTCAACTTGTTGTGTTTGGAGGAGAAAGAACACCATACCTACTGTGAAGCATGGGAGTGAAAACATCATACTTTGGGGCTGTTTTTCTGCAAAGGGACCAGGATGACTGATCCGTGTAAAGGAAAGAATGAATGGGGCCATGTATCGTGAGATTTTGAGTGAAAATCTCCTCCCACCAGCAAGGGCATTGAAGATGAAACGTGGCTGGGTCTTTCAGCATGACAATGATCCCAAGCACACAGCCCAGGCAACGAAGGAGTGGCTTTGTAAGAAGCATTTCAAGGTCCTGGAGTGGCCTAGCTAGTCTCCAGATCTCAACCCCATAGAAAATCTTTGGAGGGAGTTGAAAGTCTGTGTTGCCAGCGACAGCCCCAAAACATCACTGCTCTAGAGGAGACCTGCATGGAGGAATGGGCCAAAATACCAGCAACAGTGTATGAAAACCTTGTGAAAATTTACAGAAAACGTTTGACCTCTGTCATTGCCAATAAAGGGTATATAACAAAGTATTGAGATGAACTTTTGTTATTGACCAAATACTTATTTTACCGAGGAATTTACCAATTAATTCATTAAAAATCCTTCAATGTGATTTTCTGGATTTTTTTTTTTCTTATTTTGTCTCTCATAGTTGAGGTATACCTATGATGAAAATTGGAGACCTTTCTCATCTTTTAAGTGGGAGAACTTGCACAATTGGTGGCTGACTAAATACATTTTTACCCCACTGTACCTATGATGTAGTGTCCTATGATGCCTGCCTTGATGTCTTTATGATGTCATATAGACCATCACTCATGATGCCTTCCTTGATGTACTTGATGACTGGCTACTGATGATGTAGTGTCCTATGAGGCCTGCCTTGATGTCTTTATGATGTCATATAGATAATCACTCACGATGCCTGTCTTGATGTCTTTATGATGTCATATAGACCATCACTCACCAAAGAAGAGATACGCATCACCCGATTACGAATAGGACACAGCACTTTAAACCACACCCGCAATTCTATAAAGCACGTAAACTGTGGAATGAGAGTTGCCAGAAACAGGAAAGAAGAGATACTCATCACCCGATTAAGAATAGGACACACCAATTTAAACCAGACGCTACGTTAATGGAGAGCAATACAGTGAAGTGAACTGCTGTACGTCAGGAAAGATACCCTGAAAATGACACAGCTGAGGTTCGAGCAGTACCTCGCAGGCATTACTGTGTTGCACGTCACAAAAGATGCCGTGAAGATGAAACACCTGAGGTTCGAGCACGTCAGGAAAGAGCCCGTGATGGTGACACAGCTAAGGTTCGAGCAGTACCTCCCAGGCATGACTGTGTTGCACGTCAGAAAAGATGCCGTGAAGATGAAACACCTGAGGTTTGAGCAGTATGTCACAGGCATGACTGTAAATGACACACCCATCTGAGACAGGAAGAGACCCTTCACCAGCATAGGGTTTGACAGACAAGGGATGCACAGACAGACAGGAAACGTGTGGCAGTGCACCATGCACGTGCTGAGTCACTTGAAGCCCAAAATGCCCGCAAAGCAAGCATCGCTGCACACCAGGCAAGGCACAGACAAGCTGACGCCCAGGAGATGTGGAATAGTCGGCTGGCTGCCAACGCTGCACGCCAGGCAAGGCACAGAGAAGCTGAGACCGAATAGGACACACTACGTTAAACCACATCCATTCGAAGCAGTAAATCTGGAAATCTCACTCAGTAAGGCAGAAGGCACTTTATAAGTTCAAGAAATCTCTGTCAGTGTGTCAGTCTGTCACCCAATTAAGAATAGGACACACTACTTTAAACCACATCCATTTGAAGCAGTACCCATGAAGAATGGCAGTCTACACTACAAATGTGTAAAATGCCAAGCAAAGCGTTGATTTTCTCTGGGTGCTCCAGTTTCTGGGTTTCAACAGGAATGCACGGGTCTTCCTGAATAGGGTCGAAAGCCACTTTTTGCTCAGATCTATTTTCATGATCCTATCTATGAACTGGAATTACAACACACCTTTCCCTCAACGAGTGGTCTGAACGAAGAAGAAGAAGAAGAAGAAGAAGAAGAAGAAGAAGAAGAAGAAGAAGAAGAAGAAGAAGAAGAAGAAGAAGAAGAAGAAGAAGAAGAAGAAGAAGAAGAAGAAGAAGAAGAAGAAGAAGAAGAAGACCCACCAGATGGAGAGCAATACAGTGAGGAGAACTGCTGCACATCAGAAAAGATGCCGTGAAGATGAAACACCTCAGGTTTCAGCAGTACGCCGCAGGCATGACTGTGAACAACACAGCTGTCTGAGACAGGAGGAGACCCTTCAGCAACGGGCATGCAGAAATATTTGCTTATACTTGGTTTCTACGGGCATGGACGGGTATTCAATTCAATTCAATTCAGCTATATTTATAATGCGCCACATCACAACAAAAGCCAAACTTTTCCTGTTTTAGGTCAGTTATGATTACCAGAATTATTTCTATTGTGAAAGAAAATTTATATTTGCTAAATATTTTCTTAGATATTTTTTAATCAGTTTACATACATTAATATCAAGAAGAAAACTGTGGACTTCCACAAGTCCTGGTTCATTCTTGGGTACAATTCTTGGGTACAATTTCCAGATTTCTGAAGGTGCCATGTTCATCTGTTCAAGCAGTTATTAAGTAAGTACAAACACCATACCATACCATGCCATACCATACCATACCATGCCATTGTCATGATCACTGCGTAAACTGAGCAACAAACATATGAAATTGGCAGCGAGCCAAAAGCGCAGTTTGTAACGTGTTTTATTGATAAAAGAGTGAATATGCAAACATTGCCAAATAACAATCACAATGGTATAGGCGAGACAACCAGCTACAGCTTCGTTGGTGGGAGTGAAATGCCCAACACGCTCCAGGCAGGGGAGGAGCAGAGAGGAAAGGCGTGAATGAAGAGGGACTTACAAATATGTTGGAGTGGAAAGGCTCTGAGGAACAACACCATTCAGTCCAGGGAAGAGGCCAACTGTCGTGAGCCAGGAAGTCCAGTGTAGACATTAGACTAAGCTGCCGCAACAACTGATCGCCCAAAACTCTATTAATACTTGAGCCAAAATGGGCACAAGTGGACGCAGCCGTAAAGAGGCAGGAGCATGACTGATTGAACCATGTGTCTGTGTGTGTGTGTGTGTGTGTGTGTGTGTGTGTGTGTGTGTGTGTGTGTGTGTGTGTTTGTGTGTCTGTGTGTGTGTGCACGAGTGTGTATGTGGTGAACAGAAAACTGGTAAATGCCTGGTGAGGGGAGGATGCGTGGCTGTGGGACTGGCGAAGAGCAGGGCTCAATCCGCCAGCTGGAATTAATAAGCAGTGATTAAACCCAACAGCCACAAGTCACGCTCGGGGTGAGGACCCCGAACATGACAGCCATACCATACCATACCATACCAAATTTATTCATAAAGTACATTTAAAAACAATAAAGGTGACCAAAGTGCTGCATAGTTATAAATAACCTTAAAGTGCAAATAGACAAAAGATAAGTAAAAGACATTAAAAACATAACATGCAGCAGAAAAAGAAGCAACTCACAACAAGTGTAAAAACAAAATGCCAAACACAACAGACAATGGAATTAATAAAATGGGAATGTCCAGCCATCATACCCCTCAGGAAGGAGACAGGTTCTGTGTCCCGGAGATGAACATGCTTTGGTGTGAAATATGCATATCAACCTCCGAACAAAAGCAAAAGACCTTGTAAAGATGCTGGCTGAAGTTGGTGAAAGAGCGTCATTATCCACTCATTTAAGACAAAACTGAAAACCTTCCTGTTTGACAAAGCAGCCATGTAACTAGTAGTTGTAATGGTACTATGTGTGCTATTGCACTGTTAGTCGCACGCATAGTCTGAAGTCTGCATCAGTGGGGCCCGCTGCACAGGCGTTTGATTGTGTGTATAAGGAATGTGACAGCTGGCTAGCTAGATGGTGATATCATGTTTTAATTGAACATCATTCACAAGTTTAGATTGGATTTTGCATGCCATAGTTTTATACTATTACTGAACTATTATACTACTATTACTATATACGATGTCCACTAAAAACGCCGTTAATTATGCAGTGTGCATAGTGTTTGGGCATTACACCACTCAGTCCAGCTACACATGTATTTGCTTGTAGTGCTACCAATGATATTTGCTAGCTATCTTAAAAAGCCTGAAAAAAGCCTATGCAAATGCTATAATTCTAGGTTAACCTATCTTTGATGCAACATTGCATGTCATATCTGTAGAAATGTTGTTCTACCTGTATGTTGTTGCTATCTGTATAAATAGTATGTCTCGCCTTTCTTCTTATCTCCCCTCACTCCACCAACTGGTCGTGGCAGATGACTGCCCCTCCCTGAGTCTGGTTCTGCCGGAGGTTTCTGCCTATAAGGGAGTTTTCCTTCCCACTGTCGCCTAGTGCTTCCTCATAGAGGATCATTTGATCGCCTTGATTTAAGATATTTTTATCTTACGAAGATGTCATATTTTTGCAGTCTGTGACTTGAGTCAGATCAGAATTCATGCAATTTTTTACCTCATCCATGCATAGGATGCTGATGATGTCACTTAGCTTTGTTGTTAACATCTGTGTTCACAGTTGCTGCTAAAATAGCTCGCTGTACTGCCATCTGGCCTTCTTCTTTTTCACTGGGCCGCATTACATACAGCCAACTAATTGCTGCAGTCCTCCCGAGAAAAGTCCCAAGCGTGTTTTTACTAAAAATGCATGATTTTTTTTTCCATTTAAAGAGAATGGTTGGTCACTCAAATATGACATGTTTTATTGTTATTAATGATGTATGGATGTAATTTCAGAGGACAGGCGTGTTCATATTCAAGTTGGGTAAAAACTTAATTGTTCACCCATAATTCGGTTGAAATTGGGACATTGTGTTAAACATAAATAAAAACAAAATACAGTGATTTAAAAATCCTTTTCAACCTATACAGAATTGAATACACTACAAAGACATTTTATCAAGATCAAAGGCATGGCTAAGACTGTGCCCATGCTTTATGTTCATTTATTAGTTTGCTTTACACTGTATTATTATTATTATGATTATTACCACCACCGGAGTGGTGGCTCAGTTGGTAGAGCATCCGCCCCACACCCGGGAGGCAGGGGTTCAAATCCCGGCCGGGTCATGCCGAAGACCATATAAAAGCGGAACTTCCTGCCATCCAGCTTGGTGCTCAGCAATAATGTAATGGAGGAGGGAAATCTGTGGCGGCGCCTTGCATGGCAGCGACCCTCTGATTCTACACTTGGGGTGTGTGTGATTAACACAGTAGATATGAAAAACACAATTTCGTTCTACTGTACATGATTGGTTGTATGGTTGAATGACAATAAAGGGTGATTTAATTAGTTTGATTATGATTAAGTTCCCTGTTTATTGCTTGTCATTCTTCCCCTGTCTGTGTCTTATGTTTCCCTTTTTGTATTTGATTATATTTTTGTATGGTGCCCTGCATGTTCATTGCATGTCTGTATCTCCCTGTCTGTGAGTGTGTGCGCAGCCCCGCCCTCCTGTGTGTTCTCCTGCTGCCCCGATTACCCTCCTAGCTATTCTGTGTCTCCCAATTATGAGTCCCCCTATTTATGTGAGTCTCAGCTCAGTATTCTTTGTGAGGTCATTGCATCAACATGTCCTGTGTTTCCATGCCATGATTCCCTGGTTCTCTGTAAGTTATCGCTGCTCTGCTTTGCCAAGGCTTTGTATTGTCTTTGCCAAGTTTTAGTTATTTTAGCTTATGCCAAGTTCAGTTTAGTTTGTTTAGCTCTCAGACCATGTGCTGCCTTAGTTTTGCTTTTGAGTTTTGCTAAAAAATTATCATTTGCACCTGAGCCTGTCTGCACATGAGTCCTGTCTTCAAACCCACATGTGCCTAGAGGGCAGACTATGATACATTTAGGTATTATAATGTTGCGGCCCATAATCAGTTGTCACTGACACAAAACACATTTATGGGTGTTTCCAAGTCCATTTCCTTATCACAGCAACACATAAACAAATTTTCTGCCGGGCACATGGCATAAAAGAGGCTGGTCTAATTATTCAGAGGTGTATTTTGAATAATCCAATTCAAAGGACTCCTGCCCGTCCCTTTAATGCACAGAGGTGCAATATCTATAGTGAACTCTGATCATGATGGCTTGTTTAAGACGGGTTTTGCCCTGGCCAAAGGGCGTGCATGTGAGTGAAAATGCATGCGATAGTAACACTGCCTGGTAATAAGGAAGAAATCAATCACAGTTGATGCCCAGTTAGTTATTTTAGAGAGAACAAATGGCAAAGATATAATGCTGAACTAAAAAATCAGCTTAATGGTTTAACATAGTACACATGGATGCAACACACAGACATGAATGGGTTTGAAACGTCAGGAAAAGAGGATGATGCCTGTGCAAACTTTCATAAAATGGAAGGATCATTAATGATGGTGTGGAAGTCACTCCCGGCCCATCTCCCCATGGGAGCCTGTCCACAACTGACCCCTGCCACGACGTGAGTCCACTCTCGGTGGCCCCTCCCAGGAGCTGACGGGTTGCCGTGGAGCTCGAGAACCCCGACTGTAGAAGCATGGTGCGGGCGGCTTCAACAAGGCTGCAAATTTGGGGGTGCACACGGCCGCGGGCAGATATGGACGTATCTCCTGTCTCTCTGGGGAGTTACAGCAAAAAGTAAAACCCTGCTCATTCATTCCTTCATTAATTCCTTCATTCCCCTAAAAATAAATCCATTAAATCCAAATAAGTCTGTGATGAAAATGTGGATGGAAAAAAAAATCTTCAAACTGACACATGCGCCACATCCACATCGGAACACACACATGCTCCCTGTTCATTCATTCCCATTGTCATGACTCAGGGCAAGTGAGGCTCAAATGCAGAGCTGCCAGAATGAATACTCAGACTCAGATGTAAAAATTCACCAGTTTACTGCAAAACCAAAACTAATACACAACTCTAAATAAAGATGCAAAACTAACGAAAAGCGCAACACAAAAACACACACTTAAATGATGCAAATTCGGTGCCCACTGGACTGCACGTAGCCTACAGGAAAAGAGCAGAAAGAGGTTATTCGGGACAGAATCTCCCAAAGAGGAGAATAATAATGGGAAAGCACTCTTAACTCTTATGAGCTGAGGAGCCCAGCAGGGAACTCCTGCGTGGACCAGGGGAACAGAGGATGTCCACCCAGTGACCTGGGTGGACGTCCGGCGTCTTCTTGGTCAGGCGAGCATTATCAGCCCCGGAGTACACACCGCACAGGTGCCAGTAAACCTGAAGAGACAGGAGGACAACAGAGAGTGAAAACACAGGTCAACCGAGAGAGAAGAAAAAAGGCTTAGACGTCTTCTTGGTAGCAAACCTAATGATCCAGCAATGGGTTCTTCACATGCTGGCTCTTAAATATGCTGGGTCATTAGGACGCAGCAGGTGTGTGATCATGCAGGTGTAGCTGATACTCCAGAGCCAAGAAGACAGGAACAGGAGGGGAGGGGGAGCACGCTCGCCTGATCACACCTATAAGGAAATCACATATTAATGCCTAATCTATAGACTCCATCCATAAGTCTGCAATTAAAATGAGAACATGGATACCATAAAAAAGTAGTGCATAATCAAATAAATAAAATGATGGGTGATTATATTATACCTGTTACAACTCTCTCCATTAAAATAACAGAAAATCCCAGTGCATGCTGTTTCCTTATGAACTCTGGAGCTGTGCGATTTCAAAACACACCACTGAAATAACAATAAACAATACGCTTCTGACAACAGACCGCCTTTTTCCTGATCAAAAGCACATTGTCATAACATGCTCCATGATACCAGTACGTATAAGACTGCGTACGTCCATACCTCTTTGAAATGACTCGTCTCCCAGCACAACGTGGGTAATTAGATGGCATGATGCAAAGCATAAAAAACAGTCAGTGTGCTGACAGAAACTAACAACAACACTGGTATACGGTGGGAAGTCTGGCACAAAAGTCTGTTGATGCCCATCAAAATAGGGCCCTTCATGTTCAAACTTTATTGTTGTTTTGTGAATATTCACTGATTTTGAATTTGATGGCTGCAACATGTTCCAAAAAAGCTGTGACAGGGCGTGTTTACCACTGTGTTACGTCACCTTCCCTTTTAACAACACTCAGTAAGTGTTTAGGAACTGAGGACACTAATTGCTGAAGCTTTGTGGGTGGAATTATTTCCCATTCTTGCTTGATGTATGACTTAACAGAGGTGGATAATCTCAGATCCAAAGAGTAAAAGTCCTATCACATATTTATTCCAGCCATTGACTAACCCAGCTGATTCTGATAGACACAGCTCTTCTACCTGGCAAAAGAGTTGCGCTTATCAGAATCAGCTGGGTTAGTCAATGGCTGGAACAAATATGCGATAGGACTTTTACTCGTTGGATCTGGGACTACCCACCTCTGCGACTTCCAGTTGCTCAACAGTCTGGGGTGTCGATGGTCGTATTTTGCACTTCATAATGTGTGACACATTTTTAATGGGAGGAAGGTCTGGACAGCAGGCAGGACAGTTTAGTATCCCCACTTTTTTACTGCTAAGCCAGGCTGTTGTAACGTGCAAAATGTGGCATAGTATTGTTTTGCTGAAATAAGCAGGAACGTCCCTGAATGGCTCTAAAAACAAGAACTAAAATTTTCAGCTGAATCCTAAAACCAGCTGGGAGCTAGTAAAGTGCTGCGAAAACTGGTATAATGTGTGCCCTTTTCTTAGTGTGGGATAAAAGTCTAGCAGCCAAATTTTGGACAACCTGGAGGCATTGAAGATGCTTTTGGCTCAGACAAATAAAAAGACTAAGCAAGAAGAAATAAAAGCATGAATAACACAACATAACAAAAATAATTGTTTTGTAAGTTGTCTGTGTTTTTTCAACTGATTTAAGACAATTTTGCACCACTGAATCCGAAAATGACATCTATTTCTCTCAATCAGTTCAGGTTTTTATGCTAAGTTGTAAGCAGCTGTACAGCAGTTGTACAGTTGTACTGTAAATTGAATAGTAGACATTGATAAAGGTAAGTACATGTAAATTGAATGTTATGTCATCATTGTTCAAAATTCAGAGAATTTCACAAAATAAAGAATTTTGCATCATATAAAATGAAGATACCCGTACATGTAAACAAAAACATAAAAAACATGTGGCCATAGTTCAAAAAGTTGACCTGATTGAGCAAAACCAATGTGATTTTTGGATTTAGCACATCAAAATTGTCCTAAATCAGCTAAAAAAAAAAACTTAGTAAATTTGGTGTTGACCAGTGTAATCATCTCAAATTCCACCTTCAACACCAGGAGTTGTCACGGTGGCCCTCACGAGCCACCATAAGACGCCAGCAGTCACCAGTGAGTTGCAGTGATGTTTATTGGGAGGTGCAGGAACAGAGAGTAACGCACGACAGTGCGGGTAGGACAATAACGGAAACTTACAAACAGAGTCTGAGCCGGGGAACGCCCGATGCGTCAGATGATGTGACGGTAGAATCACAGGCGAAGGATAACAGACGGTATCATAATAGAAGATATCACAACAGAACGTACCTTAGCAGGAAGCATAACAGAGACTGCTGCATCGGGGTGCATTCAGCGCCTGCTTTTAACCCCGGTCACTAATGACCCCGAATGCAGCACAGCTGTTGACTCTGACAGCAGGGAGCTCCATCGGGCGCTGTCACAATAAGAGCCCGGGGAGCTAGAAGGAACCCACTGCTGTCAAAGCCTGGAAATGATGATAAAGATCCGAGTGCGGACGGAACCGGCACTCGGATTGTAACAGTACCTCCCGCTCAAGGCCGAGCCCCTGAGCGGCCAAATAACACCCAAGCCCCACCACCACCACCACCCCCCTAGGGTGGGTGGATGGGGCGCCGGCAGGAGGGAGAGAGACAAAAAGGAGCAAAAATGACAACAGGGGACCAACAAAGCAATTACAGAGACAGGTAGAGGAAAAAAAAAAAAAACAATACTCCCTAACGTGTGGGTAACAGGGACAGAACCCAACAGGCAATACATACATCGGTATTAAACAATAAATGGACATAAGACAGAGGAGGGAAGAAAAAAAAACACCGATCACAGCTAAGAAAAAAAAGGAGTGAGATACAGAATCACATATCAGGCCCCCCCGCACATCCCAAAAGTTTACAGACAAATATAATGAAAAACCCAGGATGAGTGCAGTCCTGGCCCTGAGGCATGGAGGCTGAAAGTTCGGGGGGCTGTCAGGCATCAAGCGGCCACAATGCAGGCAGGGGGGAAAAGGACAGTTCGGGCGGCCTACCCCAGTCCCATGCTCGGAAACAGTAAATTTCAGGCGGCCGGACCAGGTCGCCAAACAGGGGGTCCAAGGGGTCGGGAGGCCTGCCCAGAGAGCCAAATGGGCACAGCAGTCCTTCAGGCGGCCGACCCGCATCGCTTGCCCACCAGAACCGTAGGGGAGAAGTAGCCGGCGGTCTCGCTGGAGAAGGGAAAGACGAGGGAGAACTGGGCGGAGCGTTCGGAACCCCAACGGCCCCAGGTGGAGATGGGTTGAGCTCTGAGGAGGATGACGATGGTGATGATGAAGATGAGCCCGTCCAGTATCCGGCGGCAGGGGATCTGCAGCTTCCCCACCGAACCTGGAAGCAGCTGGTGCTGCGTCCTCATCGGACCCCGATCGGGTCGCGGTTGCTCCCGCGAAGGACCCCGACTGGGTAGGCGCCGCACCAGGACCAACCTTCAACCCCGAACCCGGAACCTCTGGCACAGCAGGCGACTTCAGATCCGCACCGGCGACCTTGGGAGAAGGCTCGGGAGAGAGAAGAGAACCGGGATCAGGATCACCGGCAGTGCCAGAACCCGGCGAGACGAGCTCGGATGTAGCGGGTGGCTGCACCCGGCTCGCCTCCCCAAGAGACAGGCAAAAGTGCTCTAAGATGGAGTAAAGAAAGACAAAACAGAGCACTTGCCTGATCTCGAGTTCTGACACCGTCCAGGACTTCGATGATCCGGGCTCAGACGGCAGGAGGTCGTCTTCAGGCTCCCACTCAGCTACGTCGGGCTCCGCAGCTGGCATGATGGTACGTGCAGCTCCTGGATCCTCCGGCACCGAAGCCCATGCCGACGGCCCGCACGCCGTGGTGGCAGAGGACCCTTGACCCGCTGGACCGGACCGCTCGTCCGTGGAGCCCTGGGGACGCTTCCTCGTCGGCGCAGGTTCCACGCTGCAGTCCGCCCTCCTCCTCCGCCCACGACGTGGCTGTGGAACCAGAACCAGGCTCTCCAGAACCGCAGGCCACCTCCTCATCCAGCGACATTGGCCTGGTGTCAAGGACCGCTCAGCGGAGGGAGACACAGAGGATGC
Source organism: Pholidichthys leucotaenia (assembly GCA_020510985.1). Lineage (NCBI taxonomy): Eukaryota > Metazoa > Chordata > Actinopteri > Cichliformes > Pholidichthyidae > Pholidichthys > Pholidichthys leucotaenia. The sequence continues at coordinate 275,963,833 of CM035840.1, read as the reverse complement.
GGAGTTAATCATTACAGCCACAGCAGGTGATGGGAGCTCGGGGAGCTGCGAACCCCGAACTCCACCTCCAGGAGTCTGACAGAACAAATCACAATAACGAGTGTGTGAATGAATTTGGACTTGCCTGTCTCCTGAAAGTTGAGTGGTGCCTGCTGTAGCGGACGTTGCTCCTCCCTTTCCCGGCCGGACGGTGACAGCGGGCCTCCTGGAAGGACGAGGTGGATCCGCTGGAGATGGTTCCGGGATGGGACTTGCCAGGGCTGGACTCGGAGCACACACAGGGGCCGGGAAATGCGTCGAGGAGGAGGGGGCGACAGCCGAAATGAGCCGGGCACGGGATGCTGACGGGAGAGTGGGAGATGGCCCGGGGGGAGACGAGGCTGCGGGAAATCCCCTCTGACGAGGCGCAGGAGAGGCAGCTATGCGAGGGATTGAGCCCTTGCGGCGACCCGGAGCTGGGTCTAGACGGGGTTCATGCTGAGGTTGACCTGGTGGACAAACAGCGGAGTGAGCAGCTGTCACTCGGTCTCGGACCTTAACAGCAGACAGCTGCAGCTCCTCAGGGGGAAACCCGAGTGACGTCACGCCCGATGGGGGAAGACCTCTGGATGGCGCGAACTCCCGGGCCGGAGCGGAGGCAGGAGCGGAATCCCGAAGCGAGGGATGACGTCTCCCCCTCTTCGGCTTCCTGCCGGGATTTCCCTCCAACCCACGGAGTATCTCTCGCTGTGCGGCGATGTCCTTTCTCCTCGCGCTGACTTCGGGGTGGTCAGCGTAGCGAGGAAGATTGTTTAGAAGAACCTCAGCGTAGTCTAGGTGCCAGCGGATTTGGTTTGGGTCGTCGTAGAGACTAGCGGTGAAGAGCGTTCCGTCGACGTACTCCAGGGCGCTGGCTAGCTCGTTGTCCAAGCGCAGAGCGCGGCTCCTGGGAGATGGCATGCTTCCAGAGCTGACACCCAGACTGGGAAGAACAAAGTCCAATACTGCAAGAACTCAAGGTGAATGGCGTCTCGGCGCGACGCCCCTCTCCGGACGTACTGGCAGCAGTCTACTGTCACGGTGGCCCTCACGAGCCACCATAAGACGCCAGCAGTCACCAGTGAGTTGCAGTGATGTTTATTGGGAGATGCAGGAACAGAGAGTAACACATGACAGTGCGGGTAGGACAATAACAGGGAAACTTACAAACAGCGTCTGAGCCGGGGAACGCCCGATGCGTCAGACAATGTGATGGTAGAATCACAGGCGAAGGATAACAGACGGTATCATAATAGAAGATATCATAACAGAACGTGCCTTAGCAGGAAGCATAACAGAGACTGCTGCATCGGGGTGCATTCAGCGCCTGCTTTTAGCCCCGGTCACTAATGACCCCGAATGCAGCACAGCTGTTGACTCTGACAGCAGGGAGCTCCACCGGGCGCTGTCACAATAAGAGCCCAGGGAGCTAGAAGGAACCCACTGCTGTCAAAGCCTGGAAATGATGATAAAGATCCGAGTGCGGATGGAACCGGCACTCGGATTGTAACAGGAGTCTCAACTTAGAAATTCTTCAGATGGAAGAAACAGTTTCTAATTAATTGCTTAATGTGGTGCTCAAGAGACATAGCCAAGTCAAAACTAACACCAAGATTCCGAAGACTCGCTTGGACAGGGGAGCCTAGGGTACCCATGTGGTGCTTAATAAGCGGGATCTTGTCTTAAGGAGCGATAATTAATGTCACTGTCTTGTCTGAATTAAGCTGTAAAAAGTTTGCACTTAACCACTGTTTGATGTTAAACAAGCAGTTAGTTAAAGATTAAAGCATGTGAAACTCAGACTCCTTAAAAGAGCAATACAACTGAATATCATCAGCATAAAGATGATAAGAAATATCTCTGAACTGGCTTATTATCTGTCCTAGTGGCAGAATGTAAAGTAAAAATAAAATGGGTCCTAGAACTGAGCCCTGTGGTACCCTACATGAATACTGTGCTGTTTCAGAAAAAAAATCTGATTCACAAACACGTTAAAGCTTCTGTCAGTGAGGTACTATGAGAACCATTTTAAAACAGAACTAGACAACCCTAGCTTTTTGAGTCTGTTGATCATTATACAGTGATCAACAGTATCAAAGGCAGAAGAAAGAATCAATAAAACCAGAACTGTGTATTTACCTGTGTCAGCTGCCATTATAATGTCACTGGAGACCGTGACTAAAACTGTTTCAGTAGAATGATTTTTTCAAAAGGCTGACTGAAATTTATCCATGCTATTACAATTTGTCAAAAATGACATAAGCTGCTCAGCCGCTACCTTTTCCAAAATTTTTAATTTGAAAGGAAGTTTAGAAATTGGCCTATAATTATTTGGCTGTGATGGATCCAAACTCTGCTTCTTAAGTGTTGGTTCAGCCACTGCATGTTTGAAGGAGCTGGGCACCACACCAGCTGAAAGTGAAATGTTTATCAGTTCAACAACTGAAGGACCAATTGACTCGAAAACAGCTTAGTAGGGAGAACATCAGCAGGAGAAGAGGAGGGTTTCATTTTCTGCAGCAGAGCAGTAATGTCCTGAAGGGTCACCAGATTAAAAGTGAACCAAGTACAGGGTGAGGACACAACACTGGCTCAGTTAAAAGAAGAAGATAGCGAAATGTTTTCCCTGATGTCTCTGATCTTATCAACAAAGAAATTTAAAAAAAATTTGTTACTGTCTGCTTTACAGAACACAGGAATTACATGGGCAGCAGGTGAGACAAGAGTGTTAATTGTGTCAAATAAGATTGGGATTTTTCTTATTTGTGAAAATTATTTGTGAAAAATACTGATTCCTGGCATCCCTCAGCATATCATTTAAAGAGGCTCTAAGCTCCCTTTGATGGAATCTGTGAACCTCCAATTGGGTGGATTTCCATAGGCGTTCTATCTTAGGACAATTTCTTCTAAAGGATCGAATAGAGTCATTTATCCAGGGGTGAGACTTTTTTAGGAGAGGCAAGGACAGATTTCACTGGTGCCACTTATCTAAAATAGCCATACAGTGGCTGTTTAAGGTCTGAGTGAGAGCATCAGGCTTTTTAATTCCCATCAGTAAGTGTGGCTTAAACAAAGAAGAGAAGTTATTAGCTGCCTCTTGGCTCATAATCTGCCTTTTTGCTGCCATTTTCAGAGCGGGAGGATTCACTGGGAAGTTAACATTCAAAAGCACACAGCTGTGATCACTGATATGGAAGTCATCCACACACACATTTTCAATATTCAAGCCCAGTGAAAAGACAAGGTCCAAGGTATGACCCTTAGCATGTGTAGGGCCCGAAACATGCTGGATGAGGTTAAAAAATGAGTGATAGATAACAAGTAAACAGCTGTGTTACATGTAATATCATCAATATGAATGTTATGTTATGAATGTTAAAATCACCAATGATTAAAACCCTCTCCAATTTTTGAATGAATGAATGAATCTTTATTTCAGATTTAATAAGAGAAGATAAAAAAGTTTGTAAAATCCATAAGAAAAACACTTGCAGAGCCAGGAGGACAATAAATTAAAATAAAATTAAAGGCATTAAAAGTCCCAAATTTTATTATCTGAGACTCAAAAGAGGAGAAGGGCTCAGAGTTTACCAGTCTGCACAGGTGGCTGTCCCAGTATACAACAGCGAGTCCTCCACCGCATTGTACAATCCAGGGAGTCCCGATAATAGAGCAGCTGGGGGGACAGAGCTCCTTCAGGTGGAAAAACTCATTTTCTCTCTGCCACGTTTCCACCAAGAACATAAAATCCATATCCTCCATCAAAAGAAAAGTTCATTAAGAGTGAGGGATGCGTTCGAAATGGAATGAGCATCCACCGTATTCACAGCTGATCGGAGTGGAACTGATAGCAGGCACCTGTCACGGTCACATGACTTCCAGCTGTGCCTTGTGGTCACTCTCTGGTAAGGCAGGACAGTCGGAGACCCTAATGGCAAAACCGTGATCCCATTCACAAGCGTCCTGGGCAAAAGAGATTGTGAGACGGGAGAGCAATCCAGCGGCTGCAGAGGAGCATCCGTAGTCACGTCCTGGAGGGAAAAGGGCAGTAAACACCGGGTGCATTCATGGCAAACAAACCAGAAACCCTCAGTCCGGAGGGCTCATCTCCTCTTAGCTTGAAAGCCTGTTCTGCAATTCCCGTCTCCTGGGCTTCTTCCAAGGTTTGCCAGGATGCCAGGTCGTGAAGAGAAGCCAGTACTCAGGTGAGGAGAGAGAACACACAAACGGGGGTGGAAAAGTTTGTCTGTAGCCCTCTCAAGAATCAAATGGTCTTTCCATAGACTGTTTAATCCGGTACAAAGACTGTCAGTTGTAACTCAGTGCAGCAAAGGCACATTCATTTAGTGATAGGGTTGATATAACAATAAAAATGAAAAACGGTGATAAACAACACAGATGAAGTGAAGCAGTAGCCAGGCCAAACACAGGTGCCATCTTACTTCTCAAACCTCAAAATCAAAGCACTGGTAGGATGTTAACACTGAAGCAGAAAACTTTAATTTTGTTCACTTTGGGTTGAAAATTGCCCCCATTGCAACACCAGTTAAATTTAAGAGTCAGCTTAAAATCTACCTGATTTCATGGGATTTAGCATCTCCATATGGTGTTTATCGTGAATGTGAAATTAAAGTATCTTGGATGTTTTAAGGTTAAGATGGTGCATGCTTTACCAAGGCAGACAATTTTAACCAATAAACACAAGTTGCTGTTGACATGTTTTGATAAAAGAAATTAACAATAGCTATTGTGACAATCTCTTGGGAGCTGTAGTACCCCCCCCCCCCCACTGCCGTTCACTGACATTCACCAATGTACAATAGCAGCGGGTCCATTCTCCTGCACATATTATATTGGATATTTAAATCTACTGTCTTTACTAGCCTCGCTGTAAAATGTCTGTGTCTGCAGCTGAAGCAGGGCTCCTCACAGTGAGCTGCAGGGAGGCCCTGCATGGATGGATGGATCTGTGTTATGGTGCTGCTCAGCACCACTGATAGCAACATTGCTCAGCTATTTGCTTTCAAAATGTGTTTTGCTTCTCAGGTATCTCAGCAGTCAAGGGTAACTATAAAGCAGGAGAATGCTTTTTGAGGCCCAAAGTAACTTTTAAAAGCCAGAAATAATACCCTGCCTGCTCTGGAAAAACAAATTCACATTGTTTTGCATGCAACAGTACTCGTCAAATACACACATTGTGAGTGCATGTTGTCTCAATCATTGGTTACTCAAACACAGTAATTGTTTTCCCAAGGAGTAACGGGGAAGAGTAACACATAGCTCAATAACACTTCCTCTCTAATGTGCTTCCCTCCACTGATTATCCCCCTTGATGACACCATTACTCTTCTCCCCTGGCAAAACTGATAGACAACAAATTGACTGCATAAACTAAACATCAACCCACTGCTATTGACATTAACTGGAGCTTTTCCACCTGTTATTCAGGGTGTCACTGGGGGATTAACTCTCCCTTGGATAAATAAGCAGAGGAAGTTTGGTGGGTAATTCTCGGTGAGCCCTCTGCAGTGCGCGACGTCTCAGTTCAAGAGGAATTTTTTTCGCTTAAAGCATGTCGGGCCTAATGCACTTCTCTGCTTAAACGCTGCAATCTGCCTTTAAGTGGTGAAGTCTAAAGGCACTGATGATTCCCTCAGAGTGCTGTTTGGAGTGTCTTAAAGGTCCTTTGTAACCGCTGAAATTGGGAGCTGTCTATATCTCTTTTTCTGAAACTGACCCTTTGGGGAGTAGATATCCCATTGAACTGGTCACTTTTGGTTAGACTGTGAACATGGTGAGAATTTACAAAGATATATTCGACAATCAGAGCCAGAGTACTCCTAGTTTGATTTTAGTTTAAACGGCAAGATGTTGGCTTTCTAGTGCAGTAGGATGGCTTAGGTTATTGGCTTTATTTTTCCAGAAAGACCAAAAAGTCTTCTACAGAAAATAAAAAAAACCTTGAGGGATTTACTCATAGTGAGTCAGAAAATACAGGAAATCCCTAATAACCTTTGATTAACTATGAAGAATGGATATTGCCACATTTATAAAGCTGTGTTTTGAAAGCTGCTTTTAGAGAACAAAGCCTCATTTTCAGAAGTTTATCAATAAATTCTAGTCAGTTACATAATCAGAATCACCTTTATTGTCATTGCATGGTAAAAACAGCACAACAAAATTAGCTTGTGTAGCCTCTAAAAACAATGCTCACACTCACATACACGCACACCCCATACATGAATACATAAGTACTCCAAGCATCAAATAGAAAGACAGCCAATAAATAAATTAGCTATGAACTCATCATCATATAAAACAGTTGCACACAGAAAGTCTGGACTGCATTGATTTCAGTAGAGATTTAAATTCAGTCAAAGGTGTGAGGTTTTGCAGATGGAGCTCAGAGTTTATCTTGTTATATGCATCAGGAGCCAAAAACCTAAAAGCTTTCTTTCCCAGTTCTGTTCTTGTTTTTGGAACAACCAGTTGCTGATGATCCATTTAGTGGAGATTGTGGCACCTTTCTTCCATGTTAAAAGTGAACATAAATACAAAGGAATTCTACCCAGAATGGCTTTGTAAATGAACATATGCCAGTGACAGAGGTAACGAGCAGATAATGATGACCAGTTCACTTTACTGTAGAGAACACAATGATGAGTGAGGGAAGCACAGTTTGGAATGAACCTCAAAGTCCTATGAAAAACTCTGTCCAACAGGTGAAGACAATGGGCAGGTGCATTTATGTAAAGTACATCTCCATAATCAATGATGGGTAGAAACGGGGATTCCACCAGTTTCAACTTTACATTAACAAAGAAGCAAGTCTTATTCCTGTAAAAAACAAACAAACAAAAAAAACCCAACAAACTAATAAGAGCTTCAGCTTATTTACAACATACTGAATGTGTTCCTTAAAAGACAAATGTTCATCAGTTAAAAACTCTAGATATTTAAAAGAGGAGACCAACTCTATTTGTTCACCATATACTTAAGAGCATAGTAAGAAATAAAAATAAATAAGCAAAATACTTAAAGCTATGGTCACAAATATTCTTACAAATGATGGGTTCATAAGAATCTCCCATTTCCTACAAATTCTGGAGTTTGCATACATTTGTGGAGGGGGGCATAGTTTCTTACAGCTGCCGTTGAATTCACAAGAGCAACTTGAGGCTTTCTTGAGAAATGAGGTGCTTTTCTGTCGTATGACGGTGCTAGAGTTCTTACATTCTTCGGAAGGAAGCCTTGGGATCGTCCTACGGCATACTTACTACCATGTTATGAAAATTTTTGTGCATCTCACAGCACTCTCAAGTCATTGGTAGGAAGATCTTACAGCTTTTGGCATATTTTGTCGGCACAAATGTCACACAAATGATGTACTTCTGCCTTATGAGCACCTCACTACCGCCTTATGTGCGCTATATGAATTTCTGTACGAATGGGAATTATACGGCGTTTCCTGCAGTTGCTGCAAGGGGCCCTAAAGAACAACTTAAAGTGTTCATGAGGCATACTTAACGGCCAACATCTTGCATAGTTCTTAAGTTGTTCCTATGACATTCATACGACCGCCCTACGATGGGTTTTCGTGGGGCGTCTGTAGAAATCTTAGACAAGACCATAGACCTGGTGACAAACTAATGAACAGTTTACATACGCTAGATTCTCCTATGGCTGCCTTAACAAGGCCATGTGAAATGGTCCAAAAATCATTTGTACATTGTTTGCAGCCGTTCGTAAGAATATCTGTGACCGTAGCTTTTGTTAAAATTAAGCGCACCTATTGCACGTAAGTTCCACATAAGAGCACCCTTTTTCCACATTGTTAAGACAATTTAAAGCAACGCAATCATTCTGGCTGAGGGGGGCACATGCCTACTGTGTTCCATAATAGCCCTGGAAAAAAAACAAAAACAAAAACTGATAATTCCAAGAGGAAAAGAAAATTAGAAACAAAACCTCAAAAGAGGTTAATTTGCTTCTAGACCACTATGAGACCTGCATGACACCAAACTGAGACTAAAGCTTTTTTTCTCCTGTGTCTCATGTATTTCTCCAGAGCAACAAGATGCACAAAGTCTCAGTTTAGTCTCAGTTTCAGTTTCATGAGAGATCTTGTCAAGGTCTAATTATTTTCTCTTTGAATTCTCATCTTGTATTTCTCTTTGTGATCTCAGGCAGAGAAATTGCAGAGCTCTCTGTATGAAATCCCTTTTTGTAGCATTCTGGACAGGGCTGCAGCCCCTGTCTACGCTTTGTGTTCCAGTTTGACCCATTTATCATGTTTGGTGTGTATCCCCTCTGTGATTGTTCAGCCCCGCCTTTCCTGTGTGGCCTGATTGCCTTGATGGTGCTCACCTGTTCTATTTTGTCTTGATTGCTCCCCTCTCTATATATGTGTGTTTTCAGTCTGTGTCCTTTGCTGCGTCCTTATGCTTACCTCATCATTGTTTACACCGTGGAGTGTGAATTAGTACTTTTCTCCCCACAGTGTGTGGATTATTATTTCTTTTCACTTCTGCCCATGTGCAGTGTTTATTTTCTGTGTTATAATAAATCATGATTTACCAGATTCACCTGGTGATTGGGTCCTCTTCTTCGCCCCAAAGGGGCTGCAAAGTCACCAGGGTCCCCGGCAGCAGAAGAGCAGGAGATAAGACAAGTCGTCTTTTTTGTTTTGTTAATATCTGTATTAATGAGGTCTTTTCTTGCTCCCAGTGGGGAGACCCAGTTGCAGCCTCCATCTGCTTCTGAGCTCTCCCCACCGAGCTCTTCTGCTGACTGTTTTGGTGTGGCTCCTGCTCCAACCTGTACCTCTTCTCCCCTGCCTGAGGTGACTGTGTCAGAGAGGGATTCCTGGGCATCTGGACCAGATGTGCCTTAGCCATCCCATCCTGAGGTTAGCATGCCCCAGCTGTCTCATTCGGGAATCAGCACACTTAAACCATCAACACATGAGGTTGGTGCACTTCAGTCATCTGCTCCAGAGATTAGCAAGCTCCAGTTGTCTCATCCAGAGGTCAGTGCATCCCAGGCATCTCATCCTGAGGTCAGCATTCCCCAGCCATCTCATTCAGAGATCAGTCCTCCCCGGCGCCTCCCAGCTCCAGTACCTGCTCCACAGAACCTCCCAGCAACAAAACCTGCTCCATGGCACCTCCCAGCTCCAGTACCTGCTCCACGATACCTTCCAGCTGCTGTACCTGATCTACAGCACCTTCCAGCTGCAGTAACTGTTCCACATGTAGCTCTCCCAGACGCATGCCATTCCAGCTTCTAATCGTGAAGTGGTCACCCTGGCAGCAGGAGACCAGGAGTTAAGGCAAATACCTTTTCATTTATGTTTGAACACAGTTTTTGAAAAGACTTGTCTTGCTCTTGGTGGGGGGACCTAAGTGCACATTCACCATTCACAGTTCTCCCCACCAGTCTCTGTTGCTAATGACTGTGGTGTCACCTCACTGACCTCCTGTTTCCCGCCATTGTCCGAGGTGGCCATGTCAAGGACGGAGTTGCAGGAGGACCACGCTCCAGCCATAGCTTCAGGGCTCAGGAGACCTCCAGCCATAACTTCAGGGGTCAGGAAACCTCCAGTCATAGCTTCAGAAGTCACAAGACCTCCAGCTGATGTCCCAGGGATCAGGAGACCTCCAATCAATGTTCCAGATGTCAGGAGACCACCTGACTTGTTGTGTTTTGAGCTCTGGAGGTCCATGGGATGGGGCAGACCCCCCGACTCACATAATTCTCCGGTTCAAGGGCCTTTGGACCTGGGTAGACCACCCGACCCGCATTGTTTTGGGTCTTGGGGCCTTGAACTTTATTTGGCCCATGAAGAATGTTGGCTTGGACTTTGCTGTTGGCCGGGGTGGGGGGTGGGGGTCAATTTGTTTTGGCCTGCCTGCTCTTTTCCCCCCCCCACCCACCCTGTGAGGGTTTTTAGGTTTTCTTTTTTTCTCTTGTGGGTATTACTCTGGGGTCGTCTGGAATCTGACCTTAAAGAGGGGGTACTGTAGCATTCTGGACAGGGCTGCAGCCCCATCCATGCTTTGTGTTCCAGTTTGACCCATTTATCATGTTTGGTGTGTATCCCCTCTGTGTTTGTTCAGCCTCGCCCATCCTGTGCTGCCTGATTGCCTTGATGGTGCTCACCTGTTCTGTTTTGTCTTGATTGCTCCCCTCTCTATATATGTGTGTTTTCAGTCTGTGTCCTTTGCTGCATCCTTATGTTTACCTCATCATTGTCTACACCATGGAGTGTGAATTATTACTTTTCTCCCCATGTTGTCTGGATTATTATTTCTTTTCACTTCTGCCCACGTGCAGTGTTTATTTTCTGTGTTATAGCAAATCATGGTTTACCAGATATGCCTGGCGATTGGGTCCTCTTCTTTGCCCAGAAGAGGCCAGTATGACAATTTCCTCTCATTCCAACCTCCGTTCATACATCTCATGCTAGGCTCAGATAGAGCAAATGAGGAAGTCTCCATAAGCACTCATTCAGTTCTCAGATTTGACAACTGGTTTTGTAGTTTTAATCATCTGATATATTACAGTATAACCATTTTTTGAATGTTTAGTTTTGAAAATAATTACCAACTAAAAATAAAGAAATAAAGGCAATGTCATAGACTCAGACTGATACTTTAATGGCTTTTATATGCTTGTTTTTGACTAAAAGAAACTTCCAAGCCATAGAATGCTACACTACTGATACTTGCATTGTGAAAATTAATATTTTCCTTTCAGACCAGTTATAGACAATATTTCATCTGTGTTCAAGTTAAACTGCCAAAATCTCAAACCATCACTGGTGTCAATGAAACATATTCAGATGTCTATATCTCCTCATGTTAAGTCCCAAAGTGAGGTTGTTTAGTGCCTTTCAAGTTTGTTAGGGAAATGTGCAGCAACTACATATCAGACCAGGCACAGAGGTCAAATCAATGAACATCAATTTTCCCATAATACTGTTAAGGGCAGCCACTGTCTTTATTAGTGGAACTTCTAGCAAGCTCACAATATGGAAACATGTCCCACCTATCACCGTGTCCATCAGAAGATTAATGCCAGAAACTGCGTATTCATTCACCAATCCAAGCTTTATTTCATTTTGAGTGTCACCATTTTCTTTTAAGGAACACAGTATTTCAATCTGACGATATTTGAGCTGCATCCTTTCCTTAAATATCACAGTACAATTGTTCTGTGGTTTAGCTTTAACGTAACCCTTGGAAGTGTAAACAGTTTTCCCTAGTTGAACTCTGGTGTATGCCTTAACAACATTATTGTTATGAATGTCCCTTGCGGGGCATCATTGAGACGCTATAAGCCAGCCGGTGAGTTTGCATGTTTTATTAATGAAAGACAAAAAATGACAAAAAAATCAGCCACGTGGGGCAATAACACAAACATAGGCTAAGATACTAGACAATAGACTCTAAGGAGGAATAACACTTACTGAGAACGATGAATCAAAAAGAAGACGAGTCAGGGTTAGGAACTCCAGTCCAACGTTGTGTGAGGTCAACGTTGTGTGAGGTTGCAGCGAGGAGTAAGCCTCAGCTGCTCCCTTAAATGAAAACTAAGGACCAATCAGAAAAAGGGGAATGAAATCAATGAAATGAAATCCAGCTGTCACGGCGCGGCCCGGTTCTGACAGCCAGAAGTCCCGCCGTGACGCTGTCGAAACAAAAGCCCTGGAAGGCCATATGACAACACAGAGAAGGACGGAGAAAATTACTGGACAATCCGAGCGCGGACAGAATCAGCGCTCAGGCCATCACAATTATTATGTAAACTCCGGCCAACAAACTGTTCCAAACGAAACATATCATCAGTTTCAAGAGATGGACTGAATGATGCCCCAATCATTGCCGCACTGTTGACAACATTAGTTGCTTGATAACTACCTCCACTTGTCCTTCTAACCAAAAACTAGTGACAGTGTCCAATTTCATGTTTTGTGTGATGCTAGGGACAGATTGTATAATCTTTACAGCATTAGCCATCTGGACAGGTATATTCTGGGTCTCATATATAAGATGAAGTAAGTGTCCATTTTTTTCTTCAAAGTGAAAGCAGGAGTGTGTTTCCCAGGGGTCTGAGAGCTCGTATACTATCTGCTCAATGGACAAGCAAGTGCACATTGGCTGTCATGTATCGCTCACTATAAAGTCCACTCATTTGAGAACAAAAACTCCACAGTAGTTTTTCAGCATGGTCTATCTGTGAAGGGATTAGTGAGTCCATTAGAAGAATAAAGATTGCTTCACTAAGAAGAAGTAAGTGGCTGTGTAGCACAGGTCTGCAAGAACAGCCCAGAGTACAACTGGCCCAAAAATCAGAAATTGGTGCATTTCTGTAAAGTAGATTATCTCCAGTGGTTGTAGAGCTTTTAGATTTGTTTACTTCTCGTGTCGTCTGCCCTAAACTGTCTTTAAATGATAGGTCATTGTGAAATAACAAGCCGTCATCATCAGATGACACATTATCATCAGAAATCTCTTCTTCAAAGACTTCAGGAAAGGTATCAAGATAATTATCTATGTGAAAGGGCTCTTCAGGTTCCATGTTAAGTCAAAAGTGAGGCATCTCCCTTGTGTGTTCATTGCCATGGGGTGTATGGTGGGAGTGATACAGGCCACACAAAGGTTTGATTGAAGAGCCCTCCTGATCAACACCATCTTCAGCTTCCACAGTAGTGAAACAAGGTACTCCCTCATTGCCGTAGTCATCTGGCCTACACATTGTTGATTCTAAAAAAAAAAAAAGGGAAATATATTCATCAATGTGGTGTATTGTTGCAGTGACTCTTTTGTACCAATCACTGAAAAGTAATTTGTGAGTTACTAGCTCACTAGTTTTTTCAACATGTTCTTTTTTGAAGTTTAGTGGAGTCTTGATTTCTTAAACACTACAACTGCAACCCAGCAAACATGTCAAAAATCTGTGCAGAAGCAACAGGATAGAATCAGGGACAAAAAACTTTTATCAGTTTTCTGTGCAGTTTGCTCTGTTAAAATGTCTATTTGCTTCACATTGAATGGAAAAGAATGTGGACATTGTTGCCCTTATACCCCCATTTACACAGGGATGGGAATCATTGAGAGATCCTTGAGAGATCCTGCAATTTTTTGATGCATCAATGATCTTCAGTGATCTCCACAGTCACCATGTTCTCCTCAAAGTTTTGACAGTCCAAAGCACACATGGGCATCAAAAACAATCTCAAACATGAAAAACTGGCCCAATCTCTCAACGATCTCCAAGTTGTGTAAAGGGGTCCAAAACAATCAATTAAAAACAAAATCAAATAACTATAGAGATAGTGTGAGGCATTAATCTACTTAGTACAATATTAGTTTTCTCAATTAGTCGGGCATTAAAATGGCTATAATGAAAAAACCTTGCCATTCTTCATCTATGATGTTATCTACTTATCTACGGTATTGTCCCTGTCAAATAAACTAATCTACTACTACTACTATTTATTTTACAGTTTTTACAGGTATTACCTGTGTTATCCACTTCTTGTGTGTCCCACTGAAAATAGATAGAAGAAATAAAGTTAAGATACATAAAACTCTCTTGATTAATTAGGCATACCTAGATACCAAACATTATGGAATAAATCCTTTCATGAGGGTTATGTTAAATGTTGATTGAATATGTTTCAGAGAAGTGTAACTTGAGAGGTCATTTTGGAGGCTATAACCTGTGTTGCACTTGGACTCTACTGAGTTATGCTCAGAAATGTCTCCAAAATATTCTTCTTCTTCTTTCTGCTGGTCCCTTCAGGGGTCTCCACAGTGGATCATCTGCCTCCATCTCATCCTATCCCTTTCATCTTCCTCTGTAAAACCAACCGTCTCCATGTCCCCCTTCACTACATCCATGAGTCTTCTCTGCGGTCTGCATCTTTTCCTCCTGCCTGGCAGCTCCATCTTCAGCATCCTTTGTCCAATATATCCACTATCCCTCCTCTGCATATGCCCAAACCATCTCAGCCTTGCCTCTCTTACTTTGTCTCCAAACCGCTCAACCTGAGCTGTCCCTCTGATATATTCATTTCTAATCTTGTCTCTCCTAGTCACTTCCAATGAAAATCTTAGCATATTCAACTCTGCCATCTCCAGCTCCACCTCCTGTCTTTTTGTTAGTGCTACTGTCTGCAAACCATACATCACAGCATGTCTCACTATCATCTTGTAAATCTTCCCTTTCACTCTTGCTGCTAGGCTTGTCACAAATCACCCCTGACACTTGTCTCCACCCATTCCACCCTGCGTGCACTCTCTTCTTCACCTCTTTTGTGCATTTTCCATTGCTTTGGATGGTTGACCACAGGTATTTAAACTCATCTACTTTCACTACCTCTACTCCTTCCATCTTCACCATTACACCTGCCTCCCTCTCATTCACACTCATTTATTCTGTCTTAATTCTACTGACTTTCATTCCTCTTCTCTCCAGAAGCATACCTTCACCTCTCCAGGTTCTCACTCACCTGCTCCCTACTCTCACTGCAGATCACAGTGTCTTCTGCAAACATCATGGTCCACAGAGACTCCTGCCTGACCTCGTCTGTTAGCCTCTCCAACATCATAGCAAACAAGAAGGGGCTCAGAGCTGATCCCTGATGTAATCCCACCCCCACCTTGAATCCATCTGTCACTCCTACAGCGCACTTCACCACTGTTTAGCTGTCCTCATACATGTCCTGCACCACCCTCACATACTCCTCTGCCATTCCTGACTTCCTCATCTAGTCAAAAATCTCAAAAAAAAAACCAACAACTTTTTTCACTTTGTCATTATGGGGTATTGTGCGTATAATTTTGAGGAAAAAAAATGAATTTAATCCATTTTGGAATAAGGCTGTAACATAACAAAATGTGGAAAAAGTGAAGTGCTGTGAATACTTTCTGGATGCACTGTAAATTCCTTTCAAATTGTCCAGCTTTAGTTCTGAAGCTACATGCAAGACTAAGATTTTTTTTTTCAAATAAATATAGTGATTACCAAAAGAAAATATATATCTCCAAAATAAGTGGAAGTATCAAGTGGAATAAAATTTAAACGCTGATTACATACACTGCAGCTGACAGCAGAAAAATATCAAGATGTTAGTTTTCTCACCTTTCTTCTGTATCTTCTGCAAGTATTTTGTTGGCTCTTTACTTTTCTCTGCCGGAGTGAGTCAGATCTATGTGCCATTTTCAGATTTCCTTTGCCTCAACTGTTTCTCTGAAATAACATTTACAGGAACACAGAGTGGAGCACAAAATATGATTCACACTTTTTTGAAATAAATTTACAGGAACGTCAGAAATATGTATTTGTGCAACATTTAAAACTATTGATTAGGAGACATGTCGATTAAATATCATAATCATAATTAAAACAAGTCTGATATAACATCATTAATACTAGCTGAAAGGTGTACATATATTGCATTTAAAAATAGCAAAACCCAAAACAATTAATGGGATGTCAGAACAACAAAAAAATCTAATTCAAACTTTTTCAGTAGCAGGTGTGACTACAATGCACCTAAACAACACTTAGCTGTAATTGCAAAAATTTCATTTATTTTGGGGAAAAGTAAATCTTTATTCACTTACCCTGCAGAAGCTGTTTGCGCTTGGTGCAAAAAGTTGTGAACAATGAACCCTGTAAAGGATGTCAATACAACTGCTGTCTCAATTCAGGTTCTGCATATTCCACTTGTGCATTTCTAGGCCAGATACGTCACTGTGCTGCATCCAAGGCTGTCCCATTCTATGGGCTTCTTCACATGCGGCCGACAAATGCAGCCTTCAAAACCCTGAACACGAAGGATACATGAAGAGTGTCCTTGTGGGCTTAACATATCACAGCATTCAACATGTGGCTCAGCCTGGCTTTTTTTTTTCTCAGCTTAGGCAGAAGCAGAACGAAGTCAGACACAGTTCAAAATATTTTTTTTTTTTGCTTCAATTATGCAGCGGTTTGAACATAAAAATACCAATAATCCAGGAAAAAGCAACATCTGATTATTTAAGCTCATGTTACTGTTATGTCTGGAAACAGGACAGCGGAGGCAGGCGTTGTACCGAACTCAAACTTTATTACAAGCACAATAGTTGATGCACGTGTTGCAGTGTATATGCTAACAAGCTAACCACCAGCTAGTACATGTTCTTAATGTTGCGGAGGTGGAGCGGCAAAGAGGACAACTCCCACCGTCAGACTCCTAATATAGGCACGGCGTGATGACATCATGTCATGCATGTGTCCCCATGCCCGTGCTGTGCCTGTTGTTAATATGTCCATATCTAACATCTACCTCCCACCTGGAAAACCCCAGAACATTATTAAAATTTAAGCCTTTACATTCACAACAGCTCTTCTCTATTTTTTTTTAAACAAGCAAGAGAAAACAGAACCTGGGCCACCGGGTAGACTGACAGTAGACCCTGCACGACTGCATTGGTTATTCTGCCACTTCCGAAGCAATCATGCTCTTGTTAAGTAATGCAAAACACAGCCACTGCTACAGTTCAACTTCAAGGGTCTCAGTCGAGCCCGCGGTGAACGTGCCCCTGGAGGCACCGGCTGCAGTGTACCTTGGTGCCATCTTGCCGGAGTAATGGCTCGCTCATCAGCAACATCCCAGCCGGGGTCCTACACCAGCTGGGTTGGCTCCAGCATTGCGTCTTGATCTGAGGCAGCTGCTCTTACCTTCCACAGATGGCCACCGTGCCATCTCAAACCATCGACCATTTGGACAGCGGCTGGCCTCTTTTGTGCGGTGATTCTCATCTGCAATGACGGGACTGTCTGTGGGTCCAGGCGGTCAGATCGTTGGACCTGAACCCAATTAAGTAGTGTGAGTGGCGATCTTGTTCAGCTGCACCTGGTGCTGCTGCTCTCTCGTCTCTGATGCTGGTTGCTGCAGTGGCAGCGTGCCATTCATGCCAACGGCAGGACGTGTCCTCTGTTGGCGTTTCTCTGCTAGGTCCTGCTGGGCCACAAACTCTCTCACCTGCTGTGCTGCAGCAGTTCCCTGAGGCTGATACTTATCAAGGATGTGAGATGATTTTGGTTTCTGCCTGCTATCTCCTGGTGCTGGGTGTGATCGCGGTGATGTGTCAGTGTCGTCGGCAACGGGACGCACGCCGGGTTTTCGTCTTTCACTGGGGTCCCCTTTCTACATGAGCTCCCTCTCCTGCAGCTCCATGGTGGCTGCTTGAGGCTCATGCTGGGTGAGGATTGGAGGTGAGTCCGGTTTGTGCTCTCTCTCCATGCTGTGTTCACTCTCTGTGCTGTGATCTCTCTCAGTGTTCTGATCTTCAGCTGTACCCACGTCCAGAATATCACAATCTCCCTCCTGCGATGAGGCTGCAGCTCAAGAACACTCGTGCTGTGCGGGGACCGGCTCCGGGTCCTGTGTGGCTGCGGACTGGGGTTCTTGTGGCTGCTCTGGTTCTGCTGGGTTCTGCTTGGCATGCGGCCTCAGCAACTGGGGCAACTGTCCTTGCCAGTGGAGTTGGCTGTGTAGAGCGCGGGCTTTAGCCCATTAGCTGAGATAATACCTGGGCCATTATCTCCAGCTGGGACACTAATTCTATCACCTCCGTCTCTGATAGGAGGTGCAGTGCCTTCAACAGCATCACCCGTAGCCATTTCACAGTGCCTGCTACGGTCAGGTTGTCTGGCCCCTTCTGCAACGCGTACTGTAACATCGGATTTGTGACATACCACTTCAAGCGTGACAGTATTATCCTGCCCTCTGTGTGCCGGAACTCGCACGTGCTTGCCAAACAGTGAAATGTGTCCACGTACTGTATGAAAGACTTGTCCTCTCACTGTCGGCACCAGTAAAGCACAAACCTCTGGGCCATCACGTTCGGTGGGGCAGTGAAATGTTTGGCCATCAAAGCAGCACATTCGCTGAAGTTCTCCACAGGGCCCAGTGCATTCAACATCTGCTGTCCCTCAAAGCCAAGGTAATAATATATCACTGCATGTAGATGACTCTTGCCAGTGTTAGCTAGGCGCCTAGCCAACACATTTGACTGGAGACCCTTAAACCAATGAGGCCATGGGATGGACGACTCACCCAAGGTGTTGAGGAACGGTCGTGGGAATAACTTGCCTTTTTCCAGATATGCAGCCGTCTTCAGGAAATCAGTAAATTTTCCTACATAGGACCAATTTTTCTCCTTGTCACCAATTGTTATGTTGTGGGGATCCACCTCAGTATATTTACACTCAGACTTAAAGACAAAAAGGAATCGTCATGGGGGGTTTGTGTGTGGATGCGGGGGTGGTGTATTGATGTGAACAGTGACAAAGAGAATGGGAATTACAAAGGCTTTGATGTTAATGCAACACACAGAGAAGGCTGGCCGAGTGGTATGATTTAAGAGTAGAGGTGCCTGAGATCTGTTACTCTTTTGTTGCTTGTGTTTCTAGAGATATGTGAGAGAGAGTTGAATAAAGCCTGATATGATCTGGACCTCTCTGCCTGGTTATTCCTCTCTCCGCACTGGTGACCCTTGATGCACAATGGAACATGAGGTGAACACCCCGGAGACGACCCGGACGGGAAGTGCCAGCAACGTGTGCGCCATTTCGATCAAACTCCCAGACTTTTGGCTACATGATCCAAAGTCTTGGTTCTTCCACACCAAGGCCCAGTTCGCACTCCGGGAAGTAACGCCGGATGACACCAGATACTACTACGTGGTTGCAGCGCTGGATACACGCACAACTCAGTAGGTGGCGAGCTTCCTCCAACAGCCCCCAGCCCGTGACAAATATGGTGCTCTCAAAACCGCGCTGACCTGGCGCTACACGCTCTCGGACTGCGAGAGAGCGGAAAGGCTCCTGACATGCTCCGAGTTAGGAGACGGGTCGGTGGTCGAATTGATGGAGAAGATGTTGGTGTTGATGGGCACAGATGACGGGCATTTCCTCTTTGCTCACCTTTTCCTCTGGAACCTCCTGAAGGTGGCCAGAGCAGTCCTTGCCAAATCACCGCTGCTGGCCGTGCGCAACTACCGGGCACTAGCCCAGGAGGCAGATCGAATTATCCTCTCTACTAGAGCTCTCACAGTGAACACAGCGGCGTCGGAACCCAGAGAGACAGCCAGCGGAGGCGAGGAGCCAGCGATGGTGACTGCAGCGGGGGCCAACAAGCACTGGAGAGACACGCTCTGTTTCTACCACCGCTGTTTTGGAGAGGACGCATGTCGATGCGTGCCACCATGCTAATTCAAGGATTCGGGAAACGCCAGGACCGGCAGTCGGCAGCAGATGCGACTGCCGGTGAAGCAAGTAAGCTACTCTATGTGACAGACTCACGCTTGGGGAGACGGTTCCTTGTGGACTCTGGCTCCCGAAAGAGCCTCATCCTGCCATCCTATGCCAACCGGCTGGCGGGAACTAGCGGCCCAGAGCTGATGGCCACAAACGGTTCAGACATTAAGACTTTTGGTGAGAGGATGCTCACTGTATCCTTGCACGGCTGTACATACCAATGGACATTCGTCATAGCGGAATGCACCTTCCCCATCTTAGGCGCTGATTTTTTGTGTGCACACGGACTACTAGTCGATGTTGCTAACAGACGCCTGATTAACGCAATGTCTTTTGATTCTCTCCCCTGTACAGCTTGAGAAATCGGGCCAACAACACTAGCCAATGTCACAGCTCCAGGGGGTAAATTCCACACACTACTCACCCAGTTCCCAGCACTCACGGTCCCGACGTTTTCAGCGATCGTCACTAAACACGGAGTGGATCACTTCACTACCACTACGGGGCCGCCCATTTTCGCACAACCTCAGTGCCTGACGCAGCTAAACTGGCCATAGCGAGCAAGGAGTTTGCCAACTTGGAAAAGCTGGGCATCATCGGGCGCTCAAACAGCCCATGGGCATCCCCGCTACATATGGTTCCTAAGGCCGAGGGATCGTGGTGACCATGCAGTGATATCCGCAGATTAAACAACGCCACAGCACACAACCGCTACCCCATCCCTCATATTCAGGATTTTTCCGTTCACCTCACCGGGGCACACATTTTTTCCAAGATAGACCTGGTCCGCAGTTACCACCAGGTCCCGGTGCGTGCTGAGGACATACCTAAAACGGCACTAATAAGCCTGTTTGGCCTGTTTGAGTTTTTACGTATGCCTTTTGGGTTAAAAGGCGCGGCGCAGACATTCCAACGCATGATGGATGCAGTGTTGTGCAATCTGCCGTTTGTGTTTGTCTACCTGGACGACATCCTCATGGCCAGCGCGTCCGAGGACGAACACGTAGCCCACCTCAGGACAGTTTTCCAGAGGTTGGAGGAGAACGGGTTAATAATCAATCTGGAAAAGTGCCAGTTTGGGGTGGTGGGGATCGATTTTTTTGGGTCACCACATCTCACCGGAGGGCGCGATACCCTTGCCAGACAAGGTGCGCGCCATGGCGAATTTTCCCCGGCCTCAGATGGTCAGGGCGCTGCAGGAGTTTTTGGGGATGGTTAACTTCTACAATCGTTTCCTCCCCCACGCAGCCCAGCTCATGCAGCCGTTGAGTGCCGCACTTAAGAAACGAAAGCTGGTGGACAGAGTCGACTGGACTCCTGAGCGGGAGAAAGCGTTTTCCAAGGTTAAAACAGCTCTGGCGAACGCCGCACTGCTGGCACACCCGGACCCGGTGGCTCAGATGGCGCTTACTACCGACGCGTTGGACGTGGCCATAGGGGCCGTCGTGGAGCAGCATATCACTGGTTCTTGGCTGCCGCTTGCCTTTTTTAGCAGGTCTTTGTGCGACAGTGAGCGTAAATACAGCGTGTCTGACAGATAGTTACTGGCTCTCCACCTGGCCATACACTACTTCCAGTTCTGGCTAGAAGGGCGCACCTTCACTGCGTTTGTAGACCACAAGCCGCTAGCGTATGCCATGGCCAAGGTTTCGGAACCATCGTCGGGCCGGCAGTAGAGACAACTGGCGGCAATCTCAGAGTTTACAACCGACATTCAGCATGTGGCTGTTAAACTCAACGTGGTGGCGGACTGCCTCTCGCGCGCATTAGTGGGGATAGATTACACGGCCATGGCCACTGAGCAGATCGGCGATGCAGACATTTGCGCGCTCCAGTCTGGACTAACAGGGTTATGGCTGGAGAGCAGAGTACTGCAAGACGGGGGGCCCCCCTAATCTGCAATGTCTCCACAGGCCGCCCGCGACCGGTGGTCCCACGTGCTTGGCGCCGACGCGTTTTTAAGTCGGTTCACTCCCTGGAGCACCCAGGAGTGCGCCCATCAGTCAGAATGGTGGGAGCGAACTTCGTCTGGCCGAGCCTGAGCAAAAGTGAAAGAGTGGGCTGTAGCCTGCGTAGTGTGCCAGCGAGCCAAAGTGCACAGGCACACAAAGGCCCCCTTGGAGCTGTTTCATATCCCGGCTAAGCGGTACGACCACGTTCATGTGGACCTCGTGGGCACCCTCCCGCCATTGCAAGGGTTCATGCACCTCCCGACAGTGGTGGACCGCACCACGCGCTGGCCCGAAGCAGTCCCGCTAGCTTCCACCGCGTCCGCAGAAGTTGCATGTGCTTTTTAGATGACATGGGTGGCACATTTCGGCGCCCCTTTGGATATCATGTCCAATCGGGGTCCGCAATTTGTTTCCGACCTCTGCTCCACCATGGCCCGGAGCCTGGGCGTCTCACTGCATCGCACGACCGCGTACAACCCACAGGCCAATGGGTTATGCAAGCGTTTCCATAGATCGCTTAAAGCAGTGCTCAGGGCTTCGCTTACAGATGCAAATTGCGTGGACCGGTTGCCGTGGGTTCTATTAGGGTTGCGTTCAGCACCGAAGGAGGATTTGGCAGCCTCCCCAGCAGAGCTGTTTTTTTCCCAGCCCCTGCGACTCCCAAGGGAATTTTTGCTGGACAGCCCCGCGCCAAACACCGATCCATCCCCGCTTTCACCGCGTAGCACAGTGGCAGGGACGGTACCTGGTCCGGTCCACCACTGTTTTCCACACGCTTTTGTGCCAAAGGCCTTGAAGGATGCGGCATTTGTATTTTTCAGGCACGATGCCCACCGGACCCCTTGCGCCCGCCCTATGATGGCCCGTTCAGAGTACTGGAACCCGGGGAGAAACATTTTGTGTTAGACTTGGGGGGACGCAGAGAAACAGTCTGTATAGACAGGCTTAAGCCCGCTTTTGTGTTATCAGACGAGCAAGTGGTGTTGGCCCGAACTCCTTGGTGCAGACAGCCCCCACTGAGAACTCCTCAGGTAATTGACTCGTCAGATCAGTCACAAAGGCATGCTAATGATGTTTTCCCTCCCAATGTCCCCCCACAGGTGGACGCACCCCCAACCTCGAAGCCGCAGACCCCACGTTACAGACGCTATGGACGAAAGCTGAAGCCCAAAGGACATGAGGGTCAAGGCTCAGTCTGAGTTTGGGAGGGGGGGATCCACCTCTGTATATTTACACTCAGACTTAAAGTCAAAAAGGAATCGTCATGGGGGGTTTGTGTGTGGATGCGGGGGTGGTGTGTTGATGTGAACAGTGACAAAAAGAATGGAAATTACAAAAGCTTTGATGTTAATGCAGCACACAAAGAAGGCTGACCGAGTGGTATGATTTAAGAGCAGAGGTGCCTGAGATCTGTTACTCTTTTGTTGCTTGTGTTTCTGGAGAAATGTGAGAGAGAGTTGAATAAAGACTGATATGATCTGGACCTCTCTGCCTGGTTATTCCTCTCTCCACAATGTCTAGAAATAGGACAACAGAGGCAGGCGTTGTACTGAACTCGAACTTTATTACAAGCACAGTAGTTGATACATGTGTTGCAGTGTAAATGCTAACAAGCTAACTACCAGCTAGTACAGGAAAACTGCATTTCAGTGAAGTAGTTTTTTGAAAAAGATGACTTTTTTGCAAGCTAATTCTAAAAGAAACTTTCATATATTTATTACACACAGAGTCACACATTTTAAACCTGATTTAATATTGATGATAATGATTATCGTTTTTAAAATTAAATGACAAATCATGATTTTCTAATTTACTGAGATGGACCAGTACAACTGAGATGAAGCTGAAGATGGAATCTGTTCTACTGCTGCTGAACATCATTGAGGGTTATCATTCTACAGTACAGGACTGTGGTCTGCTGCAGAACATTAGAAACTAAATGTCAGAGCTGATACAAGGCAGAACATCTAATTATTTATATGCAGAATGTTCAAAAATGACAATAGTAAACTTTCATATTTTCCACTGCTTATGTAATTAAGAATATATTTTAGAACTGCTATACATATTTAAAATAATAATATATCTATTCTGTGGTTTTACTTTAATTTTACCTGCTGACTTTAACATGAGTTAAAGTCTTATTTTATCTGTCATGGCCCTCTGTCTGGTGAAGATTCTCCAGTAAAAGTTGAAGAAACACAATAATAAAAACAAAAAAAAAGTTCTATCTCTGTCAAAAATGTCGGCAAAAAAACAAAAAAGCCCTCAACTGACGTTGTCATGGTTGCTAGAAAACAAGATAGTGTGTCTTGCAAACATACATCCTCCAAAGACTAGATCAGGGGTCAGCAACCCACGACCCTGGGGCTACTTGCCACCCCTCAGCCCCCATGCTGTGTCTCCCTGTAGTTATATCTCCTAACACGTGGAAATTAATGAAGCTCACTTTAATTATTTTATTTTTAAAATTATTGTTTAATGCAATTGGATACCTCAGTGAAAATGCATACTTTTATGAATGTAAAATATACACTCACCGGCCACTTTATTAGGTACACCTGTCCAACTGCTCGTTAACACTTAATTTCTAATCAGCCAATCACATGGCGGCAACTCAGTGCATTTAGGCATGTAGACATGGTCAAGACAATCTCCTGCAGTTCAAACCGAGCATCAGTATGGGGAAGAAAGGTGATTTGAGTGACTTTGAACGTGGCATGGTTGTTGGTGCCAGAAGGGCTGGTCTGAGTATTTCAGAAACTGCTGATCTACTGGGATTTTCACGCACAACCATCTCTAGGGTTTACAGAGAATGGTCCGAAAAAGAAAAAATATCCAGTGAGCGGCAGTTCTGTGGGCGGAAATGCCTTGTTGATGCCAGAGGTCAGAGGAGAATGGCCAGACTGGTTCGAGCTGATAGAAAGGCAACAGTGACTCAAATAACCACCCGTTACAACCAAGGTAGGCAGAAGAGCATCTCTGAACGCACAGTACGTCGAACTTTGAGGCAGATGGGCTACAGCAGCAGAAGACCACGCCGGGTGCCACTCCTTTCAGCTAAGAACAGGAAACTGAGGCTACAATTTGCACAAGCTCATCGAAATTGGACAATAGAAGATTGGAAAAACGTTGCCTGGTCTGATGAGTCTCGATTTCTGCTGCGACATTCGGATGGTAGGGTCAGAATTTGGCGTCAACAACATGAAAGCATGGATCCATCCTGCCTTGTATCAATGGTTCAGGCTGGTGGTGGTGGTGTAATGGTGTGGGGAATATTTTCTTGGCACTCTTTGGGCCCCTTGGTACCAATTGAGCATCGTTGCAACGCTACAGCCTACCTGAGTATTGTTGCTGACCATGTCCATCCCTTTATGACCACAATGTACCCAACTTCTGATGGCTACTTTCAGCAGGATAATGCGCCATGTCATAAAGCTGGAATCATCTCAGACTGGTTTCTTGAACATGACAATGAGTTCACTGTACTCAAATGGCCTCCACAGTCACCAGATCTCAATCCAATAGAGCATCTTTGGGATGTGGTGGAACGGGAGATTCGCATCATGGATGTGCAGCCGACAAATCTGCGCCAACTGTGTGATGCCATCATGTCAATATGGACCAAACTGTCTGAGGAATGCTTCTAGCACCTTGTTGAATCTATGCCACGAAGAATTGAGGCAGTTCTGAAGGCAAAAGGGGGTCCAACCCGTTACTAGCATGGTGTACCTAATAAAGTGGCCGGTGAGTGTATATTCTTCAAATGGGCAGCGAGGTGGTGGAGTGGTTAGCACTGCGGCAGCACAGCAACTCACCCTTGGCCGGGAGATCCTGGGTTCGATCCCAGCCCCCGACCAACAGTGATCTGTGTGGAGTTTGCATGTTCTCCCCGTGTCTGCGTGGGTTTACTCCGGGATTTCTCCGGTTTCCTCCCACATGCCAAAAACATGCAAGTTAGGTTAATTGGCATCAATTGGGGATTCTAAATTGTCCTTAGGTATGACTGTGAGAGTGAATGGTTGTCTGTCTCTCTGTGTTGACCCTGTTATGGACTGGCGATCTGTCCAGGATGTACCCTGCCTCTCGCCCAAAGATGCTGGGATAGGCTCCAGCCCCCCTGCGACCCGAAAAGGGTTAAGCGGAAGAAGATGGATGGATGGATATTCTTCAAATTATTATTTATGTTGTCAACCATGTGTGACTGTGTCACATCTGACAGCAGCTGCACAGAGAGCTGTCATGAATCGAGCCCATGTTACCCTGTAGGCTCGGTTCTGACCGTTCTCTGTGGCTCAGGCATTGGGTTTGTTATGTATTGTTGTCTTTTGAGTTCTTGTGGTTTTTATGTTTGTGTTCTTTTTCTTTTCAATGCCTGTAGCCGCCACTCTGGCCGGAGGTTGTTGGGCAGCCGTTTTGACCCATTTTCAGATGGGCGCTGTCAAACATTCGCCGGTCCGACCACGCTCCCTCTCTCTTTGACAGTCAGCTGTTTCACCCTGGTAATTATCTTTCCAGCGCCTCACCCAGATGTGTCCAATTTATGACGCCAGCAGTGTTTGTACTTAGGCGGCTCTTGCCAGTCAAACACTTACAAGGAAGCGGGGACTACTCTGTCCAGCTTGTTGCCTTGCTTTCTTCCTTTCTCCACAATATATGTGTGTATATACATATATATATATATATATACACTACCGTTCAAAAGTTTGGGGTCACTTAGAAATTTCCTTATTTTTGAAAGAAAAGCACTTTTTTTCAATGAAGATAACTTTAAACTAATCAGAAATACACTCTATACATTGCTAATGTGGTAAATGACTATTCTAGCAGCAAATGTCTGGTTTATGGTGCAATATCTACATAGGTGTATAGAGGCCCATTTCCAGCAAATATCACTCCAGTGTTCTAATGGAACAATGTGTTTGCTCATTGCGTCAGAAGGCTAATGGATGATTAGAAAACCCTTGTGCAATCATGTTAGGTCTGCAATGCTATAGCTGCTGCAAATGGAGGATTCTTTGACGAAAGCAAAGTTTGAAGGAAAAAAATATTATTTCAAATACAAATCATTATTTCTAACCTTGTCAATGTCTTGACTATATTTTCTATTCATTTTACAACTCATGGTGGTAAATAAGTGTGACTTTTCATGGAAAACATAAAATAATTGTCTGGGTGACCCCAAACTTTTGAACAGTAGTGTATATACATATATATATATATATATATATATATATATATATATATATATACATATATATTTGGTGTTTGGGGTCACCCAGACAATGAGCAATGAGCAAACACATTGTACCATTAGAACACTGGAGTGATAGTTGCTGGAAATGGGCCTCTATACACCTATGTAGATATTGCACCAAAAACCAGACATTTGCAGCTAGAATAGTCATTTACCACATTAGCAATGCATAGAGTGTATTTCTGATTAGTTTAAAGTTATCTTCATTGAAAAAAAGTGCTTTTCTTTCAAAAATAAGGAAATTTCTAAGTAGTAGTAGTAGTAGATTAGTTTATTTGACAGGGACAGACTCTAATTGTTTAACTGTGGGTTTGTGGGATTTTTTTGCATGCTTTCGGCGGTGGCCACTTTTTGTCTCGGAGCTCAGGGTGCTCAGAGTTGAAAAAAGTTCAACTTTTCAGACTGAAGCTGAGCTGTCAATGTCAGACCTTTCTAAGCAGCCAATCAGAATTAAGGAAGGTCGGGACGTAGGATGCCGGTACAATCTGTACTCAGACTCCTGCTTTCTGTGTCATCATATTTTGCATCCAGGGCTGCTACTAGTGCTAGAATATGTTTCCTGTCCATTGTTATTTAGAGACTGCTATTAAAAATAAGTAGAAAGTCTGAACATAGGAAAAGTGGAAGTGCTGAGCTGTGACTGACAAGTTGTTGCTGGGATACAGGACACAGACTTTTTTTTTTTTCTTTTTTCGGAGCGAAGTGCACAAGCACTGAAAAAAAGAGGTTCAGGGCAGTCAGGTGACAAAAAAACGCGTTTGGTGGACACTTAAGGTGTGTTCACATCAAAAATGAACAGGCAAATTTTTTGCGTGGAACGATTACATTATGAATCAATGTAAACACGCCAACAGACATGAATAGTGAGATGCAGACAGGCAAAGTTGTCTTTAAAACTTCTGCAGCTGTGTTCAACCTGCTTTCGAAATTCCCAAAATAACATCATGCTTAGGTTTACGTTATCTGACCGGGGGCTCACCTGAAAATGTTCTCTCAAGCCTCAAAAACTTCACAGATGATGGGTGTTTATGTTGCTAGCTTGCTAGCTTGCTAGGACGTCCGTGGCCAGAAACCATGGGTAAATAACTCAAAAATCCTGACTCAGCTGAAGAGTTCCCGGTCCTCCTGTCTCCCGGTGACTATTTCATTTTCAAACTAGTTTACTCTGTAGTGGTGATACTTTGATTCCGGTAACAGCAGAATCTCAAAGCTAGCCATTAGCTAGCTAGCTGCTAGCCAGCAGATGCAAATGCACGACTGCGCAAATTTGCGCGTACTCACGTCTTCCCATTCACTTTGTACAGATTTGCGCCGCCCATTCGTGTTTGGTGTGACCACACCTTTAGGCTGTGTGTAATCTCCCAAAAATGTGCCAGCCCAAAAGAAAAAATATCTCATTGAGAAATTTACTGTTCTTAATTTTCTGCTCCGTGTCTAATCATTCTCCAGGATTGGTTCACTTCCAGCGTGGGAATCAAACAGCACTGATGTGGTGTCAAAAAGAAAATGACATTTAATGAGATTTTATGTTATTTTAATGGAAAGAGGTGTAATAGTCAAAATATAATCACCCATCATTTTATTTATATCATGAGTCACTAAATATTTTTTTTTTTATCCACATTTACATTTTAATTGCGGACAGTGTTGGAGTCTACGCATTATTTTTTTTAATTATTTTTTTAGATGAATGAATGAATGAAAAGGGGAAAAGGGTATACAGAAGTAACTACATAGGAATATCAAACAAAAATAAATACTGAAACGTATGCCCAAGCGAGATGTGTTCACTCCAGAAGCAGGTCCAGAACAGCAGGAAGCCTCCACAAACACTGATCTTTATATGAGCGTCACCTGACACTGATGTCAGCTGATCTGCGTTGAGTATTTCTCTGATTTTTCAAAATGTCTGTCAAAGTCAGTCCAAATGCTATCCACCTTATTCCTAGGCCCCATGATGCCTTGCGTGAATTATGGTAGCAACTTTGGGTACTAGTTTAGAATGTAAGGTTGTCACTGAAACGGGACACTTTTTCCTGTTAAAAAACAATGACTTTGGCATCAGAAATGCGGGAACACGGCATTTTGCACCTCAAAAGCAGTAATATAATCATACTACTTCCCACGACTAGCTGGGGATAGGAAGATAACCTTAAAGGCGTCGGCCGGACGAAATTTCAATATCGCTAAATCATATCTTAAATTTTTGTGTGAGACGAGCTAATTTGAACCGCACATGTTTTGGTGTCAACAAATGTCGCATAAGGTGACAATGAGCTATTGAAGTATGATTTCCTTGAGAGCTGTCTGACTCTGCCAAGCGATCAGCGGCTAAAATGGCCACTGACTGTGTGACATCAGGTCAGGAAGCGACCAGCAAACACTCAACGGACATTGCGTGTTGTTTACGTTCGGCGATAACGGATATTTCTAGGAGTACTTGTGGATTACAAATAGAGTATTTATTCCGATTAGGATTTCAGTGATCGAATTAATTATGGTTTGGCGTTGTGTTGTCTACGGGTGCAACGGTATACCGGAGGAGCACGCGGTGAGTGTTTATGAATTTCCCCTGCCTGGGAAAATCAGAACCGCATGGGTGAAATTCGTTCAGAAAACGCAAAAAAATTGGAATGATGTCGGTAAATCACCCAACATGTGCAGTAGACATTTCATTGACAGCGATTTTGAGAATAAGATGCAATTTGAAATGAAATTAGCAAAAAGATTGCTGATAAAAAAATCGGCTGTTCCAACTATATATCCATTAATTTCAAAGTCCCACTCTCAGACAAGTGTCAGTGACAGTGGAGTGAAAAGCAAGGGTGATCTACCGATGCGATCTGCTGTCAGAAAAAGAGAAGTAAACAGGGTAAGTTTTCTTTTTTTAATATTCACTGCCAATATTTACTAAAATTATTTACAAGCAATGAATTTCATTGCCTTGACAACTTATCAAATATTAGAATTTTAGGGTATTCATACTAATCAAATATGAAATATTCAGTGCTGTATAGGGAGGTGGTTGTACCTGTTTGCTCAAGTTATATTTCTATATATGTAATCCAATTTGACACCTCTGGAATGAAATTATGTTGATCTACTGTTTTTGCAGATGTTATCCACTGTCACTCAACCTTCAAATACTGTGGATTTTTTTTTTTTAAATTTGATTATTCAGCAATTGTCCTCATTGCAGTCATCCATGTGAGGTAACAAGTCACACTAAAGGCTCTCTGTTGATGATCAAACAACATTGTCCACATTGTGTTGAGGATCGATCCTGGCACAGCCAGCCGATGATTAGGGACATGCCAGCTGGTAACATACAGCTTTCATCCGCCATTCTCTTCACTGGGGCGTCATATGTCAAGGTCCTCAGAGTTCTAAATGCAGCCGGTATCGTTGGAATTTCCATGACCACTTACAAGGAGCTTTCGATTTCTAATTTTTATTAAATTAATTTTATTTCAGAATATGTGAATGATCTGATGAATACTCTTTTCGACAAAACCTTGGTTGATCCAACCCACTTATTGGAGCAGTGGCACTCTGTACAAGCCAGAGTTCCCGCAACATTGAGTGCCAAATTTCAGCGTCCCATCAAAGCTGATGCTGTTGAGCAACATGTATCTAGATTTTCAAAATCAAACATGTAAAAGTAGAGTAAATTTCCAATTAACAATGAAAGTTCAGCTTTCAATTGTTAGGGAAGCAACATATTTTGCTAAGACAAACAAATATAAGCCTAAGATTTTTAGAGAAATGTGCTTTTAAAAATTGAACACGAATTTTACACCATAAAATGGTAGAAAAATTACTCTAATGTATATGAGATCCGACTTTGATGAATGCTGAAATATTAGAATTATAAAATTGACATGCACATTAATAAACTCAATATATGATTTTAAAAAACTTTATTTAAATAACATTGATCACAAATCTAATCTTGGTAGGCAAAATCCCTTGTAGTGATCAGATGGGAATGTTTCTCTGATGAGGCTCACAGCACAGGCAGGCAATATCACCCTCACTTCTTTCCCAAGATATCCCCAACACCACCGGACCAGTTGCCTGTAGGCTATGAATCTGTATCGCCTGAAAAATATGGGGTTGGCATTGATTATTCCGTTTGCATTGATTATTGAATGTATTGAATGATTTCTTCATAATTGATCTGGAAAATTAAAACACATGAATAAATATTGTTTAAAAACTCACTCGTGTTGACTTGCGTCATGATCACCATATTGCTGTCTGTAGGCCAGATAAGCTGTCTGTAAAACCCAGATGTCAAGACAGACAGAACGGAAACCGGGGTGATCAGTGATACACCTTGGTAGGTTATCATCTGTGTATCCACAGCCCTTCAGTTCTTCTAGTTTCTCCTTCACCTTCAATACCTCCTGGCAGCACCGAGATTCAGTTGATGTTGGCATAATGTTGCATTTCTCACAAGTGCACCTGTTAAAAAAAATGGTATAATCAGATGCTTATAATAAACTAATGGCTCGTGGGAGTGCTATATAAATTGGTCTATGAAGTTTAATTAGAAAATATTTAAAACATGTAAAAAATTTTGAGCAGAAAGAGAAGTTATAGGAAAACAATAATGAATCACAATAATCATGATCCATGATCCATCATGATCCATGATGGATCATGTTGATCCATCAATCTCTTAAGAGAATTATGTAGCTTTTGAGACTAGGATTAACATGATGATGATTAACAACATCTCCTAACAAACTCGTAAAGTACACATCCCTCACATACATTATCCTTTTATTTCCAATGATAATGTTTCTAAATGTTTCTAATGTTTATAAGTCGCCAAGTAAGGCAGCGAGGGAACAATTGGCAGTTTTATTTTGATAATTAAGTGTGTGACCATGCATATCGCCTAAAAAAAAAATTTCAAAGCATATTTTACCAATATAAATCTGCGAGCCGCTCGTCCTCAACGTGGTCTGCTCCCGTATCTGTTTCGTCCTCGTCTTCCTCCGCACCCTCGGGCTCGAACAAATACGGCTGAATAACCCCATCAGCACCACCCAAAACTACTTCATCATCAGATTCTTCAGTTTCAATATCATCATTTATATTGCGGTCGTCATACTCCATAAAATAATCGCTGTCCGAATCACTCTGCTGTCGTTCAGCCATTTCCTTTTTCTCCTTGACCTGACGTCACTGCTGCCCGCCCCTATCGAGAGATGGCGGTACTGCAGCATCACTAAGTGAAAGATGGGCTATTAACAAATAAAGTCATTTATGGAGGCTGGTGACACATTTTAAATCACGGGAATGGCCAGAATGGAATATTTTCATACAATCAGTTTATTGGTTCAATAAAAAAATGTCACCGTCCGAGGACTTTAAAAAGCAGACAGTAGCTCCATTTAAGATAAGATAAGCCTTTATTAGTCCCACAACGGGGAAATTCCAGGATTGCAACAGCACAGGGATAGCAACACTCAGAGCAACAATCAGAAGGCAAGAAAAAAAAAACAAGCAAGCAAGAGCAGCTAATATACATATGTACATATTACTATAAAATATATATATATATACACACACAGAGAGACACACAGTGCAGAGCATTGTAGCTGGATGGAATAAATATATGAATATATGAACACACAGTGCAGAGCATTGTAGCTAGATGGAATAAATATGTAAATATATAAACACCCACAGTACACAGTACACCCACAGTATTTGTTAGTGTCGCTGCTAAGATGCTAACACTGTATACAAATAAAAGCTTTGAGCTATATCAATGTTTCCACCACAATAAAGTTGGATGCATTTTGTTAAAAGATGTTGGACATAATCAGATTTACCTCAGAGCAGACGTAGAATCTAGTCAAAGACACAAAGAACCACAACACCGTGCTTGGCTGTTTTAATGTTGGGGTAAAACAGACAGCTGGCATGTCAGCATGTCAGCATGACAGCTGGCATGACAGCAGCATGCTCATGCTGCTGTCATGCCATGAATGCTTGTTACTTAACTTAATATGTACAGACATTTTCTGACAATTGTTCAGAATTTAATTGATCTATATTCTGCGATAATTTAAAAATTAATGCATGCTGAAGCATGCATATCGTTCCAAAGCTGTGCAACAAATGCAACAAAAAAAAAAAATTGATTTCTTTCGTAAATCTTTAAGCCTTAGGAAGCAAATTGTTACTATTTTTTATGTATTATTTTACTTCATGCAGCCTTCATTCTGGTGACATTTATAACAAATAAACGTCAAATCTGTGACATTCATGTAAGTGAAAACATACGTAGGTGATGTGCTCTTGTGTCTGTCCTGTGTCTGTACCACCGATCACACCAACAGTCCTTTTTCATATTCAGTGCATCATCTACGTATTGCCGGTGAGAAGCCTCCAATTATATAGTCTATGGCACAACCACGAACACCAGCAACAAGAACCAGAACTATGTTAAAACATTCAAAAATACAAAAACTACATGTGCTGAAATTAGTTGCAACTTGAGTACAAAACACGTATGTGGACTATACAATAAAATGAATTTGAAAAACTTTGAAAAAGGCTATTTTAAATTCCCCTGCTACTCCACTCTTACTGACTGATTTAACACTACCTCGGCCGAAACCCAAAGCTCCACCCATAATCGTTCCTATAGCAGCACCACCAGGAATAAGGTGGATAAAGTGAACCCAGCTTTAACTTAGGCTGACTTAGGTAAACTCTGCATAACTTAGCTCAGTGCTCAGGAACTCTTACAAACTGAGCACAAATTTCACCAACGTGTATTTCCAAATGTTGGCAAATTTTAAGCATGCTGAAAATTTTCATAGTATACAACTTTTGCCAGCATTTACCGACAAACACCAGCAATCATTAACTTTTGCCAGCAGAGCCAGACATTTGCCAAAACGCCAGTAAAAGTCGGTCCAAACGTTGTAGTGTGAATCCACCTTTAGCACTGTGGCAGCACAACAAGAAGGTCACAGGATCAATTCCACCCTTGACCTTGACCATTGTGGGTTTGATACTACCCCCTGACCATCAGTGACTCTTCTGTGTGGAGTTTGCATGTTCTCCCTGTGTCTGTGTGGGTTTTCTCCGGGTGCTCCGGTTTCCTCCCACAGTCCAAAGACATGCATGATTGGTTAACTGGCATCAAGTGGGGATTCTAAATTGTCCATAGATAGACAGATGTATGTACTTTATTGATCCCAAAATGGGAAATTACAGTATGAATGTGAGAATGAATAGTTGTCTGTCTCTCTGTGTTGGCCCTGTGATGGACTGGCGATCTGTCGAGGGTGTACCCTGTCTCTTGCCCAAAAGACGCTGGGTTAGGCTCCAGACCCCCCCATGACCTGAAAAGGATTAAGCGGTAGAAGATGGATGGATGGATGGGTTTTTAAAGTTATATTATTTAGAAACTTGTGTAGAATTATTTTGTTTTTTTTTCCAAAATAAAGAAGAATATCAGAATATACACAAAAATTATGGTCAGATATTCAGAAATTTATTTTTCAGCACAAAACAATGTGTAATATACAGTATTTCTAATACTTTTATTTCATGAATGAAGCTATATGTAAAGCTTGACAGTTTTTCCACTGTTGTAGTATGAATTCATTAATGCCAGATAATATTAAGAGCTATGGGAAAAAAATTAATAGCAGCATAATCTTTATTTTAAAGGTCAAATTGCTGTTACGTCCCTCAGCCACTTCTATTTTAGTTGGAGGCGGGCAAAATGGCTCTTCGGTTGGCAAAGGTTGCAGACCCCTGGGCTAGATCGTCTCATTTAAATCATTCATAAATCAGGCTTTAGACGCAGCCAACCCGACCTTTGCGGCCTCTGGCCTCCTGGACCGTGATCTATTGGGCTACAACACCTGAATTGAGACAGAGCCAATATCAACACATATTGGAACAGAACACTGTTATTTAACACACTGCATCATGATTGGTTAATTCACATTGTGTCGTGTTTAACCTACGGAGACCTCTACTGGCTCAAATGTAGCCAGAGGAATGGAGCAAAAGACCGACACAGAATGCAAGAGAAGGTAAACTGCATCGTTGCTAAAGAAAGTAAATATATATATATATATATATATATATATATATATATGTGTGTGTGTGTGTGTGTGTGTGTGTGCGTGCGTGCACACGCGCGCACACACAGTGGTGTGAAAAAATGCTTGCCCCCTTTCTGATTTCTCATTTTTTGTATGTTTGTCACACTTAAATCTTTCAGATCATGAAACAAATTTAAATATTAAACAAAGATAACACAAGTAAACACAAAATACAGTTTTGTTTTGTTTTGGGTTATTTTGTTTTTTGTTTTTTAATGAAGGTGTTTATTATTAAGGGGAAAAAAATCAAACCTACATAGCCCTGTGTGAAAGTGATTGCCACCCCCATCCCGTTAAAACAAATTAACTGTGGTTTATCACATCTTTGGAAAGCTCAGTTCAATTTCTCTAGCCACACCCTGGCCTGATTACTGCCACATCTGTTCTCAATCAAGAAATCACTTAAATAGGACCTGCCTGACAACATGAAGTAGACGAAAAGATCCTCAACAGTTAGACATCATGCCCCGATCCAAAGAAATTCATGAACAAATGAGAAACAAAGTAATTGAGACCTATCAGTCTGGAAAAGGTTATAAAGCCATTTCAAAAGCTTTGGGACTCCAGTGAACCACAGTGAGAGCCATTATCCACAAATGGCGAAAACATGGGACAGTGGTGAACCTTCCCAGGAGTGGCCGGCCGACCAAAATTACCCCATGAGTGCAGCAACAACTCATCCAAGAGGTCACAAAAGCACAACAACATCCAAAGAACTGCAGGCCTCACTTGCTTCAGTTAAGGCCAGTGTCCATGACTCCACCATAACAAAGAGACTGGGCAAAAATGGCCTTCATGGCAAAGTTCCAAGACGAAAACCACTGCTAAGCAAAAAGAACATGAAGGCTTGTCTCAGTTTTGCCAGAAAACATCTTGATGATCCCCAAGACTTTTGGGAAAATACTCTGTGAACTGACGAGACAAAAGTTGAACTTTTTGGAAGGTGTGTGTCCCATTACATCCAGCGTAAAAGTAACACAGCATTTTAGAAAAGGAACATCATACCAACAGTAAAATATGGTGGTGGCAGTGTGATGGTCTGGGACTGTTTTGCTGCTTCAGGACCTGGAAGACTTGCTGTGGTAAATGGAACCATAAATTCTGTTGTCTACCAAAAAATCTTGAAGGAGAATATCTGGCCATCTCTTCGTGACCTCAAGCTGATACGCATTTGGGTTCTGCAGCAGGACAATGATCCAAAACACACCAGTAAGTCCATCTTGGAATGGCTTAAGAAAAACAAAATGAAGACTTTGGAGTGTCCTAGTCAAAGTCCTGACCTGAATCCAATTGAGATGCTGTGGCATGACCTTAAAAAGGTGGTTCATGCTCAACAACCCTCCAACGTGGCTGAATTACAACAATTGTGCAAATATGAGTGGGCCAAAATTCCTCCACAGCGCTGTAAAAGACTCACTGCCAGTTATCACAAACGCTTGATTGCAGTTGTTGCTGCTAAGGGTGGCTCAGCCAGTTATTAGGTTTAGGGGGCAATCACTTTTTCACACAGGGCAATGTAGGTTTGGATTTTTTTTCTCTTAATAATAAACACCTTCATTTAAAAACTGCATTTTGTGCTTACTTGTGTTATCTTTGCCTAGTATTTAAATTTGTTTTGTGATCTGAAACATTTAAGTGTGACAAACATACAAAAAAATGAGAACTCAGGAAGGGGGCAAACACTTTTTCACACCACTGTAGATGTGGGAAGCTAGAGCTGTATCCTGAAAGTGGTCTCCTCCCGTCATCTACTGGCCTCACTTCAATTCATACTGAAGCAAGGAAGGACTACCTTCGATTGTTCCATCTTTTGTTCGATGAATTCTTTTCTCCCAATGAGGGCTATAATACAGTGGCATTTGGGAAACATGGAAAGGTGCCAGAGGGGAAGATGGTCCTGGATAGGTCCAAAGTCAATGGGATTCTCAGTAAGTACACTACTCGTTCGTTAATTGTTTTTGTTTTTTTGTTTTGTTTTGGGGTTTTTTGTCTGTGTTTATATTACTCCCAGGTAGTGATGTCACTTACAAGATACACCATGAGATGGAAAGTTTAAATGAGTGCAGTCCAACGAGCCTCTTTCACACATAAATGAGAATAGCATCGCATAGTTATTTAGGTAATGTAAAAAGCGAAACTCATATAGATTCATTCCACACAGAGAGATGTATTTCAAGCGTTTATTTCTTTTAATTTTGATGATTATAGCTTACAGCTCATGAAAACCCAAAACTCAGTTTCTCATAAATTTAGAATATTACATGGGACCAATTTTTTTTAAGTGTGTTTTTAATAGAAATGTTGGATAACTGAAAAGTATGTCCATGTACACAGTACTGTCGGGATTGCCCCTCCAGGGCAAGGAAGAAAACTCACATGCATGGTGTTTACAAGGCATGATTGTGCAAAAACAACAGAAAACAAGGCATCTTTCGGGTATGCGGAATGGGCCACCACCCCTGTTGCCCTCCTTCTGCCAGGGGCCTGAGGGTCTTGCTGGTGACCTGGGGACCGTCATGCTGTCACCGTCCCTGGGTGCTGCAGAATGAATGGGTGCGAACAAGGGAGTGAGCGAGTGAGAGAGTGAGTGAGCAAATGAATAAGTGAGAGCGAGCAAGTGATGAGTGGAGATGGTGATGGTGGTGGTGGTGGGTCAGATTTGTGTGGTGTTTTGCGTGTCGGGTGGAGTCTTGGAGCGCGTGTGGTGATCCGTTGATAGGTCGCTCTGGGTGGGCGCTGGTGGTGGTGGTCTGCTTCTGTGGCCACGACTGCCTTGGGGAGGGTTTGTGGGGGTTTGGCTGCTGCTCTGCGCTGACAGTCCGCTGCTGGGCATTGGTGCGCGTTCATGCCAGCCACATCTGCGCCGTGGTCACCCCAAGTGAAAGGGTGAATGATTGTGGATGAGTGTGTGGGGGAGAGCACAAGTAGATGTGAGTGAGTCGGAGCATGAGTGAGAGTTTGTGTGTGCGTGAGTGTGGGTGGGTGGGTGGGAGCAACAGCGAGGGCTAGTGGGAGTGGGCGCAAGATTGAGTGGGTACGGGAGTGGGAGAGAGTGGATGGGTCTGGGTGTGGGAGTGTGAGTGTGGAATTGTATGGGGGAGAGGGAGAGCGAGAGTGAGTGAGTGCGTGTGAGTGTGTGTGGTTGCAAGTGGGTGTGTATGAGAGCATGAGGGTGTCAGTGCATGGAAATGAGTGTGTGCTGGT
The DNA here is from genome assembly GCA_020510985.1 of Pholidichthys leucotaenia. NCBI lineage: Eukaryota > Metazoa > Chordata > Actinopteri > Cichliformes > Pholidichthyidae > Pholidichthys > Pholidichthys leucotaenia. The sequence continues at coordinate 275,925,938 of CM035840.1, read as the reverse complement.
CGGGGAGTGCTGGACTGAGGGGGGTGGTGCCTCCTGGCCGCGTGGGCTCCCTTGGATTGGGTGGGCTGGCCCCCTGTTGGGTTCCTGTGCTTTGCTGCAGCCTTCCTTTGATGAGGGGGCGTGGGGGTTCCCGGGGCGGGGGGGGGGGGGGTGTCGGTAGTGCTGGGGTGGGTTGGGCCCACTGTGGGGATGTCTGGGGGGGCTCGCGCTGGTGGCGTGGGTCGGTTTCCGGGGTGGGGGGACACTGGCCTTCCGGCGTCTGGGGCCCGGGAGTTGGTGTTGGCCCTGCTGCGAGGGAGGGGGAGGGGCTGGCCGGTCCGGGGATGGGAGTGCACCACACCAGCCGCTTGGCGGCCTGGCCTCCCTCGCCCATCCCTCCTGAGGCGGATGCTTGGTTGTACTGGGGCTTGTTGGTCTCGGGACATTAGCGCTCCATGGGAGTTAGTGGCGTTATCTTGCTTGCTCGGGATTTCCGGGGGGTGGGGGATGTTGTTGCGACCTGCCGTCCTCTTTGTATGTTTCCTGGAAAACCACTCATATGCGCACACTTACTTTGTGCATGCTCTCATGCACATGCACCCACATGCACACACACTTATGTCTCTCTTTTAACAGGTGCAGATACCAGACTAATGATGAGACCTTTTCAGTGGAAGAAACACTTTGTTTTCTGTTTGTTTCACTTGTGTTAGTCTGTCTTCTCTGTTTGTCCCTCTCCCTTTTCTTTTCCCCTCTCTACCTGTTCTTTCCACATTCTCCCCCAGTCGAGTCCCCCATGGGTAAAACAATTTAAGTAAAATATTAAAAGCTATTACAGGAGGAGTTTATAAATAATATACAGTACATATTTATGTACTGTATAAAGCTCCTTTTGGCCAAATAAATCTGTTTTTCACAATAAGGGAAGCAGATTTCTGTTCTGCTCACCTAGCTGCTTGACAGGATAAGGGGGGGAAAAAGCAGTTTGTGGGCTTAAAAACAAAAGCAAAACACGACAAGGCTAAGATACAAGGTTACAGGCAGGATTGGCCAAAGGGGTAGACAGAAGTGTGGGTGAGACGCCAAACCACAATTAGGACACCACACTGGGCTAACACAAAGACAGATGTATAGTATATAGACTATTGACAATCAACCAGGACACAGGACAGGTGGGAACAATCAAGGGCAACCAGAGACAGCAGGGGAGTGGCCACTGGTATGGAGTACAGGACAGGTGGGGAAGCACAAACAATCACAGACAGGGAATACACATGAAACATGATGACAATGGACATACAGGACAATAGACAAGGCGGGGGATAAATAAAGGTCCTTTCAACATAAACCCAAACCAAAACAAAAGATCATGACAGAAATGACAATGAGCAAACATTAACATGATTATGATGATAATAAATAATAATAAATATAGAAAACCCCAAAATACAAAACTCAAAGTGAGGGCCTGCACTGGAGCCCATGTCCTGGTGACAAGGAATATAAACTAGAGGGTAAGGCGAGGACATGGGCCCAACTCAGGTTCTGACAAATACTCGGTCAAGGCTCCGTTTGCATGAATTACTGGATCAACACGGCGTGGCATGGAGGCAATCAGTCTGTGGCACTGCTGAGGTGTTATGGAAGCCCAGGTTGCTTTGATAGCGACCTTTGGCTCATCTGCGTTGTTGCATCGAGTGTCTCTCATCTTCCACTTGACAATACTACATAGATTCTCTATGGAGTTTAGGTCAGGAGTGTTTGCTGGCCAGTCAAGCAGAGTGATATCATGATCATTAAACCAGGTATTGGTACGTTTAGCAGTGTGGGCAGGTGCCAAGTCCTGCTGGAAACTGAAATCAGCACCTCCATGTATAAAGTTCTTTATAAGTTCCTGGTAAGCAGCTGCAGTGACTTTAGACTTGACAAAACACAGTGGACCAACACCAGCAGATGACATGGCTCCTCAAATCAGATGCCAAGTCCTGTCATGTGGAAATCAAGGACCCAGAGTCTGGAGAAAGAGTGGAGAGGCACAGAATCCAAGCTGCTTAAGGTCCAGTGTGAAGTTTCCAGAGTCAGTAATGATTTGGGGAGTCATGTCATTTGCTGGTGTTGGTCCACTGTCTTTTATCCAGGCCAAAGACAGTGCAGCCATCATCATCAGAGCACTTCAGTGCAGACCAGCTGAAGGCCAAAATCAAAGTAATGTAGGCTTCCATAACACCTCAGCAGTACCATAGGGTAATCACCTCCATGCCACATTGCATTGATGCAGTAATTCATGTAAATGGAGCCCTGACCAAGTATTGAGTGTACATGGAAATACTTTTCAGTCAGCCAACATTTCCATAAAAAATCAATTTTTAGCTCATTCCAGTGAAGTTGAAAAGAATTAATGTGATAACGTTGCATCTGCCCAACTGTCCATCCACATTTCACGGAAATTGCTACTCCTCTGACACATTTGCCCTGATGCTAACCAAACTCTCTCACAATGATTCTCAAGTAGGTCTGCATCCAGGTTGAGGACAAGGCCATTGTCAAAGGTCTGAAGATCTGGGCATTCATGATTTTCTGAAAAACATGACTCCTTCTAGGCCACTGACCTTTAAGCACCTCCTAGATGGGTCTGTATCTAGGCTGTGCTAAAGGTTAAGGTTAGCAGTCAAGAAATCTGAGCACTCCCGGGGTGATTTCATCAGGCCAGAATGAGCTACTCCGTCACTGAATGTATGGTTTCTTATTTGTCTTACATAATATTCTGATTTTCTTAGAAACTGAATTTTGGGTTGCATTAGCTGAAAGTCGTAATCATCAAAAGTAATAAATGCTTGAAATATATTGTCAAAAACGCCGTTCAGAGCAGAATAAGAGGCACCATGAGTAGGCTGTGAGTTTGCAATTTTATTAAAGAAACAACACAAAGCACAAACAAAATCAAACAAAAACTAGTAGAAGAGGAAGACGCAGGAAAAGCAAAAATAGCGAGCGCTAAGGCGAGAGGAATCACCAGCTTCACCTGGGATTACTAGCTGTGGAGTACACGCTAGAGACAATACATAGAGGCAAATAAAGACACACTTACATTTGGTAGACGTGAGTAGAAAGTAGGGTGCTGCGCTGGACAAAAGTATGCAGCCCCTTTAATAAGGCAAAAAACAGAAACAAGTGGTAACCGGTGTAGGCAATCCGGGCAGGAGAAAACAAAAGATACAAATCGGACCAGCTTGGAATGATAAGAGAGAACGGGGTAGTGGGAGCTGACAGCTGACAGGTGTAGCATCATCTCACTTTGGCTCAGCAATAATTATTCTTCTGCTTAAAGACATTTTGTTTCACCCATGAGTAAGACAGTCAAGAACTGATTTTCTCCCCCAGGCCACAGCTGAAATCCCATTCCTTTGCTAAAACCAGTCTAAAAGAATTCAACCTATTTCCTCCTGCGCCCTTTTATTGCCCCCATAAACATGGAACAGACATGGAGCCCCTCATTGTCGCACCTATCCACAGCTCAATAAAATTTCCTTAAACTTTGGGACATGCTGGACTTACCAGTGAACTTTAAAGTACGTTATTACAAACTCAATTCTAAATCTTCCCTTCTTTTCAGGACTATGAAAAGCAAATGGACTCTGATGTTTTTAATGTGGAAAATCAATAATATGTGTGAAATGCATTAATCTGTGATTTTATATATATGCATGTTAAAAATGTTTAAATGAATGTTTATTCCTGCATGTTGATTTAGAAGCACTGCTTATAAGTTACACTAATCACTAAGGTTAGCTTAGTTACACATAAGTGTGTAGAGGAATATTCCAGCGTATTGAAATTGTGTGTCCATGTGGACCGGTATCAAATGTCACCCAGCATTCACTGAGTTCCAGCTTTGCCATCCCATTGGTTCCTCGCAGACAAAGCCTGTCATTGGACTAAAGTTCATCGAGCCCGCCCACGAAAAAGGCTTGTTGGCTGAGGTTGCTGTCAACCCGGAAGCCCGCAAAGCTCAACAGAAGTTATAAAAGGAGGAAGACCCCCTGCTACTTCCTCTTTCGCCTCCGTTCGTCGCTCTCTTTTGTCTCATTTACTTTTATTCTCTGGGACACGTCTTTGTCCATTGTCCACATACAGCAAGAAAGAACTTTGGGAAGAACAAAGGACTGTCCGAACAAAGGCTTCTCCCATGTGTTGCTTTTCCGAGCACAGAGCAGATAACTCGTAATTTGTTTATGTAACTTTGTATTTTAATGCTTTTTCTTTTTTCTCTTAAATGCCTAGGAATTCCTGTTTCTTCGAGCTCAATTCTTAATCGGAGTTAAACTCCAATTTTTATTTATCACCTTTTCTTTGTTAAACTTTCTGTAAAACCACCGTTTGTTTTAATTTTAATGTAAACTTTAATCTTGACTTTATTTTCATAATATTTTTCCTGACCAATCACACACCAGAAGCTATTATTTTATCTAAAGTCTGAAAATCTTTTTCTAATTTGAGATCTGATTAGATCTAATTATTCTCGAAGACCTCTGGAGCCGCTTGTCTATGAAGGAGAAAACGCGCAGCTCTTCACCACACGCTGAAGAAACGTCGCCACCATCTGGCTCCGATCCAAGTTACAACTGTGGGTCATACAGCCAAAATCCAGCCACTTCGACCGCTTGACTTTAAAGGTCGAACTGTGGACCCTGAAATATCTGCGGGCAGATATTTTCCCTAACATCCACAAAATCTTGGGCTGAGGACGACGCCGAACAAGGAATCACCTGAGCTGCAAACTTTAATTCATCTGCTGAATTAAATGTCTGAGGTTCGGTAATAATTTGTATATCTAATCAGATGCAAATTAAGAAGCCCTTAATATAACTCTTCTTTTCATTAAAATTCCGTTTTTATTTTCTTAAGATTAATCCAGGACTTTCCATATAATTAGTAAACTTTCTCCATAAATTTGTGTTGTTTCCATAATCTGTTAACTCAAACTGATAGAAATTCATTTCTCAGTTAACCCTGGTTCCGAAAATATTGACATTGTTAATCTTTCATTTACAAGATTGATTTTATGATTAATGAAATTACTGCAATGTCTGTTAATCATTTCATTTAATAAAAATATGTGAAGATGAGAGAAGTTGTTGAGAATTTATTTCATTGTGAGTCTGTTTCAAGCCCAGGTATCTGAATTCACAGAAAAATTTTTGAGACTGATTTTTAATTAATTTATTTAGTGATTAAACAGGTATAAAGTGAAATTAAAGATTAAATTGCTTCTTAGAGAGAGAAGCTGGAGCCCCACAAGTGTTATTAACTTTTCTGGTGTATGTGAAACGAGATTTGATCTCAGATCCCAATACAGCAATATAAATTAAATAATTTACACCTGATCATATTTATTTAATTTCATATTTTTCTACACAGGGCCATGCCCACGCAGAGCAAAACCCCAGAAGCCGCTGACAGCTGTAAACCCCGGAAGAAACAGAACACAACAAAATACAAATATAAAAATATGGCAAAAATTAGATGTAGATAAACTCAGATGCAAACTATAATAAATGTACACGGGAAAATAAATCATATTAAGAAACAATATGGAATAAATGGTAACTCAAAAATGACAGCAGAGAACAAATATGGGAAGAAGGCAAACAAGCTGAGCCCGGGGAATCCTCCCGCACTCAGAACGTGACAGAGCCCCCCCAACCCCCCAAGGGGTGGATAGCAGACACCCCGGGGTTAACATCAAAAGAAAAAGAACCCACCCACACAGAACTCCCACCCCAACAAGAAAACAACCCCACCCCGGGTGGGAGGAGGGGGACCCAGAACGGACGGACCAAACCCAGCCAGCAGGAAAAAAAAAAACCCTTAGGGTAGCTTACTAGCAAGGCCCATACTGCGAAGGAACAAAATAAAATCCGGTTCAGGACCCACACAGAACATGGGCACCTAGGCCCCCCTAGACCAAACAACAAGCAGTTCCTGCAGCCGGCCAAAGTCCCAGGTCCGACAGACGGTGAGGTGGTCAGAGTTTGGTGGTCTGACGGAGAACGTGAACCACCCAACCCAACGGCGACGCATGTGTCAGGTGGTCGGCCAGGGTTCTTTAGCTACCAAAGAGATGGTGGTACAGGGGGCGGCCGCCCAACCAAAATGACCAGGGGACGAGGAAACACGATGGCGTCTGGCAGAGGAAGGGGGACCACGGCGGCACCTAGCAGAGGATGGGGGACCATGACGGTGCCAGGGAGAGGATGGGGGAACATAAAGGTGTCTAGCAAGGGAGAGGGGATGACGACGCTCATGGGCTGGCCTGCAGCACCCTCAGAGGTTCCGGATAGGGATATGGGTGCAACCCTCGGTGGCTTCAGGTTGGAGTGAAGCTGCCCCCTCAGCGGCTCCGGGTAGATGCGGTGCTGCCCCCTCGGTGGCTCTGGGCAGGAGCGGAGTTGCACCCTCAGTGGCTCCAGACTGGAGCAGAGTTGCACCCTCGGTGGCTCCGGGAAGGAGCAACGCTGCACCCTTGGTGGCTTCAGGCTGGAGTGACGCTGCATCCTCGGTGGCTCCGGGCAGGAGCAGAGCTGCACCCTTAGTGGCTCTGGGCTGGAGCAATGCAGCACCCATGGTGGCTCCGGTTTGGAGCAAAGCTGCACTCGCAGTGGCTCCGGGCTGGAGAAATGCAGCATCCGCGGTGGCTCCAGGCTGGAGCAATGTTGCGTCCGCAGTGTCTCCGAGCTGGAGCAAAGCTGCACCCGCGGTGGCTCCGGACTGGAGTAACGCTACACTCTCGGTTGCTCCAGGCAGGAGCAGAGCTGCAGCCTTGGTGGCCCCCGGCTGGAGCAACGCAGCACCCACGGTGGCTGAAGCAATGCCATCCGCCGTTGCTCCAGGCTGGAGCAATGCCACCCACAGTGGCTCCGAGGTGGAGCAATGTAGCACCCGCAGTGGCTACGGGCTGGAGCAATGCATCACCCATGGTGGCTCCGAGCTTGAGCAATGCAGCACCCATGGTTGTTCCGGGCTGGAGCAATGCTGCGCCCACGGTGGCTCTGGGCTGGAGCAATGCTGCACCCTCAATGGCTCCAGGCAGGAGCGGAGCTACACCCTTGTTGGCTCCGAGCTTGAGCAATGCAGCACCCGTGGTTGTTCTGGCCTGGAGCAAAGCTGCACCCACAGTGGACCTGGACTGGATCAAAGCTGCACCCCCGGTGACCTCAGGCAGAGGGGGAGCAGCACCTAGCGCCCAGGATGACCTAAGTAGGGGGAGCTGGACCCATGGCTATCTTGGATGGCAGGCCTGGATCCACAGAGACATCTGGCATAGGTGGGTCATCCTTGGTGACCCTGGGAGAAAACTCAGACAGAAGATGCACAGGCAAAGAGTCAGGGTCACCGTTGGCGGTGGAGCCCGGCGAGGGGAACTCAGGTGCAGCTGACGGCTGTATTTGGCTCTCCCCACCTACAACCAGGGAAGATTTCTCAAAAAGGGCAACAGAAACAAAGGAGTGTGCTTGCCTGTTCTCTAGCTCCACCTCGGTCCAGGACTCCAATGATCCATGCGACGATGTTGCTTTGGGCTCGTTCCTCCAGAGGTCCAGCTCTGATTCTGCTGTGGAGGCCCACACAGCAGGTGTGGGGGCTCTGGGACGGAGCAATGCTGCACCCATGGTGGCTCCAGGCTAGAGCAAAGCTGCACCCATTGTGGCTCCAGGCTGAAGCAATGCAGCACCAGTGGTGGCTCCGGGCTGGAGCAATGCAGCACCCACGGTGGCTCTGAGATTGAACAATGAAGCACCCGTGGTGGCTCTTGGCTAGAGCAATGCTGCACCCGCGGTGTCTCTGATCTGGATCAAAGCTGTGCCCGCAGTGGCTCTGGGCTGGAGCAAAACTGTGCCCGTGGCTACTCTGGACTGGAGCAATGCAGCACCCCCAGTGGCTCCAGGCTGGTGCAATGCTGCTCCCATGGTGGCTCTTGGCTAGAGCAATACTGCACCGGTGGTGGCTCAAGGCTGGAGCAACACTGCACCCTTGGTGGCTCCGGGCTTTAGCAATGCAGCACCTGCGCTGGCTCCGGGCTGGAGAAATGCAGCACCTGCAGTGGCTCTTGGCTAGAGCAATACTGCACCCGTGGTGGCTCAAGGCTGGAGCAACGCTGCACCCTTGGTGGCTCTGGGCTTTAGCAATGCAGCACCGGCGCTGGCTCCAGGCTGGAGCAATGCAGCACCCTTGGTGGCTCTGGGCCGGAGCAATGCAGCACCCGCGGTGGCTCTTGGCTAGAGCAATACTGCACCCGTGGTGGCTCAAGGCTGGAGAAACGCTGCACCCTTGGTGGCTCCGGGCTTTAGCAATGCAGCACCCGCGCTGGCTCCGGGCTGGAGCAATGCAGCACCTGCAGTGGCTCTTGGCTAGAGCAATACTGCGCCCGCGGTGGCTCAAGCCTGGAGCAACACTGCACCCTTGGTGGCTCCGGGCTTTAGCAATGCAGCACCCTTGGTGGCTACGGGCCGGAGCAATGCAGCACCCGCGGTGGCCCTGGGCTGGAGCAATGCTACACCCACGGTGGCTCCGGGCTGGAGCAAAGCTGCACCCGCAGTGGCTCTTGGCTGGAGCAAAACTGTGTCCGCAGTTACTCCGGACTGGAGTAACACTGCACCTGCGGTTGCTCCTGGCTGGAGCACCCGCGGTGGCTCCAGGCTGGAGCAATGCACCACCCACAGTGGCTCCAGGCTGGAGCAAAGCTGCGCCTGTTGTGGCTCTGGGTTGGAGTAGTGCTGCACCCTCATTGACTCCTGGCAGGAGCGGAGCTGCACCCTCATTTGCTCCGGGCCGGAGCAGTGCAGCACCCACCGTGGCTAGGGGCTGGAGCAATGCAGAACTCGCAGTTGCTCCAGGCTGGAGTAATGTTGCACCTGTTGTGGCTCTGGGCTGGATCAAAGCTGCACCCGTGGTGGACCTGGACTGGACCAAAGCTGCACCCCCAGTGACCTCAGCCAGAAGGGGAGCAGCACCCACGGAGGTCCCATGCCTGGACGTAGTGCCCACGATGACCTCAGTGGGGGGAGCAGCACCCACGGCTATCTCGAATGGTGGGCCTTGATCCACAGAGACGTCTGGCATAGGCGGGTCATCCTTGGTGACTCTGGGAGAAAACGCAGACAGAAGATGCACAGGCAAAGGACCAGGGTCACCGCTGACGGTGGAGCCCGGCGAGGGGAGCTCAGGTGCAGCTGATGGCTGCATTTGGCTCTCCCCACCTACATCCAGGGAAGATTTCTCAAAAAGGGCAACAGAAATAAAGGAGTGATACTTGCCTGTTCTCTAGCTCCACCACGGTCCAGGACACCGATGATCCTTGCGACGATGTTGCTTCAGGCTCGGACCTCCAGAGGTCCAGCTCCGATTCTGCTGTGGAGGCCCCCACAGTAGGCGTGGGGGCTCTGGGCTGGAGCAATGCAGCACCCGTGGTAGCTCAGGGCTTGAGAAATGCAGCACCCACGGTAGCTCCGGGCTTGAGCAAAGCTGCACCCGCCATGGCTCCAGGGTGTAGCAAAGCTGCACATGCAGTGGATCTGGGCTGGAGCAATGCTGCATCCTCGGTGGCTGCGGGTAGGAGCAAAGTTGAACCCTGGGTGGCTCCGGGCCAGAGCAATAGAGCACCTACAGTGGCTCTGGGCTTGAGCAATGCAGCACTTGCAGTAGCCCCAGGCTGAAGCAATGCAGCATCTGCGGTGGCACTGGGCAGGAGCAATGCTAGACCCGTAGTGGCTCCTGGCTCAAGCAAAGTTGTGCCCTCGGTGGCTCTGAACCAGAGCAGCGCAGCACCCGCAGTGGCTCCGGGTTGGAGTAATGCAGCACTCACGGTGGCTCCGGGCTGGGGCAATGCAGCACCCAAGGTGGCTCCGGGTTGCAGCAATGCAGCACCCGCCATGGTCTGGGCTGGAGCAATGCTGCGCCCGCGGTGGCTCCGGGCAGGAGCAATGCAGCACCCGCAGTGGCTCTGGGATGGACCAATGCAGCACCTATTGTGGCTCTGGGCTGGAACAATGCTAGACCAGCAGTGGCTCCGGGCTCGAGCAAAGCTGAGCCCTCGGTGGCTCTGGACCAGAGCAACGCAGCACCCGCAGTGGCTCCGGATTGGAGTAATACAGCACCCACGGTAGCTCTGGGCTGGAGCAATGCAGCACCAGAGGTGGCTCCAGGCTGGAGCAGTGCAGCACCCACCGTGATCTGGGCTGGAGCAATGCTGTGCCAGCGGTGGCTCCGGGCAGGAGCGGAGCTGCACCCTCGGTGGCTCCAGGCCGGAGCAAAGCAGCACCCGCAGTGGCTCTGGGATGGAGCAATGCAGCACCCATGGTGGCTCTGGGCTGGAGCAATGCTGTGCCCGCGGTGGCTCAGGGCTGGAGCAAAGCTGTGTCCGTGGTTGCTCTTGGTTGGAGCAAAGCTGCACCCGCGGTTGCTCCGGGCTGGAGTAAACCTGCATCTGCGGTGGCTCTAGGCTGGACCAATACAGCACCCGTTGTGGCTTCGGGCTGGTGAAATGCTGTGTCCACGGTGGCTCCTGGCTGGAGTCGCGCTACACCCTCAGTGACTCCGGGCAGGAGCGGAGCTCCACCCTCGATGGCTCCAGGCCAGAGCAATGCAGCACCCACGTTTGCTCCGGGCTTGAGCAATGCAGCACCCGCTGTTACTCTGGGCTGGAGCAGTGCAGCACCCACGGTGGCTGCAGGCTGGAGTAAAGCTCCGCCCGTGGTTGCTCCGGGCTGGAGCAATGCTACACCCACGGTGGGCCCAGACTGGACCGAAGCTGCACCCACGGTGACCTCAGCCAGATGGGGAGCAGCACCCACGGAGGTCCCCCGCTCGGTTCTCCAGAGGTCTAGCTCCGATTCTGCTGTGGCGGCCCCCACAGCAGGCATGGTGGTTACTGCGGGCCCAGGATCTCTGGGCGAAACAACTGACACTGATGGTTCGTCCGGCATGGTGGCTGAAGGCTGCCTCACTGTTGATGCTGACTTCCGTGTTGGTGAAGCCAGGAGACACAGTGCTGTCAGCAAAGAGCTTGACGCCAGCATGCCTCAAGCCCCGAGATGCAGAGCCCGGAACCCCCTTACCAATGGCACCGGATCCCGTGTTGCCAAAACCAGGGGACGCTCCTTCGTTGGCACAGGTTTTGGGGCACCAGAGGCAATCCTCTTCCTCGCTGGGCTTGGTTGAGGGGCTGGACCGGACCTTTCCAGGGCCACAGGCTTCTCTGTTGTCCGGTGGCTCCCTCCCAGGACCGGAAGACACTCAGAGGAATTAGAGAGAGACATAGGAGAAGCAGGTGAAGATTGACTAACAGCAGCAGATGGTGAATGCCCAGCCCAATAGGGCCGCTGCTGCTGAGCTTCACCACCAGGAATAAGGCAAGACAATTCATTATTAGATGTTGATAAATGAAGATTTACTTGCCTTAACTCCTGGGCCTTGGTGGTGGCTGCTGCGGGTCCAGATGATGCCTCCTCGGGAGCTGTGAAGGTCATGTGGTGCAATGGACAGAGTACTGGAGTCAGGGGATGCACAGACTCTGCTCTGCCTGATGAGCCTCCCTCCAGCTGCTGCAAAAGCTCAGGTAGGAGCCATGGCTTGTAATCCAAAATAAGCTCCTTCTCTGCTGCCAAAACCCGCTGACGCTCCTCCAGTTCCTCCTCACTGGGACCATCAGAGGTCATGAGGGCTGCGTACCCAATACGGCAGGTGGCGGGCCACTGTTCAGGAGGAGGAGGCGGGTCTGCAGCTGGATGATGGATAGAGGCCCAGGGCTTCTGCACCTGGAATCGCTTCTTTGTGGGCGTAGGCTGGGGTTTGGAAGAGATTTCCCCCAGCCTGTGGAGCATGGATGATGGGTTGATTATGGAGAGGAGAAGGTCCGTTAGTTCCGGATGGCTCTACAGGCTGGGGCATGGTTCCAGTATTTGTGCTGCTCCAACCAAGCACTCCTGTACTGCCTCGGGAGTGCGGGAAACATGAGCCTCCGATAAGATGTCATGTATGACGTTCAGAGCCCAAGACTCTCCCTCACTAATCCAACTTTGACTATGGTTGGGAAACGCTGCCATGTCGGCAAAAAAAATACAAGTTTTAAAGAAAAAATACGGGAGGGAAAAGAAAAAAAAGCAAACTCACAGCTGCTTGTGCCCACACTGGTAGCACCCTTCTGTCAAAAACGCCCTTCAGTGTCAGGAGCCGTGCCGGCTTGGTATTCCCTGGCTCGGTCCTGATCTCTCTGTGGGTCTCAAGGCCGTTGTGTATGCATGTTTAGTATGTATTTCCAGTGTGTACCGTGCCCATAGCCACTGCTCTGGGGCTGGCAGCTGTGTGTCTGCTGACAGTCTGCCGGTCCGACCACGCTCCCCTTACTGATCACCATCAGCTGTTCCCAGCCCCGCTGATCATCTTTCCCGGGCCTCGCCCAGGTGCCTCCAATCTACCATCCCCAGCAATGCGTGTACTTAAGGAGCCTTTTTCCAGTCACTCACTGCTGGGCCATTGCACTTGTCATACAGTCGTTAATCGCTGCATGGTAATCAAAGTCGCTACAGACTCTGTTTCCCTCGTTGCCTATTTGGATTAACTCAGACAGCTCCAGGTCTGTGAGTATTCACTGTGTGTGTTTTCCCCGGTCGTCCTCACCCGTAAACTGTTGAGTGTCCTTGAGGACTCCTTGAGCTTCATAGGAAACCATTGTTGAAACTGTGTGTCAGTATTGCTGGATTTAATAAATGTGTGTTGTGCATAACCCTGCGCGTAAATCCTTATCCTTTCACCCCTCCTCTGTGCGCTTCTCCGCAGCACGGAGATTATGACACTTCAGGGCAGGATAAGAGGCACCAAGCGCAGGCTGTGAGTTTGCAATTTTATTAAAGAAACAACACAAAGCACAAACAAAATCAAACAAAAACTAGTAGGAGAGGAAGATGCAGGAGAAGCAAAAATAGCGAGCGCTAAGGTGAAAGGAATTGCCAGCTTGACCTGGGATTACTAGCCGTGGAGTACATGCTAGAGACAATACATAGAGGCAAATAAAGACACACTTATGTTTGGTAGATTTGAGTAGAAAGTAGGGTGCTGCACCAGACAAAAGTATGCAGCCCCTTAAATAAGGCAAAAAACAAACTATAACAAGTGGTAACCGGTGTGGGCAATCCGGGCAGGAGAAAACAAAAGATACAATTCAGGGCAGCTGCAAATGATAAGAGAGAACGGGGCAGTCGGAGCTGACAGCTGACAGGGCCACGCCCATGCAGGGCAAAACCCCAGAAGCCGCTGACAGCTGTCAACCCCAGAAGAGCGAATACACAACAAAATACAAATATAAAAATATGGCAAAAAATAGATGTACACTACCGTTCAAAAGTTTGGGGTCACTTAGAAATTTCCTTATTTTTGAAAGAAAAGCACTGTTTTTTTCAATGAAGATAACTTTAAACTAATCAGAAATACACTCTAATATCTAATATACATTGCTAATGTGGTAAATGACTATTCTAGCTGCAAATGTCTGGTTTTTGGTGCAATATCTACATAGGTGTATAGAGGCCCATTTCCAGCAACTATCACTCCAGTGTTCTAATGGTACAATGTGTTTGCTCATTGCGTCAGAAGGCTAATGGATGATTAGAAAACCCTTGTGCAATCATGTTAGCACAGCTGAAAACAGTTTAGCTGGTTAGAGAAGCTATAAAACTGACCTTCCTTTGAGTAGGTTGAGTATCTGGAAAAAATTATTATTTCAAATACAAATCATTATTTCTAACCTTGTCAATGTCTTGACTATATTTTCTATTCATTTTACAACTCATGGTGGTAAATAAGTGTGACTTTTCATGGAAAACACAAAATAATTGTCTGGGTGACCCCAAACTTTTGAACGGTAGTGTAGGTAAACTCAGAAGCAAACTATAATAAATGTACGCTAGAAAACAATTCATATTAAGAGACAATATGGAATAAATGGCAACTCAAAATGACAGCAGAGTACAAATATGGGAAAAAGGCAAACAAGCTGAGCCCAGGGAATCCCCCCGCCCTCAGAACGTGACACATATCACTGTGTTTAATGAATCTAAATTTTATGAGTTTCACTTTTTGAATTGAGTTAGTGAAATAACTTTTGATGATATTCTTATTTATTGAGATGCACCTGTAGTTTCATGTAAATTCCTGGATAAACCTTTTTCGGGTCTGAGTGTGATTTCAGCCATTCGCACATGCCCACCTTCCAAGAAAATGTCCCGGTATCACCTATTCAAATATGCACTGGGAATACTAGGACTGTCCTGTAGATGGTGGTAGCGATGGACCTGGCCAAATGTACATGTACCTGGTGGTAGAGGAGTGGCTGTTGTTATTTTTTTTCCTAAAGTCAATGGCAGGTGAAGAGTCTTCTCTGTTGCCAGTAGATTTACAGCTATTCTCATGTTTAAACACCTTCGACATGATGCATCGACAGAACCAGGATAGTCACAGGTAGAATACATCACAAGCCTTGTTATTGGCTCACTGCGACCACATGAAAACATAATGACTTCACCACTTATGTGCTTTATCCGTGTATTGGGCTGCATCCATTCAAACACCAGCCTTCGTGGACCTTTTCTGGGAATTAGACATGGTCATTATCCAGATAAAATCTATCCATATAAGAACAACTGGGAAGCATTCATTCCCAAGTATGACCCATGTAAGTGCTGGAAAAGGCTGCATGCGTGAAAGGGGTTGTTGATTGTTCCCCTGATAATATCTAGTTAACCCAGGCACACTGCTGTCATTTTTAAGGCTTTTTATAATGCATGTTTTTCTTTTCTTGCAGCATACTGTACATCATGCACTGTGGCAATCTGGATGGATGGACAGAGGTGGACATAAGTACGGTCAAAAAAACCCTCATTAACAAATGCTGCATGAGGGCCACCAAGACTAAGTTTTTGAATGTGGCCATACAATGGTTGGGCGTTTGAGATGTCAGCTTTTATAATCAATGTTACAAGCTGCTGTGGCATTATTAGTCACTTTTACCTGTGTTGCTGTGTCATGACAGGTTCCTGAAATGGTCCTTTCCTACAAGTTCCAATGTTCAGAAATTTGAAAAAGCAAGAACCTTGCATTACACTCTAAAATAAGATAAGATAAGCCTTTATTAGTCCCACAATGGGGAAATTCCAGAAGCAGAGCAGCATGTTGCTATAAATACAGCTCTGGAAAAAAAAAGTAAGAAACAAAGAGACCACTGAAAAATTATCACTTTATCTAGTTTTACAATGTGTGTATGTGCTTGAGTAAAATGAACAATTTTGTTTTATTCTCTAACCTACTGAAAACAACTCACCCAAATTCCAGGTCAAAATAGTCATTTACAGTCATTTACATCCGGAAAGTCTTCACAGCGCTTCACTTTATCCACATTTTGTTATGTTACAGCCTTTTTCCAAAATGAAGTAAATTCATTTTTTCCCTCAAAACTCTACACACAATACCCGATAATGACAATGTGAAAAAAAAGGTTTTTTGAGACTTTTTCAAATTTATTAAAAATAAAAAGCTAAGAAATCACATGTACATAAGTATTCACAGCCTTTGCCATGAAGCTCAAAATTGAGCTCAGGTGCATCCTGTTTCACAGATCATCCTCGAGATGTTTCTGCAGCTTAATTGGAGTCCAGCTGTGGTAAATTCAGTTGATTGGACATGATCTAGAAAGGCACACACCTGTCTATATACGGTCCAACAGTTGATGATGAATGTCTGAGCACAAATCAAGCATGAAGTCAAAGGAATTGTCTGGAGACCTCCGAGACACGATTGTCTCGAGGCACGGACAAGAGTTGCAAATTAGCTAATAGCTATACACTCTATGTGCAACACATCAGATTGATTGTCTTTGATTAATTGTCTATGTTTATTGCACTGTCCCTGTCAAATAAACTAATCTACTACTACAAATCAGGGGAAGGGTACAGAAAAATTTCTGCTGCTTTGAAGGTCCCAATGAGCACAGTGGCCTCCATCATCCACAAATGGAAGAAGTTTGGGACCACAAGAACTCAACCTAGAGATGGTCAGCCGTCAAAACTGATCGATCAAGGGAGAAGGGCCTTAATCAGGGAGGTGACCAAGAACCCGATGGTCACCCTGTCAGAGCTCCTGCATTCCTCTGTGGGGAGAGGAGAACCTTCCAGAAGGACAACCATCTCTGCAGCAATCCACCAATCAGGCCTGTATGATAGAGTGGCCTGACGGAAGCCACCCCTTAGTAAAAGGTACATGGCAGTCCGCCTGGAGATTGCCAAAAGGCACCTGAAGGACTCTCAGTCCATGAGAAACAAAATTCTCTGGTCTGATGGAACAAAGATTGAACTCTTTGGCGTGAATGCCAGGTGTCATGTTTGGAGGAAACCAGGCACCTTTCATAACCATGCCAATGGTGGTGGCAGCATCATGCTGTGGGGATGTTTTTCAGCAGCAGGAACTGGGAGACTAGTCAAGATAAAGGGAAAGATGAATGCAGCAATGTACAGAGCGCTCTTGACCTCAGAGAGGGGCGACAGTTCATCTTTCAGCAGGACAATGACCCAAAGTACACAGCCAAGATATCAAAGGAGTGGCTTCAGGACAACTCTGTGAATGTCCCTGAGTGGCCCAGCCAGAGCCGAGACTTGAATCCAATTGAACATCTCTGGAGAGATCTGAAAATGGCTGTGCACTGACGCTTCCTATCCAACCTGATGGCGCTTGAGAGGTGCTTCAAAGAGGAATGGGTGAAACTGCCCAAAGATAGGTGTGCCAAGCTTGGGGCATCATATTCAAAAAGACTTGAGGCTGTAATTGCTGCCAAAGGTGAATCAACAAAGTATTGAGCAAAGGCTGTGAATACTTATGTACATGTAATTTCATAGTTTTTTATTTTTAATAAATTTGCAAAAATCTAAAAAAAAACAAAAAAACTTCATGTTGTCATTATAAGGTGTTGTGTGTAGAATTTAGAAGAAAAAAATGAATTTATTTCATTTTGGAATAAGGCAGTAACCTAAAAAAAAATTGTGGAAAAAGTGAAGTGCTGTGAATACTTTCCGGATGCACCGTAGGCTGTATTCACACCAGGATAGTCCGGGAGTCTCGGTTCGACTCGGTGGGGGATGGCAAGAATTTTCATACCTTGGTTTGGTTTGGTTTGCATTCACACAGCACTTCACTCAAGCGGACCAGACTGCTTAGACAACGTCATGCAGTTACAACAACTGCTCGTTTGTGGCGCTGTAGCAGAAGCCACCACTGACCAGGAAGAAAAAATCCGGCTCATCAATTGGCCAGGACCTGTGTTATTCTGAGAATTGCTTGCTTGCCAAGAAATGCATCCCTTGCACGAAAACTATAAAATATAACACTACAGCTAGACTGGTAACCATGTGCATTTTTAGAAGTAAAAATTATTACCTCTTGTAAATTATCTTTAAATTATGTTTATTTGACAATGGGATGCAATTCTCGGCAAGTGAGCAATTCTCAGCCTAACACTGTCCCCTTCAGTGGAGGTGTTTATGCACCACAAACTAATAAAAATGAAAACTGTCGCTGTCTGTATAAACCCCCCGTGCCGCCATCATGTCGCTAAACGTTTTAAAAACATCGGTATTCTTGTGTGTAGCCACAAGCAGCTGAGAAATCTGGTTCTCAGACCAAATATCTATCAAATCCTGCATCTCACTACTCACTATTCCAAGTCCAAGAAACGTTTTTTTGAGCGTCTGAAGGCTGCATCTCTGGCTGTGAGCAGCGAGCGCACCTCTGCAGTCATCCAGGGCTTATGATTACCCCGCATAGTGATGGTCTTTTTTGAGCGCCGAGACTGCACTTCTTGAGGAAACTCAAACAGGCCTCTCTCCCCATCTGCATCCTCAGGACCTTCTACAGAGGTGTGGTGGAGAGTGTTCTGACGTACTGCATTGCTACATGGTACTCCAGCTGCAGTATGTCAGACAAAAAAGCCCTGCAGAGGATAGTCAAGGGGGCGGAGAGGGTAATTGGAGTCTCCCTCCCCTCTGTCCAAGAACTTTTTCAGAACCGTTGTAGGAGCAGGGCACTGAACATTGTCAAGGACCATTCTCACCCTCTGCATAAACACTTTGAACTTCTTCCATCTGGTAAACGATTCCGGAGCATCAGAGGCAGAACCACCAGACTGATCAACAGCTTCCTCCCACAAGCTGTCAGGATGCTGAACAGTTGACCCAGAATCTCTCATACACACTACTGCACCTACGGACATTTTGTATATTATAGTTAGTTATTCTTTTTTTTTTTTTCCCCCAAGTATGTCTCAGGGATGTGTGAATGGATGGGGGGTGGGGGTGGGGGGGGAGCTATGTGGGAATGTGTCTTAAATCATGCTGCTTCTTATATGGATGCCGAGAGAAACGCAATTTCATCTTGCCTGCACTACAGTTGTATGTACAGCAATATGACAATAAAGTTTGATTTGATTTGATTGATTTGATTTGATTTTTAAACTTTTCTCCTCAGTTTTCTCCGGTAAAAGTATTTCTTGGATCTGCGCGGTTGACTTCATTGTTATTTTCTACCCAAAATGGAGGCTGAAGAACCAGGAGCTCTTCAGCTGAATTGGGATGTTGGATTTTATTTATTTATCCATGGATTCCTACCACGGATGTGTTGTCAGGAAACGCACATCAAGTTTTCAACAGGAACAACTTTTCCATTTGAGTGGGAACTTCACCTGTCTTCATCTCACCCAGATGGTGAATTCATGTCTTTTCATGTATTTACATTGAGTTATAAAGTAGCTGCAAGAAAAAGTCACCCGTTCGCGTTTGATGTGAAGGTACTTTTACAGTACACGGCACTTTCTCTTCTCACTGTGTGTTGCTGTGGTTACACAAACGCAGAGGGGCACATCCGCCCTTTGGTTCGCTGGATACGCCGTTTGCATTCACATGGCAAGTGAAGTGCACCAGACTGCGTTTGCAAGCAAACCGAGACCCCCCCATCCTTTCAGGGGGACCAGAGTTTGCTTGTTTGATGCTGCACCAGAGTTCCACGTGCATTCAGACGGCGCCAAACGAACCAAACTATCCACGGAATACACACTGGTCCTTTAGTCCAGACCAAACAGTGGCCGTGTGAATGTGCCCTTACAGCATTTATTTATGGTAAATGACCACTGGCCAAAAAACAAAAAAAGATGTTGCTTTTAGTTGTGCTTTTAGATCAAATAATGCAAGAAAACAAGTTCACGTTAATCCTTCAACACTACAATATATTTTTATTTAGGAAGAACTAAGAAATCTGTATTTGTTGAATAACTTTTTATTGGCAGCCATGTTTCCCTCAGTCAGCCCCAGGGCAGCTGTGGCTACAGCAGTAGCTTACCACTACCATTGTCTGTCTGTGGAGTGAATGAATAATGGACTCATTGTCTCACTGACTCATTTGGGTATCTTGAATGGCGCTATATAAATGCAATCTATTATTATTATTATTATTATTATTATTATTATTATTATTAATTCAATTCAATTCAATTCAACTTTATTTATATAGCGTCATTTCACAACAACAGTCATCTCATAGCACTATCAACTGTAGGGGGACCTCCACAGTTGCAGAAAGACCCCAGCAATCAGGCGATCCCCTGTGAGCAAGCACTTGGCGATGGTGGAGAGGAAAAACTCCCTTTTAACAGGAAGAAACCTCCAGCAGAACCAGGCTCAGGGAGGGGCAGTCATCTGCTGCGACTGGCTGGGGGATGAGGGGATAGAGAGGAAGAAAAGAACAGACATGTAGAGAGGAAACAGCACGATGGGGACTCAATCTATGGGAGAGAACAAACAAATGTTAATGACCAGCAAAAAAAATATTTCATTGAGAGTGAAGAAAGGAGTGAGGCCCAGTGCATTACTGGAGGTCCCCCGGCTGACTAAACCTATTAGCAGCATAACTAAGGGAGGGTTCAGAAACACATGATCCCTCCCTAATTGTAGGCTATATCAAAAAGGTAGGTTTTAGCCCTACTCTTAAAAACAGAGATCGAGTCTGACTCCCGAATCCAGATTGGCAGCTGGTTCCACAGGAGAGAAGCTTGATAATTATTATTGTTGTTGTTGTTGTTGTTGTTGTTGTTGTTGTTATTTATGCACAGTTTTTATGTGTCTAAGATGATCTTAGATGATCCCCTAATCACTACCTCCTAAAGTAGATTGAGGTGTCCTTGTTGGAATTCAACACTCAAATTGAATGGATGCCATATATGTAGAGATGGTAATTTAGGAAAGATTTTGCAGTGGTCTCTTATCCCCCCCACCCCCCGGGGCAATGCGCGTGTGTATGTGTGTGTGTGTGTGTGTGTGTGTGTGATGCAGAGGTCAGCCTGTGTGTACCCAACCCTGAGTCTGACCCCTGTCCAGCGTGAATAATAACGGGACTTAAGTAATCATCTAGTGCAACAATATGGCGTTTTTTTTGTGTTTATGATAGCTTTTGAATGGTAATGGAGTTTTATGGAACAAAGGCATTAACAGTGTGGGGCTACACACACACACACACACACACACACACACACACACACGCACAACATGCAGGATGCATCCATTGTAAGTTGCAGTCTCTTCAGGGTAATTGCTAATAAATAAAGTAGATAAAATAATCTCATCAGTGGGATGGAGATGGGATGAGAGGGGATGATGTGATTGTGATTGCCTGCCCTGCTGATACTGTATCCCTGCTAATAATGTAGTCACCCTCCTTCCACCTCTTTTCCACATTGTTCAGCGCTCTGCCATGATTACATTTGCATCTATGTCCACCAAAATATGAAAGACACAGAACCATGTGCCACTGATACAGTTCCTGTTAATTAGTGTTCCATTTTAAAGGCAGTTGAAGGCTATCTGCTGTTGCAGTCACAGGTAAGTACTTAATTGATCATCAAAACATCTCTCCAAGGTTGCTGAGAGTAGTTTTCTCAAATTTTCTTTTTTTTTGTATGTTTTATGTAAAGGCATTTCTAAAGGGGGCTATGCAAAAGCATCTGTGGAAAATATATTTTATGGCAACTCCATCCGTCCATCCATCCATCTTCTTCTGCTTAATCCTTTTCAGGTCGCGGGGGGGCTGGAGCCTATCCCAGCATCTTTGGGCGAGAGGCAGGGTACACCTTGGACAGATCACCAGTCCATCGCAGGGCCAACACACAGAGACAGACAACCATTCACTCTCACAGTCATACCTAAGGACAATTTAGAATCACCAGTTTGATGCCAATTAACCTAACTTGCATGTTTTTGGCATGTGGGAGGAAACTGGAGAAATCCCTGAGTAAACCCATGCAGACACGGGGAGAACATGCAAACTCCACACAGATCACTGTTGGTTGGGGGCTGGGATCGATCCCAGGATCCCCCGGCCAAGGGTGAGTTGCTGTGCTGCCGCAGTGCTAACCACTCCACCACCGCGCTGCCTTTATGGCAACTCAACCTTAGCAAATATAATCATCCATTTATACCAAAAGTGCAGTTTTGTTTGTCTTTGACCTTCATAACAGAGGATTTTCAACTCAAAGCTGCTATGCGATTTAGCTAAACTCCAGGAATAGTGGAACACCAAGATACTAACTCAGCCAATGAGCTGTATGAGGTTGTATTAAAAAAATGTCAGGACTCTGTGTCTTATAGCACACTCAAAGTTTCTAAACGTTAGTGGTGCTATTCATATCACTGCATTGACACATGCTGGAGAGGGTGTCTTGTGGAAAAACTAAAGATCTTCAGCTCATGTAATGCCTTATCTGTCTATAAAATATTTCACTATAAATCGGGGGGTCATTAGGAAAGATGATTTTTGATTTATCTGATCCCAAGGGGAGACAGAGATCTCTAACCACAGTTTAATACCACCAAACAAATAAAAATGGTTATCTATAGACCCCACTGTTATTGGTTTGATTAGGTTTTAAGAGGATTTCGTACTGATAAACTGACTGTGACTGAGAGTGACTGCAGTGATTGGAGTCACCTGCAATCTCTCCCATGAGCCACAGTTTCATAATGATTTCATGCCTCAATGACTTGTTCATTCTGCTGAAAAGAAATATGTGTTCCCTACAGTTTATTATTGGCTTCCATTTTACTGAACAAACGAGTGCAAACAAGGCACTCACACCTTGGCCGCCAACATATCATATTCTGGGGTTTTGACCGTGAAATTCTGATATTCACAGAAACTTTACACTGCTGAACAGAGAAAAAAGGTGGATTTTCATTACCTCATTCTGGAATAATTTTCCTTCAGTTAATATAATTAGCAAGACACTAAGGATATATTATCATGAAAAGGCCAGGCAACAGAACTTGTGTATTTTTATCCATTTAACTACATATTTTTTAACCCAGCCACATGGGATGCACAAGCAAATGTACTCCTAGTTCTGGTTCCAAGCCCAAGTAAATGGAGAGGGTTGTGTCAGGAAGGGCACCTGACATAAAGCCTTTGCCAAATCAAACATGCGGCTCATGACAAATGAGACTTTCATACTGAATTGGTCGAGGCCCGACCAACAACAACCGCCACCAGTGCTGTCAACTGACAGAGTGCCGGTGGAAATTGGGCTACCGTTGGTCAAAGATCGAGGAGGAGGAGAGGGGGAAGGTGTGTTAGGAGGGAGGGAGAGAAAAGGAAAGAAGAAGTGTGGAGGTGAGAGTAGGGATGTTAAATGTAAGGACTGTAGAATGTGTGAATAATGAGGCAAGTTGGTCTCAGACAGTTTATTACACATTCTCACATAAGAGCATGGCAGAAAAGAGGACGTCTCAGAAAAAACACGTCCTTTATATATCCAGGACTCTCACAGCTCACAAATCACATTCCATTCAAATCACAAGTAACAATGCCTTTTCTCTTTAAACCCTAGGCATCTCCCCCACAGTCCTTGGCCTACAAAGAATCCCCCCAAGGCCATCTCTTGCATAACAAGGATTACACTTTCACAGCTTCCTGTTATCTCCAAGGAAACTGTGCCTTTTGTTCTTATCTAAGATGTGAGGCAAAAGGTAAGTCACATGTGTGGCTACACGACCCCCCCCCCCCAAACATTTTAGATCGAACAACAGAATAACAGTCTGCATTTCGTGATAGAATCATTACACATCAGTCCCCCTGCTGCTTGGGCTTCAGTCTCCTCCCGTATCTGCTGTAACCAGGAGTCACCACCTCTGCGGCGCTGTCATGCTGGGGGGCTGCTGTCTGGGGGTGAAAACCTTTTGTCAGTCCCTGCGGGTGTTCTGGGGAATCTCCCCGTGGGGGTATACCACGCCGAGGGGCCCTTGCCAACAGTACTTGCTCGTCCGCCACCACAAAAGTGGGTTTGAGTCTGTTTATGCTAACCTTTTCCCTCCTACCCCCCAAATCTAGCAAAAAATGCTTGTCCCCTGTTTCCAACACTCTGAACGGTCCATCATAAGGTGGTCGAAGTGGGGGTCGATGTGCATCATGTCTGACAAAAACAAACTCTGTGTTTTTCAAAGTTTTAGGCACAAAAACGCGCGGAAAACTGTGGTGAACGGGGCCGGGTAGCATGCTCGATTCTATGTTACGCTGCAACAGCTGAGACAGGGAGCTGTCCGGCGCAGGATTATCTGGGAGAAACTCCCCAGGCAGCCGAAGTGGCTGTGCAAAAACGAGCTCAGCAGGGGAGGCTTCTAAGTCCTCTTTAGGCGCAGAACGTAACCCCAATAAAACCCACGGTAGCTTGTCTACCCAATTTGCATCCGTCAGAGACGCCCTGAGAGCCGCTTTCAATGACCTATGAAAACGTTCGCATAACCCATTAGCCTGCGGATTGTACGCGGTTGTGCGGTGGATCGTTACCCCCAGGCTGCGGGCCATTGCTGACCAAAGTTCGGAAACAAATTGAGGGCCTCTGTCGGACGTAATGTCCGACGGGACTCCAAAACGTGCCACCCATGCTGTTAAAAACTCGCGTGCCACCTCCTCGGCTGTGGTTGACGCCAGTGGAACCACTTCCGGCCAGCGCATGGTGCGGTCCACCATCGTCAGAAGGTGTGTGCACCCCTGTGACGGCGGGAGGGGGCCCACGAGGTCCACGTGAACATGATCGAACCTCTTAGCCGGGATGTGAAACGGCTCCAAGGGAGCTCTCGTGTGTCTGTGTACCTTGGCTCGTTGACACGCCATACAGACTGCTGCCCACTCCTTAACTTGTTTGCGAAGGCTTGGCCACACAAATTTCTCTCCTACCAGTTTGACCGACGTGTGCACTCCCGGGTGCGCCAAAGAATGAATTGAGTCAAAAACGCGGCGGCGTACCGGACG
Organism: Pholidichthys leucotaenia; assembly: GCA_020510985.1. Lineage (NCBI taxonomy): Eukaryota > Metazoa > Chordata > Actinopteri > Cichliformes > Pholidichthyidae > Pholidichthys > Pholidichthys leucotaenia. The sequence goes on along the minus strand of CM035840.1, from coordinate 275,901,578 downwards.
CGGTCGCCCAGTGGAGACATCGCAGATTAGGGAAGGCATACCGTCTTGCAGCACCCTGTTCTCTAGCCTTAACCCTGTTGGTCCAGACTGGAGCGCGCGCACATCCGCGTCACTAACCTGATCTGCGGCCATGGCTGCGTAATCTATCCCCACACGGACTGGGGCCGCCACGGCGCGCGAGAGGCAGTCTGCCGCTACATTCAGTTTCCCTGCCACATGCTGAATATCGGTAGTAAACCCTGAGATTGCGGCCAGCTGTCTTTGCTGCCGGCCTGACCGTGGTTCTGAAACTTTGGCCATCGCGAATGTTAGTGGCTTGTGGTCAACGAACGCGGTGAAACAGCATCCTTCCAGTCAGAACTGGAAGTGGCGAATGGCCAAGTGGAGAGCCAGCAACTCCCTGTCGAACGCGCTGTATTTGCGTTCACTATCGCGCAAAGTTCTGCTGAAAAAGGCGAGGGGCTGCCAAGCCCCGGCTACATGCTGCTCCACGACTGCCCCTATGGCCACATCTGACGCATCAGTAGTGAGCGCTATGCGGGCCGTTGGGTCTGGATGCGCCAACAATGCAGCATTTGCCAGGGCTGCCTTGACTTCCGAGAGCGCTCGCTCTCGCTCCGGGGACCATTCGATTTTATTCGCGGGTTTTTGCTTTTTGAGCGCGGCGTACAGTGGTTGCATGAGCTGCACTGCGCGAGGAAGGAAACGGTTATAAAAATTCACCATTCCCAAAAACTCCTGTAACGCCCTGACCGTTTGTGGCCGGGGAAAATCCGCTACCGCACGCACTTTGTCAGGCAGTGTGACCGCTCCTTCAGGAGAGACGCGATGCCCTAAAAAATCAATCTGCGTCACCCCGAACTGGCACTTCGCTGGGTTGATTATTAAACCGTGCTCTCCCAATCTCCGGAAAACCGCTGTGAGGTGGTTTTTGTGTTCGTCTTCGGACGCGCTGGCTACCAAAATATCGTCCAGGTAGACGAATACGAAAGGGAGATCGTGCAGCACCGCGTCCATCATGCGTTGGAATGTCTGTGCCGCCCCTTTAAGCCCGAATGGCATGCGCAAAAACTCGAATAGACCAAACGGAGTTATTACCGCTGTTTTGGGTATGTCCTCAGCGTGCACTGGGACTTGGTGGTAACCGCGGACCAAGTCTATCTTAGAAAAAATGCACGCCCCCGCCAAATGAACGGAAAAATCTTGGATATGCGGGATTGGGTAGCGGTCATGCGCTGTGGCATTGTTCAACCTGCGGAAATCCCCGCAAGGTCGCCACGAGCCATCAGCTTTCGGGACCATGTGTAGCGGGGAAGCCCATGGGCTGTTCAAACGCCTGATGATGCCCAACCTCTCCAGGTTGGCAAACTCCTCGCGCGCTATGGCCAGTTTAGCTGCGTCCAAGCGCCGGGCTTTTGCAAAAATGGGCGGTCCAGTTGTGGTAATAAAATGCTCCACCCCGTGCTTAGCAACGGTTGCCGAAAACGTGGGGACCGTGAGTGCTGGGAACTGAGTGAGCAGTGTGTGGAACTTCTCGCTTGCAGCTGTGACGTTGGCTTGTGCTGTTGGCCGGGCCGCTCTAGCTGTACAGGGGATAGAGTCAAAAGAAAGTGCATTAACCAGGCGCCTGTTAGCAACATCAACTAACAAACCATGTGAGCACAAAAAATCAGCCCCTAAAATACTGAAATTCAATGCTGCTATGACAAAAGTCCACTCAAAAGTACGGCCATGTAGAGACAGAAGCACAGTCCTCTCACCAAAGGTCTTAATTCTCGAGCCGTTCGCTGCTGCCATCTCGGGACCGCTGGAACCCGCCAGCCGGTCAGCGGAGGAAGTCGTGATGAAACTCAGCTGGGCGCCTGTGTCCACGAGGAAATGCCTTCCCGAGCGTGTGTCCGTCAAGTAGAGCAGCTTGTTCTCCTCCCCGAAGGTCGTAGCTGCTACCGACCCCCGGTCTTTGGCGTTTCCGGAGCGCTTGAACTGGCACAGTGGTATACATTTGCGTGCCTTCTCTGCAAAGCTGCGATGGTAGAAACAAAGGGTGTCTCCTCCGCGTTCCTTGGCCCCCGCCGCCGCCCTCGTCAGTGGTTCTGCTAACGCCGTCCCTGGCCCCCTGCCATCTCCGGCCGTCGTGCCGAGCTCCGTCGCTGCCGCCATGGCCGCGCGCTGTCTGCTGGCATTGACAATCCGTTGCGCCTCTCGGGCCAGCGCGCGGAAGTCCCGCTGGGCCAACATCGGCGAACTGGCCAGGGCTGCCCTCGTGGCTGATGGTAGGGTCCTGAGGAAAATGTGGGTGAAGATGAAGTGGCCATCGTCCGAGCCCTTCAACCTCAGCATCTTCTCCATCAGGTCAATGGGCGTGCTATCTCTCAACTCAGTCAGTGCCAGGAGTCTCTCTGCCCTCTCCTCAACCGAGAGAGTGAAGTGCTGGATGAGTGCAGCCTTCAACGCGCCGTATTTGTCGCTGACTGGTGGCTGCAGCAGAAGGCTCTCCACATGTTGAGCCGTGTGGTTATCGAGCTTTGCGACCACATGGTAGAATTTCGTGTCATCTACCGATATCCCCCGGAGGGTGAACTGTGCCTCAACCAAGTGGAACCAGGAGCGTGGGTTGTTCTGCCAAAAGTCCGGTAGCTGGACCGTAATGGCATACGCTTGGCTGGGGGCTCCTGATGAGGCTGGCCCTGGGGAATTCTCTGCGTGTTACATGCTTCGTCTTGGGTCAACAGTGTAGAATGTGTGAATAATGAGGCAAGTTGGTCTCAGACAGTTTATTACACATTCTCACATAAGAGCATGGCAGAAAAGAGGACGTCTCAGAAAAAACACGTCCTTTATATATCCAGGACTCTCACAGCTCACAAATCACATTCCATTCAAATCACAAGTAACAATGCCTTTTCTCTTTAATCCCTAGGCATCTCCCCCACAGTCCTTGGCCTACAAAGAATCCCCCCAAGGCCATCTCTTTCATAACAAGGATTACACTTTCACAGCTTCCTGTTACCTCCAAGGAAACTGTGCCTTTTGTTCTTATCTAAGATGTGAGGCAAAAAGTAAGTCACATGTGTGGCTACAGGACTATGATTGGTAAAGGCAGAGAGTTTGCTGATATGATGGAGAGAAGAAAGGTAGGTATACTGTGTGTTCAAGAAACCAAATGGAAAGGAAGCAAGGCTAGGAGCATTGGAGGGGAATTTAAACTGTTCTACCATGGTGTAAATACGAAGAGAAATTGAGTAGGAGTAATCTTGAAGGAAGAGAATGTGAAGAGTGTTTAGGAGGTAAATGGCGTTCACTTATATAGTGCTTTTCTTCTCCTCTAGGATGACCAAAGCACTTTACAGATCCTGCAATCCACCCATTCACACACACATTCACACACTGATGGCAGCAGAGCCGCCACACACACACAGGCGCTAACCAGGCCACCAGGAGCAACTGGGGGTTCAATGTCTTGCTCAAGGTCACTTTGACAAGCGGACAGCAGAGAGAACGGCAATCGAACCCATGACCCTCAGTAGTCAGTCACACTACACCTGTGCCACCGCCGCCCCGGTAAAGAGGGAGTCAGACAGAATCATGAGATTGAAACCAGAAGTCAAAGCTGTGATGTTGAATGTAGTCAGTGCATATGGCCCACAAGTTGTATTTCAGGTAGAAAAGAAAAAGGAATTCTGGAATAAGTTGGATGAAGTAGTAGAGAGTGTTTCCAGAGGAGAGAGAGTGGTGATTGGAGCAGACTTTAATGGACATGTAGGTGAATGGAACAGAGGTGATGGGGAGGTCCTGGGTAGGCATGGTCTTAAGGAGAGAAATGTGGAAGGACAGATGGTTGTGGATTTTGCTGAAAGGATGGTAAGGGCTGTGGTGAACACATACTTTAAGAAGAGAGAGAAACATAGGGTGACTTACAGGAGTGGAGGAAGGTACACACAGGTGGATTACATCTTATGCAGAAGGAGAAATCTGAAAGAGATAGAAGACTGCAAGGTGCTGGCAGGGGAGAATGTAGCTAGACAACATTGGATGGTAGTGTGTAAGATGACTTTCCAAAGCAAGAAGAGGAAGAGAGTTAAAGCAGAGCCAAAGATAAGTGGGGGAAGTTACAGAAGAAAGAAGGTTGCACAGAGTTCAGGAAGGAGTTGATACAGGCTCTGGGTGGTAGGGAAGAATTACCAGATTACTGGGAAAGTACAACAAAAGTATTGAGGGAAACGGGTAGAAAGGTATGTGGTGTATCCAGTGGACAGCAGAAGGAAGACAAGGAGCCTTGGTGGTGGAATGAGGAGTTACAGGAAAATATTCAAAGGAAGAGGTTGGCAAAGAAAAAGTGAGATAGTCAGGGAGATGAAGAAAGTAGAGAGGAGTATTTAGAATCTAGGCGCATGGCAAAGCGAGAGGTGGCAAAGGATAAGGCATATAATGAGTTGTATGAGAAGCTGGACACTAAAGAAGGAGAAAAGGAGTTGTGTCGACTGGCTAGACAGAGAGATCGAGCTGGAAAGGATGTACAGCAGGTTTGGCTGATTAAGGACAGAAATGGTAATGTACGGGGGGGGGGGTGTGTGTGTGAAAAGTTCATATTGATCAAATTTAACCAAATGGGGTTTATTTTTCAACATAGTCTCCCCTTCGGTCCACACACTTCTTCCTTTGGTGTTGCAGCACTTGGATCCCTGCTGTTGAAAAATAAACCACATTTGGTCAAATTTGCCAACTATGAACTTCTCAATCTTGAGACATCTTGAGACAAGGTCTCAAGATGGCGACCGGGATGGTCACACTTTTTCAGTGCTGAGACAAAGTCACTGATTTTGCCATTAAAAGTGGCTGGCCTGCAGCGATCGGCGCTCGTGGCGAACACGCACGGGCTGAATTGCCACCTCCGTTGGATTGCCCTTTAATCGCCTTTCTCCAGCGACTTCCTGCGCCTTCCTGAAGCGATTGCTAAGCTAACACTAGTTAGCTTAATGCTACCTGAAGCGATTGCTAAGCTAACGCTAGTTAGCTTAATGCTGGCGCCAGTCTCTAAAAATCTAACCTACAGCGATCGGATATACCTCCGGTGGATTACCCCTTTGATCGCTTTTATCCGGCCACTGTGAGTAAACTGACCAGCGATTCCAGCGCTTCCTTGTGATTCACTGATGTGCCCTACCTGAAGCGATTGCTAAGCTAACGCTAGTTAGCTTAATGCTGGCGCCAGCCATTCCACCTAACACCAGCCTGAATCAAAGCCCAGCTGCGAGGCCCAGCGGAGATACTACCAGGCAGGCGGCTATTTGTTTGACGGGGCTCAGCAGAGATTTCACCCAGGCAGACGACGGTAGGCGGCGGTGCCCAGCGGAGGACTTACCGTGACTGCAGCGGCGGTGTGCGACGAGACTACCCGAAGCGATTGCTAAGCTAACGCTAGTTAGCTTAATGCTGGCGCCAGTCATTCCACCTTACACCAGCCTGAATCGAAGCCCAGCTGCGAGGCCCAGCGGAGATACTACCAGGCAAGCGGCTATTTGTTGACGGGGCTCAGCAGAGATTTCACCCAGGCAGACAACGGTAGGTGGCGGTGCCTAGCGGAGGACTTACCGTGACCTCAGCGGAGCTCGGTGGCAGCGGCGGTGTGTGACGAGACTCGGTTGGAGGAGCGGGACGGGAGACCAGTTACGGCGACTATGAGCAACGAGACCAGCAACGGAAGGGGCTAGTTGGCTAGCTGAGGCCCAGCTGGATTCGAGGACGATCGGATCAGATTCTGGCGATATAAGCAGAATTTATTTTACTATCCACAGATTTTCTTTTTCCTTCTTTCCAAGAAAGACTGAAGATGGCGGCCACCGGATTAAAAAGTGGGCTGATGGGCACCACTAATAAGCCTTCTCTACTTCTCTACTTCCTCTTCGTTTTGTCTTTGTGTGTCTGGACCTGCAACAAGAAGGATTTTCCGACAAACTCAACCAAAGGTGAAGTTAAAAAGTTTTATCTGTATGGATTTGGGCTTGGACATCTCACCCTACACTCTATGTGGTCTTTAAAAGCCCTGAGCAAAAACTTCCAAATTAAGGCAAACATGGCTGTTAACCAAAAATCACAATATGGCAGAGGATATACAATTAAAGTTCTGTTAGTTCTGCTACTTCTGGCAGGAGATATTCACCTTAACCCTGGACCTGCCACTATTAAACAGCAGACCACTGGGTTAGCACAAAACCGAGCTGTACAAAAGCAAAAACAACATTTATTTTTCCAAACTGTTAATCATGCACGAGTTCTTTGGGACACCAAGGCTAAACCAAAGGGGATCCTCGGCGGACATTTAAACATACGGAGCATAATCCCCAAAAGAGATGAGATTTCGGTGTTGCTGTTGGACTCAAATCTGGACTACCTTTGTCTCTCAGAAAGCTGGCTACACAGTAACATAGACACTAAAATGATCGATATTGTGGGCTACCAGTGTTTTAGAAAAGACAGGCAGGTAGGGAGGGGAGGAGGTGTTTTAATTTACATCAAAGACAAATATAAATGTCAACTGGTTGATTTGAATACTTCACTTGAATGTTTAGCTGTTAATGTATGTCTCTTCTCCGGTAATGAATTTCAACATTGCAGTAGTGTACAACCCACCGTCACACAACTCTTCCTTTTATAATGAATTAAGTGATCTGGTTAAACAACTTGAGAAGAACAGAGAAACAATAATTCATGGTGACTTTAATATCAACTGGTCTGATAAAAAAGACAAACAAAAACTGAAAAGCCTCATGACTAAATTTAATTACCAGCAAATCATCAAAGGACCCACCAGGATAACCAAACAATCCAGAACACTTATTGACATGGTATTTACTAATAAACCAGAACGAATAACCAGAACCTATAATCTTGTAACTGGTCTCTCAGATCATAACATGGTTCTTGCTGTCAGGAAACTTACTAAAAAGCGACTACAGTATTTTGGGGGAGTCGATATTGACAAATCAAATTTTATTATCCCCAAATCAAAAAATGAGGAGTTTGAACATTACTTAGAGAATCAAAATTGGGAGCAGCTCATGTCAACATGTGAAGTAGATGATTGTTGTAATTTTATAACTGCAACAATCACAAAGTCTATAGAAAAATTTTCAAAGCAAATTAAAAGTAGACAACAGAAGATTAGCCTACCATGGTTAAATAATGAAATAAGAAAACTTATGAAGAGGCGAGACTATACACTGAAAACATCACTAACCTCCAAACTACAAAATGATCACCTTGTGTACAAAAGTTTAAGAAATAAAGTGGTACATGAGCTGCGAAAATCAAAAATATCTTATTACAATAAACTGATAGATCATGCAAAGGGTAACAACAGTTCCCTATGGAGGCATTTAAATAACTTAACTAATAAAAAAAACGATCAGAAGGGGGTAAAGGAACTTAGAATCAATGGCAAGACCGTCAGTGACAAGGCTACTTTGGCAAATGAATTTAATTCACACTTTGTGGGCTCTGTGGAAGACTTAACAAAAATTTTTGTGCTGCCAAATGTGCTCAACAACACAAATTCCATACTTCCAACAGATACTTTTCACATCGATGAGGTAAATGAGAAGTTAATTGCTGGTATTGTTAAAACACTGTCAAACTCAAAAACTAATGATATCTACAATATGAGCACCTCCTTTCTCAAAATGCACAGCAAAATATTAATCAAACCACTGACTCATCTCATTAATCTCTCCATTAGGTCTAGTACATTTCCATCTGGCTGGAAAAAAGCTGTCGTCATACCAGTTCATAAATCAGGCAGTAAAGACGATATATGCAATTACCGCCCAATCTCTATCTTACCAGTCCTATCTAAGGTTCTTGAAAAAGTTGTAGCTACACAGCTGATAGACTACTTACAAGACAATCTACTTCTTCATCCACATCAATTTGGTTTTAGACCAGGATACTCAACAGAAACAGCAAATTGTTGCCTTATTGAAAACGTCAAACAGTCCTTGGACAGGGGTAATGTGGTAGGAGCTGTTTTTCTAGATCTCAAAAAGGCTTTCGATACTGTAAACCACAGTTTGCTTTTATCCAAAATGGTATCTTTTAACTTCTCCCCAAATACATTAGAATGGTTTGCATCTTATCTCCAGAATAGAGAACAGTGTGTAAAAGTTCACCAGGATAAATCCTCATTTTTAAACAACCGCATGGGTATCCCACAAGGGTCCATTCTTGGTCCTTTACTTTTCAGCATTTTTATTAATGACCTGCCGTTACACTGCTCAGCTGCAACATGCCAACTTTATGCAGATGATGCAGTTATTTACACAGCTGCCAAGACTCCAGCACAGGCTGCAGATGTACTGTCTACAAGTATGGTTGATGTCCAAGAGTGGCTCCTCAAGAACCATCTATTGCTGAACCTTCAGAAAACAGTCTCAATGTGCTTTTCAATCAAAAAATGTAACCTGCAACATTTTAAAGTTAATATACATGATCATGACATCAGTTTAGTTACAGAATTCAAATACCTTGGCATTGTACTAGATCCTCAACTCAAATTTAATCTTCATATAAAGAAAATTTCAAAAACAGTAAAAAAAAATCTGAACTGCTTTAAATTAATTAGATATTACATACCTTACGAAGCAGCTGCACTGTATATGCATTCTATGGTTTTTTCTCATATATCATACTGTTTGACAGTCTGGGCTCAAGCAGCCCCTTCCACAATAAGACATATAGGTTCATTATATAATCAAACCCTAAAAATCTTGGACAAAAAGCCCATTAGGTGGCATCACTGTAATGTTTTAAAAAAATACAACCTATTGAGTTTTGAGAGCTTCATTGACCTCTGTCTTCTGAAATTAACGTTCAAATGTTTTCATAAATCAGCACCCGAGCCACTTGCTGGTTTTGTCCAAAGACAGGACAGCAGCAGAGCCACCAGGAGTTCTGTTAACAATAACTGTAAAATATTCCACCGCAGAACCACATTTGGACAAACAGCTTTCTCTATAAAGGGCAGTCACATCTGGAACACAATGCCAAATGAAATTAAAATAATAACGGACTTTAAAACATTCACTAAAAATGTTAAAAACTGGCTGAAAAATAAACAAGAATGTACTCATGTATGAATTAATTGTCTGCAAAGTGAGAGTGAATGAAGGGAAGGAATAAATGTGTTTGTTTATAGTGAGTGACGGAGGGAGGAAGGCCTGAAATAGGCAAATGTGAGTTATGTTATATGTGTTAAATGTGAGTCAGGCTGTTATATTTGTGTATTTATAATATTTATAATATTTATGTTAAATGTGAGTCAGGCTGTTATATTTGTGTATTTATAATATTTTATAATATTTATAATTGTGTATTTATAATTTTTCTGCATTGATGTATGTGGTTATTGTGTATATTTTTTATCTTGATTCTTTTTTCTAAAGCCCATCCAGGGACAAGAGTTGCAAATTAGCTAATAGCTATACACTCTATGTGCAACACATCAGATTGATTGTCTTTGATTAATTGTCTATGTTTATTGCACTGTCCCTGTCAAATAAACTAATCTACTAAATCTATGAACTTTTCAGCCCCCCCTCCCATACTAACAAGTGATGACAGTGTGTTGAAAAGATGGAGGGAGTACTTTGAGGAGCTGATGAATGAAGAAAATGAGAGGAGCATGGATTAAGGAAAGATGGTGAACTAACTAACTAACTAACTAACTAACTAACCTGCACTTATATGGCGCTTTTCTAGTCACAAAGACCACTCAAAGCGCTTTCATTAATACTAACCCTCTATTCTAAGGGCCTATAGGAAACAGATATCTAGGGACAATTTAGAACAGCCAATTAACCTAACATGCATGTTTTTGGCATGTGGGAGGAAACCGGAGAAATCCCGGAGTAAACCCACGCAACACGGGGAGAACATGCAAACTCCACACAGATCACTGTTGGTCGGGGGCTGGGATCGAACCCACGATCCCACGATCCCCCGGCCAAGGGTAAACTGTGCTGCCGCAGTGCTAACCACTGCGCCACCGTGCAGCCCACGGTGGGCTGCACGGCGAACAAGGAAGTCCCGAGGATTAGCAAGGCAGAAGTGAGGGCAGCTATGAAGAGGATGAAGATTGGAAAGGCAGTTGGTCCAGATGACATACCTGTGGAGGTACAGTATGGAAAGATGGCAATGGACTTTTTAACCAGATTGTTTAACACAATCTTGGAGAGGGAGAGGATGCCTGAGGAGTGGAGAAGAAGTGTTTTGGTACCAATTTTCAAGAACAAAGGTAATGCTCAGAGCTGTAGTAACTACAGGGGCATAAAGTTGATCAGCCACACTATGAAGATATGGGAAAGAGTTGTTGAAGCCAAGTTAAGAGGAGAGATGACAATCAGTGAGCAGCAGTATGATTTCATGCCAAGAAAGAGTACTACAGATGCAATTTTTTCTCTAAAAGTGTTGATGGAGAAGTATAGTGTCATGAGCTGAGTGCTGGAGATCTCTGCCAGACTCGGTCTCATGGCTTTTTCTGTTTACTTACCCATCTGTTTGCATTTTATGCTCTTTGGGGTTATGTATTCTTGTTCTGCTTGCCATTTTTCTGTTTGTGTTAGTGTTATATTTTTATTCTGTATTTTTTTTAATATTTATTTGGTATGTTATTTTATTCTCTACATCTCTAGTATTACCCTTTTACTGTTGACAGCTTTCAGGGGCATGAAGCATTGTGTGGGCGTGCCCTGTCAGCTGTCAGTTTTGCTTCGCCTCTCTCTCACTGCTCTACAGCTGGTCCTGATTGTGTGTTATTGCCTTCTCCTGCTCCCTCAGATGACTCACACCTGTCACCTATTATTTCAATGGATTCCGGTCCTATTTAACAGCTTGATTTTCATTTTCGCATTGCCGCTAAATTGATTATATTCATCCTGTCCCCGCCAGAGCCCTGCCCTGCTCTGACATGCTACTTGTAAGTCTTTCCTCATTTGTATTTATGCACTTCTTGGGACTTGTATGTTTTCTTGTTCAATAAATTCCACTAACTGCAGTTCAGTGCATGGGTCTCACCTCTCTGCCCTGAGGGGCATTCATGACAGCATTCAGTGGCCAGTGGAGACCCAGCTGCTGTAGTTAGTGGATTTTTCGCCCTCCTGTTTTCACCTACCTGCCATGCGGAGCAATTATGTCTCCAGCAGGCAAATCAGACAGGAGGAGGAGAAAGTGGAGTCGGGACGAACTTTAGTTTGTTTCCATTATTGAGGACATGGCAGCCTGCGCTCGGAGCTGCTCATCCCGGGAGGACGAGATGCTGTGCTGGGGTGAAGTGGCCAATCTGCTGGAGGTTAGACCTAGCATGCGCTTCCACACCCGGGAGCTGAGTCTTTCTCTTCCTCCACTGCCACCGCTCCCATCAGCTTCCTCCTCGCCGAAGCCAGTCTCCCAACCATTAGTTCTTTCTCCGTGGAGTGGGACGGGTTCTGCGGCAGCAAACTGGCATCCACAGGCCACGAGTGGGAAGAAGGCACTGGAGGATGCTGTTCCACTCAACGTCACAGATCATCTCCTGCGCTTGCCTCGTCAGCTCCACAAAGTCAGTGTCATCCAGCTCCGGACCGCCGGAGGAATACCCCTACCTCTCGGGCAGCCAATTTCCCCTCACCTAGGCAAAAGCCTCCTTCAGCAGTGCACATCCTGTGTTTTTCCTCTTCAGCTGTTCCGCTAGCTCCTCATTTTCCCGCAGCTGCTGTCCCCTGCTTCTCCCAGGTGCCTTCTTCCATGGCTGAGAGGTCGACGGTGCTTCCTCCAGTTCCATCTACCTCTGTGTCTCCTGGGGCTGCTCCTCCAAATCCTCAGAGGGGCCCATCTCCACCATAGCCACGGAGAGGGATGACATTATACCTGTTGCAGCAGGAAACATCGAACTCCGGGATAACAGGCAAGTGTCATTTTATTCCACTTCATTTTATGATGAGATGCCTTGCCTGATTCCCGGCAGTGAGGCTCAGGGTATGCAGTCCCTTGAGCTCTCACCACCTGCTATAACTATCAATTTGTCACCTGCCCTCTCCGTGTCTCCTCCTGCTGTCCCTGAGTGTCCGCCACCCCCGGAACTGAGCTGCCGGACAATGGAGGAGCCTGCGGCCCTGGAGGAGCTGATTCTAGCCCCGCAGTAACACCAGGAATGGAGGGTGAGCGCTATCTGTGACTCGAAGCCTGTGCCATCGACAGAGTACCCCCTGGCTTTGGCTATGCGGAGTCCAGTGCCAGCAGTGAGCTGAACCCCAGCTGCCACGTCGGATGAGCCTCCTGCCTAGGTCACTTCGCCTGGGGGCATAGATACTGCATTCACCACCAAGCCTGCTGTGGGGGCCGCCACAGCAGAGTCGGAGCTGGAACTTCAGAGGGCTGAGCCCGGAGTACCATCACCTGGATCGACGGAGTCCTGGACGGTGGTGAAGCTCAAGCTTAGGCAAGTGCTCTCCTTTGTTTTCCTCATATCTGTTTTGGAGAAATCTTGTCTGGCTCTTAGTGAGGAGAGGCGGGTGCAGCCATCAGCTGCACCTGAGCTCACCTCACCGGGCTCCGCCGCTGCTGGTCACCCTGACCCTGTTCCTCTGCCTGTTTTCTCTGAGCTTTCTCCCAGGGTCACCGAGGAAAATCCACCTGTGCCAGATGTCTCCATGGGTCCAGGCTTGCCACCCGAGATCATCGTGGGTCCAGCTCCCCCCGCTGAGGTTGTCGCGGGTGCTCTGTCCCAGCTCCGGACCTCCGTGGATGCAGCTCCTCCACAGCCCAGGTTGCTGTGAGTGTTGTGTCCACAGTGGGTGCAGCCTTGGCCCAGTCCAAGCCCACCGAGGGTGCAGCTCCTCTCCTGCCCGGATCCATCGTGGGTGCTGCATTGCTCCAGCCTGGAGCCACCGCAGGTGCTGCATTGCTCCAGCCCAGAGCCACCACGGGTGCTGCTTTGCTCTAGCCCATAGCCACCACAGGTGCTGCTTTGCTCCAGCCCGGAGCCACTGCGGGTGCTGCATTGCTCCAGCCCAGAGCCACCGCAGATGCTGCTTCGCTCCAGCCTAGAGCAACCGCGGGTGCAACTTGGTCCCAATCCGGGTCCCCCGAGGGTGCTGCTGGCCAGACAAAGGGCGTCGTGTTTCCCCCTCCTTCTCCAGACACCGTCGTTGTCCCGTCTCCAGTGCCAGACGCTGTCGTGGTTCCGTCTCCAGTGCCAGATGCTGTTGTGATTCCCTCTCCAGTGCCAGACACTGTCATGGTTCACTGGGCCTCCCCGTGGGGGAGCTGCCTCTTGGGCCTCCTGGGCCACCCCTTCTATCCAGGTGGCTAAAGAACTCTGGTCGGCCGCCTGGCGGACTGAGCCATTTGGTTGGGTTGCCCATGCTTCCCAGCAGGCCACTCGACTTGGATTTCCTTGCCGTCCGCCAGGCCTCAGACTTTGGTCGCCCCCCCTGAACCTTCTAGCTACTTAGCTTGGGTGGCATAATTCATTGTTGTTGACTGGTGTGGGTCCTGAGTGGGGTTTGTTTTGGCCTGCTCCCCCCCACTCCCCCCCTGGGTGGGTTATTGTGGTGCCCTTGCTGGGGAAGGGGGGGGGGGCTCCTTCCTTTTCTTTTGGTGTTTCCCTGGGGTGTCTGGGATCCACCCCTTGAGAGGGGGGCTCTGTCATGAGCCAAGTGCTGGAGATCTCCGCCAGACTCGGTCTCATGGCTTTTTCTGTTTATTTACTCATCTGTTGCATTTTATGCTCTTTGGTGTTATGCATTCTTTTTCTGCTTGCCATTTTTCTGTTTGTGTTAGTGTTATATTTTTATTCTGTAATTTTTATATTTATTTGGTATGTTATTTTATTCTCTACATCTCTAGTATTACCCTTTTACTGTTGACAGCTGTCAGTGTGGTACTGTGTGAGAAAGTCAGGAGTGGCAGGTGTAACGGTGAAGATGAAGGGAGTAGAGGTAGTGAAGGTAGATGACTTTAAATACTGGGGTCAACCATCCAAAGCAATGGAAAATGCACAAGAGAGGTGAAGAAGAGAGTGCAGGTAGGGTGGAGTGGATGGAGTTGGGTGTCAAGGGTGATCTGTGACAGAAAGGTCGCAGCTAGAGTGAAAGGGAAGATTTACAAGATGGTAGTGAGATCTGCCATGATGTATGGTTTAGAGACAGTGGAGCTGACAAAAAGACAGGAGATGGAGATGGAAGTGGCAGAGTTGACGATGCTAAGATTCTCATTGGGAGTGACTAAGAGGGTCAGGATTAAAAAATCAGTATATCAGAGGGACAGCTCAGGTTGAGCGGTTTGGAGACAAAGTAAGAGAGACAAGGCTGAGATGGTTTGGACATGTGAAGAAGAGCAATAGTGGATATATTGGTCAAAGGATGTTGAAGATGGAGCTGCCAGGCAGGAGGAAAAGAGAAAGATCACAGAGAAGATTCATGGATGTAGTCAAGGAGGACATGAAAAGGGTTGATGTTACAGAGGAAGATAAAGGGATAGGGTGAGATGGAGGCAGACGATCCGCTGTGGAGATCCCTAAAGGGAGATCAGTCGAAAGAAGAAGAAGACCTAAATATCTTTTATGGCGTGGTCATTGAATTATGTGTATCCAACAAGTCCTCCAACTAATATACAAAAGATGATCATAGGTTTCTTACCTCAGAATATGTCCATATGTTCTGGCTTCACTGCACATCCCTGTTACAGAATCAATTAACTCCTTAGCCAATGTGAAACATTCCACATGTGGTGCACTGGAATTTTAAGAGGTTAAAGGTGCTGTAAAAGTGCCGTAAGGATGCTGCAGAACTCCACTCTCCACAACACAGCTGTTGCTCTCCCCACAGTCCCTAATACCTGACATCACCACCTGCCTCCCTCCTTGCAATTTGCTGCCAAGTACTCCCAGACTCCTTGCAATAGTAACCACTAGTAACGTGTTCCATGGGTTCACATGAGCACGCTCAGCGTTATAGAGAGCCTAAGTCACACCCCCTCTACTTCTGCATATGGGACCTTAATTTGGAAAAATTCTCTATTGAAATAAATGGCAAGAGTGAAATTTAAAAGATAATTTTCCACGTAATTAAAGTCGTCGGTTGTCATATAATAACAGAATAATATTTAGTGTTTGTGAAAATGTTTAGTGGACAACATCCCCCATCATCCCACATCACTATACACAATCATGACAGGAGATTACTAATACAGCTCCTGTTTTCTGACCGATGAAAGAAGGATCCAAAGAAGAGAAAAACAACACCACAAAGGTATTGTTTTGTATTGTGAGGGCTGGAGCTGATCCAGAGGACTGTTAGTTATATTTCACCCTGGGTGCGCTTTGAACACGTGACGTCAGGGAAGTGCATCTCTGTTTGTAGTCTTTTAATTTACATATTTCCATAACCTTATACCTTTACAGTTAGACAACCTACACCGTTATTTATGTGGAAAATTCTCTTTTAAATTCACAAACATCATATGTGTAACTCGTGGCAAAATTTGATCGAGATCAAAAGATAATTTCACTCTCGCCATCCATTTCAATGGACATTTTTTTCTAATTTAAAGTCCCATGTGTGGAAGTAGAGGGGGTGTGACTTAGGCTCTCTACTAGCTGTGGGTTAATAAGAGGAATTAATAACATGCTAGCAACGCTAAGCTAACTGGACTAAGTGGGCCACTGAGCAAAAAAGTTCATAATAGAATAAGCCAGATCATACCTGGGAGTAATATACATTTCGGTTTGTTTCACAAGGTTTTTAGAGCCCATTCAGTGTTGCCGGGAATGGGCAAATGTTCAGTAAATGAAGTAGACAACACAATTGTTATACAAGCTAGTTGGGCAACAGTGACCTTGACAAGCACCTAAAAATTAATAAACTAAGTTAGACACAATATCTTACTTTAGAGGGACAGTTCTGTTCTTTTGAAGTGGAGTTGGGTGAAACATTTCTCAGCAGTCATGCAATTAGCTTTAGTAGTCAGTTCTCTGTCTTCTCTCCTTCTGGGGACTGACAGAGTGGTCTGACCACAGCGTCAGGTCTGCAGTGGATTGTAATGGATGCATGTTTAGAGCCAGTTTTCACTTATAAAATACTGTGCTCCAAAAAATTCACAATTCAAGGAGCACCATCTGAAATGGATTCATATGATTTCATGCCTGCATTAAACAGTACTTTACTTTAACTCTACATTTTCAAGTAAAAAACATTTGGATTGCTGTGCAGCATTGTTCAGTAGCTGCCACTGTGTTGCTCTGCGAAACCACTGAGTCTCCAGAGATGAGTCAAAGCAGAGCAGTATATATACAGTATATATATATATATATATATATATATATATATATATATATATATATATATATATATATATATATATATATATATATATATATACCATATATAGTGGTAAAATACAGCACTGTCTGAGACAGATGTTAAGTTGGAGATCTTTCAACTTGTAGTGAAGTTTTTGAAATTTAAGTTTTTCTTTGTTTGTTTTTGTGAACATGCATTGTTTCGCTCCACTGCAGCTCTGACACTGGTCAGCTCCGTCTCCTTATTCTCTAAGGGTTCTTTTACATAGCATGGAGATCGTTGAGAGACTGGGCCAGTTTTTTTTATCTTTGGGATCCTTTGGGAGATCCTTGTGTGTTTTGGACTGAGTCAAAATATTGAGAACACCATGGTGACTATGGAGATCACTGAAGATAATTCATAAGTCAAAAATTGACCAGATCTCTCAATGATCTCCATCCCTGTGTAAAGGGAGTAAAAGGGTGCATTCTCATTGGGACCACTTGTTCTGCAACTTGGCAAAGGTGATATAAAGATGGTTTAAATCATATTTATCAGATAGGTTCTAATTTGTTCATGTCAATAACAGCGCTTCTTCAAAATAAACCTGTCACCAAGTTCCACAGGGCTCTGTGTGAGGTCTGTGTTAAATTGTTTTATTTTATACATATATGCTGCTGCTAGGGAACTTTATTTTTAAAAATTACATAAATTTCTATTGTCGTGCAGTCAACACATAGTTATATTTATCAGTGAAGCCAAGATGACCCTATCCAATTAATTAAACTAGAGACATGTATTTAAAGAAATCAGTACGGTGCTGGAAGTTAACCACTTGCGCTCCGTTGTTCCGCGGGCGGGCAAGCCTCTGCGTCTTAGGACGCATAGTCCAGATTGTGGTGATGTAGGTGGTGATGGTGATGTAGTGGCGTTCAAGCGCCACTAAAAAAAAAACTGCAGACACAGCCGCGAACAGATTAGTTCATCTGATTGACCTCTCATTCGACTAATAAGAGCCTTGAATTGGGTTTCTGAAACCTTGAAGAGCCAATGAATGAAAACCTAGGAAGGAGGACCCGCCTACTGTGAATGCAGGAGCCAATTGAAGCACAGAAATTCAGGCTGGGTGAAGAGAGATTTACTGCTGCAGCAGATGAAAACAAAGAACGCTGGATGAATCTGCTACAGACCCAGGCTCACCCAGCAGCATGGAGAACACCCACAAGTGGGACCTGCACTCATTCCAGCAGAATAGACGTTTAGGATTCTCTTCCGTCATCATAGACTGACGGAGGCCGACGACAAAGGTCGTAAATCATTCACCAAAACCGCAATATTGGAATTATGTTTTGATCGGGATCCACGAGCGGATCAGCGTCGCGTTCGTCTGACAATGGAGAAGAGAAGTTCGCCAGGACTCTGCTGCTGTGAAGAGGTAAGGTGTTATAAGCTAAATTATTATTTCTCCCTGAAAACTGTAATCCAAAAATGACTTTTGACCAATCGGTAAATTACAACTGTACTGCGCACGAAGTACGAAGTGCGTGCGCCGCGATAAACGGTTCATTTGCCGTGTTCGGACGGTGAAGGCCTCCCCCGCTGCAGAAGAGGAGCGGAGGGGGCGTTCACTGTCCGAACGCCCCCCGGTCCGCGGGGGGAAGCATATGAGTCTATTCCTTCATGTAGTGATGGCCGTCTTCTGTAGCGGGGGGGGGGCAACCCCCCCCCTCACACACAGTAGCAAGGGGGGGGGGAGCCGCTGTGAAAACATGCAAGGAGTGTAATCCATCATGTAGCGAGGGCCGAACTCCCGTCTTTTGTAGCGGGGGGGGAC
This sequence comes from Pholidichthys leucotaenia, assembly GCA_020510985.1. Lineage (NCBI taxonomy): Eukaryota > Metazoa > Chordata > Actinopteri > Cichliformes > Pholidichthyidae > Pholidichthys > Pholidichthys leucotaenia. The sequence goes on along the minus strand of CM035840.1, from coordinate 275,883,434 downwards.
AACCCCCCCCCCACACACACACACACAGACACAGCCCTGAGTGTGACCTTTCATTCGAGTCCAAAATGAAGATTCTACATTGAATTATTCAAAAGTTACAGATGTTTTTCCAAACTGTGCCATTTGGCACAATTTGGCACAGTTCCAAAACGCCTGGGAACAGCCTGAGAACAAAGCTGTGTAAAATATTCATTTTTTGTGGTATTGTTACCAAATTTGGATCTCAGCTTGATAACACTTGGTTCTACATTTCTGTTGTATTTTCCAGCCAGATCGGACAGCTGTGTGTTATTTGCAAGCATTTGTATCCAAAAAAATACTGTGTCCAAATTTATTTTCTTCAAGTTCAGTATGTTTAGATGACTGTAACTCAGTGGCCGGAGCACGTAGAGAGATTATGTTTTTTTTGCCAAAAAATTTAAAGTGTTTTCTTTTAAATGAGACCAACCCCATGAAGATGCTGCAACGGGTTGAATAACAGCTTTCGATTTACTTTGGGCACGTTATTTTTTGGCATTTTTAGGAAAATTACCCGGAGTGCAAGGGGTTAAGAAAGCAACTGCAAATAGACAAAACAAAAACAAACTCAAAGCATCTACATCAAAATGGCAACACACAGTGGGTGCTGCAAATAGTCACAGCAACTGCAAATTAGAGAAATGTGCTGCACAAGCAGAAAAGCATAGCAAATTGAAAATGTCTTGCATTTTCTCAAAGCAACTGCAAATACAGAAAGGCACTACAAAACCAGCCATAAGGAGAACACAAAAAAGTGTCAGATCAGCAAGTGACTTTGGACACACTATAAAAAGTGAAGTAAATAAAACAATAACTTTATTAATAAATGAGAGGACATCTGAATCATGCCATCAGAAAATATTGCCGAAAATATTTATCTTTAATCGTTGCCCCCACATCACCAAGAATTCACCTTCTCATAAGCATCTTTTTCAAATAAACTTCATTTAGGGGTTTAGATCTCGTCACAGCACTGAGTCTGCCCTGCTAAAGGTGCACAATGATATTATGATGTCTGCTGATGCCAAATGCCCAGTGGTCTTAGTGCTGCTAGATCTTACAGCAGCCTTTGACACTGTTGACCATACTATCCTTTTATCACGCCTGAATCACCATGTTGGCATCCATGGCACTGCTCTTAAGTGGTTTGAATCCTACCTATCTGACAGAACGTTTTCTGTAATGATTGATGACATGTCTTCTTCTAGTGCCTCTCCCTCCAGTGGGGTCCCACAGGGCTCTATCCTTGGCCCTATTCTTTTTTCATTATATATGCTGCCACTCAGGTCAATAATAGCCAGGCACAACATGTCTTTCCACTGTTATGCGGACCATTTGCAGCTTTATTTACCTTTGAACCCAGAACAAACAAACTCACAAAGTGTTCTATTTGACTGCATCACTGACATTAAGTTGTGGATAAGCCAAACTTTTCTCCACTTAAATAAAAAAACAATGTACTGTATTATGTTTGGGGATACTGTAACGGCTGGCTTTGGTACCCTCTCTTTAAGGCTCAGTTCAGCTGTCAGAAATTTGGGGGTGATTTTTGACAGCCATTTAAAATTTGATAAACAGAGTGACAATGTAGTCAAGATGAGCTTTTATCAATTATATCTGTTATCCAAAGCCAAACCTTTCCTGAGCCGTCATGATCTTGGGATATCCATCCATGCTTTAATCACTTCTTGATTACTGCAATGCACTTTATGTTGGCATCTCTCAGTCTTCTCTTGGCCGCCTTCAACTTGTGCAAAATGCAGCGGCCCATCTTTTGACCAACACAACTAGGCGAGAGCACATTACTCCAATCCTTTTTTCACTTCATTGGCTTCCAGTTCATTTTAGAATTAATTTTAAACTTTTGCTTTTTGTTTTTAAAGCTCTTAATGGCCTTGCTCTGGTTTATCTGTCTGAGATTTTGGCTGTCCGTGACTAAGGCAGGGCTTTGAGGTCATCCAATAAGCTTTTGCTGGATGTGCCCAGGTCAAGGTATAAACACTGGGGTGACCGAGCCTTTTCTGTTGTCGCCCCCAGGCTCTGGAATGATCTTCCTCCCAACCTACGTGCTATCTCTGGCCTGGCCCTTTTTAAATCAGAACTTAAAACATATTTGTTTAGGATGGCTTTTAATACCCAGTAGTGGTGATATTTCTCTTGGCATTTGTTTTTATTTTATTCTTATTTCTGTTTTTTGGTATTTATTCTTATTTCTTTGTTTATGTTTTTTGTTTTTAATGCTGTTTAATTTTCTGTAAAGCACTTTGGTCACCTACGGGTTGTTTTAAAGGGCTACAGTATATAAATAAAGTACATTACATTACATTTAAAACAAGACAGTGTGGAGGTGCTTAAGCATCTTATTTGTTCTCTTGTTTGTAAATAAAGTTAGCCCAGTTAGCTTAGCATATCATAGCTAATGTGTTGATAATGTCTCTCACATTCCAAATACAAACTCATGGACTCTGACTGGCTCTGATTTAACCTGTGGAGACACACCAAAACAATTGTTATATGACTTGTTTATATGTTTTGTCTGTGCAGCATCCCTTTGTCTTTGCTGTTAATGTTTTTTTTTTTTTTAGCAGTTATAGTTGTTAGCATAGTTAGCTTCCAATTGCTAGTGTGTTACTGATTTGCTAATTAAGTAAAAAAAAACATCTTTACGAACTATTAGTAACTTCCCCCGGTTCATTTGAGTTAATGCAAGGCTGTTATTAAGGTTATTAGAGGTTACAGGACCAGGTTGAATATATGCTGACCAATGGCATTGCTGAACACAGCTTTAGTTCTTTTAGTTCACACTGCCTTTTAGAGAGTAAGTCTGGCGGTTCTGATCATTTTTGCACAGACTATAGGAAGGTTAATAGTGTCACTAAGCTGGATTGCCACCCTCTTCCTCGCTGTGTAGATCAGGTTGGCTCCACAGCTTATGTGATGAAGCTGAACCTCCTAAAAGGCTAATGGCAGGTGCCTTTCACCACTCTGGCTAAAAAAATATATGTACTTGTGACCCCTGATGTGTTTTTGCAGTACACAGTAATTCCCTTTGGTGAGCGCAATGCACCTGCCACCTTTCAAAGGCTGGTAAACACAGTTTTATCACCTGTGTCACATTGTGAAGCATATCTGGACAGTGTTGTAGTACATGCTGACTCATGGGAGGAGCATACAGCTGGAAAATGTGTTTCAGAGGCTGGCCATGGCTGTTTTAACTATTAATTTGGCAAAATGTGACTTTGGCGATGTCACAATGGTGAACCTGGGAAAAATAGTGGCGGAGGTAACATAAAGCTGGCACAAGTGAAGATCGATGCAATCGTGCAGTTCCCACCATCTTCCTCTCTGCATGAGTTGCAGCATTTTTGGGGGATGGAGGGGTATTACAGGAGCTTTTGTAAAAACGTCTCCACTGTCACTGCCCCCTCACTGAGCTGTTGAGTCCAAAGATCAAGTTTGTGCAGAGCTCCGGTTGCCAACACGCTTTTGACTCCATTAAAGCACTGCTAAGGCTGTGTGTCCACCAAGCGTATTTTTTCTGTTGTGGACAACTGTTTTCTAATCATTCTCTATGAAGTCCAGTGCATGAAGCGCTGAGCACCCTTGGTGCTTAAAATGCTCTCAGTGGTGACTGTTTTTTGTAGCAGCGCTCAGGGTGCTGAGGGCTGAAAAAAGTTCAGCTTTTTAGAGTATAGCTGCACTCATCAATGTCAAACCTTTCCAAGCAGCCAATCAGAATTCAGGAAGGGTGGGACATAGGATGCAGGTACATGAAGAAGAGAACAGTAGGATGGTGGGAAGAGCCTGAACTTTGATGCATCAAACAACCCGGTACTCTTTCAGCTGACACTAATAGGATACCATGATCGAAATTTGAAAGAAACACATGGAGGAATGTGTCCACATCTGTCGGCATGCCAGGTGTGTGGTAAATTGGCTAACGGCAGGGAGCGGCATGATGACGCAGCAGGCTGGTGCCGTCATCACACCAGCCCATATAGGGTGAGAGCTGTCATCTGAGGGCCTCTTTCCCAGCTGGCTGAATAGGAGAGGAGACCTGTATTGTACATTATACTACTGTGTGTAATAAAGTTTGTGTTCCGAAGCAGCACCACTCTATGTGCGTCACTCTGGGTTTCCAGACATAACATATGGCGACAAGAGGTAAAACCATTGAGGCGTGTGTGGAGCCACCATGACCGTTTCTGGAAAAGCCCGATGACCTGCCAGTCCCGTGGGTGCACTGGTTTGATGCTTTCACCACCTACTTATCGGTGAAAGGCCTGGATGAGATGAAAGAGGTACGGAAATCAGCTCTACTGCATTACTATCTGGGCGTGGAGGGAGCTCGTTTTTACAGCACGATAAGACCATCAGTCCTGCATGCCGAGGCGGCCAGGCTGCTAGCTAGCCACCGCACTTCACCCCTCGACGACTACGACATTTCAGTTGGTCTGCAAGTCGAACACTTTGACGTCCCACAGTATGTAATTGCCCGGAGGTCCATGTTCTACCAGCAGCAACAGTGGAAGGATGAGTCATTTATACGGTATGTGGATGCTCTTCCCCATCTGGCTGGCACATGCGAGTTTGGGCATGTGAAGGACAGATTAATAATGCTGCAGTTGAAGTGGTTCACGGTAAATTCGGAGATACGGGCCATACTGGAGGACGGGCCAGATGATCAGACGGTGGCAGAGTTGGTGAGGGCGCCGCGCCACTGGCGGCTTCTTGCAGAGGGCAGAGGCACTGGAATTGGCATTTCAGTTAGAGGTACTGGCCCAGATGGTGCCATGACTGGTGGGACAGCAGAACACCGGAGAGCTAATTCGTGACATGCTAGCCAAAATGCACGGCACAGAGTGTGGATACGGTACAGGCAGTGAAGACGGCATGGAGAAAGGACAGAGACCGGACTTGCCTCCGCTTCTCACACAGCCAGAACCAAAGTGTTAGGAGAGAGAGCCCGGGTCTATCGAGATCACCGCCAACGAGGTAACCCAGAACAGCACCGATAACACTCCATCTACCCCATGCACTCAGGAGGAGAAGAAGCCTGTGCTCATCGAGAATGACAACGATGAGATAATCTGTGACAAGCCAGCCGAAGAGCACAGCACAGAGAATGAGCACAGCAAAAAGGGAGAATTCAGTACTGAGAGTGACCACAGCACGGTGGGTGAACACGACACGGAGGACGATGATGACACGAAGAGAAGATGGCGACCAGACTCGTCTCCATTCCCCCTTCAGCCAGAATCGGAGTCGCGGGAGGAGGAGCCCGAGCATGCAGAGTGCCCCGAAACACAGCAGCAGTAGCCGAGCACAGACACAACGCATGACATGGCACAGCAGAGCACTTCAGACGGCAGAGAGGAAGCGCCAGATTGCTTCTGTACCCTCGCACAACAAGCTACAGAGGTTACGACCGAGCTGATGGGTGAAGAGTCTGCTTCAACGAGTGATACCGGAGAGGAACTGGACATCTTCCGTACCCACGATGATCCTCATCTGACAACGGAGACAATGGGTGAAGGGTCCGCAATGAACATGGTGACTACGGAACCGTCGCAGCACAACGGAGGTCCCAAGCCAAATGAACATGCAGAGCCACCGGGAGCACAACAACAATGCAAATAACCAAGCAAGCCACCACTCCAAGTCATGGACTGGGTTCGGGAACGCGCCGGCAGGAGTCCAAAACGGTGACTGACCACGCCACAGCCAGCGAAACAATGGGCACTGCTGAGGATTGTGGCAAAGCTGGGAACAGCGTGCTTTTGGCTGACAAACCAATTACAGCACGTCGAGGTGGCTGCTCCAGACGGCGAGGCTCTGCGGGAGTCAGCAGTCAGTCGGTGTGGGACCTGGGCCCCAGCATCTCGAAGATTGGCCCCAGGGGTCTGACAGCTCCAGGGATGCGACTGTCAAAGGCCCGCTTCAGAGCTCCAGAGATGAGGCCGCCACGGGTCCGCTTCAAAGCTTCAGGGAGGGGGCCGCCACGGGTCGTCCACAAAACCCCCCAGGCAGAACTGTTCTTCCGTGGAAGACTGTGAGGAAAAAAAGTGACTGTCTAGTTAGGACTGCAGCTGCCAAGATGAGTGGCAAAATAATCCACTCAATCGTGTTGTGTTGAGCGGCGGTCCACCCGCTTACCCTAGTTAGAATTGTGGGTTATTATTGTTGTTGTTTATGCCGGTGTGGCGGAGCAGTGGTTAGCACTGCACCAGCACAGCAATTCACCCTTGGCCATGGGATCCCTGGTACGATCCCAGGCCCTGACCAACAGTGATCTGTGTGGAGTTTGCATGTTCTCCCCGTATCTGCGTGGGTTTACTCCAGGATTTCTCCAGTTTCCTCCCACAGGCCAAAAACATCCAGGTTAGGTTAATTGGAGACTCTAAAGTGGCCCTAGGTGTGAATGTGTGTGTGAATGGTAAAGGGATAGCGCCGTACCATGGCTGCTTCATCCATCCAGGGGGATGCCCTCAATTTCCCCTCTGGGGATCAATAAAGTATACAAAATCAAAAAATTAAAAATTAAAAAAAATCAAATTGGGGAGAGTTATGATTTATTAGAAGTGTTCTGTGTTTTTGAAAGGGGGGGAGAGAATGTGGTGAAGGGGTTGATGGCAGGGAGCGGTGTGATGATGCAGCCGGCTGGTGGTGTCATCACACCAGCCCATATAGGGTGAGAGCTGCCATCTGAGCACTTCTTTCCCCGGCTGGCTGAATAGGAGAGGAGACCTGTATTGTACATTATACTACTTTGTGTAATGAAGTTCATGTTCCAAAGCAGCACCACTCTCTGTGCAGCACTCCGGGTTTCCAGACATAACAAGGTGGGTGTTAGTGCCTTTGTCATGGTCGTAATTCTTTCTTACAAATGTTAAATGGTGTTATAGCCCTTTTTTTTACTCATCTCTGGATGACCAAAGCGCTTTACAGATCCTGCTATCCACCCATTCACACACTGATGGGGCAGGGCTGCCATGCACAGACACTGGCCTGACCCAACAGGAGAAACTGGGGGTTCAGTGTCTTGCTCAAGGACACTTCGACATGCAGACAGCAGACTGAGCAGGAATCGAACCCCTGACCCTTCAATCCGTAGTCGGCCACACTACACCTGCGCCACAGGCCACAAATTTGTCGCAGTAGATAGTATGGATACTCTATGAATTTGCAGTTGATGACTGCAAAAATATGGAAATAGCTCCGATGTGGAATATGATCATATACCAACAGTCACTGATGAGTAAAGAAAATTGTGTGTTTAGCATATCTCAAGTGATTTATGAAAACAGATGTAAAAATAAACAAAATTTTGACCACAGACTATTCTACTCACCTCAGAAGGGCAGATGGGCTTTCTGTAATTAGTCTGTATCTGAGAAATTATCTGCACCCAGACTCTTGTTCTCTTATTCGTGTCATCATATTTTGTATCCAGAGCTGCTGACAATGCCAGAACGCATTTTCTGTCCATCGTTGTTTAGAGACTCCTATCAAAACATAAATAGAAAGTCTCGATGGGAAAAGCGGAAGTGCTGAGCTGTGAGTGACAGCCTGTTGCTAGGATACAGGGCACAGATTTTTTTTTTTTTCTCAGAGCGCAACGCACAAGCACTGTGAAAAAGAGGTTCAGAGCAGTCCAGAAACAAAAACACATTTGGTGGACAAGCAGCCTTACTCACAGCCCCGATCTAGATGCAGCATCATTCACTGCCCTGTAAATTGGCTGTGGATGCCAGTGACACAGGAGCTGGTACCATCCTATTACAGGATGGTAATGACGGTGTTAACCACCCGGTTTGTTATTAAAGAAGTTCAACAAAGACCAAAAAACAATATTCCACTTTTGAAAAACAGGCTGTTGTGCTTATTTTGGCCCTGAAACATTTTGAAGTCTACCTCGGCTCCTCAAACAGTCAGACAGTGGTGTACACAGATACGGTACACGCACTGGTTTTCATCAATCAAACCAACGGCTGATGCGATGGGCACTGTTTTTTGCAGTGCTTTAATTTAGACATTAGACACATCCGATAATGTTGTGGCTGACACTTTGTTGTGCTGTCTGTGTGCTGTTGCCCCGTTATTCAACACTTTCTGATAGAGGTGTTACGTCGGCCTCGTGCTTCTGTTTTCCTATTAATTTGTTTCTGTTTACCCCTGTCTCAGACATCATTGGCTCCGGACCACAAGAGATGCCTATAAAAGGATGCAGCGGGTGTCAAGACAGGCACTTTCCTTCCTCACCTGTCAGCATACACCACCTGTCCAGCTCACTCTCTGTTATCTTTTTTTTTTTTTTTTTTTTTTTATGTTGAGTTGGGAGTTGCTGGCAGTCTTGTTGTGTTAGATTCTTTTGCTCAGGTTAGGTGAGAGGTTGTAATCCAACGGCCCAATGCTGGGTTGGTTCTCGGTCTTCTCCCTCTTTTGTTTGTTTCAGTCTGGGCTCCCATCTCTGTTCACCCAGTTGTGTTGTAAGTAGCTTTTGTTGTTTCAATAAAAACTGCTTATTGCTTTAAACAGAGTGACCCTCATTTATTTGGTCCCTCTGAGCCATTTGGGGGCCATAACAACAAGCTACTCCATCATTGATGGTCTGGTTGATTTGTCATTTAATTCATATATCAAATGTATTTCCAAAACTGCTTTTTATCATTTGTGTAATATCCCTAAGATGAGGAAAATCTTGTCTCAGTGATACTGAGAAACTAGTCCATGCTTTTGTTAGTTCTAGATTAGATTGTTACAATTCTTTATTATCAGGCTGTTCTAAATTGTCTCAAAAGAGTCTTCAGTAGATCCAAAATGCTGCAGCTAGAGTTTTAACAGGTTCTAAAATGAGAGATCATATCTCTCCAGTTCTGGCCTCCATTCATTGGCTTCCCATAGAATTTAGAATTAAGTTTAAAATCATTCTCCTCACCTACAAAGCTCTAAATGATCAGGCCCTTGTTAATTGAAAGATCGTATAATACCTCATCATCCTAACCAAGCACTACCCTCCCAAAACACAGGATTACATATAATACTGAGAATCTCTACAAATACAATGGGAGGCAGAACTTTCAGTTATCAGGCTCCTCTCCTGTGGAACCAGCTGCTTATCTGGATTCAGGAGACAGCCTTTGGTTTTAAGAATAGGTTTAAACTTTCCTTTTTGATAGAATTTATAATTAGGGCTGGAGAATGTGACCCTAGACCTTCCCTTAGTTACAGTATGCTGCTATAGGTTTAGTTGAGGATCCTCACATGATGCACTGGGCTTTCATTGCTTTCTACACTGTCAATATGTTTTGTTAGTTGTCTGCTGCACCTGATTGTTGGGGTCTCTTTCTGGAATTGTGGGGTCTTTGCCCTACAGTTGAAAGGGCTATGAGATTACTGTTGTTGTTAATTGGCTCTGTGTTATTAATTAAGGTGAATTGAGAAACTGAGCCAGGGTTGAAGTCAACCTCTCCAGGAGTGTTTGAAGCGTGGTTAAAGAATGCCATGGAGTGTACTCTTCAAAAGAAGCTGACTTTGGCTTAGGCTTAGCCCACACATTATGTTATGAGTTTGCCCTAAAAGGAGAGAAGCCAGACCACTGACTAGTGCAGGTAAGTTCTTCATGACTACTCAAAACTATTTCACATAACCCCACCTGAAAAGAACTGACTCTTCCTTTAAGAGGGGGCTCCCCTGCAAGAATTCAGCTTTATATAACACTCACGTCCTCCTGGGTTGTCCAGTTCTTTTGGATGACTGTTAGAAACAATTAGGATTTGTAAAAGAACAGGGTCAAATGCATGTTAATATTCCTATAACCAGTGGTGAGGTTTTTGTTACTCTGTGTGCAGACTTCATTAACCTCAGTCCACCTTTAACCTTTTAAAACGAGTTAACATGGATGAGTCATTAAATATTAGTCGTTAGAGATCAAAGCTCTATCGTGCAGAGGAGCTCCAACTGTTGAGTAAATACAGATCGCTCTGTGGACTTAATTAGGCTGTGGTATTTTTCTGCTGTCTAAATTGAATTTTTGTCATCTAAGGAAATACAGCTGGTGCTCAAGCAAAGGTTAATTAAGAATTTAAAATAAAAAGCTGAACAGAAAGAACAGTATAGATGAGATGCTCGGGCTAAAGAAAGACAATAATTTCATCTTAACTCTATAAATGAGATTTCTACGGTTGGTCTGAAGCATGCAACAGAATTAAATTCTGTTCAGCATGAGATGTGTGTGTGTGTGTGTGTGTGTGTGTGTGTGTGTGTGTGTGTGTTTTTCTAAAGCACTCTGGGGAATGGGATAAAATATTGTTGCCAAATTGGAGCATTCATAAAGTCAGATTGTACAAAGAGAATTTCAGTTCATTAATTCAAAGTGGCCGCAAAGCCCTCTGACAAAAGAAGAGTCCAACCGAGGGCCTCAGTGGTTGGAAACGGAGGCAGCGGGCCAAATGGTTTCATGCTCGGTGTCTGTGTGTGCACGCTGCGGCTGCCAGTGGCACTCTCCACAGGGCAAAGAACTCCTCAGAGTACAATTCACTGCTGCCTTTCAATTTGCATGGATTTAGGGTCCAAGTCACGCGTGTGTTTGTTTTTCTTTTTAAATCTATCACATCTTTTAAAGTAGTGAGATTTTTCGTGACTTCAGATAATCAGCCTTTGATCTGACAACAAATCAAGCTTTTATCTTATTTTTTAAATGGATCATTTGTTTGTTTATTTTCAAGTAATGATGCATCTGATTACAAAGAGTCCAAATGAACTATTTCAAAGTGATTACTGCAAAATGAAACGTTGGAAGCATGTAAATCCTCTTATTGCTAAAATACAGCAAAAACAGATGGAATGAAAACATGATAGATGGTTTCAAATTAAAAATTGAAGCAATCAAAGACCTTTACTAAGTACTGAAAAATTTGACAAGGATAATGAAAAAAGTGAGAAAATTGCAAAGTGCATGCTAAATAAAGGCAACTAATACAGTCGTGAAAAAAATTGGACACCCCTTTAAATATTCAGTTCTTTATTAAGAAATGTTCACGTATCTATGTCTAATCATGTTTTTGTTTTTAGGTACATTTTTTAACATTTATTTTGTCCATAATACGTGGGAATGAATGTGGGGGTGTCCTAAAAAAGATGGGGATGTCCTAATTTATTCCTCACTATTTGTTTAGAATTACATTTTACAGAAAGTTTGGAAAAAGTCTTTAATTCATTTTTAATTGTTTAGTTGTATTATATGAATCTCCCAGTATTTTTAACATTGACATTAAATATCCATATGTCCAAATATGTTATACAGGGTGTCCTAATTTTTTCACATGACTGTATGTGGTGGTAAAGACCAATATTGAGCGTCATGTTACTACAGTTTACACTGACAGGGAATCTACCACGGCTGTGGCCATCTCTGTTGTCATTCAGTCCATACAGCCAATCATGTACAGTACAACAAAATTATGTTTCTCCTAGTGTTGTAGTCAAGACCTCATCAAGACCAGAGTCTCCCAAGACCAAGACCAAGACCAAGACCGAGAAAAAGTTGAGACCAAGACCCACATACAAAGTGGTCTTGACTTGGTCTCAGTCTTGGGATTCTGGTCTTGGTTTGCTCTCGACTACAACTCTATGGGAAGCAAAGGAGCAAACATTGCCATCGCTTACTGTGAAGAATGCATAAATAATATGCGGGTATTGCAGACATGCACATTTATATGCAGTATTCATATAACCAGTGTTGGGCAAGTTACTAAAAAACAGTAACTAATTACAGTTACTAGTTACTTCTTTTCAAAAGTAACTGAGCTACTTTACCAGTTACTGCATGATTAAAGTAACTAGTTACTTGGAAATAGAGTTGTAGTCGAGAGCAAACCAAGACCAGAATCCCAAGACTGAGACCAAGTCAAGACCACTTTGTATGTGGGTCTTGGTCTCAAGTTTTTCTCGGTCTTGGTCTTGGTCTTGGGAGACTCTGGTCTTGATGAGGTCTTGACTACAACACTAGACTATCTACAATGTTAATCACATCTAGAATCTGAGGGGTCGCTGCCATGCAAGGCGCCACCACAAACAACTTCTCCTTCCCCCATTCTATTATGCTGAGCACAAAGCTAGAAAGAACCATTTTAATATGGTCTTTGTTATGACTCAGGTGGGACTTGAACCCCAACCTCCTGGTTGTGGGGCAGATGCTCTATCAACTAGACCACCGGTCCGGTAGCTTTGTAATGTTACAAACTATGAATGTGTAGTTTGGAAGTTAAATACCGGAGTGGTGGCTCAGTTGGTAGAGCACCCGCCCCACACCCGGGAGGCAGGGGTTCAAATCTCGGCCGGGTCATGCCGAAGACCATATAAAAAAGTGGAACTTCCTGCCATCCAGCTTGGTGCTCAGCAATAATGGAATGGAGGAGGGAAATCTGTGGCGGCGCCTTGCATGGCAGCGGCCCTCTGATTCTGCACTGGGGTGTGTGTGATTAACACAGTAGATAGGTAAAGCACAGTCTCGTTCTACTGTGCATGATTGGTTGTACGGTTGAATGACAATAAGGGTGATTTAATTTAATTTAAATAATAAAAAAAAGAGCACAAAAAAAAAACCTCAAAATGATTTGCATGTGCCCATAGGAGTTGTAGTGGAGTCACAGGTGGAATGATTTTAGTCTACTTATGCAGAACATGCCACCCACTGAAGTGGCTATTTAAGGGTGACTAAGCTACAGGTGCTCACTCAGTTCTACTGGCATTTGGCTGGTGGGCAGATGCTAATATCAAGCCCTGGAAAACATCCAAACTAGTAAACCCAAACACTTCAAAAACACTGCTTAGAAAAAGAAAAGGAAATTGGGTTTCTCTTTTATTTATTTCTCTTTTCAATCCTATTTTGTATCTCAGATTGCTTACTCATGTTAGTTTTCAGCACCCAAGTGTGTGTTTTATTTTTTTTAACACAAATAAGTATGGTTACATGACATATACTTAAAGCACCTGGGTGATTTATTCATAACAGTCAAGTAGATCACTGGATACTTTTCATCCTCTGTGGTCACCATATTTACTAAGCAGAACTTTCAGCAGTAAAAATATCAACATATAAGTAGGCTTTTATTGAGTTAAAGAGATAGAGTTGTCTTAGCTAAAGGTGCTTTAATTCCTGGAGTTTGCACTGATTGTCCCATTAGTAAACGTAGGACATAAGCCCAAAAGTCCATGTTTATGGTAAATGTATGATTTTGATTTCTGAAAATGTTAACCAGTTGAACTTGGCACACTATGCTCATAAGAACATTCTGTATCATGCATACTGTATCTTTGATTTAAACATAGTTTTGCACCCATGTTAGCTTTTACTTCCTGGGTACATTCCAATCTCCTAATGGTAGAGATGTAGTAAATGGCGTTCACTTACATAGCACTTTTTTTTCTTATTCCTGGATGACCAAAGCACTTTATTGATTAGGCTATCAACCCATTCGCACACTGATGACAGCAGAGCTGCCATGCAAGGCACTGGTCTGACCCACCAGGAGCAGTTTGGAGTTCAGTGTCTTGCTCAAGGACACTTTGACAAACAGACTGCACTCCATATCTGCACCACAGCCGCCCAAGTACTTGAGACCAGTCTTGAGACCACATTTTCAAGGTCTCCATCTCCTCTTGGCATTTGAGTAATTTCTTTTTTGTCTCATCTTGGTCTCAGACAAATTGGACTCTGGTTTGTAAATCAAGACCATTCAAGACCAGTACTTGTGTATTTGTCCACATAATTAGTATAACTGCAAAGAAACATTACCCTTAAACATAACAATAAAGTCAATTGCAGGTTTAATTTTATTTCACCACTGATGGTCACAACTCCGCCCCCTTTGCACAAGCGGGAGAAGATGAGCGGAAACAAAGAGGAGGGGAGAGTTGCAACCAAACTTTTGACAACGTGTGAACATTTCATGTTTGTTAATTACAGATGGTTGAGGATTCATTCATTCATCCATCTTCAACTGCTTAATCCTTTTCAGGTCGCAGGGGGGCTGGAGCCTATCATGGCATCTTTGGGTGAGATACAGGGCACACCCTGGACAGATCACCAGTCCATGAAAGGGGCCGACACACAGAGACAGACCACCATTCACTCTCACATTCATACTCAAGGACAATTTAGAATCCCCAGTTGATGCCACTCTGCATGTCTTTGGCCTTTGAAAGGAAACCGAGTACCCAGAGAAAGCCCACACAGACACGAGAAGTACATGTACAGTAAACCTCACACAGAAGGGTCACTGGGGTTCTTGCTGTGGTGTACAGTGCTAACCATTGTATCAAGTTGCAGCACCCTTGTATTTACTCAAAGCTGCAACAGCTCTTTGACCTTTAAAAATAAAAATTACAATGCTTACAAAGGGTGTATGTGGTTTATTTTTTAACATAGTCTCCCCTCCGGTCCACACACTTCTTCCATTGGTGTTGCAGTGCTTGTATCCCTGCAGTTGAAACATAAAACACATTTGGTCAAATTTGACCACTATGAACATTTCAGCTTCTCCTCATATTAAAGGTTTTCTATATAGTACTGAATATACAAGAAGTGTAGTTTATATGGCATTTATAAATTCATCCCACAGCAGTGAAGAAAAGAGATGGAGCCTTATTGCTATTACATATACAGTATGTTGCTCTCTGAAGCAACATGAAAAAAACGTCTGATGTGGCCTTCTATGAAATTAACTGGAAACCAAACTATGCTGGCCAGCATTTGAGTCCTTCTCATACGTGGGGAAAATAAAGGAACATTTAGTCCACTTTAGTCAGACTACCATTGTGAATGTTTTCATAATCACTTGCCTGTTCAATTAAAGATGAACTATAATAAAAATAAAGAAGTAACGTAGTCCTTCAGTTAAAATACTCTGAATTTCTAACATATAAATATTAGGCTTAATGAAAAATGGAAACTACCCTAAAACTGTCTGTTGGTGGCTCCCGAGATTTGATTTTGGCATGTTAATTAAAATGATTGTTGATTTCCATGTCATTTTGAGATGTAATTGCAGGCAGCCACAGCATGGAGGCTAAACAGCCACATGCGGCTCCAGGGCAAAGGGTTGCCAACCCCTGGTAGATACAGTATGGTTTTACTATAGACTCAGTCTCTTTCTCTCATGGTCTTGGTCTTGACTTGGTCTCAGTACACTTTGGTCTCAATCATGTCTTGGTCTCGGTTAATGCGGTCTCCCACAATACCTAGTCGTGTCTATGAAGTGGACTGCACAGGGTATTCAGACATGTAAGATTCCAAACCATAGGGAGCAAAAGGTATTCAGCTTAAAGAGAACTGAGGCATTTGTTGAGGGAAGTTCCCTTAAAGCAGCACTATTTAAGATTTTCACCTTTAAATAATGTTTCCAAAATCATTTTCCTGGTACATCAACCTTTGACCAGGTGAATGTCACTTACTCCATATCCTGAATGGACCCACATTGCCTTCATCAGCTCTGATCTTGGTTGCAACATTGAAAAGACTACAGTTAAGGTGACTGTGACCCCAGTTCCAACAGCCAGTCACAGGGTGCTTAGCTGTTGGTGACTAAAGTTGTGCCCTGTGATTGATCGGTGGGACTGAGGTCCGAGTAACCAAAGTAGGGATCCTTTCAGTGTGGGAGAAGGAAATACTGTTGAAGTACTGTGGATCGAAACATAGCTTCTGTCTTTGTTCTTCCTGCAGTTAATTGGTCCGGCTGTTCCCATTTAATCAGTCACAATTACGTACAGCATACAACACCTGTGTAATGACAGATGATCTGTCCGGTGTTCTAGCCATTCTGGTTATGTCCTTATGTTTAGTGAAGATTTGGACTCTGTTCACCTTTGGTGTGTTTAATTCATTCCTCTTCTCCTGCAACCACTGCAGAGTTGATTGGGGATTAATTGTGAAATGTCACAAAACAGTCACCAGTCTACAAATAAGGGTGGTTCCTTTTTTGTTTTTACAAAAATCACCCACTTGTTTAAAGTACAGGTTTTAAAGAAATATGCATATGTTTATAATGAGGCTCAAATGTCAGCTTTGGTTTCAGTATGGACATGAGTTTGTGATGTTGGAACAGTGTCCTTGTACACACACTGGAACGTTTCATTCATATTCATCTCTTCGGATATTGATGTGTTGAATGGATATTATGCTTTTTCCTTCTCTCACTCTGCATGTGTTCAGATTGCTGAGTGGTAAGCAAACAGAGCTTTTGGTGAAGAGAGCACCCCCCATGAAGCTCAAGAGTCTGAATATCCACTGGTGATTACTAGAGCTCAAAACATGGATTTCAAGATAGTCTTGCCACCATACAAAGGTCAAGCATGCACCCTGGCTTTAGAAGATTACACCAATTTCAGAAAATGTGGTGAAATAATATTTCCCTTTATGGATGCAAGTAGGTTGTACATTTGTCAGAAACAGTCTTATTAGCCATAGCACACATGCCTTTGAGAGCATCACAGATTAAAGTCTAGTTTAGACAGTGAAATAAGATTTATTAATTTAAAAATATGCCAAAATGATAATTATACAAAAGTTCTGGTCAAGCAGTTTGATTGTACAATAGGCATACATGGATAAGACACCTGAGAAGCAGTGATCTAACAATTACAGTACCATATGTTCACTTATTACAATGTGAGGATTTTATCATTATAATAATAATATTAACAGTCATCTCATACCACTTTCAACTGTTGGGCAAATACCCCACAACTGCAGAAAGATCCCAACAATCATGTGATCCCTTATGAGGAAGCACTTGGTGATGGTGGAGAGGAAAAGCTCCCTTTAAGCAGGAAGAAACCTCCAGTAGAACCAAGTTCAGGGAGCAGCCGCAACGGGGTGAGGGGATGAAGAAGATTTTTTGATTTTTACAAAAACACTTTATTTACAAATTTACAAGGACATTAAACACAATAGTAAAGTAAAAGTGCTACTAAGTGCATACATAATTTTTAAAACATGCTGAACACGGGTGGTGACACATGACACGGTGGTGGCATCAGCCATCACTTTTGGAGTGGTCTGCTGGGGCAGTGGCATTACTGCAGCCGATAGGAAGAGACTGAACAAACTGATTAAGAAAGCTAGCTCTGTCCTGGGGCAGCGCCTTGATCCGATGGAGGAGATAGGAGAGAGAAGGACGGTGGCTAAACTGTCATCTCTGCTGGAGTCCGAGTTCCACCCTATGCAGGACATACTGGATGCACTGAGGAGCTCATTTAGCAGCAGACTACATCATCCCAGGTGCACAACCGAGAGGTTTCGTAGGTCCTTCCTACCAACGGCTGTCAGACTGTACAACCTAAGCAGGGCTGCTCGCAGAGATAGCAAAAAGACATAACAAACTAATAGTTTGTTTTTTTTTTTTGAATGCAAAAGATGCAATAGACTTACACAATGGTCCTCTCCGGCATACAACTAGGAACATACCGGTCGCTATGGAGGGTGAGAATATGTATGGGCACATAATCATACCATGTAGGATAACTAAGTAGACGGTTATGCTGTTTCATCCCACCTAGCAACAATGCTCTGCACTGTGTGTGTTTATATATTTACATATTTATTCCATCTAGCTACAATGCTCAGCACTGGGTGTGTTTATATTTATATATCTATATATTTATTCCATCTAGCTACAATGCTCCGCACTGTGTTTTTATATATCTACATATTATTCCATCTAGCTACATTGCTCCGCACTGTGTGTGTTTATATACTTGCATATTTATTCCACCTAGCTGCAATGCTCCGTACTGTGGGTGTTTATATATTTACATATTTATTCCATCTAGCTACAATGCTCTGCACTGTGTTCATATATTCATATATTTATTCCATCCAGCTACAATGCTCTGCACTGTGTGTCTGTGTGTGTGTGTGTGTATATATATATTTTATAGTAATATGTACATATGTATATTAGCTGCTCTTGCTTGCTTGTTTTTTTTTTTTTTTCTTGCCTTCTGATTGTTGCTCTGAGTGTTGCTATCCCTGTGCTGTTGCAATCCTGGAATTTCCCCGTTGTGGGACTAATAAAGGCTTATCTTATCTTATCTTATCTTAACACATAAATCAGCCAAATAAAAAATGTGCAACACACAGTTCATTCTCACATACACTACAAAGGACATCTTTATAACACCACATCTGCTTAAAACCATCCAAGTTCCCAGTCATCTTACAAAAGCTGAACTCCAGTCTCAGTCTTGACCGGATGTTGCAGCGCCACACAGAGGCCGGTTTTTGAACTGGTTTACCTTGTACTTTACTTTTTTCTGCTCCAATGTATTGCCATCTTGGCCTCACCAGTAATAAAATTCAGCAGTTGCCACTTTTCCTTACTTATTTTTTTGTATCCTGCACCATAAATAAAATGACCCACAGAAATTGTTTCAGCAAATAAATTAAAAACTTTTGTTAAAAGAGTGAAGAGCACTGTAAGCCTCTTACACCCATTAAAAACATGAAACACAGTCTCTCAGAGACTGCAGAAAGGGCACTGGTTTGAAACAGCGGGATTAAGAACAGAAATAAAAGCATTTGAGGCAGTTGCGCCATGTAAAATTCTCCACTGGAGGTCTGCTGTCCTTTTTTTAATGGGAGGTTTGTACAGAACTCTCCACTGTGGACTCATTCCTTCCCCAATCAGAGCGTCAGTCCACACAGTGGGGGGTCTGCTGTGCAATCCTGTTTTGTTGATGACCTTAACACAATTGATGTACAGTGTTTTCTGTCAGCCTTGTGCAGGGTCAGCTGTCTGGAGTTGTGTGTTTTTAACAAATGTCCAGTTAGATGACCAAGATCAGGGCTCATGGAGATCTCTGGGAAAAGGGTCACTATGGTTGGGTTCAGTTACTCCTCTGCTGTGGTCCACCAGAAGCCGTCTTTCCCTCCCATCGAGGCTCTGCCTCCAAAGTTCCAGGACCCGCTGAGCCACTCTGGCAGACTGGATACCCAGTAAGGTAGCTACAGGCAGGGAGTCCGTTAGCATTGGTCCTACTGCATTCACCAGTTGTTGAAGAGTCACAGTCTTTGTTTTCAGGAGTGCTGCCATCATTCCAGGAGTGGTCTCAGTGCAGACATCCAACCTTGCTTCACAAAATCAATGGCTCCCTCAACAGCCAAAAAGACAGTCAGAGTTTTTGCATCGTTCAGCATTAAAAAGGTTCCAGGACTTAAAAACACTTCGATAAAATGGAGGCAACCCACTTAAATTTAAACATTTTGAATTAATTAAAAACAGAGCATAATCCAGTCCCAGATTAATCACACGCCTGAAGATGCAGCTGGCCACTTCTCTCCACATTAGGCCTGCTGGCCCCATCAGAAACCTCTGCACAAGCTGTAACCTAAAGGTGGCAGTTCTGCTGGCCTACTTACTTACTTGGTGCCCGGGCTACAGGGACTCCAAATACCTCTCATCCTACTTCCAGTGTTTTTGGACCACAGACAGCTGGTGCACAGCTTTGAACAGAGTCCTCCCCCACCGGTGCCAATGAGACGGCTTTGTGGAAGTGAGGCACGGTCCGGACACTCTGGGAGCAGAACCGGAGAGTGACAGAGCCAACCCACAGGTGGATTGAAGTGAGTAAATTTAATTATCAATGTCGCCCAGTTCGAGTCCGCGGTCGGTCTGAGAATATGCGTAAAAGAGTTGAAAGTCAAGCGTTACATACCGTAAAGTCCAAATAGGTTTGGGACGAGGTAGAGCTTGGCGAGTCCCGGTTCGAGTCCTCATAAGAAGTGCATTTCTACTGCGTCAAGTGGACCCACAAAAGAGCGCGCGGGGGTATCGTGGTAGGATACCCCAGGAAAATACAGTGGCTGGTGACCGCGGAGATGAAAAAATATAAAAAAGACAAAAAATAGAGATGATAACGTTATAATAAGAATTAACCTTAAGGCGGAAAGACACAGAAAGGGAGGAAAGACAAAATAAATAAAAGACAAAAACAGAGGTGATAAAGGTTAGGATAACCTTTAAATAGAAAGGAGACAGACAGAGGTAGAGAGAAAAAAAAATATATATAAAAGACAAAAAATAGAGAATAAAGGTTATAACGAGAGATAACCATAAAATAAAAATAAATAGCGCTTAATGCAATAAAGATAGACTTTAATGTGATAATAACAACCAAAATACCTTTTTATTTTTATTTTTATTTATTTATTTATTCAGATAGATTAAAAGTAAAGATTAAAAGAAACAGAATAATATAACAAAGGGGAAAAATCCAACAAGGTCAAATTAAACAACTCCTCTGATTATACAGTTCAATATAAGTTATCAGAAATGGGTGATGGCTGAAGCCGCAGCTTATATTGCCCACCCATATTCCATCCAAGAATTCAAAAGAAAAACAAAACAAGAGCGATTACAATTCGGAACAAAGCTAAGACAAAATGTGACAAAAGAAAACTAAGCAACAACACAACACAGACTGGATATGACAATCCTTATGTGATTTTACATGTCATCTTGTATATATGTTTGGAGTATTTCTTCCTTTAGTTTTTGTTTAAATTGTCCAAGCGTTGTACATGATTTTAATTCAGGTCCAAAACCGTTCCATAATCTGACTCCTTGCACTGAAACACAGTGTTGCTTGGTGGTAGTTCTCACTGAAGGTTTTTGAAATATACATCTTCCTCTGAAATGATATTGTTTCTCCCTTATTTGGAACAGCTTTTGGATATTTGTGGGCAGTGATAGTTTCTTCACTTTAAACATTATTACTGCAGTTTTAAAGTCAACCAGATCTTTCAACTTGAGAGCTTTTAATTTAAGAAAAAGTGGGTTTTGACATAACGTTCGGCTCAGGAGACGCACACACACAGGCTCAGAGTAGTTCAAACTGTTTATTAACAACAGGGATGTTTGGGTGCGTGTCTGCGGAATGTTAATGTGTTGGTGGTGGCGTCTGCTTCGGACCCAGAGGCAGGAGACCGTTCAGCCGGCAACCCTATGGGAGAAATCAGACACAGGGTGATGAGCACACACCAACACAGGAGGAGAATAGGCGAGGGAGAGAAGCTTACTTGTTTGGACAGATGACTGGCGCTTCAAGGATGGAAGCCCGGGAGACAGCCACCTGCAGGGCTCGGTGCAGCAGCGAGGAGAGACGAGGGACGGGGTTGTCCGCCGCCGAGGAATCCACCTGTGCACAGGGGAGCAGACTGGAGAGATGAGGTAAGTGATCTTCTTACCGGTGACGAGGATGCTGAAGAGAATGTGGTAGAAGCCCATGAAAGGGAAATGAAGTCTACGGCTTCAGACCGAAGCTCAGGGCGAGGCAGCCTATATTCCTCGCCGCTGATGACTGACAGGTGTGTGAGCAGGTGGCGCCGTTGATGAGCGGCGCGGCGTGACAGTACTCCCCCCTCTAGCAGCGCCTCCTGGCGATGGCTTATCCGGGTGCGCTCGGTGGAAGTCCGCGATGAGCGATGGGTCCAACACAAACGACGGGGGCACCCACTGTCGATGCTCGGGCCCATAGCCCTCCCAGTCCACCAAGTATTGCAACCCACGACCCCGGCGCCGGGAGTCCAGGATGGAGGAGACGGACCAGGCCGGATGGCCACCAACCATCCGGGGTGCGGGTTGCGCTGCAGGAGGAGGGCAAAGGGGGTCGGTAACTGCCAGCTTCACCTTCGACACGTGGAAAGTGGAATGGATGCGGAGGGAGGGGGGAATAGCCACGCGCACAGCCACCGGGTTGATGATCCGGGTGATGGGAAAGGGGCCCATGAAGCGCTGTGCCAGCTTTCTCCTCTCGCCTTTTAGGGTGATGTCCTGGGTGGAAACATAGACAAGTTGCCCAACTCTGTACGCCGGGGCAGGTCTTCTACGCCGGTCCGCCACGGTCCTGTTGCGCTCCGCTGTGCGTAAAAGCGCATGACGCGCGGCGGCCCAGGTGGAGCGGAACTGCCTCACGTGCGCCCTAACTGACGGGACAGTTACCTCGCTCTCCTGCGCTGGAAGCAGCGGGGGGTCGTAACCCAGGGACGCCTTGAAGGGGGACATCCCCATTGCAGAAGAGCGGGCGGTGTTGTGGGCGTACTCCACCCAGGCGAGATGGCTGCTCCATGACGTCGGCTTGGATCTTGCAACACAGCGGAGCGCAGCCTCGAGCTCTTGATTGGTCCTCTCACACTGCCCGTTAGACTGGGGGTGATGGCCGGAGGAGAGGCTCACCTTGGCTCCGATGGCGTTGCAAAAGGACCTCCAAACCTCGGATGAAAATTGGGGACCCCGGTCCGAGACCACGTCCACCGGAATCCCGTGCAGCCTGACCACGTGTTGGATGAGGAGGCCCGCCGTCTCCAGGGTGGTAGGGAGACCTCGCAGGGGGACGAAGTGTGCCGCCTTGGAGAAACGGTCCACGATGGTCAGGATGGTGTTAAAGGAGCTGGAAACGGGGAGTCCGGTGACGAAATCCAGTGCGATATGCGACCAGGGCCTGCCGGGGACGGGCAGAGGCTGGAGCAGACCCGCTGGAGGGGCATTTCCTGACTTGCTGGTGGCACAGACTGGGCAAGCCCGGGCGTAGCGGGCTGCATCCCTCCGCAGGCCTGGCCACCAAAAAGACCGTTGGAGGAGGCTGATCATCCGAGAGGTGCCGGGATGACAGGTGAGCCGGGAGGTGTGGAGCCAGTGGATGACCTCTCCTCGGACCGCAGATGGGACGAACAGTCTTCCCTCCGGTCCGCCGCCAGGATCAGGTTCCACCTCCTGTGCCTTCCGGATCTTTGCCTCGATATCCCACGAGATGGCTCCCACGACGCACGACCTGGGCAGGATGGAGTGGGGCGTCTCCTCCGATTCCACGGGAGTGAACTGCCTAGAGAGGGCGTCAGGCAGGCCGTTCTTAGAGCCAGGCCTGAAGGTGATAGAAAATTGGAACCTGGCGAAGAACAGAGACCAGCGCGCCTGGCGGGCATTCAGGCGCTTGGCAGACCGTAAATACTCCAAGGTCTTGTGGTCCGTAAGGACCACAAACGGCAGGTTCGCCCCCTCTAGCCAGTGGCGCCACTCCTGCAGGGCGAGCTTGATGGCCAAGAGCTCTCTGTCCCCCACATCGTAGTTCCTCTCCGCCGGGGACAAGCGCCGGGAGAAGAAGGCGCACGGTCGTTTGGCGCCATCGTCCGGTGACCGCTGGGACAGCACTGCCCCCACTCCCGTGTCCGAAGCGTCCACCTCGACGATGCACTGCAGCGTGGGGTCGACCTGGCGAAGGACCCGGGAGGAGGAGAATTCCGCCTTCAGCGCCTCAAAGGCGGCAGCGACCTCTTCGGTCCACCGGAACGGGACCTTCGGGGACGTGAGGCGGGTCAGTGGTCCAACGATGGTACTGAAGTTGGGGACAAAGCGGCGGTAGAAATTGGCAAAGCCAACAAATTGCTGCACCTGCTTCCGGGATGCAGGTGTAGGCCATTCCACCACCGCCTTTACCTTCTCTGGGTCAGGGAGCACCTTATCGTGGGCGATGATGAACCCCAGGAAGGACGTACTCCTGGCGTAAAATTCACACTTTTCTGCCTTTACGTACAGACGATTCTCCAGCAGCCTTTGGAGGACCCGCCTCACGTGGACCTGGTGCTCATCCCTGGACTTGGAGAAGATGAGAATATCGTCCAGGTAGACGAACACGAAAAGGCCAATGAAGTCCCGGAGGACGTCATTAATGAGGCGCTGGAAGACTGCAGGAGCGTTGGTCAACCCGAACGGCATCACCAGGTATTCAAAGTGGCCGTTCGGGGTACGGAAGGCCGTTTTCCACTCATCTCCCTCCCGGATCCGGACGAGGTGGTAAGCGCTGCGTAGGTCCAGCTTGGTGAACCAGGTCGCCCCCTGGAGGGAGTGGAAAGCAGTGTCCATGAGAGGCAGGGTGTAACGGTCCTTCTCCGTGATATTATTGAGGGCCCGGTAGTCGATACAAGGGCGGAGGGACCCATCCTTTTTTCCCACGAAGAAGAACCCCGCCCCCACGGGTGACGATGATGGGCGGATTATCCCGGCGTTTAATGACTCCTTCAGATATGTGTTCATCGTCTCCTTCTCCGGCGCAGACAGGCTGTAGAGCCGACCAGAAGGTAACGGCGCCCCCTGGCGGAGGTTGATGGCACAGTCGTAGGGCCGATGAGGGGGAAGAGACATAGCTTTCGCTTTACTGAACACCATACCCAGGTCGTGAAACTCCGGAGGCACCAGGGACAGGTCCGGGGGTGCAGCGTCCGTTGCGGGAGGAGGAGCGGACGGCGAGCAGGCAGCGGACTGGAGGCAGGTGCCCAGGCAAAATGTACTCCAAGCCGATACCCCAGCTGATCTCCAATCCAGGACCGGATTGTGAAGGCGGAGCCAGGGATACCCCAGGATGACGGGCGACACAGAGTTGGGAAGGACATAAAAGGTCATCTCCTCCCGGTGGTTTCCCGAGATGATGACCGGTAGGGGTACAGTTTGATGTGTCACTCTCCCAAGGGTGGCACGGGAGAGATGGACTAGGGAGATGGGAGTGTTGAGTGCCTGGCAGCGGATGCCCAATCGGGTTGCCAGGCTTTGTGAAATGAAGCTGCCTTCTGCGCCCGAATCCACCAGTGCGTGGGTGAGGTGCCCAGTGGGGTTATGGCAGAAACGGATGGGCAGCTTCAATTGAGTGAGTGATCCTAACCGATTGATGTCCGCGAGACTTCCAACAATGACTCGCGGACCCCACCGACTGGCTTTCCGTGGACAACGCTCCATGGTGTGTTGGTCGCCTCCGCAATACATGCAGAGGCCCAACTCACGACGGCGTTGTTTCTCCACAGGGGAAAGTTTAGTCCAGCCCGTCACCATCGGCTCCGACTCCTCGGGGCGCGATGCTGGCGGCGCCGCCAGGGGGCGAGCTTGGAACAGGTGCGGCGAGGCTCCACGAGGGCGAGAAGAAGAAGACCTCCGCCCCGAGGAGCGCTCGCGCAGCCTGTTATCCAAACTTATCGCTAAGGACGTCAGCTCCGCTAGCGTCCCAGGGATATCCCGACCAGCCAGTTCATCCCTCAGATCACTATTGAGGCTGCGGAGGAACAGGCCACAGAGGGAGCGTTCCTCCCAGCCCAGTTCCTCCGCCGCTAGCCGGAAGTCGACCGAGTGGTCCGCTGCCGACCGGCTTCCCTGCTGGAGAGCGAGAAGCCGATCGACCTGGACCGTCTCGGTTTGAGAATGGTCAAAGACCTCCAGAAAGCGCCTCACGAATTGGTCATAGGTGAGGGTGGCATAACTGGGCCTCGCCATTACGGCGTAGGTCCAAGTTAACGCACGCCCCTCCAGAAGATTCCCTATGTAACCAATTCGACTGTGATCCGAGGGAAAATCTCCGGGCACACGGTGGAACACGGACTCACACTGCATAACGAACCCCCGCGCTCCGCCGAGCTTACCGCTAAAGCGGGCGGGGGTCGGAATCGGTGTGAGCCGAACCGGTGCCACTGGAGCCGACTGGACGGCCGCTGGAACAGCAGGAGCCGCGCCACCCTGGCGAGTCGGGAGGAACGGCTGTTGGGGGTCCAAGCGGTTCAATCGGTTAGTTAATTCTAATAATTGATTAAAAACCACCTGTTGCTGATAAACAATCTGATCCACCCGAGCCTCGAGGATGGTAAACCGGTGTGCGAGCCCGCTGTCTGCCGAGCCGCTCTGCTGAAGCCGTACTGACATAACGTTCGGCTCAGGAGACGCACACACACAGGCTCAGAGTAGTTCAAACTGTTTATTAACAACAGGGATGTTTGGGTGCGTGTCTGCGGAATGTTAATGTGTTGGTGGTGGCGTCTGCTTCGGACCCAGAGGCAGGAGACCGTTCAGCCGGCAACCCTATGGGAGAAATCAGACACAGGGTGATGAGCACACACCAACACAGGAGGTGAATAGGCGAGGGAGAGAAGCTTACTTGTTTGGACAGATGACTGGCGCTTCAAGGATGAAAGCCCGGGAGACAGCCACCTGCAGGGCTCGGTGCAGCAGCGAGGAGAGACGAGGGACGGGGTTGTCCGCCGCCGAGGAATCCACCTGTGCACAGGGGAACAGACTGGAGAGATGAGGTAAGTGATCTTCTTACCGGTGACGAGGATGCTGAAGAGAATGTGGTAGAAGCCCATGAAAGGGAAATGAAGTCTACGGCTTCAGACCGAAGCTCAGGGCGAGGCAGCCTATATTCCTCGCCGCTGATGACTGACAGGTGTGTGAGCAGGTGGCGCCGTTGATGAGCGGCGCGGCGTGACAGGTTTGTTGGTTCCCTGTAAGCAGCTTTGTTTGTTATTCTAAGAGCTCTCTTCTGAAGCATAAAGACTGGATATATG
Organism: Pholidichthys leucotaenia; assembly: GCA_020510985.1. Taxonomy (NCBI): domain Eukaryota; kingdom Metazoa; phylum Chordata; class Actinopteri; order Cichliformes; family Pholidichthyidae; genus Pholidichthys; species Pholidichthys leucotaenia. The sequence continues at coordinate 275,857,039 of CM035840.1, read as the reverse complement.
TTTGTTTTATATGTATTTCCCCATACCTCAGTACAATATGTCATGTATGGGAGTATTAATGAATGATACAAAGTATATAATGTGGGTTGATTCAGCAAATATTCCGCTCTGTGTAGTATTGCTATTGATTTAGATATTTTACCTTTAATATAAGATAAGATAAGCCTTTATTAGTCCCACAACGGGGAAATTCCAGGATTGCAACAGCACAGGGATAGCAACACTCAGAGCAACAATCAGAAGGCAAGAAAAAAAAAAAAAAAAAAAAAAAAACAAGCAAGCAAGAGCAGCTAATATACATATGTACGTATTACTATAAAATATATACAGTATATATACACACACACACAGACACACAGTGCAGAGCATTGTAGCTGGATGGAATAAATATATGAATATATGAACACACAGTGCAGAGCATTGTAGCTAGATGGAATAAATATGTAAATATATAAACACCCACAGTACGGAGCATTGCAGCTAGGTGGAATAAATATGCAAGTATATAAAAACACACAGTGCGGAGCAATGTAGCTAGATGGAATAATATGTAGATATATAAATATATAAACACACCCAGTGCTGAGCATTGTAGCTAGATGGAATAAATATGTAAATATATAAACACACACAGTGCAGAGCATTGTTGCTAGATGGAATGAAACAGCATAACCGTCTACTTAGTTATCCTACATGGTATGATTATGTGCCCATACATATTCTCACCCTCCATAGCGACCGGTAAGTTCCTAGTTGTATGCCGGAGGGGACCATTGTGTAAGTCTATTGCATCTTTTGCATTCAAAAAAACTATTAGTTTGTTACGTCTTTTTGCTATCTCTGCGAGCAGCCCTGCTTAGGTTGTACAGTCTGACAGCCGTTGGTAGGAAGGACCTACGAAACCTCTCGGTTGTGCACCTGGGATGATGTAGTCTGCTGCTAAATGAGCTCCTCAGTGCATTCAGTATGTCCTGCATAGGGTGGAACTCGGACTCCAGCAGAGATGACAGTTTAGCCACCGTCCTTCTCTCTCCTATCTCCTCCATCGGATCAAGGCGCTGCCCCAGGACAGAGCTAGCTTTCTTAATCAGTTTGTTCAGTCTCTTCCTATCGGCTGCAGTAATGCCACTGCCCCAGCAGACCACTGCTGGGGCAGTGGTCTGCTGGGGCAGTGGTCAGCTAATATAATTAATATGTGACTTCCAACACAGTTTATTATCAATTATTACTCCAAGAAATTTAGTTTTAGATACCCTTTCAATCTCTACACCATTTACACTGAGTTTAGATACTAAGTTGTTGTGATGGTTGTTAAAAACTATAAATTTTGTCTTAAATTGAGCGTTAATTTGTTTGAATCAAACCACAGTTTAAGCTTTCCTAATTCCTTTCCAAGTGTATCCAAAAGTTGTTCCAAATTGCTTCCACTGCATAATAGATTAGTGTCATCGGCAAACAATATTAAATCCATTTTTTCCGAGACTTTTCATATATCATTTATATACATATTGAATAACAATGGCCCCAAAACTGAACCCTGTGGGACTCCACAAGTAACTTTCAGTAACTGTGAGTTTTTGTTACCAACACATACATACTGATATCTATTCTTTAAGTAGCTACTTAACCAGGACAGTGCTACCCTCCAATACCACAATTTTGTAGTTTCTTTAATAATAAATTGTGATCCACTGTATCAAATGCTTTTTTAAGATCCAGGAATACCCCAACTGAATACTCTTTATTTTCAACGACAGTTGATATTTTTTCTATAAATTCCATTAGAGCAAATGCAGTTGTCCTCTTGTGACTGAACCCATATTGCTGCTCACACAATAAATTATTCTTCATTATGAAGTTGTCAGTTCTCTCATAGAATATTTTTTCAAGTATCTTGGAAAATTGCGGCAATATTGAAATTGGTCTATAGTTTGAAAGTTCCCCTCTGTCACCCGTCTTGTATATTGGAATTACTTTAGCTATTTTCATTGCATTGGGAAATATACCTGTTTGGAGAGACATGTTACAAATATACGTCAGTGGTTTCATTAAGCATTCGATAATAGTTTTGACTAAGAGCATGTCAATACCATCACAGTCCGTAGATGTCTTACTTTTAAACGATTTAACAATTTCAATGACCTCTCTCTCTCGTCTGTGTTCTTTATAAAAAATGGAGTCTTTTAAAGCAGTGTTTTTGCTTATTGTATCACCCGTAGGTGCCGTAATGGGTATTTCTCGAGCCAAATTAGGACCAATGTTAACAAAAAAGTTATTAAATTCATCTGCAGGTGAAACTGCATTCACACTCTGAGTCGTTGTATTATTTTTTGAAAAAATTGGTTGGGTAGCTTGTATTTCTGTTTTTATTTCCAAGAATATTGTTAAGTATTGTCCATGTATTTTTAATATTGTCTCTGTTTTTCTCCAGTTCTTTACTGTAATAGTCTCTTTTACTACATCTCATTATATATGTTGAACTTATTTTTCTATGTTTTATACCGCTGCTCTGCTTCTTTTGTCCTTTTCTTTAGAAAAGCTTTATATAATAAATTTTTCTTTTTACACGCCTTTTGTAATCCTTTGGTTAACCATGGCTTATCGACAAATTTATGTTTAAGCTTTTTCTTTACTAATGGACAATTTTTTTCATAAAAAGTGGTTACAATGTTCATAAATGTGTCATAGGCTTCATTTACATCTGATACATAGACTTTTGTCCAGTCCTGCTTCAGCAAGTCTTCTTTAAAAGAACTGATTGCATTTTGTGATTTGTATCTGAACGATTTAAAAAAAAAAATTCTGTATTGGCCTCCGTGTGGCCATGGATAAGTGCAAAGGTTAGCAAATGGTAACTTATATCATTTATCAATAATCCACTTTCTATTTTCTTATCAATAATATTAACAAACAGGTTGTCAATAAGTGTAGCAGTGTGAACTGTGATTCTACTGGGATGTGTTATTGTGGGATATAGACTCATACTGTACATATAATTCATGAACTCTGAAATTACATTTTGTTGATATGGATTTAGTAAATCAATATTGAAATCTCCACAAATTACTACCATTTTCTTACTGGTAATATTATTGTACAGCTCGACTAATATATCTCTGAATGTCTCAATGCAAGTTCCCGGCTTTCTATATATACAACTTATAATTCGATTTTTTGTTTTATCTTGGTCATTCTCAACAGTAACACATTCTAAAATCCCTGGTAGTGCAAAGGACATTCCATTTACAAGTTTACACCTATACAGGTCATCAATATACAGTGCAACACCACCACCCTTTTTTGAGATCTGTTAATATGAAACATCTGATATCCCTCTATTGCCATCAGGGGAGCCTGCTCTTCATTAAGCCAAGTTTCAGAGACTGTGATAGCTGTAAATTTTCTCTCTAGCTGTTTTAAATAGTCCTGAATCTGTGGAAAGTTTTTGTTAAGACTTCTGCTGTTGAAGTGTATTATTCATAGTTTACCATCTAGTTGCACTTGACTTTTGAATTGCTTTTCAGTGTAATATTCACAATGATTATGAATATTATTGAAAAAGTGGTTATCAGGATCAATATCATTCTCCATCTCTTGTAGTTTATGTTGAACATAATGACATATTTTCAGAGTTTGAATTTCCTCACTCTGTGTCAAATGACTTCCTCCGACTGGGGATAATTGATGTCTACTAAAGCCAGTCATTAGTTTTTTTGTTTGTTTTGTTTATTTATTTATTTATTTTTTTAAAGGACATTGACATGGTACGTCAAAAGAACTATTCTTGCCGTGTGTGTGGATATGGATTATCATAGTCTCTTGATTTTCTTAATCAGTGTTCATCTATATTTATTTAAGTCAGTAATCTCTCTGATTATTATACTCTTTGCTTCCTCAGGTGTTCCATTTAGTTTGATCCAAACTCTACAATTTCTTGTCAGTGTTGCCTGTATCTTATTTTGTCTTTTCAGCATCCGTGCTTGCCGTGCTATTTCAGCATTAGATTTTGTTAGATGTTCATTTAGGTAAACTTCTGTTCCCCGTAGCTTTCTGGCCTGCCTCAGTATGTCATTCTTTACCCTTCTGTTCACAAAGCGCATCACAATTGATTTCTTTGTTTTATTATCCTTTCTGGGTAAAACATGACAGGCTGAAATTGCATTTGCTTCGACCTTTATATTTCTACTATTAAGGAACTGAAGCACCTGGTTTTCCAGGGAGACTGATTCGCCCGGGGGGCATCCTCACCTCTCATTCCTGTTGTAGCATGAGCATATGATTGATATTTAATGTCTAGTCCACTTATAATTAGATCATCCATACATGAATATTGTTCAAGATCCTCGACGCGTCGCTCCAAGTCTGCAGTTTTTTTGTCTTTTTCCTTAATTGTTAATTTTAATTCTCGGACTTCTTCCATTAGCCCTAATATTTTGGCCTGCTGACTAGCCACTTTGGTCAGTTCTTCTGACAAGAAGTTCAGAGATTTTTTGATCTCTTCCATTTCCTCCTTCTTTGGTGGCATTTTTACTGACCTGAGGATAGTAAAACAATCTCTGCTGGTGTCACCAGTATCCGATCCGACCGACCTCGAATCCAGCTGGGCCTCAGCTAGCCCCCTCTGCTGCTAGTCCCGCTGCTTACCGCTGCCGTAACCGAGCTCCTGTCCAGCTGGGGTACCGGCAGCTCCTCCACCGAGTCCCGCCGCCGCTGTAGCCGAGCTCCGATCCTGCTCCTGTCCAGCTGGGGTCCCGGTAGATCCTCCGCTGAGCCCCGCCACCTATCGCCGTCTGCCTCAGGAGTTCCTCCGCCGCGCCACGCCGCTGCAACTGGGCTCCGACTTCGGCTCTTATCCGGCTGGGCCCCGGTGGTCCTCCACTGGTCCCTGTCTCCCACCACCGCTGCACTTGAGCTCCGATCCGGCTCCCATCCAACTGCTGCCTTGGCTAGTTCCTCCAGCGAGCCCCTATCACCGGGGACAGAGTCGCTTCTCCGTGTCGGTGCTAGGTGCTATGACAAGCTATGGCGTTAGCTATAGCATTAGCCTAGCAAACGCTTCAGGTAAAGCGTGGCAGCGAACCACAAAAAGAAACGCCAATCAGTTCACTCACGAATGAGAGCAGTCCCAAAAGTCCAAATCTCACAGCGAGCGCAAAACAACTCTTAAAACAGAGATTGAGTCTGACCCCCGAATCCAGACCGGCTGAACCACAACTAAAAAAATTTATTTAAGCTGAGCTTGTAAGACTGAAACTCTGCCTGCTACAATGAGCTCATCTGCACCTGGATGGAGGAGGAGACACTGTGAGAATCATGTTCTTTGATTTCTCCAGTGCCTTTAATACCATCTAGCCACTGCTCGATGGTATTAAGGCAAAATTCAAAATAAGTCCAAAAGAAAAGGAAAATAACCCTTAAAATATATAAGATAAAATAACCTCTAATTATAATAAAATAAAATAAATGCATTAAATAAATAACTGCAGTTTGTTTGTCTTGTCGTTCGTGTGCTTGTTCGTGTGTGATTTAATGTTTTATGGTTTACTTTGGTGAGAAAAAGAGAGAAAAATGAATGTTTTCAGAGAGGCAGAAGATGATTGAAGGTCAGAACCTTGAGTTGCCAGATCTGCTTATTACAGTATAAGCGGCTTTGGGATTGTTTACTAACGTGTATGCTCAGTTGGGCTTGCTATTGTATGTGTGTGTATGTGTGTGAAAGGACTAATTTGTATTGTGCTTAAGCAGTAATAAGGTCACACTGAACTGGGGTTTTCGTAAGATTAAATGGATTAGATGCTTGTTTTTATCTCAAGATAGTTTTGACAGTAATTTCTTTGTTGTGCAGTTTTCTTTGGGATTTGTGCTTGCTTTAGTATGGATTACTTGTATTAAGCAATGCAGTCTTGCTTTGTTGGCAGATGTCTTTTTTATTTTTAACCAACATTATCAATTGCCAGAATTTTTTGCTTATTTTAAGTAAAATTATCTGCCAGCAGAGCAAGAAAATTTGATTTTTCTTTTGCTTGGGATGCCTGAAGGCAGGTAAATAGCAATAGGTTATTTCATTCGACTTATATTTGACTTTTGCAGTGTAATTATTCCCTAGCTCACAGTTGCATTATCTCTCCAACTGAGGGATAACAGTGGCTTCAGATAGAAATGGAAAAGGCGACAGGCTGACTTGGACTTGACTTAGATGGTAAAATCAAAATCTGATGATAAATCTGAAAAAAATGACCATAGTAAAAGGAAGAAAAAAAAAGATTTGACTAATATGTGTTCTGTCTCTTCTATGGTGCATGACGAGTCTGGCTTGGGGGGGCAAGGGGCTTTGCTTCTGCTCATCCTCCTCCATACTTCCCTGCTGCTCAGCCCATATACCCCGATCTCACAGAACTCCAGACTGGAGAAGCTGCAGCTGACATCACCTCGCCGCCCCTCTACCCGGGAGCAGCAACACCGGGGTGCCCAAGAGTTAAGTAGATATGCACACATATCCACTCCTCACTCACCATCAATACGATCAATAAAACTGAAGATTATGAAAAATGTTGTCACTGAACAAAATTCTTATGATTGAACTTTCAAATACAGCTTATATGGGACGATTCAAAGCACAAAGCAAGGTAACGATGAAAGTGTTGAAGCTTATAGAACCAGGTTACCAGAGGGTTTGATAGGCATTCTGATTTAACTAAGGCTGATAATGATTCAGGTGTAGAACCTTAATGGCTGCATTTGAAAAGTGTCTTTTTGTAAAACATGCACCCACACCTAGCTGATTACATCCGCAAACATTTGGTCACATACCGCACCTCTGCATTTGGCCATGTATTAACTTATGCCAAACATGCAGAGATAATAGACGAGGACAGGAAAGAAAAAGGGAAAAAAAATAAAAAAAGAACCAACCCTTGTTTGTGTGATTGCTGACACCAAAGGAAGTGTGGGGGGGAGCTTTCCCCAATTTTATTTTTCAGGGTGACACTGGAACTGGACCCCAGCGGTGGAGGGGACATGGAAGGAGGCGTGGGGCAGGCTGGCCGCGGCAAGGGGAATATGACGTTTGTCATCAATGTGGACAAAGGGGCCATTGGCAGAGGCAATGTCCTGGACCCCAGCACTGGCAGAGAGGGGGTGGAGGACCTCACCGGCCGACTACCTGACTGACCTCACCAAAGATAAGTGAAACTGTTGACGCTAACACTGACATAACAGACATCCATTTACCTGACTTTGATCTGATGTTGACAATACAGTGTTTACCTGAAGTGATGCTGCAGGTTCAGGACATTCCAATAAAGTTTCCCAACGGAGAAGGGTATGAGAGTATCACATTTTCCACATGTAAAATGGTAAATAACATTCACTTATATAGCGCTTTTATTCTCATCTCTTGATGACCAAAGTGCTTTACAGATCCTGCTATCCACCCATTCACACACTGATGGTACCATGCTACCTAACATGGCACTTCCAGACCCACCAGGAGCAATTAGGGGTGAAGTGTCTTGCCCAGAGGACACAACGGAAGGATATCTGGGGAGAGCGGGATTCGAACGGCCAACCATGTGGTTATTGGACGGCCTGCTCTACCTCCTGAGCCACTGCTGCCCCCATGTGACAGAAGTAAATGTAATGCAGGATTTCAATGTGCCAAGGTACTGGTACTCCCTGTGTTTGGTTTTGGCCTGACCAAGCTCAGTGACTTCAGACTTGTACACAAAAGTTATGCAATATTTTGAGTCCACTATTCCTACTACACATCAGGCCACATACCAATATCATTATAGTATGCATGGCAGACATTTAAGTGGCCCAGATCCAAATTATGAAAAAACATTCCTTGCAAATCTATCCTCCAGACTGGTTATTAAAAATCTGTATTGGTCACCAAGGGGCTATGTGGGGGTATCTGTTGAGTTGTGTGATGAAGACAACAGACATTATAAACACTGGGAGGCACCCCACATCCCACTAATCAAATCAAAACACATGCACTGGAAGGATGTAGGACGGTTTGTAACAACAGCAGAGGAATGTGGTCAATCTTGGAAACAAACTCCTGATCCAAGAGTTCAATACTCCCCAAAACCGGACACCTACTCCATGCCTTTGAACTGGGTGACCACAGTGCAGAAAAAAGTTCACATCGGTGTTCCTAACTCACCCTTGTGATAACTTTTTACATTAAGACAAGGAGAGGAACATGCACTCTCACAAATTCCAAATCCTCTGTGGTCAACAGAAAAGGCAGATGTAGGCTTAATAAAAAATGCAGAATTGGTAAATCACATTATAGGTCATACCAATGACAGAATCACTCTTGGATTGCAACTTATTCATTTGAAGTGCAACCTCTATCTGATCTCATCTACAAAACACCCATGGCTCAGTTGGACAAAACTGAATGGACACCTGAGGCAGAAGAGGCATTTGTTAAAATGAAAAAAAAAAATTGTCAGCACTGATGTCCTGGCACTGCCCAATTACAAAAAAAATTAAAAAAAAAAACAAACATTTGTGCAAATGGTTGATTTTGAGTTGTGAGGAGGGGCACATGACGTCAGTGCTCCTTCAGCCAAGGGGCACAAAAATGTGTCCAGTAGCATATTATTCCACAAGACTTGGTCCTGTCGAAAGGGCACTGCCGCCATGTGTGCAGACTGTCATAGCTGCCTCCATGGCTGTGCAGGCCTCAGAAGGGCTTGTTCTTTTTCATCCCTTGACCCTAAAGGTCACATATGCAGTATCAGTCATCTTGCCACAAAATAAAATATCAGTCATCTCACCATCCAGACACCTTGCATGCATGAAAGTGCTATTATCACAGCCTCATCTAACCATTGAATGGTGCATAGTAACAAAATTAAATTAATTTGTAAATTAGGTCAGAGAAAGGTACTCATAATGTACATGGACAGTCAGTGTGCTTTTTCTACCATCCATCACTTTGCACAACAGTGGAAGAAAAGAGGCTTGATTACATCAACAGGGAAGCCAATCCAAAACAAAGACCTTGTAGCACCTTGGGGGAGTCAGATTATTTAGCATCTCAGACAAGAGACAGTGGATAAGCATGGGAGAACAATGCTCAGGAGGTTCCTGGCAAGATAGCAGGAAGGAGTCAAGGACATAGGGGGTTGAATGCAGTGTAATGCAAATGTCATGCTGTGTGTGGGAGAAATGCCATGAAACTTGTGAGGAGAGATTTGGGTAAAAAGAGAGTGCCTGCTGAAATGAGTCAGTCTGTTCTGTGCTTGAGAGATGTGAAGTGTGTAATAAACCGTCTGCCATGAATCAGCCTCTTATTTGACACACTCCACACTGGTGACCCAAGACGTATTATGGAACACGAGGCAAGAACCCAGGAGTCGGCCCGGTCAGGAAGCTCCAGCGAGGTGGCAGCCATCCCACAGACAGCCCGGACTGGAACCCCCAGCCACGCGTGTGCGGTTTCAGTCAAGCTACTGGATTTCTGGCAGCACAACCCGCGCTCTTGGTTCCACCACACCGAGGCCCAGTTCGCCCTCCGGGGAGTAACGGCAGATGACACCAGATTCTACCATGTAGTCGCAGTGCTGGAAGCCTGCACAGCTCAGCAGGTAGTGAGCCTGCTCGATCAGCCACCAGCCAGCAACAAATACGAGGCGCTCAAGGCTGCGCTGACCCGGTGCTACACGCTCTCGGACTGTGAGAGAGCGGAGAGGCTCCTGACGCGGGCCAAGTTAGGAGATGGTTCAGCCGTAGACCTGATTGAGAAGATGCTGACGTTAATGGGCACGGACGACGGGCACTTTCTGTTTGCCCACCTCTTCCTCCAGAACCTTCCAACAGTGGCGAGAGCGGTTCTGGCCAATTCGCCATTGCTGGCCGCGCGCGACTACCATACTCTAGCCCAGGAGGCAGACCGGATCATCATCACCACCAGGGCGATCACAGTCAACGCGGCAACGGCGGAGCCTAGCGAGACAACCAGAGGAGGCGACGAGCCACTGACGGTAGCAGCAGCGGGGCCCAAGGAGCGCCAGAGAGACACGCTCTGCTTCTACCACCACTGCTTCGGAGAGAGCGCACGCAGATGTGCGCCACCGTGCCAATTCAAGCGCTCGGGAAAACACCGAGGCCGGCAGTCGGTAGCAGCTGTGACCCTCGGTGAAGAGAACAAGCAGCTCTACCGGACGGACGTGCGCTCAGGGAGGCGTTTCCTCGTGGACACCGGAGCACAGAAGAGTTTCATCCTGCCGACCTACGCCGACCGGCTGGCAGGACCTAGCAGCCCTGAGATGTTGGCAGCAAACCGCTCGGATATTAAGACCTTTGGTGAGGGGACACTGATCTTATCTCTACACGGCCGTACATATGAGTGGACTTTTGTCGTAGCAGCACCGAATTACCATATCCTGGGCGCTGATTTTCTATGTGCACATGGTTTACTGGTTGATGTTGCTAACAGGCCCCTGGTTAATGCACTGTCCTTTGACTCTCTCCCCTGTATAGCTTGAGTGACCCGGCCAACAGCACAAGCCAACGTCACAGCTACAGGCGGTAAGTTCCACACATTGCTCACTCAGTTTCCAGCACTCACGGTCCCGACGTTTTCGGCGGCCATTGCTAAACAAGGGGTGGAGCACTTTATCACCACCACCAGGCCGCCCGTTTTTGCAAGACCTCGGCGCTTGGATGCAGCTAAACTGGCCATAGCGCACAAGGAGTTCGCCAACCTGGAAAGGTTGGGCATCATCAGGCGTTCGAACAGTCCATGGACATCCCCGCTACACATAGTCCCTAAGGCTGAGGGATCGTGGCGACCCTGCGGTGATTTCCGTAGGTTGAACAACAACACAGAGCACGACCGCTACCCAATTCCTCACATACAGGATTTTTCCGTTCACCTCGCCGGAGCACGCATTTTTTCCAAAATAGACCTAGTCCGCGGTTACCACCAAGTCCCGGTGCACATGGAGGACATACACAAAACAGCAGTAATAACTCCATTCGGTCTATTTAAGTTCCTGCGCATGCCAGGATTCAGGTTAAAAGGAGCGGCACAGACATTCCAGCGCATGTTGGATGCAGTGCTGCGTGATCTCCCGTTCATGTTCGTCTACCTGGATGATATCCTGGTAGCCAGTGCGTCCGAAGACGAACACGAAACCCACCTCACGATGGTTTTCTGGAGATTGGAGGAGCACGGGTTAATAATCAACCGGGCGAAATGCCAGTTCGGTGTGACGGAGATTGATTTTGTGGGGCACCGCATCTCTCCGGAAGGAAATATCCCGCTGCCCGACAAAGTGCGTGCCGTGGCAGATTTTCCCCGGCCTCAGACAGTCAGGGCACTGCAGGAATTTTTGGGGATGGTGAATTTTTATAACCGTTTCCTTCCCCGCGTGGCACAGCTCATGCAACCATTGTACGCCGCACTCAAGAAACAGAAACCCGTGGATAGGGTCGAATGGACCCCGGAGTGAGAGCGGGTGTTCTCGGAAGTTAAAGCAGCCCTAGCAAATGCCGCACTGCTGGCGCATCCGGACCCGGCGGCCCGGATAGCGCTCACCACCGACGCTTCAGACGTGGCCATAGGGGCTGTCGTGGAGCAGCGCGTCGCCGGGGCTTGGCAGCTGCTCGCCTTTTTCAGCAGAACTTTGCGCGACAGCAAAAGTAAATACAGCGCGTTCGACAGAGAGTTGCTGGCTCTCCACCTGGCCATACGCCACGTCCAGTTCTGGCTGGAAGGGCACAACTTCACCGCGTCCATGGACCACAAGCCGCTAACATTCATGATGGCCAAGGTTTCAGAACCGTGGCCGGGCCGGCAGCAGAGACAGCTGGCCGCGATCTCAGAGTTTACTACCGATATTCAGCATGTGTCAGGTAAACTGAATGTGGTGGCGGACTGCCTCTCGCGTGCCGTGGTGGCCCCGGTCTGCGTGGGGATGGATTACGCAGCCATGGCCGCGGAGCAAATTAGCGATGCAGACGTGCATGCGCTCCAGTCTGGACCAACAGGGTTAAGGCTGGAGAGCAGGGTGCTGCAAGATGGCGCCCCCCCCCCCCCCAATCTGCGATGTCTCCACGGGACACTCGCGTCCAGTGGTCCCGGTCGCATGGCGCCGCCATGTATTTGAGTCGGTTCACACTCTGGCGCACCCAGGAGTGCACACGTCGGTCAAAATGGTGGGAGAGAAGTTTGTGTGGCCGAGCCTACGCAAACAAGTAAAAGAGTGGGCTGCAGCCTGTGTGGCGTGCCAACCAGCCAAGGTACACAGACACACGAAGGCTCCCTTGGAGCCGTTTCATATCCCGGCTAAGAGGTTCGACCATGCTCACGTGGACCTTGTGGGCCCCCTCCCACCATCACAAGGGTGCACGCACCTCCTGACAGTGGTGGACTGCACTACCCGCTGGCCAGAAGCAGTCCCGCTGGCGGCAACCACGTCCGCGGACGTAGCACGAGCATTTTTAACAGCATGGGTGGCGCGTTTTGGAGTCCCATCGGACAATACGTCCGACAGGGGCCCGCAATTTGTTTCTGAACTCTGGTCCACGATGGCCCGCAGCCTGGGTACTGCAATTCACCGCACAACCGCATACAACCCACAGGCCAACGGTTTATGCGAGCGTTTTCATAGATCACTGAAAGCAGCACTCAGGGCTTCACTGACGGATGCAAATTGGGTAGACAGGCTGCCGTGAGTTTTATTGGGGTTGTGCTCCGTGCCGAAAGAGGATCTGAAAGCTTCCCCGGCAGAGCTGGTTTTTGCGCAGCCCCTACGGCTGCCCGGGGAATTTCTGCCAGATAATCCCGCGCCGGACAGCTCCCCATCTCAGCTTTTGCAGTGTAGCGCAAACACAGGCACGCTGCCGGGCCCTGCCCACCACAGTTTTCCGCGTATTTTCGTGCCTAAAACTTTGAAGAGCACAGAGTTCGTGTTCGTCAGACACGACGCCCACCGCCCTCCATTGCGCCCACCCTATGATGGACCGTTCAGAGTGTTGGAAACAGGGGATAAGCATTTTTTGCTAGACTTGGGTGGTAGGCGGTAAAAAATTGGCATAGACAGACTCAAACCCGCTTTCGGCGGACGAGGGCGGACGAGCAAGTGCTGTTAGCTAGGGCCCCTCGGCGTGGAAGACCCCCACGGAGAGCTCCCCAGGGAAACGATTCACCAGAGCAGCCACACGGACAGACCGAAGTGCCCCCCCCCCCCATCATGGCCAACCCGCAGTCAGACACACTCCCAGCAGCCCCCCACCGGCACAGCAGCGCCACGGAGGCAGTAAAAAGTTACAGCAGATACGGGAGGAGACGGAAGCCCAAACGGCATGTGGACTGATGTTCTATTGTCCTATCTAAGATGCTGGGGGGGGAGTGTAGCACCTTGGGGGAGTCAGATTATTTAGCATCTCTGACAAGAGACAGTGGATAAGCATGGGAGAACAATGCTCAGGAGGTTCCTGGTGAGATAGCAGGAAGGAGTCAAGGACGTAGTCCTTGTCAAGGAGTCCTTGTCAAGGAGTCAAGGACGTAGGGGGTTGAATGCAGTGTAATGCAAATGTCATGTTGTGTGTGGGAGAAATGCCATGAAACTTGTGAGGAGAGATTTGGGTAAAAAGAGAGTGCCTGCTGAAATGAGTCAATCTGTTCTGTGCTTGAGCGATGTGAAGTGTGTAATAAACCGTCTGCCATGAATCAACCTCTTATTTGACGCACTCCACAACCTCATTCTAAAACTGTTAGACAGTGTAAAACTTCCCTCTAAATTAGCCATACACAAATGTGCCACACACACTAATGGCACAGATCGAATCTCTAAGGAAAACCACTTGCAGACAATACCGCAAAAGCAGCTGCACACGGTCATATAGGAAACCACACCACAGCATCTCTTCTTTTAACACTGATAGAACAGCTAACACATGACATGCTCACTAACACCCAGGAAACATCACCACAAGCTGAAAATTACTGGTGAATAAAAAAAAAAAGAAAAAGAAAAAAAAGGGGGGGGCAACATTTGACAACACTTCAAGACTCTAAAAATGATGCAATAACAAACCCATTTTGCTATGCAAATTATTTCACTGGACTGCTTTTCTGCTACATGTCACCACGGGTTGAGATGCCGTCTCGGCACTCAACCCATGTTTTCCCTCATCCCTGCTTCCCATTGAGCAGCATCTCAGCAGGCTCCCAGCTGGCAGCATTACGGACGGCTGGGGCCAGTTAGTCCTCATCAGCTGGGGCGCTGCCAATGAGGATAAATAGGAGCAGCCTCGATGACTCGGGGCTGCGACATACGCACTGCTAAGCTGAAGCCCCTTCGTCTGGTGTCAGCTTCTACGCCTCTTGCAGCATTCCTGTGTTTGTATCCCGCTGTGAGTATGCACGTCTTGTTACCCCCATGTCCGGTACGAGCTTCTTACCTCTGCGCTGTGCAACCTGTGAGTGTACGTCTGCATGAGTATCTGTGCTCTCCTCATCCCTTATCCTTTACCCTAAATAAAACATCACGACTCACTGGCTTGTCCCTGGCTCTGATTGCCCGGCTCCCTAGAGCCGGGTGTGACAGTATGTCGCAGCCAGAAGAGTTACCGGCGGCCGTGAGTCGCCGTGAAAATGTACCTTTCTGTCCGGGTGTCAGCGCTGCTAGCATGCCGTTTCCCAGGAGTCACTTCCGGCGCCAGGGCGACGAGCTGAGGTCCATCTCGGAGGCTGTCAACGGGACGCTCTTCACCCTGCACGACGCCTCCAACGCGAGACGCTGGCATCCGGGCCGTGCTGAGGAATTCCTGGACTGTCACCCTCGTTCTGTGTTCCATCTGGAGGACAGCGCCAGGATAGACGCTGCAGGTACACAGCGAGAGAAGCTCCACGGGGTGGATGGAAATCCCGGCAGGAAGTCGAAGTGGGCGACGCCTTTCCCCGCTTCGGAGTCCCGTTCCTGCTGCCATTCCAGTCCGGGAGTTCGCGCCAACCAGAGGGCTCTCCCCGACCTGCGCCACGTCACTCGGGATTCCCTTCAAGGAGCCGCAGCTGACAGCAGTTATGTCTGGGGTCGAGTGGCTGTCGCGAGCTCCACTGTGTTTCCTGTCACCACCTTCAGGCATGTGGGGGCGGCAGTGAGATTGATGGAGAGGACTTCAGGGCTACGAAGCTTTCCCGTGCTCGACGCCTTCCTCGTCTCGATCTCCGATCTGGAGCGGCGAATCCTGGGTTTCCCCCTCGCTTCGTCCCCTGGGAGTAGCCGTCATCACATTGCCGAGTCACCTCTGCACGAACCTCGTCCGGATCCAGTTCTGGGCCATCGTCAGGACCGTTCCTCCCACGCAGCTGTCACCTCTTCGCCTCGTCTGTGTGGAGATTCTACAGCCTCGTTCCCTGAGCCTCATTCCCCCGCTGTCATTCCTGGACATTCGGGCTGGCTCACCCCGGCTGTTTTCCCCTCCTCCTCGACGCGCTTCCTGACTGCTGTGTGTGCCTGGAATTCCAGCCTGGTGAGCTCTCTGCTGGAGACAACGCGAGCGATCCTCAGACGAATCCCCGGGGGGTCCTCCGTTATCGCCGGGCGGGGAGAGGAAGAAGCAGTATCCACTACAGCAGGCGATACTCAACCTCCAGGGGGCAGGCAAGTCATAGTTTTTTCACACCTGCTTAATGATTTGCTCTGTCATATACCTGGAGGAGAAGTTCAGGGTTCGCAGCTCCCTGAACTTCCCCCACCTGCTGTAACCTGTATTCCTAATCCCGCATCCTCTGTGTCTCTCTCCACCGAGCGGTCCCCGGCTCCGGGTCAACGTGGTGGGATATGGAGAGGGCCTGTGGTTCCGCAGCTACATTGCGGACGGAGGAGGGGGACTGACTGCTGCGTGGAGTCTACGCCGACGACTGAGCGTCCCCGGGTCTCCACGGAGGAGCGGTTTGGTCCAGTGGGACGAGATTCTTCTGGCTTCACACCGAGTGGATCGTCGGCAGGGTTACCTGAGCTGGAGGGATCTCAAGCTGTGCTGACCATCGTGCTGGCTGCGGGGCCCGACGCGGCTAGATGGGAGCCTGACAACGACCTCCTGACGACGGATCCTGGATCTTCGCAGTCCTGGACGGCGTCAGAACCCAAGATCAGGCGAGTGCTCTCCTTTCTTTTCTCTCTTTTTATCTTTGAGCACTTCAGCCTATCTCCAGGGGAGACGAGCAGGGTGCAGCCGCCTGCTGCATCTGAGCTCGTCTCGCCGGGTTCTGGCGCTGCCGGTGATCCTGATCCCGGTTCTGTTTTCTCTTCTGAGCCTTCTTCCAGGGTCACCGGCGAGGAGTTGCTGCTCCTCGTGGTGCTGGAGGGTCCGGGTTCAACGTTGGAGGTCGGTTCTGGTGCAGTGTCCAACGTGGGTTCCCCCGAGACCCAATCGGGGTCCAATGTGGGTTCGCCTGAGGCCCAATCGGGGTCCGACGTGGGTGCTGCCCCAGTATTGTCCAGGTCCGGTGAGGAGGTGGCCGTTTCCCTGCGGCCTGACGCCCGCCGCCCTCGTCATCGGCTCTCCCCTGAGCCTCTTCCACCGGGATCCGCTCTGACCCTTCGTCCGTCTCAACGGTCCTGGTGGTTGA
This sequence comes from Pholidichthys leucotaenia, assembly GCA_020510985.1. Lineage (NCBI taxonomy): Eukaryota > Metazoa > Chordata > Actinopteri > Cichliformes > Pholidichthyidae > Pholidichthys > Pholidichthys leucotaenia. The sequence continues at coordinate 275,840,436 of CM035840.1, read as the reverse complement.
GTGATGCGGGTCGACGACCTGACCCACAAAACCTTCGGTTCGGTGATCTGGTTCCCCCCACTGGTCTGTGTTTGCCTTTGGGCGGCCTGGTTCGGCTGCCGTTGGACTGGAGTCTTGGGATCTGGGTCCAGAGTTCGCCGTCCGAACATTTCTCTTCCCCTGATTCGCCAGCTGGACAATGGCCGGGGAGATCTCCGGAGCCATCTCGGCTATTTTTGGACTCTGCCTGCCATACACCTCGGGTGTCACTTTTTCTTTTATCGTTATTAAGGTCACTCGGGTGTAGTATTTTGTCCTGTTGGTGGATTCGTATTTATAGTGCTGTGTGTTTTCCATCTCTCATACTCAGCATTTTACTTTTTGTACCATGTTTTTAGCCTCGTTTTTTGCATTGTAGAGTTATGTTTTGTTTCCTTTCAGACCATACTCTGCAGTTGTCCATTCATTCCACTCACTTTCATTTCTTTAGGTGACTGTGGGTACTTATATATTCGTGTGTGTGGGTTTTCCTTTGCCCGCACTCAGTATTTCTTTTTTATGCCCTGTTTGTTCATTATAGAGTCATGTGCCTTGTTTTCCGTAACACCATGCTCTGTAATTGTCCATTTGTTCCAGTCACCTTCACTTTTCTTGGTGACTGTGTGTGTGTATGTACTTAAATTAGCGCTGTGTATTGTGTTTCCCCTTTATTTAACCATACTCAGCATTTTTGCCCTGTACCTTTTTGGTGTTTTTTTTTCCTTGCTCTGGGTCACGCATTGTTGGTACTCTCTGAGTAGTGTGTAACCGGCGTGCTGACCCAGTTCTTCTCCCCATCCGAACCTGGGTTAATTATTCCCTGTTTTGTTCAGTATTGTATTTGGGTTTTTTTTTCCTGCTACCCTACATTGCCCCATTGGTGTTGTCCTTCCCTTGGCTTCTTCCCCTCCGGTCCTGCCTCCCTTCCTCCCACCCTAGGGGGGGGGGGGGGGGCTGGGATGTTCCTGGTCGTTCAGGAGCCCGACCTTGAGGGGGGGGGGGGCTCTGTCACCACGGGTTGAGATGCCGTCTCGGCACTCAGCCCATGTTTTCCCTCATCCCTGCTTCCCATTGAGCAACGTCTCAGCAGGCTCCCAGCTGGCAGCATTACGGACGGCTGGGGCCAATTAGTCCTCATCAGCTGGGGCGCTGCCAATGAGGATAAATAGGAGCAGCCTCGATGACTCGGGGCTGCGACATACGCACTGCTAAGCTGAAGCCCCTTCGTCTGGTGTCAGCTTCTACTCCTCTTGCAGCATTCCTGTGTTTGTATCCCGCTGTGAGTATGCACGTCTTGTTACCCCCATGACCGGTACGAGCTTCTTACCTCTGCGCTGTGCAACCTGTGAGTGTACGTCTGCATGAGTATCTGTGCTCTCCTCATCCCTTATCCTTTACCCTAAATAAAACATCACGACTCACTGGCTGTCCCTGGCTCTGATTGCCCGGCTCCCTAGAGCCGGGTGTGACACTACATGGGCTTTCCCAAGTAGAGGCAGGGGATATGATTAGTAAATAATGTATGACTAGTAAAAATAATTTCCTACTCAATCTAAAATTTGCCAGTCACATTTGCTACTACTAACTTACAGCCCATGATAACCCCAAATTCAGTTTCTCAAAAAATAAGAATATTACATAAAATTAATTTTAAAAAAATATTTTTTTAATAGAAATGTTGGCCAACTGAAAAGTATGTCCATGTACACACTCAATACTTTCCTTTTGGATTAATTACTGTATCAATGTGGCGTGGCATGGAGGTGATCAGCCTGTGGCACTGCTGAGGTATTATGAAGGTCCAGGTTGCTTTGATAGTGACCTTCAGCTCATCTGCATTGCTGGGTCTGGCATCTCTCATCTTCCTCTTGACAATACTCCATAGATTCTCTATGGGGTTTAGGTCAGGAGAGTTTGCTGGCCAATCAAACACAGTAACACCATAGTCATTAAACCAGGTTTTGATACTTTTGGCAGTGTGGGGGGTGCCAAGTCCTGATGGAAAATGAAATCAGCTTCTCCATAAAGCTTGTCAGCAGAGGGAAGCATGAAGTGCTCTAAAATTTCCTGGTAGACAACTGCACTGGCTTTGGTCTTGATAAAACACAGTGGACAAACACCAGCAGATGACCTCTGTTCATGTAAAAGTAAATTTTGCATTTCATTTGGAAATCAAAGTCCCAGAGTCTGGAGAAAGAGTGGAGAGGCACATAATCTAAGTTGCTTGAGGTTTATTGTGAAGTTTCCGTCAGTGAAATCAGTCAGTGATGATTTGCAGAACCATTGTTTTCTTACTTTATTCATCTGTTTTCACAGTATATAAATTTCCTGATCTATGAGGTCTATTTCAGCTTTGCTTTTATAAGCTGCCTGGCAGAGTTATAAAAAGCCTGCTTATCAGGAAAATATTGCTGTATATCCAGCCCCTTCATGCCCTTGGTCTGCTGTAAAAACAATTTGAACATTTTTGCAGGATAAATGATGTCCTCCTGACTAAGTGGCAGCTGTGTACTATTGTGAGAAAACACACTGCTGTCAGAAAAACAGGCCTCACTGTTGCTGTTGTCAGACAGAGCCGCACTATCTGCAGCATTCTGTCGGACCATCAACCGACCAGCTTTACCACCTGCAGACATAGGTGGAGCTTTGTTTCTACGGCGCTTAAGAGAAACCTGTCCGGATTCACACGCCTCCATATCATCTACATTAGCTGCAGAACCATCCTCACACAGACCTCCTGCTTCACCTGCCCCACAATGTCCACTTGTTCCTCCACCAGTCATACACAATTCACCAGCCACCTCAGCTTCTTCACACATCTTTCCACTTTTTAATTTTATTTATTTTTTATTTATTTTAAGAAGCTTGTCACTAATAAACAGGGGAACATTTGAAAGCGTTATTTTTGTAGCCGGCTGTGACAGTGGCATGATTGATTCAAACATACAATTTACTGTGATTCCACTTTCAATCAAAGTGTATATCTGGTCCACCCTTTCCACAAACAACACAACAGCCCCATTCATGCAGGCCACGGATTTAATGGTGTCATGCCTGATAATTCCTCCAACAGCAAGTGCAACCTCCTGCCGTGCTTCCGTGTCAGCCTGGAGAAGGCCATAGCAGCTGAGATGCCGGCCAGCACCACAGAGCCTGGCTGACAAAATAAATAAATAAATAAATAAATAAATAAATAAAATAGACAAAAACCACTAACTTGACAAACGCAAAACTAATATAAACCACCAGTTGTGACAAAAGAACAGAAAAGATAGAAATATATCACAAACTCTCAGCGTTTCTACTCTTCCTCTCAAGAAGAAGAAGAAGAAGAAGAAGAAGAAGAAGAAGAAGAAGAAGAAGAAGAGATATGTAGAGAGCAAACAGCACGATAGGGGCTCAATCTATGGGAAAGAGCAGCTAGATGTTAATGAACACGAAAATGTTACATTGAGAGTTAAGAAAGAAGTGAAACCCCTGTGCTGTCTAAACCTATAGCAGCAAAGCAAAGGGAGGGTTCAGGGTCACCTCTATAGGCTTTGTCAAAAAGGAAGGTTTTAACCTTATTCTTAAAAATAGAGATTGGGTTTGTCTCCCAAATCCAAGTTGGCAGCTGGTTTCATAGGAAAGAAGCCTAATAACTGAAAGCTCTGCCTCTTATTGTACTTTTAGAGATATACTTTATGTATTGCAAGTAATCCTGCATTTTGGGAGTGTAGTGCTCCTTTAGGATGATACAGTACTGTCAGATCTTTTAAACAAGAGGCCTTTTCATTTAGAGCTTTATAAGTGCAAGAAAAGGATTTCAAACATAATTCCAGATTTTACAGGAAGCCACTGAAGGGAGGCCAAAACAGGGAAGATATGATCTCTCTTTCTAGTACCTGTTAAAATTCTAGCTGCTGCATTTTGGATCACATAAAGACTTTATAGAGACGTTTTAGGACAGCCTGATAATAAAGAATTATAATAATCTAATCTAGAACTAACAAAAGTGTCAGTCAGTTTCTCAGCATCACTCTGACTCAAAATTTTCCTACTGTAATCTTACCAATATTACACAAATGATAAAAAGCATTCTAAAGATAAGTTTAATATGTGAATTAAAGGTCATACCTTGAGAAAAAAATAACTATGAGATTCCTCACAGAACTGTTAGGAGATAGAATAACCCTCCCCAATCTAAGTGTCTAATTTAGGAATGTATTTCAAAGGTTTTTTGGGCCAACTAGAAAAACTTTGGTCTTGTCTGACTGTTAATAGTAAGAAATTTCAAGTCATCCATGCTCTGATTTCCTTAAGACATGTCTCTTGCTTAGTTAATTGATTACTATCCTCTGGCTTCATTGACAAATATATTGCATTTGTGTGTCATCTGTATATCAATTGAAACTTATGTAATGCTTTCTAATAAAATTACATAATGGAAACATACATAAAGTAAAAAGGATAGGATCTAACATAGAGCCCAGTGGAACTCTGAATAATCCACCTGGAATACCTATAGCTGCTCTCAACCTGCAATTAGCGAACCACAGGGGCGAGTTCCATCACTGTAAATTAATTCCTCAACCTCCATGCCTTTGCTCAGACTTCAAGAAAATGCAGGTCTGATCTCCCACAGATAACACTGCATTTCTCCAGGATACCAAGCTTTATGTGAACTCTGTGTGTGTGTGTGTGTGTGTGCGCGCGCGTGCGTGCACGCATGTGTGTCTGTTTGTGTGTGTGTTTTCACAGGCTTACACTTTTATTTAGTGGGGACGTGTGCTTGTGTGTCTTGTTTCATGTCCAGCACCACAGAAAGCGGGATATACAGTATTACAGTACAGTGGGTACAACACAGCACCTCCAGAATGACAAACAGTTTCTTCCCCTGGGCCACCTTGTTATGGAGCGGTCCGATGAGTTTGCACATTTATTAAATAAGGACATAAACTACAAAATAATGAGCCTCGTGGGGAAAAATGCAAATAAAGGCAAGACACAACACTTACATACAATTAGCGAGGGTAGAACCTAACGCTGGAAGGAACTGGCTTCGGGGGTAGGGAAACCAGACTGGAAAAGGCGAGGTTGCAGCCCCGAGTAAACAGAGCTGCTCCCTTAAATAGAGCTGACAGATTAATAAGCTGATGAGAATGTCATTAGCTGATTGGATTCCAGCCATCCTGCGGACCTCGGCTCTGATAGCCGGAAGGCCCGCCAGGACGCTGTCACAATAAAAGCCCGAAGGCTATATGATGCGCCTGAGGAGAGAATGGGGAACTACCGGACAACCCGAGCGCGGACAGAGTCAGCACACGGACCATGACAGTTGCCCCCGTTCACGAGGTGGATTCCAGACGCAGTGTAACATCAAGCCCCCCCCACCTAGAAGGTCAACAGGACCGCCCCAGGGAGGGAGGAGGGGGAAAGACCAGGAGGGCCAGAGTCAAACCTCATCATAGAGGGAGACAAAATAAAGGAAAAACAAGCTACAACAATCAAAACAGAGTAAGGAATACAGGGGCCAAAAAATACAGGCACATACACTGCAATCAAAGAAAACCCATGAGGAGAAGACAGTAAAAACTCAAATGGCTACAAACAGAACACTACAATCAGTCCAACAGGGTCACAAGGAAAAAAAAAAACAAAACATCTTCACAACCCACAGAGAAAACAGGCAACTCAAGTACAGGTACAAAATGCAACATACCCCATAATACCAGGGAGAAGAAGGAAGAAATAAAAAGCTCATGCTACAGAGCAGCAATCAATACAGTTCAAAGTAGCCCAGGTAATGGACAGGCAACAAGGAAACAACCCTCAGACTACAGAGGAGAGAGAAAAAAAAAAAAAAAAACACGTGCTAAAGAGCAGCGAAATACACAGTTCAATAACAAACACCAGCGCATCCCTAAAATTGCAGAAGAGCAGACAAAAAAAAAAAAAAACAACACAGGGATGATGGCAGGCAGAGTACAATAGCATGAAAGCAAATAGTTCAGGGGGTCTTCCTGCATCTAGTGTCCAAATCGCTGGCAGGGAAAAAAGGAAAAGTTCGGGCGGCCTACCCCAGTCCCAGGCCAGGAAAAACAGTACCTCTGGCGGCCGGACCAGATCGCCGAACAGAGAGTTAAAGTGTGTTGGGTGGCCGACTCAGAACGCCAAACGGGCGAAGCAATCTCCCAGGCGGCCGACCCGCATCATTCAGTCACCAGGACCGCAGGGGAGAACTCGAAGACGGCTTCCCTGTTGAGAGGAATCGCGACGGAGAGCCGAGCCGATAACGGGAAATCCCAGCGGCCCCAGATGGAAGGTAAAAGGGAACGGGAAAAGGGAAAGGGAAAGGGACCAGTCTGGCATCGATCAGCGAAGGATCTGCAGCTCCTTCTCCGAACCCCACACGGACTGGTGCTGCGCTTCTGTTGGATCCCAAGCGGGACCGTGCAGCACCCACGACGGACCCCGACTGGGCCGGAACCACTCACGTGACAGACTCCAACTGGGTCAGTGTTGCACCCACGACAGACCCCGATTGGGCCGGAACCACACCCTTGATGGACCCCGATTGGGTCAGAGCTGCACCCACAACGGACCCCGACTGGGCCGGCGCAGCACCAGGGACGGCTTCCAAATCCGAACCCGGAACCTCCAGTACAGCGACCGGAATTAACTCCGCACCGGTGACCTTGGGAGAAGGCTCAGGAGAAGAAAGAGAACCGGGATCAGGATCACCGGCAGCGACAGAGCCCAGCAAGACAAGCTCGGATGCAGTAGACGGCTGCACCCGGCTCGTCTCCCCGAGAGATAGGCAAAAATGCTCCAGAATTGGTAGAAGAAAGACAAAATAGAGCACATGCCTGATCTCGAGTTCTGTCGCCATCCAGGACTTCGACGATCCGGGTTCAGAAGGAAGAAGGTCGTCTTCTAGTTCCCACTCGGCTACGGCAGTCTCCGCAACCGGCATGATGGTGTCCACGGTCCGGGGATTCCCTGACGCTGATGTCCACACCGAGGGCCCGCACTGCGTGGTGGCAGGGGATCCGTGACTTGCCGGGTCGGACTGTCCCTCTGTGGAGACCCGGGGACGCTTACTCGTTGGTGCAGGCTCCAAAATGTAGTCCGCCCTCCTCCTTTGCCCATGATGTGGCTGCGGGGCTGGAACCAGGTATTCCAGAGCCACAGGCTCCTTCCTCATCCGACAGCATAGACCTGACGCCGAAGAACACTCGGAGAAAGGAGACACAAAGGAAGCAGGTTCATAATTAATCACTGCAGCAGGTGGAGGGAGCTCAGGGGACTGTGAGCCCTGAGCTCCAACCCCAGGGGTCAGACAAGGCAATTCACCCAGTGAAGGAAAAGAATGAAAATGCACTTGTCTGTTCCGCTGAGGGCCGATGGAAACTGCTGCAGTGGCCTTGGTTCTTCCCTTCCCCCGCTGGATGGTGATGGAGGCCCCCCCTGGAAGACGAGGAGGAGCCGTACGCACAGGATCGATGGTGGGCATCGCCGGAGCAGGACACGTGGAGCTCACAGCAGCTGAGGAGAGCGTCAAGGAGGAGGGAGTGACAGCCGAGGCGATCCGGGCACGAGGAGCTGACGGAACAGCAGGGACAGATGACCAGGAGGTGGAGGCTGCTGGGTTCTCCTCCTGTCGTGACGCATGAGAAACAGCTGGCTGGGAGGCAGAGTTCCTATGGCAACCCGGAACTGGATCCGGACGGGGTTCTCGCTGAGGCTTTACACAGGCTTTGTGACGACGTCTACTGACAGAGGGTGAGGCAAGAGTTGGGTCAGGAAACCGTAGCTCCTGGGCTGGACAGGTGACAGGAGCTGGATCCCGAGGCGAGGAGTGGGGATGCATCACCGTCGGCCTCCTGCCGGAATTTACCTCCAGTCCGTGGGTCTCTCCCTTGTCGGGATGGCCGTATTCAAGGAAGGAAATGAGGGTTCCTTGGCCACCTTCACAGCCGCTCTCTCAATCAGTCCTCGTTGCGCCACAATCCATGCCACTCTCTCCCTCCCTTCCGGAAAGGAGGTAAGGTGATACCTTAACAATGTCCTCTGCGCGAGACCCAGGGGCTTGTATGCAGCGTAGGTGGGCATAAGGAGACGGGCTTTGGTCAGGTAGCCATCAATCTCCTCCAACCACTCGGGGCAATACCCACGCTCAAAAGCAGACATGCTAATGGGAAATACGAGCACCCAGAGAAAGGGAAAAACACAAGCACCAAAGCAAACTCACGATAACTGGCATCTCCTTTTGGCTGCGACCTACTGTTATGGAGCGGTCCTTGCGGACCGCTAATGAGACACTATAGGCCAGCCGATGAGTTTGCACATTTATTAAATAAGGACATAAACCACAAAATAATGAGCCTCGTGGGGCAAAACACAAATAAAGGCAAGACACAACATTTACATACAATTAGCGAGGGTAGAACCTAAACGCTGGAAGGAACTGGCTTCGGGGGTTGGGAAACCAGACTGGAAAAGGCGAGGTCGCAGCCCCGAGTAAACAGAGCTGCTCCCTTAAATAGGGCTGACAGATTAATCAGCTGATGAGACTGTCATCAGCTGATTGGATTCCAGCCATCCTGCGGAGCTCGGCTCTGACAGCCAGAAGCCCCGCCGGGACGCTGTCACAATAAAAGCCCGAAGGCAATATGATGCGCCTGAGGAGAGAACAGGGAACTACCGGACAACCCGAGCGCGGACAGAGTCAGTGCACGGACCATGACACACCCGAACTGCAAACAGTCAAAGGCCCCACCCCCTCCCTCCGAACGCTCACATGCACAGAACTGAGGACCTTTTTAATTATCACAATAACACACCTGTCTTTGCACTCCGCACTTTCATGTATATTGACCCATCTGTGAAACCACTACTATGTATATTTTCCATAATCCTTGGGCTATTTTACTCAATTGTGTGTTCAATTGTGTGTTCTGCACTCCACACTCTTATGTACATAGTTCCATCTGTGAAGCCACTACCATACCTGTGTATATTTCAGTAATCATGGGCTATTTTTATTTCAGTCATGTGTTTAATCGTGTGTTCTGTAACTGCGCTTTATCTAATCCAGGGGTGTCCAGTCATGTGCCATGGAGGGCCAAGACCTTGCAGGTTTTCTCTTCTACCCAGTCTCTTCAGCAGGTGTTTTCATTTATCAGCAATCAGTGGGAAGAAATTTGGTGGAATCTGCTGTTGAAGACACTGGTTGGAGGTAAAGCCTGCAGGGTCTTGCCCCTCCATAGCACATGATTGGACAACCCTGATCTAATCCTTCTCCCTTACTTTATTGCACAGTAGCCTGGTGGAGCACCCACAATTTTGTTGTACTGTACAACTGTACAATGACAATAAAGCCTATTCTATTCTATTCTATTCTATTCTATTCTATTCTATTCTGTTTTCTTTCGGAGGGGGCCGTCATGGCAAAAGAGGTGCAGAGGATAAATTAATGCAAGGTGAACCAGGATGCACCGAGTCCAGCTGAACAGGGAGATTGACCCTCGCTGAACAAGGACAGGCTTCTATTGGCTACACAGTAGCCAACCACAGTCAGAGCCACTAAAGGCTCTATGGGAGTGACTGAGTAAATGCTTTTAAAAGAAAACTCTCACTCTCAGCCCCTATGATATTTGCATGATTGTGGCACAAACAGTTGTCTTTTTCAGTTTTGAAATTAATTTAATCTGTCATCTTAATGATAGACAGCTTTCAGATTCGTTTCCACTATCTGTCACTCTGCTGTGATGTAGTGATGGTGACATCTACTTAATCACACATTTATCTGTGTTTTCTATTCCTATTCAAATGTCCATTGAGCTGAGGTGAGGTAGGCAATGACTGATTGCAGAGTCATTTGGCTAATGTCAAGTAGCATGGGTAACCTATTCAGACAACAGAGGAAACCTGGACCATACTGGGTTTTCCTCGATTGCTGGGGTACTCTGAAAAGGGCTTACATGGTATTAAGAAATTTGTGGCATCATCCATAGCCCATACCTAGCTAACAGACTAGCTAGCCAATACATCTTTCGACCCACCAAAGCTACTTGGAGGAGGACTGTGTATGCATATCAGCAATGACTTTAACACTGCGCGATAGCTAATTTTGTTGCATGTATGTGTGAAATAACAACAAAGTTGGTCTTTGCAGGGGCCTTGAAGCAGTGCTGATATCCCACAGACAACCCTCCCTCCCACATGTGATTTTGCTTAACTGAATTACTGAAATTTCAAATTTAAAAAAAAAAAAAATTCCCGACCAAAATAAATAAATAAATTAAAATGTAAAGGCGACAATAGGTCTTTATTTTGTCAGTGTTCTATGAAAAATGTGCACATGGATAAAACTGGGAGTCTGTGCCTTGTTGTACAACCCTTGCTGAAGACATTTTGACACAGCAAATCAGGAAAGGCACAGGTGTGTTAATGATGTCTGTGATCTGCTTGCTGGAGGTCATGCGATGGTGCATGCTGGCTCACTGTCATGGCTGACTGGGAAACCTGATGTGACTGAGACATCATCAGTATTCCACCTGTGCTCTCCCTGCTGTGAGGAATCAAAATATTTTATGTGAAATAGGTCGGCACCAATATTAAACAGAGCAGTCATTTGATTAATCTATTAATTGGCTGCTCTTTTTCCAGAACTATGGTGCTAATTAGAATTTTTTAAAGCTCTTTTCAAGCCAATATGCCACACATGCTTACCATTTGCAGTGACATTTGTTGTGCATTTGTTGACTGTCACTAGGCCTTGCAATCTGACATGTCAATGTGAAAAACAGATAATTTTCCATTTTAGTAGCATTTTTCTCATTTTAATTCAATTCAACTTTATTTATATAGCGCCATTTCACAACAGTCATCTCATAGCACTATCAACTGTAGGGGGGAACCCCCACAGTTGCAGAAAGACCCCAGCAATCAGGTGATCCCCTGTGAGCAAGCACTTGGCGACGGTGGAGAGGAAAAACTCCCTTTTAACAGGAAGAAACCTCCAGCAGAACCAGGCTCAGGGAGGGGCAGTCATCTGCTGCGACTGGCTGGGGAGTGAGGGGACAGAGAAGATGAAAAGAACAGACATGTAGAGAGCAAACAGCACGATGGGGACTCAATCTATGGGAGAGAACAAACAAATGTTAATGACCAGCAAAAAAAAAAAAAAATTCATAGCGAGTGAGGAAAGGAGTGAGGCCCAGTGCATTACTGGAGGTCCCCCGGCTGACTAAACCTATTAGCAGCATAACTAAGGGAGGGTTCAGAAACACATGATCCCTCCCTAATTGTAGGCTATATCAAAAAGGTAGGTTTTAACCCTAATCTTAAAAACAGAGATCGAGTCTGACTCCCGAATCCAGATTGGCAGCTGATTCCACAGGAGAGGAGCTTGATAACTGAAGGCTCTGCCTCCCATTGTACTTTTGGAGATTCTAGGTATTACAAGTAGTCCTGCATTTTGGGAGCGTAGTGCTCTGTTAGGATAATACGGTAGTATCAGATCTTTTAAATAAAAAGGAGCCTGATTGTTTAGAGCTTTGTAAGTAAGAAGAAGGATTTTAAACTTAATTCTAAACTCTATGGGAAGCCAATGAAGGGAGGCCAGAACCGGAGAGATATGATCTCTCTTTCTAGTACCTGTTAAAACTCTTGCTGCAGCATTTTGGATCAGCTGAAGACTTTTTAAAGATGTTTTAGGACAACCTGATAATAAAGAATTACAATAATCTAATCTCGAGCTAACAAAAGCGTGGATCAGTTTCTCAGCATCACTCTGAGACAAGATGCTCCTAATCTTGGCAATATTACGCAAATGATAGAAGGCAGTCTTAGAAACAAATTTAATATGTGAATTGAAGGACAAATCCTGATCAAAAATAACTCCAAGGTTCCTCACAGAGCTATTAAGAGAAAGAGTAACTGCATCCAAACTGAAAGTTTGATTTGGAAAGGAATTTCTAAGGTTTTTTGGACCAACAAGAATGACTTCAGTCTTATCTGAATTTAATAGCAGGAAATTACAAGTCATCCAAGCTTTGATTTCCTTAAGACAGGCTTCTAACTTGGCTAATTGATTACTATCATCTGGCTTCATTGACAGGTATAATTGTGTGTCATCTGCATAACAATGAAAATGTATACAGTGCTTTCTAATAATGTTGCCTAACGGAAGCATATATAAACTAAAAAGAGTAGGGCCTAGCACAGATCCCTGTGGAACTCCATGACTAAGCTTTGAGTTGAAAGAAAACTCATTATTTACATGAACAAACTGGAACCTATCAGATAAATAAGATCTAAACCACTGCAACGAAGTTCCATTAAGTCCAACATAGTGTTCTAATCTATCAAGTAGAATATTATGATCGATAGTATCAAAAGCTGCACTAAGGTCTAAAAGGACAAGTACAGAAACTAGTCCATTATCAGATGCAATGAGGAGGTCGTTAGTGACCTTCGCTAAGGCTGTTTCAGTACTATGATGGATTCTAAACCCAGATTGAAACTCTTCAAGTAAACCATTTCCCTGCAGGTGGTCGAATAATTGCGTAGCAACAACTCTTTCTAAGATTTTTGAAATGAAAGGGAGATTAGAGATTGGTCTATAGTTAGCTAAAGCTCCTGGATCTAGCGTTGGCTTTTTGAGTAAGGGTTTAATTACAGCTGTTTTAAAAGCCTGCGGTACATGGTCTAAAGTTAATGAAGAATTGATTATATGAAGAATAAAGCTACCAATAAGTGGGAAGACTTCTTTAAATAACCTAGTAGGAATAGGGTCTAAAAGACAAGTTGAAGGTTTGGATGAGGAAACTATTTTGTCTAACTCACAAAGGTCGATTGGAGTAAACTCATCAAGACAGACATCAAAAGAAGGAGTTGTAGTAGTTACAGTATTTAAGTTAACTGTGGGAAGAATCTGATTGATTTTATCTCTGATGGATGAAATTTTATTATTGAAAAAGTTCATAAAGTCCTGACTAGTAAGCTCTAAGGGAATGCTAGGATTGACAGAGTCCTGACTCTTTGTCAACCTGGCTACAGTACTGAAAAGAAACCTGGGATTATTCTTGTTCTCTTCTATTAATGCAGAGTAATAACTTGTTCTAGCTTTTCTAAGAGATTTTTTTATAAATTAAAAGATGATTTCTCCAAGCTAAATAGAGTTAATCTATATTAGTAGAGCGCCATTTTCTTTCTAATTGACGAGTCTTCTGTTTTAAGCTACGAGTTTCTGTGTTGAACCAAGGAGTTAGAAATCTCTGATTAGACTTTTTCTTTTTTAAGGGGGCCACCAAGTCTAGAGCCTGATGCAGAGAAGCTGAAACACTATCCACCATGTTATCAATTACAGAAGGAGCAAGCTGTCTATAGCTTATTTCCGTTGTGTTGACACATGGCATAGAGGAAACATCCATCCATCCATCCATCTTCTACCGCTTTTCCGGAGGTCCGGGTCGCGGAGGCAGCAGTTCAAGCAGAGAAGCCCAGACTTCCCTCTCCCCAGCCACCTGCTCCAGCTCTTCAGAGGGGATACCAAGGCGTTCCCAGACTAGCTGGGAGACATAGTCTCTCCACCGAGTCCTGGGTCTGCCCCGGGGTCTCCTCCCAGTGGGACGTGCCTGAAACACCTCAAGTGGGAGGCGTCCAGGAGGCATCCTAATCAGATGCCCATACCACCTCAACTGACTCCTTTCAATGTGGAGGAGCAGCGGTTCTACTCTGAGCTCCTCAGAGATAGGGTGAGGAGCTCAGTCATAGAGGAAACAATCTGCATAAATTTGGAAACAGCATCATCTGAGAGGCATCTACTGTAATAATATTTTTCTTTAGGAGCCAAATAGTCAGAAATGGTAAAATCAAAGGTTAACAGACAATGGTCTGACAGTACAGGGTTATGAGGAGACACTACAAGATTTTCTATTTCTATGCCATATGTCAGAACAAGGTCCAATGTATGGTGGAGGTAATGAGTAGAATTTCCTACTTTCTGAGAAAACCCAATCGAGTCTAATATTGAATTAAATGCCACATTAAGGCAGTCACTATCTACATCCACATGTATATTAAAGTCCCCTACTATAATTATTCTATCAGATTTCAGCACTAAATCAGCTAAGAAATCAGCAAATTCGGATAAAAATTCTGAGTAGGTTGATGGGGGACGATAAACTATGGCAAATAAAATTGGGTTTAACCTAAAATTGCTAAAGTGCCCAATACTGAGGACCAGGCCCTCAAAGGAATTATAACATGTTTTTTGCTTTACATTAACTAGTAATTTGGAATGGTAAATTGATGCTACTCCTCCTCCACGACCAGAACTTCTGGGATTTTGACAGTTTAAATAACCAGAGGGAGTTGATTCATTTAAACCAACATAATCCTCTTGCCCTAACCAAGTCTCTGTAAGGGAAATTAAATCAATCTGATGATCAATTAACAGATCATGGACTAACAGAGACTTGGGAGTTAGAGACCTAATATTTAGTAAACCACATTTAATTTTTAAATTATGAGGAGGAACAGAGGCCAAATCATTCAATTTAGAGGCTTTATGTTTAATTTGAGTTTTACCAATGTTTTGCTTTATCACTTTAGGATGCTTATGCATGATATTTTTATTTACTTTGGAGGGAGCAGACAACGATTCTCTGATGGGGAAGACAGGGGCTAAGCTGAGGGGTGGCGGATGAAGAGGAGCTGCAGAGAGGCGTGTAAGACTGCGACTCTGCTTCCTGGTCCCAACTCTGAGTAGTCATGGTTTTGGAAATTTGGATAAAAAAGATGCCAGATTGTTAGATAAATGAGAAGCACCATCCAAAGTGGGATGAATGCTGTCTCGTCTCATAAGACCAGGTTTTCCCCAAAAAGAGCTCCAATTGTCAATGTAGCCCACGTCATTTTTAGGACACCACACAGACAGACAGCAGTTCAAGGATGACGAGCGACTAAACATGTCATCACTGGTCAGATTGGGGAGGGGCCCAGAGAATACTACAGTGGCTGACATCGTTTTTGCAAAGTCACACACCGATTCTACATCAAGTAGATGTAGAATGTTTATAGATGTTTATAGTGTTAAAGTAGCATAAAACAGAATAACACAATATGCATATTGGAGAGACTAAAGAGTGTATCCCAATATTTGTTTTTTTTATTGAATGTAGGTGACAGACAAATTCAAACATAAATTTAAGCAATCTATAAAAAATAAAGCCGTCAGCCAAAGGGCTTTCAATTGTCTGTCAGACTGCTTACAGCCTGTAATTTCTACTTTTACTCTAGACCAGGTCATAATTGCTTGAAAAGGTCAGACACTTTTCTTTAACATTGAATACCCTTGCAAAGCACAGCCATTAATGCATGCGATCCAAAATCTAAATAACTTGTTGTTCTTTTAATAAAATGCATCAAACTATTACAAACAAGGTCAAGGAAGTCAGGATTACTGAAAGTTACACTGTGTTAATTGTTGTAATAGATGAAGACCAGTGACTAGTAAGATGTAATTGTCTGACAAATTACAGTACTTATGGTCTGGAGTATGAGGGGTTGTCATTTTCATTGGAAAAGAAACTGCTTACAATTGACTAGCAATGACTCGAGACAGACAGCATAATTTCACACAATTTGCTTTTG
The DNA here is from genome assembly GCA_020510985.1 of Pholidichthys leucotaenia. Taxonomy (NCBI): domain Eukaryota; kingdom Metazoa; phylum Chordata; class Actinopteri; order Cichliformes; family Pholidichthyidae; genus Pholidichthys; species Pholidichthys leucotaenia. The sequence goes on along the minus strand of CM035840.1, from coordinate 275,824,773 downwards.
TGGAGGCAGGGTGGCGGGAGAGAAGAGAAACATGACAGCAACTCTGGAAATCGAAAAAAAAAATCTGAAAAAGTGACTGAAGAAGGCAATAACAAGTCTTGTCCTTAGGAGAAAAATAAAACTCATTTGAAAAGGAGATTGAAAGTTAGGATGTGAATGGGGATGAAAAGGATTAGTGTTCATTTTTTATTGATAGCATTGATTGATAAATTACCCTCTCTTGTGATCAGCAAGTACCTCTTAGACATAATCACTCACTGAGTCATCTTTGCAAATTATCCAAGAACTCTTAAAGTGCATATTGTAGGTTGCAATTTTTAAAACATTTGTTTACAATGTGTCTTGGAAGTTTACCCTTTAAAAGTTAGTACAGGTTCCATTTTAGTTTACAACACCTAAATACATCATTTTGGATGAAAGGAGGCAGACATCTTTGTCAGGTCTCTGTACAGCAGTGGTGATAGTAAAATATATCCTCCCCAACACAAACTGTAATTTAGACATTGTCGGTCCAAGCGCTAATTTGGCCCAAAAATAGACTTTGAAAATGGGGTTGTATTTAGTCCATCTAGTACATAGAGTACTTAACCCAAAAGTAGATGTTGAAAATTGGGCTGTGTTTAGTCCATCTAATGCGGACCATATTTAACCCAAAAATTCTTCTTCTACTTCTTCTTCTGGCTTCTTCCTTTTAAGCGGATCATCATCTGATATCACAATGATCTGCGTATCAATTTTACAAGGATTTTTATGCCACATGCCCTTCCTGACGCAACCCTCCTGATTTATCCGGGCTTGGGACCGGTGTAGATACCAGATGTGCTCAAGCTGCTAGATATGCTCTGGGATCTGCTTATGACATGATGACATAGTGCTTTGTGATTGATCCATCTGAGAGTCTCTGTTTTTTGTTTTTTTTCCCCAACCAAAGGTTATTATTGCACAAGAAAATAAAAACTTGAACAACACAAATGAAAGCAGAAAGAAGGGGATTAAATGTTATTCTCCAATAAGGCTATAGTATAAATCAGAACAAAATATATTTAGTTAATTCAACAAATAAATCCATGATGGAGTGATTTTCATGTGTTAAGATCTTTAAAGAAATGTAACTTTTTAATCAGTTTTTAAACCCAGCTAAGGAGGGTAAAGAATTTTTCCATTTATTGATGCGAATATGACATTTATTCAAAATAACAATAATGTTATTCTTGTTTGAAATATTATATATGTTTAGATTTAAGAAATAGATAGATAGATAGATAGATAGATAGATAGATAGATAGATAGATAGATAGATAGATAGATAGATAGATAGATAGATAGATAGATAGATAGATAGATAGATAGATAGATAGAGTTCTTTGGTCTCATCAGTCCAAATAACTTTGTTCCAGAAGTTTTGAGGCTTGTCTCTGTGCTGTTTGGTGTATTGTAAGTGGGCTGCTTTGTGGCATTGGCGTAGTAATGGCTTTCTTCTGCCAACTTGACCATGCAGCCCATTTTTCTTGAAGTGCCTCCTTATTGTGCATCTTGAAACAGCCACACCAGTGTCCTTTATGTCAGCTGAAGTTTTCTGAAGGTTTTTCTTTGCCCCCTGAACAATTTTCCTGGCAGTTGTGGCTGAAATTTTTGTTGGTCTACCTGACTGTGGCATGGTTTCTGTCACGAGGCTGAGTGCAGTGCTCACCGTGCTCAGGCTCTTAATTCATTTCTGAGTATTTCCTGCATTTTTTCCTGTGTGGTGTGTTTATCTTTCTGTCTGCTGGTTTAGGATGTGTTGGAGTTCTCAGTCATTCTGTTTATGTGTTCTAGTTCTTAGTATTATTCTGTTAGTTTCATTAGGCGCTTTTGTTCATCTTGGTCTTGCGTGATTATTGTCTTTATATTTTGTCTCTTTTGTAGCATGAGCTCTCCACTCCTTTTTCCAGACACTCCTACCTTGTTATCATTTTGTGTGTGTTTGCTCAGCTGCTTCTGCCTGTAATTGGGTCAATCTGCTCACTCAGGTGATTCACACCTGCTACCTATTGTCATCTCTGATTTGATGCCCTATTTAAGCCTGCCAGTTAATTTACCCTGTGCTGGACTATCAAGTTTGATTCCCCATCAGAACCCCATCCTGTTCTGATGGTCTACCTGCCTACTTCCGCTTCGCCTCGTTGTAAGTTTTTGTTTTTGTGCATTGTATGAACTTGTGTTTTTCTTTTCATTAAATACCGCAAACTAGCAGTCCATGTCTGGAACTTCCTCTATGCCCCACAGGGGCCAATTTTTGACAGTTTCAATAGAATCCCTCATTTTCACCTTCTCAATTAGAGTTTGAACACTGCTGATTGGCATTCTCAATTCCTTGGATATCTTTTTATATCATTTTCTTGTTTTATAAAGTTCAACTATCTCCTCCCACAGGTCTTTTAATAATTCTTTTGCTTTCCCCATGGCTTGGAATCCAGCAATGTCAGTGCAGCACTGAATGAAACATTCAGGGGTCTGTCAGGAGCCCAGAAACTCATTGACTTTTTATACACACACTAATTACAAGTAAACAGATCACCGGTGAGGATGGTTACCTTTAGTAGCCATCCTCACCTGTGTGTGTCAACTTGTGTGTATGTTATCAGGCCAAAACTTCCAGGGTATGTAAACTTTTGATCAGGGTCATTTGAGTAGTTTCTGTTGTCATTATGGTTTAAAAAGAGCAAACACAATGAATCAATCAGTCAATGAATCAGTAATCAACTTTATTTATAAAGCGCTTTAAAAAGTAACACTTGCTACACAGAGTGTTGTACAACAGGATATAAAAACACAAAAGCATGAAGCAGGACATTAACACAAAAACAATATAAAACCAACAAAAACAATATAAAACTCAGCACAAGCAGAAACCAGTCAATGAAAATTAAAAAAAAAAAAATTAACAACCAACCAAATAAATAAAAATCAATTTCATTCAATGAAATCAATGTCTCACACTGGGTCGAAGGTCAGGGAGTAAAAATGGGTTTTAAGATGGGTTTTACAAATGGACAATGAAGACACTTGACTGATGTACAGATAGATGTAAATCATTCCATAACCTGGATGCCATGATCCATAGGCTCTATCCCTTCTCATCTTCCGCTTCGCCTTTGGCACCCTTACTGTAGGAGCAGCTGTTCATCTGACCTGAGGGACCGGGTGGGAGCGTAGGGATGCAGAAGCTCAGAGAGATAAGGCGGAACAAGGCCATTCAAGGACTTAAAAACAAATAAAATAATTTCAAATTGAACTCTAAAATGCATGGGCAGCCAGTGGAGCAAAGCTAAACTGGGTCTGATGTGATCTCTTTTACGTGTACCTGTTAAAAGACAGGCAGCGGCATTTTGAACTAGCTGCAGACGCAAAACAGATGACTGGCTGACGCTGCCATAAAGTGTGTTACAGTAATCCAGCCTAGACAAGATAAAAGCATGGATTACTTTTTTCCAGGTGTGAAAGAATGGGTTTTACTTTTCCTTAATGTGTTAGATGATAAAAGTTGGATTTTACCACAGAACGAATCTGAATGTCTAATTTAAAATTACTGTCCATAATAAAGGCAAGATTTTTGACTGTGGGTTTCACAGAAGGTGTGAAGGGGTCCAAGTTTATAGGAGGGGACTCACAGGGAACACTAGGTCCAAACATAATAAATAATAAATGGCTTCACTCAACCACTAACTATGAGTGAAAGTATTATCATTCATATTCTCTGAAAAATGGCCAAAAAATCGCAAATTCCACCAGGATATGAAAACTCATGAGCACACCTCTATACTGTTAAAAATTTACCACCTTTAACACAGTATAACTTACTGAGATTCCCTAGTATGTGCAAACATGTAAAAAGTCCCGTTAAGGTTAAAGCAACAGCACAACCCACTGTGTCAGCCATTGCCATAGGAACAACAGAAAAACTCCATTTATCCAGTCCAAGTGCAAATGTTATCATGGGAGTCTGTGAAAATATTTACCCTTGGCGGTGGCCTCCGTCGGTCTATGATGACCATGGAAGAGAATCCTAAACGTCTACTCTGCTGGAACAGGCCGATGTGCACCGGTGTTCTACCTTCCAGCGTTGGGCGTTGGTAGGATTCAAGCCTGGGCAGGAAGATATGGAGGACAAGATGTTACCCATGTAGCATGTCCCCCCTCTCCACGTCACTGATGAATCCAAAGGAACAGCAGGGCTGCTATAGTTTGGCACCAGCGCCGTCACAGGAGCTGCCAGAACGATGTTGAGCACAACATAGAACTGCCTTAGGGGCTCCGACTCCGGATTTTTCCTCAGGGTTGACTCCCGAAGCCTTTCCCGTGACCGGGTGTGCCGCAAGGCAGCGGAGGTTTGAAATCAGGGTTTACCTTCCTCTAGATGGGCTACCTTCCCAGGTTGACGAGCCACCATCTACCCGAAGCATCTGGTTTTAAGGCGCCAGAGATCCGCCCTCGCCCCTTCTCCTATTAGTAAAAGCAGTTCCGCCGGGCTTAGAGACTAAACCACACGGGCAGGCTAGGAGTTGGACTTAGTTGTCAGAGGCTTTTCGAGACGCACGCCGTAAGGAGCATTTTATGAGCACTGGGAGCTTAACCCCAGTGCCGCTCCTGGCTATGACAACCTTGGAACCATTTACCCTAAAAGCAGTTTTTAAAAGTCATTTTTAGTACCTGAAAACTGATTTGTGTGTGGCTGTAATGAACTTTTGCATGTATTTCTCCAAACTTCTGAACAGCAGTTTAAATATGGTAAAACTAGTGAACAATACAGAGTATGGAGTGATTTCTGATCCAGTATGTGTTTTGTTCTGCTCATGACTGAAATACTTCTAGACAGTTTAGCTTGTACATATTTAATGTGAGGTCTCCAGCAAATTCTTTTCATCTATAATCACACCTAGAAATGATAATTTATTTTTATTGAACCATTTTTATTTTTCTGAATTCAGTAGTGATTGTGTTCAAAAGTTGCTGTAGATCCTCACTAGTACCCAGAACGGTTCTGTCATCTGCAAACAACACAATTTTCAACAGTTTAGGAACATTATAAATATCATTGATATAAAAAAGGAAAAGTTTAGGTCCCAACACTGACCCCTGGGGGACACCACAAACAATGTCCAAACTCACAGATTCATATTGCCCCATCTTCACAAATTGTTGCCTGTTTTTTATATAGTTTCCGACCCAATTCAATACTACCCCGAGTCCATATGTTCCAATTTGTTAAGTAATATTTCAGGATTTTCTGTGTAATCAGAATCAGAATCAGAATCAGAATCAGAATCACCTTTATTGGCCAAGTATGCACAACACATACAAGGAATTTGACTTTGGCTAAAAACTTGCTCTCGTTGTTCAGGTGGAGGATTTAAATAAGGATTCAATGACAACAGAGTATGTACAGTAAATTACAGTCTGTCCACGTTTCTATAAAAGGATGCAAATATATACAGGAATATATGCAGTTATTTACTCAGACTAACCACACTTTGCAGAAATATATGAAAAAATATACAGTCACACAGTAAAATGCTATTTTTAAATCAATAAATACAACCACTGCAAATTTCTTTCTGTCCATAGAAATAGTAATTTCTTCTGTAATATCCATTAACGCTGATGATGCAGAGTGGTCGGTTCTAAATCCATACTGACTGTCTCTGAATAATTTGTGTTTAGCTATGAACTTGTGTAATCTGTCATTAAATAGTTTTTCCAGTATTTTTGAGAATTGGGGCAGAAGAGAAACAGACCTGTAGTTTGTGAAGTGGTGTTTGTTTTCTGTATTGTATAGAGGTATGAGTTTAGCTATTTTCATTTTACTTGGAATTATACCAGTTTGGAATGAGAAGTTGTAAATTTGTTTCAATGGTTTAGCAATTTCTTCAATAACCTTTTAAACAGTTTAAGTTTAAGTTTAATGTTCATTTCAAAGGGACAATACATACCAATGAACATGAATACAAATGTAAGTATGCCAGATATAGCAGTATTGCTAATTTGCATCTGGAGTCCCCCGGCAGGTCACAAAAACACACAAACAATCATACACGAGAAGAACACTGCATTAAAACTGTACAAAGTTACCATGTCAGTGTCATCACAGTCAGTTGAAACTTTATTTTTGAAATTATGTACAATCTCAATGATCTCCCTCTCTTCCACTGCTGTTAAAAACATTGAATTTGGATTTCTTTTGATTAATTTACTATTTCCCTTTTCAGATATGAATGGATCAGTGATTTTTTTCTGCTAATTTTGGTCCAATATTTACAAAGAATTCATGGAATCTATTTACTGTATCATGTATAATGTTAATATTTATATCATTATCTACAGTATATAATATTGAGAATAATTATCTTGTCTATCTCCATTTTGATTTACTTTGATATATTCCATATACTATAATTTTTATAATTTAACATTATTTTTATTATTATCTATAAAGTTACTATAGTATTCCTTTTTACTTGTTCTCCTAATATTAATTCACTTATTTTTATATTTTTTATATCTATTTTCTACCTCCTGAGTTCGATGTTTTATGAATTCTGTATACAACATATTCTTTTTTTTGGGGGGGGGGGCTGTGGCACAGGTGTAGTGTGGCCGACTTCTGATCCAAGGGTCAGGGGTTCAATTCCCACTCTGTTTGCAGTCTGCATGTCGAAGTGTTCTTGAGCAAGACACTGAACCCCCAGTTGTTCCTGGTGGCCAGGCTAGCGCCTGTGTGTGCATGGTGGCTCTGCTGCCATCAGTGTGGGAATGGGTGAACTGCAGGATCTGTAAGGTGGTTTGGTCATCCAGAGATGAGAAAAAGTGCTATATAAGTGAACGCCATTTACCATTTTTTGTGGGCATTTTTAATCCTTTGGTGATCTATGGGCTATCTGAATATTTTTGCTTCTTATTGATTTTTTTAATTGGACAATGTTAATAATAATAATAATAATAATAATAATAATAATAATAATAATAATAATAATTATTATTATTATTATTATTATTATTATTATTATTATTATTATTATTATTATTGTTATTATTATTATTAAATATTCTTAAATTTATTTCATATGCTTTGACCGTGTCTTATTCACTATATACAATCATGTGAAAAAAATTAGGACACCCTGTATATGCCTGTGTTTTGTTTGTTTTTTTTAACATGTTTGGACATATGGATATTTAATAAAAATGTTAAAAATACTGGGAGATTAACGTAATACAACTATTAACAATTTAATTAACAATTACAAATTAATTAACAATTAAAATGAATTAAAGGCTTTTTTCAAATTTTCTGTAAAATCTAAACAAATTGTGAGGAATAAATTGGGATAACCCCCCCCCCCCCCCCATGTTTTTAGGACACACCCACATTAATTCCCACTTAAAATGGCTAAAATAAATTTTAAAAATGCAAATAAACACTAAAACAAGGTTAGACAGATATGTGAACATTTCTTAATAAAGAATTGAATATTTAAAGGGGTGTCCAAATTTTTTCACATGACTGTAGCTCTTCCAAGTTCTGTCTTGCTAGATTTTTTTTAGAGCATTCATTGATTCTTCAGTCCTCACTCTGTCTGTACATAAATGTTGTTTTTATTTTTCCTTGATGCAATCATTGTCAAAAACTGTGAATATTGGCAGGTGGTCACTGATGTTGTTGATTAATAATCCACTTTTTGTGTTATTATCCATATTATTTGAAAAGATGATATCAATGAGTGTAGCACAGGGAGATATAATTGTGCTGGGCCTGGTGATCATAGGATAAAGACCTAAACTGAACATTGTATTAATAAATTCTTCAGTGGGTTAATGGTTATTTGGGTTTAACAGATCTATAGTAAAATCACCACATATAAACATGATCTTTTGATGTGATACAGTGAATGTTTCTTCTATCCAGTCGATAAAATTTCAATTTTTGTCCCAGGTGTTCTATATATGCAGCTAACCAATACTTTCTTTTTTCCTCCCACAAATTTCAATAGTCAAACATTCTAGTAAACCCCCAGTCAAAGTTGTCATGATCTCTACCACTCAGAAATAAAGATTTTTTTATTTTTTTTTTTGTTACTTATTTGTACCCGTAGGTAGACTTGGTTTGCAGTCTGGTGACAAGCCACCAGCTGCCGGTCGCTGCGTGCGCAAGCGCCCTAAACCTACATGTTTTTGGTATGCGGGAGGAAACCGGAGAAATCCCGGAGTAAACCCCCGCAACACGGGGAGAACATGCAAACTCCACACAGCTCACTGTTGGTCGGGGGCTGGGATCGAACCCACGATCTCACGATCCCCGCGATCCCCCGGCCGAGGGTAAACTGTGCTGCCGCAGTGCTAAACCACTGCGCCACCGTGCAGCGATTTGTACCAATATACAAGGCCACACCTCCTCCACATTTGTTGTCTCTGTTCTTATAGTACAGTTCATATCCATTCAATTCAAAGTCCACACCCTTCTCAGGATTGATCCAGGTTTCTGTTATAGAATAGAATAGAATAGAATAGAATAGGCTTCATTGTCATTTTACAGTTGTACAGCACAATAAAATTGTGGGTGCTCCACCAGGCTACTGCACAATAAATTAAGTGAGAAGAATTTGAAATTAAACAGTTACAGAACACATGATTACCCATATGACTGAAATAAAAACTAAAAATAATAAATAGTCCATTGGTATATATACACAGGTACGGTAGTGGTTTCGCTGGTGGAACTATGTACATAGGAGTGCAGAATGCAGAACACATAATTAGAGTAAAATGGCCCAAGGATTATGGAAAATATGTACAGTAGTGATTTCACGGATGGGTCAATATACATGAAAGTGTGGAGTGCAAAGACAGGTGAGTTATAGTGATAATTAAAAGGTCCTCAGTTCTGTGCATTCAGTTCAGGGAGGTGTTGGAGCCTCTGACTGTTTACAGTTCGGATGGCTCATGGGAAGAAACTGTTTGTCAGTCTTGAGGTGTGGGACCTGATCGATTTGAACCATTGTCCAGAGGGAAGCAGGCCAAACGGGTGGTGGGTGGGATGTGAGGGGTCTCCTGTGATGGCTTTGATCCTTCTGAGACAGGAGGCTCTGGAGATATCTTCCAGGGAAGGCAGAGGGCTGCCGCTAGTTTTTTGGATGGTGTTGATGACCCTCTGCACAGCCTTCAAGTTCTCGGCCGTGGAGCTGGAGTACCACACCCAGGCAGTAGGTAAGCACGTGTTACACCCAGGAGGGGCGAAGGGGAGGAAGGATGATTGAGCCAAGCTGTTAGACTTTGCAGCGACCGTTTATTGACTTCTCAGCACACACGGCACGGCCCACAATTACATAGCACATCGCTAGACACCATCTTGTTCATAACACTCTCTCTGGAATATTCTCTGGAACACACACTAGAACACTCACTACTCTTCTTCTATGGTGTTCTAACACTATACAGTGTTTCATCACTACTGAACGCCACCTCTGGCGTAGAAACGCTACTGCTTTCACTGACAGTTCATACTTAACAGTGCATATTCAGTCCTTTAATACATTCCCTATAAATGCTCCCATTTACTACCAATCATTAAATTATAGTCTATTAGGTACATTTATTAGGAATATTTATATTTGCCATTAGCATCTAATCCACACTGTTTCTGAGGGTTTACTAGAGGTTGCCCAAAATTAACGTTTTCCTACACTCACCCCTCAAAAAGTTAATGTCGTCCCGACATTACACCTTTCTCAAAACTACTGTTTTTTTCCTCTTTTCTTCTTTCAGTCCACATTTGGTAACCATGTATTACATGTAAGTAGGGTATTACTAAACAGGAGTCAGAGTTCATTAAAGTCCATAAAGATGCCACTGGTATTTGTCCATAGTACAGCATGTATCTCCTATTCCATGCAATACATTTGCAGAAGAGGTCTTTGTGCACGATAACCTTCAACCGCTCCATCCATCATGGTGGGTATCTGCATCTTTCCTGAGAGTAAGAGTACTCAATCTAGTCATAGCCTACCAAATAAACCTTTGTGTGATGCCTGTGCCTTCGTAACACACTGCAAGTCTCTTTTTGTGTTTTTAAATTTTTTTGTTCTTTTTTTTCAATTTTTAATCAACCATCACAGTAACTACCAAGTTACTTTTCAAAACATTCATGTTTGAACAATGGTTATCTTTAGCTTCTACACCTTTGTTCTAGACAGATGAAGTGCAATGAAGTGCAAGGTTGGCCTAACTTATCATAAGTCAATCTCAATGGCTGTTTTCTTATTCTTGAAGGACACGTTTTAGCAGGAATCTCGTCAGGTCCCTCCTGGTCACTGGAACTGGACTCCGACACCTCATCACTCTGGTCCTGGTCTACCTCAGGTGGATCTGGAACCACCGGATCGTCGACCTCTGGTGCCAGCTGCACCTGCGTGACGTCATCTGGGTCCTGGTCCTCATCCTCCGGAGTAGTGTCACTGTGCGGGTAGAACTCCGGTGCATCGGCTCTCAGTGGACGCTGCTCTTGATCCTTCCCAGCTCGTAATCCGATTATGGCATTCCAACCCTCTTCATCTTCATCATCCGTGTTGCTTTGTCTGTCCACATGCCTTTGTCTTTTAAAGTCTCTTTCTCTCATTTTCTTAGAGGCATGCTTCACTGTTTCCATGGGAAGAAAGTCACAAGGTAGCAAAAGGTTTCTGTGCATGACCCGAGTGCATCCCTTGCCATTTTCAGGTCTGATTTCATATACTGGACTGTCTGGGTACTTCTTTTGGGTCACGACATACACCTTGTCTTCCCAGTATGATCTTAATTTTCCTGGCCCACCTTTTTCGGTCAAGTTTCGGACCAATACTCTGGATCCAGGGAGTAACTCAGCACTGTGAACCTTTTTATCATAACGGGCTTTACTTCTCATCCCTTCTTTGTTTGCTGTTTTAGAAGCTAGTTTGTAAGCTTCAGTCATTGTAGCTCTCCACTTTTCAGCATAGTCCTGCTGAGAAACACTCTGCTCTCTTGTTGTGAGGCCAAACATCAGATCAATAGGCAACTTTGGACTACGGCCAAACAACAGAAAATATGGTGCGTACCCCGTAGCTTCACTACGCGTACAATTATAGACATGAACCACTTTTGCCAGAGAGGACTTCCGGTCTTCCTTGGCTGCTTCGGGCAAATTTCTGAGCATTGCCAACAGTGTACGATTGAATCGTTCCACCTGCCCATTCCCTTGGGGATGGTAGGGCGTTGTTCGGAACCCCTGCACACCACTGTACTCTTGGAGTTTTGCAAAAAGTTTATTTTGGAACTCTCTTCCCTGATCATGATGGAGTCGTGTGGGGAAACCAAACTTGAGGGCAAAATCTCCAAAGATCTTCTCAGCAGCGGTGTGGGCGGCTTTGTTACGACATGGGTAAGCCTGGGCAAAACGAGTGAAATGGTCCATTACAACCAGGATATACTCATATCCTCCTTTGCACTTCTCCAAATGCAGGAAATCCACTGACACTAATTCGAATGGATACGTGGTGACAATGTTAGTCAGTGGTGCCCTTGTTATCTTATTGGGACGTTTGTTCTTTAAACAACTGCAAACTCTCGTGATGTAGTGCTCCACATCTCTTTGCATGTGAGCCCAATAAAAACGCTCTCTTATCAAGTTCATCACTCTCTCTACCCCTAAATGGCCCATGTTTCCATGGAGCTCTTTGGACACGAGTTCGTGAAACTTCTGGGGTAGGAGTAGCTGGTCATGTGATGCCGTTCTCCTGTAAAGCAGTCCATCATCTTTCAAGTACAGCTTGTGTTTTTGCCTGAATAAAGCTGCAATTTTACTGTTCTGCTGCTTTACACTCCTTGGCCATTGTTTTGACAACACATAGCGCAACACCTCTCCAATCACGGAGTCTTCTTCTTGAGCTCTTTTTAGATCAGTCTTTGATATTTCAGCTATAGAGCTGGCTTCTTGGTCTGCTTCACTAATGAGAGTAGAAATGGTGACTGGGCAGAGCCATGGTTCATTTTCTTGTGACTTTACCTTGACTGCCTGTGTCACACAATTCATCACATCAGGATCAACATTCTGTGTACATTTGTTCATGTACTGCTCCATATCTAGGGGCATACGGGAAAGTCCGTCTGCATCTCTATTTGCTTTTCCAAGGCGATACTTAATCACAAACTGGAAATCAGCTTGTTCTGCTACCCACCTCTGTGTGGTTGCATTTAACTTTGCAGTGGTGAGCACATACGTTAGGGGATTATTGTCCGTATAGACAGTGAATGGTGGAGAATAGTACAGATAATCCCGAAACTTCTCACAGATGGCCCACTTCATGGCAAGAAACTCCAGCTTCCCTGAATGAAGGTGGTAGTTCTTCTCTGAATTTGACAGTGTCCTAGAGCCATATGCTATCACCACCAGTTTGTCTTGTTGTCGCTGGTATAACACCACCCCAAGCCCCTCCTGTGAAGCGTCACAGTGTAAAATGAAGGGTTCTTCAAAGTTCGGGTAACCTAACACTGGGGGTTGGGTAAGAAGGTCAACAAGCTGACGAACTACTGCTTGATGCTCTGGGCGCCACCTAATCACATGGGATGAGGGTAAGTGGCCACCATCATTCTTTTTGACATGTTTCTTTAAGTTTTCCTTTGCTTTGTCTGTGTGATCTTTAGCCAGAAGGTCGTAAAGAGGCTTTGCTATACGAGAGAAGTTTGGAATATAGCTGCGGTAATATGAAATAAAACCTAGCAATTTCCTTAGCTCTCCAACAGTGGAAGGTTGCTGCTGTTTGAGTGTCTGCACTGGGGCAATGTCCGCAGGGTCCATGGTGTAACCCTGTCCTGTTAACATTTTACCAAAAAAACGTACCTGCTGCTTGAATAACTCACATTTCCGGGGAGTCAACTTCACCCCATGGCTTTGATAGCGGTGCAGGACGCTTCTCAGGTCTCGCAAGTGATCTTCAAAAGTCTGTGAATGAGCAAGGTTATCATCGAGGTAAGGCAGACAAACATCATCTCTCAACCCCCACAAGCACTCCTCCATAGATCTTTGGAATGCTGCTGGTGCTGAGGACAAACCAAATGGAATTCTTACCCACTTGAACAAACCCCAGGGAGTGATAAATGCAGTGAGGGGCCTACTCGACTCTTCCAGGAAACCCTGATGATACGCCTTCCCTTGGTCGAGGACTGAAAACCACACACTCCCATTTAGACTGTTTAGCATATCTTGTATGCGGGGAATTGGGTGTCTGTCTGGGATAGACTTCTTGTTCAACTCTCTAAAGTCGCAGCACAAACGCAGACCTCCATCTTTCTTTCGCACACAGACGATTGGACTGGAATACGATGACTTGGATTTGGTGATCCAGCCCCTGTTAAGCAGGTCTTCTATATACTCCTTTACTTCTTTATGAAGTGGTTTGGGAACAGAAACATAAGTCTTTTTGACAGGATCGTGATCTTTGAGTCGGATCTTCAACTGTAAAGAGGGAATTGTCCCTACATCATACTCATCACGGGAAAACACTTGCCGTTCCTCCCATAGTAGCTGTTTTACTTGCTCTTTCTGTATGGGCGAGAGATGATCAAGGGGAACTGGAGGGTCCCACATGTCCATAGTCTCTTTGACAGCACAGTTCATCTTGGTCTCTTTATTTCTTCCTGTTTCACTCGTCGTTGGGTCGACGGTCGCTTGGTTTACAGCAGGGGGTCTAATATCTGCCGGATAAGCAGTTTTAACTCTCTGCGTTTCCCCCAAAATGGTCTTAGCGGGCAGCTGGATATCACGGGACATACTGTTTGTTATAGGTATTTTGAACATAGATAGCTTCCCTTTCCATAACTGCACCAACCCACTTTGCATCTGCAAACCCTCTGGTAACTGGGTGTACTGACTCGGCTCAAATAAGATGTCTTGTGTGTCTGGAAGTGAGCCTGCTCTGACACAACCTTTGACTGTTTTGGTTTGGCCAGCAGGGATGGTAACCAACTCACTGCCAACTTTTACCATTCCTTCCCCCAGCCTATCCTCCTCACTTTGCATCACTTTCAAAAACACCTCTGTTTTCTTACAGTCAAATGAGAAGGCTGTGCTAACAGCTTCACTGATGGCACAAGGGGGTTTAATGCCCATCTTCAGGACATGGTCAATCACGTTGAACCCAATGATAGGCGGCTCTGCCACTCCGTCTCCCTTCACCACTAGCACAGGAACTAAGAGTTCCACCGGTGGGCGACTAACTGTCGGCAGCTTAAATGTGACTTCGACCCACCCTGAGAATGGAATCGGGGTCTGGTTCACTGCCCTCCCACTCAGGATAATTGGACCCACCAACTCGGCTAAGTCTCTGATGGTGGTGTGTGGCAGATGCTCCTGTCTCCAGGCGTCATTCATTAAACACACCTGTGACCCTGTGTCCCACATGCTTGTGTCTCCTTGTCATCGAGGAAGCAGGTGATGACATATTTTTTTCCAACCAAATTGAGTAACTGTAATTGGCGATTAGGGGACAGTAGATTAACACGGACCGTTTCTTCAGGAGGTACCTCGGCCTGAGCTACCAGCCTCACTTCTAACCTCCGAATACTGTCAGTAATGAGCTCATACAGTTCTTGTGTGTTAGCTCGTTCTGATGTGGTTGCGACAGTATTGGCCGGCGTGTCTACTTGCCCTGTTCCTCTTCCGAATCTCCTCCCTATCCGACATTCCCTTGACATGTGGCCGCTGACTCCACACCGGAAGCAATGGTTGCATTGATCGCCATTGCTGGTGGACTGACATCTCTTGCAGCCACGTGTCCTCCTGGCTCTTTGAGCGCGAGGTGCTCTGGGAGACTCACGTATGGCCTTTTTGATCTCCTCCATGTCACTCTTCAGCTGCGTGACTATGTCCAGGAGCTCAGATTCCGTACGGGTCACTGTGTTTTGGGATTTAAGGATTTTACCTTTTGTCGATGGTAGGGGGCGCTCTTGGCCATCTACTTCTCTCTCGGTTCCATACTGACCCGTCAGATTTTCCACTCGGCATTCTCGAACCTTTAGTTCTTTTGTGTGCCTTTTAAATTTCTGGTGCCGTTCCCATTCAAGAGTGGCTGCTGCATTCGTCTTTGAAATCAGTAGCTCGTCGGTGACGGCAGGATCCTCCAAATAACGCTTCAGTTGATATTTCACATCAACACTAATTAGTCCTGTTTCCACCGCCCTCAGAAACTTCCTCTGAATAAGATTAGAACTAAACTGCTCTTCTGTGCCAGGCTCTCTGGATGCTGCTAAAAGTCTTTCCTTTAGCTCAATGGCACGAAACAGGAAGTTCTGAGGTGACTCATTACTGTCTTGTGTGAGATTTATCAGACGATGATACAAGCCAGTGGAACTATCTTCTTTATAATGTCCTCGCAGGATTATGCGCAGCTGTGGCAGTGTGAGATCTGACTTAATCTCCAACATAGCGCGCAAACTCAATCCAGGACTCACTGCTTTGACAACAGCCTCAATTATCTCAGCCTCACTGTGCTCTTTCTTTAAGCCCATATCAATCTGGTGAGAGAGAATGGAATAAGACAGCTTGTCTTTTTGGCCCCTCTCCCCTATCTGCCCATTTATCTTAAACTCCCGTTTAATGATCACTTCTGGCGGTAGGGGCGCTGTGGGGACCGCAGGCTGTATCACAAAATGGCAGCTCTGTGGTGGCGCGGCCTCGGGCTGTGTTACAAAATGGCGGCCCGGTGGCGGCGCGGCCTGATCATCCGTCACTCTTATTATTTCCTCTTCAACCCTTTTAGCTGAATCAATGATACTTTCATGCAGAGCGGCATACTGGCTCTGTAAACCGGCGAGTGCCTCCGCCTCGCGGCTCGTGCCGGCCGCTGTCGCTGCCTGCGTCAACGGTTCACTTAGCTTAGCTTTGTTAGCACATGCTATTAGCCTTAGCAGAAACTCGCGGACAACATCCTCCTCTTCGCGTTCAATGGCTTTTTCAACCTCCTCGATTAACAGTCGTATCAGCATGTACTTCTTAGACGGTTCGGCTGGGCTTATCTTTGCAAATAAACAGACCTCATTTAGCTGTTCGGCCCGTAACGGCACCAAGGCCTCGGTTAGCTTAGCTTGTAGCTGCTCCAGCTCCATCATTAGTAGCTGCTCCAGCTCCATTGTTACGGCCTCTCTTTTTTTTTTTATTTGCACTGACTCACCGTCTCAGACACGACTGAACCATCCTCTGCTACCAAGTTTTGTTACACCCAAGAAGGGCGAAGGGGAGGAAGGATGATTGAGCCAAGCTGTTAGACTTTGCAGCGACCGTTTATTGACTTCTCAGCACGGCCCACAATTACATAGCACATCGCTAGACACCATCTTGTTCATAACACTCTCTCTGGAATATTCTCTGGAACACACACTAGAACACTCAATACTCTTCTTCTATGGTGTTCTAACACTATACAGTGTTTCATCACTACTGAACGCCACCTCTGGTGTAGAAACGCTACTGCTTTCACTGACAGTTCATACTTAACAGTGCATATTCAGTCCTTTAATACATTCCCTATAAATGCTCCCATTTACTATCAATCATTAAATTATAGTCTATTAGGTACATTTATTAGGAATATTTGTATTTGCCATTAGCATCTAATCCACACTGTTTCTGAGGGTTTACTAGAGGTTGCCCAAAATTAACGTTTTCCTACACACGCTCTCCACTGAGCAGTGATAGAAGACCAGCAGCAGCTTCTGGTTCAGGTTGTGCTTCCTCAGAACATGGAGGAAGTGCAGCCGCTGCTGGACTTTCTTCACCAGGGTCTTGGTGTTGACAGTCCAGGAGAGGTCAGAGGAGATGTGGCTGCCCAGGAACCTGAAGGGGGGATGTTTTCCACGCGGTCACCATTTATGAGGAGAAACGGGGGTGGTCCTGTCTGTTCTTCCTGGAGTCCAGGATGAGTTCTTTGGTTTTGTGGACATTTAGTTTCAGGTTGTTTGCTTGGCACCACAGCAGCACATTCTCTACCTCCGCCCTATATTCCTTCTCATTGTCGTTGGTGATGAGCCCAACCAAGGTGGTGTTGTCCGTGTATTTCACAATGACGGTAGTTGGGTGGGTTGGAATACAGTCAAAGGTGTACAGGGAGTACAGTAGAGGGCTTAGCATGCACCCCTAGAGGGAGCCTGTGCTGAGGGACAGTGTTGAGGAGTGGCGGGGACCAAGTCTGACTGTTTATAGGTGGTTGGTGAGAAAGTTCTTTATCCAGGAGCAGGTGGGGGGGAGGTCTGGAGGAGGTGCAGTTTGTTGATCAAGATGTCTGTAATGATGGTGTTAGAAGCTGAACTGTAATTCACAAAGACCATCCTCACGTAGCTCCTTGGGTTCTCATGGTGGCACAGTGCTCTGTTGAGAGTGGTGGCAATGGCGTCTTCTGTAGACCAGTTCTCCATGTAGGCAAACTAATGAGGGTTGAAGGAGGGGAGAAGGACAGTTCCTGATGTGCTGGGACACCAGTTGCTCAAAACACTTCATGACTACAGACTTGAGTGCGATGAGTCTGTAGTCATTCAGGCTGTCAATTGCGGCCTTTTTGGGGATGGGGATGATTGTGGAGGTCTTGGGGCAGAAGGGGATGGTGGTGTGCGTCAGTGAGAGGTTGAACAACTTGTTGAGGATCTCTGCCAGATGGTCTGCACATGCTTTGACCACCGCTCCTGGGATGCCATCTGGATCAGCAGCTCTGTGGGGGTTCACTGCTTTCAGTTGCCTCCTCACCTCATGCACCTGTAGAGAGAGGGGGGAGGGGAGGGGGAGAGAGGGGAGGAGGGAGAGAGAAGGGAGAACGAGGGATGAGTTTTGGGGGGAGATGTGCTCAAACTAGGCAAAGAAGCTGTTAAGCTCCTCTGCCACAGTGAAGGTGTTATCTGATGCTGAGGGTCCCTGGTCCCTGTAGTTGGTGAGGGACTGGATTCCTCTCCACATCTGTTGGGGATTGTTGTCTTAGAGGAAGCCCTCCACCTTTCTCCTATAGGCGTTCTTAGTGAGTTTTATGCCTCTCCTTAGGTTAGCGCTGAGAGTGCTGTACAGAGAGCTGTCCATCTGTCTGAAAGCTGAGTTGCAGGCTCTGATTAGAGTTTGGAATTCAGTGGTCATCCAGGAAGTCCAACATCCAGCCCTGGATGTTGGCATGGCAAACCGGGGTGGTGGTTCCTCTCTTGAAAAAAGGGGACTGTAGGGTGTGCTCCAACTTTAGAGGGATCACACTCCTCAGCCTCCCTGGGAAGGTCTATGCCAAGGTACTGGAAAGGAGAGTCTGGCCGTTGGTCGAACCTCGGATTCAGGAGGAGCAATGTGGTTTTCGCCCTGGCCGTGGCACATCGGACCAGCTCTTTACCCTCTCGAGAATTCTCGAGGGTTTGTGGGAGTTTGCCCAACCAGTTTACATGTGTTTTGTGGACTTGGAGAAGGCATTCGACTGCGTCCCTCTTGGTTTTTTGTGGGGGGTGCTTCGAGAGTATGGGGTATCGGGCTTGTTGTTACGAGCTATTCAGTCTCTGTACGACCATTAAGAGTTTGGTTCATATTGCCAACACTCGTTCAGACTCATTCCCAGTGAGAGTTGGACTCCGTCAGGGCTGCCCTTTGTCACTGATCCTGTTTATAATTTTTATGGACAGGATTTCTAGGCGCAGCCAGGGAACGGAGGGTGTCATGCTTGGTGACCACAGGATCTCATCTCTGTTGTTTGTAGATGATGTTGTCCTGTTGGTATCATCCAGCAATGACCTACAGTTCTTGCTGGGACGGTTTGCCGCTGAGTGTGAAGCAGCTGGGACGAGACTCAGCACCTGCAAGTCCGAGTCCATGGTCCTCAGCCGGAAAAAGTAGATTGTCCTCTCCGGGCTGGGGACAGGCTCCTGCCCTAAGGGGAGAAGTTTAAGTATCTTGGGGTCTTATTCACGAGTGAGGGGAGAATGGAGCGAGAGATTGACAGACGGATCGGAGCAGCATCTGCAGTGATGCGGATGTTGTACCGGTCTGTTGTGGTGAAGAGGGAGCTGAGTTCTACAGCAAAGCTGTCGATTTACCAGTCAATCTACATTCCTGCTCTCACCTATGGTCACGAGCTTTGGGTAATGACCGAAAGAACGAGATCGCAGATACAAGTGGCTGAAATTAGCTTTTTCTGTAGGATTGCTGGACTCACCCTCAGAGATAGGGTGAGGAGCTCAGTCATCCGGGAGAGGCTCAGAGTAGAACCGCTGC
This sequence comes from Pholidichthys leucotaenia, assembly GCA_020510985.1. Taxonomy (NCBI): domain Eukaryota; kingdom Metazoa; phylum Chordata; class Actinopteri; order Cichliformes; family Pholidichthyidae; genus Pholidichthys; species Pholidichthys leucotaenia. Next base: position 275,805,506 of record CM035840.1, on the reverse strand, counting down.
TCCTCCACATTGAAAGCAGCCAGTTGAGGTGGTATGGGCATCTGATCAGGATGCCTCCTGGACGCCTCCCACTTGAGGTGTTTTCTTGCACGTCCCACTGGGAGGAGACCCACGGGGCAGACCCAGGACTCACTGGAGCGACTATGTCTCCCAGCTGGCCTGGGAATGCCTTGGTATCCTCTCTGAAGAGCTGGAGCAGGTGGCTGGGGAGAAGGAAGTCCGGGCTTCTCTGCTTGAACTGCTGCCTCCATAACCCGGACCTCCGGAAAAGCGGTAGAAGATGGATGGATGGATGGATGGCAATCCAGGGTGTGCAGTTTGGAAATGGCCGGATGTGTTTGGTGACTGTCACATTTTCTATACAGCATTTGATGTAGAAAAGGACAGATTCGGTGTAGGAGTCCAGGTCCTGCTGTTCAAAGATGCTCCAATCAGTGCAGGCAAAGCAGTCTTGCAGCTAGAGAAGAGTGTTTTCAGGCCAGGTTTTAATTTTTTGTTTGGTTGGTTGGTGGGAAACTGTTCCTAAGGGGGGAATAGGCAGGAATCAGAAACAGAGAGAGATGGTCTGATTGTCCAAGGTGGGGGAGGGGGGTGGCTCTGTAGGCATGCTTAATGTTGCTTTAAACATGATCCAGTGTTTATTCCCATCTTGTGGGACACTTAACACGTTAGTATTATTTGAGGAGTACAGTCTTTCATCATGTCTTGTTAAAATCCCCTGTAATAATGTGGACAGCATCGGGTGATGTTTTGCTGCCTGCTGACAATGTGCTGGAGGTGATTGAGTGCTATGCTAACATTAGCATCAGGAGGAATGTAAACTGTTAAACTGACTGTTAAAATTACTGTTGTTGGCTTGCGAGGGAGAAAAAAGGCCTGCATAGGAAGGACATGGCCTCTAATTCCGGAGAACAGTGGCTATGAATTATTCTGCTGCTTTTACACAAAGTCTGAAGCACGTAACACAGAGCCCCCCCCCCTTCCCTTACCAAAATCAGCGTTGCAGTTGAAACGGTGTGTAATTCGGCCAGGTAATTCCACAGCAGCAGCCAGAAAGCATTCATTCAACCATAACCACAATCGGAATACAACAGACCCAGACGTAGTGATCATAGGCGATCTCTGTGTGCAGCTCATCCATTCTGTTGGCAAGGGATCTGGCGTTGGTCAGGAAAATTGAAGGTAATGGTGGTTTAGAGTGACGTTTGCACAGATGGGCATGAAGGCCAGCCCTACAGCCTCGTTTCTGCTTCCTCTCTGTGCCACTTGTGGGGCGTAACAAACCACGGAGCACCTGGGGGTCTGGCAGTCTCCTCAGGGATGTGGTGGTAGTCACTGGAATGGGCACTAGAGAAGTCAGAGGTGAGTTGGAGACTGATGCCTATAAGTTCCTGGTGACTGTAGGTAATTAGTCCATCGTAGAGGGAGCACAGAAAAAGGCAGAAAAGACACAAGAAGGGGTGCAGTAGACTGGAGCATCTAGCTGCTGCATGTGAACTCGTCACCATCTTGACTTATGTTAAATGGATGAGAAAACTGTCTTAAATATTCCTTGATTTTATTAAAATTTGCATCCAGACTTCTACTGTTAAAGTGAATAATGGATAGTCTATGTTCTGTCTTGATATCCTTGTTGAATTGTTCATCTGAATAATAGCAGCAGTTATCATTCAAATTGGAGAAAAAGTTGTTTTCAGGGTCAGTTTCACATGCCCTGTCCTTTGTGTTATGTTCAGTGTATTCAAGTGTTTTCAGTTCTAAGTTATCAGAACCAACAATCCTCTGTGGTAAATTATCTCCAAATGTGTTGATCAAATTATCTATCAGAGAAAAGAAAAAAAAAAACTAAAAAAAGTTTCTCGTAAACAAACACAATAAATTAACTGATATATGCCATGTTAGGCATTACAAAATAAGAAAAGCAGTAGCTAATCATTGGCTTTCGTGCGCCATTTGTATTTATCAAATTCTTTTGTGTTTCTTTTCTGTATAGCATTTGACCCTTCTTTTTCCTTTACCTAAATTTTGCAGGTCCATACCCATGTAGCAAGTTTTTTTTAAGCTTCCTTAGTTGTCTCAATTGCCCGGCAATATCGGTGTTTTGTTTGTTTGTTTGTTTGTTTTGGGGGGGTTAAATGTTCATTTATGTAGACATTTGTTCCTTTCAGCTGTTTTGCTTTTCTTAACTTTTTTGTATGTTTTTGATGAGATAATCTCAGTATAATCAGAGGTTTGGCCTTCCTATTCTTCTGTGTGATGGTGTGACAAGCAGAAATGGAGTCATTGTGTGTATTGATACCTTTGTAAAAAAGACATCACTTATTCTTCAAGCGACTAGAGTTCCTCAGAGGGGGCATCCTCTCCAGAATTGTCACTAGTTGCAGAGACAACTCGAGCATACAGTAGGAGAGGTGTTTTACATCCAAGTCTGAAATTATAATATCATCTTTCCTAGAATATTGTATAATAGATTAATAATAATAGAGTGCATCCTCGCTGTTCAAGATCCATAATATATTTGTTTTTTTCTTTAATCAGGGTTTTAATTTCTTTTATTTCTTCCATGAGTTTAGACAGCTTTGAAAGTTCATTAGACATAAAGCTTTATGATTTTTTTTTATTTCCTCCATATCCTCTTCAAGTTTTTCAGTTTTCTCACTTTTCTTAGGACGGGCCATTATTATTGGTGGAGCCTGATCTCAGCTTCATGACTCTGTTGCCGATGGTGGAGACTGGAGTTGGCCTAGTGACTAAGCAGGTGACTAATGTGGGTGGTGGAGCCTCAGCTCAGTTTGATGGCTGTTGAGCTGCTGCTAATGCTGGGCTTGGGCTCCAGCCTAGCGGCTAGTCCTAATGGTTGGTGAGTAACCTGGACTGGGCCTCGTGGCTGGTGGTGGAGTCTAGGGTGGGCCTTCTGGCTGGTGGTGGAGACTGGGATGGGCCTGGTGGGTGGTGGTGGAGCTTGGGCTCAGTCTAGTGGCTGCTGAGCTTCTGCTGGGGCTATGCTCCAGCCTGATGGCAAAGCTGGTGGTTCAGGGCTGTTGCTGGTTGACTACAGAAGACCTCTTCTTCTTGATGAATTTGTGCTCTTGACGAATGTGTAGTTCTATACCACTTGACTGACGGGTCAGTTGGTGGCAGTGTGCACCATGCAGGTCTGCTTCCTGAAAGGACTGCAACTCTCCCAGACAAAAAAAAAAAAAAAAAATCTTGCCTCACGTGTTTTTAGAAACACTTTATGCTGGTTTGTTTTAAAGATATCAGCAAAAGTTTACTCTCAATCTGCCATGTTGTCCACAGCTGAATGCTGGTGAAAGTCTACCCATGGCAGTAGGCGGTCTTTAATTTTTATGAGCAGAAACTTTCACCTCAATGCAGAGAAGCTCAGTTTCTGCTGATTACAGCCACCCCTCCTCACCTTCAGGATTCTCTATACTGTAAGTGATTTATTTTTACATTATTTACAGTACAGTGTGCAAATCAGGGGAAAATGAAACATTATGGAGACCAGAACTACAGTGTTTTTGTGTGGAGGTCCAAAGACAGCCCTTTCAATGTTGACACTGGGATCAGCTGCTGATTTAACTGGAGATGAAACAGTAAGACCGTGTTTCTCTGGAGGGAAAATTACTTTCAGGTGTCCCCCACCCATCATCAGGGAAGACTTAATCTTTCACCAATAATTTGGATGCATTAATATAGTTTGTTGGACACAAAATGAGAGGAGATTAGGAGAGAACCTGAAGTGTAGCAGTTAATGATGCTAACAGCTAATGGACTGTATTAAAAGACTGTATTTGGTTGACTGACTGAGCAGGCAGAGGAAAGAGGTAAGAGAAACGGAGGAATTGTTTGCATTGAATGATAGATAATGTAAATGAGTACATGTTATCCAATATTTTTCCAGAGCCCATTAAAACCAAGTTAAATGTTAAAAAATTCTGATGCCAATCGCTAAGCTTGTTAATAATGAAGTACTGTAAATGACAGTCTGACTTCAGATTAAAATTCACCACAGTTTTAAAGCCAGGTTTCAAATAAAGCTGTCAAAATTGTGGCAGATAAATTTACATGATTTTTCACATTATTAACTATCAGAGTTTACAAATATAAGCTAAAAAAAAAGAAAGAAAAAACTCACCATAATAACTGTGTAGTTCCCCAACTGATTTCCCTCAGACCACTGATTAATTTGTGGCTAGTGGCCATTATTTCTCCTAATCCTCTTTTGCTCCTGGTGTCTATGATGTCTAACAGGTTCATACCTACAAGGCTGTGGCCTGTAATATGAATACAGATCTATATTTTCCTCCTTTCAGAGGATAAATTCTGGCCCGGATCTGGGATCGTCACTTCCTTGTGGTAACGTATCGTCACTTCCTGTTTTGCTGTCTGCCTGTGTGGTTTGCTCTCCAGCCACTAGCTAGCCACTAGCTATGGCTACTAGCTCTCTTTCCTGTCCTCCTCTAGTGTGCTCTCTCTGTCAGATGTTTAGCTACGCCTCTGCCTCTTTTAGTGATAACAGTAAATGTAATAAATGTTGTCTTTTTGAGGCGCTCGAGGCGAGGTTGTCTGATTTGGAATCCCGGCTCCGCTGCATTGAAACACCGTCTGCGCCAGTTAATCTCGACGGACGCCCCTTAGCTGCAGCGGAGCTAGCTAGCTTAGGCCCCCCTGTCAGTGGTTCCCCGGCTCTCCTCAGCAGCGAGGAGACTGGGTGGGTGACGGTGAGAAGGAAGCCTAGTCGCAAAGCCCCGGTACACCACCAACCTGTTCACATTTCTAATCGTTTTTCCCCGCTCAGCGACACACCCGCTGAGGAAAAAACTCTGATCATTGGCGACTCTGTAGTCAGAAACGTGAACCTAGAGACTCCAGCGGCCATAGTCAAATGCATTCCTGGGGCCAGAGCAGGCGACATCGAGTCAAATTTGAAAATGCTGGCTAAAAGTAACTGTAAATACTCCACAATTGTTATTCACGCCGGCATTAATGACATCCGTCTCCGGCAGTCGGAAGTCACGAAACTTAATATAGAATCGGTGTGTGACTTTGCAAAAACGATGTCTGCCACTGTAGTATTCTCTGGGCCCCTCCCCAATCTGACCAGTGATGACATGTTTAGCCGCTCGTCATCCTTGAACCGCTGGCTGTCTGTGTGGTGTCCTAAAAATGACGTGGGCTACATTGACAATTGGAGCTCTTTTTGGGGAAAACCTGGTCTTATGAGACGAGACAGCATTCATCCCACTTTGGATGGTGCTTCTCATTTATCTAACAATCTGGCATCTTTTTTATCCAAATTTCCAAAACCCTGACTACTCAGAGTTGGGACCAGGAAGCAGAGTCGCAGTCTTACACGCCTCTCTGCAGCTCCTCTTCATCCGCCACCCCTCAGCTTAGCCCCTGTCTTCCCCATCAGAGAATCGTTGTCTGCTCCCTCCAAAGTAAATAAAAATGTAATGCATAAGCATCCCAAAGTGATAAAGCAAAATATTGGTAAAACTCAAATTAAACATAAAGCCTCTAAATTGAATGAATTGGCCTCTGTTCCTCCTCATAATTTAAAAATTAAATGTGGTTTATTAAATATTAGGTCTCTAACTCCCAAGTCTCTGTTAGTCCATGATCTGTTAATTGATCATCAGATTGATTTAATTTCCCTTACAGAGATTTGGTTAGGGCAAGAGGATTATGTTGGTTTAAATGAATCAACTCCCTCTGGTTATTTAAACTGTCAAAATCCCAGAAGTTCTGGTCGTGGAGGAGGAGTAGCAACAATTTACCATTCCAAATTACTAGTTAATGTAAAGCAAAAAACATGTTATAATTCCTGTGAGGGCCTGGTCCTCAGTATTGGGCACTTTAGCAATTTTAGGTTAAACCCAATTTTATTTGCCATAGTTTATCGTCCCCCATCAACCTACTCAGAATTTTTATCCGAATTTGCTGATTTCTTAGCTGATTTAGTGCTGAAATCTGATGTAGATAGTGACTGCCTTAATGTGGCATTTAATTCAATATTAGACTCGATTGGGTTTTCTCAGAAAGTAGGAAATTCTACTCATTACCTCCACCATACATTGGACCTTGTTCTGACATATGGCATAGAAATAGAAAATCTTGTAGTGTCTCCTCATAACCCTGTACTGTCAGACCATTGTCTGTTAACCTTTGATTTTACTATTTCTGACTATTTGGCTCCTAAAGAAAAATATTATTACAGTAGATGCCTCTCAGATGATGCTGTTACCAAATTTATGCAGATTGTTTCCTCTATGCCATGTGTCAACACAACGGAAATAAGCTATAGACAGCTTGCTCCTTCTGTAATTGATAACATGGTGGATAGTGTTTCAGCTTCTCTGCATCAGACTCTAGACTTGGTGGCCCCCTTAAAAAAGAAAAAGTCTAATCAGAGATTTTTAACTCCTTGGTTCAACACAGAAACTCGTAGCTTAAAACAGAAGACTCGTCAATTAGAAAGAAAATGGCGCTCCACTAATTTAGATGAAATCTATTTAGCTTGGAGAAATCATCTTTTAATTTATAAAAAATCTCTTAGAAAAGCAAGAACGAGTTATTACTCTGCATTAATAGAAGAGAACAAGAATAATCCCAGGTTTCTTTTCAGTACTGTAGCCAGGTTGATAAAGAGTCAGGACTCTGTCAATCCTAGCATTCCCTTAGAGCTTACTAGTCAGGACTTTATGAACTTTTTCAATAATAAAATTTCATCCATCAGAGATAAAATCAATCAGATTCTTCCCACAGTTAACTTAAATACTGTAACTACTACAACTCCTTCTATTGATGTCTGTCTTGATGAGTTTACTCCAATCGACCTTTGTGAGTTAGACAAAGTAGTTTCCTCATCCAAACCTTCAACTTGTCTTTTAGACCCTATTCCTGCCCGGTTATTTAAAGAAGTCTTCCCACTTATTGGTAGCCTTATTCTTCATATAATCAATTCTTCATTAACTTTAGGCCATGTAACGCAGGCTTTTAAAACGGCTGTAATTAAACCCTTACTCAAAAAGCCAACGCTAGATCCAGGAGCTTTAGCTAACTATAGACCAATCTCTAATCTCCCTTTCATTTCAAAAATCTTAGAAAGAGTTGTTGCTACGCAATTATTTGACCACCTGCAGGGAAATGGTTTACTTGAAGAGTTTCAGTCTGGGTTTAGAATCCATCATAGTACTGAAACAGCCTTAGCGAATGTCACTAACGACCTCCTCATTGCATCTGATAATGGACTAGTTTCTGTACTTGTCCTTTTAGACCTTAGTGCAGCTTTTGATACTATCGATCATAATATTCTACTTGATAGATTAGAACACTATGTTGGACTTAATGGAACTTCGTTGCAGTGGTTTAGATCTTATTTATCTGATAGGTTCCAGTTTGTTCATGTAAGTAATGAGTTTTCTTTCAACTCAAAGCTCAGTCATGGAGTTCCACAGGGATCTGTGCTAGGCCCGATTCTTTTTAGTTTATATATGCTTCCGTTAGGCAACATTATTAGAAAGCGCTGTATACATTTTCATTGTTATGCTGATGACACACAATTATACCTGTCAATGAAGCCAGATGATAGTAATCAATTAGCCAAGTTAGAAGCCTGTCTTAAGGAAATCAAAGCTTGGATGACTTGTAATTTCCTGCTATTAAATTCAGATAAGACTGAAGTCATTCTTGTTGGTCCAAAAAACCTTAGAAATTCCTTTCCAAATCAAACTTTCAGTTTGGATGCGGTTACTCTTTCTCTTAATAGCTCTGTGAGGAACCTTGGATTTATTTTTGATCAGGATTTGTCCTTCAATTCACATATTAAATTTGTTTCTAAGACTGCCTTCTATCATTTGCGTAATATTGCCAAGATTAGGAGCATCTTGTCTCAGAGTGATGCTGAGAAACTGATCCACGCTTTTGTTACATCGAGATTAGATTATTGTAATTCTTTATTATCAGGCTGTCCTAAAACATCTTTAAAAAGTCTTCAGCTGATCCAAAATGCTGCAGCAAGAGTTTTAACAGGTACTAGAAAGAGAGATCATATCTCTCCGGTTCTGGCCTCCCTTCATTGGCTTCCCATAGAGTTTAGAATTAAGTTTAAAATCCTTCTTCTTACTTACAAAGCTCTAAACAATCAGGCTCCTTTTTATTTAAAAAATCTGATACTACCGTATTATCCTAACAGAGCACTACGCTCCCAAAATGCAGGATTACTTGTAATACCTAGAATGTCCAAAAGTACAATGGGAGGCAGAGCCTTCAGTTATCAAGCTCCTCTCCTGTGGAATCAGCTGCCAATCTGGATTCGGGAGTCAGACTCGATCTCTGTTTTTAAGAATAGGGCTAAAACCTACCTTTTTGATATAGCCTACAATTAGGGAGGGATCATGTGTTTCTGAACCCTCCCTTAGTTATGCTGCTAATAGGTTTAGTCAGCCGGGGGACCTCCAGTAATGCACTGGGCCTCACTCCTTTTCTCACTCTCAATGAAATATTTTTTTTGCTGGTCATTAACATTTGTTTGTTCTCTCCCATAGATTGAGTCCCCATTGTGCTGTTTGCTCTCTACATGTCTGTTCTTTTCTTCTTCTCTATCCCCTCACCCCCCAGCCAGTCGCAGCAGATGACTGCCCCTCCCTGAGCCTGGTTCTGCTGGAGGTTTCTTCCTGTTAAAAGGGAATTTTTCCTCTCCACCGTCGCCAAGTGCTTGCTCACAGGGGATCGCCTGATTGCTGGGGTCTTTCTGCAACTGTGGGGGTTCCCCCTACAGTTGATAGTGCTATGAGATGACTGTTGTTGTGAAATGGCGCTATATAAATAAAGTTGAATTGAATTGAATTGAATTGAATTACTGCATGTTTTCATTACTGACAGTGAGTAGGTGGGCTTCTAGTCCCTCTGCTGACGTCATGGCTAGGCTTCTGTGTTTTGTTTGTGTTTTTTGGCGAAAAAATGGGTGCGGCTGACACTCAGCTACAGTAAATGTCTTTCATCAAAGGAGCCTGAGAAAGGTCTTGAAAATCAGATGGCAGGACCATGTCACAAATGAAGAAACTCTAGGCCTGCTCTTGACCGCTGAGTGACATTGTGACAGAGAGAAGGATGTGACTGGCAGGACACATTTTATGTTCACCAAAACAGCGACCCTAAAAAGCTGCCATGAGGTGGATACCACCAGTCTTTTTATTTACCTTCTGCTGTCTAGCAGCTAGGTGAGCAGAACAGAAATCTGCTTCCCTTATTGTGAAAAACAGATTTACTTTGCCAAAAGGAGCTTTATACAGTACATATACGTATATGTACTGTACATTATGTATAAACTTCTCTTGTAATAGCTTTTAAAACTTTAGTTAAATTGTTTTACCCATGAGGGACCCAACGGGAGGGAATGAGGAAAGGAGGGGAGGGGAGGGGGAAAGAATAGGGAGAGGAACAAACAGAGAAGACAAACAGACTAACACAACTGAAACAAACAAAAGACGAACTGTTTTTTTTTTTTTCTACTGAAAAGATCTCATCACAAGTCTGGTATTTGCACGCGTTAAAGGAGAGACATATGTGTGCGCGCATGTGTGTCCATGTGTATGAGAGCACACCCATAGTAAGTGTGTGCGTGTGAGTGGCTTGCAGGGAAACATACAAAGAGGGCGGCAGGTCGCAGCAACACCCCCTCCTCCCCGGACACCCAGAGCAAGCATGACAGCGCCACCAACCCCCACAGAGCGCAAATGTCCTAAGACCAACAAGCCCCAGGACAACCAGGCATCCAACTCAGGAGGAATAGCTGAGGGGGGCTGGCCCAACAAGCGACCGGCGCTGTTCACCCCTGCCCCCCCAGAGGAGACAACACGACTATCACCCACCCCCCCAGCAGGTCCAACACCAGCCCCCGAGCACCAGGTGCCAGGAGGCCAACCCCCCCCCCCCCCCCCCCCAGTGGCGGAAACCGGCCCACACCCCAAGTGCGAGCCGCCCCAGACACCCCCACACCAGGCCCGACCCATCCCAGTGCCAGTGACACACACCCCAGGAATCCCCGCGCCCCCTTGCCAAAGGAAGGCAGCAGCAAGGCACAGGAGCCCTACAGGGAGCCAGCCCACCCAGTCCAAGGGAGCCCACACAGCCAGGAAGAAACACCCCTCAGTCCAGCAACCCCTGTCAAGCACACACACTCATTCCCTCACACTCACGCCCTCATGCTCTCATACCCACCCACTTGCACCCACACACACTCACACACTTCTCACTCGCTCTCCCTCTCCCCCATACAATTCCACACTCGCACTCCCACACCCAGACCCATCCACTCTCTCCCACTCCCGCATCCGTTCAATCTCGCGCCTAGTCCCACTCATCCTCACAGTTGCCCACGCCCAGCCACGCTCACCCACACACACACTCTCACTCATGTTCCAACCCAAATCTACTTGTGCTCTTCCCCACACACTCACCCACACTCATTCACCCTTATCACTTGGGGCGGCCACGGCGCTGATGCAGCGGGCATGAACAAGCACCAACGCTCGGCAGTGGCCAGGGGGACCACCAGCACAGACCAGCAGCCACACCCCGCCAACCCGCCCTAGGGCCGCCATGGCCACAGAAGCAGACCACCAATGCCCACCTGGAGCGACCGATCAATGCACAACCACAAGCGCTCCGAGACACCACCCAACATGCAAAAAGCCACACAAATCTGACCCACCACCACATCACCATCTCCAGTTATCACTCCCTCGCTCTCACTTACTCACTTGCTCACTCACTCACTCCCTTGTTTGCAACCATTCATTCTGCAGTGCCCAGGGATGACGAGAGCATGATGGGCCCCAGGTCACCAGCCAGGCCTATGGCAGACGGAGGGCAGCAGGGGTGGGGAAAGACCCCCACCCCCATCCCCCATCCCCGAGTCATGATGGGTGAGTGTTAGTTGTGTGGTGTTATTGTGTGCAGGTGTGTGAACTACCACAGTGCAGTTAAAATTTGAGGGGTGGGGGAGTGTAGTATATTAGGGCACTGCTAGCCACTGCTATGTGCAGCGGGGCTCCAATCCCCCAAAGCCCTCTGTGTCTACAGTAGAAATAAAACTGAGGTGAGTGTGGCCCCACTGCACAGTAGATAGAGGGATTCAATTCAGTTCAATTCAACTTTATTTATATAGCGCCATTTCACAACAACAGTCATCTCATAGCACTATCAACTGTAGGGGGGACCCCCACAGTTGCAGAAAGACCCCAGCAATCAGGCGATCCCCTGTGAGCAAGCACTTGGCGACGGTGGAGAGGAAAAACTCCCTTTTAACAGGAAGAAACCTCCAGCAGAACCAGGCTCAGGGAGGGGCAGTCATCTGCTGCGACTGGCTGGGGGGTGAGGGGATAGAGAAGAAGAAAAGAACAGACATGTAGAGAGCAAACAGCACGATGGGGACTCAATCTATGGGAGAGAACAAACAAATGTTAATGACCAGCAAAAAAAAAAATATTTCATAGAGAGTGAGGAAAGGAGTGAGGCCCAGTGCATTACTGGAGGTCCCCCGGCTGACTAAACCTATTAGCAGCATAACTAAGGGAGGGTTCAGAAACACATGATCCCTCCCTAATTGTAGGCTATATCAAAAAGGTAGGTTTTAGCCCTATTCTTAAAAACAGAGATCGAGTCTGACTCCCGAATCCAGATTGGCAGCTGATTCCACAGGAGAGGAGCTTGATAACTGAAGGCTCTGCCTCCCATGGTACTTTTGGACATTCTAGGTATTACAAGTAATCCTGCATTTTGGGAGCGTAGCGCTCTGTTAGGATGATACGGTAGTATCAGATCTTTTAAATAAAAAGGAGCCTGATTGTTTAGAGCTTTGTAAGTAAGAAGAAGGATTTTAAACTTAATTCTAAACTCTATGGGAAGCCAATGAAGGGAGGCCAGAACTGGAGAGATATGATCTCTCTTTCTAGTACCTGTTAAAACTCTTGCTGCAGCATTTTGGATCAGCTGAAGACTTTTTAAAGATGTTTTAGGACAGCCTGATAATAAAGAATTACAATAATCTAATCTCGAGCTAACAAAAGCGTGGATCAGCTTCTCAGCATCACTCTGAGACAAGATGCTCCTAATCTTGGCAATATTACGCAAATGATAGAAGGCAGTCTTAGAAACAAATTTAATATGTGAATTGAAGGACAAATCCTGATCAAAAATAACTCCTACTTCACCTACACAGTTCGGCACACCCTCTCCCCAAAACCCAAAAGGTAAGACTGGGAGGAAGGCAGTCCAGAAAAGAGCCCGTACCCCCTCCCCCACAAGCCAGCTCTCGAACAGGCTCTGGAGGCCACCCACTGCCCCCAGATCCCATCCCAGGGCAAGGGCCACTAGGCCGAGCAGCCTAAGATCCGCCAGCATCGCACCCTGGCACTCACCAGCACCACAGGCATGATGGGGCAGCCACATTCACACTTACTCTCACGCATCTTGTATACACAAACATAATAATAACAATAATAATAATAATAATAATAATAATAATAATAATAATAATAATAACTAGAAAAGCACTGGGAGAGCGCAGACCTCCGCCAAGCGCCACAGTTCCCCCCATACAGTGTTTGTGTGTATGTTTTCAGATTCCTTGACCATGAAAACATATGACTAGCAATTGGATTGACAATGATAGGATTAGTGGTTCAGTAGTTGAATGAATGAATGAATGAATGAATGAATGAATTTATTTATTTCGGATAATACAGTACAGGTTAAAGAAACTATATAATATAACAACATGGTCAAATTAGACAAAGACTCCTTCTACTAAACAATTCCACGTGAGTTATCCGAAATGGGTGATGGCTGAAGCCGCAGCTTATATTGCCCACCCATATTCCATCCAAGAATTCAAAGAAAAAAGAGTAAACAAGACAAGAGTGATTACAATTTAGAACAAAGCTAAGACAAAGTGTGACTGAGAGAAAAAAAAAACAAAAAAAAAACTAAGCTAAGCTAAGTTAAGCAGTTACTATTCAAGACAAATCTAAGACAGAATGTCACAGAGAGAAAAAAAAAAAAAAAACTAAGCTACAACACAACACAGGCTGGATATGTCAATCCTTATGTGAGTTTACATGTCGTCTTGTAAATATGTTTGGAGTATTTCTTCCTTTAGTTTTTGTTTAAATTGTCCAAGCGTTGTACATGATTTTAATTCAGGTCCATAATCGTTCCATAATCTGACTCCTTGCACTGAAATACAGTGTTGCTTGGTGGTTGTTCTCACTGTAGGCTTTTGAAATATACATGTTCCTCTGAAGTGATATCGTTTCTCCCTTGTTTGGAACAACTTTTGGATATTTGCAGGCAGTGATAAATTCTTCACTTTGAACATTATTATTGCGGTTTTAAAGTCAACCAGATCTTTCAACTTGAGAGTTTTTTGTTTAAGAAAAAGTGGGTTTGTTGGTTCCCTGTAAGCTGCTTTGTTTATTATTCTAATAGCTCTCTTTTGAAGCATAAAGAGTGGATATATGTTTGTTTTATATGTATTTCCCCATACTTCATTGCAATATGTCATGTATGGGAGTATTAATGAATGATACAAGGTGTATAGTGTGGGTTGATTCAGCAAATATTTCACTCTGTGTAATATTGCAATTGATTTGGATACTTTACCTTTAATATAATTAATATGTGACTTCCAACACAGTTTATCAATTATTACTCCAAGGAATTTGGTTTCAGATACCCTTTCAATCTCTACACCATTTACACTGAGTTTGGGTACTGGATTGTTGTGATGGTTGTTAAAGACTATAAATTTTGTCTTACTTAAATTGAGCGTTAATTTGTTTGAATCAAACCACAGTTTAAGCTTTCCTAATTCCTTCCCGAGTGTATCCAGAAGTTGTTCCAAATTGTTTCCACTGCATAGCAGATTAGTGTCATCGGCAAACAATATTAAGTCCATTTTTTCTGAGACTTTACATATATCGTTTATATACATATTGAATAATAATGGTCCCAAAACTGAACCCTGTGGGACTCCACAGGTGACCTTCAGCAACTCTGAGTTTTTGTTGCTAACATATACATACTGATATCTATTCTTTAAGTAACTACTTAACCAGGACAGTGCTACACCTCTAATACCAGAATTTTGTAGTTTCTTTAATAATAAATTATGATCTACTGTATCAAATGCTTTTTTAAGATCTAGGAATACTCCAACTGAATACTCTTTATTTTCAATGGCTGTTGATATTTTTTCTGTAAATTCCATTAGGGCATATGCAGTTGTCCTCTTGTGTCTGAACCCATATTGCTGCTCACATAAGTTATTCACGAAAATGACATTTTCCGTAATGGCGGGCACAGTTCCCCCCATACAGTGTTTGTGTGTACGTTTTCAGATTCCTTGACCATGAAAACATATGACTAGCAATTGGATTGACAATGATAGGATTAGTGGTTCAGTAGTTATTCACGAAAATGGCATTTTCCATAATGGCGGCCACAGTTCCCCCCATACAGTGTTTGTGTGTACGTTTTCAGATTCCTTGACCATGAAAACATATGACTAGCAATTGGATTGACAATGATAGTATTAGTGGTTCAGTAGTTATTGACGAAAATTGCATTTTCCGTAATGGCGGGCACAGTTCCCCCCATTCAGTATGTGTGTGTACGTTTTCAGATTCCTTGACCATGAAAACATATGACTAGCAATTGGATTGACAATGATAGGATTAGTGGTTCAGTAGTTATTCACGAAAATGGCATTTTCCGTAATGGCGGTTTTCTTCTGGACGGTGATCCGGATCACCACCAAATGGGATACCCCATTTCTGACAATCTGTGAAAATTTCATGAAAATCCGTCCATAAGTTTTTGAGTTATCTTGCTAACAAACAAACAGACAAACAAACAGACAGACAGACAAACCAACGCCGATGATCACATAACCTCCTTGGCGGAGGTAATAAGATAAGATAAGATAAGATAAGATAAGCCTTTATTAGTCCCACAACGGGGAAATTCCAGGATTGCAACAGCACAGGGATAGCAACACTCAGAGCAACAATCAGAAGGCAAGAAAAAAAAACAAGCAAGCAAGAGCAGCTAATATACATATGTACGTATTACTATAAAATATATATATATACACACACACACAGACACACAGTGCAGAGCATTGTAGCTGGATGGAATAAATATATGAATATATGAACACACAGTGCAGAGCATTGTAGCTAGATGGAATAAATATGTAAATATATAAACACCCACAGTACGGAGCATTGCAGCTAGGTGGAATAAATATGCAAGTATATAAACACACACAGTGCGGAGCAATGTAGCTAGATGGAATAATATGTAGATATATAAATATATAAACACACCCAGTGCTGAGCATTGTAGCTAGATGGAATAAATATGTAAATATATAAACACACACAGTGCAGAGCATTGTTGCTAGATGGAATGAAACAGCATAACCGTCTACTTAGTTATCCTACATGGTATGATTATGTGCCCATACATATTCTCACCCTCCATAGCGACCGGTATGTTCCTAGTTGTATGCCGGAGGGGACCATTGTGTAAGTCTATTGCATCTTTTGCATTCAAAAAACTATTAGTTTGTTACGTCTTTTTGCTATCTCTGCGAGCAGCCCTGCTTAGGTTGTACAGTCTGACAGCCGTTGGTAGGAAGGACCTACGAAACCTCTCGGTTGTGCACCTGGGATGATGTAGTCTGCTGCTAAATGAGCTCCTCAGTGCATTCAGTATGTCCTGCATAGGGTGGAACTCGGACTCCAGCAGAGATGACAGTTTAGCCACCGTCCTTCTCTCTCCTATCTCCTCCATCGGATCAAGGCGCTGCCCCAGGACAGAGCTAGCTTTCTTAATCAGTTTGTTCAGTCTCTTCCTATCGGCTGCAGTAATGCCACTGCCCCAGCAGACCACTCCAAAAGTGATGGCTGATGCCACCACCGTGTCATAGAATGACTTCAGCAGTGCCCCTTGTACACCAAAAGACCTGAGTCTCCTCAGCAGGAACAGCCTGCGCTGTCCCTTCTTGTGGAGTGCATCAGTATTGTGTGACCAGTCTAGTTTATTGTTCAGATGAATA
Organism: Pholidichthys leucotaenia; assembly: GCA_020510985.1. NCBI lineage: Eukaryota > Metazoa > Chordata > Actinopteri > Cichliformes > Pholidichthyidae > Pholidichthys > Pholidichthys leucotaenia. The sequence continues at coordinate 275,789,371 of CM035840.1, read as the reverse complement.
CCCAGGTACTTATAGGATGTCACCATCTCGATGTCTGTTCCCTGTATATTTACTGGTACTGTGAGGGGCTGCCCATGCCTGCGGCAGTCCACCACCAGCTCCTTAGTTTTCCTCGCGTTGATCTGGAGGCAGTTCCGATGGCACCAGTCCACGAAGTCCTGGATAAGCCCTCTGTACTCAGCTTCATCTCCATTGGAGATGAGGCCAACGATCGCAGAGTCATCAGAGAACTTCTGTAGATGGCAGTGTGTTGTGTTGTGTGAGAAGTCCGCAGTATAAACAGTGAACAGGAAGGGAGCCAGCACCATTCCCTGGGGGGCCCCCGTGCTACTGATGATCGTGTCGGACACACAGTCCCGGGTTCTCACAAACTGAGGCCGGTTCGTGAGGTAGTCCAGGATCCATGATGACAGGTGCTGGTCCACCCCTGCGCGCAGCAGCTTGTCCTTCAGGATCATCGGTTGGATGGTGTTGAAAGCACTGGAGAAGTCAAAGAACATGATCCTCACCATATTCCCGGGCTTCTCCAGGTGGGACAGAGAACGGTGAAGGAGGAAGATCACCACATCCTCCACCCCAATGCCATGCTGGTAGGCGAACTGGAGTGGATCCATCGCTGGTTCCACCAGGGGGCGGAGGTGAGCAAGGAGCAGTCTCTCCAGGGTCTTCATCAAGTGGGACGTCAAGGCCACCGGTCTGTAGCTGTTCAGGTCTTTGGGGTGGGAAGTTTTTGGTACAGGTACCACACAAGATGTTTTCCACAGCTGTGGTACCCTCCCCAGTTTCAGGCTCATGTTGAAGATATACGTCACAATCCCACACAGCTGGTCTGCACAGGACTTGAGGAGCTTTGCGCTGATGCCGTCCGGTCCCGGCGCCTTCCTCGCCTTGATCTTCCTCAGCTCCGTCCTCACCTGGGTCCTGGTCAGGGTCAGGATGGGGGGCTGTGTGTTGGGAGTGGGGGGGTGTTGGTGGAGTGGGGAGTGGGCAGCAGGACTTGATTTCTTTAGAGGCAGCAGTGGTTGTTGTGCAGTCAGGGGGGAGGGTGGTTGGTCAAATCTATTGAAAAACAGATTCAGGTTGTTCGCCCACTCCCTGCCCCCTGTGGCCTGGGGGGAGGTATTCTGGAGCCCCGAGATGGTTTTGAGGTTTCTCCAGACCCCGCTGATGTCGCTCTGTTGCAGCTTGTCCTCCATCTTCTTCCTGAAGCTGTCCTTGCCTTCTCTGATCTTTCTCCTCAGCTCCCTCTGTACGGACTTCAGCATCTCCCTGTTCCCTGACCTGAAGATCCTCTTCTTCTCTCTCAGAAGTGTTTTTATCTCAGGGTTGATCCAGGGTTTGTTGTTTGAGTGACGCCGTATGGTCTTGGTAGGAACGGATTTGTCCACACAGAAGCTGAGGTAGCCCGTGAAGGTGTGAATGAGGCCATCGATGTCCTCACCATGTGGATCGCAGAGCTGCTTCCAGGCGGTGGCTTCAAAACAGCCCTTTAGGGTGTCCATTGTCTCCTCAGACCATAACTCCACAGTGTGCATGGCCGGAGGTTGTCTGTGCACTAGGGGTTTGTACACCGGCCGGAGATGAACCAAGTTGTGATCCGATCTCCCGAGTGGGGGGAGTTGTGATGAGGTGTACGCCTCCTTAGTGTTTGCGTAGAATAAATCCAGTGTTTTATTGTCTCTAGTGTGGCATGTGACATACTGGGTGAACGTGGGTAGAATGGGAGACAGTGAAACATGGTTGAAATCGCCTGAGATGAGGAGAAGAGCATCTGGGTGTTCTGTCTGCAGCCTGCTGGTTACTGAATGGATGACGTCACGTGCTGTCCCAGCGTTCGCCGTCGGATTTGCATAAACAACAATGCAGATCACGTGTGAGTGTTCTCTCGGGAGATATGTAGGCCTCATGCTAACAGCTAGCAACTCAATGTCTTTGCTGCAGTGTCGTTGTTTAACAGTGATATGTCCCGGTCTGCACCAGTTGTTGTTAACATACATTATCACTCCACCGCCCCTAGCCTTGCCACTGTCTGGTGTTCGGTCAGCTCGTATCATGTGAAAACCCTCCAGCTCAATGTTAGCATCTGCTGCTAGTTCAGTTAGCCACGTCTCAGTAAACAAAAGGAGAGAGCACTCCCGGTATGTGCTATCATAACGGGAGATAGCCGCTAGCTCATCTAACTTTCCCAGTATCGACCGTACATTTCCCATGACAACAGATGGAAGGGAGGGTCTGTACCTTATATTTTTTGTCCTCCGCCTTACTCCAGCCCGGCAGCCGCGGCGTTTTCGCCTCAGTTCTCTCGGTATGTCGAGTTTTTCCAATGGGACCGGGTGGCGGTTGAATGCTAGCAGCTGTTCCCTGCTGTATCGTATCCTGCTATAGACAGTGGCTCCGTCCACCGGCTCAGGAGACATTTAGGACGATCTGTGTGTCCGTGATATAAGTGGGGTGAAAAAAAAAGACGGATCAAAAGAGAGAGGAAGGGAAAAAGACTCGGAATCGAGCCGCTGTTGCAAAAGGCAGCCTACTCGTGTGGCGCCGAGAGAAAAAAAAAAAAAAAAAAAAAAAATAATAATGTTGAATAATGGGCCGGACATGTACAGCACCCCACGTGCCACTACACCCCAGAGCACCCACTGGGAGCCCACCAACCAACCCCAGAAGTCAGACATTGACAGCAGAAGGCCACCCTGCAGCGGCATTCCACCCCGGGGCAAACCGACAGACACGTGGCCGCCAACCCATGCCAGAGGCCCACCTGGCCACCCCCGCACACCCACACACGTCCATACCCAGAGCTATTGACACCTGAGGCAAATGGCAAGTTTGGAAAGGCCTCTCTCCCCATCTGCATCCTCAGGACCTTCTACAGAGGTGTGGTGGAGAGTGTTCTGACGTACTGCATTGCTACATGGTACTCCAGCTGCAGTATGTCAGACAAAAAAGCCCTGCAGAGGATAGTCAAGGGGGCTGAGAGGGTAATTGGAGTCTCCCTCCCCTCTGTCCAAGAACTTTTTCAGAACCGTTGTAGGAGCAGGGCACTGAACATTGTCAAGGACTGTTCTCACCCTCTGCATAAACACTTTGAACTTCTTCCATCTGGTAAACGATTCCGGAGCATCAGAGGCAGAACCACCAGACTGATCAACAGCTTCCTTCCACAAGCTGTTAGGATGCTGAACAGTTGACCCGGAATCTCTCATACACACTACTGCACCTACGGACATTTTGTATATTATTTGTATATTATAGTTAGTTAAGTTTTTTTTCCCAAGTATGTCTCAGGGATGTGTGAATGGATGGGGGGGGGGTGGAGCTATGTGGGAGTGTGTCTTAAATCATGCTGCTTCTATTTATATGGATGCCGAGAGAAATGCAATTTCATCTTGCCTGCACTACAGTTGTATGTAAAGCAATATGACAATAAAGTTTGATTTGATTTGATTTTGATTTAAAGTGCCCCGCCCCGGGGTACAATGGCAGGGCGGCCGGGAAGAGCAGGACATGAATCGCCACTCCCCAGGCCACCAGACGGCCAGCCCTACCCTCCCCACTGCCCAATGAGGTCTTGCCGTCAACATACACGCCCTCCACTTCCGCATGCCCACCTGCAGTTACTTGCACCCACACACACATGTACACACACACACTCACCATCAAATATATCCACCTTCTGCCCCCATAAAGCCTTGCTTATTTACACACAAAGCATATACCCACACGTTCACACACACATGCATGCACCCATATCCACACCCACACATATACACGCAAACCCGGGGCTGCACGGTGGCGCAGTGGTTTAGCACTGTGACAGCACAGTTTTACCCTCGGCCGGGGGATCGCGGGGATCATGAGATCATGGGTTCGATCCCAGCCCCCGACCAACAGTGAGCTGTGTGGAGTTTGCATGTTCTCCCCGTGTTGCGCGGGTTTACTCCGGGATTTCTCCGGTTTCCTCCCGCACACCAAAAACATGTAGGTTTAGGGCGCTCGCGCACGCAGCGACCAGCAGCCGGTGGCTTGTCACCAGACTGCAAACCAAGTCTACCTACGGGTACAAATAAGTAACAAAAAAAAAACAAAAAAAAAAAACAAAACACACACATACACGCGAACCCATACACACCCATACTTACGCACACTTACACTTATGCATGCATACACACACATATGTGCACACACGCATGCATGCACACACACATGCACATGCACACACATGTACACACGCATACCCACACCCGCAGGCACCAGCCCCCGGAGTGCTGCCAAGGCCCCAGGGAGAGCATGACCCCGCCGAGCTCAAGTGGGTCACAGAGACCCCTCGCAGTCAGGGAGCAGCCAGCCGCCAGAGACACCAAGGAAAGCAAGCCACTGCCCAACACCCCTCAGGTTATAGAATCAATAAGCAGGGACCAGAGAGAATTGAATTGAGCCAGTTGGTTTTTAGAGGAGGCAGACATTCTCTCCAGACTAATATAATCTAATAGGAGGTTCTTATAGTAAGTTGTACATAAATAATTTCTTGATTTCCAGTTCATGAGGATAGTTTTCTTTGTGATGCATAAGGCAGTGAGAACTATGTGTGACACTTTTACCTCTATATTTATTTCACTTAAATCACCTAGTATGCCAAGTGTGGAAGAGGTTGGTATAGCATACCCAAGCCATGCCAATAAGTCTTCACATGTCTTCTGCGAGAACTTTTGGACCAGTGCACAGGACCACATAGCATGCATATAACTATCCAGGATGTTACTGGTGCAGTTGGAACATATTTGTGTCACTCAGGCCCATTTTGAACATCCTTTTTCCTGCGTAATGAGTTCTATGTACAACTTGTACTGTATGAGTTGTAAATTAGAGTTTTAAGTTATCTTAAAAGTGTTTAAACATATTTGTGTTCAGAAGCGTTCATCTGTATTAACTGATAGGTCTGTCTCCCATTTTAATTTTGGAAGAGTCTTTGAAGAAGATAAAGGGACAGTCCAAAGAATACACTGTGCAGGATATTCCTTGAGGATGTGAAAAAAGCCAACATCCTTAGGGAGGAGATGGAGAGTGCTGCGGCCGATAGAGACAGATAGAAACTCGCTTCCCAATGTGCTTGCGGGGACAGGAGGACCTAAGTCTACGTAATAAAGATACTCTGCTGCAAAAACAGCTTTAAAAGTTGTTCTGAGGCTTAGACAACCATATTTTTTGTAATAATTGCTTATTAAATCATTTCTCAATATAGTAATTAACTGGTGTGGTTCATCTAGGCATTCTAGAATAAGAGAAATATAACGACTTCCTAACAAATCGAACACAGACTGTTAGACTTGGACCCCATTCCTCCTCTACAGTCATGCTTAACACAGGCTCGCCACAGAGCTGTGTGTTGAGCCCCACTTTGTATTCATTGTACACATATGACTGCATACCTGTTCATCCCACAATCATTATAGTGAAGTTTGCAGATGACACAACAGTAGTGAGGCTCATATCAGGAGGAGATGAGTCTGCATACAGAGATGAGGTCCAGAAACTGGTGAGATGGTGCTCAGATAAATAATCTGCTATTGAATACAAAAAAACAAAAGAACTCCTTATTGATTTTAGGAAGCATAGCAGTGAGCCGCCTCCTCTCTATATAGGCAAGGAGTGTGGAGAGGGTGGAGGCTTTTAAGTTTCTGGGTGTTCATATTTCTCACAACCTTACCTGGGCAGTTAACACCATAGCTACGATAAAGAAGGCTCAGCAACGTCTACACTTTTTGAGGATCCTCAAGAGGAATGGCCTGAATGCACAGTTGCTGGTTTTATTGTATCGCTCTGGTATTGAGAGCATTTTGTCATATGGCATCACGGTTTGGTATGAGGGCTGTTCAGCCACAGACCGCAAAGCCTTCCAGAGAGTGATCGAGACTGCGCAAAAAATCACTGGCTGTTCTCTCCCTTCTCTGGAAGAGATTTCCAGGTCTCGGTACCTCAACAGAGCTACTGCCATTATTAAGTATTGTACTCATCCAGGTCATGATTTCTTTCACTTGCTCCCCTCAGGAAAGCGGTACAGATCCCATAAAACCCGGACTACCAGCTTTAATCATAGTTTTTTTTCCCAACAGCAGTACGTATTTTGAACGGATTTATGTAACATGTACAGACTGCTGATATTATTTTAGGTTTTTTTGTGGCAATAACCTTGTGTATAAGCTGGTCTTAATTATTTATCGCTCAGTATGTTTTTATTATTGCTATGTACGTACATATTGTATTTAACTTTTTAGGTATTATTGTTTTAAGCATTATTTATTGTTGTAATTACAAGAATGTTAAATGCATGAGTGAACTGTAAGTGTGATAGTCTGTTTTAGGGAGCAGTATCTCAATTTCGTTGCATTGTTTCTTTAGCAATGGAATGACAATAAAGGCACTTTGACTTTGACTTTGATTTTAAAAAATGCTCTCAGCTGACCTATCCACCTTATTCCTAGCCCCCATGGTGCCTTGCGTGAATTATATGCACAACCTCCGGTACTAGTTTAGAACTTGGATTTGTCATTGAAATGGGACGCTTTTCCTTGACTCTGGCATCAGAAATGTGGGAACACAATCTTTTACACCTCAGAAGCAGTAATATAATCATACCACTTCCCTCAAAAAGTGGCCTGGCAGACTGTAGCTCCGTTAGTTAGTGCTGCTGCTAAGATGCTAATGCTGTAAACAAATAAAAGATCTGAGATATATTAATGTCTCCACTGCAATGAAGTTGGTCACATTTTGTTTAAAGATGTTGGACATAATCTAATTCACCTTACAGAAGACGTAGAATCTAGTCAGTCACAAAGAACCATGACACACTGTTTGGATGTCGTGGTAGCTGCCAATTTTACCCTGACATTAAAATGCTCATGCTGCTGTCATGCTGTGGATGCTTATTATTTAACTTAACATGTACAGGCCAGTTGTTAAAAATTTTATTGATCTATATTTTATGATAATTTAAAAGTTAATTAATGCATGCCAAAGCAGCTAATGTCAAGTCCACATCATTGCACTGCAAAACTGAGCAGTACAACTATGATATCTTTCCTTAACCATTAAGCCTTAGGAAGCAAAGTGACATCTATTTTTATTATTTTATTTATGTATTATTTTACTTCATGCAGCCTTGCATGAAGTAAAATATCTGTATAATCTGTGACATTCATACAAGTGAAAACATATCTGGTACTCTTGTGTCTTTCCTGTGTCTGTACCACCGATCATGACGAACGATGGTTCATGTTCAACCTCGGATTCAGGAGGAGCAATGTGGTTTTCGTCCTGGCCGTGGCACATCGGACCAGCTCTTTACCCTCTCGAGAATTCTTGAGGGTTCGTGGGAGTTTGCCCAACCAGTTTACATGTGTTTTGTGGACTTGGAGAAGGCATTTGACCGCGTCCCCCGTGGATTTTTGTGGGGGGTGCTTCGGGAGTATGGGGTATCGGGCTTGTTGTCACGAGCTATTTGGTCTCTGTACGACCATTGTGAGAGTTTAGTTCGTATTGCCAACACTCGGTCGGAGTCATTCCCAGTAAGAGTTGGACTCCGCCAGGGCTGCCCTTTGTCACCGATCCTGTTCATAATTTTTATGGACAGGATTTCTAGGCGCAGCCAGGGAATGGAGGGTGTCATGCTTGGTGACCACGGGATCTCATCTCTGTTGTTTGCAGATGATGTTGTCCTGTTGGCTTCATCCAGCAATGACCTACAGCTCTTGCTGGGATGGTTTGCCGCTGAGTGTGAAGCGGCTGGGATGAGAATCAGCACCTCCAAGTCCGAGTCCATGGTTCTCAGCCGGAAAAAGGTGGATTGTCCTCTCCGGGTTGGGGACAGGCTCCTGCCCCAAGTGGAGGAGTTTAAGTATCTTGGGGTCTTGTTCACGAGTGAGGGGAAAATGGAGAGAGAGATCGACAGACGGATTGGAGCAGCATCTGCAGTGATGCGGACGTTGTACCGGTCTGTTGTGGTGAAGAGGGAGCTTAGTTCTAAGACAAAGCTGTCGATTTACCAGTCAATCTACGTTCCTACTCTCACCTATGGTCACGAGCTTTGGGTAATGACCGAAAGAACGAGATCGCGGATACAAGCGGCTGAAATGAGCTTTCTCTGTAGGATTGCTGGACTCACCCTCAGAGATAGGGTGAGGAGCTCAGTCATCCGGGAGAGGCTCAGAGTAGAACCGCTGCTCCTCCACATTGAAAGGAGTCAGTTGAGGTGGTATGGGCATCTGATTAGGATGCCTCCTGGACGCCTCCCACTTGAGGTGTTTCAGGCACGTCCCACTGGGAGGAGACCCCGGGGCAGACCCAGGACTCGGTGGAGAGACTATGTCTCCCAGCTGGTCTGGGAACACCTTGGTATCCCCTCTGAAGAGCTGGAGCAGGTGGTTGGGGAGAGGGAAGTCTGGGCTTCTCTGCTTGAACTGCTGCCTCCGCGACCCGGACCTCCGGAAAAGCGGTAGAAGATGGATGGATGGATCTACGCATTGCTGTTAAAGCCACAGGTTTAGCTGTGCTTGTTTGTCAGGAGCCTCCATTTATCAAGTCTATGGCACAAACACGAGCAGCAGCAGCAAGTACTGGAACTATGCAAAAACATTCAAAAATATAAAAACGACAAGCGTGGAAATTAGTTGCCACCAGACTGCAAAACACATGTGGACTATACATTAAAACAAATTTGAATTAAAAATAAATAAATAAAACACTATTTTAAATGCCCCGCTACTTCACTATTGCTGACTGACTTAACACTACTTCCGGCTGAAAGTTGAAGCTGCACACATAATCATTTCTACCGCAGCACCCTCAGGAATAAGGTGGATATTATAGTTTGCATTTATTGTAGTAACATTTGCTGTGTTTTTATTCTAATGGGACAACGGGGGCTTTGTGTTTGTATGGAGAGCTCTTGTGTGACTCTAGCAGGAAAGAACAATGGGAGACACAGATGGAGCGTATAACAAGAACACTGTAAAGGTACCTGTGGCACTTTAGTTAAGTATTTTATCCAAATATAAAGTACAGAGACACAGCAAACACCATGTCTCCATTCCTTCCATTTAACTGAACTTGGGTCAACTTGTTCTTTCCAACACCCACCTGGCTCTTTTCTCTGCTCCTGACGTTCACAGCACAGCTTCTATCTGTTATTTGTTCAAAGGCTTATATACTACACCCGTACAATAAAAAGCAAGAGGCCTCTGCTATGGTACATTGATTTTTTTAGACTCTGCTTCTTGACTGCATAAAAGCTTTCTCGTGTATGATATAGAGACAGCAGGAGACAGTCATTCATTATTTAGAACTGACCATTCAGTAAACTGTCTGGTGGTTAGGCCTTTAAGCTGGGGTTAGTTTAACTTACAATATTTATACATAACAATTGTTTTGACAGTAATGACTAAGGTACACATGGATCGTGCCTGGCCATCACATTTTGAGGTCAGGGTGTGAAGCGAGGTAAGCCGTGATTAAAAGGACAAACATTAAAATGGTCCCTCTCTGTTCCATTACAACTTTGCAGAGAAGGCCCCTTTCCTTTTACTGAATCACTTGGCAGAGGAGGGTGCTTGATCCCAGTGGTATTTAGATAACAAACCCAATTTATTCTCAACTTCCTGTGCTTTCTGTAGGTGAAAAAGTGCACATCATTTTGAATCTACATTTATGCAGGCATAATGTATTGAAGAACTAAAAATGTATTATAAAACCATAAAATTGCCCAGTTGACATTTAAAATGATTTATTTCCGTTGTTTGCCATTGTGTGACACCACCTCCATGTATTACTGCATCCATTTGTCTGCTTCTTAAGGAGCCACTATTAGGAAAGAAGAAAATAAAACGGCTTCATGTGATTATTTTGTCCTCTTTTTCCCTACTAATCCACTGCTGAGTACAAAAATATATCTAATTTTGAGTCTTCCCTTTCAGATTATTCTTGGCTGCACTACCATCCTCGTACCTGGATATTTTCACTGCCTGTAAAACCTTTACACTTGAATTTTGGAGTAAAAAACCCCCCAATAACTATGAGTTTGGGTGCTGAGCAACAATTGTGCTGGTGAGTCTTATTGTACTGTGACTGGGTGCACAATAACAATAGCCATGTTTACATGGACACAGGTAACCGGACTAAAAGCCTGATCATAATGAAAATGCTTCATGTAAACACGCCAATCTAAATATTCTGACCCAATCACACGCCTTAGGATCAAAATTTCCTTCCAATCGAGATGGGCGGGTTATGCCAATTGTTAATTCGACTGATGTGCATATAAACACTTATTCCGAAGTTTGGGTAGAAAATATGTATACTGGACGTCTGTATGTCAGCTACACGTCAACATGACATATTTCCACCTTTACAGCAGCTAGCGGAAGACATGGCGGGAGTAAAACAGTGTCACAGCCCGCTCACGCCTGTCATCCGCCCCAGCTGTGCGCACACCTGCACCTCATCTGGCCGCGCCTATTTAGCCTGATCTGCCCAGGGCTTCGGCCTGGAGTCGGTAGCTCTCCTCCTTGTGAAGTTCTGCATTCGCCTACTACTACGGCCAGCGCTCCTCTAGTCCTTTGCACGTAAGGTCATCCACTCACCTGCTCTCTCAGTTCATCCCCTGTGCACAGGTGGACCCTCCTGGCGGCGGCACTCCTTCCTCATCGCCGTACCTCTCCTACCCTCGACCCGTGGAGCTGATCAGAGCGCTGTCTCCCAGGCGTGAGCCGGTCTTGCCAACGTCAGTCACCAAATCCCTGCAAGTAAGCCACACTCATTACTCATCCCTGTATGTGTTCATCTCACCTTTGTCCTCTGCTTGTCCTTAGGGTTGCCTGGCTGTACGGTGTTCTGGTCCGTCTTCGGTGGTCCTGTCCCCAACAAGACATCCACATTCCACATTCACGCATTCATACACCTGCTTGTCAATAAAGACTCTAAAATCTCACCCAAGCCTGCGTGTGTGTTCCCTGGGCTAGCCTAACATGTCAAACAGAAGTGGTCTGTATCGTGCTGCTGTCTCCCTCTGTTCGTCATATGCAGAAGTATGTACCGCTGGACGTGTAGCTTTATTATGGAGACCAGCAGAAGCAAAAGTACAGTCTGAATAACACAATACTGTCATGGACCTCCCCATGCACTTTTACGCAGCACACAGAGAGGGGAGAAATGATGAGGATTTACATGCAAGAGTACACCACAACACATTTATGAACATAAAGACTGACAGTTCAAAAAGGGTGAAGACTTACAAAAATACAAAGATGGCTTACAGTTGACGTTTGGGGGCTGGCATTGCCCAGCAAACGCATGAGGTGAAATGATATTAGCCCCAATGACGTCCTGGAGCCAACATCGCTCAGGGGACGCCAGAGAACCACAGCAAACGCGGAGGAGCTAACCCATCTTGGTACACAGATGAACAGGATTGTCTACAGACAGCACAGCAGACAATACATTCAAAGACCCAGCAGTGCGTGACTGGCAAAAGGCTGCTTAAGTACACGCACTGCTGGTGATGATGTGATTGCGAGCACCTGGGCAAGAGCGGAGAGATGGCACACGGGAGTGGGAACAGCTGGAGATAATGAGAGAGGGGGGTGGGCCCGGACCAACAGGCTGTCAACCAGCGCTCACAGAAGAGTGAGCCAAAGAGAGCTGGCTCACAGCTGCCGGCCAGAGAGCAGAGGCTACGGTAAAGGAAGCAGCACAGAAAAACATAATAAACACATATACCGTGGCACCTAAACCACAGGGAGGTCAGGACTGAGCCGGGGAAACCAAGCCGGCTCGGCTCCTGACAGAGCCACCCTCTGAAGGGGTAGATTCCCAGACACCCAAGGTAACATCCCAAAACTGCCCCCCCCCTTCCCAACAGGAACAACGGCAAAAATAACCCCAGGGTGGGAGGTAGGGGGGACATGAAGGAGGGAACACAATACCACGCCCAGGGCCCACAATTTACCCCCCAAGTTCAAAGGCATGGAGGCTTGGGAGGCCGCCCAGAGTCCCAGGCCCAGCAGGCAGTCCGGTGAACTGAGTCCGGTGGCCTGCCGGAAAACACGTGCCATCTGGCCCAGAGACTTGGTCCCTTCGATGGTTAGCCAATGTTGTAGAGCAGGGGTGTCAAACTCATTCCATGGAGGGCCAAGACCCTACATGTTTTACTTCCACCCAGTGTCTTCAGCAGGTGTTTTCACTGATCAGCAATCAGTTGGAAGAAATTTGGTGAATCACCTGTTGAAGAGACTGGGTGGAGGTAAAACCTGCAGGGTCTTGGCCCTCCATGGAATGAGTTTGACACCCCTGTTGTAGAGCCACCAGAACCGGGGGGGTGGAGCAAGTGGTGGCCTGCCCACCAGGAGGCTCTCTGGAGGGTGACGCCATCAGACTGGGAAGAGGTAGGGACCAAAGCTGCACCCATGGTGGACCCCAACCAGGCCAATGCTGCATCCGCGGTGGCTCCCGGCTGGAGCTCTGCAGCACTCGCAGTGGCTCCCGGCTGGAGCTCTGCAGCACCCACGGTGGACTCTGGCTGGAGCCATGTAGCACCAGTGGTGGAATCCAGTTGAGCCCCTGCTGCACTCACCGAGCCAAGGTTGCACCCATAGTGGGGTCTGGCTTGATCCCTGCTGCACCTGCGGTGGACTCCAGCTGGAGCCATGCAGCACCCGCAGTGGAGCCCAGTTGGAGCCCCGCTGCCCCATGGTGAGCGGGGCAACCCGCAGGAGCACCAGGCTGAGGAGGCGGTTGATGAGGGGAGCTCTGACGACCTTGGCAGGAGGAGCTGGAGCAGCGGCGTCCTCCTGTGGCTGGACCGGACCCTCGGTGACCTCCGGTGGTGACACACCCTCTCCGGCGACCCTAAACGAAGGCTCAGAGATAGCAGGAAAAGAGAGGTGGTTAGGGTCGCCGGCAGCAGTGGAGCCCGGTGAAGTGAGTTCAGATGCAGCCAAGGGCTGCACCTGACTCCCATCACCTAGAGCCAGGCAAGATCTCTCCAATACTGACATGAGAAATATAAGAGAGAGAACTTGCCTGAGCTGGAGCTCCACCGCCGTCCAGGTCTCCGTCAAACTTGACGATGACATTCCGGGTCCGGCCTCGAGGAGGTCCATCTCTGGCTCCACCAGAGATGGACTCCACCACGGACTCCACCGCAGCTGCCTCCACAGCAGGCAAGATGGTCATGGCAGTCTCTTTATACTCCTGTAGCGACTCCAATGCAGAGGACTCCACCAGCGTGGCTGCAGGAAAACACCTCTCTGCAGGCCCCTGGGCAGGATCATCAAGGACCCCAAACTCCTCCACTGTCTGGCGGCATGGCTCCAGCACCGATGGGCACTCAGGGATAGAGGGAGGAGACACAGAGGGAATAGAGGATAAGTTAACAACTGCAGCAGGAGGAGAGGACCCAGCGGACTGCTGAGGCTGGTCCTCTCCCTTGGGAGACAGACAAGGCCCTTCATAATTAAATTGAATGGAATGAGAAATCGCTTACCTGTTCTCCTGGAGTTTGTTGTGCACGGCTGCAGCAGGCTGATTGCCTTCCCCTTCCGTCGAAGGTGGAGGAGAAGGCTTCTCCTGGAGCTTCCTCACAGGACGATGTCGAGAGCTGGATGCTGGAGCTGGATGAGCCGGAATGGGAGAGGGCATCTTGCTGTGGTGGGAAGCAAGTGGAATGGAGCTCCGGGAGCACTTTCCAGGAGCGCTTCCCCCTCGGCGCAAGCTCGGTCTTCTTAGGGGATTTCCTCACCCCTTCGCTGCACCCTCACCACAGCACTGCCAACCGGGTGATCCTCTCCATTCCCTCAGCATGCCGAGCGAGCTGAGGGCACCACTGGACCTCTGCCTCCACCAGACCTACGTACCAGAGTATGTCCTCTAGGGTAGAATATTCGCTGGCCGATGCGATGAGCCCATCTATGTCCATTAGCGCTCGGCAGCACTCCCATCCAAGGTTCAGAGGATAACTCCGGCACACCGAATCCATGGCCAACTCCAACACAGGTGAGTCCCAAAAGATGACACACAGAAAAGAAGGGGAAAAAAATGATGTGTAGGTGCACCCGCTAAATCCTCCTTTCTGGCTGGGTCTTTCTGTCATGGACCTCCCCATGCGCTTTTATGCAGCGCACAGAGTGGGGAGAAGCAGCACAGAAATACATAATAAGCACGTATACTGCGGCACCTAAACCCACAGGGAGGTCAGGATCGATCCGGGGAAACCAAGCTGGCTCGGCTCCTGACAAATACAGGTACATTTCAAAAAGAAAAACACATACAAAGTAGGTTTGTTTACATTGGAAGTTGCTTCTTCTTCTACTATTTCTGGAATGTCAGACAATTCTGCGCATGTCAAAATGATTTAGTCCATTCAACTATGTAATGCATGTAAACTCAAGTCATAATCGGATCAACCTAATAAAGGCTTATCTTATCTTATCTTATCTTAAAATAACACAGTCACAAGGTTATATGGAGAAACACATGGATTTACTGGATATACTGTATATCTTATTGCGTATTGCTGAATACATGTACTGTAAAAATATATATTCTCTGCATCAACAGTGAACTATACATGTATTCACTTAGTATAGCACTGGGAATTTTGACAATAAACCTTTGTACTTTTTGCAGATGTGTCTCCACTTTTTTGTGTGAAGATTACTACCAAGTGACACAAATATGAAAAGATTGAAACTCACAGTTCAGCAGTTTGAGAAATCACTTTTGGTTTGGTGTAAGTCTGCCAAAAGAATTATGAACCATAAAGCAGTTTCTGTTAAAATTTTAAATCCCATTAAACCCTAATCCAGGGGTGTCCAATCATGTGTCATGGAGGGCCAAGACCCTGCAGGTTCTCTCTTCTACCCAGTCTCTTCAGCAGGTGTTTTCACTGATCAGCAGTCAGTAGAAGAAATTCTGTGGAATCTGCTGTTTGACACTGGTTGGAGTTAAAGCCTGCAGTGTCTTAGCCCTCCATGGCACATGATTGGATACCCCTGCCCTAACCAATTATTAGAAAATACAGATGCTAATATGGCCCAGAATTCATCCATATACTGGTACTATCACTAAAGTCTGCAGTGTCTTCTGCACTGGCACATCCAACAATACAGTCTTCAGTAAATAAAATAATTGTTTTTGGTTACTTTTCTTAAAAATGAGCCATTATTTTCAAAGTCACTGATAAATGGTTTGTACTGTTGATTCTTTTCCCACTGGTGTCTTAACAGACAAAATAGAAAATCATGAAATGAACACATAAGTCACTAAATTGTTTATTACAATCAGCAGCAAATTCCAGATTATTTAGAATGTGCAAAATTCAAACTGTAAAAAAAAAAAAATAAAAAAAAAAAATAGGATGGCTCACACATGCCGGCCACGCTGCCTCACTGAGAACCAACTGGATGTGCCGCTCACACTAGTCCCGGTTCAGCAGATGTTCAGCGTGCATCTCTGTAAATAGTGACGCAAGGTCCTGTTTGGGGTGGCTCCTTTTCCTCTGGCCTAGACGAGAGAAATGGGTGGTGGATAATTAAAGCAAGTTTAAAACATATTTTGGAAATACAGTTGTTGCTAAAAGCCAGTGGTGGAACGTGACAAAAAAGTACTTTGTTGTTGTATTTAACCACAATTTTCATGTAGCTGCGCTTCAGTAAAGTAGATTTTACAAGGGCTGGGTTACATTTAGAATCATTTGTTTTTACTGTGGTCTCAGCTATCAGAATGAGTTAAAACATTCAGTGGAATGGAATCTAGTACTTTAACTGAAGGTGTACATCCCTCAGTTCAAGTATGGAGTCGCTCAGTCAAAATATGTAATTTTTATCAATAAAAGTTTAGCCACCGCTCTGTCACCGCTGTGTCACCCTGGCTTCAAGTGTGGGCGGTGTTTTGTACTTGTATTGCGAAAATATAAAAGGAAACACTACAATGGGTCTCAGATTTTTGTAAGGTGTCCTGTTATTACAATAATTCATGAGTTTATTGATAATAGACTATAAACTACACATATAAAGTAAAATATAATGGAGACTATTATATTCATAATAGTGCAAGATACACTATTATGAATATAACTCACAAAGGATCACACAAGTGATCTGACCTATACTTTAACTTAAAAAGCAAAGGATTTGAGTACTTTGTCCACCACTACTAAAAAATAACGGGATGTGCAACTTACCACTCATAACAGCTAAATATTGCCAGTGTCACAGCAGATGCTGGTCAGACTCTAAAACAAAAATGCACACAACTTAAGTACATGCACAGCATGAAAGTGCAACATGTAAAAAAACACCTTTTTCACCAGGATCACAACTAGCTTTTTTCATCAGACATTGTCAACACAAGCGCAAAATACAAGGAGAGCATGGAGCACAGAGATAGCATTGACAGCTAACTAGCTAGCTCATTATCTGCACAAGAGACAACGTTGTTGTCCGTTCAAAGTGAACTTTCTACTGTTGGGATAAGTAACATTAAAGATACATAATATCACATCACTCACCATCCTCTATATCCTAATGTCACGGCTTTCAATTGCTGAAGTGGGGTGCTCCGCGGCCATAAATTCATTTCAGGTGGCTCTGTCTAGTTCCCTCTGGATTCTGTCATCAGCTGAAAGGCACAGAAAACTCTGCTGTACGGCGGTGTTGATTTCTGGGGGTCTGATTTCTGTGAAGCCATTCTATCGCTGTTGTTTATACTTGCTTGCTGGCTCACAGACGAATCTTTGCAAATGGCGGCTCGAGATTCTGTAGTTAAGCCTCAAACGTTGCACCCATGATGTTATGTCCAGACCAATAAGTTGCCTGCAGTCTTTTTACATCACATTTTCAGGTCGGTACGGCATGCTTAGAACCACTTAGGAGCAGGTCCGAAAAATTGGGGTGGCAACCATTACAGTTCCTAATGGAAAAGACTACAAAGCGTATCGAACCAAATCGAACAGGGCCAAGCAGGTACTAGTGGAAAAGGGCCATAAGTGACGGTTCAGGGTCAACCTGATCCAACAATAACTATAAGCTTTGTCAAAAAGGAAATGTTTAATCCTATTCTTAAAAACAGAGATCAAGTCTATCTCCCAAATCCAGGTTGGCAGCTGGTTCCTTAGGAGAGGAGCCTGATAACTGAAAGTTCTGCCTCCCATTGTACCCCTGCCCAGCAGGTTCACAAGCAAAACAGATATTTGATTGCCTTGTTGTGCCAAATACATTTATTCTGCCAAAATTAGCTCTGCTCATATTTGATATATACTGTTTATAAATAGTATTTATAGGCTGCTCTTGCCAATGATGTATGGTGATGTCTGTGGGCTAAATGTTGATGACCCATCTTTATTTCACACTTACTTTACTTCTTTCTCTGATCACTCAGACACCACACTCATAACTGGAGGGGACTTCAACCTAGTATTAAATCCTGCAGTTGACAAGCTCAGTACAGCAAGGAATTATAGGAAATCACAGTGTGATGACATTCTTAAACAATAAATGACAACCATTTTGGTCTGAAACACTCCACTCATTGGAGTAAACCATATCAAACTGTTAAGAAAATACATGTCCTTCAAATATTTTGCTGTTAAATATTGATCATGGTGTACTTTTAGTCTTATTCTGATTGGCTGGTCAGAGAGGTGTGCACCCATGAGTGCTGTGGTGCTCCAACCATTGAGCTTTTTTCAAATTTCAGTGCCTTGGGCTCTGGGACAAAATATGCTGACCGCAGAGTGTTTTAGCATCGAGGGCACTGAGCACATTAAGTTCTGGACTATACAGAAAATAGTCATCCATAGTGGAAAAAAATCTGTTTGGTGGACAAGCAACCTTACACCTTCTTTTCACCAATACGCCACTCATTGTCTTGCCGAGACTTTCTTTTAGTTAGTAACTCCATAATGAGAGACATCATAGACACTGAGATTCTTGCTAGTCATGATGTCAGTGATCATTCACCGGTGTCTGTAATGCTGATGAATAAAAACCTGCAGCAACCACTGGGAACTGGAAATTTAATACATCACCACTCAAAGACCAAGATTGTATTAATTATTTTAATAAGGCATGGGAATCATATCTGGAAAATAATGAATGATCTGCCATGATATCACCATGCGTTCTCTGGGAAGAAGCAAAAGCGGTCATGTGAGGCAAAATAATATCTTTCTCATGATCCCCCCGTCAGGTCCAACATAAATCAGACAATTTAAATAAAGTATTAAAGTTATTATACAGCAAGAAGAGCCTATAAATAATATTTAATTAGGGCGGCGCGGTGGCGGAGTGGTTAGCACTGTGGCAGCACAGCAACTCACCCTTGGCCGGGGGATCCTGGGTTCGATCCCAGCCCCCGACCAACAGTGATCTGTGTAGAGTTTGCATGTTCTCCCCATGTCTGCGTGGGTTTACTCCGGGATTTCTCCGGTTTCCTCCCACATGCCAAAAACATGCAAGTTAGGTTAACTGGCATCAAAACTGGGGATTCTAAATTGTCCTTAGGTATGACTGTGAGAGTGAATGGTTGTCTGTCTCTCTGTGTTGGCCCTGTGATGGACTGGCGATCTGTCCAGGGTGTACCCTGCCTCTCGCCCAAAGATGCTGGGATAGGCTCCAGCCCCCCCCCCCCCCCCCCCCCATGACCCGAAAAGGATTAAGCGGAAGAAGATGAATGAATGAATGAATGAATGAATGCAGTATGTATCAAATAAAAGCAGAGTTCCTTTTGGGAAAGTAAATGTGTTTGGCACAACAAGGCAATCAAGTATCTGTTCTGCTTTCCAAGCTGCTGGGCATGACAGGTTAAAAAAGAACAAAAAAACAACCCTTGGCTTTCTTTCTTTTACAGAAGCATATGTAAAGTAAAGAGAATAAGACCTAACACTGGGCCCTGTGGAACTCTGAGACTGAGCTGTGAATTTGAAGAAAACTAATTACTGGCATGAAGAAACTGGAACCTACTGGATAAATATAATTTAAACCACTACAAGGAAGTTCCTGTAAGTCCAACAAAGTGTTCTAATCTGTTAAACACAATATTATAATCAATATCAAAAGCTGCACTACAGTCTAAAAGGACAGTACAGAAACAGGTCCATTATCAGATGGTCTGACCCGTCATTCAGGACCAGTGTGGCTAGAGAGACCCTACCAGGGGTAAGTTGCCCCTCAGCAACATAGTTCCTGGGATCATTAGCCCACGCAAACCCCTCCACCAAGATAAGGTGGTGATCCTTGGAAAGGATCTTTATTTTCCCAATTACAAATTATTTTGTATAATTATTAGTTATTGGAATCAATTAAATTTTTTAAACTAATTAATCACAAGCATTTCCCAAAATTAAATGCAAGTAAGTTCATGATTGTTGTTGTTTTTTTGTTTTGTTTTTAACTAGTTAACTGTGATTAATTGCAGGGGAAAATGACAGGTAGGGATTGAGTGACTGAGTATGCATAATACATAAATTGCTATTTTTTTTTTCAACATATAATCTTCTTTACCTCAGAATAAGTTTTAGAACATGTTTGGTCTGCTTGCTATGGAAGTCAGCCTTAACCTTGACAGTACTGCCTTGAGAGCTCTTATTGTGTAAAAATCTAAAGGAAGTCAACATGGTATTGGCAGTACTGTCCTTATTGTGGAGCGACAAATACATTTTGTGGCGTGAGATAGAGGGTAAAAAAACTGAACCTCACTCCCAAGGAGTGACAGTTGGCAACACTAACAGTACACAGTGACCTAGCCTAATATTTTATTTATTAATGTTTAAATTTACTAATCCATTGAGAATTTTCCCTGGCTCCATTAATTACATCATCATGGTGAGACAGTAAACAGATTAATGGTGTTAAAAAGTGAATGCCTACATGTATTTTCTAGTAAATATAAATTAAATCAATTTTACTGTACTAATAAATAAAAATGCCTTAAGGTAGTTTATGTTGTGATGTGAAGTTCTCTTTCTCACTGCTTCATTGGTAAATTTAGCACCCATTGGTTGTACACTACTTTTTAAAATGCATTTTGAGTGCACTATATAGTGAAAGAAATGGTAATTTAAAGATTTTGAACAGCACTACAAAATGGCTGATTCACTGTATAGGACTCAATTTAAGGAATGAGTGAAACTTTCAAACGCACCATGCTAGCCTCTCACTAACTTTTGGTAAGCAGGCCGCTTGCTGAAAATTCATTCCCCATGGTGTCTTTGTTTTAATGTCCAATTAAATGTAATCTACTGCCCAAATGTCTACATAGTATGACAGCGATACTCCAGAAAACTTATTTAAACACCCAGAATTAAATCAAATGAGGAATTTACATGTGGACTCTTTGTGCAGTGACAGACACCGTCCAGGCAGAACTTTTGTTCCGTGTGTCAAGTTTCACCATAGCAAGAAGTACTGTGGGGGCATTAAGTCGGCTTAATATTCTTTAATCTGTTAATCTGACTACCGTAATTAATTGCATTAACACGTTCATATTCCCAGCAATAATCATTAAAAATGTAAGAGAAATTAGGTCAAAGTTTTCTTTTCTATGCAGTCACAGAAGAGTGGGTGTTTGTGGGAGAGAGAAGAGACAGAGGATCATGTGGTCTATGTGCAAGCAGCATCAAGGCAAAACTTGTTTATTAGTTACTCTTCAGCAAGTTTTGACTGTGAGCAGTGGCTGCAGAGTCACCAGCTCTATGCACATGAGGTTTGAACTGTTCTGCTGACAGGAAAGTTTTTTTTTTCTTTGGACTGTGCACCAGAGACTTTTTTCCTTTGGCTCAACACGCTAGCCTATAGCTCACCAGCCTGATGTCACTGCCATGATGCTCCAGAGGCATGCAGTTAGAGGCTTGGGTCTGCATCGCTTGAAAGTCTGCTAGTGCCAGGGCGATCTGGAATGCTACTGTACCTGATGTTAGTCCCCGCTGTGCTTCTGCAAGCTGAGGTGATAAAGGAAAGGACGAGTTTATGGGGTAGTAGAAAGAATCCCTCTTCATCATCCTGAGGTACTCTGTTTTCCCTCATGAGCTTCAACTGAAAGAGCATCAAAGTAAAAAGCAAGCGTGCTTAAAAACACAAATTGAGGTGCGGTATGAAGAATGCACTCGAACTCTAACCCAGATTTAATTACCCTGGTGGTTTCTTTTTCTTTTACTTTTTCCACCCCATATCTGGTTCTCTCTTCATTTGTGAAAATCTCACTTTCAGTGAATTTCAGTAGCAACTCGTGGGTGATCTCACCAAGGAGGCAAATTACTCATGCAGACACACACCTATGCTTGTGAGGACCCTGAGACTTCAGTCATTTTCACACCTGAAAGTCCACACCAAAGTCAGGAAAAAAGGTTTTATTTTGTTAGATTTTTTTGGTCCGGTTAGAATTGGTTTCACTCCAAGTGGACCAAACTACGTAACACACATCTATGTGAAAATACCAGTTATGATTGGATTTCTGGAGTTATTTGATTATTCAAATGGTCATGTAAACAGAATAAGCCAAAAAAGGCCATGTAATAATCCATTTGTTCAGTGCATATAAACACAAAAAAACTGATTATTGGATTATCGGTTTATTCCCAGTGATCGGTTTATTGTGACCATGTTACCGGGGTCACTGTCCATTATGGATTTCAGCTTGTCCCATGTGCAACCCTCCACCACAGTTCCCAGGGTGTCCAGTCTCCTGCCCAGCACTGAGTTGGCCTTTTTAACCAGCTTGTCCAGGCGATTGCTGTTCTTAGCTGTCAGGCTGCCTCTCCAACACACTGCAGCATAGAACAGGGCCCTCACCATCACAGCCTGATGGAACATGAGGCGGTAGTCACTGTGGATATTTAAAGACCTGACCCTTCTGAAGAACAAGAGGCAGCTCTGCCCCCTCCCATACGCTGCCTCTCTTTGTTTGTGCCTCCATCATACAGACATGGTGACACCCTTCATGTTTCCAATCAGCATTGTAAAATCATAATTAAGAAGCTCATTTAAGCTAACCATCAGCAGCAAAGCAGTTTGAAAAACCAAGCAGCCAAATCCACAACTGACCCATTTAGTGGCCACATGACCTTTTCAAGTGCCATCATTTGCCTGACAGTGAAACAACATATCACAGCAGCCAAGTGAAGCAACCCATGAAAGCAAAATAGAGCTATCCCTGCACTGGTCCAAATGTACCAACCCCTTAGTGCAGGGAAGCAAAAAAGATACATGAAAAAATGATTGTTTTTACATTTCAAAGGCATCTCTGCAGTGGTAAAAATGATTTAGATAAATGCAACATACACTGCTTTGTCAGCCTGTGGTTATTAAAGTATTTTTATACTGCAGTGCCCACTGTCAGAAAGTATTTAAAAGAAGCCAAAGGTGAATAATAATACTGTTCCCTTTTCTTCTGCAGTGTCTTTGGACTATTGGTACAGTACATGAGAATAGGCCGCAGACCAGAGATAAAGAGTGCTGAACTGAGATGAACTGCAGTAGAGCTCCTATCTTTCCAGTTGCCCTTGCTTGAGGTAACAAACAGATCCTGATTCAAGAGTAAATCACCAAGGTAGAGAAACAATGAAATAATATTTCAGACAAATGGCTCTAATTCTGGGAGCAAAGCAATTTTCTGTTGTTCCAGACATTCTAAACGTCATACCTGAAAGCTAAAATCATAATATCATACATTTTAAAAATCACCTAAAGAAACGGGGAACTTTTTTTTTTTTTTTTAACTGATGTACAGTGTGTTTGTGTGTAAACCCGGCTATACTCTGAGTGCTTTGAAAGGATTTTACTCTGTATAATATGAAACAACAGTTATCTTTTTAAAAGTCCCCATGGCTTCCCAGGCTAAGGGCTTTTTTGCTTGTCAGATATGCATTCAAAGTGAGGCAGCTATAAACCCCATTTCACAACGACAGTTGCCTCATCCAAGCACTGCTTTTTTTGCAGTAAAACTGTGTTTTTCCGTACTTTGCATAATCAAGAACTCATTCGCTTTGTTGATAAAATAATTTTTGAAGATGAAAGCCCCCTTCTTGCTTCTGTTCTGGAGATGCCACTCTGCATGAATGGCCCTTGTTGCTGGTTTTACAGGCCCTTCTGGAGCCAATTTTCCTGATAGTCTCTGACCTCACTGTTCTTTTTATTTATTTTTTATTGGGGGAGGTTGACATGCAAATTAGTTAAAGCTTATTTTAATGACAATTTAGAATGACATACACATTGGAATACATGTAATTTTAAGGTAATTAATTGATATTTCATAACAAACTGTAAATCAATAGTAGCTGAAAATTATGTCCTGTTGGCCTGACACTTAACTGCAGGTGTGCTACCACTTTAATTTTGGGTATAATCATCAAGGCAGAATTTCAACAACCTTGAAACTTAAATTCTGAACAGCAAACCATCAAACTTCAGTCTGGTATTAAAATTGCCTTTTAAATTTTAAAAGACTGCATAAACACAAGCTACAAAAATTATTTTGTTCAACCCATTTACATACCCTGATGTAAGTACACATTTGGTCACCCTACATGTAACTGCGGGCCCTATTCCAGTGGTCTAGTCAACAGTTTATCAGTGTATTCACATGACGTCACAGAAGAGAACTCATGGCAGTTGCAAAACACTGAGTGGCAAAAATGAGAGGCAGCATTAGGGTTTATGCAGTAAACCCCCCAAAATACACACAGTATTCAGTCACAGCAGTACACAGAATACCTGCTTGCATTGCAGTGAGCTAATCGTATCATTTCATCTTGTATTAACTGACAAAAAATAGATAAATAAATAATCAAAGGCTGAACAAGTTCTTCACTTATGTGTGATCTTACCCACACATTGCTACAGTCAAGTAAACTGTGCCATTAATATTTAAAGTAAAAAAAAAATGCACTCTGTGTACTACTGTGACTAAATACTGTATTTTGTGTGATTTTTATGGTTTGCTGTATACAAGCTAAAGCTGCAACACGTGTTTGCCATTCAGTGCTGCATTCTATGGTAATTTCCCTGTAACTACCAAGAATTCTGTTCAAATACATCCCGTTTCTTGTCAGTGGTGCAGAACACATTTATGGGTGTGTCGAAGACCATTTTGCTATTAAAGCAGTGCAAAAACGAATTTTGTGTCAGGCACAAATTGCAAAGAGGCTGTCCTAATGCTCTTAATTATTCAGAGGTGTGTTTGGAGCATAGCATGAAAAAAAAAAAAAAAACATTTGCTGTCTTTGCTCTCATTCCCTTTAATAAACAGGGGCACAGGATTAAAGGTATGATTGTAATATGACAGCGTTTAAATGGGAGGACAAATCTGTTTTGTGCCAAGGGCAATTTGGGCTCATTAACAAAGTGAAAATGCATTTAAGGGCAAGGAGCTTAAAAGAAACTTTTCAAGCTCTTCGTCCACAGCCCTGTTCGCACTGGGAATGTAATCATAATTACACAATGATGAGAGCTGTACAATTCAGAGGTTATGTCAGTCTTTCTCTTGGTCCATGATTTTGACAGAGTTATACAGTTACAGTAGGTCCATCTATATTTGGACACTGACACAAGTTTTGTTAATTTAGCGGTTTACCAAACCATATTCAAGATACAGTTGTAGAATAGAATAGAATAGAATAGGCTTTTATTGTCATTGCACAGTTGTACAGTACAATGAAACTGTGGGTTCTCCACCAGGCTACTGCGTAATTAAGTATGAGAGAAGGTTTAGATAAAACACAGAGTTACAGAACACACGATTGAACACCATCCATCCATCCATCCATCTTCTACCGCTTTTCCGGAGGTCCGGGTCGCAGAAGCAGCAGTTCAAGCGGAGAAGCCCAGATTTCCCTCTCCCCAGCCACCTGCTCCAGCTCTTCAGAGAGGATACCAAGGCATTCCCAGACCAGCTGGGAGACATAGTCTCTCAACCGAGTCCTGGGTCTGCCCCGGGGTCTCCTCCCAGTAGGACATGCCCAAAACACCTCAAGTGGGAAGCATCCAGGAGGCATCCTAATCAGATGCCCATACTACCTCAACTGACTCCTTTCAATGTGGAGGAGCAGCGGTTCTACTCTGAGCCTCTCCCAGATGACTGAGCTCCTCACCCTATCTCTGAGGGTGAGTCCAGCAATCCTACGGAGAAAGCTCATTTCAGCTGCTTGTATTCGCGATCTTGTTCTTTCGGTCATTACCCAAAGCTCATGACCATAGGTGAGAGTAGGAACGTAGATTGACTGGTAAATCGACAGCTTTGCCTTAGAACTAAGCTCCCTCTTCACCACAACAGACCGGTACAACGTCCGCATCACTGCAGATGCTGCTCCAATCTGTCTGTCAATCTCTCGCTCCATTTTCCCCTCACTCGTGAATAAGACCCCAAGATACTTAAACTCCTCCACTTGGGGCAGGAGCCTGTCCCCAACCCGGAGAGGACAATCCACCTTTTTCTGGCTGAGGACCATGGACTCGGACTTGGAGGTGTTGATTCTCATCCCAGCCGCTTCACACTCAGCGGCAAACTGTCCCGGCAAGAGCTGTAGGTCATTGCTGGATGAAGCCAACAGGACAACATCATCTGCAATCTGTGGTCACCACCATTGTTGTAATTATAAGAATGTTAAATGCATGAGTGAACTGTGAGTGTGATAGTTTGTTTTTAGGGAGCAGCATCTCAGTTTCGTTGCATTGTTTATTAACAATGGAATGACAATAAAGGCACTTTGACTTTGACTTTGACTTTGACCAAGCATGACACCCTCTGTTCCCTGGCTGCGCCTAGAAATCCTGTCCATAAAAATTATGAACAGGATCGGTGACAAAGGGCAGCCCTGGCAGAGTCCAACTCTCACTGGGAATGAGTCCGACCGAGTGTTGGCAATACGAACCGAACTCTCACAACGGTCGTACAGAGACCGAATAACTCCCACAAACCCTCGAGAATTCTCGAGAGGGTAAAGAGCTGGTCCGATGTGCCACTGCCAGGACGAAAACCACATTGCTCCTCCTGAATCCGAGGTTCGACCAACGGCCGGACTCTCCTCTCCAGTACCTTGGCATAGACCTTCCCAGGGAGGCTGAGGAGTGTGATCCCTCTAAAGTTGGAGCACACCCACACGATTGAACACACAATTCAAAAATAGCCCAGGATTATGGAAATATACACAGGGTATGGTAGTGACTTCATGGATGGATCAATGTACATGAAAGTGCGGAGTGTAAAGACAGGTGTGTTATTGAAATATTTTAAAAGGTCCTCAGTTCTGTGCATGTCAGCATTGAGAGGGAAGGAGTGGAGCCTCTGACTATTTGCAGCTCAGATGGCCCAGGGGAAGAAACTGTTTTTCATTTTGGAGGTGTGGGACCTGATTGATCTGAACCGTCGTTGTTAGAATAACCTTGTGGTAGGAGGCAAGCAGGATTCTGGAAACTGAGATGACTTGCAGACCGCTTACACATTTATTTGAACAGGTCATTAAAATGGTAACAGCCATTTTAAAAAAGTCTCCCCCTCTGTCAGCAGCATGGTCCAGCAACCAGCTTCAGGTGTTAACTGGCCCCTTTGAAAGCCTGCCACTGATTGCCTTCTCAAATGCTCCATCCTAAAGGAAAGATATCTAACAAACATTCTTAAAAAAAACATATCTAACAAAATATATCCCATTATTAATATGCACAACTACTGTATATTAAAAATCCCAACCCTTTATTCTAATCACAACACAATTTAAACTACTTAATTTCACAAGTAATGTCATGTTCTGAGCTCAGATTTGCTCTGAGCTCAGACCCTTACTTTATGTTTCAGTATTATTTATCTGTAAAGTCTGTTTTTGGTTATTTTCTGGATTTGTATCTTGGTTTATTTTCCTGTTTCTTGGCAGAGCTCTGCTCTCATTTCACTGACACACTTACCAGCTGATTGCTGTGCTTCAGGTTCCTCAGCTACAATCAGTTAGTAATTAGGTCACCCTGCCACTTGCACCTGCAGCCCGTTAGTGCCCCACTATTTATTTGTCTGCTGCACTCTTCCCAGTGCGACAGCCAGCCATGAAGTTTGGACTGGACTGATTTCTTTGTGTTCCAGACATCCCTGCCAGTCCTCCAGGGATATCCAGCCCTGGAGGTATTCATCTGTGTAAGTTTTCTGTTGCCTTTTTTGTATGTGTCTACACAGTTATTGTTTTTGGACTTTGTGACTTTTTGTTATGTTTTTCTGTTAATAAATGTTCCTCACTGCAGTTAAAGCATTTGAGTTTGTCTTTTGCCCTGGAGGGGTTTTGTCTCCCCTACCTCAGGGAGGCAGGAAATCATGACAGATGGCTGCCGCCACTTAAAAACTCAGCTTCTGCAGTGAGGCATTTTTTTTTCCAGCTTTTATGTTTTGGACTCAGCTGGTTTTTGAGCTATCATGCCCCCAGCGCACCGGTTCTCAGCCAACAGAGGAGGATCAGTGGCCGGGAGTTCCAGCCTGGAGGAACGGTGGGGGCTCTCTTCATTCAGGACTGTGTCTCCAACGCTCTTGCCTCACAAAGCCCGAGGAGAATCTTCCAGAACGTGGAGGCTGCGGTCGGGAGACTAAGGGACCTTCCTGGACTGAAGAAGTACCCAGAGTTCGTGAATGTGTTGGCTACACTCACCAACCTACAACGGTCCTTCCCTGATCTGACGTGGGGAGAGCCTCCAGCCACAGCGGCACCCACACGGAAGTGCACTCCACGAAGGAACAGCTTTACTCCGCTCGCTCCTGCTCCAGCCACATCAGCTCCATCACACCAGCGTCGTCCTGTCCTGGACCACCGGAAGAATAATCCTGCCTCATTTGCAGCCTCATCCCAAACACCAAGCCCAGCTATTCCCACAGCAGACTTTTTTTCTTCCTTGTCAGCAGTTTCGCCTGCCCAACCTCCCGCTACTTCCGCTGCAAGGCCATTCCCCTCGGTGTCTCTACCTGGTGCCAAGAGGTGCTCCATTTCTTCACTGGCTACTCCCATCCCAGTGGTTAGAGGGGCGGCTCCTCATCGATCCACAGAGGGGCCCAAGACCACCTTAGCCACACTGAACGATGCCCAAATCACAGTAGCTGACAACATCATGATCCAGGAAAGCAGGCAAGTTTTATTTCATTCTATTTCTGTTCATGATGAAATGTCTTGCCTGATTCCTGGTAGGGAGACTCTGGGAGAGCAGTCTCCTGAGTTCTCCCCACCTGCTGCTGTAATGAATTGCCCACCTACCTTCTCTGTGTCTCCTCCTTCTCCTGAGTGCCCGCCAGCTCCAGCTCCACGTAGACAGAAGCATCCCACCTCAGATCGTCGGAGGGCTTCTTCAACCAGTTCAGCAGCCCTTCCCCTGGCACCGATACAGAAGCCTCCCATACCGGTACGGCCTTCGGTTCTTTTTTCCCCAGCTGTTCCTTCAGCTATCCTCCGCCCTGTACCGGCTTCTCCACGCTTCCCTTTGGTGCGCTCATTCACTGCTGAGAGGTCTTCCGCCTATTCCCCAACGCCGCCCACTTCCGCATTGGCAGAGCCGGCTACTCTACAATCCAATGAGAGAGTTAGGATCGTCAATGACACAGAGAGGGAAGACTGCCAGTCACCTGCAGCTGTTAACATCAAATACCGGGATGACAGGAAAGTGTTTTTTCATTCTATTCACAGTTATAATGATAAACCTTGTCTGTCTCCTGGGAGAGAGGCTCAGTTTCAACAGTTTACTGGGCTCTCTCATCCAACTGCAGCTATTAATTCTTGTCCTATGTTCTCCGGGTCTCCCCCATCTTTTCCTGATTGTCCGTCAGTCCCTGAACAGAGCCATTGGACGATGGAGGAGCCGGTGGCCCTGGAGGACCTAGCTCCAGAGCCTACATGGAGTCAATCCCCAGCTCCCACATCAGAGGAGTCTCCACTGTGGGTCATGGCAGCTGGGGCAAATAAGACTGCTGTCTCCATCATGCTACTGCGGAGGCCGCCGTAGCAGAGTTAGCTACCAAGCTGGACCCCCTGATGGCTGAGCCCAAGGCAACATCACCTTGATCGTCGGAGTCCTGGACGGCAGTGGAGCTTGAGTTCAGGCAAGAACTCTTTTGTCTTTCTCCTCTCAGTATTAGAGAAGTCTTGCCTGACTCTTGGTGAGGAGAGCCAGGTGAAGCCATCCGCTGCACCTGAGTTCGCCTCGCCGGGCTCCGCCGCTGCTCGTGACCATGACCCTGCTTTGCTTTGTGTTTTGTCTGAGCTCCCTTCCAGGGTCACCAGAGATGTTTCAGAACCACCAGATGTCTCCGAGGATCCGGGCTCACCACCGGATAATGCTGTGGGTCCAGCTTCCCCCGCTAAGGACATCGCGGGTCCAGCTCCCCTTCTGCCTGAGGCTGTTGTATGGGTCCCTCCGCAGGCTGAGTCTCCGTGGGGGCAGCGTCAAGGCCTGGGACCCTCGTGGGGGCTGCGCCCCAGTGTTAGCCCGACATGGCATGGACTCATCATGGGCATTATGCTCCAGCCCGGGTTCCACCATGGGTGCAGCGTTGACCTAGTTGGGGTCCACCGCAGGTGCAACATTGACCCAGTCGGGGTCCACCGTGGGTGCAGTCAGGGCCCAGTCAGGGCCCACCGCGGGTGCAGCTGAGCTTTAGCCCAAAGCTATCGAGGGTGCAGCTGTATCCCAAGCTGGAACCACCGAGGGTGCTGCCGGCCAGCCTGAGAATGCCAAGGCTTCTTCTTCACTGCCAGATGCCGTCAGGGTTCCTCGTCCTCCTCTGCTGGACACCGTCATGGCCCCCCTTCCTTCTCTGCCAGATGTCACTGTGGTCCCTCTTCCTGATGACATTGTGCACCCCCCCCCGCCCTGCTTTCCATCCTTGGCCCTTCCTGTTGGGCAGCGCCTCCTGGGTCATCCCTGCGGCCCTGGTGGCTTAAAAACTCAGGTTGGCCACCTGATGGATTGAGTCTGTGGGTCGGGTGGCCCATTTTCTCCAGCAGGCAGCCAGACTCTTTTCATCTGGCCATCCAGCTGGTCTGGGACTTTGGTAGGCCACCTGAATGGGTGCACCTTTCCGTCTGTTGAGCCTTGGACTCTGGTTGGCCTCCCAAACTCTGGTGCCTGGGACTGTGGGGGTTT
Source organism: Pholidichthys leucotaenia (assembly GCA_020510985.1). Classification (NCBI taxonomy): domain Eukaryota; kingdom Metazoa; phylum Chordata; class Actinopteri; order Cichliformes; family Pholidichthyidae; genus Pholidichthys; species Pholidichthys leucotaenia. The sequence goes on along the minus strand of CM035840.1, from coordinate 275,759,228 downwards.
TGGGGGTCTTACTGAGTGCAGGTGCGGGTGATGTACTGTGTCGTTTTTGCCCTCCTTAGCCTGTTCCCTCTTCCTCCCACCCGGGGTAGTTTTTTGGTTGTATTCCTCTTGGGGGGGGGGGGGGGTCTTTTTGGGGTGTCTGGTTTCCACCCCTTGAGGGAGTGGCTCTGTCATGTTCTGAGCTCTGATTTGCTCTGAGCTCAGACCCTTACTTTATGTTTCAGTATTATTTATCTGTAAAATCTGTTTTTGGGTTTTTTTGTATTTGTGTCTTGGTTTATTTTCCTGTTTCTTGGCAGAGCTCTGCTCTCATTTCACTGACACACTTACCAGCTGATTGCTGTGCTTCAGGTTCCTCAGCTGCAATCAGTTGGTAATTAGGTCACCCTGCCACTTGCGCCTGCAGCTCATTAGTGCCCCATTATTTATTTGTCTGCTGCACTCTCCCCAGTGCGGCAGCCAACCATGAAGTTTGGATTGGACTGATTTCTTTGTGTTCCAGACATCCCCGCCAGTCCTCCAGGGATATCCAGCCCTGGAGGTATTCATCTGTGTAAGTTTTCTGTTGCCTTTTTTGTATGTGTCTACACAGTTATTGTTTTTGGACTGTTATGTTTTTCTGTTAACCGTTTGAGTGTGAGATTTTGCATGCCCCTAGTGGCAGAGCGTGGTGCTGCACCTGTCATCTCACTCTGACATCCCCAGCTGCACTGAAGATTTGTACTGATTTATACTGATCTGCCAGTTTCAGAAGGTGGCAGACTCATGTTGGAGGACTCAATGGATGACATGTAATACACCAAAGAAGAAGAACTCCTCATTTCCATTTCCTGTTTTCATCCTTTTAGCCCAGAAAGCTAATATGGCCATGTCCCATCATCGTGCACAGTCACTTAGACGGCTTCGTACACGGAAAATAGCCCTGGGATACAAGCAAAATTTATGTGGAGTAATCATTAGACTTTGTAGATGTGGTAGAGACCGTAAATGACCGACAGAACGCAAAATAATGACCACGATGGGTGAAAATGCAGCGACTACGGCAGCAAGCGAGTCCCCTTAGCTGCCGGTAAGTGACGAATTTCTTTGTTTTTTTTTAACATTGTACTGATTTCTTGTTCATATGCTTTGAAGATAAGATGATAACGTACCTCTGTACAAAAAACGGTGTCAAAAGACTGAACCATTCTTTGTGTAAATATGTCCAAAGTCCACTTTTGACTGAGTTATGTAATTCAATATAGCTGTCGTGGCATTATGCAAATAGATGCGTAAAATCACTCCTATCTGAAACTTTGGATCATATATTACATCTTTCTTATTGACAGTTAAGCCATTATCTCTTACCACATTCAAGTTATAACCTTGGGAATCTGAACTATTTTATTGACAAAAAATATTTACCACTCTTGACCACTAGAGGTTATGTCGCATTTCGGCGACAGTCACACTCAAACGGTTAATAAATGTTCCTCACTACAGTTAAAGTACTTGAGTTTGTCTTTTGCCCTGGAGGGGTTTTGTTTCCCCTGCCTCAGGGAGGCAGGAAATCATGACAAGTAATTTAAAAGCTAAATATTTATCAAACTCCCCTCCTTTATCAGTAACTTGGTATTAACTGGAACCAATATAAGTGTGTTCACGAACCAGGGGACTCTTTTGTCATGAACACCTGGGACACAGGAGAAACACAAGGTGAGAAACATGAAACTATGCTTTCTACAGTGCCATATCTTATCTACATATTTCCTTTTGACTAGCTCACTCATATCCATTTCTTCTAAACCAACCTTCTCAGGACCAGTGAGCAAATCTACAACAAATTGCACTGCTTCATCAAAATACAATTGAATAATGGTTATTGAGTCTTATACTGTAGAGTCATTATTTAACATACTGAGAATTATTGTCCATTGACATTGACATATGTCCACCAAAAACATGTAGGTTTAGGGCGCTCGCGCACGCAGCGACCAGCAGCCAGTGGCTTGTCACCAGACTGCAAACCAAGTCTACCTACGGGTACAAATAAGTAACAAAAAAAAAAAAAAAAAAAAATGTGTATACACTACCGTTCAAAAGTTTGGGGTCACTTAGAAATTTCCTTATTTTTGAAAGAAAAGCACTTTTTTTCAATGAAGATAATTTTAAACTAATCAGAAATACACTCTATACATTGCTAATGTGGTAAATGACTATTCTAGCTGCAAATGTCTGGTTTTTGGTGCAATATCTACATAGGTGTATAGAGGCCCATTTCCAGCAACTATCACTCCAGTGTTCTAATGGTACAATGTGTTTGCTCATTGTGTCAGAAGGCTAATGGATGATTAGAAAACCCTTGTGCAATCATGTTAGGTCTGCAATGCTGTAATTGCTGCAAATGGAGGATTCTTTGACGAAAGCAAAGTTTGAAGGAAAAAATTATTATTTCAAATACAAATCATTATTTCTAACCTTGTCAATGTCTTGACTATATTTTCTATTCATTTTACAACTCATGGTGGTAAATAAGTGTGACTTTTCATGGAAAACACAAAATAATTGTCTGGGTGACCCCAAACTTTTGAACGGTAGTGTATATATACTATATGTACACTATATGTACTATATGTATATGTACTATAAGTAATGAAGATACCTTCATTACAGTCGTCCAGAGGGAAGCAGGTCAAACAGGTGGTGGATGGGATGCGAGGGATCAACTGTGATGGCCTTGGTCTTTCTGAGATAGGAGGATCTGGAGATGATCTTTTGGGTGGTGTTGATGACCCCCCTGCACAGCTTTCCTATTCTCAGCGTACCACACACCCAGACAGTAGATGAGCACGCTGTCCACTGTGCAGTGGTAGAAGGCCAGCAGGAGCTTCTGGTCCAGATTGTTCTTTCTCAGGACACGGAGGAAGTGCAACCGCTGCTGGGCTTTCTTCACCAGGGCCTTAGTGTTGACAGTTCAAGAGAGGTCAGAGGAGATGTGGGTACCCAGAAACCTGAAGGTGGGGACGGTTTCCACGCAATCACCATTTATGAAGGGGTGGTGGGGAAGGGGGGGAGGGGGGTCCTGTCTGTTCTTCCTGAAGTCCAGTATGAGTTCTTTGGTTTTGTGGACATTTAGTTTCAGGTTGTTTGCTTGGCACCACAGCAGCAGATTCTTTACCTCCGCCTTGTATGCCTTCTCATCATCATCGGTGATGAGTCCAACCAAGATGATATTGCTTCATACTTCATGATGATGGTGGCTTGTGGGTTGGAATGTAGTCAAAAGTATACAGTGAGTACAGTAGAGGGCTTAGCACACAGCCCTGGGGGGAGCCAGTGCTGAAAGACAGTTTGAAGGAGTGATGTGGGCCAAGTCTGGCTGACTGTGGGCAGTTGGTGAGAAAGTTTTTTTTTGTTTGTTTGTTTGGTTTTTTTTGTCCAGAAGCAGGTGGTGGTGGTGGGGGGGGGGGGGGTCTGGAGGAGGTGCAGTTTGTTGATCAGGATGCCTGGGATGATGGTCTTGAAAGCTGAGCTGTAGTCCACAAAGTGCATCCTCACATAGCTCCTTCGGTTCTCCAGGTGTCTCAGCACTCTGTGGAGTGTGGTGGCGATGGCATCTTCTGTGGATTGATTCTCCCTGTAGGTGAACTGGTGGGGGTCAAAGGAGGGGGGGGGATACAGTCCCTGATGTGGTGGGACACCAGTTGCTCAAAACACTTCATGACTACAGAGGTGAGTGCTGTGGGTCTGTAGTCATTCAGGCTGTTATTTGAGGACTTTTTGGGGATGGGGGTGGGGATGATGGTGGAGGCGTTGAGGCATGAGGGGACAGTGGTGTGTGTCAGGGAGTGGTTAACAGCTTGGTGAGAATCTCTGCCAGCTGGTCAGTGCAAGCTTTGACCTCCGCTCCTGGAATGCCATCAGGACCAACAGCTCTGCGGGGGTTCACTGCTCTCAATTTCCTTCTTACCTCATGCACCTGTAGAGGGAGAGGGGAGTGGGGGAGAGGGGAGGAGGGGGGCGAGTTGGGGGGAAGGGGCAGGGTGTGCAGTGGTGTGGTGTATTTAAACCGGGCAAAGAAGCTGTTAAGCTCCTCTGCCAGAGTGAGGCTGTTGTCTGATGTTGGGAGAGCTCTGTCCCCTGTAGTCAGTGAGGCCCTGGATGCCTCTCCACATCTGTTGAGGGTTGTTGTCAGTGAGGAAGCCCTCCACCTTCCTCCTGTGGTCATTCTTAGCATGTTTTATGCCTCTCCTCCGGTTGGCTCTGGCAGTGCTGTACAGAGAACTGTCCCTCCGCCTGAAGGCTGAGTTGCAAGCTCTAATCAGTGCCTGGACCAGTTTTGAATGACCCAGATGTGTTTAGTGACTGTCACATTTTCTACACAGCACTTAATATAGAAAAGGACGGACTTGGTGTAGGAGTCCAGGTCCTGCTGTTCAATGGCACATATAATCAAGATGACCTTAAAGTGAAAATGCTCAGCTTTAATTTGAGGGTATTCAGACCCTTGCGGTTTAGGAATTGAAACCATTTATATAGAATACCTCTTCATTTCTGGGGCTCAAAAAGTAATTGGACAATTGACTTAAAAGCTATTTCATAAGCTGCTTGAGCTATTCCTTCACTAATCCATCATAAATCAAGCAGAAAAAAAAGTCTGGAGTTGATTCCAGGTGTGGCATTTGTACTTGGAAGCTGTTGCTGTGAACCAACAACATGCAGTCAAAGGAGCTTTCAGTGAAATGACACAGACCATCCTATGGTGGAACCAACAAAGAATTCCATCAGAGAGATAGCAGAAATGTTCATCATCATCATCATCATAGCAGTCTGTGGTGGGTGACAATGACTGTTTAATTTAGGTCTGATCAGATTCCTCCACACAGCTCTGTCCTTAGCCTTCCGCTGCCAGGAACTCCTGTCTATATCCAATTTCTTCAAGTTTCTTTTTACAGTGTCTTTAAATCTGAGCCTTGGTCTACCCTGATTGTGTTTGCCCTCGCATAACTGTGAGTAGAGTAACTGCCGAGGGAGACGCTGGTGGTCCATCCTCTCAACATGTCGAAGCCATCTCAGGTTCATATGTATTGGCATGTCCTCCATTGATGGTAGACCAGCTCGTTTCAACACTTCTATATTGGTTATCTTGTCTTTCTATGAGATGTTCATTATGGCTCGAAGGTGTGTCATCATGTACGCGTGGAATTTCTTTACCTGCACTCTGTAGACAGTCCAAGTTTCAGCACCGTACAACAGAGTAGCCAGTACTGTCGCTCTGTACACTTTGCATTTCGCATGGATAGACACATGTCGATTGTTCCACAGTCTCTCCCTCAACTTTCCAAACACAGCACTCGCTCTTCCCATTCTGAGAGACAGTTCATCCTCCAGCCTAGCATTCTCTGAAACAGTACTCCCTAGATACTTGAAAGTCTTGCACTTGACTAGTGGCTCTGTATCAATGCTGATCTCTTCTGGTAGTGATGTTGATAATTGGAACTTTGGTGGTTGATAAAGGCACTCTGTCTTCTTGATGTTGATTTGGAGGCTGAATTGGCTAGCTGCTCTTGCAAATTTCTCCACCAAAGATTGCATATCTTCTACACTGTGTGCAACTATACCACTGTCGTTGGCAAAGAGCATTTCTCTTACTACCTTTATCGATGTCTTACTCTTGGCTTTAAACTGTGCCACACTGAACAACTCTGTGTCTTTCGTTGTTTGAATGTATACTCCTTCTGATGTGTCTTTGAAGGCCACCTCAAGCATGGCTGCTAGATATAGCGAGAAGAGTGTAGGTGCCAGCACACACTCTTGTTTCACCCCGTTGCTTACTGAAAAGTCTTTAGATACTGAACCACTCATTGCCACCTTTGCTTGCATACCTGTATGGAGTGCCTCGATCAGGCTGACAAACTTCTCTGTACAGCCATATTTCTTGAGTACCTGCCAAAGTCCTTGTCGCAAAACAGTATCAAAGGCTTCACTGAAGTCTATGAAGACTACATAAAGCGGCATGTTCTGTTCAATACACTTTTCTTGAACCTGTTTCAAGCAGAAAATCATATCCATTGTGCTTCTTACACTTCTAAAGCCGCACTGGGTTTCCGGTAGTACATTCTGAAAAATGTGTTCATTGAGTCTGTTCAGTAGTACACGTGAGAGAATCTTACCAACAGTGGCTAGCAGTGATATACCTCGGTAATTTCCACAATCTTTCCTGTCACCTTTCTTGAACAAAGGCACAATGCTTGCATCCTTCCAGTCTTGAGGTACTTTCTGGGCATCCCATATCTCTTGGATGAGCTTGTGCAGGCAGTTGCTCAGCTGAACACCACCACATTTCCACACTTCTGCTGGAATTCCATCCCTTCCTGGAGCTTTACCATCCTGTGTTGTCCTGATAACTGCCATTAGTTCATCAAAATTTGGTGGTTCATCCAGACTTGATACAGCTGGTCGCTGCACTAGAGCTGACATAATGCACGGCTCAGGAGACACACACGCAGGTTCAGAGTAGTTCAAATAGCTTTATTAACCACAAGTGTGTATGGATGTGTGTCTGCGAGATGTGGATGTATTGGTGGTGGCGTCTGCGTCGGGCACGGAGGCAGGAGACCGTACAGCCGGACAACCCTATGGGAGAAGCACAAGGAGAAGGGTGACGGGCACACACCAACACAGGAGATGATAAAATAGAGATGAGCTTACTTGGAGTTAGCAGGTGGCTGGCACAGCAAGGACGGGGTCCGGTAGACAGCGACCTGGAGAGCCCGGTGCAGCAGCGAGGGAGTGGAGACGGAGAGGAATGGTCCGCCGCCGGGAAATCCACCTGTGCACAGGGAAGCAGACTTGAAGAGGAAAAGGTAAGGGCTTCTTACCGATATATTTGCTGAAGTGGTAGAGGTTACTCACAGCAGTAGCGACGAGCGAAGTCTGACGGCTTCAGGCCGAAGCCCAGGGCGAGGCGGCTTAAATCCCTCGCCGCTGATGATGTGCAGGTGTGCGTGCAGCTGGCGCCGCAGATGAGCGGCGAGGCATGACAAGAGCTTCTTTAGCCTCTTCAGTGAGATCTCCAGGGTTGTTTAGTAGTTGGTCAAAGTGGTCTGCAAATCTGTCCAGGAGCTTGTCTTTCTCCTGCAAAACCGTTTCACCATCCATAGCCTTTAGTTGGATCAATCCTCTTGGTTTAGGGCCGTAGATTTATCTTAAACCTGTGAAGAATGTTTCCATGTCCTTCCTGTCTGCTGCAGTTTGAAGTTCCTCCGCTTTTTCATCCCACCAGTTTGACTTCATCTCTCTGGTGTACTTCTGTAGCCCACTCTGAGCCTTTGAGGATTTCTTCTTCTTTGACTTTGTGTTAAACTGTAGGTTTTCCTGCCTAGCTGTATTCCCCGCTTCTAGTAGTTTCTTCAGGTGTTCATCATGCTCATCAAACCAATCTTGATGTTTCATCTCAGGGTGGCCTAATACATCACTCACAGTCTGATACACTGTATTCTTCAGTGTTGCCCATTTCTCTTCTATGTCATTCTCTGAGTTGTTGCTGTCCCAGTTTTTCAAGTTTTCATCCAATTCCTGTGTAAGTTCTTCCTGCTTCTTTTCGCCTTTCAGTGCACTAGTGTTTAGCTTCAATGATGGCTTTGCACCCGTCCTTCAGTGCTGTTTTCGTCTCCAAATCCTTAATCCAGATCTCAGCATAACATGATCAGTACCACAGTCCATGCCTGTCATTGCTCTGGTGTCCAATTCATCCCTTATGTCTCTCTGCCTGACTATGATGTAGTCTAAGAAGTGTGAGTGCTTGGATCTTGGGTGCATCCTGGGTCTTCTTGTGTGTGTCCTTGTGCTTAAATAGAGTGTTGGTTATCACAAGGTTGTACTCTGAACATAGTGCAAGTAGAAGTTCCCCATTAGCATTGCACTTGCCTACTCCATGACTGCCTAGCACTCCTTTCCATTTCTCAGTGTCCGAATCAACTCTTGCATTAAAATCTCCAACGAGTATCAGCCTGTCATCATTCGGTACACGCCTGATAGTCTCACGTAAATCACTGTAGAACTCTTCCTTCACCTCCTCTGTGTTGGTCATTGTTGGGGTATATAAACTGATGAGTGTGGCATACATCTTCCGCTGTAGTGGGAGTCTCATAGTCATTATCCTGTCATTGATTGGCACTGGTTCCTCATCAAGCATTGCTGCTATCTCCTTTCTAACTGCAAAGCCCACTCCTGCTTCTTTCCTTTTTTGAGTTGATCTCCCACTCCAAAAGAAGATGTAACCATGGTCTTCCAAGCTGTCATATCCAGGCAATCTTGTTTCATTAAGTGCAGCTACGTATGTCTACATTGTACCTGTTCATTTCCAGGGCCACAAGCATGGTCTATCTTTCTGGGCGCTGTGATGTTGTTCTGTCCAACAGAGTGCGTACATTCCATTCTGCTACACACAAGGCTGCTGTTTTCCCCTTCTTTTGTATTCCAGCTCCTAGCTTACTTTTTGCTGCCTGTTGGAGTGTGAACAGATCAGCCTGGACCTTATAAGCCAGGGCGATGTCCGAGCCGGTATGAGTTGCTTTCTGATTGACCATTTCATGAAACTGCTTGCAAAGTATTTGAATACTGCTAGCAGCACATTCTTGGCAGATAAAGGTATTATCAGTGGCAAGGACAAGCCAAGACAAACTGACTCCAGTATCTGTTTTTATCTCTGCTCTTTGTGTAGTGCATGTCACAATGCACCGACTGGCACAGTCCACCACAGACCTTGCGACAGATGTGTTTATCTGCCAGGATGTCCAGTCTCACCCCGTGTAACTGGGAGTGGTCCACCACAGACCTGTGGCAGATATTATTTTTAGTTCTGACAGGATGCCCTGTTTCACCCTCCACACCCTCGGAAGGGTGGGGATGCTGGTTGAGGCACTGACGGCCCAACCCCTGAGACAGGTAGTACCGGTTTTCATGGTTATCCGGTAGCAAGCAAGCCAATGCCTGACCTGACAAAAAAAAGGGGGGGAGGTGGGCATGTAAGTCTCAGTTAAAAGCTGCCAATTTCTGACCAAAAAAGTGAAATTTTATGGGTAAGAACTGTTGATTAAGCACTGAATAAATGCACAAAAAAAGTATATTTTTTGAAATTATGGACTTCTAGCACTTAAAGGAGAGATTTGAAGATAATAAAAATCACAATAAAATGGAAATGGTAGAATTAATAAAGGCTGCAGTACAACAAGCTATTTTTACTCAATGCAACTAAACTAAATTGAACAAATCTTCCAAGGAAATGAATTGAAACCCTTTTCAGTAATTGAAAGTTAATTTGTAGTTAAAATATAAACAACAAAAAAGAAAAGAAAAGAAATTATTAAATAATTGTCTACTACTCTTAATAAAACAGTGTGACACACCCCCCCCCCCCCCCCCCCCCCAGGGTACAAACTGGGAACAGCAGTTATTTCATTAAAAAATGGAAGCCAGAGAGCAACTCATACCAGCTCGGACGTCGCCCGGGTTAACAAGGTCAGGAGTTCCTGACAGCGGGAGGCGAATTACAGAGCTGCATGGAGGAATCTGATCAGACCTAAATGAAACAGTCATTGTCGCCCCCGACAGACTGTTATGATGATGATGATGATGATGATCCTTTCAGACTTTGCAGATTCATCTCACAGGCAGTATGTTTGACACCCCTGCTGTAAACTAAGTTTTTATTGAGCATTAAGCATTAGCGTTTTCTTTTCTTATTTCATATGCAGAAAATTTATTCAATACTACACTCAACTCAGAAATGGCCAGATGAATTTTGTGAACTGCATCCGTCCACTTATTCTTACTTTTTACTCTAAACCTGTGCGCAGCGACAAAATACATTCACAAGACGTTTTTGCTCTGAGTGAATTAAATGCTGGACTACATATAAAATGAACAGAAAATAGACACTCAGAATGGGGGGAAAAAATGCAATCAATGGACAGACAGCCGATGCAGCACTTCTTCTTCTTCTTTCAGCTGCTCCCTTTAGGAGTCTCCATCTCCCTATCCCTACCATCTTCTTCTGTAACACCAACCCTCTCCATGTCCTCCTTCACTACATCCATGAATCTTCTCTGTGGTTTTCCTCTTTTCCTCCTGCCTGGCAGCTCCATCTTCAACATCCTTTGTCCAATATATCCACTATCCCTCCTCTGCACATGTCCAAACCATCTCAGCCTTGCCTCTCTTACTTTGTCTCCAAACTGCTCAACCTGAGCTGTCCCTCTGATATACTCATTTCTAATCCCATCCCTCTTAGTCACTCCCAATTAAAATCTTATCGTCTTCAACTCTGCCACCTCCAGCGCCACCTCCTGTCTTTTTGTCGGCACCACCGTCTCCAAACCATAAGTCATAGTAGGTCTCACTACCATCTTGCAAATCTTCCCTTTCACTCTTGCTGCTACCCTTCTGTCACAAATCACCCCTGACACTCATCTCCACCCACTCCACCCTGCTTGCACTCTCTTCTTCACCTCTCTTGTGCATTTTCCATTATTTTGGATGGTTGACCGAGGTATTTAAACTCATCTACTTTCACTACTGCTACTCCTTCTATCTTTACTGTTGCACCTGCCTCCCTCTCATTCACACTCATGTATTCTGTCTTGCTTCTACTGACATTCATTCCTCTTCTCTTCAGAGCATACCACCACCTCTTAAAGTTCTCCTCCACCTGCTCCCTACTCTCACTACAGATCACAATGTCATCTGCAAACATCATGATCCACGGAGACTCCTGCCTGGCCTCGTATGTCAACCTGTCCATCATCATGGCAAACAAGAAGGGGCTCAGAGCCAAACCCTGATGTAATCCCACACCCACCTGGAATCCATCTGTCACTCCTACAGCGCACTTCACCACCATCTTGCTGTCTTCATACATGTCTTGCACCACCCTCACATACTTCTCTGCCACTCCTGACTTCTTCAAACAGTACCACACTTCCTCTCTTGGCACCCTATCATATGCTTTCTCTAGATCAGGGGTTCCCAAACTTTTTGGCCTGCGACCCCCAAAATAACGGTGACAGAGACTGGCGACCCTCACTATCACCAGAGGTGACTGATACATAAGAAAATGTGTGCACAGTTTGATATATCTGTGAATTCATCTAACTGCAAAGCATATTTCCTTTTCTTCACTCTGTCAATCAGCTTACACTTTATGTTCTGGGCCATGTCAATGATTCGCAGGGATATGGTCCTGTCAGACAGTGACACTGCTTCCAGCTCCCATGCCTGTTTATCCCCATGCATTGTCTGACTCATAGTGATAGCAGCAGGTTTTAGTAGGGTTTCTCCAATTGTGTGTGGCTTTTTTGCCTGTGCAGTTAAATATGCCACCTCATATGATGCCTTTTGCTTTGGTAGTAGTTGTTGTTTGGTTAGCTATGACTTTTGGCCTTGCAAATTCAATCCTCTCCTTTCGGCGGAAAAAAATCTGCTGGTTTAGCGGCAAGAGATGGGTGCTTAGTTTTCAAGTGTCTGAGCATTTTTATGGGCTTTAAACTCATGTGCAAGCACATCGGTGCACTACACATTGGGAATGTTGTACTTCACTGATAACGATGCATGAATCCATACTTAATATATTCTTCTCTATACTTGCGACACTTGGAGGAAGGCTGGTTCGACTGCTTATGGAGCCCTATGGTGCTGTCCACCTCCTCCGCCCACGCCAGAAGTTGATAGCCTTTCTGACAGCATTTCTCCACTCTCATCTGCTACCGTCTCCGCTGAAATGTTAGCAGAAATGATAGGAGTGGACAAGCTGCTGTTTTTAAAGACAGTGCCTGCTGATGAACATTGATATCAATCAATGTAAACTTGCCAGCTTGTAGCCAGTGGCTAATTTCCATCTGTTGTCCAAGGGTTACTTTTTCCTTCCCCTATTCAGTTATTCTGAGCACCAAGCTAGAGTGTGGGAAGTACCATTTTTATAGTGGCTGTGTCTCAATTCAGGTTCTGCATCCTCCAAGGACACATTTCTAGTCCAGGTACGTCACTGTTCTGCGTACAAGGCTGTCCCATTCCGTGGGTTCCTTCACATGCGGCCGACAACTGCAGCCTTCAAAACCCCGGAAATGGAGGCTACATTAAGAGTATCCTTGTGGCCTTAACATATCCCAGCATTCAGCGTGTGGCTCAGCCTGGCTTCTTTTTTTTTTTTCTCTTGGCTCAGGCAGAAGCAGAAAGAAGTCAGAAACTGTTCAAAGTATTTTTTTTTTTTTGCTTGAATTATGCAGCGGTTTGAAGGTGAAAACACCAATAATCCAGAAAACAGCAACATCTGATTAAGTTCATCTGTGGTGGACCCTCAGGGCCAGCAATGCCTTCTCTGCTGGCCTAAACACTCTCAGTTACATTTACAACCTTTACAACATATTTGCTCCATGAGGATGTATTAAATTATTCCCAGTAGTCTATTCTCTTCATTTTGTGGCTTTTCTCTTGGTTGTACTCCTTCCAGTAGTGTAATGCATGTTAGTGTTTTTTTTTTATCCAATCGCATTTCAGCCATCTGTGTTCCCAGGATCAAGCAAATCTGCCTTGGGCCTTCAGGAATTAACAGTGCGGCTCTGTAGGTTAAATTAACTGTTGAACTTATCGTATTGCTTCACCAATCAGATGTCTTCTCTACGTCCAGTGGTATGCATAGAAGGCATCCGAGAACGTTGACATTTTCACATCTTTTGATTGGATGGTAAGACTCCTCCACCCACAATACAAAAGATCCTAGCTAGCAAAACTCCAGTGCAAGGACTTGCTTAAACAGCTAAAATAAACAGTGTCAGTATAAATGTAATAGTTGTTTTTCCACCAACAATGGCTGACAGGTGAGAGGAAAATGATTTGGTCGTTGATATTAAAAAAAATAAATTTTCCAGACGACCTGGTCATTGTGAAGAGCGGTCTACCAACCCTGAAGCTAGCAGGCTCATCTCAGCCGGGGAGAGGATTTGTCCGTCACTTCCATATTAACAACGAGCGGTTTCCTTGGATTACAGGTTTTGAGGAGTGCTGCAGATTATCTTGCTGGGAATGCCTGTTGTTTGTACCTGATGGAGTCGATACTTGGAGCCAGACAGGGTTTGCAAACTTGAGCTGTGTGTCACACCATGACGATTTATGCAGCATTTGCCAAACGTATAAAAATTGGTCTAAAATGCTGGGATATGCCGAATTTGTTATGACCCGAGCACCGGTTCTGATCGCGCTCGGGCTAAAGTTCTTCTCGCTGCCGGCCTTGACAGCTGCGGGCTGTATTCTGGCCTCACCGGGCTCTTATTGTGAAAGTGCTCGGTGGGGCTTCCGCCTGTCAACGGCCAGTCAGCTGATTGTCATTACCGTCGTTAGTGGGTTGCCCTTTTAAGCCTGGCACTGGCGACGGTAAGACGGAGGATTATCAGTCTATTCTGGTCAACGTTACGTCTGAGTGGCTTCATCCTGCCAAGCCCTGGGTCTGCGCCTCTTCATTCCTGTGAGTGCCGCAGACCTTCATGTCAGGTCTGTTATCTTGTTATGTCACAGTTAGCTCGTAGCGGCTGGGTTAGCCCTACGAGCCCAAGCCTCTGTCGTGTGTTTGTTCGCCCTTATGGGTTCATAGTTATGTTTTGTCACGTCAGGAAATAAATTAACATCTTTGCCAAACTCCCTGGTGAACTCTGTGGCGTCTCTTGGTGATCCGCGAGGATCACCGCATGACAGTATAATCCTGCCTGGTCGTCCAAACGGGGGCGCCGCATTGAGACGCCGTTTCACCGGGAGTTTGTGCCTTTTTTTGGACTGTTGTTTCTTCTCGCTCGGGTGTCAACATCTGGGAGAATGCCGTCACCCAGGGGCCGCGGTCGGCGCCTGGACCAGGAGGTAGCGAGCACGCTGGAATACGCCGATGGGGCGCTCCTCGCCGCTACATTTGACGACACCTCCAGTTATATGCGTTGGCATCTGGGCGTCGCTGAGGAATACCTGGACAGCCTTCCCCTCGACTACGACGATCATCCGGAGGTGATATCGAGGTGGGAGGAACTCGCCGCTCAGCGCAAGGTTCTTCGTGGGCTGGAGGAGGAAGAGAGCGGGAAGCAGAGGAGGAGGCATCCTCGCTCCCCACGTTGGTGTTCCGTTCCTGTCCCGGAGCAGGTCCAGGAGTTTGCGCTGTCTGGGGGCCGACGAGGACGTCGGCGTAACGGCACGGGCAATCCTCAGCGGAATCCCCGGCTGGACTCGCTGCCGGCGTATCCCGTCAGTGAATCCTCGAGAGCGGCCCCACCTCGTTGTCCTAGGGGGCCCTCTGTCCCCATCCAGCGGGGAGAAGGAGGAACGGCGTCCCCCATAGCAGGAACCATCTCTGCCCCTGGAGGAAGGCAAGTGATCGTTTGTTTGTCACATCTTAACAATGATCTGCCTTGTCTGACTCCTGGGGGCGAAGTTCGGGGTTCGCAGCCCCCCGAGCTCCCTCCACCTGCTGTGGATAAAATTATTAAACCTACTGCCTCTGTGTTCTCCCCCATGGAGCGGTCCGCGACGCCAGGCCAGTGTCGCCGGACGAAGAGGGCCCCTGCAGTGCTGGATAGCCTGCATCCGGCCCTGCAGTCACGTCGTGGAAGGAGGAGAGGAGCGGACTGCGGCCCGGAGCCTGAGCCGACGAGGAAGCGTCCCCGGGTCTCCTCGCCGGAGCGGTCCGAGTCAGTGGGTCGAGGGTTCCCTGCCTCCACGCCATACGGGTCGTCGGCGTGGACAACAGCATGGGAGGAACCTGAGGCTGCAGATGTCATCGTGCCAGCTGCGGAGCCCGACGCAGCTGAGTCCAAGTCAGCTGACGAGAGTCGCCCTGAACCCGGATCGTCGGAGTCCTGGGTGGCAACGGAACCCGAGTGCAGGCAAGTGCTCCCTCTTATGTCTCTGTCCTCTTTTGTTGAGCATTTTTGCTTGCCTCTCGGGGAGACGAGCGAGGAGCAGCCGTCTGCTGCGCCCGAGCTCGTCTCGCTGGGTTCCGTTGCTACCGGTGATACTGATCCCGGTTTTCCTGTCCCCGAGCTTTCTTTTAGTGTCGCCGGCGGGGAACGGGTCGGAGTCACCGAGGTGGAGGTCCCAGGTTCGGGGATGGAATTCGTCAGCGGAGCTGCACCGGAGGCCCAATCGGGTCCCACCGCAGGGGCGGGTTCGGCCCAATCGGGGTCCGACGTGGGTTCGTCGGAGGCCCAATCGGGGTACACCGCGGGTGCAGCTCTGGCCCAATCGGGGCCCAACGTGGGTGCAGCTGGGACCCAATCTGGGTCCAGCGGTGATGCAGCGCGGAGCGGATTCTTGGCTCGCCCTGCTTATCGATCCACTCGGAATCACCGCCCATTTCCATCATCGCCGGGGGGCATGGGGGTCCCTGTTCACTCACCCCGGTTCTCCAGAGTTTTGTTCTCGTCAGGGAGGCTGCTGCGGGTTGTTAGATGCCCTGGACTGGTGGCTGAGGGACACGGGTCGGCCGCCGGAGGGACTGTTTCGCCGGTTCGGCGCCTCGGTTCGGAAACCCGACCTGTTATGTGTGCCATGGGGCTACCTAGTTCGACCACCGGAGAAGCGGACGTGCGGGACTTTGGACTCTGGTGAGCCGCCTGGTCCGCTTCCGTTGACCAGAATCAGAATCAGAATCAGAATAAACTTTATTGCCAAGCATGTAAAAAACACACGAGGAACTTGACTTGACATTGGTGCGCATGCGCGCGACACAACGACACGGCAGCCATAATAGGCGCCTCATCAAACAGAGATAGATAAGAAGGGGAGGGGAAGGGAGGGAACGACACAAGGGGGGAGGAGAAAAAAAAATTTCGTTATCAGAATACAGCTTATTTTTTAAGCAGATTATGATTACAATGAAAAAAAATCTCTCAATAGCACAGAGCAACAACTCAGAATTTCACAAGACACAAGAGAGCAGTGTACAGTATATCTTTAATCAGTTCATGAATCAATGTGTGTGCGGTGTTGAGCAGTGTTGATGATAATAAGAGAGACCCAAGGACCCTTGGCAGAAGATGTTTTGTCTGTCTGGCGCCCAGTCTTATCTGGCGCTGCAGCTGGCTGTCCAAGGCCTTGTGCTCATGATTTTGAAAAAACACAGTCTGCAGACAGCCAGGAGGAATTTTCATGGGGAATAATAATGCCAAATAGGACTGATCACAGAGAAGACTTGTATTTCTTCTGTAGATTCAGTACATTAATCCCTCATTGCGCAGCTTTGAATTCGTCGTGGAAAGACCTGAGCGAACCCATGATGTAATCCACCTTACGAGACAGTTCTCCAGTAGTCGCTATCAGGGTCTTCTCCAGTTTCTCAATTTGTTGGATGCACCTCGCCTGGCCAGCATTTTGATAGGTTGAATCCATCTTCAGCAATTTGCGGTAAACCAAGACAATTCCCGTCCCAATCAGAATTATCCCAATCACCAAGATTACGAAGATAAACAAATCTTCAATATCTTCGATAGAGAGATTAGAGAGACACAGCATTTTCCAATTACCTGTGTCACATAGATAGCCCACTGGAGCCGTTCCAGCGGGGCAGACAGCTTCCCCCGGAGCACTTTTCCTTGTTGAAAAAATAGTGTCAATTGTGTTCAAAGCCCAGCTTATTAACTCCATAATTTCTTTTCGGCGGTCGCAGTTAGACGCAGACAGACAACAGCAAGCTGGGATCCAGTAGTAGGAGGGGAGGAAAAAGTCAGCAGGAGAGAAGAAAAAAGCGTCTGCTCTCTTGGGAGGGCGGAAGTGAAATATCAGACCATCGGACGACATAAACTGTCGGGGGGTGGTAGTGGTCCCTGGGTGTCTCTGTATTTGTGCCTTTTTTTGTCCTGGTTATGTTGTATTTTGTGCTCATGCTTTTGTTTTGAAAGCCATAGTCTAGTCATAGTAATGTTATGTTAAGCATTTTTAGATTGCTTCAAGTGTGTTTGCAGTAGCCCTGCTGTTTTTGTTTCATAGTCTGGTATGCTCTGTTTTTTGTTTTTTCATGTTAGGTCAGGTATGAGCAGGTAATGTTCTCGTATTTAGTTTATCTGAACCTGTAGTTCTGGGTTTTGTTTTCCTTTGTGCATTTTTTCTTGTTTGTCTTGTCATTGTCATTGTATGGTTTTTTTGGGTCTTGTCATTGTATGGTTTTTGTCTTGTTCATGGGTTGGTTTCTCTCCCTCCGCACCTGTCCCCCAACCTCCCACCCTGGGGGGGGGGGGGGCAGGGTGGTTCCTTGGGGTGTTCGGAGTCCGCCCGTGGAGGGAGGCTACTGTTATGACCCGAGCGCCGGTTCTGATCGCGCTCGGGCTAAAGTTCTTCTCGCTGCTGGCCTTGACAGCTGCAGGCTGTATTCTGGCCTCACCGGGCTCTTATTGTGAAAGTGCTCGGTGGGGCTTCCGCCTGTCAACGGCCGGTCAGCTGATTGTCATTACCGTCATTAGTGGGTTGCCCTTTTAAGCCCGGCACTGGCGACGGTAAGACGGAGGATTATCAGTCTATTCTGGTCAACGTTACGCCTGAGTGGCTTCATCCTGCCAAGCTCTGGGTCTGCGCCTCTTCATTCCTGTGAGTGCCGCAGACCTTCATGTCAGGTCTGTTATCTTGTTATGTCACAGTTAGCTCGTAGCGGCTGGGTTAGCCCTACGAGCCAAAGCCTCTGTCGTGTGTTTGTTCACCCTTATGGGTTCATAGTTATGTTTTGTCACGTCAGGAAATAAATTAACATCTTTGCCAAACTCCCTGGTGAACTCTATGGCGTCTCTTGGTGATCCGCGAGGTTCACCACATTACAGAATTTTGACTTTTGGCTATATGCATTGTGTATCCATAACGACTTTGACACATAATTAAGTAATAGTAACTTCCAAGGTTGTCATAGCCAGGAGCGGCACTGGGGTTAAGCTCCCAGTGCTCATAAAATGCTCCTTATGGCGTGCGTCTCGAAAAGCCTCTGACAACTAAGTCCAACTCCTAACCTGCCCGTGTGGTTCAGTCTCTAAGCCCGGCGGAACTGCTTTTACTAATAGGAGAAGGGGCGAGGGCGGATCTCTGGCGCCTTAAAACCAGATGCTTCGGGTAGATGGTGGCTCGTCAACCTGGGAAGGTAGCCCATCTAGGGGAAGGTAAGCCCTGATTTCAAACCTCCGCTGCCTTGTGGTATACCCGGTCACGGGAAAGGCTTCGGGAGTCAACCCTGAGGAAAAAGTTAGAGCCCCTAAGGCAGTTCTCTGTTGTGCTCAACATCGTTCTGGCAGCTCCTGCAACGGCGCTGGTGCCAAACTGTAGCAGCCCTGCTGTTCCTTTGGATTCATCAGTGACGTGGAGAGGGGGGACATGCTGCATGGGCAACATCTTGTCCTCCATATCTTCCTGCCCAGGCTTGAATCCTACCAACGCCAAACGCTGGAAGGTAGAACATCGGATCACTGGAGAGGACACTCCAGCTTCACCTTTGGCGTAGACAAAACACGGGGAATGACAGTTACCGGTTATAAGCCACCGCTCAATTGGCGTAGAGCGCGGCGCCAGGGGTTGTTCCCGATGGTGGGAGGGATCATCGGATCTCACTGGACAGCTACCGCCTGCCTCAAGCTGGGCAGCCCCCAGCCAATAAGGTGTTGTCCCGCCACAGCTTGCTTTCCTCATTGGGTGCATGGGGATGAGGAGAAGTCCGAACAGCAGGCTGAGAACCTTCGCACCAGGCAAGACAATAAAACAAAAGAGACCAACTCTAAAACTGGGAACTTGGAACGTCCGCACTATGATGACAGGACTCACTGCTAACCTCAAGGACATCAACGACACCAGGAAGACTGCCATCATCAATAATGAGCTGAAGAGACTGGGAGTGGATATCGCCACTCTCCAGGAAACACGGTTGGCTGACGTAGGCACACTGAGAGAGAAGGACTACACGTTCTACTGGCAGGGAAAGGGCAGTGATGAACACAGGGAGCACGGAGTGGGCTTCGCAGTGAAGAACACCTTGCTGAAGATGGTGGAACCAGGCAGCACTGGCTCTGCACGACTCCTCACCCTCCGCCTGACCACCACTCAAGGCCCAGTCACCCTCGTCAGTGTGTATGCCCCAACACTGACAGCCACACCAGAGGCAAAAGACGAGTTCTACGAGAATCTCGCAACAACTGTCAGGATCATCCCCAACTCTGAACAACTCATTCTCCTTGGAGACTTCAATGCCAGAGTGGGTGCTGACCACTACTCCTGGCCCTCCTGTCTTGGACCTTTTGGCGTGGGCAGAATGAACGACAACGGACAGCGGCTGCTCGAGTTCTGCACATATCACGATCTGTGCATCACAAACTCGTTCTTCAAGACCAAGCCCCAACACAAGGTTTCCTGGCAACATCCGCGCTCAAAGCACTGGCACCAGCTGGACTTGATCCTGACCAGGCGCACCTCACCGAAGAACGTGCTAATCACCCATTCGTTCCAGAGTGCAGATTGCGACACAGACCATTCATTAGTGTGTTGCAAGGTCAAGCTGCAGCTGAAGAAATTCCATCATGCTAGACAGCCTGGAAAGACACGGATTGACACCAGCAAGATGGCTCAACCAGAACTTGTTGAGCAGTTTGCCTCCACCTTTGAGAAGGAAATTGGTGTACCACAAGAAGGAGAATCTGCAAAGCAGAAGTGGGAAGAGCTGCGAAACACCATCCACTGCACAGCCTTGGCTACCTTTGGGAGGAAGACCTCAAAGTCACAGGACTGGTTTGATGCCAAGTTGACCAAGATGACCCCCGTCATTGAAGCCAAGTGCTCAGCACTTGCTGAGTACAAGAAGTACCCAAATGAGAAGAATCTCCAGATTCTCAGGGCTGCGAGAAGCAAAGTTCAGCAGACTGCTCGGCGCTGTGCCAACGAGTACTGGACTCAGCTCAGCCAAGACATTCAAACCGCTTCCATAACAGGGAACATCCGTAGTATGTACGATGGCATCAAGAAAGCACTTGGTCCGGCTCAGAGCAAGACGGCCCCCCTCAAATCCTCCACTGGGGAGATGATCACAGAAAAGAACAAGCAGATGGAGAGGTGGGTGGAACACTACTCCGACCTCTACTCCAGAGAGAACACTGTGACACCGTCAGCCCTTGATGCCATCGACTGCCTGCCATCCATGGACGAACTTGACGCCGAGCCAACCATCGACAAACTCAGCAAGGCCATTGATAGCTTGGCCGCTGGCAAGGCACCCGGCAACGACGGCATACCCCCTGACCTGATCAAGCACTGCAAGACCGCCCTACTGCTGCCATTGCATGACGTCCTCTGCCAGTGTTGGAAGGAAGGTGCCGTACCACAGGACATGAGGGACGCCAAGATCATCACCCTCTACAAAAACAAAGGGGAGAGAAGCGACTGCAACAACTACAGGGGCATCTCCCTCCTCAGCGTTGTTGGCAAAGTCTACGCACGAGTTGTTCTCGTTCGCCTACAGAAGCTTGCCGAATGTGTCTACCCCGAGTCTCAGTATGGCTTCCGCGCTGAGCGATCAACGGTAGACATGATATTCTCCATCCGCCAACTCCAGGAGAAATACAGAGAACAGAACATGCCCCTGTATGTCGCCTTCATCGACCTCACCAAAGCGTTCTATCTGGTCAGCAGAGAGGGCCTTTTCAAGATCCTGCCAAAGATAGGATGCCCACCAAAGTTGCAAAGCCTCATCGAATCGTTTCACACCAACATGCAGGGGATAGTGCAGCACGACGGCAACGTCTCAGAGCCATTCAACATACGCAGCGGAGTGAAACAGGGCTGTGTACTTGCGCCAACCCTCTTTGGGATTTTCTTTGCTATGCTCCTGAGGCATGCCTTCAGCACAGCAACAGAGGGAATCTACCTGCACACAAGATCTGACGGCAGGCTTTCCAACCTCGCCCGCCTGAAAGCCAGAACCAAAGTACGCGAGGCTCTAATCAGAGACATGATGTTCGCAGACGACGCTGCAGTCGCAACCCACACACAGCAGGAGCTTCAGACCCTGATGGACCGCTTCTCCCAGGCATGCAAGGACTTCGGGCTTACTATCAGCCTGAAGAAGACTAACGTCTTGGCGCAAGGCACGGAAGCACCACCAACCATCACCAACGACAACTACGAGCTGGAGGTCGTGAATCAGTTCACGTACCTGGGGTCCACGATCAGCAACAACCTCTCCGTTGATACAGAGATCAACAAGAGGATTGGAAAATCAGCCTTCACACTCGCTCGCCTCACCATACGAGTGTGGGAGAATCCCAAACTCTCTGTCAAGACGAAGATGGCAGTGTACAATGCCTGCGTCATCAGCACACTGCTCTATGGGAGTGAGACGTGGACAACATACGCCCGGCAGGAAAAGAGACTGAACTCCTTCCACTTGCGCTGCATTCGCCACATCCTGGACATATCCTGGCAGGACAAAGTGCCCAACACAGAAGTTCTGTCCCGCGCCGGCCTTCCCTCCATGTTCTCTCTACTCAGGCAGCGCAGGCTCCGTTGGCTAGGCCACGTTCACCGTATGGAGGATGGCAGAATCCCCAAAGACGTCCTCTACGGAGAACTGGCAACTGGCAGGAGAGAGGTTGGCCGCCCACAGCTGCGCTTTAGAGACGTCTGCAAGAGAGACATGAAGGCCCTGGAGATCAACACAGAGCGCTGGGAGGACCTTGCAACGGACCGCTCCAAATGGAGAGGCATCCTGACCAGACAGCTCAAGGCGGGTGAAGAGAGACTGACTGCTGCAGCAGATGAAAAAAGGACCCGCAGGAAGAACCACCACAGACCCAGCAGCACGGAGACCACCCACAAGTGTGACCTGTGTGACAGAGACTGCCATTCGCGCATTGGCCTGTTCAGCCACAGGCAGTGCTGTTCCAGCAGAGTAGACATTTAGGATTCTCTTCCATGGTCATCATAGACCGACGGAGACCGACGAATGAACTTAAACCAACTAATGCTTACCGTGTTGCCAACATTCACAACATACGCACTACAATAGTCTAACTTCTGCATAGTGCAGTCATGCCAAACTGCCCTTGCCTCCCGATCCATGAATCCTAGTTTTGGGAGAGATCATCTCTGTTCAACCAAGATGATTCTCCCCTCCAGAGACCATGGAGGGGGGTGTGACTGACCTGGCAGAGCTGTCAAATCTGTCAGGTCAGTTGTGCCTAAAAAAGCTGATGTGACACGTCAGGAACATCAGATAACAGTTGTCACAACCTGACTCAAAGTGACGCAAACTGATGGTGATAAAAACGTTTATTTCCAACAAAGTGGAAAAAAAATAAAACCAAGATAATACATGGAGTGTGCTTTTGCTGGGAGGTGCAGCAAAGAGCTGCGTTCTGCGCTTCAGGTGATAAGCGGATTGAATCCTCCTCCTCCGGTGTTTTGACATTTAGGTATATCTATCACATCAACACAGGACAGATGATCGTATAGACTTCAGTTAAATGTTAAAAAAAAAAAAAAACGAGAGGTCCTGTGTTTTTAGCTCTGTGTACACGTGTGTGTGTGTGTGTGTGTGTGTGTTTTGCACAGGGCGTGTGATGCATCAGTGCAGTAGTGTTGGAGTAGTAGTGCCTGTAGTTAGTGCATGTTGCATGCTGCCTCTGCTTGCTACTTTCTGCTTTCAGCTACCGCCGCCGGCTAGCCCTCTGTTTTCGGGGGTGAAAAGAGGAGCCGAGTGCGTAAGTCTCTTCAGCCGGTACATAGCCTCTCCACTGCCAAGACTCGTACATGCCTCCTTGTGGCCACACACGGTAACTGGTACCTTGCGGTTTCCAGGCCAAGTTGTACGGGATCTCGGAGCAGCAGTGGGCCCCAGAGTCGCGGCATGTAGGCCCACTGGTATGTGGATACGCCCTGCTGCCCGTCAACCACTGCCCCGGTTGTGGGTAAACAGCCCCAGTTATGGGCAAATAGCAAAGACCTCAACGGTGGACCAGGCGGAGGATGATGGTTGACCTTTGGGAAACATCACAACGGCTGGGAAGGCGGACGATGGCTGCAGCAGAAATGGGTCACCAGTCGTCTTGGAGTCCATGCCACTGGATCCTGACCCCGATCTGTCAAGGTCTGTGTGGTGGCTGTATGTGCACCAGCCTCCCCACACTAAACAAATTCATGCACAGGCGTCTTCTTCATGGGAATCCACCTAACATCCCGGGTTAAGTCCTGTGACGACCAGTAAGTGGTGATGGCGGCAGGATTGTGAAGTCTGGAAGCCCCTAGTCACAAGCTGGCACATCAGGCGGTGGATGCCAGATGATCGCTGGGCTCTTGGACCGAGGCAGAAAGAGCCCTTCGGTAGCTACATCCACGACTGAGCAGTCCTTTTTAGGGTCCACTCTGCTCACCCTTGATAGGGAAGGGGCTAGAAAAGGTGCCCTAAAAATAGCCTGCCTCAAACCTCCCATCTGGATTACCGCATTCAGAGGGATCACCAATTTGCAGTCAGAAACACATAACTATGAATTTTGGAGCCTGGAATGTTCGCACACTGATGGATAGTGCAACCAGTGACAGGCCGGAGAGGAGAACCGCCATCATTGCCAGAGAACTGAGGAGATGCCGGATTGACATAGCTGTTCTCTCAGAAACACGATGGGCAGAGGAAGGCCATCTGAAGGAGGAGAAGGGTGGCTATACTTTCTTCAGGAAAGGAAAAGCAGCAGATGAGCCCAGGATCCATGGGGTTGGGTTTGTCATCAGGAACCAACTGATCAGTCATCTCTCTGAACTCCCTGTGGGAATCAGTGAACGTCTGATGACCCTCCGTCTGGTGCTTGCCAACAACCAGATGGCAACAGTCGTGAGTGCCTACGCACCTACACTTGTCTCCGAGGAGGAAGTGAAAGAGACCTTCTATGCCTATCTGGATGAGACACTGTCAAAAATCCCCAAGGAGGATAAGATCATTCTTCTGGGAGATTTCAATGCCAGAGTCGGCCGAGACCACCACCTCTGGAAGGGCACCATTGGCAAGGAAGGCATTGGAAACATCAACTCCAATGGAGTTCTGCTTCTCGGCAAATGTGCTCAGTATGATCTTACCATCACTAATACCATCTTTCGCCAGAAGAACAAATTTAAGGCTTCATGGAGACACCCTCGTTCTAAACAGTGGCATCTTATCGATTATGTCATTGTCAGAACCAGGGATCTGCGCGATGTAAACATCACTAAGGCCATGATCAACTCCGACGATTGCTGGACAGACCACCGCCTTATACGATCCATGATGTCCATCAAACTTAAGAGGAAGAGGAGATTGCAGAAGAAGCAGAACCGGCTGAGACTAAACCTTGAAAGCCTTAATGAAACTGCCATCCAGCAGCAGCTTCAGGCTTCTCTTGGAGAAAGTCTCAAACAGGAATCAAAGATTCCTGACATCAAAGAGCACTGGAACCTGCTTAAGTCCACTATCCTCAACACCTGCCAAACCACCCTTGGGTACAAGTCCAGAAAACATCAGGACTGGTTTGATGAAAATGATGCAGAGATAGAACTGCTCATCTCCAAAAAAAGGGAAGCCTTTCATGCCTGGCAAAACGACATTACCTGCAAGGCGAAGAGACTGGCTCACTCTAGAGCCAAGGCTGACGTCCAGAACCGGATGAGACAGATTAAGAACTCCTGGTGGACAGAAAGGGCAATGGAAATCCAGCGTCTGGCAGACTCTGGAGACACCAGAGGCTTTTTCAGTGCCATTAAGGCTGTCTACGGCCCAAGCCGTCATGGCTTGAACCCATTACACTCAAAGGATGGACAGGAGCTGCTGAAGGACGAGTCTATTAATAAGCGATGGAAAGAGCACTTTCAGGAACTCCTCAACCGTAACACTGCAACCCAATCAAATTTCATCTGTTACATCCCTCAGAGTCCCATCAGGGAAGACATAGGGGCACCTCCCACCTTATCCGAGGTCCAAGATGCCATCAGGAGCCTGAAGAACAACAAGGCCACCAGTCCAGATGGGATCCCAGCTGAGGTCCTAAAGGAAGGTGGTCCAGAACTCCTGTGCCGTCTCCATGCCCTCCTTCTGAAGGTCTGGGAAAAGGAAGAACTCCCCTCAGAGCTCAGAGATGCTCTGATCATGACCATATTTAAGAAGGGGGACAAAGCTGATTGTGGAAACTACAGAGGCATCTCACTCCTGTCAACAACTGACAAGGTACTTGCTTGTGTTCTCGCTCACCGTTTACTGCCACTTTCTGAGGAAATACTCCCAGAATCACAGTGCGGCTTTCATCCATCTAGAGGCACAGCAGATATGATCTTCACTGCCCGCCAACTTCAGGAGAAATTCTGTGAGCACAAGTTGCCATTGCACATGGCTTTTATAGACCTGACAAAGGCCTTTGACTCAGTAGATCGCCAGGCTCTGTGGAGCATACTGTTGAGGTATGGCTGCCCAGAGAAATACATCAGGATTCTGAGGCTACTGCATGATGGAATGACAGCCACGGTGCTAAGTAACAGCGGCTCCATGTCTGAGCCTTTCACCGTGGAGACAGGGGTCAAACAGGGATGCATCATTGCACCCACCCTGTTTTCTATCTTTATTGCTGCCATACTTCACCTCATTGGCAAAGACCTACCACAGGGAATTCCGATCCGGTACAGAACCGACGGTAGGCTCTTTAACCTTGCCAGGTTCAAAGCCAAAAGCAAGGTTAGAAACACCACCATTATGGAGCTCCAGTATGCAGATGACAATGCCATAGTAGCACACTCCGCAGAAGACCTACAGGGTATCCTGAATGCCTTTGCCAAGGCATATAGAGCCCTGGGTCTAACCTTAAACATCAAGAAGACCCAGGTGCTACATCAACCTCCACCCAATCAGCCATTTATTTCACCCATTATAAAAGTGGACAATACCCCTCTCAAAAATGTTGACCACTTCCCCTACCTCGGCAGTCTTCTTTCCTCCAAAGTGGACATTGACTCTGAGATCAGCCATCATCTGAGCTGTGCCAGTGGAGCATATGCCAGACTCAGGATGAAGGTCTTTGAAGATCGAGATCTCAGGATCGATACCAAGCTCTTGGTCTACAAGGCTGTGGTTCTCCCCACCTTGCTGTACGGGACAGAATCATGGACCATCTACAGCAGGCACCTGAGAGCTCTGGAGCAGCTCCACCAAAGAACTTTGAAAAAAGATTCTGAGGATTAAATGGGAGGACCGACGCACAAACATCAGCGTTCTGGAAGAGGCCAAAATGCCCAGCATTTTCACCACAATAATAAAACACCAACTACGATGGACTGGCCATCTCATTCGCATGTCTGACACCCGTCTCCCAAAACAAATTTTTTATTCTGAACTGGAGAGAGGTTTGCGGGCTCCAGGAGGGCAAAAGAAACTGTTCAAGGACAATATTAAAACAAACCTTAAAAAATTCAATATCTTATCTCCTGACTGGGAGCACATGGCCCTAAACAGGCACCGATGAAAGGAAGCGGTGCAAGAAGGTGCTGAACACTATGAGAAGGAAATCCACCGTGTCGCAGAAACAAAACGACAGCTCCGCAAGGAAAGACAGAAAAAGGCTCCGGCACGACCACAACCCACCACCATTTTCCCATGCCGACATTGCACCAAAATATGCGGGTCATGGATCGGCCTCTACGCCCACCTGAAGACCCACAAGTAGACGTCCCCACGAGGAATGACTGTCATACTCGCTTCGAGTGACCGCGGATGATGAACATCATCGGTGTGTGTGTGTGTGTGCTGCAAGCAGAAAGCTCTGTACGGCTTTTTCCAGTGAACCAGCGCTGCAAAAATGCCATTTGCTCCGCTAATGCGGGACATTATCAGCCATATGCTGGATACGACAGAAAATTTTCAGGATGCTGAAAATTAATTTTCAGAGGAGCTCGGCAAACAACGCTGCATACCAGCACGCTTCAGCGTGCTCTTAACTTAGACAAAACTGAGCCATAACTGACTGACTTACCTCAGTGTGTTCTCCAAATTTTTCATACGTTTTGCAAACACTGCCTAAATCATCTAGGTGTGACAGAGCCTTAACCAAGGCAGCAGCGAGGCACCGAAGTATAGCCGTCAGCTGGACAAGCAACAGTACTGTTAAACCTTTGGGGAAACAAGGGTGGATCTGCAGCTCAATGAACAAGTGCGCATGGAAATGGAGCTCTACAATGAAAAGGTAAAGATTTTTAAAACTATAATTTTATAGTTAAAGTTATCTTGAACATGCTTTGTGTGGACGGCCCTATCGGCTATTTTAATGGTGTTTGGTATGAATGGCACTTAAATCGGGTAAATCACCACTGATGGCCTAGTTGAAAATACATGGGCCGCCACTGAAGCTCATGTTACGTGACATTATTTTTTTCTGATGTGCTGTATGTTTCACTTAATGTATAAATTAAACATGTTGAACTGTTATTTTTTCTGAAGTCAAACCTTTTATTCATTAATGTCAGTTTATTAACTAATGTCACTAATATAAAAATACAATATGACATGGTTGAAATAACTTGCTTTAAGGTAAGATAAGATAAGATAAGATAAGCCTTTATTAATCCCACAATGGGGAAATTCCAGGATTGCAACAGCACAGGGATAGCAACACTCAGAGCAACAATCAGAAGGCAAGAAAAAACAAGAGCAGCTAGTATACATATGTACATATTACTATAAATATATATATACAGTATATATAGTATATAGACACACAGTGCGGAGCATTGTGGTTGGTGAATGTGCAGCAGAAAGTCTAAGCTCTCTCTCCGTGGATGCGGCGGGCCAGCTGGATGTCTTTGGGCATGATGGTGACCCTCTTGGCGTGGATGGCGCACAGGTTGGTGTCCTCGAAGAGACCCACCAGGTAGGCCTCGCTGGCCTCCTGCAGAGCCATGACGGCGGAGCTCTGGAAGTGCAGGTCGGTCTTGAAGTCCTGGGCGATCTCCCTCACCAGGCGCTGGAAGGGCAGCTTGCGGATGAGCAGCTCCGTGGATTTCTGGTAGCGATGGATCTCTCTGAGCCACGGTACCGGGCCTGTAACGGTGAGGCTTCTTCACTCCGCCGGTGGCCGGAGCGCTTTTCCGAGCAGCCTTGGTGGCCAGCTGCTTCCTGGGGGCTTTTCCTCCAGTAGATTTACGGGCGGTCTGCTTGGTTCTTGCCATCGCTCTTTATTATTCTGTCTTATATTTCTTGCACGCCGCCTAAACTCCAGCCCGGCACCCGCGTCGTTTTCGCTTCAGTTCTCCCGGTATGTCGAGTTTCTCTGTTAGCACCGGGTGGCGGTTGAGTGCTAGCTAGCTCTTCCCTGCTGTATCGTCTCCTGCTGTAAACAGAGGCTCCGTCCGCCGACTCGGGAGACCGTTGGGGCGATCTGTGTGTCCATGATATATATAGAGTGAAAGGTGTAGAAAGAAGAAGGAAGATGATAAAAAAAAAAAAAACCAAAAAAAAAAAACCAAGGCAGTTGCAAAAGGCAGCCAACTCGTGTGGCGCCGGAACCGGAAAAAAAAAAAAAAAAAAAAAAAAACTTTTAAAGGTAACTTTTAAAGTCCCGCAGAGACACCAGGAAGTTAATGTTATTCATTTGCTCATGTGGTGCTATAAAAAACACCTCAGGTTATTTTTAGAGAAAATGGAACAGTTAATAAAGCTGAGGAGGAACAGGACATCTGTAATAATTTTATTATACTGATCTGAAAAATGTCCATCATATCTGAGGTGATAATCAGATTTCTGATTTTTTTTTTCTTTTTGTGGTTTATTTCTGAGGTCCATGGGGGAGAACCTGCAGGATCCGAGGGTCAGCTGTGGAGAGAGCAGGCTGGACTCAAGATTTATAAAAGTGATTTTTGACTGAAATAAAAAAAAATAAAAATAAGATTTGATCAATTGTTTTACTGATTGTGATTTTTTTTTGTTTGTTTTCTTTGCAAAATGAAACAAGCCAAATAAAAATATTGCATGTTTACTCTTAATAGTTAGAAAAACCGCATTTCAATGAAGTAGTTTTTTGAAAAAGATGATTTTTTGCAAGATAATTCTAAAAGAGACTTTAATATGTATATTTATTATAGAGTGAAACATTTTAAACCTGATTCAATATTGATGATAATGATAACAGTTTTTAAAATTAAATGACAAATCATGATTTTCTAATTTACTGAGATGAAGTTAAGATGGAGTCTGTTCTGCTGCTGCTGAACATCATTGAGGCTCATCATCCTACAGTACAGGGCTGTGGTCTGCTGCAGAACATTGAAACTAAATGTCAGAGCTGATACAAGGCAGAACATTTAATTATTTAGTTACATAATGGTCATAAATGATAATAATGCATCAGATTTATATAGTGCTTTATCATAGACACTCAAAGACGCTTTACAAGTAGATACATTATTCATTCACTCCAGACAGACAATGGTAGTGGCAAGCTACTACTGTAGCCACAGCTGCCCTGGGGCAGGCTGACGGAAATGTGGCTGCCAATCCGTGCCAACGGCCTCTCCAGTCACCACCAAACATTTATACACATTCATACCCAGTGTTATGGGCACTGGAGGCAATGCGGGTGAAGTGTCTTGCCCAAGGACACAACGGCAGGATATCTGGGGAGAGCAGGATTTGAACCGCCAACCATCGGGTTGTTAGACGACCTGCTCTACCTCCTGAGCCACTGCCGCCCCCATAATTTATAATAGTAAACTGTTATAATTTCTACTGGTCATCTAATTATGAATATATTTTAGAGTTCAATCTAATTGATTTGCATATTTAAAATAATAATGTATTTATTTATTTTGTAGTTACCTTAATTTTACCTGCTGACTTTAACATGAGTTAAAGTCTTATATTATCTGGTCATGGTCCACTTTCTGTCTGGTGAAGATTCTCAAGTAAAAGGTAATAGAAAATACAATAATGAAGATAAAACTAAAGTTCAATTCAGGTCATTTTAATTCAGCTTTATTTACACACGTGGACAAAATTGTTGGTACCCCTCTGTTAATGAAAGAAAAACCCACAATGGTCACAGAAATAACTTGAATCTGACAAAAGTGGTAATAAATAAAAATTCTATGAAAATTAACTAATGAAAATCAGACAATGCTTTTGAATTGTGTTTCAACAGAATTATCTTAAAAAACAAACTCATGAAACAGGCCTGGACAAAAATGATGGTACCCTTATCTTAATATTTTGTTGCACAACCTTTTGAGACAATCACTGCAATCAAACGATTTCTGTAACTGTCAATGAGACTTCTGCACCTCTCAGCAGGTATTTTGGCCCACTCCTCATGAGCAAACTGCTCCAGTTGTCTCAGGTTTGAAGGGTGCCTTCTCCAGATGGCATGTTTCTGCTCCTTCCACAGATGTTCAATAGGATTTAGATCAGGGCTCATAGAAGCCCACTTCAGAATAGTCCAATGTTTCACTCTTAGCCATTCTTGGGTATTTTTAGCTGTGTTTTGGGTCATTATCCTGTTGCAAGACCCATGACCTGCTACTGAGACCAAGCTGTCTGACACTGGGCAGCACATGTCTCTCTAGAATACCTTGATAGTCTTGAGATTTCATTGTACCCTGCACACATTCAAGACACCCTGTGCCAGATGCAGCAAAGCAGCCCCAGAACATAACAGATCTTCCTCCATGTTTCACAGCAGGGACAGTGTTCTTTTCTTGGTATGCTTCATTTTTGCATCTGTGAACATAGAGCTGATGTGCCTTGCCAAAAAGTTCCAGTTTTGTCTCGTCTGTCCATAGGACATTCTCCCAGAAGCTTTGTGGCTTGTCAACATGCAGTTTGGCAAATTCCAGTCTGGCTTTTTTATGATTTGTTTTCAACAGTGGTGTCCTCCTTGGTCATCTCCCATGAAGTCCACTATGGCTCAAACAATGACGGATGGTGCGATCTGACACTGATGTACCTTGGAGTTCACCATGAATGTGTTTGTCATAACCCGAGTGTCGGTTCTGGCCACACTCGGGTCTCATATCTTTTTGTTCCCTGGCTTTGGCAGCTGGGGGTTCCTTCCAGCTCCTCGGGCTCTTATTGTGAAGGCGCCCGGGGGAGCTCCCTGCTGTCAAAGTCAGCTGCTGCTCTGCTGTCATTAGCAGCAGCTGTGCCGCGTTGGGGTCATTAGCCGCCAGAGATATAAGCGGGTGCTAAATGTCCTCCAACGCGGCAGTCTCTGTTATATCCTGTTATGATCACCTGCTATGCTCTTCCGTGGTGTTCATCTACATTCTGATTGTGCTTCTGTTATTCTCAGGTATGTTCCTTTGAGACTTTACTCTCACTGTTGTCCGTCTGGCGCATCGGGTGTCCCCCGGCTCAGACGTCACCCAGCCACTGTATGTGTTCTGTGAGTGTTCTGCCTTATCCTCAATAAATTACCACTGCAAACTCTCTGGTGACTGAGACGTCTTGTGACGGTCCGTGAGGGCCGTCGTGACAGTAGACTGCCGCCTAACGCCCGGAGAGGAGGCGTTGTTTCAAGACGCCATTCACCGTGTAGTTTGCAGTAGTGGACTGTTAATTCCTACCTGTCTGAGTGTCTGCAGCGGGGAGTATGCCGTCATCCAGGGGCCATTGTCGGCGCCTTGGCAGGCAGCAAGCGGAGCTCCTGAAGGAGGTCGACTACACCATCTTCACCGCTACGCTGTTGGACGCTCCCAGCGACGCTCATAGACACCTGGACCTAGCCGAGGAGATTCTGGATTCTCTTCTCCGCTTCACCGATCATCCAGAGGTAAGCGTGAGGAGAGTTGACATCGCCACCCAGCGTGAGAGACTCCGAGGGCTGGAGGGAAATCCTGGCAGGGAGCCGAAGCGGAGGAGACGTCGCCCCTCGCTTCGGGATCCCGCTCCTGCCTCCGTTCCGGCCAGGGAGTTCGCACCACCCGGAGGGTTTTTCCCATCGGGCATGTCGTCACTCGGGATTCCCCCAGAGAAGCTGCAGATGACAGCAGACGAGATCTGGGACCGGGTGGCTGCTGCTTGCTCCGCTAAAAATCCTCCAGCGTGTATGAAGCGTGTGGTGGCGGCGGTCAGACTGGTGGAGAGGAATCCAGCGCTGCGTGAGTTTCCTGAGTTCGCCGACTTGCTTGCCGCTGTTTCTGTGCAGGAACAGCGATTTCCGGACCTCACCTTCGCCTCTCCCCCTACAAGGAACCGTCGTCACTCCAGCTTCCAACCTCGGCTAGAGCCCCGTCTGGATGCTGTTCCGGGTCGCCGCAAGGGCTCAACCCCCCACACAGCTGTCACTCCTGCGCCTCGTCAGAGGGGAATCCCCGCAGCCTCGTCTTCTCCCGGGCCCTCGCCCGCTGTCCCGCCAGCGCTCCACGCCCGACTGACCCCGGCTGTCGCCCCCTCCTCCTCGTCGCCTATCCTGGCTGCTGTGTGTCACGAGAGCTCCGTTTCGGCGAGCTTCATCCCGGATCTGCCTCGAGTGGCCTCATCTCGTCTTCCCAGAGGGCCCTCTGTCGCCATCCAGCGGGGAAAGGAAGAATGACGTCCCCCACAGCGGAGACCATCTTACCCTTAGGGGAAAGGCAAGTGCATGATAATTTCTCTCCTCTTGACATTGTTGTGCCTTGTCTGACTCCTAGGGGTGGAGTTTGGGGTATGCAGCCCCCCGAGCTCCCTCCACCCGCTGTGGATGAAAGTATTAACCCTGCTTCCTCTGTGTCTCCCTCCGCTGAGCGGTCCTCGACCTCAGGCCAACGTCGCTGGATGAGGAGGGGGCCTGTGGTTCTGGAGAGCCTGGTTCCGGTTCCGCAGCCACGCCATGGGCGGAGGAGGAGAGCGGACTGCAGCGTGGAGCCATCGCCGATGAAGAAGCGTCCCCGGGGTTCCACGGAGGAGCGGTCCGGTCCAGCAGGGCGAGATTCTCCTGCCACCACGCCGTGCGGGCCACCGGCGTGGACATCGGTGCCGGAGGACTCTCTGGCTGCACGCACCATCATGCCAGCTGCGGAGCCCGACGCAGCTGAGTGGGAGCCTGATGACGACCTCCTGACATCTGAGCCCGGATCTTCGCAGTCCTGGACGGCGTCAGAACCCGAGCTCAGGCAAGTGCTCTACTTTGTCTTTCTTTTTCACCTCTTAGAGCATTTTTGCCTGTCTCAAGGGGAGATGAGCCGGGCGCAGCCGCCCGCTGCGTCCGAGCTTGTCTCACCGGGTTCTGGCGCTGCCAGTGATCCTGATCCCGGGTTTTCTCTCTCTTTCGAGCCTTCTCCCAGGGTCGCCGGCGAGGGGCTGCTTTCGCCTGCTGCGCCAGAGGTTCCGGTTTCGGGGTTGGAGGTCGAGTTTGGTGCCACGCCGACCCAGTCGGGGTCCGTTGTGGGTTCGGCTCCGGAGGCCTAATCGGGGTCCACCGTGGGTTCGGCTCCGGAGGCCCAATCAGGGTCCGACGTGGGTGCAGCACCAGCAGGTCCTGGATTCGGTGAGGGAGCTGCAGGTCCCCGGCCACCGGATGCTGGACAGACTCATTCCCCTCTTCACCCTCATCTCCATTGTCATCCTCCTCGTCTCCCTGAGGCGCGCTGCCCATGTTCACCTGGGGCCGTTGGGGTTCCGATTGCTTCGCCCAGTTCTCCCTCATCTCTCCCCTTTTCAGCGGGACCGCCGGCTACTTTGACTCAACGGTTCTGGTGGGCTAGCGATGCGGGTCGGCTGCCCGAAAGACTGTCTCACCAATTTGGCTCTCTGGGTCGGTCTCCCGACATTTTGGACTCCCTGTGTGGCGACCTGGTCCGGCCGCCTGAGATTCTCTGCTTCCGAGCATGGGACCGGGGTAGGCCGCCCGAACTGTTCTTTCTCCCCCTGCCTGTTTTGTGGCCTCCTGTTGCCGGTCGGCCCCCCGAACTTTCTGCCTCCGCCCCTGTGGGTCAGAACTACACTCTTCCTGGGGTTTCTGTTTGTCTGTGAGACTGTTGGGGGGGGGGGGGGGGTTGATCTGTGATTTTTGTGGCTCACTCCTTTCTTGTTCCAATGTTTGGTGGTCCTTTCCCTCCACCTTATGTCAATGCGTTGTTTGCCCATATATATATATATTGCCTGTGGTTCTGTTCTTGTTACCCACGTTTAAGGGATTATGGGTGGGTTTTTTTTGTTGTTTTTTTTTTCTCTATAGCCTTGATGGTTGGTTGTCTCTCTCCCTCCTGCCAGCGCCCCATCCACCCATCCTAGGGGGGTGGGGGGTGGGGGCTTGGGTGTTACTCTGGCCGCTCAGAGCTCGGCCTTGAGGGGGAGGTACTGTCATAACCCGAGTGTCGGTTCTGGCCACACTCGGGTCTCATATCTTTTTGTTCCCTGGCTTTGGCAGCTGGGGGTTCCTTCCAGCTCCTCGGGCTCTTATTGTGGAGGCGCCCGGGGGAGCTCCCTGTTGTCAAAGTCAGCTGCTGCTCTGCTGTCATTAGCAGCAGCTGTGCCCCGTTGGGGTCATTAGCCGCCAGAGATATAAGCGGGTGCTAAATGTCCTCCAACGCGGCAGTCTCTGTTATATCCTGTTATGATCACCTGCTATGCTCTTCCGTGGTGTTCATCTACGTTCTGATTGTGCTTCTGTTATTCTCAGGTATGTTCCTTTGAGACTTTACTCTCACTGTTGTCCGTCTGGCGCATCGGGTGTCCCCCGGCTCAGACGTCACCCAGCCACTGTATGTGTTCTGTGAGTGTTCTGCCTTATCCTCAATAAATTACCACTGCAAACTCTCTGGTGACTGAGGCGTCTTGTGACGGTCCGTGAGGGCCGTCGTGACAGTGTTTAGAGGTTGTTCTGGGCTCTTTTGTCACCATTCGTGTTATCCGTCTCCTCCTGCGGCCACGTCCAGGGAGGTTGGCTACAGTCCTGTGGATCTTAAATTTCTGAATAATATGTGCAACTGTAGTCACAGGAACATCAGGCTGCTTGGAGATGGTCTTATAGCCTTTACCTTTAACATGCTTATCTGTAATTTTCTTTCTAATCTCCTGAGACAACTCTCTCCTTTGCTTCCTCTGGTCCATGTTTAGTGTGGTACACA
The DNA here is from genome assembly GCA_020510985.1 of Pholidichthys leucotaenia. NCBI lineage: Eukaryota > Metazoa > Chordata > Actinopteri > Cichliformes > Pholidichthyidae > Pholidichthys > Pholidichthys leucotaenia. The sequence continues at coordinate 275,724,161 of CM035840.1, read as the reverse complement.
CCATGTCAACAAACAGCACAGTGACTACTTGTCACCCTTTAAATAGGCCGACTGACTGATTACAAGTTTGTAGACACCTGTGATGTTAATTAGAGGACACATCTTGATTGAACATGTCCCTATGGTCACATTATTTTCAATCTTTTACATTAAAATAATTTAGCTTTTTTTCTGACAAATTTATTACTTTTATAATAAATTTATTGCTCTTTTTTTCCTATATATTGTCCGTGTTTTCTGATAAACTAGTTTCCTTCCCCCACATAAATTGACAAAAATATACTCACAAATATGCAGATGTTTTCTATAAAATTTGCAGTTTCTGTTCTCAGAATTTCATGATTTTTCTTGTACATTTACGACTATCCTTTCACTGATAAACTAAGTTGTCCTGTATATCTGTATATAGGACATTTTACATTTATACAGGACCCTTCATTTTGCTGAAGGGGAATGCCCTTTTATTTTTTTTTTCAAAAATGTATTTATTTGAATGGAGATTTAACATTTTATTTATTGACAGAAAAGCCTTTTTCAGAATTCTGCAAAGATACACACTCCCAGTCAAAAGTTTTAGAACACCCCAATTTTTCCAGTTATCAAATTTTATACAGTGTGTTCCAACATTACTTTTATGCAGACAGAGGGAGTTGTAAATAATCAAGAAAAGTTTCGACAGCTGTCAGAATTGGTAGCACCAACTTCCAAGGCTTGATGAACCTCCACTGCTGCAGAACAGCTTTAAGTTTTTAACCCAGTTCTTGTTCCCTGAAAATGGCCTTTTTGCATAATTTTGAAATGTACATTATTTTTCTTTTTTGGGTAACCTTACCTTTTGTTTTAACCTCTTGCATTTCAGTACTTAGCTTTGTACCATTTCATGCTATTCACTGGCTTGGAACTGGTTGAATTTTAGTAAAACAATGGAAAAATTGGGATGTTTTAAATCTTTTTACCAGTAGTGTATGTATTTTGAACAGATATTTATTTGTTAATGGAAGCTGTCCATTTTTTGTCATTGAATTTTACATAAGTAATGATGAAGAAAATGGTCTCTGTGTAGGTTGATAATTTTGTCAAAATCTATGGAGTATTAAACAAGACCATGAGTGTATGCATATTAAAATAAAATAGATATTCTACATAAGTACAGTAAAATTTGCACTACTGTAACTTTTTTTTCAGTATTTAAAAGTTCCCTTTTATTCAGTTGAGCACCTTCCCCGTAGCAATGGGGTCCACAGTTCACTAAAACATACTGAATCACTCCTGGTTTGTTCACTAAAAAACATTTGAAATATTTTTACACTGAATCACTAAGTGCTGTACTAGAACTCTAACTGCCTACCACTCACTTGAACTGAGAGTTGGCTGAGCGGAGCAGGATGGGGCTTGTTTGCTGACTAAATGGGTGATTCAGCTGGTGATACCTTGCTTCTGGTACAGTTCCAGTACGTAGTGGTGTACGATACTGCAAGATTTGGTATCAATCTGATACCAAGTAAATACAGGGCCAGTATCGCCGATACCAATACAATACCAATACTTTTTTAACAATTAAGGTGGATGCATTATCAAATTACTAAATCTGAAAAAAATTTTCATGACCTTTTAGTGTTTGGTGATTTTTCCTTTGAATTATTAATTAGTTAAAACCCAGGACAGAATTTGGGCAAGGTTTATAGGTAAATAGAAAATATTTTATTATCACAAAAAACTTTTTGTTCAGAAACAATAGAAGAGTAACAAAACCGTTGTTCCCCGTATATTGTGATGTCTGTATTTTTTACTGCACAAAATTATCACTCAAAAACAAATTTAAACAAATTATTTTTTGAGGTGAAGTGTTCAGAAACTTCAGTACAAAAATTAAATAAAATGTCTCCCTTCACTTGAAAATATAGCCACACGGCACTCCTCTTCCTCTCTGCCATTCTTCTGCTCCGTCTCTGTGCGGCTTGTGTGTGTGCAAGCGCTGACAGCCGCTGCTTGATAGCTTGTTTACCTGGCGCTGTTGAGTCACATGATGATAGTATGGAGTAGCACCTAAACGCTGGTTGCCAACCACCATAAATCCACACGGAGAAGAAGAGGAGCAAAGCATGCCGGCTCCCTGCTGTGACAGGAATGGCACACACACACAGAGTATCAATCTCATTAAACTGGTATTGATCAATATTAATACCAATGTTGGTATCAAAATTATTGATATTTGGATCGACCCGCCCACCACTACCAGTAAGTGATTCAGTACAGTACGTTCACCCATAAAAACTAGTACATTCAAATGAAAAATTAATGAATTACTGCCCCCTGAAATGTTTGTTCACATCTCTGAGGCTTTGGATTCATGTTGCAAATCTTCATGGTGTTGTTCTCTTCTAAAAAGACAATGGTCCTATTCAGATGGCTGATATAAAAACTACTTAAGGCCTTCAAGAACTCTGCCTATAATAGAGTTCCAGAACAAGTACGCCAACTAGAACATAAAAGACGATCATAACTTCCTCACCTCAAAATAAGACCATGTTTTTGTTTTTTGTTTTTTGTTTTTTTTAAATAAAAAGCTCTTCCATCCTAGAAGGTCAAGTTGTTATGGATGGCTCTCACGAGCATCAGTGAGACGCTATAGGCAGCCGTGGGTTTGTACATTTATTAAATAAAGACACACAATGACAAAATAACAAGCCTCGCGGGGCAAACACAAATAAATACAGACACTTACATATGCACAGTGAGGGCGGAAGCTGACGCTGTAGGAACTGACCTCAGGGTTGGGGAAGCCAGACTAGAAGGAAGACATAGGAATGTCTTCTGAGTACGTGTGTGTAGGTCGCAGCCCTGAGCAAACAGAGCTGCTCCCTTAAATAGGGAGGAATAGATTAATCAGCTGATGAAGGGTCATTAGCTGATCAGAAACAGGTGCTCAGCGGAGCTCCACTGACAGCCGGAAGCCCTGCTGAGACGCTGTCAAAATAAATGTCTAGAACCGCGCCAGAGGAGAGAAGGGAGACTACTGCACAGCCCCGACCCATGACAATTGCCCCCGTTTCCGACGCGGATTCTAGACGTGGTGTAACACCGGGCTCCCCCCCACAACTGGGAGGCCAACAAAACCACCCCAGGGAGGGAGGAGGGGGAAAGAAAAGGCCATGGAGGGCTAGATCCTGGCGACCAGAGTGGAGAGAAAAAAAAAACAAAAACAACAGGAGACACTACAGAGTATGAAAAAAAAAGCACAGCAAGACTCCATAATGTACCAACAGGTGGCATACTACGTCCAAATAAGGAACAACTAAGCCTACTGGCCATAAACAGAAACTCGGGTCAAAAAACAAAGATACATAGCTCCCAGGAAAAAAAAAAACACATATCATCCCCCACAAAGGAAACGGAGGAGAAAAAAAAGCCCCACTACAAACGTTGAAACCCTGCCGTTGTAAATCCACACACAAACTGTACAGGCAACGAATGGATATTCGAACAGAGGAAAAACAAAAAACACTCGCTAGAAAGCGGTGACAAACAATTTCATCCATATACGATTTCGTACATATACAGTTTCATACATATACAATCTCGTACATAAGACCCCCACACATCCCAAATGGTTACCGGAGAACCCCAATAGAACTCAGGGATGAAAGCAGTCTAAAGACCACGGCATGAAAGCCGATAGTTCGGGGGGCCGCCCTGCATCTAGCGTCCATATCGCTGGCAGGGGAAAAAGGAACAGTTCGGGCGGCCTACCCCAGTCCCATGCCAGGAAACACAATTCCTCTGGCGGCCGGGCCAGATCGCCGAACAAACATGAAAGTTTGTCGGGTGGTCAACCCAGAACACCAAACAGGCGGGGCAGTCCTCCAGGCAGCCGACCCGCATCACCCAGCCCCCAGGACCACAGGAGAGCCGTATGGTGATGATTGTAGTGATGAAGATGATGAGCCAGTCTAGTGTCAGGCGGCAGAGGATCTGCAGCTCCCTCACCGACCTTGGACCAAACCGGTGCTGCACCCCCGTTGGACCCCGACCGGGTCAGCGCGGCACCCACGACGGACCCCAATTGGGCCGGAGCAGCAACCGCAATCGACCCTGATTGGGTCTCGTCAGTACCTACGTCGGACCCCGATTGGATCGGAGCAGCACCCACGATGGACCCCAATTGGGTCTCATCAGCACCCTCGTCGGACCCCGATTGGGTCTCGTCAGCACCCTCATCGGACCCCGACTGGGTCGGCGCAGCACCAGAAACGACCTCCAACCCCGGACCCGGAACCTCCCGCACAGCAACCGGGAATGACTCCACACCGGTGACCCTGGGAGAAGGCTCAGAAGAAGGAAAAGAACCGGGATCAGGATCACCGGTAGTGACAGAGCTCAATGAGACGGGCTCGGATGCAGCGGACGGCTGCACCTGGCTCGTCTCCCCAAGAGGTAGGCAAAAATGCTTCAGAATTGATAGAAGGAAGACAAAATAGAGCACTTGCCTGCACTCAAGTTCTGTCGCCGTCCAGGACTTCGTCGATCTGGGCTCAGGACGAAGAAGGTCGCTGTCTGGCTCCCACTCAGCTGTGGCGGGTACCGCAGCCGGCATGATGTCTTTCACAGCCTGAGGAACCTCCAATGCTGAAGTCCATGCTGACGACCCGCACGGCGTGGTGGCAGGGGTTCCTCGATCTGCTAGATTGGACCGCTCTTCCGTGGAAACCCGGGGATGCTTCATCGTCGGGGCAGGCTCCAAACTGCAGTCCGCTCTCCTCCTCTGCCCATGACGTGGCTGCGGGGCTGGAACCAGGCTATCCAGGGCCGCAGGCTCCCACCTCGTCCGGCGGCGTAGGCCTGGCACCGCGGAACGCTCAGAAGAAGGAAACACAGAGGTAACAGGACCATTACTATTTACTGCAGCAGGTGGAGAGAGTTCAGCGGACTGTGAACCCCGAACTCCGCCCACAGAAATCAAGCAAGACAATTTATCTAATATGGAAACAGAATGAAAAGTTACTTGCCTGACCCGTGGAGGCCCGATGGAGCCCGCTGCAGTGGACTTTGTTTCTCCCTTGCCCTGCTGGATGGTGACGGAGGGCCCCTTGGGAGGACGAGGAGGAGCTGCTCGCGGTGGACCCACGACGGGCATCGCCGACGCAGGACTCATAACCTTCACAGGCGCTGAGGAAGACATGGAGGAGGAGGGGATGACAGCCGAAACGATCCGAGCACCAGGAGCTGACGGAACAGCGGGAGGAGGTGACCCTGGGAGAGAGGCTGCGGGAATTCCCTCCTGACGAGACGTAGGAGCAGCAGCTGTCAGAAAGGTAGAGTCTTTGTGACGACCCGGAACAGGATCTGGACGGGGTTCTTGCTGAGGCCTTTTGTTAGCTTTGTGACGACGGTTACCGGCAGAGGGCGAGGCGAAGGAGAGACCCGGGAAATGCCGCTCCTGTGCGGAAACAGAAGCGAACAGGTCGGCGAACTCTGGATGGTCCTTTAACGCTGGATTCCTCTCCACCAGCCTGACTGCCGCCGTCACATGCTTAATCACCTGCGTAGGGTGAATGGCGGAGCGAGGAGTTGCCACTCGGTCCCTGATGGAAACAGCTGTCAGATGTAGCGTCTCCGGGGGAATTCCAACTGATGACACACTCTCTCGGGGATCACCCCTGGGTGTTGTGAACTTCTGGCCTGGAGTGGGGACAGGAATGGGATCCTGAAGCGAGGAGCGAGGATACCTCCTCTTCGGCTTCCTGCCAGAGTTTCCCTCCAGCCCACGGAGTCTCTCCCGCTGCACAGTGATTTCAGCCTTCCTCGCCGTGATTTCCGGATGGTTGGAATAGCGGGGAAGGCAATTAATAGTGTCCTCAGCAATGTCCAGGTACCAGCGCAAGCTGCTGGGAAAGCGATGGCTACGAGCGTTGGAAAGGATTCCGTCGACCTCGATAAGAGCCATAATTAGCTCGAAGCCCAGGCTTGTGGCATAGCCCTTCAGCGGCGACGCCATCTCCCAGCACGCTGGTATGCTCAACAAGGGAACTGACAATTCCAATTAAACAAACTACGGCCACCGGCGTCTCTTTTGGCTGTGGCCTACTGTTATGGATGGCTCTCACGAGCCATCAGTGAGACGCTATAGGCAGCCGTGGGTTTGTACATTTATTGAATAAAGACACACAATGACAAAATACCCCTCGCGGGGCAAACACAAATAAATACAGACACTTACATATGCACAGTGAGGGCGGAACCTGACGCTGTAGGAACTGACCTCAGGGTTGGGGAAGCCAGACTGGAAGGAAGACATAGGAATGTCCAAGTACGTGTGTGTAGGTTGCAGCCCTAAGCAAACAGAGCTGCTCCCTTAAATAGGGAGGAATAGATTGATCAGCTGATGAAGGGTCATCAGCTGATCAGAAACAGGTGCTCAGCGGAACTCCACTGACAGCCGGAAGCCCTGCTGAGACGCTGTTAAAATAAATGTCTAGAACCGTGCCAGAGGAGAGAAGGGAGACTACTGCACAGCCCGAGTGCCAACGGAGTCAGCACACGACCCATGACACAAGTTTGATTCATTTTGACTTTTTATCATTGCTATCTGTGTTTATTTTCTCTTACGTATTTAAGATTGACTTCCGATTTGATTATTAAGTTCTTTTATGTATCAAATATTTCTAGATGGTTAAGGTAAGGAGAGCAGTTACAGTGGGGCAAAAAAGTATTTAGTCAGCCACCAATTGTGCAAATTCTCCCACTTAAAAGATGAGAGAGGTCTCCAATTTACATCATAGGTATACCTCAACTATGAGAGACAAAATGAGAAAAAAAAAATCCAGAAAATCACATTGAAGGATTTTTAATGAATTAATTGGTAAATTCCTGGGTAAAATAAGTATTTGGTCACCAAAAACAAGCAAGATTTCTGGCTCTCACAGACCTGCAACTTCTTCTTTAAGAGGCTCCTCTGTCCTCCACTCGTTACCTGTATTAATGGCACCTGTTTGAACTCGTTATCAGTATAAAAGACACCTGTCCACAACCTCAGACAGTCAGACTCCAAACTCCACTATGGCCAAGACCAAAGAGCCGTCAAAGGACACCAGAAACAAAACTGTAGACCTGCACCAGGCTGGGAAGACTGAATCTTCAATAGGTAAGCAGCTTGGTGTGAAGAAATCAACTGTGGGTGCAATTATTAGAAAATGGAAGACATACAAGACCACTGATAATCTCCCTCGATCTGGGGCTCCACGCAAGATCTCACCCCGTGAGGTCAAAATGATCACGAGAAAGGTGAGCAAAAATCCCAGAACCACACGGGGGGACCTAATGAATGACCTGCAGAGAGCTGGGACCAAAGTAACAAAGGCTACATCAGTAACACACTACGCCGCCAGGGACTCAAATCCTGCAGTGCCAGACGTGTCCCCCTGCTTAAGCCAATACATGTCCAGTCCCGTCTGAAGTTTGCTAGAGAGCATTTGGATGATCCAGAAGAGGACTGGGAGAATGCCATATGGTCAGATGAAACCAAAATAGAACTTTTTGGTAAAAACTCAACTTGTCGTGTTTGGAGGAGAAAGAACACCATACCTACTGTGAAGCATGGGGGTGAAAACATTATACTTTGGGGCTGTTTTTCTACAAAGGGACCAGGACGACTGATCCATGTAAAGGAAAGAATGAATGGGGCCATGTATCGTGAGATTTTGAGTGAAAACCTCCTTCCATCAGCAAGGGCATTGAAGATGAAACGTGGCTGGGTCTTTCAGCATGACAATGATCCCAAACACACTGCCCGGGCAACGAAGGAGTGGCTTCATAAGAAGCATTTCAAGGTGCTGGAGTGGCCTAGCAAGTCTCCAGATCTCAACCCCATAGAAAATCTTTGGAGGGATTTGAAAGTCCGTGTTGCCCAGCGACAGCCCCAAAACATCATTGCTCTAGAGGAGATCTGCATGGAGAAATGGGCCAAAATACCAGCAACAGTGTGTGAAAACCTTGTGAAGACTTACAGAAAACGTTTGACCTCTGCCATTGCCAACAAAGGGTATATAACAAAGAATTGAGATGAACTTTTGTTATTGACCAAATACTTATTTTATCGAGGAATTTACCAATTAATTCATTAAAAATCCTTCAATGTGATTTTCTGGATTTTTTTTCTCATTTTGTCTCTCATAGTTGAGGTATACCTATGATGAAAATTGGAGACCTCTCTCATCTTTTAAGTGGGAGAACTTGCACAATTGGTGGCTGACTAAATAGTTTTTTTCCCCACTGTACGTGGTGTAGTGGTTAGCACTGTGGCAGCACAGCAAGAAGATCGTGGGTTCGATCCCACCCCTGACCATCGTGGGTTCGATCCCATCAATGCATGCTCTCGAGTCTGCATGGGCTTTCTCCAGGTACTCCGGTTTCCTCCCACAGGCCAAAGATATGCACATTAGGATAACTGGCATCAACTGGGGATTCTAACTTGTTCTTAGGTATGGATGTGAGAGTGAATGGTTGTCTTTGTGTTGGCCCTGCAATGAACAGGTGATCTCTCCAGAGTGTATTCAGCCTCTCGCCCCAAGACTTTGGTATAAGCTCCAGCCCTCCCCCCACCCCCCATCCCCACCCCTGTGACGCAAAAAGGAATCTTCGATTCAGCCTGATAAAACAGGGTGCGCAAACTCTCCCCAGCATTCAGTTTCTCCTGACCACTGTGGAAAAGAGACGCCCTTACAAGCAATACAGAACATATATTGAAAGACAAAAAACAGCATATGAACAGAAAACACAATATACAGCGGGGAAAATAAGTATTGAACACATCAACATTTTTCTCATTAAACATATTTCTGATGGAGCCGTTGACCTGAGATTTTCACCAGATATCACTAACAACCCAAGTAATCCATACATACAAAGAAATCAAGGAAACTGTGTTCACAAAACAAGTTAAATTTAATAAAGTGAAATGACACATGGAATAAGTATTGAACACAAGAAGAAAAAAAGGTGGCAAAAGGCATAGAAAGCCAAGAAATTAGTTGAAATCCATCAGAATTTAAGAAGTCATTCCATCCCTCATCAGTGCAAATTAATTCCATCTGGTTAAGTCCTAACTGACAAAGAAGTCATGATGGGTAGAAGCTAAGAGCTCTCTCTACACCTTTGCAACCTTATTGTTGCAAAACATAATGACGGCATTGTTTACAGGTGCATTTCTAAAGTGCTGAATGTTCCAGTGAGCACTGTTGGAGCCATCATTCAGAAGTAGAAAGAACATAATTTTACCATAAACTGACCACGACCAGGAGCTCTTCGCAACAATTTCTGAAATAGAAGTCAAAAGAATTAGCAGAAGAGCTATCCAAGAGCCAAAAACCACTCGTGGAGAGCTCCAGAAAGACCTGGAGTTAGCAGGTACTGCTGTTTCAAACAAAACCATAAGTAATGCACTCAACCGACATGAGCTTTATGCCCGCTTAACTCACAAGACTCAATTGCTGAAGAAAAAGCATGTTGAAGCTCATTTAAAGTTTGCTGTACACCATTTTGGCAAGCCTGTAAAATACCTGGAGAACATTTTCTGGTTAGATTTAATTTACTTTAGTTTATTTGTCAGGGACCATGTACAGAAAAAACATTAAACACAGGGTAAAGATGCTCTGTACCAGATTATAGTGTTCTCACTAATTTCCATCTGTAGTCCCTGAGGCAGGAAGGAAGATATTAAAAGAAAAACAGCACATAAAGAAAGCAATTCAATTCAATTCAATTCAACTTTATTTATATAGCGCCATTTCACAACAACAGTCATCTCATAGCACTATCAACTGTAGGGGGGGATCCCCACAGTTGCAGAAAGACCCCAGCAATCAGGCGATCCCCTGTGAGCAAGCACTTGGCGACGGTGGAGAGGAAAAACTCCCTTTTAACAGGAAGAAACCTCCAGCAGAACCAGGCTCATGGAGGGGCAGTCATCTGCTGCGACTGGCTGGGGGGTGAGGGGATAGAGAAGAAGAAAAGAACAGACATGTAGAGAGCAAACAGCACGATGGGGACTCAATCTATGGGAGAGAACAAACAAATGTTAATGACCAGCAAAAAAAAAAAAAAAAAATATTTCATAGAGAGTGAGGAAAGGAATGAGGCCCAGTGCATTACTGGAGGTCCCCCGGCTGACTAAACCTATTAGCAGCATAATTAAGGGAGGGTTCAGAAACACATGATCCCTCCCTAATTGTAGGCTATATCAAAAAGGTAGGTTTTAGCCCTATTCTTAAAAACAGAGATCGAGTCTGACTCCCGAATCCAGATTGGCAGCTGATTCCACAGGAGAGGAGCTTGATAACTGAAGGCTCTGCCTCCCATTGTACTTTTGGAGATTCTAGGTATTACAAGTAATCCTGCATTTTGGGAGCGTAATGCTCTGTTAGGATAATACGGTAGTATCAGATCTTTTAAATAAAAAGGAGCCTGATTGTTTAGAGCTTTGTAAGTAAGAAGAAGGATTTTAAACTTAATTCTAAATTCTATGGGAAGCCAATGAAGGGAGGCCAGAACCGGAGAGATATGATCTCTCTTTCTAGTACCTGTTAAAACTCTTGCTGCAGCATTTTGGATCAGCTGAAGACTTTTTAAAGATGTTTTAGGACAGCCTGATAATAAAGAATTACAATAATCTAATCTCGAGCTAACAAAAGCGTGGATGAGCTTCTCAGCATCACTCTGAGACAAGATGCTCCTAATCTTGGCAATATTACGCAAATGATAGAAGGCAGTCTTAGAAACAAATTTAATATGTGAATTGAAGGAGAAATCCTGATCAAAAATAACTCCAAGGTTCCTCACAGAGCTATTAAGAGAAAGAGTAACTGCATCCAAACTGAAAGTTTGATTTGGAAAGGAATTTCTAAGGTTCAATTCAGGTCGGGTTTTAGAAACTGTTATTCCTGAAATAAGCAGGGAGTAAGTTTTAAAGGTAAAAAGATAAGAGAGAGGGCACACATTAAAACAATTTAAGAGTACAATTTCAAATCCCATTTAAGGGGGAGAGTCAACGCTGGTAGACTTGATTACTTATAATCCATTTTTTAGTCTCTGTGGAAAAGTCTCTGAAAGATGTTCTGGTCTTCAAAGCAGTGGGGAGCATGTTCCATTCCAATATAGCTTTGTATGAGAAGGCTGATTGTCCAAAAGCAGTTTTTCACAGGGGGATGCACCAATACCACCTAGAGGAAGTCCTTGTTACTCTGGTATTTTGTTCAGAAGTCAGGTACACAAAAGTCTTAAGAGGCAGGAGTGAAGAACCATGGATAATTTTAAAAAACAACCATATGTTTGCATACATGATCATATTTTCAGAGCTTAACATCTTGTGTTTGGCAAGTATACCACAATGGTGATACTGTTGTGTCTTCTTATCCAGAATTTTGATAGATTGTTTATACAAGGTTTCCAAGGGTTTCAGAGTCATACTATTGGCTTGAGACTAGCATGACACGTAATAGGAGAAATGTGACATTCAGAAAGGTTTTTGATCATTTTACAGTAAGTGAGTTTCTGCTGGAACGAAAGTTTGCAAGGTTATATTTCAGAGTGCCGCTCATCCATTTTATGTGCTTTTTAAAGCTGAGTGTGAAATCTAATGTGACACCCAATGTGACACCCAAATGAGACAAAAATTGAACTTTTTAAATGCCACAACACACAGCATGTTTGGAGGAGAAATGGCACTGCACATCAGCCCCAAAACACCATACCTGTAGTGTTCTGGACAGGGCTGCAGACCCTGTCCACACTTTGTGTTCCAGTTTTACCCATTTATCATGTTTGGTGTGTATCCCCTCTATGTAAGATAAGATAAGCCTTTATTAGTCCCACAATGGGGAAATTCCAGGATTGCAACAGCACAGGGATAGCAACACTCATGTTTGTACAGTCCCGCCCGTCCTGTGCTGCCCGTTTGCCTTGATGGTGTTCACCTGCTCTGTTTTGTCTTGATTGCTCCCCTCTCTATTTATGTGCATTTTCAGTCTATGTCCTTTGCTGCATCCTTATGTTGACTCCACGTTTTTGCACTACGCTGTTTGGAATTATTATTTGTCTCTCCACGTTGTCTGAATTATCATTTCTTATCACTTCTGCTCTCGCACAGTGTTTTTTTGTTGTTGTTGTTGTTGTTGTTAATAAATCATGGTTAACCAGCCTTTATTGATAATAACAGCTTCCAGATGCCTCCTGTATGAAGAAACTAGGTGCAGCCATTGCTCAGGAGTGATTTTAGCCTATTCTTCTACATAAACTGTCTTCAAATCTTGAAGGTTCTGTGGGTGTCTTCTATGAACTCTAATCTTTAGTTTGTTGCATAGATTTTCAGTTGGATTCAGATCAGGTGACTGACTGGGCCATACTAGCAGCTTTACTTTCCTTCTATGGAGCCAGTTGAGAGTTTGGGATCATTGTCTTGCTGAAATGTCCACCCTCATTTCATATTCAGCATCTTTACAGATGGCAACAGCTTCTTATCAAGGATGTCTTGGTACATTTGTCCATTCATCTTTCCTTCAATTATATGATGTCTGCCTGTACCATATGCTGAAAAACACCCCCTCACCATGATGGGATGTGCAGTGCCATTTCTTTTTGGATGCAACTGGCATCTAAAATGTTCAGTTTTGGCTTCATCTGACCAGACTAATATTCTCCCAGTATTTTTACTGGCTTGCCCAAACGTTGTGTAGCAAACTTTAAACAAGCTTCAACATGCTTTTTCTTCAGCAATGGAGTCTTGTGAGGTGAATGGGCATAGAGCCCAAGTCGGTTGAGTGCATTACGTATTGTTTTCTTTGAAACAGCAGTACCTGCTAACTCCAGGTCTTTCTAAAGCTCTCCATGAGTGGTCTTTAGTTCTTAATTAACTCTTCTGATAATTACTTTGACTCCTCTGTCAGAAATCTGGTGAGGTGATCCTGGTCATGGCCAGTTTATGGTAAAATGATGTTCTTTCTACTTTCAAATGATGGCTCCAACAGTGCTCACTGGAACATTCAGCAGTTTGGAAATGTGCCTGTAACCAGTGTCATTATTATGTTTTGCAACAATAAGGTTGTGAAAGTCTAGAGAGAGCTTTTTGCTTCTACCTATCATGAGTTCTTTGTGGTGTGACAATCTGATATTCACAGACCTTTTTAAAGACTATCAGTTAGGAATTAACCAGCTGAAATTAATTTGCACTGATGGGGGATGAGATGGTTTCCTAAATTCTGATGGATTTCAGTTGGTTTCTTGGCTTTCTGTGCCTTTTTGCACCTCTATTTCATCCTGTGTTTAATATTTATTCCCTGTGTTATTCCACTTTGTTAAATATAACTTGTTTTGTGAACACAGTTTCCTTGATGTCTTTGTATGTATCTGTTGAAAATCTCAGTTCAGTGGTTCCATCAGAGATATGTTTCATGGGAAAAATATTGACTTCTTCAATACTTATTTTCCACGCTGTATAGGGTCTCCCAAGACAAACTAGTCCTGGGTAAAGGCCCAGACCAAGAGTGGTAAAGTGGATCACTACGAAAAGGTTACAACAAGGACAAAGTGTACACAAAGGAGCCAGATGGGTCCACCCTCTAGTGGGCTCACCACCTGGGTAAGGGATCATGAGGGTTATGGTGCTGTGTGAACCAGGTGGTAGTCTGGGCTATTCTGCTTAGACTGCTGACTCAGACCCCCAGATAAGTGGTAGAAGATTAGTGGATGGATGGATTGATGGAGAGATGGAGCATGACATAAAAAGTTTAATGATGATATTGGGGGACAGTTCACTCTTTTTCCAGGTTGGTGGGGGGAGGGGTATGCCTTCCCGTCACCCCCCAATTTACACCCATGTCTACCATGACAAGGCAGCAGTTCCACCCATCGCCAAACCACCATCAGCACTTCTGGTTGAACAGCATAATCTGGCACATGCTTGTGTGAGCATGCCTGTATGACCTGGTTGTAAAAAACAATATACAGAAAATGTCACAGTTTATTCCACTACATTTTCAAGCTGCCAGTCCCGAGTGTATACACAGAGTAGATATATCTCAAATCTCTGCTGACATAAGGTGACACCTGATGACGCAAGGATAAGCAACAAAAGTAAAGTTTATCTTTGGAGAAGTGCAGCGGCTCCACCAGCACAATGAATTCTTCGTGCTTAGACCGGCGCTCCAACTACATGCAATAAGATCTTAATCTCTTTGAAAGTGACTGTAACTCAGCAGAAGTGAATTGCACTGTTGAGTATGAGTGAGTAAACCACAATGCAGAAAACTATGCAGGAACCCATTTAAAGTTGTGCTAGACAGTCTTTTCATGAATACAGATAGTTTTTTTTAATAACACTTCAACTAAATGTTTAGAAAGGTGTAGAAATAAAGTCTTTACATTCTTAAAAAGATGATATATGGATTAAAAAATGCTTGAAAAAAAATTATGGGTCCAAAACAATCATAATGTTTACATCTGAGCAGTTGAATGATGAGACTCTGGTGGCTGATAAGGATGTCACAGCCGGTCACAGCCAATAGCATAACTAGTTTGATGTCACATCTAGTAAATGGAAAAAGGTGCTTAAGTCCCAATGCTTAAGTTATTCTTCTCGCAACAACTACCATTACGTGGTGCTGTAATTTTAGTATCTACAGATTTATATTAACCCCTTGCACTCTGGTCAATTTCCCTAAAAACGCCAAAAAATAACATACCCAAAGTAAATCAAAAGCTGTTCTTCAACCTTTTGCAGCATCTTCATGGGGTTGGTCTCATTTAAAAGAAAACACTTTGAATTTTTTGGCAATCAGTCATAATCTCTCTAAGTGCTCCGGCCACTGAGTAACAGTCATCTAAACATACTGAACTTGAAGAAAATAAATTTCGCCTTGGTGTTTTTTTGGATACAAATACTTGCAAATAACACACAGCTGTCAGATCCGGACTGGAAAATGCAACAGAAATGTAGAACCAAGTGTTATCCAGCAGAGGTCAAAATTTTGTAACAATACCACAAAAAATGAATATATTACACAGCTTTCTTCACAGGTTGTTCCCAGGCGTTTTTGAACTGTGCCAAATTGTGCCAAATGGCACAGTTTGGAAAAACGTCTGTAACTTTTGAATGATTCAATATAGAAGCTTAATCTTGGGCTCTAAATGAAAGGTGACACTCAGGGCTGTGTGTGTGTGTGTGTGGGGGGGGGTTGTTTATTCATTCATGAATGAATGAATGAACAAACAAGCCCCCACACACAAAGAAGCATGTCACGTAAAAAATGTGTGGCTTTTTTTTACAAGAAAAAATAACCTACAGTGCACTAAAAATTATACTAAAATATCTGTAATGTAGAAGATAACAACTCCCCCCCCCCCCCCCCGCCCGCTACAGAGGACGGACATTGACCGGTGCGCCGCGGTCACGGTGCGCTGCAGTCACGGTGCGCCGCGGTCTACTATGCACAGTTATACGAAAATATCTGCAATAATATCTGCAATCCGCTACATTAGAGTAGCGGGGGGGGGGGGCGTTCACGGTCCAGACGCGGCGCGCGAACCGTGTACCGCGGCGCACGGAGTCCGGTTCGTGCGCCGCGGTCTACTACGCACAGTTGTAATTTACTGATCGGTCAAAAGTCATTTTTGATTACAATTTTTGGGGATAAAGAATAATTTAGCTTATAACACTTACCTGTCCACAACAGCAGTTTCGCTGGCGAACTTCTCTTCCTCATTGTCAGACGAACATGACGCTGGTCCGCTTGTTACGGACTCGTGGTTCTGGTCACGCAACCCGGTCAAACCATAATTCCATTATTGCGGTTTTGAGCTTCCATGATTGTGGTTTTGGCGAACGATTTTTCAAAACAAATAAGAACAGTAGTAAGAGAAAAAGACTGGCGAGCGCGTGTGTTTTCACCCAGCGGCTAAAAACAAAACAGATTTTGCAAGGGAGGCACGCTTTCGCACTACTGTGCTTCAATTGGCTCGCTGTATTCGCAGCTGTTGGTAGGTGGGTCCTTCTTGCTAGGTTTTCAGTCATTGGTTCTTCAAGGTTTCAGAAACCCAATTCAAGGCTCTTATTAGTCGAATGAGAGGTCAATCACATCTAAACCAATCAAAGCACTCCTTTGGCTTTCTGTTCGCGGCTGTGTCTGTAGTGGAAGAACGGAAATGCAGCTTTTTTTTTTTTCAGTGCCTCCTAGGACGCCCTCGTGCGCCCTAGGACGCAGAGACGTGTCCGCCCGTGGCACACCGAAGTGCAACAGGTTAATAGAGACCATTTTACATTAAATAAACTGAAAATAGTTTAATGCATTTCAGGAAGACACGGTTTTACTCAGGTGTTAGCATTTACATATTCTTTTTAAAAAGTTTTCGAAGCTTGTGATAACTACTACTATTTTTTTGGATACCTGCCTTTAAACAGTAAAGACTTTTTATACATATATTTAAGGTATGAAAAAAGCTGCACTGATGTGGGACTGCATTGTTTTCATACACCTACTTCAAAGTGTTGGGGTTCATGGAGAATTTCACGGCTTATAGTATTTTTTTATCGCAGAAGTGTGTGTTTGGTGTGCATGACAGAGAGAGGAAGTCTGCCTATGACAATGCTGGAGATCAAAGCAAGCCGTTAAACAACGCACTGCTCTACACACAAGACACTGACTTCTCTAAGCTCACAGTTTAAGGTACAACGTTTTTTCTTCAGCTTGCTCCTGACGAAAGACAGCGTCATGCTTGGGTTAACGATGCAAACCATATATGAGATTTAATGAATGAAATTAGGTGTTGTTTTATTAACGACAATCATGTTACTAAGGATCTCTAAGAGGCATTTCATGGGAACTCCTTTTCGTAAACCAATCACGCCACAATAAGAAAGTAAACACAAGGTTGATTTAGGGCATTTACAATGCAGTCAACTGAAACTACGATGAAAAATTGCTACATCACGGGGGAAATAACTGTGACGTGATTTGATGAGACAAAGATTGTGATGAAGTGAAAGACTCAGTGAACCAGGACACACTTAGTGGCTGTAGGCATCTGTCCTTATGTACAGTTAGAAGAACATGATGAGGAAAATAATGCTCAGGAAGTAAATTTGTGCTGGGCAGCAGAATCCCGACCACTGCTAAAAGAATAACTACGGAAAGAAATCAGTGCACGTCTGTGTCGTGCTGTAAGATGTAATGAAACACATTTGTCCCATGTGTGTCGAAAAAAAGTTCAGAAAGATATTGGCTCCCTTTGACACTCTGAGCAACAAACATAATCAAATGAGTGCTGTGTGAAAGGGGCATGAGAGGCATGCTGTTGATAAGGCTAGTCTCATCTCAGGTTGCATTACGTCCTGCTGCTAAACTAAATGACCCCATTTAATGAGAGGAGCATCCACAAGCCATTTGCTTGCCATGTGTCGCTGCGCATCATTTACATAAAAATCCGGCAGCACGCCCTGGAGTTGAATATGTCCAGGATTCTATGCTCACATTGTCAGCCCCACCACCTTGCTTTCTCCATGTCTGTATGTGCTTTCTTTCTGGATCTGACCCATTCCTGATGGCTGCCATGTAAACAATCTCCCTCCCAATGCTGCCTTGATGAAAAGAGCCTCCTGTGGAGATGGCTTTTCTTTCCCACTCTGACATTTCTGTTTGTTCAGAACATTGCAGTTGAGGCTTGAGATGCTGGATTACAGCCTGGTCATGTTTCTATTTCACATTTAAGCATTTGACCTTTAATAGAAATCCGCTCTGTTTATTTGCTCGCAGATGTTTATTTAGGTTGAATAGATCTTGATGGGCCACATTGTTGTTGTTTTTTCCTCGGAGAAAGTCTCTTGCGCCTACAGTCTAGCCATGAGATTAACTTGATTCTGGGTCTTATGGGGATTAAGAAGGTTCAAACATTTCGGATGAATCATATTATTTCTTTGGGATATGCCACAGGTTGATCTCTTTTTGTGGTCCCAAAAAGTCACTTTCATACCAGCAAGTGCAATTTCAGTTCTCTTTTCTAAATGTCTTAAGGAGGTTTCAAACTTCTGGGTACAGTGTGACATTGTAATTTTAAAATGCTGTAATGGCTGCATTGAAAAAATAACAATAAGAAATTTCAGTTAAAAAAAATCCTTAATGAATTCATAAGTCCCCTTCTTAATTGGCTAGTTATGGTAAAATGTTCTACCAAGAAACTAAGGTCATTTGTACATGCTGCTGTAAAACAAGTGAATAATACAAGCATATTCACTATAATGTATTTATTGTGCAAAGGCAGCTTTCTTGTGTTTTGATGTTATGTTTAAATGCATTGGCTACTGTCATTTCCTCTAAAGTAAGGGTGTCAAACTCATTCCACAGGGCCAAGACCCTGAAGGTTTAACTTCCACCCAGTGTCTTCAACAGGTGTTTTCACTGATTAGCAATCAGTGGGAAGAAATTCAGTGAAATCTCCTGTTGAAGATATTGGGTGGAGGTAAAACCTGCAGTCTTGGCCCTCCGTGGAAGGAGTTTGACACCCGTTCTCTAAAGTAAACTAGAAAGCATTCAGAAAGAGCAGACCTCTGCCAAGGCACTTCATTCATTACCTTGTAGGAATCTTAGCAACCCAGTTGGCCCCAAAGATTAAATATAAAGATGGATTCACACCACAACATTTGGACCGACTTTCACGGGCATTTCGGCAAACGTCTGGCTATGCTGGCAAAAGTTAATGATTGTGGCTGTTTGTTGGCAAATGCTGGCAAAAGCTGTGCTCTGTGAAAATTTTCAGCATGCTGAAAATTTGACGATGTTTGAGAATAAACGCTGGTGAAAGTTGTGCTCAGTTTGTAAAAGTTCTTGAGCACTGCCAAAACATCATGAAAAGTTGATCCCAACGTTGTAGTGTGAATCCTCCCCAAAAAAGCAGGTCCAGGATGGCAGGAAGCCTCCACAAATGCCGATTTATCTATGAGCCTTGTCTGACGCTGATGTCAGCTGACCTGCGCTGAGTATTTGTTTGCTTAAGTTAATCTAAGTTGGCAACAGCTGCACATACACTAGCCTAAGCTGGCAAAAGTTTGACAACGCTGAATGCAACGCTGGCAAATGCTATCAAAAGTTCATTAAAGTTGGTAAAAGTTGGTATGCACTGGATTTAAAAAAAAATGCTCACCAGTGTAATTTTACTGACGTTTGGACTGAAATCACTGATTTTTCAAAACGTCTGTAAAAGTCGGTTCAAACGCTATAGTGTGAACCCAGCTTTAACTTAGGCTGACTTAGGTAAACTACATCAGTGCCTCCCAACCAGGGGTTGGCGCCCCCCCTGGGGGGGGGTGCCTGAGCCCACGGGGGGGCACAGAGCTCTGTCTGTTTTGTGGTCATGAAATGTGTGGGTAAAAAAAATGCATATATTTTATATGGATTTTTTTTTTTTTATCCACGCATTTCTAGGCAGACATGTTGTGAAGTGTATGTATTTAACTAATAAAATTTGTTGGAAAAAAGTTTTTCATTTTATTTATATTATGTGTATGACCTCTGACCTGTTTAGTCTTGCACGGTAGCTAGCGCTAAACACAAGGAATTTTTTCATCGCTGTTGAATGATATCAAATAAAGAAAGAGGATGGCTGAGAAACGTAAATGTGCGGAGGACCCTGTGGAGTTTAAAAAGAAAAAAAAGACAATATATTGACAGTTGCCTGAACTATGGATTTAAAGAAGCACAAGACTCTTTTCGGCCAGAATGTGTTATTTGTGGTGAAAAGCTAGCTAATGACAGCATGAAGCCCAGCAAACTGAGACGGCATCAAGAGACTCGACCCTGAGAGACCATCGGTGCAAGTCGGGATTTTTTTTTAGAGGAAACGGCACCTGGCGCTTTCAAGGAGACACGGGGATATCAGAAAATCCTTTGAATGGGCAGGTAGTGATTTACTCAGAGCCACTTCGACTGTGCACTTCTCATTGCGAAGGCAAAAAAGCCGCACAATATTGGTGAGCAGCTGATCAAGACCGCATGCCTAAAAATTGTGGAGAAAATGTGTGGAGCACAAGCAGTTGATAAAGTCAAGACTGTGCCCCAAACAAGCGGTTGCAGGGATCTGAATCAGACGTCCTAAAATGCAAATACATACTGGACGCTTTTGTGCGAAAACTGGAGTACAGGATCGCTAAAATGACAAAAGGGGAGTTTCCACTTCTGCAGAAGCAGTCCGGTGGCACTGTGCATGCGTCTTTAAGCACAGACTTCACGCACCACATGAACTTGCTGTGTGATGAGATGAGGAGTCGCTTTGCTGACATCAACAAATATTTATCCTAGGAAGCATGGGTGATGGACCCCTACATTTTCAATCACAAGGATGTTGAATACTTGGGCTGTGACCTTCAATCTGATTCAGTGTCAAAAAAATATTTCCAGGAAAATGAATACAAAAAGTTTTGGATCTTCAAAGGACACACCTTCGCTCCTACACTGGCCAAACACGCAATCAAGAGGGTCATTCTTCCTTTTGGTACTACATACCTGTCTGAGGCAGCTTTCAGTGCCCTTCTAACTATAAAAACCAAAGTAAGGAACAGCCTGGATGTCAGAATCAGAATCAGAATCACAATCACAATCAGATTTATTGCCATTGTTCATGTAGTACACAAACTAGGAATTTGTCTCGGTGCAATGCTGCAACATTAAACATGATAAAAATAAAAGATAGAAATAAAAAACTATGCGTGCAATAAAAAGTAGAATATGAATAACTAATACTAGACAAAGCAATTTTTAGATATATTAGCGAGCAGCAGATATTGTGGAGTACCCCATAGTGCAGTCGGTAATGCAAAAAGAAAACAGTGATGATTGACATGAGTCTGGTTGAGCTGCTGTACGTAGTGCACGAGAGTCTAATAAGTCACTTAGTGTTCAGCAGTCTGATGGCAGAGGGGAAGAAGCTGTTCATGTGATGGGAGGTTTTAGTCTGAATGGACCGAAGTCTTCTACCTGAGGGGAGGGGGGCAAACAGTACGTGACCAGGGTGTGAAGGATCGGCAATGATCCGGCCTGCACGCCTCCGGGTCCTGGAGATGTACAGATCCTAGAGGGATGGGAGCTTGCAGCCGATCACCTTCTCAGCAGCGCGCACGACGCGCTGCAGCCTTAGTCTGTCCCTGGCAGTGGCTCCTGCGTACCACACGGTTATGGAGGTGGTGAGGATGGACTCGATGATGGCCGTGTAGAACTGCACCAACATCTTGGTGGGTAGCTTGAGCTTCCTCAGCTGCCCCAGGAAGAACATCCTCTGCTGGGCCTTTTTGATGAGGGAGCTGATGGTCGGCTCCCACTTGAGGTCCCGGGTGATGGTGGTGCCCAGGAAGCGGAAGGAATCTGCAGTGGTGATGGGAGAGCCTGTGAGGGTGAGGGGGGGCAGAGGGGTTGTGACTTTCCTGAAGTCCACGATCATCTCCACTGTCTACAGAGCGTTCAGCTGCAGGTTGTTGTGGCTGCACCAGGACGCCAGCTGGGCCACCTCTTTCCTGTAGACGGACTCGTCGCCGTTGGAGATGAGCCCGATGAGGGTGGTGTCGTCCGCAAACTTGATCAGCTTGACAGACTGGTGGCTGGAGGTGCAGGAGTTGGTATAAAGGGAGAAGAGTAGGGGGGAAAGTACACAGCCCTGGGGTGATCCGGTGCTGATGCTAACAGAGTCAGAGACAGTCTTTTCTAGCCGCACATGCTGCCTCCGGTCCATCAGGAAGTCGGTGATCCACCTGCAGAGGGAGTCAGGCACGTTGAGCAGGGACAGCTTGTCCCGGAGCAGAGCGGGGCGGATGGTGTTGAATGCAGAGCTGAAGTCCACAAACAGGATCCTGGCATAGGTTCCCGGGGAGTCCAGGTGCTGCAGGATGGAGTGGAGGGCCAGGTTGACTGCGTCGTCCACAGACCTGTTGGCTCGGTAGGCAAACTGCAGTGGGTCCAGGAGGGGAGTGGTGATGGACTTCAGGTGGGGCAGGACCAGGCGCTCAAAGGACTTCATGACTACAGAGGTGAGTGCTACAGGTCTGTAGTCGTTAAGTCCAGTGATCCATGACTTCTTGGGGACAGGGATGATGGTGGAGGTTTTGCGATAGGTCGGCATGTGGCATAACTACAGGGAGGTGTTAAAAATGTCTGTGAAGACAGGAGTCAGCTCCTCCGCACAGTGTCTCAGGGTGGAGGGAGACACGCCGTCCGGACCGGGGGCCTTGCGCGGGTTCAGTCTGGAGAACTGTCTGTGCACGTCCTGCTCACTGATGACAAGGGCAGAGGGGGAGGAGGGGGGGCCGCCTTTGATGAAGTGGGGACCGTGAAGGCAGTGGCACTGGGGGGAGGGGGGGAGATGGACACAGCTGACAAGGTGTCAAAACGGGCAAATGTTGGGACAGTCTTTGACAAAGGGCTATGTCATCCTGACCTTTAGAAGCCTGAGGCCGATAGTTGGTGATTTGCCTCAGTCCTCTCCACACAGAAGCAGAGTCGTTAGCAGTGAACTGCTGCTGGAGTCTCTCAGAATACACAGATTTAGCTCTCCTCAGCTCTCTGCTAAACCGATATTTGACCTCCCTGTAGCAGTCCCTGTCTCCACTTTTCAACACTGCTTCCTTCTCCTTCCTGATCTGTCTGAGCTTAGCAGTGAACCAGGGCTTGTCATTTGCGTACCTCACCCTTGTGCACGATGGAAGAATGCTCTCCTCACAAAAGTGGATATATGAGTTCACAGTGTCCGTATACTCATCCAGATCATGCGTGGCTCCTTTAAACATGCCCCAGTCAGTTATTTCCATGCACGTGCTGAGCTTCTCCCCAGCTTCACTGGTCAATTTTCTCGTAGTGCTCACAACAGGTTTAGTGAGCTTTAGTCTCTGTCTATATGTGGGAATGAGGTGGACCATCACGTGATCAGATAGTCCGAGCGCAGCGCGGGGAACAGCGCGATGCGCGTCCTTCACTGTAGTGTAACAGTGATCCAGCGTGTTCTTTCCTCTGGTGGGGCATTTAATAAACTGTTTGTATCGGGGGAGATCGTGGCACAGGTTGCTCTGGTTAAAGTCGCCAACCACAATAACCAGAGAGTCCAGGAAAGTGCGCTCCGTTTGTTGAATGTGATCTGCGAGCGCGCGCTGAGCCTCGCGCGCGTCCACGTCGGGCGGGACGTAAACAGCGGCCAGGATGAATGAAACGAACTCCCGCGGGAAATAAAAAGGCTTGCAGTTAATGAATAAATATTCCAGAGCGGGAGAACAGTATTGGGAAATCACCGTTACATCAGAGCACCAGTTGCTGTTAATGTAAAAGCAGACTCCTCCTCCTGAGGACTTACCGGAGAGCTCTGTGTCTCGATCAGCACGAAACAGCTGAAATCCCTCGAGGAGGAGCGCGCTGTCTGGAGTTGATTCCTTAAGCCAGGTCTCAGTAAAACAGAGGGCAGACGAGGTAGAGAGGTCCTTAAATCGCATCAGCAGTCTCAGTTCATCTACCTTGTTAAAGAGAGAATTGGCATTGGAGAAAAATATGCCAGGCCACTCCACCAGGGCTTTAGACTGGCTGTCACCACTATCACTCCAAACATCGCATCACTGGTCAGAAACATACAAGCTCAAGGTACACATTAATGTTCTTTTTTGAATCAACAGACTAGAGAGAGTTAAAAGCAATGCATCACTGAATTAGTTTTTGCAATGTTAATTGCTGGGTAGAGTTATGAGAAAGAGCAGTCAAGGATATTTGTTCTTTGTGTCTGACGGGTGTTTTTAGGCCTACTGCCATTAGGCCCATACTGACTGACTTTTAGGCCTTTACTGATTTATGCGGTCATGTGTGTGTATACCCACTATTTTGGTTGTTAGAAATGTTTGCTTTCACAAGGGACATGTTCTTGTTAACATTTCTGTTTCATACCTCTGGCAAAGATGAAAACTTTATGTTACTGACAATAAACAATGAAGACTCAGGACTGCCTTCTGGCATCAAAAAGGCCATGTTTAAAAGTAATGCTGTCTTAAAACAAAAGGACAAATACACACGTGGACAAAATTGTTGGTACCCCTCTGTTAATGAAAGAAAAACCCACAATGGTCACAAAAATAACTTGAATCTGACAAAAGTGGTAATAAATAAAAATTCTATGAAAATTAACCAATGAAAATCAGACAATGCTTTTGAATTGTGGTTCAACAGAATTATTTTAAAAAATGAACTCATGAAACAGGCCTGGACAAAAATGATGGTACCCTTAACTTTGATGTAATGTTGGACCCAGGGAACACGCACGCACAGGCTCAAGTGCAATACAATAATCTTTATTGGTTTACCAGCAGGTGTGTGGGTGCGTATATGCGGTATGTGAGTGTTTTGTGGGTGAACGAGCTGCAGCCGGGGGTGAGACAGAGCGCCGTAAAGCCTGGCAACCCTAGAGACAGAGCCAAACACAGATATTAGATTCAGCCCTGTTATTATGAATGGGAAACTTAACAGGGCTTACTTGCAGATGTTCTGGTGATGGCGTCGGTTTGGGCTTTGGGCCTCCTGCCAGGGAGACAGCGTCTGCTGAGCGCACCCAGTGAAGCGCTGTGATGCACGGCGTGGTGAGAGGAGCGATTCCGCCGCCGCGAGGGAGAGAACCGCCGCCAAAGGGATCCACCTGTGCACAGGGGAGAGCCTGGGAGAAAAGGTGAGTTGGAATGTTGAGCTTACGTGCCAACGGAGAGTCCAACAATGAAGCGCAGGGCTGAGAGGAATCAGGGCGTGCGCGGGACGAAGAGCGTAGCAAAGCAGGCGGCTCCATGCCGAAGGTCCAGGAAGAGCGGGCTATATAGCCTGGGGATGATTACCCACAGGTGTTCGCGCAGCTGAGGCAGGTGACGGCCCAGAGTGAGTTGTAACAGTACCCCCCCCCCCCCGAGCAGCGCCTCCTGGCACTGGCTCACCTGGGTGCGCCTGGTGAAAGTCCTTAATGAGGCGTTTGTCCAGCACAAACGACTGGTGCACCCAGGATCTCCACTCAGGGCCATACCCCTCCCAGACCACCAGGTACTGCAAGCCGCAACCCCGGTGGCGGACGACCAGGATAGAGTTGACTGTCCAAGCCGGGTCACCGTCGATCAACAAGGGTGGAGGTGGGGTTCTAGGAGGGGGGCAGAGCGGGTTGGAGACCACGGGTTTGACCTGGGAGACGTGAAATGTGGGACAAACACGGAGAGATGGGGGAGAGCCAGAAGCACAGCCACAGGATTCACCACTTTGACAATCAGGAAGGGCCCAATAAAGCACTTGGCCAACTTCCTCTTTTCAGCCTTCAGGTTAATATGTTGTGTGGACAACCATACCTTCTGACCCACCTGATACCGGGGAGCAGGCCTCCTGCGCCGGTTCGCCATCCTGGTGTTGCAATCTGCTGTGCGTAAAAGGGCCTGGCGTGTAGCAGCCCAAAGCTGACGGCAGCGCCTCAGGTGCGCGTGAACTGAAGGTACAGCCACCTCCCCCTCCTCTTCGGGGAACAGCGGAGGATCGTAGCCCAGCGACGCCCTGAAAGGTGACATACCGGTTGCAGAAGAGAGGGTCAGGTTATGAGCGTACTCAATCCATGGCAGATGGCTGCTCCACGATGACGGGCTGGAAGCGATGACGCAGCGCAGAGCGGCCTCCAGCTCCTGATTTGCCCGCTCGCACTGCCCGTTGCTCTGGGGGTGATGACCAGAGGACAGGCTTACCGTAGCCCCCAAAGCGTTGCAAAAACTCCTCCACACACTGGACACAAACTGCGGACCTCGGTCGGAGACAATGTCCGTGGGGATCCCATGCAGACGCATGACGTGCTGCACCAGAAGGTCCACCGTCTCTCGTGCCGTTGGAAGCCCACGTAGAGGGATGAAGTGGGCGGCCTTAGAGAAGCGGTTCACAACGGTCAGCACGGTGTCGAAGCTGTTGGATACCGGAAAGCCGGTCACGAAGTCCAGGGCCACGTGGCCCGCCGGCAGGGATGACGATGTCTTCCTGGTGGCGCACTGGGAACAGGCACAAACGTAGCCAATGATGTCACTCCGAAGACCAGGCCACCAGAACGATCTCTGGAGCAGCTCCACCAGACGGGAGATCCCAGGGTAGCAGGCGAGTTTGGAGGAATGGGCCCAATGGATCACATCACCCCGAACAGCTGATGGCACGAACAATCTCCCGGTAGGACCTCCGCCTGGATCCGGTTCAGTTTCTTGAGTCTTCAGGACCTTGTCCCTGATGGCCCAGGAGAGGGCGCCCATGACACACGAAGCCGGGAGGATGGTGTGCTCCTGCTTCTCAGCGGCCTCCGAGGTGAACTGCCTGGACAGGGCATCTGATTTCGCATTCTTTGACCCCGGGCGGTAGGTGATGGTAAACTGGAAGCACCCGAAGAACAGGGACCAAAACGCCTTCCGAGCATTCAGGCGTTTAGCCGTCCTCAGGTACTCCAGGTTTTTATGATCCGTCCAAACCACAAAGGGTAGCGTGGCCCCCTCCAGCCAGTGCCGCCACTCCTCCAGCATGAGCTTGACCGCCAGGAGTTCTCTATCACTGATGTCATAGTTCCTCTCAGCGGGTGACAGCCACCGAGAGAAGAAGGTGCAGGGGCGGATCACCCCATCCACCAGGGAGAGCTGTGAAAGTACTGCCCCCACCCCCGAATCAGATCCATCCACCTCGACCAGGCACTGCAGAGTGGGGTCCACCTGCGTCAAGACCGGGGAGGAAGAGAATTCCGTCTTCAGGGCCGCAAAGGCCGACGGAGCCTCCTCTGTCCACCAGAACGCCACCTTGGGGGAGGTGAGGCAGGTCGGGGGAGAGTGATCGAACTATGCTTGGGCACAAACCGCCGGTAGAAATTGGCATACCACAGAAATTGTTGCAGCTGTTTCCTTGATGACGGTGGGGGGGGGGGGCAATCCATCACCGCCCTCACCTTCTCTGGGTCCGAGATGACCTGATTGTGTGAGATGATGAAGCCCAGGAAGGAGGTCTTCTTGGTGTAGAACTCACACTTCTCAGCCTTCACAAAGAGTTTGTTCTCAGTCGTTGAAGGACCCACCTCACATGAACCTGATGCTCCTCCCGGGACTGAGAGAAGATCAGGATGTTGTCCAGGTAGATGAAAACGAAGGACCCAAGGAAATCTCAGAGGACGTCGTTGATGAGCTGCTGGAAGACAGCCGGAGCGTTGGCGAGCCCAAACGGCATGACGAGGTACTCAAAGTGGCCGCTGGGGGTCCGGAATCCCGTCTTCCACTCGTCACCCTCCCGGATCCACACGAGGTGGTAAGCGCTGCGGAGATCCAGTTTCGTAAACCGGAGGCCCCCTGGAGGGAGTCGAAGGCAGAGTCCATCAGAGGTAGAGTATACTTGTCCTTGATAGTAATATCGTTCAGAGCCGGGAAGTCGATGCAAGGGTGAAGGGAACTGTCCTTCTTCCCAACGAAGAAGAAGCCTGCCCCCACTGGCGATGACGATGGCCAGATGATGCCCGAGCTGAGCGATTCTTTAATGTACGCCTCCATAGCCTCCCATTCCGGAGCCAATAGGCTGTAAAGGCGGCTCGATGGCAGGGGGGCACCCGGGCGGAGGTTAATGGCACAGTCGTACGGGCGGTGGAGGGGAGGAGAGGGACAGCGCCTGGGACTTGCTGAACACCGCTCCAAGGTTGTGGAACTCTGGAGGCACCCTGGACAAGTCGGGGGGCGGGGGGGGGGGAGGAGAGGGGGACCGATGTAGAACAAGCTGCTCACTGGAGGCACGCACTCAGGCAGAACGGACTCCAGGCGAGAACACTCCCAGTTCGCCAGTCGAAGGTGGGGTTATGCAAGCGCAGCCAGGGGTAACCCAGGATGACAGGGGCAGCCGAGGTGGAGAGAACGAACAGCCGGAGGTCCTCACGATGGTTCCCGGAAATGATGGCTGAGACAGGGGCAGTCCGGTGCGTCACCTTTTCTAAAGGAGCTTTTGACAGGGCGACAAGGTTAAGGGGAGTTGGCAGAGCTTGGCAGGGCAGCCCCAATCGGGTTGCCAGTCTTTCAGAGATAAAGCTCTGCTCAGCCCCGAAGTCCACCAGTGCGTGTGTGAGGAACTCTGTGCGGTTGTGACAAAACCTAATTGGCAGGAGACACTTAGATAGGGGATTTGACCGAGATGAGTCCGCGAGACCCACTACAGCGACTCGCGGACCCCCCCTAAGTTGGAATGTTGAGCTTACGTGCCAACGGAGAGTCCAATGATGACGCGCAGGGCTGAGAGGAATCAGGGCGTGCGCGGGACGAAGAGCGTAGCAAAGCAGACGGCTCCATGTCAAAGCTCCAGGCAGAGCGGGCTATATAGCCCGGGGCTGATTACCCACAGGTGTGCACGCAGCTGAGGCAGGTGACGGCCCAGAGTGAGTTGTAACAAACTTAATATTTTGTTGCACAACCTTTTGAGGCAATAACTGCAATCAAATGATTTCTGTAACTGTCAATGAGACTTCTGCACCTCTCAGCAGGCATTTTGGCCCACTCCTCATGAGCAAACTGCTCCAGTTGTCTCAGGTTTGAAGGGTGCCTTTTCCAGATGGCATGTTTCAGCTCCTTCCACAGATGTTAAATAGGATTTAGATCAGGGCTCATAGAAGGCCACTTTAGAATAGTCCAATGTTTCGCTCTTAGCCATTCTTGGGTGTTTTTAGCTGTGTGTTTTGGGTCATTATCCTGTTGCAATACCCATGACCTGCGACTGAGACCAAACTGTCTGACACTGGGCAGCACATTTCTCTCTAGAATACCTTGATAGTCTTGAGATTTCATTGTACCCTGCACACATTCAAGACACCCTGTGCCAGATGCAGCAAAGCAGCCCCAGAACATAACAGAACCTCCTCCATGTTTCACAGTAGGGACAGTGTTCTTTTCTTGGTATGCTTCATTTTTGTGTCTGTGAACATAGCGCTGATGTGCCTTGCCAGAAAGTTCCAGTTTTGTCTCGTCTGTCCATAGGACATTCTCCCAGAAGCTTTGTGTCTTGTCAACATGCAGTTTGGCAAATTCCAGTCTGGCTTTTTTATGATTTGTTTTCAACAGTGGTGTCCTCCTTGGTCGTCTCCCATGAAGTCCACTTTGGCTCAAACAACGACGGATGGCGTGATCTGACACTGATGTTCTTGGATGAACCTTGGAGTTCACTATGAATGTGTTTAGAGGTTGTTCTGGGCTCTTTTGTTACCATTCGTATTATCCATCTCTTCCATTTTTCATCAAGTTTCTTCCTGCGGCCGCGTCCAGGGAGGTTGGCTACAGTCCCGTGGATCTTAAATTTCTGAATAATATGTGCAACTGTAGTCACAGGAACATCAAGCTGCTTGGAGATAGTCTTATAGCCTTTACCTTTAACATGCTTGTCTATAATTTTCTTTCTAATCTCCTGAGACAACTCTCTCCTTTGCTTCCTCTGGTCCATGTTTAGTGTGCTACACACCATGTCACTTAACAGCACAGTGACTACTTGTTACCCTTTAAATAGGCCGACTGACTGATTACAAGTTTGTAGACACCTGTCATGTTAATTAGAGGACACATCTTGGTTGAACATGTCCCTATGGTCACATTATTTTCAATCTTTTCTAAGGGTACCATCATTTTGGTCCAGGCCTGTTTCATGAGTTTGTTTTTTAAAGTAATTCTGTTGAACCACAATTCAAAAGCATTGTCTGATTTTCATTGGTTAATTTTCATAGAATTTTTATTTATTACCACTTTTGTCAGATTCAAGTTATTTCGGTGACCATTGTGGGTTTTTCTTTCATCTACAGAGGGGTACCAACAATTTTGTCCACGTGTGTATTTTAATACCGTTGCAGTCATTTGCCACATTTATTTTTTGTCTGTGTATGATACACATGTTCATATAATTCAATTTAGTTTAAGCATAAAGGAAAACAAATCTACATTTCAAAACAAATGGAATAGGCTAAGCACAAAACTGATGTTATTTTTTTTTCCTAAATAAATGTTCTAAAATGACTTAATTCCTCTGGCGTGATCATGTGGGCTGGGGGGGCACGGCACTTCTGTGACACAGGCAGGGTGGGCTCCTGGGAAAAAGGTTGGGAACCACTGCTCTACATTACTTAGCCCAGCGCTCAGGAACTTTTACAAACTGAGTACAACTTTCGCCAACATGTATTCCCAAACGTCAGCAAATTTTCAGCAGGTTGAAAATTTTCAAAGAACATAACTTTAGCCAGCATTTGCCAACAAACACCAACTATCATTATCTTTTGCCAACAGAGCCAGACGTTTGCCAAAATGTCAGTAAAAGTTGGTCCAAATGTTGTAGTATGAATCCACCTTAAAGCTGGGTTCACACTATGACATTTGGACCAACTTCTACTGACGTTTTGAAAAATCAGAGAAATCAGTCCATATGTTGGTGAAATTATGTTTGTGAGAACACACCAACTTTTATGAACTTTTACAAACTTTTAAGAACTTTTGCTAGCATTTCCCAGCATTGCATTCAGTGTTGTCAAACTTTTGCCAACTTAGGCTAGCATGTGTAGCAGTTGCCAGCTTAGGTTAACTTAAGCAAATGAATACTCAGCACAGTTCAGCTGACATTAGTGACAGGCGATGCTCATATAAAGATCAGCGTTTGTGGAGGCTTCCTGCCATCCTGGACCTGCTTTTTTGGGAGGATTCACACTACAGCGTTTGGACCAACTTTTACTGATGTTTTGGCAAACATCTGGCTCTGCTGGCAAAAGTTGATAAAAGTTTATGATAGTTTTTGCTTTTTAGCAAACACTGGCGAAAGTTGTATTTGTTGACAATTTTTAGCATGCTGAAAATTTGCCAACATTTGAAAATAAACGTTGGTGAAAGTTGTGCTCATTTTGTAAAAGTTGAGCTAAGTTATGGAGAGTTTGTCTAAGTCAGCCTAAGTTAAACTCCTTTGGCAAACGTTGACTGAAATGGTGGTGAAAACAGATGTTTTCAGATCAAAACTCAGTTCAGACATGCAGGAATGAAAGAGAAATAGAGAGAAGGGCTAATTAAAAAATATATGTAAGAGGAGAATGTTTATATACAGTTAGGCCCAGAAATATTTGGACAGTGACACAATCTTCATGATTTGGGCTCTGCATGCCACCACATTGGATTTGAAATGAAACAACTACAATGGAATTGAAGTGCAGACTTTAAGGTTTAATTCAAGGGGTTGAACAAAAATATATGATTAAACATGTAGGAATTGTAGCTATTTTTATACAAACGCTCCTCATTTCAGGGGCTCAAAAGTAATTGGACAAATAAACATAACCCTAAGTAAAATGTTACTTTTCAATATTTTGTTGAGAATCCTTTGCAGGCAATGACTGCCTGAAGTCTGGAACCCATGGACATCACCAAACGCTGGGTTTCCTCCTTTGTGATGCTTTGCCAGGCCTTTACTGCAGCTGTCTTCAGTTGTTGCTTGTTTGTGGGTCTTTCTGCCTTAAGTTTTGTCTTGAGCAAGTGAAATGCATGCTCGATTGGGTTGAGATCTGGTGATTGACTCGGCCATTGCAGAATATTCCACTACTTTTCCGGTTCCGGTTCCGCCGGACCAGCGGCGCCACACGAGTCGGCTGCCTGTTGCAACAGCCTTTTTTTTTAATCTTCCTTCTTCTTTCTACACCTTTCACTCTGTATATATATCACGGACGCACGGATCACCCCGGGGGTCTCCCGGGTCGGCGGACGGAGCCACGGTTTGCAGCGGGAGACGTTACAGCGGGGAGGAGCTAGTGCTAGCTAGCACTTGGCCGCCGCCCGGTGCTAATGGGAAACTCGACATACCGGGAGCTGTAGCGAAAATGACGCGGGTGCCGGGCTGGAGTTTAGGCGGCGTGAAAGAAATATAAGACAGAATAATAAAGAGCGATGGCAAGAACCAAGCAGACCGCCCGTAAAATCTACTGGAGGAAGAAGCCCCCCCCCCCCCCCCCCCCAGGAGACAGCTAGCCACCAGGGCTGCTCGGAGAGGCGCTCCGGCCACCGGCAGAGTGAAGAGGCCTCGCCGTCACAGGCCCGTGGCTCTGAGAGAGATCTGTCGCTGCCAGAGATCCACGGAGCTGCTCATCCGTAGGCTGCCCGTCCAGCGCCTGGTGAGGGAGATCGCTCAGGACTTCAAGACCGTCCTGCGTTTCCTGAGCTTCGCCGTCATGGCTCTGCAGGAGACCAGCGAGGCCCACCTGGTGGTCTCTTCTTCGCTAAGGGTGTCACCATCATGCCCAAAGACTTCCAGCTGGCCCGCTGCATCCGCGGAGAGAGAGCTTAGACTTTCTGCTGCACATTCACCAGCCATAATGCTCTGCACTGTGTGTCTATATATATATATATATATATACATTTATAGTAATATGGACATATGTTTACTAGATGTTGTTTTTTCTTGCCTTCTGATTGTTGCTCTGAGTGTTGCTATCCCTATGCTGTTGCAATCCTGGAATTTCCCCATTGTGGGACTAATAAAGGCTTATCTTATCTTATCTTATCTTATCTTTCATTGCTTTAAAAAACTCCTGGGTTGCTTTTGCAGTATGTTTTGGATCATTGGTGAAGCGCCGTCCAATCAACTTTGCTGCATTTGGCTGAATCTGAGCAGAAAGTATATCCCTGTACACTTCAGAATTCATCCGGCTGCTTCTGTCTTTTGTCACATCATCAATAAACACAAGTGACCCAGTGCCATTGGAAGCCATGCATGCCCATGCCATTACACTGCCTCCACCATGTTTTACAGAAGATGTAGTGCTTTGGATCATGAGCTGTTCCAATTCTTCTCCAAACTTTCTTCTTCCCATCATTCTGGTACAGGTTGATCTTAGTCTCATCTGTCCAAAGAATGCTGTTCCAGAACTGGGCTGGCTTCTTCAGGTGTTTTTTGGCAAAGTCAATTCTGGCCTTTCTATTTTTGAGACTGATTCATGGTTTGCACCTTGTGGTGAATCCTTTGTATTTACTCTCATGAAGTCTTCCTTTTATGGTAGATTTAGATACTGATACACCTACTTCCTGGAGAGTGTTCTTCACTTGAGTGGATGTTGTGAAGGGGTTGTTCTTCACCATGGAAAGGATTCAGCGATCATCCACCACTGTTGTCTTCCGTGGATGTCCAGGCCTTTTTGAGTTCCCAAGCTCACCAGTGCACTCTTTTTTTCTCAGAATGTACCAAACTGTTGATTTGGCCACTCCTAACATTTCTGCTATCTCTCTGATGGATTTCTTCTTTTTTTTTTTTCAGCCTCAGGATGGTCTGTTTCACCTCCATTGAGAGCTCCTTTGACCGCATGTTGTGTGTTCACAGCAACAGCTTCCAAATGCAAACGTCACACCTGAAATCAGCTCCAGACTTTTTAACTGCTTAATTGATGACAGGTTAATGAGGGAAGAGCCCATGCAGCCTTGTTATTTTTTTTTCCGCAGCCTTCTGAGTCAATTGTCCAATTACTTTTGGTCCCTTGAAAAAGAGGCGGCTACGTATTAAAGAGCTGTAATTCCTAAACCCTTGCTCCAATTTGGATGTGAATACTCTCAAATTACAGCTGAGAGTCTGCACTTTAAGCTCATATTGATTATATAATTGTATCCTGAATATGTTTTCGTAAACAGCTAAAATAACAAAACTTGTGTCACTGTCCAAATATTTTTGGGCCTAACTGTATGTATATATACATCGATGGCCTCACTCACACCATCATGGACTACATCAGCTTCTGTGTGGAAAACACCGTACCCACCAAGACCATACGGTGCTGCTCAAACAACAAATCCTTGATCAACCCTGAGATAAAAACACTTCAGAGAGAGAAGAAGAGGATCTTCAGGTCGGGGAACAGGGAGATGCTGAAGTCCGTACAGAGGGAGCCGAGGAGGAAGATCAGAGAAGGCAAGGACAGCTTCAGGAAGAAGATGGAGGACAAGCTGCAACAGAGCGACATCGGTGGGGTCTGGAGAAACCTTAAAACCATCTCTGGGCTCCAGAATACCTCCTCCCAGGCCATGGGGGGCAGGGAGTGGGCGAACCATCTGAATCTGTTTTTTAATAGGTTTGACCAACCGCCCTCCCCCCGACTGCACAACAACCACTGCTGCCTTTAAAGACATTGAGTCTTGCTGTCCACACCCCACTCCACCAACACCCCCCCACTCCCAACACACAGCCCCCCAACATGGCCCTCACTAAAACCCAGGTGAGGACGGAGCTGAGAAAGATCAAGGCGAGGAAGGCGTCAGGACCGGACGGCATCAGTGCAAAGCTCCTCAAGTCCTGTGCAGATCAGCTGTGTGGGATTGTGGAGCTCATCTTCAACCTGAGCCTGAAGCTGGGGAGGGTACCACAGTTGTGGAAAACATCTTGTGTGGTACCTGTACCAAAGACCTCCCACCCCAAAGACCTGAACAGCTACAGACCAGTGGCCCTGACGTCCCACATGATGAAGACCGTGGAGAGACTGCTCCTTGCTCACCTCCGCCCCCTGGTGGGACCAGCGATGGATCCACTCCAGTTCGCCTACCAGCATGGCATTGGGGTGGAAGATGCAGTGATCTTCCTCCTTCACCGTTCTCTGTCCCACCTGGAGAAGCCCGAGAATGCAGTGAGGATCATGTTCTTTGACTTCTCCAGTGCTTTCAACACCATCCAACTGATGATCCTGAAGGACAAGCTGCTGTGCGCAGGGGTGGACCAGCACCTGTCATCATGGATCCTGGACTACCTCACTAACCGGCCACAGTTTGTGAGAACCCGGGACTGTG
The DNA here is from genome assembly GCA_020510985.1 of Pholidichthys leucotaenia. Taxonomy (NCBI): domain Eukaryota; kingdom Metazoa; phylum Chordata; class Actinopteri; order Cichliformes; family Pholidichthyidae; genus Pholidichthys; species Pholidichthys leucotaenia. Next base: position 275,689,327 of record CM035840.1, on the reverse strand, counting down.
TGTCCGACACGATCATCGGTAGCACCGGGGCCCCCCAGGGAATGGTTTTGTCTCCCTTCCTGTTTACCCTTTATACTGTGGACTTCTCACACAACACAATACACTGCCATCTACAGAAGTTCTCTGACGACTCTGCAATCGTCGGCCTCATCTCCAATGGAGATGAAGCTGAGTACAGAGGACTTATCCAGGACTTCATGGACTGGTGCCATAGGAACTGCCTCCAGATCAACGCGAGGAAAACTAAGGAGCTGGTGGTGGACTGCCGCAGGCAAGGACGACCCCCTCACAGCACCAGTAAACATACAGGGAACAGACATCGAGATGGTGACATCCTACAAGTACCGTGGTGTTCATCGGAACAATAAACTAGACTGGTCACACAATACCGACGCACTCTACAAGAAGGGACAGCGCAGGCTGTTCCTACTGAGGAGACTCAGGTCTTTTGGTGTACAAGGGGCACTGCTGAAGACATTCTATGACACGGTGGTGGCATCAGCCATCACTTTTGGAGTGGTCTGTTGGGGCAGTGGCATTACAGCAGCCGATAGGAAGAGACTGAACAAACTGATCAAGAAAGCTAGCGCTGTCCTGGGGCAGCTCCCTGACCCAGTGGAGGAGATAGGAGAGAGAAGGATGGTGGCTAAACTGTCATCTCTGCTGGAGTCCGGGTCCCACCCTATGCAGGACATACTGAACGCACAGAGGAGTTCATTTAGCAGCAGACTACATCATCCTAGGTGCGCAACCGAGAGGTTTTGCAGGTCCTTCCTACCTACGGCAGTCAGACTGTATAACCTAAGCAGGGCTGCTCGCAGAGATAGCAAAAAAACGTGACGACCTAATAGTACTGAATGCAAAAGACGCAATAGACTTATACAATGGTCCCCTCCAGTATATACAACTAGGACGGTATCGGTCGCTACGGAGGGTGACAATATGTATGGGTACATATTCATACTATGTAGGATAACTAAGTAGACGGTTGTGCTGTTTATTCCATCTTGCTACAATGCTCCGCACTGTGTATATATATTTATATATTTATGTGTATGTATGTATATCCACTGCTCTTATTTATATCTTCCGTATCTTCTTAATTATTGCTCTGAGTGTTGCTATCCCTGTGCTGTTGCAATCCTGGAAATCCCCCATTGTGGGACTAATAAAGGCTTATCTTATCTTATCTTTAATATATATATATATATATATATATATATATATATATATAGAGAGAGAGAGAGAGAGAGAGAGAGAGAGAGAGAGATACAGTGGGGAAAAAAAGTATTTAGTCAGCCACCAATTGTGCAAGTTCTCCCACTTAAAAGATGAGAGAGGTCTCCAATTTTCATCATAGGTATACCTCAACTATGAGAGACAAAATGAGAAAAAAAAATCCAGAAAATCACATTGAACAATTTTTAATGAATTAATTGGTAAATTCCTCTGTAAGATAAGTATTTGGTCAATAACAAAAGTTCTTCTCAATACTTATACCCTTTGTTGGCAATGACAGAGGTCAAACGTTTTCTGTAAGTCTTCACAAGGTTTTCACACACTGTTGCTGGTATTTTGGTCCATTTCTCCATGCAGATCTCCTCTAGAGCAGTGATGTTTTGGGGCTGTCGCTGGGCAGCACGGACTTTCAACTCCCTCCAAAGATTTTCTATGGGGTTGAGATCTGGAGACTGGCTAGGCCACTCCAGGACCTTGAAATGCTTCTTACGAAGCCACTCCTTCGTTGCCCGGGTGGTGTGTTTGGGATCATCGTCATGCTGAATGACCTAGCCACGTTTCATCTTCAATGCCCTTGCTGATGGAAGGAGGTTTTCACTCAAAATCTCACGATACATGGCCCCATTCATTCTTTCCTTTACACGGATCAGTCATCCTGGTCCCTCTGCAGAAAAACAGCCCCAAAGCATGATGTTTCCACCCCCATGCTTCACAGTAGGTATGGTGTTCTTTCTCCTCCAAACATGACATGTTGAGTTTTTACCAAAAAGTTCTATTTTGGTTTCATCTGACCATATGACATTCTCCCAATCCTCTTCTGGATCATCCAAATGCTCTCTAGCAAACTTCAGATGTGCCTGGACATGTACTGGCTTAAGCAGGGGGACACGTCAGGCACTGCAGGATTTGAGTCCCTGGCGGCGTAGTGTGTTACTGATGGTAGGCTTTGTTACTTTGGTCCCAGCTCTATGCAGGTCATTCACTAGGTCCCCCCGTGTGGTTCTGGGAATTTTGCTCACCGTTCTCGTGATAATTTTGACCCCACGGGGTGAGATCTTGCGTGGAGCCCCAGATCGAGGGAGATTATCAGTGGTCTTGTATGTCTTCCATTTTCTAATAATTGCTCCCACAGTTGATTTCTTCACACCAAGCTGCTTACCTATTGCAGATTCAGTCTTCCCAGCCTGGTGCAGGTCTACAATCTTGTTTCTGGTGTCCTTTGACAACTCTTTGGTCTTGGCCATAGTGGAGTTTGGAGTCTGACTGTTTGAGGTTGTGGACAGGTGTCTTTTATACTGATAACGAGTTCAAACAGGTGCCATTAATACAGGTAACGAGTGGAGGACAGAGGAGCCTCTTAAAGAAGAAGTTACAAGTCTGTGAGAGCCAGAAATATTGCTTGTTTGTAGGTGACCAAATACTTATTTTACCCAGGAATTTACCAATTAATTCATTAAAAATCCTTCAATGTGATTTTCTGGATTTTTTTTTCTCATTTTGTCTCTCATAGTTGAGTTATACCTATGATGAAAATTGGAGACCTCTCACATCTTTTAAGTGGGAGAACTTGCACAATTGGTGGCTGACTAAATACTTTTTTGCCCCACTGTATATACACTGTAGAGGGTAAAAGGAAAGGATGTGAGGCAAGGCACGAGGACGACACAGATCTTAATTATCCCTCTAACAACACATACAGCCGTTGGCCCCGGCGCAGGCCACGCTGGGGCTGAGAAGCTCTCTCCAGTTTCTCTGCACTCTCTTTTATACCTTTATTGCTCATGCATTGAGACTGGAGCTGCGGACAATATGCATTGGTGCATGAACAATAGATTTGTTTGAAATACTATCAAAACAGCTTGAAACACAAGTTACAATACATTCACGACCTGCATTTTCACACGCCAGCCCATTGCTGCAGGTGGCGAAAGGCACATCACTGTCTAGTTGACTCCATTTTAATTTTCCTCTTCCTGGGAGGTGTCTAAACTCTGCCCAGTCTGAACCTCCCGGCGAGCTCCCACCCGCGGTCCATTGTCCTCGTGTTTCCTCCTGCCTTTCTGGGTGTGACAGCGTGTTAGACCTGTGTATGTGTTCCCCACAACATATATATATACAGTATATATATATATATTACGGTCATTTGATTAGTTTTGAATTTGTGGGGTTTGGAGGGTTTTTTTGCAGGTGATGGGTGCGATTTGGTGAGAGGTTTCATGTCTTTGCAGTGCTCTTTTTCTACCACTAGGCTGTGCTGTTGCACAAACCTGTCTTTTGCCAGTACGGATTACTGGTTGTCTTGGAAACAACAGCCGTTTTTTTTGTTTGTTTGTTTGTTTTTTTTTTAACATTTTCTTGGTCCGTGGAATAAAGATTTTTCTTAAAATTTTTAGTCAGAGTCTGTCTACTCTCTGCCTGCTATATATATATATATATATATATATAATCTGATAAAAATGTGACAGCCAAAAGAAACAAATCTCCTTATTGAGAAATTTCAGCTGTGGGTGACTATTTTCTATTCATTCTCTATGTAGTCCAGCATTTACAGTGCTGAGCGCCCTTGGCGCTAAAACGCTCTCAGCGGTGGCCACTTTTTGTCGTGGCGCTCAGGGCGCTCAGAGTTATAAAAAAGTTCAACTTTTCAGACTGCCGCTGAGCTGTCAATGTCGGACCTTTCTAAGCAGCCAATCAGAATTAAGGAAGGGCGGGACTTGGGATGCCGGTTCATTCTGTACTCAGACTCCTTCCTGCTTTCCGTGTAATCATATTTTGCATCCAGAGCTGCTACCAATGCTAGTATACATTTCCTGTCCATTGTTATTTAGAGACTGCTATTAAAAATAAATAGAAAGTCTGAACATAGGAAAAGCGGAAGTGCTGAGCTGTGACTGACAAGCTGTTGCTGGGACACAGGACACAGACTTTTTTTTTTTTTTTCCAGAGCGCAGTGCACAAGCACTGAAAAAAGATGTTCAGGGCGGTCAGGCGACAAAAAACGCACTTAGTGGACACTTAAGCTGCGTGTAATTTCCTAAAAATGTGACAGCCCAAAAGAAAAAAAAAATCTCACTGAGAAATTTACTGTTCTTAATGTTCTGCACCATGCATGATCATTCTCCAAGATTGGTTCACTTCCAGTGTGGGAATCAAACAGCGCTGATGTGGTGTCAAAGTAAATGACATTTAACAGGATTTTATGTTATTTTAATGGAGAGGGGTGTAGCCATCAAAACATAATCACCCATCATTTTATTTATATCATGATTCACTAAATAGTTTTTTATTCCATCTACATTCACATTTTAATTGCGGACTTAGTGTTGGAGTCTATAGCATTATTTTATTATTTTTTTTTAGAATAAATGAAAGAACAGGGGAAAGGGAATGCAGAAGTAACTACATAGGAATATCAAATGAAAATAAATTCTGAAACGTATGCACAAGGCAGATGTGTCCACTCCAGAAGAAAAACAGCAAGAAGCCTCCACAAACACTGATCTTTACGTGAGCGTTGCCTTATGCTGATGTCTGCTGAACTGCACTGAGTATTTCTCTGATTTTTCAAAACGTCTGTAAAAGTCGGTCCAAACGCTAGTGTGAACCCAGCTTTAACTGAGGCTGACAGATAAATTTTGCATAGCTTAGCCCAGTGCTCAGTAACTCTTACAAACTGAGCACAAATTTCACAATGTATTTCCAAACGTCGGCAAATTTTCAGCGGGATGAAAATTTTCAAAGTACACAACTTTTGCCAGTGTTTGCAAACATACGCCAGCAATCATTAACTTTTGCCAGCAGAGCCACACACTTGCCAAAACGCCAGTAAAAGTCGGTCCAAATGTTGTAGTGTGAGTCCACCTTTGGAAAGGAGATGAAAACTGATAATCAACAAGCCTGTTATTTTTTATATCACAACCACAGAGCTTAAACTGGAAGTCTGTGTTTATGTGGTATGATGTTTAAGTATAAATCATGAAGAAGTAGGATATTTAGTCTGTTACATGCTGTGGAGCTTGTGTGATTTGAAAAGTTGTATTTTTTTAACTTATTTGTTTTTTGTTTGTATGTATAAAGAAATTGAATCCTGGAACCTTGAGTAATTGGCCTATGGAAATGGGGTGAGATTATATAAGTGTAAATTTCCACCCACTCCTTTTCAGATATGTAGACTATTAATGTGAAGTATTAGAAGATTCTTTATGGTATTTTACCTCATTTTGTAATATACTGTATGTAATGCTTTTTTTGTATATATCTTATGTAGTGTATTGTCTAGATGTTTGAAATAAATGAAAAATGAAAATGAAAAAATTAAAAATGAAAGAAACAAATGGTGGTGCTACACTGCTGAATTTTACCTGCATGTGGCCAATGGGTGGATGCTAAAATCAACTCATTGTTATATCAATATGATGTAAAACTAGTTGTTGAGGCAGTAAACTCAAGAGTAAAATGAAATTGTGCATGAAATCCAACATGGCATTTTCCCATAAACTTCTGAACAAGCTCGTCTTTTGCATCCACAGATGTCGTCTTCTGTTGGTCATTTAATGGAGAATAATTTAGTCCATAATAGAGAGTGTAAGTCTCGCCCCCCTACCTCCACATTGTGGGACATAACTTCAGAACAAATATGGAGTCAAAGGCAAGAGAGAAATTATTTTTTTTTCAATCCAGAGTGATGTGACCTCAAACCAACATCATGATTAATTGACCAATTAAATTTGGTTTTGGTTTTTACAACATTTTTTTTTATTTATCAGAGGTGTGTTCAATGGATAACTTCATTTATAAGTTGATTATTGAAATCATTTATAATTTTTTAATAAATATTTTCCATTAAGTTTGATTTTGTTTTTCCTCCGTCAAAGCGAGAGGGTTTTACATTTATAATTGGAAATTATCTTGCTTTTAAAGTGAAAGCAGCAGTTTAATTTTGAATCTGGCATTCAGTTCATGATTTTTTTTTTTTTTTTTACCTTTCATATTGTACAGGTGAAGCAGCTGTTGCTAACAATGAAGCTCTACATCACTGTAACTGATCTGCTAGTCTAACATGAACACCTTTGTTTTTTCAAGGATAAATCCAAAGGAAAAGAGAGACGCGTTAAACAGGCTGCTGCTGCGGCTCTCTTCACAACAGACTCATTAAATACATTGAAGTGACACTCCGGCAAAAATCTACTTTATTCTTTTGTTTTTAATTTGTTTTATTGAGCATCAGTATATTCAACAATATTTGTTACACATATAGCTGTGCTCATTTTTCTCTTTTTTTACACAAACACATGCATAAGAAAGGAGAAAAACTAAACACAAAACTTAAACAAAAAACAAAAAAAGAAGGAAAAAAGAAAATATGTGGAGGTACATGAAATAAAGCTAGTTTATTCTGTTGTTCACATGTCTGTAACACGTTTTTTGTGACTTGCAAGACATATCAAGAGCGAAATCAGTGAAATGTCTCATATTTCTGTTTTTTTGCTGTAAAGTTTCACTTTTTTGGACCTTTATTTTACCAGGTTAAATGTTTTGAGAGCCATTTCTTATTTACAAACATGAAAAAAACATAAGCACATAGATACATACAGACATAAACGTACCTAGCATCAACAAATAGAAATACACAGGTGGTCATGGAACAAGCACGTAAATCCTAGAACAGAATAAATGGCAGAAGTAGAAGAACAAGTCAGCTAGCATTAACGGGATAGAGGGGATATGCGTGTGAGCGTGCGTGTGCTCACAAATACACACAAAAGTATTGTGTGTAGAATTTTTAGGAAAAAAATTAATTAATCCATTTTGGAGTAAGGCTGTAACATCAAATATGGAAAAAGTGAGGTGCTGTGAATACTTTCCGAATGCGCTGTACAAAAAGAATGCTTTGTTTCCTCGTTTTCACTCACATTAATGTTTACCAGAAGAGACATTGATGCTAAGAAAGTTTACCAAAGCACCGAAGAGGTGATTGGTGAGCAGAGGCTACCTCTTAAGCCACTGGCCTTTTTCTTCCCTAGTAATCCCATTTCCTAAAAGAATAGTAAATAATTTCTCTCCTGTCTTTGCTGATTTAATAATTCCACTCCCAGCACTGTCCAAAGAGAAGAACACTGTAGGACTGTTTCACAGACATTCCTTCCCCAAAAAGGTCACTGGAGCAGTTCAGTGGTGTCTGTTGTATCTTTTACTAGACCTTAGCAGTGATTTAAGGAAAGAGGAAAGTAGGCCTGGATTCCTGCAACTACAACTCATCCTACAGATATACAGACTGTATAAAAAAAAGACTTCTGGGCCTGAAAAGCTGACTCATACATAGCCTACGTGAGTCCTGCCCCATCTACTTATGCATCATGGGACCCAACTTCAGAAAAAAAAAAAAAAAACTGTATTGGAGTCAATGGGAGCGGGAGAATTTTTTTTTCCACTCCGCTTCCAAATATCTTGGAGATATTTTAAATATCTCCAAGATATTTAAAATATCTTTAAATATTTTTAAAGATATTTTTCCCATGTAAATAAAGTTGTAGTTTATTGTCAAATAAAAGAGCAATATTTAGTTTTGTGTGAAATGGCTTATCGAACTACATCTACTTGTCTCCCACTGTATATGTCACCAAGCAAGATCATGGTGGTTACCTGAGCAAGCTCACCTTCTTTTTTCAGACTGAGAAAGGAAGCATCTAAAGAGTGCAAAAATGATGCAAATGTGGCTATTTGAGAGCTGCAGCAGATCTAAAGGGCTGTTAGTAGGTTCCTCCTGGACTCTCTTTTAAAATGATGATGTTTCTCACATGACTTCTGGTTTGTAGTCGTTCAATTTAAGTATTTTCACAACCTTATACCTCAACAGTTAGACAACAACCTGCAACTTTATTTGTATGGAAAATGATCTTTTAAACTGACAAACATCATATGTGTAAATCATGGTAAAATTCGGACAGGGTTAGGGCTGTGCAATTAACCGAAAAATAACCAAAACAACATTTATATCCTAAAACAGCACGATTTTGTTCTTGTCAAATATTTTGATTTCTTCCCCTTTTAATTTTTCCTCATTATATGTGTTAGCCAAATAAATGCTTTGTTAAATTAATTATGAAATGACTGTGCTTCTTGACAATACAAAGCGGTGCAACATACAGTATTTATGACATTGAGACTGTTTATAGTCATGGCCAGAGATACTGGCACCCCTGCATTTCTTTCAGAAAATGTTTGCAATTGCAGATACTTTGGTATGCTTTTGTTCATTTCTTTTGTTTAGACAGAAACAGCACAAAAAGGACAGACACAATGAGGCAAAACAAAGTGTTGGTCCCATCAACTTGCAATTATTATTTGGTGGCCCACCTTTTGAAAGCAATATCTGAAATCAATCCCTTCCTGTAACAATCAGTGAATTTTTTACACCTCTCGACCGAAATTTTGGACTGCTCTTCTTGTGCCAACTGCTAAAGGTCTTTCAGATTTAAAGGGTTCCTTTTCCCAACTGCTGTTATGAGATCTCTCCACAGATGACTCGCTGCGGACTACTTAGAACTCTCCAGAGCTTTGTCTAGAACCATTTTGGGTAATTTTTTAAATATGGTTCATTGGGCCCTATACTGAATCCCAGAATTCTGTTGTAGATTTCAGATTTCAAAATGCCATGCACACGCTCAACACATCCCATTCCTGAAGCAGCAACGTACCACCAAAACATTAGTCAACTTCCACCATGCTTGACTGTAGGGACCTTGTTGTTATCTTTGAAGGCCTCATTTCATGTTCTGTAAACACAAACAAACAGACAGACAAACCAAAAACATAACCTCCTTGGCGGAGGTAATGAAAAAAATAATTCTGTAAATAACCATTTTGGTCACATCTTGCTCAGGCATATCTCAAAGTGCATAAAAACTGTTAATGCACTGTTAGTAGCATTAACATTTGTTTCCCTTTTGAAATAAAATATACTATATCCTGGTCATAACTGACCTTGGCACATCACAAAGTGCAGTTAGCTGAATAAAAAAGAACTGTCAAACACTTCAGTGCACAACACCCCCCCCCCCCCAGAAAAGATTGATAACATTAACAAACATTGCACATCCACTATTGTGGTTTGTTTTGTTTTAAATCACCACATGTGTGAGTAGGAACTTCTTTTTATAACTACACATTCCATTACACACACATATCAGTCAACCAAAAATTTCTAGTAGATTTAAGGATGGAAAATGTACCGACTTAAAAACTTGAGTAATGACTTCAGTCTTGAAGGTCTGAGGTTTTTGTCCAAAATTTATAACAATTTTCTTATAGCTTTCTATTTTTTTCTGTAAATTTATCTAAATTTGAAACCATTTTCCTCAAATTTGTAACTTCCTCTTGTAAAGTTGACTTTTCTTGTACATTTGAGACTATTATAAATTTGTGGATTATTTTACGGCTAATTTTTGTCTATTTTTTTAATAAAATAACTGGGTTTTTTTTTAATTAATTTGAAACAGATTGTGGTAAAAATCTGACTTTTTTTCTTTTTACAATTTACTCTTTTGACCATAATTTTGCAGAGCCAGAACAGAACAATAATTTAACTCTGATTTCAAAGGAAAAAAAATAAAACAAAATGACATTTAATGAAATAAATTAACTTAAATTACCAAAGATGCAGATATTTCTCTTAAAATATTTCTATATATTTATAGTTTTTTAGAACTCTCCTCACTAACCAGACAGCAGGAAAAACCTCCCTTATTTTGAAATCCAAATGTTGGCAGGTTTAGTTTGTCTGAAGGCTGTGGACAGATTAAAGTCATTGAGTTTGTGAATTTTGTTCACCTTAGCTTGAAAGGTGCATAATAATGAACATAAATTATTGTAATGGCTGGTGAAGTAAAGCCTCAGTGATTCAGTCACTCTTGCCTCTTTCCCTGCATATGAAGCTTAACCACACCTGTTTGCTAAGTGACTCATTATTGTTCCCATTACCAGCCGGTTAAAACCACCATAAAAGCCTCCACTGCTTACATATCTCCTGATTTTTTTTCCACGTTTAAAGTACTTTAATAAGCTCATGCTTCTCCCGGACAATGAGTGAGATGCTCTGCCTGCCAAGTGGAACTGTCACATGGGCAGGGCGCTTCTGAGCTGCGTGCGGATGACAGTCAAGCACGTTGTTCGTTTGGGCGCTTGCGGACCGTCATTCATTCATATTTTTTTCTTAAATTTATATTTCCTTGACATGGCCTGGGCCCGCGGGCCACTCAGAGGTTGCTTCTGGGTTGCATGTGGCCCACGGGCCGCTAATTAAATAGGCCTGCCTTACATCTTGCTCTGTAACACCAACCCTCTCCATGTCCTCCTTCACTACATCCATGAATCTTCTCTGTGGTCTTCCTCGTTTCCTCCTGCCAGGCAGCTCCAGCTTCAACGTCCTTTGTCCAATATCTCCACTATCCCTCCTTTGCACATGTCCAGACCATCTCAGCCTTGCATCTCTTTCTTTGTCTCCAAACCGCTCAACCTGAGCTGTCCCCCTGATATACTCATTTCTTATCCTGTCTCTCCTAGTCACACCCAATGAGAATCTTAGTGCCTTCAACTCTGTTACCTCCAAATTCACCTCCCATCTTTTTGTCAGTGCCACCGTCTCCAAACCATATATCATAGAAGGTCTTACTACTATCTTGTAAATCTCCCCTTTCACTTTAGCTGCTATCCTTTTCTCACAAATAATCCCTGACACTTATTTCCACAAACTTACACCTGCCTCCCTATCATTTACACTCATGCATTCTGTTTTGCTTCTCTTGAGTTCCATTCCTTTTTCTCTCCAAAGCATACCTGCACCTCCCCAGGTTCTCTTCCACCTGCTCCCTACTCTTACTACAGGTCACAATGTTATCTGCGAACATCATGGTTCCAAGGGAATACGATTGACCTCATCTGTCTTCCTGTCCATCACCTTAGCAAACAAGAAGGGGCTCAGGGCCCATCCCTGATGTAATCCCACCCCCACCTTGAATCCATCTGTCACTCCTATATCACACCTCACTACCATCTCACTGTTCTCATACATGCTCTGTGCCATTCTCACATACTTCTATGTAACTTCTGACTTCCTCAACCACTACCACACTTCCTCTCTTGACACCCTATCATATGCTTTCTCTAGGCCCACAAGATACAGTGGAACTCCTTCTAATCTTCTCTATACTTCTCCATCAACACTTAAAGCAAATGTTGACTCTGTAGTACTCTTTCTTGACATGAAACTGCACTGCTACTTGCTGATTGTCACCTATCTTCTTAAACTGGCTTCAACAACGCTTTCCCATATCTTCATGGTGTGGTTGATCAACTTTATTCCTCTGTGGTTACTACACCTCTGAACAGAGGTGCTGTGTGCAGGCAGGTAAATGCTTGGGGCCAAGGGCCTTGGATTTTGGTAGGGGCCCAAGAGACTCTAGAATAATCTCTGGTTCTGAGCATCACCCTTGTTCTTTTAAATCTTTTAATTTGGCTGCACGGTGGCGCAGTGGTTAGCACTGCGGCAGCACAGTTTACCCTTGGCCGGGGGATTGTGGGGATCGTGGGATCGTGGGTTCGATCCCAGCCCCCGACCAACAGTGATCTGTGTGGAGTTTGCATGTTCTCCCCGTGTTGCGTGGGTTTACTCCGGGATTTCTCCGGTTTCCTCCCACATGCCAAAAACATGCATGTTAGGTTAATTGGCTGTTCTAAATTGTCCCTAGATATTTGTTTCCTATAGGCCCTTAGAATAGAGGGTTAGTATTAATGAAAGCGCTTTGAGTGGTCTTTGTGACTAGAAAAGCACTATATAAGTGCAGGTTAGTTAGTAGTTAGTTAAATCGTACCACTACACTTCTCCAATCATCAGGCGTCCTCTTACTCTCCAAGATTGTGATAAACAATCTGGCTAAAAATTCCACTACCAGTTCTCGTAAACGTCTCCATACCTCCACAGGTATGACATCTGGACAAACCGCCTTTCTACTCTTCATCCCTTTCATAGCTTCCCTCACTTTCACCTTGCTAATCCTTGGAACTTCCTGGTTCACAAACAGTGAAATGACAAACTTTACCAAAAAGATCTATTTTAATTTCATCTTTACATAGGACATTCTCCCAGAAGGATTCTGGTTTTGTCGGTAAGTTTTTTTAACAACTCAATTCTGGCTTTTTTATGTATCTGTGGAAGTAGTGGGGTCTCCCTGGATCTCCTACCGTAGCATCCCCTGCTTTCAGATGGGTGACGGATGATGTAAACTGACAATGTTGTACCCTGTGAGCTTGAATATTCATTGAGGTTCTTTATCTGCCATTTACACAATTCTTTGTTGGAATCTCATCAATTTTTCCCTTTCATTTCCATCTAGAGAGATTAGCTACAGAGCCATGGGCTGCAAACTTCCTGACAGTGTTGCATACAATTGGCACAGCAACATTAAGATCCATGGAGGTGGACTTACAGCCTTTAGATCAGGGGTGTCCAATCATGGGCCACGGAGGGCCAAGACCCTGCAGGTTTCCTCTTCTACCCAGTCTCTTCAGCAGGTGTTTTCACTTATCAGCAATCAGTGGGAAGAAATTCAGTGGAATCTGCAGTTGAAGACACAGGTTGGAGGTAAAGCCTGCAGGGTCTTGGCCCTCCATGGCACATGACTGGGCACCCCTGCTTTAGATTGTCCATACTTGTCCACAGTTTTGGTTTTCAAATCTTCAGAAAATGTTTTGCTCTTCTTTCTGTTCTCCATGTTCAGTGGGGTACACACAGACACACAACACATTGGTTCAATCAAATTTTCACAATTTTACCCGGTTCCAAGTGTGATTTTTATATTGCCATCACCGGCTTATAGTTATTACCTCCGCCAGGCCGAAAAGGCCAGGAGGAGGTTATGTTTTTGCCAGGGTTTGTGTGTTTGTCTGTCTGTCTGTCTGTTTGTTAGCAAGATAACTCAAAAAATCTTGGACGGATTTCCATGAAACTTTCAGGCGTTGTTGGAAATGGTACAAGGAAGAACTGATTAAATTTTGGGGATGATCCGCATCACCGTCTGCATACAGGAATTTTTTAAAGCATTTTTCCACACTGTGACATATGGCCATTTTCAACATGTGCGCAGGCGCAATGGACGGCGCTGGGCGTCGTGTCTGACCAACACAAACTCCGCCTTCTTCAACGTTTTACCCACAAAAGCATGCGGAAAACACTGGTGGCCTGGGCCCGCCAGCCATAGGCGCTGCGTACATTGCGCTGGTCGTCGTGTCTGACCAACACAAACTCCGCGTTCTTCAACGTTTTAGGCACAAAAGCACGCGGAAAACACTGCTGCCCTGGGCCCGCCAGCGTGCGTGTTTTTGCGCCACGCTGCAAAACCTGACACGGCCACCTGTCCGCCGCCCGATTATTTGCCACAAATTCCCCGCCCAGCTATAGGCGCTGCGTAAAAACCACCTCTCTGCCGGGGAAAATTCGAAATTCTGTTTTGCCGCGGAGCGCAACCCCAATAATTTATAATTTATAATTTCATGAGTTTGTTTTTTTTAAATAATTCTGTTGAACCACAATATAATATAAAACCCACGGCAACCTGTCTAACCAATCTGCATCCGTCAGTGGAGGAGATGGACACACCAACACTTCAGCTTATTACCTCCGCCAAGGAGGCAATGCTTTTACTACCGTAAAACGGGGCTATAAGGGACGGCGAGGTAATATGGGACACTTTTCTAAATGTAATTCTGCTTTTTTAATTTTGCTTCCGCCTAGATCTGATGAAGGATTCATGGATATTTCACAATAACAACACAACTCAGCGTCCTGCTCAAAATAAAAAAAGCAGAATTACATTTAAAACATTTCCCAGAAAAGTGTCCCTTATCAACCCGCCGTCCCTTATAGCCCCATTTTACACTACTGAACCACTAATCCTATCACTATCACATTGATTGTCATTCATTAATTGTCTGTTTATTGCACTGTCCATGTCAAATAAACAAATAATCATTGTGAATCCAATTGCTAGTCATATCTTTTCATGCTCAGGGAATCTGAAAACATACACACAAACACTGTATGGGGGGAACTGTGCCGCTTGGCGGAGGTCTGCGCTCTCCGAGTGCTTTTCTAGTTTCTTATGATTTTGAAAAAGTGCCAATAATTTTTGTCCTGTCCTTTTTTTAAAGTTCAGCATTTATTAGATTTAGCTGTTTCTCTGCTTTTTCATGTAATTCCAATACAAACAAAATAAATCAAGATGACCATATTAACACATTTGTAACTGCATCAGTTTTCTGGTAGAAGTGGTGTGTTATCTGAGAGAAATGAAGGGGTGCCCATATTTCTGACCATGACTGCAACTACCATGTAATTGAGATTTCAGTTCATTACGTTTAATGAAAACTAAACAAAAGGCATCATGGTTTTACCTCCAGTGTCCATAGAGCTGACGTACTGATTAGAAGGTTTATAATGATGTGTCATGATTATCTCAGGTGGAATTTTTAATTACAAATAAACTTTATGCATACTTGTTGGAGAAATTCTATGTTGTTTTATTTAAAAAGTCTCTGAGAAGCACCAGGCTGCAGCAATATCAAACTATTGTCATGAAAGGCAGAACATTAATAATTGCACTTTAATTAATCTCAGCATTGCACTAATCTTGATTGGGATTTTGATAAAACTCCATACACTGTAACCCTTCAGAGATGAGAGTAGGGTCCGTGATTGAAGACAGTTTCTCCAAAGTGAGTTCAAAGGCACTAGAGCTCAGCAGTTACAACTAAAGTGCATTTTTTTCCACACACAATCAGTCAAACTTACATTACTCAATGCGATGGCTGTGGATATATTGAGTTAGTTTGACAAGACAAGTACCCTATGTCAAGGTGCAAGCTCTATCTGATTAAATGGCCACTTGACTCCGAGACACTGGGATTTGACAAATCTCTTCATGGGTCCCAGGAGAGGTGTCCCTCCGACCTGTGGTTTCACTAAGCCCCACTTTTCTGTTTTTTAAGCAAACATTGAGTGTT
Source organism: Pholidichthys leucotaenia (assembly GCA_020510985.1). NCBI lineage: Eukaryota > Metazoa > Chordata > Actinopteri > Cichliformes > Pholidichthyidae > Pholidichthys > Pholidichthys leucotaenia. The sequence continues at coordinate 275,674,033 of CM035840.1, read as the reverse complement.
TGTCATGTCATTTTGATTTATTCTCTTTTTGTGGTCTTTTTCCCCATGGACTGTACTCTGTCAGAAGTTCAATTTCATTATAATTCAGTCTTATTGTTCCACCTCTCCATAGATGTTGTTTCAAAAATACCTTCAGCTAGAGAAGAGGAGGCAAATTCAAAGGGTGATGATCGCCACTGGTGGCAAAAGTGGTTGTTTTTTTTTATTCAATAAAATTGGCTTAACATTGGTTATCAGTGACAAGAAGCAACATCCAGGACTTTTCAATTGCTGTGGCCTGGGTGAGGATATGAGCAAACCAGTGGGGACCCATGGGGAATCATAAAATTGTACATTTAAAGTGTCTTAGAAAACAAGGCATTTTCAATGACACAGTGATCCTATAAAAATAGTTTGAAAGGTGTTTGCTAACCCTTTATGAAACTCTTCTGAAAAAACAAGCAATACAGCACAGCATTGTAAAATACTTCTCTAGTGGGAGACATATTTTCCTGCAGTTTTCATGAGATTTGTCTGGGGACTCTCTACTTGCCCAAACTCCCTTCTATCTGAGACTGTCTGCCATCAGAAAATAATCATATAGAACATTTTAACAAACAGGAATTATGCCTTATAATAGCATCTTTGGAAAAAAGTGACCTTTAGTAGTTACGCAAACAACTACATGAAGGAAGATGGTGGTGAGAGAGTGTTTTCATGTGTGAGAGGTTAAGCCCATGACCCTTCCCTGACCTAGACTTTAATTTTTTTAAGCCCTATTATTGCATGTGTAAACATATACAAATGAGTAAAAGAAGTGAATGAGGAACCCAGAAGTAAAATCAAACTGAACGTTAACAAAGGGTTGCAGCTCGACCTGGACTTTTTTCTCTCTCCAGCCACACCCTCCATCTTTTCTAAGGTGATACTGAGATGTCTCCATGAACCCAAGAGACATAAGGGGCCATATTATGATGATCCAGTCAACAGTCCATTGTCTAACATGCAGCATGGATGTATGAGTGTGTCCAAGCCCATTTTGTTATCACGGCAGCAGGAAAACAATCTCTGTGCCGTGTGAAAAGTGCAACGGGGCTGGCACAATTATTCAGCGGTGTGTTTTTGGTGTAACATTCAATAATCCAATCCAAAGCTTCCCTGCCCTTCCCTGTAACACACAGAGGTGCATGATCTAAGGTGAACTGTGATTGCAGTGGTGTGTTTACCTCAGAGGGGAGACAGGTTTTGTGCAGACCAAAGGATGTGTGCATGAGGGACGAGAAAATGCATACAATAGTAACATTGCTTGCCATTAAGCCAGCATTAACAGCAGTCAATGCCCAGTCAGTTATTTTATGAAGGAAGGGGAGCATATGATTGAACAATTGAGATGAACAATTGAGCTGAATTTAAATTAACTAGTGCATACCCGTGCATGCCCGTAGAAACCCGTACGTGCCCGTAGAGGGGATGCATTGCCCTGACATCTGGTGCTTATTGCCCCTGCTTGTTAGTTCTTCTCCTGCCTGTCACTGTTCTGTGTTATGTTGCTTACCTGTGTCTATATACGTATATGTCTTGTAGGGAGTCATGTACTCTGTCTATGTTCCATCATATAGACATCATCTGGCGGGTCTTCTTTGTTCAGACCACTGAAGGGTCTCCTCCTGTCTCAGACGGCTGTGTTGTTCACAGTCATGCCTGCGGCGTACTGGTGAAACCTGAGGTGTTTCATGTTCACGGCATCCTTTCTAACGTGCAGTATTTCTCATTCTATTGCTCTCCATCTGGTGGGTCTTCTTCTTCTTCGTTCTATGCTATGATGATGAGGCAGAGATCATAGGCCAACCTATGATGTCCTAGAAACGTGCTTTACAGTCTGTCGAAGGTACGACAGACGTTCTGTCTCAGACAGGTGCGATGTACTGCTGGAACCTCAGGTGTTTCATCTTCATGGCATCTTTTCTGACATGCAGCAGTTCATTCTATTGCTCTCCCTCTGGTGGGTCTTCTTTTTCTTCTTCGTTGAGACCACTGGTTGAGGGACAGGTGCATCATAATTCTAGTTCATGAACAGGATCATGAAAATCGATCTGAGCAAAAAGAGGCTTTCTGGCATGGACTCACTGTGTATGACATCATAAAGACATGAAGGCAGCCTTGATGTACACTACCGTTCAAAAGTTTGGGGTCACTTAGAAATTTCCTTATTTTTGAAAGAAAAACACTTTTTTTCAATGAAGATAACTTTAAACAAATCAGAAATACACTCTATACATTGCTAATGTGGTAAATGACTATTCTAGCTGCAAATGCCTGGTTTTTGGTGCAATATCTACAATAGATAGGTGTATAGAGGCCCATTTCCAGCAACTATCACTCCAGTGTTCTAATGGTACAGTGTGTTTGCTCATTGCGTCACAAGGCTAATAGATGATTAGAAAACCCTTGTGCAATCATGTTAGGTCTGCAATGCTGTAATTGCTGCAAAAGGAGGATTCTTTTACGAAAGCAAAGTTTGAAGGAAAAAAATATTATTTCAAATACAAATCATTATTTCTAACCTTGTCAATGTCTTGACTATATTTTCTGTTCATTTTACAACTCATGGTGGTAAATAAGTGTTACTTTTCATGGAAAACACAAAACAATTGTCTGGGTGACCCCAAACTTTTGAACGGTAGTGTATATGACATCATAAAGACATGTTGCCTGATGTCTGTCACTGTATATGACATCATAAAGACATGAAGGCAGGCTTGATGTATATGACATCATAAAGACATATTTGTCTATGCACCGTGAGACGACTGTGTTTTTCACAGTCATGCCTGCGGCGTACTGGTGGAACCTGAAGTGTTTCTTGTTCACGGCATCCTTTCTGATGTGCAGCACTTCTCATTCTACTGCGCTCCATCTGGTGGGTCTCCTTCTTCTTCGTTCAGACCACTGGTTGAGGGATAGGTGCGTTGTAATTCCAGTTCATGGGCACGATCCTGAAAAAGTGGCTTTCGACCCTGTTCAGGAAGGCCCATGCATGCCTGTAGAAACCAAGAAACCGGAGCACCCATAGAAAATCAGCGCTTTGCTTGGCATTTTACACATTTGTAGTGTAGACTGGCATTCGTCAAGGTTACACATTTGCCGTCATGTAGGCATGGCGAGTCGTCCTATGATGCCTGAGTTCATAGGACGCGCTATGATGATGAGAAAGAGATCATAGGCCATCCTATGATGTCCTAGAAATGTGCTTTAAAGTCTGTCGTACCCTGTGCTGGTGAAGGGTGTCCTCCTATCTCGGACGGGTGCGATGTACTTCCGGAACCTCAGGTGTTTCATCTTCATGGCATCTTTTCTGACATGCAGCAGTTGTCATCATTCTATTGCTCTCCATCTGGTGGGTCTTCTTCTTCTTCTTCGTTGAGACCACTGGTTGAGGGATAGGTGTGTCGTAATTCCAGTTCATGGACAGGATCATGAAAACTGATCTGAGCAAAAACAGGCTTTCAGGCATGGACTCACTGTATATGACATCATAAAGACATGAAGGCAGGTTTGATGTATATGACATCATAAAGACATATTTGTCTTCTTCTTCTTCTTCTTCTTCTTCTTCTTCTTCTTCTTCTTCTTCTTCTTCTTCTTCTTCTTCTTCTTCGTCTTCTTCTTCTTCTTCTTCTTCTTCTTCTTCTTCTTCTTCTTCTTCTTCTTCTTCCTCCTCTTCTTCTTCTTCTCTCGGTTACTAGCAGATACTGTAGCAAACAACTGAAAGGTGCATTCCGCCACCTACTGTACAAGAGTGTGTAACATTATGTCATCTGAGCCTGACCCCTAAATTCTATGACTTAATCCTAAAAAAGAGAAAAGAGCCCTTCTTGTGATTCTTATTGCCTCTCCATCTCCATCTGTTCCCAGAATCCCAGTTAAATCCCATTTCCTACCGGTCTCGAACTTCATTTCCGTATTTGTGACAGTGTAATAAGATGTGCTCGACATTTTCTTTTACTCCACATTCTCTACATTTGCCACTTTCGCTTTTCCCCATGGTGAATAAAGTGCCGTTTAAACGTGTGTGATCCAGTCTGAGTCTTGCCATAATGATGTCTTCCCTCCTTTTGGTTGTTATGTAATTCTTTATTGCAATAGATTTTTGTATTCTGTAATACGGTCTACCTTTAGGATCTTCATCCCATCTTTTTGGCCATAGCTCAGTTCCTTTTTTCTTGATTACTGCTTTCCCTTCACCTTTTCCAAGAGACAATGGTATAGTAATCTCTTTTCTAAGAGTGCTTTTTGCTAATTTGTCTGCACAATCATTCCCTTTCAACCCTTCATGTGCAGGAACCCAACAAAACTGAACTTCTCCACCACCCCGTGTACCCTAAATAAATTGTGATATAGCTCAATCACCAAGTCTTCCCTTGTAGATTTTAGTGTCTGTATGGTTTTTAAAGCTGCAAGTGAATCCGTGCACACCACCACCCTGTCCGGCTGACCTCCTCCACTCACTGCAAAGCAATAATTATTGCTGCCATCTCTACTGTAAACACAGATGTATTGTTGGAGAGTCTTTTTGCAATGGTCACTTTAAACTCTGGAATGTATACTCCAACTCCAACAGAGCCCTCTTTGTTCTTTGAACCGTCAGTATAGAGCTGTAAGAAGTTATAGTAATTGTTCCTGAAGTAAATGCTTGTTTTATCACCAACTTCACTCATATGCCAATCCTTTTTACTCATTAGCAGACTAGCATCTACTTCTATTCCTGGAAACAGCCAAGGGGGAACACTACTCACTGGACTGGTGTTAGCTATATCAATAGTGTGTAGTCCATACATTCTTGCTTTTCTTTCAATTGTCCACCCAAACCTGTGTCCCTGGAAATTAGAGTATTCCCAGCAGTCTTGTAGTGTTGTTTTTGAAATATTCGCTTTGTCACTTCCTTTCAGCTTGACCCAGTATGATAATGCGAGTTTATCTGTTCTCAAATCCATTGGCATTTCTCCTGCTTCTATTAAAACTGCAAAAATCCATTATCCAATTATACATCCTACCACCAATGCCCATTTTCTTCAATTTGATAAGAAGTCCTTCCCTCCACACTGAGTCATAAGCCTTTTCAATATCCAGATAAACTATAACCATTACTTCTTTCATTCTGAGAGTCTTTTCAATATCATTACTTACCCTAACTAGACCATCCACTGTAGCTGCTTGGATGAGCTGGATCTTTCCCTGGCTTTTTAAATGGTAAAATTACAGCCTTTTTCCACCCACTTGGGTTAACCCCCTCCTTCCATACTCTGTTAAACAATTTCAGCACCAGTTGCATTGATTGCATAGGCAACTGCCGGAACATAGCATAGCTTAACTAATCATATCCTGGAGCTGTGTATCCACTGTCTTGCAAAGCTCTCTGAAGCTCTGACATTGTGAGCTCGAGGTCTAACGCAGTCATGCCCTCTTTCACTTCATTTTTTAAGTTTGCATTTTTTCTGAGTTTATGCTGCCTTTGCTGTCTTTGGCTCTCACCAAGATGGTCTCCTCTATGCACTGCTGCAAATGCTCTACCTAGGACTTCTGCCTTTTCTTTGTCTGATACAGCCATCTTGTCCCCATCCACTAAAGCTGGAATTTTAACTGATACCCTTTTCCCACTCATTTTTTTAAACATACCCCAGACATCACCTAGTTCTGTTTTCCTACCAATGGTGGAACAAAATTCTCTCCATGTTGACCTTTTTCCTGTTTTTAATAATCCTTTGAGCTACTGCCCTTTTCTTTTTATACTCTATTAAGTTTTCACTAGTCATATTCTTCCTTAGCTCTCTGAACGCCTTGTTTCACTCTTTTACTGCAATACTACATTCGTCATTGTACCAGGGTACGACCTTCTTCCTACCCTGTGTTGTTTTCTATGGTATACTTGCTATTGCTGTTATGACCCGAGCGCCGATCTCGTCCGCGCTCGGGCCATGCATCATCTCTGCTGGCCTTGACAGCTGTGGATTACATTCTGGCTCCACCGGGCTCTTATTGTGACAGCGCTCGGTGGGGTTTCCGGCTGTCAAGGTCGATCAGCTGTTCTGCATCACCGCTTGTTAGTCGCCGGCTTTATTAGCGGGCGCTGACAGCTGGTTGATGCTGGAGTACCGTCAAACATTTGTCAAACATTCCTGGTCCTCGTTTACGTCAGGTTCGTGCATATTCTTGTTCATGTCATAGTTTAGGTCATAGTGGCTGGGGTTAGCCCTACGATCCCTTGTATTCTGTAGCGTGTGCTTTGCCCTCAGCGACTCACAGCTATGTGTCTCGTCTTGTCTTGTTATAATAAAACATCAAATGCAAGACTCACTGGTGACTTTTGGCGTCTTATGGTGGCCCGCGAGGGTCACGCCTGACAGTATACCCCAGCCAGGGTCGTCTAAACGGAGACGCCACACCGAGACGCTTTTTCACCGGTGAGGTTTTGCGTAAATTGGACTATTGCTCTTCCCTGTCTGGGTGTCATTTGCTGGGAGAATGCCGTCATCCAGGGGCCGCGGTCGGCGCCTGGGCAAGGAGCTAGCGGAGGCTCTGGAGTACGTGGATGGAACTCTATTCACCACTACGCTGTACGACACTCCCAGCGACATACGCTGGCACCTGGACTGCGCTGAGGTTCTTCTCGACAACCTTCCTCTCCACTACGACGATCACCCGGAGGTGATGACGAGGAGAGATGAACTCGCCTCACAGCGCGAGATACTCCGTGGGCTGGAGGAGGAAAAAAGCAGGAAGCAGAGGAGGAGGCATCCTCGCTCTCCACGTTGGAACCCTGTTCCTGTCCCGGATCCAGTCCAGGAGTTCGTGCCATCTGGGGGCCGTCGAAGACGTTGGCGCCACGGCCAAGGTGAACCTCAGCAGAACCCCCGGCTGGACCCGCTGCCGGCGAGGCCCGTCAGTGGATCTCTGAGAGCGGCTCCTCCTCGTCCTTCCAGGGGGCCCTCTGTCGCCATCCAGCGGGGAGAGGGAGGAACTACGTCCCCTACAGCAGGCACCATCCTCCCTCCAGGAGAAAGGCAAGTGCTAGTTCATTCTTCATTCTTTGCATGATAATTGTGATCTGCCTTGTCTGACTCCTGGGGTGGAGTTCGGGGTTCGCAGTCCCCCGAGCTCCTACCACCTGCTGTAGTTACAATAACCAAACCTGCTGCCTCTGTGTCTTCCTCCGCCAAGCGGTCCACGACGCCAGGCATACGTCACCGGACGGGGGGGGGGCTGTGGTTCTGGAGAGCCTGGATCCAGCCCCGCAGCCACACCGTGGACAGAGGAGAAGAGCGGACTGAGGCCTGGAGCCTGTGCCGATGATGAAGCGTCCCCAGGTCTCCTCGCCGGAGCGGTCCAAACCAGTGGGTCGAGGGTCCACTGCCTCCACGCCAAACGGGTCATCGGCATGGGTTTCAGCGCGAGAGGAACCTCAGACTGCGGAATCCATCTTGCCAGCTGCGGAGCCCGACGCAGCTGAGTTGGAGCCTACGCACAAACTTCTTCGCCCTGAGCCTGGATCGACAGAGTCCTGGATGGCAACAGAACCCGAGTGCAGGCCAGTGCTCCCTCTTGCATCTCTGTCCCCTGTGTTGGAGCATTTTTGCCTGCCTTTCAGGGAGGCGAGTGAGGGGCAGCCGTCTGCTGTGCTCAAACTCATCTCGCTGGGTTCTGTTGCTGTCGGTGATACTGATCCCGGTTTTTCTGTTTATCCTGAGCTTCCTTGCGGTGTCACCGGCATGGAGCCAGTCGTGGTTGGTGAGTTGGAGGTTCCAGGTTCGGGGGTGGAGGTCGTCAGGGGAGCTGCACCGACCCAGTCGAGGTCCGTTGTGGAGGCTGCTGTGGCCCAATCGGGGTCTGACGTGGGTGCAACCGAGGCCCAATCGGGGTCCACCGCAGGTACTGTTCTGGCCCAATTGGGGTTCGATGTGGGTGCAGCCAGGACCCAATCGGGGTCCAGCAGAGGTGCAGCGCCAGTGTGGTCCATGGACGGTGGAAGAACTGCAGACCCTTCGCCGCCTGACCCAGTTCGGGCTCATCCTTGCCTTCTGTCCCCTCTACTGAGTCATCGCCCCTGCGTATCATCGCCGGCGGCCGTGTGGGTCCCTTTTCACTCGCCCCGGCCCTCCCGTGTTTTGTCCTTGCCAGGGAGGCCACTGCGGGCTGTTTTCTCCCGGTACTGGTGGCTGAGGGACGCGGGTCGGCCACCTGAGGAACTGTTTCGCTGGTTCGGCGCCTCGGGTCAGCCACCCGACATTTTGTGTGTTTCACTGGGTGATCTGGTTCGGCCACTGGAGGAGTGGACTTTCCAGGACTGGGACTGGGGTAAACCGCCCGGTCACATTCCGCCCTCCCATGACCACCCGTCGGCCGTTGGACGCGGGGAGACCGCCTGAACTGTTTCCGGGGCGTTTGGTCTCCACCAGTCGGCGTGAACTGTCGGGAGTAGAGGCCATTCCTGGTGGTGGTCTAGCCCAGTAATTGTTCTGTGTTTTTTTTTTTCTCTTCTCTGTCCTGTGTTGTATTTGCTTTTTGACCTGAGTGTGTGGTATTTTTGTTTTCGTGCCTGGGTATTGTGTTTCATGCATTTTGGAATGTAGTCTGGTCCTGTAATTGTTCTATTGTTTTTTTCTCTGTCCTGGGTTGTATTTGCTTTTTGACCTGAGAATGTGGTATTTTTGTTTTCGTGCCTGGGTAATGGTGTTTCATGTATTTTGGAATGTAATCTAGCCCTGTAATTGTTCTGTGTTTTTTTTTCTCTTCTCTGTCCTGTGTTGTATTTGCCTCTTGACCTGAGAGTGAGGTATTTTTTGTTTTCATGCCTGGGTAATGGCATTTCATGTATTTTAGAGTATAGTCTGGTCCGTAACTGTTTCATGTATTTTGAGTCTTTTTTTTTTCTTTTTTTTTTCCTGTCTGTGCTCTGGTTCTCTATCTGTGGTTTGATCCTCTCCTGCCCCATCCACCCACCCTGGAGGGGGTGGGGGGTGGGATTGGATGTCTATGGGTGTTCAGGAGCCCGCCCTCAGAGGGAGGGTACTGTTATGACCTGAGCGCCGATCTCGTCCGCGCTCGGGCCATGCATCATCTCTGCTGGCCTTGACAGCTGTGGATTACATTCTGGCTCCACCAGGCTCTTATTGTGACAGCACTCGGTGGGGTTTCCGGCTGTCAAGGTTGATCAGCTGTTCTGCATCACCGCTTGTTAGTCGCCGGCTTTATTAGCGGGCGCTGACAGCTGGTTGATGCTGGAGTATCGTCAAACATTTGTCAAACATTCCTGGTCCTCGTTCACGTCAGGTTCATGCATATTCTTGTTCATGTCATAGTTTAGGTCGTAGTGGCTGGGGTTAGCCGTACGATCCCTTGTATTCTGTAGTGTGTGTTTTGCCCTCAGCGGCTCACAGCTTTGTGTCTCGTCTTGTCTTGTTATAATAAAACATCAAATGCAAGACTCACTGGAGACTTTTGGTGTTTTATGGTGGCCCGCGAGGGTTACCGCATGACAATTGCAGCATTCAGAATATGATTGGTTACCTGACTTGAACACTCTTCTACTGTATGCCACCTTCTAATGTTACCAAATGACACAACTGAACACAGTATTGCCTAAATTTTCCCCAATCTACCTTGTCAAAAAAACATCTTATAAGATCAAAATCAGAATCAGAATCAGAATGAGATTTATTGCCATTGTTCATGTAGTACACAAACTAGGAATTTGTCTCGGTGCAATGCTGCAACATTGATAAGATAAGCCTTTATTAGTCCCACAATGGGGAAATTCCAGGATTACAACAGCACAGGGATTATAAAATGTCTTCCCTCTTGTATACATACTTCAGTTTTAATGACCGTAAGTATTGGGAAGTCATCACTTCCCATAGTTGTCCTGTTCATAACCGTCCATTCACAGGCATTCACTAAAGAATCAGATACCAGAGTCAGGTCAATAGAACTCAGAAAAGATTTATTGCCAAGTACATTAACAGATAACTGATAACATACGAGGGATTTGACTTGACACAGAAAACGACCTGCATTCCCGGTGACACGGCTGCATCTGTGAACGCGCCTGCCAACAGAAGGGTACAGGAAGCATGGGAAAGGGTAATACAATAGGAAGGAGCAAAAAAATCATTGATTTCAGAATAATGGTCATATATGATCAATATTATGATTACAAGAAAAAAAAAGCCCTCAATGCACAGTCAGCAGACAAAAAAGTTCACAAGACACAGAGAGAGCAGTGAGTGAATCATCTTTATCATCAGTTTTATGAATCAGTATGAGTGTAATGTTGAAAGTAGGTGTTGTATCAGTTAAGAACAACAAGGACTCTTTGGCAGGAGATGTTTTGTCTGGCTGCTGGCATTGTCCTTGGAGCCATGCAGCTGCCTGTCCGAAGGCCATGAGCTCAATGTTTTGAAAACAAAGACTGCAGATGATCAGGAGGATTTTTGTGAGGGAGTCAGATTTCGTCGAATAGTACTGATCACAGAGAGAAAAGAACTTTATATTCTCTTACAGATTCAGTACTTAATCCTTCATTGCTGGACGTTGAATCCATCGTGGATGGCCCTAAGCGTAATCATGATATAATCCACCTTCCGTGACAGTTCTCCATTTGCCGCTATCAGAGTCCTCTCCATTTTTTCAATTTGATGGATGCACCTCGCCTGGCCAGCATTTTGATAGGTTCTATCCATCTTCAACAATTTGCGGTACACCAGGACAATCCCAGATCCAATCAGAACGATCCCAATCACCATTACTACGAAGACGTATAAATCTTCTACATCTTCGATAAAGAGATCAGTCAGGCACAAGAGTTTCCAATTACTTGTTTCCCGTAAATAGCCCGCAGCAGCCGTTCCTGCGGGGCAAACAACCTCCCCCGGGGCACTTTTCCTCGTTGAAAAGATAGTGTCAATTGCGTTCAAAGCCCAGCTTATTAATTCCATAATTTCTTTCGATAATCAGCAGTAAAGACGCAGACAGACAACAGCAAGCTGGGATCCAGTTAGTTAGGGGAGGAGGAGATAAGTCAGAGCAGGAGAGAAGAAAAAAGCGTCTGCTCTCTTTGGAGGGCGGAAGTGAATACATGATAATGTGCCCCATGCACATCCACCTGGTACCTTCACCACTGTTTAGACAAATTAACGATCTTTCATCTAACATCTCTTCCACAACATTTCCATTGTTATCTGTATGTGTGCTTCCCCACAAGCTATTATGGATATTAAAGTCTCCACACCATACCTCTTTCATATGCCCTTCCCCTGCCATAACACTGAAAATATCTGCTGTTAACTTCCTACATGGGTTGTAATAATTAATCAGCTTAATATTTCCTTGTCCATTTGGCCTACATATTTCAATAATATTACACTCTATATCCTCAGGGGAGGGAATCATCCTATACGCAAGGCCATCTTTAATGAAAGTGACACATCCTTCTCCATTTACAGTGTTAACTCTATCCTGTCTGATAGAAGTGTATATGCGCTGTGGGTTTGATGTATATGACATCATAAAGACACATTTGTCTATGTGCCGTCATATAAGCATCACGAGTCGTCCTATGATGCCTGAGTTCGTGGTCTATATGACATCATAAAGACACATTTGTCTATGTGTCTTATGATGCCTGAGTTTATAGGATGTCCTATGATGTTCAGGCAGAGATCAAAGCCGTCCTATGATGTCCTATGAAGCGTGACACACACACACACACACACACACACACACACACACACACACACACACACAGATTTCTTGCTTTTATAGAGTGATTAAAGTTTAACATGGTATATACAGATGCACGTCTGATGCATTATGCTCCATTGACAAGAATGAGTTTGAAGTTTTGGGGAAGAGTAGGATCCACTGAAAAATTTTCCAAACCTCTCAGTTTTGTTTTTTTTTTCTGTGCAATGAAGCACTCTTTCTACTGTTTCAACACTAGAAAGACTCAGTTTTGGGGCCATTGTTATTCAATATGTATATAAATGACATATGTAAAGTTTCGGAAAAAATTGATTTAATATTGTTTGCAGATGACACTAATTTATTATGCAGTGGAAGCAATTTGGAACAACTTTTGGATACACTCGGAAAGGAATTAGGAAAGCTTAAACTGTGGTTTGATTCAAACAAATTAATGCTCAATTTAAGTAAGACAAAATTTATAATTTTTAACAATCATCACAACAACTCAGTATCTAAACTCAGTGTAAATGGTGTAGAGATTGAAAGGGTATTCGAAATTAAATTTCTTGGAGTAATAAATGATAATATACTGTGTTGGAAGTCACATATTAATTATATTAAAGGTAAAATATCCAAATCAATCGCAATACTACACAGAGTGAAATATTTACCAAATCAACCCACATTATATACTTTGTATCATTCATTAATACTCCCATACATGACATATTGTACTGAAGTATGGGGAAATACATACTGTATAAAACAGTCATCATTGCAGTCTTGGGGTAATTTTGGTTGACCGGCCACTCCTGGGAAGGTTCACCATTGTTCCATGTTTTCGCCATGTGTGGATAATGGCTCTCACTGTAATTCGCTGGAGTCCCAAAACTTTAGAAATGGCTTTATAACTTTTTCCAGACTGATAGATCTCAATTACTTTGTTTCTCATTTGTTCCTAAATTTCTTTGGATCGCAGCATGATGTCTAGCTTTTGATGATCTGTTGGTCTACTTCATTTTGTCAGGAAGGTCCTATTTAAGGAAGGTCCTATTTAAGTGATTTCTTGATTTAGAACAGGTGTGGCAGCAATCAGGCCTGGGTGTGGCTAGAGAAATTGAACTCAGCTTTCCAAAGATGTGATAAACCACGGTACATTTATGTTTTAACAGGGGGGCAATCACTTTTTCACACAGGGCCATGGTTTGGATCCATAGGTTTGGATTTTTTTTTTACCCTTAATAATAAACACCTTCATTTAAAAACTGCATTTTGTGTTATCTTTGTCTAATATTTAAATCTGTTTGATGATCTGAAACATTGAAGCGTGACAAGCATACAAAAAAATGAGAAACCTAGAAGGGGCAAACACTTTTTCACACCACTGTAGATGGCATGACGCAAAGTGTGAAAAACAGACTACGTCCTGACAGAAACCACAAAAATCTACAGGTGCAAAACGGGAAGCATGGTATAAATATTCACTTTAGATCATCATAATAGGGCCCAACGTCTGTAATTGCTCCCAGGTCTTCTATGGGGTTTCCTCCCACATAGACATATCCAAAATACTTCATCTAAGAGGCATCCAGGTAGCCATTTAGATGCTTGAATCCAGGGCTTGGCATTAACACCCGCCCACCCGCCCTGGCAGATATACTGTATTTTGGCTATGGTAGGTAAAACAGCGACTCTCACTAGCTACTTTGGCGGGTAATAGTTTTCTCAAACAGCATCTAAATAATAACCCTATTGCAAAGTGAGACTACAAAACTACAACTCCCATAAGCACTATCTGCGCACACACAATCTATTCTCAGTGGTCCACTGTCAGCCAGCTGCAGCCCAGGAGTATGGCTCTGCAGGTCGGCTCATTTTTCTTTCCAGTTTGGAGAACTCTCTCAGCGATCAGATCATGGAGACAGTTGCCCCTGATCTCTTGTTGTCCCAGCGATGAGAATAACCTGTGTTGTCCCCCTTATCAGATCCTACCTCTGTGGTTAAATATGATTATTTTTAGAGCAAGAAATTCCTGTTTACTGTCCGCAATTGTGCAAATTTAAGTTTTCATATGACAGAGATTAAAAGGGACTAAACTTTATGTTGCTGTAAAAAGCAAATGAAGCTTCTTCTGAGGTGAACTTTTGTTTATCTGTGATTATCTATGATGTCTGTCATTTGCAAGTATTTCATGGAAGTAAAACCTCTATGTATTTTTACTGTGCTGGTCCAGGGGTGTCAAACCTGTGGCCTGTGGGCCAAAAATGGCCCACCAGGGGTCCAAGTTTTTCTCTGAATTTACACCTTTCTTTCTAGTAAATTTAAGATAAGATAAGATAAGATAAGCCTTTATTAGTCCCACAATGGGGAAGTTCCAGGATTGCAACAGCACAGGGATAGCAACACTCAGAGCAACAATCAGAAGGCAAGAAAAAACAAGTACAGCTAGTAAACATATGTACATATTACTATAAATATATATATATATATATATATATATATATAGACACACAGTGTGGAGCATTATGGTTGGTGAATGTGTAGCAGAAAGTCTAAGCTCTCTCTCCGTGGATGCGGCGGGCCAGCTGGAAGTCTTTGGGCATGATGGTGACCCTCTTAGCGAAGAAGAGACCCACCAGGTAGGCCTCACTGGCCTCCTGCAGAGCCATGACGGCGAAGCTCGGGAAGCGCAGGTCGGTCTTGAAGTCCTGAGCGATCTCCCTCACCAGGCACTGGATGGGCAGCTTACGGATGAGCAGCTCCGTGGATTTCTGGTAACAACGGCTCTCTCTCAGAGCCACGGGCCTGTAACGGTGAGGCTTCTTCACTCCGCCGGTGGCCGGAGCGCTTTTCCGAGCAGCCTTGGTGGCTAGCTGCTTCCTGGGGGGCTTTTTCCTCCAGTAGATTTTACGGGCGGTCTTTTTCTCACTTTTTCTACTGATTAGAATTGTTCATATAAGTTTGAGACATTTTTGTCCTTAAGATGAGACTTTTTTTCTCATCAGTTTTCTTTTTCTTTTTTTCCCTAGTGAAAACAGGTAGTGTCCATTTAGATTAAATCAATCAGCAATTGCTACTAATAACATCGTGCAGCCTTAAAGAGGTGTTCCAATTCATCGGGGTCATTTTCAAACCTTACCCCTTGGCCTTTGACTTGAAGAACCAAGGGGTGGGGGTAGGCAAAGGGGAAGAGGTACAAATGAGAATTGGGACAGGCCCCAAATCTACCTGTACTTTACTCTTATATTGCAAATATTTTTCTCAACTGCTTTATAGTATTTACTGCTGTTAATTAAACAGTGTTTCTCTTGCCCTTTTTACTGTATATATGTTTAAGGGTTATTTACATTTAAAATGGTTGTAAATTTAGTTCAAGTACATTTTAGCATGCGATGGTCAAATTTGATCATATTAAACATAATTTTCCAACCACAAAATTGTGGCTAGTGAAAATGCTGAGGGGGTAATGACTTTGAAAAATCACTAGCCACAGTGGCCAGTGAGCAAAAATGTTAATGTCAAGCCCTGATTCAGTCACGTGCACAGATGCCGGTGTTTGCGGCATCTACTGTATTCCTGATCCACTCCACTCATTATATCATTAAACTTCCCTGTTCTATGAAGTTGGATCTTCTGCCAACTTTTTGCTGTAAATCTCACCATTTACAATACATCCCATATGTCCTCCCACACAATGACATTACAATGTGTTAATAGGTTTTGTGAGAGCATCACTTCATCAAACAGTCACCTCAGCCCATCAAACACAACACACTTCACACTGCTACAAGATGGAATGTATTTGTCTGTGTGGAGGAGTTCTCCCTTGAGAACATGCCGCGTATACAGCACCATGCAAAAGCCATTGACTGTGGATTGTGATCTGATCCACAATCCAACCAGTGTGTGCAGACCATGTTTGATAAGCCTGAATACATTATAAAGCCAGCTGTAGAGTCTGTATTAAAGCAAAGGCCTTTAAATGCTACATTTTTTTTCATTCCTCTAAATAGCGTAACAAGAATAAAAGGAAAATATCGTGTAAATAATAGATTGGACAGTGGAGGGGAGTGCATTAGAAGCAAATTAAAGCACAACAATAGTGCAAACACTATCCTGTAAGTCCCCACTAAACACTACCCATGCTCCTTTCTTTCTCAATCTTGGTTCAGTTTGTCTTTCCCCTTTTCTTTTTCACTCCTCCCTTGACTTCTCACTGTGCCGACTCACTCTCTTTAATACACTGCAGCAGTTGTAACTCTTACATCACCCCCACCCACCCATACCCCCATTATTTTGGAGGTCGGTGGAGAATATTGAGCAGTCACTTACCCTCATATTGACATGAGTGCACAGAAAGCAGCGAATACATTTGCCATGTTTTCCTTTTCAATCGCTTGGCTTTCTCATGTTTGCTGTGTGTGCATCCCAGGCTGTGGTGGAGAAGGAGGTGCAATGCTGTCATATGAGATAGCATAGAAAAAGCTTGATTTCACCTTGACATATTTCCCTAGCATCCTCTTCTGTCTGGCTGCTTGATGATGAGCAATTTTCACACACAACAACCATCCTCGGTCATCGGGAGAGGTTTCTGCGGGGGAGATTGAGAATTTACAATACCATCATGCCACGGACGTATTGATTTTTCTTCAACGCAGTGAGAATGTTATCGACAAAAAAAGCAAGTCAGAGGGGCCAATGGTAAGGGTTTTGGGGAATATTCCATCATTAAAGATAATATAAAGCACTGGTTGCCCTGTGGCCTATTTTGAAAATGTTGCTGTGTGGAAGTGAGTGAGACCATTACGGCAATTAAATGAGAACATGCTATGCTGCCGTCAGCCCATATGAGCTTTCTATTTTACCTTATCATTCATCACACCATTAAAGAGTCCAGTTAGTGTGGAATAATAGGCTCTGGCATTAAAGGCATCCAGACAAATGACTAAAGCAGACCTTCCTACTGGCTCATTCAATTAGATGTTATCATTCTCTTCTCAAAATTATTCATACACTTGGAAATATCCTTTAGCACAGCCCACACATGTCATTCTGAGGCGCAGCGCCATAAGCCTAATGTGTGTCATTCCAGCACATTGTTCCCATTTTCTTCCATGTTGAAAATCATACGTGGGGGCATATTAATACGGCAGTGGGAAAGAAGAGCGCTCACATGCCCCACAGTTCTGCTAATAGCTTCCACTCCAGGGAAACACAACCGTTCTTACACATGGCTCCACAATTTCATACACAACAATGGTGTGCTTGTAGTGTTTATTATAAATTAGAACACTGTACAATATAAACAGCATGGACTGTGATGGAAAAAGGAGCATAAGGAGATAGAGCAGTTAGAGCTGCTATGATATGATGTGAGATAAAAGGATGAATTCAATAAAAAAGGAAGACACATACATTATGAGCCTGTTCCATTTTTCATTTCCCCTTTCAAATATAGAACCAGAAAGTCAGTGATGGAGAAGCTCATTCCGGCCTGATGAAATCACCCCAAGAGTACTCAGATCTCCTGACCCTTGACCTTGAGCACAGCCTAGATGCAGACCCACTTGAGGGACATTGTGCATGAGTTTGCCAAACATTGGGGCAATTGCCTAGAATGCCCAGATCTCCTGACCTTTGACACTGTCATGCTCCGTGGCTTTTCTTGTCCCTCACTTTGACAAAGTTACTCATCTTTGTTTCCCTCCTAATGTCACTTGGCAGTTGTGCTGCTCTCCCCAGTTTGGTGTGTCTCCTGGTTTGGCTTTCTCCTTCTTCACCCAGCCCCTGACTGACTCCTGTGCCCGATTGGACTGGCACGCTCCACTCTCCTCCAATCAAGGCTTGCATCCAATCACTTAGCTGCTACAAATACTAACTAAGCTGTAGCCAGGGTGGCTGTGATTCATTACGAGCAGTCTGTCGCTATGTCATGTTGCCTGTAAGCATTTTCAAATCCTCACTTCATCTGAGTGTCTTGTCTTACTTGGTTCTGATATGTGTGGTTTTTAACCATACCCTTTTGTAAGGACCAAGTGACACTCTGGGCCGTATTACAAGGACGCGGTCAATCGTCACTTGTCAGTGGCGCAGAACACGTTTATGGGCATTTCCAAGTTCATTTCCTTAACACAGGAGCGCAGAAATAAATTTTCTGCCAGGCGCAAGGTGTGAAGAAGCCAGACTAATTATTCAGAGGTGTGTTTTGGATAATTCAATCCAAAACGCTGCTGCCCATCCCTTTAACTCCTTAAGGATTACTTTTTTTTTTTTTTTTGTTACTTATTTGTACCCGTAGGTAGATTTGGTTTGCAGTCTGGTGACAAGCCACCAGCTGCCGGTCGCTGCGTGCGCGAGCGCCCTAAACCTACATGTTTTTGGTATGCGGGAGGAAACCGGAGAAATCCCGGAGTAAACCCACGCAACACGGGGAGAACATGCAAACTCCACACAGCTCACTGTTGGTCGGGGGCTGGGATCGAACCCACAATCTCATGATCCCCGTGATCCCCGGCCGAGGGTAAACTGTGCTGCCACAGTGCTAAACCACTGCGCCACCGTGCAGCCCATTTGATTACATGATCTGCCTCATCTGTGGCTGGTGTCGCAGATCTGCGCCTGTCACGTGATTGGTCAAAAAAGATGGAAAAAAAAAAGAAACAGATGTACCAAGCATTTCACATCACTAGATTGCAGACACATATAGCTTACTGGTCTGCACTGGAGGACTCAGTTCAGCAAACCAAACCATGTCGAATCTGATATCACTTCCCAGGTGCAGAAGAAGAGCCATGTAAACAATTGTGCAACATATGTTTCCACAAGGAGGAAGGATTTGCTCCAACTTTTGCCAACTATGATTCTTAAAGGGATTTTTAGCTTCTGAAGGGAAATATTTACCTTCTAGATAGCACAAGATGGACAGGAGCAGAACACTTTTCATCTGCCATTGACAAAGCTGCACGTGACGAGAAAGGACAAATACGGCTGGTTCCACGGGGTAAACTAACCAAAATTGAGGTGGAATAAATCAGAAGATAAATGTGATTGCTTCTGGATGTGGGAGAGAAAGGGAAAATAACTGACAGAAGACAAATCAGGACCGGGGTGAGCACATGGACGAGCACACGGACGCATGACGACACATAACAAACAGTAGGTTCTGATGTTTTTTTATCCATTCATTCATTCATTCATTCATTCATTCATTCATTTTCTTCCACTTAATCCTTTTTGGGTCGGGGGGGGGGGGGCGGCTGGAGCCTATCCCAGCATCTTTGGGCGAGAGGCAGGGTACACCCTGGACAGATCGCCAGTCCATCACAGGGCCAACACAGAGAGACAAACAACCATTCACTCTCACAGTCATACCTAAGGACAATTTAGAATCCCCAGTTTTTTATGCCAATTAACCTAACTTGCATGTTTTTGGCATGTGGGAGGAAACCAGAGAAATCCCGGAGTAAACCCACGCAGACACAGGGAGAACATACAAACTCCACACAGATCACTGTTGGTCGGGGGCTGGGATCGAACTCAGGGTCCCCCGGCCAAGGGTGAGTTGCTGTGCTGCCGCAGTGCTAACCACTCCTCCATTGTGCCGCCCATGTTTTTTATCAGTTTGTTTAAATTCTACTGTTTTTCTGGTTCATATATTTTGAAGATAGGATAACAAAAAAAAACCAAAAAAAACCCCAAACAAACAAATACAAAGACAAAAAAAACAAAACCATCCTTTGTGTAAATATGTCCAAAGTCCACTTTGACCGAAAGTTATGTAATCTGATGTGGCTGCCATTACATTATGCAAATTAGATGTGTAAATTTACTCCTATCATAAACTTTGGATCATATTGAGTGATAATGTATGTTAACAACAACTGGTGCAGACCGGGACATATCACTGTTAAACAACGACACTGCAGCAAAGACATTGAGTTGCTAGCTGTTAGCATGAGGCCTACATATCTCCCGAGAGAACACTCACACGTGATCTGCATTGTTGTTTATGCAAATCCGACGGCGAACGCTGGGACAGCGCGTGACGTCATCCATTCAGTAACCAGCAGGCTGCAGACAGAACACCCAGATGCTCTTCTCCTCATCTCAGGCGATTTCAACCACGTTTCACTGTCTCCCATTCTGCCCACTTTCACCCAGTATGTCACATGCCACACTAGAGACAATAAAACACTGGATTTGTTCTACGCAAACACTAAGGAGGCGTACACCTCATCACAACTCCCCCCACTTGGGAGATCGGATCACAACTTGGTTCATCTCCGACCGGTGTACAAACCCCTAGTGCACAGACAACCTCCGGCCATGCACACTGTGGAGTTATGGTCTGAGGAGACAATGGACACTCTAAAGGACTGTTTTGAAGCCACTGCCTGGAAGCAGCTCTGCGATCCACATGGTGAGGACATCGATGGCCTCATTCACACCTTCACGGGCTACCTCAGCTTCTGTGTGGACAAATCCGTTCCCACCAAGACCATACGGCGTCACTCAAACAACAAACCCTGGATCAACCCTGAGATAAAAACACTTCTGAGAGAGAAGAAGAGGATCTTCAGGTCGGGGAACAGGGAGATGCTGAAGTCCGTACAGAGGGAGCTGAGGAGAAAGATCAGAGAAGGCAAGGACAGCTTCAGGAAGAAGATGGAGGACAAGCTGCAAAAGAGCGACATCAGCGGGGTCTGGAGAAACCTCAAAACCATCTCGGGGCTCCAGAATACCTCCCCCCAGGCCACGGGGGGCAGGGAGTGGGCGAACAACCTGAATCTGTTTTTCAATAGATTTGACCAACCGCCCTCCCCCCTGTCTGCACAACAACCACTGCTGCCTCTAAGAAATCAAGTCCTGCTACCCACTCCCCACTCCACCGACACCCCCCCCACTCCCAACACACAGCCCCCCATCCTGACCCTGACCAAGACCCAGGTGAGGACGGAGCTGAGGAAGATCAAGGCGAGGAAGGCGTCGGGACCGGACGGCATCAGCGCAAAGCTCCTCAAGTCCTGTGCAGACCAGCTGTGTGGGATTGTGACGTATATCTTCAACATGAGCCTGAAACTGGGGAGGGTACCACAGCTGTGGAAAACATCTTGTGTGGTACCTGTACCAAAAACTTCCCACCCCAAAGACCTGAACAGCTTCAGACCGGTGGCCTTGACGTCCCACTTGATGAAGACCCTGGAGAGACTGCTCCTTGCTCATCTCCGCCCCCTGGTGGAACCAGCGATGGATCCACTCCAGTTCGCCTACCAGCAGGGCATTGGGGTGGAGGATGCGGTGATCTTCCTCCTTCACCGTTCTCTGTCCCACCTGGAGAAGCCCGGGAATATGGTGAGGATCATGTTCTTTGACTTCTCCAGTGCTTTCAACACCATCCAACCGATGATCCTGAAGGACAAGCTGCTGCGCGCAGGGGTGGACCAGCACCTGTCATCATGGATCCTGGACTACCTCACGAACCGGCCTCAGTTTGTGAGAACCCGGGACTGTGTTTCCGACACGATCATCAGTAGCACGGGGGCCCCCCAGGGAACGGTGCTGGCTCCCTTCCTGTTCACTCTTTATACTGCGGACTTCTCACACAACACAACACATTGCCATCTACAGAAGTTCTCTGATGACTCTGCGATCGTTGGTCTCATCTCCAGCGGAGATGAAGCTGAGTACAGAGGGCTTATCCAGGACTTTGTGGACTGGTGTCATCGGAACTGCCTCCAGATCAACGCGAGGAAAACTAAGGAGCTGGTGGTGGACTGCCGCAGGCATGGGCAGCCCCTCACAGCACCAGTAAATATACAGGGAACAGACATCGAGATGGTGACATCCTACAAGTACCTGGGTATTCATCTGAACAATAAACTAGACTGGTCACACAATACTGACGCACTCTACAAGAAGGGACAGCGCAGGCTGTTCCTGCTGAGGAGACTCAGGTCTTTTGGTGTACAAGGGGCGCTGCTGAAGTCATTCTATGACACGGTGGTGGCATCAGCCATCACTTTTGGAGTGGTCTGCTGGGGCAGTGGCATTACTGCAGCCGATAGGAAGAGACTGAACAAACTGATTAAGAAAGCTAGCTCTGTCCTGGGGCAACGCCTTGATCCGATGGAGGAGATAGGAGAGAGAAGGACGGTGGCTAAACTGTCATCTCTGCTGGAGTCCGAGTTCCACCCTATGCAGGACATACTGGATGCACTGAGGAGCTCATTTAGCAGCAGACTACATCATCCCAGGTGCACAACCGAGAGGTTTCGTAGGTCCTTCCTACCAACGGCTGTCAGACTGTACAACCTAAGCAGGGCTGCTCGCAGAGATAGCAAAAAGACGTAACAAACTAATAGTTTTTTTTTTGAATGCAAAAGATGCTATAGACTTACACAATGGTCCTCTCCGGCATACAACTAGGAACATACCGGTCGCTATGGAGGGTGAGAATATGTATGGGCACATAATCATACCATGTAGGATAACTAAATAGACGGTTATGCTGTTTCATCCCACCTAGCAACAATGCTCTGCACTGTGTGTGTTTATATATTTACATATTTATTCCATCTAGCTACAATGCTCTGCACTGGGTGTGTTTATATTTATATATCTATATATTTATTCCATCTAGCTACAATGCTCAGCACTGCGTGTGTTTATATTTATATATCTATATATTTATTCCATCTAGCTACAATGCTCCGCACTGTGTTTTTATATATCTACATATTATTCCATCTAGCTACATTGCTCCGCACTGTGTGTGTTTATATACTTGCATATTTATTCCACCTAGCTGCAATGCTCCGTACTGTGGGTGTTTATATATTTACATATTTATTCTATCTAGCTACAATGCTCTGCACTGTGTTCATATATTCATATATTTATTCCATCCAGCTACAGTGCTCTGCACTGTGTGTCTGTGTGTGTGTGTGTGTATATATATATTTTATAGTAATATGTACATATGTATATTAGCTGCTCTTGCTTGCTTGTTTTTTTTTTTTGTTTTTTTTTTTTCTTGCCTTCTGATTGTTGCTCTGAGTGTTGCTATCCCTGTGCTGTTGCAATCCTGGAATTTCCCCGTTGTGGGACTAATAAAGGCTTATCTTATCTTATCTTATCTTATCTTTCTCATTGACAGTAAGCCATTATCTCTTATCACTTTCAAGTTACAGCCTTTGGAATTTGTGATATCTAAACTGAATATTTTCTTGAAAAAACCTCCGCCACCAGAGGGTGCATGCAGATGGTGCGGATCGGTGACCAAAACCCTCAAGTAGTTAATGCACAGAGGTGCATCTAAAGTGAACTCTGATCATGACCGCTTGTTTAAGATGACTTTGCACTGCCAAAGCCTGTGCTTATGAGAAAAAATGCAAATGATTGTAACACTGGTTGGTAAAAATGAAGACATCAATCACAGCTGATGCCCCGTTATTTATTTTAGATAGAACAAACATGTAAGAATGGGTTGAAAAATCAGCTGAATGAATTAATATAGTGCACATAGATGCAACACAGAACACAGAAGACATGAATGGGTTTGAAACTTCAGGAAAAAAAGGATGATGCCTGTGCAAATTTTCATAAACTTTCATTAATGATGGCGTGGAAGTCGGTCCCAGCCTTTGAGGAGAATGAATGTTCCCTCTCCTGTTGCTTTCGCTGACCAACGGAAGGAGGAGTTCTGGCATGGCATTGTGGAGTTGTGGAGCTTGCTGGGGGTGAACCGCAACTATAGGCATGGTGCGGGCAGCCTCAGCCCGGCTGGAAACCCGGGGTCGCAAAGCCAAGGCAGTTGTGGACACAGTGAAAAGTAAAACGCTACACACTCCTTGTTCATTCATTTATTCCCCTAAAAAGAAACACATTAATGCCTAATAAGTCTGTCTTGAAATCTTCAGACTGACATGCATCCCGCCATATATCTACACTGGAACGCACACACCCTCCCTGTTCATTCTTCATTCCCCTAAAAAAAATTCATACATTAATGCTTAATCTATAGACTCCAATGGTAAGTCTGCAGTTAAAATGAGAATATCGATGGAATTAAAAAAAAAACAAACTATTGAGGGTGTTATCATAATTATAATTAAAATAACGGGCAATTATTTCATGACTGTTGCAACTCTCTTCATTAAAATAACAGAAAATCCCAGCGTGTGCCATTTCTTCATGAGCGCCGGAGCTGCGTAATTTCAAAACTCATTAAGAAGAGACAATGCACTGACAGAAACTAACAAAAACACTGGCGTACGGCAAAAAGTTTGGCAGAAAAGTCCGCTAATGATCATCAAAATAGGGCCATATACCTGCCTTTAGTTGTTAAGTTGTTTGAGGTTTTTTTTGCTGGCACACATGGGAAATTTCCCCTATATCACACAGAGTAGCAAATGCTGGTGAATGTAGCACTATTTGGGTTTCCTCTGGGCTCGTACATGGTTGCCAACAGTTGGCCAAGAACTTTTTGAGGCCCCAAACAGTTTTTCTTGTTGACAAAAATTTTGAGCATAACACTGGTCAGCACCAAATTTATTGTGTAAGTTTTTTAGCTGATTTAGGACAATTTTGATGTGCTGAATCCAAAAATCACATTGGTTTTGCTTAATGAGGTCAACTTTTTGAATTATGCCACATGTTGTTTTATACATTTTTGTTTACAGGTACGAGTATTTTCGCTTTATATGATGCAAAATTCTTTTTTATGTCTTGAAATTCTCTGAATTTTGAACAATGATGACGTAACATTCAATTTACATGTACTTACCTTTATATAAAGGTAAGTACATGCACAGTACTAAGTAAGTACTAAGTAAGTACAGGTTTTTACTTAGCACCTGATCGAGAGAAATGGATGTCATTTTTGGATTCAGCAGTGCAAAATTGTCTTAAATCAGTTGAAAAACACAGACAACTTATAAAAAAATATTTTTGTAACCCTGTGTAATCAGAATTTTTTTTTGAATGTATTTTTCCATAAACAGTTGCAAACATTTGCAAAGTAATTGTAGCAGTTTTCAAATGGTTGTTAACAGTTTAGGCCATAAAAATGACTAAATAGGGGATGACTAAGACTGATAGATGATTGGTTGCTCATCATACATCATAAGATAAGATAAGATAAGATAAGCCTTTATTAGTCCCACAAAGGGGAAATTCCAGGATTGCAACAGCACAGGGATAGCAACACTCAGAGCAACAATCAGAAGGCAAGAAAAAAAAAAAAACAAGCAAGCAAGAGCAGCTAATATACATATGTACATATTACTATAAAATATATATATACACACACACAGACACACAGTGCAGAGCATTGTAGCTGGATGGAATAAATATATGAATATGTAAACACACAGTGTGGAGCAATGTAGCATCATCATCATCATAGCAGTCTGTGGTGGGCGACAATGACTGTTTCATTTAGGGCTGATCAGATTCCTCCACACAGAGCTCTGTCCTTAGCCTTCCGCTTCCAGGAACTCCTGTCTATATCCAACTTCTTCAAGTTTCTTTTTACAGTGTCTTTAAATCTGAGCCTTGGTCTACCCCGATTGTGTTTGCCCTCGCATAACTGTGAGTAGAGTAATTGCCGAGGGAGACGCTGGTGATTCATCCTCTCAACATGTCTGAGCCATCTCAGGTCCGTCTGCATTAGCATGTCCTCCATTGATGGTACACCAACTCGTTTCAACACTTCTATGTTGGTTATCTTGTCTATCCATGAGATGTTCATTATGGCTCGAAGGTGTCTCATCATGTACGCGTGGAATTTCTTTACCTGCACTCTGTAGACAGTCCAAGGTTCAGCACCGTACAACAGAGTAGCCAGTACTGTCACTCTGTACCCTTTGCATTTCACACGGATAGACACATGTCGATTGTTCCATAGTCTCTCCCTCAAGTTTCAAAACACAGTACTCGCTCTTCCCATTCTGAGAGATAGTTCATCCTCCAGCCTAGCATTCTCTGAAACAGTACTCCCTAGATACTTGAAAGTCTTGCACTTGACTAGTGGCTCTGTACCAATGCTGATGTCTTCTGGTAGTGATGTTGATAATTGGAACTTTGGTGGTTGATAAAGGCACTCTGTCTTCTTGATGTTGATTTGGAGGCTTAATTGGCTAGCTGCTCTTGCAAATTTCTCCACTAAAGATTGCATATCTTCCACACTGTGTGCAACTAGAGCACTGTCATCGGCAAAGAGCATTTCTCTTACTACCTTTATCGATGTCTTATTCTTGGCTTTAAACTGTGCCACATTGAACAAGTCTGCTTCTTTCCTTGTTTGAATGTATACTCCTTCTTAAGTGTCTTTGAAGGCTACCTCAAGCATGGCTGCCAGATATAGCGAGAAGAGTGTAGGCACCAGCACACACCCTTGTTTCACCCTGTTGCTTACTGAAAAGTCTTTAGATACTGAACCACTCATTGCCACATTTGCTTGCATACCTGTATGGAGTGCCTCGATCAGGCTGACAAACTTCTCTGTACAGCCATATTTCTTGAGTACCTGCCAAAGTCCTTGTCGCGAAACAGTATCGAAGGCTTTTCTGAAGTCTATGAAGACTACATAAAGCGGCATGTTCTGTTCGATATACTTTTCTTGAACCTGTTTCAAGCAGAAAATCATGTCCATTGTGCTTCTTCCACTTCTAAAGCCGCACTGGGATTCCGGTAGTACATTCTGCAAAATGTGTTCATTGAGTCTGTTCAGTAGTACACGTGAGAGAATCTTACCAACAGTGGCTAGCAGTGATATACTTCAGTAATTTCCACAATCTTGCCTGTCACCTTTCTTGAAAAAAGGAACAATACTTGCATCCGTCCAGTCTTGAGGTACTTTCTGGGCATCCCATATCTCTTGGATGAGCTTGTGCAGGCAGTTGGTCAGCTGAACACCACCAAATTTCCACACTTTTGCTGGAATTCCATCCCTTCCTGGAGCTTTACCATCCTGTGTTGTCCTGATAGCTGCCATTAGTTCATCAAGATTGGGTGGTCCATCCAGACTTGATACAGCTGGTCACTACACTAGAGCTTCTTTAACCTCTTCAGTGAGATCTCCAGAGTTGTTTAGTAGTTGGTCAAAGTGGTCTGCAAATGTGTCCAGGATCTTGTCTTTCTCCTGCAAAACCGTTTCACCATCCATAGCCTTTAGTTGGATCAATCCTCTTGGTTTTGGGCCATAGATTTCTCTCAAACCTGTGAAGAATGTTTTCATGTCCTTCCTGTCTGCTGCAGTTTGACGTTCCTCCACTTTTTCATCCCACCAGTTGGACTTCATCTCTCTGGTGTACTTCTGTAGCTCACTCTGAGCCTTTGAGTATTTCTCCTTCTTCGACCTTGTGTTACACTGTAGGTTTTCCTGCCTAGCTGTATTCCTCGCTTCTAGTAGTTTCTTCAGGTGTTCATTATGCTCATCAAACCAATCTTGATGTTTCCTCTCAGGGTGGCCTAATACATCACTAGCAGTCTGATATACCGTATTCTTCAGTGTTGCCCATTTCTCTTCTATCTCATTCTCTGAGTTGTTGCTGTCCCAGTCTTTCAAGTTTTCATCCATTTCCTGTGTATGTTCTTCCTGCTTCTTTTGGCCTTTCAGTGCACGTGTTTAGCTTACGTGGTGGCTTCGCACCCGTCCTGTAGTGCTGTTTTCGTCTCCAAATCCTTCATCTAGACCTCAGCATAACATGATCAGTACCACAGTCCGTGCCTCTCATTGCTCTGGTGTCCAATACATAAGAGAGATAAGCCTTTATTAGTCCCACAGTGGGGAAATTCCAGGATTGCAACAGCACAGGGATAGCAACACTCAGGGCAACAATCAGAAGGCAAGAAAAAACAAGAGCAGCTAGTATACATATGTACATATTAATATAAATATATATATATATATATATATATATATATATATATATATATATATATATATATATATATATATATATATATATACTGTATATATATACACACAGTGCGGAGCATTGTGGTTGGTGGATGTGCAGCAGAAAGTCTAAGCTCTCTCTCCGCGGATGCGGCGGGCCAGCTGGATGTCTTTGGGCATGATGGTGACCCTCTTGGTGTGGATGGCGCACAGGTTGGTGTCCTCGAAGAGACCCACCAGGTAGGCCTCGCTGGCCTCCTGCAGAGCCATGACGGCGGAGCTCTGGAAGCGCAGGTTGGTCTTGAAGTCCTGAGCGATCTCCCTCACCAGGCGCTGGAAGGGCAGCTTATGGATGAGCAGCTCCGTGGATTTCTGGTAGCGACGGATCTCTCTCAGAGCCATGGTACCGGGCCTGTAACGGTGAGGCTTATGTCATCCCTTATGTCTCTCTGCCAGACTATGATGTAGTCTAAGAAGTGCGAGTGCTTGGATCTTGGGTGCATCCTGGGTCTTCTTGTGTGTGTCCTTGTGCTTAAATAGAGTGTTGGTTATCACAAGGTTGTACTCTGAACATAGTGCAAGTAGAAGTTCTCCATTAGCATTGCACTTGCCTACTCCATGACTGCCTAGCACTCCTTTCCATTTCTCAGTGTCCGAACCAACTCTGGCATTAAAATCTCCGAGTATCAGCCTGTCATCAGTCAGTACACGCTTGATAGTCTCACGTAAATCACTGTAGAACTCTTCCTCTACCTCCTCTGTGTTGGTCATTGTTGGGGCATATACACTGATGAGTGTGGCATACATCTTCCGCTGTAGTGGGAGTCTCATAGTCATTATCCTGTCATTGATTGACACTGGTTCCTCATCAAGCATTGCTGCTATCTCCTTTCTAACTGCAAAGCCCACTCCTGCTTCTCTCCTTTCATGAGCTGATCTCCCACTCCAAAAGAAGATGTACCCATGGTCTTCCAAGCTGTCATATCCAGCCAATCTTGTTTCACTAAGTGCAGCTATGTCTGCATCGTACCTGTTCATTTCCAGGGCCACAAGCCCGGTATGTCTTTCTGGGCGCTGTGATGTTGTTTCTGTTCAACAGAGTGCACACATTCCATTCTGCTACACACAAGGCTGCTGTTTTCCTCTTCTTTTGTCTTCCTGCTCCTAGCTTACTTTTCGCTGCCTGTTGGAGTGTGAACAGATCAGCGCGGACCTTGTAAGCCCGGGCAACGTCCGAACCGGTATGAGTTGCTTTCTGATTGACCATTTCATGAAAATGCTTGCAAAGTATTTGAATACTGCTAGCTTTTGCTGGACTAGCATCACTTTCTTGGCAGATAAAGGTATTATCAGTGGCAAGGACAAGCCAAGACAAACTGACTCCAGTATCTGTTGCAGTGACTGACCAGATGATAGGTTTGTTTATCTCTGCTCTTTGTGTAGTGCATGTCACGATGCACCTGACATAACGTTCGGCTCAGGAGATGCACACACACAGGCTCAAAGTAGTTCAAATAGTTTATTGGCAACATGAGTGGATGAATGAGTGTCTGCGAAATGTTAATGTGTTGGTGGCGGCGTCTGCTTCAGGCACAGAGGCAGGAGACCGTACAGTCGGCAACCCTATGGGAGAGAACACAGAGACACAGGGTGATGGGCACACACCAACACAGGAGGAGAATAGGTGAGGGAGAAGCTTACTTGCTAGGAACAGATGACTGGCACAACAAGGACGGGACCCGGGAGACAGCCATCTGCAGGGCTCGGTGCAGCAGCGAGGAACGACGAGGGAACAGGATTGTCCGCCGCCGAGGAATCCACCTGTGCACAGGGGAGCAGACTGGAAAGGATGAGGTAATGGTTTCTTACCACACAGCGTCGTGCTGAAGAGATGATAGCTTAATCGTCGAAGGGGAATGAAGTCTGACGGCTTCAGGCCGAAGCTCAGGGCGAGGCGGCTTATATCCCTCGCCGCTGACGATGAACAGGTGTGTGAGCAGGTGGCGCCGCTGATAAGCGGCGCGGCGTGACAGTACTCCCCCCTCTAGCAGCACCTCCTGGCGATGGCTTTCCTGGGTGCGCTCAGTGGAAGTCCACGATGAGCGATGGGTCCAACACGAACGACGAGGGTACCCACTGTCGATGCTCGGGCCCATAGCCCTCCCAGTCCACCAAGTACTGCAACCCATGACCCCGGCGCCGGGAGTCCAGGATGGAGGCGACGGTCCAGGCCGGATGGCCACCAATCATCCGGAGCGCGGGTTGCGCAGCAGGAGGAGGGCAAAGGGGGTCGGTGACTGCCAGCTTCACCTTAGACACGTGGAAGGTGGGATGGATGCGGAGGGAGGGGGGAATAGCCACGCGCACAGCCACCGGGTTGATGATCCGGGTGATGGGGTAGGGACCCAAGAATCGCTGTGCCAGCTTCCTCCTCTCGCCTTTTAAAGTTACGTCCTGGGTTGACACGTAGACACGCTGCCCAACTCTGTACGCCGGGGCAGGTCTTCGGTGCCGGTCCGCCACAGTTCTGTTGCGCTCCGCTGTGCGTAAAAGCGCCTTGCGCGCGGCAGCCCAGATGGAGCGGAACTGCCTGAGATGCCTCCTAACCGAGGGAACAGTTACCTCACTCTCCTGCACCGGGAACAGTGGGGGGTCATAACCCAGGGACGCCTTGAAGGGGGACATCCCTGTAGCAGAAGAGCGAGTGGTGTTGTGGGCGTATTCAACCCAGGCAAGATGGTTACTCCAGGACGTGGGTTTAGATGCTGTTACACAGCGGAGCGCGGCCTCCAGCTCCTGATTGGTCCGCTCACACTGCCCGTTGGATTGGGGGTGATGGCCGGAGGAGAGGCTCACCTTGGCTCCGATGGCGTTACAGAATGATCTCCAAACCTCAGAAGAAAATTGGAGCCCCCGGTCCGAGACCACGTCCACCGGAATCCCGTGCAGCCTGACCACGTGTTGGACGAGGAGATCCGCCGTCTCCAGGGCAGTTGGAAGACCTCGCAGGGGGACGAAGTGCACAGCCTTGGAGAAGCGGTCCACGATGGTCAGGATGGTGTCATAGGAATTGGAGACTGGGAGTCCGGTGACGAAATCCAAAGCGATGTGTGACCAGGGCCTGCCAGGGACGGGCAGGGGCTGGAGCAGACCCGCTGGGGGGGCGTTTCCCGACTTGCTGGTGGCACAAATTGGACAAGCCAGGGCATAGCGGGCAGCGTCCCTCCGCAGGCCCGGCCACCAAAAGGACCGCTGGAGGAGGTCTATCAACCGGGAGGAGCCAGGGTGACAGGTGAGCTTGGAGGTGTGCAGCCAGTGGATGACCTCACCACGAACCGCGGATGGCACGAACAACCTCCCCTCCGGTCCGCCGCCAGGGTCAGGTTCCACTTCCTGCGCCCTCCGGATCTTGCTCTCTATGTCCCAGGAGATGGCTCCCACGACGCACGACCTGGGCAGGATGGTGTGGAGCGTCTCCTCCGACTCCTCGGGGGTGAACTGCCTAGAGAGGGCGTCAGGCAGGCCGTTTTTGGAGCCAGGCCTGAAGGTGATGGAGAACTGGAACCTGGCGAAGAACAAGGACCAGCGTGCCTGGCGGGCGTTCAGACGCTTGGCAGATCGAAGATATTCCAAGTTCTTGTGGTCCGTAAGGACCACGAATGGCAGGTCCGCCCCCTCTAGCCAGTGGCGCCATTCTTGCAGCGCAAGCTTGATGGCCAGTAGCTCTCTGTCCCCCACATCGTAGTTTCTCTCCGCCGGGGACAAGCGCCGGGAGAAGAAGGCGCAGGGCCGTTTGGCGCCATCGTCAGGCGACCGCTGAGATAGCACCGCCCCCACTCCTGTGTCCGAGGCGTCCACCTCCACGATGCACTGCAGCGCGGGGTCAACCTGGCGAAGGACCCGGGAGGAGGAGAACTCCGCCTTCAGCACCTGGAAGGCAGCAGCGGCCTCTTCGGTCCACCGGAACGGGACCTTAGGGGACGTGAGGCGGGTCAGTGGTCCGACGATGGAGCTGAAATTGGGGACAAAGCGGTGGTAGAAATTTGCAAATCCAACGAACTGTTGCACCTGCTTCCGTGACGCCGGTGTAGGCCATTCTACCACCGCCTTTACCTTCTCTGGGTCAGGGAGCACCTGGTCGTGAGCGATGACGAAACCCAGGAAGGACGTCGTTCTGGCGTAAAATTCACACTTTTCAGCCTTCACGTATAGCCGATTCTCCAGCAGTCTTTGGAGGACCCACCTCACATGGACCTGGTGCTCGTCCCTGGACTTGGAGAAGATGAGGATATCGTCCAGGTAGACGAACACGAAAAGGCCGATGAAGTCCCGGAGGACGTCATTGATGAGGCGCTGAAAGACGGCAGGAGCGTTGGTCAACCCGAACGGCATTACCAGGTATTCAAAGTGGCCGTTCGGGGTACAGAATGCTGTCTTCCACTCATCTCCCTCCCGGATCCGGACGAGGTGGTATGCGCTGCGTAGATCCAGCTTGGTGAACCAGGTCGCCCCCTGGAGGGAGTGGAAGGCGGTGTCCATGAGGGGCAGGGTGTAACGGTCCTTCTCAGTGATGTCGTTGAGAGCCCGGTAATCTATGCAAGGGCGGAGGGATCCGTCCTTTTTCCCAACGAAGAAGAACCCTGCCCCCACGGGAGATGACGATGGGCGAATTATCCCAGCGCTCAGTGATTCTTTCAGGTAGGCATTCATCGTCTCCTTCTCCGGCGCTGACAGGCTATGGAGCCGTCCAGAAGGTAAGGGAGCCCCCTGGCGGAGGTTGATGGCGCAGTCATAGGGCCGATGAGGGGGGAGAGACGTAGCTTTAGTCTTACTAAACACCATACCCAGGTCGTGAAATTCCGGAGGCACCAGAGACAGGTCCGGGGGTGCAGCGTCCGTAGCAGGGGGAGAAGCGGACGAAGAGCAGGCAGCGGACTGAAGGCAGGTGCCCATGCAGAACGTACTCCATGCCGATACCCCAGCTGACTTCCAATCCAGGACCGGGTTGTGGAGGCGTAGCCAGGGATACCCCAGGATGACGGGTGACACAGAGTTGGGCAGGACGAGAAAGGTTATCTCCTCCCGGTGGTTTCCAGAGATGATCACCGGGACCGGAATGGTCTGGTGGGTGACTCTCCCAAGGGAAGCACGGGAGAGGTTGACCAGGGAGATGGGGTCCTTGAGCGCCTGGCAGCGGATGCCCAATCGGGTTGCCAGGCTTTGAGAAATGAAGCTGCCCTCTGCGCCCGAATCCACCAGTGCGTGGGTGAGGTGCCCAGTGGGGTTGTGGCAGAAACGGATGGGCAGCATTAATTGGGTGTGTGAGTTTAACTGATTGAGATCCGCAAGGCCCCCTACAGTGACTCGCGGACCCCGCCGACTGGCTTTCCGTGGGCAAAGCTTCACCGTGTGTTGGTCATCTCCGCAATACATGCAGAGATCCAACTCACGGCGGCGTTGTCTCTCCGCAGGTGAAAGCTTTGTCCAGCCCGTCACCATCGGCTCCGACTCATCGGGGCACGATGGTGGCGGCGCCGCCAGGGGGCGAGCTTGGAACAGGCGCGGCGAGGCTCCACAAGGGCGAGAAGAAGATGACTTCCGCCCTGAGGAGCGCTTGCGCAGCCTGTTATCCAAACTAATCGCTAAGGATGTCAGCTCCGCTAGCGTCTCAGGAATATCCCGCCCAGCCAGTTCATCCCTCAGATCATCATTGAGGCTGCGGAGAAAAAGGCCGCAGAGGGAGCGTTCCTCCCAGCCTACTTCCTCCGCCGCTACCCGGAAGTCGACCGCGTAGTCCGCTGCCAACCGGCTTCCCTGCTGGAGGGCGAGAAGCCGATCGACTTGGACCGTCTCCATTGGAGTATGGTCAAAGACCTCCAGGAAGCGCCTCACGAATTGGTCATATGTGAGGGCGGCATAACTGGGCCTCGCCATTACGGCGTAGGTCCACGTTAAAGCTCGCCCCTCCAGGAGATTCCCGATATAACCAATTCGGCTATGATCTGAGGGAAAGTCTCCGGGCACCCGGTGGAAAACGGACTCACACTGCATAATAAACCCCCGCGCTCCGCCGAGCTTACCGCTAAAGCGGGCGGGGGTTGGAATGTGTGTGAGCCGAACCGGTGCACTCGGAGCCTGCTGGACGGCCACTGGAGCAACAGGAGCCGCGCCACCCTGACGAGCCGGGGGGAACGACTGCTGGGGGTCCAAGCGGCCCAACCGGTTAGTCAAATTTAATAATTGATTGAAAATCACCTGTTGCTGATAGGCTAATTGATCCACTCGAGCCTCGAGAGTGGAAAACCGGTGTGCGAGCCCGCCGTCTGCCGAGCCGCTCTGCTGAAGCCGTACTGACATAACGTTCGGCTCAGGAGACGCACACACAGGCTCAAAGTAGTTCAAATAGTTTATTGGCAACAGGAGTGGATGAATGAGTGTCTGCGAAATGTTAATGTGTTGGTGGCGGCGTCTGCTTCAGGCACAGAGGCAGGAGACCGTACAGTCGGCAACCCTATGGGAGAGAACACAGAGACACAGGGTGATGGGCACACACCAACACAGGAGGAGAATAGGCGAGGGAGAAGCTTACTTGCTAGGAACAGATGACTGGCACAACAAGGACGGGACCTGGGAGACAGCCACCTGCAGGGCTCGGTGCAGCAGCGAGGAACGACGAGGGAACGGGATTGTCCGCCGCCGAGGAATCCACCTGTGCACAGGGGAGCAGACTGGAAAGGATGAGGTAATGGTTTCTTACCACACAGCGTCGTGCTGAAGAGCTGATAGCTTAATCGTCGAAGGGGAATGAAGTCTGACGGCTTCAGGCCGAAGCTCAGGGCGAGGCGGCTTATATCCCTCGCCGCTGACGATGAACAGGTGTGCGAGCAGGTGGCGCCGCTGATGAGCGGCGCGGCGTGACAGCACCAACTGGCACAGTCCACCACAGACCTTGTGACAGATATGTTTATCTGCCAGGATGTCCAGTCTCACCCCATGTAACTGGGAGTGGTCCACCACAGACCTGTGGCAGATATTGTTTTTAATTCTGCCAGGATGCCCTGTTTCACCCTCCACGCCCTCGGAAGGGGGGGAGGGTGCCAGTTGAGTCGCCAATGGCACACTGTCACAACCTTGTCCATAATGTCTACTCAGTGGTATTGTGCCATGTAGTATGCTGAACTTATTGCACACACGTCCAGTCACCCTCTCAACATGGACTCGGAGGTGAGCTATCTTACGTGTCTTTTGGAGAGCTCCGCCCTCAGTTTCTTGTTCTCCTCCAACAAGCAATTTATTTTAGCAAGGCTGCTCCTACACAAACTGCATTCCTGCTCTTCCCCAGTGTTGTCTTTTGGAGGAGCATCATCCACCTGTGACCCCTGTGCATCTTCATCTGGTGGGGCAGCATCCTTCTGTGACCGCAGAGCACCCTCATCTGGTCATGTACACTGTGAGCTCTGCTCACAACTCTGGTAACCTAAGAATGAGATTTTTACTATGGAAAGTGAGAAGTAGCCCAATCATGTATCAACATACTAAAACACAGTGGTGGACCCTCAGGGCCAGCAACACCTTCTCTGCTGGCCTAAACACTATCAGAGTTACATTTAAAACCTTTACAACCTATTTGTTCCATGAGGATGTATTAAGGCTTTGAGTGTGACTGTCGCAGAATTGCGATATAACCCCTAGTGGTCAAGAGTGGTAATTTTTTTGTCAATAAAATAGCTCAGATTTCCAAGGCTGTAACTTTAAAGTGGTAAGAGATAATGGCTTACTGTCAATTAGAAAGATGTAAAATATGATCCAAAGTTTCAGATAGGAGTGATTTTACGCATCTAATTTGCATAATGCCACGGCAGCTATATTGAATTACATAACTCAGTCAAAAGCAGACTTTGGACATATTTACACAAAGAATGGTTTAGTCTTTTGACACCGTTTTTTGTTCAGGGGTACGTTATCATCTTATCTTCAAAGTATATGAACAAGAAATCAGTACAATGTTAAAAAAAACAAAGAAATTTGTCACTTACCAGCAGCTAAGGGGACTCGCTCGCTGCCGTGGTCACTGCGTTTTCACCCATCGTTGTCGTTATTTTGCGCTCTGTCGGTTATTTACGCTCTCTACCACATCTACAAAGTCTTATGATTATCCCACATGAATTTTTCTTGTATCCTGTGTCTATCTTCTGTGTAAGAAGCCATCTAAGTTATAGTGCGCAACGATGGAACATGGCCATATGAGCTTTCTGAGCTAAAAGAAGGGAATACAGGAAAAGGAAATAAGGAGTTCTTCTTCTTTGGTGTATTACATGTCAGCCATGATTCCTCCAATGCGTGTCTGCCACCTTTTGAACTGACACCATGAGTACAAGTCGTCAGTATAGCTGGGGAGTACAGGGATGTCAGAATTGGTTGACAGGTGAAGCGCCGCGCTCTGCCACTAGGGGCACGTGAAATCTCACACTCAGAGGGTTAAATTATTCCCAATAGTCTATTCTCTTCATTTTGTAGCTTTTCTCTTTGTTGTACTCTTTCCAGTAGTGTAATGCATGTTAGAGTTTTTTTGTCCAATCATATTTCAGCCATCTGTGTTGCCAGGGTCAAGCAAATCTGCCTTGGGCCTTAAGGAATTAACAGTGCGGCTCTGTGGGTTAAATTAACTGTTAAACTTATCCTGTAGCTTTAACCAGTCAGATGTCTTCTGTACATCCAGGGGTACACGTAGAAGGCTGTTTTTCCGACAACAATGGCTGACGGGAGGGGAAAATGATTTGGTCGCTGATATTTAAAAAATCAATTTTCCAAACGGACTTTTCAAGAAAAGCTGGTCGTTGTGAAGAGAGGTCGGCCAACCCTGAAACTAGCAGTCCCGTCTCAGCCAGAGAAAGGATTTGTCTGTCACTTCCATATTAACAATGTGCGGTATCCTTGGATTACAGGTTCCGAGGAGTGCTGCAAATTGTCTTGCTGGGAATGCCTGTTGTTTGCAACTGATGGGGTAGATACTTGGAGCCAGACAGGGTTTGCAAACTTGAGCTGTGTGTCCCACCATGACGATTTAGGCAGAATTCGCTAAACGTATAAAATTGGTCTAAAACGCTGGGATACATTAAAATTTTCGCTTATGGCCATATGCATCGCATAGCCATAATGACGACTTGGACATATAATTAAGTAATATTAACTTAAACCAACTAATGCTTACCATGTTGCTGACATTTACAACTTATGTGTAACAATAGTCTAACTTCTGCATAGCACAGTCATGCCAAACTGCCCTTGCCTCCTGATCCATGAATCCTAGTTTTGGGAGAGATCATCTCTGTTCAACCCAGATGATTTTCCCCTCCAGAGACTACGGAGGGGGGCGAGACCGACCTGGCAGAGCTGTCAAATCTGTCAGGTCAGTCGTGCCTAAAACAGCTGATGTGACACGTCAGGAACATCAGATAACAGTTGTCACAACCTGGCTCAAAGGCACTCAAACTAATGGTGATAAAAAAGTTTATTTTCAATAAAGTGGAAAAAAAACTAAGGTTATGGGGGACCCATGCTGTGGAATTCATCTCAGACTGAAAGACATGGAGAGGCAGTAATTTCCTCTGACGGAAGAGCATGGGGATTAAAGGGCTGGAGGACAAAAGGAATTGTCATGCGGGAATGAATTGTAATGCAGGACCTCGGGTAGCAGGGACGTGCGAGTGTTGTGATATAAAAGAGAGTCCCTGTTACATGATGTTAATGTTTTCTGATTCTGGAAGAGTGAATAAAATTCATCTGCTCTGAACGCTCAGTCTGGTTATTCCTCTCTCTACAAGGTAACACATAGAGTGTGCTTTTGCTGGGAGGCACAGCCAAAAGCAAAGTAAACAGCTGCGCTTCAGGCGATCAGTTGACTGAATCCTCCTCCTCCAGTGTTCTGACATTTTGCTTATCTATCAGAAAAACACAGGACAAATGATCGTATAGACTTCAGTTAAATATAAAAATCCCCAACAGGTCCCATGTGTTTAGCTCTGTGTGTGTGTGTGTGTGTGTGTGTGTGTGTGTGTGTGTGTGTGTGTGTGTGTGTGCACGCGCTGCAGGCAGAGAGCTCTGTACAGGTTTTTTCCTGTGAACCAATGCTGCAGTTATGCCATTTACCCCGCAAATGTGGGATGTTATCAGCCTGGATATGTCGGAAAATTTTCAGGATGCTGAAAATTAATTTTCAGAGGAGCTCGGCAAACAACGCTGTATACCAGTGCGCTTCAGCGTGCTCTTAACTTAGACAAAACTGAGCCATAACTGATTCACTTACCCCAGTGTATTCTCCAAATTTTTCATGTTTTGCAAACACTACCTAAATCATCTAGGTGTGACAGGGCCTTAACCAAGGCAGCAGTGAAGCACCAAAGTATAGCCGTCAGCTGGACAAGCAACAGTACTGTTAAACCTTTGGAGAAACAAGGGTGGATCTGCAGCTCAATGAACAAGTGTGCATGGAGATGGAGCTCTACAATGGTAGAAAAGGTAAAGATTTTTAAAACTATAATTTTATAGTTAAAGTCATCTTTAACATGCTTTGTATGGACGGCCCTATAGGCTATTTTAATGGTGCTTGGTATGAATTGCACTTAAATCGGGTAGATCACCACTGAGGGCCTAGTTGAAAATCCATGGGCCGCCACTGCTCAAGCATGATTTCCTTCAGTGATTCTAAACATCCTACTTCTAGGATTATTATACATTATAAATCAATATATTCACAGTCATATTGATACTTTTAGTGAGGATGATGATTTAACACAAAGGAAGACATATCCACCCATAGGTCAGGGGTCGGCAACCTGTACCCCACGAAGGACCACTTTTTAGTGATTTTTGTCTAAAAAATCTTCTTCAAGCCACAAAAACATCACTGCCTGAAAACTACTTTACAACAGCAGAGTTTTAACTACAATCTGTTGTGACAACATCAAGATTTAGAGTTTTTTTCTCATAAATTTGTTGCCTTTTTTGTTTTGTTTTCCTATTAAATTTTTGATTTTCTGCAACAAACTGACTTTTTTTGGCAGGTTTGTGTGAGTGTTTTACTCATTAAACTGTACTATTTTGTTTCAAAATGTGTTATTTTTTGCAAAGTAAAAGAGTAAAT
The DNA here is from genome assembly GCA_020510985.1 of Pholidichthys leucotaenia. Taxonomy (NCBI): domain Eukaryota; kingdom Metazoa; phylum Chordata; class Actinopteri; order Cichliformes; family Pholidichthyidae; genus Pholidichthys; species Pholidichthys leucotaenia. Next base: position 275,635,271 of record CM035840.1, on the reverse strand, counting down.
TTAGCATTTTACCAATAAAATTACAACAATTACAACTTTTTTCACAGATTTAGATCATTTTTTTACATAATTTTTTCCTTTTCTCATAAATTTGGCTTTTTTTTGTAAATCTGTAACTTTTTCAGGTAAAAATAGAGTCTTTTTCAAATAAATTTGTAACAGTTTTCAGAGGAAATTGTACCTTATTCTGGACATTTATGATTTTTTAGCAAATCTTTTGTGACATTTAAATGGCAAGTTTTTCCATTAATTTCTAATATTTTTTGCATAATTTTTTAGCTATTCTTATTAATTTAAGATAAGCCTTTATTAGTCCCACAATGGGGAAATTCCAGGATTGCAACAGCACAGGGATAGCAACACTCAGAGCAACAATCAGAAGGCAAGAGAAAAAAAACAAAAAAAACAAGAGCAGCAAGTATACATGTTTTCTTTGTAAATTTATTACCTTTCACATAGAAAAATAAAGGTCCTTACAGGGTACTTTTCAGAAAATTACCCTGTAAGATACACAAATGCTCCTTAAGGTGGCACCTGTGGACCTTTGTTTGAATTTAAAGGTATATTTTTACCACTGGGGCTCCAGATATGCTCTTCAAGGTACAATTCTCGTACCGTGTTAGGGTACTGCTGGAGCGACTAGCATTTGTACCTTTTTAGGTCCATTTCTGCACTTTGATTTCTTAGTGTGTTCATGGGTAAAAAGTACAGCATTTCTTTTATTCAATTTTTATCATAAAATTTCAATTGCTTCCAGTAAATTTGTGATTTCTTTTCCTGAAATTTTCAAATACATGGATATGGTTTCCTCATAATTTTTCCCTAAATTTGTAAGACTTTCTGCTTCAGCTTTCAGGTTTTCTTATTTTCTGCTTTTTACTATATTTTTCTCATTAATGTGCAACGTTTTTTTCTTGAAAACTCTTTTGTTGTTGTTTGTTTTGAAATTTTCCATTTTTTTAAATTTGTGATTTATTTTTTTTTCCCAAGGCCCCAGGGAGCCACTGGCTATGGGCAAAAGAGCCACATGTGGCCCCAGAGCCGCAGGTTGCAGACCCTTGCCCTAGTGGGGTTGAAACAGAAACCCAAACTGGCCTTGATCTTGAGCTCTACCTGAATACTGATAAACCTGAGGATCACTTTGTTTATTGACACATCATTTTCACATTTATTTTCATTTTATTTTCACATTAACTACCCAGATCTCCTGACCTTTAGCCTTGATCTTGAGCACAACTTAGATGCATGGACAACATCCAAGTTGTGGGTCTGCAGACCCACCTGAGGATCCTTTCAGCTTTGCTGGAATAAACTACGAATGAAAAATCTTCTTATTTCTTTTTCATATGGTGATCCTGAATAAGAAGGTGAGCCAGACCATCAGGGATGTAGCTTATTCCGGTCTGTTGAAATCACCCCAAGGAGTCAGTGGTCAGACCTCCTAGCCATTGATCTTGACCTTAAACACAGCATAGATGCAGACTCACCTGAAGATCGCTGTACATGATTTTGCAGAACAATTACATCGGAGGAATAGTGATTTTCATGAGATCAAATAACCACTGAGATCTCCTGACCTTTGACCCTGACCTTGAGCACAACCTGGATGCAGACCCACATGTGGATCAATGTGAGTCAGCTTGGTGACCATCGGGGCAAATGCCTTGGAGGAGTAGTGATTCCTGTGAAATGTGGATGGGCGGACTGACAGGCGGCCACCGCATCATCGTCTTTGCTCATTTTGGCTTCACTGAAATGAGCTAAAAGTCTGGGACATATTCATAAAGTTTCTTAGCACTAAGAGTTACTCCTGGTGATGTAATTTTTAGAAAATTCTCAGAATTATGTTTTCTAAGAATTTCCTTCGAAAGTTAGTAGTAACTCCTAGTAAAAATAAGTTATTTACAAACCACCTTAGCCCTTTAAAGAGCCCTTAAGCCAAGAAAATGGTAAGAGTGAGGAGGACTTTTAAGAGGCTTAGGAGTTTCAGAAGAGGAGCAGAATCTGGAGGAAATATGGAGACAAAAGAGAAATGTTCTTGAAACACTGAATGACGGCGAGCTAATTAAACGTTATAGGTTGAATTGTGCTGGTATAATGTTTTTGGATGATCTTTTTAGAGATGCACTGCCTTCTTTAACCCAGGGCAACAATGCTACATCACCAGAAATAAAAGTTATCACAGCTTTAAGGTATCTGGCCTCTGGTACGATGCAGCAATGCAGGAGTGATGATTTGGGCTTGTCTCAGCCATTATTTAGCAGGGTGATCACACAAACAATAAACAGCATTCATTAATATGAATTAATACATTAATCATTAATACAGATTAGCCTATGTCAATCATTCTACATTTACCAGCAATATATATATATATATATATATATATTTGAAGAAATAAACATCATCATTACTATATGAAGAGGCGCAGGTTGGTGTGTAATTTTTCCACATTTTTTTTTGTAAGCTGTTATTTCAAATGATGGCTCAAAACTTGTCAAATGAAAAGGCCTTTTACTTCTACACAATGTCTCACTATCTACATGTGCTGGAATCAATTTCAGCTTCCTTTATATGCCGGTTGTCATAGAGCAGGGGTGTCCAATCATGTGCCATGGAGGGCCAAGACCCTGCAGGTTTTCTCGTCTACCCAGTCTCTTCAGCAGGTGTTTTCATTTATCAGCAATCAGTGGGAAGAAATTCAGTGGAATCTGCTGCTGATGACACTGGTTGGAGGTATAGCCTGCAGGGTCTTGGCCCTCCATGGCACATGATTGGACACCCCTGCCATAGAGAGAGTTCTTTTATTATTTTTTCCTCATTCCTGCATTGACCAATCACAGCTCTCAAAATAGGGTTGCCAACTGTCCCGGTTTAGTCAGGACATCCCATTTATTGGGCTAAATATTTTTGTCCCGAGCGGGTCATGTGTTGTTCCGTGTATTCAAGGCCACCTTAATGAACAGGCTAGGCTGGACTGAAGCCCAGGGGCCTATGAAGATCAGGGCCTATCAAGAGCCCATGAAAAAGACCACATTGCTGTTAACTGGTCAAATTCTATGACCATCACTTGATATTCATGTGTGGTTGCTGATTGGCTTAATTTACAAGTGCCTCACATGGTTACCACATAGCAATAGTCTATCAGAGGAATTGTTTTGACATGTGACTAAGCAAGCGTCAGTGAGAGGTAAGAAGTAATTAGCTCAGTCAAAATGTTCAGAAAAAAGTTTGAAAGTGGCGCTCATAAAATTATTGACAGGAAAATAACTAAGGGAAAATGAATTGCTAAAAAAAAAAATCCTGAAGTGTATTTTTCTAAGCTGGAGCATCAAGTGGAGGAGGCTGCTAATTACTGCGCCCAGGAGACAGGTGGGCCATTAAAGCCCTCACCGGGAGAAGAAGGGCAAAGGGAGAAGAAAGGCCATGACTGCTTACAGTGGGGCAAAAAAGTATTTAGTCAGCCACCAATTGTGCAAGTTCTCCCACTTAAAAGATGAGAGAGGTCTCCAATTTACATCATAGGTATACCTCAACTATGAGAGACAAAATGAGAAAAAAAAAAATCCAGAAAATCACATTGAAGGATTTTTAATGAATTAATTGGTAAATTCCTGGGTAAAATAAGTATTTGGTCACCAAAAAACAAGCAAGATTTCTGGCTCTCACAGACCTGTAACTTCTTCTTTAAGAGGCTCCTCTGTCCTCCACTCGTTACCTGTATTAATGGCACCTGTTTGAACTCATTATCAGTATAAAAGACACCTGTCCACAACCTCAAACAGTCAGACTCCAAACTCCACTATGGCCAAGACCAAAGAGCTGTCAAAGGACACCAGAAACAAAATTGTACACCTGCACCAGGCTGGGAAGACTGAATCTGCAATAGGTAAGCAGCTTGGTGTGAAGAAATCAACTGTGGGAGCAATTATTAGAAAATGGAAGACATACAAGACCACTGATAATCTCCCTCGATCTGGGGCTCCACGCAAGATCTCACCCCGTGGGGTCAAAATTATCACGAGAACGGTGAGCAAAAATCCCAGAACCACATGGGGGGACCTAGTGAATGACCTGCATAGAGCTGGGACCAAAGTAACAAAGGCTACATCAGAAACACACTACGCCACCAGGGACTCAAATCCTGCAGTGCCAGATGTGTCCCCCTGCTTAAGCCAGTACATGTCCAGGCCCATCTGAAGTTTGCTAGAGAGCATTTGGATGATCCAGAAGAGGATTGGGACAATGTCATATGGTCAGATGAAACTAAAATACAACTTTTTGGTAAAAACTCAACTTGTCGTGTTTGGAGGAGAAAGAACACCATACCTACTGTGAAGCATAGGGGTGGAAACATCATACTTTGGGGCTGTTTTTCTGCAAAGGGACCAGGACGACTGATCCGTGTAAAGGAAAGAATGAATGGGGCCATGTATCGTGAAATCTTGAGTGAAAACCTCCTTCCACCAGCAAGGGCACTGAAGATGAAACGTGGCTGGGTCTTTCAGCATGACAATGATCCCAAACACACCACCCGGGCAACGAAGGAGTGGCTTTGTAAGAAGCATTTCAAGGTCCTGGAGTGGCCTAGCCAGTCTCCAGATCTCAACCCCATAGAAAATCTTTGGAGGGAGTTGAAAGTCTGTGTTGCCCAGCGACAGCCCCAAAACATCACTGCTCTAGAGGAGATCTGCATGGAGGAATGGGCCAAAATACCAGCAACAGTGTGTGAAAACCTTGTGAAAACTTACAGAAAATGTTTGGCCTCTGTCATTGCCAACAAAGGGTATATAACAAAGTATTGAGATGAACTTTTGTTATTGACCAAATACTTATTTTACCGAGGAATTTACCAATTAATTCATTAAAAATCCTTCAATGTGATTTTCTGGATTTTTTTTTTTTTCTTATTTTGTCTCTCGTAGTTGAGGTATACCTATGATGAAAATTGGAGACCTCTCTCATCTTTTAAGTGGGAGAACTTGCACAATTGGTGGCTGACGAAATACTTTTTTACCCCACTGTACATCAGACAGCTGTATGTGGGACAGTGGACTCTGAACTTGGTAAAAAAAAAGTAGACTGGATTAAGCATGCATACATAGAGTATGGCATTTGTGAGCTGGACTTAAAGGGCATAATGAAGGATTTTGCTTTAAAGAAGGCCAGAAGAAAACACTTCTAAAAGGGCAAGGCATGCTATTTGCAGTATTTTTTCCAGCCACCTGTACAGGTTTTCCATTGCTGCTGTTGTGCCTGTTTGAATCAGGAATACTTCACGGATTTAACTTTATGCTGAAGGCAGTATCTGTCACACTTTAAAAAGGGAAATCTCCATCCATCCATCCATCTTCTTCCGCTTAATCCTTTTCGGGTTGCTGGGGGGCTGGAGCCTATCCCAGCATCTTTGGGTGAGAGGCAGGGTACACCCTGGACAGATCGCCAGTCCATCACAGGGCCAACACAGAGAGACAGACAGCCATTCACTCTCACAGTCACACCTAAGGACAATTTAGAATCCCCAGTTTTTGATGCCAGTTAACCTAACTTGCATGTTTTTGGCATGTGGGAGGAAACCAGAGAAATCCCGGAGTAAACCCAGGCAGGCACGGGGAGAACATGCAAACTCCACACAGATCACTGACAGTAAGATAAAATATCCTAAATCAAGGCTTTATGCTTGTTTTTCTCTCAAAAGGTAATTTTGACAAAAAAAATTTTGTTGTTTTTGTGCAGTTTTTTGTAAGATTTTAATTGCTTTATGAAAGGTTTTACTTGTTTTAAGCAATTTAATCATACTTTGTTGGCAGATTTTTTTTATCTAATTTTAACTAAAATTATCTATTGCCGGATTTTATTTTGTTGTTGTTGTTGTTTATTCTAAGTAAAATTTTCTGCCAACAGAGGAAGAAAATTTGACTTATCAAATTGCGTAAAACAAGTTAAAACTATTGGAAAACATGTAAATTTTTCTTACAAATAAACTGCACAGCTAGAATAAATATCTTGTCAGACAAAAAATAACCATAAACAGCCTTAATCAACAGCCTTATTTATTTCATTTTACTTTTATATTTGACTTTTGAGGTGTAGTTGTGTTTTCTAGCTCAAAGTTGTATTATTTATCAAAGGGAAACAAAAATGAGGCTGTAGTGGCTCAGGAGGTAAAGCAGATCGCCCAATAACTGGAGGGTTGGGGGACTGAATCCCACTCCCTCCACCTTGCTTTTGTGTCCCTGGGCAAAAGAATTTACCCACTTTGCCTCCAGTGTGTTCATGGTTCATGACACTGATGCATGAATGTGAATAAATGTTTGGTGGTGGTCGTAGAGGCCATTGGCATGGATTGGCAGCCATGTTTCCATCAGTCTGCCCAAGGGCAGCTATGGCTACAGAGGTAGCTTACCAATATCATTGCCTGTGGAGTGAATGAATAATGGACTCATTGTAAAGCATCTCTGGGTGTCATGAAAAGTGCTTTGTAAATGCAATCCATTATTAAAAACATAGCTATTACAGATTTTTAAACTGAGATTCTGTATTGTGTAAAATTGGAAATTTCTAGGTATACAGTATGGTATTTCTTTCCTTGTAGTATTAAACAGTACATTGAATATCAATATTTTTAAGGTATTATCAAGGTAAAAAATCCCAGTATGATGGCAACACTAATTGTCCCCAACATTGTGGCACCAAGCAATAGTTAAAACCCTCCGTCTCTTATTTGGCTGTGAGAAAGTTGGCAACCCTATCTCAAAGGACAGCGTCATACCTAACAACCGGGTCAAACACACCTCCTCGCTAAAAATTTTTGGATCTTCCTTGCTCAGAGGTGCTCTAAGAATGTTCTTCAATCACTTTTAAACTAGGGCTCATTGTTAGGAATTTTTACTCTAAGATAGGAGCTCCAGAGCAGGGGTTCTTAACCTTTCTGACCTCGGGGCCCAAATTTTTCAGTATAAAGTGACTCGCAGCCCATTCAAATATTAATATTGTAATGGTTTAATAATTGATCTCACACCTGGTTTGATTTGTATTCTATGACTAAATCAAATCCACTTACAGCTTAACAAGTTAAAATCTTGTCATAAAAGACATGATACAATGTGGTTATCCCATTTATTTATTATCCATATGTAAACTTGCTCATACAAGATGCCAAACAGTTGTCAATTCATGGAACAAATCAAACTGCTACAAGAACAGAAATTAAATAAAGTGCAAATGAAAAATATAGCTTTATAACCTGTGAATGGATGTGATTCATTTTTTCATTCATTCATTTTTGCATGGCATGCTGCATGTCTGAGGCCATGTCCATGATACGCTGACACACTGTATCGTTTTTGAGTGGGATGGTCAGAAGCTTCCTTGTAGCAGCCTCTCCGATCATCTCACGGCACATATCCACAGAGGCAGGCAGAACCAACCGCTCTGCTGTGGTTAATGCCTACTCTGTGCCACACGCCTGGCTACGAGTAGAGTAGAGTTACCAGTCAGTGGCACGACAGACCTTTTCTGCATCTGTAGCCCAAGTTCTTTTCTCTTGAAAGATTCCACAAGCTTTCCCACAAGTGTTGGATGCTTTGTTTCTAAGTGGTGCTTTAATTCTGAAGGCTTCAGGGCTACGTTTGATAGCATTAGCCCACACTCCACACACTGGACTCTTGGCTCTGCCTCATTTCCTTCATTCACAAAGCCGTACCTAATGACGTCAGGATTGTACATTTGCAAAATTTTACCCTTTTGGGCAAGTTTACCATCATCTTCGCTGTCATTTTTTCTTTTTAAAAACTTCTCCATAACTTTCTCTTGGGGCTAGCCGCTGGCTGAATGTCTTTCTCTTTTTATATTGCAGCTTGTAAACAACTGGCTTACGTATTACCACCACCAATTGGTGGGAAGCTGTATTGCAACTGAGTGTCTCATGGATGTCAGTATAATAATATCGCTTTTGTCTTCAATTGCCGTCCCTTGGCCCTCGCGGCCCACATGTGTTAAACTGAAATTTTTTTGTGACCATCTAGGTGGCGCTCACGGGCCCTATGGTTAAGAATCACTGCTCTAGAGGACTCTCAGAATGTTTGGGAATATGGGTCCTGAAGATCAGCCTTTTATAATTGCTGATCTTTCCAATGCTCAGGTGGTGTTTTGTTGTTAAAAAAAAGATTGCTCCAGTTTCCATTAAACAAAAAAGGGTCCCAAATGAAGATTTACAGTTATATATTTATTGAATAAAGTGAGTGAGGACAATTCATCTAAACTGATATATCAGCAAAATCATCATTCTAAATATTACAGAATTTGCACAATAGTTGGATTACATCTATCTTCCTAAAGGTGCGTTCAGATCAAACGCGAAAGTGTGAATTTTTTGCGCTGTGTGATTACATGTTAACTCAATGTAAACATGCAAATAGACATGGATTCACCGTGTGAGTGACTTGCAGATGGGTGGAGCTGCCTTTATAACTTCTGCAGCTGTGTTCTACCTGCTGTGGAAATTCCCAAAACACTGCCATGTTTAGGTTTATATTATCCGACAAGGCTCTCAGCTGGAAAAATTATCCCTGCCTCCAAAACTTCACCTGGATGATGGTTGTTTATATTGTTAGCCTGCTAGCCCTCATTAGCACATCCATGGGGGGATAACGCCGACACTCCGATTCAGCTGCAGAGCTCCTGGTCATGCATAAATGCAGTGTATCCTACATTGAGTTTTGCCACTGTCAGCGACACTACTACTGCATCACTTCAGATCCACTAATCTCCTACTAGAGAGATGGGTGGGTGAAGGCCAGTTACTATCCCATCTGTGTCCAGGGTAAGGTTCTCTCATTACTGCAATGGTTAGTGTAATGGTGGGGTGATTTTTTTAAGGCTCAAAACTTGACCACTAGAAGGTGCTGTTTTCACTACTTTTCATGACTGTAACTACTTTCACAACCACTAGAAGATGCTGTCTTACAGCACCTTCTAGTGGTTACTTAAGGTACCTTCAGACCAAACACGAATAGGCGACACAAATACATACAAAGTCAATGGAAAGAAGTGAGCACACATGAATCTTGTGCATTCACGCATTTACGTCTGAGGGATAACACTAGCTCTGACATTCTGCCATCACTGGAGTAAAAGTATCAACATTGGAGAGTGTGCTCACTTGACAACAAGATAGACCACATACAGCTCCTGAGATCCACACAACGTGATGCACGGAACTGCTGTGTTTTTATCTTTACAGAAACACGGCTAAACGACAATATAACGGACTTTACCATTCACCTAGCGGGGTAACATACTATCGCAGAGACAGAGTGCTAACGGTAGGAACAAAAACCCGGGGTGGAGGCATGTGTGTGTACATCAGTGATGCCTGGTGCCGTGACTCTGTTCTTGTTCACAGACATTGCTGTCCTCTGGTAGAGTTCATGATTAGTAGTGCAGACCCTTTTACACGGCTAGAGAAATCTCATTGGTTCTACTTGCTACCGTGTATGTCTCGCCCACCGGTGCCAGTGAGAGGATGGAAGCACTGAAAGTACTCTATCAAGCTATAAGTGAGACACAAACAGCGCATCTGGATGGATTTCTCATCACAGCAGGTGACTTCAATCATGCAAATTTAAAGGTCTTCCTACCGAGTCTGTATCAACATGTAAACTTTGCAACGAGGGGAGACAACCTGCTGGATCTGGTGTACACTACCCATAAAAATGCATACAACCCCCCCTCTCTGATCACATCACCATCCTACTAAGGCCGGCATACAAACCCAGAGTGAGAGCCATTAGACCTACAAAGAAGCAGGTACGTGTGTGGCCAGAGGGGGCCTTGGATGCGCTGAAAGACTGCTTCAGCACCACAGACTGGGACATTTTCAAGCATGCAGCCACTCATAATGGACACACAAACCTAGAGGAGTAGACTGAGGTTGCTGTGGCATACATAGCCAAATGCATTGATGATGTTACTCACTGCAAGACCATCACTGTTTGTGGCAACCAGAAACCATGGATGACAGCAGAGGTCCACAGACTCCTGATGGCTCAAGATGCCGCCTTCGGGGTTGGCGACACTGCAGGACTAACAACAGCTATAGCCAACCTGTCCCGTGGCATCAAGGAGGCAAAACGACAGTACAGCAAGAAAATAGCTGGACACTTCAGCAACACCAGAGATGTACGTTCTCTCTGGCATGACATACAGACCCTCACCAACTACAAACCTCCACCTCAGACCTGTACGAGTGACATCACACTACTCAACAACCTAAACAACTTCTTCGGCTGATTTGAAGCACAAAACAGCAGACCAGCACAGAAGACCACTCTTCCTCCGGATGAGCTGGCCTTAAGTCTGGATCCAGTTAGCATGAAGGGGACCCTCTGTAGGATCAACTCACATAAAGCAGCTGGCCCAGACAACATACTGGGTCGCGTCCTGAAGGACTGCGTAGAGGAGCTTAAGAATGTCCTGGCCGACATATTCAACGTCTCCCTGTCTCAAGCTGTTGTCCCCACATGCTTCAAGACTGCCACCATAATACCAGTCCCGAAGAAGCCCGCCCCATCCAGCTACAATGATTACGGGCCGGAAGCAGTGACCCCCATATAATGAAGTGCTTTGAGCAGCTAGTCATGCAGCGCATCAAGTCCATCCTGCCTCCCTCTCACGACCCATTCCAGTTTGAATACAGGTCGAACAGATCCACAGAAGATGCCATCGCTGCTGCTCTCCATCCAGCCCTCACCCACTTGGATTCAAAAAACTTGTACGTGCGCATGCTGCTCTTCGACTTCAGCTCAGCATTCAACACAATTATCCCCCAGCACCTGATTCAAAAACTCAGACACTTAGGACTCAACACCTCTCTCTGTAACTGGGTGCTGGACTTTCCCACAGGGGGGCCACAGAATGTGGGGGTTGGCAGCAACACCTCCCAGACCATCACACTGTGGACAGGGGCCCCACAAGGGTGCGTGCTCATCCCGCTGCTCTTCACCCTGCTGACCCATGACTGCGTGCCAGCCTACAACACCAACCACATCGTCAAGTTTGCAGATGACATGATGGTAGTGGGCCTCATCACCAACGAAGACGAGGCCAACTACAGGAATAAGGTGAGCCAACTGGTCCAGTGATGTAAAGACAACAACCTCTTCCTGAATGTGGGACAAACCAAGGAGATTGTGGTAGACTTCAGGAGGGGTCACACACAGCACCCCCCTCTGATTATTGACGGTGCAGCTGTGGAGAGGGTGAACAGCACCAAGTTCCTGGGGTGCACATCTCTGAGGAGCTCACCTGGACCAACAACACCACATCACTGGCCAAGAAGGTCCAAACTCACCTCCATTTCCTCCGCAGACTGAGGAGAGCATAAGTCCCACCCCCAATCATGCAGTCTTTCTACCGGGGCACCATTGAGAGCATCTTCACTAAATGCATCAAGGTGTTGTATGGAAGCTGCACTGCCGCCTGCCGGAAGACACTGCAACGTATAGTGGATGCAGCCAGCAAGATCAACGGTGCCCCCCCTGCCTCCTGCCCCCCCCCTCTTGGATATCTACCCCACTCGCCTCACCCGCTGAGCCACCTACATCACAGGCGACACCTCCCATCCCCTACACTCCATCTTCAGCCCCCTGCCCTCAGGGAAAAGGTACCACAGCCTCCGGGCCTGCTCCACAAGACTGCTGAACAGCTTCGTTCATAAGGCCATCGGGATCCTGAACTCTGTTCACTTCCCCCCACTTGCCAGATGGTAACACCTGCACAATAACTACCTCAGAAGTTGGCACAGAAAGACTGGCACACCAATAATATTACTGTTGTTCTGTTGTACCTTTGCTGCTATATGTCTCTGCACTTTTACCGCAACCATTTGCACAAATGCCATATTTGCTGCTGCCTGTAGATCACTGCAATACTGATCATGTGCAATCATATCTGTCACTATCTGCACCTACACTACCGAAATGAAATGCAACTACGGGTATTCATCTCTAGCTGTCTGAATATAGGATTGCTGGGTTTATTATCACTAATCGTTTACCTAAACTAATCATTTACCACTATGGAGGTCAGAGTCCTTCTGGCTGCCATTGGCACCACGGGTTGCATCACTGTATATAGACTGCTGCTGTCACTGTTCTTGTTTTTCTTTTTTTTAATCCAGCCTAATTTCCTTCTTTTTATTAATTGCACACCGATGTAGAGAGAGAGAAGTGCCATTTCAATTCTCCTGTATGTCCCGCATGTATAGTAGTATTGATAATAAAATCTTTGAATCCTTGAATCCTAAACTAGTTTGAAGGAGACTGACACTCACCTGGAGACAGAAGGACCAGGAGTTTGACTCTTTCCATTGATTTTACGTATGTGTATTCGCACCGCCCGTTTGCGTTTGGTCTGAAGGCACCGTTAGAATTATGTAATTTGGTTCTCTTCCCTTTATCCTCCCTTATGGAAAGCGCAATAACAACCACTTTTCTGTATATATTACACACTTTCTAAGCGTGGGTAAATGTACAGTTTAGATGCATTTTTAAGCAGAGACCATGGGACATTGCATAAATAGCTGACAGACAATATTAGACATAGACATATTAAAATAAAAGTAACAAAACACTTCAAATGAGATGAAGCTGAGTACAGAGGACTTATCCAGGACTTTGTGGACTGGTGCCATCGGAACTGCCTCCAGATCAACGCGAGGAAAACTAAGGAGCTGGTGGTGGACTGCCGCAGGCAAGGACAACCCCTCACAGCACCAGTAAATATACAGGGAACTGACATCGAGATGGTGACATCCTACAAGTACCTGGGTGTTCATCTGAACAATAAACTAGACTGGTCACACAATACTGACGCACTCTACAAGAAGGGACAGCACAGGCTGTTCCTACTGAGGAGACTCAGGTCTTTTGGTGTACAAGGGGCGCTGCTGAAGACATTCTATGACACGGTGGTGGCATCAGCCATCACTTTTGGAGTGGTCTGCTGGGGCAGTGGCATTACAGCAGCCGATAGGAAGAGACTGAACAAACTGATCAAGAAAGCTAGCCCCCTGTCCTGGGGCAGCGCCTTGACCCAGTGGAGGAGATAGGAGAGAGAAGGATGGTGGCTAAACTGTCATCTCTGCTGGAGTCCGAGTTCCACCCTATGCAGGACACACTGAATGTACTAAGGAGCTCATTTAACAGCAGACTACATCATCCTAGGTGCACAGCCGAGAGGTTTTGCAGGTCCTTCCTTCCTATGGCTGTCAGACTGTACAACCTAAGCAGGGCTGCTCGCAGAGATAGCAAAAAGACGTGACAACCTAATAGTATTGAATGCAAAAGATGCAATAGACTTACAATGGTCCCCTCCGGTATACAACTAGGAAAATACCGGTAGCTACGGAGGGTGACAATATGTATGGGTACATAATCATACCATGTAGGGTAACTAAGTAGACGGTTATGCTGCTGTTTCATTCCATCTAGCTACAATGCTCCGCACTGTGTGTGTTTATATATTAATATATTTATTCCATCTAGCTTCAACGCTCCACACTGTATGTGTGTTTATATATTCACATATTTATTCCATCTAGCTACAATGCTCCGCACTGGGTGTTTATATATTTATGTATTTATTCCATCTAACTACAATGCTCCGCACTGTGTGTCTATATATATATTTATATTTATATATACGTATGTATACTCGCTGCTCTTGTTTTTTCTTGCCTTCTGATTGTTGCTCTGAGTGTTGCTATCCCTGTGCTGTTGCAATCCTGGAATTTCCCCATTGTGGGACTAATAAAGGCTTATCTTATCTTATCTTAATTGAACAACTGAAGTAATATAAAAAGACAACAAAAAGGAGAAACTGGGGAGGAAGCAGAAGGTTATGTGTGAGAACATGACTGGTTAGTCTTCAACTAATGTTTTTTTTTTTTTTAGTTCATTTATGATCATGTTCCCAGTTATGGATACTAGTAATTGACTAATTTCAGCATTTATCTGATAACTATCAACATTATGCAGATCGATGAAACTAGACTGTTTTTAGGTATCCGGAAATCTTTTCCATTATGGGAGACTTTGGCTGTCAGTCTTACCTAAATTTGCTTACTACAGCTCTGATCATCTTGTTCAATTTTGCATTTGTGCCCCAATATTTCAGCTTTGCAATTTGTCTTCCACAGCTGTAGCTGGTTTTAGCTGAATATTCTAATTGGTTATTGATTTCTCCAAATGGTGGTTTTATGATTAAAAAAACCTCCAGAAAATATATCATCATTGCACTAATTATAAACTTATGGTGTGATGATCAAGTGCCAATGTTTAAAATGGACATTCCAAAGAATATGTGACCAGGGTTGCATCTTATCACTGGCTGCCATTAAACAGAGAAAAGGAAACAGAAGAACACATTTAGTTAATTATAACTACTTCATCAATGTACCACACAGCACTCAACTGCCAACAATTAAATAAATTAAAAATACTCAATAGCATTTACTTTTTTCCAAATGTAAATGCTATTCAGATATAACAGAATTATTGTTGTTAATTAGTTTTACCATAATAATTGTCCCAGTAATAGCTAAGAGCCCCTTCTTTTATGCATTATTTGAGTGCTTGAGAATTCACTCTTTTCATCAATATTGCTAAATAATTTAAACACATTATATTACAAGCATGACATTATCTATTTTACATGTTTCCTGGAAATTTTCCAGAAGGATTACCAGTTTGTATAGAAACTACAATTCTGCAGATTAACTTTCTATTAAATTCAAGCCTTTTCAGTTCCATTTTTCCCTCCAAAGTACTTTTGTCTGTTCAAGGCAGGCAATGACATGGTGTCCCAGCCAGCATGCCCATGTGGGCTCCATCATAGGTTAAATCTGGGCAGTCTTATGGGTCCATGTGGGTTTACCTGCAGGTTCCATGTTGGCCCCATCTGTGTTCGCCCACATGGACTTTACCTATTTACCCGTGTTCAAATTATATGCTCATAAATTTGCTACTTTTTTTGGTTGATTTTTGACTTTTTGTTACATTTTGCACAAGGGAGGCGTTATGTCTGGAAATGAGGTGCTGACAGCTGACATGAACTTAACTGTCCTTTATTCACTACACAAATAAACTAAATACAGGAGGGTGGTGCCGTATGGCGACACGACCAGTTCGACACATGATGACGTCACCTACGGTGAGCCACTACGTCCAAACATTACATTTACACACACACACCCCCACACACACACACACACTTTAAAAACCCTAAGAATATTTAACTTTTAACTGGGCACCCGGGTAGATTACTGGTGTGACTGGTGTGGATTATTCTGTCACTTTGGCCGGTCACGTCCTAATTACAAACAGTCCAAAGTTCAAAAGTTGGTCACAAAGTCCCTTAGGTTGTGGGGTCTTTGCCGAACCCGGGCCGAAAGGCACTTGGGTTGGCTGCCGCAGGCTCCAGCGGACGCTCTTTAGGAGTTGTGGGTCCTGTATCGCCAAAGTCCCAGCCCGGTCCCGTCATGTCCGCAGCTGTCTCCTGATCCTGGGCTGAAGTTGGTGTCACCTTTCTGAAGCAACTGTCTTGCCACCATGACCCATCAACAATACGAAAGGTGGGTGACCCCAACTGAGCTGTGATCTGCACAGGCATTGTCCAAAAACACTGCAACTTGTGAGCACGGTTGGGGCACCAGATCCGGACCCAATCCAGTACTGCAAGCCCGGGCCACTTTGCCCGGCATTTCTTGTCAAACCTTTGCTTTTTGCATTGCTGTTGTTCAACCACCCTCCCCCCAAGTGAGTGCCTTTCTATTGGGTGGCGTCCGATGGGGGGCATAGTTGGTTCAGGGGAAGGCACATCTTGCGTTCTAGCATTACTAGGGCCAGGGATCTGCCCGTTGTGGCATGAGGCGTCGCTCTGTGATGTAGCAGGGTTCTCTGTAGTGCGACCGAAAACAGGAGCCCATCCACTAAGAGTTCCCTGAGACCATTCTTAAGGGTCTGGTTGATATCCCCCCACCCCCATTCGCCTGAGGGTGGTAGAAGGCAGTTCTTATATGCTTGATGCCTCTTTCCCCCACAAATTCCGCAAAGCCCATTGAAGTGAATTGTGGTCCGTTGTCTGTTGTGACTGCATCTGGCACACCCCAGTGGGCGAAAAGGGAGGTGAGGAAATCGGTAATTACGTTGGTGGTGACTGAGCCGGTGGGCAACACCTCGGGCCATTTTGAGTGGAGATCGTAGACCTCTACTAGAAAGCACTGGTCTGTGTGTGTGTGGGGGGGGGTGCTATGCAGTTCGTCTCATACACCCAATTGGACTTATTTCCACGGGGCCGATGGCCATGGCAGGGGCTCCAGGGGCGGGGGTGGTGGCGTGCCGGTTTTTCTGCTGGATAGTCCAGGGCATGCAGTCTTTCACCATGATCTTCACATCCTTGTCAATGCCTGACCAACAGACTGAGCCCCTACACTGCTGTTTGACTCTGATGAGGTCTGACCAGGTGGCCCCTGTGCACCATGGTCAGGATGCGGCCTTTTAGTGCCTCTGGAATCACCATGCAGTGCCCTCTTGCCATGCAGACATCATTCCAGCATGATAAATTGTCCCTGACTCTGTGGAAGGGTTCCAGTTCCCCCAGCACATTGGCAGGCCAGCCCTCACAAATAAAGGTGCACAGCTGGGTCAGTGTCAGGCCCTCTTAATGCGCCACCTGATGCTCTTGCAGGGAGACAGCATTTTGGAGTGGCCCATGCAGCATGTGGATCAGCTCCGGCTTCAGGGGGTCTACGTCGCTGTTCTGAGTGGGGTTAGATGTGGCCCGGGACAAGAGGACCACCCCTGCATTTTCTCTGCTCAATGTAAACTGAGTGTTAAAGTTGTATGCTTGTAGTCTTTCTGTCCACCTGTAGATGAGCAGAGGTTTGTACCCCAACCCCGATGTTTCCAACAACACCATGAAGGCCCTATGGTCTGTCTGTAGTGTGAAGCATCATCCATACAGGTACATGTGCCAGCATTCACACGCCTAAACACATGCCAGTGCCTCCCTTTCCCCCACTGAGTACTTCTGCTTGGCCAAAGTGAGCAATCTTGGGGTGAACGCCACTGTGCGCTACGTTACCTCTAGAAGTTACAACAGAATGGCTCCTACGGCTCTTACCTTATCAAGGCAGGCATTGTGTAAAGCCAGTGTTGCGCCGTGCACTACTATGTCATCCAGGTACACCACCACCCCTGGGAGACCAACGAAGATGGTAGCCATGATTTTTTGAAAACTGGGGTGGAACTGAGGCTGAAAGGCCTGCGGGTGTACCTGAACACTCCCATGTGAGCGACAAAGGCTGTTAGGTTGCGGCTGTCTGGATGAAGGGGAACCTGCAGATAGCCTTGGTGGAGGTCTGGTTTGGACTAAACTTCTGAGCCGTGGAACTCCGCTGTCAGTTCCTTCATCGTGGGCAGGGGATATTTGTCGGGGATCACCGCCTTGTTCACCATTCTGAGATCAATGCATGGTTGTAGGCCACCTACCACTAAGTTGGAGATCCAGGGGGAAGCGCTGACCTGCTCAGTGATGCCAGAGTTCAAAAGCTTCTGCAGTTCTGCTGTGACATCGTCCCGCAGTACGAGGGGAAGACAGCAGAGAGACTGAATTTTTTGTGACACTGTCAGCTCAATGAGGGGTCGGTGGTTGAAAGAGGTGAGGCATCCCAGTCCCACGAAGAACGCTGGC
The DNA here is from genome assembly GCA_020510985.1 of Pholidichthys leucotaenia. Lineage (NCBI taxonomy): Eukaryota > Metazoa > Chordata > Actinopteri > Cichliformes > Pholidichthyidae > Pholidichthys > Pholidichthys leucotaenia. The sequence goes on along the minus strand of CM035840.1, from coordinate 275,617,517 downwards.
CAACGGTGCTGCCAGGATGAGGAAATTGTCAGAAGGGCAAAGCCCCTTGGGTCGGTGATAGAGAAACCCAGCTCTCTGATGAGGTCGATGCCCAGCAGGTCCCCCCTCCCTGGTGTGTTACACGGAAGGTGAACAACAGAATGGTTTTAGGGCTGCAATGTACAGAAAAGGTGTCTGTCCCTACCATGCCAATTCTGACGTGCCCATAGCCAAATGAGTCCTCCACATTAGCTGTGATGGCCTTCAGGGTAAAAAAGTTTCCTGACCGTAGCTACGCTCAGAAGAGATCTCAAGACTCCTGTACCCAGTAGCAGTGGCACATCAACGCTGTCCAGCTCCACTGTGTACCATTTGAATGTCCAGCTTTTGGCGCCGACTGTGTGAATGGTGGTTGGGCCTAATGGGCTGTCTGCTGAATTTGTGAAGGTTGAGCGGAAAATTCTAGCAAAGTGGTTGAGCTTCTTACAGCAGTAGTATTTCAGCCTCCTGGCTGGGCAGGCAGATGATTGAGTCTGGTGTCTGGATGAACAACAGTCATTGCAGGGCAGTCACTCACCCGTGTTGTCCCGTTTCCTTCCCTTCTTCTTCTGGTTGTAAAAGGGAGATGTGGGGTCAGAGCACTGGGTGGCGGTGGAGAGAGCCTGTGCTCGTGGGGCCAGTCGAGGAGCCTGTTGGCTAGGCGGCGTTAGCAGCATTGATAGTTGGGTGGCTCTTTCCATTTGGGACACGATCGTCATAGCCTTGTCTAATGCCAGTATCATCTGCTCCTGCGCCCACTTGCTCCTAGTATGTTCCGCTAGCCTGTCATGTACCAGCTCTTCCTCCAAGTGGCCAAAAGTGCATGTGCTAGCCAGGACAAGGAGCTCGGTGACATACTGACCCACCGTCTCGTCCTCACACTGGTGGCGCTGGTTAGAACAATTCTTCAGGCCTGGAGATTACTTGCGTCAGTGAAATGTTTGTCCATCACAGCAACACAGTCTTCGTATGTGCTCACAGGGCTGAGAGAGTGAAACACCTGGTGCCCCTCTCTACTGAGACTGTGGATTAGCACCCCTTTTAGCCTCTCATCGCTAGCATTGTTTAGGCTGGCAGCGTTGATAAAAGTTTGGAATTCCTTGTGCCAGCAGGGCCAGGGAATTGATGGCTCACCTGGTAGAGCAAGGAATGTTTTCATGGGTTGAAATATTGATGTTTTTTTCCCAGAAATGAGGTGCTGACAGTGGAAGTAAACTGAAATCTCCTTTATTCACTACACAGCTAAACAATACACAGAAGGGTGGTGCCATATGGTACCACAGATATTTCGCTACGTGATGACATCATGTATGGCGAGCCGCCACGTCCAAACATCACAGGAGGATCCAGGAGCAAACACGACACAGGAACACAAAGGTGAACTGTAACAGGTGAGTGAATTTATTTTTCTCTTTCTATTCCTGCTGGAATTGGTGTGGGGGTTCATTCTGCTTGGGGAGGAGAATGCATGCCTAGAGGGAACAGGAGAGGTAGAGGTAAGCAGGGCAGAGCTGACAGTAATAGCAACACTGAGAATTGAGGGGTGATTGGACAGCTGAGATATTGAAGGTTTATTTGTTTCCACAGTTGGGGAAGCTGTGAGTCGAGTTCTCTTATGGCGCCTACTGAGAGGAGCAACCGAGGTCTCGGAGAAGACTGCTCCGGTTTGGAGGATTCCAGCATCAACAGCTAGGTTGAAGGGGGGAATTACATGAGCGGGCAGGCCGGGTGGTGAGCACGGGCAGGAGCCAGGAGGAGCTCGGGTGGGAGAAGTTCTTGGAGACAAGGAGCAAGGAGGTTAAGCACAAAAAGTCAAAAAGGCTTTCACTGACAAGCTAGGAGCTATCAAAGTTGGCGGTAATCATACGGTTTGACAAAGGTCACCAGTTTAACAATTCCACGGGGTTCTAGTCCCACCCTGGCTCTTAAGTAGCTTGGGACTAGGCATCCGCAGGTGACAGTGATTCTGCCAGCTGCCACTAATTAGCTCCGTCCCAGTTCCTGAGAGGGAGAGAGAGAGAGAGAGAAAACACTTCCCATAGACTGATTACAAAACAGAGAGAAGACAACCCGTGCTCACCCAACCATAACACTTTTTTCATAATTTTTTTCTCATAAATTTGTGACTTTTTTCCTTCAAATTTTGCCTATGGCACCAGTGTTACTGAGACCTGCTCGCCCACATTAAACTCGTGTTGCCCAGATTTTAAGGATTAATTTCACACAATTTTTTTCACTTTAGCTTCCTCACAAAATGTCAATTTACCCTCTGCGGTTAAAGCAGCCCTGCTTGGGCCATTTGCACATGTCATCTATAACCCCTCTAACCTTCTCTGTGGGATCTATCATCTGAGACGTTCTGGATCATGTTCAATTTGCTCTCTCGCAGTATTGATGGCCCACCAGATTTACCTCTCACAGTGTCAGCTGAGGTGATGCATATTGAAAAGCTTAGCCCACTGTTGACATCAAGGCTCTACCATTTGATCTCCTTAGGTTGAGCAAAGCAGTGAACCCTGTTTGGGATCTGCAAAATAAATCCTATAAATGGAATATCCGCTCAGGAGGGTGTTGAGTTCCTAGTTTATGAGGGAGTCAGTAATCCTATAAAGTCTGGATTTGCCTTTCTTTATGAGGCTCAGCATTGTGTCGGATCTTATGGGCTTACGAGCTGTCAACCAGGGACAAATAATTGACAAAAACGGAGACCTGATTACTGATTGAGGGAAATCAAAGATAAACAGCTTTCCTATTATTTTGGCTCACCACTGTCCTTACTCTGCAAGATACCGTGTGCTGTGCTGTACCTCGGAGAATAATGGCAGATTCAGCCTAATTCTTCCAACCCCATCTGCCCTTTCTGTTTTCATCTCCTCTCTGTCGCAGGAGCGTTTCCATTCCCCCCCTTTACCACTTTGGAACATCCGTCTACTGCTGCAGATAGTTATTGAGCAACATGGGGCTGCCGCACACGCCTAACGACTACAGCCGACGTCGGACAGCACTCTGCACATCCTCTGACATTGATCAAGGTCAGTTTGGATTTGTGAGCATCAGCATGTCTTCAAAGCGCGGGAGAGAGACAAAACTCCCCTCTGCGGCGACGCTCCCACTCTCTAATACCTGTTTACATCACAAAGCATAACATTCATTACATTTCCCAACGTCGAGACGGAACACCAAAGCTGATATGGACGAAAGGGGTAAAGGCAAAAAGACAAAGCAGATGCTGACAGCAGATTTGTTTCGATAAAAAACGATGATTGTGTAACCAGCTTGCATGGTGTTTGCCCACAAGCACTGTGTCGCTCACCCACTGAGACCAGTTTGCCTTACATCTGAACACACAAGAGTGAGCACAACAGCGCGACGCATTCAGATACATTTTTATGGAGATAATAAATTGATGGGAGTCAGTCCCTGTCTTTGTGCAGCCAATGCGATACAATACAGTGTTTTTGAATAACATGAGATGTAACAGCAAAAACTACCACTGCAATCCTATAAATCCACAGTTGTGACCACCGTGGATACACCGCACTGCACCATATACGTCTGTGTGTCTTTGATGTGTTCCTCTGGTCTTTATTAAAATGCAGACCCATTACATTACTGTTTAACAAACATCACTTCTTCTGAACCTTTTCTGCTCCCAAGCTGCGGCGGCAATTATTAGATGCTGGAAAATGAGCGCTCACACACCATCATTTGGGGGTTTATCACACTGAAACCTGCCTCTATTTGTATGCATTTTGCTCCCAGCTTCTTTTAATCAGCATAGCCATGTGTCCATCATGGCAATGTGACAATGAAACCGGAATATTAAAGCACTATTTTTGTTTTTCCCTGTGATGCACATGAATGGTTTGAATGATTTATTCTTCTGGAGTGAGGAAGATAAATACATCATTTTGTTGAGGGTTATTTTCGTCCTTGCCAGCACGGCTGAGAGAAGAGGAGATGTTATCCAAACATGATGGCAGTGTGGGGCTGTGGGTGTTAAGAGTTCAAATTGTTTTATAGTGCCTTCCCTTTCGGTCTGATGTTGGACACCAGCTGACAAACTGATGTCACATGCTCGACAACAACTATCCAGAAAACCGAGATCATTAACGGTGTTTTCAGGCAAATTTAACTGACAGTCGTCACCGTTTGGCTGATCCACTGAAAGGCTGTCAGGGTAGGCACTGGCTGCTGAAGAAAAACATTCAGTTAATGTTGTTTGCTTTTAAATTTCAGACACCTTGCTCTAATTATGTTGTCATATGTGATGCTTTTCATTGTATAAAAATGTTATCTTCTGATCTTAGACACAACCTTTGTAAGCCATGCCATAGGGATGTCAGTTTGTGTACGTCAGTTCCAAATGCTTTAACATTTAAAAAAAAAAAAAAAGACTGTAACTACAATTATCCCTTTCCAGTGAGGCCCACCATCACCCTGCCGTAGACATGCTACAGTCCTCACATTCACTGTGCTGATGAGCCTGGATGTATTGTATGAAGCACGTCGGGCACAGCTGAAGAAAACCCACGGTGGAAAACAATTGAATGTAAGTTTTGTGCCTTAATTATGCATGGGTTTAAATGTTAAAAAGCTAACAGACCAGGAAACTTCAACATTTATGATTAACCCCTTGCACTCTGGTCAATTTCCCTAAAAACGCCAAAAAATAACGTGCCCAAAGTAAATCAAAAGCTGTTCTTCAACCCTTTGCAGCATCTTCATGGGGTTGGTCTCATTTAAAAGAAAACACTTTGAATTTTTTGGCAAAACAGTCATAATCTCTCTAAGTGCTCCTGCCACTGAGTTACAGTCATCTAAACATAGTGAACTTGAAGAAAATAAATTTCGCCTGGGTGTTTTTTTGGATACAAATGCTTGCAAATAACACACAGTTTCAGATCCGGGCTGGAAAATGCAACAGAAATGTAGAACCAAGTGTTATCCAGCTGAGGTCAAAATTTTGTAACAATACCACAAAAAATGAATATATTACACAGCTTTGTTCTCAGGTTGTTCCCAAGCGTTTTTGAACTGTGCCAAATTGTGCCAAATGGCACAGTTTGGAAAAACGTCTGTAACTTTTGAATGATTCAATATAGAAGCTTCATCTTGCGCTCTAATGAAAGGTGACACTCAGGGCTGTGTGTGTGTGTGTGTGTGTGTGTGTGTGTATGTGTGCCCCCCCCCCCCCGCTACAGAGGATGGACATCGCCCGTTGCGCCGTGGTCACGATGCGTTGCGGTCTACGACGCACAGCTGTAATTTACCGATCGGTCAAAAGTCATTTTTGATTACAATTTTCAGGGATAAAGAATAATTTAGCTTATAACACTTACCTGTTCACAACAGCAGCGTAGCTGGCGAACTTCTCTTCCTCATTGTCAGACGAACATGAAGCTGGTCCGCTTGTTACGGACTTGTGGTTCTGGTCTCGCGACCTGGTCAAACCATAATTCCATTATTGCGGTTTTGCGCTTCCATGATTGCAGTTTTGGCCAACGATTTTTCAAAACAAATAAGAACAGTAGTTAGAAAAAAAGACTGGCGAACGCTTGTGTGTCACCCAGCCTTACACAAAACAGCTTTCGAACTTCTGTGCTTCAATTGGCTGGCTGTATTCACAGCCGTTGGCAGGCGGGTCCTTCTTGCTAGGTTTTCAGTCATTGGTTCTTCAAGGTTTCAGAAACCCAATTCAAGGCTCTTATTAGTCGAATGAGAGGTCAATCACATCTAAACCAATCAAAGCACTCCTTTGGCTTTCTGTTCGCGGCTGTGTCTGTAGTGGAAGAACGGAAATGCAGGTGGGTTTTTTTTCAGTGCCTCCTTGGACGCACAGTGTGCGTACTAGGATGCCCTGGTGCATCCTAGGACGCAGAGACATGCCCGCCCGCGGTACACCGAAGTGCAACAGGTTAAAGCTTATGCTATGTTATGCTGTATACTCTGTAAGCTTCAGTCTAATGTGAGTGGATTATTTTCTAATTTAAAAGGTTTTAATGTTATTTTTTTTCTGAACTACAGCCAGTTTACCAATACTTAATACTGTCAGTGATATAAAATCACCATGGTGTCATGTGATTGATCTTTTGATTTAAGTTGGCCTAAAATAACTTTTGTAACATGGGTACATGATCAACCGTTACGTGGATCGCCACCTTATTACGATGGAGGGGTTTGAGCTCCCGAATCAGCCCGTGGATCTCCATGAAAAAAGTTAGATCAAGGACCCAGTGTACCCAAATGAGGCACATGGGTGGACTCACCACCTGCAAGAGGGATCATGGGGATCATGGTGCTATGTGAACTGGGCGGCTCTGCCTGGACTGATGCCCCCATGACCCGGGTCCCCAGATAAGTGGTAGGAGATGGATGGATGGATGGATGGATGGATGGGTGGGTATGTTAAAGTGAAGTTTATGTGGGGGCAGCTCTCTTGCACGGGGTCAGCACCATCGCCTCATAGCAAGAAGGTCGTGGGTGTGAACCCAGAAGGTGGGCAGTGGTGACCTCTCTGTGTGCAGTTTGCATGTTCTCCCCATGTCTGCATGGGTTTTCTGTCTCCTCCACATGGGCATGTTAGGTAAATTGGCACCAACCGCTGATTCTAAATTGTCAATAGGTATGAATGTGAGAGTGAACGTTTGTCTGTCTGTGTTGGTCCTGTGGTGGAGTGGTGAGCTGTCCAGGGTGGACCCTGCCTCTCACCCAGTGATGCTGGGAGAGGCTCCAGCTCCCCCACGACCCAAAATGAATTAAGCAGTCAAATGTCCTGTTCACTAAAAAAGGATGCTTTTGTAGGTTTTAACCTACAAAAGCATCCTGGCATTATTGAAAGAACATCAGAGTGCTCACTTCTCTTAAAAAAACAAACAGACTTTATGTTGTTTCTGTCTCCAATGAGCCATTATAAGTTCTTCTGGGTTTGTTCCTTGATGTCGAGAAAAGGTAAGCCCAGCATTACTGTATTACTGGCCAGAGTAGCTGTCTGCAAATTTAGATGAGTGGGGTAGCCCAGCCAAAGTGCTAGCTTCAGAGCTAACAGTGTTACTAGGAAGTTAGCTTACCAAGCACGGTTTATATTATTTTCTGTATATTTCAGCCACCCTAATAGACATCCCTGTTTCCATCTGATTCACTAATCCACAATCGATAATGTATCTCTCATCATTCTAGCTGATTTTGTTATATTTTCACTGTGAATCTACATTAGCTTGGCTCAGTGATCAGCTGGTCAATCGAAACCCATAAGAGCTCGCCTCAGCAGGGAGATGCTTACAAGCAGGAAATCTGACATTAGCTTAACTGTCAATCTGCCCAGTGTTGATCACTATTTTCTATAAATTCTAATCACTCCCTCTGGCATCATTGTTCATCTGCAAACACTTGGCCACATACTTTACTCTCTTTACCAGCTAGATGAGGCAAGCAGCTAGCTAGCATTATTTAGCTGCCCTTGGCCACCATCTACTCATTCCTGAATGTTTCTGTGCTTATTGTACTCCAGGGACCGGTCATATCCAATTAACCACTGAAACCACACACCCCAGTCCACTAATGAGACATGGACTAAAATGAATCATTCTGAGGAACGCTGCAAAAGATGATTCACAATGAAGCTGCAATAATTAAATAATTAAATCCAATTTGACCAAGCTATGTCTATATCTTTCATTAAGACCAGTGGGAAGTGTCAACATGTGGTAAAAGTGCAGTGAATTGGACCTCTAAAAGGATGAATTAATGAAGTTTATGTGATGCTGTGAAACATTCAAATTGTTTATAGAGAAAACATTTGTTAATGTGACACTCCGGCAAAAATCAAGCTTTTTTTTCTGTTGTTAACATGTTTTTTGTGACTTACATGACATATCAGCGAAATCTTACCACAATCCCAATTCTGTTTGTCTGCTGTGCGTTTACAGTTAGGGAATGCCCCCCCCCCCCCCCCCCCCCCCCCGTAAACAGGCGAGTTTGGAGCGACCATTTCTGGCTAGAGTGGATATAAAAAGTCTCCACACCTCTGTTCTGTGTTGCCAGATGGGAAATGTTGAAGTATCGCACCAGCGGCTTAAAATTATCGTATTTTTAGGAAAATTATCGTACACACCCAGTTTTCATTGTGACGTGGCTCAGGACCATCTGGTTCAGTAACATATTATCACAGACATGTTATGGCCTATAACCACTGACCTGTATAGAAAACATTGGATTGAGCATGCCCCGTTATAGTGTAGGAGTCAAGAATTGAGGAGACTGGATAATTTTCCAGAATCTGCTTTAATTCTCATCCATCCTACGTCCTCTCTCGATCGGAGTGAAAAGAGACAGGACGCAGTCACACACATACATTTATACACTTATCTCGAACAATGCATCACACAAAAGTCACAATACTCAGTTACATCCTCTCATCTGTAATAGAACACCCAGAGTCCTTCTGTTCTCCTCTCTGACCCCCAAAGGTCAGGCCGGGTAATCTTCTCCTCTCTCCTGAGTCCCCAGGGGGTGCAGACACATCGTCCTCTTGAGGTGTGAAGTCAATACACATGGCTAGCTCAAAGTCTCTCTTGGCTGAATTCAGCCAGCCACATGTGAGTCACATAGGTTATAATTATGGGCTCCACATCACTCCCCCCTTCCACGCGAAAGACTGGGCACCCACATACAGTCATACAACAGTCATACAGCACGTCACCCCCCCCCAACAGAATCTCACAGCAACCTAAACAACCTGACCAAAAAACACATCATTCTGCATGCAGCTTAGGTTTCAATCTTCTCCCGAATCTGCTGTATGCAGGTCTCCTGCTCTGTGTTGGGCCGTCCTGCTGTGCATCTGTGGAGTGAGGGGGAGAAGGGTTATTTGCCCCCCGTGGGGGGTCCCGGGGCCGCCCCTTCGGAGGCCTGCCGCGTCGAGGCGCGCCTGCCGGCTATACAAACTCGTTATGCAACACAAAAGCAGGTTTTAATCTATCGATACTGATCGTCTCCCTCCTGCCCCCAAATCTAGTACAAAATATTTCTCCCCGGTTTCCAGCACTTGAAATGGACCGTCATAAGGTGGGCGGAGGCACCTTACTCAGAGACCCCCGGATCGGGGAGGGCCCTGGTGCCGTGTGGTCGGGTAAAAACTCGCCTTGCAGCCTGAGCGGTTGTGCAAAGACCAATTCTGCTGGTGAGGCATCTAGATCCACTTTGGGTGCCGAACGCAACCCCAATAAAACCCATGGTAGTTTGTTTACCCAATCTGTGTCCGTCAGTGACGCTCTGAGGGCTGCCTTCAAAGACCTGTGAAAACGCTCGCATAAACCGTTGGCCTGGGGATGATAAGCGGTCGTGCGATGTACCGCCGCTCCTAAGCCACTGGCCACTGCTGACCACAGTTCCGACGCAAATTGAGGTCCCCTATCAGACGTAATATCTGACGGGACCCCGAACCGCGCTACCCAGGCTATTAAAAAAGCGCGTGCCACCTCTGCCACTGTGGTCGATGTTAACGGGACCACTTCCGGCCAACGAGTGGTTCGGTCTACCATCGTCAAGAGGTGCGTGAACCCTTGCAATGTGGGTAGGGGGCCCACGAGGTCCACGTGCACGTGATCGAACCTTTTAGCCAGAATGTGGAACGGTTCTAAGGGCGCTTTAGTGTGCCTGTGAATTTTAGCCCGCTGGCAAGCCATGCAGGCCTTAGCCCACTCTTTCACGTGCTTGCACAGGCTCGGCCAAACAAACTTCTCCGCCACCATTTTCACCGAAGCGCGCACCCCTGGGTGCGCTAGGGAGTGCACGGCGTCAAAAACGCGATGGTGCCATGCGGCTGGCACCACCGGGCGCAGTCGCCCTGTGGATACATCGCAGATAAGCGAGGGGAAACCGGTTTGTAGATTTTTGCGTTCCAGCCTTAACCCTGTTGGTCCAGACAGGAGCGCGCGCACGTCCGTGTCCTCGCTCTGCTCCGCCGCCATGGCTGCATAATCTATTCCCACGTGGACCGGAGCCGCGCGCGTGTCCGCGCTGTTACCGCGTTCTGGGTAAGCGGCCGCGCAATCCGTTTCCGCGCGGACGGGTGCTGTTACTACGCTTGACAGTCTGCCACCACATTGATTTTACCGGCTACGTGCTGAATATCGGTGGTAAATTCAGAAATTGCGGCCAGCTGTCTCTGCTGTCGCCCTGACCACGGTTCTGAAGTTTTGGACGTCGCAAAAATGAGCGGTTTGTGGTCGACAAACGTGGTGAAACGCCGCCCTTCCAGCCAGAACTGGAAATGTCGAATGGCTAAGTGGAGCGCCAGGAGTTCCCTGTCAAATGCGCTGTATTTCCGCTCGGGCTCGCGCAGGGACCTGCTGAAAAAGGCGAGAGGTTGCCAAACTCCGGTGACCTGCTGCTCTACCACGGCCCCTATCACTACCTCTGACGCGTCTGTGGTTAGCGCTATGCGAGCTGCCGGGTCTGGGTGCGCCAGCAGTGCTGCATCAGCGAGTGCTTTTTTTACCACTGTGAACGCGCGCTCCCGCTCCGGGGACCACTCGATCACATTGGCAGGCTTCTGTTTTTTAAGCGCGGTGTATAACGGCTGCATGAGTTGTGCTGCGCGGGGTATGAAACGGTTATAAAAATTCACCATCCCCAAAAATTCCTGCAACGCTTTCACTGTCTGTGGCTGGGGAAACTCAGCCACTGCGCGCACTTTTGCCGGCAGAGGAACTGCTCCCTCTGGTGAGACCCGGTGCCCCAGAAAATCAATTTGCGCTGCGCCAAACTGGCACTTGGCCGGGTTGATTATCAACCCGTGTGCTTCCAACTTTTGAAAAACTGTAGTGAGGTGTTTCTCGTGTTCCTCCTCTGAGGCGCTGGCTACTAAAATATCGTCCAAGTAGACAAAAACAAACGGAAGGTCGCGCAGCACTGCGTCCATCATCCGTTGAAAGGTTTGCGTGGCGCCTTTAAGGCAAAAGGCATGCGTAAAAACTCAAAAAGTCCGAACGGGGTTATTACCGCTGTTTTGGGAATATCCTCTGGTCGAACCGGGACCTGATGATAACCGCGGACCAGGTCTATTTTAGAAAAAATGCGCGCTTTTGCCAGGTGCACTGAGAAATCCCGGATATGCGGAATCGGGTAGCGATCCTGAGCTGTAGCATTGTTCAACCTGCGATAATCACCGCAAGGTCTCCACAAGCCGTCAGCTTTAGGCACCATATGCAAAGGGGAAGCCCAAGCGGACTTCGAGCGGCGAATTACGCCCAACCTTTCCAGGTTGGCGAACTCCTCCTGTGCCACGGAGAGCTTAGCTGCATCCAAGCGCCGAGCTTTAGCAAAAACTGGTGGGCCACTCGTGGTTATGAAGTGCTCCACCCCATGTTTCGCCACCTTAGCTGAAAAAGTGGGAACTGTGAGTGCTGGAAACTGGTGTAGAAGGGTGTGAAACTTACCACCTGCTGCGGCGACGTTGGTCTGTACTGGCGGCGGGCGCACCCGAGCTGCACAATGGATAGAACAAAAAGAGAGTGCATTTACTAGGTGTTTGTTGGCCAGATCAACTAACAACCCATGTGAACACAGAAAATCACCTAACATATTGAAGCTCACTGCCGCTACGATGAAGGTCCATTCGTAAGCGCGGCCGTGGAAGGACAGAGACAAGGTTCTCTCCCTGTAAGTCTTGATGCTGGAGCCGTTGGCCGCTGTTGCTCCGTCTCTGCGGGGTCCAGCCACCCGATCTGCATAAGTTGCAGTGATGAAGCTCCTCTGGGCTCCGGTGTCCACGAGGAATTGCCGCCCGGAGCCCACATCTGTCAAATAAAGCAGCTTGGTCCGTTCGCCGAGAGTGGAAGCTGCTAATGACTCCCGGCCCGGTCGTTTCCCCGCCTTTTGAAACTGCACGGCGGGATGCATCTGTGCGCCTTCTCGGCGAAGCGACGGTGGTAATAGCAGGGGTTGTCATGCCCCCTGGCTCGGGATCTCGTCGTTGCCGTCGTCGCTGGGGTGGGATCTGCTGCCTCTGGCTCCACACTGCCCCCGGCCGTCGTGCCGAGGTCTGCCGCTGCCACGGAGGTCTCTTGCTCGTCGCAGGCGTTGAGGAGCCGCTCCGCCTCCTGGGCCAGCTCGCGGAAGTCCTGCTGGTTCACACACCGTCTGCTGGACAGGGAACCTCTCGTGTGCGCTGGGAGGGTTCTCAGGAAAATATGCTTGAAAAGGAACGCGTCGTTGTCCGTCCCAATCATCTGTAGCATGTCCTCCATGAGGACAGTCGGCCTGCGTCCACCTCTGTCGCGCAGGTCCAGTAGCTGCCTGGCTCTTGCCTCCGCCGACGGCACGAAGCTCCTGATGAGGGTGGCTTTCAGCGCATCGTATTTGCCGGCAGCGGGTGGTTGCTGCACCAGGCTCCGCACACACTGAGCCGTGCGGCTGTCGAGCGTCGCGATGACATTATGGAATTTAATGTCATCCGCTGAAACTCCCCCGAGCAGGAACCGCGACTCCACATGCTGGAACCACGAGTGCGGGTCGTTTTGCCAGAACTCGGGGAGCTTAATCAGTCTTGTGCCCCTGCTGGCATTCCCCGGTGAATCCGGGTCTGAGTGGCTGTCTCCCAGCTCTTCCATATTGATCATGAGGCTGTCCTCCAGCCTCGGCGTGCTCAGATTCATGCGTAGGTCACCAATTGTAGGAGTCAAGAATTGAGGAGACTGGATAATTTTCCAGAATCTGCTTTAAGTCTCATCCATCCTACGTCCTCTCTCGATCGGAGTGAAAAGAGACAGGACGCAGTCACACACATACATTTATACACTTATCTTGAACAATACATCACACAAAAGTCACAATACTCAGTTACATCCTCTCATCTGTAATAGAACACCCAGAGTCCTTCTGTTCTCCTCTCTGACCCCCAAAGGTCAGGCCGGGTAATCTTCTCCTCACTCCTGAGTCCCCAGGGGGTGCAGACACATCTTCCTCTTGAGGTGTGAAGTCAATACACATGACTAGCTCAAAGTCTCTCTTGGCTGAATTCAGCCAGCCACATGTGAGTCACATAGGTTATAATTATGGGCTCCACAATAGGCCTTTTCCACTAGTATCGCTTTGGCCTTACTCACTTCTACTCTACTCGCTTTCTCGCCCTTTCCACTGTACCCAGCACGGTTTAACCGACACTATTTTCGTGCCCGTTCGAGGGCAGGGTACAACCGTGCTGAAGCGAGCCGAGATGTGACGTCAACAGACTGCGAGCCACTGATTGGTCAGGGCGTAACGTCACGAAAGCGTCCGTCTTCAGTGGAATCTTTACGACCGCCATTTGCAATATTTCACGGAATAACTCGGTCACGGAGTAAATACGATATTAATACAGACAGCATTGTAGGTTTTGCAGAACTCTACACCGTGGTCCAACGAAGAGGTGCGGGGTTTTCTCTGCTTGGTGGCAGATACACAGTGAGAAGAGTGAGGCCCTGTGAGTGAACTCACAGGGCCGCCATATTGGTACACCCAAAACACTCAGCGAGTCAGTGGAGAATGAATGAATGAATGAATGAATGAATCTTTATTTCAGATAGATTAAAAGTAAAGATTAAAAGAAACAGAATAATATAACAAAGGGGAAAAAATCCAACAAGGTCAAATTAAACAATAACTCCTCTGATTATACAGTTCAACATAAGTTATCCGAAATGGGTGATGGCTGAAGCTGCAGCTTATATTGCCCACCCATATTCCATCCAAGAATTCAAAAGAAAAACAAAACAAGAGCGATTACAATTCAGAACAAAGCTAAGATAAAATGTGACAAAAAAAAAAACTAAGCAACAACACAACACAGACTGGATATGACAATCCTTATGTGATTTTACATGTCATCTTGGATATATGCTTGGAGTATTTCTTCCTTTAGTTTTTGTTTAAATTGTCCAAGCGTTGTACATGATTTTAATTCAGGTCCAAAATCGTTCTATAATCTGACTCCTTGCACTGAAACACAGTGTAGCTTGGTGGTAGTTCTCACTGAAGGTTTTTGAAATATACATGTTCCTCTGAAATGATATTGTTTGTCCCTTATTTGGAACAGCTTTTGGATATTTGCGGGCAGTGATAGATTCTTAGCTTTAAACATTATTACTGCAGTTTTAAAGTCAACCAGATCTTTCAACTTGAGAGCTTTTAATTTAAGAAAAAGTGGGTTTGTTGGTTCCCTGTAAGCTGCTTTGTTTATTATTCTAATAGCTCTCTTCTGAAGCATAAAGACTGGATATATGTTTGTTTTATATGTATTTCCCCATACTTCAGTACAATATGTCATGTATGGGAGTATTAATGAATGATACAAAGTATATAATGTGGGTTGATTCAGCAAATATTTCACTCTGTGTAGTATTGCGATTGATTTAGATATTTTACCTTTAATATAATTAATATGTGACTTCCAACACAATTTATTATCAGTTATTACTCCAAGAAATTTAGTTTCAGATACCCTTTCAATCTCTACACCATTTACACTGAGTTTAGATACTAAGTTGTTGTGATGGTTGTTAAAAACTATAAATTTTGTCTTACTTAAATTGAGCGTTAATTTGTTTGAATCAAACCACAGTTTAAGCTTTCCTAATTCCTTTCCGAGTGTATCCAAAAGTTGTTCCAAACTGCTTCCACTGCATAATAGATTAGTGTCATCGGCAAACAATATTAAATCCATTTTTCTGAGACTTTACATATATCATTTATATACATATTGAATAACAATGGCCCCAAAACTGAACCCTGTGGGACTCCGCAAGTAACCTTAAGTAACTGTGAGTTTTTGTTACCAACACATACATATTGATAGCTATTCTTTAAGTAACTACATAACCAGGACAGTGCTACCCCCCTAATACCACAATTTTGTAGTTTCTTTAATAATAAATTGTGATCCACTGTATCAAATGTTTTTTTTAAGATCCAGTAATACCCCAACTGAATTCTCTTTATTTTCAACGGAGGTTGATATTTTTTCTATAAATTCCATTAGAGCAAATGCAGTTGTCCTCTTGTGTCTGAACCCATACTGCTGCTCACACAATAAATTATTCTTCATTATGAAGTTGTCAATTCTCTCACAGAATATTTTTTCAAGTATCTTGGAAAATTGCGGCAATATTGAAATTGGTCTATAGTTTGAAAGTTCCCCTCTGTCACCCGTCTTGTATATCGGAATTACTTTAGCTATTTTCATTGTATTGGGAAATACGTATACCTGTTTGGAGAGACAGGTTACAAATATACATCAGTGGTTTCACTAAGCATTCGATAATAGTTTTGACTAAGAGCATGTCAATACCATCACAGTCCGTAGATGTCTTACTTTTAAACAATTTAACAATTTCAATGACCTCTCTCTCGTCTGTGTTCTTTATGAAAATGGAGTCTTTTATAGCAGTGTTTTTGCTTATTGTATCACCCGTAGGTGCCGTAATGGGTATTTCTCGAGCCAAATTAGGACCAATGTTAACAAAAAAGTTATTAAATTCATCTGCAGGTGAAACTGCATTCACACTCTGAGTCGTATTATTTTTTGAAAAATTGGTTGGGTAGCTTGTATTTCTGTTTTTATTTCCAAGAATATTGTTATGTATTGTCCATGTATTTTTAATATTGTCTCTGTTTTTCTCCAGTTCTTTACTGTAATAGTCTCTTCTACTACATCTCATTATATATGTTAACTTATTTTTGTATGTTTTATACCGCTGCTCTGCTTCTTTTGTCCTTTTCTTTAGAAAAGCTTTGTATAATAAATTTTTCTTTTTACACGCCTTTTGTAATCCTTTGGTTAACCATGGCTTATCGACAAATTTATGTTTAAGCTTTTTCTTTACTAATGGACAATTTTTTTCATAAAGAGTGGTTACAGTGTTCATAAATGTGTCATAGGCTTCATTTACATCTGATACATAGACTTTTGTCCAGTCCTGCTTCAGCAAGTCTTCTTTAAAAGAATTGATTGCATTTTGTGATTTGTATCTGAACGATTTTAAAAATTTTTCTGTATTGGCCTCCATGTGGCCATGGATAAGTGCAAAGGTTGGCAAATGGTCACTTATATCATTTATCAATAATCCACTTTCTATTTTCTTATCAATAATATTAACAAACAGGTTGTCAATAAGTGTAGCAGTGTGAACTGTGATTCTACTGGGATGTGTTATTGTGGGATATAGACTCATGCTGTACATAGAATTCATGAACTCTGTAATTACATTTTGCTGATATGGATTTAGTAAATCAATATTGAAATCTCCACAAATTGCTACCATTTTCTTACTGGTAATATTGTTGTACAGCTCGACTAATTTATCTCTGAATGACTCAATGCAAGTTCCCGGTGTTCTATATATACAACTTATAATTAGATTTTTTGTTTTATCTTGGTCAATCTCAACAAAATGAATGGGTTTGGTAGTAAATGGTGCCACTTTTACCTCAATAACTTCCCAAACAATTAACAGATTTTGAACTTCTTGGTATGGAAACACAGCTTATAATCTTGCACAACCAGTGAACTATAGAAATCAAGTTGACATTTTAGCCTGTTTTCCACTAGCCCAGCACACCTCGGTACGGCTCGATTCACTTCAGTACGGCTCGGAATGCTTCTGTCTCCATTAGCACGGTGTTGTGCTTGTGCTGTGTTTTTTTTTTTTTAGGAGGTTTTAGAAGCGGGGCAGCAGCAGATTCTTAGCGAGGCGGGGCCACACTCCCGTGACGTTACGCACCCGACTGAGTCCATATTTACACGAGAAAAAAAAGGATCCAAGGATTATTGCCTTGCTCGCTCTGTGGATTTATCTCACACTTAATTTTATCTCATAATTAAGCTGCAACAACACAAGTCACTTTTGTTTTGAATTAACTGCCAAATGACCTAGAAATAATGAGCTGAAACTTGTATTTATTTGTATTAAATAATGAGACGGTGGCACACTGGCCTACACCAAATTATTATTTTTTACATCCTAGGGCATTTTGGATGTACTGAATTAAAAAAATTCATGTTTTTCACCTTCAGGTCAACGTTTGGAACAACAGTATTATTATTTTCCGTTTAGATGATGCTACACTCCTTCTAAAGTATTGTAAATCTCTGAATTTGGAATGCCGATAGAACATTCAATTTACATATACTTACTTATTTACATACTTTGACTTGTAAGCTTGATCAGTCTCTCCTGCTGCATTTTAAAGTCCAACTGTGCAACTTCTTATAAGTTAACTTAAAAAATGTACCCAAAGTTTAGAACTGGATCATGTGGGGCTAATTTTTTATGATATTTCAATAAAAAGAACAGAAAGCTTACAAAAAGATTTCTTTTTTGGTCTAGTTAAAAATTACATTACCTTTACAATGGTTGACCCTGACAGGAAGATCAGTATCATTTTGATCAGACTAGGCAATGGAATTTCTATGTAATTATACTGTTTTATAATTCAGTGTTATAACAGACAAACCACACTTTCCAAAACAATTCCATTTTATTATATACAAAATATTAAAAGAAAAAAAAAACTTTGCAACACAACGTGAAGGTTAATCGACATTTTATACACGCCGACCACTGAGTGTCTACACCAGCTTCCCAAACTGGGTCACGACTCGGATGAATGAAGGCGTCTCTGCCAGCTGTGGGTCAGGAAGGCTCGGTTGAATAATCCGGACGGGCTGTCGCGGCGGACGCGTGGGATGATTCTGCAAGGAAAATGCACACAATAAAATACAGCACGTAAGTGCAAGATATACAGAAAAGACAATAGTTTTTAACAAGAATACATAAGCTTATTTCAGCGTATTGTTCACATGAATAATTAAAATAAAAGCTTTAGTCCGCATTGTGCTGCAATAAAGCAGCGATCCAGCCACAAATGAACAGCTTTTTTATTGCATAAATAAACTGAGCGTCTTACCGAATATATTTGCGAAAAAATGCACAATAAAAAAAAATTAAAACTCACCGTTAAAGGACTCCGATGTCGAGACCTCCCGGTATATTTTTTCATTCCGGGCGGCTCCGTGTAACTCACGCTGCATACGTTCGTCTGACAATGCAGTGAACAGACACTGCAGCTCCTTACTGGTCCATGGAACACCCTTATTACACGAAGCCATTTTTGATAGAGAATAAATGAAAATAGCACAGCAATACACTGAAAAGGAACCGCCAACAGTGGTTGCGTGCTGAGTAAAGGCGGTCGTGAAGATTCTTTTTTTTTTTTTTCAAAAACTTTATTGAGAAGGTCGTAGAGATTTGGTAGATGAGGAGGAGGAGAGGGGCGGTTACAACCTGACCAATCAGCGCCGGTTACGACCTGACCAATCAGCGGCGACCAGTCTGTTAACGTCACAACACGGCACAGCTCAGCACTGCTGTACCCTGCCCTTCAGCGGGGCTGAGAATTGCGGCTGTTAAACCATGTTGGGGCTTGTGGAAAAGCGTACAAAGCGTGCTGAGCCGTCCTGTGTCGCGCTAAAGCGTGCTAGTGGAAAAGGCCCTTATGTTTAGCGGCTGTGGGATGGCTGGATAATCGGAAAAGTCAAGCCAAGGAGAGTAGTTCTGTGAGTAATACATGTAGTTGGTGTTTTTAGGCATATCATCATAATAATAGTTCGAATGATAGTCCTATATGAGTAAATTAACATTTCATGCAGTGCTTTAATTTTGCTATTAAGTGCCTAGGCCTATTCTAATTTGCACAATTTTGTGACGTTGTAACCGACCAATGGTTCGCCAGTTTTGGCAACAGTCCCTTTTTGCGCTCCTGACAAAAAACTCAGACTGGATTCCCTGGTGCAAAGTCCCTCCCCTTGCAGCGGGAGTCGTATGCCCACTTCTGCCGACTCCCCGACACTGCCAGGGCCTCCCTCCCAAGCCAGTTTGTGCACCGTGTGGAGACGTTCTCTCAAGCAAAACAAATAACCCAAGCTTGGTTTTCCCTCCACCGCCTGCTCCGAGAGGAAGGGGGGAGGGACACCAAATCCACCGGTGTGCACAGCTCGCGTCCAAACATCAGCGCTGCAGGGGTGCACCAGGTGGATTCCTGACCTGCCGTCCGGTACGCCCCCAGAACAAAGGGCAGATGAAGGTCCCAGTCTTGCTGTCACTGGTCCACTAGGAGGGCGAGCTCGGTGGTTAGGGTCCGATTGAAACGTTCGAGCAGGCCGTCACTCTGTGGATGCAGCGGTGAGGTCCGGGTCTTCCGGATGCACAGCAGCCTGCAGACCTCCCCTAAGACCTCTGCCTCGAAGTTCCATCCCTGATCACTGTGCAGCTCCTCCAGTGCACCAAACCAACAAAACATCTCATCCACCAGCTTTGACGCTGTGGTGGCGGCGCTCTGATCAGGGACCGCGTACACCTCTGGCCATTTGGTGAAGTAATCCATTGCGACAAGCACGTAGCGGTTCCCCCGATCCATGGTTTGAAAAGGGCCCAGAATGTCCACTCCTACCCACTCCATGGGTGCCCCCACCCTGTAGCGTGACCTTGAGTTTCAATTTATAAAATTATTCTTTGCTGAAGAATTTTTTTTCATCTCAAAAGTCTAGCTTTTCAGACTGCTTCCATCGGCCATAAAGTGGAAGTTAATCCATTTCTCCAAGACTCTTGGGCAAAGGAATGTTCTAATTAACAGTTTTATGATCGACATTGTCAAGACTTTGGAAGCCAAGACTCTCCAGTAAACAACCTGTTTCACTGTGCCATCTGGTGGATGAATCAGGAATATTTAAGTTTCTGTGTGGTGGAATATATTCCTTATGGACAAATGAACTAATCCATATTCTTTCTTTTAAGACAGCAGCTCCTACAGACAATATGATTAAACTCTGGGACGAACAATGTCGTTTCCAATTCTTTTATTGAAATGATTTGCTATAACTTGATGTGTGCTGCTATTTTCAGGAAGAAATTAATGTTTGCATGCTTATTACCACAAGTTAATTACAGTAGATGTAGATGCATTTTATGCTCCGTTATTGAGTAGAATATCTTAGTCACTAAACTTTAGGGAATTTATGCTTTTTTCAGCAACATGTGTCTTAAAAGGGGTCTCACTTCTCAGATCAAATGCCTCTTCCCCTCCTCATTCTTCAGGAGACCATAGCTGCACTTTAACTGACCAATAGAATTCAAAGTTTCATTGCATTTCCCTTTTTAGGTCGAGTTTATGATCCTTGTTGGAAGAAGCTCAAATACAGTTGGGCCACCTCAGGTCTCATGAAGTTTTGGGATCACCCTGCAACACTAGAGAAAACTTAAGTTTTATTGATCTTTGTTCATAGTTTGCTCGGGTGTGGTTGGCCAAAGCTATGAGCAGCTTTTTCTGCTTCTCCAATTTTTCTCCTATCTTTTTAAAAAAAAAGGCCCAGAGCCTGTCATGCGCTGTGTAAATCCTGTTTCTTTTCTTTAAAATTCATTTTTCTATTTTATTCTTCTTTTTCTTTAAATTATCGTGCAAGTAGATTTTGTTTAATTTTTTTAAAGCTTAAACCAACTCATTTAAACCACCAACATCAGAAGAAACGAGTTTGTGATGTAATTTGACTTTCTGATGAGACTTTACACAATAAACCAATTCCTTCTTCAGTGCATAAGAGAGGACCTCGCCTAGTTTGCTGGAGACCAGCCTTTGTGATCCTGGGAGGAGGCCCTAACAGTGGTATGGAGTCTCCCCACAGACTCACGCTGGTCCAGTGAAACAGAATCCAGTGGACCCGCCTGCTACCCATTGGGACGCAAAGTTTCTGCGGCTGACGGTCTGTTATGTAATTTACACTTGTCTTCAGAATAGTCCTGGTATAAGTTCTTTGAACCTAAGTTTATGCAAACACCCATCATAATCTCAAAATGCATGTTGTCTTTCATTAATCTACATTCTTTTTCAGAGTAAAACAATTTTTTTATTTTTTTTATAAAGTTAATTATCATTTTCTTCATAAAATTGCATCCACATTTCTCAACCAATGCTATTTTATGGTTTTCCAATTTCCAGTATACTGACAAATTAAACTATGCTTCATGTGGTTCCACAAATGCTTGATTCATAAGTAACTCAGTAACAATCTATGATGCCCATGATACATGTAAATTCTCTGTTTCAAAGTTATGCAAATATGTTAACCTATTCTGACATTTCTTATTAAATCATTGAAAGACATATGGGAGTTATTGTTTGATCTCATGTCCATCTTCTTGATCATCAGAGACAAGAACTCACACAAGGGTTTATTATGAAACTGATCAAATATTTTCAATAGGATTATTAACTAAGGCTTAACTTACCAACTGCTAAATTCTTAAGCTTAAGTCTTTCTGCATAAGAGTTTCCACCTCTATAAAACGTGGATGGTGCCCTAACGAGGAATTGAGTGTGATGAAAGTAAATCTTCATTCCTACTCACATTCATATTTACACTAATACGTGTACCAACATTAAATTACCTAGAAAACCCTTTAATTTCACTACACCCTGGTACTGCTGCAAGGGGACGTGGGATTGATGAGTCAGCCCTTTCTGAGCCGTGCAGGTATCGTAGCGGTGGACATTGAGCTCTATGTCCTGGCGACATCCGAGCCAGTAGAACCGGGCCCGAAGAAGCTGCAGAGTCTTTGTCAGCCCAAAGTGGCTTGCCCCCACCGCCCCATGGACCAACTGGAGCACACTGGGGCGGAGCCACCGGGGAACCAGCAGCTGCCAGATGTGATGCTGCCCAGCTGGAGCCTGCCACTACCGGTGCACAACACTCTCATGAAAGCGGAGATTGGCCCACTGGGAATGTGGTACCTTGGTCTCTGGGTCGAGCGTGGACACAGCCTCCCAGGCAGGCGGGCCGCTGGCCCGTGTCCAGCCACTGCCGAACTCGGGAGATGACCTGATCTCTATCCTGCTCGCTCTGCAGCTGCTGCGCATCAAGGGCGTCTGTGATGTCATCGCTGGGGAGAGCTGACTGATTATCCGAGGAGGAGCTGTGCGCCGCTGTGCTATTCCTGCTCACAGCGGTCCGGAGAGCAGCAGCCCGTGGGACAGCTTGGTCTCAGTCCTCTGCCCCCTGGCAGTGCCAACAGTCCTCCACAGCACAGAGACGCCGAGACAGCCCGTTAGCATTGGCATGGAGGTAGCCTGCCCGATGCACAATCTGAAAATTCATAATCCTTCAGTACCTCCAGCCATCTCGCCAACTGTCCATCTGGCTCTTTAAAGTTCAGTAGCAAGGTCAGGGAAGCATGATCCGTCCTGAGCTGAAACCTCCCCCCGTACACATACGGGCGAATATGACTAAGCCCCTTAATGACAGCCAACAGCTCTCGGCTCTCGACTCCCAGGCTCTCTTGGCTGCCTCGCTGGCAGTTGGCCAGCTGTTTCTGGGTGTGCTCAGCGTTGGCTGCTCTCCCAAACCACCTCTGGAGTGCTCCTTGTAACGCTGGCCAGCTGTGACGTTCCTCAGGCCAGAAGTCAGACATCGTGCAGAGAGCCCCGCCCTCCAGGGCCAGCTCGACCTGCATGGCAGTCTCTTTGGGTGTCCAGCCATTCAGCACAGCAGCCAGCTCGACCTGGACCAGATAGTCTTCCAGCAGGGTTTCGCCGCCAAAGCAGGGGAGTTTGGCTCGTTGGCCGATTGGTGGGACGGTCTTTGTCAATCGCTGCCCCTGGTCACAGTGGAGTCACCAGCCTGTCCTACCCTGAAAAGGGTGGGAAGCGGGGCTTGTTTGCTCTGCTTGGCCTGCTCTGCCTTGAGAAAGACAGAAGGCGGAGTATGCTTGCCCCGCCCTATTCACCCCGGCGAGCAGTTCCGGGGGTCCGTGTGTCGGCTCTGTCGTCCATCTCCAGCTGAGCGATGAGCAGCTCGAGCTGCCGAATCTCCGTCCTAGTTCTGGCTTCCATTTTCTCTGTGATCCCACTTCTGACACCAGCGTGACGTTGTAAGGGTTCACACAATAAGGAGAGATGACTTTAACAAAACAGGCTTTATTTATACACACACTCACAACACAGAACAGAGGGGAGGCATTTACACAGGCCCTCATTTCACTTACGGTGGCACAGACACATGATTTGGCACATATAGGGAAACAACGGTTCCAAGGTTGTCATAGCCAGGAGCGGCACTGGGGTTAAGCTCCCAGTGCTCATAAAATGCTCCTTACGGCGTGCGTCTCGAAAAGCCTCTGACAACTAAGTCCAACTCCTAGCCTGCCCGTGTGGTTTAGTCTCTAAGCCCGGCGGAACTGCTTTTACTAATAGGAGAAGGCGCGAGGGCGGATCTCTGGCGCCTTAAAACCAGATGCTTCGGATAGATGGTGGCTCGTCAACCTGGGAAGGTAGCTTATCTAGGGGAAGGTAAACCCTGATTTCAAACCTCCGCTGCCTTGCGGCACACCCGGTCACGGGAAAGACTTCGGGAGTCAACCCTGAGGAAAAATCCGGAGTCGGAGCCCCTAAGGCAGTTCTCTGTTGTGCTCAAAATCATTCTGGCAGCTCCTGCGATGGCGCTGGTGCCAAACTATAGCAGCCCTGCTGTTCCTTTGGATTCATCAGTGACATGGAGAGGGGGGACATGCTGCATGGGTAACATCTTGTCCTCCATATCTTCCTGCCCAGGCTTGAATCCTACCAACACCCAAAGCTGGAAGGTAGAACACCGGTGCGCATCGGCCTGTTCAGCCACAGGCGGTGCTGTTCCAGCAGAGTAGACGTTTAGGATTCTCTTCCATGGTCATCATAGACCGACGGAGGCCGACGACGACGAGGGAAACAACGCTATCACAACCGATCTTATTACACAGTTATAATGGCACACAAGAATAACGCTGAGAACACAAAGATACAGTATTTGAATCCTCTGCGGCACAAGCATGGCGGGAGACTTCCACCCACTTATCACAGCCCCGACGTTACAATATGATGACCAGCATGCTGAATAAATTGATTTAATCAGCATGCTGGTCATCATACAGTGTAAATATCTGTGAACTCTTAATTTACTTGTGGTGCTGGTCTTCAGTGCATAATGGTTATGATGGTGGTACACATATGACGACTGAATAATTTATAATTTACTTACCAGGAATAGTGATCATTGTGATGATCGGGTGAGTGCGCTCCCCCTCCCTTTCTGTGGGAGGCTCGTCTTCTTTTTCCCGGCTCTGCAGGTTATCATTAGATAAGATAAGATAAGATAAGATAAGCCTTTATTAGTCCCACAACGGGGAAATTCCAGGATTGCAACAGCACAGGGATAGCAACACTCAGAGCAACAATCAGAAGGCAAGAAAAAAAGCAAGCAAGCAAGAGCAGCTAATATACATATGTACATATTACTATAAATATACGTATATATACAGTGGTACCTCTACTTACGAATTTAATTCGTTCCGGAAGAATTCTCGTAACGTGAAAAATTCGTAAGTAGAGGCGTGTTTTACATGTAAATGCCGTAATCCGTTCCAAGCCCCCAAAATTCGGGCATAAATTTTTTATAAATCGTAAAAACGCATCAAAACATGTAACAAATACATGTTACAATTACATTACTGCACAATAAACATAAAATGAGAGTTTAAAATGAGAGAAAGAATAATAAAAGAGAATAATAAAAGAGAAAGAATAATAAAAATTATGTTCATTTACCCTTTAACTGCTATCGTCGTCGACGTCGTCACCGTTTGCCTTCTTTGGTTCATGTTCTGATCCAAGGACATTTGCTTTTGTCGGCTTGTAAGTGCTTCGTTTTGTTTTAATACCGTGCTGATCGTTGATGTATTACGGCCATATTCTTTGGCGAGATCAACCAAACGCATAAAGTTTTGGAAAAAAAAAAAAACTTCGTGGCCAATGGGATACCAGGAAGATGCTAGGCGATAGCCAATGGCAGAGCAGCTACAGGTATGTTTACGTTCGGTAAACTACAGAAGCTGCGAGGAGCGCATACTTTTTTGCCTTTCGTATCCTGAAATTTCATTCGTAACTAGAGGCAATATTTTCCCGTTGAGGCGTCTCGTAACCTGAAAATTCCGTATGTAGAGACGTTCGTAAGTAGAGGTACCACTGTATATACACACAGACACACAGTGCAGAGCATTGTAGCTGGATGGAATAAATATATGAGTATATAAACACACAGTGTGGAGCATTGTAGCTAGATGGAATAAATATGTAGATATATAAACACCCACAGTACGGAGCATTGTAGCTAGATGGAATAAATATGTAAATATATAAACACACACAGTGCAGAGCATTGTAGCTAGATGGGATGAAACAGCATAACCGTCTACTTAGTTATCCTACATGGTATGATTATGTGCCCATACATATTCTCACCCTCCATAGCGACCGGTATTTTCCTAGTTGTATGCCGGAGGGGACCATTGTGTAAGTCTATTGCATCTTTTGCATTCAAAAAACTATTAGGTTGTTACATCTTTTTGCTATCTCTGCGAGCAGCCCTGCTTAGGTTGTACAGTCTGACAGCCGTTGGTAGGAAGGACCTGCGAAACCTCTCGGTTGTGCACCTGGGATGATGTAGTCTGCTGCTAAATGAGCTCCTCAGTGCATTCAGTATGTCCTGCATAGGGTGGAACTCGGACTCCAGCAGAGATGACAGTTTAGCCACCGTCCTTCTCTCTCCTATCTCCTCCACCGGATCAAGGCGCTGCCCCAGGACAGAGCTAGCTTTCTTGATCAGTTTGTTCAGTCTCTTCCTATCGGCTGCAGTAATGCCACTGCCCCAGCAGACCACTCCAAAAGTGATGGCTGATGCCATCACCGTGTCATAGAATGTCTTCAGCAGCACCCCTTGTACACCAAAAGACCTGAGTCTCCTCAGTAGGAACAGCCTGCGCTGTCCCTTCTTGTAGAGTGTGTCAGTATTGTGTGACCAGTCTAGTTTATTGTTCAGATGAACACCCAGGTACTTATAGGATGTCACCATCTCAATGTCTGTTCCCTGTATATTTACTGGTGCTGTGAGGGGTTGTCCATGCCTGCGGCAGTCCACCACCAGCTCTTTAGTTTTCCTCGCGTTGATCTGGAGGCAGTTCCGATGGCACCAGTCCACGAAGTCCTGGATAAGCCCTCTGTACTCAGCTTCATCTCCATTGGAGATGAGGCCAACGATCGCAGAGTCATCAGAGAACTTCTGTAGATGGCAGTGTGTTGTGTTGTGTGAGAAGTCCGCAGTATAAAGAGTGAACAGGAAGGGAGCCAACACCGTTCCCTGGGGGGCCCCCGTGCTACCGATGATCGTGTCAGACACACAGTCCCGGGTTCTCACAAACTGAGGCCGGTTTGTGAGGTAGTCCAGGATCCATGATGACAGGTGCTGGTCCACCCCTGCGCGCAGCAGCTTGTCCTTCAGGATCATCGGTTGGATGGTGTTGAAAACACTGAAGAAGTCAAAGAACATGATCCTCACCACATTCCCGGGCTTCTCCAGGTGGGACAGAGAACGGTGAAGGAGGAAGATCACTGCATCCTCCACCCCAATGCCATGCTGGTAGGCAAACTGGAGTGGATCCATCGCTGGTTCCACCAGGGGGCGGAGGTGAGCAAGGAGCAGTCTCCTCAGGGTCTTCATCAAGTGCGACATCAAGGCCACCGGTCTGTAGCTGTTCAGGTCTTTGGGGTGGGAAGTTTTTGGTACAGGTACCACACAAGATGTTTTCCACAGCTGTGGTACCCTCCCCAGCTTCAGGCTCAGGTTGAAGATGTACGTCACAATCCCACACAGCTGGTCTGCACAGGACTTGTGGAGCTTTGCGCTGATGCCGTCCGGTCCAGACGCCTTCCTTGCCTTGATCTTCCTCAGCTCCGTCCTCACCTGGGTCCTGGTCAGGGTCAGGATGGGGGGCTGTGTATTGGGAGTTGGGGGGTGTTGGTGGAGTGGGGAGTGGGCAGCAGGACTTGATGTCTTTAGAGGCAGCAGTGGTTGTTGTGCAGTCAGGGGGGAGGGCGGTTGGTCAAACCTATTGGAAAAACAGATTCAGATTGTTCGCCCACTCCCTGCCCCCCGTGGCCTGGGGGGAGGTATTCTGGAGCCCAGAGATGGTTTTGAGGTTTCTCCAGACCCCGCTGATGTCGCTCTGTTGCAGCTTGTCCTCCATCTTCTACCTGAAGCTGTCCTTGCCTTCTCTGATCTTTCTCCTCAGCTTCCTCTGTACGGACTTCAGCATCTCCCTGTTCCCCGACCTGAAGATCCTCTTCTTCTCTCTCAGAAGTGTTTTTATCTCAGGGTTGATCCAGGGTTTGTTGTTTGAGCAACACCGTATGGTCTTGGTGGGAACGGATTTGTCCACACATAAGCTGAGGTAGCCCGTGAAGGTGTGAGTGAGGCCATCGATGTCCTCACCATGTGGATCGCAGAGCTGCTTCCAGGCGGTGTATGAGTAGATGCACCTGCTGCCCCTTTGCTGCCAATGCATAAAAGGATCAGTCTGTGAATGCTTCCGCTCTGGACCATTGGGTACTGCTTCTGTATTTCTGGTCTAAGTTAACTAAACAGAAACCCAAACCTAATTTTTCTTCTCTTCCTCTTTCCCCAGGTTGCTGCCATTTCAATGGTGTGTCTCCAGGATTGCAGTGCGCTCACCTGCTCTCATCAGCTCATCTGAAACTTGCCAACTCCACCCGGTCAGACTTCTCCCCAGCTCCATTCCTGGTCCTCTCCTTTTCCAGCTCCTCGTGCCAGCTCAGCCCCGCTGGCTCCTTCAGGTCTCCCGCTGGGTTTCACCCCCTGCAGGCTGTGTGCTCACCCGACGTGTGCCATTTTCTTTATGCTTTGTGTGTTTTCAATAAATTGTGTGAAGAAACGTCTTTTCCGTGTCAGAGTGCTTCCTCTGGTGTTAGTTTCCCAGCACGTGAACCTCCAGCTAACTAGTCATGACAGAACGGTCCAGCCACAACCAAGGCTCAGCAGGCACTACTTCAGGGGGCACGCCGTGCTCTTCCAGTTAGATGCAACAAAGCGACAGGTGGCTGTGCTCACTGAGCAGTTGCAGACTATTATGCAACAGTTAACCACAGTCTCAGAGCACTTCTGCCATATGTCTCGTCCGGGCCCTCCCTCTACACGTGTTGCCCTGGCGGGTACCAACACCCGCCAGACTATCACGGTTCCTTCACCTGCCCCATACGTGGGGGAGGTGGGGGGATGTAAGGGGTTCTTGCGCTTCATTTGCCTCTATCTCCGGCAGGTGGGAGGGGAGTACTCTTACGACACATCCAAAATTTACTTCATGACCCTCCTGCTCCGGGACTGGGTGCTAAATTGGGCTCAGTCTGTTCTTGGTAGTTCCAAGGGCCCAAGTTAAACTTTTGAACGGTTTGTGCAGGAGTTTTCCCGGGCTTTTGATCATTCGGAGAGTGAGGGGAACATCGTGAGCCGGCTCATGTTACTGCGACAGGGGAATCGGTCTGCAACCGATTTCTCGGTTGAATTCCAGATCATCGCAGCGGACTCCAGGTGGAACGATGTTGCCTTACGCAGTCCCTTCCTCCTGAGACTGAACTCCAACCTCCGCGATGACCTGGTGGTTCATGCGAGCCCATCCTCTCTGGATGAGCTGATCAAACAAGCCATGAGCTTAGATAACCAGTTCCGCGAACGCGCGAAGGAGCAGAAGGCCTTCTTCAACCCGTCCACCTTGCGATCACTACCCCCGGCTACGAGCTCCACCAAATTAGATTCCTCCTCCGAGTCAGTGGTGCTGGGTCAATCCTGCTTGACTCTGGAGGAGCACCAGCGCCGGAGGAAGGCCGGCGCTTGCATGTATTGCGGCTCCATGGAGCACAAACTACCAAATTGTCCGATTAAACCAAAAGATGCGGCCTGTCAACAGCCGTGGACGGTCTGGCAGGTAGGTTTTCCATCAGTTCCCCCGGTAAATTTTCGTTCCCGGCCCTCATTCAGTTACCAGGGGCCAAGAAGAAGGTCTCGGCGTTAATTGATTCAGGGGCCAAACAGAACTTCATTTCACAGCGACTCATGCAGGAGATAGGTATTCCTACTATTAAACTGCTGGTTCCGTTGGATGTAGCGGCACTATCCGGCAGTGCATTAGCCTCGCTTGCTCATGTGATTGGGCCGTTTTCGCCCATTGTGGTCATTGTTTTGCATTTGGTCGGTCATTTACGCTCTCTACTACATCTAGTACAAACTGTTATGATTATCCCATGTTAATTTTGTTTGTATTACGTGGCTATTTTTCCCGTATCATGCAGTTTTCTGAGACAATCCAGGATGATGTGGGCGCGGCCATCTTGGTGTTGTGAGCTTAGTTTTTCACCCATCATGGTCATTGTTTTGCATTTGGTCAGTCACTTACGCTCTCTACTACATCTACAAACTCTTATGATTATCCCACGTCAATTCCGTTTGTATTATGTAGCTATTTTTCCTGTACGATGCAGTTTCTGTCACGATTGCCGCCGCCATGACCGATCACGGCGGTAGCCACATTGGTGTTGTGAGCTCAAAGCGGAGAAGGGAAGAATAATAATGAGGATTTCTTCTTCTTTGCTGTATTCCGTGTCAGGCATGATTCCTCCGACGCATGCCTGCCACCTTTTGAACTGTCAGATCAGTACAGATCAGTACAAATTGTCAGTATAACCAGGGGACATCAGAATGAGTTGACAGGCGCAGTTGCTGCGCTGTGCCACTGGGGGTACACGACCTGTCCATGAAATGTGGACAGTTAAAAGGTTAATGATGTCCTCTGTGATATGGTGAACCAATTTTGTGTACTTGGATGACATTTTAATTTTTTCCCGCACGCCGGAGGAACACACAGTCCACGTCTGGGCTGTGTTACAATGGCTCCTGGAAAATCAGCTCTTTGTGAAGGCTGAAAGTGTAAGTTTTCCACCTGCTCCACTTCCTTCTTGGGCTTTATTGTAGCTGTGGGTGAGCTGAGGGCTGACCAGGCCAAGGTTAAGGCGGTGCTAGATTGGCCAACCCTTCAATCAAGGAAGCAACTTCAGTGTTTTTTTGGGCTTTGCAAATTTCTGTTGCAGGTTTATTAGAAACTACAGTAATGTTGTTCAGCCCTTGACTCAGCTGACCTCGACCAAAGCCCCCTTTAAATGTTCTGAGGCAGCAGAGCAGGTCTTCATGGAATTGAAGGCCCTATTCTCCAACACGCCTATCCTGACACAGGTCGACCCTCAGCTCCAGTTCGTAGTGCAGGTGGATGCTTCTGATACGGGGGTGGGCGCTTTTCTCTCGCAGCGCTCAGCCTCTGATCAGAAGCTCCACCCATGCGTGGATTTCTCTCCCCGGTTGACCCCGGCCGAGAGGAAGTACGACGTAGGAGATCGAGAGCTGCTAGCCATTAAATTGGCATTATAGGAATAGAGGCACTGGCTAGAGGGAGCTGTTCACCCCATTATTGTGTGGACTGATCACAAAAATTTAGAGTACTGTATTTAAGATCAGCCCGTGGGCTTAATTCCAGGCAGGCCTGTTGGGCCTTATTCTTTCTCAGGTTTAATCTCATTATCACCTACCGGCCTGGATCCCGTAATATTAAGCCTGATGCTCTCTCTCAGCAGTTCGCCTCTGACCAGTCATCTTCCTCTACCCCTCCCGAGTCCATTTTGCCCTCGTCCTGCATTGTTGGCGCCCTCTCTTGGGAGATTGAGCATAGTGTCCGGCAGGCCCAGTTCACTCAACCCAAGCCCGATGGAGGCCCTAGTGACCACCTGTTCTTCCCCTCCGCTCTTCGTAGTGATGTCATCCGGCGGGGGCACACCAGTCACTTCTCCTGTCACCCCGGCATATCCCATACTATTGATCTGGTGCAGCGGGTGTTCTGGTGGCCTAAGCTGCGGACGGACATGAAAGACTGCGTCAAAGCCTGCCAAGTGTGTGCCACGAATAAATCAGACTCTTCACCTCCAGCCGATCTCCTGCATCCTCTGCCGGTTCCCAGACGCCCCTGCTCTCACATCGCCATGGGTTTTGTTACGGGCCTCCCTCCTTCACAGGGCAACAGTGTCATCCTAACCACTGTAGATTGCTTTTCTAAAGCTATTCATTTGGTGCCCCTCACCAAGTTGCTCTCTGCTTCTGAGACCGCTAACCTGCTTACCATTCATGCCATCTGCCTTCATGGAATGCACTTGGACATTGTGTCTGACTGGGGTCCACAATTCACATCACAAGTTTGGAAATCCTTCTGTCACTCCCTTGGCACCACGGTCAGTCTCACCTCAGGTTACCACCCTCAGAGCAACGGGCAGGCTGAGCATGCTAACCAATCCCTGGAGGCCGCCCTGAGATGTGTGGCTTCCTGCAACCCGACCACCTGGAGCTACTATCTGTCCTGGGTGGAGTACGCCCATAATTCAGCTGTCTAGTTGGCCACCAGAGTAACACAGTTCAAGGCTTCTATGGGCTATAGGCCCCCCTGTTGCCCATGGCGGAGAGAGAGGTCACCATTCCATCTGTGGGGGTCCATGCTCGCCGCTGCTGTCGGTTATGGAGGTCTACCTGGGTGGCCCTTCTCCACTCGGCCAAGCTGAACTGCCAGTACGCTGACCGCAGGCGGGTACTGGTGCCCAAATATTCAGTTGGCCAGAGCATGTGGTTCTTGGCAGATCAGATTCCATTGAAAAATGAGTCTAGGAAATTGTCACCCCACTTCCTGGGTCCCTTTATGAGCTTGAGGATCATCAATGACGTGACGGTTCACCTAAAACTGCCACCGACTCTCTGCATCCATCCCACCTTCCATGTTTCCAAGATAAAGCCCCTCTCCACCAGCCCTTTTTGGTCTGAGGATGGGGATGGTCCGAGCCTTTCACCGGACTCATCCCAACAAGCTCAGTGGGTCACCAGGAGGAGCCCCTTGAGGGGGGGGTCACTGTGATAATCGGGTGAGCCGGGTCCCCCTCCTTTTCTGTGGGAAGCTCCTTGTCTTTTTCCCTGCTCCACAGGTGTTAGTTTCCTAGCACGTGAGACTCCAGCTAACTAATCATGACAGATCACCAAGGAAACCTAAGGAGGACTTCTGATTCCTGATCATCTGACAGTGTTTCTATCTGTGCTAAATTATTCCTGATGCTGGTCATCAATTACTTATTATCAATCAACACTGGATCAATTCTACATGCCGATTTTTGTTGATTACCAATCACCTTAAACTCCACCATTGCCTGGTCCCAAGTCCAGGATGTGTAAGCAGGACAGAAGGTTTAATGTTTTGGATCAGAATCCTAAAATTGATGAAGATAATTATATAAGAATTAGCTTAGGGCTTAACTTTTATTTCATTTGGGCCTCTTCATCACAGTGTGACAAATTATTTCAATATATGGTTAGTCTATGTCATGATTCAACACAAGAGCAAGGCTCAAATGATGAGCTACCCCACCAAACGAACATTCAGACTCAGATGGTAAAAGTTTCACCACTTCAATGAAAAAGCAAACCAAAACACACAACCCTAAATAAAGTGCACAACTAAAGAAAAGCACAAACAAAAACACACACTTAAATTTATACACAAAACAGGTGCTCGCTGGAGTGCACGCAGCCTGGAGGAAGAGAGCAGAGAGAAATGATTTGAGGCAGAATTTCTGCAAGAGGAGAATAAGAAAAAGAGAACACTTCTTACTAGAGTGAGCAGAGTAGCCCGGCAGGGAACTCCTGCGTGGGACCAGGGGATGACAGGGGGAAGACGGATGACATGGGTAGACGTCCAATGTCTTCAGGTCAGGCGTGCGTGATCAGCCCCGGAGTACACACCACTGAGGTGGCAGCAAACCTGAGGAGAGGAAGAAGACACGGGTCAACCAACAGAACAATAACTAGAAAGTTTATCCGAGCAGCAATACCCAATGGTCCAGCGGCGCTGTATCCACACACTGGACCTTAAATACACTGAGGTGCCAGAGAGCAGCAGGTGCAGCGAATCACACAGGTGTGGTAATTACTCAGGAGCCGGGAAGACAGGAACAGAAGGGAAGGGGGAGCATGCTCGACTGATCGTCACAGTGCTCCCCCCTCAAAGGGCGCCTCCTGGTGTCCCATTGGGCTTCTGTGGGTGCGCCCAATGGAATGCCCGTACCATCCACTTGTCCAGGATGTTGGAGCCCGGGATCCAAGACCTCTCCTCTGGACTGTACCCTTTCCAGTGGACCAGGTACTGGCAGCCAAGACCCCGTCAATTGACGTCCAGAATTTTCTCTACGGTGTAGATGGTTTTACTGTCGATGACCCAGTGGGGCGGTGGGGGATCCGGAGGAGGGCAGAGAGGGCTGGCAGAGAGGGGCTTGATGCGGGAAACATGGAAGGTAGGATAAATCTGCATTGAAGGTGGTAGGTCCAGCTGAACAGTTACATTGTTTATGATGCGTTTGATGGGAAACAGGCCCAAAAAGCACGGCGGCAACTTCCGGGACTCCGTCTTCAGCAGAATCTGCTCAATGGACAGCCAGAACTTCTGTCCCACTGTGTACTTCGGTGCTGGTGCACATCTGCGGTTTGTGTACTGCTGGTTCCACTCCGCAGAGCGGAGGAGGGCAGCACTCATGGCCTTCCACCGATGGCGGCAACGGCATGTGTGGACCTCCACAGATGGGACAGCAAGACCCCTCTCTGCCATGGGCAGCAGAAGTGGAGTGTAGCCCATCGAGGCTTTGAATGGTGTCATGGAAGAGATAGCAGAGTTGTATGAATACTCCACCCAGGTCAGGTGGGAGCTCCAGATGATGGGATTGCAGGATGCTGCACACCTCAGGGTGGCCTCCAAGGACTGATTAGCACGCTCAGCCTGACTGCTGGCCTGTGGCTGTAGCACCCAGGAATCAACAAAACGCCTTTCATACCTGAGATGTAAACTGGGGCCCCCGGTCCGAGACAATGTACATGGGGATCCCATGCAAGCGGATAACATGTTGAGTGAATAAGTCAGCCATTTCCTCAGCTGATGGCAGTTTAGGGAGAAGGACAAGGTGGATAGCCTAGGAGAAACAGTCGATGATGGTGAGTATGACTGTGTTACCCTGGGATTGAAGGAGGCCCTGACAAAGTCCAGAGTGATGTGGGACTACGGATGACTCAGCACCAAGGAGGGGATGGAGGAGGCAAGCTGGAAGGGAAGAGTCCATCTTGTTAGCAATGCAGGTGTGACAGGCCTTGCCGTACTCCCGCGAATTTATAAACCACTCGTGGTGTGGAGATGTACAGACCGTCTACAAGCACTGCTCACCTGACATGGAGATTTTACTGCTGAAATGCCATCCCTATTACCTACCGAGGGAACTTACCGCTGTGTTTTTGGCCACTGTATACATCTGTCCGCAGAGCAAATACACAGAAGCGCTTAACAAACTCCATGACATCATCAGTGCAGTAGAGACGAAACATCCCGATGCTGTTTTTATTGTTGCTGGTGACTTTAACCAGTGCAGTTTACAGACTGTACTCCCCAAATATTACCAGCATGTGGACATTCCCACCCGCAATAATAGCACATTGGATCATGTTTATTCCAATATATGTGGCGCCTACAGAGAAGCTCCCCACCCCCACTTTGGACAGTCAGATCACATCTCATTGTTTATGTAACCATCCTACAGACAAAAGCTGAAACAAACAAGCCCTGTTATTAAGCAAATTAAACGCTGAACTCCAGAGACTGAGAGCACCCTACAAGACTGTTTTTCCTGCACAGACTGGGATGTGTTTAAAGCTGCAGCCACCCGGGAGGACTCTTCTGTAAACATACAGGATTATACTGAATAAGTGACTGGGTACATCAGCACGTGCGTTGACATCATCGTACCCACCATACAGGTCAGGAAGTTCCCCAACCAGAAGCCCTGGATCAACAGTCATGTACGTCAGATGCTGCGTGCTTGCTCTCGTGCATTTAAATCAGGGTGTGAGGTCGAGTACAAAGCTGCAAAGTATGGACTGAGAAAGGCTATAGCAACAGCCAAGAGGCAGTACAGAGAAAAGCTGGACAGCCTCTACTCCACTCCTGACCCGGGGCACATGTGGCAAGGCCTGCGACACACCACAGACTACAAGAGGACAAACAGCAGCCTCACTAGCTCCACAGACAGCCTGCCAGATGATCTCAACATCTTTTACACCCGCTTTTAGGTCTTTTCCACCAAAACGGTTCCAGTGCTTAACTGGATCCAGAGCCTGATTGGCACCAGTTCTTTGGTTTTCCACCGCCTGAAGCACTATTCCCAGGCTCTCAAAAGTGGGGCTATCGTGGTCCCAACTCTTAGCTGGATCAGCAGCAGCACCAGTTTACATTGGTTATGTCCACAGCCATGGCCATGGTTAACTGACCAGCTTCAAAACATTACTGACTGCCATGTTGCTTTCCAAACAGCGGAGCAAGCGACGGATTCCAAAACCAAACAGATTTGGAGCGAAGAGGAGACGCATTTCTTGGCTCTGTGGACATGAGCAGAAGTACAAGATAAGCTGGAGGGGGCCACTCATCTGATGAACTGTTTTGGGGGATAGGCCAGCCACCGGACCATCTTAACTGCCATGGTTGAGTCCGTACAACAAACTGTTCAGAGCACACTGGTAAGTGTATTGTCTTTAACACACACACACACACACACACACACACACACACACACACACACACACACATATATATATATAGCCACTTGTATTGATATGTAACAGCCAGAGTACGGATTTTTTTATTTACTCTTGTGGCTATAGTATTTCCGGTTAGCTATGCTAACAAGCTAACAGTGTTTTTATCACGAATGTTTCTCCTTGCCATAAAGAAATGCGCGTTTGAGAAACTAGAACAAAAATTTTAGCGTCTTACAGAATACTTTGTTAGATATCCAGTGCAAAATACGCTTTGTTCATTATCAATACTGCTTATTGTTGTCTCAAATGATGTTAGTGGCATTGCCATACTGTATATTTTGAAATGCTCATTTGAGAGAAAACAAGAACAAAAATCTTAGCGTCTTACAGAATCCTTTTTTTTTTTTTTTTTTTATAAAGACATCCAGCGCAAAATATGTTTTTTGTGGTATCAATACTGTGTATGAATGGGTGCCTTGCATTGTGTTATGGGAGATTTTTCTTCCAAAGACACTAGTAACGTTGTCGTTTTTACTATTTTGATATTTCCATAATCTTGGGCCATTTTTTTTTATTTCACTCATTTAATTGTGTGTCGTGTAGCCGTGTTTTATCTTATCCTCCTCTTACTTTATTGTGCAGTAGCCTGGTAACACCTACAATGTCATTGTACTGTACAGCTGTACATTGACAATGAAGCCTATTCTATTCCTATTCTTCTATTCCATAATCAGACATGTAAGCTTTGCTACTATTGATATTGAATAAAATTACCTTCTTTGTCTGCACATTTAATGGAAGGCTTAAGCTGGACACTGCACAAACTAAAACACTTTTTTTTTTTTTGTATTTACAGATTTATCACAGCTGGATGATGAGGGAGAACCAGCCAGACCTGTGGTGTCCAGCTCACCTTCACCAGCTCCAAGCTTGTCCTCTTCCTGCTCTTCCTCCTCTTCTCATCAGACCAGATTAGGTAATATATGTTCAGATCATGACCCATTCACACAAAGGAGGGAGTGAATTAAACCAATTATACACTTGAATTGAATGTTGTGACGCCACTAACAGTAAATGGATGTTGAATAGACACATTCAATCTTGGATTGACAATTCCTACATTTTTCAGTGTGTGGTTATTTTATATTGCTTAGTTTTGTACTTTAAAACAGGGACACAGAAGTGGGACCCAAACATGGCCCTCCTTCTTGACTACCTGGACACATAATCATACCATTTAGGATAACTAAGTAGACGGTTGTGCTGTTTCATCCCATCTAGCAACAATGCTCTGCACTGTGTGTGTTTATATATTTACATATTTATTCCATCTAGCTACAATGCTCCGCACTGGGTGTGTTTATATTTATATATCTATATATTTATTCCATCTAGCTACAATGCTCCGCACTGTGTGTTTATATATCTACATATTATTCCATCTAGCTACATTGCTCCGCACTGTGTGTTTACATATTCATATATTTATTCCATCCAGCTACAATGCTCTGCACTGTGTGTTTACATATTCATATATTTATTCCATCCAGCTACAATGCTCCGCACTGTGTGTTTACATATTCATATATTTATTCCATCCAGCTACAATGCTCTGCACTGTGTGTCTGTGTGTGTGTATATATATATCTTATAGTAATATGTACATATGTATATTAGCTGCTCTTGCTTGCTTGTTTTTTTTCTTGCCTTCTGATTGTTGCTCTGAGTGTTGCTATCCCTGTGCTGTTGCAATCCTGGAATCTCCCCGTTGTGGGACTAATAAAGGCTTATCTTATCTTATCTTACCTGGAGAGGTCAGATGAGAGCCAGCAGGAGCAGAACAGGAGGGAGGAGCAGATGCCCTCCGCTTTGCTGCAAAGCATCCAGAAGATGGAGGACAAGACCGACACCCTTGTTGGACTGATGGGACACATCGTGTCTGTGCTTGAGGGACTGCAGACAAAGTAACTATCACAGCATTGATATTTTTGGCTGTGTGTGCATAATATTTCATATGTAGCAGTCTTAAGTTTTTGAACATTTTGTAAATAAAAGCTTTCTTTCCTTGAGTGTTTTTCTGCTTCTTCATTAATTGTTATCCTCACACCAAGCATATGCATGAAATGTAAAGCTATTTAGGACAAACAATGCAAATCACTATAACATTGTAGTGGTGGGAAGTGAAAGTACAAGTACTGAATTACTGCAAGTTCATTTTTTCAGGTATTGGACAATATATCATGTATTTGTGGACTTACTCATATTTTTGACAACTTTTTTCACGTTTTCTAAAGAACAAGCAGTCACAAACTTTAAATCTATGCACTTTTTCTGTGGAAAATGTTCCAAGTTGCCAGCTTCAAAAATGATAATGAGTTTATATTCTTTTGACAACGTCCCACATGACATTCTGTCAGCTCTGGACAACATCATTTCTGGGGAAAGTACTTTTAACTTGTACACTTTACAGTCTGTCTCTCGTTACCCCTACATGAATAAAAACTTGAATCAGTACTTTAACCAGAATAGATGACATACAAGTACAGAAGGGTATACCTTTAACAACTCTGTAAATGTGCCTATAAAATATATAAATACTTTAAAACAAAGTACACTGAGGACTGATTGTCAGCTGAATGTTTTATTCATTAATTATTTTGAACTACTTCACATGCTATATTTTGTAAATGATATGACAGTCATTAAACAGGTTATTGCTCCCCTCTGTTAAAATACTCCATTACCCCTTCTACACTGGCATGGTCAGGTAGTGGTTGAACTGGAGGCTGACTGTGATCATGTGTGTCTGGGAGTGCAAAGTTGTCACCATGTTCCTCACAAATATTATCAAGTATGCAGCAGGTGAGCACCATTTACTTGCTTAGCTCCAGTTTGCAGTCATTCCTTGTCAGGAGGGACCTCCATCATCCTTTCAAGCCGCCGAAAGCCATTTCCACAACTGAACGTGCACGGCTCATCCGGTAGTTGTAGTTACATTGTTCAGGGGAAAGTCTGCCTGTGTCATCAGCCACTGGTTTCATCAGCCACTTCTGTGTGGGGGTCGGCTGGGTGGTGAAATCCGGTGTCGTGCCAAAAAGTGATCACCATCTGCAGGAGCCAGGAGTGCCCGCTTGTTAAAGGTTTACTGCCAGGTCTCAGTCCACCTACAATGTGTCTCAATGTTTTGAGGTTTTATCACATCTGAAAAATTATAATGTTGGCCAAAGTGTTGCAGTTTGGAAAACAACATATAGAATTTATCTGATTGCAATATTTATGTGCAAAAACATCATTGTTTGGAGGTACACAGAATATATATTGATACTGTGGAGAGGGCAAATAACGGAGCCAGACTCTTGCAGCAGACGACTTTATTCACTCTCACATCAGTCATACACAGGAAAAACATTCCTTCAATACACCAGGGTCTCTCCTTTTATATCATCCACCCATCTCACATCTGCATGACATCTCGCATCACAATACATTCAACCCTTCGCTACTCCTTCCTGCTACATCACCATAATCTCTCCCATCTCAATACCTATTGTCCTCATCTGTTTACCCTCTGCATCCAATCTGAGATGATTATCCCAGCATCTACACCCCCCCCCCACCCCAAGAATCTCAGACCGAGTTTCAGTCCTCAAGTCCTTTTGGCTTCAGTCTCCTCCCATATCTGCTGTAACGGGGGTTCTCCGCCTCCGCGGCACTGCTGTGTCGGTGGGGGGCTCCTGTGGGGTGTGTCTGTTTGCGGGTGGGCAATGGTGAAGGGGGGGAACCTTCGACTTGCCCGTGTGGCTGCTATGATGAATCGTTTACCTGGGGAGTTCTCCGTGGGGGTCTTCCACGCCAAGGGGCCCGAGCCAATATCACTTGCTCGTCCGCCACCACAAAGGTGGGGTTAAGTCTGTCTATACATATTTTCTCCCAACAACCCCCCAAGTCTAACAAAAAATGTTTGTCCCTGGTTCCAGCGCTCTGAACGGGCTATCGTAGGGTGGGCGCAATGGGGGGCGGTGGGCATCATACCTGACAAACACGAACACCGCGTTCTTCAAAGTTTTTGGCACAAAAGCACGTGGAAAACAGTGGTGGGTCGGGCCCGGCAGCGTGCCTGTATCTGCGCTATGCTGCAAACGCTGAGACGGACAGTTGTCCGGTGCAGGATTATCTGGTAAAAATTCCCCGGGGAGCCACAGTGGCTGAGAAAAAACGAGCTCCGCCGGAGAAGCCTCCAAATCCTCTTTTGGTGAGGAACGCAACCCCAACAAAACCCACGGCAACCGGTCTACCCAATTTGCATCCGTCAGTGAAGCCCTCAGCGCTGCTTTCAGTGACCTATGGAAACGCTCGCATAACCCATTGGCCTGTGGGTTGTACGCGGTTGTGCGATGAATTGCGACACCCAGGCTACGGGCCATCGTGGACCAGAGGTCGGAAACAAACTGAAGGCCCCTATCAGACGTGATGTCCGACGGGATGCCAAAACGTGCTACCCGTGTTGTCAAAAAAGCGCGCGCCACGTCCGCGGACGCGGTTGCCGCCAGCGGGACTGCTTCTGGCCAGTGTGTGTTGCGGTCCACCACTGTCAGAAGGTGCATGCACCCCTGCGATGGCGGAAGGGGGCCCACGAGATCCACGTGAACATGGTCGAACCTCTTAGCCGGTATACGAAACGGCTCCAAAGGAGCCTTCGTGTGCCTGTGCACTTTGGCTCGTTGGCACGCTATGCAAGCTGCCACCCACTCTTTCACTTGCTTGCGCAGGCCTTGCCAAACAAATTTCACTCCCACCATTTTGACTTATGCGCGCATTCCTGGGTGTGCCAGAGCGTGAACTGACTCAAACACTCGACCGCGCCAAGCAACTGGGACCATCGGGCGCGGGCGTCCTGTGGAGATGTCGCAGATTGGGGGGGGGGGGCTGCCGTCTTGCAGTACTCTGCTCTCCAGCCTTAACCCTGTTGGTCCAGACTGGAGCGCACACACATCTGCATCGCCAATCTGCTCTGCGACCATGGCTGTATAATCTATCCCTATGCAAACTGGGGCCACTAATGCGTGCAAGAGGCAGTCTTCCACCACATTCAGTTTACCCGACACATGCTGAATATCGGTCGTAAACTCCGAGATCGCGGCCAGCTGTCTCTGCTGCCGGCCCACCCATGGTTCCGAAACCTTGGCCATCGCGAGCATTAGCGGCTTGTGGTCCACGAACGCAGTGAAGCAGCGCCCTTCCAGCCAGAACTGGAAGTGGCATATGGCCAGGTGGAGAGCCAGCAACTCCCTGTCGAACGCATTGTATTTACGCTCACTGTCGCGCAAAGCCCTGCTGAAAAAAGCGAGCGGCTGCCACAAACCGGCGAAGCGTTGCTCCACGACGGCCTCTATGGCCACGTCCGAGGTGTCAGTAGTGAGCGCTATCCGGGCCGCTGGGTCCAGGTGCGCCAACAGTGCAGCATTTGCCAGGGCTGTTTTAACCCCAGAGAATGCCTGGTTCCGCTCCGGAGTCCATTCGACTCTGTCCGCCGGTTTCCATTTCTTGAGCACGGCGTACAATGACTGCATGAGCTGAGCTGCATGGGGGAGGAACAGGTTATAAAAGTTAACCATCCCCAAAAACTCTTGCAGCGCCCTGACCGTCTGAGGCTGGGGAAAATTTGCCACAGTGCGCACCTTGTTGGGCAAGGGTATCGCTCCCTCCGGTGAGACGCGGTGCCCCAAAAAGGCAATCCCCGTCACGCCGAACTGGCACTTTGCCGGGTTGATTATTAACCCATGCTCTTCCAACCTCCGGAAGACCCGTCCTGAGGTGGGTTACGTGTTCGTTCTCGGATGCACTGACCACCAGGATATCATCCAGGTAGACAAACACAAACGGCAGATCACGCAACACCACATCCATCATGCGTTGGAATGCCGGTGCCGCGCCTTTTAAGCTGAAGGGCAAGCGTAAAAACTCAAACAAGCCAAACGAAGTTATTACCGCTGTTTTGGGTATGTTCTCCGCGTGCACCGGGACCTGGTGGTAACCACGGACCAGGTCTATTTTAGAAAAAATGCGTGCCCCGGTGAGGTGAATGGAAAAATCCTGAATGTGGGGGATCGGGTAGCGGTCGTCCACTGTGGCGTTATTCAACCTGCGGAAATCTCTGCACGGTCGCCACGATCCCTCGGCCATAGGGACCATGTGTAGTGGGAATGCCCATGGGCTGTTTGAGCGCCTGATGATGCCCAACCTTTCCAAGTTGGCAAACTCCTCGCGCGCTATGGCCAGTTTAGCTGTGTCCAGGCGCCGAGGCCGTGAGAAAACGGGCGGCCCAGTGGTGGTGATAAAGTGTTCCACCCCATGTTTAGTGCTGGCCACCAAAAACATCGGGACCGTGAGTGCTGGGAACTGAGTGAACAGTGTGTGGAACTTACCGCCTGGAGCTGTGGCGCTGGCTTGTGTTATTGGCCCGGCCCCTAGAACTGTACAGGGGAGAGAATCAAAAGACATTGCATTAACCAGGCGTCTGTTAGCAACATCGACTAGCAACCCGTATGCACATAGAAAATCAGCTCCCAAGATTGGGAAACTCAATGCCGCTATGATGAAAGTCCACTCGTACATACGACCGTGTAGGAATAAAGTTAGTGTTCTCTCACCAAAAGTCTTCATGTCCGAGCCATTTACGGCTACCAGCTGGGGGCCGCTAGCTCCCGCTAGCCGGTCAGCGTAGGACAGCAGGATGAGGCACTTTTGGGAGCCGGTGTCTATGAGGAACTGTCTCCCCGAACGCTAGTCCGTCACGTAGAGCAGCTTGTTCCCTTCACCAGCGGTCACAGCTGCTACTGACTGCCGGCCTTGGCGTTTCCCAAACGCTTGAATTGGCACGGTGGCACACATCTGCGTGCGTTCTCTCCAAAGCGGCGGTGGTAGAAGTGTGTCTCTCTGGCGCTTCCTGGCCCCGTCGTAGTCTCCTCACCTCCGCTGGTCGTCTCGCTGGGTTCCAACGCCGCCGCGTTCACTGTGAGGGCTCTGGTGGTGAGGATGATCCGATCTGCCTCCTGGGCTAGCACACGGTAGTCATGCGTGTCCAGCAACAGCGAATTGGCAAGGACCGCTCTTGCCTCTGTTGGGAGGTTCTGGAGGAAAAGGTGGGCAAACAGAAAATGCCTGTCATCCGTGCCCATCAACGCCAACATCTTCTCCATCAGTTTGACCGCCGACCCACCTCCTAACTCGGAGCGCCTCAGGAGCTTCTCTGCTCTCTCACAGTCCGAGAGCATGTAGCACCGGGTCAGCGTGGCCTTGAGAGCCCCGTATTTGTCGTGGGCTGGAGGCTGTTGGCGCAGGCTCGCTACTTGCTGAGACGTGCGAGCGTCCAGCGCTGCGACCCCATAGTAATATCTGGTGTCGTCTGCCGTTATTTCCCGGAGGGTTAACTGAGCCTCGGTGTGGTGGAACCAAGACCGCGGGTCGTGCAGCAAAAAGTCCGGTAGTTTGACCGAAACAGCGCACGCGTTGCTGGGGCTTTCCGTCCGGGCCGCCTCTGGGATGCTTGTCGCGTTGCTGGAGCTTCCCGTCCGGGCCGACTCTGGGGTTCTTGCCTCGTGTTTCATAATTTGTCAAGGGTCACTGGTGTGGAGAGTGCAAATAACGGAGCCAGACTCTTGTAGCAGACGACTTTATTCACTCTCACATCAGTCATACACAGGAAAAGCATTCCTTCAATACACCAGGGTCTCTCCTTTTATATCATCCGCCCATCTCACATCTGCATGACATCTCGCATCACAATGCATTTAACCCTTCGCTACTCCTTCCTGCTACATCACCATAATCTCTCCCATCTCAATACCTATTGTCCTCATCTGTTTATCCTCTGCATCCAGTCTGAGATGATTATCCTAGCGTCTACAATACAGTATCTTCATGTATATATGCAGTAAATCTATGCATTTTTCCATGTAACCTTGTGACTGCATTATTTTAATTGCTTTTAATCTTAGATCAAGTTTGTTTCGGGTTCAAAATGCATCATAAGTGTTAAATATATCTTGTTATGCCTAACTAAGTACTGTTTATCTGTTGAAGTATATATTTAACGGCTAACAATGTGGCCCCTGGCGATCATTTTTGGGCAGCTGATCACTTTGTGGCATGACATAACAGGCGACCTCCGTCTTGTAATGCGCCATAACACAACCTATTACAGAACTGACATAAATATTATGTTTAAAGGTGTAGTCAATGCTCACACTACAGACTTAATCTAACAATGGCTGATAACTGAAACATTGATAATTACCGGTTTCCTTAAACGTAGCCGCCGTTCTCTGCGATTAAGAATAAAACTGTTTTTGGACGGTATTACAGGTTTGGAATAATAAAGCAGTGCTCCCAAAGAGACAACAAACTCCTACATGTTGACAAGCTGTTGACAAGCTAGCGCTGCTACTTCTTCTTCTGTGATGTTCTGTGGGGTTGCATAAAGGCACTTCACACTACATAATGACGTAGCCCTGACGTAATCCCCAACTAGCTCCACATCGGTAGAAAACCAACTGGTTCTTATGAGGCACTACAGTTGAACTGGTTAAGTCCTGGCACCAGCCCCAGAACCGAACTAGCACTGGCTCTTATTTTGGTGGAAATGAGCCCTTTGAGACCACCAGCTACAATGCAGAGAAGAGACACACACTCACTCCCCCTCCTCCACTTAGAGTCTCACCAGGCCAGGTAAACAAAGCACTGAGGAATATCAACCCCTGCAAGGCAGCGGGACCAGACAACATACCTGGGTGGGGCCTCAGAGCATGCGCTGCTGAGCTGACCGACGTTCTCACATCCAGCTTTAACCTCTCCCTCAACTAGACCATAGTCCCCTCCTGTTTCAAAATGACAACCATCATCCCCCTCCCCAAAAGGAGCCCACCGACCTGTCTGAATGAAAGCAGACCGGTAGCACTCACTCCGATCATCATCAAGTGCTTCGAGAGATTGGTGCTGCCCCTCATTCAGGACAGCATACCGGGCACCCTGGACCCCCTGCAGTATGCCTGCCGGTCTAACAGGTCCACCTTGGATGCCATCACTGCAACACTCCATTATTCTTTCTCCCACCTGGAAGATAAAGACTCCTACATTAGGATGCTTTTTGTCGACTACAGCTCCACCTTCAACACGGTCATCCCCTACAAACTCACCGACAAACTGTCTTCACTTGGCCTGCACCCCACCCTCTGCGACTGGCTACTGGACTTTCTAACTGGCAGGCCCCAGTCTGTCAGGATAGGTAACGGG
The DNA here is from genome assembly GCA_020510985.1 of Pholidichthys leucotaenia. NCBI lineage: Eukaryota > Metazoa > Chordata > Actinopteri > Cichliformes > Pholidichthyidae > Pholidichthys > Pholidichthys leucotaenia. The sequence goes on along the minus strand of CM035840.1, from coordinate 275,572,594 downwards.
ACCTCAGCCAGCATCATCATGAACACAGGTGTCCCACAGGGTTGTGTTCTCAGCCCCATCCTCTACAGTCTCTTCACCCGTGGCTGTGTTTGCTTCCAAAAGGACAATATCATCCTAAAGTTTGCGGATGACACAGCAGTGATAGGACACATCACTGGTGATGACGAAGCATCCTACAGGAGGGAGGTGGCCAACCTGGTGTCATGGTGTGAGGACAACAACCTCACCCTCAACACGGACAAGACAAAGGAGATGATAGTGGACATGAGGAAAGGGAGGAAGAGATCCCATCGGCCACTGTTCATCCGGAAGCTTGAGGTGGAGAGGATGAGCAGCTTTAAATACCTGGACATCCACATCAGCGAGGACATTAAGCCGACACTAAACACCTGCAGAGAGTGGTGAAAACAGCAGAGAAGATCATCAGGACTACACTCCCCTCTCTGCAGAGCATCTACCACCGCAGAGTCCAAAGGAGAGCTGCCTCCATCCTCCAGAACCCCACCCACCCCCAGCACAGACTGTTCACACTTCTACCCTCAGGCCAGAGGTACAGAAGTGTGAAATGCAGGACAACCAGACTGAAAAACCCCTTCTTTCCCACTGCCATCAGACTCCTGAACAAATAACTCCCAAAACTCCACAACACAGCTTTGCATATAGGAACTCACACACCGACCGGCTGCTAAATTTGCACATTGCTCACCTGTACAGTAGATATAGTCTCACCCGTCTGATGTCCATATCATCTCTGCTGCTAATCATCATCTTTACTGCTATTTATCATGTACAGTCCACTGGTACTATTGTTACGGAGAAATTAGCACCGAATGCTAATTTGTAATTTGCAATTATACACTGCTCATTGCACAATGCTCATTTGCACACTGTACATACTGTAGGTTTATGTGATCTCAGGTTCATATCATCTCTGATATCAATATACCACTATCACTTTAGTCATCCAGTGAATATTAAATTCCATTCCTCTTGTCTGACTAGTTTAACTGCTTTAACTGTCCAGACTGCTTTGTGTGTGTTCTTAGTACTCATTAGTTTTAGTATTTAGTATCAAGGTTGTACTTAAGGAGTCCTAATTGCCTAACTGTGTGTTGGTGTGTGTGTTATTAGCATCCATTAGTGTCAGAACTGCGTTACTGTGTTAGTGTGTCATTACCTTATTAGAATTGTTGTTTCTGTACCTATTTCCTTGGCATTTGTTCGGCGAGCAAAGTAAGAATTTCATTGCTCAAGAAATGTGGCATTTCTCACATCCCTCCCGAGTGTGGGCCACCAAAACGCTCTCGTCAGCAGCTCAATGATCAGGGAAATACCGAGATGGCAGTCGAAGAAGCTGGTGTGCCCCCACTTAATCACCTTATTGTGCAGGTGGAGGGCACATATAGCCGGTCGGATGGACCTCCCTCCGGGATGGGTTCGGATGACTAGGCCCACCGGACCTTCTGCTCAATCTCCCATGAGAGCGCCCCGAGAATGAAGGAGGGGGATAAGAATAGTCTCCGGGGGAGATAAAGCAGCTTTGGAGGGGGAGGTGAAGGAGGAGGAGAAGGAGGAGGAGTCAGGAGAGAACTGGCGTGAAAGGGCATCAGCCTTGGCAATGCGGGACGCTGGTCGTACAAGATGGAAAGATTAAACCTATTAACTCTTTGAGTGTGAGAATTTTGTGCCCCTAGTGGAAGAGCGCGGCACTGCGCCTGTCTTCTCACTCTGACATGATCGCCTGCCTTGGGGATTTGTACTGATTGTACTGATTTGCCAGTTTCAAAAGGTGGCATACATCTGTTGGAGGACTCAATGGATGACACATAATACACCAAAGAAGAATCCTCATTTCCTTTTCTTGTTTTAGCATTTAGCCTAGAAAGGTAATATGTCCGCAATCGTCGCCATCACTTTTTCGGCTTTGTACGCTGAAAATAGCTGCGGGATACAAGCGAAATTTATGTGGGATAATCATAAGACTTTGTAGATGTGGTACAGACTTTAAATTACCAACAGAATGCAAAATGTGGACCATGATGTGTGAAAACGCAGCGACCACACCAGCCAGCCATCCAGCCAGCCAGCCAGCCCCGCTTTGTCAGCAGTAAGTAACTTATTTTGTTTGTTGTTTTTTTTTTGAATGTATTAATTTCTTGTTCATATACTTTGAAGATAAGATGATGAGGTACCTCTGTTAAAAAAAAAACAAAAAAAAACAGTGTCTAAAGACTGAACCATTCTTTGTGTAAATACATCCAATGTCCAGTTTTGACTGAGTTATGGAATCTAAAGAGGTGCTGTGACATTATGCAAATTAGATGTGTAAATTTATTCCTATCTGAAACTTTGGATCATATTTTACATCTTTCTGATTGACAGTAAGCCATTATTTCTTGCAACTTTCAACTTATAGCCTTGGAAATCTGAACTATTTTACTGACAAAAAATATTTACCACTCTTGACCACTAGGGGTTATGTCGCAGTTCGGCAACATTCACACTCAGAGGGTTAAAGACCAGGGCCCACCGAGCCGGCTGTGATTTCAACCGTTTGTCAGATCATAGATATTTTAAATTTTTATGATCAGTCCAGACAATGACCGGTTGGCTAGCACCCTCGTGCCAATGTCTCCACTCCTCCAACACCAGCTTAATGGCCAACAGTTCACGGTCCCCAACATCATAATTCCTCTCAGCTGGCGTCAGCAACCAGGAGAAATATACGCACGGATGGAGCTTCTGGTCAGAACTCCAGTGCTGGGAGAGGACAGTGCCCACCCCCGAATCAGAAGCATCCACCTCGACCACGAACTGCGCCAGGGGATCCACCTGCACCAGGATGCGCATGTTGGTGAAGAGGCCTTTCAGAGTCACAAAAGCTCGTTCAGCACCCTCGGACCACTTGAACGGGATTTTGGTTGACATCAACTGTGTCAGCGGTTGTGCCACCTTACTGTAATTGCGGATAAATCGGTGGTAGAAGTTGGCAAAGCCCAGGAAGCATTGGAGATGCTTCCTGGGCTTTGCAGTCTTCACGCAGTCTTCCACCCATCTCCCTCACAAATGCTGACCAAGTGGTACGCAGTACGGAGGTCGAGCTTGGTGAAAAAATGCACTCGTTGGAGAAGCTCAAGTGCTGAGTTAATAAGGGGCAGCAGATATTTATCTTTATGGGTAATCGTGTTAAGTTCCCGGTAATCAATGCATGTCCCGAATAAGGCTGGTGCTGAGGGAGTCTTTTATGTAGGTCTCTATTGCCTCCCTCTCCAGCCCAGTTAAACTGTAGAGCTGGCTGGATGGCAGCCGTGTGCCTGGCAAGAGGTCGATAGCACAGTCATAGGCCCAGTGGTAAAGATAGGGCCCTAGACTTGCTAAAGACCTCCCCTAAGTCATGATAGACCTTGGGCACGGAGCTGAGATCCACCAGATCAACCGGAGGGAAGGAGATTGGGAGAAAGGGCAAGCATGCGGCCGAACGGAGACACGATGAGAGACAAAAAGATCTCCAGGAGGAAATGACGCTCTGGCTCCAATTTATTATAGGGTTGGAAATTTGGAGCCACGGATTCCCGAAAATTATGAGGGTATTGGATTGAGGCAGCACATAGAACTGGACAGTCTCTTGGTGATTACTGGATAAAATGATCGAAATAGGCTCAGTCTGTTCGGTAATCGTTGTGATCCTGCTGCCTTAAACCGCCAAGAGATTCAAGGGCATCGGGAGGTTCCTGGTAGGAATTTTTGGACCAGTGCCAGTTGAATAAAATTCTGCTCCACCCCCAAATCAATCAGGGCAGAGGTTTTGAACTAGGCCCCCGGTAACTGGATGAGTGCCAGGAGTTAAAAACGGGCCGTATCTTTTGGTCTAATTGGGCATTTTGAAATTACATGGTCAGTGGCTCCTCAATACATGCACGCCTCCGTCCTCTTTCAATGCTGGCGCTCCTCCAAAGTCAGATGGGAACTACAGAGGGCCATCGGCTCGGAGGATGCCAACGGAGATGCGCCGGGGGGGGGAAGCAAACAGAGAAGCAGCAGCCCTCTGCTCCCTTGCTCCCTTGCACACTCCCTACACCGGTTGTCCAGAGCCACTGCCTGCGCAATCAGCTCATCCAGAGAGGAGGGGGACGTGCGGATAGCCAGCTCATCGCAAAGATGTGGATTGAGGCCCCAGAGGAAGGCACTGCATAGAGCAATGTTGTTCCATCCAGAATCTGCTGCAATGACTTGGAACTCGACGGAGAAATCAGCTACAGACCAGTTTTCCTGCCAGACTGCCATCAGCTGGCAAACAATGTTCCCCTCGCTCTCCATATGGTCGAAAGCCTCTGAGAATTCCCGCACAAATGGCTCGAATGTGCATAGGGGCCTGTCCAGGCTGCTTAAGATGGGCTGTGCACACTTGAGCACCTGGTCCTGCAGCAACAAGGTCATGAAGTGGATATTAGCTGAATCATCCCTATATTCCCCCTCCACCTGCTGGAAATAAAACCAGCAATGGAGCAGGAACCTGTTGCATCCCCCCACCTCTCCCCCAGACAGGGGGCAGATGAAGGAACACAGATGTTTCTGTGGATGGCAGAAGCTGCTGGAGCAACAGGTGCAGGGGGAGGTGCCGCAACAGGAAGCAGACACAAGTGCTTGGTTACGGTCACCAATTGCTGTGTGATGGTTTGAAGTTGTTTGGAAAGGAACATGACCTGGCGTTCCGTGGCATCCAAACGCAAGAGTGCCGATTGCTCACCTGGCGAAGCGCTCGCTGAGCCTCGATGTTGGTTGGACTGTTCTGTCATGATTCAACACAAGAGAGAGGCTCAAACGCTGAGCTACCACACCAAATGAACACTTAGACTTAGATGGTAAAAGTTTCACCACTTTAATGAAAAAGCAAACCAAAACACACAACCCTAAATAAAGTGCAAACTAAAGAAAACCACAAACAAAAACACACATTTAAATTTAGACACAAAACAGGTGCCCGTTGGAGTGCACACAATCTGGGGGGAAGAGAGCAGAGAGAAATGATTTGAGGCAGAATCTCTGCAAGAGGAGAATATGAAAAGGTGAACACTTCTTACTAGAGTGAGCAGAGTAGCCTGGCAGGAAACTCCTGCATGGGACCAGGGGATGATAGGGGAAGACGGATGACCTGGGTAGATGTCCGGTGTCTTCCGGTCAGGCGAGCGTGATCAGCCCCAGAGTACACACCTCTTAGGTGGCAGCAAACCTGAGGAGAGGAAGAAGATACGGGAGTGAAAAGCACAGGTCAACCAAAAGAGCAATAACTAGAGAGTTTATCTGGGCAGCAATATGCAACGGTCCAACAGCACTGTATCCACACACTGGACCTTAAATATGCTGAGGTGCCGGAGGGCAGCAGGTGCAGCGAATTCAAGATTCAAAGGCTTTATTATCAGAACACAGTTAAGAAATGCAGCATTTCTTGAGCAATGAAATTATTACTCTGCTCGCTGAACGAATGCCAAGGTAATAGGTACACAACATGCTAATAAGGTAATAACACACCTAATATTAATGGATACTAATAACACACGCTGTAACACACAGTTAGGCAGTTAGGACACCTTAAGCACACCTTGATACTAAGTAATAATACTAATGAATACTAATAACACACATTAGGCAATTTGGACAGCTAAAGCAGTTAAAGCAGTCAAACTAGAGAAAACAAGAACAATGCAATTTGAAAGTTCACTGGATGACTATAGTGGACAGTGATATATTGATATCAGAAATTATATGAACCTGAGATGGCATAAGCCTATCTACAGTGTGCAAATGAGCAGTATACAAATTAGCAACCAGTGTGAGAATTTCTCTGTAATGATAATACCAGTAGACTGTACATGATAATTAGCAGCAGAGATGATATGGACATCAGACGGGGTGAGACAATATACACTGTACAAGTGAGCAATGTGCAAATTTCGCAACTGGTGTGTGAGTTCCTTTTGCAAAGCTGTGTTGCAGAGTTTGAGAGTTTGTTTTTTGTTCAGGAGTCTGATGACAGTGGGAAAGAAGGAATTTTTCAGACTGGTTTTCCTGCATTTCACACTTCTGTACCTCCGGCCTGAGGGTAGAAGTGTGAACATTCTGTGCTATGTGTAGGTGGGGTCCCGGAGAATGGCGTCAGCTTTCCTTTGGACTCTGCAGTGGTAGATGCTCTGCAGAAAGGGGAGTGGAGTCCTGATGATCTTCTCCACTGTCTTCATCTCTCTCTGCAGGTGTTTGCGGTCCAGGGCAGTAGAGCTGCCGTACCATGCAGTGATGCAGTTGGTCAGAATCAGTATTCATGCAGGTGTGGTAATTACTCCGGAGCCGGAAAGACAGGAACAGAAGGGGAGGGGGAGCACGCTCGCCTGATCATCACAGTCTATACTAGTTAAATAGGCTATGTATAGCAAAGCCTAGATTTACATCATCACAGAAAATATGAGGCCTTTTTTTTCTCAATTTTTTACCTCAATTTAAATAGGACCTTTCTGAAAAGGTTGTGATCCCATATTTTGCTAATTAGCTTTGGCCTAGACACTTAATAGCAAGATTAAAGTGCTGCATGATATTTTAATTTACTCATATAAGACTATCATTATGACTATTATTGTGACAACATGGCTGTTGTGAAGCTGCAGCTTACAACAGACTGCAGATGTGACTACAGACGCACGGGTGACGTTATCACAATGTGCCGGTATTAAGACACTGTTGGTGGGAGCTGTGTTCTTTGGTACCTCACCTCCAAACCGACCAGAGCCTATATCATTTTAGTGTTAGTTAAATGCTCTATTGATACAACACATGTACCATCTTTTGTGTTTTTAATAATGTTTGTGTTCGATTCGACTCCTGCCTCCACTGTCCTATTTCCAGACATAACAATTGGCGGCAAGGAGAAAACTTTTGGACGAAAATTAAACATTTTCCCGAAGACTGAAGCATATCAGGAGGAGTGCTTCTTATTTCCACCACCGTTCCTAATGACCCCGAGTGAGCCACCCATCCCATGGTCATATTTGTTTGAATTGCTTCATTTGTATCAGCTATGGGCAACGCTAGCAAGTGTCGTCTATGTGCTGTGATAGAGTTTTGCCCTGACCTCGAGGGACAGTGTATGTTGGAGGCACTGGGCCCTGCGGAGACCTTCAGCGAATGTGCCACCTTGATGGCCGAACATTTCACTGCTCCACAGAACGTGATGGCTCAGAGGTTTGTATTTTACCAACGCCGACAGTGACCAGACAAGTCGGTCCTACAGTAAATAGCCGACCTTCGCTGTTTGGCTAGCACGTGTGAGTTCAGACACGCGGAGGACAGATTGATACAGTCACGGTTGAAGTGGTATGCCATGGATTTGGTGATAGGGGGCATGCTGGAGGAGGAGCCGGATGACTAGACAGTGGCAGACATGGTGAAAGGGCTACAGGAGATGCTGTTGGAGGTAATGCACCTCGTATTGGAGACGGAGGCGATGGAATTAGGATCCCAGCTGGAGATAACAGCCCAGGTAGCATCGCGGCTAGCAGGCCCCGGCCCCTGCCCCCCACAGTCAGTTCTGCCGGTGCAGATGGTTGCCCCGGCTGCTGAGCCCGCCGACCCCGTGTCTTCTCAGGAGGGCCCCGAGGTAGACATCGCGGGACAGCAGGGCACCACAGTGCAACAACCCAGCGGTGAACTCAGTTTGGACAATGACAGCTCAGGTCTGCTGCACTCAGATGTGGATGCAGCAACTCCCTGCCTTGCACCTCACGCAGAGCAGAACCCAGCAGAACCGGAGCAAGCAGAAGAGCCCCAGTCCACAGCTACATGGGACCCAGAGCCAATCCCCGCACAGCACAAGTGTTCTTGAGCTGCAGCTTCATCGCAGGAGGGAGAATATGATTTCACTGACGTGGGTACAGCCAAAGACCAGAGCATGGAGAGAGAATGCAGCACAGAGAGAGAACACAGCACAGAGAGTGGGCACAAACCAGACTCACCTCCTATCCTTGACCAGCATGAGCTTCAAGCAGCTGCCTTGGAGCCACAGGAGAGGGAGTTTGTGGAAGAAGGGGTCCACAGTGACCAAAGGCAACCCAACGAGCGTCCTGTTGCAGACATCAGCAACACATCACCACAACCACAACCAGCACCAGGTGAGAGAGAGCAGAAGCTGAACTCATCCCGCATTCTCACCGAGAATCAGCCTCAGGGAGCTGCCGCAGCACGGCAGGATGGAGAGTTCATGGTCTAGCAGGACCCAGCAGAGCAACACCAACCGAGGGCACCTCCTGCCGCTGGCGTGGATGGCATGCCCCCACAACAGCAACCAGCATCAGAGCTGGGAGAGCAGCAGCGCCGAGTGCAGCCGAACCAATTGCGCTGCGCAATTCTTGATTGAGTTCGGGGCCAATGACCAAACCGCCTGGACCCACAGACGGTCCCATCATCATGGATGAGAAATGTCACATGAAAGAGGTCAGCCGCTGTCCAGATGGCCGATGGCGCGAGATGGTGTTGCAAAAATTCTGTTAACCTTCAGTCAAAGAATCAGAATCAGAATCAGAATGAGATTTATTGCCATTGTTCATGTAGTACACAAACTAGGAATTTGTCTCGGTGCAATGCTGCAACATTAAACATGGAGTAGCACTAAAGATAAAAATAAAAAACTATGCATGCAATAAAATGTAGAATATGAATGAGTAATACTAATCTATGCAATTATTAAATATATTAACAAGCAGCAGATATTGTGGAGTTCCACATAGTGCAGACGGTAGTGCAAAAGAAAACAGTGATAATTATCATGAGTCCGGTTGAGCTGCTGCACGTAGTGCACGAGAGTCTAATAAGTCACTTAGTGTTCAGCAGTCTGATGGCAGAGGGGAAGAAGCTGTTCATGTAGCGGGAGGTTTTAGTCTGAATGGACCGAAGTCTTCTACCTGAGGGGAGGGGGGCAAACAGTGCATGTCCAGGGTGTGAAGGGTCGGCTGTGATCCGACCTGCATGCCTCCGGGTCCTGGAGATGTACAGGTCCTGGAGGGATGGGAGCTTGCAGCCGATCACCTTCTCAGCAGCGCGCACAACGCGCTGCAGTCTTAGTCTGTCCCTGGCAGTGGCTCCTGCGTACCACGCGGTGATGGAGGAGGTGAGGATGGACTCGATGATGGCCGTGTAGAACTGCACCAACATGTTGGTGGGTAGCTTGAGCTTCCTCAGCTGCTGCTGGAAGAACATCCTCTGCTGGGCCTTTTTGATGAGGGAGCTGATGGTCGGCTCCCACTTGAGGTCCCGGGTGATGGTGGTGCCCAGGAAGCGGAAGGAATCCGCAGTGGTGATGGAAGAGTCTGTGAGGGTAAGGGGGGCAGAGGGGCTGTGACTTTTCTGAAGTCCACGATCATCTCCACTGTCTTCAGAGAGTTCAGCTGCAGGTTGTTGTGGCTGCACCAGGACGACAGCTGGGCCACCTCTCTCCTGTAGGCGGACTCGTCGCCGTTGGAGATGAGCCCGATGAGGGTGGTGTCGTTCGCAAACTTGATCAGCTTGACAGACTGGTGGCTGGAGGTGCAGGAGTTGGTGTACAGGGAGAAGAGCAGGGGGGAAAGTACACAGCCCTGGGGTGATCCGGTGCTGATGCTTACAGAGTCTGATACAGTCTTTTCCAGCCACACATGCTGCCTCCGGTCCGTCAGGAAGTCAGTGATCCACCTGCAGAGGGAGTCAGGCACGAAAGAGGTCAGCTGCTGTCCAGATGGCCGATGGCGCGAGATGGTGTTGCAAAAATTCTGTTAACCTTCAGTCAAAGAATCAGGCAGGATTGAAGGTGCAGCAAATTTAATTTGCACTGATCAGTGGAGAACAATAAGTGATACACTTAGAGTCAGCCCCGGAAATTGTTCTGAATCACATACACAACTTTCAGTCTTTGACCATCATGTAATCTCAAAACTGTCCATGAGAGAATATCTGGTTCAGGCTGGTCCTTCCAAACTGTCTCCCTTCTCAGACACATTCATAACACTACAAAACATTTGCATGAGAACAACCAGATAAATGTCCAGCTGGTCGATCTTGCACACAATTCACCCAGACTCTGAGGTAAACAGAAAAAGAATACAAAATTATTCCATCATTTACCCCCCCCCCCCACACACACACACACACTTTGATGCCACGCAAGGCATCATAAATGAAAAGTGATAACAAGTTATGGCATCTAAAACCTCATCTGGCAGTATGCAAAGCTCCAGTGAATTGATGTGCAACAGATCCTAACTAGATAGTGATGGGGAAAGTCCACCATTGACCATGCTTCCCCAGGCACCGCCTGACATTTTAGTCCTTTAGGAGGACAAATGGAACAGTAAGCTTATTAATTAATGATAAAACTAATTAATCATAAAAAAATTAAAATAAAAATGATAATAAAGTAGGGATATGATAGTAAGGATGTAAGAAGGACATATGTGTTGTGAATCCCTGTGCGCTTTTACACAGCACACGGAGGATAGGGAAGGAAACCCACGAGCAGGAGTAAGTCGTGCGTATTTATTGAACAGAAAATGATTACAGTCCAAACAAACAAATGAGAAAACATGTACAAAAAGGGAAACACTGGGATTATGCGCCGGATGCCCCTCAGCTCCAGGTGAGAGTAATAATAGGAGACAAACGACACTACAGAAGGGACTGCCAGCAGAGGAGACTAGTGAGCAGGCCAAGGTGAAACTGGGAACAAAGGAAAGGGCTATAGTACTCACCAAGCCTGGAATAGGGCAGTCCGAGGTGATAATCCCAGGAAAAACAACACAGAGGTAATGCTGGAGACTAAGCAGTTTACTGTGCAGTTGATTGTGCAATAATCCGGCAATCACTACTGGGCGGGCAGAGCTTAAGTAATCAGAACCTAATGGCCAGAGTGATTGCCGGTGTGAGAGTGCATGCAGGTGTGAGAGTGTGGACCTGAGCAGGGAGAGGCCAGACAATGACAGATTGGGATCACCTGTCAGTAGTAGACAGGAGAGGGAGGCATGGCTGTCAGAAATAAACAAACCCAAAACCAAACACAGACTAAGGAATAATTACAAATAACTCAAAAGATGATCCAATGGCAAAGAGTAAATAAGGAACACAAAAAATACAACAGAACATAGCTAGACAGTGAAACACAATATGGAACTCAAAAGGTAGCATAAAGCACAATCAACAAAGAAACAGGAAAGAGCCATGAAGCCGGGAGCCAACCCGGTTCATGACAATATGTGTATGCTTGTATAAAAAAAACATAAAAAATGAAAACAAAACAAAACAAAAATAACAACAAAATATAAAAACAGAAATAAAAGGAACTTAAAAACAAAATAAAAAGTAAAAATAATGTTTCAACTTCATAAATGTATTTACAGGTAGTACAATTCAACTTCACATCGTGATCCTGCAACTCCTTCCTTTTTTCTGCATGTCAATCATACTTTTACTCTGTACTTGGGTCATGGAGAGACACCTTGAGCTCACACTGTTTGTTCATCATCTCCATCATCCCTGGCAACTGTTCTATGGTACATCACTAAATTAACATATATGTGTATATATATCACGGACGCACGGATCGCCGCGGGGGTCTCCCGGGTCGGCGGACGGAGTCACAGTTTGCAGCGGGAGACGCTACAGCGGGGAGGAGCTAGTGCTAGCTAGCACTTGGCCGCCGCCCGGTGCTAATGGGAAACTCGACATACCGGGAGCTGTAGCGAAAACGACGCGGGTGCCGGGCTGGAGTTTAGGCGGCGTGCAAGAAATATAAGACAGAATAATAAAGAGCGATGGCAAGAAGCAAGCAGACCGCCCGTAAAATCTACTGGAGGAAGAAGCCCCCCAGGAGACAGCTAGCCACCAGGGCTGCTCGGAGAGGCGCTCCGGCCACCGGCAGAGTGAAGAGGCCTCGCCGTCACAGGCCCGTGGCTCTGAGAGAGATCTGTCGCTGCCAGAAATCCACGGAGCTGCTCATCCGTAAGCTGCCCGTCCAGCGCCTGGTGAGGGAGATCGCTCAGGACTTCAAGACCGTCCTGCGTTTCCTGAGCTTCGCCGTCATGGCTCTGCAGGAGACCAGCGAGGCCCACCTGGTGGTCTCTTCTTCGCTAAGGGGGTCACCATCATGCCCAAAGACTTTCAGCTGGCCCGCCACATCCGCGGAGAGAGAGCTTAGACTTTCTGCTGCACATTCACCAACCAACCATAATGCTCTGCACTGTGTCTATATATATACATTTATAGTAATATGGACATATGTTTACTAGATGTTGTTTTTTCTTGCCTTCTGATTGTTGCTCTGAGTGTTGCTATCCCTGTGCTGTTGCAATCCTGGAATTTCCCCATTGTGGGACTAATAAAGGCTTATCTTATCTTATCTTATCTTAACATGCACAAGTCTCATCATCATATTACGGATGCAGGGAATGACACAAGAAAAGACCAGAAATATTAACACAAAAATCACTAACAAGTTCATGATGAGACTTCTCCATGAAGAGAATAACCATCTAAACCAGGTATGTTCATCAGTGACATTGTCCTTGGCTATGGCAGCCTGCAAAGCAGTCAAATTCCATATGGCTGAAGCAATCACGTGACATTTTGCATCATTTTCAGGGATAAAATTACAACAACAATCCCCCACAACTGCATACACACACCTCCTCGGGTGACAGTTACGTATTTGATCAAGAACCATCTATTTTGGGTCAACATAAGTCTAAGAGCTGTTAACTCCTCATTTATATCAGAAAAAGCAGACAAAGAAAAATTCACAAATGATTGTAATCTATAACTAGATGTTTCAATCCACAAGGTGTTCTTAGCCACTCCCACCCACGGAAACAAGAAATAGAGTACCTTCTGCACAGTAGTTTCTAACTTGAATTCTTTTAGCATATCTGTGCCCCAGATGAAAGCATGTGGTGAAAAAGAGACATCTCTCTTTACCCTGCCTGCCTGTCCTGCCGACAATATGATGGTATGGTCAGTCACCACCATGGGGGCACACACCCCTACCCAGTTCATGAGCAGGTGTGAGTAGGCACGATGGCCACACAGCCACCAACCCCGTACCATATATGTGCCGTACTTGTGAGAATCACAAATTGCGGTGCTACAGAGCTCCTGCAGAGTGACATCACCTTCCGGACTTCTAGACTGACAATAAGGATCTTCAGGACAGCTTTTGCCCACTATGCCAGTCTGGCAGGTAGCAGTGCAGGGGCGAGATGCACTATGTACCGTTGCACAACTGGAAAATGATAAACTGCCCAAAGAGACTTTTCCACACCCTTTTAGACAAAAGGAAAAATTCCCCAGCGAGGTTAATCCTGCCTTCACTGAGTAAGGGGTGCAATCGTGTCTCTGGTCAGTAGAGTTATAGACAATGTGGCAGGTTTGGTTCAAGCTAATGCTTGCTGTACTATTTCCATACATAGCCTTGTGCAAGAAAAAAAAAAAAGCTTCTGACAGTCCCATTGGTTTAGCAGTAACAGATATCTGACCAGCTAAGAGTGGGAGCAAAGAAAACACATAACAATTTGAATGATTAGCTGTTTTGGCTGTGTAGTTAGCATACTTCCACCACACATTACCAAAATAAACATGGTCATCATAGTCTGGTCCTTCTAGCCAGTCATGATGCGTGTGAGTAACATACCTAGCCCTGCGATAAATAGGTAATGGTGTCCCTAAAGGTAACCAAATCAAAAGTGTTACCACAAGGATGATGATGATGATGATGATGAAAAAACAGGTGTACTATTCACATCCTTCTGCTGTCAACCTTCTCTCTCTAGCATTTTGTCGCTCCATGATAAACAACAGCTGTTTCGCTGAGCAGGCCGTTGCTGGACACCCGAGGGCACCATCAGCCGAACACCCACACAGTGAAACAATGACTTGCTTGTATAGCTAAACAGTTAAACAGTCTCTCGCTGAGGGTTCTGAGTGGGGTGAAGTTCGCAATGTGTTCAATGCACCAAAGAATCACGTCCTTTGATTTTCACGGCCGTTGGTGTCACCAGGATAACCTTCTGTGGTCCTTGCCAGGAAGCGTCAGCCCAGTTTTTCTTTTTGATGGCTTTGATGAGGACCAGATCTCTGGGTTTGGCTATGATGGGTGCATCCCTGGGTTCCTTCCTGGGAAGAGTAGCACGTACAACATCTCTCTCAGTCAACATTCTTCGCATGTAATCAGCTAAACACACTTCCTCATCACCTGAATTAAATGGCCTTAATGGTGGGAGTAGGTAAGGCTTGCCATACATTATTTCAAATTGAGACAGCCCCCCTTTTGAAGGCACTACTCTCATATAAAAAAGGACTAAGGGTAGGCAATATATCCAGTTTTGTCCTGTTTCCGCCATTGTTTTTTTTAAACCTTTCTTTAATGGTCCTATTTGTGCGTTCCACCAATCCTGCAGATTGTGGATGGTAAACTGAGTGATTTTTCAAGTTAATGTTAAGCGCTGTACCTAAGTGCAGCACTTAACCTGATTTACAAAATGTATTCCATTATCTGAGTAAATCTTTTCAGGTATTCCAAATCTTGGTACTATTTCAGTTAAGAGTTTCTTTACTACCATAACAGCATTTGGATGAGTGCAAGGGAAGGCTTCTGTCCATTTAGTAAATGTATCAATAATCACCAAACAATATTTCTTCCCTTCACATTTATTTAGTTCAATGAAATCCATGCAAATATTTTGAAGTAGATAAGTTGATGCAGGGAAAGTACCTTTCTGAGGTCTTAAGTGTCCCTGAGCATTGTTTTTTGCACAGATTAGGCATTTTTTTACAAAAGTGAGTAGCAAATTGACTACTCATACCCCCTGCTTCTACATGGGAAAGCCCATGTAGCAGAACAGAAGTCTGGTGGAATAATTTGCGTGACAAAATGGGTTTGTTATTGCATCATTTGTAGAGTTTTGAAGTGTTCTCAAATGTTGCCCCTTTTTTATCCACTGGTAAATTTCAGCTTGTGGTGATGTTTCCTGGGCGTTAGTGAGCATGTCATGTGATAGTTGTTCTGTCAGTGTTAAAAGAAGTGATGCTGTGGTGTGATTTCCTGTATGTATGTGATTTCCTGTATGACCTTGTGCAACTGCTTTTGCGGTGTTGTCTGCAAAGTGGTTGCCCTTAGAAATTGGATCTGTGCCACTGGTATGTGCGGCACATTTGCAAATGGCCAATTTCAAGGGAAGTTTTATACTGTCTACCAGTTTGAACATGAGATCTTTGTGTTGGATTGGCTTTCCTGTTGATGTAATCATGCCTCTTTTTTTCCACTGTCATGCAAAATGATGGATAGTTGAAAAAGCATATTGGCTGTCCGTGTATACTGTGAATGCTTTCCCCTGGCCTAATTTACAAGCCTCAGTTAGAGCAACTAATTCAGCTGCTTGTGCAGAATAATGTGATGGGAGTTTTTGTGCCTGTAAAACTGTGTCATGGATGACCACTGTGAAACCGGACAAGTTTGAACCAGTACAGTGACGTTTCGAGGAGCTGTCAACAAACAAGGTGAGATCAGAGTTCTCAAAAGGTGTGTCCTGCAAATCAGGGCATGGCAATGTTTCACTCTCGATTTCTGCCAAACAGTCATGAGGTTCTCCTTGTGTTGAAATTGGCAAAATGCTTGCTGGATTTGTTACTGTGCAACATTCAATGGTTAAATGAGGCTGTGATAATAACACTGTCATGCATGCAGGTTGTCTGGATGGTGAGAGAACTGAAATTTTACTTTGTGACAAGATAACTGTAATGCATGTGTGACCTTTAGGGTCAAGGGATGAAAAAGAACGAGCCCTGCTGAGGCCTGCACCGCCATAGAAGCAGCTGTGACAGCCTGCACACATGGCGGCACTGCCCTCGCCACAGGGTCTAACCTTGAAGAATAAAATGCTATTGGATGCATTTTTGTACCACTTGGTTGGAGAAGGACTTACGTCATGTGGGACACAATCAACCATTTGCACAAATGTTTTTTTTTTTGTCTTTTTTTTTTTGTCTTTTTGTAATTTGTGAGTGCCAGGATGTCAGTGCTGACCAAAAGCTTTTTCATTTTAACAAAAGCCTCTTCTGCCTCAGGTGTCCACTCAATTTTGTCCACCTGAGCCATGGGTGTTTTGTAAATGAGATCAGATAAGGGTTGCAATTCAAATGAGTAATTTACAATCCAAGAGCAACAGTAATTTAAAGTACCCAGAAATGACATCATGTCTCTTTTTGTGATGGGTTTTGCAGCTGACAAAATGGCTTGTTTTCGAGCAGAATCAACACGTCTGCCTGCTGCTGACAGAATGTGCCCTAAATATTTGACCTCTTTTTTCCACAACTGTAATTTTTCCTTGTTGACTTATGACCTTGTTCTGCTAAAAATCGCAGTAAGGCAATGGTGTCTTGTTTGCATGTTTCTTTGTCAGGTGATGCCAGCAAGATGTCATCAACATAAAAGAGAAACTGGCTCCAATTAGGAGGAATAAACTGTGCCAAATTTGCTGACATTGCCTGTGAAAAAATAGTATGTGATTCACAGTAACCTTGTGGTAACCCGGTGAATGTGTACCTTTTTTTTTTTTTTGAAATGTGAATGCAAACCAAAACTGATGATCAGGATGCATTGGAATGCTGAAAAAAGCATTGCTGATGTCTATCACCGTGAAATATTGCATGTGTGGTTGCAGGTCATTTAACAAGGTGTGTGCGTCAGGGACAGAAACGGCTCTTTGGATGACTGCTTTGTTTACTGCTTGACGGTCCTGCACCATCCTCCAGCCAGAAGATGGTTCAGCCTTCTTTACAGGAAACAAAGGTGTGTTACTTGGAGAATTTGGGCATGGTACAATGACACCTGCTGCTTTCAGTTCCTCTATAATTGGTTTAATGCCCTCTTGGGCCTCAGGACATAGAGGATACTGTCTTTGGTGTGGTCTATAATGTGATTCTGCATGTGTTTTGATCAACTCTGCATTTTTTATTAACCCTGCATATGCCTTCCCAGTTGACCACAGTGAATTTGGAATTTGTAAGCGTGTAATGTTCCTCTTTTTGTGTTTAAGTTATTCTTATTTTAAGGCTATTTCTTATTATAACTATTGTTCTTGTATTTTTCTCTATATATATTTTCTATCCATCCATCCATCCATTTAAGCGGAAGAAGATGGATGGATGGATATATTTTCTAGTTTATTTCGGCCGTTAACCCTCTAACTGCCTGCATAGTATAGACAGGTCATGTGCCCCCAGTGGCACAGCGCATCAACTGCACGTGTCAACTTATTGATGTCCCCCGGCTATACTGAGAATTTGTACTAATCTGTATTGATCTGACAGTTTAGAAGGTGGCAGACAAGCGCTGAAGGAATCATGGCTGACATGGAATATAGCAAAGAAGAAAAAATCCTCATTATTATTCTTCCTTTTTCTGCTTTGAGCTCAAACACCAATGTGGATGCCGTCATGATTGATCATCGCGGCAGCGATGATGACTGAAACTGCATGAAATGGAAAAATAGCCGTGTAATACAAACAAAATTCACGTGGGATAATCAAAAGAGTTTGCAGATGTGGAAGCAAGTGTAAATTACTAAGTAAATGCAAAACCTCAACCACAATGGATGAAAAACTGAGCTCCCATTACCAAGATGGTCGTGCCCACAAGCGGCATGGATTCTCACAGGAATAATGCACCAAACAGAAAAAAATAGCCACGTAATACAAACAAAATTCATAGGCCCTTAGAATAGAGGGTTAGTATTAGTGAAAGCGCTTTGAGTGGTCTTTGTGACTAGAAAAGCGCTATATAAGTGCAGGTTAGTTAGTTAGTTAGTTAGTGGGGTAATCAAAAGAGTTTGTAGATGTGGTACACGGTGTAAATGGCTGATTAAATGCAAAACATAGACCACAATGGGCAAAAATGGACCGGTCACGTGGGCGGGCGAGCTCCCCCCTCCCGGCAACAGGTAAGAGAGAAATATGTTTTTTGACATTTTATTGATTTTCTGGTTCATATACTTTGAAGATTGGATAAAAACATACCCCTGTAGACAAGTCGGCGTCAAAAAAACCAAAACAAAACATACCATTCTTTGTGTAAATTTGTCCAAAATCTACTTTTGACTGAGTTCTGTAATTTATATAGCTGCCATGACATTATGCAAATTAGATGGGTAAATTTATTCCTATCTGAAAATTTGGATCATATTCTACATCCTTCTAATAGCGCCGATCGAGGAGCAAGCCAAAGCACTAAAAATAGCTTTCACTACTGCGCATGCGTGTGTTTACTTGGCTGAAGTAGGACAAACTTTCTGGGCCACTGCATCGCGTGAATGGAGCAAGGCAGGTGTGCCTGAGGGGAATTAACTTCACAATGGCTATGCAAATGGTGTTAAGTGAGACTGAAGGGACTATGAAGAAGACAGGTGCGACTAGACACTGCTGCTATGGTCTTTGCAACAGTGATAGCAGATACAGCGACCTAGTCTATGTTGTTATGATAAAACATACATGGCAGTACTCACCTTTTCACAAGAGTAGGCTTGTTTCCCGACACTGGCAACCCACGACATTCCAACCATCGCTTCAGTTGGACCACAGAATGTTGAGAAATGTCACTGTAAACAAAGGCAGCCCCTGGGACTTCGCTTTCTAACAGTTTTACAAGTGGGAATGCAGTATCACTCGCCATTGCTCCACCGGTAGGACAGGGTTTTGCTTGTCCGACCTTGTGTAGTGCTGTGTACCACGTGACTACCAGCGCGAAAACTGATGACGTAGTCCTCGATCGGCGCTATTGACAGTAAGCCATTATCTCTTGAAACTTTCAAGTTATAGCCTTGGAAATCTGAACTATTTTATTGACAAAAATCTTTTTACCACTTTTGACCACTAGGGGCCTTGCGTTTCCCCAGGTGCCTGGGGCAGTTAAAGGGTTTAACATCACTCTGTGGGTACAGTACCTTCCACTACTGAAACCACTCCATGGTCTGCACTCCGCACCGATATCACTCTGCAGTACTATGTATCCTTCCTTGTGCCTATTTCCCGATTTTAGACTCAAACTAAAATCCAGTAAAAATGCATTTATTACTGAGTGGTTCCGTTTAACCGCGGTGATTTCCCAACCGGGCTCGAACCCACCGCTACCAAATTCTACACGTAATCCCAAGACTGGACTGGAACTGACCACGGCAGATGTCTAAACCATTAATAGATATAATTAAGTTTATTTAATAAATTATATTTATCTCTAATAAATATAATTAAATTTACTCACTTCAATCCACCCCAGTTCAACTCTGTCACTCTCTCCACCCCAGCGCTCCATACTGCCTCTTGCTGTCACCTCGCTTCAGCTAACCGCTTCCAATTTGGAGCTGGGCAGGAGGTCTTTCCAGCAGCCCATGCACTGGCAGAGAGAACAGCCCAAAGCACCGCAGGTCTGGAGAAAAGATGTCTGGAGTCCCTGTTTGGTGCGTCAAATATGTTGCAAAAATCTCTTCAACCTTCAGTGAAAGAATAAGGCAGGATTGAAGGTACAGCAAATTTAATTTGCACTGATCAGTGGAGAACAATAAGTGATACACTGAGAGTCGGCCCCAGAAATTGTTTTGAATCACATACACAACTTCCAGTCTTTAAGCATCCTGTAATCTCAAAACTGTCCATGAGAGAATATCTGGTTCAAGCTGGTTCTTCCAAACTGTCTCCCTTCTCTGACACAATCATAACACCATAAAACGTTCACATGAGAACAACCAGATAAATGTCCAGCTGGTTGAACTTGTACACAATTCACCCAGACGCTGAGGTACCAAAGATAAAGAATACAAAATTATTCCATCAGATGGCATGCCAGTTGTCTGTGAAAAGTGAGATCAGTTGCCTCAGATCAAGACGCAGCACTGGAGGCGACCCAGCTTGTGTGGGACCCAGGCTGGGGCATTGTGGACAAGCGAGCCATGACTCCAGCGAGATGGCATTCAGGTCCACTGCAGCTGGTGTCTCCAGGGGCATTCCTACCACGGGCTTGACTGAGGCCCCCAAAGTTGAACTGTAAACAGTGACTCTGTTTTGCAAAGTTTAGACAGAGCACGATTGATTTCAGTGGCAGAGTAACCCACTTAACTAACCTGCACTTATATAGCGCTTTTCTAGTCACAAAGACCACTCAAAGTGCTTTCACTAATACTAACCCTCTATTCTAAGGGCCTATAGGAAACAGATATCTAGGGACAATTTAGAACAGCCAATTAACCTAACATGCATGTCTTTGGATTGTGGGAGGAAACCGGAGCCCCCGGAGTAAACCCACGCAGCACAGGGAGAACATGCAAACTCCACACAGAAACGTTCCAACCCCTGCCAACCTGGGGATTCGAACCAGGAACCTTCTAGCTGTAAGACAACAGTGCTAACCACTGCACCACCGTGCTGCCCGGGTTAACTGTGCGGGGTTAACCGGCAGTCTACCCGGTGACCCAAGTTCTGTTTTCTCTGCCTGTTGTTGAAAAAAAAAGAAAAGAGCTGTTGTAAATGTAAGAGTTGCTGGGAGTCTAATAAGAGTAGAGTGTTTTCATGGCTTTGCTGGGTAGGGGGGGAAGCTGCAGCTTACAACAGACTGGGCGGACATGATGGCAGATGCACGGGTGGCGTCATCACGCCATGCCTATATTAAGTGTAGCATCATCTTGCTTTAGCTCATCAATAAAACAGACGTTGCATCTTAAAGACATTGTTTCACCCAGGAAAAGGCCAGTCAAGAATTGCTTTTTCATCTCAGGACCACTGTGGAGAACACATTCCTTTGTAAAGAGGTATGAAAGATAAGGATTCCATCTCGTGCAAGGAACGGATTAACTTGCATCATAAATAAACTGGAAACTTCCCCAACTAAGACAGGTTTATTGGTTTTCAGTTTTCTGACATTTACCAGGCATCCCATAAACTTTAAATCCATTTCCTAAGGCCCTAGGATTATCCACCACTCGACACTACCCCTTTGAACATCTCTAGGATAGACATTCACTCTTGATTTTACATGCTGAACCAAGTTTTGACTGAACATTAAACTCTTTCCAAGTTCATTTCTCAGAATAATTTCCAGGACACCATGGAAAAGCAAATGGACCCTGATGTTCGGTGTGGACAATCATTTGGGTTTGAAATGCTTATTAATCCTTGATTTTAAATATGTGCATGTTAAAATATTTAAATGAATGTGTATTCTTGCATGTTAATTTAAAAGCACTAGTTATAAAGTTGCATGAATCACTGAAGTAGGTTACATTTTATACAGAAGTATAGTAATGAATTTTCAGCATATTAACCCTCCTGTTATGCTCATTTGACAGGAACAACAATGGTGCTCCCGGGTCAATTTGACCCGGTGCATGTTTAATTATCCAAAAGATGTCCGAAAACAAAAAATCCTAACAAACATTGTTAATATTTCATTACTAATTCCATTACTAACTATTCTATCAATATTTAGTGCATTATGTCACTATCCGCTCAATTAGGATAATTCACTCGTTTTTCATTAAAAAAAAACATGTTCAAACTTTTTTAATGTTTCACCACTTTATTACTTTTGAAAGACCAACATACAAAACATAACATTGAAACATAACATTTAAATTTTGTTTTACATACATGCACTGTTTGCGAACCACTAATGAACAAAATGACACAATATGAACAAGGTGTGTGTGTCTGTCTGTCTTTATGTCGACACAGCACATGAGTGACATGTCATCACACTGTGCTTTGTGCAAATGAATTTTCCACATTTCGCACAGGTCATGCTTGTCTTGACATCATCAGATGGCCTGCAGACCTGGCACCTCTTCCTCTTTCTTCTCCCCTAAGCAGCAACCTAGAACCAAGAGGACCATGATTACTTTACTATGCTGTCTTTTTGCTGATCCCAAGACACACACAACGCACTGTCATACACTAATATATACACACAAACACTTACTTACCTCACGCACTGGTGTACTTGGTGCAGTCCTCTCCTGGATCTCCCTCACCATGGCTGCAGCGGCTGGGGTCCTTGTCAGGTGCTCCCTCCGTTGGATGTGCGGTGTCACAAGCGCCTTCCCCAGCTCCTTGAGAAAGATGTGCCTCTTGTACAGCTTTGACACATTCCAGTCAGGAAAGATCTCAGTTCAAACGACAAATGCGTTGTAGGCTGATACATCGATCATGTTATAAAAGATGACTAATGGCCAGCGTGCAGTCATTCGTTTGGTGCTGTAGGACCCTGTTACTTTGTCCAAGTTGTCTACCCCCCCTTTGGTGGCATTGTAATCCAGGATCATGCTTGGTTTCTGGTCCTCTCTTGTGCTTATTTCTGCATTTTTGTGCAGAGTGCTCATGAGCACAACATTTTTTCCCTTTTTGGGGCAGTAAGACACTAGGGCTGTGGTGTCTGTGAAGGCAAACATGGAAGATTGAGGGGTCCTGTTCTTGATTACCAGCAGCTCAGCAAGGTGTTCAGCCCTGTTCTTTCGGATAGTTCTGATCATTGTGAGCTTTCTCTTCAGAAGCTCCTGACCCAAGTTGTAGTTAGTGAAAAAATTGTCACAGGTTATGTTGTGCCCCTTTAGACCCTGTGCCAGGTCGAGCACGACCCTTGTGCCCTGATTCTTCTCCGGGGCTCCTCCAACCGGCTTTCCAGTTGTAGCGTGAAATAGTGGAATATTAATAAATATGAATATGATCAGGTATGAATTATTTAATTTCTATTGATGTATTGGAATCTGAGATCAAATCTCGTTTCGTATACATCAGAAAAGTAAATAACACTCGTAGGGGCACCAGCTTCTATCTCTAAGAAGCAATTTAATCTTTAATTTCACTTTATACCTGTTTAATCACTCAATAAATTAATCAATAATCAGTCTCAAAAATTTTCCGTGAATTCAATACCTGTGCTTGAACAGACTCAGAATGAAATAAATTCTCAACAACTTCTCTCATTTTCACATATTTATTAAACGAAATGATTAACAGACATTGCAGTAATTTCATTAATCATAAAATCAATCTTGTAAATGATAGATTAACAATGTCAATATTTTCGGAACCAGGGTTAAACTGAGAAATGAATCTCTATCAGTTTGAGTTAACAGATTATGGAAACAACGCAAATTTATGGAGAAAGTTTACTAATTATATGAAAAGTCCTGGATTAATCTTAAGAAAATAAAAACGGAATTTTAATAAAAAGAAGAGTTATGTTAAGGGCTTCTTAATTTGCATCTGATTAGATATACAAATTATTACCGAACCTCAGACGTTTAATTCAGCAGATGAATTAAAGTTACAGCTCACGTGATCCCTCGGTGATGATGGTTCTTTCGTCGTCCTCAGCCCAAGATTTCGTGGACGTTAATATCTGCCTGCAGATATTTTCAGGGTCCACATTTCGACCTTTAAACTCAAGCGGTCGAAGAGGCTGGATTCTGGGCTGTATGACCCACAGTTGAAACTGGGTTTGGAGCCAGATGATGACGACGCTTCTTCAGCGTGTGATGAACAGCTGCGCATTGATTCCTCAGCTGCACGTGATGTGGAGAGCTGCGTCTTCTAAGAGGCCTTCGATAATAATTAATTAAGGATATCTAATCCAATCTCAAATTAAAGAGTTTCGGACTTTAGATAAAAATAGTAGCTTCTGGTGGGTGCTTGGTCAAGAAAAATATTATAAAAATAAAGTCAAGATTAAAGTTTACATTAAAATTAAACAAATGGTGATTTTACAGAAAGTTTAACAAAGAAAAAGAGATGAATAAAAATTGGAGTTTAACTCCGATTAAGAATTGAGCTCAGAGAAATAGGAATTCCTAGGCATTTAAGAGAAAAAGGAAAAACATTAAAATACAAAGTTACATAAACAAATTACGAGTTATCTGCTCTGTGTTCAGAAAAGCGGCACGTGGTAGAGTCTTTGTTCAGACGGTCCTTTGTTCTTCCTTGCTGTGTGTAGACAATAGAGAGAGATGAACGTCCAAAGAGATGAATCAGTGAAAAGGGCGAAGAGAAAAAAAAGCTGAAGCAGGGGTCTCCCTCCTATTATATAAGTTCTGTTGAGCATCCGCGGGCTTCCGGACTGACCGGAATCTCAGCCAATGAGAGTCCTTCATGGGAGGCCCGATGAACCTTTAGTCCAATAACAAACAGTCTACAAGGGACCAATGGGATGAAGAATTGTTGTCATGCAGAGATTGGCTGCTGGAGTCACATGGTTTTAGAGGCAAATTTCTGATACATTGGAATATACACACTTATGTATAACTAAACTAACCTTAGTGTATCTTATAAGCAGTGCTTCTAAATCAACATGCAGGAATAAACATTCATTTAAACATTAACATGCATATATATATATATATATATATATATATATATATATATATATATATATATATATATATATAATCACAGATTTATGCATTTCACACATATTATTGATTTTCCACATTAAAAACATCAGAGTCCATTTGCTTTTCATAGTTCTGAAAAGAAGAAGGTTTAGAATTGAGTTTGTAATAATGTACTTTAAAGTTCACTGGTTAAATCCAGCATGTCCCAGAGTTTAAGGAAATTTTATTGAGTTGTGGGTCTGTGTGGCCAGGTCTGTTGCATGTTTATGGGGGCAATAAACCAGAGCCGGACATTGGGGAAATTCCTTAGGCTGGTTTTAACAAAGGAATGGGATTTCAGCTCCGGCCTGGAGGAAGAAAATCCATTTTTTGACTGTCTTACTCCTGGGTGAAACAAAATGTCTTTAAGCAGAAGAATAATTATTGCTGAGCCAAAGTGAGATGACACTACACAGTGTAAACCTGCATGTTCAATGCATAGCTGGTGTTTGCATCACATGCTGCCCAGATTTTTATTCCATATTTAGCTGGTTTGGAAGGCATATATTGCCTAAATGGGCAGTGACCTCTGAATGCCACCAGCCTTTCATCTACTGTGATATTAGGGCCTGGGTTATAGAGTAGTGGAAGTTGTTCTACCCACTTGTCCCACACTGTCCTAATAGCTGCCAGCTTGTCTCTCTCCCGTTTACCAGCCCTTGTCTCTCGATTATCAAATCGGATTACTCTGGAGAAAATGCGAAAAGTCTCCAGAGACATTGTGGCTCGAAATATCGGCCTCCCTGTCTCTGCATCCCACAGACTGGCTGTTGATTCATCCTTCAATTTATAGACCCGAGCCAGGATGAGGAGCCCCAAATACGCATCTAAATGTGTTTTGTCCAGCTCCTTCCACTTCTCCCCAAAAACATGCCTCCCTTCTAGATTAGTCATTTCCAGAATGATTTTCTGTATTGAATCTGGCATGACCAGCTCAAAAGCTGACTTGATGTCAGTCACACGAGTCACTGCCATCCTAGTGGGCCCTGGCACTGTCTTTATTATGTTTTCGGTAGACAGTTTTGCCTTACACACATTTGGGGATGAAGACCAATGTATTTCACCATTTTTTGACATAAATGTCTTGCTTGGAGGAACAGGAATAGCTATTCCCTCATCTGGTTCAAAATCAGAATCATTAGAATCAGAATTTAGCTCAAGATAGTCTTCATCTTCAGACACATCCTCCTCTATTTCACTGTCATGATCAAAGATGGCTTCCAGAGCCTCCTGGACTGTCATCCTTTTGCTTCTGCTGCTCATTTTGTAAAGGTCTGCCTGACAGTGTAATGTTGGTAGGACTCCCATGCATAGAAGCTTTTATATGTTTTGCCCCTCCCCTGTTGAGTGTCCACTGAATATGGGTGGAATTTTCCCACGAGAACATAAATGGTTCCCGTCAAAAGTCATAACACCTGCACCTGTGTGTGTGTGTGTGTGTGTGTGTGTGTGTGTGTGTGTGTGTGTGTGTGTGTGTGTGTGTGTGTGTGTGTGTGTGAAATATGTTGCAATAAGGTGTAAAGAAAGAAATAGTCTGACATTTCTGACACCCTTTTACCTCCAGTTTCACATTGACCCAAACAGTATCTATGTGATATAAACATGTAGGGGGTGATTGCAAATATGTGAGATGAACCATTTTCATATTATATGTTGATTACACTAATTAAGGCAAGCAGAAGAAGTTTCATACTGAAAAAATACTTTTATTTTTCCTAGATGTTCAAACTTTAAAACGGGTCAATTTGACCCATAACATAACAGGAGGGTTAAGATATGTGTGTCACTCTAGAGGAAAGTTTCCCCAAGTCATATGACTGGGATCTGCCAGTCTCTGCTTAGCAACATCTCTCTCAACATCAATATTATTGGTTGTTACAGACAAGGGACCCTTTATTCATTAGACTAAGGTTCATAAAACCCACCCACAAACGAAGACTGTTGGTTTAGGCTTATGTCAATCACCCTAACGGTGCAAAAGTTGTCTGAGTTATAAAGAGGGGAGACGCCCTCCTTCAGATCAGAGCAGTATGAGAGTTTTTGTCCGTTCAGTTTTGGTATTGTCTTGAGAAAGTCTCTGTGTGTTTTAATGTTTTTCTTTAAACATCTAGGAATTAATTACTTCTTTCTTGAGCTCAAACTTCGTCACATGGAGTGAAACTCCATGCTTCCCAGATGTTCCTGTGCTTCTAACTTTTTATCCTGTTAAATGTTTTTCTTAAATCCACCGTGTGTTTTGTGTTTTAAAGAGACTGACCTATCGCTCATTTCCACACTGGAAGCTGTTTTCAACTCCACAAAGTCAGAAAAATATCTTTTAATTTTGCCATTGGGATCAGATCTTCAATTACTTTCAAATTCCCTGGGAAAGCCACTTGCCAATGAAGAAGGAGAAAAAGAAGCCTCATCTCGCCATTACCGCGGCACTGAAGAAGCCACCATCGCCATCTTTGTTTTAACCTAAGCTCCAACTGTTATCGCCGTCAAAATCTCATCTTGTGACTATGGACTTTGAAAGCTGCTGTACCTTGTCCGAATATCTGCTGGCAAGATATTCTGGTTTTGGTGCTATCTGCAAATAAAGTTTCAGGAGGAGCCTCAACAAAAGGACAACGCAAGGAGTCACGTGAGCTGTATACTTTGTTCCATCTGCTGAATAAAACGTCTGAGATTTGAGAATAATTCAGCATCTGATCAGATGCAAAATTAAAAGAGAAGTAATATAATTTTTCTTATTAAAATTCCACTTTTACTTTCTTAAGAGTAGTCCAGAATTTTTCAAATAATTAGTTAATTTTCTCCATAAATTTGCATCCAATATTATTCATAGTTTTCATTTCAACTCTTCCAAATTCATGCTAAAGTCCATGGTTTTATAGATGTGCTCACATTGTTACGCTATCCTCAGTTACAAATTTAATGTGATGGTTAATGTCTCCCAGCTGGTCTGGGAACGCCTTGGTATCCCCTCTGAAGAGCTGGAGCAGGTGGCTGGGGAGAGGGAAGTCTGGGCTTCTCTGCTTGAACTGCTGCCTCCGCAACCCGGACCTCCGGAAAAGCGGTAGAAGATGGATGGATGGATGGTTAATGTTGATCATTTCACTGTTTACAAGTTATCTGAATGTGATGTCATTTAATCAGCTTCGTTTAAATAAATCTGTAAAATGAGAGAAGTTGTTGAGTATTCTTTATCTGTGTCTGGTTTCTAAGCCCCAGTGTCAAATTCACTAATGTTTTGAGACTGATTGATTGATTTAATTAATTGATGATTAAACAGGTATAAAGTGGAATTAGTTAATAAATTGCTCACAAGAGAGTGAGCTGGTTCCCCAGCGAGTGATAGATATTGTTTTCTGGTGTGTATGGGTGAACTGGAAGGTGAATTCCCATTCCCGCATACTTTTCCAAGTTTAAATTAAATAATCTTTACACCTGATCATAATAATAAATTAAATATTGCTACATAAGAGACTGTTGGTGGAAGCCATGGTCTTTGGCATCTCACCTCCAAACTGACCAGAACCTGTACCAGTTTAGTGTTAGCTAAATGCTATATTGATACAACACATGTACCATCTTTTATGTTTGTAATAAAGTTTGTGTTTGGTTTGACTCCTGCCTCCACTGTCCTATTTCCAGAAATAACAATGCCTAAACACATTTACTGCATACATTACTCCAGTGTTTTCTATACAGATCAGTGCCTATAATGCAGTTTTACCTTTAAATAACACTGGTCAACACTAAATTTATTGTCTACGTTTGTTTTTTAGCTGATTTAGGACAATTTTGATGTGCTTAATCCAAAAATCGCATTGGTTTTGCTCAATCAGGTCAACTGTTTGAATTATGGCCAAATGTTTTAAACATTTTTGTTTACATGTACGGGTATTTTCGCTTTATATGATGCAAAATTCTTTTTTATGTCTTGAAATTCTCTGAATTGTGAACAATGATGACATAACATTCAATTTACATGTACTTACCTTTATATAAAGGTAAGTACATGCACAGTACTAAGTAAGTACTAAGTACAGGTTTTCACTTAGCACATGATCGAAAGAAATGGATGTCATTTTCAGATTCAGCAGTGCAAAATTGTCTTAAATCAGTTGAAAAAACATGGACAACTTAAAAAAAAATTATTTTTGTAACCCTGTGTAATCTAACAGATCGGTTGGAAAAGAGTGCTTCTTGGAGACCAGCGCCTCTTCCTGTGTGGCATACAGGATGAGCCCCTGGCCTGCAATGAACAGCCCAAAATATCAGTCAGAATTAACTATCTTCGATATATCTTCTAATCACCATATGTCAAGGTCTTACCTCATAAATATTTTGAGAAGTAATCTGTTTATACATTAGGGATGAACATCAAAATCATCAAAACATCAACATCAAAAAATCTAAACTACTGCTAAAATGCCTCTGATAATTTAAGCAGAAACCTGTTTCAGTTTTAATGAGAACCACAGTCCATTGACATTTTTGCACAAACATTTGCATGTTACAGCAGCAACAGAAAACTTTAGTGCTGATGCCAACAGGTTTGAATTACCTGGGAAAACTGGGGTATGCCCCCCACTTTCATTTCTCAACCTGCTGGTGATGTTGCCTACTTGCTGAGTCTGCTGTGCCTGCATTAATCGAGTGAACCAGTTTTTATGGGTAAACATACTGTATGAATTACTCACCGGAACTGTAGTGGAAGCCAGAAATCCCCAGCTGAACCACCCGCCTGAGTAGCAAACAAGCCCCGCCCACTTGGTTCATCCGACTCTCAGTTCAGTCAGTGGTAGACAGTTAGAGTTCCAGTACAACACTGAGTGATTTGGTGTACCACAGATCTTTTTAGCTTGACTCAGTACGTTCAGTGAACTGTGGATCCCATCACTAGCCTCCATCCAAGGCTGCCTCTCTTCCCTGGTAATGTGACGTGTCTTCTTTTCCACATAGCTTGCACACGTGAGACAATGCGTAAAAACAAGCGTAGTATGTACGCACAGGATCCGTATTCTGATTGTGTTTGCTAATATATTAACTTAGCCACCTAATGAAGGGGTCAAATTATCGTACATTATGGGATTTTTGAAATTGTTGATCGTACATCATACAGAGGGCAAAACTATCGTACAAATATGATAATTATTGTACATCTGGTGACACTGCCCCTGTTCAAATGCGAGGCTTTTGTGATGTAAAAAAAATGAGACCAAGACAAATCATTTCAACACTTTTTCCACCATTAATGTGACCTATAACCTGTACAACCCAAATAAAAAACAAACTGAAATATTTTAAGTGAAAAAATAAAAAATAAAAAACTTACAGTAACCTGGTTGCATAAATATGCACACCCTTAAACTATTACTTTGTTGCAGCACCTTTGACTTTTATTACAGCACTCAGTCTTTTGGGGTAGGAGTCTATCAGTGTGGCACATCTTGATGTGGCAATATTTGCTCACTCTTCTTTGCAAAAATGCTCCAAATCTGTCAGATTGTGAGGGAATCTCCTGTGCCCAGCCCTCTTCAGATCACCTCACAGATGTTTGATCGGATTCAGGTCTGGACTCTGGCTGGGCCATTCCAAAACCTTAACCTTCCTCTGGTGAAGCCATTCTTTTGTTTATTTGGATGTATGCTTTTTTCATTGTCATGCTGAAAGATGAAGTTCCTCTTCATCTTCAGCTTTCTAGCAGAAGCCTGAAGGTTCTGTGCCAACACTGACTGGTATTTGGAACTGTTCATAATTCCCTCCACCTTTACTAAGGCCACAGTTCCAGCTGAAAAAAAAAAAAAAAAACAGCTCCAAAGCATGATGCTGTCACCACCATACTTCACTGTTGGTTTGGTGTTCTTTTGGTAATGAGCAGTGTTGTGTTTGCACCAAATATACCTTTTGGAATCATGGCCAAAAAGTTCAACCTTGGTTTCATTGGACCATAACACATTTTCCCACATGCATTTGGGAGATTTCAAATGTGTTTTTGCAAAACGTAGCTTGGCTTGGATGTTTTTCTTTGTAAGATAATGCTTCTGTCTTGCACCCTACTCCATAGTGCAGACATATGAAGAAGATGGGAGATTGTTGTCACATGTACTAAACAGCCATTGCTTGCCAGAAATTACTGCAGCTCCTTCAAAAAATTGGTGAATCTGTGTATTTCCTGTTCAAATTCAAAGCAGAGAGGTGAAGTGATGCTGGAGCAAAAGGAACCTCAGATGATTGCACAATCCTTCACAAACTGGAATGAGCTCATACAATATGTGTGTTCCTGTTGCCATCTCTCTGTATGCCAACACAATACTGTTTGTAGCCATTTTTATTGTGTGTCCTAACTTTCCATAGTGTAGAAAATGTCCTTCATGTCCTTTTAACATTTGCAGTCTTCCTTATCTGACATAAAACTTTAGTTAAAAATCACCATAAGAGGCTGCACACTACCATTGCCATAACGGGGGGGGGGGGGGGGGGGCTTTTGCACCATAAGCACAGGATTTTTTAAAATAAAACTAAATAAAGACATTTTTAACAAAGTCACAGTGATTTTTGTCCAGAAGGATAGGCAAATTTATTTCATCTACAAGTAAAGGTTAGACCAACCCGGCCACAGGGGGTGCACAAGCCAGTGTACTCCTAGTGCCGGTCCCAAGCCCGAGTAAATGGGAAGGGTTGTGTCAGGAAGGGCATCTGACATAAAACCTTTGCCAAATCAAACATGTGGATCATGACGAATGAGACTTTCATACCGGATTGGTTGAAGCCCGGGTTAACAGTGACCGCCACTAGTGCTGTTAACCGATGAGGTGCTGGTGGAAATTGAGCTACTGTTGGTCAAAGATCGAGGAGAAGGAGAGGGGGAAGACATGTTAGGAGGGAGGGAGAGAAAAGTAAAGATAGAAGTGTGGAAGTGAAAGTAGGGATGTTAAATGTAGGGACTATGACTAGTGAAGTCAGAAATTTTGCTGATATGATGGAGAGAAGAAAGGTAGATATCTACTGTATGTTCAAGAAACCAGATGGAATGGAAACAAGGCTAGGAGCATTGGAGATGGATTTAAACTGTTCTACCATGGTGTAAATAGGAAGAGAAATGGAGTAGGAGTAAAGGTGCGTTCACACCAAACGCAAATGAGCAAATTTTTTGTGCAGCACGATTACATTATAAGATAAGCCTTTATTAGTCCCACAATGGGGAAATTCCAGGATTGCAACAGCACAGGGATAGCAACACTCAGAGCAACAATCAGAAGACAAGAAAAAACAAGAGCAGCGAATATACATATGTACATATAAATATCTAAATATATAGACACACAGTGCGGAGCATTGTAGCTAGATGGAATAAATATATAAATATATAAATACACACAGTGCGGAGCATTGTCGCTAGATGGAATAAATATATAAATATATAAACACACACAGTGTGGAGCATTGTAGCTAGATGGAATGAAACAGCATAACCGTCTACTCAGTTATCCTACATGGAATGATTATGTATCCATACATATTGTCGCCCTCCGTAGCGACCGGTATTTTCCTAGTTGTATACCGGAGGGGACCATTGTGTAAGTCTATTGCGTCTTTTGCATTCAGTACTATTAGGTTGTCACATCATTTTCTATCTCTGCGAGCAGCCCTGCTTAGGTTATACAGTCTGACAGCCGCAGGTAGGAAGGACCTGTGAAACCTCTCAGTTGTGCACCTAGGATGATGTAGTCTGCTGCTAAATGAGCTCCTCGGTGCATTCAGTATGTCCTGCATAGGGTGGAACTCGGACTCCAGCAGAGATGACAGTTTAGCCACCATCCTTCTCTCTCCCATCTCCTCCACTGGGTCAAGGCGTTGCCCCAGGACAGAGCTAGCTTTCTTGATCAGTTTGTTCAGTCTCTTCCTATTGGCTGCTGTAACGCCACTGCCCCAGCAGACCACTCCAAAAGTGATGGCTGATGCCACCACCGTGTCGTAGAATGACTTCAGCAGCGCCCCTTGTACACCAAAAGACCTGAGTCTCCTCAGTAGGAACAGCCTGCGCTGTCCCTTCTTGTAGAGTGCATCAGTATTGTGTGACCAGTCTAGTTTATTGTTCAGATGAACACCCAGGTACTTGTAGGATGTCACCATCTCGATGTCAGTTCCCTGTATATTTACTGGTGCTGTGAGGGGTTGTCCTTGCCTGCGGCAGTCCACCACCAGCTCCTTAGTTTTCCTCGCGTTGATCTGGATGCAGTTCCGATGGCACCAGTCCACAAAGTCCTGGATAAGCCCTCTGTACTCAGCTTCATCTCTGTTGGAGATGAGGCCAACGATCGCAGAGTAGTCAGAGAACTTCTGTAGATGGCAGTGTGTTGTGTTGTGTGAGAAGTCCACAGTATAGAGGGTGAACAGGAAGGGAGCCAAAACTGTTCCCTGGGGGGACCCCGTGCTACCGATGATCGTGTCGGACACACAGTCCCGGGTTCTCACAAACTGTGGCAGGTTTGTGAGGTAGTCCAGGATCCATGATGACAGGTGCTGGTCCACCCCTGCGCACAGCAGCTTGTCCTTCAGGATCATCGGTTGGATGGTGTTGAAAGCACTGGAGAAGTCAAAGAACATGATCCCCACCTCATTCCTGGGCTTCTCCAGGTGGGACAGAGAATGTTGAAGGAGGAAGCTCACCACATCCTCCACCCAATGCCATGCTGGTAGGTGAACTGGAGTGGATCCATCGCTGGTCCCACCAGGGGGCGGAGGTGAGCAAGGAGCAGTCTCTCCAAGGTCTTCATCATGTGGGACGTCAGGGCCACTGGTCTGTAGCTGTTCAGATCTTTGGGGTGGGAAGTCTTTGGTACAGGTACCACACAAGATGTTTTCCACAACTGTGGTACCCTCCCCAGCTTCAGGCTCAGGTTGAAGATGTGCTCCACAATCCCACACAGCTGGTCTGCACAGGACTTGAGGAGCTTTGCGCTGATGCCGTCCGGTCCCGACTCAATGTAACTCAATGTAAACACGTGGACAGACATGAATTATGAGATGCAGACTGGCGAAGTTATCTTTAAAACTTCTGCAGCTATGTTCAACCTGCTGTGGAAATTCCCAAAATAACATCATGCTTATGTTTACATTATCCGACCGAGGGCTCACCTGAAAATGTTGTCTTAAGCCTCCAAAAGTTCACAAGATGAGGGGTGTTTACATTGCTAGCTTGCTAGGACAGCCGTGGCCGGAAACCGTGAGTAAATAACTCCAAAAACCTGATTCAGCTGAAGAGTTCCCAGCCCTTCTGTCTCCCGGTGAGTGAGTTTAATTTTCTAACTAGTTTACTCTGCAATGGTGATAATTTTACTCTGTTCGCCAGCTAGCTAGCTGCTAGCAGAGCTAGCTAGAACACGAACGTGCAACGATGAAAATTCACGCATACTTGCGTCTTCCCATTCACTTTGTATGGATTTGCGCCGCCCGTTTGCGTTTGGTGTGAACACGGCTTAATTGTGAAGGAAGAGTACGTGAAGACTGTTCAAGAGGTAAAGAGGGAGTCAGACAGAATCATGAGTTTGAAGCTAGAAGTCAAAGGTGTGATAGTGAATGTCGTCAGTGCGTATGCCCCACAAGTTGTATGTCAGGTAGAAGAGAAAGAGGAATTCTGGAGTAAGTTGGATTAAGTGGTAAAGAGTGTTCCTGGGGGGAGAGAGTGGTGATTGGCGCAGACTTTAATGGACATGTAAGTGAAAGGAACAGAGGTGATAAGGAGGTGCGGGGTTGGTATGGTCTTAAGGAAAGAAATGCGGAAGGACAGATGGTTGTTAGGGGGATGGAAATGGCAGTAACGAACACGTACTTCAAGAAGCGAGAGGAACATAGGGTGACTTACAGGAGTTGAGGAAGGTGCACACAGGTGGATTACATCTTATGCAGAAGGAGAAATCTGAAAGAGATAGGAGACTGCAAGGTGGTGGCAGGAGAGGATGTACAGTGGTGTGAAAAAGTGTTTGCCCCCTTCCTGATTTCTCATTTTTTTGTATGTTTGTCACACTTAAATGTTTCAGATCATCAAACAAATTTAAATATTAAACAAAGATGACACAAGTAAACACAAAATGCAGTTTTTAAATGAAGGTGTTTATTATTAAGGGTGAAACAAATCCAAACTTGCATGACCCTGTGTGAAAAAGAGATTGCCCCCGAAACCTAATAACTGGTTTGGCCACCCTTAGCAGCAACAACTGCACTCAGGAGTTTGTGATAACTGGCAATGAGTCTTTAACAGCGCTGTGGAGTTTTGTAATTCTGGCCAACTCATCTTTGCAGAATTGTTGTAATTCAGCCACACTGGAGGGTTTTTGACCATAAACCACTTTTTTAAGGTCATACCACAGCATCTCAATCAGATTCAGGTCAGGACTTTGACGAGGTGACTCAAAAGTCTTCATTTTGTTTTTCTGAAGCCATTCAGAGGTGGACTTGTTGGTGTGTTTTGGATCCTTGTTCTGCTGCAGAACCCAAGTGCGCTTCAGCTTGAGGTCATGAACAGATGGCCGGACATTCTCCTTCAGGATTTTTTGGTAGACAGCAGAATTGATGGTTCCATCTACCACAGCAAGTCTTCCAGGTCCTGAAGCAGCAAAACAGTCCCAGACCATCATACGACCACCTCCATATTTTACTGTTGGTATGATGTTACTTTTCTTAATTGCAGTGTTACTTTTACGACAGATGTAATGGGACACACATCTTCCAAAAAGTTCAACTTTTGTCTTGTCAGTCCACAGAGTATTTTCCCACAAGTCTTGGGGATCATCAAGATGTTTTCTGGCAAAACTGAGATGAGCCTTTATGTTCTTTTTGCTCAGCAGTCATTTTTGTCTTGGAATTCTGTCATGCAGGCCATTTTTGCCCGGTCTCTTTCTTATGGTGGAGTCATGAACACTGACCTTAACTGAGGCAAGTGAGGCCTGCAGTTCTTTGTTTGATGTTGTGAGGTCTTTTGTGACCTCTTGGATGAGTCATTGCTGCACTCTTGGGGTAATTTTGGTCGGCCGATCACTCCTGGGAAGGTTCACCACTGTTCCATGTTTTCACCATTTGTGGATAATGGCTCTCACTGTGGTTCACTGGAGTCCCAAAGCTTTAGAAATGGCTTTGTAACCTTTTCCAGACTGATTGATCTCAGTTACTTTGTTTCTCATTTGTTCCTGAATTTCTTTGGACCGCAGCATGATGTCTAGCTTTTGAGGATATTTTGGTCTACTTCACTTTGTCAGACAGGTCCTGTTTAAGTGATTTCTTGATTGAGAACAGGTGTGGCAGTAATCAGGCCTGGGTTTGGCTAGAGAAATTGAACTCAGCTTTGCCAAGATGTGATAAGCCACAGTTAATTTATGTTTTAACAGCAAGTGGGGGGGGGGCAGTCTTTTTTTCACACAGGGCCATGTAGGTTTGGATTTTTTTTTTTTACCCTTAATGATAAACATCTTCATTTAAAAACTGAATTTTGTCTTTACTTGTATTATCTTTGTCTAACATTTAAATTTGTTTGATGATTTGAAACATTTAAGCGTGACAAACACAAAAAATGAGAAATCAGGAAGGAGGCAAACACTTTTGCACACCACTGTAGCTGGACAGCATCGGATGGTAGTCTGTAGGATGACTTTGCAAAGCAAGAAGAGGAAAACAGCAAAGGCAGAGCCAAAGATTAAGTGGGGAAAGTTACAAAAGGAAGAAGGTCACACAGAGTTCAGGAAGGAGTTGATACAGGCTCTGGGTGATAGGGAAGAATTACCAGATGACTAAGAAAGTACTGCATTTTAACCAGATTGTTTAGCACAATCTTGGAGAGTGAGTGGATGCCTGAGGAGTGGAGAAGAAGTTTTTTGGTACCAATTTTCAAGAACAAAGGTGATTCTCAGAGCTTTAGTAACCACAGAGGTATAAAGTTGATCAGCCACACTATGAAGGTATGGGAAAGAGTTGTTGAAGCCAGGTTAAGAGGAGAGGTGACAATCAGTGAGCAGCAGTATGGTTTCATGTCAAGATAGAGTACTACAGATGCGATGTTTGCTCTTAGAGTGTTGATGGAGAAGTATGGAGAAGGTCAGAAGGAGTTGCACTGTGTCTTTGTGGATCTAGAGAAAGCATATGACAGGGTGCCAATAGAGGAAATGTGGTACTGTATGAGAAAGTCAGGAGTGGTGGTGAAGTATGTAAGGGTGGTGCAGGACATGTATGAGGACAGTGAGACGGTGGTGAAGTGCGCTGTAGGAGTGATGGATGAATGGATTGAAGGTGGGGGTGGGATTACATCAGGGATTGGCTCTGAGCCCCTTCTTGTTTGCCATGGTGATGGACATGCTGACAGATCAGGTAAGGCAGGAGTCTCCGTGGACCAGGGTGTTTGCAGAAGACACTGATCTGTAGTGAGAGTGGGGAGCAGGTGGAAGAAAACCTGAAGAGGTAGAGGTATGTTCTGGAGAGAAGAGGAATGAAAGTCAGTAGAAACAGGACAGAATACATGAGTGTGAAGGAGAGGGAGGCAGATGCAACAGTGAAGATGGAAGGGGTAGTGGTAGTGAAAGTAGATGAGTTTAAATACCTGGCGTTGACCATCAAAAGCAATGGAAAATGCACAAGAGAGGTGAAGAAGAGAGTGCAGGCAGGGTGGAGTGGGTGGAGACAAATGTCAGGGGTGATTTGTAACAGAAAGGTAGCAGCAAGAGTGAAAGGGAAGATTTACAAGATGGTAGTGAAACCTGCCATGATGTATGGTTTAGAGATGGTAGCGTTGACAAAAAGACAGGAGGTGGAGCTGGAGGTGGCAGAGCTGAAGATGCTATGATTTTCATTGGGAGTGACTAGGAGGGACAAGATTAGAAATGAGTATATCAGAGGGAAAGCTAAGGTTAAGCTGTTTGAAGACAAAGTAAGAGAGGCAAAGCTGAGATGGTTTGGAAATGTGCAGAGGAGGGATAGTGGAGATAATGAACAAAGGATGTTGAAGATGGAGCTGCCAGGCAGGAGGAAAAGAGAAAGACCACAGAGAAGATTCATGGATGTAGTGAAGGAGGACATGGAGAGGGTTGGTGTTACAGAGGAAGATGCAAGGGATAGGGTGAGATGGAGACAGATGATCAGCTGTGGTGACCCCTAAAAAGAAGAAGAAGAAGAAGAAGAAGAAGAAGAAGAAGAAGAAGAAGAAGAAGAAGAAGAAGAAGAAGAAGAAGAAGAAGAAGAAGAAGAAGAAGAAGAAGAGGAAGAAGAAGATTTTGTCAAATTTGACCATGATTCAGTCTATGAATCAATAAGTCTATGTTCAGCCTATGAACTTGTCAGCCCCCCTTGTACTTACTGCCATCTCACAAAATTTTTTTGTCGTAAGGTAGCCATACGGCACCCCTGTGTGCAACTCACGACACTCTCAAGTCTTTGGTAGGAAGATCTTACAGCTTACGGTACATTTTGTCGGGGTATATACTGTAAGTGGCAGCCGTCCACTCTTCATCTGCCTCCTCATCATGGTCAGACCCCGCTTCAGCACCAACAACAGGTTGTGGCTCTTCAGGACTTGGCAGTGGCTCTTCGCTCCCTCTGTTCTCCTCATCTTCCTCCTTTCTCTTCCCCCCTTTCCTTGTTTTGGTGGCTTCTCCTTGCTGCTCTTTCCTTTGAGTCCCATGTCTCAAATAAGGCTAGTAAAAGCACAGTCGATGCCTTAAAACAGAAATATGAAATTTTGCAGCTGTTTTCTCCTCGAAAACATTGTGCTTAGTGACGATTTGTACGGCATGTGTGCAGCCTACCCCAAAGAACGCTTTAAATGTTGCATGAATGATGTACTTTCACCTTATGAGCCCCTCACTACTGTCTTACACACACTGTATGAATCTCCATATGAACAGGGATTCGTACAACATTTCCTGCAGCTGCTGTAAGGGGCCCTCAAGAGCAACTTAAGGTGTTTTGCTGGATTCTCCTACGGCTTCCTTAAGTAGGCTGTATGAAATGGTCCAAAGGTCATTCTTATGGTGTTCTCAGCCCTTCGTAAAGGATTTTGTGACTGTAGCATTAACTACAGAGCTTATAGTAAGTATGTGTAATAAAAGATTTTTTTTTTTTTTTTTGCCGATAACCATCAATCCATCTATCCATCTTCTACAGCTTAATCCTTTTCGGGTCACGGGGCGGGGGGGGGGGGGGGCTGGATCCTATCCCAGCATCTTTGGGCGAGAGGCAGGGTACACCCTGGACAGATCGCCAATCCATCGCAGGGCCAACACAGAGAGACAGACAACCATTCACTCTCACAGTCATACCTAAGGACAATTTAGAATCCCCATTTTGATGCCAATTTACCTAACTTGCATGTTTTTGGCATGTGGGAGGAAACCGATGAAATCCCGGAGTAAACCCACACAGACACGGGGAGAACATGCAAACTCCAAAGAGATCACTGTTGGTCGGGGGCTGGGATCAAACCCAGGATCCCCCGGCAAAGAGTGAGTTGCTGTGCTGCCACAGTGCTAACCACTCCGCCACCGCGCCGCCCCTATACCAATATTTTAAAAATAGTTTTTGCTAATGTGATACTAATATGCACACATTGTTTCCAACTACTGACATTTCTTTTGCCTTGCAGCGATGATTAACAGTCAAATAAAGACACATTCCCCGTGGAAAATAAGGCAACTACCGTACTGATATTTTATATGGCCCTATTTCTTGATTAAGTGTTTGGTTTTCCAAAACATCAGAAAAGGTAGAAAACATTTTAAAAATAAATCACTGGTCACTTTAGAACTTAAGGTGATCCTCTGAAATGTTATATCCTCCCCTAAATTAAAAAAAAACCCATAAAAATTTACTTTAATTATGCCATTATCAAAGTGGTTGATTAATTTTGTGTGTGTGTTAACTGAACAAGGATTACAAGACTCCAACTACATTGTAAAACCTAACAGTACTTCTTAATTATATAAATACATTAACATAATTTAATTCTTCAAAAAATTGGAGTCACTCATTTCTACAAATTTAGCCTTCCTAAAAATACATATGTAATAACTCAGTTGCTGTGAGTGTGCTTGCATTTTGGGGGCATTTTAAGTATTAGTGACATAATTCCAGCTTGTTGCATTTACTCATTTCATCTGCGTTAACTTTGACATTGCTATAAAATGATTGCTATTTGTTTTTTATTCAGGGGTTGAAATTATCAGGCTGTGCTCCAGTAAACCAGTAATCCAGATAGTTTTATGTTCCTTTAAAATGCCAGTAAAGAGATGCAGTTCTGTAATCCTCGTTTTGTAAACACACACAAAATTAATCAACCACACTTTGATAGTGGCATAAAAAAAGTAAATTTTCTTTTTTTTATAATTGGGGACATAACATTTGACAGGATCACCATAAGTTCTAGAGTGACCAGTGTTGCTATATTCTAATGCTTTGAAAACCAAACACTTAATCAAGGAGCAGGGCCGTTTCCTGTTGTTGGGGGGCCCAATGCAGGATTGTGTTTGGGGTGTCGTTTTTTGTAAAGCAGAAAAACGTGCTTGATAGCAGTGCATCAGTCTGGTACACTTTAACCCCTTGCACTCTGGTTAATTTCCCTAAAAACGCCAAAAAATAGCGTACCCAAAGTGAATCAAAAGCTGTTCTTCAACCCTTTGCAGCATCTTCATGGGGTTGGTCTCATTTAAAAGAAAACACTTTGAATTTTTTGGAAAAACAGTCATAATCTCTCTAAGTGCTCCTGCCACTGAATAACAGTCATCTAAACATACTGAACTTGAAGAAAATAAATTTCACCTATGTGTTTTTTTGGATACAAATGCTTGCAAATAACACACAGCTTCAGATACTGGCTGGAAAATGCAACAGAAATGTAGAACCAAGTGTTATCCAGCTGAGGTCAAAATTTTGTGACAATACCACAAAAAATGAATATATTACACAGCTTTTTTCTTAGGTAGTTCCCAGGCGTTTTTGAACTGTGCCAAATTGTGCCAAATGGCACAGTTTGGAAAAACGTCTGTAACTTTTGAATGATTCAATATAGAAGCTTCATCTTGGGCTCTAATGAAAGGTGAAGGGCTCTGTGTGTGTGTGGTGGGGGGGGGGTTGTTTATTCATTCATGAATGAATGAATGAACAAACAAGCCCCCACACACAAAGAAGCATGCCACGTAAAAAATGTGTGGCTTTTTTTTTTACAAGAAAAAATAACCTACAGTGCACTAAAAATTATACTAAAATATCTGTAATGTAGAAGATAACTCTCCCACCCCGCTACAGAGGACGGACATCGCCCATTGCTACATGACGGAAAGCAGTGACGGTGTGCCGCGGTCTAATACGCACAGTTGCACTAAAATATCTGCAATATATCTGCAATCCGCTACAGAAGAGTAGCTGGGGAGGA
Organism: Pholidichthys leucotaenia; assembly: GCA_020510985.1. Lineage (NCBI taxonomy): Eukaryota > Metazoa > Chordata > Actinopteri > Cichliformes > Pholidichthyidae > Pholidichthys > Pholidichthys leucotaenia. Next base: position 275,531,722 of record CM035840.1, on the reverse strand, counting down.
GGGCTTCACAACATGACGGGGGGGCCGTTCGCAACATGATGGACCCGGACCGCTCTGGTCCGGGTCCGTCATGTTGCGATAACGCACAGTTGTAATTTACCGATCGGTCAAAAGTCATTTGGATAACAATTTTCAGGGATAAAGAATAATTTAGCTTATAACACTTACCTGTCCACAACAGCAGTGTCGCTGGCGAACTTCTCTTCCTCATTGTCAGACGAACATGATGCTGGGCCGCTAGTTACAGACTCGTGGTTCTGGTCATGCAACCCGGTCAAACCATAATTCCATTATCGCAGTTTTGCACTTCCATGATTGCGGTTTTGGCAAACGATTTTTCAAAACAAATAAGAAGAGTAGTTAGAAAAAAAGACTGGCGAACGCCTGTGTGTCACCCAGCCTTACACAAAACAGCTTTCGAACTTCTGTGCTTCAATTGGCTGGCTGTATTCGCAGCCGTTGGTAGGTAGGTCCTTCTTGCTAGGTTTTCAGTCATTGGTTCTTCAAGGTTTCAGAAACCCAATTCAAGGCTCTTATTAGTCGAATGAGAGGTCAATCACATCTAAACCAATCAAAGCACTCCTTTGGCTTTCTGTTCGCGGCTGTGTCTGTAGTGGAAGAACAGAAATGCAGCTTTTTTTTTCAGTGCGCTCTAGGACGCAACGCCCTCGTGCACCCTCGTGCGCCCTCGTGCGCCTTCGTGCGCCTTCGTGCGCTCTAGGATGCAGAGACATGTCCGCCCGCGGTACACCGGAGTGCAACAGGTCAAGAAAACAGGCAAGATTTGTTCATATAAAACTCAGATTAAAGCTCTCAAGTTGACTCAAACAATTTAAACCAACAGAAAATAAAACTAGTGCCTGTCAGTAAATGTCAATATTATGGTGACTCACTACAACCTATGGGACAGGCAGAGTGCTCAGCTTGAGCAATTAGCAGAACAATGAGATGTATGGACCGTTATCAATATGTAGATGTGCCTTGCAGCCTCCTTTGTCCTACAGCCCCGGAGCAGAGAGGAATTCCGGAGCCAGTAATCCTGCTATTGATATGTATGTGTGACTCTCATGTAAATGTCCCATGCATTCCTGCTGTACTGGGATGTTAATATGCCATGCATGCGTTGTCTGTGGCTGAGTATATAAGAGCTCTCTTTCTTTGACGACTCCAGTGCTTGTTGCTGACTTAGAGACGCAGGGCTCACTCCGGCACGCTGCCACAGTGCTGAGTGAGCCTCGTGATGGAGGATGAATAAAGCACCCTTTTAACCTTCAGTTCGCCGTGTCCGCCTGCACTTATTTGATCCTTGCCTCCACACTGGTGACCCTTATTCGTATCCTCCACACTGGTGACCCCGAAGAAAAGAACACTCTGACGACGAACGAATGCAGCCCCCGATGGTGACTCCGACGACAAAAAAACGCAGCTGCCTGACGCGAATGGACTGCCCTCCCTTCTGCCACACGGGAGACCTCGACGCAGAGCCAACTCCAGGCGAACTCCCCAGAGATCATCCACGACCGGGAAAGCTGCAGAAAGCGTCATGGTGCGACCCTCGCCTGAGCTCTGGGAACTCCACGCTGGGACCTGCCGAGGGACAAAGAACATCTGCTCCCTCTCACCGTGCTGTGGATTACAGAGACAGAGGATCGGTCACATCCTCCGCATCCACACGAGCGTGCACGCACCTCGTCCTCTCTCCACGACGGAGACCTCCAGGGCCGGACGGAGAACGCAGCGCGTGGACCAGAACGCACCATGACCCGGCACGAGCGAACGACAGCAACAGCCCGAACAGGGAAGACCATCCGCGCTGACGACGCTGATTTCCAGCAAGCTCCCTGACCCTGACTCACCTCTCGACAGCGGACCATCCACGCACTGAACCCCCACACGTGGGGTTACGAGGACAGCGCAACTTTCAGCTATGTGGTCACTGCGCCAGGCGCGTGCCACGCACGGGACAATACCGGCTCCACAGACTGCCATCGTCCTTCACCGCTGCACATGCCCGAGAAACACGGCCGACCGCCATCCTCGGAAACTTCAGGGCTGCTCATGTACCTGAAGCAGACACGCAGCCCGCACACAGGACTTTGTTTGGGTCTCAGCCACGGCGCACATGGGAATTCAGCCGTCTGCTGTCCCCGAGGGCTTTAGGGCTGCGCCCGCACCTTAAGCCGACACGCCAAGTCCCTCACACAGCTCCAGCTTTTGTTTTTTCTTCATGGCCGCTACGCATCCTCGCAGGACTGAGCCACAAGAGGAGTCAGAGACAAATGTTTCTTCTCACTGCCGCTGTGGATCTCCGCCATGTTTAACGGGAAAGCCCTTCAGCATCGCGGATCCACATGCAATTTTTGTGCGGACCGGACAACTTCGCCATCCCGGGCCGGCACTTGCTACCCCCACCCCCCCTCCACCTTCTCCTGTACAGAGCTTTTCCCGCAGCTCGCTTCCAAAGCCGGCCGATCGACGCCTCAGCCCCCTGCTGAGCCCTCTGGGGGGGAACGGTATGGTGACTCACCACAACCTACGGGACAGGCAGAGCACTCAGCTTGAGCAATTAGCAGAACAATGAGATGTATGGACCGATATCAATATGTAGATGTGCCTTGCAGCCTCCTTTGTCCTACAGCCCCGGAGCAGAGAGGAATTCTGGAGCCAGTAATCTTGCTATTGATATGTATGTGTGACTCTCATGTAAATGTCCCATACATTCCTGCTGTACTGTGATGCTAATATGCCATGCATGCATTGTCTGTGGCTGAGTATATAAGAGCTCTCTCTCTTTGACGACTCCAGTGCTTGGTACTGACTTAGAGACGCAGGGCTCACTCCGGCACGCTGCCACAGCGCTGAGTGAGCCTCGTGATGGAGGATGAATAAAGCACCCTTTTATCCTTCAGTTCGCCGTGTCCGCCTGCACTTATTTGATCCTTGCCTCCACACTGGTGACTCTTATTCGTATCCTCCACAATATTATGATTTGCAATTTCAAAAATTATAACCATAATCATCAAATGAAGGTAGGTACTTTTAAATCTCTCAAAAATAATGCCACCACAAGGGCTGATGGGGAAATGTTAAATTTTTGAAAGTAATAATTATTGTTTTAAAAATGTGACCAGCCATGGGAAAACCAGGAACAAGTTTCCCGAAGGGTATTTTGAGTTTTTTACAAATTCTAAAAGCGTGGAATCTAAGCTTTCCAAAGATATTTGACACATGGGAATCCAAAAAGATTTGAAGATGTGGCCATTTGAATGTTAAGTTAATCCCTTCCACAGCATGTGGGAAATGGGGTGGTGCTTATCTCCGTTTCACTGACCCTAGGCCACTGTAAATAGTGAAAGCTACAGTGGGAGGTCAGTCCTCTGGTAGCTCCGTGTGTTAATTTTCCTTCCTCCATTTTCCTGAGCACCAAGCTAGAAGGCAGAAAGTACCATTTTTATATGGTCTTTGGAATGACCCAGCCGGGATTTGAACTCACAACCTCCTGGTTGTTGGGCAGATGCTCTACCAACTAGGCCACCACTCCTGACCATTTGAAAGTTAGCATCTCTCAAACTACTTCTCTGAGAAAATCAGGTTCAAAGTTTCCAAGGATTGTCACCTTTCAGGGGAGCCAGGTGGGGGGCAGTAACAAAAGCTGGTCATCTGCATGACTTAGCATGAACCCATCCCCCTTACAGTGCTTATCAAATGCAGAAAGACAAGCTGCTTAAGTAGCCATGTGCTTCTACCTGAATGTGCTGCTGATTGGCTGAAATGAATAACAAAGACATGTAAATAGCTAAACAAACTGGATATGTAAATCAGCTGTGGGATCCATGTCCCCAAATCTAGGAAGCAGTCTTGCTGATATTTTCCTCTGAAACTAATCTATTTCAAATGCAAAGTTTATGGTTTTAAAATCTCCCACACTGTTTTTTGAAGCATGGAGTAGCTTCTTCATGATTTCAACAAGCATATTTTGCAAAAAAATGAAAATCACAAATTTAAAAAAAAAAAAAAAGTATTTCTATGTTTTGTAGGAATCACGTTAGGTCGACTTGTTACTGGTTTACTCATGGTGGCTTACAAATGGCAAAGGTTTTGTTACTGGAATATTTGAGTTTTAGGGTGCTTTCACACCTACAGGCTTTAGTTCATTTCAGTTGAACTTGTTTGTTTTTTTTCCGTTAGTGTGGTTCATTTTGTCTGGTGAGAACACAGTAATCACACTCAGGTGTGCACCAAAACAACCATACTGAGACCTCCTAAAAGAGGTGGTCTCGATTCAAATCAACTGCCGAACTCTGGTGTTGTCCTGCACATGAGAATGGGACAGCACTAAAACAGGACCAGCAGCAAACGGTAAAATATTTTATGCCAGTGTACATGACAGATGGATTTTTGAAAATATCTGTGGCTGATTATGTCACGGTTCTGGAGGATTAATGAATATTAACATGTTATTTTCCATCCGTAGCCTCGCTTCATTTTCAAACTGTACAATTTCCCGAAAGTGGTATATGCACGTAATGTAATAAACAATAACCAGGGTGATGAAAAACCTTCATAGATTATGTTGCAATTTGTATTATTTTCTCCCCAGAAATGTATAAATGCACAGTAGTAATTCTATTTCCTGTATTTACCTTTCCTGTTCTTGCGGCAAAAAATCTGACCAATAAGAACAGACAATGTTCTGATGTAAGTCTCGCGGGATTTAACGTGACGGAATTTGGTCCACTTGAATTTTTGCCTGTGTGAAAGGGAACCAAACCAAGGAGAATATGGTACAAAGTAACAAACTTATCAACTGATTTGGACCAAAGTAAATAAATTTAGGTGTGAAAGCACCTTTAGATAACTTTTGAAGCACCCTTAGATAACTTTTGTGTTTGGCACCATAACTGTTATGGCAGTACAAGTTGTCATAGCAGATCCCCTCCCCTTTGTACCACAGTGGCAACTGACACTAAAAGACTGTGTAGCCTTTGTAGCCTGGGGGCGGGGGGGGGCATACTGTACATACACCATATACACTGATCTGTGGAGGAAATGACTATACCAGTTGTGTTTTGTTATGTGAAACTATGGTCACAAATACTGTACCCTTACGAATGGCTGCGAACACCGTATGAATGATTTTTGGACCATTTCGTAATGCCTTCTTAAGACCGCTGTAGGAGAATCCAGTGTTTGTAGACCATTTGTAAGTCTGTGGCCAAGTCAGTCATCTTGTTCAAGATTTCTACGAATGCCCCATGAAAGTGCATGGCTGTACGAATGCCATAGGAACAACGTAAGAACTACGCAAGATGTTGGCAATAAGTATGCCTCAAGAACACCTTTATTTGCTCTTGAGAACAACTTAAGTTGTTCTTGAAGGCCCCTTACAGTGGTTGTAGGAAACGGCTTACTGTTGTGTCTGTGAATGAGGGACAGCGGAGATGATGGCTCTGCTGAACGGTGCCTTTTATTAGCTAAAACTGGTAGTGTATGGAACAGATAAAACAAGCAAATATTAGCAGGGTGCAGGTTGTATATGACTAGAGGCGGCACGCAAAAAAAAAAGTGCTGCCGCTGTCAGTCTCTTATAGACACGGCATGATGACATCAACCATGCCTGCGCCATCATGTCCGAGCTGTGCATAGTGTTATGGCAGTACATAACATTCCCCTCCCCCTGGGAAAAAAACAAACCATTACTAACATTATAAAACAGACATAAGAACAAGCATGAACCTGTACAACCGGGTGGACTGCCGGTAGGCCCTGCATGGTTGAGTGGGTTATTCTACCACTGTGTTCCAATCATGCTCTGTTACAAAATTCAAAATAGAGTTATTCTCAGTTCAACCTTAGGGGCCAATGGCAAGCCCACGGTGGGCACACCCCTGGAGGTGCTGGTTGCAGCGAACCTGGGTGCCCTCTTGCTGGTGTCACTCTCTTGTCAGCAAAGTCCCTGTCCGGGTCCCATACTGGCTGGGTCTTCCCCAGCTTACCAGCTTGGTCTGGGGCAGCTGCTCTTACTTTTCGCAGATGGCTGGTGTGCCATCTCAAACCATCGGCCATTTGGAAGGTAGTTGGCCCCAACTACGCGGTGATCATCATCAGCAGTGACTGGAGCATCTGCAGGTCCAGGCGTTTGGATCGGCGTACCTGAACCCAATAGAATACTGTGAGTGGTGATTTGCTCGGATGCACTCAGCGTTGCTGCTTTCTCATGCCTGTTGTGTCACCGTTTGCAAGAAACATGGGACAGGTGGAGAAATCAATAATCACAGACAGCTGACAAGAGGAGGTGGGGCTAACACACTCACAGAGGGAGACAAAACATATGCAGGGGATCAGGGGAGACATGACCATAACAAACAATGAGCAAACTGAACTCAGATCATAAACAATACTCAACAGAACTGGGAACAGAATCATGGAACCAACAATGATAAACACAGGAAACACAACATAAACCCAAAGCGAGGATGTGGGTTGAGTCTATGCTTTATAGAAGTACAAACAATGACAGAAACTGATGACGTGAGACTCAATTCATGCCCTGACAGTACCTCCCTCTTAAGGGGCAGCTCCCAGAGGCCCAAAGGTTACACCAACACAAAACACCAAGAAAAAAACCTCTCAGGGTGGGCAGTGGTGGTACCAGGACAGGTGGGGCAAAACAAATCCTTTCTATCCCCATAGAGTCCAAAACTAAACAACATAGTTTGTAGGGCATACCCAAAGTCCACAGCCCCAAACCAAAAATAAAAATGAGTCGGGAGGCCTGCCAAAGTCCCAGAGCCACTGGACCAAAGAGTAAGGCAGGTCAGGCGGTCTTCCATAGTCCCAGGGCCACCTGACCAGAAAGCAAGGCGGGTCAGGAAGCCTACCCGAATCCATAAGTAACTTGAGGGATTTTCACTTCCGGCTTTCAGAGAGAGCAGTCACATTTTTTCTCCCTCCTCCTCCTCTCCTGCCTTCCTGACCTAAATCCCAGCTTGCTGCGTCTGAGTGAGTGTCTGTGCCGTTTCTCTTTCTCGCTGATCTCAACCCAAACGGAAAAACGAAAATGGATCTTATAAGCTGGGCTTTAAACGCAATCGACACCACCTTTTCAAACAGAAAATCGGGCCCGGGGGAGCCCAAATGTCCCGCAGGCACTTCAGCTGCGGGTTATGTGAAAGACTCATGGGATAATTGGAGACTCATGTGTCTGTGTGATCTTTCCATCGAAGATGTGGAAGATTTATATTTATTTGGTTTCATGGTCACAGGATACCTTTTGATTGGCCTGGGGGTCTTCCTTGTGTATCGTAAATTTAAAAAACTGGAAGGAGCTAATCAAAAAGCGGACCCGGCTAAGCTTCTCCATCAATTTGACCAGCTTGGAAGAGCGCTGATGGTGGCGAATGCTGAACTGAATCGGAAGGTTGGTTACATCTCGGAGTCGCTGAATGTTCTTCAAGGAATGAATTTAAAGCCAGTGAATGTTAATTTGAATTGTGAAGCACAGAATCGCATGAGAGAAGAAAATCCTACACTCTAATGGCACTTTTCCACAAGTATCACCTTAGCTTTACTTACTTTTACTTTACTCAGTTTCTCGCTCTTTCCACAGTACCCTACACGCTTTAACCGATACGATTTTCGTGCCAGTTTAGGGGCAGGGGACAAGTGAGAAAAAGCGAGGTGTGATTTTTCATCAATCGACTGCTAGCCGCTGATTGGTCAGCGCGTAACGTCACAGAGAGAGCGTCCGTTTTCAGTTTTCAGTTGAAACTGCACGACCGCCATTTGTAATCGGTCACGGAGTGAATATGATATTAATAGAGACAGCATTGTAGGTTAGGTTTTGCGGAAATCTACACCGTGGTCCAACGAAGAGGTGCGGGGTTTTCTCTGCTTGCTGGCAGATCCACAGTCAGAAGAGTGATCCGGACCCTACAGATGACTGCGCAGAATAGAACCGTACTACTGACAAGCTGAATACGAAGTTGAGAGAACCATCCATGGTGAGTGATTTGTAATATTGTGCATCTGTTTGCTTATTTATCCTGTTGGTGGTAAGCTCACTTTTGAGCCATACAGCCCTGTTCTGTGCTGGCTAACTCGTTGTAGCTTACGAATTTTGGCTAGTAGCTAGATAATACCAACTGTTGATTCGCGCTTGTTTTCTCCTAAATATTCGCTTGTGAGAACAAAAGATGAAATATATCAATCCTGGTTATAGTCCTGGTTTTTGTTTTGTATTGCACTTGGTGCTGCGCATTAAATTGTGTGCAATTTAATGCCGTTTTTTTGCTGGCTAACTCGTTTTAGCTAACGAGTTTTGGCTAGTAGCTAGATAATACCCACTGTTGATTCACGCTTGTTTTCTCCTAAACATTTGCTTGTAAGAGCAATACGATGAAATGTATCAATCCTGGTTATAGTCCTGGTTTTTGTTTTGCATTAAATTGTGTGCAATTTAATGCTAGAATGTGTTTCCACATGCCAGGGGTTAGCTTCCCTGTTTATAGTGGATACTGTTGTAGATTAGTTTATTTGACAGGGACAGTGCAATAAACATAGACAATTAATGTTGAGATCACAGGAGCCGAAATCTCAACAATATAAAAGGGCTTTTTCAAACCAGTGATTTATAAAGTCATTCATATAATTTTCTAAAGCGTCAGAAAGAGAAATCCATATATTATATCATTCATTACACAGACCATGATATATTTCAAGCATTTATTTATTTTAATTTGGGTGATTATGGCTTATAGCCCCTGAAAACCCCAAATTCCATTTGGCAAAAAATTAGAATATTACATAAACTTTAAAAAATAGTTTTTAAATAGAAATGTGGGCCGATGAGGTGTTGGTTAATATGGGCTGTAGCCATAATCATCAATATTAAAATAAACACTTTCAATATATCACTGTCCCTGTAATGAATCTATATATGGGTTTCACTTTCTGAAATGAGTGACAAAAATATTGAACTCTTTCATGATATTCTAATTTTTGAGATGTGCCTGTATAAGTGTTGAACTTGCTTGAAAAAACTAAACACCATCCATTTCTGTCGTTCGTCTAGGCAGGAGGGAATCGACCACTCAACAACGGACGTCGCCACTGTGGAAAGTACTGAAATCCTTTGCTTTTATAGGTAAGTGTCAAAACCAAATTAGCACAATTTCCACTTAATGTAAAAGGGACTGAACTGAGATTTATTTGATTGTGTGAGTATTAATTACAGAATAACTGAAAAAGACTGGCGCATCAACTGTAAAATAAACCACTTGTTAATGTATTTATTTGTCAGATCACTTGTGTGATCCTTTGAGTTATGTTCATAACTGTATCTTTTGGGGAATGGCAGTTGTTCAGTCATCAATATAGTTTAGTTTGTATGTGTAGTTTATACTCTATCATCAATAAAGTCATGCAGTAACAGGACACATTACAAATATTTGAGACCCATTGTAGTGCTTCCTTTTATATTTTAGCAATGCAAGTACAAAACACCACCCACACTTGAAGCCAGTGCAAGAAGAGACACTTTTACATTCCAGACAAACTTTTATTGATAAAAACTCCATATTTTGACTGAGCGACTCCATAATCTGTGATGCACACCTTCAGTTAAAGTACTAGATTCCATTCCACTGAATGTATTAATTCATTCTGATTGGTGAGGCCACAGTAAAAGCAGATGACTTTAAATGTAACCCAGCCCTTGTAAAATCGACTTTACATCAGTGCAGCTATATGAAAATTGTGGTTAAATACAACAACGAAGTACTTTATTGTCACATTGGAATCGGAATCGCTGCTGTTTGGTTTTTCTTTTGAATTCTTGGATGGAATATGGGTGGGCAATATAAGCTGCATCTTCAGCCATCACCCATTTCAGATAACCTATGTTGAACTGTGTAATCAGAGGAGTTATTGTTTAATTCGACCTTATTAAATTTTTCCCCCTTTGTTATATTATTGTATTTTCTTTAAATCTATCCGAAATAAAGATTCATTCATTCACATTCCACCACTGGCTTTTAGTAACAAGTGTATTTCCCAAATATGTTTTAAACTTCATTTATTTAACCTCCACACATTTCTGTCTTTTGTCTAGGCAAGAGGGAAACGATCGATCCACCCCAAACTGGACCTTGCGTCACTATTTACAGAGATGCAGGCCTAAGATCTGCTGATCTGAGACCAGTGTGAGCTGCACATCCCAGCTGCTGAGTGACCCAGTCTGACAGTTTGAGTTTTGCACATTCTGAATAATCTGGAATTTGCTGCTGATTGTAATAAACAATTTAGTGACTTATGTGTTTGCATCATGATTTCTATTTTTGTCTTTTAATACACTTGTGGGAAAAGAGTCAATAGTACAAACCATTAATGGGTGACCTTGAAAATAATGACTCATTTTTAAGACATTTATGTCACATGGTGGTAACCTTCACATATAAAAAAGAGACATCTGCAAAAACTTCAGAGGTTTGTCAGTGCAATACTACATGAATGCATGTATAGTACATTGTTGATGCAGAGAATATATATTTCTACAGTATATGTATCGAGTAAATCAAGCATTTTCCATGTAACCTTGTGACTGCATTATTTTAATTGCTTTTAATGCTAGATCAAGTTTGTTTTGGCCTAAAATGCGTCATAACTGTCAAATACATTTTATTATACCAAACTCAGTAATGTTTACTTTTGAATATACATTTTGTGGCTAATATAGTTATTAACCTGGCGATCGAGTTGTGTCAGCTGATCATTTTTTGCTATGACAACATCTCAGACTCAGTGCAGCTGAAGCAGGTACGTCCATGATGTCTCAACAGTCCAGGATTTTCACGCAGATCAGAGCAATTTTTTTCCCACAATATTTTTATTGAACCTTTTTTTTTTTTTTTACAAACAACACACACAGTCAGACACTAACACAAAAGTAATTTAAAAACGAAACAATAAAATGACAAAAAAAGGTTAAAAAACAGAAACTATTAACAAAAACAAGTCAACAATGTTTCTCTGTTTAGGTAATCTATTACATTAGAATACATAATATACATTCACCAGCTTGGAATTTGCAAGGTCACATATTCACCTTCTTCAGAAGTTATGTTTACTTAATTTACATAATCAATGAAAGGTCTCCATATATTCTCAAACACATTTCCTTTGATTTCAGTATGTATGTTATTCTTTCTAGTGGAAACCAAAAGTGAGTTGGTTGTAGTCATTTTTCTAGGGTGTTTTGACGTGTAATTACCCATCCCTGAACACATATGCCTTATAAATATCAAGAGATGGGAAAATGATACTCAAATGACACTCAACATGCAAAATGGTGCTACAGTTGGATTGCCTTTCTTTAAAATTTTTAAAGTTATTTTGTAAGTAAAAGTGGGCTAGGATTAACTGGAAATATAACAAGTTTCCACATATAATTCCAAGGTCAATTGGCAATTCAATCAAACCAAAAAGGAGTTGTTCAGCTGCTGCATTTTTCTGCAGTCATTTTCTACGGTGTTTTAGCATGTAATTTCCCATCCCTGAACACATATCCCTTAAAAATAACTATCAATGGGAAAATGATACACAAAAACAAGAATTTTACTACAGTTGAATTGGCTTTTTTTTAAAGTAATTTAAATTATTTTGTACGTAAAATAGGGCTATGATTAATTGGAAATATAACAAGTATCCACATATAAGTTTTTCATATAAGTTATAAGGAAGTTCTGCAACCACTGTGTGCTTGAGAAGCTGCGGACAACATTCTCCCACCACTGCGAGCTACGGTTTACTGCCCAGGTCCATGGTCTGCAGCGTTGATTTTGCAACAACGCAGCCATCTAGAACACACACACAGCATACATATTAATACTGATAACCTGGCGACATCAAAATGCTGTACACAACAATGACATGATGATAAAATGACAATAGAAAGCATTAAATTACCAAAAACTTTTTCCTCGTGTGCTTGATGTGCCTGATATGCTGGGTAATTAAGCTCTCTGCTTCATATTCCCCAATGGCAACAACGAGTCTCTGGTACAGCTCCAACGTGTGTTTTCTCAATGCACGTCGTCTTCTCCTGTAAAAATCTCTTCTCCGCTTAAAAACATTCATTGTGTTCAAAAGCCAGAGAAGAACCAACGTGGAAATCCTCCGCTCGTAATCCGCCATTTTCTTTGTTGTGAAGACGTCGGTCGCCGGAGATGACGTCAGCAGAGTATGGGGCCGCCTCAATCCCGCCCACTACAGAGTTTACGCGGCTTTACAGGGTTGTAATGGGTCAACAACCCAGGGAGAGAGAAGTAGTGGAGAATCGAAACAAGTAAAAAAGAACTGTGACTATGGAAAAGAGCCATAAGTGTCTGTGCAGATTCGGCCTTGATCGGTGCCCCTGGACAATTCACTCCTCCAGAGTTGAGATAAGCGGATGTGAGAGCTGGCTCTGCTTAACCCAAACACTGCTGCTGCTGTGCAATAATCAGAACTCTCCAAGGACAGCGTTCATGAGACTAACATGGAGTTTTTACCATCTGGCATGAAGAAGAGATTACTCTGGGACATGACTATCTGTGTTTATAAACATGAATATATAACATCCATCGTTGCCTAGGAGACTATTTTTGTTGTACTCCAGTAACTGATACATCCACACTGCACACACACTGATATCATATACTGATATACACACACTGCCTCTCTCTGCTGCCTTTATTTTTGTGAGGTTTGATTGTCTGCTCTGTGCCATAGAGAGGTTTTTTTCTCTGTAATCATAATTTAGCTTACACAATTATAAGCTGTATTTTGATAATGAAGTTTTTTTCTCTCCGCCCATTGTGTCATTTTTCCCTTCCCTTATCTTCCCTTATCCCCCACCTTTTTGATTAGGCTCCTTGTCACGGCTGCCGTGTCATTGTGATGCGCTTACATAGCGCGCCAATGTCAAGTCAAATTCCTCGTGTGTTTCTAACATGCTTGGCAATAAAGCTTTTCTGATTCTGATTCTGATTCTGATTCTGAACATGATGCGTCGGGAAGCCTACCAAAGTCCATGGGCCACCAGATGGGAGAAAACCAACAAGGCTTTTGCTCAGATAACAACACAGAAACTCCTTGTTCAAAAGAGAGCAACATACAGACTTCCTGCCCTGGAGCAGGCAACACAAAAAATTCTAACTCAGAAGATGATAACATAGACCCTTTAAACTCAGAAGATGATAACATGAAAACTTCAAATTCAGGAAATGATTATGTGGAACCCTTAAACACTGAAGACGTCATCACGCCCTAACCTCAACATGACAGACTGCCTGATTAGTAAAATAGTCCATAGCTGCAGCCCTAATCCAGTGGTTATTATTTTTGGAGCCTTCATCATGACTGCCACCTCAAGTCATCTGCAGCATCCTAGTGGCTTTCCTGTTTTGAATATTTCGTAGAAATGATAAACTGATGTTTCACAAACTATTTTTTTAGTGTCACGAAATATGTGAACAGTTAATGTGCATAGGTTTAACTGAAAATTGTCAAGTCAAAATTAATTGCATTGTCTCGCATTGTCAATTAAAAAAAAACATGTTCTCATATTTTTGACTCAAATTGTTCCACTCAAGTTTCTAACCTCTGCCATGTGATGATGAAAACCACAACATCTGAGTGAACGCTCCATACCAGCATAAACAGGCCTCTAGGTAACTGATTCAATTAATCATCTCACTGGGTGACTGTATGGGTAGTGTGTCAGTAGGATTCACAAAACTTTTTGATGGCTTTTTGCTTTTTACTGCCAGTTCTAGTTTTTACGCTTCCAGTGAGCACCACAAAGTATTCCAGCTTTTTCAACTCAGTAAAAGTTATCCAAATTCAAAAAAACATTATATGTGACACATTATCTGACAGAAAGTCTTTTTTTCGTAACCCACTCAACTGCAGTGAAATGATAGGCTGTCAAAAAATACTGAGAAAAGTATGTCCTTTCAGGCAAAATTATTAAAGCTAATTTTTCCAAAACTATTTACACTATATTCTACTTAAAAGTCAGTGTGGTATAAAAAGAACCTTTAAAAATTTTAGTGACTGACAGCAGTGTCTTATTGTAGTCTGGGACTGCACCGTGCCAACCCAATGTGAGGTGTGACCTTGGCTGCTTGCCTTTGGCAGGTGAATCGAGGTGTGTGAGTCTGCTGGCGAGGCTGTATCATACGGCCCCGGAAACGACTGGTCAGAAATGCACGATCATGCCTCGGGCTGCTACTGTACCAGTCACTCCCAATGGGGCCTGTTAGTGTCTGGGTATCATTTAATTCAGAATCTTTTGATCAATTATAAGTCAGCTAAAGACGCCGTTGTTAACACCCAGAGTAATAGGGAGAAATGCATGTGTATTGCATATATTAGTGGAGCAAACATAATCACAGATTAATGGCCTGATAAAAGCCATTGTTTGTTGTGTTCTGTATAATGTTGAGCTTTCAGCAGATTGGAGGAGCATGATTGAGATAAAGTGTGAGACAGAGAAAATTAAACAGAATGTACCAGCAGACTGCAAATGAAGATGGGTTCATGAAGATCTCATTAGTATTTTATGTTTGACTTTGATGGCCCTCTGGCTTTTTAAATATGCACATCAAGCGGGGAACATCTGAACAGCTCATAATGATGTCAGAATTTATGGGCTCCATTGTTTAGACTGGAGAGGTATTCTCTGGGCAGTACAGTGTAAATCTGAACTCAAAGCACACAATAGCACATATCAAGAAGTCAGAAAAATTATGACTATCGACTGAAGTGGTTGTGTAAAAGGTCTGTATAGTCATGAAATCCAATCTTAAAGTCATTGTCTGCCACTCTGTCACAATGGCTACACAGCAGAACTTATATCCAAAGACTGGCTTGAATAGCTGCTCAGAATAGTCCAGCTAATACTGTCTAGCAGCAGACCTAACATCTACAGGACTAAAAGGAGAATGAAAATTACTCTCAATGAGTTCACTTTGCAACACATAAAAGTTAAAGTAAATGCAAACAGTTCAACATTAATGCAGGTAAGGATCAACAGGGGGATGGGAAATGATCAGACCAGCAATTTTGTTTTTCAGCCTTGGAGTGCTCCCCACTTTACTGTGTTTATTCAAATGAAGTCCATAATCCATTATGGAAACAGCAATTTTCATATGGTATTTAAATATTAAGCACTTTATCACGCTCCTGTAAATGCACAACTTCATACCAGGCAAATTTTTTCTCATGACATTAAACATTTCTCTCAAAGCATTAACTACAGGAGATGGAAATATCCTCCCCATGTTCTTCAGTAGCCCTTACCACTAATTCTAGATTGAGTGTAAAAAAACTGATCAAACTTTAATTTGACTGAACCTGACAGACTGACATTTTTCACACTGAAAATCTGGATTGTTTCTGAACTCTCCCACAATATTCAGACTCACTGTCAGAATTTAAACAGAGCTTAATGAACTTCATTTTTATGCACCACTGAAGACAACTGGTTTGTCATAAACCCTCCTGTGCACTTTTATGCAGCGCATGGAGAGGGGAGGAATGATGAGGATTAATGTGCAAGGTACACCAACACACATTTATTAACATAAAGACAGATGACAAACAGTTCCAAAAGGTGAAGACTAATAAAAATACAGAACAACACTAACGGTTGGCGTTCGGGGGCTGACATCGCCCAGCGAACGCGTGAAGAGACACATGTAGCCACGCTGACGTCCCGCAGCCAGAATTGCTACAGGGACACGAGGGAACCACAACAAATGCAGAGTGGCTACACGTAGTAATGGAGTTGACAGCTAACTGATGAAACACACAATCAGTCAGTCAAAGACCCAGCAGTGTGTGACTGGCAAAAGGTTGCTTAAGTACACGCACTGCTGGTAATAATGTGATTGCAGGCACCTGGGCGAGAGCAGAGAGATGGCACAGGGAGTGAGAACAGCTGGTGATAATGAGTGAGGGGGATGGTTGGACCGGCCGCCTGTCAGCCTGCACTCACAAGTGAGTGAGGCAAAGAGAGCTGGCTCACAGCTGCCGGCCAGAGAGCACAGACTATGGTAAGTAAGTACACTGAAATACATAGTGAACACACATAAACAGCGGCACCTAAACCCACAGGGAGGTCAGGACCAGTCAGCTCCTGACAGGGACCCCCCCCCCCCCATGGGGTTGAAACCCAGACACCCAAGGTAACATCCCGAAGACACCCCCCCCCCCCCGCCCCAACAGGAACAGCAACAAAAAAATAACCCCAGGGTGGGCGGTTGGGGGAACAGGAAGGAGGGAACACAATACCCCGCCCAGGGCCCACAATTAACCCCCCAAGTCCAAAGGCAAGGAGGCTTGGGAGGCCACCAAGAGTCCGCAGCTGGCAAGATGGTGATTGCAGTCCTAAGAACCTCAGGCAATGTTCCCCACACTGGTGAGTCCTCCGGCGTGGCAGATGAGGGCTGACTCTCCATTGGCCCTGAGACAGGATCCTCCAAGGCCTCAGGCTCCTCCATCATCCTGCGGTTCAGCTCTGTGGCCGGTGGACTCTCAGGGAAAGGAGGAGGAGACCAGGAGAGGGCAGGTGAATAGTTAATTGCTGCAACAGGTGGTGAGAGCCCAGTGGACTGCATAAACTGCCCCCCCCCCAGGATTCAGGCAAGGTAATTCATCAGATAGAGAAACAGCATGACAAAGCACTTGCCTGTTTTCCCAGGGCGCGATGGTTCCTGCTGCAGCTAGCCCAGCATCTTCTTTCTCCATGTCTGCAGTGATCATGAGCCCCTTTGGAAAACCAGATGGAGCCGCCCCTGCAGACTGGATGACGGGCGGAGCCGAGGGAGGATCAGCTGCACTCTCAGCAGTCGGGGAAGGTGCAGTGGAGGAAGGGGAAACAGTAGCGACAACCCCAGGGTAAGGAGCTGACGGAACAGCTGGTGAGGGGACCAAAAAGGCTGGCGCTGCTGCAGTTTCTCTCTGTTGCGGTGACGATGGGACTGCTGACTGAAGGACAAAGGAATTCCTCCTGTGGCCCGTGGCTGGGTACTCACGGGGACGTTGTGATGACTGGACCCGGGAATCCTCCTCCACCCACCTCGGTCAGCCGTGTCACAGGGAGGAGTGAAGTTCTGCACCAGGAAACGGTGTCCTCGGGCCCGTGATGAGCCGATCACCAGCCCCGGAAATCGCCGTTGGAGAGCGGAGATGGTTGCCAGCAACTCGGCGAATTTAGGATAATGTTCTAGCCTGGGATACGCCTCCACTACCCTGACCGCTACTAACACACTCTCCAAAAACTTCTTCAGGCCACGGGCAGAGAGCGCTTCAGCGATATGGCCCCGGATGAACTCCACTGCCCATTGCTCATCCATGCTAGGACCCCCAGCTGCCTTCCTCCTACAGTGAGCAGGGGACATGCTGAAAGCCATTCGGTCAGCCACAAGAAAGGTGAGTGAAAGTTGTTCAAAAAGAAAAAAGGTTATGTCAGTGTAACCTGCTAAATCCTCTGTTGGCTGGGTCTTTCTGTCATAAACCCTCCCGTGCGCTTTTACGCAGCGCATGGAGAGGGGGGGAATGATGAGGATTAACATGCAAGGGTACACCAACACACATTTATTAACATAAAGACGGATGACGAACAGTTCCAAAAGGTGAAGACTAATAAAAATACAGAACACTTATGGTTGGTGTTTGGGGGCCGACATCGCCCAGCGAACGCGTGAAGAGACACGTGTAGCCACGCTGACGTCCCGCAGCCGGAATCGGTTAGACAGCTAACTGATGAAACACACAGTCAGTCAGTCAAAGACCCAGCAGTGCGTGACTGGCAAAAGGTTGCTTAAGTACACGCACTGCTCGTAATGATGTGATTGCAGGCACCTGGGCGAGAGCGGAGAGATGGCACAGGGAGTGGGAACAGCTGGTGATAATGAGTGAGGGGGGCATGGTCGGACCGGCCGCCTGTCAGCCAGCGCTCACAGGAGAGTGAGGCAAAGAGATCTGGTTCACAGCTGCCGGCCAGAGAGCAGAGACTATGGTAAGGAAGCACACTGAAATACATAGTGAACACACATAAACAGCGGCACCTAAACCCACAGGGAGGTCAGGACCGAGCGGGGGAAAACCAAGCCGGCTCGGCTCCTGACATGGTTGTTCCATTTGGAAATCCATAACAGTTCTACCTTTGATAAAAGTTGCATATTTAGTACCTTTAGGCATGTGATACAGTTTGCACAATGCTTATTATAGGGGAAAAGTAGAAAAAAGGGTTTTCTTCAACTGAGAGTAGCAACTCTACACCTCCACACAGGTAATGGTTATTGTAGACTGGGCAGTAACCCTCACCCTTACTGAATTAATCAACTGTATACAGGATTTCTGCTTCTTTGCATTAATCTAATGGTAACCTCAAAAAATGATAGGGGGCCCTATGCAAGATTTCGTTTGAGGGCAATAGAACAGATCATATCTAGTACATCTGGCACAACAGAAAATACATGAACAGAATACCAGATATAAAATAAAAATGACTAAAACACATTATGAAATACATAAATTGAAGAAAAAAATAAATCAGCCAGCCTAAGAACAGCCACGACGATGATGATGACGGCTTACAATTGTGCAGCAGCTTCTCGAGTTCCCAATGGATCACTTTCTCTGTTCTCCTATTTCTTCTATTTCGGTTTCTGCCCCAGAAGTGAGTACTATTCAAACAAAAGTTTAGCTTTCTTTTTATTTATTATTAATTGTACTCCATGGGGCCATGAGTACCACATTTCCTTTTCCATGCCTGCATGTTGGAATGACAGTAAAACACCTTGAATCCTTGAATCCTAGGTGTTAAATTTTCTAACTAAATGAACCTAAATGGTCTTTGGAAAAAACAAGGTTTAAAAACCAGAGCAGTATTTATAAGAATGAAATTTCCACTTACTTTCTGTCATGAACCGAGCCCATGTTTCTTGTGGGCTCGGTTCTGATCGATCCTGGTGGCTCAGGCAGTGGGTTTATTACGTGGAGTTGTGTTTTGATTTCTTGTTGTTTTCTTGTCTGTGCACCGTTTCTGTTCCTGCCTGTAGCTACCGCCTCTGGCCTGTCCGGCCACTCCCCCCTCTTTCTGACAGTCAGCTGTTCGCCCCGGTAATTATCTTTCCCGCGCTCTCCCAGGTGTTCCCTATTTGTCACGCCAGCGGCGTCTGTGTTAAAGGAGCTTTTTGCTGGACAGACGCCTCTGGATCATTGTATGCGTTAGACGGCTGTGCTTCGCCGTCTATACCGTCACGTCAACGAAGGACTGTTTTCGCTCGCTTGGACTGCTGGAGATTTTGGGACTACTCCCCCTGTGAGTAAACTATTAGTGTTTGCTTTGTGCTGCCTTCACATTGTGTCAGAAGCGTTCCTTTATTCGGTTCAATCCCGCTTCGCTTCTGGCCGTGTCCCCTTTCCGCAGCACCATCGTTACGCTTTGGCTTAGGCCAGTTTACGTTCCCCGCAGGTGTGTTGAGCTACCCTGTTTTCCCTGCTTCCCCGAGCGCAGCCATCATATCATTTGTCACTATACTGTTCTGTCATTAAATGTGTGTGTGGTGAACCCCTGCGTTAAAATCCTCATTCTTCCTTCTCTCCACCATGCGTAATAGTAGAATGCACGGAGGAGTTCATGACACTTTCAAGCTTATTTTTCCATATATCAACATATTAATTACCCACAGAACCCTCAGCTTAATTTTTCCTATTGTTTTTTTTTTTTTACCTCCACCAAGGAGGTAATGTTTTTGCCACTGTTTGTTTATTTGTTTGTCTTTTAGCAAGATTACACAAAAACTACTTGACAGAGTTGGATGAAATTTGCACCAAAGGTGACTCTTGGGCTACACATGAACCCATTACATTTTGGAGATGATCCGTGAGTGCATAGAAATATTTTTTTCTGGCCATTAACATCTTTTTGTAATCTCCCAGAGAGTGAGTCCCCCTCATGCTGTTTGCTCTCTACATGTCTGTTCTTTTCGTCTTCTCTATCCCCTCACCCCCACAGCCAGTCGCAGCAGATGACTGCCCCTCCCTGAGCCTGGTTCTGCTGGAGGTTTCTTCCTTTTAAAAGGGAGTTTTTCCTCTCCACCGTCGCCAAGCGCTTGCTCACAGGGGAACACCTGATTGCTGGGGTCTTTCTGCAATTGTGGGGGTTTCCCCTACAATTGTAGGGGAATTACTTTCTACTTTCTTGGCGTCCTCTCGGCGCCACACCAGTAGGCTGCCTTTTGCAACAGCGGCTCGATTCCGAGTTTTTTTTCCCTTCCTCTCTCTTTTGATCACTTTTTTTTTTTTTTTTTCACCCCACTTATATCACGGACACACAGATCGTCCCAAATGTCTCCTGAGCCGGTGGACGGAGCCACTGTTTATAGCAGGATACGATACAACAGGGAAGAGCTGCTAGCATTTAACCGCCACCCGGTCCCACTGGAAAAACTCGACATACCGAGAGAATTGAGGCGAAAGCGTCGCGGCTGCCGGGCTGGAGTAAGGCGGAGGACAAAAATATAAGGTACAGACCCTCCCTTCCATCTGTTGTCATGGGAAATGTACGGTCGATACTGAGAAAGTTAAATGAGCTAGCGGCTATCTCCCGTTATGATAGCACTTACCGGGAGTGCTCTCTCCTTTTGTTTACTGAGACGTGGCTAACTGAACTAGCAGCAGATGCTAACACTGAGCTGGAGGGTTTTCACATGATACGAGCTGACCGAACACCAGAGAGTGGCAAAGCTAGGGGCGGTGGAGTGATAATGTATGTTAACAACAACTGGTGCAGACCGGGACATATCACTGTTAAACAACGACACTGCAGCAAAGACATTGAGTTGCTAGCTGTTAGCATGAGGCCTACATATCTCCCGAGAGAACACTCACACGTGATCTGCATTGTTGTTTATGCAAATCCGACGGCGAACGCTGGGACAGCGCGTGACGTCATCCATTCAGTAACCAGCAGGCTGCAGACAGAACACCCAGATGCTCTTCTCCTCATCTCAGGCGATTTCAACCACGTTTCACTGTCTCCCATTCTGCCCACTTTCACCCAGTATGTCACATGCCACACTAGAGACAATAAAACACTGGATTTGTTCTACGCAAACACTAAGGAGGCGTACACCTCATCACAACTCCCCCCACTTGGGAGATCGGATCACAACTTGGTTCATCTCCGACCGGTGTACAAACCCCTAGTGCACAGACAACCTCCGGCCATGCACACTGTGGAGTTATGGTCTGAGGAGACAATGGACACTCTAAAGGACTGTTTTGAAGCCACTGCCTGGAAGTAGCTCTGCGATCCACATGGTGAGGACATCGATGGCCTCATTCACACCTT
Source organism: Pholidichthys leucotaenia (assembly GCA_020510985.1). Lineage (NCBI taxonomy): Eukaryota > Metazoa > Chordata > Actinopteri > Cichliformes > Pholidichthyidae > Pholidichthys > Pholidichthys leucotaenia. The sequence goes on along the minus strand of CM035840.1, from coordinate 275,510,316 downwards.
CACGGGCTACCTCAGCTTCTGTGTGGACAAATCCGTTCCCACCAAGACCATACGGCGTCACTCAAACAACAAACCCTGGATCAACCCTGAGATAAAAACACTTCTGAGAGAGAAGAAGAGGATCTTCAGGTCGGGGAACAGGGAGATGCTGAAGTCCGTACAGAGGGAGCTGAGGAGAAAGATCAGAGAAGGCAAGGACAGCTTCAGGAAGAAGATGGAGGACAAGCTGCAACAGAGCGACATCAGCGGGGTCTGGAGAAACCTCAAAACCATCTCGGGGCTCCAGAATACCTCCCCCCAGGCCACGGGGGGCAGGGAGTGGGCGAACAACCTGAATCTGTTTTTCAATAGATTTGACCAACCGCCCTCCCCCCTGTCTGCACAACAACCACTGCTGCCTCTAAGAAATCAAGTCCTGCTGCCCACTCCCCACTCCACCGACACCCCCCCCCCCACTCCCAACACACAGCCCCCCATCCTGACCCTGACCAAGACCCAGGTGAGGACGGAGCTGAGGAAGATCAAGGCGAGGAAGGCGTCAGGACCGGACGGCATCAGCGCAAAGCTCCTCAAGTCCTGTGCAGACCAGCTGTGTGGGATTGTGACGTATATCTTCAACATGAGCCTGAAACTGGGGAGGGTACCACAGCTGTGGAAAACATCTTGTGTGGTACCTGTACCAAAAACTTCCCACCCCAAAGACCTGAACAGCTACAGACCGGTGGCCTTGACGTCCCACTTGATGAAGACCCTGGAGAGACTGCTCCTTGCTCATCTCCGCCCCCTGGTGGAACCAGCGATGGATCCACTCCAGTTCGCCTACCAGCATGGCATTGGGGTGGAGGATGCGGTGATCTTCCTCCTTCACCGTTCTCTGTCCCACCTGGAGAAGCCCGGGAATATGGTGAGGATCATGTTCTTTGACTTCTCCAGTGCTTTCAACACCATCCAACCGATGATCCTGAAGGACAAGCTGCTGCGCGCAGGGGTGGACCAGCACCTGTCATCATGGATCCTGGACTACCTCACGAACCGGCCTCAGTTTGTGAGAACCCGGGACTGTGTTTCCGACACGATCATCAGTAGCACGGGGGCCCCCCAGGGAACGGTGCTGGCTCCCTTCCTGTTCACTCTTTATACTGCGGACTTCTCACACAACATAACACATTGCCATCTACAGAAGTTCTCTGATGACTCTGCGATCGTTGGTCTCATCTCCAACGGAGATGAAGCTGAGTACAGAGGGCTTATCCAGGACTTTGTGGACTGGTGCCATCGGAACTGCCTCCAGATCAACGCGAGGAAAACTAAGGAGCTGGTGGTGGACTGCCGCAGGCATGGGCAGCCCCTCACAGCACCAGTAAATATACAGGGAACAGACATCGAGATGGTGACGTCCTATAAGTACCTGGGTATTCATCTGAACAATAAACTAGACTGGTCACACAATACTGACGCACTCTACAAGAAGGGACAGCGCAGGCTGTTCCTGCTGAGGAGACTCAGGTCTTTTGGTGTACAAGGGGCGCTGCTGAAGTCATTCTATGACACGGTGGTGGCATCAGCCATCACTTTTGGAGTGGTCTGCTGGGGCAGTGGCATTACTGCAGCCGATAGGAAGAGACTGAACAAACTGATTAAGAAAGCTAGCTCTGTCCTGGGGCAGCACCTTGATCCGATGGAGGAGATAGGAGAGAGAAGGACGGTGGCTAAACTGTCATCTCTGCTGGAGTCCGAGTTCCACCCTATGCAGGACATACTGGATGCACTGAGGAGCTCATTTAGCAGCAGACTACATCATCCCAGGTGCACAACCGAGAGGTTTCGTAGGTCCTTCCTACCAACGGCTGTCAGACTGTACAACCTAAGCAGGGCTGCTCGCAGAGATAGCAAAAAGACGTAACAAACTAATAGTTTTTTTGAATGCAAAAGACGCAATAGACTTACACAATGGTCCTCTCCGGCATACAACTAGGAACATACCGGTCGCTATGGAGGGTGAGAATATGTATGGGCACATAATCATACCATGTAGGATAACTCAATAGACGGTTATGCTGTTTCATCCCACCTAGCAACAATGCTCTGCACTGTGTGTGTTTATATATTTACATATTTATTCCATCTAGCTACAATGCTCAGCACTGGGTGTGTTTATATTTATATATCTATATATTTATTCCATCTAGCTACAATGCTCCGCACTGTGTTTTTTTATATATCTACATATTATTCCATCTAGCTACATTGCTCCGCACTGTGTGTGTTTATATACTTGCATATTTATTCCACCTAGCTGCAATGCTCCGTACTGTGGGTGTTTATATATTTACATATTTATTCCATCTAGCTACAGTGCTCTGCACTGTGTGTTCATATATTCATATATTTATTCCATCCAGCTACAATGCTCTGCACTGTGTGTCTGTGTGTGTGTGTATATATATATTTTATAGTAATATGTACATATGTATATTAGCTGCTCTTGCTTGCTTGTTTTTTTTTCTTGCCTTCTGATTGTTGCTCTGAGTGTTGCTATCCCTGTGCTGTTGCAATCCTGGAATTTCCCCGTTGTGGGACTAATAAAGGCTTATCTTATCTTATCTTATCTTATCTTACAGTTGAAAGTGCTATAAGATGACTATTGTTGTGAAATGGCACTATATAAATAAAGTTGAATTGACTTGAATTGAATACCGCCACCAAGGCTCAGTCTTCTAGTGATGGTTTAGCAGGATTACATAAAAAACTACTGGATTGATTTTGATGAAATTTTCACCAGAGGTGGCCCTTCATCTATAGATGAACCCAATAGATTTTCGACGTTATTCATGAGCGCATACCTCCACCAAGGCCCTATCTTGCATTGTATGGGTAGATGGAGACAGGGAGGTATGGACAGATGGCTGGATAGGGGGGGGGGGGGGGGCTTGGTAGAGATACACACGTGGACAAAATTGTTGGTACCCCTCTGTTAATTAAAGAAAAACCCACAATGGTCACAGAAATAACTTGAATCTGACAAAAGTGGTAATAAATAAAAATTCTATGAAAATTAACCAATGAAAATCAGACAATGCTTTTGAATTGTGGTTCAACAGAATTATTTTAAAAAACAAACTCATGAAACAGGCCTGGACAAAAATGATGGTACCCTTAACTTAATATTTTGTTGCACAACCTTTTGAGGCAATCACTGCAATCAAACGATTTCTGTAACTGTCAACGAGACTTCTGCACCTCTCAGCAGGTATTTTGGCCCACTCCTCATGAGCAAACTGCTCCAGTTGTCTCAGGTTTGAAGGGTGCCTTCTCCAGACAGCATGTTTCAGCTCCTTCCACAGATGTTCAATAGGATTTTGATCAGGGCTCATAGAAGGCCACTTTAGAACAGTCCAATGTTTCGCTCTTAGCCATTCTTGGGTGTTTTTAGCTGTGTGTTTTGGGTCATTATCCTGTTGCAAGACCCATGACCTGCGACTGAGACCAAGCTGTCTGACACTGGGCAACACATTTCTCTCTAGAATACCTTGATAGTCTTGAGATTTCATTGTACCCTGCACACATTCAAGACACCCTGTGCCAGATGCAGCAAAGCAGCCCCAGAACATAACAGAACCTCCTCCATGTTTCACAGTAGGGACAGTGTTCTTTTCTTGGTATGCTTCATTTTTGCGTCTGTGAACATAGCGCTGATGTGCCTTGCCAAAAAGTTCCAGTTTTGTCTCGTCTGTCCATAGGACATTCTCCCAGAAGCTTTGTGGCTTGTCAACATGCAGTTTGGCAAATTCCAGTCTGGCTTTTTTATGATTTGTTTTCAACAGTGGTGTCCTCCTTGGTCGTCTCCCATGAAGTCCACTTTGGCTCAAACAACGACGGATGGTGCAATCTGACACTGATGTACCTTGACCTTGGAGTTCACCATGAATGTGTTTAGAGGTTGTTTAGTGCTCTTTTGTTACCATTCGTATTATCCGTCTCCTCCTGCGGCCACGTCCAGGGAGATTGGCTACAGTCCCGTGGATCTTAAATTTCTGAATAATATGTGCAACTGTAGTCACAGGAACATCAAGCTGCTTGGAGATGGTCTTATAGCCTTTACCTTTAACATGCTTGTCTATAATTTTCTTTCTAATCTCCTGAGATAACTCTCTCCTTTGCCTCTTCTGGTCCATGTTTAATGTGGTACACACCATGTTACCAAACAGCACAGTGACTACTTGTCACCCTGTAAATAGGCCAACTGACTGAATACAAGTTTGTAGACACCTGTGATGTTAATTAGAGGACACATCTTGGTTAAACATGTCCCTATGGTCACATTATTTTCAATCTTTTCTAGGGGTACCATCATTTTTGGCCAGGCATGTTTCATGAGTTTGTTTTTTAAAGTAATTCTGTTGAACCACAATTCAAAAACATTGTCTGATTTTCATTGGTTAATTTTCATAGAATTTTTGTTAATTACCACTTTTGTCAGATTCAAGTTATTTCTGTGACCAGTGTGGGTTTTTTCTTTCATTAACAGAGGGGTAGCAACAATTTTGTCCATGGCATGTGCTCTCTGAGAGCTTTTCTAGTTTTCTCTGTTTTTTCGCTCTTTTTTTTTGTGTCCTTTTTCTGTGACATTGGCAGATTGAAAGAAACACAGCAAAACACAGGCTGAGGACCTGGAAGTGGCCTTGTTGTAATGGAAGTACTTGATTACTGTGACACAGCTTCCTTGTCACTGCAGTTTTATTTTGTTTATGTTTTACATTACATTTTTAAGTGCTTCACTAAAGAAGGTTAGCTGACACAAAGGTAGACCACATCTTTTAATCATCTCAAAAATATTGCTGCCTTCTGGGTGAAACCATAGATTGTTGTTGTTGTTCATCCGTCGTTCTCGACGATGACCAAGGACATCACAAGGAAGAGGACTAGGTGAGGTGTGTCCAGCTGTGGCTGATCAGTCCGATGCGGGCACGGAAGGCTCTGCCGCAGGTTGGGCACAGGTGGTCTGAGTGGGCAGAAGATACAGGCGTGGCTCTGGACTTGCAAAGCTCACGTTTTCTCTGGGCCTTGGCAATTTTGTTCAGCTCAAAGGAGGCAGCACCTTTGCTGGTACGGCTACACCAGTCTGGTCAGTCTAGCGCTAGGGTCTTCCAGGTGTCAGGACTGATGTCAAAGCTCTTCAGGGAGGCTTTAAGAGTGTCTGTGTAGTGCTTCTTCTGATCACCTTGTGAGCGCTTGCCCTCTGCTAGTTTGCCATAGAACAGTCTCTTTGATAGGCGTGAGTCAGGCATACGAACAAGGCGGCCAGCCCACCTAATCCGGGCTCTCTTGATCAGGGTGTGGATGCTAGGCAGCTCAGCTCGGGAGAGGACCTCTGTGTCAGGGATTTTGTCCTGCCAGGTGATCTTCAGGAGTTTTCTTAGGCAGTTCAGGTGGAAGTGGTTTAACTTTCTGGCATGGCGCTCGTAGACTGTCCAGGTCTTGCAGGCATACAGTAGGGGAGGCAGGACAACTGTCTTGTACACCTTCAGTTTTGTGGTCAGCCTGACGCCTCTCCTTTCCCACACTGTTGTATGTAGCCATCCGAATGCTGAGCTTGCCTTGGCAATGCCTGAATCAACCTCGTTGTTGATGTTGACAGACCTGGATTGTGAGCCTAAAGTTGTTGCAAGCAGTGGAGAAGCAGTTCATGCTCTGCTGCATCTGGGCCTCTGTAGCCGCGTTGAGTGTGCAGTCATCTGCGAGCAGGAAGTGGAGCACTGAGTCCCCTTCCACCTTGGTTTTGGTTTGGAGCCTCTGCAAGTTGAAGAGCCTGCCGTCCATCCTTTACCTGATCCTGAAGGCGCTTTCTTCATCGTCGCAGAAGGAATCAGACAGCATGGTTGTGAACATGATGCTGAAAAGTGTGGGTGCGAGTACACAGCCCTGCTTGACCCCTTTGGTGACTGGGAAAGCTTCAGAGGAGTCTCCATCGTCCAGTACTCAAGCAAGCATGCTGTCATGGAACCGGCGCACCATACTCATGAACTTGTCCTGGCAGCCGAACTTCACCATGATCTTCCACAGCCTCTCACGACTGACGGTATCAAAAGCCTTGGTCAGATCTACAAATGTTGTGTAGAGGTCCCTGTTCTGCTCTTGACACTTCTCCTGAAGTTGGCGTGTGGCGAAGATCATGTCAGCAGTTCCATGACCTTCTCTGAAGCCACACTGGCTCTCCGGCAGGTGACCACCTTCCATGTGCTGAATGAGGCAGTTGAGAAGGACTCTTGCGAGGATTTTGCTGGCGATGGCGAGGAGAGAGATCCCATGGTGGTTGTTGCAGAACTGCCTGTTTCCTTTTCTCTTGTAGAAATGGACAATGGAGGCATCCTTGAGCTCCTGGGGGATAACTTCCTGCTGCCAGATGGTCTGAAAGAGCTCGGTGAGTTTCTGTATTAGAACTGGGCCTCCTGCCTTGTAGATTTCAGCTGGGATGGAGTCCGAGCCTGGTGCTTTGCCGTTTGAAAGGAGTTTAATCACTTTTTGGACTTCTGATTCCATTGCAGGTTCTGCCAGAGATGTGTTCACCTCTACTTGGGGCATGCGAGTGATGGCTTCTGCATTGATGGACGAAGATCTGTTCAGGATACTGCTGAAATGTTCTGCCCATCTTTCCAGGGTTGCATTCTTGTTGGTGAGGAGAGTGGACCCGTCAGCACTGAACAGTGGTGATGTTCCAGAAGACTGAGGCCAGTAGATGGTCTTAAGGGCATCATAGAAGCATTTGGAGTTGGTGATGTCAGTGTACTGCTGTATTTCATTTGCCTTTTTGCTGAGTCCTGCATCTTTTTGAGCTTTGCCTGCACCTTTCCTTTGATGGAGTTGAAGTTTGCCTTCTTAGAGACAGATCTGCTGTCTTACTGGTACTCTCTGTGGGCTTCACGCTTCTTGACAAGCAGCTTTTGGATGTCCTCATCATTTTCATCAAACCAATCTTGGTGTTTGTGCGTGTTCTGGCCCAGATGAGTGAGTGAGGTGTCGTACACCCTGTCTCTGAAAGCTGCCCAGTCTTCTTCTGCTCCCTACACCCTGAGGTCGAGCTGACTAAGCTTGCTGTCCAGGTTCTCACTGAGGTTCTGTCGCACATAATGCCATTCCAGCTAGCTGACATTGAGTCACTTGTTTGCCTTTTTCTCCTGTGGATGCCGTTTGGGCTGGATGTGCATGTTGACCTTTGAGAGAATGAGTCTGTGATCCGTCCAGCAGTCTGCGCCACACATCGCCTTCATCACTGCAACGTCCTGCTTGTCTCTCCTTCTCGCAGTGATGTAATCAATCAGATGCCAATGCTTGCTGCGCGGATGCATCCAGGAGGTCTTGTTGCGATTTGGAAAGCGATAGACAGTATTAGTGATCAGAAAGTCATGAGAGGCACATGTCTTCATCAGAAGAAGACTGTTGCTGTTGCGCTTTCAAACTCCATTTCTCCCAAGGACTCCCTCCCATGTCTGGTAGTCTGTACAAACTCTGGTGTTAAACTCTCCAAGAACAATGAGTTTGTCCTCCTTCGGTATGCCTTCAATGAGAGTCTCTAAGTCCTCGTAAAACTTGTCTTTGATCTCATCTGGGTTCATCATGGCGGGGGCATATGCACTGATGAATGTGACATGGCATTTTCCTTGGAGGGGAGTTTCAAGGTTATAAGGCGGTTGTTGGTTCCTTCGGGGAGGCTGGTAAGCTTGATGATAGATTAAGATAAGATAAGATAAGCCTTTATTAGTCCCACAATGGGGAAATTCCAGGATTGCAACAGCACAGGGATAGCAACACTCAGAGCAACAATCAGAAGGCAAGAAAAAACAAGAGCAGTGAGTGTACATATGTACATATAAACATAAATATATAGACACACATATATAGTTTTTATATTAGATCTGATCGCGAAACCCACTCTTACTTCACGGCATTCTTTGCTGCCTCGGCCACTCCAGAAAAATGTGTAACCAGCTTTGACTTCTGTCAGCTGACCTTTTTCTGCAAACCTGGTCTTGCTCAGAGCCGCGATGTGGATGTTGTACCTGCTGAGTTCTCTTGTGAAAAGTGCTGTCTGTCTCTCAGGTTTGTCCGCTTTGGAGCTGTCCATGAGCGTTCACACATCCCAAGTGCCAATGGTGAGTGATGTCACCTTAGTTGATTTCTACTGAGAATTTCGACTGCTAGGGTGGTGGGATCCCCGCCAGCCGCGGCTTGCTGGCCAAGGTGTAGCGAAGCAGGCCATGTTTAGGGCACCTTTTCTATCCCCTTCCTCAGGCCATGGAGGTGAGCAGAACGAATCCTAAAGAGGGCTGCTAAGAGACCCAGGGGGCTGGCGAACTCCACTGCTGCTTTGCTCCAGTAGAGAGTGACCCTATGCCCTGGGCCGCCTGTGTGTGGGATTGTGGCTACAGCTTCCAGTTTATCCAAACCTGCTGCTTCGTCACTTGGCCATCACCACAGGACTTGGAGGGAGGGGAAGGAGGAATGAGAAGGAAACTGGCGGGGTGGGGGGGGTGATGTCTTGACTTGCACGTGAATTTGATTTAAGTGAGGGAGAGTTGCGCAGGGTCCTCAGCCTCACTCTCTCATCCCAGCCTATCTGGATCCAATGGTAAGACATAGTCAAGACGGCTGGAGATAGGCCAGGATGCAGTGGATGGCCAGCAGTGTCCTACACGTCTCACTGTGCCTAAGCAAACAAGAAAACTCACAAGCTCGGAAGGCAGGCAGAAGCATGTGTGAGACGCCAAATAGACAAATGACGCAGCACCAAACAGAGGGGCTGCGTCCTTTAAATAAGGCAGACAGTAATTAACAGAACACAATCAGGAAACATGGGACAGATGGAGAAATCAGCTCACAGGAAGAGGCGGGGCTAATACACACAGAGGGAGACAAAACATATGTAGGGGATCAGGGAAGACGTGTTGTATGTGGGTTTTGCCCTTGGGGCTTGCTGTAGCCGTCAGATGGGGTGACGTCAGGTGGGCTGCGGCTGCTGTATATATTTACCCTTTTCCTGTAATAAAATTCAGTTGTTTGTTTGGCATAAGATGGCTCACGGCTCGCACATTCCATACATAACATTTGGCGACTGAGGATTAACTCATGGAGGCGTGCGGGGCACCTCTATGGCCGTTTCTGGAGCACCCAGGAGAACCAGCAATAGTGCGGCCTCGCTGGTTGGCCGCGTTCGAGAAGTACACTGCAAGGTAGGGCCTGGGTAGAGTGACAGAATAAGAAAGCGAGCACTTCTGGCTCGCAAACTCAGCATAGAAGGTCACATAATTTTCCATACATTAGGGGACACGGAGTCTTATGCGGATGCTGTGGAGCTTCTGGCTGGCTACTTTGCAAAACACACATGTAGCACGAAGCTGTGGGTTGAGATGCTATTGGCGCCAAAAGGCACAAAGCTAACAAGCTCGAGGGAGCTGATGGCCCAGCTAGTGGCAATGGAGAAGTTAGCCACGGGGCTAATTGTGCACCAAACACAAAAGCTACCCGGACAGTCGGCATTAGCTAACAACCTGTAATTGGAGCCACAGGAGAGGGAGGCCGTGTCCATCGAGAATGACAAGCCAGCCGAAGAGCACAATACAGAGAGTGAGCGCAGTGAAAAGGGAGAATTCAGCACTGAGAGTGACCACAGCACTGTGGGAGAGCAGTGAACAGATTTGGCTCAGTTTTCCACAAAGTCGGAGGCAAGGGAGAGGGACTGTGATCGTGCTGAGAGCCCCGAAAGGCAGCAGCAGCAGCTAGGCATAGCCACAGCACATGACGTGGCACAGCAGAGGACTTCAGTTGACAGAGAGGAGGAACCGAACTGCTTTTGTACCTGAGACGAGCAACAGTCGACGACGAAGACAGCGGGTGAAGGGTATGCAGCGAACGTGGTGACAGCGGAACCGCCACAGCGCGGCGGAGGTCCCAAGCTGAACAAGCTCACAGAGCCACCGGGAGTGCAACAACAGTGCATGAAAACAAGGAAGGCACCACTGAGGATTGTGGCAAAGCTGAGGACAATGTGTTTTCGGCTGACGGACGGTTCTGTTCAGCACACGAACAGACTATGACATGCCCAGGTGGCAGAACCAGACAGCGAGGCTCAGCGGGAGTCAGTTTCTGGAGTGTGGGACCCGGGCCCTGGCGTCATGAAGACTGACCACAGGGGTCCGATAGCTTAAGAGGGGAGGCTGCCACAACTGCATTTCAAAGCCCCGGGGGGGGGGGGGGGCACACGAGACTGCTCCAAAGCTCCAGGGGGTAGGCCCTCGTGGGGCTGCCTCAAAGCCCCTCAGACTGAACTGTTTCCCACGCCAGACCCACCCTTATAATGGGAGACCATTCATCCATCCATCTTCTACCTCTTTTCCGGAGGTCTGGGTCGCAGATGCAGCAGTTCAAGAAGAGAAGCCCAGACTTCCCTCTGCCCAGCCACCTGCTCCAGCTCTTCAGAAAGGATACCAAGGCATTCCCAAACCAGCTGGGAGACATAGTCTCTCCAGTGAGTCCTGGGTCTGCCCCGAGGTCTCCTCCCAGTGGGACGTGCCCGAACATTTCAAGTGGGAGGTGTCCAGGAGGCATCCTGATCAGATGCTCATACCACCTCAACTCGCTCCTTTCAATGTGACGGAGCAGCGGTTCGAATCTGAGCCTCTCCCAGATGACTGAGCTACTCACCCTATCTGAGGGTGAGTCCAGCAATCCTATGAAGAAAGCTCATTTCAGCCGCTTGTATCCGCAATCACGTTCTTTTGGTCATTACCCCAAAGCTCATGACCATAGGTGAGGGTAGGAATGTAGATTGACTGGTAAATTGACAGCTTTGCCTTAGAGCTTAGCTGCCTCTTGACCACAACAGATTGGTACAACGTCCGCATCACTGCAGATGCTACTCTGATCTGTCTGTCAATCTCTCGCTCCATTCTCCCCTCACTCATGAATAAGACCCCAAGATACTTAAACTCCTCCACTTGGGGCAGGAGCTTGTCCCCAACCTGGAGAGGACAATCCACCTTTTTCCGGATGAGGGCCATGGACTCGGACTTGGAGGTACTTATTCTCATCCCAGCCACTTCACACTCAGCGGCAAACCTTCCCAGTAAGACCTGTAGGTCATTGCTGGATGAAACCAACAGGACAACATCATCTGCAGAGGTGAGATCTTGTGGTCACCAAGCATGACACCCTTCATTCTCTGGCTGCACCTAGAAATCCTGTTGTAACAATATGGTGGGGCCAAGCTTCAATTTTCCAATTTTCAGATTTTTATTTCAATAAACTTACAAGTTAATAATTCCCAGGAAAACATCTGACACGACTCTTCATCAAGAATGAACAATTCACCATCAACCAAGGATACCGAAGAATGAAATGAATACCATTATCATTAACCACACCTGTTAAATACTATTCGAGATAATTAGGGCTGATTAGCCCCTACCATAACCCCAGGTAAGACAATAAACATTTTTCCATTCTTTACACATACCCACTAATATCTAAAATACATAAATAATTCCCCCAGCTATATACAGAGTAAATAAATAACGTAGAATAAATAACCATATAAATAATTCAATAAATAATTCAAACCCCTATTTACAAATGCTAAACCACCCCTCTAACTTACCATACATGCTTCCTTCCTGCTGGTGTCCTTTAAAAAGGCGTTCAACCCCCAAAGAGTCTTTTGCCCGGACACCCACAGGAAGCACGCTGGCAAAGGTATGTGCATTATACAATCACCAATTGATTACCCAAATGATTAACTACACAATTATCTCACAAAAGGCACTCCAAATTAGACAAAGACAGATCCTAAAATAATGTGTGCATTTCTACAAATGATCATAATAACATTTACAATATTAAAAACAATATAGACATACATACAACAAATCATAACAGTGGTGACACTCCATCGTCACATTTCCTCCCCCCTTTTCCCAAGAGTACAGTACTCTGCGAGTCATGTACTCTTGAGAGACTATCTGCTACAAGGTTGGTTTTCCCTGCCACATACCGAACAGTAAAATTATATGGCTGAAGGGAGACATACCACCCTGTGAGACGACTGTTCATGTCCTTCATCCTGTCCAACCACTGTAGGGCCCGATGATCTGTCTCCAACAAAAAATGACGCCCTAGTAAATAGTACTTGAGAGACCCTATTGCCCATTTCATGGCAAGACATTCCTTTTCTACCGTAGAGTATCTTGTCTCCCGGTCCAACAACTTACGGCTCAAGAACAGTACTGGGTGTCTCTCTCCCCTCTCCTCCTGGAGAAGTACTGCTCCAATGCCAACTCCTGAAGCATCTGTCTGTAAAATGAATGGGCGAGCAAAGTCTGGACTGTAGAGAACCTTCTCCCCAGAAATAGCCCTCTTCAGATCCTCAAAAGCTCTATCACATTCCTCTGTCCATTTTACCCTATTAGATGCTGAAGCCTTAGTGAGATCAGTCAAAACTGCGGCTCTTTCAGCAAAGTGGGGGATGAACTTGCTGTACCATCCTACCATTCACATAAATGATCGTACCTTCTTCTTAGTGGTGGATACAGGATAGGTCCGGATGGCATCCACTTTACCTACTCATGGTCTAATAACCCCCTGACCAACCACATGTCCCAGGTACTCCACCTGCTGCTGTCCGAATTCACATTTGTGTGGATTTATTGTCAGTCCTGCCCTCTTAATTAACTGAAGGACCTGCCTAAGGTGTATCAAACGTTCTTCCCAGTGTATCAAATGTTCTTCCAGGTCTGACTATAAATGACCACGTCATCCAAATAGGCAGCCGCAAAATTTGATACCCTCCTTAACACTTGGTCCATAAGCCGCTGAAAAGTTGCAGGTGCCCCTTGAAGGCCAAATGGCATGACCCTAAATTGGAAACTGCCATAAGGTGTTTTAAAGGCTGTAAGTTCTTTTGTTTCCGGTGCCAATGCCACCTGTCAATACCCCTTGCACAGGTCCAGAGTAGAAATAAACCTAGCCCTGCCCACTTTCTCTAATAGTTCATCAATCCGGGGCATGGGGTATGACTCAAACTTAGATACTGAATTAAGGTATCTAAAGTCAATACAGAATCTTAATGAGCCATCCTTTTTGGGGACCAGCACAATCGGGCTACACCACTCACTGACTGACTCCTCGATCACCCCCAGCTGCAACATCAAGTCAATTTCTTGCTTCATTTTTGAGACCAATCGCTCCGGGATCCTATACGATTTCCTACGTGGAACAGCTTCCTCTTTCAAATAAACCTTATGACGCGCCAGCGTGGTGAAACCAGGTCTCTCCTGAAACAATTCTGGATCTAATAGTGCCTCTAACTCTCTCTGCTGATCCACCTGCAAATGAGACACTTGAAACAAGTAAGGCTCTGACACATTTGTGGGAAAGGACTGTTCTTTCTCCTCATCCACTTCCATCGCACAAATTAAGAGCTGATGTGTCTCCTGAAGAACAGGTTGCTGCTGCTGCTGACCAGGCTGCTGAAACTCTTTCAATAAGTTAATGTGGAAGGTCTGATGTTTTACCTTCCTGTCAGGCATATATAGTTTGTATGTCACTGAACTTAGTTTCTTAGAAATTTCATATGGCCCCTGTCATCGATCCAACAGCTTACTGTCACATGAGGGCAGCAATAACAAAACCTGTTGTCCTGGGTGAAAAACCCTTTTTCTGGCCTTCTTGTCATACCAAGTTTTTTGTTTGGCCTGCGCCGTCCTCATGTGCTCCTGAGCCAAAGCAGTCATTCGATCCAGCTTCTCTCTCATCTTAATGACATAAGAGACCACATTGTCCTGATCACTCAGTGGACTCTCCCAGTGCTCCTTTAATAAGTCCAATGGGCCCCTCACCTGACGACCATACAGCAGTTCAAAAGGTGAGAACCCTGTTGAAGCCTGGGGCACCTCCCGATAAGCAAACAATAAATATGGTACCCATTGGTCCCAATCCGAGCCCGTTTCAGAAACAAATTTCCGCAGCATGTTTTTGAGAGTCTGATTAAATCGCTCCACTAGTCCATCAGTCTGAGAGTGATATGGGGTGGTCTTAATACCCTTAATACCCAACAGTTTATATACCTGCTGCAACAGTTTGGACAAGAAATTTGTTCCACAGTCTGTCAGAACTTCTCTAGGTATGCCTACCCTTGAAAACAACTGGATAAGGCAGTTGGCAACCTGCCTAGCCTTAATAGATTTCAGGGGAAGGGCTTCTGGGTACCGAGTAGCATAGTCACAAATTACCAGAATGTATTTATTACCAGAGGAGCTTCTCTCTAGGAGGCCAACTACATCCATCCCTATTCTATCAAAAGGTGTTCCAATGATTGGTAATGGTTGCAGTTGGCCATGAGCTACTCCCCTAGGTGATGTAATCTGACATATTGGGCACGTTGTGCAGAACTCCTTTATCTGGGTATACATTCCCGGCCACACAAACCTTCTAGCAATTCTCTGCAAAGTTTTTTGAAATGCTAGATGACCTGCCCAAGGGATAACATGTCCCAGTTCCATAATTTTTGGTATGAGGTCCTGTGGCAAAGCTATGGCCATAACTCCACCTTGTTGCTGGTACAGAATGCCCTTTTTAATGACATACAAGGCCTCAGCCAAACAATTCGTTCTACCCTGTTTCACACCCTCAATCTCCGAGACTTTATCAAACCATGGTCTAAGTGCTGGGTCAGCTTTCTGCAATGCAGCTATGTCAGGAGGGATGTCAAACTCTACTGACTGATTTAGCTGTGGTGTTTCTTCACCGAAGTTCTTTGCTGACGCTAACACTTTATCTCTTCTCCTCCGAGCCTTGGATTTAGGTTGTTTAATAGGGCCTGCCTCTATCTCAGAATCATAAAATGGTAGCTCCCGAAGAACACTGGCAGCCCTCTGTGCCCTCTGCACCCTGGTTGTCACCATATTACAATTTTTCACCACAGGTGTCTTTACTCTCTGCTCAACAGCACCACCTGCCTGTCTCTCCTCTATTTGTTCCTCTCTAACCTGTTGTATGATGTCCAACAAAGTTGGAACATCATTGACGAGAATAACTGAGTAAGGCAAATCAGGCACAAGAGCTACAGGAAGGAGATAAGTTTGCCCCCCCCCCCCCACTGTTAAATAAACCTCAGCGGTCGGGTACAGTTTCTTATCCCCATGAACACAACTGATATTTACTTCAGATTCATTCCACAAATCCCTAGGGACCAAACTGGGCAGCACAACTGTTTGAAAACAACCAGAGTCTATCAGGGCCTCTTCACACTGACCATTAAGCAACACCTTCGTTTTATACACTCCACTGTGCACTGGGGCTGAAAAAGTGGGTCTAGGAACTGAACATAGTAATGACAGTTTCTCATTCTTTGTGGCAGGACATTAATACTGGGTGTGACTGATTTTATTACACTGATAACAGCGTATATCTTTATTTGCAACAACATGTGACTTTTTGCTATTATCATATCTGCTATTTGTGATCTGACTGGGCCTGGAATACAGCCTATTTCGAGCTGGACCACCCCTTTCACCCTCATTAAACTCACTCCGTGTGGTGAAAGATCTGTCACGGCCAAGAGTAGGTCTCCTGCTCCCAGACCTGGCCAACAGAAAAACCTCCGCCAGACAAGTAGCGTCCTCTGCAGTCTTCGGGTCCCGCTCTTGTATCCAGATTCCCAGTTCTGGGTTCACCATCCGCAGAAACTGCTCCAAAATCAATTGTTCCATAATGTCTTTTATAGTTAAGGTCTCTGGTTTAATCCATTTACATAACAGGTCTTTCAAACGTACATAAAGTTCACGAGAGGTTTCGTCCTGATGAATGTCCAGGGACCGAAACCTCCTCCTATAAGTGTCAGATGTAATCTCGTATTTACTTAAAATTGATTCAGAATCAGAAAAAAGATCAGAAAAAGATTTATTGCCAAGTACATTAACAGATCACTGATAACATACGAGAGAATTTGACTTGACACAGTAATGAACCTGCATTTCCGTGCCGCGGCGCATCTGCAACGCGCCTGTCAGCAGGAGGGTACAGGTCGCATAAAGATGATACTTGACTTTCCCGTAATTGTTCGTGTCAGCAATATCCATCAGTACATATGCGCTCTGCGCTTTACCTGTAAGCAGAGGAGCTAGCTGGATAGCCCCATCTTCTTCACGCCAGCGGCAGACTGTAGCGATCCTCTCGAACGTCACCAGGTAGTGCTCGATGTCATCTTTGGGAGAGAGAGGATTCAGCCTGGGCTCGTGGTGCGTTCGTGGCCTCCTTGGCTGCACCTGCAGCGGCAAATCATCCTCCTGCGGGCCGACCTGACTGGCCGTCACCCCGGGGATCTACCCCGAAGCGCCATCATCACCACTACGTTCAGCCCGGCTCCCATACTCCTCTCTCAGCTCCGCAACCTGCGACTCCATTCGACAAATTTGACCATCCACAGTCCGCCACCTTTGGTCCTGAAGAGCTGCTTCTTCCTCCATCTGATGATCTCTGAGAGTCAGCAAACGCACCAAAGATTTCACCAGGCACGTTAGCTCCTCGAGCTCGCCCAGTCCGCTGACTCCCGGGTCCTCAGCTGCCAAACCTGCATCCAGGTCAGACTGCTCCTCTTGCCTCACTTTCCTTCTGGCCATGAGTCCTTCCGTCCTGTGGTCTTTCACCACTTCCACCAAAGGCTACGACGTCCTGGGAACGGACCACCACTGCCACCAAATGTAACAATATGGTGGGGCCAAGCTTCAATTTTCCAATTTTCAGATTTTTATTTCAATAAACTTACAAGTAAATAATTCCCAGGAAAACATCTGACAGGACTCTTCATCAAGAATGAACAATTCACCATCAACCAAGAATACCAAAGAATGAAATGAATACCATTATCATTAACCACACCTGTTAAATACTATTCGAGATAATTAGGGCTGATTAGCCCCTACCATAACCCCAGGTAAGACAATAAACATTTTTCCATTCTTTACACATACCCACTAATATCTAAAATACATAAATAATTCCCCCAACTATATACAGAGTAAATAAATAACATAGAATAAATAACCATATAAATAATTCAATAAATAATTCAAACCCCTATTTACAAATGCTAAACCACCCCTCTAACTTACCATACATGCTTCCTTCCTGCTGGTGTCCTTTAAAAAGGTGTTCAACCCCCAAAGAGTCTTTTGCCCGGACACCCACAGGAAGCATGCTGGCAAAGGTATGTGCATTATACAATCACCAATTGATTACCCAAATGATTAACCACACAATTATCTCACAAAAGGCACTCCAAATTAGACAAAGACAGATCCTAAAATAATGTGTGCATTTCTACAAATGATCATAATAACATTTACAATACTACAAACAATATAGACACACATACAACAAATCATAACAGTGGTGACACTCCATCGTCACACCTGTCCATAAAAATTATGAACAGGATCGGTGACAAAGGGCAACCCCCAACTCTCACTGGGAATGAGTTCGACCGAGTGTTGGCAATACGAACCAAGCTCTCACAACGGCCGTACGTATAGCTCGGAACAACAAGCCCGATACCCCATACTCCCGAAGCACCCCCTTTCTCAAAGTCCACAAAACACATTTAAACTGGTTGGGCAGACTCCTACAAACCCACGAGGATTCTCGAGAGGGTAAAGAGCTGGTCCAGAGTGTCACTGCCAGGACGAAAATCACATTGCTCCTCCTGAATCCAAGGCTCGACCAACAGATGAACTCTCTTCTCCAGTACCTTGGCATAGACCTTCCCAGGGAGGCTGAGGAGTGTGATCTCTCTAAAGTTGGAGCACACCCTCTGGTCACCATTTTTTTTAAGAGAGGAACCACCACCCCAGTTTTCCATACCAAAGGCACTGCCCCCAACCTCCACACAACGTTGCAGAGGCGTGTCAACCATGACAGCCCTACAACATCCAGGGCCTTGAGGTACTCAGGGCGAATCTCGTCCACCCCCGGGGCCTGACCACCAAAGAGATTCTTAACCACCTCGGTGACCTCAGCCCCTGTGGTAGGCAGATCATCCCCCTCATCCTCAAGTCCTGCTTCCTCTGTGGAAGGCGTGTCAGTGGAATTGAGGAGATCCTCGAAGTATTCCTTCCACCGCCTGACGAAATCCCCAGTCGAAGTCAGCAATGCCCCATCCGCACCATACACAGTGTGGACAGGGAGTCTCACAAGCCAACCAACCTTGATAGGAGTCCTTCTTCAGCTTCATGGGCCCCCTCACCACTGGTGTCCACCACTTGGTTTGGGTGTTGCCACAACGAGGTGCCCTGACGACCTTGCGCCCGCAGCTCTGGGCATCCCCTTCAACAACAGAGGTGAAGAACATGGCCCATTCAAACTCCATGTCTCCAGACTCCCTCGGAATGTGGTTGAAGTTCTTCCGGAGATGGGAGTTGAAGACCTCCCAGAGAGGGGCCTCAGCCAGACATTCCCAGCACACCCTCACTATACGTTTGGGTCTACCAGGTCTGAATGGCATCCTCCCCTGCCATCGGATACAACTCACTACCAGGTGGTGGTCAGTTGACAGCTCTGCGTCTCTCTTTACCCGAGTGTCCAAGACATACAGTCGCAGGTCTGATGACACAATAACAAAATCAATCATCAACCTGCGACCTAGGGTGTTCCTGGTGCCAGAAGCACATATGGACACCATTATGCTTGAACATGGTGTTCATTATGGACAAACAGTGGTTAGCACAGAAGTCCAATAACTGAACGCTATTCAAGTTCAGATCGGGCAGGCCGTTCCTCCCAGTTATCCCCCTCAAGGTTTCACTGTCATTGCCCACGTGCGCATTGGAGATGCTAAAGA
The DNA here is from genome assembly GCA_020510985.1 of Pholidichthys leucotaenia. Taxonomy (NCBI): domain Eukaryota; kingdom Metazoa; phylum Chordata; class Actinopteri; order Cichliformes; family Pholidichthyidae; genus Pholidichthys; species Pholidichthys leucotaenia. Next base: position 275,491,433 of record CM035840.1, on the reverse strand, counting down.
AAAAAAAAAGAGGACTTGATTAGGTAGGAGCACTCACAGGCCCTAGTTTAAACTGTTTTGTGTGTTTAATGTTCTTATTGTTATTTTAGTGTTTTTATTGGGAGTTTCCTGTTTTGCCTAATTTTGGAGGGTTTTAATTAGATTTGTTTTTTTTTATTTTGTAAAGGGGGGGAGAGTGTTGTCTGTGGGTTTGGTCCTTGGGGCTTGCCTTAGCTGTCGGATGGGGTGATGTCACGTGGGCTGCAGCTGCTGTATATATTTGCCCTTTTCCTGTAATAAATGTACTGTAGCCCAAATCGAGAACTTACAGATGGGAAGGTTACCTGTAAATGAAATTAAGCTAAGAGTTGGACCAGGTTCAGAAGATTAAGGTTCGACGGGAGCCCAGGGATTGAACAAGCATAATGAATTCAGGCATGTGCTGGTGAAATATAAACTTTGTTCATTTATTGAAAAAAAAATGTTCACAGCTGTTAAATATATACAATTAAAAGTGTGCACACCTTAAGAAATAAAATAAAAAAATAAAAAATATATAATTGTTCACATAAAACAGTTTAACTGAATTCAAACCAGTGAATTCAAATCAGACCTGGGTCTTATTATTTTTCTAATTTCTACTGTCTCTTGTTCAGTGCACTGATTTCTCTCAGTTCCCATATGTGTTCAACCCTTCCTGTCCTCACTGTGTTGCAGTGCAGTTTGTCCTACCACACATCAATCACTCCAGTTCCAAGGTTCAGTTCCAGTGGGCTGGGGCTCGCTGTCATGATTTGCTGCCGTTTTAGAGGCAGCAGAAATGAGAAGAACCCAAATGCAGGTGGATGTGGTGTTTATTAATACAAACAGTCCCAAACAATAAATCCAAAAGATGAACAGGAGAACAAACACGATAAATAATCAGAGTTTTTGTTCCCAGGCGAAACAGTATGGACAATAGTCCCAGAATGAACCCAAACACTCCGAAGCATAAATGGTGAGCAAGGGTGGAGAATAAGTACAGCCCAGAACGCACCTGAAACAAAAGTGCAGCCTGGAGCCGAACAACTGAAGGCTCAACAGGCTGCACCAAGGTAGCGCTGGGAAACAGAAAGAAAAACCTCACACTGTGAACAATGGACAAGTGTAGGTACTTACATAGATGAGGTCACCAGAGCCAAACTGTGCTCTGGTGAGAGGCTGACAATACAATGCACCGACAATCACAGGAGTGCAAGGAGAGCTTAAATAATACCAAACGTAATGGCCAAAGTGATTGCCGGTGTGCCTGGGCGTGTGTGTGAGAGTAGGACTGAATGGGTGTGTGTTGGGTTGAGTGAGAGCAGGTGTGCAAGAGTTTGTGCATGTATGTGTGTAGGAATGAATGAGTGTGCGCTAAGAGTTGATAGAGTGCGGGTGTGAATGATTGCGTGTGTGTATGTGTGAGTGTGACAGACACAAATAAGTGTCTGTCACTGATAAGTGTCAGAAGTATCTGAAGAAGTATCACTTATCAGAAGAACTGATAAGTGAGCCACCACCGGAGTGGTGGCTCAGTTGGTAGAGCATCCGCCCCACACCCGGGAGGCAGGGGTTCAAATCCCGGCCGGGTCATGCCGAAGACCATATAAAAGTGGAACTTCCTGCCGTCCAGCTTGGTGCTCAGCAATAATGGAATGGAGGAGGGAAATTTGTGGCGGCGCCTTGCATGACAGCGGCCCTCTGATTCTGCCCTTGGGGTGTGTGTGATTAACACAGTAGATAGGTAAAACACAATTTCGTTCTACTGTACATGATTGGTTGTACAGTTGAATGACAATAAGGGTGATTTAATAATGACACTCATTTGGCAGGTGCTGGCAGGAGAGGAGGGCGTGGCTCTGAGTAGACAGGGAGCCAAGACCCACAAGGGCTCCCGAAGAGGTGCCTGGAGGCAAATAGGGAATCAAAATATACTTAAACACGAAACAGCTACCGTGCCATGGAACTGGGCTGCCTAGTCCAACCCAGCCCATGACAGCTCGCCATCCATTAAATGGAATTCTTCAAATCCTCAGTGGCACTCTGGACTCTCCAGTCAGTCTCCACGGGTCTGCAGAAACCAGGATCCTCCAACACGGACTGAGCACTCTCCAACATAGACTGAGGAATCTCCAACTTGGACTCCCACTCAGTCTAGACCAGGGGTGGGCAATCATGTGCCATGGAGGGCCATTCTACTGCAGGTTTTCTGTTCCACCCAGTCTCTTCAGCAGGTGTTTTCAATGATTAGCAATCCTTGAAGCTGGTCAGAGCACACACCTGCTGAAGAGACTGGGTGGAACAAAAAACCTGCAGTGGAATGGCCCTCACTGCCCACCCCTGGTCTAGACAAACAAAAAAAACCTGACCTATGAGCAAGGTCATAATAGAATTACACTTATGCCACTAACTGGCTATAACTGGCCATTACTGCTTACAGCATCAACCTAAGTGTAATAACTTTTCACAAATCTCAGTTGTAAAACTTTGAATCATAACATTAAAACATTCAAATTATCTTCTCTGTACACGTTTGGAAACCAAGTAATTAGTTTCTGAACTCATGCAAATAGATTTTACATGTTCAGTGCATGAAAAATATCTATGTGCAGTTTTAACATTCACATTGCTAGTGAGACACATAATAATTTGACAGCATTTTAAACACTTCACAATTAAACAAAACACACACATCACTTATTTTTCTCTCAAACTAAGGACAGGTATCACATTCAGACACCCCAAGTGCTTTTGATGAGTGCATGTTGGTTTACACTGCACTAATTAGCGGAATGCTACACTGTAAAATGTGCGATTAGCATCAACACCACTATCACTCTGTAAAATGATGCATACAAGTCAAATCTCACATCTTAAAGTCAACTCACCAGTGCAAAGCACTGTAAGCACTTAAGGAAAACCAGCTTCAGGCCTCAGCACTCCGGCAGAAACGGCAACTTTCTACAGTTTTCCCCACTCTTTCATTCAGCTCGCCTCCTATGCTTCTCAGCACGTCTGACCCAGGTCTGAGAATCAACCAGAACAACTAACAGGAAGTTGTCAGAGGTGGAAATGATCTAGTTGGCCAAAAAACTAACAAAATAAGATAACAAAAAAACATTCTTTCACAATTTCAATTTCTGGTCATCAACCCACATTCTATCCACCTTATTCCTTGACCCCATGATGCCTTGCGTGTATTTTGGTAGCAACTTCTGGTACTAGTTTAGAACGTATTGTTGTCATTGAAACGGGTCACTTTTCCTTGTTAAACAACGACTTTAGCATCAAAAATGCAGGAACACAGCCTTTTGCACCTCGAAAATATAATCATACCACATCCCAAGACTATGGAGGGATGAGAAGATGATCACTGCCATCTACAGAAGTTCTCTGATGACTCTGCGATCGTTGGCCTCATCTCCAATGGAGATGAAGCTGAGTACAGAGGGCTTATCCAGGACTTCGTGGACTGGTGCCATCGGAACTGCCTCCAGATCAACGCGAGGAATACTAAGGAGCTGGTGGTGGACTGCCGCAGGCAAGGACAACCCCTCACAGCACCAGTAAATATACAGGGAACAGACATCGAGATGGTGACATCATACAAGTACCTGGGTGTTCATCTGAACAATAAACTAGACTGGTCACACAATACTGACGCACTCTACAAGAAGGGACAGCGCAGGCTGTTCCTACTGAGGAGACTCAGGTCTTTTGGTGTACAAGGGACGCTGCTGAAGACATTCTATGACACGGTGGTGGCATCAGCCATCACTTTTGGAGTGGTCTGCTGGGGCAGTGGCATTACCGCAGCCGATAGGAAGAGACTGAACAAACTGATCAAGAAAGCTAGCTCTGTCCTGGGGCAGCGCCTTGACCCGGTGGAGGAGATAGGAGAGAGAAGGACGGTGGCTAAACTGTCATCTCTGCTAGAGTCCGAGTTCCACCCTATGCAGGACATACTGAATGCACTGAGGAGCTCATTTAGCAGCAGACTACATCACCCCAGGTGCACAACCGAGAGGTTTCGCAGGTCCTTCCTACCAACGGCTGTCAGACTGTACAACCTAAGCAGGGCTGCTCGCAGAGATAGCAAAAAGACGTAACAACCTAATAGTTTTGAATGCAAAAGATGCAATAGACTTACACAATGGTCCCCTCTGGCATACAACTAGGAAAATAGAGGTCGCTATGGAGGGTAAGAATATGTATGGGCACATAATCATACCATGTAGGATAACTAAGTAGACGGTTGTGCTGTTTCATCCCATCTAGCAACAATGCTCTGCACTGTGTGTGTTTATATATTTACATATTTATTCCATCTAGCTACAATGCTACGCACTGTGTGTGTTTATATATTTACATATTTATTCCACCTAGCTGCAATGCTCCGTACTGTGGGTGTTTGTATATCTACATATTTTATTCCATCTAGCTACAATGCTCCGCACTGTGTGTTTATATACTCATATATTTATTCCATCCAGCTATAATCCTGGAATTTCCCCGTTGTGGGACTAATAAAGGCTTATCTTATCTTATGACTTTAAAAAGTGGCCAGTAGCTCTGTTAGTTAGCTCCACTGCTAACATGCTAACACTGTAGACAAATAAAAGCTCTAAGATATATCAATGTTTCCACCGCAATAAAGTCGGCTGCATTTTGTTAAAATATGTTGGACATATTCAAATTTACCTCAGAGCAGACATAGAGTCTAGTCAGTACCACAAAAAACCACAACACCGAGCTTGGGCATTTTAAATTCGGTGTTAAACGTCAGCTTGTGGTGACACTAAACACAGCAGGGAGACATTCCTCTGGGACATTCTTCTGGAGCTTTCCTCACACCCAGCAGTGAGCTTGGAGGAAGCAGAGGACAATTGACACACGGCCAAAAGAACCACAGGAGACAGTCAGACGGGACTGAATGCATACATCTTTGTGCCAACCAATGTCATGCTAATCATGTGTATTGACCAATGGTATTAGATGACAATTGATATGCTAATGTGCCATGCATTCTCTCTGTCTGTATGATGGTATAAAAGAGCTGCTCTCCCTCATCTCTTTCTCTTAGCTCTTACACTCTACTCTCATCACGACTAACCGGGCCCCAGTGGCCACACTGGGGCCAGCAGGCTGTACTCATGTTAGAGGGTAAATAAAGAATCTGTGCTGACCTATGCTCGTGCCTCACCTCCACACCCTTTCCTTCGCACCCTCTACAAGATCTGTAATATTCATACAAGTGAAAACATACCTGGCTCTTGTCTTGGTGTCTGTCCAGTGTCTCTACCACCGATCACACGATAAATCCTTTAGTTTTCAGTGCATGATCTACTCGTTGCTGTTGAAGCCACAGATTTAGCTGTGCTTATCTGTGAGGAGCATCACACCACGAACAGCAGCAAGTACCAGAACAACGCAAAAACATTCAAAAATACAAAAACTACAAGTGCTGAAATTAGCTGTCACTTGAGTGCAAAACACGTATGTGGACTATACATTAAAATGAATTTGAAAAACTTTTAAAAACGCTATTTTAAATGCCTCTGCTACTCCACTCTGACTGACTGATTTAACATTAGGTCAGCCAAAACCGGAAGCTCCGCCCATAATTGTTCCTACAGTGGCACCCCAAGAAATAAGGTGGATTATTAATCAGTTTTATTAATTTATTCTATTTAAATATTTATTTATATCCATCAACCTATTAGTCATCATAGTTCAATTATTTATGCATTTATTCATCACTCTAATCATTTATTAATTTATTTATTAGCCGTGAATTTACTATGGGTTACAAAAAGTTGAATTGTTTGTTCGGCATAAGAGGGCTGACGGCTCACTCATCCCATAGTCAACATGACTATAACACACTATGACCAAAATGAACTCAGATCATAAAAAATTCTAAACAGAACTGAGAACAGAATTATGGAACCATCAAACAGAGAAAAACACAGGACTTAACCCAAAATACAACGCACACAAAGAAACATAGACATAAACTCAGAGAAGGAATGACCCTACCATCATCCACCCCAGACCCTGACACATGAACAGTAATTCAGAGTGAACCCAGGTATCCTCCTCTGTCAAACATTCTCCATCTGTCATGAACCAGGGCTTGTTCTGACTCGTTATGATTTGTCCTAGTTTTCCCTCTGACAGCTCTGGCATGCCCTCTCCTCCTGTCAAGCTCTGTCAGCTGCACTGTCACCGGAACACACACACACACACACACACACACACACACACACGCGCTCCATTCACTCTCATTCACATGCACTCACACACCTGTTCCCAATCAGTTCTGCCCACGCATTCACACCGGCAATCTCTTTCCTCGTTAGCGTTTGGAGTATTTGTTTGCCACCGCTGAGGAAGGAGATTGTCGGGACATTCCCCTTCATACGTGGCAGCATTTCCCTCTGTGTATGGTTATTCACTCCCAGCATTCTACCCAGCCAGACATTTCAAGACGATCCATAACTTGGTGTTTCGGCTGGTCCGCTTCTCTGCCTCTGCCTCCTGACTGCACAGCTTGCCCCGAATTAACTCCAGACCTGTAAGTGTTCTTAGCCTTCCTCCTGTGCTAGCAGGCCTGCAGCATTAGGCTGCTCGCCTTTCCTGTTTTGTGCATAATGCAGCCCTGTAGCACCAGGCTTTAGATTCACCAGGCTGTCGAGTATTCGGCAGGCGCCCTGTATCCTTGGTGGTCAACTCTGTCATTACACCTCTTAATATACTGTGTGGTTGACTGAACTGTATTTGGCGACAGCTGGATTTGTTACGTTGGTAAACTTCAATAAACACAACACTCTCTACTCCTGCGATTGGGTTTTTCATTCTCTCCCTCGTGCGCCGTGTGATGGCGCACAGGGGTTCATGACACCATCTTGATTAGACACAAATCCCTAATTAGCAGTAATATAAATTTTATTAATAACTGGCTCATATTAATGGCTACACTGTGGAAGATGGAGACAGCGAGCTGGACAACACACAAACTTTACTGACCTTCCAACATAAAACAGAAAAAACTCTCTCGGGGTCTCTGGGCGCCTTCTTTATATACCACTTTATTTCTGCCCCATGAGACCCAGGGAGCCAAAGACAATACACACAGTACACAAAGCATGTCTGGCACATTACATTACAGAACATGAGCCCTGCCTCTCACTCCCTCTCATACTCTAGCGAACTCCGGTGTCTCCTGACTCCCCAGGGTGAGGCTAGTCCTTTCTGTTACATCTGAGACCCCTCGGTGCCACTTCCTCCTTCAGTCCTCTGTTCCATTTCCCCCACCCCCCCGGCTTCCGACTCTGGATGGAGAACCCACCGCTCAGTGTCACCACACAGCCCCCCCCCCAACACCCAGAAAGGGAACTAACCCCAATCTCTTGGGCTTGAGCCGGCGCCTGTAGCAGGGGGTCACTGGTCCGGTCGAAGCGTCCTGCTGGCGAGGTGTGCGGGACGGCACATTGGTCTGTGGAGGGGAAGGGGGGGGGGGGGGTTGGGGGGGACAGGTTAACTTTGTGAGCGCAGTTCTGTACCGAGGGAACACCAACTTGTGGAACCACCATCGGTGGGCATCCACACCAGGGAGCTTGGGCCAACACCACCTGCTCGTCTGCCAACACATAAGCGGGCTTCAGCCTGTCGATGCTGGTGGTCTCCTTACACCCCCCCAAATCTAACACAAAATGCTTTGCCCCAGTTTCCAGCACTCTGAACGGTCCGTCGTACAGTGGGCGCAGTGGGGTTCTGTGTGCATCGTGCCTGACAAAAATGAACTTGGCGCTCTGTAAGCTCCTCAGGACGAAGGTGCAGGGAAACCAATGGTGGCCAAGGCCTGGCACATTAGCAGCCTCTGTACTGTATAAAAATTGCATGGGGTGGTCAGTCCTGGGTGCAGGGTTTTCTAGTAAAAATTCCCCGGGGATCCACAGCGGCTGAGAAAAAACGAGTTCTGCCGGGGAGGCTGCAAGATTCTCTTTAGGCATGGAGCACAAACCTAATAGGGCCCAGTGCAGGCGGTCGACCCAATTTGCATCCATGAGTGAAGCTCTGAGCGTTGCCTAAAGCGACCTATGAAAACGTTCATATAACCCGTTAGCCTAGGGGTTGTACACGGTAGTGCGGTGGATACTGACCGCCAGGCTCTGGGCCATCACAGACCAGAGTTCCGAAACGAACTGTGGACCCCTGTCGGAAGTGATGTATAACAGGGATCTGAACCGTGCAACCTAAGCCAGCAAAAAAACGCAAGCCACTTCCGCGGACATGGTGGAAATCAGCGGGACCATTTCAGGCCAAAGCGTGGTGTGGTCCACGATGGTCAAAAGGTGCATGAAACCTTGCGACGGCGGGAGGGGGCCCACCATATCCACGTGGACGTGCTCGAACCTCCTGGCCGGGATTTGGAATGGCTCGGGGGGCTTTGGTGTGCTTGTGCACTTTGGCCTGCTGGCACACAGCACACACTGCAGCCCACTCTTTCATGTCCCTACGCAAGTGAGGCCAGACAAATTTCGCCCCCACCAGTTTAACTGAGGCGCGCATGCTGGGGATGTGAAAGAGAGTGGACTGACTCAAAAATGCAGTGGCGCCAAGAGCTCGGAACCACTGGGCGTGGGCGACTAGTGGAGACATCGCAGAGCAAGGGGGGGGGGCACCCTTCTTGCACCACCCTGCTCTCCAGCTTTAACCCAATAGGCACGGACTGGAGCGTGCAAATGTCCGCCTCCCCAGTTTGCTCCGTGGCCATGGCAGGGAAATCTATTCCCATGTAGACCGGGGAGACTAACGGTCATGACAGGCAATCGGCCACGACATTAAGCTTACCAGAAAGGTATTGAATGTTGGCTGTGAACTCCGAGATTGTGGCCAAATGTCGTTGCTGCTGGGCAGACCACAGTTCCGAGACTTTGAACATTGCGTACGTTAGTGGCTTATGATTAACGAACATGGTGAACTCGTGCCCTCCTAGCCAAAACTGGAAGTGGCACGTTGCCAGGTGGAGGGCCAACCACTCTCTGTCAAACGTACTGTATTTGCATTTGTTGTCGTGCAAAATACGGCCGAAAAATGCTAGCAGCTGCCATGAACTGGAGATGTACTGCTCCATCACTGCCCCTATGGTAACATCAGACGTGTCCATGGTGAGTGCTATCCCTGCTGAAGGGGTCAGGGTGGACTAGCAAGGCAGCATTAGTGAGCGCTGTTTTGGCAAACAAACTGTTTTGACGAAAGCTTGGACTCGCTCAGGGGTCCAGTCGATGTTTTCCACGGGCTTCTTTTCGTTTTTAGCGTGGCGTACAACAGCTGCAGCAACTGGGCTGCCCAGGGGAGGAAACAGTTGCAAAAGTTGACCATACCCAAAAATTCCTGTAGGGCCCTCACGGTCTGCGGACGCGGAAAATCCGACATGGCGTGTACCTTATCAGGCAGTAGAATCGCACCCTCTGGCGAAATGCGGCGACCCAAAAAAATCAATCACTGGCACACCGAACTGGCACTTCGCCGGGTTAACGATTAGCCCGTGCGCCTCCAACCTTTGGAAAGATGGGCAAGGTGCTCCTCCTCGGACGTGCTAGCCACCAAAATGTCATCTAATTAGACAAAAATGAAAGGCAGTTCATGGAGCACCACGTCCATTATTCTTTGGAAGGTTTGCACCGCGCCCTTTAACCCAAACGGCATGCATAAAAACTCAAAAAGGCCAAAAGGAGTTATGATAACCTGATAACCAGGAGTTAGGACCTGGTGATAACCGCGGACCAGATACACTTTCGAAAAAACACGCATCCCAGCCAGATGCACGGAAAAATCCTGGATGTGCGGGATGGGATACCAGTCGTGTTCCGTGGTGTTGTTCAAGCGCCGGAAATTGCCGCACGGTCGCCACGACCCATTGGCTTTGGGCACCATGTGTAGCGGGGATGCCCATGGGCTGTTGGAGCACCTAACGATGCCCAGTTGCTCTAGGTAAGCGAACTCTTCGCTCACGCTGGCCAGCTTAACGGCGTCCAGGCACCAAGGGCGCACGAACACCGCGGGTCTTTTGTGGTTATGAAATGTTTGACCCCGTGTTTGGTTACTGTAGCCAAAAAGTCAGGACGGTGAGTGCTGGGAACTGTGAAAGCAAATGCTGGTACTTACCCCCTGGAGCTGTAACGTTAGCCAGTGTTGTCGGCCCAACTCCCCGAGCTGTGCAGGGCAAGGAGGAAAAAGAGACAGCACCCATTTAACATTTGTTGGAAACATCGACTAACAACCCATAAGCACATAAAAAATCTGTGCCTAAAATTGGGGTGGAACATACAGCTACCACAAAATCCCACTGGTAATTGCATTTGTGTAAGCAAACCATCAGTGTCCGTTTGCCAACCGTCCTGATGTTGGACCCGTTGGCGGCCGTGAGCTCGGGACAGCTGCCTCCTGCTGACCTGTCTGCGTTGACCGGCAGGATGAAGCTCTTCTGGGAGCCAGAGTCCACCAAGAAATGTCTCCCCGAGCGTGTGTCTGTGATAAAAAGCAGCTTGTTCCTGTCGCCAGGGGTCGCAGCTGCTACTGACTGCTGGTTGTGCCATTTCCCAGCTTCTTGAATTGCCACAGCAGCAGACAGCGTTGGGCATTCGAGCCGAAACAGCGGTGATAGAAACAGAGCCTCCCGTTCCTGCGTCTCTTGGCATCCATCCAAGCCACCACCAGCAGCTCCTCGACTTTGCAGGAGTCCTTCAAGGATGCCGGTGTTGCTGCGTGCATGCTGAGAGCTCTGGTCGGTAGGATGATGCGGTCTGCTTCCTGCACCAGGGCGCGGTAGTCCTTGGTTACCAGCAGCGGTGAGTTGGCTAGGATCGCCCTCGCTGTAGCAGGTAGGTTCCTAAGGAAAAGGTGGGCAAATAGGAAGGATTCGTCGTTCTTTCCCATCAACGCTAACATGCTCTCCATCAGCTCCACAGCTGAGCTGTCACCTAACTCTGAGTGCGTTAGGAGTCTCTCTGCTCTCTCACTGTCTGACAGGGTATAACACCGGAGTAGCATCTGCTTGAGTGCTTCGTATTTCCCTGGGCATGCAGCTCCTGGAGCAGGCTCGTTACTTGCTGCATGGCACGCATATCCAACATGGCGACCACATGGTAATATTTGGTGTCATCCGTTGTGATCCCGCAGGGTGCAAATTGGGCTTCAGCATGTAGGAACCAAGTGGTCGGATTGTGAAGCCAGAAGTCTGGGAGCTTGACTGTGACAGCGCATGCCGCGCTAGTGTTCTCCCTCTGGGTTGTCTCCGGGGGAGTGCTCAGCTCTTTTTCCATTGCACATCTTAGGGTCACCAATGTGGAAGATGAAAGCAGATGAGACAGCGAGCTGGACGGCACACAAACTTTATTCACTTTCCAGCATAAAACATAGAAAAAATTCTCTTGAGGTCTCTGGGCATCTCCTTTTTATACCACTTTATTTCTGCCCCATGAGACCCAGGGAGCCAAAAACAATACACACAGTACACAAAGCCTGTCTGGCACATTACATTACAGAACACGAGCCCTGCTTCTCACGCCCTCTCATACTCTAGCGAACTCCGGTGTCTCCTGACTCCCTGGGGTGCAGCTAGTCCTTTCTGTTACATCTGAGACCCCCCAGTGCCACTTCCTCCTTCACTCCTGTGTTCCATCTCTCCCCCAGCTTCTGACTCTGGGTGGAGAACCCCCCCCAACTCAGTGCCACCACAACACACTAATTGCAGTAAGTGGAAATTTTAAAAAAGCAGTATAATATAGCTAAAAGTCCACAGCTAGTACAGATTATATTTAGTGCTTGGAAACAAGAACAGTGTTTACAGTTATCTGTGTTCATGACACCCAACCCACAAGTTTTCTAAGTCCAAGCAGACTGTGCTAATTTGTTTATGATGTCTGCATGCTGTTGTGACCCACTGTGGTGAGCGAGGTGGCCGACCTGTATTGATGTTCTCCAGACCAGACACAGCTGTGTAAATATTGAGCCAGGCCAAGTTGAGGCATGGCCGTCGGCCATGACTATTGCTGCATGCAACATCAGGTTGTTTGACCAGGGGCTCTATTCTGTAACCTCAAGCCTCTGTAATGCTCTGCCTTTTATTTCCCAGCCGAAACAAAAGATAGCATTGTGGGTATTATGTCTATTGACTCGTTCATGGGTACCATCACCAGAGAGCTTCATTCTCCTAACACAGGAATCCACAACAAAGAAGACGATTTGACTTTGAGCACCTTTGTGCATATATTTGCATGTCAATTACAAACAATGGAGTGCCTGTAAATCACTGTGTAATACTTAATGCTATGGAGGTTAAAATAATATCACTTGGGTTATGAAAAATCAATGGTTTTGACAAAGAAAATATTTCTAATTTATGTACTAATTAGCTTAGGACTATCATTATTAAAAAAGCAGGAAAACCAATTTAATTTATTGTGGTTATTACTGCAAAACAGCAGCCTAAGATCAGGCTCTGTCCTTATTATTTTAGACTGTAATCTGAATCGACTCAATGAGTTCTAAGACTAGACTTTCATGAATAATTGCAGATATTCATATTTTTGCAACAGACAACTTGGGCTTATCTCTCATAATTAGGCCAACAGAGTGTGTTGGGTGCAGCAACTCATGCAGCTCAGTGTTCTGGGACACAACGGGGGAGATGCATTTATCCTCATCGCATCCTTTCGGAAAAGGTTTAATTCCCAGCCTGTGACTTGACCAGTTGACTTAGTGCATCATGTTACATACACCCAGCCAGGGAGCATCCATTAACAGTCTGTGAATGTCTGCGGAGGCATGATAAAGCACCATTATAAAGTCTGCTGAGCAATTTGGATTGTGCAAGGAGAGACACTGGCTTTAATAAATGTTTTTTTAAACATAAAACAGAGAGGGATAGGAAGACAACACATACAAGGCTTGTTTTACTCCCCAGTCTGTCAAAGATGTGTCATCCTCTGCAATGTTGTCATGGCAAATGAAAACTCTAACATCTGAAGTGAGGGTGAGCGTGGAATGGCAGCCTATGTGCACTGAGTCAGGCTGCTGTGTAAAAATCTCCTGATATGCCCATTATTTGGGAGTTTCTACAACCAATTTATAATACAAGAGTTCACAATAGGCAGTGGGAAAGCTCCATTTCAGAGGCACTCATTCTAGTAGTTTGATTAAAAAAATCATAACCATGATGTAAGAAGCTGTTTTATTTTTATTACAAATGCATATATAATAAATATTAACAAGCCTGAGCAAATTGTGCAATAACATTTGATGAAAAGACATAGACTGTGTTAGCATTAGAGTGAAAATGGAAACCATATATAACATATATTCAACAAGCAGATGGTAGACTGCGCTTTGGAGTCACACCGAGGTCTCTCCTGACTCCTCTCACCTTTTCTTCTCACTACACAGTAACAAAGCACAGAGCCATCTTAATGCATAACATCAAAAAGACACAGAAATAATGTCTTTAATGGCAGTGCCTTGATGGACTGGATAATGATAATAACAGTGAATTCATGCTTTTTATGTTTGTTTTGTACTTTGCCTTTCCTTTCACTCACTGCGGGCTAAGCTTATAATAATGTTACATTCCAGCTGATGTATCTGTGTGACTGTTACCGCCCTATTGGCAAATAGACAAATATGTTGGTAACCTTCAATTAAAGAAAGAAAATCCCACAACGGTCACTGAAATAACCTGAAATTGACAAACACAAGAATAAATTTTAAAAAAATTGCTGTAAATTAACTGATGAAAATCAGACATTGCTTTTGAATTGTGGTTCAACCGAATCATTTTAAAAACAAATGAAATTGGCTTGGACAAAAATGATGATACGCCTATAAAAGACTGAAAATATTTTTGACTACAGGGACATGTCAAATTGAAGTGAGATGAGATGAGATGAGAAAAGCCTTTATTAGTCCCACAATGGGGAAATTCCAGGATTACAGCAGCAAAGGGACAGCAGCACTCAGAGCAATAGTCAACAAGATAATAAGAACTAGTTAGCCAAAGCAGTAAATAAAAATACATATGCACACAGATATGTACACATTGCAGGAGCATTGCAGCTAGATGGAATAACAGCATTACAGTTTGTTAAATTACTCTGCAGAATATGAATATGTACACAGACAGTATATTTCGTATTTGAATCAACCGTGTTGTTGCCACCCTCAGTAATGATTGTTATTGTTCTAGTTGTGTATTGGAGGGGACGATCTCTACTGTGCAAAGTTGTTACATTTAATATATTTAATATGACCTCTACGAGCAGGCCCGGTTAGGTTATACAGTCTGACAGCCGTAGGGAGGAAAGACCTGCGGAACCTCACCATTGTGCACCTAGGATGACACAGCCTGCCACTAAATGAGCTCCTCAGTGCGTTCAGTGTGTCCTGCATGGGGTGGGACTCGGACTACAGCAGAGATGACAGCTTAGCCACCATCTGTCTCTCTCCTATCTCCTCTACTGGGTCAAGGCGCTGCCCCAGTACAGAGAAAGCTTTTTTGATCAGCCTGTTTAGTCTCTTTCTGTCACCTTCCGTGATGCCACTGCCCCAGCAGACCACTCCAAATGTGATGGCTGATGCCACCACAGAATCGTAGAAGGTCTTCAGGAGTGTCCCTTGTATTCCAAAAGACCTGAGTCTCCTCAGGACGAAAAGCCTGCGCTGCTCCTCCTTGTAGCGCATGTTGGTGTTGTGTGACCAGTCCGGTTTATTGTTCAGGTGAACACCCAGGTACTTGTAAGATGTCACCATCTCACTGTCTGTTCCCTGGATGTTTACTGGTGCTGTGGGGGGTTGTCCTCACCTGCGGCAGTCCACCACCAGTTCCGTGGTTTCCCTCACATTGATCTGGAGGCAGTTCCGTAGGCACCAGTCCACAAAGTCCTAGATAAGTCCTCTGTACTCTCCGTCATCCCCATCAGAGATGAGGCAGACAATCGCAGAGTCGTCAGAGAACTTCTGTAGATGGCAGTGTGGTGTGTTGTGTGAAAAGTCAGCAGTGTAGAAGATGAACAGGAAGGGAGCCAGAACTTTTCCCTGGGTGGGGGGGTGGGGGGGTCTGTCCTGCAGATGATGGTGTCAGACACAAAGTCTTGGGTTCTCACAAACTGTGGATGGTTTGTGAGGTAGTTCAGGATCCACGATGACAGGTGCTGGTCCACCCCTGCGCTTAGCAACTTGTCCCCCAGGATCACTGGTTGGATGGTGTTGAAAGCACTGGAAAAATCAAAGAACATGATCCTCACAGTGCTCCCAGGCATATTGCAGGTGGGACAGGGAACGATTTAGGATGAAGATCATTGCATCCTCCACCCCGATGCCATGCTGGTGGGCAAACTGAAGTGCATCCATCACTGGTCCCACCAGGGGATGGAGGTGCGTAAGGACAAGCCTCTTCAGGGTCTTCATTATGTGTGATGTGAGGGCCACTGGTCTGTAGCTGTTCAGGTCCTTGGGGTGAGGGGTCTTCGGTACAGGTACCACACAGGATGTTTTCCACAGCTGTGGTACACTCCCCAGCTTCAGGCTCAGGCTGAAGATGTGCTCCACGATCCTGCACAGCTGGTCTGTGCAGGACTTGAGGAGCGTCGAGCTGATGTAGTCCGGACCTGCAGCTTTCCTCGCCTTGATCTTCCTCAGCTCAGCTCTCACCTGGGTGTTAGTGATGGTAAGGTCGGGGCAGGGGGGCTGTGTGCTAGGAGGGTGGGTGTTGGGTCTGTGAGGGGAAAAACAGCAGAGGACGTACAAGGGGGGTGGAGGGGGCAGTAGATAGCAGGACTAGATGAAGGTGGAGGCAGTAGTGGTTGGTGGGCAGGCGGAGAAGAGGGCGGTTGGTAAAACCTGTTAAAAACAGGTTCAGGTTGTTCACCCACTCCCTACCCCCCGTGGCCTGGGAGGAGGTATTCTGGTACCCAGAGGTGGTTTTGAGGCTTCTCCAGACACCGCTAATGTTACTCTGTTGCAGCTTGTCCTCCATCTTCTTCCTGTAGTGTCCGGCCCCTCTCTGATCTTCCTCTTTAGCTCCCTCTATATGGACTTCAGCTCCTCCTTGTTTCCCGACCTGAAGATCCTTTTCTTCTCCTTCAGCAGTGACTTTATCTCAGGGTTGATCCAGGATTTGTTGTTTGAGAAACACTGTATGGTCTTGGTGGGTATGGTGTTCTCTACACAGAAGATGATGTAGTCTGTGATGGTGTGTGTGAGGCCGTCGATATCCTCACCATGTGGATCACAAAGTTGCTCACACACAGTGGATTCAAAACAATCCTTCAGAGCATCCTCTGCCTCCTTAAACCATATCTTTACTCTGCGGGTAACGGGAGGTTGTCTGTGTACTGGGGTTTTTACACAGGCAGGAGGTGAACAAAGTTGTGGTCTGATCTTCCGGGGGGAAGGGGGTGGGGGGAGTGGTGATGAGGTGTAAGCCTCCTTGGTGTTTGCATAAAATAAGTCCAGGGTTTTATTGTCTCTGGTGTGGCACATGGCAAGTATATCCTGTAATTAGCAGCACACGTGTCTTCAAACATGTAATCAGTCAATCTGCCTATTTAAAGGGTAAAAAGTAGTCACTGTGCTGTTTGGCATCATGGTGTGTACCAAACTAAACATGGACCTCAGAAAGCTAAGGAGAGCATTGTCTCAGGAGATTAGAAAGAAAATTATAGACATGCATGTTTAAGGTAAAGGTTCTACTGTAGGACCACCTCCAAGCAGCTTGATGTTCCTGTGACCACAGTTGCACATATTATTCAGAAGTTTAAAGACAGTGGGACTGTAGCCAACCTCCCTGGACGTGGCCACAAGAGGAAAATTGATGACAAATTGGAGACGGACAATACAATTGGTAACCAAAGAGCCCAGAACAACTTCCAAAGAGATTAGTGATTATTGTTACCAGATTAGATTATTTGTTTTTCTCCCTGATATTTATGGTAAGTTACAGTAGATGAAAATAAATTTAAAAAAAAACAAGTATGAGTATTTTAGTGTAAGTATTTTAAACACCGGTATCAGTATCGCCCCAAAATTTCACAAAGCACATATAAAAATAACATCTTTTTTGTTGTTTTGGCCAGTTGTCATTTTCTATAAATAAATGCTCTAAATGACAATATTTTGATTTGGAATTTGAGTGAGTTGTTTTTAGTAGGTTAGAGAATAAAACAAAAATGTTCATTTTACTCACATACGTATAAATAGTAAAACCAGATAAAGTAATAATTTTGCTGTGGTCTCTTTGGCTTCTTATTTTTTTTTTCCAGAGCTGTACAGTTAGGTCCATTTACCTATGCATTTGGACACTGAGTCAAGTTGTGTTATTTTAGCTGTTTCCTAAAACATATTCAAGATACAGTTATATAATCACTGGTCTTAAAGTGCACACTCTCAGCTTTAATTTGAGGGTATTCACATCCAAATTGGAGTTAGTTTAGGAATTACAATTCAATTCAGTTCAATTCAGCTTTATTTATATAGCGCCACATCACAGCAGAAGTCATCTCATAGCGCTACAAAATGCAGAGAAAACTCCACAATTTCAGAAAGACCCAGCAATCAGACGATCCCCTGTGAACAAGCACTTAGTGACTGTGAAAAGGAAAAACTCCCATTTAACAGGAAGAAACCTCTAGCAGAACCAGGCTCAGGGAGGGGCAATCATCTGCTGCGACTGGCTGGGGGTGAGGGGATTAAGAGGATGAAGAGGACAGACATAAAACAGAAGCGGGGTTAAGAGACACAAAATCCCTCCCTAATTGTAGGCTATATAAAAAAGGAAGGATTTTACCCTGTTCTTAAAAACAGAGACCAAGTCTGATTCCTGGACCCAGAGTGAGAACAGAGAAGGAGCTTGATAGCAGAAGGCTCTGCCTCCCAATGTACTTTTGGAGATTCTGGGCATTACATGTAATCCAGCATTTTGGGAGTGTAGTGCTCTATTAGGATGGTAAGGTAATATCAGATCTTTTATATATAAGGGAGCCTGATTATTAAGAGCTTTGAAAGTGAGAAGAAGGATTTTAAACTTAATTCTAAACTCTATGGGAAGCCAATGAAGGGAGGACAGAACCGGGGAGATATGATCTTTTTTCTAGAACCAGTTAGAATTCTTACAGCAGCATTTTGGATCAACTGAAGATTTTTTAAGGATATTTTAGGACAACCTGATAATAACAAATTACAATAATCTAATCGAGAGCTGACAAAGGCATGGATCAGTTTCTCAGCATCATTCAGAGACAAGATGCTCCTAATCTTAGCAATATTGCTCAGACGATAGAAGGCAGTCTTAGAAACAAATTTAATATGTGAATTAAAGGACAGATCTTGATCAAAAATAACTCCAAGGTTCTTCACAGAACTATTCAGAGTGAAAGTGGCGGCATCCAAATTAAGAGCATGATTTGGAAAGGAATTTCTAAGGTGTTTTGGGCCAACAAGAATGACTTCAGTCTTACCTGAGTTTAATAGCAGAAAATTACAAGTCATCCAGGCTTTGATATCCTTAAGATAGGCATCAAACCTGTCTAATTGATTACAGTCATCGGGCTTCATTGACAGGTATAGTTGTGTGTCGTCTGCATAACAATGAAAATGTTTACAGTGCTTTCTAATGATATTGCCTAACAGAAGCATATATAAACTAATAAGAGTAGGGCCTAACACAGATCCCTGTGGAACTCCGTGAATGAGCTTAGAGTTGGAAGAAAATTCATCATTGATGTGAACAAACTGAAATCTATCGGACAAATAAGATCTAAACCACTGCAGCGGAGTTCCATTTAGTCCAACATAGTGTTCTAATCTATCAAGTAGAATGGCATGATCGATAGTGTCAAAGGCTGCACTAAGATCTAAAAGGACAAGAACAGAAACAAGTCTATTATCAGATGTGATAAGGAGGTCATTAGTGACCTTCACTAAGGCAGTTTCAGTGCTGTGATGAACTCTGAACCCAGATGGAAACTCCTCAAAGAAACCAACTTCCTGCAAGTGGTCAAACAATTGCACGGCAACAATTCTTTCCAAGATTTTTGAAATGGAAGACAGATTAGAAATTGGTCGATAGTTAGCCAAAACTCCTGGATCAAGAGTCGGCTTTTTGAGTAAGGGTTTAATTACAGCAATTTTAAAAGCCAGTGGTACATAACCCAGAGTTAAAGAAGAATTAGTTATATGAAGAATACGGCTACCAATAACTGGGAAGACAATTTTAAATAACCTGGTAGGAATAGGGTCCAAAAGGCAAGATGAAGGCTTAGATGAGGAGATTATTTTATCCAACTCTAAGAGGTTGATTGGAGTAAATCTAAACAGATATCAATTGAGGGAGTTGTAGTAGTTAATGTACTTGAGTTTACAGTAGGAAGAATCTGACTGATTTTATCTCTAATAGATAAATTTTATGATTGAAAAAGTTCAGAAAGTCCTGACTAGAAAGCTTTAGGGGGATGTGAGGATTGACCGAGTCCTGACTCTTTGTCAGCCTGGCTATAGTATTAAAAAGAAACCTGGGGTTATTCTTATTCGCTTCTATTAATGCAAAATAACTTGATCTAGCTTTTCTAAGAGATTTTTTTATAAATTAAGAGATGATTTCTCCACGTTAAATAGAGCTCATCTAAACCAGTAGAATGCCATTTCCTTTGCAATTGACGAGTCTTCTGTTTTAAACTACGAGTTTCTGAGTTAAACCAAGGGGTTTGAAATCTCTGGTTAGACTTTTTCTTTTTTTAAAGGGGCTGCCAAATCTAGAGTCTGATGCAGAGAGGCTGTAACAATATCAACCATGCTATCAATTACGAAAGGAGCAGGCTCTCCATCTTTTATTTCCGTTGTGTTGACCCATGGTATAGAGGAGACAATCTGCAAAAATTTAGTAACAACGTCATTTGAAAGACATCTGCTGTAGTAGTATTTTTCTTTAGGAGTCAAATAATCAGAAATAGTGAAATCAAAGGTTAACAGACAATGGTCTGACAGTACAGGATTATGAGGAGACACTACCAGATTTTCTATATCTATACCATAAGTCAAAACAAGGTCCAATGTATGGTGGAGATAATGGGTAGAATTTTCTACTTTATGGGAAAACCCCATTGAGTCTAAAATTGAATTGAATGCCTTATTAAGACAGTCACTCTCTATGTCAACATGTATGTTGATGTAGAGAACGTGAAATGTATGATTTCAGCACTAAATCAGCTAAAAATTCAGCAAATTTGGATAGAAACTCTGAGTAGGTCGAGGGAGGACGGTAAACTATGGTGAAGAGAATGGGGTTCAAGGCAAGATAGCCAACATGCCCCACACTGAGGACCAGGCCCTCAATGGAATTAAAACGTGATTTTTGCTTGACATTAACTAGTAATTTAGAATGAAAAATTGCCGCCACTCCACCTCCATGACCAGAACCTCTGGGGTTATGACAGTTTAAATAACCAGAGGGAGTTGATTAATTCAAACCAACATAATTATCTTGCCCGAGCCAAGTCTCTGTAAGGGATAATAAATCGATCCAATGATCGATTAATAGATCATGAACTAGAAGAGACTTGGGAGATAGAGACCTAATATTTAATAAACCACATTTAATTTTTAAATTTTGGGGAGGAACAGAGGCCAAATTATTAAATTTAGAGACTTTAGGTTTGATTTGAATTTTACCAACATTTTTGTTTAATCACTTTGGGATGTTTATGCATTCTATTTTTATTAACTTTTTTATTAACTTTGGGGGGAGCAGAGAAAGGTTCTCTAAGGAAGAAGACAGGGGTAAAGTTGGGGGGGGGAGTGGAGGAGGAGCTGCAGAAAGACGTGTATTTAGATAGATAGATAGATAGATAGATAGATAGATAGATAGATAGATAGATAGATAGATAGATAGATAGATGTACTTTATTGATCCCAAACTGGGAAATTACAGTGTAACAGCAGCATGACAGTAGACAACCAAACAACAGAAACACACACATGACAGACAAAGGGATTACCCATGGAAAGTAAAACTAACACGACTATAGAAAACCTATATACATCATAGCTTAATATATGATGACCCGTATAAACACATGAATCATCCCATTGCACAAAGAAGGACTATCAGGAGCAGAGTGAAAATGTGAGATACCAGTTAGTCTGTAAGGTGCAGTGTGGCAGCATAGCTATGACCAGAATACAACATCATAGTGAGTTATTGTACAGTGAAATTGCATGTGGCAGGAAAGAGTTCCTGTACCTGGCTGTTTGACAACAAAGCTGCAGTAGTCTACTGGAAAAAGTGCTTCGCTGTCTATCTAGTGTGTGGTGGAGGGGGTGATCAGGATTGTCCATGATGGATTGCAGTTTATTTAGTGTTCTCCTCTCCACTACTGTCTCAAAGGTCTGTGGTCTGAGACCAATTACAGAGCGAGCCCTCTTGATAATCTTGTCAAGTCTGTTGGTATCTCTGGCCCTGATACCGCTACCCCAACAGACAGCAGCAAAGAAGATGGCGTTGGCGACAACGGTGTGGTAGAAAAGCTCCCGCATCCTGCTGCACACGTTGAAGGATCTCAGCTTTCTCAAGAAGTAGAGTCTGTTCATCCCCTTCTTATGTGCAGCATTGGTGCTGGATCTCCAGTCCAACCCGCTGCTGATCCAGACACCCAGATATTTGTAGTCCTCAACCAGTCCCACATCCTCCCCCCCTAATCTGCAGTGGCTGAGAAGGCGTCTTCCTCTTCCTGAAGTCAATCACCATCTCTCTGGTCTTGCTGACATTCAACCTCAGGTGATTCTGCTCCATCCACTCCACAAATCTGTCTACCAGTGCCCTGTACTTCCCCTCCTCTCCTCCTCTTATACACCCCACAACAGCTGAGTCATCAGAGAATTTCTGCAGGTGGCATAACTCAGTATTGTACTGAAAGTCAGTGGTGTAAAAGGTAAAAAGAAAAGGAGAGACCACAGTCCCCTGTGGAGCTCCCGTATCACTAGCCACCACTCCAGACAAGACATTGCCCAGCCGGACAAACTGTGGTCTGCCTGTCAGGTAGTCAGTAAACCAGAAGATCACAGAGCTGTCAATCCCCATCACCCGCAGCTTCTCACCCAGCAGCAGTGGCTGGATGGTGTTAAAGGCACTGGAGAAATCAAAAAAAGTGATTCTCACAGTATCTCCTCCACCATCCAGGTGCAGATGGGCTCGTTGAAGCAGGTAGATGACAGCATCTTCAACTCCTAAATGGGGCTGATATGCAAACTGCAGAGGGTCCAGCCACGTCTTCACCTGCGGCCTCAGGTGGGCTAAGACCAGTCTCTCCAGGACCTTCATCACATGACATGTGAGGGCAACTGGTCGGTAGTCATTCAAATCCGATGAAGATGACTTCTTGGGGACAGGAACCAGGCAGGATGTCTTCCACAGCACTGGTACTCTCTCCAGACTCAGGATCAGGTTGTACAGGTGTTTCAGTACCAGAGCTAGTTGGTTGGCACAGGTCCTCAGGGTCCTTGCGGAGATGCCATCAGGGCCCGAAACCTTCCACTGACGGAGTCTCTCCAGCTGTTTCTCCACCTGATCTGGAGTCACCATGAAGTGAGGGAGGGTCCTCAAGTGAGATATTTGTCCTCAAGTGAGGACGTGTCTTCTCACGTCCTCAAGTGAGGTATTTGTCTTGGGTTATAATATTTTGGGTAACGGGAGACAGACACAATCTCTGTAGGGCTATAAATCGAAGGCTGATCCAAACAGTGAAGATTATTTGGATTAATGGGATTAATATGGGAAGTGGAAACAGAACCAAAAAAGGGCTGATTGACAGACCCAAGAGCTTCAGAGTGAGTAAACACACCAAGTTTCAGTCACTGTACCAAAAAACACTGAATGGAATAGAACAGATTGTCTCTTAAAACACGTGCACCAAGTCTATTTGGGTGGATGCCATCAGGCCTCATAAGTGATGGGTGGTTCCAAAACAAGTTAAAATTGTCTACAAAACCAATGTTAAAAATAGGACAAGTAAAACACAATCATGTACAGTGGGGCAAAAAAGTATTTAGTCAGCCACCAATTGTGCAAGTTCTCCCACTTAAAAGATGAGAGAGGTCTCCAATTTTCATCATAGGTATACCTCAACTATGATAGACAAAATGAGAAAAAAAAAATCCGGAAAATCACATTGAAGGATTTTTAATGGATTAATTGGTAAATTCCTCGGTAAAATAAGTATTTGGTCAATAACAAAAGTTCATCTCAGTACTTTGTTATATACCCTTTGTTGGCAATGACAGAGGTTAAACGTTTTCTGTAAGTCTTCACAAGGTTTTCACACACTGTTGCTGGTATTTTGGCCCATTCCTCCATGCAGATCTCCTCTAGAGCAGTGATGTTTTGGGGCTGTCGCTGGGCAACACGGACTTTCAACTCCCTCCAAAGATTTTCTATGGGGTTGAGATCTGGAGACTAGCTAGGCCACTCCAGGACCTTGAAATGCTTCTTACGAAGGGACTCCTTCGTTGCCCGGGCGGTGTGTTTGGGATCATTGTCATGCTGAAAGACCCAGCCACGTTTCATCTTCAATGCCCTTGCTGATGGAAGGAGGTTTTCACTCAAAATCTCACGATACATGGCCCCATTCATTCTTTCCTTTACACGGATCAGTCGTCCTGGTCCCTTTGCAGAAAAACAGCCCCAAAGCATGATGTTTCCACCCCCATGCTTCACAGTAGGTATGGTGTTCTTTCTCCTCCAAACACGACAAGTTGAGTTTTTACCAAAAAGTTCTATTTTGGTTTCATTTGGCCATATGACATTCTCCCAATCCTCTTCTGGATCATCCAAATGCTCTCTAGCAAACTTCAGACGGGCCTGGACATGTACTGGCTTAAGCAGGGGGACACGTCTGGCACTGCAGGATTTGAGTCCCTGGCGGAGTAGTGTGTTACTGATGGTAGCCTTTGTTACTTTGGTCCCAGCTCTCTGCAGGTCATTCACTAGGTCCCTCCGTGTGGTTCTGGGATTTTTGCTCACCGTCCTTGTGATCATTTTGACCCCACGGGGTGAGATCTTGCATGGAGCCCCAGATGGAGGGAGATTATCAGTGGTCTTGTATGTCTTCCATTTTCTAATAATTGCTCCCACAGTTGATTTCTTCACACCAAGCTGTTTACCTATTGCAGATTCAGTCTTCCCAGCCTGGTGCAGGTGTACAATTTTGTTTCTGGTGTCCTTTGACAGCTCTTTGGTCTTGGCCATAGTGGAGTTTGGAGTCTGACTGTTTGAGGTTGTGGACAGGTGTCTTTTATACTGATAAAGAGTTCAAACAGGTGCCATTAATACAGGTAACGAGTGGACGACAGAGGAGCCTCTTAAAGAAGAAGTTACAAGTCTGTGAAAGCCAGAAATCTTGCTTGTTTGTAGGTGACCAAATACTTATTTTAAGATAAGATAAGATAAGATAAGCCTTTATTAGTCCCACAACGGGGAAATTCCAGGATTGCAACAGCATAGGGATAGCAACACTCAGAGCAACAATCAGAAGGCAAGAAAAAAAAAAAAAAAAAAAAAAGCAAGCAAGCAAGAGCAGCTAATATACATATGTACATATTACTATAAATATATATATATACTGTATATATATACACAGACACACAGTGTAGAGCATTGTAGCTGGATGGAATAAATATATGAGTATTTTACCGAGTTTTACCGAGGAATTTACCAATTAATTCATAAAAAATCCTTCAATGTGATTTTCTGGATTTTTTTTTCTCATTTTGTCTCTCATAGTTGAGGTATACCTATGCTGAAAATTGGAGACCTGTTTCATCTTTTAAGTGGGAGAACTTGCACAATTGGCGGCTGACTAAATACTTTTTTCCCCACTGTATTAAGACTAAGAGTTCTGCTAAAATAATTGCAGCCTCGTCTGAGAGGTGCCAAAGGCCCAGAAATAAACGCACGTCTGCCACAGTTCATAAGAGTGGACAGAAGGCTCCTGAAGTCACTCTTTAAAATCTCTGACACTTCATCTGGGATGTTATTGCATCCAACATGTACTATGATAGTTTGAACATGGGGGAATTCATTTTGCAGGTCAGGGATAAGAGCCTCAATGTCAGACACTCTAGCCCCAGGAAAAAATCTAGTGGTACAGTACCTGCTTGTGACGTTCCTCATAATCGAGTTACCTATTACCAGCGTCGTCTGGGGGGGGGTTAGTCGGTGGATTCTGACGTGGAGAATAATTTTGTCGAGGGTGTTGTTGTTGTGAAGGCGGGGTGATGCGCTCTCTTCAATTTGGAGCTGGTGTGTAATTTGGCACACCTAGAGTAGTCTTAGTCCGGGGTTTGTGGACCTGAGCCACCGCTGAGGGAGAGGAAGGAGGAGGAGGGGCGGCCACGGGCGGACAGCCAGTGTCCAGGTGGGGAAAATCCTCCAGAGAAAGGATATCGAATTTATTTTCCAGGAGCAGGGGAAGAGAAGAGGCGCGACCCTGTCTGGCAGACCGACGATGATTGCTAGCTGGTCCAACCAAGGTCCAGGGCATGCATTGAGTGTGAGAAGTACCAACCGGGGCTTTGGGTTTAGCCCCGAGACGAAGCCAGTGTCGATTGCTGTGGTGCCTGGACATCTGAAGAAGCCGGAACCAGAGCAGGGTGGAAGTGGCCAGAGATGGAGATGCGCTAAACTCCCCCAGGTAGGTAGTCGTCTCTGCCAGCTGCGAATCGGTTGCCGGAACAGTTGTTCGCCCAAGTATAATGGTATTGAGATGTTCCTCAGCCTCCCGAATCTTGTAGAGGTTGGAGAGTCTTACTTCCAGCTCAAAAACCTTACTGGAGAGGGATACACAGTGGATACACGTCGGGGATGGAGCCATGGCGTTCCAGGCGATGAGGTGGATAGCCAGCCAGCCAGCCCAAAACAGCTAAAAACAAGCTAGCTAAAAACAGCTAAAAAGGCTAAAAACAGGTTAGCAGGTAGCCTAGCCCGGTAAAAACAGCCCAGCCAGGGGTCCAACCCACCCGCATGTCCGATTGGGCTTTTCAGCGAGGCCAATACCAAGCAAAAACTAATATCAGCAAACAGAGATAAAAATTAAAAATGAAATCAATAAAAACAAACAAAAGCGGACAAAATAGCACTCTGCCGCGACGAAGCGCTAACAACCATTTTTATTCAAATTCTCCTCATTTCATGGGTTCAAAAGTAATTGAACAATTTACTCAAAAGCTGTGTGTGATATTCCCTCATCAATTCATCATGAATCAAGCAGGTAAGAGGTCTGGAGTTGATTCCAGGTGTGGCATTTGCATTTCAGAGCTGTTGCTGTGAACCCACACCGTGCAGTCAAAGGAGCTTTCAGTGGAAGTGAAATAGACCATCCTTAGGCTGAAAAAAAGAAGAAATCTTCAGAGAAATGGGGGAAATTATAGGAGTGGCCAAATCAAGTGTTTGGTACATTCTGAGAAAAAAGAGTGCACTCTTAAGTTCGGCAAGTCATAAAGGCCTGGATGTCCACAAAAGACAACAGTGGTGGATGATCGCAGGATCCATCCATCCATCAATCCATCTTCTACCGCTTTTCGGGAGGTCTGGGTCGCAGAGGCAGCAGTTCAAGGAGAGAAGCCCAGACTTCCCTCTCCCCAGCCACCTGCTCCAGCTCTTCAGAGAGGATACCAAGGTGTTCCCAGACCAGCTGGGAGACATAGTCTCTCCAGTGAGTCCTGGGTCTGCCCTGGGGTCTCCTACTAGTGGGACGTGTCTGAAATACCTCAAGTGGGAGGCATCCAGGAGGCATCCTGATCAGATGCCCGTACCACCTCAACTGATTCCTTTCAATGTGGCGGAGCAGCGGTTCAACTCTGAGCCTCTCCCAGATGACTGAGCTCCTCACCCTATCTCTGAGAGTGAGTCCGGCAGTCCTACAAAGAAAGCTCATTTCAGCCGCTTGTATCCGCAATCTCGTTCTTCCAGTCATTACCCAAAGCTCATGATCATAGGTGAGAATAGGAAGATTGACTGGTAAATCAACAGCTTTGCCTTAGAGCGTAGCTCCCTCTTCCCCACAACAGATAGTACAACGTCCACATCACTGCAGACGCTACTCCGATCCGTCTGTCAATCGCTTGCTCCATTCTCCCCTCACTCATGAATAAGACCCCAAGATACTTAAACTCCTCCACTTGGGGCATGAGCTTGTCCCTAACCCAGAGAGAACAATCCACCTTTTTCTGGCTGAGGACCATGGACTCGGACTTTGAGGTACTGTTTCTTATCCCAGCCACTTCACACTCAGCGGCAAACCGTCCCAGTAAGACCTGTAGGGCATTGCTGGATGAAGCCAGCAGGACAACATCATCTGCAAACAACAGAGATGAGATCCTGTGGTCACCAAGCATGACACCCTCCATTCCCTCGCTGTGCCTACAAATACTGTGCATAAAAATTATGAACAGGACCGCTGACAAAGGGCAGCCCTGACGGAGTCAAACTCTCACTGGGAATGAGTCCAACCGAGTGTTGGCAATACAAACCAAACTCTCACAACGGTCGTACAGAGACCGAATAGCTCGTAACAGCAAGCCTGATACCCCATACTCCCGAAGCACCCCCCACAAAAAACCATGTGGAACGCGGTCGAATGCCTTCTTCAAGTCCACAAAACACATGTAAACTGGTTGGGCAAACTCCCACAAACCCTCGAGAATTCTCGAGAGGGTAAAGAGCTGGTCCGATGTGCCACGGCCAGGACGAAAACCACATTGCTCCTCCTGAATCTGAGGTCAGACCAATGGCAAGACTCTCATCTCCAGTACCTTGGCATAGACCTTCCCAGGGAGGCTGAGGAGTGTGATCCCTCTAAAGTTGGAGCACACCCTCCGGTCCCCTTTTTTGAAGAGAGGAACCACCACCCCAGTTTGCCATGCCAAAGGCACTGCCCCTGACCTC
Source organism: Pholidichthys leucotaenia (assembly GCA_020510985.1). Lineage (NCBI taxonomy): Eukaryota > Metazoa > Chordata > Actinopteri > Cichliformes > Pholidichthyidae > Pholidichthys > Pholidichthys leucotaenia. Next base: position 275,463,442 of record CM035840.1, on the reverse strand, counting down.
CACGCAATGTTGCAGAGGCACGTCAACCATGACAGCCCTACAACATCCAAGACCTTGAGGTACTCAGAGCGAATCTCATCCACCCCCGGGGCCCGGCAACCAAAGAGACTTTTAACCACTTTGGCGGCCTCAGCCCCTGTGATAGGTGAATTGTCCCCCTTGTCCACAAGCCCTACTTCCTCTGTGGAAGGCATGTCAGTGGGATTGAGGATATCCTCAAAGTATTCATTCCACCGCCCAACGAAATCCCCAGTCGAAGTCAGCAGTGCCCATCCGCTCCATACACAGTGTGGACAGGGAGCTGCTTCCCCCTCCTGAGCTGCTGGACAATTTGCCAGAATCTCTTCGAGGCTGACTGAAAGTCTTGTTCCATGGGCTCACCGAACTCCTCCCATACCCGAGTTTTTGCTTCAGCAACCACCCGAGCTGCACTCCGCTTGGCCTGCCAGTACACCTCAGCTGCTTTGGGAGTCTCACAAGCCAACCAACCTTGATAGGACTCCTTCTTCAGCTTCATGGGCCCCCTCACCACTGGTGTCCACCACTTGGTTTGGGTGTTGCCACAACGGGATGCCCTGACGACCTTGCGCCTGCAGCTCTGGGCATCCCCTTCCACAATGGAGGTGAAGAACATGGCCCATTCAAACTCCATGTCTCCAGACTCCCTCGGAATGTGGTTGAAGTTCTTCCAGAGGTGGGAGCTGAAGACCTCATGGACAGGAGCCTCAGCCAGATGTTCCCAGCACACCCTTCACTATACGTTTGGGTCTACCAGGTCTGAATGGCATCATCCCCTGCCATTGGATACAACTCACTACCAAGTGGTGATCAGTTGACAGCTCTGCACCTCTCTTTACCCGAGTGTCCAAGACATACGGTTGCAGGTCTGATGACACGATAACAAAATTGATCATTGACCTGCGACCTAGGGTGTCCTGGTGCCAGGTGCACATATGGACACCCTTATGCTTGAACATGATGTTCTTTATGGACAAACTGTGGTTAGCACAGAAGTCCAATAACTGAACATCACTTGAGTTCAGATCGGGCAGGCCGTTCCTCCCAATCACCCCCCTCCAGGTTTCACTATCATTGCCTATGTGCGCATTGAAGTCTCCCAGTAGGACAATGGAGTCTCCAAGAGGAGCACTCTCCAGCACCCCAGTCAGAGACTCCAAAAAGGGTGGGTACTCTGAACCATCACTTGGTGCATAGGCATAAATGATGGTCAGGACCCTTTTCCCAACCTGAAGGTGCAGGGAAACAACCATTTTGTCCACCGGGGAAAACTCCAATATAGAGGCAGCAAGGTGGGGGGATACAAGAATACCCACACCTGCTCATCGCCTCTCGTCCGGGGCAACTCCAGAGTAGGCCAAGCTCCAGCCCCTCTCCAGGAGACTGGTTCCGGAACCGGAGCTGTGTGTTGAGGTGAGGCTAACTATATCTAGCCGGTATCTCTCAACCTCATGCACCAGCTCAGGCTCCTTCCCCACTAGAAAGGTGACATTCCATGTCCCAATAGCCAGTTTAGGAAGTCTGGGATCAGACCGCCAAGGTCTGCGCCTTTGACCGCCATCTGACCCACATAGCACCGGACCCCCATGGTCCTTCCTGCAGGTGGTGAGCCCACTGGAGGGCGGACCCATGTAACTCCTTTGGGCTGAGCCAAACCGGGTCCCATGGGCAGAGACCCAGCCAGCAGACGCTAGCCATCAAGTCCCTCCCCCATGCGTGGCTCCAGGGTGGGGCCCCGGTAGCCCCATACAAGGTGGGGTACACTGAATCCTTGTTCTAGAATTCATCATGAGAGTCTTTTGGATTGTTCTTAGCCTGGCCCTTCACCCAGGACCAGTTTGTCTTTGGTGACCCTATCATCGCAGGATCCTTTCCATGATAAAAAATTTAAAAAACTCTTTCTTGATATCCACCCAAGTGCAGAACACTCTGAAGGTAGCAGGTGAATCAATATCTAAGTTGGCCACAAAGAAAAATTAATGAGAGCAAATACAGAGGGTTCACCACAAGGTGCAAACCAGTAATCAGTCTCAAAAATACAAAGGCCAGATTAGACTTTGCCAAAAAAAAAAAAAAAAAAAAATCTAAAGAAGCCAGCCCAGTTCTGGAACAGCATTCGTTGGACTGATGAAACCAAGATCAACCTGTACCAGAATGATGGTGGAGGCAGTGTGACGCATGAACATGCATGGTTTTCAATGGCACTGGGGCAGTAGTGTTTATTGATGATCCGACAGAAGACAGAAGCAGCCGGATAAATTCTGAAGTGTATAGGTATATACTGTCTGCTCAGATTCAGACAAATGCATCCAAGTTAATTGTCTGGAGCATCACAGTACAGCTGGACAATGACCCAAAACATACTGTAAAAGCAACCCAGGAGTTTTTTAAGGTGTGACAATGGGATGTCACCACTTATGTTATGACTTACTGTTTGTGTGATTATGTTATATTTGTAATAGTAAATGTTATTATGATTATTTGTTAAAGTACACACATTTATTTGGGATCTGTCTTTGTTTATTTTGAATGCCCTTGGGAGATAATTGGTATGGTTAAGTATTTTGGGTAAAATAATGGATGATGAGTTATTTCACATACCTTTGCCAACATGCTTCCTGTGCGTGTCCAGGCAAAAGACTCCGTTAGGAGTTGAAGGCCTTTTATAGGACACCAGCAGGAAGGAAACATCTATGGTAAGTTAGAGGGGTGGTTTAGCTTTGTAAATAAGGGTTTTGAATTATTTATTGAATTATTTATATTGTTATTGTTGTCATTGATTGTTATTTATTATATGTTATTTATATGGTATAGTTGGGAAAATATTTATGTATTTTAGAGATTAGTGGGTATGTGTAAATGATGGAAGATTTATTGTTTTACCTGGGATTATGGTAGGGGCTAATCAGCCCTAATTATCTCTGTTAGTATAAAACAGGTGTGATAATTGTTAATGATAGTCGATCATTGTTGTTGAAGCAGAGCTTGAAGGATTGTGTCGGATGTCTGGAACTATTTATCTGTAAGATTATTGAAATAAAATATTGGAAAATTGATTGAAAGCCTCCCACTTGCCATCGCCTCTTGACATTTGGTGGCAGCGGTGGTCCGTTACCAGGACGTCGTAGCGTTTGGTGGAGGGAGGGACTCATGGCAAGAAGGAAAGCGAGGCAAGGAAGCAGTCTGACCTGGACGCAGGTATGGCGGCTGAGGACCCGGGAGTCAGCGGACTGGGCGAGCTCGAGGAGCTAACGTGCCTGGTGAAATCTTTGGTAGCGTTCGCTGACTCTCAGGGATCACCAGATGGAGGAAGAAGCCGCTCTTCAGGAGCAAAAGTGGCAGGCTGTAGAGAATCACATTCGTCGGATGTAGTCGCAGGTTGCGGAACTGAGAGAGGACTATGGGAGCCGGGCTGAGCGTAGTGGTGACGTTGGCGCTTCGAGGGAGGATCCTAGGGTGACGGCCAGTCGGGTCGGCCCGCGAGAGGATGATTTGTTGCTGCAGGTGCAGCCAAGGAGACCACGAACGCATCATGAGCCCAGGCTGAATCCTCTCTCTCCCGAGGATGACATCGAGCATTACCTGGCGACGTTCGAGAGGATCGCTACAGTCTGCCGCTGACGTGAAGAAGAGTGGGCTATTCATCTGGCTCCTCTGCTTACAGGTAAAGCACGGAGCGCATATGTTGTGATGGACATTACAGACACGGATAATTATGGGAAATTGAAAGAAGCTATCTTAAACAAATATGAAATCACATCCGACACGTATAGGAGGAGGTTTCGGTCCCTGGATGTTTATCAGGACGAAACCCCTCGTGAATTATATATACGTCTGAAAGACCTGTTTTGTAAATGGGTGAAACTAGAGACCTTAACAGTAAAAGACATTTCTGAACTATTGATTTTGGAGCAGTTTTTACGGATGGTGAACCCGGAACTGGGAATCTGGATACAAGAGCGGGACCCGAAGACTGCAGAGGACGCTACGCGTCTGGCGGAGGTTTTTCTGTCAGCCAGTTCTGGGAGCAGGAGACCTACTCTTGTCTGTGACAGATCTTTCACCACACGGAGTGAGTTTAATGAGGGTGAAAGGGGTGGTCCAGCTCGAAAAAAACAGTATTCCAGGCCCAGTCAGATCACAAACAGTAGATATGATAATAGTAAAAAGTCACGTGTGGTTGCAAATAAAGATATACGCTGCTATCAGCGTAATAAAATCAGTCACACCCAGTATTCTAGTCCTGCCACAAAGAATCAGAAACCATCATTATTATGTTCAGTTCCTAGACCCACTTTTTCAGCCCCAGTGCACAGTGGAGTGTATAAAACGAAGGTGTTGCTTAATGGTCAGTGTGAAGAGGCCCTGTTAGATTCTGGTTGTTTTCAAACAGTTGTGCTACCCAGTTTGGTCCCTAGGGATTTATGGAATGATTCAGGAATAAACATCAGTTGTGTCCATGGGGATAAGAAACTGTACCCGACCGCTGAGGTTTATTTAACAGTAGGGGGTCAAACTTATCTCCTTCCTGTAGCTCTTGTGCCTGATTTGCTGTATCCTGTTATTCTTGGCAATGATGTTCCAACTCTGTTAGACATCATACAACAGGTTAGAGAGGAACAAACGGAGGAGAGACAGGCAGGTGGCGCTGTTGCACAGAGAGTAAATACACCTGTGGTGAAAAATTGTAATATGGTGACAACTAGGGCACAGAGGGCACAGAGGGCACAGAGGGTTATCAATGCTCTTCAGGAATTACCTTTTTATGATTCTGAGATAGAGGTAGGCCCTATTAAGCAACACAAATCCAAGGCTCAGAAGAGAAGAGATAAGGTGTTAGTGTCAGCAAAGAACTTGGGTGAAGAAACATCACAATTAAGCCAGTCAGTAGAGTTTGACATCCCTCCTGACATAGCTACATTGCAGAAGGCTGACCCAACACTTAAGCCCTGGTTTGATAAAGTCTCAGAGATTGAGGGTGTGAAACAGGGTAAAACTGATTGTTTGGCTGAGGCCTTGTATGTCATAAAAAAGGGCATTCTATATCAACAGCATGGTGGAGTTATGGCCATAGCTTTACCACAGGACCTCATACCAAAAATCATGGAACTAGGACATGTTATCCCTTGGGCAGGTCATCTAACATTCCAAAAAACTTTACAGAGAATTGCTAGAAGGTTTGTGTGGCCGGGAATGTATACCCAGGTAAAGGACTTCTGCATGACATGCTCAGTATGTCAGGTTACAGCATCTAGGGGAGTAGCACGTGCCCAACTGCAACCATTACCCATTATTGGAACACCATTTGACAGAATAGGGATGGATATAGTTGGCCCCCTAGAGAGAAGCTCCTCAGGTAATAAATACATTCTTGTGATTTGTGACTATGCGACTCGGTACCCAGAAGCCTTTCCCCTGAAATCTATTAAGGCTAGGCAGGTTGCTAACTGCCTTATCCAGTTGTTTTCAAGGGTAGGCATACCTAGAGAAGTTCTGACAGACTGTGGAACAAATTTCTTGTCTAAACTGTTGCAGCAAGTGTATAAGCTGTTGGGGATTAAGGGCATTAAGACCACCCCTTATCACCCACAGACTGATGGACTAGTGGAGCATTTTAATCAGACTCTTAAAAATATGCTGCGGAAATTTGTTTCTGAAACGGGCTCAGATTGGGATCAATGGGTACCTTATTTACTGTTTGCTTATCGGGAGGTGCCCCAGGCTTCAACAGGGTTCTCACCTTTTGAACTGCTTTACGGCCATCAGGTGAGGGGCCCATTGGATTTATTAAAGGAGCACTGGGAGAGTCCACCGAGTGATCAGGACAATGTGGTCTCTTATGTCATTAAAATGAGAGAGAAACTGGATCGAATGACTGCTTTGGCTCAGGAGCACATGAGGACGGCGCAGGCCAAACAAAAAACCTGGTATGACAAGAATGCCAGGAAAAAGGGTTTTTCACCCAGGACAACAGGTTCTGTTATTGCTGCCCTCGTGTGACAGTAAGCTCTTGGCTCGATGGCAGGGGCCTTATGAAATTTCTAAAAAACTAAGTGCAGTGACATATGAACTATATATGCCTGACAGGAAGGTAAAGTATCAGACCTTCCATATTAACTTATTGAAAGAGTTTCAGCAGCCTGGCCATCAGCAGCAGCAACCTGCTCTTTAGGAGACACATCAGCTCTTGATCTGTGTGACGGAAGTGGATGAGGAGAAGGAACAGTCCTTTCCCACAAATGTGTCAGAGCCTTATTCATTTCAAGTGTCTCATTTGCAGGTGGATCAGTGGAGAGAGTTAGAGACATTACTGGATCCAGATTTGTTTCAGGAGAGACCTGGTTTCACCACGTTGGTACGTCATAAGATTTATTTGAAAGAAGAAACTGTTCCACGGAGAAAATCGTATAGGATCCCGGAACGATTGGTCCCCAAAATGAAAACAGAAATTGACTTGATGTTGCAGCTGGGAGTGATAGAGGAGTCAGCCAGTGAGTGGTGTAGCCCGATTGTGCTGGTTCCAAAAAAGGATGGCTCATTAAGATTTTGTATTGACTTTAGATACCTTAACTCAGTATCTAAATTTGAGTCATACCCCATGCCCCGGATTGATGAATTATTAGAGAAAGTGGGCAAGGCTAGATTTATTTCTACTTTGGACCTATGTAAGGGGTATTGGCAGGTGGCATTGGCACCAGAAATAAAGGAACTTACAGCCTTTAAAACACCTTATGGCAGTTTCCAGTTTAGGGTCATGCCATTTGGCCTTCAGGGGGCACCTGCAACGTTTCAGCGGCTGATGGACCAAATATTAAGGGGAGTATCAAACTTTGCGGCTGCCTATCTGGATGATGTGGTCATCTATAGTCAGACCTGGGAAGAACATGTAGTACACCTTAGGCAGGTCCTTCAGCTGATTAAGAGGGCTGGACTGACAATCAATCCACGCAAATGTGCATTCGGACAGCAGCAGGTGGAGTACCTGGGACATGTGGTTGGTCAGGGGGTGATTAGACCACGAGTAGGTAAAGTGGATGCCATCCGGACCTACCCTGTACCTACTACTAAAAAGAAAGTACGATCATTCATGGGAATGGTAGGACGGTATAGTAAGTTCATCCCCCACTTTGCTGAAAGAGCCGCAGTTTTGACTGACCTCACTAAGGCTTCGGCACCAAATAAGGTAAAATGGACAGAGGAGTGTGACAGAGCGTTTGAGGATCTGAAGAGGGCTATTTCTGGGGAGAAGGTTCTCTACAGTCCAGACTTTACTCACCCGTTCATTTTACAGACTGATGCTTCAGGGGTTGGCATTGGAGCAGTACTTCTCCAGGAGGAGAAGGGAGAGAGACACCCAGTACTGTTCTTGAGCCGTAAATTGTTGGACCGGGAGACAAGATATTCCACGGTTGAAAAAGAATGTCTGGCCATAAAATGGGCAATAGGGTCTTTAAAATATTATTTATTAGGGCGTCTTTTTTTGTTAGAGACAGATCATCGGGCCCTACAGTGGTTGGACAGAATGAAGGACGTAAACAGTCGTCTCACAGGGTGGTATGTGTCCCTCCAACCTTACAATTTTACTGTTCAGTATGTGGCAGGGAAAACCAACCTGGTAGCTGATAGCCTCTCACGAGTACATGACTCTTAGAGTACTGTACTCTAGGGAAAGGGGGGAGGAAATGTGACGATGGGATGTCACCACTGTTATGACTTATTGTTTGTGTGATTTTGTTATATTTGTAATGTTAAATGTTATTATGATTATTTGTTAAAGTACACACATTTATTTGGGATCTGTCTTTGTTTATTTTGAATGCCCTTGGGAGATAATTGGTATGGTTAAGTATTTTGGGTAAAATGATGGATGATGAGTTATTTCACATACCTTTGCCAACATGCTTCCTGTGCGTGTCCAGGCAAAAGACTCTGTTAGGAGTTGAGGGCCTTTTATAGGACACCAGCAGGAAGGAAACATCTATGGTAAGTTAGAGGGGTGGTTTAGCTTTGTAAATAAGGGTTTTGAATTATTTATTGAATTATTTATATTGTTATTGTTGTCATTGATTGTTATTTATTATATGTTATTTATATGGTATAGTTGGGAAAATATTTATGTATTTTAGAGATTAGTGGGTATGTGTAAATGATGGAAGATTTATTGTTTTACCTGGGATTATGGTAGGGGCTAATCAGCCCTAATTATCTCTGTTAGTATAAAACAGGTGTGATGATTGTTAATGATAGTCGATCATTGTTGTTGAAGCAGAGCTTGAAGGATTGTGTCGGATGTCTGGAACTATTTATCTGTAAGATTATTGAAATAAAATATTGGAAAATTGATTGAAAGCCTCCCACTTGCCATCGCCTCTTGACATAAGGCAACAAAGTGGAATATTCTGCAATGGCCGAGACAGTTATCACATCTCAAGCCGATCAAGCACACATTTCACTTGGTTAAGACAAAAGTCAAGGCAGAAAGACCCGCAAACAAGCAACAACTGAAGACAGCTGCAGTAAAGGCAGTAAAGCATCACAAAGGAGGAAACCCAGCATTTGGTGATGTCTATGGGTTCCAGACTTCAGGCAGTCATCGTCTGCAAAGGATTCTCAACAAAGTAGTAAAAATGAACATTTTATTAATGGTAATGTTAATTTGCCCAATTACTTTCCAATTACTCTCCTCAAGTGAGGAGATTTTATATAAAAAGGTTTTAATTCTTAAACCATAATTCCAATTTGGATGTGAATACTCTCAAATTAAAGCTGAGAATCTGAACTTTAAGGTCATATTGATTATATAACTGTATCTTGAATATGTTTTGGTAAACAGCTAAAATAATTAAAAAAAAACATGAATCAGTATCCAAATATATGGACCTAACTGTATACAGTTGAAACCAAAAGTTTACATACACTATACAAAAAACATTTTTTCTTACTGTCTGACCTTTCTTAAGGTCAGACAGTAAGACCTTTCCTGTTTTAGGTCAATTAGGATTACCAAAATTATTTCTATTTGCTAAATAATTTTTATATTTGCTAAGTACTTTTTGACATTTTTTTATTACTTTCTTAAAAGTCAGAAGCACTTCAAAGAGAAGTACATGCACTAAGATTACAATGCCTTCAAACAATTTAGGAAAAACCCAGATGATGATGTCATGACTTTGGAAGCTTCTGATAGATTAATTTAAAACATTTGAGTTTGTTGGAGGCAGTCCTGTGGATGTATGTTAAGGCACATCTCAAACACACTGCTTCCTTTTGTGACATCTTGGGAAAATCAGAAGAAAATAGCCAAGATATCAGGAAAAGACTTGTGGACCGCCACAAGTCTGGTTCTTCCTTGGTTACAACTTCCAGATGCCTGAAGGTGCCACGGTCATCTGTTTAATCTCTTATACATACAGTGGTGCTTGAAAGTTTGTGAACCCTGTAGAATTTTCTACCTTTCTGCATAAATATGACTTAAAACATCATCAGATTTTCACAGAAGTCCTCAAAGTAGATAAGGAAAATCCAGGTAAATAAATGAAAATTAAATATTTTACTTTTTCATTTATTTATAGAGGAAAATGATCCAATGTTACATATTTGCAGTGTTGGGAGTAATGCATTACAAAGTAATGCCCCTACTTTTGCAGTAACCTGTTGTGTAGTGAAATTGCTGTTTAAAGATTTAGCAATGCATTACTGTAACTGAAATTTGATCAGATGCATTACTCATTTTATTAATATGGATAAATATTTTTAGCGCAAATAAGTGAATATACAAACTGACCCTACCATAGCTGAGACGTAGTCATCAATCGACGTGACCCGTTGCAAAGAGCCTGACTCTTCATCACTTTGGGCGGAAGAAGAGATTAAGCTAGTTTGTTTTTGTGGAAATAAACAAATTATTTTTCCTTTGTCGTGGTGAAGGACAAAAAAATATTGGTGGGTTGCAAGCTAAGTGCTGGTTGAGACCTACTGCAATCTTCAGAAGTGCCTGAAAAAGCAACAAGAACTGACAAAGCTAGCGCCCGAGACCATGACAGGGCCCCTCCCTCAAGGGGTGCTACCCGTGGTGCCACCTGGATTGTCAGGATCGGCTTGGTGGTACTTCTGCAGCATGCTAGGATCCTTGAAATAGGAGCCAGGAATCCATGAGTATTCTTCAGGACCATAGCTTTCCCAATCCACCAGGTATTGTAGACCCCAGCCTTAGCAACAAACATCAAGCATGCGCCTCACCATGTAGACCGGGTCACCGTTGATTATCCTGGGAGGGGGAGGAGGGTCAGAGGGAGGACAGAGGGGACTGGAGGAAACAGGCTTGAGCTGGTACACATGGAACATAGGACAGAAACAAAGAAATAAAGGCAGGTTAAGATGGACTGAGGCAGGATTGACAATATGGGTGACAGTGAATAGACCAATGTATTAGGGTGAGAGTTTTATGGAATCTGCTTTGAGAGGAATGTTGTGTGTGGATAGCCATACCTTCTGACCAGGAGAGTAGTTTGGGGCAGGGGTCCTCCTACAGTTGGCAATGGAGGAGTCTTGCTGCGCTGTGCGACGAAGAGCCTTCCTGGTCGTCCTCCAGATATGCCGGCACCACCGAATGTGTTCTAAGATGGAAGAGACAGTGATCTCATGTTCAGTGATGGGGAAGAGGGGAGGGCTGTATCCCAGGGAAGCCTCAAAAGGTGATATGCCCGTGGGCCTACTCCACCCATGAGAGATAGGAGCTCCAGGAAGATGGGTTGATGGAGGCCACACAGTGAAGCACAGCTTCTAGCTCCTGGTTTGCATGCTTGCACTGACCATTGGATTGAGGATGGAACCGAGAGGACAGGTTTACCGAGGTACCCATAGCATTACAGAAGGCCTTCCAAACAGGTGACATAAATTATGGACCCCTGTCGGACACTGGGATGGGCAACGTTGGTGGTAGGGAGGGCTACAATTTTTTTTCCTCACTTCTCAAGGGCCAGATTTACATGTAAACCTTCGGGGGGGGGGGGGGGGGTTCTTCAAAGTCAAAAGTTTCACAATTAAAACTGAAAATGAAAATGCAAATAAAAGCTACTTAGTGTTTTATCATATTAGAATTAAAATTATTGATAAAATTATATCATGACCTAATTTTGAAAAACTCCCTCCATCAAAATGATGAGCAAAGAGAAATTCTGGACGGTAATTAACAAAAAAGTCAAGAAGAAAAGGAAATATGACGATGAAGAAAAATGTTTTTTTAAATATTAGAAGAATATGATCAAAGTAAGAAATAATGATAATGATAAATATGCTACATTTCTGGTTTAAATTGGCCTTTTTTCAAATCTATATTTTATTTTTGTATTAGATGTGCAAGCTTCTACTGATTAATTTGTATCATTTTATTTAAAAATTTATAACTTTTTAGTTGTACTCGGGGGGTTTTTTATTTGTGTTTTTCTCTTGTAAATTTGCCATTTCTTACATAAATTTGCCTTTCAGTTTGAAATTTGTTACTGTAAATACTCCTCAGTGAGGAGCTGTAGCATTTATTGTTGTTTAATTAAAATATTTCTTCTTCTTCTTCTTCTTCTTCTTCTTCTTCTTCTTCTTCTTCTTCTTCTTCTTCTTCTTCTTTCAACTGCTCCCTTTAGAGGTTGCCACAGTGTATCATCTGCCTCCATCTCACCCTACCCCTTGCTCCTCTGTAATACCAACCCTCTTCATGTCCTCCTTCACTACATTCATGAATCTTCTTTGTGGTCTTCCTCTTTTCCTCCTTGGCAGCTCCATCTTCAACATCCTTTGTCTAATATACCCACTAATATACCCACTATTCCTCCTCTGTACATGTCCAAACCATCTCAGCCTTGCCTTTCTTACTTTGTCTCCAAACCACTCAAAGCAGCCTACTCTGTACATTTATTGCTGTTCACAGCCTATTAATGCGGTCTCAGCATGCAACACTTACATACTGTACCTTAAAAGACGTACTCTGGGGTGCACTACTCTCTCTATCTGTGGCTCCCTCACTCTTGCTCAACTATTCACGGAGCGGCACCTAGGTTTCGATTAGTGCTCCCTCTGCTGGCGGACTCTATAACTGCATTTAAGAATGCAGATCCAAATACATTCAAGTGGGATATAAATAAATAATTGATTTTTGGAACTGGACTGGCAGGCCGCAGTGGATGATGTCAGGGGCTGCATGTGGCCCACGGGCTGCCAGTTGCCCATCACTGATTTAAATAGACGAAAACAAAAACATTAATAAAGTCATGAAACACATCATTGACCAGACGTTGAAAATACAGCTGGGGGTTAGTGAGTCCAAAAGGCATGAATAGGTATTCAAAGTGTCCAATTGGTGTTTTGAATCCTGTTTTCCCTTCATCATTTTTGCGTATTTGGATGAGATGGCAAAAATTCCGAAGATCTAACTTGGTGATGATGGTCACATCACGGAGAAGGTCAAAAGCGGGGGTGATGAGGGGGAGTGGATATTTATCTTTTATTGTGATTTTATTGAGGCCGCGGTAGTCAATGCAGGGCCGAAGGGAACCATCTTTCTTACCAACGAAGAAAAAAACAGCACCGACTGGAGAAGTGGAAAGTTGAATTATTCCGGCACAGAGTGATTCCTTTATATACTTTTTCCATGGCCTCCCGTTCAGGCCCAGATAAATTATACAATCGGCTGATAGGAAGCAGAGCACCAGGGAGCAGCTTGATTGTGCAATCGTATGGGCGGTGTGGAGGAAGAGATAGGCCCCTTGATAGATAGATAGATAGATAGATAGATAGATAGATAGATAGATAGATAGATAGATAGATAGATAGATAGATAGATAGATAGATAGATAGATAGATAGATAGATGTACTTTATTGATCCCAAACTGGGAAATTACAGTAAAATTACAATTACAGTGATTTGCTGAACACAGCGGCTAGATTGTGGTACTCCTTTGGTATGCCAGCCAGATTGGGAATCTCGGTAGGTGGAGGTGACAGAGGGAGAGAAGGAGAGCAGGCGGCTGACTGAAGGCATGAAGATAGGCAGAAGGTTCTCCAAGACTCAATGTGGTTTCGGGACCATTTGATAGTCAGATTGTGAAGCCTTAGCCAGGGGTAACCCAAAACAATTTCAGAAGGTGTGGAAGGAAGAATGAGGAATCGAATTTGCTCCCAGCGGTTTCCTGACACTAGGAGAGTAATGGGTGCCGTCTGGTGACTAATTGTAGAGAAGGGGCAGCCAGTGAGTGAAACAATGTTTATAGTGGAAGGAAGTGGCTGAGTGGGTAAATGTAGCTTAGAAACTAACTGCAGGGAAATGAAATTTTGCTCTGCACCAGAGTCAGTGAGGGCATGGGCTGAATGTTCAGTGGCGGAGGTGTGAATTTGAATAGGGAGAGTGAGTTTGAGAGAAGGATTGATTGGATTAGTGCCCGCCAGCCCCCCAACAGAAACCAACAAGCACTCCCCTTCAGGACGCACCGGACAATCTACAAGGATATGACCCACCCCCGCACAATAAATGCATAATCGGTGCTGATGTTCCGAATTGGACAGGCGAGCCTGCCTGAGGTGCATGGACGCCACGGGATCTAGGGAGGATGGAGACGTGAAAGTACATGAACAAGGAGCCAGAGGAGAGCAAAGACGGCCTGTGTAATGCGGTGCGTGGGTGCACTCATGAGAGCATTCAGAAGCTCACTTTCGGAGACGATTATCTATGCAGATGGCCAGAGTGACTAAAGCCTTGAGGGAGGGCGACTCGTCACATTGGGCTAATTCCTCCCGAAGTGTAGGATTCAGACTAAGGGTAAAAATGCCCCTAAGTGCGGCATTGTCTTTTGGAGTGATCTTAGTTGGTCGACCACTCCTGGGGTAACAGACTTCTAGAAAGTGATGGGTCCTACAACTCACAATGAAGACATGACAGGTGAGAGGATCAGCTATAGGAACAGCACTTACCAAAGTTTGTGTCCCCTTTTTTTACCCAAAGATTCTTTAGTGGAAACAAGGCTATATAACTTACAGAATGGGTAATTGTCTAGGCTATGTATTTTGGGGGGGGGGGGGGAGCTGAAAAGTTCATAGGCTGATAAGTTAATTGATCAAATTTGACCAAATGTGGTTTATTTTTCAACCACAGGGATCCCAGCACTGGAACACTGATGGAAGAAGTGTGTGGATGGTAGGGGAGACTATGTCAAAAAAAAAATAAACCACATTTGGTCAAATTTGACCACTATGAACTTTTCAGCCTGTGAACTTCTCAGTGCCACCCCTCATAAATCTGCAGTGTAGGCTGTAGGGATGGGAATTGACAACAGGAACGCTTCTCAATTTTTTGATCCCTCGGAATCGTATATTGCTGTTGTTATCAATTCATATATGGTGTGGGTTCACACTTCCATGTTTTGTTTTGTTTTTTAAAACAGTATGCATCATGATGTCAAATGCTGCTGTTACCAAGCAATGCCATGATGCCGTCACTATCACGGGATAATGACGAAAGCATATGGTAAACAAGAGTAGCATGGCATGTGGTAAACATGAGTTAAAACATGTTTTTATGCAGCAGCATGGGATAAAATGAAAGACTGCAATGTGTTCGACAGTCTACGAAGTGTGCCTGCACCTGATTCCCAAACAGCAGCACCTCTGTCAGTGATGGTAATATTAGATTATTATTATTAGTAGAATGTTAGTGCTATGCTAGCAGCCTTGCAGGCTAAGCTTAATCTGTTTTTTAACTCACAAAACCCAGCGAAAAACGACTGATATTTAAATATGATCACATTCTTTTTAGACGATGACAGCAACAGCGAGCTCTGAGGTTTTACCAACCTGCTCGTCCTCCGCTGCTTGCCAGGAAGACTCAGTGATCATTGCTGCACACAGAGCTGCAACTAAGTTTGTAGTGAAAGGTTTGCATCCATTCATGACTGTACTGCAGCTGGAGTTTTGGTAGGTGGTACTGTGATATATACAGTATATTTTACTGTGAAGTGTGAGATGGTGACAAGCACCTCTGGTGACATTACCGTTCCACCCTATATAAGTCCGGGGTCAGCCATCTTACTTAACCTTGCTCGCTTGTACCTTGGCCAGGGCCTTGTTAGTGGCTGCCACAACCAGTGTCTACAATAAAGTTGTGTTCCACAAATCACCTTGCCTCATCTGTGAACAAGGGTAATATCATACATAACATTGGCGACGTCGGATTAAACCATGGAGGCGTGCGTAGCTCCAATTTGGCCTTTTCTCGAGTTTCCCGGGGAGCCACCGGTGTCCTGGCCTAGGTGGTTTGAAGCCTTTGAAACTTATGTTGCTGCACTAGGACTTGGTGAGCTCGATAAGCTAAGAGCCAGGGCGCTTCTGGTTCACAATTTGGGTATAGAGGGCCAACGAGTCCTGCGAACGCTCGGTCCCTTGGACACTTATGAAGAGGCAGCAGAGCTGCTGGCTAGCCATTTCCACACCTCGGATAACGTGATGGTCCGGAGGATCCGCTTTCAGCAGCGGTATCAGCAGGTAGGTGAACCAATTCGGCAATTTGTTGCCGACTTGAGGCAACTAGCTAGCGAGTGTCATTTTGGGACACTGGAGGAAGAAATGATTCATGACCAGCTGGCGGACATGCAATGCCGCGTTGCACGCTAGACTACTTATGGCACCTAGGGACCTCACTTTTAGCCAGAGCTGTCAAGCTAGCTCTCCGAATGGAATCCGTGGACAAGCTAGCTCGGGAGCTAACCGGGCGCCAGTAACAGCAACCGCCGAAGTCTCTTGCCATGGCAAATGCCGCGGACACTTATAGCAAAGATAGCCTGGATGATGAAGATGCAGAAGCCAGTGCTACCAGCCGAGGGTCTGCCCAGGGAAAATCCCTTTGCATGGGTTGTGAGTCTGCTAAGCACCGAAATAGGGCTAAGGACTGTCCAGCGAGAAGAGCATGTTGTAACAGATGTGGTCGCTTGAACCATTTTGCCAGGGTGTGCTGTGAAGTTAAGCAGGAAAGCCCATGGGATAAATCACTCAGCCCACCCCCGACAACCATCCACATGGTGTCCCCCAACACGATCGGGTACACGTTTTGCACAGTGGGGCTGGACGATGTGGAGATGCCGCTGTTGATCGACACGGGGCGGAGGGGTCATTTCTGAATTGGGCCATGGTGAAGAAGTTTTTTCCCCACCACAGGATTAAAGGTAACCCAGCGCCATTGTACGGTTATGGAGGTGGAAGGCTGGACACGGTCAGAACTTTGGAGTTGACTGTTCAGTGCAAGTCTGTGACGCTGACCGGCTTCACGTTCCATGTGACAGCACGGGGCGATAACATCATGGGCTGGGATTTATTTTACGGACTGGGTTTCACGATTAAAGATGACGGGGGGTCTGCAACTACAAGAGCGCATGCTACAACAGCCTTAGAAGAGGTCAGGGCAGGACTGAGAAGCATGCTTGACAACGTCTCAAGCCGAGCCAAGCCCCGTTGAGGGTCCTGGATTGAGTTCGGAGTCGAGATGAGGAACGTCCGTGGTGAAGATGGGCCAGACGACAACCTGAGGCACATCGGGAGTGTCTGCGCATAGTGGACAAACTGAGCGCAGCACACTTCAGGCTGTCTGACGGCTTGGTGTGGCATGCAAATCAGCTTCGGTGTGTTCAGGAGAAGACTCCGGGAGACGAGGATAGACGTGGGACGAGGTCAATGGTGAGAAGGAGCGGCTTCAGTGTCCAGAGGGTCAGCCATCACCCCAGGGACCAGCTGTTTCCATGGGCACATCTGCTGAGAGGGTGCCCTGGGGCCCATGCCAGTTCTATCCTTTCACCCAAAGAACTGAATGTAAATAATAAATAAAATAGTATTTATAATAAATATAATAATAAAATGGTAAATAAAAATGTTAAGGTTCTGGTGTTAGGTGAAATGTTATTTATGGGATTATTTTGTGTTCTCTTTAGTTTAGGAACACGGCGCACAATTTTAGTTTATTAATGGGCTTTGCTTTATTTTATCAGGTGGCAGAATAATCCACCATGCCATGTGGATAGGACGGTAGTCCACCCGTCCTCCCTATTTTAGGTTCTGTTGTGTGAATTAGGCCACATAGAGACATTAGTTTTCGTTTGTTAGTGCGTGATTCAGGTCCCAAATTGGGGAGGGTCTTAATTGAGTAAGTGGTTTTGGACTTTTTTTTAAAGGGGGGGGGATGTGATGTATTTATATATCACATCCCTCCCCCAGTGATATATATATATATATATATATATATATATATATATATATATATATATATATATATATATATATTTTTTTTTTTTTTTTTTTTTTTTTTTTACTGTGAAGTGTGAGATGGTGACGCGCACCTCCGGTGATGTCACAGCTCCGCCCTATATAAGGCTGGGGTCGACCATCTTACTTTCTCTTGTTCGCCTGTACCTTGGCCAGGGCCTTTTCAGTGTACATCTAGTCAAAACTTGCTGTACAGATTAGCTTTCCTCAGGTCATTCTGTCCCAGACACACGGGAGCCCATGCAGACCAGACTAAAAACAAGATTATAAGTAGTTCAGCTGTAGCCTTGATATTCTTTACACAAATTCTAAGTTAGACTTTGAGACCAGACAAAAGATAATGCAAGACAAATATGGAATTTTTCTTTCAGTTTGATATAGATTACAGATTAATGCAGAACTAGACTCCTTCACAGACTGAGCAATGTCTCAAGGTTTTACCTGTATGTTAATATTCAACTGAGTATTTCATATATGTGTGGGTGTATATAATGTGCATGTACTGTATATTGTATACAGCGGGGAAAATAAGTATTGAACACATCAACATTTTTTTAAATTTTATTTTGTGTACTTTATTGATCCCCAGATGGGAAATTCAGGGTATCCACCTAGATAGAGTCTCCAATTAACTTAACTTGCATGTTATTGGCATGTGGGAGGAAACCAGAGTACCTGGGGTAAACCCACAAAGACAGGGGGAGAGCATGCAAAATCCACACAGAAGGGTCACTCATGGTCAGGGGGTGGGATCAAACCCACGATGGTTAGGGGTGGAATTGATCCCGTGGCCTTGTTACTATGCTGCCACGGTACTAACCACTGCACCACCATGCTGCCTGTTTTTCTCGTTAAACATATTTCTAATGGAGCAATTTATCTGAGATTTTCACCAGATATCAGTAACAAACAAAGTAATCCATACATACAAAGAAATCAAGGCAACTGTGTTCACAAAACAAGTTGTACTTAATAAAGTTGAATGCCACAGGGAATAAGTATTGAACACATGAAGGAAAAAGAGGTGCAAAAAAGCATAGAAAGCCAAGAAACCAGCTGAAATCCATCAGAATTTAGGAAGCCATCCCATCCCCCACCAGTGCAAATTAATTTCAACTGGTTAAGTCCTGACTGATAGTCTTTAAAAGGGTCTGTGACTATCAGATTGTCACACCTCAAAGAACTCATGATGGGTAAAAGCAAAGAGCTCTCTCTAGGCCTTTGCAACCTTATTGCTGCAAAACAAAATGGTGGCATTAGTTACAGGCACATTTTTAGACTGCTGAATGTTCCAACGAACACTGTTGGAGACATCATTCGGAATTGGAAAGAACATCATTTTAACATAAAGCAGACATGATCAGGAGCTTCTCGCAAGATTTCTAACAGAGGAGTCAAAAGAATTATCAAAAAAGTTATCCAAGAGCCAAAGTCCACTTGTGGAGAGCTCCGGAAAGACCTGGAGTTAGCAGGTACTGCTGTTTCAAAGAAAACAATAAGTAATGCACTCAACCGACATGGGCTCTATGCCTGCTAACCTCACAAGACTTCATTGTTGAAGAAAAAGCATGTTGAAGCTCATTTAAACTTAGCAAACTTTAAATGAGTTTCAACATGCTTTTGGGAGAACATAGTCTGGTCAGATGAGACAAAAATTGAAATTTTTGGATGTCACAACATACAGCATGTTTGAAGGAGAAATGGCACTGCACATCAGCCCAAAAACACCATACCAACAGTGAAGTTTGGAGGTGGAAGTATCATGGTGTGCAGTGTTTTCGGCACATGGTACAGGCAGACTTCATAAAATTGAAGGAAAGATGAATGGACAAATGTACAGAGACATCCTTGATAAGAACCTGTTGCCATTTGCCAAGATGCTGAAGATGAAACGATAGTAGACATTTCAGCAAGACAATGATCCCAAACACACAGCCAAGGAAACCCTCATCTGGCTCCAGAGAAGGAAAATAAAGCTGCTAGAATGGCCCAGTCAGTCACCTGATCTGAATCCAACTGAAAATCCCTGGAACAAACTGAAGATCAGAGTTCATAGAAGACACCCACAAAACCTTCACGATTTGAAGACAATTTATGTGGAAGAATAAGCTAAAATCATTCCTGAGCAATGCATGTGCCTAGTTTCTCCATACAGGAGGCATCTGGAAGTTGTTTGTGATGTATGGGAGTTGTATGAGTTGTATGAGTTGCATTTGCATATGCCACCCCATTGGTGGGCGCTGTACCCTGTGGCATCGCCAATAGTATAAGAGTGTGCTTATTGAACTGAACTGGATGTGCATGTGTGTACGTGTGTGTATGCCTGAGTAAACAAGCAAGCTAATGACCTGCAGCCATGTGTGTCTTTGTGTTTGTTCCTCCGAGTGGTAATCTAAAGTAGAAACCCACGGACATAACATCATTGGTGACGAAGATAACTTTAGGTTTCCAAGTCTTGCCGCGGTATTGACTGCGAGTGACGGAGGAAGAGGAACGTTGGT
This sequence comes from Pholidichthys leucotaenia, assembly GCA_020510985.1. Taxonomy (NCBI): domain Eukaryota; kingdom Metazoa; phylum Chordata; class Actinopteri; order Cichliformes; family Pholidichthyidae; genus Pholidichthys; species Pholidichthys leucotaenia. The sequence goes on along the minus strand of CM035840.1, from coordinate 275,443,630 downwards.
CCTGGTGGGAGTTTGGCTGGGCGCGGCACGCCAGGTGACAGGACGCCAGGTGACAGGACGCCGGGTGACAGGACGCCGAGTGACAGGACACCAGGTGACAGGACGCCAGGTGACAAGATTGCTAAACGCTAGCTAACTGCATGCCATGGCTGGATTTATTGGACACATTAACCCATTCGACGAGTCGGTGGAGCAGTGGACAACCTACGTTGAGAGGTTTGAGCATTTTGTAACGGCAAATGGTATTGCAGAGGAGAAAAAGCTTGCTGTTTTCTTAAGTGTAATTGGTGCGTCAACATATGGGCTTTTACGTAGCCTCGTAGCTCCAGATAAGCCAGGGGCTAAGACGTATGCTCAACTCACGGAAGATTTGAAAGACCACTTTTCTCCAAAGCCAATTGTGATTGCTGAAAGATTTCGCTTTCATAAACGGAACCAACAAGAGGGAGAAACTGTGACGCAATATATAGCAGTCATTAAAAAGCTTTCTGAACACTGCGAGCTTGGTATGCACCTGCAGGATGCATTGAGGGATAGGCTCGTTTGTGGACTGAATATAGAAGCTATCCAAAAAAAATTGCTGACGGAGGAGAAGCTTACTTTTTCCAAAGCAATGGAACTAGCCGTGTCAATGGAGACAGTAGCTCGCGAGACACATCAGCTGAGCAACGCGCTGAAAGTGCATGCGCTGCCACCACATGACAAACAACACACGAAATGTTCGCGCTGTGGAAAAATGAACCACAAAGAGAGCGATTATTTTTATAAGGAGCAAAAATGCCATAAATGTGGTAAGAGAGGACATATCTCGAAAATGTGCAGGAACAAAGAGACTGTAAATAAGGAGAAACCAGTGGCGTATAAAGCTAAAAAGAAAAAAAAAAAGGTGCACCAATTGGATGTAAAAGAAATATCTAGTGACGGTAGCACTACAGACACTGAAGTGAGCCTGCATATGGTGTCTCAGCAGAGTAATTTGTCATACATGTGTGTTAAACCAAAAATTGAAGGTAAAAGGATTATCATGGAATTAGATACCGGTGCTGCCGTTTCTCTGATTTCAAGAAAACTGTATGATGCACACTTTAAAGACTTGCCCTTGCGCCAAACCCATATAATGTTGAAAACATATACGGGCGAGGTGATTCCAGCAGAGGGTGTCATCACCGTTTCAGTGAGGATGAACAAGCAGTGGGCTAGACTACCACTGTATATGGTTCGGGGAAGTTCACCCCCACTTTTTGGTCGGGAGTGGCTGCGGAGGATTCGAATTGACTGGTTAGAAATAAAGACGGTCCGGGAGGAGATGCTAGAGGGCGTGCTACAAAGACATGCAGAGGTCTTTAAAAAAGAATTAGGCACTCTGAAAGGCATGGAAGTAGCCATAGCGCTGAAGCCGGATCATGTGCCACGGTTTTGTTAAGCGAGAGTCGTTCCCTATGCCCTTAGGCCAAAAGTGGAGGCTGAAATTGACCGATTGTGTGAGCAGGGCATTATATCCCCTGTCAAATTCAGTGAATGGGCAACACCCATTGTGCCCGTTGTGAAAAAGAACGGAGATGTTAGGATATGTGGGGATTTTAAAGTCACAGTTAATCCTGCCCTGTGTGTGGAGAAATACCCAATTCCACGCATTGAAGATCTATTCGCATCACTGTCGGGGGGGCAGCATTTCAGTAAACTGGACTTATCTCATGCCTATTTGCAAATGGTGATAGAGGGAAATTCCAGAAAATATCTCACAATAACTACATCCAAGGGTCTGTTTTGTTATAACAGGCTGGCATTTGGAATTACCTCAGCACCAGCGATATTCCAGCGTGCCATGGACCAAGTCCTCCAGGGTCTGCCGAACGTTCACTGTTACCTGGACGATATATTGGTCAGTGGACAGGATCGTGTGCAGCATCTGAAAAACCTGGATGCAGTCCTAGGGCGCTTGGAAGAATTCGGTTTGCGAGTACGGAAGGAAAAATGTGAATTTTTCAAGGATTCACTGGAATATCTGGGTCACGTCATTGATGCCCAGGCCAGGGTCTACACAAGGCACCAGAGAAAGTCAGGGCAATTGTGGAGGCTCCTGCACCTACAGATGTGAGTCAGTTACGTTCTTTCTTAGGGCTAATTAATTATTACAGCAGATTTATCCCCAACTTGTCATCTATCCTAAGCCCACTGAATACTCTGTTGTGTAAAGGAAAACAATGGCAATGGACATCTGAATGTGCTGCATCTTTCAAAGAGGCAAAAGAGCAGTTACTCTCTCAAAGCGTGTTAACCCATTATGATCCACAACTTCCCATTCGGTTGGCGTGTGACGCATCACCTTATGGTGTAGGTAGTGTCATCTCACACATTCTCCCGAATGGACAAGAGAGGCCCATAGCTTTTGCATCAAGGACTCTGAATAAGGCAGAACGCAATTATGCCCATATTGAGCGTAAAGCTCTTGGCATTATATTTGGAGTTCGTAAATCCCATCATTATCTGTATGGCAGGCAGTTTACACTCCTTACAGATCATCGCCCATTGACCACTATTCTGAGTCCGTGCAAAGCCACACCATCTATGGCTGCTGCTAGAATGCAGCGGTGGGCTCGCCTGTTAGCTGCCCATAATTACACCATACAGTACCGAGAGGCAGCTCGTCATGGAAATGCGGATGGGCTTTCACGCCTTCCATTATCAACATCATCAAGAGAGAGAATCAGTACTGTGGACAGTTTTCATATTAAACACCTAGAAGCCTTACCTGTGAACTGTCGAGAAATCTGCCGAGAGAGCAGGGGTGATCCTGTCCTTGCTCAAGTCCTGGAGATGGTCTCCACAGGTCGCTTTCCGAGGGTCCAGGATGCAGCCAGCACATTGGCGCCATTCATCAGCCGGAGGGATGAGTTGACACTCCAGCAAGGTTGCCTTATGCGGGGTGTGCGCGTCGTCATTCCCTCAAAATTGAGATCACGACTGCTGTTGGAACTGCATACTGGACACCCAGATGTTGTTAAAATGAAAGCTGTCGCCCGCAGTTACATGTGGTGGCCCGGAATTGACGCTCAAATTGAACAGGTCTCAGAAACATGCCAGTCCTGTCAATTTACACAGAAAGCACCGGGACCAGCACCACTCCACCCATGAACCTGGCCTGGATCCCCATGGCAGAGAATTCATGTTGACTTTGCTGGGCCGTTCCAGGGCCAAATGTTTATGGTGGTTGTAGACGCCCATTCAAAATGGCCTGAGGTACACCTTATGAGTTCCACTACAATGGCTAATACCATCCAGGTGCTCCGAGGGTTATTTAGTCGCTATGGGCTCCCTGAGGTGTTAGTGAGCGATAATGGTCCTCAGTTTACCTCACACGAGTTTGACACTTTTATGAAAGGCAATGGAGTAAAGCACATTCGCTCTGCACCATTCCATCCATCAACAAATGGTCTTGCAGAACGTTTTGTACAGACATTTAAGCAGTCACTGAAGCGTTCCACTGGAACCACTTCCATACAACACCGACTGGACGCCTTTCTACTCACGTACCGTAACACTCCACACTCTACAACAAAGGAGTCCCCGTCTATGCTTTTCATGCATCGCAAGCTGCGATCTCGATTGGACCTGTTAGAAGCCTAGCGTGACATCAGAGGTAGAGAAAGCACAAGAGGCACAGTGTGCGTATCGAGGAATGCATGCAAAAGCCAGAACGTTTAAGGTGGGAGACCCAGTTCTTGTTCGGGATTACGGGAGAGGAGAGAAGAAGTGGATACCAGGGGTTGTTTCGGCTGAGACTGGCCCTGTATCCTACACCGTCGACATCGGCGCATCGCAGCACTGGAGGCGACACGCGGACCAGATGCTGGCCAGGGTTGTGGAATGGGATATCTCTACAGACGACGGCGGAGCTGCATCGTCGTGCATTTCAGCAGACCTGCCTGTGCTGGAAAAGACTGTTCCAGAACCAGCTACTCCGGTTCCTGTGAGTGACCCCTCACCACTACCCCAGGTAACCTCAGAGGGAAACACCACATCACCTCCAGAGACTGGTAAGAGATATCCTTCTCGTATTACTAAACCACCAGAGCGTTATGTTCCATAAACTTTGTTTAAGATACTTTTAAGAGACATATATTGGACATTTTTGAATAAGAGACCTTTTTTTATGTGTTAGATGAGAGAGTCACGTCTCACCAAAAGGGCAGAATAAACCCTTGACTGACTCAGGGGTTTGGGATCGTCTACTCCCAGCCTCAAGGCTAGTGTGTGTTTTTTTAAAATAATAAAAGTTGTTTGCTTTGTGTATCTTGGGGGTGGGTACAATATTTAGTGGGGAGGAGATGTGATGTATGGGAGTTGTATGAGTTGTATGAGTTGCATTTGCATATGCCACCCCATTGGTGGGCGCTGTACCCTGTGGCATCACCAATAGTATAAGAGTGTGCTCATTGAACTGAACTGGATGTGCATGTGTGTACGTGTGCGTATGCCTGAGTAAACGAGCAAGTTAATGACCTGCAGCCGTGTGTGTCTTTGTGTTTGTTCTTCCGAGTGGTAATCTAAAGTAGAAACCCACGGACATAACATTGTTATTACCAACAAAGGCTTTTCTACTAAATATTAAATGAATTTCACCAGGTGTGTTAAATACTTATTCCCTGTGTCATTCCACTTTATTAAATATAACTTGTTTTGTGAACACAGTTACCTTGATTTCTTTGTATGTATGGATTACTTGGGTTGTTACTGATATCTGGTGAAAATCTCAGGTCAGTGGCTCCATCAGAAATATGTTTAATGAGAAAAATGTTGATGTGTTCAATACTTATTTTCCCTGCTGTATATAAACTATACAAAAATTACACCCAAGTACAGCATGCATATTTTTGTGATTGCTAAATTAACATAATTATGCAGCTGTTTCTAATCACTTCAGTATTCCATTTATACTGGTTTTATATTGCTTTTCAGCATTTAAACATAACAAATGTTACAAGACATTAATGCCCATTTTTACATGTTTACAGTCTTTTATAGTTTTATATTTTCTTATATTTTTTTATTTTACCTTTTTAAGAGAAGAAGCATTGTTTAAAGTCAGAAAAAAATACGACTCCTGCGTTGATGCTGAAGTCCTGTGAAGGCCTGCTTTTTTCCCCACATGGAAAACTGATCAAGAATTGATAAGGGAATCGATAAAGAATTGGATCGATAAGCAAAATCAGCAATGCCATTGATATCTATAAAATGTTATCAATTCCCATCCCTGGTAGGGTGTGAATCAACACTCTAGAAACTTTCTAGATGATCGGCTGACCCAGGATCTTCCTGCTGCAAGGAAATGAGACTAACAATTACATCACCCTTTTCAACAGTAATTATAAAATCAAATCAATCATTTTTTCTGAATGTAGCTCTGCACAGGGGGTGTAGTTAATAAAAAAAATGCATTCAAGATATAATAAATTAATGGTAATTCACTTGCGTCTATATTTCCCTGTATTCAAATTATACTGCATTCACCTGATAACTTATTTACTTTCCAGTCACCTCGGGCACTCTATCAGTCAGACTCATTGGTGACACTCAAACATTATGTTTTTGACACAAAAAACTTTTAAATTCAGCATTATATTATTGTTGACAGTCCTGTGTAGACAGTACGTTTCTTTAACTTCACAGCAATAAATGTTTTCATTGAAAAAAATGCAAACCATATGAGAGAATCCTGATCTCAGTTCCCATGGAGAAAAATCGTGATTCACATTTCAGCAAGAATCATGCATCTGCATTTGTATGGATGTAGGAAGGATCCTTTGCCAATTCCAGCCTGACTCGGCCAGGTTTCTCACCCATCCACCATCCAGTGCTGTGAAGCAGTGCAGTCTTTCATGTGCAAAATGCACTATTAATGGTGGGACTCACTAGTGTCATAGCTGGATGCATCATGGCAGTGACGACCAAACAGCACCTTGTGCACATCGCATAGGCATCAGTGCTTTTTGGGGAAAGTGGCAGCTCTGCAGAAATGAGAAAAGGCTGGGAACCAACATGCTTCATACAATTTAAAATAGATGTATGCAGCATCCAAGCTCAGTCACGAGTAAGAAAGTGTCTCTATGTTGTCAGATTTCTAAATATATTTCCCTCATGCCTTGACGGTTGCAGTAACTGATGAAAAAAAAAAGAGAGGAAATCTGATAAAATAAAACTCACTGCTACAGTAATTCATGAAAGGCTAGGCTCATACTCTAAGCAGCACATGTAGGTCTCCTAGAGAAAGACTGGTGCCTGATAGAATATTTATCACACAAGATTCATCTGTATGGCTTTGATAAAGCATGGAGTGTATTGCTCCAGATTTCTAATCACTTCAGTAGAAACCTGCAGCTATGATGTATACTCACAGGATAATTCACGGGCACCAAAGGTCAAATCTATTTTTGACAGCTTCTGCAGAGCTAAAAATGATGAATAAATATGGTACTACATGAAGAGTTGGAAGAAATTGTGCGCAAAGGAGACCATAACAGAATTAAGCACCTTCCATCTGCAAAACAAAAAACACTATAATAATTAACGAGAACCATGACTCTTACAGAGCAATCGTGACTGATTTTTATGGGTGATCAGCCTGTCAATTTCACCTGGTTTCTGGATTATTATCTACATCCAGTCAAAAACACCATCTGCACTTGCTATTAATGATGGCGTTGTGGTTCCAATCCAAGTTGCATCGTTTCTTGAACGCCATAAAGAAAATATTTGGCAAGTTCTGCAAAACGCCATCTGTTTGATGCCTCTGTTTTGAACCGGCGCTATGGCTTGGCCACGCGAGCTGCTCACTGAGCTGTAATGAAAGCTGTATCTCACTCAAGAGTTTGTCTTGTTAAATATATGACACCGTCGCCAGATTGTTTATTACCTGAGTTAAAGGTGAAGCTAAATCATCTGAAAGCTCACTAATTATGTCTCTTTTCCCATTCTGCTATTCGTGGGAATTAGTACAGCACAAGATCACCTTTCCTTTATTGGGGTGAAGCTGATATCCCATTAACATATGCTAATTCTCTATACAGGATAGGCTGGAGCAGTTAAAGCCGCTAGATAAATGAAACCCCAATCTATACCACATTACACCTGGGAAATAACACCCCTATTACAAAGTAACAACTCCAATAAAATTTTTTATGAAAGCCTGTACAATTTTAACACACAGCAGTCGTTTTTTTTTTTTCCCTTTACCCTGCTACAGGGAAAGCAGCTATGCTTCCTCAGATAAACATGTAAACAGAGAAAAACTCCTGTTTGTCTGTGGGTAGTGTTATGTCGTAACTCGTAGACAAGGACGAGGCCAGGAGTGGAGCTGAACATTGCTTTATTAAATAAACTGGACTCTGTACACCCGACCATACATGCAGCCGCTTGGCAGAGGAAAGGCGGAAGAGCCCGCCCCTCTACCAGCAGCCCCTCTTATACCACCGGAGATGGCGGAACCGGACATCAGGGCCGTCATCCTGTACCACACAAATAAGAGCTCCGACATGAACAATATGAACACAGAAAAAATACTTAACATTCCCCCCCCTTCCCCCGCAGAAAGACCAAAACACATACACACACAATCAACCCACCCCAATTTGGAACCCGACTCGTCCGCTAAACATAAACAAACTAAAATCACCAAAAAGGGGCCTATGACATTCACACCAAAAGAACTAAAATTAGGGGAGATGGGTAGACTGCCGTCCTACCCCCCACACGGCGAGGCGGGTTATTCTGCCACCTATGCTATAGCAGTCCATCCATCCATCCATCCATCTTCTACCGCTTAATCCTTTCGGGTCGCGGGGGGGCTGGAGCCTATCCCAGCATCTTTGGGCGAGAGGCAGGGTACACCCTGGACAGATCACCAGTCCATCACAGGGCCAACACAGAGAGACAGACAACCATTCACTCTCGCATCCATACCTAAGGACAATTTAGAATCCCCAGTTTTGATGCCAATTAACCTAACTTGCATGTTTTTGGCATGTGGGAGGAAACCGGAGTGCCCGGAGTAAACCCACGCAGACACGGGGAGAACATGCAAACTCCACACAGAAGGGTCACCGATGGTCTGTGGGTAGGATCGAACCCACGATGGTCAAGGGTGGAATCGATCCCATGACCTTCTTGCTGTGCTGCCACTGTGCTAACCACTGCGCCACCGTGCTGCCCCTATAGCAGTCCAGTAAAAAAAAAAAAAAACTACTGCTGTGTCTCCTAATTAAAATACAATACTAAAATAATCCCCCAAAACTATTAACACAGAACACCATTTTAACTAACTAACTAACTAACCTGCACTTATATAGCGCTTTTCTAGTCACAAAGACCACTCAAAGCGCTTTCATTAATACTAACCCTCTATTCTAAGATAAGATAAGATAAGATAAGCCTTTATTAGTCCCACAACGGGGAAATTCCAGGATTGCAACAGCACAGGAATAGCAACACTCAGAGCAACAATCAGAAGGCAAGAAAAAAAACAAGCAAGCAGGAGCAGCTAATATACATATGTACATATTACTATAAAATATATACACACACACACACACACACACACACAGACACACAGTGCAGAGCATTGTAGCTGGATGGAATAAATATATGAATATATGAACACACAGTGCAGAGCATTGTAGCTAGATGGAATAAATATGTAAATATATAAACACCCACAGTACGGAGCATTGCAGCTAGGTGGAATAAATATGCAAGTATATAAACACACACAGTGCGGAGCAATGTAGCTAGATGGAATAATATGTAGATATATAAAAACACAGTGCGGAGCATTGTAGCTAGATGGAATAAATATGTAAATATATAAACACACACAATGCAGAGCATTGTTGCTAGGTGGGATGAAACAGCATAACCGTCTACTTAGTTATCCTACATGGTATGATTATGTGCCCATACATATTCTCACCCTCCACAGCGACCGGTATGTTCCTAGTTGTATGCCGGAGAGGACCATTGTGTAAGTCTATTGCATCTTTTGCATTCAAAAAAACTATTAGTTTGTTACGTCTTTTTGCTATCTCTGCGAGCAGCCCTGCTTAGGTTGTACAGTCTGACAGCCGTTGGTAGGAAGGACCTACGAAACCTCTCGGTTGTGCACCTGGGATGATGTAGTCTGCTGCTAAATGAGCTCCTCAGTGCATCCAGTATGTCCTGCATAGGGTGGAACTCGGACTCCAGCAGAGATGACAGTTTAGCCACCGTCCTTCTCTCTCCTATCTCCTCCATCGGATCAAGGCGCTGCCCCAGGACAGAGCTAGCTTTCTTAATCAGTTTGTTCAGTTTGTTATTCTAAGGGTTATTTAAGTATTTTAACACTTAAATAACCCCAATGTCCGTTGGCAGCCAGGGGTAAATCCAGCCCGGGGGCCCAGGACAGCCCCAAACCATCCACTCCTTTGGCCGCCAAAGATAAGCAAGGCTCGGAGGCCCCGGGCAGCCCCACGATGTGCACGTCCCTGGCCCCCATCTGCCCCTGGGATCAAAAACAATCTCTCCCGCGAGAGTGTCCCTCTTCACCATCGCCTGCTCTTTTTCCCGGGACCCGCAGTGCTGCTGTCTGGCACGCCGTCCCTCCGTGCTCTTCGGTCTGCTCCCAACCACTTTTAGATCCGCTGTTGCGGCTCTAAACACTCCAGCACCCTGTGGCCAAACTCCGGGGAAACATGAAGTCTGCTCGTCGGCACCGCTCACCGACCCGGGCACCTTGCCGTTGCTCTCAGCACCCTCATCCCAGGCGCTCTGCTGCATTGACTCAATGTCCGGCTGCAGCTGCTCTTCCTCGGGCCTCTCATCGTCACTCTCGTCGGCTCCACTCTCCGACCCAGGCGCTTCGTTGCTGCTCTCAGCACCCTCGTCCCAGGCACTCTGCTGCATCATCTCTGTGCCCGACTGTTGCTGCGCTTCCCTGGGGCTCTCGGCCTCCATGATCCCGCTCACTTGCTGCCTAGCGTCGAGCTGCAGGGATGCCTCCCGCTGCTCTCCCTCTCTGCGGTCGTCACACACCACGCCATCCAACTCATCAGCGCTCCGGATCTCCACCTTCCTGCACTTTGCGGCTGGCCCGCCATCTTCAGTGACTGGAGACTCTCCCTCTTGCACTCCCGGTCCCACCATGAAGACTAGCTGGCAGCTTGGAGCTCTCTTTTGGCACGCAGTTAGCTATGTGGCTAACCTGCCCATAGGCACCGAATGGGCCGTTAGCTTCTCCAAGCTAACTAGCTTAGCCGCTCTTGGCTCCAGTACTCCCGCCACTCACAGCTTTGTGGTCCTCGTCTGCCTGGTGAAGAATTCGGCCAGCCACTCGAAAGCATCCTCATACAACTCCATCACACTCAACGTATCGAGAATTCTTCAGCCCTCTGCGCCAAGATGGTGAGCCAAAAGTGCTCATCGTCATCTCCCGTCGAGTCTGTTTAGGCCCAGTGCCCCAATGTAACCCTCAAACATGGCCCGCCACTGCGACCACAGGATCACCGACTCTCCCATGTACTCTAGGAATGGTGTCAGGGGTTGAGGTAGCCCATACGCTTCCATAGTTTACCTCTTGTCGCAAAATGTTATGTCGTAACTTGTAGACAAGGACGAGGCCATGAGTGGAGCTGAACACTGCTTTATTAAATAAAATGGACTCTGTACACCTGACCGTACATGCAGCGGCTTGGCAGAGGAAAGGCGCCAGAGCCCGCCCCTCTACCAGCAGCCCCTCTTATACCCCAGAGATGGTGGAGCTGGACACCGGGGCCGCCATCCCGTACCACACAAATAAGAGCTCCGACATGAGCAATATGAACACAGAAAAAATACTTAACAGGTAGGCATGTAGTGATAGCGATGAGGTAATTTACGCCACAGATGTTTGCTGCCAAATGCTCTGCCTACACCTGGGAGTCATGATTAATTTATATGTGTTTGGATAAGGCCACATATGCCAGCCCTATTAACATTGCTCTTTTGGAGTATAGGATCATATCTTATCAAACTGACTATTCATCAGCTTAATGAGTCAAGAGTGTAGCCTGTGTGCCACAGAAGTTGGGCATTCAGTCAGATGCTAGCTACAGGTTGTAAATCTCTCCCTCTCTTGCTCTCCATGTTCCTCATTTTGGAAACGCTTAGTCAGACTGCGAAGGTGGAAAGGGCTTTATTTGAATAATCCTCCCATAAATAGAGACATAAGCGTTATAATACATTTTAGTGTGAACACGGGCAAGGACAAGGATGATCAGGTAAAGAGCGTGTAGCCCTCCGTCTGCTCAGTTGTTTGATTGTTTAACTGCTGTATATTTAAGCATAGTCGTCCACGTTATTGCCTCTGCTGTCCACACTTATTCATCTTCAACGGGGACAATGTTAAACCCGCTGTAATGTTATCACATTTGAGCCCTGGCCTTTTCGAAACTCTCTTTGTCCAAATCCCTCTGCCCATATCCCTTTGTTATAACAGGAGCTAATGCGACAAACTGATTAAGCTCTATTAACTTGCAAATGAGTTCTTTTGTTCTAACTTTATCCCCATCAGCTTTGTCCATTTTAAATAACCTGTGTCAAAAAAAAGAAAAAGAAAAGAAAAAAAATCATTGTGTTTCCAGTGATGTTCTAAATTGGCCACTTAACAATGAAGTACGTCTACATAAATTGGACACAAAAAAAATCCTTGAGAATAAAGTGCCATTTGTGGCGTCTTTCCATTGTGATGATGCAATTTAAAATTCAGATTGGATTCAAAATGCTGTACTGATAATAACACTGAAAGTGACTGACGTATGTAAAATTTTCATTGATTGATCACACTTAGAGAAAATGCATTTTCAGAAAACATGGAAAAAAAACTAGAGGGCGCTGAGAGAGTGCATGCCTCCACCAAGTGGTCTGCCTGTCTGTCTGTTTTTTGTTGTTTGTTTTTTTTTTGTTCTTTCGTTCCTTTGCAGGATTACACAAAAACTACTGGATGGACTTTGATGAAATTTCCAACAGAGGTGGCCCTTTGTGGCCTCTAGATCAGGGGTCTGCAACTTTTGCCAATCAAAGAGCCATTTTGCCCCCCTCTGACTAAAATAGAAGCAGGGGAGGGCCACAACAGCAATTTGCCATTAAAACTAGGATTATGGTGCTTATAAAGATTTATACAGTATATACATAGATCCGAATATTATGTGGCTCTTATGAAAAAAACTGTCAAGTTTTATATATAGCTTCAGTCATGAAATAATAAAAGTATTACAAATATATTACAAAGTATTTTGTGCTGAAAAAGGCTATATCTGAATATCTGACTATAAGCTTTTTGTGCAGTTTTTATTTATCAGCACATTCATAAATTGTTAAATCTGGAAAAAATATCATTCATGTCTTATTTTCAACAGTGATCATGTAGCTTTAGTTCCTGATATTTTTATAAATTAGAGATGAGTTTTATTTAGAAGAAGCTCTTTTTTGTGTTTCCTCAAAATGCTCCTCATTCAGACCTATTAATATAATATAAATCTGTATCCTTCACCTGTTCTATGGCTTCTCAATTTGACAACTGGTGGACTGGTTGTCCGATAACTCTTCCATATTATTTTTATTTATTTTGGAGTAAAACAAAAAGAATACTAAACAACTTTCTGATTAATAGACTATAACTTTAAACAATCATTTGGTAAAATTTAAGCTAATTCAAAATAATTAAGGATCTGTACTTTTACTGTACCCTTGGCTAGATGAACCCATTAGAGTTTGAAGGTGATCCAGTTCAGGATGCGCGAGAACCGGCCTTGACAGGGTGCCCTCCAGTAGTTTTTGTGTAACCTTGCCCACAAACAAACAAACAAATGGGAAAACAAAAAATCCTTGGCAGAGGTAATTATAGAATTCAGTCACAAATGATTTTACACATGACAACATGATATAAATGTGTGGTAACTGGCGTAAACAGACTAAACATTCAACAACACCAGTTCGATGCTGTTCAGAAGATAAAGACATTTGTGCTCACAAGATATTGTTTAGCAAGTAAAATAAGCCCAGGTCCCTAAAATGATCCCATATCACAACAGAAACAGGACTTTGACTACCCCCAAGAACTAATCAGATCAAAACTAGTCAAAATATCACAGCTTCTGTGAAAAAGCACTTCTTTATCCCTGTAAAAGCAGACATGTCAAATAATGGGAATAAAATACATACAAGGCAGATCTACAGCAATAATTATTTTCAGATGAACTTCTCAACTTTTTTATCTTTAAAAAGTATATTTGTGAGTACTAGAACATTCCTATTAGTTTGTGACTTCTCTTTAGATCAGTATTTTCAGAAACATTTCATCACGTGGCACCATGATTATAGTAGCTTATTTTATATGGTCTGTGGACATGTAGGTGAAGGGATGAAGAGGTGATGGGGACATGCTGGGTAGGTATGGTCTTAAGGAAAGAAATGTGGAAGGACAGATGGTTGTGGATTTTGCTAGGAGGATGGAACTGTCTGTGGTAAACACATATTTCAAGAAGAAAGAGGAACACAGGGTGGCTTACAAGAGTGGATGAAGGTGCAAACAGGAGGACTACATCTTTTGCAGAAGGAGAAATCTGAAAGAGACAGGAGATTGCAAGGTGGTGGCAGGTGAGAATGTAGCTAGACAACATCGGATGGTAGTCTGTAGCATGACTTTGGAAAGCAAGAAGAGGAAGAGAGTTAAAGCAGAGCCAAAGATTAAGTGAGGAAAGTTACAGAAGGAAAAAGTTTGCACAGAGTTCAGGAAGGAGTTGATACAGGCTCTGGGTGGTAGGGAAGAATTACCAGATTACTGGGAAGGTACAGCAAAAGTATTCAGCGAAACGGGTAGAAAGGTACGTGGTGTATCCAGTGGACAGACGAAGGAAGACAAGGAAACTTGGTAGTGGAATGAGGAGGTACAGGAAAGTAGCTGTGATCCCATGTCTCTGCCTCCTCACCAGACGACCTCCACAGTCCCCGGGGGAGCCTCGTCTGGACCAGCAGCAGCAACCACCAGTCCCCAGAAACTAAGCCAAGTATCCTTTCATTTTTTTACCATCCAAAAATGAAGTGTCTTGTCTTATTCCCGGAAGGGGGGCTCAGCAGCAGTTCCCCACTGTAGCTGAGCCCTCACTACCGGCTGCTGTAACCAAACCTTTATCCTCACCTGCTTCTCCCGTGTCTTCCTCTGCTTCTCCTGTGTGTCTGCTGGTCTTGGGAGGGAGCCACCGTCCAACGGAGGGGCCTGCTGTTCCAGAACGTTTTGGTCCAGCCCCGCAGCCGCATCCTGGATGGGACAGGAGGGCCCCCTGTGTCCCGGAACCTGAGCCAACAAGAGAGTGTCCCCTGGTTTCAGCATCGCAGCACACCTTTGGTGAGATGATCCCCAGCATCAGCCACCACATCTAGGGTTCCGCCTACTTCAGCCGCCACTTCTGGGGGGTCCGCCAGCATCAGCCACCACGTCTGGAGTTCCACCAGCATCCTTCGCCACATCTGGGGTTCTGCCAGCGTCAGCCACGTCTGGGGTTCCACCAGCTTCACCTACCATCATGCCTGCTGCTTGGGCAGCTGCAGCAGAGTCACCAGAGTCCTGGACAGCGGTGGAGCTGGAGTCAAGGCAAGTATCTGTTCTGTTTCTACACTATCAGTTCAAGAGAAATCTTGTCTTGCTTATGGTGGGGAGAATCAGTTGCAGATGCCCTCTGCTCCTGAGTTCTCCTCACCGGCCTCTACTGCCTTCAGTAACTGTGTTCCGAGTCTGTCTCTTCCTCCCCATCTGAGGTGGCCATGTCAGGGATGGATTCCCAAACGGAGGGATTCGAGACACCCCAACCTGAGTTGCCGGAGTCCTGGACGGTGGTGGAGCTCAAGCTAAGGCAAATCCTCTTTTTTTGTTTTCACATTATCAGTTCTAGAGAGGTCTTGCTTTGCCCTTGATGAGGATGACCAGTTGCAGCTGCCAACTGCTTATGAGTTTTCCTCATCGGGCTCCACTGCTGCCAGTGATATTGACCCGGTGTCTGTCTTTATTCTGCTGTACGTGTCCTCGTCTGGTTTCACCAATGGTCATCAGCTTTCGCCTGGGGTCACCGAGGGTCCTCCACTTTCGCCTGAGGTCACCAAAGGTCATCCGTTTTTGCCTGAGGTCACCAAGGGTTGCCAACCTTCACCTGAGGTCATCGAGGGTCTTCCGCCTTACCTGAGGTCACCGAGGGTTATCCACCTTCGACTGATGCCAAGGGTCATCTGTCTTCACCTGAGGGCACCGAGTGTCCTTCGTCTTTGCCTGAGGTCGCCGAGGGTCATGCATCTTTGCCTTAGGTCGCCGCTGATCAGCCACCTTCGCCGCCTGGTTTCTTCACTGATCAGCTGTTTTCATCATCTGGTTTCCTCGCTAATCAGTCATCCCCGTTGCCTGGTTTCTTCACTGGTCAGTCATCTAGTTTCCACGCCTCAGTCCCTGTGGTCCGCTTAAGGCATGGGTTCCAGCTGCCGCCTGACCAGGATGGTCAGCCATCCTGGACAGCAATCCTCCTCGCCTGGCTTCTTCACTGGTCAGCCATCTTCTTTGTCTGGTTTCCTCGCTGGTCAGCCGTCACCTCATTTGGTGTCCCCACTGATCAGTCATCCTCTTTGTCCGGTTTCCTTGCTGGTCAGTCATCTTCGTCATCTGGTTTCTACGCCTCAGTCCCTGTGGTCCGCGTAAGGCAAGGGTTCCAGTTGCCGCCTCCAGGTGGAGGTGCATCGTGCACCACGGCCCGTTGGCTCAGGGATACTGGGAGGCCACACGATGGACGACGCCGTCTGCTTGGGTGGCTCAGGGACTCTGGGAAACCATTTGACTTATTCCACCATGTGATCTGGTGGTCCTGTGAATTCTGTAGGCCACCTGAACTGCCTTACTTTTTCACCCGGTGGTCCTAGAGTTCCATTTTGACCTGATCTGTTCTGTTTTGTGGGTCTTGAGCGAGCCTTTTGTTTGGTTCCTCCTAGCCTGGGTTTCCCCACCGCCCTCCCGGGTTGGGTTATTTTTCTATTCCCATTGTTTTTTTTGTTTTGTTTTGTTTTTGTTTTGTTTTGGTTTGGTTTTTTTGGGGGGGGTGTATTTTTTCTTTCCTTTTTGGTGTTACCTTGGGGTGTCTGGAATCCACCCCTTGGACCTTTCCCTCACCGTTACTTTCTGTCCTCTTTCTGTATTTTGATATTAGTATTCCAGTATTACATCTCTTGCTTTATATTTCTTCATGGCCTCACTTTGATGGTTGTATTATTTCCCTTTGTGCATTCTGGTCTGTTCCCATTTTGTAATCATTTCATATTTATGTCCTTGTTAGTTATCCTTGGACATTCTTCATTTATCCTCTGCATCATGATTCATGATGCAGGGTAGGGTGAGGAGCTCAGTCATCCGGGAGAGACTCAGAGTAGAACCGCTGCTCCTCCACATTGAAAGGAGTCAGTTGAGGTGGTATGGGCATCTGATTAGGATGCCTCCTGGACGCCTCCTACTTGAGGTGTTTCAGGCACGTCCCACTGGGAGGAGACCCCGGGGCAGACCCAGGACTCGGTGGAGAGACTATAGGCCCTTTTCCACTAGCCCCACTCAGCCCCGATTTGAAAACCCGGCTCTACTCACTTCGGTTCGGTTCAGCCTCAGTTGCTTTTCAACTACTGCTGGCGCACCTGCTGGCACACCTGCTGTGGGTGGGATTTGTTGAACAGCAGGCGGCGCCACACCCTCGTGACGTGAAACACACGCGACTGAATCCTCCACAACAAACATGGCTGATGACGAGGAGAGAAGGAAGGAGGGATGACTGTGACATGAAACTGGTTAAATCTATGATGCTGACTTGTTGTGCTCTGCACAATCTGTGTGAGAGTCATGGAGAGACGTTTGACACTACATTGGATGATGCAGTAGATGAACCAGTGGTGGCAGTGGCACAGAGAGCAGAGGAGCAGGGTGGTGATATTGTAGCGAACTCAATATAAGCACCCTACTTGGCTTGCCAAGTGGGTTGACCCTATTGGCGACACAGGTAGAGTGCGGGACTCCAGAGCGGGAGGCGTGAGTTCAAACCTCCTGGTGGGACGTCGCTATGTCAAGCTGCACGTTACAATATAATACGAGATGCTGTGATGCAATACTTGTCTATTTCATCCACATTTATGTGCATACATATTTCAAAAATGTTTTTTGTAAATAAAATGTTGTGCATGGTCCATCTACCTGTCCTCTTGTTCATAACGCTTATCTGTTAAGGTACGAAGCCATCAGCCTAATGATGAGTCCACACTTCTGTTGTGATAATTGCTCACGCTGAGCGCTCTGACAGCCCCGCTGTGGGGGTCACACACGACGTGTTCCTCCCCACACTCTCAAATTTTTTTCCCGTATATTTTTCTCTTTGGCATACAGAAATGGCAATACGCCCGTATTTGCTAAAATTGCATTTTCCCCGTATTAAAATATGGCAAAACCGTATCACTTGACAGGTATGTAATTACATGCAGAAACACCGCACAGGCCATCTTCACAAAAATCCAGCTCGACAAGCCACTTTTGCTTAGGTGGAAATGCAAATTGAACTATAAATCATGTGCTGATACATGTCATATTCCCATGTAAAGGTCTCCCACTTTTACTTACAAATTGATTTTTAATTTTTGGGAAAAGGGAATATAAATTTTGCACTTGTTGGTAACAACAGTTGTGTGCAACAAAAACACAGTTGTGTATCCTTGTCCGATTTGTCTACTGTTATTAGTGCCAAATTTTTGCTAGATTCCTTCTTAATTTATTAAATTTTGACTGGTGATGCAACATTCAACTTACACGTACTTACCTTTATCAGTGTCTACAAGTTCAAGCACACCTGTACAACTGCTTATAACCTGAAAAATGTACCCGTTCAAGAGAAATGGATTCCGCATTGCAAATTTGTTTAAAATAAAAAAAAACAACCTACCAAGACATTACGTTTCGTTGTGTTGTTAAAAATTAAATTACCATTAGAAGGCTATACACCTGACCTGATGAACAGCAGCATGTGGAGTGAACAGAGAATGGAATGTGCATGTAATTATTGGCTTTTCTCATACGGTGTCATAACAGATAAACCAGACTTTTGATGCAAACAATACAATTTTATTCCCGAAGCAAAATTTACAAACAAAAAAACAGACTGGGCGATGACATCTCTGCGAGCTCTTCCCTTCGTAACGCAGCGTCCTGCTCCAGGGCTTCATGCGCATCTGCCCGCACATCTGCGGCCACCTGTCGCAAATGCTGCATGTACTCCTGATTCTTGCCACTGGTCATGTTGCCGTTCCAAGAGCCGCATCTCTTCGTCATGCATGTTGACCATCGCTAATGTAAGGTCAGCGATGGGAGTTGTCTGTTTTCGTCTTGCCTAGATGGAAAGACAGAAAGGCATGGTCGTGAAAGCTGGATCACTACATATATTATGGAATTAAGATAAGATAAGATAAGATAAGCCTTTATTAGTCCCACAACGGGGAAATTCCAGGATTGCAACAGCACAGGGATAGCAACACTCAGAGCAACAATCAGAAGGCAAGAAAAAAAAACAAGCAAGCAAGAGCAGCTAATAAACATATGTACGTATTACTATAAAATATATATATATACACACACACACAGACACACAGTGCAGAGCATTGTAGCTGGATGGAATAAATATATGAATATATGAACACACAGTGCAGAGCATTGTAGCTAGATGGAATAAATATGTAAATATATAAACACCCACAGTACGGAGCATTGCAGCTAGGTGGAATAAATATGCAAGTATATAAACACACACAGTGCGGAGCAATGTAGCTAGATGGAATAACATGTAGATATATAAATATATAAACACCCACAGTACGGAGCATTGCAGCTAGACGGAACAAATATGCAAATATATAAACACACACAGTGCAGAGCATTGCCGCTAGATGGAATGAAACAGCATAACCGTCTACCCAGCTATCCTGCATGGTATGATTATGTGCCCATACACACTCTCACCCTCCATAGCGACCGGCATGCTCCTAGTTGTATGCCGGAGAGGACCACTGTGTAAGTCTATTGCATCTTCTGCATTCAAAAAACTATTAGTTTGTTACGTCTTTTTTGCTATCTCTGCGAGCAGCCCTGCTTAGGTTGTACAGTCTGACAGCCGTTGGTAGGAAGGACCTACGAAACCTCTCGGTTGTGCACCTGGGATGATGTAGTCTGCTGCTAAATGAGCTCCTCAGTGCATTCAGTATGTCCTGCATAGGGTGGAACTCGGACTCCAGCAGAGATGACAGTTTAGCCACCGTCCTTCTCTCTCCTATCTCCTCCATCGGATCAAGGCGCTGCCCCAGGACAGAGCTAGCTTTCTTAATCAGTTTGTTCAGTCTCTTCCTATCGGCTGCAGTAATGCCACTGCCCCAGCAGACCACTCCAAAAGTGATGGCTGATGCCACCACCGTGTCATAGAATGACTTCAGCAGCGCCCCTTGTACACCAAAAGACCTGAGTCTCCTCAGCAGGAACAGCCTGCGCTGTCCCTTCTTGTAGAGTGCATCAGTATTGTGTGACCAGTCTAGTTTATTGTTCAGATGAATACCCAGGTACTTATAGGATGTCACCATCTCGATGTCTGTTCCCTGTATATTTACTGGTACTGTGAGGGGCTGCCCATGCCTGCGGCAGTCCACCACCAGCTCCTTAGTTTTCCTCGCGTTGATCTGGAGGCAGTTCCGATGGCACCAGTCCACGAAGTCCTGGATAAGCCCTCTGTACTCAGCTTCATCTCCATTGGAGATGAGGCCAACGATCGCAGAGTCATCAGAGAACTTCTGTAGATGGCAGTGTGTTGTGTTGTGTGAGAAGTCCGCAGTATAAAGAGTGAACAGGAAGGGAGCCAGCACCGTTCCCTGGGGGGCCCCCGTGCTACTGATGATCGTGTCGGACACACAGTCCCGGGTTCTCACAAACTGAGGCCGGTTCGTGAGGTAGTCCAGGATCCATGATGACAGGTGCTGGTCCACCCCTGCGCGCAGCAGCTTGTCCTTCAGGATCATCGGTTGGATGGTGTTGAAAGCACTGGAGAAGTCAAAGAACATGATCCTCACCATATTCCCGGGCTTCTCCAGGTGGGACAGAGAACGGTGAAGGAGGAAGATCACCGCATCCTCCACCCCAATGCCATGCTGGTAGGCGAACTGGAGTGGATCCATCGCTGGTTCCACCAGGGGGCGGAGGTGAGCAAGGAGCAGTCTCTCCAGGGTCTTCATCAAGTGGGACGTCAAGGCCACCGGTCTGTAGCTGTTCAGGTCTTTGGGGTGGGAAGTTTTTGGTACAGGTACCACACAAGATGTTTTCCACAGCTGTGGTACCCTCCCCAGTTTCAGGCTCATGTTGAAGATATACGTCACAATCCCACACAGCTGGTCTGCACAGGACTTGAGGAGCTTTGCGCTGATGCCGTCCGGTCCCGGCGCCTTCCTCGCCTTGATCTTCCTCAGCTCCGTCCTCACCTGGGTCCTGGTCAGGGTCAGGATGGGGGGCTGTGGGTTGGGAGTGGGGGGGTGTTGGTAGAGTGGGGAGTGGGCAGCAGGACTTGATTTCTTTAGAGGCAGCAGTGGTTGTTGTGCAGTCAGGGGGGAGGGCGGTTGGTCAAATCTACTGAAAAACAGATTCAGGTTGTTCGCCCACTCCCTGCCCCCTGTGGCCTGGGGGGAGGTATTCTGGAGCCCCGAGATGGTTTTGAGGTTTCTCCAGACCCCGCTGATGTCGCTCTGTTGCAGCTTGTCCTCCATCTTCTTCCTGAAGCTGTCCTTGCCTTCTCTGATCTTTCTCCTCAGCTCCCTCTGTACGGACTTCAGCATCTCCCTGTTCCCTGACCTGAAGATCCTCTTCTTCTCTCTCAGAAGTGTTTTAATCTCAGGGTTGATCCAGGGTTTGTTGTTTGAGTGACGCCGTATGGTCTTGGTGGGAACGGATTTGTCCACACAGAAGCTGAGGTAGCCCGTGAAGGTGTGAATGAGGCCATCGATGTCCTCACCATGTGGATCGCAGAGCTGCTTCCAGGTGGTGGCTTCAAAACAGCCCTTTAGGGTGTCCATTGTCTCCTCAGACCATAACTCCACAGTGTGCATGGCCGGAGGTTGTCTGTGCACTAGGGGTTTGTACACCGGCCGGAGATGAACCAAGTTGTGATCCGATCTCCCGAGTGGGGGTAGTTGTGATGAGGTGTACGCCTCCTTAGTGTTTGCGTAGAATAAATCCAGTGTTTTATTGTCTCTAGTGTGGCATGTGACATACTGGGTGAACGTGGGTAGAATGGGAGACAGTGAAACATGGTTGAAATCGCCTGAGATGAGGAGAAGAGCATCTGGGTGTTCTGTCTGCAGCCTGCTGGTTACTGAATGGATGACGTCACGTGCTGTCCCAGCGTTCGCCGTCGGATTTGCATAAACAACAATGCAGATCACGTGTGAGTGTTCTCTCGGGAGATATGTAGGCCTCATGCTAACAGCTAGCAACTCAATGTCTTTGCTGCAGTGTCGTTGTTTAACAGTGATATGTCCCGGTCTGCACCAGTTGTTGTTAACATACATGATCACTCCACCGCCCCTAGCCTTGCCACTGTCTGGTGTTCGGTCAGCTCGTATCATGTGAAAACCCTCCAGCTCAATGTTAGCATCTGCTGCTAGTTCAGTTAGCCACGTCTCAGTAAACAAAAGGAGAGAGCACTCCCGGTATGTGCTATCATAACGGGAGATAGCCGCTAGCTCATCTAACTTTCCCAGTATCGACCGTACATTTCCCATGACAACAGATGGAAGGGAGGGTCTGTACCTTATATTTTTTGTCCTCCGCCTTACTCCAGCCCGGCAGCCGCGGCGTTTTCGCCTCAGTTCTCTCGGTATGTCGAGTATTTCCAATGGGACCGGGTGGCGGTTGAATGCTAGCAGCTGTTCTCTGCTGTATCGTATCCTGCTATAGACAGTGGCTCCGTCCACCGGCTCAGGAGACATTTAGGACGATCTGTGTGTCCGTGATATAAGTGGGGTGAAAAAAAAAGACGGATCAAAAGAGAGAGGAAGGGAAAAAGACTCGGAATCGAGCCGCTGTTGCAAAAGGCAGCCGACTCGTGTGGCGCCGAGAGAAAAAAAAAAAAAAAAAAAAAAAAAAAAAAAAAAAAAAAACAGGTGAAAGTCTGTGGTGGAATGTCACTATTATATTATGCTTCATTGCTGTATATAAGCTGAACTGTCATGTTGCTGCCCCTCAGTAGAGCAGATTTTACAACACGCAGGGTGCTGTCTTTGGCTGCAGCCTCCCTGCAAAACTAAAAAGGATTAAGATTAAGAATATGGATGGATGGATGGGTAATGTTTAAACTAGTTGCTTGCAGTGTGGCCGCAGAAATCTGAATGGGTTAATACAGTCAGCTGACGCGAAGCATTTCAATGAAGCATGTTGATTTCAACGGCAGTTCATGCACTTTGTTTGTCTAAAACAGGAGTTACAACAGCACCAATCACCACACCTAAAAATGGTTGTGGAACACCGATAAGTGAAGACCAAAGAATAACCTTTTTGCACATTTAAAAAGACATTTTCAATTAATTAATATGCAGCTACAGGAAATTGCATTAATCAATTTGGTACATAACTTGTTAGGCTCCAGCCCCCCCGCGATCTGTAAAGGATTAAGCGGTAGAAGATGGATGGATGGATGGATGGATGGATTTTCGACCCTGGTTTCCGCTGCTGGACCTGTTTCAACCAAAAAAAAAAATCGTGGTTATTGTGCCTTACCGGCACTTGAACGTGATCCAGATGGAGCTGGTGATGTGGAGCTGATCCAGCTGGCGCTCAGCCAGACGCACACGCAGACGCAGTACCAGGAGAGTCCGCTGTGTCAGTCATCTCCACTGAGGTGGACCCCTGTGATATGAAATGCGATTCTAGAAAGAAAATGCACGCAATTTAAAACTTAACACCAAAGTGCAACATGTACACAACACTCTCAAGTTTTTAACCGGAATACAATAAGCGTAATTCAGCGTTTTGTTCACTTTAATACTTAACACAAAGCAAGCGTGAATCTGCAGTTGGCTGCAAAACAATACGCGAGCCTCAGTAACAACCATTACCCACAATCTAACAACCTTCCTATTTCTTAAAAACAGTGAGCTTGGCACAGAAAGGATCAAGTGGCGAACCGATGCGCAATATCAAATAAACACTCACCATCCACGGTTTCCAAGGGCCGTGACAGTGACAGTGACCATGTGGAGCCCAATGTCTCTCAGCGAACTACTTCCACTCCTTCCATCCGCTGAACTTCTGGGCAATGTGGTCCTTCACCGCTCGGTAATCGCTTTTCAGCTTTTTCAGCTTCTCCCGACACTGTTTGGCAGTACGGATGTGCCCTTGGGAAGCCATCTGTTCGGACACCTGCATTTCGAGTAGATCCGTCCAACTCGCGCTGGATGCGATCGTCGCCTAATATAGAAAGAAAATCGCGCACCTCCTAATATATAATATTAGGAGTATATTATTATATAAGTATATTATACAGTATATTAATATAATATACCGTATTAAAGGGGCGCACTGTGTTCACTGCTGAACAATTACAAATGGCGGTCGTGGAGTAAATTCAGCAGAAAAAGTCGCTTTCATGACGTTACAACCTGACCAATCAGCGGCGACCAGTCTCTTAAAGTCATATCACAGCCCTACTCAGCCCTACTCAGCCCGGTTAGACCCTGCCCTGGATCAGGTACGAAAAAAGTACCTGCTAACCGGTGCTGGGGCTAGTAGAAAAGCACCTAAAGCGGGCTGAGTGGTGCGGTGTAGGGCCAAGTGAGGCTAGTGGAAAAGGGCCTTATGTCTCCCAGCTGGTCTGGGAATGCCTTGGTATCCTCTCTGAAGAGCTGGAGCAGGTGGCTGGAGAGAGGGAAGTCTGGGCTTCTCTGCTTGAACTGCTGCCTCCGCGACCCGGACCTCCGGAAAAGCGGTAGAAGATGTATGGATGGATCATGATTCATTATTCATTCCCGGTCTGTGCATTGATTTTGACAGCACCCTGTGTTTACTTCCTCTTTCGGTTCAAGTTCACGGGCTGTCACAGCTGTCAGTATTTTGGTCTGATTATCCTCACTCCTGTCGCCCACACCTGTCTTCATTTGTTTATTCCTTGTGCCCTATTTAAAGCCTGCTGCACCTCTCCTCGGCGCAGCATCCTTCTCGGTGTTAATCATTAGTTCTGCGTCTTTCCTCTCAATGTCAAGACATGATTTCCACATTTTAATCTCTGTCTGTATCCGGCATGCTTTTCACGCCTCAGCCAGTGTTTCATCCAGGCTGTTCTCATTATTCTATTTAGGCTATTTGGTCTTTCCGGCGTGAGTCCCACGCTTCAGGCTTTGTTCAACCACCTGGCATTTCCACACACCTTAGCCATCGGCTATTCAACCTCCTGTATCCTGCCTTTGTCAGTTTTGATCCTCAGTTGTATTTTTTTGTGTTTTTTTGTTATTAAACGTCAGCAACTCACAGTTCAGAATTTGGGTCTTCAGTTCACCCCTGCTTGGAGTTTATGACATTGTGTGTAGAATTTTGAGTGAAAAAAATGAATTTAATCCATTTTGGAATAAGGCTGTAACATAACAAAATGTGGAAAAAGTGAAGCGCTGTGAATACTTTCCAGATGCACTATGTTTAATGAGAAAAATATTGACGTTCTAAATACTTATTTTCCCCGCTGTACTTCAGCAGGTATTACAGATACATAGTTAAGATGTTGAAAAATTGTAGGCTGAGAATCAGCTTAAAGGTCACTTTTTCAAGCTAAAATACAACAAAATGATTACAATATGAGACACTTTGTTTTGTCAGAAGGTACTGGTTTCAAGGTTGGTTTTCTTAACAAACAGTATAGTTAAACAAACAAAGGGTTGCAATATAACTTTCTTCTTTCAAAGCAAAGAGCTTCAATGATGCACTGTTATATGGCGTACCACAAGTTCTGTTGCCAGTACTTTGTTCACATTTGCAAAATAATTAGCTCCACTGCTGTGACATCTGTTTCTGTTACTGTGGCAGAGGCTCCATTTTGAAGTGTGAAAAACAGCTGTTAACTGGCTATCTGTTGTCCACTTCTTCACCTATTCTCTTCAGTTCGCCAACAAAGCAGCAACACAGTGTTTCAGAGCTATCACTGGACAGCACCGTCAACCTTAGGGCATTTTCCCCTTTAAATGTTACAATCAGTGCATTTCATCCTGCTGTTAGAAACAAGTAATTATGTACAAATACAAATTTTAAAAAATGTCATATCTTGAGCTTTATTTTCTATTCAGCTTGAGTTTAAAGCAGACACACAAGGGGAAATTGGTGCAGATTTTTATCGAGAAATACATGTTCACTTTTTTATACTAAATGTTGCATTCCTAAATATTGATTCTGGTAAGTACTCCAATACTATATTAGGATTTATGGACATGTCATTAAACAAAATGATTAAAACCACTTATGGAAATTAATTCAGACTAAACTGAGCTAAAAAGCCAGAAATAAATGCAAAACAATGCCAGCAAATCTACTATACTGAAAAAAATATTTTAGTATATTATGTCAGCTTTTTCTGGATAAGAGTGACTCAAATGTTTTAGCAGCTGCTTTTAAATTTCCAATAACCTTAGCAATAAAATGACCCTTTTTAACATTAAAAGCCACCAGTAGCCAAACAGAAGTGCTTGACTGTGGTGACTCGAGCGCAGATCAGCTCCGCGCTCGAGTCACTCAGTATTTTCCCTTTTTCTTCTGTATTTCTAGTTCTGTTATTATTTGTACCGAGGGTGCTTTTACTGTGACAGCGCCGTGGCCGGACTTCCGGTTGTCAAGTCGAGCCGGCCCTGTCACAGCTGATCATGATTTTGGGATTACTTTTCTCTTCACCCGTTTGGCCTTAGCTTTTGTCGTTTAGTGTTTAAAGGCCAAATGTCACGTAATTTTTTTTTCTAAATGACAACGAATTTAGATAAAATACACATAGCTTAAACCAAATATTCATACCGGAGACCATATCACCCACCTGTATTTACATAATTGCACAAAATACACCAGGTGAAGGCCCCACCTTGCTTGCTGGATTGTGACAGCCAGTCCAGACCACGCCCATGCTTTTGACATCACCAGTTGTACCCTGGCTGCCCTGCCTATCCACATTCACACTTATCAACATTGGACAATCATGACGGAAAGTGACAGCGATTGTGAACAAATTAGTTTAGTTTTGTCTTTTTTTTTTGTTTTTTTTTTGTCAGTGGTTCAGACAGTGACAGAGGCATAGAACCTTACCGGTTCGAGCCGTCCGAGACGGAATCAGATGCTTTGTCTGATGACAACAGTTCCAACGATGACCAGAGAGCAGAACCAGTGGAAAATGTCATTGAACTGGACATTAATCGCCTCAAGAATTGCGAAGCCGAAGGGGGTCTGTCGAGGGCGCCCCATAAATATTGATTTTTCGGAAGCCATTATTATTACAGTGGAGGAGAGCCGCTGCTGTCAAGAAATTGACCAGATCAATATGAAAATGGAGGCGCATACCTGTCAAGGGAGACGTTTTCGCCGTATTTTGGTGAGTGGAGTGGTGGTGGACACTTTTCTGAGAAATGTTTTAAATGTAGTTCGTGTTGTTATTGTCAAATATTTTAAGGAAAATACGGGGAAAATGCAATTTTAGCAAAAACGGGCGTATTGCCATTTCTGTACGCCCAAAAGGAAAAATATACTGGAAAAAAAATTGAGTGTTTTGCGGAGCACTCGTGTGTGTGATCAGCCACAGCTGGTGCTGGCAGATCGCTCAGCGTCAGCTATTCGCACTACCATGAGAAGTGTGGAGTCACTCATTAGTTTAATTGTCTGGGCGGGCTGATCGCTCAGCTTGAGCTGTTCTCACTACAATGAGAAGTCATTAGGACAATGGTTTAACACGTTGAGCTGTGCAGCGGTTGCGGAACAGACAGAGATCCCAGAGAGGTGTGCCTTGTTGCTCCGCCGTTCCTTATAGCCTCTTTTTACGGTGTTGAAGTACGGCGAAAACGTCTCACTTGACAGGTATGAAAACATTTCCCAGAGAAGTGTCCCTTATTACCCAGCTGTCCCTGATAGTCCCGTTTTAAGGTATGGGTGAAATATCCAATTTTTTCTTTCTTGTTGCTCACTTCAACCTTCCAGTCTCCATATAAACAATCAACTGAAATACCCCAAGCATCAAACTAGGGTACAATCGATTTCGTCACTTCCGCCTACTTCCCCAGGCGATTCCAGGGGCCGTGTCAGGCCAAGCGCGGCAGTTTTAAATTAACGAATATTCCGTTGTTACTGAAGCATATGCACCAAGACCCGAACGGATCGGTTCCCTTTTATATCTAGTTTCAAGATATTGAAAGTACCCTGTTACGTGACATTTGGCCTTTAAGGTGGCAGTTGAGGCTCACTCTTCGCTGTGATCTCGCCTTTCTAGACTGGATTCCCTATGTCCGGTTCCAGTCTTTTGTACAGCGTTAGGTTCCGCCCTTGCTCCGTGAATGTAAGTGTTTGGTGACTCTTTATTTCTCTCTTTATTTCAGCCTTGTGGGTTACATGTTTTGTTATAAGATAAGATAAGATAAGATAAGCCTTTATTAGTCCCACAACGGGGAAATTCCAGGATTGCAACAGCACAGGGATAGCAACACTCAGAGCAACAATCAGAAGGCAAGAAAAAAAAAGCAAGCAAGCAAGAGCAGCTAATATACATATGTACATATTACTATAAATATATACAGTTAGGCCCAGAAATATTTGGACAGTGACACAATCTTCATGTTTTGGGCTCTGCATGCCACCATATTGGATTTGAAATGAAACAACTACAACGGAATTGAAGTGCAGACTTCAAGGTTTAATTCAAGGGGTTGAACAAAAATATATGATTAAACATGTAGGAATTGTACCTATTTTTATACAAACGCTCCTCATTTCAGGGACTCAAAAGTAATTGGACAAATAAACATAACCCTAAGTAAAATGTTACTTTTCAATATTTTGTTGAGAATCCTTTGCAGGCAATGACTGCCTGAAGTCTGGAACCCATGGACATCACCAAACGCTGGGTTTCCTTCTTTGTGATGCTTTGCCAGGCCTTTACTGCAGCTGTCTACAGTTGTTGCTTGTTTGTGGGTCTTTCTGCCTTAAGTTTTGTCTTGAGCAAGTGAAATGCATGCTCGATTGGGTTGAGATCTGGTGATTGACTCGGCCATTGCGGAATATTCCACTTGGTTGCTTTAAAAAAGTCCTGGGTTGCTTTTGCAGTATGTTTTGGATCATTGGTGAAGCGCCGTCCAATCAACTTTGCTGCATTTGGCTGAATCTGAGCAGAAAGTATATCCCTATACACTTCAGAATTCATCCGGCTGCTTCTGTCTTTTGTCACATCATCAATAAACACAAGTGACCCAGTGCCATTGGAAACCATGCATGTCCATGCCATCACACTGCCTCCACCATGTTTTACAGAAGAAGTAGTGCTTTGGATCATGAGCTGTTCCAATTCTTCTCCAAACTTTCTTCTTCCCATCATTCTGGTACAGGTTGATTTTAGTCTCATCTGTCCAAAGAATGCTGTTCCAGAACTGGGCTGGCTTCTTCAGGTGTTTTTTGGCAAAGTCAATTCTGGCCTTTCTATTTTTGAGGCTGATTCATGGTTTGCACCTTGTGGTGAATCCTCTGTATTTATTCTCATGAAGTCTTCTCTTTATGGTAGACTTAGATACTGATACACCTACTTCCTGGAGAGTGTTCTTCACTTGAGTGGATGTTGTGAAGGAGTTGTTCTTCACCATGGAAAGGATTCTGTGATCATCCACCACTGTTGTCTTCCGTGGACATCCAGGCCTTTTTGAGTTCCCAAGCTCACCAGTGCACTCTTTTTTCTCAGAATGTACCAAGCTGTTGATTTGGCCACTCCTAACATTTCTGCTATCTCTCTGATGGATTTCTTCTTTTTTTTCAGCCTCAGGATGGTGTTTCACCTCCATTGAGAACTCCTTTGACCGCATGTTGTGTGTTCACAGCAACAGCTTCCAAATGCAAACGCCACACCTGGAATCAACTCCAGACCTTTTAACTGCTTAATTGATGACAGGTTAATGAGGGAAGAGCCCATGCAGCCTTGTTATTTATTTTTTTGCAGCCCTCTGAGTCAATTGTCCAATTACTTTTGGTCCCTTGAAAAAGAGGTGGCTACGTATTAAAGAGCTGCAATTCCTAAACCCTTGCTCCAATTTGGATGTGAATACTCTCAAATTACAGTTGAGAGTCTGCACTTGAAGCCCATATCGATTATATAATTGTATCCTGAATATGTTTTCGTAAACAGCTAAAATAACAAAATTTGTGTCACTGTCCAAATATTTTTGGGCCTAACTGTATATATATATATATATATATACACACAGACACACAGTGTAGAGCATTGTAGCTGGATGGGATAAATATATGAGTATATAAACACACAGTACGGAGTATTGCAGCTAGGTGGAAAAAATATGTAAATATATAAACACACACATTGCAGAGCAATGTAGCTAGATGGAATAATATGTAGATATATAAACACACAGTGCGGAGCATTGTAGCTAGATGGAATGAATATATAGATATATAAATATAAACAAAAACATAAACACACCCAGTGCAGAGCATTGTAGCTAGATGGAATAAATATGTAAATGTATAAACACACACAGTGCAGAGCATTGTTGCTAGATGGGATGAAACAGCACAACCGTCTACTTAGTTATCCTACATGGTATGATTATGTGCCCATACATATTCTCACCCTCCATAGCGACCGGTATTTTCCTAGTTGTATGCCGGAGGGGACCATTGTGTAAGTCTATTGCGTCTTTTGCATTCAAAAAACTATTAGGTTGTTACGTCTTTTTGCTATCTCTGCGAGCAGCCCTGCTTAGGTTGTACAGTCTGACAGCCGTTGGTAGAAAGGACCTGCGAAACCTCTCGGTTGTGCACCTGGGATGATGTAGTCTGCTGCTAAATGAGCTCCTCAGTGCATTCAGTATGTCCTGCATAGGGTGGAACTCGGACTCCAGCAGAGATGACAGTTTAGCCACCGTCCTTCTCTCTCCTATCTCCTCCACCGGATCAAGGCACTGCCCCAGGACGGAGCTAGCTTTCTTGATCAGTTTGTTCAGTCTCTTCCTATCGGCTGCAGTAATGCCACTGCCCCAGCAGACCACTCCGAAAGTGATGGCTGATGCCACCACCGTGTCATAGAATGTCTTCAGCAGCGCCCCTTGTACACTAAAAGACCTGAGTCTCCTCAGTAGGAACAGCCTGCGCTGTCCCTTCTTGTAGAGTGCGTCAGTATTGTGTGACCAGTCTAGTTTATTGTTCAGATGAACACCCAGGTACTTGTAGGACGTCACCATCTCAATGTCTGTTCCCTGTATATTTACTGGTGCTGTGAGGGGTTGTCCTTGCTTGCGGTAGTCCACCACCAGCTCCTTAGTTTCTCCTCGCGTTGATCTGGAGGCAGTTCTGATGGCACCAGTCCACGAAGTCCTGGATAAGCCCTCTGTACTCAGCTTCATCACCATTGGAGATGAGGCCAACGATCGCAGAGTCATCAGAGAACTTCTGTAGATGGCAGTGTGTTGTGTTGTGTGAGAAGTCCGCAGTATAAAGAGTGAACAGGAAGGGAGCCAACACCGTTCCCTGGGGGGCCCCCGTGCTACCGATGATCGTGTCGGACACACAGTCCCGGGTTCTCACAAACTGAGGCCGGTTCGTGAGGTAGTCCAGGATCCATGATGACAGGTGCTGATCCACCCCTGCGTGCAGCAGCTTGTCCTTCAGGATCATCGGTTGGATGGTGTTGAAAGCACTGGAGAAGTCAAAGAACATGATCCTCACCGCATTCCCGGGCTTCTCCAGGTGGGACAGAGAACGGTGAAGGAGGAAGATCATCGCATCCTCCACCCCAATGCCATGCTGGTAGGCGAACTGGAGTGGATCCATCGCTGGTTCCACCAGGGGGCGGAGGTGAGCAAGGAGCAGTCTCTCCAGGGTCTTCATCAAGTGGGACGTCAAGGCCACTGGTCTGTAGCTGTTCAGGTCTTTGGGGTGGGAAGTTTTTGGTACAGGTACCACACAAGATGTTTTCCACAGCTGTGGTACCCTCCCCAGCTTCAGGCTCAGGTTGAAGATGTACGTCACAATCCCACACAGCTGGTCTGCACAGGACTTGAGGAGCTTTGCGCTGATGCCGTCTGGTCCCGACGCCTTCTTCGCCTTGATCTTCCTCAGCTCCGTCCTCGCCTGGGTCCTGGTCAGGGTCAGGATGGGGGGCTGTGTGTTGGGAGTGGGGGGGGGGGGTGTTGGTGGAGTGGGGAGTGGGCAGCAGGACTTGATGTCTTTAGAGGCAGCAGTGGTTGTTGTGCAGTCAGGGGGGGAGGGCGGTTGGTCAAATCTATTGAAAAACAAATTCAGATTGATAGTTGTTTGTATTTCGCCCCACGTGTTGTGTTACTTTGTTACTTTCCTTTAATAAATATACAAACTCACTGTTGGCATTTGGCATCTCATTCATGCCCTGAAAAGGGCAAACATAGTAGGTCGCAGCCAAGTGAGGTGCCAGCCTCAGTGAGTTTGTTTTGTGTACTTAGTTTTTTTCCTTTTTCCGGGTGCCAGCCTTGTTTGGAGGTTATGGCGTCGTTTAGGACATGGTATCCTATGAGCCTGGGCTTTGAGCTCGTCCAGGCTCTGATGGAGATTGACGACCTCCTGGCCAACACATGCTCATATTCGACCCCCAAGCACGCATTATGGTACCTGGACCTCACAGAGCAGCTGTGAAGTGCCATCCTCACCTTGCCGAGCATGCTGAGGGCAGGGAGAGTATATTGGCGTTGCAGCAGAAGAACCGGGAGCTGGTGAAGAAGCCTGCCAGGAGGCCTAAATTGGAGCCAACAGTGAAGAATCCCCATCCCTCAGCCCATCATCAGGCTCCTGTTAAGGTTCCAGCTCCGGTGTCGCCGTCGCCAGAAAGCCGTCCCCCTGAGCGCCGTAGGAGGAGGGCAGCCGGGTCTCCCAGTATTAAGGAACAGCAGACCGCTGAACTCATTTGGGGCCATCTGGCTGAGGCCCGTTCCTCCTACCACCCGGGTCAGGTTCTGAAGAGTGTGGTGGCAGGAGTGAGGATCGTGGAGGCACATCCCAGTCTGAGCAACTTCCCCGAGTTCGCTGAGCTGCTGTCTGCCGTCTCCGCCCAGCAGCGACATTTTCCCCAGTTGAATATAAGTTCCTCCGCAGCCCGAAGACGCCGCTGCCCAGCACCAAACCTTTCTCCTCCCGATGACTCATCTGCTTTTAAGCTGAAGGAGGAGAATAACTGGGTCAACACGCTGCAAGACTCCCGTCCAGATCCAGCTACGGGCCCTCAGAAGGAATCTTACGCCTCCCAGCAGGCTGTTTTTTCGCCACAGGAGAGAAGAGGTTTGTCAGCAGCTCCAGCCTCCAGGTCCTCGTCTTCAGCTGTTCTGCCAGCTTCCCGACCCCGGACCGCCTCAGCTGTTTGTCCTTCCTCTGCATCGCCGACCTCAGCAGCTGCAAGTTTTGTGGTTCCTTCTCCGGCCCCGCCCTTCACGGATCCTGAAGGAGCAGCTCTCCCTTGGCTCCTTGGGGGTCCACCGTCACCACCTCCAAGGGAGAGGAGAGAATTGAGCCTGCTGCAGCAGTCACCATCGTTCCCCGGAAAAACAGGCGAGTGTTTCTTCATTCTAAATCTCATTTTGATGAATTACCTGGTCTGATTCCTGGGAGTGGAGCTCAGGTTTCACAGTCCACTGAGCTTTTATTTTTTTTTTATTTTATTTGTTTATTTGACAGGGACAGTGCAATAAACATAGACAAAAAAAAAAAATCTGATGTGTTGCACAAAGAGTGTATAGCTATTAGCTAATTTGCAACTCTTGTCCCTGGATGGGCTTTAGAAAGAAGAAACAGGCAAAAAGAGAGAAAGATAAGGAAAAAAAACAAAATGAAAACAGAATAAACAATAACCACATACATCAATGCAAACAAGATTATAAATACACAATATAAAAACCTGGTTCACATTTGCCTATTACAGGTCTCCCTCCCTTCGTCACTCACTATAAACAAACACGTTCATTCCTTCCCTTCATTCACTCACACCCTGCAGACAATCATTTCATACATGGGTACATTCTTGTTTATTTTTCAGCCAGTTTTTAACCTTTAATTGATCCTGCTACCCTTGTGTTTCCTCCTATTCTCCCTGAGCTTTCCCCGGTCCTAGGATTAGACCACCGGACGGAGGAGGAACCTGCGGCCCTGGAGAACCTGGCTCCAGCCCCGCAACCACACCATGGGCAGAGGAGGAGGGCTGATTGTCGTTTGGAGCCTGCGCCGATGATTAAGCGTCCCCGGGTCTCCGTGGAGCAGCATTCAGCCCCAGCAGGCAATGGATCTCCTGCCACCACGCCGAGTGAGCCATCGGCATGGGTTTCAGTGCCAGGGGGTTCTCGGACTGTTGAGACCATCATGCCGGCTGTGGAGGCCACTGCAGCTGAATGGGAGCCTGGAATCGACCTCCTGATCGCCGAGCCTGGATCGTCGGAGTCCCGGACAGCGGTAGAGCTTGAGATCAGGCAAGTGCTCTATTTTGTCCTCCTATTTTCTGTGTTAGAGCAATTTTGCCTGTCTCTTCGGAGGAGAGCCGGGTGCAGCTGGCAGCTGCATCCGAGCTCATCTCGCTGGGCTCTGCCACTGCCGGTGATCCTGACCCCTGTTTTCCCTCTATTTCTGAGCTTTCTTCCAGGCTCCCCAGAGATGAGTCAGCTCTGTTTGATGTCTTCAAGGCTCCAGGTTTGATTCTGGAGGTTATCCCAGGTGCATGTCGGCCCGGTTGGGTTCCACCGTGGGTGCTGCGCTGGCCCGGTCAGAGTCCACCGTGGGTGTTGCGCTGGCCAGGTCTGAGGTCGGTAAGGGAGCTGCAGGTCCTTCACTGCTAGACACCGGGCTGGTTCCCTTTTCTCCCCCCTATTCTCCACCACTGCATGCCGCTGGGGTCCCTCTCATCCAGTCTGACTTCCTTTCATTGAGTATCTCAATCGGGAAGCCGCCTCTGAGCTCACCCCTCCGGTCCTGGTGACCTAAGGACGTTGGTCGGTTGCCTGAAGGACTGTTTCGCCGGTTCTGTGACCTGGGTCAGCCGCCTGAAGGACTGTTTCACTGGTTCTGGGACTTTGGTAGGCCTCCTGAACCTTTTTTCTTGATTTGGAGTCTGGATGCCGGTAGGCCACCAGAACTATTTTTTGCCTTACCTGCCGGTATTCTCCATAATAGTGCATTTGTGGTATTTTTTTCCTATATTAATAAAAAAAAAGAGGTTGTTTTTTTTTCTCCTTGCATTGATGTCAGAGTGTAAAGTGTGTATATATATATATATATATATATATATATATATATATATATATATATATATATATATATATATATATATATATATAATTTTGCCTTGTAACAGTGTTCCTGTGTTTTGTTTTGTTTTCTTTCTGGGTTTCCTCAGACTGTGATTTATTTGCATTTGGACATTTCGGTAAAAGGAGGCTCTCATTTTGTAATTGTGGTTGGTATTTCGCCACTCTTCATTTGAAGTTGTAAAGTGAGTATTCTGTGCTATGTTAACTTTTGTTGGTTTCTGAGTTTACTGGCAGGAATTTGCTATAACTTTTTAAAGCCATAATCTCTTCTGTCTCTGTATTCCACAGTTTATGCTAGTGTGCCATGATTCGTTTTGCGTTTAGTAACCTCTAGTGCAGGGGTGTCCAATCATGTGCCATGGAGGGGCCAAGACCCTGCAGGTTTTACCTCCAACCAGTGTCTTCAACAGCACATTCCACTGAATTTCTTCCCACTGATTGCTGGTAAGTGAAAACACCTGCTGAAGATACTGGGTAGAAGAGAAAACCTGCAGGCTCTTGACCCCTCCATGGCACATGATTGGACACCCCTGCTCTAGTGTATATCGGCTATACCGCTTCTGAATGCTCAGTTGGTCTCGAGCCAATCTGCATCCTTTAATGGTTGCCACACTCTGCATTATCAGTCATTTGTTGAATGTTGTGTGTTGCCCAGGTCGTCGTGGAAACATTGTCTTGCCTTTTCTGGTTATAGCTAACCATTGTTACTCGTCCACCAAGTATGATGATGACGATGTATTAAAACTGTCATTTTGATTGAATGAAGACTACTTAATGCACAAGGGAAGTGATCTAATTAATGTGTTTGTGTCATTTAGGAGCACATTGAGGGCCACGCTATTTTGTGTCTGTGCGTTTGATGTTTTTCATTTGATCTTTGTGGGTTTCTATTTTCTTGTATCTTGCTGTTAGGCATTTTTGTGTATATTTTCTTTCCTAGCTTGGATTCCCCCTCCACCCACCCAAGGTTGGTTTTGATAGTTTTTCTGGTGGGGGGGGGGGGGGGGTTGTCACGCCGCGCCGCTCATCAGCGGCGCCACCTGCTCGCACACCTGTTCATCATCAGCGGCGAGGGATATAAGCCGCCTCGCCCTGAGCTTCAGCCTGAAGCCGTCAGACTTCATCCCCCTTCAACGTGAAGCAACCTACTCTTCAGCACAACGCTGTGTGGTAAGGAATCCTTACCTCATCTTTTCCAGTTTGCTCCCCTGTGCACAGGTGGATTCCTCGGCGGCGGACAACCCCGTTCCCTCGTCGTTCCTCGCTGCTGCACCGAGCCCTGCAGGTGGCTGTCTCCCGGGTTCCGTCCTTGTTGTGCCAGTCATCTGTTCCTAGCAAGTAAGCTTCTCCCTCGCCTATTCTCCTCCTGTGTTGGTGTGTGCCCGTCACCCTGTGTCTCTGTGTTCTCTCCCATAGGGTTGCCGGCTGTACGGTCTCCTGCCTCTGTGCCTGAAGCAGACGCCGCCACCAACACATTAACATTACGCAGACACTCATCCATTCACCCCTGTTGCCAATAAACTATTTGAACTACTCTGAGCCTGTGTGTGTGTGTCTCCTGAGCCGAACGTTATGTCAGTACGGCTTCAGCAGAGCGGCTCAGCAGACGGCGGGCTCGCACACCGGCTTACCAACCTCGAGGCTCGGGTGGATCAAGTAGCTTATCAGCAACAGATGATCCTAAATCAATTGATCCTCATTAATAACCGATTGGACCGCCTGGACCCCCAGCAGCCGTTCCCCCCAGCTCATCAGGGTGGCGCGGCTCCTGCCGCTCCAGTGGCCGTCCAGCAGGCTCCGGTAGCACCGGCGCGGCTCACACCCATTCCGACCCCCGCCCGCTTTAGCGGAAAGCTTGGCGGAGCGCGGGGGTTCATCATGCAGTGTGAGTCCGTATTCCACCGCGTGCCCGGAGACTTTCCCTCGGATCACAGCCGGATTGGTTATGTCGGGAATCTCCTGGAGGGGCGCGCATTGACTTGGACCTACGCCGTTATGGCGAGGCCCAGTTACGCCACCCTCACTTATGATCAGTTCGTGAGGCGCTTCCTGGAGGTCTTTGACCACTCTCGAACCGAGACGGTCCAGGTCGACCGGCTTCTCGCTCTCCAGCAGGGAAGCCGGTTTGCCGCGGACTATGCGGTCGACTTCCGGGTAGCAGCGGAGGAAGTAGGCTGGGAGGAACGCTCCCTCTGTGGTCTCTTCCTCCGCAGCCTCAATGACGATCTGAGGGATGAACTGGCTGGGCGGGACCTCCCTGAGACGCTAGCGGAGCTGTCTTCCCTTGCCATCAGCTTGGATAACAGGCTGCGCGAGCGCTCCTCGGGGCGGAAGTCGTCATCTTCTCGCCCTCGCGGAGCCTCGTCGCGCCAGCCCCAAGCTCGCCCCCTGGTGACGCCGCCACCATCCGATGGTGACGGGCTGGACAAAGCTCTCCCCGGCGGAGAGACAATGCCGCCGTGCGTTGAATCTCTGCATGTATTGCGGAGATAATCAACACACGGTAGAGCTTTGCCCACAGAAGCCAAACGGGGGGGTCCGCGAGTCACTGTAGGGGGCCTCGCGGACGTCAATCGGTTAAGTCCCCTCACTCAATTAAAGCTGCCCATCCGTTTCTGCCACAACCCCACTGGGCACCTCACCCACGCACTGGTGGATTCGGGCGCAGAGGGCAGCTTCATTTCACAAAGCCTGGCAACCCGGTTGGGCATCCGCTGCCAGGCGCTCAAGGACCCCATCTCCCTGGTCAACCTCTCCCATGCTTCCCTTGGGAGAGTCACCCACCAGACCGTCCCGGTCCCGGTGATCATCTCTGGAAACCACCGGGAGGAGATAACCTTTCTTGTCCTGCCCAACTCTGTGTCGCCCGTCATCCTGGGGTATCCCTGGCTACGCCTCCACAACCAGGTCCTGGATTGGAAGTCAGCTGGGGTATCGGCATGGAGCACGTTCTGCATGGGCACCTGCCTTCAGTCCGCTGCCTGCTCTTCGTCCGCTTCTCCCCCTGCTATGGACGCTGCACCCCCGGACCTGTCTCTGGTGCCTCCGGAATTTCACGATCTGGGTATGGTGTTTAGCAAGACTAAAGCTACGTCTCTCCCCCCTCATCGGCCCTATGACTGTGCCATCAACCTCCTCCAGGGGGCTCCCTTACCTTCTGGTCGGCTCTACAGCCTGTCAGCGCCGGAGAAGGAGACGATGAACGCCTACCTAAAAGAATCACTGAGCGCTGGGATAATTCGCCCATCGTCATCACCCGTGGGGGCAGGGTTCTTCTTTGTTGGGAAAAAGGACGGATCCCTCTGCCCTTGCATAGACTACCGGGCTCTCAACGACATCACTGAGAAGGACCGTTACACCCTGCCCCTCATGGACACTGCCTTCCACTCCTTCCAGGGGGTGACCTGGTTCACCAAGCTGGATCTACGCAGCGCATACCACCTCGTCCGGATCCGGGAGGTTGATGAGTGGAAGACAGCCTTCCATACCCCGAACGGCCACTTTGAATACCTGGTAATGCCGTTCGGGTTGACCAACGCTCCTGCCGTCTTTCAGCGCCTCATTAATGACGTCCTCCGGGACTTCATCGGCCTCTTCGTGTTCGTCTACCTGGACGATATTCTCATCTTCTCCAAGTCCAGGGACGAGCACCAGGTCCATGTGAGGCGGGTCCTCCAAAGACTGCTGGAGAACCGGCTATACGTGAAGGCTGAAAAGTGTGAATTTTACACCAGAACGACGTCCTTCCTGGGTTTCGTCATCTCTCAGGACCAGGTGCTCCCAGACCCAGAGAAGGTAAAGGCGATGGTAGAATGGCCTACACCTGCATCACGGAAGCAGGTGCAACAGTTCGTTGGATTTGCAAATTTCTACCGTCGCTTTGTCCCCAATTTCAGCTCCATCGTCGGACCACTGACCCGTCTCACATCCCCTAAGGTCCCGTTCCGGTGAACCGAAGAGGCTGCTGCTGCCTTCCAGGTGCTGAAGGCGGAGTTCTCCTCCTCCCGGGTCCTTCGCCAGGTCGACCCCGCGCTGCAGTGCATTGTGGAGGTGGACGCCTCGGACACAGGAGTGGGGGCGGTGCTATCTCAGCGGTCGCCTGACGACGGCGCCAAACGGCCCTGCGCCTTCTTCTCCCGGCGCTTGTCCCCGGCAGAGAGGAACTACGATGTGGGGGACAGAGAGCTCCTGGCCATCAAGCTCGCGCTGCAAGAATGGCGCCACTGGCTAGAGGGGGTGGACCTGCCGTTCGTGGTCCCTACGGACCACAAGAACTTGGAATATCTTCGATCTGCCAAGCGTCTGAACGCCCGCCAGGCGCGCTGGTCCTTGTTCTTCGCCAGGTTCCAGTTTTCCATCACCTTCAGGCCTGGCTCCAAGAACGGCCTGCCTGACGCCCTCTCTAGGCAGTTCATCCCCGAGGAGTCGGAGGAGACGCTCCACACCATCCTGCCCAGGTCGTGCGTCGTGGGAGCCATCTCCTGGGACATAGAGAGCAAGATCCGGAAGGCGCAGGAAGCGGAACCTGACCCTGGCGGCGGACCGGAGGGGAGGCCGTTCGTGCCATCCGCGGTTCGTGGAGATGTCATCCACTGGCTGCACACCTCCAAGCTCACCTGTCACCCTGGCTCCTCCCGGATGATAGACCTCCTCCAGCGGTCCTTTTGGTGGCCGGGCCTGCGGAGGGACGCAGCCCGCTACGCCCGGGCTTGTCCAATTTGTGCCACCAACAAGTCGGGAAACGCCCCCCCAGCGGGTCTGCTCCAGCCCCTGCCCGTCCCTGGCAGGCCCTGGTCACACATCGCTTTGGATTTCGTCATCGGACTCCCAGCCTCCAATTCCTATGACACCATCCTGACCATCGTGGACCGCTTCTCCAAGGCTGTGCACTTCGTCCCCCTGCGAGGTCTTCCAACTGCCCTGGAGACGGCGGATCTCCTCGTCCAACACGTGGTCAGGCTGCACGGGATTCCGGTGGACGTGGTCTCGGACCGGGGGCCCCAATTTTCTTCTGAGGTTTGGAGATCGTTCTGTAACGAGGAGATCGTCACTTCCTTGTGGTAACGTATCGTCACTTCCTGTTTTGCTGTCTGCCTGTGTGGTTTGCTCTCCAGCTCTCGAGCCACTAGCTATGGCTACTAGCTCTCTTTCCTCTCCTCCTCTGGTGTGCTCTCTCTGTCAGATGTTTAGCTACACCTCTGCCTCTTTTAGTGATAACGGTAAATGTAATAAATGTTGTCTTTTTGAGGCGCTCGAGGCGAGGTTGTCTGATTTGGAATCCCGGCTCCGCTGCATTGAAACACCGTCTGCGCCAGTTAATCTCGACGGACGCCCATTAGCTGCAGCGGAGCTAGCTAGCTTAGGTCCCCCTGTCACCGGTTCCCCGGCTCTCCTCTGCAGCGAGGAGACTGGGTGGGTGACGGTGAGAAGGAAGCCTAGTCGCAAAGCCCCGGTTCACCACCAACCTGTTCACGTTTCTAATCGTTTTTCCCCGCTCAGCGACACACCCGCTGAGGAAAAAACTCTGATCATTGGCGACTCTGTAGTCAGAAACGTGAACCTAGAGACTCCAGCGGCCATAGTCACATGCATTCCTGGGGCCAGAGCAGGCGACATCGAGTCAAATTTGAAAATGCTGGCTAAAAGTAACTGTAAATATTCCACAATTGTTATTCACGCCGGCATTAATGACATCCGTCTCCGGCAGTCGGAAGTCACGAAACTTAATGTAGAATCGGTGTGTGACTTTGCCAAAACGATGTCTGCCACTGTAGTATTCTCTGGGCCCCTCCCCAATCTGACCAGTGATGACATGTTTAGTCGCTCGTCATCCTTGAACCGCTGGCTGTCTGTGTGGTGTCCTAAAAATGACGTGGGCTACATTGACAATTGGAGCTCTTTTTGGGGAAAACCTGGTCTTATGAGACGAGACAGCATTCATCCCACTTTGGATGGTGCTTCTCATTTATCTAACAATCTGGCATCTTTTTTATCCAAATTTCCAAAACCCTGACTACTCAGAGTTGGGACCAGGAAGCAGAGTCGCAGTCTTACACACCTCTCTGCAGCTCCTCTTCATCCGCCACCCCTCAGCTTAGCCCCTGTCTTCCCCATCAGAGAATCGTTGTCTGCTCCCTCCAAAGTAAATAAAAATATAATGTATAAGCATCCCAAAGTGATAAAGCAAAATATTGGTAAAACTCAAATTAAACATAAAGCCTCTAAATTGAATGATTTGGCCTCTGTTCCTCCTCATAATTTAAAAATTAAATGTGGTTTATTAAATATTAGGTCTCTAACTTCCAAGTCTCTGTTAGTCCATGATCTGTTAATTGATCATCAGATTGATTTAATTTCCCTTACAGAGACTTGGTTAGGACAAGAGGATTATGTTGGTTTAAATGAATCAACTCCCTCTGGTTATTTAAACTGTCAAAATCCCAGAAGTTCTGGTCGTGGAGGAGGAGTAGCAACAATTTACCATTCCAAATTACTAGTTAATGTAAAGCAAAAAACATGTTATAATTCCTTTGAGGGCCTGGTCCTCAGTGTTGGGCACTTTAGCAATTCCAGGTTAAACCCAATTTTATTTGCCATAGTTTATCGTCCCCCATCAACCTATTCAGAATTTTTATCCGAATTTCCTGATTTCTTAGCTGATTTAGTGCTGAAATCTGATAGAATAATTATAGTAGGGGACTTTAATATACATGTGGATGTAGATAGTGACTGCCTTAATGTGGCTTTTAATTCAATATTAGACTCGATTGGGTTTTCTCAGAAAGTAGGAAATTCTACTCATTACCTCCACCATACATTGGACCTTGTTCTGACATATGGCATAGAAATAGAAAATCTGGTAGTGTCTCCTCATAACCCTGTACTGTCAGACCATTGTCTGTTAACCTTTGATTTTACTATTTCTGACTATTTGGCTCCTAAAGAAAAATATTATCACAGTAGATGCCTCTCAGATGATGCTGTTTCCAAATTTATGCAGATTGTTTCCTCTATGCCATGTGTCAACACAACGGAAATAAGCTATAGACAGCTTGCTCCTTCTGTAATTGATAACATGGTGGATAGTGTTTCAGCTTCTCTACATCAGGCTCTAGACTTGGTGGCCCCCTTAAAAAAGAAAAAGTCTAATCAGAGATTTTTAACTCCTTGGTTCAACACAGAAACTCGTAGCTTAAAACAGAAGACTCGTCAATTAGAAAGAAAATGGCGCTCTACTAATTTAGATGAAATCTATTTAGCTTGGAGAAATCATCTTTTAATTTATAAAAAATCTCTTAGAAAAGCTAGAACGAGTTATTACTCTGCATTAATAGAAGAGAACAAGAATAATCCCAGGTTTCTTTTCAGTACTGTAGCCAGGTTGACAAAGAGTCAGGACTCTGTCAATCCTAGCATCCCCTTAGAGCTTACTAGTCAGGACTTTATGAACTTTTTCAATAATAAAATTTCATCCATCAGAGATAAAATCAATCAGATTCTTCCCACAGTTAACTTAAATACTGTAACTACTACAACTCCTTCTATTGATGTCTGTCTTGATGAGTTTACTCCAATCGACCTTTGTGAGTTAGACAAAATAGTTTCCTCATCCAAACCTTCAACTTGTCTTTTAGACCCTATTCCTACCAGGTTATTTAAAGAAGTCTTCCCACTTATTGGTAGCTTTATTCTTCATATAATCAATTCTTCATTAACTTTAGGCCATGTACCGCAGGCTTTTAAAACGGCTGTAATTAAACCCTTACTCAAAAAGCCAACGCTAGATCCAGGAGCTTTAGCTAACTATAGACCAATCTCTAATCTCCCTTTCATTTCAAAAATCTTAGAAAGAGTTGTTGCTATGCAATTATTTGACCACCTGCAGGGAAATGGTTTATTTGAGGAGTTTCAATCTGGGTTTAGAATCCATCATAGCACTGAAACAGCCTTAGCGAAGGTCACTAACGACCTCCTCATTGCATCTGATAATGGACTAGTTTCTGTACTTGTCCTTTTAGATCTTAGTGCAGCTTTTGATACTATTGATCATAATATTCTACTTGATAGATTAGAACACTATGTTGGACTTAATGGAACTTCGTTGCAGTGGTTTAGATCTTATTTATCTGATAGGTTCCAGTTTGTTCATGTAAATGATGAGTTTTCTCTCAGCTCAAAGCTTAGTCATGGAGTTCCACAGGGATCTGTGCTTGGCCCTACTCTTTTTAGTTTATATATGCTTCCGTTAGGCAACATTATTAGAAAGCACTGTATACATTTTCACTGTTATGCAGATGACACACAATTATACCTGTCAATGAAGCCAGATGATACTAATCAATTAGCCAAGTTAGAAGCCTGTCTTAAGGAAATCAAAGTTTGGATGACTTGTAATTTCCTGCTATTAAATTCAGATAAGACTGAAGTCATTCTTGTTGGTCCAAAAAACCTTAGAAATTCCTTTCCAAATCAAACTTTCAGTTTGGATGCAGTTACTCTTTCTCTTAATAGCTCTGTGAGGAACCTTGGAGTTATTTTTGATCAGGATTTGTCCTTCAATTCACATATTAAATTTGTTTCTAAGACTGCCTTCTATCATTTGCGTAATATTGCCAAGATTAGGAGCATCTTGTCTCAGAGTGATGCTGAGAAGCTGATCCACGCTTTTGTTAGCTCGAGATTAGATTATTGTAATTCTTTATTATCAGGTTGTCCTAAAACATCTTTAAAAAGTCTTCAGCTGATCCAAAATGCTGCAGCAAGAGTTTTAACAGGTACTAGAAAGAGAGATCATATCTCTCCGGTTCTGGCCTCCCTTCATTGGCTTCCCATAGAGTTTAGAATTAAGTTTAAAATCCTTCTTCTTACTTACAAAGCTCTAAACAATCAGGCTCCTTTTTATTTAAAAGATCTGATACTACCGTATCATCCTAACAGAGCACTACGCTCCCAAAATGCAGGTTTACTTGTAATACCTAGAATCTCCAAAAGTACAATGGGAGGCAGAGCCTTCAGTTATCAAGCTCCTCTCCTGTGGAATCAGCTGCCAATCTGGATTCGGGAGTCAGACTCGATCTCTGTTTTTAAGAATAGGGCTAAAACCTACCTTTTTGATATAGCCTACAATTAGGGAGGGATCATGTGTTTTCTGAACCCTCCCTTAGTTATGCTGCTAATAGGTTTAGTCAGCCGGGGGACCTCCAGTAATGCACTGGGCCTCACTCCTTTCCTCACTCTCTATGAAATATTTTTTTTTTTGCTGGTCATTAAC
Organism: Pholidichthys leucotaenia; assembly: GCA_020510985.1. Taxonomy (NCBI): domain Eukaryota; kingdom Metazoa; phylum Chordata; class Actinopteri; order Cichliformes; family Pholidichthyidae; genus Pholidichthys; species Pholidichthys leucotaenia. The sequence continues at coordinate 275,399,721 of CM035840.1, read as the reverse complement.
ATTTGTTTGTTCTCTCCCATAGATTGAGTCCCCATCGTGCTGTTTGCTCTCTACATGTCTGTTCTTTTCTTCTTCTCTATCCCCTCACCCCCCAGCCAGTCGCAGCAGATGACTGCCCCTCCCTGAGCCTGGTTCTGCTGGAGGTTTCTTCCTGTTAAAAGGGAGTTTTTCCTCTCCACCGTCGCCAAGTGCTTGCTCACAGGGGATCGCCTGATTGCTGGGGTCTTTCTGCAACTGTGGGGGTCCTCCCTACAGTTGATAGTGCTATGAGATGACTGTTGTTGTGAAATGGCGCTATATAAATAAAGTTGAATTGAATTGAATTGAATTAACGCCATCGGAGCCAAAGTGAGCCTCTCCTCCGGCCATCACCCCCAATCCAACGGGCAGTGTGAGCGGACCAATCAGGAGCTGGAGGCTGCGCTCCGCTGTGTAACAGCATCTAAACCCACGTCCTGGAGTAACCATCTTGCCTGGGTTGAATACGCCCACAACACTGCTCGCTCTTCTGCTACAGGGATGTCCCCCTTCAAGGCGTCCCTGGGTTATGACCCCCCACTGTTCCCGGTGCAGGAGAGTGAGGTAACTGTCCCCTCGGTTAGGGCGCATCTCAGGCAGTTCCGCTCCATCTGGGCTGCCGCGCGCAATGCGCTTTTACGCACAGCGGAGCGCAACAGAACTGTGGCGGACCGGCACAGAAGACCTGCCCCGGCGTACAGAGTTGGGCAACGTGTCTACGTGTCAACCCAGGACGTAACTTTAAAAGGCGAGAGGAGGAAGCTGGCACAGCGATTCATGGGTCCCTACCCCATCACCCGGATCATCAACCCGGTGGCTGTGCGCGTGGCTATTCCCCCCTCCCTCCGCATCCATCCCACCTTCCACGTGTCTAAGGTGAAGCTGGCAGTCACCGACCCCCTTTGCCCTCCTCCTGCTGTGCAACCCGCGCCCCGGATGATTGGTGGCCATCCGGCCTGGTCCGTCGCCTCCATCCTGGACTCCCGGCGCCGGGGTCGTGGGTTGCAGTACTTGGTGGACTGGGAGGGCTATGGGCCCGAGCATCGACAGTGGGTACCCTCGTCGTTTGTGTTGGACCCATCGCTCATCGCTGACTTCCACCGAGCGCACCCAGAGAAGCCATCGCCAGGAGGCGCTGCTAGAGGGGGGAGTACTGTCACGCCGCGCCGCTCATCAGCGTCGCCACCTGCTCGCACACCTGTTCATCATCAGCGGCGACGGATATAAGCCGCCTCGCTCTGAGCTTCGGCCTGAAGCCGTCAGATTTCATCCCCCTTCAACGTGAAGCAACCTACTCTTCAGCACGACGCTGTATGGTAAGAAATCTTTACCTCATCTTTTCCAGTCTGCTCCCCTGTGCACAGGTGGATTCCTCGGCGGCGGACAACCCCGTTCCCTCGTCGTTCCTCGCTGCTGCACCGAGCCCTGCAGGTGGCTGTCTCCCGGGTTCCGTCCTTGTTGTGCCAGTCATCTGTTCCTAGCAAGTAAGCTTCTCCCTCGCCTATTCTCCTCCTGTGTTGGTGTGTGCCCGTCACCCTGTGTTTCTGTGTTCTCTCCCATAGGATTGCCGGCTTTACGGTCTCCTGCCTCTGTGCCTGAAGCAGACGCCGCCACCAACACATTAACATTACGCAGACACTCATCCATTCACCCCTGTTGCCAATAAACTATTTGAACTACTCTGAGCCTGTGTGTGTGCGTCTCCTGAGCCGAACGTTATGTCAGGGGTGTCCCTTTTTTTTTCTCTCTCTCTCCCTCTCCTGGATGTCACAGTGGGACGCCTGGAATGCATCCCTTAAACGGGGGGCACTGTAGTGATCCGAGCACGGAGCTGATCTGTACTCGAGTCACTCAGTATTTTCCCTTTTTCTTCTGTATTTCTAGTTCTGTTATTATTTGTATCGCGGGTGCTTTTACTGTGACAGCGCTGCGGCCGGAATTCCAGCTGTCAAGTCGAGCCGGCCCTGTCACAGCTGATCATGATTTGGGGATTACTTTTCTCTTCACCTGTTTGGCCTTAGCTTTTGTCGTTTAGTATTTAAGGTGGCAGTGGAGGCTCACTCCTCGCTGTGACCTCGCCTTTCTAGACTGGAATCCCTACGCCCGTTTCCAGTCTTTTGTACAGCATTAGGTTCTGCCCTTGCTCTGTGAATGTAAGTGTTTGGTGACTCTATTTCTCTCTTTATTTCAGCCTTGTGGGTTACATGTTTAGTCATTTGTATTTTGTCCCACGTGGTGTGTTACTTTGTTACTTTCCTTTAATAAATACACAAACTCACTGTTGGCATTTGGCGTCTTATTCATGCCCCGAAAAGGGCAAGCATGACATTGACAGTCTTGAAAATGTGGTTGAATGTCTCTTACACAAAACCTGTCTTTCCAGGATATTACGAACATCTCCTTCAGTTCAGAGGCCACCAAAGAACATGTAGCCATGAAGCCCCGCAAACTCAGGATCATTTAGAACTTCAAAATTTAGCTAGTCAAGTGTTAAGCTGAAGCCTTTGCCTTGATGAGAGTGGCTTGTAACAAATCAAATGTTTGTTGAAAAGCCTGGGAGAAAGGTGCAATAGTCTGCCCAACAAAGCCCTGAATAATTAAAGCTGAAGAGAGCCACAGCATCCTGCTAAGTAAAGGCCGGAACATGGTAGCTGTCACTTACAATCATCTAAATGGATGCAAATGTCACAACTGGGCTTGTAGTTGCAAGTGAAACGGCCTTGTTTGTCTTAATTTAAGCCAGTCTAACTGAGGAAATGCCTTGGACACCGCCTCTTACCTGAGGCGCCCTTCATTTCAGTATGACTCCTGTCCGCTTAGCCTGAGTGGCTGCTCGCTAAGTGCAATCTGTGCAGCTGTCTGTGCTTTGTTTGTTTGTCAGGGGGAAGACGTGGCATGAGCACAACCACATCAGACAATAAAGACCTATTTTCGTATGCTTCCTCAGATAACAGCAAAGCTTCTCCGAGCTGACGGCACCACATCATCGGGAAGCCTTGACATAATTCAGATAAGAACGTTCTGCCCGAGAGGATAATGTTTGTAAATAGCAGCTCCACTTTTTTTTTGTGACGTATTCCTCATGAACAGATATACCATAGGCTGACAGGTTAATACAGCAACAGAATGGGATGGCTACGCATATATTTGACATGTCAAAGACATTGAAAACAACATTGTTTCTGTTTCTGTACTGAACTAAGACGACAAGTGGATGTTACAACAGGGGTGATAGATTCAACAGATTTCAGCATCAGTGACATTAACATTTTGTCAGCGATTTGTAATAACTAGTTCTCCACATGGTGTACCGCTTGTTTCATCAACGGTACATTTCTCAAAATCAATTCCTGTCAAAGAATAATGGCACTATTCATCTGGAGGTCAAAGGTCTGGTTTTTAAATCAGTGCTGGAGAGCACATTTCATTGTGCAGTGTAAAGGAGGTGCAGACAGTCAGAGAATCAAATTTCAACAGCCCTCGAGGCGACCAAAGTACTTTGGCAACATTGATCTTATTGTGTATGGTGTGGCTGTTTTCAGTATTGCAAGATGAATTTTATGGGAATGGGTGTAGATTGCTTCCAACTAGTAGGGTTAGCGCACTTTCAGTGAGACCTGGTCACGAGTCGTAGTTGTATCCATGCAGACATGACTCATTTGTTGCTTCAGGTGGTAGAGGCGGCATATGAGCTGGGCAGTGGCATGACAAGGCAGGCGAGGGGGGAGAAGCTATAGGAGTTCTTCACCTTAGCAATCAACAATATCAGGATGAGTATGCTCCCTAGAGTGAAAAAATCTTTTAAAATGTTTCTAACAAGAGTTTAGGCATATATTTCTTGTTATAATGGTCCTATTCTGTATGCATCACGGCAGTACCGTGAGCAGCACATCCTTTAGCAGCTTAACGGACACTCATATTAACTCTCAAGAACCTATTCCATGGCAGAAAACATTAATTTACCATGGGGGAGCAGATGAAAAGAGGTAAGCTCCCTTTTTTTTTTTTTTTTTCTCAGAAACATTTTAAAAGCTCCAGCACCTCAGGTTTTCTGAAGCCCATACTAACTGGAGCAGAAAGTGGCTTTAAATATGAAAATGTGGCTCATTTTGATTGTACCATGAGACACACTAGGAGTCCGTTAAACTGACAGGCAATTATTATCAGTTGTCAACCGCGCAGTACCACAGTCTTGAAGGTTAAAACTGTTAAAAACAAATTCAAGAATATGAATCAGTGAAGACTTGACAATAGTCAAAACATGATGTGAAACTTTAATATTATTAAAATATTCGAGAGTAAGTCTTATCAGCATTCTAAGGTTTTACTTGACATTAGAAGTGGAATAAAGAGAAAAAAGCCAATCAACATACATTAGACTGTATTCAACTGGGATCCAGTATTCCTTAATTCCGCATCATAATGATCTGTACCGTTAAACTTTTTGTCAAGGTAATTTCCCATTCTGATATTTGCTGGTGTTGTTGATCTGTAGTCTATGTTAATCCATCTTCTAAAAACATTATCATTTATTAAATGCATCTAAATTTCCCACATTGGGGAAAAAAAACTGATTTCCCATATTGTGCAAAATGGTTCATTTCTGGGCTTTTCCTAATAAAATGCAGCCATGGGTCACATGTATATTATTAAGAGGGACATACAGTATGATGAAATGTTATTTCTATTTCAATGCTTTTGCACATCTACATATTTGGGTATCTGGAATGGCGGCCAGTGGAAAAACTCAGAAAAACACAACCCTTTGCTAACGTCAGCCATTATCTCAATTCCTCTCTCGTTGATTTTGCTTTCGGTGTGCCATGAGAACTGGAGCTCAGTGGAATGATACTGTCCTCCCAGCTTCATCTCCATCCATTTTCTCGATGGTGGGAGGATCTCCGTAAACATCCAAAGCCACACTGATATTGATACAATGCCTGCTAGCCAGCTATAGAGTCAGATTAATAACCATGGCATGCATTGTTTATTTTCTTGAAATGCTAGTCACCCAAAAAAACATCTCTGTTGACACCTGGTTTATTAATAAATAGTCAATACACAGTATCTTGCATCGTTCTGGCTTGCTTTGTTCCATTTTGGCCATAAGGGTAGTATCTTAGGGAGCAGCGAATGTTGACGATGTGATTTTTGGATTTGTCAACTTTTCTTAGGAATGTTCATGAACATCAGGGTTTGCCTCTGTCATTAGCAACAATTAGCAGTGTTTAGCAACATTTAACAACCATTTGCAACAGTCACACAAGTGTTTGCAAGAGTGTTTGTGAACGACAGGACATTAGCAACTATTAACAAATGTTAGCGACAGTGTTCACAAGTATTTGCAACTATTTTTTTTTTTTATTTTCCACTGTATGAGAACATTTGAGACATTTGCCAACTCCAGGTGAAATACCAGGTGAATGTCAAGCAAATCTTGGATCCAACCCAATAAAACAGTTGTGTGCAAGCCCTTCCCAGCATTCAGTTTCTCCTGACCATTGTAGAAGACAGATGCCTGCAAAAGCAATACAGAACATATATTGAATAACAAAACACATGAACACAAAACATGATATAGCTCCACCTGGTTCCACTGGCGATTAACAGGCCAAAACCTGTGGTGCACAGCTGGGGGAAAAGCTTTCCACTTCTCCTCTGCTCACATGAGCTCCAGACAGCAAAATGCAACTATACTGTAGAGCACACACAACATATTTTTTAAATCACCATGTAAATATAGAACCCAGCCACAGGGGGTGTGTAAAGAACTGAGGTCCACACGAATAGTGGTTTCAACAAAGTTCTCTTTTAAAACTAGGAGCGGGAACATTAACAGGCGGCAACATCAACACATCGCCATTTTCATACATATCCCTCGGTGAAGGTCAACTCTGACCTGTGACGTCACCACAGTCTTAAAGACACACCACATATAAATATCACATTATATGACATCTCCCCCTTTTTAGTTTTTTTTTTTCTTCAAAACAAAACAATTTTTCAATTCAAACATTTTTTCATTTCCATTTCACCCTTCCCCACAGCCCATGGCTTAATTACTGAACCAAATATAACCACACTTATCACAGTGAACACGTGAATTTCTCTCTTTTTCATTCATTTTTTTTTTCTCTACAAATCTAGTCTTTGCACAGGTTTGATCATTCTACCAGACCGGGTAAACAGCAGTCCTTGCTTTGGGTCTGGCGGTTTGACACTGGGTACTGGTAAAATAGTGTCAGCGGCAGCTGCAGTTTCAGGCTGCTGATCGACAATCTCTGGCTGCAGATCATTTGGAGCTGAAGAGGATATCTCTCTGGCTGATTCAGGATCATGTTGCAAGTGACGGCGGTTGCGTCGCAAAGTTGCTCCCTGGGGTGTTTCAATAAAAAAGGAGCGAGGTGTGCTGCTTTCTCCTGTGACAACAGCGGGTGTTTTCCAGGATTTCTGATGGTCCAGCTTTGTGAGGACTGAATCTCCTGGCTTCAACGAAGGTAGGGGTTTAGCTCCATGGCGCTGATTAAAGTAGAATGCTTGTTTCTGTTTCTCCATTGCATCCTTGTTCCTGACGACTTCCAGATCAGGCCATCGGGGCTGAAGATTCACTTCCAGTGTAGGAAGAGTTGTTTTGATCTTTCGACCCATAAGTAGCTCTGTAGGACTCACGCCTGTGGTGGTGCAGGGCGTTGATCGAAAGCACATGAGGGCGAGCAAAGGATCTTGCTGCTTTAAGATTCTTTTTGCTGTTTGAACTCCCCTCTCTGCATGTCCGTTTCCTTGGGGGTTGTGTGGACTTGAGGTGATGTGCAAAAAGTCAAACTCCCTTGCAAACTTTTTAAATTCTTGGCATGAGAATTGAGGCCCATTGTCAGATACAACCACATCTGGACAACCAAACCTCGCGAACACTGCCTTCAGCTTTAAGATCATCTGAGAAGCAGTGGTTACTGGCAGATGAAGTATCTCGAGGAACCGAGAGAAATAGTCTGACACAACAAGGTAAGTGTGCTTGTTATGCTCACACAGGTCAACAGCAAGTCTCTTCCAGGGTCGATCAGGTAGAGGGGTTGACAAGAGAGGCTCTTTTCGCTGAGCTGGTCTCATCTCACGACACACCTGACAGGACTGGACTTTGCGTTTGATTTCAGATGAGATGCCAGGCCACCACACAGATGTGCAGGCCCGCTCTCTGCATTTTGTCAGACCTTGATGTCCATCATGTATTCAATCCAAGATGTCTGCTCTGAGCACATCCGGAATCAGCATGCGGCTTCCTCTGGTGATAATTCCATCGCATTCAGACAGTTCATTTTTAATGGGAAAATAGTCTCTGATAGCTGCTGGGACATTGCGTATGTATTCTGGCCATCCTGACTTGATGTACCGCAACACCAACTGTAGGTTACAGTCAGCTGCTGTAGCGGTCTTTATACTGTCTATTTTATGTGTAGTAGCTGGCAAGTTATCAATAACTGCTGCTATGTAGCATGCTACATCAGAGTGAGTATCAGTCTCGTTTTCTACGCGCTGTAGTGGACTTCTTGAGAGTGTATCAGCTACTACCAAGGTCTTTCCCGGAGCATATTCGGCTGTCGGTTTGAACCTCATAAGTCTCATAAGTAGCCTTTGGCACCATATTGGCACATTGTCCAGGTCCTTTTTGTTCATGAGAGGCACCAAGGGTTTGTGATCTGTGACCAACTTAAAATCTTCCAGACCACAGAGGTACTTCTCGAATCTCTCACATGCCCAGACACTTGCCAAACACTCCTTCTCTATCTGTGCACATCTAGTCTCGGCCTCTGACAGACGACGTGAGCAGTATGCCACAGGTTTCCAGTTTCCATCGTGCAGTTGCAGTAGTACTCCACCTATACCATAGCTGCTGGCATCGGCTGATACGGCAGTAGGTCGATTCACATCGTAGAATTTCAGAACTGGAGAAGTAGACAGAATGTCTTTGATGCGTTGAAATGCCTCCTGCTGAGAATGGTCCCACATCCACACTGACTTGGATTTCAACAGTTCATATAGTGGCTGGCCCACTGTTGACAGATTTGGGATATATTTCCCTAGGTAGTTAAACATGCCTAGGACACGCTTGAGGTCATGCACGTTCTGTGGTGGAGGGAGCTCGCGGATTGCCTTGACTTTATCAGGGTCGGGTCTCATGCCTGATTTGTCAATTTCTTGGCCCAAGAAGTGAAGCTTGTTTTGTCTAAACTTACATTTTTCTCTGTTCAGTTTAAGTCCGGCTGACTCGATCCTTTCCAGTACCTTGCTGAGACGCTGGTCGTGCTGTTCAGAAGTGTCGCCGTACACCAGTATGTCATCCATGTAGATAGCCACGCCTTCCAGGCCGTTGAGGGTTTCTGTCATTTTGCGCTGAAAAATTTCAGGAGCGCTTGTGATCCCAAATGGAAGACGTTTGAATGCATATTTCCCAAAGGGTGTGATAAAGGTTGTTAATTTACTGCTTTCTGGATGGAGAGAAATCTGCCAAAACCCGGAGGCAGCATCCAATGATGTGAATGTGGTTGCTCCACTAAGTTTTGCAGTGATTTCCTCTGCAGTAGGAAGAACATACCTCTCTCTTCGTACAGCTTCATTTAACCTCTTTAAATCGACACAGATCCGCACTTTTCCATTTTTCCTTGGGACTGGTACCATTGGCGCGCACCAATCTGTAGGATCAATCACAGCTTCAATCACATTATTCTCCTCCATACGCTGCAATTCCTCTTTAACCTTCTGCAAAAGTGGCAAAGGGACATGACGGGCAGTGTGCACTGTGTATGGCTGAGCATTCTCTTTTAACAGGATTTTAACTGGCTCTGTTTTAAGTGTTCCATGCTCACCAAATGCTTTGTGAACTTCTTCAACACGCTTCACAAGCCCCATCGACATTGCTGTATCTCTGCCCAGCAAATTGTTTGCATTATTGCCACTGATGACATACACAGGAAAAGTATATGGTTTTTCTTTGTATTCTGTGAAGGCTTGAAATTTCCCTATACAGTCCAACTGACCACCCGGGCTGCACAGTGTGACATTAGATGGCTCTAATTCCTTCTTAGGAACTAGTTCGTTAAATGTCTTTTCTCCCATAATGTTTGCATCTGCACCCGTATCAATTTTAAAATTGACTGGTGTTGTTCCAATTGTAAGCTGTATGGTCCATGGGTCATCATTTCTATTTGTTTTTGTGACTGCGCCCAAAAAAAATGGTGTCTGGGAAACTGTCTCTTCAGTGACTTCTCTGACTGATTTACTGTGACATTTCTTTTCCCAGTGACCCACCTTTTTACACTTGTTGCATGTTGACTTCATGGCTGGGCACTTTTCAGGATCTCTGTGTTTGAATTTTCCACATCTTCCACACCATGTGTCTTTTTGCTCTCCACTTTTTTTCTTCTTTGGTTTAAATGGAGATCTTCCTCTGCCTGCTGCTTTTCCCTGGATCTTCTGCACCGTGGCGTGTGCCTCCCCCTGCTGGTGAACCTGGAGGACAACCTCCTCGGACTGGCGAACTGTTTGAATGGTTTGGGCAAGTGTTAGATCAGCCATCATCTGCAGTTTACGTGACAGCTCTTTATCAAGGATGCCCACAACAATTCGGTCACGGATATGTTCATCTCTCTTTACACCAAAGTCACAGTGTTCTGACATCTCAAAAAGGGCTCTGATAAACGTTTCCACTTTCTCACCAGGCCGCTGCAGCCTCTGGTGAAAACAAGCGCGCTCATGGATCACGTTCTGTTTGGGACAGAAGTACTCGTCGTATTTTCCTAACACAACGTCAAACTTCTTTTGATCCGCTTCCTCAGTAAATGAGAATGATTTGAAGATGTTTTCAGCTTCGGGGCCCATGGCGTAAATCAGTGAACTGACCTGAATTTCGCCGTCCTCTTTATTCGGTTTTGTAGCCGTCCGGAAATGCAGAAAGTGCTCTTTCCAGCCCGCCCATTCATTTGGACGATGAAAAGGAAAACTTTCCGGGGGATTAAACTTGGCCATCTTACTGAAGCAGAGCGTCCGTCAAGCACTTCTGACACCATGTAAAGAACTGAGGTCCACACGAATAGTGGTTTCAACAAAGTTCTCTTTTAAAACTAGGAGCGGGAACATTAACAGGCGGCAACATCAACACATCGCCATTTTCATACATATCCCTCGGTGAAGGTCAACTCTGACCTGTGATGTCACCACAGTCTTAAAGACACACCACATATAAATATCACATTATATGACAGGGTGCACAAGCCAGTGCACTCCTAGTGTTGGTCCCAAGCCCGTGTAAATGGGGAAGGTTGTGTCAGGAAGGACATCCGATGTAAAACCTTTGCCAAATCAAACATGCGGATCATGACAAATTGATTCATGGATGTAGGGAAGGAGGACATGGAGAGGGTTGGTGTTACAGAAGAAGATGCAAGGGACAGGGTGAGATGGACACAGAGGATCCACTGTGGCAACCCCTAAAGGGAGCAACTGAAAGAAGAAGAAGAAGAATCATGTAAATAGAGTGACCCTACCTTCATCTAGAGACGGTGTGCAAGGTGTGTCATCGGCAGAGCTACTGTTTCTGTTGGTTCTGTTGAGATTTATTGGATTGATATTATTATTATTATTTTTAGAATAGAATAGAAGAGGCTTTATTGTCATTGTACAGTTGTACAGCACAATGAAATTGTGGGTGCTCCACTAGGCTGAGTTATAGTGATAATTAAAAGGTCCACAGTTCTGTGAATGTGAGCGTTTGGAGAGACTATTTGGCTATTTTCTGACTGTTTGGCTCCTAAGGAAAAATATTACTGCAGTAGATGCCTCTCAGATGATGTTGTTACCAAATTTATGCAGATTGTTTCCTCTATGCCATGTGACAACACAACGGAAATAAGCTATAGACAGCTTACTCCTTCTGTAATTGATAGCATGGTAGATAGTGTTACAGCTTCTCTGCATCAGACTCTAGACATGGTAGCCCCTTTAAAAAAGAAAAAGTCTAATCAGAGATTTCTAACTCCTGGTTCAACACAGAAACTCGTAGCTTAAAACAGAAGACTAGTCAATTAGAAAGAAAATGGTGCCCCACTAATTTAGATTAAATCTATTTAGCTTGGAGAAATCATCTTTTAATTTCTAAAAAATCTCTGAGAAAAGCTAGAACGAGTTATTATTCTGCATTAATAGAAGAGTACAAGAATAATCCCAGGTTTCTTTTCAGCACTGTAGCCAGGTTGACAAAGAGTCAGGACTCTGTCAATCCTAGCATTCCCTTAGAGCTTACTAGTCAGGACTTTATGAACTTTTTCAATCATAAAATTTCATCTATCAGAGACAAAATCAATCAGATTCTTCCCACCGTTAACTTAAATTCAGTAACTACTACAACTCCTTCAATTGACATCTGTTTGGATCAGTTTACTCCAATTGACCTTTTAGAATTAGACAAAATAGTTTCCTCATCCAAGCCTTCAACTTGTCTTTTAGACCCTATTCCTACCAGGTTATTTAAAGAAGTCTTCCCATTTATTGGTAGCTTTATTCTTCCGAAAATCAATTCTTCATTAACTTTAGGCCATGTACCGCAGGCTTTTAAAACTGCTGTAATTAAACCCTTACTCAAAAAGCCAACGCTGGATCCAGGAGTTTTAGCTAACTATAGACCAATCTCTAATCTCCCTTTCATTTCAAAAATCTTAGAAAGACTTGTTGCTACGCAATTATTTGACCACTTGCAGGGAAATGGTTTATTTGAAGAGTTTCAATCTGGGTTTAGAATCCATCAAAGTACTGAAACAGCCTTAGTGAAGGTCACTAATGACCTCCTGATCGCATCTGATAATGGACTTGTTTCTATGCTTGTCCTTTTAGACCTTAGTGTAGCTTTGGATACTATCGATCATAATATTCTACTGGATAGATTAGAACACTATGTTGGATTTAATGGAACTTCGTTGCAGTGGTTTAGATCTTATTTATCTGATAGGTTCCAGTTTGTTCATGTCAATAATGAGGTTTCTTCCAACTCAAAGCTCAGTCATGGAGTTCCACAGGGATCTGTGTTAGGCCCTACTCTTTTTAGTTTATATATGCTTCAGTTAGGTAACATTATTAGGAAGCACTGTATACATTTTCATTGTTATGCAGATGACACACAATTACACCTGTCAATGAAGCCAGATGATAGTAATCAATTAGCCAAGTTAGAAGCCTGTCTTAAGGAAATCAAAGCTTGGATGACTTGTAATTTCCTGCTATTAAATTCAGATAAGACTGAAGTCATTCTTGTTGGTCCAAAAAACCTTAGAAATACCTCTCCAAATCAAACTTTTAGTTTGGATGCAGTTACTCTTTCTCTTAATAGCTCTGTGAGGAACCTTGGAGTTATTTTTGATCAAGATCTGTTTTTCAATTCACATATTAAATTTGTTTCAAAGACTGCCTTGTCTCAGAGTGATGCTGAGAAACTGATCCACGCTTTTGTTAGCTCTAGATTAGATTATCATAACTCTTTATTATCAGGTTGTCCTAAAACATCACTAAAAAGTCTTCAGTTGATCCAAAATGCTGCTGCAAGAGTTTTAACAGGTACTAGAAAGAGACATCATATCTCTCCGTTTCTGGCCTCCCTTCATTGGCTTCCCATAGAGTTTAGAATTAAGTTTAAAATCCTTCTTCTCACTTTCAAAGCTCTAAACAGTCGGGCCCCTTTTTATTTAAAAGATCTAATATTATCCTAACAGAGCACTACGCTCCCAAAATGCTGGATTACTTGTAATACCTAGAATCTCCAAAAGTACAATGGGGGTGCAGAGCCTTCAGTTATCAAGCTCCTCTCTTGTGGAACCAGCTGCCAATCTGGATTTGGGAGTCAGACTCGAGCTCTGTTTTTAAGAATAGGGTTAAAACCTTCTTTTCTGATATAGCCTACAATTAGGGAGGGATCATGTGTTTCTGAACCCTCCCTTAGTTATGCTGCTAATAGGTTTAGACAGCCGGGGGACCTCCAATAATTGCATTGGGCTTCACTCCTTTCTTCACTCTCAATGAATTTTTTTTTTTTCTTTGCTGGTCATTAACGTGTTTGTTCTCTCTCTGAATGATTCAATATAGAAGCTTCATCTTGGGCTCTAATGAAAAGTGACACTCAGGGCTGTGTGTGTGTGTGGGGGGGGGGTTGTTTATTCATTCATTCATGAATGAATGAACAAACAAGCCCCCACACACAAAGAAGCATGCCACGTAAAAAATGTGTGGCTTTTTTTTTTTACAAGAAAAAATAACCTACAGTGCACTAAAAAATATTCTAAAATATTTGTAATGTAGAAGATAACAACTTCCACCCCCCCACCCCCCCACCCCGCTACAGAGGACGGACATCAGCCATCGCTACATGATGGAATAGTCATGTGGCGATGCAGCGACTGCGGCGTACAGTCCCTGCGGTCCCCCCCCCCCCCCCATCGCTACAGAAGAGTAGCGGGGGGGGGGGGCGTTCACGGTCCGGACGCGGTGCACGAACCGTGTACCGCGGCGCACAGACTTCGGACTTCGTGCGCCGCACAGTTGTAATTTACCGATCGATCAAAAGTCATTTTTGATTACAATTTTCAGGGATAAAGAATAATTTAGCTTATAACACTTACCTGTTCACAACAGCATGTGAACGGTCTATGATGACCATGGAAGAGAATCCTAAACATCTACTCTGCTGGGACAGCACCGCCTGTGGCTGAACAGGCCGATGCGTGAATGGCAGTCCCTGTCACACAGGTCACACTTGTGGGTGGTCTCCGTGCTGCTGGGTCTGTGGCGGTTCTTCCTGCGGGTCCTTTTTTCATCTGCTGCAGCAATCAGTCTCTCTTCACCCAGCCTTACACAAAACAGATTTCGAACTTCTGTGCTTCAATTGGCTCGCTGCATTTGCAGCCGCTGGTAGGCAGGTCCTTCTTGCTAGGTTTTCAGTCATTGGTTCTTCAAGGTTTCAGAAACCCAATTCAAGGCTCTTATTAGTCGAATGAGAGGTCAATCACATCTAAACCAATCAAAGCACTCCTTTGGCTTTCTGTTTGCGGCTGTATCTGTAGTGGAAGAATGGAAATGCAGCTTTTTTTTTAGTGCCTCCTAGGACGCAGCGCCCTCGTGCGCACTCGTGCACCCTCGTGCGCTCTAGGACGCAGAGACGTGCCCGCCCGCGGTACACAGAAGTGCAACAGGTTAAACATGATCCAGTGTCCTTTCCCCTCTTGTGGGGCACTTAACATGTTGGTAGAATTTGGAGAGTACAGACTTTAAGCATGCTTTGTTAAAATCCCCTGCATTAATGTAGACTGCATCAGGGTGATCTCGTTGCTGCCTGCTGACAATGTGCTGGAGGTGATTGAGTGCTATGCTAATGTTAGCATCAGGAGAAACGTAAACAGCTGTTAAAATTACTGCCATTAGCTCTCGTGGGAGATAAAATGGCCTACTCAGGAAGGACATGGCCTCCAAGTCTGGTGAACAGTTGCTATGATTTATTCTGTTGTTATTGCACCAAGTCTGAAGCACATAAGCCCAGACCCCCCCGCCCCCCTTGCCAAAATCAGCTTTGCAGTCCAAATGGTATGTAGTTCGGACAGGTGATTCCACAGCGGCAACCGGGATGTGATCATTCAGTCATGATTCGGTCATAATAAGAATACAACAGTGCCGGACGTAGTGATTATGGGTGATCTCTGTGCACAACTTGTCCATTTTGTTGGCGAGGGATTTGGCGTTGGTGAGGAAAATTGAAGGTGATGGTGGTTTGGAGCAAAGTTTGCACAGCTGGGCACGAAGACCAGCCCTGCAGCCTTGTTTCTGCTTCCTCTCCAGTCATCTGCGCTGTTTGTGGGGCATAACAAACAACGTCTAGCGATCTCCTTGGGGATGTGGTGGTAATTACTGGAATGAGCACTGGAGATGTCAGAGGTAAGTTGGCGACTGATGCCTATAAGTTCCTGGCAACTGTAGGTAATTAGTCCATTGTGGAGGATTAAAATCAGGCGAGGTACGATGAGCTGGAAGGTTGCAGAGTTTTATTCCCTCCATCAAAATGAGACGCACTTGTAGTGCTGTGCGCTACTGTGCTGCTGTGCTTTTATATGTTCTACAAACAGAGAGAATGCATGGTACATTAGCCTATTGATATGCATATCAGTCGATACATATGATTAGCCTGACCGACTGGTGCTCGGACGTCTTCTCCTTAATCCGGGGATGTATAAACAATAGTTCATTGCCCTGGTTGTCCCCCCAGGGGCTCTCTGTCCGTATGTGAATGGTCCTCTGCTTCTTCCGGACCTTCTGAGTGTGAGGATGAATGTCCCTGTAGATTGTGAAGAGAAAGGAGTGGATTTTACCATGGATGGCTATGAATTAAATTATATAAATAGAAAAGTGAAAAAAGGAGGAGGAGTTGCAATTTATGTTGACAAGAGCTTGAAATACAAGGTTGTTGAAAATCTGACAGTAACTGTGGATGATTTATTTGAATGTATTACAATAGAAATCTGTCTGGACAATGTGAAGAATGTAGTAGTGAGCTGTGTATATAGAACACCTGGATCAAACATTGACTTATTTAAGGACTGGATGGAAAAAATGTATGCAAAACTAACTCATAAAGTTATGTTCATCTGTGGGGATTTCAATATAGATCTGATGAACTCAAAACAACATAGTTTGACAGAAGAATTTATCAACACAATGTACAGTATGGGCTTACATCCAACAATTACCGGACCTAGCAGAATCACATCACACAGTGCCACACTAATAGATAACATATTCACAAACACTATGGAAAATAATATCAGGAGTGGGCTTTTATTGAATGATATCAGTGACCACCTGCCAATTTTTGTTGTCTATCAATGTGATTATAGGAAGAAAAAGTATACCAAAAATATTAAATATAAAAGAATAAGAACCGGAGAATCTATGTATTTACTGACAAAGGAATTATTAATACAAGATTGGAAGATAGTTTATGATGAAAATGACATAAATAGAGCATATGATAAATTTGTACAAATATTTCAATCATTGTACAATAAATACTGTCCTATAAAACAATACAGTGACAGACAACAACAAAAAAAAAAATTCCTTGGGTCACCAAGGGGTTAATAAATGCATGTAAAAAGAAGAATACATTATATAAACAATTCATTAAATGCAGAATGGTGGAAGCTGAGATCAAATATAAAAGATATAAAAATAAGCTTACTACTATAATGAGGACCTGTAAGAAAGAATATTACAACAGAATACTAGAGGATAACAAAAATAACATAAGAGGAATATGGCAAGTACTCAATGGGATTATTAGTAATCGTCCTAAGAATGCAAATTATCTAGAATATTGTATTGAAAATGGCAGTTTGATAAACAATATGGAAGATGTGGTCAGTGGTTTCAATAATTTTTTTTATAAACGTTGGTCCTGAATTAGCAAAATCAATAGTGACACCAGAAACAAACCACAGTGGTTCTGTGAATGAAATAGAAGATAGAAATCCAAACACAATCTTTTTGGGTGCAGTTACTGAAAAGGAAATTATCGAGACTGTGAGTAAATTTAAGAACAAAAAATCAATGGACTGGAATGAAATTGACATGACAATAGTGAAAAAAGTAATTGAGGGAATTGTTAAGCCACTCACCCACATCTGTAACCTGTCATTTCAAACTGGTAAATTTCCAGACAAAATGAAAATAGCAAAAGTAATACCTCTATACAAAACAGGAGACAGTCATCGCTTCACAAATTACAGGCCAGTCTCTTTACTCTCACAATTCTCCAAAATACTTGAAAAAATCTTCACTAAGAGACTGGATGATTTCATTGAAAAACACAACCTCCTTACAGACAGCCAGTATGGTTTTAGAGCAGATAAATCTACATCTTTGGCACTGATCGAACTTATAGAAGAAATTACTAGTTGTATAGATAAAAAAAAGGTTGCTGTAGGAGTATTTATAGATTTAAAGAAAGCTTTTGACACCATTGACCACAGAATACTACTAAGGAAACTGGAAAGGTATGGGATAAGAGGGGTAGGACTGAGTTGGGTGGAAAGTTATTTAAGTAACAGACAACAATTTGTACAAATTGGAGAGCACAAATCACCCTTCATGGACATCACTTGTGGTGTGCCCCAGGGGTCAGTTTTGGGACCCAAACTCTTTATTTTGTATATAAATGACATATGCCAAGTATCAAAAATTCTGAAATTTATTTTGTTTGCGGATGACACAAATATCCTTTGCACTGGTGAGAATTTGCAGCAGGTTTTAGAGGTGGTCACAACTGAAATGGAAAAATTAACACAGTGGTTCAACAAAAATAAATTATCTCTAAATCTAAAAAAACAAAGATTATGGTGTTTGGAAATTATAAAATAAATCATGAAATAAAGGTAACGATAGATGATACCAGAATAGAAACAGTACAGGAAAATAAGTTTCTGGGGGTGACGCTAGACAATAAAATCTGGTGGAAACCTCACATCAGTCACATCCGGGCCAAATTAGCAAAATGTATAGGCATACTGGGGAAGACAAGACACATCTTGGACTATAAATCATTGGTCTTATTGTACAATTCACTGTTTTTACCTTATCTTAACTACTGTGTAGAAGTCTGGGGAAACACCTACAAGACCAACCTACAGTCAATATGCACATTACAAAAAAGAGCTATAAGGATAATAAACAATGCAGGATGTAGAGATCATACCAATTCGTTGTTCTTAAAGTCACATGTCATAAAGTTCATCGATTTAGTTAAATTTAAGACAGCACAAGTAATGGACAGGGCAATTAATAATCAACTCCCAACTAATATACAAAAAATATTTAAAAAAAAGAGACAATGATCATAATTTGAGAGGAGACTTAAACTTTACAAAACCCAAGATACGTACAACCAAGAAAAGTATGTGCATATCTGTCTGTGGGGTGGATTTGTGGAACAGTCTGGAGCCGGAACTGAAACTATGTACAAACAGAAATCAATTCAAAAAGAGGTATAAGCACCATTTGCTGAAAGGATATATGTTAGAAGGGTAGTATTTATATGTTTGATTCATTATGTTCACTCTGGGACATTATGGGACACTATGGAATGGTGGGTGGGACAGCACTGTGTATATCTGTGTTGTTTGAGGCTGGTTTTGATGTATGGACTTCATTGTATGTTAGAATGGATGAGTGTGAATGTTGATTTGTAAAAAAATACAGTAAATTGTTTACTTGGGGTCTTAAAGGTGGTAATTTGTATAAAATTCACATGTGTGTATCAATGGAAAAGAGGAGATGAAATTAATAAGTGTTCACTTCTTCCTTCTCCCTTTCAAACAGTGTATACTGTTACTTTATTGCATTTGCCATTTGCTTGTTTTTGTTATATTTTTGTGTTCGAAATAAACTATCTATCTATCTATCTATCTATCTATCTATCTATCTATCTATCTATCTATCTATCTATTGTGGTGGGTCACCACACCATCACAGAAGGAGCATAGAAAAAGGCAGAAAAAACACAAAAACAAATGCAGTAGTTGCAGTAGTCCAGAGCGTCTGGCCACTGTGTTGACACACGCCGCCGCCATCTTGACGAAAAAAAGAAATTAGCTTTACTTACTTTCTGATCATGTTTAGGATTACAATAATAGTCATAGTGTGGGACACATATGTGGGTTTCATATGCTTCACATGTATATTACTGTATGTTTATTGTATGCTTCACGTCTCAGAGGAACAAAAGGACTGAACCTCCTAGGAGATAACAGGAGGATGTGAAATGTGGCCTTTTGTATGCAAAGAGATGACCTTGAGGGATTTCCTGACCACCAGTGACTTTAGGTGGAGGTGAGAAGACCTGGAAGAAGACGCATTGTGACTTGGGATTAAAAGACAATGTGACTGTGTGCTTTGATGTCCTGGGGTATAAAAGGGACAGATGTTGGGGGATTCTTTCTCTTTTCTGTTTTTGATTATGTTGGAGAATGAAATAAACCTGACTCGTGAGATAAACTCAGCCTCGTCATTTCCACATTCTCCACACTGGTGACCCTAAGACGTATCATGAGTGGAAGAAATTCTCCCGAGCCAGACTCGTCAGGAGCCAGCCAAACGAATGCAGCCACAGGTCAGCTACCAGACTTCTGGCAGAACAATCCGCGCTCCTGGTTTAACGCGGTCGAGGCGCAGTTCAACCTCCGGAGGATTTCGGTAGACGGCACAAAGTTCTACCATATGGTTGCAAAGCTGGACAACCACACAGCCCAGCGGGTGTAGAGCCTGATCAACCAGCCGCCGGACAGCGACAAGTACAGCGCGTTGAAGGCTGCACTCATCCGTTACTTCACCCCCTCGGTGGAGGAGCGAGCAGAGGGGCTCGTGGCGCTGACTGAATTTGAAAGCGGCAGGCCTGCGGACCTGATGGAGAAGCTGTTGAGGTTGAAAGACTCTGACGATGATCACTTCATCTTCACCCACCTTTTCCTCAGGACCCTACCGTCAGCGGTGAGAGTGACCCTGGCCAGTTCACCACTGTTGGCCCGACGAGACTACCGCGAGCTGGGCCAGGAGGCGCAGCGACTCGTCAACGCCAATAAACGGCGCGCAGCCACGGCCGCGGCAGCGGAGCTCGGCACAACGTCCGGAGATGGCAGGGGGCCAGAGGCTGCAGTACCAGACTCACCGACGACGGCAGCGGCAGGGGCCAGGAAACACGGAGCAGACGACGTCCTTTGTTTCTACCATCGCCGCTTCGCAGAGAGGGCACGCAAATGTATACCACCGTGCCATTTCAAGCGCTCGGGAAACGCCAAGACTGGGGGTCGGTAGCAGCTGCGGCCCTCGGAGAGGAGAACAAGCTGCTCTACTTGAGGGATGCGCGCTCGGGGAGGCATTTCCTCGTGGACACAGGTTCCCAGCTGAGTTTCATCACACCTTCCTCCGCTGACCGGCTGGCGCCTTCCAGTGGCCCCGGGGTGTCAGCAGCGAACGACTCGGCGATTAAAACCTTCGGTGAGAGGACTCTGCTTCTGTCTTTACACGGCCGTACATTCGAGTGGACTTTCTTCATAGCTGCAGTCAATTTCAACACGTTAGGGGCTGATTTTTTGTGCTCACATGGTTTGTTGGTTGATCTTGCTAACAGACGCCTTGTTAATGCACTCTCTTTTTATTCTATTCCCTGTACAGCTCGAGTGGCCCCACCAACAGCCCAAGCCAACGTCACAGCTGCAAGTGGTAAGTTCCACACACTCCTCACTCAGTTCCCAGCACTCACGGTCCCAACATTTTCGGCGACCGTGGCTAAACACGGGGTGGAACATTTTATTACTACCACCGGACCGCCCTTTTTTGCAAAAGCTTGGCACTTGGATTCAGATAAACTGACCATAGCGCGCGAGGAGTTCGCCAACCTGGAAAAGTTGGGCATCATCAGGCGTTCGAAAAGCCCATGGGCTTCACCGCTTCACATGGTCCCGAAAGCTGATGGCTCGTGGCGACCTTGCTGTGATTTCCGCAGGTTGAACAACGCTACAGCGCACAACCGCTACCCGATCCCGCACATCCAAGATTTTTCAGTTCATTTGGCGGGGGCGCGCGTTTTTTCTAAGTTAGACTTGGTACGCGGTTACCACCAGGTCCCAGTGCGCGCTGAGGACATACCCAAAATAGCGGTAATAACTCCATTCGGGCTATTCGAGTTTTTGCGCATGCCGTTTGGGCTTAAAGGCGCGGCACAGACATTCCAACGCATGATGGACACGGTGTTGCGCGATCTCCCCTTCGTATTCGTCTACCTGGACGACATATTGGTAGCCAGCGCATCCGAAGACGAACACGAAAACCACCTCACGGCAGCTTTCCGGAGGTTGGCAGAGCACGGGTTAATAATCAACCCAGCGAAGTGTCAGTTCGGGGTGATGCAGATTGATTTTTTGGGGCATCGCGTCTCTCCAGAAGGAGCGGTTTCTCTGCATGACAAAGTGCGCGCAGTAACAAATTTTCCCCAGCCACAAACAGTCAGGGCGTTACAGGAGTTTTTGGGAATGGTGAATTTTTATAACGGTTTCCTCCCCCGCGCAGCGCAGCTCATGCAACCATTGTATGCTGCACTAAAAAAACAAAAACCCACAAATAAAATCGAATGGTCTCCGGAGCGAGAGCGCGCATTCTCTGAAGTCAAAACAGCCCTGGCAAATGCTGTGTTGTTAGCACATCCAGTCCCAACAGCCCGCATGGCGCTCACTACTGATGCGTCAGATGTGGCCATAGGGGCGGTCGTGGAACAGTATGTAGCCGGAGCCTGGCAACCGCTCGCCTTTTTCAGCAGGACCTTGCGCGATAGTGAACGAAAATACAGCGCATTCGACAGGGAGTTGTTAGCTCTCCACTTGGCCATTCGCCACTTCCAGTTCTGGCTGGAGGGACGCCGTTTCACCGCGTTCGTTGACCACAAGCCGCTGACTTTCGCGATGGCCAAGATTTCAGAACCTTGGTCGGGCCGGCAGCAGAGACAGCTGGCCGCGATCTCGGAGTTTACTACCGATATCCAGCATGTGGCGGGTAAACTTAATGTAGTGGCAGACTGCCTCTCGCACGCCGTGGCGGCTCCAGCCCTCGTAGGGGTAGATTTTGCAGCCATGGTCACGGACCGGGTTAGCGACGCAGAAGTGCGCGCGGCCTCAGCCCGCATGGGGATAGATTATGCAGCCATGGCCGCAGATCAGGTTAGCGACGCGGACGTGCGCTGCTCCAGTCTGGACCAACAGGGTTAAGGCTGGAGAATAGGGTGCTGCAAGATGGTATGCCCCCCCTAATCTGCGATGTCTCCACTGGGCAACCGCGTCCTGTGGTACCGGCCGTGTGGCGCCGCCACGTTTTTGACTCGATCCATTCTCTGGCGCACCCGGGAGTGCGTGCGTCGGTCAAAATGGTGGGAGAGAAATTTGTATGGCCGAGCCTGCGCAAACAAGTTAGAGAGTGGGCGGCAGCCTACATGGTTTGTCAACGAGCCAAGGTACACAGACACACGAGAGCTCCCTTGGAGCCGTTTCACATTCCGGCTAAGAGGTTTGATTATGTTCACGTGGACCTCGTAGGCCCCCTCCCGTCCTCACAGGGGTGCACACATCTTCTGACAATGGTTGAACGCACCACGCGCTGGCCGGAAGTGGTCCCACTGTCGTCAACCACAGCCGAGGAGGTGGCGCGCGCGTTTTTAACAGCATGGGTAGCGCATTTTGGAGTCCTGTCAGACATTACGTCCGACAGAGGCCCTCAATTTGTTTCCGAACTTTGGTCAGCGATGGCCCGCAGCCTGGGGACAACGATCCACCGCACGACCGCGTACAATCCGCTAACGGGTTATGCGAACGTTTTCACAGGTCATTGAAGGCGGCCCTCAGAGCGTTGCTTACGGATGCAAATTGGGTGGACAGGCTACCATGGGTTTTATTGGGGTTGCGTTCTGCACCTAAAGACGATTTAGAAGCCTCCCCAGCTGAGCTAGTTTTCGCACAGCCACTTCGGCTCAGTGGTTGCAGAGTAGCACTGACTCGAGCACGCTACCTGGCCCCGTTCACCACAGTTTTCCGCGCGTTTTTGTGCCTAAGGCTTTAAAAAATGCGGAGTTTGTTTTTGTCAGACACGATGCCCATCGCCCACCGTTATGACCACCTTATGATGGACCATATAGAGTACTGGAAACAGGGGATAAGCATTTTTTGCTAGATTTGGGGGGCAGAAAAGAAATGATTGGCATAAACAGGCTCAAACCCGCTTTTGTGGTGGCTGGCGAAGGTGTGCAGGTGGCTAAGGCTCCTCGGCGCAGCAGACCCCCTAGAGAGCATTCCCCAGAACACCCACAGAGATTGACTAACAGTTCTCATCCTCAGGCAACAGCTCCCCAGCAGGAGGGCACCGCGGAGGTGGTAAAACCTGCTTACAGCAGATACGGGAGAAGACTGCGGCCCAAGCAGCATGTGGACTGATGTGTAGTGATTTTATTATGACATGCAAACTGTTATTACGTTGTTCCATCTTAGACGTTTGGGGGGGGGGGTCATGTGGGACACATATGTGGGTTTCATATGCTTCACATGTATATTACTGTATGCTTATTGTATGCTTCACGTCTCAGAGGAACAAAAGGACTGAACCTCCTAGGAGATAACAGGAGGATGTGAAATGTGGCCTTTTGTATGCAAAGAGATGACCTTGAGGGATTTCCTGATCACCAGTGACTTTAGGTGGAGGTGTGAAGACCTGGAAGAAGACGCATTGTGACTTGGGATTAAAAGACAATGTGACTGTGTGCTTTGATGTCCTGGGGTATAAAAGGGACAGATGTTGGGGGATTCTTTCTCTTTTCTGTTTTTGATGATGTTGGAGAATGAAATAAACCTGACTCGTGAGATAAACTCATCCTCGTCATTTCCACATTCTCCACAATAGATCCTTTACAGTTATTCGACCTTTAGATGATGCAGGCCTAAACAGTCTCACAGAGACCAACAGTGCAATGCTGAAGTGGACAGCAGCCGGCATCATGCAGTTGCACTGTTGAGATTTATATGAACTGACTAGCAGCATTACCTGATGAATAAGACATGCAGTCTTTAGTCCTGATAGTGATATAAAGGACCTGCTGAACAACCTCTGCTCCTCCCAGAGATCAGCTGGGCTGCAATGAATACATAGCTTGTGTTGACCTGATGTGTCTCTCCAGAAATGTAACTGCACATCGTAGCAATATTTTGATTGGATTGCCTTCCATACAGTTGGTCCCTTTCCCAGACAGCACCCTACATGTGACAATGTCAACATTACATAATGTCATGTGTCAGTGTGACTTAAAAAGCTTATGTTTGTAAACATTTGGTAAAGCATTCTATTTTTTTTCTAGCATTCAAGGAGATTTATTGCTCCACCATTCCTACATTTGTCAAGGGTATATAAAGAATTAAACATATATTTAATTTTTCATTAGTTTTTTTTATTGCGCAAAGTAAAATGCACCATGGGATGATAATAGCATGTGGGCATAATTACCTCCGCCAGGCCGAAAAGGCCAGGAGGAGGTAATGTTTTTGCCGGGGTTTGTCTGTGTGTTTGTCTGTTTGCCTGTCTGTCTGTCTGTCTGTCTGTCTGTCTGTCTGTCTGTTGGTTAGCAAGATAACTCAAAAAGTCTTGGACAGATTTCCATGAAACTTTCAGGCGTTGTTGGAAATGGTACAAGGAAGAACTGATTAAATTTTGGGGGTGATCCGGTTCACCGTCTGGATACAGGAATTTTTTAAAGCATTTTTCATTGAACACTGTGACATATGGCCATTTTCAACATGTGCACAGGCGCAATGGAGGGCGCTGGTCGTCGTGTCTGCAACACAAACTCCGCGTTCTTCAACGTTTTAGGCACAAAAGCACGCGGAAAACACTGCTGGCCTGGGCCCGCCAGCGTGCCTGTGTTTGCGCGCAACTGCAAAACCTGACACGGGCAGCTGACCGCCCACGGATTCTTTGCCAGAAATTCCCCGGCCAGCCATAGGAGCTGCGCATTTGGCAGAAACTCACCGGCCAGCCATAGGCGCTGCGCAAAAACGAGCTCTCTGCCGGCGAAGCTTCTAAATTCTCGTTTGCCGCGGAGCGCAACCCCAAAATAATATAATATAAAACCCATGGCAACCTGCCTACCCAATTTGCATCCGTCAGTGGAGGAGATGGACACAACAGCAACACTTCACTTTATTACCTCCGCCAAGGAGGCAATGCTTTTACTACTGAACCACTAATCCTATCACTATCAGATTGATTGTCATTGATTAATTGTGTGTTTATTGCACTGTCCCTGTCAAATAAACAAATAATCATTGTGAATCCAATTGCTAGTCATATGTTTACATGCTCAAGGAATGTGAAAACGTACACACAAACACTGTATGGGGGGAATTGTGGCGCTTGGCGGAGGTCTGCGCTCTCCGAGTGCTTTTCTAGTTTATATTTAAGATTGTGGGAATGTGGAAATGATGAGACAGATTTCTCTTTGACAATTCGCTGCGCCTCCCGGGCCAGCGTGCGGTAGTCCCGCTGGGCCAACAACGGCGAACTGGTCAGGGTCGCTCTCGTCGCTGACGGTAGGGTCCTGAGAAAGAGGTGGGTAAAGATGAAGTGGTCCTCGTCTACCGATATCCCCCGGAGGTTGAATTGTGCCTCAACCGCGTGGAACCAGGAGCGCGGATTGTTCTGCCAAAAGTCCGGTAGCTGGACCGTAGCGGCATTCGCTTGGCTGCGGGCTCCTGACGAGGCTGGCCCCGGGGAATTCTCCTGTCGCTGCATGCTACGTCTTGGGTCACCAGTGTGGGAATGTGGAAATGATGAGACAGATTTCTCTCATGGCAGCTTTATTCACATTCACCAACATCTCACAGAAGAAAGAGAACATTACAGGGAACTCTCGTCCTTAAATACCAGGACTCTCACAGTTCACAAGTCTCATTGCATCACAGGTCACATTGCATTATAATCGCCAGTAACAATGCATCTCCTCTTTAATCCTCTGATATCACCCCCACAGTCTCAAGCCCTGCATACCAAAGCTAACATCCTCGCAGCTTCCTGTTATCTCCAAGGAAGCTCTGCCTTTGTTCTGATCTAAAATGTGAGGCCTTACATCAGTCACAAAGTAGGTCACATATGTGTGGCGACACCCCCCCCCCAAACATTTTAGAACAAACAAGAGAATAACGGCATGCATGCCGTGATAGAATCAATACACATCAGTCCGCATGCTGTCTAGGCTTCAGTCTCCTGCCATATCTGCTGTAGCCGGGATTCAACGTCTCCGCGGCGCTGTCACGGTGGGGGTTTGCCGTCTGGGGGTGGAAACCTTTTGTCAGTCCCTGTGGGTGTTCTGGGGAAACATTACTCTGTGAAGCCCCCCGTGGGGGTCTACCTTGCCACGGGGCCCTTGCCAACAGCACTTGCTCATCCGCCACCACAAAAGCGGGTTTGAGTCTGTTTATGCCAACTTTTTCTTTCCTACCCCCCAAATCCAGCAAAAACTGCTTGTCCCCTATTTCCAGCACTCTGAACGGTCCATCATAAGGTGGTCACAGCGGGGGTCGATGCGCATCGTGTCTGGCAAAAACAAACTCTGCGTTCTTCAAAGCTTTAGGCACAAAAACGCGCGGAAAACTGTGGTGCACGGGGCCGGGCAGCGTGTTTGATTCTATATTACTCCGCAACAGCTGAGACGGGGAGGTGTCTGGCGCCGGGATATCTGGGAGAAACTCTCCAGGCAGCCGAAGTGGTTGTGCAAACATGAGCTCCGCTGGGGAGGCTTCTAAGTCCTCTTTAGGCGCAGAACGCAACCCCAATAAAATCCACGGTAACTTGTCTACCCAATTTGCAACCGTCAGTGACGCTCTGAGAGCCGCTTTCAATGACCTATGAAAACGTTCGCATAACTCGTTAGCCTGCGGATTGTACATGGTTGTGCGGTGAATTGTGACACCCAGGCTGCAGGCCATTGTCGACAAAAGTTCGGACACAAATTGGGGGCCTCTGTTAGACGTAATGTCCGATGGAACTCCGAAACGCGCCACCCAAGCTGTTAAAAACGCGTGCGCTACCTCCTCGGCCGTGGTTGATGCCAGCGGAACCACTTCAGGCCAGCGCGTGGTGCGGTCCACCATTGTCAGAAGGTGTATGCACCCCTGTGACAGCGGGAGGGGTCCCACGAGGTCCACATGAACGTGATCGAACCTCTTGGCCGGAATGTGAAACGGCTCCAAAGGAGCCTTCGTGTGCCTGTGTACTTTGGCTCGTTGACACGCCGTGCAGGCTGCTGCCCACTCTTTAACTTGTTTGCGAAGACTCGGCCACACAAATTTCTCTCCTACCATTTTGACCGACGCCCGCACTCCCGGGTGCGCCAAAGAATGAATCGAGTCAAAAACGCGGCGGCGCCACGCGGCCGGTACTACTGGACGCGGCTGTCCAGTGGAGACATCGCAGATTAGGGGGGGCATACTGTCTTGCAGCACCCTGTTCTCCAGCCTTAACCCTGTTGGTTCAGACTGGAGCGCGCACACATCCGCATCACTAACCTGCTCCGCGGCCATGGCTGCGTAATCTATTCCTACGCTGACTGGGGCCGCCACGGCGCGCGAGAGGCAATCTGCCACTACATTCAGTTTGCCTGCCACATGCTGAATATCAGTGGTAAACTCTGAGATCGCGGCCAGCTGTCTCTGCTGCCGGCCTGACCACGGTTCGGAAACCTTGGCCATCGCGAATGTTAGCGGCTTGTGGTCAACGAACGCGGTGAAACGGTGTCCTTCCAGCCAGAACTGAAAGTGGCGGATGGCCAAATGGAGAGCCAGCAGCTCCCTGTCGAAGGCGCTGTATTTACGTTCGCTATCGCGCAAGGTCCTGCTGAAAAAGGCGAGGGGCTGCCAAACCCCGGCTACATGCTGCTCCACAACCGCCCCTATGGCCACATCTGATGCGTCAGTAGTGAGCGCTATGCGGGCCGTTGGGTCTGGGTGTGCCAACAATTGTGCCAACAATGCAGCCTTTGCCAAGGCTGCTTTTACCTCCGAGAAGGCTCGGTCCCGCTCCAGGGACCACTCGACCTTATCCGTGGGTTTTTGTTTTTTGAGCGCGGATACAGCGGCTGTATGAGTTGCGCCGCGCGGGGGAGAAAACGGTTATAAAAATTCACCATTCCCAAAAACTCCTGTAATGCCCTGACCGTCTACTACCATGTGTAGTGGGGAAGCCCACGGACTGTTTGAACGCCTGATAATGCCCAACCTCTCCAGGTTGGCGAACTCCTCGCGTGCTATGGCCAGTTTAGTTGCGTCCAAGCGCCGAGCTTTTGCAAAAACGGGCGGTCCGGTAGTGGTAATAAAATGTTCCACCCCGTGTTTAGCGACGGTTGCCGAAAATGTGGGGACCGTGAGTGCTGGGAACTGAGTGAGCAGTGTGTGGAACTTACCGCTTGCAGCTGTGACATTGGCTTGTGCTGTTGGCGGGGCCACTCGCGCTGTACAGGGAATAGAATCAAAAGAAAATGCATTAACCAGGCGCCTGTTAGCGAGATCAACCAACAAACCATGTGAGCACAAAAAATCAGCCCCCAACATATTGAAATTCACTGCTGCTATAACAAAAGTCCACTCAAATGTACGGCCGTGTAGAGACAGAAGCAGAGTCTTCTCACCAAAGGTCTTAATCTCAGAGCCATTCGCTGCTGCCACCCCGGGACCTCTGGAACCTTCTAGCCTGTCCGCGTAGGAAGGTGTGATGAAACTCAACTGGGAGCCTGTGTCCACGAGGAAATGCCTCCCCGAGCGTGCGTCCAACAAGTAGAGCAGCTTGTTCTCCTCCCCGAGGGCCGCGGCTGCTACTGACCCCCGGTCATTTCCCGAACGCTTGAACTGGCACGGTGGTACACATTTGCATGCCCTCTCTGCGAAGCGGCGATGGTAGAAACAAAGGACGTCTCCTCCGCGTTCCCTGGCTCCCGCCACCGCCGTCGTCGGTGGGTCTGCTACTGCTGCCCCTGGCCCCCTGCCATCTCCGGTCGACCTGCCGAGTTCCGCTGCTGCGGCCGTGGCCGCACGCTGTCTGCTGGCGTTGACAATTCGCTGCACCTCCCGGGCCAGCGTGCGGTAGTCCCGCTGGGCCAACAACGGCGAACTGGTCAGGGTCGCTCTCGTCGCTGACGGTAGGGTCCTGAGGAAGAGGTGGGTAAAGATGAAGTGGTCCTCGTCTACCGATATCCCCCGGAGGTTGAATTGTGCCTCAACCGCGTGGAACCAGGAGCGCGGATTGTTCTGCCAAAAGTCCGGTAGCTGGACCGTAGCGGCATTCGCTTGGCTGCGGGCTCCTGACGAGGCTGGCCCCGGGGAATTCTCCTGTCGCTGCATGCTACGTCTTGGGTCACCAGTGTGGGAATGTGGAAATGATGAGACAGATTTCTCTCATGGCAGCTTTATTCACATTCACCAACATCTCACAGAAGAAAGAGAACATTACAGGGAACTCTCGTCCTTAAATACCAGGACTCTCACAGTTCACAAGTCTCATTGCATCACAGGTCACATTGCATTATAATTGCCAGTAACAATGCATCTCCTCTTTAATCCTCTGATATCACCCCCACAGTCTCAAGCCCTGCATACCAAAGCTAACATCCTCGCAGCTTCCTGTTATCTCCAAGGAAGCTCTGCCTTTGTTCTGATCTAAAATGTGAGGCCTTACATCAGTCACAAAGTAGGTCACATATGTGTGGCCACAAGATAAGATAAGATAAGATAAGATAAGATAAGATAAGCCTTTATTAGTACCACAATGGGGAAATTCCAGGATTGCAACAGCACAGGGATAGCAACACTCAGAGCAACAATCAGAAGGCAAGAGAAAAAAAGAAAAAAAAAACAAGAGCAGCAAGTGTACATATGTACATATATATATATATATATATATATATATATATATATATATAGACACAGTGTGGAGCATTGTAGCTAGATGGGATAGATATATAAATATATAAACACAGTGCGGAGCATTGTAGCTGGATGGAATAAATATATGAATATATAAACACACAGTGCGGAGCATTGTAGCTAGATGGAATAAATATGTAAATATATAAACACACACAGTGTGGAGCATTGTTGCTAGATGGAATGAAACAGCACAACCGTCTACTTAGTTATCCTACATGGTATGATTATGTACCCATACATATTCTCACCCTCCATAGCGACCGGTATTTTCCTAATTGTATACTGGAGGGGACCATTGTGTAAGTCTATTGCGTCTTTTGCATTCAATACTATTAGGTCGTCACGTCTTTTTGCTATCTCTGCGAGCAGCCCTACTTTGGTTGTACAGTCTGACAGCCGTAGGTAGGAAGGACCTGCGAAACCTCTTGGTTGTGCACCTAGGATGATGTAGTCTGCTGTTAAATGAGCTCCTCAGTGCATTCAGTACGTCCTGCATAGGGTGGAACTCGGACTCCAACAGAGATGACAGTTTAGCCACCATCCTTCTCTCTCCTATCTCCTCCATTGGGTCAAGACGCTGCCCAGGACAGAGCTAGCTTTCTTGATCAGTTTGTTCAGTCTCTTCCTATCGGCTGCTGTAACGCCACTGCCCCAGCAGACCACTCCAAAAGTGATGGCTGATGCCACCACCGTGTCATAGAGTGTCTTCAGCAGCGCCCCTTGTACACCAAAAGACCTGAGTCACCTCAGTAGGAACAGCCTGCGCTGTACCTTCTTGTAGAGTGTGTCAGTATTGTGTGACCAGTCTAGTTTATTGTTCAGATGAACACCCAGGTACTTATAGGATGTCATCATCTCGATGTCTGTTCCCTGTATATTTACTGGTGCTGTGAGGGGTTGTCCTTGCCTGCAGCAGTCCACCACCAGCTCCTTAGTTTTCCTCGCGTTGATCTGGAGGCAGTTCCGATGGCACCAGTCCACAAAGTCCTGGATAAGCCCTCTGTACTCAGCTTCATCTCCGTTGGAGATGAGGCCAACGATCGCAGAGTCATCAGAGAACTTCTGTAGATGGCAGTGTGTTGTGTTGTGTGAGAAGTCCGCAGTATAAAGGGTGAACAGGAAGGGAACCAAAACCGTTCCCTGGGGGGCCCCCGTGCTACCGATGATCGTGTCGGACACACAGTCCCGGGTTCTCACAAACTGAGGCCGGTTCGTGAGGTAGTCCAGGATCCATGATGACAAGTGCTGGTCCACCCCTGCGCACAGCAGCTTGTCCTTCAGGATCATCGATTGGATGGTGTTGAAAGCACTGGAGAAGTCAAAGAACATGATCCTCACCGCATTCCTGGGCTTCTCCAGGTGGGACAGAGAACGGTGAAGGAGGATAATCACCGCATCCTCCACCCCAATGCCATGCTGGTAGGCAAACTGGAGTGGATCCATCGCTTGTCCCACCAGGGGGCGGAGGTGAGCAAGGAGCAGTCTCTCCAGGGTCTTCATCATGTGGGACGTCAAGGCCACTGGTCTGTAGCTGTTCAGATCTTTGGGGTGGGAAGTCTTTGGTACAGGTACCACACAAGATGTTTTCCACAGCTGTGGTACCCTCCCCAGCTTCAGGCTCAGATTGAAGATGTACTCCACAATCCCACACAGCTGGTCTGCACAGGACTTGAGGAGCTTTGCGCTGATGCCGTCCGGTCCCGACGCCTTCCTCGCCTTGATCTTCCTCAGCTCCATCCTCACCTGGGTCTTAGTGAGGGTCAGGTTGGGGGGCTGTGTGTTGGGAGTGGGGGGGGGTGTTGGTGGAGTGGGGAGTGGGCAGCAGAACTTGATGTCTTTAGAGGCAGCAGTGGTTGTTGTGCAATCAGGGGGGAGGGCGGTTGGTCAAACCTATTGAAAAACAGATTCAGATTGTTCGCCCACTCCTTGCCCCCTGTGGCCTGGGGGGAGGTATTCTGGAGCCCAGAGATGGTTTTAAGGTTTCTCCAGACCCCGTTGATGTCGCTCTGTTGCAGCTTGTCCTCCATCTTCTTCCTGAAGCTGTCCTTGCCTTCTCTGATCTTTCTCCTCAGCAAACTCTGTACGGACTTCAGCATCTCCCTGTTCCCCAACCTGAAGATCTTCTTCTTCTCTCTCAGAAGTGTTTTTATCTCAGGGTTGATCCAGGGTTTGTTGTTTGAGCAACACTGTATGGTCTTGGTAGGAACAGTGTTGTCCACACAGAAGCTGATAAGATAAGATAAGATAAGATAAGATAAGCCTTTATTAGTCCCACAACGGGGAAATTCCAGAATTGCAACAGCACAGGGATAGCAACACTCAGAGCAACAATCAGAAGGCAAGAAAAAAACAAGCAAGCAAGAGCAGCTAATATACATATGTACATATTACTATAAAATATATATATACACACACACACACACAGACACATTGTGTCAGAGCATTGTAGCTGGATGGAATAAATATATGAATATATGAACACACAGTGCAGAGCATTGTAGCTAGATGGAATAAATATGTAAATATATAAACACCCACAGTATGGAGCATTGCAGCTAGGTGGAATAAATATGCAAGTATATAAACACACACAGTGCGGAGCAATGTAGCTAGATGGAATAATATGTAGATATATAAAAACACAGTGCGGAGCATTGTAGCTAGATGGAATAAATATATAGATATATAAATATAAACACACCCAGTGCAGAGCATTGTAGCTAGATGGAATAAATATGTAAATATATAAACACACACAGTGCAGAGCATTGTTGCTAGGTGGGATGAAACAGCATAACCGTCTATTTAGTTATCCTACATGATGTAGTCTGTGATGGTGTGAGTGAGGCCATCGATGTCCTCACCATGTGGATCGCAGAGCTGCTCCCAGGCGGTGGTTTCAAAACAGCCCTTTAGAGTGTCCATTGCCTCCTCAGACCATAACTTCACTGTGCGCATGGCCGGAGGTTGTCTGTGCACTAGGGGTTTGTACACCGGCCGGAGATGAACCAAGTTGTGATCCAATCTCCCGAGTGGGGGGAGTTGTAATGAGGTGTACGCCTCCTTAGTGTTTGCGTAGAATAAGTCCAGTGTTTTATTGTCTCTAGTGTGGCATGTGACATACTGGGTAAACATGGGTAGAATGGGAGACAGTGAAACATGGTTGAAATCGCCTGAGATGAGGAGAAGAGCATCTGGGTGTTCTGTCTGCAGACTGCCAGTTACTGAATGGATGACGTCATGCGCTGTCCCAGCGTTCGCCGTCGGATTTGCATAAACAACAATGCAGATCACGTGTGAGTATTCCCTCGGGAGATATGTAGGTCGTATGCTAACAGCTAGCAACTCGATGTCTTTGCTGCAGTGTCGTTGTTTAACAGTGATATGTCCCGGTCTGCACCAGTTGTTGTTAACATACATTATCACTCCACCGCCCCTTGCTTTGCCACTGTCTGATGTTCGGCCTGCCCGTATCGCGTGGAAACCCTCCAGTTCAATGTTAACATCTGCTGCTAATTCGGTTAGCCAAGTCTCTGTGTATAGATACAGACTGCACACCCGGTATATGCTATCGTAGCGGGAGATAGCCGCTAGCTCAGCTACCTGTCCCAGTAACGATCATACATTCCCCATGACAATGGATGGAAGGGTGGGTCTGTACCTTATATTTCTTGTCTTCAGCCTTACTCCGGCCCGGCACCCACGGCGTTTTCGCCTCAGTTCACCCGGTATGTTGAGGTTTTCCATTAGTACCGGGTGGCGGTTGAGTGCTAGCAGCTCTTCCCTGCTATACCGTCTCCTGCTATAAACAGTGGCTCCGTCCACGGGCTCGGGAGACATTTGGGGCGATCTGTGTGTCCGTGATATAAATGGAGTGAAAGGTGTGCCGGATCAGAGAGTTGTCACCGGATCAAAAGAGAGAGGAAGGAAAAAAAGACTCAGAATTGAGCCGCTGTTGCAAAAGGCAGCCGACTCGTGTGGCGCCGGAAGTCAGAAAAAGTTTTCGCCACAAATGGCGAAAACATGGAACAGTGGTGAACCTTCCCAGGAGTAGCTGGCCGACCAAAATTACCCCAAGAGCGCAGGAATGACTCATCCAAGAGGCCACAAAAGACCCCGCAACAACATCCAAAGAACTGCAGGCCTTATTTGCCTCAGTTAAGGTCAGTGTTCATGACTCCACCATAAGAAATAGACTGGGCAAAAATAGCCTGCATGGCAGAGTTCCAAGATGAAAACCACTGCTGAGCAAAAAGAACATATAGGCTTGTCTCAGTTTTGCCAGAAAACATCTTGATGATCCCCAAGACTTTTGGGAAAATACTCTGTTGAGAGATGAGACAAAAGTTGAACTTTTTGGAAGGTGCGTGTCCCATCACATCCGGCATAGAAGTAACACATTATTTCAGAAAAGGAACATCATACCAACAGTAAAATGTGGTGGTGGTAGTGTGATTGTCTGGGGCTGTTTTGCTGCTTCAGGACCTGGAAGACTTGCTGTGGTAAATGGAGCCATGAATTCTGCTGTCTACCAAAAAATCCTGAAGGAGAATGTCTAGCCATCTATTCGTGACCTCAAGCTGAAGTGCACTTGGGTTCTGCAGCAGGACAATGATCCAAAACACACTAGCAAGTCCACCTCTGAATGGCTTAAGAAAAAAAAAAAAAAAGAAGACTTTGGAGTGGCCTTGTCAAAGTCCTGAACTGAATCTGATTGAGATGCTGTGGCAAGACTTTAAAAAGGCGGTTCATGCTCGAAAACCCTCCAATGTGGCTAAATAACAACAATTCTGCAAAGATGAGTGGGCCAAAATTCCTCCACAGCGCTGTAAAAGACTCATTGCCAGTCATCGCAAACACTTGATTGCAGTTGTTGCTACTAAGGGTGGCTACTAAGGGTGGCATCACTTTTTCACACAGGGCCATGTAGGTTGGGATTTTTTTTTCCCATTAATAATAAACACCTCAATTTAAAAACTGCATTTTGTGTTTACTTGTGTTATCTTTGTCCAATCATTAAATTTGTTTGATGATCTGAAACATTTAAGTGTGACAAACATACAAAAAAATGAGAAATCAGGAAGGGGACAAACACTTTCTCACACCACTGTAGTGTTTTACCTTCATTTTTACTTGTGTTTCACTTTAGAGAAATTAATTTCTTTTCTGAAATGTCCTACTTCTTTCTTGTCAGTTTGTTACTTTTGTCTCAAAAATTTTACTTTCTCATTTACATTTGTGTCTTTCATAAATGCACAAGATTTTTTACTGAAATTTGACTTTTTTGGGGGGGGGGATCTGCAGCTTTTCTTATAGTTCTCTCATAAACCTTTAAGTTTAAGTTTAATGTTTATTTGAAAGGGACATTACATACTAATGAACATTAATACATTTGTATCTGTAGTCCCCCGGCGGGTCACAAAAGCACACAATCATACATGAGAAGAACAACTGCAATGAAACTATACAAAGTGGATATGCTAAA
Organism: Pholidichthys leucotaenia; assembly: GCA_020510985.1. Lineage (NCBI taxonomy): Eukaryota > Metazoa > Chordata > Actinopteri > Cichliformes > Pholidichthyidae > Pholidichthys > Pholidichthys leucotaenia. Next base: position 275,364,642 of record CM035840.1, on the reverse strand, counting down.
GTGCAAGAGTTAAGGTGTTACAAAACAAAACATTCGAATGTCACACAAGTGAAGTGGTGTGTATGCGTACACACACATGCACCCAAGCACCTCACAGCAACAACAGCAACAGACAAGAGGTGGGGCATATTTGTTTGACGCACGGGCACATACTGTTTATATGCGTATGCCGCAGAGTAACCACTAGTTATGGGCACAGTTTTGGTTGTTTAAAAGCCAATGTATACAATGCGTCTAAAAAGTGTTCAGTGTGGTACTTTCTTTTTTTTTTTTTTTTTGGATCAAAGTCTTTTTATTATGTTTAACAGTGACAAATTACAAATATAGAACATAAACCACCACAGTGTGGTACTTTCTCTGATTGCAGGTGGTATATTATTCCAGATCTTGATGCCCCTCACTAATCACTCTATATTATAGAGTGAATTTATAGAGTCTATAAATTCAAGAAATCTCTTTGTGTTTGTCTGTGTGTCTGTGTGTCTATCACTTTTATAGGACATCATAGGACAGCCTATGATGTCTGCCGGATGTCCTATGATACATCATTGGCCATCCTTTGATCTTAGGCATCATAGGACTCATAAAGATATTTGCGATGCCGTCATAAAGATATGATGTCTATATGACAGCACATACACAGATAGGCATCATAGGACTGTCTATATGACGGCACATAAACAGATAGGCATCATAAATGTCTGTGTGTCTGTCACGATCTTAGGACATCATAGGATGGCCTATGATGTCTGCCTGATGTCCTATGATGATCCTATGATCTCAGGCATCATATGACTCGCGATGCCTATATGAAGGCACATAGACAAATGTGTCTTTATGAAGTCATATAGGAGTCTCATGTCTTTATGATGTCATATACAGTGAGTCCATGTCCAAAAGCCTCTTTTTGCTCAGATCACTGCACCCTGCACAGTCACCCAAGGTACTCTGCTGTGCTGCCTTTGCGCCCGGCTGTCACTGCTCTGACTCCAGCATGCTGAGCTCCTCGACTTGCTTGCCGTCTTCGGTGACCGGGGGCTTCCCCACTCGTGGCCCTGGTTCTACCTTGAAATCTTACTGGTACCTTGTAGCTTGGTTTTGGCACGCACCTAGCTTTGTGGCTAACTTCCACATAGTCACTGACTGAGCTGCTAGCTTCCCTGAGCTAGCTAGCTTAGCTTCTTCTAGCACCAACAGCTCCATTACCCGCAGTTTTGTGGTTCTTGTATGTTCAGCAAAGTATTCGGCCAGCCACCAGATAGCATCCACATAAGACTCCGTTTCTACCAACATACAGAGAATTTTCCAAACTTCTTCGCTGAGATGGTGGGCCAGAAGTTCTCATCTTTGTACTTCATCGAATCTACTTAAGCCCACCACCGCGATGTAACCCTCAAACATGGCCAGACATTTCTGCCATAGGATCGCTGGATTTCCTGGATATTCCAGAAATGGTAATAATGGTGGAGGTAGCCCATATGCCCTCATAGTTTCTCCTCAATGCCAGAATGTTATGTCTGTAAATGAGGGTCGGAGTCCGAGTTATGCCATGCAGCGAACTGAACCTTTATTATGGACACACACAACTACTGTATATACAGTCTGGCCGTAGCCCGCCTAACGTCACACCACACAGGGCGGGTACGGCAAGCCCTAAGGGCCAAACACACACACACACACACACACACACACACACAACGCAACACAACACTACCATGTACTGTACATTTACTGCTGTTTACAGCCTGTTAATGGCTACTGTACTCCTGCTCCGATCAACACAGACTCTGGTGCACACCGCTCCCTCAGTCACTTTCTTGCTTGACCTCTCACACAGAGCGTCACCTAGGTTTTGATTAGTGCTCCCTTTGCTGGGGGACACTATAATTGCATTTAAGAATGCAGTTTCAGATGCGATCAAAATTATCAATTTTTGTTGAAGCGGTCAGCAAAACTTGTCAGGTGCACTCTTTGGGAATTGTATCATCGCCATGCAAGAGATGAGAGGCCACCGTCAAGTGGCTTCTGAGTTAGTAAGGGGACAAAGTTTGCCACATACCAACATACTCACACCGCAGAATCCCTTTTATATACTGTATATACTGTAGATATCACTCTAGTAAAGTAAACCTGAGGAGGTTAAACTGCTTACAACATACAAGGCCTTCACAAAAAAATTGAAAATGTGGCTTATAAATACCTACAGCTGCCAACACTAAAAGATAAGTCTGTTGTGATGTTTGACGTTGTGATTAAATGTACGGTTTGTTATGTATATGTTATTTGTTACATTAGTGCCCTCTTAACCTGTTGCACTTCGGTGTACCGCGGGCGGACACGTCTCTGCGTCCTAGAGCACACGAGGGCGCCCTCACTGTGCGTCCTAGTGCGCACTGGAAAAAAAAGCTGCATTTCCGTTCTTCCACTACAGACACAGCCACGAACAGAAAGCCAAAGGAGTGCTTTGATTGGTTTAGATGTGATTGACCTCTCATTCGACTAATAAGAGCCTTGAATTGGGTTTCTGAAACCTTGAAGAACCAATGACTGAAAACCTAGCAAGAAGGACCCGCCTACCAACGGCTGTGAATACAGCCAGCCAATTGAAGCACAGAAGTTCGAAAGCGTGCTTCCCTTGCCTAAAATCTGTTTTGTGTAAGGCTGGGTGACACACAGGCGTTCACCAGTCTTTTTTTCTTACTACTGTTCTTATTTGTTTTGAAAAATCGTTCGCCAAAACCGCAATCATGGAAGTGCAAAACCGCAATAATGGAATTATGGTTTGACCGGGTCGCGTGACCAGAACCACGAGTCCGTAACAAGTGGACCAGTGTCATGTTCGTCTGACAATGAGGAAGAGAAGTTCGCCAGCGACACTGCTGTTGTGGACAAGTAAGTGTTATAAGCTAAATTATTCTTTATCCCCGAAAATTGTAATCAAAAATGACTTTTGACCAATCGGTAAATTACAACTGTGCGTAGTAGACCGCGGCGCACCGTGACCGCGGCGCACCGGGCGATGTCCATCCTCTGTAGCAGGGGTGGGGGGGTAGGAGTTGTTATCTTCTACATTACAGATATTTTAGAATAATTTTTAGTGCACTGTAGGTTATTTTTTCTTGTAAAAAAAGCCACACATTTTTTACGTGGCATGCTTCTTTGTGTGTGGGGGCTTGTTTGTTCATTCATTCATTCATGAATGAATAAACAACACCCCCCCCCCCACACACACACACACACACAGCCCTGAGTGTCACTTTTCATTAGAGCCCAAGATGAAGCTTCTGTATTGAATCATTCAAAAGTTAGTTTTTCCAAACTGTGCCATTTGGCACAATTTGGCACAGTTCAAAAACGCCTGGGAACAACCTAAGAAAAAAGCGGTGTAATATATTCATTTTTTGTGGTATTGTTACAAAATTTTGACATCAGCTGTATAACACTTGGTTCTACATTTCTGTTGCATTTTCCAGCCAGTATCTGACAGCTGTGTGTTATTTGCAAGCATTTGTATCCAAAAAAACACCAAGGCGAAATTTATTTTCTTCAAGTTCAGTATGTTTAGATGACTGTTACTCAGTGGCCGGAGCACTTAGAGAGATTATAACTGTTTTGCCAAAAAATTCAAAGTGTTTTTACCTCTGCCAAAGGGGGAGGTTATGTGATCATCGGCGTTGGTTTGTCTGTTTGTTTGTTTGTTTGTTTGTTTGTTTACCGCCATTACGCAAAATGCCATTTTCGTGAATAACTACTGAACCACTAATCCTATCATTGTCAATCCAATTGCTAGTCATATGTTTTCAGGGCCAAGGAATCTGAAAACATACACACAAACACTGTATGGGGGGAACTGTAGCAATAAACCGCCATTACGCAAAATGCCATTTTCCTCAATAACTACTGAACCACTAATCTTATCATTGTCAATCCAATTGCTTGTCATATGTTTTCACGGTCAAGGAATCTCAAAACGTACACACAAACACTGTATGGGGGGAACTGTAGTGCTAAACCGCCATTACGGAAAATGCCATTTTCCTCAATAACTACTCAACCACTAATCCTATCATTGTGAATCCAATTGCTTGTCATATGTTTTCATGGTCAAGGAATCTGAAAACGTACACACAAACACTGTATGGGGGGAACTGTGGCCGTCATTACGGAAAATCCCATTTTCGTGAATAACTACTGAACCACTAATCCTATCATTGTCAATCCAATTGCTACTCATATGTTTTCATGGTCAAGGAATCTGAAAACGTACACACAAACACTGTATGGGAGGAACTGTGGCCGCCATTATGGAAAATGCCATTTTCCAGAATAACTACTGAACCACTAATCCTATCATTGTCAATCCAATTGCTAGTCATATGTTTTCATGGTCAAGGAATCGGAAAACGTACACACAAACACTGTATGGGAGGAACTGTGGCCGCCATTATGGAAAATGCCATTTTCCTGAATAACTACTGAACCACTGCTTCTCATATGTTTTCATGATCAAGGAATCTCAAGACTGTATGGGCGGAACTGCGGCGCTTGGCGGAGGTCTGCGCTCTCCGAGTGCTTTTCTAGTCTTTTAAATGAGACCAACCCCATGAAGATGCTGCAAAGGGTTGAAGAACAGCTTTTGATTTACTTTGGGTACGTTATTTTTTGGCGTTTTTAGGGAAATTGACCAGAGTGCAAGGGGTTAAATGTCGAACCATGTTTTTTTCTTGTAGATGCATTTTACTGCCTTTTTACATCTTGGCCAGGGGACTACAGATGAAAACTAGCCTTTTGGCTAATTCTGGCTTTTCTAACCATGTGTAATCATGTGTTTTATGAAATTGCATTGTCCCTTTTCAAATAAACTAAACTAAGAAATCTGTGTGTGTGTCTGTCACGTTTATAGGACATCATAGGACGGCCTATGATCTCTGCCTGAACATCATAGGATGTCCTATGAACTGAGGCATCATAGGACTCGTGATGCCTATATGACGGCACATAGACAAGTGTGTCTTTATGATGTCATATAGGACGCTCATGTCTTTATGATGTCATATACAGTGAGTCTATGCCCAAAAGCCTCTTTTTGCTCAGATCTATTTTCATGATTCTGTCCATGAACTAGAATTACAACACACCTATCCCTCAACCAGTGGTCTCAACGAACAAGAAGAAGAAGAAGAAGACCCACCAGATGGACAGCAATAGAATGAGAAAAACTGCTGCACATCAACACCTGAGGTTCCAGCAGTACATCGCACCCATCTGAGACAGGAGGAGACCCTTCACCAGCATAGGGTACAACAGACAAGGGATGCACAAACAGACAGGAAACATGTGGCAGTGCGTCATGCACGTGCTGAGTCACTTGAAGCCACAAATGCCCACAAAGCGAGCAACGCCGCACTCCAGGCAAGGCACAGACAAGCTGATACCGAGGAGATGCGGCATAGTCGGCTGACCAGGGACAGTGAATTCCATGCAAAGCACAGAGAAGCTGAGACTGAGGAGATGTGGAATAGTCGGCTGGCTGCCAACGCTGGAATTACGATGCACCTATTCCTCAACCAGTGGTCTGAATGAAGAAGACGAAGCCCCACCAGATGGAGAGCAATAAAATGAGGAGAACTGCTGCACGTCAGAAAAGATGCCATGAACATGAAACACCTCAGGTTCCAGCAGTACACCACAGGCATGACTGTGAACAACACAGCTGTCTGAGACAGGAGGAGACCCTTCAGCCACGGGCATGCAGAAATACTTGCTTATACTTGGTTTCTACGGGTATGGACGGGTATGTACGGGTATGTACTAGTAACTCTAATTCTTTATTCAAAAGGGTAATTTCATCTGTTTAAATATAATAAATCAATTTGTATTCACAAAATAATGTCTGTGTGGTAGCCCATCCTACATGGAGTAAACTTCGGCCTACTAACAGATGTTTCAGCAGAAATACATCTTTTTTTCTTGTTAGTCTGTTGGGAGTTTCTTCTTTATCCATATGTTTGTTGCGCTCTGGTGAATAAAATGGTGATTCCTCTTCCGCTTGTCTCTCTTAGCTCTCCCAGATCAGAATATACAATGTAATATTAGGAGGAAAACAATAACAAAACGGAAAAAAACATCATCATCATCATCATAGCAGTCTGTCGGGGGCGACAATGACTGTTTCATTTAGGTCTGATCAGATTCCTCCACGCAGCTCTGTCCTTCACCCTCCGCTGCCAGAAACTCCTGACCTTGTTAACCCAGGTGACATCCGAACCTATATAAATTGCTTTCTGACTAACCATTTCATGAAACTGTTTGCAAAGTATTTGAGTACAGCTAGCTTTTGCTGGACTAGCGGCACATTCTTGGCAGATAGAGGTATTATCAGTGGCAAGGACAGGCCAAAACAAACTGACTCCAGTATCTGTTGCAGTGTCTGACCAGATGATAGGTTTGTTTATCTCTGCTCTTTGTGTAGTGCATGTCACGATGCACCAACTGGCAAAAGTCCACCACAGACCTTGCGACAGATGTGCTTATCTGCCAGGATGTCCAGTCTCACCCCGTGTACACAGACCAGAAAAACATCCCTGGAAATTGAAACACTCCTCATATGGACATAATTCCTTATATGGTTATAGCCGTGACCAACTGTAGTCTCTGTTGGTCAGAGACACTCTGCACACTGTGTGTCTGTGTGTGTGTATATATATATTTTATAGTAATATGTACATATGTATATTAGCTGCTCTTGCTTGCTTGTTTTTTTTTCTTGCCTTCTGATTGTTGCTCTGAGTGTTGCTATCCCTGTGCTGTTGCAATCCTGGAATTTCCCCATTGTGGGACTAATAAAGGCTTATCTTAGTCTATTTTTTTGTGTTTGTATTTGGTATTGTACAATACTATGTAATTGTGTAATGATGATTAGGATCTGGCAACGCTGCATGGGAGAGAGAAGGGACAATGGTGAGTATATGGAACAGTGACAGGTGTAGTGGAGCTGAAATAACGAGGCGGTTTTGTATTAAAAACAGGGTTTTTAATGAATAGCTCCTCTATCAAATCTCATCAGGTGTAGAGCTTGGCAGAAGGCAAGAGAAAGAACTCTGCTTCGCTCGTTGGTTAAATACAAGCATGCATAGCACCACTCATTGAAACAGCTGACGTCAGAGCCACTCATTGAAAAAGGTAACATGTCCCCGTTATCTTAATCCCCATTGTCCTGCCATCCCCTCTCCCTGTCTTGGGAGGTGATGGGAACTCCCCCTCTCGCTTAGGGGGTAAAGGTGTCGAGTCCGTCTCCACTGCCGCGTCTTGGGAGGTCCATTGTCTTTACCCCGGCGCGGGGGATGCTCTGTCCTTACTAGGTGTGAAGCTCTTTACATATGCTATCACAAAACATTTCCACTTGTTCTAACATATGTAGATATGGGATATAAGAGTTATATATACCACAACAGGGACATTAATGTAGTTTGTATGTTTACAGGTTTCTTCTGGTGAAAGCAGCTGGGAATGGCAGCAGATCCAGTGATGATGTACATCAGGGAAGGAGTCCTTCAGTGCAGGTGAGTGGGCGGGGGAAAAAGCTGGCCGGGCCTGGGTGCTGGAGAAAGGGAGATGGTGATAATGATAATGAACGGTGGTAAGTTGACTTACTTGGGGAGGTGATAGTGTGCACAATCCAAGATAATCCAAATCCAATCCATTGGACAGCTTTCAGAGTCCAGAGACAGGCAGGGGTCAGTGCAGGGCAGGCTAGGACAGACCAGGCAGATAAATCCAAATAAGAGGTCAAGAGACAGGCAAGGGTCAGATCATGGTAAATGGTAAATGGTAAATGGCATTCACTTATATAGCGCTTTTTATTCTCATCTCTTGATGACCAAAGCGCTTTACAGATCCTGCAATCCACCCATTCACACACACATTCACACACTGATGGTGGCATCAGTGTGTGATCATGGCAGTGTGGGATCATGGCAGAATAAATCACACAAGAGAATCAGGATAATCACGAGGCAGGATACAGGCAGGTTGAAGATCAGATGTGACCAGGCAGAGGAATGGGAGAGCATCCTATTTATCATCTCGCACTGATTGGCGGCAGGTGGTGCTTGCAGCTGAAGGGAGAGGGGCACAATCAGTGGGGTAGGAGGGAGGCAGGCAGGCAGTCAGATCAGACAGGAACCCTTACAGTACCCCCCCCCCCGCCCCCCCCAAGGTACGCCTCCTGGCATAACTGGAGGTTTGACCGTGTGGCAGCAGTAGACGTTCTTGATGAGGGTGTCATCTATGACCAATGACCTTGGGATCCAGGACCTCTCCTCAGGGCCATACCACTTCCAGTCCATAAGGAACTGGATGCTGCGTCCCTTGCTCTGAGCATCCAGGATCTGGGTCACAGCATAAACCAGTCCTCCATTGACTATCTTCGGAGATGATGGTGGTTTAGATGGTGGACACAGGGAACTGGAGAAAACTGGTTTGACATGGCACACATAAAATGATGGATGGACTTTGAGAGAAGCGAGTGGGTCAAGCTCCATGGACACAGGGTTGATGATAGTCTTAATGGTGAAGGGGCCCACTAACCGAGGAGTGAGTTTTCTTGAGTCAGTCTTGAGGCGGAAGTTCTTAATGGAGAGCCAGACCTTCTGGCTTACTTGGTATACAGGAGCGGGGCGCCTCCTCCAGTTAGCCCACCTGGAGTTCTCCCCTGCCGCCCGGAGCAAGGTCACTTTTGTTTCCCTCCAAAAGCACCTGCACTTGGTGATGACGGCTGCCACAAATGGTTCTGCTACCTCTTCCCTAGTGATGGGGAGGTGAGGCGGGCAGTGGTTGAATGATGCCTTGAATGGGAAGAATCCAGTAGCCACCAATGTGGCCGAGTTGTGGGCATACTCAACCCACTGAAGGTGGGAGGTCCAGGAGGAAAGGTCAGCCGCCGTGACACACTGGAGCATCACTGGCCCTCTCACATTGGCTGTTGGTATGGGGATGGTAACCAAAGGAGAGGCTGACCGTGGCCCCGATGGCCTTACAGAAGGTGGGAGTTAGGTCATGGTAGACTAAGGGAAGTTTGGAGAGGTCAGGAGGCTCTGAGTTAGTGACCCGAAGTAAAATGGAAGGTGAGCACGCCGCTGACTGGAGGCAGGTGGACATAAAAAAGGTGCTCCAGGAGCATATGACCGCCTGGCTCCAGTATATGACAGGATTGTGAATGTACAACCAGGGGAATCCTAAAACTACAGGGGAAGTGGAGTCCGGGAGAACAAAAAAGGACAGCAAATCCTGGTGGTTGCAAGAGGTTAAAACAGTTAGTGGGGCCATGCGTTTAACGACATGAGTGAGGGGCTGGCCAGACAGAGCTATGAGCTTCTGGGGCTGAGGGAACTGAGTGCAGGGAATTTTGAACTCGGTTGCCAGACTCTCAGAAATAAAATTTTGTTCAGCCCCTGAGTCAATTAATGCTGAGCCAACAAATTCAGTGGACTGGAACATTATACACATGGAAAGGACTAGGTGATTTATAGGGGAATTATTGGCTCTGGCCATCAGTGTCTTTATTTTGACTGACTGGATGAGCCATTTAACTTCTCTGGGCACTGATTAACAACATGATTAGGTTGACCACAGTACAGACATAGACCCTCGTCATACCACTGTTGTTTTTCGGCCGGAGTAAGTTTGGACCACCGGATAGCTATGGGCTTCGAGGATTCACAATCGGCAGCAACCAGTGGCAAAGAGGGAAGCAGTGAAAGCGGTAGGCTAACGCATGACGTAGCGATAGATGTGCGCTGCCACTTTGTCGAGCGTTCATGAAGTCTGTCGTCCAGATTAATGACTAATGAAATGAGGGCATCTAATAAGATAAGATAAGATAAGATAAGCCATTATTAGTCCCACAATGGGGAAATTCCAGGATTGCAACAGCACAGGGATAGCAACAATCAGAGCAACAATCAGAAGGCAAGAGAAAAAAACAAGAGCAGCGAGTATACATATATATATATATATATACAGTATATACTGTATATATATATATATATATATATATATATATATATATATATATATATATATATATATATATATATATATATATATATGTGTGTGTGTGTGTGTGTGTGTGTGTGTGTGTGTGTGTGCATATATATATACAGTATATATATATATATATATATATATATATATATATATATATATATATATATATATATATATATATATATATATATATATATATATATTTTATATATATACAGACACACAGTGCGGAGCATTGTAGCTAGATGGGATAGGTATATAAATATATAAACACAGTGCAGATCATTGTAGCTGGATGGAATAAATATATGAGTATATAAACACACAGTGCGGAGTATTGTAGCTAGATGGAATAGATATATAAATATATAAACACAGTGTGGAGCATTGTAGCTGGATGGAATAAATATATGAGTATATAAACACAGTGCGGAGCATTGTAGCTAGATGGAATAGATATATACAGTGGGGCAAAAAAGTATTTAGTTAGCCACCAATTGTGCAAGTTCTCCCACTTAAAAGATGACAGAGGTCTCCAATTTGCATTATAGGTATACCTCAACTATGAGAGACAAAGTGAGAAAAAAAAATCCAGAAAATCACATTGAAGGATTTTTAATGAATTAATTGGTAAATTCCTCAGTAAAATAAGTATTTTGTCACCTACAAACAAGCAAGATTTCTGGCTCTCACAGACCTGTAACTTCTTCTTCAAGAGGCTCCTCTGTCCTCCACTTGTTACCTGTATTAATGGCACCTGTTTGAACTTGTTATCAGTATAAAAGACACCTGTCCACAACCTCAAACAGTCAGACTCCAAACTCCACTATGGCCAAGACCAAAGAGCTGTCAAAGGACACCAGAAACAAAATTGTAGACCTGCACCAGGCTGGGAAGACTGAATCTGCAATAGGTAAGCAGCTTGGTATGAAGAAATCAACTGTGGGAACAATTATTAGAAAATGGAAGACATACAAGACCACTGATAATCTCCCTCGATCTGGGGCTCCACGCAAGATCTCACCCTGTGGGGTCAAAATTATCACGAGAACGGTGAGCAAAAATCCCAGAACCACATGGGGGGACCTAGTGAATGACCTGCAGAGAGCTGGGACCAAAGTAACAAAGGTTACATCAGTAACACACTACGCCGCCAGGGACTCAAATCCTGCAGTGCCAGACGTGTCCCCCTGCTTAAGCCAGTACATGTCCAGGCCCGTCTGAAGTTTGCTAGAGAGCATTTGGATGATCCAGAAGAGGACTGGGAGAATGTCATATGGTCAGATGAAACCAAAATAGAACTTTTTGGTAAAAACTCAACTTGTCGTGTTTGGAGGAGAAAGAACACCATACCTACTGTGAAGCATGGGGGTGGAAACATCATACTTTGGTGCTGTTTTTCTGCAAAGGGACCAGGACGACTGATCCGTGTAAAGGAAAGAATGAATGGGGCCATGTATCGTGAGATTTTGAGTGAAAACCTCCTTCCACCAGCAAGGGCATTGAAGATGAAACGTGGCTGGGTCTTTCAGAATGACAATGATCCCAAACATACCGCCCGGGCAACGAAGGAGTGGCTTCGTAAGAAGCATTTCAAGGTCCTGGAGTGGCCTAGCCAGCCTCCAGATCTCAACCCCATAGAAAATCTTTGGAGGGAGTTGAAAGTCTGTGCTGCCCAGCGACAGCCCCAAAATATCACTGCTCTAGAGGAGATCTGCATGGAGAAATGGGCCAAAATACCAGCAACAGTGTGTGAAAACCTTGTGAAAACTTACAGAAAACGTTTGACCTCTGTCATTGCCAACAAAGGGTATATAACAAAGTATTGAGATGAACTTTTGTTATTGACCAAATACTTATTTTACCGAGGAATTTACCAATTAATTCATTAAAAATCCTTCAATGTGATTTTCTGGATTTTTTTTTCTTATTTTGTCTCTCATAGTTGAGGTATACCTATGATGAAAATTGGAGACCTCTCTCATCTTTTAAGTGGGAGAACTTGCACAATTGGTGGCTGACTAAATACTTTTTTACCCCACTGTAAATATATAAACACAGTGCGGAGCATTGTAGCTGGATGGAATAAATATATGAGTATATAAACACACAGTGTGGAGTATTGTAGCTAGATGGAATAATATGTAGATATATAAACACACACAGTGCGGAGCATTGCCATGACTCCGGTTCATCCAGAAAGTGGGTGAGCTCATTACGAAGGCAAGCACTAAGACTCTCGATGAATACAGTCCTAAGTGCAACATTGCCCCAACCCGTCTTGGCCGCTAAAACCCGTAAACAAACCGCATGCTCTGCTGCTGAGTTTAGCCCTTGGCAGAGGTTAAGTAGCCGCGCAGGAGCATTGCCCTCCCGGTCAGTGTGTCCAAAGACCCGAGAGAACTCCTCAGAGAACTGGGGATAGGTGAACAGGTAGTTATCCGGCTCCTGGATTAGCGTCTTAACCCAGGTGAGTGTGCACCCATCAAAGAACCCCTTCCATGAATCTAATGCAGCTCTGATCAGTGGGAAAATCCTCCGGTGCTCGGTCAAATATTAGCTGACAATGAAAAGAAAGCCGCTTGCCTCCCCCAGCATCCCAGAATAACAAGAAGGCAAGGAGACCAGAGTAGAGCGTTCCCAATTGGCAAACATTTGTAACATTTGATGTAGCATTTCCTGATTTTGGGGGGATATTTGGTCTCAACACTGCTCAGAACATTGAGTCTGGCTCCGACAGTTGTCGTGGCTGTGCCTGCTGAGTCTGTAACACTCAGACTCAGTGTCTGTAACACTCAGACCCAGGAGCAGACGTTTAAAGTGAGTAAAACAGTTATCTTTATTGACAATAACATGTAATTGTGTAATAATGATTAGGATCTGGCAACCCTGCAGGGGACAGAAAAGGGACAATGGTAGTATATGGAATAGTGACAGGGAGATTAACCCACTGTCTGTCTATGGCACGCCAGCGCGCCCGTCAGCTCATCTCCCTCTGGCGGTCAAGTTTTTTTTCAAGAAAATATTCAGTTTAGACATCACAAATTCCACAGGCTGTAACTTGAAAGTGGTAAGAGATACTGTCAATTAGAAAGATGTAGAATATGATCCAAAGTTTGAGATAGGAGTAAATTTACATATCTAATTTGCATAATGCAACGGCAGCCGTATCCATCCATCCATCCATCTTCTACCGCTTTTCCGGAGGTCCGGGTCGCGGAGGTAGCAGTTCAAGCAGAGAAGCCCAGACTTCCCTCTCCCCAGCCACCTGCTCCAGCTCTTCAGAGGGGATACCAAGGCGTTCCCAGACCAGCTGGGAAACATAGTCTCTCCACCGAGTCCTGGGTCTGCCCCGGGGTCTCCTCCCAGTGGGACGTACCTGAAACACCTCAAGTGGGAGGCGTCCAGGAGGCATCCTAATCAGATGCCCATACCACCTCAACTGACTCCTTTCAATGTGGAGGAGCAGCGTTTCTACTCTGAGCCTCTCCCGGATGACTGAGCTCCTCACCCTATCTCTGAGGGTGAGTCCAGCAATCCTACGGAGAAAGCTCATTTCAGCCGCTTGTATCCGCGATCTCGTTCTTTCGGTCATTACCCAAAGCTCGTGACCATAGGTGAGAGTAGGAACGTAGATTGACTGGTAAATCGACAGCTTTGCCTTAAAACTAAGCTCCCTCTTCACCACAACAGACCGGTACAACGTCCGCATCACTGCAGATGCTGCTCCAATCCGTCTGTCGATCTCTCGCTCCATTTTCCCCTCACTCGTGAACAAGACCCCAAGATACTTAAACTCCTCCACTTGGGGCAGGAGCCTGTCCCCAACCTGGAGAGGACAATCCACCTTTTTCCGGCTGAGGACCATGGACTCGGACTTGGAGGTGCTGATTCTCATCCCAGCCGCTTCACACTCGGCGGCAAACCGTCCCAGCAAGAGCTGTAGGTCATTGCTGGATGAAGCCAACAGGACAACATCATCTGCAAACAACAGAGATGAGATCCTGTGGTCACCAAGCATGACACCCTCCATTCCCTGGCTGTGCCTAGAAATCCTGTCCATAAAAATTATGAACAGGATCGGTGACAAAGGGCAGCCCTGGCGGAGTCCAACTCTCACTGGGAATGACTCCGACCGAGTGTTGGCAATACGAACCAAACTCTCACAACGGTCGTACAGAGACCGAATAGCTCGTAACAACAAGCCCGATACCCCATACTCCCGAAGCACCCCCCACAAAAATCCACGAGGGACGCGGTCAAATGCCTTCTCCAAGTCCACAAAACACATGTAAACTGGTTGGGCAAACTCCCACGAACCCTCAAGAATTCTCGAGAGGGTAAAGAGCTGGTCCGATGTGCCACGGCCAGGACGAAAACCACATTGCTCCTCCTGAATCCGAGGTTCGACCAATGGCCGGACTCTCCTCTCCAGTACCTTGGCATAGACCTTCCCGGGGAGGCTGAGGAGTGTGATCCCTCTAAAGTTGGAGCACACCCTCCGGTCCCCTTTTTTGAAGAGAGGAACCACCACCCCGGTTTGCCATGCCAAAGGCACTGCCCCCGACCTCCACGCAATGTTGCAGAGGCGTGTCAACCATGACAACCCAACAACATCCAGGGCCTTGAGGTACTCAGGGCGAATCTCGTCCACCCCCGGGGCCTGGCCACCAAGGAGATTTTTAACCACCTTGGCGATCTCAGCCCCTGTGATAGGCAAGTCATCCCCCTCGTCCCCAAACCCTGCTTCCTCTGTGGAACCCCCTCCTCATGGATCGTCACCTTATCGTGGTGGGGGGGTTTGCGTGCCCCAGTGATCCCAGGAGCTATGTTGTCCGGGGGCAATTTGCCTCTGATAGGGTCTCCCAAGACAAACTGGTCCTGGGTGAAGGGTCAGACTAAGAACGATCCAACAGACTCTCATGATAAATTGTATATCAAGGATTCAGTGTACCCCGCCCGGTATGGGGTTACCGGGGCCCCACCCTGGAGCCAGGCCTGGGGGAGGGGCTCGAAGGCTAGCGTCTGGTGGCCGGGTTTCCTCCCATGGGACCCGGCCGGGCTCAGCCCGAAGGAGTTACATGGGTCCGCCCTCCAGTGGGTTCACCACCTGCGGGAGGGATCATGGGGGTCCGGTGCTGTGTGGATTAGGTGGCGGTCAAAGGCAGAGACCTTGGCGGACTGATCCCAAGCTTTCTAAACTGGCTTTTGGTACGGCAGCCGTATCAAATTATATAACTTTCGGTCAAAAGTGGACTTTGGACATATTTACACAAAGGATGGTTTTGGGGTTTTTTTGTCTTCATTTTTGTTTTTTGTTTTTTTGTTAGCTTATCTTCAAAGTATATGAACCAGAAAATCAGTAGAATGTACACAAGCAAATGAATACATTGGACCTACCATGCACCATGCGTCTTCATTTGTCCATTTTCGTCATCCCCAGTCCTTATTTCGTCTTCTGCGGTCATGAACCGGGCTGGGCTGGTTTCATGGCATCTTTCTGTTCTGGGTTTAGTGTGTTTCTTGTATCCTTTTGAGTTCCATATGGGGTTTTATTGTTCAGTCTGTTCTGCTGTATTTTTGATGCTCTTCAGTTACGATTTGATCATGGGTCATTGTTTGTGTCATTTGTTATTATCCCGCAGTCTGTGTGGGTTTTTGTGTTATTTATTTCTAGTGGCCACGCCCCCCTCTTCTGCCTGCTACTGACAGGTGATCCCAATCTGTCATTATCTGCCTTCTCCCTGCTCAGGCTCACTCCCACGCACCTTCACACCGGCAATCACTCTGACCATTAGAGTCTGGCTACTTAAGCTCTGCCCGGCCAGTAGTGATTGCCGAATTACTGTACGCTCAGCGTCTGTCGTTGGATTACCCCGACTGTGGCTACTTGACTAGATGCCCTGCCTGCTATTTGGTACCGCATCGCTCAGCAGGTCATTAGTCTTGTTTTCTGTTCCTGTTCCTGTTCTTCACCATGGACTGTATTTGGACTAATTCGGACTGCTCCAGCCCCTGTGAGTACTGTATGCCTTGCCTTCCAGTCACGCCTGGAGGTTTCTCCTGGGCTCATTTATTTGTTCCTCCGCCACAGTTACGTCTGCTTGCACCTTGGGACTCTTTTTCTCCTATTAGTACTCACTAGTGTGCCATTGAGCATCCTTGCAGTTTTTCCTTATACTCCTGGTGTCATTTATCTATTTGTTTGTTGGACTGTATTCACTAATTGTTTAATAAATACGCACTAACCTTCCTCTGTGTCTGGGTTTAGTCTTTAATCCTCCGTCCGCTGTGTAAAAGCGCATGGGGACACGGCATCTGCCAGTCATTTTTGCTTTCTCTCCCACATCCAGAAACTCTCACATGTATGTTATGATTTATTCCACCTCAATTTCGGTTACATAACGCTGCCGACCCAGCACTATTGTTCTCTGTCATCATGTGCAGCTCCGTCGATGGCAGATGAAAGTGTATATGCTCCAGACCATCTTCTGCTGTCACAAAAGGTAAATATTTCACTTCAGAAGTTAAATAATCTCATATTAGAACCATAGTTGGCAAAATTTGGAGCAAATGCTTCCTCTGTGTGGAAATATATGTAGCGATGGAGCCTTTGTTTACATTCTCTTCTTTGGGTTCCTGGAAATGATGCTTGAGGCAGTTTGTTTGCATGAAGTCCTCCAGTCCTCCAGTGAAGAGCAGTAAGTTATACATGTCTGACATCTTGTCATTTGAAATGCTTGGTACAACTGGGTTTTCTGTGCTTTTTAGACACATGACGTGACAGGCTCAGAACTGCGCTAGGGACAGCAGGTGATGCTGATGTCTTATGACAGCCGGACAATAAAAGAGTTAATATAATTTGTATGCT
Source organism: Pholidichthys leucotaenia (assembly GCA_020510985.1). Lineage (NCBI taxonomy): Eukaryota > Metazoa > Chordata > Actinopteri > Cichliformes > Pholidichthyidae > Pholidichthys > Pholidichthys leucotaenia. The sequence continues at coordinate 275,347,724 of CM035840.1, read as the reverse complement.
TACAGGTTTCTTCTGGTGGAAGCAGCAGGGAATGGCAGCAGATCCAGTGATGATAGATGTCAGGGAACAAGTCCTTCAGTGCAGGTGAGTGGGTGGGGGAAAAGGCTGGCAAGGCCTGGCTGCTGGGGAAAAGGGGATGGTGATAATGATAATGAGTGGTGATATGCTGACTTACTTGAGGAGGTGATAGTGTGCACAGTCCAAGATAATCCAAATCCAATCCATTAGACAGTTTCCAGAGTCCAAAGACAGGCAGGGGTCACAGCACGGCAGGCTAGGACAGATTAGGCAGACAAATCCAAATAACATACAGTCACAGGGTTAAGAGACAGGCAAGGGTCAGATTATGGCAGAATAAATCACAAGGGAGAATCAGGATAATCACAAGGCATGATACAGGCAGGCTGAAGATCAGATGCGACCAGGCAGAGGAATGGGAGAGTTTCCTATTTATCATCTCCCACTGATTGACGGCAGGTGGTGCTTGCAGCTGAAGGGAGAGGGGCGCAATCAGCGGGGAGAGAGGGAGGCAGGCAGGCAGATCAGACAGGAACCCTTACACAGTGATTCTTTGCTAGTGTTCACTGCTTGGTGAACCAAAAAGAACTGCAGTGACATGTGTTACAACCATTTGCAAATGTGTTACAACCATTTACAAATGTTTACAACTATTCTGCAAATGTTTAATACATTCTCTGTGACAAGAAAAAATAGTTTGGGACCTTGAAAACGGTTTGCAAACTGTTTGGCAACCTTTTGCGAAACCTGACAAAACTCCTAAAATTGCCACATTTGCCAGCATTCACCGCTCCGTGAGACATTCACCTTGTAGCATCTTGGGCTAGCCATCCAAGATTGGGATAGTACTTTGGAGGTTGACGTGGTTAGCTTATACAGTATTTGCAGTTAGCTATTCACTTATTCAGGGTTATTTCTGTGCTTTTTGTGCCCCACAGTCCAGTCATATCCTTTCAACCAGAAATACAATACATCCTTGTTGCTGATAATGCCAAAATCCAAGCTAGCCAGAAAACCCTTGTCATCATCAACCTTACCATGTCTTCTTTCTCAAATGTGGTTGCCTTGAGATGCGGTGTCTTCACTCTCACCCATCATATAGGTCTACTTCTAACAACTTCCTCACTGATATCTGCATTACTTGAGGCAAAATTAGCAACAGCAGTAGAAAAGTTTCTAACCTTAAGGCATTTGGATGCACTTTTCCACCAGTCCTTTGCTTTTTGTCCTTCTTTCTGATAGCAGTTTACTCATTGATTTTCCACCTGGATTTGGGAGTTTCTTGAGTGACTCCAAAACAGGGTCTGGGATATATCCAAGTTGACCACAGTTGCAGGGAGAATTATATGAAACTGTTTAGTAAACCATAGTCAATCATACTAAAACAGCCTCCCACCCACTCCCTTCTGGGCCAGTAACTGCTCATTACGGGTATACTGATCAAGGCACCTACCCATCGATTGCACGTTCTTCCCTCCCACTATAGGTGGTTTATCAACCCAATTGTCCAGCGGTCCACTGGAAAACCTCCGAGCCTAACCCTGTATTTTTCTTAAATTACACTTAAATAAAATTAATCAAATTTTTCACACGATATTACAGTGTGGGTTGGGGACAGGCTTCTGCCCCAAGTGGAGGAGTTTAAGTATCTTGGGGTCTTGTTCACGAGTGAGGGGAGAATGGAGCGAGAGATCGACAGACGGATTGGAGCAGCATCTGCAGTGATGCGGACGTTGTACCGGTCTGTTGTGGTGAAGAGGGAGCTTAGTTCTAAGACAAAGCTGTCGATTTATCAGTCAATCTACGTTCCTACTCTCACCTATGGTCACGAGCTTTGGGTAATGACCGAAAGAACGAGATCGCGGATACAAGCGGCTGAAATGAGCTTTCTCCGTAGGATTGCTGGACTCACCCTCAGAGATAGGGTGAGGAGCTCAGTCATCCGGGAGAGGCTCAGAGTAGAACCGCTGCTCCTCCACATTGAAAGGAGTCAGTTGAGGTGGTATGGGCATCTGATTAGGATGCCTCCTGGACGCCTCCCACTTGAGGTGTTTCAGGCACGTCCCACTGGGAGGAGACCCCGGGGCAGACCCAGGACTCGGTGGAGAGACTATGTCTCCCAGCTGGTCTGGGAACGCCTTGGTATCCCCTCTGAAGAGCTGGAGCAGGTGGCTGGGGAGAGGGAAGTCTGGGCTTCTCTGCTTGAACTGCTGCCTCCGCGACCCGGACCTCCGGAAAAGCGGTAGAAGATGGATGGATGGATGGATGGATGGATATTACAGTGATCTAGTCAACAGTCTATTAAAACTGTCAAATATTAGAAAATGATGGATGTTGGCATTGCACACACCTGCTGGCTCATCCAGGTCTGGTAATAGCTTGTTTCCCAGTAGGGCAGACTAATCCCACTCTGCAACAGCCCAGAAGTCCAGTGGTTTAAAAAAAAAAAAAAAAAAACTGACCCAAATTTTGTTCACTTAAGGAGAGGATAGATAAATAAATGATGCTAATTATGTGCACTTGTCTGTTATTCATTCATTCATTCATTCATTCATCTTCTTACTTGTACTTTATGGACAGTGGCGGGCCTGGAGCCTGTTCCAGCATCTTTGGGCGTGAGGCAGGTACACCCTGGTCAGATCACCAATGAATGAATGAATGAATGAATGAAAGATCAGGTAAGGAACTATGATGGATTTTTATTAAAACAGTCCATCAAGATAGGGGGACTGAGAAATTCTAACCCCAGCGTAGAAACAGGCATACATATATGTGTTCATGCCATTTAAATGCGGTGCTGAAATAGCAGTTGACAATGCACTGCTGATTTCAGACCTGTTTTTTGATAAGGTGCATTATCAGTCCCCTCCTACAACCACAAGTCACAGGCACAGTCAGTTCCTTATTAAGTGGCCAGGGTGCACAGTAGAAAACCAGACAATGCACTGACAGAAACTAATGAAAGCACAGGTGCAAGATGCAACAGATGATGCAAATGAATGTGGTAGATTGCTGTAATAGGGCCCTTAGTCTGTGTCAGATCTAAATCCATAACAGCAATTGATCCACTGGTCTTTGGCCAGACTCTTCTCATGGCATTACACAAGCAAATTAATTAGCCAAATAAAACATTGATTAGAAATTGATCTTTATCTTTTCTATATTGTTTCTTCAAATGTGGGTCAACGAATCAGGTAAAATGTCAGGGACTGGTGAGACAAGGCTGCTAAAGGCCTGCAGGTTTCTACATGATGAATAATGTAAGTCATGTCTCATGCTGAGCTGTTAGGTGTGTGACATGCAATATCTTGACTGACCTGTTCATGGCCTTTTCTGTGTAGCTAGCTCACACATCAACATAGTGTAATCTTTCGTCAAGCTAAATGCTGAGAATAACTTACATTTCTGTGAGTAAGGGCATGTTAATGAATGAAGAAAAGGGCACGTCGTTTCATTTCCAAAGATATTTCTTGCTGAAGTCAGCACATTGCATCTATTGGTGAAGCATCATCATACGAAAAAAATGGACCAATTAGGTCAATCCACTGATCAGATGGGAAAGGCCCCAGCTGGCCAAAGTACAAATTACTTAAGGGACTTGAAAATCAAAGATACATTCTGGTCTGGGGCAAAAGCACAGCCTTTTATTTCAGATGCTTATACAATTAGATTTGTCAGGGAAAAAAAGCTCTTTAAAGCTTTTAAAGACATCGGTTCGACACGCACTATGGTCCCATGCACCTAGAATGACACAGAGAAAGACTAGGATGGTTGAAACGTTATGGATTTTTCCGATAATCCACCGGCCCCACTGATACAGTGGTCCACTGAGATTTGTCTTGATATGCCCAACGATCACATCTCAGTGCAGTTACAAACTGATGCAGTTTATGGCTTTAGTGGGACTTTTATTTATTATTTTTATTGGTCCGACCACCAATTTTGAGTGGTATAATACAGATTTTTTTTTTATATATATATATATATATATACAGTATCTCACAAAAGTGAGTACACCCCTTACATTTTTGTAAATAATTTATTATATCTTTTCATGGGACAACACTGAAGATATGACACTTTGATACAATGTAAAGTAGTCAATGTACAGCTTGTATAACAGTGTAAATTTGCTGTCCCCTCAAAATAACTCAACACAGCCATTAATGTCTAAAGCACTGGCAACAAAAGTGAATACACCCAAAAGTGAAAATGTCCAAATTGTGCACAAAGCATCAATATTTTGTGTGACCACCATTATTTTCCAGCACTGCCTTAACTCTCTTGGGCATGGAGTTCACTAGAGCTTCACAGGTTGCCACTGGAATCCTCTTTCACTCCTCCATGACGATATCATGGAGCTGGTGGATGTTAGAGACCTTGCGCTCCTCCACCTTCCATTTGAGGATGCCCCACAGATGCTCAATAGGGTTTAGGTCTGGAGACATGCTTGGCCAGTCCATCACTTTTACCCTCAGTTTCCTTAGCAAAGCAGTGGTCATCTTGGAGGTGTGTTTGGGGTGGTTATAATGTTGGAATACTGCACTGTGGCCCAGTTTCTGAAGGGCTGCTTCATATCACAGTACATGTTGGCATTCATAGTTCCCTCAATAAACTGTAGCTCCCCAATGCCGGCGGCACTCATGCAGCCTCAAACCATGACACTCTCACCACCATGCTTAACTGTAAGCAAGACTCACTTGTCTTTGTACTCCTCACCTGGTTGCCACCACACACGCTTGACGCCATCAGAATCAAATAAGTTTATCTTGGTCTCATCAGACCATAGGACATGGTTCCAGTAATCCATGTCCTTAGTCTGCTTGTCTTCAGCAAACTGTTTGCTTTCTTGTGCATCATCTTTAAAAGGGGCTTCCTTCTGGGACGACAGCAATGCAGACCAATTTGATGCAGTGTGCGGTGTATGGTCTGAGCACTGACAGGCTGACCCCCCACCCCTTCAACCTTTGCAGCAATGCTGGCAGCACTCATACATCTATTTTCAAAAGACAGCCTCTGGATATGACGCTGAGCACGTGCACTCAACTTCTTTGGTCGACCATGGCCAGGCCTGTTCTGAGTGGAACCTGTCCTGTAAAACCGCTGTATGGTCTTGGAAACCGTGGTGCAGCTCAGTTTCAGGGTGTTGGCAATCTTCTTATAGCCTAGGCCATCTTTATGTAGAGCCACAATTCTTTTATTCAGATCCTCAGAGAGTTCTTTGCCATGAGATGCCATGCTGAACTTCCAGTATGAGACAGTGTGAGAGCGATAACACCAAATTTAACACACCTGCTCCCCATTCACGCCTGAGACTTTGTAACACTAACGAGTCACATGACACCAGGGAGGGAAAATGGATATCTGGGCACAATTTGGACATTTTCACTTAGGGGTGTGCTCACTTTTGTTGCCAGCAGTTTAGACATTAATGGCTGTGTGTTGAGTTATTTTGAGGGGACAGCAAATTTACACTGTTATACAAGCTGTACACTGACTACTTTACATTGTATCAAAGTGTCATATCTGTCATACTGTATCTTCAGTGTTGTCCCATGAAAAGATATAATAAAATATTTACAAAAATGTGAGGGGTGTACTCACTTTTGCGAGATATTGTATGTAATATATATTTTAGAATGTCTAATATGGTATGCTGAGTAACATTTTGCACAGGTGCACGATTATCAGTATTACTTGCATTCATGGAGTTGCTATTTTTTCCCAGCCAGCATGTCCGTGTGGGCTCCACCAAAGGTTAAAACTGGGTTGTCTTATGGGTCCCATGTGGGTTTGTTTGCAGGTTCCATGTTGGCCCCATCTGTGTTTGCCCACATGGACTTTACCTGTTTACCTACTTTCAACTTATTTTCTCATAAATTTGCTATTTTCTTGTAAATTTGTGACTTCTTCCATATAAATTTGTTACATTTTTCTTGAAAATTTGAAACTTTTTCATAAAATTGCAACTATTTTTTAGTGTAAACTTTTTCCTCATGAATTCAGGAGTTTTGTTCTTGTAAATTTGCAACTCTTTCCCATAAATGTGTTAGTTTTTCTTGTAAAATTGTGACTTTTTTCTTGCCAGTTTGCTAACTTGTAATTTTGGAATTTTCTCATAAATTTGTCACTTTTTTTTTACTGTAATCCTGCAACCTTTTTTTTCTCTCATAAATTTGTTACTTTTTTCCTTCCCAAGAAATTTGTGACATTTTTCTTGTAAATTTGCAACTTTTTTCTTATAAATTTTCTATTTATTTGTTTATATTTGCTATGTTTTTGTTCATTTGAAACTTTTTCTAATTTTTTCCTCACAAATTTATGGCTGTTTTCTTTTAAATTTGCCAAATTTTTTTTGTAAATCTGTAACTATTTTAAGTAATTTAACTTTTTTCCTCCTAACTTTTCAATTTTTTTTCTCATAAATTTACAGCTTTTTTGCCATAAATTTGCTATTTTTTGTAATTTTTAACTTTTTCTCATAAATTTCTACATTTTTCCTAATAAATTTGTGACATTTTTCTCATAAATTTTCATATTTTTTCTCATACATTTGCAACTTTTTTCTTATAAATTTGTGACTTTTTTTTTTATAGCGTTGTTTCCCTATATGTGCCAAATCGTGTCTGTACCACCATGAGCGAAACGAGGGTCTGTATAAATGACCTCCCCTCCGTTCTGTGTTGTGTGTGCGTGTATAAATAAAGCCTGTTTCATCAAAGTCATCTCTTCTTATTGTGTGAACCCTTGCAGCATCACACTAAGTTTGAGGGTTTTTTTTTAAAAAAGCTTATACTGTGGGAATCCCTCTCAGTATATTTACACTCAGACTTAAAGACAAAAAGGAATCGTCATGGGGGTGTTTTGTGTGGATGTTGGGGTGGTGTGTTGATGTGAGCAGTGACAAAGAGAATGGGAATTACAAAGGCTTTGATGTTAAGGCAGCACACAGAGAAGGCTGACCGAGTGGTATTATTTAAGAGCAGAGGTGCCTGAGATCTGTTACTCTTTTGTTGCTTGTGTTTCTAGAGAAATGTGGGAGAGAGTTGAATAAAGCCTGATATGATCTGGACCTCTCTGCCTGGTTATTCCTCTCTCCACAGTGGTGACCCTTGACACACAATGGAATGCGAGGCGAACACCCCGGAGATGACCCGGACGGGAAGTGGCAGCAAAGCGTGCGCCATTTCGGTCAAACTCCCAGACTTTTGGCTACACGACCCGAAGTCTTGGTTCCTCCACACCTGGATGCAGCTAAACTGGCCAGAGCGTGCAAGGAGTTTGCCAACTTGGAAAAGTTGGGCATCATCAGACGCTCAAACAGTCCATGGGCATCCCCGCTACATGTGGTTCCTAAGGTCGAGGGATCGTGGCGACCGTGTGGAGATTTCAGCAAATTAAACAATGCCACAGCGCACGACCGCTACCCCATCCCTCATATTCAGGATTTTACTGTTCACCTCACCGGGGCATGCATTTTTTCCAAGATAAACCTGGTCCACGGTTACCACCAGGTCTCGGTGCACGCTGAGGACATACCTAAAATGGCAGTAATAACCCCGGTTGGCCTGTTTGAGTTTTTACGCATGCCTTTCAGGTTAAAAGGTGCGGCACAGACATTCCAACGCATGATGGATGCTCAGGACAGTTTTCCAGAGGTTGGAGGAGCACGGGTTAATAATCAGTCTGGCGAAGTGCCAGTTCGGGGTGGCGGGGATCGATTTTTTGGGCCACTGCATCTCACCGGAGGGTGCAATACCCTTGCCGGACAAGGTGTGCGCCGTGGCAAATTTTCCCCAGCCTCAGACGGTCAGGGCGCTGCAGGAGTTTTTGGGGATGGTTAACTTCTACAATCGTTTCCATCCCCGCGCAGCCCAGTTCATGCAGCCGTTGTACGCAGCGCTTAAGAAACGGAGGTCGGTGGACAGAGTCGACTGGACTCCTGAGCGGGAGCAGGCATTTTCTGAGGTTAAAACAGCTCTGGCAAACGCCGCACTGCTGGCACACCCAGACCTGGCGGCTCGGATAGCGCTCACTACCGACGCCTCGGACGTGGCCATAGGGGCCGTCGTGGAGCAGCACATCACCGGTTCTTGGCAGACGCTCACCCTTTTTAGCAGGTCTTTGCGCGACAGTGAGCGTAAATACAGCGCGTTCGACAGAGAGTTACTGGCTCTCCACCTGGCCATACGTCACTTCCAGTTCTGGCTGGAAGGGCGCACCTTCACTGCATTTGTGGACCACAAGCCACTAACGTACACGATGGCCAAGGTTTCAGAACCATGGTCGGGCCGGCAGCAGAGACAGCTGGCCGCGATCTTGGAGTTTACAACCGACATTCAGCATGTGGCCTGTAAACTCAACGTGGTGGCGGACTGCCTCTCGCACGCATTAGTGGCCCCAGTCTATGTGGGGATAGATTACACGGCCATGGCCGCTGAACAGATCGGAGATGCGGACATTTGCACGCTCCAGTCTGGACCAACAGGGTTAAGGCTGGAGAGCAGAGTACTAGAAGAAGGGGGGCCCCCCCATTCTGTGACGTCTCCATGGGCCGCCCGCGCCCGGTGGTCCCACGCGCTTGGCGCCACCGCGTTTTTGAGTTGGTTCACTCCCTGGCACACCCAGGAGTGCGCGCGTCAGTCAAAATGGTGGGAGCGAAGTTCGTCTGGCCGAGCCTGCGCAAACAGGTGAAAGAGCGGGCTGCAGCCTGCGTAGCGTGCCAGCGAGCCAAAGTGCACAGGCACACAAAGGCCCCCTTGGAGCCATTCCATATCCCTGCTAAGCGGTTCGACCACATTCACATAGACCTCGTGGGCCCCCTCCTGCCATCACAAGGGTTCACACACCTCCTGACAGTGGTGGGCCGCACCACGCGCTGGCCCGAAGCAGTCCCGCTAGCTTCCACCGTGTCCGCAGAAGTTGCACATGCTTTTTTGATGACATGGGTGGGACGTTTCAGCGCCCCTTTGGATATCACGTCCAATCGGGGCCCGCAATTTGTTTCCGACCTCTGGTCCACCATGGCCCGGAGCCTGGGCGTCTCACTTCATTGCACGATCGCGTACAACCCACAGGCCAATGGGTTATGCGAGCGTTTCCATAGATCACTTAAAGCAGTGCTCAGGGCTTCGCTTACGGATGCAAATTGGGTGGACTGGTTGCCATGGATTCTATTAGGATTGCGTTCAGCACCGAAGGAGGATTTGGCAGCCTCCCCAGCAGAGCTGGTTTTTTCCCAGTCGCTGCGGCTCCCAAGGGAATTTTTGCTGGACAGCCACGCGCCGAACACCGATCCATCCCCACTTTCACCACGTAGCGCAGTGGCAGGGATGGTACCCGGTCCGGTCCACCACTGTTTTCAATGTGCTTTTGTGCCAAAGGCCTTGAAGGATGCGGCGTTCGTATTTGTCAGGTATGATGCCCACCGGACCCCCTTGCGCCCATCCTACGATGGCCCGTTCAGAGTGCTGGAACCCAGGGAGAAACATTTTGTGTTAGACTTGGGGGGGGAGCAGAGAAACAGTCTTTATAGACAGGCTTAAGCCCACTTTCGTGTTATCAGACGAGCAAGTGGTGTTGGCCCGAACTCCTCGGCGTGGATGACCCCCACTGAGAACTCCCCAGGTACATGACTCGTCAGATCAGTCACAAGGGCATGCTAATGATGTTTTTCCCCCTCCCAATGTCCCCCCACAGACGGACGCACCTCCAACCTCAAAGCTGCAGACCCCACGTTACAGCCGCTACGGACATAAGCTGAAGCCCAAAGGACATGAGGGTCAAGGCTCAGTCTGAGTCTGGGAGTCTGGGGGGGCGGTGTGGGAATTCCTCTCAGTATATTTACACTCAGACTTAAAGACAAAAAGGAATCATCATGGGGGGTTTGTGTGTGGATGCGGGGGTGGTGTGTTGATGTGAACAGTGACAAAGAGAATGGGAATTACAAAGGCTTCGATGTTAAGGCAGCACACAGAGAAGGCTGACCGAGTGGTATTATTTAAGAGCAGAGGTGCCTGAGATCTGTTACTCTTTTGTTGCTTGTGTTTCTAGAGAAATGTGAGAGAGAGTTTAATAAAGCCTGATATGATCTGGACCTCTCTTGCCTGGTTATTCCTCTCTCCACAATACCTTAGTTTTAGCTCCAGTGGACATTAATATGGGCTGCAATTCTACAGAATTAACAGCCAATGTTACCATCACATCACTATACACGGAATACAAGAGAAATATGTATTCTCGTGCACATTTTGGATGATTGTACCTTGCATTTTACAGTCTGCATAGCTGATGCAAGGGTTGCAGGCAGTGCAAGTCTGAGCTTGGTGCTGTGCCCCTAGCTAAAGCAGGCTTCCATTAGCATAATAGTATACATCTCCTGGTTTAATTCAAACATTGACATTGCACAAACGTAATGGGAAATTAAAAATGCACAAGTCTGTCTCTGATTAAGTGAACAAATAGTTATCATGAATCCAGTTAGCATCATTTGTATTCTTCTGTCTAATCCTAATGTAAAACAAGTGCTCAACACACCCAAAATGTTTTGGCTGTGGATAAGGTTGCTATTTAATTGCAGCTTTAATTTAATTAAATCAACACTCTTTCAGATGCTTTCTCTTCAGAATTACAGATTGGTAATATATCACCAATGCCAGAGAGACCCATAAATGCTCCAGAGAACCATCCTGCTGTATAAATGCCCTGACATGCACATTTTGAACATTCCCTCATCTGGAAGCTGGCCCACGAGAAAAGAAAACAGCGCTGTTTACAGTTTCATAAGTGGCACCCTGTTTTATGTGTTTCCATGATAACCCATGCCTGTGAGCAGTGACCTACCTGCACGCTGTGTGCGAGCAAGTAAATCCTTATAATGGCTCCATATTAAGGTGTGATCATAAACACGGCATGAAGCGAAAGGGAAAAATGTGACTGATGGATGTTGTTCAAGGACATATTCATGATCATCTAACCATAATGCCCTCAGTACTCCAAATAATCTCTCCTATTAGTGTGGCCACACGGCTGGGGCATGTACAGTCATGGATCTTTAACTCTGGTATAGTAGCATGGCTTTGTTCCCCTCCTATACTGCAAGTGGCTGCTGTCTTCAGCAGGATCTCTGTCATCCCTGTCTCTTGGTATCAGCAATCAAAGCCAACAGCAAACAGAGGTTAAATAGGTCAAAAATCCACCCAGCGAAGCAACAAACCCCAAGGTCCTCGGTTTTATGCAACGCTGTCTCTCCTGAAACCAAACAGATGTTTTATGTAGAGGGGAAAGGGGGGAATTAATTGATCCAAGCCAAGAGAAGTTTCCCAAATGCCGGCCTGATAATAGGGGACCCGTCATCATTAGGATTGATGGCACCAATTTATTATTAATGATTCGTAAAATGAGATCCAGTAGACCCCATTTTAAATACATTTTCCATTACGGAGGAGCTGACAGGCAACACTGCTGATTTCACTGCCACAGCCTTTCACTGTCTCTCTGTTCTCCCTCTGAAATACTGTATCCCTACTTCACCCATTGCAACATCTCACTTTGGTGATGCTTGGATTGTCCCAAATTGAAAGCATTTGTTTTAAAGCTTTGAGGTGAGTTTCAAGCCTTTGTCATGGAGCTGTGATATAAAGGTGCTCTGTTTTGTTTGAAACCACTGGATGCGATGTTTTATGGTACATCCCAAGAGACCCCCCCTCCGGCCCCCGCATGAAATGTCCCCCGTTGGCCTGAGACTGTGCAGCCATCTGCTTTGATATAATATTCTGTCAATCAAACTGCCATCATTATAAAAAGGGTGTCACAATATGAATATAAATCCTGAGATATTCTTTCAGCTTGTTAAGTAATTTATGCAAATTGTGAATCAGAATATCTCAGCTCTTCTTTGGTTAGGAAGAAAATGATAAAAGTACTGATGAAATCAGCGTGTAACTAATACAGTAGTGCAGATCATTTCCTGCACTGCAGCGATACGGTAACGTCTGGCCTGACATGTTTGTGCACTGGCGTCCAAAATGCCTTGCATGCATGCTTAGACAGTAACCGTGATCCAAATGGATGCAAAATTAGGGTTGGATGAAACCACCCATACTTGCTGAGACATTGCACTTGATTTAAATACAGACAGCATTTAAACCGCCTGTGGGTTCCACAATAAATTATTACACAGGCTCCTAAACTAGACATCTACCTTCTTACAGTAGATAAAGCTTCCATTCCCAAAATACCATTAGCAACGCCTAGAGTGCGCTTAATAATTGATGACTTGAGCATCCATGATAATTAAGAGTTAAGTGCACGTGTAGAGGTGTGCATGTGAACTAAAAAAAAAGAGGTCTGGGTGAGAATCGTTCCGTTTCCACAGCCTCAGTTTGCGTGTGGTCGCACTCCCGTTAAACAGGCGGTGATTCCTGTTGAGCTGTGAAAACATCCTGGGTGGCTTGCCACTCATCCTCCTTTCCACTCATGCTGATGTAAGGGGAGTTCTAGGAAGCCATTACTCTAGATTACTCTCATTTTCTTGGCACTGCAGCTGAGAGGCTGCTTTTCCTGGGCTTTAAGCTGCAAACGTATAACTTTCTGAATGTTGCCACTTTCTGCAGCAGCAAGAAGTTCATAGCTATGTGTCACACTTTTAGGTGACGCTCAAAACTGGGCCCATTTACTGATATAAAAAGGAAGATTGACATAACGCACGGCTCAGGAGACGCACACACACAGGCTCAGAGTAGTTCAAATAGTTTATTAACAACGGGCGTGAATGAGTGCGTGTCTGCGGGGTGTAAATGTGTTGGTGGCGGTGTCCGCTTCAGACACAGAGGCAGGTGACCGTACAGCCGGGCAACCCTATGGAGAAGGCACAGGGAGAGGGTGACAGGCATACACCAACACAGGAGGGATTATGGCAAGAGAAGGACTTACTTGGATGACAGGTCAGCTGGCACAGCAAGGGACGAAACCCGGGAGACAGCCACCTGGAGAGCTCGGTGCAACAGCGAGGAATGGGCGTTGGAGAGAAGACGTCCGCCGCCGCCGGGAAATCCACCTGTGCACAGGGGAGCAGACTGGAGAGAGAAGGTAAGGCTTCTTACCCAAATAATTGCGCTGAAGATTGTAGATGACTCACAACGGTGAGGAACGAAGTCTGACGGCTTCAGGCCGAGCCTCCGGGCGAGGCGGCTTTTATCCTTCGCCGCTGATGAGGATCAGGTGTGTGAGCAGGTGGCGCCGCTGATGAACGGCGCGGCGTGACAGTACTCCCCCCTCTAGCAGCGCCTCCTGGCGATGGCTTATCCGGGTGCGCTCGGTGGAAGTCCGCGATGAGCGATGGGTCCAACACAAACGACGAGGGTACCCACTGTCGATGCTCGGGCCCATAGCCCTCCCAGTCCACCAAGTACTGCAACCCACGACCCCGGCGTCGAGAGTCCAGGATGGAAGCGACAGACCAGGCCGGATGGCCATCAATCATCCGGGGCGCGGGTTGCGCAGCAGGAGGGGGGCAAAGGGGGTCGGTGACTGCCAGCTTCACCTTCGACACGTGGAAGGTGGGATGGATGCGGAGGGAGGGGGGAATAGCCACGCGCACAGCCACCGGGTTGATGATCCGGGTGATGGGATAGGGACCCATGAAGCGCTGTGCCAGCTTTCTCCTCTCGCCTTTTAGGGTGACGTCCTGGGTGGAAACGTAGACACGTTGCCCAACTCTGTACGCCGGGGCAGGTCTTCTATGCCGGTCCGCCACAGTCCTGTTGCGCTCCGCTGTGCGTAAAAGCGCCTTGCGCGCGGCAGCCCAGATGGAGCGGAACTGCCTGAGATGTGCTCTAACCGAGGGGATGGTCACCTCACTCTCCTGCTCTGGAAACAGCGGGGGGTCGTAACCCAGGGACGCCTTGAATGGAGACATCCCCGTAGCAGAAGAGCGAGCGGTATTATGAGCATACTCGACCCAGGCGAGATGGTTGCTCCAGGACGTTGGTTTAGATGAGGTCACACAGCGGAGCGCAGCCTCCAGCTCCTGGTTGGTCCGCTCACACTGCCCGTTGGACTGGGGGTGATGGCCGGAGGAGAGGCTCACCTTGGCTCCGATGGCGTTACAGAACGACCTCCAAACCTCGGATGAAAATTGGGGACCCCGGTCCGAGACCACGTCCACCGGAATCCCGTGCAGCCTGACCACGTGTTGGACAAGGAGATCCGCCGTCTCCAGGGCAGTAGGGAGACCTCGCAGGGGGACGAAGTGCGCCGCCTTGGAGAAACGGTCCACGATGGTCAGGATGGAGTCAAAGGAGTTGGAAACGGGGAGACCGGTGACGAAATCCAACGCGATGTGCGACCAGGGCCTGCCAGGAACGGGCAGGGGCTGGAGCAGACCCGCTGGAGGGGCGTTTCCCGACTTGCAGGTGGCACAGATAGGGCAAGCCCGGGCGTAGCGGGCCGCGTCCCTCCGCAGGCCTGGCCACCAAAAGGACCGTTGGAGGAGGTTGATCATCCGGGAGGTGCCGGGATGACAGGTGAGCCGGGAGGTGTGGAGCCAGTGGATGACCTCTCCTCGGACCGCAGATGGCACGAACAGTCTTCCTTCCGGTCCGCCGCCAGGATCAGGTTCCACCTCCTGCGCCTTCCGGATCTTGCTCTTGATGTCCCAAGAGATGGCACCCACGACGCACGACCTGGGCAGGATGGTGTGGGGCGTCTCCTCAGCCCCCACGGGGGTAAACTGCCTAGAGAGGGCATCAGGCAGGCCGTTCTTGGAGCCTGGCCTGAAGGTGATGGTAAAATGGAACCTGGCGAAGAACAAAGACCAGCGCGCCTGGCGGGCGTTCAGGCGCTTGGCAGATCGTAAATATCCTAAGTTCTTGTGGTCCGTCAGGACCACGAACGGCAGGTCCGCCCCCTCTAGCCAGTGGCGCCACTCCTGTAAGGCGAGTTTGATGGCCAGGAGCTCTCTGTCCCCCACATCGTAGTTCCTCTCCGCCGGGGACAAGCGCTGGGAGAAGAAGGCACAGGGTCGTTTGGCGCCATCGTCCGGTGACCGCTGGGATAGAACTGCTCCCACTCCCGTGTCCGAGGCATCCACCTCCACTATGCACTGCAGCGCGGGGTCGACCTGGCGAAGAACCCGGGAGGAGGAGAATTCCGCCTTCAGCGCCTTAAAGGCAGCAGCGACCTCCTCTGTCCACCGGAAAGGGACCTTCGGGGACGTGAGGCGGGTCAGTGGTCCGACGATCGAGCTGAAGTTGGGCACAAAGCGGCGGTAGAAATTGGCGAAGCCAACAAATTGTTGCACCTGCTTCCGGGATGCGGGAGTAGGCCACTCCACCACCGCCTTCACCTTCTCTGGGTCTGGAAGCACCTGGTCTTGAGAGATGATAAATCCCAGGAAGGATGTGGTCCTAGCGTAGAATTCGCACTTCTCAGCCTTCACGTAGAGCCGATTCTCCAGCAGTCTTTGGAGGACCCGCCTCACATGGACCTGGTGCTCGTCCCTGGACCTGGAGAAGATAAGGATGTCGTCCAGGTAGACGAACACGAAGAGGCCGATGAAATCCCGGAGGACATCGTTGATGAGGCGCTGAAAGACGGCAGGAGCGTTGGTTAACCCGAACGGCATGACTAGGTATTCAAAGTGGCCGTTCGGGGTACGGAAGGCTGTCTTCCATTCATCTCCCTCCCGGATCCTGACGAGGTGGTAAGCGCTGCGTAGATCCAGCTTGGTAAACCAGGTCGCCCCCTGGAGGGAGTGGAAGGCAGTGTCCATGAGGGGCAGGGTGTAACGGTCCCTCTCAGTGATGTCGTTGAGCGCACGGTAGTCTATGCAGGGGCGGAGGGACCCGTCCTTTTTCCCGACGAAGAAGAACCCTGCCCCCATGGGTGACGACGATGGGCGAATTATCCCAGCGCTCAGTGATTCCTTCAGGTAGGTGTTCATTGTCTCCTTCTCTGGCGCAGACAGGCTGTAGAGCCGACCAGAAGGTAAGGGGGCCCCCTGGCGGAGGTTGATGGCACAGTCATAGGGCCAATGAGGGGGAAGAGACATAGCTTTCGCCTTGCTGAACACCATACCCAGGTCGTGAAATTCCGGAGGCACCAGAGACAGGTCCGGAGGTGCTGCGTCCGCCACAGGGGGGGAAGCGGACGGGGAGCAGGCAGCGGACTGAAGGCAGGTGCCCATACAAAACGTGCTCCATGCCGCTACCCCAGCTGACTTCCAGTCCAGGACAGGGTTGTGGAGGCGTAGCCAGGGATACCCCAGGATGACAGGCGACACAGAGTTGGGCAGGACGTAGAAAACCATCTCCTCCCGGTGGTTCCCTGAGATGATGACCGGGACGGGGACGGTCTGATGTGAGACTCTCCCAAGGGAGGCACGAGAGAGATTGACCAGGGAGATGGGGTTTCTCAGTGCCTGACAGCGGATGCCCAATCGGGTTGCCAGGCTTTGTGAAATGAAGCTGCCTTCTGCGCCCGAATCCACCAGTGCGTGGGTGAGATGCCCAGTGGGGTTGTGGCAGAAACGGATGGGCAGCTTCAATTGGGTGAGGGGATTTGGCCGATTGACGTCCGTGAGGCCCCCTACAGTGACTCGCGGACCCCGCCGTTTGGCTTCAGCGGACAAAGCTCCACCGTGTGCTGATTGTCTCCGCAATACATGCAGAGACCCAACTCACGGCGGCGTTGTCTCTCTGCCGGGGAGAGCTTTGTCCAGCCCGTCACCATCGGCTCCGACTCCTCGGGGCGCGATGGTGGCGGCGTCGCCAGGGGGCGAGCTTGGGGCAGGCGCAGCGAGGCTCCCCGAGGGCGAGAAGTAGACGACTTCCGTCCTGAGGAGCACTCGCGCAGCCTGTTGTCCAAGCTAATGGCTAGTGAGGTTAGCTCCGCTAGCGTTCCGGGGACATCCCGTCCAGCCAGTTCATCCCTCAGATCGTCATTGAGGCTGCGGAGGAACAGGCCACAGAGGGAACGTTCGTCCCAGCCCAATTCCTCCGCTGCTACCCGGTAGTCGATAGCATAGTCCGCGGCTGACCGGCTTCCCTGCTGGAGAGCGAGAAGCCGATCGACCTGGACCGTCTCGGTGCGAGAATGGTCGAACACCTCCAGGAAGCGCCTCACGAACTCGGCATAGGTGAGGGTGGCATAACTGGGTCTCGCCATTATAGCGTAGGCCCAGGTTAAAGTGCGCCCCTCCAGGAGGTTACCTATGTAGCCGATTCGGCTGTGATCTGAGGGAAAGTCCCCGGGCACACGGTCGAACACGGACTCACACTGCATCACAAACCCCCGCGCTCCGCCGAGCTTTCCGCTAAAGCGAGCGGGGGTCGGAATTGGTGTGAGACGGGCCGGTGCCACTGGAGCTGGCTGAACGGCCGCAGGAACAGCAGGAGCTGCGCCACCCTGGGGAGCCGGGGGGAACGGCTGCTGGGGGTCCAGACGGTCCAATCGGTTTGTTATTGCTACTAATTGGTTCAGGATCACCTGTTGTTGATAAGCGATCTGATCTACTCGAACCTCGAGAGTGGTAAGACGGTGTGCGAGCCCGCCGTCTGCCGAGCCGCTCGGCTGAAGCCGTACTGACATAACGCACGGCTCAGGAGACGCACACACACAGGCTCAGAGTAGTTCAAATAGTTTATTAACAACGGGCGTGAATGAGTGCGTGTCTGCGGGGTGTAAATGTGTTGGTGGCGGTGTCCGCTTCAGACACAGAGGCAGGTGACCGTACAGCCGGGCAACCCTATGGAGAAGGCACAGGGAGAGGGTGACAGGCATACACCAACACAGGAGGGATTATGGCAAGAGAAGGACTTACTTGGATGACAGGTCAGCTGGCACAGCAAGGGACGAAACCCGGGAGACAGCCACCTGGAGAGCTCGGTGCAACAGCGAGGAATGGGCGTTGGAGAGAAGACGTCCGCCGCCGCCGGGAAATCCACCTGTGCACAGGGGAGCAGACTGGAGAGAGAAGGTAAGGCTTCTTACCCAAATAATTGCGCTGAAGATTGTAGATGACTCACAACGGTGAGGAATGAAGTCTGACGGCTTCAGGCCGAGCCTCCGGGCGAGGCGGCTTTTATCCTTCGCCGCTGATGAGGATCAGGTGTGTGAGCAGGTGGCGCCGCTGATGAACGGCGCGGCGTGACAAAGATAGCCTCGTGGTGGTGGGGGGAGGTGGTGGTGTTAAAGTTTAACCTAACTTAGTGAAGTAGCAAATAGCAGAAAAATGACTAATGGAGGCAATGGAGACTACATACACCCCAGAGAGAGGTATATCGAGTACAGGTTAAACCAAAGCAAAAAATAATGGGGGTGGGTATTAAAGAAGAAAGGCAGAAAAAAAGAGAAAAGTGGAAGGCAATGTGATTCAGATTAAAACAGAAAGTCTCTGAAAGAGAAAGACAAACAAACAAAGACAAGGAGGCACAGCAGGCATGGGGGAAGGAAAACATTCAGAAAGACTAGGAGAAAGAAATGAAAACAACAAAAGCCAACAATAACTTCAAGTTAAATCAAGAATGTCAAGCAAGTGACGACTTAAAAAAAGAGAAAAAAAAACATGATGGATGCCTTGATCAATGACATTGTGGGTTTTTGTTCAAACAAAATGTACAAAGTGTTTCGGCATCAGTTTTATATACAGTAACAAAGGTTTGCTGTCATGTCCATGTGAAATGTTGCAGTCTTTGTCCTCTCGACCTCAGCTTATTGTCTCTAAATATCGCTGAGGCTTAAAACATATGAGATGCCACAATGCCGGTGCGGTTCAAGGCGAGTTTAATGACAATAACAGAGGGAAAAGGTCTCCATAAATGTCACACAGTGAGCAATAAAACAAAACCACAGACAGGACTACTGGTACAGTTAGTGTGAGTAGGACACAAGGCCACTCCACCATGGTGAAGACTCCTCAGCCAATCAGAGCTCAAGACTTTGTGGGGACAGAGGTTCAGGTGAATTACAAATAATCAAAGGAAATCAGACGGAGAATGCTGAGGCACCTAATAATAAAGGCCAATCACCATTCTCTCAAGGACAGCAATGTGAGGAATGCGTTTGATGTTCATGCAACACCCATTAACACACAAACAGAGGTACGAGTACTGTGAAAAAGTATTTGCCCCTTCCACATTTCTCATATTTTTGCATATTTGTCACACATAAAAGTTTCAGATCATCAAAATGCAGTTTTTTAAAAAGTGATTTATTTTATTAAGGAGAAAAAAGCTATCCAAACCTATCTGACCCACTGTGAAAAAGTAATCCCCCACACACACATACATTATGAATTAATTGTGATTCACTACATTTTTGGGGGGGAAATTGAGTTCATTTTCACTAGCCACACCCAGACCTGATTACTGCCAGACCTGATGAATTAAGAAATCACTTAGATAGAACCTGTCTGACAAAGTGAAGTAGGCTAAAAGATCTCAAAAAGCAACACATCATGCCGCAATCTAAACAAATTCAAGAACAGATGAGAAACAAAAACCCAGTACTTCCCTCTCTCTTGAACTGCCCCTCACCAAATTATTTGTGTTTCTCTTCCTTGTACCTGTCCAATAAAGGCAAAAATGCTGAATTAAAAAAAGCTATAAATGTATTTGAAAAAAAAATCACAAATCTAAAAGGAAAAAAAAAAATAAAAAATTAGTGTGGCAAATTTATCACAAAAATGTATGTATTCAAACAGAAAAATAATCACAAATTTATACAAAAAATGCAAATTTATAGGAAAAACATCTTGAGTTTAAAAGTCAAATATCACAAGTTTACAAGAAAAAAACCTTACTTATTGGTAAGACAAATGTATGTGTAATATTAGCACTGTGGCAGCACAGTAAGAAGGCTGTGGGTTCGATCTCACCCTCTGACCATGAGTTACCCTTCTGTGTGGAGTTTGCATGTTTCCCCCATGTCTGCATGGGTTTACCCCGGGTACTCCGGTTTCCTTCCACAGGCCAAAAACATGCGAGTTAGGTTAATTAGAGACTCTAAAGTGGCCCTAGGTGTGAATGTGTGTGTGAATGGTGAAGGGATTCACTGCTTTGTCCATCCAGGTGGATGCCCTGAATTTCCCTCTGGGAATTAATAAAGTATACAAAATACAAAAAAAAAAAAAAAAAAATATTGCTCCGTACTCATGTAACTCTTTTAGTAGATGCTTATTTTTATTCAAGTATTTTTGTGACTACTTGTACAACCCCAATTCCAGTGAAGTTGGGATGTGTGTAAAACATAAATACAAACAAAATACAATGATTTAAAAATCCTTTTCAACCTATATTTAACCACACCACAACAACAAGCTATCTAATGTTCAAACTGATAAACTTTATTGTTTTTTGCAAACATTCAGTTGTTTTGAATTTTATGTCTGTAACACATTTCAAAAAAGCTGGGACAGAGGCAAGAAAAGACAAGCAAAGTTGAGGAATTCCCCCAAAAACACCTTTCTGGAACATGCCACAGGTGCACGAGTTAATTGGAAACGGGTAAGTTTCATGACTGGCAAAAAGGCTCAGTCATTCTTCTTTTCTCATGTATTGTGTTCAGATGTTCTGCTTGGTGTTGTAAAACCATGCCCTTGTCTCAGGGTCACACACATATGCCCCGCCTCTTGTTTGTTGCTGTTGTTTGTTGTTGCTGTGAGGTGCTTGGGTGTGTGTACGCATACACAGCCCTTCACTCATGTGACATTTGAATGTTTTGTTTTGTACCACCTTAACTCTGCACTTTACCATATCCACTTTGTACAGTTTCATTGCAGTTGTTCTGCTTGTGTATGATTGTATGATTGTTTGTTTGTGTGTTTTTGTGAACCGCCGGGGGACTACAGATGCAAATTAGCAGGATTGCTAAATCTGTCATACTTACACTTGTAGTAATGTTCATTCGTATGTAATGTCCGGGCAGCACGGTGGAGCAGTGGTTAGCACAGTGGCAGCACAGCAAGAAGGTCATGGGATCTATTCCACCCTTGACCATTGTGGGTTCGATCCCACCCCCAGACCATCGGTGACCCTTCTGTGTGGAGTTTGCATGTTCGTCCCCGTGTCTGCATGGGTTTACTCACGCCTTGATGGATTGCTAAAAAATAATTCCAGTCTGATTGCTGTTTTTAGCAGCGATATATGTCGAAATTTCAGTGATTTGGAGACATGGGTTTGTGCACCGGAGTCACTCTGCTATTCTTTGGAAGCTGTTCCCGAGATCTCTGAACAACTGATCACAGTGTTCTCAGGGGAAGAAACAGTTGATGACTTGTAAACATCAAGTCATTAACAAGTAAAACATCAACTTTAGTGACTCTCAGCGAGATGTTTGTCCATGTCTGTCAGAAGTTCCTGCAATTTCTCTGCTCTCTGACACAGCTGCTGTCACATCGCTAAAGTGTGTGTGTCTGTGTGTGTGTGTGTGTATATATATATTTTATAGTAATATGTACATATGTATATTAGCTGCTCTTGCTTGCTTGTTTTTTCTTGCCTTCTGATTGTTGCTCTGAGTGTTGCTATCCCTGTGCTGTTGCAATCCTGGAATTTCCCCGTTGTGGGACTAATAAAGGCTTATCTTATCTTATCTTATCTTAAAGTACCTCAGAGGATGAATATTGATGCCAAACGGTTGTGTAATTTCACTGAGTACTCCAGGTACTCTGGTTTCCTCCCACATGCCAAAGACATGCAGGTGAGGTTAATTGGCATCAACTGGGGATTCTAAATTGTCCTTAGGTATGAATGTGAGAGTGAATGGTTGTCTGTCTCTCTGTGTTGGCCCTGCGATGGACTGGTGATCTGTCCAGGGTGTACCCTGCCTCTCGCCCAAAGATGCTGGGATATGCTCCAGCCCCCCTGCAACCCAAAAAAGATTAAGGAGTAAAAGATGGATGGATGGATGGACATATGCAATGTCCCTTTCAAATAAACAAACAAACTTGAAAGAGGCCGGCCTTCAAAGGTGGTCTATACAACCTGCAGGTGGTAATGATGTGGTCAGCAGTCTGCTCAGGGTTCCCACACTCGCATGCTGCACTGTTTGCCAGGCCCCACTTCTTCATGGTTGATTTGAAGCAGCTGACACCCATACATAGGTGGTTCAGCAGAGCCCATTGACAGCAAAGAAGACCCATTCTTTCTAAGTCAAATCCCAGGTACCAGATGTAGTGGTGAATATGTGAGGGCCCAGTTGACTCCCATTCCTGCTTCCAGGATGCTGCCAGCCAGCCACTTGTTGACTGGTTCTCAGGGATGGAGCAGAGCAGCTCTTGTGCTGCCCTGTTGTAGGGGTATTGAGTCTGCTTGGGGGCACAGCTGTTGTGGTATTGTGCAGAATATGCCAGTCATGTTTCTGGGCTTTCCTTGCTTGGGTAATGGTAGCAGCGTTTCTTGTGAGGGCAGGTGGGGCAATTCCTGAGAGGACTGGCAGGAAGGAGACAGGGATGGATCTTAGGTAGCCTGTAGCGGTCCTGAGTGCTTTGTTAACTGCAGCATCTACTTCTTTGATGTGTGAGATTCTACATTATGCTGGGGCACAGTATTCGGTCGCTGAGAAGATGACAGCTTGTGTGAAGATTTGTAGAGTCCTGGCTGATGCCCTCCAGGAAGTACCAGCTGGGCGTCAGATAAGTGAGACTCTTGTTGTTCACAAGAAAGGATGGGGTGATGATCATCACTTTGTGAACAACTGTATGAGCAAATAGTTCAACAGTTTAAGAATGTTTCTCAACACACAACTGCAAGGAATTTAGGGATTTCATCATCTACAGTCCATAACATCATCTAAAGATCCAGAGAATCTGGAGAAATTTCCCCACATCAGCCACAAGGCCGAAAACCAACACTGCCCATGACCTTCGATCCCTCAGGCGGCACTGCTTTACAAACCAACATCATTCCATAAAGGATATTATCATGTGGGCTCAGGAACACTTCAGAAAACAACTATCAGTTAATACAGTTCGTCACTATATCTACTGTCAGGAACTGAGCCGGCTTGGTTTCCTCCGGCTCGGTCCTGGCCTCTCTGTGGGTACGTGCCACGTTATATGTACGTTAATGTATATTTCTGTGTTGCTCTGCCGTACCCATAGCCACTGCTTTCTGGCCGGCAGCGGTGAGGCAGCCTCTTGGGCTCACGCTGGAGTAAGCGCTGTCTAACTGTCTGCTGGTCGGACCACGCCCCCTCTCTATTACTGCCAGCTGTCCCCACTCCCATGTGCCATCTCCCTGCTCCTCACCCAGGTGTGCTCAATTTGTGGATCCAGCAATGCATGTGCTTAAGGAGCCTTTTTCCAGTCATGCATTGCTGGGTCATTGTACTTCATTTACGGTCATCGTGCATCGTATGAAGTCTTGTCTAAAGGACTGTGTCACTCGGTGCTTTTGGACTTACTCAGACAGGCTCCAGTCATGTGAGTATAATCTGTGTGTGTGCTTTCCCCGGTATTCTCACCTCTGACTGTGGAGTGTCCTGGAGGACTCCTGAGCCATTGTGATTTGTAGACACTGTAACTGTTTATCAGTGTGTTGTACTTAATAAATGTGTGTGTGGTGTAACCCAGCGCATAAATCCTCGTCCTTTTACCCCTCCTCCGTGCACTGTGGAAAAGCACACGAGGACTTCATGACATCTACAAGTGCAAGTTAAAACTCTACCATGCAAAGTAAACACGTTCAAGAAAGAACGTGTGGCGCATTATGAAGAGCAAAATATGACAATGGAGACCCCAGACTGTTGAGCAATTGAAGTCGTATATCAAGAACGAATGGAGAAGAATTCCACCTGCAAAGCGTCAACAATTAGTGTCCTCAGTTCCCAAATACTTATTGAGTGTTGTTAAAAGCAAAGGTGATGTCACACAGTGGTAAACCTGAGCTACAATTTTATAATAAACTGTAAATTATTTTGGCATGTCACTGCCAAAATCATATAATAAATAATGTCTAAATTGCATTCAACTGCTACACTTTTATTGTGACAGTTTGAGAACAAAGGAGAGTTAAATTTATTTTGTGCATTTCATCGATTGCCAAATCATTTGACAAGTAAAAAAAATCTGCTCTAACAAAGGTCTGCTTACTCTCACAGTGTGGGAGGCTGGATAAGAAATGTGAGCACTGCCATGTACATTGTCTTATTGTGTTTTTTTTCTCCTAAAAATCCACAGTAGGCCTGTTTTCTTTCGGCTTAATCGCATTGTCCTTATGTGATCCCAGTGCTACAATAACCCTACACCAACACCCCACTACAGCTATAGGCAGAAATAAAAGATGCTCTGTGCTGTTCTGTGACACCAAGTTGTGTTTAAAACATGATGCACAAGTAATAGCAGTATGAATAATACACCACAAAGCAGTCAGATATCAGATCACATGGGCCAGCAGCACAGCACTCCAGCAAAAGCAGCAGAGTCAGCTGTAATGACTTGATAATACTGTTAACATGGTGATTACCTTTATACTTACTTTATGGAGGAAATCAAATACCTGATAAAAATTGATTTTTTGCTGTGAGAACTTTTCAGAGTTGTAAAACCCACCCGGATGGTATTACAAGAAACTTTGCAGGGTTATGGTGTCTGATCAGCCTTCATTCTCATGAATCTAATAGTCCAGACCGTCTTCCATCATCAAACCGCAGCTGCACGCCCCCACCTCAAGGCGGTCCCTCGTGTGTCTCCAACTCAGGCCTGTTTCCAGCCCAAATGTACAAGTGAAGCAGTGACTGACTCACTGATTCCAAGCCACGTCCCCATCAAGCTGGCATTGCGTACAGGTACATTTTTCTTCGCGGCGCGACAGCAGAGATTTCATTCACTGCGTCTTTGACGGCAGCCACCACGGCATCGCAGAGCCCCGGCCACACAGGCAGACAAATGATGTCTGATATATAAGGCACAGGCTTTATTTTAACCCACTCAGAATACCAAACGAGCGGTGATTACCATATCAAGGCAATTAATACCACGACTGAATGAGAGGAAAATCAATTACCTGTCCATCAGCAAGTTGCCCCCCAAAAAAGTGGTCTGCCACTCTTATGCTACACACACACACACACACACACATGCACATCATAAAATATTTACTTTTTTAAAGATGTGTTTTCCACCCTATGTAAAAAGCACTGACAGCCCTCATTTTCTTTTTGTGTTTTTTATTCTATTATTCTGCTTGAAAAAATGAAATGCATGAATTCAAAACACACTCAGTGCTGTACCGTGTCATTAGAATGTATTATGCACTTAACTGCTATTTGAATAATACAATGCAAATCATTTTCCTTTGAGACTTTTAAAGGGAGAATATTTTACTTTTCAATTACTCCCACCAAGACAGGCAGGGAAAATATTTTTTTTTTTTTTAAAAAGTATGTCAACAAATCTTGGTCTAAAAATTCTATTAGGCGATGTCTGGCCCTCTACTTTTGACTCAGCTGTTAGCCTGGTAGCACTTTGTGCACTCCACATGATGTGACAAGCTAATCGCGGCGAAGCAGCTGCAACAGTTCTGCAACTGCACCGCAGATGAAAATGTGCACCCCATGATGCTGACCTCAATTGGCTCTAAGTATTTAAAGTCAACCATCATCTGGAGAAAATGCTCATATCCCGCGTAATGGTAATTTTAACCACTGTCTATTTACAAAGTGACTTTTATTAAAGTGTCTGAGTGTTTTTACAAAACACTTCTTTCAGCTTTAGTTCTGGCACAGTCATGGCAGGAGGCAGGCAGTAATCGCTGCTCATAATTCAAGCCTCATAAGTCCTAAATTGAATCTCTAAGATGCATTTCTCTTAATGTAATCCAGATTTACTGAATTATGTATCTGCATTAGATTTATTATTTGCACTATGCATATAAATCTATCAAGAGGTTATATTTATACAGTATCTTGAAGTGCAGAGGACTTTCAGTGGGCCAGCCATTAAATTACAATAGCAAGCTAACATGGGCTGCATAAAATACTGTACTATTACAGAGTCAACAAGTAACAACTGGAAGTAAATTATGAGCCAGGGCTTGTGTAGACGTGTGTCTTAATAAGAAGGCTGTTCTAACTTCATAGGGATGGAACATTGGCTCTGCATAAGTAAGACTCTGGAGCAGTCTCGCTTTTTACTGAGCCATGCAAAAACTGACTGCAATATAAAGAAGTTTTAATGACCCCTATGATCATTGGAATTCAAAGCTAATTTCTCTGAGCATCACAACAAAATGTAGCTTTGGGGAATGTACAACAGAGAAGCCAGTGTTAATAATCACACATTTCTAGACATGTGAAATTAAATTAATATCTTTGTTCAGAAGATGTGTTCTTTCTTTGGGAAATGGAGCTTTATTATTTGGTTTTATTAATACGCCCCTTTACCCAGCTGCTAATCTGATCCGCTCTGAACTCTGAATGGATTGAGAGGAGAAAAAAACATCAAGCAACAGAAGGCCTCATTTTCACATGTAGTTAACTCATCTCTATGATCCCCTTAGAAAGATTTTCACAATATACTGTAGGTCTAGGCTAAACTATGATCCATTTGACTCACTGCTATTTCCTTCCTACATCTATCAATTTGCAGATTTTAGGGAATGGGTTGAGCCTGTCTTAGAATTTATGGTAACTATTAGCGACTCTGGCATGAATGCAAAACCAAGACAGTGGCAGAGGGAAATATTTTTGTCAAGACTTTGCTTCAATAAAAAGATTAAATCCAGCGCGAGCCAAAACTATTTCATTCTTATAAACCACTGAGTGTTGTATTTATGCCAGGCCAATAATCAAAGACCTAAAGACTGAGATCCCAAGGAAGAAATGGAAGCATTAGAAAGCGTAGTACTTTCTATCTTACAAGACAAATTATTCTGATAAAGCGTGATGGATACAGTAGTTCAAGCATAGCTCTATCCATCAACCACAATCTCCAGCATAATAAACATATCTGTGCAAATCTACACTGTATTGACACAAAATCTATATAATGAGAAAACTGGCCAAACCACTGACACTTTTTTATTTATAAAGTGCTGTTATCTAAAATCCTCTTTATGCAGTTTAATATATTAAAGCTACCCTAATCAATATTTTTACATCAACAGTGGGTGATTTAAAGTGGAGGGATGAGGACTTTTCATCTGACTCTGTTGGTCTCCTCAGTTCGTCTTTCAAATAATTGTTATGAGGACTTGATGTCTTCACACCAGTATTTTCAGTTTTCATCAAGAATAGTCTAATATTTTATCATTTCCAGGGATTAATTCTAAGTTTTGACATCAGTTGCATAAAGATGTAGTTTGAAAGGCCAAAACTCAATCTTGTGTACTTTTACAAATCATTGACAATAGCTCCTTTGCCCCAGTCCTGTTTCTGTCTGCTTGGGAAAAGTTTTTTTTTTTTTTGGGGGGGGGGGGGCACAGTAAAGACCAATCATAAGTAATGATGCACTGCCAAACTAATGCTAACTGCATAGCATACTTGGCCATTTAATACCCCATCTCACCACAATGGCATTTGCACAAAGAATAGGATATCCAGCAATATAATATGAGACTGCCACTAATATAGCAAGGTATACATATCTATATATCAATGCTAGGCAAACGGCAATGACAACCTGCAGTTATTCATTGTTGCTGATAAATTGAAGGGTGTCACTGACTGAAAAAAATGTGTTTTTGTAGGTTTTAACCTCCTGAAAGGCATCTGATGGCCATGTGATTATCAAAAAATATCAAAACGTTCACTTCTCTTAAAAAAATTATACAGCACTTTATGTTGTTTTTCACTCCAAAAGGCAAAATGGATTGTTTTGGATTTGTCAGAGAATGTCGTTAATATAGCAAACCCAGCCCAGCGAGTCTTTGATGCTCACCTACTGCTCCATTATTAGCCAGTCCAATCCTGGTGACAACAGTGAGCTAACAAGTTAGCTTTCCAAGTGTGGTTTATATTATTATTTTCTTTAGGTTTCAGTCATCCTAACAGACATCATTGTTTCCACCTCCTTCACTAATCCACAGTAGATACAGTAATCTCCTACCATTCTGGCTTGTCTTGTTATATTTTTACTGTGATGCTACATTGAGCTCTGTTAGCATTAACTTGGCAAGGCGGTCACTCAGCACTGGTCACATGATAACAGACCATGTAGCATTAGCGTAACTGTTGATCCAATCAGTTTGGATTGCTATTTTCTAATAATATTCAGTCCCAATTGAATCATTGTTTTTCTAAAAACATTTGACCATTAGTATGTAGTTCTTAAGTCCAATTCATGATGGCAAAAATGCCTTGGTACGTGAACTAGCGCAGTGGACGCATTCATGCGCAAACCCTACGCAGAGGGTGAGCACCGACTGAGCGCATGCAGCCCCAAAAAAGTGAACGCACGTACAAGTATGCAAATGGTCACAGTGAACTGCGCATGCACCCAGAAACTACCCACCAGAGGGAAGCACTGAGCAATCTGCCAATACTGAGTGAACAAATGTCCGTCTTTTTGCCCATCTGTTTTCTTCCTCTGACAGTCCACAGCAAAAGCTCCTGTTCATCTTGATTGCCATTGAATTCACGTACCTCCATTGCTTCCACCATTTTAAACATCTGCCACTGTGCTCTTCTTTCGTGTTTAGATTGCAGCTGTTCAAATCAGTTTAGTGGCTCTTGGATGCCACCAACAGTACAGGCATGTGAACTGCAGATTATTTTCACTGCGCATGTGTGGAACGTGGCTTCTGAGCGGCAGCTGCAGAGACTCAAAAACCCCTCTGAATACTGATGTGTATGCAAATGCAGTCTACAGAAAGCAAACTTTTTTCCCCTCGGAGGGACTCTGAACAGGTCTTTAGATGTTACTTTGAGTAGCTAGCTAATGCCAGCTATTTGCTAATGTCAGCTAGCCGCCTTGAAGCTAGCAGTTTAGCCACTCTGTGTGTTTCTGTGCTTATTGTACTCTAAGTACCTGTCATATCCTATCGACCACTGAAACCACACACCCCTGTCAAACAGTGTCAAACAATGATATTTCCTTAATTCCTGAAGACAAACATTTGTTCGCTCAGCGGCAACAGGTCAGATTGGCCCTGAAACAGACCATTTGTCAGTCCTGGGATTCCCAATGGCGGAAGTGGAGAACCCCCGAAAAACCTGATGAAAAGGCTTTTCTCCGTCAAACTGCCTGATGGGTCATACTTTGTTACTGTTTGTTAAATTTGTTAAATTTGGTCATATTTCTCAAATTTCTAATGTGAGAAACACAAAATTAATTATTTTCAGTAAGTCACAAGCGTATGAATAGGTATTTTCTTCTTGAAAAAGTTCATTGCAATCTTGTTTTATTCAAAAAAATTGTTGGCAACTATTTGCAGTTTCATTAGTTTTGTGATCCCAACCAGTTTGGCAATAAAATTATTGTAATTCTGAGTTTTATTGCAAGACTAGTTGTAACAGGGCTCACTGGTCTGATGGAATGGCATAAAAAAATGTAGCCCCACCTGGAGTCACAACTTCATGCCATGCCCTCGTTTTCAGCCTCACTTGCAGGTTATTATGGCATCGTCATCCTCATGCAGAGATGCCACAGGTTGATCTAGCTGTGGTTTCATCTTACATTAAATGCATATTTTTAGTTGATTAAGGTTAGTTTAATGACTGGGAGAAGATGAGGCACTAGTTACACACATTGCAACTGCAATCCTCCGTCATGTGTCTTCATGTCATGATTTCTATGACCAGTAGAGGTCACTTAATGTCTACGTAATTTCAAAATGTACATATTATTTGCAGTTGTCGTCACCATGTACATACGTCATGAGCAGGGTGTGCCTTCACTGGAGTGAATGCAGCAGGAAGACACATAGAGCTATGTTGTAGAAAGTGTACAGGATCTCACAGAAGTGAGTACACCCCTCACATTTTTGTAAATATTTTATTATATCTTTTCATGGGACAACACTGAAGATATGACACTTTGATACAATGTAAAGTAGTCAGTGTACAGCTTGTATAGCAGTGAAAATTTGCTGTCCCCTCAAAATAATTCAACACACAGCCATTAATGTCTAAACTGCTGAAATAAAAGTGAGGACACTCCTAAGTGTAAATGTCCAAATTGTGCCCAATTAGCCATTTTCCCTCCCCGGTGCCATGTGACTCGTTAGTGTTACAAGGTCTCAGTTGTGAATGGGGAGCAAGTGTGTTAAATTTGATGTTATCGCTCTCACACTCTCATACTCCTGTGGCTTCCTGTGGTAACGTATCATCACTTCCTGTGTTGCTGGCTGGCTGTGGTTTGCTCTTTGGTTAGTTCTCCTCATTCTCTTGAGGATTTTTCCTTTAATTTTATTTTAATCACTTTTTTCCTTCTACCGTTAGCTCTCACGTCTGTTTATCAAGCCTCCTGCAACTGTGTGCGCACTCAGTGTCATCTAATCACCCTCTTTAGCCTTCTGTTCACCTTTCATCTGTGTTTTTGTTAGCTTCGGGTTAGCCACTTGCTATGGCTACTAGCCCTCCTTCCCCTTCTCCTCTGATGTGCTCTCTCTGTCAGATGTTTAGCTACACCTCTGCCTCTTTTAGTGATAACGGTAAATGTACTAAATGTTGTCTTTTTGAGGCACTCGAGGCGAGGTTGTCTGATTTGGAATCCCGGCTCCGCTGCATTGAAACACTATCTGAGCCAGTTAATCTTGACGGACGTCCCTTAGCTGCAGAGCTCCCTAGCATAGGGCAGCGTGCTAGCGGTCCTCCGGTCCTCCTCAGCAGCGAGGAGACTGGGTGGGTGACGGTGAGAAGGAAGCCTAGTCGCAAAGCCCCGGTTAACCACCAACCTGTTCATGTTTCTAATCGTTTTTCCCCGCTCAGTGACACACTCGTTGAGGAAAAAACTCTGATCATTGGCGACTCTCTAGTCAGAAACGTGAACCTAGTGACTCCAGCGGCCATAGTCAGATGCATTCCTGGGGCTAGAGCAGGCGACATCGAGTCAAATTTAAAAATGCTGGGTAAAAGTAATTGTAAATACTCCACAATTGTCATCCACACCGGCATTAATGATGTCCGACTCCGGCAGTCAGAAGTCACAAAAATTAATGTGGAATCGGTGTGTGACTTTGCAAAAACGATGTCTTCCTCTGTAGTATTCTCTGGGCCCCTCCCCAATCTGACCAGTGATGACATGTTTAGCTGCTTTTCATCCTTGAACCGCTGGCTGTCTGTGTGGTGTCCTGCAAACAATGTGGGCTACATAGATAATTGGAGCTCATTTTGGGGAAAACCTGGTCTTTTTAGACGAGATGGCATCCATCCCACTTTGGATGGTGCGTCTCTTTTATCTAACAATCTGGCATCATTTTTATCCAAATTTTCGAAACCTTGACTACTCAAAGTTGGGACCAGGAAGCAGAGTCGCAGTCTTACACGCCTTTCTGCAGCTCCTCTTCTTCCGCCACCCCTCAACTTAGCCCCTGTCTTCCCCATCAGAGAATCACAGTCTGCTCCCTCCAAAGTAAATAAAAATATAATGTATAAGAATCCCAAAGTGATTAAACAAAAAGTTGGTAAAACTCAAATTAAACATGAAGCCTCTAAATTGAATGGTTTGGCCTCTGTTCCTCCTCATAATTTAAAAATTAAATGCAATTTGTTAAATATTAGGCCTCTAACTCCCAAGTCTCTGCTAGTCCATGATCTGTTAATTGATCATCAGACTGATTTAATATCTCTTACAAAGACTTGGTTAGGGCAAGAGGATTTTGTTGGTTTGAATGAATCAACTCCTTCTGGTTATTTAAACTGTCAAAATCCCAGAAGTTCTGGTCGTGGAGGAGGAGTAGCAACAATTTACCATTCCAAATTACTAGTTATGTCAAGCAAAAAACACGGTATCATTCCTTTGAGGGCCTGGTCTTCAGTATTGGGCATTTTAGCAATTTTAGGCTAAACCCAATTTTATTTGCCATAGTTTATCGTCCTCCATCAACCTACTCAGAGTTTTTATCTGAATTTGCCGAATTCTTAGCTGATTTAGTGCTGAAATCAGATAGAATAATTATAGTAGGGGACTTTAATATACATGTAGATGTAGATAGTGATTGCCTTAATATGGCATTTAATTCAATATTAGACTCAATGGAGTTTTCTCAGAAAGTAGGAAATTCTACCCATTATCTCCACCATATGTTGGACCTTGTTCTGACATATGGCATAGAAACAGAAAATCTGGTAGTGTCTCCTCATAACACTGTACTGTCAGACCATTGTCTGTTAACCTTTGATTTTACTATTTCTGACTATTTGGCTCCTAAAGAAAAATATTACTACAGTAGAGGCCTCCCAGATGATGTTGTTACCAAATTTATGCAGATTGTTTCCTCTATGCCATGTGTCAACACAACGGAAATAAGCTATAGATAGCTTGCTCCTTCTGTAATTGATAGCATGGTAGATGGTGTTACAGCTTCTTTGCATCAGACTCTAGACTTGGTGGCCCCTTTAAAAAAGAAAAAGTCTAATCAGAGATTTCTAACCCCTTGGTTCAACACAGAAACTCGTAGCTTAAAACAGAAGACTCGTCAATTAGAAAGAAAATGGTGCTCCACTAATTTAGATGAAATCTTTTTAGCTTGGAGAAATCATCTTTTAATTTATAAAAAATCTCTTAGAAAAGCTAGAACAAGTTATTATTCTGCATTAATAGAAGACAACAAGGATAATCCTAGGTTTCTTTTCATCACTGTAGCCAGGCTGACAAAGAGTCAGGACTCTGTCAATCCTAGCATTCCCTTAGAGCTTACTAATCAGGACTTTATGAACTTTTTCAATAATAAAATTTCATCTATCAGAGATAAAATCAATCAGATTCTTCCCATTGTTAATTTAAATATGGTGATTACTACAACTCCTTCAGTTGATATCTGTTTGGATGAGTTTGATCCAATTGACCTTTTAGAGTTGGACGGAATGATTTCCTCATCCAAGCCTTCGGCTTGTCTTTTAGACCCTATTCCTACCAGGTTATTTAAAGAAGTCTTCCCACTTATTGGTAGCTGGACTCTGTACAAGCGGGCCAGAAACATGCTGACGAAGGAGACCAGGCTTGCTAAGAGGAGCTACAGTGAGAAGTTACAACAAAACTTCTCAGCCAACAACTCTGCTTCTGTTTGGAGAGGCCTACGGAATATCACCAACTACAGGAGACCATCCCCCCACCCTGTGGAAAACCTCCAGCTGGCTAATGACCTAAACAGCTTTTACTGTAGGTTTGAAAAGAACTTACAGTTCTCACCTCCCACCCTCACAAAAGGATTATCTGCAGCCCCAGAAACTCCATCCCTCCTCCACTCTGACCTCCCACCAGCACTAACGATCTGTGAAGAGGAGGTGCGCCGGGTCTTTCAGAGACAAAAGATCAAGAAGGCTGCAGGACCTGATGGTGTGTCTCCGTCCTGCCTGAGAGTCTGCTCCAACGAGTCGGCCCCCATCTTCACCCAAATCTTTAATAGATCACTGGAGCTGTGTGAAGTGCCTTCCTGCTTCAAACGCTCCATCATCATTTCAGTTCCCAAGAAACCCTCTGTTACAGGATTAAACGACTACAGACCTGTTGCCTTGACCTCTGTGGTCATGAAATCCTTGGAGAGATTGGTGCTGAACCACCTGAAGGTCGTCACAGGCCCCCTGATTGACCCACTGCAGTTTGCCTACCGGTCAAACAGCTCAGTGGATGATGCAGTGAATATGGGACTACACTACATCCTGCAACACCTCGACTCCCCAGGGACGTACGCCAGGATCCTGTTTGTCGACTTCAGCTCGGCGTTCAACACCATCATCCCAGGCATTCTTCATCAGAAACTCCTCCAGCTCAAGGTGCCCCCCCCCCACCTGCCAGTGGATCTCCAGCTTTCTGACTGACAGGTGGCAACAGGTGAAGCTAGGGAGATTTACATCCAGCTCCCGAAAAATTAGTACCTGGCGCCCCCCAAGGGTGTGTCCTTTCCCCACTGCTCTTCTCCCTCTACTCCAACGACTACACCTCAGAGGACCCTTCGGTGAAGCTCCTGAAGTTTGCAGATGACACCACAGTCATTGGTTTGATCCGGGATGGTGATGAGTCTGCATACAGGCGGGAGGTGGAGCAGCTGATCCTCTGGTGCGGCCAGAACCATCTTGAACATAACCCAGCCAAAACGGTGGAGATGACTGTGGATTTCAGGCGACACCCTCCTTCATTCCCCCCACTCACCATCCTCAACAGCACAGTGTCCACTGTGGACTCCTTCACGTTTCTGGGTACCACAATCTCCCGGAACCTGAAGTGGTCCTCCCATATAGACACTGTCCGGAAAAAGGCCCAGCAGAGGTTGTTTTTTCTGCGTCAGCTCAAGAAGTTTGATTTGCCTCAGGAGCTGCTGGTTGTCTTCTACACCGCCATCATCCAATCTGTCCTCTGCTTTTCCATCACTGTCTGGTTTGGATCTGCCACTAAACAGGACAAGACCAGACTGCAGTGGATCATTAAGTCTGCGGAGAGGATCACTGGTACTGACCTACCCTCCTTTGAGAACTTATATCAGTCCATAACCAGGAAACGGGCGGGAAACATCTGTGCTGACCCGTCACACCCCGGCCACAAACTGTTTGAACTTCTATCTTCTGGTCGTTGTTACAGATCACTGAAGGTCAAAACCACCCGTCACAGGAACAGTTTCTTTCCTCAAGCCATCACTCTGATGAACTCCTAACATTCACCTAGTCCTACCTGTTCCTGTACTCATGACTTTTCATCCATTCTTACATTGCACACAACTCTCACACTGCTTTTTACTTCATTCACATTATATCACTGAATCTGAGTTCACATTGAAATACTGTATGACTGTATATTTTGTCATATATTTCTGCAAAGTGTGGATAGTCTGAGTAAATAACTACATATATTCCTGTATATATTTGCATCCTTTTATAGAAACGTGGACAGACTGTAATTTACTGTACATACTCTGTTGTCATTGAATCTTTATTTAAATCTTATTTAAATCCTCCACCTGAACAACGAGAGCAAGTTTTTTAGCCAAAGTCAAATTCCTTGTATGTGTTGTGCATACTTGGCCAATAATGCTGATTCTGATTCTGATTCTGATTCTTTATTCTTCAAATAATCAATTCTTCATTAACTTTAGGCCATGTACCGCAGGCATTTAAAACAGCTTTAATTAAACCCTTACTCAAAAAGCTAGTTTTAGGAGTTTTAGCTAACGATAGACCAAATTCTAATCTCCCTTTCATTTCAAAAATCTTAGAAAGAGTTGTTGCTACGCAATTATTTGACCACCTGCAGGGAAATGGTTTACTTGAAGAGTTTCAATCTTGGTTTAGAATACATCATAGAACTGAAACAGCCTTAGTGAAGGTCACTAATGACCTCCTGATCGCATCTGATAATGGTAAATGGTATTCACTTATATAGCGCTTTTATTCTCATCTCTTGGTGACCAAATCGCTTTACAGATCCTGCTATCCACCCATTCACACGCACATTCACACACTGATGGTGACATGCAACCTAACATGGCACTTCCAGACTCACCAGGAGCAACTGGGGGTGAAGTGTCTTGCCCAGGGACACAACGGTAGGCTATCCGGGGAGAGCAGGATTTGAACTGCCAACATGCGGTTATTGGACGACCTGCTCTACCTCCTGAGCCACTGCCGCCCCAATGGACTTGTTTCTGTTCTTGTCCTTTTAGACCTTAGTGCAGCTTTTGATACTATCGATCATAATATTCTACTTGATAGATTAGAACACTATGTTGGACTTAATGGAACTTCGTTGCAATGGTTTAGATCTTATTTATCTGAAAGGTTCCAGTTTGTTCATGTCAATAATAAGTTTTCTTTCAACTCAAAGCTCAGTCATGGAGTTCCACAGGGATCTGTGTTAGGCCCTACTCTTTTTAGTTTATATATGCTTCCTTTAGCCAACATTATTAGAAAGCACTGTATACATTTTCATTGTTATGGAGATGACACACAATTATACCTGTCAATGAAGCCAGATGATAGTAATCAATTAGCCAAGTTAGAAGCCTGTCTTAAGGAAATCAAAGCTTGGATGACTTGCAATTTTCTGCTATTAAATTCGGATAAGACTGAAGTCATTCTTGTTGGCCCAAAAAACCTTAGAAATACCTTTCCAAATCAAGCTTTTAGTTTGGATGCGGTTATTCTTTCTCTTAATAGTTCTGTGAGGAACCTTGGAGTTATTTTTGATCAAGATCTGTCTTTCAATCCACATACTAAATTTGTTTCTAAGACTGCCTTCTATCATTTGTGTAATATTGCCAAGATTAGGAGCATCTTGTCTCAGAGTGATGCTAAGAAATTGATCCACGCTTTTGTTAGCTCTATATTAGATTATTGTAACTCTTTATTATCAGGTTGTCCTAAAACATCTTTAAAAAGTCTTCAGTTGATCCAAAATGCTGCAGCAAGAGTTTTAACAGGTACTAGAAAGAGAGATCATATCTCTCCGGTTCTGGCCTCCCTTCATTGGATTCCCATAGAGTTTAGAATTAAGTTTAAAATCCTTCTTCTTACTTACAAAGCTCTAAAAAATCAGGCCCCTTTTTATTTAAAAGATCTGATACTACCGTATTATCCTAACAGAGAACTACGCTCCCAAAATGTTGGATTACTTGTAATACCTAGAATCTCCAAAAGTACAATGGGAGGCAGAGCCTTCAGGTGTCAAGCTCCTCTGCTGTGGAACCAGCTGCCAATCTGGATTCGGGAGTCAGACTCGATCTCTGTTTTTAAGAATAGGGTTAAAACCTTCCTTTTTGATATAGCCTACAATTAGGGAGGAATCATGTGTCTCTGAACCCTCCCTTAGTTATGCTGCTAATAGGTTTAGATAGCTGGGAGACCTCCAATAATGCACTGGGCTTCACTCCTTTCTTCACTCTCAATGAAATATTTTTCTTTGCTGGTCATTAAGATCTGTTTGTTCTCTCCCATAGATTGAGTCCCCATAGTGCTGTTTGCGCTCTACATGTCTGTTCTTTTCATCTTCTCTATCCCCTCACCCCCCAGCCAGTCGCAGAAGATGACTACCCCTCCCTGAGCCTGGTTCTGCTGGAGGTTTCTTCCTGTTAAAAGGGAGTTTTTCCTCTCCACCGTCGTCAAGCACTTCCTCACAGGGGATCGCCTGGTCGCTGGGGTTTTTCTGCAACTGTGGGAGTTTCCCCTACAGTTGAAAGTGCTATGAGATGACTGTTGTTGTGAAATGGCGCTATATAAATAAAGTTGAATTGAACTGAATTGAATACTGGTCACTGGAAGTTCAACATGGCACCTCATGGAAAAGAACTCTCTGAGGATCTGAAAAAAAGAATTGTTGCTCTACATAAACATGGCCTAGGCTATAAGAAGACTACCAACACCCTGAAACTGAGCTGCAGCATGGTGGCCAAGACCATACAGTGGTTTAACAGGACAGGTTTCACTCAGAACAGGCCTTGCCATGGTCAACCAATGAAGTTGAGTGTACGTGCTCAGCGTCATATCCAGTGGTTGTCTTTTGAAAATAGATGTATGAGTGCTGCCAGCATTGCTGCAGAGGTTGAAGGGGTGGGGTGTCAGCCTGTCAGTGCTCAGACCATATGCCACACACTGCATCAAAGTGGTCTGCATTGCTGTCATCCCAGAAGGAAGCCCCTTTTAAAGATGATGCACAAGAAAGCCTGCAAACAGTTTGCTGAAGACAAGCAGACTAAGGACACTGATTACTGGAACCATGTCCTGTGGTCTGATGAGACCAAGATAAACTTATTTGATTCAGATGGTGTCAATCGTGTGTGGTGGCAACCAGGTGAGTAGCACAAAGACAAGTGTGTCTTGCCTATAGTCAAGCATGGTGGTAGGAGTGTCATGGTTTGAGGCTGCATGAGTGATGCCGGCACTGGGGAGCTACAGTTCATTGAGGGAACCATGAATGCCAACATGTACTGTGACATACTGAAGCAGAGTATGATCCCCGTTCTTTGGAAACTGAGCTGCAGGGCAGTATTCCAACATGATAATGACCCCAAACGCACCTCCAAGATGACCACTGCTTTGCTGAAGAAACTGAGGGTAAAGGTGATGGACTGGCCAAGCATATCTCCAGACCTAAACCCTATTGAGCATCTGTGGGGCATCCTCAAATGGAAGGTGGAGGAGCGCAAGGTCTCTAACATCCGCCAGCTCCATGATATCATCATGGAGGAGTGAAAGAGGATTCCAGTGGCAACCTGTGAAGCTCTAGTGAACTCCATGCCCAAGAGAGTTAAGGCAGTGCTGGAAAATAATGGTGACCACACAAAATATTGACACTTTGGACACAATTTGGACATTTTCACTTATGGTTGTACTCACTTTTGTTGCCAACAGTTTAGATATTAATGGCTGTGTGTTGAGTTATTTTGAGGGGACAGCAAATTTACACTGTTATACAAGCTGTACACTGACTACTTACATTGTGTCAAAGTGTCATATCTTCCGTGTTGTCCCATGAAAAGTTATAATAAAATATTTACTAAAATGTGAGGGGTGTACTCACTTTTGTGAGATACTGTATATTTCAGAATCAGAATCAGAATCAGAATGAGCTTTATTGCCAAGCATGTTTACATGTAAACATACAAGGAATTTGACTTGACATTGGGCGCGCTCAATAAGCGCTTCCCAATGACGCGGCAGCCATGCATGGCGCCTGTCAACAGTGGAGGGTAAAGAGGGGGATGGGGTGGGATGACACATTGGGCAGAGAGAAAAAACATAGTTTATCAAAATAAAGCTCGTATGAGCAAAATTGTGATTACATAGAAAAAACCCTCTAATGCACAATTAGCAGACAATACAGATCTCACAATAACAAAGCAGCGGTTGAGAGAGACAGTGTGAATGTGTGTGTGTCAGTGTATGTGTATCAGTCATGTAATGTTGTATGCAGTGCATGTATCAGTTACTGGTGACAGCAAAAATCCTCCCTGGCAACGTTTAGATGTTATGTCTTTAGTGTCCTCAAAACACAGATAGCATGTCCGTAAGAGTTCATTCTCTCAGTGCATGTCCGATGGTAAACTCCGTGCTGGGCACATAACGCTGTCCTTGAGAGATCAGATTACTGCGCACCAGATGTTTATGTTAGGGAGCAAAAAGCAAAAACTGTCTTCTGTCTTATCTTCATCCAGGAGGAATGTAATCTACAGGGTGCCGAATCAAGGTCTAATAGGCACATTTCACTCAGAGCATAGAATTTTCATCTCTCATGCGATTCTGTGCTTCATAATTTCCATATACAGGCTTTAAAAACATTCCCTGGAGAGCACCAGCGACTCCAAGATGTATTCCACCTACTGAATCAGTTACCATTCAGTTCACCATTTGCCGCTATTAGTGCACTCCCCAACTGGTTGAATTTGTTGAAGGAGCTTTGCCGGGTCCGCATTTTTTTTTCCACAATATCTTTATTGAACCTTTTTTTTTTTAACAAACATGATACAAACAATCAAACACTAACACTAAAGTACTACAAAAAAAAAAAAAAAAAAAAAAAAAAGATGCACTAAAAACATCAACAACCACCAGCAAAATCAAATCTTCAACAATGCTCCTCTGTTTAGTCTAGACAATCCAATACATGAGTATACATATTATGTTCACCAGTTTGGAATTTACAAGGTCCACACACATCATTCACCTTCTTCTTCAAAAGTTATGTTTAAATTTTTTACATAATCAATAAAAGGTCTCCATATATTCTCAAACACAATTTCCTTTGATTTCAGTATATATGTTATTCTTTCTAATGGAAGGTTTGTTAACATCTGTCTTAACCACTGAGTCACATCTGGTCTATGAGTCTTTTTCCATAATAGTGCAATACATTTTTTGGCATTAAGCAAACTGAGGTCTATGAATGTTCTTTCACTTTTATTAAAATTATGCTTTTCTGGGTACAGACCCAACAAAAACAATTTAGGATTCAATATGATTTGTTTTGAGATTATTTTTTCAATTGTTACCCTCACCTCTTCCCAAAACATTCTTATTAATCTACATTCCCATACACAATGAAACAGAGTTCCTTTACTTTCCATGCATTTTGTGCATGTATCTGGTATATTTTTGTTATATTTATTTAACTCCTCCGGTGTAACATACATCCGCATTAACCATTTGAAATGTATCAATTTAAGGCGTACATTTATTGATTTGGTTTGAGCTTCTGTACAAGCCAATTCCCATTGTTCCTCTGAAATTTCAGTTTGCAGATCTTCTTTCCAGTAGTTTAATCTTTTCAGTGAATTTTCACTTGAAGATAGTGTCAATGAGTTATAAAACTCTGAAATAATACCCTTTCTTTTACTATCTTTCATCATCATTTTTTCCAAGGATGAATAAATAGGTCGAGTGAGAGCTTTATTTTGATTTGATCGAATAAAGTTTCTAAGTTGAAGATATTTAAAAAAATGTGTTCTATTGAGATTAAATTTGATCCTCAGCTCTTCAAAAGACATTATGTTTTCTGCACATGGCAAATATAAATCCTGAATCTTTTGTATCCCTTTTAAATTCCATACTTTAAATACAGCGTCCGCTCTCCCTGGTTTAAAATATTGATTACCCCATATTGGACTAAATTGTGACAATAACTGTGGTTCTTTTAAATAGTTTTTAGCTTCACACCATATTTTGATCATATGCTTTACAAATGGATTTTTAACTTGTTTTTGTAATTTTTTTGCCGAGTCTGAGTATATGAATATGGGAAGAGGTAAAGGTAACTTGTATGATTCCATTTCAGTCCAGTGAGGGAGATCATTTGATGAAAAATAATATGTCATAGACCTCAGTTGTGCCGACCAATAATACAACATAAAATTTGGACATTTCAGACCTCCACGATCAAATGGTAAATATAATAAAGACAGACGTAATCTAGCCCTCCTGTTGTTCCATATAAATTCCACTAACTTTTTTTTTATTCTTGAGAATAAATCTAAAGGTGGTGATAAGGGAATGTATTGAAATAAATAAAGTATTTTAGGTAAAATATTACTTTTAAGTATATTGATTCTCCCGATCATCGACATTGGTAGTGACATCCATCTCTGAGTTAACTCATTGATATCTGTCATTAAGGCTTCATAGTTGACACTGGCGACTGATTCTAGCTTAGGCACAATTTGGATTCCTAAATATTTAAACTGATTTACAACATTGAACTGATTTACCTCAGGGGCTGGGTAATTTCTCTGGGTCTCATTTAGCATTAATATTGAAGATGTAGTTTTATTTATTTTATATCCTGATATTTCCCCAAAATTCTTTATTAAATTCAACAAGGTTGGAATTGATTTTTTTAGATTCGACATAAACAAAATTATGTCATCGGCGTACAGGGAGATTTTATGTTCTGTTGGTCCAACTTTAATTCCATATATTTGTGAATGTAAACGTATCGCTATCGCTAAAGGTTGGCTGCACGGTGGCGCAGTGGTTTAGCACTGTGGCAGCACAGTTTTACCCTCGACCGGGGGACCGCGGGGATCATGAGATCGTGGG
Source organism: Pholidichthys leucotaenia (assembly GCA_020510985.1). Taxonomy (NCBI): domain Eukaryota; kingdom Metazoa; phylum Chordata; class Actinopteri; order Cichliformes; family Pholidichthyidae; genus Pholidichthys; species Pholidichthys leucotaenia. Next base: position 275,306,090 of record CM035840.1, on the reverse strand, counting down.
TTCGATCCCAGCCCCCGACCAACAGTGAGCTGTGTGGAGTTTGCATGTTCTCCCCGTGTTGCGCGGGTTTACTCCGGGATTTCTCCGGTTTCCTCCCGCATACAAAAAACATGTAGGTTTAGGGCGCTCGCGCACGCAGCGACCAGCAGCCGGTGGCTTGTCACCAGACTGCAAGCCAAGTCTACCTACGGGTACAAATAAGTAACAAAAAAAAAAAAAAAAAAAAAAAAAAAGGTTCAATTGCCATAGTAAACAGTAAAGGTGAAAGTGGACAGCCTTGTCGACATCCTCTATTGATTTTTATTGGTTTTGAAATATTGTTATTTGTTAGGATTTCTGCTGTAGCATTATTGTATATTATTTGAACCCATTTTATGAAATTATTTCCAAGTCCAAACCTTTGTAGGACTTCAAAAAGAAAGGGCCATTCAACTCTATCAAAGGCCTTTTCGGCGTCCAGTGATAGGAGAGCTGTATCCGGTGCTTCTTTATTAGAATAAATAATATTGAATAGTCTTCTTACATTATGGAAGCCTTGTCTTCCCTTTATAAAGCCATTCTGATCTCGATTAAAAATATTTGGTAAAATTTCTTGTATTCGTCTTGCTAAAATTTTACAGATTATCTTAAGGTCGGCGTTTAATAGGCTTATTGGTCTCATATTTTCACATTTATTAGAGGGCTTACCTGGTTTTGGCAGCAGTATAATTAAGGCATTATTTATGTATGATGGTAAATTATTATTTTGAAATGCCACGGTGGCGCAGTGGTTAGCACTGCGGCAGCACAGTTTACCCTTGGCCGGGGGATTGTGGGGATCGTGGGATCGTGGGTTCGATCCCGGCCCCCGACCAACAGTGATCTGTGTGGAGTTTGCATGTTCTCCCCGTGTTGCGTGGGTTTACTCCGGGATTTCTCCGGTTTCCTCCCACATGCCAAAAACATGCATGTTAGGTTAATTGGCTGTTCTAAATTGTCCCTAGATATCTGTTTCCTATAGGCCCTTAGAATAGAGGGTTAGTATTAATGAAAGCGCTTTGAGTGGTCTTTGTGACTAGAAAAGCGCTATATAAGTGCAGGTTAGTTAGTTAGTTAGTTCTAAAACCATTTCCAAAAAAGGTTTTATTAATTTATTCTTAAATTTTTTATAAAGGTCAACTGGAAGACCATCTAGTCCTGCACTTTTTCCTGATTTCATATTATCAATGGCTAGCCCAACTTCTTCTTGACTAATTTTAGACTCCAATATCTCCCTGTTTTCATTTGGAATACACGGTATAGATAGTTCGTTCAAAAACCCATTTAGTTTTGTTAAATCAAATTCATTTTTAGTATCATATAATTTTTCATAGTAATCTCTAAAGGCTCTGTTAATTTCTAAAGGATCTATAACTACCTGTCCGTTACTTATAATACTAGTAATTGGTGTTTTAATTTCTAATTGTTTAATCTGCCATGCCAATAATTTTCCTGATTTTTCACCTTGTTCATAAAAAGATTGTTTCAATCTTAGAAGACTCGAGGCAGCTCTATTCGCTGATTTTTTGTCGTATTCAGCTCTCAAAATCAGTAATTCATTCTCCAACCTTGGATCACTTCCTGCATACACTTTTTCCTGAAGACTTTTCATTTTATGTTCCAATTTAGCTCTCTCCTCTCGAGTCTTCTTAGATTTTGATCCTGTATAACTAATAATATGTCCCCTAATAAAAGCTTTGAAAGCCTCCCACTTTACACATGCTGATGTTTGTGTAGTATTGATGTCAAAGTACTCGTCTATCTGTTTTTCTATATACTTGACAAATTCCTCATCCTGAAGCCATTTATGCTGAAATTGCCATCTACCTGGTTCCTTTGTCAATTTTTTATCTACATATATTAGACAACAGGGTGCATGATCAGAGATTACGATGTTATCATAAAAGCAGTTTTGAATCTTGGATCTTAATTCTGTGGAAATCAAAAAATAATCAATACGTGAGAATGTCTTGTAGGTACTGGAATAACAAGAATAGGCTTTAACTTGTGGTTTCATTTCTCTCCATATATCTAACAATCTCAATTCTTTCATAAAATGATTAATAGTCATCCTACATCCATTGTGCGTACAATCCAGTCCTGTTGATCTATCTATACCTGGATTCAATGTACAATTAAAATCCCCTGCTATTATATGTTGCCCTGTAAGTGATGATAAAATAAGAAATAAATTAGCAAAGAACTTTTGATCATCTATATTGGGACCATATAAGTTCACAAGATTTATATTTTCTAATAGCAAAGAACCTTGAATGATTACATATCTTCCAAGTTTGTCTCCAATTACATTTTTCACTTGAAAAGGGACTGATTTATGTATGAGAGTCATAACTCCCCTGGCCCGGGATGAGAATGATGAGGTGAATACACTTCCTTGCCATCTACTCCTAATTCTTTTTATATCCTCCTCTATTAGATGAGTTTCTTGTAAAAACACAATTTTTGAACCCATGTCTTTTATTTTATTCATAACTTGTTTAAGTTTTTTTAAATTTTGTAGACCTCTGCAATTCCATGAAGTTAAATCAAGATTAACACTTTGGTTTATGATCAATAGAGAGTTTGGGATTACCTTGCAGTGTAAACATGCTCATACAGAGAAGCAAAAACATGAGTGGTTGAACATTCATCCTACAAACTACACACAAACAAATTCCCCCTTCCCACACTTGTGGCGAACCCCCCAAAATCAAAAGAAAAATTCCGTCTCCCGATATAGCCATCGACCGTTCCACACCCACGGGGAACAGCCTAAGCCACTCCTTCTTCATCCTCCCAATCACCCTAACTCTACTGCTTTTAATGACGTAGCATTAACTCTCTGTGGTTTTCCAACTTAACTCCAAAATTTTTAACAACTTTGTACATCATAGTTTTTTTTTGTTTGTTTGTTTTGTTTTTGTTTTGTTTTTTTAATATATAATACAATCTATATTTTGTAAACTTACTATTTACTTCAAGTCAGTCAGATGCCTGTGCAAATGCTTAATTATTCTACCTTATATTTTGTTCATGCTTAGCTCCCACCAGTCTCTTCTTCTTCTTTGATCTTCTTGATGAACTCCTGCGCCTCCTCTTGGGTCTTGAAGATGTGGGTTCTGCCCTCATACGTGGTCAACAGTCTCGCAGGATAGATTACACCATGACGAATCCCAAGGTTGCGCAGCTCCTTACGTATGGGATCAAACTGCTTCCTCAATTGTTGGATTCCTGTGGCCAAATCTGGGTAGAACCGCACCTGCTGATCCTGGTGTTTAATCTCTCCTTTAGCTCGTGCAGCGTTGAAGATCTTCATCCTGTCTCTGTTGCTAAGAAACTTCATAATTAAGGTCCTCGGCGGTCCCTTATCTCTCCGTGGGCCAATACGATGTGCTTTTTCCAGAACCACTGCTGATTGCAACTCCTCGCTGCCCAGCACCTCCGGAATCCACTTTTCCAGAAAGGAATATACGTCCCGACCTTCTGATTCCTCTGGAAGACCCACCAGCCTCAAATTATTCTGTCTCGACCGAGATTCCAAATCCAAAATATTATCTTCTAGACATTTATTTTTTTTTTCCAAAGTGCGCACCTTTAATTGAAGACGGGTGACGTCATCTTCAGCACTAGCAAGACGGAGCTCCATCTGCGCCGTTCGTTCTACACAGTCACCCAATTCCTTTCTTATTCCTTCCAACGCTGTCATAATCCCATCAAATCTAGAGGAAAAGTCCGCTCTCATTGAACTCATGGCAGCCATCAGCGCATCTGCGCCGCTCCCCGCAGATTTCGCACCGTTGCCAGCCTCCTCCGCCATATATGGAGTTTTGTTTGCTGCGTCACAGACCTGAAAGTCCGTTAATTTGGACTGTTTCGGCGGCTCGCTTTTTCCTTTACCTGGTTTTCCAGCCTTAGGCTTCGCCGACATATCCTCGCCCAAACGCTGGGATACGTTCTGTCCCAAATGAGAGAGTTATTTGCCGATTTTTTTCTCCAGGAGCAGAGCAGAGTGAGACACGTCCGTCTTACGTGGCAGCCATAACCGGAAGTCCCGGGTCCGCATTTTGATCAGCTCTCCCAACTTCTTTAATTTCTGATACATCAGGAAACTCCAAAGCCAAAGTAGAAATCCTGTGATCATAAGCCAAACAGATAGATGTCTTCCGCATCTCCAGTCGAATCCCACAGACACATGAGTTCCCAATTGTCCATGAGTCTCCCCACTTGGGCTCCTCCTGGCCCGATCTTCTTTTAAAGTGGTGTCAATTGGCTGCACGGTGGCGCAGTGGTTTAGCACTGTGGCAGCACAGTTTTACCCTCGGCCGGGGGACCGCGGGGATCATGAGATCGTGGGTTCGATCCCAGCCCCCGACCAACAGTGAGCTGTGTGGAGTTTGCATGTTCTCCCCGTGTTGCGCGGGTTTACTCCGGGATTTCTCCGGTTTCCTCCCGCACACCAAAAACATGTAGGTTTAGGGCGCTCGCGCACGCAGCGACCAGCAGCCGGTGGCTTGTCACCAGACTGCAAACCAAGTCTACCTACGGGTACAAATAAGTAACAAAAAAAAAAAAAAAAAAAAATCGCATTTAAAGCCCAGCTTTCCAGATCCATAATTTTCCGTTTGGATTAAGATTCAGCCAGAAGAAGAGCGACACAGAAAAGACACAGCAAGCTGGAATCAGAAGGGAGTAGGAGGGAGAGGAGAGGAGGAGAAAAGCGTCTGCTCTCTCTGAAAGCCGGAAGAAGAGTAATGTTTCTGGGAGAATAAGGCTTAACTGGAAGCTACCACTTCCATAGACCATGACTGTGTAGCTGTAGGCTGTCAACATTACAGGAGAAAGAATGAGGGCCATCATTTACATATTTCCTGCCGATACCGATCAGATGTAGAAAGAGATCTCAGCACTGAAAAGAGCTGCCCCCTTCAACAAACAGAAACCATCAAAAAACAAATATACAATGAACATTTTGTGGAAGGTAAGGATGTTTCTGTTATATAATATGTCCTGGTATTCCAGCAGCTCCCCGTCCACACTGTGTATGGTGCGGATGGGACACTGTTGACTTCGACTAGGGACATCGTTGGGCGGTGGAAGGAATACTTCGAGGATCTCCTCAATCCCATTGATACGCCTTCCACAGTGGAAGCAGGGTTTGGGGACGAGGGGGATGACTCGCCTATCACAGGGGCTGAGGTCGCCAAGGTGGTTAAAAATCTCCTTGGTGGCCGGGCCCCGGGGGTGGACGAGATTAGCCCTGAGTACCTCAAGGCCCTAGATGTTGTTGGGTTGTCATGGTTGACACGCCTCTACAACATTGCGTGGAGGTCGGGGGCAGTGCCTTTGGCATGGCAAACCGGGGTGGTGGTTCCTCTCTTCAAAAAAGGGGACCGGAGGGTGTGCTCCAACTTTAGAGGGATCACACTCCTCAGCCTCCCTGGGAAGGTCTATGCCAAGGTACTGGAGAGGAGAGTCCGGCCGTTGGTCGAACCTCGGATTCAGGAGGAGCAATGTGGTTTTCATCCTGGCCGTGGCACATCGGACCAGCTCTTTACCCTCTCGAGAATTCTCGAGGGTTTGTGGGAGTTTGCCCAACCAGTTTACATGTGTTTTGTGGACTTGGAGAAGGCATTTGACCGCGTCCCTCATGGATTTTTGTGGGGGGTGCTTCGGGAGTATGGGGTATCGGGCTTGTTGTTACGAGCTATTCGGTCTCTGTACAACCGTTGTGAGAGTTTGGTTCGTATTGCCAACACTCGGTCGGAGTCATTCCCAGTGAGAGTTGGACTCCGCCAGGGCTGCCCTTTGTCACCGATCCTGTTCATAATTTTTATGGACAGGATTTCTAGGCGCAGCCAGGGAATGGAGGGTGTCATGCTTGGTGACCACAGGATCTCATCTCTGTTGTTTGCAGATGATGTTGTCCTGCTGGCTTCATCCAGCAATGACCTACAGCTCTTGCTGGGACGGTTTGCCGCTGAGTGTGAAGCGGCTGGGATGAGAATCAGCACCTCCAAGTCCGAGTCCATGGTCCTCAGCCGGAAAAAGGTGGATTGTCCTCTCCAGGTTGGGGACAGGCTCCTGCCCCAAGTGGAGGAGTTTAAGTATCTTGGGGTCTTGTTCACGAATGAGGGGAGAATGGAGCGAGAGATTGACAGACGGATTGGAGCAGCATCTGCAGTGATGCGGACGTTGTACCGGTCTGTTGTGGTGAAGAGGGAGCTTAGTTCTAAGGCAAAGCTGTCGATTTACCAGTCAATCTACATTCCTACTCTCACCTATGGTCACGAGCTTTGGGTAATGACCGAAAGAATGAGATCGCGGATACAAGCGGCTGAAATGAGCTTTCTCCGTAGGATTGCTGGACTCACATTCAGAGATAGGGTGAGGAGCTCAGTCATCCGGGAGAGGCTCAGAGTAGAACCGCTGCTCCTCCACATTGAAAGGAGTCAGTTGAGGTGGTATGGGCATCTGATTAGGATGCCTCCTGGACGCCTCCCACTTGAGGTGTTTCAGGCACGTCCCACTGGGAGGAGACCCCGGGGCAGACCCAGGACTCGGTGGAGAGACTGTCTCCCAGCTGGTCTGGGAACGCCTTGGTATCCCCTCTGAAGAGCTGGAGCAGGTGGCTGGGGAGAAGGAAGTCTGGGCTTCTCTGCTTGAACTGCTGCCTCCGCGACCCGGACCTCTGGAAAAGCAGTAGAAGATGGATGGATGGATGGATGGATGGTATTCCAGCCCTACTTTGATATTAACCATCCACTTAGGTATTTACTACCCACTTTTGCAGACATCACTAAGATTTTTAATAAAAGTTAACATATTTCTGTTATACCGATTTTTTTTGCTTTATATAAAATATTTGGATATGTAGACAGAACTTACCTTGGTGTAATGACCACCAGATACTTGTCACAATGTTGCATTATATCTACAACAAAGCCAGCAAAGCATTGGTAGGAATTTAGACTTTTGCATACCTCTAGAGTTTCTGCTGTCTGAAGTGATTTTGAGTTAATTAGGTAATTGTCAATATCACAATAGAGCAGTTCCAGGATGCCGCTAGCATCCTGACATGATGTAAACAAATGAGCTACCATGAGATAACGTTTCAGACTGTTCATGGATAATTTCTCAACATGCCAACACTTGTGCAGTTGTCAAATGCTTGAACAAAGTCACACAACCCAATTTTAAGAAGTTCTGCTGACTGGATCGTGTTAAAGCTCATTTTAATAATGCATTGGTGTGTATAGTGTAGCCATAGCAACATGAAAGTTTTCACTCCTGAGGACCCACATCACTGCTGGAGGTGCCGTGACAGCAAAACCTCAACAGGCCATGAGACCTGGTAAAAATGTGCAGAAGGTTGTATTTTGTCTGAGAACAGTCCAAACAATCAGAAATCAATGAAAAACTCAATATTACCTTAAGACGTGATAGAGATGGAAAAAATGCTGAAAGATGATCGGAAAAGGTGTTGAAATAATGCTAATGTGCTTATAATGATTGTATTGGAGATGTAAATGTGGAACTCTTTGTTTTCAATATAACATTTTCAAATATGTGTACTTTTAAACAACAGCTAACATACTTCAGTGAGAGGATATTTCTACCGGTTCTGGGGTTGTTCACCAAATTAAAAAGAGCTGTGAATGTGGAAAAACATCCACCTTACAATACTCCTCAGGTAGATGGGTTTTTTTCCCTCTCCTGTGGGGAGATATAAACTCAGCAGCAGTAAAATCAGTCATTCTGGGACATTTCCCAACCTCATTTGCATTTTAAATTCTTACTTCCCAAACATAAAGTAGAGATTTGCACTGCTGGACTTTGTAAATAACCAATTTATGTCCTCTTAAGCAAACAGAAGAAAGTTCCCTGTGTGCCATCACTGTCTTCATCAGTGAAAACTCTTCAACGTGTCATCCTACCATAGTCCACCGACGAAGTTTGACACATCCACTCTCACACAGTTTTAGGTAGCTGTGTGAAGATGCGGCACCTTGAGCTGGAGACCAACACTCCGGAGCAGTTATTATCCTGTGGATCCACTTATCTCTCTCCGTTTCTGCAATGACTCTGTTTGAAACAAAGCATAGAAACAGACTATGGCTAGAAAGGAGTTTGATCTCTGTAGTTGCCTCCTTGCCACAGAGAATCAGAGTGAAGCACAAACCTGAGTTTCTCACTAAAATCTAAGTGCACAAACTCAGATCAATCGACTGCAATGTCAGTATTGTATCATTCCTAGATGAAAAACAAAATCCTTAAAGCCGCTGGAGAAGAAAGAACAATTTATTGAAACAGCTGTTTCCTGGAAGAGCTACTGGAGACTTCAAATGGATTGGCTGGAATAGGGTCAGGATCAAGCAGATGACTTCATCCTGCTAATTGCCACATTGATTGCATCTTCTGTCATCATATTATAAGGTGTCATTCTAGGCTGAGGTTCATGGACAGAGAAACATCAGGGATACATCAGCACTGTCTGCTCCTGCTGTGACCTTTATCATGATTTGAAATTAAGCAAATTCTTTATGTTAAACAACACATACAGCAGGGAAAAGAAGTATAGACCATATCAACATTTATCTCATTAAACATATTTCTGATGGAGCCATTGACCTGAGATTTTCACTAGATATCAGTAATCCAAATACCCAAATACCATTTTGGTATGGTGTTTTTGGGCTGATGTGTAGTACTCTTCCAAACATGTTTTGTGTTGTGGCATCCAAAAAGTTCAATTTTAGTCTCATCTGACCAGACTGTATTCTTCCAGTATTTTACTGGCTGGTATTTCCCTTGCCCAAATGTTGTGCAGAAAACTTTAAACATGCTTTTTCTTCAGCAATGGGGTCTTGCAAGGTGAGAGGGCATAGAGCCCATGTCAGTTGAGTGCATTACTTATTGTTTTCTTTGAAACAGCAGTACTTTGTCAAGTTGTGCCCTCCGGGCAGATGAAAGTTTAGCAACAGGACCTATGAGTGCAGGCAGGATTATGGTGCAAACAACAATTAATTAACAAAAAGCAACTGAAAACTAAAGGTGTAACACAAGCAGAAACTGGCAGGGAGTACAGATGAAGAGACCAGACAAAGCACATGCACAAACTAACATAAATAGGGTAATTAATAATTATAAATGTGAGACAGCTGAGACAACAATCAAGAGCAGAACAGGAACACACATGAGGGAGTGGCTATGGATACGGAAACATCAGGGACTGGAGACAATAGGTGAACAATTATACCACATTATACCATAATAAAGACACTAAAGACAAACAGGGTGACACAGCAGACCAAGGGAGACACAGGAGATAATAATTATACTAAATAATAATAATAATAATAATAATAATAATAATAATAATAATCACAAAGGAACAACATAAACAAGGGGTGTGGACACGGTCTCAGACCATGCCCAGAACTTGACATAACCTCTAACCTCATTTAAAGGGTGGATTCAAGACATCCCTAAATAAAAACAAACAAAAAACATAATAACACCAAAATGGGCAGGAGGAGGGGGACAAAGCATGGTGGGCATGGTGGGAAAAAAACAAACTTTGAAATCTCACAAAAAAGAAAACAAAAAATGTCCATCTGGTGGCATCACAAAGTCCCTAAACCACTGACCTGGGGAATATGATGAGTCTGGGGGGTGACCAGCATGTAGGAGGCCCCAAACCAGAGAACATGATGGGTCCGGTGTTCTTCCAAAGTCCCTAGACCACCAGACCAGAATGCAGGATAGGTCGGGTGGCTTACAGCACCACTCCTGGCTTTGTCATAGCCAGGAGTGGTGCTGGGGATAAGCTCCCAGCGCTCAAAAAATGCCCATTATGGCATGCATCTCAAATAGCCTCTGACAACCAAGAACAACCAAGACAACCAAGGGCTTAGCTTCTAAGCCCAGTGGAACTGCTTCTACTGACAGGAGAAGGGGCGAAGGTGAGTCTCCAGTGCCTTCAAACCAGATGCTTCAGATAGATGGGGCTCAACAACCTGGGAGGGTAGTCCATCTAGAGGAAGAAAAACCCTGATTTCAAACCTCTGCTGCCTTGTGGCATACCCGGTCACCCCTGAGGTAAAATCCAGAGTTGGAGCCCCTAAGGCAGTCTGTCGTTGATTTAAACTTCATTCTGGCAGCTCCTGTGACAGCGCTGGTGCAAAACTGTAACAGCCTTGCTGCTCCTTTGGATCCATCAGCAATGTGGAGAGGGGGGACATGCTACATGGGCAACAGCCTGTCCACCATATCACATTGCCCAGGCTAGCGTCCAGCAACACTCACCAACACAAACTCACACCCTACACCCTGGAGAGGTCACTCCAGCTTTGCTTGCAGCGTCGACACAACACGGGGAACAACAGTTACCAGTTAGAAGTCATTGCTTGATTAGCGTAAAGCTTGGCGCCAGGGGTTGTTCCAGATGATGGGAGGGATCTTTGGATCTCACCGGACAACTACCGCTCGCCTCAAGCTGGGCAGCCCCCAGCCAGTAAGGTGTTGTCTCGCCACAGTCTGCCATCCTCATTAGGTGCACGGGGATTAGAAAATGTCCAAACAGCAGACTGCAATCGTCGCACCAGGAAACAAAACAAAACAGTGAAAGAAACCAGCTTTGAAACTGGAATGCTGGAACATTCGGCCAATGATGACTGGTCTTTCTGAAAACCTTCAGGACATCAGTGACTCCAGGAAAACAGCTGTAATAAATGACAAGCTCAGGAGGCTGCATATGGACATTACCACCCTCCAGGAAACATGCCTTGCTGACTCAGGCACACTGAAGGAGAAGGTCTACACATTCTACTGGTAGGGGAAAGGCTCTGACGAGCCAAGGGAGCATGGAGTTGCCTTTTCAGTGAGGAAAAATCTGCTGAATATGGTAGAGCAAGGCAGCAATGGAACAAAGTGTCTCCTCACTCTTTGCCTCAACACCACCGAAGGCCCAGTCACCCCTGTTAGCGTGTATGCCCCGACACTGGCTTCCACACCGGTCACAAAGGATGAGTTCTACGAGAATCTCGCATCCATTGTTGCAAGCATCCCCAACAAGGAGCAATTTGTTCTCCTGGGTGACTTCAATGCCAGAGTGTATGCAGATCATTACTCATGGCACTCTTGCCTTGGACCATTTGGTGTGGGCAAAATGAACGAGAATGGCCAGCGACTGCTTGAGCTTTGCAGTTACCATGAATTGTGCATTACCAACTCCTACCTCAGGACCAAGCCGAAGCACAAGGTCTCTTGGAGACACCCACGCTCAAAGCACTGGTATCAGCTAGATCTTATCCTGGTCAGGTGTGACGCCATCAAGAACGTCCTCCACACACGCTCTTACCATAGTGCGGACTGAGACACAGATCACGCCCTGGTCTGCTTCAAGATCAGGCTACAGCCAAAGAGGATCCACCACTCAAAGAAACAAGGCAACCCCCGCAGTGATGTCAGCAAGATGTCTCAACCAGACCTCGTGGAAAAGTTTGAAGAGACATTTAAGAAGGAAATGCAAACCTCACAGCCCAGAGACTCTGCCACAGAGAAGTGGGAAGTTCTGCGAGACACCATGCACCACACCACCTTGGCTACCTTTGGGAAGAAATCCTCCAAGTCTCACGACTGGTTTGAGGCCAAGTCCACAGAGATGACTCCCATCATTGAAGCCAAGTGCACTGCCCTCACCGAGTTTAAGCAGTCAATCAATGAGAAGAGCCTGTAGATTCTCAGGGCTGCCTGGAGCAAGGCTCAGCAGACTGCCAGGCGTTGTGCCAATGAATACTGGCCAGAGCTCAGTGAAGACATCCAGACAGCTGCTGCTACAGGCAACATTAGAGGGATGTACAATGACATCAAGAAGGTGCTTGGACCAGTCCAGAGCAAGACAGCTCCCCTCAAATCTTCCACTGGGGTAGTAATTACAGATGAGGACCAACAGATGGAGAGATGGGTGGAACACTACTCCAACCTCTACTCCTGACAGAACACAATGTCCCCCACAGTTATTGATGTCATTGAGTGTACGCTAATCATAGAGGAGCTGGATGTAGAGCCAACCATAGAGGAACTCAGGAAGGCCATTGACAGCTTGGCCTTAGGCAAAGCCCCAGGCAGCGATGGGGTTCCCCCGGACCTGATCAAACACTGCAAGACTACCCTCCTGCTCCCATTGCATGAAGTCCTCTGTCAGTGCTGGCAAGAAGGGACTGTACTACAGGACATGAGGGACGCCAAGATAATCATTCTCTATAAGAACAAGGGCGAAAGAGAGTGACTGAAACAGCTACAGAGGCATCGCTCTACTCAGTATTATCGGCAAAGTCATTGCTTGGTAATTTTGATCCGCCTGCAGAAGCTCGCAGAACGCGTCTACCCAGAATTGCAGTGTGGTTTTCACGCCAAGAGATCATCAGTAGACATGGTCTTCTCCCTCAGCCAATTCCAGGAGAAGTGCAGAGAACAGCAGATGCCCCTGTATATTGCCTTCATAGATCTCACCAAGGTGTTCGACCTCATCAGCAGAGACGACCTGTTCAAGATTCTCCCAAAGATAGGCTGCCCACCAAAGTTGCAGAGCATGATCAAATCTTTTCACTCAGATATGAAGGGGACTGTGCAGTTCAACGGGACTTCCTCGACCCCTTCAGCATCTGCAGTGGCATCAAACAAGGCTGCGTCCTTGCTCCCACACTCTTTGGGATATTCTTCACCGTTCTCCTAAAGCATGCCTTTGGCACTGAAGGTCTGCAAAATGCTCATCAGCAACATGCTGTCTGCTGACGACGCAGCAATTGCAACACACACCCAACAGGAGCTGCAGACACTGATGTACCGCTTCTCACAGGCCTGCAAGGATTTTGGACTCACCGTTAGCCTGAAAAGACCAATGTCCTGGGACAAGACACTGAATCACCACCTGCCATCACCATCGATGACTATGAACTCGACGTAGTCCACCACGTAACCTACCTTGGCTCTACCATAACCGACAACCTCTCCCTTGACACAGAAATAGACAGGAGGATCGGGAAGGCCGCTACATCACTCACTTCACAAGTGTGGACAAACCCCAAGCTGTCAGTGAAGACTAAGATGGCAGTGTATAATGCCTGTGTCATCAGCACACTGCTGTATGGCAGTGAATCATGGACAACATATGCCAGACAGGAGAAGCGATTTAACACCTTCCATCTGTGAAGCATCCTCCACATCCTGGGCATATCCTCGAAGCACAGGGTAACCAACGTAGATGTCTTGAATCGTGTGGGACTTCCCAGAATGTTTACTGTCCTCAGACAGCACAGGCTGTGCTGGCTAGGCTATGTCCACCTCATGGACGATGGGCCCATCCCAAAGGACATCCTGTATGGAGAACTGGCATCTGGGAGGACATCCACAGGTCTCCCCCAGCTCCGGGACAAAGATGTCGTTAAGAGAGACATGAAGCCGCCAATACCAACCCAGAGACCTGGGAGAGCCTAGCAGGTGACCGTGGAAAGTGGAAAGGGACCCTGAAGCAACACCTGAAATCAGAGGAGGAGAAAATGATGACCGCTGCTACAGAAAAACGAGCACGCAGGAAGGAAAGTAGCAGCTCCAACACACCAGAGACTACACACGTGTGACCTTTGCGATAGAGACTGCCACTCCCGCATCGGTCTATTATAGCCACAGACGACGCTGCTCCAGGCGAGCACACAACTAGAACTGGGATGCTTCACCCATAGTTAACACTGACTGATGGAGGCCTAAGAAGAAGAGGGCCACCAGATCCTGGGTGGGTGAGGGGGCCTCCCAAAGTCCAAAGATAGATAGATAGATAAGATAAGCCTTTATTAGTCCCACAACGGGGAAATTCCAGGATTGCAACAGCACAGGGATAGCAACACTCAGAGCAACAATCAGAAGGCAAGAAAAAAACAAACAAGCAAGAGCAGCTAATATACATATGTACATATTACTATAAAAAATATATATACACACACACACACACACACAGACACACAGTGCAGAGCATTGTAGCTAGATGGAATAAATATATCGATAGATAGATAGATAGATAGATAGATAGATAGATAGATAGATAGATAGATAGATAGATAGATAGATAGATAGATAGATAGATAGATAGATGGATGTAATTTATTGATCCCAAACTGGGAAAAGACGCCAATCCAGAAAACATGGCAGGATAGGTCGGGTGGCCTCCCACTGTCATTGGTCAACCAGATCATGGGAGGAAGTGGGTCAGGGGGCCTACCAAAGTTCATGGGCCCCCAGACTCCAGCACGGGATTTGGTTAGCACAAAGTGAGGAGCCTTTTGATCCAAATCTGGTGACTCTTGTGCACTGGCCTCAGAAACAACAGGTGGAGGGCCCCTGTCCTCTGAAGCAATTGGTGGAGGTCCCCTGTCCTCTGAAGTGATGGGTGGAGGTTCCCCAACCTCTGGAATGAATGGTGCAGGAGCGTCTGGTCCCGATGCCTGGAGAACCACCCCGCTGCAGTCACCTCAGACTGGACAAAAAGCATGATGAGGCATCATCAAATTTACCAGGAGCCAGGCAAGTCTCAATTAGTATTGATGTTAGAAAAGTTAAAAAAAAGAACTTGCTTGAGCTCCTGATCCTCAGCTGCTGAGGTGACCACTTCTGAATGATCCACACGAGCTGGAGCAGCCGAAGCATGCACGTCGGGTAGAGCTGGAGCTGGGATGTGCACCTTGTGGACAGCTGGAGCAGGCTCGTGCACCTCAGACACTGACAGAGCTGCTGACAGCACCTTGGGGAGAACTGGAACAGGGATGTGCATCTTGGGGACAGCTGGAGCCGGTTCATGCACCTCGGAGACCGCCGGAGCTGCAGTGCGCACCTCAGGGAAAAACATGGTGACCAGGGATGAAGACAGCACCAACACAGGGGTGACAGGAGAAGCAGGAGGTGGGGGCCCAGACGACGAAGGTGACTGCTGCCGAGACTCCCCACCCAAAATAAAGGCATTTCATTAGGTGCTAACGAGAAACGAGTATGTACTTGCTCATTCCATTGCTCTCCTGTCGCTGATGGAGAAGAATCAGAAGTGAAAGGCAGTGACTACTGCTTGGGTAGTGGGCATAGGCACCCGCACAGCAGGTGAGAGAGCCAGCCCTGCGGATGGAAAATGACGTGGAATCGGCACTGCAGCTGCCATAGGAACCGGTGTTGTGGAGACCAGCATTGCAGCTGCCATGGGAGCCGGAGTTCCAGCTGTCACAGGAGCCGGCAAAGGCGATAAACTCTCCTCCAGCCCATGTGGTGGCTGCAGGTCAGATGAGAGTTCTGGGGTTGGAGGGGGCGGGGCCAGCTCCGAAAACGTCTGGCGGATGTGGCTGCAGGCGGAGGTGAACAGCTCCTTCACCCCAGGGCAGAACTGCAGGCTGAGGAACTTCTCAACAACCTTCATAACAACCTCCAGGTGACTAAGAGCCTCCTCCGATGTGCGGGAGGTGCAAGCGTTCGTGACTAGGGATCGGAATGTCCGAACCACCCACCGCTCGCTCACGTCAGAACCACCAGCTGCCGGACTGCCTTCTGAGTCCTTGTTTGCTGGTCTGATACTGTCATGTTCTGCTCTCCAGGCAGATGAGGGATTAGAAGCAGGACCCATGAGCACAGGCAGGATTACGGTGCAAACAATAATTTGTTAACAAAAAACAACTGAAAACTAAACGTGCAATATGTGGAGGAACCGACAGGGAGTACAGATGAAGAGACCAGTCAGAGGACAAGCACAAAGACAGCTGAAACAACAATCAAGGGCAGAACAGGAGCACACGAGGGAGTGGCTATGGATATGGAAACATGAGGGACTAGAGACAACAGGTAAACAATTATACCACAGGACCATAATAAAGTCACTAAAGACCAGTGTTGGGCAAGTTACTAAAAAATAGTAACTAGTTACAGTTACTAGTTACTTCTTTTCAAAAGTAACTGAGTTACTTACCAATTACTGCATGATTAAAGTAACTAGTTACTTGGAAAAGTAACTTTCACGTTGCTTTTAAATGCATACTTAAATCATCTTACACATATAGCAAGATAATTTAATTAATGTATTACATTACATTAATGTCAGGCTGAAAACAGACAGACTAACATGTTCAGTCTGCTTTATCCTTCTTTGAGAGCTCTTATTGCGGGAAAAATCTGAAAAAAAACAACACAAAAATTTCCAGTAATTTCCTCATTTTACAGTGAGAAATAGGGTTTGTGGAGTGAGATAGAGGGAAAAGAGTGACAATCACTCCAAAAGAGTAAGTTGGTAGCACTGCATAAAGCTGTCAACGTTTCTTACTTTTATATTATGGATTTAATCTGATGTGCAGTGATCCAAAAAAAATGTCCATTATCCACAGTCCAAATGTCTGCTGTGACAGAGACATGATCCAGTCCTTTTGGAGCTCAAATCCATTTTTGAATAATCTTTATCCAGGTAGCATGTAAATGTGTTTTAACTTCAGTGGATCACAGAACACTGCTATAGACAAATGGGGTGACACAGCAGACCTGTGGAGACACAGGAGACAATAACTATACTAAATAATAATAATAATAATAATAATAATAATAATAATCACAAAGGAACAACATGAACAAGAGGTATGGACACAGTCCCAGACCGTGCCCGGAACTTGACATATCTACTAACACCAGGTCATTCTTGAGCTCTCCACAAGTGGTCTTTTGCTTTTGGCTAATTCGTCTGATAATTCTTTTGACTCCTCTGTCAAAAATCTTGCGAGGAGCTCCTGTTCGTGACTGGTTTATGGTAAAATGATGTCCTTTCCACTTCCGAATGATGGCTCCACCAGTGCTCACTGGAACATTCAGCAGTTTAGAAATGTGCTTGTAACCACTGCCATCATTATGTTTTGCAACAATAAAGTTGTTAAGGTAAGATAAGCCTTTATTAGTCCCACAACGAGAAAATTCCAGGATTGCAACAGCACAGGGATGGCAACACTCAGAGCAACAATCAGAAGAGAGAATAGAGAATAGAGAGAGCTCTTTTCTTCTACCCATAATGAGTTCTTTCTGGCATGACAATCTGATATTCACAGACCTTTAAAAAAAAGGCTATAAGTCAGGACTTAACCAGCTGAAATTTATTTGCGCTGATGGGGGATGGGATGGCTTGCTAAATTCTTATGGATTTCAGCTGGTTTCTTGGCTTTCTATGCCTTTTTGCACCCCCTTTTCTTCATGTGTTCAATACTTATTCCCTCTGTCATTCCACTTTATTAAATATAATGTTTTGTGAACAAAGTTGCCTTGAGTTTGTTGAATGTATGGATTACTTGGGTTGTTACTGATATCTGGTAAAAATCTGAGGTCAATGGCTCCATCAGAAACATGTTTAATGAGAAACATGTTGATTGATTGATTGATTTGATTTGGTTGATTGAGTTATTGATTTATTTGAACATCAAGACAAAAAAAATTAAAAACAAGGAATCAAAAAAAAAACCATAAAAAATGCCTTGTTCAAAAGGAGTGGGAAGAAGCCAACACTTATATAGTCCCACCCCTTCTCCATACCCAATAAATTATAATATCATTCTAGTCATTATCCATCCCATAATTACATTCATTATACAATATCATACTATATAATGCATCTTATAATTAAATTATGCAGTAGAAATAATACAACAATGACAGTTTATAGTGACAATAATACCAACATCTAATAATAATTGTAATAATAATAGGTAAATACTTCTGGTATGTTTAATATAATTATAGACAATATTATCATCATTATTATCACCATATATACCACCATACACCCCCACATGGCTTACAATACCTAGGCGCAATAAGTAATCACATAATAATAACCATAATAATAGGTAGCCATATAGTAGTTACAACAACAACAACAACAACAACAATAATAATAATAATAATAATAATAATAATAATAATAATAATAATAATACCATCTGGCCTATATAATACTTTAAACATTTCCATCCTAAGCAACAATCATAATACTATAATACCATTGTAATATTCTTGTAATAATGATATCAATGATAATAGTACTCAGCATATATATTCAACAAAAACTCAGCATATAACAATAACAACCTTTCTTCAATGAAGACACATTGTAATATTGCTGTCCTTTATTTTTATATTGTTCAAAAATCATTTCTTTATATGTTGATTTAAATATATGGATGTTTGGACATTGCCTGTGTTTCTCCCCAACCCATTCCACAATTTTACACCACACACAGACACACAAAAACTTTTCCGAGTAGATCTTACTAGATGCATTTTAAATTTTGTATTCCCCTGTAAATTGTATTTCCCTTCTCCCTGACTAAAAAGATTTTGTATATTGTGTGGCAAAAAGTTTTTACTGACTTTAAAAATTAACTGTGCTGTATAATAATCAACCAGATCCTGTAATTTCAATAACTTTGAATGTAAAAACAATACATTAGTATGTTCAAGATACCCAACTTTGTGTATAACACGGACTGCCCTTTTTTGTAATATTAGCAATGAATTAAGTGCACTTTTATAGTTGTTACCCCAGACCTCTATACAATAGGTCAAGTATGGAAGTACTAATGAGCAATACAAGATACGAAGCAATT
Source organism: Pholidichthys leucotaenia (assembly GCA_020510985.1). Taxonomy (NCBI): domain Eukaryota; kingdom Metazoa; phylum Chordata; class Actinopteri; order Cichliformes; family Pholidichthyidae; genus Pholidichthys; species Pholidichthys leucotaenia. The sequence goes on along the minus strand of CM035840.1, from coordinate 275,287,407 downwards.
TGTAATCTAGGACTTGCTTATTTTTATTTATAATTGCAATATTTTTTGCCACTTTGTTCTGTATGTATCTGATGTGTGGTTTCTAACTAATTTTATCATCTAGCATTACACCCAAAAATTTGATCTGCTTTACATTTTCAGTAATTACATTATCTAAATTAATATGTATATCTTCTTTATTTTACAGTTACCAAATATCATTAGTTTTATCTATATTTAGTGATAATTTGTTACTATCCATCCATTTTTTAAGCTTATTTAATTTATTACTTAGAGTATGGATTAGTTCCTGATAATTATTTTCAGAATAAAATATATTGGTATCATCAGCAAATAATATTATTTTTTAATAACTTAGAAACTTGGAATATATCATTTATATATATGTTCAATAATATGGGGACCAATACTTACCCCTGGGGGACCCCACAGGCAATTCCCATACACCTAGACAGATATTCTCCCATCTTCACAAACTGTTGTCTCTCAGATAAACAACTTGTAATCCAATTCAGTGCCACTCCCCTAATACCATACAAGTGCAGTTTATCAAGAAGTATTGAATGATTTATTGTATCAAATACTTTTCTAAAATCTACAAATACACCAATTGCATATTTTCCTTGATCTAATGCATTTTTTTTATTTCCTCTGTTGCTTCCATTATTGCTAATGATGTTGTACTCTTTGCTCTAAATCCATATTGATTCTGATTAAGCAGATCATGTTTATTTAAAAAAGTTTTCTAATCTGTTGTTGAAAAGTTTTTCCAGAATCTTGGAAAATTGTGGGAGGAGTGATACTGGTCTGTAGTTTGTGTAGTGGTGTTCCTTGCATTCCCTTGCTTGAATAATGGTATTACTTTTGCTATTTTCATTTTCTGTGGGAATGAGCCAGTTTGAAATGATAGATTACAAATATATGTAAATTGTTTTAATATGCCATCAGCAGTTCTTTTTACTAGTGCTATATCAGTACCATCACAATCAGTAGATAATTTATTTTTACACTTTTCAACAACACATTTTACCTCTAGTTCATCCACCGCTGAGAGAAAGATTGGCCAAGGGTTATTTCCAATCAGTGTTTCACTCACTGTGTCTCTCCCTTGGTTTGTAATTTTTGCTGCCAACTCTGGTCCAACATTTACAAAAAAATTATTCATTCTATTTACTATCATGTTCTTATCATAATTCTCACCACAATTATCAGTAAAATACTCTGGATATATTGTTTTCTTAGTTCCATTTTTCCTTAATTTATTTAACTCTTTAACATTGTTGATTGCATGAACAGACAGCGCTACCACTGTGTATGGCGCAGTGCTGCGTCTGTCATATAATGTACCGTGATGTGCCAGACACTCTCCAGTTGTACTAAGAATTCCACCTCACAAGGTGGCAGACACGTATAACTTACTGCTCTTGCCTTGGAGGACTTATGGCGGACATAGAAGCATCCTTCTGTACACCAGAGAGGAAGAAATTTTTAGACAAACACATATGGACATTACTGATTGCTGTGGACGTACTTGGTCGTGGACGGAGGAGCCATTGCTCCTAAATTTGCCAACTATGATTCAAAAAAGAGATTATTTAGCTTATGAAGGTAAATGTTTACATTTTGTTATAACAGAGGGAGGGCAACGCTGCCTGATGTTCACCTGCTGTCGACCGCAATGCCATGTGACTGGGGAGAACAATTGCACCAGTCGGTTCCATGTCGTCGTATAAGATAAATAGCGGCGGAATAAAAGCAAAATTGAGGTGGGATAATCATATCAGTTTCTGGATGTGGGAGAGAAAGCAAAGATGTCCAACATAAGAGAAAATAATGACCAAGATGCCGCAAAAAGGGCGAAGTGAGCCGCCTTCGCCAGCGGTAAGTGATGAATGTCTGTGTTTGTTTACATTGTACTGCATTGTACTGATTTTCTGGTTCATATACTTTGAAGATAACAAAATGCCCAAAACAAGAAACGGTGACAAAAAGCACAACCATTCTTTGTGTAAATATGTCCAAAGTTCACTTTTCACTGTAAGTTATGTAATTCGATATGGCTGCTGTGGCATTATGCAAATTAGATGCATAAATTTACTCCTTTTTTTCTTGAAAAAAGCTTCACCACTAGGGGCTGATGGCACAACGGAGCACCATACACAATCATTGATGTCCCAGACTCCTTTTAATTTATTCTTATTTTCATTTAACATTTTCCATTAGTATACTTTTTTTACTAGTTCGCATTATTTCAGTTAATTTATTTTTTATTTGCTTTATGTCTTTTTTTCAGATTCTTCAGTTCTTAATAACATTTTTATAGAGATAATTTTTCTTTTTACAAGCATTTTGTAGCCCCCTAGTTAACCACAGGCAATTTTTATATTTATATTTTTTATTAATTTCTTTAATTGGACAGTTTTTATCATATAATGATTAGAATATGTCAATAAATTTATCATATGTCAAGTCCACTTCTTTCTGTCTATAGACAACATCCCAATTCTGTAACATTAAATGATCTTTTAAAGCACTGATTGTATCTTCTGTTCGTATTCTTTTATACTGTAAATAACCTTTTTACATGATTTATTATTAGTTTTACTCTCATTAACCCCTTAATTAACATCTAAAGAAACAAATACAGGCAAGTGGTCACTAATGTCATTTATTAGTATACCACTCACCATATTATATTCAACAACGTTGGTAAAAATGTTGTCTATCAAGGTAGCACAGTGTGTCATTATTCTCGTAGGTTCTGTAATCTTTGGAAATAAGGTTAAGCTATACATTGTATCTTAGAAATCTTCAGTTGGTTTATGTTGTTTTGTTTTCATCAAATCTATATCAAAGTCACCACAAATAAAGATATATTTTTTGTCTTCTTTTTGTATACAGCTTTTCCATACCATTTCTACATTTTTCCATATCAGATCCCGGTGCTCTATATATACAACTTACTATTATGTTGTTGTTGTTGTTGTTGTTTTTCTATTTTCCACTGTAATTTCAATTGTTAAATATTCCATAATTTCATTCACTGTTGATGTCATGCTGTCCACATTTTTACTTTTAAATTTCTATCAACATACAGTGCTACCCCCCCCCCCCCACCACCACCACCATTTTTAAATTTCCTACTTTCTGTATACATCTCATATTCATCTAATTCAAAATTTACATATTTTTCTTCATTAATCTATGTTTCAGTTATTGCTATAATCCTAAATGGGGTCTTAAATTGATTTAAAAAAAACTCCTTAAAACTATCAAAGTTGGGACAGAGACTCCTACTATTAATATGTATTATTGTCAGTGTCTGATCTGAGTTCGTAATTCCATTTAATTGTTGTTCATCATAATAAGTGTTACGTCTGGAAATACAGTAAGGAGGAGGCGAGGTGCCAGTTCACAATGTTTATTAATAACAATAAGAGTAACAGGAGGCTCTCCGCTCAGGTTTGAGGTCCACAGCAAAGATGCTGAATGTCTCCAGCTGTGGCCTCTTATACCCCAGGTGACGCCACCCCCAAGAAGTGGGGCATCACCTCCCCCAACACCTCCCCCAACACCCAGGGCACCACCATATTGGTACACCAAGAGATAATATATACTATATACACTATGCAACACCCCCCCATGTCAATCAGGCCTTCCCAAAACTTTACACCCAATTCACACTCTAAGCATAAATATACAACAAAGCATAGACATAAACTATCCATTCACACAACTGAAATAGACCCTGTGGCGTATGTCGCCAGTTAAAGTGTCACATATCTCAGATGTAAACAGAAAAAGGGCCAAAATAAATTAATCCCTACAAGAATATGCAATCATAAGTAATTCAAACAACGAACATTTAAACCATTATTCCAAGGCTCTGGAATATCCCCCCCCCCCGACTTACGTGCTGTCTCTGACCTGGCCCTTTTTAAATCAGAACTTAAAACATATTTGTTTAGGATGGCTTTTAACCTGTTGCACTTCGGTGTACCGCGGGCGGGCACGACTCTGCATCCTAGGATGCACGAGGGCATCCTAGTATGCACACTGTGCGTCCTAGGAGGCACTAAAAAAAAAAAAAAAAACACCTGCATTTCCGTTCTTCCACTACAGACACAGCTGCGAACAGAAAGCCAAAGGAGTGCTTTGATTGGTTTAGATGTGATTGACCTCTCATTCGACTAATAAGAGCCTTGAATTGGGTTTCTGAAACCTTGAAGAACCAATGACTGAAAACCTAGCAAGAAGGACCCGCCTACCAACGGCTGCGAATACAGCGAGCCAATTGAAGCACAGAAGTTCGAAAGCTGTTTTGTGTAAGACTGGGTGACACATAGGCATTCGCCAGTCTTTTTTTCTAACTACTATTCTTATTTGTTTTGAAAAATCGTTCGCCAAAACCGCAATCATGGAAGCGCAAAACCGCAATAATGGAATTATGGTTTGACCGGGTCGCGAGACCAGAACCACGAGTCCGTAACAAGTGGACCAGCTTCATGTTCGTCTGACAATGAGGAAGAGAAGTTCGCCAGCTACGCTGCTGTTGTGAACAGGTAAGTGTTATAAGCTAAATTATTCTTTATCCCTGAAAATTGTAATCAAAAATGACTTTTGACCAATCGGTAAATTACAACTATGCGTCATCGCCACATGACGGACCGCGGCGCACGAACCCGTGCACCGGGCGATGTCCGTCCTCTGTAGCGGGGGGGGGGGGGACAACCCCCCCCACACACACACGCACACACAGCCCTGAGTGTCACCTTTCGTTAGAGCCCAAGATGAAGCTTCTATATTGAATCATTCAAAAGTTACAGACGTTTTTCCAAACTGTGCCATTTGGAACAATTTGGCACAGTTCAAAAACTCCTGGGAATAACCTGAGAACAAAGCTGTGTAATATATTCATTTTTTGTGGTATTGTTACAAAATTTTGACCTCAGCTGGATAACACTTGGTTCTACATTTCTGTTGCATTTTCCAGCCCGGTTCTGAAGCTGTGTGTTATTTGCAAGCATTTGTATCCAAAAAAAACACCCAGGCGAAATTTATTTTCTTCAAGTTCACTATGTTTAGATGACTGTTACTCAGTGGCCAGAGCACTTAGAGAGATTATGACTGTTTTGCCAAAAAATTCAAAGTGTTTTCTTTTAAATGAGACCAACCCCATGAAGATGCTGCAAAGGGTTGAAGAACAGCTTTTGATTTACTTTGGGCATGTTATTTTTTGGCGTTTTTAGGGAAATTGACCAGAGTGCAAGGGGTTAATACCCAGTAATGGTGATATTTGTTTTGGCATTTGTTTTTATTTTATTCTAATTTTTAGGCATTTATTCTTATTTCTTTGTTTATGTTATTTGTTTTTAATGCTGTGTGTGTTTTTAATGCTGTTTAATTTTCTGCAAAGCACTTTGGTCACCTACGGGTTGTTTTAAAGGGCTATATAAACAAAGTACATTACATTACATTACATTAGTGCATAAACCCCTGGCGGTCCCGTTAACATCCCCCCACACCAGCACCCGCAGAACAACAACACAAATACACACAGTGCTGGTCCATTAAAATATAACACACTGGCTTAAACACAATAAAACACACACAAGCACAGGGGAAATTGCATTCAGGCTACCACATACTTCACTTACTATATTTTTTTTTCACCAAGCAAAATATCAACAACACATAATTGGAAACCCACACTGGTAACCCGAACCCCAAACCGTCCCACTAAGAACCCCATCTAGACCGTCTGTCTGGCAGTTCACTCTCAGAGCACCTCCGCCTCGTCCTTACTGGAGAAGGCTGCACCAATGTTTTCCTCCTCCCACACGTCGCAGCTTGTTGGGGTGTCTTTTGGAACCATCCGAGAGCACAAGATAGTCACCATCGCAGGCTCCCACCACCCACAGCCATCCACCACCATCTCTCTGATCTCTTGATTTGCAGACCCTTCCAAGCCAAGCCGAGCCTCTGGGACGGACCTCGTCACCAACACCCAGGGGAGGTCTCACTGGCTTCATACGTCCACTGCGGTATCACCGGGATCCATCCCGGTATCGTAGGACACCACTGATCTTGCCCGGGTTCCGCCCCAGAGCTTGCATATGGGCATGTCTGGAGCTCGTGCCCGACAGTCTCGCCCCGCTGTCTTTCATTTGCAGCGCCGAGTCAGCCACGGCAGCTCCTGGTTAAACAGAGCCACTCGGCCAGGCCCCAGAACAACGCTGTGCCTGCTCACTGGCTCCACTCACCGCCAGAGGTGTTCGACTGTACCATTAGGGTCCCTCGTCCAGGGTACCTCGGACTCTGGCACCGGAACCTCCCTGTGGCAGCACTCCCCAGTGTCGGTACTGTCCGTCGTTATCCAATCTGGGCAGATTTGTGTCCCACACTTCCTCATCCGGTCCCTCGTAGAAGGATCGGTCCCATAACCCACAGCCAGACCATTCATCCCCAACTCTGCAGGCTATGGAGAAACCGAGCCCGTAGAATAAATCGCAGCCCATCAGGTTCGTACCCTCCATGTACACGACAAACTCCACATTGACCGTAGACGAAGATTTGTACCTTGCAGAGAGCTGCAGTGAACCCATAATGTTTAATGTGTTTCCACCATAGCCATAGCAGGTCGCATTAAAGTTGTACAGCCGGTGATCAGGAAAAAATCTTCTCATTGTGGCCCGGTTCAAAATGGAGATTGCAAAGCCCGTGTCCACAAGTAGCGAAATCACAGTCCCATCCAACTCCACGTCACAATAAACACTGCCGTCTGTGGCAGATGAAACTGTGTGGATGATCGTAGGCTCCTTCATGGAAGAACCTTCCTCTGGTTTCCGATGTCCTTGCTCGAAGTTTCTGCACGCTCTCACGAGGTGGTGGAACAAACCACACTTCCCACAGCGCTTCCCCTTCGCCAGACAGTCTCTCGCCCTGTAGCGGTGCTTTGTGGATCCACAGCCATAACAACGTGGCGTTTTCGGGGTGGACATAACCTTCACAGCAGCGACATATTCCTCATTATTCTCGCCGGCTTCGCCATCCAGATCCGCGGCCAGTGCCTTCCACTGTTTCTCTTCTTTGCGCAGCTTCTCTTCCTCGCCAAGATTCCTGGTCAGTAATTCCGCTGTGTCATACTGTTGCGTTAGCTCCACGGCGGCTGCTAGCGTCAGCCCCCATCATGCGTAAAGAGGCAAAACCTCACGGAACAATATAGCACAATTCCGCTAGCTAGTCGAGGATCATTTCTTCCTCCAGGGTGCCGAAATGGCACTCTTCTGCCAGCTGCCGCAGGTCTGCCACGAACTGCTGCAGTGACTCACCCGGCCGCTCGCATCACTGCCGAAACTGGATTCACTTCATAATGGTATTCTCAGGGACGCGAAAATAGCGTCCCTGAGAAAACACCAGCCTCACCACATTGTCAAAACTGTCGCCGCCTCCCAATGTGGTCAGAATTCTCTGGCCCTCCATACCCAGGTTATGGACCAGAATAGCCCTTACACACAATTTCTCGAGGTCGCCGAGGTCCAGGGCTATGAGGTAGTTTTCGAAGGCCGCGTACCACCTGGCTCAGGGAACGGGTGGCTCACCCAGAGCCTCCAGGAATGGCCGAAAAGTGGTAGCTGCCCTCTCCATGCAGTATATCCTTGTTGCCAAATGCTACATCTGGAAATAAGGAAGAGGCGAGGTACCAGTTCACAACGTTTATTAATAACAATAAGAGTAACAGGAGGCTCTCCGCTCAAGTTGGAGGTCCAAAGCAAAGAGGCTGAATGTCTCCCGCTGTGGCCTCTTATACCCAAGGTGATGCCATCCCCAGGAGGTGGGGCGTCACCTCCCCCTACACCCAGGGCACCACCATACTGGTACACCCAGAGATAATATATACTATATACACTATGAAACAATAAGTACACTTATTGTTAATTTGATTAAAGTAGTTGTTATCTGGGTTAATATCACCTAAAATATCTTGTGGTTGCTGTTCAGTATTTACAAAGGTTTCAGCTTCAATTTGACGTAATAAATTTCCGTTATTAAATGAGGAAGGATGATTGGGTAAAGTGCTGATCATAAATTGTGTCAACAATGTACACCAAAAAGAAAAAAGAGAAAAAAACAAGAAACAAAACAAAATGTGTTCAACACTTATTTTCAGTGCTGTATCCCTCAGTATTATTATTATTATTATTATTATTATTATTATTATTATTATTATTATTATTATTATTATTATTATTATTATTTCCTCCTTTTTTCCATCAGGTAAATGATGAATCTTGATTCTAGTTGATGTTTCTTCTTAATTGATGGGAGTTTATTCTCCCTACTATTGGCACATGCTTGCTTATGGATAATAACACTGGCAGCTATAATACTGTGCATGCCATACATACAATTTTTTAAAACATCATTATATTTATTCCTTTATGTTTTAGTTTCTACCCTGTCATTTTTTACAGGATAAATGTATTTGTAATGTATTTTCTTTTCTGTTCCCTCACTAATATTTGGATCTACAAGGATCTACAAGGCTGTGATCAGTAGGTGGAGGAGTATTCTTGATAGGTCAAATTGTTGTTGAAGCTTCAGATTTGTGGTCCTTTCAAAGAAAAAGAAGTGGCAATGAAAAGGACAAAAGCTGCTATCTATCTATAAATGTAGCATATCTTTGTCTCTGTGTGTGTGTGTGTGTGTGTGTGTGTGTGTGTGTGTGTGTGTGTGTGTGTGTGTGTGTGTGTGTGTTCCACGCATATCTCTTGAACCATTTATAAGAACTGGCCTAAGATTTTATACGTGCTTTGCTGAGGTTACGAGGGTGTGCATCCCTGAATATGGAGTCGTTCAGTCAAATATGTAATTTTTATCAGTAAAAGTTTAGTCACCGCTCTTTCTCATGCCCAGGCTTCTAGAAGTGCGGGCAGGGTTTGGTTTCGGATTGACTACGTACTGATTGGATAATACGTGGCATTATGGGATCAGTTACCCCAGCACTCCATGAGCAAAACAAGGAATAAGCGACAAGACAAGAAGCGAAAAGTCACAAATTTGACTAGAAACTCATAATACTTTAATTTGTGAATTTGTGTGCCCCTAGTGGCAGAGCGTGGTGCTGCGCCTGTCATCTCACTGACATGATTTGTACTCATTTGTACTGATCTGCCAGTTTCAGAAGGTGGCAGACATCCGTTGGAGGACTCAATGGATGACATGTAATACACCAAAGAAGAAGAACTCCTCATTTCCTTTGCCTGTTTTTAGCATTTTAGCCCAGAAAGCTAATATGGCTGAGATCAGTCATTGTCACCATCACTTTTTCGGCTTTGTACGCCAAAAATAGTGGTGGGATACAAGCAAAATTTATGTGGGATAATCATAAGACTTTGTAGATGTAGTAGAGACCGTAAATGACCAACAGAACGCAAAATAACGACCACGATGGGTAAAAACGCAGCCACCATAGCAATGAGCGAGTCCCCTTAGAAGCTGATAAGTGAGGAATTTTTGAGGGTTTTTTTTTATATTGTACTGTGTTCATATACTGTACTTTGAAGATAAGATGATGAGGTACCTCTGTACAAAAAACAGTGTCAAAAGACTGAACCATTCTTTGTGTAAATATGTCCAAAGTCCAGTTTTGACTGAGTTATGGAATTTAAAGAGGTGCCGTGACATTATGCAAATTAGATGCATAAATTTATTCCTATCTGAAACTTTGGATCATATTTTACATCTTTCTAAGTAAGCCATTATCTCTTACCACTTTCAAGTTATAGCCTTGGAAATCTGAACTATTTTATTGACTTTGTTACCACTCTTGACCACTAGGGTTTATGTCGCAATTCAGCAACAGACGCACTCAAAAGGTTAACGGGGGTCTCGGCTGCTGCTTTACCCATGTGTCAGCGCTGTCCTTTGTGGCACCACGGGTAAAGCAGCAGCCAAGACTCCCGTTAACTGGGCGGGCTGGGCTTGGCTCCCTGCAAAGGACCATGATCCACCAGTTCAGCTGCTGGTTCTCCAACACCGGTGTCCGTCCGGGCGCTCCCCGTTCACGGGGAGGCACGTCCAGTCTGCCTGGTCAGTGGTAAACGGCAGTCCCCACTGCTGCTTTGCTGGTACTTTGCAGGACCACGAGTCTGCCCTTCTGCACAAGTAAAATTAAAAACTTAATAATAATATCGCCATGGTTGTGGAGTGGAATGGCCAGATCAACTGCATATCATATGTGGACACACATGCACGCTTTTACTAAACGACAACAAGACACAAAAATGCCCAAGTAATGAAATAAATCTTTTTTATTTAAATATTTAAAGACAAAAGGGCGACACTGATCCAACAGTTGCAGCCAAATGGGTCATTCTGCTTAGTATAATAATGGTGGGTATTTTGTACTTATAATATTGCTAAAATATAAAAGGATGCACTACAATGGGTCTCAAATATTTGTAAACGTGTCTTGTTATAGTACTGCATGAGTTTATTGACGATAGACTATAAACTACACATATAAACTAAATTATAATGATGACTGAACAACTCTCATTCCCCAAAGTGCAAGATACACTATTATGAATATGTCATAAAAGATCACACAAATAAGTAATCTGACAAAAAAAAATAAACAAGCGGTTCTTAAACAGCCGCTAATATTGGATGCCCCATTCATTTTCAGTTATTCTGTAATTACTATTCACACAATCCCCTTTAATACTTGTCAAAGTCTAACATGTGTGATTGCCTACATATAGGCTACACCTCTGTATTGCACTTTCACGCACAGCCTACATTTGGGCCTGTACAGCCTGAATGGGCTACCTGTTTCAGATAGGAATACTTGCTTTCTACGGGCATGCACTAGTTTGTAATAAAAGGAGCAATTAAAGAAACCAAAGGGATGTGAGAATGTTTGCATAATATTTTTGTTGATAAAACCTTTTAACAATTGAGTGGATGCTTGGTTTTATTGAATAATTAGTATCAACATTAGTGATTCAATTAGTTTTATGTTTTGTTTTTTCATTCAGTATTAGTACTTGTTCAGTTACTATGAAAGTGTTTTCAAACAATCCCAGCAATATTTCTGATGTCACCATGGTAACAAAAACAGATTTACCCACACACATCAAACACAGTGGCTCTTATTCAACAGTATGTACAAACAAATCTATGCTTTATTTATTCTTAAAGACAAATCTGGGATTCATCAGTGGGTTCTTACCTACATTTGATTGTCCTTTCCAAGGAAATTCAGAAATTCTTCAGACCATGAGTACAAACAAAATATGTAGTTTAATAGTTGTGGAAAAATAAGAAATTTAAGGAGAATTAAAAAAACATCATACTTTTAAACACTTTTAGGACTTTTCTCTGCAATACAAATACCAATTCAAACAACAGACCAAAAATAACCACACATGGTAATTTTCATGACTTTAAATATTCAGCATATTGACACCATATGAATTTCAAAGAAATAAAAAAATGTACATAATTGATGCCATCAGTGAAAAAGCTGTGTACAGATGAAAAGAGCAACAAGCTGTTCAAAACATCAAAAACTCTACATTTGAAGGTTTTATGTGAATCAAGGTTCTTTTGTGACAAGACAGATAACACTGTCCCCCAGTTGAAAACAGATGATATGAGCATTTTCCCAACAGGTGATATGCCCTTTATGTACATGATGACACCAATTGACCTCTATTAATGATGTCTCCTTCACAAACGATTCTTAAAAAACAGTTGGGTGAAGAACCACACTGAATGACTTACTCAACAATTTGATCAATTTGAACTGTGAAATGATCAAATGAGCTGAAATGTGGCTCAGTTGCCAATGATACAACTGTTGAGCAGAGTCTAGTCTACTTTGATTGAACCGGATTTGCTTCTTGGCCTGCAAACACATTAATGAAGGAGTCATTCATTGACTGGGTATATCCCCCGAGCTAAAGGCTAATGTTCAAGTTTCCTATTGTTTTAACAGACTTCCCGAACAATGCACATTCAACATACTGTAGTTTTTTTACCCAAAAGAATTGTTTTGTTAGTTTGTTTTTTTTCAAATGAATTGTTTGGGAGTGACATATCAATAAAGCACAGCATTTGGGAAGACAGTTTCATGGGCCCAGCATGGCAGAAAGAGCCGAGGACCTCTCGATCTGATTGCACTCTTGTCTAATTGGGCTATAGTTTCAGATGTTGCAGCCTCCAAATGAAAACAAGATTAAAGCACTGATAGAACGATTTCTATGGCTGGATATAGACTTGTTCCCCTCTCTTCTGCTCCAGAAGGGCTCTCTGAAGAATACCATTCAGTTATGGTTCAATTCAGTGTGTGGTGGTACACATTCAGTGAGTGACTGTACTAGTAGACGATAAACATGAGTCAAGATAGGGGTGGGCAATATATAAAATATATTTGGTGTATTGATACATTTGTCTGTGTGCAATCCATAAAATGCCTGTATCACACCTATAAAATATAATTTTTCATATTACAGCATGTAACATGTACAGAGTGGTGGCCTAGTTGATAGAGCATCCGCCCCACAACCAGGAGGTTGGGAGTTCAAGTCCCAGCTGGGTCATACCAAAGACCATATAAAAATGGTACTTCCCGCTTTCTAGCTTGGTGCTCAGCACAATCGAATGTGGGAAGGAAAGGTTATTTGTGGTGGCGCCTTGCATAGCAGCGGCCCCTCTGATTCTACATGTGATTAACATTGCAGACAGGAGAAACGTAATTTCGTTCTACTGTACATGATTGGCTGTATGGACTGAATGACAATAAAAGTTGGCTTCTTCTAATTCTGCTCACAGTTCTACTTCTCTCTCTGTCCCCTTTCATGGCAGCAATGCTGCTGCTTACTCCCCTGCCCTATCAGAAAAAAACCTCCAGAATGCATGCAAGTTTAAACTGGAGCTCCCGAGGTTCTTTCCACTGCGAGCAGAGAAAAAAGCCTGACCAACAGAATCAAAGGAGGCCTGTCTCTAAGGACACACAATGGGGTAGCCAGATGATGATAAACATTATCGACTTAAGCCCAATTCATGATGGCAAAAACGCATTGGGATGTGAACTAGTGCAGTGGATGCTTTCATGCACAAACCCTACACAGCGGGTGAGTGCTGACCGAGTGCATGCAGCCCCCAAAAAGTGAACGCATGAACAAGTATGCAAATGGTTGCAGTGAACTGTGCATGTGCCTGGAAACTCCCACCAGAGGAAAGGATTGAGCAATTCGCCAATACTTGACATAACGCACGGCTCAGGAGACACACACGCAGGCTCAGAGTGAATTCAATAGCTTTATTCAACAACAAGGATGAATGGATGCGTGTCTGTGGAATGTGGATGTACTGGTGGCGGACGTCAACGTCAGGCACGAAGGCAGGAAACCGTACAGCCAGACAGCCCTGGGGAGAGAGCACAGGGAGAAGGTGACGGGCACCAAACCAGTACAACAGGTAATGTGAGGTTTGTTGGCTTACTTGGCAGGGCAGGTGGCAGGCGCGCTCAAGGGAGAGTCCAGAAGACAGAGACCTGACGATGCACCTGACAGCAGCAACGAGGTGGTGATGCGGGGGCGAAGTCCGCCGCCGGGAGAGGTCCACCTGTGCACAGGGGAAAGACTGGAACACAAGTAGAGGTTTGCTTACATGAGCGATCTTGCTGTTTGGCGAGGGGGTTCCTCTGAAGCAAGTAGCCGAAGGGAACAGACGGCTTCAGGCCGAAGCTCAGGGCAGAGCAGCTTATATGCCCCGCCGCTGACGAGGTGCAGGTGTGCGCTCAGCTGGCGCCGCTAATGAGCGGCGAGTAGTAACAGTACTCCCCCCTCTAGCAGCGCCTCCTGGCGATGGTTTATTGGGGTACTTCCGGTGAAACTCGGTGATGAGAGAGCGATCCAACACGAACGAGGAACGAACCCATTGCCTCCATTCAGGACCATAACCCTCCCAGTCCACCAAATACTGTAGCCCGCGACCCCAGCGTCGGGAGACTAAGATGGTCGAGACAGTCCAGGCCGGATGGCCATCAATCATCCGAGGCGCGGGCGGCGCAGCAGGAGGAGGGCAGATGGGATCAGACACCACCGGTTTCACCTTGGAGACGTGGAAGGTGGGATGGATGCGGAGGGAGGGGGGAGTAGCAACGTGCACTGCCACCGGGTTGATTATCTTGGTGACGGGAAATGGACCCATGAAGCGTTTAGCCAACTTTCTCCTCTCACCCTTCAGGTTCACATCCTGCATGGATATCCAGACCGGTTGGCCCACCTGGTAGGCAGGAGCAGGTCTTCTACGCCGATCCGCCGTGGCCTTATTGCGCTCCACCGTGCGTAAAAGCGCATTGCGCACGGCTGTCCAGATGGAGCGACACCGCCTGAGGTGAGCCCGAACCATGGAAACTGCCGACTCATTCTCCAGCGAGGGAAACAGAGGGGGGTCGTATCCCAGGGACACCTTGGAAGGGGACATCCCTGTGGCTGAGGAGGGAGCGGTGTTGTGAGCGTATTCTACCCAGGCAAGGTGTTTGCTCCATGATGCAGGCTTCGAGGCGGTGACGCAGCGGAGAGCAGCCTCCAGCTCCTGATTGGTCCGTTCACACTGCCCATTAGATTGGGGGTGATGGCCGGAGGAGAGGCTTACCTGGGCTCCTAGTGTCCTGCAGAAACCCCGCCAGACGTCCGAGGCGAATTGGGGACCCCGGTCGGAAACCACGTCAGCTGGTATCCCATGCAGCCTGACCACGTGTTGGACGAGGAGATCTGCCGTCTCCAAGGCAGAGGGTAGCCCCCGTAATGGCACGAAATGAGCAGCCTTGGAGAAACGGTCGACGATGGTCAATGGACTGTGTCGAAGTTGTTAGAGACGGGGAGACCAGTGACGAAGTCCAATGCGATGTGCGACCAGGGCCTACCAGGGACGGGCAGGGGCTGGAGCAAACCCGCAGGAGGAGAGTTGCCGGTCTTACTGGTGGCGCAGACGGGGCAGGCCCGGGCGTAGCGGGCAGCGTCCTTGCGCAGTCCCGGCCACCAAAAGGAGCGTTGGAGCAGGTCAATCATTCGGGAGGTCCCAGGATGGCAGGCTAGCTTGGACGTGTGAAGCCAATGGATGACCTCCCCCCGAACGGAGGACGGGACGTAGAGCCTCCCATCCGGTCGGCCGCACGGATCCAGTTCTGATTCCTGTGCCTTCCGGACCTTATCCTCAATCTCCCAGGTAACGGCTCCCATGACGCACGACCTGGGCAGGATGGTATGAACAGCGTCCCCTGAGTCTTCAAGGGCAAATTGCCTGGAGAGGGAGTCAGGGAGTCCGTTTTTGGAGCCCGGTCTGAATGTGATGGTGAAACGGAATCTACCAAAAAACAGGGACCAACGGGCCTGGCGGGCGTTCAGACGCTTGGCAGTTCTTAAATATTCCAGATTTTTGTGATCCGTTAACACCACGAAGGGCAGAGCGGCCCCCTCCAGCCAGTGATGCCACTCTTGGAGCGTGAGCTTGATGGCAAGAAGCTCCCTGTCCCCCACGTCGTAGTTGCGCTCCGCCGGGGACAAGCGCCGGGAGAAGAAGGCACAAGGCCGTTTGACCCCATCAGCCGGTGACCACTGAGACAGCACCGCCCCCACCCCCGTATCCGAGGCGTCGACCTCCACGATGCACTGCAAAGAGGGATCGACCTGGCTGAGGACCCAGAAGGATGAAAACTCTGCCTTCAGCGCCTGGAAGGCCGCCGCGGCCTCTTCAGTCCACTGGAACCGGGTTTTAGGGGAGGTGAGACGGGTCAGAGGGCCGACGATGGCTCCAAAGTTGGGCACAAAGCGGCGGTAAAAGTTGGCAAAGCCGACGAATTGTTGCACCTGCTTTCTAGATGTGGGAGTCGGCCAATCTACCACCGCTTTAATCTTGGCTGGGTCTGGGAGAACCTGGTCATGGGAGATGACAAACCCGAGAAATGACGTCTTCTTGGCATAGAATTCGCACTTCTCCGCCTTCACGTACAACCGATTCTCCAGTAACCTCTGCAGGACCCGCCTCACATGCACCTGGTCCTCATCCCTGGACTTGGAGAAGATGAGAATGTCATCCAGGTAGACGGACACAAACAGGCCAATGAAATCCCGGAGAACATCATTTATCAGGCGCTGAAAGACGGCTGGAGCGTTGGTTAACCCGAACGGCATGACCAGGTATTCAAAGTGGCCGTTCGGGGTGCGGAAGGCTGTTTTCCATTCATCTCCCTCCCAGATCCGGATGAGGTGGTACGCGCTGTGGAGGTCCAGCTTGGTAAACCAGGTCGTCCCCTGGAGGGAGTGGAAGGCAGTGTCCATCAGGGGCAGGGTGTAACGGTCCTTCTCCGTGATGTCGTTTAGGGCTCGGAAGTTGATGCACGGACGAAGCGAGCCATCCTTCTTGCCCACGAAGAAGAACCCTGCACCTAATGGCGATGACGATAGGCGAATAATACCGGCACTGAGAGATTCCTTAAGGTATGAGTTCATGGCCTCCTTCTCCGGCGCTGACAGGCTGTAGAGACGTCCCGAAGGGAGAGGCGCCCCCTGGCGGAGGTTTATGGCGCAGTCGTAAGGCCTGTGTGGAGGAAGGAACATTGCCTTGGACTTACTGAAGACTGCGCCCAGGTCGTGAAACTCCACAGGCACCAAGGAGAGGTCCGGGGGCGCGGCATCCTTGACCACGGGAGGAGAGGATGGCGAGCAGGCAGCGGATTGGAGGCAGGTGCTCATACAAAAGGTACTCCAGGCTGTTACCTTCCCGGTCTTCCAATCCAGGACGGGGTTGTGGAGACGGAGCCACGGATAACCCAGGATCACTGGAGACACAGAGGAAGGCAAGATGTAAAAGAAGATCTCCTCCCGATGGTTCCCGGAGACGATGACAGAGATGGGGTTTGTCCGGTGGGTCACTTTCCCCAGAAATGCACGGGAGAGATTGATGAGGGTGAGAGGAGTTTTAAGGGGCTGGCAACGGATGCCCAATCGGGTTGCCAGGCTTTGTGAAATAAAGCTGCCTTCCGCGCCTGAGTCCACCAGTGCATGAGTGAGATGCCCTGTGATGTTGTGGCAGAAACGGATGGGCAGCGACAAATGAGTGAGGGGAGTTGTCCGGTTAGCATCCGCGAGGCCCCCTACAGTGACTCGCGGACCTCCCCGTTTGGCTTCTCCGGGCATTGCTCCACCGTGTGCTGGCCGTCCCCGCAATACATGCAGAGACCCAACTCACGTCGGCGTTGTCTCTCCGCTAGAGGGAGCTTTGCCCGGCCCGTCACCATTGGCTCCGACTCCTCGGGAACCTCCGGTGGCGGTAACGCCAGGGGGCGAGCTTGGAGCCGGTGTGACGAGACCCCCCGAGAGCGAGAAGGCAGCTTCCGCTCCGAGGCGCGCTCACGCAACCGGTTATCCAAGCTGATTGTTAGAGAGATTAGCTCCGCCAGTGATTCAGGGATATCCCGACCAGCCAGTTCATCCCTCAGACCAGAGTTTAAACTGCGGAGGAAGATGCCGCAGAGGGCTCGTTCCTCCCAGCCAACCTCCTCCGCTGTAACCCGGAAGTCAATGGCGTAGTCCGCAGCCGATCGGCTCCCCTGCTGAAGGCTGAGGAGACGATCGGTCAGGACACTCTCCATACGGGAGTGATCAAAGACCTCCAGAAAATGTTTAAAAAACTGGCCATAGGTGAGGGAGGCATAACCGGGCCTCGCCATTACGGCGTAAGCCCAGGTGAGTGCCCGACCCTCCAGGAGATTTCCTATATAGCCAATTCGGCTATGGTCTGAGAGAAAGTCCCCGGGGACGTGCAGGAACACCAACTCACACTGTATGATGAATCCCCGCGCTCCACCGAGCTTTCCGCTAAAGCGGGCGGGAGTAGGAATGGGTGTGAGTCGGGCTGGGGCACCCGGGGCTGACTGGGCGGCTGCTGAAGCAGCAGGAGCTGCACCTCCCTGACGAGCCGGGGGGAACGGCTGTGGGGCGTCCAGATGGTCTAACCGGTCAGTTATCAAGGTCAATTGATTAAGTATCACTTGCTGCTGATGAGCTATTAAATCCACCCGAGCCTCGAGGGTGGAAAATCGGCGTGTGAGCCCGCTGTCCGCCGAGCCACTCTGCTGAAGCCGTACTGACATAACGCACGGCTCAGGAGATACACACGCAGGCTCAGAGTGAATTCAATAGCTTTATTCAACAACAAGGATGAATGGATGCGTGTCTGTGGAATGTGGATGTACTGGTGGCGGACGTCAGCGTCAGGCATGGAGGCAGGAAACCGTACAGCCAGACAACCCTGGGGAGAGAGCACAGGGAGAAGGTGACGGGCACCAAACCAGTACAACAGGTAATGTGAGGTTTGTTGGCTTACTTGGCAGGGCAGGTGGCAGGCGCGCTCAAGGGAGAGTCCAGAAGACAGAGACCTGACGATGCACCTGACAGCAGCAACGAGGTGGTGATGCGGGGGCGAAGTCCGCCGCCGGGAGAGGTCCACCTGTGCACAAGGGAAAGACTGGAACACAAGTAGAGGTTTGCTTACGTGAGCGATCTTGCTGTTTGGCAAGGGGGTTCCTCTGAAGCAAGTAGCCGAAGGGAACAGACGGCTTCAGGCCGAAGCTCAGGGCAGAGCAGCTTATATGCCCCGCCGCTGCCGAGGTGCAGGTGTGCACTCAGCTGGCGCCGCTAATGAGCGGCGAGTAGTAACAATACTGGGTGAGCAAATGTCTGTCTTTTTGTCAGTGTGCTTTCTTCCTGGACTTTTCTTTCAAATCTCCGGCAAACAGAAACTGCATGTAGGGTCAAATCAGAGCAGATTGTCAGCGGCAGTTATCCATCATTGTGAAGGAAAAAAGTGAGCCTCCTGCTGCAGTTCACCTTGTTAAGATTATATTTACGTACATGTCTGTATTTTGAATAATCAACCAAAAAAAGTTAGCAGAATATATATATATTTTTTTTCAAACAAAGGCAAAGATTTGGGACAGCCCTTCTTTACTAGAAGGAAAGCTGTAGATTGGCAGAAAAATATTAGTGTGGAAAAAAATGCACATTCACAAGAAAAAAAATACAAGAGAACGGCAGTTTAAAACACTACAAGAAAAAAAAGGTCTTGCAGACAGTCTGGTCTCAGAACTATAAATTATAGGTGGCTACATATTTAGAAGATTTATTTCCAATAATGAAATGTCAAAAAATAACTGATTGCAAGGGACTTCATCAGACACAGCAAAGGTAAGTTTTGGCAGCAGTGGTGAGTTTGATTTCCTTTAAATTTCGTCCATCCATCTATCCATCTTCTACCGCTTTTCCAGAGGTCTGGGTCACAGAGGCAGCAGTTCAAGCAGAGAAGCCCAGACTTCCCTCTCCCCAGCCACCTGCTCCAGCTCTTCAGAGAGGATACCAAGGTGTTCCCAACCAGTTGGGAGACATAGTCTCTCCAGCGAGTCCTGGGTCTGCCTCGGGGTCTCCTCCCAGTGGGACGTGCCTGAAACACCTCAAGTAGGAGGCGTCCAGGAAGCATCCTAATCAGATGTCCATACCACCTCAACTGGCTCCTTTCAATGTGGAGGAGCAGCGGTTCTACCCTAAGCTTCTCCCGGATGACTGAGCTCCTCACCCTATCTCTGAGGGTGAGTCCAGCAATCCTACGAAGAAAGTTCATTTCAGCCACTTGTATCTGTGATATCATTCTTTCAGTCATTACCAAAAGCTCGTGACCATAGGTGAGGGTAGGGACGTAGATTGACTGGTAAATCGACAGCTTTGCCTTAGAGCTTAGCTCCCTCTTCACCACACCAGACCAGTACAACGTCCGCATCACTGCAGATGCTGCTCCAATCCATCTGTCAATCTCTCGCTCCATTCTCCCCTCACTCGTGAATAAGACCCTGAGATACTTAAACCCCTCCACTTGGGGCAGGAGCCTGTCCCCAACCTGGAGAGGACAATCCACCTTTTTCCAGCTGAGGACCATGGACTCGGACTTGGAGGTGCTGATTCTCATCCCAGCCGCTTCACACTCAGCGGCAAACTGTCCCAGTAAGAACTGTAGGTCATTGCTGGATGAAGCCAGCAGGACAACTTCATCTGCAAACAACAGAGATGAGATCCTGTGATCACCAAGCATGGCACCCTCCATTCCCTGGCTGCACCTAGAAATCCTGTCCATAAAAATTATGAACAGGATTGGTGACAAAGGGCAGCCCTGGTGGAGTCCAACTCTCACTGGGAATGAGTCCGATCGAGTGTTAGCAATATGAACCAAACTCTCACAACGGTCGTACAGAGACCGAATAGCTCGCAACAACAAGCCCGATACCCCATACTCCCGAAGCACCCCCCACAAAAAACCACGAGGGACGCGGTCGAATGCCTTCTCCAAGTCCACAAAACACATGTAAACTGCTTGGGCAAACTCCCATGAACCCTCAAGGATTCTTGAGAGGGTAAAGAGCTGGTCTAATGTGCCACGGCCAGGACAAAAATCACATTGCTCCTCCTGAATCCAAGGTTCGACCAACGGTCGGACTCTCCTCTCCAGTACCTTGACATAGACCTTCCCAGGGAGGCTGAGGAGTGTGATCCCTCTAAAGTTGGAGCACACCCTCCGGTCCCCTTTTTTGAAGAGAGGAACCACCACCCCAGTTTGCCATGCCAAAGGCACTGCCCCCGTCCTTCACGCAATGTTGCAGAGGCATGTCAACCATGACAGCCCTACAACATCTAGGGCCTTGAGGTACTAAGGGTGAATCTCGTCCACCCCTGGGGCCCGGCCACCAAAGAGATTTTTAACCACCTTGGCAACCTCAGCACCTGTGATAGGCGAGTCGTCCCCCTCATCCACAAGCCCTGCTTCCTCTGTGGAAGGTGTATCAGTGGGATTGAGGAGATCCTCAAAGTATTCCTTCCACCGCCTGACGATGTCCCCAGTTGAAGTCAACAGCGCCCCATCCGCACCATACACAGTGTGGACAGGGAGCTGCTTCCCCCTCCTGAGCCGCAAGACAGTTTGCCAGAATCTCTTCAAGGCCAACCAAAAGTCTTGTTCCATGGCCTCACTTAACTCCTCCCATATCTGACTTTTTTTCTTCAGCAACCACCCTAGCTGCACTCTGCTTGGCCTGCCGATACACCTCAGCTGTTCTGGGAGTCCCACAAGCCAATCAAGCTTGATAGGACTCCTTCTTCAGCTTAATGGCCCCCCTTACCACTGGTGTCCACCACTTGGTTTGGGGGTTGCCACCACCAGATGCCCCGACGACCTTGTGGCCGCAGCTCTAGGCCACCACTTCATGGAGGTGGAGAACATGGCCCATTCAGACTCCATGTCTCCAGACTCCCTCGGAATGTGTTTGAAGTTCTTCTGGAGGTGGGAGTTGAAGACCTCCAGGACAGGGGCCTCAGCCAGACATTCCCAGCACACCCTCACTATACGTTTGGGTCTACCAGGTCTGAATGGCATCCTCCCCTGCCATCGGATCCAAATCAGTTGACAGCTATGCACCTCTCTTTACCTGATTGTCCAAGACATATGATCGCAGGTGATGTCACGATAACAAAATCGATCATCGACCTGCGACCTAGGGTGTCCTGGTGCCAGGTGCACATATGGACACACTTATGCTTGAACATGGTGTTTGTTATGGACAAACTGTGGTTGGCACAGAAGTCCAATAACTGAACACCACTCGGGTTCAGATCACGCAGGCCGTTCCTCCCAATCACCCCCTTCCAGGTTTCACTGTCGTTGCCCACGTGCGCATTGAAGTCCCCCAGTAGGACAATGGAGTCTCCAAGAGGAGCAGTCTCCAGCACCTCAGTCAGAGACTCCAAGAAGGGTGGGTTCTCTGAACCATCATTTGGTGCATAGGCACAAATGATGGTCAGGACCTGTTTCCCAACCAGAAGGCACAGGGAAACAACCCTTTCGTCCACTGGGGAAAACTCCAATATAGAGGTAGCAAGGTGGGGGGATACAAGAATACCCACCCCTGCTCGTCGCCTCTCGCCCGGGGCAACTCCAGAGTAGGCCAAGCACCAGTCCCTCTCCAGGAGACTGGTTCCAGAACCGGAGCTGTGTGTTAAGGTCAGGCCGACTTTATCTAGCCGGTATCTCTCAACCTCATGCACCAGTTCAGGCTCCTTCCCCACCAGAGAGGTGACGTCTCACGTCCCAGAAGCCAGTTTAGGAAGCTTGGGATCAGACCACCAAGGTCACCACCTTTGACCACCACCTAATCCACATAGCACCCGACCCCCATGATCCCTCCTACAGGTGGTGAGCCCACTGGAGGGCGGACCCATGTAACTCCTTCGGGCTGAGCCCGGCTGGGTCCCATGGGCGGAAGCCCGGCCACCAGGCGCTAGTCATCGAGTCCCTCCCCCAGGCCTGGCTCCAGGGTGGGTCCCCAGTAACCCCATACCGAGTGGGGTACACTGAATCCTTGTTCTAGTATTTATCATGAGAGTCTGTTGGATCGTTCTTAGTCTGGCCCTTCACCCAGGACCAGTTTGTCTTGGGTGACCCTACCAGAGACAAATTGCCCCGGACAACATAGCCCCTGGGATCACTAGGGCACGCAAACCCCCCACCACAATAAGGTGACGATCCATGAGGGAATATCTTTCTAGTCTTAAATATTGCTGTCAACAGCTTTTGCCGACACATAGGCAGCTGCAACGGTCTGCCATCAGAGTGCCGCTAAGGGGCTTTGGTTTTCATGTGGTAGGAGACTGTGGGCTGGTCAGTTAACAGGAGGTGGAGAGCTGGTTGAAAAAAGATTCTGCCCACCTTTTTAGTTGATTATTTATTTAAAATAGAGGCTCATAAATACAAACTTTAGAAGGTGTAAAAAATAAAAAGGTGAACCCTGCAGTTATTATTGCTTGGCAACCTCCACTATTGGCTTGTCAGTCGTATTATAACACTGGGGTCATAGTTACAGCTTTTTCTCACTTTTCAAACACAATCCTAATTATCATCATGATTAGTTTTTGTTTTTTTTTTTTAATTTACGAAAAAAAATGCTCTTATAACATTTAATATCAGACAGTTGTTTGCAGTCTAAATTTGTCTGAAATAACAATAATAATCTGGCTATCTTGCCTTCCACCCCATAACATCTTCCAGTGGTTTAGTCTTTGCAAACCTGTGGAAAAAAGCAGACCTCCGACTGTTGCGTCTAAACTGCGGTAAAACTTTGAGAATTAGACACAGATGCAGCAGGAGTCAGGTGGACAAAAAAGAAGAAAAAACTCATTGACTGCGGCTCATCTATGGCTTTAGGTATGTAGAAAAGTTAATAAATTATGTGAAATGTTGCATAAACCTTGTTTGTGTGACATGCAGAGGCAAGCTGCCAAAAAAGACTAACTCGTATTGTGACTCCGTGTTGCCAGATGAAAAATGAAGAAATATCGTACTGTCACTTTAAAATTATTGTATTTTGACCCAAACTATCTTATGTACTAAAATAACTTGAAAAATGGCATTACATTTAAAAACAAAGCTATTCGATACATATGGAACTGCTGTAACCTAAAGAATAAATGCAGAGGCTCAACCATTTGAATGAAACAACTGCTTCTTTATGCATTGTCACACTTAAACACACTGACACAGTTAATTGCACATCTTTGCTCATCCTTAAACGTAGGGTCTAACTCCCAGGCAGGTTGATAAAGCTGCTGTGCCCGGTGTAGTTGCTTTGTTTTCTTACCAGCGTCTGTGTTGCCGTACACTTTTCTTTTAGTCCTTTTTTCTCCTTGTCCGAACTCATTTTCACTGATTTTTTTATTTTTTGTTGTGGTGTCAGTGCAGATGAGCAAACAAACATGAGCTTAGCGCTGCTGATGTGATTGGCATATGTGACGGTGAGGAGGAGCTAGCCAGGCATGAGCTGATGAGTTATGAGAAGGCATCAGTTTCTGCTGATGTGTGGGTGTTCACATAAATCAAAACAACATTTTTTATTTTTTTTGGGGGGGGGGGTAGAGAAATTCCAAAACTATCACACATTTGGCCATTTTTAAAACTATTGATTGTATATCATATAGGCCTTAAAACATGATAATTATTGTATATCTTCAATTCAATTCAACTTTATTTACATAGTGTCATTTCACAACACTAGTCATCTCATAGCACTTTCAAATATAGGGGAAACCTCCACAATTGCAGAAAGACCCCAGCAATCAGGCGATCCCCTGTGAACGAGCACTTGGTGACGGTGGAGAGGAAAAACTCCCTTTTAACAGGAAGAAACCTCTAGCAGAACCAGGCTCAGGGAGGGGCAGTCATCTGCTGCGACTGGCTAGGGGGTGAGGGGATAGAGAAAATGAAAAGAACAGACATATAGAGAGCAAACATTAAAGGAGTGAAGCCAAGTACATTATTGGAGATCCCCTGGCAGTCTAAATCTATTAGCAGCAGAACTAAGGCAGAGTTTAGAGACACATGATCCCTCCCTAATTGTAGGCTATATCGAAAAGGAAGGTTTTTACCCTATTCTTAAAAACAGAGATCGAGTCTGATTCCCTGATCCAGATGGGTAACTGGTTCCACGGGAAAGGAGCTTGATAGCTGAAGGCCCTGCCTCACATTGTACTTTTGGAGATTCTAGGTATTACAAGTAATCCAGCATTTTGGGAGCGTAGTGCTCTGTTTGGATGATAGGGTAGTATCAGATCTTTTAAATAAAAAGGGGCCTGATTGTCAAGAGCTTTGTAAGTGAGAAGAAGGATTTTAAACTTAATTCTAAACTCTGTGAGAAGCCAATGAAGGGAAGCCAGAACCGGAGAGATATGATCTCTCTTTCTAGTACCTGTTAAAACTCTTGCAGCAGCATTTTGGATCAACTGAAGACTTTTTAAAGATACTTTAGGACAACCTGATAATAAAGAGTTACAATAATCTAATCTAGAGCTAACAAAAGCTAACAAAAACAAATGTCAGTTTCTCAGCATCACTCTAAGACAAGATGCTCCTAATCTTGGCAATATTATGCAAATGACAGGAGGCAGTCTTAGAAACAAATTTAATATGTGAATTGAAAAACAGATCTTGATCAAAAACAACTCCAAGGTTCCTCACAGAACTATTCAGAGAAAGAGAAACCGCATCCAAACCTAGAGTTTGATTTGGAAGGGTATTTCTAAGGATTTTTGGACCAACAAGAATGACTTCAGTCTTCTCTGAATTTAATAGCAGAAAACTGCAAGTCATCCAAGCTTTGATTTCCTTAAGACAGGCTTCTAACTTGACTAATTGATTACTATCATCTGGCTTCATTGACAAGTATAATTATGTGTCATCTGCATAACAATGGAAATGTATATAGTGCTTTCTAATGATGTTGCCTAACGGAAGCATATATAAACTAAAAAGAGTAGGGCCTAGCACAGATCCCTGTGGAACTCCATGACTGAGCTTTGAGTTGGAACAAAACTCATTATTGACATGAATATGGGGACGGCAGTCCCCATCTTCATGGGGACAGCAGTGGCTCAGGAGGTAGAGCAGGTCATCCAATAACCACATGGTTGGCGGTTCGAATCCCGCTCTCCCCAGATATCCTGCTGTTGTGTCCCTGGGCAAGACATTTCACCCCAATTGCTCCTGGTGGGTCTGGAAGCGCCATGTTAGGCAGCATGCCACCATCAGTGTGTGAATGTGTGTGTGAATGGGTGGATAGCAGGATCTGTAAAGCGCTTTGGTCATCAAGAGATGAGAATAAAAGCGCTATATAAGTGAATGCATTTAACAAACTGGAACCTATCAGACAAATAAGATCTGAACCACTGCAGCGAAGTTCCATTAAGTCCAACATAGTTTCCTAATCTATCAAGTAGAATATCATGGTCAATAGTATCAAAGGCTGCGCTAAGATCTAAAAGGACAAGTACAGAAACAAGTCCATTATCAGATGTGATAAGGAGGTTATTAGTGACCTTTACTAAGGCTGTTTCAGTACTATGATGGTTTCTGAACCCAGATTGAAACTCTTCAATTAAACCTTTTCCCTGCAAGTGGTCAAAAAATTGTGTTGCAACAACTCTTTCTAAGATTTTTGAAATGAAAGGCAGATTGGCGATTGGTCGATAGTTAGCTAAAACTCCTGGATCCAGCATTGGCTTTTTGAGTGAGTGTTTAATTACGGCAGTTTTAAAAGCCTGCGGTACATGGCCTAATGTTAAAGAAGAATTGATTATTTGAAGAATACGGCTACCAATAAATAGGAAGACTTTTTTAAATAACCTGGTAGGAATAGGGACTAAAAGACAAATTGAAGGCTTGCATGAGGAAATTATTTTATCTAACTCTAAAAGGTCAATTGGAATAAACTTATCCAAACAGATATCAGTTGAAGGAGTTGTAGTAGTTACTGTATTTAAGTTTACGGTTTACGGGTATCTGGCAAAATTGCTGCTGACCTGCTGCAGGTGTTCTCTCCGTCTGTGAGAATTATGATTGTCCTGACATATATGTCTGTTATATATCAATCTAAACTGCATATATTGGTGAATGACAAAATATTAAATATTTCTTAATGTCAGATCTTTGATTGTAGTTTAGGAGATGAGAGGAGGTTGTTTGTGTCACAGAGCTTCACCATGAAATTTCAGACTATCATCAAAAATCACATCTCTGATTGCTGTTATTTTAAGTTTTCAGAGTTCAGATTGTTGTTCACAGCTTACATGACAGTTTCTAATTATCTTATAATATTGACTGACTTTACAACTTATACACTACTCACAAAAAATAGGGATATTTGGCTTTCAGGTGAAATTTATGGAAAATATAAAAAGTTCACGCTACAGAGATACTATATCATGAAAGCAGGGCATTTAAGTAGAAGCATGCAATGGTGATTTCCTCATCTTTAACAATTTATTGAAACAAAAGCCAACAACAGTGGGGGGTATACTTATTGACTTAATCCTCGCCTGACCACTTAAGTGACCGTTGCAGCCAATCGTCTGAAGGCAGGGTGATCTTGGGGTAGGGAAATGTGGTCAGCCAGAGGCCTTATCATTGTGACCTGGGTTGTCCAGGATTGTCTGGACTGACCTTGGGGGCGATGACAGCCCTGGGGGGGCAGACGAACGCTGGCAGAGAGGGCCTGCTTGGCCAGTGTCCAGTCTTCCAACCTGGCCAGTGACGGTGGAGATGGAGATGGGGCAGCCACCCTTCATGTAAACCTTATCGTTTCTGGTGTGGTGGAACCATCGGATGCCGAGGATGTTATGGAGGCAGGTCCGATGGAATGTATCCAGGTGGTGGGTAGTTGTAGTGGAGAGGGTCCAGGTCTCAGACCGATAAAGGAGGACGGGGATCACACAGGTGTTAAAGATTCACAGCTTTGTGAGCGTGCAGATCTTCCCATTCTGCCAGACTCTCTGGAGGCGGCCAGAAGCACTGCGAGACAGCTGCAGGCAGTGAGTGATCTCTGGGTCTGACAAACAGGAGCTGGTGATCTTCGATCTGAGGTAGACAAAGTCGCTGACAATCTCAACCGGCTCGTTGCTGATGGTGATGACTTATGATGGTGGTGTCAAGAAGTCTGACAGCAACTGGATCTTTGTCTTTGCCCAGGTGATGGTGAGACCCAGGGAGGATGCGTCCTTCAAGCAGCTCTAGTGCCTACACAATTATGTCTATATGCATGGCGAAAAGTACCACATCACCCGCATAGCACAAGTCTGTGAAGTGGGAGTGGAAGTCAACTCCGAGATTGGGGCAGTGTTCGATCTTGACCCAGTAGTCAACTGCAACATAAAAGAGGTTTGGTGCGGCGACACAAAGACACAAAGACACGCAAAGACACGATATCCCATGAGAAATCAGGCGAAAACGATGGGGATGTCCAGCTGGAGTGTAGAATATGATCCAAAGTTTCAGATAGGAGTAAATTTATGCATCTAGTTTGCATACAAACAAACAAAGACATTTGTCACTTACCCCTGGCAAAGTGGTGTCCTTTTGCAGCATTCTGGTCGCTATTTTGTCCTCTCCCAGTCATTTTAGCTTTTTCTCCTACATCCACAAACTGTTATTGATTATTCCACCTTGATTTCGCTTTTATTCTGCGGCAATTTAGCTTATATGACGATATGCAACCAGCGATTGCTCTCCAGTCACATGGTGCTCCGGGTGCCCGGCAGGTCAAATCAACAAGCTTCATGGTCGCTGTGTTATAACATGTAAACATCTACCTTCAAAAGCTAAATAATCTCTTTTTAAAACCATAGTTGGTGAATTCGGGACCAAATCCTCCGAATATGCTCCTCGATCTTGGATCGCGTCTGTCCACAACGATCTGTGCCCACCATTTTGAGTTGTAATCTCAAAAACAAAGAAAAAAAAGGAAAATTTTCTTACTCTTTGGTGTATTATGTGTCATCAATGAGTCCTCCAACGTGTGCCTGCCACATTGTGAACTGGTATGATCAGTACAAATCCTCAGTACAGCTGGACAGTGTTTCTGCACGTTATTATCAGTTGACAGGTGCAGCTCCACGCTCTGCCACTAGGGGCACACAAAATCACACAGCTTAAGGGTTAATACGGGCAGATCGGACACCAGATAATCAGAATCAGAATCAGAATCAGGTTTATTGCCATTGTTCATGTAGTACACAAACTAGGAATTTGTCTCGGTACAATGCTGCAACATTAAACATGATAAGATAAGAGAAATAAACTATACATGTAATAAAGTGTAGGATAAGATTAAGTGATACTGGTCAACAGTTAAAATATATATTAGCCAGCAGCAGATACTGTGGAGAACTATATAGTGCAGTCGGTAATGCAGGAAGAAAACAGTGATGATTGACATGAGTCTGGTTGAGCTGCTGTACATGGTGCACGAGAGTCAATAAGTCACTTAGTGTTCAGCAGTCTAATGGCAGAGGGGAAGAAGCTGTTCATGTGACGGG
Source organism: Pholidichthys leucotaenia (assembly GCA_020510985.1). Taxonomy (NCBI): domain Eukaryota; kingdom Metazoa; phylum Chordata; class Actinopteri; order Cichliformes; family Pholidichthyidae; genus Pholidichthys; species Pholidichthys leucotaenia. The sequence continues at coordinate 275,258,434 of CM035840.1, read as the reverse complement.
AGGTTTTAGTCTGGATGGACCGAAGTCTTCTACCAGAGGGGAGGGGGGCAAACAGTACGTGACCAGGGTGTGAGGGATCGGCTATGATCCGGCCAGCACGCCTCCGGGTCCTGGAGATGTACAGATCCTGGAGAGATGGGAGCTTGCAGCCGATCACCTTCTCAGCAGTGCGCACGACGCGCTGCAGCCTTAGTCTGTCCCTGGCAGTGGCTCCTGCGTACCATACGGTTATGGAGGTGGTGAGGATGGACTCGATGATGGCTGTGTAGAACTGCACTAACATCTTGGTGGGTAGCTTGAGCTTCCTCAGCTGCCGCAGGAAGAACATCCTCTGCTGGGCTTTTTTGATGAGTGAGCTGATGGTCAGCTCCCATTTGAGGTCCCTGGTGATGGTAGTGTCTAGGAAGCGGAAGGAATCAGCAGTGGTGATGGGAGAGCCTGAGAGGGTGAGGGGGGGCAGAGGAGTAGTGACTTTCCTGAAGTCTACAATCATCTCCACTGTCTTCAGAGCGTTCAGCTGCAGGTTGTTATTGCTGCACCAGGACGCCAGCTGGGCCACCTCTCTCCTGTAGGCGGACTCGTCGCCGTTGGAGATGAGCCCGATGAGGGTGGTGTCGTCCGCAAACTTGATCAACTTGACAGACTGGTGGCTGGAGGTGCAGGAGTTGGTGTAAAGGGAGAAGAGTAGGGGGGAAAGTACACAGCCCTGGGGTGATCCGGTGCTGATGCTAGTATAGTCTGAGACAGTCTTTCCCAGCCGCACATGCTGCCTCCGGTCCGTCAGGAAGTCGATGATCCACCTGCAGAGGGAGTCAGGCACGTTGAGCAGGGACAGCTTGTCCCGGAGCAGAGCGGGGCGGATGGTGTTGAATGCGGAGCTGAAGTCCACAAACAGGATCCTGGCGTAGGTTCCCGGGGAGTCCAGGTGCTGCAGGATGGAGTGGAGGGCCAGGTTGACTGCATCGTCTACAGACCTGTTGGCTCGGTAGGCAAACTGCAGCGGGTCCAGGAGAGGGGTGGTGATGGACTTGAGGTGGGACAGGACCAGGCGCTCAAAGGACTTCATGACTACAGAGGTGAGCGCTACAGGTCTGTAGTCATTAAGTCCAGATAGTGGAAAAAGCAGAGGCAGGGGGCAGATAATGTATGTGAACAACAGATGGTGTAATCCTGAGTACATCACGATTAAAGAAAAACAGTGAAGCAAGGACATTGAGTTGCTAGCTGTTAACATGCGACCAGCATACCTCCCCAGAGAGGTCTCACATGTCATCGGGATTGTTATTTATGTACCCCCCCTCTGCGAGCGCTGAGGCAGCATGTGATGCCATCCTCTCAGTCACAAGCAGGCTACAGACACAGCACCCAAATGCTCTCCTGCTCATCTCTGGTGATTCAGGTTCAGGTTCAGGTTCAGGTTACTTTATTTGTACCCGTAGGTAGATTTGTTTTGCAGTCAGGTGACAGCCATATTTACAAACCACAATTACATTCAACATGAACACAAACACAGGCACACATGCAGCTGACTATAAACACGATAAAAGTACTCAAGTCTCCACCAATCAGGACGTAAGACAAAGAGATAAGAGAAAAAAACGAGATAAGAGAGAAGGGTCATATTAAAAAAGTTAAAGACTAGTCAAACAGGTTAAAAACTCAAAAGTCTAAAACCCAATAAAAGATTTAGAACCCAAATAAAAAACCTACAAAAATAAGTAAATATAAAATAAAATTAATAAATAGATAACTAAATAATGTGCAATATATTGTTACATCTTGTTCAACTCTTTAACAGCAGCAGGAACAAAGCTGTTTTTGTAGCTCTGGGTTTTACGTTTTCGGACAGCAAACCTCCGTCTGGAGGGAAGAAGCTGAAAATGGCAGTGCAAAGGGTGGGAGTCATCATTTAAAATGGAGATAGCAATCCTCTGTACCTGTCTGGTGTACAGGGATGTCAGGCTCAGCTGTGACTCACCAAGCAAACGACTGGACCATCTAACAACCTGATCCAAGGATTTCCTCTGTTTCAGTTTTATCTGACCAAACCATGACACTAAAGAAAAGGATAAAACAGATTCAATAAAAGCCCGATAAAACATTGTCATTATGGTTTGGTCAATTTGGAAGCGTGCAAGTTTCCTTAAACAATGCAAATGTTGCTGACCCTTTTTGCACACCCTTTCACAGTTCTCTTCAAAGTTTAAATTACTATCAATAATCGTCCCAAGATATTTGTAGGATTGTACACATTCAGTGGTCTGGCCTTTTAGTACAGTGACTTCATGCCTGGGAGTTTTCCTCCTAAAGTCAATAATCATATCTTTAGTTTTTGTCGTATTCAGCTGCAGGTAGGAATCCTCACACCAGTGAACAAAATCATCAACTACTGGGCCGTGGCCACTCTCACCATCCTGGAGGAGACTGACAATAACTGAGTCATCAGCATACTTTATAATGTGTCTGTTGTCATGTCTGCTCCGACACATGTTTGTGTACAGGATGAAGAGTAGTGCTGACAACACACACCCCTGTGGAGAGCCAGTAGAAGAACACTTTTGGTCAGACAATGTACCATTGACCCTTACTCTCTGTGTCCTGTTGGTTAAAAAATCCAGAATCCAACCCACCAGATTATTACTCAAATCAAATTGTTGCAGGAGCCTTTCAACTAAAATATGAGGTTGGATTATATTAACGGCGGAAGAAAAGTCCACAAATAAAAGCCTGGCGTGTGTCCCATTAAAATCAAGATGTTCAAAAAGCATATTAAACAGAGTGACAGTGGCATCCTCAACTCCTCTGTGAGGCCTATAGGCAAACTGCAGAGGATCCAATGCATGTTCAGTCTGCTTTAGGACCTCAAATCTGACCAGTTTTTCAAAAATTTTCATTAAAATTGAAGTCAAAGCAACTGGTCTGAAATCATTTACCGTTTTAGGACAGCTGGATTTTGGAACGGGGACAACCACAGCATCTTTCCAGATCTTAGGCACATGTTGTGTCTGTAAGGACTTATTGAAAATGTAGTGAAATTCATGTGCACAGGACTTTACCAAGCGCCCACATATATTATCAGGGCCCTGACTTTTGCTCACTTTTACAGCACAGAATGCCCTTTTAACATCCTGCACCTCAATATTAAAGTGCTGATTGTCTTTGAGTTTCTGTTTCAAATCTTGGGTTTCTGTGCTAAAATCAAAGGAATCAAAACGAGCATAAAACAATTAAGAGCATTAGCCAGCTCTGTGTCTGAATTAAAACACACGATTACTACACTCTGTGCTCTGAAGGCCTGCAATAGTTTTCATACTGGCCCAGGCTGAACCAAGTTTCTTTGTTGCCATCTTGCTTTCCAACTCTGATTTATAATTCTGTTTTGCTCTTAAAATTTCGGCCTTCAGCTCTTTTGTGGCAACCTGCAGCTCAGAAACAACCCCCTGTTTAAAGGCAAGTGCTTTCCTCTGTAAGCAGGATTTAACTGATTTTGTAACCCATGGCTTGTCGTTGGGATATATTGTGACACGTTTACGTGGAACGATCATGTCTCTGCAGAAAGCCATGTATGAGCATGTCACGTCCACTAAAGAGTCCAAATCATCTCCGCAGGACAGTGTGAACACCTCCCAGTCCGTACAGTTAAAGCATTCCTGGAGGCAGTGCACTGAATCCTCTTTCCACACGTTTATGTCTCTGGTCTTCACCTTGTCTCTTCTGAGAGCAGTTTTATATGTGGGCAGCAAATTTACACAGTTGTGATCTGAGGATCCTAAAGGAGGAAGGGGAATAGATTTATAGGCCCTCTCTATGGATCCATAGCACAGGTCCAATGTCTTTTTACGCCTGGTTGGGCAGGAGACATACTGATAAAAGTTTTTAAGTATCAACCATACTTCACTGTCCTCAATTCTGCCCACTTTAACCCAGTATGCCATGTGTCACACCAAAGACAATAAAACTCTGGACTTATTTTTTGCAAGCACCTAGGACGCTTTCACCTTATCACCACTACTCTCTCTTGGAATATCGGACCACAACTTGGTTCACCTTCTGCCTGTGTACAAACACCTGGTACACAGACAACCTCCTGTTACCTGCACAGTGAAAATATGGTCTGAGGAGGCAGAGAATGCTCTGAAGGACTGTTCTGAATCCATTGTATGGGAGCAGCTTTGTGATCCACATGGTGAGGACATCGACAGCCTCACACATACCATCACAGACTACATCAACTTCTGTGTGTACAACACTGTACCTACCAAGACCATACGGTGTTTCTCAAACAACAAACCCTGGATCAACTCTGAGATAAAGCCACTGCTGAAGGAGAAGAAAAGGATCTTCAGGTTGGGAAGCAAGGAGGAGCTGAAGCACGTACAGAGGGAGCTAAGGAGAAAGATCAGAGAAGGGAAGGCAAGATACAGGAAGAAGATAGAGGAAAAGCTGCAACAGAGTGACATTAGCAGCATCTGGAGAAGCCTCAAAACTATCTCTGGGTACTAGAATACTTCCTCCCGCTCTCCCCCAGATATCCTGCCATTGTGTCCCTGGGCAAGACACTTTACCCCCAGACCTGGTGGGTCTGGATAGCGCCATGTTGGGCAGCTATGCCACCATCATTGTGTGAATGGGTGGATTGCAGGATCTGTAAAGCGCTTTGGTCATCTAGAGATGAGAATAAAAGCGTTATATAAGTGAATGCCATTTACCATTTTACAGGAAGAAGATGGAGGACAAGCTGCAACAGAGTGATGTCAGCGGTGTCTGGAGAAGCCTCAAAACCATTTCTGGCCACCAGAATACCTCCTCCAAGGCCATGGGGGTAGGGAGTGGGTGAACAACCTGAAACTATTTTTTAATGGGTTTGGTCAACCGCCCTCTTCTCCGCCTGCCCACCAACTACTGCTGCCTCCACTTTCACCTAGTCCCGCTGTCCATGCCCCCCAGCCCCCCAACATATATCCCCTGCTGTTTTTCCCCCCACAGATCCAACACCCCCCCTCCCAGCACACAGCCCCTTACCCCAACCTGACCCTCACTAAGACCCAGGTGAGAGCTGAGCTGAGGAAGTTCAAGGCGAGGAAGGCTACAGGTCCGGACAGCATCAGCTCAAGGCTCCTCAAGTCCTGTGCAGACCAGCTGTGTGGGATTGTTGAGCATATCGTCAGCCTGAGCCTGAAGCTGGGGAGGGTACCACAGCTGTGGAAAACATCCTGTGTGGTACCCATACCAAAGATCCCTCACCCCAAGGACCTGAACAGCTTCAGATCAGTGACCCTCACATCACACCTAATGAAGACCCTGGAGAGGGTGCTCCTAAACCACCTCCGCCCCCTGGTGGGACCAGCGATGGATTCACATCAGTTTACGTACTAGCATGGCATCAGGATGGAGGATGCAGTGATCTTCCTTTGCCATAGTTCCCTGTCCCACCTGGAGAAGCCTGGGAGCAGTGTACGGATCATGTTCTTTGATTTCTCCAGTGCTTTTGACACCATCCAACCAGTGATCCTGAGGGACAAGCTACTGTGCACAGGGGTGGACCAGCACCTGTCATTGAGGATCCTGGACTACCTCACAACTGCCCACAGTTTGTGAGATCCTAGGACTGTGTGTCTGACACCATCATCTGCAGTATGGGGGGCCCCTCAGGGAACAGTTTTGGCTCCCTTCCTGTTCACCCTCTACATCGTTGACTTTTCACACAACACACCACACTGCCATCTACAGAAGTTCTCTGATGACTCTGTGATCGTCAGCCTCATCTCTGATGGGGATGATGTGGAGTACAGAGGACTTATCCAGGACTTCGTAGACTGGTGCCTATGGAACTGCCTCCAGATCAATGCAAGGAAAACCAAGGAACTGGTGGTGGACTGCCGCAGGAGAGAACACCCCCTCCCCCCCACACACACACACGCACAGCACCAGTAAACATCCAGGGAAGAGACATTGAGATGATGACATCTTACAAGTACCTGGGTGTTCACCTGAACAATAAACTGGATTGGTCACACAACACCAACGCGCTCTACAAGAAGGGGCAGCACAGGCTGTTCCTCCTGAGGAGACTCAGGTCTTTTGGACTGCAAGGGGCACCCCTGAAGACCTTCTATGATTCAGTGGTGGCATCAGCAATCACATTTGGAGTGGTCTGCTGGAGCAGCGGCATCACAGCAGCAGACTGGAAGAGACTGAACAGACTGATCAAAAAAGCTAGCTCTTCTTTGGGGCGACACCTCGACCCAGTGGACGGGATAGGCGAGAGGAGGATGGTGGCTAAGCTGCCATATCTGCTGGAGTACAAGTCCCACCCCATGCAGGACACGCTGAACTCACTGAAGAGCTCATTTAGTGGTAGGCTGTACCATCCTAGGTGCACGAAGGAGAGGTTCCGCAGGTCCTTCCTACGTACGGCTGTCAGACTTAATATCCTTACCAGGGTTGCTAGTAGAGGTTGTAGTGAATGTATCGGGGTGTCTGGGGTGTCTGGGGAGGGATAGTACCTCTGTAGGGGGTGCTTGCCATGTCCTTTTTAGGACAGCTCATTCTACATTGGTTCCCACCTTGGTTACCACCTGGCACCCAACTCTCACCTGTGGCTCCTCAAAGCTGTAGCATGCGCAGCAGCCACACCCCGGTAAACCGCTTTGGCAGGCGGGCTGAACCAGGTGAGGGTAGCCGGTCAGGCCTCAAACCCTCCGGTGAGTTAAACGGGGTATGCCTAACCAAGTATGTGAAGACTGTAGTCGGCAGATTGAGTGGATGAGGTCATCTTTTGTCCCAACAGTCATGAAGGCGGCAACAGCAGGCCTTGTGGAATGCAAGGGCACAGCAAGGCACTATAGACATCGTGGTCATCCACTGCAGCCGAGGAAGTCCCTGGTCGTGACGGCTCTTTTCGTACCATCAGATCCTGGCTTTTGAGGCCAAGAGAGTGGGATTACCCCTGTGCATTGACTTTCCCACTTTCAAAAAAACTTTCCCTCACAGGTTTTCCTCCTGTGTGTTAGTCCTCACAACCCTATTACAGTCCTGCGGTGATGGGGAACAAGTGAAGCAACAGGTGGAGGTGACCACTGGCAGTTGTAGCTTGAACCCTGCACGCAGGTGGCTTGGTGGCAATAGTCGCTCTCCTTCTGACCCCGGGACAACAGTGGAGTTCGGCGTTCCCCCAGGGGACTGAGTAGCCTCTTTAGGACAGCACTGTTCACCCTCACATGAGGGAGGGGACTAGAAAATGTGTCCCAAACAAATGCTTGTCCTTTCCAACTGGCCAGCATACTGCAACTGGCAGTTCTACCCCCCAAGCGGTCGAAACCAAAGAAGAAAGAAACTAATTCTTGGTGCGTGGAATGTACGCACACTCATGGACAGAGATGCATCATCGAGGCCTGAGAGAAGAACAGCCCTCATTGCAAGGGAACTGACCCGCTACCCCATTGACATTGTGGCCCTGAGCAAGACCAGACTAGCCAAAGAAGGATCTGTGGTCGAACTAAAAGGTGGCTACACCTTCTTCTGGAAAGGCAAGGCCAAAGATGAAGAGAAGATCCATGGCGTAGGACTGGCCATCAAGACAGCGGTTCTCAAGCAACTTCCTGACCTACCAACATCAGTTAATGAACGGCTGATGAAACTTCGTTTCCCCCTTAACCATAACCGGCACGTTACCCTCATCAGCGTGTATGCCCCAACTCTCACCAGCAGCGATGAAGTGAAGGAAGCCTTTTATGAGGAGCTCAGTACCCTCATGAAGGACACTCCCCCCAGTGACAAACACATTCTGCTAGGCGATTTCAATGCTAGAGTCAGAACAGACTGCTGTAACTGGAAAGGCGTGCTGGGGCCACACGGCACTGGGAAATTGAACTCCAACGGCTTGATGCTCTTGAGCCTTTGTGCTGAAAACCACCTTGCTATTCACAAACACACTGTTCCGGCAAGCAGACAAATATAGGACAACATGGATGCACCCAAGATCCAAGCAGTTGCATTTGGTAGACTTCACCATTTGCCGTCAGAGAGACATCTGCAATGTCAGGATCCCCAGGGCCATGAGCGGAGCAGAGTGTTGGACGGACCACCGTCTAGTCAGATCCATCCTATCCCTGTATATTGCCCCAACACATCGCAAGACGCCAAAAGTCATCAGGCCAGCGTTCAACGTTGCCAAACTTGAACAACCTCAGCGACATAGTGAATTTGCAGAAGATCTGGACGGCCGACTGATTGCCTGTGGACTCCTGACTGGCTGCCCAACACAAAGGTGGGAACAGTTTAGAGCACTGGTGACGGAGTCAGCAAAAACCACCATCGGCCCCAGGAAACGAGTGCACCAGGACTGGTTCGACGAGAACAACGAGAACATCAAGACACTCCTGGATGACAAGCAGAAGGCCTTTGTTGAGTGGCAGAATGACCCCACTTCCATTTCCAAGAGTGATCGCTTCAAGCACCTCCAGAGACAGGCACAAGCACCACTGCGAAAGATGCAGAATGAATGGTGGGAGAAGAAGGCAGATGAGGTGCAGAGATACGCCGACATGCAGAATTCCAAGATGTTCTACAGTGTCATCAAGGAAGTATATGGACCTGCCAAGCCATGCACTACCCCACTCCTGTCAGCAGACGGCTCATCTCTGCTGAAGGAGAAAAGCAGCATCAATGCGCGATGGAGAGAGCACTTCAGCTACCTGCTCAACAGGCCCTCCACTGTAGACCCCCACGCTCTCGGTCTGATCCCACAAAAACCCACCGTCCACTGCCTCGACCTCTCCCCTACAATGGACGAAGTCTTGAAGGTGATTAGGCAGACCAATTCAGGCAAAACACCTGGGATGGATGGAATCCCGGCGGAAATATTCAAATCAGCCGGTCCTGTGGCCCTTGAAATCTTCCATTCCCTCCTCACCAGCATCTGGGATGAAGAACAACTGCCCAAAGACTTCAGGGATGCCATTGTTGTCTCCCTGTTCAAGAATAAGGGTAGCAAGTCGGACTGCGGCAATTACCGAGGTATCTCCCTTCTATCTATTGCCAGAAAAATACTGGCCCGGGTCCTCCCCAACCGACTGATTAACAACATCTCTGAAGGGAATCGGCCAGAAACACAGTGCGGATTCCACTCAAACCGCAGCACAGTGGACATGATCTTCTCACCAAGTGACGGTACTACAGGTGGAAATTAGCACTTGTGCTATAACCTGGTACAATGCATCTTTCCTCTTTAAGGTCAATGTATATTGTGCATGTCCCTGCATAAATAAATAAATAAAAGAAAAAAGAAAAGAAAAGAAAAGAAAAAAAGAAGTGCAGGTGAAATGTCTAGAACAAAATATGGACTTCTTCTTCTTCTTCGTCGATCGCATCATGAAGCGAATATGCAGAGGTTTGTGGCACCACAGGGGCCCTGCATCTCCGTCTTCAGCCATGGACGTTTGTTGGGGGTCCCTCCCCTAGACCAACTGCCTTCCATGGCTGGGCTGTCGAGAGCTTGGTCCACCCTGTAGAAAGGTTGCCTGCCAAGGCTTTCCGAGACCCTTCTTCCCGTGCAACTGTCTGTCCTCCTCCGCCTTCACAGCCGTTGGGAGTTCGCTCTCCTCTCCACCTGTTCCGCTGTTGGGACATTTGTTGCTGTAACAAAACTTGGGTTTTACGTGAGTGATTTGTTACATGCTGCACAACCCCCCCAACCTGGAGGACCAGGGTGCACTCTTTAGTCTGGCCTCTACCCCACGCGGACCTGTTCGACATGGTTGAACCTTCTGGGAGCACTAGGCTCCCGCCGACATAGCTCCGGGGGTTGCTGAGGCAAGCAAGCCGCTGCACCCCAACAAGGTATGTGCACCATTGGCAGCGGAATATGGACTTATACGCAGTCCTTATCGACCTGACTAAGGCCTTCGACACGGTGAACAGGGAGGCCCTCTGGATCGTCCTATCTAAGCTTGGGTGCCCAGACAAGTTGGTAAACCTCATACGCCAGCTTCACGACAACATGACTGGGCAGGTTCTTTCAGGTGGAGAGGTATCGGAGCCATTCAATATCAGCAACGGCGTCAAGCAGGGGTGTGTTCTGGCCCCGGTCCTATTCAACCTCTTTTTCTCTTGCGTCCTCTACCATGCCTTCAGGGACTTGGACTTTGGGGTATACCTGAGATACAGACTTGATGGCTTACTGTTTGACCTCCGCCCACTGAAGGATAAGACCAAGGTCGCAGAAAAAATTGTGCTGGAAGCACTTTTCGCTTACGACTGTACCTTCATGGCCCACATGGAGTTTGATCTCCAGATCATCGTGAATAAGTTTGCAGAAGCCTCCCGCCTTTTTGGTCTTACCATCAGCCTCAGCAAGACAGAGGTACTGTTCCAACCAGCACCCGCCTCCACCGTCCTACCCCCCTCTATCTCCATCGAGGGTACCCAACTGAAGACGGTAGACGACTTTAAATACCTCGGCAGCACCATCAGCAACGATGGCAGCCTGGATAAGGAGATCAACGCCAAAATCTGCAAGGCCAGTCAAGCTCTCGGTCGTCTCCAAGCACGCGTCCTGAACCAGCACAACATCCAGCTGTCCACGAAGCTCATAGTGTACAGGGCCGTTGTCCTCACCAGCCTTCTCTATGGATGTGAGACGTGGACCGTGTACAAAAAACACCTGAAGCAGATGGAGAAGTTCCGCATGAGAAGTCTACTGATGATCATGAACATTCACTGGCAAGATCGGGTCACAAACCTTGAGGTCCTGGACAGAGCTGAGATGACCAGCATCGAGGCCATGATTCTGAAAGCCCAGCTCCGATGGGTTGGTCATGTGATCCGGATGAATGGCCACAGGCTGCCCAAGCAGCTCATGTATGGCGAACTCTGCTCTGGGAAGCGGAACCAAAGAAGACCAATCAAAAGATTCAAAGACTGCGTGAAGCTCAACATCAGACACACTGGCATCCTTCCCAAACAATTAGAGCTGTGGGCTATGGACAGGCCAGGCTGGCGCGCTGTCACTACCCAGGCACAAGACTACTTTGAAGAGAAAAGGCGAGCTGATGTAGCTGAAGCACGGGCACGAAGAAAGGCATTATTACCTGGAAAGTTTCCTTGCCCCTACTGCAGCTGTGTCTGGCAATCGAGGATCGGCCTAAACAGCCATCTCCGTGCTCAAGCAAGAAGAGGACTTGACACATGAGGGACGGTCATCATTGGATCGATGGACAACCAAGAGAGAGAGAGAATGTATCAAACGTAACAACTTTGCACAACAGAAATTGTCTCCTCCAATGCACAACTAGGACAATAACAATCATTACTGAGGGTGACAACACCACTGTGATTCAAATGTGAAATATACTGTCAGGGTACATATTCATATTCTGCAGGGTAATTTAACAAACTGTAATGCTGTTTTTTCCATCTAGCTGCAATGCTCCTGCACTGTGTATATATCTGTGTACATATGTATATTAATCTACTGCTTTGGCTAACCAGTTTTTATTATCTTATTAACTATTGCTCTGAGTGGTGCTATCCCTTTGCTGCTGTAATCCTGAAATTTCCCTATTGTGTGATTAATAAAGGCTTATCTTATCTTATCTTATCTTATCTTACACAGTGACTCAGCTGATCCCATGGGTTTTCTAAGGGATTCAGGTCTGGAGAAAGTGCAGGCCACTCCATTTGAGGTACGCCAGCCTCCAGCAGCCGTTCCCTAATGATACAACCTTGATTTGCTGGAGCATGGGGAGGTTTGAATGTCTTCATCTGTACTACCTGGTTAAATAAAAGTTAAATAAATAAATAAAAATTGTTATCCATGAAGATGAAATTAGGCCTGTGTTGTTCATGCAGGGGCACAATGACTGGGTTAATGATGTTATTCAGGTAGTATTGGGGTGTCACTGTACCATTCACAAGGTGTAGGGCAGTTCTGGATAGACTAGACACACCTGCCCAGAGTCCAACACCACCACCACCAAAGGCTTGTCTGGTGACAAGAGTAACTGATGCATAGTGCTCTCTCCTTGACGTCTCCAACATTGTTGGAGGACATCATTTCTGTTCAACGTAAATTGACTTTTATCAGAGAACAGCACTGAGGCCCACTGGTCCTTGTCCAGCGTAAATGCTCAATGGCCCATGCAAGACGCCTGTGCCTGCTGATGTGGTCAGGTACCCTTGCAGGTCGTCTAGCAGGCAGACCACACTGATATAAACAGTTTTGAATTGTCTGACGTGACCCTTGGGTGCCTTTTACCTTCCTGTTCCTGGATTGAGTAGTACTCATCCGCTTCCACAGGGCACTATTTACAATGAAGCGGTCAACAGTGTGGAATGTAGCAAAAGGACGTCCACTTCTATGCCTTTCTGTGACTCTTTCAGTCTCTCTGTATCTCTGTTGCAACCTGCTAATGACACTCTGTGACACTCTAAGCTCGGTGGCCACTTCCCTCTGAGAACATCCTGTTTGAAGTCTCATAATGGCGAGGTACTGTTGATCAATTGTTAGGCGTCGTCTTGGCCTCGTGATGTCAAAATGTGAACACCGTGATGAAGAGGACTGTTTAAATACCAATTCTAATTGAACCAGAATATTTATTGGTTGATTCATGGATCAAACACCTGTTGTGAATTTTTCCATTAAGCACCTTGTTGGAGAGCAGCAAGTTATGCAAAAAGTACCGAAACATTAAACAGTTGGACATGTGCGTTCAAAAGGTTAGAGAAGGTCAAATTAAGTTCATCTGTAAAGGTTTTAGTGCAGGGGTGTCCAATCATGTGCCATGGAGGGCCAAGACCCTGCAGGCTTTACCTTCAACCAGTGTCTTCAACAGCAGATTTCACTGAATTTCTTCCCACTGATTGCTGATAAGTGAAAACACCTGCTGGAGAGACTGGGTAAAAGAGAAAGCCTGCAGGGTCTTGGCCCTCCATGATACATGATTGGACACCCCTGTTACAGTGCATTTTAGGTGCACCCTGAAATTTCACCCAAAAGTTGAATATCTTTAACTTTGTGTGAGTAGTGTATATTTATTGTCACGTATACAAGAAACAGTGAAATTTGTTTTGATCTGTCAAGATTAAAACAAAGAATAAATTACACATAGCTAAACAACCAGATGGCTCAAAGGACATCCTAATAAGATGGCTCAAACAAATACACTGAATAACAGAGGAGGATTATTCAAAATAAGAAATACCATTTAAAATGCAAACAGGAGTGGGATAAAAACTATTCCTCAGGTGGACAGAAGTAGTCTTAATTGAAAATTGGTACTTGGAGATCTATGACTATACTGGAACAGGTGATTAGCAGGATGATGAGCATCTTCCACAATTGCTCGTGCTTGTTTGAGTACTCGATTATGGTGTAGTTCATCCAGTGAGGGGAGGGAGCCACCAGCAACATACTGCGGATCCTGCTATCTACCCATTCACACACACATTCACACACTGATGTATGTAAGGTACTGGCCTGACCCACCAGGAGCAACTTGGGGTTCAGTATCTTGCTCAAGAACACTTCAACATCCAGACTGCAGACAAAGCGTGAATCGAACCATTGACCCTCCAATCAGAAGTAGGCCACACTACACCTGTGCCCCAGCTGCCCCATTCTATAAAGAATTCTGGCCTGTGCTGGCAGCTATCGTCTTCAGAATGGTGAATCACATTGAGGAAAACTATGTAATTCCTCCAAATATGAATTTAGCTAGTATCATCTTGCTCCTTAAACCTAACAAAGACCCCACACTTTCTTCCAGCTACCGTCCAATTTCACTTATGAAGGTTGATCTAAAAATAATTTGCAAAGCTCTTGCCAGAAGATAAGAAAGAATAACTTCTTTCATCACACACTCAGAGTAAATATGTTTTATCAAGGGCAGAACCTCACCCAGTAATACATGTTATTTGTTTAATACATGTAGACTAATTTAACGTCGTGCACTCCGGTGTACCGCAGGCGGGCACGTCTATGCGTCCCAGTGCACCCTCGTGCGTCCCAGGGCTCCCTTGTGCGTCCTAGAACGCGCTGTGCGTCTCAGTGCGCACTCAGACGCACAGGCACTGTGCGTCTGAGTGCGCACGGAAAAAAAAAAAAGCTGCATTGTTCAGCTTTCTTTTCACACAGCCGTGAACAGAAAGCCAAAGGAGTGTATGATTGGTTTAGATTTGATTGACCTCTAATAAGATCCTTGAATTGGGTTTCTGAAACCTTGAAGAACCAACGACTGAAAACCTAGCAAGAAGGACCTGCCTACCAACGGCTGCGAATACGAGCCAATTGAAGCAGAGAAGTTTGACAACTGACGTGCGTCTCCCTGCATAAAATCTCTTTTGCCTAAGCTGCTGGGTGACTGACATTGAGACCTGTGCAGAACGGTAGCATCAGCCAGTCTTTTTTGGATTATTTGTTTGGAAAAATGGTTCGCCAAAACCGCAAGTGTGGAAGCGGAGATGTTTTGACAGGGTCGGGTGACCAGAAGCACGAGTCTGTTACAACCGGACCAGCTTCATGTTCGTCTGACAATGAGGAACTTACTGTTGCTGTGGACAGGTAAGTGTTATAAGCTAAATTATTCTTTATCGATGAAAATAGTAATAAAAATCATTTTTGACAGATCGGTAATTCCAATGGTGCGTCATGGCCACAAGATTTTTGGTGTGCAGAGTTCCTCTGTAGCGGGGCGGGGGGGGATGTTATCCTCTGCATTGCAGATAGATATTTTAGCATAATTTTTATTGCACTGTAGGCTATTTTGTCTTGTAAAAAAAGGCCACACATTTTTTTACATGGCATGTTTTTGTGTGTGTGTGTGTGGGGGGGGGGTTGTTTGTTATCCATCCATCCATCCATCTTCTACCGCTTTTCCGGAGGTCCGAGTCGCGGAGGCAGCAGTTCAAGCAGAGAAGCCCAGACTTCCCTCTCCCCAGCCACCTGCTCCAGCTCTCCAGAGAGGATACCAAGGCGTTCCCAGACCAGCTGGGAGACATAGTCTCTCCACCGTGTCCTGGGTCTGCCCCGGGGTCTCCTCCCAGTGGGTTGTTTGTTACCCTCTAGAAATGTAATAATGTTTTAGTATAATTTTTATTACACTTTAGGCTATTTTTTCTTGTAAAAAAAAAACAAAACAAAAAAAAACAGGAACTGTGCTGTGTATGTGAACTCTGGGAAAATAGGAGAATAGTGAAAAATAAAAATTGAACTTTGTAAATGACTTTATTTTCACATAATAGACAAACTTCAGATGAAGACTCTGGTGAGGAGTGGGTGCCAGACGAGCACTCTGCCAGCAAGCGCAGAAGAAGGGAGCTGCAGGCAAGCTCGTCAGAAGAGGAAACCCCTACCCCAAAAAGAGGGACACCACTGGGGAGAGGAAGAGGAAGGAGAGGAAGAGGGAGAGGAAGAGGAGGTAGCAGGAGAGGAAGAGGAGGCGAGAGTGGTGATGGTAGCCCTCAGCCTGGGACATCGGCCGGCCCTTCATCAGTTGAGGAGAGGTGGCATGATTCCGACACCCCTGACATCATTCCACCATAGCCCATTTTTCGTCCCAAAAATCCACCTGGACCTCAGCTAATTACAACAGCTTCATACACCCCCGTTCATTTGTTTGAGTTATTTTTCACTCCATCTGTGCTAGACCACATTGTTGAGAACACCAACCTACATGGCTCTGCACACTACAACACACCCACCAGCCCCTGGATTGACCTCACATGCTCCGACCTGCTCTCAATTTTTGGCCTGATTATTTACATGGGTATAGTCAAGTGCAAATCCTTCAGTGATTACTGGCGAGAGGGACACCTGTACAACCTTCCTTTCCCCAAGAGTGTAATGACCAGGACAAAGTTTCTCCTGATCATCTGGGCCCTTCACCTCAGCAGCCCAGCAGCAGAAGAGGCCAATGAGCAGAAGAGAGGCACGGGTATGCATGACCGCCTCAGCAAAATCTTGACACATTTTCTAGGAATCAGTATGATGATGAGTAGGATTAGAAAATTATATTTGATTGAGAGGGTATTGCTGTCAACTTGTAAAATATCCCATCGCCAAGTGCTTGCTCACAGGGGATTGCCTGATTGCTGGGGTCTTTCTGCAACTGTGGGGGTTCCCCCTACAGTTGATAGTGCTATGAGATGACTGTTGTTGTGAAATGGCGCTATATAAATAAAGTTGAATTGAATTGAATTTGTTGTTTGTAAATAGTATGTTTTGTATATTGACATTTTTGTTCAGTAAAGAGTGTTTAGAATTGAAACTTCATTTTCTCTGCGTCATTACTACTGACAGTGTTTCTGGATAGCTAACAAGATAGCCCTGAGTGTCACCTTTCATTAGAGCCCAAGATGAAGCTTCTATGTTGAAGCATTCAAAAGTTCTAGACGTTTTTCCAAACTGTGCCAAACTGTGCCATTTGGCACAGCTTGGCACAGTTCAAAAACGCCTGGGAACAACCTGAGAAAAAAAGCTGTGTAATATATTCATTTTTTGTGGTATTGTTACCAAATTTGGACCTCAGCTTGATAACACTTGGTTCTACATTTCTGTTGCATTTTCCAGCCGGATCTGACAGCTGTGTGTTATTTGCAAGCATTTGTATCCAAAAAAAACACCCAGGCAAAATTTATTTTCTTCAAGTTCAGTATGTTTAGATGACTGTTACTCAGTGGCAGGAGCACTTAGAGAGATTATGACTGTTTTGCCAAAAAATTCAAAGTGTTTTCTTTTAAATGAGACCAACCCCATGAAGATGCTGCAAAGGGTTGAAGAACAGCTTTTGATTTACTTTGGGTACGTTATTTTTTGGCGTTTTTAGGGAAATTGACCAGAGTGCAAGGGGTTAATAGACTAGTGTAAAATTAACAACTTAGAAACCACAATTTTGTAAATAAGGTATTAAAGTTATTATATAGCAAGAGGAGTTTATAAATACTATTTAAACACTGCATATATCCAATAAGAGCAGAACTCCTTTTGGAAAAGTAAATCTGTTTGGCATAATAAGGCAAGCAGATATTTGTTCTGCTTGCCATGCTGCTTAACAGGACAGGTTAAAAAAAAGATTATACATATCTGATATAAGAGTTTTTCCTGGAAAGAACTGCATTCCTTCCAGTAAGAATGTAATTGTAGATATCTCAAATTGAAAACCCACTACACATGAAAAAAGGATGTCATTTCAAAAACAGAGAATGATGTCTGAGATATATGAAATGGTCATTCTAGCTAGGAAAAATATCATTGTAGATATCTGAAATGTTCATTTTTACTAGGAGGAATTTAATTGTTGATATCTGCATGTAAGATCCAGTCTAGCAATTAAATGTTAAAATGGCTTGCAATAAGATTGTTGTGATATGGCCCAAGGGCTCTGAAATACACCAACATACAATATGCTGACAGTGGTACTGTTTTTCCTAACACCACAGAGTGCAGTGCTTGTCTCTGTTTCTGCACTAATACAAAATAATAATGATGCTAAAGAAATAGTAACTTTCAAAAAAGACATTGCATTTATATAAATGTGCACTATTCAAAAACCAGTAGAAAATGTAAATTCACTGCCAGTGTTTAAAAAAATTCATTGTAAAATTCAACTTTATTTTAAAAAATAAGCAGCAAAAAAGCACCCACCTGACTCACCCAGGCTTGCTACAAAGTATCCACTGAACTGAAATGAACTGAATCCTCACCTGGCCACTTAACTGACAATTGTGACCAATCGTCTGAGGGGCAGAGCAGTCTTGGGCTAGGGCAATGAGGTCAGCCAGGGGTCTTTTCACTGCAACCTGGGTCATCCAGGACAGTCTGGGCCAACCTCGGGGGCGACACCAGCCCTGGGGTGGGGGGGGGCAGATCTGCTTTGCCAGAGTCTGGCCACGCGGCTGAGGAGCCGCAGCCTCCCTCTTCTGATGGTGGTGGAGATGGGGATGAGGCAGTCAGCCCTCCTGTAGACCTCATCGTTTGTGGTGTGGTAGAACCATTGGATGCCAAGGATGTTACAGAGGCTGGTCCGGTGAAATGCATCCAGATGGCGGGTGGTTGTGGTAGGGAGGGCCCAGGTCTCAGACCCGAAAAGGAGGACGAGGACCACACAGGTGTTAAAGATTTGCAGTTTTGTGGACGTGCACATCTTCCCACTCTGCCAGACTCTCTGGGGGTGGAAGAAAACACTTAGAGACAGCTGCAGGTGGCGAGAAATCTCTGGGTCTGACAAATAGGAGCTGGTGATCTTAGATCCAAGATAGACAAAATCGTTGACCATCTCGACCAGCTCATTGTTGATGGTGATGGCCTGTGGTGGTGGTGGCAAGAAGTTAGACAACAACAGGATCTTTGTCTTTGCCCAGCTGATGGTGAGGCCCAGGGGCAATGCTTCCTCTTCAAGCAGCTCCAGTCCTCAGCGATTATGTCTATATGTGTGGCAAAAAGCACCACGTCATCTGCGTAGCACAGGTCTGTGAAGTGGGAGTAGAAGTCAACTCCAAGATTATGACAGCGTTCCAATGTGTTCTTGACCCAGTAGTCAACCACAGCATTAAAACTCTTAGTTTTAGTTGTTTTAGTTGTATTTAGACATTTATTCTTGCACTGTTTTTGCATCAAGCCCTTCCCATTTTTATTACATAGTATATCCTGAGTGCTTCCACACTCAAGGCTATTTGGTCCTGGATGTTTAAGGGTATTTTACTGATTGATTCCCAGAAACTGTGCTGTTTAAATGTTTGGATGTGTATGTGAATAGTGGTCAGTGGACTGTAGAAACTGAATTGCCCCTTGGGGATTAATAAAGTTTTCTGTATCTGTACCTGTATCTGTAAAGAGGTTTGGCACACCATCGCATCCCTGCAGGACTCCTGAGGTTGTGACAAAAGGGTCTGATATGTCACCTTTGGCGCGTACCCTGTACGTGGTGTTGGAGTAGAAGTCCCGGAGATTGTTGATGTATTTGGACGGGACTCCAACGCCGTGGAGGAGTTGCCAGAGGGAGTTACTGTCTAAGGAGTCGAAGGTAGCTTTGAGGTTGATGTAGGCCGCATAAAGAGGTGGGCGACGCTGCCTCCACTGCTGCACCAGGACACTCAGGGCAAGGATGCAGTCCACTGTAGACTGGCGAGGGAAGCTGGCCTGCTGCGGGCGGTGCTTGGGGAGGAACAGGGGGCTGATGCGGTTCAGGATGACAGTGGTGATTACCTTACTAGGGATGGAGAGCAGCATGATGGGATGATAGCTCACTTTGCTCCAACTGTCACCCTTGATCTTGTAAAAGGACAGAATGACTTCCTCCCTGCACTCCCCAGGGACACATTCTTCTGCCCAGATGAAATGACACAGATGTTCCAGCTGAGGGATGACAGAGGTTAAGGGGGCTTTCATCATATCTGCTGTAACTCCATCAGTGCCAGAGCTCACCCAGAGGGGAGCTTCTTGATGGTATCTGACAGCTCACTGATTAAGGGTGGGACTAGGCTGATTGAGTTGTCTTCACTGCCCACATCAGCATACTAATGTTCAAGAGCAGCAAAGCAGTTCATGACCGTGATAGAGGAGCAGTGGGCAAACTGAGGGGTGTACAGCTTTTCATTGTCTGTGGGTGCGGCGATGGGCAGGGCCAGGACGGGCATTGTGGTGGAGATGCAGCTGGACAGTGGCGGCAAGGAGTCGATGGTCGGTCCGCCCCAGCTCAGCGCTGCAGCAGTCAGTGGCAACTGTCCAACACCCTGGTCTGGGATGTAACGCCAGCGCTACAGTACCAGGTTGTGTGGTGGATTTGATGATACTGGAACCAGGTGCCCAGGATCTTCAGATTGTGCATGGTGCACACCTCCAGTATGCGGTCACCATTGCCATTGGTGACATCAGACAGGAACGGCTCAATGATGTGTTCCAAGCTGCTTCTGTCAGGGCCCACAGAAGAATAAATAATTAAATTTAAAACACTTCCATTTCCAATGTAAAATTACACCAGGAATCATGTAAACTTTATACTGCATGTGTTGTATTAAATACCTGCAGCAAATGCTTTAGCAGTTCAAATTAATTCAAACAGATATGGGGATTTTTATTTTTTTTACATTATATTAATACTTGTAGTGCAGTAAAATATCCTTGTTTCACTGCAGCTATGTTGGAGTAAAGAATGGAGTGGAAAATAATTCTATCAGAAGCATGGATCAGTTCCCAAACCACAGATTTTAAGAGGCTGCACACAGAGACGTTTAGAAAATTGCACATCTGTTTTGTTTCCCTTTATGACCCAACTGTTAGCTTGATGGCAATTGAACACATGTTGAATGAAACTGTTTTAAATGCAAACTGAAATGCAGTTGGACCTTGGAGTTACAGTATGCACCACAATAATATGGTGGTTGTATAATCGTTTTTATTATGAGCCCTTGGAAATGATGTTTTTTTTTATTATAGATACAGTATTCTGACTTCTGTTAAGGTTAAGGTTCACTAACAATCAATCTTTAACTACAGACAGTGAGTGTGAACAATACAGCTAAACATAGCTAAAAGGGATCCAGAAATTAAACTAATAATGTATATAATATTTACGCTCATTTGTCCTTTTATGATGTCCTCAAATAAAATATGATTTGCCCACAACAAATGCTCCATCTAAAACATAAAAACAGAGCATAAGGTCCACATCTCAAAATAAGACCATATAGGCATCTTGAGGACTGTTTTATCGCAGACTTTCATGCCGTTTCCACGTTCAGAGTTTGGAGATGGGTGGGGGATGGAGGACTGCACCAAAAACTGCTCTGCTCTGATGAAAAACAAGGGCTGAAATTCCAAAGTTCCCTCTTCCTCACTCCATCATTTGCAGTTGCCAATTCATTCCTTTTACTCATGAAATGCACATTGAGAGAAGCATAAAATCCCAGTAATATGAGGGTTTACCATTAAAAAGTAAGGTAAAGGAAAAAGGTCAGGTTAGAGAAAAGGAAGGGTCAGGGTCGACTTTCAGCAGATTACACTTCTCACTCTCCATTGTTTGCATGTAGTTATTTTCACCACTAGTAGAGGCCATGCTTTTCAAAGAACAGACTAATACCCATAATTTTGTTTGGTAAAAACTCTTTATATGGTCATTTTCTGTCAGAGGGCATCCTCGCTTAGCCATATCTTTTATTATTAGTTTCTTGCTTTACTACAGGTGATACAGGTGCAATCAAAATTATTCAACCTCCACTGCAAATTAGGTTTATTGGCATAATGTAGAAACTAGCAGGTGTTTGCAATAAACAAATCAAACAAGAACAACTTAAACAGCTCAGCACAACTTACAGTATATTACAAGTGGTTTCTTGTAGCATGGTGTGATGGTTCAACACAAAATGTCACTTTTAATGACTTTTGCAATCTCTGTTTTTGCGGCGTGATTGGTGACATCATCATGGTGAAATAGTTGTTTATGTTTACAATTTTTTCTGTTAAAAGGGAAACGGTGTCTGTTGTGACACAGTAGGTCCATTGTTTTGTGTTCAGCTGCTTAAAAGCAGTGGATGTTTGTTATGGGAGTGGAGTTGGTTGCTGAGTTGTATCAGCATTGCCAGTAATATTGCAGTGACGTTACTGAGCCCTGCCGTTCTGTTGTTGGCACATGCAGTACTAATTTTGAGGATTTTCTGGAGAATATTCTGGATAGTTTTTATCATTTTGGGTATGTTGAGAGCTTTAATAAACCTGCAGGTGAAGAAAGAAAGCATATTTGTCCACTCCCATGTTTCTAACAGTATGAGAACTTGAAAAATTACCAACTTAAGATATACTGTACTTGAATAGAAAAAGATGTGATTAATCATGCTATTAATCACGATTAACTCAACACTTCAAATGATTAATCGTGATTAAGAAAAATTTTATGGCCCGACACCACTAAAATAAAAATATTCTCATTTACATTTGAAAAAAATCGAATTTATTTGAAAAAAGTTTCAAGTAAGAAAAGCTGCCAATTTAAACAGAAAACTTTTAAATATTCTTTTTTCATTGATTTTTTTTAAAGACTTTACAAGAAAAAAAGATCTCAGATTGACACAAAAGCTGCAAATTTATGAAGGAAAATGCAAGCAAGAACTTATAGATTTACAGAAAAAAGTTCTACATTTACCAGAAAAGTCACATTTCTGAAAAACATTAATGCTGGTGCAGTGTACTGGGAGG
The DNA here is from genome assembly GCA_020510985.1 of Pholidichthys leucotaenia. Classification (NCBI taxonomy): domain Eukaryota; kingdom Metazoa; phylum Chordata; class Actinopteri; order Cichliformes; family Pholidichthyidae; genus Pholidichthys; species Pholidichthys leucotaenia. The sequence continues at coordinate 275,236,248 of CM035840.1, read as the reverse complement.
AGGAGGACTGTATGGAATCACTACCAAATATTGGGAGCCCTAAAAACTGCTGTTCGTTTCCTGATCAGCCACCTGTTACCTGTTCCTTCATTCACACTGGCTTCTTAAAGACACTCAGCTCAAAGTCTGTATAAAAACCTGAGTTGTACAGTCATGTCTTCCCTCACCCCAATGTGACCCAACTAAATCCCCTTCAGTGTAAATCTGTGTCATTAGATGTTTTAATTTAAAACCACATCACACTTTACAGGACCCCACTGAGCTTTAACGCTGACTAACAAACATCCTATTGAGTATAGAGTAATAATCCATGATTAAACAGATGTCCCATCCCAGTTATTATTTAAAGGCGATGGCCAATTCCCTGGACTTTTCAGATGTGGATTAAAATGCAGTTAGTGCAAAATATTTAGAATTTATCTAGAAATTGCAACAATGGGACATTCAGTTTGATTTTTTTTTTTTTTTTTTGTCTTTAAGTGTATGAGAAGTATATTAGCAAATGTGATTCCCTATCGTTTTTATATTCATGGGAAGGAACTAAGTAGATAACATGCAAAGTGTGTAATTAAAAAGTGGCCCACGGGTAATGTGAAATATAGGTCAGACAATGAGAGGAATGATGACAAGAAAGCTGTTGATTTACTGCCTCTGGTTAACGGGATGATCAGCAATAAAACTCTCTATCTTCCAAAACAGCTTTTTCACAGACCTCAGAGCCTGTAGACACCCCCATGTGAATAAAGTGGTTTCAGCAGACTAGCCTGTATTTGAATCATTATCCATTTATTCAAACCTTGTTTAAACTTAGAAATATATTAAGGTAGAGTCCTCATTTACAAAATACCCAAACATTAGAGCCCCGTGATAGCACAATCAGGGGTAAAAGGTTGTTTGGCAAGAAGACAATGAGGCTGTCATGACATGATAAATATAATAATCCTCCCAGTGTGGACAGATCCTTTCCAACACCAAAGAAATACATTAACGTGCAAACTGGCAATAACCGAGCTGGGAATTCACAGGCCAGTGCCAGAAGTGGTCGGCTCAGGTGGAAATGACACTCCGCTTCGGCCAAGACGTACACCTGCCACCCTGACATGCATCAAGGAGGTGAAGCCCTTCTGGGACAAGTCCTGTTGACAGCAAGTATCCATCAAAGCATCAGAGTTGGACAAGTTTTTTTCTGCTATTTTTATATATATAAACTCTACAAAAAAAGGTTGGAAACATTACTTCAGTCAGTTACTTTTCCCCTTTAATAATACCAGTTGGTATTGTATTTATATCGGAAAGCCTGATTAGTCACCTTTACAATGAGGTACAGCTTATAAGAATCATGCATTTGTAAAATGAGCAACAGAGCAAAACGTTTGGATAGTGCCGCCAAAATGTTCCAAAGTCCCCTGCCATACTCTCCTGCTGGTATTCACTCTTGTTTTGGCTTTCTTGGTGGATTGGATCATTGCACTCTCCCACAGTATTAATAATATTTTTTAAAAAAAACATCAATTTATTGGCCATACACTGTCGGGGACCTCAGTAGTGTGTCATATTTTGATGTGGGATGGCATCCTGTTCTCCAACTAGGAGTTGTTAGAGGTGAACCAGTGTTGTTGTGTTGGTCACTCCAGCACAGGGACGGGCAATTGGTGGCCAGTGGGCCACATGTGGCCCGCCACCTCATCTACTGCAACCCGCCAGTCCATTTCCAAAAATCAATTATTTATTTCTATCACATTTGTCATATTTGGAACTGCATTCTTAAATGCAATTATAGAGTTCGCCAGCAGCGGGACCTCTAATTAGAACCTAGGTGCCGCTCTGTGCAAGTGGTCAAGCAATAGAGCGAGAGTGAGGGAGCCACAGAGGGAACAGTGCAACAGCGGAGAATGTGTTTTTGTCATATCTGACACTTTATTGTTTTTCTTTCTGTCATTGTGTATGATTATCATTTGCATTTATTGCCCTCTGTGTTGCTCTGAGTCCTCTGTCATTATCTTCTGTATCATCCCCTGTCTGGTCCTGAGGCATTGTGTGTACCTGTTCACCTATTGTTCCAGTTCCTCATGTTTTCCGTACCCATAGCCACTGCCCTCTCTGTATAACTCCAGTATTGTTGTCCTGTTTTATGTGCATCCCCTGTCTGTGGTTGTCTGCATAGCCCCACCTATCCTGTGCTCCTCACCTGCAGCCACTTCCCTGCTTTCCCTGATTGTTTCTCCAGCTGTCTGTCATTTGTGATTATTTGTCTCTGTATATATGTGAGTGTTCAGTGTCTGTCTGGTGTGCCGTCGTCATGTGTTTTTCCCTGCAGTATCCCTGTATGTTATTTTGCCAGTCATATCCTTAGTTGTTTTGCAGCCCCGTGCTGCATTTTGTTTCTCCTTGTATTTGTTATTAATAAATCATGTTACCCTGGAGTCCTGCCTGCACACCTGAGTCCATTTATTCCTGCCTACTGGAGGAAGTTCATGACAGTTTTTATGGTATGTGTGTGCCTGTTAAGACTGCATTAATAGGCTGTAAACAGCACTAAATATACAAAGTAGGCTGCTTTTAAACAAGAATGAATACTACTGAGGAACTGTAGCATTTATTCTTGTTTGGCAGGTGAAGCCTCATGGAGCTCGGTGGCTTTTCTTCTATTTGTGCAGAAAAAAAAGATTTAAAGCTTTGAGGTTTCTTTCTAAAGAGCACAACTGAAGCAGTGACACTGTTTCAGTCCCATGTCAGCAATAAAAGTTCAGAGACTGTGGTGGTTGTAATCTGCTGATTTTTTCTTTTTCTTTTTTTTTTTTTTTGGTCATGAATAGAATAGAATAGAATAGAACAGAATAGAATAGAATAGGCTTAATTGTCATTGTGTGGTGGCACATAATAGGAAGCACAACACCCAGAACCGGAAGTCGGGGGGATAAGAGGAATGAATGATGAAGAGGGGAGGGGGAGCAGGAAGACATGCCAGGGTGCCGGGAGATTTTAGATGTAACAGAGAGGAGCTGTTGCCCCCCGCTGTGATAGGAGTCACACCGGCGCCCACTGGGGGGTGATCGATAGTAATAAGTGATGCTTTGTGTGCTGTATGTTAATGTCTCATACATGTTTTGTGTATTGTGTGTTAATTTCTCACACCCTGGGTCTTGGGGCAGGAGCTGTGTTGGACGTTGAATAAAGTTCTGTGTTGTTCAGCTTGTATTCTTGTTTCATTCCATCCTCCACAGTGGTGACCTTAAGACGTGAAATGGAGAACGAGCCGAGCAACTCCTCTGAGACACCCAAGAGGGAGCACACAAGCGCAGCATGCGCTGTCACAGTCAGACTCCCGGACTTTTGGCTCCACAGTCCGATCACTTGGTTTCTACATGTGGAAGCCCAGTTCACACTCCGCAGGATCTCCACAGACGACACTAGATACCATCATGTGGTGGCGGCACTGGACGTGCGTGCCACGCAGCAAGTAATGAGCCCAGGGTAAATACAACGCACTCAAGCAGATACTGCATCAATGTTACACCCTTTCAGATGGCGAGAGAGCAGAAAAACGCCTCACACGCTCAGAGTTGGGTGAAAGATCAACTGTGGACCTGATGGAAAGCATACTTGCGCTGATGGGGAAGGACAGCGGCTCCTTCCTGTTCACCCACTTCTTCCTTAGGAACCTACCACCTACAGCGAGAACGATCCTCGCTAACCCACCGCTGCTGGCAACCAAGAACTACCACGCGCTGGCGCAGGAGGCAGACCGCATCATCCAGGCGAATAAGGCTCTCAGCGTGCATGCAGTGACACCGGCACCCATGAAGGACTCCAGCGAGGTCGAGAAGCCGTGGGTAGTGGCTGGGACAGACACCAGGAGACGCAAGAACGGGACACTGTATTTCTATCATCGCCGTTTTGGCTCGGAGGCTCAACGTTGTCTGCCACCATGCCAATTCAAGAAGCTGGGAAACAGCCAGCAGTCAGTAGCAGCTGCGACTGCTGGCAACAGCAAGAAGCTGCTTTTCATCATGGACACACATTCTGGGAGGCCATTTTTGGTTGTTCTGGCTCCAAGAAGAGCCTCATTCTGCCGGTCAGCGCGGACGGCCTGGCAGAAGGCAGCGGCCTCAAGCTTACGGATCCTACATCAAGACATTTGGTGAAAGGATGCTGAGGGTATGCCTACACAGACGCAATTACCAGAGGGACTTTGTGGTAGCTGCATGTTCGGTCCCCATTTTAGGTGCTGATTTTATATGTGCTTATGGACTGTTAGTCAATGTTGCCAACAGATGTTTAGCGGACGCTGTCTTTTTTTCCTCCTTGCCCTGCACAGCTCGGGGAGTTGGGCCACTAACACATGCTAATATTCTAGCTCCAGGGGGACAGTACCACCGTTTGCTTTCCAAGTTCCCAGCACTCACAGTACCCACCTTTTCCACTACGGTAATCAAGCACGGGGTTGAACATTTCATCACAACAAAAGGTCCGCCGGTGTTTGCACACCCTCATTGCCTAGACACAGTTAAACTAGCCCACGCGCGTGAGGAATTTGCTAGCTTAGAGCGATTAGGCATTGTTAGGCGCTCCAACAGCCCGTGGGCATCTCCGCTGCACATGGTGCCCAAGGCTGATGGGTCTTGGCAGCCATGCGGCGATTTCCAGCACTTGAACAACACCACGGAACACGACTGGTATCCCATCCCGCACATCCAGGATTTTTCCATGAACTAGCTGGGATGTGCATTTTTTCAAAAGTGGACCTAGTCCAGATTACCACCAGGTCCCGGTGCACGCTGAAGACATTCCCAAAACAGCGATAATGACTCCTTTTGGTCTTTTTGAGTTTTTACACATGCTCTTTGGGTTAAACGGCACAGCGCAAACTTTCCAAAGAATGATGGACATGGTGCTCCGTGACTTACCGTCTACTTAGACGACATTTTGGTGATTAGCACATCAAAGGAGGAGCACCTCACCCCTCTCAAACATGTCTTCCAGCGGTTGAAAGTGCACAGGCTTATCATTAACCCAGCAAAGTGCCAGTTTGGAATGCCGGTGATTGATTTTTTTGGGCCACTGCATCTTGCTGAAAGGCACAATTCCGCTGCCAGACAAAATGCGTGTGGTGTCAGATCTTCCGCGTCCACGGACCATGAGAGCGCTACAGGAATTTTTGGGAATGGTCAGTTTTGACAGCCATTCTCTTCCCTGGGCAGCCCAGCCGCTGCAACCGCTGTACAGCACGGTCAAAAAAAAGAAGCCTGCAGAAAACATCGACTGAACCCCCGAGCAGGTACAAGCTTTCACAAACGCCAAAACAACGCTCCGTAGCGTGGCTTTATTAGCCCACCCCACCCCGTCAGCGCAGATAGCGCTCACCACAGATGCATCTGACATTGCGATGGGGCAGTGGTGGAGCAGTACATCTTTGGTTCGTGGCAGCCACTGGCATTTTTTAGCCATACTTTGCGCAACAACGAACACAAATACAACACGTTTGACCGAGAGTTGTTGGCTCTCCACTTGGCTACGCGCCATTTCCAGTTTTGGCTGAAGGGGCGCGAGTTCACCACGTTCGTTGATCATAAACCACTAATGTATGCAGTGTCCAAAGTCTGTGAACCATGGTCAGCACGGCAGCAACGGCATTTGGCTGCGATCTCGAAATTCACTACCGACATTCAGCACGTAGCTGGTAAACTTAATGTCATGGCTGGTCTACATGGGAATAGATTTCTCCACCATGGCAGCGGAGCAAACTGGGGATGCAGACATTTGCATGCGCCAGTCCGTGCCTGCGGGGTTAAAACTGAAGCGCAGAGTGGTGCAAGACAGGTGGCCCCCTGCTTTCCGACATCTCCACCTGCCGCCCACATCTGGTGGTTCTGAGCTCTTGGCATCGCTACCTTTTTGAGTCCATCCACTCCCTTTCACATCCCGGTGAGTGCACCTCGTTAAACTGGTGGGCCAAACACTTATGCCCATTTGCCAGCGAGGCAAAGTGCACAAACACACCAAAGCCCCCCTCAAGCCCTTTCAAATTCCGGCCAGGAGGTTCAACCACATCAGCGTGGATTTGGTGGACCCCCTTCCGCCATTGCAAGGTTTCACGCACCTTTTGACAATTATGGATCGCACTACACGTTGGCCTGAAGTGGTCCCACTGGTTTCCACCACGTCCGCTGAGGTCGCTTGCGCGTTTTTGTCAGCTTGGGTTGCATAGCTTGGATCCCCATCGGACATCACTTCTGACCAGGGTCTGCAATTCATTTTGGAGCTCTGGTCCACAATGGTGATAGCCTGAGGGTCAAAATCCACCGCACCACCGCGTACAACCCCCAGGCTAATGGGCTATACAAACGCTTTCATAGGTAGCTTAAAGCAGTGGTCAGATCCTCACTCATGGACGCAAATTGGGTTGACCACCTTCCTTGGGTTCTATTAACGTTGTGCTCCACACCTAAGGAGGATCTGGCAGCCCTCCTGGCTGAACTCGTTTTTTCTCAATCGTTGCAGATCCCCGGGGAATTTTCAGGCACGATGCACACAGAACCCTGCTGCATCCACTGTATGATGGCCCATTCAGAGTGCTGGAAACTGGGGCAAAACACTTTGTGTTAGACTTGAGGGGGGGGGTGTTAGAAAACCATCTGCATTGACAGACTTAAGCCCACTTATGTGTTGGCAGAAGAACAGGTGGTGTTGGCTCACGTTCCCTGGCGTGGGTGCCCACCTACGGTGGCCCCGCAAATTGGTGTTCCCCCTGCAGAGAACTGTGCTTGCGAAACTAACCCTGTTCCCTCCCCACCCCCTTTCCCTCCACAGACCAACATTTCCTCCCACACACCTCGCCAGGAGGGCGCTTCGACCGGACGGGCGGTCCCCCTCCACAGCAGCTACGGGTGCCGGCTTAAGCTCAAAGGACTAAAGGGTTATGGCCCTTTCTGGGTGTTCGGGGGGGGGGGGGCTTCTGTGTGCTGGCACATAATAGGAAGCACAACACCCAGAATCGGAGGTCATGGGGAAGGGGAGGGATAAGAGGAAAGAATGATGAAGAGGGGAGAGGGAGCAGGAAGACACCTCAGGGCACCAGGGGGTTTTAGATGTAACAGAGAGGAGCCGTTGACCCCCGCTGTGATAGGAGTCACACTGGAGCCCGCCGGGGTGATAGATGGTAATGAGTGATGCTTTGTGTCCTGTACGTTAATGTCTCATACATGTTTTGTGTACTGTATGTTATTCTCTCACACCCTGGCTCTCGGGACGGGAATAGATATGTATAAATGCGATCGCCTAGAGACCCCAAGTTAATGTTTTTCTGTGTTGGAGGTTGAATAAAGTTCTATGTCATTCAGCTCGCTGTCTCGTCTGATTCCATCCTCCACAATTGTGCAGTTGTACAGTACAACAAAATTGTGGGTGCTCCACTAGGCTACTGTGCAATAAAGTAAGAGAGAAGAATTTAAATTAAACATAGTTACAGAACACACAATTAAACATACAACTGAAATAAAAATAAAAATAGCCCATTGGTATATACACAGGTATGGTAGTGGCTTCACGGCTGGAACTTTGTATATAAGAGTGTGGAGTGCAGAACACACAATTGAATAAAATCACCCAAAGATTATGGAAAATATGCACAGTAGTGATTTCACGGATGGGTCAGTATACAGTGCATGAAAGTACAGAGTACAAAGACAGATGAGTTATTGTGATAATTAAAAGGTCCTCAGTTCTGTGCATATGAGCGTTCGGAGGGAGGGGGGTGGGGCCTCTGCGTGTTTGCAGTTTGGATGGCCCAGGGGAAGAAACTGTTTAAGTCAGTCTGGAGGTGTGGGACCTGATCGATCTGAACTGTCATCCAGAGGGAAGCAGGTCAAACTGGTGGTGGGCGGGATTTGAGGGGTCTCCTGTGATGGCCTTGAGCCATCTGAGACAGGAGGCTCTGGAGATATCTTCCAGGGAGGGCAGAGGGCTGCCAATAATTTGTTGGGTGGTGTTGATGACCCTCTGCACAGCTTTCCTGTTCTCGGCCGTGGAGCCGGCGTACCACACACCCAGACAGTAGGTGAGCACACTCTCCACTGAGCAACAATAGAAGGCCAGCAGCAGCTTCTGATCCAGGTTGTGCTTCCTCAGGGCACAGAGGAAGTGTAGCCGCTGCTGGGCTTTCTTCACCAAGGCCTTGGTGTTGACAGTCCAGGAGACATCAGAAGAGATGTGGGTACCCAGGAACCTGAAGGCGGGAATGTTTTCCCGCGGTCACCATTTATGAGGAGTTGGGGGGGGGGGCTGTCTTTTCTTTCTGAAGTCTACAATGAGTTCTTTGTTTTTTTGGATGTTCAGTTTCAGGTTATTTGCTTGGCACCACAGTAGCAGATTCTGTACCTCCCCCCTGTATGCCTTCTCATTGTCGTCAGTGATGAGACCACCCAAGGTGGTGTTGTCCGCGTATTTCACGATGACGGTGGCTGGGTGGGTTGGAATACACTAAAGGTGTACAGAGAGTACAGTAGAGGGCTTAGCACGCAGCCTTGGTGGGAGCCAGTGCTGAGAGACAGTGTGGAGGAGTGGTGGGGGCCAAGTCTGACTATTTGTGGGTAGTTGGTGAGAAAATATTTTTATCCAGGAGCAGGTGGGGATGGGAGTGGGGGATCTGGAAGAGGTGCAGTTTGTTGTTGATCAGGATGTCCGGGATGATGGTGTTGAAAGCTGAGCTGTAGTCCACAAAGAGCATCCTCACGTAGCTCCTTGGGTTCTCCAGGTGGCTCAGCACTATTGGGAGACTGGTGGCGATGGCGTCTTCTGTAGCCTGGTTCTCCCTGTAGACGAACTGGTGGGGGTCTCAGAAGGAGGAAGACAGTCCCTGATGTGCTGGGACAGCAGTCGCTCAAAACACTTCATGACATACAGATGTGAGTGTTATGGGTCTGTCGTCATTCGGGCTGTCAATTGCAGACTTTTGGGGGATGGGGATGATGGTGGAGGCCTTGAGGCAGGAGGGGATGGTGGCATCCATCAGGGAGAGGTTGAACAACTTGGTGAGGATCCCTGTCATCTGGTCTGTGCATGCTTTGACCACCGCTCCTGGGATGCCATCTGGACCAGCAGCTCTGTGGTAGTTCACTGTTCTCAGTTGCCTCCTCACCTCGTGCACCTGTAGAGAGAGGAGGGAGAGGAGGGGAGGGGGTAGGAGGGGGAGGGGTGTGAGTTTGGGGGGGGAAGTGTGCTCAAACTGGGCAAAAAAGCTGTTAAGCTCCTCTGCCAGAGTGAAGCTGCTGGTTGATGCTGAGGGGCTCTGGCCCCTGTAGTTGGTGAGGGTGAGGGCCTGGATTCCTCGCCACATCTGTCGGGGGTTGTTGTCTGTGAGGAAGCCCTCCACCTTCCTCCTCTAGGTTTTCTTATTAAGTTTTATGCCTCTCCTCGGGTTGGCTCTAGCAGGGCTGTACAGAGAGTTGTCTCTCTGTCTGAAGGCTGAGTTGTGGGCTCTGATCAGAGCCTGGACTTCAATGGTCATCCAGGGTTTGTGGTTTGGAAATATCCACATGTGTTTGGTGACTGTCACATTTTCTACACAGCATTTGATGTAGACAAGGACAGACTCAATGTAGGAGTCCAGGTCCTGCTGTTCAAAGATGCTCCAATTAGTGCAGGCAAAGCAGTCCTGTAGCTAGAGGAGGGAATTTTCAGGCCAGGTTTTAATTATTTGGTTGAGGGGGAATTCTTCCTAAGAGGGGTGTAGGCAGGCATTAGAAGCAAAGACAGATGGTCTGATTGTCCACGGTGGGGGAGGGGTGGCTCTGTAGGCGTGCTTAATGTTGCTGTAAACATGATCCAGTGTTCTTTCCTTCTTGTGGGACACTTAACATGTTGGTGGAATTTGGGGAGTACAGTCTTTAAGCATGCTTTGTTAAAATCCCCTGCATTAATGTGGACTCCGTCGGGGTGCTCTCTTTGCTGCCTGCTGACAATGTGCTGGACGTGATTGAGTGCAAAGCTAACGTTAGTGTCTGGAGGAACATAAACAGCTGTCAAAATTACTTCCGTTAGCTCGCAGGGAAGATAAAAAGGCCAACACAGGAAGGACATGTCCTCTAAGACCAGTGAACAGTGTCTGTGAATGATTCTGCTGTTATTATACCAAGTCTGAAGCACATAAGCACAGAGCCCTCCACCCCTTCCGTTACCAGAATCAGCATTGTGGTTAAAATGGTGTGTGGTTCAGCCAGGTAATTCCACAGCGGCGTCAGGAATACATCGGTGCAGCCTTGACTCAGTCACAATGAGAATACAACAGTCCCCGACGTAGCTATTGTTGGCGATCTCCGATCACAGCTCATCCATTTTGTTGGTGAGGGATCTGGCGTTGGTGAGAAAAATTGAAGGTAACAGTGGTTTGGTACATAGTTTGTGCAGATAGGCATGGAGACCAGCCCTGCCACCTCGTTTCTGCTTTCTCTCCCCTTGTCTGTGCCGTTTGCAGGGCATAACAAACCACGGAGCACCCGAAGGTCTAGCAAGCTCCTCAGGGATGTGGTGGCAATTACTGGAATGAGCGCTGGAAATGTTGGAGGTAAGTTGGCGACTGATGCCTATAAGTTCTTGGCGACTGTAGGTGAATAGTCCATCACACAAGGAACACAGAAAAAGGCAGAAAAAACATAAAAACGAGTGCAGTAGTCCGGAGCATCTAGCCACTGCATGTGAACGCGCCGCCGCCATCTTACTATTATACCAGTGGCTAAATTATTGTCCGGAATTTGTCTTTGGTCATAATTTTGATGGAGAGACTTTTCAAAATTAGGTCATGATACAATTTTATCCATCCATCATCTACTGCTTCATCCTCATTGGGTCAGCGGGGGGGGGGGGGGGAATGGAGCCTATCCCAGCATCTTTGTCCGAGAGGCAGGGTACACCCTGGACAGATCACCAGTCCATTGCAGGGCAGATAGAATTTTACCAGTAATTTTAATTCTAATATGATTGTAATGGTCTGATCTGGCTGCTTACTCTCCTCAGCTGCACACACACCTGCTCGTCATCACAGCCAGGGCTATTTAAACCACGCTGCCCTGGGATCAGTGCGGAGTCGTCTGTCAACTCTCCATGAGACCTTCTCTTGCCTTCGTCATTGTTTCTGAGTTTCCTTGCCTCAGTCTACCTACATCCTTGTTTCCAGCCTCAGTCCACCCTCGTCCTAGCCTCCAGCCTCCTGCCAGCTGGCATCTGGAGGAGTACCTCCTCAGCTCAAGTAAGCCCTCGTACATTCTCCCTAAATCCTCTCTCAGTCCCCTGTGCAGAGGCGGAGTTACGTGGCGGCGGACCTCCCCCCTTCCTGGCGGTGGACCATGCTACACTGCTCCACCTTGTACACATCTACCTCCTTCAGCAGCAGCTGGATCTGCGGACACTGTCCTCCTTGCTGTAGCCACCGAGCTGAACCTGAGCCACTCAACATCTCCACAAACAGTAAGCCCTGGACTAAAACAGTATATCTCCACCTGTGTCTGCCACTAACTGTCCCTGCCTCTATCTGTCCCTAGGGTTGCCAGGTTGTACGGCGTTCTGCTCTCCCTCCCTACGAGACGCCTCTCAGCGGTCGATCCAACCTACCTGGGTGCGCCCGATGGAAGTCCCTGATGAGATCTTTATCCAACATGAAGGAGGAACTCACCCAGGACCTCCATTTCAGCCCGTAGCCCTCCCAGTCCACCAGGTATTGTAGGCCGCGACCCCGGCAGCGGACGTCCAGGATGGCATTGACCTTCCACGCCAGGTCACCATCGATCAACATCGGCGAAGGTGGAGACCTGGGAGGGGGACACAGGGGGCTGGAATAGAAGGGCTTGACCTGTGACACATGAAAGGTAGGAAAGATGCGGAGGGAGGGAGAGCTAGGTGCACAGAAACAGGGTTGATGATGCGAGTGATAGAAAAAGGCCCAATGAACCGCTGGGACATCTTCCTAGCCTCTGCATTTTACTGGCTTGCCCAAATGTTGTGCAGCAAACTTAAAATGAGCTTAAACATGCTTTTTCTTCAGCAATGGAGTCTTGTGAGGTCAACGGGCCCATGTTGGTTGAATGCATTGCTTCTTGTTTTCTTGAAACACTTTGAGATGTCACTTGACATGTACAATAAAGCACCATATAAATCTAATCCATTATTATTATTATAATGAAACAGCATTACCTGCTAACGCCAAGTCTTTCTGGAGCGCCCCATGAGTGGTCTTTGGCTCTTGGATAACTCTTCTGATAATTCTTTTGACTCCTCTGTCAGAAATCTTGAGAGGAGCTCCTGATTGCACAGAGGAGCTTAAGAACATCCTGGCCGACATCTTCAACATCTCCCTGTCTCAAGCTGTTGTCCCCACATGCTTCAAGACTGCCACCATAATACTAGTCCCGAAGAAGCCCGTCCCATCCAGCTACAATGATTACTGGCCAGAAGCACTGACCCCCACTATAATGAAGTGCTTTGAGTGGCTAGTCATGCAGCACATCAAGTCCACCGTGCCTCCCTCTCACAACCCATTCCAGTTCGCATACAGGTCGAACAGATCCACAGAAGATGCCATCGCTGCTGCTCTCTGTCTAGCCCTCACCCACCTGGATTCAAAAAATTTGTATGTGCGCATGCTGTTCTTGGACTTCAGCTCAGCATTCAACACAATCATCCCCTAGCACCTGATACAAAAACTCAGACACTAAGGACTTAAAACCTCTCTCTGCAACTGGGTGCTGGACTTTCTCACAGGGAGGCCACAGAACGTGCGGGTTGGCAGCAACACCTCCCAGACCATCATACTGTGCACAGGGGCCCCACAAGGGTGCGTGCTCAGCCCGCTGCTCTTCACCCTGCTGACCCATGACTGTGTGCCAGCCTACAACACCAACCACATCGTCAAGTTTGCAGATGACACGACGGTAGTGGGCCACATCACCAACAATGACGAGGCCAACTACAGAAATGAGGTGAGCCAACTGGTCCAGTGGTGTAAAGACAACAACTTCTTCCTGGACATGTGAAAAACCAAGGAGATTGTGGTCAACTTCAGGAGGGGTCACACACAGCACCCCTCTCTGATCATTGACGGTGCAGCTGTGGAGAGGGTGAACAGCACCAAGATCCTGGGGGTGCACATCTCTGAGGACTTCACCTGGGCCAACAACGCCACATCACCCGCCAAGAAGGCCCAAATTCACTTCCATTTCCTCCGCAGACTGAGGAGAGCATGAGTCCCACCCCCCATCATGCAGTCTTTCTACCAGGACACCATTGAGAACATCCTCACTAACTGCATCATGGTGTGGTATGGAAGCTGCACTGTCTCCTGCCGGAAAACACTACAACGCATAGTGGATGCAGCCAGCAAGATCATAGGTGCCTCCCTGGCCCCCCTCTTGAATATCTACCCCACTCGCCTCACCCGCAGAGCCACCAACATCACAGGCGACACCTCCCATCCCCTACACTCCCTCTTCAGCCCCCTGCCCTAAGGGAAAAGGTACTGTAGCCTCCGGGCCTGCTCCACAAGGCTGCTGAACAGCTATGTTCATGAGACCATCAGGACCCTGAACTCTGTTCACTCCCCCCCGCTTCCCAGACGGTAACACCTGCACAATAACTACCTCAGATGTTGGCATAGTAAGACTGGCACACCAACAATAATACTGTTGTTCTGTTGTACTTTCGCTGCTATATGTCTCTGCACTTTAACTGCAACCATTTGCACAAATGCCATATCTGCTGCTGTCTGTGTATCACTGCAATATTGATCATGTGCAATCATATCTGTCACTATCTGCACCTATATTACTGCACTGAAATGCACTACAGCTATTCATCTCTAGCTGTCCGAATTTAGGATTGCTGGGTTTATTACCACTAATCATTTACCTAAAGTAATCGTTTACCACTATGGAGGTCAGAGTCCTTCTGGGTGCCATTGGCACCACTGGTTGCATCACTGTATATACAGACGTGGACAAAATTGTTGGTACCCCTCTGTTAATGAAAGAAAAACCCACAATGGTCACAGAAATAACTTGAATCTGACAAAAGTGGTAATAAATAAAAATTCTATGAAAATTAACCAATGAAAATCAGACAATGCTTTTGAATTGTGGTTCAACAGAATTATTTTAAAAAACAAACTCATGAAACAGGCCTGGACAAAAATGATGGTACCCTTAACTTAATATTTTGTTGCACAATCTTTTGAGGCAATCACTGCAATCAAACGATTTCTGTAACTGTCAATGAGACTTCTGCACTTCCCAGCAGGTATTTTGGCCCACTCCTCATGAGCAAACTGCTCCATTTGTCTCAGGTTTGAAGGGTGCCTTCTCCAGATGGCATGTTTCAGCTCCTTCCACAGATGTTCAATAGGATTTAGATCAGGGCTCATAGATGGCCACTTTAGAATAGTCCAATGTTTCCCTCTTAGCCATTCTTGGGTGTTTTTAGCTGTGTGTTTTGGGTCATTATCCTGTTGCAAGACCCATGACCTGCGACTGAGACCAAGCTGTCTGACACTGGGCAGCACATTTCTCTCTAGAATACCTTGATAGTCTTGAGATTTCATTGTACCCTGCACAGATTCAAGACACCCTGTACCAGATGCAGCAAAGCAGCCCCAGAACATAACAGAACCTCCTCCATGTTTCACAGTAGGGACAGTGTTCTTTTCTTGGTATGCTTCATTTTTGCGTCTGTGAAACATAGAGCTGATGTGCCTTGTCAAAAAGTTCCAGTTTTGTCTCGTCTGTCCATAGGACATTCTCCCAGAAGCTTTGTGGCTTGTCAACACGCAGTTTGGCAAACTCCAGTCTGGCTTTTTTATGATTTGTTTTCAACAGTGGTGTCCTCCTTGGTTGTCTCCTATGATGTCCACTTTGGCTCAAACAACGACGGATGGTGCTATCTGACACTGATGTACCTTGACCTTGGAGTTCACCATGAACGTGTTTAGAGGTTGTTCTGGGCTCTTTTGTTACCATTCGTATTATCTGTCTCCTCCTGCGGCCACGTCCAGGGAGGTTGGCTACAGTCCCGTGGATCTTAAATTTCTGAATAATATGTGCAACTTTAGTCACAGGAACATCAAGCTGCTTGGAGATGGTCTTATAGCCTTTACCTTTAACATGCTTGTCTATAATTTTCTTTCTAATCTCCTGAGACAACTCTCTCCTTTGCTTCCTCTGGTCCACGTTTAGTGTGGGACACACCATGTCAACAAACAGCACAGTGACTACTTGTCACCCTTTAAATAGGCCGACTGACTGATTACAAGTTTGTAGACACCTGTGATGTTAATTAGAGGACACATCTTGGTTGAACATGTCCCTATGGTCACATTATTTTCAATCTTTTCTAGGGGTACCATCATTTTTATCCAGGCCTGTTTCGTGAGTTTGTTTTTTAAAATAATTCTGTTGAACCACAATTCAAAAGCATTGTCTGATTTTCATTGGATAATTTTCATAGAATTTTTATTTATTACCACCTTTGTCAGATTAAAGTTATTTCTGTGACCATTGTGGGTTTTTCTTTCATTAACAGAGGGGTACCAACAATTTTATCCAAGTCTGTAGACTGTACATAGACTGCTGCTGTCACTGTTTGTTCTTGTTTTTCATTTTTCTTTTTTTAATCCAGCCCAATTTCCTTCTTTCATAAAATGCACACCAATGTAGAGAGAGAGAGAAACGTCCTGCACGTATAGTAGTATTGACAATAAAATCTTTGAATCCTTGAATCCTTTGATCATGGATGGTTTATCATAAAATAATGTTTTTTCCACTTCCGAATGATGGCTCCAGCAGTGTTCACTGCACCATTCAGCAGTTTAGAAATGTGCCTGTAACCAGTGCCATCATTATGTTTTGCAAGAATAGGGTTGCGAAAGTTGAGAGAGAGCTCTTTGCTTCTACCCATAATAAGTTCTTTGTGGTGTGACAATCTGCTATTCAAAGACCTTTTTAAAGGCTATCAGTCAGGACTTAACCAGCTGAAATTAATTTGCACTGATGGGGAATAGGATGGCTTCCAATATTCTGGTAGATTTCAGCTGATTTCTTGGCTTTTGATGCCTTTTTGCACCTCTTTTTCTTCATGTGATAAATACTTATTCCCTGTGTCATTCTACTTTATTAAATATAGCTTGTTTTGTGAACACAGTTGCCTTGATTTCTTTGTATGTATGGATTACTTGGGTTGTCACTGACATCGGGTGAAAATCTTAGGTCAATGGCTCCATCAGAAATGTGTTTGATGAGAAAAATGTTTATGCGTTCAATAATTATTTTCCCCACTGAAAGAAGACACATAACCTTTTTTTTCTCTCACTGTCTGACATTAAATCAGAATATACTTTTCCTGTTTTAGGTCAGTTAGGATTATCCATCCATCCATCCATCTCCTACTGCTTTTCCGGAGGTCTGGGTCTCGGAGGCAACAGTTCAAGCAGAGACACCCGGACTTCCCTCCCCCAGCCATCTTCTCCAGCTCTTCAGAGAGGATACCAAGGCATTCCCAGACCAGCTGGGAGATATAGCCTCTCCAGCGAGTCCTGGGTTTGCCCCAGGGTCTCCTTCCAGTGGGCCGTGCCCGAAACATCTCAAGTGGGAGGCGTCAAGGAGGCATCCTGATCAGATGCCCATACCACCTCAACTGGCTTCTTTCAATGTGGAGGAACAGCAGTTCTACTCTGAGCCTCTCCCGGATGACTGATCTCCTCATCCTATCTCTAAGGGTGAGTCCAGCAATCCTATGAAGAAAGCTCATTTCAGCTGCTTGTATCCTGTTAAAATCCCGATTCTTTGATTGAAAGATCCAAGAATAAGCCAGAGAATTCTTCAATTCAAGGATGCAACATTTATTTAGAGGTCACATGTAAAGCAAGCAGCGCTGGGTGCAGCGTGATGCAGCCCCCTCGGGAGCATCGCCAGACTGACCTCGACTTCCAGATGCAACTTACATTCATCTTCTCGGGTTGGTTAGGCCAACCCCGTACAATAGGATGGGCTTGTATGCAACTGTCTGATTGGCCAGTTTAACTCTGACATGAACAGGCCATCCACTATTCAAGTTACCTATCTCCTAAAATGTACTATCAAAAGTGTGTGTGTGAGTGTTGGTTTGGGTGTGTAACTAATGTAATAGACGTGGCTAAAAGAAGTGAGAGAGAGAAGAAAGAGGGCTCTATAGCTCTGCCTAATTCCTGTTTATCAGAGTTTAACACAACATATTTGTTCATAAGAATGCAAACAGAATATGTATAGAATATATGTAGAGCATAATGGGAGATTACCTACAGAATTATTATTTTGGCACTCTGACTTTTCATAACCCTTTCACTCCCCCCTTTGACATGATTTTATCATGTCAACCATGCATGATGTGAGAGACACTAGCAGTTAGCAGATGGTGAATAAGGTAGGTTCCTACATTGTGTGTCAACCCAGTCAGTCAACCCAAGATAGGCTTGCACCATTGGTTCTGATACCCTTGCCTCCCCCCTTGTGGACACCCCCAGCGCGGTGCAGCGATGTCTAAGAGGGCATACCGAGACAACACGTTCTTGTCCAGATAAATAGCAGTCACATAATTGTCCCTGTTCACCAAGTTCTGCACCCCCACCGAGGTCTCCTCCTGATCATCATGTGAATAGTTCTTTGTCAGGTGGAGTGGATCATGTGGGGGTCATAAGGTCGAACAGGGTCAATCCACGAAGCCCGCAAAACATTTTGTCCACCAGTTGACCTTTGCCAGGGCTCGCATCGTTCAGCTGCAGTTATCACAGAGTTGCGACAGGGGTTTGACCTTCCTCTGTGTCTGCTTCCTGTATCTGCACACACCGGTACCATTAGAAGCAAAACAACTGTGTGCCCACGCTCTCAGAGGCACATCTCGTCCCATGAGGTTTATAGGACAGTCTGGTGGATGCAGCAGAGAGTAGACAACATCCAGTCCAGCCAGTGAACAGTTCAATGATGCTGTCCCAGGGATGTCACCCACCGGTCTATGATTAGTGGACAGAGGTAGAGATGCTGGTGTTGATGAAGCTCGAGCCCCTGTGCCCACCGTAGCTTCCACTGTGAGGGGTAGCATTGGAAAATGTCGTTTCCTCTGTGTGGCTGATCTGATTCCACCCCAGATGCTGGAGGTGCAGTGGGTGCACATGGGTACCAGTCCATCCTTCTTCTAGGAACTGGAGTCGTACAGTTATTAGCCCTATGACCTCCTTTTCAACGTTGCAGGCACACGTCGTGATGGTATGGTGTCCCCCTGCATGCACCTTCCCTGCACCCTACACCTTGCTTGGGTGCTGATACAAAGGTCTCGGCCTGGACAGGCTCAATAATTGCCTGAGGGGCTGTCACTACATTGGCTGGAGCCTGTACCATTTTATCCTTATTCACTGCATCTATAGTTAAGGGGTAAGGGATAAGGACCTGTACTTATAAAGCATTTTTCTAGTCTTGAAGACCACTGAAAGCGCTTCACTAGAACTAACCCTCTATTCTAAGGGCCCATAGGAGATAGATATCCAGGGACAATTTAGAATAACCAATTAACCTAACATGCATGCCTTATTAGTTGACACTGTGCTGTTGTAAGTTATCTCTCATCAGCCTTTGAGTGTATGATTGTCAGCTATGTGCAAGCTACAAGCAGTGGTTGTGTTGTGATGAGTGGGCTGGGAAATGAGACCTATGTGTTCAACAGTAGGTTTGTTATGGTGAGTGAGCTGGGTGATGGGACCTATGTGTTCAGCATTGGGTTTGACATGATGAGTGAGTTGGGTGATGAGACCTATGTGTTGCAGTGTAAGTAGGTAGTAAACAAATTGTTCAAAGTTAAGAGACATCCTTATCCATGCTTGTTGTATTCAGGCCTCTAGAGCTTCTAACCTTCACAATTATCCTGACTACCTAACCGTAATTAGCATGATGTAAATAATAACGCAAGAATACTATAAGTCTCACACCCCTACGTGTGTGTGGTGAGCTATGTATGATTCATGAATTATCAGGAGCACATTGTGTTTACAAATAATTGGTAATAGCGCAATGGTCTTCTTCATCATCATCCTCCATCTTGGGGTCTTCAGCTACTCCTCCGGACTGAGCAATTGGTTTCTATGAGGCGGTATGAGATGTGCAAGATTTGCTGATGACTACCACTGTGGAAAATTGCATTTGGAGGTTTAGCTCATTTATCAATATATGTGATCCTGGCATACAACGAGCACAAAGAGTTAGAGCTTCGTTAATTCCTGCAAGCCCTGCATCATCAGGGTGTTTCCTACAGGACTGATGACGCTATGACATCTGCTGCTTTTGGTTTTATGACCTGGTTAACACTTTTCTGGGCTTCTGAATATACAGTATGGTCTATAGTGTCATACTGTGCTCCTTTAATTAGATCTTTACCTGTTTAAACTTTTACCATAATAAATTTAGAACTTGCTTCAAATTTTCTCATCCCCTCGTTTGTTAATGTTAAGATTGGTCATGTAGGAGATTTCTGGGCATCAATGTGCCCAACCTTTTGTGCTGTGATTACCCAGTTAAGAGACAATGCATACATTTCTAATTTAGGAGAATATTCTATCTTATGGTCAGGTGTTGGTTTTCCATGGATGGCTATATTCCCCAGCAGAGGTGACAAAATGTCCAACATTTTCCAATCCATGTGTTTGGGTCTAACCAGCGGGATGTGTGGAACCTCCCATAGGTTGAAATGTCTCTTATCGTCTTCAACTAGGACAATGGATGCTTCCACACATTGCCTTGTTTACCAGTCCAAGTTTTATGACCAATCTGGAGGATGGATTTGTAAATAATGGTTGTTCATAATTTGGATCAGATCCGTTCAATTGCCTATAGAACATGGGGTACAATGCTACTTTTACAGATGTTGATAGGTATTCTACTGGTAGCTTGCCATTTGCAGATTTTAACTGTTACTTTTTCTGACTTGGAAAAGTCCTGTATGTCATTACCCGAAGTTACTACTTTACATGCACTTGCACCATACGAATTTAATCGAAGTACCTTGAACCTCAGAGTCAGGTAAATGGAAGATGTCTGCTATTTTCTAATAATTTAATTTTTGCTAATTTTCTGTATATGTGTAGAAGTGAGTCCACTTATCTGTTTTAGTCTTAAGCATGCAGTCCAGTTTTTCCATAGTGGGTGTGGATCCTGGGAGCTTCCCCCCTGCCATCACAGCCAGTCTCGTCATCACTCAGTTTCCATTGTAGGGTTCACTCCCTCCTCCTCCACTGCTGTCCTCCCCCTCCTCCTTTTGGCTTCCTTTTATAAAAGAAACAGATTCATGGGGAGCCTCAGGCTCCCTGTGTGTCAGCCATTCCATAAATAAGTGCGGGTTTTTCCTTCAAATTTTATTTTCCTTTCTTACCTAGATTTCCAACTTTAAGTCAAGAAAGGAACTGATTCAAAGCCTTTATTTAATTTTTGCTAATTAATACAAGATGGAATGATAAGATTAACTCTCCACAATGCAGACAGATATTCCTTGTACTGCTGTAATTGAATGCTGTGGGAATTTTTTGTGTTGCACTGCATATACCATGCTGCTACTCATTTTTGCCACTCAGTGTTTAACTGCCAAGAGTTCTGTTCAGTGACACCCTACACATACCCTCTATTGGGGAGGAACATGAGAATGTGTGTTAGATTGAATGGAGAGGACTCTGGAATGGAGAGGACTCTGATAGCGGCAAATGGAGAACTGTCTCGGAAGGTGGATTACATCATGATTACGCTTAGAGCCATTCATGAAGGATTCAACGCCCAGCAATGAAGGATTAAGTACTGAATCTGTAAGAGAATATAAAGTTTTTTCTCTCTGTGATCAGTACTATTCGACGAAATCTGACTCCCTCACAAAAATCCTCCTGATCATCTGCAGCTTTTTGTTTTCAAAACATTGAGCTCACGGCCTTCGGACAGGCAGCTGCATGGCTCAAGGACAATGCCAGCAGCCAGACAAAACATCTCCTGCCAAAGAGTCCTTGTTGTTCTTAACTGATACAAACACCTACTTTCAACATTACACTCATACTGATTCACAAAACTGATGATAAAGATGATTCACTCACTGCTCTCTCTGTGTCCTTGTGAACTTTTTTTTTGTCTGCTGACTGTGGATTGAGGGCTTTTTTTTCTTGTAATCATAATATTGATCATATATGACCACTATTCTGAAATCAATGATTTTTTTGCTCCTTCCTATTGTATTATCCTTTCTTCCCATGCTTCCTGTACCCTTCTGTTGACAGGCACGTTCACAGATGCAGCCGCGTCACCGGGAATGCAGGTCATTTTCTGTGTCAAGTCAAATCCCTCATATGTTATCAGTGATCTGTTATCAGTTATCTGTTAATGTACTTGGCAATAAATCTTTTCTGAGTTCTGAGTTCTGAGATTGACTTTAAATAACTGATTATACAGTAAAGCTATAATCTTTGCTGTGATTGTTTGCTCATTACTTAATGTTAATATTCACAATTAAAAGAAATGCACTAAAAGAATGGATACCTAATGCCTCATTTCCACTTTAAGTACTTGGAAACATTTAAGATGACTGCCTGTGTTTGTGCCTTCTTCCTGACACTCTTGAGGATTAAGCAAAATTTAATTAATTCATTCATTCATCTTCTTCCGCTTAATCTTTAATTTATTTTTTTAAAAAGCAACAGTTGTTTTAAGCATGGAATTTTAAAAAGTAGTTGATCAAGCTACACTGGTTGTCTTGTGCGTGTCAGAGCTGCAGATCTACAGTATGTGCACAGGACATTAAAGCCTTGTTTACTGCTTTTACCTCAAATTATCTTTTTGTTTCTCTAGTCTACTCTAGTCATGTTTGTTTTTAATTCATCTTCTTCTATAACGCTTTTTTTTACTCACCTCTGGATGACCTAGTACTTTTCTATCCATGCCTATCCCACTCTCCCCCTTTTGAAACAGAACGGCATTAACAATGCCGTTCTTTTTCAACGTCCAAATGGGGATCATGTAGGGGAGGATACCCATTGTGTTACTAACTGGGTGCCTTTGTGAGTGTTGTTGTGGACAGCATTGAGCCCAGTGGCAAAATTGCTGACATAGGAAGCATTGGTCCCGTGGGTTGCCCCCCCCCCCCCGGGGGGGTCTACTGTTAACACAGCCTCTGTCTCTATTATTAAACCTCTGACCCTCTCCTGAGGCCCTGTGGCTGATACTGATAGGGCAGATTAGGTGGGGGGTTTGGGTAGGGTCCATATTGTTGTGATGTGAGGTCCTGAGGTGCATAGATAGAGTTTGGTGGGGCATGGGTACGGCTTTTTCTAAAAATATTTCAATTTGCTCAGTATGTGATTTTGACACCTCTCTGATAGGGCTTTTAGTAAATGAGACTGCTGGTCAATTATATTGAGGTGTGATTTTAGCAGCAGTTTTAGGCGCCAGTTATGCAATCCTCAATTCTCGTGAACATTGACTACAGTGTTCACGAGGCTGGGGATTGCCTCACCGCCGACCCTGGAACTGGATCCTCCAGGGCCTCAGGTTCCTCCCACCTGTGGCGACTGGGTTCAGGGGCCGGCGAACTCGTAGGAGCACACAGAGAGGATTTGGAAAGGTCAGGTGAAGAGTTATAACATGCCACTGGAGCAGAGTACTCAGGGGACCACAAACTCTGAGTCTCCTGGCCAGGGGACAGGCAAAGTTGTTCATCAAAAGTAGAAATTAAATGAGAAAGAACTTGCCAGTTGTCCTGGCTCTTGACGTCCTCATCGGCGTCCGGGGCATCTCCTCTCCTTTTTACGTCCACCCCAGGCTCCTCCGTAGGTGGAGGAGGAGCCTCCCTAATGGGCGCAGGGGAAGGTGAGAAAGAGGGACAAACTACCTCATCCACTTTGGCTGATGTGAAAGTTGAGGGAGAAGTAGCTGCAGGGGGAACAAATGGCCTGACCGAGTTTCTCTGCTCCTCCAAGAGACGGTCAGTTTTGGCCAGCGTAGCGCATCTTAGTTCCTCCCTCTCGCAGTGTATTTCCTCCATCTGATGGTCAATCTGAGCTAGTAAAGCCAGTCTCTCCTCCTCTGTCATAACAAACGTGGATTGAGCGGACCCCAGTCCGGAGGACGAAGCAGTTTCGGCCAGCGAAGCACGTCTCTATTCCTCCTTCTTGCAGCACTCTTCCTCCATCTGGTGGTCTATCTGAGCTAGCAAAGCCAGTCTCTCCTCCTGCATCATAACATAAGTGGCTTGAGAGAACCCAGGCTCAAGGGATAAAGCAGGAGCGGGAGAGCCGCGGAAGGAGGGTGGCTTCTTCTGCCGCAAGCGCTTCTTCCGACGTGGAGATGGCTCCGACATCAGTGAGTCCCACTCCGACTCCGCATCTGGCTGGAGGAAGATGACGGAGAGGATGTCGTCCACCCTCGGAATTAGCCTGAGGTCGGGATGACGCCGCATAATGTCTTCAGCGGTGATCCGCGCCAGCCGAACATCCTCTGGAGACTGTGGCCACTGAGCAGAAAAGAGAGCCCATTCCAAGAGATCCTGTTCTCTCAGCTCCTTGTCAGTCCAGACCACCATGGTGTAGCTTGGAGGGAAAAAGAAAAAAGGTGAAAAAGAAAAACACACGACTACTCCGCTGGGTTTTTCTTTTTCGGGCCAGATCATTCTGTTATGATCCCTCATGCGCCTTTACGCAGCGCACAGAGTGAGGAATGAAAACCCACGTGCAGATATAGTTGTGTGCAATTTATTGAACAAAAATAATGAGTTTAGTCCAGCAACAGTCTCTTCCCACTCAAATAGGGCATAAATAATGCCAACCCTAATCAGAGAAGAGATCGCCGGTGTGAGTAATGAGTAAGTGCGGGGGCGTGAAAGGGACTGAGTGGAAACAGCTGGTGAACCTGACAGGAGGAAGGAGGCGTGTCTGAGCTGTCAGAGAGCTGAATGGAATGGACCCAAAGTGCTCCCTGAGTGCACCTGATGAAAAATAGGCATACAATACACGACACAGTCAAAATAGCCACAGCGTCAGGACTGGGTTTGAGACCATCAAACCCAAGTTCATGACAATGATGGCTGATTATATCATGACTGTTACAACTCTCTCCATTAAAATTACAAAAAAAAACCAGCATGTGCTGTTTCCTCATGAGCTCCAGAGCTGCGCGATTTAAAAACATGCCACTGAAATATCATTAAACAATGTAAATCTGACAACAGACTACCTTTTTTCTGATCTAAAGCGCACTGCTGTAACATGCACCACAATGGTGATGCACCTGAGATTACACGCTGCCAGACCTCTTTGAAATGAGCCTCCACCTCTCAGCACATAGCAGGTGCACTGTCTACTGGTAATTAGATGGCATGACGCAAAGCATAAAAAACAGACAATGCACTGACAGAAATGACCACAAACACTGGCATATGTTGGAAAGTCTGGCAAAAAAGTCCACTGTTGACCATCAAAATAGGCCCCTATGAGTCTTTTACATCATTGTTGAGGAATTTTCGCCCACTTTTGTTTCCAGAATTGTTTTAATTCAGCCACATTGGAGGGCTTGAGCTTGAGGTCACAAACTGATGGCTGAACATTCTCCTTCAGGATTTTCTGGTAGAGAGCAGAATTCATCCATCCATCCATCCATCCATCCATCCATCCATCCATCCATCTTCTACCCCTTAATCCTTTTCGGGTCATGGGGGGGGAGGGGGCGCTGGAGCCTATCCCAGCATCTTTGGGCAAGAGGCAGGGTACACCTTGGACAGATCACCAGTCCATCGCAGGGCCAACACAGAGAGACAGACAACCATTCACTCTCACATCCATACCTAAGGACAATTTAAAATCCCCAGTTGATGCCAATTAACCAAACCTACATGTCTTTGGCCTTTGGGAGGAAACCGGAGTAAACCCACTCAGACACGGGGAGAACATGCAAACTCCGCACAGAAGGGTTACTGATGGTCTGGGGATGGGATCGAACCCACAATGGTCAGGGGTGTAATCGATCCCATGACCTTCTTGCAGTACTGCCACAGTGCTAACCACTGTGCCGCTGTGCTGCAGAATTCATGATTCCATCAATTACGGCAAGATGTCTTGGTCCTGAGGCAGCAAAGCAGCCCCAGACCATCGCACAACCACCACCATGTTTGACTGTTGGTATGATTTTCTTTTCATGAAATGCTATATTTGTTTTCACCAGAAGTAATGGGACGCACACCTTTCAAAAAGTTCAACTTTCAGCTATCTATAATTGCTTGATTCAACAGTTCTGGCAGTAATTAGGCCTTGGTGTGATAGTGAAAGTGTAGTCAACTTTCCAAAAGATGTGGATAATCACACAACTACAAAACACAATCACAAAACTGTGGGAATGTGAAAAGGATGAGACAGATTTCTCTCACAGCAGCTTTATTCACATTCACCAACATCTCAACGAAGAAAGAGGGCATTACAGGGAACTCTCGTCCTTAAATACCAGGACTCTCACAGTTCACAAGTCACATGCATCACAAGTCACATTGCATTATAATCGCCAGTAACAATGCATCTCCTCTCTCTGATATCACCCCCACAGTCTACCATGCATCTCCTCCTTAATCCTCTAATAACACCCCCACAGTCTCAAGCTCTGCATACCAAAGCTAACATCCTTGCAGCTTCCTGTTATCTCCAAGGAAGCTCTGTCTTTGTTCTGATCTAAAATGTGAGGCCTTACATCAGTCACAAAGTAGGTCACATATGTGTGGCCACCACACCAGCCCCCCCAAACATTTTAGAACAAACAAGAGAATAACAACATGCATGCCGTGATAGAATCAATACACATCAGTCCGCATGCTGTCTAGGCTTCAGTCTCCTGCCGTATCTGCTGTAGCTGGGATTCAACGTCTCCGCGGCGCTGTCACGCTGGGGGTTTGCCATCTGGGGGTGGAAACCTTCTGTCAGTCTCTGTGGGTGTTCTGGGGAAACATTACTCTGTGAAGCCCCCTGTGGGGGTCTACCTCGCCGCGGCGCCCTTGCCAACAGCACTTGCCCATCCGCCACCACAAAAGCGGGTTTGAGTCTGTTTATGCCAACTTTTTCTTTCCAACCCCCCAAATGTAGCAAAAACTACTTGTCCCCTGTTTCCAGCACTCTGAACGGTCCGTCATAAGGTGGTCGCAACGGGGGTCGATGTGCATCGTGTCTGACAAAAACAAACTCTGCGTTCTTCAATGCTTTAGGCACAAAAACGCGCGGAAAACTGTGGTGCACGGGGCCGGGCAGCGTGCTTGATTCTATGTTACTCCGCAACAGCTGAGACGGGGAGGTGTCTGGTGTCGGGTTATCTGGGAGAAACTCCCCAGGCAGCCGAAGTGGTTGCACAAACACGAGCTCCGCTGGGGAGGCTTCTAAGTCCTCTTTAGGCGCAGAACGCAACCCCAATAAAATCCACGGTAATTTGTCTACCCAATCTGCATCCGTCAGTGACGCTCTGAGAGCCGCTTTCAATGACCTATGAAAACGTTCGCATAACCCGTTAGCCTGCGGATTGTACGCGGTTGTGTGGTGAATTGTGACACCCAGGCTGCGGGCCATAGTTGACCAAAGTTCGGACACAAATTGAGGGCCTCTGTCAGACGTAATGTCCGACAAAACTCCGAAACGCGCCACCCAAGCTGTTAAAAACGTGCGCGCTACCTCCTCGGCCGTGGTTGATGCCAGCGGAACTACTTCAGGCCAGCGCGTGGTGCGGTCCACCATTGTCAGAAGGTGTGTGCACCCCTGCGACGGCGGGAGGGGTCCCACAAGGTCTACATGAACGTGATCGAACCTCTTGGCCAGAATGTGAAATGGCTCCAAAGGAGCCCTCGTGTGTCTGTGTACTTGGCTCGTTGACACGCCGTGCAGGCTGCTGCCCACTCCTTAACTTGTTTGCGAAGACTCGGCCACACAAATTTCTCTCCTACCATTTTGACCGATGTGCGCACTCCCGGGTGCGCCAAAGAATGAATCGAGTCAAAAACGCGGCGGCGCCACGCGGCCGGTACTACTGGACGCGGCCGTCCAGTGGAGACATCGCAGATTAGGGGGGGCATACCGTCTTGCAGCACCCTGTTCTCCAGCCTTAACCCTGTTGGTCCAGACTGGAGCGCGCGCACATCCGCATCACTAACCTGCTCCACGGCCATGGCTGCGTAATCTATTCCTACGCTGACTGGGGCCGCCACGGCGCGCGAGAGGCAATCTGCCACTACATTCAGTTTGCCCGCCACATGCTGAATATCAGTGGTAAACTCTGAGATCGCGGCCAGCTATCTCTGCTGCCGGCCTGACCACGGTTCGGAAACCTTGGCCATCGCGAATGTTAGCGGCTTGTGGTCAACGAACGCGGTGAAACGGCGTCCTTCCAGCCAGAACTGAAAGTGGCGGATGGCCAAATGGAGAGCCAGCAGCTCCCTGTCGAATGCGTTGTATTTACGTTCGCTATCGCGCAAGGTCCTGCTGAAAAAGGCGAGGGGCTGCCAAACCCCGGCTACATGCTGCTCCACGACCGCCCCTATGGCCACATCTGTCGTGTCAGTAGTGAGCGCTATGCAGGCCGTTGGGTCTGGGTGTGCCAACAACGCAGTCTTTGCCACGGCTGCTTTTACCTCCAAGAACGCTTGGTCCCGCTCCAGGGACCACTTGATCTTATCCGCGGGTTTCTGTTTTTTGAGCACGGCATACAGCAGCTGCATGAGTTGCGCCGCGCGGGGGAGAAAACGGTTATAAAAATTCACCATTCCCAAAAACTCTTGTAACGCCCTGACCGTCTGTGGCCGGGGAAAATCATCCACCGCGCGCACTTTGTCAGGAAGCGGAACCGCTCCTTCGGGGGAGACACGGTGTCCTAAAAAATCAATCTGCGCCACCCCGAACTGACACTTCACTGGGCTGATTATTAACCTGTGATCTCCCAGCCTTAGGAAAACTGTGGCCAGGTGTTTTTCGTGTTCGTCTTCGGACTTGCTGGCTACCAAAATAGCGTCCAAGTAGACGAACACAAAAGGGAGATCGCGAAGCACCGCCTCCATCATGCGTTGGAACGTCTGTGCAGCCCCTTTAAGCCCGAATGGCATGCCCAAAAACTCGAATAGGCCAAATGGAGTTATTACCGCTGTTTTGGGTATGTCCTCAGCGCGCACTGGGACTTGGTGGTAACCGCGGACCAAATCTATCTTAGAAAAAACACGAGCCCCTGCCAAATGAACGGAAAAATCTTGGATATGCGGGATTGGGTAGCGGTCGTGCGCTGTAGCGTTGTTTAACCTGCGGAAATCCCCGCAAGGTCGCCATGATCCGTCAGCCTTCGGGACCATGTGTAGCGGGGAAGCCCACGGACTGTTTGAATGCCTGATAATGCCCAACCTCTCCAGGTTGGTGAACTCCTCGCGCGCTATGGCCAGCTTAGCTGCGTCCAAGCACCGAGCTTTTGCAAAAACGGGCAGTCCAGTAGTGGTAATAAAATGTTCCACCCCGTGTTTAGTGACGGTTGCCGAAAATGTGGGGACCGTGAGTGCTGGGAACTGAGTGAGCAGTGTGTGGAACTTACCGCTTGCAGCTGTGACGTTGGCTTGTGCTGTTGGCGGGGCCACTCGTGCTGTACAGGGGATAGAATCAAAAGAAAATGCATTAACCAGGCACCTGTTAGCGAGATCAACCAACAAACCATGTGAGCACAAAAAATCAGCCCCCAA
Organism: Pholidichthys leucotaenia; assembly: GCA_020510985.1. NCBI lineage: Eukaryota > Metazoa > Chordata > Actinopteri > Cichliformes > Pholidichthyidae > Pholidichthys > Pholidichthys leucotaenia. Next base: position 275,207,490 of record CM035840.1, on the reverse strand, counting down.
CATATTGAAATTCACTGCTGCTATAACAAAAGTCCACTCAAATGTACGGCCGTGCAGAGACAGAAGCAGAGTCTTCTCACCAAAGGTCCTAATCTCCGAGCCGTTTGCTGCTGCCACCCCGGGACCTCTGGAACCTGCCAGCCTGTCCGTGTGGGAAGGTGTGATGAAACTCAACTGGGAGCCTGTGTCCACGAGGAAATGCCTCCCCGAGCGTGCGTCCAACAAGTAGAGTAGCTTGTTCTCCTCCCCGAGGGCAGCGGCTGCTACCGACCCCCGGTCTTGGCGTTTCCCGAACGCTTGAACTGGCACGGTGGTACACATTTGCGTGCCCTCTCTGCAAAGCGGCGATGGTAGAAACAAAGGACATCTCCTCCGTGTTCCCTGGCTCCCGCCGCCGCCGTCGTCGGTGGGTCTGCTACTGCTGCCCCTGGCCCCCTGCCATCTGCGGTTGTCGCGCCGAGTTCCGCTGCTGCGGCCGTGGCCGCGCGCTGTCTGCTGGCGTTGGCAATTCGCTGCGCCTCCCGGGCCAGCGCATGGTAGTCCCGCTGGGCCAACAACAGCGAACTGGTCAGGGTCACTCTCGTCGCTGACGGTAGGGTCCTGAGGAAGAGGTGGGTGAAGATGAAGTGGTCGTCATCTGAGCCTTTTAACCTCAACATCTTCTCCATCCGATTAACGGGCGTGTCATCTCCCAACTCAGTCAGCGCCAGGAGTCTCTCTGCTCGCTCCTCGACGGAGGGGGTGAAGTGCTAGATGAGTGCAGCCTTCAGCGCACCGTATTTGTCGCCGTCTGGCGGCTGCTCGATAAGTCTCTCCACACGCTGAGCCGTGTGGTTGTCCAGTCTTGCGACCACATGGTAGAATTTTGTGTCGTCCACCGATATTCCCCGGAGGTTGAATTGTGCCTCAACCGCGTGGAACCAGGAACGCGGATTGTTCTGCCAAAAGTCCGGTAGCTGGACCGTAGCGGCAGCCGCTTGGCTGGGGGCTCCTGATGAGGCTGGCCCCGGGGAAATCTCCTGTTGCTGCATGCTACGTCTTGGGTCACCAGTGTGGGAATGTGAAAAGGATGAGACAGATTTCTCTCACAGCAGCTTTATTCACATTCACTAACATCTCAACGAAGAAAGAGGGCATTACAGGGAACTCTCATCCTTAAATACCAGGACTCTCACAGTTCACAAGTCACATGCATCACAAGTCACATTGCATTATAATCGCCAGTAACAATGCATCTCCTCTCTCTGATATCACCCCCACAGTCTACCATGCATCTCCTCCTTAATCCTCTAATAACACCCCCACAGTCTCAAGCTCTGCATACCAAAGCTAACATCCTTGCAGCTTCCTGTTATCTCCAAGGAAGCTCTGTCTTTGTTCTGATCTAAAATGTGAGGCCTTACATCAGTCACAAAGTAGGTCACATATGTGTGGCCACCACAAAACCACACTTTATATTACTTGGATTATTTTTTGTCTAATATTACAATTTGATCTGAAACATTTAAGTGTGACCCTGACCAACAGTGATCTGTGTGGAGTTTGCATGTTCTCCCCATGTCTGCGTGGGTTTACTCCAGGATTTCTCCGGTTTCCTCCCACATGCCAAAAACATGCAAGTTAGGTTAATTGGCATCAAACTGGGGATTCTAAATTGTCCTTAGTTATGACTGTGAGAGTGAATGGTTGTCTGTCTCTCTGTGTTGGCCCTGTGATGGACTGGCGATCTGTCCAGGGTGTACCCTGCCTCTCGCCCAAAGATGCTGGGATAGGCTCCAGCCCCCCCCCCCCCCCGTGACCCGAAAAGGATTAAGCGGAAGAAGATGAATGAATGAATGAATGAAATATACAAAAATGTAAGAAATCGAGAAAGGGGCAAATACTTTTTCATAGCACTGTGTGTGTGTGTGTGTGCGCGCGCGCGCATGCGTTTGTGCATGTGTGTGTGTGTGTGTGTGTGTGTGTGTGTGTGTGTGTACAGTGGATATAAAAAGTCTACACACCCCTGTTCAAATGCCAGGTTTTTTTAATGTTGTGGGGGCATGTTGTGTGGGTTTCTCCATCCAGAGAAGGCAGGGGGATGGGGAGAACAAGGGACCGAAGGAGGAGGTGTCACCGGGAGGTATCAGATGGGACTGTTGGGAGAGTAAGAGGTGCCGGAGCCGCTAAGAGAAGAAGGGTGTTGGAGCGGCACTGACGTTATGTCATGTTAATGTGCCACACAACCCTTTGTTCAAACAACAATGTATTATGGTGGGAAGTTCCGGGTCTCGATACATGGAAATAAAGCTATAAAAGAGGAATGCACAGAGACCCGGGATTCTCTTTTGCTGTAAGTTATGTTGGAGGAAGAATAAAGTTTCTGTGTCTTGGCCGCGCTTGCGCAAAGATGTGAAAGAGTGGGCTGCTGCTTGCATCGCTTGCCAGCGGGCCAAAGTGCACAAGCACACCAGAGCCTCCCTCGAGCCATTCAAAATTCCAGCCAGGAGGTTCAACCACGTCCACATGGATTTGGTGGGACCCCTCCCACCGTTGCAAGGTTTTACCCACCACTTAACAATCATGGACTGCACTACGGGCTGGCCTCAAGTGGTCCCGCTGGCTTCTACCATGTCCGCGGAAGTGGCGCGGGCCTTTTTGTTGGCTTGGGTGGCACGTTTCGGATCTCCATCAGACATCACGTCCGACGGGGGTCCACAATTCATTTCAGAACTTTGGTCTGCGATGGCCCAGAGCCTCAGGGTCAAAATTCACTGCACTACCGCGTACAACCTCCAGGCTAACGGGTTATGCGAGCATTTTCATTGGTCACTTAAAGCAGTGCTCAGCGCTTTGCTCACAGACACAATTTGGGTCGACCGCCTGTCCTGGTTTCTTTTATGGTTGTGCTCCACACCAAAGGAGGATTTGGCAGCCTCCCTGGCAGAACTCGTTTTTTCTCAGCCGCTCCGGATCTCCGGAGAGTTTTTACTGGAAAACCCTGCGCCTGAGGCTGATCTCCCCATGCAATTTTTACACAGTATGGAGGCTGTGAGAGTACCGGGCCCAGCCCACCATTGTTTTCCCCGCACATCTGTCCCAAAAAGCTTGCAGATCGACAGTTTTGTTTTTGTCAGGCACGATGCACACCAAACCCTGCTGCGCCCACCGTACGGTGGACCGTTCAGGGTGTTGGAACCTGGGGAGAAGCATTTTGTGTTAGACTTGGGGGGCATAGGGAGACCGTCTGCATCGACAGGCTGAAGCCCGCTTTTATGTTGGCAGATGAGCAGGTGGTGTTGGCCCAAGCCCCCCAGCGTAGACACCCACCGCTGGTGGCTTTGCAAAGTGGTGATTGTTGTATCTTTCACCCGTTACGTTACTTAATATAACAATAATAACTCGGGCCATCGACTTATCGTTAACGGTTTATTGGCGAGCAGCCACTCATAGCACACAGCCAACGACAACACACTCAACATACACTACATTACCCACAATGCTTTTAGCAAAGGCACTACTACGGGTGCCGTAGTAAACCAAAATACATGACATCTCCTCCCCTCTTACAATAGATGTCCTACTGGAGATATCAAGTGTCTGCTGCAGTTCTTGTGTCTTTGTTTGTCTCTTTTTTTTTTCTTTAATTATTATGCTACCTTAGGAGTGAGGGTAGACTACCTCATCCCATAACTGTACCCCTGGGGATTATTCTGCCCCATTAATGTGGGTCAGTTGCTGTCTAGTCTAATAACTCAGACGGACAGGAGGTCGTCGCTCCCTGGTAGGGTATCGGCGCTCTACAGGAACATGAGTCTGAGTTCTTTCTAATGTGGAGGTTGCTTCTGGTGCTGATGCAGAAGAAGATGTCACATCTCCAGCTGGAACTCCGGTCTCTGAAGTGGTTGAGTTCTGCACTGGTGTAGGTGGATCGTTAGGATATCCAAGAGACGGTTCTGCAGGCGCTGGTGGTGTCTGCAGGAGTTGATCCACGTGCCTTTTCCAAACACTGTCCGTGGTTTGAACTGTATATGAGACTGGTCCAGTTTGTGCGATAACAGTTGCAGGAACCCACTTAGGTTCACCTCTGTAGTTCCTGGCCAGCACAGATTCTCCTGACGTGAACACTCTGTCCTTTGCCCGCTGTTCTCTGTGCATAATTTGTTTCTCTTGTTGCTTTTGCACAGTGTCCTTTAATCCTGAGGGTTTCAAAAGGTCAAAGGTAGTGCGCAGATCTCTCTTGAACATCAGACTAGCAGGGGTTGTCTTTGTGATTGCATGTGGAGTGTTGCGGTAGTTTAGCAGGAACTTATGCAGCCTCTGATGCAGTGTTCCTTGACCTTGTGATGCTTTCAATGCATGTTTCATTGTCTGCACAAACCTTTCTGCAAGGCCGTTCGTCGCAGGATGGTATGGAGCTGATTTAATGTGCTGCACTCCATTAGCTTGTAGAAAAGCATCCATTTCTTGTAAAACCAACTGAGGTCCATTGTCAGAAACTAGTTGTATAGGAGACCCAAAACGGCTAAACATTTCTCCTAATGCCTCTGTGGTCTTTTCTGTGGTGGTTGACCTCAGCCACTTCAGGCCATTTACTGTGTGCATCCACAGCAACGAGAAACATTCTGTCCTCAAACGGACCTGCAAAGTCAATGTGCACACGATGCCATGGCTCCTGTGGGAACTCCCAGGGATGGAGAGGAGCCAATGGTGGGTTGTTCCGTACCTTGTGACACGATGAACAACTTTTGGCTATTTCTTCAACCTGCTTGTCAATGTTTGGCCACCAAAAATAGCTTCTCGCTATTTCTTTCATTCTCACGATTCCACTATGTCCTGCGTGAAGTTGCTGTAACACTTTTGTTCGACATGACAGGGGAATAATCACTCTCCTCCCCCACAGCAAACAACCCGACTGAACAGACAATTCTGTCCACTTCCCAAGGAAGGGCTTCAAGGTTGCGTCATCACCCGCAGGTTGTCCTTTAATGACCAAGTCCATGACTGCCGACAACACAGGGTCATTTCTAGTCCCCTTTTTCACCTGCACAGCTGAAACAGGTGCGTTTTCTACCTCTGTGAAATAGAAGATGTCCACAGTGCTTGACTCTGGCTTCATGACAGGAAGTGGTAATCTGGATAACCCATCTGCATTACCATGACAGTCTGACTTTCGATACCTGATGTCATAGGAGTGTCCTGACAACAGCAACGCCCACCTCTGCAGTCGGGACGCTGCAAGAGATGGTATTCCTGTGTATGGTCCAAGGATGGTTGTGAGAGGTCGGTGGTCAGTAAAAAGTGTAAACTTCCTTCCGTACAAGTACTGGTGGAATTTTCTGACACCAAACACAATGCTCAGAGCCTCTCTTTCTAGCTGAGCATAGTTAGCTTCTGCCTTGTTTAATGTCCTTGACGCAAAAGCGATTGGCTTTTCCTCACCGTCTGGCATTACATGGGAAATCACCGCCCCTACGCCATAAGGAGAGGCGTCGCAGGCAAGCTGGATCGGAAGTGATGGGTTGATATAGCTTATTATTACTTATTTTTCTACACTTATTGCACGTTTTCAGTCCTTTAGTTTTTTAGTTTATCTCTTTTTCTCATCATGTTTTTAATGTTGCAGCATGGCATCGAGACAAATTCCTAGTTTGTGTACTACATGAACAATGGCAATAAATCTGATTCTGATTCTGATTCTGAAGTGGGTCAGTACCTCTGATGCAGTCAGCGCATCCTTTGCCTTCTGAAAAGCTTCCTGACAGCTTGCTGTCCACCTCCATGCTTCCTCTTTGCGCAGCAGGTTATGCAGTGGTTTTAATAGTGATGCCAAGTTTGGTATGAAACGTCCATAATAGTTCAGCAGTCCTAAGAAAGACTTCAGCTGACTGACATTTTGGGGTGGAGGTGCATCCACAATGGCTGTGATTTTCGATGGTGCAGTGTGTAGTCCCTTAGCATCGATCACATGACCTAAGTATTCCACGGATGACTGGAAAAACTCGCATTTATCCTTGTGGATTCTCAATCCATATTCCTCCAGTCTCGTGAGAGTTGCATCCAAGTTGTGCAGATGCTCCTCATCATCTGCTCCGGTACATAGGATATCATCCAGGTAGCACTGCACTCCTGGTAATCCACTCAGGATTTGATCCATAGCTCGCTGAAAAAGTGCTGGAGCAGATGTGATGCCAAAAGGCAGTCTGCAGTATCTGAAGAGTCCTTTATGGGTGTTGATAGTCAGCATTTCACGTGACTGCTCGTCTACATGCATTTGTAAGTAAGCCTGGTTGAGATCTATTTTGCTGAACTTTTGTCCCCCACTCAGCCCCGCAAATAAGTCATCAATCAGTGGAAGGGGATACTGCTCTGCTGTTAGTACAGGTTTTACTGTTACCTTAAAGTCTCCACAGGTTCAGATTCCTCCGTCCTTTTTGGGTACTGGAACTATGGACGTGGCCCACTCACTGGTTGTCACAGGCTCCAGAACTCCATTCTTGACCAGAGCATCCAAGTCAGCCTCCACCTTTGGTCTGATGGCGTACGGCACTGGTCTGGCTTTCATGAACACTGGTTTACTGTCAGGTTTGACATGCAGCTTCACTATAATTTTTTTCATACTGCCTAACTCATCACGAAAAACCTTTTTGTGCTTTTCCAGTATGGCCTGCAGCTGAGTGGAACTGTGTGACAGCTTCCTTACTTCTTGCCAGTCAAGTTGGATTTTCTTTAGCCACACACGCCCCATTATAGCTGGACAGTTGTTCTTGGTAACATAAACTGGAAGCTCAGCAGTTTGCCCCTTGTACTGAACAGTTACCTCTGTCATCCCTTTCATGGGCACTCGGTGTCCAGTATACGCCCTGAAGACGGTGTCTGAAGGTCAGAGTGGACAATGTTCAGAAACTTCTTGTAAATGCTATGCGACACAAGTGATGCCTTTGATCCGGTGTCTATCTGCATTTTAATAAAATGTCCCTCCACTTTTGGTTTAATCCAAAAGCCTTCTGAGCCTTCATTCACATTCATAATCCGGACAGTATTTATTGCAGTTGACACCTCTTCCTCTGAGGAGTCGCTCACTCTGTCCTCGCCATGTTTAACTGTGTGAACATTTCTTTTCTTTTTGTATTTTACCATGTCACTTTTATTCCTTGTCTTTGGGCCTTTGTCTTTGCTCCTTTTGCTTCTACATGCCCGCTGCACGTGGCCTTTTTTTCCACAGTTGTTACAGTCCATCTCTTTGTACCAACAGTCATTAGGAAGGTGTCCCACCTTGCCACAGCGGAAACATGGCCCTGTTGCATTGGTTTTACCACTGTTGAGCTTATGTACTCTGCCTGTAGCATGCAGTTGGTGTGCTTCTTTGGAAGCCATCTCCATCATCACACTAATGTTAATGGCTCTTTCAAGCGTCAGATCACTTTCTGTGAGTAACTTCTTCTGTGCTGCTTCATTCCGTAGTCCACACACAAGCCTGTCTCTTAATGTGTCATTTAAAACATCTTTAAATTCACAGTGTTCGGCTAACTTGCGTAGCGCTGCAACAAACATGTTAACAGACTCACCCTCTTCTTGGTTACGTCTGTGAAACCTGTATCTTTCTGCAATCACTAGAGGCTTGGGTGAGAAGTGGTGGGTCTGTGTGTCCACCAGCTCTTTATAGGTTTTAGAGCCTGGCTTTACTGGCTGTAGGAGGTTACGTAGTAGGTTAAATGTCTTGGGACCCATCACACACAGAAAAGTTGGCACTAACTTCTCATCCGTTATTCCATTGGCCGTGACGAAATAATCAAAGCGCTCTGTATAGGAGCTCCATTGCTCCGCGCTCTCATCAGAGGGCCCGATAGAGCCAATGACTCCAGCCATTTTAACACTCCTGGTTGAATGTTGCTCTTTCCCTCGCAGCTCCTTTCTTGTAACGTCGTTTCTTCCCTCCGGCGTTACTCACAGAGTTTTTTTTTGTTGTTTTTTTTTGTCCTTACAATTTCCACTGCTCCGCTCCTCCCCGCTTAGCAGACAGCCCGCAGCATCCACCTCCGCACAGTGGCGCGGTGTATCACCCTGTCAGCACGAAGTAGCGGCGGGAAAAAAAACGACAAAAAAACTCTCCTCCGTCGCGGACTGCAGCGTCGGTCCAGACGTCCTCGTCGCCACTTTTTGTTATATCTTTCACCCGTTACGTTACTTAATATAACAATAATAACTCGGACCATCGACGTATCGTTAACGGTTTATTGGCGAGCAGCCACTCATAGCACACAGCCAACGACAACACACTCAACATACACTACATTACCCACAATGCTTTTAGCAAAGGCACTACTACGGGTGCCGTAGTAAACCAAAATACATGACAGTGATCCCTCGGCAGGGACCTGCACTAGCGAAGCTAATGTGTCCCCCCCTCCTTTACCGCCACAGACTGACGTGCCCTCCGGTACACCTCACCAGCAGGGCAGATTGAATAGATCAGCAACCCCCCGCTACAGCCGCTATGGGCACCAGCTCAAGCAAGCCCAAAGGAAAGGGGGGTTAGTGCCCCTTCTGGGTGTTCGAGGGGGCTGTGTGAGGGCATGGTGTGTGGGTTTCTCCACCCAGAGAAGACAGGGGGAAGGGAAGAACAAGCGACCAAAGGAGGAGATGTCACTGGGGGGTTTCAGATGGGACTGTTGGGTCTATGCGCCCCCCCACCCCCCACGGGGAAAGTAAGAGGTGCTGGAGCCACTAAGAGAAGAAGGGTGTTGGAGCGGCGCCAGTGTTATGTCATGTTAATGTGCCACACAATCCTTTGTTCAAACAACAATGTATTATGGTCGGACGTGCCGGGTCTCGATGCATGGAAATAAAGCTATAAAAGAAGAATGCACAGAGACCCAGGATTCTCTTTTGCTGTAAGTTATGTCGGAGGAAGAATAAAGTTTCTGTGTCGTTCAGCTCATTGCCTCGCCTGCATCCTTTCTCCACAATGTAAAAAATGAGACTAAGACAAATCACTTCAAAAATTTTTCCACCATTAATGTGACCTGTAACCTGTACAACCCAATTGAAAAACCTGAAGTCTTTTAAGGGGAAAAATAAAAAAAAACTTACAATAATCTGGTTGCATAAATATGCACACCCTGTTATAGCTGGGGATGTGGCTGTGTTCAGAATTAACCAGTCACATTTAAACTAGTGTCAAATGGGAGTCAGCACACACCTGCCAAGTGTCTCTGATTAATCCCAAATGAAGTTCAGCTGTTCTGTTAGGCTTTTCCTGACATTTTTTTAGTCACATCTTACAGCACAAGCCATGGCCTATGGAGAGCTTCCAAAGCATCAGAGGGATCTCATTGTTCAAAGGTATTAATAAGGAAAAGGGTACATGTGGAGTGTGTGAAATAAGAGGCTGACTCATGGCTGACTCATGGCACACAGTTTATTACACACTTCACATCTCTCAAGCACAGAACAGACTGACTCATTTCAGCAGGCACTCTCTTTTTACCCCAAATCTCTCCTCACAAGTTTCATGGCATTTCTCCACACACAACATGACATTTGCATTACACTGCATTCAACCCCCTACGTCCTTGACTCCTTCCTACTATCTCGCCAGGAACCTCCTGAGCATTGTTCTCCCATGCTTATCCACTGTCTCTTGTCTGAGATGCTAAATAATCTGACTCCCCCAAGGTGCTATACATCCCCCCCCCCCAGCATCTTAGATAGAACAATAGAACATCAGTCCACATGCTGTTTGGGCTTCCGTCTCCTCCCGTATCTGCTGTAACTGGGGTTTGCCGCCTCTGTGGCGCTGCTGTGCCAGTGGGGGGCTGCTGGGAGTGTGTCTGACTGCGGGTGGGCCGTGACGAGGGGGGGGGGCACTTCGGTCTGTCCTTGTGGTTGCTCTGGTGAATCGTTTCCCTGGGGAGCTCTCCGTGGGGGTCTTCCACGCCGAGGGGCCCTAGCCAACAGCATTTGCTCGTCCGCCACAACGAAAGCGGGTTTGAGTCTGTCTATGCCAATTTTTTCCCGCCTACCCCCCAAGTCTAGCAAAAAATGCTTATCCCGTTTCCAACACTCTGAACGGTCCATCATAGGGTGGGCACAATGGAGGGCGGTGGGCGTCGTGTCTGACGAACACGAACTCCGCGCTCTTCAAAGTTTTAGGCACAAAAACACGCGGAAAACTGTGGTGGGAAGGGCCCAGCAGTGTGCCTGTGTTTGCGCTACGCTGCAAAAGCTGAGACAGGGAGCTGTCCGGCGCGGGATTATCTGGTAGAAATTCCCCGGGCAGCCGTAGGGGCTGCGCAAAAACCAGCTCTGCCGGGGAAGCTTCCAAATTCTCTTTCGGCGCGGAGCGCAACCCCAATAAAGCCCACGGCAGCCTGTCTACCCAATTTGCATCCGTCAGTGAAGCCCTGAGTGCTGCTTTCAGTGATCTATGAAAACGCTTGCATAAACCATTGGCCTGCGGGTTGTACGCGGTTGTGCGGTGAATTGTAACACCCAGGCTGCGGGCCATCGCGGACCAGAGTTTGGAAACAAATTGAGGGCCCCTGTCAGACGTAATGTCCAACGGGACTCCAAAACGCGCCACCCATGCTGTTAAAAAAGCACGTGCTACGTCCGCGGACGTGGTTGCCGCCAGCGGGACTGCTTCTGGCCAGCGCGTGGTGCGATCCACCACTGTCAGGAGGTGCGTGCACCCCTGTGATGGCGGGAGGGGGCCTACGAGGTCCACGTGAACATAGTAGAACCTCTTAGCCAGGATACGAAACGGCTCCAAGGGAGCCTTCGTGTGTCTGTGTACCTTGGCTCGTTGGCACGCCACGCAGGCTGCAGCCCACTCTTTCACTTGTTTGCGTAGGCTCGGCCACACAAACTTCTCTCCCACCATTTTGACCGACGCGCGCACTCCTGGGTGCGCCAGAGTGTGAACCGACTCAAACACGCGGCGGCGCCACGCAACCGGGACCACCGGACGCGGGCGTCCCGTGGAGACATCGCAGATGGGGGGGGGGGCACCATCTTGCAGCACCCTGCTCTCCAGCCTTAACCCTGTTGGTCCAGACTGGAGCGCGCGCACGTCTGCATCGCTAATCTGTTCCGCGGCCATGGCTGCGTAATCTATCCCCACGCAGACCGGGGCCACCACGGCGCGCGAGAGGCAGTCCGCCACCACATTCAGTTTACCTGACACATGCTGAATATTGGTAGTAAACTCTGAGATCACGGCCAGCTGTCTCTGCTGCCGGCCCGACCACGGTTCTGAAACCTTGGCCATCGCAAATGTTAGCGGCTTGTGGTCCACGAACGCGGTGAAGCTGCGCCCTTCCAGCCAGAACTGGAAGTGGCGTATGGCCAGGTGGAGGGCCAGTAACTCTCTGTCGAACGCACTGTATTTACGTTCGCTGTCGCGCAAAGTTCTGCTGAAAAAGGCGAGCGGCTACCAAGCCCCGGCGACACGCTGCTCCACGACAGCCCCTATGGCCACGTCTGAAGTGTCGGTGGTGAGCACTATCCGGGCCGCCGGATCCAGGTGCGCCAGCAGTGCGGCATTTGCCAGGGCTGCTTTAAATTCCGAGAACGCCCGCTCTCGCTCCGGGGTTCATTCGACCCTATCCGCAGGTTTCTGTTTCTTGAGCGTGGCGTACAATGATTGCATGAGCTGCGCCGCGCGAAGAAGGAAACGGTTATAAAAGTTCACCATCCCCAAAAATTCCTGCAGTGCCCTGACCATCTGAGGCAGGGGAAAATCCACCACGGCGCGCACTTTGTCAGGCAGCGGGATCGCTCCTTCTGGAGAGACGCGGTGCCCCAAAAAGTCAATCTCGGTCACGCCAAACTGGCATTTTGCCGGGTTGATTATTAACCCATGCTCCTCCAACCTCCGGAAAACCGTTGTGAGATGGGTTTCGTGTTCGTCTTCAGACACACTGGCTACCAGGATATTGTCCAGGTAGACGATCACGAACGGGAGATCGCGCAGCACTGCATCCATCATGCACTGGAATGTCTGTGCCGCTCCTTTTAACCCGAATGGCATGCGCAGGAACTCGAATAGACCGAACGGAGTTATTACCGCTGTTTTGGGTATGTCCTCAGCACGAACTGAGACTTGGTGGTAACCGCGGACCAGGTCTATTTTGGAAAAAATGCGTGTCCCAGCGAGGTGAACGGAAAAATCCTGTATGTGGGGAATTGGGTAGCGGTCGTGCGCTGTGGCGTTGTTTAACCTGCGGAAATCCCCGCACGGTCACCACGATCCCTCAGCCTTAGGGACCATGTGTAGCGGGGATGCCCATGGGCTGTTTGATCTCCTGATGATGCCCAACCTTTCCAGGTTGGCGAAGTCCTCGCGCACTATGGCCAGTTTAGCTGCGTCCAAGCGCCGAGGTCTTGCAAAAACCGGCGGCCCGGTGGTGGTGATAAAGTGCTCCACCCCGTGTTTAGCGATGGCTGCCGAAAACGTCGGGACCGTGAGTGCTAGGAAATGAGTGAGCAGTGTGTGGAACTTACCGCCTGTAGCTGTGACATTGGCTTGTGCTGTTGGCCGGGTCACTCGAGCTATACAGGGGAGAGAGTCAAAGGACAGTGCAGTAACCAGGCGCCTGTTAGCAACATCAACCAGTAAACCATGTGCACACAGAAATCAGCCCCCAGGATATGGTAATTCAGTGCTGCTACGACAAAAGTCCACTCATATGTACGGCCGTGTAGAGATAAGATCAGTGTCCTCTCACCAAAGGTCTTAATATCCGAGCCGTTTGCTGCCAACATCTCGGGGCCGCTAGGTCCTGCCATCTCTCCTCACAAGTTTCATGGCATTTCTGTCACCATGGGGTGAGACGCCGGCTCGGCGCTCAGCCCATGCTCCTTTTATCCCTGCCTCTCATTGGGCAGTGCCTCAGCTGGTTCCCAGCTGTCAGTGTCACGGGACAGCTGGGGCCAATTAATCCTCATCAGCTGGGGCGCTGTTAATGAGTATAAAGAGGAGCAGCTTCGATCATTCGGGGCTGCGACATAAGCACTGCTAGGCTGAAGCCCCTTCGTCTGGTGTCAGCCTCAACTCCCCTTGCAGCATTCCGGTGTTTGTATCCCGCTGTGAGTATGCACGTCTTGTTACCCCCACGTCCGGTACAAGCTACCTACCCCTGCGCTGTGCAGCCTGAGAATGTACGTCTGTATGAGTGTCTGTGCTCTCCTCATCCCTTATCCCTTACCCAGAATAAAACATCACGACTCACTGGCTTGTCCCTGGCTCTGATTGCCCGGCTCCCTAGAGCCGGATATGACAGTATGTCGCAGCCAGAAGAGCTACCGGCGGCCGTGAGTCGCTGTGGAAATTTACCTTTCTGTCCGAGTGTCAGCGCTGCTAGCATGCCGTTTCCCAGGAGTCACTTCCGGCGCCAGGGCGACGAGCTGAGGTCCATCTCGGAGGCTGTCGACGGGACGTTCTTCACCCTGCACGACGCCTCCAACGCGAGACGCTGGCATCCGGGCCGTGCTGAGGAACTCCTGGACTGTCACCCTCACTCTCTGTACCATCTGGAGGACAGTGCCAGGATAGACGCTGCAGGTACACAGCGAGAGAAGCTCCACGGGGTGGATGGAAATCCCGGCAGGGAGTCGAAGTGGGCGACGTCTTTCCCCGCTTCGGAGTCCCGTTCCTGCCGCCATTCCAGTCCGGGAGTTCGCGCCAACCAGAGGACTTCCCCCGACCTGCGCCACGTCACTCGGGATTCCCTTCAAGGAGCCGCAGCTGACAGCAGTTATGTCTGGGGTCGAGTGGCTGTCGCGAGCTCCACTGTGTTTCCTGTCACCACCTTCAGGCATGTGGCGGCGGCAGTGAGATTGATGGTGAGGACTTTAGGGCTACGAAGCTTTCCCGTGCTCGACGCCTTCCTCGTCTCGATCTCCGATCTGGAGCGGCGAATCCTGGGTTTCCCCCTCGCTTCGTCCCCTGGGAGTGGTCGTCATCACATCGCCGAGTCACCTCTGCACGAACCTCGTCCGGATCCAGTTCTGGGTCATCGTCAGGACCGTTCCTCCCACGCAGCTGTCATCCCTTCGCCTCGTCAGTGTGGAGATTCTACAGCCTCGTCCCCTGAGCCTCGTTCCCCCGCTGTCATTCCTGGACATTCGGGCTGGCTCACCCCGGCTGTTTCCCCCTCCTCCTCGACGCGCTTCCTGACCGCTGTGTGTGCCTGGAATCCCGGCCTGGTGAGCTCTCTGCTGGAGAGAACGCGAGCGATCCTCAGACGAATTCCCGGGGGGTCCTCCGTTATCGCCGGGCGGGGAGAGGAAGAAGCAGATTCCACTACAGCAGGCGATACTCAACCTCCAGGGGGCAGGCAAGTCATTGTTTTTTCACACCTGCTTAATGATTTGCTCTGTCACATCCCTGGAGGAGAAGTTCAGGGTTCGCAGCTCCCTGAACTCTCCCCACCTGCTGTAACCTGTATTCCTAATCCCGCATCCTCTGTGTCTCTCTCCGCCGAGCGGTCCCCGGCTCCGGGTCAACGTGGTGGGATATGGAGAGGGCCTGTGGTTCCGCAGCTACATTGCGGACGGAGGAGGGGGACTGACTGCTGCGTGGAGTCTACGCCGACGACTGAGCGTCCCTGGGTCTCCACGGAGGAGCGGTTCGGTCCAGCGGGACGAGATTCTTCTGGCTTCACGCCGAGTGGGTCGTCGGCGGGGTTACCTGAGCTGGAGGGATCTCAAGCTGCGCTGACCATCGTGCTGGCTGCGGGGCCCGACGCGGCTAGATGGGAGCCTGACAACGACCTCCTGACGACGGATCCTGGATCTTCGCAGTCCTGGACGGCGTCAGAACCCGAGATCAGGCGAGTGCTCTCCTTTCTTTTCTCTCTTTTTATCTTTGAGCACTTCAGCCTATCTCCAGGGGAGACGAGCAGGGTGCAGCCGCCCGCTGTGTCTGAGCTCGTCTCGCCGGGTTCTGGCGCTGCCGGTGATCCTGATCCCGGTTCTGTTTTCTCTTCTGAGCCTTCTTCCAGGGTCACCGGCGAGGAGTTGCTGTTCCTCGTGGTGCTGGAGGGTCCGGGTTCAACGTTGGAGGTCGGTTCTGGTGCAGTGTCCAACGTGGGTTCGCCCGAGACCCAATCGGGGTCCAACGTGGGTTCGCCTGAGGCCCGATCGGGGTCCGACGTGGGTGCTGCCCCAGTGTTGTCCAGGTCCGGTGAGGAGGTGGCCGTTTCCCTGAGGCCCGCCGCCCTCGTCATCGGCTCTCCCCTGAGCCTCTTCCACCGGGATCCGCTCTGACCCTTCGTCCGTCTCAACGGTCCTGGTGGTTGAGTGATGCGGGTCGACGACCCGACCCGCAAAACTTTCGGTTCGGCGATCTGGTTTCCCCCCACTGGTCTGTGTTTGCCTTTGGGCGGCCTGGTTCGGCAGCCGTTGGACTGGATTCCTGGGATCTGGGCCCAGAGTTCGCCGTCCGAACATTTCTCTTCCCCGGGTTGCCAACTGGACAATGGGCGGGGAGATTACCAGAACAATTCCGGCCGTTTTGGACTCTGCCTGCCGTCTCCTCGGGTGTCCTTTACTTCTTTTATTATTATTGAAGTCACTCGGGTGTAGTTTCTTTGTCCATTAGGGGAATATATGTTTTTGTGCTGTGTGTTGTTTTTTTTAACCATACTCAGCATTTTTATCGTATTGTTATCCTGTTACCCTGTCACCTTTTTTTTCCTCTTGGTGACTCACCTTATGTATCGCGCTGTGTATTGCATTTTCTTATCTTTACTCAGCGTTTTCATTCATCCTTACCTTAGCCTTGGCCTCGTCGGTGCATCATGGAGTATGCGTGTGGTTTCCTGTTCAACCATACTCTGTGATCACCCCATTCTGTCTTATTATCCTCGTGGGGGGCCTTCCCTAGCCCCGACTTTAACATTGACTGTTTGTTATTGTTTGAAGTAATGTGTTTCATTCCCACTTAACCGTACTTCATTATTACCCATTTGTCCTTGTCACCTCTGTTTCTTTAGGTGATTTTTTATATATTCAGTGCTGTGTGTTTTGTTTTCTTTAGTATCCATGCACAGCGTTTTTCATCATTTTTTGTCCTGACCTTTGTCTTGTTGGTGCATTATGGAGTAGTGTGTTTTGTTCCCCTTAACTATACTCTGTGATTGCTTTATTCATTCCTGCCACCTTTTTGGTGGGTTTTTGGTTTTCTTTTTTTTTGCCCCGATCTATACGTTATTTGTATGCTGTCTGTAGTCATATTTGGTATTTTCCCTACCTGTGTCCTAACTCAGTTTTCTCCCTAACTGTGCTCTGGGTTAATCCTTTTCCCTGTGTTGTAGGGTATTGTATTTGGGGTTTTTTTTTCTCTGCCCTGCTGCCCTACATTGGTCTATTGTTTTTTTTTGTCCTTCCCTTTGCATCTTCCCCTCCGGTCCTGCCTCCCTTCCGCCCACCCTAGGTGGGGAGGGGGGGGGGGGCTGGGATGTTCCTGGTCGTTCGGGAGCCCGACCGTGAGGGGGAGGCTCTGTCACCATGGGGTGAGACGCCGGCTCGGCGCTCAGCCCATGCTCCTTTTATCCCTGCCTCTCATTGGGCAGTGCCTCAGCTGGTTCCCAGCTGTCAGTGTCACGGGACAGCTGGGGCCAATTAATCCTCATCAGCTGGGGCGCTGTTAATGAGTATAAAGAGGAGCAGCTTCGATCATTCGGGGCTGCGACATAAGCACTGCTAGGCTGAAGCCCCTTCGTCTGGTGTCAGCCTCAACTCCCCTTGCAGCATTCCGGTGTTTGTATCCCGCTGTGAGTATGCACGTCTTGTTACCCCCCACGTCCGGTACAAGCTACCTACCCCTGCGCTGTGCAGCCTGAGAATGTACGTCTGTATGAGTGTCTGTGCTCTCCTCATCCCTTATCCCTTACCCAGAATAAAACATCACGACTCACTGGCTTGTCCCTGGCTCTGATTGCCCGGCTCCCTAGAGCCGGATATGACAGTATGTCGCAGCCAGAAGAGCTACCGGCGGCCGTGAGTCGCTGTGGAAATTTACCTTTCTGTCCGAGTGTCAGCGCTGCTAGCATGCCGTTTCCCAGGAGTCACTTCCGGCGCCAGGGCGACGAGCTGAGGTCCATCTCGGAGGCTGTCGACGGGACGTTCTTCACCCTGCACGACGCCTCCAACGCGAGACGCTGGCATCCGGGCCGTGCTGAGGAACTCCTGGACTGTCACCCTCACTCTCTGTACCATCTGGAGGACAGTGCCAGGATAGACGCTGCAGGTACACAGCGAGAGAAGCTCCACGGGGTGGATGGAAATCCCGGCAGGGAGTCGAAGTGGGCGACGTCTTTCCCCGCTTCGGAGTCCCGTTCCTGCCGCCATTCCAGTCCGGGAGTTCGCGCCAACCAGAGGACTTCCCCCGACCTGCGCCACGTCACTCGGGATTCCCTTCAAGGAGCCGCAGCTGACAGCAGTTATGTCTGGGGTCGAGTGGCTGTCGCGAGCTCCACTGTGTTTCCTGTCACCACCTTCAGGCATGTGGCGGCGGCAGTGAGATTGATGGTGAGGACTTTAGGGCTACGAAGCTTTCCCGTGCTCGACGCCTTCCTCGTCTCGATCTCCGATCTGGAGCGGCGAATCCTGGGTTTCCCCCTCGCTTCGTCCCCTGGGAGTGGTCGTCATCACATCGCCGAGTCACCTCTGCACGAACCTCGTCCGGATCCAGTTCTGGGTCATCGTCAGGACCGTTCCTCCCACGCAGCTGTCATCCCTTCGCCTCGTCAGTGTGGAGATTCTACAGCCTCGTCCCCTGAGCCTCGTTCCCCCGCTGTCATTCCTGGACATTCGGGCTGGCTCACCCCGGCTGTTTCCCCCTCCTCCTCGACGCGCTTCCTGACCGCTGTGTGTGCCTGGAATCCCGGCCTGGTGAGCTCTCTGCTGGAGAGAACGCGAGCGATCCTCAGACGAATTCCCGGGGGGTCCTCCGTTATCGCCGGGCGGGGAGAGGAAGAAGCAGATTCCACTACAGCAGGCGATACTCAACCTCCAGGGGGCAGGCAAGTCATTGTTTTTTCACACCTGCTTAATGATTTGCTCTGTCACATCCCTGGAGGAGAAGTTCAGGGTTCGCAGCTCCCTGAACTCTCCCCACCTGCTGTAACCTGTATTCCTAATCCCGCATCCTCTGTGTCTCTCTCCGCCGAGCGGTCCCCGGCTCCGGGTCAACGTGGTGGGATATGGAGAGGGCCTGTGGTTCCGCAGCTACATTGCGGACGGAGGAGGGGGACTGACTGCTGCGTGGAGTCTACGCCGACGACTGAGCGTCCCTGGGTCTCCACGGAGGAGCGGTTCGGTCCAGCGGGACGAGATTCTTCTGGCTTCACGCCGAGTGGGTCGTCGGCGGGGTTACCTGAGCTGGAGGGATCTCAAGCTGCGCTGACCATCGTGCTGGCTGCGGGGCCCGACGCGGCTAGATGGGAGCCTGACAACGACCTCCTGACGACGGATCCTGGATCTTCGCAGTCCTGGACGGCGTCAGAACCCGAGATCAGGCGAGTGCTCTCCTTTCTTTTCTCTCTTTTTATCTTTGAGCACTTCAGCCTATCTCCAGGGGAGACGAGCAGGGTGCAGCCGCCCGCTGTGTCTGAGCTCGTCTCGCCGGGTTCTGGCGCTGCCGGTGATCCTGATCCCGGTTCTGTTTTCTCTTCTGAGCCTTCTTCCAGGGTCACCGGCGAGGAGTTGCTGTTCCTCGTGGTGCTGGAGGGTCCGGGTTCAACGTTGGAGGTCGGTTCTGGTGCAGTGTCCAACGTGGGTTCGCCCGAGACCCAATCGGGGTCCAACGTGGGTTCGCCTGAGGCCCGATCGGGGTCCGACGTGGGTGCTGCCCCAGTGTTGTCCAGGTCCGGTGAGGAGGTGGCCGTTTCCCTGAGGCCCGCCGCCCTCGTCATCGGCTCTCCCCTGAGCCTCTTCCACCGGGATCCGCTCTGACCCTTCGTCCGTCTCAACGGTCCTGGTGGTTGAGTGATGCGGGTCGACGACCCGACCCGCAAAACTTTCGGTTCGGCGATCTGGTTTCCCCCCACTGGTCTGTGTTTGCCTTTGGGCGGCCTGGTTCGGCAGCCGTTGGACTGGATTCCTGGGATCTGGGCCCAGAGTTCGCCGTCCGAACATTTCTCTTCCCCGGGTTGCCAACTGGACAATGGGCGGGGAGATTACCAGAACAATTCCGGCCGTTTTGGACTCTGCCTGCCGTCTCCTCGGGTGTCCTTTACTTCTTTTATTATTATTGAAGTCACTCGGGTGTAGTTTCTTTGTCCATTAGGGGAATATATGTTTTTGTGCTGTGTGTTGTTTTTTTTAACCATACTCAGCATTTTTATCGTATTGTTATCCTGTTACCCTGTCACCTTTTTTTTCCTCTTGGTGACTCACCTTATGTATCGCGCTGTGTATTGCATTTTCTTATCTTTACTCAGCGTTTTCATTCATCCTTACCTTAGCCTTGGCCTCGTCGGTGCATCATGGAGTATGCGTGTGGTTTCCTGTTCAACCATACTCTGTGATCACCCCATTCTGTCTTATTATCCTCGTGGGGGGCCTTCCCTAGCCCCGACTTTAACATTGACTGTTTGTTATTGTTTGAAGTAATGTGTTTCATTCCCACTTAACCGTACTTCATTATTACCCATTTGTCCTTGTCACCTCTGTTTCTTTAGGTGATTTTTTATATATTCAGTGCTGTGTGTTTTGTTTTCTTTAGTATCCATGCACAGCGTTTTTCATCATTTTTTGTCCTGACCTTTGTCTTGTTGGTGCATTATGGAGTAGTGTGTTTTGTTCCCCTTAACTATACTCTGTGATTGCTTTATTCATTCCTGCCACCTTTTTGGTGGGTTTTTGGTTTTCTTTTTTTTTGCCCCGATCTATACGTTATTTGTATGCTGTCTGTAGTCATATTTGGTATTTTCCCTACCTGTGTCCTAACTCAGTTTTCTCCCTAACTGTGCTCTGGGTTAATCCTTTTCCCTGTGTTGTAGGGTATTGTATTTGGGGTTTTTTTTTCTCTGCCCTGCTGCCCTACATTGGTCTATTGTTTTTTTTTGTCCTTCCCTTTGCATCTTCCCCTCCGGTCCTGCCTCCCTTCCGCCCACCCTAGGTGGGGAGGGGGGGGGGGGGCTGGGATGTTCCTGGTCGTTCGGGAGCCCGACCGTGAGGGGGAGGCTCTGTCACCATGGGGTGAGACGCCGGCTCGGCGCTCAGCCCATGCTCCTTTTATCCCTGCCTCTCATTGGGCAGTGCCTCAGCTGGTTCCCAGCTGTCAGTGTCACGGGACAGCTGGGGCCAATTAATCCTCATCAGCTGGGGCGCTGTTAATGAGTATAAAGAGGAGCAGCTTCGATCATTCGGGGCTGCGACATAAGCACTGCTAGGCTGAAGCCCCTTCGTCTGGTGTCAGCCTCAACTCCCCTTGCAGCATTCCGGTGTTTGTATCCCGCTGTGAGTATGCACGTCTTGTTACCCCCACGTCCGGTACAAGCTACCTACCCCTGCGCTGTGCAGCCTGAGAATGTACGTCTGTATGAGTGTCTGTGCTCTCCTCATCCCTTATCCCTTACCCAGAATAAAACATCACGACTCACTGGCTTGTCCCTGGCTCTGATTGCCCGGCTCCCTAGAGCCGGATATGACAATTTCTCCACACACAACATGACATTTGCATTACACTGTATTCAACCCCCTACGTCCTTGACTCCTTCCTGCTATCTCGCCAGGAACCTCCTGAGCATTGTTCTCCCATGCTTATCCACTGTCTCTTGTCTAAGATGCTAAATAATCTGACTCCCCCAAGGTGCTATATACAAAAGAATTTCCAAGGCATTACTGTAAATATACCATGGAACACAGTGAAGACAGTCCTCATCATGTGGAGAAAATATGGCCCAACCGTGGCATTGCCAAGAACTAGACATCCCTCCAAAATTAAACAGACGAGACGAAAACTGGTCAGGAAAGAAGTGCAGAAATTTCTGGCAAGTACTGACTGTTTAGTACTTGTGATAATCTCCCATCTTCTTCATATGTCTGGGCTATGGGGTAGGGTGGCAAGACGGAAGCCTTATCTTGCGAAGAAAAACATCCAAGCCCAGCTACATTCTGCAAAAACATTTTAAACATTTCAGTTTGTCTACAGGGTCAACCACAGCACTGAAACTGCCCTGGTAAAGATCACAAACAGTTTTCTGATGGCCGCTGACTCTGGTTGCATTAGCATCCTGGTTCTACTCAACCTCACTGCAGTCTTCGATACCATTTCCCACCCCATTCTTCTCAATCGTGTTTCCACCCACCTTGGTCTCACTGGTGCTGCTCTGTCCTGGTTCCACTCCTAAATTTCTGACAGGAAACAGTTTGTCACCGTAAATGGATCCAGCTCTCATCCTGCCCCAGTTAACCTTGGTGTGCCACAAGGGTCTGTCCTTGGTCCCCTCCTCTTCACAATATACAGGCTCCCACTTGGCCAGATCACTGACACCATGGTATAAATTTCCATTGCTATGCTGATGATACCTAGCTCTATCTCAGCACTTCACCATCTACCCAACTCCCTCCACAGTCTCTTACAAACTGTACGACATCAAAATCTGGATGACTACCAACCTGTTCCAACTCAACAGCCAGAAAACTGAGCTTATTGTTGTTGCTCCAAAAACTGTCTTCCACAAGATAGGATCTTGTCCTCAATGTTGAAGGCTTCTCCACCTCACCATCCATCGAGGTTCGCAACCTGGGTGTCATTATGGACTCCACTCTGTCTTCCAACACACACATTAAATCTGTCACTAAAGCTGCCTTCTTCCACCTGAAAAAATATCTCCAGACTGCAACCATCACTCCCTGATTCTGCTTCAGAAATTCTAATACATGCCTTTGTAACCTCACGCCTGGCTTGACCAGAAAAAGATTAAAGTTTTGGAATGGCCTAGCCAGAGTCCAGACCTGAATCTGATCAAACATCTGTGGGGTGATCTGAAGAGCACTGTGCACAGGAGATGCCCTCGCAATCTGACAGATTTGGAGTGTTTTTGCAAAGAAGAGTGGGAAATATTGCCACATCAAGATGTGCCATGCTGATAGACTCCTACCCAAAAAGACTGAGTGCTGTAATAAAACCCAAAGGTGCTTCAACAAAGTATTAGTTTAAGGGTGTGCATATTTATGCAACCAGGTTATTGGAGGTAGTACCGGTTTTCATGGTTATCCAGTGAAAACCAGTACTACCTGTCTCATGGGTTGGGCCATCGGCGACTCAACCGGCATCCCCACCCTTCCGAGGGCATGGAGGGTGAAACTGGGCGTCCTGGCAAAACTAAAAACAATATCTGCCACAGGTCTGTGGTGGACCACTCCCAGTTACACGGGGTGAGACTGGACATCCTGGCAGATAAACACATCTGTTGCAAGGTCTGTGGTAGACTGTGCCAGTCGGTGCATCGTGACATGCACTACACAAAGAGCAGAGATAAACAAACCTATCACCTGGTCAGTCACTGCAACAGATACTGGAGTCAGTTTGCCTTGGCTTGTCCTTGCCACTGATAATACCTTTATCTGCCAAGAATGTGCTGCTAGTCCAGCAAACGCTAGTGGTACTTATATACTTTGCAAGCACTTTCATGAAATGGTCAGTCAGAAAGCAACTCATACCTGCTCGGACGTCGCCCGGGCTAACAAGGTCCGTGTTGATCTGTTCACACTCCGACAGGCAGTGAAAAGTAAACTAGGAGCAGGAAGACAAAAGAAGAGGAAAACAGCAGCCTTGTGTGTAGCAGAATGGAATGTATGCACTCTGTTGGACAGAACAACATCACAGTGCCCAGAAAGACAGACCGTGCTTGTGGCCCTGAAAATGAACAGGTACAATGTAGACATAGCTGCACTTAGTGAAACAAGATTGCCTGGATATGACAGCTTGGAAGACCATGGGTAAATCTTCTTTTGGAGTGGGAAATCAACTCAAGAAAGGAGAGAAGCAGAAGTGGGCTTTGCAGTTAGACAGGAGATAGCAACAATGCTTGATGAGGAACCGGTGCCAATCAACAACAGGATAAAGACTATGAGACTCCCACTACAGAAGAAGATATATGCCACACTCATCAGTGTATATGCTCCAACAATGACCAACACAGAGGAGGCGAAGGAAGAGTCCTACAGTGATTTACGTGAGACTATCAGGCGTGTACCGACTGATGACAGGCTGATACTTGTTGGAGATTTTAATGCCAGAGTTGGTTCGGACACTGAGAAATGGAAAGGAGTGCTAGGCAGTCATGGAGTAGGCAAGTGCAATGCTAATGGAGAACTTCTACTTGCACTATGTTCAGAGTACAACCTTGTAATAACCAACACTCTATTTAAGCACAAGGACACACACAAGAAGACACGGATGCACCCAAGATCCAAGCACTGGCACTTGTTAGACTACATCATAGTAAGGTAGAGAGGCATGAGGGATGTATTGGACACCAGAGCAATGAGAGGTGCGGACTGTGGTACTGATCATGTTATGCTGAGATCTAGATTAAGGATTTGCAGATGAAAACAGCACTGCAGGATGGGTGCGAAGCCACCATGGAAGCTAAACACGAGTGCACTGAAAGGCCAAAAGAAGCAGGAAGAACTTTCACAGGCAATGGATGAAAACTTGAAAGACTGGGACGCAACAACTCAGAGAATGACATAGAAGAGAAATGGGAAACACTGAAGGATACAGTGTATCAGACTGCGAGTGATGTATTAGGCCACGCTGAGCGGAAACATCAAGGTCGGTTTGATGAGCACGATGAACATCTGAAGAAACTACTAGAAGTGAGGAATACAGCTAGGCAGGAAAACCTACAGTGTAACACAAGGTCAAAGAAGAAGACATACTCAAAGGATCAGAGTGAGCTACAGAAATACACCAGAGAGATGAAGTCCAACTGGTGGGATGAAAAAGCAGAGGAATTCCAGCAGAAGTGTGGAAATTTGGTGGTGTTCAGCTGACCAACTGCCTGCACAAGCTCATCCAAGAGATATGGGACGCCCAGAAAGTACCTCAAGACTGGAAGGATGCAAGTATTGTGCCTTTGTTCAAGAAAGGTGACAGGAAAGATTGTGGAAATTACCGAGATATATCACTGCTAGGCACTGTTGGTAAGATTCTCTCACATGTGCTACCGAACAGACTCAATGAATACAGTTTGCAGAATATGCTACCGGAAACCCAGTGCAGCTTTAGAAGTGGAAAAAGCACAATGGACATGATTTTCTGCTTGAAACAAGTTCAAGAAAAGTGTATCGAACAAAACATGCCACTTTATGTAGTCTTCATAGATTTCAGTAAAGCTTTCAATACTGTTTCGCGACAAGGACTTTGGCAGGTACTCAAGAAATATGGCTGTACAGAGAAGTTTGTCAGCCTGATCGAGGCACTCCATACAGGTATGCAAGCAAACGTGGCAATGAGTGGTTCAGTATCTAAAGACATTTCAGTAAGCAACGGGGTGAAACAAGGGTGTGTGCTGGCGCCTACACTCTTCTCGCGATATCTGGCAGCCATGCTTGAGGTGGCCTTCAAAAACACTTCAGAAGGAGTATACATTCAAACAAGGAAAGAAGCAGACTTGTTCAGTGTGGCACAGTTTAAAGCCAAGAGTAAGACATCAATAAAGGTAGTAAGAGAAATGCTCTTTCCGACGACAGTGCTCTAGTTGCACACAGTGCGCAAGATATGTAATCTCTAGTGGAGAAATTTGCAAGAGCAACTAGCCAATTCAGCCTCAAAATCAACATCAAGAAGGCAGAGTGCCTTTATCAACCACCAAAATTACAGTTATCAACATCACTACCAGATGAGATCAGCATTGGTACAGAGCCACTATTCAAGTGCAAGACCTTCAAGTATCTAGGGAGTACTGTTTCAGAAAATGCTAGGCTGGAGGATGAACTATCTCTCACAATGGGAAGAGCAAGCGCTGTGTTTGGAAACTTGAGGGAGAGACTGTGGAACAATCGACATGTGTCAATCCGTGTGAAATGCAAAGTGTACAGAGAGACAGTACTGGCTACTCTATTGGACAGTGCTGAAACTTGGACTGTCTATAGAGTGCAGGTAAAGAAATTCCACATGTACATGATGAGACACCTTCGAGCCATAATGAACATCTCATGATAACATCTCATGATAGAAAGATAACCAACATACTGTACATCCACTCTGTGTGTGTGTGTGTGTGTGTGTGTGTGTGTGTGTGTGTGTGTGTGTGTGTTTATATTTAGTTACTGTGTTAAAGATGTGAATCAGTAGAATACAAGGTCACTTTTGTCAGACAATTGAACCTCTTAATAAAAAGGGAGATTAAAAACTTCTGAAGATCTAAAGGCAATGCCTCTTATATGTAAAATAAAAAGGAATGAGCCAATTTATGATAAAAGAACAGTGGCACTCTGGTGTGATATTATCCTGATCCCAAAGATCTGAAAGAATACCTGCTAATGCCCTGCACTGTGGGTTACAGCTTAATAGGAAGCCCTCCCATAAGTGCTGTTTAAAATGCATGTAGTACATTTGTCCAACACACCGCTCACTACTCATCAAATGAGATATGTGAGGATTTTCAGTAAACCCTGTTTCTATGGTTATTTATTTTGAACAAAATATTGTGAAGCCAGCTCTTCAATGCATGGCGGGAAACATGTCTGCCACATTTGAATTTCAAAATAGTACCCTTTGAAGACGGGGCGAAAAAGCCTCTTATGCTTGAAAGAAGAAGCAGATACGTCCCAGTGGGGGCTGCGTGGTGCAGTAGAAGGATTTCCTGGTCAGATAGCAAGGCTGGGTCAAACAGGTACACAGTGGATATGCTATGAAAAAGGATAATAATTATGGAGTTGCAGCAGGGCAGGCTGTGTTGCAAGCCAACTGAACTGATGAATGCTGGAGACTGATGATGCATTTTCAAGCATGGCAGGAAGGGCCGAGGACTTCTCGATGTGATTGCCCTCTTGTCTAACAGTGCTAGTTTCAGATGCTGCAGCCTCCAAATGAAAACAAGAAAAACAAGATTAAGGTACTGATAGGATGATTTCTACAGTTGGATATAAACCCGTTTCCTTCAGCACGGATGCTCCAGAAGGTTAAGGGCTCTCGGGAGAAAAAGGGTGATTTCTTACATTCTTTTGTCCTTGTGTTTTTCTGTGCTTGTCAGATGAGAAGCTCAAAATGAAACTGAATGAGACCTTCTGTGTGTCTTCTACTGCTGGTGATCTATGATTATTTTTTTTATTTTTTTTTAACACAGCATTGTCAGGTTAAAAGATAAAGAAACCTAATTTCCGGTATGAAATTGCCACATCAAAAATTAAAAGGTAACACTTTCAGATGCAAATAAAAAAGGGGGAGAGTAGTCTGAAGTGAAAATTGCAGATCCAAATTTCTAAGTGACGTGTCTGTTGATACAATGGATGCCTAATAACATGTTTGAGATTAACAAACGGCATTGTAATGCACAAAAGAGTCCAGTTTATTATTCTTACTCGGAGAAAAAGCCACCCCCATGACCTGAGATGTTCAAAAAAAGATTGAGGGCCAGTGGAGGAACAGTGCATGAGAGGACATAATAATTAGCAGCTCAAATGTCACCGTCACCAAGGAGCAACCAATTTAGCATGCCAATATCAAGCTCCAGCCTTGGGACAGAGGCGGGGAGAGATTGCTATGATATCCAAGTATCATCATCGGGGAACGTAGGCAGAAACAATCATGAACAAAAACAATTTCTGTAGGGGATTTGACCTCTTGTACATCCCCTCCCCTGAGAGGTCCCCCAGCCTGTCCGCCTCCCAGAGGGGCTCCAGTGTGTCGGCATGGCCAGGCTTAGCCACCCCACTGGGGATGCGAAGCCTCTCCTGCTGCTGTATAAATACTCAACCACTGGAGAACCTCTGCTCTGTCAGGCAGCAATCAGCCCAGAGCTCATTCAGAGCCACACAAGCCGCCCTGCTGGCAACAAAAAAGTTTGACAAATATGAAGTTCGACATGCCAGTCCAGTGACATGTTGCCGAATGTCTGACGTGCATCTCATGTTTGAAAAGAGGGCTTAATGCTGGTACGTGTAGCATGTGCGTACGGAGGAGTGTTGTGGAGTGCTCTCTAACACGACAGCTCAGCAGAATAAACCTCACTCAGCCTCCTCACAAAGCCCTCTCATGATTAGATTCTCTAAGGACTTCAGCAAAGATAACACTTGCAACGATAATCCTGTGCATGGTGGGATAGTCCATGTGTTTGTTTGGGGGGCAGAGGTAGTGATTGGTGGGGGGAGGGGGGTCATGCACCTTGCCTAGCGAGCATGTAATACCGTTGTCAAGGCCACAGACACCTCCACAAAGCACAGGGAGGATGAAGGCTGATGCGTCTCTCCCGCCATTTCTAAGCAGATTATTTCCCCTCTCTATTGAATGCTTCCTGTGTGCCTGTTGAGCCCCCACGATTCACAAGCGCAGGTAGGAGGTAATGTTAATCTGTAAACTTCATCCAAAAGGTCAAAAATGCCACAGCCAATATTAAATAGAAACCTATTCAGCGACTGCTGCTGAATCCTATGGAGGCACTCTGGGACATTAAACCAGATCTTGGACAGACTTTGGCATTATCACACACATGCTTTAGACTATTGCAGCAACAATCTTTATCACATTAATCGGCTGCAGCCATGAAGAGCAGCCTCCTCTATTCACCTCATATATTGGGAAGCAGCAGCACAAGACCTGCAAGGCTGGTCATTGCTTTTTGATCAGGAGAAAGGCTTTAGCACGCTGGATTATTCTTCCCTGAAACTCTATGCTTGTTTACAGGGTGCACACATCAACGCACAACACTTAAGTGTATAGATTCTCCTACTGAAGGGCCACAAGCTATAATTTTAAGTCCTAATGCATATTTGATTGAATAAAACAGGGAAAAACTGGCAAGCAGCAAAAATCATGTCTAAAATCTTATCTAATTATTGAAAAATAAAGTTATGGAAAATAAATAAAGCACAAAAACACATGATTGGGGGGGCAATACTAACAGGAGTAGGCATATTTAACCATAAGGCCACATATATGCTGGAAGCACTCTACAAAAAGGTACAATTCATAGACTTAAGTAATTCAAGATTCAAAGGCTTTATTATCATGCGCACAGTTAAGAAATGCTACATTTCCTGAGCAATGAAATTCTTACTTTGCTCTCCGAACAAATGCCAAGGTGAAAGGTACAGAAACAACTATTCTAATAGGTCATGACACACTAACTGACATGATTTGCGGTTTAAAGCCAGGAGCAGACAATAGACTCGATTAGAAATACAATGATCTTTATTGAACGTGTGTGTGTGTGTGTGTGTGTGTGTGTGTGTGTGTGTGTGTGTGTGTGTGTGTGTGTGTGTGTGTGTGTGTGTGTGTGAGTGCTGAGCGGGAGGAGCCTGGCAACCCTGCAAGGAAGAGAGAGAAGGAGATATGAATAATTTTGTCACACACTGATGAATTAGTGGAATAAATAATAAACTTACAGAGCAAGGAAGGGTAGGAATGAAACTACTTGCAGCCTTGTTCATCTCCAGGTTACCATAGTTCCGTGACGGTGAGGAAGTGCCAGTGCAGATATGTATAGTGATCTGTACAGAGGAATCCTCAGCTGAGGAGGGAAAGGGAAAATTCAGTCTAGGTGCTGAGGCATTTATGGGATGCTGATGAGGGAGAGGAGCCTCTAGCTCACGGGGTGAGTCCTGGTAGGCCGCCTGGAGTCGGGATGGTCCACCAGGTGGACGGTCCACCTGTGCACAGGTATAGAGGACAAGGAGAGGATGATGCAGGTTGAAGAAAAGAAGTTACAGGTTGCTTACGAGTTGTAGAGAGGGAGACAAAACTCCAGAGCAGAGTAGATGTAGTAGAAAGGGAGGCGAAGCTCCCAACTGATGAGAGGAGTTGATAGCATTGTGAAGCTCTTTCACAGAGTTGGAGCGTTGACGTCTCCGTGCAGGAGTGGAAGGCCCCACTCCTTATAAAGGCAGTCTGATTAAAAGGTGCATGTGTGAGTGGAACTGCAGCTGTGGAAGATAATTAGAGAGAGAGAACAAACCACACACACAGCTCGGGTCACCACACCAACACAGTAACTCAATCCTAATACTAATGGATGCTAATAACACACACACCAACACACAGGCAGTAGAGGAATGAAAATGAAAATTCACTGGATGACTAAAGTGATAATTGTCATGGATTCCTGCCTGTTTGAGGCAGAAAGAATTAAAACCCACATGCAGGAGAACGTTGTGTGTATTTTATTGTGCACAAAAAATAATGTACAGTCCAGAAAAACAATAAACAGATTGCAAAGGGAGAACAGGGATACCTCTAGGACGCTCGACAGCACAGATGGGAGAAAATGAGAGCTGCAGGAAGGATAAACAGCGAATAGGAGCCCCGGGCTGCCGCAGAATAGCTGAACAGCGGGAAAAGAAAAAGATAAACTTACTGGTTGGAGTAGTCCGAGGCAATCCGTGAAGTCCACAGAGCAAGGAAACAAAATGATGATCTGACAGTAAACACTCAGTTCAAACAACAATCACCCGACAATGCACAGCAGCGAACCCAGATCTTAAATACTGCAACAACTAATGAGCTGAGTGCATGCCAGTGTGGAGAGAGAGAGAGGGCGAGAGTGTGTGAGTGAATGTCTGGGAATGACAATCAGCTAGTATCACGGGCAGGAGGGCGTAGCTGAGAGCTGTCAGAGAGCCAAGCAGACCTCAGAGGTTCCCAGACAGGCACCTGTAGGAAAATAAGGAACCAACATACACTTGAGGCAAGGCAGCCCCCATGCCATGGTACTGGGCTGGAAATCCACCCCAGACCAAGACAGATAATTGAATATTGATATCAGAAATGATGTGAACCTGAGATGGCATGAACCTATGTACAGTGTGCAAATGAGCATTGTGCAACCTGATGTGAACCTGAGATGGCATAGACTTATGTACAGTGTGTAAATGAGCATTGTGCAATGGGCAGTGTATAGTTACAAATAACAATTTATTTCTGTAAAGGTAGTACCAGTAGACTGTACATGATAAGTAGCAGCAGAGATGATAATTAGCAGCAGAGATAATATGGACATCAGACGGATGAGACTATATCTATTGTACAGGTGAGCAGTGTGCATATTTAGCAGCCAGTTTGTGAGTTCCTATATGTAAAGCTGTGTTACAGAGTTTTGGGAGTTGTTATCTTTTCAGGAGTCTGGTGGCAGTGGGAAAAAAAAAGGAGTTCTTTAGTCTGGTAGTCCTGCATTTCACACTTCTGTACCTCCGGCCTGAGGGTAGAAGTGTGAACAGTCTGTGCTGGGGGTGGGTGGGGTCATGGAGGATGGAGGCAGCTCTCCTTTGGAGTCGGTGATAGATGCTCTGCACAGAGGGGAGTGGAGTCCTAATGATCTTCTCCGCTGTCTTCACCACTCTCTGCAGGTGTTTGCAGTCCAGGGCAGTGGTGCTGCCGAACTACGCAGTAATGCAGTTGGTCAGGATGCTCTTGATGCTCTCGATGATGCAGCTGTAGAAATTGTTGAGGATCCTGGAAGACATGCCAAACTTCTTCAGCCTCCTCAGAAAGTACAGTTGCTGTTGAGCTCTCTTAACCAGCTCTGTGATGTTGTGTGTCCATGTAAGGTCCTCGCTGATGTGGATGCCCAGGTATTTAAAGCTGTTCACCCTCTTCACCTCAAGCTTCCGGATGAACAGCGGCCAATGGGGTCTCCTCCTCCCTTTCTTCATGTCCACTATCATCTCCTTTGTCTTGTCCGTGTTGAGGGTGAGGTTGTTGTCCTCACACCATGACACCAGGTTGGCCACCTCCCTCCTAAGAATGCTTCGTCATCACCAGTGATGCGTCCTATCACTGCTGTGTCATCCACAAACTTTAGGATGATGTTGTCCTTGTGGGAGGTAACACAGTCATGGGTGAAGAGGCTATAGAGGATGGGGCTGACAACACAACCCTGTTGGACACCTGTGTTTGTGATGATGCTGGCTGAGGTCCTGTTACCCATCCTGATAGACTGGGGCCTGCAAGTTAGAAAGTCCAGTAGCCAGTCGCAGAGGGTGGGGTGCAGGCCAAGTGAAGACAGTTTGTCGATGAGTTTGTGGGGGATGACCGTGTTGAAGGTGGAGCTGTAGTCAACAAAGAGCATCCTAATGTAGGAGTCTTTTTCTTCCAATTGGGAGAGAGAATAATGGAGTGCTGCAGCGATGGCATCTGAGGTTTACCTGTTGGGCCGGTAGGCATACTGCAGGGGGTCCAGGGTGCCCGGTATGCTGTCCTGAATGAGGGGCAGCATCACTCTCTTGAAGCACTTCATGATGATTGGAGTGAGTGCTGCCGGTCTGTAATCATTCAGACAGGTCAGTGGGCTCCTTTTGGGGAGGGGGATGATGGTTGTCGCTTTGAAGCAGGAGGGGACTATGTTCTGGTTGAGGGAGAGGCTGAAGATTGCTGTGAGAACGTCGGTCAGCTCTGCAGCGCATGCTCTCAGGGCCCGCCCAGATATGTTGTCTGGTCCTGCTGCCTTGCAGGGGTTGATATTCCTCAGTGCTCTGTTTACCTGGCCTGGTGAGACTCTTGGGGGACGGGGAGGGTGTCTCTTCTCTGTGCTGTGGCTGGTGGTCTCAAAGAGGGTGTAAAAGATGTTGAGATCATCCGGCAGGCTGTATGTGGAGCTAGTGGTGCTGCTATTGGTCCTCTTGTAGTCTGTGATGTGTTGCAGGCCTTGCCACATGCACCCCGGGTCAGGAGTGGAGTAGAGGCTGTCCAGCTTTTCTCTGTACTGCCTCTTGGCTGTTGTTATAGCCTCTCTCAGTCCATACTTTGCAGCTTTGTACTCGACCGCACAGCCTGATTTAAATGCACAAGAGCAAGAAGGCAGCATCTGACATACCTGACTGATGATCCAGGGCTTCTGGTTGGGGAGCTTCCTGACCTGTATGATGGGTACAGTGGTATCAACACATGTGCTGATGTACCCAGTCACATATTCAGCATAATCCTGAATGCTTACAGAAGAGTCCTCTCGGGTGGCTGCAGCTTTAAACACATCCCAGTCTGTGTAGGCAAAACAGTCTTGTAGAGTGCTCTCATCCTCTGGAGTCCAGCGCTTAATTTGCTTAATAACAGGGTTTGTTTGTTTCAGCTTTTGTCTGTAGGCTGGGTACATAAACAGTGAGATATGATCTGACTGTCTGAAGTGGGGCGGGGTGGTGCTATGTAGGCACCACTTATGTTGGAATAAACATCGCGGGTTGGAATGTCCACATGGTGGTAATATTTGGGTAGTATGGTCCGTAAATTGCACTGGTTAAAGTCACAAGTGTGGAGAATGTGGAAATGACAAGGCTGAGTTTATCTCAGCTTTGTTTATTCCATTCTCCAACATCATCAAAAACAGAAAGAGAAAGAAACCCCCAGACATTTGTCCCTTTATACCCCAGGACATCAAAGCACACAGTCACATTGTATTTAATCCCAAGTCACAATGCGTCTTCTCCCAGGTCTTCTCACCTCCACCTAAAGTCACTGGTGGCCAGGAAATCCCTCAAGGCCATCTCTTTGCATACAAAAGGCCACATTTCACATCCTCCTGTTATCTCTTAGGAGGCTCAGTCCTTTTGTTTATCTGAGACGTGAAGCATACAGTAAGCATACAGTAATATACATGTGAAGCATATGAAACCCACATATGTGTCCCACATGACCCCCCGCCAAACGTCTAAGATGGAACAACGTAATAACAGTCTGCATGTCATGAAAAATCACACACATCAGTCCACATGCTGCTTGGGCCTCAGTCTTCTCCCGTATCTGCTGTAAGCGGGCTTTACCACCTCCGCGGCGCCCTCCTGCTGGGGAGCTGCTGTCTGAGGATGAGAACTGTTAGTCAACCCCTGTGGGAGCTCTGGGGAATGCTCCCTAGGGGGTCTGCCGCGCCAAGGGGCCCTGGCCAACTGCACACCTTTGTCAGCCACCACAAAAGCGGGTTTGAGCCTGTTTATGCCAATCATTTCTTTTCTGCCCCCCAAATCTAGCAAAAAAATGCTTATCTCCTGTCTCCAGCACTCTAAATGGTCCATCATAAGGTGGTCGCAACGATGGGCGATGGGCATCGTGTCTGACAAAAACAAACTCCGCATTTTTTAAAGCCTTAGGCACAAAAACGCGTGGAAAACTGTGGTGAACGGGGCCAGGCAGTGTGCTCGATTCAGTGCTACTCTGCAACCGCTAAGCTGGGGAGCACTCTGGCGCCGGATTATCTGGGAGAAATTCCCCGGGCAGCCGAAGTGGCTGTGCGAAAACTAGCTCAGCCGGGGAAGCTTCTAAATCCTCTTTAGGTGCAGAACGCAACCCCAATAAAACCCATGGTAGCTTGTCCACCCAATTTGCATCCGTAAGCGGCGCTGTGAGGGCCGCCTTCAATGACCTGTGAAAATGTTCGCATAACCCGTTAGCCTGCGGCTTGTACGCGGTCGTGCGGTGGATCGTTGCCCCCAGGCTGCGGGCCATCGCTGACCAAATTTCGGAAACAAATTAAGGGCCTCTGTCGGACGTAATGTCCGACGGAACTCCAAAACGCGCTACCCATGCCGTTAAAAACGCGCACGCCACCTCCTCGGCTGTTAGTGATGACAGTGGGACCACTTCCGGCCAGCGCGTGGTGCGGTCAACCATTGTCAGAAGATGAGTGCACCCCTGTGAGGGCGGGAGGGGGCCTACGAGGTCCACGTGAACGTGATCAAACCTCTTAGCTGGGATGTGAAACAGCTCCAAGGGAGCTCTCGTGTGTCTGTGTACCTTGGCTCGTTGACAAGCCATGCAGGCTGCCGCCCACTCTCTAACTTGTTTGCGCAGGCTCGGCCATACAAATTTCTCTCCCACCGTTTTGACCGACGTGCGCACTCCCGGGTGCGCCAGAGAATGAATCGAGTCAAAAACGCGGCGGCGCCACGCGGCCGGTACCACAGGACGCGGTCGCACAGTGGAGACATCGCAGATTAGGGGGGGCATACCGTCTTGCAGCACCCTGTTCTCCAGCCTTAACCCTGTTGGTCCAGACTGGAGCGCTCGCACGTCCGCGTCACTAACCTGATCCGCGGCAATGGCTGCGTAATCTATCCCTACGCAGACTGGGGCCGTGCGCACTTCTGCGTCGCTAACCCAATCCGCGGCCATGGCTGCAAAATCTACCCCTACGCAGGCTGGAGCCGCCACGGCGTGCGAAAGGCAGTCTGCCACTACATTAAGTTTACCCGCCACATGCTGGATATCGGTAGTAAACTCTGAGATCGCGGCTAGCTGTCTCTGCTGCCGGCCCGACCACGGTTCTGAAACCTTGGCCATCGCGAAAGTCAGCGGCTTGTGGTCCACGAACGCGGTGAAACGGTGTCCTTCCAGCCAGAACTGGAAGTGGTGAATGGCCAAATGGAGAGCTAACAACTCCCTGTCGAATGCGCTGTATTTTCGTTCACGATCGCGCAAGGTCCTGCTGAAAAAGGCGAGTGGTTGCCAAGTTCCGGCTACATGCTATTTTTTTTTTTCTCTCCCGGCGCCACACGAGTCGGCCGCCCTTTGCAACAGTGGCTCGATTCCGAGTCTTTTTTCCCTTCCTCTCTCTTTTGATCCGTCTTTTTTTCACTCCACTTATATCACGAAAACACAGATCGTCCCAAATGTCTCCTGAGCCGGTGGACGGAGCCACTGTTTATAGCAGGATACGATACAGCAGGGAAGAGCTTCTAGCATTCAACCGCCACCCGGTCCCATTGGAAAAACTCTACATACCGAGAGAACTGAGGCGAAAACGCCGCGGCTGCCGGGCTGGAGTAAGGCGGAGGACAAAAAATATAAGGTACAGACCCTCCCTTCCATCTATTGTCATGAGAAATGTACGGTCGTTACTGGGAAAGGTAGATGAGCTAGCGGCTATCTGCCGTTACGATAGCACATACCCGGAGTGCTCTCTCCTTTTGTTTTCTGAGACGTGGCTAACTGAACTAGCAGCAGATGCTAACATTGAGCTGGAGGGTTTCCACTTGATACGGGCAGACCGAACACCAGACAGTGGTAAAGCAAGGGGCGGTGGAGTCATAATGTATGTTAACAACAACTGGTGCAGACCGGGACATATCACTGTTAAACAACGACACTGCAGCAAAGACATTGAGTTGCTAGCTGTTAGCATGCGGCCTACATATCTCCCGAGAGAACACTCACACGTGATCTGCATTGTTGTTTATGCAAATCCGACGGCGAATGCTGGGACAGCGCGTGACGTCATCCATTCAGTAACCAGCAGGCTGCAGACAGAACACCCAGATGCTCTTCTCCTCATCTCAGGCGATTTCAACCATGTTTCACTATCTCCCATTCTACCCACGTTTACCCAGTATGTCACATGCCACACTAGAGACAATAAAACACTGGACTTATTCTACGCAAACACTAAGGAGGTGTACACCTCATCACAACTCCCCCCACTCGGGAGATCGGGTCACAACTTGGTTCATCTCTGGCCAGTGTACAAACCCCTAGTGCACAGACAACCTCCGGCCATGCGCACAGTGAAGTTATGGTCTGAGGAGGCAATGGACACTCTAAAGGGCTGTTTTGAAGCCACCGCCTGGAAGCAGCTCTGCGATCCACATGGTGAGGACATCGATGGCCTCACTCACACCTTCACGGACTACCTCAGCTTCTGTGTGGACAAATCCATTCCCACCAAGACCATACGGTGTTGCTCAAACAACAAACCCTGGATCAACCCTGAGATAAAAACACTTCTGAGAGAGAAGAAGAGGATCTTCAGGTCGGGGAATAGGGAGATGCTGAAGTCCGTACAGAGGGAGCTGAGGAGAAAGATCAGAGAAGGCAAGGACAGCTTCAGGAAGAAGATGGAGGACAAGCTGCAACAGAACGACATCAGCGGGGTCTGGAGAAACCTCAAAACCATCTCTGGGCTCCAGAATACCTCCCACCAGGCCACGGGGGGGCAGGGAGTGGGCGAACAACCTGAATCTGTTTTTCAATAGGTTTGACCAACCGCCCTCCCCCCTGATTGCACAACAACCACTGCTGCCTCTAAAAAAATCAAGTCCTGCTGCCCACTCCCCACTCCACCAACACCCCCCCACTCCCAACACACAGCCCCCCATCCTGACCCTGACCAGGTCCCAGGTGAGGATGGAGCTGAGGAAGATCAAGGCGAGGAAGGTGTCGGGACCGGACGGCATCAGCGCAAAGCTCCTCAAGTCCTGTGCAGACCAGCTGTGTGGGATTGTGACGTACATCTTCAACCTGAGCCTGAAGCTGGGGAGGGTACCACAGCTGTGGAAAACATCTTGTGTGGTACCTGTACCAAAAACTTCCCACCCCAAAGACCTGAACAGCTACAGACCGGTGGCCTTGACATCCCACTTGATGAAGACCCTGGAGAGACTGCTCCTTGCTCACCTCCGCCCCCTGGTGGAACCAGCGATGGATCCACTCCAGTTCGCCTACCAGCATGGCATTGGGGTGGAGGATGCGGTGATCTTCCTCCTTCACCGTTCTCTGTCCCACCTGGAGAAGCCCGGGAATGTGGTGAGGATCATGTTCTTTGACTTCTCCAGTGCTTTCAACACCATGAACCGATGATCCTGAAGGACAAGCTGCTGCGCGCAGGGGTGGACCAGCACCTGTCATCATGGATCCTGGACTACCTCACGAACTGGCCTCAGTTTGTGAGAACCCGGAACTGTGTGTCCGACACGATCATCGGTAGCACGGGGGCCCCCCAGGGAACGGTGTTGGCTCCCTTCCTGTTCACTCTTTATACTGCGGACTTCTCACACAACACAACACATTGCCATCTACAGAAGTTCTCTGATGACTGTGCAATCATTGGCCTCATCTCCAATGGAGATGAAGCTGAGTACAGAGGGCTTATCCAGGACTTCGTGGACTGGTGCCATCGGAACTGCCTCCAGATCAACGCGAGGAAAACTAAGGAGCTGGTGGTGGACTGCGGCAGGCATGGACAACCCCTCACAGCACCAGTAAATATACAGGGAACAGACATTGAGATGGTGACATCCTACAAGTACCTGGGTGTTCATCTGAACAATAAACTAGACTGGTCACACAATACTGATGCACTCTACAAGAAGGGACAGCGCAGGCTGTTCCTACTGAGGAGACTCAGGTCTTTTGGTGTACAAGGGGCGTTGCTGAAGACATTCTATGACACGGTGGTGGCATCAGCCATCACTTTTGGAGTGGTCTGCTGGGGCAGTGGCATTACTGCAGCCGATAGGAAGAGACTGAACAAACTGATCAAGAAAGCTAGCTCTGTCCTGGGGCAGCGCCTTGATCCGGTGGAGGAGGTAGGAGAGAGAAGGACGGTGGCTAAACTGTCATCTCTGCTGTAGTCCGAGTTCCACCCTATGCAGGACATACTAAATACACTGAGGAGCTCATTGAGCAGCAGACTACATCATCCCAGGTGCACAACCGAGAGGTTTCGCAGGTCCTTCCTACCAACGGCTGTCAGACTGTACAACCTAAGCAGGGCTGCTCGCAGAGATAGCAAAAAGACGTAACAAACTAATAGTTTTTTGAATGCAAAAGATGCAATAGACTTACACAATGGTCCCCTCCGGCATACAACTAGGAAAATACCGGTCGCTATGGAGGATGAGAATATGTATGGGCACATAATCATACCATGTAGGATAACTAAGTAGACGGTTGTGCTGTTTCATCCCATCTAGCAACAATGCTCTGCACTGTGTGTGTTTATACATTTACATATTTATTCCATCTAGCTACAATGCTCCGCACTGGGTGTGTTTATATTTATTACCTCCGCCAGGCCGAAAAGGCCAGGAGGAGGTTATGTTTTTGCCGGGGTTTGTTTGTTTGTCTGTCTGTCTGTTTGTCTGTTGGTTAGCAAGATAACTCAAAAAGTCTTGGACGGATTTCCATGAAACTTTCAGGCGTTGTTGGAAATGGTACAAGGAAGAACTGATTAAATTTAGGGGATGATCCGGATCTCCATCTGGATACAGGAATTTTTTAAAGCATTTTTTAACACTGTGACATACGGCCATTTTCAACATGTGCGCAGGCGCAATGGAGGGCGCTGGTCGGCGTGTCTGCAACACAAACTCCGCGTTCTTCAACGTTTTACGCACAAAACTACGCGGAAAACAATAGTGGCCTGGGCCCTCCAGCGTGCCTGTGTTTGCGCGCTGCTGCAAAACCTGACACGGCCAGCTGTCCACTGCTGGATTCTTTGCCAGACATTCCCCGGCCAGCCATAGGCGCTGCGCATTTGGCAGAAATTCACCGGCCAGCCATAGGCGCTGCGCAAAAACGAGCTCTCTGCCGGGGAAGCTGCTAAATTCTCGTTTGCCGCGGAGCGCAACCCCAATATAATATCATATAAAACCCACGCCAACCTGTCTACCCAAGCTGCATCCGTCAGCGGAGGAGATGCACACAACAGCAACACTTCAGTTTATTACCTCCGCCAAGGAGGCAATGCTTTTACTACTGAACCACTAATCCTATCACTATCAGATTGATTGTCATTGATTAATTGTCTATGTTTATTGCACTGTCCCTGTCAAATAAACAAATAATCATTGTCAATCCAATTGCTAGTCATATGTTTTCATGCTCAAGGAATCTGAAAACGTACACACAAACACTGTATGGGGGGAACTGTGGCGCTTGGCAGAGGTCTGCGCTCTCCGAGTGCTTTTCTAGTTTGTTTGTTTGTCTGTTTGTTTGTTTGTTAGCATGATAACTCAAAAAGTTATGGACGGATTTTCATGAAATTTTCACAGATTGTCAGAAATGGGGTATCCTACATTTTGTTGGTGATCCGGATCACGGTCTGGATCCAGGAATTTTTTAAAGGATTCTTTTTTTTTTTTTTTTTTTCCTTTGGACGGATTTTCATGAAATTTTCACAGATTGTCAGAAATGGGGTATCCTACAGATGATTACATTTTGGTGGTGATCCGGATCACCGTCTGGATCCAGGAATTTTTTAAAGGATTCTTTTTTTTTTTTTTAATTACCTCCGCCAAGGAGGTTATGTGATCAGATAGGGTCCAGCCACCCCCCACCCCCACCCCACCCCCGGTGACCCTAAAGAATTAAGCAGCTGAAGATGTAAAAGAATTAACATTTTCTTCAACTTTTTCTCAATAAATTTGTGATTTTTTTTCTGTTACATTGGTGAATTTTCTCTCAAAAATTAAAAACCTTTTTCTAGTTAATTTTTACCTCCGCCAAGGAGGTTATGTTTTCATCGGCGTTGGTTTGTCTGTCTGTCTGTTTGTTTGTCTGTCTGTCTGTCTGTTTGTTTGTTAGCAAGATAACTCAAAAAGTTATGGATGGATTTTCATGAAATTTTCACAGATTGTCAGAAATGGGATATCCTACAGATGATTAGATTTTGGTGGTGATCCGGATCACCGTCCAGAAGAAAACCGCCATTACGGAAAATGCCATTTTCGTCAATAATTACTGAACCACTAATCCTATCATTGTGAATCCAATTGCTAGTCATATGTTTTCATGGTCAAGGAATCTGAAAACATACACACAAACACTGTATGGGGGGAACTGTGGCGGTAAACCACCATTACGGAAAATGCCATTTTCGTCAATGACTACTGAACCACTAATCCTATCATTGTAAATCCAATTGCTAGTCATATGTTTTCATGGTCAAGGAATCTGAAAACGTACACACAAACACTGTATGGGGGGGAACTGTGGCGCTTGGCGGAGGCCTGCGCTCTCCGAGTGCTTTTCTAGTATATCTACGTATATATTTATTCCATCTAGCTACAATGCTCCGCACTGTGTGTTTATATATCTACATATTATTCCATCTAGCTACATTGCTCCGCACTGTGTGTGTTTATATATTTACATATTTATTCCACCTAGCTGCAATGCTCCGTACTGTGGGTGTTTATATATCTACATATTTATTCCATCTAGCTACAATGCTCCGCACTGTGTGTTTATATACTCATATATTTATTCCATCCAGCTACAATGCTCTGCACTGTGTGTCTGTGTGTGTGTATATATATATATTTATAGTAATATGTACATATGTATATTAGCTGCTCTTGCTTGCTTGCTTTTTTTCTTGCCTTCTGATTGTTGCTCTGAGTGTTGCTATCCCTGTACTGTTGCAATCCTGGAATTTCCCCGTTGTGGGACTAATAAAGGCTTATCTTATCTTATCTTATCTTATACTGCTCCACGACCGCCCCTATGGCCACATCTGACGCGTCAGTAGTGAGCGCTATGCGGGCCGTTGTGACTGGATGTGCTAACAACGCAGCATTTGCGAGGGCTGTTTTAACTTCCGAGAATGCGCGCTCTCGCTCCGGAGACCATTCAATTTTATTTGTGGGTTTTTGTTTTTTTAGTGCAGCATACAATGGTTGCATGAGCTGTGCTGCACGGGGGAGGAAACGGTTATAAAAATTCACCATTCCCAAAAACTCCTGTAATGTTTTGACCGTTTGTGGCTGGGGAAAATTTGTTACTGCGCACACTTTGTCAGGCAGAGGAACTGTTCCTTCTGGAGAGACGCGATTCCCCAAAAAATCAATCTGCGTCACCCCGAACTGACACTTCGCTGGGTTGATTATTAACCCGTGCTCTCCCAAACTCCGGAAAACTGCCGTGAGGTGGTTTTCGTGTTCGTCTTCGGACGCGCTGGCTACCAATATGTCGTCCAGGTAGACGAACATGAAAGGGAGCTCGTGCAACATCGCGTCCATCATGCGTTGGAACGTCTGCGCCGCGCCTTTAAGCCCAAACGGCATGCGCAAAAACTCGAATAGCCCGAACGGAGTTATTACCACTGTTTTGGGTATGTCCTCAGCGCGCACTGGGACCTGGTGGTAACCGTGTACCAAGTCTATCTTAGAAAAAAACGCGCACCCCCGCCAAATGAACTGAAAAATCTTGGATATGCGGGATTGGGTAGCGGTCGTGCGCTGTAGCGTTGTTCAACCTGCGGAAATCTCCGCAAGGTCACCATGAGCCATCAGCTTTCGGGACCATGTGAAGCGGTGAAACCCATGGGCTTTTCGAACGCCTGATGATGCCCAACTTTTCCAGGTTGGCGAACTCCTCGCGCGCTATGGTCAGTTTGGCTGAATCCAAGCGCCGAGCTTTTGCAAAAACGGGCGGTCCGGTGGTAGTAATAAAATGTTCCACCCCGTGTTTAGCCACGGTCGCCGAAAATGTTGGGACCGTGAGTGCTGGGAACTGAGTAAGCAGTGTGTGGAACTTACCAATTGCAGCTGTGACGTTGGCTTGTGCTGTTGGCGGAGCCACTCGAGCTGTACAGGGAATAGAATAAAAAGAGAGTGCATTAACCAGGCGCCTGTTAGCAAGATCAACCAACAAACCATGTGAGCACAGAAAATCTGCCCCTAACATATTGAAATTGACTGCAGCTATGACGAAAGTCCACTCAAATGTACGGCCGTGTAGGGACAGAAGCAGAGTCCTTTCACCAAAGGTCTTAATCGCCGAGCCGTTCGCTGCTGACACCCCGGGACCACTGGAAGGTGCCAGTCAGTCAGCGGAGGAAGGTGTGATGAAACTCAGCTGGGAGCCTGTGTCCACGAGGAAATGCCTCCCCGAGCGTGCATCTTTCAAGTAGAGCAGCTTGTTCTCCTCCCCGAGGGCCGCAGCTGCTACTGACCCCCGGTCGTGGCGTTTCCCGAGCGCTTGAAATGGCACGGTGGTATACATTTGCGTGCCCTCTCTGCGAAGCGGCGATGGTAGAAACAAAGGACGTCATCTGCTCCGTGTTTCTTGGCCCTTGCCGCCACCGTCGTCGGTGAGTCTGGTACTGCTGCCTCTGGCCCCCTGCCATCTCCGGACATTGCGCCGAGCTCCGCTGCCGCGGCTGTGGCCACGCGCCATTTATTGGCGTTGACGAGTCGCTGCGCCTCCTGGCCCAGCTCGCGGTAGTCTCATCGGGCCAACAGTGGTGAACTGGCCAGGGTCACTCTCACCGCTGACAGTAGGGTCCTGAGGAAAAGGTGGGTGAAGAGGAAGTGATCATCGTCAGAGTCTTTCAGCCTCAACAGCTTCTCCATCAGGTCCGCAGGCCTGTCGCTTTCAAATTCAGTCAGCGCAAGGAGCCCCTCTGCTCGCTCCTCCACCGAGGGGGTGAAGTACCGGATGAGTGCAGCCTTCAACGCGCCATATTTGTCGTTGTCCGGCAGCTGGTTGATCAGGCTCTGCACATGCTGGGCTGTGTGGTTGTCCAGTTTTGCAACCACATGGTAGAACTTTGTGGCGTCTACCGAAATCCTCCGGAGGTTGAACTGCGCCTCGACCGCGTTAAACCAGGAGCGCAGATTGTTCTGCCAGAAGTGCAGTAGCTGAACTGTGGCTGCATTCGTTTGGCTGGCTCCTGACGGGTCTGGCTCGGGAGAATTTCTTTCACTCATGATACGTCTTAGGGTCACCAGTGTGGAGAATGTGGAAATGACGAGGCTGAGTTTATCTCAAGAGTCAGGTTTATTCCATTCTCCAACATCATCAAAAACAGAAAGAGAAAGAAACCCCCAGACATTCGTCCCTTTATACCCCAGGACATCAAAGCACACAGTCACATTGTATTTAATCCCAAGTCACAATGCGTCTTCTCCCAGGTCTTCTCACCTCCACCTAAAGTCACTGGTGGCCAGGAAATCCCTCAAGGCCATCTCTTTGCATACAAAAGGCCACATTTCACATCCTCCTGTTATCTCTTAGGAGGCTCAGTCCTTTTGTTCATCTGAGACGTGAAGCATACAGTAAGCATACAGTAATATACATGTGAAGCATATGAAACCCACATATGTGTCCCACACCAGCAACTATAAAAACAGCATCAGGATGTTTCATCTCTACTGCACTGATGATGTCATGGAGTATGTTTAGCGCTACTGTGTAGTTGCTCTGTGTAGTTGCTCTGTGGACAAATGTATACAGCGGCCAAAAACACAGCTGTAAATTCCCTCGGTAAATAATAGGGATGGCATTTCAGCAGTAAAAACTCCATGTCGGGTGAGTAGTGCTTGTAGACAGTTTGTAAAATCTCCACATCCGTAAGTGGTTTATAAATACACCCCCACCCCTACCCCTCGTCTTACCAGAGTCTCCTGTTCTGTCTGCCCGGTGTGTTGAGTGTGTCTGTAGCTGAATAGCACTCTCTGGGACTCTGTCTGAAAGCCAGGTCACATCGAAAATTAGGGCACAGCACTCTCTTGTCTTCCGCTGGTCTTCAATCCTTGCTCTTAGTTCGTCTAGCTTATTTTCCAAAGACCAAACCTTTGCCATTAAGAGACTGGGTAGCGGTGGCCGGCTGGAGCGAGCCTTTAGCCTAACATGCAGCCCTCCTCTTTAGCCTCACCTTTGACGCCTTCGGCCCTGCCTCGGACACGCTCTTTTGGGGTCAGCATGATCATGCGGGCTCGGTGCTTCGGGGCCTTCCTGGGGGTGCTGATGGTCACCACGGCGGCGGACAATGCATTGCAGGTCAGGTGGTATAAGGCCAGTAAACTCCCTGTGGCTGCTTGACTTGGTGATATCCAGTAGTGTCTGTCGGTCGCATGTTAACAGTGCATGACCTCCATGCACTGTAGAAAGAACACCAACTATG
The DNA here is from genome assembly GCA_020510985.1 of Pholidichthys leucotaenia. Lineage (NCBI taxonomy): Eukaryota > Metazoa > Chordata > Actinopteri > Cichliformes > Pholidichthyidae > Pholidichthys > Pholidichthys leucotaenia. The sequence goes on along the minus strand of CM035840.1, from coordinate 275,163,721 downwards.
CAAAAAAGGAGAAAAGTCAGCATTTGGAAGTGGAACGAGCAAAGATGTTTGCCAACAGTGGGCGCCATCTTGCTTATAAAAAATATAGTCATAATGTGAACTAATGCATCAATCCATTTGAACCCCCTTTACTGATGATCATCTAATGATGACTTGATAAGCATCAGATAATGACAAGAGACAAGTGACTCATGATAACTGTTATCACGAGTTAGTTCAGCATCACTTCAGTATTTGAATTATATCCTTACTGTAAAGTGTTAACAAGAAAAGAAACTTGTAAGAGAAATCATGGAAAATAAACGGTGCCAGAATTGGCTGATGCTGTCCAGGATGTGTCGCCAGGGCCATGTTAATGTGCCGTTAGGCCCTTGGGCTGAATGGTTTTGTAGCGCCCCCCCCCCCAACAGAATCTCAGATTAAAAATGTGTAATAGCTATGTTTTTAATAAGGGATTATATTTATATAGCACTTTTCATGACACCTAAATACACTTTACAATGAGTCCATTATTCATTCACTCCATAGACAATGATGTGGCTATGGAGGCAGCTTACCACAGCTGCCCTGGAGCACACTGATGGAAACAGCTGCCAATCCATGCCAACGGCCTCTCTAACCACAACTGAACATTTATTCACATTCATACACCAGTGTCATGAACCATGAACACACTGGAGGCAAGGTGGGTAAAGTGTCTTGCCCAAGGACACAACAGCAAGGTGGGGGGAGTGGGATTCAAACCGCCAATCCTCCGGTTATTGGGTGACCTGGTCTACCTCCTGAGCTGCTACGGCCTCATTTTTGTTTCGCTTTGAGAAATAATGTAACTTTGAGCTAAAAAACACAACTACACTGCAAAAAGTCAAATATAAGTAAAATGAAATAAGGCTGTTTATGCTTGTTTTTTGTCTGACAAGATATTTATTCTTGCTGTGCAGTTTATGTGTAAGAAAATTTTACATGCTTTCCAATAGTTTTAACTTGTTTCACACAATTTGAGAAGTCAAATTTTCTTGCTCTGTTGACAGATAATTTTACTTAAATAAGCGGAAAAAAAAATCTGGCAATAGATAATTCTGTTTAAAATTTGAAAAAAAAAAATCTGTAAGCAAAGTAAGATTAAATTGCATAAAACAAGTAAAAACTTTTGTAAAGAAAGTAAAATCTTACAGAAAACTGCAGAACTAAAAGAAATTCTTGTCTTGTCAAAATTATCTTGTGAGAGAAAAACAAGCATAAAGCCTTGATTTAGGACATTTTATCTTCGTGAGATTTCCCTTTTTAGAGCATGACAGATGCTGCCTTTGGCATCAAGTTACATCAGTGAAGTATTCCTGATTCAAACAGCAGCAGCAATGGAAAACCTGCATAGGTGGCTGGAAACTACACTGCAAATAGCATGTCTTACCTTTTTAGAATTTTTTTTCTTCTGGCCTTCTTTAAAGAAAACTCCTTCATTTTGTCCTTTAAGTCCAACTCACGAATATCGTCATAGTCTATGGATGCATACATGATTCAGTCTACTTTTTACCAAGTTCGGAGTCCACCGTCCCAAGCATAGCTGTCTGATCTAAGCAATCATGGCATTTCTTCTCCCTTCACCCTTCTCCTCAAGGTTCTTGCTTTAATGGCCCACCTATCAACTGGGTGCAGTAATTAGCAGCCTCCTTGACTCGATGCTCCAGCTTAGAAAAATCCTTTATGTTTCAGGATTTTTGGGGTCATTTATTTTCCCTAGTTTTTCTTTCAAGAATTTTATGAGTTCCTCTAAAAAAATTTTCCAGACATTTTGACAGAGTTAATTAATTCTTACCTCTCACTGGCACTTGCATAGTCACATGTCAAAACAATTCCTCTGATAGACTATTGTTACATGGTAACCATGTGAGGCACTTGTAAATTAGATCAATCAGCAGCCACAAATGAATATCAAGTGATGGACACAGAATTTGACCAATTAACAACAATGTGATCTTTTTCATTGGCTCATGATAGGCCCTGATCTTTGTAGGCCCCTGGGCTTCAGCCCAGCCTAGCCCGTTCATTAAGGCGGCCTTGTGCATAGCCTGCTGTACTCATACTTGATTGTATTAACATGACCTCAAATAAAAAGTTCATACTGCAGCATCATATCTTCCAAAAATCTAGTAAACACTCATTAAGGGGGAAGGGGTTGTAATTGTGTTATATTTTTAAGTTGTAAAGCACTTTGTGCTACAATTTTTTAAATGAAAAGTGCTATATAAATAAAGTTTTGATTGACTGATTAATTTCCAACAGTGTGACAGCATTAGGCTGGCCAAATACAAGAACATTTTCAAATCTCAAAAATTTCAGCCATAACTGCCAGGAAAATTGTTTGGGATGCAAAGAAAAACCTTGAAATAACTTTCAAGATGCACAATAAGGAAGCACTTCAAGAAAAATAGGCTGCATGGTCGAGTCGCCAGAAGAAAGCCATTACTACGCCAATACCACAAAGCAGCCCACTTACAATACACCAAACAGCACAGAGACAAGCCTCAAAACTTCTGGAACAAAGTTATTTGGAGTGATGAGCCCAAAATTGAACTTTCTGGCCACAACCATAAACGCTACATTTGGAGAGTCAACAAGGCCTTTGATGAAAAGTACACCATCCCTACTGTGAAACACGGAGGTGGATCACTGATGTTTTGGGGATGTGTGAATTACAAAGGCACAGGGAACTTGGTCAAAATTGATGGCAAGATGAATGTCGCATGTATTCAGAAAGTACGGGAAGAAAATTTGCACTCATCAGCCCAGAAGCTGCACATGGGAGGCACTTGGGACATTCTAACATGACAATGATCCAAAAGACAAGACCAAGTCAACCTGTTGCTGACTACAGCAGAAAAAAGTGAAGGTTCTGGAGTGGCCATCTAAGTCTTCTGACCTCTATATCATTGAGCCACTTTGGGGAGATCTCAAAAGTGCAGTTCATGAAAGACAGCCCAAGAATTTACAGGAACTGGAGGCTTTTTGTCGAGAAGAATGGGTAGCTTTACCATCTGAGAAAATTAAAGTGCCTCATCCACAACTATCTCAAAAGACTTAAAGCTGTCATTGATGTTAAAGGCAGCAATACACGGTATTAAGAACTAGGGTATGTAAACTTTTGATCAGGATCCTTTGATTTGAGTTTCTGTTGTCATTATGATTTAAAAAGAGCAAAAACAATTGTTTAACAATAAATGGCTTCACCCAACCACTAACTATGAGTGAAAGAAAAGTTATTGTATTATCATTCATATTCTCTGAAAAATGGCCAAAAATCCCAAATTCCACCAGGATATGTAAACTTATGAGCACAACTGTAATTAATTTTCAACTTTTGTATAACCTAATGAGAATCTAAAATATACTGTATGTATCAAATATATACATAACAGACATAATCAATAATCCTTAGTGAAGTTGCAAATAATTTATGGTGGTGTAATTTTTTTCCAAATCGATACCAATATTGTGTAAAAACAGTACTGCATCTCCAAAAAATAGCACATCACCATTCAGATCTATATCAAATAGCTCAGCCATATTCATCAAAATTTCACACTAAAAATCTTAAAACAGCTAAATCTCTATAAAATTGTTGTACAATATGAAAATTTTGCTTTTTACATTTGAATTATTTATGAAAATTAAATTTTCAAGTTTTTGGAGGTTCATGAGTAGAATGTAAAAGAAAATCAACCTCAAATTAAGTGAGTCAACATATAACAGGAAATTATTTTGAAAAAAAAAACAACAAACAGATGTGGGCATCTTCTTTTGTGTGATTGCTGAGTGCATGGGACCGGGTCCATGGGGCAGATCTGGTAGAGCAATAGAGAAAAATAATTTAAATAAGGATTAGGACAAGCTCTGGAAAGCAGGCACAAACTGTTGATGGGATGAAAAGAACAATCTCTAAAAAACTGTCATCACAGAGTAACAGCAAACAGCATTAAAACACTACAGTATGTGAACTGCTTGACAGTTTTAGGACTACAGCAGTGCTGCAATTAGTTTGTTTGGTCTACATAATGTGAATGACAATATACTGTAGGTGGAGGAAAGAGTGAGTACAGAAATGGAATTACTTTTTATGTGTGTGTTGTGGGAAAAGGGAGGAGGGAGGAGACCCTGGGACAGACCCAGGACATGTTAGAAAGACTATGTCTCCCAGCTGGTCTGTGAACATCTTGGTGTCCTCTCTAAAGATCTGGAGGAGGTGGTTGGGGTGACCGAAGTCCGGACTTCTCTACTTAGACCACTGCCTCTTGACATTAACACCTGGCCAATGGCACCAGCAGTGGCCAGTAAGCGAGCCACTCCCACTAGCCACTTTGGTGGGTTGTAGTTTTCTCAAACAGCATCTAAAATAATAAACCAATTGCAATGTGAGATTATGAAACTACAACTCCCATAAGCACTTACTGCACACAGGGTGTGATCATTGGTCCACTGTCACCATGGACGGAGTGTGGAAAAGCCGAGGACAGTCTACTCCACAGGTTGGTCTCCCATCATTCCCCTGTTCAGCCCAGTGGAAAGAAATGTTGTGGTGGGGGGCTTCTCCTTTACAGAGTACGGAGAGGAGCCAGACTTCGCCCATGACGAACTCATTTAGCAGAACACACCTATCCCCACTCTCAGCGATCATATTACCAGGAGAACTGCCTCTGATCCCAGTGGTGAGTAGCTAAAACCTGTGCCCCCCTCCCCAGTTCCTTCCTCTGTGGTTAAACATCATGATTTTTAGAGCAAATATGCATTTTAATGGGCTGGTACAGCTTTTTTTCTTGTAAATTTCTGACCTTTCGACTGATTAGAATAGTTTGTGTAAATTTGAGACATTTTTTTTTCTTAACATGAGACTTTTTTCCAATCAGTTTTCATTTTCTTTTTCTTCTTTTTTCTGGTGAAAATAGGTTCAGTTAAATCCATCAGCAACTACTAATGATGTAGTGCAGCCATGAAGGGGTGTCCCAATTCATAGGGGTAGGGGTACAAATGAGAATTGGGACGGACCCCAAATCTACCTGCACTTCACTCTCACATTACTAATATTTTTCACCACCAGTCTACAGTATTTACTGCTGTTAATAACTAAATAGTGTCTCTCTTGCTATTTTTATGTATGTATAAGGGTCATTTACATTTAAACAGGTTGTAAATTTAGTGCAAGTAAATTTTAGCATGTGATAGTAAGATTTGATTATATTAAGCATAATTTTCCAACCACAAAATTGTAGCTAGTAATTTTGGAAAATCACTAGCCACAGTGGCTAGTGAGCAAAAAAAGTTAATGTCAACCTCTGATTGTACCTATCTACGTAGATCTCTCCTATCCTGTGTCTACAGAAGCTCTTCCACTGGTGGTGACGTTACAAGAAAAAGGGCAAGTGTCTGTGGGTCCTCTGGGCATAGTGGCCTTTGTTGAAGTGCTAATCCTTGACCATGTAGACACCCCAGCATCTGCTATTGTTTTTATAGTCTCCTGATCCCGAGAACATATATGATTAGAAATTAATTTCACATTTGGAAAAATAATCCTTAAATATGACTGGTTTGATATACCAGGTTACTCACAAAATATGTTTTTAAAAAGCATTAGTTTCCTAAATATTTCTAAAGTAGTTTATTTTTTCAATATCTTCTCCTAAACAAACACATTTTATTTCAAAATAAAGGACTTGGCTTTACAGGGCGAAAATAAGTATTGAACACGTCAACATTTTTTCTCATTAAACATATTTCTGATGGAGCCATTGACCTGAGATTTTCAGCAGATATCAGTAGCAACCCAAGTAATCCATACATACAAAGAAATCAAGGTAACTGTTCACAAAAGTTATATTTTTCCCCTTTTCCTGTCAAGCAGCTAGTTATGGAGAATAGAAATCTGCTTCCCTTATTGTGCCAAACAGCTTTGCCAAAAGGAGCTTTATAGAGTACATACACAGTATATATGTACTACATATTATTTATGAACTCCTCATGTAATAACGTTTAATAATTTATTTCAATTGTTTTATCCATGAACGACCCAGCAGTGGGGCAATTGGGGAAAAAGGGGTGGCAAGGGGGAAAGAAAAGGGAGAGGAAAAAACAGAGAAGACAAACAGACTAACAACTGAAACAAACGGAAGACAAACAGTTTCTTCAACTGAAAAGGTCTCATCACGAGTCTGGTATCTGCACCTGTTAAAGGAGAGACATGTGTGTGTGCATGTGTGTGCATGTGTGTGGGTGTGTATGAGAGCGCACGCAGAGTAAGTGCGTGCGTGTGAGTGGTTTGCCAGGAAACATACAAAGAGAGTGGCAGGTCACAGCAACACCCACCCCCGGAAACCCCGAGCAAGCAAGACAGCACCACCAACCATCACAGAGCACAAATGTCCCGAGGCCAACAAGCCCAAGGACAACCAGGCATCTGCCCCAGGAGGGACTGCCGAGTAAGGCTGGGCCACCATGCGGCCGGTGCGGTGCACCCCCACCCCTGGACAGGCAAACCTATGCCCTGCCAACTGGGCCAACGCCAGTCCCTGGACTCCAGGCACCGGAAGGCCAACACCCACTCTGCCTCCCCCTGGGCCGGAGACCGCCCTGTGCATTCAGCGTGAGCCTTCCCAGACACCCCCACAGCGGGCCCGTGCCCACCCCAGCACCACAACACACACCCCGGAAACCCCGAGCAAGCAAGACAGCACCACCAACCATCATAGAGCACAAATGTCCTGAGGCCAACAAGCCCCAGGACAACCAGGCATCCGCCCCAGGAGGGACAGCCGAGTGAGGCCGGGTCACCATGCGGCCGGTGCAGTGCACCCCCACCCCCGAATAGGCAAACCTATACCCTGCCAACTGGGTCAACGCCAGTCCCTGGGCCCCAGGCACCAGAAGGCCAGCGCCCACCTTGCTTTTCCCCGGGCCGGAGACCGGCCTGCGCCTTTAGCGCGGGCCTTTCCAGACACTCCCACAGTGGGCCCGCGCCCACCCCAGTACCATGACACCCCCCCCATGAACCTCCAGGCCCCCACGCCCAAAGAAGGTGGCAGCAAGGCACAGGGGCCCCACGGGGGGCCAGCCTCTCAGTCCAAGGAAGTCATACGGCCAGGAAGTACCAAAAGGCACCAGGAGGTGCCACCTCCTCAGTCCAGGTTCCCCCAATCAGCACACACACCCATTCCCACGCACTCACACCCTCATGCTCTTACACACACCCACCACGGCCATGGTTAAAGAAGCAGACCAGCACCACCAATGCCCACCCAGAGGAAATGACCAACGGACCACTGCAAGCACTCTGAGATGCCACCCGACATGCAAAGTGCCACACAAATCCGATGCAATACCACCATTTCCACTCATCACTCCCTCACTCTCACTTGCTCACTCACTCTCTCATTCGCTCACTCCCTTGCTCACATCTATTCATTCGGCAGCGCCCAGGGATGACAACAACATGACAAGCCCCAGGTCATCAGCCAAGCCCCAGGTCCCAAGCCCCCAGCAGAAGGAGGGCAGGAGGGGTGGGGGAAGATCCCCACCCCCACGCACAAATCGTGGTGATTGAGTGTTAGTTGTGTGGTGTGATTGTGTGCAGGTGTGTGAACTACCAAAGTGCAGTTAAAATTGGGGGGGATAATGTGTTAGGGCACCACTAGCCACTGCTACGGGCAGCGGGGCTCCCATGCCCCCAAGTCCTCAGTGTCTACCATGTAAATAAAATTGAGGTGAGGCCCCACTGTCAATAGAAAGAGGGATCCTTTTCACCAACACCATGCGGCACACTCCCACCCCAAAACCCTAAGTGTATCCAATAAGATGTATGTTCCACCCAGAATTGGGGGAGGGGCGGAAAAGGTAAGATTGGGAGGGAGGCGGTCCCAAAAAGAGCCCACCCCCCTGCCTCTCCAGAAGCCAGCTCCCAAACTGCCTCTGGAGGCCACCGACTGCCACCAGGTCTGTGCTGCACGGTGGCGCAGTGGTTAGCACTGCGGCAGCACAGTTTACCCTTGGCCGGGGGATTGTGGGGATCGTGGGATCGTGGGTTCGATCCCAGCCCCCGACCAACAGTCATCTGTGTGGAGTTTGCATGTTCTCCCCGTGTTGCGTGGGTTTACTCCGGGATTTCTCCGGTTTCCTCCCACATGCCAAAGACATGTATGTTAGGTTAATTGGCTGTTCTAAATTGTCCCTAGATATCTGTTTCCTAAAGGCCCTTAGAATAGAGGGTTAGTATTAATGAAAGCGCTTTGAGTGGTCTTTGTGACTAGAAAAGCGCTATATAAGTGCAGGTTAGTTAGTAGTTAGTTAGGTCCCATCCCAGGGTGAGGGCCAGGAAGAGCAGGACTCCAACTGCAACCCCCCAGGTCACCAGAAGGCCCACCCTACCTCTGCCACCCAACGAGGTCTTACCCTTTACATACACACTCTCCACCCATGCATGTCCACCCACAGGCACTTGTACCCACACATACACACATACATGCCTACCCTCATGTGTAGACACATACTCACCATCACGTACTGTATGTCCACCTACACCCACACACAACCTCACATGTTTACACACAATATACATCCCCACATGTTCACACACACATGCACACACCCATATCCACACCTAGACATATACAAGCAAACCCACACACACCTATACTCACATACGCATGCATACACACACTCACAGATGCGCACATATGCACACATACAAACATACACATGCACACACACGTACATATGCACACACACATACACACGCACACCCATAGGCCCTGAAGAACAGGGGGCAACCCTGGGGAGGGCATGACCCCACCGCGCAGGGATGTACCGGAGTCAGGTGTGCGCCGATGGTGCGGGCTTTTATTATGGATTTAAGCTGTTGGTATTCAAGAAACTTTTTATCACTGATGTCATACTGTGACACCAGTTCCTGGATTTGGATAAAGTTTCCACCTCAAATAAGATGGTTGAAGTTTTTTATTCCTTTCTCACACCATAGTGGAAAGTTTAACATCCTCTTTTGTTGCAGGATATCAAGATTATTCCAAATGGGTGTGAGTTTACAAGGGACAAGTGAAGACCCTGTTATTTTTAAAAACTGTCAGAGGAGCTAATGTTAATGCTTTTAAAACAGTCATGCGGCTTGATACAGGGGCTATTGAAAGGTAAGTCAGAGATATTTTGCGACCCACAGAGAGCCTCTTTAGCATCTAACCATGGGTTTCCTAGTGGAGTTGATTTTGTCCAATGAGAAACAAACTGCAGTCTATTGGGTAAGAAGTAATTTAAAAAATTTGGTAAATCTAAACCTCCACACTCCTTTGTTTTTTGAAGAGTTTTTAAACTGATCCGTGATGGTTTATCCTTCCATACAAATTTACTTACATTAGAGTCTAGAGACATAAACCAGGCCATAGATGGTTGGGTAGGAATCATTGAAAATAGATAATTGATTTTAAGAAGGACCATCATTTTAACGGCTGCGACTCTTCCCATTACTGATACAGGTAATGTCCTCCAATGCATAAGGTCATCTTGTATTGTTTTTAAAAGGGGAATATGATTTAGTCGCAATAACTCTGAGAGCCTGGGGAAATATGTATTCCTAAATATTTAACATTACCTGATGGTATTGGAATAGTGGATATATTTAAAAAATTACAATTTATAGGTAAGACTGTTGATTTTCCCCAGTTAATAGAGTAGTCTGATAGTGATGAAAATTTATCAATGAGTGCCACTGTCTGAAGAAGAGATCTTTGTGAATTCTCAAGGAAAATTAATACATCATCATCATAAAGACTTATCTTGTGTTCTTTCTCTCCTGTTTGAATACCTCTAATATCAACATTTTGTCGCATGGCTGCTGCTAATGGTTCAATAAAGATGGTAAAAAGTGAGGGAGAGAGTGGACAGCCCTGCCTGGTGCCTCTCTGAAGATTAAAACTTTGATATGTTTTATCATTTCATCATCAGCTATATAGTGTTTTAATCCAGTTTATAAAAGATGAACCAAACCCAAACTTATGTAACACCATAAAAAATAAATTTCTAATTAACACAGTCAAAGGCTTTCTTTGCATCCAGAGATAAAATTGTGGTCTTTAAGTTAGTAATCTTACAGTAATCTATTAAATTAAATAGCCTGCATGTATTATTAGTGTGCCTACCTTTGATGAAACCTGTTTGATCCAGGCGTAAAATAAACGGAGTTATCCTTTCTAGTCTTAGTGCGAGAACTTTGCAAATTATTTTTAGATCAGCATTCATAAGTGAGATGGGCTGGTAGCTGGATGGAAGCATAGGTTCTTTTTTAGGTTTAAGGTGCAGGATAATGCTAGCTGAGTTCATATTTGGAGGGATTACATGATCCTTTGTTACAAACTGAGCTTGGATATTCTCCCAAGCTCAGTCTCGTGGCTTTTCTCTGTAATTGCATAATTATTTGTTGCATTTTGTTATGCCTTTTGAGTTGTTATTCTGTCTTCTATTTTCTTTGTTTATGTTTCACTCTGTTTCGGCCATGTCTTGTTTCATTTGTAATTATTTTCTAGTCTGTATCTGAGTTTGTTTATTTCTCATATTTGTTCTGTGACTGACAGCTGTCAGGCAACACTTCCGGGTCTGCACTTTGTGTGGGCGTTGCCCGTCAGACTGCCAGTCCGACTACTCCCCTCTCATCATTACCAGCTGATTCCAATCACTACTATTATTCCCTCTTTCCCCCGCTCATGTGCACTCACACGGTTACTCATCTTGTAATAGGTTTGATCCCTATTTAAGGGCGATTGTTTTTCATGTTTGTTGTTGCTGCCTTGTCTCCACAAGGAACAATCTTCCTTGTCTCCGCCAGAGCCCTATCTCGCTCTGGCGTGCCTGTTTATAAGTTTTCTCCTCGTAATTTTTTCGCCTTATTGCACTTATGTTTGCCTTTCTTTAAAAAAAAACTCACAATCTCGCAGTCCAGCGCCTGGGATGTTTCTGCTGCCCCGTAGGGTTGAACCTGACATCTTAATTTGGTTCACCATTCTAAAGAAAGTAGGTGCCAACACAGGCCAGAATTCTTTATGGAATCCTACTGGAAAACCATCTGGTCTCGGAGCTTTATTATTTGGGATGTACTTATACTCCTCTTGGAGTTCGGACATTAAAATAGGTGAGTCCAGAGCTGCAATCTGTTTATTATTTAATCATGGTAAATTAAAATTGTCCAGAAATTAATTTATCTCGGAGTCAGATGGATTAATCTGAGATGAATAGAGGTTTTAATGAAACTTTCTGAAGGAGTTATTTATTTCTTCAGGGTCATGGGTGAGATTTCCAGTCATATTCTTAATAGAATGGATAGTTGTTTTTTCTTTATTCAATTTAAGCTGGTTAGAAAGATATCATCCCGATTTATTACTATGTTCAAACTTCTCCAGATGTAGTCTTTGTATTAAAAACTGTGTCCTTTTGTTTGTAATTTCTTTTCATTCCGGCTTTAATTTTTCCAAATTATTGAGTGCCTCTACGGCACAAGTAATCTCCAGTGATTTAATTTTCTGTTCTAAGTCCAGTACCAGTGCTTTTTCTTTTTTATTCTTATATGAACAGTAAGAGATTATTTTACCTCATATGACCACTTTTGTTGCTTCCCAGAGAACAGACAGTGATATTCCTGACACATAGTTTTCCAGATGTGATTCCCACTCTTTATTAAAGTAATTAATAAAGTCTTTGTCTTTGAGTAGTGATGTATTAAATTTCTAGTTCCTAGTTTTCCTTGTGGCTTTTTTATTTACCAATGTAACAGATACTGGATAGTGATCGCTGATAGCTTGATTTGAGCAAATTTCAGTTTCTGTGATATCGCTCACGATAAAGTTACTGGCTAAAAAAAAAGTCTCGACGAGAATATGAGTGGTGCACTGGTGAGAAGAAGGTGTATTCCCTAATAGTTGGGTGAAGAGAATGCCATTCAACGCAAAGACCAAAATTACTCATGTATTGTTAGAGTGTGTCAGTAGTCTGCCATTTCCAATAATTCCCCACTGTACTGAGCCTGTCAGTTGCAGGATTTAATACCAGGTTGACGTCTCCTCCTATTATGAGTGTGGTATCCAAGTGCTCAGAAAGAGAAGTGACAAAAGTGTGAAAATAAGATGGATCATCAACATTTGGCCCATAAACACTTACAATACATAGATCCAGATTTTGAATTGAGATTTTTTACATCAATAATCTACCTTCTGGGTCTGTTAAGGTGTTATTCACAACAAAACATATTCTTCTGTTTACCGATATAGCTACCCCCTTTTGTTTGGAATTAAAGCAGGCTGAGTACATGTGGGGAAATTCAGGGGAGGTGCATCTACAGATGACTTAAAAATATGTGTTTCCTGCAATAAGACAAAGGCTGCCTGTAGATCCTTCAGTCGATGAAAAACTTTTAACCTCTTCTCCCTGGTAATGACTCCATGTATGTTCCACGTGACAAACATTAATGTGGACATGTTTTCACTAACTGGTTTTGTGCTGGAGGCTAGCTAAGTGTGGCTATGTGTTTTGTATGTCCATAGTGTGTGTGTGTGCATATATGTCCCGTGTACAGTGTATGGCTGCGTGCAAGGGCGTAACTTTATTTCAAACCTTGGGGGGGGGGGGATCTCTGCCCATATAAGGATTTTTTTTTAAAAAAAAAATCTTTTAGTACATTGTATGGCTGCATGCAAGGGCATAACTTTATTTCAAACCTTGGGGGGGAGGGGTAAGATCTCTGCCCATATAAGGATTTTTTTTTAAATATTTTTATTATAGGACTGTCAGGTCATCAGCACAGGCAGTTGTCTCCAATGTCCTCTTTTTCATTTTTAAAGGAAAAATGATTTTTTAAGCAAAAAATTACAGTACATAGTATGTATCCTAGTGTGGAGGAAGAGCGGAAAATGATTAACTTTGCTAAAAGGACAAGGCTAATTTCCCCTTTATTTAGGCATTCCCATATTAGTAACAATTGTAAAAAATTATTTCCCTAATTTACCAAATCTGTTTTCAGCCTTGTAATAGTCTATGCCACTATGAAGCAGTAGGCCTACTTAATACCCATTATGTGTTAAATATTTCAGCACTGGCAGAAATCAAGTTTTGACTATTGTTACCTCCTTATGTGTGCCTCCTATGCCTCTCTGGCTACCTTTACCTCCTCTCCTTCTTGGTTCACCCTGCTGCTGCCACATTCTTGCTACTGATATTAAAAAAAAGGCTCAATTAATGTTCAAATGGTTTAAAAGAGGTACTTCATGGACAATTTTGGAGGATGTAATTCTGGCTAGATTTTTGTCCTTCTTCCCTCTTAATAGCATCTCAACAGTGCAATCAGTATTAACTGAGGTTAATCTAGCTGCTGAATGAGGCTTAATTACCATTATTTTAACTCATTTTATTTTGTTATTAATCAGTTGTGGTGATTAGCACATTTATTCTGACAGGAGTAATGTTTTTTCATTAATTTATGATGTCGCACTTGCCACCATGTGGCTATTTCTTACCAAGCAGATGAACTAAGGACACCACTGTGATTTAGTCAGCTAGACAGTGACAAAAGTAACATTCATCCTGCCTGCAGAGACGTTATGAACACAGCACACCACACCTTAGGTGTGCTGTTTCATTCATGAAATAACAGCAAATCTGTGAGTAGATTTGTGACTAAATCATCCTGGTATTAAAAAAAAATTACTGCGGATTCATTATCCATCTTCTACCGCTTTTTCAGAGGTCCGGGTTGCGGAGGCAGCAGTTCAAGCAGAGAAGCCCAGACTTCCCTCTCCCCAGCCATCTGCTCCAGCTCTTCAGAGAGGATACCAAGGTGTTCCCAGACCAGCTGGGAGACATAGTCTCTCCACCGAGTCCTGGGTCTGCCCCGGGGTCTCCTTCCAGTGGGATGTGCCCGAAACACCTCAAGTGGGAGGTGTCCAGGAGGCATCCTAATCAGATGCCCATACCACCTCAACTGATTCCTTTCAAAGTGGAGGAGCAGCGGTTCTACTCTGAGCCTCTCCCGGATGACTGAGCTCCTCACCCTATCTCTGAGGGTGAGTCCAACAATCCTATGGAGAAAGCTCATTTCAGCCGCTTGTATCCGCGATCTCATTCTTTCAGTCATTACCCAAAGCTCATGACCATAGGTGAGAGTAGGAACGTAGATTGACCGATAAATTGACAGCTTTGCCTTAGAATTCAGCTCCCTCTTCACCACAACATACCGGTACAACATCCGCATCACTGCAGATGCTGCTCCGATCCGTCTGTCAATCTCTCACTCCATTCTCCCCTCACTCGTGAATGAGACCCCAAGATAATTAAACTCCTCCACTTGGGGCAGGAGCCTGTCCCCAACCCAGAGAGGACAATCCACCTTTTTCCGGCTGAGGACCATGAACTCGGACTTGGAGGTGCTGATTCTCATCCCAGCCACTTCACACTCAGTCGCAAACTGTCCCAGCAAGAACTGTAGGTCATTGCTGGATGAAGCCAACAGGACAACATCATCTGCAAACAACAGAGATGAGATCCTGTGGTCACCAAGCATGACACCCTCCATTCCCTGACTGCACCTAGAAATCCTGTACATAAAAATTATGAACAGGATTGGTGACAAAGGGCAGCCCTAGCGGAGTCCAGCTCTCACTGGGAATGAGTCCGACCGAGTGTTGGCAATACAAACCAAACTCTCACAACGGTTGTACAGAGACCCAATAGCTTGTAACAACAAGCCCGATACCCCATACTCACGAAGCACCCCCCACAAAAAACCACGAGGGACGCGGTTGAATGCCTTCTCCAAGTCTACAAAACACATGTAAACTGGTTGGGCAAACTCCCATGAACCCTCGAGAATTCTCGAGAGGGTAAAGAACTGGTCCGATGTGCCACGGCCAGGACGAAAACCACATTGCTCCTCCTGAATCCGAGGTTCAACCAATGGCCAGATTCTCCTCTCCAGTACATTGGCATAGACATTCCCAGGGAGGCTGAGGAGTGTGATCCCTCTAAAGTTGGAGCATACCCTCCGGTCCCCTTTTTTGAAGAAAGGAACCACCACCCCGGTTTGCCATGCCAAAGGCACTGCCCCCAACCTCCACACAATGTTGTAGAGGCGTGTCAACCATGACAGCCCTACAACATCCAGGGCCTTGAGGTACTTAGGGCGAATCTCGTCCACCCCCGGGGCCTGACCACCAAGGAGCTTTTTAACCACCTTGGCGACTTCAGCCCCTGTGATAGGCGAGTCATCCCCCTCGTCCACAAGCACTGCTTCCTCTGTGGAAGGCGTATCAGTGGGATTGAGGAGATCCTCAAAGTATTCCTTTTACCACCAGACGATATCCCCAGTCGAAGTCCACAGCGCCCCATCCGTACCATACACAGTGTGGGAAGGGAGCTGCTTTCCCCTCCTGAGCCGCCGGACAGTTTGCCAGAATCTCTTCGAGGCTGACTGAAAGTCTTGTTCCATGGCCTCACCAAACTCCTCCCATACCCGGGTTTTTGCTTCAACACCACTCGAACTGCACTCCGCTTGGCCTGCCGGTACACCTCAGCTGCTTCGGGAGTCCCACAAGCCAACCAAGACTGATAGGTCTCCATCTTCAGCTTAATGGCCCCCCTCATCACTGGTGTCCACCACTTGGTTCGGGGGTTGCCACAACAAAATGCACCGACCACCTTGCAGCCACAGCTCTGGGCCACTGCTTCAACAGTAGAGGTGGAGAACATGGCCCATTCAGACTCCATGTCTCCAGACTCCCTCGGAATGTGGTTGAAGTTCTTCTGGAAGTGGGAGTTGAAGACCTCCCGGACAGGGGCCTCAGCCAGATGTTCCCAGCACACCCTCACTATACGTTTGGGTCTACCAGGTCTGAATGGCATCCTCCCCTGCCATCGGATCCAACTCACCACCAGGTGGTGATCAGTTGACAGCTCTGCACCTCTCTTTACCTGAGTTTCCAAGACATACGGTCACAGATCTGATGACACGATAACAAAATCGATCATCGACCTGCGACCTAGGGTGTCCTGGTGCCAAGTGCACATATGGACACCCTTATGCTTGAACATGGTGTTCATTATTGACAAACTGTGGTTAGCACAGAAATCCAATAACTGAACACCACTCGGGTTCAGATCGGGCAGGCCGTTCCTCCCAATCACCCCCCTCCAGGTTTCACTGTCGTTGCCCATATGCGCATTGAAGTCCCCCAGTAGGACAATGGAGTCTCCAAGAGAAGCACCTTCCAGCACCCCAGTCAGAGACTTCAAAAAGGGTGGGTACTCTGAAACATCACTTGGTGCATAGGGACAAATGATGGTCAGGACCCGTTTCCCAACCCGAAGGCACAGAGAAGCAACCCTTTTGTCCACCGGGGAAAACTCCAATATAGAGGCAGCAAGGTGGGGGGAAACAAGAATACCCACCCCTGCTTGTCGCCTCTCACCCAGGGCAACTCCAGAAAAGGCCGAGCTCCAGCCCCTCTCTAGGAGACTGGTTCCAGAACCGGAGCTGTGTGTTGAGGTGAGGTCAACTATATCTAGCCGGTATCTCTCAACCTCGTACACCAGCTCAGGCTCCTTCCCCACCAGAGAGGTGACATTCCACGTACCAAAAGCCAGTTTGGAAAGCTTGGCATCAGTCCGCCAAGGTCTCTGGCTTTGACCGCCACCTAATCCACATAGCACCAGACCCCCATGATCCCTCCTGCAGGTGGTGAGCCCACTGGAGGGCGGACCCATGTAACTCCTTCGGGCTGAGCCCAGCCAGGTCACATGGGTGGAAACCCGGCCACCAGACGCTAGCCATCAAGCCCCTCCCCCATGCCTGGCTCCAGGGTGGGGCCCTGGTAACCCCATACCGGGCGGGGTACACTGAAGATTCATTATCTAGACATTCATTTTTTTTACAATGACATTTAGTTTTTAAATTTAGGATTGAGGTATTTGCCCCCCCCCCAAAAAAAAATTAAATAGATAAATAAAAATAAAAATAAAAAAATGGGTAAATAACAAATTTACCAGAAAAAAAAAACATGCAAATTTAGGAGAAAATAGTATAAATTCACAAGAAGAAAGTAGGAACTTGATGATAGTCAAAAAAAAATTTAAAAAATTCAGAAATTTAAATGATTTTGCAAATATGTAAGGAAAAAGGCTTATTTTCCATGACAGAAAATGCAAATTTGAGAAAAATGCTACATTTTTGGCAAAGTGTGAATTTAAGCAAAAAGCAACATGGAGAAAATATTGCATTTTTATACAAAAAGTAGACAAATTTACAAGAAAAAAATGTCTCTGATTTAAAAGAAAATCTATAAAAGTATGACAAAAAAGTTGCACACACAAAAAAAGCACATTAGAAACATCACAGTGATACATAAAACACTGATGAAGTTTATTAAGGGAGAAATAAGATTGTACATAATATTTGCAGCCCCAAAAGTTGGTAGTGAGGACAGCTCTAACTTTAAATGGGTTTGTAATATGGTTTTAGTTGAAAAATTATATATATATATATATATATATATATATATATACTGTATATATACATACATACACACGTATATTCAGTACTGAAGTGACCATATAGGAAAAGCAACAGGCTGGAGGAGGTGACAAATGTTGCAAGAAAAAAATGCTGGAAGAAGCATTGCAACTGTTTACTTATCAAATTATTTATTTTTAAGCACTCCTTTTATTGCAAATGGACCCTTAAACACCAGCAAACTCAAAAGGTATGGTGTTAAAGTGATGAATCTTGTTATACTAGGAGCTAAGTCACGATACAGTGATGATAATAAGCCATCAATATCTCAATGTTTGAACACTGCCTAATGCTGTCTCATGGTTAAATAAAATGGGAGCTGAAAACTAGAAATGTGATTTTAAACTTAAACTTAAACTTTATTTTTATTTATTTAAGCTCAATAATTAAATTTCAAATAAATCAGTGACGCTGTATTGCAGTGCTTTTGAACTCATTTTAACACTTTATGTATATGGATAAAATTTAGAGTGCTGTATTTTCCTTAATGAGATATTTTAAAAAGTTTAGACCGATAAAATGCATCTGTTCTTTCATTCATCTATTTGGTGTTTAATTCTTATATATTCATTTAAATACTTTTTTGTGCAGTTGTGGTATTTTAACAGAAGATAGAAGCTCTGAAAGTGATCTGCAGGGAAAATAATCAACTTCTTTTAATGTGGATATTTAAGAATAGCCTTCAGAGTGATTATAAGTGAAAGTGGTAAAACTTGCTTTCTAATTGAATTTTATAATTATCAAAATCATGATATTTTAAAAATAGAGAACAATTTAAGGTTAACTTGAATTTTGTGGGAATGATAAGCAATATTTAAAGGCATTTATATTTAAGGACCAGAGGTATAGAGAGTTTGTTTGTCCTTGATCAATGTTTGGAGCTGCTAACATTTAAATGAGCACTGAAATATATGTAAATTTCACTCTAACAGCTGATGAACAAATCCATTCTGGTCACATTTCATGAATGTTTAATACAATGTAAAGCCAAAATTTGCATGAGAAGAGCTAATTGTTTCTCAGATGAGCTTAATCCTACCAGGCAGCACATTTATTCTGTGGTGTACTCCCACAGCTTTAACTCATATTAGCAAACTAGCAACCAGCTAGCATCAGACAACAATTCAACAGCTAAATCAACAATATATTTACGTCCTTTTGGACAGAGGGATTTGTCCTTTTATTTGAGAACCAACAATTTAAAATGGTTTGTTGCCCTCGTGGAGCTCTTTTCATTCTGTCTCACTTATGAGCTGCTCCTGCTGCATTGACGAGCGTCCTCACCTGCCACTGCTACAAATGACTGAATATTGACCAGAGAAGGCGTGGACTGGTCGGGCAATACCAAATCTGTGGGGTAGGTTAAATTGTTTGATTATTACCTCCGCCAAGGAGGTTATGTTTTCATCGGTGTTGGTTTGTCTGTCTGTCTGTCTGTTTGTTTGTCTGTCTGTCTGTCTGTTTGTTTGTTAGCAAGATAACTCAAAAAGTTATGGACGGATTTTATGAAATTTTCACAGATTGTCAGAAATGGGGTATCCTACAGATGATTAGATTTTGGTGGTCATCTGGATCACCGTCCAGAAGAAAACCGCCATTACGGAAAATGCGATTTTCGTAAATAACTACAGAACCACTAATCCTATCATTGGCAATCCAATTGCTAGTCATATGTTTTCATGGTCAAGGAATCTGAAAACGTACACACAAACACTGTATGGGGGGAACTGTGGCACTTGGCGGAGGTCTGCGCTCTCCGAGTGCTTTTCTAGTTAGAAATGTTACTTTTTGCTGCTGGCAAAGGAAAAAAACACAACTTCTTCACTCACTTGTAGATTTTTTTTTAATTAATTATAATTATATGATTATTGGAGGGGTTATATTGAATGGATTTGATTTTGGGGGGCTTGGAACCCCCCAACCCTCCCATAAATTACGCCTATGGCTGCATGTGCACGTGTACGTAGGTATATGTGTGTTGTGCATATAGTATATACCTATATGTGTGTGCTTAGGTGTGTGCACATGATGTCTCTGTTGCATTTGCTTGCATTTGCAAGAGAGAGTGGGGTGCATGTACTCAGTTATTTCCGATAAACCAAATGTGCGAGAGAAAGCAGACATGAAGGTTAGTAAGTTGTGAGAAGATACAGATAACATACAACAACCTAACAACATCAGCAAGATTAGCTACAACTGATGAACAAATAAACAACAACCTCAACAAAAAAGAAAAAAACATTAGACAAACGCTAACAAATTAAACAGGGTTCAATAAAAGACCTGCACACAATGACATGCTTTTTTCACATGTAGCTAAAGAAACCAACTAGAATCTATAATAGCCAGGAGGTTATGGTTTCATCCATAAGCAGCTTGCCATCTATAAACAATCTATCCACAGAGATAATTATTTGTTTACATTCTTGGATTTTTTGTTTCCTAATGGGGAAAAGCTTTCTTCTTCTTTCCATAATTTCCTGTGGAAATTGATTATTTAGAGCATAATTTGTATTCTGAAGCTGTCTGCCCTGCCTCTGTACCAGAACCTTTAGCTTGAAATGTTCAAATTTGTCAACAATGGGTCTGGTGTAGAGGATGCCTTTCACAGATGAGACTGAGTTTATTTCTCAGGATAGGTTTATTGAAGGGTTACATCCTCTATCAGTCACAGAATCTCGAAAAAAGAGAGAACAATCCTCCTTCACAGCTCTTATACTCTCCCCAAGTCACCCCCCCCCCCCAACCTACAGTCTTTTAGTAAACATACAGCCCCCGAGACTCCTTGGCGTCCCCATTGTCTCTTATCCTTCTAGCCTCCGGAGCTCCTGCTGGGACATTCTCTCCAACTTCCCTTCTCCTGCCAGACCAACTTCACACCTCCCGTAGGTCTCTGCAGGATCAGGTCCTCTTTGTCCATTAAGACGTGAAGCCTCCAAAATATGCACCGTCATGCCTACTAGGTATATGTGGGAAATATGGATACAATATATGCGCCCTAAACATGCGCCATATAACCCCCCCCCCCCAAACGTCTAAATAAGGACAAAGTACACCCCAATATGCATAGAATCATCTCATATCACACAGAACAGAAAATGGCACAACATATCACACTTCCGACTGCTTGGGCTTCAACCTCCTGCCATATCTGCTGTAAGCAGGTTTCGATCTGACTGTAGCCGTTTCTTGCATCTGTGGATTAGAGTCGTTAGTACATCCTTGTGAAGGCTTAGAACAGTGTCTCCCCGGCGGCCTGCCGCAACGGGGGGCCCTGGCTAACTGCACTTGTTCATCAGCCAAAACAAAAGCGGGTTTGAGTCTGTTAAAGCAGACTAATTCCCTCCTGTCACCCAAATCGAGCAAAAAATGTTTTTCCCCAGTTTCCAACACTCTGAACGGTCCATCATAAGGCGGCCTTAAACCTGGCCTCTGAGCGTCGTGTCTCACAAAGACAAATTCTGCGTTCTTTAAGGTCTTAGGCACAAAAACGTGTGGGAAGCTGTGATGAACTGGGCCGGGGAGGGTGTTTGATCCCGTATCGCTCTGCAGCAGCTGAGCGGGTGGGCGATTTGGTGCGGGGTTCTCTGGAAGGAATTCGCCCGGTAACCGGAGGGGTTGGGCAGAAACTAGCTCAGCCGGAGAGGCTTGCAAAGCTTCCTTAGGTGCTGAACGCAACCCTAATAAAACCCATGGAAGTTTATCAACCCAATTTGTGTTCGTGAGAGCCGCTCTGAGGGCTGCTTTCAATGACCGGTAAAAGCGTTCGCACAAACCGTTGGCCTGGGGGTTATAAGCGGTAGTGCAGTGAATTTTCACCCCCAGACTGAGTGCCATGGATGACCAGAGCTCGGAAACGAATTGGGGACCCCTGTCAGACGTTATGTCTGACGGGACTCCAAAACGCGCGACCCAAGCCGTTAAAAACGCGCGCGCAACATCTGCTGCTGTAGTTGATGCCAGGGGGACCGGTTCTGGCCAGCGCGTGGTGCGGTCCACCATGGTTAGAAGGTGTGTGAACCCCTGCGACAGCGGGAGGGGTCCCACCAAGTCGATATGCATGTGGTCGAAGCGTTTGGCCAGGATATGAAAAGGTTCTAAGGGGGCCCGCGTGTGCTTGTGTATCTTTGCTCTTTGACACGCTGCGCAGGCTGCGGCCCATTCTTTGACCTGTTTACGCAGCCCCGGCCAAACGAATTTTTCTCCCACCATTTTGATCGATGCGCGAACCCCCGGATGTGCCAGCGAATGGATTAAATCAAAAACGCGGCGGCGCCACGCAGCTGGTACCACGGGGCGGGGGCGCCCCGTGGAGACATCGCAGATTAGAGGGGGCACACCTATCTGCTGCACCCTGTGCTCCAACCTTAGCCCTGTTGGCCCAGACTGGAGCGCGCGCACATCCGCATCGCTAACCTGCTCGGCGGCCATGGCTGCATAATCTAGGCCCACGCAGACCGGGGCTGCGAGCGCTTCCGCGTTGCAAGCCTGGCCCGCGTCCACGGCCACCGTGTCTGCCCCCTGGGGGCCTGGCGTTGCAACTGCGCGCGAGAGACAATCTGCCACTACATTGTGTTTACCCGCCACATGTTGAATGTCGGTGGTAAACTCCGAAATCGCGGCCAGCTGTCTCTGCTGTCGGCCCGACCAAGGCTCTGAAATCTTGGCCATTGCAAATGTTAATGGTTTGTGGTCTAGAAACGCGGTGAAACGGCACCCTTCCAGCCAAAACTGGAAGTGGCGGATGGCCAAATGCAGGGCTAAAAGTTCCCTATCGAACGCGCTGTATTTCCGCTCGTTATCGCGCAATGTTTTGCTGAAAAACGCAAGCGGTTGCCAGCTCCCTGCTACCAGTTGCTCGACGACTGCCCCAACTGCTACGTCGGAAGCGTCCGTGGTTAGCGCCATGCGAGCTGTTGGCACCGGGTGTGCCAATAACACAGCGTTCG
The DNA here is from genome assembly GCA_020510985.1 of Pholidichthys leucotaenia. NCBI lineage: Eukaryota > Metazoa > Chordata > Actinopteri > Cichliformes > Pholidichthyidae > Pholidichthys > Pholidichthys leucotaenia. The sequence continues at coordinate 275,141,176 of CM035840.1, read as the reverse complement.
CCAGGGCCGACTTGACCTGGGAGAAAGCGCGCTCCTTTTCCGGGGACCACTCAACCTTATTTGCAGGTTTTTGCTTCTTTAGTGCCGCGTACAGTGGGTGCATGAGCTGTGCCGCGCTGGGGAGGAAATGGTTATAAAAATTGACCATCCCCAAAAATTCTTGCAATGCTTTAACTGTCTGTGGTTGGGGAAACTCCGTTATCGCGCGTACTTTATCGGGCAGCGGGACGGCTCCTTCTGGAGAAACGCGGTGTCCCAAAAAATCAATTTGCGCTACCCCGAACTGGCATTTCGCTGGGTTAATTATTAACCCATGCTCTGTCAGCCTCTGAAAAACCGTTGTGAGGTGGCGTTCGTGTTCGTCTTCGGATGTACTGGCTACTAAAATATCATCCAAATAGACGAACACGAAAGGGAGGCCGCGCAACACCGCATCCATCATACGTTGGAACGTCTGTGCGGCGCCCTTGAGGCCAAAAGGCATGCGCAAAAATTCAAAAAGCCCAAAGGGGGTTATTACTGCCGTTTTGGGTATGTCTTGAGCGCGGACTGGGACTTGGTGATAACCGCGCACCAAATCTATTTTGGAAAAGGTGCGCGCCCCCGCCAAATGTGCCGAAAAATCCTGGATGTGCGGAATCGGGTAGCGGTCGTGTGCTGAAGCATTATTTAACCTGCGGAAATCACCGCAAGGCCACCACAAGCCGTCGTCCTTAGGAACCATGTGCAGCGGTGAAGACCAAGGGCTGTTAGAGCGCCTAATGATGCCCAGTTTTTCCAAGTTGGCGAATTCCTCACGCGCGATGGCCAGTTTAGCTGGGTCCAAGCGCCGAGCTTTTGCAAAAACAGGGGGGCCAGAGGTAGTTATGAAGTGCTCGACCACGTGTTTGGCTACTGACGCTGAAAATGTTGGGACCGTGAGTGCTGGGAACTGATTGAGTAGTGCATGAAACTTACTACCCGCAGCTGTGACATTGGGATGTGCAGAAGGCGGGGCCACCCGAGCTGTACAGGAGATAGAGTGGAAAGACATTTACCATACGTCTATTAGTAAGATCAACTAATAAACCATTTGAGCACAAAAAATCAGCACCTAGCATGTTATTGCTAACTGCAGCTACAACGAAAGCCCACTTGAAGGTGCGACCGTGGAAGGACAGGAGGAGCGTCTTCTCCCCATAGGTTTTGATCATCGAGCCGTTTGCTGCTAGCACCAGGGGTCCGCTGGAAGGCGCCAGCAGGTCCGCATAGGAAGGCTTGACGAAACTCAGCTGGGAGCCTGTGTCTACCAGGAAATCCTTCCCTGAATTCGCGTCCGTCACGAAAAGCAGCTTGTTCTTCGCGCCGAGAGCAGCAGCTGCTACCGACTCTCGGTCTTGGCGTTTCCCTGGCGCTTGTATCGGCACGGTGGGATGCATCTGCGCGCCCTCTCGGCGAAACGTCGATGGTAAAAGCAGAGGGTGCCGTCCGCTCCGCTTCTCCTGGTCTCTGCCGCTGCTGACGTCAGTGGGTCCGGTGCTGCGGCCTCTGGTCTCCCCTCATCTCGCGGGGATGCGTTCAGCTCCATTGCCGCCATCGTGGCTGCGTGTCGTCTATGGGCATCGACGAGCCGCTGTGCTTCCTGGCCCAGCCCGTGGTAGTCACGGCTGTTGAGCAGCTGTGAGCTGGCCAGGGTGACTCTCACTGCTGGCGGTAGTGTTCTGAGAAAGAGGTGGGCGACGATAAAATTGTCGTCGTCTTCGCCTCTCAGGTTCATCATCCTCGCCATCAGATCTGCCGGCCTGTCTGCTTCACCTTCCATTAGCGCCAGAAGCTTCTCTGCTCGCTCTCCCTGCGAGGGGGTGAAGGCATGAATGAGGGCGGCTTTCAGTGCACCATACTTGTCATCCTGGGGCAGGTGGTTGGTCAGGCTCTCCACCCGCTGCACTGTGAGGCTGTCCAGCTTTGCGACGACATGGTAGAACCTCGTTGCGTCTGCTGAAATTCCCCGAAGGTGGAACTGCGCCTCCACAGTGGTAAACCAGGAGCGCGGGTTATGTTGCCAGAAATCGGGCAGCTGTAGTGTGGTAGCTGCGTTAACCCGGTTGACTCCTGAAGAGTCCGGTGTGGGAAGATCGTCGCCACCGGCCATAATTTGTCGTAGGTCACCAGTGTAGAGAATGCCTTTCACAGATGAGACTGAGTTTATTTCTCAGGATAGGTTTATTGAAGGGTTACATCCTCTATCAATCACAGAATCTCGAAAAAAGAGACAGAACAATCCTCCTTCACAGCTCTTATACTCTCCACAAGTCACACACCCCCAACCTACAGTCCTTTAGTAAACATACAGCCCCCGAGACTCCTTGGTGTCCCCATTGTCTCTTATCCTTCTAGCCTCCGGAGCTCCTGCTGGGACATTCTCTCCAACTTCCCTTCTCCTGCCAGACCAACTTCACACCTCCCGTAGGTCTCTGCAGGGTCAGGTCCTCTTTGTCCATTAAGACGTGAAGCCTCAAAAATATGCACCGTCATGCCTACTAGGTATATGTGGGAAATACGGATACAATATATGCGCCCTAAACATGCGCCATATAATGTAATGTAATGTAATGTAATGTACTTTATTTATATAGCCCTTTAAAACAACCCGTAGGTGACCAAAGTGCTTTACAAAAAATAAACAGCATTAAAAAGACACAGAGCATTAAAAACAAATAACATAAACAAAAACAACCTAAAAATAAAATAAAAACAAATGCCAAGACAAATATCACCACTACTGGGTATTAAAAGCCATCCTAAACAAATATGTCTTAAGTTCAGATTTAAAAAGGGTCAGGTCAGAGATAGCACGTAGGTCAGGGGGGAGATTATTCCAGAGCCTGGGGGCAGCAACAGAAAAGGCTCGGTCACCCCAATGTTTATACCTTGACCTAGGCACATCCAGCAAAAGCTGATTGGATGACCTCAAAGCTCTGCCTTGGTCACGGACAGTCAAAACCTCAGACATATAAACCGGAGCAAGGCCATTAAGAGCTTTAAAAACAAAAAGCAAAAGTTTAAAATTAATTCTAAAATGGACTGGAAGCCAATGAAGTGAAAAAAGGATCGGAGTAATGTGCTCTCGCCTAGGTGTGTTGGTCAAAAGACGGGCCGCTGCATTTTGCACAAGTTGAAGGCGGCCAAGAGAAGACTGAGAGATGCCAACATAAAGTGCATTGCAGTAATCAAGTCGAGACGTGACTAAAGCATGGATGGCTATCTCAAGATCATGACGGCTCAGGAAAGGTTTGGCTTTGGATAACAAACGTATAACGATATAACCCCCCCCCAAACGTCTAAATAAGGACAAAGTACACCCCAATATGCATAGAATCATCTCATATCACACAGAACAGAAAATGGCACAACATATCACACTTCCGACTGCTTGGGCTTCAACCTCCTGCCATATCTGCTGTAAGCAGGTTTCGATCTGACTGTAGCCGTTTCTTGCATCTGTGGATTAGAGTCGTTAGTACATCCTTGTGAAGGCTTAGAACAGTGTCTCCCCGGCGGCCTGCCGCGACGGGGGGCCCTGGCTAACTGCACTTGTTCATCAGCCAAAACAAAAGCGGGTTTGAGTCTGTTAATGCAGACTAATTCCCTCCTGTCACCCAAATCGAGCAAAAAATGTTTTTCCCCAGTTTCCAACACTCTGAACGGTCCATCATAAGGCGGCCTTAAACCTGGCCTCTGAGCGTTGTGTCTGACAAAGACAAATTCTGCGTTCTTTAAGGTCTTAGGCACAAAAACGTGTGGGACGCGCCCTAAACATGCGCCATACTGGAACGTTTGTTTTGGGGATTTTTCTGTCCAATGTGATGGACTTGGTGAAAGGTGATTTATGTCATAACGTTGGAGGGCATTTTCAGCCGTGTGGTCATGAATTCAGAGATCAGCTGTTCTGGATTTTCAATGGTTTTTTTTTCGCAATTCCAGAGAAAACCAGGTTATCTCGCATGCTGTGTGATTTCAGCTCGAGAATGGTTTCCTTCATTTTCCGGTTTTCTTTTACAACGATGTGAAGTTGTGTGGTTGGCATGTTTACTGATTTTTTTCAAGATATTGTTTTCTTCTAAGAGAGAAATGAGGTGTGCTTGCCTGATTTCCAAGCTCTCATGAACGTCCTGGAATTCTTTATGGAGCACCTCGACCAACGCAAGTCTCGCATCCATACTGGAAAGTTTACTTTCAATGGAGGAAAGAATGTCACTAACCTCTGGGCCATTCTGTGATTTCTCAGGTGTTATTATTGGTGAATCTGTGGGTCTAGATCGCTTAGTCGAGGAAAAAGGAGTGAGAGGCTTATCAGGAGAAACGCTAGGTTCCACCATGTCACAGCAGCAGTGATAAAACTCATTGACAGAGTCCTCAAGTTCCTCCAGCTCTGTTAAATAAATGGTGAAAATGATACATGAAAAAAGAAAGAAGAACAGGCTGTCAGATAGTGAATTAATGACAAGAAAAAGCTACCTGTGGAAAAGTCTGTTTATGCTTAGTCAATGCAAGTCGCCATCTTGGATTATGGTGCAACAGTCTCAAAACGTCTCACAATCACAGCATCATCACATCCAAAACAAGTAAAATTTAATAAAGTGGAATGACACAGGAAATAAGTATTGAACACATGAAGAAAAAGAGGTCCAAAAAGGCATAGAAAGCAAAGAAACCTGCTGAAATCCATCAGAATTTAGGAAGCCATCCCATCCCCCATCAGTGCAAATTAATTTCAGCTTAAAAAGGTGTTTGAATATCAAATTGTCACACCACAAAGAACTCATGATGGGTAGAAGAAAAGAGCTCTCTCTAGACCTTTGCACCTTATTGTTGCAAAACATAATGATTGCATTGGTTACAGGCGAATTTCTAAACTGCTGAATGTTTGAGTGAGCACTGTTGGAACCATCATTCGGAAGTGGAAAGAACATCCTTTTACCATAAACCGGCCACCACCAGGAGCTTCTCGCACGATTTCTGACAGAGGAGTCAAAAGAATTATCAGAAGAGTTATCCAAGAGCCAAAGACCACTCGTGGAGAGCTCCAGAAAGACCTGAAGTTAGCAGGTACTGCTGTTTCAAAGAAAACAATAAGTAATGCACTCAACCGACATGGGCTCAATGCCTGCTCACCTCACAAGACTCCATTGCTGAAAAAAAAGCATGTTGAAAGTCACTTCAAGTTTGCTGCACAACATTTGGGCAAGCTAGTAAAATACTGGGAGAATATAGTCTGGTCAGATGACACCGAAATTGAACTTTTCTGGATGCCACAACACACAGCATGTTTGGAGGAGAAATGGCACTGCACATCAGTCCCAAAACACCATACCAACAGTGAAGTTTGGAGGTTAGAGCATCATGGTGTGGGATGTTTTTTGGCACATGGTACAGGCAGACTTCATATAATTAAAGGAAAGATGAATGGACAAATGTACAGAGACATCCTTTATAAGAATCTGTTGCTATCTGCCAAGATGGTGAAGATGAAACAAGGGTGGATATTTCAGCAAGACAATGATCCCAAATACACAGCCAAGGAAACTCTGAACTAGCTCCAGAGAAGGAAAATAAAGCTGCTAGATTGGCCCAGTCAGTCACCTGACCTGAATCCAGTTGAAAATCTATGTAACGAACTGAAGATCAGAGTTCATTGAACACACCCACAGAACCTTCAAGATTTGAAGACAGTTTGTGTGGAAGAATGGGCTAAAATCACTCCTGAGCAATGCCTGCACCTAGTTTGTCCATGCAGGAGGTGTCTGGAAGCTGTTATTACCAACAAAAGCTTTTCTACTAAATGTTTAATGAATTTCACCAAGTGTGTTCAATACTTATTCCCTGTGTCATTCCACTTTATTGAATATAACTTATTTTGTGAACACAGTTGTCTTGATTTATTTGTATGTGTGGATCACTTGGGTTGTTACTGATATCTGGTGAAACTCTCAGGTCAGTGGCTCCATCAGAAATATGTTTAATGAGAAAAATTTTGACGTGTTCAATACTTATTTTCCCCGCTGTATTATGTGTGTAAAATGTTTTGATAAGAAAAAACTTACATTGGTGTGCTGTTGACTGTCTTCCTTACCGGACAGGGACAGTCCAGTGAGGAAGCGAGTCGGTGAGGAAGAATGGTTGTGGTCCTGAGCTGCTAATAGAGTCCAGACCTCATGCACAGGTGGGGTGAAGAACCTTCTGCTGACATCATCAGAATGTGTTTTTTTAATGCATCAAGGTCTGCAGTTGATCTGTGAGAACACAGTTATATTAACAATTGTCCTTTTTCTTGATTTTTACATTTAAAAATTTCCATCATACTTTCCTAAAGGTCAGATATTGATGTCCTGTCCTTAACCACCACTCGTCCATTACAGTATGAGTGAGGGCTTCAAAAGCTGTTGACCCTCTCTCCAGTCACTGTTTGGTGGAGTTGTTCTCTGGTGCCTCATCATGGCATTGTCCAAACACCCATCTGTGCATATTCACCTCATGGTGGAGGAGGTCCTTATAGAAGGTTAAAAAAAGTTATGGTTTATTACTTGGATGGCCAAAAATCCTACATAGATTTCTACATACATAATTCAACTACAACTACTCATGAAATCAAGTGACCCCTGCTGTGCAGTAACATTAGTTATTAAGAAAATAAATTATGACCTGTTTGTTCTCCTATTACACCTTGAACTGCTCAGTAAATTCTAAGACTGAACAGTTACACAATAAGGCTGATATTTTAAAAACAATTTTATTGAAAACAAACATACAATTTTTGTATGTGCTGTTGCATTCATGCATACAAATGCTGACGTATCATGAACCTGTCACACGTTGCAGCTTGGTAAAGAGCAGTTAGCTGGGTCTATTCTGTACATTGGCTGAAAATCACACACTCAGAACAATAACAATATGAACATATAAGACACTAAATTCAGTTTGTTACATGGAGCTGCTGCCCCCCACGACCCACAAGGATAAGCAGTAGATGATGAATGGAACTAGTTAGCACCATGATTAGCACTGGTCAGCTTACCTGTCCAGAGGAAAAGTGGCGACTTGGCATGATTTAGTCCTTCTAGATTATTCAGCTGATACAAGCAATCAAAAACAGAACTGAAGTTTATTTGCTCCTTTGTTTGTCGTGTCATACTTGAGAAAGATACAAAAAATGATGTCTGCCTTCAGACCATAGACTCATTCAGTCTATGCTTCAAACTCACACTTTTCTGAGTGATTCACAGTAACTGGCAACCTAAGAACCTTACATTACCTTAAAGGCATTTTCACTTTGTGATTGAGCCATTATGAATGAAATTAACTTGGAAAATGCCTGTTATGTCCATAACCAATACTATAATAATGAGGCTGAAGATGCAGTCGAACAGAACTTTATCGAGTGGAACTTTATTGAGTGGATCTATATTGGTGTTGGCTGCTACAGACAACATGCTGTCATTCCCATCTGTGCCCAAGGTTCTTCTGGGTCCCTCGGAGGTTGATGGAGGAGCCAACTCAAACAACAAGGGAGTGGCCAAGTTGAGAGAGGTGCTCACAATCCCTCCGGCGGCTGAGGAGGACGACCCAATGGCAGAGGCTGTCACTGAAGCAGAGGAGGTGCCAGCTGGCATGATGGCTGGCACAAAGGGGGGCTTCTCCAACTCCACCTCCTGCACCTCCAGCCACCAGTCTGTCAAGCTGATCAAGTTTGCGGACGACACCACCCTCATCGGGCTCATCTCCAACGGCGACGAGTCCGTCTACAGGAGAGAGGTGGCCCAGCTGGTGTCCTGGTGCAGCCACAACAACCTGCAGCTGAACGCTCTGAAGACAGTGGAGATGATCGTGGACTTCAGAAAAGTCACAGCCCCTCTGCCCCCCCTTACCCTCACAGACTCTCCCATCACCACTGCGGATTCCTTCCGCTTCCTGGGCACCACCATCACCCGGGACCTCAAGTGGGAGCCGACCATCAGCTCCCTCATCAAAAAGGCCCAGCAGAGGATGTTCTTCCTGCGGCAGCTGAGGAAGCTCAAGCTACCCACCAAGATGTTTTGTGCAGTTCTACACGGCCATCATCGAGTCCATCCTCACCACCTCCATCACCGTGTGGTACACAGGAGCCACCGCCAGGGACAGACTAAGACTGCAGCGCATTGTGCGCGCTGCTGAGAAGGTGATCGGCTGCAAGCTCCCATCCCTCCAGGACCTGTACATCTCCAGGACCCGGAGGCATGCAGGTCAGATCATAGCCGACCCTTCACACCCTGGACATGCACTGTTTGCCCCCCTCCCCTCAGGCAGAAGACTTCGGTCCATTCAGACTAAAACCTCCCGCTACATGAACAGCTTCTTCCCCTCTGCCATCAGACTGCTGAACACTAAGTGACTTATTAGAGTCTCGTGTACTACGTACAGCAGCTCAACCGGACTCATGACAATTATCACTGTTTTCTTTTTGCACTACCGACTGCACTATGTGAAACTCCACAATATCTGCTGCTTGTTAATATATTTAGAAATTGCATAGATTAGTATTACTTATTCATATTCTACCTTTTATTGCATGCATAGTTTTTTATTTGTATCTTTAGTGCTACTCCATGTTTAATGTTGCAGCATTGCACCGAGACAAATTCCTAGTTTGTGTACTACATGAACAATGGCAATAAATCTCATTCTGATTCGCTGCAGCAGCAGTCGGGCACAACGTCCGGGACTTGGCTGCCGATGAGGTGGTGGGCCTCTTCCAGCACTTAGATTCAGGATTACCCTCACGCCATGTGGTTGGCTTCTCCGAGACCCCTAGCAACTCCTGCGTCCGACGATTCCCTCCCGGGGCCGGCGGAGAGTTAAGGGAGACAGAGAGCAGGGAATGCAGAGCCATGACCGCAGCAGTTTGGGGAGCCCCAGCGGATAGCAAACTCTGGAGCGCCTCCACAGGAATCTGGTTAATCACCTCAGGAGACATTGCAAGCGAACGAAGAAGTACTTGCCTGAGCTCCTGACTGGTGATGGTGTCCGCTGCTGCCTCAGTGTCCTGCTTCGTCTTCCCGGGAGTAAGACAGGACGTCTGGAGGGAGGAGGAGGACCCAGGCTTGCGAGGTGAACGGCGGGCTCAGGTCTTCCAGGAGCGCTTCATGGAAAGTAGTGGTTGCTCTCCAACGGTCCTTCTTGTCACCTCCTTCAAGCGTTGTCGTGACTCGAAAATCAGGGTGAGGAACGGCATCAGCCTCGGGTATTTCCAAAGACCGGGGCACGTCTGGAGCACCCTGACAGCGATGTCAAACAAACAAAAATTGACCTCCGGGGAGTTGGTGGCTTGAGTCCAGGAAACAAACACCACAGCTCGATTGGTCACTCCGCACTCCTCGGGGCACAGTCCATTAACAGAAAAGTCCATGATTAGTAAGGGGGGAAAAAACACAAAAGAGAAAAAAAAAGTTCACGTACAACCTCTCCGCTGGACTTTACATTGGTCAGATCATTCTGTTATGATTTTCCCCATGCGCTATAACGCAGCGCATGGAGGAAAAGAGGAAGCCCACTCGCTGGAATAAGGTGTGCGTCGTTTTAATAGTAACACAAAATAACAGCGCAAACAATCAATAAGGAGCACGGGAAGTACTGGGGAAACTACTAAGATGCTTAACAGAACTCAGGTGAGAATAATACAGCCAGAATGTCCTTCTACGTTAACAAGTAGCACTGTACGGAGAGGGTGAAGCAGCTATTACTCACAAGGCTGGAGCAGTCTGAGTCCATCCGAGTATGAATCCAGGCAAACACAAAACCAAACTGAACAAGGTGAGACGTCACGCAGAGAGATGTGATACCAATAAACTGGCAGGGCAACAAGTCAAGCATGACGGGGGATAAATACTGGGAGCTAACCGCAGTGTAGGAAAATGATCCGACAATCTCTTCCCACAGAAATAGGGCTTAACCCTTTGAGTGTGTATGGCGCACTTCTGCACCTGTCAGCTGATCAGTCTAAACAAAGCCTGTACAGCTGAATAGAGTGTGAAATGTACACACCTTTTAACACTACTTGGTGGCTGAGAGGTGTGGCTTTTCACTTACCGTGAGAACTGGAAATGTTCCAATTCAATAAGTAGGTCAAATCAGCATTTGAAGCCCGCCCCCTTTCATTCTGCTGTTTGACACGGAGGAAACAGGATGACGAGGAAAACGCTCTCAGCTGAAGAGGTTTTAGTGTTGGTATTCGCCGCTCCTGGTTCAGAGGAAGAGCTTAGCCCTAGTTCGTCATCTGAGTTAGAGTCCAGCTCTGAATATGTGCCTTCGGACAATGGTGCAAGCAGTTCTTGTGAAAGTGGAGACGGATATCTTGCGCGCGAAGCTGCAGCTGCGTTTTCTGTGCCCAGCTGTGCTCAAAATGGCACAGGAGCCTCGTCTGCAGATTGTTCTGCTTCTGCAGATTGTTCTGCAAACCGTAGTCACAGAGCGAAAAGGTCCAGAGCAGCCCGTGGGCAACATTTGGCTGGGCAAGAGCGCACTGCCGGTGCTCATCGACATGCGCCACATGTGCGCGCTGGCAGGAGAATAGGTAGTGGCGATGCGGCGGGAAGTTTGGACATTGATGGCTGGGAGCTTCTTAGAGATGAAGAAGTTTATCAACCATGGCTGAAAGCATTTGAACAGCCAGTTGGATATTGTGGAGAAAAGGACCTGTCATCTGCGCCCACCACTGATTTTGTGTCACTTTTTTGGACTCCGGAATTCTGGATGCTTGTGACCGACGAATCAAATAGGTACATATTTGTTGCATAAACTGTGTTTCATTTGCTTCATTTTAGTTTAGTGTGAAACAAATGTGCCATGAGATTGGTGTTTTTTTAAATGATTTTTAGTAAATTTGTCAATGATGGGACAAAACGCCATGTGGTGACAGTGTGTGAAACAAAAATTGTCCATCCATCCATCTTCTACCACTTTTCCGGAGCAGTAATTAGGTCCAATTATGCACAATGCATGGATGCAAGTTCGCCTGGCAGACACTTGGGTACCTCTGCAACACTTTTATAATTGGTACTTTGCATCTAACTGTAATTCTGAAGCTATAGTGTTATAATAAAATTTGGATTGTTGCAATATGCAGATTAGGTCCAATTATGCACAATGCATGGATGTAAGTTCACTTGGCACACAATTGGGTTCCTCTGCAACATTTTTGTAATTGGGACTTTGCATCTAACTATTACCGTTCTGGAGATGTAGTGTTGTAAAATTTGGATTGTCGCAATATGCAAATTAGGTCCAATTATGCACAATGCGTGGATGCAGGTTCACCTGGCAGACACTTGGGTTCCTCTGCAACATTTTTGTAATTGGGACTTTGCCTCTAATTATTACCGTTCTGAAGCTATTGTCATTTGAAAATTTGAGGTCAAGCTCTGCGTTTTCCTGACAAAAATTCTACACGCTCAAAGGGTAAATAATACCAATCCTAATGAGGAACGAGATTGCCTGCGTGTGTGACGAGAAATCCGATAATCACACACAGCTGATCACTTTGACAGGAGAGGGAGGCGTGGCTGAGCTGTCAAAGGGCCGAAAGGACCCCAGGGCTCTAAGAGAGCACCTGACGAAAAATAAACAGCAAAAAGTAGACAAATCGAGTAGGCAGCCACCGCGTCACAGAACTGGGCCAGCATATCAACCCCAGTTCGTGACAGGTTTGTGTGTAAGCCAAGAGCCACTTTTGGTGAAAATTGCAGCACAGTCTGTCCATTAGTTTTGGAGTATTCTTGCTAACACACTGTGGGAAGATAAGAGCCTTGATGGAGGTATGTATTCTCAGATCTTCACCAAAATGTTATGGGTTCCTCTCCAGCCCAAGAACCACCTCTGGTGAAAATTTCATCCAAATCCATCCAGTGGTTTTTGTGTAATCCTGCTGCACAAATACAAACAAGGTGGACTCACCCTTGGTGGAGGTATACACTCTCAGATTGTCACCAAACTATTAGTTTCATCCTTCAGCCAAAGGCCACCTTTGGTGAAAATTTCATCTAAATCTGTCCAGTAGTTTTTGCACAATCCTGTTGAGAGACAAACAAACCAATAACCAACCAACACGGATGAAAACATTACCTCCTTGGCAGAGGTAATGAGCAACTTGCCTTGTTGTTCAGGAGAAGTAGATTGGTAAGACTCCTCTAGTGCACTTGTTTGAAGGAAAGTGTGCCTCTGATTGAACATTTTGTCAAAATAAACCCTGTAAAATGAAGAGTTACGTAGCAGAGGTTGTAGTGCTGTGACATCACATGAAAGAACAGGAAGTACTGTATATAAGTATTTACATAAGCCTCTGCAGACTGACACAATTATTTCACCAACGTCTCACCTGGAAGTTACACAAACTCTCATTGGTCTCACACATTACCAGGCATGCACATGCCACAGTGGAATTCCACTTCCACCCAACAAAAAGGACATCCCTCCTTAGTTTTCAAACTCTTAGGAACACTCTGAGAAGGACTGAAACTTCAGACATCATTTAATTGTTCACTTGTCTGAATGGCTTGTTTACCCATGCATAACCTTTTGAACTAACAGTACATGCCAAAGGAGACGCAAAATGGATTCATATCTACTCCAGAGTTGAGGCGTCCATGGCTGGTACAGATACACACTACGTTTCAATGCTGAGGCCCTCAGGCAGCAGTGTTGGCACCAAATTGACAAAGCAACTAGATGTGACAGGAGGAGTCATAAAATTGCATTTTGTAACATCCGTGTTTTCTCCCCCCTCTCTTGTCCCGCCGCACTTCAAAAATTAGATTATTGTTCAATTTAAAGCAATATGATTTATCACTAGATTCGTGTTACCCACTCGTTGAGTTAAGATGGAAGAGGATGAAGCCAGGAGCCTGTGGGGACAGAACATGCAGGTTTGATGTGGTTGTAGTCACTGTACTGCTCTGCAATTTCTGTCTTGTCTTTGACAAATAGTCATCTTCATGACTCTGTGGCTGTACAATATATTATCAGGGTTGATATTTTTATCATTGTAATTCTGGGTAAATTGTGGCTTTCAGGTACATCATTTTCCATTTTTTTCCCTAGCCATAATAAGGTAAGTGATGACTGCAGTCAAGCCATAATGAAAGCAGCATGTGCACAATCATTTTTAGAGAGATTGAAATGTTAGCCATTGGCATCAGATGTGCTCACAATCTGGAAGACATTCATGTGATATGCCACACCACAATTGTGCATGCATTCATTATAATGGAATAATTGTTGCTTCCTAGGGAATAGACCATGAAACCCCAAAGGCTTTGCAGGGATTCGGCAGATCTCTTCTTTACAGGACACTCTGGCTCCTAAGCCCAGGCTTTTTTGATTGCATGAGAAAGAGACAGTCCTCCAGCGAAGATGAAATGTATCAATGATACTCCAGCTCCCCCCCATCCCTAATTTCATGGGTGCTACAGTGGAGTGAAGATTGCAAAGGCTCTGTGAAGCATGAAGCCCTGGCTGGATACTAGGTCAGCTAACAATCTGACACCACAGAGATACAAGAGCACCAAGTCTCACACTGGTCCACACCTACTGCCCAGCAAACTGCGAGATAATGTGCTGTAATTGAAAACACTGAACTGAAGCATCTTTCAAGCTGCTTAATAGTTTCACCCATATCATTGCCCATCTTTCAAATTTCCTTTTCCAATTACGTCTCAAGGGAAGCTGCCCAAGCATGCAAAATATCATGTGGTGCATGTCTTTGCATTACTTAAACATCTCATGGTGTTAAAGGGCGAGACCTCCTGCCTTCGGTGATGAATTCTAGCAAAGTCTGATCATGTAAATAATGTGTTCTTTATGCAAATCCACATCCACTTAATAGCTGCTGATTGCTGTGTTATTACTGATTGTTGGTGTGAAACGTGATGGCAGTAAAATGCTGCAGTGTGCTCTGCCACAGCTACCTCGGAACGTGCCGGAGCTGGTACATTTTCCAGCATTAGTAGCACAAGCACTACTAAAAAAGAACAATGTGAGGGATACGGTGTCCACACATTTGCCTGGCTCAGAGACAAAGAACAAAGCCATTTCCTTTCTGCGGTAGGATTCTTCATGGCTCCAAGCAGGCATGAGAGGGATGAAGTAACATTTTGGCTGCTCAATTAATTTTAAAGGCTTTTACACTATTAAGCACAATTTATCCCACGGCTAGTATACCCTCCCTTTCTCTTTTTTGTTTCTCTTTGATATTTTTGTGCACTAGCAAAATTCTTGCATTTAAATGATGTGTATTAAAATGCTGGTTGAGTGCATGCTAGTATCATTTTCTGTAACTTCTCTGCTGTGACTGGAAGCAGCACCACTGCAGCTGCTGCTATATTACTCATTATCATTATGAAAATCATCATGACAAGTGTAGTCAATCGCATTACTCAGTTGAAACACTTCGGAACTTTAAAGCATTAAAACGAAATTCTAATGCCATTCATGAATTGTCCCATTTAGATTTTAGAGACACTCTAAATACTTAATATCAGATCACAGCATTTTTTATCAAGTAGCAACCTTTTTGGAATAAAAAGCAAGTCAATCTGGAATTTCCAGAAAATGCAGTTTCACAAATTGCCACTTGTGTCTGGTTCTAAAGGGGATGCAATCCCCATATCGCCCCTGTTGAAATAAATAGCTTTTTGACTAATGCCTGCAGCTGTAGCCTATCACTGTATGATATATGTCACCTCCATCACAGTAGTTGAGTTTCTGAACTGGACCTCTCCAGATTGGTTTAAAAAAAAAATCAGACAAAGTGTGCTATGCTAAACAACTCCTCTAAGAATTTATTTTTCAAGATAAGCACAAACATGTATATATTGTGACGGTTGCCCACTTTCCCTGAGAGGGGTTTGCAGGCCACGTTCTCTTGTTTTTCAGGTGATCAGCTGATTGATGGCGATTGGCGGCGCGTGTGGATGGCGGGCTTAATAAAAGATGAGCTGTCAGAATCAGCTGAGAGGACTGTCGTCTGTGGGCATTCATGGCTGCTCTCCTCTCCTGGGCACACCGCACCTTTTCGCTGCTTTAGTTTATTGCCGTCTTTTTGCATCTTTTGTAAATAAACACTTTTCACTTTTAATAAATCCACACGCATCCTCTTTATTTGTTATGACCTCAAGCCGGGGTCATAACAAATTGGGGGCTCGTCTGGGATGACACCTGCACCACTTCCTTAAGGAGGGAGGTGTTGCGTATCCCTCCTCCATAAGAAATTAGTTAGTGGTGCAGTTTCCTACAGGGTCAAAATGGACTTGAGATCCCAAGTTAAATAGGCAATTCTGGCCTTGGCCCAGTTGGGGTCGTAACAATATAAATATAGCAGGAGGGCCTCCAGACCAAGCCCCTCCTGCGGGCCAGGGAGGAGACAGAGGTGGGCATGGGGAGGAAAGAAAAGTGTGGTGCAGATCTGAAAGACTGGAGCGTTCCCTTCTTGGCTTAAGCATTTGTGGTCTCTCACAGAGGAAAAAAAAACCTATAAGTGTTCATTTAAATTTTCTTGTGTAACGTTTAAAAATGGTAATAACATTCCTATAAAATCAAGGCGACTAAATGTCAGACTGCAGCGACTGTGTGGATTTTGGTCCCCACAGAGCTTCACATCCTCAGGCTTCCATTCCCTGCTCCAACTGCCACGGGGGTCACTAACAGAATGTGACGGTGATAACAGACAGTGTCCACGGATATGTTTAAAGTATTCATTTATGAATTTATTAAAAAAAATAAAGGCCTTACTTGTCCTCAAAATGTCAATCCTTAATTCTGACTTTCAAAGGTTTTAATTATGTCATCTTCAAGCTTTTTAACATTGGGGGAACTAAAATAAGCAGAATAAACAGCAGTCATTAAATATTAAATCTTTTTACATATTTTCAGGCAAATTTGGAGCTTTTTTTCCTCATAAATTTGTGACCACAATTCAGGAATATTTTCAAATGTTTTTGTTTGCAGTAATATATTTAATTTAGTTTCCATTTGTTTGTTTTTTTTAAACCTAAAAAATGGCCGTTTGCAGCCATCTTGTCTCTAACATTACGTGTCTGACATGCACACTCTGCTCCCAGACTGGAGGCTGTAATCTCAGGACTCAGAGGGAGCAGAGGAGCGACAGAATGTCAGCAGTGTCAAAAGCTGCTTCTTGGCTTATCCTGTGTGTTAATGGATTGGTTTTTATTTTTTTATTGCTCCCTGATACTGATGCAGTCATTTTGCCTGGATCGAACATGACACCGAGACTAAATATTGGATCGGCCCGTCTCTAATTTTTACTAACTTCCACCACTTTCACTCTGGGCAGCTTGGTGGTGCAGTGGTTAGCACTGTGGCAGCACGGCAAGGAGGTTGTGGATTCAATCCCAGCTCTGGCCAGTGGTGACCCTTCTGTATGATGTTTGCATGCCCTTCCTGTGTCTGCATGGGTTTTTGCCAGGTACTCCGGTTTCCTCCCACAGTCCAAAGACATGCACGTTAGATTAATTGGCATCAACTGGGGATAAATTGTCTTTAGGAGTGAATGGTTATCTGTCTCTCTGCGATGGACTCGCGATCTGCCTAGAGTGTACCCTGCCTCTAACCTAAAAGATGCAGGGATACCGCCCACCCCCCCATACACAACAACCCGAAAAGGATTAAACAGTTGAAGATGAATGCATATATAAATATTTGTGGTGTAAGCAGATTAAAAATTTGTGATTAATCTCCAAAACTGATGATTAATCATGATTTAATCTTTAGAATGTACCTCAAACTTGTGTCATTTTTCAAGTTCTGCATACTCATGTTAACGTGGGAGTGGAGAAATGTGCTCGCTTTCTGCAACTGCAAATTTATTTAAAACTTTCAACATGTCAAAAATGACAACTATCCACAATATTCTCAAAAAAACCTCATGAGTATTGCAGAAATGCTGCATGTTCAATCAGCTTGTGAGCACTTTAGCATTGTTACACTAGCTGTTATTTGTGTAAATGCACACACCACCCAGGCAGATTTACCAATCAGCTCCTATCTTCTGTCTAGCTGGGAAGTTGTTAGCCCCTGTGGAGGGCATGCAGTGGAACAGAACTCGTGACAGTTACAGGACAGGACGTAGTTACACAGCACTGAGTAGCAAAAACACGTGGCAGCTTTTGTTTGTATGCAGCAAAACATAACAATCACACACAATATGCAGTCACAGCAGTACAGAGAGTGCATTTTTTTTAACATTAGATGTTAATACCACACTATTTTTTGACTGTCGTGATGTGTGGGTAAAGAATAAGGAGCACACATAAGCCTTAAATCATTTATCTATTTTTTTTTTATCAATAATGCAAAATGGAATGATGAGAAGGTGTCTCAGCAGTGCAAGCAGGCACTCTGTACTGCTGTGACTGAATACTATGTTGTGTTGTACTGCATGCAAACTAATGCTGCCATTCATTTTTGCCACTTTTGTTTTGTACCATGACTTCTCCTCTGTGATATTACGCTCATATCCTCTTTATGCTAATGGAAGCATATGTTGCAATTAGCATGTCTCCATTAAAATAATGGCTTAGCAGTTTCTCATCTCCCTTTTCTATGTTAGTTCCAGAAGTATATGGTCCAGTTTGTTTTTTTTACGGAGCACACATTTGCGAACAGAATTGATGGAAGCAGTGTTCACCCGGGATTAGTGTTTAGCTTAGCTATTAGAATTCTCGACAGCCGCCCTTCCGCCTCTCCTCCCTTCTCCGTCGGCCTCTTCCCTTCTCTTCTTCTTCTTCTTCTTTTAGATGTGATTGGCAGTTGGCAACCAGCTTACAGGTGCATTACCGCCACGTACTTCACTCTATATCATCACTCTGTCTTTGGCCGAGTCTCCAGCATTCAGGTCAGGATTGAGCATTGATGCGGTCCCTATGTCCACATAATATGACAGTGACACTCCAGCAAACTGATTTCAACACCCAGAATTAAATAAAATGAGGAGTTTGTGCCATAATATGGGCTACATGAGTCTCTGTTTTGAGTCACACCATCGACTGTCTGATGGAAACAGTACCTGCATTTTTGCTCCACCACAAGTTGTGCTTTTTTTGTTCCGGTAGTTCCATTAATAGATTAAAAAATATTAACACTAATCAATGTCCCCACGGCACTTCCTGTTATAGCGGTACTTAAAACGTGCAATAGTTCCCCCCAGACAATCTTTAGCACGTCACACAATCAAGATCGTCATTTTTTTTTCATTCTGGATGTTCAAATCAATTTGCTGGAGTACTGATGTAATGCAGTGTAATACAATGTGTGCATTTGGCTGGTAGATTATATTTCATTAGACAGAATGAGCAACAATGGTAAATGTGGTGGTTAGTGATACGGGAGCTCTACAGGGGACTGTACTTTCTCCTTTTCTCTTCACCTTATATACCACCAACTTTCATTACAACACTGAGTCATGTCACCTGTGACATGGTTTACCAACCCAGAGAGCATACTCAGACTCAAGAGTAGATACAATTATCTTTATTATGTTCTGTGTGTGTGTGTGTGTGTGTGTGATAGTGTAGCAGCCGGGGGCGAGCAGAGCACCGTGCAACCTGGCAACCCTTTGGACAAGCAGAGACAGGGAGAGTTAGTGTTGGACCCCTGAGGGGATGTACAGAATAGTCCAGTGCTTACTGTTTGCAGAGATGGCTTTGGGTTCAGGTTCAGCTTGGAGGCTCCTTCCAGGAGGACAGCCCCCGCTGTCCCGGTTGCAGCTGGAGGTGATAGGAGAGTTCAGGGAATGTGCAGTGCAGCTCAGTCCGCCGCCAGGAGAGAGAGAGGTCCGCCGCCACGGATCTCCACCTGTGCACAGGGGACGAGCGTAGACAATGATGAATAGAACGAGGGCTTACTTGGTGTAGAGGTGATGATCCTTCCTGATGACGGATAACAGGAGATGAGGTTCACAGACGAGAGTAGGCTGTGGCAAGGAGGTTCTATGAAGAGGACGAAGGCAAGTGTAGGTCTCATCCGACCATGGAGACAGACAACTCCGCGCTGATCGGAGGGCAGAGTGGTCTAAATAGCCCCGGCAGCGATGGAGAGCAGGTGTGCGTGCAGCTGAGGATAATAAGCAGACAGAGCGAGCCATCACAGTACTCCCCCCACTACGAGGCGCCTCTCGGCGGCCGATCCAGCCTACCTGGGTGCATCCGGTGGAAGTCCCTGATGAGTTGATTGTCCAACATGAAGGAAGGGCACACCCAGGACCTCCATTCCTGGCCATAACCCTCCCAGTCCACCAGCTACTGCATGCCGCGACCCCGGCGGAGGACGTCCAGGATGGCATTGACCCTCCACACCGGGTCGCCGTCGATCACCACTGGTGGAGGTGGAGACCTGGGAGGGGGACACAGAGGGCTGTAACAGAAAGGCTTGACCTGCGAGACATGAAAGATTGGACAGTTGGGGGGGGGGGGGGAGCTAGGCGCACAGCCACAGGGTTGACAATACGGGTTATGGTGAAAGGCCCAATAAACTGCTGAGACAGTTTCCTCGCCTCCGCCTTGAGGTTAATGTGTTGGGTTGACAGCCATACCTGCTGACCTACCCGGTAGGGAGGGGCCGGCGTCCTGCAACGATTGCCGGTCTTAGTGTTGTGCTCCGCCATGCGCCGCAGTAGGATCCGGGTCGTTCTCCACAGCCGGCGACAGCGCCTCAGGTGGGCTCAAACGGAAGGGACAGTGATGTCCCCCTCAGAGTCTGATGTCCCCCAGAGAGTCTTTGAGTGGGAACATGCTGATCGCTGAAGAGACGGTGGTATTGTGAGCATACTTGATCCCGTGGGAGGTGGGTGCTCCATGACTCTGGGTTGGCGGTGGCGACGCACCGCAGCGCAGCCTCCAATTCCTCGTTCACCCGCTCACACTGTCTATTACTCTGCGGGTGGTATCCTGAAGACAGGCTCACTGTAGCCCCAAGGGCATTGCAAAACGACCTCCACACCTGAGAAATAAACTGGGGCCCCCGGTTGGAGACGATGTCCAGGGGAACACCATGCAATCTCACCACATGCTGAACAAGAAGATCCGCCATCTCCCTCGCCGTAGGCAGCCCCTGTAGGGGAATGAAGTGGGCAGCCTTTGAAAGCCTGTCTACGATGGTGAGGATGACGGTGTGGTAGTTAGAAGGTGGGAGACCAGTAACAAAGTCCAAAGCCACATGGGACCAGGGCCTGCCGGGGGTGGTGAGTGGGTTGAGCAGACCGGCCGGAGGAGAGGAGGACGTCTTTCCGGCGGCGCACTGGGGGCAGGCGCGGATGTACTCTCCGACGTCCTTCTGGAGCGAAGGCCACCAAAATGTCCTCTGAAGGAACGCCACTGTGCGAGCCCTCCTGGGTGGCACGACAGTCTGGAAGAGTGGGCCCAATGGATCACCTTGCCCTGAATGGCAGATGGGACAAACAGCCTCCCCGCTGGCCCCCCACCCGGGTCTGCCTTGGCCTCCTGGGCTCTCAGGACCTTTTCTTTGATCCCCCACGAGAGGGCGCCCACGATGCACGGCAGGGGAAGGATAGGATGCTCCGACACTTCCACAGCATCTGAGACAAACTGTCTGGACAGGGCATCCGGCTTGGTATTCTTGGACCTGGGGCGGTAGGTGATGGTGAAATCGAAGCGTCCGAAAAACAGGGACCAGCAGGCCTGGCGTGCATTCAGGCGCTTGGTCGTCCTGAGGTACTCCAGATTCTTGTGGTCCATCCAGATGACGAACGACTGCGAGGCCCCTTCCAGCCAATGGTGCCACTCCTCCAGCACGAGCTTGACCGCCAGGAGCTCCTTGTCACCGATGTCATAATTTCTCTCTGCCGGAGATAGACAACGGGAGAAGAACGCACAGGGGGGGATCTTGCCATCAACCGGGGAGCGCTGGAACAGCGCAGCTCCAACTCCTGAGTCCGAGGCGTCCACCTCAACCAGGCATTGAAGGTCGGGATCCAACTGTGCCAAAATGGGAGAGGAAGAAAATTTAGACTTGAGCTCAGTGAAGGCCACTTCAGCCTCCTCCATTCACCGGAAGGGCACCTTGGAGGATGTGAGGTGGGTCAGGGGAAGAGCAATAATACTATAATTCTTGATGAAGCGACGGTAGAAATTAGCGAACCCCAGAAGCTGCTGGAGCTGCTTCCTGGAGGAAGGAGTGGGTCAATCTACCACCGCTTTTACTTTGTCAGGGTCCGGGATGATTTCATTGTGGGAGATGATGAATCCAAGGAATGACATCTTGGAGGCATGGAACTCACGTTTCTCGGCCTTAACAAAGAGCTTGTTCTCCAGGAGCCGCTGCAAGACTCGCCTCACGTGCACCCGATGCTCATCCAAGGACTGAGAAAAAATCAGAATGTCATCCAAATAGACAAAGATGAATGAGCCCAAAAAGTCCCTCAGCACATCATTAATGAGGCACTGGAATATGGCAGGGGCGTTGGTCAGCCCAAACGGCATCACCAGGTACTTGAAATGCCCGCTAGGGGTCCGGAAGCCTGTTTTCCATTCATCAGCCTCCCGGATCCACACCAGATGGTAAGCATTGTGGAGGTCCAGCTTGGTGAACCAAGAGGCCCCCCGGAGGGAATCGAACGCCATATTAATCAAGGGGAGTGTGTATTTGTCCTTGATGGTGACATTATTCAATTCTCAAAAGTCAATACACGGCCTCAGTGAGCCATCTTTCTTGCCCACAAAAAACAAAAAAACGCCCCCATGGCTGAGTTTAACGACTCCTTAATATAGGTTTCCATAGCCTCCCGCTCTGGTGCTGACAGGCTGTAAAGTCGACTCAACGGCAGCAGGGCTCCAGCACGGAGATTGATCGCACAGTCGTATGGGCGGTGAGGGGAGAGATAGAGCCTGGGTCTTACTGAAGGCAGCCCCCAAGTCGTGATACTCCGGAGGGACCTTGGACAAGTTGAGAGGGGAGGTGCTGGGGGCACCCAGGGGCACGGACGGCGAGCAAGCAGCAGACTGCAGGCAGGCACTGAGGCAGAATGAGCTCCACAAAACCACGCTCCCAGAGCACCAGTCAATTGATGGGTTATGTAGCCGGAGCCAGGGATAGCCGAGGATAACCGGGGATGAGGAAACCGGCAGCACAAATAACCTTAGCTCCTCCCGATGATGACCAGACACAGTGACTGACACCGGGGCGGTCTGTTGGGACACTACAGCAAGAGGGGCCTTAAACAGGACAATGAGTCTGAGTGAGGTCTTCAATGGTTGAGAGCCCCAGCTGGGTTGCCAGTTCCCCCGAAATGAATCTCTGCTTAGCCCCGAATCAATCCAGGCGTGTGTGGCTATCTCAGTCTGGTTGTGAATGAAGTGGATTGGTAGGAGAAATCTAGAGAGGGGACTTGATAAGATAAGCCTTTATTAGTCCCACAATGGGGAAATTCCAGGATTGCAACAGCACAGGGATAGCAACACTCAGAGCAACAATCAGAAGGCAAGAGAAAAAAAAACAAAAAACAAGAGCAGCAAGTATATATATATATATATATATATATGTAGACACACAGTGCGGAGCATTGTAGCTAGATGGGATAGATATATAAATATATAAACACAGTGCGGAGCATTGTAGCTGGATGGAATAAATATATGAGTATATAAACACACAGTGTGGAGCATTGTAGCTAGATGGAATAAATATGTAAATATATAAACACACACAGTGCGGAGCATTGTAGCTAGATGGAATAATATGTAGATATATAAACACAGTGCGGAGCATTGATAGCTAGATGGAATAGATATATGAATATATAAACACACAGTGCAGAGCATTGTAGCTAGATGGAATAAATATGTAAGATAAGATAAGATAAGATAAGATAAGCCTTTATTAGTCCCACAATGGGGAAATTCCAGGACTGCAACAGCACAGGGATAGCAACACTCAGAGCAACAATCAGAAGGCAAGAAAAAACAAGAACAGCTAGTAAACATATGTACATATTACTATAAATATATATATATATATATAGACACACAGTGCGGAGCATTATGGTTGGTGAATGTGCAGCAGAAAGTCTAAGCTCTCTCTCCGCAGATGTAGATATATAAACACACACAGTGCGGAGCATTGTAGCTAGATGGAATAAATATGTAAATATATAAACACACACAGTGCGGAGCATTGTAGCTAGATGGAATGAAACAGCACAACCGTCTACTTAGTTATCCTACATGGTATGATTATGCACCCATACATATTCTCACCCTCCATAGCGACCGGTATTTTCCTAGTTGTATGCCGGAGGGGACCATTGTGTAAGTCTATTGCGTCTTTTGCATTCAAAACTATTAGGTTGTCATGTCTTTTTGCTATCTCTGCGAGCAGCCCTGCTTAGGTTGTACAGTCTGACAGCCGTAGGTAGGAAGGACCTGCGAAACCTCTCGGTTGCGCACCTAGGATGATGTAGTCTGCTGCTAAATGAGCTCCTCAGTGCATTCAGTATGTCCTGCATAGGGTGGAACTCGGACTCCAGCAGAGATGACAGTTTAGCCACCATCCTTCTCTCTCCTATCTCCTCCACTGGGTCAAGGCACTGCCCCAGGACAGAGCTAGCTTTTGTTCAGTCTCTTCCTATCGGCTGCTGTAATGCCACTGCCCCAGCAGACCACTCCAAAAGTGATGGCTGATGCCACCACCGTGTCATAGAATGTCTTCAGCAGCACCCCTTGTACACCAAAAGACCTGAGTCTCCTCAGTAGGAACAGCCTGCGCTGTCCCTTCTTGTAGAGTGCGTCAGTATTGTGTGACCAGTCTAGTTTATTGTTCAGATGAACACCCAGGTACTTATAGGATGTCACCATCTCGATGTCTGTTCCCTGTATATTTACTGGTGCTGTGAGGGGTTGTCCTTGCCTGCGGCAGTCCACCACCAGCTCCTTAGTTTTCCTCGCATTGATCTGGAGGCAGTTCCGATGGCACCAGTCTACGAAGTCCTGGATAAGCCCTCTGTACTCAGCTTCATCTCCGTTGGACATGAGGCCAACGATCGCAGAGTCATCAGAGAACTTCTGTAGATGGCAGTGTGTTGTGTTGTGTGAGAAGTCCGCAGTATAAAGGGTGAACAGGAAGGGAGCCAAAACCGTTCCCTGGGGGGCCCCCGTTCTACCGATGATCGTGTCAGACACACAGTCCCGGGTTCTCACAAACTGAGGCCGGTTAGTGAGGTAGTCCAGGATCCATGATGACAGGTGCTGGTCCACCCCTGCGCACAGCAGCTTGTCCGTCAGGATCATCAGTTGGATGGTGTTGAAAGCACTGGAGAAGCCAAAGAACATGATCCTCACCACATTCCCAGGCTTCTCCAGGTGGGACAGAGAACGGTGAAGGAGGAAGATCACCGCATCCTCCACCCCAGTGCCATGCTGGTAGGCGAACTGGAGTGGATCCATCACTGGTCCCACCAGGGGGCGGAGGTAAGCAAGGAGCAGTCTCTCCAGGGTCTTCATCAAGTGGGACGTCAAGGCCACTGGTCTGTAGCTGTTCAGATCTTTGGGGTGGGAAGTCTTTGGTACAGGTACCACACAAGATGTTTTCCACAGCTGTGGTACCCTCCCCAGCTTCAGGCTCAGATTGAAGATGTACTCCACAATCCCACACAGCTGGTCTGCACAGGACTTGAGGAGCTTTGCGCTGATGCTGTCCGGTCCCGACGCCTTCCTCGCCTTGTACTTCCTCAGCTCCGTCCTCACCTGGGTCTTAGTGAGGGTCAGGTTGGGGGGCTGTGTGTTGGGAGTGGGGGGGTGTTGGTGGAGTGGGGAGTGGGCAGCAGGACTTGATGTCTTTAGAGGCAGCAGTGGTTGTTGTGCTGTCGGGGGGAGGGCGGTTGGTCAAACCTATTGAAAAACAGATTCAGATTGTTCGTCCACTCCCTGCCCCCCGTGGCCTGGGGGGAGGTATTCTGGAGCCCAGAGATGGTTTTAAGGTTTCTCCAGACCCCGCTGATGTCGCTCTGTTGCAGCTTGTCCTCCATCTTCTTCCTGAAGCTGTCCTTGCCTTCTCTGATCTTTCTCCTCAGCTCCCTCTGTACGGACTTCAGCAACTCCCTGTCCCCCGACCTGAAGATCCTCTTCTTCTCTCTCAGAAGTGTTTTTATCTCAGGGTTGATCCAGGGTTTGTTGTTTGAGCAACACCGTATGGTCTTGGTGGGAACGGTGTTGTTCACACAGAAGCTGATGTAGTCCATGATGGTGTGAGTGAGGCCATCGATGTCCTCACCATGTGGATCGCAGAGCTGCTCCCAGGTGGTGGTTTCAAAACAGCCCTTTAGAGTGTCCATTGCCTCCTCAGACCATAACTTCACTGTGCGCATGGCCGGAGGTTGTCTGTGCACTAGGGGTTTGTACACCGGCTGGAGATGAACCAAGTTGTGATCCGATCTCCCGAGTGGGGGGAGTTGTGATGAGGTGTATGCCTCCTTAGTGTTTGCATAGATTGAGGTGAGTCTATGAGTCCCCCTACTGCGACACATGGACTCCCTCTTTTGGCCATATAGGACAAGACGCTACCTCATGCTCCTCGCTACCACAGTAGAGGCACAACCCCAGCTCGCAGCGGCACTGTTTCTCAGCTAATGACAGTTTCAACTGCCCCACTACCATTGGCTCCGGGGCATCCAGGGAATCAGAGGGAGGTAGGGCCAATAGGGGAGACTGTACAGAGCGGTGAAACTGGGCGCCCGAGCGGCCGGAACTTTATGCTCGATTGCCCGCTCCCTTAGCCTGTTATCTAGGCTAATGGCTAGTGAAATTAGCTCTGTTAACCTACTTGGCTTTTCTAAGCAGACTAGCTCATCCCACAGGCTAGGGCTAAGGTTCCTAACAAAAATGCTGCAGAACGAGGTGTCCTCCCACCCCACCTCCATGGCCACCACCCGGAAATCGACGGTGTAGTCCGCTACGGACTTGCTTCCCCGTCTTAGCTTTAACAACCGGGAGGTAAGTACACTGTCTCGGTCGTAGTGGTCGAACACCTCATTAAACTCGCTGGTGAACTGGTTATATGTCAAGCTAGCATAACTCACCCTAGCCATCACTGTGTAAGCCCAAGCTAATGCTCGCCCTTCCAGAAGATTGGCTACATAACCGATAACAGCTGTGATCTGTGGGGAAGTCCCCGGGCACCCACTGGAAAACTATCTCACACTGGAGAAGGAACCCCCTAGCCTCCCCTAGCTTACCGCTAAAGCGAGCAGGAGTGGGGATCAGCATTAGCCGTGATGTGGAAGCCTGAACGGGTTGGGAGCTAGCGGGAGCAGAGGCGCTACTTGGAGCCGGAGGGAAAGCCTGCGTACCTGCCAGTTGATCCATCCGATCATTAATTCGGGCCAGCTGAGTGAGGATGACCCGCTGCTGGTAAGCTAATTGATCCACTCAAGCCTCTAGGCTGTTAGCTTTGCGTGCTAGCGCACTGTCTGCTGGGTCACTTTGGTGGAGTCGTACTGACATGGTTTATCGACC
This sequence comes from Pholidichthys leucotaenia, assembly GCA_020510985.1. Lineage (NCBI taxonomy): Eukaryota > Metazoa > Chordata > Actinopteri > Cichliformes > Pholidichthyidae > Pholidichthys > Pholidichthys leucotaenia. Next base: position 275,114,633 of record CM035840.1, on the reverse strand, counting down.
CAGGGAGCAGACTCAGACTCAAGAGTAGATACAATTATCTTTATTATGTTCTCTGTGTGCGTGTGCGTGCATGTGTGTGATAGTGTAGCAGCCGGGGGCGAGCAGAGCACCGTGCAACCTGGCAACCCTATGGACAAGCAGAGACAGGGAGAGTTAGTGTTGGACCCCTGAGGGGATGTACAGAATAGTCCAGTGCTTACTGTTTGCAGAGATGGCTTTGGGCTCAGGTTCAGCTCGGAGGCTCCGTCCAGGAGGACAGCTCCCGTTGTCCCAGTTGCAGCTGGAGGTGATAGGAGAGTTCAGGGAATGTGCAGTGCAGCTCAGTCCGCCGCCAGGAGAGAGAGAGGTCCGCCGCCACAGATCTCCACCTGTGCACAGGGGACGAGCGTAGACAATGATGAATAGAATGAGGGCTTATTTGGTGTAGAGGTGATGATCCTTCCAGATGACGGATAACAGAAGGTGAGGTTCACATACGAGAGTAGGCTGTGGCAAGGAGGTTCTATGAAGAGGACAAAGACGAGTGTAGGTCTCATCCGACCATGGAGACAGACGACTCCGTGCTGATCCGAGGGCAGCGCGGTCTAAATAGCCCCAGCAGTGATGGAGAGCAGGTGCGCGTGCAGCTGAGGATAATGAGCAGACAGAGCGAGCCATCACAGTACTCCCCCCCTACGAGGTGCCTCTCGGCGGCCGATCCAGCCTACCTGGGTGCATCCGGTGGAAGTCCCTGATGAGTTGATTGTCCAACACGAAGGAAGGGCGCATCCAGGACCTCCATTCTGGGCTGAATGAATGACGCGAGGATGAAACCTACACAGAAGAGAGACTGGAACTGGGGATAGGGATCCCAGTCTGGAACAATGACGAGGTCACAGCGAGGAGTGAGCCTCAACTGCTCCCTTAAATACAGAACACAAAAGCTAATGGCCAACAGGTGAAGAGAAAATGTAATCAGCAAATCATAATCAGCTGTGACAGAGCCGGCTCGACTTGACAGCGGGAAGTCCGGCTGCGGCGCTGTCACAGTAAAAGCACCGAAGGGACAAATAATAATAGAGCTAGAAGTACAGAGGAAAAAGGGAAAATACTGAGTGACTCAAGCGCAGATCAGCTCCGCGCTCGGAACACCACAGTGCCCCCCGTTTAAGGGATGCATTCCAGGCGTCCTACCGTGACATCCAAGAGAGAGAGAAAAAGAACCACCCACCCACCCCACCCCAACCAGAAAAACTATCAAACCAACCTCAGGTGGGTGGAGGGGGAATCCTGGCTAGAAGGGAGAGAAACTAGAAGGAAAATACACAAAAAATGCCTAACAGCAAGGTACAAGAAAATAGAAACCCTACCCAGATCAAATGAAAAACATCCATGACTCCAATACAAAAATAGCGTGGCCAATAGTACCATTCACAATAAAGAAGTGGCGAAAAACTGCCCACAAATACAAAGGGCGACCTTCAAACAGAAAATGTCCAAATACAAATAAATCACAGTCTGAGGATACACACAAAAAAACCCAGGTACACTGCAACAACAAAAACATGTATGTACACTTCCACTCAGACCTTAATGCAATGCACTAGCGTGCGGGAAAAACCGGCAGGTAAAGCAAAAAATTGTTCTGGTGGCTCCAACCCAAGGAAAACAGTTCAGGCGGCCTACCGAAGTCCCACAACCAGTGAAACGGCTCTTCAGGCGGCCAACCCAGGTTGCAGAACCAGCGAAACAGTCCTTCCGGCAGCCGACCCACGTCCTTGGACCACCAGGACCGGAAGGTAGAGCTCGGAGGCAGCTTCCTAACCGAGAGGCCAACAAAGGGAAGCCGGACCGGGTGAGAGGGACCCCAGCAGCGTCCGGTGGTGGAGAATGGGGGGAAAGGGGGAAGAAAAGGGAACCAGCACAGTGTCTAGCAGTGGGGAATCTGTAGCTCCCTCACCGACCTCCAACCGGCCCAGCGCAGTACCCATGGTGGACCCCGACCAGGCCAGTGCAGCACCCACGGTGGACCCCGACCAGGCCAGCGCAGCACCCACGGTGGACCCCGACTAGGCCAGGGCAGCACCCACGGTGGACCCCGACCGGGCCAGCGCAGCACCCACGGTGGACCCTGACCGGGCCAACGTTGCACCTGGGATGACTTCCAGAAGTGAACCCAGAGCCTTGGCGACATCAGGCGGAGCTGACTCCTCTCCAGTGACCCTGGAAGAAGGCTCAGAAAAGGAAAGAAAACAGGGGGTCAGGGTCACTGGCAGCGGCAGCGGCAGAGCCCGAGCTCGAATGCAGCGACCGGCTGCACCCGGCTCTCCTCCCCAAGAGACAGGCAAGATTGCTCTAATACAGAAAACAGGAAGACAACATAGAGCACTTGCCTGATCTCGAGCTCTACCGCCGTCCGGAACGCTGATGATCCAGGCTCAGTGATCAGAAGGTCGATTCCAGGCTCCCATTCGGCTGCATGATAGTCACAACAGTCCGCGGCCCCCCTGGCGCTGAAACCCATGCCGCTGGCTCACTCAGCATGGTGGCAGGAGATCCGTTGCCTGCAGGGGCTGAATGCTGCTCCGTGGAGACCCAGGAACGCTTACTCATCAGCGCAGGCTCCCAACGGCAGTCAGCCCTCCTCCTCTGCCCATGACGTGGCTGCAGGGCTGGAACCAGGCTGCCAGGCTCCTCCAGGGCCACAGGCTCCTCCTCCATCCGGTGGTCTAATCCTGGGACCGGGGAACGCTCGAGCAGTGTAGGAGGAAACACAGGGGTAGCAGGATCAATTTTAATGGTTGCAGCAGGTGGTGAAAGCTCAGAGGCCTGTGAAACCTATGCTTCACCCCCAGGAATCAGACAAGGTAATGACATGGCTGGTTGACCCAGAAGACAGACACTGACATGAGTAGACTGTTTTTAGACAATTATTTATTGAGTGCAGTGTGTAGTGTGTGTGTAGGTGTGAGTGAGTGTGATGCTGTGGGACCACTAGGGCTGAGCAAGTCCTGCCGCGACCTGGCAACCTTGCGGGTGGTGCAGGAGGGCTTGCGCTGGCTCTGCGGCTCGCAGTGGCTCCAAGTGGGTGATGCTAGGTGCCGTGGCGAGGTGGTGGAGTCCCGAGAGGAAGGAGGAGTGGCTCCATTATCTGGGGAGACTAGTCTGCCGCCAGGGAGGTCCACCTGTGCACAGGGAATTATACTTTGACAAGGTATGTTACAATGAGCCTTACGTGGCGTAGCTTGGCGAGACTGCATCGTGGATACTCTGGCGAGAGGCTGAGTCCGTGACGCGTTGCGTGGCGAAGTTGGCAGACGACTCCGTGTTGAGCCCTCAGAGATGCCGGCTTTTAAGACCCGCTGATGATTGGCGGCAGGTGTGTGCGCAGCCGAGGCTGATGACAGCCCAGCAGCCGCCATGACAGGTAATTCATTAAAATGAGTATTAGAATGAAAAAAACACTTGCCTGCTTTCCCGGAGAATGATGGTGACTGCTGCAGCGGGTTCAATTCTCTCCTTCTCAGTAGCTGTGGAGGATGTGAACCCCTCTGACGGATGAAGAGGAGCTGCTCCTACAGGCATGGTCACGGGCAGGGCCAGGAGAAAAACAGCTGGGCTCCCAGCAGCAAAGGATGACATCATGGAGGAGGGGGTAACAGCTGCAAAGACCTGGGAACGGGAGGCTGGCGAAACAGTAGACGAGGGAAACCCAAGGGCTGCAGCTGCTGATTTTCCTCTCTGCCGTGGTGTAGAACAAGTTGCTGGCTGGGAGACGAGGAAATTCTTCTGGCCGTCCGTGGCTGGGTAATGGCGGGAGCTCCGTGGCACTTTCACCCGGCTATTCTCCTCCACCCGCTTAGGTACAGCTATGTCACGGGGAGGAGTAGAGTTCTGCGCCGGGGGCGGCGTTTATTAGGTGGTGTAGCAGGTGCTGGAGCTGGAGCAGGAGCCAGGCAAGGAGTCGCTTGAATCGAGCCACGGGAGTGCCTTTCCAACAGCGCCGAACTAGGCTTCCTGGAGGGTTCCTTGTCCCACTCCTAGTTCCTCTGGAGAAGCGCCAATCCCCTAATCATCCTCTCCCTGCCCTCAGCATGATCAGCAAGGCAAGGATGGCGTTTAGCCACCATCGCGAGGCCCAGGTACCATACAGTGTCTTCAGGGGAGCGTTGGCGAGCGATGCATAGGCAGTCCCAAAGTGATGCCATGACCTCCTTCCAAAAAAAAAAAACGCAGGCACCCGGTAAAAGAGAAAAAAAAGAGCCAAAACAAAACTCACTGTAGCTGGCACCTCGCTTGGCTGCTACCTACTGTCATGTTCGCCCCTTTCAGGGCATTAATGAGGCGCCAGATGCCGACAGAGAGTTTGTGTATATTTATTAAAGTTAAGTGACAAAGTAACAAGCCACCATAGACAATCCTGATCACCCCTTCCACCACACACTGGACAGTCAGAGGAGCACTTTTTCCAGCAGACTGCTACAGCTTTGCAGCTAAACAGTCAGGTACAGAAAATCTTTTCTGCCACATGCCATTTCACTGTACAATAACTCTGATGCTGAATTTGGTCATAACAATGCTGCCATACTGCACCTTACAGTATAACTGGTACCTCGTGTTTCACCCTGTGCCTTATAATCCTTCTCTGTACAGTTAGTACTATCCATTGACTCATAAGGATCATCATCTATTTAACCTAGCAGTAGTCTATGTTGTATATAAAGTTATCTAAACATTTTTACTTTACTTCCTGTGGTAATTCCTTTTCTATTATACTGTGCTTTTCAGTTGGTTGGGTTGTCTGTGTCATGCTGCTATTACACTGTAATTTCCCAATTTGGGATCAATAAAGTACATCTAGCTAGCTAGCTAGCTAGATATTTATATGGTTCTATCAGCTAGTGTCACGCTAACAGCTAACTTCTGGTTCCAGCTAGTACATGGTGTTGGAAATGTTCACTTGTTCCCTACGTAGCACCCTAGATAGTGAATAAGCCATTTTGTAGTGCTGTACAAAATCATAAATGATAATTTCATTCACTATTTAGTGCACCCAGAATGTCCCACGATGTATTTTGAAAAGTACGACTAATGGTCATGACATTAGCCAACATATCCCATAATGCAATGCGCAGCCAAAGGAACAGTCAGAAGAGAACTTCACATCACAACATAAACCACCTTAAGGTATTTTTATTTATTAATACTGGAAAACTGATTTGATTTAATATATATTTATTACAGAATACATGTAGGTATTCACTTTTCAACACCATTAATCTGTTACGTTTTACTGTCTGACCATGATGGCATCATTAACGGTGCTGAGAAAATAGTGCCCAAAAGCTCAATTTTTTTATTGCTATTTTAGTTCACTACTCATACAGTATATAGTCCATAGGCTCCTGAGTTACTTTTAAGGGGCAAGCTTGGGTATGATTTTATGTTATGTAAGTTAAACATGTTGTGTTATGTTATAACGCCACATCACCAGCCAAGAAGGCTCAAACTCACCTCTATTTCCTTCACAAACTGAGGAGAGCACAAGTCCCACCCCCCATCATGTGCTCATTCTACCGGGGCACCATTGAAAGCATCCTTACCAGCTGCATTACAGTGTGGTATGGAAGCTGCACCACCTCTTGCTGGGAAGACACTACAATGCACAGTGAAAGCAGCCAGCAAGATCATCGGTGCCCCTCTGCCCCCGTTCTTGAACGTCTACTTCACCAGAGCCATCAACATTGCAGATGACACCTCCCACCCTTCACACTCCCTCTTCAGCCCCCTGCCCTCGGGGAAAAGGTACCAGAGCCTCAGGGCCCACTCCACAAAACTGCTAAACAGCTTTGTTCACCAGGCCACCAGGACCCTGAATTCTGTCCGCTCCCCCCAACCCCTGAACAGTAACCACTCACCTGCACAATAATTACCTCAGCTGTTGGCACAGAAAGACTGGCATACCAACAGTAATACATCTGCTGCTGTATGTCTCTGCACTTTACTGCAACCATTTGCACAAATGCCATATCTGATGCTGTCTGTTATTGCAATACTGATCATGTGGAGTCCAGTCTGTCACTGTCTGCACCTACACTACTGCATTGAACTTTCAACTATAAGTATTACAGTGATCCCTCACTTATCGCGGTTAATGGGTTCCAGAACCGACCGCGAAAAGTGAAAAACCGCGAAGTAGCGTCACCTCTAATGACGTCATCCATAAATAATATGTACGTTCATTCTCTCACTCTCTCTCTCATATGATACGTGTGTGTGTGTGTGTACGTGTACATACATACGTAGATGTAAATAAAGTGTACATAAATATGTTTTTAGAACTCTTTTATTCTTATAACAAGATACGTAACTCAAGATGAAGATGATTTACTTCACAGGTTAATGAGAGCTTTACTGCTCATCAGGTGACGCCTCATCGTCAGGTGCTAGAAGCGCAGGATCATCGAGGGCAGCTGGAGAAGCTGCAGGAGGCGGCGTAGTGGCTCGACGGGAAGACTATTTCGCACATAATGGCACAAGAGAACAGCAAAAAGTTCCACGCTGCGAGACTACGTAACACGAGCGATAAAGAGCAATGAATGCGGTCTTCCTTCCTTCATGGGCGCTCGGCAGGGAGAGGAGGTGGGTGAAACGTCTCGGCCAATCAGCTTGCGGGGTGAAACGTCTCGGCCAATCAGCTTGCGAGATTTCCGAGCCGAGAACAGCGAACAGAGAGGTGGATTTTTTGAGTTGTGCGGGCTCTCCGTGTTGATACCTGATGGTCTAATGTAGTCTCCCTGCCTTCTGCTAGCGCCCGCCCGTTATTTCTCAATTTTGAATTTTTGATGAATATTTTTGAAAAATCCGCGATGCACTGAGGGCGCGAAAGGTGAAGCGCGAAGTAACGAGGGATCACTGTACTGCTCTACCTTTTTCTGTATATAGGATTGCTGGGCTTTATTGTTTATCTTTATTTGCACTACGGGTAGCATTACTGTACATAGACTGCTGTTGTTGTTTTTCTACCCTTATTCCTGTTTTTATATATTGTACACACCACTGAAGAGAAAGAACTATCATTTCAATTCTCTTGTATGTCCTGTACGTATAGTAGTATTGACAAATACAGTCTTTCAATCTTGAAATATTTGTGGAATATTTCCCACTGGATTAGTAAATTTATTTTTACTAATTTATATTATACTAAATATTAGACTAGGATACTGTTTACAGTTAGCAACACATAAGTGTTGCTAACTCTCACTCTTTGGGAATGAGTCTCACTCTTACTCTCTGTCTCACACCACAAACCTTATTTGTCACTCCAAAATAAGGAAAATAGTGGCAATATCATGTTGACTTCCTTCAGATTTTTACACAATAAGAGCTCTCAAGGCAGCGCTGTCAAGGTATGGTCAAGGCTGATTGCCATGGAAGGCAGATTGAACATGTTCTAAAACTGATTCTGAGGTAAAGAAGCGATAAGAGAGATAATATAAGATTAACCTTTATTAGTCCCACAATGGGGAAGTTAAAGAGAAGTGTACTGTATGTGTTGAAAAAAAATAAATGTCATTACCTACGCCAAGGAGGTTATGTTTTTGCCGGCGTTGGTTTGTTTGTTGGTGTGTTTGTTTGTCTGTCTGTCTGTTAGCAACATTACTCAAAAGTTATGAATGGATTTTAATGAAATTCTTAGGAAAGATGTGTAATGGTATGGGGAACAGATGATTAGACTAGATGTTCTGAGGTCTACTCCTCCACCACTGTGTCAGAGAAGGTAAAAACGTGATTCAACATACAAACATTTCATAGAATTAAAATGAACAGGCTACTTATGTTTTATTTACAGCCCAAAAATCCAGGTGGAGAACCATTACATCACACTTCCTTGTTGTTATCACATGATTGTGATGGTTCATCTCAGTTACTATCGGGTCTTTCTCGAGATCTTGTGTTATTTTGTATAATTCTCGCACGATCTTGTATTTCGAAGCTTGTTCTTCTCCATGCCGCTGCAAAACACAAGCGGCGCTGGTAGGGATGGATGCAAGGGAACATTCGCACTGCATCTGCTACGGACTGCATCTGGAGTCAGTGTAAATCCTGAGTTAACCTTCCACCCTCCATCTCCATAAAGACTGTAAGGACAATTTATACAGGAAAACTTAGTATATCAATAGGAGAATAGCAAATGTACAAGAAAATCATGAAAATCTGTGGAAAAACTTGCAAATTTATATCCTAAAAGTTGGAAATGTATGTATATTGTTGTAAATGTGTATGGGGAAAATTAACAATTTTATCACAAAAAAACTCACTAACTGGTGAGAAAATTGCACATTTATGAGACAAAAGTTAAAAAAAAATGTAGAAAACTAACAAATTTTTTCTTGTAAATGTGTCACTTTATTGCTGTAAATTTATTATTTTTATCCTGGAAATGTGTTTTTTTCACATTTGGAAGGTGTTTTTTTTCTCACAAAATGTTACTTTTTTCTCATAAATTTGGGACTTATAATAAATTTGTGACTTTTTAATTGTAAATTAGCATCTTTTATCTTATTTTTGCACCTTAATTCTTGCAGATTTGTCCTGAAATTATATTTACACCGTATGCTAAATTTATATCCCCCACAACCATCATCCCCTTGTAAAAAAAAAAAAATCACCAACTGTACAACAGCAACACAAACTGCCAAAGCTTAGGGCAATTACAATATTGGCGGTACCACCGCCTTAAAACACAAACCTGAAACCACTTGAAGGAGACTTCAGACTTCAGCTGCTCCAGTAAGGTCTGTGTGCAATGGAACAGAAAAAAAAAAAGCTCTCCAAAAGGGCAGTTTTGGGGGCAAAGGGCACAGAGATGATCTAAGAGCTTCATTTCCCATCAATGTCAACACATGTGTGCTCATTAGAGCACAAACCACACACACAGTTAGTTGCTATTTTGGTGGTACAGGGCACAGAGCAGGAAAAAAAAAACAAACAGACAATGCACTGAGAGAAGCTAAAGGCTCCACTGGCACAAGACTTGAAGCATAGCACAAACGCCCACTTTAGATTGTCATAATAGGGCCCTTTGTTCCTGGAATCTGCTGGTGAGACTCTCATGCTTTGGGCGTCACTGCCTTGAGTGCTTCAATTTCCACTGGTGCAACTGTGTTTATTTTTTTTTAACCTTTATTTATACAGGTAGTCCCATTGAGATACAAGGTCTCATTTTCAAGAGAGACCTGTCAAAACAGCACACAATACAGCACAGAGTTACAGACAACACTAAGCGACCTTAATCAGTACAAAACAGCAAAGAAAATGTGCAGAGAGTGCCGACTGACAATAAATTGAGTACTAAGAACAAGAACAGTTTCCCAGTGATGCCTTCTCCAGTGACTCGATAAGAAGTTTAAAATCTCCGAAGGGAATCAAGCTAGGCAACTTCAGACTGCTGTAGCGAATTCCAGGTTGAGGAAGCAGAGTACAAAAATGCCTTTTTGCCAAGCTCTGTACAGACAGAGGGGACAGTAAAAATAATGAAGTCCTGGGAGCGCAAACTACGACTGCAGTGAGTGCGTAACATGTAAGATGATAAATATGTGGGCAGCAGGCTTAGGATGGATTTGTAGATGAAATTATACCTTTGCAAGAGTCTGCGCATGGACAATGATGACCAGCTGACCAGGGACAACAAAGTGCAGTGATGTGTGAGGGGTTTACATCCTGTAATGAATCTTAGTGCTCCATGATAGACCACATCCAACAAGTGAAGAGACTCAGCAGAGGCATTCAGATAAATAATATCTCCATAGTCAAGAATAGGCAAGAAGGTGGCAGCAACAAGCCTTTTTTCCTATTTCAATTTCTTTAAAAGATTTTCAATGTGGGATTTAAAAGACAGGTTTTCATCAATTGTGATACCCAAGTACAGGTATATCTCAAAAAATTAGAATATCATGAAAAAATTCAATATTTTTTGTCACTCATTTCAGAAAGTGAAACCCATATATTATATAGATTCATTATACATATGTAGAGTGAAATATTTCAAGCCTTTATTTCTTGAAATTTTGATGATTATGGCTTACAGATAATGAAAACCCAAAATTCAGTGTCTCAGAAAATTTGAATATTGTGAAAAAGTTCAATATTGGAAAGTTATGGTGTCACAACTTGTCACGAGCCTAGCCACTTGGCTTTCCCCGGCTCGGGCTCGATCTCTCTGTGGATTTGGTTTCACTGTTTATGTGCATTTTTGTGTGTTTCTGTACCTGTTCTACTGCCATGGCCACTGCCTGACCGGCAGCTGTTAGTCAGCTTCTGTGATCTTTTTCCCACGCTGCTGACAGTCTGTTGGTCCAATCATGCCCCCTTGCTCTCCTTAATTCCACCATCTGTTCCCAGCCTCTTCACTTCCGCCCTCCAGAGAGAGCAGTCGCATTTTTCTGTGCTCCGCTCCGTTGTCTCTCCCTCCCTAACTGACTAGATCCCAGCTTGCTCTTGTCTGTGTCTGCATGGCTGTCTACTGGTGATTCATCAAACGAAATTATGGATTTTATAAGCTGGGCTTTGAACGCAATCGACACTGTCTTTTCAACGAGGAAATCGGGTCCGGGGGAGCCCATTTGTCCTGCGGGCACGGCTGCCGCAGGTTACATCAAGGACACATACAATTGGAAACTTATGTGTCTGAGCGACCTTTCAATTGAAGATATAGAAGATATATATCTATTTGGAGCTACGGTCTCAGGACTTCTACTGATCGGCTTTGAGATAGTCCTGGTGTATCGCAAATTAAAGAAGATGGACAGAGCTTATCAAAAAGCTGACCCAGCGAAGCTCTCTCATCAATTTGATCAGCTAGTGAGGACTCTAATAGCGGCTAATGGAGAACTGTACAGGAAAATTGAAAACAACACGGTGGCGCTTAGAGCTCTCCAGGATATGATTTCAAAGCCTGGCAACGATGGAACTGGTGCACTGAATCTGTAAGAGAATGGAAAGTTTTTTCTCTGAAGTCAGTGCTATTCGACCTGTTTTCGGCGCCCTCAGCATCCAGTCCTCCCGATGAACAACAGTATAATTGTTTCCCTTTCATAAACATTGGTGTACAGTATCTGGACTCTCAAGGACAGCTATGTCTGACTCAGAGTATTCCATCTGCCGTGTTCAAGGACATGTGCCTCTGCCTTCAGACACTAGTCATAACATCTGCTGAAAGAGAGACTATTGCTGTTCACCTAACTGATAACTGCCACCCTTGCATCCAACACACACACACAACTGACCCACTTATACTGACGAAGACACATTCATTCACTGTTGTCTCTCTGTGCTGGTTGTCATTGTGTGAATTCTATTGTCTGCTAATTGTGCATTTGAGAGTTTTTTCTTGTAATCACAATATTGGTCATAAAAATGAGCTTTATTTTGATCAACAATGCTTTTTTCTCTCTCCTATTGTGTCTCCCCCTCCCCTTGCCTTCTATTTCCCTCCTGCTGACAGGCGCCTCCATGGCTCACCGCGTCATTGGGAAGCACCTATCAGACGTACCCAATGTCAAGTCAAATTCCTCGTATGTTTACTTGTTTATTACTTGTAAATGTGCTTGGCAATAAACTTTATTCTGATTCTGATTTTGATTCTGATTCTGATTCTCAGCCCTGGTAATTATCATTCCTGCGCCTCACTCAGGTGTGCCCAATTTGTGTGGCCAGCGGCGTTTGTATTTAAGCAGCTCTTCACTAGACAAATGCCGCTGGGTCATTATACGAGTCACACTCTCATTCTCTGTCGTGTGACCGTCAGTCCCAAAGGATTCGTGACTTGTGCTCGATGGGAGATCTGGACTACTTGGACAGTACCTACTCACGAATAAATTGCCTTGCAATTCCCTGTGCAGTATTTTTGCTACGCTGAGCTGTTGCCCAGTTTGCTTTTCCCTGAGTCAGTTGAACCTCCTTGAGTCTTCCTCACTCTCCCGAGCGCAGTTGTATAATATTATTTTCCTGTGGCCACGGTACACAGTGGTCTGCCCGCTGGCCATTTTGTGTCAGCCATTTTGCATACATAACTCCCTTCTTGTAAGTCTTTAGTTTGAACTGTTTGTCAATAAATGTGTGTTTGGTGAAACTTGGCACGTAAATCCATCCTTCCTTCTCCTTCCCCGTGTGCTATGGCAGAGTGCACGGAGAGCACATGACAGAATGACTCAGCCCGTAAAAAGGATTTAGTAGGTTCACCCACACATCCCTTTTTCCATTTTTTGTCTTACTTGTTGGGACTTACCTGGGTTTGAGATGTCGTGGGGCCGGTGTTATCTGATGAGTCTCAGCTGGGAATGCTGCCGGGCTCTCAATTCAATTCAATTCAATTCAACTTTATTTATATAGCGCCATTTCACAACAACAGTCATCTCATAGCACTATCTCATGGACATTGACGGTCTGATAGCTACGGCGAGAGTATATTCCACCCCAGCAGACATCATGTGGTATGTCAAGCTGGCGGAGGCAGAGGTTCAGCGATGCCCTCAGCTTTCTGAACATCCCAAGGGAGTTGAGCAGATATCTCAGCTGGCAGTTGTAGCATCATCTCACTTTGGCTCAGCAATAATTATTCTTCTGCTTAAAGACATTTTGTTTCACCCAGGAGTAAGACAAAGAAATGGATTTTCTCCCCCAGGCCACAGCTGAAATCCCATTCCTTTGTTAAAACCAGCCTAAGGAATTTCCCCAATGTCCAGCTTTGCTTTTATTGCCCCCATAAACATGCAACAGACCTGGCCAAACATGGATCCACAGCTCAATAAAATTTCCTTAAACTCTGGGACATGCTGGATTTAACCAGTGAATTTTAAAGTACATTATTACAAACTCAATTCTAAACCTTCTTTTCTGTTCAGGACTATGAAAAGCAAATGGACTCTGATGTTTTTAATGTGGAAAATCAATCATATGTGTGAAATGCATTAATCTGTGATTTTTTATATATATGCATGTTAATGTTTAAATGAATGTTTATTCCTGCATATTGATTTAGAAGCACTGCTTATAAGATACACTAAGGTTAGTTTAGTTATACATAAGTGTGTATATTCCAATGTATTTAAAATTGTGTGTATTCATTTGGACTGATATCACATTTCATCAGTCTTCAGAGAGACCCCACCTTCTTCATCTCATTGGTCCCTTGTAGACTGTTTGTTATTTGACTAAAACTTCATCGAGGACACCCACGAAGGACACTCATTGGCTGAGATCCCGGAAGCCCGCGATAGCTCAACAGAACTTATATAATAGGAGGGAGACCCCTGCTTCGCTTTCTTTTCTCTTCGCCCCTTCTCGCCTCTGATTCATCTCTTTGAACGTTCGTCTCTCTCTATTGTCTACACACAGCAAGGAAGAACAAAGGACCGTCTGAACAAAGACTCTACCACGTGTCGCTTTTCTGAACACAGAGCAGATAACTCGTAATTTGTTTATGTAACTTTGTATTTTAATGTTTTTCTTTTTTCTCTTAAATGCCTAGGAATTCCTATTTCTTTGAGCTCAATTCTTAATCGGAGTTAAACTCCAATTTTAACTTATCTCTTTTCTTTGTTAAACTTTCTGTAAAATCACCGTTTGTTTAATTTTAATGTAAACTTTAATCTTGACTTTATTTTTATAATATTTTTCTTGACCAAGCACCCACCAGAAGCTACTATTTTTATCTAAAGTACGAAACTCTTTAATTTGAGATCGGATTAGATATCCTTAATTAATTATTATCGAAGGCCTCTTAGAAGACGCAGCTCTCCACATCACGTGCAGCTGAGGAATCAATGTGCAGCTGTTCATCACACGCTGAAGAAACGTCGTCATCATCTGACTCCAAACCCAGTTTCAACTGTGGGTCATACAGCCCAGAATCCAGCCTCTTCGACCGCTTGAATTTAAAAAGTCGAAATGTGGACCCTGAAAATATCTGCGGGCAGATATTAACGTCCATGAAATCTTGGGCTGAGGACGACGAAAGAACCAACATCACCGAGGGATCACGTGAGCTGTAACTTTAATTCATCTGCTGAATTAAACATCTGAGGTTCGGTAATAATTTGTATATCTAATCACATGCAAATTAAGAAGCCCTTAACATAACTCTTCGTTTTATTAAAATTCCGTTTTTATTTTCTTAAGATTAATCCAGGACTTTTTTCATATAATTAGTAAACTTTCTCCATAAATTTGCATTGTTTCCATAATCTGTTAACTCAAACTGATAGAGATTCATTTCTCAGTTTAACCCTGGTTCCGAAAATATTGACATTGTTAATCTATCATTTACAGGATTGATTTTATGATTAATGAAATTACTGCAATGTCTGTTAATCATTTCGTTTAATAAATATGTGAAAATGAGAGAAGTTGTTGAGAATTTATTTCATTCTGAGTCTGTTAAAGCACAGGTATCGAATTCACAAAAAAAATTTTTGAGACTGATTATTGATTAATTTATTGAGTGATTAAACAGGTATAAAGTGAAATTAAAATTAAAATTGCTTCTTAAAGATAGAAGCTGGTGCCCCACGAGTGTTATTAACTTTTCTGATGTATATGAAACGAGATTTGATCTCAGATTCCAATACATCAATAGAAATTAAATAATTCATACCTGATCATATTTATTATTTATTAATATTCCATATTTTACGCTACAGTTTTGGTACCCCGCGTGAGAGCCTGGTTGAACTTGACGCACTCAGAATGAAAGAAATTAATACATAAGCTGTGTGTGATTTTGGTCGATTTTTAACTCATAAAGGTGGTTCATTTGTCTGCAGCAAGTCTATTGTCTCTCTGTCACGAGGGGGAGGGGGTGAATTTGCCCCCTGATTACTGCTGTGTGTGTGTGTGTGTGTGTGTGTGTGTGTGTGTGTGTGTGTGTGTGTGGCGGGGGTGAAGAGACCCCACTGCAGCACTCTAGTCAGTTTTTTTACTTGTTGCATGCTTAAGAAGCGTGATTACACGCTGAATAATTAAAATAGGCCTGGGAACAAAATAGCGAAGAAATCCTATTTGTTTTCCCCGTTATTTCAAAACCCCGCAGGCGAAGCAGACCCTTGGGGGATTTAATTGAATTAACCATTGTATAAACTTGTTGAATAAAGTTTAGGGAGACCGAAGTTTTCCTGCCTTTGGAAAGCAAGGCGTGGTTTTATGGACTGAAGCTCATGCTGAATCCACGTGTCAAGCTGTGCACAAAACTGCGCATGTGTAGATTGGCTAAGCGACACCATCTTAAGTCTAGGTAAAGTTCCCTGTAGCCGCCATTTTGAGTAGAGATCCTTGACTCCTTGAGTGACGTCACTGGGTTTCCTTTTCCGGAAGTGCAGACGAAAACTGCCTCCATCTTGTGGTGAAACATAGGGACTGCAATTTTTATTTAAACTTCTAATCTTTAAAGACAATTTATAACCAAATTAGGTCTTCAAAGTAACTTCAAAGCAATTCATATTATTTGGAATAAACTAAATTTAACACTAATCCAAACTTTTATGTCAAGGACAAAAGGAAAAGAACTTGTTGGCTTCTGAAAGTTTTTCTCAGTGGTGACACCCCACTCACTGCATAGATACCTATAGCAGGAAATTTACAAATACCCCTACTGTATTTAATCACTTATGTAATCACATATTATAATCTTTTAAGCAAAAAGCAAACATATTTACACACTTTTAAGCAAAAAGTTGCAAACTTTGAAGCTATATGTGTGCTTATTTTGCTGTTTTTAAATGTGATATGGTGTGATTCCCTTCCCACAGAAACCCAGTTTTAGTTTAAGGATTCTAATGTTGATGTTTACTCAAGAGTAACATTAAAGTAGGATTAACCCTGTGCATTTTGACAAATTTACAGACTTAATGAATATTTATAATTTTTCCTCTTTCTCAAATTTAGGAAACCACATCAAGCAATTAACACTTAAGCAAAGCTCTAGGTGTTATTTAAACTCATTGTGTCATTTCTGGATTCATATTTTCTCTACAGGAAAAGAAAAACATTTAACCAACCAGCATAATTTTCAATTTTTTTCCCAGGATTTAAAAGAAAAGTCAAAAAGGTGCAAACATTGATTATTCTGTAAATAAGAAATTTATAGATAACAATCGAGACAGATCACTATTGGCTTCAATCCTAAGAAATCCTTGGACACCAAATATTCAAACAATTCACTTGCTTTCTAATTTGTAAATATTTTAAACATTTAAAGCTTCAAATGAAAATAGGCTTTAACAAATAAAACCAAAGGAAAGCCTTAACTTTAAAAGAAAGTGGAAACTTATAATCTTAAATCTTTAAAGCATTTAGCCTCTTTTGTTTTTGTATTTCTTTTGTAAATAAAATCCTCACTTTCAAAGTGACATTTTGCAAAATCCCAAAGAAAATTCCAATACTAGACTTTGAAAATCAAAGGAAGGAAGTCAATCCACACAATTGAAATTCCTGTTTTGTTTTGTGAAACAAATTCAATCCAATTTCAATTCAACTTTATTTATCAACATACAGTTTCAACGAACGAATAAATTGAAGCATCTCTACATTTCTAAATAATTTCAAAATTCTATTTTCCAATCCTTCAAGCCTACAAGTTGAAACAAATTCTAAAAGGAACCTTCAACTATCACGGTTGTAACATAAAAATCTCAAGGTTAAACCTTGTTGAACAAATTTAAGAATAATCAACCAGTTGAATTTTTTTTTTAAAAGCTAAATAACAACAACGGTCAAACATGACGAGTCATCAGACAACCGACCGATTTACCAAACTGGATGACCTTCAAACAAAATTGGAAGCATGGACTTCTAATTTAATTTCTAGCTTCATAACACGGGTCAAGGAAACACAGCCCGAAGAATTGGAGCAACTCACTGAAGAACTTTTAAATGAACACACTGAAAAACCACCAGAAGGCAAGGACCTCACCAGTGTGTTAGGTAAGTTTGCGCTAACATTAGTCGCAAGATTAAAGGTAGCCGAGAACGAGCTAGCAAATCGACAAACAACGATCCTATCTCTCCAAGAAGAGAATGAGACACTGAAGGAAAATCTGGAACAATCTCAAGAGGAGAATGACAAAACTCAAAATCAACTGGATGAAGCATTACAAGATTTGGACCGTGCAGAGAAAGAAAATAAATGGTTGATACATAACAATGACGTGTTTCACCAAGACAACAATGAACTTGAAGATGCCCTTCAAGACACAAAGAAGGAACTCAGAAGAGTTGAAGGTCAACTTGAAAATGTGAAGAAGGACTACAAGGAATGTCAATTGCTCCTAAAGGAAAGACATGAAAAACCTCCATCCCACTGTGAGCCATTACCTAGGAGTTACAGCTAACCCAAGGTCAAACTCAATAAGTCAGCTGAGAGAGTTTGCACACTATGCGTTCCAAAAACAGCAACAAAGTCACAACAAGCACGCTGAGCCTGCCACAGTGCTAACTATTAGCGATGCATCTAACACCTTGGAGTTGGAAGGAGCTCCTCGCTCTACTTCACCTCCTACACTGCGAGTACATAAACAGCCGAAGCATTTTTCCAACTGACCTCATCAAGGTCAAAACCACACTAGGTCCTCTGGATATCACTTTGGAACAACTTGGCGAAAACCCAACTACCGTCGTAGACCATATCCATGGGATAGGTCACGAGAACGCGATACACACTACCATGATGACAGATACCGATACGAAGATACGCGTAACCGCGACAAATGGTCTCCATCCCATCACAGAAGCTCAGAAGCAGAGACCTATCACAAACCTTGGAAGGAAGAAGAAACTCCTACATTCAGTAGAGAAGATATTGAAATTGTCAAACATCTCCTAGCAGAGATTCAAAGCTACAAAGAGAATAAAACTACTAACATTCTAGCTATATCAGCTGTGCCAACTCAAAACAAGCGTTCCAAACGAAGGAAACGCAAGAAGAAAATCCCTCATGCAAATGAGGAAGGACCAAAGGAATCAACGCAGTCCAGTGCTGTTATGGCAGCCCAACCACAGATCACAGACCACTCCTCTAACAACATGTCGTAACTCTGTGTCAAACCAGCGGTTCCACAATTTCTATGTGATTTAAACGAGAGGGGGGTGGCACGGAAATTCTACCTTCCACTGACCCTTGAAGACATGGTGTGTCAGGACACTGTTTTAGACACCGCTGCTGACATCACTCTCATGTCACACACCCTTTTTGACAAACTACGTGTAGCCGCTAACCGCGCTAACAAACATTTGAAACTAGAACCCTGTTCATTAGCCGTGCGACCATATGCGCTCACTAAAACAACCCTGTTGGGCGTATCACTACTAAACATGTCCATTGGACCTATGACCTTGACACATCCAGTCTACGTGTCCAAACTTGACGCCATTCCATTGCTTATTGGCAAAGACCTACTAAACCGTTTTGAGCCACTGATTGATTTCAAGAACCTCGAACTATGGGCTCAAACGCAACACCCTCACCCATTTGACCCAACAAGGACAACTGAATCACAGTGCTTTGTTCTGAACACTTTGGACACCCCAAGTCTCACACAACTAGCACTGTTGCAGCAACTGCAACCGATTGAAAGCGACCGCCAAGACCAAGGTGAGTACTATCCTAAAGAAGTCAAAAGTCACCTTCAAATACAAGGTCACACCAAGGAATCAAATGACCTTGAAAACTCAACGGCCGAGCAGAAAACCCCAAACGGCCCCCTTGAAACCCTTGATACCCATGATTCAATGGTGGTGTCACATTTTGAAACCCACCCACCCGCCCATGAGGCCTGCATGGTCACAAGAGCCCCACCAACCGGCTCTCTAGACCCTCTGAAACCTCAACTTTTTGCGACAATGAACTCAACTTTTGCAAACGCAAGGCGCACAGTCACCCAACCTTGCAACAAAATTATCCAGAAAACGGTCAAACACCGATCGGATAAAACGGTACATGCGCTGCCCGCATCTAAACCCTATGACATACCAAACCTGAAACCACTTCATGCGACACAATCTTCTCTGCAGCTATACAATGGCACTCCCGATCATGCTGCCGACGAACCATCATCACCACCGCTCAGAGTTCCTCGAAACCAGAGGGGGGTGATGACTGCCAATGCCCATAACACTCCAGCTGCAGAGCACAAAAGCGTCAAAACGACATACAAAGCTCCCAAGGCTATATTTCAAAAACATTCGGACTGATTCGCCAAACAACAGAAAGCGTACAACGATCAAAAACTCTCGCATGACAAACTGCGAAGGGGGGACAAGATCTTCCACCCCACATTCGTACCGCAGACACCTGAAATAAATTTACAGGAAAGGAAAATCACTCCTAAATTCCTGCCCGGGTGGATGAATTCACACATTGTCAACAACAAACTTTGGCCACTCAAGTGCCAAATCCAGGACCCCATTTTCAAATGGGCTCACCAAAATCAGAGTAACCTTTACCAAAACCCCATGGGACTTGTCGGGTACAACACTGTCAAAGTAAGTCCATAAACAAGATTAAAATCAAACCTACGTCTGAGAAATAACTGTAGCTTTGGTGCCTCCAAGGAATGGATTTAAAGCCTATGTATGGAAATTATGAACACAGGATTGCTGGAGATGTAAAATTCTATGCTCTGAGTGATCTGTGTCTATCAGACCTTGAATTCGCCCTGTTGTCTATTTTCCTCCTGGATTAAGACAAAACAGAAGACAAAACAGAAGATTGTGCTTCTCTTTCATAAACATACTGGGACTGCATCTGAACTCTCATTGACATGTGACTGGCTCAGGAAATTTCCATCTGCCATGCCTCAAGGACATGCTTCCGAGTTTCAGACACTAAGACATAACATCTCGGCTGGGAGAGATTTTGCTGCCTCTAGTAACTGATAAACACCCACCTGCATTCAACATACACGAACACACTGATTCATAATACTGAATTACACCCATCCATTCACTGATTCTCTCTGACTTTTGGTCTTTTGGTTTTTTGTGGTTGATTGTTGCTCTGTGCTATTGAGAGATTTTTTTTCATTGTAATCATAATCTGCTTAAATATAAGCTGTATTCTGATAACGAAGTTTTTTTTCTCTCCTCCCCCCTTGTGTCGTTCCCTCCCCTCCCCTCCCTTTCTTATCTATCTCTGTTTGATGAGGCGCCTATTATGGCTGCCGTGTCGTTGTGTCGCGCGCATGCGCACCAATGTCAAGTCAAGTTCCTCGTGTGTTTTTTTACATGCTTGGCAATAAAGTTTATTCTGATTCTGATTCTGATTCTGAACTACTAGCCTCAGGTGCACTCAGTCAAATTTCCCCAAGCAATTAGTTAACTGCATCAAAACTTCCAGAAAGGAAAGGGTATATTAAAACCAAATTAGGCTTTAAACAAATTTCAAAGACCTCTGTAAAATCTAATAAACTTCAATCAACTTACTATTATCAAATAGTACACACAAATACATTCAACACCATTAGCTTGAGCTAATAATCTTAAAACCCCCATCAAAGGTGAAAAACATGCACAAGGTTTAGAGTTCAATCTCTGTCTCTACTCTGTAATTTCTCAGTTTTGGGATCAATAAAGTACATCCATCTAAAAGAAATCATTCCACCTCTAAGAGGAATTTTCATTTGCCAACCAGGTATCTAAAGAAAGATCAACAAGAAGATTAAGATCCAAAACCACTTACTTTTATGTTTGCCAAGATGATAGCCCTCCTGTTTATCAGTTTAGCCATCTGCCTAGCAATAACACCCACTGTTACCCAGTCAGAATTGGGCCAAGCCAAAACGAAAGGTCAAAGATCCTCGGGTGGATTCTTAATAACAGCCTCATCGTTAGAGCCTCTTGTTAGCCTTAGCATGCCCACTGTTAACTCGGTCAACACCGCTAAACCGAAACACCAGGTTGTCGAACCACAAATGGTTACCAAAATCTTACAAGACACTGTGTTGGTTTTGAATGCTTGCTCCGAAGCTTCAGTCAAACTCAACAAGGTCTTGAACTCTTTGCCCTTTGTGTTAAAGGTTGACTATACTCACACACAGCCAATGTCTATGTTACTCTCAGAAGTAGCTAGAAACATTAGCTTTTCAGTTAACGCTTTAGCAATGAATATGCTCTCATCATGTCCTTTTTGCAGTAAATCCAAATTTACTTCTCATTGCCATCCAAAGAATGATAACGACATCCTATGCCCACTCAGTTTTTCTGAACAAAAGCCTCAAACACCCTATGATTTCGACATCTGTGGAACCATGGTTTAGTCTAACTAAACAAATTCAATTTGAACCTCCTTGAGTCACCTCAATATTGATTAGTCTGAATCTACCTCAAATATGAAAGAATTTTATTTTTGCTTTTGACTCAGATTTTTGGATACATGCTTGTGTATATACAAATAATCCTTTATACTTTATTTAGATTTTATGTACAATTAAACTGTTTTTGAAATTTTGAATAGATATTTTTCAGCAAACCCAAAACATTTATATCAAGTATGTCAAAACCCACATACTTCTAGTTCACTTTTTTTGTACCCAGAATTTTTAAGTCTTTACAGGCTTATACAGAACTTTAGTATATCCTAGACAATTATACAATGTTTACATTTGGTCATGCCCAAATTATTTTTGAAATTTCCAGAAGTTTTTCAGAAAACAAAATTTAAGGACCTACACTTTGAAATAGATACTGTTTACAAGCTTAAGACTTATCGACATCAGAACTTTAGTTCAGCATTTGGATCAAGCCTCGCCAAATTGGGATTTGATGCCTAGGATTGCTATCAACGCTGAATCATCACCACTGATACCAGAGGGGGGACTGTAGCATCATCTCACTTTGGCTCAGCAATAATTATTCTTCTGCTTAAAGACATTTCGTTTCACCCAGGAGTAAGACAAAGAAATGGATTTTCTCCCCCAGGCCACAGCTGAAATCCCATTCCTTTGTTAAAACCAGCCTAAGGAATTTCCCCAATGTCCGGCTTTGCTTTTATTGCCCCCATAAACATGCAACAGACCTGGCCAAACATGGATCCACAGTTCAATAAAATTTCCTTAAACTCTGGGATATGCTGGATTTAACCAGTAAATTTTAAAGTACATTATTACAAACTCAATTCTAAACCTTCTTTTCTGTTCAGGACTATGAAAAGCAAATGGACTCTGATGTTTTTAATGTGGAAAATCAATAATATGCGTGAAATGCATTAATCTGTGATTTTATATATATATGCATGTTAATGTTTAAATGAATGTTCATTCCTGCATGTTGATTTAGAAGCACTGCTTATAAGCTACACTAAGGTTAGTTTAGTTATACATAAGTGTGTATATTCCAATGTATTTAAAATTGTGTGTATTCATTTGGACTGATATCACATTTCATCAGTCTTCAGAGAGACCCCACCTTCTTCATCTCATTGGTCCCTTGTAGACTGTTTGTTATTGGACTAAAACTTCATTGAGGACACCCACGAAGGACACTCATTGGCTGAGATCCCGGAAGCCCGCGATAGCTCAAAAGAACTTATATAATAGGAGGGAGACCCCTGCTTCGCTCTCTTTTCTCTTTGCCCCTTCTCGCCTCTGATTCATCTCTTTGAACGTTCGTCTCTCTCTATTGTCTACACACAGCAAGGAAGAACAAAGGACCGTCTGAACAAAGACTCTACCACGTGTCGCTTTTCTGAACACAGAGCAGATAACTCATAATTTGTTTATGTAACTTTGTATTTTAATGTTTTTCTTTTTTCTCTTAAATGCCTAGGAATTCCTATTTCTTTGAGCTCAATTCTTAATCGGAGTTAAACTCCAATTTTAACTTATCTCTTTTCTTTGTTAAACTTTCTGTAAAATCACCGTTTGTTTAATTTTAATGTAAACCTTAATCTTGACTTTATTTTTATAATATTTTTCTTGACCAAGCACCCACCAGAAGCTACTATTTTTGTATAAAGTCCGAAACTTTTTAATTTGAGATCGGATTAGATATCCTTAATTAATTATTATCGAAGGCCTCTTAGAAGACGCAGCTCTCCACATCACGTGCAGCTGAGGAATCAACGCGCAGCTGTTTATCACACGCTGAAGAAACGCCGTCATCATCTGACTCCAAACCCAGTTTCAACTGTGGGTCATACAGCCCAGAATCCAGCCTCTTCGACCGCTTGAATTTAAAAGGTCGAAATGTGGACCCTGAAAATATCTGCGGGCAGATATTAACGTCCACGAAATCTTGGGCTGAGGACGACGAAAGAACCATCATCACCGAGGGATCATGTGAGCTGTAACTTTAATTCATCTGCTGAATTAAACGTCTGAGGTTCGGTAATAATTTGTATATCTAATCACATGCAAATTAAGAAGCCCTTAACATAACTCTTCTTTTTATTAAAATTCCGTTTTTATTTTCTTAAGATTAATTCAGGACTTTTTTCATATAATTAGTAAACTTTCTCCATAAATTTGCGTTGTTCCCATAATCTGTTAACTCAAACTGATAGAGATTCATTTCTCAGTTTAACCCTGGTAAATATTGACATTGTTAATCTATCATTTACAGGATTGATTTTATGATTAATGAAATTACTGCAATGTCTGTTAATCATTTCGTTTAATAAATATGTGAAAATGAGAGAAGTTATTGAGAATTTATTTCATTCTGAGTCTGTTCAAGCACAGGTATCGAATTCACGAAAAATCTTTTGAGACTGATTATTGATTAATTTATTGAGTGATTAAACAGGTATAAAGTGAAATTAAAATTAAAATTGCTTCTTAAAGATAGAAGCTGGTGCCCCACGAGTGTTATTAACTTTTCTGATGTATATGAAACGAGATTTGATCTCAGATTCCAATACATCAATAGAAATTAAATAATTCATACCTGATCATATTTATTATTTATTAATATTCCATATTTTACGCTGCACAACACTCCGACGCGAGTATGGCAAGAGGGAGAGGAAGTCTCCGAAGAAGACCGGGCTTGCGCCGAGGGGAGGGTGCTCCCAGGACACCACTGAGACTGTCTCCCGCCAGGTCTTCCCTCCCATTCACACCAAACCCAACCCAGCAAACAAAGGACAGCGTTGTTCCACGTGGAAGCACTGAGAGAGGCCCTCTCCTCCGCCAGCTGCCATTATTCCTCTGGCAGTGGTGAGGTCCGCTGAGGTCATCCCGGGATCCAGCACAGAGAGGTCCCCCTGCAGCCACGCCAGCTGAATCCCCAGCATTGGAGCTGCTGCAGGAGGATAATAGGACTGCTGTCACCCTCTTGCCTGCTGCGGAGGCATCTGCAGTGGACTGGGAGCCTGAGCTGGACCTCTTGGAGGGCGGGCCCGAGTGTTCATCGCCGGGATCAACGGAGTCCTGCACTGCAGTGGAGCTCGAGCTCAGGCAAGTTATCTCTCTTGTTTTTCTTATGATGGTTGTAGAGAGATCTTGCCTGGCTCTGGGTGAGGAGAGTTGAGCGCAGCGCGCAGCTGCGTCTGAACTTCCTTCACCGGACTCCGCCTCTGCCGGCGACCCTAATCATCTTTCTTCTCCTGCTTCCCCTCAGTCTTCAACTAGGGTCGCCGGAGAGGGTGTGTCGCCGCCAGAGGTCGCTGAGGGTCCGGTCCTGCCAAAAGAGGACGTTGCTGCTCCAGTCTCTCCTGCCAGGGTCGTCAGGGCTCCTCTCATCGATTGCCTCCTCAGCCTGGTGTTCCTGCGGGTTGGTCCGCTCACCGTGGGTGCAGCTTTGGCCCAATCGGGGTCCACCGTGGGTGCTGCAGAGCCTCAGCCAGAGGTCACCGTGGGTGCTGCAGAGCCTCAGCCGGAGGTCACCATGGATACAGCTAGGCTCCCGCTGGAGTCCATCGTGGGTACAGTGGAGCCGGCCCGGCCAGGGGCCACTGTGGGCACAGTTAGGCTCTCGCTGGAGTCCATCGTGGGTGCGGCGGAGCCGACCCGGTCAGGGGCTACCACGGGTGCCTCTGAGGACGCCGTGAAGGTTCCCTCTCCCCATTCCAGTTGCCCTCCAGTCAGCCTTCCGGTGGGCAGGCCGCCTCCTACTTCACCCCCTCCGTCCTGGTGGCTGAGCAACTTTGGCCGGCCACCAGAGGAATTGATTCCCCGGGTCAGGTGGCTTATGTGTTGCGGCAGGCCACCGGACTCGGTCCACCGGACCTTTTGCTGGGCCTGGGACTCTGGGCAGCCTCCCGAGCCCCAACGCACGTGGACTTGGGGGGGGGTGGTAATTGTGGGCCCTGGGCGGGGCATTGTGTTGCCTCCTTCCTGTTCCCCCTACCGCCCACCCAGGTTTGTGTTGTTTGTTGTTGTTGCAACTGTTGGGGGGGGGGGTCTTCTTGATGTTACCTTGGGTGTCTGGGGATCCACCCCTTGAAGGGGGGGCTCTGTCACGAGCTGAGCCGGCTTGGCTTTCCCCGGCTTGGGCTCGATCTCTCTGTGGGATTGGTTTCACTGTTTATGTGCATTTTTATGTGTTTCTGTACCTGTTCTACTGCCATGGCCACTGCCTGACCGGCAGCTGTTAGTCAGCTTCTGTGATCTTTTTCCCACGCTGCTGACAGTCTGTCGGTCCAATCATGCCCTCTTGCTCTCCTTAATTCCACCAGCTGTTCCCAGTCCTGGTAATTATCGTTCCTGCGCCTCGCTCAGGTGTGCGCAATTTGCGTGGCCAGCGGCATTTGTATTTAAGCAGCTCTTCACTAGACAAACGCCGCTGGGTCATTATACGAGTCACACTCTCATTCTCCGTCGTGTGACCGTCAGTTCCGAAGGACTCGTGACTTGTGCTCGATGGGAGATCTGGACTACTTGGACAGTACCTACTCGTGAGTAAATTGCCTAGCAATTCCCTGTGCAGTATTTTTGCTACGCTGAGCTGTTGCCCAGTTTGCTTTTCCCTGAGTCAGTTGAGCCTCCTCGAGTCTTCCTCGCTCTCCCGAGTGCAGTTGTATAATATTATTTTCCTGTGGCCACGGTACACAGGATACTGGCCATTTTGTGTCAGCCATTTTGTGTACATAACTCCCTTCTTGTAAGTTTTTAGTTTGAACTGTTTGTCAATAAATGTGTTTGGTGCGTAAATCCATCCTTCCTTCTCCTTCCTCGTGTGCTTTGGCAGAGTGCACGGAGAGCACATGACACACCCTAATCAGCTAATTAACTCAAAACGCCTGCAAATGTTTCCTGAGTCTTTAAATGGTCTCTCAGCCTGAGTCAGTAGGCTACACAATCATGGGGAAGACTGCTGACTTGACAGATGTCCATAAGACAGTCACTGACACCCTCCACAAGGAGAGTAAGCCACAAAAGGTCATTGCTAAAGAAGCTGGTTGTTTACGGAGTGCTGTATCCAAGCATATTCGTAGAAAGTTGAGTGGAAGGATAAACTGTGGTAGGAAAAGGTGCAGCAGCAAGCGGGATAACTGTAGCCCTGAGAGGATTGTCAAGCAAAATCCATTCAAGAATTTGGGGGAGCTTTACAAGGAGTGGACTGAGGCTGGAGTCAGTGCATCAAGATCCACTACACACAGACGAATCCTGGACATGGGCTACAAATGCCATATTCCTCGTGTCAAGCCACTCCTGAACCAGAGACAACATCAGAAGAGACTTACCTGGGCTGGTGAGAAAAAGAATTGGACTGTTGCTCAGTGGTCCAAAGTCGTCTTTTCAGATGAAAGTAAATTTTGCATGTCATTTGGAAATCAAGCTCCCAGAGCCTGGAGAAAGAGTGGAGAGGCACAAAATCCATGTTGCTTGAAGTCCAGTGTGAAGTTTCCACAGTCATTGATGATTTGGGCTGCCATGTCATCTGCTGGTGTTAGTCCACTGTGTTTTCTGAAGTCCACAGTCAACACAGCCATCTACCAGGAAATTTTAGAGCACTTCATGCTTCCTTCTGCTGACAAGCTTTATGAAGATGCTGATTTCATTTTCCAGCAGGACTTGGCACCTGCCCACACTGCCAAAGATACCAAAAGCTGGTTCAGTGACCATGGTGTTACTGTGCTTGATTGGCCAGCAAACTCGCCTGACCTGAATTGTCAAGAGGAAGATGAGAGACACCAGACCCAACAATGCAGATGACCTGAACGCCACTATTAAAGCAACCTGGGCTTCCATTACACCTGAGCAGTGCCACAAGCTCATCGCCTCCATGCCACGCCACATTGATGCAGTAATTCATGCAAAAGGATGCCTAACCAAGTACTGAGTGCATAGAAATGAACATACTTTTCAGAGGCCTGACATTTCTGTTTAAAATATCCTTTTTTTCTTGATCCTATGTAATATTCTAATTTTCTGAGACACTGAATTTTGGGTTTTCATTATCTGTAAGCCAAAATCATCAAAATTTGAAGAAATAAAGGCTTGAAACATTTCACTCTGTGTAATTAATCTATATATTATATGGGTTTCACTTTCTGAAATGAGTGACAAAAAATATTGAACTTTCTCATGATATTCTAATTTTTTGAGATGTACCTGTATTTGTAAGAGGCCACAAGCTCAATGGAGGTATTTGGAGCAGATGTAATATAAGGAAGAGCTGCTGGCACCTTCTTTTTACCAGAAAGCAACATTGTCTTGGTGTTGTGTAAAAAGGGTCAGCAACATTTGCATTGTTTAAGGAAACTTGCACACTTCCAAACTGACCGAACCATAATGACAATGTTTTATCAGGCTTTTATTGAATCTGTTTTATCCTTTTCTTTAGTGTCATGGTTTGGTCAGATAAAACTGAAACAGAGGAAATCCTTGGATCAGATAGTTAGATGGTCCAGTCATTTTCTTGGTGAGTCACAGCTGAGCCTGACATCCCTGTACACCAGGCAGGTACAGAGGATTGCTACCTCCATTTTAAATGATGACTCCCACCCTTTGCACTGCCACTTTCAGCTTCTTCCCTCCAGACGGAGGTTTGTTGTCCCAAAAAGTAAAACCCAGTGCTACAAAAACAGCTTTGTTCCTGCTGCTGTCAAAGAGTTGAACAAGATGTAGCAATATATTGCACATAATTTAGTTATCTATTTATTAATTTTGACTTTATATTTACTTATTTTTGTAGGTGTTTTTATTTGGGTTCTTAATCTTTTATTGGGTTTTAGACTTTTTTAAGTTTTTAATCTCTTTGACTAGTTTTTAACTTTTTAATATGACCCCTCTCTCTTATCTCTTTGTTTTTTCTCTTATCTCTTTGTCCTATGTCCTGATTGGTGGAGCCTTTGAGTACTTTTATCGTGTTTATAGTCAGCTTCATGTGTGCCTGTGTTTGTGTTCATGCTGAATGTAATTGTGGTTTGTAAATATGGATGTCACCTGACTGCAAAACAAATCTACCTACGGGTACAAATAAAGGAACCTGAACCTGAACCTGATTTAGCACTAGTCTGAGATTGAACAACTGAGATTGAATGGTGTCAAATGCTGACTGCAGATGTTCAAATACAGTAGTTGGAGAGCCAGGTGGATTTTATTCACACTATTGAGTACGAAAGGTTTGAGTGTGTAATTCTGTTGTAAATCGCCTATCAATGAAAGAATGGGGTGTCTTAAGTTGCACAATCCTGGGGTTTGGTCCCTGAGGGTCTCAAAAGGGGACCCAAAAATCCATTTAAACAAACTTTCGAGTACAACAACTGTTTCAAGCCTGTTTCATTTAGATCACCCCTCACATTAAACTGATGCAACGTAAGACATGAAAATGTCTGGGGTTACTAATTATGACACCTACTAATTAACGACCAATTAACGATTTATCTAAACTTTCAAGTACAACAAAAATTCTTTTTGCAAATGATAATTTACTAATCCTAGACACCATATCCACAACTTAAGATGCAATTTTTCCTGGGGTTTGTAGATAAGAGGGAGGTGTTTTGACCCCAAGGGATACGAAGACCCTCAAAACTGAACTTATTCAAAAGAGGGAGTACAACAATTTTGATTGATGCTATGGATAAAACATTATTTCAAATGAACAAAAATGCAATTTAAGACACCAAAATATCTGGGGTTATTAATTAAGACAACTGCTAATTAACGAGTAATTACCAATTTAATTACACTTTCAAGTACAACAAAAATTCTTTTTGTAAAAGATAATTTAGTGACTCTAAACACAAGATGCACAACTTAAGACACAATTTTTCCTGGGGTATGTGGATAAGACACTTACTAATTAACAAGCAATTAATGATTTGTTCACAATTTTAAGTACACGTACTTTAGGAATTCGTTCAGCTTTTTATAATTTAGGGACTCCTGACATGAAATGAACCACTTGGAACAGTTATCCCTGGTTCTCCTGGAACTGCAGAATGTTCTCCTCGAAAAGAAGGAAGATGTTGATAGTTTCTGCAACTCAGCCCTGTTCAGAGAGCTATTTGAGGCTTTTGAGAGGTTCAAGAAGAGCGCTGAAAGTGGTGACCTTGGTCGAACAGCACAGTTTTGGGCAATGTATATCCAGTACATACAGATCTACCACGCTGTCGAACGTGCAGTTAGAGAAACAGACATAGATCTCTTCATCGCCATGTTGACACCGATGATTGATCTGTATTTTGCAACAAACCGACAGAACTATGCCCGCTGGATGTCGAAATACCAGCTTGACTTGATGAACTTAGTTGATTCGCATCCCGGGCTGCGGCAGATTCTAGAGGATGGAGGCTTCTCAGTCAGACGATCGAACAATGAATTTGCACGAATTCCAGTCGATCTCACCTTGGAGCAAACAGTCAATGCAGATGCGGCCTCCCGAATGACGGGATATACATCGTCCACAAACAACTACAGCTCAAGAGTGCGGTGGAGTGTCACCAAGAGCAGATGAGCAGCACTTGTGAATGAAGCTCTTACTATGGTCGGAATGGGGAATACAAGCGACACTCAAACTGAGCTCAGTCCAGCCAGAATCAGGAAAGACAATGAGGATCTGCAGAAGATCATCAATCACATTGAGTCTTGCGCCAATCCTTTCACACTTGATCCAAGCTTGCCTCTCATTAACATCAGCACTGGGAAGAGTGTAACAGATGCCACGAGTACATCATTGTTGAACATTCCAGAAGACGGCAAGAATAGGCATGAAAGCTTTGTAAAAGAATGCCTCGAAAGTGCAGAGCGTTTTGAAAAACCAATTCGCAAACATCCTCTTCGCACGTTCACAAGTGAATGCATAACCAGTCAAAAAGCAGACAAAAACGCCAAAGAGGCACAACTCAAATGTACCAGTGCACTTCTTGGCCGCATTGCCTTCACAGCAGCAACAGGTGACGTTGACCTTGAGCTTGTCTTCTCATTTCCACTGACACCGGTGCCACTTTCAGTGTGTCACAGTGATGGCACGATGGCTCACACGGATAAAAGCAAATTGTTCAAAATTCTGGAGGGAACTGTCAGTGACCATGGCAGCCCATCATTTGTAGGTACTCATATCATTGACGGCAATTTCCAATTCCACTGCATGTCGCCGGATCAGCCTGCAACATACAGGGAGCTGTCACGAAACATCCTGGTTACTAGCTTGGCATATAAGTCACGGAGAATCGACATCAACTTCGATACGTATGAAAGACCATCCATCAAGGACTGTGAGCGAGAGTGCAGAGAAGCTGTTGTGGGAGGGGAACTAGTTATTTAAGGGCCTCAACAGAAAAGAGACTCAAGCTTCAAGAAACAACTCGAGAGGGAGTCGTTCAAATGAGAGCTACCCCTCTTTCTCACAAAGGATTGGTCGAGCGACTTCTACAGGCCTCTTCTTGATGGAAGGGAAGTGTATTTGGGAGTGATGGGAGAGTGCACTCGGTACTTCGTAGAAGATGGAGAAGTAAACGCAGAATAAGTCCCATCTCTAAACTACAACCACTCGGAGGCCGACACCCGAGTCATCCTTCACATGATTGAGGCGGACAAGTCCACACCTGGCGACATAGTCGTAAGAGCTTCTGACACTGACATTCTAGTGTTACTCCTACACCATGTCCATCAAGTTTCCTCCACTGTGTGGATGGAGGTTGGGACAAGAGGACAAGGCAACCTGCGTTATGTAAACGTAACTAAGATTGCTGCTGCGATAGGCCAAGCTATGTGTGCTGCACTCCCCTGCCTACACGCGTTCACTGGCTGTGACTATACCTCTGCCTTTGCAAGGAAAGGAAAGAACAGGCCATATGCAATTGTGGCAAAAAGTGACAAGTTCCAGAGAGCGTTTGCTTCATTGAGTCACTCTGTCCCAACAGATGAAGTCATCCAAATCTTGCAGGATTTTGTCTGCGTGTTGTACGGAGCACGGAAACTTGTCCCACTCAACAAGCACCGGTTCAACGTGGTCGAGAAAACCTACAAAAGAAAGTCAAATGCTAAGCACCCATTTGAGAAGCTTAAAAGCATTGCAGGCAGTAGCATTCCACCGTGTGAAGCGGAACTAGCACCTCACGTGGACAGAAGTGCATTCGTTGCAAGATTATGGGGTAGTGCTCATCACCAAGACCTGAACAAAACACCCACCAATGGATGGGAAAATGTCGACGGCGAATTTCGCATCATTTGGTTCAATGGAGAACAGATGCCCCCTACACTCATTCCAGAGGTTCAGGTCGAAACAGAGCCAGATGACAACAGTGATGATGCCCAGGAAGATGGTGGTACGGATGATGACATGGATGAAGATCATGATCCTCTGCCAAGAGAAATGAAATCCTCTGATGAAGACAGTGATGACGATCATGAATGAGATGATCGCAGTAAAATTACGACAGAGTGACTTGACCTAGGATTCCGATTTGGTCGCTATGAAACAATAAGACATTTGCTTGCCAAATAACCACTTTCAAACAATAAATTGTGTCGTACATCACAATGTACATTCCATGCCGGATTATATTTTGGAAAAAGAATTTTTGTGTTACATGAAAGTTTAAATAAATCGATCATTAATTAATTAGTCATTAATTAGTAGTTGTCTTAATTAATAACCCCAGATATTTTGGTGTTTTAAATTGTATTTTTGTTCATTTGAAATAATGTTTTATCCATAGCATCAATCAAAATTGTTGTACTCCCTCTTTTGTATAAGGGTCTTCATATCCCTCAGGGTCCAAAGACCCCCATCTTATCTACAGACCCCAGGAAAAATTGTGTCTTAAGTTGTAGATATGGTATCTAGGGTTACTGAGTTATCTTTTGCAAAAAGAATTTTTGTTGTACTTGAAAGTTTAAATAAATTGTTAATTAGTCGTTAATTAGCGAGTGTCTTAATTAGTAACCCCAGACATTGTCATGTCTTAAATTGCATTTTTGTTCATTTGAAATAATGTTTTATCCATAGCATCAATCAAAATTGTTGTACTCCCTCTTTTGAATAAGTTCAGTTTTGAGGGTCTTCGTATCCCTTGGGGTCAAAACACCTCCGTCTTATCTACAAACCCCAGGAAAAATTGCGTCTTAAGTTGTGGATATGGTGTCTAGGATTAGTAAATTATCATTTGCAAAAAGAATTTTTGTTGTACTTGAAAGTTTAGATAAATCGTTAATTGGTTGTTAATTAGTAGGTGTCTTAATTAGTAACCCCAGACATTTTCATGTCTTAAGTTGCATCAGTTTAATGTGAGGGGTGATCTAAATGAAACAGGCTTGAAACGGTTGTTGTACTCGAAAGTTTGTTTAAATGGATTTTTGGGTCCCCTTTTGAGACCCTCAGGGACCAAACCCCAGGATTTTGCAACTTAAGACGCCCCATTCTTTCATTGATAGGCGATTTACAACAGAATTACACACTCAAACCTTTCGTACTCAATAGTGTGAATAAAATCCACCTGGCTCTCCAACTACAAGGGCAACAGTGCTTGCACAAAAATAGACAAATAGTTTCATCAGCATAGAGATGTACCGAAGCACTTGTATTTTTACCCACACTGTTGACGTAGACAGTGAAGAGAGTGGGTCCTAAAACTGAGCCCTTTGGCACACCTTCAGTAGTGTTAAGAAAGATAGAAGATAGACCAGTAAGCTGTACGCATTGCTTACAGTTGGAGGGATAGTTTGAAAACCAACCAACAGCTTAGTCTGACAGGCCAAGTTACCTTCACTCTCCACAACTTTTCCAAGTTTTTCAGTTCTTAGTATTTTTTGCAAGCTTTTTGTTCTTTCTTTTTGATGTTGTTGTCAGTTGTGGTTGTCACATATTTCAAAACAGCCTTCTTTGGCTTTTTGTCAACCATCACAAGGTCTGGTTGATTAACCATGTTTTGTCTCTTTGGATCTAGAAGCTCCCGCAGGATTGTGGCTCATCCCTTCTCAACTACCTTTGGAGGTGTGTTCTAGTTTGACTTTGGGATTTCCAGCCTGTCTTCAGAACTGTTGTTCTTGCATACTGTGTGTATAATGTACAGTATAAGGGATTTTGTATAATGTGTTGGTCACTTGGTTATGGCATTACATTTATGTTTGTCTGCATCTTACACCCAGCTGTTATTTGCTAAACTGTTTCAGGGGCTTCTCTGCACAGCCTGCACCTGGGGTCCAGTCTGGTGTGGTAGACCTTGGTCTTTATCAGTCTTGTCTTAAAGGCCTGTTTTTGTGCTGCCATGATTAGTGCCTCTGTGCAGTCCTTCAGACCAGCTGCTCTTATGATTTTGCAATATTGGCTACTTCTCATGTCTGTCCATGACGGTTCTCCATGTCCTCCTTCTAGTCATCAGGGATTCACTTCGCCAGTCTTCAGTCTAGTATGCTGAAATGCATAAAACCTTTCATGCTGCTTCCTTATTTCAAAAGTGTTCAGATCTGACTCAGTAGTTCAAATGCTGCTGTTCTTCAGCATTCATGATTTACTTCCAGGTTGCCATTTATTTTATCTCATTAAAAGCACATTTACTAGAATTGCCTGGCAAATGCAATTATATTGCTTAAAAATACATTAACAGTGAGAGTTTGTAACTAAAATGTATGGGTTAAGGTGATTGAAGAGGTTAAGGTTAAGGGTGACTATTTTTAGTAGATCATATATTTAGTAGATCATGCTGCACGGTGGCGCAGTGGTTAGCACTGCGGCAGCACAGTTTACCCTTGGCCGGGGGATTGTGGGGATCGTGGGATCGTGGGTTCGATCCCAGCCCCCGACCAACAGTGATCTGTGTGGAGTTTGCATGTTCTCCCCGTGTTGCGTGGGTTTACTCCGGGATTTCTCCGGTTTCCTCCCACATGCCAAAAACATGCATGTTAGGTTAATTGGCTGTTCTAAATTGTCCCTAGATATCTGTTTCCTATAGGCCCTTAGAATAGAGGGTTAGTATTAATGAAAGCGCTTTGAGTGGTCTTTGTGACTAGAAAAGCGCTATATAAGTGCAGGTTAGTTAGTTAGTTAGTTAGTCATACCTTTCATCCTCCATTATGTCACTGCATGCAGTTATTTTTACAACCACTAGAGGTCACATTTTTCAGACACTTGGATAAAAGGTGTAATTCCTGCTGGTAAAAACAGTCTGAATGGTCATTTTTCCATTGAAAGAAGTCTCTTTCTGTGGTACTCCTGGATCTTTATTTTTTCATCCAGAAGAGTGGCTCTGATCCTAGTCATCGGCTAGGGTAAGGTGAAATCCTCCGTGCATTGTGATGAGCTTCCTTGCCTTGATATCACTGGCATCCATCTCCTCCTTTGACCAGGTTATTCTACCAGAAAGTTATCTGAGGGTGTATGAGTTGATGACTCAGACTCTGTTGTTTCGATTCAGCTGTTTTCAGACCTGTTTTACTAGAGTAGCAGGTTTATTTTATTTTATTTATGTCCAGTCTGTTCTACTCAGTGTTTCATGATAGGCTACTTTGACTATTTTACATTGTCCATAAAGTCAAAACCTGTAAAGTTGATTTAAATCCACTCCATGAAAATGTTATGTTGATGGAGTTGATGGAGGTGCTGCAAAGCTCCCCAGTGTGGAGCAAATTCCACTTTCCCTCAA
Organism: Pholidichthys leucotaenia; assembly: GCA_020510985.1. Classification (NCBI taxonomy): domain Eukaryota; kingdom Metazoa; phylum Chordata; class Actinopteri; order Cichliformes; family Pholidichthyidae; genus Pholidichthys; species Pholidichthys leucotaenia. The sequence goes on along the minus strand of CM035840.1, from coordinate 275,079,631 downwards.
AGCAAGAAGAAAAATGAGTCATGACCATGTTAATGAATGTCACAGAGCAGTGATAAAACATGTGGTAACACTCCATCAGCAGAATAGAATGGCCATGGTTTGGGTTAATTACTGTAGTTTCTATTAGTGCTAGTGTCATGCCTGTCTGGTAAATGTTCCCTAAACTGCAATTAGAATCACCAATTCTGTAATTAATTGAGAAGAAACCAGACAGACAACTGTCCAAGAATTATTTTGTTAGTAAGTGAAATACAGAGCAGTTTAATAACAGTGGTCCCCACTGCCAGCAACAATCAATTATAAAACAATAAAGTATTTAATAAGAAAACTGACAACAGGATTTAAATTTTTATTAAATGCACTATTTGTACCCACAGCATGGATTTCTTTAACTCTTTGTTTTAGAAGTGCTATTTACTATATTATACAGTGCATCATCTATGAACATGCATTCTTTGCTTTTTGTTGATGCCTGTATGTTTTGTGAAAAACAACAAAATCTCACAACAATGGTCGTTATGTCAGTTTTATTTCTATAGTAACTTTAAGCTCAAGATTTTGACCAGGGTATATCAAGACTTTAAGATAAAATAAAAAATAAACAGAATGGTAAAATAATTTAAGAACACGTCATAGTAATATAAAGAAGATAAAAAAAGACAATAAAAACAGGCATGTTATGGCTATAATTCATTTAACTCAATGCCAGAAAAATTTTTTATTAGTAGTGCTTGAAATACACAAGAGGAAGTAAACCAGATGTTTATGTACACTGTATAAAAAGACACAAACTTTTTTTCTCACTGTCTGGCATTAAATCAGACTAAACTTTTCCTGTTTTTAGGTCAGTTAGAATTACCAAAATTATTTCTATTTACTAAATAATTTTTGTATTTGCTAGATATTTTTTAGATAATTTTTTATTACTTTCTTCAGAGTCAGAACTTTCCATCCATTTCCTTAGTATTTGGTAACATTGCCTTTAAACTGCATGACTTGGATCAGACATTTTGGGTATGGTTCCACAAGCTTCTCACAACAGTTTTCTGGAATTTTGTCCTATTCCTCCTGACAGCACTGGTGGAACGAGTCGTCTTTTGTTCTCACGTCTTTTCAGCTCTGCCCACAAATCCATATCAATGGCATAGCTGTTGAACGTGTCCCCAGCTTCAAATTCCTGGGGACCCACATCTCGGTGTGTCCTGGTCAGTTAACACCACCAGCCCATCAGCGCCTCTTCTTCTTGAGGACATTGAAGAAGAACCATCTGTCAACTGACATCCTGGGCAACTTCTACCGCTGCGTGATAGAGAGCACCCTGACCAATTGTATCACACTCTGGCATGGGAGCTGCTCTGTAGCTGACCGCAAGGCGCTGCAGCGGGTGGTGAAAACCGCCCAACGCATCACAGGGACTCCACTCCCAGCTATAGAGGACGTCTACAGGAAAAGATGTCTGCGCCGGGCACGCAGCATTCTTAGGGACTCCAACCATCCTCCTCATGGACTGTTCCAGCTTCTCCCCTCCAGAAGACGTTTCAGAAGCCTTCGGACTAGAACCAGCAGGTTTAGGAACAGTTTCTTTCCAACAGCTGTCACGTTATTGAACTTAGTTCCCCGCTGACTCTCTTACAATCATCTTTTACCATCCTCACCTGTACATAACTGCATAACTACATCTAACTTATTGCACATTATTTGCGCATAACAGTACTTTTAACTTTCTGCACTGCTGCATATATTTGCATATATTTGCTTAAATTGCACATACTGTTAATTACCGTATATACTGCACTGCTGTCCTTTGCACTTCTGATTGGATGCTAAACTGTGTTTCGTTACCTTGTATTCATACATGTGTAATGACAATAAAGTTGAATCTAATCTAATCTAATCTAAAATTTGTAATGGGACTGAGATCGGGGCTTTGTGATGGCCGCTCCTAAACACTGACTTTGTTGTCCTTAAGTCACTTTGTAACTAATGTGGTGGTATGCGTTGGGTCATTGTCCATTTGGAAGACCCATTTGCACCCAAGCTTTAATTTTCTGGCTGATGTCTTGAGATGTTTCTTCAATATTTTCACATACAGTGGTGTGAAAAAGTGTTTGCCCCCTTCCTGATTTCTCATTTTTTTGTATGTTTGTCACACTTAAATGTTTCAGATCATCAAACAAATTTAAATATTAGACAAAGATAACACAAGTAAACACAAAATGCAGTTTTTAATTGAAGGTGTTTATTATTAAGGGGAAAAAATCCAGACCTACATGGCCCTGTGTGAAAAAATGATTGCCCCCCTGTTAAAACTGTGGTTTATCACATCTTTGGAAAGCTGAGTTCAGTTTTCTAGCTATTTCTAAAGCTTTGGGGCTCTAGCAAACCACAGTGCAAGCCATTATCCACAAATGGCAAAAACATGGAACAGTGGTGAACCTTCCCAGGAGTAGCCGGCTGACCAAAATTATCCCAAGAGCGCAGCGACGACTCATCCAAGAGGTCACAAAAGACCCCACAACAACATCCAAAGAACTGCAGGCCTCACTTGCCTCATTTAAGGTCAGTGTTCATGACTCCATCATAAGAAAGAAACTGGGCTCATCTCAGTTTTGCCAGAAAACATCTTGATCATCCCCAAGACTTTGGGGAAAATACTCTGTGGACTGACAAGACAAAAGTTGAATTTTTTGGAAAGTGTGTTCCCCATTACATCTGGCGTAAAAGTAATACAACATTTCAGAAAAGGAATATCATATCAACAGTAAAATATGGTGGCGGTAGTGTGATGGTCTGGGGCTGATTTGCTGCTTCAGGACCTGGAAGACTTGCTGTGGTAAATGGAACCATGAATTGTGCTGCCTACCAAAAAATCCTGAAGGAGAATGTCCGGCTATCTGATCATGACCTCAAGCAGAAGTGCATTTGGGTTCTGCAGCAGGACAATGATCCAAAACACACCAGCAAGTCCACCTCTGAATGGCTTAAGAAAAACAAAATGAAGACTTTGGAGTTGCTTAGTCAAAGTCCTGACCTGAACCTGATTGAAATACTGTGGCATGACCTTAAAAAGGCGGGTCATGCTCGACAACCCTCCAATGTGGCTGAATTACAACAATTCTGCAAAGATGAGTGGGCCAAAATTACAAAACTCCACAGTGCTGTTAAAGACTCATTACCAGTTATTGCAAATGTTTGATTGCAGCTGTTGCTGCTAAGGGTGACCCAACCAGTTATTAGGTTTAGGGGGCAATCACTTTTTCACACAGGGCCATGTAGGTTTGGATTTTTTTTTTCCCCTTAATAATAAAAACCTTCATTTAAAAACTGCAATTTGTGTTTATTTGTCTTAGCTTTTTCTAAATTTGTTTGATGATCTGAAACATTTAAGTGTGACAAACATCCAAAAAAATGAGAAATCTGGAAGGGGGAAAACACTTTTTCACACCACTGTGATGTTCTTTCCAAATGATACCATCTAGCTTGTGAAGCGCACCAGTCCCTCCTGCAGCAAAACAACCCCACAACATGATGCTGCCACCCTCATACTTCATATTTTGACATAATGTCGGACCCAGGGAACACACACACGCAGGCTCAAGTGCAATACTATTATCTTTATTGAATAACCAGCAGGTGTGTGGGTGCATGTATGCAGTATGTGAGTGTATTGTGGGTGAATGAGCTGCAGCCAGGGGCGAGACAGAGCGCCGTACAGCCTGGCAACCCTAGGAACAGAGCCAAACACAGATGTTAGATTCAGCCGTGTTATTGTGAATGGAAAACTAACAAGGCTTTCTTGCAGGTGTTCTTGTGCTGGCGCCGGCTTGGGCTTTGGGCCTCCTTCCAGGGAGACAACATCTGCAGAGCGCACCCGGCGAAGCGCTGTGACGCACGGCATGGTGAGGAGAGCACAGGGGAGAGCCTGGGAGAAAAGGTAAGTTGGAGTGTTGAGCTTACGTGCCAATGGAGAGTCCAAACGATGATGCACAGGGCTGAGAGGAATCAGGCGTATGCGGGACGAAGATCGTAGCAAAGCAGACGGCTCCATCCTGAAGCTCCAGGCAGAGCGGGCTATATAGCCCGGGGCTGATTAAATTAAATCACCCTTTATTGTCATTCAACTGTACAACCAATCATGTACAGTAGAACGAGATTGTGCTTTACCTATCTACTGTGTTAATCACACACACCCCAAGTGTAGAATCAGAGGGCCGCTGCCATGCAAAGCACCGCCACAAATTTCCCTCCTCCATTCCATTATTGCTGAGCACCAAGCTGGACGGCAGGAAGTTCCACTTTTATATGGTCTTCGGCATGACCCGGCCGGGATTTGAACCCCTGCCTCCCGGGTGTGGGGCGGATGCTCTACCAACTGAGCCACCACTCCGGTTACCCACAGGTGTGGGCGCAGCTGAAGCAGGTGACGGCCCAGAGTAAGTCATAACATATCTGGGATGGTGCTTTCAGACTTTCAAGCTTCCCCCTTTTTCCTCCAAATGTAACGATGGTCATTTTGGTCATTTAGTTTCATCAGACCACAGGACATGTCTCCAGAAATTAAGGTATTTGTCCCTGTGTGCATTTGCAAACTGTAAACTGGCTTTTTATGTTGCTTTTGGAGTAATGTCTTCTTCCTTGCTGCATGGTCTTTCAGCCCATGTCGGTACAGGACTCATTTCACTGTGGATAATGACACTCTTTTACCAGCTTCAGCGAAGGGCAATGGATCAGCGTTCTCGTCGTGCCCTCCACCAGTACCCGGGCTTGCCCAGGGAAGCTAATGATCCTACCAGCAGACTAAATTCGAAGAGACGATGCCTCAGTGCCAAGTCAAAGAAGAATCCTAGTCACAGTCCCAAAGCCGAAAGCAAACAGCCCCAAGAGCACCTTGCAGTAGGACCTGCTCTTCGCATACTACAACTAAACGTTGAAGGCCTATCTGCAGCCAAGCGAAGCCTTATTGAAGTCCTCGCCTTCCAACACTCGATTGATGTAATCTGCCTCCAAGAGACTCATATTGGTACAGAGGAAGCTGGCCGCTACACCATCAATGGCTTTGACTTCCTGTGCTATGTTCCACATGCCAAACATGGACGTGCCACCTATGTGCGTTCTGACATAGTTGAAGTAAACCACCTGACAACAACACATTTCTCAGACACCATAACGATTGGTGGCTTCCATACTGTCAATGTGTACAAGCCCCCTAGTGCCAACAGGGATCTGCAGGTCTTACCCACCCCACCCCACCCTGCCATCTATGTGGGGGACTTTAACAGCCATCACCCTGACTGGGGGTACCCAGCAGTGGATAGTGACAGGGAGGTACTTTCAGACTGGGCATCTAGAAATGATCTCGCTCTGATACACGACCCCAAACAAAGAGGAACCTTCCACTCTGCTAGGTGGAAGAAGGACTACTCTCCTGACCTGTACTGGGTCAGCTCTTTGAATGGGACGCTATATCCTACACAGATCCTCATTCTTGACGATTTTAAACACAGCCAACACCGGCCCCTGCTTGTACACATTGGCCTACAACTTCCAGTCATAAACAGCCCAAGGAAGATGCGCTGGAACTTCCGCAAAGCCAACTGGAAGAAATTCAGTGAAACCCTGGATCGGAGTGTTGTTACCATCCCACTCCACACCATCACTGTAGATGAAGCATACAACCGCTTCTGCAGCGCAATCTTCAAGGCTGCTCACACTGCAATCCCATGAGGCTACCAACCCCTCTATGTCCCATGCCTGGAGGGAGAAAGCGCTGCCCTCCTACAATCCTATCAAACATCAGGGGACCCAGAGATAGCAGACCATCTCATTGAATCGCTAAGTACAGCCCGGCGAAAGAAATGGGAGGAGACAGTTGCTGACCGGAGCTTTATCCACTCTAGCAGGAAATGTTGGAGCCTCATCCGTCGCCTAGGAGCTGCACAGAAGCCCCCTAGCCAAAGCCGAGCATCTGTCACACCCAACCAAGTTGCATCCCACCTACTGACCATCGCCAAAGCACCCCAAGACAAAGACACCAGAAGAGCAGTTACAACTGAACTAAAAAAAAACACCAAAAAATGCCCATAGAGGAAACGAACCCTGAACCCTTCGAGGCTGCTGAACTGGAGAAAGTCCTACAGGGCCTGAAATGTGAAAAGGCAGCAGGATACGACAACATCTTCCCAGAATTCATGAAAAATCTTGGCCCCCGAGCCCTAACCTGGTTGACACAACTCTACACAAGGATCATACAAACAAACTCGATCCCAAAGAAATGGCGGACAGCAAAGGTCATTGCCATACCAAAACTTGGCAAAGACCACAAACTACCAGCAAGCTACCGCCCAATCTCCCTACTCAGCGTTCCTTACAAAATCATGGAGCGCCTAATACTGCAATGTATTTCCCCAGGAATAGAGGAAATTCTAAGTGTGGATCAAGCAGGTTTCCGCAAGGACCGCAGCACAGGAGAACAAGTACTGGCCCTAACCACCTTCATCGAAAATGGCTTCGAGAGCAGACTGAAGACAGGGGCTGTGTTTCTCGATCTTACAGCCACCTATGATACGGTCTGGCACAAAGGCCTCCTCCTGAAACTTACAAAGGCGATCCCTGCCTGGGCAACAGCAATTAAAAAAACCCTGCTTACCAACCGAAGGTTCAGAGTCCACCTCGGTCAGAACACAAGCGCATGGAGAACGCAGAAAAACGGACTCCCACAAGGCTCAGTTCTAGCTCCAACCCTGTTCAACCTCTACATAAACAACCTGCCCACTACAAAATCCCGCAAATTCATCTATGCAGACGACATCTGTTTGGCACTCCAAGCACCAGACTTTGAGTCACTGGAACGGGTGCTCACGGAAGATCTTGCCAAACTGGACCAGTTCTGCAAAACCTGGCACCTAAAACCAAGCCCAGCAAAAACAGTCTCCAGTGTATTCCATCTCCACAATGTAAAAGCTGCCAGAGAACTAAACATCCACCTGAGCGGACTCAAGCTTAAGCATGCCTCGAATCCAACCTACCTTGGAGTGACCCTTGACAGGACCCTATCCTTCAAGGAACATTTAAAGGGGACGGCTGCTAAAGTGAAGGCACGAAACAACCTGCTCTGCAAGCTCGCTGGTGCAAAATGGGGGGCGGCAGTCTCCACCCTGCGCACCTCAGCACTGGCCCTTTCATACTCTGTAGCAGAATATTGTGCCCCTGTCTGGTCCAGGTCATCCTACACACACCACGTAGACACCCAGCTCAACACAACCATGAGAACCATAACTGGGACAATCCGCTCAACACCACTCCCCTGGCTCCCTGTACTGTCAAACATAGCCCCCCCCCCCACACACATCCGGCGAGCAGCACTAACTCAAAGGATGCTTCAAAAAGCCAAAGACTCTCCTCACTTACCAATCCATGTGTGACGATGGGATGTCACCATTATTATGACTTATTGCTTGTGTGATTATGTTATATTTGTAATGGTAAATGTTATTATTTGTTAAAGTACACACATTTATTTGGGATCTGTCTCTGTTTAATTTGAATGCCTTGGGAGATAATTGTATGGTTAAGTATTTGGGTAAAATAATGGATGATAAGTTATTGCACATACCTTTGCCAATATGCTTCCTGTGGGTGTCCAGGCAAAAGACTCCTTCAGGGAGTTGAAGGCCTTTTATAGGACACCAGCAGGAAGGAAACATCTATGGTAAGTTAGAGGGGTGGTTTAGTTTTGTAAATAAGGGTTTTGAACTATTTATTGGACTATTTATATTATTATTGTTGTCATTGATTGTTATTTATTATATGTTATTTATATTGTATAGTGGGGAAAATATTTATGTATTTTAGAATTAGTGGGTATGTGTAAATGATGGAAGATTTGTTGTTTTACCTGGGATTATGGTAGGGGCTAATCAGCCCTAATTATTGCTGTTAGTATAAAACAGGTGTGATGATTGTGACAGGGAGTTGAGTTCACTGAGAGATATTAAAGAGATCGTCGATCATTGCTGTGAAAAAAAGCTTGAAGAATTGTATCAGATGTGCTGGAACTATCTATCTGTAAGTTAATATAATAAATAGAAAATTGGAATTGAAGATCTTGGCCGTTTCTTGCCTCAGACCTTGCCACACGTTCTCACACCATGCAAATATCTACACCCCACCCACTGCCCGACTTCCATCCAGACGGCCGATTTAGAAAAACCCTCCCCCAGCTGATTTCACCATCCAGACAGCTTGGCAAGAGGAATGGGAGACTAAGGAGGTCCCAAACAAACACCTGGTGACAAACCCCAACCAACAGGTCCCGGGCACCAACCTCCCAAGGAGACAGTGGTCTACACAAAATCGCTTCAGGACTGGACATGGCCCCTGCTTGGCCAGCCTTCACAGATGGGGCAGTAGCCCTAGCCCACTGTGCGCATGTGGAGAGGAGCAAACAATGGAACACATCATAGAGGCTTGCCCGTTCCAAAGACTGGAAGGAGGATTACACACCCTCCATACAGCAAACCAGGAGGCAACTGCTTGGCTTGAGGACTTTGCATTCGCTAAATAAAAATAAACCAGCTTCAGCCAGCATCTTCACAAGGTCTATTGATTTTGTTCTGGGGTTGATATGTGCATTTCACTCCAAAACACGTTCATCTGGCAAACACAAATCTCATCTCCTTCTAGAGTGGTATTATGGCTGGACATTCCCATGGTGTTTATACTTGTATATAAATGTTTGAACAGATGAATGTGGCACCTTCAGGCATCTAGAAATTGTACCTAAGGATGAACCAGACTTGTAGAGGTCCACAACTCTCTTCCTGATTTCTTGGCTGATTTCTTTTGATTTTCTCATGATGTCACACAAGGAAGAAGGAAGATTAAAAAAAAATTATTGTGATCAACAGGGTGCTGAGTTAATCATAATTAACTCAATTAAAATGCCCACTGTTATGTCTGGAAAAATATGTGGAAGATGGCCATGTGCTTATTGTAGCTTTATTAGCTTAACACCTGAATACAGAGTGAACTATGGTGCTATGCTGCTCCACCAACCCACCTGAGCATGCTGACGTCACCTACGTGAGCATGCGCACATCCATACACCACACCCACCACTCATATAGAGAGTATATTAGTGCTGGGACCCCATACCCAGTACTGACACATGCTGAGAAGCCAAATGGGACATCACACTCAGCTAACTTCTGGTTAATCCGTGCTTGCTTAAAATTTATTTCCTGCGGTAGCTCAATCCAGTGTATAGTTAAAGGAAAACTATGGCCAAACGTCTATATATTGCTGCGATACTCCAGCAAACTAATTTCAACATCCATAATTAAATAAAATGTGGGTTCAGTTAATCAAATACTTTCCTGTGAAATAAAAACAACTCCTTTGCCTCAGTCACTGTCTCCTTGCGCTTGTGCTTTGCATTTGGGTCCCTGTCTAGAAAAACATGACATACAGTAGATATTTGACCCAATGTGTATTTGAGGCTTTGTTGGAGTGTACAAATTACTGCTTTTCTTAGTGTAGTAGTTTTTCTTAACCATCATTATTATATGAAAGAGAAACTTTCTGTAATTTCAAGGTTCTTACTAAGTTAATTAATCTGTATTGTGTAAAGGTTAATGTTCAAAATGTTGATCATAAAACAGCAGGGAAAGCTGGATTTCAGCTCCCTTTCTTAACAATTTTCTGCTTGTAGAAGCTTTTTCATAATTTAGCTAAAATATGCCACTTGTGGTGTTTTTATAAATGTGATAACCATTTCATTTGGAAGGCTGAATCTATCTTCATCAAAAGAAAAAAATAAAACGGGGGGAAACATGTTTTGTAGATGCTAGTGAAGATGGCTACACCCGTGAACCGGACTGGCTGAAATCTGTGTGTGACTTCAGGGTTTGAGCTCACCAGTTTGACATCAGCAGCATTTTTCCAGTTACACTGTAATGGTGCAGGTGCCATGACAGAACTGTTCACTCTGGGGCCCAGATTTTAATGCTAACAGTGCTGATGTCGTGTAAACACATGGCTTCACCACCCCACCAGCGTGTCCATGTGGGCCCCACCAAAGGTTAAAACTGGGCTGTCTTATGGGTCCCATGTGGGTTTGCCCACATATTTACCTGTTCACCTATTTTCAACTTATTTCTCATAAATTTGCTATTTTCTTTTAAATTTGTGACTTTCCCCCCTAATTTGAGACATTTTTCTAGAAAATTTCAAACTTTCTCAAAAATTTTGAGTTTTTTTTTTTTTTTTACTGGAAACTTACAACTTTTTCTCATAAATTTGTGATTTTATTCTTGTAAATTTGCAACTTTTTTCTCATAAATTTGTTACTTTTGCTTGTCAAATTGTGACTTTTTTTCTTCAAATTTCCTGTTTTTCTTGTAATTCTGGAACTTTTTTGCACCTTTTTACATTAATCTTGCAGCTTTTCCTCAAAATGGTGCTACTTTTTTCCTTGTAAATTTTCTATTTTCTTGTTAATTTGTGAGTTTTTCCTATAAATTTGTGACATTTTTGTTGTAAATTTGGAAGTTTTTCAGACATTTTTAACTTTTTTCACAATAAACTTACAGCTTTCCTCATAAATTTGGGACTTTTTCGCATAAATTTTCAATTTATTTACTCATATATTTACTATTTTTTTTGGGGGGGGGGGTTAATTTGTAACTTTTTCTAATTTTTTTAAGATAAAATAAGTCTTTCTTAGTCCCACAATGGGGAAATTCCATTATGGGACTTCCTCATAAATTTGTGACTATTTTTCTTGGATGTCTGTAACTCTTTTCAATTAATTTTATAGGTTTTTTTTCTCATAAATCTGCTTTTTTGTTATTGTAAATTTGTCACTTTTTACTTACAAATTTATGGGGAAAAAAATGTGAAAATATATGACTTTTATGCATAATTTTGGCTGTGGCTTAAGTGTTCCTGAAACCTGCTCACCCATGGGTTTAAAACGGGTAAACAGATGACCTGCCCACCTGTACCACAGGTAAACAAATCTACCTACAGGTACAAAATAAGTAATGGGGATCGTGGGATCGTGGGTTCGATCCCAGCCCCCGACCAACAGTGATCTGTGTGGAGTTTGCATGTTCTCCCCGTGTTGCGTGGGTTTACTCCGGGATTTCTCCGGTTTCCTCCCACATGCCAAAAACATGCATGTTAGGTTAATTGGCTGTTCTAAATTGTCCCTAGATATCTGTTTCCTATAGGCCCTTAGAATAGAGGGTTAGTATTAATGAAAGCGCTTTGAGTGGTCTTTGTGACTAGAAAAGCGCTATATAAGTGCAGGTTAGTTAGTTAGTTAGTAATAAAAAAAAAAAAAAAAAGTCCATGTAGGCAAACACAGATGGGGCCAACATGGAACCCACAGACAAACCCACATGGAACCCATAAAACATGGTAATTTAGCACCAAAGATGGCACCGTAATGTCTTTTTTTTTTTAACATATCACATTACCCTAAAAGATTCCTGAGCTATGCTTAATTGGGCTAATTAACTAATTACTGGCAGTCACCATATTTGACAGGTCATAAAGATTGCCTGACCACTGTTTGGGTTTTCTGCACCTGTACTGAACAAATAAATTTGGGTCCAGAACAGGGTAAAGTCTACCCTCTCTGACTGCTTTGTTCACCCTCCTCTTCCCCCGGGTAAATTACTATGTTTTGTTTGCATACCTGCTTGCTTCAAATTGCTCCTTTAGGATCACAGAGGACATAATGAATCAAATTAGGATTCAAAAGCATCAGCCTATAAAATCAAAACTCTCTGCAAGGACAGATGGCAACTAGGGATGACTGACCCACCCATTAAAGCATTTGAGAAAAAAAAAAAAACGCTTCAAATGAGCCCATTTGATGAGTTAGGTGCCGTGTTTCCACAGCCAACACTGGGGTCTCTCTATTCGGAGGTGCAGCCATCAAAATAAAGGCAAATGTGTAGTGGCCACATCAAAATGGGACAGAAAATCTGCTGCCAGTGCATATACACATGTCAAAATAGAGGATGTGTATAATTTATCGCATGGCATGCTTTTAACAGGGTGGAAAAAGGAGAAGCCAACTCAAAGTCTAAACTGTGTCAACAGCAGGTGCCACATTTCATCCACAGCTTTTAGCATGTGCAGTTGTTTCTCCCCGCTAGCTTTATCACTCAGGTCTGCAGGAATGCAAATGCTACGCTGATTCATACTGTACCTGTCTTCAAGGACTGCGATGACGCCAGGATGATTGCAAGGGTGATTTACTTCCACAGCTTCTTGTTTATTGCCAGCCATTTAGCCAAGCGTGTCGTCAAAACCTCAAAAGAATAATTTATCAGTTTTTGCAGCACTGTTCTCACAGAGATAGACTGCAGAATAATGGCACTGTAGTCACAGGCATGCAGAAATGTCACCAGATTACCGATATGGAGTCTTTCCATATTGTGTGCAGCAGTGGGAGTCTGGCTTCACGTGTGCGCGTGTGAAAATACATGAAATGCATGACTCCAAGCTATTCTTTCCATGGTTTGAGTGATTAATTTGTTTGTTCCTCTTTTTGCCTCTTATAAACTTAAGATGCTTAATTTCATTGAAAAGGGCCAAACCCCTAATAAAAACAAGAAGCTGTACTTTAGAAAACAAACCATGCCAAGGAGTACTGCAAAATAAAATTAGGATTAAAGGGTAAATGCTGATTCCTGGTCTTTTGGTTAGTATATACTCTAAATGACAGACTGAAATGGAATGGAAACTGCAGCCATTAAAGAATGTAAAAGCTAAACTGTGGTTTTCCCATTTTTGTTGCTTTAGAAAGGCCCGCAATAACAAGAGCAACATCTCTGAGCTGCCATGTCTGCTCTGCAACTCCTGCATCACGCTTTAATGTGGAGTGGTTTCAGTGTAAAAAGGAAAAACAAACTACACTTCACCATTATATAACAATCCATTTCTCAGAAAAACTTGATAACGGATTGCATGTGAAGACCAATTATGACTGACAACACTTTTTTTTTTCAGCAGTTATTTCTGGGCCCACAGCACAGAATGGATTTTATCAAGTTAAAAACAATACGTAAATAAATATGATTTTCCATCTTTGACTTAATCTATTCGTGCTGCCTGGGGGTTGGTGTTCATCCTCAGGGGAGCCCCAGCAATCCCCCAACGGCCTCTGGAGACCGGCGGAGAGAAATGTGCAACAGAATGGAAATCGCAACACTCTCCGCCTTCCCAGATTGCTATTGAAAGCATTTACAGTACACTGGGTACGACACGCAACCAAGCATTGATAATGAGGAGACGGTGAGAGACAGAGACTGTTACTTTGGCAATATTTGCAGGGAAATATGTGGAGAGGGAGTCAACACTTAAATTCATCTACCTCTCCGGTGGAGTCGCTCATGTCGGTGCTCCATTCCGTCGATGCAGTGTTAGGTATCTTATGGGTGACGATCATGTGGTAAATGTGAGGGGATTTCAGATCCATGAGGAAAATCTCCCCTAAGAGTCGCCCTACCTGAACTGTGTGACGGAGAAAAAGGTTTAAATGGCGTCGGAGGACGAGAGAACGGGACTGTAATCCGTAAAACAATTATCATAGACAGCCATGACATGCCTGGTAGGGCTGATTGCTTATCTGGAGAGGGTAACGGGGGGCTTTGGGAGGGAGTACACTCTGCAGATGAGTACATTATTTATAGATGAAAGCGGATCCAAAACAGAGTGATCAATGCACAGATGAGACCGGCTGCCGAATGACTCCAACCTAGGTGTTTGAGTGCACAGCAGAATGAGACGTGAGCCCTGCAGAACAGCCAGTTGCAGGGCTATTTTAATGGCTGTCTGCCTGCCCCCCCCCCCCCACACACACACACCTCCTAAAACAAACCGGCTATTAAACGGCCACTTCTATTACTCTGACTGTGGTGGGGGGAAAACTCCAGCGTTGTCCTCATTTGGCAGAACCAGTAATTGAGCCGGCGTGACCACCAAGAAGTTACGACCATCCGGGCAGATCCATCAGAGCAGTTTGCGGCCCCGTTTCCGCATCTGAACACATTCCTGCTCACAAGCACCCTCACAAATCTTTTGTTATCACCAAAGTGGCCACCGTGAAAGTACTATGCCATGTGCGCTACGGACTGCTCACGCTAGCCAGGGAGGTGCAAAGGGATAGGAAGTGGGACCTTGGAGAGTACATTAACCCGCACCGATCTGCCAAATACAGCAGCAATTTCACACCTGAGTGGATAAAAACATGACCATTCATTTTTGTCTGTGACAGGAAAAAACCTTGTGGCTCGGATTCAACCATCGGCTGTGAGACATATGTTCCCCATCAATCAAGAGTGTTTGCAGCAGCTGGGGGAGATATCACATTTATTTCGTTATAATCATCTGTTCAATTATTTAATTAGTTTCTCAAATGGCTCTTCTTCTTAACAACCTCTCTAGTCTTAGCGTCACTTCACAACTTAAAGATGATCACAAGTTCATTGTTTAGTACGAAATGTTAATTTGCCATGACTAAGATGCAGGTGATGAAAAAGATGCATTTATGTTTCATTTAAGGTCCCAAAATGTGCACTTTCCCAGGATCAATTTTAGCCCTTTTAGTATTATAATTATGATACTTTGCCTGTTTTTTGTTAATCTTTTTTTTTTTAATAAATGTGTCAAAAATGTCCTTTGTGCAAATTATTGTGCCTTTTTTTCCAGGAGAAATGTAACTTTCAAAATCTGGCAAATATTTGTTGTTATTATTATATGTTATAAATGCTTAAAACAGTGTGTGATAACAGAAAAGTAAAAAAAAAAACAGATCTGAATTTTCATCAGGTTTCTGTTTATAAATATTTCACATGTACATGAACAAAACTTTTCAACTTACAAAATGAAACTGAACCTATTTTACATTGCAAACATTTGTGTTTGCCACACTCTCACAAACAGGCTGAGCCACAAATGAGGCTGAGCACTAATGGGGGCTGTGCTCAGCCTTCCTGGTTATGCTAGTTATTTTCTGCATTTCTGTATCTGTTTTATTTTGTATTTAGCTTGGCTCTCACTTCTCTGTATCATCCTGTATTCTTGGTCATTATTATTTTAGTTTTGAAATATGTTCTTAATATATATATATGCAGCGGCATGAAAAAATAAGCAGCTATGCTGTGGTTTTAAGCAGGTTTTATTAATCATACCGCCGTCACGGGAACTCGGCTCCAGCCCATAGCGTGAGCAGGCTGAAGCCGAATTCCTCAGGCTCTCAGTGAAGAAGAAGAGAGGCGGACACGTGTGTGTCTACCAGTTGCAGGATCAGAGTGAGAGAGAGAGAGATTGCGTTACAGAGTTGCACCTTAAATACTTGACCATAACAATACATCAAAGGAACATACCCCACAGTTAGAATGATCAAAGCAATAACCGAACAGGCAGGAGGTATTTGCATTTGTAAGACATACATCACAATGGGCAGATTAGCTAGACCTCGCTCCAAGTGTCAGACAAAGAGGCTAACAAGCACATCTACATATTGATCTGAGTCTCTAGGTCACAGTAAGGGCAAAATGCATTAACACTTTAACTTCAAGGCTGTAAACTCAGCATGCAGCGGAACAAACCCCAGGAGTGCGAGCTGACTGTCTCTGTGTTCTGTTTGTGTGTTGTGGGGGGTTTAATCAAACCGCTACACTGCTCCCCCCCAAGAGGGAAACGGTAGGGGACCGTGACCTCGATGTTGCAGTCTGGGCAGCGAGCAGGGAAAAGCTCTGTGCAGGAGGAGGGGGGGGCAGTCGCGCCAAAAGTGTTTGCTGCTCCGCGATGTCCCGTCTGAACATGCAGAGATCAGAAGAAGAAAAATTAGTCTCTGACTCCTCTCGTGGCCATGAAGAAAAGCAGGAGCGGCTGTAAGAAAAACATAAAAACAGAGGGACTGGCATGTTGGTTTAGGTGCAGAAGCAACCCCAAAACTCCCGGGAACAGCTGACGGCTGAAATCCCTTTGTGCCGTGGCTGAGACCGTTAAAAAAAAAAAATCCAGTGGCGAGCTGCGTGCTTGCTTCAGGTGAACGAGCAGCCCTGAAGGTCCTGTGAGCAGCGGCGGAGGACGATGGCGGTCTCTGGAGCCGTTACTTGTCCCGTGCGTGATGCGCCGTCCTCGTAACTCCCCGATGCGTGCGCGGGGGTTCAGTGCGTGGGTGGGCCGCTGGAGTGGCGAGTCAGGGTGCAGAAACTTGGTGGAGATCGGCACAGACGGCGCCGATAAAATCCAGGTTGAACTGTGGCTGTAGATTGGTCATGGTGCGTTGGAGCGGTGAGAGGAAATAGACGATCTTTAGTCCCTCAGGCCCGTGCAGATGCGTTGGAGCGGCGGGAGGGAATAGACGATCTTTTGTTCCTCAGGCTCATGCAGCTGCGTTGGGGCGGTGAGAGGGAGGAGACGCGTTGGAGCGGCGCGAGGCAATAGGCGATCTTTGTGCCCCGGGCTCGTGCAGGTGCGTTCAGTTCCACGCGCTGCGCTCTCCGTCGGCCCTGGAGGTTGCCGTCGTGGAGAGAGGACGAGGTGCGTGCGCTCTCTGTGAGAGCGGCCGGTCCAGCGTGGATGTGTAGATCTCAGGCGTGCAGATCTCACCGTGAAGCGTGAAGCGGTCACCAGTCACGGTCCGGACCAGAAGTTTGCTTCGCACAAAGCGTGTGCGTGTCCGGGTGTTGCGTTCGCTGGCCGCTCGTTTTTTTCAGCGTCGGTTCGCCAGCATGGCCGTCCAAATCAGAAGGCTGCGTCGCACAAAGCGTGTGCGTCTTCAAGGGGTCACCAACGCAGCTGTGCGGCTGTCCAGCTCGGAAGGTTGCTTTCGCACAAAACGTGTGCATGTTCGAGGGGTCACCAGTGCAGCGGCATGAAAAAATAAGCAGCTATGCTGTGGTTTTAAGCAGGTTTTATTAATCATACCGCCGTCACGGGAACTCGGCTCCAGCCCATAGCGTGAGCAGGCTGAAGCCGAATTCCTCAGGCTCTCAGTGAAGAAGAAGAGAGGCGGACACGTGTGTGTCTACCAGTTGCAGGATCAGAGTGAGAGAGAGAGATTGCGTTACAGAGTTGCACCTTAAATACTTGACCATAACAATACATCAAAGGAACATACCCCACAGTTAGAATGATCAAAGCAATAACCGAACAGGCAGGAGGTATTTGCATTTGTAAGACATACATCACAATGGGCAGATTAGCTAGACCTCGCTCCAAGTGTCAGACAAAGAGGCTAACAAGCACATCTACATATTGATCTGAGTCTCTAGGTCACAGTAAGGGCAAAATGCATGAACACTTTAACTTCAAGGCTGTAAACTCAGCATGCAGCGGAACAAACCCCAGGAGTGCGAGCTGACTGTCTCTGTGTTCTGTTTGTGTGTTGTGGGGGGTTTAATCAAACCGCTACATATATATATATATATATATATATATATATATATATATATATATATATATATATACTGTATATATCTTGTTCTCTGTTCACATTCTTAGCTATCATGTCAGTCTGCATAGCTTTTTGTTTTGTTTGTGCACGTAGTATTTTATGTTTTCAATAAACTTCACAACTCACAGTCCAGCACCCGGGCCTCCTTGCTGCCCTGTGGGGCAATTCATGACAGAAGACTGTAGCCAGTTTGTGACCCAGCTGCTGTGGGTTTGTGGGGTTTTTTGTGTTTGTTTCACCCACCTTTTTGTGTTACCAGAGTAGAAGTTAGTATGTCCCCAGCACGCCGGGCCTCAATCAACAAAGGGGGGTTGGCAGACAGGGGCCCCAGCCTGGAAGAGAGGTGAGCAGCTGTCTTTATTCAGGACTGCATCACCTCTCACCTCCCGTAGCCTGAGGAGGTTTCTGCAGAATGTGGAGGCAGCCGTCGGGAGAATGACGGCACATCCTGGGCTAAGGAAATATCCTGAGTTTACGAAGCTGCTGTCAACCTTCTCCACTCTCCAGCTGTCGTTCCCCAGGCTGGCGATAGGCTCGCTCCCAGCAGATCCGAAGCCTATGAGGAAGCATGCCTCGCGACAGACGTCTTCCTCCTCCCTCTGTTTGCCAGCTCCAGCTACCGCTCCACCAGCTTCAGGATGCCGCTACCCAGCTACAGGCTGCCGGTGGAACTTCTCCATCTCTCAGTCACAAGCTCCATCTTCATGCTGTTCCCCTCTCCTTCCCGGCGCCTGCCCCTGCTGCTAAGAGTCCGGCTGTCTCCTCCCCAGTTTGGCCCATCATCAAGGCTGCAGGGGTGGTTCCTCCATGTTCCTCAGGGGGGCCCACAACCGCCGAAGCCACAGAGAGGGAGGACACTGGGCCTGCTGCAGCGTACACCATCGTTCCCCGGGAATCCAGGAAAGTGGTTTCTCATTCTCTATCATCAAAACATGAATTATCTTGCCTGATTCCCAGTAGTGAGGCTCAGCTTATGCAGTCCACTGAGTCCTCACTGCCTGCTGCAGAAAATTTTTCCTAAATTGTTCTCTCCGTGTCTCCTCCAATTTCCCTTGAGTGTGCACCAGTCCCGGGATTGAGCCAATTGAGACAATGGAGGAGCCTGTGGTCTTGGAGAACCTGGTTCCAGCCCCGCAGCTATGGTCCAGATGGAGGGAGAGCACTGCCAGTGACCCAAAGCCTGCACAGACAACTGAGCATCCCCTGGCTTTAGCTGCGTGGAATCCAGCGGCAGCGGTGAGATGACCTTCAGCTGCCATGCCGGCAAGCCACCTGCATGGGTGACTTTGTCTGAAGGTCCCGGGACTGCATCTTCCACCATGCCTGCTGTAGGGGCCGCAAAGCAGAGCCAAAGTTGGACCTCCTGAAGACCAGGCATGAGACGTCCTCGCCTGGATCGATGGAGTCCTGGACGGCAGTGGAGCTTGAGCTCAGGCAAGTGCTCTTCTTTTTCACTTTTTCTGTGTTGGAGAGATCTTGCCTGGCTCTTGGTGGGGAGGGCCAAATGCAGCCATCAGCTGCACCTGAGCTCACCTCGCTGGGCTCCACTGCCACCAGTGACCCTGACCCTGTGTCTATGTCCTTCCTGGTGGAGCCTTTCCCTAGGGTCACCGTGGATCATCCAACTTCACCAGAGGTCTCTGTTGATCCAGCTTTGTTGCCCAAGGTTCCCGTGGGTCCAGTTTCGCCACCTGTGATCTCCATGGGTGCTGCTCCCCCTCCAGTCGAGGTCTCTGTGGGTGCTGCGCCCCCTCCAT
The DNA here is from genome assembly GCA_020510985.1 of Pholidichthys leucotaenia. Taxonomy (NCBI): domain Eukaryota; kingdom Metazoa; phylum Chordata; class Actinopteri; order Cichliformes; family Pholidichthyidae; genus Pholidichthys; species Pholidichthys leucotaenia. The sequence continues at coordinate 275,060,392 of CM035840.1, read as the reverse complement.
TTGAGGTCTCTGTGGGTGCTGCTCCCCCTCCATTTGAGGTCTCCATGGATGCTGCTCCCCCTCCGTCCAAGATCTCCATGGGTGCTGCTCCCCCTCCATCTGGGGTCTCCGTGGGTGCTACGCCCTAGTCCGGGGACTGAGTGGGTGCTGCTAATCCTCTGTCTGGGCCATTGTGGGATCTGTGCCCCATCTTGGGGCCATCGTGGGTGATGCACCCCAACCTGAGGCCGTCGTGGATGCTGCACCCCAGCCTGAGGCCATCATGGGTGCTGCACTCCAGCCCGGGGGCCACCGTGGGTGCTATGCCCCAGCCCGGGGCTGTTGTGGGTGAGTCGCCTCAGGCCACGGCCATCGTAGGTGCCCCACCTCAATCCAAGGCCGCCACAGGTGCTGCTATGCCCCAGTCCGGGGCCTCCAAGGGTGCTGCTTTTCCCACTGTCTGTGGTCTCCAAGGTAGCTGCTTTCCCGCCGTCTGTGATCTATGAGGGTGCTGCGCTCCCGCCATCTGAGGTCTCTGAGGGTGCTGCTGCACCCTAGTCCGGGGCCACCATGTGGGCTGCCATGCCCCAGTCCAGGGCCGTCGCAGGTGCTGCCATGCCCCAGTCCAAGGCCGCCATGGGTGCTGCCATGCCCCGATCCGGGGCCACTGCAGGTGCTGCCATACCCCAGTTGGGGGCCACCGCAGGTGTTGCCATGCCCCAGTCTGGGGCCACCGCAGGTGCTGCCACGCCCCAGTCCAGGGCCTCCGAGGGTGCCGCGCCTCTGTCCGAGGTCACTGTGGGCCCTCAGTTTTCGTCTGGGTCCACCAAAAGTTCCTCTTCTTTGCACAAAACCATTATGGGTTCCCCTTTGCCTGAGGTCATCAAGGGTCACTTATCATCATCTTTATTCCTGTTTGCTGAGACTCCTGTACCTGAATATTTTTAATCTGCTAATGTTATACTTAAATGGTCTAAAACTAAAATGTCTGCATCTTTACTTTTTGAGTCTAGGGGTTCGGTATTTGGGTCCCTGAAATCTATCATCAAAGCATCTGTGTCTTCCTTCCCAGAGTCTAGGGGTTCTATGCTCCCCATTAAGGGTAATATTCCTGGGCTTTCCCTGAACACAGTCTTTCTGTTTTGGCTCCTGTCCGTGGTTCCCTTAGGGTATTGCTTGACCAATATGCTTCCAAATTACTATTTTCTGAGCAGGGCATGCTTGTGCTTTGCCCTATCTGGCAGCCCATGGACTCTGGGAGGCCTCCCGGGGTTTCTGTGTTTTTTCCCATCTGGCAACCCATGGATTCTGGGACGCCTCCCGGGGTTCCTGTGCTTTCCCCATCTGACAGCCCCAGGACTCTGGGAGGTCATTTGGTACATTTTGTCCTTTGGTCTGGTGGTCCTATGACTTCGGTAGACCACTGGAATCACCTTATTTTTCACCCAGTGGTCTTGGAGTCAGGTAGTCCACCTGTATTGTCCTGATTGGTGGGTCATGAGCATGCTTTTTTTTCTCTTCTTTTGTTTCTTTTCCTCCAAGCCTGGGCTCCTCCCTCTCCCTCCCGGGGAGGGTTATTTATCTTATTCTTGTTTGGGGGGGGGGGGCGTTCTGTGTGGGTGGGTTCCATACTTTTTGTGCTTCGTCCTGAGTGTGTTTGGAGTCGCTGTTAAGGAGAGGTGGGTAGCTCCATCCAGGTATGTGTTTCGCTTTTGTCCAGCCATGAGCCCCGCTGCCTTCAGGAGTGCTCTGGCTGGATTCCGCCCCTGGCCAGGTGTCCCCTGGCTTCATGTCCCTGTGGACGTTGAACCCCACTCTCCTCCAGTGTTTGGTCATAGTGTATCTGTTTGTTTACGTCATGCACTTATGATAGTTTTTGTTGTGTATGTGATGTTACATTGGGGTGTCCGGATTCCACCCCTTGAGGAAGGGGCTCTGTCCTGAGGCTGAGCACTAGTGGGGGCTGTGCTCAGCCTTCCTGGTTATCTTAGTTATTTTCTGCATTTCTGTATCTGTATTTAGCTTGGCTCTCACTTCTTTGTATCATCCTGTATTCTTGGTTGTTATTATTTTAGTTTTGAAATAAGTTCTTTTTTATTATCTGTTACTTTTTGTTTCTTCCCAGTCTGTTTTTATGCTGCTAGTCACTTCCTCCTGTCAACCCAGTTCACAGGTTGCTCAGCTGTTTAGGATCACCTGATTATTTCCTGCTCATTGAGCCACACCTGTAATCAGTGGTTGTCATTAGTATCATGCCCTGCTTGCATTATTTAAGGACCACTGCTCCGTTCATTCGTCGCTGCGGACTCCCATGTTGCCAGACATAAGTTTGATATCTTGTTCTTTGTTCATGTTCTTAGCTATCATGTCAGTCTACCTAGCCTTTTGTTTTGTTTATGCACTTAGTATTTTATGTTTTCAATAAACTTCACAACTCACAGTCCAGCACCTGGGTCTCCTTGCTGCCCCATGGGGCAATTCATGACAAATACAATACTACTATTTACAATACTATACTATTATTTACACAGAAAACACTGCAAAAATACTTGAAGAGCTCCTCTCTCCTTCTCTTTCCTCCTCTCCACTTGCAGCTCTCCTGCTGTGCTTATTTCCTTCTTCAATACTGCAGGCAATCCCACGATTACCATAATGTACCATATATCAATGGAAGGCTTCACTTCTCAGCTTTCAGAGTCTGTTGGAATTATGGGTATTATTTTCTGCAAAGTCAAAAGTTTCACAATTAAAATTGAAAATGCAAATGAAAATAAAAGCTGCTCAGTGTTTTATCATATTAGAATTAAAATTACTGATAAAATTATGTCTGTCCTGCAATGGACTAGCGATCTGTCCAGGGTGTACCCTGCCTCTTGCCCAGAGATGCTGGGATAGGCTCCAGCCCCATACTGTTATGATTCCCCATGCGCTATTACACAGCACACGAAGAAATGAAAAAACCCAATTGCAGGAGTAGATTCATGCGCTTTATTAACATAAACCTCAAACAGTAAGTCCAGCAACAGTCACGACTTGAACGGAGAGTAGAAAAGATTGCAATATAGGCCACCAGACAAACAGGGATGCCGCCCGGACACACAGCAGCCCAGGGAGAGGGAATGGCTAGTGACACAGCGTATCTGTCAGCACAGAGAGAAAGGCACATATAACTTACAGGCTACGGAAATCCAAGGCGGTCCGTGCTGTCTGGAGGATGTTGGTGAGGCAGGGTCAGCCACTAACACCAAGGAAATACACAATCTTGAAATGTTAGAGAAGACGGCGATGTCAGGCTGAAGGTAAACGTAGGTAGTGGGAACAAACATACACGGAGGAACACGCTGCCGTGTATGAAGCTCAATGCTCCGACGGTCTCTTCCTACTAACACCATGTTTAAGTAATAATAATACTAATGAGGGAAGAGACCACGGGTGTGAGAGTGCGTGGGCTGAACCTAATTAACACCGTGTGTATGAGTGAGTGAAAGCGTGTGAATGGGAATGAATGAAGTGTGTGTGTGTATGAGTGTAAAACACCCAATAATGAAACACAGCTGATGGTACTGACAGGAGGAGGGGGCATGCCCGAGCTGTCAGGGAACAAAGGACCCAAAGGGCTCCCTAACGTGCCTGATGAAAAATAGGGCAAAACTAACCATGGGTCAGAACTGGGTTTGGAACCACCAAACCCAGGTTCATGACGCCTACCCGCTGCAACCTGAATAGGATTAAGCAGTAGAAGATGGATGGATGGATGGATGGATGGATAAAATTATATCATGACCTAATTTTTGAAATTCTCTCCATCAAAATGATGAGCAAAGAGAAATCCTGGATGATAATTAACAAAAAAAAAAGCCAAGAAGAAAAGGAAATATGATGAGGCTTAGCTTGCTTTTGGATTCATTGTGGGTGTGGAGGGGCAGAGAAATAGCTGTGTGTGTAGGTGGGCAGTATACTGAGGAGCTGTAGCATTTATTCTTGTTTAAAAGCAGCTTATTTTGTACATATACTGCTGTTTACAGCCTATTAATGCGGTCTTAGCATGCAACACATACCTTACACACACCTCCGGTGTGGTGGCCTAGTTGCTAGAGCATCCATCCCACAACCAGTAGGTTGGGGGTTCAAGTCCTGGTCGGGTCATACCAAAGACCATATAAAAATGGTACTTTCTGCCTTCTAGCTTGGTGTTCTGTGTAATAGAATGGGAGAAGGAAAAATTGTTTGTGGCAGTGACCCCTTTGATTCTACATGTGATTAACATTGTAGATGGGAGAAATGTGCTTTTGTTCTACTGTACATGATTGGCTGTATTTGCTGAATGACAACAGAGATGGCTTCTTCTTCTTCTTACAACAATACTCTGGTGCACACTGCTCCCTCTATATCTCTGTGGCTCCCTCACTCTCATTTGACCACGCGCACAGAAAAGCACCGAGGTTCCGATAAGAGCTCCCTCTGCTGGTGGACTCTATAATTGCATTTAACAATCCTGTTCCAAATACTGTCAAACGTGATATAAATAAATAATTGATTTTTGGAAACAGACTGGCAGGCTGCAGTGGATGAGGGTGCGGGCCACCAGTTGCCCATCCCTGACTTAGAGTGTTAAGGGTATGCTCTTACTGATTCCAGATGACTTGTTCCATGCAAAGTGGCCCTCTGCTCCCTCTGTCAGTGGGGACCCTCTTCTTACCAACACACATTTTTCTTTTTCATCATGGTTCCCTCCTGTGCTGATTGCTGAGAAAGTCACAACAGCTTCACTCTCAGCTGTGTGTCTGTGTGACTGGAGGGCAGAGCACAGGTTTCCCCACTGTCAGAGTCACAGCTCAGAAGGTGAGCTACTGTTTCTCTTTTTAAAAAGCCTCAATCACTTCCGTAAACCAGTCTATTAAGGTTAATTTTGGCATGGTAGAATTTGGAGCAGTAACCCCTGATCAGGCTTGCGTTTTCACTACAGGCTGTGTGGGTGGATGGTGGCAGTTGTCATTCAGCTCATGAGCAGGCTCCATGCATTGTAAAAACTAATTAAAAGTTTGTATTTAATAGTTTAAAAGCAGTGACAAAATATGTACAGAAATCTATTGTCTGTTCATTAACTTTAGGATATTTTCCAATTGAATAGTTATAGCCAGGGCCTGACATTAACACCCACCCACCCGCCACTGGCAGGTATATTTCGACTGTGGCAGATAAGACAGTGACTTCTACTAGTCACTTTGGCGGGTTGTAGTTTTCTCAAACAACATCTAAATAATAAACCTATCGCAAAGTGATGTCATGTGTGGCCTTCCAGGGCGGATAGAAGGACTCGTGTAGGGTGATCATTTAACATAATTTGTTATAGAACACAAAATAAATAGGAGTTACTGTGGTGTGGAGAGTGGTGATGAATGATGGAGGATGCCATACTGAGGGTATGGTGTGAGCACTATGTATAAGGCAAGGGCTGATTAACAAAATGAGGAACAGCCGTGAATGATTAACAACATCCATCCATCCATCCATCTTCTTCCGCTTAATCCTTTTCGGGTTGCGGGGGGCTGGAGCCAATCCCAGCATCTTTGGATGAGAGGCAGGGTACACCCTGGACAGATCACCATTCCATCGCAGGGCCAACACAGAGAGACAGACAACCATTCACTCTCACAGTCATACCTGAGGACAATTTAGAATCCCCAGTTTGATGCCAGTTAACCTAACTTACATGTTTTTGGCATGTGGGAGGAAACCGGAGAAATCCCACGGAGACGCGGGGAGAACATGCAAACTCCACATAGATCACTGTTGGTCAGGGGCTGGGATCAAACCCAGGATCCCCCGGCCAAGGGTGAGTTGCTGTGCTGCCACAGTGCTAACCACTCCGCCACTGCGCCGCCCTGATTAACAACAAAGGACCAATAAACAAAGGAGCAGAATAAATTGAAAGCACTGTCACAACATAAACACAAAAGGAAGAGAAGGACAGGATAAAGGCACTAATAATAATGCAATGAATAACATAACTAAGAGTGAATATAACTGAGGTTAGAATGAGAATATCAGTGATGAAGAAGAAGAAGCGAATAAGCCATCTCTGTTGTCATTCAATCCATACAGCCAATCAAGTACAGTAGAGCAAAATTTTCTCCTATCTATAATGTTAATCACATGTAGAATCAGAGGGGTCGTTGCTATGCAAGTTGCCACCATGAACAACTTCTCCTTCCCCCATTCTATTATGCTGAGCACAAAGTTAGAAGTCAGGAAGTACTGATGATATACTGATAGTCCAAAAAGAGAACATAAAGCGTGGACAGGGTCTAACCCTGTCCATACCATGACAAGTGACACTACAAAACTACAACTCCCATAAGTAGTATCTGTGCACACACAGTGTATTCTCTTTGGTCCACTGTCAGTAAGCTGCAGCCCAGGAATGTGGTGTGTGATATGTTGCTGTAAAGAGCAAATGAAGCTTCTTCTGAGGTGAACTTTTGTTTATCTGTGATTATCTATGATCTGTGATTTGCAGCGATTTCGTGGAAGTAAAACCTCTAATTATGTATTTTTAATGTGCTGGTCCAGGGGTGTCAAACATGTGGCCCACAGGCCAAAAATAGCCCACCAAGGGGTCACAGTTTTTTCTCTGATTTTAAAGATTTCTTTCTAGTAAATTTGTGATTTTTTCTACAGATTAGAATTGTTCATGTAAATCTGACACATTTTTCTCCTTAAGATGAGACTTTTTTTTCATCAGCTTTCTTTTTCTTCTTTTTTTTTCTCTAGTGAAAACAAGTAATATATAGACGTGGACAAAATTGTTGGTACCCCTCTGTTAATGAAAGAAAAACCCACAATGGTCACAGAAATAACTTGAATCTGACGAAAGTGGTAATAAATAAAAATTCTATGAAAATTAACCAATGAAAATCAGACAATGCTTTTGAATTGTGGTTCAACAGAATTATTTTAAAAAACAAACTCATGAAACAGGCCTGGACAAAAATGATGATACCCCTAGAAAAGATTGAAAATAATGTGACCATAGGGACATGTTCAACCAAGATGTGTCCTCTAATTAACATCACAGGTGTCTACAAACTTGTAATCAGTCAGTCGGCCTATTTAAAGGGTGACAAGTAGACACTGTGCTGTTTGTTGACATGGTGTGTACCACACTAAACATGGACCAGATGAAGCAAAGGAGAGAGTTGTCTCAGGAGATTAGAAAGAAAATTATAGACAAGCATGTTAAAGGTAAAGGCTATAAGACCATCTCCAAGCAGCTTGATGTTCCTGTGACTACAGTTGCACATATTATTCAGAAATTTAAGATCCACAGGACTGTAGCCAACCTTCCTGGACATGGCCGCAGGAGGAGACGGATAATACGAATGGTAACAAAAGAGCCCAGAACAACCTCTCAACACATTCATGGTGAACTCCAAGGTCAAGGTACATCAGTGTCAGATCGCACTATCCGTCATTGTTTGAGCCAAAATGGACTTCATGGGAGACGACCAAGGAGGACACCACTGTTGAAAACAAATCATAAAAAAGCCAGACTGGAATTTGCCAAACTGCATGTTGGCAAGCCACAAAGCTTCTGGAACAATGTCCTATGGACAGACGAGACAAAACTGGAACTTTTTGGCAAGACACATCAGCTCTGTGTTCACAGACGCAAAAATGAAGCATACCAAGAAAAGAACACTGTCCCTACTGTGAAACATGGAGGAGGTTGTGTTATGTTCTGGGGCTGCTTTGCTGCATCTGGCACAGGGTGTCTTGAATGTGTGCAGGGTACAATGAAATCTCAAGACTATCAAGGTATTCTAGAGAGAAATGTGCTGCCCAGTGTCAGACAGCTTGGTCTCAGTCGCAGGTCATGGGTCTTGCAACAGGATAATGACCCAAAACACACAGCTAAAAACACCCAAGAATGGCTAAGAGCGAAACATTGGACTATTCTAAAGTGGTCTTCTATGAGCCCTGATCTAAATCCCATTGAACATCTGTGGAAGGAGCTGAAACATGCCGTCTGGAGAAGGCACCCTTCAAACCTGAGACAACTGGAGCAGTTTGCTCATGAGGAGTGGTCCAAAATACCTGCTGAGAGGTGCAGAAGTCTCATTGACAGTTACAGAAATCGTTTGATTGCAGTGATTGCCTCAAAAGGTTGTGCAACAAAATATTAAGTTAAGGGTACCATCATTTTTGTCCAGGCCTGTTTCATGAGTTTGTTTTTTAAAATAATTCTGTTGAACCACAATTCAAAAGCATTGTCTGATTTTCACTGGTTAATTTTCATAGAATTTTTATTTATTACCACTTTTGTCAGAATCAAGTTATTTCTGTGACTATTGTGGGTTTTTCTTTCATTAACAGAGGGGTACCAACATTTTTGTCCACATCTGTAGATTTAGATTATATCCATCAGCAATTACTAATGACGTCATGCAGCCCTGAAGGGGTGTCCCAATTCAGAGAGGTAGTTTTTAAACCCTACCCCTTGGCCTTTGATTTCGAGGACCAAGGGGTGGGAGTAGGCAATGGGGAAAAGGTACAAATGAGAACTGGGACAGACCCCAAATCTACAGTACCTGTACTTCACGCTCATGTTGCAAATATTTTTCTGGACTGTGTTACAGTATTTACTCCTGTTAATAATTAAACAGTGTTTCTCTTGCTATTTTTATGGCCTCCTCTGACCTCTGCTGGACTGTCAACACCAAGGCCCTGGTGAAGAAAGCCCAGCAGCGGCTGCACTTCCTCCGTATCCTGAGGTAGAACAACCTGGACCAGAAGCTGCTGCTGGCCTTCTACCGCTGCTCAGTGGAGAGCGTGGTCACCTACTGTCTGGGCGTGTGGTACACCAGCTCCACGGCCAACAACAGGAAGGCTGTGCAGAGGGTCATCAACACTGCCCGAAAAAAATCATTGGAGGCCCTCTGTCCACCCTGTCTCCAGATCCTCCTGTCTCAGAAAGACCAAGGCCATCACAGAAGACCACTCACATCCTTCCCACCACCTGTTTGACCTGCTTCCCTCTGGACAACGGTTCAGATCAATCAGGTCCCACACCTCCAAACTGACAAACAGTTTCTTCCCCTGGGCCATCCGGACTGCAAACAGTCAGAGGCCCCACCCCCCTCCCTCTGAATGCTCACATGCACAGAACGTAACTAATGAAATAAGCCATAATGAAACTAATCGTTTCAGTATGGCTGAAACGATTGGTCGATGTTATCGATAACGTTAACAATAAAAATTTGTTGACAAATATTTTTACGTTGACAAAAATATTTTTTGTTGACAAATCATTTAATTATAAAGTTTATATACATGCCACAGTTCAGCTGTAACCAGCAGGAACAAGCTCCATTTAACCGGAACTGCAATGCCCGACTGGAACTGCTGAGGGCAGTAGCACCCCTGTTGTCCGGCATACATGAATAATTTCCAGCGAAGAAGAAGAAGAGCACAGCATGGTGTGCTCACACAACACACAGCACAACACAACACACAACACACAGTTGTGTGTTGTGTTTTGTTTTCGCGGTTGTTACAGAGTTTAAGCATGAAGCGGCTGTATGTGTCTCTCCAACGCAGAGAAAGGAGAATAAAGACCCACTGTTGTGAAGGTATTAACGTGTGCTCTGTGTCTAACTGGCTACAGAACCTTCCTAGAGAAAAGCCTGTTACCAGCTAACAAGCCAGGCTAAAATACAGATATTTTAGCTTTAATTCACAGGGAGTCCCAGAAGCCACATCGCCATCTGCTGGGTAAGTTTTAGCGAGTAAAGAAAGTTAGTGCCGCTTATTTTAAATGGCCAACTGTTTCTGTCATATGTGCCGTTTTCATCGGCGCTCAGACCATATTCCTCCTCAGCCCAGCTCTTATTGTGACAGCGTCTCAGCCGGCCTCCAGCTGTCAAGCTCTACGGGACGGCTGGAGGCCAATTACCTCTCATCAGCTGAGGCGCTGTCAACCCCTATAAAAGGGAGCGGTCCTGATTATTCAGTGCTGTGACCTCGCGCATATTATCCACGCTCTTCTCCGGTGTGGGTAAGGCTGGAACCCCTACGTCCGGCTCCAGTCCTCCTCTCATCGATCATCATTATTCGTAAGTGTACGTTTGTATTGTTTGTGTTTTGCCCCACGAGGCTCTTACCTTTGTTCCTTTCTGTTATCATTAATAAACAACGCATACTCACCGGTCAGCCCTTGGCTCTTATTTATGGCTCGCAAGAGCCATACATAACAGTAGGTCACAGCCAGTGAGTTGCCGGCTGCCGTGAGTTTGCTAACTGGACTGTTTGTTCCTACCTGTCTGGGTACCGTGCTGGAGGCATGCCGTCGCAGAGGTCCCGCACTCGGAGTCAGGGCAATGTTCTCGCTGACGCCCTCGAGTGCGTGGACGAAATCCTTATCAACGCCTCCCTCCTTGACTTCAGCAGCGACGTGCACCGGTACAGGGACCAAGCTGAGGAAGTCCTCGATTATCTCCCCCGCTTCGCCGACCACCCTGAGGTGAGCGCGAGGAGATATGACATCGCTGCACAGCGCAAGATTCTCCGTGGGCTGGAGGGAAATCCTGGCAGGAAGCCGAAGAGGAGGAGACGTCGCCCCTCGCTTCGGGATCCAGCTCCTGTCTCCATTCCGGCCCGGGAGTTTGCACCATCCGGAGGTCTTTCCCCATCTTGAATGTCGTCACTCGGGATTCCCCCAGAGGAGCTGCAGCTGACAGCAATCAAGATCGGGGACCAAGTGGCTGCTGCTCGCTCCGCTGCGCATCCATTATTGATTACATCCAACAATTACCGGACCTAGCAGAATCACGTCACACAGTGCCACACTAATAGATAACATATTCACAAACATTATGGAAAATAATATCAGGAGTGGGCTTTTATTGAATGATATCAGTGACCACCTGCCGATTTTTGTTGTCTATCAATGTGATTATAGGAAGAAACAGTATACCAAAAATATTAAATATAAAAGAATAAGAACCGAAGAATCAATGTATTTACTGACAAAGGAATTATTAATACAAGATTGGAAGATAGTTTATGATGAAAATGATATAAATAAAGCATATGATAAATTTTTACAAATATTTCAATCATTGTACAATAAAAAACTGTCCTATAAAACAATACAGTGACAGACAAAAAAAAAAATATTCCTTGGGTCACCAAGGGGTTAATAAATGCATGTAAAAAGAAGAATACATTATATAAATAATTCATTAAATGCAGAATGGTGGAAGCTGAGATCAAATATAAAAGATATAAAAATAAGCTTACAAATATAATGAGGACCTGTAAGAAAGAATATTACAACAGAATATTAGAGGATAACAAAAATAACTTAAGAGGAATATGGCAAGTACTCAATGGGATTATTAGTAATCGACCTAAGAATGCTAATTATCCAGAATATTTTATTGAAAATGGCAATTTGATAAATAATATGGAGGATGTGGTCAGTGGTTTCAATAAATTTTTTGTAAACATTGGTCCTGAATTAGCAAAATCAATAGTGACAGCAGAAACAAACAACAGTGGTTCTGTGAATGAAATAGAAGATAGAAATCCAAACACAATCTTTTTGGGTGCAGTTACTGAAAAGGAAATTATCGAGACTGTGAGTAAATTTAAGAACAAAACATCAACGGACTGGAATGAAATTGACATGACAATAGTGAAAAAAGTAATTGAAGGAATTGTTAAGCCACTCACCCACATCTGTAACCTGTCATTTCAAACTGGTAAATTTCCAGACAAAATGAAAATAGCAAAAGTAATACCTCTATACAAAACAGGAGACAGTCATTGTTTCACAAATTACAGGCCAGTCTCTTTACTCTCACAATTCTCCAAAATACTTGAAAAAATCTTCACTAAGAGACTGGATGATTTCATTGAAAAACACAACCTCCTTACAGACAGCCAGTATGGTTTTAGAGCAGATAAATCTACATCTTTGGCACTGATCGAACTTATAGAAGAAATTACTAGTTGTATAGATAAAAAAAAGGTTGCTGTAGGAGTATTTATAGATTTAAAGAAAGCTTTTGACACCATTGACCACAGAATACTACTAAGGAAACTGGAAAGGTATGGGATAAGAGGGGTAGGACTGAGTTGGGTGGAAAGTTATTTAAGTAACAGACAACAATTTGTACAAATTGGTGAGCACAAATCACCCTTCAATGACATCACTTGTGGTGTGCCCCAGGGGTCAGTTTTGGGACCCAAACTCTTTATTTTGTATATAAATGACATATGCCAAGTATCAAAAATTCTGAAATTTATTTTGTTTGCGGATGACACAAATATCCTTTGCACTGGTGTGAATTTGCAGTAGGTTTTAGAGGTGGTCACAACTGAAATGAAAAAGTTAACGCAGTGGTTCAACAAAAATAAATTATCTCTAAATCTAAAAAAAAAAACCAAAGATTATATTGTTTGGAAATTATAAAATAAATCATGAAATAATGGTAATGATAGATGATACCAGAATAGAAACAGTACAGGAAAATAAGTTTCTGGACGTGACGCTAGACAATAAAATCTGCTGGAAACCTCACATCAGTCACATCCGGGCCAAGTTAGCAAAATGTATAGGGATACTGGGGAAGACAAGACACATCTTGGACTATAAATCATTGGTCTTACTGTACAATTCACTGTTTCTACCTTATCTTATCTACTGTGTAGAAGTCTGGGGAAACACCTACAAGACCAACCTACAGTCAATATGCACATTACAAAAAAGAGCTATAAGGATAATAAATAATGTAGGATATAGAGACCATACCAATTCGTTGCTTTTAAAGTCACATGTCATAAAGTTCATCGATTTAGTTAAATTTAAGACAGCACAAGTAATGTAAAGGGCAAAATGGAAAATAAGTATATGGTCACCTACAAACAAGCAAGATTTCTGGCTCTAACAGACCTGTAACTTCTTCTTTAAGAGGCTCCTCTGTCCTCCACTCGTTACCTGTATTAATGGCACCTGTTTGAACTCGTTATCAGTATAAAAGACACCTGTCCACAACCTCAAAGAGTCAGACTCCAAACTCCACTATGGAGAACAAAAGTTCATCTCAATACTTTGTTATATACCCTTTGTTGGCAATGACAGAGGTCAAACGTTTTCTGTAAGTTTTCACAAGGTTTTCACACACTGTTGCTGGTATTTTGGCCCATTCCTCCATGCAGATCTCCTCTAGAGCAGTGATGTTTTGGGGCTGTCGCTAGGCAACACAGACTTTCAACTCCCTCCAAAGATTTTCTATGCGGTTGAGATCTGAAGACTGGCTAGTAGTCTTCCACTCCAGGACCTTGAAATGCTTCTTATGAAGCCACTCCTTCGTTGCCCGGGCGGTGTGTTTGGGATCATTGTCATGCTGAAAGATCCAGCCATGTTTCATCTTCAATGCCTTTGCTGGTAGAAAGAGGTTTTCACTCAAAATCTCACGATACATGGCCCCATTCATTCTTTCCTTTACACGGATCAGTCGTCCTGGTCCCTTTGCAGAAAAACAGCCCAAAGTATGATGTTTCCACCCCCATGCTTCACAGTAGGTATGGTGTTCTTTCTCCTCCAAAACACGACAAGTTGAGTTTTTACCAAAAAGTTCTATTTTGGTTTCATCTGACCATATGACATTCTCCCAATCCTCTTCTGGATCATCCAAATGCTCTCTAGCAAACTTCAGACGGGCCTGGACATATACTGGCTTAAGCAGGGGGACACGTCTGGCACTGCAGGATTTGAGTCCCTGGCAGCGTAGTGTGTTTCTGATGTAGCCTTTGTTACTTTGGTCCCAGCTCTCTGCAGGTCATTCACTAGGTCCCCCCATGTGGTTCTGGGATTTTTGTTCACCGTTCTCGTGATAATTTTGACCCCACGGGGTGAGATCTTGTGTGGAGCCCCAGATCGAGGGAGATTATCAGTGGTCTTGTATGTCTTCCATTTTCTAATAATTGCTCCCACAGTTGATTTCTTCACACCAAGCTGCTTACCTATTGCAGATTCAGTTTTCCCAGCCTGGTGCAGGTCTACAATTTTGTTTCTGGTGTCCTTTGACAGCTCTTTGGTCTTGGCCATAGTGGAGTTTGGAGTCTGACTGTTTGAGGTTTTGGACAGGTGTCTTTTATACTGATAACGAGTTCAAACAGGTGCCATTAATACAGGTAACGAGTGGAGGACAGAGGAGCCTCTTAAAGAAGAAGTTACAGGTCTGTGAGAGCCAGAAATCTTGCTTGTTTGTAGGTGACCAAAAACTTATTTTACTGAGGAATTTACCAATTAATTCACTAAAAATCCTTCAATGTGATTTTCTGGATTTTTTTTTTTCTCATCTTGTCTCTCATAGTTGAGGTATACCTATGATGAAAATTGGAGACCTCTCTCATCTTTTAAGTGGGAGAACTTGCACAATTGGTGGCTGACTAAATACTTTTTTGCCCCACCGTATGTATATTTTCCATAATCCTTGAGCCACTTTATTCAATCATGTGTGCAATTGTGTGTTCTGCACTCCACACTTTTATGTACATTGTTTCATCCGTAAAGCCACTACCATACTGTGTATATTCCCATAATCCTGGGCCATTTTTATTTCAGTCATGTTTAATCTTGTGTTCTGTAATTGTGTTTTATCTCATTTTTCTCTCTTACTTTACTGCACAGTAGCCTGGTGGAGCACCCACAATTTTGTTGTGCTGTACAACTGTACAATGACAATAACGCCTATTCTATTCTATTTATGTATGTATAGGGGTCATTTACATTTAAAAAAGTTATAAATTTAGTTCAAGTCAAATTTAGCATGCAATAGTCAAAGTTGATGTTAAACATAATTTTCCAACCACAAAATTGTGGCTAGTGATGTGAGGATTCCTGTCTGCTCTGTTGTGTGGGTGTTTTTCTCTCCCTGCTGATTAGCATCCTCTTTGCAGCCCTCATCCTCACCTGTTGCTAATTAGAGGAGTCCTTTTTAAGGGAGACTCTCCCACCACTCTGCCTAGTCGTGTTTGACTCTGCACCCGCCTGTATCCTTGCTCTGCCAAATATTACTGCATGCAGTCCTGTCTGTCGTGTTTGACCTCTGTTTGCCCTAGACCCTGCCACCAGCCACCAGCCTCTTTCTTCTGTGCCTCTGCTCGTCTTTTACCCTTCTGCCGTGTATGGACCCCTAGCCTGTCTTTGGATTGTGGATTTGGATCTTGGACTTGGATTTGGACATTCCTGGATTCGTGCACATCATCACTCCCCCACAAGTAAGTCGACTTACCACCATGTATATATCACATCTCCCTGCACTATCCCCTCAGCATTCGGGCCTGGCCAGCCTGTGCCTCCCTGCAGGACCTCAGCACCCTCACCACTGGCAAACAGCTTCCCAGCCTGGAGACTCCTCACCCTGTTCTGGCAGATTCGCCGGATGTCCCTGTTAGCATAACCAGTATTACATTCTCCTTATTTCCCTTCCAGTGTCATTCATTCTCACCTCTGCTCTTCCCCACAGGGTTGCCAGATTCTCGGCGCACATGTTCATCTCATCATTTCCACAATCATTGTAATAAAGATTGTTGTCATACACTTACCGGTTTCATCCTTGTCACTCTTGGGTCTAAGTCTGAGAAACTCTGACAGTACACAACCAGCAGTTTTGACCCAGTGATTAGGATGGAGGCCATCCTCGCTGATTTGAATGTGCTTAAGCAACGGGCCGATCAGACCACTTATCAAAATCAGGTGATCCTTAATGGGCTGGCTAAGCAAGCCGAGCGCATAACCAAACTAGAAGGGAGGCTCCAAACCTTCAAGGCTGCCCCTGCCTCACCATCACCGGCCACGCCATCAACTACTGGCTCAGGGCACTCACCGCTGCTTGCTTTACCCCCTCGGTACAGCTGGGCTATGGGGGGGGGGGCGGAGGGGGTTAGTGGATTTCTGTTACAATGCCACCTCGTTTTCAACAGTGCACCTGGTGATTATCCCACTGACCAAAGCTGGATTTGTTTGTGCCTGTATTTTTATTTGCTTTGTTATTGTATTGTCTTTTTTGTTTCTTATCATGTTAAGCCCTTTGTGACTTTGTGAAAAGTGCTCTATACATAAACTTATTATTATTAAACTTATTTTGTTAAGGGGCTTTTCAATGGACTCACCCGCTCCTGGGCTCAAGTGAAAATCCAAGGGCCAAGCTTTCATGCCTATGCTTTCAATCGCTATACAAGTGAGTTTTAACGGGTTTTTGATCATTCCGACCAGGAGGGGGGCGTGGCCGCCCAACTGATGTGCATTCGCCAGGGGACAAGGACTACAACCAGACACTCCGTCCAGTTCTTGGTTCTTGCAGCTGAGGCGGGGTGGGATGATGCAGCACTATGCTCTGTTTTCACCTTCAGCCTCAATAGTACGCTCTGCAATGAGCTCACTCATATTCGGGAATAGCCCAGTTCCCTGGATCTCTCTCGTAATTAAGCTAGATAACCGGAGTGGTGGCCTAGTGGTAGAGTATCCACCCCACAGCCAGGAGGTCGTGGGTTCAAGCCCCGGCCGGGTCACACCAGAGACCATATAAAAATGGTAGTTCCCACCTTCTAGCTTGGTGCTCAGCATAATAGAATAGGGGAAGGAAAAGTTGTTTGTGACAGCACCTTGCATGGCAGCAGCCCCTATGATTCTAGATGTGATTAACGTTGTAGATAGGAGAAACATAATTTTGTTCTACTGTAAATGATTGGCTGTATGGACTGAAAGACAATAAACAGAATTCAACAACGTTCGAGAAAGCACCAGTTGGGCTTCCGTACTCCGTCTCAGCCTACACCTGCAATGTCATCGATCCTCACACTTCCGCCTGCTATGACCTCCCTTGACATGCCTGAGCCAATAGCAGTGGGTCATTCCAAAATCTCACCTGCGGAATGGCAGCGACTCCAAGAGGAAGGTCTGTGCATGTACTGTGGCAAAGCCGGTCACATTTGTGCTCAGTGTTCTTTAAAGTTAAAAGATTAAGCCTATCAGTCACAGTAGGGGGCCTGACAGGCGAAAAACTCCTTCCCTCCCACAATCAGTTCTCCCTGCCCATTCGGTTACTGCTCGATTCCGCCAAGTTCGTCGGTTCCACCTTGGCGGACTCCGGCACCGGACAAAGTTTTATTTCCGAGCACCTGGCAACCTAATCCAAAATACCCTGTGTTAAACTTCCCTGGCCAGTAAAATGCGTTACCCTCTCCAGCCAGCCCCTTTGCCAAAATACCAAGCAGACTGTCCCTCTTGCTCTGTTAGCCTCAGGCAATCACCGGAAACATTTGTCCCTCCGAGTTCTCTCTGTTTCCACTTTTCCTGTTGTGCTGGGGTTCCCCTGTTTAACCCCTTGCACTCTGGTCAATTTCCCTAAAAACGCCAAAAAATAACGTACCCAAAGTAAATCAAAAGCTGTTCTTCAACCCTTTGGAGCATCTTCATGGGGTTGGTCTTATTTAAAAGAAAACACTTTGAATTTTTTGGCAAAACAGTCATAATCTCTCTAAGTGCTCCTGCCACTCGTCGGCCTCCGTCGGTCTATGATGACCATGGAAGAGAATCCTAAACATCTACTCTGCTGGAACAGCACCGCCTGTGGCTGAACAGGCCGATGCGCGAATGGCAGTCCCTGTCACACAGGTCGCACTTGTGGGTGGTCTCTGTGCTGCTGGGTCTGTGGCGGTTCTTCCTGCGGGTCCTTTTTTCATCTGCAGCAGCAGTCAGTCTCTCTTCACCTGCCTTGAGCTGTCTGGTCAGGGTGCCTCTCCATTTGGAGCGGTCTGTTGCAAGGTCCTCCCAGCGCTCTGTGTTGATCTCCAGGGCCTTCATGTCTCTCTTGCAGACGTCTCTAAAACGCAGCTGTGGGCGGCCAACGTCTCTCTTGCCAGTTGCCAGTTCTCCATAGAGGACGTCTTTGGGGATTCTGCCATCCTCGATACAGTGAACGTGGCCTAGCCAGCGGAGCCTGCGCTGTCTGAGTAGAGTGAACATGGAGGGAAGGCCGGCGCGGGACAGAACTTCTGTGTTGGGCACTTTGTCCTGCCAGGATATGTCCAGGATGTGGCAAATGCAGCGCAAGTGGAAGGAGTTCAGTCTCTTTTCCTGCCGGGCGTATGTTGTCCACGTCTCACTCCCATAGAGCAGTGTGCTGATGACGCAGGCGTTGTACACTGCCATCTTCGTCTTGACAGAGAGTTTGGGATTCTCCCACACTCGTGTGGTGAGGCGAGTGAGTGTGAAGGCTGATTTTCCAATCCTCTTGTTGATCTCTGTATCAAGGGAGAGGTTGTTGCTGATCGTGGACCCCAGGTACGTGAACTGATTCACGACCTCCAGCTCGTAGTCGTCAATGGTGATGGTTGGTGGTGCTTCCGTGCCTTGCGCCAAGACGTTAGTCTTCTTCAGGCTGATGGTAAGCCCGAAGTCCTTGCATGCCTGGGAGAAGCGGTCCATCAGGGTCTGAAGCTCCTGCTGTGTGTGGGTTGCGACTGCAGCGTCGTCTGCGAACAGCATGTCTCTGATTAGAGCCTCGCGTACTTTGGTTCTGGCTTTCAGGCGGGCGAGGTTGAAAAGCCTGCCGTCAGATCTTGTGTGCAGGTAGATTCCCTCTGTTGCTGTGCTGAAGGCATGCCTCAGGAGCATAGCAAAGAAAATCCCAAAGAGGGTTGGTGCAAGTACACAGCCCTGTTTCACTCCGCTGCGTATGTTGAAAGGCTCTGAGACGCTGCCATCGTGCTGCACTATCCCCTGCATGTTGGTGTGAAACGATTCAATGAGGCTTTGCAACTTTGGTGGGCATCCTATCTTTGGCAGGATCTTGAAAAGGCCCTCTCTGCTGACCAGATCGAACGTTTTGGTGAGGTCGATGAAGGCGACGTACAGGGGCATGTTCTGTTCTCTGCATTTCTCCTGGAGTTGACGGATGGAGAATATCATGTCTACCGTCGATCGCTCAGCGCGGAAGCCACACTGAGACTCGGGGTAGACACGTTCGGCAAGCTTCTGTAGACGAACGAGAACAACTCGTGCGTAGACTTTGCCAACAACGCTGAGGAGGGAGATGCCCCTGTAGTTGTTGCAGTCGCTTCTCTCCCCTTTGTTTTTGTACAGGGTGATGATCTTGGCGTCCCTCATGTCCTGTGGTACGGCACCTTCCTTCCAACACTGGCAGAGGACGTCATGCAATGGCAGC
Organism: Pholidichthys leucotaenia; assembly: GCA_020510985.1. Classification (NCBI taxonomy): domain Eukaryota; kingdom Metazoa; phylum Chordata; class Actinopteri; order Cichliformes; family Pholidichthyidae; genus Pholidichthys; species Pholidichthys leucotaenia. The sequence continues at coordinate 275,041,172 of CM035840.1, read as the reverse complement.
AGTAGGGCAGTCTTGCAGTGCTTGATCAGGTCGGGGGGTATGCCGTCGTTGCCGGGTGCCTTGCCAGCGGCCAAGCTATCAATGGCCTTGCTGAGTTCGTCGATGGTTGGCTCGGCGTCAAGTTCGTCCATGGATGGCAGGCAGTCGATGGCATCAAGGGCTGACGGTGTCACGGTGTTCTGTCTGGAGTAGAGGTCGGAGTAGTGTTCCACCCATCTCTCCATCTGCTTGTTCTTTTCTGTGATCATCTCCCCAGTGGAGGATTTGAGGGGGGCTGTCTTGCTCTGAGCCGGACCAAGTGCTTTCTTGATGCCATCGTACATACCACGGATGTTCCCTGTTATGGCAGCGGTTTGAATGTCTTGGCTGAGCTGAGTCCAGTACTCGTTGGCACAGCGCCGAGCAGTCTGCTGAACTTTGCTTCTCGCAGCCCTGAGAATCTGGAGATTCTTCTCGTTTGGGTACTTCTTGTACTCAGCAAGTGCTGAGCGCTTGGCTTCAATGACGGGGGTCATCTCGGTCAACTTGGCATCAAACCAGTCCTGTGACTTCGAGGTCTTCCTCCCAAAGGTAGCCAAGGCTGTGCGGTGGATGGTGTTTCGCAGCTCTTCCCACTTCTGCTTTGCAGATTCTCCTTCTTGTGGTACACCAAGTTCCTTCTCAAAGGTGGAGGCAAACTGCTCAACAAGTTCTGGTTGAGCCATCTTGCTGGTGTCAATCCATGCCTTTCCAGGTTGTCTAGCATGATGGAATTTCTTCAGCTGCAGCTTGACCTTGCAACACACCAATGAATGGTCTGTGTCGCAATCTGCACTCTGGAATGAACGGGTGATTAGCACGTTCTTCAGTGAGGTGCGCCTGGTCAGGATCAAGTCCAGCTGGTGCCAGTGCTTTGAGCGTGGATGTCGCCAGGAAACCTTGTGTTGGGGCTTGGTCTTGAAGAACGAGTTTGTGATGCACAGATTGTGATATGTGCAGAACTCGAGCAGCCGCTGTCCGTTGTCATTCATTCTGCCCACGCCAAAAGGTCCAAGACAGGAGGGCCAGGAGTCGTGGTCAGCACCCACTCTGGCATTGAAGTCTCCAAGGAGAATGAGTTGTTCAGAGTTGGGGACGATCCTGACAGTTGTTGCGAGATTCTCGTAGAACTCGTCTTTAGCCTCTGGTGTGGCTGTCAGTGTTGGGGCATACACACTGACGAGGGTGACTGGGCCTTGAGTGGTGTTCAGGCGGAGGGTGAGGAGTTGAGCAGAGCCAGTGCTGCTCGGTTCCACCATCTTCAGCAAGGTGTTCTTCACTGCAAAGCCCACTCCGTGTTCCCTGTGTTCGTCACTGCCCTTTCCCTGCCAGTAGAACGTGTAGTCCTTCTCTCTCAGTGTACCTGCGTCAGCCAACTGTGTTTCCTGGAGAGTGGCGATATCCACTCCCAGTCTCTTCAGCTCATTATTGATGATGGCAGTCTCCCTGGTGTTGTTGATGTCCTTGAGGTTAGTAGCAAGTCCTGTCATCATAGTGCGGACGTTCCAAGTTCCCAGTTTTAGAGTTGGTCTCTTTTGTTTTATTGTCTTGCCTGGTGCGAAAGTTCTCAGCCTGCTGTTCGGATTTCTCCTCATCCCCATGCACCCAATGAGGAAAGCAAGCTGTGGCGGGACATCACCTTATTGGCTGGGGGCTGCCCAGCTTGAGGCGGGCGGTAGCTGTCCAGTGAGATCCGATGAGCCCTCCCACCATCGGGAATAACCCCTGGCGCCGAGCTCTACGCCAATTGAGCGGTGGCTTATAACCGGTAACTGTCATTCCCCGTGTTTTGTCTACGCCAAAGGCGAAGCTGGAGTGTCCTCTCCAGTGATCCGGTGTTCTACCTTCCAGCGTTGGGCGTTGGTAGGATTCAAGCCTGGGCAGGAAGATATGGAGGATAAGATGTTGCCCATGCAGCATGTCCCCCCTCTCCACGTCACTGATGAATCCAAAGGAACAGCAGGGCTGCTACAGTTTGGCACCAGCGCCGTTGCAGGAGCTGCCAGAACGATGTTGAGCACAACATAGAACTGCCTTAGGGGCTCCGACTCCGGATTTTTCCTCAGGGTTGACTCCCGAAGCCTTTCCCGTGACCGGGTATGCCGCAAGGCAGCGGAGGTTTGAAATCAGGGTTTACCTTCCCCTAGATGGGCTACCTTCCCAGGTTGACGAGCCACCATCTACCCGAAGCATCTGGTTTTAAGGCGCCAGAGATCCGCCCTCGCCCCTTCTCCTATTAGTAAAAGCAGTTCCGCCGGGCTTAGAGACTAAACCACACGGGCAGGCTAGGAGTTGGACTTAGTTGTCAGAGGCTTTTCGAGACGCACGCCGTAAGGAGCATTTTATGAGCACTGGGAGCTTAACCCCAGTGCCGCTCCTGGCTATGACAACCTTGGAACCTGCCACTAAAGCCACATTTCCACTATATAGTTCTGCGCTACTCTTTTCTTTTCTTTACTAGTTGTTTCTCCCGCGGCTGCGCCTCCATCACAACCGCGGAAAGCCGAGAATTGCTGGGGTGGGCGGGATCGAGGTGGCGCTACACTGCTGACGTATAAAGGACGAGACTGACTCCTCAACAACACAGAAAAAAATAGCGGATTACGAGCGGAGGATTTCCACGGTTTTTAACACAATGAATGTCTTTAACGAGACAAGATAATTTTACAGGAGAAGACGACGTGGATTGAGACAACACACGTTGGAGCAGGAGAGGAGAATAACGGTTGCCCAGGAGGAATCTGAAGCAGCTGCATATGAAGCAGAGATCATTCAGAGATCATTTCATTTGTTCAGTGTTCATGTACATACATATGTCAAACGTGTTTTTTAAATAAAATGTTGTGCACTTTTAAACTACGTCGCCTCTGTTGTTCAAAACGGTTAAATGTTAACAGACGGTTAATTAAATGCTGAAACACCGGGGTAATTTAAAATTATGCAGAAGCTTAATCCTAAACCCCTTTAACTTACCAAATAATTTATAATATTATAAAAAAAGCCAATCCAAATCTAGACCCATTTTGTATATTGTGTAATAATGATACACTGATGATAAACTGACTTCCCAAAAAAAGCAGCAGCTATACAACGCACTTTTGGTTTGATGGAATTGCCAATTGACCTTGGAATTATATGCGGAAACTTGTTACACTTCCAGTTAACTTTAACTTACAAAATAATTAAAAATATTATAAAAAAGCCAATCCAAATCTAGGCCCATTTTTTGTATTGTGTATCATTTGAGTATCATTGTACAATCTATTGTTATTTATAAGGGTTATCTGTTCAGTGGTGGCTAATTACACACTAAAACAACGTAGAAAATGACTGCAAAGAAAATGCTGCAGCTAGCCAAGTCACTTTTGATTTGATGGAATTGCCAGTTGACCTTGGAATTATATGTGGAAACTTGTTATACTTCCAGTTAACTTTAACTTACCAAATAATTGATATTATAAAAAAGCCAATCCAAATCTAGGCCCATTGTGTATCATTTTTCCAATCTATTGTTATTTATAAGGGTTATCTGTTCAGTGGTGGCTAATTACACACTAAAACAATGTAGAAATGACTCAAAAAAAAAATATGCTGCAGCTAGACAACTCACTTTTGGTTTGATGGAATTGCCAATGAACCTAGAAATTTTATGATGAAACTTTTTTTAATCCTACTAAATACACTGACATTGTCACACTGCCCAACACCAAATTATAATTTTCTTTTTCAAACCAAAGATCACTATGGATCTATTGAATCACAATAGCATAGGTTTATCATATACATGTCAACGTTTACAACATCGAAAATGTTATATTTGGGTTTACATGTATGGGTATTTTCGCTTTATATTATACTAGACTGCTTATAATTTATTGGAATTCTCAGAATTTGGAATGCCGATATAACATTCAATTCACATGTACTTACCTTTTACCCAATTCGACTTTTACCTTTATCAGTGTCTACTGCTGAATGTAAATTACACCTGTGCAACTGCTTACAATTTTACTTAAAAACTGTACCCAATGTAGAGCAATGGATACAGCAGTGGTAATATTTATTAAATTTAACAATAACAATTACATTACCATTAAAAATCTTGACACCTTTATGGCTGAACAGCAGGATTAGGGTCATATGAGGCAATGGAATGTGTATGTAATTATTCGCCTTTATCATCCAGTGTTATAATATACAAACCACACTTTTATCCAAAAGACTAACATTTTATTACATTACAAATATTCCCAAAACATGTTAACAAATGGGGAGCTTTCAGTACCTCGACCAGACTGCCAAAATGGTTTCGGAAGGCTCCGTGAAAGGAAGCTGTCTCTGTCAGCTCATCCCTTCTTAATGCGGCTAACTGCAGGTGTCTTTCGCGCTGTTCGAGCATCCTTTCATGGATCCGCATCTCCTCAGCATGATTCTGGGCCATCAGTGATGCAAGGTCTGCAATGTTGCTGGACCTCTTCAGCTTGCCTATATGAAAGACAGAAGTCATTGTATTTAGATAACACCGGATCAAAACATGTCAGAAAAAAATAATATGGAATTAAACTGTTGAAAGCCTGTGGTGGGATGCTTCATTGCTGTATTTAAGCTCAACTGTCATGTTGTTGCCCCTCAGTAGAGTGGACTATAAGCAACTTCTGTGGTGATGTGGTTAGGCCCCCCTTCATTTCAGAAAGGATTAATTGTAAAAAGTATTTTGATTTAATGGGTTATTTTTAAAAGAATTTCTTTGTACTGTGGCTTCATAAATCAGAATGGGTTAATAGTGTTAGCTGACTTGAAGAATTTCAATCAAGCATTTTGATTTGAAGTCTGTACATGTGCTCCTTTTTTTTTGTGAAAATACAACAGTATTTCACCACCAACACACCTATAACACTGGGCCACTGTGGCTATGAACACCCCTGAATCTAGTATTTTTATAAACGTAGAAAGACATTTTAAATTCCTTGTTATGCGTCTATAGAAAACAATCACATATAAAAACAACCGGGTGGTAATTTTCAGTTTGTTGTGTCTTACCAGCACTTGACCGGGAGATGCCGGGGCAGTCCAGTGAGGCGGACCCCAAGGGATTTGAAAACACACAATAACGCTCACAAACTGCTGCACTGCTGCACGGTGGCGCAGTGGTTTAGCACTGTGGCAGCACAGTTTTACCCTCGGCCGGGGGACCGCGGGGATCATGAGATCGTGGGTTCGATCCCAGCCCCCGACCAACAGTGAGCTGTGTGGAGTTTGCATGTTCTCCCCGTGTTGCACGGGTTTACTCCGGGATTTCTCCGGTTTCCTCCCGCATACCAAAAACATGTAGGTTTAGGGCGCTCGCGCACGCAGCGACCAGCAGCCGGTGGCTTGTCACCAGACTGCAAACCAAGTCTACCTACGGGTACAAATAAGTAACAAAAAAAAACAAAAAAAAAAAAACAAAGTGCAACATGTACCGCAAACACAAAACTTTTTAACCAGAATACAATAAGCTTACGTCAGCGTTTTGTTCACGTGAATACTGAAATAAAAGCACGATTCAGCAGCTTGATGCCAGGTAGCAGCAAGGTACAGAGGTAGCTAGCTATTAGCGGGCTAGCCATCACCACAATTGCCCACAATCAAACAACTTTCTTTATTGCTAAAATAAAGTGCGCTTTTGACCGAAAGGCAAGAAGACGGACAATAACAAAACAACACTCACCGTCACCGTTTTCCAATTCCGTGGCCGTGTCGAGTCCAAATTCTCTGCCAATAATAGCAGGCCGGACACTTCCTGGTATATTTTTTCATTGCAAGTTGCCCCACCAACTTGCTCTGGATGTAGTCATCGGCTACAAGGGACAGAAAAGTCCGCACCTCCTCGTTTGTTCATGGAATAAACTTGCGCGTGGACATCGTTATATGAAAACACAATTGTGAATCCAGTCACCGCGGTTACTCGCTGAAATTACAAATGGCGGACGTGTAGCTTCAACAGAAAACAAAACAGACGCGTTTGGTGACGTTACGCCCTGACCAATCAGCGTTTAGCAGTCGATTGACGTCAATTCACACCTCGCTTTTCGCTCGCTTGTACCCTGCCTCTGAACAGGCACGAAAATCGTAACGGTTAAACCGTGAGGACTTGGGTGGAAATGGCGAAAAACCGAAACAAGTAAAAAAAAGTAAAGCCCAGGTGATACTGGTGGAAATGGGGCTTAACAGTCTCACTAACAGGCTCCTGCCACTAACAGTCATCTAAACATACTGAACTTGAAGAAAATAAATTTCACCTGGGTGTTTTTTTGGATACAAATGCTTGCAAATAACACACAGCTGTCAGATCCGGGCTGGAAAATGTAGAACCAAGTGTTATCCAGCTGAGGTCAAAATTTTGTAACAATACCACAAAAAATGAATATATTACACAGCTTTTTTCTTAGGTTGTTCCCAGGCGTTTTTGAACTGTGCCAAATTGTGCCAAATGGCACAGTTTGGAAAAACATCTGTAACTTTTGAATGATTCAATATAGAAGCTTCATCTTGGGCTCTAATGAAAGGTGACACTCAGGGCTGTGTGTGTGTGGGGGGGTTGTTTATTCATTCATTCATGAATGAATGAACAAACAAGCACCCACACACAAAGAAGCATGCCACTTAAAAAATGTGTGGCTTTTTTTTTTACAAGAAAAAGATAACGTACAGTGCACTAAAAATAATACTAAAATATCTGTAATGTAGAAGATAACAACTCCCATCCCCCCCCCCGCTACAGAGGACGGACATCGCCCATCGCTACATGACGGACAGCGGGGACGGTGCGACGCGGTCTACTACGCACAGTTGTACTAAAATATCTGCAACAATATCTGCAATCCGCTACAGAAGAGTGGGGGGGGGGGGCGTTCACGGTCCGGATGCGGAACACAAACTGAACCCGTGTGCCGCGGTCTTCATGTTGCGATGACGCATAGTTGTAATTTACCGATCGGTCAAAAGTCATTTTGATTACAATTTTCAGGGATAAAGAATAATTTAACTTATAACACTTACCTGTCCACAACAGCAGTGTCGCTGGCAAACTTCTCTTCCTCATTGTCAGACGAACATGACACTGGTCCGCTTGTTACGGACTCGTAGTTCTGGTCACGCGACCCGGTCAAACCATAATTCCATTATTGCGGTTTTGCGCTTCCATGATTGCGGTTTTGGCAAACGATTTTTCAAAACAAATAAGAACAGTAGTAAGAAAAAAAGACTGGCGAACGCGTGTGTGTCACCCAGCAGCTTACACAAAACAGATTTTAGGCAAGGGACGCACGCTTTCGAACTTCTGTGCTTCAATTGGCTCGCTGTATTCACAGCCGTTAGTAGGCGGGTCCTTCTTGCTAGGTTTTCAGTCATTGGTTCTTCAAGGTTTCAGAAACCCAATTCAAGGCTCTTATTAGTCGAATGAGAGGTCAATCACATCTAAACCAATCAAAGCACTCCTTTGGCTTTCTGTTCGCGGCTGTGTCTGTAGTGGAAGAACGGAAATGCAGCTTTTTTTTTTTTCCAGTGCACCCTAGGACGCACAGTGTCCGTTCTAGGGCGCCCTTGTGCGCCCTAGGATGCAGAGACGTCACCGTCTGCAGTACACCAGAGTGAAAGAGGTTAAAGCTACACCACCCGGTTATTGACTGGGAGAAGGGGGTCATTAGCTCATGGAGTTCCTTTTGTTTGTCGGCTTGCCTCTGATCAGCCGTCTGCTCCCCATCAATTTCCATACAACTCATTACCCCTAAAGTGCCTGATCTGTCTTTGGATCCCCCCGAATACCATGACTTAGGACCTATATTTAGCAAGGCGAAGGCTTTGTCCCTGCCCTTCCCCATCGCCCCTATGACTGTGCCATTGAGCTTCAACCAGGGGTCCGACTACCCTCAAGCCGCCAGTACATTCTGTCTGTCCCTGAACGAGAAGCCATGGACAAATATATCAAGGAGTCGCTCAACGCCGGCATCATCTACCCCTCGTCACTGGCTGTGGGTGCGTGGTTTTTCATTGTGGGAAAGAAGGACAACTCGCTACCTCCCTGTATTGACTATCGCAAGCTGAATAGCATCACTATTAAGGACAAGTACACCCTTCCCCACATTAACTTGGTGTTTGATCAACTCCGGGGCTCTGTAATCTACACAAAGCATGATCTTCGAAATGCCTGCCATCTTACCCATATTCGAGAGGGCGATGAATGGAAGATGGGGTTCTGTACACCCAGTGGACATCTCGAATATTGTGTTATGCCTTTCGGCCTCACCAACGCTCTGGGTGTCTTCCAAAGTCTCATTAATGACGTGTTACAGGACTTTTTGGGCTCCTTTTTATGTTCACTTACTTGGATGATATTCTGATTTTCTCCAAATCCCCTGCAGAACACAAGGTACATGTTCAAATAGTTCTCCAGCATCTACTTGAGAATCAGCTCTAAGCGAAAGCAGAGAAATTTGAGTTCCACACCTGCACAACCACTTTTTTGGGATTCATTATCTCCAAGGGCCAGATTGAACCCGACCCCAAAAAAATCAAGGTTGTAACAGATTTGGTCATTCCCTTAACCCGGAAGCAGCTTCAGCAGTTCCTTGGGTTTGCAAACTTCTACCAGCGCTTTGTAAGGAACTACAGCTCCATCACCCACCCACTCACCTCCCTCACATCCACCAGGACCCCTTTTCGATAGATGCCAGAAGCCGAGGCATTCATTCAGTTGAAGTCACGCTTCACCAAATCTCCCATCCTTCTTCAGCCTGATCCAGCTCGCCAGTTTGTTGTGGAGGTAGATGCCTCCAACATTGGGGTGGGAGCCGTCCTCTCGCAGCGCTCAGCCACCACCAATAAACTGCACCCTTGTGCATATTTCTCTCGGCGCTTGTCTCCAGCCGAGAGAAATTATGGTATCAGTGACAGGGAACTGCTTGCAGTGAAATTGGCGTTGGAGGAATGGCATCACTGGCTGGAAGGGTCTACCTTGTCACTTGTGGTTTGGACCGACCATAAGAATCTGGAATACATCAGGTCGGCCAAGTGACTCAATCCATGGCAAGCCAGATGGGCCCTGTTCTTCGACAAGTTTCACTTCACCATCACATACAGACCTGGCTCCAAGAACCAGAAACCGGGTGCCCTTTCCCACCAGTTCACGAACAAACCATCAACCTCTAAGGAGGAGACCATCTTACACTGCAAGGCCATCGTGGGGGCTCTTTCCTGGAAGATCGAGCGGTGAGTCAGGGAGGCACAGGCCACTGACCCAGACTTTAGGGAAGGGACACCAAACCATCTTTTTGTCCCAGCTGCCGTGAAAAGAGAGGTGATTCATTGGATCCACACAATCAAGTTCTCTTGCCACCCTGGGGTCACCAGGACCCTCTCCGCCCTCCACCACACCTTCTGGTGGCCTTCCATGAACAAGGATGTCCACGACTATGTCAGGGCATGTCTTCAGTGTTCCACAGGCAAGACCCCCACCTCTCCCCCTGCTGGCCTGCTCCAGCCCCTCCCAATTCCCAGTTGGCCTTGGGCCAACATCGCCCTGGATTTTGTGATGGGACTACCCCTTTCCAATGGGCATACAGTTATCCTCACGATTGTCGACAGGTTCTCCAAGGAGGCACACTTTGTGCCCCTCAAGAAACTTCCATCAGTCTTGGAGATGGACCAGCTTCTGACGACCCGTGTAGTCAGACTGCATGGGTCACAACCTGACGTGACAGGGCTCTGTAGCTGGAAGCCAGTTGCAGATGAGCTGTTTTGCTGCCAAATGTATGGCAATGTCATAACCTCTGCCTTTGGCAGATAAAGGTGTATGGAAGGGCGGACCCGGATGCAGGCAGGCTTGTAGTGCTAAAATAATTTATTCACAGGAAACTCTGGAGCAAACAAAAGTGCAGCACAAGGGCTGCAAAAATAACTCAGGATACACAAACTCTTGGGGGACACAGAGGCACATAGAGCTGACAGCAGGGAACACAACAATGACGCCACAAGGAACACAATTACAGACTAACATACATAACAGGGGTCACCAACTAAAAGTGCAAGAGGTCCTATAAGTCAGCCCTCCTCCCCAGCTCAGGTCTGAATTAGGGCTGGGGATCTTTAGGCACCTCGTGATACAATGATGATTCAGGGTCTCCGATTTGATTCTAAAATGATTCTCAAAGCTTTTTTTTTTTTTTTCAACATTTTTTCCTCTCACTGTTTGACAGCTTGGTGCTTTTAAAGCAAAGTGTTTGCAATGGTCCATGAATTTACGTCAAACATTGTTTGATAAAAGAAATAGAAGAGAAATGTAACAAGTCACATGGACAAATTTATCTGAAAACGTGCTTTGAAGAACTATCATCCTTTCAAGGACATTCTTTCAGAAGACCACAGCTGTCTCCAGTAGGCCAATATCATTTGCTTTTACACATTATTTTGTTAAGCTGATGTTTAAGCTGCTTTTAGTTCTGTATTTTTTAAACAAAAAAAATCGAATACATTCTTTGTTCAATTTCAAATAAAGCATGTAATAATTTAATCATAATAATACAGGGGAACACTAAATGTGTTTTTTACTCCAAATAAATAGCTCTAAAATTCTAAAATCTACAAAGTAAATCTTAAAAATGGAAAGTTTTACAGGAGAACAGAAACTAAAATACATACATTTAAAAGATTAATATTTACAAAACAACATCTCACAAAAGTCCACCTTTATACGAGACCTTTCAAACTGTAAGCCTGAAAAAGGGACAGAAAATATAATTAATTCCACAGCACAGAATTCCTTTGGAGTTTTTTTTTTTTTTTTATAATGTCAACAATGTTTTTTATCTTTTTAACCTGGTCTGGGTCTGTTTGGGTAACACTCTGTCACAGGGAGAGAAGAGGTGGATGTGTGTGGAACATTTCATGTTCAGTAACACACAGAGCAAATTATTGTTTTGACATGATATCAAAGGGTCACGGAAATTACCTTCATAAGCAACGTTGTCCAGACCAACAGGTATGCTGTCCCAGGAAGGTGTGGAGTAGCCACGGGGACCTTCCATCAACAAAACCCCCGGGTGGACCCGTACCACCGCATGCAGCCAGAGTGGCGGTGGACACAATCACAGCAGCATTTCATTCCACAGGTTACACCGGGAAGGAAGGCATGGCTGTCTGCCAGCTGTATCCCACGGAGAACATCCAAGGTCCCACACCATAAAATGGCCGAGCAGCCACCATCGATAGAGCACTTGAGTTCCACTTTTTCGTTTGGTTAAAATAAAACAGTATAATTTTTCCCTAAATTATATTAAAAAGCTGCGGAGTCCAGACGGAGGACTCTCGAGGTCCAGATCGGGACCAGAGTTGGCCAGTTGGTGACCCCTGATATATGGGATAGCTATTGATTGCAGACACAGGACAGCTGGGAGAACAATCAAGAGCAACATGGTGACACACAAGGGGAAAGTGGCTAGAGGTGTGGAACTCGGCATGGTTCCCAGGCCATGCCCAGAATATTACAGGCAAACAGAAAGGAACCTCCCCCCCACTGTTCAGCTCCATGCAGGGCCAAATTGCATTCTGTGGACTGGTAACTGACTGGCATGGAGGCCCTGGCCACATGAAAACCAAAGCCCCACAGAGCCACGCTGATGGCTGACGGTTATGGTGGCTGCCCATCAGTGTGGAGGAATAAATCCTATTGTATATGTCAGGGAATGGCGGTTGAGATGTTGATACAATCCAGAAACTGTCTCCACTTGCTTATAAAAACATTCTGTCAGTTTTTTTAATTTATAATTTATTTAAAATACAAGCACATGAAAACTTCAGAAGGTGAAAAAATAAAAAGAGGAACATTGCAGTTATTGTGGTGGCTTGGCCACCTCCGTAGTTGGCTTGTCAATAGCGACGTATTATAACACTGCAGTTATAGCAACAGCCCTATAGCATTGATGGTGTAGGGCGACAAAATTTTTAATCACAATTAATCTTTTGGAATGTTGAGTTAATTGTGATTAATAACACGTTAATCGTGTGTTTTTCCATTCAAATACAGTGTACCTTAAGTTGATAATTTTTCAAGTTTCTCATATTGTTATAAACATGGGAGTGGACAAATATGCTTGCTTTCTTTACCTGCAGGGTTATTAGAACTCTCAACATATCCAAAATGACAAAAACTATCCAGAATATTCTCCAGAAAATCCTCAAAAGTACTACTGCATGTGAAAACAACAGAAAGGCAGGGCTCAATAATGTCACTGCAACATTACTGACAACACTGATACAACTCAGCATCCAACTCCACTCCCATAGCAAACATCCACTGCTTTTAAGCAGCTGAGCACAAAATAATGGACCTTGTGTGTCACAACAGACACAATTTCCCTTTTAGCAGAAAAATTGTAAACATAAACAACTGTCTCACCATGATGACATCACCAACCGCGCCGCAAAAACAGGTGTGGGAGTGAGTGGACATTATGAACATAGCTTGAGAATTTCAGAATTTTCGACTGCTACTCACCTGCCGACAACTGGACCAGAAACTATGAGGATGAAATAGGCAGAGTGTCTGTCCATGCCAGCTGCTGGCAGCCAGCTACATCCGTAGCACATACCTGTTTATACTGCTAGCCGGCTTCCACAGAAGAAGAACAACTGACATCCAGGCGAAGTTTTGAAGGAGGCTGTGACAGTTATCCAGGTGAGAGCTCTGACAGATAACACTGTAAAGTTAAACATGATAGCGTTTTGGGGATTTCCATAGCTGTGATCATGCTTGTTTGATGTCGCAATGTCCGTATGGTGCAAAGCAGCTTGGGTACAGAGTGCAGCTAGGCCAAAAAAGTACTGTTTGTGCTTTCTGCCGTTAACTACGGTTAACTGCAATCACAAAAATTGTCACTTTTAAGAGGGGCGACACATGGGCGATTAACACAATAACGCTGACGCCACTAAAATGTATATAAAACACATATAAAGTGCATGTCCACGTGGTCGCACGAGTGAACATAAAGCTTTTTTCTGTTCCTGAGGCTTCCTCTATCCACCATTCCAAAGCCGGCAAATTCTGCAGAAGAGTAGAGAGCAATCACACATCAAAGGTTCCAGACTCTAGCATTTAAACCTCAGCCAGTACAGAACAGGTACCGCAGTGTGCATTTGTTTTGTCAACTTAGAGAACTGAAGGTGGGGCTTGTTAGTTGTAATGTCATAAAAACCAGAAAGTGTAATCTTGGTTTTTTTTTTTTTATGAGCTTAACAAAAGAAAGGCATTGTGTATTTCTTTGCGGAATAAGTGCCTTAACATTATATTAGTAATGGCCATAGTTTAAACTTACAAAAACACCATCTGGTGCATTATGGTACCTTTAAAATGATAAAAGAAGTGGTCAAACCATCTTAAGAGGACAGTAAAGGACAGTAAATTTTGTCTATAGGTTTGAGGACCTATGACAAAGCTACAAGTTTTATCCAGCAACATTTGCCTTAAGTGCTGCAGGGAAATCTTGTTTATGTAAGATTATACTGCGTTAAGTCACAGTGTAATTAGTGATGCAACTGTTTCATGGCACAATGTCTGTTTACCTCTGTTATGAGCTGCTTTATAAACTTGGGATTCTTCTTGTATAACAATTGACAATAATTGCTTCTGTTTTGATGTAGCTACATCCTTACATTAAGTTCAGTGATCTGTTTAGTATGTCAGGTCTGAGTCACAATCTCTTTATTCCATGCCATATACAGCAGACTGTAAATATAATGCTGGAAGGCTCCAATTTGTTGTTCTCTCCTTTTCCTTTCCTCAAAAAAAATGTCTTGATGTTCGGCTCTTATCAGGACCTCAGCAGTACGAACTTCGAGTTGACACCGCAGGAGAGGAGTTTTTCTGATGCTTTGATGTGTGATTTCTAGTGAACAAGGGCGAATGTGATGTACATGCAAGAAAAGACACCAATTAAGGAAGGCACCACACTCCCAGAGAAGTCACACCATTATTTCTTTGAGACCCACTCAAACTCTGACAAAGTGCATGAATCAAACCAAACCCTTAGGCATGGACAGGAAAGGAAAATTGCCTCTGTGCTAGTGTGTGTGTTGTCGTGTGCATGTGTAGACTGTATCGGCACAGTGGCGCACTGAGACTGGGCAGTAACAAACAAGATAAGGCAGTCAGTGAAGAAAGAGAGTGGAAAATTTCAGGGATCTTCAGCAAGAGGAAGCTCTTGAGACAGACAAGGTGATACTCAAAGCCATAAGGCATAAGAGAGTGTTCACACCGAGCACCTTTGTGGGTTTGCACTTGAATTCTGGAGAGTTTATTACTGTCAACTGGTTGTTTTAGAAGGTGTCAACAATGGGATTATTTGGTGGGTCTTGGGACAGGGAGAGAGAGCGAGAGAGAGAGAGCGAGAGCATTGCGAGTATGAATCAAACCCCTACACTAAACACATAATACCTACTTGAAGGGGACTTATGAATATTTTCTACATGCTGACAGTTTCCAGAGGCCAGTCAATGGCATACTTTGGTTAAAATACCTCTGGGATTAAATATTGGAGCATCATTTACCACCAGATGAAACACCACTTTTCAATCTTAGTGCTGAAATCTAAAGCACTAAATCTAGATTTAGTGCTGAAATCTGATAGAATAATTATAGTAGGGGACTTTAATATACATGTGGATGTAGATAGTGACTGCCTTAATGTGGCATTTAATTCAATATTAGACTCGATTGGGTTTTCTCAGAAAGTAGGAAATTCTACTTATTACCTCCACCATACATTGGACCTTGTTCTGACATATGGCATAGAAATAGAAAATCTTGTAGTGTCTCCTCATAACCCTGTATTGTCAGACCATTGTCTGTTAACCTTTGATTTTACTATTTCTGACTATTTGGCTCCTAAAGAAAAATATTATTACAGTAGATGCCTCTCAGATGATGCTGTTACCAAATTTATGCAGATTGTTTCCTCTATGCCATATGTCAACACAACGGAAATAAGCTATAGACAGCTTGCTCCTTCTGTAACTGATAACATGGTGGATAGTGTTTCAGCTTCTCTGCATCAGACTCTAGACTTGGTGGCCCCCTTAAAAAAGAAAAAGTCTAATCAGAGATTTCTAACTCCTTGGTTCAACACAGAAACTCGTAGCTTAAAACAGAAGACTCGTCAATTAGAAAGAACATGGCGCTCAACTAATTTAGATGAAATCTATTTAGCTTGGAGAAATCATCTTTTAATTTATAAAAAATCTCTTAGAAAAGCTAGAACGAGTTATTACTCTGCATTAATAGAAGAGAACAAGAATAATCCCAGGTTTCTTTTCAGTACTGTAGCCAGGTTGACAAAGAGTCAGGACTCTGTCAATCCTAGCATTCCCTTAGAGCTTACTAGTCAGGACTTTATGAACTTTTTCAATAATAAAATTTCATCCATCAGAGATAAAATCAATCAGATTCTTCCCACAGTTAACTTAAATACTGTAACTACTACAACTCCTTCTATTGATGTCTGTCTTGATGAGTTTACTCCAATCGACCTTTGTGAGTTAGACAAAATAGTTTCCTCATCCAAACCTTCAACTTGTCTTTTAGACCCTATTCCTACCAGGTTATTTAAAGAAGTCTTCCCACTTATTGGTAGCCTTATTCTTCATATAATCAATTCTTCATTAACTTTAGGCCATGTACCGCAGGCTTTTAAAACGGCTGTAATTAAACCCTTACTCAAAAAGCCAACGCTAGATCCAGGAGCTTTAGCTAACTATAGACCAATCTCTAATCTCCCTTTCATTTCAAAAATCTTAGAAAGAGTTGTTGCTACGCAATTATTTGACCACCTGCAGGGAAATGGTTTACTTGAAGAGTTTCAGTCTGGGTTTAGAATCCATCATAGTACTGAAATAGCCTTAGCGAAGGTCACTAACGACCTCCTCATTGCATCTGATAATGGACTAGTTTCTGTACTTGTCCTTTTAGACCTTAGTGCAGCTTTTGATACTATCGATCATAATATTCTACTTGATAGATTAGAACATTATGTTGGACTTAATGGAACTTCGTTGCAGTGGTTTAGATCTTATTTATCTGATAGGTTCCAGTTTGTTCATGTAAATAATGAGTTTTCTTTCAACTCAAAGCTCAGTCATGGAGTTCCACAGGGATCTGTGCTAGGCCCGACTCTTTTTAGTTTATATATGCTTCCGTTAGGCAACATTATTAGAAAGCACTTTCATTTCTTTCAAAACATTTTCATTGTTATGCTGATGACACACAATTATACCTGTCAATGAAGCCAGATGATAGTAATCAATTAGCCAAGTTAGAAGCCTGTCTTAAGGAAATCAAAGCTTGGATGACTTGTAATTTCCTGCTATTAAATTCAAATAAGACTGAAGTCATTCTTGTTGGTCCAAAAAACCTTAGAAATTCCTTTCCAAATCAAACTTTGGATGCGGTTACTCTTTCTCTTAATAGCTCTGTGAGGAACCTTGGAGTTATTTTTGATCAGGATTTGTCCTTCAATTCACATATTAAATTTGTTTCTAAGACTGCCTTCTATCATTTGCATAATATTGCCAAGATTAGGAGCATCTTGTCTCAGAGTGATGCTGAGAAACTGATCCACGCTTTTGTTAGCTCAAGATTAGATTATTGTAATTCTTTATTATCAGGCTGTCCTAAAACATCTTTAAAAAGTCTTCAGCTGATCCAAAATGCTGCAGCAAGAGTTTTAACAGGTACTAGAAAGAGAGATCATATCTCTCCGGTTCTGGCCTCCCTTCATTGGCTTCCCATAGAGTTTAGAATTAAGTTTAAAATCCTTCTTCTTACTTACAAAGCTCTAAACAATCAGGCTCCTTTTTATTTAAAAGATCTGATACTACCGTATTATCCTAACAGAGCACTACGCTCCCAAAATGCAGGATTACTTGTAATACCTAGAATCTCCAAAAGTACAATGGGAGGCAGAGCCTTCAGTTATCAAGCTCCTCTCCTGTGGAATCAGCTGCCAATCTGGATTCGGGAGTCAGACTCGATCTCTGTTTTTAAGAATAGGGCTAAAACCTACCTTTTTGATATAGCCTACAATTAGGGAGGGATCATGTGTTTCTGAACCCTCCCTTAGTTATGCTGCTAATAGGTTTAGTCAGCCGGGGGACCTCCAGTAATGCACTGGGCCTCACTCCTTTTCTCACCCTCAATGAAATATTTTTTTTGCTGGTCATTAACATTTGTTTGTTCTCTCCCATAGATTGAGTCCCCATCGTGCTGTTTGCTCTCTACATGTCTGTTCTTTTCTTCTTCTCTATCCCCTCACCCCCAGCCAGTCGCAGCAGATGACTGCCCCTCCCTGAGCCTGGTTCTGCTGGAGGTTTCTTCCTGTTAAAAGGGAGTTTTTCCTCTCCACCATCGCCAAGTGCTTGCTCACAGGGGATCGCCTGATTGCTGGGGTCTTTCTGCAACTGTGAGGGTTCCCCCTACAGTTGACAGTGCTATGAGATGACTGTTGTTGTGAAATGGCGCTATATAAATAAAGTTGAATTGAATTGAATCTGTGTTTCTAATGCTAATGGGTCCCAGTTTACACCACCACCCTAAAACCTTATTCATGCTGCATTTCCCCTCTGGTCCACTTTGGTCCTCATGCACTTTGGACGAGCCCGGTGCACACACGGTGTAGTACATGTTCACTTTTTTCGTCTACCAGGCCAAGCAGTTAACACATGTGTGCAGCTGTTGTATGCAGTTTCGCCCCAGTCCTATGGGTAGCACAAATGCGCTAACACGCCAGTTTGTTCACCAGCTATAAACACCAGAGTGACACACATTTTTTTTGTAGCAACAACAATGGCGTTGTTTCAAGGAAAAGGAGGAATTACCATTTTCCAGTGCCCTTCTCTGCTCAAGCTGCTGCTGCTGCAAAAGGATTCATGTATGTTTATTCTCGTCTTCTGCATCCTCATTGTCTTCCTCGTCTACTTTGTCTTGGTATGCTGTGTTGGTAGCGCCACCTTGTGAATGGGACGTTCAGTCTTGTGCATGCGCTGTCAACGCTTTCAGGTTGTGGGCAGGCCATGCGGTGATAAAATTTGGGCTGCACGGAGTCATCTACAGTAGAGCCCTATGGACACTAGCGGACTGCAGATGATAACGTAAATTTTGTCACACAAGGTTTCCGGTTGCACGTATGTGGACAGCACAGGTGCAGCATGAATCCAGCTTGACTTTTTTGTCACTGCTGAGTTCCATTGTTGGCATCTACACTGATGGCCATTAGTTTTGACTGTCGGAACTAGCCTGTGCTATGTAGCATAAAGTCAGTGACGTGTGAGAATATAACATCCCAAATAAAGTATCACTGGGGATAGGGAATATTCAGTATCAGATCAGAGCTGGCATTGGATTGGATATCAGGAAGGAATAATATAACAAATAAAATCCAGTAAAAAAAAAAAAAAATCAATAATGCACCTTTAAAGTAGAACTGAACCCACCTTTTGGCGCAAAAAGTAGAATAGCAGATTAATTCCTTATTACCTATTGTATTTTTCAACACATAAAAGAAATTTTTAGGCCGTGCGATGGCCAAGCTATAAGCCGATAAACTTTTGCCTCTGGCTGGCAGTGCCAAACAAACCGGAAGTATTGCAGACGACGCTGCGTGACGTCACGAGTGTGATCCCTAAACAAAACAGCAATGGCAGATGATAGCAGTTCCAGCAGTTCCAGCAGTCAAGAAAACCAGAGTTTTCAGAGTGAAGAGGCATTCAGGATCGGTGACGAGACAGAGGAGGATGCAGGAGTGTGGCAGGTGGCAGGCGTGCACAAGGGCGAGTCCGGGAGACAGAGACCTAATGCACCTGTGACAGCAGCTGGCAGACGGCGACGCAGAGGCAAGGTCCGCCGCCGGGGAATACAGTGATCCCTCACTTATCGCGTTTAATGGGGACCAGAACCGATCGCGAAAAGTGAAAAACCGCGAAGTAGTGTCACCCCCCCCCAAGGGCGTCACAAGCACTATTTTGCACAAAAAGGCACAAGAGAACAGCGAAAAGTGCCACTAAGCAACACGAGCGATAAAGAAGGCGCTCTGCAGGGAGAGAAGCTGGGTAAAACGTCTCGGCCAATCAGCTTGCGAGATTCCCGAACGGTGAAGAGGTGGGCGGAGAGGAGTGGAGCGGTGGTCAGAGAGGTGGATTTTGAGTTGTGCGGGCTCTCCGTGTTGATACCTGATGTTCTAATGTAGTCCATCAGGTATCAACACGGAGAGCCCGCACAACTCAAAATCCACCTCTCTGACCACCGCTCCACTCTTCTCCGCCCACCTCTTCACCGCTCTGGAATCTCGCAAGCTGATTGGCCGAGACGTTTTACCTCGCAAGCTGATTGGCCGAGACGTTTTACCCAGCTTCTCTCCCTGCAGAGCGCCTTCTTTATCGCTCGTGTTGCTTAGTGGCACTTTTCGCTGTTCTCTTGTGCCTTTTTGTGCAAAATAGTGCTTGTGACGCCCTTGGGGGGGGGGGGTGACGCTACTTCGCGGTTTTTCACTTTTCGCGGTCGGTTCTGGTCCCCATTAAACGCGATAAGTGAGGGATCACTGTAATATCTATATCTAGAAACGCATCGCTTCCCGGTCACTTTTCCTCCCCCTTTCTTTTCTTTCGTCACCATGACAGCTTTCCTTAGCCACTGAACAGATCTTCCCAGGTGTTGGAAGTGTTTTGTAGTCAACTATCACGACAAAATGCACCAAAAACAACCAGTGTCGACGTGCTCGCAATGGTAAACATGGAGGACTGTGTCACACTCGTGACGTCACGCGGAACTCCGGCTGCACTTCCGGTTAATTGGCGGATTTGTCTGATTTTTCAGGGCGGGAAATTCAAAATCGCGATTTTCTCCAAGATTCCGGGATTTGTGGAGGGGGTGCCAATGATAAATTATCTTTATAATTGTATGTACTATCACCCAGTGCCGTTCAATGCTGTTCAGTTCAGTTCTACTTTAAAGAGGACATGGATGGATGGATGGATGGATGGATGGATGGAAGGATGGATGGATGGATGGACTTCATTGATCCCAAACTGGGAAATTAAAGTGTAACAGCAGCATGAAACAGTAGATGACCAAAACCAGCAGAAACTAGTGCATTGCCCATAGAACGCAAGTATTCTTGTCTGAACCAGGTATCCCAATCAGGCTTTCCAGGCCCAAATGTAGGCTGTGTTTGAAAGTGGAATACAAAGAGGTGTAGCCTATATGCAGGCAACCACATGTTAGGGAGTAAATGGCACTAAGATTTATTTGATTGTGTGAATATTAATTACAGAATACCTAAACATTGAAATTGAATGGGACTTCTAATATTGGCGACTGTTTCAGATCCCTTGTTTATTTGTTTGTCAGATCACTTATTTGTGTGATTTTTTTTTATCACTTATATTCAAGATTAGAGTGTATCTTGCACTTTGGGGAATGGGAGTTGTTCAGTCATCATTATAATTATTTTAGTTTCTATCACTGTTCAGTGATGGAGTTTTGTTTTTTTTTTGTAAAAAAAAAGTCTCCATGGGACGCAGCACCCATGGAGACTTGATCCAAGGAGGGACCCAGATGACGGCCTCGGGCAGAGAGGAGGCTACACCCATGGTGGACCCGGCCTGAGCCGAGATTGCACCCACGGAGACCTCCACAGCGGGGGAAGCTGGATCTGTGGTGACCTTGGACAGCGAACCCGGACCCACGGAGACCTCTTGCCATGCTGGAACATCTCTGGTGACCCTGGGAGAAGGCTCAGAGAAGACAGACAGAGAGATGGGTTCAGGGTTACTGGCGAAGCCAGCTCAGGTGCAGCAGGCGGCTGCACCCGGCTCTCCTCACCAAGTGCCAGGCAAGATTGCTCTAAAACAGAGAAGAGAAAAACAAAGGAGAGCACTTGCCTGAGCTCGAGCTCCACCGCGGTCCAGGACTCCAACGATCCAGGTGATGATGTCACTTCGGGCTCGGCCCTCTGGAGGTCAAGCTCTGTTGTTAACTATGCCTCCGCAGCAGGCATGATAGTGACTGCAGTCCTAATCCCCCCAGACGAAGAAGCCCATGCTGGTGGCTTACCCGGTGTGGCAGCTGGGGGTCGGCTCTGCGCTGGCACTGGAGTTGGGTCCTCCAGGGCCACAGGCTCCTCCATCATCCAGCTGCTCAGTTCCGGAGCCGGCAGACACTCAGGAATAACAGAAGGAGACACGGAGAGAGCAGGTGAAAAATTATTTGCTGCAGCAGGTGGGGAGAGCTCATGGGACTGCGTTTCTTGAACCTCCCTACCAGGAATCAGGCAAGGCATATCATCATAAATTGATGTGGAATGAAGTGAAACTTGCCTATCATCCTGGTAAGCGACGTTATCTGCTGCAGCTGGTGGACAGTCATCCCTCTCTGTGTCTATGGCGAGCCTGGGACCCTCTGTGGATTGTGGAAGAGCCGCCTCAGTAGACACGGAGGTGGGTGTAGCCGGGGAAACCCTGGAGGATCTATCAACAGCAGGAGGATACGTCGGCGAGACGGGAGTAGCAGCAGCGGAAGATAAGGAGAAGGCTGGCGAAACGGCCGGTGAAGAGGAACAAGAAGAAGGAACTGGCTCGGCGTAAGGGAAATGGCTGTTGAGGAGGCTGGAGGTTTCCTCCGGTGACCCGGAGCGAGATGACGTCGCCGCCGTGGAGCCGACGGGGCAGGTGAGGAGGAGGCAGATGGCATCGGCGGGAGTGGAGGAAGGGTGAGTCTTATTACCCGAGGATGGAAGCGCACGCTGGGTTTGACCTCCAGCAAGTTGGCGACTCCACCCCAGCACATCCTCTCATCCTTGCGGGATGAGCACCTCAGAGTCCCGTTCGCCATGTCCTCGATCATGGAGACGAACTCCAGCTCATCCCAACTCCATTTCCTCCTCCACCGGCCTGGTTTGCCTGCAGGAAACATGACTGCTCTGCTGGACAGGTGATCGAAAAAGGAAAAAAGAAAAAAATGCACAACACAACAGCTAGGTCTTTTACTTGGCACCACCATTCTGTCATGAATGACCCTTGGGGTAGAGAGAGACAGACCTAGGCACTGAATTGTGTTGTGACATTTATTAACAGAAGAACTAAAAACCAGAAACTGTGCAACACTTGCAAAAGTAAAAATAAGGAAAAACTTACAGTCTACATTCCAGCGCCGGCATCGCTCTGCGAATGTGAGTCATGCAAGGAGTAAGCAGGAGAACATACGATGGTGCCGCAGTGAGCCAAAGAACAGACAGTGTTTAAATAACTGGGGATAAATGAGACGCAGGCATGGGAAGCTGAGTGAGCAGGTAACCTGATTAATCAACTACTCACAGCCTGAGAAGGCAGACAGTGTGAGTAGTAAGTGGGAGTGTCTGGGCAAGAAGAGGGGCTCTGAGTGTCAGCAAACCAAAATATATACAAAGAACTGACAACATCATAATACAGACATACAGAACTCAGAAAATAAATTGAGCCTGAGCTCAGAGGGGAAATTTGAGCTCAGACTCATGACAATCTCACTGCACACATTAAAGGATCTCAGCTTCCTCAGAAAGTAGAGTCTGCTCATCCCCTTCTTGTACGCAGCATCGGTGTTAGATTTCCAGTCCAGTGCGTTGCTGATATCATGACACCTGGATATTTGTAGTCCTCCACTACCCCCACACCCTACCCCCTCAATCCACAACGGCTGTGAAGGCGTCCTCTTCTTCCTGACATCAATCACCATCTCTCTGGTCTTGTTTATGTTCAGCCTTAGGTGATTCTGCTTGGTCCAGTTCACAAATCTGTTTATGAGTGCCCTATACTCCCCTTCCTCTCCCCCTCTTATACACCCAACAACAGCCAAGTTATCAGAGAATTTCTTGAGGTGGCATGACTCAGTGTTGTACTGAAAGTTGGTGGTGTATAAGGTGAAGAGAAAAGGAGAAAGCACAGTCCCCTGTGGAACTCTCGTATCACTAACCACCACATCAGACAAGACACTGCCCAGCTCGACAAACTGTGGCCTGCCTGTCAGGTAGTCAGTAATCCAGGACATCACAAAGCTGTCGACTCCCATCCCCCACAGCTTCTCATCCAGCAGCAGTGGCTGAATGATGTTAAAGGCACTGGAGAACTCAAAGAACGTGATTCTCACAGTGTCTCCAACTCTATCCAGGTGCAAGTGAGCTCATTGCAGCAGGTAGATGACAGCATCTTCAAATGGGGCTGATATGCAAAATCGCAGAGGGTCCAGCCACGTCTTCACCTGTTGCCTCAGGTGGGCTAAGACAAGTCTCTCCAGGACCTTCATCACATGAGATGTGAGGGCAACTGGTCGATAGTCATTCAGGTCCGATGGAGACGACTTCTTGGGGACAGGAACCAGGCAGGACGTCTTCCACAGCACCGGTACTCTCTCCAAACTCAGGCTCAGATTTTATAGGTGTTTCAGTACTGGAGCTAGCTGGTTGGCACAGGTCCTCAGCATCCAGGCGGAGATGCCATCAGGGCCCGCAGCCTTCCGCTGGTGAAGTCTCTCCAGCTGTTTCCTCACCTGGCCTGTAGTCACAGTGATGTGGAGTTGGTGCTGATGTCTTCAGTGGAGAGGACGATAGATGAGGGGAGAGAGAGGTGTTGCACGGGGGAATGAGTGGGGAGGGGTGTGTAGGGGGTGACGGGGGTGTGGGTGACATATGACAAAAATGTTACTTTTTCAGTGCTTTTAATGATCTATTTGGGTATCTGACTACCGCTGAAAAACTGTCACTTTGTTCAGGTTAGCTTTAGAGCACATTCAGACGGCCACTGTTAGGTCCAGTTCAAAGGACCAAACAGTGGCTTCCGCGGATAGTTCGGTTCATTTAGTGACCTGAACACATGTTGTAACTCTGATGTGCACTAAACAAGTGAAGTCTGGACCCCCTGAAAATGGGGGCCTCAGTTCTCTTACAGACGAAGTCTGGTGCGCTCTGCTTGCAGTGTGAATCCAAATGGCGTATCCAGCAGACCAAAGGGCGGAAGTGCCCCTCGGCGTTTGTGTAACCATAGCAACATATAGTCTGAGAAGAGGAAGTGGCATTTACTGTAATATATTTTGGGTAGACAATAACAATAAAGGCAACCACGTGAATCTGAGAAATCCTTTTACTGGTGAAAGCTGAGGAGAAAAGTTAAAAAAATGTCCCGTTTGTGGCAGACAAACAACCTGGCTGAAGGGAACGGATTTCTGTTTTCATTCCTGGCCAATCAATGAGGCTGATTTTTCTTCTTCACAGAGATTTTCTTTTCCTGGTCAGTGGTGGCTTCGGCTATAGCACCTCAAACAAGCTGTTGTTGTAACTGTGTGACGTTGTCCAGGCAGTTTGGTCTACTACGGTGTGAATGCAAACCAAACGGTGTGACAATTCTCGGCATTCCCCACCCAGTCAAACCGAGACCCCCGGACTATCCTGGTCTGAGCAGCCTAAAGGTGCATTCACACCAAACGTGAACAGGCGAATTTGTCGCGCTGCACGATTACATTATAAATCAATATAAGCATGACAACAGACATGAATAGTGAGATGCGGACAGGCAAAGTTGTCTTTAAAACTTCTGCAGCTGTGTTCAACCTGCTGTGAAAATTCCCAAAATAACATCATGCTTAGGTTTACATCATCCAACCGGGGGCTCACCTGAAAATGTCATCTCAAGCCTCCAAAACTTCACAGATGATGGGTGTTTACATTGCTAGCTTGCTAGCTTGCTAGGACGTCTATGACAGGAAACCGTGGGTAAATAACTCCAAAATCCTGATCCAGCTGAAGAGTTCCCGGTCTTCCTGTCTTCCGGTGAGTGAGTTTCATTTTCTAACTAGTTTACACTGCAATGGCGATAATTTTACTTTGGTGAAAGCAGAATCTCAAAGCTAGCTAGTGGACGCGAATGCGCGACCACGCAAATTTGTGTGTACTCACGTCTTCCCATTCACTTTGTACGGATTCCCGCCGCCCCTTTACGTTTGGTATGAACACACCTTTAGTCTAAGAACCTCCCTCTAAATGAGATGTTTTGATTATGCTTTTGATGTGACATTAGAACCGGAGCTCACTGGAATGACACCACCCTCCCAGCTCCATCTTAACCTATTTTAATGATTGGGGGACAATCCCTGTGAACATCAAACCCACACAAACAGAGCTAGTTGCTAGCCTACTAAAGAGTTAGCTAGGTGATTATGGTTTCTACTGGCATTTTCTTTAAAATCTGTTCACCCCGCTAGACATCCCTGTTCCCACCTAGTTCACTAACCTACAATCGATAATACATCATGCATCATTCTGGCTTATTTTGTTATATTTTTGATACAATATCAGAGGCCTATCATCTGGGCTAGCCAGATGAGGTCAGGTTGTCTATTGCTTCTGAGCCCCTTGTGGATGGGAGAGACCAAGGGATGGATAAGATAAGATAAGATAAGATAAGATAAGATCTTTATTGTCATAGTTTGTAAAAACAATGAAAAGCAGTTTGGCAGCTCAATATTATTGTATTCCAGTGAGCAACCACATAAATTCAGATAAAATAAATACTTAAAAACATAAAACATATATTAAGGTGATAAAAATGCAGTAATAAATATATCAGCAGGCAGTCATACACTCCACTGCCCCTTGGTTTAAAAAAAACCCTGTTTCCTAGTCTTTTTGTGCAAACCTTAAAGGTTCTGTATCTCATTAATGAGGGACGGAGAGTAAACTGTCCATTGCTGGAGTGGATGGGGTCTTTAACAATACCCATGGCTTTCCTGTGGAGCCAGCCATCATAAATGTCCCTGAGTGGGAGCAGTGAGGTTCCAGCAGCCCTCTCTGCCATCCTCGCTACCCACTGCAGGTCCTTCATGTCCTGTGCTGTGCGGCTTGTGAACCACGCAGCACAGCAATTGGTTTGCAGGCACGATAAAAGTTTATCAGCAGCTCTTTAGGGAGATGAAGGGAGACGAAACTGCCTCACCTTCCTAAGGAAATAGAGTCTCTGTTCCTAGTAAGGGAATATTATCAGATATGTGGCCAATCTTGGAATAAATTCCTTACCAAGAAATTTCTTCACCAGTGTGTTTGTAAAGGTGTCTAAAAACACATATAAAAAAATTTAAATTCAACTTCCATGGCAAAATCTGTGACAGCTGCTGAAAGTTGGGATACTTGGAACCCTATCTATGAAAAACTGAAAATGTTTAATTCTACCCTAAATATCATAATGTCAAACCAGGGGTTTTTCATGATTCTAAATCATTTGCAAGCATTTATTTAGCACCAAAACCACTCCTTGATGGAAAAAGCGGCCACACTCACCTTTCCCATTGACTGCAAACCCTTTTTTGTGATAATAAATATTACTGGATGCATATAAACTAAAAATCAGCTTCATTACTTCATTTATTCATGTAATAGCCAAGTGAGTGAATTTGGAGTAACAGCAACATTTGCAACCCTCTGCTGTGTGGATCGCGGACAGAGACAATAAACTCCACACGTCAATTAACAATATTCACCACTCAGCAAACTACTGCAAGATTTTACAGCTGATATGCAAGTAGCCTATTATGATATCAACTATGGAGATGAAGATCAAGGTACAGGCCCTGTCATCCCTCAGAATGATTTCCAAGGTCAATGAGAAGATTTACCTAAACTCATTCAATGAGATATGACAGTTGAGACAAGCTTAGAGTATGAACCGACTCCATTCCCCTTGTCCTTGTTCAGTACCAAAGATCAGAAAATGAACAAGGTGAACAAGGCAGGCTTTTCCAAGTCTAGGGTGAAGGAATTGACTGATCGACTTGACCTCTCTAAACATGGCTGATGTTGATGGCTTCTTTGCATGGTGAAGTGGGATCAAGGTCAGACTTGGCTGGAGCTTGCTGGCAGTTACCTGGGATACATGCCTTAGCAGTCGCTCTCAGAAGATCACAGTGGTCTTTGATGGCTACAGCAGCTCACCAGAAGACCACAACCACATCCAGCATACCAAGAACTCTGCTGTGAGCTACAGATTCATCCAGATATGATACATTTGACACCAAGGGCAAATTACCAGACAATACTCACAACAAGAGTGAGCTCACCCACCTTCTCTCCTCAATATTCTGGAAAAGTCAGATCACTGTGGAGCAGTGTGACAATGATGCTGACACTTCATTTGTGAGAGATTATGTCATGTTCCTGGGGCATGGGTTAGAGCCGTGCCCAGTTTTTCTGCCCAGTGAACATTTTGCTGTTTATTTTCTGTTATCGCTTAGTTTATTATGATGTTGTGGAATTTTGCTGTGTTGTATTTTCTGTTTCCGGTTTGTTTATTTTGACAGCACTGTGCAGCTTCCGGTTGTCAGTTCCACTGGGGCTGCACAGCTGCTGCCCATTGCCTACTCATGAGTTACACCTGTCTGTGATTATGTGTGGGACATTTAAGAGACACAACAACCTCAGCCTGTTGTCGTGCCCTTCTCCTATCTTCTGCTATGTCCTCTCCTTCCCTGCCATGACCTACATTTCATGGTTAGGTCCCGCTGTTGAGGTAAGTTGTGTGCTCCGTCGAGGTGCCTTTTCTCCCTCTCTGTTTTTCCCCAGCCGTCGAGCCCCAGAGTTCTCGGGGCCCTCCGGCTGCATTTTTCTCCTGATCAGGCGTTCCCTGATTTTTGCACCACTGACGTTGAGCACAACTTTCCTCCAGCGTTGCGCTATTGCATTTCATTAATTGTGTTTGTATAATTCGTTTTTGTGTCTGCTGCATCCTATTTTTTAAGAGGCTGCACCATTGTCTGGCGTAGCCTCCTGCCATTTATTTACTCTCAAGCCGTTTTCTTACATTAAGTGTACAGTTACTCGCTGCATATATTACTGGTATTTTGCAGGTTGGTTGGTGATCATCTTCGCCTTAGTTTAGCTATTTTTTGCTGTCTGTACTTTTGTGTTTGCCCCAGGTTAGCTGGCGATTGTGTTCACCTTAGCTTTAACTATTTTTGCCAACCTGTAATCCCTTTCCATCTGCATAGTGTATGTCTTTATGTTTTGTTAATAAATGTGCAAACCTATAGCGAGCGTGTGGTGTCCTATTTTGTGGCCGTTAACTGGCACATTCATGACAGAAGGGCACGACCAGTGTGGACACCAGCCGCTGTAGGTTTTGGCGTTTTTTCTTTTTTCTTTTTTTGAGTTGTCTGTCTGAGGTTGTGAGGGTTCCACCATGGACTTCTGGGTCTTAGGACTGAGTGTGCAGGAGTGTGCGGTGGCAGAGGATGTTGTGGACTTTGCTTCCAAGGCTCAGGTCACCCACACTCCCGAGACTGTCTATGGCTACGTGAACTTTGCTGCTGGGTTGATTGAGATGTACCCTAACCTCTGGAACTACCCAGCTCTGACTCCTTTTCTCACAATGATTTATGAGACTAGACAACAAGTTGTGGCACTGCTAGAGGATTGTCTCTCAGCTCAACCCAGGTGGAAGAAGCATTCACGGGGACAGAAGGCTCGCCACTCCCGCCTCCAGACCACGCCATCATCCTCTACCCAGACAACGCTCGAGGCTCTCGGAGAGAGAGAGCCAGACCTCAGAGCAGCAGCTGACTCCATCATCTCCCAGGAATGCAGACAAGTGAACTCTTGTATTCCATTATTAAAGGATGAATTTCTTGCCTGGTTCCTGGAGAGAAAGTCCAGTTTTTGCAGTCCACTGGGTTTTCTCCGCCAGCTGTTCACGAGTGTCTCTCGCCTGCTGCCTCCGTGTCTCCTCTATCTGCTCCTGAGTGTCTGCCGGATCCTGACTTGGGCCACCGAACGATAGAGGAGCCAGTGGTCCTGGAGGATTCTAGCCCAGTGCCAACGCGGAGCCAAACCCCAGTTGCCACACCGGACGAGCCACCAGCGTGGTCCACTCCATCTGGGGAGACCAAGACTGCTCACACCATCATGCCTGCTGTGGAAACTGCCACAGCAGAACTGCAACCAAACCTCCAGAGGACTGAGCCGGGAGCATCGTGGCCTGGATTGTCGGAGAACTGGACGGCGGTGGAGCTCGAGTTCAGGCAAGTGCCCTCTTCTGTTCCTTTTGTTTCTATTTTGGAGAGGTCTTGTCTGGCTCATGGGGAGGACAGTCAAGTGCAGCCATCAGCTGCACCTAAGCTCACCTTGCAGGGCTCCGCCACTGCCGGCGACCCTGACTCTGTTTTTCTGCTTGTGTTTCCTGAGCCTTCTTCCAGGGTCACCGGGGATGATACACCTGAGCCAGAAGTCTCCGTGGGTCCAGGTTTGCCACCAGAAACCATCATGGGTTCAGTTCCTCCTGTGGGGGTAATCACGGACACTCTATCCCAGCCCGGAGCCACCGGGGGTGCAGCGTTGCTCCTGCCCGGAGCCACCAAGGGTGCTGCTATGCTCCCATCCGGAGCCACTGAGGGTGCTGCTATGCTTCCGTCTGGAGTCACCGCAGGTGCTGCTATGCTCCCGTCCGGAGCCACCAGGGGTGCTGCTATGCTCCCATCCGGAGCCACTGCAGGTGCTGCTATGCTCCCATCCAGAGCCACCACGGGTGCAGCTCAGCTCCAGCCCAGGACCACCACGGATGCAGCTCAGCCCCAGCCCGGGGCCAGTGCTGGTGCAGCTCAGCCCTAGTCTGGAGCCACCGTGGGTGCGTCCCAAAAAGTTCCCCTTGGAAGACTGCCTGACGGACTGCCTCTTCAGGCTTGTTGGTTTTGGGGTAAGGGAAGGCCACCTGACATGTCCCAGCACAAATGCCGGTGGTCTTGGGACTTAGGAAGACCACTGGAACTGCCCTTGCTGCTTCGTTGGTGCTGGGACATGGGGAGGCTGCTAGAAGTGTTCCAGCACACATGGAGGTGGCCGTGGGACTCAGGAAGACCACCTGAACTGTTTCGCCCACTCAGCCATCGGGGTCAGAGTCCCATGTGCCACCTGGAGGACTGAGTGTAATTCATGAATGTTTTCTTTTGGTGTTCTTTTGTCTTTTGTTCCAGTTTCGGTCCCTCTGTTCCTGGGTTCCCCCCCCCCCCAAGGGTGGGTCACTTCTTTGTGTGTGGGAGGTTTGTTTTTCTTGTGATGTTACCCTAGGGTGTCTGGTTTCCACCACTTGGGGGGGGGGGGGCTTTGTCATGTTCCTGGGGCCCGGGTTAGAGCCATACCTGTTTTTCTGCCCAGTGAACATTTTGCTGTTTATTTTCTGTTATCTCTTAGTTTATTATGATGTTTTGGAATTTTGCTGTGTTGCATTTTCTGTTTCCAGTTTGTTTATTTTGACAGCACTGTGCAGCTTCCGGTTGTCAATTCCTTTGGGGCTGCAGAGCTGCTGTCCATTTCTTACTCATGAGTTACACCTGTCTGTGATTATGGGACATTTAAACCTTAAGCTGTGTAATTTTGTGTGCCTCTTGTGGCAAAGTGCGGCGGTGCGCCTGTCAACTGATATAACGTGCCAAACACTCCCCAGCTGGACTGAGGATTTGTACTGATCATGCCAGTTCACAAGGTGGCAGGCACGCGTTGGAGGACTCATGG
This sequence comes from Pholidichthys leucotaenia, assembly GCA_020510985.1. Taxonomy (NCBI): domain Eukaryota; kingdom Metazoa; phylum Chordata; class Actinopteri; order Cichliformes; family Pholidichthyidae; genus Pholidichthys; species Pholidichthys leucotaenia. Next base: position 275,010,558 of record CM035840.1, on the reverse strand, counting down.
ATGACACGTAATACACCAAAGAGGAAGAAATCCTTCTTCTTCGTCTTTGAGATTACAAAACAAAATGGATGGCACCCATCGTTGTGGACATACGCGATCGCAGGCGGAGGAGCAAATTCAGAGGATTTGGTCCCGAATTTGCCAACTATGATTCTAAAAAGAGATTATTTGACATGATTGCTTGACCCAGGAGACAGACACTGACATGAGTAGACCGTTTAGACAGTTATTTAATAAATCAAGAGTGTAATGTGTGTGAAGGTGTGAGTGAGTGCAATGCTGAGGAACCGCTGGAGCTGAGCAAGTCCCGCCGCGACCTTGCAACCCTGGAAACACACAAGCACAGGTGGATTAGTGTTGTTTGCAGTACGAAGATGTAACAACAAGTACTGCATACTTGCAGGTGACGCAGGAAGACTCTTACTGGCTCTGCGGCTCACAGTGGCTCAGTGAGCATGACGCTTGGTGCTGTGGTGAGGTGGAGGAGTTCCGAGGAGGAGGAGGAGAGACTCTGTTACTTGGGGAGACAAGTCCGCTGCCAGGGAGGTCCACCTGTGCACAGGGGATAATACTTTGACAAGGTAAGATATATTGGTTCTTACGTGACAAGGCTTGACGAGGATGCGTCGTGGAAGCTCTGGCTTGAGGAAGAATCCGTGACGCGTTGCGTGGCGAAGAAGGCAGATGGCTCCGTGCTGAGCCACCAGTGACGCCGGCTTTTAAGGCGTGCTGGTGATTGGCGGCAGGTGTGTGCGCAGCCGGGGCTGATGACGGCCCAGCGGCCGCCATGACAGTACTCCCCCCTCTAGAGGTGCCTCCAGGCACCTGCCCAATCTTACCTGGATGCGCCCGATGGAAATCGAGGATGAATTGTTTATCCAAAATCAACGTTGGGCGAATCCAGGAATGGTGCTCAGGACCAAACCCCTCCCAGTCCACCAAATACTGAAGACCCCAGCCCTGCCGACGGACATCCAAGATGGCAGTAATCCCCCAAGCCGAGTGGTCGTCGATCATCCTCGGTGGGAGGGGACGCCGCAGGGGGTGGGCACAGGGGGTCGGAGATGTAGGGTTTCACCTGGGAGACATGGAAAAAGGGGCAGATGTGCACGGAAGGGGGGAGAGCTAGGCGCACAGTCACTGGGTTAATGATCCGAGATATCACATATGGACCGGTGAAACGTTTAGTCAACCTGCGTTTCTCGGCCGGCACACTGATATTTTTCGTGGATAGCCAAACCCGTTGACCCACCTGATAATCCAGAGCAGGTCTCCTATGACAGTAGGCTACCTGGATATTGCGTTCCGCGGTCTTGAGGAAAGCTTTGCGGGTGATGGTACCGATCCGGCGACAATGCTTGGTATGGGCCTGCACAGAAGGGACAGCCACCTCCTTCTCCTCCTCTGGGAACAGTGGGGGGCCATACCCCAAAGATGCCTTGAATGGAGACACTCCCATTGCTGAGAACACCGTGGCGTTGTGTGCGTACTCAATTCAGGGCAGGAACGCACTCCAGGATGAGGAACAGGACGAGATGACGCAGTGGAGCGCAGCCTCCACCTCCAGGTTGGCTCGCTCGCACTGACCGTTACTCTGTGGGTGATACACCGAGGAAAGACTCACCGTGACCCCCAACGTCGTGCAGAACGCCTTCCAGACCTGGGAAACGAATTGCGGGCCTCGGTCCGAGACGATGTCTGCAGGGATGCCATGAAGGCAAACCACATGCTGAACCAGAAGTTCCGCCGTCTCCCAGGCCGAAGGCAGCCCCCGGAGTGGTACAAAATGGGCGGCCTTGGAAAAGCGATCCACTATTGTCAACACCACGGTGAAATGGTCTGAAGGGGGCAGGCTTGTCATAAAATCCAGAGCCACATGGGACCAGGGATGAGAAGGGACCGGTAGAGGATGGAGAAGACCTGCCGGGGGGGAAGATGACGATTTCCCGGTGGCGCACTGAGCGCAGGCCCGGACATAGTTGGTAACATCCCTCCTCAGCCCTGGCCACCAGAAGGCTCTCTGGAGCAGGTTGACGGTGCGGGAGATTCCTGGGTGGCACGCCAACTTGGAGGCATGACCCCACTGGATAACTTCACCCCTGACCGATGAGGGGATGAACAAACGGCCCGGGGGACCCCCACCCGGGTCGGGCTCGTTCTCCTGTGCCTTCCTGACTCTGTCCCGGATCTCCCACACGAGGGCGCCCACCACACAGGACGCTGGCAGGATGATCTCGTCATGGTCCCCAGACGACTCTACCTCGAACTGCCTGGAGAGGGTGTCTGGCTTGGTGTTCTTGCTCCCTGGCCGGTAGGTGATGGTAAAGTTAAACCGCCCAAAGAAGAGAGACCAGCAAGCCTGGCGGGAGTTTAGCCGCTTGGCCATCCGGAGATACTCCAGGTTCTTATGATCTGTCCAGACGATGAACGGCTGGGCAGCCCCCTCCAGCCAGTGCCTCCAATCCTCCAGGGCGAGCTTGACTGCCAGCAACTCCCTGTCCCCGATGCCGTAGTTCCTCTCGGCGGGCGTCAGCCGGTGGGAGAAGAAAGCGCACGGGCGAATCACCCCGTCCACGGGGGAGCGCTGGGAAAGGACCGCCCCAACTCCAGAGTCCGAGGCGTCCACCTCCACCAAGCACTGCAGGTCCGGGTCCACCTGGGTCAAAACGCGGGCAGAGGCGAACTCCTCCTTCAGCTTCCCGAATGCCACGGCACCCTCCTCGCTCCAGTGGAAGGGGGTCTTGGGGGACATAAGGCTGGTCAGAGGGTGAGCGATGATCCCGAACTTTGGCACAAACTGACGGTAAAAGCTGGCAAAGCCCCAAAACCCCTGTAATTGCTTCCTGGACGTAGGAGTGGGCCAATCCACCACCGCCTTGACCTTGGCCGGATCCGGGAGCACTTGGTTATGGGCGATGATAAATCCCAAAAAGGATGTTGAATTCATGTGGATTTCGCACTTCTCGGCCGTGACGAATAGCTGGTTCTCCAGGAGGCGCTGCAGGACCCGTCGAACATGCATCTGGTGCTCCTGTAACGTGCATGAAAAGATCAGGATGTTGTCCAAATACACGAACACGAAGGAGTTCAGAAAGTCCCGGAGGACGTCATTGATCAAACGCTGGAAAACGGCCGGAGCGTTGGTTAACCCAAATGGCGTCACAAGGTATTCAAAGTGACCGTTTGGGGTCCGGAAAGCCGTCTTCCATTCGTCGCCCTCCTTGATGCGCACCAGGTGATAGGCGTTACGAAGGTCCAGCTTCGTGAACCATGACGCCCCCTGGAGGGAGTCAAAGGCCGAGTTCATCAAGGGCAGTGTATACTTGTCCTTAATGGTGATCTCATTAAGGCCCCGGAAGTCAATGCAGGGGCGCAGGGAACCGTCCTTCTTTCCCACAAAGAAGAATCCTGCCCCCACCGCCGAAGAGGATGGACGGATGATTCCGGAGCTGAGGGACTCCTTAATGTACATGTCCATGGCCTCCCGCTCCGGAGCCGACAGGCTGTATAATCGACTCTCCGGTAGTGGGGCCCCCGCCCAGAGGTTGATCGCACGGTCGTAGGGCTGGTGGGGAGGAAGGGACAGCACCTGTGACTTACTAAATACCATTCCCAGATCGTGGTAGACCTCAGGTACTCTGGATAGATCCGGGGGCGGAAGCGTGGGAGGGGTCACCGAGACAGAGGGGGCACACGCTGCAGACTGGAGACAGGTGCTGAGACAAAAGGAGCTCCACGCTGTGATGTTCCCCGCCTGCCAATCAAATGTGGGGTTGTGAGGGCATAGCCATGGATAACCCAGGATAACAGGCGATGTGGAGATGGGCAGCACCCAGAACTGGATATCCTCCCGATGGTTTCCAGAGGTAATCACCGAAACAGGGGCCGTCTGGCGGGAAACAGTGGTGAGCGGGGTCTTAGACAGCGTGATAAGGTTGACAGGCGGGTGGAGGGGTTGACAGCTGAGGCCCAGACGGGTTGCCAGGTCTTCAGAAATGAAGCTTTGCTCAGCCCCAGAGTCAATAAGAGCGTGTGTTGTATGTTCCCTGTGTTTGTAGATTAGTCTAATGGCTATGAGACAACGAGTGAGGAGCTTTTTCTGGTCTACGTCCGTGAGTCCCCCTACTGTGACCCACGGACCTCCCCTTTTAACCGATTGTTGCACTCAGTCACCCCGTGGGACTCACTACCACAGTAAAAACACAGGCCCAGATCCCTTCGGCGCTGTCTCTCAGCCGCCGAAACACCCGACTGTCCTACAATCATCTCCTCCTGCCCTAGAAGTCCCTCCGGCGGAGGCAGAGCCGGCAGTGATGGTCGAGAGGAGCGGGGGCGTGGTTTAACCGAGAGGCTGGCAGCCCTACGTTCTGCTGCCCACTCCTTCAGGCTGTTGTCGACACTAACGGCTAGTGAGATTAATTCACCTAGTCTATCTGGTTTTTCCCGCCCCGTTAGCTCATCCCTCAGCTCAGAGCTAAGGCCGCGGAGGAAAATACTACACAGAGCAGAGTCCCCCCACCCCACCTCTGCAGCTAAAACCCGGAAGTCCACAGCGAAATCGGCTGCAGATTTACTGCCCTGCTGAAGATTTAACAGGTGGTCAGTTAACACCACGTCCCAGTCCGTATGGTCAAAAATCTCCAAAAAATCTGCTACAAATTGTTGATAAGTTAACTGAGCGTAGCTGGGTTTCGCCATAATCGCGTATGCCCACGCTAACGCTCTTCCCTCGAGCAGATTGGAAATAAACCCTATCTTGCTATGATCTGTGGGAAAATCGCCAGGAACACGATGAAACACTGTTTCACACTGCAGCAGGAAACCTCGTGCCTCCCCGAGTTTGCCGCTAAAGCGAGCGGGGGTAGGTATGGGAGTGAGGCGAGGTAAGGGAGGTTGGTGGGCCTGACTAGCCGGTAAATTAGCAGGGGCTGGTGACGCCCTGGCAACCGGGGGGAACACCTGGTGTCCTTCCAGGCGGTCCAGCCGGTTGTTAATTAGGGTTAACTGATTTAAAATAACTGTCTGTTGATGGGCTATTAGGACTACCCGGGCGCTAAGAGTGTTAAGACGGCGCGACAGCGCGCTGTCTGCTGGGTCATCTTGACGGAGTCGTACTGACATGATTGTTTGACCCAGGAGACAGACACTGACACGAGTAGACCGTTTAGACAATTATTTATTAAATCAAGAGTGTAATGTGTGTGAAGGTGTGAGTGAGTGCGATGCTGAGGAACCGCTGGAACTGAGCGAGTCCCGCCACGACCTGGCAACCCTGGAAACACACAAGCACAGGTGGATTAGTGCTGTTCGCAGTACGGAGATGTAACAACAAGTACTGCTTACTTGCAGGTGACACAGGAAGACTCTTACTGGCTCTGCGGCTCACAGTGGCTCGATGAGCATGACGCTTGGTGCTGTGGTGAGGTAGAGGAGTTCCGAGGAGGAGGAGGAGAGGCTCTGTTACTTGGGGAGACAAGTCCGCTGCCAGGGAGGTCCACCTGTGCACAGGGGATAATACTTTGACAAGTTAAGATATCTTGGTTCTTACGTGACAAGGCTTGACGAGGATGCGTCGTGGAAGCTCTGGCTCGAGGAAGAATCCGTGACGTGTTGCGTGGCGAAGAAGGCAGATGACTCCGTGCTGAGCACCAGTGACGCCGGCTTTTAAGGCGTGCTGGTGATTGGCGGCAGGTGTGTGCGCAGCCACCATGACATTATTTAGCTTATGAAGGTAGATATTTACATGTTTTTATAGCACGGGGACTGTGAAGCTCGTTGATTTCACCTGCCAGTGCCCGGAGCACCATGTGACTGTAGAGCAATCGCCGGTTGCATGTCATCATATAAGATAATTTGCCGCAGAATAAAAGCAAAATTAAGGTGGAATAATCAGTAACATTTTCTGGATGTAGGAGAGAATATAATGTAATGACCGGGAGAGGACAAAATTATGACCAGAATGTCGCAAAAGGACGCCGCCACAGCGGTAAGTGACAAATGTCTTTGTTTGTTTGTATGCAAATTAGATGCGGAAATTTACTCCTGAAACTTTGGATCATATTCTACATCTTTCTTATTGATGTCATGGCTCCCTCTGGACCATTATCTGCTACAGCTGCACACACACCTGCTTCCAATCTCCCACGGGCTTTATAGCCTGCTCTGCCTGAGATCCAACATGGAGCCGTCTGTCATTCTGCCTACAGAATACGTCTCTCGTCAGCAGCCAATTTCCTGGCCTCTTCATCCGAGACCTGAATCATCTCCTCGTTTCAAGTAAGCATATTGTTACTCACCTTATTAGTCGTCTTCCCCTGTGCACAGGTGGATTCCTCTGGTGGCGGAATCTACCCTCTTGGCGGTGGTACAAGCCTCCATCACTCCTACAGGGCCACCTGCCCAAATCCCGGCGTGGACCAAGAACACTGTCTCCCTGGCCGCAGCCCTCGGGCCAACCTGAGCATCCACCGTCCATCTGCAAAGTAAGCCCCAGTCATTATCACGCTCTGTTGTCGGTGGACTGTGCTAACTCCTGTGCTCTGTGTCATTATAGGGTTGCCAGGCTGAACGGCGTTCTGCTCTCCCCTGGTCACGACATCAGCATTATTCTTCACCTCCTCTCACACGGCACATACAACGCATACACGCATTCACACACTCACTGGAAATAAATGAAGGATAATTGTATTCACTTGAGCCTGAGCGTGTGTTCCCTGGGTCTGATAATTATGTCAATTGACAGTGAGCCATTATCTCTTCCTACTTTCAAGTTATAGCCTTGGAGAGTTCTGACATCTGATCTGAATATTTTCTTGAAAAAAATCTTTACCACTGTTGACCACTAGAGGTTATATCACAGTTTGGCAACATACACAGTTAGGAAGTTAAGAGACACGACAACCTCCACCTGTTGTAGTGCCCTTCTCCTATCTTCTACTATGTCCTCTCCTTCCCTGCCATGACCTACATTTCATGGTTAGGTCCCGCTGTTGAGGTAAGTTGTGTGCTCCATCGAGGTGCCTTTTTTCCCCACTCTGTTATTATATATATATTTATGTGTACATATGTATATTCACTGCTCTTATTTTCTTTTCTTCTTAATTATTGCTCTGAGTGTTGCTATCCCTGTGCTGTTGCAATCCTGGAATTTCCCCATTGTGGGACTAATAAAGGCTTATCTTATCTTATCTTATCTTATCTTATCTTATCTTATCTTATCTTGTCTTCCCATCAGCATTGTGTATGTCTTTATGTTTTGTGTGGTACCCTATTTTGCGCCCATTAACTGGCGCGTTCATGACAGATACATTGGCTGTGGCTACAGATGGCTCTGTTGAGGTCAGTAAAATGTTTGTTGGCATTTTTACTTAAATCAACTATGATTACTTTTAAACAGTGTTGGGCAAATTACAAAAAATAGTAACTGGTTACAGTTACTAGTTACTTCTTTTCAAAAGTAACAGCTATTTTTGAGTTACTGCATGATTAAAGTGACTAGTTACTTGGAAAAGTAACTTTCACATTACTTTTAAATGTATACTTAAATCATCTTGCATGCACAGCAAGCTCAAGGGCCCTTTGTTCTCATCAGAAAAAAGAAGAAAAAGAAAACTGATGAGAAAAAAAGTCTCATCTTACAGAGAAAAAATGTCTCAGGTTTACATAAACTATTGTAATCAGCAGAAAGTCAGAAATGTACTAGAAATAAAGCTGTAAATTCACAGAGAAAATGTTGGACCCCCTGGTGAGCTGTTTTTGGCCCACGAGCCATATGTTTGACACCCCTGGACCAGTCCATTAAAAATACATATTTAGAGGATTTACTTCCATGAAATAGTAGCATATCACTACAGCAAATGAATGAGATAAAATAAAATAGAAAGCACAGATAAATGAAAGTTCACCGCTTAGAAGAAGCTGTTCTTTACTGCAACAAATCACAGTCCCTTTTTCTCTGTGCATAAGAAAACTTTAAATGCATTTAATGCAGACATTAAATGTGAGCTTCTTGCTCAAAAATTTCTCATGTTTAAACACAGAGGTAGGAGCTGTTGGGGGCTATTTACCACTCGGACAACAAGCAATCAGGGCTCGATATGAGAAGTCGCCACCGCCACAGCATTTCTTCCTACCGGGCTGCAGCGTGAACTGGGGCAGGACAGGAAATCAACCCGTGGAGGAGACTGACGGCTGCACCAACTATGGTAGGGTCAGTTTATTTGGGCTCAAAATATCTATCCATATTAATAAAATAAGTAACGTGAGTAATGCATCTGATCAAATTTCAGTAACTGTAACGCATTACTGAATTTTTAAACAGTAATTTTATTACACAGCAAGTTACTGCAAAAGTAGTGGCATTACTTTGTAACATGTAACAGTGGTGAACCTTCCCAGGAGTGGCCGGCCAACCAAAATTACCCCAAGAGCATAGCAACGACTCATCCAAGAGGTCACAAAAGACCCCACAACAACATCCAAAGAACTGCATGTCTCACTTGCATCAGTTAAGGTCAGTGTTCATGACTCCACCATAAGAAAGTGACTAGGCAAAAATGGCCTGCATGGCAGAGTTCCAAGACAAAAACCACTGCTGAGCAAAAAGAGCATAAAGGCTCGTCTCAGTTTTGCCAGAAAACATCTTGATGATCCCCAAGACTTTTGGGAAAATGCACTGTGAACTGACAAGACAAAAGTTGAACTTTTTGGAAGGTGTGTGTCCCATTACATCTGGCATAAAAGTAACACAGCATTTCAGAAAAGGAACATCATACCAACAGTAAAATATGGTGGTGGCAGTCAACTTGAGATCTTCATTCTGAATTTTAGATTGACAAATCTAGCTTGTTTTCTTCTTAAAGTGTACCAGATTGAGGCATTGCCACAAATTATCTTCCACCACTTTACAAAAATAGGGCCACCCCCACAATCTTGCATAAGGCTCCTAAAATGCAAGAAACTGCTCTGCATGTCAATAGGTGAAAGTTTGAATGCAATAATGATGATCTTCTTCACATTTAAGTAAAAAAAAATGGAGGTTCTTATACCTGCACACCATTTCCACAAAAATTTTAACCAACTCCACCTCCAGTGGATTTCTGGAGCAGGGGGAGGCTCCCATGCTTCTGTGCTCCCAAAGCCCCACGTCCTCGTTGACTATCGTACTCAGCGGGTACCCAGGCCCACCTGTGGCTGACCTGACTTTGAGCAGAGTTCTGGAGCGGGGAGGGCCTCCCAAGCTTCCCCACTACCCAAAGCCCCACGGCTATCAGCCCCACCAAGGACTTTCACACTGACCCAACTTCCAGCAGACCCCGGGGATCCACTCTTAACTCTTCCCAACATTGTTTTTGCAAAGCTACACACTGATTCCATGTTAATTTTAGCAACTTCCTTCTAGGACAGTCAGATGTCATTAATGTCAGCAGGAATAATAATTGTTGAGAATTTATGATTATTTTTAGCCAACATTTTCAAATGGATTTCTATGCAGCCACAGGAATGCATTTGACAATAGTCACTGTTGTCTCTAGCTTCATGTTCCTGACTATAGATTCACCAGTGATTTTCCTTTTTTCCTCAGCAGGTGTGTCATTGAATGAGGAAAATCTTTAAGAAACAGGAAAAGATTGGTGCAAAACTGGGGCGTTGAGACTACACTTGAGACCTGCGCTATGAGGCCCCACCATGATTACGGACAGGTCGTCATTAACTAGTACAGATGTGGACCTGCTGGTGTGTTTTGGATAATTGTCCTGCTGCAGAACCCAAGTACGCTTCAGCTTGAGATCACCAACAGATGGCTGGACATTCTCTTTCAGGATTTTTTGGTAGACAGCAGAATTCATGGTTCCATTTACCACAGCAAGTCTTCCAGGTCCTGAAGCAGCAAAACAGCCCCAGACCATCACACTTCCACCAGCATATCTTACTGTTGGTATGATGTTCCTTTTCTGAAATGCTGTGTTACTTTTACGCCAGATGTAATGGGACACACACCTTCCAAAAAGTTCAGCTTTTGTCTTGTAAGTCCACAGAGTATTTTCCCAAAAGTCTTGGGGATCATCAAGATGTTTTCTGACAAAACTGAGACTGTGGAGGTAATAGAACAGGTGAGATGCAACGAGCTGGAAGGGTACAAGGTTTTATTTCCTCCAACACATTGAAACGCGCTTTGTAGCTCGGTGAGCTACTGTGTTGCTCAGGCATGTGTCACAAGCTCTTTTATACACGTTATACATACAGAGAGAATGCATGGCACATTAGCATAGTGATTGTCATCTAATACACATCAGTCAATACACATCATTAGCATGACATCAGCTAGTGCCCGGCCCGGACGTCCTCTCCGAGGACGCATACATAACAGTCCTGTCTGATTGCCCCCTGGGGCTCTCTGTCCATATGTAAATTGTCCTCCGTTTCTTCCAGCCCTGATGAGTGTGAGATAGTGTCTGTCAGCAGTGTGCTGGGTCACCACACGGCTCCCCTAAGAACCCTCAGAAGGGGCTGTGACACACACACCCCTGGTCGTTTGGACTCCAGCTCCGGTAGAACTGTCCTGCTGTAGAGGAGTGTTGGAGGGCATGTCAGTCTAGGGGAAGGGGGGGTGGAGTGGAAAAGACAATGTGCTCCGCTCCGCTCCGAGTTCCAGCACATTTAACAGCCGTGGATCGTGGGCGCACGGGGCCGGTGTGCGTCGTGCGTAATGGAACAAACTGGCAATCGGCTGGCTTTAGGGAGTGAGATGCGGGAAGAGCGATGTGGAGAAGGAGGGGGAGGGGGGATGGGAATAAGTGAGTGCTGGCCCGGGATGCCAAAGGTGTCTGGGCCGCGCAAAAATTACGTGTGGATCCGCCATGGTGAGGGACTTTCCCGGTAAACCTGGCGGTGATTTGCAGCGGCTGTGCAAAAAAAAAAAAAAGTTAAGTCTCTGGCTCCTCGTGCGGGTCAGTCCTGCGAGGATGTGGGGAAGGCGAACGGCCAAATTCCCCGAGGATGCATAGCGGCTGTGAAAAAAAAAAACTGAAGCTGTGTGAGGGACTTGGTGGTTTGGTTTTAGGTGCGGGAGCAGCCCTAAAGTCATTGGGGAAAGCAATCGGCTAAATTCCCATTGTGCGCCGTGGCTGAGAAACCCATACAAAGTCCTGTGTGCGGGCTGCATGTCTGCTTCAGGTGCGTGAGCAGCCCTAACGGTTCTGAGGATGGCGATCGGCCGTGTTTCTCGGGCATGTGCAGCGGCGGAGGACGATGTATAAGTCTGGAGCCAGTTTGTCCCTGGTGCGTGACGCGTGCCTGGCACAGTGACCACATAGCTGGAAGTTGCGCTGTCCTTGTAATCCTGCGGTGTGCACGTGGGGCTTCTGTGCGAAGAAAGTCCACTGTCGGGAGGGGAGTCAGAGTTGGAGAGCTTGGTGGAAATCAACGCAGACTGCCCCGATGATCTTCCCCGTTCAGGCTGTTTCCTTCGGTTCGCTCATGTCGCCGTTCATGGTGCGTGCCGGTCCCACCGCTGCCCGCTCCGGAGAGCGCATTCCGGTGTGGATGAAGAGGATGCAGGTGTTCTCTGGTACTCTGGAGTCCACAGCAGGGTGAGAGGGAGTAGACGGTCATTCTCTCTCGTCAGTGTGATGGTCTGAGCGCCGATCCCATCCATGCTTGGGTTGTCCAGTATTTCCCTGGTTCTATTATATTTCGAGCCTTGTCTTATGGCCTCCTCCAAGGCTCTTATTTTGACAGCGTCACGGTGGACTTCCGGCTGTCAAAGCCGAGCCGCTCCAGGACAGCTGTATGGTATTTCATTAATTACTTTCCCCTTTCCTGATTGGTTTTTGTTTCTCCATTTAAGGGTGCAGCTGAGGCTTACTCCTCACTGTGACCTACACAACTACATCGTGCACCTCCGCGTACGTGGCTGGAGTTCCTACGCCCAACTCCAGTCTCTCCTGTGATTCTTTTGTGCTTCCTTCCATAAGTGTTTACTGTTCAGTGTAGGCTCCGTCCTCGCCGCCTCTCTTAGTCTACCTCCAGTGTCAGAGTTCTTGTGTCAGAGTTCGTGTTCGTGTTTTGCCCCACGAGGGGCTGTTTATTTTGTTATCCCAGTCTTTTGTGAATAAATCAGCAAACTTACTGTTTGGCCTTTGCCGTCTCATTGGTGCCCTGCAAGTGGCATCCATAACAGTCAGGTCACCAGTGTGGAGAAAATGGCATAGTCAAGAGACGTACCATGCACGTCCAGGGTCACCAATGTGGAGGTAATAGAACAGGCGAGATGCAACGAGCTGGAAGGGTACAAGGTTTTATTTCCTCCAACATATTGAAATGCGCTTTGTAGCTCGGTGAGCTACTGCGTTGCTCAGGCATGTGTCACAAGCTCTTTAATACACGTTATACAGACAGAGAGAATGCATGGCACATTAGCATAGTGATTGTCATCTAATACACATCAGTCAATACACATCATTAGCATGACATCAGCTAGCGCCCGGCCCGGACGTCCTCTCCGAGGACGCATACATAACAGTCCTGTCTGATTGCCCCCTGGGGCTCTCTGTCCGTATGTAAATTGTCCTCCATTTCCTCCAGCCCTGATGAGTGTGAGATAGTGTCCGTCCGCAGTGTGCTGGGTCACCACAAGACGAGCCTTTATGTTCTTTTTGCTGAGCAGTGCTTTTCATCTTGAAACTCTGCCATGAAGGCCATTTTTGTCCAGTCTCTTTCTTATGGTGGAGCCATGAACACTGACCTTAACTGAGGCAAGTGAGGCGTGCAGTTCTTTGGATGTTGTGGTGCGGTCTTTTGTGGCCTCTTGGATGGGTCATTGCTGCGTTCTTGGGGTAATTTTGGTCGGCTGGCCACTCCTGGGAAGGTTCGCCACTGTTCCATGTGTCAGGAACGAGTGCTGGAGATTTCTACCAGACTCTGTTTCATGGATTTTTTCCTGCTTATTTACTTACCTGTGCTATTTATGCCTGTGTGGGGTTTTGTGTTTCTGTTCTGCTTGTCATTTTCTTGTTTGTGTTATATTTTTATTCTGTATTTATGTATATTTATTTGGTATGTTATTTTATCCTTTATTTCACTAGTTTACCTTTTTACTGTTGACAGCTGTCAGGGGCATGAAGCTTCGTGTGAGCGTGCCCTGTCAGCAGTCAGGTTGGTTCGCCTTTCTCTCTCACTCACTCAGCTGATCTCAATCACATAGCCTCATTTTCTCCTGACCGTTCAGATACCCACATCTGTTGTTCATTTTGGTTATTGGATTCTGACTCCTATTTTGGGGGCTTTGCACCATTGTATGGTGCAGTGTCCTACTTTCTTCTCACCACGCTACACGTAAGTGCTTTGTCTGTATGCTGTGTGTGTAACCGTCTGTCTCCAGGGTTGGCCAGCAATTACTCTCGCCTTAGCTGCTATTTTGCTGACCTGTGTTTCAGTCTCCTTCTAAGTTTGGTTTGATTTTGTTAGTGCCTTTGTGTTTTTATGTTAATAAACTTGCAAATTCACAGCCAGCGGATGGTGCCTTTATCCTGCCGTACAAGGGAATTTATAACAGATGAACACTGCCAGTGTGGGTACCAGCAGCTGTGAGTTTTGCCTTTTTTTTCCTTCCCTCCCATATTTTTCTCTAAAATTGTGTTTTTTCCCACTGGCGTGGCAGTGTTCCCTGACTATTGTCAATATGGAGTTAGTGAGGAGGAGTGTTGGGCTCTTGGCATAATACATAACATCATATTGGAGGCTCATGTTTCCCGCACTCCTGAGGCGGTCCAGGAGTGCTGGGTTGGAGCAACACAAGTACTGGAAGCATGCTCCAGCCTGTGGAGCCATCCAGAACTCACAGACCTTCTCCTCTCTATAACTAACCCACCGTCCACGCTCCACGGGCAGGGGGAAATTCCCTTCAAACCTCCACCTGTGCCCACAAAAAAGCGATCTCGGGCGCAAAAGCCCTGAGCCTCTCGCCGCCCTCCAGCAGCAGCAACTCCACCTTCTCCTGCCGAACCATTGCTCAAACCATTGGCAGAACAGTTGGAAGAATGCCAGCGGGTTTTGGCGGAAGAAGTGGACCTGCTGTTGCAGTATAAACCATGGCTCCTCCCTGAACTCGTGGATCAAGCAGAGGGAGGATGTCCAGCTCCTCCTGTTGGCATGCCTGCAGGGCTGGACCAACCAACGCATGCACTGGTGCTCCCGGCCCCTGCAGCCAGTAGAGAGGAGGATTCTGGGCCATCTGTAGCAGGCACCATTACATCAAAGGAGCACAGGCAAGTACCTTTTCATTCTTTTACATCCAAAAATGAATTTTCTTGCCTTGTTGCCGGTGGGGGGGGGGGGGGGGGCTCAGCTGCCGTCATCCATTTTGGCTGAGCCTTCCCTGCCTGCTGCTGCAGCAATCTCCTCCTCTTCACCTGCCTCTCCTGTGTCCTCTCCTGTTCTTTCTGTTTGTCCATCAGTTTCAGGAGGAAGCCAGCGGGCAAAGAAGAGGTCAGTGGTTCTGGAGGACCCGGCAACAGTCATACAGCTATACTCCGGAAGGGAGAGGGGCATTCCCCGAGGGCCGAGATCTGAGCCAATGACGAGCCCCCTGAATTCAGCATCGCGGGACCCGATATGATCCATGAGGCGAGTCCTGGGTCCCTCAGCAATAGTCTCCATGCCTGGAGGTCCATCAGTGCTTACCACCTCATCCAAGATCCCGCCAGCAGCAGCCATCCCGCCTGGAGGGTCACCAGCTTCTTTAACCATCATGCCTGCTGCAGGGGCTGCCGTAGCAGAATTGGAGTTGGACCCCCGGAAGACTACACCTGAAGCATCGTTGCCTGGATCATCGGAGTCCTGGATGTCAGTGGAGCTTCAGAACAGGCAAGTACACTCCGTTGTCTCTGTTCCTCCTGTGGAGAAATCTTGCCTGGCTCTAGGTGGGGAGAGCCAAATGCAGTCATCACCTGCACCTGAGCTCACCTCTCCGGACTCCACCGCTGTCACGGCTGGCCCTCACGAGCCAGCATAAGACGCCTCAGTTCAGTAAATTGCAGTTCAGTTCTTTTATTTATAAAGCACAGGACTTAGGTGTACAACATAACTTTGCCACGCAGGCTTCGTTACACAACACAACATAAATTCACAATAGAGAGTTATGGCAGTGACGAGGAGCTCTCGTCTGCCGTAATTAGGAAGGAACGTCAGCGAGGGAGAAGACAGTTCCAAATAAATCACTTACATGCAGCGGGATACGTCGAGGAACCCAGGGAGCATGTGGTAAGGAGACAGGGGAAAGTCATAGGACTTCTGACAAGACAGCCGCGCCGTCCAGTTCACTCGCACTGACATTTAAAGCCAGCTGCTCATGATTGGAAACGCGGCACAGCTGCCCAGGTTCTGACAGCTGAGAGCTCCCGAGCGTCTGGCCAATCAGAGCCCGGGAAACCCATGTGACGACACCAGCTGTCAAAACCTGACAGGGATGAGGAATAACCCGAGCGCGGACAAAGCGCTCGGGATATGACAACCGCCACCGGTGACCCTGACCCTGTGTCTATGCATCTTTTGTCTGAGCTTCCTCCCAGGGTCACCGAGGATAATCCATCGGTGCCAGATGTCTCCATGGATCCAGGCCCACCATCCGGAATCGTTGTGGGTCCAGCTCCCCTCGCTGAGGTCATCGCGGGACCTCTGTCCAGGCTCGAGACCTCTGTCCAATCCAGAGACCTCCGTGGGTGCTGCTTCCCCTCCGCCTGGAGCCGCCGAGGGTGCAGCTCCACTCCTGCCTGGGGCCACCGAGGGTGCCTTTGTGGTTTTTCTGTTAATAAACTTGCAAACTCACAGCCAGCGCGTGGTGCCTTTATCCTGCCCTACAAGGGAATTTATGACACCATGTTTTCACCATTTGTGGATAATGGCTCTCACTGTGGTTCGCTGGAGTCCCAAAGCTTTAGAAATGGCTTTATAACCTTTTCCAGACTGATAGATCTCAATTACTTTGTTTCTCATTTGTTCCTGAATTTCTTTGGATCGTAGCATGATGTCTAGCTTTTGAGGATCTTTTGGTACTTCACTTTGTCAGGCAGATCCTATTTAAGTGATTTCTTGATTGAGTACAGGTGTGGCAGTAATCAGGCCTGGGTGTGGCGCTTTCCAAAGATGTGATAAACCACAGTTAATTTATGTTTTAACAGGGGGGTAATCACTTTTTCACAGAGGGCCATGTAGGTTTGGATTTTTTTTTTTTTACCCTTAATAATAAATACCTTCATTTAAAAACTGCATTTTGTATTTACTTGTGTTATCTTTGTCTAATATTTAAATTTTAATATTTTTTTTAATATTTAAATTTGTTTGATGATCTGAAACATTTAAGTGTGACAAACATACAAAAAAAAATGAGAAATCAGGAAGGGGCAAACACTTTTTCACACCACTGTATATTGTTTGCGTAATTTCCCTGTTCACTGAGAAATGTGTGCATATTCTCTTCATTTTCTGAACTGACCATATATAATTTTTGGTTAAAAAAAAAAAAAAAATTGTCACATAATTTGAAATAATCTTTTCATCTTCACATATAATTGTTTATCCTAAGTTTACTGATGGAAGACTGCTCAAAATTCCTCTTCTCTAGACTGAAAAAAATATTTAGTACATTTTTCACCTTGTTCTAGCCATTTCCTTCTAAATCTAACAAAGGCACCTTTTGCTTTTTCTTCATATATTTTGTTAAGATCGGATTCTAAAGATGAATATTCTTTGGTTTCCTCTTCAGACAAGGTGGTTTTCTCAGATGAATTCATTATTTGAGTAATTATGTGATTTTCTTTCTCCCTTTTTGTCTTTTGCAACCCTTTTCCCAATTTTAATTGCCAGGTTCCTAATATCATATTTCATTAGATCCCAATATTTTTCAAATTTATTTAACAATTTTGCTTGTCTCCAGTGCTTACTTATAATTTTTTCGGTTTCATCTCTAAATTCTTTGTTTTGTAGAAGTGTTTTATTTAACTTCTAATAGCCTTTATTTCTATTCTGCCCAACTGATTTTGTATCAATTGTAATTGTAACTGCTTTATGATCTGTAAGTATTGAAGGCTCTATTTTTGTATCTAATACTTTATCTTCCATGTCTGAAGAGATCAAAAAAGTCTATGCGGGACTGTTGAGATTTGCCCTGACTACTCCATGTGTATAGGGTTTTATTCAGATACTTACATCTCCATATGTCAATTAGGTCCATCCTATCACAGATATTGTATGCTCTAATTCATTTGTTGTTTTGTTTTTAGGGGGCCATCTACTGTATCAATGCTCTCATCTATTGCTGTATTGAAATCTCCACCCCATTCAATTTTAGCCGAAGGAAATGAGAGTAGTAACTGGTTAATCTTTTTTCTATTGTTAATAAGTTTTTGCTTTATTGTTTGTTATTGGGGGCATATACATTAACAATTATAAACTGGGACTGATCAGTATCAACCAGCAATATAATCTATCTACCATTTACGTACATCTATCATGTGTTTGATAACACTACCTCTAAATTTACCCTGCATAAGACCCCTGCTGATCTCTGACATCTCCCGGCCCCATTGACTCCTCCAAAATGGCACATCCATTTCCAAAGCATGACTTTCTGAAATAAAATCAGCACCTTTGTTTACAATACAAAATACAATACAAAAAAGATCTTTCCTTTTTAACTGGCTTCTAAGGCCTCTGGCATTAACAGAAAGAAAAGAAATTGACATTAACTCAGAACAACACAAAAAATTATTTTTTAAGTTTGTTGCTCAGAACCTGAACTTAACCGATGACCAGATGAGAATACTGCACTTATCCACTATTGTTACTTTATGACAATCACAATTGTAGTGCATATATGTGGGTTCCATATGCTTCACATGTGTATCACTGTATGCTTATTGTGTGCTTCACGTCTCAGAGGAACAAAAGGTCTGAACCTCCTAGGGGTAACAGGAGGATGTGAAGTCTGGCCTTTTGTATGCAGAGAGATGGCCTTGAGGGATTTCCTGACCACCATGACTTTAGGTGAAGACGAGAAGACCTGGAGGGGGAGACACTGTGATTTGGGATTAAAAGACCATGTGACTGTGGCTTTGATGTCCCAAGGTATTAAAGGGACAAATGTGGGGGGTTCCTTTCTCTTTCTGTTTTTGAATGTTGGAGAAAGTGAATGTGAATAAAACTGGTCTTGAGAAATAAACTCAGCCTCGTCCTTCCACATATCTCCACACTGGTGACCCTAAGACGTATAATGAGCGGAGACGAATCTCCCGACCCAGACTCGCCAGGAGCCAGCCAAACGAATGCAGCCACAGTCCAACTACCGGACTTCTGGCCGAACAATCCGCACTCCTGGTTTAACGCAGTCGAGGCACAGTTCCACCTCCGGAGGATTTCGGTAGACGCCACAAAGTTCTACCATGTGGTTGCAAAGCTGGACAACCACACAGCCCAGCGAGTGGAGAGCCTGATCAACCACCCGCCGGACAGCGACAAGTACAGCACGTTGAAGGCTGCACTCATTTGTTACTTCACCCCCTCGGTGCAGGAGCGAGCAGAGAGGCTCCTGGCGCTGACTGAATTTGAGGGCGACAGACCTGCAGACCTGATGGGGAAGATGTTGAGTTTGAGAGACTCCGAAGATGATAACTTCATCTTCACCCACCTTTTCCTCAGAACCCTACCGTCAGAGGTGAGAGTGACCCTGGTCAGTTCACCACTGCTGGCTCGACGAGACTACCACGAGCTTGGCCAGGAGGCGCAACGACTCGTCGACGCCAGTAAAGGGTGCGCGGCTGCAGCTGCAGCAGCGGGGCCAGGCGCAACGTCCGGAGACGGCAGGGGGCCAGAGGCTGCAGCACCAGACTCACCGACGACGACAGTGGCAGGGGCCGGGAAACACGGAGCAGACGACATCCTTTGCTTCTACCATCGCCGTTTCGCAGAGAGGGCACGCAAGTGCATTCCACCGTGCCACTTTAAGCGCTTGGGAAACGCCAAGACCGGGGGTCGGTAGCAGCTGCGGCCCTCGGAGAGAACAAGCTGCTCTACTTGAGGGATGCGCACTCAGGGAGGCATTTCCTCATGGACACGGGCTCCCAGCTGAGTTTCATCACACCTTCCTACGCTGACCGGCTGGCGCCTTCCAGTGGTCCCCGGGTGTCAGCATCGAACGGATCGACGATTAAGACCTTCGGTGAGAGGACTCTGCTTCTGTCTTTACACGACCGTACATTCGAGTGGACTTTCGTCATAGCGGCAGTCAATTTCAACATGTTAGGGGCTGATTTTTTTGTGATTTTTTTTCTTGATTTTTTGTGCTCACATAGTTTGTTGGTCGATCTTGCTAACAGGCGCCTGGTTAATGCACTCTCTTTTTCTTCTATCCCCTGTACAGCTCGAGTGGCCCCGCCAACAGCACAAGCCAACGTCACAGCTGCAGGTGGTAAGTTCCACACACTCCTCACTCAGTTCCCAGCACTCACGGTCCCAACATTTTCGGCGACAGTGGCTAAACACGGGGTGGAACATTTTATTACTACCACCGGACCGCCCGTTTTCGCAAAAGCTCGGCGCTTGGATTCAGCTAAACTGACCATAGCGCGCGAGGAGTTCGTCAACCTGGAGAGGTTGGGCATCATCAGGCGTTCGAAGAGCCCATGGGCTTCACCGCTTCACATGGTCCCGAAAGCTGATGGCTCGTGGCGGCCTTGCGGTGATTTCCGCAGGCTGAACAACGCTACAGCGCACGACCACTACCCAATCCCGCACATCCAAGATTTTTCAATTTGGCGGGGGCGCGCGTTTTTTCTAAAATAGACTTGGTACGCGGTTACCACCAGGTCCCAGTGCGCGCTGAGGACATACCCAAAACAGCGGTAATAACTCCTTTCAGGCTTTTCGAGTTTTTGCGCATGCCGTTTGGGCTTAAAGGCGCGGCACAGACGTTCCAACGCATGATGGACGCAGTTTTGCGCGATCTCCCTTTCGTGTTCGTCTACCTGGACGACATATTGGTAGCCAGGGCGTCCAAAGACGAACATGAAAACCACCTCACGGCAGTTTTCCGGAGGTTGGCAGAGCACGGGTTAATAATTAACCCAGCAAAGTGTCAGTTCGGGGTGACGCAGATTGATTTTTTGGGGCATCGCTTCTCCCCAGAGGGAGCGGTCCCTCTGCCTGACAAAGTGCGCGCAGTAACAAATTTTCCCCAGCCACAAACGGTCAAAGCATTACAGGAGTTTTTGGGAATGGTAAATTTTTATAACCGTTTCCTCCCCCATGCAGCGCAGCTCATGCAACCATTTTATGCTGCACTAAAAAAACAAAAACCCACAAATAAAGTCGAATGGTCTCTGGAGTGAGAGCGCGCATTTTCCGAAGTCAAAACAGCCCTGGCAAACGCTGCGTTGTTAGCACATCCAGTCCCAGCGGCCCGCATGGCGCTCACTACTGACGCATCAGATGTGGCCATAGGGGCGGTCGTGGAACAGTTTGTAGCCGGAGCCTGGCAACCGCTCGCCTTTTTCAGTAAGACCCTGCGCGACAGCGAACGAAAATACAGCGCATTCGACAGGGAGTCGTTAGCTCTCCACTTGGCCATTCGCCACTTCCAGTTCTGGCTGGAAGGACGCCGTTTCACCGCGTTCATTGACCACAAGCCGCTGACTTTCGCGATGGCCAAGATTTCAGAACCTTGGTCGGGCCGGCAGCAGAGACAGCTGGCCGCGATATCGGAGTTTACTACCGATATCCAGCATGTGGCGGGTAAACTTAATGTTGTGGCGGACTGCCTCTCGTGCGCCGTGGGGGCTCCAGCCCGCGCGGAAGTAGACCCTGCAGCCATGGCCGCGGAGCAGGTTAGCAACGCGGAAGTGCACGCGGCCCCGGTCCGCGTGGGGATAGATTATGCAGCCATAGCCGCGGAGCAGGTTAGCGACGCGGATGTGCGCGTGTTCCAGTCTGGACCAACAGGGTTAAGGCTGGAGAACAGGGTGCTGCAAGACGGTATGCCCCCCCTAATCTGCGATGTCTCCACTGGGCGGCCGCGTCCGGTGGTTCCAGCCGCGTGGCGCCGCCGCGTTTTTGACTCGATCCATTCTCTGGCGCACCCGGGAGTGCGTGCTTCGGTCAAAATGGTAGGAGAGAAATTTGTATGGCCGAGCTTGCGCAAACAAGTTAGAGAGTGGGCGGCAGCCTGCACGGCTTGCCAGCGGGCCAAGGTTCATAGACACACGAGAGCTCCCTTGGAGCCGTTTCACATCCCAGCTAAAAGGTTTGATCATGTCCACGTGGACCTCGTAGGCCCCCTCCCGCCCTCACAAGGGTGCACACATCTTCTGACAATGGTTGACCGCACCACGCGCTGGCCGGAAGTGGTTCCACTGTCGTCAACCACAGCCGGGGAGGTGGCGCGCGCGTTTTTAACGGCATGGGTAGCGCGTTTTGGAGTCCCGTCGGACATTACGTCCGACAGAGGCCCACAATTTGTTTCCGAACTTTGGCCAGCGATGGCCCGCAGCCTGGGGGCAATGATCCACCGCACGACCGCTTACAACCCACAGGCTAACGGGTTATGCGAATGTTTTCACAGGTCATTGAAGGCGGCTCTCAGAGCGTCGCTTACGGATGCAAATTGCGTGGACAAGCTACCATGGGTTTTATTGGGGTTGCGTTCTGCACCTAAAGAGGATTTAGAAGCCTCCCCAGCTGAGTTAGTTTTCGCACAGCCACTTCAGCTGCCCGGGGAATTTCTCCCAGATAATCCAGCGCCAGAGTGCTCCCCGGCTCAGCGGTTACAGAATAGCACAGGCCCGAGCACGCTACCTGGCCCCGTTCACCACAGTTTTCCGCATGTTTTTGTGCCTAAGGCTTTAAAAAATGCAGAGTTTGTTTTTGTCAAACATGATGCCCATCGTCCGCCTTTACGCCCGCCTTATGACGGATCATATAGAGTGCTGGAAACAGGGGATAAGCATTTTTTGCTAGATTTGGGGGGCAGAAAAGAAATGATTGGCATCAACAGGCTCAAACCCGCTTTTGTGGTAGCTGACGAAGCTGTGCAGTTGGCTAAGGCTCCTCGACGCGGCAGACCCCCTAGAGAGCATTCCCCAGAACACCCACAGAGGTTGACTAACAGTTCTCATCCCCAGGCAGCGACTCCACAGCAGGAAGATGCAGCGGAAGTGGTACAGCCTGCTTACAGCAAATACGGCAGAAGGTTGAGACCCAAGCGGCACGTGGACTGATATGTAGTGATTTTATTATGACATGCAATCTGTGGTTATGTTGTTCCATCTTAGACGTTTGGGGGGGGTCATGTAGTGCACATATGTGGGTTCCATATGCTTCACATGTGTATCACTGTATGCTTATTGTGTGCTTCACGTCTCAGAGGAACAAAAGGTCTGAACCTCCTAGGGGTAACAGGAGGATGTGAAGTCTGGCCTTTTGTATGCAGAGAGATGGCCTTGAGGGATTTCCTGACCACCAGGATTTTAGGTGAAGACGAGAAGACCTGGAGGGGGAGACATTGTGATTTGGGATTAAAAGACCATGTGACTGTGGCTTTGATGTCCCGAGGTATTAAAGGGACAAATGTGGGGGGTTCCTTTCTCTTTCTGTTTTTGAATGTTGGAGAATGTGAACGTGAATAAACCTGGTCTTGAGAAATAAACTCAGCCTCGTCCTTCCACATATCTCCACACAATAATGTTTTTAACTTACCAAAATGGCATAAGGCACATTTGTAGTATACAGCGGGGAAAATAAGTACTGAACACGTCAACATTTTTCTCATTAAACATATTTCTGATGGAGCCATTGACCTGAGATTTTCACCAGATATCAGTTACAGCCCAAGTAATCCATACATACAAAGAAATTAAGGCAACTGTGCTCACAAAACAAGTTATATCTAATAAAGTGGAATGTCACCGGGAATAAGTATTGAACACGCTTGGTGAAATTCGTTGTTCAGAACTCCTTATAAGAACTCCTTATACGAAGATATAGAGTGATGATAATCAAGTCAGTGGCGGTAATGCACCTGTAAGCTGGTTGCCAACCACCAATCAAATCTAAAAGATGAAGAAGAAGATTTAATATTTAGTAGAAAAGCCTTTGTTAGTAATAACAGCTTCCAGATGCCTCCTGTATGGAGAGACTAGGTGCAGGCATTGCTCATGAGTGGTTTTAATCCATTCTTCCACAGAAACTGTCTTCAAATCTTGACGGTTCTGTGGGTGTCTTCTATGAACTCTGAGCTTCAGTTCGTTCCATAGATTTTCAATTGGATTCAAGTCAGGTGACTGACTGGGCCATTCTAGCAGCTTCATTTTCCTTCTCTGGAGCCAATTAAGAGGTTCCTTGGCTGTGTGTTTGGGATCATTGTCTTGCTGTCTTCCACCCTTTCTGTCTTCCATCCTCGTTTCATCTTCAGCATCTTGGCAGATGGCAACAGGTTCTTATCAAGGATGTCTCTGTACATTTGTCCTTTCATCTTTCCTTCAATTATATAAAGTCTACCTAAACCATTTGCTGAAAAGCACCCCCACATCATGATGGGATGTGCAATGCCATTTCTCCTCCAAACATGCTGTGTGTTGTGGCATCCACAAAGTTCAATTTTGGTCTCATCTGACCAGATTATATTCTCCCAGTATTTTACTGGCTTGCCCAAATGCTGTCAGCAAACTTTAAAGAAGCTTCAACATTCTTTTTCTTCAGCAATGGAGTGTCAGGAGCTGTGGAGCATCAAGAGCAATAAATATTGCAAACTTTAAGTATTGCGTTTGGGTCCAGTTCTCTACAAACCGTGATATGGAGTCCTGCAAGGTCAGTGGGCATAGAGCCCATGTTCGTTGAGTGCATTACTATTGTTTTCTTTGAAACAGCAGTACCTGCTAACTCCAGGTCTTTCTGGAGCTCCCCACGAGTGGTATTTGGCTCTTGGATAACTCTTCTGATAATTCTTTTGACTTCTCTGTCAGAAATCTTGCAAGGAGCTCCTGGTCATGGTCAGTTTGTGGTAAAATGATGCTCTTTCCACTTCCAGATAATGGCTCTAACTGTGCTTACTGGAACATTCAGCAGTTTAGAAATGCACCTATAACAAATGCTATCATTATGTTTTGCACCAATAAGATTGCAAAGGTCTAGAGAGAACTCTTTGCTTCTACCCATCATGGGTTCTTTGTGGTGTGACGATCTGATATTCACAGACCTTTTCAAAGGCTATCAGTCAGGACTTAACCAGCTGAAATTAATTAATTTACTGTTTCTTTCTTTCAGACAAAATAGTTTCAGCTGAAATTAATTTGCCCTGATGAGGGATGGGATGACTTCCTAAATTCTTATGGATTTCAGCTGGTTTCTTGGCTTTCTATGCCTTTTTGCACCTCTTTTTCTTCATGTATTCAATACTTATTCCCTGTGTCATTCACTTTATTAAATATAACTTGTTTTGTGAACACAGTTGCCTTGATTTCTTTGTATGTATGATTATTTAGGTTGTTACTGATATCTGGGGAAAATCTCAGGTCAATGGCTCCGCCAGAAATATGTTTAACGAGAAAAATGTTGACGTGTTCAATACTTATTTTCATCGCTGTATTTCATAATATTTTGATCTCCTTTTCATTGATGTAGGCTCTATTCCTCACATAGTAAGCCTTTTCTGCTCTCTTTCTTGCCTCTTCCATGGCTGGCCATAGATAGCTGCAGGCGGCTCTATCCGCTGCTGTCACATCCTCTCTGAAGATAAGTCGGTTATCCCTCAGGTAGCTGCTCTTCTTGGATGCCCTCCACAGTGTCCCCTTTGCTGTTCTGGACTGGAACCTGATGATGACTGGTCACGCTGGATGTCTGGGACCTCCGTCTTTCAGCTTTCCAATTCTGTGTACGACGTCTATCGCTGACCCCACCATAACGGCCTCCGTATCCAGTACCACTGCACGGCAGATATTCTGAATTTGCGATTTGATGTTGTTGTTACTGTGGTGTAATCTAAGTATTACATATGTGGAGCCTCTAGGGGGCGACACAGACCGGATGTTGTCAGGTGTACAGCATGATGGAGAATAATATGGCGGAGTTCGTGTGTTAATGTGTTGCAGCCAGTCAATAAAGGAGGCTCCGTGTTCACCCAAAGCAGCAGTCTTTATTTATAAAAGAACCCAACACAACATGGTGTCAGAAGTTGGTGCGCTTTGAGGTGAGAAAAGTCAGCTTTGCAACCAGCTAGCGGCTATGCCAGACGAAGTTCAAAGAGCTGCAGCTGCGCCAATTGATCTAGTAATGGCGGCGGCTACTCCAGTGGCAACCTTCACCATTAAACCACCGGAGCCCTTCGACTTTGCGAAACCCCAAGAGTGGGAAAAGTGGATAAGACGTTTTGAGCGTTTTAGACTGGCAAGTAACCTGAATAACTCAGCTGAGGCGAACCAAGTAAATACGCTGGTTTATTGCATGGGAGATGAGGCTGACGACGTGCTAAGAGGGCTCGAGCTAACGAGTGTGCAGCGCCAGCAGTACGATGCCGTTAAAACAGCCTTTGATAGACATTTCATTCCCAGAAAGAACGTGATTTATGAACGAGCAAAATTCAACAAGCGAGTGCAACAGCCGGCAGAACCAGTAGACTCGTTCATAACAGCACTCTATGCGCTGGCAGAAAACTGTGAGTACGGTGCACTTCATGATGACCTCTTGAGAGACATGCTTGTAGTGGATCTGAAAGATTCGTCGCTGTCAGAAAGAATGCAGCTTGACAAA
Organism: Pholidichthys leucotaenia; assembly: GCA_020510985.1. NCBI lineage: Eukaryota > Metazoa > Chordata > Actinopteri > Cichliformes > Pholidichthyidae > Pholidichthys > Pholidichthys leucotaenia. The sequence continues at coordinate 274,984,767 of CM035840.1, read as the reverse complement.
GATCTTACCCTAGCTAAAGCTATAACAATGGCAAGACAATCTGAAGAAATAAAACGACAACAAACTGACCTAAGAGGTGAAACTAGCGTTAACAGAACAGCCGTGGATGCGCTACACATCAGAAAAGCTAAGCCAAACAAGTTCATAATCAAGGAACAAAAACAGATTAAGTCCTCAAGGCCTCAGCAGACAAAACAAGACAGTAAAGTTTGTTCCAAGTGTGGCAAAGCACCAGCACATGCAGCAGTACGGTGCCCAGCTAAAAACGCGGAATGCCATAACTGTAAAAAACGTGGACACTATATTAGAGTCTGTAGGTCCAACCCAACTGTGAATGAGGTCGCTGACAATGCAGACAGACTTTTTCTGGGTGAAGTGGATCTAGGGGAGGATCTGTGGCTGGCAGACATAAATGTGAGAGGAAATAAAGTGACTTTTAAGTTAGATTCCGGAGCGGACGTCACAGCGGTTTCTGACCAAACATTTGAAATCTTCAAGAAGAAAAATGAACAGTTGGAAAAGGCACAAAAACCACTCTACGGACCAGGTGGAACTGCACTAACCGTGTTGGGGTCTATGACAGAGACTATTACATACGGTGACAAGAGCGCTACTGAGAAAATCTATATTGTCAAAAATCTGCGCATGGCACTACTGAGTAGAACAGCTTCCGTGAGACTGAAACTAACTGCCAGAGTTGACACTATAGACCAAGAGACAGTGAGAAAAGCGTACCCCAAGTTATGCGATGGACTTGGGCTTGTTCAAAAGCCATACACAATTAAACTGAAACCTGATGCTAAGCCCTTTTCGCTCAAGGTGCCAAGGCGTGTGCCACTGCCGCTCATGGGTAAAGTGAAAGAAGAGCTCGAGAGGATGGAAAAGTTGGGAGTCATCAGTCGCGTGGAGCAGCCAACAGATTGGTGCTGTGGCATGGTTGTAGCTCCCAAAAAGGACAAAGAAAAGGTGCGTATCTGTGTGGACATGACACCTTTAAACGAGTCAGTGTGTCGAGAAAGATACATCCTCCCGTCTGTGGACCAAACGCTAGGCATGCTCACAGGTGCTCAGTATTTTTCAAAGCTCGATGCAAATATGGGATTTTGGCAAATACCACTGTCTAAAGAGTCGGCCTTTCTCACCACATTCATTACGCCATTTGGCAGATACCACTTCAACCGTTTGCCATTTGGTATTTCCAGTGCACCCGAACATTTCCAAAACATGATGGTGACTGAGGTTACAGCGGGTCTCGACGGAGTTGTCTGTCACATGGACGATATCCTGGTCTGGGGATCCACCAAGGAGCAGCACGACGCAAGACTGCACGCTGTCTTGAAGCGCGCGGAGAAAGCCGGCGTTACGTTGAATATGTCAAAATGTGAGTTTGGCAAAAGAGAGGTTAAATTTCTTGGGTTTATTGTTTCAGCAGAAGGAATGAGGCCAGATCCAGACAAAACCCAAGCTGTTCAGGACGTGAAAGAGCCAAGCAACGTGAGTGAGCTCAGGAGCTTTCTCGGAATGGTGAACCAGCTGGGGAAGTTCATTCCGAACCTTTCTGAAAAGGACAAACCATTGAGAGACTTGCTTTCAACAAAGAACATGTGGTACTGGGGGCATGAACAACAAAATGCGTTTTGTAACCTCAAACAAGAACTGTCCTCTGCTCCTGTATTGCAGCTCTATGACCCAAATAAACCACAGAAAATATCTGCAGATGCCTCTTCATACGGATTGGGGGCAGTCATGCTACAGAAGGAGAGAGACGTGTGGTCACCAGTTGCTTACGCTTCTCGATCATTGACACCTACAGAGCAGCACTACGCCCAGCTGGAAAAAGAAGCGCTGGCTCTCACGTGGGCCTGCGAAAGATTCAATGACTTTATCCTGGGTCTGCACTTTGAACTAGAAACTGATCATAAGCCACTAGTGAGCCTACTGGGAGGACAAGCTTTGGATGCGCTTCCACCGCGTATACAGAGATTTCGTATGCGCCTAATGAGGTACTCATACACTATAAAGCACATCCCGGGCAAAAGTCTCACCACTGCCGACACGCTCTCACGCTTACTGCTCACAAACAGTGTTATTCACACAGACACAGATCTTATGGAGGACACTAACATTTATGTTGACTCTGTGCTAGAGGGACTCCCTACAAGCAGCAAATATCGTGCAGATCTCCAAGAGCAACTGCAGTCCGACAGCGTCTGTTCACAAGTCACGAAATACTGCACAGAAGGCTGGCCGGATCGTAACCAGCTACAGGGAGCGGTGAAGCACTACTGGTCTGAGAGAGCCGTTTTGAGTGTGCATAACGGACTACTACTGAGAGGCACGAGGTTAGTTATCCCTGCTAACATGAGAAATGCAGTTTTGGATAAGATACATGAGGGCCACCAGGGGGTGGTTAAATGTAGAGAGCGCGCCCGTCAGGCTGTATGGTGGCCAGGTTTAAGCAACCAGATTAGTGAAATTGTACTCAAATGCAGAAAGTGCATACAGGAAAGAGTTAATGTGAGAGAGCCTTTAATGCCCACAGATTTACCAGAAAGGCCATGGCAGAAGTTGGGAGCTGATTTGTTCACGCTACAAGACAAAAACTACCTGTTATTAGTGGAATACTTCTCTAGGTATATAGAGATTGCCCAGCTCAGCCCAACTCGCTCTGCCAGTGTCATTGTGCATTTAAAATCAATGTTTGCACGTCACGGAATACCGGAGATACTGATCACGGATAACGGCCCACAGTTCGCAAGTCAGGAAATGGAAGACTTTGCAAAGGAGTACTGTTTTGAGCACGTGACCAGTAGTCCCAGGTACCCCCAAAGTAACGGTGAGGCAGAAAGAGCTGTCAGAACAGTCAAAAACTAATTAAGAAAGCCAGTGATCCATACCGAGTACTGTTAGCCTACAGAACCACAGCGTTGGCAAATGGCTACAGCCCAGCACAGCTTCTCATGGGGCGTAGGCTTCGTACCACCCTGCCAATGCTTCCAGAGGCCTTGCAGCCATGTGTGCCGAATCTGCAACAAATTCGTCACATGGAAAAGGAGAGACGGATGAGGCAAACAGAATGTTTCAACAAAAGACACAGAACGAGAGATTTGGATAAACTGTTACCTGGAAACTCTGTTTGGATTACAGATGCAAAAGCACAGGGCACAGTGACATCTGTCCACAAAACTCCATGGTCTTATGTCATCAGTGGACCACAAGGAACACTGAGGAGGAATCGCAGCCATTTAGTGCCTATGCCTTCTCCAGAGAGCCAAATCGAGACTCCACAGGACGTCCAGTCTGAGGAAACCTCCACAGAAAGTCAGACTCAGGAATGCACACCTGCCATCATGAGAACAAGATCAGGCAGAGAAGTGAAGAAACCACAAAGACTGGATCTGTAAAACTTATGTATTGCTATTTCTGAGATGCAGAGTTTGAGTTCTTGAAATGTTGTAAAAATGTGATATAAGAGGCTTCTGCATAAAAATGTTCTCACGCATGGTACAAGTGTTTAAAAAGAAAGGGGTTAGAAAAAGTTAGATCGCCCATCATAGTTAGTTGACCAAGGTGAGCAGGAATGATTTCATGTGGAAATGTATTTTGTTTTTCAGCGAAAGGGGTCAACTTGGCTTCAGTAAGGGGGATGTGGTGTAATCTAAGTATTACATATGTGGAGCCTCTAGGGGGCGACACAGACCGGATGTTGTCAGGTGTACAGCATGATGGAGAATAATATGGCGGAGTTCGTGTGTTAATGTGTTGCAGCCAGTCAATAAAGGAGGCTCCGTGTTCACCCAAAGCAGCAGTCTTTATTTATAAAAGAACCCAACACAACAGTTACCTTTTTCGGGGACACCATAAAGAGTAAGGTTAAGCCACAGGCTGTAACGGTCATCTTCATTAATTTTACCTTCCAAATCGGTGACTTTTTTCTCCAGGAGCATGTACTGTTTTTGAAATGCAGTATTCACATATTTGCCCCACACACACACACACACACACACAACGACATGCACTACACAAACAGCAGAGATAAACAAACCTATCATCTAGTCAGTCACAGCAACAGATACTGGAGTCAGTTTGTCTTGGCCTGTCCTTGCCACTGATATTACCACTATCTGCCAAGAATGTGCCACTAGTCCAGCAAAAGCTAGCAGTACTCAAATACTTTGCAAGCAGTTTCATGAAATGGTCAGTCAGAGAGCAACTCATACTGGCTTGGACGTCGCCCAGGTTAACAAGGTCAGGAGTTCCTGGCAGCGGAAGGCGAAAGACAGAGCTGTGTGGAGGAATCTGATCAGACCTAAATTAAACAGTCATTGTCACCCCGACAGACTGCTATGATGATTCAGTTTTTTTTAGGTCAGTGACTTCTTTATGGCAAAACTAAAGTGACTTTTTCAGACTATCAATTTGGACCATGTTGTAATGGACAGCCTTATCAGTTTGGTCGGCTCTTTCATTAAACTTAGCAATTATAGTGTTTTGTAGTTCAGCCAAGGATGGTTCTTCACTCAGGGCTCCACTAGGCCTAGTTTTACCTTTGGAGCCGCCCTTGGCCTTCATAGCTTGGTGTTTCACTCGAGTATTTGGAGAAGAGAGGCATTCTTCTGTATGTTCCGCCTGGCAAGCATAAGAGTGGATCTCCTTTATATTTCCTTTTTCCTTGGCTGTAACAGTTTCCATATCTTACAGCAGTGGGAGCTCAGTTTCTTCCAGATTTTCCATAGCTAGTGTTAGCAGCTTGTTGCTGTCGGTTAAATTATTGGCTTGGCTCTAACTTGTTGAATATACTTTTAGAGAACAGAAATACTGTATAACCACAGTATACTTGGGGTTGATTAATTTACCGCCTTACACCTAGTTCTTACATTTTTTGTGACAAAGAGAAGTCTTTCCTGCAGTTTGTGCAGCAAGTTTTTGTTGCTTGTTAAACTCGACTGGTGTTGCCACCATCTTGAGCCGGCCTCCGTAAAAGTTTCTCTTGATCATTGGTTATATTAGTCCTGGTTTTATGACATCACAAACAAGCAAACCCTGCCTTCAATTCTCAAATGGCCCTTTTCCACTAGTACCCACTAAGCCCTACTTGACTCTACTCAGCTCGGTTTCTAGCCTTTTCCATTTTTTTAATACTGACTCGAGGCCAGGGTACAGCCGCATTAAGTCGGGCTGAAAATGTGAAGTCAACAGATTGAAGGCCACTGATTGGTTTGGGCGTAACATCATGAAACCGTCCGTCTTCTGAAGACTCTCCAAACCGCCATTTGCAAAAGTTCACTCGGTCACCGAGTAAACACGATATTAACAGAGATGGCGTTGCAGGTTTCGCGTAAATCTACACCGTGGTCCAACGAAGAGGTGTGGAGTTTTCTGTGCTTGGTGGCAGATCCAGAGCGACAGGAGCGACCTGCACTGAAACAGATGGCAGCCCAGCATAGAACCGGACTACGGACAAGCTGAAAATGAAAGTGAGAGAACCATCGATGGTGAGTGATTTGTGATATTGTGCATCTTTTCGCTTATTTATCCTGTTGGTGGTAAGCTCACTTTTTTTGAGCAATACAACACCGTCCTGTGTCATGAACCGAGCCTGTGTTTCCCGTGGGCTTGGTTCTGATTGATCCTGGTGGCTCAGGCAGTGGGTTTATTATGTGGAGTTGTGTTTTGATTTCTTGTTGTTTTCTTGTCCGCGCACCGTTTCTTTTCCTGCCTGTAGCTGCCACTCTGGCCTGTCCGGCCACGCCCCCCTCTTTCTGACAGTCAGCTGTCCGCCCCGGTAATCATCTTTCCCGCGCTCGCCCAGGTGTTCCCTATTTGTCACGCCAGCGGCGTCTGTATTAAAGCAGCTCTTTGCTGGACAGACGCCGCTGGATCATTGTATGCATTGGATGGTCATTTCCCTGTCCACCGTCACATCAACGAAGGACTGTCTGTGTGTCTTGGGTTCTTGCTGTGATGACTCGGTCTGCCCCCCCCACTGTGAGTAACTGCCTGTGCGCTGTTCCGCCGCTGTTTTCCTCCAATGTGTGTGTAGGGCTGCCTTGAGGACACTAATGAGGATCCAAGCTGTTCTGTGTCTGTATGTTAAGTTTTGTGTTAATAAATGTGTGTTTGGTGTAACCCTGCACTTAAATCCTCTCGTCCTTTCATGACAGAGAGTTCATGACAGAATGATCCAGCCGAACTATAGGATTTAGCGGGTTACACCCACACATCGCTCTCTTTTCTTTTTTTTTGGACTGTTTTCTGGACTTACCTGCATCTGGAAAGCGTCATGCCCCGGTCTCGCCAAGGAAGAGGATTGGCAGCGGGGTTTCCCACGGTCGAAGAGGGATGGACTGCTGAAGGCATTGGCAGCTTGGTGAATGAAGCTCTCGCCGCCTGTGGACCGAAGAAGATGCTGGAATGCCTGGGCGCAGTTGTCGGGATCCTGGAAGCGAATCCTGGGTTGTGGAGTTACCCCCAGTTCGCCGACCTGCTCTCCACGGTCTGCTCGCTCCAGCGCTCTTTCCCCGGATTGGCGTGGCCCACGGCGCCGAGGCAGAGGACCGGCAACTCTCAGCCCGTCATCCTCCATGACGCTTCGCCCACCCCTCCTCCCGCTCCAGCATGGTCCTCTCCAGGAAACAGAAGACAGTGTCACCCCGCGTGGAGACGCCGGGAGAAGCCTCCCTCGTTGTCAGCTGTTATCACCCTCCCAGCTGCTGCGAGGCTAGACAAGGCTGCTTCGGGAACGCCCACCTCCGTTGCCACGGAGACGGCTCCTCCTCCAGCCATTGAAGAGGTCCTTATCACCGCTGACATGGAGAGGGATGTCTGTCTACTATCTGCTGCTGTCAAGACCAGCGACCAGGTTGACAGGCGAGTATATTTTCCACCTATTCCATCTAATAGTATTAAATCTTGCCTGTCTCCCGAGGGAGAGACCCAGTTTAAGCAGTCCGCTGGGTCCTCTCCTCCAGCTGCAGATACTCACTCGCTTTTTCTCCCCTCCGTGTCTCCTCCCATTCTCCCTGAGGGCCAGCTGGCCCAAGGTCAGGGCCATCAGATGGTGGAGGAGCAAGTGGCTTTGGATGATCCATTCCCGGAGTCAGCATGGAGATGTCCCCCTGCAGCCACGCTGGTGGAATCCCCAGCATTGGAGCTGCTGCAGGTGGACAACAGGACTGCCAACACCATCTTGCCAGCTGCGGAAGCGTCTGCAGCGGACTGGGAGCCGGAGCTGGACCTCTTGGAGGCTGGGCCCGAGTGTTCAACGCAGGAATTGACGGAGTCCTGGACCGCGGTGGAGCTCGAGTTCAGGCAAGTAATCTCTCTTGTTTTTCTTAGGTCAGTTTTAGAGAGATCTTGCCTGGATCTGGGTGAGGAGAGTCAGGCGCAGTGCGCAGCTGCACCTGAACTTCCTTTGCCGGGCTCCGCCGCTGCCAGCGACCCTAACCATCTTTCTTCTCCTGCTTCCCCTGAGCCTTCAACCAGGGTCGCCGGAGAGGGTGAGTCGCCGCCGGAGGTCGCCGAGGATCTGGTCCTGCCAAAGGAGGACGTCCTGGTTCCAGCTTCTCCTGCCAGGGTCATCAGGGCTCCTCCCATTGATAGTCTCCTCACCCTGGTGCTCCTGCGGGTTGGTCCGCTCACCATGAGTGCAGCTCTGGCCCAATTGGGGTCCATCGCGGGTGCAGCGGAGCCGGCCCAATCAGAGTCCATTGTGGGTGCTGCAGAGCCTCAGCCGGAGGTCACCACGGACACAGTTAGGCTCCCGCTGAAGTCCACCGTGGGTGCAGTGGAGCCGGCCCAGTCAGGGGCCACTGTGGAAGCAGCCAGGCTCCTGCTGGAGTCCCCCGTGGGTGCAGAGGAGCCGGCCTGGTCAGGGGCCACCATGGGCACAGTGAGGCTCCACTGGAGTCCGTCGTGGGTGCAGCGGAGCCGGCCCGGGGTCCACAGCGGGTGCCACTGAGGAGGCCGTGGAGGTTCCCTCTCCTCGGTCCAGTTGCCCTCCAGTCAGCCTTCCGGTGGGCAGGCCGCTTCCTGCTTCACTCCCTCCATCCTGGTGGCTGAGCAATGCAGGCCGGCCGCCAGAAGAATTGACTCCCCGGGTCTGGTGGCCCATGTTTTCCGGCAGGCCACCGGATTCTGTCCACCGAACCTTCTGCTGGGCCTGGGACTCTGGGCAGCCTCCTGAGCCCCAACGCCCGTGGACTGGGGGGGTTAATTGTGGACCCTGGGCGGGGTATGGTGTTCCCTCCTTTCCTGTTCCCCCTACCTCCCACTCGGGTTGGTGTGTTATCGTTTTGCCTGTGGGGATTGGTGGTGGTGGGGGGTCCTTATGATGTTACCATGGGTGTCTGGTATCCACCCCTAGAAGAAGGGGCTCTGTCATGAACCGAGCCCGTGTTTCCTGTGGGCTTGGTTCTGATCGATCCTGGTGGCTCAGGCAGTGGGTTTATTATGTGGAGTTGTGTTTTGATTTCTTGTTGTTTTCTTGTCCGCGCACCGTTTCTGCTCCTGCCTGTAGCTGCCGCTCTGGCCTGTCCGGCCACGCCCCCCTCTTTCTGACAGTCAGCTGTTCGCCCCGGTAATCATCTTTCCCGCGCTCGCCCAGGTGTTCCCTATTTGTCACGCCAGCGGCGTCTGTATTAAAGCAGCTCTTTGCTGGACAGACGCCGCTGGATCATTGTTCACATTGGATGGTCATTTCCCTGTCCACCATCACGTCAATGAAGGACTGTCTGTGTGTCTTGGATTCGTGCTGTGACGACTCGGTCTGCCCCCCCCCCCCCCCCCACTGTAAGTAACTGCCTGTGCGCTGTTCCGCCACAGTTTTCCTCCAGTGTGTGTGTAGGGCTACCTTGAGGACACTAACGAGGATCCAAGCTGTTCTGTGTCTGTATGTTAAGTTTTGTGTTAATAAATGTGTGTTTGGTGTAACCCTGCACTTAAATCCTCTCGTCCTTTCTCCTCCTCCGTGCGCTGTTGGAGAAGCGCACGAGACTTCATGACAGTCCTGTGCTGGCTAACGAGTGTTAGCTAGTAGCTAGCTAGCTAGTAGCCAACTCTGCAGATTCACGCTTGCTTTGTCCGAAGTATTCACTTGTGAGATTAAAACGATGAAATATGTTAATCCTGGTTAAAGTCCTGGTTTGTGTACGTGTTGCACTTTGGTGCTCTGCATTAAGTTGTGTGTAATTTCTTTCCAGAATCTGTTTCCAAATGCCAGGAGTTAGCCTCCCTCATAATGTTGTGTTTATATTGTGGATACAGGTCAAGTGGACCCCAGGCTCCAAAATCTCAACATATTCAAGTGCATTGTCAAACCAGTGATTTATAAAGTGATTCATATAATTTTCTAAAGGCTCAGAATAGACCTACACACCTATTCTGTGGATTTTCCAAAAACAGTGTTGGAACAGTGTTGTTGTGCCATTTCTGTTCCGCCATAAATCCCTGGATTGAAAATGTACTTGTACATGTACAGAGTGGATCCTGCGGTTCTCACTTGTCAGGGAAACAAAGCATTTTTATCACATCCCACCACTGACTTTCACAAGTGTATTTCCCTAATACAGGTACATCTCCAAAAATGAGAATATCATGAAAAAGTTCAATATTTTTGTCACTCAGTTCAGAATGTGAAATCCATATATTATATAGATTCATTACACAGACAGTGACATATTTCAAGCGTTTATTTATTTTAATTTTGATAATTATGGCTTACAGCCCCTGAAAACCCCAAATTCAGTTTTTCAAATTAGAATATTACATAAAATTAATTTAGCACTGCGGCAGCACAGCAACTCACCCGTGGCCGGGGGATCCTGGGTTCGATCCCAGCCCCTCACCAACAGTGATCTGTGTGGAGTTTGCATGTTCTCCCCGTGTCTGCGTGGGTTTCCTCCGGGTTTCCTCCAACATGCCAAAAACATGCAAGTTAGGTTAATTGGCATCAACTGGGCATCAAACTGGGGATTCTAAATTGTCCTTAGGTATGACTGTGAGAGTGAATGGTTGTCTGTCTCTCTGTGTTGGCCCTGCGATGGACTGGCGATCTGTCCAGGGTGGACCCTGGCTCTCGCCCAAAGATGCTGGGATAGGCTCCAGCCCCCCCACGACCCGAAAAGGATTCAGCGGAGGAGGATGGATGGATAAAATTATTTTTTAAAAGTAGTTTTTAAATAGAAATGTTGGCCGTTTCAAATGTTGGTTAACATGGGCTGTAGCCATAATCTTCAAAATTAAAATAAACACTTGCAATATATCACTGTCCGTGTAATGAATCGATAGATGGGTTTCACTTTCTGAAATGAGTGACAAAAAATATTGAATTTTCATGCTATTTTAATTTTTTGAGATGTACCTGTATATGTGTTGAACTTGCTTTAACTACCACCATCCATTTCTGTCTTTGGTCTAGGCAAGAGGAAAGGAAAAGCAGCCAGCCCACAATGGACCTTGCCACTGTGGAAAGTACTGAAATCCTTTGCTTTTATAGGTAAAGCGTCAAAAATAAAGTAACACAATTTCCGCTTAATATAAAAGGGACTGAACTGAGATTTATTTGATTGTGTGAATATTAATTACAGAATAATTGAAAATGAATGGCACATCAACCGTAAAATAAACTGCTTGTTAATGTATTTATCTTTTTTTTGTCAGATCACTTGTGTGATCCTTTGTGAGTTATGTTCATAACTGTATGTTGCACTTTGGGGAATGGGAGTTGTTCAGTCACCAATATAATTCAGTTTATATGTGTAGTTTATAGTCTATCATCGATAAACTAATGCAGTATTATAATAGCAGGACAAATTAGAAATATTTGAGACCCATTGTAGTGCATCCTTTTATATTTTAGCAATACAAGTACAAAACACCGCCCACACTTGAAGCCAGGGCAAGAAGAGACACAGCGGTGACAGAGCGGTGACTAAACTTTTATTGATAAAAATTCCATATTTTGACTGAGCGACTCCACACTCGGGGATGCACACCCTCAGTTAAAGTGCTAGATTCCATTCAAGTGAATGTATTAATTCATTCTGATTGCTGAGGCCACAGTAAAAACAATTTATTTTAAACATAACCCAGCCCTTGTAAAATCTACTGAAGCGCAGCTACATGAAAATTGTGGTTAAATACAACAATGAAGCACTTTTTTTGTCACATTCCACCACTGGCTTTTAGCAACAAGTTTATTTCCCAAATATGTTTTAAACTTACATTAATTTACTACCACCCATTTCTATCTTTTGTCTAGGCAAGAGGAAAACGATCCACTCCAAACCAGACTATGTGTCACTATTTACAGAGATGCAGGCTGAAGATCTGCTGAACTGGGACCAGCTTGAGCGGCACATCCAGCTGCTTCTCAGCGAGGCAGCGTGGCCGGCATGTGTGACCCATCCTAAGTTGTTTTTTTGGTTTTTTTTACAGTTTGAATTTTGCACATTCTAAATAATCTGGAATTTGCTGCTGATTCTAAAACAATTTAGTGACTTATGTGTTTGTCATGATTTTCTATTTTGTCTGTTAAGACACTGGTAGGAAAAGAGTCAATAGAACAAACCATTTATCAGTGATGTTGAAAATAATGGCTCATTTTTAAGAAAAAGTAACCAAAACAATTATTTTACTTACTGAAAACTGTATTGTTGGATGTGCCAGTGCAGAAGACACTGCACATTTTAGTGATAGTACCAGTATATGGAGGAATTCTGGGCCATATTAGCATCTGTATTTCCTAATAATGGGTTAGGGCAGGGGTGTCCAATCATGGTCCATGGAGGGCCAAGACCCTGCAGGCTTTAACTCCAACCAGTGTCAAACAGCAGATTCCACTGAATTTCTTCCCACTGACTGCTGATCAGTGAAAACACCTGCTGAAGAGACTGGGTAGAAGAGAGAACCTGCAGGGTCTTGGCCCTCCATGGCACACGATTGGACACCCCTGAGTTAGGGTTTAATAGGATTTAACATTTTAACACAAACTGCTTTATGGTTCAAAATTCTGTTGACAGACTTACACCAAACCAAAAGTGATTTCTCAAACTGCTGGATTGTTCTTAGACAGCTTTTCCAATCTTTTTGTATTTAATTTGTCACTTGGTGGTAACCTTCACACATAAAACAAAAGAGACACATCTGCCAAAATTCCAACGGTTTATTGTCAAAATTCCCAGTGCAATACTACATGAATACACGTATAGTACATTGTTGATGCTGAGAATATATATTTCTACAGTATCTACATGTATCTAGTAAATCAAGTATTTTCCATGTAACCTTGTGACTGCATTATTTTAATTGCTTTTAATCCTAGACCAAGTTTGTTTTGGCCTAAAATGCATCATAATTGTCAAATATATCTTATTATACCTAACGCAGTACTGTTTACCTTTTGAATATATATTTTGTGGCTAATATAACCCCATAACTACAACCTGGCGATCAAGTTGTGTCAGCTGAACAGTTTTTGCCATTAAACAACCACAGACTCAGTGCTGCTGGAGCAGCTACATGACATGATGTCTCAACAGTCTCTCCATGAATTTCACGCAGATCAGAGCAATTTGTTGTACAGGAAGCTAAACGTTTCTACAGACATTCTTAAGTTCTATAACCACTGAGCGTTTGTGAAGCTGGGATGACATCAGTGACAGGCTGTGTTGAATGCCCAGACCGACGGTTTGAAGCAGTAATTTTCCCACAACAGAGCCATCTGAAACACACACACAGCATACATATTTTAGTACCTAATAGCGTTAACTTGCAGACATTACAATGTAGTACAACGTACTTAAAGCAAACTAGCATTAGCAATCATTAGCTTACCGTCATATGTGATCTAGTTCGTATCCTCACGTCTTCGGCTCTATGGCTTCCCAGATGCTCCAGTACTTTTCCAGAGTGTTTCGTCTCACTGTCTGTCCCCTTGTCTGGTGGTCCTTTTTGGCCTTTACGGTGACAAAAACCCAGAGACCGAGGAGTTGCCTTGTACAGCTGCCATGTTATGTTTTGCTTGGGTCGCGTGTTTTACATCACGGGAGTGTGGCGCTGCCTTGCTGTAAAAAAATTCCACCCACCCCAGGCGTACCCAGCTGCAACGGAAACAGAAGCGAACCAAGTAGAGTAAAGCCAAGTCGAAGTGAGTAGGGCTGAGTGGGTACTAGTGGAAAAGGGCCATGGGTTAGCAAAACTAATGGATGCTGACTGCCTCCTTTCTTGTGATTGGACTACTATTCTCAAGCAAGCTGGAAGCTGCCTGATATGTTCCTGAAGATTTGGAAAATGCACAATATGTAACCTTTACTGTTCTAAATTAGACAAAGTAACACAGCTGAATGAGACCAATATTTTTGCCTTGGAGGAGCTGCTTTGGGCTTTAATAAAACAGCAGACCCATCTGCTGCTGCTATTTGTGGCAACTTTGGTCTTATTACATTATAATAATATACTATCAGATATATTCAATGTTATACTTTAATATGACTATAGGAACAAGTGCATAGAGGATTGGAAAACAAACTTAATAAAGAAATGTTATTAAAAATGTCAGATTTTTCATATTCACAATAGCGCTGTCAAAAAACATCCACTTTAGCTTTTCTCTGATATTAAAACACAAACCACGGCAGTGAAATATTAAAGCTGAAGCAGACAGTGGTTAATTTGGTTTAATTTTGAGAATAAATCAGTTATCATCCTATTGCAATTTATAATGCAGGGGGTGTGACAGGACAAATAAGTTTCACACAAGTTTCAGTAATTCTAGTGCACTTGCTGAAGGACTGTTTATTTACAGCATGTCACTGTCACAACTGACCAGCCGATGAGCACGATTTAACTGCACTGTGGACTGTCCCCCAGGATTGTTTCTTCTTTTTCTGTGGATCACTGATCACCGTTGAAGCCCAACATGTAGGTCGATATTACAGCCGGAGCTCCATGTTCATGTGTTCTTTTCCCCCAGCACATCATCGAGTTAATTGTTCCAGTTTTCTTGCAGGACATTTCCAGCTCTTCAGTTTCCCTCTCATTAATTTCAGCCTTTTCTCCCTCTTTATAAAATCTTTCTCCCCTCCACTCTTGACACTCATAAAGGCTTCAACTAAAGAACAGATTTCACAATAAAGGCATGATTTGTTTGGGTCATTTATTCTGATTTACTGTGGCCGCGGGTGTGCGTTTATTGTTACTGTTAAACAACAATTCAAGATTTATCAGAGCCAATCAGGATTTAATGACTGAAAATGTCTATTTATTAGGAATAATCGCAGGACGTGATCTCGTATTAATCACCACATTTGTATTTTGATTTTGTTGTTGCTTTATTACAAAAGGAGGTGTCACACTTAATGTGCATGCAACAATAGTCTAAATATCCAAGTTTTATGTGTCCAAGTGTTAAGGGGCACATCAGCTGAGAGAGTGTCAGGGGCTGTCAGAGAGCCCAGAATCCACAGTGGCATTCCTCCAGGCGGTGCTGCATGGCTGTGCAAAAAGGACGGCAAATATAAGTCACTTAATACATTTTAATTGCCTACACCTTAATGAAACAATGTACTTTATGTATTTTAAATGAACTTACAAGTAGGTCAAGTCAATTTTAATGCCTTAACTGCTTGTTTGAGGACCTTAAATTAGCATATCACAAAGCCTTCTATGGGCAAGTTCAGGAACAAATAAATATGGTGATTCGAGATGATAAAAGGGTTTAAGGTGATAGGAAGTTCAAGATGATGAAGAGGGGTAAAAAAATCACATTTTTCTGAACCTCTCAAGAAGAAGAGGTTTAGTGATTGCTAAGCTACGGTTGCTATGGTACAGAATAATTAGAGTGTGTGTGTGTGTGTGTGTGTGTGTGTGTGTGTGTGTGTGTGCGCGCGCATGCGAGGGTGTGACTCAGCACTATCAGTGTACGAAAGGGAGCCAGTGAATAAACATTAAGAGGATGTGAAATAAAGCATTGTTTATGCAGCTGCTGCCTCCATGGAGTAAGTAGCCCATGCCAGCATCTCAATTCTATTCCTGTTCTTCAAGACTGTCCAAGGAGGAGAGAAGCGGAAAAAAAAAAAAGAGCAGAAATCAGCTTTTATGGCTGCTTATATAAATGCAGATGAAGAGTCCAGAGTCCTTAAATGTGTGGAAAAATGAGTACACCCTCCCGATGAGATGCAATGGCGGATGGTGTTCTGGGCTGTGTGAATGCAGAGATCTGTTCGCTGCTGGTATATTTAGCAGAGATTAAAAACCATGTGATGCAACTGCAACACAAACGGCTGAAAGATGCACTTTCTCTGTTGTGGTTTTGTGAGGTTCCCCGTGTAATTCAGTGAAAGGAGGACAAGTCGATGGTACACAGTGGCAGGTAACATTAAAAGATGACTCATTCAGCACTTCTATGGAATGGCTCCCTTGTACCTCTTCCTGCTGCTATTCTATATGTCACTTTATGATGAGTATTCTCGTCTCAGTACATGTCATGTTTATGAAGCTAGACTTTAATTTCCCAAACTAGATCCACTTTAATTTGCCCTTTTTGCTTTAGGATGAATATCCTCTATAACATTGCATTTCATTTAATGGTATGTGGTATGCCCCTGGGGATTTTTACACTGGAGCTGTGTAATAACCACACAGAGAAAAAGTGGCTTCAGACATCCATCACTCCCTGCTCTGCTGTGATCCAGCTTAAACATCGCTGGGCTTTGGCAGCAAAGCTGTAATAAAAGCAACTTGACATTGTACACTGTCACATGATTCCCTGCACACAAAAAGTCTCTCTGCGTGAGCTCAGCAGAATAGGGATAAATCTGCATAAGCATATAAACAGAGATTCCAGAGAGAATTTGCAGAGATTTAAAAGTTTTATTGCATTTTTTTTTTCTGACTTATGTAACAGCAGCTCAGGAGTTAAACATAGATTTTTAGATATCTGGACATCTCCGGGGTCATCCTCAAGAATATCACCATGTACTTGTAGCAGTAGCAAATGGAGATCTAGTGGTGCATGACCCAATCAATATGTGAGACAAGGACTCACTTGGGGTTGTTGGGGTGTTACAGATTTCTTTGTATTTATCTATCTAAATCCGCCAGCCACAACCGATGTGTTAATGTCAGTCTGTTACTGGAAGGTTAAAAACGAGTAAGACTGAGCAAGTTCCAGGTCACATGGGGCGATGTGCTGGGCTTCAAAACTCTCTGAGCAGGACTAGAGAGAACTGCCAGAGGCAGTGTGCAGCAGAGCCTGGGATAACACCCCAGTGAAGAAGCTAATTAGCCAATGGTGTGTTTTAAGTCCAGGCTGCTGATGATTTAACTTTTTCATTATTTGATGTGAGCTTCTGTATATCCTCAGCACTGTATATGGATGCAGAATTAATATATTTCAGTGGATCGTGCGCTACTGCAGGATTTCAACCTCGATTTTTGCATCCAGCTTGTAGTGCTATTTATCTGTAAAGACTGTTGTGATGAGAGATGCCCTAGTTTGGAGATGATGTGAAGTCAACTTGCATTCTTAGTGTGGAAATACATCTAAAAAATCACCAGCCGCATGCCTGTCCAGAGTTCATGACTGAATTACTCGACAAAGTCTGCAAACCCTGTTGCTCACACGGGTAAAGAGTAAAATAGGGTTGGACTTCTAGATAGAGACACTAGCCTGTTCCCACTGCAGGAAACTCTAGTAACAGGGACTATTTTGTTGTCCAGTGACACCAAGAGCACCACAAACAATTTTAGTCCCTGAAAAGCCCTTTGCACAAACCCTTTTATCTGATGATTTTAGTCTCAGTGATTGGTGATGCTTCACCGGCAGCATCCAAGTCATGACCACACTGTTGCTTGCCAAATAAAACATACAACACAACACACCTGTCTTAATGTTGCCAACATCTCGCCTCTGTTTGCCAATTGGATGATTGCCATCAAACAGGTCTTTGTCTCAGTGGGAGAGTGGCAAAAGGTATTGAAAGCAGGTAGCACGAACTTCCTAAAAGAGTTCCTCCTCAGATACTTCTTCTAAAAAGGTTGCAGCATTTTGCACATGGAACATAGCTGTTGATGCTGAGCGATTTGTGAGGCCATCTGCAGGCAGCCAGTGATGTCAGTGCTCTAACTCAACTAGGAATCTGGCTACAGGCACCAAACTTCCCTCAAACGTTAACTTTGGACTAGCACTCACAACTATACTGTTTGGGTCAAAAAGTCAAAGATCAAGATCAGAATGTCATATCAACTCTATCTCAACAACAAAGAAAACTAGGCCCACCAAACTTGGTATACAGATTCTCCCTGAGACCCTGCCCTCTGCCTGTGGGTTTGTGTTCAAAAGGGCAAAGGTCAAGGTTTTAAATCTATAGGACTGCAAAAGGTGTGGGTCTGCATCTCAGCTGAGTGCTTTCTGGTTTGTACTTTGAGCACCACAAAATGGATGTCTTTTAAATTTAGACCATTTCATAGATGGCAGGTGTGTTCTGCAGTTGATATCTTTAACACAACACTATGTAAAGTTTTTACCTTAAAATGATGTTTCCAAAATGATTCTGAGGATACACTAACCTTTCACTGGGTGAATGTCACTTCCCCCATAGCCTGTGTTGGCCCAAATTGCCTGCAACAGCTCTGTTCTTGGTAAGGATACTATACTGCTCAAAAAATAAAGGGAACACTTTGAAAACACATCAGATTTTAATGGGAAAAAATAAGCTGGATATCGAAATTGTGGCAGGCTAGTCCAGTTTACTCAGATTAAAAAGTGTTCCTTTAATCTGAGTAAGAACAAGAACAACATGTCTGCATCTATTTTCAAATAGATAAACGCCAGCTTGAAGGAATACAGTTGTTCACCTGTACACCGAGGCAGATGAGAGCCACTGGCTGAAGTTATTGCAGGCCAATTAACCTGTAATTTTTTGTTGCCATGGTCACAGTGTCCAGTTCTACATCAGTTACGATAGGCAATGACATCTGCCAGGACAGCTGCCACAGTGAGCAACCAGAGGAGTTCAGAGGGTCACTAGCAGGCCATGGATGACTGCTGCAAAACATTAACGCTTCGAGAAAAAAACCAAAACAAAATGCAGCTCCTCACTGAAAAGTCATTTAAAATCGATTAAAAACAGATGGCATTCATCTATTCAAAGCAGAAGCCAACCTCTTGCTGCTATATGCCTAAAACCATGCTTGCATTTATTGAAATGGTCGCTTTGTTCAGGTTCAGGTTCAGGTTACTTTATTTATACCCGTAGGTAGATTCGTTTTGCAATCAGATGATGACATCCTGGTAAAGATTTTATTCCTTGTGTAAGATTTAATCAAAGTTGCTACCTGTGTACTTATTATATATGCATAGTGCCACTTTGCATGCTATGAAGTATTTACATTGAGGCCCTTTGCGAAGCTATCCGCATACTGGAGCACTTCACTTCAGTTGCACAGCCCGGGGCAAGAGCAGAAGTAGGAGGCCTCTGCAGATGCCACACACTCACTGATTACCCAAGCCCCCAAAAATCACTGCTGCCCCTAAAAAACAGTTTGTGCTCTTCATTTTGCCGTGTACCTATTACTTTGCACTCTGTCTGTCTGGGCAGAATCTATAGGGCAACAAAAATTACCCACACGCAGATGTTTGAGTGTTTCTCCGAAGCGTTTAAGACTTGATGTATGCTATTATAAAAGCAGTGTGACGGCAGCTGCATTGTCAGCATTCTGCTGTTCTGCTGGCTGGTGTGTGTGTGTGTGTGTGTGGGTGTGTGTGTGTGTGTGTTGGCGTGACAGAGAGCTGGCTGACTGAGGATACGACAAGATAAAAAATACTGAGTTACTCACTCCAAACAATAATTACAGTTTCAATTAAGCATCCACATTTAAGAGAAATTTGTTAATTCTTTAATGATTCTCTAGAGACATACTCTATTTGTTCTCCCTCATTTGACACTGTATTCATAGCATATCAAACATATTTTCTTTTTTTTTCAGTACATGAACAAAAATAAAACAACTTTATTTTCCAGTAGGAACATATTGCCAGTAGGTAATGCAGCAAACATGTTGCATGACATGAAAACATGATATCACCGTGTGTATCATAGGCTTAACTAATGCCTTGAGGATGTATGACTGGAAGAAACAGTGAAGATGCAGTTTATGTTCATGTTTCTAATTTGCCCATTAATGCTCCTTATCAGAGCTGTGAGCCTGAGGGCAGACGGTGACATTTGCTGTCTGTTCAGATTGTGAAGCCATTTGAGGCACGTCTTTGATTTGTGATTTAGGGATAGATGATTAAAACTGTTTTGACCGTATGCTCTTGAAATATATTTTTCTTGTTTTGCTTTATGTTTGTGTGCATTCAACTACTTTCAAATTTGGCAAATCAGAAAAATATATCTAAAGATAAGAATTGTTTTTAATGTAGTATTTGTAAAGACTTTGTCATTAGACAGAGGGGTTTTTCTTTCATAGCAAGTTTCGTAGGGATGGCAGTGGACTTTTTAATCAGATTACTTAACGCATTCTTGGAGAGTGAGAGGTTTCCCGAGGAGTGGAGAAGTACAGTGGTAATGATTTTCAAAAACAAAGGTGATACTCAGAGCTGTAGTTTCTTCTTCTTCTTCTTCTTCTTCTTCTTCTTCTTCTTCTTCTTCTTCTTCTTCTTCTTCTTCTTCTTCTTCTTCTTCTTCTTCTTCTTCTTCTTCTTCTTCTTCTACTTTCTTTATGGGTCTCTACAGCAGATCATCTGTCTCCATGTCACCCTATCCCTTCATCTTCCTCTGTAACACCAACCATGTCCTCCTTCACTACATCCATGAATCTTCTCTGTGGTCTTCCTCTTTTCCTCCTGCCTGGCAGCTCCATCTTCAACATCCTTTATCCAGTATATCCACTATCCCTCCTCTGCACATGTCCAAACCATCTCAGCCTTGCCTCTCTTACTTTGTCTCCAAACCGCTCAACCTGGGCTGTCCCTCTGATGTACTCATTTCTAATCATGTCCATCCTAGTCACTCCCAAAGAAAATCTTAGCATCTTCAACTCTGCCACCTCCAGCTCCACTGCCTGTCTTTTTGTCAGCACCACAATCTTGAATCCATACATTATAGCAGGTCTCACTACTGTCTGGTAAATCTTTCCTTTCATTCTAGCTGATATCCTTCTGTCACAAATCACCCCGACACTCGTCTCAACCCCCTCCACCCTACCTGCACTCTCTTCTTCACCTCTCTTGTGCATTTTTCATTGCTTTGGATGGTTGACCCCAGCTATTTAAACTCATCTACCTTCACTACCT
Organism: Pholidichthys leucotaenia; assembly: GCA_020510985.1. Taxonomy (NCBI): domain Eukaryota; kingdom Metazoa; phylum Chordata; class Actinopteri; order Cichliformes; family Pholidichthyidae; genus Pholidichthys; species Pholidichthys leucotaenia. Next base: position 274,964,468 of record CM035840.1, on the reverse strand, counting down.
CTACTCATTGCATCTTCACTACTACACCTGCCTCCTTCACATTCACACTCGAGTACAGTGGATATAAAAAGTCAACACACCCCTGTTCAAATGCCAGGTTTTTGTGATGTTAAAAAATGAGACCAAGATAAATCATTTCAAAACTTTTTTCCACCATTAATGTGACCTATAACCTGTACAACCCAATTGAAAAACAAACTGATGTAGCGCCCATAATGGTAACATTATGTAGCTCACATATTTCACTGCAGAGACCCAAGCATAGAAGGACTTTAAGCTTGCGGTGTGTATTGACATCACGCCTCAGATGGACAATGAGTCTGGACCACCTGCGGACTTGGGAGGAAGTCAGAGGATCTGGAGCGAGAGCCTGAAAGGACTGTCTGAACTCCTGGGGTCAGACAGAAGAGCAAAGAGGACTTTGAAGTGATTAAGTGTAAATAGAAGGATTTGACTTGATTGTGTGATTCTGTGTTGATGTGTGGGTATAAATGTATGTGGGTTTACCGCAGCTCTTCCTCTTTTTTCCTGACTGAGAGAGTGAGAGCTGGGGACTTGAGATGAATAAACCATACTGAGAAATTATCCAGTCTCATCATTTCATGATCCCCACACTGAAATCTTTTAAGCTGAAAAAATAAAAAAAATTACAATAACCTGTTTGCATAAATATGTACACCCTGTTATAAAGGGGGATGTGGCTGTGTTCAGAATCAACCAATCACATTCAAACTCATGTTAATGGGAGTCCGCACACACCTGCCACCATTTAAAGTGCCTCTGATTAACCCCAAATAAAGTTCAGCTGTTCTAGAAGGCTTTTCCTGACATTTTTGTAGTCACATCTGACAGCACAAGCTGCAGAGAGCTTCCAAAGCATCAGAGGGATCTCATTGTTCAAAGGTATCAGTGAGGAGAAGGGTACAAAAGAATTTCCAAGGCATTAAATATACCATGAAACACAGTAAAGACAGTCACTGCTCGAGGAGGCTGCCAAGAGGCTGACAGAAAGATTGAAGGCACTGCAGGAAATTCTGGCAAGTACTGGCTGTTTAGTACATGTGACAATAATCTCCTGTCTAGGGTGGCAAGGACTGAAGCCTTATCTTGTGAAGAAAAACATCCAAGTCCGGCTACATTTTGCAAAAACGCATTTGAAATCTCCTAAATGCATGTGGGAAAATGTGTTATGGTCCAATAAAACCAAGGTTGAACATTTTGTACATAATTCCAAAAGGTATATTTGGCGCAAACACAACACTGCTAATCACCAAAAGAACACCATACCTACAGTGAAGCATGGTGGTGGCAGCATCAAGCTTTGGGGCTGTTTTTCTTCAGCTGGAACTGGGGCCTTAGTCAAGGTGGAGGAATTGTGAACAGTTCCAAATACCAGTCAGTGTTGGCACAAAACCTTCAGGTTTCTGCTAGAAAGCTGAACATGAAGGGGAACTTCATCTTTCAGCACAACAATGACCCAAAGCACACATTCAAATCAACAAAAGAATGGCTTCACCAGAAGAAGATTAAGGTTTTGGAATGACCCAGCCAGAGTCCAGAGCTGAATCCGATCGAACATCTGTGGAGTGATCTGAAGAGGGCTGTGCACAGGAGATACCCTCACAATCTGACAGATTTGGAACATTTTTCAGAAGAAAAGTGGGCAAATATTGCCACATTATTTGGGACCATTATTATTCAATATGTATATAAATGATATATGTAAAGTTTCAGAAAAAATGGACTTAATATTGTTTGCTGATGACACTAACCTGCTATGCAGTGGAAACAACTTGGAACAACTTCTGGATACACTCGGAAAGGAATTAGGAAAGCTGAAACTGTGGTTTGATTCAAACAAATTAACGCTCAATTTAAGCAAGACAAAATTTATAGTCTTTAACAACCATCACAACTACCCAGTACCCAAACTCATTGTAAATGGTGTAGAGATTGAAAGGGTATCCGAAACTAAATTCCTTGGAGTAATAATTGATAACAAACTGTGTTGGAAGCCACATATTAATTATATAAAAGGTAAAGTATCCAAATCAATTGCAATATTACACAGAGTGAAAAATTTGCTGAATCAACCCACACTATACACCTTGTATCATTCATTAATACTCCCATACATGACATATTGTAATGAAGTATGGGAAAATACATATAAAACAAACATATATCCACTCTTTATGCTTCAAAAGAGAGCTATTAGAATAATAAACAAAGCAGCTTACAGGGAACCAACAAACCCACTTTTTCTTAAACAAAAAACTCTCAAGTTGAAAGATCTGATCGACTTTAAAACTGCAATAATAATGTTCAAAGTGAAGAATCTATCACTGCCCGCAAATATCCAGAAGTTGTTCCAAACAAGGGAGAAACGATATCACTTCAGAGGAACATGTATATTTCAAAAGCCTACAGTGAGAACAACTACCAAGCAACACTGTCTCTCAGTGCAAGGTGTCAGATTATGGAACGATTTTGGACCTGAATTAAAATCATGTACAAAGCTTGGACAATTTAAACAAAAACTAAAGGAAGAAATACTCCAAACATATTTACAAGACGACATGTAAACTCACATAAGGATTGACATTTCCAGCCTGTGTTGTGTTATAGCTTAGTTTTTCTTTTTTCTCTGTGACACTATGTCTTAGATTTGTTTTTGAATAGTAACCGCTTAACTTAGACTAGCTCAGTTTTCTTTTTCTCTCAGTCATATTTTGTCTTAGCCTTGTTTTAAATTGTAATCGCTCTTGTCTTGTTTTCTCTTTTTTCTCCTTTGAATTCTTGGATGGAATATGGGTGGGCAATATAAGCTGCGGCTTCAGCCATCACCCATTTCGGATAACTCACGTGGAATTGTATAGTAGAAGGAGTCTTTGTCTAATTTGACCTTGTTGTTATATTATACAGTTTCTTTTAACCTGTAATGTACTATCCGAAATAAATAAATTCATTCATTCATTCATTCATTCATTCATTCATTCATACATCAATATGTGCCACGCTGATAGACTCCTACCCAAAAAGACTTGAGTGCTGTAATAAAAGCCAAAGGTGCTGCAACAAAGTTTTAGTTTAAGAGTGTGTATATTTATGCAAACAGGTTATTGTAAGTTTTTTTAGTTTTTATTTTCCCCTTAAAAGATTTCAGTTTGTTTTTCAATTGGGTTGTACAGGTTATAGGTCACAGGAATAGTGGAAAAAGTTTTGAAATGTTTTAGCTTGGTCTCATTATTTAACATCACAAAAACCTGGCATTTGAACAGGGGTGTGGAGACTTGACCTTGTTTGTCAGTCTGTCCATCATCATGGCAAACAAGAAGGTGCTCAGAGCCAATCCATGATGTAACCCCACCTCCACCTTGAACCCATCTGTCACTCCTACGGCACACTGCACCACTGTCTCGCTGTCCTCATACATGTCCTGCACCACCCTCACATATGTTTCTGCCATTCCTGACTTTCTCATACAGTACCACGCTTCCTTTCTTGGCACCCTATCATATGCTTTCTCTAGATCCACAAAGACAGTGCAACTCCTTTTCACCTTCTCTATACTTCTCCATCAGCACTCTTAGAGCAAACATTGCATCTGTAGTACGCTTTCTTGGCATGAAACCGTACTGCTGCTTGCTGATTGTCACCTCTCCTCTTAACCTGGCTTCAACAACTCTTTTCCATATCTTCATAGTGTGGCTGATCAACTATATGCCTCTGAAGTTACTACAGCTCTGAGCATCACCTTTGTTCTTGAAAATTAGTACCAAATAGTGATGTTGAAACTGAGGCCTTGTGAAACAATGAACAACTTTGAGACAATTGCTTCATGATCGACACAGTGTAAAGAAGCATTTAATAAAGAGTGCCATCTGCTGACTGAGTGTCAGAACTGCATCTGAGCTGAAGACCTGTAAAAGCCTCAATACCCTATATCAGAGGCTGCACTACACTTTTTATCTGTCATTTTCTCAGACAGGCTTGTAAAAATTCTGTCATAATCTGCTATCTCTCATTTTAAACTGACTTCAATTAGATCACCCTCTGTACAATCTGTCAAATGATAGACAGCTCTCAGAATTTTTAGTCATTGCTGAAAAAATTCTGTTGATAGACAATTTTCAGTGAATGAAACCTCTGATATATATATATGTCAGACTGTATAAAAGTCTACACACCCCTGTTCAAATGCCAGGTTTTTGTGATGTAAAAAAATGAGACCTAGATAAAGAATTTCAAAACTTTTTCCACCATTAATGTGACCTATAACCTGTGTAACTCAATTGAAAAACAAACTGAAATCTTTTAAGGGGAAAATAAAAAATAAAAAAACTTACAATAACCTGGTTGCATAAATATGCACACCCTTAAACTAATGCATTGTTGCAGCACCTTAAGCTTTTGTTAGTCTTTCTGGGTAGGAGTCTATGAGTGTGGTACATCTTGATGTGGCAATATTTGCTCACTCTTCTTTTCAAAATCGCTCCAAATCTGTCAGATTGTGAGAGCATCTCCTGTCCAGCCCTCTTCAGATCACCCCACAGATGTTTGATCGGATTCAGCTCTGGACTGTGGCTGGGCCATTCCAAAATCTTAATCTTCTTCTGGTGAAGCCATTCTTTTGTTGATTTGGATGTGTGCTTTGAGTCAGTGTTGTGCTGAAAGATGAAATTCCTCTTCATCTTCAGCTTTCTAGCAGAAGCCTGAAGGTTTTATGCCAACACTAACTGATATTTGGAATTGTTCATAATTCCGTCCGCCTTGACTAAGGTCCCAGTTCCAGCTGAAGAAAAACAGCCCCAAAGCTTGATGCTGCCACCACCATGTTTCACTGCAGGGTGTTCTTTTGGTGATGAGAAGTGTGGGTTTTGCAACAAATATACCTTTTGGAATTATGGCCAAAAAGTTCTTGGTTTCACTGGACCATAACACATTTTCTCACATGCATTTAGGAGATTTCAAATGTATTTTTGCAAAAGGTAGCCGGGCTTGGATGTTTTTCTTCACAAGATATGGCTTCTGTCTTGCCACCCTAGACGGGAGATTATTGTCACATGTGCTAAACAGCCAGTACTTGCCAGAAATTCCTGCAGCACTATCAGTGTTGCTGTTGGCCTCTTGGCAGCCTTCCTGATCAGTTTTCTTCTCGTCTTTTCATCAATTTTGGAGAGATGTCCAGTTCTTGGTAATGTCACTGTTGTGTCATATTTTCTCCACTTCATGATGACTGTCTTTACTGTGTTCCATGGTATATTTAATGCCTTGGAAATTCTTTTGTACCCTTCTCCTCTCTGATACCTTTGAACAATGAGATCCCTCTGATGCTTTGGAAGCTCTCTGCAGGCCATGGCTTGTGCTGCAAGATGTGACTACAAAAATGCCAGGAAAAGCCTACTAGACCATCCATCCATCCATCCATCTTCTACCGCTTTTCCGGAGGTCCGGGTCGCGGAGGCAGCAGTTCAAGCAGAGAAGCCCAGACTTCCCTCTCCCCCGTCACCTGCTCCAGCTCTTCAGAGAGGATACCAAGGCGTTCCCAGACCAGCTGGGAGACATAGTCTCTCCACCGTGTCCTGGGTCTGCCCCGGGGTCTCCTCCCAGTGGGACGTGCCTGAAACACCTCAAATGGGAGGCGTCCAGGAGGCATCCTAATCAGATGCCCATACCACCTCAACTGACTCCTTTCAATGTGGAGGAGCAGCGGTTCTACTCTGAGCCTCTCCCGGATGACTGAGCTCCTCACCCTATCTCTGAGGGTGAGTCCAGCAATCCTACGGAGAAAGCTCATTTCAGCCGCTTGTATCCGCGATCTCGTTCTTTCGGTCATTACCCAAAGCTCGTGACCATAGGTGAGAGTAGGAATGTAGATTGACTGGTAAATCGACAGCTTTGCCTTAGAACTCAGCTCCCTCTTCATCACAACAGACCGGTACAACGTCCGCATCACTGCAGATGCTGCTCCAATCCATCTGTTGATCTCTCGCTCCATTTTCTCCTCACTCGTGAACAAGACCCCAAGATACTTAAACTCCTCCACTTGGGGCAGGAGCCTGTCCCCAACCCAGAGAGGACAATCCACCTTTTTCCGGCTGAGGACCATGGACTCGGATTTGGAGGTGCTGATTCTCATCCCAGCCGCTTTACACTCAGCGGCAAACCATCCCAGCAAGAGCTGTAGGTCATTGCTGGATGAAGCCAACAGGACAACATCATCTGCAAACAACAGAGATGAGATCCTGTTGTCACCAAGCATGACACCCTCCATTCCCTGGCTGCGCCTAGAAATCCTGTCCATAAAAATTATGAACAGGATCGGTGACAAAGGGCAGCCCTGGCGGAGTCCAACTCTCACTGGGAATGACTCCGACCGAGTGTTGGCAATACGAACCAAACTCTCACAATGGTCGTACAGAGACCGAATAGCTCGTAACAACAAACCCGATACCCCATACTCCCGAAGCACCCCCCACAAAAATCCACGAGGGACGCGGTCAAATGCCTTCTCCAAGTCCACAAAACACATGTAAACTGGTTGGGCAAACTCCCACGAACCCTCAAGAATTCTCGAGAGGGTAAAGAGCTGGTCCAATGTGCCACGACCAGGACGAAAACCACATTGCTCCTCCTGAATCCGAGGTTCGACCAACGGCCGGATTCTCCTCTCCAGTACCTTGACATAGACCTTCCCAGGGAGGCTGAGGAGTGTGATCCCTCTAAAGTTGGAGCACACCCTCCGGTCCCCTTTTTTGAAGAGAGGAACCACCACCCCGGTTTGCCATGCCAAAGGCACTGCCCCCGACCTCCACGCAATGTTGCAGAGGCGTGTCAACCATGACAGCCCAACAACATCCAGGGCCTTGAGGTACTCAGGGCGAATCTCATCCACCCCTGGGGCCCGGCCACCAAGGAGATTTTTAACCATCTTGGCGACCTCAGCCCCTGTGATAGGCGAGTTATCCCCCTCGTCCCCAAACCCTGCTTCCTCTGTGGAAGGCGTATCAGTGGGATTGAGGAGATCCTCGAAGTATTCCTTCCACCGCCCGACAATATCCCCAGTTGAAGTCAACAGTGTCCCATCCGCACCATACACAGTGTGGATGGGGAGCTGCTTTCCCCTCCTGAGCCGCCGGACAGTTTGCCAGAATCTCTTTGAGGCCGACCGAAAGTCTTGTTCCATGGCCTCACCGAACTCCTCCCATACCCGGGTTTTTTCTTCAGCAACCACCCAAGTTGCACTCCACTTGGCCTGCCGGTACACCTCAGTAGCTTCGGGAGTCCCACAAGCCAGCCAAGCTTGATAGGACTCCTTCTTCAGCTTAATGGCCCCCCTCACCACTGGTGTCCACCACTTGGTTCGGGGGTTGCCATCAAAGGCGGAGACCTACTAGAACAGCTGAAGTTTATTTGGGGTTAATCAGAGGCACTTTAAATGGTGGCAGGTGTATACTGACTCCCATTTAACATGAGTTTGAATGTGTTTGGTTAATTCTGAACACAGCAACATCCCCAGTTATAAGAGGGTGGGCATATTTATGCAACCAGGTTATTGTAAGTTTTTTATTTTTTATTTTTTCCCTGAAAAAATTTCAGGGTTGTTGGATTTATTTTTTTTTTCAGTTGGGTTGTACAGGTTATAGATCACATTAATGGTAGACAAAGTTTTGAAATGATTTATTCAATTCAATTCAATTCAATTCAATTCAGCTTTATTTATATAGCGCCACATCACAACAAAAGTAATCTCATAGCACTACCAAATGCAGGGGAAAACCCCACAATTGCAGAAAGACGCAGCAATCAGACAATCCCCTGTGAGCAAGCACATAGTGATGGTGGAGAGGAAAAACTCCCATTTAACAGGAAGAAACCTCTAGCAGAACCAGGCTCAGGGAGGGGCAGTCATCTGCTGCGACTGGCTGGGGGTGAGAGGATAGAGAAGAAGAAAAGAACAGATATAAAGAGAGAAAACATTAACAGTGAGGAGCCAAGTACATTATTAGAGGTCACCCGGCAGTCTAAATCTATTAACAGCAAAACAAAAGGGGGGTTAAGAGACACAAGATCCCTCCCTAATCGTAGGCCATATTGAAAAGGAAGGTTTTTACCCTATTCTTAAAAACAGAGATCGAGTCTGACTCCCGGACCCAGAGTGGTAACTGGTTCCACAGGAAAGGAGCTTGATAGCAGAAGGCTCTGCCTCCCATTGTACTTTTGGAGATTCTGGGTATTACAAGTAATCCAGCATTTTGGGAGCATAGTGCTCTGTTAGAATGATAGGGTAATATCAGACCTTTTATATATAAGGGGGCCTGATTATTAAGAGCTTTGTAAGTGAGAAGAAAGACTTTAAACTTAATTCTAAACTCAATGGGAACCCAATGAAGGGAGGCCAGAACCGGAGAGATATGATCTCTCTTTCTAGAACCAGTTAAAACTCTTACAGCAGCATTTTGGATCAACTGAAGACTTTTTAAAGATATTTTAGGACAATGTGATAATAACGAATTACAATAATCTCATCTAGAGCTAACAAAAGCATGGATCAGTTTCTCAGCATCATTCAGAGACAAGATGCTCCTAATCTTGGCAATATTGCGCAGATGATAGAAGGCAGTCTTAGAAACAAATTTAATATGTGAATTAAAGAACAGATCTTGATCAAAAATAACTCCAAGATTTCTCACAGAACTATTCAGAGTAAGAGTAGACGCATCCAAATTAAGAGTTTGATTTGGAAAGGTATTTCTAAGGTTTTTTGGACCAACAAGAATGGCTTCAGTCTTATCTGGGTTTAATAGCAGAAAATTGCAAGTCATCCAAGCTCTGATTTCCTCAAGACAGGCATCTAACTTGGCTAATTGATTACAATCATCGGGCTTTATTGACAGGTATAATTGTGTGTCATCTGGGTAACAATGAAAATGTATACAATGCTTTCTAATGATATTGCCTAATGGAAGCATATACAGTGGTACCAGGGCTGTGTACTTGCGCCAACCCTCTTTGGGATTTTCTTTGCTATGCTCCTGAGGCATGCCTTCAGCACAGCAACAGAGGGAATCTACCTGCACACAAGATCTGACGGCAGGCTTTTCAACCTCGCCCGCCTGAAAGCCAGAACCAAAGTACGCGAGGCTCTAATCAGAGACATGCTGTTCGCAGACGACGCTGCAGTCGCAACCCACACACAGCAGGAGCTTCAGACCCTTATGGACCGCTTCTCCCAGGCATGCAAGGACTTCGGGCTTACCATCAGCCTGAAGAAGACTAACGTCTTGGCGCAAGGCACGGAAGCACCACCAACCATCACCATTGACGACTACGAGCTGGAGGTCGTGAATCAGTTCACGTACCTGGGGTCCACGATCACCAACAACCTCTCCCTTGATACAGAGATCAACAAGAGGATTGGAAAATCAGCCTTCACACTCACTCGCCTCACCACACGAGTGTGGGAGAATCCCAAACTCTCTGTCAAGACGAAGATGGCAGTGTACAACGCCTGCGTCATCAGCACACTGCTCTATGGGAGTGAGACGTGGACAACATACGCCCGGCAGGAAAAGAGACTGAACTCCTTCCACTTGCGCTGCATTCGCCACATCCTGGACATATCCTGGCAGGACAAAGTGCCCAACACAGAAGTTCTGTCCCGCGCCGGCCTTCCCTCCATGTTCACTCTACTCAGACAGTGCAGGCTCCGCTGGCTAGGCCATGTTCACCGTATGGAGGATGGCAGAATCCCCAAAGACGTCCTCTATGGAGAACTGGCAACTGGCAAGAGAGACGTTGGCCGCCCACAGCTGCGTTTTAGAGACGTCTGCAAGAGAGACATGAAGGCCCTGGAGATCAACACAGAGAGCTGGGAGGACCTTGCAACGGACCGCTCCAAATGGAGAGGCACCCTGACCAGACAGCTCAAGGCGGGTGAAGAGAGACTGACTGCTGCAGCAGATGAAAAAAGGACCCGCAGGAAGAACCGCCACAGACCCAGCAGCACGGAGACCACCCACAAGTGCGACCTGTGTGACAGGGACTGCCATTCGCGCATCGGCCTGTTCAGCCACAGGCGGTGCTGTTCCAGCAGAGTAGACGTTTAGGATTCTCTTCCATGGTCATCATAGACCGACGGAGGCCGACGATAGACAGTGGTGCCTCTACTTACGAAATTAATTTGTTCCGGAAGAATTCTCGTAACGTGAAAATTCCGTAAGTAGAGGCACGTTTTACATGTAAATGCCGTTATCCGTTCCAAGCCCCCCAAAATTCAGGCATAAATTTTTTATAAATCGTAAAAACGCATCAAAACATGTAACAAATACATGTTACAATTAGATTACTGCACAATAAACATAAAATGAGAGTTTAAAATGAGAGAAAGAATAATAAAAGCGAAAGAATAATAAAAATTATGTTCATTTACCTTTTAACTGCGATCATCGGCGTCGGCGTCGGCATCACCTTTTGCCTCCTTTGGTTCATGTTCTGTCTCATCAGTGGTTTTTGCCTGACGTTTTGTGAAGAAACGATCCAAGGACGTTTGTTTTTGTCGGCTTGTAACGATCCTTCGAAAATGTGCAAGGCAAACATCATCATAGTGAGCGATAGCCCGACTAGTGAACACTTTTTCCGGGTGATTCGTGGCCAATGGGATACCAGGAAGATGCTAGGCGATAGCCAATGGCAGAGCAGCTACAGGTATGTTTACGTTCGGTAAACTACGGGAGCTGCGAGGAGCGCGTACTTTTTTTGCCTTTCGTATCCTGAAATTTCGTTCGTAAAAAGAGGCAATATTTTCCCGTTGAGGCGTGTCGTAACTTGAAAATTCCGTATGTAGAGACGTTCGTAAGTAGAGGTACCACTGTATAAACTAAAAAGAGTAGGGCCTAACACAGATCCCTGTGGAACTCCATGACTGAGCTTAGAGTTGGAAGACAATGCTTTCTAATGATACTGCCTAACGGAAGCATATATAAACTAAAAAGAGTAGGGCCTAACACAGATCCCTGTGGAACTCCGTGACTGAACTTAGAGTTGGAAGAGAACTCATCATTGATGTGAACAAACTGAAGTCTGTCGGACAAATAAGATCTAAACCACTGCAGCGGAGTTCCATTTAGTCCAACATAGTGTTCTAATCTATCAAGTAGAATGTCATGATCGATAGTATCAAAGGCTGCACTAAGATCTAAAAGGACAAGTACAGAAACGAGTCCATTATCAGATGCGATGAGGAGGTCATTAGTGACCTTAACTAAGGCTGTTTCAGTGCTGTGATGAACTCTGAACCCAGATTGAAACTCTTCAAATAAACCATTTCCCTGCAAGTGGTCAAACGATTGCGCAGCAACAACTCTTTCTAAGATTTTTGAAATGAAAGGGAGATTAGAGATTGGTCGATAGTTAGCCAAAACTCCTGGATCAAGCGTTGGCTTTTTGAGTAGGGGTTTAATTACAGCAATTTTAAAAGTCTGTGGTACATAACCCAAAGTTAAAGAAGAATTAATTATATGAAGAATACGGCTACCAATAATTGGGAAGACTATTTTAAAAAACCTAGTAAGAATAGGGTCTAAAAGACAAGATGAAGGCTTGGATGAGGAGATAATTTTATCTAACTCTAAAAGGTCAATTGGAATAAACTTATCTAAACAGATATCAATTGAAGGAGTTGTAGTAGTTGATGTACTTAAGTTTACAGTGGGAAGAATCTGACAGATTTTATCTCTAATAGATTAAATTTTATGATTGAAAAAGTTCAAAAAGTCTTGACTAGAAAGCTCTGGGGGGATGCGAGGATTGACTGAGTCCTGACTCTTTGTCAGCCTGGCTATAGTGTTGAAAAGAAACCTGGGATTATTCTTATTCTCTTCTATTAATGCAGAGTGGTAACTTGTTCTAGCTTTTCTAAGAGATTTTTTATAAATTAAGAGATGATTTCTCCACGCTAAATAGAAATCATCTACTAAATTAGTAGAATGCCATTTTCTTTCTAATTGACAAGTCTTCTGTTTTAAGGTATGAGTTTCTGTGTTAAACCAAGGGGTTAGAAATCTCTGGTTAGACTTTTTCTTTTTTAAAGGGGCCACCAAATCTAGAGTCTGATGCAGAGAGGCTGTAACACTATCTACCATGCTATCAATTACGGAAGGAGCAGGGTCTCCATCTTTTATTTCTGTTGTGTTGACCCATGGTATAGAGGAGACAATCTGCAAAAATTTGGTAACAACGTCATCTGAAAGACATCTGCTGTAGTAATATTTTTCTTTAGAAGTTAAATAATCAGAAATAGTGAAATCAAAGGTTAACAGTCAATGGTCTGACAGTACAGGATTATGAGGAGACACTACCAGATTTTCTATTTCTATACCATAAGTCAGAACAAGGTCCAATGTGTGGTGAAGATAATGGGTAGAATTTTCTACTTTCTGGGAAAACCCCATTGAGTCTAAAATTGAATTGAATGCCTTATTAAGACAGTCACTATCTACATCAATATGTATATTAAAGTCACCTACTATAATTATTCTATCTGATTTCAGCACTAAATCAGCTAAAAATTCAGCAAATTCGGATAAAAACTCAGAGTAGGCCGAGGGAGGACGGTAAACTATGGCAAAGAAAATTGGGTTCAAGCCATGATAGCAAACATGCCCCACACTGAGGACCAGGCCCTCAAAGGAATTAAAACATGATTTTTGCTTTACATTAACTAGTAATTTAGAAAGGAAAATTGCCACTACTCCACCTCCACGACCAGAACTTCTGGGATTATGATAGTTTAGATAACCAGAGGGAGTTGATTCATTCAAACCAATGTAATCATCTTGCTCTAGGCAAGTCTTTGTGAGGGATATTAAATCGATCTGATGATCAATTAATAGATCATGAACTAGTAGAGATTTGGGAGTTAGAGACCTAATATTTAACAAACCACATTTATTTTTTAAATTGTGAGGAGGAACGGAGGCCAAATTATTAAATTTAGAGACTTGAGGTTTAATTTGAGTTTTACCAACATTTTGTTTAATCACTTTGGAATGTTTATGCATTATATTTTTATTAACTTTGGGGGGAGTAGACAAAGGTTCTCTAAGGGAGAAGACAGGGGCAAAGTTGGGGGGTGGTGGATGAGGAGGAGCTGCAGAAAGACGTGTATTTATCAAGTTGTGTTGTGTTTGTCTTGGATTATAATATTTTGGGTATCAGGAGATGGACACAATCTCTGTGGGGTTATAAATTGAAGATTGATCTAAACAGTGAGGATTATATGGATTAATAGGATTAATATGAGAAGTAGAAACAGAAAAGGGCTGGTTGGCAGATCCAGGAACTTCGGAGTGAGTTAACGCACCAAATTTCAGTCACTGTATTAAAAAACGCTGAATGGAATAGAACAGATTGTCCCTTAAAACGCGTGCACCATGTCTATTTGGATGGATGCCCTCCGGCCTCATAAGTGATGGGCGGTTCCAAAACAGGTTGAAATTGTCAACAAAACCAATGTTAAAAGTAGGACATGTAGAACACAACCAAGTATTAATGACATAACGTTCGGCTCAGGAGACGCACACACACAGGCTCAGAGTAGTTCAAACTGTTTATTAACAACAGGGATGTTTGGGTGCGTGTCTGCGGAATGTTAATGTGTTGGTGGTGGCGTCTGCTTCGGACCCAGAGGCAGGAGACCGTTCAGCCGGCAACCCTATGGGAGAAATTGGACACAGGGTGATGAGCACACACCAACACAGGAGGAGAATAGGCGAGGGAGAGAAGCTTACTTGTTTGGGCAGATGACTGGCGCTTCAAGGATGGAAGCCCGGGAGACAGCCACCTGCAGGGCTCGGTGCAGCAGCGAGGAGAGACGAGGGACGGGGTTGTCCGCCGCCGAGGAATCCACCTGTGCACAGGGGAGCAGACTGGAGAGATGAGGTAAGTGAACTTCTTACCGGTAAAGAGGATGCTGAAGAGAATGTGGTAGAAGTCCATGCAAGGAAAATGAAGTCTACGGCTTCAGGCCGAAGCTCAGGGCGAGGCGGCTTTTATCCTTCGCCGCTGACGAGTAGCAGGTGCGTGAGCAGGTGGCGCCGCTGATGAATGGCACGGCGTGACAGTACTCCCCCCTCTAGCAGCGCCTCCTGGCGATGGCTTATCCGGGTGCGCTCGGTGGAAGTCCGCGATGAGCGATGGGTCCAACACAAACGACGGGGGCACCCACTGTCGATGCTCGGGCCCATAGCCCTCCCAGTCCACCAAGTATTGCAACCCACGACCCCGGCGCCGGGAGTCCAGGATGGAGGAGGCGGACCAGGCCGGATGGCCACCAATCATCCGGGGCGCGGGTTGCGCTGCAGGAGGAGGGCAAAGGGGGTCAGTAACCGCCAGTTTCACCTTCGACACGTGGAAAGTAGGATGAATGCGGAGGGAGGGGGGAATAGCCACGCGCACAGCCACCGGGTTGATGATCCGGGTGATGGGGTAGGGACCCATGAAGCGCTGTGCCAGCTTTCTCCTCTCGCCTTTTAGAGTGACGTCCTGGGTGGAAATGTAAACAAGCTGCCCAACTCTGTACGCCGGGGCAGGTCTCCTACGCCGGTCCGCCACAGTCCTGTTGCGCTCCGCTGTGCGCAATAGCGCATGGCGCGCGGCAGCCCAGGTGGAGCGGAACTGCCTGAGATGGGCCCTAACTGACGGGACAGTTACCTCACTCTCCTGCTCCGGAAACAGCGGGGGGTCGTAACCCAGGGACGCTTTGAAGGGGGACATCCCTGTAGCAGAAGAGCGAGCGGTGTTGTGGGCATATTCAACCCAGGCAAGATGGTTGCTCCAGGACGCGGGTTTGGATCTGGACACACAGCGGAGCGCAGCCTCCAGCTCCTGGTTGGTCCTCTCACACTGCCCGTTGGATTGGGGGTGATGGCCAGAGGAGAGGCTCACCTTGGCTCCGATGGCGTTGCAGAAAGACCTCCAAACCTCAGATGAAAACTGGGGGCCCCGGTCCGAGACCACGTCCACCGGAATCCCATGCAGCCTGACCACGTGTTGGACGAGGAGGTCCGCCGTCTCCAGGGCAGTAGGGAGGCCTCGCAGGGGGACGAAGTGCACGGCCTTGGAGAAGCGGTCCACGATGGTCAGGATGGTGTCATAGGAGTTGGAGATGGGGAGTCCGGTGACGAAATCCAGAGCGATGTGCGACCAGGGCCTGCCAGGGACGGGCAGGGGCTGGAGCAGACCCGCTGGAGGGGCATTTCCCGACTTGCAGGTGGCACAGATTGGGCAAGCCCGGGCGTAGCGGGCTGCATCCCTCCGCAGGCCTGGCCACCAAAAGGACCGTTGGAGGAGATCTATCATCCGGGAGGTGCCAGGGTGACAGGTGAGCTTGGAGGTGTGGAGCCAGTGGATGACCTCTCCTCGGACCGCGGATGGCACGAACAGCCTCCCCTCCGGTCCGCCGCCAGGGTCAGGTTCCACCTCCTGTGCCTTCCGGATCTTGCTCTCAATGTCCCACGAGATGGCTCCCACGACGCACGACCTGGGCAGGATGGAGTGGGGCGCCTCCTCCGACTCCACGGGGGCGAACTGCCTGGAGAGGGCGTCAGGCAGGACGTTCTTAGAGCCAGGCCTGAAGGTGATGGAAAATTGGAACCTGGCGAAGAACAGGGACCAGCGCGCCTGGCGGGCGTTCAGGCGCTTGGCAGACCGTAAGTATTCCAGGTTCTTGTGGTCCGTGAGGACCACAAACGGCAGGCTTGCCCCCTCCAACCAGTGGCGCCACTCCTGCAGGGCGAGCTTGATGGCCAAGAGCTCTCCGTCCCCCACATCATAGTTTCTCTCCGCCGGGGACAAGCGCCGGGAGAAGAAGGCGCACGGTCGCTTGGCGCCATCGTCCGGTGACCGCTGGGACAGCACTGCTCCCACTCCCGTGTCCGAGGCGTCTACCTCTACAATGCACTGCAGCGCGGGGTCGACCTGGCGAAGGACCCGGGAGGAGGAGAATTCCGCCTTCAGCGCCTCAAAGGCGGCAGCGACCTCTTCGGTCCACCGGAACGGGACCTTCGGGGACGTGAGGCGGGTCAGTGGTCCAACGATGGCACTGAAGTTGGGAACAAAGCGGCGGTAGAAATTGGCGAAGCCAACAAATTGCTGCACCTGCTTCCGGGATGCAGGTGTAGGCCATTCCACCACCGCCTTTACCTTCTCTGGGTCGGGGAGCACCTTATCGTGGGCGATGATGAACCCCAGGAAGGACGTACTCCTGGCGTAAAATTCACACTTTTCTGCCTTAACGTACAGACGGTTCTCCAGCAGCCTTTGGAGGACCCGCCTCACGTGGACCTGGTGCTCATCCCTGGACTTGGAGAAGATGAGGATATCGTCCAGGTAGACGAACACGAAAAGGCCAATGAAGTCCCGGAGGACGTCATTAATGAGGCGCTGGAAGACTGCAGGAGCGTTGGTCAACCCGAACGGCATCACCAGATATTCAAAGTGGCCGTTCGGGGTACGGAAGGCCGTTTTCCACTCATCTCCCTCCCGGATCCGGACGAGGTGGTAAGCGCTGCGTAGGTCCAGCTTGGTGAACCAGGTCGCCCCCTGGAGGGAGTGGAAAGCAGTGTCCATGAGAGGCAGGGTGTAACGGTCCCTCTCCGTGATATTATTGAGGGCCCGGTAGTCGATACAAGGGCGGAGGGACCCATCCTTTTTCCCCACGAAGAAGAACCCTGCCCCCACGGGTGACGATGATGGGCGGATAATCCCAGCACTTAATGATTCCTTCAGGTAGGCGTTCATCGTCTCCTTCTCCGGCGCAGACAGGCTGTAAAGGCGACCAGAAGGTAAGGGAGCCCCCTGGCGGAGGTTGATGGCGCAGTCATAGGGCCGATGAGGGGGAAGAGACATAGCTTTCGCTTTGCTGAACACCATACCCAGGTCGTGAAATTCTGGGGGCACCAGAGACAGGTCCGGGGGTGCAGCGTCCGTCGCAGGGGGAGGAGCGGACGGAGAGCAGGCAGCGGACTGAAGGCAGGTGCCCATACAGAACGTACTCCATGCCGAGATCCCAGCTGATTTCCAATCCAGGACCGGATTGTGAAGGCGGAGCCAGGGATACCCCAGGATGACGGGCGACACAGAGTTGGGGAGGACGTAAAAGGTCATCTCCTCCCGGTGGTTTCCCGAGATGATGACCGGTAGGGGAACAGTTTGATGTGTCACTCTCCCGAGGGTGGCACGGGAGAGGTGGATCAGGGAGATGGGAGTGTTGAGTGCCTGGCAGCGGATGCCCAATCGGGTTGCCAGGCTTTGTGAAATGAAGCTGCCTTCTGCGCCCGAATCCACCAGTGCGTGGGTGAGGTGCCCAGTAGGGTTATGGCAGAAACGGATGGGCAGCTTCAATTGAGTAAGAGATCCTAACCGATTGACATCCGCGAGGCTTCCAACAGTGACTCGCGGACCCCACCGACTGGCTTTCCGTGGACAACGCTCCACGGTGTGTTGGTCGCCTCCGCAATACATGCAGAGGCCCAACTCACGGCGGCGTTGTTTCTCCACAGGGGAAAGTTTAGTCCAGCCCGTCACCATCGGCTCCGACTCCTCGGGGCGCGATGCTGGCGGCGCCGCCAGGGGGCGAGCTTGGAACAGGTGCGGCGAGGCTCCACGAGGGCGAGAAGAAGAAGACCTCCGCCCCGAGGAGCGCTCGCGCAGCCTGTTATCCAAACTTATCACTAAGGATGTCAGCTCCGCTAGCGTCCCAGGGATATCCCGACCAGCCAGTTCATCCCTCAGATCACTATTGAGGCTGCGGAGGAACAGGCCACAGAGGGAGCGTTCCTCCCAGCCCAATTCCTCCGCCGCTACCCGGAAGTCGACCGAGTGGTCCGCTGCCGACCGGCTTCCCTGCTGAAGAGCGAGAAGCCGATCGACCTGGACCGTTTCGGTTTGTGAGTGGTCAAAGACCTCCAGAAAGCGCCTCACGAATTGGTCATAGGTGAGGGTGGCATAACTGGGCCTCGCCATTACGGCGTAGGTCCAGGTTAACGCACGCCCCTCCAGAAGATTCCCTATGTAACCAATTCGACTGTGATCCGAGGGAAAATCTCCGGGCACACGGTGGAACACGGACTCACACTGCATAATAAACCCCCGCGCTCCGCCGAGCTTACCGCTAAAGCGGGCGGGGGTCGGAATCGGCGTGAGCCGAACCGGTGCCACTGGAGCCGGCTGGACGGCCGCTGGAACAGCAGGAGCCGCGCCACCCTGGCCAGTCGGGAGGAACGGCTGTTGGGGATCCAAGCGGTTCAATCGGTTAGTCAGTTCTAATAATTGATTAAGAACCACCTGTTGCTGATAAACAATCTGATCCACCCGAGCCTCGAGGATGGTAAACCGGTGTGCGAGCCCGCCGTCCGCCGAGCCGCTCTGCTGAAGCCGTACTGACATAACGTTCGGCTCAGGAGACGCACACACACAGGCTCAGAGTAGTTCAAACTGTTTATTAACAACAGGGATGTTTGGGTGCGTGTCTGCGGAATGTTAATGTGTTGGTGGTGGCGTCTGCTTCGGACCCAGAGGCAGGAGACCGTTCAGCCGGCAACCCTATGGGAGAAATTGGACACAGGGTGATGAGCACACACCAACACAGGAGGAGAATAGGCGAGGGAGAGAAGCTTACTTGTTTGGGCAGATGACTGGCGCTTCAAGGATGGAAGCCCGGGAGACAGCCACCTGCAGGGCTCGGTGCAGCAGCGAGGAGAGACGAGGGACGGGGTTGTCCGCCGCCGAGGAATCCACCTGTGCACAGGGGAGCAGACTGGAGAGATGAGGTAAGTGAACTTCTTACCGGTAAAGAGGATGCTGAAGAGAATGTGGTAGAAGTCCATGCAAGGAAAATGAAGTCTACGGCTTCAGGCCGAAGCTCAGGGCGAGGCGGCTTTTATCCTTCGCCGCTGACGAGTAGCAGGTGCGTGAGCAGGTGGCGCCGCTGATGAATGGCGCGGCGTGACAATTAAGACTGAGAGTTCTGCTAAAATAATTGCAACCACGTCTGAAAGGTGCCAAAGGCCCAGAGATAAACGCACGTCTGCCACAGTTCATAAGAGTTTGATTGCTGGGGTCTTTCTGCAACTGTGGGGGTTCTCCCTACAGTTGATAGTGCTATGAGATGACTGTTGTTGTGAAATGGCGCTATATAAATAAAGTTGAATTGAATTGAATTGAATTGAATTGAAGAGTGGACAGAAGGCTCCTGAAGTCACTCTTTAAGATCTCCAATGCTTCATCAGGGATGTTGTTGCATCCAACATGTACTATAACAGTTTTAGCATGGGGGAATTATCTTGGTTTCATTTTTTTACATCACAAAAACCTGGCATTTGAATAGGGGTGTGTTCACTTTAAATGGGGAAGTCTATGTTGTGGAACATCGGGGAACTTGCTGGTGCTTCTTCTTTTTTCTTCTTCTTCTTCTTTTAGATTTGATTGGCGGTTGGCAAGCAGCTTACAGGTGCATTACCGCCACTGACTTGATTATCATCATGCTATATCTTTGTGCAAGGAGTTCTTAGAGGAGTTCTGAACAACTCCTTGTGTGTGAAAAAATTATCCGTCCTTGGACTGTGTCCTCTCGGCGGTGAGTTTCTGCAACTGGGGAGTGCTATTAAATGGGGAGTGTTTAAAGATTTTTATTCAAAAAAGAAGCATTTCAACAGTGTGTGGTTTCAGTCTGCTCCTCTTGTGGCTTACTACCTCTCCAGCTTTGGAGAAGACCTGCTCACATAGCACTGATGTTTCTGGCATGTGGAGATACTTTTTTGCCATCTTGTAAAGGTTTGGGTATATGGTTTTGTGTGTTGTCCAGTAACAGAGTGGGTCTTCTCCACTGGAGAGGTTGAACTTCCACTGTGGCATCTGCTGTTGCACTTTGAGAGTGCTGTGTTTCACCTAAACAAAAAGAAAAACAAATGTAATTTCCAATCTTTTATAATAAGAAAATGATGCTTAAAGTAATAACATAACACAAACCAACTCTGCTATCCAAAAGATCCCACAAGTTGACTTCTGCTGAAGGCCCAGGTTCTTCCTCTGCTGCTGCCTGATGGAGTTGATAGCATTTTCATACATGTGGCTAAAGAGGTTTGGAAAACACCATAATAATATGGAATAATAAATGGTTACCTGTTATGTTGATGGCATTGTCCTTTCCATCCTCATGGTTGCAGCGCATTCAGCAGTCAATTTTGACATGGCCTCTTGTGTACGTGTTGCCAGAACCTAATGTTTTAAATCGTGGGTCCAAAAATGAGCTTGCTCCTCCATGTCCCTCCCTAACTACACTTACACACACACACACACACACTCACTGACTCATGCAAACACACCTTACACTCTCAAAAAATGAAACTCTGTCAACCACACAAACAACTCTCTTATCTATCTACAGTGGTGTGAAAAAGTGTTTGTTTCTTCATGATCTGCATTTTTATAGTATAGAGAAGTATTGTCATGATCAGGAGAGCACGCGCCCTCCTCCCTTCCTGCAAGAGGCTCCCTGGCCCCACAGGTAATCATCATTCTTGCGCCTGCCATCTCTGCCTTGCCAGCCCTTATAAGGACCAATCTGTGAATGTTTCAGCACTGGCTCGCTGGGTATACTGCCTCCTCAACAAGCAAGTGTGTTTGTATTAATACTTTGAGGATACAGTGTTTAATTCCTCTCCTTTTCCTCTTCTCAGGTTGCTGCCATCTGTGCGGTGTGTCTCCAGGGATCATTGTGCGCTCACCTGCTCCATCATCCTCATCTCCGCTTCAGCTGCCTATCTCCACCCGGTCAGACACCTAACCCAGCTCCACTCCTTTCCTACTCCCTGCCAGCTTCTTCCCGCTAGTTCGTCTATTCCTGCTGGGTCTCTTTGTTGGGTTCTCTGCTCAGCTCCCATAAGTGGTAATTTGTCTTCCACCTTTCCCGGCCTCTCTTCTCCTATTAACCAGCTCTTGTCTCCTCCCTAGGCTTAATCCTCCTCTGGCGAGTGGCGTCTTTCCCAAACTGTGCTTTCTCTTTTGGATTAATAAATTGGTTAAATGTAGCTTCTCTGTGTCGTGTGTGTTTTCTCTGGTGTGGCACCCTGCACGTGAGCTGACCATTCTTTCATCATTTTCATCATAACAAGTATAGGCAACATGGAGACCTTTAGGAGAGATGGCAGTGGACTATGTACAGTGGTGTGAAAAAGTGTTTGCCCCCTTCCTGATTTCTCTTTTTTTTTGTATGTTTGTAGCACTTAAATGTTTCAGATCATCAAACAAATTTAAATATTAGACAAAGACAACACAAGTAAACACAAAATACAGTTAATAAATGAAAGTGTTTAATATTAAAGGGAAAAAATCCAAACCTACATGGCCCTGTGTGAAAAAGTGATTGCCCCCTAAACCTAATAACTGGTTGGACCACCCTTAGTAGCAACAGCTGCAATCAAGTGTTTGTGATAACTGGCAATGAGTCTTTTACAGCACTGTGGAGGAATTTTTGCCCACTCATCTTTGCAGAATTGTTGTAATTCGGCCACACTGGAGACTTTTCAAGCATGAACCATTATCGAGCATGAACCACCTTTTTAAGGTCATGCCACAGCATCTCAGTCAAATTCAGGTCAGAATTTTGACTAGGCCACTCCAAAGTCTTCATTTTGTTTTTCTTAAGCCATTCAGAGGTGGACTTGCTGGTGTGTTTTGGATCATTGTCCTGCTGCAGAACCCAAGTGTGCTTCAGCTTGAGGTCACGAACAGATGGCCAGACATTCTCCTTCAGGATTTTTTGTTAGACAGCAGAATTCATGGTTCCATATACCACAGCAAGTCTTCCAGGTCCTGAAGCAGCAAAACAGCCCCAGACCATCACACTACTGCTGCCATAAATTACTGTTGGTATGATGTTCCTTTTCTGAAATGCTGTTACTTTTACGCCAGATGTAATGGGAGACACACCTTCCAAAAAGTTCAACTTTTGTCTCGTCAGTTCACAGTATTTTCCCAAAAGTCTTGGGGATCATCAAGATGTTTTCTGGCTAAACTGAGATGAGCCTTTATGTTCTTTTTGCTCAGCAGTGGTTTTCGTCTTGGAACTCTTCAATGCAGGCCATTTTCGCCCAGTCTCTTTTTTATGGTGGAGTCATGATAATGACTTTGTGGTGCACAGGCATGCTGAAGATGCTCCTGTGCATGGATTTCCTACGTCTCACTCGAGAATACATGTCCATATTTTGAGGCAAGTGAGGCCTGCAATTCTCTGGATGTTGTTGTGGTGTCTTTTTGTGACCTCTTGGATGAGTTATTGCTGCGCTCTTGGGGTAATTTTGGTTGGCCTGCCACTCCTGGGAAGGTTCACCACTGCTCCATGTTTTTGCCATTTGTGGATAATGGCTCTCACTGTGGTTCACTGGAGTCCCAAAGCTTTAGAAATGGTTTTATAACCTTTTCCAGACTGATAGATCTCAGTTATTCTGTTTCTCATTTGTTCCTGAATTTTTTTGGATCGCAGCATGATGTCTAGCTTTTGAGGATCTTTTGGTCTGCTTGACTTTGTCAGGCAGGTCCTATTTAACTGATTTCTTGATTGAGAACAGGTGTGGCAGTAATCGGGCCTGGGTGTGGTTAGAGAAATTGAATTAAGCTTTCCAAAGATGTGATAAACCACAGTTAATTTATGTTTTAACAGGGGAGGGGATCATTTTTTCACACAGGGCCATGTAAGTTTTAATTTTTTTGCCCTTAATAATAAACACCTTCATTTAAAAACTGTATTTTGTTTTTATTTGTGTTATCTTTGTCTAATATTTAAATTTGTTTGGTGATCTGAAACATTTAAGTATGACAAACATACAAAAAATGAGAAATCAGGAAGGGGCAAACACTTTTTCATAGCACTGTACATAGTCCACTGTCATCTCTCCTAAAAATTTCCATGTTGCCTATACTTCTCTATACTATAAAAATGCAGATCATGATGAATAGTCTATAAATATAACAGAAAATATGGTATCTTTGCTCATTTTATTTTTGATTTTTACTTTCTGAGAAAAACCTCACAAATTTATGAGAGTAAAGTGTTGAATGTCCAAAAACAGCCATAAATTAGCACTAGACACACATTAAGAAAACAAAGTTTAAAGGGGAAATTTATTGATTTTTTTAATTAGGCCAAGTTTGATATGTTTACACAGGAAATTATATCATTTCCAAGAATATCAACATTTTTTGCAATAAATTGTGATCCAGAGAAAGGAAAAAAGTCAGCAAAAGTGATGGTTTCAGATGATCGAAAATCACTGGGAATGTTGGCCTGAAATGCATGACGTCAGGAGCTGAACAATGAATTAATTATTAGTCTTGTTACAATCTGAAAATGATGAGACCGCATTCATATTTTGAGGAAAACAGAGGAAAGCGTTCTCGATCTGAGTTTCAAAGTGGATACCAACAAAGAGGAAGATGAAGGTGAAGAGAGTGATTTAGCAGACAGCGATAATGATGACGGAGATTTTGGAGATTTTGACCCTGAAGCCGATGATGAAAACCAAGCTAGTGCTAACGCAGTGGCTGCAGTCCCTGACTCCCTGCAGCTTACCTGCATGAACCAGGTCTAAGACAGCCAGATGGTGAGTTTGTGGGGGAGCTAGGTGTTAGACTTCTCCACCCAGAGAGTATGGTCCATGAGAAGAGAGGTCGCCGGGGTGTCCAGACGGAGCAACAAGGGTTGGGCACCCCCCGGGGAGAAAAGGAGATGCTAGGCCGCTGGGAGAAGGAAGTAGTGCGGCACCAGCATAATGTTATGTTAATGCACCACACGGGCTTTGTCATGTAACAGTTAGGATGTCGGAGCCCCAGGCCACTATGCAAATGATTAAAGGTATATAAGTGAGATGCACTGTGGCCTTGGAGCTCTAATGTGATCTTGACTTGTTAGAGAGAATAAAGTCTGTGCTCATTCAACTCGTTGCCTCGCCTTGTTCATTCTCTCTACAAATTCCTCTTTAATCAGTCCCGGAGGTTTTTTTCACCATCCAGCTGCTCCCTGTTAGCCGTTAGCTCCGGTTCTCCTGCCTGGCTGCTGCTCCCTGTTAGCCATTAGCTCCCCTCCTGCCCGGTTGCTCCTCCCTCATTGTCCTGCTGCCACCAGTGGTTGAAGCAGCTTTTAAACGTGCATCAAACCGATGTCCGAGTCCACCAGTGGTCCCAACGCTAGTGCTACAGTATTCCGGAATCCCGTAGCACATGTGTACGTGATCAGCTTGGAGACCAGAGTCCACCAGCTGCTACGCTTGTAAGTGCGGGATCCCGGAGGCGCCCACAGAGGAATGGGAGGCATACAGTCGGAAGGCCGAACCAGAGAGAGACAGGGGGATGAAGGCACCAAGACCACCACCCAACCGTTTTGCATTCGTTTGACTTGGTTCGGTGAAGGGGTTTGGGGGGGGGACACAAAACCCCCCGGGGCGCTCCATTCCATCCCCTCCAGGGAGGATGGAGGAGAAGACATTTAATCCCCAAGATCCCTCCAGAGGAGGGAGGCAAGTTGGGTAACTGGGGGGGGGGGGGCAATGGCCGGGGCAAGGCCACACACGCTGTGCTGAGGTCGTCGTTCCACGGTGACAGGTGGGTGTATCGGACTGCCGGCCCCCTGTGAACTGCCCAGCAGGCACCCATCAGCTTCCAGAGCCAGCTCACTTTGGCAGACGTCAGCGGCATGTATATGTACAGCTGAATTACTCCTATGTTTTGACTAGCCATTGTTTAGCGAAGCAGTCTTCAGTGTTCTCAGGTCAGAGGGGAGCCCTCCAACTGGCCTTGCAGCATACACTACTGGTGGGTGGGAGTATGGGTGAAGCTAATTAAAATATTCATAGATCCACACATACTTAAGTAGGTGGAACATGTAGAAGCTCTTTCCAAGCAATTCTAAGGCAATGAAAGTATTTTTTTGTGGATTAAAAAGTGACAATATACTATTTTGGGCAATACACATTTGTTTTTGAGGTAGTTTTAGAGCCACCAGAGTGTGTCTTTAAAAGATACTTATACAAGAACTTTGTAACAACTTCAAAATACAACTAAATGTGGAAAAGTATGCTAAAGCATTATACTATAACTTTCCAATGACTGATCAACCAGAAAACCCTCCCACATCCTACATCCCGCAGCACTGAACTGTCAATCTGTTTTAGCTAAAAACATTCAGGATATTTAATACATATACTGTATTGCTGTGGGCAACACAGTCATACAGTCATAAGGACACTGTGCATCAGTGTAGAACCTATACAGTGGTACCTCTACTTACGAATTTAATTCGTTCCGGAAGAATTCTCGTAACGTGAAAAATTCGTAAGTAGAGGCGCGTTTTACATGTAAATGCCGTAATCCGTTCCAAGCCCCCAAAATTCGGGCATAAATTTTTTATAAATCGTAAAAACGCATCAAAACATGTAACAAATACATGTTACAATTAGATTACTGCACAATAAACATAAAATGAGAGTTTAAAATGAGAGAAAGAATAATAAAAGAGAATAATAAAAGAGAAAGAATAATAAAAATTATGTTCATTTACCCTTTAACTGCTATCGTCGTCGACGTCGTCACCTTTTGCCTTCTTTGGTTCATGTTCTGATCCAAGGACGTTTGCTTTTGTCGGCTTGTAAGTGCTTCGTTTTGTTTTAATACCGTGCTGATCGTTGATGTATTACGGCCATATTCTTTGGCGAGATCAACCAAACGCATAAAGTTTTGGAAAAAAAAAAAAACTTCGTGGCCAATGGGATACCAGGAAGATGCTAGGCGATAGCCAATGGCAGAGCAGCTACAGGTATGTTTACGTTCGGTAAACTATGGAAGCTGCGAGGAGCGTGTACTTTTTTGCCTTTCGTATCCTGAAATTTCGTTCGTAACTAGAGGCAATATTTTCCCGTTGAGGCGTCTCGTAACCTGAAAATTCCGTATGTAGAGACGTTCGTAAGTAGAGGTACCACTGTAGTATAATCTCTTGGGTCTGTGATAGACCACATCAAATTAACAAAATTAAGAGCCACCTTTTAAAGAGCCACACAGTGGATCACTGCCCTCATTTCCATAGGCTGACAGTCCTCAGTACCTGTCACCACCATTTATACCAGCTGCCGGCTATTCGGAGGGCAGCCAGGATCTAGGTGAAGCTAAGACTACTTTGGAAGTGGGGAGCTGTTGGTAAATGGCGCTGTTCTTTCCTGGGAATCTACCTTATTCTGTTCCTTAGATTCTGGGAGTTTCTTTCCCTTGCCTGTAGCTGGAAATTTAAGATCATCCCGTCTCTGTCCCATCATCAGTCTTCCCTCTGGCCCAGTTTACAGTTGCAGAGGGTCCTGTTCTAGTCCACACTTTGGCCAATGGACAGTCAGGCCATAGTCCAGATGGGGCTGGTGAATGCCACAAACAAAACATTTGTTTAATGATATTATTGTAATGTGTTGTATGTCTTTTAAATGGACCATGAGTCTTTCAATAAAGGTGATGATGATAATGAAGATGATGATTGTATAGTCTGAGCTAGACTTCTTTTTTGTGACTGTAATCTGGTTGAGGGACTCAGCCACTCTTCAAGAGACCAGCAATCAACTAGGAACCTGGCTTAGAGAGATAGACAAGTCAGGGTTGCCAGGAAAATTCAAGGCTTGGATTTACCAGCATGGCATCCTACCACGACTTCTCTGGCCACTGCTTGTCTATGACGTTCCACTGAGCACCATTGAAGGCTTTGAGAAGAAGATCAGCCACTTCTTGCATAGGTGGTTGGGCTTGCCTCGCAGCCTCAGCAGCATCGCCTTATATGGGAGAAACAAGCTACAACTCCTCTTCAGTAGTCTGTCAGAGGAGTTCATAGTTTCCCGGGCAAGAGAAGTGATGCTGTACAGAGACTCTAGTGACATCAAAGTCTCATCAGCTGATATTCAGGTGAAGACGGGCAGGAAATTCAAAGCCCATGAAGTTGTTGAACACGCTGAGGCACGGTTGCAGTTTAAAGAGTTGGTGGGGACAGTTGCAGCATGGCAGGCAGGCCTCAGGAGTAGCCCAAGATCTCAGTACAGCAAGGCCCAGGGAAAGGAAAGACATTGGTTGGTCCAGGATGAAATCAGAGTGGGAGTGGAGGAAACACAAACCAGCAGGATGTCACGCCGCGCCATTCATCAGTGGCGCCACCTGCTCACGCACCTGACAATCATCAGCGGCGAGGGATAAAGGCCGTCTCGCCCAGAGGCTCGGCCTGAAGCCGTCAGACTTCGTCCCTCACCGTTGTGAGCTACTTCTCTCTTCAGCAAGTATTATTTGGGTAAGAACCCTTACCTCTCTTTCCCAGTCTGCTCCCCTGTGCACAGGTGGATTCCCCGGTGGTGGACATCTCCACTCCATCGCCCATTCCTCGCTGCTGTACGGAGCTCTCCAGGTGGCTGTCTTCCGGGCTTCGCCCCCTTGTTGTGCCAGCTATCCTGACAATCCAAGTAAGTCCTTCTCTCGCCATAAATCCCTCCTGTGTTGGTGTATGCCCGTCACCCTCTCCCTGTGCTTTCTCCATAGGGTTGCTCGGCTGAACGGTCACCTGCCTCTGTGCCTGAAGCAGACGCCATCACCAACACATTTACATCCCGCAGACACGCACTCATTCACTCCTGCTGTTAATAAACTCTTTGAACTACTCTAAGCCTGTGTGTGTGCGTCTCCTGAGCCGTGCGTTATGTCAGTACGGCTTCAGCAGAGCGGCTCGGCGGACGGCGGGCTCGCACACCGGCTTACCACTCTCGAGGCTAGAGTGGATCAAATAGCTTATCAACAGCAGGTTATCCTGAATCAATTATTAACTATCACTGGCCGATTGGACCGCCTGGACCCCCAGCAGCCGTTCCCCCCGGCTCCTCAGGGTGGCGCAGCTCCTGCTGTTCCGGTGGCCGTCCAGCCAGCTCCGGTGGCACCGGCCCGACTCACACCAATTCCGACCCCCGCTTGCTTTAGCGGAAAGCTCGGCGGAGCGCGGGGGTTTGTGATGCAGTGCGAGTCCGTGTTTGACCGTGTGCCTGGAGACTTCCCCTCAGATCACAGCCGAATCGGCTATATAGGGAATCTCCTGGAGGGGCGCACTTTAACTTGGGCCTATGCTATTATGGCGAGACCCAGTTATGCCACCCTCACCTATGCCGAGTTCGTGAGGCGCTTCCTAGAGGTGTTCGATCATTCTCGTTCCGAGGCAGTCCAGGTTGATCGGCTTCTCACTCTCCAGCAGGGAAACCGGTCGGCCGCGGATTATGCCATCGAATACCGGGTAGCGGCGGAGGAATTGGGCTGGGAGGAGCGCTCCCTCTGTGGCCTGTTCCTCCGCAGCCTCAATAGTGATCTGAGGGATGAACTGGCTGGACGGGATATCCCCGGAACGTTAGCGGAGCTAACCTCACTGGCAATCAGCTTGGACAACAGGCTGTGCAAGCGCTCCTCAGGACGGAAGCCGTCTGCTTCTCGCCCTCGGGGAGCCCCGCTACGCCTGCCCCAAGCTCGCCCCCTGGCGACGCCGCCACCATCGTGCCCCGAGGAGTCAGAGCCGATGGTGACGGGCTGGGCAAAGCTCTCCCCGGCAGAGAAACAGCGCCGCCGTGAGTTGGGTCTCTGCATGTATTGCGGAGACAGTCAACACACGGTAGAGCTTTGCCCACAAAAGCCAAACGGCGGGGTCCGCGAGTCACTGTAGGGGGCCTCGCGGACGTCAATCGGTAAAGTCCCCTCACCCAATTAAAGCTGCCCATCCGTTTCTGCCACAATCCCACTGGGCACCTCACCCACGCACTGGTGGATTCGGGCGCAGAGGGCAGCTTCATTTCACAAGGCCTGGCAACCCGATTGGGCATCCGCTGTCAGGCATTAAAACACCCCATCTCCCTGGTCCATCTCTCTCGTGCCTCCCTTGGGAGAGTTTCTCACCAAACCATGCCTGTCCCAGTCATCATCTCAGGGAACCACCGGGAGGAGATGGTATTTTACGTCCTGCCCAACTCTGTGTCGCCCGTCATCCTGGGGTATCCCTGGCTACGCCTCCACAACCCTGTCCTGGACTGGAGGTCAGCTGGGGTATCGGCGTGGAGTACCTTCTGTATGGGCACCTGCCTTCAGTCCGCTGCCTGCTCCCCGTCCGCGGCTCCCCCTGTGGCGGATACAGCACCTCCGGACCTGTCGCTGGTGCCTCCAGAATTTCACGACCTGGGTATGGTATTTAGTAAATCGAAAGCTATGTCTCTTCCCCCGCATCGACCCTATGACTGTGCTATC
This sequence comes from Pholidichthys leucotaenia, assembly GCA_020510985.1. NCBI lineage: Eukaryota > Metazoa > Chordata > Actinopteri > Cichliformes > Pholidichthyidae > Pholidichthys > Pholidichthys leucotaenia. The sequence goes on along the minus strand of CM035840.1, from coordinate 274,935,122 downwards.
AACCTCCGCCAGGGGCCCCCCTGCCTTCTGGTCGGCTCTACAGCCTGTCGGCACCGGAGAAGGAGACCATGAATACTTACCTGAAGGAATCACTGAGCGCTGGGATTATTCGCCCATCGTCGTCACCCGTGGGGGCAGGGTTTTTCTTTGTTGGGAAAAAGGACGGATCCCTCCGCCCCTGCATAGACTACCGAGCGCTAAATGACATCACTGAGAGGGACCGTTACACCCTGCCCCTCATGGACACTGCCTTTCACTCCCTCCAGGGGGCGACCTGGTTTACCAAGCTGGATTTACGCAGCGCTTACCACCTCGTCCGGATCCGGGAGGGAGATGAATGGAGAACAGCCTTCCGTACCCCGAACGGCCACTTTGAGTATCTTGTCATGCCGTTCGGGTTGACCAACGCTCCTGCTGTCTTTCAGTGCCTCATTAATGACGTCCTCCGGGATTTCATCGGCCTCTTCGTGTTCGTCTACCTGGACGACATTCTTATCTTCTCCAGGTCCAGGGACGAGCACCAGGTCCATGTGAGGCGGGTCCTCCAAAGACTGCTGGAGAATCGTCTGTACGTGAAGGCTGAGAAATGTGAATTCTACGCTAGGACCACATCCTTCCTGGGATTCATCATCGCTCAAGACCAGGTGCTCCCAGACCCAGAGAAGGTGAAGGCGGTGGTGGAGTGGCCTACTCCCGCATCCCGGAAGCAGGTGCAACAATTTGTTGGCTTCGCCAATTTTTACCGCCGCTTTGTCCCAAATTTCAGCTCAATCGTCGGACCGCTGACCCGCCTCACGTCCCCGAAGGTCCCGTTCCGGTGGACTGAAGAGGTCGCTGCTGCCTTTAAGGCACTGAAGGTGGAGTTCTCCTCCTCCCGGGTCCTTCGCCAGGTCGACCCCGCGCTGCAGTGCATTGTGGAGGTGGACGCATCGGACACGGGAGTGGGAGCAGTATTATCCCAGCGGTCACCTGACGATGGCGCCAAACAACCTTGCGCCTTCTTCTCCCGGCGCCTGTCCCCGGCGGAGAGGAACTACGATGTGGGGGACAGAGAGCTCCTGGCCATCAAACTCGCCTTACAGGAGTGGCGCCACTGGCTAGAGGGGGCGGACCTGCCGTTTGTGGTCCTGACGGACCATAAGAACTTAGAATACCTACGATCTGCCAAGCGCCTGAATGCCCGCCAGGCGCGCTGGTCTTTGTTCTTCGCCAGGTTCCGCTTTTCAATCACCTTCAGGCCAGGCTCCAAAAACGGCCTGCCTGATGCCCTCTCTAGGCAGTTCACCCCCGTGGAGGCTGAGGAGACGCCCCACACTATCCTGCCCAGGTTGTGCGTCGTGGGAGCCATCTCTTGGGACACTGAAGACAAGATCCGGAAGGCGCAGGAGGTGGAACCTGATCCTGGCGGCGGACCAGAGGGAAGACTGTTCGTCCCATCTGCGGTCCGAGGAGAGGTCATCCACTGGCTCCACACCTCCCGGCTCACCTGTCATCCCGGCACCTCTCGGATGATCAGCCTCCTCCAATGGTCCTTTTGGTGGCCAGGCCTGCGGAGGGATGCAGCCCGCTACGCCCGGGCTTGCCCAATCTGTGCCACCAGCAAGTCGGGAAATGCCCCTCCAGCGGGTCTGCTCCAGCCTCTGCCCATCCCCGGCAGGCCCTGGTCGCACATCGCACTGGATTTCGTCACCGGACTCCCCGTTTCCAACTCCTTTGACACCGTTCTGACCATCGTGGACCGTTTCTCCAAGGCGGCACACTTCGTCCCCCTGCGAGGTCTCCCTACCGCCCTGGAGACGGCGGGCCTCCTCGTCCAACACGTGGTCAGGCTGCACGGGATTCCGGTGGACGTGGTCTCAGACCGGGGCCCCCAATTTTCATCCGAGGTTTGGAGATCCTTTTGTAACGCCATTGGAGCCAAGGTGAGCCTCTCCTCCGGCCATCACCCCCAGTCTAACGGGCAGTGTGAGAGGACCAATCAGGAGCTGGAGGCTGCGCTCTGCTGTGTTACCAGATCCAAGCCGACGTCCTGGAGCAACCATCTCGCCTGGGTGGAGTATGCCCACAACACCGCCCGCTCTTCTGCAACGGGGATGTCCCCCTTCAAGGCGTCCCTGGGTTACGACCCCCCGCTGTTTCCAGCGCAGGAGAGCGAGGTAACTGTCCCCTCTGTTAGGGCGCACCTTAGGCAGTTCCGCTCCACCTGGGCTGCCGCGCGTCATGCGCTTTTACGCACAGCGGAGCGCAACAGGACCGTGGCGGACCGGCACAGACGACCTGCCCCGGCGTACAGAGTTGGGCAACTCGTGTATGTGTCTACCCAGGACGTCACATTAAAAGGCGAGAGGAGGAAGCTGGCACAGCGGTTCATGGGTCCCTTTCCCATCACCCGGATCATCAACCCGGTGGCTGTGCGCGTGGCTATTCCCCCCTCCCTCCGCATCCATCCCACTTTCCACGTGTCGAAGGTGAAACTGGCAGTCACCGACCCCCTTTGCCCTCCTCCTGCAGCGCAACCCGCGCCCCGGATGATTGGTGGCCACCCGGCCTGGTCCGTCTCCTCCATCCTGGACTCCCAGCGCCAAGGTCGTGGGTTGCAATACTTGGTGGACTGGGAGGGCTATGGGCCCGAGCATCGACAATGGGTGCCCCCGTCGTTTGTGTTGGACCCATCGCTCATCGCGGACTTCCACCGAGCGCACCCGGATAAGCCATCGCCAGGAGGCGCTGCTAGAGGGGGGAGTACTGTCACGCCGCGCCATTCATCAGCGGCGCCACCTGCTCACGCACCTGACAATCATCAGCGGCGAGGGATAAAGGCCGTCTCGCCCGGAGGCTCGGCCTGAAGCCGTCAGACTTCGTCCCTCACCGTTGTGAGCTACTTCTCTCTTCAGCAAGTATTATTTGGGTAAGAACCCTTACCTCTCTTTCCCAGTCTGCTCCCCTGTGCACAGGTGGATTCCCCGGCGGCGGACATCTCCACTCCATCGCCCATTCCTCGCTGCTGTACGGAGCTCTCCAAGTGGCTGTCTTCCGGGCTTCGCCCCCTTGTTGTGCCAGCTATCCTGACAATCCAAGTAAGTCCTTCTCTCGCCATAAATCCCTCCTGTGTTGGTGTATGCTCGTCACCCTCTCCCTGTGCTCTCTCCATAGGGTTGCTCGGCTGAACGGTCACCTGCCTCTGTGCCTGAAGCAGACGCCATCACCAACACATTTACATCCCGCAGACACGCACTCATTCACTCCTGCTGTTAATAAACTCTTTGAACTACTCTAAGCCTGTGTGTGTGCATCTCCTGAGCCGTGCGTTATGTCACAGGATAGTTGGAATGTGCCAGCAGGGGGCATGGACCAGGTGGGAGGAGGCAATGTAACGTAAAGTCTCCTGGTCAGAGCTCTGGAGAGCGGAGCCACATCGGATCAAATTCTTGATCCAGTCGTTGTATGATGTCCTTCCAATTCCATCCAACCTTTTCTCCTGGGGCCTGATAGAAGCCCCTTCATGCTCTCTATGCCAGCAAAGAGGTTCCCTAGAACATATCTTAAGTAGCTGCCCGAGAGCCCTGAGTGAGGGGCGCTATCGGTGGAGGCATGACCAGGTACTGAAGGCTGTAGCAGAGTCCATCAGTGCAGGGATCTCTTTCAGCAGGCAGCAACACCCATCAAAGCATGCCATACCCTTCATTAAAGCTGGTGAGAAGCCACAGCATTGCACAAACCCACTGGGGGGGGGGGGGCCTTCTGGCAGCAGCCCGAGACTGGCAACTGAAGGTCGACTTGAGAAGACAGCTGAGATTCCCTGACAACATCATAATGACCACACTTAGACCAAACATGGTTCTTGTGTCAGAATGTTCCAAGCAGGTGGTCTTGTTGGAATTGACTGTGCCCTGGGAAGACCGAATGGAAGAGGCCTTTGAAAGGAAGAGGGCCAAGTATGGGGAGCTTGTCAGTGATTGCCATAGCAGGGGATGGAAGACCTGGCTCTACCCCATAGAGGTTTGCTGTCGAGGTTTTGCCAGTCAGTCACTCTGCAGGGCCCTCAAGCAGTTGGGGATCAGGGGGAGACTCAACAAGAAAGCCATCAAGAACATCACTGATGTTGCCAAAAGAGCGTCACGATGGCTGTGGATCAGAAGGAGTGATCCGTAGACGTCTCAAGCCACCTAGACACAAGTCGGGGTTTGATCAACCCTGGCTGGGTCTCCTGTGAGAAGGTGTATGATGTACAATGACCCGAAACACCCGATGACCACAGGTTACATCACTGATGATGTGTCTAGGCAGCACGGTAAGGTATGTGTTAAAATCTGGTGGAAGAATATGGAACATTCATCACTCAATGAACTTTGTCCTTAACATTACAATTTGTTCAGTTTGCTAAGGATGACAGGTCACAGAGGAGGACTGGCTACCGTGTATAAAACAAAACTCCTGCTGTCTGGTGCGCAGTGAGTCTTATTTTTCATTTGAACATCAAACTGTGAAAATAGGATGGTAAAACTCTTTTCATGTCTTTTTAATTTACCATCCATCTGGGCCTAATAACTTATTTTACATGATTTAGTCTGTCATGTATGATCAAGCTCTCTAACGTGATTCTTTGAGATTTTAACATTCATAACGACGATGCTTCTGACAGATCTGTTTCTCATTTTTTAAGTATTACTGAATCCTTTAATTTGGTGCAGCACATATGGGGTCCTACGCACATCAGAGGACATTTGCTAGATTTGGTTCTTTTTATTGTTTAAATGCTGATGTTTTTAATAAGGATTTTTTTTTTTTTTTTGATCATAACTGTCTTTTATAATGGATGTTCAAACTGGCTGTTGGGAGTTCAGCACATGCATTTTAAATGACTGTTCTGCAGCCCATTTTTTAGTTGCATATAATTCCTTACTTTTATGCTGCCATTTATTGATGTGGTTTCTCAAGTACAGTCTTTTACTGATTACTGTTTTGCAATTATGGACAAAATCACACCTGGCTACTGTTAAAATTTAAATTTAAATTTAAATTTGGGGCTGTTTGTTATTTTGGTTAATAAATGTCACAAACACAATTAAGCGCTTGGGTCTGTCTCTCTGCCCCAAAGGGGCATTCATGAAAGAGTGCTGCAGCCATAATAAGACCCAGCTGTTGTGGTTGTATATTTTTTTTTCCACTTTTTTTTGTGTTTTTTCACTCACCTGACAACTGGAGATCATTATGTCCCCGGCTCACCGGCCTCACACCAATAAAGGGAGAAAGGCAGCGGGGTCTCCGACTGTGGAGGAAGAGTGCGCAGCAGACTTCTTCCAGAGTGTTGTGGATGAGGCTCTTGCCGCCCAGGGACCCAAGAAAGCCTGGGAGAGTTTGTTTGGATTGGTGGGAATTCTGGAGGCACATCTCGGCCTGTGTTAGTATCCTGAATTTTCAGAGCTGTTGTCCACGGTGTCTGCGCTCCAGCGATCATTTCCTGGGCTGAGGAGGGGGCATTTCCAGCGGAGCTGAAGCAGAGGCACTCTCCACAGTTGACGTCCTTCTCCCCTCCCAGCTTCACCTCCAGGCCCAGAGTGTTTTCCACCAGGTCCAAGGTGACAGCGTCGTCCCACTCCAGATCACCGGAGGAATTCCCCACCTCTTCAGCAGCCATCTCCCTGACATTGGGCCCGACAATTCCCACAGCAGTTTGTTCCTCTTCTCCTCCTTTGCCGGCTGTTCCGTCAGCCCCCTCTCTCTCCACAGCTGCTGCAATTCCCATCCCCCCAATGTCTCCTCCTGCTGCCGAGAGGTCTTCCAGGGTCTCCCCGGCTACGCCCACTTATGTGTCATCAGGGGCAGCTCCTCCACAATCCACAGAGGAGCCAAGGCTCACCATAGACACAGAGAGGGATGACTGTCCTCCAGCTGCAGAAGATAACACCACACACCGGGATGAAAGGCAAGTTTCATTTCATTCTCTGTCAATTTATGATGATATACCTTGCCTGCTTCCCGGCAGGGAGGTTCAGGAAACGCATTCCCCTGAGCTCTCTCCAGCTGCTGCAGCAAATAATTTCTCACCTGCTCTCTCTGTGTGTCCTCCTGTTATTCCTGAGTGTCTGTCGACCCCGGAACTGAGCCACCGGACAAGAGAAAAGCCTGTGGCCCTGGAAGGCCCAACTCCAGTGCCAGTGCAGAGCCGACCCCCAGCTGCCACGTGTCTCTCTCTCTTTGTCTCTCAGTGCTGCAGCATTACTTTATCTAATGAAGTGTCTTATGTCTCTGGACTACTCCTCTCTCCTCATCTTCTCCAGAGCTAAGGCATCTCTAGAGCGCACTTCTCTGTAAGTTGTTCTTTTGCATTTTTGTATTGTCTTCACTATTTTTGAACTGTTTTTATTTTGGTTAATAAAGGTCACAAACACAATTCAATGCTTCAGTCTGTCTCTCTGCCCCGAAGGGGCATTCATGACAAGCAGGCCGAAACAAACTGAACCCATCCCCGCTTCCCCACAGCAAAGTCCAAAGCCAACACTGTTTATGGGCCAAATAAAGTTCAAGGCCCCAAGACCCAAAACAAATGGGGTCAGGTGGTCTTACCCAGGTCAATGGGCTACCAGACCAGAATAAACAATGGGTCAGGGGGTCTTCCAAAGTCGAAAGGCCCTCAAACCAGAAAATGATGTGGGTCGGGGGGGTCTACCCCAGTCCATGGACCACCAGATCTCAAAACATAACCAGTCGGCTGGTCTGCTGACTTCCGGAACATCAGCTTGTCATGGATGGCCCTCGCGAGCCATTATAAGACACCACAAATCGCCGGTGAGTTTGCACGGTTTATTAAAGGAACAGAAAAGGAACAAAATAACAAGTCACGGGGGGCTAAAACACACTACAACGGAATACAGACAATGACAATGGAAAATGGAGACTCAAGGAAACACACTTACGAATATAGAGGAATAATGGTCAGCGTCTGAACAAAGGAGTGCTCGCTAACGTCCGACAATGGAGAGGTTTTTGACGAGACTGCCGCACATTTCACTCCCAACTGCCCTCTTAAGTAAGGAGTCGTTGATGAGATGAAATGTGACACAGCTGACAGCTTTGACAGCCGGAAGCCCCTCCGAGCGCTGTCACAATGAAAACTCGGAGAGCAAAAGGGGCACACAGCCGCCAGATGGCCGGGAATGGTGCATGGCTCGAGCGCGGACGAGATCGGCGCTCGAACCATAACAGTACCTCCCCACCAAGGGCGAACTACCAGCGCCCTATGACATCCCAGCACAGGCCTGGTGGGTGAGAGCCAGCAAGAGAGGAAAAAAAAGAAAAACCAAGATGGATACAGGGAACAAATGAGGCAATTACACAGTAGGAGGAAAAAAAACACAGAAATACCCCATAATGTACCCACAGGTGGGATAATACACCCAAATAAGGAACACTAAGCCCATCGGCCATAAACAGAAACTCGGGTCAACGACCAAGATAAATAGTTTCAAGGAAAAAACATATCATCCCCCAACAAAGGAAAGGGGGGAGAGGAAAAAAAAACACTACAAATGTTGAAACCCTGCAGTTTTAAATCCATACACACAAACTTGCAAAGGCAAAGAATGGGCATTAAAACAGAGGGAAAAAAACAAAAAACACCTGCTAGGAAGCAGTGACATATGCAATTTCATACATATACAAACTTGTACATAAGACCCCAGCACATCCCAAAAGCTTACAGGAGAAAAGAAACAGATCGCCAGGGATGACGGCAGTCTAAACACCACGGCATGAAAGACGATCGTTCGGGAGCCCAGCATCTAGCATCCATGTTGCTGGCAGGGGGAAAAGGACAGTTCGGGCAGCCTACCCCAGTCCCATGCCAGGAAACACAATTCCTCTGGTGGCCGGGCCAGATCGCCAAACGGACATGAAAGTTTTTCGGGTGGTCGACCCAGAACGCCAAACAGGCGGAGCAGTCCTCCAGGCAGCCGACCCGCATCACCCAACCCCCAGGACCGCAGGGGAGAAATTGAAGACGGCCTCCCTGGAAAGGGGAAAAATGAGGGCGAGCTGAGGCGCTCATGGAGAACCCCAACGGCCCCCAGTGGAGATGAATAGGGGGAAAGATGATGGTGAAGATCATAAAGGTGAAGAGCCAGTCTAGCGTCAGGCGGCAGAGGATCTGCAGCTCCCTCACCGACCTTGGACCAAACCGGCGCTGCACCCCTGTTGGACCCCGATCGGATCAGTGCGGCACCCACGACGGACCCCGATTGGGCCAGAGCAGCAACCGCGATGGACCCCAATTGGGTCTCGTCGGCACCCACGTCGGACCCCGATTGGATCGGAGCAGCACCCACGATGGACCCCGATTGGGTCAGTGCCGCACCCGCGATGGACCCCGACTGGGTGGGCGCAGCACCAGAAACGACCTCCAACCCTGGACCCGGAACCTCCCGCACAGTGACCGAGAACGACTCCGCACTGGTGACCCTGGGAGAAGGCTCAGGAAAAGGAAAAGAACCGGGATCAGGATCACCGGTAGTGACAGAGCCCAGTGAGACGGTCTCGGATGCAGTGGACGGCTGCACCTGACTCGTCTCCTGGAGATGCAGGCAAAAATGCTCCAGAATTGATAGAAGGAAGACAAAATAGAGCACTTGCCTGCACTCGAGTTCTGTCGCCGTCCAGGACTTCGTTGATCCAGGCTCAGGATGAAGAAGGTCGTCTCCAGGCTCCCACTCGGCTGTGGTGGGCTCCGCAGCCGGCATGATGTTCCTCACAGCCTGAGGAACCTCCAACGCTGACGTCCACACTGACGACCCGCACGGCGTGGTGGCAGGGGTTCCTCGACCTGCTGGGTTGGACCGCTCTTCCGTGAAGACCCGGGGACGCTTCATTGTCGGCGCAGGCTCCAAACTGCAGTCCGCTCTCCTCCTCTGCCCATGACGTGGCTGCGGGACTGGAACCAGGCTATCCAGGGCCGCAGGCTCCCACCTCGTCCGGCGAGGTAGGCCTGGCACCGCGCAACACTCAGAGGGAGAAGACACAGAGGTAGCAGGTCCATTACTATTTGCTGCAGCAGGTGGAGGGAGTTCAGGGGACTGTGAACCCCGAACTCCGCCCCCAGGAATCAAGCAAGACAATTCATCTAATATGGGAACTGAATGAAAAGTTACTTGCCTGATCCGAGGAGGCCCAATGGAACCCACTGCAGTGGACCTCGTTTCTCCCTTGCCCCGCTGGATGGTGACGGAGGGCCCCCTGGGAGGATGAGGAGGAGCCGCTTGTGGTGGATCCAAGATGGGCATCGCCGAAGCAGGACTCATAACCCTCACAGGAGCCGAGGATGACATTGAGGAGGAGGGGATGACAGCCGAAGCGATCCGGGCACCAGGAGCTGACGGAACAGTGGGAGGAGGTGACCCTGGGAGAGAGGCTGCGGGAATTCCCTCCTGACGAGACGTAGGAGCGGCTGCTGTCAGAAAGTTAGAGTCCTTGTGACGACCCGGAACAGGATCCGGACGGGGTTCTTGCTGAGGCTTCGAGTTAGCTGTGTGACGACGGTTAACGGCAGAGGGCGAGGCGAAGGAGCGATTCGGGAAGCGCCACTCCTGCGCGGAAACAGAAGCGAGCAGGTCGGCGAACTCTGGATAGTCCTTAAATGCTGGATTCCTTTCCACCAGCCTGACTGCCGCCGTCACATGCTTTATCACCTGCGTAGGGTGAACAGCGGCGCGAGTAGCTGCCACTCGGTCCCTGATGGAAACAGCTGTCAGACGTAGCGTCTCAGGGGGAATTCCGACTGACGACACACTCACTCGGGGATCACCCCTGGACGGTGCAAACTCCTGGCCTGGAGCGGGGACAAGAATGGGATCCTGAAGCGAGGAGTGAGGATACCTCCTCTTCGGCTTCCTGCCCAGGTTTCCCTCCAGCCCATGGAGTCTCTCCCGCTGCACAGAGATCTCAGCCTTCCTCGCTGTAACTTCCGGGCGGTTGGAATAGCGGGGAAGGCGATTAATAATATCCTCAGCAAGGTCCAGGTGCCGGCGTACATCGCTGAGAGTGTCGTAGAGGCCAGCCGTGAAGATAGTCCCGTCTACATAGTCCAGGGCCTCGACCAACTCGTAGCCCAGGCTCCGAGCACGGCCCCTGCGTAACGACATGATCTCCCAGCACACAGGTACCCAGACAGGGAAAACCAAAGTCCAATTTAGGCAAAACTCACCGGGACTGGCATCTCAGTCTGGCAGCAGTCTACTGTCATGGATGGCCCTCGCGAGCCATCATAAGACGCCACAAATCGCCGGTGAGTTTGCACGGTTTATTAAAGGAACAGAAAAGGAACAAAATAACAAGCCACGGGGGGCTAAAACACACTACAACGGAATACAGACAATGACAATGGAAAATGGAGACTCAAGGAAACACACTTATGAATATAGAGGAATAATGGTCAGCGTCCGAACAAAGGAGTGCTCGCTAACGTCCGACAATGGAGAGGTTTTTGTCGAGACTGCCGCACATTTCACTCCCAACTGCCCTCTTAAGTAAGGAGCCGTTGATGAGATGAAATGTGACACAGCTGACAGCTTTGACAGCCGGAAGCCCCTCTGAGCGCTGTCACAATAAAAGCTCAGAGAGCAAAAGGGGCACACAGCCGCCAGATGGCCGGGAATGGTGCATGGCTCGAGCGCGGACGAGATCGGCGCTCAAACCATAACACTGCTGGAGGTCTGCTGACATCCAGAACATTGGCTGGAGGTCTCCTGACCCTTGAAGCTACAGCTGGAGGTCTCCCAACCTCAGGGATAATGGCTGGAGCGTGATCCTCCTGTGACCTCATCCTCAACACAGCCACCTCGGATGATGGAGGGAAAAAGTAGGTCAGTGAGGTGACACCGTAATCAATAGCAACAAAGACTGGTGGGGAGGACTCAGCAACTGGTGGGATGTGCACTTGCCCCCCCACCACCACCACCACCACCAGGAACAAGACAAGGCTTTTCAAAAATTGTGTTTGAACATAAATGAAAAGGTACTGGCCTTAACTCCTGTTCTCCTGCTGCCGGCGTGACCACCTCATGATCAAGAGCTGAAAGGTGCTGTGGAGCAGGTACAGGAGCTGGGAGGCTCTGTGGAGCACTGACCCCTGAATGAGACAGCTGGGGAAGGCTGATCTCAGGATGAGAAGGCTGAGATGCGCTGACCCCCGGATGAGACGGCTGGAGTGTGCTGACCTCTGGAGCAGATGAATGAAGTGCTGATGGTTTGAGCGTCTTGGCTCCCGAATGAGATGGCTGGGGCACGCTGACCTCAGGATGAGATGGCTGAGGCGCATCCGGTCCAGATGCTCAGGAATCCCTCTCTGACACAGCCACCTCGGGCAGGGGAGAAGAGGTACAGGTTGGAGCAGAAGCCACACCAAAACAGTCAGCAGAAGCACTCGGTGGGGAGGGCCCAGAAGAAGATGCAAACTGCAACTGGGTTTCCCCCCCCCCATCCCCCGGGAGCAAGACAAGACCTCTTTAATACAGATATTAACAAAACAAAAAGACAACTTGCAAGGGCTGCATCCCTGTCCAGAACACTACATCAGTATAATTTTCAAGTCATCAGCCGTTATAGCACAATTCAAATTTTATTGAACAAACCTCCTAATGATAATTATTTTTTTTGAAAAATAGAAAAAAAAATCAAAATGCACTGTTCCAAATTATTATGCACAACAGAGTTTCAAAACATTTTATTGGTTGTAATTAACTGAAAATGGTCATTTGTTGAATTTGCAGCATTAGGAGGTCATATTTACTGAAATCAAAAGTTATTTCAATCAAAAACATCTTAACAGGCCAAGTTACATGTTAACACAGGACCCCTTCTTTTATATAACCTTCACAGTTCTTGCATCCATTGAATTTTTGAGTTTTTGGAGAGTTTCTGCTTGAATTTCTTTGCAAGGCATCAGGACAACCTCCCACAGCTGCTGTTCTGCTGTGAACTGACTCCCACCCTCATAGATCTTTTGCTTGAGGATGCTCCAAAGGTTCTCAATAGGGTTGAGGTCAGGGGATGATGGAGGCCAGACCATGAGTTTCTCTCCTTTCATGCCCATAGCAGCCAATGACACAGACCTTTGCATCATGAGATGGTGCATTGTCATGCATGAAAGTAATTTTGCTAAGGAAGGTATGGTTCTTCTTTTTGTACCATGGAAGAAAGTGGTCAGTCAGAAACTCGATATACTTTGCCAAGGTTATTTTCACACCTTCAGGGACCCTAAAGGGGTCTACCAGCTCTCCCCCCATGATTCCGGCCCAAAACATGACTCCGCCACCTCCTGGCTGACATCACAGCCTGGTTGGGACATGGTGGCAATCACCAACCATCCACTACTCCATCCATCTGGACCATCCAGGCTTGCATGGCACTCATCAGTAAACAAGACTGAAAATTAGTCTTCATGTATTTCTGGGCCCACTGCAACCATTTCTGTTTGTGAGCATTGGTTAGGGATGGCTGAATAGTAAGTTTATGCACAACTGCAAGTCTCTGGAGGATCCTTCACCTTGAGGTTCATGGGACTCCAGAGGCACCAGCAGCTTCAAATACTGTACCTGTTTGCTGCTTTGTAATAACATTTTAGCAGCTGCTCTCTTAATCTGATGAATTTGTCTTCCTCATTATGCCTTTATCTGCACAAACCCGTCTGTGCTCTGAATCAGCTACAAATTTCTTCACAGCACCATAATCTTTAAATCACCCTTATTGTCATTCAACTGTACAACCAATCGTGTACAGTATAACGAAATTGTGTTTTACCTATCTACTGTGTTAATCACACACACCCCAAGTGCACAATCAGAGGGCCGCTGCCATGCAAGACACCGCCACAAATTTCCCTCCTCCATTCCATTATTGCTGAGCACCAAGCTGGATGGCAGGAAGTTCCGCTTTTATATGGTCTTCGGCATGACCTGGCCGGGATTTGAACCCCTGCCTCCCGGGTGTGGGGCAGATGCTCTACCAACTGCGCCACCACTCCGGTGATCTTAATCATGCTTAAGATTTCATGAAATATCTAATGTTTTCATACCTTGTCCAAGGCATTGCACTATTTTATGCTTTTCAGCAGCAGGGAGAGCCTTTTTCTTTCCCATATTGCTTGAAACCTGGGGTATGCTTAATAATGTGAAACATCCTTCTTAAGTAGTGTTCCTTTAATCGGGCTCACCTAGCAAACTAATTATGGCAGGCGTCTGAGATTGATATCAGTGATCCAAAGAGCGCTGAGACACAATACCATCCATGAGTTTAACTGAAAAACAGAAAATTGAATGTTTATGACACTAAAATCCTATTTGCATTATAATTTGGAACGCAGTGTAAATGTTACTGATTCAGTTGCTCCTTCATTACTCTCCATAGTTAATAATTAACTTCTGTCCTTGTCCTTTCATATTTTGCTGCTATCCAGCCACTTCTGGAAAAACTCCAACCTTGACCCCTCTTTTTTTGAAAACTATCGAACAATATCAAAGTTACCTTTCATTTCTAAGGTTTTAGAAGAAGTGGTTGCAAAGTAGCTAATATCTGTTTTAGACAAGCATGACATTTTAGATCAATTTCAATCTAGGTTTCAACAGCAGCATTCAACTGAAAGTGCCCTCCTGAAAGTTAGGCTGCATTCAGACCAGGATAGTCCAGGGGTCTCGGATTGACTGGGCGGGGAATGCCGAGAATTTTCACACCTTCGTTTGGTTTGGTTTGCATTCACGATGTAGCAGACTAAACTGCCTGGTTAATGTCACATAGTTGCAACTGCTCATTTGGAGTGCTGTAGCCCAAACCACCACTGACCAGGAAGAAAAAAACTCAGCAAAGTGTAGCCCATGTATTTTTGCCTACATATGCTTAAGCATAAAGGAGATTGCATGTGTGGATTGACCTCACGTCCTGAATGGAACAATATGTCTGGACCACCTGCGGTTAACAACAAGAGGACGGAGGTACGGGGATAAGAGACTGGAAGGACTTCCCGACCTCCTGGGGGACAGGTGGAGGACTGAGAGACCGGAAGGGGAGTTAACGTCAATAGGGGGTTTTGACAGGGATATGTGATTCTCCCTTTGTGTGAGATGTATAAATGTGAAGGTCTGATGCAGCTCATCCTCTTTTGTTCTTGAGAGAAGGCTGGGGATGAAGTGCTTGAATAAAACCTGAATTAAAAGCCAATTCAGCTTCGTTATTTCACGCTCCCCACATTGGTGACCAGTGACGTGTGAGAATGCCTGGAAATGCTCTCCACGATCAGGACTCATTGGAGTCTGCCCTAGCGAGCGCCATCACCATCAAACTGCCGGAATTCTGGCAGGACAACCTAGACTCGTGGTTCCTCCAGGCGGAGGCACAGTTCACGCTCGTAGGCATAACGGCGGATGACACTAAGTTCTCCCACGTCATCGCTAGACTCGACAACCACACAGCTCGATGCGTGCGGAGCCTGGTACAGCAGCCACCCACCGAAGACAAATACGGCAGATTGAAGGCTGCCCTCACCAAGTGTTTCACGCCCTCAGCCGAAGAGAGGGCTAGGAGGCTCCTGGTTATGCTCAACCAAGGAGATCACAGGCCAGTCGCCCTGATGGAAGACATGCTGCAGCTGAGGGGGTCAGACGATGACGATTTCCTCTTTAAGTACATCTTCCTGACTAACCTCCCAACGCATATGAGAGGAACGCTGTCCAGCATGCGTTGTGACACCCAGCAGGATTTCCGTGACCTGGCCCAAGAGGCGCAGAGGCTCCTCAGCTCCTGCGGCGAGCAGGCGACCGCGGCGGCGACCCGAGGCAGCGAAGAGCCGGAGACAGCCGAGCCGAACCTACCAACCATGGCAGCGGCGCGGCCCGGACGTGGCAGTGGTGATGGCTCAGCGGCAGAGGCGCGGCCCCGACGCAGCGGAGGAGAAGATCTCTGCTTTTATCATCGGCGGTTCGCAGAGAGGGCGCACAGGTGTGTGCCACCGTGCAACTTCAAGAAGTCGGGAAACTGCAGGACCGAGAATTGTTAGCAGCTTCGGCTCTTGGCGAAAGAAATAAGCTGCTATACATCACAGATACGAGCTCCGGGCGCCAGTTCCTTATAGACACCGGAGCCCAAATTAGTTTCATCACCCCAACCTACGCTGACCGGGTGGCTGGCCCCCGTGAAAACGGGGCAACGGCGGCGAACGGCTCGAGCATCAACATCTACGGGGAAAGGACTTTGTCTTTGTCCTTACATGGCCGCTCTTATGAATGGACTTTTGTCATAGCGGCGGTGAGTTTCAACATGTTAGGTGCGGATTTTCTGTGCTCACATGGTTTGTTAGTTGATCTTGCCAATAGGCAGCTGGTAAATGCACTCTCTTTTTACTCTATTTCCTGTGCAGCTCGAGTGTCCCCGCCACCGGTGCAGACCAACGTCGCCACAGCAGGTGGTAAGTTTAACACAATACTCACCCAGTTTCCAGCACTCACGGTTCCCACATTCTCGGCAACAGTTGAGAAACACGGGGTGGAGCATTTTATCACTACAACTGGCCCCCCCGTCTTTGCGAAAGCTCGGCGCCTGGATGCTGCTAAACTCTCCATGGTGCATGAGGAGTTCGCCAGCCTAGAGAGGCTGGGCATTATTCGCCGTTCGAAAAGCCCATGGGCTTCGCCGCTGCATATGGTCCCGAAAGTCGACAGCTCATGGAGACCTTGCGGCGATTACCGCAGGCTAAACAACGCCACGGCACACGATCGCTACCCCATCCCACACATCCAGGATTTTTCAGTGCATTTAGCGGGGGCGCGCATTTTTTCTAAAATAGACCTGGTTCGCGGCTACCATCAGGTTCCGGTCCGGCCGGAGGACATTCCTAAAATGGCGGTTATAACCCCTTTTGGACTTTTTGAGTTTTTGCGCATGCTGTTTGGCTTGAAAGGCGCCGCACAAACATTCCAACGCATGATGGATGCCGTGTTACGTGATCTTCCATTCGTGTTTGTTTACCTCGATGACATTTTGGTCGCCAGTACCTCAGAGGAAGAACACGAAAAACACCTCACTGCGGTTTTTCGGAGGTTGGAAGAGCACAGCTTAATAATTAATCCAGCCAAGTGCCAGTTTGGCGTTGCGCAGATTGATTTTTTGGGCCACCGCGTGTCCCCAGAAGGGGCAGTTCTGCTGCCGGATAAGGTGCGCGCAGTAGCAGATTTTCCCCGACCACAAACGGTCAAATCATTGCAGGAATTTTTAGGAATGGTGAATTTTTATAACCGTTTCCTACCCCACGCAGCGCAGCTCATGCAGCCATTATACACCGCACTCAGAAAGCAAAAACCCTCCAATACAATCGAGTGGTCCCCGGAGCGGGAGCTCGCGTTCACAGAGGTAAAAAAAAAGCCTTGGCTGAAGCCACACTTCTAGCTCATCCAGACCCATCGGCCCGCATCGCGCTAACTACCGACGCATCAGATTTGGCCATAGGGGCAGTTATAGAGCAGCAGGTTGCCGGTGTTTGGCAGCCACTAGCTTTCTTCAGCAAATCCTTGAGCGAAGCTGGGCGGAAATACAGCACGTTTGACAGAGAGCTGTTAGCGCTCCATTTGGCCATCCACCATTTCCAGTTCTGGCTGGAAGGTCGGTGTTTCACCGCTTTTGTTGACCATAAGCCACTCACTTTCGCGATGTCCAAAATTTCAGATCCGTGGTCGGGCCGGCAGCAGAGGCAGTTAGCCGCAATTTCGGAATTTACCACTGATATTCAGCACGTAGCGGGTAAACTCAACATAGTAGCAGACTGCCTCTCTCGCGCGGCCACAGCATCGGTGCGCGCAGAGGCAGATTATACTGCAGCAGCCGCGAAGCAAAATAGCAGTGCGGAAGCGCACGCGGCCCCAGTTCACGTGGGGATAGATTACGCAGCCATGGCAGCGGAACAGGGCAGAGATGTGGATGTGCGCGCGCTCCAGTCTGGACCAACAGGGTTAAGGCTGGAGAGCAGGTGTTTGCAAACCGGTATGCCCCCCCTAATCTGCGATGTGTCAACCGGGCGGCCACGCCCGGTAGTCCTGGCCACGTGGCGCCGCCGCGTTTTTGACTCGGTTCACTCCCTGGCACACCCAGGGGTGCGCACTTCTGTGAAAATGGTAGCGGAGAAGTTTGTTTGGCCGAGCCTGTGCAAGCACGTGAAAGGGTGGGCGAGGACCTGCATGGCTTGTCAGTGGGCCAAAATTCATAAGCACACAAGAGCCCCTTTAAAACCGTTCCACATTCCGGCCAAGAGATTCGATCACGTGCACGTCGACCTTGTGGGCCCCCTACCGTCGTCGCAGGGGTTCACACATCTTTTGACAATGGTGGACCGAAACACACGCTGGCCGGAAGTGGTCCCACTGACATTGACCACGGCCGCAGAAGTGGCTTGCGTTTTTTTGACGGCCTGGGTAGCGCGTTTCGGGGTCCCGTCGGATATTACGTCCGACAGAGGGCCTCAATTCGTCTCTGAGCTGTGGTCAGCGATGGCCAGCAGCTTAGGAGCGAAAATTCACCGCACTACCGTTTATCACCCCCAGGCTAATGGTTTATGCGAGCGTTTTCATAGGTCTTTGAAGGCAGCCCTCAGAGCGTCGCTTACGGATGCAGATTGGGCAAACAAACTACCATGGGTTTTATTAGGGTTGCGTTCTGCACCTAAGGAGGATTTAAATGCCTCCCCAGCAGAGTTAGTTTTTGCTCAACCTCTCAGGCTGCCCGGTGAATTTCTACCAGAGCATCCGGAACCGGGACACCTCCCGGCTCTTGGACCACCAATCGGCACGGGAGCAGACATGCTCCCGGGTCCCGTTCATCACACTTTTCCGCGCGTTTTTGTTCCCAAAGCTTTAAAAAATGCTGAGTTCATTTTTGTCAGGCACGAGGCTCTAAGACCAACCCTCCGACCGCCATATGATGGGCCATATAGGGTGCTGGAGACAGGTGATAAGCATTTTGTGCTAGATTTGGGAGACAGAAAGGAAACAGTCAGTATTGACAGACTAAAGCATGCTTTTGTGATGAACGATGAGTCTGTACGGGTAGCGAGGGCACCTCGACGTGGAAGACCCCCCAGGGAACGCGTCCCGGAGCCCCCGCAGGGATCAAATAACCACTCTCTTCCTCAGTCAGCAGATTCTTTGCAGGACGGCGCTGCAGGGACGCCGAGACCTGCTTACAGCAGATTTGGAAGACGGTTGAAGCCCAGACGGCGTACGGACTGACTGTTTGGTGTTTGATGTTTGATGTTTGATGTGATCATGTGGTATAGACTATGCTATTGATGTTATCACTGATTTTTGATGTGGTCATGTGGTATAGACTGTGCTGTTGATATTAACATGTTCTCTTAATTTTAATATATTGTCCATTCTTCGACGTTTGGGGGGGTTATGTAGCCCATGTATTTTTGCCTACATATGCTTAAGCATAAAGGAGATTGCGTGTGTGGATTGACCTCACGTCCTTAATGGAACAATATGTCTGGACCACCTGCGGTTAACAACAAGAGGACGGAGGTACGGGGATAAGAGACTGGAAGGACTTCCCGACCTCCTGGGGGACAGGTGGAGGACTGAGAGACCGTAGGGGGAGTTAATGTCAATAGGGGGTTTTGACAGGGATGTGATTCTCCCTTTGTGTGAGATGTATAAATGTGAAGGTCTGATGCAGCTCATCCTCTTTTGTTCTTGAGAGAAGACTGGGGATGAAGTGCTTGAATAAAACCTGAATTAAAAGCCAATTCAGCTTCGTTATTTCACGCTCCCCACACAAAGAAGAAAAATCAGGCTCATTGATTGGCCAGGACTGAAAACGGAAATCCGTTCCTTTCAGCCGGGTTGTTTGTCTGCCACAAATGAGACATTTTTTAACGTTTCTCCTCGATTTTCACTGGTAAAAGGATTTCTTGGATTCACGCAGTTGTCTTTATTGTTATTTTCTACCCAAAATGTACTACAGTAAATGCCACTTCCTCTTCTCAGACTACGTGCTGCTTTGTTTACACAAATGCCAAGGGGCACTTCTGCCGTTTGGTCCACTGGATACTTCATTTTGATTCACACTGGAAGCAGCATGCACCAGACTTTGTTTGCAAGAGAACTGAGACCCCCGTTTTCAGGGGGACCAGACTTCGCTTGTTTGGTGCGCACCAGAGTTCCAACGCACTTTCAGACTGCACCAAACAAACCAAATTATCTGCGGAAGCCACTGTTTGGTCCTTTGGTCTGGACCAAACAGTGACCATCTGAATGCGCCCTTAGTAGTGACATGCTGATTCAGACTGATGCAGGACATTGCTCATTCATGGTCCTCTTGGACCTTACTACTGCATTTGACACTGTAGAGCATAGCGTGCTGTTACAGAAGTTCAGACAGTGGGTTTGTCTCTCTAGAATGGCACTTGTTTTCATCATATTTTAACTTTTCCAGTTGTTGCTGGTAAATATTGGACCTCTGTTCAAATCGTGTCTTGTGGTGTCCCCCAGGGTTCTGTGCTGGGCCCCCTGTTATTTTCTCTATATTTACTCCCTTTGGGAGATCTTGCAGACACTTAACTGCCCCAGGTGTCGTATGGCGACAGGAACAGTTAAAGGGTGGTCAAGGCCCCTAGTGGTCAAGAGTGGTAAAAAATGTTTGTCAATAAAATAGTTCAGATTTCCAAGGCTATAACTTGAAAGTTACAAGAGATAATGGCTTACTGTCCATTAGAAAGATGTAGAATATGATCCAAAGTTTTATATAGGAATAAATTTACACATCTAATTTGCATAATGTCATGGCAGCTAAATAAATTACATAACTCAATCAAAATTGGACTTTGGACACATTTACACAAAGAATGGTCCGTTTTGTGTTTTGGGTTTTTTTTTTTTTTGTTTTTTTACGCTGTTTGTCTACAGGGGTATGTTTTTATCTAATCTTCAAAGTATATGAACCAGAAAATCAATAAAATGTAAAAAAAAAAATGTATTTCTCTCTTACCTGTTGCCGGGAGGGGGAGACTCGTTTGCCCACGTGACCGGTCCATTGTCGTCCATCGTGGTTGATGTTTTGCATTTGCTTGGTCATTTAATTCAATTCAATTCAATTCAATTCAACTTTATTTATATAGCGCCATTTCACAACAACAGTCATCTCATAGCACTATCAACTGTAGGGGGAACCCCCACAGTTGCAGAAAGACCCCAGCAATCAGGCAACCCCCTGTGAGCAAGCACATGGCGACGGTGGAGAGGAAACCTCCCTTTTAACAGGAAGAAACCTCCAGCAGAACCAGGCTCAGGGAGGGGCAGTCATCTGCTGCGACTGGCTGGGGGGTGAGGGGACAGAGAAGATGAAAAGAACAGACACGTAGAGAGCAAACAGCACGATGGGGACTCAATCTATGGGAGAGAATAAACAGATGTTAATGACCAGCAAAAAAAAAAAAATATTTCATTGAGAGTGAAGAAAGGAGTGAGGCCCAGTGCATTATTGGAGGCCCCCTGGCTGACTAAACCTATTAGCAGCATAACTAAGGGAGGGTTCAGAAACACATGATCCCTCCCTAATTGTAGGCTATATCAAAAAGGTAGGTTTTAGCCCTATTCTTAAAAACAGAGATCGAGTCTGACTCCCGAATCCAAATTGGCAGCTGGTTCCACAGGAGAGGAGCTTGATAACTGAAGGCTCTGCCTCCCATTGTACTTTTGGAGATTCTAGGTATTACAAGTAATCCTGCATTTTTGGAGCGTAGTGCTCTGTTAGGATAATACAGTAGTATCAGATCTTTTAAATAAAAAGGAGCCTGATTGTTTAGAGCTTTGTAAGTAAGAAGAAGGATTTTAAACTTAATTCTAAACTCTATGGGAAGCCAATGAAGGGAGGCCAGAACCGGAGAGATATGATCTCTCTTTCTAGTACCTGTTAAAACTCTTGCTGCAGCATTTTGGATCAGCTGAAGACTTTTTAAAGATGTTTTAGGACAGCCTGATAATTACAATAATCTAATCTCGAGCTAACAAAAGCGTGGATCAGTTTCTCAGCATCACTCTGAGACAAGATGCTCCTAATCTTGGCAATATTACACAAATGATAGAAGGCAGTCTTAGAAACAAATTTAATATGTGAATTGAAGGACAGATCTTGATCAAAAATAATTCCAAGGTTCCTCACAGAGCTATTAAGAGAAAGAGTAACGGCATCCAAACTGAAAGTTTGATTTGGAAAGGTATTTCTAAGGTTTTTTGGACCAACAAGAATGACTTCAGTCTTATCTGAATTTAATAGCAGGAAATTACAAGCCATCCAAGCTTTGATTTCCTCAAGACAGGCTTCTAACTTGGCTTATTGATTACTGTCATCTGGCTTCATTGACAGGTATAATTGTGTGTCATCTGCATAACAATGAAAATGTATAAAGTGCTTTCTAATAATGTTGCCTAACGGAAGCATATATAAACTAAAAAGAGTAGGGCCTAGCACAGATCCCTGTGGAACTCCATGACTAAGCTTTGAGTTGAAAGAAAACTCATTATTTACATGAACAAACTGGAACCTATCAGATAAATAAGATCTAAACCACTGCAACGAAGTTCCATTAAGTCCAACATAGTGTTCTAATCTATCAAGTACAATATTATGATCGACAGTATCAAAAGCTGCACTAAGGTCTAAAAGGACAAGTACAGAAACCAGTCCATTATCAGATGCGATGAGGAGGTCGCTAGTGACCTTCGCTAAGGCCGTTTCAGTACTATGATGGATTCTAAACCCAGACTGAAACTCTTCAAGTAAACCATTTCCCTGCAGGTGGTCAAATAATTGCGTAGCAACAACTCTTTCTAAGATTTTTGAAATGAAAGGGAGATTAGAGATCGGTCTATAGTTAGCTAAAGCTCCTGGATCTAGCGTTGGCTTTTTGAGTAAGGGTTTAATTACAGCCGTTTTAAAAGCCTGCGGTACATGGCCTCAAGTTAATGAAGAATTGATTATATGAAGAATAAAGCTACCAATAAGTGGGAAGACTTCTTTAAATAACCTGGTAGGAATAGGGTCTAAAAGACAAGTTGAAGGTTTGGATGAGGAAACTATTTTGTCTAACTCATAAAGGTCGATTGGAGTAAACTCATCAAGACAGACATCAATTGAAGGAGTTGTAGTAGTTACTGTATTTAAGTTAACTGAGGGAAGAATCTGATTGATTTGATCTCTGATGGATGAAATTTTATTATTGAAAAAATTCATAAAGTCCTGACTAGTAAGCTCTAAGGGAATGCTAGGATTGACAGAGTCCTGACTCTTTGTCAACCTGGCTACAGTGCTGAAAAGAAACCTGGGATTATTCTTGTTCTCTTCTATTAATGCAGAATAATAACTCGTTCTAGCTTTTCTAAGAGATTTTTTATAAATTAAAAGATGATTTCTCCAAGCTAAATAGATTTCATCTAAATTAGTGGAGCGCCATTTTCTTTCTAATTGACGAGTCTTCTGTTTTAAGCTACGAGTTTCTGTGTTGAACCAAGAAGTTAGATATCTCTGATTAGACTTTTTCTTTTTTAAGGGGGCCACCAAGTCTAGAGTCTGATGCAGAGAAGCTGTAACACTATACACCATGTTATCAATTACAGAAGGAGCAAGCTGTCTATAGCTTATTTCCATTGTGTTGACACATGGCATAGAGGAAACAATCTGCATAAATTTGGTAACAGCATCATCTGAGAGGCATCTACTGTAATAATATTTTTCTTTAGGAGCCAAATAGTCAGAAATAGTAAAATCAAAGGTTAACAGACAATGTTCTGACAGTACAGGGTTATGAGGAGACACTACAAGATTTTCTGTTTCTATGCCATATGTCAGAGCAAGGTCCAATGTATGGTGGAGGTAATGAGTAGAATTTCCTACTTTCTGAGAAAACCCAATTGAGTCTAATATTGAATTAAATGCCACATTAAGGCAGTCACTATCTACATCCACATGTATATTAAAGTCCCCTACTATAATTATTCTATCAGATTTCAGCAATAAATCAGCTAAGAAATCAGCAAATTCGGATAAAAATTCTGAGTAGGTTGATGGGGGACGATAAACTATGGCAAATAAAATTGGGTTTAACCTAAAATTGCTAAAGTGCCCAATACTGAGGACCAGGCCCTCAAAGGAATTATAACATGTTTTTTGCTTTACATTAACTAGTAATTTGGAATGGTAAATTGTTGCTACTCCTCCTCCAAGACCAGAACTTCTTGGATTTTGACAGTTTAAATAACCAGAGGGAGTTGATTCATTTAAACCAACATAATCCTCTTGCCCTAACCAAGTCTCTGTAAGGGATATTAAATCAATCTGGTGATCAATTAACAGATCATGGACTAATAGAGACTTGGGAGCTAGAGACCTAATATTTAATAAACCACATTTAATTTTTAAATTATGAGGAGGAACAGAGGCCAAATCATTCAATTTAGAGGCTTTATGTTTAATTTGAGTTTTACCAATTTTTTGCTTAATCACTTTGGGATGCTTATATATTATATTTTTATTTACTTTGGAGGGAGCAGACAATGATTCTCTGATGGGGAAGACAGGGGCTAAGTTGAGGGGTGGCGGATGAAGAGGCGCTGCAGAGAGGCGTGTAAGACTGTGACTCTGCTTCCTGGTCCCCACTCTGAGTAGTCAGGGTTTTGGAAATTTGGATAAAAAAGATGCCAGATTGTTAGATAAATGAGACGCACCATCCAAAGTGAGACGGACGCTGTCTCGTCTCATAAGACCAGGTTTTCCCCAAAATGAGCTCCAATTGTCAATGTAGCCCACGTTGTTTGCAGGACACCACACAGACAGCCAGCGGTTCAAGGATGACGAGCAGCTAAACATGTCATCACTGGTCAGATTGGGGAGGGGCCCAGAGAATACTACAGTGGCAGACATCGTTTTTGCAAAGTCACACACCGATTCTACATTAAGTTTTGTGACTTCCGACTGCCGGAGACAGATGTCATTAATGCCAGCGTGGATAACAATTGTGCAGTATTTACAGTTACTTTTAGCCAGCATTTTCAAATTTGACTCAATGTCGCCTGCTCTGGCCCCAGGAATGCATTTGACTATGGCCGCTGGAGTCTCTAGGTTCACCTTTCTGACTACAGAGTCGTCAATGATCAGAGTTTTTTCCTCAGCGGGTGTGTCGCTGAGCGGGGAAAAACGATTAGAAACGTGAACAGGTTGGAGGTGTACCGGGGCTTTGCGACTAGGCTTCCTTCTCACCGTCACCCACTCAGTCTCCTTGCTGCTGAGGAGAGCCAGAAGACCGCTAACGGGGTTAGCTATGCTAGCTAGCTCCGCTGCAGTTAAGGGGCGTCCGTCAAGAGTAACTGGCGCAGACGGTGTTTCAATGCAGCGGAGCCGGGATTCCAAATCAGACAACCTCGCCTCGAGTGCCTCAAAAAGACAACATTTAGTACATTTACCGTTATCACTAAAAGAGGCAGAGGTGTAGCTAAACATCTGACAGAGAGAGCACACCAGAGGAGGAGAGGAAGGAGAGCTAGTAGCCATAGCTAGTGGCTAACCCAAAGCTCAGGAGAGTGAAGAGAGCAAACCACACAGACAGACAGCAAAACAGGAAGTGACGATACATTACCACAAGTGACGATCCGACCAAGAGCCGAAGTAGACGAAGTAGACGTACACCCTCTATCACATGTACAAACTCTTATGATTATCCCACGTGAATTTTGTTTGTATTACGCGGCTATTTTTCCTGTTTGGTGCATTTTTCCTGTGAGAATGCATGACGATTGTGTGCACCGCCATCTTGGTACTGGCAGCTCAGTTTTTCACCCATCGTGGTCAATGTTTCACGTTTGGTAAGTCATTTACACTGTGTACCACATGTACAAACTCTTATGATTATCCCATGTGAATTTTGTTTGTATTACGTGGCTATTTTTCCCATATCATGCAGTTTCAGTCACAATCGAGGCGGCCATGACCAAACAAGGCGCGTCTACATTGGTGTTGTCAGCTCAAAGCGGAAAAAGGGAGAATAATAATGAGGATTTCTTCTTCTTTGCTGTATTTCATGTCAGCCATGATTCCTCCAGCGCATGTCTGCCACCTTCTGAACTGTCAGATCAATACAGATCAGTACAAATTCTCAGTATAGCCGGGGGACGTCAATAAGTTGACCAGTGCAGTTGCTGCGCTGTGCCACTGGGGGCGCACAACCCCGATAATTTATCTAAACGATATTACTAAAAAGTAGTGACTATATAAAAGCTTGGATGGTTGACAGTTTTCTGCAACTAAATTCCAACTAATCCCTGTTCCTGTACAAATCTTACGTATGTGATGTGCTGTCAAATCATGGTCAACTTTCCTCTTCTGTTCAACCTGTACTACATAATCTTGGTGTTTCTGTGGGTCAGGCACTGAGTCTGGATCATTATGTAAATGGTCAGGTTTGCGCCCCCTTTTATCATTTGACAAATATTGCCATCTGATACCTGTTGTATCCAGAGCTGAATTAGCGATGCTAGTTCATGCTTTTGTATCATCAGAGCTGGACTACTGTAATTCTCTATTCACGTGTCTTAGTAACGCTTCTCTAAACTGCCTACAAGCGGTACAAAATGCTGCTGCTAGGCTGCTTACAAAACCTGCTAAAAGGTCCCATGTTACACCTATTCTTAAATCTCTGTATTGGCAAATTCAGAATTCAATATAAAGTTTTTGTTATTATGTTTTAGAGCTCCGCGTGATCAGGCACCTTCTTACATTAAATAATTTGTAGAGCCATATTCAACTATCAAATATTTTGGCAAAACAAAGCTGCAAAAAAAGTCCCTTAAGTTATTCCTCAGATATTGCATTCACAATAACAGGACATGGAGACAGACAAGTGACAGACAACCGAAAAACATAATGCCTCAAGCCCCATCTGTCACCAGACACAGACACTGGAAGCTTTTAAATCTAACATCTGCAGCATCATCCCCTAAACAAGCACAACGATGTTCTAATGAGACTTTATCATGTTGTAATGTATGATGTCATCTTGAGTTTATGTCTCTGGAATGAAGTCAATCTCTCAGGGAAGCAGAATAGGACTGCCTGTCTGTGTGATGCCTTGATAGGTTCACTCAACCGCACCCCCCCCCCCCACTTTCATATCGTCTATAATACAGAGCCTTGGAAAAAGACAGAGTTATCAAGGCAGGAAAGCAGACACTCCCGAGGCTCTTTTCTGAAGCACAGTGTAATTTTTGCATTGTTCTGTGCCCTGCTTCTTGAGATGTTCATACAGTCAATTCACTCACCCTGCAGAGGGTTACATCTACCGAAGGGGTAAAATTTTCCAATCCAAACTGAGCATTAGGGGTGGTTTTGCCGGGCAAAATAAATACGCCCTTTCTGATAAATACGGCTTCTCAAGTGTGCATGATGACTGAAATCAGGCGTGTAGAAGAGCACCAGGTTGTGCTGCAAGGCCGAGCAGAGTTCATGGCACCATCACCACAGAGAAATTATTTAACATCACATTTAATTAAGTCAGCCAACACAGCAACTCATTACAATGGAAGGTTGACTTAGTCAGTGGATTCAGAGCTGAGTTCAGTTCAGTAGCATCCGTGCACTGCACTCGTGTCCGTTCAAGCTCACCCACACACTCACTGGTGTCACTGCAGGCCTTCCAACAGCAGCACAGCAGATATGACAGCAGTAATATGGGAACTGACAGTGGAATAAGAATAGCGCTGGTCTTTACCATGCATTAGTCTAAATGTCCTCCAAAGAGATGGCGACGTAAAGGAACCATTGGCATATCGCACACGCATTATTTTTCTGAAGGTTAAACCTGCCCTTCATGGAATTAATTTATTCTTAACGCATCGCCCAGGGAGTCCATTCTCACAACAAAATGATTAAAGGGTACTTTGGTCAGTCTGCAAAGCAATGAGCAGTGGGAATGGGAAAAAGGAGCTCTATAGCTGACTGCGGTTAATGAGTCTATGTTTACCCAACATGTCATCTTTCCTTGAAATTTGCCAGGTTTCATGGTGAAACTAATCAAACAGCTAAGTTATGAAAATAAACAAAAATAAGCAGGCTGTCTCTCACAGCATCTATAAATTGTATGAGTGGATGTATTGCAGCTTATGGTTTGTCAAGCCTCCTTTGAAAGACTCCATCCATCTTTGGCTTAATCCTTTTCGGGTCACGGAGGGGCTGGAGCCTATCCCAGCATCTTTGGGTGAGAGGCAGGGTATACCCTGGACAGATCGCCAGTCCATCACAGGGCCAACAGAGAGACAGACAACCATTCACTCTCACAGTCATACCTAAGGACAATTTAGAATCTCCAGTTTGAAGCCAATTAACCTAACTTGCATGTTTTTGGCGTGTGGGAGGAAACTGGAGAAATCCCGGAGTAAACCCACACAGACACGGGGAGAACATGCAAACTCCACACAGATCACTGTTGGTCGGGGGCTGGGATCAAACCCAGGATCCCCCGGCCAAGGGTGAGTTGCTGTGCTGCCACAGTGCTAACCACTCTTCCACTGCGCTGCCCAGTTTTAAAATTTGTCTACGGGGATTTTATGCTTTTGTATCAAGAAATGACTCATAGAAAATGTACAACACAACGTATTTTAGAACAAACAACTGTGGGTCAATTCATTTGCAGTAGTAAATCTGGCTTGGAGAACAATATGAAAGCACTATAGGTGGTGATGCCTCAGCGTGGACAGACAGACAGACAAACACACTGACACACTATTACACCTCTTCACCAAGGCATAATGAAGAGGTCTTTTTTTTAACTAGTCCCATTTTAATGCTCATAGTGCAGGAAGAAAAAAGTCTGAAACGGAAGAACTGCTGTAATAAACAAAAAAGGTTACAATATTCTGTTATTCATGTTCAAACCTGTGTTATTTGTGAGCATATTTTCTTCTTACCAAGTTTTTGTTTTGGTTTTTTTTTCTGTGAATATCTTAAAGCTTTAGCGTACAGGGGATTGGTAGACTTAATCTCCCAACATGCTGCAAGGCAGCTTTTGGTGATTTAAGTTTAGCTGTTTTATTTTTATTTTAATGTTATTAGGTTTTACCATATTGTATTTGTCATGCTTCATAAGTGTTTAACTTTTTTCTCTCAGTCCAAATGTTCACACAGCCACCTTTGAAGGTACATTGTAGGCATTGCATGTCCACCATTGATTTTTCTTAAAACCAAATAAACCACACAGTATAAAAATAAATGTATTCAAAGCAGAAGCTAAGCTCTTCTTGTTTTACACACTGTTATAAAGGTGTCATTTTATGCCCTAAAACTACACTCCTGTTTATTGAAATTGAACCATTTTCTAACATTTAATTATAGCTGCTACCTGTATATTTGTTATGTATTCACAGGTCCATCAGTGCATACTGTGAAGTATTTATGCTGAGGTCTTCTGTGAATCCATCCCTATGTAATGTCGTTCAATACTGTTAATATGATGTTATTGTGTGTTACGGGTGGTGGCTCCACCTTTCTGAGTCCGCCGCCACCCACAGTATAAAAGGCCGATACGGAAGAGGGACCGTCTCCTTTGACCTCACCTCTGCCTGGACGGGAGCACCTTTGTGGTATTGTGAGTTCTATAATAAAGTTGTGTTCTACTGCACCTCCGGCCTCGTTATTGGTCTACGGTTATGGACATAACACCCTATACTGGAGTACTTCACTTTAGAACCTGCTAGTGTCTGAAATCTTAAGCATGTTAGGGAATTGTTGGATCTAATCTCCCAGTATGCTCCAGGTCAGTTATTTTTTTAATTATTTAAGTTTAGTTTCTTTCAATCTGTGGTGTTTTTTTTTGGGGGGGGGGGGGGTTCATATTTGTCATGCTTTACAAACAACGGTGAATAGAATATCCAGAAATTGTACTCTAGTTTAGTTTAATGTTTATTTGAAAGGGACACTACATACTAATGAACATTAATTACAAATGTAAGTATGTGTGGTCTATATTAATCATATATTCCATAACCTACATATGTTGAAGCATGTGGAAATGTTTAGTAATTACATATGTAAAGGACTTCACACCTCTGAAAGGACAAAGGCTCTCAATCGCCGAGTGAAGAACAAAGACGTTCCCAGACAAGGCGGAGGAGACCGGAGGAGCCACCCTCACCCCCTAAGGTGAGGAGAGGAAATACCAAGACAATGGGGGGATTAAGATAATGAGGGATGTCAGCCTTTGTTATGCATGTCTTTTGTTGTGTGCACATATAAAGCCAGTGAGCTGGAGAGATTCTGCCTCTATTCCCTTCTGCCACTCTGCACCAGATGAGACTTGTTGGAAGAGCTGATTAATAAACTTTGTTTATAAATCACATCACCTCTTCATTTCCAAGCTCTTCTACACTGGTGACCCTGACGCGAGTATGGACCTGAGGCGTTCCCCTGCAATCGACTCATCCGTGGCGACCCACGCAGACGAGGGAACAGATGGACAACTGTTCCCCCCGGCAGAAGAGATTGAGAGGGCTCAACCGAGCACCAGCACCGCCGTGAGAGCCGAGGCAAGGCACTCTGACCCGGCAGGCACAGCAGTGATGGTGTGCACGAATGCCGTCGCCGTCAAGCTGCCAGACTTCTGGCAAGAAGACCCCGCCTCTTGGTTTCAGCAGGCTGAAGCCCAGTTTACACTGGCGGGCATCACGGCTGATGATACAAAATTTTACCATATCGTCTCCAAACTCGACGCCGCTACTTCGAAGTGTGTGCGGAGCATGATCCGGCGACCACCGGCCCGGGACAAATATGAGACGCTCAAAGCAACCATCGTGGCGAACTACGTCCCATCAGCGGAAGAGAGAGCCGAGAAGATCCTGGCGGTCTACGGCCACAGAGGGTGCAAACCGAAGGCCCTCATGGAGGATTTGCTACAGCTCAAAGAAGAGGACAATGACAACTTCCTCTTCCAGTTTATATTCCTCAGCACGCTGCCGCCACACATGAGAGGGACACTCGCCAGCATGAAATGCAACAACCACCAAGACTTCCGCGCACTGGCCAACGAAGCTCATCGGCTCGTCAATGCCTGCAAGAAGCTGACACCCACAGCAGCATCCGCAGACCTCAAAGCTGACGCCCCGAGCCACGAGGAGCCACAACCCACTGAGCAGACCCAGCCCACGGTGACAGCGACACGGCCAAAACTTAGCAGACAGAGCGACGCCTGTTATTATCACCACCGCTTCGCCGAGAAGGCCCACAAATGCGTTCCCCCCTGCAAATTTGCGATTTCGGGAAAACGCCAAAGCCGAGAGCCGTTAACGGCAGCGGTTCTCAGCGAGAAGAATAAGCTGTTGTACGTGACGGATGGACACAGAGGCAAGCAGTTCCTCATCGACACAGGAGCCCAGCTGAGTTTCGTCATGCCCTCCCACGCAGATCGAGCCACGGGCACCCAGGGCAACGGAGCCGTGGCAGCCAACGGCTCTAGCATCGACACGTTCGGCGAAAAGAGCCTGCACCTCCTCATCCACGGCCACAGCTACAGATGGACATTTGTTGTAGCAGCGGTGAGTTTTAACTTATTAGGCGTGGATTTTTTGTGTGCACATGGGTTATTAGTAGATCTAGCAAATAGGCGCCTGGTTAATGCACTGTCCTTTGCTTCTATTCCATGCTCAGCCCGAGTTTCTCCACCACCTGTGCAGGTCAACGTCACCACGGCAGGAGGTAAGTTTGAGCAACTCCTCACCCAATTTCCAGCACTCACAATTCCCAAATTTTCAGCCACTGTGGCTAAACACGGGGTTGAACACTTCATTCCTACAACGGGACCTCCCGTTTTTGCCAAAGCACGCCGCTTAGACGCGGCCAAGCTCAACATAGCACGGGACGAGTTTACAACTCTTGAAAAATTGGGCATTGTTAGACGCTCGAAGAGCCCCTGGGCCTCACCACTTCACATGGTTCCGAAATCCGACGGTTCTTGGAGACTGTGCGGAGATTACTGCAGATTAAACAACGCTACAGCGCATGACCGTTGCCCAATTCCTCACATTCAAGATTTTTCACTACATCTGGCGGGTGCGTGCATTTTTTCAAAAATAGATTTAGTCCGCGGTTATCACCAAGTCCCAGTCCGAGCAGAAGACATTCCTAAAACAGCGGTAATAACCCCTTTCGGCCTTTTTGAATTTCTGCGAATGCCTTTCGGCCTCAAAGGCGCTGGTCAAACTTTTCAACGAATGATGGATGCGGTCCTACGTGACCTTCCTTTTGTCTTCGTCTACCTCGACGACATGCTGGTAGCCAGCTCGTCTGAGGAAGAACACGAGCAGCACCTCACTACGGTTTTTCAGAGGCTAGAAGAGCACGGGCTAATAATCAATCCAGCCAAATGCAAATTCGGCGTGTCACAAATTGATTTTTTAGGACACAAAGTCTGTCCGAAGGGGGCAGTTCCACTTCCAGACAAAGTTCACGCGATAGAAAGTTTACCACGGCCACAAACGGTCAAATCGCTACAGGAATTTTTAGGGATGGTTAATTTTTACAACCGCTTCCTCCCCCACGCAGCTCAGCTCATGCAGCCACTATATGACGCGCTCAAAAAAAAGAAAGCTTCCAACGCGGTCGAATGGACCCCGGAGCGCAAACGCGCTTTCGCGGAAGTAAAAAGCGCCCTAGCTAACGCCACATTGTTAGTTCACCCAGATCCCTTGGCCCGCATCGTGCTAACCACAGACGCTTCAGACCTAGCTATAGGGGCAGTTGTAGAACAACTTGTCAGCGGGGTCTGGCAACCTTTAGCATTCTTCAGCAAATCACTAAATCAAACTGAGCGTAAATACAGCACTTTTGACAGAGAGCTGTTAGCGCTTCATTTATCCATCCGCCACTTCCAGTTCTGGTTAGAAGGGCGGAGTTTCACGGCTTTTGTAGACCATAAACCGCTCACCTTTGCTATGGCTAAAATTTCAGAACCATGGTCAGGCAGGCAACAAAGACAGCTAGCTGTGATTTCAGAGTTCACCACAGACATTCGACACGTGGCAGGCAAACTTAACGTAGTAGCAGACTGTCTCTCTCGTGCTGTGACACCTCCAGAGCGTGAGGAGACAGATTATACTGCCTCAGCAGCAGAGCTCTTCACTAACGCAGACACATACGCAGCACCTGTCCATGCAGGGATAGATTATGCAGCCATGGCGGAGGAACAAAGCAGTGACACGGACGTGCGCGCACTCCTGTCTGGACCAACAGGGTTAAGGCTGGAGAAAAAGGGTTTACGCGACGGCGTACCCCCCCTAATATGCGATGTTTCAACCGGCCGACCTCGCCCGTTAGTACCAGCTACATGGCGCCGCCGTATTTTCGACACAATTCACTCCCTCGCGCACCCAGGTGTGCGCGCCTCGGTTAAAATGGTCGCTGAAAAGTTTGTGTGGCCAGGCCTGCGCAAAAACGTAAAAGAATGGGCGAAAACTTGCATTTCTTGTCAACGCGCCAAAATACACAGACACACAAAAGCCCCTCTGGAGCCTTTTCCAATCCCTGCTAGAAGGTTCGACCACGTTCATGTCGACTTCGTGGGGCCACTACCTTCCTCCCAAGGTTTCACACACCTGTTAACAATGATAGACCGCACCACACGCTGGCCCGAGGCAGTCCCTCTAGCGGCAACCACAGCGGAGGAAGTCGCTCGGGCTTTTTTGACAAACTGGGTGGCACGTTTCGGCGTCCCATCGGACATCACGTCCGATAGGGGGCCTCAATTCGTCTCAGAGCTCTGGTCAGCCATGTCCGACAGCTTAGGGGCAACAATTCATCGCACCACCGCTTATCACCCTCAGGCTAATGGGTTATGCGAGCGTTTTCACAGGTCTTTAAAGGTTGCCCTCAGAGCCTCACTAACGGACACAAATTGGGTAAATAAACTTCCCTGGGTTTTATTGGGGTTGCGTGCTGCACCTAAAGAGGACCTAGACGCCTCTCCCGCAGAATTAGTCTTTGCACAACCTCTCAGGCTTCCAGGTGAATTTTTACCAGAGAACCCAGAGCCAGGGCACCTTCCAGTCCCAAGGTTTTTAGGCAGCAACGGACCGGACTCTCTCCCTGGTCCAGCTCATCACTCCTTCCCACGGGTTTTTGTCCCTCAAGCTTTAAAAAACGCTGAGTTCGTTTTCGTTAAGCATGAAGCTTTAAAACCAACTTTCCGACCAGCATACGATGGGCCATTCAGAGTGCTGGAACATGGTGATAAACACTTTGTGCTTGATTTTGGGGATAGAAAAGAAACAGTCAGCATTGACAGACTTAAACCTGCCTTCCTGTTGAAAGACGAGCCTGCACAGTTGGCGAGAGCACCTCGGCGGGGTAGACCCCCCAAGAGAAAAAACTCAACCCCCCGGCAGGGAACAGTTAACCTCTCTCCTTCCCACACTGCAGATTCCTCACAAGAAGGTCCCAGCAGGGCGCCTAAACCAACCTACAGCAGTTTTGGGAGAAGATTGAAACCCAGACAGCACAGGGACTGATACCAACCACTCCACAATTGTTTACTAATTGTGCTGCAACAGTTTAGGACTGACTTATGATTTTACTATGCTGTTATGATTACCACTGAACTCTCTTAGAAGCATGGCTGCTAGAAAGTTTCTTCTGTGGCAAGAGATGTAACATTTAGTATATCATAGTAACTATCCTAGACTGTGAACCGTTCTATTGTCCTTTCTTAGTTGTTTGGGGGGCCTGTGGTCTATATTAATCATATATTCCATAACCTACATATGTTGAAGCATGTGGAAATGTTTAGTAATTACATATGTAAAGGACTTCACACCTCTGAAAGGACAAAGGCTCTCAACCGCCGAGTGAAGAACAAAGACGTTCCCAGACGAGGCGGAGGAGACCGGAGGAGCCACCCTCACCCCCTAAGGCGAGGAGAGGAAATACCAAGACAATGGGGGGATTAAGATAATGAGGGATGTCAGCCTTTGTTATGCATGTCTTTTGTTGTGTGCACGTATAAAGCCAGCGAGCTGGAGAGATTCTGCCTCTTTTCCCTTCTGCCACTCTGCACCAGATGAGACTTGTTGGAAGAGCTGATTAATAAACTTTGTTTATAAATCACATCGCCTCTTCATTTCCAAGCTCTTCTACAGTATGCCAGATTTAGCAATACTGCTAATTTGCATCTTTTGTCCCCTGCAGGTCACAAAAACACAGAAACAATCATATACGAGAAGGACATTTGCAGTAAAACTGTACAAAGTGGCTATGCTAAAGTGCAAGAGTTAAAGTGCTACAAAACAAAACATTCAAATGTCACGAGTTAAGTGTTGTGTATGCACACACACACACACACACACACACACACACACACACACACACACACACACACACACACACACACACATGCACCCAAGCACCTCACAGCAACAACAAACAACAGCAACAAACAAGAGGCGGGGCATATGTGTCTGACGCACGGGCACATACAGTACATACAGTATGCACATGCCAGAGCAATCACTAGTTATGGGTACAGTTTTGGTTGTTTAAAAGCCAGTTTTTAAGATGAGTCTTAAAAGTGTTTAGTGTGACTTCCGGTCTGGACGCTATGGCGACTGCAGCTTAACACTGAAGCTCTCAGACCCAATCCAAGATAACACCTTGAAAATCAAACTTAACGGATTTTTGGAGGAGTGAAAATCAAAAGACAAAATCATCATGTCTAAAGGAAAACAGAAGAAACTGAAATTCTCCAGGCCAGGACACGTATCGGCCGGAGAATCTGAACTGGAAGATCTCCGTTCAGAAGACGCGGAACTGGTGATAGCTAACAAAAAGGTTAGCTTGAAATCACTATTTGAAGAGCTACGACGATTTCGCCGAGAAGTTACGGCCGAATTTCGGGAATTCAGAGAAGAATTGAAAAGGACAAACAGCAGAGTGGACCAGGCCGAGAACCGAATCTTGGAAACAGAGGAACGAATAAAAGTGCTCGAAGATTCTGTGCTGGACCTACACAAAAGACAAGCATCTATAGAGGCTAAGCTAGCCAACCAAGAAGGAAGACAAAGAAGAGACAACATAAGAATTCATGGTCTGATAGAAGGAGCCGAAAACGGTTTTAACTCAATGGCAGAATGCGTGGAATCCTTACTAAGAGAGAAATTGGATATTCCACAAACCACCAACTTGAAGATAGAAAAGGCACATCGTTCATTAGCCGCTAGGCCGGCGGCGGAAGCGCCCCCACGTTCGGTGTTGGTAAGATTTTCCAATTTCAAAATAAAACAAGAGGTTGTAAGTCTGGCCTGGCAGAAAAAAGGATTTATGCACCAGGAGAGAAAAGTCTTCGTGGAACACGATTACGCCCCGGAGGTCCTTAAAAAGCGCAGGGAATACAATGACGCGAAAAAGGTGTTAAGAGAGAAGAAATTGCGCTTTCAGACTCCATTTCCTGCGAAGTTAAGGGTCTTCTACGGCGAAGAAACATGTCTCTATAATTTGGCGGAAGAAGCAACAGCTGACATGGCGAGAAGAGGGCTCCCAGTAACGGTATTTAAACCCGCAGCAGACCCGAGTGAGAAGATCAAAGCGCAAACATGGACAACACAAAGACCTTCAAAATCCACGGACCAGCAGCGGGAAACCCAGCGCCAGAGCGTCGCGGATAAACTGTCCGTTTTCAGGTTGGAATAGCGACCTTTTTTTTTTTTTTTTTTCTTGAATCAATCCGCACATCCAACCCCCCTCATACAAGGTAACAAACATTAAAGGAGATGCGTATTCAGCATGTGGTAAAACATTTCATGGAACAGTCATAATATTTGAAACAAATAAGTCTTTTTAATTAAAAAAAAAAAACTTGTTAAAATAGAAATGTGACAATAATCCACATGTTCTCCTCATACTAACAAATACTGTTTTTGCGTGAATGTTTGATGTGATGGGGGTGGGAGGGTGCACACAATTTCACAGGGTTTAGGCATAAAAGGAAAAAAAAAATCCTTACAAGTTTGGATTGGGTTTTGAAACTCACGTTAAAAGCATGGGACTACTTACAGGGGTAAGAGAGGGCCCTCAACACGTAACAGAGTTTGAGGAATTTCCCTCAGGGCCTTCACTCCATCAAGGCTCTTCCAGGGTCTTTAAAAAGACCTCAGCTCAGGAAGTTCTTCTGACAGCTTTTTGTTTTAAAGTTTTATACACTATGTTCTTAATGTTTTTCTTGTTTTTAATGTTCTTTCAGTTTCTGAGTAGCACAAAAGATGGCCACCACACAGTTATACTAAACAAAACAACACAATGGAGAAACAGGGTGTAACCAAAATAATTTCATATAATGTAAAAGGAATCCTGAATCCGGTTAAAAGATCCAAGATTCTAGGCAAAATGAAAAAAGACAAAGCAGGAATAATATTTTTACAAGAAACCCCCCTAACAGACGTGGAACACAATAAACTCAGTAGACAAGGGTTTAATATGATCTCTTCATCTTCATATAAGTCAGGGAGGAGGAGGGGAGTAGCGACATTGATATCAACCAAAATTACATTTGAAAAAAAATCAGAACACAAAGATAAAGAAGGGAGATACAGTTTGGTAACTGGGCAGCTAGAGGGAGAAGATATCACCCTGCTGAATGTGTATGCTCCCCCAGGGGCTAACTGGAAATTTTATAAAAATGTATTCGACCTAATGATAACTAAAGCTCAAGGTTTAGTGATATGTGGTGGGGACTTCAATCTTAGACTGAATCCATACTGGGATGCTTCTGGTAATTCTCCACATCAAAATAACACCCAAAACAGGAAGACTCGGATGCTACTAAAAGAAATGGGAATCTGTGACGTGTGGAGGGAACTCAACCCCAGTGTAAAAGACTATACATTTTACTCAACTCCACATTCATCTTACTCAAGGATTGACTATTTTTTTATGTTTAATAGAGACATTGGAAGAGTAAAAACATGTAAAATAGGACTGATGGATCTCTCTGACCACAGTCCGATCTACATGGACTTAAATATCCAAAAATACACAAATAATACATTTTCTTGGAGGTTAAATTCAAATGTCCTGAAAGGACCATTGAAAGATGAATTGGAATCAGATATTCTCAGATATTTGGAAGAAAACGATAATGGAGAAGTATCCCCTTTAATACTGTGGGATGCATGCAAAGCTGTAATAAGAGGAAAGATTATTGCAAAACTGGCAACCCAAAAGAAACTAAGACAAGAAAAACTATCCACATTAGAGTCAGAACTTAGGAACCTAGAAAAAGAACACAAAGGCAACACTCATTCTACTGACTCGCTCAAGATTAAGGAAATTAAAAACCAAATAAATGAGATCTACACAATAGAAATCCAGAAGAAACTTACATTTTTGAAACAAAAATACTATGAAGCAGGCAGTAAATCGGCAAAATTGCTAGCCTATAAATTGAGGAAACATCAAACAGAAAGAGCAGTCTACAAAATCAGAGACCCAATATCAAAGGAAATAAAATTCAGAATTCAGGATATTCTTAAAAGCTTCGAGAATTACTATAAGAACTTATACTCCCACAAAAAACATAAAAATGCATCCGAGGCATTCCTAAACACATTAAACCTTCCCCAACTTACGGAGTCACAAAATAAAACACTACTGTCAGAAATACATCCTAAAGAATTGGAAAAAGCAATTATGAAACTTAAAGCTAACAAATCCCCAGGAGCTGATGGCTATACAGCAGAGTGGTACAAAACCTTTAAGCAGCAACTATCTCCTCTCCTGAAAACATTTAATTATGTCCTCCACACAGGGGAAATCCCCCCCTCCTGGAGAGAAGGGGTCATTGCAGTTATACCTAAACCTGAAAAGGATAAACTAGAGTGCTCCAACTACAGACCAATCAGTGTACTAAATCAGGACTATAAACTTTTTACCATTATCCTTGCCAAAAGGTTAGAAAATATACTGACAGACCTAATTCATTTAGACCAAACAGGTTTTATAAGACAAAGACAGACACAAGACAACATTCGACGCACTTTACACATAATTCATCATATAAAAAAATATAACTTAAATGCAGTCATACTGGGATTAGATGCTGAAAAAGCATTCGATTCGGTTGACTGGTCTTTTCCATATAGAATCTTATCCAGTTTCAATTTTCATAACAACTTCATTAGAACTATACAGGCATTATATAAAAAACCAACAGCTAAAATAAGGATTAACGGTAATTTATCATCATCTTTTGAACTGGAAAGAGGATGTCGTCAGGGCTGCCCCCTGTCTCCACTGCTCTTTGCAATCTTCATAGAACCTCTGAGCCAATGGATAAGACAAAATCAAAAAATTCAAGGTATTACACTTGGTCAGAAGGAACATAAAATAGCACTCTTTGCTGATGACATTTTAATATACCTAGGGCAGCCGGACACTTCTTTACCAGAACTAACCTCAATTTTTTCAAAGTATGGAGATTTATCGGGGTACAAATTGAACATGCATAAAACCCAAATTTTAACATTCAACTATGACCCAAATCATTATTCACTAAGCAAACTCAAAACTAACTGGGAGTCGGAATCTATGAAATATCTGGGGGTCAATATCCCGAAACAACTCAACAAAATTATATCACTAAACTATGATCCACTGGTGACAAAAATAAAATCTGACCTAACAAGATGGAATATGATACCATTCTTGGGTACTGCACAAAGAATTGAAGCAGTCAAAATGAATATACTTCCACGTCTTCTATACCTTTTCCAAACAATACCGGTAGAACCTCCCAAAAAAACATGGCAGGAACTGGACAGAAGGATCTCTAGATTCATATGGCAGGGCAAGAGACCTAGAATCAGATATAGAACCATACAGCTAAACAAAGACAAAGGTGGGCTCGCGCTGCCAAATATCAGGGACTACTTTAAAGCCGCACAAATTAAAACTTTAGTAGAGATATGTAACCCAGTCTACACTGCACAATGGAAGGAGATCGAATGCCAAATAACAAGTGACATCCCCCTACAGGCGATAATAGGGAACAATGCCTTACCTAAGCTTTTGAATAACACTAACCCGTGGATAGAGACCCCGCTAAAAATTTGGTTTAAGATAGTCAGAGAGAATCAAACTAAAGAGCCCTATCGACTTCTGCAATGGATTGCCTATGATCAAGACTTTACTCCTAATAAAACAGACTCCAGATTTAAAAAGTGGAAGGAGAAAGGGCTGATAAAATATTACGATTTTTTTAAAGGGCAAATCTTAAGAAGTTTTGAAGATTTGAAAAAACAAGGCCTAATAAATCAAGACCTTTACAGGTTCTTCCAGCTTAGACACCACATAAACAATATACTTAAAAAGGAGGATTTGGAAAGGGCCCAGTCAGGTGTTCTGAAGGTCTTCTTAATGGCATATAAAGGGATCCCAGGGATCAGATACATTTCTAAAATATACCAAGGTCTTCAAGACTTAAAAGGAGACAACACATCTTATATAAAAGAGAGATGGGAAAAAGAGGGGAATTTCACTTTACAACTGGAAATATGGGAAAAGCTAAATAAACAGCAATGGAAAAGTACCTCATCCCTGCAGTGGAGAGAATTTGGATGTAAAAACTTGGTAAGATTTTTCAGAACACCTGCACAAAACAAATTTACCCATAAGGGGTTGAACTGTTGGCGCTTGTGTGGTGAAAAGACTGCAAATCATTTTCATGTGTTTTGGTCATGTCCAGTTATCCACCAATATTGGACCAATGTACAGACAATATTGGGGAAAATATTCAAAATAACAGTTCCCTTTTCTTTTGTAACTTTGTATTTGGGTTTACTACCGGACTCACTGGAAAGACGAGGAGAAAAATACTTATTCAATGTTTTAATATTGGCAAGCAAAATAGCTCTAACTAAAAAATGGATGTTGAAGGACTGTCCTACACCTGAAGATTGGATTAACATGATCCAAGACATTTACTCGATGGAAAAGTTGACATTCGCACTGAGACAGGACAAGGATGGGTTCATGAACTTTTGGCAACCCTGGATCGCATATGTGTCTTCCATTAGATCTAATCTTTGACAAATACCATTTCAATAATGGTTCCGCTCTTTGTTCCAACGCTACTCAGACGCTCTTTTACCTTTATTTACTTACTTTTTCTTTTTGTTTGTTTTTTGCTGG
Organism: Pholidichthys leucotaenia; assembly: GCA_020510985.1. Taxonomy (NCBI): domain Eukaryota; kingdom Metazoa; phylum Chordata; class Actinopteri; order Cichliformes; family Pholidichthyidae; genus Pholidichthys; species Pholidichthys leucotaenia. The sequence continues at coordinate 274,894,892 of CM035840.1, read as the reverse complement.
TTTGTTTGGGGGTTTTTTGTTTTTTTGTTTTTTTTGTTTCTTTTTTTTCTCTTTAATTTCACTTTTTCTTTCACTTTAAAAAAAAAAGGGGGGGTGTTGTAAGAATTAATCTTCCAATGTTGTCAGATATCAGAAAATAAGGGAACATGTGATGAAAATGTAAACAATGCACTGCTGTAACGACCTGTATACCCTTTACAAAAACTTAAATAAAAAAAAAAAAAAAAAAAAAAAGTGTTTAGTGTGGTACGTTCTCTGATTGCAGGTGGTATATTATTCCAGATCTTTGTGCCATTCACAATGGCACCAATAGCACAGATTGAGCAAATGTGGTGCTTCTGTAGGGGACCTCATAGTCCCCTCTAGTGATTGCTCTGGTGGTTGTACCTGTGACAGTCCTCAGTTTAACATAGTCTCCTGGGGGTGGGGGGTGGGGGTGTATAGCCATTTAATATTTTATAGTTTGAACAAGCCAATTTGAGAGTTTTATAATTTTCAAAACATAGAAAATTGTATTTCTTGTAAATGTGACATGTGGGATCTTTCTTATCAAAGATTTTTATGGCTTTTTTTGTATAAGGATTCAGTGGGTTTGATTATGGTTACACCAGTGAGTGACCAGTTGGGAAAACGGTAATCAATATGTAAGAAGATCATTGCATGCAGAAACATTTTGTCCCCATTAACTGTCAGTGATGGGCTAATTTGTTTAAAATTTCTTAGATTGAATTTTATTATGTTTGAAATTTTTACCTCCGCCAAGGGAGGAGGTAATGTTTCTGGAGGCGATGGTTGGTTGGTTGGTTAGTTTTTTGGTTTGTCTGTCTGTCTGTCTGTTGACATTATTCCAAAAGTTATGAATGGATTTTGATGAAATTTTAAGGAAAAGACTACTGTGCTCAATTTTGTGTTTTTTTCTGCCTTTTTTTTTGTCCTCCTTGTGTGATAGAACTCCAGAAACTTTGAGGCATTGGCCTCCAACTTAACTCTGACATCCCCAGTGCTTATTCCAGTAATCAATACCACATCCCTGAGGAGATCGCCAGACCTCTGGGTGCTCCGTGAATTGTTATTGGGTCCAGCAAGAGGCACAGACGGCACCAAGAAAGAAAAAAGAAACAAAGCTGCAGGGCTGGCTTCCGAGCCCAGCTGCGCAAACAACACCAAACCACTATTACCTTCAGTTTTCCTCACCAACGCCAGATCCCTCGACAACAAAATGGATGAGCTCCGACCGGAGATTACCTACAATCGCTATGTCTGGGACTGTTGTATTCTGACTGTGACAGAGTTATGGCTTCACCCATGTATCCCTAGCGCCACTGTGGAATTACCCAGTCAAACTACACACTGTTTCGACCGCAGTGCCAATTCTGGTAAGGGCAGACGTGGTGGACTCTGTGTTTATGTGCTTCAGACTTGGCGTACTAACAGCAGAGTAATTCAAAGCCACTGTTCACTGGATTTAGAGGCCATGTCCTTTCTGTGTAGGCCCTTCTATCTACCCTGCAAGCTAATGGCAGTAATTGTAACAGCTGTTTACAGTATGTCCCTACAGATGCTAGTGTTAGCTTAGCACTCAGCCATCTCCAGCACATTGTTAGCAGGCAGCAGAAAGATCACCCTGACACAGTCCATATTATTGCAAGGGATTTTAACAAAGCATGCTTAAAGACTGTACTCCCCAAATTCCACCAACATATCAAGTGTCCCACAAGAGGGGGAAGAGCACTGAATCATGTTTATAGCAATATTAGGCTATATATCAATATCAAGCCACATACATCGGAAAAAACGGATCTGTGGTGTATTTTTGTCCCATTTGACTTTCTGATCGGAATTTGCACAATAAACAAACTCCTTCTTCAGTGCATAAGAGAAGACTGCAGCCAGCCCACTGAAAAACCAGCCCCTTTGTGATTTCGGAAGTAGGCCATAACCATGGTAAAGAGCCTGTCTGCTAGTCTTCCAACAGAACCCATGCCGGTCCAGTTGAAACAGAATCTAGTGGACCGCCTGCTACCCACTGGGACACAATGATTCTGCTTGGCTGACGGTCTGTTGTTTAATTTAAACTTAATTCTTCAAAATTTTCCTGGTATAAGTTCTTTACACATAATTTCATGCAAACCCCAATCAGAATTTCAAAATGCATTTTGTCCTTCCATTAATTTATGTTCTTTTTCAGAGTAATACCAATTTTCCATTTTTATAAATAGTTTAATCATCATTTTCTTCATAAAATTACATCCACTTTTCTTAACCAGTGCTATTTTATGGCTTTCCAATTTCCAGTATACTGACAAGTTAAACTAGGGTTCTTTGGTTCCACCAATGTTTGATTCACATGTGATACTCAGTAACTCAATCTAAGATGCCCATGATACATGTTGAATTCTCTGTTTTAAAGTTATCCAAATGTGTTAACCTATTCTGACATTTCTTATTAAACTATTGAAAGATATATGGGAGTTATTGTTTGATCTCATGTCCAGCTTCTTGATTATCAGCAGGCAAGAACTCACAAGGGTTTTTGTGAGACTGATTCATAATAGGTACAAATAAAGAATTGTTAATAAAATTGTCCATTATCTGGACTGGTGCAATACGAGGATATGGTTGTGTCATAGTAGGAAATTTTCATCCCTACTCAAAGTCATATTTACATTAACACTTGTACAGACAATAAAACACCTATAAACCCATTAATCTAAATCCACAACCTCAGTATTGCAGTGACAGACAACAGCAGGTATGGCATTTGACCAAATGGTTTCAGTAAGTTGCAAGACATATACAGTAGCAGTAGATGTAGTACTGTTGGTGTGCCAAGTCCTTCTGTGCAAACAACTGAGGTAGAGTTGTTCTGTGGGTGAGTGTGTTACAGTCCAGGGGAGTGGGGGGAAGCAGTGTTCAGGGCCCTGATGGCCTGGTGAACAAGGCTGTTTGTTTAGCAGTCTTGTCATATGGGTCCGTAGGCTCTGGTACGTTCTCCCTGAAAGCAGGGGGCTGAAGAGCGAGTGTGAGGGGTGGGAGGTGTCACATGAGATGTTGATGGCTCTGTAGGTGAGGCGGGTGTGGTAGATGTCTGAGAGGGAGGACAGAGGGGCACCGATGATCTTGTTGGCTGCTTTCACTGTGTGCTGTAGAGTCTTCCGGCAGGAGGCAGTGCAGCTTCCATACCACACAGTGATACAAGCTGGCGAGGATGCTCTCAACGGTGCCCCGGTAGAATAAGCACATGATGGGGGTGAGACTCTTGCTCTCCTCAGTTTGCAGAGGAAATAGAGGTGAGTTTAAGCCTTCTTGGCCAGTGTTGTGGTGTTGTCAGGACAGAAGGGATCCTCAGAGATGTGCATCCCCAGGAACTTGGTGCTGCTCACCCTCTCCACAGCTGCCCCATCGATCAGAGGGTGTGTGTCCTCTCCTGAAGTCGACCACAATTTTTCTTGGTTTTTCCAACATTTAGGAAGAGATTGTTGTCTTTACACCACTGGACCAGTTGGCTCACTTCATTTCTGTAGTTGGCCTCTTCATTGTTTGTGATGAGGCCCACCACCATTGTGTCATCCACAGATCTGATGATGTGGTTGGTGCTGTAGGCTGGTATGCAGTCATGGGTCAGCAGGGGAAAGAGCAGCGGGTTGAGCACGCACCCTTGTGGGGCTCCTGTGCTCAGTGTGATGGTCTTGGAGGTGTTGCTGTCGACTGACACGTTCTGTGACCTCCCTGTGAGAAAGTTCAGCACCCAGTTACAGAGAGAGGTTTAGAGTCCCAAGTGTCTGTCTTTTTGTATTAGGTGCTGGGGGATGATTGTGTTGAATGCTGAACTGAAGTCCAAGAACAGCATTCGCACATAAGAGTTCTTTGATTCCAGGTGGGTGAGGGCTGGATGGAGAGCAGCAGAGATTGCATCTTTTGTGGATCTGTTTGACCTGTATGCAAACTGAGATGGGTCATGGGAGGGAGGCAGGGTGGACTTGATGTTTTGCATGACCAGCTGCTTGAAGAACTTCATTATGACGGCGGTCATTGCTACGGGCCGGTAATCATTGTAGCTGGATGGGAGAGGCTGCTATGGGGCTGGTATTATGGTAGAAGTTTTGAATTATGTGGGGACAACAACTTGACTCAGGGAGATGTTGAAGATGTCGGCCAAGACATTCATGAGTTCCTCCATACAATCCTTTAGAACACGACCTGGTATGTTGTCTGGTCCAGCTGCCTTGTGTGGGTTGATCCTGGACAGGGTCCTCTTCACGCTAGCCAGATCAAGACTTATAGCCTGCTCATCTGGGGGAGGAGTGGCCCTCTGTGCTGATGTGCTGATGTGTTTCAAAGCTGCCAAAGAAGTCATTTAAGTTGTTAAGCAGTGTGATGTTGCTGGCACAGGTCTGAGGTTGAGGTTTGCCATGCCAGAGAGAATGTGCATCTCTGGTGTTACTTAAGTGTCCGGATATTTTCTTGCTGTACTGTCGTTTTTCCTCCTTGATACCATGGGACAGGTTGGCCCTAGCTGTTGTTAGTCCTGTGGTGTCACCTGCCCTGAAGGCTGCGTCCTGAGCCCTCAGGAGCCTGTGGACCTCTGCTGTCATCCATGACTTCTGGTTAGCACGAATAATGATAGTTTTGCTGTGAGTGACATCATCAATGCATTTATCTACAGTATGTAGACTACAACAACCTCAGTTTACTCCTCTATGTTTGTGTGTTCATTGTGAGTGGCTGCATGCTTGAAAGTGTCCCAGTCTTTAGACCTAAAGCAGTCTTTCAGAGCATCGGATAACCCCTCTGGCCACACATTTAGTTGGTCTGATGGCTTTCACTCTTGGTCTGTATGCAGGCCTTAGCAAGATGGTGATGCGATCAGAGAGACCCAGGTGGGGAAGGGGGCCTTGTATGCTCTCTTGTAGGTTGTGTACATCAAGTCCAGTAATTTGTCTCCTCTTGTTGGAAAGTCCACATGTTGGTGTAGTTTTGGTAGGGGGTGCCTTTAAATCTGCATGGTTGAAGTCTCCTGCTGTGGTGAGGAATCCGTCTGGATGTACTGTTTGTGTCTCACTTATAGTCTGATAGAGTTCATTTAGTGGCTGGCTCCTCTCACCGCCGGTGGCAATGGGAAGGATATACACAGTGACCAGCAGGACAGCTGTAAATTCCCTCGGTATGTACTGTAAAATGGTTGGCACTTGAAAACCATAAACTCCACCAAAGGAGAACAGTGTTTGTGCACAACAGTTGCATCTCGGCAACAAGCGTCATTGGTGTAAACACACTGGCCAGAATTAGGGTTGGAATTGGGAGTCTGTTTGGGCTATTCTATTTGTGGAATATCTATTCCACAAATGGAATAGATATATGGGCTATCTCCATTTGTGATGAGACGCAGTGGTCAAGTCCAGGAGTGTGGAAGTCTGGTGGAGAAGTCCTAGGCCACAGAGTTCCTCTGTAAAGCTCCGGTCCAAAACGTAATATTTGGTCATATTCCTGATCTCCAGAAGGTTGTCACCACTGTAGCTTGTGTCCAACATCATATGTGGACATTAAATGCATGAATATACACTTAGGCATAATTTAAACAACACTAAACGGCACAAAACACAACCATGACCATTCAATTTGATTACATTTTAAGGTGTTTTTAACATATAGTAAGACTCCTCCACTTTTTCCTTGCTCCCTGTCTTTCCTATACACATTATATTCAGGCATGGTAACAACAGTTTCAGGTGACGAAGATGATAACCAAGTTTCAGAGAAACCCATAAAATCAATATTAGAGTTTATTGGCAGATGTTCTAGTTGTTTTCATTTGGAGATCATACTCCATACATTTAAGTGTCCCCCAAGTAGAGCCCCCCCTTTTTTTTTACTTTAAGGGTCCCGAATTAGTTTTGCCTGATTCAGGGTTTGAAAAACTTTGAGGGATCTATGTTTTTTTAACACTGGATTTCTCTGACGAGTTTTACACTTACTGAAGGCTGGTTGTTGCATTGCAGCTGTGGTGGAGTCTGATCGTTGGGTTGCTGCAGAAGGGACCAGCCACTGGATCACAGTGCCGAGGGCTGGCTGCAGAGCCACAGTGGTAAGGCTGGCCATCTGATGGTGATTTGGGTTCTCCATTGGGCCATGGTGAGGTGAGCTCATTGGGTTGTAGTGTCATGAGCTCGTTGCTGTGCTACGGGGGCGAGGGTTGACCTCCGGTCCGCCCTGGCTCCATTCCGATGTTGGTCCATGACGGCATCTTCAGGCTGCCATGCCACGGCAATGTTGGTGGGTTGTTGGGGTGCAGCAGTGCTGGTAGTTGTCGGCCACGCTGGCCCTACCAGTGTTGGTAGTGGAAGCAGCATTAATTCCGCTGGTAATGGAGATCATGTCCATGCTAGTCCCATTAACAATGATAGTAGTCTTGTTGCCTCTGCTGGTCATGGTGGTGTTAGCCGTGCTAGTCCTATTAGCATTGGTGGTGTCCGTCCCGCACACAAGTCCATGGCCACCAGTCCTGGGTTTATTTCCACGTCGCCAGCCAGGAGTAAGTTAATGCTGAGGTGTAATAATCTCACGAAGCTACTAACTGCGCAGGTTTGTCCGTGGTTTGTTGGCGGTCTGGCACTCCTTTATCCAGGTAACTCATGTACAGGAAAAACTGTCCTCCGTTACCTGTGGGGTGGATTTGTTCACCACATTTTGTTGTTGTTAGTCGATGTCGTACTGTACTTAGAATTAAGCCTTCAGGCGGGACAGACTTCAGTGCAAGATGATTTATTTACAAAACACAAATGAACAAACAAAAAGCAGCTTAGGGGCTGTCAAACACAAACGGTGCAGATAACTTACAGACGATGAAGAGGGACTAGAGGGAGATGTTGCAATGATGCCACAAGGAGAAAGGAAAACAGCGGGTATATATAGTAACACACAAATTAACCAACACAGGACAGCTGGGTGACTAATTAGGGTCAAATGAAAACACACGTGAGTGGCTGGAGGAATGGGAGAATGACGGGAGAGATTAGAAAATAATAATTGAACTAAGAAACTGAGGGACATTGCAAATGCAACATTGCGTGGAGGTTGGGGGCAGTGCCTTTGGCATGGCAAACCGGGGTGGTGGTTCCTCTCTTCAGAAAAGGGGACCGGAGGGTGTGCTCCAACTTTAGAGGGATCACACTCCTCAGCCTCCCTGGGAAGGTCTATGCCAAGGTACTGGAGAGGAGAGTCCGGCGGTTGGTGGAACCTCGGATTCAGGAGGAGCAATGTGGTTTTCGTCCTGGCCGTGGCACATCGGACCAGCTTTTTACCCTCTCGAGAATTCTTGAGGGTTCGTGGGAGTTTGCCCAACCAGTTTACATGTGTTTTGTGGACTTGGAGAAGGCATTTGACTGCGTCCCTCGTGGTTTTTTGTGGGGGGTGCTTCGGGAGTATGGGGTATCGGGCTTGTTGTCACGAGCTATTCGGTCTCTGTACGACCGTTATGAGAGTTTGATTCTTATTGCCAACACTCGGTCGGAGTCATTCCCTGTGAGAGTTGGACTCCGCCAGGGCTGCCCTTTGTCACCGATCCTGTTCATAATTTTTATGGACAGGATTTCTAGGCACAGCCTGGGAATGGAGGGTGTCATGCTTGGTGACCACAGGATCTCACCTCTGTTGTTTGCAGATGATGTTGTCCTGTTGGCTTCATCCAGCAATGACCTACAGCTCTTGCTGGGATGGTTTGCCGCTGAGTGTAAAGCGGCTGGGATGAGAATCAGCACCTCCAAGTCTGAGTCCATGGTCCTCAGCCGGAAAAAGGTGGATTGTCCTCTCTGGGTTGGGGACAGGCTCCTGCCCCAAGTGGAGGAGTTTAAGTATCTTGGGGTCTTGTTCACGAGTGAGGGGAAAATGGAGCAAGAGATTGACAGACGGATCGGAGCAGCATCTGCAGTGATGCGGACGTTGTACCGGTCTGCTGTGGTGAAGAGGGAGCTTAGTTCTAAGGCAAAGCTGTCGATTTACCAGTCAATCTACGTTCCTACTCTCACCTATGGTCACGAGCTTTGGGTAATGACCGAAAGAACAAGATCGCGGATACAAGTGGCTGAAATGAGCTTTCTCCGTAGGATTGCTGGACTCACCCTCAGAGATAGGGTGAGGAGCTCAGTCATCCAGGAGAGGCTTAGAGTAGAACCGCTGCTCCACCACATTGAAAGGAGCCAGTTGAGGTTGTATGGGCATCTGATTAGGATGCCTCCTGGATGCCCCCCACTTGAGGTGTTTCAGGCACGTCTCACTGGGAGGAGACCCCGGGGCAGACCCAGGACTCGGTGGAGAGACTATGTCTCCCAGCTGGTCTGGGAACGCCTTGGTATCCTCTCTGAAGAGCTGGAGCAGGTGGCTGGGGAGAGGGAAGTCTGGGCTTCTCTGCTTGAACTGCTGCCTCCGCGACCCGGACCTCCGGAAAAGTGGTAGAAGAAGGATGGAAGAAACTGAGGATAACCCAACAGACTAATGATAACAGAATTGTGCAAACATTTCAAAAATAACAGGAAGCATGGACAGAATGTCCAGATCATAACAGTGCCCCCTGTCCTTAAGGGTGGAATCCAGAAGCCCAAAAACAAAACAAAGAACACCCCAAACTGGCGGGAGGACGTGGACAAAGGTATGGCACGGCAGGGCAAAAACAAGGACACAAATAACAGAAAAGTGTTCATCAGGTGGCTGGTCAAAGTTCCAAGACCACCACCAGGCAGAATATGGCACATCTGGTGGCCTTGCAAAGTCCATGGACCACCAGATGAAGAAGCATGGTGCATCGGGTGGCCTACCAAAGTCCAAAGGCCACCAGACCAGGGAGAGAGGTGGGTCAGGAGGCCTGCAACAGTCCATAAGCCACCTGACGGAAGAGCACAGTACCATAGGGGTGTAAAGCTCAGAAGTCTTTTGCACAGAGAACAACAACACAGAGGCTTTAAACTCAGGAGATAATGGTAAATGGTAATGGTAATGGCGTTCACTTATATAGCGCTTTTTTCTCATCTCTGGATGACCAAAGCCCTTTACAGATCCTGCTATCCACCCATTCATGCACAAATTCACACACTGATGGCGGAAGAGCTGCCATACACACAGGGACTAGCCTGGCCACGAGGAGCAACTGGAGGCTCAGTGTCTTGCTCAAGGACACTTCGATATGCAGACTGCGGACAGAGTGGGAATCGAACCCATGGCCCTCCAATCAGTAGTCGGTCACACTACACCTGCACTACAGTCGCCCCCTGACATGAAAAATAATTTAAAAATATTGATTAATAAAAAAATAATAATAAAATAATAAAAATAAAAATAATGAATAAATTAATTAAAAAAATAAAAATAATTTAGATGAAAACTTCACCCTCTGAAACTTTAACCTCTGGAGAAGACAACAAAGAACCCTTAAATTCATGATAAGACAACATGGAAATCTTGCATTCAGGAGATGATGACATAGAACCTTCACACTCAGAGGATGACAACCTTGAATCCTTAAACTCAGAAGATTTCAACAAGGAACTTTTAACCTCGGAAGATAACATGGCGTCTATAACCTCAGGAGGTGACAACATGAAACTTTTATCCTTGGGGAATAACATGGAACCTGTAACCTCAGGAGGTGATAATATGGACACTTTGAACTTGGGAGGTAATGACAACATGAGATTTCCTTGCGCTAGAGATAACATAGAAGTTTTAAACTCAGGAGATAACATAGGTATCTCTTACTCAAAAGAAAATCACATGGGAGCTTTAAATTCAGGAGATGACATTGGGGCTCTTTGCTCAGGAGAGTTTGCTCTGAAAATAACCACATAGGAGCTGTTTGCTCTGAAAATAACCACGTAGCAGCTGTTTGCTCTGAAAATGACAACATAGGAGCTTTTTGCTCTGAACATAACAACATGGGAGCCTTCGTCTCTGACGATGAAGAACAACACAGGAGCTTCCTGTTCAGAAGATGAAGATAACAACACGGAAGCTTATTGCTTTGAAGATAGTACCTGAGGGGCCTTTGGTAGAGGGGCCAACAGCAGCTGAGGAGCGGCGACCCCAGGCGGTGAAGGTGGAGCGGACTGCTCTGATGGCCAGGGTGGAGCGGACTGCTCTGACAGTCAGGGTGGAGCCGAATGCTCAGACAGCCCAGATGGAGTGGACTGCTCTGGCAGCCAGGGTGGAGTGGACTGTTGTATGCCTTGGACAATGGGTGGAGGTCTCCTGACCACTTTGAAAAAGGGTGGCGGTCTCCTGACCCCTTGGACAAAGGGTGGAGGTCTTCTGACCTCTTGGACGAAGGGTGAAGTGGACGGCTCGACCTCCTGGAAAAAGGGGGGAGCAGACTGCTCTGATGACGGTGATGATGGAGTGGCATGTTCCGATGATGGAGATGATGGCACATCATGTTCCTATGACGGCGATGATGGAGCATGGTCCTCCCCCAGCTCTATACTCAACATGGCCACCTCGGACAATGGAGGGAAACAGGGGGTCAGTGAGCTGACACCAAAGTCATAAGCAGCAGAGGCTGGTGGGGAGTGTTCTTGGGTCGCCACCACCACCACCACCACCACCAGCAGGAGCAAGGCAAGTCTTTTCAAAAGTAGTGGTAGAACATAAATGAAGAGGAACCTGGCCTTAACTTCTGGTCTTCTGCTGCTGGGGTGACGACCTCAGGAAGTACTACGGGAGAGATGGCCGGTGCAGTTGGTAATGGAACAGGGAAGCACCGAGGGGCAGATACTGGAGCCAGGAGGTACCGTGGAGCGGGTACTGGAGCTGGGAGGTGCCGTGGAGCAGGTACTGCAGGCGTGATGACAGGCAAAACAGGAGATGAGGTGGTAGGGAGCTCAGCAGTGGGCACCACCACCATGGAGGAGAGGAGGACAGTAGCAACAGAGGGGGAGGAAGAAGGAGCTGACGGGACAGCCGATGAAGAAAAACTCTGGAATGAAGGGAAGGCTGCTGCTGTGATTCTCTGGAGTGGCGAAGGAGGAGCTGCTGGAGAAGTAAAGCTGAATTTCCGCTCTGCTGCCGCTGATGTTGCCACTGCCTCTGGGGCTGCCACAGGAAAACCAGGTGAAATACTCCATGTGGTGGCAGAGTTCATCTGGTGGGGAGCAGCCAGGAAGAGTCTGGTGTTGGGGTGGAGAGGATCCCGGAGCTAGTGAGCGGCGAGAAGCTAAAGGTGTCTGCACCAGGGGATGCTTCTTCGTCGGCACAGGTACAGACAGGGGAGAGCTTCTCACCAGCCCGCAGAGCATATGCTGGAGGTTGGGAATGGAGATCAGGAGATTGGTGAGTCCTGGGTAGCTCCACAGGCTGGGGTATGCCTCTATTACCATTGCCGTGCCTTAAAGGTACCTCAGGGCTACCTCGGGAGTGTGGGAAGAGCAGGCAACTGAGATGAAATCCTCAATTAGCCATGCTGCCTAACACTCGTCCTCGTCCAAGCCATATACACTAAAGTTCGTACCCGCAGAGTCCTTTGGTGGCATCATTCTGTCAGATATAACCTCCAGCAGAACAGGAATAATGACTCCTTCAGGCAAAATGGACTTCAGTGCAAGATGATTTATTTCCAAAACACAAATGAACAAACAAAAAGCAGTTCAGGGGCTGTCAAACACAAACGGCGCAGATAACTTACAGACGATGAAGAGGGACTGGAGGGAGATACTGCAATGATGCCATGGGGACAAATGAAAACAGCAGGTATATACTGGGGCACAGACATTAACTAACATAGGACAGCTAGGTGCCTAATTAGGGTCAAATCAAAACACACATGAGTGGCTGGAAGAATGGGAGGATGACAGGAGAGACTAGAAAACAATAACTGAACTAAGAAATTGAGGATAACCCAACAGACTAATGATAACAGAATTGTACAAACATTTCAAAAATAACATTAAGCATGGACAGAATGTCCAGATTTTTTTTTTCTTTTTAGATTCCTTTATTAGTCCCACAATGGGGAAATTACAGGGCATCCACATGAGTGGATGAGGCAGCCACTGGTGTGGCGCCCAACCCTTTCACCATTCACACACACATTCACACCTGGGGCCACTTTAGAGTCTCCAATTAACCTAACTTGCATGTTTTTGGCATGCGGAAGGAAACCATAGAAATCCCAGAGTAAACCCACGCAGACATGGGGAGAACATGCAAACTCCACACAGATCAATGATGGTCAGGGGCTGGGATCGAACCCAGGATCCCCGGCCAAGGGTGAGTTGCTGTGCTGCTGCAGTGCTAACCACTCCGCCACCAAACTGCCTATCATAACAGCGTCCTGGTTAGATTCCCAAACCACCTCAGCTGGCTCTTTTCAATGTGGAGGAGCAGTGATTCTACTCTGAGCCTCTCCTGGATGACTGAGCTCCTCACCCTATTTCTAAGGGTGAGTCCAGCAATCCTATGGAGAAAGCTCATTTTAGCCACTTGTATCCGCAATCTCATTCATCAACGCTGGATCCAGGAGTTTTAGCTGACTATAGACTAATCTCTAATTTACCTTTCATTTCAAAAATCTTAGAAAGAGTTGCTGCTACACAATTATTTGACCACTTGCAGGGAAATGGTTTATTTGAAGAGTTTCAATCAGGGTTCAGAATTCATCATAGTACTGAAACAGCTTTAGGGAAGGTCACTGACAATCTCCTTATCACATCTGATAATGGACTTGTTTCTGTACTTGTCCTTTTAGACCTTAGTGCAGCTTTTGATACTATTGCTCATAATATTTTACTTGATTGATTAGAACACCTTGTTGGACTTAATGGAACTTCATTGGAGTGGTTTAAATCTTACTTATCTGATAGGTTCCAGTTTGTTCATGTCAATAATGAGTTTTCTTCTAACTCAAAGCTCAACCACGGAATCCCACAGGGATCTGTGCTAGGCCCTATTCTTTATAGTTTATATATACTTTCGCTAGGCAATATTATTAGAAAGAACTGCATACACTTTCATTGTTATGCAGATGACACACAATTATATTTGTCAATAAAGCCAGATGACAGTAATCAGTTAGTCAAATTAGAGGCTTGTCTTAAGGAAATCAGAGCTTGGATGACTTGTAATTTCTTACTATTAAATTCAGATAAGACTGAAGTCATGATTATTAATCTTTATTTCAAACACACAAACAAATCCATATAAAATTAAAAGGGATAGGGGCATCAGGGAAACAATAAAAACACATAACAGTCTTTAAGAAGAGTTCATGTATAGAATGTTGTGCCAGTGTTGTCAGGGCATGGACTGGGCCTCATGTCCTCACTCTGAGTTATGATTGTGTTCTTTGTTCTCAGGGCATGGGCCCTAGTCCATGTTCTTGCTTTGAGTTTGCATTTTGGAGTTTTTTGTATTTGTTTGTCATTGTCTCTGTTTTTTGCATTCCTTAGATTTATCTCTGCCAGTCCTTGGTTATTATTTGTATTACATTATGCCTCCTATGTTTTGTATCTTTAATAGTCCTTATCATTCAGTCTTGTGTGTTAGTTTTATTCTTATCATAGCCATGTTATGTTTGCCCTGTTATTTCTATCACGTCCTACTGTCTTGGTTTGGCTTTATTTTGTGATTGTTCCCTGTTCTCTTTGTACTGCCTGATTTAGCCTTGACTGATTTGCTAAGTGCACACACCAGTTTGTAATTATGTTCATCTGTTTCTCCTGTTATTTAAGGGACGCAGCCCCTCACTTGGCTACTGCATTCTCGTCATATTTTGGCATTTAACCACGCTTCTGGCTAGCCTGTTCCTGTCTAGCCACGTTTGGATTATTTTGTACTTTTCCTGTATTGCCTGCCCGTGTTAGAATTATTATTTACACCCTCAAGCTAGCCTGGGTTTATACCAGCTCCAATAAAGCTGTTGGAATTTAAGTCTCGCGTTTGGGTTCAGCTTCATCTACTCACCGTGACAAGTGTCATCTGAGTGCAGAAGTGTATCTGAAGCTGCTCTTGCTGGGGCTTACAAGGGTCTGTATGATGCTGTTTTCCAAATCATTCGAATGACACATAAAATTGTACATAAGTTTCCTCAGTAGTGCCTCGCATGTAGGAATACCACAGTACACAAACAGCTGACTGACACTATGCCATCTGGGCACCTGAAGCAGCAACCTAAGTGCATCATTCTAGTTGGTCCAAAAATCCTTAGAAATGCCTTTCCAAATCAAACTCTTAAATCTGATGGGGTTATTCTTTCTCTTAATAGTTCTGTGAGGAAGCTTGGAGTTATTTTTGATCAAGACCTGTTCTTTAATTCACATATTAAACTTGCTTCTATGACTGCCTTCTATCATTTGCATAATATTGCCAAGATAAGGAGCATCTTGTCTCAGAGTGATGATGAGAAACTAATCCACACTTTTGTTAGATCTAGATTAGATTATTGTAACTCTTTATTATCAAGCTGTCCTAAAACATCTTTAAAAAGTCTTTAGCTGATCCAAAATGCTGCAGCTAGAGTTTTAAAAGGTACTAGAAAGAAAGATCACATCTCTCCAGTTCTGGCCTCCCTTCATTGGCTTCCCATAGAATTTAGAATTAAGTTTAAAATCCTTCTCCTCACAAACCTCTAAATAATCATGCCCCTTGTTAGTTAAAAGATCTGATATTACCATACCATGCTAACAGACCACTACGCTCCCAGAATGCAGGATTACTTGCAATACCTAGAATCTCCAAAAGTACAATGGGAGGCAGAGCATTCAGCTATCAGGCTGCTCTCCTTTGGAACGAGCTGCCAATCTGGATTTGGGAGTCAGACCCAATCTCTATTTTTAAGAATAGAGTTAAAACCTTTCTTTTTGACATAGCCTATAGTTAGGGTGGGATCAGGTGACCCTGAACCCTCTCTTAGTTATGATGCTAAGTTTAGACAGCCGGGGGACCTCCAACAATGCACTGGGCTTCATCCTTTCTTAAGATAAGATAAGATAAGCCTTTATTAGTCCCACAACGGGGAAATTCCAGGATTGCAACAGCACAGGGATAGCAACACTCAGAGCAACAATCAGAAGGCAAGAAAAAAAGCAAGCAAGCAAGAGCAGCTAATATACATATGTACATATTACTATAAATATATATATATATATATATATATATATATATATATATACGTATATATATATATATATATACACACACACACACACACAGACACAGTGCAGAGCATTGTAGCTGGATGGAATAAATATATGAGTATATAAACACACAGTGCGGAGCATTGTAGCTAGATGGAATAAATATGTAGATATATAAACACCCACAGTACGGAGCATTGCAGCTAGGTGGAATAAATATGTAAATATATAAACACACACAGTGCGGAGCAATGTAGCTAGATGGAATAATATGTAGATATATAAACACACAGTGCGGAGCATTGTAGCTAGATGGAATAAATATGTAAATATATAAACACACAGTGCAGAGCATTGTTGCTAGATGGGATGAAACAGCACAACCGTTTACTTAGTTATCCTACATGGTATGATTATGTGCCCATACATATTCTCACCCTCCATAGCGACCGGTATTTTCCTAGTTGTATGCCGGAGGGGACCATTGTGTAAGTCTATTGCATCTTTTGCATTCAAAAAAAAAAAAACTATTAGTTTGTTACGTCTTTTTGCTATCTCTGCGAGCAGCCCTGCTTAGGTTGTACAGTCTGACAGCCGTTGGTAGGAAGGACCTGCAAAACCTCTTGGTTGTGCACCTGTGATGATGTAGTCTGCTGCTAAATGAGCTCCTCAGTACATTCAGTATGTCCTGCATAGGGTGAAACTCGGACTCCAGCAGAGATGACAGTTTAGCCACCGTCCTTCTCTCTCCTATCTCCTCCACCGGATCAAGGCTCTGCCCCAGGACAGAGCTAGCTTTCTTGATCAGTTTGTTCAGTCTCTTCCTATCGGCTGCAGTAATGCCACTGCCCCAGCAGACCACTCCAAAAGTGATGGCTGATGCCACCACCGTGTCATAGAATGTCTTCAGCAGCTCCCCTTGTACACCAAAAGACCTGAGTCTCCTCAGCAGGAACAGCCTGCGCTGTCCCTTCTTGTAGAGTGCGTCAGTATTGTGTGACCAGTCTAGTTTATTGTTCAGATGAACACCCAGGTACTTGTAGGATGTCACCATCTCAATGTCTGTTCCCTGTATATTTACTGGTGCTGTGAGGGGTTGTCCATGCCTGCGGCAGTCCACCACCAGCTCCTTAGTTTTCCTCACGTTGATCTGGAGGCAGTTCCGATGGCACCAGTCCACGAAATCCTGGATAAGCCCTCTGTACTCAGCTTAATCTCCATTGGAGATGAGGCCAACGATCGCAGAGTCATCAGAGAACTTCTGTAGAAGGCAGTGTGTTGTGTTGTGTGAGAAGTCCGCAGTATAAAGAGTGAACAGGAAGGGAGCCAGCACCGTTCCCTGGGGGGCCCCCGTGCTACCGATGATTGTGTCGGACACACAGTCCCGGGTTCTCACAAACTGAGGCCGGTTCGTGAGGTAGTCCAGGATCCATGATGACAGGTGCTGGTCCACCCCTGCGCGCAGCAGCTTGTCCTTCAGGATCATCGGTTGGATGGTGTTGAAAGCACTGGAGAAGTCAAAGAACATGATCCTCACCATATTCCCGGGCTTCTCCAGGTGGGACAGAGAACGGTGAAGGAGGAAGATCACCGCATCCTCCACCCCAATGCCATGCTGGTAGACGAACTGGAGTGGATCCATCGTTGGTTCCACCAGGGGGCGGAGGTGAGCAAGGAGCAGTCTCTCCAGGGTCTTCATCAAGTGGGACGTTAAGGCCACCGGTCTGTAGCTGTTCAGGTCTTTGGGGTGGGAAGTTTTTGGTACAGGTACCACACAAGATGTTTTCCACAGCTGTGGTACCCTCCCCAGCTTCAGGCTCAGGTTGAAGATGTACATCACAATCCCACACAGCTGGTCTGCACAGGACTTGAGGAGCTTTGCGCTGATGCCGTCCGGTCCCGACGCCTTCCTCGCCTTGATCTTCCTCAGCTCCGTCCTCACCTGGGTCCTGGTCAGGGTCAGGATGGGGGGCTGTGTGTTGGGAGTGGGGGGGTGTTGGTGGAGTGGGGAGTGGGCAGCAGGACTTGATTTCTTTAGAGGCAGCAGTGGTTGTTGTGCAGTCAGGGGGGAGGGCGGTTGGTCAAACCTATTGAAAAACAGATTCAGGTTGTTCGCCCACTCCCTACCCCCCGTGGCCTGGGGGGGGGGGTATTCTGGAGCCCAGAGATGGTTTTGAGGTTTCTCCAGACCCCGCTGATGTCGCTCTGTTGCAGCTTGTCCTCCATCTTCTTCCTGAAGCTGTCCTTGCCTTCTCTGATCTTTCTCCTCAGCTCCCTCTGTGCGGACTTCAGCATCTCCCTATTCCCCGACCTGAAGATCCTCTTCTTCTCTCTCAGAAGTGTTTTTATCTCAGGGTTGATCCAGGGTTTGTTGTTTGAGCAACACCGTATGGTCTTGGTGGGAACGGATTTGTCCACACAGAAGCTGAGGTAGTCCGTGAAGGTGTGAGTGAGGCCATCGATGTCCTCACCATGTGGATCACAGAGCTGCTTCCAGGCGGTGGCTTCAAAACAGCCCTTTAGAGTGTCCATTGCCTCCTCAGACCATAACTTCACTGTGCGCATGGCCGGAGGTTGTCTGTGCACTAGGGGTTTGTACACCGGCTGGAGATGAACCAAGTTGTGATCCGATCTCCCGAGTGGGGGGAGTTGTGATGAGATGTACGCCTCCTTAGTGTTTGCGTAGAATAAGTCTTCACTCTCAATGAAATATTTTTGCTGGTCATTAACAGCTGTTTGCTCTCTCCCATAGGTTGAGTCCCCATCGTCCTGTTTGCTCTCTACATGTCTGTTCTTTTCTTCCTCTTCTCTATCCCCTCACCCCCCAGCCAGTCACAGCAGATGACTGCCCCTCCCTGAGCCTGGGTCTGCTGGAAGTCTCTTCCTGCTAAAAGGGAGTTTTTCCTCTCCATTGTTGCCAAGTCCTTGCTCACAGGGGATTACCTGATTGCTGGGGCCTTTCTGCAATTGTGGGGTTTCCCCCTACAGTTGAAAGTGCTATGAGATGACTGTTGTTGTGAAATGGTGCTGTATAAATAAAGTGGAATTGAATTGAATTTGGTCATTACCCAAACCTCATGACCATAAGTGAGGGTAAGAATGTGGACTGAATGGGAAATTGAAAGCTTTGCCTTAGAGCTCAGCTCCCTCTTCACCATAACAGATTGGTACAACGTCTGCATCACTACAGATGCTGCTCTGATTCGTCTATAAATCTTCCATTCCATTCTCCCCTCACTTGTGAATAAGACCCCGAGATACTTAAACTCCTCCACTTGAGGGAGAAGCTTGTCCCCAACCTGGAGAGGATAATCAATCTTTTTCCGGCTGAGGACCATGGACTCGGACTTGGATGTGCTGATTCTCATCCCAGCCGCTTCACAATCAGTATCAAACTGTGCCAGCAAGACCTGTAGGTCATTGCTCAATGAAGCAAACAGGACGTTGTCTGCAAACAGCAAAGATGAGATCCTGTGGTCACCAAACATGACACACTCTGTTCCTTGGCTGTGCCTAAATATCCTGTCCATAAAGATTATGAACAGGATTGATGACAAAGGGCAGCCCTGGTGGAGTCCAAATCTCACTGGAAACGAATTTGACTGGGTGTTGGCAATACGAACCAAACTCTTGCAATGGTTGTATACTGACCAGATAGCTCATAGCAACAAGCCTAATACCCCATACTACTGCAGCACCCACCACAAGAGACCATGAGGGATGTGGTCAAATGCTTTCTCCAAGTCCACAAAACACATGTGGACTGGTTGGACAAACTCCCATGAACCCTCGAGGATTCTCAAGAGGGTAAAAATTTGGTCCGATATGCTACAGCCAGGATGAAAACCACATTGCTCCTCCTAAATCCAAGGTTCGACTAACGGTCAGACTCTCCTCTGGAGTACTCTGGCATAGACCTTCCCAGGGACGCTCAGAAGTGTGATCCCCCTAAAGTTGGAACACACCTTCCGGGCCCCTTTCTTAAAGAGAGGAACCACCGCCTCAGTTTGCCATGCCAAAGGCACTGTCCCCAACCTCCGCACAATGTTATAGAGGCGTGTCAACCATGACAGCCCTACAACATCCAGGGACTTGAGGTACTCAGGGCAAATCTCATCCATCCCCAGGGCCCGGCCACCAAAGAGCTTTTTAACCACTTGGGCAACCTCAGCCTCTGTGATTGGTGAGTCGTCCTCCACATTCTCAACCTCTGCTTCCTCTGTGGAAGGCATCTCAGTGAGACTGAGAAGATCCTCGAAGTATTCCTGCCACCGCCTGAAAATGTCCCCAGTCAAAGTCAGCAGTGCCCCATCCATACCATACACAGTGTGAACAAGGAGCTGTTTCCCCCTCCTGAGTCACCGGACAGTTTGCCAGAATCTCTTCAAGGCTGACCAAAAGTCTTTTTCCAGGGTCTCACCAAACTCCTCCCACACCCGAGTTCTTCTTCAGCAACCACCCGAGCTGCACGCCACTTGGCCTGTCAGTACACCTCAGCTTCTTTGGGAGTCCCACAAGCCAACCAAGCTCAAAAGGACTTCTTCAATTTCATAGCTGCCTTTTCCAATGGTGTCTACCACTTGGTTTGGGGGTTACCACCACCAGATGCACCAATGACCTTGTGGCCACAGCTCTGGACAGCTGTTTCAACAATGGAGGTGGAGAACATGGTCCGTTCAGACTCCATGTCTCCAGACTCCCTCAGAATGTGGTTGAAGTTCTTCCGGAGGTGGTAGTTGAAGACCTCTCAGACAGAGGCCTTAGCCATATGTTCCCAGCACACCCTCACAATATGTTTAAGTCTACCAGGCTGATGGTGTCCACCCCTGCCACTGAATCCAACTCACCACCAGGTGGTGATCAGTGACAGGTCTGCACCTCTCTTCACCCGCATGTCAAAGACATATGGTCGCATGTCTGATGACACAATAACAAAATCGATCATCGACCTGTGATCTAGGGTGTCCTGGTCCCAGATGCACATATGGACACTCTTATGCTTGAACATAGTGTTCACTGTGGACAAATTATGGTTGGTACAGAAGACCAACAACTGAACACCACTCGGGTTCAGATCACACCCCTCCAGGTTTCACTTGTCATGGGCCGAGCCGGCTTGGCTTTCCCCGGCTCAGTCCTGATCTCTCTGTGGGGGTTGGCTCTGTCGTGTATGTGCACTCTGGGTATTTCTGTAACCATAGCCACTGCCTGACTGGCAGCTGTTAGCCAGCATCAGCAATCTACTTTCTCCCATGCTGCTGACAGTCTGCCGGTCCGACCGTGCCCCCTCACTCTCCCTGGACTTTCCACCAGCTGTTCCTTATCCCGGTAATTATCCTCCCTGCACCTCGCCCAGGTGCTGCCTATTTGTGAGGCCAGCAGTGTTTGTATTAAAGCAGCCTTTAGCTGGACAAACACCGCTGGATCATTGTACGAGTTCACACGGTCGTCTTTCCACTGTGTAACTGTCAGTATTCGAAGGACCTTGTTCGCCGCTCTACTGGAGGATCGGGATTGCTAGGCTGTGTGTATTGTAGCGTTTCTCTGTTCAGTTGTGCCGCCACGCTGATAGTGTTTCCGGCACAGCTGCTTCGCTTTCTCTCTGCACAGCCGAGCATCTTGAGTGAACTCTTGTTAGCCCAAGCTGCTTAGCCATCTGTGTGGTTTGTCCTAAGACTTGTCTCAATAAATGTGTGTGTGGTAACCCTAGTGTTTAAACCCTCATTCTTCCTTCTCTCCACCGTGTGCAATGAAGGGTGCGCGGGGTAGTTTATGACAGTCATTGCCCATGTGTGCATTGAATTCCAAAAAGGGCGGGTACTCTGAATCATCATTTGGTGCATAGGTACAAATGATGGTCAGGACCCATTTCCCAACCCAAAGGCACAGGGAAACTACCTTTTCGTCCACCGGGGAGAACTCCAATGTCAAGGCAGCAAGGTGGGGTATACAAGAATATCCACCCCTGCTCACCATCTCTCACCCAGGGCAACTCCAGAATGGGCCAAGCTCCCACCCCTCTCCAGGAACCCCTCTCCAGGAAACTGGTTCCAAAACCGGAGCAGTGCATTGGGTGAGCCCAACTACTGCATATCTAGCCAGTATCTCTCAAAGTCATGCGCCAGCTCAGGCTCCTTCCCCACCAGAGAGGTGATGTTCCACGTCCCAAAATCCAGTTTAGGAAGCCAGGGATCAGACCGTGAAGGTCTCTGTTTTCGACCGCCACCTGATCCCCATAGCACCGGACCTCCATGGTCCCTCCTGCAGGTGGTGAGCCCACTGGAGTAAATAATTTTTAATTTAATATTTACTGACAAATGGGCACTGCTGACATGCCAGCTGCAGCCAAATGGTCCTTCTGTCATTGTTTCAGTTGATTATTGTTGCAAAAAGCTTTTAATAGCCAAATATTGCTAAATTATAGAAGGAATATATTAGAATGGCTCTCAAATATTGGTAAAAGTGTCCCATTTGTTCTCTTCAATCCCACACCCTGCCCATCAGTGACCCTTCTGTGTGGAGTAGTTCTCCCCGTGTCTGCGTAGGGTATAGATAGATAGATAGATAGATAGATAGATAGATAGATAGATAGATAGATAGATAGATAGATAGATGGACTTTATTGATCCCAAACTGGGAAATTACAGTATAACAGCAGCATGACACAGTAGACGACCAAAACGACAGAAACACACACAGCAGAATAGAAAAAGGAATTACCCAGGGAAAGAAAAAACTGCCCGGATAACTTTATATAAATTGCAGATGAATAGATGATGACCCATTTAGATACATGGATTGTACTCACTGTACAATGCAGAACAATCAGGCGCAGGGTGAAATGTGAGGTACCAATTAGACTGTCATGCAGCATGGCAGGATTGTTATGACCAAGATTCAACATCAGAGTGAGTTATTGCACAGTGAAATGGCATGTGGCAGGAAAGATTTCCTGTACCTGACCGTTCGGCAGTGGAGCTGTCGCAGTTTGCTGGAGAAAGTGCTCCGCTGTCTGTCCAGTGTGTGGTGGTGGGGGGGGGGGGGGTGATTAAGGTTGTCCATGATGGATAACAGTTTGTTCAGTGTCTTCTTCTCCACCGCATTCTCAAAAGTCTCCAGCCTGAGACCAATTACAGAGCCAGTCTTCTTGATAATCTCTGGGTACCCTGGTTTCCTTCCACAGGCCAAAGACATGCAGGTAGGTTAGGTTAATTGGCATGAACTGGGGATTCTAAATTGTTCTTTGGTGAGAATGTAAGAGTGAATGGATGTCTGTCTCTCTGTGTTGGCCCTGTGATGGACTGGCAGTCTGTTCAGGGTGTGCCCTGCCTCCCGCCCAAAGATGCTGGGATAGGTTTCAGCCCCTCCATGACCCAAAAAGATATAAGTGGTTGAAGATGAATGAATGAATGATTTAATTCATTGTCTGGTCCCATTTGTTGTTTAGTCAAACTTGAAAAAAAAAGCATGCTCTGTGGATACGCTGCCTCACACTGTGAAGGGGATAAATTTAAAGTGACACCACCAAAAATCATGTTTTTTCAGTTGTTAACATGTCTGTAACAAGTTTTTTTTTTTGTGACTTAGGCAAGGCAAGGCAAGTTTATTTGTATAGCACATTTCATGTACAAGACAGTTGTGCCCTTCAGAGGTAAAGTGGGCTATCCCACAAAACCATTATTTTGAGAAAATGAGCTCTAAAGTTGAAATATTCTCAAAAAATCAGTGTGCCTATATCATTAAAAAGTTACCCCTATAGGGGGTAACTTTTTAATGATATAGGCACCCCTATAGGCACCCCTATAGGGGTAACTTTAATGATAAAGTTACCCCCTATAGGGGGTAACTTTTTAATGATATAGGCACACTGATTTTTTGAGAATATTTCAACTTTAGAGCTCATTTTCTCAACCAAGCTCAAAAGGACTTCTTCAATTTCATAGCTGCCTTTTCCAATGGTGTCTACCACTTGGTTTGGGGGTTGGACAGCGGAGTAATAATGGACATTTCTCTGGGAAATGTTTTCATACCGGTCAAGTGAGACGTTTTCGTTGTATTTTAATACCGTAAAACGCGGCTATAAGGGACAGCGGAGTAATAATGGACATTTCTCTGGGAAATGTTTTCATACCGGTCAAGTGAGACGTTTTCGCCGTATTTTGGTGCCAAGCGCGGCTGTGGGGGATGGCGGAGTGGTTTGGGACACTTTTCTGGGAAATGTTTTAAATGTAGTTCGTGTTGTTATTGTCAAATATTTTAAGGAAAATACGGGGAAAATGCAATTTTAGCAAAAACGGGCGTATTGCCATTTCTGTACGCCCAAAAGAAAAAATATACTGGAAAAAAAACTGAGTGTCTTGAGGACTCCTGTGTGTGATCACTCACAGCTGGGGCTGTCAGATCGCTCAGCGGAAGCTATTCGCACTACCATGAGAAGTGTGGAGTCACTAATTAGTTTAATTGTCGGGGCGGGTTGATCGCTCAGCTTGAGCTATTCTCACTACTGTTCGAAGTGTGGAGTCAATCATTAGTTTAATTGTCTGGGCGGGCTGATCGCTCAGCTTGAGTTATTCTCACTACCATGAGAAGTCATTAGGACAATGGTTTAACACGTTGAGCTGTGCAGCGGTTGCGGAACAGACAGAGATCGCCTGACAAATACAGAATTCTGCTTTTTTTTTTTTTATTTTGCGCCGGACGCTCAGTTGTTTTGTTATTGTCAAATATCCATGAATCCTTAAAATATTTGACAATAACAACACGAGTTGCATTTGGGGCATTTCACAGAGAGGTGTCCCTTGTTGCTCCGCCGTTCCTTATAGCCGCTTTTTACAGTGTTGAAGTACGGCGAAAACGTCTCACTTGACAGGGATGAAAACATTTCCCAGAGAAGTGTCCCTTATTACCCAGCTGTCCCTGATAGTCCCGTTTTAAGGTATGGGTGAAATATCCAATTTTTTTCTTTCTTGTTGCTCACTTCAACCTTCCAGTCTCCATATAAACAATCAATTGAAATACCCCAAGCATCAAACTAGGGTACAATCGATTTCGTCACTTCCGCCTTCTTCCCCAGGCGATTCCAGGTGCCGTGTCAGGCCAAGCGCGGCAGTTTTAAATTAACGAATATTCCGTTGTTACTGAAGCATATGCACCAAGACCCGAACGGATCGGTTCCCTTTTATATCTAGTTTCAAGATATTTAAAGTACCCTGTTACGTGACATTTGGCCTTTAAAGAGCCTCAAACTCCTTTTATCAGGGGGGCTTCTAACCCACTCCTTTTCTTCTATGAGGGGGGCCTCAAACCTGCTCCTCGGGGGGCCTCAAACCTTAAAGTTTAAATACACATTTTACAAAAACAAGAATTTAAATTAAAGAGAAACAAAAAGAGGCTAAAATAGAATATGACAGAAATAAAAGTTACAGTACACTGTAGGCTACTGAAAGGCCGTGGCAAATAGGAGAGTTTTTAACCTTGATTTAAAGCAGCTGAGAGTTTCAGCAGCCCAGATCCTTTCTGGGAGTTTGTTCCATATGTGAGAGGCATAAAAACTAAATGCTGCCTCACCATGTTTGGTTCTAACTCTGGGCACAGATAGTAGGGCTGACCTTGATGAACTGAGGGCTCTGGGTGGTTCATAATGGGCTAGCAGATATGAAATGTATTATGGCCCTAAATCATTCAGAGCTTTATAAACCAACAGCAGTACATTACATACTTACAAGACATATCAAGAGCAAAATCAGACCCCAGTCCCAAGTCGGAGTTTTTCTGCTGTGAATTTTCAGTTAAGCTCACAATGGATGACTTTGGATAGAGTGTTTCTAGCTATATACAGGTACATCTCAAAAAATTAGAGTATCATGAAAAAGTTCAATATTTTTGGTCATTGATTTCAGAAAGTGAAACCCATATATTATATAGATTCATTACACAGAGACTGATATATTTCAAGTGTTTATTTATTTTAATTTTGATGATTATGGCTTGCAGCCCATGAAAATCCCAAATTCAGTTTCTCAAAAAATTAGAATATTACATAAAATTAATTTTAAAAAATAGTTTTTTCATAGAAATGTTGGCGGACTGAAAAGTATGTCCATGTACACACTCAATACTTGGTCGGGGCTCCTTTTGGATTAATTACTGTATCAGTGTGGCGTGGCATGGAGGTGATCAGCCTGTGGCACTGCTGAGGTGTTATGAAGGTCCAGGTTGCTTTGATAGTGACCTTCAGCTCGTCTGCATTGTTGGGTCTGGTGTCTGTCATCTTCCTCTTGACAATCCTCCATAGATTCTCTCTGGGGTTTAGGTCAGGAGAGTTTGCTGGCCAATCAAACACAGTGGTGCTGTGGTCATTAAACCAGGTTTTGATACTTTTGGCAGTGTGTGTGTGTGTGTGTGTGTGGTGCTGGTGGTGGGGGGATGCCAAGTCCTGCTGGAAAATGAAATGAGCTTGTCCATAAAGCTTGTAAGCAGAGGGAAGCATGAAGTGCTCTAAAATTTCCTGGTAGATGACTTCGCTGACTTTGGTCTTGATAAAACACAGTGGACAAACACCAGCAGATGACCTCTGTTCAGATAAAAGTAAATTTTGCATTTCATTTGGAAATCAAAGTCCCAGAGTCTGGAGAAAGAGTGAAGAGGCACAGAATCTAAGTTGCTTGAGGTTTAGTGTGAAGTTTCCACAGTCAGTGATGATTTGAGGAACCATGTCATCTGCTGGTGTTTGTCCACTGTGTTTTATCAAGACCAAAGTCTGCGCAGTCGTCTACCAGGAAATTTTAGAGCACTTCATGCTTCCCTGTGCTGACAAGTTTTACAGAGAAGCTGATTTCATTTTCCAGCAGGACTTGGCACCTGCCCACACACACTGCCAAAAGTATCAAAACCTGGTTTAATGACCATGGCATCACTGTGTTTGATTGGCCAGCAAACTCTTCTGACCTAAACCCCATAGAGAATCTATGGAGCATTGTCAAGAGGAAGATGAGAGACACCAGACCCAACAATGCAGACGCGCTGAAGGTCACTGTCAAAGCAACCTGGACCTTCATAACACCTCAGCAGTGCCACAGGCTGATCACCTCCATGCCACGCCACATTGATACAGTAATTAATCCAAAAGGAGCCCCGACCAAGTATTGGGTGTATACATGGACATACTTTTCAGTCGGCCAACATTTCTATGAAAAAACTATTTCTTTAAATTAATTTTATGTAATCTAATTTTTTGAGAAACTGAATTTGGGGTTTTCATGGCCTGTAAGCCACAACCATCAAAATTAAAATAAATAAACACTTGAAATATACAGTTAGGCCCAAAAATATTTGGACAGTGACACAAGTTTTGTTATTTTAGCTGTTTACGAAAACATATTCAGGATACAATTATATAATCAATATGGGCTTAAAGTGCAGACTCTCAGCTGTAATTTCAGAGTATTCACATCCAAATTGGAGCAAGGGTTTAGGAATTATATCTCTTTAATACGTAGCCGCCTCTTTTTCAAGGGACCAAAAGTAATTGGACAATTGACTCAGAAGGCTGCAAAAAAAAAAATAACAAGGCTGCATGGGCTCTTTCCTCGTTAACCTGTCATTAATTTAGCAGTTAAAAGGTCTGGAGTTGATTCCAGGT
The DNA here is from genome assembly GCA_020510985.1 of Pholidichthys leucotaenia. Taxonomy (NCBI): domain Eukaryota; kingdom Metazoa; phylum Chordata; class Actinopteri; order Cichliformes; family Pholidichthyidae; genus Pholidichthys; species Pholidichthys leucotaenia. Next base: position 274,868,138 of record CM035840.1, on the reverse strand, counting down.
GTGGCGTTTGTGTTTGGAAGCTGTTGCTGTGAACACACAACATGCGGTCAAAGGAGCTCTCAATGGAGGTGAAACAGACCATCCTGAGGCTGAAAAAAAGAAGAAATCCATCAGAGAGATAGCAGAAATGTTAGGAGTGGCCAAATCAACAGTTTGGAACATTCTGAGAAAAAAAGAGTGCACTGGTGAGCTTGGGAACTCAAAAAGGCCTGGACGTCCACGGAAGACAATAGTGGTGGATGATCACAGAATCCTTTCCATGGTGAAGAACAACCCCTTCACAACATGCACTCAAGTGAAGAACACTCTCCAGGAAGTAGGTGTATCAGTATCTAAGTCTACCATAAAGAGAAGGCTTCATGAGAGTAAATACAAAGGATTCACCACAAGGTGCAAACCATGAATCAGCCTCAAAAATAGAAAGGCCAGAATTGACTTTGCCAAAAAACACCTGAAGAAGCCAGCCCAGTTCTGGAACAGCATTCTTTGGACAGATGAGACTAAGATCAACCTGTACCAGAATGATGGGAAGAAGAAAGTTTGGAGAAGAATTGGAACAGCTCATGATCCAAAGCACTACAGTGATCCCTCACTTATCGCGGTTAATGGGTTCCAGAACCGACCGCGAAAAGTGAAAAACCACGAAGTAGCGTCACCCCTAATGACGTCATCCATAAATAATACGTACGTTCATTCTCTCACTCTCTCTCTCTCATATGATACGTGTGTGTGTGTGTGTGTGTACGTGTACATACATACGTAGATGTAAATAAAGTGTACATAAATATGTTTTTAGAACTCTTTTATTCTTATAACAAGATACGTAACTCAAGATGAAGATGATTTACTTCACAGGTTAATGAGAGCTTTACTGCTCCTCAGGTGACGCCTCATCGTCAGGTGCTAGAAGCGCAGGATCATCGAGGGCAGCTTCCAATAGAGCTGGAGAAGCGGCGTAGTGGCTCGACGGGAAGACTATTTCGCACAAAATGGCACAAGAGAACAGCAAAAAGTTCCACGCTGCGAGACTACGTAACACGAGCGATAAAGAGCAATGAATGCGGTCTTCCTTCCCTTCATGGGCGCTCGGCAGGGAGAGGAGGTGGGTGAAACGTCTCGGCCAATCAGCTTGCGAGATTTCCGAGCCGAGCCAACACGAGAACAGCGAACAGAGAGGTGGATTTTTTGAGTTGTGCGGCTCTCCGTGTTGATACCTGATGGTCTAATGTAGTCTCCCTGCCTTCTGCTAGCGCCCGCCCATTATTTCTCAATTTTGAATTTTTGATGAATATTTTTGAAAAATCTGCGATGCACTGAGGGCGCGAAAGGTGAAGCGCGAAGTAGCGAGGGATCACTGTACATCTTCTGTAAAACATGGTGGAGGCAGTGTGATGGCATGGACATACATGGCTTCCAATGGCACTGGGTCTCTTGTGTTTATTGATGATGTGACAAAAGACAGAAGCAGCCGGATGAATTCTGAAGTGTATAGGGATATACCTTCTGCTCAGATTCAGCCAAATGCAGCAAAGTTGATTGGACGGTGCGTCACCAATGATCCAAAACATACTGCAAAAGCAACCCAGGAGTTTTTTAAAGCAACGAAGTGGAATATTCTGCAATGGCTGAGTCAATCACCAGATCTCAACCCAATCGAGCATGCATTTCACTTGCTCAAGACAAAACTTAAGGCAGAAAGACCCACAAACAAGCAACAACTGAAGACAGCTGCAGTAAAGGCCTGGCAAAGCATCACAAAGGAGGAAACCCAGCGTTTGGTGATGTCCATGGGTTCCAGACTTCAGGCAGTCATTGCCTGCAAAGGATTCTCAACAAAATATTGAAAAGTAACATTTTACTTAAGGTTATGTTTATTTGTCCAAGTACTTTTGAGCCCCTGAAATGAGGAGCGTTTAGCTATAATTCCTACATGTTTAATCATATATTTTTGTTCAACCCCTTGAATTAAACCTTAAAGTCTGCACTTCAATTCCATTGTAGTTGTTTCATTTCAAATCCAATGTGGTGGCATGCAGAGCCCAAATCATGAAGATTGTGTCACTGTCCAAATATTTCTGGGCCTAACTGTATCACTCTCTGTGTAGTGACTCTATATAATATATGGGTTTCACTTTCTGAAATGAGTGACAAAAAATATTGAACTTTTTCATGATAGTCTAATATTTTGAGATGCACCTGTAAGCATTCCTGCTTAGTATGATTGGTTATAACATGAATCAATGAGGCTAAGCATTGGACATGGCTAAACACCTGAGTTCATTCCCCCAGGGGAAGAGGGGGGAGCCGATATGGCTCCGCGGACTACGGTCTACCTACCACTGACCACGCTGACACTCAGCATCCCTTCCAAGGGATGCCACAAAACTAACTGCGACCACCCATAGTTTTCCACAACTGGGACTACCGTATTCCGGAACCCCGTTGCATATGCGGGATGCAGTCAGCTCAGAGACTGGAGTCCACTGGCTGCCAGGCCGCACATGCAGGGTCCCAGAGGTGCCCACAGAGGAATGGGAGGCACACAATCGGAAGGCCAAACCAGAGAGAGACGGGTGATGAAGGCGCCAAGACTGCCACCCATCCATTTTGCATTCATTTGACTTGGTTTGGTGAAGGGGTTTTCGGGCGGGACACAAAACCCCTGGGCATTACATTCTGCCCCCGCCAGGGAGGACAGAAGAGGAGCCATTAAACCCCCCACTGCCTCCGGAGGAGGGAGGCAAGTTGGCCATTGTTTAGCAAAGCAGTCTTCGGTGTTCTCAGGTAAGAGGGGAGCCCTCCCCTCACAGCATACGCTACTGGTGGGCGGGGGTATGGGTGGAGATAATTAGAATATTCATAGATCCATGTATACTTAAGTAGGTGGAAGGTGTTAAAGCTCTTTCCAAGCAATTCTAAGGCAATGAAAGTTTTTTTGTGGGTAAAAAGCCACAATGTACTATTTTGGGCCATATACATTTGTTTTTGAGGTGGTTTTAGAGCCGGTGGAGTGCATCTTTAAACTTTCGATGTAATATAAGCTTGAATTGTCATGTTTTCCTGCCTTTCTGAGGCAGGAGAGACTGAAACCCAAATGCAGGAGAATGTTGTGTGCATTTATTGACCAAAATGTGAAATTACAGTCCAGACAAACAAACAGACGAGAAACACTAGACAACGAGGATGACTCCAGGACACACTACAGTTCGCTGTGAGTACAAAACTGAGAGAAGACCCAAGGCGCTACTGACGTGACAGATAGCGGGGGGGAGCACAAGCGAAAACCCAAAGCGCTCCAGGCCTAACTGGACACGGGGGAAACAAAACAATACTCACAGGGATGGAGCAGTTCGAGTCAATCCAGGTATACAAAGCAGAGGACAATACAGGAAACGGGGCAGTTGACAATTCAATAATCCGGCAAACATAGCTGGGCAGACAGAGCTTAAATAATCCAAGACATGATGAGCCATGTGAGTGGGTGTGTGCGTGTGAGAGGTGAGTGAGTGCAGGTGTACGTGAGTGTGTGCGTCTATATGTGTTTGTGTGTGCGTGAGTGAGGGTGTGTGAATCTGAGCATGCAGAGGAACAGACAATGACAAATTGAAATCACCTGTCAGAACTTGACAGGAGAGGAGGGGTCCACCATAACCAAAATACAACAGAACCGGAGTGGTGGCTCAGTTGGTAGAGCATCCGCCCCACACCCGGGAGGCAGGGGTTCAAATCCCGGCCGGGTCATGCCGAAGACCATATAAAAGCGGAACTTCCTGCCGTCCAGCTTGGTGCTCAGCAATAATGGAATGGAGGAGGGAAATCTGTGGTGGCGCCTTGCATGGCAGCGGCCCTCTGATTCTACATATGGGGTGTGTGTGATTAACATGGTAGATAGAAAAACACAATCTCGTTCTACTGTACATGATTGGTTGTATGGTTGAATGACAATAAAGGGTGATTTAATTAATTTAATTATTTAACAATACTGAACAATGAAACACAATATGGAACTCAAAAGATAACAGAAAGCACAGATCATACAGGAACAGAAAAGGCCATGAAGCCGGGCTCGGGAGAATCCCAAGCCCGATTCATGATATGAATGGGTGCACTTAACAGATATGAAATGTTGACTACAAATTCTTGAATGCTCACTGGGCAGCCAGTTCTCACATTTGACAATAACAATCTATAGCTTTCTCCTTTCAGCTTACTTGGGAAAGCAATAATGTCATGTTCAGGTGAGCACACTCTGCCCCTCCCTTCCTGCTTGAATTTCCCCGGCTCAGCAGGCGATCACCACACCTGCGTGATTAGATGCACCTGCTGTCTCTGCTTCACCAGCACATAAAAGGACCGCCATGTGAATGATTTGGCACTGGCTCGTTGGGTATACTATGGTCACCCAGCACAATGCAGACTGATACTATTCACGCTCAACAGGGATTGCATACAGGCAGAGAACCCCTGGGGGCACAACCAGAACAATAGACTATTGTTATACATCCCCGGATTGAGGAGAGGAAGTCTGGGCGCCAGTTGGTCACGCGATTGATATGTATTGACTGATACGTATAGCAATATGCAAATGTGCCATGCATTCTCTCTTTGTGTAACATGTATAAAAGAGCTTGCTATACATGCCTCAAGAGGACGCACAGCACACAGAGGACACACAGCACAACACACACAGCACACGCAGCACAACACAGCGCACAGCGCTACTGTAGGTCTCATGATGATGGAGGAAATAAAACTCTGAAACCTTTCAGCTCGTTGCATCTCGCCTGAACTTATTAGTTCCTCCACACTGGTGACCCTTGACGAAGAATTGAATACAAGGCGAACACCCCGGAGATCACCCGGACGGGAAGCCCCAGCACACGTCATGGTGCGCCCCTCGCCTGATCTTTTACCTCCACACTGGTGACCTGATGAGGGAGAATGACCGTCTCCTCTCTCTCACCGCGCTGTGGATCCCAGAGGACCAGAGAACTCCTGCAACCTCTTCATCCTCACTGGAGCGCAGCGCTGGGACCAAAACGCACCATGAACCGCGACACGAGCAAACGAAAGAAGTAGCCTGAACGAGGAAATCATCGACGCCGACTGCGTTGATTTCCACCGAGCTCCCCGAACCCTGACTCACACGACAGCGGACCTCCCACACACAGAAGCCTCGCACGCGCACCACAGGATTACAAGGACAGCGCAACTGCCAGTTATGTGGTCACGGTGCCAAGCGTGCACCACGCACGGAGACAAACCGGCTCCACAGACTGATACATCCCTCCCCTCTGTCCAAGAACTTTTTCAGAACCGTTGTAGGAGCAGGGCACTGAACATTGCCAAGGACCGTTCTCATCCTCTGCATAAACACTTTGAACTTCTGCCATCTGGTAAACAATTCCGGAGCATCAGAGGCAGAACCACCAGACTGATCAACAGCTTCCTTCCACAAGCTGTCAGGATGCTGAACAGTTGACCCGGAATCTCTCATACACACTACTGCACCTACTGACATTATGTATATTATTTGTATATTATAGTTAGTTAGTTTTTCCAAGTATGTCTCAGGGATGTGTGAATAGATGGGGGGGTGGGGGGTGTAGATATGTGTGAGTGTGTCTTAAATCATGCTGCTTTTATTTATATGGATGCCAAGAGAAACGCAATTTCATCTTGCCTGCACTACAGTTGTATGTACAGCAATATGACAATAAAGTTTGATTTGATTTGATCGTCCTCCGCAGCTGCACATGCCCGAGAAAAACAGCCGATCGCCATCCTTGGAACCTTTAGGGCTGCTCTTGCACCTAAAGCACACATGCAGCCCGCACACAGGACTTTGTATGGGTTTCTCAGCCACAGCGCACAAGGGGAATTTAGCCGATTGCTTTCCCCGATGACTTTAGGGCTGCTCCCGCACCTAAAGCCAAACCGCCTCACTCCCTCACACAGCTGCAGTTGTTTCACAGCCGCTACGCATCCTCGGGGAATTTGGCCGCTCGCCTTCCTCACATCCTCGCTGGATCAAGTCGCGAGAGGAATTAGATAAAATGTTTTTTTCACAGCCGCTGTGGATGTCCACCAGGTTTACCAGGAAAGTCCCTCACCATCGCGGATCCACATGCAATTTTTGTGCGGCCCAGACACCTTTGACATCCCGGGCCAGCACTCGCTTACTCCCACCCCCCTCCCCCTCCTCCTACACAGCGCTTTTCCCGCACCTCACTCCCTAAAGCCGGCCGAGCGCTGTCTTGTTCCATTACGCACGAAACACACCAGCCCGTGCGCCCACGATCCACAGCCACTCAACGTGCTGGAACTTGGAGCAGAGCACATTTTTTTTTCCACCTCTCCCCCATCCTCCCCACGGACTGACATGCCCTCCAACAGTTCTACCGGATCTGGAGCCAAACGACGGGGGGAGGGGGGGTCACAGCCCCTTCCGAGCGTTCTGGGGGGAGCCGTGTGGTCACCCAGCACAATGCAGACTGATACTATTCAAGCTCAACAGGGATTGCATATGGACAGAGAACCCCTGGGGGGACAACCAGAACAACAGACTATTGTTATGCATCCCCGGATTAAGGAGAGGAAGTCCGGGCACCAGTTGGTCACGCGATTGATATGTATTGACTGATATGTATAGCAATATGCAAATGTGCCATGCATTCTCTCTTTGTGTAACATTTATAAAAGAGCTTGCTATACATGCCTCAAGAGGACGCACAGCACACGGAAGACACATAGCACAACACACACAGCACACACAGCACAACACAGTGCACAGTGCTACTGTGTGTCTCATGATGATGGAAGAAATAAAATCAGGAAATAAAACTCTGAAACTTTCCAGCTCGTTGTCCAGGAAAGTGGTGCATTCAGTCCAGAAATGTGGTGCGTTCAGACTAGGGGTTGGTGCATTCAGGCAGTGGTGCATTCAGGCAATGGTGCATTTAGTCTATAATTCTTTTCTCTGATGTTGTTCCCTGCGCGTGAGCTGTCAATTATTGCCAATCATGACAAATAAGATGATATTCTCTTGATATCCAATATGGCAACGACAACAGGTTGACCTTTTTTTTGGGGGGGGGGGGGGGTATTGGTGCACATGGTCCATAGAGAGATGTATTATTATACAAGTGCAATTTCAGCCTCCTACAATAACTGGAAGAGGGTCAGGGGAAATCTTCAATGAGCAGCCCTTGAATCAGGTCATAGAAAGACACAGTAAAATTACTGAAAAGCACTTTATTGTGCATAGAGTGAAGAGACACAGTACAAAGCTAATTTGTTCTCAGTAAATCTAGAGGTGGTCGTAACTAGTTACATTTACTCAAGTACACATACTCGAGTAACATTTTGAAAAATTGTACTTTTGTGTGGTTTCATTGATGGATACTTTACTTACTTGAATACGTTTATGAAGAAAAAATACACTTTTACTCAAGTGTGTACATTTGTTGGTACTCTATGTATTACTTTTGATTTGACTGATTTGAAAACTGGTATATAAATATGCTGGCAATAACTTCTTTCCACAAATGACTGCATCTTTAGTCATTTTAGGGAATTTCAAATTTTATTGAACTAGGTGCTGACATTATTGTCCTTCCTTTCTGGCTCAGAAAATATTGAATTGATTACTATCAATGTCTTCTGCTTCTTTATGTGGTTTAGAATAGTTTATACATACATTTTCCTCAGACTATCACATATAACTTCCTGTTCACCCTTTATACTGCGGACTTCTCACACAACACAACACACTGCCATCTACAGAAGTTCTCTGACGACTCTGTGATCGTCGGCCTCATCTCCAACGGAGATGAAGCTGAGTACAGAGGACTTATCCAGGACTTCGTGGACTGGTGCCATCGGAACTGCCTCCAGATCAACGCGAGAAAAACTAAGAAGCTGGTGGTGGACTGCCGCAGGCAAGGACAACCCCTCACAGCACCAGTAAACATCCAGGGAACAGACATTGAGATGGTGACATCCTACAAGTACCTGGGTGTTCATTTGAACAATAAACTAGACTGGTCACACAATACCGACGCACTCTACAAGAAGGGACAGCACAGGCTGTTTCTACTGAGGAGGCTCAGGTCTTTTGGTGTACAAGGGGCACTCCTGAAGACCTTCTATGATTCGGTGGTGGCATCAGCCATCACTTTTGGAGTGGTCTGCTGGGGCAGTGGCATTACTGCAGCCGATAGGAAGAGACTGAACAAACTGATCAAGAAAGCTAGCTCTGTCCTGGGGCAGCGCTTTGACCCAGTAGAGGAGATGGGAGAGGGAAGGATGGTGGCAAAGCTGTCATCTCTGCTGGAGTCTGAGTCCCACTCTATGCAGGACATACTGAACGCACCGAGGAGCTCATTTAGCAGTAGACTACATCATCCTAGGTGCATGACCGAGAGGTTTCGCAGGTCCTTCCTACCTTCAGCTGTCAGACTGTATAACCTAAGCAGGGCTGCTCGCAGAGACAGCAAAAAAATGTGACGACCTAATAGTATTGAATGCAAAAGACGCAACAGACTTACACAAATGGTCCCCTCCAGTATACAACTAGGACAATATCAGTCGCTACAGAGGGTGACAATATGTATGAGTACCTATTCTTACTATGTGGGGTAACTAAATAGACGGTTATGCTGTTTATTCCATCTAGCTACAATGCTCCGCACTGTGTATATATATTTATATATTTATGTGTACATATGTATATTCACTGCTCTTATTTTCTTATCTTCTAAATTATTGCTCTGAGTGTTGCTATCCCTGTGCTGTTGCAATCCTGGAATTTCCCCATTGTGGGACTAATAAAGGTTTATCTTATCTTATCTAATCTTCTCTTATAACAGAAAATTGTCCCTAATTTGGAAGTTGAAAATGTGCAAATCAGAAGTTGCAAAGGAACAAAGGAAATTGCTAATTTATTAGGAAATGATTTATGTTATGATAAAAGTCACAATGTAAATATGTAAATTTACAGCAAAAGTTATATATTTATGTGGAAAAAATCACAAATTTAAAACTAGAAAAGCACTCAGAGAGCAAATACCTCCACCAAGGCTCCTTCCATCCCTCATGGATCATCTCCAAAATGTAATGGGTTTGTGTGTAGGCCACATTCTGGTGAAAATTGCATCAGTCTATCCAGTAGTTTTAGAGGATTCTTGCTAACACACTGTGAGAAGATAAGAGCCTTGATGGAGGTATGCACTCTGGGATCATCACCAAAACGCAATGGGTTCCCCTCTAGTCCAAGGACCACCTGTGGTAAAAATTTAATCCAAATCCATCCCATAGTTTTTGTGTAATCCTGCTGCACAAATACAAACAAGGTCCTTGGAGGGGGTATGCACTCTCAGATCATCATCAAAATTTAATGGGTTCACCTTGGCCCAAGGGCTACTTCTGGTGACATTTTCACCAAAATCTGTACAGTAGTTTTTGTGTAATCCTGCTAACAGACAAACAGAGAAACAAATAGACAAACCACCCCGATTACATTACCTCCTTGGCGGAGGTAATAAAGTAATTTACAAGAAAAAATGTCTCAAAATTGAAACCTCACATATTCATGAGAATAAGGTCTGAACTATTTAGTGTGTAAAAATGAAGTGAGATGAAGCCAAGCAGAAGGCTAGCCATCTTATGCCACTCTGAAACTACAGTAGGCGAGCTGAAGTCATGGTTGCCATTAGCATAAAGTGACACCTCAACAACCCTCCATGGCTGTTTCAAACTTCAAGGATATCCGGGTCTGATCTCCCACCGATAACAGTGCATTTCTCCAGTGTATCAAGTTCCATCTCCCCATATTGCTGATGTCACATGGTTGCACCGTGAGCCTGCACACTGGTGATGCCAGCCACTACTGATTTGTTGACAGTCACTGGCATTTTTACAAGTCTTTTGATTTTGTCGCTCCATGTCAAATTCAGCAGATCAGTGGCTGGCTGGGATACACCACCAATCTCTGCTAAATGCACCCGAGATTTCATATAATTACATTCATTTTTTTTTTTTCATATCAGCATTGAATACTTTCATATTTACAAGAAGAGACTGAGCGAGTGTGGGTGTGTGCGTGCGTGCGTGCGTGTGTGTCCCACAACACACAAAGCGAGATGTTTTATTTCTGGAGGGGGCTGTCATCAAACAAAGAGGAGCAGAAGGGCACATTAATGTGGGGTGAATTGGGAACCGGGATGCATGAGCAAGCACAGAGTAGAGCTGAACAGGGAGACTGCCCCATGCCGAACCATCTCCCACAGCAGCCAGAGATGGTCAGAGTTGCAGCAGGCTCCCCGGGAGTGACTGAAAAAAATCCCCTTAAAAGAAATCTCTCTCTCTCAGCTGCTGTGATATTTGTGTAATTGTGGCATGCACAGTTGTCTGTTGAAGCGTCAAAATTAATATAGTCTGTCAGAATAATGACAGACAGCCTTCTGATTCATTTCTACTCTGTCGCTGTGCTGTGACGTGGTGATGGTGACACCTACAGTACATCATTGTTTTTATCTGCGTTTCCTATTCAAATGTCCACAGAGCTAAGGTTTGCTGAGGCAAGTTCTGTGGCTTACAGAGTCATTTAACCCTCATTAAGTAGCATAGGTAACCCTATTCAGACAACAGAGGGAGTTTGCTGGGATACTCAGAACGGGGTTTTAGTTGGCAACATTTTGTCACTCAAAGCAGCCATGCCAATGCACAGCTAAATGAGACAGGGTTTTTATTTCTACTTTACCTTTTCACATGAGGCAAGCACTCCTGAGGCATGAGGCAAAAAAAATGTAAGCATGCCTGATTTTTATTTTCTCAAAGGATGATGCATACACAATGTAAAACAAGTGAGAACCTCTTCCTGGCATTACAAGATTACAGAGGCTTAGTTGGACACCGAAAGAGAAGTACACAACACGGCTGGTTTCCCAGATATGAATCCATATATCCATTTATCTTCAGCCTCACACATTCCACCTTAGCCAGGTGGAAGAAGGCCAAACCATGAAGGATGCTTGTTCTGAATAATTAACCTAAATGAACCTGAGCCCTAAATGCCACAGCCACCTTCCTTCCCACTGCCATCAGACTCCTGAACAGATAACAACTCCCAAAACTCTGTAACACAGCTTTGCATATAGGAACTCACACACCGGCTGCTAAATTTGCACACTGCTCACCTGTACAGTAGATATAGTCTCACCCGTCTGATGTCCATATCATCTCTGCTGCTACTTATCATACACAGTCTACTGGTACTATGGGTACAGAAATTAGCACCGGGTGCTAATTTGTAATTTGTAATTATACACTGCTCATTGCACAATGCTCATTTGCACACTGTACATAGGTTCATGCCTTCTCAAGTTTACATCATCTCTGACATCAATATACCACTATCATTTTAGTCATCCAGTGAATTTTCAGTTTCATTCCTCTTGTCTGACTGCTTTAACTGCTTTAACTGCCCAAACTGCCTAGTGTGTGTTATTAGTACTCATTAGTTTTAGTATTTAGTATCAAGGTGGGCTTAAGGAGTCCTAACTGCCTAACTGTGTGTTGGTGTGTGTGTTATTAGCATCCATTAGTATTAGGATTGAGTTACTGTGTTAATGTGTCATGACCTTATTAGAATTGTTGTTTCTGTACCTTTACCTTGGCATTCATTCGGAGAGCAAAGTAAGAATTTCATTGCTCAGGAAATGTCCATCCATCCATCCATCCATCTTCTACCGCTTTTCCGGAGGTCCGGGTCGCGGAGGCAGCAGTTCAAGCAGAGAAGCCCAGACTTCCCTCTCCCCAGCCACCTGCTCCAGCTCTTCAGAGGGGATACCAAGGCGTTCCCAGACTAGCTGGGAGACATAGTCTCTCCACCGAGTCCTGGGTCTGCCCCGGGGTCTCCTCCCAGTGGGACGTGCCTGAAACACCTCAAGTGGGAGGCGTCCAGGAGGCATCCTAATCAGATGCCCATACCACCTCAACTGACTCCTTTCAATGTGGAGGAGCAGCGGTTCTACTCTGAGCCTCTCCCGGATGACTGAGCTCCTCACCCTATCTCTGAGGGTGAGTCCAGCAATCCTACGGAGAAAGCTCATTTCAGCCGCTTGTATCCGCGATCTCGTTCTTTCGGTCATTACCCAAAGCTCGTGACCATAGGTGAGAGTAGGAACGTAGATTGACTGGTAAATCGACAGCTTTGCCTTAGAACTAAGCTCCCTCTTCACCACAACAGACCGGTACAACGTCCGCATCACTGCAGATGCTGCTCCAATCCGTCTGTCGATCTCTCGCTCCATTTTCCCCTCACTCGTGAACAAGACCCCAAGATACTTAAACTCCTCCACTTGGGGCAGGAGCCTGTCCCCAACCCGGAGAGGACAATCCACCTTTTTCCGGCTGAGGACCATGGACTCGGACTTGGAGGTGCTGATTCTCATCCCAGCCGCTTCACACTCAGCGGCAAACCGTCCCAGCAAGAGCTGTAGGTCATTGCTGGATGAAGCCAACAGGACAACATCATCTGCAAACAACAGAGATGAGATCCTGTGGTCACCAAGCATGACACCCTCCATTCCCTGGCTGCGCCTAGAAATCCTGTCCATAAAAATTATGAACAGGACCGGTGACAAAGGGCAGCCCTGGCGGAGTCCAACTCTCACTGGGAATGACTCCGACCGAGTGTTGGCAATGCGAACTAAACTCTCACAACGGTCGTACAGAGACCGAATAGCTCGTAACAACAAGCCCGATACCCCATACTCCCGAAGCACCCCCCACAAAAATCCACGAGGGACGCGGTCAAATGCCTTCTCCAAGTCCACAAAACACATGTAAACTGGTTGGGCAAACTCCCACGAACCCTCAAGAATTCTCGAGAGGGTAAAGAGCTGGTCCGATGTGCCACGGCCAGGACGAAAACCACATTGCTCCTCCTGAATCCGAGGTTCGACCAACGGCCGGACTCTCCTCTCCAGTACCTTGGCATAGACCTTCCCAGGGAGGCTGAGGAGTGTGATCCCTCTAAAGTTGGAGCACACCCTCCGGTCCCCTTTTTTGAAGAGAGGAACCACCACCCCGGTTTGCCATGCCAAAGGCACTGCCCCCGACCTCCACGCAATGTTGCAGAGGCGTGTCAACCATGACAACCCAACAACATCCAGGGCCTTGAGGTACTCGGGGCGAATCTCGTCCACCCCCGGGGCCCGGCCACCAAGGAGATTTTTAACCACCTTGGCGACCTCAGCCCCTGTGATAGGCGAGTCATCCCCCTCGTCCCCAAACCCTGCTTCCTCTGTGGAAGGCGTATCAGTGGGATTGAGGAGATCCTCGAAGTATTCCTTCCACCGCCCGACGATATCCCCAGTTGAAGTCAACAGTGTCCCATCCGCACCATACACAGTGTGGACGGGGAGCTGCTTTCCCCTCCTGAGCCGCCGAACAGTTTGCCAGAATCTCTTTGAAGCCGACCGAAAGTCTTGTTCCATGGCCTCACCGAACTCCTCCCATACCCGGGTTTTTGCTTCAGCAACCACCCGAGCTGCACTCCGCTTGGCCTGCCGGTACACCTCAGCTGCTTCGGGAGTCCCACAAGCCAACCAAGCTTGATAGGACTCCTTCTTCAGCTTAATGGCCCCCCTCACCACTGGTGTCCACCACTTGGTTCGGGGGTTGCCACCACGAGATGCACCGACCACCTTGCGGCCGCAGCTCTGGGCTGCCGCTTCAACAACAGAGGTGGAGAACATGGCCCATTCAGACTCCATGTCTCCAGACTCCCTCGGAATGTGGTTGAAGTTCTTCCGGAGGTGGGAGTTGAAGACCTCCCGGACAGGGGCCTCAGCCAGACGCTCCCAGCACACCCTCACTATACGTTTGGGTCTACCAGGTCTGAATGGCTTCCTCCCCTGCCATCGGATCCAACTCACCACCAGGTGGTGATCAGTTGACAGCTCTGCACCTCTCTTTACTCGGGTGTCCAAGACATACGGTCGCAGGTCTGATGATACGATAACAAAATCGATCATCGACCTGCGGCCTAGGGTGTCCTGGTGCCAGGTGCACATATGGACACCCTTATGCTTGAACATGGTGTTCGTTATAGACAGACTGTGGTTAGCACAGAAGTCCAATAACTGAACACCACTCGGGTTCAGATCGGGCAGGCCGTTCCTCCCAATCACCCCCCTCCAGGTTTCACTGTCGTTGCCCACGTGCGCATTGAAGTCCCCCAGTAGGACAATGGAGTCTCCAGGAGGAGCACCCTCCAGCACCCCAGTCACAGACTCCAAAAAGGGTGGGTACTCTGAAACATCATTTGGTGCATAGGCACAAATGATGGTCAGGACCCGTTTCCCAACCCGAAGGCGCAGGGAAGCAACCCTTTCGTCCACCGGGGAAAACTCCAATATAGAGGCAGCAAGGTGGGGCGATACAAGAATACCTACCCCTGCTCGTCGCCTCTCGCCCGGGGCAACTCCAGAAAAGGCCAAGCTCCAGCCCCTCTCCAGGAGACTGGTTCCGGAACCGGAGCTGTGTGTTGAGGTGAGGCCGACTATATCTAGCCGGTATCGCTCAATCTCGTACACCAGCTCAGGCTCCTTCCCCACCAGAGAGGTGACATTCCACGTACCAAAAGCCAGTTTAGAAAGCTTGGGATCAGTCCGCCAAGGTCTCCGCCTTTGACTGCCACCTAATCCACATAGCACCGGACTTCCATGATCCCTCCTGCAGGTGGTGAACCTACTGGAGGGCGGACCCATGTAACTCCTTCGGGCTGAGCCCGGCCGGGTCCCATGGGTGGAAACCCGGCCACCAGACGCTAGCCTTCGAGCCCCTCCCCCAGGCCTGGCTCCAGGGTGGGGCCCCGGTAACCCCATACCGGGCGGGGTACACTGAATCCTTGATATACAATTTATCATGAGAGTCTGTTGGATCGTTCTTCGTCTGGCCCTTCACCCAGGACCAGTTTGTCTTGGGAGACCCTATCAGAGGCAAATTGCCCCGGACAACATAGCTCCTGGGATCACTGGGGCACGCAAACCCCCCCACCACGATAAGGTGACGATCCATGAGGGGGGTTTAATATTTAAAGTAGTGGAAGTTTACAAAGATTAAGAGTCAGACTATCCCACGTTATTCTTAGCATTACCATTTCAAGAGATGATACGGCCAACCTTTATTATTCTCTGGTCAATAATTTAGAGACACAAACCAAAATGTTGCCACTGCTGCAGTTGTTCTGGTCGCCAATACTATTTGTGGGAGCGCCATGTTATCACCGCATTATACCGCTGTCCACACATCACAGAGTTTGCACTCATTCCACAGAGTTTTATGAGACCCCTTTGGAGGCATTGGCATTTAGTTCATTAAATATTGAAATAGACATAACGCAATACCTCTCCACCTGAGGGCTGCATTAGCCACTTGCATTTGGATGCAGATAATTTTGGCCGACACAGCAAAATTGCTGCTTATATGGTTGGCAGAGAAAGCACCTCTAAGTGGGAAAAACACAGAATAAACAAGTCCTCTTGTGAAAAAGGGACATGCTTCATAGCGGATAAAGCTGAGAAGTGGTGGGGATTAATAAGGGAAAATAAGCCGTGCATTTTGCTGCTGAAGTTGCTCTTGCAGGTCTTGCTTATGGTAATTAACATGCTACACCAGCCAGTTTCAGCATCACAGGGGAAAGAAACAAACCAATTAGCGATTATATCCTGACCATCCGACTCTATCACTCCTCATTCTGGTTATGAAACTGACACTAGACTTAATAAATTGGACGCCATGTATATTTCTTGGCGAATATCCCCACTTTCACAGGTAACCATAGTGACAGAGGCAATAGCCCCACCAGTAAATCATCTTTTTCTGAAAGAGATCACATTGCTGCCCCCCCACCCCCACCCCCCACCCGGTATAGCAATAACTGCGCTGCATGTTGGTGTTTTCATCTGCACACCACACTACAGTGGACAGCCTTCGCTCCCCGCTCTCATCGTGCTTCCATGGCCTTTGCTCCACCACCAGTAAACCAGCTGCCCTGGAGCATACATGCTTTTTTGTGGTGGAACCAACTCTCGACCTAATTAGCCACAAATCATGGGGCACATTTGAAAATCATCACTAACCTCACCTATAAAGAACACCAATAAAAATGAGCAGGTCTTCGATTAAAGCATTTAAAGCCCATATGTAGAGTGGGGCAGTGAAGTACATTACCTGATTGTGGATAGTGGATTTGTATTGACATAATGCTGTGAACAGAGAGCGAGGCATGCACGCCCACACAATGCTCCGGCTGTGAACTATGAGCTGCATGGTTTCTAAACTCTATTACTCTGTTGCGCTTCTGCAAAATGAAACTCTAAGTACAACCCCAATTACGAAAAAAAAAGGCTACGTAAAATCTAAATAAAAGCATAATACAATAATTTGCAAATCTTACAACTATTTTATTCCAAACGGAACACAGAAAACATATCAAAAGCTGAAAATGAGGCATTTTTCTATCTTGTGAAAAATATAAGATCATCTTGGTTTGTAATGGCAGACACATGTCTCAGAAGAGTTGGGACAGCGAAGCATCTCCTCTTCTATCAACAACAGCCTGTGAACATCTGAGACCTGAGGAGACCAACAGCTGGACCTAAATGAGAGGAATGTTGCCCCATGCTTGTCTGATTTAGGATTCTAGCTCTTCAACAGTCCTGGGTCTTCTTTGTCATATTTGGCATTTCATGACGCACCAAATGTTTTCACTTGCTGAAAGGTCTGGACTGCAGGCAGGCCAGTCCAACACCCAGATTCTTCTTCTATGAAGCCATGCTGTTCTGACAGATGCAGTATCTGATTTAGCATCGTCTTGCTGAAATATGCAAGGTCTTCCCTGAAAACATGTCATCTGAATGAGAGTACATGTTGCTCTAAAACCTGTATATACCTGTCAACACTGACGGTGACTTTCCAGCAAGTCGCCACCTCCTTAGACACCAATGCGCCTCCATACCATGAGTGATCCAGGCTTTTGAACTCAGTGCTGACAACAAGCCAGATGGTCCCGCTCCTCTTTATGCAGTGTTCACAGCTTCCAAAAAGAATTTCACATTTTGATTCATCTGATCACAGAACCATTTTCCATTTTAAATGGGCTTTGTCACAAAGAAGATGACAACATTTCTGGATCACATGTGCATACAGTATGACTTCTTCTTTGCATGACAGAGCTTTAACCTGCTTTACTGATTTTACACTGGACTGTGTTTGCAGACAGTGATTTTTGGAAGTGTTCCTGGGCCCATGGAGGGATTTGCATGACAGAGCTGTCTACTTTAATTGCAGTGCCACCTGAGGGCCCAAAGATCACAGACATAGCACTGTGTACCAGTGTAACAGTAATCAGTACCAGTACTGATTTTACACCTTGTCCAGTGTGCACAGAGATGTTTCCAAATTCTTAAAATATTTTGTGAATTATGTACTATAGACAATGGAATATTCAAAGTTTTTAAGTAGAGGAATATCATTCTGAAACTGCTCTACAACTTGAAGAGCCATTTTTTTTTTCCAGATTCCCCACCTTTACTTCTGAGAGACTACCTGAGAGACTTTGAGTCTCTCAGGTAGTCTTTTTTTATTCTTAAGCTTATTACTGACCTGTTGCCCATTAATTTAATTTAGTGGCAACATATTCCCACAACTGTTTCTTATTAGTACCATTCACTTCTCCAGCATTTTCTGACCTTATCCCACCACTTAAGCTGTTTTGCTGCAATCAGATTTAATATGAGCTAATATTGTAATTAAGATAAGATAAGATAAGATAAGCCTTTATTAGTCCCACAGTGGGGAAATTCCAGGATTGCAGCAGCACAGGGATAGCAACACTCAGAGCAATAATTAATAAGATAAGATAAGATAAGATAAGATAAGATGAAAAAATGAATAAACATATGTACACAGGTATATACAGTACACAGCGCAGGAGCATTGCAGCTAGATGGAATAGAAAGCATTACAGTCTGTTAAGTTACCCTGCAGAATATGAATATATACCCATACAGTATATTTCGTATTTGAATCAGCCGTGTTCTAACCCTCTGTAATGATTGCTATTGTCCTAGTTGTATAATGGAGAGTACCGTTTATTGTGCAAGATTGTTAGGTTTTGTACATTCAGTACGACCTCTACCAGCAGTCCTGGTTAGGTTATAAAGTCTGACACCCATAGGTAGGAAGGACCTGCGGAACCTCTTGGTTGCGCACCTAGGATGGCACAGCCTACTACTAAATGTGCTCCTCAGTGTGTTCAGTGTGTCCTGCATGGGGTGGAACTCGGACTCCAGCAGAGATGACAGCTTAGCCACCATCTCTCTCCTAACTCCTCCACTGGGTCGAGGTGCTGCCCCAGAACAGAGCTAGCTTTTTTGATCAGTCTGTTCAGTCTCTTCCTACCGGCTGCCGTAATGCCGTTGCCCCAGCAGACCACTCCAAATGTGATGACTGATGCCACCACCGAATCATAGAAGGTCTTCAGGAGTGCCCCTTGCACCCCAAAAGACCTGAGCCTCCTCAGGAGGAACAGACTGCGCTGTCCCTTCTTGTAGAGTGTGTTGGTATTGTGTGACCAGTCCAGTTTATTGTTCAGATGAACACCCAGGTACTTGTAGGATGTCACCATCTCAATGTCTGTTCCCTGGATGTTTACAGGTGCTGTGGGGGGTTGTCCTCACCTGCAGCAGTCTACCACCAGTTCCTTAATTTTCCTCACATTGATCTGGAGGCAGTTCCGATGGCACCAGTCCATGAAGTCCTCTGTATTCCGCATCATCTCCATCAGAGATGAGGCCGACAATCACAGAGTCGTCAGAGAAGTTCTGTAGGTGGCAGTGTGGTGTGTTGTGTGAAAGGTCCGCAGTATAAAGGGTGAACAAGAAGGGAACCAGAATTGTTCCCTGGGGGGGCCCCGTACTGCAAATGATAGTGTCAGACACACAGTCCTGGGTTCTCACAAACTGTGGTCAGTTTGTGAGGTAGTCCAGGATCCACGCTGACAGGTGCTGGTCCACCCCTGTGCACAGTAGCTTGTCCTTCAGGATCACAGGTTGGATGGTGTTGAAAACACTGTTGAAATCAAAGAACATGATCCTCACCGTGCTCCCGGACTTCTCCAGGTGGGACAGGGAATGGTGTAGGAGAAAGATCGCTGCATCCTCCTCCACCCCGATGCCATGCTGGTAGGCAAACTGGAGTGGATCCATCGCTGGTCCCATCAGGACGTGGAGGTGGGCAAGGAGCAGCCTCTCCAGGGTCTTCATCAGGTGTGGTGTGAGGGCCACTGGTCTGTAGCTGTTCAGGTCCTTGGGGTGAGGGGTCTTGGGTACGGGTACCACACAGGATGTTTTCCACAGCTGTAGTACCCTCCCCAGCTTCAGGCTCAGGTTGAAGATGTACTCCACAATCCCACACAGCTGGTCTATGCAGGACTTGAGGAGCTTCAAGCTGATGCAGTCAAGATCAAGATGAGGCCTTCCTTGCCTTGATCTTCCTCAGCTCCGCCCTCACCTGGGTCTTAGTGAGGATCAGGTTGGGGTAGGAGGGCTGTGTGCTGGGAGTGGGGGGTGTTGGTGGGGAGGCCGTGGACAGCAAGACTAGATGACGGTGGAGGCAGCAGTGGATGGTGGGCAGGTAAAGAAGAGGGTGGTTGGTAAAACCTGTTAAAAACAGGTTCAGGTTGTTCACCCATTCCCTGCCCCCCGTGGCCTGGGAGGAGGTATTCTGGTGCCCAGAGATGGTTTTGAGGCTTCTTCAGATCCTGCTGATGTCACTCTGTTGCAGCTTGCCTTCCATCTTCTTCCTGTAGCTGTCCTTTCCCTCTCTAATCATCCTCTTTAGCTCCCTCTGTACAGACTTCAGCTCCTCCTTGTTTCCCGACCTGAAGATCCTTTCCTTCTCCTTCAGCAGTGACTTTATCTCAGGGTTGATCCAGGGTTTGTTTTTGTAATTTGAATTTTATTGGGTTTTCAATTTAGAAAATAAAACAGAGACAAACAAACAAAAAAAAAAAAAAAAAAAAAACAAGTATACCCAGTGAGAGGATAAAACATTCCATTTCCACCCTAATACTCTTAAGATGATTAGCTTAATCTACTACACCTATAAAGGTAAGATAGGATCCCCACTTATTATAGAAGCTGTCCATCCTGTCCAGAAGCTTATATGAAAGGCGTTCTAGTGCAGCAAGCTTGCCCAACTCCCTGAGCCATTGAGCTACGGGTGGGGCAGAGGAAGATTTCCAGTAAAAAGTGATCAACTTTCGGCCCAGCATCAAAGCAGTCTGGATCCACTCGGCATCAGAGATTGGGTCCTGAATCATTGATGGATCCCCAAGGACAAAAAGTCTCTGAGTAAATGGCACTTCTTGCTTAACAATTGTCATAATATGTCTATGGATCTGCAACCAAAAGTCCTGTATTACCGGACAACTCCAGATCATATGGATTAATGTCCCCTCCCCCTGTAGACATCTCCAGCAGCTTGAAGAGTGAATGAGTTTCGCTCTCAACATTTTACGAGGTGTCCAGTAAAATCGATTCAAAATTTTAAATTGATCAAGTCTGGTTTTCAATTCCCTAGACACTTTCTTCCCATTCTTTAAAATATTTGCCCATTCAACATCAGTAAATTGTGAATTCAGATCTTTTTCCCCATACGTGTTTAAGGAATGTAGAATCTTTATTTGAGCTCTTAAGGAGCATTAAATAGAAATTTGAGGCCTTAGATCTTTTGCCACAGGAACTCAAAGCCTGGATGAGCCAATCTACATCAGGAGGAGGGGTAGTTGTAGATCCAAAGACTTGACACAGCAGATGTCGAAGTTGTAAATATTTCCAAAACTGATTCTGTGGTAGTCCATACTGTGCCCGTAGAACATCAAATGATTTGAGAGCTCCCCGTTCATATAGATCTTTTAACATCAAGATGTCCTTTTTCACCCAGATTTTCCACATAAATGGGGATTTTCCAATATGGAGACTTGGGTTAAGCCAAATAGAAGCCATAGAATGAAGATGTGAGCTAAACTCTAGTATAGAAGCAACTCTCTTCCAAACGTATTGTAAA
Organism: Pholidichthys leucotaenia; assembly: GCA_020510985.1. Lineage (NCBI taxonomy): Eukaryota > Metazoa > Chordata > Actinopteri > Cichliformes > Pholidichthyidae > Pholidichthys > Pholidichthys leucotaenia. Next base: position 274,846,997 of record CM035840.1, on the reverse strand, counting down.
AAGGATATAATAGGATGCAACTGAAATTCAGGAGACAGTTTAATTGTGATTAGATGTACTAGGGGAAGAGGGCTGCTCAAATAACTCTCCAAATAAAACCAAGGGGGAGCTCTCTCAGGGGGGAGAGCCCAATGAATCAAATGTCTAAGACTAAAAGCGTAATGATATAAAACCAAATTTGAGACCCCCAAACCTCCTGAATCTATAGACTTCTGCAATCTTTTCAACTTTAATCTAGGGCGCTTACCATTCCATAAAAACTTATTGCACAACCTATCAAATTGTCGAAAATAACCAACTGGGATCCTAAGAGGAAGAGATTGCAGAAGGTAATTAAATCGGGGTGCACAAATCATCTTAATAACATTGACCTTGCCCCAGAGAGACAAAAAAAGAGGTGACCACCTTTCTATGTCTATTTTAAATTTTTCAAGCAAGGGTTCAAAATTAATCTGAATCAGATCTGATAAAATGTGAGGAAACAGGATGCCAAGATATTTAATTCCTAATTTTGGCCAAGAGAAGCCTATATTTTGACCAAATGTAAACAGTGTTTTAGGGCAATAAGATGTTAGAGGGAGAATTTCTGATTTTATCCAGTTAACTCTATAACCAGACAAACGTGAAAATTGGTTAATAATTTTAAGGAGAGCTGGAATTGATTTTTGAGGTTGTGTAATCAGTACCAATGCATCATCAGCATACAACATTATCTTATGGGTACTGCCATGGACCTGAATACCTGGAAAATTGCCGTCTTTGCGGATAGCAACAGCTAATGGTTCTAATGCCAAAGCAAAAAGCAAGGGACTTAAAGGGGAGCCCTGGCGCGTACCCCTATAAAGTCTAAAAGATTGTGATGTAACTCGATTTGATATCACTGAAGCTCTAGGTTCATTATATAGTAATTTAATCCAAGAAAGAAACTTTGAACCAAAACCAAAAGTCTCTAGAGTTGCAAAGAGATACTGCCACTCAACCCTGTCAAATTCTTTTTCAGCATCCAGGGAGAGGGCTGCCACTGGAGAGAGGTGTGCAAGTGAGGGATCATTTTGAACTAACCATATGATATCAATAAATCGCCTAATATTGTCTGCCGCCCCCCTGGAACGAATAAAACCCACCTGATCAGGGTTTATAAGAGATATCATTACTTTATCTAATCTTAATGCCAAAATTTTAGAGAGAATTTTACAGTCACAGTTTATAAGACTAATTGGTCTATAATTCTTACATTCTAACGGATCTTTATTGCTTTTTAAAATAAGCGAAATGAAAGCCTCTGTTAAAGAAGGGGGCAAACGGCCTTGTTCAAAAGATTCCGCAAACATTTCTAAAAGTAAAGGAGAAAGCTCATCAACACAGGCCTTGTAAAATTCTGCAGTGAATCCGTCAGGGCCCGGTGCCTTTCCAGTCGGGAAGCTCTTAATCACTTTCACAATTTCCTCTTTAGTAATTGGGGCGTCAAGTAAGTCTATTTGTTCCTTCGTTAAGGAGGGCAAAGATAGGGATGATAAAAATGCATAGATCTCTTGAGATCCAGCCTCCATTTCAGAAGAATAAAGCGAGGTGTAAAATTCTCTGAAAGCACCATTAATTTCATTTAAGTCTGACACCAAAGTACCATCCTGTGTCCTAATAGCAGATATAGTACACTGAGCTTCTTTCATTTTAATATATCTAGCCAGCATTTTGCCAGCTTTATCCCCCTCCTCAAATTGTTTGTGCCTAAGACGAAATGGGGAAAATTCAACTTTTTGTGTTAGAATTGAATTCAGCTCATACTTAAGTTTCAGAAGGGGTGACAAATTTACTAAATTTGTGTCTTGTTTGAATGAAGTCTCTAATATAGCTATTCTCCTCTCCAAATCAATCTGTTTAGCAATGTTAGTTTTCTTTTTAAAAGATGCATATTGAATAATATGTCCCCTAATAAATGCCTTAAAGGCCTCCCAAGCAACCCTGGCAGAGGGAGCAGAATCCCAGTTTGTCTCAAGATATAAGGAGATCTCTGCTTTCAAAGAGGACACAAAATCTGGATTAAAAAGAAAGCTTGAATTAAGCCTCCATCTAGAATTTTTTTTCAACTGACAAGGCAGGATCATATGTAGAAAAACAGGGGCATGATCTGATAGTATTATGCTACCAATGAAGCTCGAATTTACAGAAGAAACAGAAAATTTTGACATTAAAAAATAATCAATCCTGGAAAAGACATTATGAACAGTGGAATAAAAAGTGTAATCCCTTGTGGACGGATTAAAAAGCCGCCAAACATCTACCAAACCAATTGCATTGCACATATCTTTCAGTATAGAGCCAGATTTAGATGAACGCTGTGAGGGGGTGCTCCGATCTAAAATGTTGTCCATGACCTGATTAAAATCCCCGCCTACTAAAATGGGATAATTACCCATTTCGCTTAATTCGTGTTCCAATTGTGCGAAAAATGCACAATCAACTATATTTGGTGCATAAACATTAGCGAGTATCATCCTATGGCCCTGAATTTCTATAAGAATTATAAGGAGTCGTCCATCATCATCACTAACCTCTTTTAGACACTTGAACTGCAAATGTTTATGAATAAGGATTGCCACTCCCCTGCTCTGGCTATTACCACAAGACGCAAACCCATGGCCCACCCAATCCCGACAGAGTTTTTTAGATTCTGTTTTAGTGAGGTGGGTCTCTTGAAGCAACGCTACATCCACTTTTTTTGATTTAATAAACGCCAAAATTTTTTTCCTCTTAATTGGGTGGTTAAGGCCTTTAACATTCCAAGTAATGAGGTTAAGAAAGCTCTGACGATTAGCCGACATCATAAACGGTACATATTACCATCCAAAATATCCAGCAATTCTCCACCAAAAACCCCCTCACTGGGCAAAAGACAAACACAATAAAAATTAAAAATACAAAAAAAAAAACAAAAAAAAAAACGAAAACCACATAATCATAAAGTAACATAATTGGTGACCTGAAACCAATGTCACCCATCGGTGCACAAAAACCGCACCAACCAAAAAAAGGAAAATAAAAAACTCTAGGACCGTGACTGTGAACAGTGCAACAAACTTAGGGAGAGCCGCAACATCGCAGCAGCCTCATGCCTATAGACAATATAGCGTGGGCAAAAAAAAAGGAACCTTACATTAATACTGCATCAAATCCTCAGTCAAAAATATATAACAAATAAACATATAGCATATATTCATACCATTGTTCATCAATGTCTCACGGTAGTGAAAGAATCAGGTTCAATGCTTTTTTAGGGTCAGTGAACTCCTGTTTACCACTTGCCAACTTCACAACGAGAACTGCAGGGTACCTGAGAGAGAATGCAATCTTCTTCTGGTGCAGCAGGTGTTTACACTGCTTGAACGCCGCTCTCATCTCGGATACTCGTCTGGAATAATCCGGGAAAATTATGATGTGATGACCATTCCAATCCAGCTTTCCCATCCTGCGCGCTGCCTCCACAATACGCTCCCTATCCTGGAAGCGCAGAAGTCGAATCAGGATAGCCCTGGGCGGCTGCCCGTCAGGTCTGCGTCCAGCGAGGCTCCGATGCGCACGGTCAATTTCCAGCCCTCCAGGGAACTCCATTTTCAGCAGATGTGGGATAGCTTTGCGCATGAAGGTAAGGGCATCTGATTTTTCACAATTTTCTGGAAAGCCGACAAAGCGTAGATTGTTTCGACGTGATCTATTTTCTAAATCGTCCAGCTTCAAAAATAAATCTTCTACCTGCGTCTGGGTTGCGGGGGGATTAGCATCCAGAGCTGTATTAGCATCCTCAAGAAAAGCGATGCGAGACTCCACATCTCCCAGCCGGGTAGCTAACTCCGTTAGCTTGGTGTCCACCGCCCTCATTGACGCCTCAATAGAGTGGAGTTTGGCGTCTTGCCTCTCCGATATTTCCTTCAACAGTGCAAAGATCTTAGAGATGTCCTCCGCCATTTGGTCTTTGGCAACACCTGCACCTGTTGAAGGTGGCGGAGAGGGAGGAGGGCTCGATGTGGTATCACCAGCTCTAGCCAGATTTTCCTTGCTAGCACCGGCTTTGGGGCGAAGATTAATTTTCTGCTGTTGCGTTGGCATACTAATCCTGTTCTCCACAAATCCAGTCTCGATGTAAAGTGTAGTAATAATAATAATTTCAGCTGAGGAAACAAGAGAAAAACGCCCTTGTAGAAGAAAAAAAAAGGCTGTCTGCACTGCGGTGCTCCTCACCTAAGCAGCCATCTTCACTGCCCGCGTCTCTCAGGTGTCGATCCAGGGTTTGTTATTTGAGAAACACCGTATGGTTTTGGTGGGTACGGTGTTGTCCACACAGAAGTTGATGTAGGCTGTGATGGTGTGTGTGAGGCTGTCGATGTCCTCACCATGTGGATCATAGAGCTGGTCCCTTACAGTGGATACAAAACAGTCCTTCAGAGCGTCCATCACCTCCTCAGACCATACTTTCACTGTGCGAGTGACAGGAGATTGTCTGTGTACTAGGAGTTTGTACACAGGAGGAGGTGAACCAGGTTGTGATCTGATCTCCCGAGCCAGGGGAGTGGCGATGAGATGTAAGCCTCCTTAGTGTTTGCATAAAATAAGTCCAGTGTTTTATTGTCTCTGGTGTGGCACATGACATACTGGGTGAACGTGGGCAGAATGGAGGACAGTGAAGTGTGGTTAAAATCACTCGAGATGAGGAGAAGCACATTTGGGTGCTGTGTTTGCAGTCTGCTAGTGACTGAGTGGATGACGTCATGCGCTGCCTCAGCACTCGCAGAGGGATTTACATAAATAACAATGCAGACGACATGTGAATATTCCCTTGGGAGGTATGCCGGTCACATGCTAACAGCTAGCAGCTCAATGTCCTTGCTGCAGTGTTGTTCTTTAACCATGATGTGCCCAGGATTACACCATCTGTTGTTCACATACATTATCAGCCCCCCCGCCTCTGGTCTTCCCACTGTCTGTGTCACGCCTGGCTCTCACGAGCCATAAAGGAGACGCTAGGGCGGCCAGTGAGTTTGCGTAATTTATTAACATAAACACACACTTGGATAACAAACAGTAAAGTAAAGAGCCACGTGGGGCTAAAATACGCACAGAACTAAGGACAACATACAACCCAGAGAGAAAGGCTAGAGAGGCGACGAGGGGAAAACACACGCCGAGCCGCAGCACTTACTAAAGGGTGTAGTGCAGAGATAGCGGGGGACTGGAGCTGGACATGGGAACTCCAGTCGTGGAAACACGGTACACGTCCTTCCGTAGTGAGGTCGCAGCAACGAGTAACTCTCGGCTGCTCGCTTAAGTGGGAAAGAGAACCCAATCAGAAGCAGGGGAGATAATTATCCATGATGGGAGACAGCTGTCCCAGAGCAGCTGAACTAGACAGCTGGAGGTCAGTTGGGCGCTGTCAAACTACGAGTCTTGTAAGACCCGGCACGGAGTAGAAAGGAGCTGGAGCGACACTGGACAACCTGAACGCGGAAGAGGACAGCGTTCAGGCCGTGACAGTCTGGTGTTCGATCTACCCGTATTGCATGGAAGCCCTCCAGATCAATGTTAGCATCTGTTGCTAGTTCTGTTAGCCACGTCTCAGTAAACAACATAATGCAAATCTCTGAAGAAGCTCTCATACCAGGACACAGCCGCTAGTTCGTCTGTCTTGTTAAGTAGTGATCTCACATTTCCCATAATAGTGGATGGAAGGACGGGTCTGTACCTTGTTTTTCTCACGCGTCGCTTCACTCCAACTCGACATCCACGTCGCTTTAGCCTGACTTCTCTTGGTATGTCGAGTTTTTGCTTTAGCACTGGAGGGCAGTTTAATGCTAACAGTTGACTACTTCTGTAAGCAATAGTTCCTCCACACGCTGGGTTGGGAGACATTTGCAATGTGAGCCGAAAGATGACCAATATCAGCACCAGTGCGGCGATCTGTGTGTCCCTGGCATCCGAGGTGGATATGGGCCAGATTTTTCTGTGGCCAGAAAAAAGACAGATAATCAATAAAAAACAAGAAAGAAACTCAGAATTGAGCCACTGCTGCAATAAGGCAGCCTACTCGTGTGGCCCCGGAAATAATTAGATAGTAATTAAATAGTTATTAGTAAGTAAGTAGACAGCGCAGTGGCGAAGTGGTTAGCACTGACGCAGCACAGCAACTCACCCTTGGCCGGGGGATCTTGGGTTTGATCCCAGCCTCCAACCAACAGTGATCTGTGTGGAGTTTGCATGTTCTCCCCGTGTCTGTGTGAGTTTACTCCGGGATTTCTCCGGTTTCCTCCCACATGCCAAAAACATGCAGGTTAGGTTAATTGGCATCAAACTGGGGATTCTAAATTGTCCTTAGGTATGACTGTGAGAGTGAATGGTTGTCTGTCTCTCTGTGTTGGCCCTGTGATGGACTGGCGATCTGTCCAGGGTGTACCCTGCCTCTCACCCAAAGATGCTGGGATAGGCTCCACCCCCCCTCCCCCCGCAACCCGAAAAGGATTAAGCGGAAGAAGATGGATGGATGGATAGTAAGTAAGTAAAATTAAATTAGTAATTAAATAGTAAAATGTCTCATATTCATCATCTGACATGTTTTCTGTGTTGTATTCTGAATAAATTAGTAGTTTAACAGATATGCAAATCGTTGCATTCTTCTTGTCTCAGCTGCTCCCTTTAGGGGTCGCCACAGCAGATCATCTGTCTCTATCTCCCTCTATCCCTTGCATCTTCCTCTGTAACATCAACCCTCTCCATGTCCTCCTTCACTACATCCATGAATCTTCTCTGTGGTCTTCCTCTTTTCCTCCTGCCTGGCAGCTCCATCTTCGATATCCTTTGCCCAATATATCCACTATCCCTCCTCTGCACATGTCCAAACCATCCCAGCTTTGCCTGTCTTACTTTGTCTCTAAACCACTCAACCTGAGCTGTCCCTCTGATATATTCATTTCAAATCTTGTCCGTCCTACTCACTCCCAATGAAAATTTTAGCCTATTAAATTCTGCCACCTCCAGCTCCATTTCCTGTGTTTTTGTCAGCGCCACCATCCCCAAACCATACATTATAGCAGGTCTCACTACCGTCTTGTACATCTTCCCTTTCACTCTTGCTGCTACGCTTCTGTCACAAACCACCCCGACACTTGTCTTCACCTATTCCACCCTGCCTGCACTCTCTCCTTCACCTCTCTTGTGCATTTTCCTTTGCTTTGGATGGTTGACCCCAGGTATTTAAACTCATCTATTTTCACTACTTCTACTCCTTCCATCTTCACCGTTGCACCTGCCTCCCTCTCATTCACACTCATGTATTCTGTCTTGCTTCTACTGACTTTCATTCTTCTTTTCTCCAGAATATACCTCCACCTCTCCAGGTTCTCTTCCACCTGCTCCCTACTCTCACTACAGATCACAATGTTGTCTGCAAACATTATGGTCCATAGAGACTCCTACCTGACCTCATCAGTCAGCCTGGTCCTGCCCCACCTCAAGTCCATCACCACTCCCCTCCTGGACCCGCTGCAGTTTGCCTACCGAGCCAACAGGTCTGTAGACGACGCAGTCAACCTGGCCCTCCACTCCATCCTGCAGCACCTGGACTCCCCGGGAACCTACGCCAGGATCCTGTTTGTGGACTTCAGCTCTGCATTCAACACCATCTGCCCCGCTCTGCTCCGGGACAAGCTGTCCCTGCTCAACGTGCCTGACTCCCTCTGCAGGTGGATCACCGACTTCCTGACGGACCGGAGGCAGCATGTGCGGCTGGGAAAGACTGTCTCAGACTCTGTTAGCGTCAGCACCGGATCACCCCAGGGCTGTATACTTTCCCCACTACTCTTCTCCCTTTATACCAACTCCTGCACCTCCAGCCACCAGTCTGTCAAGCTGATCAAGTTTGCGGACAACACCACCCTCATCGGGCTCATCTCCAATGGCGACGAGTCCGCCTACAGGAGAGAGGTGGACCAGCTGGCGTCCTGGTGCAACAACAACAACCTGCAGCTGAACGCTCTGAAGACAGTGGAGATGATTGTGGACTTCAGGAAAGTCACAACCCCTCTGCCCCCCCTCACCCTCACAGGCTCTCCCATCACCACTGCAGATTCCTTCCGCTTCCTAGGCACCACCATAACCAGGGACCTCAAGTGGGAGCCGACCATCAGCTCCCTCATCAAAAAGGCCCAGCAGAGGATGTTCTTCCTGCGGCAGCTGAGGAAGCTCAGGCTACCCATCAAGATGTTAGTGCAGTTCTACACAGCCATCATCGAGTCCATCCTCACCACCTCCATAACCGTGTGGTACGCAGGAGCCACTGCCAGGGACAGACTAAGGCTGCAGCGCGTCGTGCGTACTGCTGAGAAGGTGATCGGCTGCAAGCTCCAATCTCTCCAGGATCTGTACATCTCCAGGACCCGGAGGCGTGCTGGCCGGATCATAGCCGATCCTTCACACCCTGGTCACGTACTGTTTGCCCCCCTCCCCTCAGGTAGAAGACTTTGGTCCATTCAGACTAAAACCTCCCGTCACATGAACAGCTTCTTCCCCTCTGCCATCAGGCTGCTGAACACTAAGTGACTTATTGACTCTCGTGCACTATGTACAGCAGCTCAACCAGACTCATGTCAATCATCACTGTTTTCTTCCTGCATTACCGACTGCACTATATGGTTCTCCACAATATCTGCTGCTTAATATATTTAAAACTGCTGACTAGTATTACTCATTGTTATTCTACACTTTATTGCATGTATAGTTTATTTATTTTATTTTATCATGTTTAATGTTGCAGCATTGCACCGAGACAAATTCCTAGTTTGTGTACTACATGAACAATGGCAATAAATCTGATTCTGATTCTGAGCCTGTCCATCATAATGTCAAACAAGAAGGGGCTCAGAGCTGATCCCTGATACAACCACACCCCCACCTTGAACCCATCTGTCACTCCTACAGCACACCTCACCACCGTCTGCTGTCCTCATACATGTCCTGCACCACCCTCACATACTTCTCTGCCACTCCTGACTTTCTCATACAGTACCACATTTCCTCTCTTGGCACCTTATCATATGCTTTCTCTAGATCCACAAAGACACAGTGCAACTCCTTCTGACCTTCTCTATACTTCGCCATCAACACTCTTAGAGCAAACATTGCATCTGTAGTACTCTTTCTTGGCATAAAACCATACGGCTGCTCACTGATTGGAGTGAGCAGCCGTATGTTGTTGCTGAATCTGAACACTAAAAAATATGTAAACATACAGTATTTGAAATAACTGCAGCAACTTTTGATGTTCCTAGATGGCTCTTTGTAAAGCTAAATTACTGTAATTTGTTGGTGGCTCAGTTGGTAGAGCATCCGCCCCACACCCGGGAGGCAGGTGTTCAAATCCCGGACGGGTCATGCCAAAGACCATATAAAAGTGGAACTTCCTGCCGTCCAGCTTGGTGCTCAGCAATAATGTAATAGAGGAGGGAAATTTGTGGCGGCGCCTTGCATGGCAGCGGCCCTCTGATTCTACACTTGGGGGTGTGTGATTAACACAGTAGATAGGTAAAACACAATTTCGTTCTACTGTACATGATTGGTTGTACAGTTGAATGACAATAAAGGGTGATTTAATTTTAAAATTTAATTTTTTCTTATTTCTTGTTCTTTCCTGATAAATTTGCATCCTTTTCTCATAAATTTTCATTTTTTCTTGTGACTTGTTAACTATTTTCTCAAAGATATGCAATTTACCTGGCTTCCAGTTGTTGAAGCCTCTTAACCTGGCTTCAACAACTCTTTCCCATATCTTCATAGCGTGGCTGATCAACTTTATACCCCTGTAGTTACTACAGCTCTGAGCATCACCTTTGCTCTTGAAAATTGGTACCAAAACACTTCTGCACTCCTCAGGCATCCTCTCACTCTCCAAGATTGTGTTAAACAATCTGCTTAAGAAGTCCACTGCCATCCATCCATCCATCCATCTTCTACCACTTATCCGGGATCCGGGTTGCGGGGGCAGCAGTCCAGGCAGAGTAGCCCAGACTTATGCCCGGTTTACATAGCACCATGATCCACATGATTCTTCCTGCGGGTGGTGAGCCCACTGGAGGACGGATCCATGTGCCTCACTGTGTCCTTGATCTAATGTTTTTCATGGGGAAGTCCACTGCCATCTCTCCTAAACAACTCCATACCTCCACAGTTATGTCATCTGGAACAACCGTTGTTCCATTCTTCATCCTCTTTATAGCTCCCCTCACTTCTGCCTACCATCTTTCCTTCATCCATCCTCCTCTCTCTTACATTTTCTTTTTCATTAGCTCTTCAAAGTACCCCTTCCACCTTCTCAACAAACTCTTGTCATTTGTTAGTACATTACAATTTCTGTCCTTAATCAGCCTAACCTGCTGCACGTTTTTTCCAGCTTGATTTCTCAGTCTAGCCAATCGATACAAGTCCTTTTCTCCTTCTTTAGTGTCCAGCCTCTCATACAACTCACTATATGCTTTATCCTTTGCCTTTACCATGTGCCTAGATTTCAAATACTCCTGTCTACTTTCTTCATCTCCCTGACTATCCCACTTTTTCTTTGCTAACTTCTTTGAATACTTTCCTGTACCTCCTCATTCCACCAAGAAGTCTCCTTGTCTTCCTTCCTCTGTCCACTGGATACACCACATACCTTTCTACCCATTTCCCTTACAACTTTTGCTGTACTTTCCCAGTTATCTGGTAATTCTTCCCTACCACCCAGAGCCTGTATCAACTCCTTCCTGAACTCTGTGCGACCTTCTTCCTTCTGTAACTTCCCCCATTTAATCTTTTGCTCTGCCTTCACTCTCTTCCTCTTCTTGCTTTGCAAAGTCATCCTACAGACTACCATCCAATGTTGTCTAGCTACATTCTCCCCTGCCACCACCTTGCAGTCTCCTATCTCTTTCAGATTTCTCCTTCTGCATAAGATGTAATCCACCTGTGTGCACCTTCCTCCACTCCTGTAATTCACCTTATGTTCCTCTCTCTTCTTAAAGTATGTGTTCATCACAGCCATTTCCATCCTTTTAGCAAAATCCACAACCATCTGTCCTTCCATATTTCTCTCCTTAAGACCACGCCTACCCAGAACCTCCTCATCACCTCTGTTCTCATCACCTACATGACCATTAAAGTCCTCTTCAATCACCACTCTCTCCCCCCTGGGAACACTACCACTTCATTTCATTCCAGAAATTCCTCTCTCTTCTACCTGACATCCCACTTGTGGGGCATACGCACTGACAACATTCAACATCACACCTTTGACTTCTAGCTTCAAACTCATGATTCTGTCTGACTCCCTCTTTACCTCCTGAACACTCTTCACATACTCTTCCTTCATGATTACTCCTACTCCATTTCTCTTCCTATCTACACCATGGTAGAACAGTTTGCATCCACCTCCAATGCTCCTGGCCTTGCTTCCCTTCCATCTGGTTTCTTGAACACACAGTATATCTACCTTTCTTCTCTCCATCATGTCAGCCAACTCTCTGCCTTTACCAGTCATAGTCCCTTCATTTAACGTCCCTTCTCTCACCTCCACACTTCTACCTGTCCTTTTCTCTCTGTCCCTCCCAACACGCCTTCCCCCTCTCCTCCTCCTGCAAATCATTGCATTGTTTTTACATTTTCCACAGTTCTCCAGCCTTTTTTAAATTGGTGTTGTATAATCTTTTTATCCACATTTTGAGCATTTAAGAAAAGAGCATTTCTACTTTAAGGACGGGGAAATCTTGCCAAGATGGGCACTGAAGAAATGTGTTTCTGAATAGTGTCAGGACATCATTTTTATCCTTTTCAGCACTGTCAGAAAGCTGAATGCAAACTGAGAGAAACAAAATTAGTATAATCAATAGGTCACAGGCATGTTTCCACACGGCACACGGCCAGATAACCTTCACACTGGCTCCCTTTTAGAGCTTGCTGAAATCCTTTTGACCTCTCAGATCTGTGTACAGTATGTGCGAGACGCTTACCAAACAAATAGCCATGCTGCTTCACAGCCTGTTAGCGCTGAGGCAGACATGTAGGACACATTCCCTCAATCTCCAAAAGCGGGGGAATATGTCTGGCTATTTGATTAATACTGCAGCTGGGAGCAAGATCTAATTGTAAAAGCAGGATAAACACTTACTCAGAGAAAGGAAACGGTGCAAATCAGACCACTCCCCAGAGTACTGAGGAAGGAAATTGGTTTAAGGATGAGACACAGGCTTGCGTACCAATGCGGAGCCTGTCACCCTCCTTTTTGCTCACTCTCTTTCCCTCTCTCTATCCCCTCTCTCCATCCCAACTGCGGCACCTTGATTCAAATTTTCTCTACATATATTGGGAATGTGACACAGCTCTTTTCCGCACTCTTTATATTTGCTGTGCTTGTCCAGTGGGCACAAAGTCGGATCCTTGGATCTGATTGTAACTGATGACTTGAGAAGATATAAATCACACTTGAGTTGTGGCCCTGAGATGTCAGCCATTAAAATACAGTGCCGACTAAAGTGGGCACCTGGAATATATATGAGATGATTGGTAGTCAGCAATGCCTTATGACACTGCTGGATTACCTTATGCAAAGGTGCTCAACTGAATGTTTAATATCTGGCTCTGTTTAAATATCTGTCAGGATGTATTTCAATGATCGCTCTGGGAATCTCAACAAAATTGAGCAAGGAATATGTATTCAAATCCCTTCTTCCATAAGGTTATAGAAATCACTTTCCCACAAGTGAGAGCTGAAGAGCTGATCGAACAAGTCCGCCTCGAGACACTGGATTTAGGTATTTGCAAATAATCCACTGGCCTTGACTGGAGACAACATCATGCCATGAGGGAAAATCTGAGTGCCACAAATCACTGGAGCCCAAAGTCAATTAAAGAGCCAGCTAAAAAGCATTTTACGTCTAATTACATCACACAAATCGTCCCAGACAGCGCACACATGTTCACCACAGTCATTTATTTGCAATACCCTGACGGCAGCCCTCACTGTAAGGCTCATGGTATTAAGATTTTTTTTCTTTCCCAAAGCTTTCATTATGAAAGGAGATTTTAACATAATTACCCATGTCGGTGCCACTGCTGATTCTATTACTTTTTACTGCCGTTTCTGTGATTCCTCCGGAGCTGATTATCGAAGTGACTTTAAATAAAAAAATGATAGAGCGCTTTTTAATGTTGGCACCAATTTAGTGGATTGCATACAGTAGCATATAACTCAAACTGGAAACGATACAAATGAATACCCCGGGCCTCCATTCAGGTTGGAATGAGGTGATTTTAGGAGATCTCAGATGGCGTGCCATGAAAAGGTCAAAAAAAGTTTAGAGACAATCTTAGAGATTTTAATACAGATAACGAGAATCTAAAGTTATCTGCATTAAAAAGGTGCATCACTGAAAAGCATCATCCAGTCTATAGTGTGGCACAAACTCCTCATTTTATTTAATTCTGGGTGTTCAAATCAGTTTGCTGGAGTATCGCTGTCATACTATGTGGGCATACAGACCATATCAATGCACAGTCCCAACTTGAACACTAGAGAGGAAAGGAGATCAACAGAGAAGAGATGACAGGTAGAAGCACAGCTAGCAGCTAAAGCTACAGCCACAAAGATTCTTACAAACTATGGGTTCGCAACAGTCTCCCAGTTCCTATGAATTCTGAAGTTCACAGATATTCATGGAGGGGGGCATAGTTTCTTACAGCCTTCTTATGGCTGCCATGACTTCTTAGGGATCTTCCTATGGCATACTTACTGCTATCTTATGAAATTTTTTGTGCAACTCACGGCACTCTCAAATCGTTGGTGGGAAGATCTTACGGCTTTCAGTACATTTTGTCGGCACAAATATCACAGGAATGACGTACTTCTGCCTTATGAGTGCCTCACTGACGCATGCTGTACAAACCTCCATACGAGATTTGTACAGTGTTTCCTACATTTACCTTACAGCGTTTTCTACGACCACTGTAAGGGGCCCTCAAGAACAATTTAAAGACACACTTCAGGGGCTCTAAAACCACCTCAAAAACAAATGTGTATTGCCCAAAATAGTATATTGAGGCTTTTTATACACAAAAAACTTTCATTGCCTTAGAATTGCTTGGAAAGAGCTTTTACATCTTCCACCTACTTAAGTACACGCGGATCTATGAATATTCTAATAAGCTCCACCCATACACCCGCCCATCAGTAGCAGATACTACAAGGCCAGTGTTGTGCCAAGAAATGCATGTCTGCCGCAGAAAGCACCCCCTTTATTTAACTGTAAAATTGTATAAAGGGTTACGACACAGGCTGTAGTGTTATATTTGTTTGGAAGAGGGACGCAACACCGGCATCCCCTCTGGCTGGCTTGCTGTCAGAGTCTCTCCTACATGGAAGTGAAGGAGGTGAGCTGGTGGGTGCAGCGTCCTGTCCGCCACTGACCCCCACCAAAGTGAGCTGGTTCTTGGCAGTCCCACCTGGGGGTTGACAGGTGCCTGCCAGGCAGCTCACTAGGGTCAGCAGTCCAGTGTGCTTGCCCGCTGCTGTGAAACCATGACCTCAGTGTGTGCCTCAGCTACCACAAGCGTTCCTGAATCCTGCTTGCTCCTCAGTTCCTCCCTCTTCCCCCGAGGCAGTTAACAAGTGAACACAGCTCTGTAGCCATGCCCAGTGCTTAGCCTGATTGGTTAATGTTGCTATAACCAATCAGGCTAAGCATGAATGTTTACGTAGCTAGAAATGCTCTGTCCAAAGTTGCATTTTTTTGGGGGGGCGGAGCTTAACTGGACATTTACAGCAAAAAAACACAGACTTGGGACTTGGGACTGATTTTGCCCTTTTTATGTTTTGTAAGTCACAAAAAAAATGTTACAGACATGTTAACAATGGAAATAAATTGATTTTTGGTGGAGTGTCACTTTAAGGTGTTCTTGAGGCATACTTAGGGCCAACATCTTGCATAGTTCTTAGATTATTCCTATGGCATTCGTACAGCCACCCTATGATGAGGGGTTTTCATGGGGCATTCATAGAAATCTTGGAAAAGATCACCAACCTGGCCACAAACTTATGAACAGTCTACGAATGCTGGATTCTCCTACAGCTGCCTGAAGAAGCCGCATGAAATGGTCCAAAAATCATTAGTATGGTGTTCCCAGCCATTCATAAGGATATTCGTGACTGCTTCAGCACTACAGACTGGGACACTATCAAGCATGCAGCCACTCACAATGAACACACAAATATAGACGAGTAAACTGAGGTTGTTGTAGCATACATAGCTAGATGTATGCTACAACCCTGGATCAACCCTGAGATAAAAACACTTCTGAGAGAGAAGAAGAGGATCTTCAGGTCGGGGAATAGGGAGATGCTGAAGTCCGCACAGAGGGAGCTGAGGAGAAAGATCAGAGAAGGCAAGGACAGCTTCAGGAAGAAGATGGAGGACAAGCTACAACAGAGCGACATCAGCGGGGTCTGGAGAAACCTCAAAACCATCTCTGGGCTCCAGAATACCTCCCCCCAGGCCACGGGGGGCAGGGAGTGGGCGAACAACCTGAATCTGTTTTTCAATAGGTTTGACCAACCGCCCTCCCCCCTGACTGCACAACAACCACTGCTGCCTCTAAAGAAATCAAGTCCTGCTGCCCACTCCCCACTCCACCAACACCCCCCCACTCCCAACACACAGCCCTCCATCCTGACCCTGACCAGGACCCAGGTGAGGACGGAGCTGAGGAAGATCAAGGCGAGGAAGGCGTCGGGACCGGACGGCATCAGCGCAAAGCTCCTCAAGTCCTGTGCAGACCAGCTGTGTGGGATTGTGACGTACATCTTCAACCTGAGCCTGAAGCTGGGGAGGGTACCACAGCTGTGGAAAACATCTTGTGTGGTACCTGTACCAAAAACTTCCCACCCCAAAGAGCTGAACAGCTACAGACCGGTGGCCTTGACGTCCCACTTGATGAAGACCCTGGAGAGACTGCTCCTTGCTCACCTCCGCCCCCTGGTGGAACCAGCGATGGATCCACTCCAGTTCGCCTACCAGCATGGCATTGGGGTGGAGGATGCAATGATCTTCCTCCTTCACCGTTCTCTGTCCCACCTGGAGAAGCCCGGGAATATGGTGAGGATCATGTTCTTTGACTTCTCCAGTGCTTTCAACACCATCCAACCGATGATCCTGAAGGACAAGCTGCTGCGCGCAGGGGTGGACCAGCACCTGTCATCATGGATTCTGGACTACCTCACGAACCGGCCTCAGTTTGTGAGAACCCGGGACTGTGTGTCCGACACAATCATCGGTAGCACGGGGGCCCCCCCAGGGAACAGTGCTGGCTCCCTTCCTGTTCACTCTTTATACTGCGGACTTCTCACACAACACAACACACTGCCATCTACAGAAGTTCTCTGATGACTCTGCGATCGTTGGCCTCATCTTCAATGGAGATGAAGCTGAGTACAGAGGGCTTATCCAGGACTTCGTGGACTGGTGCCATCGGAACTGCCTCCAGATCAACGCGAGGAAAACTAAGGAGCTGGTGGTGGACTGCCGCAGGCATGGGAAACCCCTCACAGCACCAGTAAATATACAGGGAACAGACATCGAGATGGTGGCATCCTATAAGTACCTGGGTGTTCATCTGAACAATAAACTAGACTGGTCACACAATACTGACGCACTCTACAAGAAGGGACAGCGCAGGCTGTTCCTGCTGAGGAGACTCAGGTCTTTTGGTGTACAAGGGGCGCTGCTGAAGACATTCTATGACACGGTGGTGGCATCAGCCATCACTTTTGGAGTGGTCTGCTGGGGCAGTGGCATTACTGCAGCCGATAGGAAGAGACTGAACAAACTGATCAAGAAAGCTAGCTCTGTCCTGGGGCAGCGCCTTGATCCGGTGGAGGAGATAGGAGAGAGAAGGACGGTGGCTAAACTGTCATCTCTGCTGGAGTCCGAGTTCCACCCTATGCAGGACATACTGAATGCACTGAGGAGTTCATTTAGCAGCAGACTACATCATCCCAGGTGCACAACCGAGAGGTTTCGCAGGTCCTTCCTACCAACGGCTGTCAGACTGTACACCCTAAGCAGGGCTGCTCGCAGAGATAGCAAAAAGACGTAACAAACTAATAGTTTTTTGAATGCAAAAGATGCAATAGACTTACACAATGGTCCCCTCCGGCATACAACTAGGAAAATACCGGTCGCTATGGAGGGTGAGAATATGTATGGGCACATAATCATACCATGTAGGATAACTAAGTAGACGGTTGTGCTGTTTCATCCCATCTAGCAACAATGCTCTGCACTGTGTGTGTTTATATATTTACATATTTATTCCATGTAGCTACAATACTGCGCACTGGGTGTGTTTATATTTATATATCTATATATTTATTCCATCTAACTACATTGCGCCGCACTGTGTGTGTTTATATATTTACATATTTATTCCACCTAGCTACAATGCTCCGCACTGTGTGTTTATATATTCATATATTTATTCCATCCAGCTACAATGCTCTGCACTGTGTGTGTTTATATATTTACATATTTATTCCACCTAGCTGCAATGCTCCGTACTGTGGGTGTTTATATATCTACATATTTATTCCATCTAGCTACAATGCTCCGCACTGTGTGTTTATATATTCATATATTTATTCCATCCAGCTACAATGCTCTGCACTGTGTGTCTGTGTGTGTGTATATATATATTTTATAGTAATATGTACTTATGTATATTAGCTGCGCTTGCTTGCTTGCTTTTTTTTTTTCTTGCCTTCTGATTGTTGCTCTGAGTGTTGCTATCCCTGTGCTGTTGCAATCCTGGAATTTCCCCGTTGTGGGACTAATAAAGGCTTATCTTATCTTATCTTATCTTATCTTATCTTAGATGCACTGATGATGTCACTCACTGCAAAACCATCACTATCCATGCTAACCAGAAGCCATGGATAACAGCAGAGGTTCACAGGCTCCTGAGAGCTCCGGACACAGCCTTCAGGGCCGGGGACACCGCAGGACTAACAACAGCTAGGGCCAACCTGTGTGGTATCAAGGAAGCAAAATGACAGTACAGCAAGAAAATATCTGGACACTTCAGCAATACCAAAGATGCACAGTCTGGTGTGACATACAAACCCTCACCAACTACAAACCTCCACCTCAGACCTGTGCGAGCAACATTACACTGCTTAACAACTTAATGACTTCTTTAGCCGCTTTGAAGCACAAAACAGCACATCAGCACAAAAGACCACTCCTCTCCCAGATGAACAAACTATAAGTCTGGATCTGGCTGGCGTGAAGAGGACCCTCTCCAGGATCAACCCACACAAAGCAGCTGGACCAGACAACATGCCAGGTTGCATTCTGAAGGACTGTGCGGAGGAGCTCGTGGATGGGAGGCATGGGAGCCATCTTCAACATCTCCCTGAGTCAAGCTGTTGTCCCCATGTGTTTTAAAACTGCTACCATAATACCAGTCCCAAAGAAGCCTGCCCCATCCAACTACAACGATTATCAGCCAGTAGCACTGACCCCCATCATAATGAAGTGCTTCAAGCAGCTGGTCATACAGAACATCAAGTCCACCCTGCCTCCCTCTCATGACCCATCTCAGTTTGCATGCAGGACAAACAGATCCACAGAAAATGCCATCTCTGCTGCTCTCCATTTAGCCCTCATCCACCTGAACTCAAAGAACTCCTACATGTGAATGCTGCTCTTGGACTTCAGCTCAGCATTCAACACAATCATTCCCCAGCACCTAATACAAAAACACAGACATTTGCTACTCAAAAATCCTCTCTGTAACTGGGTGCTGGACTTTCTCACAGGGAGACCACAGAACATGTGGGTCGGCAGCAACACCTCCAAGACTTCACACTGAGCACAGGGGCCTTACAAGGGTGCGTGCTCAGCCCGCTGCTCTTCGACCTGCTGACGCATGACTGTGTACCATCCTACAGCATCAACCACATCATCAAATTTGCAGACGAAATGACAGTGGTGGGCCTCGTCACAAACAATGAAGAGGCCAACTACAGAAATGAGGTGAGTGGTGTAAAGACAACAATCTCTTCCTAAATGTGGGAAAAACCAAGGAGATTGTGGTCATCTTCAGGACAGGGCACGCACAGCATCCCCCTCTGATCATCGATGGAGCAGCTGTGGAAAGGGTGAGCAGCACCAAGTTCCTGGGGGTGCACATCTCTGAGGACCTCTCCTGGGCCAACAACACCACATCTCTGGCCAAGAAGGTTCAAACTTGCCTCTATTTCCTCCGCAAACTGAGGAGAGCACAAGTCCCACCCCCCATCATGTGTCATTCTACCAGGGTACCATTGAGAGCATCCTCACTAGCTGCATCATGGTGTGGTACGGAAGCTGCACTGCCTCCTGCCGGAAGACTCTAGAACACATTGAAAGCTGCCAGCAAGGTCATCAGCACCCCTCTGTCCCCCCTCTCGGACATCTACTACTCCCGCCTCACCCATAGAGCCATCAATATCGCAGGCGACACCTCCCATCCCTCACACTCACTCTTCAGCCCCCTGCCCTCGGGGAGAAGGTACTGGAGCCTCGGGGCCCACTCCACAAGCCTGCTAAACAGCTTTGTTCACCAGGCCATCAGGACCCTGAACTCTGCCCACTTCTTCCCCCTGACCCGCCTCCTGCCCCTGGACTGTAGCACACTCATCCACACTCTACCTCAGCTGTTTGCACAGAAAGACTTGGCACACCAACAGTACTGCATCTACTGCTGTATGTTTCTGCATCTTACTACAACCATTTGCACAAATGCCATGCCTGCTGCTGTCTGTCATTGCAATACTGATCATGTGCAGACCAATCTGTCACTGCCTGCACCTTCCGTTACTGCATTGAACTTGAAGTTTACTAGTATTATGGTTTACTGTACATAGGATTGCTGTGTTTTTACTGTTATTTGCACTATGGGTAGCATTACTGTACATAGATTGTTGTTGTTTTCCATCCTTATCCCTTCTTGTCTTATATATTGCACACACCACTAGTAGAGAGAGAAACGGCATTTCAATTCTACTGTATGTCCTGTACATACAAAGTATTGACAAATAAAAATCTTTGAATCTGTAGCTTAAGCTAAAGGCTAACACTAAAGTTAGGCTCAAGTTCTGTTAGCAAATATCTACTCCAGAGAAAACAAACAGGTTTCTTCTCCTTCTACTCAGACAAAGTGTAAAGATGTTTCATTCCTTTTTGTCATCTGCAGTCTTCTGCAGAAAAGCATCATCTAACATTCTGTGACATGTCACATCAGCTAAATTTATCCTTTCTGTAGGCATGATCAACCTGACAGATCTGACAGACCCATCAGGCCAGTCACACACCCAGCTATGTGATGGTCTTTGGGGAAAGAGTCCCAGGTGTGCAAGACCATGAAGGTTCCGTCATCCAATAATTTTTGCATTGTTCCAGTCCTTGAAGTGGTTATTTCTTTGCAGTGGTCTGATATTGCTGATTTGAGGTTTTCCTGTTCTGCTTTTTTTCCCCTTTTGTGTTCTTGTGTCGTCCCGCTGTTTTTTGGGTTTTTTTGTTTGGTTTTTTTTTGCATTCTTTTTGGTGTTCCCTTTTCCTTGTTGCAAACATTCTTCCTGTTTTTCCTATGTATGTTTTTTCATATGATTTCACATTGCATATTTGTATCTTGTTGTATTCTGTTCTTGGGGTGATACAAAAGCTGCTTTGCTTGGGGTTTTATTGAGGTCTTTATGCTGTATTTTTCATGGTTCTTTATATGGGTTCAGTTATTCTCCAGATGCATAGTAGGGTCACAGTGTTTTCACTGTTGTTTTCTATCCTTTTTGATTTAGTTTTTGATCAGTGTTTTGGACTTGCGATTTTCCTTTGTTTATTGCCCACTTTGGATGTTGACAGTGCGTAAGTGCATGTCGTATGTGCTGTTCTTCCTTCTGTCTATCCTCTTCATCTGTGATGATGTTGACCCTTTCACATAATGGCCTCACAACTGATAGCTTGTGTGCCATGGGCTGCTCAGATGCCCATAGCATGTGATTTTAATACTGCCGTCATTCTTGCAGTGAATTTTGATCTCCAGAAAGGTGATTGTGTGGTGAACACTAGACACAGCAGGTGGACATTCTCTCACACCCAGAAATGGAAAGAGGGGCAGAATAATGGACTGAAGGGGGAACCTCCCCTGGGGGGTAACTAGACCAGACAATGAGGTGCCTTTGCCCCCTGTTGCTCCAAGCTGCAGCATGAAGGGCAGGGGGGTGAATGCATTGTGATGAGTGTAGCAACTGTTATGATAATCGCGCCACACATTTCCTTTGTTCATACCCATGCATAATGCGCCAGCTCCAGTTTCTATGCAAGGTTAATAAAGCAATATAAACAGAACGCAGAGAAACTGGGGAGGCTTCTACAGGGATCGGCCCCAGTGGCCCACGCTGGGGGCCATAGGCTGTATATATATGTTAGAAGGTCAATAAAGATTCTGTGTCGACCAACGTTCATGCCTCACCTCCACATCCTTCCCTTTTACCCTCTACATTGGTGACCCGAAGTGAGATGGACCGTCTACTCCCTTTCACCGCGCTGTGGACTCCAGAGTACCAGGGATCGCCTGCATCCATTTCATCCACACTGGAGCGCGCGTGCCTGTTCCTCTCTCCACGTTGGCGAACTCAAGGGCCAGAGAAAGCATGTGGCGTGGGGACTGAAATGCACCAGGACCATCGAGACCAACACACCACAGAAACAGCCTGAAAGGGAATGATCAGCACTGTATGCGTTGGTTCCCATCAATCTCCCTGACCCTGACTTCACCTCCCGACAGCGGGGTGTCGGCACACTGAAGCCCTGTGCGCACACCACAGGATTACGAGGACAGCGCAACTTAAAGCTACATGGCCAGGGACGCGTGCGCCACGCACCAGGGACAACCGGCTCCAAGAACTGATACATTGTCCTCAGCCACTGCACAATCCCCAGGAGCACGACTGATCGCCATCCCCAGAGCCTTTAGGCTTTGCATATCGCACCTAAAGCAGCCGGGCAGCCTCGCCCATAGGATTTGTCTTTGTTTCTCAGCTGCTGCACATCCACGGGGAATTAAGCCGATTGCTTTCCCCGGAGCCTTTAGGACTGCCCCTACACCTAAAGCAGAATTGCTAGTTTCCCTGACACAGCTTGAGTTTTTTTCACTGCCACGACGCACCCTCGGGGAATTGGGCCATTTGCCTTCCCCAGATCCTTGCAGGACCAGGCCCGCACGAGGAGTCATCAGAGACTTATTTTTTTCACAGCCGCTGCGGATCACCAGAAGGTTTACCGGAAAAGTTCCTCACCCGAGGCTGATCTGCACGAAATTTTTGCGCGGCCCAAAGGCTTTTAATGTCCCAGGCCGGCACTCCATTGTTTCCCTCCACCTCCCCATCACCCTCCACATCGTCTTCCCGCACCTCTGTCCCAAAAACCTGTCATTTGCCAGCTTTGTTCCGTCAGCACGGCGCACACTGGAGCCCGTGCACCCACGAACCACAGCCGTTCAACGTTTTGGAACTCGGAGGGAGCAGAAAGTGCTTTTCACCCATCCACCTTTCCCCCCATGGATTGACATGCCCTCCGACAAACTTCACCAGCAGGACAGTTCGACCGGAGCAGCAACCCCCTGCTGCAGCCGCCATGGGCGCCGACTTAAGCCCAAAGGATTTGGGCTCAAGTCATTTGGGATACAGAAGTACAGATTTCTCTTGTACTTCTGCACGTTATTTGTCAAATAACTGAATCCAGATGCTCTAAAAATATCAGCCCTTATTTGTTACTCCACATAAATTATCACATGATAAGATAAGATAAGATAAGATAAGATAAGCCTTTATTAGTCCCACAACGGGGAAATTCCAGGATTGCAACAGCACAGGGATAGCAACACTCAGAGCAACAATCAGAAGGCAAGAAAAAAAAAAACAAGCAAGCAAGAGCAGCTAATACACATATGTACATATTACTATAAAATATACAGTATATATATACACACACACAGACACACAGTGCAGAGCATTGTAGCTGGATGGAATAAATATGTAAATATATAAACACCCACAGTATGGAGCATTGCAGCTAGGTGGAATAAATATGTAAATATATAAACACACACAGTGCGGAGCATTGTAGCTAGATGGAATAAATATATAGATATATAAAAACACAGTGCGGAGCATTGTAGCTAGATGGAATAAATATATAGATATATAAATATGAACACACCCAGTGCTGAGCATTGTAGCTAGATGGAATAAATATGTAAATATATAAACACCCACAGTATGGAGCATTGCAGCTAGGTGGAATAAATATGTAAATATATAAACACACACAGTGCGGAGCATTGTAGCTAGATGGAATAAATATATAGATATATAAAAACACAGTGCGGAGCATTGTAGCTAGATGGAATAAATATATAGATATATAAATATGAACACACCCAGTGCTGAGCATTGTAGCTAGATGGAATAAATATGTAAATATATAAACACACACAGTGCAGAGCATTGTTGCTAGATGGGATGAAACAGCATAACCCTCTACTTAGTTATCCTACATGGTATGATTATGTGCCCATACATATTCTCACCCTCCATAGCGACCGGTATTTTCCTAGTTGTATGCCGGAGGGGACCATTGTGTAAGTCTATTGCATCTTTTGCATTTAAAAACTATTAGTTTGTTACGTCTTTTTGCTATCTCTGCGAGCAGCCCTGCTTAGGTTGTACAGTCTGACAGCCGTTGGTAGGAAGGACCTACGAAACCTCTCGGTTGTGCACCTGGGATGATGTAGTCTGCTGCTAAATGAGCTCCTCAGTGCATTCAGTACGTCCTGCATAGGGTGGAACTCGGACTCCAGCAGAGATGACAGTTTAGCCACCGTCCTTCTCTCTCCTATCTCCTCCACCGGATCAAGGCGCTGCCCCAGGACAGAGCTAGCTTTCTTGATCAGTTTGTTCAGTCTCTTCCTATCGGCTGCCGTAATGCCACTGCCCCAGCAGACCACTCCAAAAGTGATGGCTGATGCCACCACCGTGTCATAGAATGTCTTCAGCAGCGCCCCTTGTACACCAAAAGACCTGAGTCTCCTCAGCAGGAACAGCCTGCGCTGTCCCTTCTTGTAGAGTGCGTCAGTATTGTGTGACCAGTCTAGTTTATTGTTCAGATGAACACCCAGGTACTTATAGGATGCCACCATCTCGATGTCTGTTCCCTGTATATTTACTGGTGCTGTGAGGGGCTGCCCATGCCTGCGGCAGTCCACCACCAGCTCCTTAGTTTTCCTTGCTACTGATACTTACTTATTTAAGCTCCATAGCTCGCCATGGAGCATAGGCCATCAACGACCCCTCGCACTCGGTTCTGGGCTGCTCTCTCTACTCCCCTCCACTGTTATCACATGATAAGAGTTAAATAAACGTTCACCTTTAAGTACAGACCAAAACATTTTTTTTTATATTTTTAGAAACAATATGAACATCAATTTTTGGAACCGAGTGTTTTTCTCATTTTAGCAACCACTTCAAGTGTTTCTAACTTCAAATACACCCAATTTTATAGGCTAAATACATCTACAATCACCAGATAATCAAATACAGTGCACCCAGAAAGTATTCACAGCATTTCACTTTTTCCGCATTTTGTTATGTTACAGCCTTATTCAAAAATGGATTAAATTCACTTTTTTCCCCTAAATTCTACACACAATACCCCATAATGACAATGTGAAAAAAACTGAGATTTTTGCAAATTTATTAAAAATAAAAAACTAAGAAATCACATGTACATAAGTATTCACAGCCTTTGCCATGAAGCTCACAATTGAGCTCAGGCGCATCCTGTTTCCACTGATCATCCTTGAGATGTTTCTACAGCTTAACTGGAGCCCACCTGTGGTAAATTCAGGTGATTGGACATGATTTGGAAAGGCACACACCTGTCTATATAAGGTCCCACAGTTGACAGTGCATGTCAGAGCACAAACCAAGCATGAAGTCAAAGGAATTGTCTGTAGACCTCTGAGACAGGATTGTCTTGAGGCACAAATCTGTGGAAGGGTATAGAAAAATTGCTGCTGCTTTGAAGGTCCCAATGAGCACAGTGGCCTCCATCATCCATGAACGGAAGAAGTTCAGAACCACCAGGACTCTTCCTAGAGCTGGCTGGCCGTCTAAGCTGAGCGATCGGGGGAGAAGGGCCTTAGTCAGGGAGGTGACCAAGAGACTGATCATCATTCTGTCAGAGCTCCAGCATTCTTCTGTAGAGAGAGTAGAACCTTCCAGAAAGACAACCATGTCTGCAACAATCCACCAATCAGGCTTGTATGTTAGAGTGGCCAGATGGAAGCCACTCCTTAGTAAAAGGTACATGGCAGCCCACCTGGAGTTTGCCAAAAGGCACCTGAAGGACATTCAGACCATGAGAAACAAAATTCTCTGGTCTGATGAGACAAAGATTGAACTCTTTGGCATGAATGCCAGGTGTCATGTTTGGAGGAAACCAGGCACTGCTCATCACCAGGTCAATACCATCCCTACAGTGAAGTATGGTGGTGGCAGCATCAAGCTGTGGGGATGTTTCTCAGTGGCAGGAACTGGAAGACTAGTCAGGATAGAGGGAAAGATGAATGCAGCAATGTACAGAGACATCCTGGATGAAAACCTGCTCCAGGGTGTTCTTGACCTCAGACTGGAGCGACGGTTCTTCTTTCAGCAGGAGAACACACTAAGCACACAGCCAAGATATCAAAGGAGTGGCTTCAGGACAACTCTGTGAATGTCCTTGAGTTGCCCAGCCAAAGCCCAGACTTGAATCCAATTGAACATCTCTGGAGAGATCTGAAAATGGCTGTGCACCAACGCTTCCAATCCAACCTGATGGAGCTTGAGAGGTGCTGCAAAGAGGAATGGGCAAAACTACCCAAAGATAGGTGTGCCAAGCTTGTGGCATCATATTCAAAAAGACTTGAAGCTGTAATTGCTGCCAAAGGTGCATCAACATAGTATTGAGCAAAGGCTGTGAATACTTATGTACATGTGATTTCTTAGTTTTTTATTTTTAATAAATTTGCAAAAATCTCAAAAAACTTTTTTCATGTTGTCATTATGGGGTATTGTGTGTCGAATTTTGAGGAAAAAATGAATTTAATCCTTTTCTGGTATAAGGCTATAACGTAACAAAATGTGGAAAAAGTGAAGAGCTGTGAAGACTTTCTGGATGCACTGTATGTCATCTCTTTTAAACAGACTAAACCAAAGTAAACCTTCCCAAGCATGACCAGAGAGGTTGTCTGCATAGGGGGCACTGACCATCGTTCAACTGTTCCACCCAATATTCAGAACTTTTAAACATTCTACTGTAGAGTTGGGACTTTTTATCCATTCCTGACATGCAGGGTTGCTGTCTTTAATGCTGAACTCCTTCTGATCTTTGGCTAACCTGATTGGAGACCCATGCCTGTAAAAAGACTTGCCTCAGCAGTCCCAGTTTAAAAAAAACTGTGACCAGCTACCAGATGAATGCTAAGGAGATTGAAAGCCCCATGCCACATCACTAATTATACTTCGACGAAGAAAAGAAAAATGAAATGCCCCAAAGGACAATACTTACATTAAACATGACAAGTGGGCTCGTGCGTTACTATAAACCTGACATGGGAGACCAATATACAATGCGGTAACTTACAACAGCTACCATTTGTCCTGCTGGCCCCTGGGTAATTAATATTTCCCTAAAATTTCAGGCGGATTTCAGGCGATTTCTGAAACCTTTTTTTCTCCCTCCAGACAGCTCATGGCAAGAAAAAAAGTTGTTCATGTGTGTGTCATTATTAATGATTCCAAGGTTAAGAAAAGTGATGAAAGACTTTAAAACCAGATTAAATATATAATGCCACATTTGTTCCTCTGTGTTTCAGCTTCGTGTACATGGAGAGGAGGTATTTCACTGCTCTAAATGAATAAGGAGACACATTTTTGGATTGATACTGAGGATCTGAAACCTTCACTTGTCACACTATTTCACTACAGACGCAAGGCACCAAATAAAAGAGCCTCTCTCGGTGGCAGAGATTATTAATAAATTCAAAACAAATGATCGTCTCCTTGGGTGTTTCTGCCCAACTCTTTGGACTACTGAATACTGTGCCGGGCATTTTAGGAAGAACCACCTTATTTGACACGACTGGTCCCTGGCATCTGGGTGGTGTGGTTCACTGAGCCTTTCAACAAGTCATATTTAAGGTTTACACTCCAGATAACAGAGCCAAATCTGAGACATCCACTGACAGATTGACAGTCCAGCCGTCTTGTATTTATTGCCAGTTCTCTCCCACTTGGTTCAGGGCTAATACTTCAGAAGCCCCTCAGTTCCTCTGTTTATGTGCCGAACTGCTCGGCAGCAATAAGATCAGCCCACTCAGCTCTCCCTACACTCGCCTCCCCCACTCCAGCTCCTTCTGTTTTTAAAATAATGTGAATCTGTGAGAAAACGCACCCCTTTGATGAAACTGTCATCCCTGACCGCCGTGATTGATAAAAGTTCATTCGAACGTGTCACGCCGTGGCAGCAATTTGAGTGATACAGCAAAAAACGAATCTAGGGGATCTAGCAGCGGGGCTGTTTGACATGAGGTGCTGTTCCGTGTTGTCACCTTTGCATCATATCAGCATTCAAATGCCTCTTAACACTGCACTGTATTGTTGAACTTTATGAGGCCTCGGCAGATTTGGGTCTCCCACTTCACATCAGAGGAGAACCTGCGCTCTTATTAACTGTCAGCATCCGGTCTCTCGGGGACAGCAATATTTACAGAGACGTGTTTGCCTGGGGGAATCTGTGGTGGGATGAGAACAGTGAGACTCCAAACCAGGTTCAGACGTATTCTATAAACTGTTGCCTGAAGGCCGAAAGCAGAAATTTTTCAGGAGTCTCTTTCAGGCAAAATCATTAATTCTAAATGTTGCAACAGACTGACTTTTTAAAAATGTTTGCACTTACTTTGTTTTTTATCTAAACTCAGCATTGTTAACTTATTAAACCTTTTCCCAGCAGAATAATGTTTTACATTAATATTTCAAAAGCTATTGTAATATTTAGTGCTGTCAAATTATTCTAATATTTTCTTCATAGTTGCAAACTAGCGATGTTTTTTGGTCTAAATATGCCTTAAGGGTATATTTTACCTCCACAGGCGCCTCCATGGCTGCCGCGTCATTGAGATGCGCTTATTCAGCCCGCCCAATGTCAAGTCAAATTCCTCGTATGTTTATGTTCTTTATGTAAACATGCTTGGCAATAAAGCTTTCTGATTCTGATTCTGATTCTGATTCCACCAAGGACCTGGAGTGCCAGTCAGACCAAATTTTAATTCTAAAAATGTCAGGATCTGGGTATGGTCTGGGGACCATGCTCACACTTTAAGTTTATTTTTGTAATTCTCTGTGCTTAGTATCAGTACAGGTACATCTCAAAAAATTAGAATATCATGAAAAAGTTCAATTTTTTTTTATTCATTTCAGAAATTGAAACCCATATATTATATAGATTCATTACTAACTAACTAACTAACTAACCTGCACTTATATAGCGCTTTTCTAGTCACAAAGACCACTCAAAGCGCTTTCATTAATACTAACCCTCTATTCTAAGGGCCTATAGGAAACAAATATCTAGGGACAATTTAGAACAGCCAATTAACCTAACATGCATGTTTTTGGCATGTGGGAGGAAACCGGAGAAATCCCGGAGTAAACCCACGCAACACGGGGAGAACATGCAAACTCCACACAGATCACTGTTGGTCGGGGGCTGGGATCGAACCCACGATCCCACGATCCCCACAATCCCCCGGTCAAGGGTAAACTGTGCTGCCGCAGTGCTAACCACTGCGCCACCGTGGTTTCATTACACAAAGAGTGATATATTTCAAGTGTTTCAAGTGATTATGGCTTACAGCCCATGAAAACTCCAAATTCAGTTTCTCCAAAAATTAGAATATTACATAAAATTAATTTAAAAAAAATAGCTTTTAATACAAATGTGGACCGACTGAAAAGTATGTCCATGTACACACTCAATACTTGGTCAGGGCTCCTTTTGGATTAATTACTGTATGCATGGAGGTGATCAGCCTGTGGCACTGCTGAGGTGTTAGGAAGGTCCAGGTTGCTTTGATAGTGACCTTCAGCTCGTCTGCATTGTTGGGTCTGGTGTCTCTCATCTTCCTCTTGACAATACTCTATAGATTCTCTGTGAGATTTAGGTCAGGAGAGTTTGCTGGCCAATCAAACACAGTGATACTGTGGTCATTAAACCAGGTTTTGATACTTTTGGCAGTGTGTGTGTGTGTGGGGGGGGGGGCAGGTGCTGGAAAATGAAATCGGCTTCTCCATAAAGCTTGTCAGCAGAGGGAAACTTGAAGTGCTCTAAAATTTCCTGGTGGATGACTGCGCTGACTTTGGTCTTGATAAAACACAGTGGACAAACACCAGCAGATGACATGGTTCCTCAAATCATCACTGACTGTGGAAACTTCACACTAAACCTCAAGCAACTTAGATTCTGTGCCTCTCCACTTCTTCTCCAGACTCTGGGACTTTGATTTCCAAATGAAATGCAAAATTTACTTTTATCTGAACAGAGGTCATCTGCTGGTGCTGGTCCACTGTGTTTTATCAAGACCAAAGTCAGTGCAGTCGTCTACCAGGAAATTTTAGAGCACTTCATGCTTCCCTCTGCTGACAAGCTTTATGGAGAAGCTGATTTCATTTTCCAGCAGGACTTGGCACCCCCCACACTGCCAAAAGTATCAAAACCTGGTTTAACGACCATGATATCACTGTTTAATTGGGCAGCAAACTCTCCTGACCTAAACCCCATAGAGAATCTATGGAGTATTGTTAAGAGGAAGATGAGAGACACCAGACCCAACAATGCAGATGAGCTGAAGGTCACTATCAAAACAACCTGGCCCTTCATAACACCTCAGCAGTGCCACAGGCTGATCACCTCCATGCCACGCCACATTGATACAGTAATTAATCCAAAAGGAGCCCTGACCAAGTAGAATTTACAGAAAATGTATATTGTGATATATATCGTTATTGTGATATAAGATGACTTATATCATGATATGATTTTTTTTGTCATATCGCACAACCCAACTCTAGACTCAGTCCGGTTCAGGGGGGCTGATACCCTGGATACTCCAAGTTCGTGAAACATGTATGGTTACGATGTTTATAGAGATTAGAGAGATGACTGAAAACTTGATGTCAAAGTGTAATGAATCTATAATGGTAACTTTACAATATCAGCGATTACTCATTCGTTCCAGTCTCTGGTGTATTTTGTCTAAAAGTGACCATCGCTTTTCTTTATGGCCACATAATGCAGTATATACTATTAAACTAGTTTAAGAAAATTTTCTAAAACAGAAGCAGTGTTATCAGTGTAAATTCCAATTATAAATGCATAATGTGTAATCAGTGAAATGAAATTTTTTGAAACTACAAAAAAATTGGGGCTTGTCTGGGATCCGTGTGTTTTGTGGGTGGATGGAATAGAAAGCGTGTAACTACTGGGGTTCAGGCATTTCCCCCATAGCTTATGTGATCAGCAAAGGCAACTTAAACAGTAGTGACCAGACCAAGTGTCACCAAAGTTAAATACTGTACGTGAAAACACATAATCTGTGGTAACTCTGGACCTAAGAAAGCTATAGAGATAAGATTAGAACCACTGCAAAGATTCTGGAAAATCTTTTGTCTACAGCTGATCGTCTCTCAAATGTCATCTTTACAGAGGAAAATGGGATAAAATTTCAATGTTCTCCACGTGTCTGTGTGGGTTTACTCCAGGATTTCTCCGGTTTCCTCCCACATGCCCAAAACATGCAAGTTACGTTAATTGGCCTCAAACTGGGGATTCTAAATTGTCCTTAGGTATGACTGTGAGAGTGAATGGTTGTCTGTCTCTCTGTGTTGGCCCTGAGATGGACTGGCGATCTGTCCAGGGTGTACCCTGCCTCTCGCCCAAAGATGCTGGGATAGGCTCCAGCGCCCCCGCAACCCGAAAAGGATTAAGCGGAAGAAGATGGATGGAGTTCAGCACAAACATTCATGAAATGTCATAATAGGTCAGTTAAAAAAAAAGTGCTTGTCAACATGGAAATAGAGTATTAGTAGTTGGCCATAAGGTACATACTATATCAGGCTACAGTAAAGCATGCACTTATCTGTAACTTAAAATGAAGGCCAAGCACCGCGGGGACAACTTGCTAATGTTATAAATATTCATCCTTTGTTACACAGATGTAGTAAAAACAGACATAGAAGGAAGGGGATTGACTCGTAGTGATGGTCCACTCATCAAAGATTGAAATCATAGATTTGCTGCTCAAACAAATCTGCAACCACACGCCTCACAAATAGCTTCACTGATTTATTGAACATGCTTGCAGTTCATTTATTTTCTGTCTGTCAACTCATCGATTAATTGACTGATTGTGGCTTATTAATTGACTGATCGAGACACTGGCCCTCACTTATCAAGCATGCATAAGTTGGAAAACTGCTCGCGTGCCATCATTTCAACAGAAAGATCGGTATTTATCAACCTGAATGTGACCGTACGGTATGCTGAAACCCCACAGCAGCTCTGAGTTTGTGTATGCAAACTTTCAAGTATGCTGTAAGGAAACCTGGATATGTAGGAGAATTATTTGATCATATCAAATTATACTGAGTAGTGCATCCTTTCAGGTGATATGTTTGCCTTGCAGGA
Source organism: Pholidichthys leucotaenia (assembly GCA_020510985.1). Lineage (NCBI taxonomy): Eukaryota > Metazoa > Chordata > Actinopteri > Cichliformes > Pholidichthyidae > Pholidichthys > Pholidichthys leucotaenia. The sequence goes on along the minus strand of CM035840.1, from coordinate 274,815,114 downwards.
TTTCCTCTGGTAACATTTGGAACTAGAAAAGCACTCGGAAAGCGCAGACCTCCGCCAAGCGCCACAGTTCCCCCCATACAGTGTTTGTGTGTAAGTTTTCAGATTCCTTGACCATGAAAACATATGACTAGCAATTGGATTGACAATGATAGGATTAGTGGTTGAGTAGTTATTCACGAAAATGACATTTTCTGTAATGGCGGCCACAGTTCCCCCTATACAGTGTTTGTGTGTACGTTTTCAGATTCCACGAAAACATATGACTAGCAATTGGATTGACAATGATAGGATTAGTGGTTCAGTAGTTATTCACGGAAATGGCATTTTCCGTAATGGCGGTTTTCTTCTGGACGGTGATCCGGATCACCACCAAAATTTAATCAGTTCTTCCTTGTACACCTGAAAGTTTCATCGAAATCCGTCCAAAACTTTTTGAGTTATCTTGCTAACCAACAGACAGACAGACAGACAGACAAACCCCGGAAAAAAACATTACCTCCTTGGCGGAGGTAATTATGCCACCACTCCTTGGATATACTAATTTAAAAAAATATGAAAGAATAATGCTCTGCAAGTGTGCACATGAACAACACGCATGACCGTCATCCGCGTGGAAGTGCCCCACCCACTGGCGCCCACGTGACCGTTTCAGTCTGCAGGCGGACTGTCTCTAGCATTGCTGTCCGAGAGAGGCATGAGCTTATTAAAGTACTTTAAATGCGGAAAGTTATGTAAGCAGTGGAGGAATTTATGGTGGTTTTAACCCACTAGTAACTGGAACAACAATGAGGAGTTACTTAGTTAACAGGTGTGGTTAGGATTCATTGCAGGGAAAGGCAAGAGTGACTGATGAAATGCTGAGGATTTACTTCACTTAACTAATGTATGTTCATTATCATGTACCTGGCAAGCTGAGATGACCAAAATTCACGAAGTCAATGACTTTAATCCGTCAACAGCCTTCAGACAATCTAAATGTGAAACATTTGGATTTCAAAATAAGGGCGTTTTTTCTTGCTGTCTGGTTGGTGAAAGTTCTAAAAAACTAAATATAGGTTCAATGGTTCAATGAAAGGACTAGCTGTTACAATCCCTGATGTTTGCACCACTTCTGAGTCTGTGGAGAGTTCTTGAGAGATGGCTACAATAAGGCTTCACCACCAGGACACATCGTCAGTTGTGTACCTCAGCTTCACAGGGTGTTTCGGCCATTTATCACAAGACACCCTCCACTGAGGCAGGCCCACCACAGGTTGATCAAGCCTGCGTATGTGTCCCGCAGTTTAGCTGTTTGCCTTCTTCTTCTTCTTCTTCTTTTAGATTTGATTGACGGTTGGCAACCAGCTTACAGGTGCATTATATAGTGGCGGTTATGGATGTAGACATGGAAATCTCACTGTTAGAAGAAGAAGAAGAAGAAGATTGTTCAGAACTCCTTATAAGAACTCCTTATACAAAGATATAGAGGGAAGAAGACAAAGAAGAGGTTGCCAACCGAGAAGAATTCTGACTTTTGATACATAGAGTGATGTTTACTGAGTGAAGTACATGGCAGTAAGGACTACAGCTCCTCACCAGAGAGAGGGATGATATAGAGTGAAGTACGTGGTGGTAATGCACCTGTAGGCTGGTTGCCAAACACCAATCAAATCTAAACGAAGAAGAAGATTACAGCCACTGACTTGAATTGAATGAATTGAATGAATGAATTGAATGAATTTATTTCGGATAGTACAGTACAGGTTAAAAGAAACTGTATAATATAACAACAAGGTCAAATTAGACAAAGACTCCTCCTACTATACAATTCCACGTGAGTTATCCGAAATGGGTGATGGCTGAAGCCGCAGCTTATATTGCCCACCCATATTCCATCCAAGAATTCAAAAGAGAAAAAAGAGAAAACAAGACAAGAGCGATTACAATTTAAAACAAAGCTAAGACAAAATGTGACTGAGAGAAAAAAGAAAACTAAGCTAGGCTAAGTTAAGCGGTTACTATTCAAAAACAAATCTAAGACAAAATGTCACAGAGAAAAAAAAGAAAAAAAAGAAAAAAAAAACTAAGCTACAACACAACACAGGCTGGATATGTCAATCCTTATGTGAGTTTACATGTCGTCTTGTAAATATGTTTGGAGTATTTCTTCCTTTAGTTTTTGTTTAAATTGTCCAAGCGTTGTACATGATTTTAATTCAGGTCTAAAATCATTCCATAATCTGACTCCTTGCACTGAAATACAGTGCTGCTTGGTGGTTGTTCTCACTGTAGGCTTTTGAAATACACATGTTCCTCTGAAGTGATATCGTTTCTCCCTTGTTTGGAACAACTTTTGGATATTTGCGGGCAGTGATAAATTCTTCACTTTGAACATTATTATTGCGGTTTTAAAGTCAACCAGATCTTTCAACTTGAGAGTTTTTTGTTTAAGAAAAAGTGGGTTTGTTGGTTCCCTGTAAGCTGATTTGTTTATTATTCTAATAGCTCTCTTTTGAAGCATAAAGAGTGGATATATGTTTGTTTTATATGTATTTCCCCATACTTCATCACAATATGTCATGTATGGGAGTATTAATGAATGATACAAGGTGTATAGTGTGGGTTGATTCAGCAAATATTTCACTCTGTGTAATATTGCAATTGATTTGGATACTTTACCTTTAATATAATTAATATGTGACTTCCAACACAGTTTGTTATCAATTATTACTCCAAAAAATTTAGTTTCAGATACCCTTTCAATCTCTACACCATTTACACTGAGTTTGGGTACTGGGTTGTTGTGATGGTTGTTAAAGACTATAAATTTTGTCTTACTTAAATTGAGCGTTAATTTGTTTGAGTCAAACCACAGTTTAAGCTTTCCTAATTCCTTTCCGAGTGTATCCAGAAGTTGTTCCAAATTGTTTCCACTGCATAGCAGATTAGTGTCATCGGCAAACAATATTAAGTCCATTTTTTCTGAAACTTTACATATATCGTTTATATACATATTGAATAATAATGGTCCCAAAACTGAACCCTGTGGGACTCCACAGGTGACCTTCAGTAACTCTGAATTTTTGTTGCTAACACATACATACTGATATCTATTCTTTAAGTAACTACTTAACCAGGACAGCGCTACCCCTCTAATACCACAATTTTGTAGTTTCTTTAATAATAAATTGTGATCTACTGTATCAAATGCTTTTTTAAGATCTAGGAATACTCCAAATGAATACTCTTTATTTTCAATGGCTGTTGATTTTTTTTCTGTAAATTCCATTAGGGCATATGCAGTTGTCCTCTTGTGTCTGAACCCATATTGCTGCTCACACAATAAATCATTCTTCAGTATGAAGTTGTCAATTCTCTCATAGAATATTTTTTCAAGTATCTTGGAAAAGTATCTTGAGTATCTTGATTATCATCACTCTATATCTTTGTATAAGGAGCTCTGAACAACTCCTTATGTGTGAAAAAATTGTCCATCCTTGGACTGTGTCTGAGGTGTGGCACTCCTCCAATTATCGCTAGCTGTTTGCCTTAGAAGCCCAGATGGTATCATTCCTTTTTCATTCCCAGCCAGCAACTGGTCCTCTTGGTGGCGATGACCAGCTTTCTTCTTCTTCTTTTAGATTTAATTGGTGGTTGGCAACCAGCTTACAGGTGCATTACCGCCACTGACTTGATTATCATCACTCTATATCTTTGTATAAGGAGTTCTGAACAACTCCTTATGTGTGAAAAAATTATCCGTCCTTGGCTGTCTCTCTGTGTTGGCCCTGCGATGGACTGCGATCTGTCCAGGGTGTACCCTGCCTCTCGCCCAAAGTTGTTGGGATAGGCTCCAGCCCCCCCCCCCACACACACACACACACGACCCAAAAAGGATTAAGCGGAAGAAGATGAATGGATGGATGGATGGATGGATGGATGGATGGATGGATGGACTGTGTCCTCGGCGGTGGCATCAACCCATACTTTGGGAGGTGTGGTATTCAGCTTTTGATAGCCCATAGATCATAGGAAATGATCCATAGGCTATATGATGTCCTATGATGTCCTAGACATCATAGACCTATGTCCTAGACATCCTACATGATATCATAGATATCATAGACCCACATGATCCTATATGATGTCATAGACATCCCACATGATGTCATAGACAGACTATTAACCCTTTGAGTGTGAGATTTTGTGTGGCCCTAGTGGCAGAGCGTGGCGCTGTGCCTGTCATCTCATTCTGACATCCCCAGCTGCACTGAAGATTTGTACTGATTTGTACTGATCTGCCAGTTTCAGAAGGTGGCAGACATGCGTTGGAGAACTCAATGGATGACACGTAATACACCAAAGAAGAAGAACACATTTCCTTTTCCGGTTTTCATCCTTTTAGCCCAGAAAGCTAATATGGTCGTGTTCCATCGTCGTGCACCGTCACTTAGATGGCTCCGTACATTGAAAATAGCCATGGAATACAAGCGAAATTTATGCGGCTTTATGCAAATGAGATGCGTAAAATCACTCCCATCTGAAACTTTGGATCATATTTTATATCTTTCTAATTGACAGTAATCCATTATCTCTTACCACTTTCAAGTTATAGCCTTGGAAATCTGAACTATTTTTTTGACAAAAAATCTTTACCACTCCTGACCACTAGAGGTTATGTCGCAGTTCGGCGACAGTCACACTCAAAGCCTTAAATGCCGGGATCCTTTGGTCGTGCACCTCGGACACAGTCTAAGGATGGATAATTTTTTCACACATAAGGAGTTGTTCAGAACTCTTTATCCAAAGATAGAGAGTGATGATGTGTGTGTGGTGTGGTGTGTACGTGTGGTGGAAAAGTGGCAAGAAGATTGGGACTCCATAGATACAGGTCTTGCATTGAGACACAACAGTGATGACCTAAAGAATATAGAGTGGGACCAGATAGAGTGTTATACTGTAGACATCATGTAGACATGGAAATCTCACTGAGAACAACAACAACAACAGCAACAACAACAAGATTGTTCCGAACTCCTTAAAAGAACTCCTTATACAGTAATGACCAGATAGGGTGTTATACACATCATGTAGACATGGAAATCTCACTTTTTGAAGAAGAAGAAGAAGAAGAAGATTGTTCATAACTCCTTATAAGAACTCCTTATTACAAAGATATAGAGTGAAGAAGACAAAGAGGTTGCCAACCGAGAAGAATTCTGACTTTTGATACATAGAGTGATGTTTACTCAGTGAAGTACGTGGCGGTAAGGACTACAGCTCCTGACCAGATAGAGTGATGAGATAAAGTGAAGTATGTGGCGGTAACGCACAAGTAACCGGATTAAAAGCCTGATCGGAATAAAAATGCTTCATGTAAACACACCTATCTGAATTTCTAACCCGATCACGCTCATTCGGATCAAAATTTCATTCCAATTGAGAGGGGTGGGTTATGCCGATTGTTAATCCGAACAGTGCGCATGAAAACACTTATTCTGAACGTAGGGCAGGAAATATGTTTACTGCGCATGTCTGTACACCAGCCGCACGTCGACGTGACGTATTTCTGCCTTAGCAGCAGCTAGCGGAAGACATAGTGGGAGTAAAACAAAACTGGTCTGTATCATCCTGCTGTCTCCCTCTGTTCGTCATATGCAGAAGTATGCACTTGTAGCTTCATTACAGAGACCAGCAGAATCAAAAGTACAGTCTGAATAACACAATACAGGTCAATTTCGACACGAAGCGGGGCTTGCTAACACCGGAAGTTGCTTCTTTTTCTACTATTTTCGGAATGTCGAAATGTCGACGTGCGCATGTCAAAATGATTTATTCCGTTCAAACGTGTGACACATGGAAACGCACGTCCTAATTGGATCAGCTTTTTCAGGATCCATGTAAAGAGTAAAATTCTGATCTGAATTGTAATCAGATTGATGAAATTTTGCCCATGTAACTGTGGCCAATGTCAGAGCTTAAGAGAGCTTTGCAAGACAGTGGATACACAGCTCCAGGATATGATCAGTTAAGCTATGCTATGTTCCGGCAGTTGCCTATGAAATCAATGGAACTGGTGCTGAAATTGTTTAACAGAATATGGAAGGAGGGGGTTATCCCAAGAGGGTGGAAAAAAGCTGTAATTTTACGTCACACTTAGGGAAATGGATGGAGAAGGTGTTAGTTTACAGACTCTCATATGTACTAGAACAAAGACGATTAACAAACAACTATCAGAATGGTTTTAGAAGAGGAAGATCCACAGTGGATGCACTAGTTAGGGTAAGTAATGATATTGAAAAGACTCTCAAAATGAAAGAAGTAATGGCTATAGTTTTTTTTTGTTTGTTTTTTTTTTTTGTTACTTATTTGTACCCGTAGGTAGATTTGTTTTGTAGTCCGGTGACAAGCCACCAGCTACCGGTCGCTGCGTGCGCAAGCGCCCCATATCCCTAACCTGCATGTTTTTGGCATGTGGGAGGAAACCGGAGAAATCCCGGAGTAAACCCACGCAACACGGGGAGAACATGCAAACTCCACACAGATCACTGTTAGCCGGGGGCTGGGATCGAACCCACGATCACACAATCCCCGCGATCCCCCGGCCGAGGGTAAAACTGTGCTGTCACAGTGCTAACCACTGCTCCACCGTGCAGCTTATCTGGATATTTAAAAGGCTTATGACTCACTGTGGAGGGATGGACTTCTTATCAAACTGAATAAAATCGGCATTGGTGGTAGGATGTATAATTGGATCATGGATTTTTTAGCACACAGGACAATTAGGGTTAAAGTAAGATCAGAAGTTTCTAATGACTTTGACATAGAAAATGGTGTTCCTCAGGGGAGTGTGATAAGCCCAGTTTTATTCAACATAATGATTAATGACATGTTTGAGGATCAAGAGGGATCCATCAAAACAGCACTATATGCAGATGATGGAGCCATATGGACGAGGGGAAGAAATGAGAAACTTGTGTTCAAAAACATCAGGAAAGCAATGGAGAAAGTGGATAGGTCGTCATATGAGTGGGGATTTAAATTTTCAAACAGTAAAACCTGCTATATGATTTTCACAAAAAAACGCAGAACTGCTACAGAACCATTAACATTACATAATCAACCAATAGAGAAAGTGAGTGAGTTCAGATATCTAGGATTGAGGTTTGATAGTGCATACACATGGAGAGTTCATGTTGAAAATCTGAAGACAAAGTGCAAAAACGTCATTAATCTCATAAAAGCTGTAGTTGGACACAAATGGGGTGCAGATAAACAGGCATTAATTGACATTTACAGAGCACTAATGAGATCGACAATAGAGCACAGAATGGCGAACTGATTCAGAAGGTGGAATACATCTTGGAGTCGCTGGGTGCTCTCCAGGGAATGATTTTAAAGCCTGTGAATGTGTGATGCACAGAATCACATGAGATGGAAAATTTTTATGCTCTAAGTGAACTGTGCTCATCTGGCCTTGATTTGGCGTCCTTGGTATTCATTCCTCCAGGAGAGAAGATAAGGCTGAAGGGAGTTTTGGCTTCTCCCTAACCCAAACACTGATGTGCAGCAAACTGAACTCTCTAAGGACAGCGTTATCACGTGACTTGCTTGGAATTTTACCATCTGACATGAACTGAAGAGAGATGAACTCTTGTGGACATGTTATCTATGTTTAGGACACTAAAGACATAACATCTAGCCGTTGCCGAGGAGAGAGGATTTGTTGTCCACCAGTAACTGATATTTCACACACTGCATTCACACTGATATCACTACCACTGATATACACACACTGGTCTCTCTCTTGCTTTGTTAATGTGTGATCTGTGTTGTCTGCTAATTGTGCATTTAGAGGTTTTTTTTCTATGTGATCACAATCTTGCTCATTCAAACGAGCTTTATTTTGATAAACTATGTTTTTTCTCTCTGCCCAATGTGTCATCCCCTCCCTCTCTCCCTCTTTACCCCTCACTGTATGAGGCGCCTTGTATGGCTGCCGCGTCATTAGGGAGCGCTTAACATGAGCGCACCTTAGTGATAAGTGGAATTCCTGGTATGTGCAAGCATATTTGGCAATAAAGTTGTTTCTAATTCTGATTCTGATTCTGATTCTGATTGAACTGTCAGTATAGAGCTGTAAGTAGTTATAGTATTTGTTCCTGATGTAAATGCTTGTTTTAACATCAACTTCACTCATATACCAATCCTTTTTCCTCATTAGCAGACTAATGTCTACTTCTTTTCCCGGAAACAGCCAAGGGGGAGCATTACTCACTGGACTGGTGTTAGCTATATCAATAGTTTCTAGTCCATACATTCTGGCTTTTCTTTCAATTGTCCACCCAAACCCGTGTCCCTGGAAGTTAGAATATTCCCAGCAGTCTTGTAATGCTATTTTTGAAATATTCGCTTCCTCACTTCCTTTCAACTTGACCCAGTATGATAACATGAGTTATCATACTGGGTCATACTAGCAGTTGATAGTGCTATGAGATGACTGTTGTTGTGAAATGGCGCTATATAAATAAAGTTGAATTGAATTGAATTGAATTGAAATCCATTGGCATTTCTCCTGCTTCTATTAAAACTGCATTGTTTGGTGTTGTTTTGATGGCTCCAATGCACAGGCGAAGTGCTCTATGCTGCATTCTATTTTTTCCAGAGTTGTCTTTGCTGCTGCTTCATAAATCATGCATCCAGTTTGGGTCGAGATGCAGCAGAAGAAGAGCAAAACACAGACAGGACACAGCAAGCTGGGATCAGTGAAGGGAGGAGGAGGAGAAGGGAGAGGAGAAGAAATGCGTCTGCTCTCTCTGAAAGCCGGAAGAACAAAGAGGGCTCTGTTGGAGTTGGAGTATACATTCCAGAGTTTAAAGTGGCCATCTCAAAAAGATGCTCAAACAATACATCCGTGTTTACAGCAGAAATGGTGGCAATAATTATTGGTTTGCAGTGGGTGGAGGAGGTCAGACCGGACCGGGTGGTGGTGTGCACAGATTCACTTGCAGCTTTAAAAACCATAGACACTAAAATCTGCAAGGGAAGACTTGATGATTGAGCTATATCACAGTTTATTTAGGGTACACAGGGGTGGTGGAGAAGTTCAGTTTTGTTGGGTTCCTGCACACGAAGGGTTGAAAGGGAATGACTGTGCAGACAAATTAGCAAAAAGTGCACTTGGGAAAGAAATAACTATACCATTATCTCTTGGAAAAGGTGAAGGGAAAACAGTAATCAAGAAAAAAGGAACTAAGCTATGGCAAAAAAGATGGGATGAAGATCATAAAGGTAGATCGTATTACAAAATACAAAAATCTATTGCATTAAAGAATTATAAAACAACAAACAGGAGGGAAGACATCATTATGGAAAGACTCAGACTGGATTATACAGGTTTAAACGGCACTTTACTCACCATGGGGAAAAGCGAAAGTGACAAATGTAGAGACTGTGGGGTAAAAGAAAATGTTGAGCACATCTTATTACACTGTTACAAGTATGGAAATGAAAGAGAGAGAATGAAAAATGAAGTTCGAGAGGCCAGTAGGGAATAGGATTTAACTGGCATTCTGGGAACAGATGGAGATGAAGAGGCACTAAGAATCACAAGAAGGGCTCTTTTCTCTTTTTTTAAATAACACAGGATTAAGTCATAGAATTTAGGGGTCGGGCTCAGATGACAATGTTACACACTCTTGTACAGTAGGTGGCGGTATGTACCTTTCAGCTGTTTGCTATCCACCAGTAACCGAGAGAAGAAGACGATGTTGACAATTCCATGAGGTGGTTTGATGCCGGAATCCTTTGATGTGATACACTCTGCCGGGTCAGACCCACCACAGGTTGATCAAACCTGGGTGTGTGTCCCGTAGTTTAGCTGTTTGCTCCAGAAGTCCAAATGATGTCACTCCTTTTCATCCACAGCCAATGACTGGTCCTCTCGGCGGTGTCGGCCAGCTCTTTAATTGCCCGTGTGTAATCCTGTCCCCTGATCCCAAGCTCCCTGAGCAGTTTTACAGTTGTTGTGGCTACGAAGCCCCTGCATCCCACCTCCACCGGGCGCATCTTTATCTTCCAGCCTCTGTCCTCTGCCTCAGCTGCTAAGTTGGAATACCGCAGCTTCTTACGCTCATAAGCTTCCTTGACAGCATCCTCCCAGGGTACTGTCAACTCAATAATATAGGCGAGCTTAGATGAATTAGCCCAGAGGACGAGATCTGATCGCAGGGTGGTTTTTGCAATCTCCAGAGGGAAAATGAGCCTTTGATCCAAGTCAGCTCGCATCTACCAATCCCTGGCTGCGTTCAGTGGACCCAGATCAGGGAGTAAGGGACCAGTTCTCAACCTGGCCCCCGCTTGAGCAAATGATGGTAGGTGTTGGCACACATCCTGGTTTTTGAAGGGTTGGGAGTTGATGGATACTCTCTTGCACTCAAGTGTATCGGCTAGACACCTGAGGACCTGGTTGTGTCTCCACGTGTATCTACCTTGAGTGAGGCTAGTCCTGCAACCAACCAAGATGTGCTTGAGTGTTGCTGGGGCTGTACACAGAGGGCAAGATGGACCCTTTCCAAGTCACAGCTGCAGATTTGTGGGAGAGGGCAGCACATCATATGCAGCTCAGCTGATGAAGCTCAGCCTGTTGGATTCCATGCCCCAGAGGTCTCTCCATGTGATTTCCTCTTTTTGACACCCTCCCACCTCATCCATCGATCCTGTTTGGCTTGTGCTATGGCTCTGGCCCTTCTGGCTGATTCATCCTGTTGACGCACCCCCTCTACTACCATAGTTCAGCGTTCGGCTGGAGATGCCTTTTGCCAGAGAGATGGCACTGGTCCAAAGCCAAGGCCTCCTCTACCTTGTTGGACGTGGCCCACCACGTCACGATGGAGGAGCGCAGATTTGGCCTGTAGTACAGTCATGTTTGGGGTCCACTTCTTCCCTGTTGCCAGGGTAGGAGCAGCACCTCTTACAACAGGGTCCTGGGAGTTGGCGAGCAACATGTTCAGCCTCACCTTGGCACATTTGAATTCCTCAACCAGGCTAGACAATGGCAGTGACAGGGCTCCATCGCTGTAGAGTCCAATGCTGCTGAGACATTTTGGGAGGCCAAGCCACTTCCTCACATAAGAGCTCACTAGCTTTTCCAGATGCTGAGCATGAGTTAGGGAGACTTCATACATGGTCAACGGCCACAGGAGTCTGGGCAACAGCCCAAACTGGAAGCACCAGAGCTTCAGTTTCCCTGGAAGGGCAGTGTTATTAATCTGCCTGAGGCCATTAGCCGTGTCCTGCCGGAGTTGTTCAAGTTGTTGGGTGTCTCTGAGGTCTGTGTTATACCATCGTCCGAAGCTCTTGATGGGCTTCTCTAAGACTGTGGGGATTGGTTCGTCGCTGATGTGAACCGCATTCCCGTTAGTTGGCCTTTAATAATAGAAATGCTGCAAGATTTGCTTGGCTTAAACTCCACTCTTGCCCACTGGATGTTCTCCTGGAGTTTCTGCAGCAAGCATCTAATGCATGGTTTTGTCATATCATCCATGTACGCTCTAATTGACGGAAGACGCAGGTCACTCTTGGTCCTCTCACCATCCACTACCCAACGGGATGCCCGTATGATCACTTCCATTGGCATGATGAATGCTAGGGGGGAAATGGTGCATCCTGCCATGATGCCCCTTTCCAGGTGCTGCCAGGCTGTGGTGTTGTTCCCGGCTGTCACACAAAACTGGAGATCCTGAAAGTAGCTCTTGACCAATTGTGTGATGTGGTTTGGTACGCTGAAGTGCTCAAAGGCCGTCCACAAGATCTTGTGCGGGACTGAGCCAAAAGCATTGGCGAGGTCTAAAAAGACTACATGCAGGTCTCTCCGTTCCTTCTTGGCAGTTTGGATTTGGTGCCAGATGATATCGGCATGCTCCAGACATCCTGAGAAACCCTGGATCCTTGCCTTCTGCACTGACGTATCAATGAAGTTGTTTCTTTGCAGGAATATAGAGAACCTTTGGGCCAGAACACTGAAGAAGATCTTTCTCTCTACATTCAGCAGGCTGATCTGGTGAAACTGGCTAATGGATGAAGCACTCTTCTCTTTGGGGATCAGGATGCCTCCCACTCTTCGCCATGTCTTTGGTACCACTCCCTTCTGCCATGCTACCTTCATCAACTTCCAGAGGTATTTAAGGGCTCCAGGGGTGTTCTTATAGAGCCTATATGGGATACCATTGAGCCCAGGGGTTGATGTTGATCATGCCTGCTTCACGGTCTTCTCCACCTGACTCCATGTGGGGGGCCTTATGTCCATTTGCTGCTCAAGTGTTGGCCTTGGTGGGATGTCATTTGGGATGGTGACTGGCTCATGCCTCTGATCGTCAGAGCAAGTCTTCCTCAGGTGCTCTTCCAGAGCTTTTATGGGCACTTTAAGGCTCCCACTCTTCTCTCGGTCAAACAGGCTTTTGACAAAGCTGTAGGGATTGCTGTAGAATAGGGTCCTTGACCGGTCTTTCCTCTTGCGTTGCCATCTAAGGTGTTCTGCTCTCTGCAGCTTTGTCAGTCATTGCTTTATTTCAGTCTGCAAGTCATCAAGTCCCACTCTTTCTGTCTCTGTGGCTTTCTTCCAAGGCTTTCTCAGTTGTCTCTTTTCTTTCACCAATCTGTCAATTTCCCACTGTCTCCTGGACTTCAGCTGGTCCACAGGGGCTTTCTGCTGCTTTGGTGTCCTGCCCTTTACCCCAAACCTCTCTGCACCATAGCTGTAGATGATGGATCCCATGTTCTCCAGCTTTCTTTCAACAGGACCCTTCTGTTGTTCCGGTAGGAGGACCAAATCTGAGTCACTGGTCTCCCATTCTCTCTTCTGGCTGGATTTAGGCCACTGGATCTGAGGTTTCCCTCCTTCCATCTTCCTTTCTCTTGCTGGTATTGGTTGACTGAACCTGGTGTTGGAGACTGTTGCTGAGTGTTGTGAGCTGGGTTCTGGGGTAGGGACTGGTGTTAGCTGTGGCTGGCTATGCTCCGGGCTGGAGACTACTGCTGGCTGTGACTGGCTTGGCTCTGGGCCAGAGACAAGTGTTGGCTGTGGCTGACTTGGCTCTGGGCTGGAGACTGTTGCTGGCTGTGACTGGTTGGGCTCCAGGCCAGAGACTGCAAGAAGGTCCATGCGAAGCTGAGCCTCATCTGAGGTGCCGATACCCTGAGGACTGTGGAGATTCCCCTGCCTCTGGGCTTCACTGGACTGATTTGAAATATGATAACAGAAATAACTGCATCTTTGGTCATTTTAATTTATTTCTTTATTTTAATAATTATATTTCTTTGAATTCAGAGTTAAAATTATTGTTCTGTTCTGGCTCTACAAAATTATGGTCAAAAGTTTAAATTGTATGAGGAAAAAAGTAAAAATTTTGCCACGTTCTGTTTCAAATTTATTTTTAAAAAAAAAGTAATTTTATAATAATCTGCCTTTGACCATAAGGCAGGCCTCTTCACTGTCCAGTTTTAAAACTCATCTTAAAACCCATTTTTATTCTCTGGCTTTTGACCCAGTTTGAGACATTGATTTTATTTGTTCTTATTGTCTCTGTTGTATGACTATTGTTTTGTTTGTGCTGTTTTGTACATTTTTAGCTGTATTTTATAGATTTTATTGCTTTTATTTTTTATGTTTTTATATTTTATTTATCGTTGATGTACAGCACTTTGTGTCAACTGTTGTTGTTTTTAAGGGTGCTTTCACACCTAAATGTTTAATTTGATCCGAATCAGTTGACAAGTTTGTTACTTTGTATCATTTTCTCCTTGGTTCGTTTACCTTTCACACAGGCAAAAATTCAAGCAGACCAAACTGCGTCACGTTAAATCCCGCGAGACTTACATCAGAACGTTCTCTGTTCTTATTGGTCAGATTTTTTTGCCACGAGAACAGGGAAGGTAAATACAGGAAGCAGGATGACTACTGTGTATTTATTCATTTCTGGAGAGGAAATAATACAAATTGTAGCGTAATCTACGGGAGGTTTTCATCACCCTGGTTATTGTTTATCACATATGTGCATACACCACTTTTGGCAAATCATACAGTTTGAAAATGAAGCACTGCTACGGATGGAAAATAACATGTTAACGTTCATTAATCCTCCAGAACCGTGACATGCTTAGCCACAGATATTTTCAAAGATCTATCAGGTATGTACAGTGGCATAAAATGTTTTACCATTTGCCACTGGTCCTGTTTTAGTGCGGTTGCTTTCTCACCTGCAGGATCGCACCAGAGTTCGCCATTTGATTTGAATCGAGACCACCTCTTTCAGGAGGTCTTGGTAGGGTTGGTGTGGTGCGCACCTGAGTGTGATTACCATGTTCTCACCAGACAAAACAAACCGGACAAACGGAGAAAACGAACTCCAGTTCGATTGAAACAAACTAAAGCCTGTAGGTGTGAAACACCCTAAAGTGTTTTGTAAATAAAGTTGGATTGGACTGGGTTAAAAAAAGATAAAAAATTTGCCATAAAATAATCCACAAATTTACACCACGTTCCAAATTATTATTATTCAATTAAACTCATGGATGGTATTGTGTCTCAGGGCTCTTTGGATTACTGATATCAATCTCAGACAGATATCATAATTAGTTTGCCAGATGAGCCCAATAAAAGGAAAACTACTTAAGAAGGATGTTCCATATTATTAAGCATGCTACAGGTTTCAAGCAATATGGGAAAGAAAAAGGATCTCTCAGCTGCCAAAAAACGTCAAATAGTCCAATGCCTTGGACAAGGAATGAAAACATTAGATATTTCACAAAAACTTAAGTGTGATCATCATTCAGTGAAGAAATTTGTGGCTGATTCAGAGCACAGATGGGTTCGTGCAGATAAAGGCATAATGAGGAAGGTTTTTGCCAGACAAATTCATCGGATTAAGAGAGCAGCTGCTAAAATGCCATTACAAAGCAGCAAACAGGTATTTGAAGCTGCTGGTGCCTCTGGAGTCCTACAAATCTCAAGATGTAGGATCCTCCAGAGGCTTGCAGATGTGCATAAACCTACTATTCGGCCACCCCTAACCAATGCTCACAAGCAGAAATGGTTGCAGTGGGCCCAGAAATACATGAAGACTAATTTTTAAACAGTCTTGCTTACTGATGAGTGCCATGCAAGCCTGGATGGAGTAGTGGATGGTTGGTGATGGCCACCATGTCCCAACAAGGCTGCAACATCAGCAAGGAGGTGGCAGAGTCATGTTTTGGGCCAGAATCATGGGGTGAGAGCTGGTAGGCCCCTTTAGGGTCCCTGAAGGTTTGAAAATGACCTCGGCAAATTATATAGAGTTTCTGACTGACCACTTTCTTCCATGGTACAAAAAGAAGAACCGTGCCTTCTATAGCAAAATTATCTTCATGCATGACAATGCACCATCTCATGCTGTAAAGAACACCCCTGTGTCACTGGCTGCTATGGGCATAAAAGGAGAGAAACTCATGGCCTGGCCCCCATCCTCCCCTGACCTCAACTCTATTGAGAACCTTTGGAGCATCCTCAAGCAAAAGATCTATGAGGGTGGGAGGCAGTTCACATCAAAACAGCAGCTGTGGGAGGCTATTCAGACATCTTGCAAAGAAATTCAAGCAAAAACTCACAAGTTCAATGGATGCAAGAACTGTGAAGGCTATATCAAAGAAAAGGTCATATGTTAACATGTAACTTGTCCTGTTAAGATGTTTTTGATTGAAATGGATTTTGATTTCAGTAAATAGGACCTCCTAATGCTGCAAATTCAACAAATAACCATTTTCAGTTCTTTACAACCAATAAAATGTTTTGAAACTCTGTTATGCATAATAATTTGGAACAGTGCATTTTGAGTTTTTATTTTTGCAACAAAAAAAAATAGTTGTCATTGGGAGGTTTGTCCAATAAAATCTGAATTATGCTCTAACAGCTGATGATTTGAAAATTACACTGACTCATTTGTATTGACTATTTAGGAAAATCAGAGACAAATAACATTTGCATAATAATTTGGAATGCGGTGTATAATAAAGTCTCAAATGTACAAGAAAAGTCATAATTTTACAATAGGAAATTACAAACTTGAGGAAAATGGTTTCAAATTTAAATAAATTTACAGAGAAAAGTAAAAAATGAAGAAAATTGTTGTTGAATTGAAAAAACCTCAAACCTTCAAGACTGATGTCATTACTCAAGTTTTTAAGTAGGTACTCTTTGTACCCTTAACTCAACTAGAAATTTTTGGTTGCCTACTTTTAATTATTAATTTCAAAGCACCCCTTTTACATGAATAGACTTTCTGGCTACTATACCCACCTCTGATCATATAATTTAAGTATGCATGAGTACATTACTGTTGTGGAGAGAGGAATAACCAGGCTGAGCGTTCAGAGCAGATGAACTTTATTCACCCTGTCACATCTTCCAGAATCAGAAAACATTAACCTCATGTAGCAGCGACTCTCTTTTATATCACAACACTCACACGTCCCTGCTACCCGAGGTCCTGCATTACAGTTCATTCCCGCATGACAATTCCTTTTGTCCCCCAGCCCTTTAATCCCCAAGCTCTTCCGTCAGAGGAAATTACTGCATCTCCATGTCTTTCAGTCTGAGATGAATACCACAGCATGGGTACCCCATACCACCCCCCCAGAGTCTCAGACTCAGTGTTAACCCTCACGTCCTCTCGGCTTCAGCCTCTGCCCATAGCTGCTGTAACGAGGGGTCTTCAGCTCTGCGGCACTGCTGTGCCAGTGGGGTATTCCTGGGGGTGTGCCAGTCTGTGGGTGGACAATGGGGGGGGGGGGGGGTGACATTAGGCATGCTCGTGTGACTGCTCTGATGAATCGTTTAACTGGGGAGTTCTCAGGGGGGGGCCTTCCGCGCCGAGGAGCTCGGGCCAACACCACCTGCTCGTCTGCCACCACAAAGGCGGGCTTAAGCCTGTCTATACAGATTCTTTCCCGGCGACGCCCCAAGTCTAACACAAAATGTTTGTCCCCGGGTTTCAGCACTCTAAATGGGCCATCGTAGGGTGGGCGCAATGGGGGCCGGTGGGCATCGTGCCTGACAAATACAAACGCCACATCCTTCAAGGTTTTTGGCACAAAAGCGCGGGGTAAACAGTGGTGGGCTGGGCCAGGTAGCGCTCTCAGCATAGCGCAGACGCAGGGATGGATGGGTGTTCGGCACGTGGTTATCTGGTAAAAATTCCCCGGGGAGCCGCAGCGGCTGAGAAAAAAACAGCTCTGCTGGGGAAGTCGCCAAATCCTCTTTCAGTGCAGAACGCAACCCTAATAGAACCCACGGCAACCGGTCCACCCAATTTGCATCCTTAAGTGAAGCCCTGAGCGCTGCTTTCAGTGACCTATGGGAACACTTGCATAACCCATTGGCCTGTGGGTTGTACACAGTCGTGTGATGAATTGAGACACCCAGGCTACGGGCCATCATGGACCAGAGGTCAGAAACAAACTGAGGGCCCCAATCAGACGTGATGTCCGAAGGGGCGCCAAAACTTGCCACCCATGTTGTCAAAAAAGCGCGTGCAACATCTGCGGACGCCGTGGAAGCTAGTGGGACTTCTTCTGGCCATCGTGTGGTGCAGTCCACCACTGTCAGGAGGTGCGTGAACCCCTACGATGGCAGGAGGGGGCCCACGAGGTCCACATGAATGTGGTCAAACCTCTTAGCCGGGATATGGAACGGCTCCAAGGGGGCTTTTGTGTGCCTATGCACTTTGGCTCGTTGGCACGCTACGCAGGCTGCAGCCCACTCTTTCACCTGTTTGTGTAGGCTCGGCCAGACGAACTTCGCTCCCACCATTCTGACTGACGCGCGCACTCCTGGGTGCACCAGGGAGTGAACTGACTCAAAAACGCGGCGGCGCCAAGCGCGTGGGACCACCGGGCGTGGGCGTCCTTTGGAGACGTCACAGATTGGGGGGGCCCCCCGTTTTGCAGTACCCTGCTCTCCAGCCTTAACCCTGTTGGTCCAGACTGGAGCGCACACACATTCATATTGCCGATCTGCTCTGTGGCCATGGACTGGGGCCACTAATGCATGCAAGAGGCAGTCCACCACCACATTGAGTTTACTGGCCACATGCTGAATGTCGGTCGTAAACTCCAAGATTGCGGCCAGCTGTCTCTGCTGCCGGCCCGACCATGGTTCCGAAACCTTGGCCATCTCGTACGTTAGTGGCTTGTGGTCCACGAATGCAGTGATGGTGCGCCCGTCCAGCCAGAACTGGAAATGGCGTATGGCCAGGTGGACAGCCAGTAACTCTCTGTCGAACGCGCTATATTTACGCTCACTGTCTCACAAAGACCTGCTAAAAAAAGGCGAGCAGCTGCCAGGAACCGGCGACGTATTGCTCCACGACGGCCCCTATGGCCACGTCCGAGGCGTTGGTAGTGAGCGCTATCCGAGCCGCCGGGTCCGGGTGTGCCAGTAGTGCGGCATTTGCCAGGGCTGTTTTAACCTCAGAGAATGCCAGCTCCCGCTCAGGACTCCAGTTGACTCCGTCCGCCGGATTCCGTCTCTTGAGCGCGGCGTACAATGGCTGCATGAGCTGGGCTGTGCGGGGGAGGAAACGGTTATAAAAGTTAGCCATCCCCAAAAACTCCTGCAGCACCCTGACCGTCTGAGGCCGGGGAAAATTCGCCACTGCGCGCACCTTGTCCGGCAAGGGTATCGCTCCCTCCGGTGAGATGCGGTGTCCCAAAAAATCGATCCCCGTCACACCGAACTGGCATTTTGCCGGGTTGATTATTAACCCGTGCTCCTCTAACCTCCGGAAAACCATCCTGAGGTGGGTTACGTGTTCGTCCTCGGACACGCTGGCCACCAGGATGTCATCCAGGTAGACGAACACAAACGGCAGATTGCGCAACACCACATCCATCATGCGTTGGAATGTCTGTGCTGCGCCTGTTAACCCGAAAGGCATGCGTAAAAACTTAAACAGACCAAATGGGGTTATTACTGCCATTTTAGGTATGTCCTCCGTGCGCACCGGGACCTGGTGGTAACCACGGACCAGGTCTAGCTTAGAAAAAATATGTGCCCCGGCGAGGTGAACGGAAAAATCCTGAATACGGGGGATCAGGTAGCGGTCGTGCGCTGTGGCGTTGTTTAATCTGCGGAAACCTCCGCAAGGTCGCCATGATCCCTCGGCCTTAGGGACCATATGTAGTGGGGATGCCCATTGGCTGTTTGATGGTCTGATAGCCTTTCCAAGTTGGCAAACTCCTCGCGTGCTATGGCCAGTTTAGCTGTGTCCAGGCGCCAAGGTCATGCGAAAATGGCGGCCCGGTGGTGGTAATAAAGTGCTCCACCCTGTGTTTAGTGATGGCCACCGAAAACGTCGGGACCGTGAGTGCTGGAAACTGGGTGAGCAGTGTGTGGAACTTACCACCTGGAGCTGTGACGCTGGCTAGCGTTATTGGCCCGGTTCCTCGAGCTGTACAGGGGAGAGAATCAAAAGACATTGCATTAATCAGGCATCTGTTAACAACATTGACTAGTAGTCCGTGTGCACACTAAAAA
Organism: Pholidichthys leucotaenia; assembly: GCA_020510985.1. Taxonomy (NCBI): domain Eukaryota; kingdom Metazoa; phylum Chordata; class Actinopteri; order Cichliformes; family Pholidichthyidae; genus Pholidichthys; species Pholidichthys leucotaenia. The sequence goes on along the minus strand of CM035840.1, from coordinate 274,795,568 downwards.
TCAGCGCCTAAGATTGGGAAACTGCATGCCGCTATGACAAATGTCCACTGGTACGTACGGCCGTGCAGGGATACAGTCAGTGTCCTCTCAACAAAAGTCTTAATGTCTGAGCCATTTGCAGCCGTCAGCTCAGGGCCGCTAGTTCTCGTTAGCCAGTTGGCGTAGGACGGCAGGATGAGGCTCTTTTGGGAGCCGGAGTCCACAAGGAACCGTCTCCCTGAGCGCGAGTCTGTCACGTATAGCAGCTTGCTTTCTTCACCGGCGGTCGCAGCCGCTACAACTGCCGGTCCTGGCATTTCCCAAACGCTTGAATTGGCACGGTGGCACGCATCGGCATGCGTCCTCTCCAAAACAGCGGAAATGGAAAATTACTGCACCTCCATGTCTTTCAGTCTGAGATGAGTACCACAGCATGGGTCCCCCATACTATTATGAATGGGTTTTTTTTCCCCTTCCCTTTCCTCCTCTGTTAATGGAAAAAAAAAGAAACACTTGAATAATAATACACAAAATACACAATTTTTTGTTATTTATATAAACCATGACAAAAAAAGTCATGCAGGACAAAACATGACACTTGGTACTTTCTAACCTGTTTGTATACCACCATAGACAGAGAGAGAACCTGAATTAAACAGGGCTCAGAGAGGAAAAGATAAGACAGAAGAGAGGAGCCAAGGAGAGGAAAATGTTCAGGCAGAGGGTCCAGGAGAGGTGAGAGCAGTGGGAGGAGAGAAGGATGACACCAGTAAAAAGTTCAAACACAGGACGTCTGGGTGGGACCCCAACTGGCCCAATATTCCAACATTCAAGCCTCGGTTGCGCAGTACTTCAAATGGTAAGTTTCATTATGCAATGTTCCTGCGCAAAATTTTTTTAAAAAAATGTAAAATTAACATATTCTGGTTACAATCATGTCATGTGTTTTCTGCCTCCTGGGGAAAATATGTTGCCACCGCGCCAAGGTCTTTAAGCCAAAGGAAACACTGCCTTGTGTTATATTTAGGTGAGTGTTAAACAATTCATTTTAAAGACTAAAGAGGCTGCTTTTTGTTATTATAAATGTTCCATGCGGATTTGTCATGCAACCAATGTAGCGGATTTAGAAGAAGAAGAAGGCATCTTTGTTGTCATTCAGTCCATACAGTCAGTCATGTACAGTAGAACAAAATTACATCTCTCCTATCTATAATGTTAATCACATGTAGAATCAGAGGGGTTGCCGCCATGCAAGGCGCTGCCACAAACAACTTTTCCTTCCCCCATTCTATTACCCTGAGCACCAAGCTAGAAGGCGGGTAGTACCATTTTTATATGGTCTTTGGTATGACCTGGCCAGGTCTTGAACCCTCAACCTCCCTGGTTGCGGGGCGGATGCTCTATCAACTAGGCCACCACTCCGAGGGAGGGCTGAAAAGTTCATAGTGGTCAAATTTGACCAAATATGGTTTATTTTTCAACATAGTCTCCCCTTCAGTCCACACACTTCTTCCATCGGTGTTGCAGTGCTTGGATCCCTGCGGTTAAAAAATAAACTACATTTGGTCAAATTTGACCACCATGAACTTTTCAGCCCCTCCTCATAAGCAGAAAATCTAAAATCTCTTGTAAATGATGTGATGTAGAAAACTGAATTAAACATTTTTTTTATTTAAGATATGACAAATGACAAATATGATAAATGAGAGCCACTGAGTCTGATTTATGCTTCTCCATTAACTCTACGTGGAGCTCACGGCGTACCCTTCGTGCATGGCCTACGCCATTGTCAGCTTTCTTACTTGTGTGCTCGTTTGAATGCCTTGTTGGATTGCTAGAACAGGTTGCTGCCGGCGTGTAGAGTGATTTGTATTCCTTGTGTGTTTTTGTTTATTAAACAGTGATGGACAAGAGCAGAAAAACAATGTTTCAGCCGATCGCTGCAACACAGAAAAGAGAGAAGATGGAAAACGGAAGGTACGGCCATCATTTGAAAATCTGTGTAGTTAATGGGCTTAGAATGAGTCACAAAAATGTTCAATATCTGCTAACTTCTTCAATATTCTTTTTGAATTTGGAATTCTTTTGAATCCAAATCATTTTGGAAGTGACGCCACAGTGAATGAGCAGGGACAAGAACGAGGAGATGTGTGGGAGGAGACAAAGTGGACCAGTCACAGCTGTTGCGATCACTGCCACGATGTGTAGTTTCTAGTGGTGTTGGCGTTATCATGTTAATCACCTGTTAATGCTTCACCCCTGTTAACGGTGACAAATTCTGTGATCGTAATTAACCACTGTTAACGGCAGAAAGCATGAACAGTACTTTTTTGGCCTAGCTGCACTCCTTACCGAAGCCGCTCCACAAAGTCAAACAAGCTGGATCACAGCCATGGAAATACCCAAAACACTGTCATGTTTAAGATTACAACATTATCCTTCGGAGCTCTCACCTGGATAACTGTCACTGCCTCCTCCAAAACTTCACCTGGATGTCGGTTGTTCTTTGAAAGCAGTTTAAGCAGCTATGTGCTACGGATGTAGCTGGCTGCTAGCTTCAGGTCCAACTGTCGGCAGGTGAATAGCAGTCTAAAATTCTCTAATTCTCAAGCTGTGTTCATAATGTCCACTCACTTGCACGCCCTGTTCTCGCAGCACAGTTGGTGATGTCATCATGGCGAGACAGTTGTTTGTTTATGTTTACAATTTTTCTACTAAAAGGGAAATTGTGTCTGTTGTGACACACGAGGTCCCATTGTTTTCTGCTTAAAAGTGGTGGATCTTTGCTTTGGGAGTGGAATTGGATGCAGAGTTGTGTCAGTATTGTCAGTTGTGTCAGTCCATATCAATGGCATAGCTGTTGAACGTGTCCCCAGCTTCAAATTCCTGGGGACCCACATCTCGGAGGACCTGTCCTGGTCAGTTAACACCACCAGCCTGATCAAGAAGGCCCATCAGCGCCTCTTCTTCTTGAGGACATTGAAGAAGAACCATCTGTCAACTGACATCCTGGGCAACTTCTACCGCTGCGTGATAGAGAGCACCCTGACCAACTGTATCACACTCTGGTATGGGAGCTGCTCTGTAGCTGACCGCAAGGCGCTGCAGCGGGTGGTGAAAACCGCCCAACGCATCACAGGGACTCCACTTCCAGCTATAGAGGACGTCTACAGGAAAAGATGTCTGCGCCGGGCACGCAGCATTCTTAGGGACTCCAACCATCCTGCTCATGGACTATTCCAGCTTCTCCCCTCCAGAAGACGTTTCAGAAGCCTTCGGACTAGAACCAGCAGGTTTAGGAACAGTTTCTTTCCAACAGCTGTCACGTTATTGAACTTAGTTCCCTGCTGACTCTCTTACAATCATCTTTTACCATCCTCACCTGTACATAACTGCATAACTACATAACTACATCTAACTTATTGCACATTATTTGCACATAACAGTACTTTTAACTTTCTGCACTGCTGCATATATTTGCATATATTTGCTTAAATTGCACATACTGTTAATTACCGTATATACTGCACTGCTGTCCTTTGCACTTCTGATTGGATGCTAAACTGTGTTTCGTTACCTTGTATTCATACATGTGTAATGACAATAAAGTTGAATCTAATCTAATCTAATCTAATGTTGCTGTGACGTTACTAAGCCCTGCCCTTGTGTTGACTGCACATGCAGTAGTACTTTTGAGGATTTTCTGGAGAATATTCTGGATATTTTTTTTGTCATTTTGGATATGTTGAGAGCTTTTATGAACCTGCAGGTGAAGACAGCAAGCATATTTGTCCATTCCCATGTTTATAACACTATGAGAAACTTGAAAGATTAGCGACTTAAGGTGCACTGTGTCTGAATGGGGAAAAAAGCGATTAATCATGGTTTAATCGCAACTAACTCAACGCTTCAAGCAATTAATCATGATTACAATTTTTTATCACCTAACACCACTAGTAGTTTCATTTCTAGAGTGGTGCACGTGGCTACAGTGTCATTTTGATGCAGAAGCATAAATAGGGCTTAAGAGTGAGCAGAGCACCGTGACAAACCAACCTGTACTGTCCAGCTTTAGCAGGAAAGTGAAGATTTTTCCAAGAGTGACTTACATTGTCCTATTGAGATACTGCTGGATAGATAAGCTGGATATTTCCCCTTTAGAAGTTTGGAGTTTAGGGGAAAAAAACATTCTGCAGGTCCTGGAGCCACACCAGCACAGGCCTCACTGAACTAGACTGATCATTACCATATGAAGCATTTACAGTATCAGACTTTACTGCTGCTTCTCACAGGCGATTCAAACCACCCTGGATATATTAACATTGTCGGAACAGATTTAGTCCAACTGTGAATATTATAATAGCCACCGAGAGCCCAATTTAAATGAAGTGGAAGAAGCCTAATTTAAAATTCTGATAATGAATAGATACCCATGAAACTCAAGTCCCACAGTGAACTTCTGGTTCATTGTACTGATAAGCCCTTTCAATTTCCTTGTTGACCAGGTCTATCAAACCACCTGTTTTCTATCAGTGCCGGTTACATGTCCCCCACCTGTTTTAAGGTAGTTTGAGTTCTGTGTGGCTTTGTCATTATTCATCTACCCAAATAAAGACAGACAGTTTTAGATTAGATTAGATTAGATTCAACTTTATTGTCATTACACATGTATGAATACAAGGTAACAAAACACAGTTCACTTAAAGCTGAGCATTACAGTTTTGCTGTCAAAGTTTTGAATGAAAAAGCACTTAAGTGATGACTGACAATTAAAAAGAAGGCTCTTTCTAACCTGCAAAAACATTAGCTCTTATTCAGATGGCAATGGCCAGTGTCATCACAGCTCCCACTCAGCGGAACGGCAGAATCTGGTTTAAAGAATGACATCAAGGCCAATGAGGAAAAACCTTGACAACAAAGATCATTAAGGGTGTTGTTAGAAAAAAGACAGCAGCATGCAGATAATGAGAAAATATTCTACACAGACATCTGCATGTGGTGTGAATGAATATTTGCAGTATTGCTACAGCGGAAGGTGTTTAATGAAGGTGTTGAGACATCAGAGGATAATATCCTTCCAGCCATTAGTGTAGCTGGCAGGTAATGTTTCTCTCAAAGGTCAGATGGACTCCCAGCCAGGCATCTAAGTGGTCCTTCAGCGCGTAAAGCATGACTTGTTGATAACACTCAAGTGCAGTTTACCATTGTGAAATGACTAGGTGTTGCCACACACTGGTTTGATGGTCCCCAAGCTCCCGCAGAGCAACAGAGCTGCTCCAAGATAAGCAAAGCAGAAAAAGTTATCTTGTTTTAGCAGGCTTATGGGTGCCAACTTTTTATGCATTTTTGAAATCAGTGATTGGGCAGCTTTTCTTTTTCCTATTATTTATATGCTAGGCTAGAAAATCACACTTGTGTTCATGAGTAAGGTTGGTAAAGACAGCAGGTGAAAGGAAACCAACCCAACCAGGCCAATCTAAGACCTTCTTAAGTCTGAAAGTACACGTAAATGTCATTTTTAAACAGCTGGCAGTCACCTGACCTCACCCTAACACAGCTTTACATGAGGACCACTTTCAATGGAAACAGCTGAACATAGGTGCCATTATTAAAGACATACTCCGGTGGCTATAAATCCCGTAAAAAAACAAATCTACATTGTCTAAAATGCTACCTTATGTCTTTTTTTTCTACCAAAAAAACCCTAATTGTCTTACAGATTCAGGTTAAAATCTTTTCACCCCCCAACTTTCAAATGCCAGAATTGGTGACTAGACCCAACCCACATATAAGACTAATAGTAGCTAGCACTGCCTTAAACGGCATAAATCCTGTGATAAAAAAAGACTTACTGGTTGAAGGACATGCCCAGCTGTGGCCTAGGATAATGACTGCAACTGCATTGGCCATTAAAAGCAGTTTAATGGTAAAACCCATCTTAATTTGGGTCAAGTTTTCAAAGCAGTTTGTTATAAAATGCTAACTAGCCTGGAGGATAACTTCAGTTAGGTCACAGAGTCCTAACTGGTTCAACACTACCCATGTGCCAGTGTTACGTCTGTAAATACCTGTGTAATGACAAGACCAGGTGCACAGTTGAACTCAGCTTTATTAAGGGGTTGGCAACACAATACAGCCACCAGGCAGGGGCATCGGCAAAGAGGCCGATTAACGATGCCCGCTGGTAGTTATAGGGCGGTGCAGTGGCGGAAGAGGAAGTGGCCGCCACTACACCACACTTCATAATAAAACGCAACCCCCCACCCCCACCCCCACTGTAGAAAGTCCAAAACCATGCATACAATTGAGACCCTCCCCTATTTAGGACCCGAATCACGCACTAAAACTAGAACTGAAATCACTAAAAGGGCCTATCACATTCCCACAACAAACCTAAAACTAGGGAGGACGGGTGGACTACCGTCCTACCCCACATGGCAAGGTGGATTATTCTACCACCTGTAGTTAACTAATAGTCCATTTACAACTTCAATTATTGCCATGTTTCCTACAAAAATATATAAATACACCCAGAACAATAACATTTTAGTCATTTTGTCAATTTTTTTTCCCCAAGTCATACAAAGCAAAATTAGCAACTAAAACCACAGAGAAAATCATGAAAAACCAGAAACGTGCTACACATATAGGGTTTGTCTTCTCATACAGTATTAGCATGCAATAAGGACCTGTAAATGCTCCTTAATACAACCAATTTGGCATTTTTTTTTTGTGTTCCTCCTCTTAATATTTGTAACCGCATCAGATGATGACATTTTCTCATTATAGTACAAAACAATTTCAAAATGAGCTGCTTCTTCTTATCTGTTTTTTTTTTTAACACATGCAAACATATGAACACTGAAACATTAGAATGCTGTTTTTTTTGTTTTGTTTTTTTCAAAATTCACACTACTGTCCTTCTGGTGGAAAAGGAGGTAGAATTGGCTTGTGGGGGGCCCAGGGCAGCTACTCAGTAGGCCCAACCCTGGAAGCGGCATGCCACCAGGATCACAACTTGCCTCATAGACAAGAGCGCAGCTTCTCCTCGCTGTCGGCCGCTTCACTCATCTGGAACCACCATCCGAAGCCTCCCTCCGGGAACGCCGCAGCTCATTGGCGTGCCTCCACAAGCCCTCCGACAGCTGGAAGAAGGCTGCACCCTGCTTAGCCACGATGCACGGCCGCTCCTGGTATTCTTTGACTGTCGTTTGGCCCACATCCGCCATGGACGTCCCTCCCCTCGAGCCCGGACTAGGTCCGTAACTCTCACAGGAGCTCTGCTCGGCCTGCAGTGTTGTTGATCGGCATGAGGTCCCTCTGTGCCTGTCAATCTGGCCCCGACTCCTTGTAAAGCTGCTGCAGCGGTTGCCATTGTAGCCCCAGATCCTCCAGCCCACTGTGGCCGAGCTCCGGAGGAAACTGAGGCTAGCTCGTCGGCATCACCCACCGATGCAGGCGCTTCACCACCATGCTCGGTACCCTCTTCCACGGTACCCCGAGCGCCGGCACTGAGACTTTCCTGTGTCGAACCTGAGTGAGGCTGGTCCTGCTTGACTGCTCTGATGCCCGGTAAATCTTCGTCTCACACAGTGTCATCCACCACCAGAACTGAACGGTTCCACTGGCCACAACCAGTCCACTCTTCCCCAGCGTCGTCTTTAATGGCGAACTCCAGTCCATAAAACAGGTCACAGCCCATGATGTTGTCGCCCCGGGCCATCACGTGGAACGTGAAGTCAGCCATCACCGCTGACTTGTACCGAGCCATTAACTCCAGTTTTCCAACCGTGCGCAGCCTTCCACCTCTGTAACTGTAGAGCGGCACTGGGTTACCTCTTATTTTGTAGTAGGGAAAAAATTTCCTCACCGTGGCCCAATTCAATAATGATCCCTCCGCTTCCGTGTTGGCCAGCACCGGCACCTCCTCACCATCCAGCGTCACCTTGCAGAACGTGAACCCGTTGGTACTTGGGGACACCACATGGACAGTTGTCAGGGCGGGTGAAGTTGTTTTTCTCCAAGGGCTCTCCGGCTTGGACAGATGACACACCCTGGCATAATGGTTCAAGAGACTACACTTGCGACAGCACTTCCCTCTAGCCGGGCATTCTCTAGCCCTGTATTGGTGCTTCACAGACCCACAACCTATACACAAGGGTTTTCTCGGGGCAGACCTTCAGCTCATAGTGTTGGTTTCCGTGTTGTCGTCGGTCACGCTATCCTCGCTGTCTGGGTCCACTACTAATGTTGTGGCGGCATGCCCCAGCTGCCGTTGTGATTGGCACCACTTTAGCTCTGAAGCTAGCTTGTCTGTGGTCTCCACTTGGAGAGCTAGCTCGACAGCCTCGGATAACGTCAGGTCACTTGGCGCCAAGAGTAGCCAAGCTCGTAAAGCATTGCTGGTTGTGTGCTCCGCCAGCTGGTCACGCACCATTCCCTCCTCCAATGGCCCGAAACAACACTCGCTAGCCAGCTGCCGCAGGTTGGCGACAAACTGGTGAACAGGCTCACCCACTCACTGGTGTCGTTGTCGGAAAAGAATCCACCAGACGGTGACGTTGTCCGGGGTGTGGAAATGGCACGCTAGCAACTTGACCACATCCTCATACGAGCTGGTAGCCCCAAGTGTGCAGAGGATATGCTGGCCCTCAATCCCCAAATTATGCACCAGAAGCACACATGCCCTCAGTCTATCTAGCTTACCCAGGTCGAGCGCCACCATGTAGCCCTGAAAGACGGCAAACCATCTTGGCCAGGGCACAGCCAGCTCGCCCAGGAGCTCCAGAAAGGGCCGAAGTGGTGAAACACACTCCATGTTTATTCTCGTCGCCAAAATGTTATGTCGGAATTACCTCTGTGATGACGAGGCCAGGTGCACAGTTGAACTCAGCTTTATTAAGGGGTTGGCAACACAATACAGCCACCAGGCAGGGGCATCAGCAAAGAAGCCGAATGAAGATGCCCGCTGGTATTTATAGGGCAGTGCAGTGGCAGAAGAGGAAGTGGCCGCCACTACACCGCACTTCATAATAAAACACAATACCACAGCCAGGACCACGAATAGTTAGGTCACCAAAAATGCTCTGCCTCAACTGGCCTTTTCTCAGGGGGCGGGGCTTCAGTAAAACTTTACAGCAAAAAAGAGATGTGACACATTTGAACGATTTCACTCTTGATATGTCTTGCAAGTCACAAAAAACATGTTACAGACACGTTAACAAAAAAAAACTTGATTTTTGACAGCGAGTCACTGTAACATTAAGGCTCTCACCTTCAGTGTGGAACATTTGCAATTTCATATTAAAATGGCTGTGAAAAAGCTCCACTGATCCTCTTTTTTAACAGAGTAAAGAGAAAAATCTTTACAGGAAAACACACCAGCAGTAATAAAGTCTGCTCCAGCAACACTAAACAAAGCGTCTCAGCGGTTGGTGGCATTTATGATGTACAGGCTTCAGGCAGGCATGGATTACTGGACATTTACACCCACATGAATAAAAAAATATTTGTCATACTGTGCTGGGAAAAGTATTTGCCCCTTTCTTCATTTCTTATATTTTTGCATATTAAATGTTTCAGATCATCAAACAGATGTTAATATTAGACTAAGATAACCGAGCGAATACAAAATACAGTTTGTAAATGACGATTTCATTTAATAAGGGAAAAAAGCTATCCAAACCTACCTGGGTCTATGTGAAAAAGTAATTGATCCCCTTGTTACATCATGAATTAACTGTGATTAACCACATTTTTGGAAAGCTGAGTTCAGTTTTTTTTAGTCACAACTAGGCCTGATGACTGCCAGACCTGCTGAATCAAGAAATCATTTAAACAGAATCTGTCTGACAAAGTGAAGTAGGCTAAAAGATTTAAAAAAACAAAGCAACACATCATGTCACGACCTTCAGAAATTCACAAACAGATGAGAAATAAAAACTCAGAACAACATCCAAAGAACTGCAGGCCTCACTTGCCTCACTTTGGACACTGACCCATGATTTAACAAAAAGAAAGACTGGGCAAAAAAAAAATGGCATCCATAGGAGAGTTCCAAGGTGAAAACCACTGCTGACCAAAAAAGAAAACAAAGACTCATCTCACATTTGCCAAAAACATCTTGATGGTCCCCAAGACTTTAGGAAAATATTCTGTGGACTGATGAGACAAAAGTTGAACTTTTTGGAAGGTGCATGTTATGTTACATCTGACGTGACGCTAACACAGCATTTCATAAAAAAAAAAAAAAAAAAAAAAAAAAAAAATCATACAAGCAGTCAAGCATGGTGGTGGTGGTATGATTGTCTGGGGCTGCTTTGCTGCTTCAGCACCTGGACGACTTGCTGTTGTTAATGGAACCATGAATTCTGCTCTCTAACAGAAAATCTGGCCATCAGTTCATGCTCTCAAGCTCAAGCCCTCCAGTGTGGCTGAATTAAAACATTTCTGCAAAGAAAAGTGGGCCAAAATTCCTCAGCAGTGATGAGTCATTGCCAGTTATTGCAAATGCTTGACTGCAGTTGTTGCTGCCAAGAGTGGTACAACCAGTTATTAGGTTTAGGGCCAATTATTTTTTCCACATAGGGCCAAGTAGGTTTGGATAGCTTTGTCCCTTAATAAATGAAACCATCATCGAAAAACTGTTATCTTTAAAAACGGTTATCTTTGACTAATATTAAAAGTTGTTTGATGATCTGTGTAGAAGAGCTCGGAATGACGAGGCGATGTGACTTATAAACCAAAGTTTATTATCAGCTTTGCTCCTCTAACAAGTCTCATCTGGTGCAGCAGCAGAAGAAGTAAGAGAGCGAACACATTCGGCTCTGTGTACTTATACTCACACACAACAAAAGACATGCATACAAAGCTGACATCCCCCATTAACTTAATTATCCTCCTTTGTCTCCGTACCCCTCCACCTGGCCCTGGGAGGTCAGGGCGACCTATCTGGTCTCCACCGCAGTGCCTCGGATGCTCTTTGATCTTCACTGGCGGTTGAGACCCTTTGTCCTGTTCTGAGGTGTGAAGTCGCTTTACATATGTAATCACCAAACATTCTCACATGCTTATACATATGTAGGTTATGGGATATATGATTAATATAGACCACAGCCCCCCCCCCCCCAAAACGACTAAGAAAAGGACAATAGGAAAATTCACAGTTTAAGATAATTATTATGACATACTAACTGCTATACCTCTTGACAAAGAAGAAACTTTCCAGCAGCTATGCTCCTGTAGAGAATTCAGTGGTAATCATAACAGCATAGTAATATCACAAGTCAGTCCTAAACTGTTACAGCACAATTAGTGAACAACTTTTGAGTAGTTTGCATCAGTCCTTGTGCCGTCTGGGCTTTAATCTTCTTCCGAATCTGCTGTGGGTCCGTTCGGGCGTCCTGGTGGGACCCTCCTGTAAGGAATCTGCAGCTTGGGAAGGAGAGTGATTATTTGTTCCCTGCAGGGGGGCTGAGTCTTTTCTCTTGGGGGGTCTACCCCGCCGAGGTGCTCTCGCCAACCGTGCAGGCTCGTCTCTCAACAAGAAGGGAGGTTTAAGTCTGTCAATGCTGACTGTTTCTTTTCTGTCCCCAAAATCAAGCACAAAATGCTTATCACCAGGTTCCAGCACTCTGAATGGTCCATCGTATGGTGGGCGGAAGGTTGGTTTTAAAGCTTCATGCCTAACAAAAACGAATTCAGCGTTTTTTAAAGCTTGGGGGACAAAAACCCGTGGAAAAGAGTGATGTACCGGCCCGGGGAGAGAGTCCGGTCCGTTGCTGCCTAAAAACCTCGGGGCTGGAAGATGCCCTGGCTCTGGGTTCTCTGGTAAAAATTCACCTGGGAGCCTGTGTAGCATCATCGTCTCCTCAAACCAAGACAGAAGATCACTTCTCTCCAGTTTACAGGAATTTCATTTTATTCATTACACAGGAATATCACTTTTCTGCCTTTTCAGGAATATCACTGGCTTTTATGTCGACTCATGCCAGGCCTCTTCCGGGCCTGACCAAAGATGCTTGCTTTCCCAGGACCCCAATGTAAACAGTTGCCTCTTGCAGAGATTGTAAGGATCAGAATTTGCTTTTAAAGGCTCAAAGGAACATAAAACTCAGGAGACCAGACCTCTCAACGTGAACACTGCATTTGATAACGTACCTTTTCACAGGAAACCAATGTTCTTAAAAGAGTCATAAACCGCTTAATCTGACGGGTTTATAGCCGATGCTGTCCAGGTTTCTTCGCCCAGATACTAAAGGAAATCATCTACAGCTCAACAGTACCTCCTAGCGGATACCTACGGAATGTGTTTTCAGTATGTAGGATGACTTTTAATTTGTTCTAAACATTAAGTTTCTTTCAGCTTATCCTCTGGATCCTAAGGACACTGAAAATCATCCCTCTTTTATCACCAACCATGGTTTGCTGCATGTGTTGCTGCATTTTGATCTAAATGTGAATGCATGTATTATAATTACGTATAAGAAATGTTATTCAAACACATATTGGAGTAGTGATATAAATGCATGATCACCAAAATATTAGCCAAGTCATTTAATTTAGTTAGATTTTATATTGAGCATTTATTTCATAAGAACTGACTGAGTGTTGATTTTCCCTCTGAAATTTCATGGGTTGGTGTCTTCATTTGATTGGCTGCTCTCAAACAAAGAAGTGTTCTCACATTGGATAGCAGCCATTTCAAACTGCTTCTGAAAAAGTCGATTGGTCAGTCTTGCGATGACGTCATCAGTTTTACGACCCGGCGAGGTAACTTTAAAAGAGAGAAGTTAGATTTGAGTTTAGTTAAGAAAAAGAGTAGAAAAGAGACAATGAACAGGCAGGAAGATTAGAACAGCAAAACAGAGAACGGTGATAAGATTAAGAATTAGAAACACAGAAAGAAGAAAGAAAGAGATTTTGGAGAAGGATTAGGAACTAAATTAAGATTAAAGAAGCAGAATAGTAATCTAGATCTCAGAAGAAGATTTTATTCCACCGTTTCAAGGCCCTGTGAAGTTTTATTTTATTCTCTGTGTGTTTGTCAAGTCTTTCGTTATATTCTGGTCACTGAGGAGAAACCATTTTTCTTTAGAGCTCGTCCCTTTTAGAGAATCAAATTCTCAAACTTTTTCCTTCACCTCAGAAGCCATTCTTATCCTAGTAAATGTTTTTCTCATTTTTTCATGACTTTTCACGCCATTAAAGTGGACCTTTAATTTGCCTAATTTAAAGTGAACAGAGACTGAGAAGTTTCTCCTTCAGTTTTTTTGGTCTATCCCGCTACAAGAGACCCCAAATTTGGACTCTTTTTCAAAGGACTTTTCACGCCGCCCTGAGACAAACCATCCACGGCTGCAACTGTCTGCTTGAAGGGCCCCCAGCTGAGTTATCACCTCCACGGCCGTGAGGATAGCAGCCGCTTCCTCCGACGTCCTAACTTCAAAACCCAGCGGTACCGACCCGCGGAAACGTGGACCTACGGCTGTTGTGTGAGTGAAACTCTTATTTCTCCTGTCTGCTGGGTTAAAACGTGATGTCCTAACAATTAAATTACAGTTGAATATGGCCCGTATTTCAGGGCTCAATTAGTCTCTCAGCCACAGGATAGAGCTGCAAACTGAAGGAAAACTCTTAGTCATTTTTAAGTAACTGCCCTTAAATTTTTGTAGATTAATTCAGGAGTCATTCTTAGATAATTAGCTTATGAATTTTCCCCATAAAATTGCGTTGTTTTGTTAAAACATTCCAGCCTCATTTACCGTTGAAACATAAGTCTAGTTCCTCCGTGGTTCTGCAGAGGTGTAACGCTGGATTTTATGTTCAGGAACCCATTATCAGTTGATGTGATATATTACGCTGTTATCATCTGAATCTGTTTATTCATCATTTGAACGCCATGTCATGTAACCTGAATGAGTTTAATAAAAGAGTGAATGAGAGCAGTTGAAGCGTTTTCCTTTCGCATATACAGCAGGACAAAAACTCACTGAAACTTTGAGACTGATTCATTAAGTAATTTAAGGTACAAAGTTAATTAAAATTGAAGTTAATATTATTGTCCGTTAGGACTGGTGCCCCTTTTACGAGTGCTTTTATTTAATTTAGCGGGTGTAGAAGTGACGGTTTAACTCCGCCCCCTTTCACACCCGCTATTAAATAAAATAAATAATTCCTGTACCTTATGACAAATATTTTTATAGGCAATTCACCCTACACCTGAGAGGTTGTGCAAAAACTAATTCTGCTGGGGAGGCATCGAGATTCTCTTTAGGTGCAGCACGCAACCCCAATAAAACCCAAGGAAGTTTATTTACCCAATTTGTATCTGTTAGTGAGGCTCTGAGGGCGGCCTTAAGAGACCTGTGAAAACGCTTGCATAACCCATTAGCCTGAGGATGATAAGCGGTGGTGCGGTGAATTGTCGCTCCTAAGCTGCTGGCCATGGCTGACCAAAGCTCCGAGACAAATTGAGGCCCCCTATCGGACGTGATGTCCGATGGGACGCCGAAACGTGCCACCCAGTTTGTCAAAAAAACACGAGCGACTTCCTCCGCTGTGGTTGACGCCAGAGGGACCGCCTCCGGCCAGCGCATAGTACGGTCTATCATTGTTAACAGATGTGTGAAACCTTGGGAGGAAGGTAGTGGTCCCACGAGGTCAACATGAACGTGGTCGAACCTTCTAACAGGGATTCAAAAAGGCTCTAGAGGGGCTTTTGTGTGTTTGTGTATTTTGGCACGCTGACAAGAAATGCAAGTCTTTGCCCATTCTTTTACGTTTTTGCGCAGGCCAGGCCACACAAACTTTTCGGCGACCATTTTAACCGAAGCGCGCACACCTGGGTGTGCGAGGGAGTGAATTGAGTCGAAAATACGGCGGCGCCATGCAGCTGGGACTACCGGGCGAGGTCGGCCGGTTGAGATGTCGCATATTAGGGGGGGCACACCGTCGCGTAAACCCCTTTCCTCCAGCCTTAACCCTGTTGGTCCAGACAGGAGTGCGCGCACGTCCGCGTCACTACTTTGTTCCTCCGCCATGGCTGCATAATCTATCCCTACGTGGATAGGGGCTGCATATGTGTCCGCATTTGCGAAGAGTTCTGCGGCTGAGGTAGTATAATCTGTCTCCTCGCGCTCTGGCGATGTCACAGCGCGAGACAGGCAGTCTGCTACCACGTTAAGTTTGCCTGCCACATGTCGAATGTCTGTGGTGAACTCTGAAATCGCAGCTAGCTGTCTTTGTTGCCTGCCTGACCACGGTTCAGAAATTTTAGCCATCGCAAAGGTGAGCGGTTTGTGGTCTACAAAAGCCATGAAACGCCGCCCTTCCAACCAGAACTGGAAGTGGCGGATGGATAAATGAAGCGCTAGCAGCTCCCTGTCAAAGGTGCTGTATTTACGCTCAGTTTGGTTTAGCGATTTGCTGAAAAATGCCAAAGGTTGCCAGGTTCCGCCAACGTGTTGTTCTACAACCGCCCCTATGGCCAGGTCTGAAGCGTCTGTGGTTAGCGCAATGCGGGCCGAGGGATCAGGGTGAACCAACAATGTGGCATTAGCTAGGGCACTTTTTACTTCCGCGAAGGCGCGTTCGCGCTCCGGGGTCCATTCGACCGCGTTGGAAGGTTTTTGTTTTCTAAGCGCGTCATATAGGGGCTGCATGAGCTGAGCTGCGCGGGGGAGGAAATGGTTGTAAAAATTAACCATTCCCAAAAATTCTTGCAGCGATTTGACCGTTTGTGGCCGTGGGAAACTTTTTACTGCGTGAACTTTGTCTGGCAGTGGGACTGCCCCCTTCGGTGAAACTCTGTGTCCCAAAAAATCAATTTGTGACACGCCGAATTTGCATTTGGCTGGATTGATTATTAACCCGTGCTCTTCTAGTCTCTGAAAAACCATAGTGAGATGCTGTTCGTGTTCCTCCTCAGATGAGCTGGCTACCAGCATATCGTCGAGATAGCCGCACACGAAAGGGAGGTCGCGTAATACTGCATCCATCATCCGCTGAAAGGTTTGAGCGGCGCCTTTGAGGCCAAAAGGCATCCGCAAAAATTCAAAAAGACCGAAGGGGGTTATTACAGCTGTTTTAGGAATGTCTTCCGATCTAACGGGGACTTGATGATAGCCGCGGACCAGGTCTATTTTTGAAAAAATGCGCGCACCCGCCAGATGTAGTGAAAAATCTTGGATGTGAGGAATAGGGTAGCGGTCATGCGCTGTCGCATTGTTTAATCTGCGGTAATCGCCGCACGGTCTCCAAGAACCGTCGGATTTTGGGACCATGTGAAGCGGTGACGCCCAGGGGCTTTTTGATCGCCTGATAATGCCTAGTTTTTCAAGGGTGGTAAATTCGTCCCGAGCTATGGTGAGCTTGGTCGTGTCTAAGCGCCGAGCTTTGGCGAAAACGGGTGGGCCCGTTGTGGGAATAAAGTGTTCGACCCCGTGCTTAGCCACTGTAGCTGAGAATTTGGGAATTGTGAGTGCTGGAAATTGGGTGAGGAGTTGATCAAACTTACCTCCTGCTGTAGTGACGCTGGCCTGCATGGGTGGTGGAGAAACTCGAGCTGAGCAGGGAATAGAAGCAAAGGACAGTGCATTAACCAAGCGTCTGTTCGCTAGATCGACTAATAACCCATGTGCACACAAAAAGTCTGCGCCCAACAAGTTAAAACTCACCGCCGCTACAACAAATGTCCATCTGTAGTTGCAGCCATGGATGCGGAGGGGCAGGTTCCTTTCGCCAAACGTGTCGATGATGGAGCCGTTGGCTGCCACCGCTCCATTGCCCCGGGGGCCCATGGCCCGGTCTGCTTGGGAGGGCATGGTAAAACTCAGTTGAGCTCCCGTGTCGATGAGGAACTGCTTGCCGGTGTGTCCGTCCGTCACATATAGAAGCTTGCTTTTTTCGCCGAGAACCGCCGCTGTTAACGGTTCTCGGCTTTGGCGTTTCCCGAATTCGTGAATTTGCAGGGAGGAACGCACTTGTAGGCCTTTTCGGCGAAGCGGTGGTGGTAATAACAGACGTGGCTCCGTCTGTTACGTCTTGGCCGTGTCGCTGTCACGGCGGGCGGATTCTGCTCCGTGGTTTGTGGCTCCCCGTGGCTCGGGGCATCTGCGTTGAGGTCTGCGGATGCTGCTGTGGGTGTCTGTTCCTTGCAGGCATTGACGAGTCGCTGCGCTTCGTGAGCCAGCGTGCGGAAGTCTTGCTGGGTGCTGCATCGCATGTTGGCAAGCATCCCTCTCATGTGTGGCGACAGCGTACTGAGGAATATAAATTGGAAAAGGAAATTGTTGTTGTCCTCTTCTTTAAGTTGCAGCAAGTCCTCCATGAGAGCCTTGGGTCTGCATCCTCTGTGGCCGTAGACCGCCAGGATCCTCTCGGCTCTCTCCTCGGCAGAGGGGACGAAATTCGCCACGATGGTCGCTTTCAGTTCTCTGTATTTGTCCTGGGCCGGTGGCCGCTGGATTATGCTCCGCGCACATCTCGAAGTGGCGGCGTCGAGTTTGACGACGATGTGATAGAACTTTGTATCGTCAGCCGTGATGCCCGCAAGTGCAAACTGGGCTTCAGCTTGCTGAAACCACGAGGCGGGGTCTTCCTGCCAGAAGTCCGGCAGCTTGACGGTGACGGCATTTGTGTGGACCGTCACTGATGTGTCCGCAGGGTGAGAGTGTCTTCCTTCGGCTCTCACAGCGGTGCTGGTGCTCGGTTGAGCCCTCTCTATCACTTCTGCCGTGGGGGAACGTCGTCCATCTGTTCCCCTGTCTGCATGGGCGCCGGCGTCTGCCTGGGTCGCCACAGATGAGTCGATCGCTGGGGAACGCCTCTGGTCCATCCTCACGTCAGGGTCACCAGTGTAGAAGAGCTCGGAATGACGAGGCGATGTGACTTATAAACCAAAGTTTATTATCAGCTTTGCTCCTCTAACAAGTCTCATCTGGTGCAGCAGCAGAAGAAGTAAGAGAGCGAACACATTCGGCTCTGTGTACTTATACTCACACACAACAAAAGACATGCATACAAAGCTGACATCCCCCATTAACTTAATTATCCTCCTTTGTCTCCGTACCCCTCCACCTGGCCCTGGGAGGTCAGGGCGACCTATCTGGTCTCCACCGCAGTGCCTCGGATGCTCTTTGATCTTCACTGGCGGTTGAGACCCTTTGTCCTGTTCTGAGGTATGAAGTCGCTTTACATATGTAATCACCAAACATTCTCACATGCTTATACATATGTAGGTTATGGGATATATGATTAATATAGACCACAATCTGAAACATTTAAGTGAAAAATATGCAAAAATATAAAAGTCAGGAAGGGGGCTAATAGTTTCTCACAGCTCTGTAGTTAGCGCCACCATGGAGGCTCTGTAGTCACTATTATCTGTGAGCAGGATTAGTCAAAAACTGCTGAACAGACTTTGATGGGTTTTGTGTACCAGTGGGGTGTGAAGGAAAAGAACAACGTGTGAGATTCTGGCGGTGATCTGAATCCTAACCTACTTGAAAACATTTTTTAAAAAGATTACAAAGCCGGAAGTGTATGCAGAGCCTTGCAGAATGTGTTGATGGTCACCGGTAGAGCCCGCTAGCATAAGATGTTAGGGAGAACTTCAAATATGAAGGGGAAAGTAAGCTATCTTTTTACAATATATTGTGCAGCACATGAGATAAATAGAGAATATGAAGTGTCTGAACATTAGTTTCTGCAATCATAAAGATGTGTCTGCAGAAAAAGTCCCACTGGCTTAATGCTAAAAGTCCACACTTCGCTCAGATCCTGACTGCTCGATTTCAAATCCATTGTGAGGGTCTACAGAGGCAAAATTATTAAAACGGTATCACTGTCCAAATATTTATGGGCCTGACTGTGTTTCATTTTGATGGGACTGCCAGTGGTGGTGTATTTACAGCCTCTGCCAAGCATTAATGGTGGCTGCATTCCATTTCAAAAGCTTCCTGGGACACTTACTGGAACGGCGCCATCATTTCATTAATGACACTTATTCCAACTGTGCTTTCCCCGCTGCAAAAACACACTAGCACATCCTTCCAAGTCAGCATGCCACCATCTCAGACGTGTCCTCCACCTACCTACAAAAACGCAGCAGAAATATCACATCATTTCTTTAAGCTAATTTTGACACAAAACTGGGTTACAATGGATGCTGTGACCTATAGTCCTTCCCAGGGGGCTTTGCAGCATTTTCCCCAAAAGACCTTCAATGGTCCAGAGTCGCCAACCATGTGGAAAAATGTGTATCAGTAATCATTATTTGTTTTATGATATGCATTTGCCATAGTACAAAAGCTGGTAACGCAACTGCTGAAGTACTGTGATATTACTATATACTTTCAGTGTAAGGATTGATGTAAAACCATTTAAATACAGTGTAACCACGTCACAAATCCCGTTTTTACCAGAAATGTCCCTTGCTCTCACAGTTTAAGTACCATATACTTATAAATACCCTGTTCTTATCCTGCAGTTACCATATAAGAAAGCTGTAGTTTCCATGCTTCACACAAATTTAACTGTTCATGTAATCGTTCTGTAGAAGTACTGCAAAATTACCTGATTTTATAATTACCATGAAATTACCACTTGCTTACTGAATTCTGGGCTGCATTTTTCAGTCACTGCTCATTTCAAGTCTCACAAATATTAGCCAGGACTTGCTGGGTTTTAATTTTTTTTAATAATTGAAATTAGTATGGGGTAAATTTCAGGTAATTGGAAAAGAGTGGATTAACTGAAGAATATAGCCTGGAATCCAGTAAGTACTGGGAAACTTAAGAGTACTTAGAAAATTAAACTGCAGTAAGTGCCAGGTAATTTTGGGGGTAATTACAACCAAGCAAAGTAGCAGAAGACGTGAAAGGGGCTGACAGCTGGGCTAAAGTCTAACAGATAAGCTACAGGCTGGCTTCGGGCAAGTGCCGCTTCCATCAGTTCTGTTCATGGGTTTCCGCTCCCTGGAGAACGGACTGGACCGTCTCCTGCTGGGGTTCACATCAATGGAGAGGTGAGATATACATCTGGTATGATAGTGCAGAAATACATATACAATATTTCTGCAGTACTCAGAAGCTTTTTTTGACAATACTCTGGATGGTTATTTTTTTCATTTTTATTTAACCTTTATTTATACAGGGGAGGTGCACTGAGAGGCAACCTCTCTTTTTCAAGGGCACCCTGTTCAGAGTCACACAGTTACACACCAGGAAGCTGCCCAGTACAACCACAGACTGACCTGTGGCCACTGAGCAGCTCACTGGAGCAGCTGGGGTCAAGGAGGGTGGGGCAAACACTGCTATCTGTCCCACCCAGATCTGATCCTGCCAGTCCAGGGATTGAACAATCAACCCTCTGCTCACCAGTCCACACCCCTAACCATTAGCCCACCACTGTCATTTTGATTTGCTGAAGGCTTTAATTGGCCCCGCGGTTGCAGAAACCAAGCATATTTGTCCACTCCCATGTTAATAAAGAGTATGAGAAACTTTAAAAATTTCAAGTTTAAGGTGCATTACATTGAAAAAAAAATCACTTTTAACTGTGATTAATTGCAAATAATCGAAAAGTCCACAGATTAATTGTGATTAAGATTTTTAATCATTGCCCAACATCACTTTATTACACTATTGTGATATTTTCTCTGAATTAATATATCGTCAGCACAAAGTATTACAACAGCCAACCCCCCATCCCCAACCACCTCTAGTAAAAATTGTAATTTGGGGGATAATTACAAAAGTACCAGGCATTAGATTAGTTGAACTATTAACATTGTCTGAAGCAAGGAGCCTACAGGGACCTACAGTGGTGTGAAAAAGTGTTTGCCCCTTTCCTGATTTCTCTTTTTTTGCATGTTTGTCACACTTAAATGTTTCAGATCATCAAACAAATTCAAATATTAGACAAAGATAACACAAGTAAACACAAAATGCAGTTTTTAAATGAAGGTGTTTGTGATTAAGGTAAAAAAAAATCCAAACCTACATGGCCCTGTGTGAAAAAGTGATTTCCCCCTAAACCTAATAACTGGTTAGGCCACCCTTAGCAGCAACAACTGCAATCAAGCGTTTGCAGTAACTGGTAATGAGCCTTTTACAGCACTGTGGAGGAATTTTGGCCCACTCATCTTTGCAGAATTGTTGTAATTTAGCCACATTGGAGGGTTTTGAGCATGAACCGCCTTTTTAAGGTCATGCCACAGCGTCTCAACCAGATTCAGGTCAGGACTTTGACTAGGCCACTACAAAGTCTTCATTTTATTTTTCTTAAGCCATTCAGAGGTGGACTTGCTGGTTTGTTTTTGATCATTGCCCTGCTGCAGAACCCAAGTGCGCTTCAGCTTGAGGTCACGAACAGATGGCCGGACATTCTCCTTCAGGATTTTTTGGTAGACAGCAGAATTCATGGCTCCATTTACCACAGCAAGTCTTCCAGGTGCTGAAGCAGCAAAACAGCCCCAGACCATCACACTACCACCACCATATTTTACTGTTGATATGATGTTCCTTTTTTGAAATGTTGTGTTACTTTTACGCCAGATGTAATGGGACACACACCTTCCAAAAAGTTCAACTTTTGTCTCATCAGTCCACAGAGTATTTTCCCAAAAGTCTTGGGGATCATCAAGATGTTTTCTGGCAAAACTAAAACAAGCCTTTATGTTCTTTTTTCTGAGCAGTGGTTTTCGTCTTGGAACTCTGCCATGCAGGCCATTTTTGCCCAGTCTCTTTCTTATGGTGGAGTCATGAACACTGACCTTAACTGAGGCAAGTGAGTCCTGCAGTTCTTTGAATGTTGTTGTGGGAGTCTTTTGTGACCTCTTGGATGAGCTGTCACTGCACTATTGGGGTAATTTTGGTCAGCCGGCCACTCCTGGGAAGGTTCACCACTGTTCCATGTTTTCGGCATTTGTGGATAATGGCTCTCACTGTAGTTCACTGTAGTCCCAAAGCTTTACAAATGGTTGGAAAATTGAACTCAGCTTTCCAAAGATGTGATAAACTGTGGAGTGTGTCAAATAAGAGGCAGATCCATGGACAGACGGTTTATTACACACTTCACATATCACAAGCACAGAACAGAATGAATCATTTCCACAAGCTCTCTGCTTTTACCCCAATCACTCTTCACAAGTTTCATGGCACTTCTGAACACACAGCATGACATTTACATTACACTGCATTCAACCCCCTTTGTCCTTGACTCCTTCCTGCCATCTCGCCAGGAACTCCCTGGGCATTGTTCTCCTATGCTTATTCACTGTCTCTGTCTGAGATGCTAAATAATCTGACTCCCCCAAGGTCCTATACCGCCACCCCCCAGCATCTTAGATAGAACAATAGAACATCAGTCCACATGCCGTTTTGGTTTCAGTCTCCTCCCATATCTGCTGCAACTGGGGTTTACCGCCTCCGTGGCGCTGCTGTGCCGGTGGGGGACTGTTGGGAGCGTGTCTGACTGCGGGTGGGCCGTGGCGAGGGGGGGGGGGGAACCTCGCTCTGTCCGTGAGGCTGCCCTGGTGAATCGTTTCCCTGGGGAGCTCTCCGTGGGGGTCTTCCATGCCGAGGGACCCTAGCCAACAGCATTTGCTCGTCCGCCACTACGAAAGCGGGTTTGAGTCTGTCTATGCCAATTTTCTCCCGCCTACCCCCCAAGTCTAGCAAAAAATGCTTATCCCCTGTTTCCAACACTCTGAACGGTCCATCATAGGGTGGGCGCAATGGAAGACGGTGGGCATCATGTCTGACAAACACGAACTCCGCGTTCATCCATCCATCCATCTTCTACCACTTAATCCTTTCGGGTCGCGGGGGGGCTGGAGCCTATCCCAGCATCTTTTGGGCGAGAGGCAGGGTACACCCTGGACAGATCGCCAGTCCATCGCAGGGCCAACACAGAGAGACAGACAACCATTCACTCTCACAGTCATACCTAAGGACAATTTAGAATCCCCAGTTTGATGCCAATTAACCTAACTTGCAGGTTTTTTGGCATGTGGGAGGAAACCGGAGTGCCCAGAGTAAACCCACACAGACACGGGGAGAACATGCAAACTCCACACAGAGGGGTCACCGATGGTCTGGGGGTGGGATCGAACCCACGATGGTCAAGGGTGGAATCGATCCCACGACCTTCTTGCTGTGCTGCCACTGTGCTAACCACTGCGCCACCGTGCTGCCGTTCTTCAAAGTCTTCGGCACGAAAACACGCGGAAAACAGTGGTGGGCAGGGCCCGGCAGCGTGCCTGTGTTTGCACTACACTGCAAAAGCTGAGACGGGCAGTTGTCCGGCACAGGATTATCTGGCAGAAATTCCCCGGGCAGCTGTAGAGGCTGCGCAAAAACCAGCTCTGCCGGGGAAGCTTCCAGATCCTCTTTTGGAGCGGAGCACAACCCCAATAAAACCCACGGCAACCTGTCCACCCAATTTGCATCCGTCAGTGAAGCCCTGAGTGCTGCTTTCAGTGATCTATGAAAACGCTTGCATAACCTGTGGGTTGTACGCAGTTGTGCGATGAACTGTAACCCCCAGGCTGCGGGCCATCGCGGACCAGAGTTCGGAAACAAACTGAGTGCCCCTGTCAGACGTAATGTCCGACGGGACTCCAAAACGCGCCACCCATGCTGTCAAAAAAGCGCGTGCTACGTCTGTGGACATGGTTGCCGCCAGCGGGACTGCTTCTGGCCAGCACGTGGTGCGGTCCACCACTGTCAGGAGGTGCGTGCACCCCTGTGATGGCGGGAGGGGGCCCACGAGGTCCACGTGAACGTGGTCGAACCTCTTAGCCGGTACCTGAAACGGCTCCAAGGGAGCCTTCGTGTGTCTGTGTACCTTGGCTCGTTGGCATGCCACGCAGGCTGCAGCCCACTCTTTTACTTGTTTGCATAGGCTCGGCCACACAAACTTCTCTCCCACCATTTTGACCGACGCGCGCACTCCTGGGTGCGCCAGAGTGTGAACCGACTCAAACACGCGGCGGCGCCACACGACCGGGACCACCGGACGCGGGCGTCCCGTGGAGACATCGCAGATTGGGCGGGGGGCGCCATCTTGCAGCACCCTGCTCTCCAGCCTTAACCCTGTTGGTCCAGACTGGAGCGCGCGCACGTCTGCATCGTTAATCTGCTCGGCGGCCATGGCTGTGTAATCTATCCCCATGTAGACCGGGGCCACCACGGCGCACGAGAGGCAGTCCGCCATCCCATTCAGTTTACCTGACACATGCTGAATATCGGTAGTAAACTCTGAGATCGTGGCCAGCTGTCTCTGCTGCCGGCCACCACGGTTCTGAAACCTTGGCCATCGCGAACGTTAGTGGCTTGTGGTCCACGAACGCGGTGAAGCTGCGTCCTTCCAGCCAGAACTGGAAGTGGCGTATGGCCAGGTGGAGAGCCAGCAACTCTCTGCTGAACGCGCTGTATTTACGTTCGCTGTCACGCAAAGTTCTGCTGAAAAAAGCGAGCGGCTGCCAAGAACCAGCGACGCGCTGCTCTACGACAGCCCCTATGGCCACGTCTGAAACGTCGGTGGTGAGCGCTATCCGGGCCGCCGGGTCCGGATGCGCCAGCAGTGCGGCGTTTGCCAGGGTTGCTTTAACCTCTGAGAACATCCGCTCCCGTTCCGGGGTCCATTCAACCCTATCCGCGGATTTCGGTTTCTTGAGCGTGGCGTACAATGGTTGCATGAGCCGCGCCGCGCGGGGAAGGAAACAGTTATAAAAGTTCACCATCCCCAAAAATTCCTGCAGCGCCCTGACCATCTGAAGCCGGGGAAAATCTGCCACGGCGTGCACTTTGTCGGGCAACGGGATCGCTCCTTCCGGGGAGACGTGGTGCCCCAAAAAAATCAATCTCCGTCACGCCGAACTGGCATTTCGCCGGGTTGATTATTAACCCGTGCTCCTCCAACCTCCGGAAAACCGTCCTGAGGTGGGTTTCGTGTTCATCTTCGGACGCACTGGCTACCAGGATATCGTCCAGGTAGACGAACACAAACGGGAGATCGCGCAGCACTGCATCCATCATGCGCTGGAATGTCTGTGCCACACCTTTTAACCCGAATGGCATGCGCAGGAACTTGAATAAACCGAACGGAGTTATTACCGCTGTTTTGGGTACATCCTCCGCGCGCACTGGGACTTGGTGGTAACCGCGGACCAGGGCTGTTTTGGAAAAAATGCGTGCTCCGGCAAGGTGAACGGAAAAATCCTGTATGTGGGGAATCGGGTAGCGGTCGTGTGCTGTGGCGTTGTTCAACCTGCGGAAATCACCGCACGGTCGCCACAATCCCTCAGCCTTAGGAACCATGTGTAGCGGGGATGCCCATGGGCTGTTCGAACGCCTGATGATGCCCAACCTTTCCAGGTTGGCAAACTCCTCGCGCGCTATGGCCAGTTTAGCTGCGTCCAAGCGCCGAGGTCTTGCAAAAACAGGCGGCCCGGTGGTGGTGATAAAGTGCTCCACCCCGTGTTAACGATGGCCGCCGAAAACGTCGGGACCGTGAGTGCTGGGAACTGAGTGAGCAGTGCGTGGAACTTACCGCCTGGAGCTGTGACGTTGGCTTGTGCTGTTGGCCGGGTTGCTCGAGCTATACAGGGGAGAGAGTCAAAGGACAGTGCATTAACCAGGCGCCTGTTAGCAACATCAACCAGTAAACCATGTGCACACAGAAAATCAGCCCCCAGGATATGGTAATTCAGTGCTGCTACGACAAAAGTCCACTCGTACATACGGCCGTGTAGAGATAAGATCAGTGTCCTCTCACCAAAGGTCTTAATTTCCGAGTCGTTTGCTGCCAACATCTCGGGGCCGCTAGGTCCTGCCAGCCGGTCGGCGTAGGTCGGCAGGATGAAGCTCTTCTGGGCTCCTGTGTCCTCGAGGAAACGCCTTCCCGAGCGCGCGTCCGTCATGTAGAGCAGCTTGTTCTCTTCACCGAGGGTCGCAGCTTCTACCGACCGCCGGCCTCGGCGTTTTCCCAAACGCTTGAATTGGCACGGTGGCAGTGGTAGAAACAGAGCGTGTCTCTCTGGCGCTCCTTGGCCCCCGCTGCTGCTACCGTCGGTGGCTCCTCGCCTCCTCTGGTCGTCTCGCTGGGCTCCGCCGCTGCCGCGTTGACTGTGATCGCCCTGGTGGTGAGGATGATCCGGTCTGCCTCCTGGGCTAGCACACGGTAGTCACGCGCGGCCAACAACGGCGAATTGGCCAGAACCGCTCTCACCACTGTTGGAAGGTTCCGGAGGAAAAGGTGGGCAAACAGAAAGTGCCCGTCGTCCATGCCCATTAACGCCAGCATCTTCTCCATCAGGTCGACGGCCGAACCATCTCCTAACTCGGTCCACGTCAGGAGCCTCTCCGCTCTCTCACATTCCGAGAGCGTGTAGCGCCGGGTGAGCGCAGCCTTGAGCGCCTTGTATTTGTTGCGGGCTGGCGGCTGATCGAGCAGGCTCGCTACCTGCTGAGCTGTGCGGGCGTCCAGCGCTGCGACCACATGGTAGAATCTGGTGTCATCTGCCGTTACTCCCCGGAGGGCGAACTGGGCCTCGGTGTGGTAGAACCAAGAGCGTGGGTTGTGCTGCCAGAAATTCGGTAGCTTGACTGAAACCGCACACACGTGGCTGGGGGCTCCAGTCCGGGATGGCTGCTGCGTCGCTGGGGCTTCCCGAGCGGGCCGGCTCCGGGGTTCTTGCCTCGTGTTCCATAATACGTCTTGGGTCACCAGTGTGGAGTGTGTCAAATAAGAGGCAGATCCATGGACAGACGGTTTATTACACACTTCACATCTCACAAGCACATAACAGAATGAATCATTTCCACAAGCTCTCTGCTTTTACCCCAATCACTCTTCACATTTTTCATGGCACTTCTGAACACACAGCATGACATTTACATTACACTGCATTCAACCCCCTTTGTCCTTGACTCCTTCCTGCCATCTCGCCAGGAACTCCCTGGGCATTGTTCTCCTATGCTTATTCACTGTCTCTGTCTGAGATGCTAAATAATCTGACTCCCCCAAGGTCCCATAAAACCACAGTTATTTTAGGTTTTAAAAGGGTGGGACAATCATTTTTCACATAGGGCCATGTAGGTTTGAATTTTTCTTTTTTTTTTTTTACCCTTAATAATAAACACCTTCAATTAAAAACTGCATTTGGAATTTACTTGGGTTATCTTTAATATTTAAATTTATTTGATGATCTGAAACATTTAAATGTGACAAATGTACAAAAAAATGAGAAATCAGGAAGGGGGCTAACACTTTTTCACACCACTGTACATGGTAAGTACGGGGGTGGCTGTAGTGCAGGTGTAGTGTAGCCAACTGCTAATCAGAGGGGTCAGTGGTTTGATTCCCACTGCGTCTGCATGTCGAAGTGTCCTTGAGCAAGACACTGAATCCCCAGTTGCTCCTAGTGGGTCAGGCCAGCGCCTGTTTATGGCGGCTCCGCCACCATCAGTGCGTGAATGTGTGGATAGCAGGATCTGTACAGTGCTTTGGTCATCCAGAGATAAGTAAAAAGTGCTATATAAGTGAATGCCATTTACCAGTCTCACTGGGTTGTGACAGCTTGAGACTAGTTGGAGAACAGCATTCTCGAGGGAGTTTCCAAAATGTCTCCAAACATTCTTGGAGGTTCTCATTTTCCTCTCCTGAGTCGCAGGATCTCGCAGGAATTTTGAACATGTTCAAAAAAAAATAGTGCGACAGCTTTTCTCTCAAAATAGTCTGAGTCACCGCAGGTGTCTCAAACCCATCTCAAACCCTACTCAATTTAGTGTCCATGAGTCTGAAAGTGTGAGAAAAGTTGGACAACTCTGTAGTGGGTTGGGGACCTTTGAAACTAAATTCTGACTGATTGGAGACAAGCACTTGCAGCAGTTGTGACTGATTGTAGAGGTGCAATGGCTGGCAGCAGGCGTTTATTAGACCAAATCATTGCCCAGAGACTAATACCAAGGAGCCTGTCAACCCCTTCCTTTTTGAATATCCTAGCCGGAGAGGTGAGTGTCGTTTTCAGTCTATCCATCATGTTGTTTATGTAGCTGCTTGTCACTTACTGATGTGAAAAATGTACACTCGTTATGAGTTTCTTTGTCAGCTGTAAGTGTGGGGCCCAAGCTAATTCCTGGTCTTTTTTCTTGTATCGGAGCTGGAGTGGTTATAGTATATGGTTTTACTATTGTTTCTAGTTATTGCCAGGCATGTTTATTGTATACATGTGTTTGTGTCATTTCAGGCGTGTGCTCCTGTGCAATACTCCGGTGGGAGAGAAGCTGCAGTGGGCAAGCAGTGAAAATGTTATTATTCCACTGTTTGTTGTGGTTCCCAGGCATGTGTAATTGCACACAGTGTGACAGACAATAAAATGATCACTGCAATGGAGAGACTCCCTGTCTTTATAAGGTAGAGACTGCACAACTGGCACAGCTGTCTGTTGTGTGAGTGTTGGGCAGCCATTGTGGGACTGTTGTCAGTGCCAAAAAAAAAAAAAAAAAAAAAAAAAATTATTTTGTCATGCTCATGTTGCATGAATGTCCTGCAATACTTGCATGATGTGTGTAAACACCTGGAGAACTTTGGCCAAAAACTCACTGGGAGTTTGTGCAACATTACTGCAACATTTGCGAGACGGTGCGACTCCAAGTGAAATTTGTTGCAAATTCTTGGATGCGTCTCACGTCTTTTATCTCCAACTAGTTGTGAGCCATCACAGCTCAGTGAGATACTACACATATGGTACTTAAACAGTAACAAGAAGGTACATTTTATGGTTAAAAATGAGTTGTTACTATATTACTTCAGCTGTGAATCCTGGACACCAACTTCAACCTTTGCAAAATCCATAGATGGCTGCTATACCCAAATGTTGCAGATGACCTTCAACATCAATTGGAAAGACTGCCCCATACATGAGACTCTCTATGCTGGATTACCAAGAATCTCTGACAGAATAGCAGCTAGGCATATAAACCTAGCAGGACACTGCTATAGGGACCAAGACCTCCCTGCCAACCAACTTGTCCTATGGGAACCAACTCATGGAAGGATCAACAGGGGACGGCCCCGCACAACTTTTGTGAAAACTCATGGTGGATGCCGGTGTTCACAATGGTGGAAATCTGGCAAACTGCATGAGAGACAGAGAGGACTGGAGATGTTGCATTTGAACCAGACTGGAAAGTCGGAAGTGAAGAAAGTGACGCTGTCGTTACAATAAACTCACACCATTTTACACTTTTACTTACACTTAAACTTGATGGGCTGTGCTATAAAGTGTTACCCAATAGTCTATAAAAGACCCAAACCAGGTATATTTTTATGCATCTTTAGTGAACTTGCTTTTATACTAAACTGATAGTTTCATCACTCAAATACATGAGATTCAGACTAAATTAAATACTAATGGAGCATTCGAGTACTGCTTCAGAGCATCAGGACATCTGAAATTCCAGAAGGAATAGCGCAGCTGTTCTCCGTGTGTAAGGCTGTTAATGGTGGCTTTGTCATGTCTGTGCCCTCACAATGACTCCGTGCGATTACTGCAGTATATTAACTCACCCAAATACCATGTTCACCATTACGTCTCTCACTGTGTTTTTCCCCAGTCACAGGCCATTTTCTAATGATGTCTTTGATGTTGAATGCTGTGCTCGTTTTGTTTTTTTTTTTTCCACTTAGAAGAAAAAAAAAAGCACTATGAAATGTTAGCATAGCGTGGTGTGTACTGCCCTTAAGTCAATAATGAGAACTAAGACAGGCAAGTCTTGTGTGCAGCAGTGTGTTTGCTGGTGAACTAAAACTTGTTTTGAGCACTGATATTCATCTTTGGGGCTTTTTACACCCCCACAAACTAAAATGACTTACTACAACATGAATGCACATAAGAAAAGCATGGGTTCAAATGAGGTGAGAAAAACATTAGTCCAGTACAGTCTGAAGTAAAGAGAGAAAGTACAACCAGCAACTGCATTCACTTTATTATGATATAAAGCAGACACTGATTTTAGAAATGTCTATTAATCAGTTCTCAATAACAGAAACCACAGCAAAAGTAGTATTATATCACTGAAATTCAAACAATACAGCAAAGTGATGAAAAAACCTACTGGAAAAACTCTGGAAATGCTGCTTCCCTGTATAAAAATGGAACAAAAAAAAATGCACCATCCAAACAATCCTATATACCGTCCTGCTATGGTTCACAGATCCAAAATGAGCAAGACCAAGTTTCATCCTCAACACCAAAACAGAAGGATTCCAAAGATTTGTTGGAGATCAATGCACCACCATGCTACGCAGCGCTGCGTGGCTCAAACTCACCACTCTAGCAACAGTTCCTTTCCTTTTGAAGCCCAAACACCTAACAAGCACTCTATACTTTTATAAAGATTGTGCAAGATATAAAATCTTGATTAATGTTTAAGCCCGACTAGAAGGCACATACACACAATAAGCAGTGTTGAAGGCAGTGGAATCACCTCCCTGCCAACCTCTAAGCTGCAAAAACAAAAAGCATCGATTCCTCAGTTGGGACACATGGAGTAAGCGGAGGTGTTTGGTCTCGTTGACGGTTAATGAAGTTTGGTGGCTTGCGACAGCACTGGTGGTACGGTCCAGCCATCCTTAAGCCCACTGGCTTCTCCCCGACACCGAGGAGTTGGGGCTAATTTACACGGTTTGATCAAGGGTTTGGATGTTTGAGATTCACGGATTAAAAACAAATCTGTTCAGGCACGTTGCAGAACAGAAGGGTGAAAAGAATAATAAAAATAATGCATTGCCTTTGGTTTTGCGGACATAATGAGAAAGGATGGTTAAATTACATAGAAATAGTCACCATAGTTAAGGGGCAGAGAGAGGTACAAATCATTTATCGTAAAGCAGTGACAAAGTTTAAAGTCATTGTGAACACAGATATACCCTGGCTAACCCAAAATCATGCTCAAATCTTACTAGTTGGGCCAGCACACCTAAATGAACACCTGAAATGCTCCAGTTGATTTCTACATAGTTGATAGTTTCAGTATAGCAGGTATTCTACCATTATCAAATGGTATAATGGAGAACCCCAAAGATAACACAAGCTTACTGGAAAACTGGTTAGAATACAAAAGAAAACAGCCCATTTATATTCTATTCACTCATTTTGTTCCCATGTACATGAAAGAAAAACAGGAAGAAAAAAAGCCTTTGTCCAGTTGATTCCCTCTGACTATTTCTTTTCTTCAAAGATTTATAGACACAAGGCACAATAGGAATATATCGGGTCACACGGTTAGGCCATCTATGGAAAGATATAGAACATTTACGCTTATAGGCTTTTCTCTTTATCCATTTATAAACTCATTGGTTGGACTGAATGAAGGAGTGCTGTGTGTTGGAGGGGTCAGGGGTCTAGATACTATCCATGGCTTTGAATTCGCTCAGCGCTTGCACAGGATTAACATGCTTCTTGTGAGAGGATCTCCTGACGCGGTTGGTCTGGCTGTCGTCTGGCTTCTCCCTCTTTACCAGGGGCTTCTTCTCAGGAGCTTTCATCTTCCAGGAGACGGCAGGCATGTTGAGGGACTCCATGCCTCTGTTCTTCTGGTATTTGGTTGATGCCACATAAGAGGCCTTGACAGTTGACACCACGGCGTTCATCAGGTTCTTCGCAGCCTGGATGAGAGACATGGCGCTGTCCAGCTGATTACATGGAAGAGGGGGAAACAAATGAGTAAGAAAAGGGGTCAGCCTTATACAAATTAATTTCATTCATAAACCATGCACATCCCTCTAATGTCTTCATGGGCTTTCTGAAGTGTTTGCAGAGAAGAATATAAACAACCAGCCAATTCCCTGACTGGCATACAAACACGTGTGACTAATTTTACAACATATAAAAAGGTCACACTAATTTAATCTCCACACTTAATGGCCGCAGAGACAAGGGTGACACTTGACTGAAAGTGTTGGAAGCACACACTCACTGCCTCAGAAGGGAGGAAGCAATTCATTATTCCCTCCATGCAGGAATAGCATTGCTAATTGGCACTGGTAAACAAACAGTTAAATACTTTAAGGGGGAGAATGTGGCCTGGCACAGTCAACTTTTGTTTTAAAAAGGTTAGGAAACATTTGGCCAACAAGGCTTTTAATTTCTCTTCATCCAATTTAAAAACACAAGCTGCAAATTAAAAAGCAGAGAATGACTCATTAACTAATCTCCACCCTGAGCCAATAAATGCCATTAAAGCTGGGTATTTTTATCGACGTGGTCAGCAACACAATAAATACTGTCGGAAGCAGGGGGCAGACTACTGATTTAATAAATGTTAAAGGTAGAAAATTAAAGCTTTTCTATGGACATTTTATTCTAAATGAATACACTGAATATTCCTTAACAAAAGGTTTAGTGAGGCTCAATTTCCAAACTACCTTTACTCCATGCTTTTTGCAGTTTGCACGTTTTCTTGTTCCGTTTTCCTTTTAGTGCATCCTGAGGTAAACACAAGCTGAACTTACCCCAGACACAACCAACTCTCCTCCCAGGTTCTGAACCTCAGCCTTCACTTTGCTGCAGATGTTGAGCTGGTGGCAATACAAGGCGATGCGCTGCAGGTAGGCATGCAGGTCCTGCTTACAGGAGGAGTCGGGGCACTGCAAGAGGCACACACATGCAGCCATCAGCTGACCGTGTTTGAGGAGGGAGAAAAATCCTGTCGTTCTGCGGTCTCTAAAGAAGGAATCATCTCAAACTTTATCAAGATCAGTAACAGTGTGACAGGTGAGGCAGACACCCACATCAGAGGCCGGCTCCGAGCAAAAATGAGAAGCACACACCCACAACCTGCTCGAGGACGCATCTTCACAGGGTTACGCATGGTCTAGTTCCACAGCATGCAAATTCTGCCAGGTGGCAAACGCTTCTGTCAATCAATGGGTGGTGGTGGTGAGGGTAATATTTTATAACTCTATTACTTTATGGAAATATCTTACAGCAAAAATAAGAGGAAAATGGGTCCCACTGGTACTCTAATGCAGGATTTACAGACAGTTTAAAGGTAGGTTATTAATTACCTTTATAAATTATTACCAAGCTGCTATAACAAGATAAAACTAAATAGTGACCTCAAATTTACTGCCAAATAGTGACTCTACACGTCTGTTTGTTTAGTGATTTCTCATTGGCTTCATTTTCTCCAGCTTCAAGATCGCTTATTCATGATTTTTAAGGCATTTATAACTCAAATCAACTAGTGACAAAGACAAATCCATTATTAGAGTACTCTCATTGTAAAGTGGTGCAGATAAATGTTTTAAATTTCTTTTTGGTTATTAGGCACAAAAATTCATTTAAAGCGACACTCCGGCAAAAATCAAGTTTTTTCTGTTGTTAACGTGTCTAACAAGTTTCTTGTGACTTACCAGACACATCAAGAGCAAAATGTCACCACAGTCCCAAGTCTGTTTTTCTGCTGTGAATTTCTAGATTGGCGACGCCCCCTCAAACTGGCGGATTTGGACAGACTGTTTCTAGCTACGTCAGTATTCCTGCTTAGCCTGATTGGCTAATGTTATAACCAATCAGACGGATACTCTTGGCTACCTGAGGGGAAGAGGGAGGAGTCGAGGAGCAGCAGGACTGAGGGGGGTGAAAGCATCAGTTTTTCATAGCGAAGTAGTGGAGGAGGAGGGAGTTGGGGACACGACGTGAACGTGGCTCGACAGACGGGGCGCCACGCTCAGCCAGTTTTCAGAAAAATGTTTCGCTTTTTACTTTTGACGATATAGACAAAATTTTTAACATCCAGAAGCGTCGTGAACAGACTAGCAGCCCACCCAGCAGGAGTCGCGCCGACCAATCACGTGCAAGCCCTGGTGGTTGGGGAGCGTAGCGATCAATTACATGTAAGCCCTGCAGGTTGTTAATTAGAATATTCATAGCTCCGCACATAAGTAATACTACTAATAATCCATCAGATTTATAAAGCACTTTTTCATAGACTAAGATGCTTTACAGTGGATACATTATTCAGATTCAAGTAGGTGCACAATTTAAACACTTTCCATGATATTCTAAGGCAATGAAAGTTTATGTGTATAAAATGCCACAATATACTATAATGGGCAATACATATTTGTTTTCGAGAAGGTTTTAGAGCCATGGAGTGCATCTTTAAATAAACTTATTCTGGGAAAAAAGACATTGCAATGTGTCACTGAATTCTCAGAGTGTGTGGTAAATAGAGCTGGCCAATAAATTGATCTTAGATCAAAATTTTAATGATGTGGTTTAGACAATATAAAAAGAATATTGTGAAAAATCGATTTTCCACATTCATAAGAGTAATTAAAGGACGTCAGTAACAAGCTCACATACCCCACACACGTGCATGTCAGTGAACTAATGAGAACTAACTGAAGAGAACTGTGACCAACACAGAATGGACGAAGAAAAAATAAGTCCCCTTCCCTCATTTCAGCCAAAGTTTCTGTATGAATAGGAAGTCAATCAGATCAAAAATGTAGTGGAGACAACACAAAAGGACCCCTCCCCAAAATACATGGAACCCCTTAATAGATGTGTCTGAAGACCAAAAGTGTCCAAGGTACTGATGAGTTAAAGCTTCTGTATAAATCTTAAGTGAACCCGATCAGAAACGTAAAAGCAACATGCTGTCAAACGAATGAACAAACGATCGGGTCAAAAACATTATACCCTTAGCAACTTTGCTGTATTATGGCAATATGGCAACCTCCAGCTCTAACCCCCATCCCATCCATAGAAGTTAATTTTATAGAAGTTGGTCCTTTATTAATCAGAAATGTGTGGACCATTGGTGTGGACCATCACCCACACCAACGTGAGTCGTGTGCCTAGAGCAGTTAGTGCCATCTGCAGCCAGCCACCTAACTCAACAAGGAATGACACTTTGGCCACTGAACCTGGTACATAGGTTGACCTTGGGACTAGCACCTATGGCTATACTTTTGGGGTCAAATGTCAGGGTCACCAGGCTTTCAGCTCGCCTGGTCAAAATCAAGTGGAGCTAAAGGCTTCTATCAATATATCGCCATGTTTTCTCGACTTATTTGCTATAGTTTAGAGATAAGGCTTTGTTATCGCCCAAGGTGTGAAAAAGCTGTTATAACTATGCTGGGCCAGTAGGTGACAGTGTGACTTTTTTTTACAGCACCACATGACTTCCTGTCAACTGTTGACTGCTTGCTGAAACTTCTACAATAATGGTTGACAGCCAAACCTAAACATACATTCAGCAACTACATTTATTTCTTGCCTCAACTGTTTTCAGGACCATGTTTCAAGTTTAGTTTTGAAGATACAGGAGAAAGTTTTTAATGTCCCGGCACCATCTTGGATGTGGGTACGCACACTTGAACAGTCTTCTTGAGGACACGTTGACCAATGTGGTGCAGCTCATGTGTTGTAAAGGTGACATCAGCATCATAGGCCTGTGAACGGGGTATGATTGACATATGCACAGGTATGTGCAGCTGGCCGTTATCTCTCGTGGACATGGAGGGGGAAAACGGTCTAAACAAAACGCTTCTATTATGGTTTCAAACCTTTACACTTTCACACCTTCCTACTCACAGATACAATATGCAGAGTAGGTACTATGTCTCTATTAATATTACAGACAAGCACCGAGGCATCAGCACCTGTGTTGCTTTCATTTGTCTACATTATCCAAGGCTTGGTGCACACGACATTTTCGTTTAGATCCAGAAACGTGTGTGTACACGATGTGTCCCAGGAACGGCCACACGTGCACACGGATCCACCAAAGGAGTGAAAACTGTTGTTGTAACTAACCGACAAGCAAGCAGAAGTTTTACTCAGGACTTTGGATTATAAATATAAACATCAGATTCCATCTACAAGGACTTTCTACATTAGTTTAAGTTGAAAGAATGACGGAGTCATATAAGTAAATAAAAATTAACTGTAATTGTGGGCAGTAAAAAAAAAATCTGACAGCTGGTTAGAATATTTTATAAGTCTTCAGTCCTAACTTTTACAAAAGGAAGAAAAAACAGTGATATAATGTGACGTCAGCTGGCTGAGCAGCTGCGGCAAAACTAGATTCAAAACACCGACTGCTTCACAGCAATGTTTTCATCATGCAGCAAAGGTAAGTGACATTTTAGGGATATATTTTGGTCTGTAAATCCTCCTTGGTTAGAAATTATTTTTATCTATAAGGCTGCATTCTATTGTAAAGGGGGGGACGGGGCATTATACATATACTTTTAAGAGTCCTTTTGTTTTTA
Source organism: Pholidichthys leucotaenia (assembly GCA_020510985.1). Classification (NCBI taxonomy): domain Eukaryota; kingdom Metazoa; phylum Chordata; class Actinopteri; order Cichliformes; family Pholidichthyidae; genus Pholidichthys; species Pholidichthys leucotaenia. The sequence goes on along the minus strand of CM035840.1, from coordinate 274,759,292 downwards.
CCTAATCCCAACTATAAACACATCAAGCTTAAAGTTTGACCACAGTGTTTATTTCTGTGAGAAATACAAGCTGCTTGGTGTGTAGACTGGTTGAAATCTATTGTAAATTGGGCTGAAATGTGCTGTTGCTCTTTATTTCTGTGTACAAAAGCACAATAAAATGGTGCCGAGAAAACCTCTTCACTCTTGTTTCAGACGTCTACACTTTAACACCCCTCCAAATACTGGGCATCATATGCATGGACGGCTAAACTGTGGACAAACCTGCACAGTTTGGGGTAAAAACGTTGTCGTGTGCACGATCCCTGAAAACATAATATGTGAGGAGGGAAACTAGGGCTGCAAAAGGCATGGATATACATCTCAGTTGAGTGCATTCTAGTTATCAAAAAGGTTTGGTTTAAACCAGGTTTGCCCTTTATTCCCAATAGGGTATCATGCTTGTTTGTGGAAGTAAGTATTTGAAGAAATTCCTTCTCTTCAACCAAAAATATCAATTACGAATGAAAACCAAATGGGCATTACACATTAGAGGCCATATCACCTAGCCAGAGTGCCAAGATGATTCAGGCTACAGGTTTAGTCTCAAGTCGACACATCACTTAGGAACACAAAATGGATTCCACACAAATCCACCACTGATGAAAAACTGAAAAACAAAAATGTAAAACCCACTTGACACAGCAGGGGTATGTGAAGAGCCTCACATATGCATGTCACTTAACACTGACAATCTTTTGAAATATTAGGTGCCATTATAATTAGACATGGGGAGTACCTTGGAACACCATTTCCAATCTCTTTTCTTGTTTGCTCAACAACCCTCCTGCCAGCAGAGTAATTAGGCCACAGTACTCTCCTTAGCTGCTCATCAAATGAAGGATGTAAACACTCTGATGGGGCGCTGACGCTTTACATCACATCACAAACGGTATGTCAAGAATGATCATCAGGCTGACTGTAACAGATAATCAGAAGGTGGCAGCTCTCCACATCACCAACTAAACAGATTGATGAGGGTTCAAAATCCAAAAGAAAACACTGACAAACCACAGTAGCTGCAGTTTCTTGGCTGTCTGAGGGAGGAGTCCTTTGGCAGCTCCTAACTCTGAGTTTGGACAAAGGGTGAAAGAGGGGTAATGGAAGCCAATCTTTTAATTGAAGGAATATCTGTGGGACGGAGCTAGCCAGGTCACTGCTGAGGAATCAAAGTGAGAAAGAGTGCCTGCATGTCTCCAGACAAAATGAAGAGGTATTTTGTCTACCTTTATGTGAGCAAACGACAGGAGGTAGGCACTGGAGCATTCCCCAATTTCCAACAATGGCCCTGACCACTACTTAAGTGCACTAAGCTAAAAGAAGGTGACAGAACCCTTGTTTTCTCTTCTTCATGGGCAAGGAGTTTAAACACAACTAGGACCATGATTTTTGGACACTTCAAACAGACCAGGACTTATGATGCGTCTAATCCTGCTGAGCGCATCAGTATCCCTGCTGGGAGTAGAGCGCTCTACTGAATATAGTGCACTCACTCCCAGACATACATGCATTTAAACACCATCCAAGCCAGCAAGATTGTACTCATTTATTCAGAGTGTAAAGGCACACGAACACCACCAAGGAATGCTTCCACCACACTCACAAACCCCAGATATTTATAAATCCACCACGCAAAGAGAGCCAGAAGAATTCTCTACCTTCCTGATTATTATATAGAGATCCCATCACAATTTTAATAAAATTACCCGCAACGTTTCCATCATTATAATGCACTGCTGATTAATAAAAAGATGGGGAACATCCAGACAGCTGAGATGTAAGAGTTGACATTCAATTAAAGAAAGGTGTGGAAGAGGAAGAGCAGAAAGTGAGCTGGAGGGGATGATGATCATTCAGGAGAGGACTAATGCATGGCTGTAAGGCCACAGAAAGAGAGAGAGAGAGAGAGAGAGAGAGAGAGAGAGAGAGAGAGAGAGAGAGAGAGAGAGAGAGAGAGAGAGAGAGAGAGAGAGAGTGTGTGTGTGTGTGTGTGTGTGTGTGTGTGTGTGTGTGTGTGTGTGTGTGTGGGTGGGTGGGTGTGTGGGTGGGTGGGTGGGTGGGTGGGTGGGTGGGTGTGGGTGTGGGTGTGTGTGTGGCGGTGGTGGTGGTGGTTAAACAAAAAAAATGGAAAGAACTGGATAAAAATAAGTAGGAGGAAAAATGGGGATGAAGAGTGAGCCAGAGGGGGAATGAAGTGGAGGGGTAAAAAAAGAGGGGGAGAAATCCAACTGGGGAAAGGAAACATAGATGGAAGGATTCAACTGTAGTTGGGAGGGGCATTTAAGTCAGGCACAGAAAGAGAGAGACATGCAACGGCAAAGACCTGAGATGAGGCTGAATGCAGTAGCCATGCTAATGAAGGCTTGGGGAAGCATTCAGACGGCTGGGAGCAGAGCACTGTGAAAGCATCACTTGTGCTCGTGCTCAGCTCAGCTGCTGGCTTCACTTAGCACTCAGGAAACTCTGCAAGGCTGCCCTCACTGTGACATGTGAATGCATGAGTTGCACAGGGAAGAGACAAGAACACCTTGAATTGTTTTGGCAATGCAAATAGAAACCCTATGTATGATTAATGTGGCAGTCATGGTTTTGGTGATTACTCCAGAGAGAAAGCACCTCACCTACCAACTCCACTCTGTTACAGCAACATTTCTAGAATCCAGGTGTGCTGACAGGTAAGTCGTATTCACCAGAGACGCATTTGAGGTTTTTGCTTTTATACAAAAATGGTATAAATAATTTAGGTGTATTTGTTCCCTCGTGCGTTACTGTATCTGCAGGTTGTGCAAACACCATTACTCAACAGTCAGGTTGAAAATCTGCACCATTATTTAAACAGTTCTTTTCCATTTCACTCAAAATCTGCTCTTGCGTGAAAAGGGACTCACTGACTAAGTATTAGAACACACCATCAAGTTTCTTTGTCTTGTCTGAGTTGCTGCTATAAAATGTCCTTCAAGAGTTTTCATGTAGACTTTTGAGATCAAACCATTTCATCTGATTAAAGTTCATCAACTTTGATCAGATGATTTCAGATCACAGTGCTAACAACAAAAATCTGTGTTTTAGCTTTTTTTTTTTAATCAGTTGAGAGACCACTAAAATGGAACAGACTGACAACAGGATGTTTACCAAAAATATCAAGTGTTGAGTAACAAAGTATATCATAAGTTTTCAGGATAGTCAAGTCCCTTCCACTGAATTTTAGTGAACAGACACAGGACAAACAAATCCTGGCAGGGAGAGGCAGAGGCAATACCCCTCCTTGATATTTACTTATGGTGCAGGAATTCTAACGTGAAGCCATCAGCAGCCTGTGGAGATGTGCCATGTTGCTGTAAAATGTATACCCTCTGCACTGTTCCACTGGGGTTTTTATGGGGTTTTTTTCTCCTTTAAAGACTGAAAATGGTGTTTGTAGGTTTTAACTGTCTGAAAATGTGGCTATTGGTCACAAAATTATCAAAAACATTTCAAAATTGTCTATTCTCTTAAACATACCCACCCACACACACCCGTTATCTCATTTTTCTCTCCCAGAAATGCCAAAAATGTTTTTGACTCTTCCCGGTAAATCGTCTCCGTCAAGATTTGACAAACCAACCCACCGCCATCCTTGAGACCCGCCCACTGCTCTGTTACTGGCCCGCCTAGCTGCCTGTCTTGTAGATGGAAGGGGTGCTAAAGGTAGCCTATTAGCCCCCGAGCTAACACAGTCACCAGGAGGTTCACACCAAGCATGGCTTATATTATTTTCTTCAGCTCTCAGTCAGACTGATAGCTATCCCTGTTACCACCTTGTTCAACAGTCCACAATGTACCTCGCGTCACTTCGGCCCATCTACCAATAATTTCGCCATGATTTCACAGCAAATCACCAGCACCAGCGTGTCTGTCGCTGCAAATGACCTGGCCTGGGACCCGAGGCTGCTGGCTCTCACAACCAGATCCCCCACTGTCCTCTGTGGCTCCCCACAACTCTGCTCCACTGTTGAGAGCAGCATATGGGAGCCGTCTCATGACGGTGTCCCCCCCAGCTGGCTGTGGGAGTGGAGCAGAGTCCTGCAGAGCAGGACACTGCTCTTTGAGATCCTGTGGCTTGGCAGCTCGGCAAGCTTTGCCTTGGCCACCAGCCTTAGGTCCCAGGCCAGGTCGGTTGCAGCGATCGGGAGGGTCACGCAATGCTAGCAATTTCTTGTGGATGACAGCAAAATTATTGGGAGATGGACTGGAGTGACGATACACCATAACTGCAGATCAGTGAACCAGCGTCGCTCATCTGAGCTAGAAGGAGGCTAAAAGCTAAAGGCGAGAAGCTAGCTAGCTAATGACTAACTGATGTAAGAGGGAGGGCGGAGATGAACAGGTGAAGGATGTTTCTTAAAGTGACAGGCTTTAAATCAGAGTGTTTCAAGAAAACCAGGAAAAATATCAAACAAATTTGCTTCAATAATTAAAAAATAAAGAAAATGTGAACAAAATATGCCAAACACTTCATCAAGACATGTCAGCTGTAAAATGTAGAAAAAGTGCAGTCAATGACCCCTTTTAACTTCCTGGGTGACATGTTGCGTCATCCTTTAACTGTGGCTCACCAATTCTAAAGTTAACGTTTCAGCCAAGTATTTTATTTTGCTTCCCCCCTTCAGGTGTGGAGATGCAGGGAAAATGTGTGATGTGGGCCATATTGTTTTTACACCAAGTCCTTCAATTGAAGAGAGCTTTGACTGGGTGTTTTAGTGGATATTCACAACTTAACTGAACGAGCCCTCCCAAAAAACAAACAAACAAACAAACAAACAAACGCACACAAAAACCAAAAAGGCTTTGGTCATGACTGTGTGGCTGGATATGTGGTCGAGGGTTTTGGACATTTAACTATGCCAATCATGAACAAGGACATTCAAACAAACAAGCCAGAGGGCACTTGTATCTGTCATGACAATGCAAAACTGCCACGGGGTTGCAGAAATGCAGAGATTCATGAGAGATTCAGATTGCTCCTGGACATGGGAGAAAAACAGTACGACGACTAAAATTTCTGGGAAACAAAACAGAACAAACCATTCTCTTTCTTAAGGCAAGAAGTGAGAGACTAGATATAGCTGCACAGTGACAGCTATATACTTAAAGAGTCTTCTGGATAAATACATGGCAGCATTAAATGTGGCAAACCCAACACTGAAAGAGTACACAACAACTAAAACTATTATATAACCCCAAAAAAGACAGCTTGGAAAGCACTGAGAAAAGTGAATTCCTAAAGATTCTGCATTAAGAAATTTAAACCAGATAGTCAATGTTGCAGTAGCTCATTTCAGCCTGATGAACTGTTACGCCCCTGTCTCGGGGAAAGGGAGCGGACCATAAACAGAATGGGAAAAACCCCAGTCCTGGTCCCCAAAAACCAAAGCTGGAGATTAATAACAAGTTGTGTGCTTTATTTACATGTGAATTATTTACAGACCAGTGAGCATGTCTCCGGGGTGAACCAAGGACAAAATAAACAAAACTCCACCTATCTTTGTCCAGATTAGTGCTACCTATCCTATATGAAACCAAAAAGAACAAAAAGCCTGTCCTACACCGGACTTGCTACACTAACAAAAACAGGAGAAAAACGGACACAGAAATAGGAAGCTCCCCCCCCCCCCCCCCTCTGCTCTGTGGATATATACAAGGATGTGGTCCTGCCAATTTATATACACGCGTATCTACAAGTCCTTTGGAAGAAAGGTCACAGAGTGACTAACAATGAATTAATCAAACTATAACTAACAACAAATTAATCCAGCTAAGCCAAAGCACACTGTTTTGGAGACCGAAACAAGATGCTGCTGCTGTCAGGCTGCCGACTGTCACCCGGTCCAGCCGGAGATTTTAAACTGGTGTCGCTGTGAGTTTCAGCCAATCCCCAGTGACTTCTGCTCAGCTGTGGCATGCTGCGCTGGCAGATCCACTATGAAGATGATGACTCACTGCAGCAGAAAAACACCAAACAGAACACAGAAAAAAAACACAAAGTAACAGCCAGGGCCCTAACAATACTAAAAATACTTAACACTGACATAGCACATGCTCGTACCTTGTGATACTGACCCTGACCTTGAGGAAACGTGGATGCAGATCAAGGATCATTGCACTTGAGTTTGGTGAGCATCTGGGCAACTGCCGACGAGTAGTATTGATTTTTGCAAATTGTGGACAGACTACAGACTGACGGATGGACAGACAGCACCGTGCCTTCACTGGCGTGAGCATATACAGTATTTCTTCTGAGGGAGACCGTCAGTAAATATAAATGTAATGTTGACCTGCTGTGAGCCTCACAACCATCATGTATTGCTACCCCCCCTTACTTTTTTTGTCTGGAGAGACAACATACAGATGCTGTTCCTTTGTACACTTTACACTTCCAAAATCAAAGAAAAGGTGTGACACCACAATGGAACCTCTTAGTCTGAAGCCTTTTCCATTTGCAAAACATAGAGGAAGATCAATTTATGAAGCCTGTGTTTTCTTAGGCTGCATTCAGACCAGGATAGTCTGGGGGTCTTGGTTCAACTGGGGGGGGGGGGGGGGGGGGGAGAGGATGCTGGGAATTTTCACACCTTGGTTTGGTTTGCATTCACACTGCAGTGGACCAAACTGCCTGGACAACGTCACGCAGCTACAACAACTGCTCGTTTGGGTTGCTGTAGCCGAAGCCACCACTGACCAAGAAGAAAAAGTCTCTGCGAAGAAGAAAAATCAGGCTCATCAATTAGCCAGGACCGAAAAAGGAAATCCAATCCCTTCAGCCGGGCTGTTTGTCCGCCACAAAAAAGACATTTTTTAACTTTTCTCCTCGCTTTCACTGGTAAAAGTATTTCTCAGATTTGTGCAGTTATCTTTATTGTTATTTCTACCCAAAATGCACTAAACGTCACTTCCTCTTCTCAGACCACGTGCTGCTATGGTTACACAAATGCCAAGGGGCACTTACGCCCTTTGGTCCGCTGGATAGTCCGTTTGGATTCACACTGCAAGTGGAGCGCACCAGACTTTGTTTGCAAGAGAACCAAGACCCCCATTTTCAGGGGGTCCAGACTTCGCTTGTTTGGTGAGCACCAGAGTTCCAGTGCACGTTCAGATGGCACCAAACGAACCAAACTATCCACGGAAGCCAGTGTTTGGTCCTTTGGTCCAGACCAGTGGCCATCTGAATGCACCCTTAGCACAACATGGTTAACTATGAAGAAGGGATGCACAATATTAGATTTTTTACTGATAACTGATATGCCAACATTATGAAAACAGTTTTTGCCGATGCTGATTTTGGTATATGCACATATTTTTCACACCTATTTACATCTCCTTTGTCTTATAGTGACGACTAACTGGCCTATAAAGACACATCCCCCAACGAAAATAAGACAACTACCCCACCAGCATAGAAGATCAGGTTTTACTAGCCTATTTTATTGATATTTTATGCTACTTTGGAAACTTTTTATCATGAATATATTAAACCTGGGCTGCTTTTAGGAGCCCTACTCACCTCACCTTGACCCGCTTTGTAGGGTTTTCCATTAGTACCTGGTACCTCGTACCAGGTACTTTTTCAGACAGACTTCTGTGAGGTTCCAAGTGTGCTGAGTTGAGCTGAAAATGTGACGTCAAAAGACTGCGGGCCACTGACTGGTCAGGGCGTAACGTCATGAGAGCGACGTGTTCACCAGAATCTTCACCTGCCATTCTTCACCCGCGAGAGCGTGATCGAGTAATGATGACAGAAATGACTTTGCAGAAATCAACACCGTGGTCCAACGAGGAGGTCTCCTGGCTGTAATCCTAACAGTTATATTTCTATTTAAATATTAACTTGTGCCGATGCCCGTAAATAATTTTAAATGCTTAATGGGCCGGTAGTGATAACATGCTGATATTGTCGTGTATCCCTACTATCCAGCTCATACTTTTGATTTTGTCAGTCTGCTACTTATTTTTATGCGGTTCAAGACTAAAAATAAATCTGCCAAAGGCTACCAATATCAGCCACAATTCATTTCAAACTAAATGATGATGGCAAGATCTCCTCACTGTGTAAAAAGACGCTCCATATTTGGATGGGGCAAACTCAATCACAATGGCACTTGGGAATGTTAATGTGACATTGAAGCAGACAGTAGAAAATCATGCTGGGAGCAAGCCAAAGAAGCGACGTTGAGGTAACCACAGGGACCAATTAAATGGCCCTCATCAATTTTTAATGCTCATGCTGCACCTGTCAGTCAGACATTTTACTGCCGTACTTGTAAGTAAACCTGATAATGACGCAGCCTCCACAAAGTACGCATGTACAAAGCGGCATATTAAAACATCCACACTGAACTGTTTTGACATTTAGTAATTTTTTCAAAGTGTTTAAAAACATATTGCAATAACTACACTGTATTTTTGTTTATGAAACTTTTTTACACACAGGTAATTTATGCACACCTGTCAACATGGAGTGCATTAGTTTTGCTCTTTATCAAATTCTCAACCATACATTCAGATTTAACTGTAGACAAAAAAATGAAAAGAAGAAGAAATAAAAGCAATTTACTAAGGGCTGACCCTTCAACTGCTGAGCTGAGAATTTGTGGACTCTTTGGGTAATTTTATGTCTCAGCTGCAGCAGGTAATTTACAATCCTGTCTGCTGTAAAGCGTCTGGGCCAGAGCTGGGATTAGACTGTGACCAGCAACAGAGCCAATGGATCACCATAAATCTCTACTGATTGAATGCAAATTGGAAAAAAACACTATGCATGTCAGTATACATCACGAGAATAAAGCTTAAACAAAACACACACACACACAACACGTACATGCCCAATCTCTGAATATGCAAGCCTTTTTATGTGCATGTGTTTGTATGCGTACATGCAACTGTTGATGCATTGAAGGGGGCAAGCAGCACAAATTTATGGACTACATAGTAGCTAACACATTTGCATTATAAATCTCAATTACACAGCATTATTTGTTTATCAGCCCACTGAGATGGAATTCTCATAAGGTGCCCTGCAGAGGAGGGTCATAAATTCTTAATAAACTGCAGTGCAGACCTTTGTATGGCAATGACCTAAATCCCACATCTGATCTCTGCGCTACACTTCTTTAAAATGTAATAAGGCTCTGTCACACATATTCAACAGCTTTTCTGAAACTTCACAGCAAATTACGTTCACCTGCACGTTTCCGGAAAACACGTTATTCATGTAGCAAAACACACCATGACTGAGTCTTGCAAAGAAATAAGTGGGGTGAGATGCGGCGTTATCAGTCTGGGACCATCTGCCAACGTGTTTTATATGAGGAGCAAACCCTCACAAGCCCCGCAGGCCAGAGGCACAGAGCGCAAGTGATTAATATGCCTAGGTTAATGAGCAGTCCCAGCAATGCCTTTGCTCCTCTGATTCTGGCAGTATGCGAGCATCCTGGTAGTGATTCACTTAACTATTGCTGCTGGTTTGCATAGACCATCCTGAAGTGCCATTCCTTTGCTGCTAGTGGGCCTGTGGCATCTCCTGCTTTGTAAGAGAAATGGCCCTAAAAATAAACCGTCTGCGTAAATAAATTTCAAAAAACTGCCACCTGGCAATTATGCTGCTAATTAAAAGGCGAAGCACTCTTAATGGATTCATATCTCAGGAGAGATGTACCTGGCTCCACACAAATGTACAGCCTCAACTTTCTAGCTCTACCATTTCTCTGTCACTTGCCTCCCCTCTATCTCACGTCCATCCCAAGGAGCTCTGGCCGATGTGTTACGGGTGAATGTCGCCTGATCAGCTAGTGTTTTTGGGCTCTGCTGAGAGAGAGAGGGGCTAAGAGGGACAGCTGGATGGGTTCAGAGGCTGAAAGGGCCCTTACTCTTGGCAAAGGCTTCTGTTTCAACAGCCAAAGCTACTCATTTATTCATACTTTGAGTGCTTCAAATCCCCAAATCTTTTCCTAGAGTATACACAAAAACCTCATGTATAAAGATATACAAATCAGTGCCTTTACAGTAGTTAAACACGTCTGTGCAAAACGGTTACCCTAATACAACACGTCCGCACACGTGCCAGAGGTGGAGGGCTGTCAACAGACGTGCACGTATGCAGGCACACTGACAGACACGGACCTGCACATTTACCCATCTGTTTTCTTTAGGGGATAACATGTTTTCATTAAAGTGAATGAGCATCTTCACAAGCAGTGGTTAGGCATAGAAAAGTCACTTTCCAGAGAGGTTTATTTCCAATTCAGATGTTTCTAATGTAATTAGGTCAGCATAAGTAAGACTGCTGTTTTTAAGAGACATGTATAAATAATAAAGGACTTAAAATTGTCATGTGTAGGGGTTAAAGAGGCCAGCAGCTAAAGTCATACAGCAAAGAACCTTCTGGTTATCTCTGTACAAATTTGTTGAGAAGCACTTAATAGATTTTTTTTTTTTTTTAAATGTGATATAAAAATAAAATGTTAAAATGTCCACATTCTCAGTTAAACTACAGTGGTGTGAAAGAGTGTTTGCCCCCTTCCTCATTTCTCATTTTTTTTTTGTGTTTGTCACACTTAAATCTTTCAGATCATCAAACAAATTTAAATATTAGACAAAGATAACACAAGTAAACACAAAATGCAGCTTTTAAATGAAGGGGTTTATTATTAAGGGTAAAAAAAAAAAAATCCAAACCTACACGGCCCTGTGTGAAAAAGTTATTGCCCCCCATTAAAACATAAATTAACTGTGGTTTATCACATCTTTGGAAAACTGAGTTCAATTTCTCTGGCCACACCCAGGCCTGATTACTGCCACATCTGTTCTCAATCAAGAAATCACTTAAATAGGACCTGCCTAACAAAGTCAAGTAGACCAAAAGACCCTCAAAAGCTAGACATCATGCTGTGATTCAAAGAAATTCAGGAACAAATGAGAAACAAAGTAATTGAGAGCTATCCATCTGGAAAAGGTTATAAAGCCATTTCTAAAGCTTTCGAACTCCAGTGAACCACAGTGACAGACATTGTCCACAAATGGCGAAAACATGAAACAGTGGTGAACCTTCCCAGGAGTGGCCGGCTGACCAAAATTATCCCAACAGCACAGCGACGACTCATCCAGGAGGTCACAAAAGACCCCACGACAACATCCAAAGAACTGCAGGCCTCACTTGCCTCAGTTAAGGTCAGTGTTCATGACTCCACCATAAGAAAGAGACTGGGCAAAAATGGCCTGCATGGCAGAGTTCCAAGACGAAAACCACTGCTCAGCAAAAAGAGCATCAAGGCTCGTCTCAGTTTTGCCAGAAAACATCTTGATGACCCCCAAGACTTTTGGGAAAATACTCTGTGGACTGATGAGACAAAAGTTGAACTTTTTGGAAGGTGTGTCTACAATTACATCCGGCGTAAACGTAACGGCATTTCAGAAAAGGAACATCATACCAACAGTAAAATATGGTGGTGGTAGTGTGATGGTCTGGGGCTGTTTTGCTGCTTCAGCACCTGGAAGACTTGCTGTGGTAAATGGAACCATGAATTCTGTTGTCTAACAAAAAATCCTGAAGGAGAATGTCCAGCCACCTGTTTGTGACCTCAAGCTGAAGCGCACTTGGGTTCTGCAGCAGGACAATAATCCAAAACACACCAGCGAGTCCACCTCTGAATGACTTAAGAAAAACAAAATGAAGACCCTGGAGTGGCCTAGTCGAAGTCCTGACCTGAATTTGATTGAGATGCTGTGGCATGACCTTAAAAAGGCGGTTCATGCTCGAAAACCCTCCAATGTGGCTAAATTACAACAATTCTGTAAAGATGAGCAAGTCAAAATTCCTCCACAGCGCCATAAAAGACTCATTGCCAGTTACTGCAACTGCTTGATTGCAGTTGTTTCTGCTAAGGGTGGCCCAACCAGTTATTAGGTTTAGGGGGCAATCACTTTTTCACACAGGGCCATGTAGGTTTGGATTTTTTTCCCCTTAATAATAAACACCCTTCAATTAAAAACTGCATTCTGTGTTTACTTGTGTTATCTTTGTCTAATATTTAAATTTGTTTGGTGATCTGAAACATTTAAGTGTGACAAACATACAAAAAAAAAAAAAAAGAGAGAAATCAGGAAGGGGGCAAACACTTTTTCACACCACTGTATGTGAGAGACACTGATAAAGCCAGCCAATGTCAATCTCTAGGACAGCATGTTAAGACCCGTCATCCCTTCCTTGGCAACTGTGTTTTCTTTGATACAAAAAGAAGAAACCCACAAAAGATACATCTCAACCACCAAAAGCAACCAGTCTTAACAGCGGAAGGTCTCAAACTGACAAGTATGCCAACCATCACAGCTAAAGCTCTCTATGCTTTAACTACAAAATGTAAACATATGGCAGACACAGCAGCAATCATTTTCAGCCAAGGAGATGACACATAAATAAGTTGGGGATAAATTATGCAGCGTCTCCCTCAAGAGCACCACAGTGCAAGTATTTAAGTGAAATACGAGGCCATGGATAATTGAATGCGTGTTTCCTATGTCAAGGACCATAGTCTCTAAGGGTAAGGAATAGATGGAGGGAGATGATTTAACTGGAAGCTGGAGAAAAATATAAGAATGAATGTGTTTGATCCTAAAACAAACTGGGAAAGACTGGTATGTGGTGCCTCATGATAACCCAAATCTTCACAGTTGTTAACATCTAGAAGGTTTCAAAGTGCAATATTGATAGTTAGATCTTCCTTTAAACTGCCAATCAAGAACAGAGAAAATCAAACAAAAAAGGCATGTGGACAAGAATAAAGCTATGTACTCGGCTGTTTGATATCGTTTTGAACATGTAGCTTCGAGAATAATCCAAAAGAAATCATTTCTTTGACTCAGGTCTTAAAATGCACTTTCTCATAGCGCTGTGCATAGTGCATCATTTCATAACAAATGAAGAGGATACCACAAAGGTGTTGAAGAACATTTTGTGACAGTGGTTTAGTGTGAGTGCCAGTTTCAGAATCGGGGTAATTAAAAAAAAAAATAGCTGAACGTTCTTACTAAGTACAATGTAAATGTTTCTGAATGAAAACGAGGTGAGTCAATATTAAGTGGGACACTATCTAATCCCACCACTGGTAGGAGGACAATCAACTCAAAAACACAACTCGACAACACTGTCGTTATAGATCTTGCACCGTTTACAGCAGGACTTGTGCTTCTGATTTTTATCATAGGAATCCCAGGTAAGATCTGGTTTCTGCTCAACATTCAGACATCGTTCAATGGTGACTGATGACAGGAGTGGGAATTATAACACCCAAAACAGCTTAACTGAGTGGTTCACAAAGCTTTGTGCAGGATAACCCACATATCCCACACATCTCCATATCCGTCCAACTATCCAACTGTTCATGTCAAAAACATATACAGGTAAAAAAAAAAAAAAAAAAAAAAAAATAGAACCCCTCATAATATTTATGTCATAACTGAACTTGCCCAAGGTACCTTTGAGTTTGAGTGTCTGTATAAATTTGAAGTTAAACTGATTAGATATGTAGAAGCTGTACTGGTGACAACAGAAAATGTCAAATAGACAACGGTTGAACAACATTATACCCTCCGCAGCTTTGTTGTGGGAGTATAACAAAAAACCAGTAAAGTGACACATCACCTGCAAAGTGGAATGATTAAAAGTGACATGCACCATTTATCATTTTTTTTACTGGGTAACAGCAGTGTTTGCATTTAACATATTTTCTTCAAATTGCCTCTGCACAAACAAGGCTTTAGAATTTACTTTGGGAACCACTGGCTTAATTCACATCTGAATTCATAACATCCTTTAGATTTTTCACTTCACATGTTCAACATTCGCAGACCACCCTTTACCATTACTTGGCCTTTGTGCAATTACCTTTATCATTTTTGGGCCCTGCAAATGTTAATAATACATTGCTACAATGTGAATTATAAATCGGTGTCAAGGATGTAATCTATATCGACCCATCAGCAATGAAAGCTTTATTTGACTTACGTTGTCAGCGATGGTGCGTCCCAGCTTGTCCATTCTTGATCCTGCCTCAGCAATTTTCTTGGCAGCACTGATGACATCAGATGTATTCTTCAGCGGACCCTTACCCCTGGGGAGAAAAATGTGGAAAGATCAGTCACCATTTTTGATCTACTGCAGACTCATATATTGATATGCAGTATTGCGGGAGCTGTTTGCCCTAGGACGGCCGTTCTTCGGTCAGAGGTATGAACACATGGCAAAATCGCAGGAACAGTTCAGAGAAACGGCAGAGAAATTAAAATGTCTACTACTCCACAGAAAAATCTGAGCTAGACAAGTGTCAATGTTCAGTGAGAACTGGGAATGTTTTCAAGCCTCTTTAACACAGATGGGTAGATTTTACCCCCAATTTGCTCTTAAAAATGGACTTTAGTGTTACACCTCACACATAATCAAGCAGCCATGATTTTACTGTTCTCGGTGGTGCCATATACTCGTTATTGCTACAAAAACTTATTTGGGATCCTCTACTCAATCAGCACTGAAAAGTTTATAACAGGTTTCTGCTGAACAGGTTTAAAGTAGGAAAGCAGAGCAATACCAGATTGTCTGAAAATTGTCTAATAAAACACACACATGCATGCCTGGACATTTTCATTGTATTTGGGACAAAGGAGGAAACTACAAATCCAGAGAAAAAACAATAATAATCCAACTGTATTCTGAGGGTCTGGCCATTACTCAAGCATTACACATCTTAAACCAAACAAAGTCCATCCTAACGCAGGTCAGTCCAACCCTGACCTGACCCACTGTAGAGCCTGTCAGCCATTTGCCATGTTTCTGCTCCCTCAAGGGACTCTGGGACACATTTGGCAAGAGGCACAAATTGGATTCAAAGCTGCTCTCTCCAGGCTAAAAAAAATGAGCCATCCAACCCAGAACAGATGGAATTTTGTGTTCTGTTCTCTCGCTTCCTCTCCCCTCCCATCTCCCAGCCTTCCCTTTTGCCTGCTCTCCCTGTGCTGCTCTGATGTAAAGCAAACCGGGGTCCTAGTGGAAAAGGCCACGCGTCAGCGCACATACTGGAAGCTCTCTGGAGACGAGGAAACCCCTGGAGACAGAGCTAGAGCCATTGTGACTTTTGAAAAATATTGTGCTCACAAAAAAGGCAACATAGTGGTGCAGCTAAAAGAACAAGAAATCAATGAATAAATACAGTAAGTACTGTTTTACACCCAACCAATGATATCCTTCCTCTAGCTGTGTTTGCTTTATTTATGAGAAATACCTATCTAAATTACACACATTCCACTGCTATACTGCATACCATTACATGTTCCAACATCCTGCACAATATTCTTCAATACAAGTACAGCACATACTCTGACAGCTTATAATTTAACTGCCCCTTATGTACAGGCGTATCTCATTAAATTAGAATGTCATTGAAAAGTTAATTTATTTCAGTAACACAATTCAAAACATGAAACTCATTATGCAGATTCATTACACAGAGTGATATATTTCAAGTGTTTAATTCTTTTAATTTTGATGGTTATGGTTTACAGCTCATAGAACCCCAAAATTCAGTTTCTCAAAAAATTAGAAGATTACATAAAATTATTTTTTTTAAAATTGATTTTTAATAGAAATGTTGGCTGACTGAAAAGTATATCCACGTACGCACTCAATACTTGCTCGGGGCAAGTTAAGCCTGTTTTCCACTAGCCCAGCACACCTCGGTACGGCTCGATTCACTTCAGTACGGCTCGGAATGCTTCTGTCTCCATTAGCACAGTGTTGCGGGGCAGCAGCAGATTCTCAGCGAGGCGGGGCCACACGTGATGTTATGCACCAGACTGAGTCCTTATTTACACGAGACAAAAAATGGAGGATCCAAGGATTATTGCCTTGCTCGCTCTGTGGTTTTATCTCACAATTAATTTTATCTCATAACTAAGCTGCAACAACACAAGTCACTTTTGTTTTGAATTAACTGCCAAATGACCTAGAAATAATGAGCTGAAACTTGTTTTTATTCGTATTAAATAATGAGACGGTGGCACACTGTCCAACACCACATCCTAGGGCATTTTGGATGTACTGAATTAAAAAAATTCATGTTTTTCACCTTCAGGTCAACATTTGGAACAACAAGTATTATTATTTTCCGTTTAGATGATGCTACACTCCTTCTAAAGTATTGTAAATCTCTGAATTTGGAATGCCGATAGAACATTCAATTTACATATACTTGTACCTTTGACTTGGTGCTAATTTTTTATGATATTTCAATAAAAAGAACAGAAAGCTTACAAAAAGATTTCTTTTTTGGTCTAGTTAAAAATTACATTACCTTTACAATGGTTGACCCTCAGCATCATTTTGATCAGACTAGGCAATGGAATTTCTATGTAATTATACTGTTTTATAATTCAGTGTTATAACAGACAAACCACACTTTCCAAAACAATTTCATTTTATTATATACAAAATATTAAAATAAAAAAAAACTTTGCAACACAACATGAAGGTTAATCGACATTTTATACATGCCGACCACTGAGTGCTGAGGCTCGGTAGAATTAATCTGTCTCTGCCAGCTGTGGGTCAGGAAGGCTCGGTTGAATAATCCGTGCGGGCTGTCGCGGCGGACGCGTGGGATGATTCTACAAGGAAAATGCACACAATAAAATACAGCACGAAAGAGCAAGATATACAGAAAAGACAATAGTTTTTAACAAGATTACATAAGCTTATTTCAGCGTATTGTTCACATGAATAATTAAAATAAAAGCTTTAGTCCGCAGTGTGCTGCAATAAAGCAGCGATCCATCCACAAATGAACAGCTTTTTTATTGCATAAATAAACTGAGCGTCTTACCGAATATATTTGCGAAAAAACGCACAATAAAAAAAAAAATTAAAACTCACCGTTAAAGGACTCCGATGTCGAGACCTCCCGGTATATTTTTTCATTCCGGGTGGCTCCATCTAACTCGCGCTGAATACGTTCGTCTGACAATGCAGTCAGCAGACACTGCACCTCCTTATTGGTCCATGGAACACCCTTATTACGCGAAGCCATTTTTGATAGAAAATAAATGAAAATAGCACAGCAATACACTGAAAAGGAACCGCCAACAGTGGTTGCGTGCTGAGTAAAGGCGGTCGTGAAGATTCTTTTTTTTTCTTTTTTTTTTCAAAAACTTTATTGAGAAGGTCGTGAAGATTTGGTAGATGAGGAGGAGGAGAGGGGCGGTTACAACCTGACCAATCAGCACCGGTTACGACCTGACCAATCAGCGGCGACCAGTCTGTTAACGTCACAACACGGCACAGCTCAGCACTGCTGTACCCTGCCCTGCAGCGGGGCTGAGAATCGCGGCTGTTAAACCGTGTTGGGGCTTGTGGAAAAGCGTACAAAGCGTGCTGAGCCGTCCCGTGTCGCGCTAAAGCGTGCTAGTGGAAAAGGCCCTTTAGTGCATCAGTGTGGCGTAGCATGGAGGTGATCAGCCTGTGGCACTGCTGAGGTCCAGGTTGCTTTGATAGCAGCCTTCAGCTCGTCTGCATTGTTGGGTCTGGTGTCTCTCAGCTTCCTCTTGACAATACTCCATAGATTCTCTATGGGGTTTAGGTCAGGAGAGTTTACTGGTCAAAAAAAAAAAACAAAAAACAAAACAAAACACAGAGATACCATAGTCATTATTAATCCAGGTGTTGGTACTTTTGACAATGTAGGCAGATGCCATGTCCTGCAGGAAAATGAAATTACCATCTCCATAAAGCTTGTCAGCAGAGGGAAGCATGAAGTGCTCTAAAATTTCTTGGTAGATAGCTGCGCTGACTTTGGACTTGATAGAACACAGTGGACCAACACCAGCACATGACCTCTTTTCAGATTAAACTAAATTGTGTATCTGAAAATCAATGTCCCAGAGTCTGGTGGAAGAGTGGAATGGCACAGAATCCAAGCTGGTTGAGGGCCAGTATGAAGTTTCCACAGTTGGTGATTTGGGGAGCCATGTCATCTGCTGGTGTTGGTCCACTGTGTGTTATCAAGTCCAAAGTCAGTGCAGCATGGTATCACTGTGCTTGACTGGTCAGCAAACTCTCCTGACCTAAACTCAAAAGAGAATCTATGGGGTATTGTCAAGTGGAAGATGAGAGATTAGATCCAACAATGTAGATGAGCTGAATGCTGCTATCAAAGCAACCTGGGCTTCCGTAACACCTCAGCAGAGCCACAGGCTGATTGCCTCAACATTTCTATTAAAAATCAATTTTTTAAAAAATTAATTGTATGTAATATTCAAATTTTTGAAAAACTCAATTTTGGATTGTCATTAGCTATAAGCCATAATCATCAAAATTAAAAGAAATAAACATCTGAAATAGATCACTATGTGTGTGTAATGAATCAATATACAAGTTTCATTTTTTTGAACTGAATTACTAAAATCAATCGACTTGGATGACTTTCTAATTTAGCGAGATGCACCTGTACATAGCTTCCACATCTACTTACTGCATTTTTATGTATATAAAAATGTAAGTACAGGGCCTTATCCTTATCCCTTCAATCTTCCTCCTCCAGACATACTGCCGATCCATAGGCCCAAAAAGTTCCAGTTTTGCATCATCGCTCCACAGAACAGAATCCCCAAACCTCCGACTTATTTATAGTTTTGAGCAAACTGGAGAAGACTTTTCTTGTGCCTTTGGGTCAGTAGTGGTGTACATCTTGGAGTTCGGACATAGAGCCCTTCAGTGCTAACCATGCGCTTTAGTGTGGAAACTGAAACCTCAGTGCCTGCTGCCACCAAGTCTTGCTGCAGGTCTTTTGCAGTGAATCAAGGGTTTTTGACCACCTGCCTCCTCAGGACTCTGCTGGCAGCCATTCATAGCTTCCTCTTTCTGCCATGTGCAGGTAGTGTAGCCACTGTTCCTTTAGGCTGCGTGTCCACCAAATGCGTCTTTTTTTGTCACCCGACTGCCCTGAACGTCTTTTTTTCCAGCGTTTGTGCACGGCGCTCTGAAAAAAAAAAAAGTCTGTACTCTGTATCGCAGCAACAGCTTGTCACGCCCAGCTCAGCACTTCCACTTTTCCTATGGTCAGACTTTCTACTTATTTTTTAATAGCAGTCTCTAAATAACAATGGACAGGAAACATATTTTAGCATTGGTAACAGCTCTGGATGCAAAATATGGTGACATGGAAAACAGGAGTCTGAGTACAGTCTGTACCGGCATCCTATGTCCCGCCCTTCCTTATTCTGATTGGCTGCTTAGAAAGATCTGACATTGATGAGCTCAGCTGCAATGTAAAAAGTTGAAATTTTTTTAACTCTGAGTGCCGCGACAAAAAGTGGCCACCGCCGAGGGCGCTCAGCGCTGTAAACGCTGGACTACATAGAGAGTGAATAGAAAATAGTCGCCCACAGCTGAAAAACGCATTTGGTGGACACACAGCCTTAATTTTAAAATTGAGAACTGTGCTTCCAATTGTATTTCTAGGAAAATTCAGTTCCTTTGCTATCTTTTTGTATTTCTTTCCTCGTTTCTGCAAGGCAATGGTCTCTTCTCTGAACTTTTTGGACAATTCTCTTGACTTAGCCATATTTGTATCATGCAATCAAATGACTGAGGACCAAAAAGGTATTTGGTCCTTGGTCACTGGTCACTTGGTCACCATGATTTCACTTCAGTATTCTGCACTTTTCCCTCAACTGTCCATGGATATTTGCTCTTTTGCACTGACAGTTTTCCCTTCTTGTTTATACTTGCTGTATTCTGACATGCACTATGCTCTCTACCTTCACGGGACAAATGCATTTTTTTTTTTTTTTTAAATTGAACTGAACTGAGAATTGTGACTGGTAGCTCCCAAATATACTGCACATTTGGAAGGCATAGATGCCTAATTCATGAGAACCACCATATAGCCACGAGTGACGCGGGAGACAAGAATGTCTCTCACTCTACAGATCTGTCAGTTGAGGGGTCTGGCTCAATTACCTCATACAGCATTAACCTTGACAAGGCTTTGTGCCAGCTCAAGGCTGGGGGGGGGGGGGGGGGCATAATTTGGACATAGGCTGAATTAGCCCACTACTGACCTTCTGTGTGCTACCGCCTCACGTGACAGTGATGGCATAATGTGAAGACATTTGTTTTGCTGACAGATGTCTTTGAGTGTGAGTTTCCTCAGACGCCCTAGTCTACCCACTCAATGAGAACTCATTCCAAACTTTAACTAATGCCAAAGTTTTACTTCTCTGGTATTAAAGTGGCCATTGACTGAAAATTGTTTGTGTAGGTTTTACCTTCTGAAATGCATTTATTGGTCAAGTGATTATTGAAAAAAAAAATCAAAATACTCATATCTCCCTAGAAAACTCTCTTTAAATCATTTTTCTCTCCAAGAAGCTGTTTTGACTCTTCCAGGTTTGTATCGGGATATTCTAAAATGGAAAACCCAGCCCAGTGCCATCCTTCATACCTGCCTGCTGCTCTATTGTTGGCCAGAATAGCTGTCTGTCATGTAGATGGATGGAAGACAGAGGCTTAGCTTTCAAGCCAACAGTGATATTAGAAAGCTCACACCAATCGCAGTTTATATTGTCATTTTCTTTAATAATAATAATACATTTTATTTAAAAGCGCCTTTCAAGACACTCAAGGACACTTTACAGAAATAGATAAAACACAGTATTAATAAAACAACAAAAACACAAAATGACAATCATAAAAACCATGGCAGTTACAATGAAAATGCTAATCTAAACAGGTGAGTTTTGAGAGCGGATTTAAACTGAGGGAGGGAGTCAATGTTTCTGATGGCAGGTGGGAGTGAATTCCAGAGTTTGGGAGCAGAGCGGCTGAAGGCTCTACTCCCCATGGAGCTTTAGATTTCAGTCACCCTAATAGACATTCATGTTTCCACCTGGTTCACTAATCCAGAGTTGATAATACATCTCCCGTCACTCTGGCTTATTTTGTTACATGTTTGCAGCGATTTTACATTGAACTGTTAGCACGAGTATGCTAAGTGGTCCGAGTTGATCGCTGTTAATTGGACAGCTCGCCTTGGCAGGGAGGTGGTGACGGACAGGCCGCCTGGATCCAGCCCCCACTGGAAACAACACTTGACCATATATTTTGATCTAGATATTATTTTAGCTTAACTGCCATTTTATTTTCTCAGACTGTGATCCAAGGCAGCTAGCCAAAGCTAGCAGTTTAGCCACTAATCACGTTTGTGCTTATTGTCCTCCAGCTACCAATTATAACTTACTGACAACTGAAACCACACACCCTTGCCCAGCAGTGATGCATTATTTTTTTCATTCTTTAAGACAAATTTGCATTAGTTAGCTTCCAGTTAGGCAGCTAATGATGGCAACAGTGATGTAAGAGCGAGGGGGAGTTGAATGCGGCCTAAGAGATTTTAAAGCAGCAAGCACTGAAAGCAGTTGTTCTCTGAAAGACTGGGGGGGGGGGGGGAATCAAAAACATATTTGCTGCAATAATAGAAAATTTTACATTGTCAAATATGTCACAAACATTTCAATAAAGATGTACTGCGTCAGCTCTAAAACCACCTCAAAAATAAATATGTCTTACCCAAAATAGTATGTTGTGGCTTTTTAGCTACAAAAAAAACATTCATTGCCTTAGAATTGCTTGGAAAGAGCTTTTACATCTTCCACCTACTTAAGTATGTTCGGATCAATGAATATTCTAATTGGCAGCCTGCAGGGCTTGCACACGATTTGTCGCCGTGACTCCTGGTGGGTGGGTTGCTAGTCTGTCCACGACGCTTCCGGATGTTAAAAGTTTTGCCTACAGACGTGGACAAAATTGTTAGTACCGCTCTGTTAGTGAAAGAAAAACCCACATTGGTCACAGAAATAACTTGAATCTGACAAAAGTGGTAAGAAATAAAAATTCTATGAAAATTAACCAATGAAAATCAGACAATGCTTTTGAATTGTGGTTCAACAGAATTATTTTAAAAAACAAACTCATGAAACAGGCCTGGACAAAAATGATGGCACCCTTAACTTAATATTTTGTTGCACAACCTTTTGAAGCAATCACTGCAATCAAACAATTTCTGTAACTGTCAATGAGACTTCTGCACCTCTCAGCAGGTATTTTGGCCCACTCCTCATGAGCAAACTGCTCCAGTTGTCTCAGGTTTGAAGGGTGCCTTCTCCAGACGGCATGTTTCAGCTCCTTCCACAGATATTCAATAGGATTCAGATCAGGGCTCAGAGAAGGCCACTTTACAATGTTTCGCTCTTAGCCATTCTTGGGTGTTTTTAGCTGTGTGTTTTGGGTCATTATCCTGTTGCAAGACCCATGACCTGCGACTGAGACCAAGCTGTCTGAAACTGGGCAGCACATTTCTCTCTAGAATACCTTTATAGTCTTGAGATTTCATTGTACCCTGCACAGATTCAAGACACCCTGTGCCAGATGCAGCAAAGCAGCCCCAGAACATAACACAACCTCCTCCATGTTTCACAGTAGGGACAGTGTTCTTTTCTTGGTATGCTTCATTTTTGCGTCTGTGAACATAGAGCTGATGTGCCTTGCCAAAAAGTTCCAGTTTTGTCTCATCTGTCCATAGGACATTCTCCCAGAAGCTTTGTGGCTTGTCAACATGCAGTTTGGCAAATTCCAGTCTGGCTTTTTTTTATGATTTGTTTTCAACAGTGGTGTCCTCCTTGGTCATCTCCCATGAAGTCCACTTTGGCTCAAACAACGACGGATGGTGCGATCTGACACTGATGTACCTTGGCCTTGGAGTTCACCATGAATGTGTTTAGAGGTTGTTCTGGGCTCTTTTGTTACCATTCGTATTATCCGTCTTGTCCTGTGGCCACGTCCAGGGAGGTTGGCTACAGTCCTGTGGATCTTAAATTTCTGAATAATATGTGCAACTGTAGTCACAAGAACATCAAGCTGCTTGGAGATGGTCTTATAGCTTTTACCTTTAACATGCTTGTCTATAATTTTCTTTCTAATCCCCTGAGACAACTCTCTCCTTTGCTTCCTCTGGTCCATGTTTAGTGTAGTAAACACCATGTTACCAAACAGCACAGTGACTACTTGTCACCCTTTAAATAGGCCGACTGACTGATTACAAGTTTGTAGACACCTGTGATGTTAATTAGAGGACACATCTTGGTTGAACATGTCCCTATGGTCACACTATTTTCAATCTTTTCTAGGGGTACCATCATTTTTGCAGGCCTGTTTCATGAGTTTGTTTTTTAAAATAATTCTGTTGAACCACAATTCAAAAGCATTGTCTGATTTTTATTGGTTAATTTTCATAGAATTTTTATTTATTACCACTTTTGTCAGATTCAAGTCATTTCTGTGACCATTGTGGGTTTTTCTTTCATTAACAGAGGGGTACCAACAATTTTGTCCACGTCTTATCTTCACAAGTACAAAGCAAAATATTTTTCTGAAAGCAGTCTCACCGAGTGTGGCACCCCATCCGCCGGTGACTGCTGCGAGCCAGCACCAGTTCTGCTTACCAAAAGTGGCCTACTGGGCAGCTCGGCGCCCCATCTGCTGGCGAAGTGAGCTAAGAGCAGCAGTGTCGCTAAGCAACATTCAAGCCAGGTTCTCCTGGGTCGCTCCGCCGCTCATCCCCCCTCAGCCACTGCTTCGCTAATCGCTATGCAAAACGGACACTTTCAGCCTCCTCAATCCCGCTGCTCCTCGGCACCTTCCCCTTCCCCGAGGTAGCCAAGAGTATCCGTCTGATTGGTTAATGTTATAACCAATTAGGCTAAGCAGCAGGAATACTCATGTAGCTAGAAACAGTCTGTCCAAACTCGCCTGTTTGAGGGGGGCATTACCAATCTGGAAATTCACAGGAGAAAAACACAGACTTGGGACTGTGGTGAAACTTTGCTCTTGATATGTCTTGCAAGTCACAAAAAAACATGTTAACAACAGGAAAAAAAAAATTGATTTTTGCCAGAGTGTCACTTTAAGACATGTGTGAGCTGTTAAAATGTGGACAAAAGTGCAAGTAATGACCCCTTTAAATGTTAAATGAGCATAAGCAAATGCTCAGATTAATTAGCACAAACAAAACATACTGCTATAATTTTTCTCATCAATACCTTAGGTGAAGAAAAAAAAAATCAGGAAATAAAGACAACTGCAAAGGTTAATGCTTAACCAAATATTTTCTGAAATGATTACTCGTACAAATAACTAAGATCAGCCTTTTCCTCACAGACAACATGGTCGACTCCTCCCAGTGAATCAACAACTGCGGCAAGTATAACTTGCTTTTCATTCATTCATTCAATCAATTATAAATGTATTTATTGCATCAGAGGGTATTACAGAATGAATTATTTGACAATCTTTTCTTTCTTATTTTAAAGTCAAATAAAAAAATAATTATTAGTGTTAAAGAAGACTAAAGCATAACAAAATGTATAAAATCCAATTTTTATACTGGCTGTTGTCAATGGGTACTTACAAACTATGTTTTGGAAGCCTCATAAATCAAACAGTCACAGGGGAAGGGAGTCTCCGATTAAGAAAAGCAATGGAACAGCAGATTACTTCTGTTTTCTCCTCAAGGAGAACATGTTTCACTTGTCATGTCTGCCCATAACCTGAACTGCTTAACGCAAGGAGCTGATGCTGCTATGACTAGCACAGTCAGGGACCCAGAATTGATGAGGAAGAGCTATATGAACCTAGAAACATGACGCCCAGTGTGTGAGAAGAGCCAGACTGTGGGCCAACGGACCAGCACCAGAGAGGTAAGTCTGCACTCCCACACGCTCACAATACAGCTGAGCAGAGCAGCTCTTCATAATACACACAGCACCACACGGGTAAGCATAAAGTTTTAATTAATGGCTAATACTACAGTATGGAGTGCAGATTGTGGCAATATGCATAACTGTTGTCAGAAAACACAGAACTCAATGACAATTTTTTTTAGAACAAAATGAAGTTAAACAAAAAGTTACACTGATGACATGTAGGACTGAAGCTGTATTATAGAGCATTTTTTTTAATAGTATTCTTAATAGTTCAGCTGACTACAAATCAAATCAAAAACCTGGATTCTGAGCAGCCTCCATCAGATTACGGGTTTTGTTAGCGACAACTTTCCATTATTGCACATCTGTGGCCATGGAGATGGGCTCTTTCACCCATCCAGAGAATGACGGCAGAGAGGCAGCATTTCATCATCATTACAGTTGTGACTCAGGGAGAGGCACAAAATGTTCTGAGTAACTCACCTGAAAACTTAAAATGGCCCCATCACACAAATGCAGGGAGCCAGCCAGTCTCCACTCACATACAACAACATGCAAATGCAGTCACACTGTGTGGTCATGGAGAGACAGAAATGATGTCCACCCCTAACGTGAAAGACAAATGCCAATGCTGCACACTCCAATACAGGCAGATGATGGCTTGTACAGACAGTGCACTACCTGGTGAACTCTTGCAGTTTATATACCATGCAAGGGTCATGGTACATCACAATTTTCTACTGGCACCCTGTAATAGTGCTCCTGTGTTACACTGTCCATTTAAGATGTTTCACATTGCTTTATTCATGTACCGGGAGAGAGGGAAGTTTGATGCAGTGCTTATGGTCGTGCATACTGAGATTAGAGGAGGATGGAAAAATAATCAAGAAAATCCTACCCACAGTGCTGCTTAAGGAATATGAAGAGCACTGATCCATGAACAGCAGTTTTAAACTAGGTCTGGAGTAATATGCAGATATAGCCAAATGTTAGGAAACAAATGAAGGATTACAGGGTGATTGTCTTTGACACAACCTTAACTTAAAATTAAATGACTTCAAGACACAAAGAAAGGTTAAGTACACAACTACTGTAATATTAATTAGGGATGCACGATAGCAGAATTTTTGCCGATTGCTGAAGCACATATTTATTATTTACATCTCCTTTGATTTACAGTGATGATTAACTGGTATATAAAGGCACATTCCCCAAGGACAATAAGACAACTACCTCAACTTAATATGAAAAAAAACAAAAACGCATTATGTATTTTCAGACAAATGTACGAGGAGAGGGGGGGCTCTGTATGCCTTTATAAGAATATACACAGTCCAGTGTGTTATCTCCTCGTGATGCACACTGAATGTTGGTCAAAACAGAGTCTGCTGCTTGTCAATGGCTACTAGCACATAGCCGAGTGTTAAATTAATTCTGCCCGCTCCGCATCCTGAGCTGCCAGCCACATGATGTCAAGTTTCGCCATGGCGTGCCTGCAGACCTCATACAGGTTGCTGTCCACTGGGGTAACAGCACCACCTCCGTTTTTTTTTTGTTTTTTTGTTTTTTTGGGGGGGGACAAGTCATCTTCTTCATATCAGCTATTGTCAAGGTTGTCGGACTGTGCGTCGTCATCCTCACCGCCTGGTTCGCGTGATGTGGGGCACAGGCAGGATACAGCATCTTTGGCCTTCAGGTCTAACACTTTGGTGGGTAAGTAGCCATAGCCAAGGGAAAGGGAAATTTCTTGTTTAAAAAAAACAAAACAAAAAACAAGGCTCGTCACGACACGCAGTCACTAGTAGTAGTTGCGAGTTTTAAGTAGAGCTAAGTCGTGAAAGCCCTGGGAGTCAGCTGGTTGTGACATGTTAGCTGTAATTTGTTATCCGTTTCAGTGAGCAAGCCAATGCCAACCCAACACTGATTAAGCTTGACGGTCACCCAACAAGCAACTGCTAGCCAAACCGAAAACAAGCTCACCACAACACGGTAGCCTGAGTTACACAAGTGCACATGCTAACTAGTTAGGAAAAAATAAAAAAAACAGCTAGCCATGAAAGCAGCTCGCGTTGACATGGACACTGCCCTTGACCACTGTGCACCAGTAACGCGCCCTTCGTGTGAAGGTCTCGGCACAACCAAACCGACAACAGAAAACCGTTCGGCGACGTGCTTCATTAGGGACCGCCTGTGAACAGTTAAACAGCGAACCAAATCAGCCTGGAAATGCTGAGGGAGCTTGTAGTTCCACATGGGAAGAAAGGGAGAATGATTAGGGAGGGGCAGATTGGACCCATCTGTCACTAACAGACGTGGAGCTTCCATAGTTGGTCGCGCCCAAAACAATTCCCATAGTGGAACACTGAGTGAAGTTAGAAAAAGAACCACAGTCAAGGGAGTACAGAGCAGCAGTCTGGGTGGAAGGGGTAGCCATGCTAGTTGAGATATGCTTGTCTGACGTAATGACGTTAGTCCTTCGCGTTGAAGGAAAAGCCTAACATCACCAGCAGAGTACCACTCCAGATCGTGTACTGCAATATTCTATCAGCTGTGCATATTAATTTTTGCAGATGGTGCTAGACAATTTTAAACACTTTATCGGCTGATACTGATAGCATGCCGATGTACACTGTGCATCCCTAATATTGACGTAAGTAAAGGATAAGAAGTTATTTAAAGTTTATAAATTTCTGTATTATGAAATGATGACTCAAAGGAATTTTAATGTGCAGACTTGCTGCAGTCCATTTACTGTTTCTTACCGAGACCAGAACAATGAATACTACTGTATAAAACAGGCTATCACTTGAATAAAAAATAGCTCTGCAAGAGAGTCAAGCCATTAGTCTGCACTCACCTGGTGAAGTCTGTCATCTCCATCATGATCATGCACATCTGCTTCGCCAACACAATGATGTCATTGCCACTGTCATCCCACTTGGATACTTCCGCATCCAGCTTGCTCTTCTCTTCCTGGAAACTAGCCACCTGTTCTGCAATCTTTGCCTTCTGCTCCTGGGGCAATTGGGCCATAATAGCCTGAAGAAGGAATTATGGAAAGATGGTAGACTGTCAGCACACTAGGCCTCTGCACATCGTTACGGAGGTCATGCATACAATTTTTCTTCGTAGGCAAGGGCATAGTGATGTTGACACACACACACACATACATATATAAACACACATACATACACACACAGCAGGTGAAGTGTTGAATGTCACCATTTTTCTCAGTAAATATATTTCTCAAGGTGCCATGATGTGAAATTTTCACCAGATGTTGGTAACAAACCAACTAATTTGTACATACAGAAAAATAAAAAAGTAGTCCATAAATTAAGTTTTGTGTAATAATGTGAAATGATAGGAAACAAAGTCTTTAACAATCTTACTGAAAGTTATTTAGTACTTCACATAAAAGCTTTTGCTGCTAATGACAGTTTCAAGACACCTCCTCTATGGAGAACCGAGCCATATGCAATGCTCAGGTGTGATTTTGGGCTGTTCTTCAAATCCGCCCCCCCATGAACTCTGATCTTTAGTTCTTTTCCATGGATTTTCAGTAGGATTCAAGTCAGCAAACTGGCTGTTCCATTCTAGCAGCTTTATTTTCTTTCTTGGAAACCAACCGAGTTTCCTTGGCTGTGTGTTTGGGATTGTTGTCTTGCTGAAATGTCCACCCTAGTTTCACCTTCAGCATCTTTGTAGATGGCAGCAGACTTTTTTCCTGTGTCATTTCGCATTATTACACAAAACTTAATTTATTGAAATCTATTTTTTTTTTAATTTCTTTGCAGGTACAAAGTAGTTGGGTTGTCATGAACATCTGGTGAAAATTTCATGTCAATAGCACCTTTAGAAATATATTTATTGAGAAAAATGGTGACCTGGTCAACACTTATTTCACCCCATGTATGCGCGCGCGTGCGCGCACACACACACACACACACACACACACACACACACTCTAAGGTTTTTAACAAAACCTGGTTTCATCACCAAGGAGTAATATGAGACATGTAATATATAATTTTTGGAAACCATGCCTACACATCCTTGTTATGCTGTACAGTTAGACAATGGCTCCACAAAATGCAAGCAGACATGCAGTGAATAATCCTGTCAAACAAAGTAGGCACACTTAAAAGCAGAAGACTGAGTATCACCATCCAAGTGTTCAGTCCATGCTGCTGAACAGGACTCTCTTTAAAGCCCTCCTATGCATGAAGCTCTTTAGGTTGTGCAAAGATGAAAGCATCTTACTATTGAAATATTCATATCATCTTTAGCAATTAAACAAAGTGCTTGGAAATCAACTGATGGATTACTACATAATGAGAAATTCTTGCATTTGGTCAACTACACTTCATTCTTTAAATATAGAATAATAAACTCAGTTTGCCTCTTAAGATGCAGATAAAGTAAAATGGTGGGCAGTACAACTGACAGTTTCAACTATGGCCTTTCTACTTAACTGAACCTGAGGTAACTCAGCAACCATCTGAGAGTATCAGCACTTGGATTCACATCTTTCTTTTACCTTATTAACAGGGCAAGAAACTGACTGATAGTCCTCTGTTAGTGAAGACTCCTCTGAACAGCACCACAAATGTACTGGTTCAGACAAAAGACGGGATTTCTGAGAGCCATATGGCACAAGCAACTGAAACTTTGATAAACTGTAGAAGATGAGGATGCAACACACACAATAACAATAAAAAATGTCAATAACTTTTTCATCCACACATGAAACCCATTTTTCCATGGCATGGGAGGAAAGGATTTCTTCTTTTCCAAATGGCAGTGCAACATCAGCCATTGTGGTGCCAGGACAAATAAGAAAAACCCATTAACAGCAAGTCTATGATTGAAGTGCTTGGTGGGGTAAGTGCTCTTTTGCTGGAGGAGATTTAACAAAAATGCAGTAAAGACAATTGCATGGACACAAATCTAAAAAAGAAATGTAGCCTTGCCTTTTTAACTATATTGTCTAGAAGCACAGCCTTGTTAAATAAATATGAAACTGCTCTTTAACAGAGTAATCAATTCTCTGCTGCATTTTCACATAAATATGTAACAGAGAATGAACTGGAACAAGAAGTCTGTGGATCAATATTTGACTCCGTTTAAGTACACTTCTATTTTGCAGGTTAATTATGTTTATATTAAATTTCCTCTCGAACACTGTCAAACTTCTCCCAATAAATTACCGCCATTTGACAATTACAGATTTTAGAGGCAGGAGATGAGACAAATACAACTAGATGACAAGTACAACATACACGAGCACTTTGGCCAGCGATAAGCTGGTCATCCTCCGTCTGCACACTGGTCCTGCTGCGAACATCGAAATCTTCGGTCTCGAAGTCAGAGTCGTCCAGCTCTTCTGGCGTCTGCAGTGGGACAACAAAAATGGAGAGAGTGGTTAAAAAAAATAGACAAATAAAACAGAACCAAAACCCTCAGGAAGGGAGAAAGAAAAATGGGGGACAAAGAAGAATCTGTTAAGAAAAAGCAGTTTGTAAGCAAGTGGAAGACATAAAATAATATTGGCATACTACAGCATTGTGAGCACTATTAAATAACAAACCTGCTTACTATCTATGAGAAATGCCTTGGAGCTGCCAGCTAGGGCAGCTTGAGATAAATGTCTACTCCTCCATAGCTTGGTACAGAAACTGTAAACTCCAAATGAATTTGTAAATCAAGTGTAATGTGCTGCCTGTGCATTTTGAGAGGGAAAATGAAGGTACGAGCTGGTATGAAACATATTGGGAGCAAAACACTTTAGAGGCCCATCTGTCGCTGCCATCAGTAGAGAGGCGAGTGAGGCATGAATTGTGTTCTACTGGATTGTGCCATTTCACCATGGATTCTTTCACTCCTCTCTTTTCCTGAAGAGACAAGTTAGAAAGAGACAACTTCCTAAAAATAATTACAATTATTTAGATCTCAACAGGTCATGCTTGAGGAAAAACACAATAAGGACTGATAGGAAGACATATTTGGTGGCAATATAGAGAAGGGAAAAAAGAAAAGATGAATCAGACAGATGTAGGTCCACTATCATCTGTGCCCCTAATTGTGCTTACCCAGCTCTCTCAGTACTTCTGTTCTGTGACTGAAAATAGTTTAACATCTCTGAACAACCCAACTTCACTTCATGGAATGTAGAACTGCGCTTGTTCTCAAGGGAATATGAACACAGCTCCACATATAAGGCTGTCATGACTCAGTCATCTCTCTCAGCACAGACGATGCTGTTCATTGGGGCAGAGATTTCACCTGTTATGGTCAGTGTAACTGATAACCTGTGAATGTGGGAGGTTCACAAATAACAGCAGGCTCCCAATGGGAAACCGCTACAGAGGAGTGACAATAATACCACGCAATTTGATATTTTTTCTTTTAAATTACAGATGTCATAGTAAAAGAAATGGGATGTTTCATGCTGTAGTAAAAAATTTAACAACATAGGTAATATGGAGAGCACTGTCACTGAGGGTTTTATGAGGCATAGTTGAACGGGATATCTAGGGGAATGATTAAGGAAACAACCGGAGCAGCGGCCTAGTGGTAGAGCATCACCCACAGACACCCCAGGTCATACCAAAGACCATAACAATGGTACTTTCAGCTGTCTATCTTGATGCTCAGCATAACAGAATAGGGGAAGGAAAGTTGGATACCCAGCCGGGGGGGCACAAGCCAGTGTACTCCTGGTGCCAGCACCAAGGTCAGGTACATGGGGAGGATTGTGTCAGGAAGGGTAGCTGGCACAAAATCCTTGACAAGTCAAATATGTGGGCCCATGAGCTGCTGTGGCGACCCCGAATCGGGAGCAGCCAAAAGAAGAAGTAGTGCACCAGTCCCTGCTGCAGCAAAACACCCCACAACATGATGCTGCCACCTCCGTGCTTCACAGTTGGGATGGTGTTCACAGGTTTGCAAGCTTCCCACTTTTTACCCTGGCCATTATGGTCAAAAAGTTAAATTTTAGTTTCATCAGACCACAAGACATGTCTCCAGAAATTAAGGTCTTTGTCCCTGTGTGCATTTCCAAACTGTTATCCGGCTTTTTTATGTTGCTTTTGGAGGACTTCTTCCTTGCTGAGTGGCCTTTCAGCCCATGTTGGTAGAGGACTCATTTCACTGGAGATAATGACACTCTTACCAGCTTCAGCCAACATCTTCACAAAGTCTTTTGCTTTTCTTCTGGAGTCGATATGAACATTTCACACCAAAATAAGTTCAGCTCTGGGACACAGAACCCGTCTCCTTCCTGAGTGGTATGATAGTTGGACATTCCCAGGGTGTTTATACTTGTATATAACTGTTTGAACAGATGACCGTGGCACCTTCAAGTATCTGGAAATTGTAGCCAAGGATGAACCAGACTTAAGGAGGTCCACAATTCTCGTCCTGGTAACTTGGTTGATTTCTTTTGATTTTCCCATGATGTCACACAAGGAAGCAGGGTGGTTGAGGTGTGCTTTAAAACAGATCCACAGGTGTGCCTCCAATTAACTCCAGACGTTGTCAATTAACCTATCAGAAGCTTCCAAAGCCATGACATCATGGTCTGGGCTTTCCCAAAATGTTTGAAGGCAGAGTAATTTTAGTGCATGTAAACATTTGACTTTGAAGAAAGTAATAAAGGATTCTCAAAAAAAAAAAAAAATAAGCAAATAGAAATAATTTTGGTAATCCTAACTGACCTAAAACAGGAAAGTTTAGTCTGATTTAATGTCAATGACAAAAAAAGGTTATGTGTCTTTTTATACTGTGCATGTAAACTTCTGGTTTCAACTGCTTATGTGTGTGTACACACACAATTTTTTTGAAGATGGATTATAATACCATCATGATGGAATTTTTACAACACTGTCATCCTGACGGACTGGTGCACCTCTGCATCTTTTATACAGTGTATGTAAACTTCTGGTTTCAACGGCATATCAGCATCTAGTATTTCTTGCTTCCTGATGTAAATATAGATATAGTGGTGTGGAAAAGTGTTTGCCCCCCTTCCTGATTTCTCATTTTTTTTTGTATGTTTGTCACACCTAAATATTTCAGATAACACAAATAAACACAAAAATGAGAAATGAGAAAACCATGGGCTGCACGGTGGCGCAGTGGTTTAGCACTGTGACAGCACAGTTTTACCCTCGGCCGGGGGATCGCGGGGATCATGAGATCGTGGGTTCGATCCCAGCCCCCGACCAACAGTGTGGAGTTTGCATGTTCTCCCCATGTTGCATGGGTTTACTCCGGGATTTCTCCGGTTTCCTCCCGCATACCAAAAACATGTAGGTTTAGGGCGCTCGCGCACGCAGCCACCGGCAGCCAGTGGCTTGTCACCAGACTGCAAACCAAATCTACCTACGGGTACAAATAAGTAACAAAAAAAAAAAAAAAAAAATGCAGTTTTTAAATGAAGGTGTTTATTATTAAGGGTAAAAAAAAAAAATCCAAACCTACATGGCCCTGTGTGGAAAAGTGATTGCCCCCCGTTAAAACATAAATTAACTGTGGTTTATCACATCTTTGGAAAGCTGAGTTCAGTTCCTCTAGCCACACCCAGGCCTGATTACTGCCACACCTGTTATCAAGAAATCACTTAAATAGGACCTGCCTGATAAAGTGAAGTAGACCAAACAATCCTCAAAAGCTAGACATCATGCTGTGATCCAAAGAAATTCAGGAACAAATGACAAACAAAGTAACTGAGATCTATCAGTCTGGAAAAGGTTATAACACCATTTCTAAAGCTTTGGGACTCCAGCAAACCACAGTGAGAGCCATTGTCCACAAATGGTGAAAACATGGAACAGTGGTGAACCTTCTGAGGAGTGGCCAGCAAACTAAAATTACCCCAAGAGTGCAGCGGCTACTCATCCAAGAGGTCACAAAAGACCCCACAACAACATCCAGAAAACTGCAGGCCTCACCTGCCTCAGTTAAGGTCAGTGTTCATGACTCCACCATAAGAAAGAGACTGGGCAAAAATGGCCTGCATGGCAGAGTTCCAAGACAAAAACCACTGCTCAGCAAAAAGAACATAAAGGCTCGTCTCAGTTTTGCCAGAAAACATCTTGATGATCTCCAAGACTTTGGAGAAAATACTCTGTGGACTGACAAGATAAAAGTTGAACTTTTTGGAAGGTGTGTGTCCCATTACATCCGGCATAAACGTAACAGCATTTCAGAAAAGGAACATCATACCAACAGTAAAATATGGTGGTGGTAGTGTGATGGTTTGGAGCCGTTTTGCTGCTTCAGAACCTGGAAGACTTGCTGTGGTAAATGGAACCATGAATTCTGCTGTCTACCAAAAAATTCTAAAGGAGAATGTCTGGTCATCTGTTCGTGACCTCAAGCTGAAGCGCACTTGGGTTCTGCAGCAGGACAATGATCAAAAACACACCAGCAAGTCTACCTCTGAATGGCTTAACAAAAACAAAATGAAGACTTTGGAGTGGCCTAGTCAAAGTCCTGACCTGAATCCGATTGAGATGTGGTGTCATGACCTTAAAAAGGCGGTTCATGCTCGAAAACCCTCCAGTGTGGCTTAATTACAACAATTCTGCAAAGATGAGTGGGCAAAAATTCCTCCACAGTGCTGTAAAAGACTCATTGCCAGTTATTGCAAACGCTTGATTCCAGTTGTTTCTGCTAAGGGTGGCCCAACCAGTTATTAGGTTTAGGGGGCAATCACTTTTTCCACACACGGCCATGTAGGTTTGGATTTTTTTTTTTTTTACCTTTAATGATAAACACCATTTAAAAACTGCATTTTGTTTTTACTTGTATTATCTTTGTCTAATAATTAAATTTGTTTGATGATCTGAAACATTTAAGTGTGACAAACATACAAAAAAATGAGAAATCATAAAGTGGGCAAACACTTTTTCACACCACTGTAGGTCTTTCAACAGTGATATGTCCCCCATATTTATTCTGTCACATTCTGCTCATAGGCTCTGTGAGTTGAGATGATTTTTTTTTTTCTTTTTTAGGATAGAGCCAGCCCCCCCCCCCCCAAAAAAAACCCCACACCTTCGGCTGTGATGCACAGCACAAATCATACGGTAACAACAGCGACCCCTTGTATCCAACTGTCACCAGCTCTATGACTTGGAGACAGTTTCATGACTAGGAGGCATATTCTCTCATGTCATAGGTAGAGAGAGAGTTCTGTCAGCTGGTGAAATATACAAGGGACATCCAATAGACTGTCTGTGCACCACTTATAGAGGTTAAAGATGAGTCAATCCTAAAGAGCCCAAACCACACTCTTGTCTGTTCTGATTTAAGACTGGGCCACCGCTCAGAGCTTGAATGCAATAGTTTATGAAAAGACTGCTCAAGAGTAGCTTTGTGCATTTGACTGGATAGTGGGTATGCCTACAGAATATACTGGGCTACCATCTCAACACAGCAAGTTCAAGTGCTTACTACTTCCTTGACCTTAGAGTGGAATATAGCTTATTTCATATAAATTGTGCCCTTGAATGACAGCACAGCCAATAAAGGCTCCTCCAGAGACAAATCAATGTTTTTGATACACCTCTAATCTTATTACAAACAACAGCAATTAGGACTAAGCTTAAGGAGTCTGCTGTGAAGATGCTTTTGTAAAATACCATAACTACAAGGCTAAAAAGATAATCCATCCCCTGCTGAATAACAAAACGTTTGATCATTACCTCTCACACCTGATCGAAAAATTCTTTCACGCCCACGGGAACAGGATAATTCCATGTTTTCAGATAATGGTTGATGAGTTTTAAGGCGGATCTCATCACTCTCTGGAGCTAGCAGTTAATGGCAGAATTAATTTGACAGACACATCATAAGTGAGCAAGTTTTTTCCCCTCAATTTTGTTAATCTTGACACATGTGCATACCTCCACTCATCCAAAAAGGCAGTGTTCAGCCAACCCCATAGGCCCAGTGTTAACAGTTT
Source organism: Pholidichthys leucotaenia (assembly GCA_020510985.1). Classification (NCBI taxonomy): domain Eukaryota; kingdom Metazoa; phylum Chordata; class Actinopteri; order Cichliformes; family Pholidichthyidae; genus Pholidichthys; species Pholidichthys leucotaenia. The sequence continues at coordinate 274,723,447 of CM035840.1, read as the reverse complement.
AATCATTCCTGATAAAGAGTGGCGCTGTGGCAGATGAAAATTGATGGAAATTGATGGAAATGTAGTTCCCAGGCTTGCAGTTCAACTAAAGAATGCAAATTAAAGCCCCCATCTTAAATCATTAGCTTATTATAATGCAAATACAGCATAATGGCCCATCTTTCATTTGGCTTTTGTTTATGTCTGAGCAGCATTATTAATGTGTTAAGAAACCAGTTTGGTACACCACAAAATGTGCTGTCACTACTAATGTAACCAGTACTAGAGATTGTTAGAAATAGTGGAAGATGACATAAATCAACCAACCATTACACTGTAATTTAAAGTAGTGCTGTTAGGTAACAAAACAGATCAGAGGTTCATACAATTCAACAAGTTTAAGGAAAAGCTCAGGTTCTTCTACAGTGAGAGGCTTAGGCAGCAGTTATGTTGGGGGGATTTTTGGGAGCACAGTTCAGTTCCTCAACTCTTAATTAAAATTGGATGATCCAATGAAAACTTATTCCAATGGGAGCTGTCTCTTTCAGAAATGATATAATTCAGTCCCTCCAGGATGTTTTTATGATTGTTGTGGGCCAAAAAGCCTGAATTTGTGGGAGCTTTTTTAAAAAGTTGCAATATTTTTAGAGTGTTTTTTGCACTAAAAGTTGTAGGAAGAATTCCAAATTTTAAAGCAGATGCTTTTTTCAGGTTTACTGCAGTGTTCAGTGTACATCTCAAAAAATTAGAATATCATGAAAAAGTTCATTTTTGGTCACTCATTTCAGAAAATGAAACCCATATATTACATAGATTCATTACACAGACAATGATATATTTCAAGTGTTTATTTATTTTAATATTGATGATTATGGCTTACAGCCCATGAAAACCCCAGATTGTTTCTCAAAAAATTAGAATATTACATAAAATTAATTTTTTTTAAAAAATAGTTTTTTAATAGAAATGTTGGCCGACTGAAAAGTATGTCCATGTACACACTCAATACTTGGTCAGGGCTCCTTTTGGATTAATAACTGTATCAATGTGGCGTGGCATGGAGGTGATCAGCCTGTGGCACTGCTGAGGTGTTATGAAGGTCCAGGTTGCTTTGATAGTGACCTTCAGCTCGTCTGCATTGTTGGGTCTGGTGTCTGTCATCTTCCTCTTGACAATCCTCCATAGATTCTCTATGGGGTTTAGGTCAGGAGAGTTTGCTGGCCAATCAAACATAGTGATGCTGTGGTCATTAAACCAGGTTTGGATACTTTTGGCAGTGTGGGGGTTGGGGGGGGGGGGGGTGCCAAGTCCTGCTGGAAAATGAAATCAGCTTCTCCATAAAGCTCGTCAGCACAGGGAAGCATGAAGTGCTCTAAAATTTCCTGGTAGACGACTGCGCTGACTTTGGTCTTGGTAAAACACAGTGGACAAACACCAGCAGATGACATGGTTCCTCAAATCATCACTGACTGGAAACTTCACACTAAACCTCAAGCAACTTAGATTCTGTGCCTCTCCACTCCTTCTCAAGACTCTGGGACTTTGACTTCCAAATGAAATGCAAAAGTTACTTTTATCTGAACAGAGGTCATCTGCTGGTGTTGGTCCGCTATGTTTTACTAAGACCAAAGCCAGCGCAGTCGTCTACCAGGAAATTTTAGAGCACTTCATGATTCCCTCTGCTGACAAGCTTCATGAAGAAGCTGATTTCATTTTCCAGCAGGACTTGGCACCCGCACCCCCCCCCCCACTGCCAAAAGTATCAAAACCTGGTTTAATGTCCATGGCATCACTGTGTTTGATTGGCTAGCAAACTCTCCTGACCTAAACCCCAGAGAGAATCTATGGAGTATTGTCAAGAGGGAGATGAAAGACACCAGACCCAACAATGCAGACGAGCTGAAGGTCACTATCAAAGCAACCTGGACCTTCATAACACCTCAGCAGTGCCACAGGCTGATCACCTCCATGCTACGCCACATTGATACAGTAATTAATCCAAAAGGAGCCCCGACCAAGTATTGAGTGTGTATATGGACATACTTTTCAGTCGGCCAACATTTCTATTAAAAAAATATTTTTTTAAATTAATTTTATGTAATATTCTAATTTTATGAGAAACAGAATCTGGGGTTTTCATGGGCTGTAAGCCATAAATCAGAAATCCAGAAATCCACGGAGCTGCTCATCCGTAAGCTGCCCTTCCAGCGCCTGGTGAGGGAGATCGCTCAGGACTTCAAGACCGACCTGCGCTTCCAGAGCTCCGCCGTCATGGCTCTGCAGGAGGCCAGCGAGGCCTACCTGGTGGGTCTCTTCGAGGACACCAACCTGTGCGCCATCCACGCCAAGAGGGTCACCATCATGCCCAAAGACATCGAGCTGGCCCGCCGCATCCGCGGAGAGACAGCTTAGACTTTCTGCTGCACATCCACCAACCACAATGCTCCGCACTCTGTGTGTGTGTGTGTGTGTGTGTGTGTGTGTGTGTGTGTGTGTGTGTGTGTGTATTTATAGTAATATGTACATATGTATACTAGCTGTTTTTTCTTGCCTTCTGATTGTTGCTCTGAGTGTTGCTATCCCTGTGCTGTTGCAATCCTGGAATTTCCCCATTGTGGGACTAATAAAGGCTTATCTTATCTTATAATCATCAAAATTAAAATAAACACTAGAAATATATTGTATCACTCTCTGTGTAATGAATCTATATAATATATGGGTTTCACTTTCTGAAATGAGTGACAAAACATTGAACTTTTTCATGGTATTCTAATTTTTTGAGATGTACCTGTATATAACAATACAAGAAAAGCACAAGACTGTCAAAAATATCCTATTATAGTGATCTGTAAATTAAGCAGAAACTTCTGTGACACAGAAAAACTCTTGTGCAACAGCAAATACAAACATTAACACAATATCCAACAACTAAATTGCATTGAATGCTCGTTAAAGAGTAGAGATTTGGAAATTATTGGCAGCACCTTCATTTGAAATCTTCCTACAGTTTCCAACCACTCGGTACCAAGCGGAGAGGAAAAAATAAATTATTCTGTTGCACTGCATTGGCTATTGGAGTGTGTGTTTTTCTGAAAAAAAAAAAAAAATACAGAGAATATTCTCTCTCTTTCCATGCCTGCCTGTCTGTCTGCTGCATGTCAGGCTTCACACACACACACACACACACACACACACACACACCTACCTACCTTTCATTTACAGCGGGACAGCGAGGGGGGTGGGAGGTGTTTGTCCGTCCACACCGGAGATTAACAGTTTTAAAGCTGAATAACCAGATGTAGTAATGGTTTTACCTCTAAAGATGCATAAATGTTCAAACACTCGCTGTAATGTTGTGTTCTCTCCTCACACGCGCTCCCGCGATGGGGTGCTTTTAGACAGGTGCATGTTTTTCAACACAAACCCAGCGCTTCGTACACGCGGTCAGGACAGAGATGTGGCGAGGCGTCCACTGGCAGGCTGGGGGAGACGGAGAAAGGGACGGTGTTGAAAACCTCATGGGTGAGTGTTTTTTTTAAATGACACACTCTGTTAGCTGATGTGTTCCGTTACTCACTGTAAACTATAAACTCACTACTCACTGTAAACACGGAAGTGAACGCGGTGTAGCGATGCATTTGACTGGTTAGACTGAGCGTTTCAGCGCGTTGGAAACAAATTTGATTGGTGAAATTGGCGGAGGTTGACGAGGATTGGCCAAAATTGCGGGAAAGTTGCAGTGATTGTACAAAGTTGCAAGGTCGCACAATAGTTGCGCTGATTGGCTGATTTCGCATTAACTGGTGCAATCACAACATCGTGAAATCCTGGAGGGACTGATAATTGGTGCGAACCAAACTGACGTGACAGCCTCGGGGTGCATGTCCACAGGATCAGTCACTTACACACTTCACATTTGTTCTGGTCGCAACGTGTCAAGTTTAAAGAGGCGGGCTGTTGTGTTTGTCTACATCTTGTTGACATAAAGTAAAAGCCAGGAATCATTCATGTGTATTAATTTAGATATTTCTGATCTAAAATTAGATCTGTGACTGGGGTGCTGGAGGGTGCTCCTCCTGGAGACTCCATTGTCCTACTGGGGGACTTCAATGCGCACGTGGGCAACGACAGTGAAACCTGGAGGGGGGTGATTGGGAGGAACGGCCTGCCCGATCTGAACCCGAGTGGTGTTCAGTTATTGGACTTCTGTGCTAACCACAGTCTGTCTATAACGAACACCATGTTCAAGCATAAGGGTGTCCATATGTGCACCTGGCACCAGGACACCCTAGGCCGCAGGTCGATGATCGATTTTGTTATCGTATCATCAGACCTGCGACCGTATGTCTTGGACACCCGAGTAAAGAGAGGTGCAGAGCTGTCAACTGATCACCACCTGGTGGTGAGTTGGATCCGATGGCAGGGGAGGAAGCCATTCAGACCTGGTAGACCCAAACGTATAGTGAGGGTGTGCTGGGAGCGTCTGGCTGAGGCCCCTGTCCGGGAGGTCTTCAACTCCCACCTCCGGAAGAACTTCAACCACATTCCGAGGGAGTCTGGAGACATGGAGTCTGAATGGGCCATGTTCTCCACCTCTGTTGCTGAAGCGGCAGCCCAGAGCTGCGGCCGCAAGGTGGTCGGTGCATCTCGTGGTGGCAACCCCCGAACCAAGTGGTGGACACCAGTGGTGAGGGGGGCCATTAAGCTGAAGAAGGAGTCCTATCAAGCTTGGTTGGCTTGTGGGACTCCCGAAGCAGCTGAGGTGTACTGGCAGGCCAAGCGGAGTGCAGCTCGGGTGGTTGCTGAAGCAAAAACCCGGGTATGGGAGGAGTTCGGTGAGGCCATGGAACAAGACTTTCGGTCGGCTTCAAAGAGATTCTGGCAAACTGTTCGGCGGCTCAGGAGGGGAAAGCAGCTCCCCGTCCACACTGTGTATGGTGCGGATGGGACACTGTTGACTTCAACTGGGGATATCGTCGGGCGGTGGAAGGAATACTTCGAGGATCTCCTCAATCCCACTGATACGCCTTCCACAGAGGAAGCAGGGTTTGGGGACGAGGGGGATGACTCGCCTATCACAGGGGCTGAGGTCGCCAAGGTGGTTAAAAATCTCCTTGGTGGCCGGGCCCCGGGGGTGGACGAGATTCGCCCCGAGTACCTCAAGGCCCTGGATGTTGTTGGGTTGTCATGGTTGACACGCCTCTGCAACATTGCGTGGAGGTCGGGGGCAGTGCCTTTGGCATGGCAAACCGGGGTGGTGGTTCCTCTCTTCAAAAAAGGGGACCGGAGGGTGTGCTCCAACTTTAGAGGGATCACACTCCTCAGCCTCCCTGGGAAGGTCTATGCCAAGGTACTGGAGAGGAGAGTCCGGCCGTTGGTCGAACCTCGGATTCAGGAGGAGCAATGTGGTTTTCGTCCTGGCCGTGGCACATCGGACCAGCTCTTTACCCTCTCGAGAATTCTTGAGGGTTCGTGGGAGTTTGCCCAACCAGTTTACATGTGTTTTGTGGACTTGGAGAAGGCATTTGACCGCGTCCCTCGTGGATTTTTGTGGGGGGTGCTTCGGGAGTATGGGGTATCGGGCTTGTTGTTACGAGCTATTCGGTCTCTGTACGACCGTTGTGAGAGTTTAGTTCGCATTGCCAACACTCGGTCGGAGTCATTCCCAGTGAGAGTTGGACTCCGCCAGGGCTGCCCTTTGTCACCGGTCCTGTTCATAATTTTTATGGACAGGATTTCTAGGCGCAGCCAGGGAATGGAGGGTGTCATGCTTGGTGACCACAGGATCTCATCTCTGTTGTTTGCAGATGATGTTGTCCTGTTGGCTTCATCCAGCAATGACCTACAGCTCTTGCTGGGACGGTTTGCCGCTGAGTGTGAAGCGGCTGGGATGAGAATCAGCACCTCCAAGTCCGAGTCCATGGTCCTCAGCCGGAAAAAGGTGGATTGTCCTCTCCGGGTTGGGGACAGGCTCCTGCCCCAAGTGGAGGAGTTTAAGTATCTTGGGGTCTTGTTCACGAGTGAGGGGAAAATGGAGCGAGAGATCGACAGACGGATTGGAGCAGCATCTGCAGTGATGCGGACGTTGTACCGGTCTGTTGTGGTGAAGAGGGAGCTTAGTTCTAAGGCAAAGCTGTCGATTTACCAGTCAATCTACGTTCCTACTCTCACCTATGGTCACGAGCTTTGGGTAATGACCGAAAGAACGAGATCGCGGATACAAGCGGCTGAAATGAGCTTTCTCCGTAGGATTGCTGGACTCACCCTCAGAGATAGGGTGAGGAGCTCAGTCATCCGGGAGAGGCTCAGAGTAGAACCGCTGCTCCTCCACATTGAAAGGAGTCAGTTGAGGTGGTATGGGCATCTGATTAGGATGCCTCCTGGACGCCTCCCACTTGAGGTGTTTCAGGCACGTCCCACTGGGAGGAGACCCCGGGGCAGACCCAGGACTCGGTGGAGAGACTATGTCTCCCAGCTAGTCTGGGAACGCCTTGGTATCCCCTCTGAAGAGCTGGAGCAGGTGGCTGGGGAGAGGGAAGTCTGGGCTTCTCTGCTTGAACTGCTGCCTCCGCGACCCGGACCTCCGGAAAAGCGGTAGAAGATGGATGGATGGATGGATGGATCTAAAATTAAATGTGATTGAGAAGCTGCATGCTTTGTTCATGCCATTAACCACTTCTCAGTGCTTAGTTTTCCTGATAAGAGAGAGTTTGCTGATGACCTTCATGCTGAATAAGATAAGAAATCTGGGTGGAGAGAGAGGTGTTCATCTAAACAGGCAGTGGGGAACTCGTCACTCAACTAACTTTTTATCGACTTCCTCACCAAATGTCAAACACTGGTACATGGTGCAATTGCTTGCTAGAAGAAAAAAAAAATCTATTCCCATGTATTAGGTTTCTTCATCAATTTGTCTTTTAACTGCAACGCAAACCATGAAAATGTTAAATTACTTACTTCAGAGCTGCGTTAGGTTTGGATCTTAGTTCGGTCACTTAGGTGATGCTTCCATGTGCTCCACTGCCATCTGTTCCACCATTAACCCACAGACAGCCAAGTCTGACACTAGATTGCAAGTATGGTCAATTAGGTCAACCGCTGCCTGAGACAAGTTAATCATGGGCTTCTGGGACAGGAAGTGTACAGTTTTTCCCCACACGTTTGGGAGTAAAAAAAAAAAAAAAAGGCATCTGATGTCACGCTCATACAGCCATATGGTATGTTATAGTAACTTGAACAATGGATTACATCAGTTCAAATGTCTTCAAAAAAATCTTGTAATAGTTAAAATTTCAACTACTTTTGGAGGTTACCTTTTTTTGCCATTTAGAGTTGAAAAACAAAGGAAAACAGTGCACTGTCTATTTTTTTTAAGCAAAGAAAAATATGGATTTCATTTAGCTATTCATTACAAAAGAGGAAACACGACTTACTCTGATCATAAGCACTGCCTTACGAATATCACGAATGCCATCATATACAAGGCGGGACGCGTCAATGAACTCGTTCTCATCCACAGGTTGTGAGGGGTTTGCACTCAGAGCTTCTACTGCAGACTCCACTTGCTCTGTGAACCGTGGCATGACTGCAAGAGAAGAGGACGTGAAGATTGTAAAGAAAAGAAAAGTTTTAGAAAATACACCAACAGGACAGACAGCACAAAAGACAAGTGTGTACATGATGCCAATCTTCATCTTCACCTGAAGAGATCTTCATTAAAAATACACAACAACAGTTTTCAAACAAACTGTGACACCGCTTTTCCTATCTCAATGCTTTAAGGGTAGTGTTGGGCTCTTTATTCTTTACTGAACAGATGCAATAATAAAATAAATAAATCATAAGATGGCCTGTGCTCATCTATACTGTATTCGACACCTTACACGGCAACACAAATCATAAAAACAGCTGAACTGGGGTTAAAAATACAATGAGCTATTTGAGCAGGAATCAGTAAGACAATTAGTGAAGCTCTGAATCAATACCTGCACAGCATCAATAAGTTCTGATCACTAGATGGACCAGAGAAGAGCAATTTACTTCAGCTCTGTTTTACACTTTCTATTTATGTCATTCCTCTAGTGATTGCAAGCTATCAGAAACTACTTGACATAATCTAGTGGGGTAATTATTTATCAATGATGTCCCCAGAGATACTAAGGACTAATTGTGTTCTGTTGGGAAAGGTGGAAAAATAATGTGCACATGAAGATAGCTGTCTGACTGAATAATTAAATGGTGTAATGACTAATTTTTACTGTTGGTCCGCTTCTTTTAATCAGTGGATGTATGCAAAGAGAAGGCATAAAGACAAAGGGAAAATATGCTGCATTATATTTAGAACAGTTTACTAACAGAAGGCTTCACAAAGCTGCCCCATAGCAGCTGTGTATTTTGTCCCACAGACAATTTTATAAACCCTCCTTAGGGCTCTACTGCACATCTACATTATTATTGTTATTATTTACTTCAATATTGAGGATTTAGCTGCTACTCCATGGGGGATGCAAGACTGTCGGATGTGGAGGGAGAGAGCAGAGGAATCAAGAGATGTGTGTGTGTGTGGGGGGGGGGGGGGGGATTTGTGCTTATAACCTCCACGCGTTTCCGGTCACACTGATGACTTTTGCTCAACCTATTACAATTGACTTTTTGAAATCAATTCCCATTACAAAAAGTCAAAAAGCAGTAACAATGCATAGTTATCCATGCCAATAGCTGTTGAACACTATGGCTGCAAACAAATTTGAGGCGTGCTTTTTATTCAGCTGCTACCAAATACTGCAACTAAACATATTACAAAACAGTTTAATAATTTGTTGACAAATGGTTATACAGAAATAATAAAGTTGGCAGATCAGTTGGCCTTTTGAAGAAGGAAATGAATTGGCTCAGATCGGTTCAGGCTGCATTCATATGAAGCAGCTAATAAAAACAATGGGAAAGATTGGCAAACGCCTGTCTTCATGAAAGAGAATGTCTGACCACTTTTCTGGTCACGCCAGACCACCACACTGATGAAGGACCCATTTTAATTGTGAAAAATCAATACACAATAACACAAACTCCAGGATTAGTGGAAGTTTTAACAGTCATAATGTTGACTACATATTTTATGTGAATGTCATCACACAGCAATACAACTACAAAGATTCTCAAATATTTCAGCAGTACCTGTGTCAGTGAGGAGCTTCGTAGCCTCCAAGACCTTTTCTGTGTAGACTCCAGGTTCATAGTTGTCCATTTCTGAAGTGACCACATGGACAACTCTGGCAGCGCGGCCTCGAATTGCACCCGCGGTGCGATCCAAGCCATCGACATCTTTCTCTTGCAGAGCAATGACACACTTGTTCACATCCTCCAGGATGTGGTTCTCTGAGGAAGAAGCAAGGCTGCCAAGTTAGTACTTTTATTTTTACTGCTACTCAAACATGTATCTAACGAGCAGTCAACCAGCATGGATAAAGCTTTAGCCTAAAATAGTTCCCTCAGATTTGATTTTGAGTACATGATTTAACCAAAATTGAAACATCACTATGTAAACAACAACAAATAAATTCTCCGTCTATTCTGTGACAGAACAGTCCTGAAATTAAAACGGCCACAGAGGAGCTTGAGGAGGACTGTTAACTGCGGTGTCTGCACTACGCAATCATCCGCTGAGTAAATTATAGCGTGTCCTTGGCTAGAGGTGAAAGAAGTTATTCTGCTTAATGCTTAGCAAGAACTCTGTAAGGGTATGAATGACAAACCTTTTCCATGTTTCAACAATGGCAACAGTATATCCATTACAACTTCAGTTCAGCCAATTCTTCTGTGATTTGCTCTACAGAGTCCAACTGGCCATGGCAGGTTTTTCACCAACGTACAGTAATCCTAAGTGCCAGCTGGGCCTAATAGTGCATCCCAGACCAAATGTGAAGCAAATGTTTGCCCATCTCAAATTGCCCTGTGGGAATTAGGAACGATTTGAGTTTTTCATAGACTTTATATGTCTAAGCAAAATGTGTGATGCACGATTAGATCTAATCATCCAATATACAGCTCTAAAAAAAATAAGAGACCACTGCAAAATCTTTCCTAAATTAGTATCTCTACATGTATGGCAGCCATTCTGATTTGAGCATCTGTTGAAAGCAAACACAAGGACACCTCGATCTACTTAAGGAGGTACTGATCAGATGATCATCTAAGCATGAAAAAACATGAAAATCAGAGTTGTTACACAAATACAGATTTCTGAGTTCTTCCCAAGTTAAAACTTAGGTGTTGTAGTGTTTTAGAATGAACATGAATGTGTTTCCTTTGCATTGTTTGATCTAAAAGCAACATCTTTTTTGTTGTTTTGGCCCATTGTCGTTTTGTGTAAATAAATGCTCACAACCATGTATGTGCAAGGCGTTTCACCCAGCAATCAACACCAACCTTTAAAGCAACCAAGAACAAAGACGGTAAAGGACTTAAAAAAAAAAAAAAGTCAGACATTATCATCATTTTCTATGTCATATCACAGTTGTTCAAAACTTATAAACCTCATCTTTAAATAATACAATAAAAATCTCAAAAATGGCAGTATGATGAAACGACAAAGCCTGTCTGTACAAAAATCCCCTGTGACTAGTACTTTGTGTCCTAAATATTTTGCTGCAATGCAAACCATTTGTCAACTGGTTATAAATATGTACCAGTACATTCAGTAATGCAAGTCTTTCATGCAAGACCTCAGTGTTGCATTAAAGATGTCCAAGGTAACTCTTTCCCATCCAGTGTCCTGTAACTGTAACAGCCCCTGCTTCCACAATTTTAGCAAACAGACTATCCTCAATTATCCATCTGTCTGTTGATCTACATAAATGGTGACATACTTGAATCACATTCTTGAAGGACAGCTGAAATATTTCTATATATGTTTGAGATTCACAGACAAACGCAAAGTTTGTAACTATCTAACCTGTATGCTGATATCAGTGCCCATATACTTGCAAAATGGGTGTTAAAAGTATTACACATTCATACCTGCCAACTTTTAAAACCTGAAAAGCCTAGTAGCTAGCTGGGGTCCAGGGGCTGCAGGCCCCAGTAGGTCCAGGACAAAGTCCTGGTGGGGGGTTCAGGGGGGCGAAGCCCCCCGACGGCAAACAAATATTAGCATTAAATCAAGTTAAAATGTGGCTAACAACCTCATATTTCTTCAATAATCATGTTTCTATTTTTCTTACGAAGAACGTAGAAAGTCTGCAGCTGGTGTCACTGGCATTGGCATTCGACTTGTGTTTTTTCGTTCCCACGTGGTCTTTCACATCACTGATTCCTCCATGTCTGATTGAAAAATCTTGTCTACACAAAGTGCAGTTCGCGTAATTTTCACCCTTTCTTGAGCAAATAACAATTCCTGGAAATGCTTTGGAGTATTCCTCGTGAAAAGACTGTAATTTTCGTTCGGTTTTCACACTCATTTGTGATTTTTCTCCGGCAGATTCCATGATGAAAATGTATACGATGCTGACCTAATTCCTTCGCGATTCCAAATGGAAACAATGGCTCCAGGGATGTGATTTGGGGTTGGGGAAATTATCTGAAAATTTAGCAGGGGGTCTTGGGGACGAAGTCCTCCAGCGGGGTCCGGGGCAGAGCCCTGGGGGGGGGGGGGGGGCAAGGGGGGCAAAGCCCCCCCGAAGCTCCAGGGTTTTGATGATTTTTAAATACCAGAACTGTGCTTAAATGACAAAACAAACAGCTGAATGCCACTTATTACTGTATAATATTGACTTACGTTCCAAGAAGATAGCATTCCTAAAATATTCCAACAAGCATTATCCATCACATGCTTTAACACTTGATCAAATCAAAATCAGTTAATTTTATCTATTCCATAATAGAAATAAAATTCCAACATACCATTACTTTTTATAATTCCAGCATTCATTTCAGATCACCAGTTTCAATCTCCATTGAGTCTTGAGCAGCTCATTTTGCCCAATCACTGATGTAGCCAAGTCTTAGAAATATTCAAAAGTTATGAGTCAATGTCCACTGTGCACTGTCAATTTCAAACTGGTTGGAATCATAAAAGTAATCTAACTAAATTGTTTTGCTATTTTTTTCTCCTCAACATCAATGTCAGGGCGCTGCAAGAGTTTTTGGGGATGGTTAACTTTTATAACCGTTTCCTCCCCCGCGCAGCCCAGCTCATACAGCCGTTGTACGCCGCACTCAAGAAACGGAAACCGGCGGACAGAGTCGACTGGACTCCTGAGTGGGAGCAGGCGTTCTGAGGTTAAAACAGCTCTGGCGAACACTGCACTACTACTGGCGCACCCAGACCCGGTGGCTCAGATAGCGCTCACTACCGACGCCTCGGACATGGGCATAGTGGCCGTCGTGGAGCAATGCGTCACCGGTTCTTGGCAGCCGCTCACCTTTTTAGCAGGTTTTTGCACGACAGTGAGCGTAAATACAGTGTGTTCGACAGACAGTTACTGGCTCTCCACCTGGCCATACGCCACTTCCAGTTCTGGCTGAAAGGGCGCACCTTAGGCTCAGAACTCTTGCACATGCGCAATACACCTACAGGAAGCAGTGCTGATTGCCTTTGTTCTAAATTTAGATACGATTCCTAGCGATCTCGTGTTTGGAATTGCTTTTGTGGTTTTTTTTACGATTGAAAATTTTTGACTGAATTTTTAGTGAAAAACCGTAATTTTCATTAATAAAGCCGTAACCCGGAATGGGGTCTTGAAAACCGGAACCATTACGGCAAAACCGGAGTAGTTGGCAGGTATGCACATCTGAAATATTTTGAACATTTTACCCATTTTGAAATTTTGAGGTTTAATCTAATTTTGACCAAAAGTTGTTTCCCATTAAAACACAAAATATTTTATTTCATCACCTGAAACTTTATGAATGCAGATCATTCCAAAGTATGAAACACTTCTTTTGAACACAACTTACCAGACACAGATAGGAAGTCATCAATTGAGGTTATATCATCAACAGCATCAGTGAGGACACGGACCTGCTTCTCCCACTGCTCCTTGAATAAATCCATATTGTCCTGGGCCACCTTACTGTTGGGCTTAGCAGCAAGGGCCAGTGCTGCATTAATCACCTGTAATCACACAATTAGAACAAAGGCTTTAGTCACAATATTAGCATAGGTTGAAACAGGATTACACTGGCAAGCACATTATAGGGATGCATGATATTAGACTTTCTGTGCCGACATCCATTATGCCGATATTTTGAGCATTGTTCATGCTGACTGTTGATGCCGATATATGCACATATTTTTCACACCTATTTACATCTCCTTTGTCTTACAGTGATGATTAACTGGCATATAAAGACACATTCCACAAGGAAAATAAGACAACTACCATCACGACATAGAAGCTTGGGTTTTACTGGTCTATTTTATGCTACTTCGAAAACTTTTTACCATAAATATTGTCAACCTTTTAATGATCCTGTTTCAGCATGGAGTAAGGATCTTTCTTTTCCCCGATATACAGTGCATCTGGAAAGTATTCGCAGCACTTCACTTTTTCCTCATTTTGTTATGTTACAGCCTTATTCCAAAAGAGATTAAATTCATTTTTTTTCCTCAAAATTCTACACACAATACCCCATAATGACAATGTGAAAAAAAGTTTTGAGATTTTTGCAAATTTATTAAAAATAAAAAAACTAAGAAATCACATGTACATAAGTATTCACAGCCTTTGCTCAATACTTTGTTGAGGCACCTTTGGCAGCAACTAAAGCCTCAAGTCTTTTTGAATATGATGCCACAAGCTTGGCACACCTATCTTTGGGCAGTTTGGCCCATTCCTCTTTGCAGCACCTCTCAGCTCCATCAGGTTGGATAGGAAGCGTCGGTGCACAGCCATTTTCAGGTCTCTCCAGAGATGTTCAATTGGATTAAAGTCTGGGCTCTGGCTGGGCCACGCAAGGACATTCACAGAGTTGTCCTGAAGCCACTCCTTTGATATCTTGGCTTTGTGATTAGGGTCGTTGTCCTGCTGAAAGATGAACTGTCGCCCCAGTCTGAGGTCAAGAGCGATCTGGAGCAGGTTTTCATCCAGGATGTCTCTGTACTTTGCTGCATTCATCTTTCCCTCTATCCTGACTAGTCTCCCAGTTCCTGCCGCTGAAAAACATCCCCACAGCATGATGCTGCCACCACCATGCTTCACTATAGGGATGGTATTGGCCTGGTGATGACTGGTGCCTGGTTTCCCCCAAACATGACATCTGGCATTCACACCAAAGAGTTCAATCGTCATCTCATCAGAGCAGAGAGTTTCTCATGGTCTGAGAGTCCTTCAGGTGCCTTTTGGCAAACTCCAGGTGGGCTGCCATGTGCCTTTTACTAAGGAGTGGCTTCCGTCTGGCCACTCTACTGTACAGGCCTGATTGGTGGATTGCTGCAGAGATAGTTGTCCTTCTGGAAGGTTCTCCTCTCTCCACAGAGGAATGCTGGAGCTCTGACAGAGTGACCATCACGTTCTTGGTCACCTCCTGACTAAGGCCCTTCTCCCCCGATCGCTCAGTTTAGACGGCCGGCCAGCTGTAGGAAGAGTCCTGGTGGTTCTGAACTTCTTCCATTTACAGATGATGGAGGCCACTGTGCTCATTGGGACCTTCAAAGCAGCAGAAACTTTTCTATACCCTTCCTCAGATTTGTGCCTCGAGACAATCCTGTCTCGAAGGTCTACAGACAATTCGTTTGACTTCATGCTTGGTTTGTGCTCTGACATCAACTGACATCACAGACAACTGACATCAACTGACATCACTGACAACACAGTTGACATCAACTGACTGTCAACTGTGGGACCTTATATAGACAGGTGTGTGCCTTTCCACATCATGTACAATCAACTGAATTTACCACAGGTGGACTCCAATTAAGCTGCAGAAACATCTCAAGGATGATTAGTGGAAACAGGATGCACCTGAGCTCAATTTTGAGCTTCATGGCAAAGGCTGTGAATACTTAAGTACATGTGATTTCTTAGTTTTGTATTTTTAATAAATTTACAAAAATCTAAAAACAACCTTTTTTCATGCTGTCATTATGGGGTATTGTGTATAGAATTGTGAGGAAAAAAAATAATTTAATCCATTTTGGAATACGGCTGTAACATAAAATGTGGATAAAGTGGAGCGCTGTGAAGACTTTCTGGATGCACTGTACATTTTTATTAACAGGCTCGCTCAAAGCTGTGAGGCCAGTAAGAGATAAACTGTCAGTGCAGACTGCTGAATATTTTTGTGAAAAAGGCTAAACAAAGTACGGTAACCTCAGTGCTTATCGGCGAGATTGGGGGGGGGGGGGGCGTCTCTATTGGGCAGCTCGTCCCCGCATCTCTAGCATCAGGCCACCCTCGTCTTCCAACTGTGGTCACTGTGTATGAAGCGGTTAGCACGGCGGTTAGCATATAGTGGTGGTTGGGAGCAGTTAGGGATGTCCCTTCCAATCTTTGATTCCGGTGGTGGTTTTGCTGACCCTTCGCTTCTCTTGTTGCTCTGCCAACTTCTCCACCCATGTCACTGTTCTTGAATGGAGATCATGGCAGGGGTGATGGCAGGGCTGGCGCTGCCTCTGGGGGATGGGGCTCTCGTGGCTGTGGTTCTGGTGCTGTGGAGGAGGCTGCTGCTCAAGGTTTTTTGTTTTGTTTTTTCCCTTTGCCACTGTATTTTTCTTGTTTGGGTTTCCTGGGTTTCTCGTGTTGCGTTTATTCTCCTCCTCCTCCCCTGGCTGTGTGGAGGCAGCCATGTTTGTTTTGTTTTGAACCCATGCCCGAAGTGATGACGTCATTCCCTTGCACCGAGAAAAAAGCGTAATGCTGTTATATTTTATTGGTTGTAAATATTAATTTTGACTGATGCGATCAATTATTTTAAATGCTTTACTGGACGATACAGATAGGGTGCAGATATCGTGCATCCTTACAAATTAATTTCTTGTGGTGATTAAGCAGTCTTTTGAAGCACAAAATAGGGCAAAACTAATAGCTGCTTGTTTTTAAGGTAAAAACATACAAACATCTAAGCTAAGCACGAATTTGAATCAATTTTAAAAAGAAGAGTAGCTTCACAGTAAAATACAGATTAGGGACTAGAAAAGCATGTGAAAAGGAGAGTTCAGTAGTCAAAATGTTGAAAAGTAATTGACAGTAAGAAGCGTAAAGAGTAATGGGGAGGGACTGGGGGTAAATCAGAATATTACCTGTGGGCACAAAGCTTCCAGCTGAGAAGCTGCCATGCGAACCAGCTTCACTCCCTCCTCATTGTTGGAAATGGAGCATGCAAGGTTGGCCACCTTAACGGGAAAATAAAACAACAAGAACAAAACTTTAATCGAAGAGAAAAACTGTCACAGACCTTTTCTTCAATAACCAAAAGGCTGTCTTGTGTCTGCAGGGACTGAAACAGTTAAGTTACTCTATGCAGCTGTTTCTTATCATTTCAATATTCCATTTGTACTCCATTCCATTTATTGCTTTTTGACATTTAAAAATTTCAAACGTTACAAGGCAAAACTGCCAATTTTTCTAAGCATGTTTACAGTCTTTTATATTTGATTTTATCTTTCTAAGAGAATAAGCACTGTTTAAAGTCAGACAAATAATAAAACTCCTGCACTGATGCTGAAATCCTGTGAAGGCCTACCCCCCCCCCCCCCAGAAAACTGATCAACAATTGGTAAAAGAATCAAAGAATTGGATCAATAAGAAAAAGTGACAATGCCATTGATACTGACAAAATCATATCAATTCCCATCCCTGCTGACGTGCCAACAGTTTGTGAAAGATAACTGAACTAGTGATGGCCTTTATCGGATTATTCTGTTTACATGACGACTTGAATAATCAGCCAAGTCCAGAAATTCAATATAATCAGTTTATTTGTGTGCATGTAAACATAGCCATTGTTGAGTTTGAGAATTTGGGCAAGAGTCTAGGAGGAGTAACAATTTCTAGAATATCATCTCAAGGATGACCAGTGGAAACAAGACGCACCTGAGCTCAATTGTGAACTTCATGGCAAAGGCTGTGAATACGTATGTGCATGTAATTTAGTTTTTTATTTTTAATAAATTTGCAATAATCTCAAAAAAAACCTTTTTCAAGTTGTCATTATAGGGTATTGTGTGTAGAATTTTAAGGAAAAATGAATTTAATCCATTTTGGAATAAGGCTGTAACATAAAATGTGGAAAAAGTGGAAGTGGTGTGAATACTTTCCGGATGCACTGTATCAGAGTAACACTATGCATCTACATATATTCACAACAATGTAGGTCAGAGACCAGACCATTTCCATTTTTGTTTGGAATATGATGGCAACAATGCTGAAACAGACTGGCTGGCATATGCAGAACTGTGCCAAAATGGGATTATCCTATAAACAGAAAATGTGCTGAAAAATAATAGACTTGCAGTTTGCCTTTGCCAACTGATGGCTGCACAAGCTCAGGGACAGGGATTGTAAACTTAGGTTTTGTTTTTGCATTTTCAGTCATTAATCAATTAGACTTTGCTAATTTACTGCCAAGATCTGGGTCACAAAGAAACAACAACAGAGCATATACCAAACAAAAACAAGTTTATCTTTAAACTTTACCTGATTTTTTTTTATAAGAAATCATTTGTATAATATACCCCCCGCAACCCGAAAAAGATTAAGCGGAAGAAGATGGATGGATGGATGTGTAATGAGAATGATTCAGAAAAGCACCAAATTACTTCAATATCAATTGTAGTCTGTACACCAGAGTAACCAGCAAAAGATGTGCAGGGTTTAGGATGTAAAAGGAATTTAATAAAGATCACGGATGTGCCACAAATCCAAAGATTTCAACACAGTTAAAAAGAGGAGGAGTTTTGACTTCTCTCTCTTGCTGTGATAACTTCATTATGCTGGTCATCAACAAATGATCCTTTCCATTTTGTATGGGCTAAACAGACGTATCTCCTTCCCTGACATGCGCTTTTGCCAGGTTAAATCTAGTTTCATCATCAAATAAAAATAACTGCATGTCACAAAAACATAGACAAGTTGGAGAATAACTGTGGGACTGCCACAGATAACACGACACCTATAGTTCCTAGTATTTCACTGTTTAGAATGACAACAGCAGACAAGAGTTTCAGAGGGGGAAAAAAAGGTGTGTGGGTTTTACAAAATTATTCAGTGGATCCTCCTGTTTTCCCCAAAGCTTCAACCCCATTCATGTCTGTGTGCTGCACAATGGAGCAGAACAAGTTAGGGGTTAAACCTAAAATAACTTAAATTTGGCTCAATTGCTCAGCCCAATTGTTCAATCACATCTTCCCCATCGTCCTCCATAAAATAATTGACTGGGCAACAACTGTAATTAATATCTGGTATTAATACATACAGTGAAGATCAAAATTAGAGAACAATGTATTAATAACTGATTAATCTAACATATGTTATTCTTCATTGTTCAGAATTTCACATATCAGCTGTGGCTATACCACTGCTGTACTAGCATGTTTGTTTTTTTTTTCTTTTTTAAATAACTAAGGCACTTCAACACAAACATTTATTTTGTTAAAAAAAAAAAAACGGTGAGCAAAATTAGAGAACAGTGACCACTGTGTCAGAAGAGAAGATTTAAACAATAGCCATATTTACATGGACACAAGCAACCGGATTAAAAGCCTGATTGGAACAAAAATGCTTCATGTAAACACGCCAATCTGAATATTCTGACCTGATCACACTCATTCGGATCAAAATTTCATTCCGATTGAGACGGGTGGGTTATGCCAATTGTTATTCCGATTGGTGCAAATATAAACACTTATTCCGAAGCTTGGGTCGAAAATATGTTTACTGTGCACGTCTGTACGTCAGCCACATGTCGATGTGATGTATTTCTGCCTTTACAGCAGCTAGCGAAAGACATGGCTGGAGTAAAACAAAACTGGTCTGTATCGTCCTGCTGTCTCCCTCTGTTTGTCATATGCAGAAGTATATACTTGTAGCTTCATTACGGACACCAGCAGAAGCAAAAGTACAGTCTGAATAACACAATACAGGTCCATTTCAAAAAGAGAAAGACACGAAGCGGTGTTCGTTTACACCGGAAGTTGCTTCTTCTTCTACTATTTTTGGAATGTCGAAATGTCGACGTGCACATGTCAAAATGATTTAGTCCGTTCAAACGTGTGACACATGGAAATGCATGTCCTAATCGGATCAGCTTTTTCAGGATCCATGTAAACAGTAAAGTTCTGATCTGAATTGTAATCAGATTGAAGACATTTTGCCCATGTAACCGTGGCTAATGTTTTTTTTAGGGCTATAGGATTCAAAAATTAATAGGACGTGTAGAGGCCCTTGCTTTGAATGACTTCAACACATCTGCACCCACAGGACATCACTAGTTTCTCACACTGCTCTGGTTTGGGGGACAGGATTATGTGAAGACTCTCAATGGGGAATCGGTTGAACACTGCAGCTGGAATTGTTTGCCAGTTCACTGTTGGACAGGGCAAGGATCTGTCTCGGCACACAGTGTCTCTCCATTTAAGACAATTTGGACTCAAAGCTCACTATGCAGTGACCGAACCTCTCATCAGCAGAAATAAAAAGGCTAGACTTGTCTTTGCTGATAAGCATGTTGTGTGGACAGAGAAGAACTGGTCCAAACAGCACTTCAGTGATGAGAGTAAGGTCAGTTTATCTGGGTCTGAGGGGAAACGATATGTTCTGTGTCAAACTGGGGAAAGACTGAACCCCAAGTGTGTAAAGAAGTCAGTTAAATGTGGAGGAGGAAGTGCCAAAGTTTGGGGGATGTTTTCTGCAGCAGCAGCTGGGCCTCATGTACAGCTACATGGCAGGGTGAATGCAAATGTTTATGTGAACCTCCTTTGGCAACATGCAATTTCTTCACTGCAACTGTCTCCCAGTCAGCTTGCAATTTTCATGCAAGACAATGTCCCCCCCACACACACTGCAAAACAGGTTAAACAGTTCCTTGAAACTAACAATATTCAAACAATGAAATCGTTAGCCCAGAGTCCAGATCTAAACCCCATAGGGAATCTCTGGAAAATCCATGGTGACCAAGTAATGGCTAAGAAACCCGCTACAGTTACTGAACTGTGGAAGAGACTGAAGAAGAATGGACCAAGGTTTGACGCAGATGTACTGAAGTCATTCAAAGCAAGGGCCTCTACACTTCCTATTTTTTTTTAATCCTATAGCCACCTCCCCCTCCAAAAACAAAAAAACAAAAAAAAACAAAAAAAACATTGTTTAAATCTTCTCTTCTGACACAGTGGTCACTGTTCTCTAATTTTGCTTACCATTTTTTTAACAAAATAAATATTTGTGTTGTGAAGTGCCTTGGTTATTTAAAAAAAAAAAAAACAAAAAACATGCTAGTACAGCAGTGGTATAGCCACAGCTGACATTCTGTAAAATTCTGAACAATGAAGAATTACATATGTGAGAAAAAAATCAAGTATTAATACACGGGTCTTTAATTTTGATCTTCACTGTAAAAGCAACAAAAACGTCAGCAGATAAAAAAAAACAAAACAAAACACAGTCTCTTCTGAACTTTTATTGCTGACATGGGATTGAAACGATGTCAGTGCTTCAGATGCACTCTTGAGAGGTTGTTATGGCTTCAGTTTGCCACCAGATGTCATTGTTCTTAGTTTGACCGAAGCTCTGAATCTTTTTCGGCACAATTAGAAGGACAGCCTAAGAGCTTCATTGAGGCTTCATCTGCCCATCACTACAGAGGAGCATTAATTGCTGTTTAAAAGCAGTCTACCTTGTACATTTACTGCTGTTTACAGCCCATTAATGCCAACTTTACTCCTGCTCTGATCACCAGCTCTATTCTTTCTGTGATGAGGCTCATGAGAGAGGAGCTTAAAGTACAGTGACCTCATCATGGATTGCAGAGAGAATGGGTGGCAAACATGCCTGTTTCCAGTCGAGGCTGGGTGTAGAGGATGCCCAGTGCAGTCTGTGTGGACCATCCTCACTACACTCGGTATTTCAGGCAACGAGTGGATGTCAGCTGTACAAAGGATTGGAGAGGCAGCCTATTATTGGTTTGGTTGTTGGTTATGGTTTAAAAGAGAGGAAGGTGGGTGGGGGCCTGGAGTTGACAGGCAGTGATCTAGCCACCACTTCTGACCTGCCAACTGGAGGGTGTTGCAGTTAAGGGTCAAAACACCCAGAAAAGGTTGGGTACCGTCTGATGACATCAGCTTCAGGTTAAAGGCGACGGTCACTTTTTGGAGCAAGTGAATGTGAGGCATCCTTGAATGTATCAAATAAGTCTCCAGCCTCAGCATGCAACACATACAGTGGTGTAAAAAAGTGTTTGCCTCCTTCCTGATTTCTCTTTTTTTTTTGTATGTTTGTCACACTTAAATGTTTCAGATCAAACAAATTTAAATATTAGACAATGATAACACAAGTAAACACAAAATGTAGCTTTTAAATAAAGGTGTTTATTACTAAGGGTAAAAAAAAAAAAAATCCAAACCTACATGGCCGTGTGAAAAAGTGACCCCCCCCCCCATTAAAACATAAATTAACTGTGATTTATCACATTTTTGGAAAGCGGAGTTCAATTTCTCTAGCCACACCCAGGCCTGATTACTGCCACACCTGTTCTCAATCAAGAAATCACTTAAATAGGACCTGCCTGACAAAGTCAAGTAGACCAAAAGATCCTCAAAAACTAGACATTCAATAGAAATTCAGGAACAAATGAGAAACAAAGTAATTGAGAGCCATCCGTCTGGAAAAGGTTATAAAGCCATTTCTAAAGTTTTGGGATGCCAGCGAACCACAGTGAGAGCCATTGTCCACAAATGGCAAAAACATGGAACAGTGGTGAACCTTCCCAGGAGTGGCCGGCCGACCAAAATTACCCCAAGAGCGCAGCGACGACTCATCCAAGAGGTCACAACATCCACGACAACATCCAGAGAAATGTAGGCCTCACATTTGACGATTGTCACTTCCTTGTGGTAACGTATCGTCACTTCCCGTTTTGCTGTCTGCCTGTGTGGTTTGCTCTCCAGCTCTCCAGCCACTAGCTAGCCACTAGCTATGGCTACTACCTCTCTTTCCTCTCCTCCTCTGTGTGCTCTCTCTGTCAGATGTTTAGCTACACCTCTGCCTCTTTTAGTGATAACGGTAAATGTAATAAATGTTGTCTTTTTGAGGCGCTCGAGGCGAGGTTGTCTGATTTGGAATCCCGGCTCCGCTGCATTGAAACACCGTCTGCGCCAGTTAATCTCGACGGACGCCCATTAGCTGCAGCGGAGCTAGCTAGCTTAGGGCGAACTGTCAGCGGTTCCCCGGCTCTCCTCTCAGCCGGTTGACCACCAACCTATTCACGTTTCTAATCGTTTTTCCCCGCTCAGCGACACACCCGCAGAGGAAAAAACTCTGATCATTGGCGACTCTGTAGTCAGAAACGTGAACCTAGAGACTCCAGCGGCCATAGTCACATGCATTCCTGGGGCCAGAGCAGGCGACATCGAGTCAAATTTGAAAATGCTGGCTAAAAGTAACTGTAAATACTCCACAATTGTTATTCACGCCGGCATTAATGACATCCGTCTCCGGCAGTCGGAAGTCACGAAACTTAATGTAGAATCGGTGTGTGACTTTGCAAAAACGATGTCTGCCACTGTAGTATTCTCTGGGCCCCTCCCCAATCTGACCAGTGATGACATGTTTAGTCGCTCGTCATCCTTGAACCGCTGGCTGTCTGTGTGGTGTCCTGCAAATGACGTGGGCTACATTGACAATTGGAGCTCTTTTTGGGGAAAACCTGGTCTTATGAGACGAGACAGCATTCATCCCACTTTGGATGGTGCTTCTCATTTATCTAACAATCTGGCATCTTTTTTATCCAAATTTCCAAAACCGTGACTACTCAGAGTTGGGACCAGGAAGCAGAGTAGTAGTCCTACACGCCTCTCTGCAGCTCCTCTTCATCCGCCACCCCTCAGCTTAGCCCCTGTCTTCCCCATCAGAGAATCGTTGTCTGCTCCCTCCAAAGTAAATAAAAATATAATGTATAAGCATCCCAAAGTGATAAAGCAAAATATTGGTAAAACTCAAATTAAACATAAAGCCTCTAAATTGAATGATTTGGCCTCTGTTCCTCCTCATAATTTAAAAATTAAATGTGGTTTATTAAATATTAGGTCTCTAACTCCCAAGTCTCTGTTAGTCCATGATCTGTTAATTGATCATCAGATTGATTTAATTTCCCTTACAGAGACTTGGTTAGGGCAAGAGGATTATGTTGGTTTAAATGAATCAACTCCCTCTGGTTATTTAAACTGTCAAAATCCCAGAAGTTCTGGTCGTGGAGGAGGAGTAGCAACAATTTACCATTCCAAATTACTAGTTAATGTAAAGCAAAAAACATGTTATAATTCCTTTGAGGGCCTGGTCCTCAGTGTTGGGCACTTTAGCAATTTCAGGTTAAACCCAATTTTATTTGCCATAGTTTATCGTCCCCCATCAACCTATTCAGAATTTTTATCCGAATTTGCTGATTTCTTAGCTGATTTAGTGCTGAAATCTGATAGAATAATTATAGTAGGGGACTTTAATATACATGTGGATGTAGATAGTGACTGCCTTAATGTGGCTTTTAATTCAATATTAGACTCGATTGGGTTTTCTCAGAAAGTAGGAAATTCTACTCATTACCTCCACCACACATTGGACCTTGTTCTGACATATGGCATAGAAATAGAAAATCTTGTAGTGTCTCCTCATAACCCTGTACTGTCAGACCATTGTCTGTTAACCTTTGATTTTACTATTTCTGACTATTTGGCTCCTAAAGAAAAATATTATCACAGTAGATGCCTCTCAGATGATGCGGTTTCCAAATTTATGTAGATTGTTTCCTCTATGCCATGTGTCAACACAACGGAAATAAGCTATAGACAGCTTGCTCCTTCTGTAATTGATAACATGGTGGATAGTGTTTCAGCTTCTCTGCATCAGGCTCTAGACTTGGTGGCCCCCTTAAAAAAGAAAAAGTCAAATCAGAGATTTTTAACTCCTTGGTTCAACACAGAAACTCGTAGCTTAAAACAGAAGACTCGTCAATTAGAAAGAAAATGGCGCTCTACTAATTTAGATGAAATCTATTTAGCTTGGAGAAATCCTCTTTTAATTTATAAAAAATCTCTTAGAAAAGCTAGAACGAGTTATTACTCTGCATTAATAGAAGAGAACAAGAATAATCCCAGGTTTCTTTTCAGTACTGTAGCCAGGTTGACAAAGAGTCAGGACTCTGTCAATCCTAGCATCCCCTTAGAGCTTACTAGTCAGGACTTTATGAACTTTTTCAATAATAAAATTTCATCCATCAGAGATAAAATCAATCAGATTCTTCCCACAGTTAACTTAAATACTGTAACTACTACAACTCCTTCTATTGATGTCTGTCTTGATGAGTTTACTCCAATCGACCTTTGTGAGTTAGACAAAATAGTTTCCTCATCCAAACCTTCAACTTGTCTTTTAGACCCTATTCCTACCAGGTTATTTAAAGAAGTCTTCCCACTTATTGGTAGCTTTATTCTTCATATAATCAATTCTTCATTAACTTTAGGCCATGTACCGCAGGCTTTTAAAACGGCTGTAATTAAACCCTTACTCAAAAAGCCAACGCTAGATCCAGGAGCTTTAGCTAACTATAGACCAATCTCTAATCTCCCTTTCATTTCAAAAATCTTAGAAAGAGTTGTTGCTACGCAATTATTTGACCACCTGCAGGGAAATGGTTTACTTGAGGAGTTTCAATCTGGGTTTAGAATCCATCATAGTACTGAAACAGCCTTAGCGAAGGTCACTAACGACCTCCTCATTGCATCTGATAATGGACTAGTTTCTGTACTTGTCCTTTTAGATCTTAGTGCAGCTTTTGATACTATTGATCATAATATTCTACTTGATAGATTAGAACACTATGTTGGACTTAATGGAACTTCGTTGCAATGGTTTAGATCTTATTTATCTGATAGGTTCCAGTTTGTTCATGTAAATGATGAGTTTTCTCTCAGCTCAAAGCTTAGTCATGGAGTTCCACAGGGATCTGTGCTAGGCCCTACTCTTTTTAGTTTATATATGCTTCCGTTAGGCAACATTATTAGAAAGCACTGTATACATTTTCATTGTTATGCAGATGACACACAATTATACCTGTCAATGAAGCCAGATGATACTAATCAATTAGCCAAGTTAGAAGCCTGCCTTAAGGAAATCAAAGCTTGGATGACTTGTAATTTCCTGCTATTAAATTCAGATAAGACTGAAGTCATTCTTGTTGGTCCAAAAAACCTTAGAAATTCCTTTCCAAATCAAACTTTCAGTTTGGATGCAGTTACTCTTTCTCTTAATAGCTCTGTGAGGAACCTTGGAGTTATTTTTGATCAGGATTTGTCCTTCAATTCACATATTAAATTTGTTTCTAAGACTGCCTTCTATCATTTGCGTAATATTGCCAAGATTAGGAGCATCTTGTCTCAGAGTGATGCTGAGAAGCTGATCCACGCTTTTGTTAGCTCGAGATTAGATTATTGTAATTCTTTATTATCAGGCTGTCCTAAAACATCTTTAAAAAGTCTTCAGCTGATCCAAAATGCTGCAGCAAGAGTTTTAACAGGTACTAGAAAGAGAGATCATATCTCTCCGGTTCTGGCCTCCCTTCATTGGCTTCCCATAGAGTTTAGAATTAAGTTTAAAATCCTTCTTCTTACTTACAAAGCTCTAAACAATCAGGCTCCTTTTTATTTAAAAGATCTGATACTACCGTATCATCCTAACAGAGCACTACGCTCCCAAAATGCAGGATTACTTGTAATACCTAGAATCTCCAAAACTACAATGGGAGGCAGAGCCTTCAGTTATCAAGCTCCTCTCCTGTGGAATCAGCTGCCAATCTGGATTCGGGAGTCAGACTCGATCTCTGTTTTTAAGAATAGGGCTAAAACCTACCTTTTTGATATAGCCTACAATTAGGGAAGGATCATGTGTTTCTGAACCCTCCCTTAGTTATGCTGCTAATAGGTTTAGTCAGCCGGGGGACCTCCAGTAATGCACTGGGCCTCACTCCTTTCCTCACTCTCTATGAAATATTTTTTTTTGCTGGTCATTAACATTTGTTTGTTCTCTCCCATAGATTGAGTCCCCATCGTGCTGTTTGCTCTCTACATGTCTGTTCTTTTCTTCTTCTCTATCCCCTCACCCCCCAGCCAGTCGCAGCAGATGACTGCCCCTCCCTGAGCCTGGTTCTGCTGGAGGTTTCTTCCTGTTAAAAGGGAGTTTTTCCTCTCCACCGTCGCCAAGTGCTTGCTCACAGGGGATCGCCTGATTGCTGGGGTCTTTCTGCAACTGTGGGGGTCCCCCCTACAGTTGATAGTGCTATGAGATGACTGTTGTTGTGAAATGGCGCTATATAAATAAAGTTGAATTGAATTGAACTTGCCTCAGTTAAGGTCAGTGTTCTTGACTCCAACATAAACAGTCTGGCCAAAAATGGCCTGTATGGCAGAGTTCCAAAACGAAAACCACTGCTCAGCAAAAAGAACATAAAGGCTCGTCTCAGTTTTCTCAGAAAACATCTTGATGATCCTCAAGACTTTTGGGAAAATACTCCGTGGACTGACAAAAGTTGAACTTTTTGGAAGGTGTGTGTCCCATTACATCCGGCGTAAAAGTAACACAGCCTTTCAGAAAAGGAGTATCATACCAACAGTAAAATAAGGTGGTGGTAGTGTGATGGTCTGGGGCTGCTTTGCTGCTTCAGGACCTGGAAGACTTGCTGTGGTAAATGGAACCATGAATTCTGCTGTCTACCAAAAAAATCCTGAAGGAGACTGTCCGGCCATCTGTTTGTAATCTCAAGCTGAAGCGCATTTGGGTTCTGCAGCAGGACAATGATCCAAAACATACCAGCAAGTCCACCTCTGAATGGCTTAAGAAAAACAAAATGAAGACTCTGGAGTGGCCTAGTCAAAGGCCTGACATGAATCCAATTAAAATGCTGTGACATGACTTTAAAAAGGCAGTTCATGCACAAAAACCCTCCAGTGTGGCTGAATTACAACAATTCTGCAAAGATGAGTGGGCCAAAATTCCTCCACAACACTAGCCACAGTTACATGACCAAAATTTCATCAATCTGATTACAATTCAGATCAGAATTTTACTGTTTACATGGATCCTGAAAAAGATGATCCGATTAGGACGTGCGTTTCCATGTGTCACACGTTTGAATGGAATAAATCATTTTGACATGCGCGCATCGACATTTCGACATTCCGAAAATAGTAGAAGAAGCAGCAAGTTCCGGTGTTAGCAAGCCCCGCTTCGCGTCGAAATGGACCTGTACTGTGTTATTCAGACTGTACTTTTTATTCTGCTGGTCTCAGTAATGAAGCTACAAGTACATACTTCTGCACATGATGAACAGAGGGAGACAGCAGGACAATATGTTTTACTCCCGCTATATTTTCTGCTAGCCGCTGCTAAGGCGGAAATACGTCACGTTGACGTGCGGCTGGCGTACAGACATGCGCAGTAAACATTTTCTGCCCTACGTTCGGAAAAAGTGTTTTCATGCCCACCATTCGGATTAACAATCGGCATAACCCACCCCTCTCAATTGGAATGAAATTTTGATCCAAATGAGCGTGATCGGGTTAGAATATTCAGATTGGTGTGTTTACATGAAGCATTTTTATTCCGATCAGGCTTTTAATCCCGTTACTTGTGTCCATGTAAACATAGCCATTGTAAAAGACTCATTGCCAGTTATCACAAACGCTTGATTGCAGTTGTTGCTGCTAAGGGTGACCTAACCAGTTATTAGGTTTAGGGGGCAATCACTTTTTCACACAGGGCCATGTAGGTTTGGATATTTTTTTTCCCCCCTTAATAATAAACACCTTCATTTAAAAA
The DNA here is from genome assembly GCA_020510985.1 of Pholidichthys leucotaenia. NCBI lineage: Eukaryota > Metazoa > Chordata > Actinopteri > Cichliformes > Pholidichthyidae > Pholidichthys > Pholidichthys leucotaenia. The sequence goes on along the minus strand of CM035840.1, from coordinate 274,695,455 downwards.
CTGCATTTTGTGTTTACTTGTGTTATCTTTGTCTAATATTTAAATTTGTTTGATGATCTGAAACATTTAAGTGTGACAAACATACAAAAAAAATGAGAAATCAGGAAGGGGCAAACACTTTTTCACACCACTGTACCTTAACATGGACTCTGGCGCTCCAGTGCACACTGCTCGCTCACTCTTGCTTGACCACTTGCACAGAGAGGCACCTAGGTTTCTATTAGAGCTCCCTCTGCTGGCAGACACTACAATTGCATTTAAGAATGCAGTTCCAAATACAGTCAAATGTGATATAAATGAATAGTTGATTTTTGGAAATGGAATGGTGGGCCGCACTGAATGAGGGTGGGGGCTGCATGCGACCCATCAGTTGCCCAACCCTGCCTTAAATCATGCACCTCTGAGTATTAAAGAGAAGGTCAGGAGCACTCCTCTTTGGGTTATTTCATGTTACATCCAAAACACACCTCTGAATAATTAGACCAGGTCCTTTGTGCTTTTCACACAGCACATAGACAGTTTTCCCACAGCTGTGATAACAAAATGGACTTTGATACACCAATAAATGTGCTCTGTGCCTTAGCTAATAGACTGTCTTAATATGGTCCAAAGTCTCACTTTGCACAAACATGTCATCTGCTTTTTAAGGCTACAGCGTTGATCTTTGGAATTGTTTGGAGTACAACTGTCTCCCTCTGCTATTGCTGTGTACCATTAAATTCACATTAGTTTTTAATCTGGTGGATGCATTTTTAACAAACACCAGTACATTGCTGAATCATGTCGAGACCTGTTTTTACTTCCGTGTTTCCAAGGTCCCCCCCCCACCCAAAAAAAAACAAAAAAAAAAACAGCCAAACAAAACATTGTATAAAACAACCAGGTCAAGTATTTTTTTCAAAATCCTAATATTACCTTTAAAATGTAAATTTCACCCTTTTAAAAGTATCTGAATAAATGTTTGCAAAAGATTAACTAACATCTCCAATGCTGACCTTGAGTTTTTTGCCCCTGACAGCCAAAATTATCTTGTCAAAGCCCTGGTGAGGAGGAGTAGTTATTTCCCCACTTGGTAATATTTAGTTATGAATTATGATTACAACATAAGAAGCCATAAGGGGAGATATACTTTATATAAAATTAAACCAAGATACAGCGAAGCAAATCAGTAAATTAGAGTCACTTCCAAAACATACATTACACTTCATCTTTGGGTTAGCAGTGCATGGAGGGATTTTTCTGAACTTGCCCACTTGCAGTAGTGGCTAAATAATGCAAACTATCCCCCTATTTAATGTGACTACCTTCCTTGTGGCATACACCAAGCTTCAAGGCTATCAACTAGGCAAACTGAATGCATTTCTTTATTTCCTTCATTTTCTGTATATGGGTCAGTCACAATGTTGCTTTCAAACTAATATGAGTAAAGCAATGGGGCAGTTTGCCGAAGGGCAGTCTATACTTGCTCATCTCATACAAACAGAACATAACAGAATATTCATTCTTTATGTGACAAAGAAGAAAACATGTTTCTTCTTGCTGTGAACATTACAAGTACATCACATGTTTGGTTCTTTTCTAAAGCAGTACAGTATGGTTCAGTAACTACAATGCATAATGCTTTTGCAAGTAAATGTCAAGCATTTTTATTTAAAAGTTGGAAGCCCACAGTTGCACTGCATTATACGCTGCTCAGTCACCTATATTAATTTGGGATTGCTATAAAAGAGTATTTTACCTGGGGAAAAAAAACTTGACTTTTGTCAAACAGCCACAGCAGGAAAAATAAAAAAGAGGTAATCAAAAATACAATATTATTATGTTATTGACTGCATTAAAAACAAACTAAAATAACAGAAGTGAACTGCTTCTGGATGCATTCTTGCAAATAGGTAAGCATACATTAGGAGTAAAACTTGAGTAGGATAATGAATAGACAAAGTATAAACGAAGAATGCCCCAAAATGAGGCACAGCAGTATTATTAAGCAATATAACATGAGAGGCAGTGCTCATCACCATGGTGATGAATACATCCCCATGGTGATTCAGCTGTAGGCCTGACTCAAAACTTCATTCCCACTTAATGTAGCGTGCCAATGTTAAGTTTCAAGTATCAAGTTCTTATGGTGCCTTCAATCCATCCAGCCATCCATTCATCTTCTGCTGCTTAATCCTTTTCGGGTTGGACCTAACATGCATGTCTTTGGCCTGTAGGAGGAAGCCGGAGTACCTGGAGAAAACCCACGCAGACATGGGGAAAACATGCAAACTCCACACAGAAGGGTCACTGATGGTCAGGAAGTGGGACTGAACCCATGATGGTCAGGGGGTGGGATCGAACCCATGACCTTCTTGCTGTGCTGCCACAGTGCTAACCACTGTTGCATCGAGCTGCCATCCATCCATTTTTTACCACTTTTCCAGAGGTCTGGGTCATGGAGGCAGCATTCAAACCAAACGTGCAAATTGTTTGTACAACACAATTAATCATTATCATTATAGATACAAATTCGGATGATGCAAAGCCACACGTATACGAGTTGGGCAAAAAATTTACTTGCTACTAGGTTACAATAGCCAATCAGCTTCTGCCGTCACTACGGAGTAGTGGAGGATAAACTGAAAATGAGCCTGTCACTCAGAAAACAGAAATAGGTGCTCTGCAGCTGAGATGGACTGTCTGTAGTTTGTACTCCCATAAACTCCTATCACAGATCTGCTAACCAGTGCTACAACTCATCAAACTCGTCACCAGTCTGCCTCAATTAGTGCTGAAAACAACCATCATCAAGATGCAGTTTCTGGAGGAGGCAGTGAAATTCATCCAACTGTGTGCCCTGCCGGATAATGTTGTGAACCGACACATAGGTGTTTTGGGGATTTCCACATCAGGTACAAGGCAGCAACACAAGTTAGGAAGGTAACGCTGCCCCACCTTAGGGTGAATTTTCAGTCACTGCTTTCAACTCTCGCAGCTGTATCCATGTAACAAGACTGACACAAATCGCTTCACATTCAGTCAGAATATAACTTTATGTTGAATGCCATTAACGTACTGTGAGGAACTGAGGAAACGAAAGACAGAGACATTCTTTTAAAAAAAAAAAAAAAAGCACAACTGATGTTTTGGACATCTGGGTGGAAACCAACTTTTTGGGCCAACTTTGAAACTGAGAAAAATATAACCTAGGTTTGTGGCAGTGTTCACAGGCAAAGATCTATAGCATCAGTTGTACAGAATGCCACGTTTCGCCACCTGCTTAGGACCCCAGCGCCACGTTAAGCTCCTGTCATGATTTAGTGAATTGGCTGTGGAGGAACCTGTGGACGAAACGGAGGTTGACAGCACAGGTTGTCAAGCTTTGATATGTATCGAGCTGCTCTATTTTTAAGTGGATTGTGAAGTCTGTTGGCACAAAATAACTGATAAGTGCTCAGTGTGTCACTCAAGTTGCACAGCAGAAAGGTTAACAATATGGCGACTATAGTGATTGCAGAGATGGGCTGTGAAGTTACATGCAAGAAGCCTTTACTAGTTGCATGGAGATGATATGCTGACGGTCTGTGGGGTAAGATGTGATTAAGACATTATCAGTCTTCCCTCGTTTGTGCTGGCAGCCAAGTTTCTGTAATTCTTTAAATAAAATATGTACAACTCCATACACTGGACTACCTAGACTGTGCTGCAGTAGTTTAACATGGTGGTTAAAAATCTACCTCAATCAATCAATCAATCACTACTTGTAGGGTAATTTTACTTGTAGTGGTTTTATCAATCTAAGAATGGGCATACTTTTATAATGAACAAAAGGCCATTTGGAAAGTTTCAAAATTATAAACATGACACGTAATCCAGAAATGGAAGCTCCATAGACTCACCTGGCATCTCACTTTTTTGATCCGAACTTCGTGATCATTATACAGCATTCAAAAGCAAAAGAATGCCCACTAAACACTAAGGGACATGTCTCACTTCTCAGCTAATAAAACGATCCTGAACTCATTGACGTGTTCCCTGACAGCGTTGTACACACACATGGCCATGTAAAGCACATTCACCTGTTGCGGGGCTTTAAAATTTAAAGCAACAATGGCCCATGGCTTTTTTTTTCCCCCAGAAAAGTTGCATCTTTCAAAAACATTTTTTTTGAGCTCAAAAGTTTTTTGTTTTTTTTAATAAATATATAGATGCTTTTGATGTATTTTTATGGCGCGTGCCAAAAAAAAAAAAAAAGTTTAATATAGTCATTTTCGGGCTGGGAATCATCAATAATTTCCAGAACTGATCCAATCATGATTCACTCAGGAAAACTACCACTTTATTATTTTATTTATTAAGAGAATTTAGAATAATTTTTCAAAAGAATTTATTACTTAATAAAACAATTTATTAACCGATCGATCTGCAGATTTTGAGAATATCAGCTCAGTCAAATGTGAATCATTCTGAATTGAAGAATCAACCTTTTGAACCCACCCTTAATTCATTTTCTCTGGTATCGTTACAAATTTTTAAACACTTGGTGCTACATCCCTAATGAGCCTTCCAGCTAATATGTCACAGCTGTATGTTGTTTGCAGACAACATGTAAAAACAAAATGCATGTAAAAACTCAGGTGAAATTTATTTTCTTCAAATTTAGTATGTTCAAACCACTGTTACTCAATGGCAGAAGCACTTGGAGGGATTCTGTTTTACAAAAAACAATTTGACCTTTTTTTTTTTTTTTTTTCCCTTTTGAATGAGACCAACTCAATGAATATACTGCAAAGGGTTGAAGAATGGCATTTGATTTACTTTGGGGATGCTATTTTCAGGAAATTTGCTAGAATACTAAGGGACACCATCTGTGGATTTCTTGTGTACTCAATCCAAGTGGTACAGCCAAAAGCAGTACCACGCACTACAGTTTATGAAAGTCATGCTCCAATGCAAACTCTGACACTCAAGCCTTCAGGAGCTACTTAAGGCTGTATTCCACAGTGAGGTCCCCTTTTCCCCTCTGATGCTACAGACGTTTCACGAGTGAATGTGTATGTCGTCATGCCCTTGTTGGACAAACTAATCCAGCTACACTCACAGCAAACTGCCCATGGGGAGAAGTCACTTTCAAATGTCAACACATGATGCTCTGACATGGGCATTAGAGAACGTGAAGGAAAGGCCACTAATGAGCATAGCTAAACATCCTGTAAACTTGCTGCCTGTTCAAGTCCACTACTATGCTTTGCCCCTTGTATCTTCATTCTTGTTGTTTTGCACAAAACTTTTTAAGTTGGGTTATGGTCTCCCTTATGGTTTGTTGAGCTTTCCATTCGATAACCTGCCATAATTTTTATATGGACATTCTCCTTTACAGTCATGTGAAAAAATTTGGACACCCCTTGAAATATTCAGTTCTTTATTAAGAAATGTTCACATATCTATGTCTAACCTTGTTTTTGTTTTTATTTGCATTTTTTTAACATTTAGTTTTAGCCATTTTAAGTGGGAATGAATGTGGGGGTGTCCTAAAAAAAGATGGGGGGTGTCCTAATTTGTTCCTCACTATTTGTTTAGAATTACATTTTACAGAAAATTTGAAAAAAGACTTCAATTCATTTTTAATTGTTTAGTTGTATTACATGAATCTCCCAGTATTTTTAACATCAATATTAAATATCCATATGTCCAAATATGTTTAAAAAAAAAAAAAAACACACACAGGCTAACACAGCGTGTTCCAATTGTTTCACGACTGTACACGGATCACACGAGGTAGGAGGCTGAAAAGTTCATAGTGGTCAAATTTAACCAAACGTGGTTTATTTTTCAATAGAGTCTCCCCTTTGGTCTACACACTTCTTTCATTGGTGTTGCAGCACTTGGATCCCTGCGGTTGAAAAAATAAACCACATTTGGTCAAATTTGACCACTATGAACTTGTCAGCCCCCCCTCGTCCCCTTACACTACTCACAAAAAGTTAGGGATATCTGGCTTTAGGGTGAAATTTCAGGATGCACCTAAAATGCACTATAACCTTTACAGGTGAACTTAATTTGACCTTCTCTAACCTTTTGAATGCACATGTCCAGCTGTTCAATGTTTCAGTCCTTTTTGCATAACTTGCTGTTCTCCATCAAGGTGGTTAACGACAAAATTCACAACAGGTGTTTGACCCATGATTCAACCAATAAATTTTCTGGTTCAATTAAAATTGGTAATTAAACAGTCCTCTTCATCATGCTGTTCACATTTTGACATCATGAGACTAAGACAATACCTAACAGTTGATCAACAGTACCTCACCATTGCAAGGCTTCAAACAGGCTGTTCTCAGAAGGAAGTGGCCATTGAGCTTAGAGTGTCACAGAGTGTCATCAGCAGGTTGCAACAGAGATACAGAGAGACTGGAAGAGTCACAGAAAGGCATAGAAGTGGACGTCCTTTGGCCACACTCCACGCTGATGACCGCTTCATTGTGAACAGTGCCCTGCGGAACCAGATGATGAATGCCATTCATCTCCAGGCACATTTAAGGAAGGTGAGAGGCACCCAGGTGTCACATCAGACCATTCAAAACCATTTACATCGGCGTGGGCTGCATGTTAGATGACCTGACCACACCATCAGGCACAGGCATCATCGTCTTTCATGGGCCAGGGAGCATTTACGCTGGACAAGGGACCAGTGGGCCTTAGTGCTGTTCTCTGATGAAAGACAATTCACGTTGAGCAGAAATGATGGCTGCCAACAATGCTGGAGACGTCAAGGAGAGCACTATGAATCAGACACTGTTGTCACCATGTTACAGTCTGGGTAGGTGTATCTAGTCAATACAGAACTGCCCTACACCTTGTGAATGATACAGTGACAAGGCGATATTACCTGAATAACATCATTAATCCAGTCACTGTGCCCCTGCATGAACAACACAGGCCTTGTTTCATCTTCATGGCCGACAATGCTCCAGCTCACTGAGGTTGCATCATTAGGAAACAGCTGCTGGAGGCTGGGGTACCTCAAATGGAGTGGCCTGCACTTTCTCCAGACCTGAATCCCATAGAAAATCTCTGGGAACAGCTGGGTCGCCGTGTAGAGGCTCGTAACCCTGCACCCCACAACCTCAATGACCTGAGTGCCGCCCTTCAAGAAGCGTGGAATGCCATGCCTCAGCAGACAATAAGTCGACTTGTGAACAGCATGAGACATCGCTGTCAAGCTGTAATTGATGCTCAAGGGCCCATGACAAGTTATTGAGACAGAGTGGTGGCCTAGTTGATAGAACATCCGCCCCACAACTGTAAGGTTGAGGGTTCAAGTCCCAGCCGGGTTCTTCCCACCTTCTGGCTTGGTGCTCAGTACAATACAATAGGGGAAGGAGAAGTTGTTTGTGGCAGTGCCTTGCATGGCAGCGACCCCCCGACTCTACGTGTGATTAACACTGTAGATAGAAGAAACATAATTTCGTTCTACTGTACATGATGGATTGAATGACAATAGAGATGGCTTCTTCTTCTTGACATTTTCTGTTGTGGTATACCCACCACTGTTGTTGGCTTTTGTTTCAATAACTTGAGATGAGGAAATCACTATTGCATGAGTCTACTTAAATGCCCTGCTTTCATGATATAATATCACTGTGGCACGAACTTTTAACATTTTCCATAAATTTCACCCAAAAGCCAAATATCCCTACCTCTTTATGAGTAGTGTAATTTCAACAAGCGAACTGAAGACTCCCAATCTCTAGTTTTCCTGTTTATAGGCTTCCGAAGTCATACCAAATTTTGAAAAAAGAGGAAAAACTCCAAAAGTCATTCTGAATGGCAGTTGTTGGGGAGGCCTTATTCTGCACAGTACAAACCAAAAAGTCTGCTAAGAAAGGGTTAAATAATGACCGTAACTAGCCGCAGTCCATTTTTGTAGAATGGGATTGAAGAGTACCTTCCTGGTACAACAGACTCAGCTGAATATGTCATTCGGTTCCTTAATGTTCTTTTGTACTTTGTCAATTAAACTTTTTTTTTTTAATAAATTAGGAATGTGAGTTGCTAACAAACTTTCTTTCACTTGCCAATTTCATCAAAAATGAAAACTGAATTAAATATTGAGAACTTTTTTTACGTTAACTAGCTGCAAGTCCAATTACAACTTTTAAAGATCACTCCAATATACCAGAAATTTAAAAAATGATGAAATGGAGGATGTAACCGAATAAACTGATTTACTGTATAACCACAGGTGAACCTTATCACCAGCACATGGGTGTTTGTGTATAACAAACACTGGTGTTCCAGAAGTCTGGGAATGTCAATGTTGCATTTAATGCAGTTTTATGCATGAAATGGTAGGCACGCCAGAGCTTTCAGAATGTTGACTGTAAATTTACCACTTTTCAAATTTTGCCTTACCAAGTTAAAATAAAATGTACAGTATATCACTGAATGAAATTAAGTGAAAAATATAAATGTTCTGTGGTCTGATCAAGTTACAACCATGAAAGTACCAAAAAAATCATACATTACCTCAATTAGCTTGTTGGCATGTTCACGAAACACCTGTGCATACTCTTTCACTTCTTTCTCATTGCCATTCTTGGCAGCTTCAATCAGGACCAGGAGGGGAACATTGGTCTCCAGGAAAGAGTCAGAGACATGGTCCATCACTGCTTTACGCAGCTATAAGAAAGCATAAAACCGAAAGTCAAACATCAGCTTGTTGACCCGTTTCAAATTTCAACTCCCCATCATACACGAGAAAGACAACAAAAAACCATGACTGACAACTGTATGACATACAGAAGAAGATCTAATATATGAAAAGCTACTAACACTGAAGTCATGGCAAGATGGAGCCCAGAAAAACAAAAAATAAAACAAGCACCTGTCTGCGAAGGTCTCTAGTCTTCTTTGTCATCCTGTCAATGGCTGTGTTCAAAGCATCACTTCTGTCCTTCCTTCCAGCCTGAAAAATGAACAATGAGAGGAATTAGTGAGGAGGATGGTGCAGTAACAGCTACTCCTCCACTGTGTGCTGCTTCTGCTCATATAAAAAAAGAAAAATGATAAGCCAAAGTACTGAATTGAATTTCATCAATCTGTTTCCCAACCGAGATAAAGCAGTGTGAATAAAGATGCAAAGCAACTAATCTGCAGACATACTGTGACAATTTATACTTCATAGCTTGAAATCATTCCTTTTCACAGTTCTTTCTCTAACTTTTTTCAGACGAAATGGGCAGTCAAACAACAACTGCTTTAATCACCAACAACTAGCCTCTCAAGAAGCTAACTTCTGTGGGTCTCTGCTGCCTTGCATGAGAACGTACAGTAATAAATCGAAAAAATGCATTTTGCTTGGCCAGTAGACAAATACAATGAATAACCCAAGTTCAATGTGAATAAAATTTATCTTTAACACCCAGTCTGATCAGATTTTGGTATGATTCTTGCATTTACTGTAAACCATTGGACTGGTCCAAGACTACAGATTTTTCAAAGTGCCCTTCCACACTCCAATCAACCGAGGGCTTATTACATAACCTACAGAAATGAGAGCGATCCATGGATGACAGTGGCACAAAGTTTTGATCAATAAAGTACACAAACTTGGAAGTTATAATGAGGTAAGTGAGAAAACATGATTTGCAATATAACAGTGCTGTATTTCATAAGTGCCACACCTCTGTAAATGCTGCAGTTGAATATAAACTGAAAATATACATAACAAAACTGAAGATATTACTTTAAACTATTACGTAACCTGAAACACAGATTGGAATTTCAGAGTTATGGTTTCATTTATATAAATATATATTTTGTCTGTTATCTACAAATGTTTAAAGGGGTCATTGACTGAAAAATGGTGTGTTTATAGGTTTTTACTGTCTGAAATGAGTCTATCCATCCATCCATCCATCCATCTTCTACCGCTTTTCCGGAGGTCCGGGTCGCGGAGGCAGCAGTTCAAGCAGAGAAGCCCAGACTTCCCTCTCCCCAGCCACCTGCTCCAGCTCTTCAGAGGGGATACCAAGGTGTTCCCAGACCAGCTGGGAGACATAGTCTCTCCACCGAGTCCTGGGTCTGCCCCGGGGTCTCCTCCCAGTGGGACGTGCCTGAAACACCTCAAGCGGGAGGCGTCCAGGAGGCATCCTAATCAGATGCCCATACCACCTCAACTGACTCCTTTCAATGTGGAGGAGCAGCGGTTCTACTCTGAGCCTCTCCCGGATGACTGAGCTCCTCACCCTATCTCTGAGGGTGAGTCCAGCAATCCTACGGAGAAAGCTCATTTCAGCCGCTTGTATCCGCGATCTCGTTCTTTCGGTCATTACCCAAAGCTCGTGACCATAGGTGAGAGTAGGAACTCATGGATCGTCACCTTATCGTGGTGGGGGGGTTTGCGTGCCCCAGTGATCCCAGGAGCTATGTTGTCCGGGGCAATTTGCCTCTGATAGGGTCTCCCAAGACAAACTGGTCCTGGGTGAAGGGCCAGACTAAGAACGATCCAACAGACTCTCATGATAAATTGTATATCAAGGATTCAGTGTACCCCGCCCGGTATGGGGTTACCGGGGCCCCACCCTGGAGCCAGGCCTGGGGGAGGGGCTCGAAGGCTAGCGTCTGGTGGCCGGGTTTCCACCCATGGGACCCGGCCGGGCTCAGCCCGAAGGAGTTACATGGGTCCGCCCTCCAGTAGGTTCACCACCTGCAGGAGGGATCATGGAGGTCCGGTGCTATGTGGATTAGGTGGCAGTCAAAGGCGGAGACCTTGGCGGACTGATCCCAAGCTTTCTAAACTGGCTTTTGGTTGGAAATGAGTCTATTGGTGATACAAATATAAAAAAAAATTTTCAAAACAGTCAAATCTCTTTAAAACAAAAAAAAAAAGCACACGGTCTTAAGCTCATTTTTCTCTCTGAGAAATGTTTTTGACTCTTCCGGGTAAATCCTGTACAGCAAGATTTGACAAAGCCAATCCACCGCCGTCCTTGAGACCCACCCACTACTCTTATTGGCCCCCCTAGCTATCTGTCGTGCAGATGGAAGGGGTGCTGCTAAAGGTAGCCTAGTAGCCCTCCAGCTAACGTTGGTACTGGGAGGCTCACAACAAGCGCAGCTTATATTATCATTTTCTTCAGATCTCACTCACCCTAATAGTCATCCCTGTTGCCACCTGGTTCACCAATCCACAGTCACCAATATGCCTCACATCACTCTGGCCCATTGGCCAATAATTTCACTGTGATTCCTCAGCAAAATGCCAGCACTGGCACACCGGTCACTGCAACCAACCTGGCCCGGGACCTGAGGCTGCTGGCTCTCACGGCCAGCTCCCCCACCATCCTCCGGGGCTCTACGTGACTCTGCTTGGCTCTTGTGGGCAGTGTTGGGGAGCCGCCTCATGGCGGGATGTCCCCCAGCTGGCCGTGGGAGCATGGGAGTCCCACAGAGCGGAACACTACCCTTTGAGATCCCGTGGTTTGGCAGCTCTGCCTGCAACCAGCAGCCTCAGGTCCCCGGCCAGGTCAGCTGCAGCAACCTGTGGTGCAGTGCTGGCAATTTCCTGTGGAACCATGGCAAATTTATTGAGAAATGGGCTGGAATGACACAAGATACTCCATCAGCTGTGGATCAGTAAACCGGCACTGCTCATTCGAGCTAGACAGAGGCTAAAAGCTAAAGGCTAGAAGCTAGTCAGCTAATGGCTAACTGACGTACACGGGAGGGTGGAGTTGAATAGGTGAAGGATGTTTCTTAAAGTGATAGGCTATAAATCAGAGTGTTTCAAGAAAGCTGGGGAAAATGCAAAACAAGCTTCTATAATTTAAAAAAATTTAAGAAAATCTGAACAAAACATGTCAAACATTTCATCAAGACATGTGAGTTGTTAAAATGTGAAAAAGTACAGTCAGTGACCCCTTTAATAAATAAAAATCAAAAACACCCTATACTTTACTCTAAGTCTATATAACTGCAAGACTATAAATTGTTGACTAGGGCTGCAATGATTTGTTGATAACATCGATCACAAAAATTTGTCAACGCAGATTTTTATTGTCAACAAATCATGTAATTGTAAAGTTTACAGGTACATCTCAAAAAATTAGAATATCATGAAAAAGTTCAATATTTTTTGTCACTCATTTCAGAAAGTGAAACCCATATATTATATAGATTCATTACACAGAGAGTGATATATTTCAAGTGTTTATTTATTTTAATTTTGATGATTATGGCTTACAGCCCATGAAAACCCCAGATTCAGTTTCTCAAAAAATTAGAATATTGCATAAAATTAATTTTAAAAAATAGTTTTTTTAACACAAATGTGGACCGACTGAAAAGTATGTTCATGTACCACTCAATACTTGGTCGGGGCAAATTTTGGATTAATTACTGTATCAGTGTGGCGTGGCATGGAGGTGATCAGCCTGTGGCACTGCTGAGGTGTTATGAAGGTCCAGGTTGCTTTGATAGTGACCTTCAGCTCGTCTGCATTGTTGGGTCTGGTGTCTGTCATCTTCCTCTTGACAATCCTCCATAGATTCTCTATGGGGTTTAGGTCAGGAGAGTTTGCTGGCCAATCAAACACAGTGATGACATGGTCATTAAACCAGGTTTTTGATACTTTTGGCAGTATCCAAAGGGACTTGAGGAGCTTTCAGCTGATGCAGTCTGGACCAGAGGTCTTCCTCGCCTTGATCTTCCTCAGCTCCGCCCTCACCTGGGTCTTAGTGAGGGTCAGGTTGGGGCAGGAGGGCTGTGTGCTGGGAGTGGGGGGTGTTGGGGGGGAGGCCGTGGACAGCAAGATTAGATTACAGTGGAGGCAGCAGTGGATGGTGGGCAGGTGGAGAAGAGGGCGGTTGGTAAAACCTGTTAAAAACAGGTTCAGGTTGTTCACCCATTCCCTGCCCCCCGTGGCCTGGGAGGAGGTATTCTGGTGCCCAGAGATGGTTTTGAGGCTTCTCCAGACCCCGCTGATGTCACTCTGTTGCAGCTTGTCCTCCATCTTCTTCCTGTAGCTGTCCTTTCCCTCTCTAATCTTTCTCTTTAGCTCCCTCTATACGGACTTCAGCTCCTCCTCGTTTCCCGACCTGAAAATCCTTTTCTTTTCTTTCAGTGGTGACTTTATTTCAGGGTTGATCCAGGGTTTGTTGAGAAACACTGGATGGTTTTGGTGGGTACGGTGTTGTCCACACAGAAGTTGATGTAGTCTGTGATGGTGTGTGTGAGGCTGTCGATGTCCTCACCATGTGGATCACAGAGCTGCTCCCATACAGTGGATTCAAAACAGTCCTTAAAAGCATCCATCACCTCCTCAGACCATACTTTCACTGTGCGAGTGACAGGAGGTTGCCTGTGTACTAGGAGTTCGTACACAGGCAGGAGGTGAACCAGGCTGTGATCCGATCTCCTGAGCCGGGGGAGTGGCGATGAGATGTAAGCCTCCTTTGTGTTTGCGTAAAATAAGTCCAGTGTTTTATTGTCTCTGGTGGGGCAGGTGACATACTGGGTGAACGTGGGCAGAATGGAGGACAGTGAAGTGTGGTTGAAAAAACCCGAGATGAGGAGGAGCACATTTGGGTGCTGTGTTTGCAGTCTGCTAGTGACTGAATGGATGACGTCATGCACTGCCTTAGCACACATGGATGGATTTACATAAATAACAATGCCTACGACATGCGAGTATTCCCTTGGGAGGTAGGCGGGTTGCATGCTAACAGCTAGCAGCTCAGTGTCATTGCTGCAGTGTTGTTCTTTAACCATGATGTGCCCAGGATTACACCATCTGTTGTTCACATACATTATCAGCCCCCCGCCTCTGCTCTTCCCGCTGTCTGGTGTCCGATCTACCCGTATTGCGTGGAAACCCTCCAGATCGAGGTTAGCATCTGTTGCTAGTTCTGTTAGCCACGTGTCAGTAAACAACATAATGCTAATCTCTCTGAAGAAGCTCTCATACCAGGACACAGCTGCCAGTTCGTCTGGCTTGTTAAGTAGCGATCTCACGTTTCCCATAATAACGGACGGAAGGACAGGTCTGTACCTTGTTTTCCTCACGCGTCGCTTCACTCCAGCTCGACAACCACGTTGTTTTCGCCTGATTTCTCTTGGTATGTCGAGTTTTTGCGTTAGCACTGTGGGGCAGTTTAATGCTAACAGCTGACTCCTACTGTAAACAATAGCTCCCCCACTCACTGGGTTAGGAGACATTTGCAATATGAGCTGAAAAATGACCAATATCAGCACCAGTGCGGCGATCTGTGTGTCCTTGGCATCCGTGGTGGATACGAGGTCGCAGGATCAGAAGTTGTGGACAGAAAACAGACAGATGGCAAATAGAAATGAGGAAGAAACTCAGAATTAAGCCGCCACTGCAAAAAGGCAGCCGACTCGTGTGGCGCCGGAATTTGTAATTTAATTAAAAAAGGATAACCATAATAATCACAAATAAATTAAAATGACTTGATAACCTGGATGCAGACCCATCTGGGGACCATTGTGAGTTTGCTCAGCATCAAGGCAGTTTCCTAGGACAGGGGTCGGCCGCATGCAGCTCTTCAGCCCCCCATATCTCAAAACACATGGAAATCAGTGACGTTTGTCTTATTTCATTTTTCAAATTATTATTTATTGCAATTGGAAGCATTTCCTCAAAAGAAACACATACTTTTCCATAAAATATATATGTTTTTAAATTATTTAAATTGTTATATTGTCAAATCATGCGTGACTGCGTCACATCTGACAGCGGCTCACATGCACGGAGAGTTGCTCAGCCTCTCCTCAAGTTAGAGGTGGGGAAAAAAAAGATTGATTCAGTGATGAATCGTGATACTTGGCATTTGCAACAATGCATCGATCCATAAACGTACGGATTGATCTTTTATTTTAAAAAAAAATGCACAAACATATACATTTGGATCATCAGTTAATCAATGGAATTTTCAGTCCACTAGATGGCACAAAGTCATCGAAGCAAAGGTGTCTCGCAAGACTTAACCTCAGTCCAGGTGTACAATAAGATGGCGGAGGGAGCAGCAGCACTGGGGAAAAAAAACTGAGAAATGCACTGTCAAAGTTTAAATCAAATGTCTGAACTTTTTTTTTTTTTTTTTTTAACTTTATAACAAAGACGGAACAGATAACCTGGACATGACACATTCAGTTTGCAAAGAGTGTCACACAAGAATGGCACCATCCTGGGGCAGCAGCGTTAGCAGATGACAGCGAAGCTAATCCAGCACTGGGTAAAAATCAACCAACTCTGGAAACATAGTATAGTTTGTTAAAGCTACCTCCAAATTCTGAGCAAGCTAAGAAGATAACACAGCCAATCGCCTACTTCATATGCAAAGATCTGCGTCCATATAGTGTTGTGGAAGACGAGGGTTTTTGTGACATGAGTAAAACACCGGAGCCCAGGTATGTGATTCTATCTCGCTGTTACTTCACTGATTATTATTTATTTTAAGATTATATTTTATATAAGTTGAACATTTATTTTAGGAGCATTTGTTTATTCATTTGCCACCATCAGTGTGTGAATGTGTGCATGAATAGGTGAATAGCAGGATCTGTAAAGGGCTTTGGTCATCCAGAGATGAATAAAAAAGCACTATATAAGTGAACACCATTTACCATTTAATTTAAAAATAATTTACTGTGAAATTGTCTGGTTGGTGCCCGCTTGGACTGAATACTTTATTATATGAAAGAGATGTCAACAGTTTTACTACGGGACATGATCTGAGGTTGAATAAAGTGAAAAAAACATTGAAATATTATGGGATTGTGATACTCAATTATCATGATATCGTGATTATCGTTGAGTCATGATAGGACTGAATTGTGACCCAAATATCGCAATCCAAATCAAATTGTGAGGTCCCTCGCGATTCCCACTCCTATCCTCAGTGCATGTGGAGAGCAGCAGCTTCCTGCTTATCCTCCCCACTCTCAGTAAGACATGGACAGATCCAGAAAAAGTACAATCACAGAGGAAAATAGAGAGTTTAATTCTGTGTGGACAGATTCATTTGCCTTCATGTATGGTTGTTATGTGGAGAGAATTTCTCCACAAGAACAAAAATGGAAAAAAACAAAAAACAAAACAGCAGCCTCATTAGTTTCTGCAGGTCCATAAGTCTTAAATGTGATCATCTAAAATCAATGCCTTAATTGTCCTTAAAAATGAGAAACAATCCTTGAATTCCTGCTCAATAACCTTAAAATTAGTAATCTATGCTATAAATGCTGGATTCACCAGACATGACCAAAGTCTGAATTAATGTGAATTTATTTTCACCATCACAACTCAATACTTCCTTAATTATGTAAAAACAAAAGCCCTCCATCCACCTTATTCCTAGGCCCCATGATGCCTTGTGTGAATTATGGTAGCACCTTCCAGTACTAGTTTAGAACATATGGTTGTCTCTGAAACTGGACACTTTTTCTTGTTAAAAAACAATGACTTTGGCATCAGAAATGCGGGAACACGGCCTCTTGCACCTCAAAACAGTAACATAATCATACCACTTCCCACGACTATCAAGCAATAGAAAGATGACCTTAGAAAGTGGCCTCGTACACAGTAGCTCCGTTAGTTAGCACTACTGCTAAGATGCTAACGCTGTAAACAAATGACCTGTGCTGGCAAAATGAGTCACTTTGAGGACATTTTCAAAACTGATTTAACATTATTTCCATATTCTGTATTGAAAGACCTTCAAAATGATATTTAATTTGTAGGAAGTGCGCAAAAACTGACCCAGAGAAAGATGATTTGTTTGTATTTTACCTAGGTTGAAAACTCACGTTTGATCGGTCGGGAGTGACATCTTCCACAAAAACAGGTATTTTTAGAAAGCTTTCCTATGATACCAGGCACTCATGGGGTTTTCCTGGGACTTGCGCTACCAAACAAAGAAAGAGTCATGATTTATGAATTTCCGGTGCCTGTACTCAATGACGCGGTGCGCATTCAGACCAGCATGTCTCCACTGCAATAAAGTCGGCTGCATTTTGTTAAAATATGTTGGACATAATCAAATTTACCTTAGAGCAGATGTACGCCACAACACCGTGCTTGGATGTCATCTGTCACCTTGTGGTGAGAAGCCTCCATTTATCCAGTCTATGACACAACCACGAACACCACTAAGTACCAGAACTACGCCAAAACATAAAAAAAAAAAAAAAAACTGGAAGAGCTGAAATTAGCTGCCACTTGAGTGCAAAACACGTATGTGAACTATACATTAAAATTAATTTGAAAAACTTTTAAAAATCCTATTTTAAATGCCCCTGCTACTCCACTCTGACTGACTGATTTAACACTAGGTCAGCCCAAACCGGAAGCTCCGCCCATAATTGTTCCTACAGCAGCACCCCCAGGAATAAGGTGGATAGCGATTCAATTTTCAGAATGGTTGTTTGTCATGTGCTTTTATTATGCAATGCTGTCAACTAGATATACTTGCCTAAAATAAGGCATACAGCCAACAGTTTTCCCTCATAATTTGCAAAGAAAAAAAGAAAAGAAAAAAAAACAGTAAATGGAGTTGAAATGAGTGAAGAGAGAGAAGATTGTCTGACAGTGATGAAGAGGTGATGAGCCTTATATTTTAAAGATGTTTTAATGTTTTTCTCTGCATGGTAACTGCTAGTTTGTTACCTGATGTTTTTTTAATGGGGTTTTGGATAGTAAATTGTTGAGACCATCAATGCCACACTTCTTTTTTTTTTTAAATTATAGTCAACATTTAGCGTAGCAGAAGAAGGTATTTTTTAAAATGTTTTATTCCACTCCAATGTAATTATTTCTTATTGGCTTAATTCACACCAAATGATTTTTTTTAAAGTTATATTATTTAAAATGTAGTTCAGAATTTTGTTTGTTTTATGGCAAAATAAATAAAGAAGAATATGTAAAAGTTATCACACAACCAGTCCACTAGTTGTCAAATTGAGAGTCCAGAGAACAGGTGAAGGATACAGATTTTTATCATATTAATACACGGTGTCCACAAAGTCTCTTTACAATTTAAAAAATTTATTACAAAAGCAATCGATGAGATTTGTTAACCAGATTTGTTTTATGCATTCAGTGGTTATCAAAGTTTTTAACCACATTGCATTTGGGTATTTCAATGTTGGTGGGTTCCTAAATCAAACATTTCCAGACTGGTGGATTGGAAGGGATGGCCCAATTCCCTGGCCACCTTGTTCACCACATATCACTCTCCTGGACTTCCTTCTGTGGGGTTATGTTAAAGATATCATGTATTGAACAAAGATACGGGACATCAAGGACCTGAAGCAAAAGATCACTGATGCCATTGCCACCACTGATGAGGCTATGCTAAAGCAAAAATGACAAGAAAGAGTACCGTCCTGATGTGCTTCGTGCAACTAATGGTGCCCACTAGGGATGCAAGTTATCAATTAATTCATTAATTGTGAATCGATAGATAAGATGAATCAATTAACGATTAATTGATAAGCGGCAATTTTCCTGAGAATCTGAAATTCCCTTGGTACAATATATTCATCTTCTTCCGCTTAATCTTTTTCAGGTTGCAGGGGGGCTGGAGCCTATCCCAGCATCTTTGGGCGAGAGGCAGGATACACCCTGGACAGATCGCCAGTCCACTGCAGGGCCAACACAGAGAGACAGACAACCATTCACTCTCACAGTCATACCTAAGGACAATTTAGAATCCCCAGTTTGATGCCAATTAACCTAACTTGCATGTTTTTGGCATGTGGGAGGAAACTGGAGAAATCCCGGAGTAAACCCACGCAGACACGGGAAGAACATGCAAACTCCACTCAGATCACTGTTGGTCGGGGGCTGGGATCGAACCCAGGAACCCCCGGCCAAGGGTGAGTTGCTGTGCTGCCGCAGTGCTAACCACTCCTCCACCGCGCCGCCCCTGGTACAATACAGTCTTTTTATATTTAACATACAAAAAATTAATTTCGACTTCCGGTCTGGACGCCATGGTGATAGCAACTTAATGCTGAACCTCCCAGATCCAATCCAAGGAAAACATCGTCAAAATCAGACTTAACGGATTTTTGGAAGAATAAAAATCAAAAGACAAAAACACCATGCCTAACCACAAACAGAAGAAACTGGCATTCCCCAGGTCAGGACGCGTGGCGGCCGCAGAATCTGATCCCGAGGACCTCCATTCAGGAGACGAAGAGCTGGGCCTAGCTAACAAAAAGGTTAGCCTGAAATCGCTATATGACGAATTACGACGATTTCGGGCCGAATTTCACGAATTCAGAGAGGAACTAACAAGGACGAACAGCAGATTGGACCAGGCCGAAAACCGAATCTTGGAAGCTGAAGAAAGAGTAAAAGTGCTTGAAGATTCTATGCTGGATTTACACGGAAAACAGTCAAGGCTGGAGGCTAAGTTAGCCGACCAAGAAGGAAGACAGAGACGAGATAACATCAGAATTCACGGTCTGAAAGAAGGAGCTGTAGATGGTTTCAACACAGTGGCGGAATGCGTGGAATCCTTATTGAGAGAGAAGTTGGATATTCCACAAACCACCGATTTGAAAATAGAAAAGGCCCATCGTACATTAGCCGCAAAGCCAGCGGCAGAAGCACACCCGCGTTCAGTGTTGGTAAGATTCTCCGATTTCAAAATAAAACAAGAGGTTGTAAGACGGGCTTGGCAGAAAAAAGGATTTATGCATCAAGAAAGAAAAGTCTTCGTGGAGCACGATTACGCCCCTGAGGTTCTTAAAAAGCGACGGGAATATAACGACGCCAAAAAGGTTTTACGGGAAAAGAATCTACGCTTTCAGACGCCATTTCCGGCGAAGTTAAGGGTCTTTTACGGTGAAGAGTCATGTCTCTACAATTCAGCGGAAGAAGCAACAACCGACATGGCGAGAAGAGGACTCCCGGTAACGGTGTTTAAACCCGCAGCGAATCTGAGCGAGAGGATCAGAGCTCAAACGTGGTCCACTCAAAGACCTTCTAAATCCACGGGCCAGCAGCGGGAAACCCAGCCCCAGAGCTACAAAGATAAGCTTTCCAGTTCCAGGAAGGAATAGCGACCTTTTTGTTTTTTTCCTCTCTTTTCAGTCATTTTGCACTTCCATCCCCCCTCCTACAAGGTAACAAACATTAAAGGAGATGCAGAATCAGTATGTGGTAAAACCTTTCATGGAGCAGTTATAGCATTAGAAACAAATGTCTTCTTAATTTAAAGGAAAAAAAAAAATCTTGTTAAAATAGAAATGTAACAATGACCCACATGTTCTCCCCACACTAACAAATACTGTACTAGAGTGAAGGTTTGCTGTGATGGGGGTGGGAGGGTGCACACAATCTCATAGGGTATAGGCATTAAAAAAAAAAAAAAAAAAAAAAATCATTACAAATTCGGATTGGGATCTGAAATTCACGTTAAAAACATGGGACAACTTACAGGGGTAAGAGAGGGCCCTCAACACATATCAGAGCTTGAGGAATTTCCCTCAGAGCCTACACGCCATCAGGGCTCTTACAGGGTCTTTAAAGAGACCCCAGTTCAGGAAGTTTTTTTGACAGTTTTTTGTTTTAAAGTTTCGTACACTATGTTCTTAATGTTTTTTATGTTCTTAATGTTCTTTCAGTTTCTGAGTAGCAAAAAAGAGGGCCACCACACTGTTATACTAAATAAGAAAATACAAAGCCGAAATAATATTTTTACAAGAAACCCACCTAACAGACATGGAACGCACTAAACTCAATAGACAAGGGTTTAAAATGATCTCTTCATCTTCATATAAATCAGGGAGGAGGAGGGGAGTAGCGACATTGATATCAACCAAAATTACATTTGAAAAAAAATCAGAACACAAAGATAAAGAAGGGAGGTACAGTTTGGTAACTGGGCGGCTAGAGGGAGAAGATATCACCCTGCTGAATGTATATGCACCACCAGGGGCTAAATGGAAATTTTATAAAAATGTATTCGACCTAATGATAACTAAAGCCCAAGGTTTAGTGATATGTGGTGGAGACTTCAATCTAAGACTGAATCCATACTGGGATGCAACAGGTAATTCTTCACATCAAAATAACACTCAAAATAGGAAAACTCGGATGCTACTAAAAGAAATGGGAATCTGTGACGTATGGAGGGAATTCAACCCCAATGTAAAAGATTATACTTTTTATTCAACGCCACATTCATCTTACTCAAGGATTGATTACTTTTTTATGTTTAATAGAGACATTGGAAGAGTAAAAACATGTAAAATAGGACTGATGGATCTCTCTGACCACAGTCCGATCTATATGGACTTAAACATCCAAAAATACACAAATAATACATTTTCCTGGAGGTTGAATTCAAATGTCCTGAAAGGACCACTGAAAGATGAATTGGAATCAGATATTTTCAAATATTTGGAAGAAAACGATAATGGAGAAGTATCCGCTTTAATACTGTGGGATGCGTGCAAAGCTGTAATAAGGGGAAAAATTATTGCAAAACTGGCAACCCAAAAGAAACTGAGACAAGAAAAACTAATCACACTAGAGTCAGAACTCAAGAACCTAGAAAAAGAACACAAAGACAACACTCATTCTAATGGCTCGCTTAAGATTAAAGAAATTAAAAATCAAATAAATGAGATCTACACAATAGAAATCCAGAAGAAACTTACATTTCTGAAACAAAAACACTATGAAGCAGGCAGTAAATCGGCAAAATTACTAGCCTATAAATTGAGGAAACAACAAACGGAAAGAGCAATCGACAAAATCAGAGACCCAGTATCAAAGGAAATAAAATTCAGAATTCAGGATATTCTTAAAAGCTTCGAAAATTACTACAAGAACTTATACTCCCACAAAAAACATAAAAACGCATCCGAGACATTCCTAAACACATTACACCTTCCCCAACTTACGGAATCACAAAATAAAACACTACTGTCAGAAATACAACCTAAAGAATTGGAAAAAAGCAATTATGAAACTTAAAGCTAACAAATCCCCAGGAGCAGATGGCTATACAGCAGAATGGTACAAAACCTTTAAACAGCAACTATCTCCTCTCCTCCTGAAAACATTTAACTATGTCCTCCACACAGGGGAAATCTCCCCCTCCTGAAGAGAAGGGGTCATTGCAGTTATACCTAAACCTGAAAAGGATAAACTAGAATGCTCCAACTACAGACCAATCAGTGTATTAAATCAGGACTATAAGCTTTTTACCATTATCTTTGCCAAAAGGTTAGAAAACATACTGACAGACTTAATTCACCTAGACCAAACAGGTTTTATAAGACAAAGACAGACACAAGACAACATTCGACGCACTTTACACATAATTCATCATATAAAAAAATATAACTTAAATGCAGTCATATTGGGATTAGATGCTGAAAAAGCATTTGATTCGGTTGACTGGTCTTTCCTATATAGAATCTTATCCAGTTTCAATTTTCATAACAACTTCATTAGAACTATAAGATAAGATAAGATAAGATAAGCCTTTATTAGTCCCACAACGGGGAAATTCCAGGATTGCAACAGCACAGGGATAGCAACACTCAGAGCAACAATCAGAAGGCAAGAAAAAAAAAAAACAAGCAAGCAAGAGCAGCTAATATACATATGTACATATTACTATAAGATATATATATATACACACACACACACAGTGCAGAGCATTGTAGCTGGATGGAATAAATATATGAATATATGAACACACAGTGCAGAGCATTGTAGCTAGATGGAATAAATATGTAAATATATAAACACCCACAGTACGGAGCATTGCAGCTAGGTGGAATAAATATGCAAGTATATAAACACACACAGTGCGGGGCAATGTAGTTAGATGGAATAATATGTAGATATATAAAAACACAGTGCGGAGCATTGTAGCTAGATGGAATAAATATATAGATATATAAATATAAACACACCCAGTGCTGAGCATTGTAGCTAGATGGAATAAATATGTAAATATATAAACACACACAGTGCAGAGCATTGTTGCTAGATGGGATGAAACAGCATAACCGACTACTTAGTTATCCTACATGGTATGATTATGTGCCCATACATATTCTCACCCTCCATAGCGACCGGTATGTTCCTAGTTGTATGCCGGAGAGGACCCTTGTGTAAGTCTATTGCATCTTTTGCATTCAAAAAACTATTAGTTTGTTACGTCTTTTTGCTATCTCTGCGAGCAGCCCTGCTTAGGTTGTACAGTCTGACAGCCGTTGGTAGGAAGGACCTACGAAACCTCTCGGTTGTGCACCTGGGATGATGTAGTCTGCTGCTAAATGAGCTCCTCAGTGCATCCAGTATGTCCTGCATAGGGTGGAACTCGGACTCCAGCAGAGATGACAGTTTAGCCACTATACAGGCATTATATAAAAAACCAACAGCTAAAATAAGGATTAACGGTAATTTATCATCATCTTTTGAGCTGGAAAGAGGATGTCGTCAAGGCTGCCCCCTGTCTCCACTGCTCTTTGCAATCTTCATAGAACCTCTGAGCCAATGGATAAGACAAAATCAAAAAATTCAAGGTATTACACTTGGTCAGAAGGAACATAAAATAGCACTCTTTGCTGATGACATTTTAATATACCGAGGGCAACCAGACACTTCTTTACCAGAACTAATCTCAGTTTTTTCAGACTATGGAGATTTATCGGGGTACAAATTAAACATGCATAAAACCCAAGTTTTAACATTCAACTATGACCCAAATCATTATTCACTAAGTGAACTCAAAACTAACTGGGAGCTGGAATCTATGAAATATCTGGGGATCAATATCCCGAAACAACTCAACAAAATTATAACACTAAACTATGATCCGCTGGTGACAAAAATAACATCTGACCTAGCAAGATGGAATATGATACCATTCTTAGGTACTGCACAAAGAATTGAAGCAGTCAAAATGAATATACTCCCACGTCTTCTATACCTTTTCCAAACAATACCGGTAGAACCTCCCAAAAAAACATGGCAGGAGCTAGACAGAAGGATCTCAAGATTCATATGGCAGGGCAAGAGACCTAGAATCAGATATAGAACCCTACAGCTAAACAAAGACAAAGGTGGGCTCGCGCTGCCAAATATCAGGGACTATTTTATAGCTGCACAAATTAAAACTTTAGTAGAGATATGTAACCCAGTCTACACTGCACAATGGAAGGAGATGGAATGCCAAATAACAAGTGACATCCCCCTCCAGGCGATAATAGGGAACAATGCCTTACCTAAACTCTTGAATAACACTAACCCGTGGACAGAGACCCCGCTAAAAATTTGGTTTAAGATAGTCAGAGAGAATCAAGCTAAAGAGCCCTATCGACTTCTGCAATGGATTGCCTATGATCAAGACTTTACCCCCAATAAAACAGACACTAGATTTAAAGAGTGGAAAGAGAAAGGGCTGATAAAATATTACGATTTTTTTTAAGGGGCAAACTTTAAGAAGTTTTGAAGATTTGAAAAAACAAGGTCTAATAATTCAAGATCTTTACAGGTTCTTTCAGCTTAGACACCACATAAACAATATACTTAAAAAGGAGGATTTGGAAAGGGCCCAGTCAGGTGTTCTGAAGGTCTTCTTAATGGCATATAAAGGGATCCCAGGGATCAGATACATTTCTAAAATATACCAAGGTCTTCAAGACTTAAAAGGAGACAACACATCATATATAAAAGAGAGATGGGAAAAAGAGGGGAATTTCACTTTACAATTGGAAATATGGGAAAAGCTAAATAGACAGCAATGGAAAAGTACCTCATCCCTGCAGTGGAGAGAATTTGGATGGAAAAATTTGGTAAGATTTTTCAGAACACCTGCACAAAACAAATTTACCCATAAGGGGTTGAACTGTTGGCGCTTGTGTGGTGAAAAGACTGCAAATCATTTTCATGTGTTTTGGTCATGCCCAGTTATCCACCAATATTGGACCAATGTACAGACAATATTGGGGAAAATATTCAAAATAACAGTTCCCTTTTCTTTTATAACTTTGTATCTGGGTTTACTACCGGACTCACTGGAAAGACGAGGAGATAAATACTTATTCAATGTTTTAATATTGGCAAGTAAAAAAGCCCTAACTAAAAAATGGATGCTGAAGGACTGTCCTACACCTGAAGATTGGATTAACGTGATTCAAGACATTTACTCGATGGAAAAGTTGACATTCACGCTGAGACAGGACATGGATGGGTTCATGAACTTTTGGCAACCCTGGATCGCATATGTGTCTTCCATTAGATCTAATCTTTGACAAATACCATTTCAATGATGGTCCCACTCTTTGTTCCAATGCTACTCAGATGCTCTTTTACTTTTAATTACTTAATTTTCTGTTTGTTTGTTTTTTGATGTTCTGTTTGTTTATTCGGTTTTTTGTTTTTGTTTGTTTGTTTTTTTAATTTAATTCTCTTTAATTTCACTTTTTCTTTCACTTTAAAAAAAAGGGGGGGGTGTTGTAATAACTATTCTACCAATGTTGTCAAATAGCAAAATATAAGGGAACGTACGATGAAAATGTTAACAATGCAATGCTGTAATGACCTGTATACCCTTTACAAAAACTTAAATTAAAAAAAAATAATAATTTCATAGATTAAGTTCCCATTGAAAAAGACTGCTGAGTTACCAATTAATTGACAACTAATTTAATTTAGTCAACTAAATTCTTATCGACAATTAATCAAAAGTCAATTAATCATCAACACCCCTAGTGTCCATATAAAGGTGTATTAAATGAGGCAAAAAAAACCAACTTCAGTATCTACTCTTCATTCTGTAATAACTTAACCACAGATTTGCTTATTTATTTGCTTTTGTAATAAATCTGTTAAATTGTAAAGAGAATTTATGGACACCCTGTAGATCTGAATAAGGAGTATTATAAGGAAACACAAAAAGGATGAAAAGTAGCTTCTTCTAAATATAAAACTGTAGTCTCTATTAAACTATCAGGAACTAAAGCTGTGTGATCACTGGCTAGGTTTACATGGACACAAGTAACCGGATTAAAAGCCTGATCGGAATAAAAATGCTTCATGTAAACATGGCAATCTGAATATTTTAACCCGATCACGCTCATTTGGATCAAAATTTCATTCCGATTGAGAGGGGTGGGTTATGCCGATTGTTAATCCGAATGGTGCGCATGAAAACACTTATTCCGAACGTAGGGCAGAAAATACGTTTACTGCGCATGTCTGTACACCAGCCGCACGTCGACGTGACGTATTTCGGCCTTAGCAGCAGCTAGCGGAAAACATAGCGGGAGTAAAACAAAAACTGGTCTGTATCGTCCTGCTGTCTCCCTCTGTTCGTCATATACAGAAGTATATACTTGTAGCTTCATTACAGAGACCAGCAGAAGCAAAGGTACAGTCTGAATAACACAATACAGGTCAATTTCGACACGAAGCGGGGCTCGCTAACACCGTAAGTTGCTTCTTCTTCTACTATTTTCGGAATGTCGAAATGTCGATGTGCGCATTTATTCCGTTCACACGTGTGACACATGGAAACGCACGTCCTAATCAGATCAGCTTTTTCAGGATCCATGTAAACAGTAAAATTCTGATCTGAATTGTAATCAGATTGAAGAAATTTTGCCCATGTAACCGTGGCCACTGTTGAATGTAGTGGTGTGAAAAAGTGTTTGCCCCCTTCCTGATTTCTCATTTTTTTTGTATGTTTGCCAAGCTCAACTGTTTCAGATCATCAAACAAATTTAAATATTAGACAAAGATAACAAGTAAACACAAAATACAGTTTTAAATTGAAGGGTGTTTATTATTAAGGGTAAAAAAAAAAAATCCAAACCTACGTGGCTGTGTGAAAAAGTGATTGCCCCCCTATTAAAACATAAATTAACTGTGGTTTCTCACAACTTTGGAAAGCAGAGTTCAATTTTCTAGCCCTTTCTAAAGCTTTGGGACTCCAGTGAACCAGAATGAGAGCCATTGTCCACAAATGGTGAAAACATGGAACAGTGGTGAACCTTTCCAGGAGTGGCCAGCAAACCAAAATTACCCCAAGAGCACAGCAACGACTCATCCAAGAGGTCACAAAAGACCCCACAACAACGTCCAAAGGACTGCAGGCCTCACCTGCCTCAGTTAAGGTCAGTGTTCATGACTCCACCATAAGAAAGAGACTGGGCAAAAATGGCCTGTATGGCAGAGTTCCAAGACGAAAACCACTGCTGAGCAAAAAGAACATAAAGGCTCGCCTCAAGTTTTCCCAGAAAACATCTTGATGATCCTCAAGACTTTTGGGAAAATACTCTGTGGACTGACGAGACAAAAGTTGAACTTTTTGGAAAGTGTGTGTCCCATTACATCTGGTGTAAAAGTAACACAGCCTTTCAGAAAAGGAACATCATACCAACAGTAAAATATGGTGGTGGTAGTGTGATGGTCTGGGGCTGTTTTGCTGCTTCAGGACCTGGAAAACTTGCTGTGGTAAATGGAACCATGAATTCTGCTGTCTACCAATAAATCCTGAAGGAGATTGTCCGGCCATCTGTTCGTGACCTCAAGCTGAAGCGCATTTGGGTTCTGCAGTAGGACAATAATCCAAAACACACCAGCAAGTCCACCTCTGAATGGCTTAAGAAAAACAAAATGAAAACTCTGTAGAGGCCTAGTCAAAGTCCTGACCTGAATCTGACTGAGATGCTGTGGCATGACCTTAAAAAGGTGGTTCATGCTTGAAAACCCTCCAATGTGGCTGAATTACAACAATTCTGCAAAGATGAGTGGGCCAAAATTCCTCTCCAGCGCTGTAAAAGACTCATTGCCAGTTATCACAAATGCTTGATTGCAGTTGTTGCTGCTAAGGGTGGCTCAACCAGTTATTAGGTTTAGGGGCAATCACTTTTTCACAAAGATGGATGTAGGTTTGTTTTTTTTCCCCCCTTAATAATAAACACCTTTATTTAAAAACTGCATTTTGTGTTTACTTGTGTTATCCATCCATCCATCCATCTTCTACCGCTTTTCCGGAGGTCCGGGTCGCGGAGGCAGCAGTTCAAGCAGAGAAGCCCAGACTTCCCTCTCCCCAGCCACCTGCTCCAGCTCTTCAGAGGGGATACCAAGGCGTTCCCAGACTAGCTGGGAGACATAGTCTCTCCACCGAGTCCTGGGTCTGCCCCGGGGTCTCCTCCCAGTGGGACATGCCTGAAACACCTCAAGTGGGAGACGTCCAGGAGGCATCCTAATCAGATGCCCATACCACCTCAACTGACTCCTTTCAATGTGGAGGAGCAGCGGTTCTACTCTGAGCCTCTCCCGGATGACTGAGCTCCTCACCCTATCTCTGAGGGTGAGTCCAGCAATCCTACGGAGAAAGCTCATTTCAGCCGCTTGTATCCGCGATCTCGTTCTTTCGGTCATTACCCAAAGCTCGTGACCATAGGTGAGAGTAGGAACGTAGATTGACTGGTAAATCGACAGCTTTGCCTTAGAACTAAGCTCCCTCTTCACCACAACAGACCGGTACAACGTCCGCATCACTGCAGATGCTGCTCCAATCCGTCTGTCGATCTCTCGCTCCATTTTCCCCTCACTCGTGAACAAGACCCCAAGATACTTAAACTCCTCCACTTGGGGCAGGAGCCTGTCCCCAACCCGGAGAGGACAATCCACCTTTTTCCGGCTGAGGACCATGGACTCGGACTTGGAGGTGCTGATTCTCATCCCAGCCGCTTCACACTCAGCGGCAAACCGTCCCAGCAAGAGCTGTAGGTCATTGCTGGATGAAGCCAACAGGACAACATCATCTGCAAACAACAGAGATGAGATCCTGTGGTCACCAAGCATGACACCCTCCATTCCCTGGCTGCGCCTAGAAATCCTGTCCATAAAAATTATGAACAGGACCGGTGACAAAGGGCAGCCCTGGCGGAGTCCAACTCTCACTGGGAATGACTCCGACCGAGTGTTGGCAATACGAACTAAACTCTCACAACGGTCGTACAGAGACCGAATAGCTCGTAACAACAAGCCCGATACCCCATACTCCCGAAGCACCCCCCACAAAAATCCATGAGGGACGCGGTCAAATGCCTTCTCCAAGTCCACAAAACACATGTAAACTGGTTGGGCAAACTCCCACGAACCCTCAAGAATTCTCGAGAGGGTAAAGAGCTGGTCCGATGTGCCACGGCCAGGACGAAAACCACATTGCTCCTCCTGAATCCGAGGTTCAACCAACGGCCGGACTCTCCTCTCCAGTACCTTGGCATAGACCTTCCCAGGGAGGCTGAGGAGTGTGATCCCTCTAAAGTTGGAGCACACCCTCCGGTCCCCTTTTTTGAAGAGAGGAACCACCACCCCGGTTTGCCATGCCAAAGGCACTGCCCCCGACCTCCACGCAATGTTGCAGAGGCGTGTCAACCATGACAACCCAACAACATCCAGGGCCTTGAGGTACTCGGGGCGAATCTCGTCCACCCCCGGGGCCCGGCCACCAAGGAGATTTTTAACCACCTTGGCGACCTCAGCCCCTGTGATAGGCGAGTCATCCCCCTTGTCCCCAAACCCTGCTTCCTCTGTGGAAGGCATATCAGTGGGATTGAGGAGATCCTCGAAGTATTCCTTCCACCGCCCGACGATATCCCCAGTTGAAGTCAACAGTGTCCCATCCGCACCATACACAGTGTGGACGGGGAGCTGCTTTCCCCTCCTGAGCCGCCGAACAGTTTGCCAGAATCTCTTTGAAGCCGACCGAAAGTCTTGTTCCATGGCCTCACCGAACTCCTCCCATACCCGGGTTTTTGCTTCAGCAACCACCCGAGCTGCACTCCGCTTGGCCTGCCGGTACACCTCAGCTGCTTCGGGAGTCCCACAAGCCAACCAAGCTTGATAGGACTCCTTCTTCAGCTTAATGGCCCCCCTCACCACTGGTGTCCACCACTTGGTTCGGGGGTTGCCACCACGAGATGCACCGACCACCTTGCGGCCGCAGCTCTGGGCCGCCGCTTCAACAACAGAGGTGGAGAACATGGCCCATTCAGACTCCATGTCTCCAGACTCCCTCGGAATGTGGTTGAAGTTCTTCCGGAGGTGGGAGTTGAAGACCTCCCGGACAGGGGCCTCAGCCAGACGCTCCCAGCACACCCTCACTATACGTTTGGGTCTACCAGGTCTGAATGGCTTCCTCCCCTGCCATCGGATC
Organism: Pholidichthys leucotaenia; assembly: GCA_020510985.1. Taxonomy (NCBI): domain Eukaryota; kingdom Metazoa; phylum Chordata; class Actinopteri; order Cichliformes; family Pholidichthyidae; genus Pholidichthys; species Pholidichthys leucotaenia. Next base: position 274,665,246 of record CM035840.1, on the reverse strand, counting down.
CAACTCACCACCAGGTGGTGATCAGTTGACAGCTCTGCACCTCTCTTTACTCGGGTGTCCAAGACATACGGTCGCAGGTCTGATGATACGATAACAAAATCGATCATCGACCTGCGGCCTAGGGTGTCCTGGTGCCAGGTGCACATATGGACACCCTTATGCTTGAACATGGTGTTCGTTATGGACAGACTGTGGTTAGCACAGAAGTCCAATAACTGAACACCACTCGGGTTCAGATCGGGCAGGCCGTTCCTCCCAATCACCCCCCTCCAGGTTTCACTGTCGTTGCCCACGTGCGCATTGAAGTCCCCCAGTAGGACAATGGAGTCTCCAGGAGGAGCACCCTCCAGCACCCCAGTCACAGACTCCAAAAAGGGTGGGTACTCTGAAACATCATTTGGTGCATAGGCACAAATGATGGTCAGGACCCGTTTCCCAACCCGAAGGCGCAGGGAAGCAACCCTTTCGTCCACCGGGGAAAACTCCAATATAGAGGCAGCAAGGTGGGGCGATACAAGAATACCTACCCCTGCTCGTCGCCTCTCGCCCGGGGCAACTCCAGAAAAGGCCAAGCTCCAGCCCCTCTCCAGGAGACTGGTTCCGGAACCGGAGCTGTGTGTTGAGGTGAGGCCGACTATATCTAGCCGGTATCGCTCAATCTCGTACACCAGCTCAGGCTCCTTCCCCACCAGAGAGGTGACATTCCACGTACCAAAAGCCATAACTTGTGTTATCAAGTTATGTGTTATCAAGTTATGTTAAGATAACTTGTGTTATCTTTGTCTAATATTTAAATTTGTATGATGATCTGAAACGTTTAAGTGTGACAAATACACAAAAAAAAGAGAAATCAGGAAGGGGGCAAACACTTTTTCAACACCACTGTAAATGATAACCATGACCCTGACCTTGAGCACAACCTGGATACAGACCCAGCTGAGGATCACTGTGAGTGTGTTTGGTAACCATAAGGGCAAATGCCTCGAAGAAGTCGCGATTCCCATGAAATGAAAACAAATGGACAGACAAATGCCGCATCATCGCATGAGCTCCTTTTGGCATTGCCAGAATGAGCTAAAAAGAGCCACAAAATGTGTGACTGCAAATTGGAGAAAATTCTGCACAACAATACAAAGTAACAATTTAACACCAATTACTCTAATCACAGAGGCAGGAGCATAGACATGTTCACTCTGCAAGTCTAAAACCTTCTGGAAGGATGAAGAGGTAGCAGAGAAAGAGAGGTAAAAAGTGCATCAACACATAAAATAATAATAATAATGGTGGTTAAAAAAGAGAAGAGTCAGTTCAAGCTTGGGCATTTGATTTTCTTTCTAATGTTTAAACAACTCCAACATACCACTGCGGATGGTGGCAAACTGGTGATACTGACCTATCCCATCCCCCACTGCCCTTTGCCTGTTGGTGGAGTTGCACAAACAGTTCGGGGCTAGGAGCTCCAACAGCACTAATCCCCTGTGATTTTGTGCCGGCTGGATACAGTGCTGTGGCAGGGCTTTAGCCTTTTCTACCATTACTCTCTCAATCCCATTTCATTCATGCCTAGTCTATATTTCATTGCCATGCCAGAGGGCTCTAACACACTTCTTCAGCCAGTCATAGCAGAGACAGTTTCTCAGCAACATCTTTTATGAGTCAGGTGAATCTTAATCTACTCTAAGGCAGATTTAGGTAAATCCTTTTCGACAGAACAACCAGCATACTGACTTATTGAAGAAAAAAAAAAAATCAATGAAAATATAACAAAAAGTTGCTGTGAGTCACCAACACTTTTGAATAAGTCAACACAATTCAATGTAGAGCTAAAAAATTAATCAAATCACAATGTCAGTTTCAGCACTTGTATAACTGCACATAATGCTGCAATTTAGATAGTTTAAATATTATTTTGCAAACAGTACAAACTTACATATTTATATTTTTATGCAGCTTAACACAGAAGATGAGAAAAACATTTCAAAATGATCAATATGCATGTCTTGTTAAAAACAGTTGGGACTGTGAAATAAAAAGGAGCAATTATTTTCATGCCCTAAATGCAACTGAAGTGAAATTTCATTTGTGCTTCCCTACACTACAGTTGTCTATAACAAGCCAAGACTTCCAAGTTATTTCATACCAAATAACTTCACTTGTTTCAAAGTTAAAAAGATTGCGTGAAAATTTTAAGATCTGTGAGTAAACAGTTGACAGTGCCTTGAGATGACTCGGTGCTATACTAACTAACTACTAACTAACCTGCACTTATATAGCGCTTTTCTAGTCACAAAGACCACTCAAACAAATAAATGGTAAAATGGTAAATGGCATTCACTTATATAGCGCTTTTATTCTCATCTCTTGATGACCAAAGCGCTTTACAGATCCTGCAATCCACCCATTCACACACACATTCACACACTGATGGTGTAAAGTTGAAGTTGAACTGACAGATGGAAAATCACCAATATTTAAGAACACAATCCATACTGTTGTTGTGGTTTTGGATGTAACGTTTTCTATTTATGTAGTCCTGGGATTTTTAAATATAGTTCGTTTAATTTTTTCACCCATCATATCCCACAACCACTGCTCAGGGCTAAAATAACTCAAAATTAAATTCAGACAAGGTATGTTCGGCTCTCCAAATTGTTCGGAAATATAGCTTTCTGTCAAAACCATAAATCCAAGTGAAGCTGAAAATTATTTTGCTTTTAGTCATTTTAATTTTACCTTCTTGGCGGGGCTGTGTGATATGACTATATATATCAGATGACCAAATAAAAACATCTGTTGTTTAATATAAAACTTCCATTTATCTCGAGGTGTCGCAAAATACACCTTTTACAGCAGTATCTTTACATCTGCAAACCATCACCAAACTTACAAATCAGAAGAACAAAAAAATAATCAGCTGTTGAAACTAAATGCCAGAGTAAAACAGAAAAACAGGCTTTTGAGCTCACAAAATAAAGACGTGAAGATGGAAAGAGGCATCTCCTAGTTGTTTGTGCACCCAGAGTCTTTAGAAGTAACTCCCCCCTTCAGTGATAACCCTTCTGTCTTTCAAAGAACATATTTTAGATGTTCCTTACTTTGTACAATATTATTGCAGACAGTAAGGGAAACATTAAATTCACCCATGAAGAAGAAACCAACAAATCCATATCTATTCTGGACTTGAAAAATCACCCACACAGACGACGGCGGCATCAACATCAAAATATACAGGAAACTGACACACACTGATCAGTATTTGTGATGGACTTCAGAACACCCCACAGCCCACAAACTCTCCGTTATCAAAACATCACACGACTGGACCAACATCATTACTGATCCACAGGATAAAAAGGAGGAAGAGGTACACATGATGAAGGCTCTGAAAAACTGTCACTACCCCAAATGGGCCATAGAGAGGGAAAGGAAGCAAGTGGAGATGAAAAACATAAAACTAAGAGGAGGAGGAAGGACCACACAAAAAGTAAACAACACAGGAACCATCCCACTACTATACCTGAGAGGCATCACTGAAAGAATACAGAGGACAATGAAAAATATTACATTAACACCCCGGTAAAACCACACACCACTTTGAGGCAACTCTCGGTTCATCCCAAATACATGATACCCACAGAAAACAAAAGTAATGTCATTTATGAAATGCCATGCCGATCATGCAACAAAATCTACATAGGAGAAACAGGAAGAACCTTCGGAACCAGAAAAAAGAAACACGGGAAAGAATGTGAAAAAGAGACAACAGCAAGGTACACACGAACACAAAAAGCAACAGCTGAACAACAGAACCTGAAATCTGCCGTATCCAACCATTGCATAAGAGAAAATCATATCATGGACTGGGAAGAGGAAAATGTCATCTGCACAGAAAGCAACAAATGCGACCGTTGGATTAGGGAAGCCATCGAGATCAGAAAACGGACCCGAGAACCATCAAGGGGAATAAGGGATCCTGTCCTCCACAAGATACAAGACAGCAGGGGGCGGAGTCATCTTCTGCTGTCTGGTAAACCTGGATAAAACAGCCGATGAAACAGCTGATTGTCACAACATCATGTAACCCTTCTGAGGAAAGCTGCAAGAAGTGGCCGAAACACGTTAATTTATTTTTGTTGAACCATTCTTTTACTTTACTAAATTTGGTAGTGATTATTTTCAAAAGCTGCTGCAGATCCTCACCAGTACCCAAAACGGTTGTGTCATCTGCAAACATCACAAATTTAACAGTTCAGAAACATTACAGATATCATTGATATATAAAATGAAAAGGTTAGGTCACAGTACTGACTCCTGGGGGACACCACAAACGATGTACAAACACAAGCTTCATAAATTGTTTGCTGTTTTTTAAGCCAAGTAAATCTCATTATTATGGTAAATGGTGTTCACTTACATAGCGCTTTTTCTCATCTCTAGATGACCAAAGCGCTTTACAGATCCTGCCAGCCACCCATTCACGCACACATTCACACACTGATGGTGGCAGTCTGGGGCCTGACTCCTGGTGGGTCAGGCCCCAGAGCACACATGGCCTGGTGGCCTGACCCACCAGGAGCAACTGGGGGTTCAGTGTCTTGCTCAAGGACACTTCCACATGCAAACTGCAGACAGAGTGGGAAATGAACCACTGACCCGCCGATCAACTGTGGGTGCAGTGATATTTAGTGTTTTCTCATGTTACAGCAATGTGGTAGTATATTAAGTTGTTTCCACATACAAGCTCTAAGCGGAAATCAGAGTTGGAGAGGAAAAATTAGAGGGATATAAATTGTGTATTATTACATCTTCAAATAAAAGGATAGACAGATCGATATAAATATGAGAGAGAGAGATATACTGTATATAGCTATATAGTAGATATATACAGTGCATCCAGAAAGTATTCACAGCGCTTCACTTCTTTCTCATTTTGTTATGTTACAGCCTTATTCCAAAAGAGATTAAATTCATTTTTTTCCCCTCAAAATTCTACACACAATACCCCATAATGACAATGTGGGGGAAAAAAGTTTTGAGATTTTTGCAAATTTATTAAAAATAAAAAACTAAGAAATCACATGTACATAAGTATTCACAGCCTTTGCTCAATACTTTGTTGATTCACCTTTGGCAGCAATTACAGCCTCAAGTCTTTCTGAATATGATGCCACAAGCTTGGCACACCTACTGTATCCTTGGGCAGTTTGGCCCATTCCTCTTTGCAGCACCTCTCAAGCTCCATCAGGTTGGATAGGAAGTGTCAGTGCACAGCCATTTTCGGATCTCTCCAAAGATGTTCAATTGGATTCAAGTCTGGGCTCTGGCTGGGCCACTCAAGGACGTTCACAGAGTTGTCCTGAATCAACTCCTTTGACATCTTTGCTGTGTGCTTAGGGTCGTCGTCCTGCTGAAAGGTGAACTGTCGCCCCAGTCTGAGGTCAAGAGCGCTCTGGAGCAAGTTTTCATCCAGGATGTCTCTGTACATTGCTGCATTCATCTTTCCCTCTATCCTGACTAGTCTCCCAATTCCTGCCACTGAAAAGCATCCCCACAGCAGAGAGTTTCTCATGGTCTGAGAGTCCTTCAGGTGCCTTTTGGCAAACTCCAGGTGGGTTGTCATATGCCTTTTACTAAGGAGTGGCTTCCGTCTGGTCACTCTACTGTACAGGCCTGATAGGTGGATTGCTATAGAAATGGTTGCCCTTCTGGAAGGTTCTCTCTCCACAGAGAAATGTTGGAGCTCTGACAGAGTGCCCATCAGGCTCTTGGTCACCTCCCTGACTGTCTCAGAGGTCTACGGATAATTCCTTTGACTTCATGGTTGGTTTGTGCTCCAACATGCACCGTTAACTGTGAGACCTTATAGACAGGTGTGTGCCTTCAGGTCATGTCCAATCAACTGAATTTACCACAGGTGGACTCCAATTAAGCTGCAGAAACATCTCAAGGATGATCAGTGGAAACAGGATGCACCTGAGCTCAATTTTGAGCTTCATGGCAAAGGCTGTGAATACTTACGTACATGTGATTTCTTAGTTTTTTTTATTTTTAATAAATTTTCAAAAATCTTAAAAAAAAAAAAAAATTATGTCATCATTATGGGGTATTGTGTGTAGAATTTTGAGGAAAAAATAAATTTAATCCATTTTGGAATAAGACTGCAACATAAAAATGTGGAAAAAGTGAAGCACTGTGAAGACTTTCTGGATGCAATGTGTGTGACACACACACACACACACACACACACACAGAGTATATATATTAATTATCGGGATATAAGACTACTTTTATCGGGATATAAAATGTTGGTCATATCGCACATCCCTGCTTCATGGATATGCTGTTTTTCTGTGTAAAACACTATTTCTAATGCACTATAACAACTGGTTTGATTCAATCACAGTGCATCAGGTCATAACACATGCCAGGTCAAAAAAATTAAAGCATCACCATCAGGAAATGCAAATCCTCAATATTAGCCAGATGATATGCAAGCATATTATTATATCAGCTTTACTTTTGTTTTTTTGTTTATGTGTGCAGTGCATATTCATGCAGAGTGGCTGCAGAACAACAGCTAGGCAAGACTGAGATTTACAGCTGTGGTTAATTTCAACAGCAAGCTGCCGCAACACGTTCAAGATATCAATATTCTGAAGGTGACGAGCCAGTGGGAGGGAAAGGGGATGCAAAAGGGAGGTGGAGGAAGACTAAGGTGCACCAGCGCTGTGTATGAGGCAGAAAGCAAGTAACTGAGGGAGAGAAAGCGAGAGGGCGTTTGTGTGTGGGAGAGAAAAGGAGAGAGAGAAACGGTAGCGATGATCGACGCCAGGCTGCCACCACTCTGTAGCAGTGAGTGGCTGCAACAAAAAGCACAGAATAACATCCCTGACTCCCTGCTCTGCTTTTTTCTCTCTCCCTGCGTCTCAGCTAGCAGATGAGGGGTCCACTCACATCTCTGCAGAGGCAATGCTGAGACTGAGCCGGCATCGGAAGCTGGATCTCTGGCAGCCATCAACAAGTTAAGGTTGGATGACCGCATCCGTGAAAAAGAAAATGCTTGATCTTTAGTTAATCTGAGCTGACGACATTGCGGAGGAAGGGAAAAAAGAGGTTAAAAAGAAGAAGAAAAAGGGAGAGGGGAGAGTCTGTTTGCTGGAGTCACTCTGGATGATACTGATCAACTTAATATATATTAATTTCACGGATTTGTGTGTTGGAGGAAAAAGATCTCAAATCTCTTAAGCCTGGATTTTAAAGAACTCAAGCAAAATAACGGAGATAATCATCATCACAGGACATGGAATTTCACATTTTACTTCAATCGGGTGGGCTCAGAATTGCTTTTTTTCCAAAGAGGCTGATTCCTTTTGTGCTCGCTCAAAAGGGCTTTTTCCCTTTGGATTTTTCTTCCATCTGGTTGCTCCAAGAGTCTGCGGAAAAGGACAGTTGAATGCAGTCTCCGATGTGCACAAAAGAATGGGTAAGTTAGTCCCTTTATATGGCAGGTCTGGACATGAATAGGGAATACAAGTAAGAGTGAGGGAGGCTGATGACTAAAAGCTCTTCTGGCTGGTCCATTTACTGCAACAGTTCTTCATCCCCCCTCACTGACAGACAAGTTTTGTAGATTTACATTTTAATTCTATAAATGAGCTTTAAAAAACACTATTAAAATCAAATTACAGAGCTATAGCAAATAGCATTATGATCAATAAATAACTGACAGGCTTAAGCAAACATTTCCTTGTGACTAATAAGTGCTTATTGTTAAATTTGAGCCGAGTGATATATAAATGATGACAGGGAAAGTCCTAATCATGAATGTGACCGTTCATGAGATGGTTTGCAGTGATAAATCCCATTTCCATCAGATGAACTATGAGGGGTTTCTTGTTTACATAAACTCAAAACAGCACTATACCCATCCATCCTGAAATCTGTACGGAACTGACTGGGAGCATACACAAAAGCACATTCCCCTTCATGAATTAGTAATGAGTGCTCTGCAGAGATTAGCTTTCCCGCCCCACAGTTCATTTTCTTGTCTTTGAACCCACCCAGGTTTCCATTCAAGGTGGCCATTGGTGGGACATGCACCAGCGGCTCTGTGTGTGATCAGCATGCTCCTAGCGTGCCTGCTGTCTCCTGCATTGTGTACAACCTGCCCTCAGAAATGCCGCTGTGAGGACCTGCAGTTCTACTGCGACACCCAGGGGCTTAAGGCACCCCCAGACGGTGTGGACAAGGGAGCCCTTGGGTTGTCGCTACGGCATAATAGCATCACTGAGCTCAGCCCCGATCAATTCTATGGCTTCAGTCAGCTCACTTGGCTACACCTGGACCACAACCAGATAACCACTGTACAAGAAGATGCCTTTCAAGGGCTCTATAAACTGAAGGACCTCAATCTGAGCTCCAATCGTATCACCAAGTTGCCCAACACAACCTTCATCCACCTCATCAACCTTCAGATTCTGGACCTGTCCTTCAATCAGATGACTGCATTGGAACCAGAACTTTTTCATGGACTGAGAAAGCTCCAGATACTCCACCTTCGCTCCAATTTACTTCGCACCACACCTGTTCGAGCATTCTGGGACTGTCGCAGTTTGGAATACTTGGGCCTAAGCAGCAACCGTCTACGAAGCCTGGCCCGCAATGGATTTGCTGGGCTCATTAAACTTAAAGAGCTCCACTTGGAGCACAATCAGCTGACTAAGATCAACTTGGCCCATTTCCCTCGCCTTGTTGCACTCCAGTTTCTATACTTACAGTGGAATAAGATCAGCAACGTAACATGTGGCATGGAATGGACTTGGACCACTTTGGAGAAGCTGGACCTCACAGGAAATGAAATCCGTGTCCTGACACCCGATGTGTTCCAAACGCTGCCAAATTTGAAAATTCTGCTGCTGGATAACAATAAACTTAGCAGTCTGGATGCCCAGGTCCTGAACATGTGGCAGTCTTTGGGGACCATAGGGCTGTCTAGCAACCTTTGGGAATGTACCAAAAGGATTTGCTCTCTGGCCACTTGGCTAAGCACCTTTAAAGGAAGGTGGGAACATTCCATTCTCTGCCATAGTCCTGAATACGCCCAAGGTGAAGAGATACTTGATGCCGTGTATGGATTCCAACTTTGCCAGAATTTTTCAGCACCAGTTATTCAGACCATTAGTACAACAACAGACGCTACTACAGCCGCAGAAATCACGAGCTCCTTGTTTGGAATTATGCAGCCGACCCCCACGCAGGACTATGCAGAGGATTTCGGGAGCTATACCACACTCACTACCACAGCAATCACAGATACACCACAGACTGCTCAAGCAACTACTGCTCCACTGGAAGAGGCAGCTGTGACGGACGACTTCTCAACTATGGACAACACTGTTATGACTCAAAGGGTTATCATTGGAACTATGGCCCTTCTGTTTTCATTCTTTTTCATCATTTTTGTTGTATATATCTCACGGAAGTGCTGCCCTCCCACCCTTCGCCGGATTCGCCACTGTTCGGCCATCCAGAACCGCAGACAGATGAGGACCCAGCAGCGACAGCCTATGGCAGACCTAGCTACACAGGTACCCTATAATGAGTATGAGCCCAGCCATGAAGAAGGGGCACTTGTGATCATCAACGGCTACGGGCAGTGCAAATGTCAGCAACTGCCTTACAAAGAGTGTGAAGTATGAACTTGTATTTATTGCTAGAGCATATTGGTTGTCATTTGACCATTTCAGATGATACAGGGTTTGTTCCTTTAATTTTTTTTTCCAAATATATGTAAAAAGCATAATTTCTAGAAGTGAGATTTAAGAATATGTGAGAGATGCTGAATACTACAGTGACAGAAGACAGTTAAGGGATGATGTAGAGATAGTCACAAATTTATTTTTCTATGAATGCAAGGTTGTTCATATCAGGCAGGGGCAATCATTTTAATTAAGAAAATTGTAAACTGTGAGATTTGTCTCCACACTGTCTATATTCTGCAGCACAGAGAAACTACTTTGCCAAGTGGCACTGTGCAAACTGAATACATTAAGTGAAGAAATGTGATTTATGTCTTATTTCTTTTATAAAGTAAAAACTGAAATCAAGTTTTTTAATTGCACCCAGGCCCTATAGGTCAATCATTTAAATCACTGAGGTAAAGTAATTAATTCCTACAACATTCTGATTAAGGAGAATGGTGAAGAAACTGAAGGAGCACCAAACCCAAAACAGAACTGTCTTTTATTCTGAACAATAACTGTAAAATTATGACATTACTGTTATATTACAAGATACATTTTTACTTGGTGAACAAACACTAACAATGCTACTGTTACTGAGCTAGATATGAGCCAGTTAGTCAGATCTCCATGTTAAATAATTCATTTGGGTGGCCTACCAAAAAAGGCTGGTCTTAATCTTCTTTTTCTTTTTGATACGCCCATATTCAACTATTATTTCTGAATAGGAAATGAAACAAAAGGTGCACTGAGAATAGAGAATTTATGTTCAATTATATCAATTTTAAACATTACCTCTTTAATAAGACGTTAGCTCGTAAATGCAAAGCTGCTGATTGCAGCCGATTCAAGTTAATGGATGTGTGAGCTCCCACCCACGAGGGCCTTCCACCACAAATAAATTCTCAACCTGTGAGATGCTCCCAGCAATGTTAAACCGTGGTTATGATCGGAAAAACCTTACTGACAGTTACCTCACCTCATATGGAACAAAAAATGTTTTCACCTGTGCAATGACCTGAACAAGAATTCTGTATTTGAGTGATGCAATTTGAATTATGATTAAAAGCTTTTTAAACATAGTTTAATAGGATTTGCCGTTTAGGTATATTATATCAGGATCAATATACAATGAACCAACTGGAAGAAACGGTGACGAACAGTGCAAATGCCGGGTAGAGGAGCAATTTTTTTCTGGGTGCATGGAGGGGTAAAAAGAGAAAAACATCTCAGAAAAGCCTGTGCTCTTTAATGCTTACACACTAATCAGGACTGACAGGCTCAAGATTGAACCGATTAAGGCAGCGAAAAAACACAGTTAATATTCTATCACCCACACCAGTGATCCAGCAACATTTAGCCGCTCAACATCTCAAGGATGGCTCTTGGATAATCATTCTCCATGCCACAGATGCACTTTTGAGCCCTCTTTTTTTTTTTTTTTTTTTTTTTTGGGGGGGGGGTATATTTCTTCTTCTGGAATTTCAATCTATAGGCTCCAGCATTTATAAAAACATTTATGAATATATCAGATCCCAGATTAGCAATCACACATGTCAACTTAAAGTGGGGTCAGTACCCAGAGAGCAAATGGAGATGCGGCGATAAGCAAACAGCGAGCCTGGGTCAGGACACATTTGTATGCAGCAGGGAGAGGACGTGCATTAGCATCAGACTAAAGCTGCTGCAGTAGCTTCGCACTTCTTTGTGTTCAATTTGGTAGTGGGGCAGGGTGAAAGAGAGAGAGATTGTGAAGATCTGATGGGATGATGAAGAGGTGGGATAATTACAGGATGATGTCCTTTTCTTAAACGTACTGAACCTCCTGAAGGCCAAGTAACAGGACAGATTGATGGGATGGCAGCACTTAGTGCTTGAAATGGACACCGACTAAGCAGCACCTACAATTTCACTGCTAGTCAAGTGATGAGCCATACAGTCTCAAACAATCCAAGTAAAATTCTTACAAGTGGTAAACTGATAACGACATTTTAGAACTTTTTTGGGGGGGTTATGTCCACCAAAGTCTGAAACTGAGATGCAAGATGCTTGTATTAGCACAGCACTTAGGGAAAGTGCATTTTTGGGGGGAAATTATAAAGTATTCATTGCTGATGCCACCTAAGGAAAACAGGAGGAACCATCTGTGGCTTTGTCAAAACTGAGTTTGTCAGAAATTGGCTTTGGTCTTTTTACATGCTTATGTGTCAATGTGTTTCCGCACATGCTCAAAGGATGCCTACCACAACTTGAAGTGCTTATGTAAACCAAAAATTGTTACACTTCATGTTTAAATTGAATGAAATCATTGCATAAAGTGATATTTGAAAAGCCAAGCTCCTCTACTTTCTAATTTAGTTTTCTTCAAGCTTTGCTCTGCTTCTACTATTGCCCTTATCCGTCTTGCATGTTCAAAAGTCAAAATTAAGTTGAGTATTTCCTACTGTCATTCAGCAAGCATTATGGAGAGATTTCATTTTTGATAACAGGAATGGGGATGTATATGGAATTCCTATAAAGCTCTGTTAATCTTCAAACAATTCACTGTTTATCACTACAGTTGTACCAAGTGACTGAAAATCCACAAAATTTGTAGAAATATGCATCCCTTTGCACTCTGGCTCTTTGTAAACTGTTTTGTTTTCATCCTCCTCTTGCCCTTGTTCCTACCATGCCAAAAATGTTAAAAAAAAGGAAAAAAATGGGGGGGAAAAAAAAGAAAAAAGTTAACCCAACCCAACACTAACCCAACCTCTTTGTGCAAAACGAATGCTTTTCTCTTCCCATTTTCCTTTTGTATTGTAATATGTACAATTTCATATCTGTATAGTGGATAAGATGTGCCAAACTGAAAAAAACATTGTCCCTTCAAAACATATATTTTTTAAATAAAAAGGTTATAATTTACAAAGTGTTCGCTAACTGATGAAAGCTGAGAGCTCTGTTCTTTTATTATATCTGAGACAAAGTTCTTATGTATTATTGACATTGAAATATTAAAAACATGACAAGGGAAGTTTCAATAATTGGCAATGAAAATTTCTAGGAAAAATACCATCAACTGAGAATTCATCAAATAATATTTAAGGTTTGCTTTCACACATTTTTAAGGCATTTTACAAATATTACAACAATGTCATGACCATAATACCTAATTATATTACCCCTGTCTTCCTCTTTGTTGAATGCCCACCATTCAAACACAGCTTTCCCCACAGAGCATAAAACCACCCCTCCGTAAATCACCACCTTATCACGGTGGAGGGGTTTGTGTTCCCTAATGATCCCAGGAGCTATGTTGCTGGGACAACTTGCCCCAAGTAGGGCCTCCCAAGACAAACTGGTCCTGGGTGAAGGGCCAGACCAAAAACCGGCGCAATGGATCCCCAGGAAAAGGTTACAGCAAAGATCCAGTGTACCAAAAAGAGCCACATGGGGCTCACCACCTGCAGGAGGGATCATGGGGACCACAGTGCTATGTTAACCAGGCAGCAGTCAGGGCTACTCTGCTTGGACTGCTGCCCCTGCGACTCGGACCCCCAGATAAGCAGTGGTGGGTGGATGGATGGATGAAATAAACCTAACAAAGGTTTTAATGACTCCGTATACTCTAGTTGTGTTTTAGCTGTGGCATGCTAGCTTTACCTGTCAGAGTTTACAATGAGCAACAATGGACTTTGATTTTGTTCATTTCTCAGGAGTGTACAACAGTGGTAGTGATTTTATACTTTTCTCGTGTTTGTACTGGAACATCTGCTTTTGCAGAACACCATAACAGGCCAATTATCTTTACTTGGTCGGCAAATAGGTTCTGCGTGTCTGATCGCCACCTTCTGGTGGCATTAGGGTATTAAATACTACCAAACCTCAGCGAATTTAAGGAATAATGTATTCATGATTGGAGTGGCTGTGGCACAGGTGTAGAGTGTGGATGACCTCTGATCAGAGGGTCGGTGGTTTGATTCCTGCTCTTTCTGCAGTCTGCACGTTGAAGTGTCCTTGAGATACACACTGAACTCCAAGTTGCTCCTGGTGGGTCAGGCCAGCACCATGCATGGCAGCTCTGTCGCCATCACTGTATGAATGTGTGTGTGAATGGGTAGATAGCAGGATCTGTAAAGTGCTTTGGCCATCCAGGGAGGAGGAAAAAAGCACCACATAAGTGAATGCCATTTTCCATTAAAGATCAATGACTACTTGGATATCTGGAACAATCATTAATTGACTGGCTTTATCCTAACAGGGACTGAGTGTAAAATTTATAACTGCATCTCACCAACCATACCTGTATTTCTCAAAATGGATACAATTTCAAAAAACAACATTTTTAGAGTCAAAGTGAAATTGACCATTGAAACAGGTACTGGTTAACCTTTTGAGTGTGTCCGTCGCCGAATTGCGACATAACCCCTAGTGGTCAAGAGTGGTAAATATTTTTTGTCAATAAAATAGTTCAGATTTCCAAGGCCATAACTTGAAAGTGGTAAGAGAAAATGGCTTACTGTCAATTAGAAAGACGTAAAATATGAACCAAAGTTTCAGATAGGAATAAATTTACGCATCTAATTTGCATAATGTCGAGGCACCTCTTTAAATTCCACAACTCTGTAAAAACTGGACTTTGTAGATGTGGTAGAGACCATGAATGACCGACAGAACGCAAAATAACGACCACGATGGGTGAAAATGCAGCGACCACACCAGCCACCCAGCCTCCCTTTGTCAAAAGTAAGTGAGGAATTTTTTTTTTTTTTAATGTACTGATTTCTTGTTCATATACTTTGAAGATAAGATGATGAGGTACCTCTGTACAAAAAAACGGTGTCAAAAGACTGAACCACTCTTTGTGTAAATACATCCAAAGTCTTATGATTATCCCACATAAATTTTGCTTGTATCCCGTGACTATTTTCCACGTACAAAGCCAACAAAGTGATGGTGACGATGACCGATCGCGGCCATATTAGCTTTCTGGGCTAAAATGCTAAAAACAGGAAAAGGAAATGAGGAGTTCTTCTTTGGTGTATTACATGTCATCCATTGAGTCCTCCAATGGATGTCTGCCACCTTCTGAAACTGGCAGATCAGTACAAATCAGTACAAATCCTGAATGGAGCCGATCATGTCAGAGTAAGATGACAGGTGCAGTGCCGTGCTCTGCCACTAGGGGCACGCAAATTCACACACTCAGAGGGTTAACTGTACTGCAATTGCATCTTTAATAGCCTACCAAAGTTTAGCTTTGACAAAGGAAAATTAATCAAACTACATGTAATGTTTAATATAACTGTATACCTAGCTGCTTGTCATTTATTTGGTAATGGCAATTCTATAAAACTAAGAATTTACCAACACTCACATAAAATTAAACTTAACAGCTTTTCAGTCTATATTCATTAGCCATTCTATAGAAATTACACAACATCAAAACTTGTGTTAATGTTATCAAACTGGGGACTCAAAATAGAACTCTGAAGAAGGGACGCAAGTTATCGATTAATTCATTAGTCAGTACTTAATTCACCTTATCAATCGGTTAACAACTAGTTAGTGGAATTTTTCCTGAGAAACTAAATTTATCTTGGTATCAATATGGTCTATAATATAAAAAGGTAATTATTGTTTACTATATATTGAACAAAAAACTCATCAAATCTGTTGCATGTTATACAACGACAACATAAAATAAACTCAGAAAAATAAATAGGAGATTTAGGCTACTTTAACAAGAAAATCTGTACACTGGCTGATATTAAACTTCAGCAGCATGAAATAAATTCTGAATTAAAAAAAATATGTAGACTAAAGCTGGTTATACATTCGCATCACAGCGACACCGTTGCCAATGTATGTCACCTACTGTATATTGTTATCAACTTTTTTTTCTTGTCTGTTGGCTTGAATACATTAGTGTGCTGCCAAAACAGTTTTCTGCCGATGAGCAGTGTGATTTGTGTTTGGCATGTGTTTTTAATTAAATAGTGAAGGATAAGAGCAGATTGTGAGTTAGGGTTAGGGAGTTAATAAATGTTTAAAAAGGAACTTTTCATAAAATCGCTACAACAGAGAAAAGAGTACATAAGACCACTGCCAGTGCAGTCATTTGACAATCTATGTAATTAATGTGGTTAGGTTGAGTCATAGAAATATTCTGTATCCGTTAATTTCTTCAATATTCTTTGGAATTTGGACCATTTTTTTAAATCCAACTTGCTTTGGAAGTGGTGCTGTGGTGAACGAGCAGATACTTCCCAGTGTAGGTACCGTATTTGCTTGGGCTGCCAGATCTGCTCCTGCTTACGATGTTGCAGAATATGATTGGCTGGACGAGTTGTTTTGATGACATGGCATGTTGTGATTGGTCCGTGGTGTGATTGGTCTATGTTTGTAGTTTAAAAAAAATACACCTTTGTTTTATTTTTTATTTTTTTTATCTCTACATGGCTCAGAACTTTTGTGTTGTTTTCATCATTTACAAATAAAATATTATCTAACCATCTATCTATGGCCAGACAAACAGGGATTTTTTTCCACAATATCTTTATTGAACCTTTTTTTTTTTTTTAACAAACATGATACAAACAATCAAACACTAACACTAAAGTACTACAAAAAAAAAAAAAAATGCACTAAAAACACCAACAACCACCAACAAAATCAAGTCTTCAACAATGCTCCTCTGTTTAGTCTAGACAATCCAATACATAAGTATACATATTATGTTCACCAGTTTGGAATTTACAAGGTCCACACACATCATTCACCTTCTTCTTCAAGAGTTATGTTTAAATTTTTTACATAATCAATAAAAGGTCTCCATATATTCTCAAACACAATTTCCTTTGATTTTAGTATATATGTTATTCTTTCTAATGGAAGGTTTGTTAACATCTGTCTTAACCACTGAGTCACATCTGGTCTATGAGTCTTTTTCCATAATAGTGCAATACATTTTTTGGCATTAAGCAAACTGAGGTCTATGAATGTTCTTTCACTTTTATTAAAATTATGCTTTTCTGGGTACAGACCCAACAAAAACAGTTTAGGATTCAATATGATTTGTTTTGAGATTATTTTTTCAATTGTTACCCTCACCTCTTCCCAAAACATTCTTATTAATCTACATTCCCATAAACAATGAAATAGGGTTCCTTTACTTTCCATGCATTTTGTGCATGTATCTGGTATATTTTTGTTATATCTATTTAACTCCTCCGGTGTAACATACATCCGCATTAACCATTTGAAATGTATCAATTTAAGGCGTGCATTTATTGATTTGGTTTGAGCTTCTGTACAAGCCAATTCCCATTGTTCCTCTGAAATTTCAATTTGCAGATCTTCTTTCCAGTAGTTTAATCTTTTCAGTGAATTTTCACTTGAAGATAGTGTCAATGAGTTATAAAACTCTGAAATAATACCCTTTCTTTTACTATCTTTCATCATCATTTTTTCCAAGGATGAATAAATAGGTCGAGTGAGAGCTTTATTTTGATTTGATCGAATAAAGTTTCTAAGTTGAAGATATTTAAAAAAATGTGTTCTATTGAGATTAAATTTGATCCTCAGCTCTTCAAAAGACATTATGTTGTCTGCACATGGCAAATATAAATCCTGAATCTTTTGTATCCCTTTTAAATTCCATACTTTAAATACAGCGTCCGCTCTCCCTGGTTTAAAATATTGATTACCCCATATTGGACTAAATTGTGACAATAACTGTGGTTCTTTTAAATAGTTTTTAGCTTCACACCATATTTTGATCATATGCTTTACAAATGGATTTTTAACTTGTTTTTGTAATTTTTTTGCCGAATCTGAGTATATGAATATGGGAAGAGGTAAAGGTAAATTGTATGATTCCATTTCAGTCCAGTGAGGGAGATCATTTGATGAAAAATAATATGTCATAGACCTCAGTTGTGCCGACCAATAATACAACATAAAATTTGGACATTTCAGACCTCCACGATCAAATGGTAAGTATAATAAAGACAAACGTAATCTAGCCCTCCTGTTGTTCCATATAAATTCCACTAACTTTTTTTTTATTCTTGAGAATAGATCTAAAGGTGGTGATAAGGGAATGTATTGAAATAAATAAAGTATTTTAGGTAAAATATTACTTTTAAGTATATTGATTCTCCCGATCATCGACATTGGTAGTGACATCCATCTCTGAGTTAACTCACTGATATCTGACATTAAGGCTTCATAGTTGACACTGGCGACTGATTCTAGCTTAGGCATAATTTGGATTCCTAAATATTTAAACTGATTTACAACACTGAATTGATTTACCTCAGGGGCTGGGTAATTTCTCTGGGTCTCATTTAGCATTAATATTGAAGATTTAGTTTTATTTATTTTATATCCTGATATTTCCCCAAAATTCTTTATTAAATTCAACAAGGTTGGAATTGATTTTTTTAGATTCGACATAAACAAAATTATATCATCGGCGTACAGGGAGATTTTATGTTCTGTTGGTCCAACTTTAATTCCATATATTTGTGAATGTAAACGTATCGCTATCGCTAAAGGTTCAATTGCCATAGTAAACAGTAAAGGTGAAAGTGGACAGCCTTGTCGACATCCTCTATTGATTTTTATTGGTTTTGAAATATTGTTATTTGTTAGGATTTCTGCTGTAGCATTATTGTATATTATTTGAACCCATTTTATGAAATTATTTCCAAGTCCAAACCTTTGTAGGACTTCAAAAAGAAAGGGCCATTCAACTCTATCAAAGGCCTTTTCGGCGTCCAATGATAGGAGAGCTGTATCCGGTGCTTCTTTATTAAAATAAATAATATTAAATAGTCTTCTTACATTATGGAAGCCTTGTCTACCCTTTATAAAGCCATTCTGATCTCGATTAATAATATTTGGTAAAATTTCTTGTATTCGTCTTGCTAAAATTTTACAGATTATCTTAAGGTCGGCGTTTAATAGGCTTATTGGTCTCATATTTTCACATTTATTAGAGGGCTTACCTGGTTTTGGCAGCAGTATAATTAAGGCATTATTTATGTATGATGGTAAATTATTATTTTGAAATGCTTCTAAAACCATTTCCAAAAAAGGTTTTATTAATTTATTCTTAAATTTTTTATAAAGGTCAACTGGAAGACCATCTGGTCCTGCACTTTTTCCTGATTTCATATTATCAATGGCTAGCCCAACTTCTTCTTGACTAATTTTAGACTCCAATATCTCCCTGTTTTCATTTGGAATACACGGTATAGATAGTTCGTTCAAAAACCCATTTAGTTTTGTTAAATCAGGTTCATTTTTGGTATCATATAATTTTTCATAGTAATCTCTAAAGGCTCTATTAATTTCTAAAGGATCTATAACTACCTGTCCCTTACTTATAATACTGGTAATTGGTGTTTTAATTTCCAATTGTTTAATCTGCCATGCTAATAATTTTCCTGATTTTTCACCTTGTTCATAAAAAGATTGTTTCAATCTTAGAAGACTCGAGGCAGCTCTATTCGCTGATTTTTTGTCGTATTCAGCTCTCAAAATCAGTAATTCATTCTCCAACCTTGGGTCACTTCCTGCATACACTTTTTCCTGAAGATTTTTTATTTTATGTTCCAATTTAGCTCTCTCCTCTCGAGTCTTCTTAGATTTTGATCCTGTATAACTAATAATATGTCCCCTAATAAAAGCTTTGAAAGCCTCCCACTTTACACATGCTGATGTTTGTGTAGTATTGATGTCAAAGAACTCGTCTATCTGTTTTTCTATATACTTGACAAATTCCTCATCCTGAAGCCATTTATGCTGAAATTGCCATCTACCTGATTCCTTTGTCAATTTTTTATCTACATATATTAGACAACAGGGTGCATGATCAGAGATCACGATGTTATCATAAAAGCAGTTTTGAATCTTGGACCTTAATTCTGTGGAAATCAAAAAATAATCAATACGTGAGAATGTCTTGTAGGTACTGGAATAACAAGAATAGGCTTTAACTTGTGGTTTCATTTCTCTCCATATATCTAACAATCTCAATTCTTTCATAAAATGATTAATAGTCATCCTACATCCAATGTGCGTACAATCCAGTCCTGTTGATCTATCCACACCTGGATTCAATGTACAATTAAAATCCCCTGCTATTATATGTTGCCCTGTAAGTGATGATAAGATGAGAAATAAATTAGCAAAGAACTTCTGATCATCTATATTGGGACCATATAAGTTCACAAGATTTATATTTTCTAATAGCAAAGAACCTTGAATGATTACATATCTTCCAAATTTGTCTCCAATTACATTTTTCACTTGAAAAGGAACTGATTTATGTATGAGAGTCATAACTCCCCTGGCTCGGGATGAAAATGAAGAGGTGAATACACTTCCCTGCCATCTACTCCTAATTCTTTTAACATCCTCCTCTATCAGATGAGTTTCTTGTAAAAACACAATTCTTGAACCCATGTCCTTTATTTTATTCATAACTTGTTTAAGTTTTTTTAAATTTTGTAGACCTCTGCAATTCCATGAAGTTAAATTAAGATTAACACTTTGGTCCATGATCAATAGAGAGTTTGGGATTACCTTGCAGTGTAAACATGCTCATACAGAGAAGCAAAAACATGAGTGGTTGAACATTCATCCTACAAACTACACACAAACAAATTTCCCCTTCCCACACTTGTGGCAAACCCCCCAAAATCAAAAGAAAAATTCTGTCTCCCGATATAGCCATCGACCGTTCCACACCCACGGGGAACAGCCTAAGCCACTCCTTCTTCATCCTCCCAATCACCCTAACTCTACTGCTTTTAATGACGTAACATTAACTCTCCTCTGTAGTTTTCCAACTTAACTCCAAAATTTTTAACAACTTTGTACATCATAGTTTTTTTTTGTTTGTTTGTTTTGTTTTTGTTTTGTTTTTTTAATATATAATACAATCTATATTTTGTAAACTTACTATTTACTTCAAGTCAGTCAGATGCCTGTGCAAATGCTTAATTATTCTACCTTATATTTTGTTCATGCTTAGCTCCCACCAGTCTCTTCTTCTTCTTTGATCTTCTTGATGAACTCCTGCGCCTCCTCTGGGGTCTTGAAGATGTGGGTTCTGCCCTCATACGTGGTCAGCAGTCTCGCAGGATAGATTACACCATGACGAATCCCAAGGTTGCGCAGCTCCTTACGTATGGGATCAAACTGCTTCCTCAATTGCTGGATTCCTGTGGCCAAATCTGGGTAGAACCGCACCTGCTGGTCCTGGTGTTTAATCTCTCCTTTAGCACGTGCAGCGTTGAAGATCTTCATCCTGTCTCTGTTGCTAAGAAACTTCATAATTAAGGTCCTCGGCGGTCCCTTATCTCTCCGTGGGCCAATACGATGTGCTTTTTCCAGAACCACTGCTGATTGCAACTCCTCGCTGCCCAGCACCTCCGGAATCCACTTTTCCAGAAAGGAACATACGTCCCGACCTTCTGATTCCTCTGGAAGACCCACCAGCCTCAAATTATTCTGTCTCGACCGAGATTCCAAATCCAAAATATTATCTTCCAGAGATTTATTTTTTTTTCCAAAGTGCGCACCTTTAATTGAAGACGGGTGACGTCATCTTCAGCACTAGCGAGACGGAGCTCCATCTGCGCCGTTCGTTCTACACAGTCACCCAATTCCTTTCTTATTCCTTCCAACGCTGTCATAATCCCATCAAATCTAGAGGAAAAGTCCGCTCTCATTGAACTCATGGCAGCCAT
The DNA here is from genome assembly GCA_020510985.1 of Pholidichthys leucotaenia. Lineage (NCBI taxonomy): Eukaryota > Metazoa > Chordata > Actinopteri > Cichliformes > Pholidichthyidae > Pholidichthys > Pholidichthys leucotaenia. Next base: position 274,643,759 of record CM035840.1, on the reverse strand, counting down.
CAGCGCATCTGCGCCATTCCCCGCAGAAATCGCACCGTTGCCAGCCTCCTCCGCCATATATGGAGTTTTGTTTGCTGCGTCACAGACCTGAAAGTCCGTTAATTTGGACTGTTTCGGCGGCTCGCTTTTTCCTTTTCCTGGTTTTCCAGCCTTAGGCTTCGCCGACATATCCTCGCCCAAATGCTGGGATACGTTCTGTCCCAAATGAGAGAGTTATTTGCCGATTTTTTTCTCCAGGAGCAGAGCAGAGCGAGACACGTCCGTCCTACGTGGCAGCCATAACCGGAAGTCCACAAACAGGGATTTTTATTTTTAAATGTTACTTTTTATACATGGGTTTCACCATTTATCCACACACAAAACAGTTTTCAGGTACTAATAAGGAATTTTTCAAAACTCCTTTTAGGGTGAAGATTTTGGAATTTGGAATTTCCCCATTGTGGGACTAATAAAGGCTTATCTTATTTTCACAGACTCCCATGATAACAGTTGCACTGGATAAATGGAATTTCTCTGTTGTTCCTATGGCAATGGCCGACACAGTGGGTTGTGCTGGTGTTTTAATTAACTTTAACGGGACTTTTTACATGTTTGGACATACTAGGGAATCTCAGTAAGTTATATTATTGTGTTAAAGCTGGTGAATTTTTAACAGTATAATTCAAAAAGATAAACTTTGGCTGCAACGTTATGAGCAGGGGCCTGAGCAGATTCAATTTTGATTGGTATTAGTTTTGAAATCTATCTATCCATCCATCTATCTCTTAAATCTAAACATACATAATATCCCAAAACAAGAATAACATTGTTGTTTTAGATAAACACCAGATTCACATCAATAAATGGAAAAACGCTTTACCCTCCTGAGCTGAGTTTAAAAATTGACTTTAAAGTTATATGTCTTCAAAGATCTCAGTACAGGAAAATCACTCCATCATGGACTTAATTTGATGCATTAACTAAATATATTTTGCTCTGATTTATACTATAGCCTTATTGGAGAATAATATTTGATCCCCTTCTTTCTTCTTTCATTTGTGTTGTTCAAGTTTTTAATTTTCTTGTGTAAGGACTTTGTACATTGTACTGTTCAAAAACATTTAGTAGGGAAAACAAAACACAGACTCTCAGATGGACCAATCACAAAGCACTATGTTATCACATCATAAGCAGGCGCAGGACCCAGGGCACATCTGGTAGCCCGAGCACATCTGGTACCTACATCAGGGGGTTGGCGTCTTCTGCTCTTTTTCTTCTGTGGGTGACCGCATGCGCCCCCGCTCAGACTGGTGACGCCACTACATTTCAGAGAATAAACGCCAACTGAAAAGGACTGCCAAGTTATCACTTAATTAACAACTAATTTAATTTAGTCAAATAAATTCTTATGGACAATAAATCGAATGTTGATTGTCAACATCCCTACTCTGAAGAAATCCTTCATCCAAGGTTTCCAGACTATTTCCAACATTTAAGAATCTCATTAGACTTGCAGGAATGTAAACCTGACAGTTTAGTTTAGATATGCAGTTTTGAAAGAATCACAGTAAGGGGACACAATCTGCCAAAATTATCAACTATAAAGACTTCAATTTTGTCTGAAATTTTCTGACGAGCCCTACAAAAAATGAACATGTAAAAATCTATGAGCTAGGAGGGTGTCACAAACTACACAAACTTCCACCCTGACTGGTCACATCATGTCTCCAAAACAATATTCTGTTTTGAAAAGATACACCAGAAGGGGCATGGAAAACAGGGGTTTCAAGAAGAACTAGCACCACATATTCCAAAAAACTGAAGGAAAAGGTTTTAAAATGGACAATAAATTAATAAATATATGGCTTACTGGCTGCAGCTCGCTGATTTGTCACCAACTCCAATCACACATTTAGCATGCTAGATATCTGGCTGGAGTTGGTGAGGAGCCAGTGACCGTCTTTGATCATGTCTGCCGAGTTCACATCGTAACTGATCACAGATTTCAACTACAGATTTCCCCATGCTCCTCTACAACTCGACAACTCAGGCGTAAAAGAATGTAGTGTGACCTATCCACCATGTAGAGGGGACTTATCCACCAGCAACTCACTAATCTAGATGAGTGTCACTTAGTTTTGACAGGCAATGTCTGACAAAATGGCCAATACAACTGCAGAGGTCAAGAAAAAAATCTCAGCTATTAGCATAGTAATTCTGTCAGCGGTTCAAGGAAAGAAATATTCTTATTGAAAGACTTCTCTATAATTGGCTGGTTTTAGTGACAAGTATGGCCAATAAATGAACTGCAGCCAATTCTACCTATTCGGTACAGCAAAAGAGTACAGGTTGGATTCCAAACAAAGCAGCTGACTATTTTATTTATATGAACAGGATGGGCTGCAGTTCACTTACTGACCACAGGTGTCACTAAAAACAAGGAGATATAAACCTTAGGCTGGGTTTTTTTATGCTGCACCTCAGCTTTGCGTGTCTGCTCGACCACAAGGCTTGTGAGACGAAAATTACGTCATTGTCTCCACTCCGGTAGGCTCTACGGCTGAGCAAGTGCAGCCAAAATTTTGTGACCGCGCTGCCTAGGCGCGTTGATTACTTATGTGCAAGACTGAACCTCCCATTCAAAAAGTGGCGCTACCCACACAGCATACACAGTCAACACAGATGAAGAAGATGAAGAGGAAGGCGAGAATGAACAGAGATTAATCATTTTGCAGCAGCGGCAGCTTGAGCAGAGAAGAACATTGAAGAATGGTAATTCAAGTAGCTTAACAGAAAACGGAATCAATATTTGAGGAGAAACTGTGTGAAGAAGTCTGTCGTTATCCGCACTTGTACAGTTCGTACTTAAAACAATACTAGAACGTGTACAATACTAGCACATTGGTGCCACCTATAGGGCTGAAGTGAAACTACAAATGATGGTTATGTGCATGTGTCAAATGCTTGGTCTAGTAGACAAAAAAAAAGTATATATACACCTGCATGCGCACCGGCCTCATCCAAAGCAGACACGCATTTCAGCACACCAGAGTGGAGATGTAGCATAAACAAGGCTTTAGGACAGCAAGAGATGCAAATGGTCCAGTTTGTTATCAGCAAAATATCAGATATTAGCAATGATGAGTGCTACATAACTTCAATAATGTATTTTCTTTAACTACTATTTGTTACAGGCATTGAATTTGGCAAAGGCTATGCAGTTCTGATTGAAATTGGCATGAAGGAATTATCAGCCTTTAGTGTAGGTGTTAAAAGAGTAAATACGTGCATTAATGAGTCTTTAGACAGATGCTTGATCTTGTTACTGTTAATAAACAATACAAGTTTAATGCATTACGTTGGAATGTTAATGCATTAGATGCTTGAAAAGAGAATGCTTCAATGCTAATGACCATCAATCAAATCATTATTCACCAATTACTAGTAGAACATTTTTTAAACAGATTCCCAATACAGAAATTCAGCCTAGAGCATTAAATAGCTAAAGCTAATTAGTAATAGTCAATTAACAATGAAGGCTATTGTGACACAGATGGGCACAGAAGATGGCTTTGGCAGACTGTAACAGCTCCAGTTGGTAAGCAGTGCTGTGTTTATCATTTTTTAAATGGTGTATTCCTTTATCAAGGGGGAAAAAAAGGTGAAAATGAAAGACAAAAAATGCATTTGCTCAGATCTTCATGTCAAACGATATGCTCATGATAATACACATTACATCCATCTAATCAGCACTAAAGCCCACAATCATACTGTTTGTTAAACTGTGCGACTGTGAAAAAGATGGCCAGACATCAATCACAGCACAAAATGTCACTGTGGGGCCAACCATATTTTTCTTCTCATTTCATAGCAGAAAAAAGAAAAGATAAATCTCATCTGCCTTGCTAGAAAGGTAATCAAATACAGGAATTCAGCAGAAAAAGTTTCATGGCCATGTCTATGAAATGTACCCTGAAGGCCTAACAGACCTGAGGTTTATGAAAATTGTAAATAAGCTGCTTTCAAACTATAATTGGCTAGCTGAAATCACGGGTTCCATTAGCATAAATCAGCACCTAAAAAACTCTGGATGGTGGGGGTGGGTGACATGGGCACCTCCAGAAATTTTTGACAGGAGGGCCACATGGGGGCCACTGAAAATCTTGGGGTGGAACATCAAAATCAATTTAAAATGTAATCACGCTGCATGCCCGTTCACGTTCGGTTTGAATGCACCTTGAAAGTGTGATCTGTCCTACTTTGCTGTATTTTGTTAATATCTGTTAATAATATACAGCACACATCAATTATTCTTAAACACCTACTGCATGTAAAATATGACATAGAAAAACAAGTTATAAAATTATGTTCGACTTTTTCAGTAAACCAATTATTTTTAATTGCTTATTCTTAGTCTGTAACAAAACCAAACTAGAAAAGCACTCGGAGAGCGCAGACCTCCGCCAAGCACCACAGTTCCCCCCATACAGTGTTTGTGTGTACGTTTTCAGATTCCTTGACCATGAAAACATATGACTAGCAATTTAACAATGATATGATTAGTGGTTCAGTAGTTATTCACGAAAATGACATTTTTCGTAATGGCGGCCACAGTTCCCCCCCATACAGTGTTTGTGTGTACGTTTTCAGATTCCTTGACCATGAAAACATATGACTAGCAATTGGATTGACAATGATAGGATTAGTGTTTCAGTAGTTATTCAGGAAAATGGCATTTTCCGTAATGGCGGCCACAGTTCCCCCCATACAGTGTTTGTGTGTACGTTTTCAGATTCCTTGACCATGAAACATATGACTAGCAATTGGATTGACAATGATAGGATTAGTGGTTCAGTACTTATTCAGGAAAATGGCATTTTCCGTAATGGCGGCCACAGTTCCCCCCATACAGTGTTTGTGTGTACGTTTTCAGATCCCTTGACCATGAAAACATATGACTAGCAATTGGATTGACAATGATAGGATTAGTGGTTCAGTAGTTATTCACGAAAATGGCATTTTCCGTAATGGTGGTTTTCTTCTGGATGGTGATCCGGATCATCCCCAAAATTTAATCAGTTCTTCCTTGTACCATTTCCAACAACATCTGAAAGTTTCATCGAAATCCGTCCAAAACTTTTTGAGTTATCTTGCTAACCAACAGACAGACAGACAAACAGACAAACGCTGGCAAAAACATAACCTCCTGGCCTTCGGCCTGGCGGAGGTAATAAGCATCAAGACTACTTAAAGACCACACACACACACAAACACACACACACACACAAAAGTACTTGTGAAATGAGGCAAATATGGAGACACAGTGAAATGGGGTAAAGTAAAAGTCTGTCACTTTAGACACCCAAGGCAAAAAGAAATAAAGTGCAAGTTGAGGGGAAGTGAGTCGTTGAGGGAGAAAGGGACAATAACAGGAGTCAGACTGCAGAGCACACATGTGAAACAAGATTTAACAAGGAACAATTACTATAAGAGAAAAACCTATGGGCCGCCAGTGGGTAGACTGAAATTAGATAAGAGAAAAGGGGAAGGCAGTATGCAAGGGTTCCAGTGCACACTATTTTTTTCCTCTTTAAAACCAAGGTGATTGTAATGTCATACCAAGCTAAAGAAATTTAAATGGCAGAAATTGTATATGTCAAAGTAACCGCGCACCACTCTTCAATGTGACAACGAGCTATGACAGATGCCGAGAACAAGGGATGCATCCGTCTGAGTGTGTCCCCGCATGTTCCAACATGGTGACCTCCACAAGAAGCAAGCATGTGAAAGACTGCAGAGAGCATTTACAAAGTAGAGGCACTAAAAAATCTTCAGATGTTAAAACTAAGCACCAGAGTCAAATGGTAAAACATGCTTTTGCCCGTGGAATACCGTATAACAAAGATTTGCAAAGACGGAAAGGGATAACAACTGCCATTTCAAACATCTTCATCTAGTCACTGAGTTTCTAAATATGTTTAAGTGTATTTTACAAATAATCATAGTAGTGACATAGGATTAAACGTACTGGTTAAACAAACGTGAAATGTTTGAATCAATGTTGGTGTGTCGTCAAAGTAAACCTCATGATATTTAATGTTTTCCAACTCAGCATTAGGATGAGCGAGGGTCTAAGATTAGAGGAATTATTACATCTATCTATAAATGCAAGGAATCTGTGTGTGTTCCTCGCATATTTCTTGAACCGCTCGGCAGACTGACCTAAGATTTGATGCATGTTTTGCTGAGGTTATGAAGGTGTGCATCACCGAGTATGGAGTTGTTCAGATAAAATATGTAATTATTATCAATAAAAGTTTAGCCATCGTTGTGTCTTCTCATGCTCAGGATTCTAGAAATGTGGGTGGGGTTTAGGATTGACTCTGCTGATTGGATAATACGTGGCATCAAGACCAGTCACCACGGCGCTCCGTTAACAAAACAAGGAAGCAGCAAACTGGACCAAAAAAGATTGTCGCTCCTACCGGTGTGTTTGCATGGCTATCTAAAAATTAAAAAGTTAATAATAATACTGCCATGATTGAGGAGCAGAACGGCAGATCAGATGCATATCATATTCTGTAATTTCCCAGTTTGGGATCAATAAATCACCTCTAAGTACATCTATCCATCTATGTGGTCACATACGCACAATTTGATTAAACAACAAGCGGGACCAAAATGGACACAAAACCTCCAAATAATGAATTAAATAATTGTATTTAAATATTCACTGACTAATGGGCAACACTGACGCACTGGTTGCAACCAAATGGGTCCTTCTGCTGTGACAATGCTTTTAATAACCAAATATTGCTAAAATGTAAAAGAATAAACTAGAATGGGTCTCAAATATTTGTAGAAGTTACCCGTTATAGTACTACATAAGTTTATTAATGATACACAGAAGAAATTCAGTATTACAGTTAACTTCGTCACTGAACAAATTGATATAAACTAAAATTATAACAACTGGTGAATGAACAACTCCCAAAAGTACACGATACAACAATATCATTGAGAGACTGATGAGATCGCTGAGCGCTCCTTAAGTTGTTCTTGACCACTCAATCTCATTGATCTACCAAATCTCTCAGCAATCTTTCAATGAATGCCAAATTTTCCAGCCCGAAGGCAGAGGTGGCTGGCTTGCATAAACTCATTTGCACTATACTTACAGTCCAGTTTTAACACTAGTTTCAGATAAGAATTTTTGCACTGATTTTAGGTACAAACAGTTCACTATGTTGGTTGCTTCAGTCTTTCAAATTATTTTCATTCAAACCATACAAATGGTACATTAAAGAAATTTCTCTGTAATACAACTATAATTTGATATTGCTGATTTTTTTTTTTTTTTTGCATCATACTCTTCATCCATTAGACTGGTGTGCCGTTCTGAAGCTAAAATCCAATTAGTGAACTGGCTAAGCCTCTGGTTCAACTTCAGTATGTCACTGTACATGCGTTTGCATTGACATATATACTCATAATGAAGTTAATTTAAAGATATCCAGTAAAATATGTACATAATATGTTTGACTGGAATGTAAAAGCGTGATGGGATAAAATATGTCATCAGCCATTGCAGGATTTTATTAACATCTACACTTGAGTACGGCATTATGCACCCCCTTAAGAAAAATTTCCTTTTTTAAGTATTTCCCATGTACTGTTAAAGAATTTTTAACATAACTTTTCCAAACAACTTAGTTTTCATAAGAAAGCACAAATTATTTTACTTTGCTCCTGATGCCAACAGTCAATTGTGTATCATTTTTGCTGGATAACAGCCTGCAGTGTTGTAGCTTTCAACAAGTCTCACACACGTCTTGAGCAATCACAGCCCATTCTTCTTTGACTGATCTCCAGCTCCTCCAAATTTCATGGTCTTCTGGCGTGGACCTTGGTCTTCTGTTCACTCCATAATTTTCAATGGGATTCAGGTCAGGCCTTTGTGCAGCCCAATCAACAACATTCATTTTGGTATCCTGGAGGTAGTTCTTTACTATGAGCAATGTACACTTTGGGTCAATGTCATGTTGGAAGACAAAGCAAAGACCCAGACCCAGTTTTGCAGCTGACTGCTTGACATTTTCTTTCAAAATCTTCACATATCCTTCTTTCCTCATGACTCTTTCTACCTTGACGAGATTCCCAGTTCCAGATGCACAGAAGCATCCCCACAGCATAATATGCCCACCACCGTGTTTTACTGTGGGGACGGTGTTCTTTGGATTTTACGCCTCTCCCATCTTTCTCCTAATGTCAGTAGTGCCTCTATGGCCAAAGAGCTCTAGTTTTGTCTCATCTGACCAAAGAATGTGCTACCAGTGTGTATAATCTTTCTCCAGGTTGTCCTTAGCATACTTCAGTCTGGGTTAAAAGTATCCCTTCTGCAGAAGTGGAGTTTTCCTTGGTCTGCATGCTTGCAGTCCATTCCTGTGCAAGGTTCTAGTGATTGTCTTCTTTTAGACAACAATTCCTGACTTGGCCAAGTCCTTCACTTGTGTCTTGGCAGTTGTTCTGGGGTCTTTTTTTTTTTTCACCCTTATCGTCATTCAACTGTACAACCAATCATGTACAGTAGAACGAGATTGTGCTTTACCTATCTACTGTGTTAATCACACACACCCCAAGTGCAGAATCAGAGGGCCGCTGCCATGCAAGGCGCCACCACAAATTTCCCTCCTCCATTCCATTATTGCTGAGCACCAAGCTGGACGGCAGGAAGTTCCACTTTTATATGGTCTTTGGCATGACCCGGCCGGGATTTGAACCCCTGCCTCCCGGGTGTGGGGCGGATGCTCTACCAACTGAGCCACCACTCCGCTTTTGACACCTCTCTCACTAGTTTTCTTTACAGAGTCTTTGAAATCTTTTGCTACCTACTGCTGCCAGGCTGGTTCTGTACTGTGTGACTGTCTCTGAATTTTCTGATGATACTTCTCACTCTAGTTCTTGACACTTGGAAATGCTGTGATAACTTTGTATATCCATCTCCTGCTTTGTGAGTAGCAACAATTCTTTTTCTCAGGTCTAAACTGATTAGCTTACTTTTGGCTCAATAAAAAGGTCAGTTTTTCAGGGGGCTTAGATTTTGACACTGGTAGCTTTTTGGTTTTTATGAAATCATTTTGTTTCTGTGTGCAAAGTGAAATTATTTATGCTTTCTAAGAATAGCAGGATGCTTGGAAAAGCTGTGTTAAATTGTGATGTTTAAGAGCACTTGAGGAAAAAAAACTTTTAGAAAAATGAAATTTTAATAGGGGGGTTCATAATTCTGTACATCAACAAACCCCAACTCCAATGAAGTTGGGATGTTGTGTAAAACGGAAGTAAAAACAGAATGATAAACGGGGCAGTGGTGGCCCATGGTTAGGGATGTGGCCTGGTGACTGGGGGGTCACTGGTTCAATCCCTGGACCAGCAGATCAGAAGTGGGTGAGACAGATAACATAGCAGTGTTTGCCCCACCCTCCTTAACTCCACTGTGGTGCCCTTAAGCAAGGCCCTTCACCTCAACTGCTCCAGTGGAGCTGCTCAGTGGCCACAGGTCAGTCTGTGGTCGTACTGGGCAGCTTTCTGGTGTGAGTGTGCATCTGTGCGAGTGTGAACAGGGCGTCCTTGAAAAAGAGAGTTCACCTCTCAATGGACTGCCACTGTATAAATAAAGGTTAAATAAATAAAATCATCATTTAAAAACTGCATTTTGTATTTACTTGGGTTATCTTTTTCTAATATTAAAAATTTATTTGATTATCTGAAACAAATTTAAGTTTGACAAATATGCATAAAATACAAGAAATGAGGAAGCAGCCAATACTTTTTTCACAGCACTGTAATAGGTTATGAGTGTGTCCAGGGTGGACCCCGCCTCTCAATGAATAAAAGCTCTATCATTTGGATAATTATTGTTTGCAAAATATTACACATTTCAGAACACAAATGTATGACAACAGACACATACAGTATATAGTGACATACTGGAGTTGAACCAGAGGATCAGTCAATTTGCTGGATGGTTTTTGGTTTCAGATAGGCACACCACTTCGCTGGGTGCCAAGTGTACATGTAAACACTTTCAGCTTTATCAAATTATAGTTTTATTTTAGAGAAATTTATCTTTAATTTAACCCCTTAGCATTCCCAGACCGTGTCCAGCCAATATGAAACGTTCCACAGGTGGAACACAGGAATTTTATTAATGTGTCATTTGTATGGGTTGGATGAAAATAATTTGGAAAAACTGAAGCAACCTACATAGTGAACTATTTGTACTTAAAATCAGTGCCAAAAAAAAAAGACCCACATCTGAAGGTAGTCTTAAAATTGGACTGAAAATAGAGCGCAATTGAGTTTATACAATGCTTCCTGCTCACTTCACATAGTGGACATCCCAAGGCTTCAGAAAATAGAAGTGTTGCTTTACTGTGGGGGGACCCTATCTGGCTACCAGACGATACTCTCCGTCTCCCTGACATTAAAGATGCAGCAGATGAAAACAAAAACAAAAGAAACAACTGGTATCAGCCAACGTATTGTTGTTAACCATTGTATTGGCCCAAAATTTCACAGGTGCATCCCTAGTTAAAAAACAGATTATTGCCCAACCATGGAAAATCAGCTTTTCCATTCAGAGGGGTGGGGGATAAATTCCTAGGTAAAAATCTTAATTGATCAACAAAAATTGATTCATTGCCTTGGTCTAACTTCTACTACAGAATGACAGCCAACACACATGTTTTCATCAAACCAATGTGATTTTTCCAGTCAGTTGACATTAATGCTGGCTACACCAGGTTTGCCATCCCCTCATCTTCTATGGGTTTAAGGCAGCAGACTGAGACGAGCTCTCCCTCATGTGTCATGTTCTACAACTCTGAAAGGCTATATGAGGCGATGATGGACAATGACATACGTCTCTCATCTGTTGTTTTTTTTATCTGGCGAAATGAGCAGTCATACACTTGTCATGTTCACTCAGCATCATGGCTATGATGAGTGTTTTGCTGTTAATACAAGTTCTAAAGTCATACAGGGCTGGATGAGTGGCATGGGGGAGGTCCAGTGAAGTAGAAAACTTGTTTTGAAGCAAGCCAGCGATGCTGCACGGATGGCCTCAATCTTAAAATAAGTGGCAATGTTCTGGATGAGCAACACGTGCAAACCATGGCAGTTAATGCCTGAGTGCTGCCATAATGATATTGAGAGAGAATGACATGCAAACTTAACTGACAGATGGCTGCTCATCATTATGACTTTGTACACACAGAAGAACACAAAAGGGCAGTTTGTAACTGAGCTACAGTCAAATGCTTGGTAAGCATCCATTTGTATGGCTGCAATACATTTACATTTTAATATCCACCATTTCTGAACCAGTTATTGTGTTAACTGACCACAACCTTTTTTGAAATTTACAATACAAGTATTTTACTGTATGCTCTCTGCTCAATGAATGAGATAAATTCAACTGAATGGAGATATGTCCTCCTTTCTGTTCACAAACCAAACCATATTTCTTAACAGCACAAAAAGTAGCCGAGCTCACTGACAAAAAAAAAAAAAAAAAAAAAGTTATTGGAGACTTGCCATAACTGGCACCAACAAGATAAACTAAATGCCTGGTAAGGGTGTTTTAGTTTCTATCACAGTGTCTCTCTGCCCAAACTAAGCTCAAAGAAGCCTCCACTCTACAGGCATTCTTCCCATGGGAATCCAGAAAGTTCCTACGCTGTCATACATACAATGCAGCAAGCAAAGACTGCAAATGTTTGTTTCTTACCATCATGGAGCATTTAGCTACATAGCAAGCTTGGCATCTTCAAATGTTTCCAATTGGCAAGTTTATAATTTAAGTCATAAATTCAGCTTCAGGCTGAGAGCAGAAATGCTCCCCTACGGTGTGACTGCTCCGTAGGGGAGCAGTCACACCGCTTTACTATGATATATTGCTATATCTCATAATAAAATAAGTGGTACATGAAGTGATTAAAATTGGCTCAGCTGCAACATTAAAGTAGCATAATCTTTACTCGATCAATCATTATGATCCTTAAAAGACATTGTTTAATTCCAGCATACAGTGGAGAAATAATTATTTGATCCACTGCTGAATTTGTAAGTTTACCCCCTTACAAAGAAATAAACAGTCCATAATTTTTATGGTAGCTTTATTCTAACAGAGATAGACAGAAGATCATCAACAACAACAAAGAAAAATCCAGAAAAAATATTAAATAAGGGTTATAAATTAATTTGCATTTGATCCCCTACCAACCAGCAAGAATTCTGACCCACACAGACCAGTTATGTACCCATGAGGCACATAAATTAGTCCTGTCCCTTTAGGAAAGTCCTCCTAATCTCAACTTGTTATGTGTATAAAAGACTCCTGTCACAAAATCGGTCTCTTCAAACTTCTCCACTACCATGGACAAGACCAAAAAGCTGTCAAAGGATGTCAGAGACAAGACTGTCGACCTGCACAAGGCTGGAATGGGCTGCAAGACCATCAGCAAGAAACTTGGTGAGAAAGAGACCACTGTTGGTGCGATGATTCAAAAGTGGAAGAAATATAAGGTAATAGTCAGTTGCGCTCGCTCTGGAGCGCCATGCAAGATTTCACTTCGTGGGGTATGAATGATTCAGAGGAAGATAAGGGATCAATCCAGAATTACATGGGAGGAGCTTGTTAATGATTTCAAGGGAGCTGGGACCACAGTCACCAAGAAAACCACTGGTAACACACCTCGCCATAATGGATTGAGATCCTGCAGTGCTCACAAAGTCCCCCTGCTCAAGAAGACACATCTGAAGTTTGCCAGTGAACACCCGAATGATTTGAAGAAGACTTGGGAGAATGTGATGCAGTCAGATGAGACCAACATTGAGCTCTTTGGCATCAACTCAACTCGCTGTGTTTGAAGGCAGAGAAATGCTGAACATGACCCCAACGACACCATCCCCACTGTTAATCATGGAGGAGGAAACATTCTGCTCTGGGGCTGTTTCTCTGCTAAGGGTACAGGAAGACTTCACCACACTGAGGGGCAGACGAACGGGGCCATGTACCGTAGAATCTTGGATGAGAACCTCCTGGCCTCAGCCAGAACACTGATGATGGGTCGTGGATGGGTCTTCCAGTATGACAATGACCCAAAACATACAGCCAAGGAATGGCTCAAGAAGAAGCACATTCAGGTCCTGGAGTGGCCTTGCCAGTCTCCAGACCTTAATCCCATAGAAAATCTGTGGAGGGAGCTGTAGCTTCGAGTTGCCACGTGACAGCCTGGAAACCTTCAGGATTTGGAGAGTATCTGTAAAGAGGCGTGGACCAAAATCCCTCCTGAGATGTGAGCAAACCTGGTGACCAACTACAAGAAACGTCTGACCTCTGTGATGCTACAAGGGTTTCGTCACCAAGAACTAAGTTATGTTTTACTTGGGGATCAAATACTTATTTCCCTTGAACAAATGCCAATTAATTTATAACCATTATTTAATATTTTTTCTGGATTTTTTTTTTTTTTGTTGATCTTCTGTCTCTGTTAAAATAAACCTACCATAAAAATTATGGACTGTTCATTTGTTTGTAAGGGGGTAAACTTACAAATTCAGAAAGGGATCAAATAATTTTTTCTCCCACTGTATATCCTGAAACTAAAGCGTAAATTTTTGCAACTCTAAGATGTTTTTCAGATATAAATTACAACTATTCAGTTAGCTTTCAGATTAAATACAAGACTAAATCTGCAGAAACTAAATATCTATGCAGATCAAAACTATTCATGTTCAATTCAAAATCTGTGCCTCACTGAAGTAGGAGGGGGTGCCACAGCAAGAAAAAAGGCAAAAAGAAAACTACTTACATTGCCCATGTACTCGGACAGAAGATCCTGAAGAGCCTGACGCACTGAATTGCATTCGGCCACAATTCGCTCCCGGCGGTCATCACGTGTGCATGAAGAGTCAGCCATGAGGGCAGCACCACTGATGATGCTCTCAAGGCGTTCCTCCAGGGAAGGACGGAAGCGCTCTTCACTGAACGCCAGGGGGTCCACAATGATTTGTTTCTGTAAAGAAAGGGTCAGATGGGAATTATTTGGGAAGCAAAAAATGTAGTCATCATGGTTCACTTATTCCTCAGTCTCTAAGCCCAAGAGAAGTATTTAGCAAGAAAGCTGGTGGCTGATCTGACAGACTGACAGGTAAACTAGGGGGGAAAAAAGACTGTGCTAAAGCTTTCTTTTTTCCTGTATCCCAAAGTGATTTACTAAGTGTGCTTTACCGATAACAATCTACACAAACGGAAAAAGACTTCCTAAAAATCAATGAACCTTAATTCAAAGGCATGTTAGATTCATAATGGCAGCAGTGAAGATGAATTTAAGGTTGGCACCAAAGATCAGGTTAAGTCAACCAAGTACAGGATTTGAAACAGAAAACTAACACTCCCACACATTACTTATGATAAAAATGAACACATCACTACTGTCTGGCAAATATACTGCAGCGTACTGAAATGCCATGTGAGATATACCAACTCTGCTAAGTCAGCTTATCAATGCCAAGCCGTGCATTTGATAAATATAAGAGATCCATTTATCCATCCATCTTCTGCTTAATCCTTTTCGGGTCGCGGAGGGGCTGGAGGCTACCCCAGCGTCTTTGGGCGAGAGGCAGGGTCCACCCTGGACAGATCGCCAGTCCATCGCAGGGCCAACACAGAGAGACAGACAACCATTCACTCTCACAGTCATACCTAAGGACAATTTAGAATCCCCAGTTGATGCCATTTAACCTAACCTGCATGTCTTTGGCCTGTGGGAGGAAACCGGAGAAATCCCGGAGTAAACCCACGCAGACACAGGAAGAACATGCAAACTCCACACAGATCACTGTTGGTCGGGGGCTGGGCTTGAACCCAGGATCCCCCGGCCAAGGGCGAGTTGCTGTGCTGCCGCAGTGCTAACCACTCCGCCACTGTGCTGAGTCACAAAAATGTACACTGAATGAAAACGATTTGCTATAAAAGACTTTTTTAATTGACCCATTTTCCTTTTCCAAGTAGTAATGAGCATGCCTCTATGATAGTGGCCACTATCAGTAGTTTGGTCCCCTGTTGCAGAAGAGATCAAGGTTGTGTTTTTACTCTTGTTTCTTGACCAAACCCACACCCCATACACTGTCTCTAAAGTTCAAACATTTCCACTGAGCCACTGTCAAAAAAGTCCAATTACACTGTCTAGGATTTTGTTAGTAAATGGTAAATTCCCCGAGGAAGGGTGAATACGTTTTTACAGGTACTGTAGGTTAGAACAACCTCAGTGATGAAGGAGGATACAAGAGTTTTGAACTACAGATCCTTCTATAGTGGTTGCATTAATTACTTCCCACTAAAATCCATAAAGTACAGAACTGCTATAGGGTATTAAAAACTTTACATTCAAATGTATGCTTCTCTGAAAGAGTTCACTTCATAGCCATAGCTTCAATTCGATTCACAGATCAACATTAATAATGGCCTTTTCACCTCTGCAGGACAAGGCATCACCTAAACGTCTCATTTCATGAGAGCAGATGTGCTGAGAAAAGCTGTTACACTAATGGTGAGGACTGCAAAGAGTTACAACATCTGTGGTAACTTAAGAGAAAGAGAAACAACTTTCAGAGTGAGACTGCAGATGTCTTAGTACTACAAAATGTTCAACAATTCAGCTGTTAGAATAGTGGTTTATTGAGCAGCCCACCCTCTATCACTGCCACCTCCAGCCCCCTCCATTCCATCTCATCTGACCTCCTCTGCTTGCGTGTCATATCGCCATGGCAACAGGCACACGAGAGAGACATGGAGGAGGAAAAGGAGAGAGAGAGAGAGAGAGACAGAGAGAGAGAGAGAGAGAGAGAGAGAGAGAGAGAGAGAGAGAGAGAGAGAATGGCGGGGGTTGACTCATTTGCTAATTTTGCCTTGCACTTTAAAGTGGGCATCAGAAAGTAGATATTCAGGAAACGGCCTGGATTTGTGTTTATTTTAAGCAGTATTACTACACTTGATTGCCTGTAAATTAATTAGTGATAGCACAGATCCACTTTACTAAACCTTTAATATACAGTATGTTGGCTGGTGAATCATTCAGCATTTCATCTGTCATCAGGAGGACAACATTTAGACACTGTAACAGTGTAATCAGATCATCTGTGAATCCAAAAGCATGCAAGCAGTTGTTTTACCAGTGAACCATAGTAAGTTAAAACCAAAGTTTTTCTTCCACCAGCTCTCAACTTACTGCTGACCTAGAAAATACAAATTTGCCAAAAGCGTTGGCTGTGTGGTTCAACATACGCACTAGTCAGAATCTTTTGGAAAGTTATGCTAAGAAGAAAGGAGATGGTCTAAGAAGAACGTCTAAAAGTAATGAATACACATTCCATGTTTGTCTATTGAGTAGATGCAGAATCAAAGGCAAAATCAGAATAACAGCTAAAATTAAACTAAAGAATTTTGTGACACATTTTCAACAGTTTGCAGAGAAGTGATTAGAAGCATGGATTTAAAAAAAAAATCTCAACATCCTTTTAAAATGTTTCATATAAACAACTTTCTTTCCACTCACACAAGTGCATCTAAATATAAAATAGTGTAAAAAATTTTCTTTTTTTCCATTTATAATAATGATAAAACTTTATTTTAAATTCCTTAGAGGTGAAGGGAAATACTTCAACCCTTTTTTGTTCTAATTTTGATAACTATGATTAATGGTTTATGAAAATTACAAATCTAACATCTCAAATGATTAAAATATTTCATTTTGAGTTTGGGCCCTGTGATGGACTGGCGATCTGTCCAGGGTGTACCCTGCCTCTCGCCCAAAGACGCTGGGATAGGCTCCAGCCCCCCCGCGACCCAAAAGGGATTAAGCGGTAGAAGATGGATGGATGGATGGATGGATTTTGAGTTTGAGGAAATAATTATTCAACCATAAATATCTCGTCTCTCCCTGAGCATTTCACTACACACAAGCAAAATCATGGGTAAGACAACCGACCTGACAGTTGTCCAGGAGACGGTCATGAACACTGTCCACAAGGACGGTGAGCCACACAGAGTCAGCGCTTCAGGAGCCGCCACGCACACACGCCTTCAGGAACGCAGCCACAACTCTGGTGTTTTTAATGCTAAAGTACTCCGAGACCAGAGCCAGCACAGGCATCTTAACTGGACTACAGAGAAAAAGAACTGGACTCAGCAGTCCAAAGGCCTCTTCTCTAGTGAAAGCATGTTTTTGTTTGTTCTTGGTCTTAAACTGAATTTTAGAACAAATTTAAATGGCATTTTTGGAGGTATTCTAATTTTTTGGCGTGCACCTGTTTAGGCCATAAATGAGAAAGTAACTTTGGACAGTGGTGGCGTTCAGCTGCAGCAGCTGAGGAACTAGCTTTTGCGATGGCTACACGTTACTTGACTTCATGCTCAGTTCTGCCTTGAGAAAAACAAAATGCATTTCTCAGACAGGAATTTCACTACATGGTCCGAATCAAATGGCTTAGGTGTGACAGCATCCTTAGGTCATCTGAAACCAGACTAAGCCCTGCGCCAGTGGCTTGACAACAATGTTCCTTTTTAGTGGTTTTAATAAATACACATTACAAACTGGTGTGACCATAATGTACTCAGGCAAAGCAAGAGGGCATTAGGTTTACCCATCAAAAACATTTGTTTCTTGATTTTTGGTCAAATTTTGATAATTATCAGTAGTTCATAAAAAACAATCTTATTTTATTTGACTTTCATTTCTTACTACACTTCTCTACGTCTTAGATTTGTCCAGAAGTAACCAATTCATTTCCATGAACATTGACAAATTTTGCAAGTCACTCTAAAAATATCAGTTTAAAAACCATGAACAGTTAGGCAGTAAATCATATGACTATGGGTACATGATAAAAGCATCAATCATATGAATAAACAAGGTGCAACACACCCAGTCAACACAGCTACTTGCTGATAACGTACCACAAGATGAGTAATATTTGACTGTGGAATATGTTCAATATTTTCGGAGCATTAAAGCATAAAATTGTCCTGCAAACGAATAAGGTTCTATGCAAGCCCAAGAGAAGACAGCAATAATGAAGAAAGCGAGATTAATCACCTCTGTATTTACCACCACAGGATGCTCATCTCTGTGCTTGTCCTGCCAATATTCTGAGTACTGATTCACATTCCTCTTTAGTCCAAACACACCCTCAGACTGGTGATGAAAATGCCTTATTACACAGAAATGTATTAAAGCAATGGAATAATACTGTTGGTTTTTAGAAGACGTGTGCAGTTTAATGGAGTCGTAATTCTGAAAGCCACTGCTGTGCATCTCTGCTTCACTTGACATAGGAGCAAATGAGGTAGTAGTGACTCAAGAACATATTGAATTTACCTCAAAGCTATGTCCCAATTTATCCACAACTCATTCCAACTTTAAGGGCTTTTGGTCATTTTATGATTCAGTTGGGTTAAAACTGTAAACGTAATATGTGACTAAACTTGAAAGTTCTTCTGTGTTCCTGCTAAAGGAAAACACATTTGTTACCGATTATTGCTGGAGAAAGAAACAAGTTTAATGTTCTGTTCTTTTTTAAATAGGCTGGGAAGACACCTGGATGTAATGCATAAAAAAGAAAAACATACTGCAATTTGCAAGCCACGCATTTGACTTACATCAAAATTGTTGAGGGCATAGGCAAGCTCCCCACCCCCTGCTGGCTGACTGAGTGCCGAGTCCTCAGTGGGTGCAGCCTGGGCAGCATTGGAGATGCCTGAAACTGCATGCTGCAGCTGCTTGTAGATCAGGTCACGGTTGGCTTTGTAGGCCGCCACGTCAGGATGCTGCAGGCAGGCTCGTGAAGCTGTATACAACATAGGGATGTTCCTCTGGAGCACCCCACGGGCGGCGGCCATTTGGTCCTTGTGGTGGACATCCTTCAGCTCCTGGTATAATGAGTGGGTGGGATGAAGAGAATAAAGAGTTAAAGTGAGGACCAGACACCAACAGGGTGCAGTGGTATGGTAACAACAAAGCCATAATCAGGTGATTATAATGCATCTTTGCAATTAAAAATGTTGCTTTTCAGGTCTGGTCATTGTATTGTCATACGCCCTCTGGTGTGTGTCTCCAGTACAGGAAGCGCCCTGTAAGGGGGAGTTTTCAGGAACTCGCTGCGGCCTAAAGATAGCTCCGGTCAGGGGTACGTACTTCAGAGCAGCCCTGAAAACTGCTGGGTGGGGTTTGTGATTGACTCCGTGCTGATTGGATAAACCTCAGCATCACGACCAGAGCGCTTCATGAGCAAAACACAAGGAAATAAAAATGCCAGATTTAACCAGAAAAAGATAACAGTCAAGATCTAATGCTTAAAGGAGAACTAGATAATATTTTCATGATTTTTTTTTTAAAATACATCAACAAAGTGTTTAGAAAGATGTAGAATAAAAGCTTTGACATTTGTCAAAAAAATGATATATTAATTGGAAAAAAAAACACCTGCTAACATTTATATGGCAAACGAATGGTTGACAAGTACAGCAGCTGCAGCGTTGAGATAAGAGGCTACACAATAAATTGTTAATTTATTTGAACCACACAAGCAAGCTATGTATGGGGGGGGGGGGGCTGAAAAATTCATATATTGTGGTCAAATCTGACTAAATATGGTTAGTTTTCAACAGTCTCCCCGTTGGTCCACACACTTCTTCCATCAGTGTTGCAACACTTGGATCCCTGCGGTTGAAAAATAAACCACATTTGGTCAAATTTGACCACTATGAACTTTTCAGCCCTGTTGACAGCGGAGTGACCCAACATGAAACACCAGGACGTCTCTGAGCTGATGGCTGCTCACAGGGAAGATGGTGAGTGTTCTGCGATTTTAAGCATCTTTTACGTTATTTATCCCATTGGTGGCAAGTTCACCTGAACAAACAAGGATATCGCCGTTGTCTCCTGTATGCGGACAACGAGCTAGCTAGTTAGCTACCTAGCTAGCCATCAATGCTAACGCTATGCTTTGCTTGTATTTTGTGCTTGCTGTAATAAGTATTAGTATTAATTAATTAGTAATAAGTATTTGCTTCTGACAGCAAAACGTCAGCATGCCAAGAGGAGGCCTTCCTGTAATTAACCCACCCACCTTGAGGTGGTCCTCAGTTGTAATGGAAAACGACCAAAACTGTCATGCTGAGTAGAGTCAAGGCGAGTCAGGCTGAGTAGGTGCTAGTGGAAAAGGGCCACAAGGCTTTACATTTAAAAAAAATAAATCTTTACCTTGTCCTTTCAGTAAACAAACTAAATAACCTTATGTTATGCATCTTGTTTACAAAACAGCAGCTTATTTCTGTCTCTTCACCTCTGCACTCTGGTATTATGCAAAAGGGTGGAACTCCGCTGCGCCTAAACATAGATGACGTCAATCATAAACATTTGTCAATGCAGGTTTTTATTGTCAACAAATCATTTAATTTTAAAGTTTATGCATGCCGTGGAAATGTTCAGTTTAACTGTTTAAGCGAAGAAGAAGAGGAATGCATCATGGTGACACTGAAGAGAGACAAATCAGGGAGAAGAGAAGGCCAAAACTTTCCAAAGTATGGAGGCATTTTACCAAAAATAAACAAATGAGACAAGTTAAATGCAAACTCTATAAAGCAGAGTTGTCATTATCACAGAAGCAAAGCAACGCATCCATGCTCCTCCCCCTCCTCCCTCCGCTCTGTCTGCCGGCGGGTCTCTGCTGTGCTCCACCCCGGTGATGACTGAAGTTGGGCCACTTATAAACACCGCACTGGTAAGGTTAGCGAGTAAAGTTAGCACTTCTTATTTCAATGAGTGACTGTCTCAGCTTTAGAAAACTGATTAAACGGTTTGCATGTGGTGTTCATGTTAGTTTACCTGTCAGACAATACTCTCTCTTGGATGATGGCTGCTGACGGCTGAATTGTTCGGTCCTGCTGGCTACCGTGTTAAGTACAGTAAATTAATGAATTATAGGAGTGGCTTACTCTCTTATCTTCCCTCTTTTTGTTATGGCAATATCAGCCCTCATTCTGAATATTAGTGCATCTCAGTAAATTACACTACCATGATTTGTAATGTAATTTATAAAAACTGTAACCATAATCATCAAAAATAAATTAGAATGGCTTAAATATTTCACTGTATGTGTAGTGAAGGTTCACATTCCTGCACAGCAACAAATCATTTGTAAATTGTAATTTTGGACTGGACGTTCTTTTTATTTCATCTGTAGCCCAACTGAACTTTTAAACTTCCAGACCCAGAAAGGTTTTAGTATGATACCGTTTTCTTTTTTACTTTTATGGATTTTAATGTTACTCTAGTTTGTTTTGAACATGCAGAGTTACAACAGCTTTCCATGGTGCAGCAGAAGCTGCTTGTTTGAGTTTTTGCACTTTATTTTTGGGTTGAAAGACTGCATTTTAATTTCTATTATTTAATTGTGTTGCTCCAAACACTTTTTATTAAGTTGTCGAGTTCGTTTCCAACTTGTGTCATGGGTCGTTATTCTGTTAAGCTAGCAGAACTTTTTATAATAGGCTATAATAGACAGAGTCCGACAAAGTCATTTTCACAGGTGTGCAGACTTAAACAGGAAGCTGAGATGGTGAACATGACAGGACTAATCCAAAAAATAGTCATTAGACGACTACAAAAATAATCGTTTAGTCCCCCCCTTCACCCCAAGGCTTTAAACCAAGGGGAAAACACTGTGGAATGTGACTAACTTGGCAGCTAGCTATGTCTTATCTAGTGTTTATACATCTATGGCCATTAAGGATGTCAAAGCTGGTCACTGCCAATAGCCTAACTGGATTGATGTCATGTGTCTCTCTTAACCAGCTTCAGCAAAAGTAAGCGCCGACACCTACTAGCCAGGGCCAGAATGCTGTCTCTATCACCGTCAAAACTTTATAATATAATGCTGTCGTGATTGCAGAGGGTCTAAACAACTACTCATCGTATGTGAAAGACTCGAGCATTACAGCGGAGTGGCACGTGTGTAACACCAGCCGCTACCGCTGTCCTTTGCCAGGAAATGAACACACACAGCCGGTCAACAAGAGTACAAGTCCCAGCTGGTATTTCTCCCAGTGTGTGTGCATGGCTGTGCTGTGTACTGTCTAAAAATGTAAAAACTAATACCACCATGGTTCTGGAGAGAACGGACAGATCAGCTGTATATCATATGCGGCTACACATGCAATCCGTCCAGAGACTGATGGTTCCAACCCCCATAATGGAGACACAATGGGGGGGGGGGGGGGGGCAGATACAGGGTCGGCCTTTATCAAGTTCCTTTCCCCTAAAATTGATTCCTGGTTCCTGTAATGGAAACAGGGCTATAGTAGGAAAGAGATGGCAATCGTTGGCATAGATTTATGGCATAAAGTCACGTTGCATACACATAATGAAAGCCTTGATTCCAATAGGAATACTCCCGAGGCTTTCTAACCCCTACCCAATGGTCATTAAGCCCCACTAATTCCTCAGTTCACTTTAGTTAAACACATTTTCCATCTGTATATAAAATATGTGCAGTTAAAAGTAAAATAATAATCCTTACAATTTGAATGGGGCTCTCGCCTCTCAGTTTGAGAGTGCTTGGGCCTTCATTAAATTTCCCTTAAAATTGTTACTTATTGAGCAATCTGAAAGAGAAGCTGCGGCACATAACACATAGGGGTTAACGCCTTTAGTGGGGATACTTGCGTGAGTGAGAGCCAAAGAGCCTCCACCATTTTTATTTGTTCCCTATACATCCAATCTCAATCCATGACAGCAGGAAAGTATCTAAAAGCAGTTGTATAGAAACATTTGTGATCATATTTTTTCAATTATCATCATTTGCTTATTAATTTCAAGAGGTAATGATGGAGAACCATAGCTGCTTGGTCTCGGTGTTTCGCATGTAAAGATGATCTTTAAGTGTTTTTTTTAAAAAAAAAAACATGATGCCCACACCAAATATGAGTGGAATTCCATGTGTGGCAGACCATCTTGACATACTGTATCTAAAGTCAACATCATGGGGAAAAGCGGCACAAAAACCACAGTTTAAAATTTACAATATTTAGATGATGCTTACTGGGGTGTAAATACCAAAAGCAAAAGGAAAAAAATGTTATTTGCTTCTAAGTTATAATTCTCATTTAAAGGCCAAATGTCACGTAATTTTTTTTTCTAAATGACAACGAATTTAGATAAAATACACATAGCTTAAACCAAATATTCATACCAGAGACCATATCACCCACCTGTATTTACATAATTGCACAAAATACACCAGGTGAAGGCCCCACCTTGCTTGCTGGCTTGTGACAGCCAGTCCAGACCACGCCCATGCTTTTGACATCACCAGTTGTACCCTGGCTGCCCTGCCTATCCACATTCACACTTATCAACATTGGACAATCATGACGGAAAGTGACAGCGATTGTGAACAAATTAGTTTAGTTTTGTCCTTTTTTTTTTGTCAGTGGTTCAGACAGTGACAGAGGCATAGAACCTTACAGGTTCGAGCCGTCCGAGACGGAATCAGATGCTTTGTCTGATGACAACAGTTCCAACGATGACCAGAGAGCAGAACCAGTGGAAAATGTCATTGAACTGGACATTAATCGCCTCCAGAATTGCAAAGCCGAAGGGGGTCTGTCGAGGGCGCCCCATAAATATTGATTTTTCGGAAGCCATTATTATTACAGTGGAGGAGAGCCGCTGCTGTCAAGAAATTGACCAGATCAATATGAAAATGGAGGCGCATACCTGTCAAGTGAGATGTTTTTGCCGTATTTTGGTGCCAAGCGCGGCTGTGGGGGACGGCGGAGTGGTGGGGGACACTTTTCTGGGAAATGTTTTAAATGTAGTTTGTGTTGTTATTGTCAAATATTTTAAGGAAAATACGGGGAAAATGCAATTTTAGCAAAAACGGGCGTATTGCCATTTCTGTACTCCCAAAAGAAAAATATACGGGAAAAAAAATTGAGTGTGTTGAGAAGCACGTCCTGTGTGTGATCCCCCACAGCTGGTGCTGGCAGATGGCTCAGCGGGAGCTATTATCACTACAATGAGAAGTGTGGACTCAATCAGTCTGATGGCCGCGGCGGGCAGATCGCTCAGCGGGAGCTATTATCACTACTGTTCGAAGTGTGGACTCAATCATTAGTCTGATTGTCGGGGCGGGCAGATCGCTCAGCGGAAGCTATTCTCACTACAATGAGAAGTCATTAGGTTTAACACTTTCAGCTGTGCAGCGGTTGCGGAACAGAGAGAGATCGCCTTACAAATACAGAATTCTGCTTTTTTTTTTTTTATTTTGCACCGGACGCTGAGTTGTGTTGTTATTGTCAAATATCCATGAATCCTTAAAATATTTGACAATAACAACACGAGTTGCATTTGGGGCATTTCCCAGAGAGGTGTCCCTTGTTGCTCCGCCGTCCCTTATAGCCGCTTTTTACGGTGTTGAAGTACGGCGAAAACGTCTCATTTGACAGATATGAAAACATTTCCCAGAGAAGTGTCCCTTATTACCCAGCTGTCCCTGATAGTCCCGTTTTAAGGTATGGGTGAAATATCCAATTTTTTCTTTCTTGTTGCTCACTTCAACCTTCCAGTCTCCATATAAACAATCAATTGAAATACCCCAAGCATCAAACTAGGGTACAATCTATTTCGTCACTTCCGCCTTCTTCCCCAGGTGATTCCAGGGGCCGTGTCAGGCCAAGCGCGGCAGTTTTAAATTAATGAATATTCCGTTGTTACTGAAGCATATGCACCAAGACCCGAACGGATCGGTTCCCTTTTATATCTAGTTTCAAGATATTTAAAGTACCCTGTTACGTGACATTTGGCCTTTAAGTCAATACTCTAGACCAGGGGTCTGCATTTGTTTTTTTCCAGTGGACCAGAGGTCCGGAGCAGTGCAAGCATGCTGCATGGGTGGATATTTCACTTTTATGTTGGGAGGGACAATAAACACAACATTTTCTCCAGAGTAAATATTGAGGGGACCCCGTAACTATCATCCCCGTCAGTCACAAATTTACAGAAAGAATGTACAAATGTACACTTCTGGGGAAAAAGCTGCAAATTTAAAGATTTAAGATGCAAAAACAGCAGATTTATGAGGAAAAAGTGGCAAATTTACAAGAAAATGTTTTACATTTACAAATAAATGTAGTGAATTAATGAGAAAAAGTTACAAATTTAGGAGAAACGCTGCAAATTTTAATCAAAAACTTGTTGCCCGCTGGACCCCCTTGATTTACGCCCATGTCATCAGGCACAGTCACAGTCTACGAAGTGCGCCCACACCTGATTTCCAAACAGCTGCACCTCCGTTAGTGACAGTAATATTAGCTTATTAGTAGCAGTAGTAGCGTATTAGCGCAATGCTAGTTTAATCTGTTTAACTCACAAAACTCAACTAAAAACGTCTGATATTTAAATATGAGCTCATTCCTTTTAGATGACGACAGCAACAGGTAGGTTTGACCAAGCTGCTTGTCCTCCGCTGCTTGCCAGGATAACCCACAGATGCTAGCTGCACACACAGCTGTAATGAAGTTGGCAGTGCGAGGCTTGCATCCATTCATGACTGTAGAGCAGCTGGAGTTTAAGTGCTACGTGTGATGTAGGTTACAGACCAATACTGAATTAGATGCTTTCCCAGAATGAGTAATGTCTTGAGGTTTTACAGTATGTTAATATACAATTACTTTATGCATGTGCAGCTGTATATACACTGTGTGCCTATATATATATATATATATATATATATATATTTTTTTTTTTTTTTTTTTTTTTTAAAACAAAAAAAACATGCAAAAATTACACACAAGTACAGCATGTATATTTCTGATTGCTAAAATAACAATTGTACACTTGTTTCTAATCACTTCAGTATTCCATTTATATGCTTTTATTTATGTTGTTTTTCATCATTTAAACAAAAAAAGGCATAAATGCCCATTTTTATATTTTTACAGTTTTTTATATTTGATTTTATTATATCTTTTTAAGAGAAGAAGCATTGTTTAAAGTTAGAAGAAAAATAAAACTCCTGCATTGACGGTGAAATCCTGTGAAGGCCTGTTTTTTTTTCTTTTTTTTTTTTCCCCCCCAAAAGGAAAACTGACCAAGAATTGATAAGGGAATCGATAAAGAATCAGATCGATAACCAAAATCGGCAATGCCATTGATAGATAAAAGCTCATCAGTTCTCATCCTTAGTGTTGATACGATCCAGAAACCGTCTCCGTTCACTTGAGAAAACATTCTGCTAACTGTTTTTACATCAATAATTTTCTTTAATATTAAATACAGGCATGATTATAAAACAAGAAGGTGGAAAAAACAAGTGAGCATGTGACTGTTGCAGTTGCCCAGCAGCCTCTGCAGTTGCTTGTCAATAGTGCAGTATTACAACATTGCAGTCATCGCGACAGTCCTGGGAACCAATAATGTAACCTCCCAGCACAAAGCCGAGGTTTCTCCAGTCCTCAACAGAACCTCTTTTTATCTCTAAATTACATGCAAGAATTTTTAAACTTGAATTTATATAGCACTCTTCTGTTCTTATCAACCACTTACAGCACTTATTACAATTCTATTAACCCACTGCACTATGAGTTACAGACATTATCGATAACTACCACTGCAAATTTAGAATCAAAATTAAACTAACAAGCATATCTTTGAGGAAACTAAGAGAACCAGTAGTAAACCCCGACATCCACAGGAAGAACATGCAAACTTAACACAGAAGGGTGACCAGGAGGTTGAACTGCGAATTTCTAGCCATTAGGCAACAGTGCTAACCATTCACTCACTATACTGCTAGTTCAGTGCACTGCACCAGTTTACCTGTTGTCTTTTGGCAGCCATGAGGTTCAGTTTGTCCACCTCCGGTTTCAAGGCCTTATATTGGATTCCCAAGTCCTGCTCCGTTCCTGCACTGCGCACCTTGGCCAGACTATCCTCGACCTGAAGCAGATCGAGGAAGAGAGAAAGATGCATAAGAGAGAAATGGTAAGAAGCACAGTTAGTTAAAGCAAATAAGCAGAAGATCGCTCTGCAGTATACTACTGCAGTTCAAGTGTTGGCTGAGGTTAAACAATCTGAGCTTTCATATAGACAGCAATCAAATATAATCACTGGCATTACAATTTTTGACAAATTTACACAGGGTTACAAAGAAACTCATTTTTGTACTTTTTTTTTTGTTTTAAATACAGAAACAGGTGTTGCGTAACAACTCAACCCAACTCCAACCTCCTCTATTTTTCATGCTAATGGCATACTAATGAAGCTTAATGAAATCTGAATATTGTAAACAAGTTAAATTATTTTCATAATTCAAAATGGTCAACCTTCATACATTCCATATCATTTACAACCCCAATTGCAGTGACATTGGGACGTTATGTAAAATGTAAACAAAAAGAAAATACAACGGTTTAAAAATCCTTTTCAACCTATATTCAATTGAATATACTACAAAGACAAGATAGTCAATGTTCAAACTGATAAACTTCGTTGTACTGCTGAAAATATTTACTCATTTTCAATTTGATGAATGCAACACATTCTGCTGGGACAGGGGCATCAAAAGACTGGGAAAGTTGAGGAATGCTCAACAAAAAGTAAAAACCAGAATGGAGCGTACCTTTCGGGAGAGAGTCTTACGGCTGATGAGGGGTAGGTGACAAAAACATAAATGGCAAATTATTTTTTTGTATTTTTGTATTCTGTTTGCATTTTATATACTTTATTACTCCCAGAGGATGCAAGGCTACATGAACATGAAATGGAACAGGAATGACTTCAAGATAAGAGCAAACCTAAAATCTAAGCATGAACTGAGAATAATATCAGAAACACCACTAAATAAATCGAGGACCAGGAGAATACTTAAAACAATAATAATGGATGACAAAAATGCAACTTAAAGGGTTAGTTCCTTTATTTTCAGATCTACAGCATTTTTCACCTCATGCATAAAGTGGCACTTTGAATTTTATCTGAATGTTTACTGAAATAGTCAGCTTCAAAGTTTTGTATAAACTTGCACTTAAAACTTCAGAATTCATGTTTACATGGGGCTGACCAGTGAAATGCTGCCAATGTTAAAAAGTTTTAAAATAAAAAAAAGCAGTAGCGTTGCTGAACTGAGTCAAATTTGTAATATATTCTTTGACTTCTAGCTTTCTGTTTTCATATGTGTATAAAATGCAACCAGTCATTACCAAAGTATGTATGTTCTGTACTTTTATCATTTTAAATAAGAGAGATGGTATTGGGTTTGGATCGGTATCGGCCGATACTCAAAGTCACAGTATCGGTATTGGTCTTGAAAAAGCGGCATTGGGTCATCCCTAGTTAAAACACTGTCACGCAAAGCGAAAGCCATATATCAACACCCTGACACACCACTGGTTGCTCTGGGACTGAGTTCATCTGAGACGGTCTGACGCAAAGTGGAAAAGTGTGCTGTGGTCTGACGAGTCCACATTTCAAATTGTTTTTTGGAAATCATGGACTTCATGCCCTCCAGGCTAAAGAGGAAAATTTCCATCCAGACTGTTATCAGCATAAAGTTCAAAAGCCAGCACCTGTGATGGTATGCGGGTGCGTTAGTGCCTATGGCATGGGTAACTTGCACATCTGTGAAGGAACCATTAATGCTCAATGGCACATACAGGTTTTGGAGCAAAATATGCTGCCATCTAAACATCTTTTTCAGGGACGTCCCTGCTTATTTCAGCAAGACAATGCCAAGGCACATTCTGCATGTGTTACAACAGCATCGTTTTGTAGTGAAAGAGTGCAGGTACTAGACTGGCCTGCCTGCAGTCCAGACCTGCCTCCCATTGGAAATGTGCGGCGCATTATGAAGCACAAAATACAACAATGGAGACCCTGAACTGTTGAGCAACTGAAGTCAAGCAAGAACGGGGAAGAAATTCCACCTAAAAAGCTTCAACAATAAGAAAAGGCAATGTAACACAGAAGGTATGTACAATAATAGAATTTTTGCCAATAGCCAATATGCTGATAGTTTAAAACTAGATTTTGATGATTACCGATGCAGATATGTGCACATATTTTTTCTCATCTATTTACATCTCCTTTGTTTTACTGTGATGATTAACTGGTATATACAGTAAGTCAGTCCCTCCAGGACTTGGCGGGATGTTTTTATGATTGTTGCGGCCCAAAAAGCCTGAATTCATGGGAGCTTTTTAAAAGAGTTGCGATAAAAGTTGCAATGTTTTGAGAGGGTTTTTTTGCACTAAAAGTTGTGAGAAGAATTACAAATTTTAAAACAGATGTTTTTTTTCCATAGTTTACTACAATGATATTCTATTTAACACCAAAGGAAAAGCACAGGATTGTCAAAAATTTCTTATTAAACAGTGATTTGTAAATTAAGCAGAAACTTCTCACCTTCACTTGAAAACTCCCTAACCCCAGCGGTCCTAAACCACTCGGTAACGAGCGCAGAGAAAAAAGAAATTATTTCTTCTGTTGCTCCGTATTGTCTATCGAAGTCCGTTTTTCCGAAAAAAATAACTGCATATTCTCTCCCTTTCTGTACCTGACTGCTACTTGTCTGTCTGTGTGTCTTGAAACACACCCGTCTCATCAGATACTCATCTTTCCTGTACCAGGAGGGGGGGGGGGGGGGGGCTCTCCTTGGGGGTTTGCCAGGGCGGGGGCATGCATTTGTCCGTGTGCAGACCGGAGAGTCACAGCTTTAAAGCTCACTGACAAGATGTAATGATTTTACCTCTAAAGATGTATAAAATGTTTAAACACTAGTTGTAGTGTTAGATTTGCTCATTTGTTTGTGGTTTTACGGCGTCTCTCCTCCCACAACTGGGGTGCTTTCAGGCAGGCGGACTTTTTTCCCAACACAAACCCGACACTTCATACACGCCGTCATGACAGACACAAGGGGAAACGTCCACTGGTGAGCCCGGGGAGACGTCGGAAGGGACGTGTGGGAAAACTCACGGATGAGTGTGTGATGAAATCACACATTCTGTTTTTTGCTGATGTGTTCCGTTAATACTCACTGTAAATACAGAAGTGAGCGCAGTGCAGCAACACATATGACTGGTTAGACTGAGCATAGACTCAGCTGGTTAGACTGAGCGTTTCAGCAGTACTCAGGGACAAATTTGATTGGTGAAATTGGCAGAAGTTGACAACAATTGGCCAAAATTGCGGGAAAGTTGCGGTGATTGGACAAAGTTGCAAGGCTGTGCAAAAGACGTGGCCAATCAATGATTTTGTGTGAATTTGTGCAGTCGCAACATTGCAAAATCCTGGAGGGACTGGTAAAGACACATTCCCCAAGGAAAATACAACAACTACCTCAACTTAATATGAAAATAAATATGTATTATGTATGTGCATTATGTGCAAGGGGAGGGGGGCTCTGTATCACTTTATAATTTTAGAATATACACAGTCCAGTGAGTCCTGTTGCACACTTAATATGTTGGTCAAAACTGGGTCTGCTGCTTGTCAATGGCTGCAAGCACATAGCCAAATTCTAAATTACACCACATTCCAAATTAATATGCAAATGATATTTGTCTCCGATTTTCTTAAATAGTCGATGCAAATAACAGACTGTATATTTTTCCTAGTCAAGCGTTTTATTAAACAAATCTCCCAATGATAACTACTTTTTTGCAAAAAAAAAAAAACTCAAAATGCACTGGTCCAAATTATGCACAACAGACCGTTACATGTTAGCACCTCTTCTTTGATATAACCGTCACAATTCTTGCATTCATTGAACTTGTGAGTTTTTGGAGAGCTTCTGATTGAATTTCTTTGCAAGATGTCAGAATAGCCTCCCACAGTTGCTGTTTTGACGTGAACTGCCTCCCACCCTCAGAGATCTTTTGCTTAAGGATGCTCCAAAGGTTCTCAATAGGGTTGAGTAGGGGTGGATTCAAAAGATAGAGTCAATGATCTAGATCAATCCACATTTGACTGGGCTGATATCGATCCACAAAATCCACAGATCGTTCTTTTAATATAATGCTTGTCTGCTTATGTCTGAACATCTGCTGAGCCTGATTGGGTAGAAACTGGGTCAGTGAGCTAGGAACAGCAGTGAAGAACCAGAAACACACGGAGCGCTAAAGGAGCTAACAGCTAACAAGCCAACAGAGATGTTTGTTCTTCTTCTGTGGTATTTAAACAGTTCTCATCCGGCAAGAGTTCCCTGCAGCGCGTGCACACGTCTTTACTTGCGTGTTTACATGAAGAGTTGTTGACGTGCGTGTCTCTTAATTTATCAACAAAAGTCACCGTAAAGACTGTCCTCAACAAGTTTCCGAATATTTTTCATAAAGCGAGGGTAAATGGTTTTGTACTACGTGCAGCGCTGTGTTCGAACATAAAGTCGACGATTGATAAACACTTCAAACGGAAAGTGCACACAGACTAGCTGAAACTCGTGGACAGAGAGGGAGACGTGGAGCTGCTGAAATTGTAAGTAAAATATCATTTGTTTGTTTTAACATTTATGTCATAAATTAATAATTTATCCTGCATGATGGTGTTTTCTTTTATTAACTACAGATACAGTAGTTAACTGTTGGCTAAGCGCTGTGAATAAATGCAGAATAAAGGTATATTTTATGAGATTATAGACTTCTAGCACTTAAGTGAGAGATTTGAAGATAATAAATCACAATAAAATGAAAATGGCAGAATTAATAAAGGCTGCAGTACTAGCCATTTTTACTCAGAGCTAAATTGAAATGAACAAATCTTCACAGGAAATGAATTGAAACCCTTTTCAAAAATTGAAAGTTAATCTATAGTTAAAATATAAACAACAAAAAATAAAAACTAAATTATTAAACCCTACTGTGGTGTGGGGATTTAAAAATCCGATTAATTTTAGTTTTGGTTCTAAGGGTTGCCATCGCCAGGGTGGTGGTTGTGACTTGCGCTCCTTCAGCCTACAAAATGCCCCAATGGCTTAGCACAAAATATAGCCTCTGACAACCAAGTCCAGCTCCTGGCCTTCACGTGGCAGAACTGTTTCATACCAACAGGAGAAGGGGCAAAAGGCGGGTCACTGGCGCCTTAAAACCAGTTTTTCGGTTTGGTGGCTCGTTTTTACATCATTATCTTACTGTCTCAGTTTTTGTCAGGTCTTGGTGGATGGTAACCCTGGGAGCCCAGCTTCCATGGTTTGCTGCATTAAACCTGGTTGGTGTTAGGAAGGGCATCCAGCCGTAAAACTGTGCTTCATTTATAGTTAGTCATGGCTGTTATTAGCAATAGTGTTGGTGTAAACGGGACCCCTAGAGATAGGGGTGTCGTCAACAGTAGGGTTGGTGTTAAGCGTGGGCACCGCCAGATCGTCATCCTGCGACCACGTCATAAGTTTGGAATAGCAACTTTAAATGTGGGTACTATGAAAGGCAGAAGTGGTGAGGTAGTGTAGACCATTTCAAGAGGGGAGATTGATCTTTGTTGTGTTCAGGAGACAAGATGGAGGGGTGGTTCAGCCTATATGATTCCGGGTAAAGATACCAGATATAAGTATTTCTGGGTAGGAAATGAAAAGGGTACGGGTGGTGTAGGCATCTTCCTTGCAGAGAGGTGGGTGGAGAAGGTTGTTGAAATCAAGTGTGGCATGGACAGAATATGTGTTATGAAGATTAATGTTTGTGTTACCATTTTGACAGGACTTTCCATATATGCTCTACAACCTGGTTTAGATAACAGAAATAAGGATGCTTTATATGACGAGTTTCAGTGCTTTCTCTCCAAGATCCAGGACTCTGAGATCTTACTTGTCTGTGGTGAGTTTAACGGCCACATTGGTAGTGAGTTTGCTGGTTACGATGGAGTCCATGGTGGATTTGGATATGGCAAATGCAATACCAAGGGGGAGAGAATTCTTGAGCTGTCAGTTACGAATAATTTGGTAGTCTGTAAATCCTTCTTCCAGAAGAGGAGTAGCCATCTTGTTACCCATCAGTCTGGAGGTGCTTCCACTCAAGTTGATTACATCTTGACTAAGCAGCGCGACTTTAAGACGGTCACCAATGCTAAAGTCCTTCCTAGTGAAGAATGTGCCTCACAGCGTAAGCTACTTGTCTGCATTCTTGCACGCAGATCCAAGAATCCACAAAAGCATGCCTTCACTCACAAACTTCGTGTCTGGAAGTTCAAACAACCTGAGGTGAAGTATGAATTTTCTTCGGGAACCGAGGTCTGAATTGAGAGTTACCTGCTCCCCTTCAGTGGATGACACCTGGAAGCACTTAAAAGATGGGCTTTCAAAAATAAAAAAGAAGATTTGTGGTTACCCAAAGAAAGGCAATTGGAGAAAGCAAACCTGGAGGTGGAACAATTCTGTAGATGCAGCTATCGTGGAAAAGGGAAGGTCATGGAAGGCCTGGAAGAGAGGTGGCAGCAAGGAGGAATACTTTAAAGCCAAGCATGTAGCCAAGAAGGTGGTTTTTGCAGCCAAAAAGGCAGCCGAGCTGAGTCAGTTTGCAGATTTAGGTAAAGGGAAAGAAGATATTTTCCGTACTGCCAAAAAGATGAGGAAAGAGAATCAAGATACTGTTGGAGATAATCCATGTATTAGAGATGATCAAGGTGCCCTATCTCTCAGTGATAAAGCAAAGAAAGAAGCTTGGAAGAATCACTATGAGTGTTTGTTAAATGTTGAGTTCCCTTGGTCGGTCGATGATCTTCCAACTGTGGAGCCAGTCTATGGACCCCCTATTCAGATTACACCAGACATGGCTTAAGAGGCTGTCAGCAAAATGAAGCAATGCAAAACCCTGGGTCCGTCTGGCATTGTGGCTGAAATGTTAAAGGCATCTGCTGTAGTGAGCTGCCCTCTGCTGTGTGACCTTGTAAATGCCATAACTGCCAAGAAGAAAATCCCAGAGGACTGGTGTGTGAGCTACATTATCAACCTCTACAAGGGCAATGTGATGCTTTAGACAGAGGCAGCTACCGTGGCTTGAAACTAACTGAGCACTGTTTGAAAGTGGTTGAAAGGGTGATTGAGAAAATAGCCCGCCCACTGGTTAGTATAGATGAAATGCAGTGTGGTTTTGTACCGAGGAAAGGTACGACTGATGCAATTTTCATCGTGCGCCAGCTCCAGGAGAAGCATCTGTCCAAGGGCAAGAACTTGTATCTTGCCTTTGTTGACCTTGAGAAGGCATTTGACTGTGTTCCCCATGAAGTGTTGTGGTGGGCCATGAGACGTGTGGGTCTTCCTGAGTGGTTAGTTGGCACTGTACAAGCAATGTATACCAACACAATGAGCAGGATTAGGATCGATAACTCCTACAGTGAAAGTTTCAGTGTTCAAGTAAGCGTCCACCAAGGGTCTGTTTTGAGCCCCTTTTTGTTTATTATCATTTTGGAGGCACTGTCAAGAGACTTTCGTACAGAATGTCCATGGGAGATGTTCTGCGCTGATAATCTGGTGTTCTCATCAGACCCTCTTGAGGGGCTTTTGGAAAAACTAAGCCTTTGAAAATCTGGTCTAGAGTCGAGAGGACTTCGCGTGAACATGGATAAGACCAAGATTATGATCTCAAGTTCCAACTTAGAGTCATTAAGAGACTCAGGAGACCACCCATGTGGGGTCTGTAGGAAAGGTGTTGGTGTCAATTCCATCCTTTGTACTGGCTGCTCGCACTGGATTCATAAGAGATGTAGAGGCATTCATGGCAGACTAGTTCCTGATGCCTCGATCAGATGTAACAGATGTCTTGGTAAAGCTCGTCCCATTGATGAAGACCTTTACAGTCAGTTTCGGTGCAGGATCACCAGCTTGCAGTCGTGGACTCCTTTTGCCATCTTGAAGACTGCATCTTGGTGGGTGGTGGCTGTGAAGTGCCACTATCACAAGAAACAGAGCTGCCTGAGGTAAGTTTAGGGAACTTTTGCCCTTGCTTTGCTCCAGGAGTCTCTCACCTCTCACACGGGGTCATGTGTATGGCAGTTGTGTGAGAGAAGCCATGCTGTACGCCTGTGAGTGCTGGCCGTTGAAAAAGTGTGACCTTTCTTGGTTGCACAGGAACGAACGGGCCATTCTGTGCTGGATGTGTGGTGTGAAACCCACAGATGACAAGCATGAGAGAACTGCGCGAGAGGTTGCACCTCCCTGACCTTGAAACAACCATTAGGGTCAGCCGCCTTAGATGATACGGCCATGTTGAGAGAAGCGCTAGCACAATCAAAAGCATCTGTGTCCATGAAGTTGGTGGGCATAGGCCCAAGGGCAGGCCACACAAGACGTGAATAGAGGTTGTTACCAGTGATTTAAAGCAAGCAAACCTTACCCAAGCTGACATCCAGGATAGGGTAAAGTGGAAGACGGCTTTAAGAGCCATGCAACGTCATACCCGCGATGACAATGGATCAATGACGTAAATGGATAGTGAGTGAGTGAGTGAATTTTACTTTGAAGTCTATTCTCCTTTTCATCTCCCTTTCAGATCTGTGAAGACTGGGTTTCCACTCCAAGGTCCATCCTGCACTGAGACGTTCTGAAGGGAAAAGGTTATCAGTGGAGGAGCCAACCCTGCTTCGTTGTGGATTTAAGCACAGAAGAAGACCTCAAATTTTTCAGGGGTCTTAGTTTTCAAATTCAAGAAGGCGCTGCCATAATTTTCTCCATACTCTAACATGCAACCAATGCAATTTAGTTGTTGTAATGAACAATTCTTTTATTTCTTTTTTTTTTATTTAAATTCTCAGCAAGAATACAATGTTGGTCATTTTTTGACAACTTTACTGAGCATTTAATTCTCCATAAATCACTCTTTTAACAGGAAATTTTTGGCAATCCCGTGCTTTACTTGTGGTGTTACATAGAATAGCATCACTGTAAACTATAGAAAAAGCAGCTACTTTAACCTCTTGCACTCCGGGATACCGCGGGCGGTCACGTTTCTGCGTCCTAGTGCGCATTGTGCATCTCAGTGTGCACTGAAAAAAAAAAAAAAAAGCTGCATTTCCGTTCTTCCACTACAGACACAGCCGCGAACAGAAAGCCAAAGGAGTGGTTTGATTGGTTTAGATTTGATTGACCTCTCATTCGACTAATAAGAGCCTTGAATTGGGTTTCTGAAACCTTGAAGAACCAATGACTGAAAACCTAGCAAGAAGGACCCGCCTACCAACGACTGGGAATACAAGGAGCCAATTGAAGCAGAGAAGTTCCACGATTGAAAGCGTGCGTCCCGTGCGTAAAATCTGTTTTGTGTAAGCCGCTGTGTGTAACGGTAGCGTTCGCCAGTCTTTTTTTATTACTACTGATCTTATTTGTTTTGACAAATCGTTCGCCAAAACCGCAATCATGGAAGCGCAAAACCGCAATAATGGAATCATGGTTTGACCGGGTCGCGTGACCAGAATCACGAGTTGTAACAAGCGGACCAGCTTCATGTTCGTCTGACAACAAGGAACAGATGTTCGCCAGCGACACTGCTGTTGCGGACAGGTAAGTGTTATAAGCTAAATTATTCTTTATCACTGAAAATAGTAATCCAAATGACTTTTGACCGATCAGTAATTACAACTGTGCGTTATCGCCACATGACGGACCGTTGACGGACCGTTTTTTTGTGCGCCGCATTCCTCTGTGTGTGGGGGGGGGGATTATCCTCTACATTGCAGATATTTTAGTATAATTTTTATTGCACTGTAGGTTATTTTTTCTTGTAAAAAAAAAAAAAAAAAGGCCACACATTTTTTACGTGGCATGCTTCTTTGTGTGTAGGGGGCTTGTTTGTTCATTCATTCATTCATGAATGAATAAACAACCCCCCCCCCCACACACACACACACAGCCCTGAGTGTCACCTTTCATTAGAGCCCAAGATCAAGCTTCTATGTTGAATCATTCAAAAGTTATAGACGTTTTTCCAAACTGTGCCATTTAGCACAATTTGGCATAGTTCAAAAACGCCTGGAAACAACCTGGGAAAAAAAAGCTGTGTAATATATTCATTTTTTGTGGTATTGTTACAAAATTTTGAACCTCAGCTGGATAACACTTGGTTCTACATTTCTGTTGCATTTTCCAGCCCGTATCTGACAGCTGTGTGTTATTTGCAAGCATTTCTATCTAAAAAACCACCCAAGCAAACTTTATTTTCTTCAAGTTCGGTATGTTTAGATGACCGTTACTCAGTGGCAGGAGCACTTAAGGCCCTTTTCCACTAGCACGCTTTAGTGCGACACAGGACGGCTCAGCACGCTTTGTACGCTTTTCCACAAGCCCCAACACGGTTTAACAGCCGCGATTCTCAGCCCCGCTCCAGGGCAGGGTACAGCAGTGCTGAGCTGTGCCGTGTTGCGACGTTAACAGACTGGTCGCCGCTGATTGGTCAGGTCGTAACCGGCGCTGATTGGTCAGGTTGTAACCGCCCCTCTCCTCCTCCTCTTCTACCGAATCTTCATGACCTTCTCAATAAAGTTTTTGAAAAAAAAAAAAAAAAAAAAAATAATCTTCACGACCGCCATTACTCAGCACGCAACCACTGTTGGCGGTTTATTTTCAGTGTATTGCTGTGCTATTTTCATTTATTCTCTATCAAAAATGGCTTCGCGTAATAAGGGTGTTCCATGGACCAATAAGGAGGTGCAGTGTCTGCTCACTGCATTGTCAGACGAACGTATCCAGCGCGAGTTAGACGGAGCCGCCCGGAATGAAAAAATATACCGGGAGGTCTCAACATCGGAGTCCTTTAACGGTGAGTTTTAATTTTTTTTTATTGTGTGTTTTTTCGCAAATATATTCGGTAAGACGCTCAGTTTATTTATGCAATAAAAAAGCTGTTCATTTGTGGATGATGATCGCTGCTTTATTGCAGCACACTGCGGACTAAAGCTTTTATTTTAATTATTCATGTGAACAATACGCTGAAATAAGCTTATGTAATCTTGTTAAAAACTACTGTCTTTTCTGTATATCTTGCACTTTCGTGCTGTATCTTATTGTGTGCATTTTCCTTGTAGAATCATCCCACGCGTCCGCCGCGCCCGCCCGCCCGGATTAATGTGAATCTGTCCCGCCACCAGGCGCAAAATCTATTCAATGATAAATATTTGCAACATTTAAATGAGGTTGCAGAAAACGCGAGGGTATCCCTGGACCTGGCAGAGATGGATTCATTCAACCGAGCCTTCCTGACCCAGTTTGGGAAGCTGGTGTAGAGGCACTCAGTGGTCGGCGTGTATAAAATGTCGATTAACCTTCATGTTGTGTTGCAAAGTTTTTTTTTTTTATTTTAATATTTTGTATATAATAAAATGGAATTGTTTTGGAAAGTGTGGTTTGTCTGTTATAACACTGAATTATAAAACAGTATAATTACATAGAAATTCCATTGCCTAGTCTGATGAAAATGATGCTGATCATCCTGTCAGGGGTCAACCATTGTAAACGTAATGTAATTTTTAACTAGACCACAAAACAAATGTTTTTGTAAGCTTTCTGTTCTTTTTATTGAAATATCATAAAAAATTAGCACCAAGTCAAAGTAGGTACAAGTATATGTAAATTGAATGTTCTATCGGCATTCCAAATTCAGAGAATTACAATACTTTAGAAGGAGTGTAGCATCATCTAAATGGAAAATAATAATACTGTTGTTCCAAACGTTGACCTGAAGGTGAAAAACATGAATTTTTTTTATTCAGTACATCCAAAATGCCCTAGGATGTAAAAAATAATACAATTTGGTGTTGGCCAGTGTGCCACTGTCTCATTATTTAATACGAATAAAAACAAGTTTCAGCTCATTATTTCTAGGTCATTTGGCAGTTAATTCAAAACAAAAGTGACTTGTGTTGTTGCAGCTTAATTATGAGATAAAATGAATTGTGAGATAAAACCCCAGAGCGAGGAAGGCAATAATCCTTGGATCCTCCATTTTTTGTCTCGTGTAAATAAGGACTCAGTCGGGTGCGTAACGTCACGGGAGTGTGGCCCCGCCTCGCTGGGAATCTGGCGCCGCCTCGCTTCTAAAACCTCCTAACACAAACCATCACAGCACAAGCACAACACCGTGCTAATGGAGACAGAAGCATTCCGAGCCGTACTGAAGTGAATCGAGCCGTACCGAGGTGTGCTGGGCTAGTGGAAAACAGGCTTTAGAGAGATTATGACTGTTTTGCCAAAAAATTCAAAGTGTTTTCTTTTAAATGAGACCAACCCCATGAAGATGCTGCAAAGGGTTGAAGAACAGCTTTTGATTTACTTTGGGTATGTTATTTTTAGGCGTTTTTAGGGAAATTAACCAGAGTGCAAGGGGTTAAAAGCTGTACTTCCTCACACAACTTTCAGTGCAAAACTCGAAAAATGTCAACTTTATGGAAAAGCTCCCACAAATTTAGCCTTTTTGGGCCACAACAATCACATAAACAGCCAACAAAATTCTGGAGGGACTGAAATACAGTGAGATTATGAATACAGGCTTCATGCACTGAATTTGTTTACTTATTCTGGGTTAACTTGACACTACACACCCTTTGCACTAAAGAACACACTTGTTAGCACTTTGTGAAATCACAAGTTAAATAATAAAAAGTGCATTATTGTAACTGATTTTGGGTCAGTTCTTTATGTGATAATTTATGTATTAACAACGAGTATTCTTGGTACAATCTGCAGCATTAGGTCTCTAAAAAAAAAAATATTTTTTTTTTTTCCCTGGCAAGTAAAATGGCTATTAAAATGGTAATTTCCCAGATCGAATCGGGATCGGATCAAATCGGAATTGAAACAATTCAGAATCTCAAAACTCGCAATCGAATCGATTCCGGAAACTAGGGATCATTTCCAGCCCTAGGGTTGACGTCAGGGGAGGATGGGGGCACACCATGAATTTCTCTCCTTTTATGCCCATAGCAGCCAATGACATAGAGGTATTCTTTGCAGCATGACATGGTGCATTGTCATGCATGAAGATAATTTTGCTACTGAAGGCATGGTTCTTCTTTTTGTACCATGGAAGGAAATGGTCAGTCAGAAACTCTATATACTTTGCCGAGGTCATTCAGGGACCCTAAAGGGGCCTACCAGCTCTCTCATGATTCCAGCCCAAAACATGACTCCGCCACCTCCTTGTTGACGTTACAGCCTTGTTGGGACATGGTGGCCATCACCAACCATCCACTACTCCATCTATCTGGACCATCCAGGGTTGCATGGTACTCATCAGTAAACAAGACTGTTAGTAAATTAGTCTTCAT
The DNA here is from genome assembly GCA_020510985.1 of Pholidichthys leucotaenia. Lineage (NCBI taxonomy): Eukaryota > Metazoa > Chordata > Actinopteri > Cichliformes > Pholidichthyidae > Pholidichthys > Pholidichthys leucotaenia. Next base: position 274,603,425 of record CM035840.1, on the reverse strand, counting down.
GTATTTCTGGGCCCACTGCAACCGTTTCTGCTTGTAAGCATTGGTTAGGGGTGGCTGAATAGTAGGTTTATACACAACTGCAAGCCTCTGGAGGATCCTACACCTTGAGGTTTGTGGGATTCCAGAGGCACCAGCAGCTTCAAATACCCGTTTGCTGCTTTGTAATGGCATTTTAGCAGCTGCTCTCCTAATCCGATGAATTTGTCTGGCAGAAACCTTCCTCATTATGTCTTGATCTGCACAAACCTGTCTGTGCTCTGAATCAGCCACAAATTTCTTCACAGTATGATGATCACACTTAAGTTTTTTGTGAAATACCTAATGTTTTTCATACCTTGTCCAAGGCATTGCACTATTTGACACTTTTCGGCAGCAGAGAGATCCTTTTTCTTTTCCATATTGCTTGAAACATGTGGCATGCTTAATAATGTGGAACATCCTTCTTAAGTAGTTTTCCTTTAATTGGGCTCACCTGGCAAACTAATTATGACTGAGATTGATATCAGTGATCCGAAGGGCCCTGAGTCACAAAACCATCTATGAATTTAATCGAAAAACCAAAAATGTTTATGACACTAAAATCCTATTTGCATAATAATTTGGAACACAATGTAGCATTAGTATCTGGGCCGCTGTTACCACGGCAATAGAAAACTCCCATGACAGATAAAAACTGCAGCAGTTCAAGGTCCCAAAACCAGAATCGAGAATTGTTTCAGAATCGAATTGGAGCCCCCTGAATCATGATCGAATTGTATTGCGAGGTGCTTAAAGATTCCCACCCCTAATGTATACCATGCAAAAGAATCTTAATATCTCACCAGTTTCAGTTGCACAAGTAGTTTGTAGACATCAGACATGTCTGCCAGCACCAACAGATGTGTGACTGCAGAAAGGAGGGCTCTGGCAGCACGAACCATGTTGGCTCTCTTTGCAGAAGAACAAGGGTCTTCTGCAAATTCTCCAGATGCCAGCCGCATTGACTCGCCTTTAAATTAAAAGACAACACAAAACTTGGTATAAGTTTTACAACAAGATCTTGTTCGTCAGCAGCTTCAGTTTAAAACAGAGCAGACAAGAAAAAAACAATTCAGGTTGTTAATACGTTGATGAAGATTCATCATTCAGGTTGTTCATGTTTTGTAAAGGATCAATGGGCCAATAAATATAAACATTTCATAATGTACTTGCATTTCTTTGTATTAAATCTGGAGTTGTCATTAGGTTGTTTTGCTATTATTTTACTGGTCCAGCCCACTTGACATTAAATCTGGCAGTATGTGGTCACCAAGCTAAAATGAGTTTGACACCCCTGATCAAGAGGGATGTAAACCACTGTTACCGCAGCAACAGAAAACTCCCATGGCAGATAGAAAGGTCCATCTTTAGCTACCATCAGCTGCAGGTCCAGTAAGCAGTACTGATGGATAACCACAGAGTTTGTACACCATTCCTTACTCACATATACAAATTTCACCTCCACAGCTCTTACCAGAGACTTCTGTCCTGTTCTTCAGTGTAGTGAACAACCCGCTAGCTCACCTGTGGCATCTGGGATCCTGGGGTGTAATCAGCTTTCAGTGCGATTATCACAGCGCTGTCTCATATGGTTAGATGGGTTGAGCTATCCAATTTTAGTTCGTCAATCGTGTTTCCAAGGGACTGGGCATTTGTGACAAAAAAGCTAGGCAATGGTTTCTTTGGAGCCCTCTTCAGCCGAGCCAGGCCCCGGCACCCCAGCTTCTGTTTACATTCTTGCCTCCATCAGATTGGTGTAGCAACCACGGAGACGCCAGTGCTTTGGGTATTCCCCGTGGTATTACATGCAAGTATGGGAAGTTACTCATTATGGGAACTTGGTAGAGCTGGGCAATGTGAACCAAAAATTACATCTCGATATAATTATTCAGTATCTCAATACTCGATATACATCTCTGAGCAGAAACTGTGTGTTATGTAAACTACAAATTATATGCAATAAATGATTTTGATAAAAATCACCAGCAAATGACTAAAACAACTGTATACTATAGAATTTAAATTTATACAGTAAGCAGCACACATAATGTTGGTAGTCTAATCATCCCTCTCTCCCACACACATCCACACATTAACAGGTCTGATGGTTTATGGAACTAACTTTTAGTTTCAGCAGTGGTCACTGTATCAGACACATTTCTAGATGGTAGAATGGTTCAGTTAACAAAACACGGAAATTAAAAGCAGCAAATCTGAAAAGAAAAACAGTGACAATCTAGCTTAAAAGAATTATAATGCTGCCGTGATTGCGGAGGGTCTAAACAATAATTTGGCAAAAGTGGAGGACACCAGGATTACAGTGTAGCAGTACAGCACATAACACCATCCAACACCACTGTCATTTTGCCGGGATGTGAGAATGTACAGCTGGCCAACGGCACACCGCAAGTCCCAGGTGGCGCTTCTTCCAGTGTGCTCTTGCAGAAATGCCATATAAGCCTATATGCCTAAAAATGTAAGTTCATACTGCCATAATATCGAAGAGCAATGCCAAAATATATTATATGTAGCCACACATGTATCGGGGTAGCAAAAACACAGTGGAAACACAATGCACAGGATTGGCGGTTTGACTGGTCTATAGCTGTAGAGTGAGTCCCCGCTGTTGCTGGGTGGGCAGTTATGCCAAATATTCGATCCATTCCTCTCTGCAATTATTAAACAGCAATGGTGGCAAGATGATCCCATGCACTCCATTCTACATTAACTTTGTTCGTAATCATTTTTGTATTTTACTTTGCTGCACCGCGTTGAGAGTGGGTGGGGGAGGGGTGGGTATGTGTTCAGAGGGAAGTGGAGAGGAGGGAAGGAGGAAACGAAAAAGCAAACAGTATCAATACAAACAATACTGGGTCATCCTGTGTCATGGATGAAAATATAGCGATATATTTTACAAAGTAGATATGGCTCAGCTCGAGAACTTGGCATATTCTTCCAATGTGCAGTAATTCCTCTCTGCTGTTTTTGGGAGTCATGGATGCAGACATGTTTGTTTTTAAAGCACCACTCTTCTATAGACTTGCTGTCTGATTAAGCACTTTCTAAATAATGAGTTCACAGCTGCCATACTGATTCTACTAATTCAGGAAAAAAATAGTTATCTCGTCAGGTAAGGGAAATTTAAAGCACAGTCCACACAGTAATTCTGTGCTTTTCTGTTATGACCCACTGTCTGGGCCAAAGCCAGAATTACCTATTCAGCCTGGGATCTCCAAGTCTGTTTCAGCCCTTACGCCAAGGTGGACTGACCTAGTCACTTTCACCCTTAGGCAAGGCAGACATACACCTGCTCTTTTGCACACAGGCAAGGCAGACATACACTTAAATCCCAGGCTGGAATCTGAACCCATAACACCGTGATCTCAAAACCTCCTACTCTTACCACTGAGCCAAAGAGGAATTCCTCTCTAGCTCTCGGCTAGTAGCGGAGGTGTACTCGAAGGTGTCAGGGACTGCACCACTGACTAATTCCCTTTGGAGGGGTGTGTAACATTCCTCCCCCCCCATTCATAAATTGCAAAGATGAATATTGAAATCTAAAAAAAAAAAAAAAAAAAAAAAAAAAAAAAAAAAAATTGAAAACAATGAAAATGCAACATTGAGATGCATCAAGAATTGTTTGAACTGAATTGTTAACGCGTGAATGGTAAATGAATTGTCACGACCACTGAAGATTCACACCCCTACTAATCAGGTGGAGCTCTTACTGTCAGCTGCTAATCATCTTGCTTTGTCTTGTGAGACCTTGTGATATGGCATGTGAGGTAACTTCCCACATATGGTTTATCATCTGTATCCATACAAACCCTGGAATCTAACTGTTCCTCTTTCAAGCACGCCTACAATGCATGATTATTCTGATAGCCAATTTATGAATATAATGGGGATGTTAATTAATCAATAACTTGCATCCCTACATTAAAATAATCCATAGATTAAATCACCAAATTCAATCACAGCTACTACAACTGATTCTACTTAGTCATCAGCTTTTAAATTTAGTTTGCTATGAAATTACAATACAGTTTGAGTTGAACATGTAATTTGTCCTCATTTAGCTCAAACTTTGTTGCTCAAAGAACGAATTAACAAGTTAATCGATTGACAACACCCCTTTTGACGCTGACATTTTTTTGATCGCAATTAATTGCAGTTATTAGCGAGAGCAAACAGGCTCCATACGGACACACGGAAGTCAAGTGAGGTCTCCACATGAGCTGAAAGCATGGCAGCACGTCACTCATGGCTGGATTGACTCCCGATAGCTTTATCAGTTCATGGGTTCAAATAAATCATATTATCTTAGTAAGATGTTTAACAGAACTGCAAACTTCCTCATTTAACAAGCTTGGACAACCTAGTGACTTTCACTACAACAGCCACAACCAGGACAAGAGGAAACATGGAAATAAATGCAATCCGTCTACAGGGATCATGTAGAAATGACGTGCATTCACACTACAACTGTCCATCAACTAAAACAATTTGTACCAACATAACTAGTCAGTGTTTTTACACGACTGAATAAAGAAGCACCAGCAAGGTTGCATGTGATTTACCGACTTGCTCAAACTCAGCATCAGATAAACTGGATCAAATAAATCACTTCAGAACAGAAGCCTACGCAGCAGCATGTTATTCAAACAGTAACTTAAAAACACCTAAATATGTGATGTTTACAAATTCCAGCTTGTAACTCGGGTAAGACCAAGTCTGAAAATTTCTTCATGTTGTGAACTACTCGCATGCCTGTAGAAGCAGACATGTTTGTTTATCTACGCCGCCTGACGTGATGTCACTCCCTCGCACTGCTGGAAAACTGTAACGTTACAGCCGAGTGTCACTCCAGACTATTCACTGTAGTATTACTGTATTAACTGTAAATATAAAATAAGAAATAATGTTTTATATGTTAATATATACTGTGAATCCCTAATCATGTCTAATTAAATGTAATCTACAGTCCAAATGTCGACATAGTATGACAACAATACTCCCACAAACTGATTTTTCATTCATCTTCTACCGCTTAATCCTTTTCAGGTCACGGGGGACTGGAGCCTATCCCCGCATCTTTGGACGAGAGGCAGGGTACATGCTGGACAGATCGCCAGTCTATCAGTTGGCCAACACAGAGACAGACAGCCATTCACTCTCACATTCATACCCAAGGACAATTTAGAATCCCCAGTTGATGCCAATTAACCTAACCTGCTTGTCTTTGAAGCCCATGACCTTCTTGCTGTGCTGCCACAGTGCTAACCACTGTTCCATCAAGCTGCCCAAACTGATTTGAACACTCAGACTGGCCAGGCAGAAAGTTTGTGCCACATTTCAAGTGCCATGAGGGCATTAATTGGTTAACATTTTTAATCCGTTAATTGCATCATTGCAATTAATTGCGTTAAGGTCTTTATATTCCCACCACTAAATATAGCAGTACAGGGTTCCTAAGTGCATTGTGGAGAGCTAATCTTATCACACATCTTGTATTGACAAAAAAATAGATAAAGACTCAGATCCAGTCCTTCACTTATCAGTCCCTCCAGGATTTTGAGATGTTGTGATCGTGTTAATTCACGCAAAATCAGCCAATCAGCACAACTATTGCGCGACCTTGCAACTTTGTCCAATCACCGCAACTTTCCTGCAATTTTGGCCAATCCTCGTCAACTTCCACCAATTTCACAAATCAAATCTGTCTCTGGCAGTTAGTGCCACTCAGTCTAATCAATCAAATGCATTGCTGCACCGCGTTCACTTCCATGTTTCATTAAGTATTAACAGAACACCAGCAAAAAACTGAGTTTAAAAAAAAAAACACTCACAAAACCCACGAGGTTTCCAACACTGTCCCTTCCTCCGTCTCCCCCAGCCTACCAGTGGACATCCCCATCCTGACCGCGTGTACGAAGTGCTGGGTTTGTGTTGAAAAACGTCCGCCTGCCCCCAAAACACCCCGGTGCAGTCGTGCACGTGAGGAGACTCCATAAAATTACAAACAAATGAGCAAATCTGACACTGCAGCCAGTGTTTGATCATTTCATACATCTTTAGAGGTAAAATTATTACTACATCTTGTCAATGAACTTTAAAGCTGTGAATCTGTGCCCCCCCCCCCCCCGTAAATGAAAGATGTGTGTCTGATGAGACGTGTGTGTGTGTGTGTGTGTGTGTGTGTGTGTGTGTGTGTGTGTGTGAGAAGACGTCCAGACAGGTAGGAGTTAGCCATGGAAATAGAGAGAATATCGTCTGTAATTTTTTTTTTTTTTTTTTTTCAGAAAAACACAGACTCCAATAGACAATACAGACTAAAAGAATAAATTATTTCTTTTTTCCTCTCCGCTCGGTACCGAGTGGTTGGGGAACAGGGAGTTTTCAAATGAAGGTGCTGCAAATAATTTCCAAATCTCTACTCTTTAACATGCATTCAGTGCAGTTTAGTTGTTGTAATGGATATTGTGTTAAAGTCTGTATTTGCTGTTGCACAAAACAGTTTTTCTGTATAGTAGAAGTTTCTGCTTAATTAACAAATCACTGTAATAGGAAATGTTTGACAAGCCTCTGCTTTCCTTGTATTGTTATATATAGAATATCACTGTAGTAAGCTGGAAAAAAGCATTTGCTTTAAAATTTGTAATTCTTCTCACAACTTTTAGTGCAAAAAACCTCAGGGATTGACAGGGATTTTTTTTAATCAGTCTTTTTTTCATTATTTAAAAAAAAAAAAAAAAAAAATTTTGAGACTTGATTTATTAATTCAACTAGGGTCGGCATTGCAATGTTTACCAAAGTAACCAAAATGGAGACTTCCAAATCTCCTGGCATACAGAAATACACTACTCACAAAGAGGTAGGGATATTTGGCTTTTGGGTGAAATTTATGGAAAATGTAAAAAGTTCACGCTACAAGTGATATTATATCATGAAATTAGGGCATTTAAGTAGATGCATGCAATGGTGATTTCCTCATCTCAAACACTACTGAAATAAAAGCCAACAACAGTGGTGGGTATACCACAACAAAAATGTCAATGTCTCAATAACTTGTCATGTGCCCTTGAGCATCAGTTACAGCTTGACAATGATGTCTCATGCTGTTCATAAGTAGACTTTTTGTCTGCTGAGGCATGGCCTTCCACTCTTCTTGAAGGGCGGCGCAGGGTTACGAGCCTCTACACGGCCAGTCAGCTGATCCCATAGGTTTTCTATGGGATTCAGGTCAAAAATAACAAAAGTTCATCTCAATACTTTGTTATATACCCTTTGTTGGCAATGACAGAGGTCAAACGTTTTCTGTAAGTCTTCACAAGGTTTTCACACACTGTTGCTGGTATTTTGGCCCATTCCTCCATGCAGATCTCCTCTAGAGCAGTGATGTTTTGGGGCTGTTGCTGGGCAACACGGACTTTCAACTCCCTCCAAAGATTTTCTATGGGGTTGAGATCTGGAGACTGGCTAGGCCACTCCAGGACCTTGAAATGCTTCTTACGAAGCCACTCCTTCGTTGCCCGGGCGGTGTGTTTGGAATCATAGTCATGCTGAAAGACCCAGCCACGTTTCATCTTCAATGCCCTTGCTGATGGAAGGAGGTTTTCACTCAAAATCTCACGATACATGGCCCCATTCATTCTTTCCTTTACACGGATCAGTCGTCCTGGTCCCTTTGCAGAAAAACAGCCCCAAAGCATGATGTTTCCACCCCCATGCTTCACAGTAGGTATGGTGTTCTTTCTCCTCCAAACACGACAAGTTGAGTTTTTACCAAAAAGTTCTATTTTGGTTTCATCTGACCATATGACATTCTCCCAATCCTCTTCTGGATCATCCAAATGCTCTCTAGCAAACTTCAGACAGGCCTGGACGTGTACTGGCTTAAGCAGGGGGACACATCTGGCATTGCAGGATTTGAGTCCCTGGCGGCGTAATGTGTTACTGATGGTAGCCTTTGTTACTTTGGTCCCAGCTCTCTGCAGGTCATTCACTAGGTCCCCCCGTGTGATTCTGGGATTTTTGCTCACAGTTATCGTGATCATTTTGACCCTACGGGGTGAGATCTTGCGTGGAGCCCCAGATCGAGGGAGATTATCAGTGGTCTTGTATGTCTTCCATTTTCTAATAATTGCTCCCACAGTTGATTTCTTCACACCAAGCTGCTTACCAATTGTAGATTCAGTCTTCCCAGCCTGGTGCAGGTCTACAATTTTGTTTCTGGTGTCCTTTGACAGCTCTTTGGTCTTGGCCATAGTGGAGTTTGGAGTCTGACTGTTTGAGGTTGTGGACAGGTGTCTTTTATACTGATAACGAGTTCAAACAGGTGCCATTAATACAGGTAATGAGTGGAGGACAGAGGAGCCTCTTAAAGAAGAAATTACAGGTCTGTGAGAGCCAGAAATCTTGCTTGTTTGTAGGTGACCAAATACTTATTTTACCGAGGAATTTACCAATTAATTCGTTAAAAATCCTTCAATGTGATTTTCTGGATTTTTTTTTTTCTCATTTTGTCTCTCATAGTTGAGGTATACCTATGATGAAAATTGGAGACCTCTCTCATCTTTTAAGTGGGAGAACTTGCACAACTGGTGGCTGACTAAATACTTTTTTGCCCCACTGTATATGTTTGGAGTATTTCTTCCTTTAGTTTTTGTTTAAATTGTCCAAGCGTTGTACATGATTTTAATTCAGGTCCCAAAGCATTCCAAATTCTGACTCCTTGCACTGAGACACAGTGTTGCTTGGTGGTAGTTCTCACTGAAGGTTTTTGAAATATACATGTTCCTCTGAAATGATATTGTTTCTCCCTTATTTGGAAATTTGCGGGCAGTGATAGATTCTTCACTTTAAACAGTATTACTGCAGTTTTAAAGTCAACCAGACCTTTCAACTTGAGAGCTTTTAATTTAAGAAAAAGTGGGTTTGTTGGTTCCCTGTAAGCAGCTTTGTTTATTATTCTAATAGCTCTCTTCTGAAGCATAAAGACTGGATATATGTTTGTTTTATATGTATTTCCTCATACTTCAGTACAATGTGTCATGTATGGGAGTATTGATGAATGACACAAAGTATATAGTGGGGGCTGATTCAGCAAATATTTCACTCTGTGTAGTATTGCAATTGATTTGGATATTTTACCTTTAATATAATTAATATGTGACTTCCAACAGAGTTTATCATCAATTATTACTCCAAGAAATTTAATTTCAGATACCCTTTAAATCTCTACACCATTAACACCAAGTTTAGATACTGAATTGTCGTGATGGTTGTTAAAAATTATAAATTTTGTCTTACTTAAATTGAGCGTTAATTTGTTTGAATCAAACCACAGTTTAAGCTTTCCTAATTCCTTTCCGAGTGTATCCAAAAGTTGTTCCAAATTGCTTCCACTGCAAAATAAATTACTGTCATCTGCAAACAATATTAAATCCATTTTTTCCAAAACTTTACATATATCATTTATATACATATTGAATAACAATGGCCGCAAAACTGAACCCTGTGGGACTTCGCAAGTAACCTTCAGTAACTGAGTTTTTGTTACCAACACATACATACTGATACCTGTTCTTTAAGTAACTACATAACCAGGACAGTGCTACCCCCTAATACAATAATTTTGTAGTTCCTTTAACAATAATTTATGATCCACTGTATCAAATGCTTTCAAGATCCAGGAATACCCCAACTGATTACTCTTTATTTTCAACAGCAGTTGATATTTTTTCTATAAATTCCATTGGAGCAAATGTAGTTGTCCTTTTGTGTCTGAACCAATATTGCTGCTCAAACAAATTATTCTTCATTATAAAGTTGTCAATTCTCTCACAGAATATTTTTTCAAGTATCTTGGAAAATTGCGGCAATAGTGAAATAGGTCTATAGTTTGAAAATTTCCCTCTGTTACCCGTCTTGTACATCGGAATTACTTTAGCCATTTTCATTGCACTGGGAAATATACCTGTTTGGAGAGACAGGTTACAGATATACGTCAGTGGCTTCACTAAGCATTCAATGATAGTTTGGACTAAAAGCATGTCAATACCATCACAATCCGTAGATGTTTTACTTTTAAACGATTTAACAATTTCAATGACCTCTCTGTCTGTGTTCTTTATGAAAATGGAGTCTTTTATAGCAATGTTTTTGCTTACTGTATCACCTGTAGATGCCATAATGGGTATTTCTCGAGGCAAATTAGGACCAATGTTAACAAAAAATTTATTAAATTCATCTGCAGGTGAGACTGCATTCACACTCTGAGTCGTTTTTTTTTTTTTTTTGTTTTGTTTTTTTTTGAAAGATTGGTTGGGTCGCTTGTATTTCTGTTTTTATTTCCAAGAATATTAAGTATTGTCCATGTATTTTTAGTGGTATCTCTGTTTTTCTCCAGTTCTTTACTGTAATAGTCTCTTTTACTACATCTCATATACTGTATATTAACTTATTTTTGTATGTTTTATACCGCTGCTCTGCTTCTTTTGTCCTTGTCTTTAGAAAAGCTTTATATAATGAATTTTTCTTTTTACACGCTTTTTGCAATCCTTTGGTTAACCATGGCTTGTCGACAAATTTCTGTTTAAGCTTTTTCTTTACTAATGGACGATTTTTTTCATAAAGAGTGGTTACAATGTTCATGAATGTGTCATAGGCTTCATTTACATCTGATACATAGACTTTTGTCCAGTCTTGTTTCAGCAGGTCTTCTTTAAAAGAACTGATTGCATTTTGTGATTTGTATCTGAAAGATTTTTAAGTTTTTTCTGTATTGGCCCCCGTGTGGCCATGGATAAGTGCAAAGACTGGCAGATGGTCACTTATGTCATTTATCAAAATCCACTTTCTATTTTCTTATCAATAATATTAACAAACAGGTTATCAATAAGTGTAGCAGTGTGAACTGTGATTCTACTGGGATGTGTTATTGTGGGATATAGACTCACTATACACAGAATTCATGAACTCTGTAATTACATTTTGTTGATATGGATTTAGTGCATCAATATTGAAGTCTCCACAGATTACAACCATTTTCTTATTAGTTATATTATTGTACAACTCAACTAATTTATCTCTGAATGTCTCAACACAAGTTCCCAGCATTCTATGTATACAACTTATAACTAGATTTTTTGTTTTATCTTGGGCAATCTCAACAGTTACACATTCCAGAATCCCTGGTAGTGCAAAGGACATTCCATTTACAAGTTTACACCGATACAGTTCATCAATATACAGTGCAACACCACCAACCTTTTTTTGAGATCTATTAATATAAAACATCTGATATCCCTCTATTGCCATCAGAGAAGCCTGCTCTTCATTGAGCCAAGTTTCAGAGACTGTGACAGCTGTAAATTTTCTATCTAGCTGTTTTAAATAGTCCTGAATCTGTGGAAAGTTTTTGTTAAGACTTCTGCTGTTGAAGTGTATTATTGATAATTTACCATCTAATTGCACTTGACTTTTGAATTGCTTTTCAGTTTAATAGTCACAGTGATCGTGAATATTATTGAAGAAATGGCTATCAGGATCAATATCATTCTCCATCTCTTGTAGTTTATGTTCAACATAATGACATATTTTCAGAGTCTGAATTTCCTCACTCTGTGTCAAATGACTTCCTCCAACTGGGGATGATTGATGTCTACTAAAGTCAGTCCTAAGTTTTTTGTTTTGTTTTGTTTTTTAGAGTACATTGACATGGTACAGTATGTCACAAAAGAACTGTTCTTGCTGTGTGTGTGGATATGGATTATCGTACTCTCTTAATTTTCTTAATCAGTGTTCATCTATATTTATTTAAGTCAGTGAGAGCTCTTATTATTATGGCCTTTGCTTCCTCAGGTGTTCTATTTAGTTTGATCCAAACTCTAGTTTCTTGTCCATGCTGCTTGTATCTTGTTTTGTCTTTTCAGCATCCGTGCTTGCCGTGCTATTTCAGCATTAGTCTTTGTTTACAAAGCGCATCACAATTGATTTCTTTGTTTTATTATCCTTTCTGGGTAAAGTATGACAGGCTGAAATTGCATTTACTTCAACCAACCTTTGTGCTTTCAAGGAACTGAAGCACCTGGTTTTCCAGGGAGGCTGATTCACTTGGGGGAGCCTCCTCACCTCTCATTCCTGCTGTAGCATGAGCATATGATTGGTATTTAATGTCTAGTCCACTAGTGATTAAATCATCCATACAAGAATATTGTTCAAGGTCCTCGATGTGTCACTCCAAGTCTGCAATTTTTTTTGTCTCTTTCCTTAATTGTTCATTTAAATTCTCGGACTTCCTCCATTAGGTTCAGGTTACTTTATTTGCACCCGTAGGTAGATTTGTTTTGCAGTCTGGTGACATCCATATTTACAAACCACAATTACATTTAACATAAACACAAACACAGGCACACATGAAGCTGACTATAAACATGATAAAAATACTCAAGGCTCCATCAATCAGGATATAAAGACAAAGAGATGAGAGAAAAACCAGAGATAAGAGAGAAGGGTCATATTAAAAAGTTAAAGACTAGTCAAAGAGGTTTCGTAGGTCCTTCCTACCAACGGCTGTCAGACTGTACAACCTAAGCAGGGCTGCTCGCAGAGATAGCAAAAAGACGTAACAAACTAATAGTTGTTTTTTTTTAATGCAAAAGATGCAATAGACTTACACAATGGTCCTCTCCGGCATACAACTAGGAACATACCGGTCGCTATGGAGGGTGAGAATATGTATGGGCACATAATCATACCATGTAGGATAACTAAATAGACGGTTATGCTGTTTCATCCCACCTAGCAACAATGCTCTGCACTGTGTGTGTTTATATATTTACATACTTATTCCATCTAGCTACAATGCTCTGCACTGGGTGTGTTTATATTTATATATCTATATATTTATTCCATCTAGCTACAATGCTCCGCACTGTGTTTTTATATATCTACATATTATTCCATCTAGCTACATTGCTCCGCACTGTGTGTGTTTATATACTTGCATATTTATTCCACCTAGCTGCAATGCTCCATACTGTGGGTGTTTATATATTTACATATTTATTCCATCTAGCTACAATGCTCTGCACTGTGTTCATATATTCATATATTTATTCCATCCAGCTACAATGCTCTGCACTGTGTGTCTGTGTGTGTGTGTGTGTATATATATATTTTATAGTAATATGTACATATGTATATTAGCTGCTCTTGCTTGCTTGTTTTTTCTTGCCTTCTGATTGTTGCTCTGAGTGTTGCTATCCCTGTGCTGTTGCAATCCTGGAATTTCCCCGTTGTGGGACTAATAAAGGCTTATCTTATCTTAAGAGGTTAAAAACTCAAAGGTCTAAAACCCAATAAAAGGTTTAGAACCCAGATAAAAATCCTACAAAAATAAGTAAATATAAAATGGAGTTAATAAATAGGTAACTAAATTATGTGCAATATATTGTTATAACTTGTTCAGCTCTTTGACAGCAGCAGGAACAAAGCTGTTTTTGTAGCGCTGGGTTTTACTTTTTGGGACAGCAAACCTCCGTCTTGAGGGAAGAAGCTGAAAGTGGCAGTACAAAGGGTGGGAGTCATCATTTAAAATGGAGGTAGCAATCCTCTGTACCTGTCTGGTGTACAGGGATGTCAGGCTCAGCTGTGACTCACCAAGTAAACGACTGGACCATCTAACTACCTGATCCAAGGATTTCCTCTGTTTCAGTTTTATCTGACCAAACCATGACACTAAAGAAAAGGATAAAACAGATTCAATAAAAGCCCGATAAAACACTGTCATTATGGTTCGGTCAATTTGGAAGCGTGCAAGTTTCCTTAAAGGCCAAATGTCACGTAATTTTTTTTTCTAAATGACAACGAATTTAGATAAAATACACATAGCTTAAACCAAATATTCATACCAGAGACCATATCACCCACCTGTATTTACATAATTGCACAAAATACACCAGGTGAAGGCCCCACCTTGCTTGCTGGCTTGTGACAGCCAGTCCAGACCACACCCATGTTTTTGACATCACCAGTTGTACCCTGGCTGCCCTGCCTATCCACATTCACACTTATCAACATTAGACAATCATGACGGAAAGTGACAGCGATTGTGAACAAATTAGTTTAGTTTTGTCTTTTTTTTTGTCAGTGGTTCAGACAGTGACAGAGGCATAGAACCTTACCGGTTCGAGCCGTCCGAGACGGAATCAGATGCTTTGTCTGATGACAACAGTTCCAACGATGACCAGAGAGCAGAACCAGTGGAAAATGTCATTGAACTGGACATTAATCGCCTCCAGAATTGCGAAGCCGAAGGGGGTCTGTCGAGGGCGCCCCATAAATATTGATTTTTCGGAAGCCATTATTATTACAGTGGAGGAGAGCCGCTGCTGTCAAGAAATTGACCAGATCAATATGAAAATAGAGGCGCATACCCGTCAAGTGAGACGTTTTCGCCGTATTTTGGTGCCAAGCGCGGCTGTGGGGGACACTTTTCTGGGAAATGTTTTAAATGTAGTTCGTGTTGTTATTGTCAAATATTTTAAGGAAAATACGGGGAAAATGCAATTTTAGCAAAAACGGGCGTATTGCCATTTCTGTACGCCCAAAAGAAAAATATACTGGAAAAAAAATTGAGTGTCTTGAGAAGCACTCCTGTGTGTGATCACCCACAGCTCGTGCTGGCAGATCGCTCAGCGTGAGCTATTATCACTACTGTTCGAAGTGTGGAGTCAATCATTAGTTTAATTGTCTGGGCGGGCTGATCGCTCAGCTTGAGCTATTCTCACTACAATGAGAAGTCATTAGGACAATGGTTTAACACGTTCAGCTGTGCAGCGGTTGCGGAACAGACAGAGATCGCCTGACAAATACAGAATTCTGCTTTTTTTTTTTTATTTAGCGCCGGACGCTGAGTTGTGTTGTTATTGTCAAATATCCATGAATCCTTAAAATATTTGACAATAACAACACGAGTTGCATTTGGGGCATTTCCCAGAGAGGTGTCCCTTGTTGCTCCGCCGTTCCTTATAGCCGCTTTTTACGGTGTTGAAGTACGGCGAAAACGTCTCACTTGACAGGTATGAAAACATTTCCCAGAGAAGTGTCCCTTATTACCCAGCTGTCCCTGATAGTCCTGTTTTAAGGTATGGGTGAAATATCCAATTTTTTCTTTCTTGTTGCTCACTTCAACCTTCCAGTCTCCATATAAACAATCAATTGAAATACCCCAAGCATCAAACTAGGGTACAATCGATTTCGTCACTTCCGCCTTCTTCCCCAGGCGATTCCAGGGGCCGTGTCAGGCCAAGCGCGGCAGTTTTAAATTAACGAATATTCCGTTGTTACTGAAGCATATGCACCAAGACCCGAACGGATCGGTTCCCTTTTATATCTAGTTTCATATGCACCAAGACCCGAACGGATCGGTTCCCTTTTATATCTAGTTTCAAGATATTTAAAGTACCCTGTTACGTGACATTTGGCCTTTAAACAATGCAAATGTTGCTGACCCTTTTTGCACACCCTTTCACAGTTCTCTTCAAAGTTTAGATTACTATCAATAATCGTCCCAAGATATTTGTAGGATTGTACACATTCAGTGGTCTGGCCTTTAAGTACGGTGACTTTGTGCCTGGGAGTTTTCCTCCTAAAGTCAATAATCATATCTTTAGTTTTTGTCGTAGTCAGCTGCAGGTAGGAATCCTCACACCAGTGAACAAAATCATCAACTACTGGGCCGTGGCCACTCTCACCATCCTGGAGGAGACTGACAATAACTGAATCATCAGCATACTTTATAATGTGTCTGTTGTCATGTCTGCTCTGACACATATTTGTGTACATTAAAATTAGCCCAACATTAGCCCTAATAATTTAGACTGTTGATTGGCCACATTGGTCAGTTCTTCTGACATGAAGTTCAGAGATTTTTTTAATCTCTTCCATTTCCTCCTCCTTTGGTGGCATTTTTTACTGGCCTGATGATAGTAGGACAATCTCTGCTGGTGTCACCGGTATCCGATCCAACCGACCTCAAATCCAGCTGGGGCCTCAGCTAGCCCCCTCCGCTGCTAGTCCTGCTGCTTACCGCTGCTGTAATTGAGCTCCGATCCGGCTCCTGTCCAGCTGGGGTCTCGATAGTTCCTCCGCTGAGCCCCGCCGCCTACCGCTGTCTTCCTCGGTAGTTCCTCTGCCGGGCCCTGCCGCTGTAATTGAGCTCCGATCCGGCTCCTATCCAGCTGGGGCCTCGGTAGCTCCTCCACTGAGTCCCGCCTCCTACCGCCGCTGTAGTTGAGCTCCGATCTGGCTTCTGTCCAGCTGTGGCCTCGGTTAGCTCCTCTGCCGAGCCCCAATCACAAGATTCTAAGAATCTGTGCGGGAGGCTCAGCCGTCATCTACGGGGCCAATGCCAGGTCAGTTTTTTGAACTTTTTATAATAGGCTACATTATATTAAGGCAGAGACTGACAACACAGTGATTTTCACAGGTGTGCAGACTTTTAACAGGTGAAGTAAAACATGACCTGGAGCTCCGAACAGAAGCTGTGTCAGCAGGAAGCTGAGCAGGTGGACATGACAGAAATAATCGCGATTAGTCGACTAATCGAAAAAAAATAGTCATTAGTCGACTACCACAATAATCGTTAGTTGCAGCCCTAGTGCTGACTAACTCACTGTGGTTTTGCTGGTAATTTGCAGGGTTTTTTCTTTTTACGGATTTACTTAAAAAATATGACACTGAAAATGCATGTTTTATTTATTTACAGCGGGGATGTTAAGCTTTGAAAAATATGATCATGTATGGAAATATACAGTTGTTTTTTGTTTTTTTTTAAATTATCCATGGTTGTGTACGCCACCTCTTCAGACTTTTGCATACCTAATGTCTGAACAAAATACCAGAATAACAAGGACTTCCTCTCAGTGGCATTGTTGCATCTTCCTACGTAAAACTGCTTTTGGATAATCAGCATTCTCATACAATGCTATAACAGAATGGAACAAGCTCCTCACTGCTTTCAAGACCAGAACGGATTACAGAGACTTTTCCACAGAGACTAAAAAATGGATTTTAAGTAATCAAGCCTGTCAGCATTGACATTGAAATTGTACTCTTAAATTGTTTTTATGTGAGCCGTTTTTCTTATCTTTTTACCTTTTAAACTTACTCTCTGCTTGTTTCAGGGACAACAGATTCTGAAACCCGACATGAATTGCTTTCTATATGTGCTGTTTTTAATTTTAATATTGTGGTGACACTAAACACAGCAGGGAGACATTCCTCTGGGACATTCTTCTGGAGCTTTCCTCACACCCAGCAGTGAGCTTGGAGGAAGCAGAGGACAATTGACACACGACCAAAAGAACCACAGGAGACAGTCAGACGGAACTGAATGCATACATCTTTGTACCAACCAATGTCTAATCATGTGTATTGACCAATGGTATTAGATGACAATTGATATGCTAATGTGCCATGCATTCTCTCTGTCTGTATGACGGTATAAAAGAGCGGCTCTTCCTCATCTCCCTCTCTTAACTCTTACACTCTCAACCCATCACGACTAACCGGGCCCCAGCAGCCATGCTGGGACCAGTAGGCTGTACTCATGTTAGAGGGTAAATAAAGAATCTGTGCTGACCTACGCTTGTGCCTCGCCTCCACATCCTTTTCTTTCGCACCATCTACAATATCTTCCTGCCTGCCTCAGGGACTACAGATGGAAATGAGTGAGCACACTATAATCTAGTACAGACTATCTTTACCCTGTGTTTAATGATTTTTCTGTACATGGTCCCTGACAAATAAACCAATAAACTAAAGTGAACTAATTCTGATGGATTTCAGCTGGCTTCTTGGCTTTCTATGCCTTTTTGCCCCTCCTTTTCTTCATGTGTTCAATACTCATTCCCTGTGACACTCCACTTTATTAAATATAACTTCTTTTGTAAACACAGTTGCCTTGATTTCTTTGTATGGATTACTTGGGTTGTTACTGATATCTGGTGAAAATCTCAGGTCAATGGCGCCATCAGAAATACGTTTAATGAAAAAAAAACTGTTCATGTGTTCAATACTCATTTTCCCCGCTGTATGCAGGAGTTTTGAAAGTTAGGGAACTGCATTAAATATTCCTAAAATCCCATTCTTTCACTTCCACAATTGGTATGGGCTGAATCTGTTTTACTTGGACCTTAAAGTAAACGGTCACAAGCAGCAATCTGGAATAAATGTATTGATACCCTAAAATCCTCTTTTTTGCATTCTTGGCAGTTTATGTTTTACGTTTGGATTTGAAATGTCTATTTCTTATAAGAGAAATGCTTGATCTCGACCAAAGAATTAATTGAATAAAGAGAAAACAGTCATTAGTTGCAGCCCTAAATTCAACAAATTGTAAATAACAGATGACAAAAGCTGAAGTAGTGAATCACAGCCTCGCACCACTTCTACACTCTTTACTCTTGACAGAAAGCTAAAGCAGCCTGAGCAAACACACCTCAAAAACATTATGCTACCCCTCAGGCTGTTATTCCCCTATGGACAAAATCAATAAGACCATTTTGAGGGGGCAGATAGTGATCAGTGCTTCTTTAATATACCGTATCTAATACTCACCAGCAACTGACCAAGTGCAAGACGGAATTATTAAAATGTATATCACACAATAAGGACCCTAAACAGCAGGACACAGGGGGAAGGGCAGCGCAAAGAAAACAAGGACAAGGCAGCTGCAGACAGGAACGACGCAGTAAGGAAGGAGTCGACTGTGATAAATTATCTCTTTATACACTAGTACCACATTCTAAATTAAAAAAATAAGTGAAGCCAAGCAAATATGAAATGTATAAAAATCATTTAGAGGGGAGTAAGCCCTTGGCCAACTGACCACTTCAAAGTGTACCACATACTCAGTGATCTTTTTTCATACTTTTTTCTTCTCTTTCATTCTAAACAGCTGGTAAGCCACAACTGGGAAGAAGATTTCTGAATCCAGGGTGGATGAGGGCTGGGGGATACTGCCCTACTCAATGGCTGTATTATCAGTCCAGGCACGCGCCACTGAGCAGCATGGCATAGCTGACAGCCAGACCGAGGCACCAGCTAACAACTGTCCCTGAAATCCCGCCCAGTGACAGCTTACTGCAACTACAGTAACATTCCTGGGCACTGAGCACTACACATGCCATCTAGCAACATGTCTTCTACCTCCTAACTACTCGGAGCAGAGCAGAGCTTGAGCGAGGGCTTATCTAACTCTGTGGGCATCTGGGGAGAAAAGACACAGATGTCACTTCAGAAGGTGATAAGAGCCACCCTCGAGTCATAGCTCCATGGTCTCAATCATCTCCTAGAGTGTCAAAAGACAGATACGTCAAACTAAAGGAAGTAATTGAGACTTGCCTGTGAAGCTGCCAGGTGATGGAATCTGCTTTTTAATTTCATTGGCTGATTTTTACGGTGGATTCTTGTTTTCAGCGTCGGGGAAGTCATGAAATTGAATTTGAAATGGACTGTGTGGGTGGACTCCCACTAGGCAGGTGGACATTGCCATTTAAATTCATCAGATTTCAGTGACATCTGTAAAGGTTTTTTTCCCCCTTTTTATCAGCTCCTTGGCACAAGCTACAAAAAATAAAAAGGAAATACTGTGCTCAAAAAGCAGAAACAATGGTGCCTAACTTCTGTGTCATTTCCATCACACAGCTTGGCAGTTCATTGGGAAACAGTTAAATATTAAAGAATCACCACTTTCACCTGACTTCATCAAGCCTTGGACAACACAAGCCTCCAGATGTAAACAGAGTCAATTTTAACATCATTAACATAACAGAGTGACACCGAGAAAGTACACAGTTTTGCCACAGTTGCATCCAAACTAATTTATACAGCTGACATAAGATAATAATTCTGAAAATAGCCCATCAAAAAGCTGACATCACTCTCAAAAGGGTTTTGGCAGGATGCAGAAACAGCAGGGTAGCTAAACAGTACAGCACTGCAATGATGCATGAGAAATCTTAAGGCTGAGGAGGACATCTGACATTATCGCTGCAACATTAGAAAGAACATGTATGGAATGTGCTACTAGTCAAAATGATGCATACTTTTAAAGAGGGAAAACTTATTATCCAAAATAGTCTTCAATATTAGGACTCATTAACTATAGGCCAACACTGAACAGTGCAAACAGCCTACAACAACAGTAAGAACACCATTATAATTGTTATTCTATGTACCATAACTAAGCTTCAGACACACACACCAAAAACGGGAAGAGGTAGCACCGCAGTGAAAACGGTAAGCTCAGATAACCCTAGCTACACAGCTTACTGGAATCACAATCAAGTCCCTTGGAGTCACACAAGGTCAAAATCTCAACACTTTAACCTCACATTTCCTGATGTAGTTATGAGCACATTCCCATAAAGCAGCGGTGTTTACTGCACACATCTATTTGGAAACAGACAGTTTTACAAGAAGCTGCAGATTTGGCATCAACATGGACAGTAATAACAGAAAAAGTGACTCTTCAGAGCTACAGAGAGAAAAATTTGGCAGTCAAAAGCATGACTGCAATAGAATAATAATTAAAAGAACTGCCCCGACATGGCGGCATGGTTAGGAGCCAAATACAATTACAGTTGTTTATTTCATGAAAATGGTGTAGCATTTCATTGTTATTGTGCATAGGACAGTTTTTTTTTAATTAAACTAATAATTACAATAAACAGCATTGTGTATTACTAGATTTTTTTGGCACAGAAATTAGTTGTAGGAGCAAAAAAGTAAACCTTCTTTACAACCCTGAAGACTCAGTGTTTAAAATTGAAATTATATCCAAAAAGCCCTTAATCTACATACAGTGGAATGAGAAAGTATTCAGAACACCCTCCCCCCCTTCACGTTTTTCGATCTTATGTCACAGGCTGATGCTACGGTCATTTAAATTCTTTTTTTTTTTTTCCCCTTCATTAAATCAACTCAGTAGCCCATAATGACAAACTGAAAACAGAATTTTAGGATATTTTTTGGTAAATTTATTAAAAAGAAAAAAATAGATATATCACATTGACATTAGTATTCTGACCCTTTGCAAAAATACTTGAAATTTAGTTCCAATGACTTCCACTTCTCTTGATCATTGCCGAGATGTTTCTACACCTTGATTGGAGTCCACCTGTGATACAATAAACTGATTGGACGTGATTTGGAAAAACACACACCTCTCTATAGAAGGCCTCACAGCTGACAATGCATATCAGAGCAAAAAGCAAGCTGAGGTCAAAGGAACTAGAGCTCAGAGACAAGGTTGTTACAATGCACAGCTCAGGGGAAGGATACCAAAAATATATATATAGATATAAAAATCTGCTGCAAGGGAGAAGGGCCTCAGTGAGAGAGATGACAAAGAACCCGAAGGTCACTCTGACTGCACTTCAGAGATCATGTGTCGAGATGGAACCAAGTTCCCGAAGGACAACCATTGCTGCAGCCCTCCACAGATTTGGGCTTTATGACATAGTGGCTCAACAAAAGTGCAAAACACATGAAAAACTGTTTGGAAAAAAGCATCTGAAGGACTCCCGGGACTGTGAGGAACAACATTCTCAGGTCTGATGAAACCAAGACTGAATAGTCAGGTCTCAGTTCCAATCATTATGTCTGAAGGAAACAGGGCACCACTCATTACCTACCCAATACTGCCAACAGTGAAGCACAGTGGCGGCAACATCATGCTATGGGGTGGTTTTCAGCAGCAGGGACTGGGAGGCTAGTCAGGGTCAAGTGAAAGCTAAATGCAGCAAACTACAGAGAAATCCTCAATGAAAACCAGTTCTACAATGTTCAGGATCTCAGATTCGGCCGAAGGTTCACCTTCCAACATGACAATGATCCAAAGCACATATGGCCCTTTTCCACTAGTACCCACTCGGCCCTACTCGGCTCTACCCGGCCCAGTTTGTAGCCTTTTCCATTAGTACCTGGTACCTGGTACTTTTTCACGGAAATCTACACCATGGTCCAACAAAGAGGTGCAGAGTTTTCTGTACTTGGTGGCAGATATCAGTATCCACAGTGACATGGAGGTACCCTACACACAACAAATGGCAGCCCCGCACAGAACCGGACTACGGACAAGCTGACGATGAAAGTGGGAGAACCATCGATGGTGAGTGATTTGTGATATTGTGTATCTTTTCGCTTATTTATCCTGTTGGTGGTAAGCTCACTTTTTTTGAGCAATACAACGCTGTCCTGTGCTGGCTAACGAGTGTTAGCTAGTAGCTAGCTAGCTAGTAGCCAACTGCTGATTCGCGCTTGCTTTGTCCGAAGTATTCGCTGGTGAGAGCAAAACGATGAAATATGCTAATCATGGTTAAAGTCCTGGTTTGTATACGTATTGCACTTTGTTGCTGTACATTAAGTTGTGTGTAATTTCTTTCTAGAATCTGTTTCCACATGCCAGGGGTTAGCCACCCTCGGAGTGTTATGTTTTTACAGGTCAAGTGGACCCCAGGATCCAAAATCTCAACATATTCAAGTGCATTTTCAAACCAGTGATTTATAAAGTGATTCATATAATTTTCTAAAGCCTCAGAATAGACCCACACACCTATTCTGTGGATTTTCCAAAAAAGTGTTGGAACAGTGTTTTCGTGCCGTTTCTGTTTCATCAGAAATCCCTGGATTGAAAATGTACTTGTACATGTACAGAGTGGACCCTGGGGTGCTCACTGGTCAGGGAAACGAAGCATTTTTGTCACACCCCACCACTGACTTTCACAAGTGTGTTTCCCTAATACAGGTACATCTCCAAAAATTATAATATCATGAAAAAGTTCAATATTTTTTGTCACTCATTTCAGAAAGTGAAATCCATATATTATATAGATTCATTACACAGACAGTGATATATTTCAAGTGTTTATTTATTTTAATTTTGATGATTATGGCTTACAGCCCCTGAAAACCCCAAATTCAGTTTCTCAAAAAATTAGAATATTACATAAAATTAGTTTTAAAAAATAATTTTTTAAATAGAAATGTTGGCCGTTGAAATGTTGGTTAACATGGGCTGTAGCCATAATCTTCAAAATTAAAATAAACACTTGCAATATATCACTGTCCGTGTAATGAATCGATAGATGGGTTTCACTTTCTGAAATGAGTGACAAAAAATATTGAATTTTCATGATATTCTAATTTTTTGAGATGTACCTGTATATGTGTTGAACTTGCTTTAATTACCACCATCCATTTCTGTCTTTGGTCTAGGCAAGAGGAAAGGAAAAGCAGCCAGCCCACAATGGACCTTGCCACTGTGGAAAGTACTGAAATTCTTTGCTTTTATAGGTAAAGTGCCAAAACTAAAGTAGCACAATTTCCACTTAATATAAAAGGGACTGAATTGAGATTTATCTGATTGTGTGAATATTAATTACAGAATAATTGAAAATGAATGGCACATCAACCGTAAAATAAACTGCTTGTTAATGTATTTATCTTTTTTTGTCAGATCACTTGTGTGATCCTTTGTGAGTTATGTTCATAACTGTATGTTGCACTTTGGGGAATGGGAGTTGTTCAGTCATCAATATAATTTAGGTTATATGTGTAGTTTATAGTCTATCATCGATAAACTAATGCAGTATTATAATAGCAGGCCAAATTAGAAATATTTGAGACCCATTGTAGTGCATCCTTTTATATTTTAGCAATACAAGTACAAAACACCGCCCACACTTGAAGCCAGGGCAAGAAGAGACACAGCGGTGACAGAGCGGTGACTAAACTTTTATTGATAAAAATTCCATATTTTGACTGAGCGACTCCACACTCGGGGATGTACACCCTCAGTTAAAGTGCTAGATTCCATTCAAGTGAATGTATTAATTCATTCTGATTGCTGAGGCCACAGTAAAAACAATTGATTTTAAATGTAACCCAGCCCTTGTAAAATCTACTGAAGCGCAGCTACATAAAAATTGTGGTTAAATACAATGAAGCACTTTTTGTCACATTCCACCACTGGCTTTTAGCAACAAGTTTATTTCCCAAATATGTTTTAAACTTACATTAATTAAGCACCACCCATTTCTGTCTTTTGTCTAGGCAAGAGGAAAACGATCCACCCCAAACCAGACCGTGCGTCACTATTTACAGAGATGCAGGCTGAAGATCTGCTGAACTGGGACCAGCTTGAGTGGCACATCCAGCTGCTTCTCAGTGAGGCAGCGTGGCCGGCATGTGTGACCCATTCTAAGTTTTTTGTTTTGTTTTTTTACAGTTTGAATTTTGCACATTCTGAATAATCTGGAATTTGCTGCTGATTGTAATAAACAATTTAGTGACTTATGCGTTTGCATCATGATTTTCTAGTTTGTCTGTTAAGGCAGAGGTCCCCAACCCCCGGGCCGCGGACCAGTACCAGTCCGTGGGCCATTTGGTACGCGGCTGCACCAGGCCGCACAAAAAGAATAAATAACACACATTACTTCTGTTTTATTTATTATCTGAGTCTGAATCATGTTTTATTTTGAAAAATTACCAGATTCTCTCCGTTACATCCATCTATGGCTCACTCCTGACGCACGTCAAGATGCTTGTCTCAGTGACGTGATACGTTACCGCTAACATTCAAGGCCGGGAATTAGTGAATCAAAAACCCAGGTGCAGGAGTGATTTCGTGCGTCTTATTGAACAAAACCCCAAAACGTGTTAATGGGAATGAATGACGTGTGGATGTGTGTGAAACACCCGAGCTGCCAGGGAGCGAGGGACCCAAAGGGCTCCCTGACGTGCCTGATGGAAAATAAATATGTGTGTGGCGGCATGAAATAAAAAGGAGCGAACTGAGTTTTTAAGGGAGTTTATTAATCATACTGCCATCACGAGAACTCACTCCAGCCGCCGTGCATGCGCACCGGAGCGAGCCCGGAGGCTCTCCTCAGCAGATACAGGCAATGCGTGTAGTCAGAAGTGGTGGTCAGAGAGAGAGTGAGCATGAGATATTCAGTCACTTATATACCCAGTTACAGACAATACATGAAAGGCATGGGACATTTGCATCACAGTCAGAGCAGGAAGCATGAACATTTGCATCTGAGTCATACATATCGACAGCAAGACTGGCAGGAAGGAGCTAGACAAAGAGCGGCTGCCTATTGATATCAATACACACATCTCATTGTTCTGCTAATTGCCCCAGCTGAGCGCTCTGCTTGTCCCAGTCTGTTGTGGGGGTCACCCACAGTACTCCCCCCCCCCCCCCCAGAGGGCTCAGCGGGGAGCTGAGGCCTCGATAGTCCGGCTTTGGGAGCGAGCTGCTGGGAAAGCTCGCTGCAGGCGGCGGTGGAGGGAGGGGGGGGGTGGGGGTCGCAAGAGCCGGCCCGGGACGGCGAATTTGTCTGGGCCGCGCAAAAATTGCCTGTGGATCCGCGATGTTGAGGGGCTGTCCCGTTGAACGTGCGGAGGTCCACAGCAGCTGTAAGAAGAAAAATTAGTCTCTGACTCCTCTCGCGGCCATGAAGAAAAAAAAGGAGCTGCAGCAGTGTGGGACTTGGCGTGTTGACTTTAGGTGCGCGCGCAGTCCTAAAGTCCTCGGGGACAGCTGACGGCTGAATTCCCTTGTGCGCCGTGGCTGAGACCATTACAAAATCCTGTGAGCGAGCTGCGTGCGTGCTTCAGGTGCGTGAGCAGCCCTGAAGGTTCTGTGTGCAGCGGCGAAGGACGATGGCGGTCTGTGTGGAGCCAGTATTGTCCCGTGCGTGGTGCGCTGTCCTCATAACCCCCCGGTGTGTGTGCGGGGTTCGGTGCATGGCAGGTCCGCTGTAGAGGCGAGTCAGGGTCAGGGAGCTTGCTGGAGATCAGCGTCGTCGGTGCCGATGTTCATCCCTGTTGAAGCTGTTGCGTCGTTCGCTCGTGCCGGGTCATGGTGCGTTGGAGCGGTGAGAGGGAGACGATCTTTGTCCCTCGGGCTCGTGTAGATGCGTTGGAGCGGTGAAAGGGAGGAGGAGCGGTGAGAGGGAGAAAACATTCTGTGTCCCTCGGCCGGTCCAGCGTGGATGTCCCGATCTCAGGCGAGGGTCGCACCATGACGCTTTCTGCAGCATTCCCAGTCATGGATGATCTCCGGAGAGTTCGCCTGGTGGTGGCTCTGCGTCGAGGTCTCCCTGTAGCAGAAGGGAGGGCAGATCATTTGCATCAGGCTGCTGCGTTCGCTTGTCGTCGGAGAGTCACCGCCGGGGGCTGCCAGCGTGTTCTTTTCTTGGTCGGGTCACCAGTGTGGCTGTCCAGACCAGAAGGTTGCGTTGCACAAAGCGTGTGCTTTCTCGGGGTCACCAGTGTGGCGGCATGAAATATTAAGGAGCGAACTGAGAGTTTTTAAGGGAGTTTATTAATCATACCGCCATCACGAGAACTCACTCCAGCGCCGTGCATGCGCGCCGGAGCGAGATAGCACAGGTGCCTCTTTCGGCTAGCACAGTCACTCGGCGCATCAAGAAAATAGCGGAGGACATTGAGACACAATTGTTGGAGAGGATTAATATATCACTGTGGTATGCACTCCAGGTTGACGAGTCTACAGATATTGACAAGGCAATACTACTTGTTTATGTACGATATGTTTATCAGGAAGATGTGCATGAGGATATCTTATGTGCACTATCATTGCCAACCAAAACCACGGCAGCAGAACTATTCAAGTAGCTGGATGATTATATATCAGGAAAACTGAAATGGTCCTTTTGTGTCGGCATATGCACAGACGGAGCTGCTGCCATGACCGGAAGGCTGTCTGGTTTAACTGCTCAGAATAAGGAGGTTGCACCTCAGTGTGAGTCAACGCATTGTGTCACTCACAGGGAAATGCTGGCTACTCGAAAAATGCCACCGGAACTTAACAGCGTACTGAATGATGTAATTAAAGTTATTAACCACATCAAAGCACATGCTGTTAACTCACGCCTGTTCGAGCAGCTTTGTGAGGAGATGGGAGGTGGAGCACAGACGCCTTCTCTTATACACAGAAGTAAGATGGTTATCCTGAGGGAGATCGCTGGCCAGAGTGTTTGAATTACGAGAGCCGCTGCAGAGATCTCTCTCAGAAAAAAAGTCACCACTGGCAGCACATTTCAGTGACGAGGATTGGGTTGCAAAGCTAGCTTACTTGTGCAATATATTCAGCCTGCTCAATGAACTCAATCTGTCACTTCAGGGGAAAATGACAACTGTCTTCAAGTTGGCGGATAAAGTAGCTGCATTTAAAGCCAAATTGGATTTGTGGGGACGGCGCGTGAATCGAGGTATATTTGACATGTTTCAAACATTAGCGGGGATTTTGGAAGAGACTGAGCCCGAGCCTTCATTCTCCCAGCTGGTGCACGATCACCTGTCTTTGCTTTTAAAAGAGTTTGAGCACTACTTTCCAACCACAAAAGATCAACGAACTACCAAAGAATGGATCCGTGACCCATTTCTGAACAAACCAGGTGAATCCAACATGTCTGTGCAAGAAGAAAATCAACTGCTGGAGGTCACAAATGACGGCGGCCTTAAAAGTATGTTTGAGACAACAGCTCTGCCGGTGTTCTGGATTAAAGTCATGGCTGAATACCCTGAGATCGCCACAACAGCACTGAAAACCCTGTTGCCATTTCCGACATCCTATCTGTGTGAAGCGGGGTTTTCTGCGGTGACAGCAACCAAAACAAAACTACGAAGTAGACTGGACATAAGCAACACACTTCAGGTGTCACTGTCTCCCATTACCCCAAGATGGGACCATATCGTTGCAGAGAAACAAGCTCAGGGCTCCCACTGACTCAGCATTGCGGTGAGTTGTATTTTTTTATGCACTTTATATTTGTGCTTGTGACGTATCTTATTTTGAAGGCATGTATAACGTTACCATAGCGACCAGAGAGTATTGTGGGCAGAGAGGATGTTACTCATGTTGTTGTTGTCGCGATGTTAAGAGGACGTTCACGTTTATTATTATATTTAGAAAATACCACCGTTTTTATGGCGGTCGTATCATGCTCTTTTGTTGTATTTATCCGCCACACCTTAAAGGCCGGTCCATGAAAATATTGTCCGACATTAAACCGGTCCGTGGAACAAAAAAGGTTGGGGACCACTGTGTTAAGGCACCAGTGGGAAAAGAGTCAACAGTACAAACCATTTATCAATGACTTTGAAAATAATTGCTCATTTTTAAGAAAAAGTAACCAAAACAATTATTTTATTTACTGAAGACTGTATTGTTGGATGTGCCAGTGCAGAAGACACTGCACACTTTAGTGATAGTACCAGTATATGGAGGAATTCTGGGCCATATTAGCATCTGTACTTTATCATAATGGGTTAGGGCAGGGGTGTCCAATCATGGTCCATGGAGGGCCAAGACCCTGCACGCTTTAACTCCAACCCGTGTCTTCAACAGCAGATTCCACTGAATTTCTTCCCACTGACTGCTGATCAGTGAAAACACCTGCTGAAGAGACTGGGTAGAAAAGAGAACCTGCAGGGTCTTGGCCCTCCATGGCACATGATTGGACACCCCTGGATTAGGGTTTAATAGGATTTAACATTTTAACACAAACTGCTTTATGGTTCATAATTCTGTTGACAGACTTACACCAAATCAAAAGTGATTTTGTCAAACTGCTGGATTGTTCTTAGACAGCTTTTCCAATCTTTTAGTATTTAATTTGTCACTTGGTGGTAACCTTCACACATAAAACAAAAGAGACACATCTGCCAAAATTCCAAAGGTTTATTGTCAAAATTCCCAGTGCAATACTACATGAATGCATGTATAGTACATTGATGATGCAGAGAATATATATTTCTACAGTACATGTATCTAGTAAATCAAGTATTTTCCATGTAACCTTGTGACTGCATTATTTTAATTGCTTTTAATCCTAGATCAAGTTTGTTTTGGCCTAAAATGCATCATAACTGTCAAATATATCTTATTATACCCAACTCAGTACTGTTTACCTTTGGAATATATATTTTGTGGCTAATATAACCCCATAACTACTACCTGGCGATCAAGTTGTGTCAGCTGAACAGTTTTTGCCATTAAACAACCACAGACTCAGTGCTGCAAGAGCAGGTTCATTCCATGATGTCTCAACAGTCTCTCCATGAATTTCACACAGATCAGAGCAATTTGTTGTACAGGAAGCTTAACGTTTCTACAGACATTCTTAAGCTCTATAACCACTGAGCATTTGTGAAGCTGGGGTGACATCAGTGACAGGCTGTGTTGAACACCAGACCCATGGTTTGAAGCGGTAATCTTCCCACAAGAGAGCCATCTGAAACACACACACAGCATACATATTTTAATACCTAATAGCAATAACTTGCAGACATTACAGTGTAGTACGATATATTTAAAGCAAACTAGCATTAGCAATCATCAGCTTACCGTCATATGTGATCTAGTTTGTATCCTCACGTCTTCGGCTCTATAGCTTCCCAGACGCTCCAGTACTTTTCCAGAGTGTTTCGTCTCGCTGCCTGTACCCTTGTCTGGTGGTCCTTTTTGGCCTTTACGGCGACAAAAAGCCAGAGACCAAGGAGTCGCCTTGTACAGCCGCAATGTTAGGTTTTGCTTGGGTTACATGTTTTACATCACGGGAGTGTAGCGCTGCCTTGCTGTAAAAAAATTCATCAATTTTTTCATCAAGTTCATCAAGAAGATCAAAGAAGAAGAAGAGACTGGTGGGAGCTAAGCATGAACAAAATATAAGGTAGAATAATTAAGCATTTGCACAGGCATCTGACTGACTTGAAGTAAATAGTAAGTTTACAAAATATAGATTGTATTATATATTAAAAAAAACAAAACAAAACAAACAAAAAAAAAAAAAAACTATGATGTACAAAGTTGTTAAAAATTTTGGAGTTAAGTTGGAAAACTACAGAGGAGAGTTAATGTTACGTCATTAAAAGCAGTAGAGTTAGGGTGATTGGGAGGATGAAGAAGGAGTGGCTTAGGCTGTTCCCCGTGGGTGTGGAACGGTCGATGGCTATATCGGGAGACAGAATTTTTTTTTTGATTTTGGGGGGTTTGCCACAAGTGTGGGAAGGGGAAATTTGTTTGTGTGTAGTTTGTAGGATGAATGTTCAACCACTCATGTTTTTGCTTCTCTGTATGAGCATGTTTACACTGCAAGGTAATCCCAAACTCTCTATTGATCATAAACCAAAGTGTTAATCTTAATTTAACTTCATGGAATTGCAGAGGTCTACAAAATTTAAAAAAACTTAAACAAGTTATGAATAAAATAAAAGACATGGGTTCAAAAATTGTGTTTTTACAAGAAACTCATCTAATAGAGGAGGATGTTAAAAGAATTAGGAGTAGATGGCAAGGAAGTGTATTCACCTCTTCATTTTCATCCCGAGCCAGGGGAGTTATGACTCTCATACATAAATCAGTTCCTTTTCAAGTGAAAAATGTAATTGGAGACAAATTTGGAAGATATGTAATCATTCAAGGTTTTTTGCTATTAGAAAATATAAATCTTGTGAACTTATATGGTCCCAATATAGATGATCAGAAGTTCTTTGCTAATTTATTTCTCATCTTATCATCACTTACAGGGCAACATATAATAGCAGGGGATTTTAATTGTACATTGAATCCAGGTATAGATAGATCAACAGGACTGGATTGTACGCACATTGGATGTAGGATGACTATTAATCATTTTATGAAAGAATTGAGATTGTTAGATATATGGAGAGAAATGAAACCACAAGTTAAAGCCTATTCTTGTTATTCCAGTACCTACAAGACATTCTCACGTATTGATTATTTTTTGATTTCCACAGAATTAAGGTCCAAGATTCAAAACTGCTTTTATGATAACATCGTGATCTCTGATCATGCACCCTGTTGTCTAATATATGTAGATAAAAAATTGACAAAGGAATCAGGTAGATGGCAATTTCAGCATAAATGGCTTCAGGATGAGGAATTTGTCAAGTATATAGAAAAACAGATAGACGAGTTCTTTGACATCAATACTACACAAACATCAGCATGTGTAAAGTGGGAGGCTTTCAAAGCTTTTATTAGGGGACATATTATTAGTTATACAGGATCAAAATCTAAGAAGACTCGAGAGGAGAGAGCCCAATTGGAACATAAAATAAAAAGTCTTCAGGAAAAAGTGTATGCAGGAAGTGACCCAAGGTTGGAGAATGAATTACTGATTTTGAGAGCTGAATACGACAAAAAATCAGCGAATAGAGCTGCCTCGAGTCTTCTAAGATTGAAACAATCTTTTTATGAACAAGGTGAAAAATCAGGAAAATTATTAGCATGGCAGATTAAACAATTAGAAATTAAAACACCAATTACCAGTATTATAAGTAACGGACAGGTAGTTATAGATCCTTTAGAAATTAATAGAGCCTTTAGAGATTACTATGAAAAATTATATGATACCAAAAATGAACCTGATTTAACAAAACTAAATGGGTTTTTGAACGAACTATCTATACCGTGTATTCCAAATGAAAACAGGGAGATATTGGAGTCTAAAATTAGTCAAGAAGAAGTTGGGCTAGCCATTGATAATATGAAATCAGGAAAAAGTGCAGGACCAGATGGTCTCCC
Source organism: Pholidichthys leucotaenia (assembly GCA_020510985.1). Classification (NCBI taxonomy): domain Eukaryota; kingdom Metazoa; phylum Chordata; class Actinopteri; order Cichliformes; family Pholidichthyidae; genus Pholidichthys; species Pholidichthys leucotaenia. Next base: position 274,571,747 of record CM035840.1, on the reverse strand, counting down.
AGTTGACCTTTATAAAAAATTTAAGAATAAATTAATAAAACCTTTTTTGGAAATGGTTTTAGAAGCATTTCAAAATAATAATTTACCATCATACATAAATAATGCCTTAATTATACTGCTGCCAAAACCAGGTAAGCCCTCTAATAAATGTGAAAATATGAGACCAATAAGCCTATTAAACGCCGACCTTAAGATAATCTGTAAAATTTTAGCAAGACGAATACAAGAAATTTTACCAAATATTATTAATCGAGATCAGAATGGCTTTATAAAGGGTAGACAAGGCTTCCATAATGTAAGAAGACTATTTAATATTATCTATTTTAATAAAGAAGCACCGGATACAGCTCTCCTATCATTGGACGCCGAAAAGGCCTTTGATAGAGTTGAATGGCCCTTTCTTTTTGAAGTCCTACAAAGGTTTGGACTTGGAAATAATTTCATAAAATGGGTTCAAATAATATACAATAATGCTACAGCAGAAATCCTAACAAATAACAATATTTCAAAACCAATAAAAATCAATAGAGGATGTCGACAAGGCTGTCCACTTTCACCTTTACTGTTTACTATGGCAATTGAACCTTTAGCGATAGCGATACGTTTACATTCACAAATATATGGAATTAAAGTTGGACCAACAGAACATAAAATCTCCCTGTACGCCGATGATATAATTTTGTTTATGTCGAATCTAAAAAAATCAATTCCAACCTTGTTGAATTTAATAAAGAATTTTGGGGAAATATCAGGATATAAAATAAATAAAACTAAATCTTCAATATTAATGCTAAATGAGACCCAGAGAAATTACCCAGCCCCTGAGGTAAATCAATTCAATGTTGTAAATCAGTTTAAATATTTAGGAATCCAAATTGTGCCTAAGCTAGAATCAGTCGCCAGTGTCAACTATGAAGCCTTAATGTCAGATATCAATGAGTTAACTCAGAGATGGATGTCACTACCAATGTCGATGATCGGGAGAATCAATATACTTAAAAGTAATATTTTACCTAAAATACTTTATTTATTTCAATACATTCCCTTATCACCACCTTTAGATCTATTCTCAAGAATAAAAAAAAAGTTAGTGGAATTTATATGGAACAACAGGAGGGCTAGATTACGTTTGTCTTTATTATATTTACCATTTGATCGTGGAGGTCTGAAATGTCCAAATTTTATGTTGTATTATTGGTCGGCACAACTGAGGTCTATGACATATTATTTTTCATCAAATGATCTCCCTCACTGGACTGAAATGGAATCATACAATTTACCTTTACCTCTTCCCATATTCATATACTCCGATTCGGCAAAAAAATTACAAAAACAAGTTAAAAATCCATTTGTAAAGCATATGATCAAAATATGGTGTGAAGCTAAAAACTATTTAAAAGAACCACAGTTATTGTCACAATTTAGTCCAATATGGGGTAATCAATATTTTAAACCAGGGAGAGCGGACGCTGTATTTAAAGTATGGAATTTAAAAGGGATACAAAAGATTCAGGATTTATATTTGCCATGTGCAGATAACATAATGTCTTTTGAAGAGCTGAGGATCAAATTTAATCTCAATAGAACACTTTTTTAAATATCTTCAACTTAGAAACTTTATTCGATCAAATCAAAATAAAGCTCTCACTCGACCTATTTATTCATCCTTGGAAAAAATGATGATGAAAGATAGTAAAAGAAAGGGTATTATTTCAGAGTTTTATAACTCATTGACACTATCTTCAAGTGAAAATTCACTGAAAAGATTAAACTACTGGAAAGAAGATCTGCAAATTGAAATTTCAGAGGAACAATGGGAATTGGCTTGTACAGAAGCTCAAACCAAATCAATAAATGTACGCCTTAAATTGATACATTTCAAATGGTTAATGCGGATGTATGTTACACCGGAGGAGTTAAATAGATATAACAAAAATATACCAGATACATGCACAAAATGCATGGAAAGTAAAGGAACCCTATTTCATTGTTTATGGGAATGTAGATTAATAAGAATGTTTTGGGAAGAGGTGAGGGTAACAATTGAAAAAATAATCTCAAAACAAATCATATTGAATCCTAAACTGTTTTTGTTGGGTCTGTACCCAGAAAAGCATAATTTTAATAAAAGTGAAAGAACATTCATAGACCTCAGTTTGCTTAATGCCAAAAAATGTATTGCACTATTATGGAAAAAGACTCATAGACCAGATGTGACTCAGTGGTTAAGACAGATGTTAACAAACCTTCCATTAGAAAGAATAACATATATACTGAAATCAAAGGAAATTGTGTTTGAGAATATATGGAGACCTTTTATTGATTATGTAAAAAATTTAAACATAACTCTTGAAGAAGAAGGTGAATGATGTGTGTGGACCTTGTAAATTCCAAACTGGTGAACATAATATGTATACTTATGTATTGGATTGTCTAGACTAAACAGAGGAGCATTGTTGAAGACTTGATTTTGTTGGTGGTTGTTGGTGTTTTTAGTGCATTTTTTTTTTTTTTGTAGTACTTTAGTGTTAGTGTTTGATTTTTTTTTTTTTAACAAACATGATACAAACAAAGGTTCAATAAAGATATTGTGGAAAAAAAAAAAAAATCCCACCCACCCCAGGCGTACCCAGCTGCAATGGAAACACAACCGAACCGAATCGAGCAGAGTCGAGTAGAGCCGACTGGGTACTTGTGGAAAAGCGCCAATAGCGAAGACAACACAGCAGTTGCTTAAGCTGGCTTTATGCTTTGCACATCCGCTCAAGTGTGACACTTGTGACGTAAATTTCATCATCCTCTCTAGTCCATTTGGCTCCGTGAGGTCCCTCCATGGCTGGCCACGTATGGCACAAATTTTGTCACTGTGCTGACTACTCATGCGCAAGATCCAACTTCCGGTTCATAAGTTGGTGCTACCAACACAGCACACACAGATGAAGAGAAAGAAGTAAGATAAGATAAGATAAGCCTTCATTAGCCCCACAATGGGGAAATTCCAGGATTGCAACAGCACAGGGATAGCAACACTCAGAGCAACAATCAGAAGGCAAGAAAAAACAAGAACAGCTAGTAAACATATGTACATATTACTATATATATATATATATATATATATATATATATATATATATATATATATATATATATACAGTATATATAGACGCACAGTGTGGAGCATTATGGTTGGTGAATGTGCAGCAGAAAGTCTAAGCTCTCTCTCCGCGGATGCGGCGGGCCAGCTGGAAGTCTTTGGGCATGATGGTGACCCTCTTAGCGAAGAAGAGACCCACCAGGTAGGCCTCGCTGGCCTCCTGCAGAGCCATGACGGCAAAGCTCAGGAAGCGCAGGTCGGTCTTGAAGTCCTGAGCGATCTCCCTCACCAGGTGCTGGATGGGCAGCTTACGGATGAGCAGCTCCGTGGATTTCTGGTAGCGACGGATCCCTCTCAGAGCCACGGGCCTGTAACGGTGAGGCTTCTTCACTCCGCCGGTGGCCGGAGCACTTTTCTGAGCAGCCTTGGTGGCCAGCTGCTTCCTGGGGGGCTTTTTCCTCCAGTAGATTTTACGGGCGGTCTGCTTGGTTCTTGCCATCGCTCTTTATTATTCTGTCTTATATTTCTTGCACGCCGCCTAAACTCCAGCCCGGCACCCGCGTCGTTTTCGCTACAGCTCCCGGTATGTCGAAGTTTCCCCATTAGCACCGGGCGGCGGCCGAGTGCTAGCTAGCACCAGCTCCTCCCTGCTGTAACGTCTCCCGCTGTAAACAGCGGCTCCGTCCGCCGACTCGGGAGACCCCTGGGGCGATCTGTGTGTCCGTGTTATATTATATATATATATATATATATATATATATATATATATATATATATATATATATATATATAGAGAGAGAGAGAGAGAGAGAGAGAGAGAGAGAGAGAGAGAGAGAGAGAGAGAGAGAGAGAGAGAGAGAGAGAGAGAGAGAGAGAGAGAGAGAGAGAGAGAGAGAGAGGTGTAGAAAGAAGAAGGAAGATAAAAAAAAAAAAGGCTGTTGCAACGGGCAGCCAACTTGTGTTGCGCCGCCGGTCCGTTGACAATAAGAGAGCAGAGAAACAAAAAGAAGATTATTAGTGTTAAAAGTAGTAAACATAGTTCCTTTTCTGACATTTGGGCAGTCACTATTGTTGCTAAAATGCTCGTGGCTCTTGCTTTTCTTCTCTTTTGTATAGCCAATGAACAAACTGGTACTTCAGCGCATCTGCATTACCCATCGGGCTGGGATAAAACAGCAGATCATGGTTATGCACATACATCAAACGCTTGGTCGAACAGTAGATGCAAATGGAGCATGTTGAGGCAATGCAATGGAACAGAATTCCTGGCAGTTACAAGGCAACTGCAGAACACCAAATGGCAAACAAATGTGGCAGCTTAACGCTGTGTGTCCAGAAGAACATAAAAACGCTCTTTACCCATTTTCCTGAGCACTTTACATGTGCCCATAAAAAATGCTCTCCGCCCAGTATCCTAGCAACTGCCTGACCAGTCACTCAAAGCGTGCCGAGGGTTTCACACATTTTGCTCTTAAATGTTCCACTCACTGGACTAAACCGCATCAAACTGGTAAAAAAATAAACGTCCCTCCAAGATTTTGCTGTTAAATATTGATCATGGTGTACTTTTAATCTGATTGGCTGGTGAGAGGTGTATGCAGCTGATGAGCACTGCGGCGCTCTGAAAGTTAAACTTTTTTCAACTTTCAGCGCCATGATTGCAGCGACAACATACGGTGACCGCTGAGAGCGTTTTAGCGCCAAGGGCGCTGAGCACATTAGACACCAGACTATATAGAAAATGAACAGAAAACAGTCGTCCACAGCGGGGAAAAAAATGCATTTGGTGGACATGCAGCAAAACAAAAATCACACAAAATATTTAGTCACAGCTGTACACAGAGTGTCTTCATTTACTGTAGATGTTAATGCTACACCGTTTACTTGACATGGGGGGCAAGAGCACATAGAAGTGACAAACTGGTTCTGAGCCTCTGAATATCTATTTTTCATTAATTACCACAATATGGAGTGATCAGATTTGCTCTCTGCAATGCAAGCAGTCACTCTGTGTACTGCTGTGAATGAAGCCATAAGCCTTAAGCCATAAGTTTTACATTGATGAAAGTTTCTTTGTGTGTGTTTGTGTGTGTGGGGGGGGGGGGGAATTGTGTTTTATTTCAATGTGTGAAGCACTTTGTGTTGCATCTTTTTGTATGAAAAGTGCCATATAAATAAATCTTTGATTGATTCTGTGTGTGTTTTTTGGGTTTTATTGCATACATGCCAATGCTGCCACTCATTTTTGCCACTCAGTGTTTTGCAACTGCCATGACTTCTGTTCTCTGACATCATACGCACATCCTCAATACACGGCTGCATGTGCGCCGGCCTTGTCCAAGCATGAAGCCAGCTTTAGGGACAACTCTGTGAATGTGGCCCAGTCAGAGCCCTGACTTGAACCCTACTGAACATCTCTGGAGAGACTTGAAAAAGGCTGTCCACCAACAGTTCCCATCCCATCCATAAGTACTAAGCAAAGGTCTTAAGACTTATGTAAATGTGATATTTCAGGATTTATTTATTTTTATTTTTATTTACAAATTTACAAAATATCCAAAAATTCTGTTTCCAATTTGTCATTATGGGGTAGTGAGCATAGATTAATGAAAGGAAAAGAAAAATAATTTAAATGACTGCAGCATGAGGCTGCAACAAAACTGGAAAAAGACACTAATGTAGGATGTGGAGGTATCTTAACACCTCCCACTAGTAGAATTTGGTGTGTATATTTTGCATTCAACTGGCAGACAGCAATGGAACACTTATGCTGCTGCCCTACATGCCAGCAGGCATAACGGGCAGTCAGCAAATAACTTCACATTTATCATTTGACTGAGAGAAAGAAAATGTATTATTGGTCAGTCGTGTCACTGCAATTTCAAAAGTTCAGTCACTACTAAGGACTTCCACTAGGTCTGCAGATCCGTCAGCCTGGTCTGGGGCTGGTGTCACAAGCCTCAAATTAGGAGGCTATTCAGACTATTCAGCCCATCCTTGTCCTGGGGTCATTTTATTAAAATTCATGATGTGAAGTTCAAAGTGTTTTTTTACACAAAAGCACCCCAATAGCTGGCTTCAGAGAGGACTACAGCTGGTCTTCAAATGCCACGCTTAAAAGATATTCACCCCTCCTGGATACCTGATGCTACAGAGAACACCTTAATACTTACTCGGGGAGTTTATATCAGTTGATTTAACAGCTGTTTATGTACCAATGCAAGGTAACGCTAGGTTAGCCACAGAGAAGCTATACCAGTCTATTAGCCAGCATCTGTCAGCACAATCTGACAGCAGTTTGAAGACTGTTCTGGCCAAATTTCTTAAATATCTAAACTTCACCACAGGAGAAAAGAAGACTACAGATTGGTTGTCTTGTGGGTGTTCCCCAAAGTGCAGACTAAGGCAGCCACCCCATCCCTGCAGGACTGCTCTGAAGACACAGAACTTAAAGTTTTTGCTGAGGGGAACAGACCTGAAGGGACAAACATCAGCTGTCTTTTTTTATATAAAATTTTGTGGTGACAGCATGTATGAAACAAAAATAAAAAATTAGGTAGTGCAAAAAAAGTTCATTGCCCAAACTAATAGAACCTCAGATATTTCGTCATATAATGACGAATATAATGTCATATATAACCAATGTTTTTTTGCACAAAAACATATTTTCATCTTATGCATATAAAACATAGATTAGGCATGCAACGATAATAGCTAACACACTTAATCGTATAAACGATAAATTGCCGTTTACGTGTGTGTGTGTGTGTGTGTGTGTGTGTGTGTGTGTGTGTGTGTTTCTTTACATAATCCGCCAACATTTCACAACAAGGTCTATGACAGTGGTCCTCAAGTGTTTTTGCCAGGGGTTAGCAGGGCCAGAGCATGCTGCACTGGGGAATATCTCATTGCTATGCTAGGAGGGACAATAAACAGAACATTTTCTCCAGACTACATACTGAGGAAACACTAACCAATATTGTAGTCACAAATTTATGAAATTGTACAAATGTACACTGATGGGGGAAAATGCTGCAAATTTACAAGAAAAAGAGTCATAAATTTATGAGGAAAAAATAACAAATTTACAAGAAACGGCTGTAAATTTAGAAAAAAAAAGTCGTTTACTAGAAAAAGAGTTGCAACTTCATGAGAAAAAAATCAACAAGAGCACTCCGAGGCGAGGGCAATATCCGCTGCCTCCATTTTCTTTGAAGATCCTAATGTGTCACTGAAGGAGAGCAGGTTTCAAGTTTTCCATATAATTACTGGGGCAGAACCAAGTTATGATAACCTCATCATCCATGAATATACAACAAATATAGCTGCATGCAACCCATAGCTGGAGATCAGGATCCTAAGGTGAAACTGTGGAGCAAGTTTGGTGACCCTAGAGAGCTTTACGCATTCTATAGTAAGAGGGCATAGGGAGTGCCAACCTTGACCTTTTGATCCCAACCATAGTCAGAGGTCATGGTCTCAGGGTGAACCTGTGTACCAAGTTTGGTGACCGGCGTTTCACTTGTTCTATAGTAATAGTGCAAAGGGAATGTTAGCATTGACCTTTGGACCACAAACCCATAGTCAGAGATCAGAGGCCCAAGCTGAACCTGTGTGTCTACGAAGGTGAAGTCTGCATTATGTACTGTAGTTCTCTACTGTGCATTCTCTGAGGTGTGCAGATTGTAAACAAACAAATGGTGCTTACCGATGGCGTAAAGCCACATGTTTCCCTCGTCCATGGTAACATATAAATAGTCGTGGCCAAAACTGTTTTATTGTTTGGTTTATTTATTCAGGATATTTTAATTCCCCACCCCCATTTCTATTCCAGTGTTTAATATTGTACAAAAATAAAAGCTCAAAATTCTTTAAAAAGTTGTACATAGACTTATTCTATCATTACATCTGAGGCATAAATGGCAATATCACTTATCGTGATAATATGGGGGAACATTTATTGTCCATCAAAATTTGTTATCATTACAGGCCTAATATAGATTGAAATATTTCCATCCTATGCTATCAGAATCAGAATCAGAATGAGCTTTATTGCCAAGCATGTTTAAAAAACATACGAGGAATTTGACTTGACATTAGGCACGCTCGATAAGCGCTTCCTAATGACGCGGCAGCCATGCAAGGCGCCTGTCATGCAGTGGGGGGTAAAGAGGGGAAGGGGGAGGGGGAGGGAACACATTGGGCAGAGAGATAAAAAAAAGTTTTCAAAATAGTGCTCAAATGAGCAAAATTGTGATCACATAGAAAAAAAAACCTCAGTTGCACAATTAGCAGACAAAATACAGATCACACATTAACAAAGCAAAAGAGAGAGACCAGTGTGTGTAGTCAGTCATGTAATATCAGTATGAGTGCAGTGTGGATGTATCAGTTGCTGGTGCACAAGAAAGAAGCCTCTCCTAGGCAACGGATGGATGTTATGTTCATGTATTCTAAACATAGATAAGCATGTCCACAAAGTCCATCTCTCTTCGTGCATGCCAGATGGTAAAGTTCCGTATTAGACACATGATAACGCTGTCCTTGAAGAGTTCAGTTTGCTGAACAACAGCAATTGATTGTTAATTGTTTGGGTTAAAGAGAAGCAAAAACTCCCTTCTGCAATCTCTGCTCCTGGAGGAATGAGTTCCCAAGGACGCCGAATCAAGGCCTGATGAGCACAGTCAGAGCATAGTAATTTCCACTCTCATGCGATTCTGTGCATCACAATTAATTCAATTCACAGGCTTTAAAATCATTCCCTGGAGAGCACCCAGCGGCTCAAGATGTTTTCAACCTCCTGATTCAGTTCGACAATCAGTTCACCATTAGCCGCTATCAGTGCACTCCCATGCTGGTCGAACTGTTGAAGGAGCTTCGCTGGGATCCGCATTTTGACCATCTCTTCCAACTTCTTTAATTTCCGATACACCAGGAAACTGACTGACTGGCGCCTAGCGGCTGCCCCGGCCTTGGATGCGCTCTGCAGAGCGTGCCCAAATGCCAAGTCACGTTTCGTTACCTTGTATTCATACATGTGTAATGACAATAAAGTTGAATCTCAATCTCAATCTCAACTCCAGAGCCAAACAGTAGAAATCCTGTGATCATAGCCAAACAGATAGATGTCTTCCGCACCTTCAATCGAATCACACAGACACATGAGTTTCAATTGTCCCATGAGTCACACATTTGGGCTCCCCCGGGCCCGATTTTCTGTTTGAAAAGGTGGTGTCAATTGCATTTAAAGCCCGAAATTCCATATTTTCCATTTTTCCGTTTGGATTGAGATCCGCGAGAAGGAGAGCGAGACACAGACAGGACGCAGCAAGCTGGGATCAGTCAGGGAGGCGGAGGGGGAGAGGAGGAGAAATACGACTGCTCTCTCTGAAAGCCGGAAGAAGTATAAGTCGTAACAAGGTAACAAGTGTCAGACAATTAACCTAGTACTGAGTTTAAAATTTTAATATCATGACAAACCTATTCTATCCCTAAATCAATTGCAAAGAGAAAATGCAACTGTGAAAAGGCAATATATTTGTGATCATTTTACTAGCCGGTACTCAGGAAAGCTTGTTGGTCAAAAAGGAAAACTTTCAGAGCCTCTAGAATACAGTGCATCCAGAAAGTCTTCACGGCGCTTCACTTTTTCCACATTTTGTTACGTTACAGCCTTATTCCAAAAGAGATTAAATTCATTTTTTTCCTCAAAATTCTACACACAATACCCCATAATGACAACATGAAAAAAGTTTTTTGAGATTTTTGCAAATTTATTAAAAATTTAAAAAAAAACTTAAGAAATCACATGTACATAAGTATTCACAGCCTTTGCTCAATACTTTGTTGATGCACCTTTGGCAGCAATTACAGCCTCAAGTCTTTTTGAATATGATGCCACAAGCTTGGCACACCTATCTTTGGACAGTTTGGCCCATTCCTCTTTGCAGCACCTCTCAAGCTCCATCAGGTTGGATAGGAAGCATCGGTGCACAGCCATTTTCAGATCTCTCCAGAGATGTTCAATTGGATTCAAGTCTGGGCTCTTGCTGGGTCACTCAAGGACATTCACAGAGTTGTCCTGAAGCCACTCCTTCGATATCTTGGCTGTGTGCTTAGGGTCGTTGTCCTGCTGAAAGATGAACCGTCACCCCAGTCTGACGTCAAGAGCGCTTTGGAGCAGGTTTTCATCCAGGATGTCTCGGTACTTTGCTGCATTCATCTTTCCCTCTATCCTGACTAGTCTCCCAGTTCCTACCACTGAAAAACATCCCCACAGCATGATGCTGCCACCACAATTGACATGGTTATGAGCGGTGCCTGGTTTCCCCCAAACATGACACCTGGCATTTACACCAAAGAGTTCAATCTTTGTCTCATTAAATGAGAGAATTTTGTTTCTCATGGTCTAAAAGTCCTTCAGGTGCCTTTTGGCAAACTCCAGGTGGGCTGCCATGTGCCTTTTACTAAGGAGTGGCTTCTGCCTGGCCACTCTACCATACAAGCCTGATTGGTGGATTGCTGCAGAGATGGTTGTCCTTTTGGAAGGTTCTCCTCTCCCCACAGAGGAACGCTAGAGCTCTGACAGAGTGACCATCGGGTTCTTGGTCACCTCCCTGACTAAGGCCCTTCTCCCCCGATCGCTCAGTTTAGACGGCCGGCCAGCTCTAGGAAGAGTCCTGATGGTTCTGAACTTCTTCCATTTACGGATAATGGAGGCCACTGTGCTCATTGGGACCTTCAAAGAAGCAGAAATTTTTCTGTACCCTTCCCCAGACTTGTGCCTCAAGACAAGCCTGTCTCAGAGGTCTACAGACAATTCCTTTGACTTCAGGTTCAGGTTCCTTTATTTGTACCCGTAGGTAGATTTGTTTTGCAATCTGGTGACATCCATATTTACAAGCCACAAATTACATTCAGCATAGACACAAACACAGGCACACATGAAACTGACTATAAACATGATAAAAATACTCAAAGGCTCCATCAATCAGGGTATAAAAAGACAAAGAGATGAGAGAAAAACCAGAGGTAAGAGAGAAGGGTCATATTAAAAGTTAAAAACTAGTCAAAGAGGTTAAAAACTCAAAGGTCTAAAACCCAATAAAATATTTAGAATCCGAGTAACATCCTACAAAAATAAGTAAATATAAAATGGAGTTAATAAATAGGTACCTAAATTATGTGCAATATATTGTTACAGCTTGTTCAACTCTTTGACAGCAGCAGGAACAAAGCTTGGTTTGTGCTCTGATATGCACTGTCAACTGTGGGACTTTATGTAGACAGGTGTGTCTCTTTCCAAGTCATGTCCAATCAACTGAATTTACTGCAGGTGGACTCCAATTAAGCTGTAGAAACATCTTAAAGATGATCAGTGGAAACAGGATGCACCTGAGCTCAGTTTTGAGCTTCATGGCAAAGGCTGTGAATACTTATGCACATGTGATTTCTTAGTTTTTTTATTTTTAATAAATTTGCAAAAATCTCAAAAAACTTTTTTTCACATCGTCATTATGGGGTATTGTGTGTAGAATTTTGAGGGAAAAAAATGAATTTAATCCGTTTTGGAAATAGGCTGTAACATAAAATGTGGAAAAAGTGAAGCGCTGTGAATACTTTGCGGATGCACTGTAGAATACCACAATTAACCAGAGATATGTGTATGTACTTCTCAGACAGGGGTGTCCAATCATGTGCCATGGAGGGCCAAGACCCTGCAGGCTTTACCGCCAACCAGTGTCTTCAACAGCAGATTTCACTGAATTTCTTCCCACTTGATTGCTGATAAGTGAAAACACCTGCTGAAGAGACTGGGTAGAAGAGAAAATCTGCAGGTGCCCTCCATGACACCTGACTGGACACCCCTGTTCTAAGAAGATACTGGGAACCTGATAAAAAGTACGACCACGACAATAGGCCTCATTCAAGAACATGTTAGTATTAGTATGTGTAAATCACAGGTATTTTGTTAGTAAGTTGCTTTAGTACCAACAAGCCACTCCTGCTTCTACATCCTCCAAACCCACATAAACAGCAAGTGTAAAAAGGAATTCCACCCATGTGTAAGTTCATGAGATTTGCATAATTGACACCCTGAAACTAAAAGGTCAGGCTTTCCATAGTCTCATCAGAAGTTTCGTTCAAAAAAACAGCTTCAAAGTCCAATGGAAAAAAAAAAAAAAATTCTCCAGCAAAAATTGAAGTTCTCCTGTCTGAGATTCAAAAAATAAATATATAATTTAAGGAGAGTCTTCAGTGGAATCAAAGGAACAGCAACAATGAAAGAATCCATCAGCTTCTGTAAATATTTGTGTGTGTTTGCTGTATATGTTCTATTAAACGTGACCGACATGACAAGACAGCCAAGTGCAGCACACTTTAGTCAGGTGCTCCAATCGTGTGCACTATTCTAAAAGTCTCCCACTGTGCTGAGATGGATGAAACATTTCAACAATTTGGGCTTAAAATGTATGTGTAAAAAACTGCAAAAATTAACTTTTGTTCATTTTTACAGTAAAATGTTATGTGATGGAAATACAGCCTCATCTTTTCTCAACATCACTGATCAAAAAGGACCCTAGCCCAGAGACGAAGGGCACACCATATGAAAGCACTAAAAATCAGAATGATATCCGAGTGATTTGCACTGTGGTAATTCATAATTCACTTCCCAATCAGCATGACAGATCACCATCACCTTGCCTGAGAAACCCCACTGCACCACATTTAGAGTTTTAGATTTTGCTTCTGATATGACTTAGACATTGACTGAATGATACTGCTTTGAATTATTTTTATTTTAATTATAACTTTAATCAAATCTTGTCAACTAGCCTAATTATTAAGTTTATCGTTTACGTTCTCATTCTTGATTCAGACAAAATATAGAGCCATTTAGTGAAAACTAAGCTTCGAATAACAGCAAACTGTTCACACAACTACAACTAGGGGTGGGTTCAAAAGATCGATACAGATCGATCCACGTTTGACTGAGTCGATATCGATCCACAAAATCCATGGATTGATCTTTTAATATAATGCTTTTACATCTGTGAACGTCTGCTGAGTCTGATCGGGTCGAAACCGGGTCACTGAGCCAGGAACTGCAGCCAAGAACCAGAAACACCAGGAGCGCTAACGGAGCTAACAGCTAACAAGCTAACGGATATGCTAGTTCTTCTTCTGTGGTGTTAAGACAGTTCTCATGTGGCAGGAGTTCCCTGCCGCGCGTGCACACGTCTTTACTTCCGTGTTTACATGAGCAGAGAAACGGTTTTGTACTTGTCACTACAGAGCTGTGTTGGAACATAAAGTCGACGATCGATAAACTGAAAACGCACAGAGACTGGCTGAAACCTGTGAACAGAGAGGGAGACTTGGAGCTGCTGAAATTGTACGTAAAATATCATTTGTTTGTTTTAACATTTGTGTCGTAAATTAATAATTTATCCAGCATGATGGTGTTTTCTTTTACAAACTATGGATACAGTAGTTAACTGCTGGTTAAGTGCTGTGAATAAATGCAGAATAAAGGTATATTTTATGAGATTATACACTTCTACCACTAAAGTGAGAGATTTGAGGATAATAATGAATCACAATAAAATGAAAATGGCAGAATTACTAAAGGCTGCAGTACGAGCCATTTTTACTCAATAAAACTAAACTGAAATGAACAAATCTTCCCAGGAAATGAAGTGAAACCCTTTTCAAAAATTGAAAGTTAATTTGTAGTTAAAATATAAAGAACAAAAAAATAAAAGAAACTAAATTATTAAACCCTACTGTTGTGTGGGAATTTAAAAATATGATTATTAATTTTACTGTGAAATCTATTCTTTTCAGATGTGTGAAGACTGGGCTTCCACTCCAAGGTCCGTCCTGCACTGAGACCTTCTGAAGGTCAGAGGTCGTCAGTGGAGGAGCATCCCTGCTTCCTGTGGATTTCAGCACAGAAGACCAAGTTTTTCAGGGTCTTAGTTTTCAAATTCAAGATTCAAGAAGGTGCTGCCATCATTTTCTCCATACTCCAATATGCATTCAATGCAATTTAGATGTTGTAATGACTAATTCTTTTATTTCTTTTTTTAATTTAAGTTCTCATTAAGAATACAATGTTGGTCATTTTTTTGACAATTTTACTCAACATTTGATTCTACATAAATCATTATTTAACAGGAAATGTCTGACAATCCTGTGCTTTTCTTGTGGTGTTACAATCAATCAATCTTTATTTCGGATAGATTAAAAGTACAGATTAAGAGAAACAGAATAATATAACAAAGGAGGAAAGAAAATCCAACAATGTCAAATTAGACAATAACTCCTCTGATTATACAGTTCAACATAAGTTATCCAAAATGGGTGATGGCTGAAGCCGCAGCTTACACTACCGTTCAAAAGTTTGGGGTCACCCAGACAATTATTTTGTGTTTTCCATGAAAAGTCACACTTATTTACCACCATGAGTTGTAAAATGAATAGAAAATATAGTCAAGACATTCACAAGGTTAGAAATAATGATTTGTATTTGAAATAATAATTTTTTCCAGATACTAACCTGCTCAAAGGAAGGTCAGTTTTATAGCTTCTCTAACCAGCGAAACTGTTTTCAGCTGTGCTAACATGATTGCACAAGGGTTGGCTGCACGGTGGCGCAGTGGTTTAGCACTGTGACAGCACAGTTTTACCCTCGGCCGGGGGATCGCGGGGATCATGAGATCGTGGGTTCGATCCCAGCCCCCGACCAACAGTGAGCTGTGTGGAGTTTGCATGTTCTCCCCGTGTTGCGCGGGTTTACTCCGGGATTTCTCCGGTTTCCTCCCGCACACCAAAAACATGTAGGTTTAGGGCGCTCGCGCACGCAGCGACCAGCAGCCGGTGGCTTGTCACCAAACTGCAAACCAAGTCTACCTACGGGTACAAATAAGTAACAAAAAAAAAAAAAAAAAAAAAAAAAAAAAAAAAAAAAGGGTTTTCTAATCATCCATTAGCCTTCTGACGCAATGAGCAAACACACTGTACCATTAGAACACTGGAGTGATAGTTGCTGGAAATGGGCCTCTATACACCTATGTAGATATTGCACCAAAAACCAGACATTTGCAGCTAGCATAGTCATTTACCACATTAGCAATGTATACTAGATATTAGAGTGTATTTCTGATTAGTTTAAAGTTATCTTCATTGAAAAAAACAGTGCTTTTCTTTCAAAAATAAGGACATTTCTAAGTGACCCCAAACTTTTGAACGGTAGTGTACTGTATATTGCCCACCCATATTCCATCCAAGAATTCAAAAGAAAAACAAACAAGAGCGATTACAATTCAGAACAAAGCTAAGACAAAATGTGACAAAAACACAGAACAGCATCACTGTAAACTGTGGAAAAAGCAGCTGCTTTAAAATCTGTACTTCCTCACACTACTTTCAGTGCAAAAAAAACTCTTAAAAGTCACAACTTTTTGGAAAAGCTCCCACAAATTCAGCCTTTTTGAGCCACAACAATCACAAAAACAGCCAACGAAATCCTGGAGGGACTGAAATACAGTGAGATAATGTCTACATTCCTCATGCATTGAATTTGTTTATTTACTGTGGGTTGTTAACTTCACACTACACACCTTTTGCACTAAAAAAAGCACTTGTGAGCACTTTGTGAAATCATAAGTTAAATAATAAAAAGTGCATTATTGTAACTGATTTGGGGTCAGTTCTATATGCAATAATTTATGTATTAACAAAGTTAGAGTATTCTTCGTACAATTTGCAGCATTAGATCGCAAAGATTTTTTTTTTCCTGGCAAGTAAAATGGCTATTAAAATGGTAATTTCCCGTATCGGATCAAATCGCATCGATTCAGAATCTCAAGAATCGGAATCGAATCGATTCTGGAAATTACACTGGTCAACACCAAATTTATTGTCTAAGTTTTTTTAAGCTGATTTAGGACAATTCTGATGTGCTGAATCCAAAAATCACACTGGTTTTGCTCAAGTAGGTCAACTTTTTGAACTATGGCCACATGTTTTCTTACGTTTTTGTTTACATGTACCGGTATTTTCACTTTATATGATGCAAAACTCTTTTTTATTTCTTGAAATTCTCTGAATTTTGAGCAATGACATAAAATTCAATTTGCATGTACTTACCGTTATCAATGTCTACTATTCAATTTACAGTACACCTGTACAACTGCTGTACAACTGCTTATAACTTAACATAAAAACCTGACCTGATCGAGAGAAACTGATGTCATTTTCGGATTCAGCGGTGCAATATTGTCTTCAATCAGTTAAAAAAACACAGACAACTTACAAAAAAATTATTTTGGTTATGTTGTGTAATGGATCGTTCCCAGCCCTAACTACAACAACCTTTCAACCTATCGCACCGAGGCTTTGGAATAATCTCCCACTCCAGCTACATTTATTTGACTCTGTGGACTCTTTTAAAAAGCAGCTGAAACCTTTTTTGTTTAACGAGGCTTTCCGTTGAATTTTAATTCAACTGCTTTTTAATGGTAAGTCCCAATTTTTTAAAATTATTTTAATCTTGTGCTTTACTTAACTCTCTTTTTTTTCCTTTATGGTGTGACAATGTGTTTGTCAAATGTGTTTTATAAATAAACTTTGCTTACAACTGGTCTGGACCACTCGTAAATTTTGTTAGTAAATGTACTTAATTTCAAGATACTAACAGATTGGTGGGTCCCAAAAGCTCACATAAATTGATTGTACGTCACATTTACAAACAAACCTGTTAGTACTAATGGTTCTTGCATGAGGCCCATGGTCTAGCTTTAAATGAATATGGACCCTGTGCATGTCTCAACCAAAAGTCTATTAATGTGCTTCCAGAAGCCCCCCTTTCAAAAGAAATCTATCATGCTCAAACCATGTTCTTATTTCAGGGTCTGGGGTGGATGATACATACATGGCTCATGGTTTATTTATCAGCCATCCTATCTTAAGAGGCACTCTGTACAAGCACGAACCATGCTGTTGCAAGATGAATTTTCAACATACCTTGCTTGCGGACATCGTCCACAGCAGCAGTCAGCTCATCCTTCAGGAACTGACTTTCCTTTGCAATCTTTTCTCCTTTCTCGAGGAAGTTCTGTGTTGCCGTCTCCACAGACGCAGCCAAAACATGTGCCTTCTTGGAACGTCCCTTCTTCTTGTTAGATGGACCTTTGTTGCTTGTATTTACCAACGTAGTAACCTAACAAAAGTGTGCAACATGTGAAGAGCAGAAGCAGCTGAAATCAATGGGTGAAATGAAGGAAAGGAAGGAAATGTTCTATTTTATACCTAAAATAATGTTGCTTGTTTTCCTAAATATAGAAAAGTGCTTATTTATTAAATATTTTCCATTTTTCCAACATAATAAAATAAATGGTGTTTTACCTGAGTGACCAGAGGCTCCAGTAGCCTCTCCACTGCCAGAGTACGGATCTCTAGACTCTTTGGGTCCCATTTAAAGTTGATGTTGGCAGTATTGATGCTTGTCATTGTGTCTAGCTTGCTGGATCAAAAGAAGCAGAGAGCCAAAGAAAAGGGGGGAAAAGGAAGACTAATTTCCATTCTGTTGATGCAGAACAACTTAGACTAGGTCAAATAAAGCTTTCCCTTTCAAATCACAGAGCAGGCAGAACAATATTAAAATACAAAGGGAGCAAAAATAACACTTCATGATTTTTCAGCCGAGCCTCACAGTCCACAAAATAAACAAAATATTAATACCCTTGTTAGAACCCACAATGCTCCATTCCTTGCAGAGCCACTGCCATCACCAGAGCACAACGATGCAGTGGCCCAATTTCAATTTCTCTTTTCAGGCAAAGACTGCAACTCCATTGATTAGCTATCAGACATGGAGGGGCAGGATAATCAGCAGGCCCTGAGGGCTGAGGGGCTTCAGCTGCATTATGAGAAGACTGGCCCAGCTAGATTCTGGCCTACATTAACGACAAGAGAGTAAATGCACCCAAAACAATGAAACAGCAGGAGAATAACTAGGATCAAATTCATAAGATCATTACTAAACAGAAAGGATCCTGATTGAGTTCATATACAGACCCTTATAACTAGTAATTTGCTTACATTGCTAACATATCTAAACAGAGGTTTACATAACATTTACAAGGTTTTTTTTTGAGCACCTAAAACAACCCAATCCATTGAAAATAAATGTGTGTGGATTAACTGCAATAAAGAGCAGAAACAATAACATTATTTTGTGGTCATCAGCCATTTCGACCGACGGTACCACTTCCCTTCCAACTTATTTCAACACTTCTCAGTAACTGTTGTGGCTTGTCGTGTCTGGGCGTGGTGGGGGAGATCAGTCAGACAGGAACAAATCTGAGGGAATGAAACCCAAAGCTAATTCCCAGGCTTTATAATAACAAGAGTACATATGGTCGTTGAAGAAACAACAGCCTTAACCCCTTACTAAACAAACCACTTAAACACATTATAGTCCGTATTTGTGGATTTCAGAAATGCCACCTCAAAACACACATATAAAATCTAAATCCAGATCCAAAACTCGTGAAAATACACACCAACATAGTGGATTAAAGAAGTGATCAACTAATGTTGTTATTGCTCCATTAGCTGATTCCTACAGCTGCTAAAGTTACACCTGGAAACACGGCTTTTATTGCGGCAAACGAGTTAACTGGAGATGTAAGGAGTACATTAACACCTTTATGCTGACTTTCAGTCAAGACTTTTCAAACAGCAATTTTGTTGACAGGTGACCAGGTAACAACTGGGCCAACTTTGTTCGGAGTGTACCTATTTAAACACAACACCCTGCTAATGCTAACCGACAAAACAACAAACGCCAACTTTGGCCTCACTGACCTGCTCCAATACGGCAGAAAAATATAGTCTGTGGCTTTCAACGCCCGCCGAAATAATTAACACCATTAACAATCGACAAAAAGTTAAAAGTGGACGTTTCTCATTAAAGCAAATGGTCACAACCTACCCGCAGCAGTCAGCTAGTCCAACGGGAGTTTAAAAGTTCAAAATGGAGGATTGGGAAGTAAGGAATTCCGCCTCTAAAAACTTTTCCTCTTTCCTCTCTTCACAGATTCGGTTCAGCTCGGCTTTAGAGGCTTCCGTGTCGTTGTTCGTCTCTAAAACGCTATCCAGAAACTCGGGGTGTCCCGGCAGGGTCCCCAGCATGTAGCCTGAAAAGTTTCGGTTGAAGCCGTGACGACGCAGCAGCTCATTACCAACAATGGATGCGGGGGAGGGCTGGGCGGTGACCGAGTTCCTGAACTTCCAGGCAGCCAGGAGGGCCGCCGAGGACACAGGCCGAGAAACGAGGGGGTGTTCGGGGCGTGCCACTCCCGGCGTGTGCCCATATATGGAGTAATTGTTGCTTTCATAAACATCACTGTGGAGTCACGCCATGCGGTGGGATTACAGCGGCAGCGGCGCGGAGGATTACGGCCACGTTTTTGTTACCCTCCCGATGTGCGTACATCGGTGTTTTGGAGGGATATTGGAAATTTGATTTAGGATACCAAAGTAAAATATAACCTTTTAATTTCACAACAAGTATGACTTTTTAGTTTGAGGAGAGCGTGTTGAGGAGATGGAGCTGACGAATCAAAGAAAACCAGAGCGAGGGGAGGTTGGATGGCGGAACGATGGTGAACCACGAAGTTGAGGGGTCAGCAAGGTGGCAGTGAGGGCAGCGCTGAAGAGGATGAAGAATGGAAAGGGGCTTGGTCCAGGTGGCATACCTGTGGAGGTATGGAGATGTTTGGGAGAAATAGCGGTGGACTTTTTAAACAGATTGTTTAGCACAATCTTGGCGAGTGAGAGGATGCCTCAGCAGTGCAGTGGTACCGATTTTCGGGTGATGCTCAGCGCTGTAGTAGCTACAGAGGAATAAAACTGACCACCAACACTGTGACGACAGGGGAAGGAGTTTTTGAAGCCCCCCCCCCACCGAACCCCCAGAGGGGACTCCAGTAGTCAAAATCAGTCTCTCACTGGGGCCTGATAAGCCATAACGGCTGCGCTGTCTTCCAGCCGGAACCACAGGAGAAACATGTCGTGTAGGGCGTCCACATGGACGACAGGCAGGTGAAACACAGTCCATAGTAGGCTGGAATCCAGAAAACTCATCTTGTGCAGACCTAGCCAGGGTCCTAGAAGGGGGTGAACCCGACAGGGGACCTGGGCAGGAAACATAAGCTCATCCACCATAATGTGCGCCAGCTTAAGCCTACCCAACGTGACCTGCTCTTTGCGCCCACCCATATCCAGCATAAAACTCTTAGGGCCCGTCTCCAGAACCCAGAACGGACCGTCGTATGGTGGTTGGAGAGGTGAGCGGTGAGCGTCATGTTGCACAAAGACGAAATGGGCCGGACTAAGCTCAGTAAGCACAAACGATCACGGAAAACAGTGATGAATGGGGCTCAGAGCCAGTGCACCGTCGGACGAAAAAGGGTAGACGGTGAGGCCAGTCTGCAGGGCAGAATTTTTTGGCCGAAAACTATCCTCTCTGATGCAGCATGATGGAAAGCAGTCCAAAATCCCTGGCAAATGGGATATAGCAGCTATTTGGTGGACTTTTGCCAGTCGGTGCATCGTGACATGCACTACACAAAGAACAGAGATAAACCTATCATCTGGTCAGTCACTGCAACAGATACTGGGGTCAGTTTGTCTTGGCCTGTCCTTGCCACTGATAATACCACTATCTGCCAAGAATGTGCCGCTAGTCCAGCAAAAGCTAGCGGTACTCAAATACTTTGCAAGCAGTTTCATGAAATGGTCAGTCAGAAAGCAACTCATACCAACTCAGATGTCGCCCGGGTTGATGGGGCCAGGAGTTCCTGGCGGCGGAGTGCGGAGCTACATGGAGGAGTCTGATCAGACCTAAATGAAACGGTCATTGTCTCCCCCGACAGACAGCTATGATGATGATGATGTGCTGTTGGGCTGACAGGTGGATTCAAGGTGGAGGAGGGATTACATCAGGGACTGGCTCTGAATCCCTTCTTGTTTGCCATGGTGATGGACAGGCTGGCAGACGAGGTTAGGCAGGAATCTCTGTGGACCATGATGTTTGCAGACAACACTGTGATCCCTAGTGAGAGTAGGGAGCAGGTGGAAGGGGACCTGGAGAGGTGGAGGTATGCTCTGGAGAGAAGAGGAATGAAAGTCATTAGAAGCAAGATAGAATACGTGTGAATGAGAGGGAGGCAGGCGTAGCGGTGAAGATGCAATGAGTAGAGGTAGTGAAGGTAGATGAGTTTAAATACCTGGGGTCAACCATCCAATGCAATGGGAAATGCACAAGAGAGGTGATGAAGAGAGTGCAGGCGGGGTGGAGATGAGTGTCAGGAGTGATTTATGACAGAAGGATAGCAGCTAGAGTGAAAGAGAAGATTTACAAAACAATAGTGAGACCTGTTATGATTTATGGTTTGGAAACAGTGGAACTGACAAAAAGGCAGGAGGCGGCGCTGGAGGTGGCAGAGTTGAAGATGTTATGATTCTCATTGGGAGTGACTAGGGCAGGATTACAAATGAGTATATCAGAGGGACAACTCATGTTGAGTGGTTTGGAGACAAAGTATGAGAAGCAAGGCTGAGATGGTTTGGACATGTGCAGAGAAGGGATAGTGGATATACTGGACAAAGGATGTTGAAGATGGAGCTGCAAGGCAGGAGGGAAAGAGGAAGACCACAGAGAAGATTCATGGATGTAGTGAAGGAGGACATGGAGAGGGTTGGTGCAAGCGATAGGGTGAGATGCAGGCAGACAATCCACTGTGGTGATCACTACATATTTTATATACAATGTACTCTATACTGTATATACAAACAACAATTTTGTATTATTTAGACAACATACTCTGTCAGAGTCTCAACATCTCTTCTCCTGCAGCAGTTTGGGTATCATAAAGGGCCTCACTAATTGCTGCTGCTTCCCTCAAAACAGTGTCGCATATAACCGTGTCGCATTCAAGCATTGAGGCCCCTACAGCATCATGAAGCCCTAACACAACACCTGCTGTGCGTATAGGGAGGGGCAGCTCTGCTCACTTTCCTTCCTGTTTTGATTCTCCAACTCTTGTTTATACTGCTACCTACGTACTTTAGTGCTCACCCCTTGAAACCTATGTTCCGCCTATAGGTAGGAAGGCCAATCTTCTCCTCATGGTTATTACACAGAAACAATGGCGAGTCCCAGTCTCCAACAGAACAGAAAAGACCTTCCAGGTATATTCACAGAAAAAAACAATGTTCAGTGGTGACAAGGCTCACAGATACAGAAAGATCACAAACACAAGTTAATACTGGAATGGCTTTCCTGAGATGGACAGCGTTACAGGGTTAACTACTATGACTCTCTTGTGGTGAGCAGACATGCCTCCAGTGAGGTTGAATGTTACCTTTTCTGCTGCAGATGACACCCCTAGACAACATGAGTGTTAACTGCATTCTGGCAGGGGAACCCCTCTTCAGGAGAGATATTGTGTTTACCTGAATTTATTAACTCACCACAGTTAGCATGGTATAGCTAGCTTGTTGTTCACTCCAGTAATTAAACATTTACCCATTCCTAATAACAGTGCATGGGCTGTAATGAATCTGTGAAACACACAGAAACATGTATCTTACTCCCAGTTGGTATCTGGCTTATTTTATTATTAACTTATGTGAGCAGAGTCCCACAGTTATTCCTGTTAATCTGGTTATCCTTTTTTATGTTCTTAATTTGTGTTGGATATCAATTTATTCCTGTTTCCTTAAGCATGTGTATGCTTGTTATTGAGACAGTTGTCTCCAAAAATGTATTTAGTATAACAGTTAAAAGGTAATTAAGTTACAGTATGTGAAAACTGGAGGCAGTACACTAATAGCAGAGGGAGGAGGCTTAACTCATGTGCATTCATGACTGAGGACCGGACAGTTTTGATCCAAATGACTTGTAAGACTTGAATAGTAGGCTGATGTGCATTTGGTTGTTTTAAATACCAAGAAAACATGCCATGTCAGGTTTTGTTTGGGAAATGGGAGATGCATTTCCCAACCTGGAGAGACAGTTAATTAGTTGAAAGTTCCCACAAGCATTCTGGTCTCAAAACTCTCGTGAAAGAAACTTTTTTAACTCAGTCCAGATGAGGTGCGATACGAATCTTTGTCCAAAGGTGTGTTGATTTATCTGAACTCAAACTTCATCAACACCTGCCATAAACCTGGATTGTTCATGCATGAACAGGAAATTTTGCTCATTAGAAGAAAAGAAAAGTGGACCAACAGCAATGGACAGGGCTTTTCAATTCCTTTGTCACATACAATTTGGTGCCAGTTGTTCATGATTGCGTCATTTGAGCAGCACACCCACCAACAGACTCAACCTTTCGATATTATGTCATCAAATATCAGTGGGAATGCAACAAAATAGTGAGGCAACAAACTGCTGTAAGACCTTTTGCTGACAGTTTTCCTAAAGACATTTAATGTGTTGTAATAGGCCACAGCAGACCAGCAGAGGCAGAGCTATCCTCGAGATAGGTTGACAGCATGATAAAACCCGAGAGGAGACAGAGTGGTGAATGCAGATGAAAAAATGGTGTCACAAATTGCACAACACACGTTTATTCCTCCCTACAAATTAATAAAGAGTGAGTGATGGGAACAAAACATCAAATATCACTTATAAACTGTCAGTAAAAGCTTCTGTCAATCACAGAAAGGAAACCCCTGGTATCTTCTGAATTGTGCATGACTTAACTTGTGAATTGCTTGATCTGAGCATGACTCAGCATGAGATGCTAGAGTCTCACCACATGTTGATTTGCTTGTGACTTGTATGTGACTTACTCCCACATCTGATCAAGAACATGTGTTGGAATATGTATAACAGTAAATATTTTTCAAAAATGCATCACAATGCACCAGTGAAATCTATTGAGTTTGTTTTTCTTATCATTATTAGTATTAGTTATTTGTTGTTGTAAGAAGTCTTCACATATGGCGCATATTTAGGGTGCATATATGGCATTCATATTCACCCACATATACCTAGTAGGCATGACGGTGCATATTCTGGAAGCTTCACGTCTCAATGGCCAAAGAGGACCTGACCCTGCAGAGACCTACGAGAGGTGTGAAGTTGGTCTTTTAGGAGACGGGAAGTGGGAGAGAATGTCCCAGCAGGAGCCCCGGAGGCTAGAAGGATGAGAGAGACAGTGGAGACGCCAAGGAGCCTCGGGGGCTGTATGTTTACCCAAGGACTGTGGGTTGGGGGTGTGTTATTTGATGTTGGGGTATAAGAACTGTGAAGGATGATTGTTCTGCCTCTTTTCTGAGATTCTGTTCTTGTTGGAGGATGTGACCTCTCAATAAACCAACCCTGAGAAATAAACTCAGTCTCGTTTGTGAAAGGCATCCTCTACACACAAACCTTTTTGAAGCATGCAAACACAAACACATCACAACTGGGGCTGGGCAATATAGCAAAAAAAAGTATTGCGATATAATTTCTGTATATGGCGATACGCAATACATATCGAGATATGTATTTTGTGTACTGAATGTCCTTTAAAATTTGGTTTTACTTACATTTTTATTAGAAATTTATATTCATTTCACTTGTGAAAAGCTGAATAATACAATTAAAACATGTCAGAGAAAATTCTTTACAACAACATGTAACTAAGCAAAGTGTCTTTCCTTTGCTTAACAGAACTCACATTATCAAGTAATCTAGTTTATCCACATGGGTAGAAACGTTTCAGTTTACCACACATAGTACTCGGCGGTCTAATAAATGAGAGAAGTATAATTTATTAGGGGTGGGAATCACAAGGGACTTCACGATCCGATCCAGATCACAATACTTGGGTCACGATCCAGTATTATCACAATATATCACAACCCCATCATTATTACGGTCCATCACGATACCATACATCCCCCCTCCCATGTCGGTGTCAAATTTTGTCCCAAAAGTACAACTGCCAATATCTGCTTCATGTAAAGTTCTAATTCTTTTCAACTCACCTTGACCACTTTTGTTGTGGTGGCTGGTGGCTCTCAGTCCTGCAGCTACTGCGGTCCTTTCTGATGTCCACATTCTCGGGGCTTCACTTTCCACGGAGACATGTCTCTGCACACAGGTTGATGGTGGAAGGTCTCCAGAGTTTGCTGGTTAGTGCCGCTCTGAGAAAAAGCAAGCTATGCGGCGGTGTGTTTGTAGCTTAGCCATTGCTAACACTACCCTGAGATGAGTGCTGGCCATGGTGTGTGTTCCGAGTTTTTTTTTCATGCAGCGCTTCTTGCGGGTTGTGTGTCATGTCAAGGTCTTCCATTCCATCTTTGTTATTAAATCCAAAAAAGGACCAACATTTGAGCTAACTTTTTGCTGCAATTAACTGCTTTCTAACTTTCAGAGCTGGCTGCAAATCTCGTGAGACAAGATATGACTTCACTTGACTGGGTGCTTGCTACCCGCCATCGAGTGGACTAAAAACACAACTGGTTGATTAATACTCAACAGTATGCAACGTGTACATGAATATATATATGTAAATAATAAAAGATTGATCCATGCGTTTAGGGATTGATGGATTGTCGTTAATTTTTTTTTTTTTTGATTTTGTATACTTTATCGATCCCCAGAGGGGAAATTGAGGGCATCCACCTGGATGGATGAAGCAGCCACGGTACGGCATTATTCCTTTACCATTCACACACACATTCACACCTAGGGCCACTTTAGAGTCTCCAATTAACCTAACCTGCACGTTTTTGGCCTGTGGGAGGAAACCGGAGAACTCCCGGAGTAAACCCATGCAGACACGGGAAGAACATGAAAACTCCACACAGATCACTGTTGGTCAGGGGCTGGGATCAAACCTGGGCTCCCATGGCCAAGGGTGAGTTGCTGTGCTGCCGCAGTGCGAACCACTGCGCCACCGCACCGCCCTAGTGTCAAGTGTTAGTGTCAAGTATCGCAATCCATCACTGAATTGATCTTTTGACCCACCCCAATAATTTATCACTTACATTTTTATGTCTTTATTCCATCAGTTGTTTATTTGGTGAGCTACTTGCTCTTATTTTGAAGGGTTGCAAGGCCGGATAGGAGCTCTTATTTCGAAAGTTCATTCACTAAGTTTGTTGACTTAATCAACGAACGTGCAGAGTTGAGACTCAAAATGTTTATCTTCTCCTGCCCCCCCCCCCGTTTCTTGTGCAAAAGGTGAGCCCATGTTTATTCTGTTATCTTCCTTTTCATCTCTGCTCACTGCAGTTTAGATTTCCCTGTGAGCATGCGGGGAAGGGGGGGCAGCCGTGCTGAGTTAGTAAGCTTCCACTTTCAGACTTCAGCAGCGGCCAAGCTGCAGACAGACCTGTCTCGCAGCAGCAGCTCATATTAACGAGGTAGATGTTCAAGTATGCACAATATAATCATTTATGTATCACAGGTGGCCAAATGTACCGATACAGCAGATATATTCAGTATATTGCACAACCCTAATCACAACTTAAATTAATATGAAAAATAACCATTATGCTGGTATACTGAACTGATCAAAGTGTATGCTAAATAAGAGTAAATTGTGGGGGCATGGTGTTGGACTTCACCAAGAGAACAAGGGACCAAAAGAGGAGGTGTCACCATGGGGTACCAGACAGTAAGGACTATGCGGCCCCCGAGGAGAGGAGTAATTGCTGGAGCTGCGGGAAGTAGAAGAGTGTTGAAACAGCACCGGCGTTACGTTAATGTGCCACACAGTTCTTTGTTGAAACAACAGTGTGTTATTGTCGGAAGTTCCGGGTCTCGATGCATGGAAATAAAGTTATAAATGAGGAATGCACAGAGACCCGAGATTCTCTTTTGCTGTAAGTTATGTTGGAGAAAGAATAAAGTTCTGTGTCGTCCAGCTCATTGCCTCGCCTGCCTCCTTTCTCCACAGTGGTGACCCTAAGACATGCCATGGAAAGCGAGCTGAGCGTCACCCTGAAGGCTGCCAGGAGGGAGAGCACTGGAACCACATGCGCTGTCTCAGTCAAGCTCCCAGACTTCTGGCTTCACAGTCCGACTGCGTGGTTCCTGCACATAGAAGTCCAGTTCGCACTCCGTGGGATAACAACGGATGACACAAAATATTACTATGTGGTTCCTGCACTGATGCGCGCACCGCGCAGCAGCTGATGAGCCTGCTCCAGGAGCCGCCAACCCAAGGAAAATATGAAGCGCTCAAGAGGATGCTTCTCCAGCGTTACACCCTTTCTGACAGTGAGAGGGCAGAGAAACTCCTAACGCATTCAGAGTTAGGGGACAGATCAGCAGTGGAGCTAATGGAGAGCATACTGGCATTGAGGGGGAAGGACGATGAATCCTTCCTGTTCGCCCACTTGTTCCTCAGGAACCTACCAGCTACAGCAAAGGCGATCCTGGCCAGCTCGCCACGTCTGGTTGCTAAGGACTACCACGCTCTGGCGCAGGAAGCGGACTGCATCATCTTGGCGACCAGAACTCTCAGCGGGCAGACAGTAGCACCGGCATCCATGACGGACTCCAGCGAGGTCGAGGAGCTGTTCGTGGCAGCCAGGACGGACACCAGAAGATGAAGGAATGGGGCAATCTGTTTTTATCATTGCTGTTTCGACTCGAATGCCCAACGCTGCGTGTTGCCATGCCAATTCAAGGAGCCAGGAAGACAGCATGTTCAGAATTCGGTTGCAGCTGCGACCGATGGTGACAGGAACAGACTGCTTTTTGTCACATACACGTTTGGGAAGACGGTTTTTGGTGAACTCCGGCTCCCAGAAGAGCCTCATCCTGCCGGCCAATGCAGACAGGGTGGCAGGACTCAGCAGTCTCGAGCTCACGGCCGCCAATGGCTCCACCATCAGGACATTTGGTGAGTGGACACTGATGATATGCTTACACGGATGCAACTTTCAGTGGGACTTTGTGATAGCTGCATGTTCCGGCCCCATTTTAGGCACAGATTTTTTATGTGCTTATGGGTCAATGTTGCTAATAGGAGATTAGTGGACGCTGTCTCTCTTACCTCACTGCACTGCACAGCTCGGGGAGCTGGGTTGACAACACTGGCTAACATTATAGCTAACGTTATAGCTCCAGGGGGTAAGTACCAACATTTGCTTGCACAGTTCCCAGCACTCACAGTCCCGACTTTTTTGGGTATGGTAACGAAACATGGGGTCAAGCACTTTATAACGACAAAAGGCCCGCCGGTGTTCATGCGTCCTCGGCGTTTGGACACAGCTAAACTGGCCAGCGTGTGAGAGAAGCTTGCCAACTTAGAGCAGCTGGGCATCGTCAGGTGCTCCAACAGCCCATGGGCATCCCCGTTACACATGGTGCCTAAAGCCAACGGGTCGTGGCAACCGTGCGATGATTTCCGGCGCTTGAACAACACCACGGAACAGGATCGCTATCCTTTTCCACACATCCAGGATTTTTCTGTGCACCTGGCCGGGGCGCATGTTTTTTCCAAAGTGGATCTGGTCCGCAGTTAACACCAGGTCCCGGTGCACGCAGAAGATGTTCCAAAAACGGCAGTAATAACTCCTTTCGGCATTTTTGAGTTTTTATGCCTGCTGTTTGGATTAAAAGGCGCGGTACAGACCTTCCAGAGGATGATGGACACAGTGCTGAGTGACTTGTCCTTCGTTTTTGTCTATTTAGACAACATTCTGGTGGCCAGCGCATCCGAGGAGGAGCACATCGCCCATCTCAAGACAGTTTTTCAGAGGTTGGAAGTGCACGGACTGATAGTCAACCCGGCAAAGTGCCAGTTCAGTGTGCCAGTGATTGATTTTTTTGGACCACTGCATTTTCGCCGGAGGGCGCGATCCCGTTACCAGATAAGGTGCGTGCAGTGTTGGGTTTTCCACGTCCGCAGACCGTGAGAGCACTACAGTTTTTGGAAATGGTCAATTTTTATAACCGTTTCCTTCCCCGAGCAACCCAGTTGATGCAGCCATTGTATGCCATGCTTAAAAAAAAAGATACCTGCGGAAACCATCGACTGGACTCCCGAGCGATTCCAGGCTTTTACTAATGCCAAAACAGCACTTGTGGAGGCAGCGTTGCTAGCCCACCCAGATCCGTCGACACAGATAGCGCTCACTGTGGATGTGTCTGATGTTGCCATAGGAGCAGTGGTGGAGCAGTGCGTCTTGGGTTCGTGACAGCCGCTTGCATTCTTCAGCCGCACTTTGCGCAACAACGAACGCAAGTACAGCACGTTCGATAGAGAATTGCTGGTTCTCCACCTGGTGATGCGCCATTTCCAGTTCTGGCTGGAGGGGCGTGAGTTCACCGTGTTCGTGGACCATAAGCCACTGATGTATGCGATAGCCAAGGTCTCGGAACCATGGTCGGCCCAGCGGCAATGACATTTGGCCACGATTTTGGAGTTCACTACCGACATTCAACGCGTCACCGGTAAGCTCAGCGTTGTGGCTAATTGTTTGTCACATGCGTTAGTCACCCTGGTCTACATGGGAATAGATTTCCCTGCGATGACCGCGGAGCAAGCCGGGGATGCGGACATTTGCGTGCTCCAGTCTGCGCCCACGGGGTTAAGGATGGAGAGCAGGGTGGTGCAAGAAGGGTGCCTTCCCTTACTCTGCGACGTCTCCACCGGCCGCCCGCACCCGGTGGTTCCGAGCTCTTGGCACTGTCACATGTTTGAGTTGGTCCACTCTCTTTCACATCTGGGAGTGCGCGCTTCGGTGAAACTAGTGGGGGTGAAATTTGTCTGGTCGCACTTGCGCAAGGACGTAAAAGAGTGGGCTGCAGCTTGCATCACATGCCAGTGGGCCAAAGTGCACAAGCACACCAGAGCCCTCCTTGAGCCATTCCAAATCCCAGCCAGGAGGTTCGACCATGTCCACGTGGATTTGGTGGGACCACTCCCGCCGTCGTAAAGTTTTACGTACCTCTTAACAATCATGGACTGCACCACACGCTGGCCTCAAGTGGTCCCGCTGGCTTCTACTATGTCCGCGGAAGTGGCGCGAGCCTTTTTGCCGGCTTGGGCGGCACGTTTCGGATCTCCATCGGACATCACGTCCGACAGGTGTCCACAATTCATTTCAGAACTCTGGTCCGCGATGGCCCAGAGCCTCGGGGTCAAAATTCACTGCACTACCGCATACAACCCCCAGGCTAACTGGTTATGCGAGCATTTTCATAGGTCGCTTAAAGCAGTGCTCAGAGCTTTGATCACGGACACAAATTGGGTCAACCGCCTGCCCTGGGTTCTTTTAGGGTTGCGCTCTGCACCTAAGGAGGATTTAGCAGTCTCCCCGGCAGAACTTGTTTTTTCTCAGCCGCTGCAGATCCCTGGAGAGTTTTTACCAGAGAACCCCGCGGCCAAGGCTGATCCGCCCATGCAGTTTTTTCACAGTACGGAGACTGTGAGCATACCGGGCCCGACCCACCATTGTTTTCCCCGCACATTCATCCCAAAAAACTTGCAGAACACCAGTTTTGTTTTTGTCAGGCATAATGCGTACTGGACCCCGCTGCACCAACCATACGACGGACCGTTCAGGGTGTTGGAACCTGGGGTGAAGCATTTTGTGTTAGACTTGAGGGGACATAGAGAGACCGTCTGCATCAACAGGCTGAAGCCCGCTTTTGTGTTGGCAGATGAGCAGGTAGTGTTGGCCCAAGCTCCCCGGCATGGACGCCCACCGTTGGTGGCTCCGCAAGTTGGCGATCCCTTGGCAGGAACCTGCGCTTGCAAAGCTGATGTGTTTTCTCCCCCTCCCATTTTCCCTCCACAGACTGACGTGCCTTCCATTTCACCTTGCCAGCAGGGCAGTTTGGCTGGATCGGCGACCCCCCACTACAGCCACTATGGGCGCCTGCTCAAGCCCAAAGGACGGGAGGGTTAGTGCCCTTTCTGGGTGTTCGAGGTGGGGGTGCTGTGTGGGGGTATGGTGTTGGACTTCTTCACCCGGGGAACAAGGGACCGAAAGAGAAGGTGTCACCGGGGGGTACCAGACGGGACAGTAAGGACTATGCGCCCTCCAAGGAGAGGAGTAATTGTCAGAACTGCTGGAAGTAGAAGAGTATTGAAGCAGCACCAGCGTTATGTGATGTTAATGTGCCACACAGTTCTTTGTTGAAACAACAATGTGCTATGGTCGGAAGTTTCGGGTCTCAATGCTTGGAAATAAAGTTATAAAAGAAGAATGCACAGAGACCCAAGATTCTCTTTTGGTGTAAGTTATGTTAGAGAAAGAATAAAGTTCTGTGTCGTCCAGCTTGTTTCCTCGCCTGCCTCCTTTGCCCAAAAAAATCACGTTAAATAACTAATTGTTCCACATTAGAAAGCATAGAAAGCTATGCCATGGAAGCAAGCTTCCATGGCATGGCATGATGGCATGGCAATTATAGGAGGAAGTTGGAGAATAAACTCAGGCACAACAACGCTAAAGATGTGTGGATGGGAATGAAACAAATAACTGGGTGCAAGGGGAGAGTCAAGCAGACATCTGGGAGCCAGGAGAGAGCTGATGAACTGAATCTGTTTTTTAATAGGTTCAACTCACAGTTTGTCACCCCAACAACACAGCCAGGCTCCCACACACCCCTCCCCCCACGCTCCTGTGCAACACCTCTCTCCATCTCCCCCCTCACCCCCCTCTTCCTCCTGGGGGGACACCAGGCCCCTCCCTCACATCACTGTGACAACAGACTACGTTAAGAAACAGCTGGAGAGACTCTTGTCAGTGGAAGGTGGCGGGCCTTGATGGCATCTCCGCCAGGATCCTTAGGACCTGTGCCAACCAGCTAGCTCCGGTACTGAAACACCTGTACAACCTGTCTGAGTCTGAAGAGAGTACCGATGCTGTGGAAGACATCCTGCCTGGTTCCTGTCCCCACGAAGTCATCTCCATCGGACCTGAAGGACTATCGACCAGTTGCCCTCACATTTCATGTGATGAAGGTCCTGGAGAGACTGGTCTTAGCCCACCTGAGGCTGAAAGTGAAGACGTGGCTGGACCATCTGCAGTTTGCATACCAGCTCCATTTAGGAGTTGAAGACTCTGTCATCTATCTGCTGCAACATGCCCATCTGCACCTGGATGGTGGAAGAGACATTGTGGGAATCACATTTTTTGATTTCTCCAGTGCCTGTAACACTATCCAGCCACTGCTGCTGAGTGAGAAGCTGCGAGTGATTGGGGTCGACAGCTCTGTGATCTTCTGGATTACTGACTACCTGACAGGCAGACCACAGATTGTCCAGCTGGGCAGTGTCTTGTCTGACGTGGTGGTTAGTGATACGGGAGCTCCTCAGGGGACTGTGCTCTCTCCTTTTCTCTTCACCTTATAAACCACTGACTTTCAGTACAGTACTGAGTCATGCCACCTGCAGAAATTCTCTGATGACCGAGCTGTTGTGGGGTGTATAAGAGGGGGAGAGGAGGGGGAGTACAGGGCACTGGCAGACAGATTTGTCTAGTGGACAGAGAAGAATCACCTGAGGCTGAATGTCAGCAAGACCAGAGAGATGGTGATTGACTTCAGGAAGAAGAGGATGCCTTATCAGCCATTGCAGATTAGGGGGGGGGATGTGGGGGTGGTTGAGGACAACAAATATCTGGGTGTCAGGATCAGCAACAGGCTGGACTGGAGATCCAACACCAATGCTGCGCACAAGAAGGGGAAGAACAGACTGTACTTCCTGAGGAAGCTGAGATCCTTCAACGTGTGCAGCAGGATGCTGGAGCTTTTCTACCAGACCATTGTCACCAGCGCCATCTTCTTTGCTGCTGTCTGTTGGGGTAGCAGTATCAGGGCCAGCGACACCAACAGACTTGACAAGATTATCAAGAGGGTTGGCTCTGTAATTGGTCTCAGGCCAGAGACCTTTGAGACAGTGATGGAGAGAAGAACACTAAATAAACTGCAATCCATCGTGAACAATCCCGATCACTGCCTCCACCACACACTGGACAGACAACGGAGCACTTTCTCCAGTAGACTACTACAGCTTCGCTGTCGAACGGCCAGGTACAGGAAACTTTTCCTGCCACATGCAATTTCACTGTACAATAACTCACTATGATTGTCATGGATTGCCCCTCAGGGCAGGGAGGAAAGACCCACATGCCGAACTGCAGTTTGTGAAATTTATTGGCAAAAACAAAAATCCAAACAGTGCACAAACACAAAATGCAAATAGTGTACAAAGCAAACTTACGAATGGCACAGAGAACACAGGATACAAATGGAAAGGAAATGCCAGAACGGGGACAGGGTTCTGACACAACAATCCTTTATCAAGACACCAGCAAACAGAAAGGAGAAAACCTCCCTTAAATAGGGCCAAAAATAATTAAACACAAATAGTAACCGGTGTGAATCACATGAGCAGGCTGGGGAGAAGATGACAATCATCTGTGAGTCATGAGGAGAGGAGACGGGGCTGACAGCTTGACAGGGCACCGCCCACAGCCAGGGAAAAACCCAGAAGTGCCCTTGACAACTGCAACCCCGGCGAGAGAAAGAAAGAGAAAATACAATGTGGGAACAAATGAAGACGAACAAACCCAAATATGTAAATAACGGACTTCCGGTTATGGCTGCCACGTAGGACGGACGTGTCTCGCTCTGCTCTGCTCCTGGAAAAAAAAAAAATCGGCAAATAACTCTCTCATTTGGGACAGAACGTATCCCAGCATTTGGGCGAAGATATGTCGGCGAAGCCTAAGGCTGGAAAACCAGGAAAAGGAAAAAGCGAGCCGCCGAAACAGTCCAAATTAACGGACTTTCAGGTCTGTGACGCAGTAAACAAAACTCCATATATGGCGGAGGAGGCTGGCAACGCTGCGATATCTGCGGGGGGAGGCGCAGATGCGCTGATGGCTGCCATGAGTTCAATGAGAGCGGACTTTTCCTCTAGATTTGATGGGATTATGACAGCGTTGGAAGGAATAAGAAAGGAATTGGGTGACTGTGTAGAACGAACGGCGCAGATGGAGCTCCGTCTCGCTAGTGCTGAAGATGACGTCACCCGTCTTCAATTAAAGGTGCGCACTTTGGAAAAAAAAAAAAAATCTCTGGAAGATAATATTTTGGATTTGGAATCTCGGTCGAGACAGAATAATTTGAGGCTGGTGGGTCTTCCAGAGGAATCAGAAGGTCGGGACGTATGTTCCTTTCTGGAAAAGTGGATTCCGGAGGTGCTGGGCAGCGAGGAGTTGCAATCAGCAGTGGTTCTGGAAAAAGCACATCGTATTGGCCCACGGAGAGATAAGGGACCGCCGAGGACCTTAATTATGAAGTTTCTTAGCAACAGAGACAGGATGAAGATCTTCAACGCTGCACGAGCTAAAAAAGGAGAGATTAAACACCAGGACCAGCAGGTGCGGTTCTACCCAGATTTGGCCACAGGAATCCAGCAATTGAGGAAGCAGTTTGATCCCGTACGTAAGGAGCTGCGCAACCTTGGGATTCGTCATGGTGTAATCTATCCTGCGAGACTGCTGACCACGTATGAGGGCAGAACCCACATCTTCAAGACCCCAGAGGAGGCGCAGGAGTTCATCAAGAAGATCAAAGAAGAAGAAGAGACTGGTGGGAGCTAAGCATGAACAAAATATAAGGTAGAATAATTAAGCATTTGCACAGGCATCTGACTGACTTGAAGTAAATAGTAAGTTTACAAAATATAGATTGTATTATATATTAAAAAAACAAAACAAAAACAAAACAAACAAACAAAAAAAAACTATGATGTACAAAGTTGTTAAAAATTTTGGAGTTAAGTTGGAAAACTACAGAGGAGAGTTAATGTTACGTCATTAAAAGCAGTAGAGTTAGGGTGATTGGGAGGATGAAGAAGGAGTGGCTTAGGCTGTTCCCCGTGGGTGTGGAACGGTCGATGGCTATATCGGGAGACAGAATTTTTCTTTTGATTTTGGGGGGTTTGCCACAAGTGTGGGAAGGGGAAATTTGTTTGTGTGTAGTTTGTAGGATGAATGTTCAACCACTCATGTTTTTGCTTCTCTGTATGAGCATGTTTACACTGCAAGGTAATCCCAAACTCTCTATTGATCATGGACCAAAGTGTTAATCTTAATTTAACTTCATGGAATTGCAGAGGTCTACAAAATTTAAAAAAACTTAAACAAGTTATGAATAAAATAAAGGACATGGGTTCAAGAATTGTGTTTTTACAAGAAACTCATCTGATAGAGGAGGATGTTAAAAGAATTAGGAGTAGATGGCAGGGAAGTGTATTCACCTCTTCATTTTCATCCCGAGCCAGGGGAGTTATGACTCTCATACATAAATCAGTTCCTTTTCAAGTGAAAAATGTAATTGGAGACAAATTTGGAAGATATGTAATCATTCAAGGTTCTTTGCTATTAGAAAATATAAATCTTGTGAACTTATATGGTCCCAATATAGATGATCAGAAGTTCTTTGCTAATTTATTTCTCATCTTATCATCACTTACAGGGCAACATATAATAGCAGGGGATTTTAATTGTACATTGAATCCAGGTGTGGATAGATCAACAGGACTGGATTGTACGCACATTGGATGTAGGATGACTATTAATCATTTTATGAAAGAATTGAGATTGTTAGATATATGGAGAGAAATGAAACCACAAGTTAAAGCCTATTCTTGTTATTCCAGTACCTACAAGACATTCTCACGTATTGATTATTTTTTGATTTCCACAGAATTAAGGTCCAAGATTCAAAACTGCTTTTATGATAACATCGTGATCTCTGATCATGCACCCTGTTGTCTAATATATGTAGATAAAAAATTGACAAAGGAATCAGGTAGATGGCAATTTCAGCATAAATGGCTTCAGGATGAGGAATTTGTCAAGTATATAGAAAAACAGATAGACGAGTTCTTTGACATCAATACTACACAAACATCAGCATGTGTAAAGTGGGAGGCTTTCAAAGCTTTTATTAGGGGACATATTATTAGTTATACAGGATCAAAATCTAAGAAGACTCGAGAGGAGAGAGCTAAATTGGAACATAAAATAAAAAGTCTTCAGGAAAAAGTGTATGCAGGAAGTGACCCAAGGTTGGAGAATGAATTACTGATTTTGAGAGCTGAATACGACAAAAAATCAGCGAATAGAGCTGTCTCGAGTCTTCTAAGATTGAAACAATCTTTTTATGAACAAGGTGAAAAATCAGGAAAATTATTAGCATGGCAGATTAAACAATTGGAAATTAAAACACCAATTACCAGTATTATAAGTAAGGGACAGGTAGTTATAGATCCTTTAGAAATTAATAGAGCCTTTAGAGATTACTATGAAAAATTATATGATACCAAAAATGAACCTGATTTAACAAAACTAAATGGGTTTTTGAACGAACTATCTATACCGTGTATACCAAATGAAAACAGGGAGATATTGGAGTCTAAAATTAGTCAAGAAGAAGTTGGGCTAGCCATTGATAATATGAAATCAGGAAAAAGTGCAGGACCAGATGGTCTTCCAGTTGACCTTTATAAAAAATTTAAGAATAAATTAATAAAACCTTTTTTGGAAATGGTTTTAGAAGCATTTCAAAATAATAATTTACCATCATACATAAATAATGCCTTAATTATACTGCTGCCAAAACCAGGTAAGCCCTCTAATAAATGTGAAAATATGAGACCAATAAGCCTATTAAACGCCGACCTTAAGATAATCTGTAAAATTTTAGCAAGACGAATACAAGAAATTTTACCAAATATTATTAATCGAGATCAGAATGGCTTTATAAAGGGTAGACAAGGCTTCCATAATGTAAGAAGACTATTTAATATTATTTATTTTAATAAAGAAGCACCGGATACAGCTCTCCTATCATTGGACGCCGAAAAGGCCTTTGATAGAGTTGAATGGCCCTTTCTTTTTGAAGTCCTACAAAGGTTTGGACTTGGAAATAATTTCATAAAATGGGTTCAAATAATATACAATAATGCTACAGCAGAAATCCTAACAAATAACAATATTTCAAAACCAATAAAAATCAATAGAGGATGTCGACAAGGCTGTCCACTTTCACCTTTACTGTTTACTATGGCAATTGAACCTTTAGCGATAGCGATACGTTTACATTCACAAATATATGGAATTAAAGTTGGACCAACAGAACATAAAATCTCCCTGTACACCGATGATATAATTTTGTTTATGTCGAATCTAAAAAAATCAATTCCAACCTTGTTGAATTTAATAAAGAATTTTGGGGAAATATCAGGATATAAAATAAATAAAACTAAATCTTCAATATTAATGCTAAATGAGACCCAGAGAAATTACCCAGCCCCTGAGGCAAATCAATTCAATGTTGTAAATCAGTTTAAATATTTAGGAATCCAAATTATGCCTAAGCTAGAATCAGTCGCCAGTGTCAACTATGAAGCCTTAATGTCAGATATCAATGAGTTAACTCAGAGATGGATGTCACTACCAATGTCGATGATCGGGAGAATCAATATACTTAAAAGTAATATTTTACCTAAAATACTTTATTTATTTCAATACATTCCCTTATCACCACCTTTAGATCTATTCTCAAGAATAAAAAAAAAGTTAGTGGAATTTATATGGAACAACAGGAGGGCTAGATTACGTCTGTCTTTATTATATTTACCATTTGATCGTGGAGGTCTGAAATGTCCAAATTTTATGTTGTATTATTGGTCGGCACAACTGAGGTCTATGACATATTATTTTTCATCAAATGATCTCCCTCACTGGACTGAAATGGAATCATACAATTTACCTTTACCTCTTCCCATATTCATATACTCAGATTCGGCAAAAAAATTACAAAAACAAGTTAAAAATCCATTTGTAAAGCATATGATCAAAATATGGTGTGAAGCTAAAAACTATTTAAAAGAACCACAGTTATTGTCACAATTTAGTCCAATATGGGGTAATCAATATTTTAAACCAGGGAGAGCGGACGCTGTATTTAAAGTATGGAATTTAAAAGGGATACAAAAGATTCAGGATTTATATTTGCCATGTGCAGACAACATAATGTCTTTTGAAGAGCTGAGGATCAAATTTAATCTCAATAGAACACATTTTTTTAAATATCTTCAACTTAGAAACTTTATTCGATCAAATCAAAATAAAGCTCTCACTCGACCTATTTATTCATCCTTGGAAAAAATGATGATGAAAGATAGTAAAAGAAAGGGTATTATTTCAGAGTTTTATAACTCATTGACACTATCTTCAAGTGAAAATTCACTGAAAAGATTAAACTACTGGAAAGAAGATCTGCAAATTGAAATTTCGGAGGAACAATGGGAATTGGCTTGTACAGAAGCTCAAACCAAATCAATAAATGCACGCCTTAAATTGATACATTTCAAATGGTTAATGCGGATGTATGTTACACCGGAGGAGTTAAATAGATATAACAAAAATATACCAGATACATGCACAAAATGCATGGAAAGTAAAGGAACCCTATTTCATTGTTTATGGGAATGTAGATTAATAAGAATGTTTTGGGAAGAGGTGAGGGTAACAATTGAAAAAATAATCTCAAAACAAATCATACTGAATCCTAAACTGTTTTTGTTGGGTCTGTACCCAGAAAAGCATAATTTTAATAAAAGTGAAAGAACATTCATAGACCTCAGTTTGCTTAATGCCAAAAAATGTATTGCACTATTATGGAAAAAGACTCATAGACCAGATGTGACTCAGTGGTTAAGACAGATGTTAACAAACCTTCCATTAGAAAGAATAACATATATACTGAAATCAAAGGAAATTGTGTTTGAGAATATATGGAGACCTTTTATTGATTATGTAAAAAATTTAAACATAACTCTTGAAGAAGAAGGTGAATGATGTGTGTGGACCTTGTAAATTCCAAACTGGTGAACATAATATGTATACTTATGTATTGGATTGTCTAGACTAAACAGAGGAGCATTGTTGAAGACTTGATTTTGTTGGTGGTTGTTGGTGTTTTTAGTGCATTTTTTTTTTTTGTAGTACTTTAGCGTTAGTGCTTGATTGTTTGTATCATGTTTGTTAAAAAAAAAAAAAAAAAAAAAAAGGTTCAATAAAGATATTGTGGAAAAAAAAAATATGTAAATAACAAAACTACAATGAACGTAAACAGGAAAATAAATCATACAAAGAAACAATACAGAATATGTGAAAACAAACTAGAGAAAACATAACAGGCATAGAACTCAAAAATACAACATTATACAAATAAGGAAAAACAAAAGGCAAAGAGACAGAGCACAGTGGAAACCCCCCTTGCTCAGATCGTGACAATGATGTATTCTGGTCATAACTATGCTGCCATACTGCACCTTAAAGTCTAACTGGTACCTCACATTTCACTCTGCACCTGATAATCCTGCATTGTGCAGCTGGTATGATTCATGTGTTTAGATGGGTCACCATATATTCAGCTGTGATGTACAGTATATAGGCTTTTACAGTAGTGTTAGTTTTACTTTCCATGGGTAATCCCTTTGTCTGTCATGCGTGTGCTTCTGTCGTTTGGTTGTCTACTGTCATGCTGCTGTTACACCATAATTTCCCAGTTTGGGATCAATAAAGTACATCTATCTATCAATCTATCTATCTATGATAGATGACCAGATCTGCTGTGGGCAAAAGATGACCAAGCAAAGCAAAAATTATGTTAGACAGATGGAAATTTATTGCCAAAATACTTCAATTACCCCTCTGTGGATCGCCACCTTATCGTGGTTGAGGGGTTTGAGTGTCTGAATGATCCCAGGAGTTATGTTGTCGGGGGGCAACTTGCACCTGGCAAGATCTCCCAAGGCAAGCTGGTTCTGGGTGAAGGGCCAGACTAAGAGCGGTCCAGTAGATCTCCATGAAAAGCGTTACATGAAGGACCCAGTGTACCCAAGGGGGGCACATGGGCCTGTCCTCCAGTGGGCTCACCACCTGCAAGAGGAATCATGGTGCAGTGTGAATCAGGCAGAGGTCTAGGCTGCTCTGCCTGGACTTATGTCCCCGTGACCTGGATCCCTGGATAAGTGGTGGAAGATGGATGGCTGGATGGATGAATACTTCGATTAAACAAAATAGTGTAACAAGGTAAGCATATTTTTGAAGAGCCAGTCCCATCTTTCTCAAGCAACCTTGCAAATGAGGAGTAGCTAGCCTCATTTAAACTACCTCTAAGCCTAATCAAGAGACACCTGAAGGGAACC
The DNA here is from genome assembly GCA_020510985.1 of Pholidichthys leucotaenia. Lineage (NCBI taxonomy): Eukaryota > Metazoa > Chordata > Actinopteri > Cichliformes > Pholidichthyidae > Pholidichthys > Pholidichthys leucotaenia. Next base: position 274,531,382 of record CM035840.1, on the reverse strand, counting down.
AAAGTACTAATCATGTATGCAGTGGGAAAAATAAGTATTGAACATGTCAACATTTTTCTCATTAAACATATTTCTGATGAAGCTGACCTGAGATTTTCACTAGATATCAGTAACAACCCAAGTAATCCATACATACAAAGAAATCAAGGCAACTGTGGTCACAAAACAAGTTATATTTAATAAAGTGGAATGACACAGGGAATAAATATTGAACACACTTGGTGACATTCATTTAATATTTAGTAGAAAAGCCTTTGTTTGTAATAACAGCTTCCAGACACCTCCTGTATGAATAAGCTAGGCACAGACATTGCTCAGGGGTGATTTTAGCCCATTCTTCCACACAAACTGTCTTCAAACCTTTAAGGTTCCGTGGGTGTCTTCTATAAACTCTGATATTCAGTTAATTCCATAAATTTTCAATTGGATTAAGGTCAGGTAGCAAGCAAGCAAGCAAAGTTTATTTGTATAGCACTTTTTACAGATATAAATCACAAAATGCTTCACAGCAAGTTAAAATTTACAAATACCCATTCGGTCTCTGTACGACCGTTGTGAGAGTTTAGTTCGCATTGCCAACACTCGGTCGGAGTCATTCCCAGTGAGAGTTGGACTCCGCCAGGGCTGCCCTTTGTCACCGGTCCTGTTCATAATTTTTATGGACAGGATTTCTAGGCGCAGCCAGGGAATGGAGGGTGTCATGCTTGGTGACCACAGGATCTCATCTCTGTTGTTTGCAGATGATGTTGTCCTGTTGGCTTCATCCAGCAATGACCTACAGCTCTTGCTGGGACGGTTTGCCGCTGAGTGTGAAGCGGCTGGGATGAGAATCAGCACCTCCAAGTCCGAGTCCATGGTCCTCAGCCGGAAAAAGGTGGATTGTCCTCTCCGGGTTGGGGACAGGCTCCTGCCCCAAGTGGAGGAGTTTAAGTATCTTGGGGTCTTGTTCACGAGTGAGGGGAAAATGGAGCGAGAGATCGACAGACGGATTGGAGCAGCATCTGCAGTGATGCGGACGTTGTACCGGTCTGTTGTGGTGAAGAGGGAGCTTAGTTCTAAGGCAAAGCTGTCGATTTACCAGTCAATCTACGTTCCTACTCTCACCTATGGTCACGAGCTTTGGGTAATGACCGAAAGAACGAGATCGCGGATACAAGCGGCTGAAATGAGCTTTCTCCGTAGGATTGCTGGACTCACCCTCAGAGATAGGGTGAGGAGCTCAGTCATCCGGGAGAGGCTCAGAGTAGAACCGCTGCTCCTCCACATTGAAAGGAGTCAGTTGAGGTGGTATGGGCATCTGATTAGGATGCCTCCTGGACGCCTCCCACTTGAGGTGTTTCAGGCACGTCCCACTGGGAGGAGACCCCGGGGCAGACCCAGGACTCGGTGGAGAGACTATGTCTCCCAGCTAGTCTGGGAACGCCTTGGTATCCCCTCTGAAGAGCTGGAGCAGGTGGCTGGGGAGAGGGAAGTCTGGGCTTCTCTGCTTGAACTGCTGCCTCCGCGACCCGGACCTCCGGAAAAGCGGTAGAAGATGGATGGATGGATGGATGGAAATACCCAGTGACATAGTGTAGCACACAGGCCCAGGAAACACGCACACAGGCTCAGGATAGATTTAACAGCTTTATTCAACAAGCAGGTGTGTGTGGATGGATGTATGCGGTATGGGAATGTGCTGGGGTGAACGCCGATGCGCAGGCAGCAGAGCAGCGCGCCGTACAGCCGGACAACCCTACGGAGACAAGAGCAAAGGACAAGGGTAACGGGCACCACACCGAGACAGGGAATATAAGTGACGGTGTTGCTTACTTGCAGGGACAGGTGGCTGGCGTCGGCAGGCGATGAGCCCGGGAGACAGCGTCCTGCTGGGTCTGCGCAGAAGATGGAGATGCTATGGCGATGACGGGGGAAATCCGCCGCCAGGAGGGTCCACCTGTGCACAGGGGTGAGAACTTGGAAGACAAGGTAAGGAGTTCTTACGTGTCGTTGAATCTTTGCTGGTGATCTGGGGTAGAATCACGAGCTTAGGAAACGCTGATGAGAACAGACGGCTCCAGACTGCAGCAGAGGGCAGAGTGGGCTAAATAGCCCGCTGCTGACGAGACGCAGGTGTGCGCGCAGCTGAAGCCGCTGATGAGCGGCGGGTCGTGACAGTACTCCCCCCTCTAGCAGCGCCTCCTGGCGCTGGTTTGTCCGGATGTGCCCGATGGAACTCCCTGATGAGGCTCTTGTCTAACACCCAAGAGGAGGGCACCCAGGATCTAAACTCCGGACCAAACCCCTCCCAGTCCACCAGATACTGCAACCCGTGCCCTCGGCGCCGGGAGTCCAGGAAGGAGGCGACTCTCCAGGCCGGGTGGCCGTCAATCATCATAGGCGCGGGCCGCGCTGCGGGCGGGGGGCAGAGGGGGTCAGACACATAGGGCTTGATCCTGGAAACGTGGAAAGTAGGACAAATGCAAAGGGAGGGGGGAGGGCCAGACGCACAGCCACCGGGTTGATAATCCTGGAAATGGTGTGAGGACCAACGAAGCGTGGTGCCAACTTCTTCTTCTCCCCCTTAAGGTGGAAATCCTGAGTGGCCAACCAGACTCGTTGACCCACCTGGTAGGCAGGGGCCGGTCTCCTGCGGCGGTTGGCAGTGATGCTATTACGCGCAGCCGTGCGTAAAAGCGCGTCCCGTGTCCTGGACCACAGAGCCCAACAACATCTCAGGTGCACCTGGACGGAAGGAACAGCGAGCTCTGCCTCCTGGTCTGGAAACAAGAGTGGATCATAGCCCAGGGACGCCTTAAAGGGAGACATACCTGTAGCAGAAGACCGGGCGGTGTTGTGGGCGTATTCAACCCAGGCCAGATGTGAACTCCAGCAGGATGGGTCCGATGACGTGACGCAGCGCAAGGCAGCCTCCAACTCCTGGTTGGCCCTCTCACACTGCCCGTTGGATTGTGGGTGATGGCCGGATGAGAGGCTAACTGTGGCCCCCAGGGCGTTGCAAAAGCACCTCCAGACCTCTGAGACAAACTGGGGACCCCGATCCGAGACGACATCCACTGGTATCCCGTGTAACCTGACCACGTGCTGCACCAGGAGATCCCCCGTGTCCTGCGCCGTTGGAAGACCCCGCAGTGGCACGAAGTGGGCGGCCTTGGAGAAACGGTCCACAATGGTCAGCACGGCATTATAGGAGATGGAAGTGGGGAGACCAGTGACAAAGTCGAGGGCAATATGGGACCAGGGTCTACCAGGGGTCGGCAGAGGCTGGAGTAGACCGGTGGGAGGAGAATTGCCCGACTTGGCAGAGGCGCACACAGGGCAAGCCCGGACGTAGTTGGAGGCATCCTTCTGCAGACCCGGCCACCAGAAGGAGCGTTGGAGGAGATCCACTAGCCGAGATACCCCCGGGTGACAGGCGAGCTTGGAGGTGTGGACCCAATGAATGACCTCCCCCCGGACAGAAGATGGAACAAACAACCTTCCCTCCGGTCCGCCGCCAGGATCCGGTTCAGCCTCCTGCACCCTCCGGATCTTGTCCCTGATGGACCAGGAGATGGCACCTACCACACACGAACTGGGCAGGATGGGGTGGCCCGACTCCTCCGATGTCTCAGGGGCGAACAGCCTGGAGAGGGCATCAGGTAGGATGTTCTTAGAGCCGGGGCGATAGGTAATGGTGAAGCGGAACCGGGCAAAGAATAGAGACCAGCGCGCCTGGCGGGCATTCAGGCGTCTAGCAGATCGAAGATACTCCAAGTTCTTGTGGTCCGTCATCACCACGAATGGTAGCGCTGCCCCCTCCAGCCAGTGGCGCCACTCCTGCAGGGCGAGCTTGATGGCAAGAAGCTCCCTGTCCCCGACGTCATAATTCCGCTTGGCCGGAGACAGACGCCGTGAGAAGAAGGCGCAGGGTCGTTTGGTCCCGTCAGTGGGTGAACGCTGGGACAGCACCGCCCCCACCCCCGTGTCAGATGTGTCGACCTCAACCAAGCACTGCAGCGCGGGGTCGACCTGGGTCAGGACCCGGGAGGAGGAGAACTCCGTCTTCAGCGGCTGAAACGTCGCGGCGACCTCTTCAGTCCAGCGAAAGGCGTTCTTGGGTGACGTGAGACGGGGCAGCGGGGCAGCGATGGCACCAAAGTTGGGCACAAAACGGCGGTAGAAATTAGCGAACCTCAGGAATTGTTGGACCTGCTTCCTGGAGGTCGGCGTCGGCCAGTCCACCGCTGCTTTGACCTTAGCGGGGTTGGGCAGAACCTGATTATGTGAGATCACAAATCCTAGAAAGGAGGTGGTCTTGGCGTAAAACTCACATTTTTCTGCCTTCACATATAACCTGTTCTCCAGCAGCCGCTGTAAGACCCGTCTCACATGCACCTGGTGTTCTTCACGTGACCTGGAGAAGATGAGGATATCATCTAGGTACACGAATACAAAGAGACCCAGGAAATCACGCAGGACGTCATTTATTAGGTGCTGAAAGACAGCTGGGGCGTTGGTCAGACCAAAGGGCATTACGAAGTATTCAAAATGTCCACTTGGCGTTCTGAATGCAGTTTTCCACTCATCCCCCTCCCTGATCCGGACGAGATGGTAGGCGCTGTGGCGGTCCAATTTGGTAAACCAGGTCGCCCCCTGCAGGGAGTGGAAGGCAGTGTCCATCAGCGGCAGAGTGTACCGGTCCTTCTCAGTGATGTCATTCAACACTCGGAAGTCGATACAAGGGCGGAGGGACCCGTCCTTCTTTGATACGAAGAAGAAACCGGCTCTGAGCGGGGACGAGGAGGGGCGGATGATACCTGCGCTGAGAGACTCCTTTATATAACTGTCCATCGCCTCCCGCTCCGGCGCTGACAGACTATACAGGCAACCTGACGGCAGGGGAGCCCCTGGGCGGAGGTTGATGGCACAATCATAGGGCCGATGAGGAGGGAGAGACATCGCCCTGGATTTGCTGAAGACCAAGCCCAGATCGTGGAATTCCGAGGGCACCAAGGTGAGGTCCGGAGGCACAGCGTCCTTGATCGGGGGAGGAGCAGACGGGGCGCAGGCTGTGGATTGTAAACAGGTGCCCATACAGAATGCACTCCAGGCGGCGATCTTCCCGGTCTGCCAATCCAGGACCGGGTTGTGCAGGCGCAGCCAGGGGTACCCAAGGATAACAGGCGTCACAGAGGAGGACAAAACGTAGAAGGAGAGTTCCTCTCGGTGATTGCCCGAGATAATGACTGGGACGGACTGCGTGCGATGAGTCACTTGGCCAAGGGGAGCATGGGAGAGGGTGATAAGGCTCAGAGGAGCGGGCAGAGGTTGGCAGGGGATGCCCAATCGGGTTGCCAGGCTCTTTGAAATGAAGCTCTGCTCTGCTCCTGAGTCCACCAGTGCGTGTGTGAGATGCCCCGTGGCATTGTGACAAAATCGGATGGGCAAGGATAGGCTTGTGAGGGGATTTGACCGGTTAGAGCCCGCGAGGCCCCTTACAGTGACTCGCGGACCTCCCCGTTTGGCTTCTCCGGGCAATGCTCCACGGAATGTTGGCCTCCTCCGCAATACATGCAGAGACCCAACTTCCGGCGGCGCTGTTTCTCCGCTAGAGGGAGCTTTGACCGGGCCACCACCATCGCCTCCGACTCCTCGGAGGCCTCCGGTGGAGGTGTCGCCAGGGGGCGGTCTTGAGGCGTGCGGACGGAGCCTCCACGCGAGCGGCTGCTAAACTTCCGCTCGGTGGACCGTTCACGCAGCCTATTATCCAAACTAATGGTGGTGGAGATTAACTCCGCCAATGTCTCCGGAAGATCCCGACCAGCCAGTTCATCCCTCAGACCCGAGCTGAGGCTGCGGAGGAAGATGCCACAGAGAGCGGCTTCGCCCCAGCCCACCTCCTCCGCTGCAACCCGGAAGTTGATAGCATAGTCCGCTGCTGACTGGCTTCCCTGCTGGAGGGCGAGAAGCCGGTCAGTTAGGACGCTATCGCGCCGGGAATGATCAAAGACCTCTAAAAAGCTCTGCACGAACTGGCTGTAGGAGAGGCTCGCGTAGCTGGGCTTTGCCATTACGGCGTAAGCCCAGGTTAACGCTCGCCCCTCCAAGAGATTTCCAATATAGCCAATTCGGCTGTGGTCTGAGGGAAAGTCCCCGGGAACGCGCAAAAACACCGACTCACACTGCATTATAAACCCCCGCGCCCCTCCGAGCTTTCCGCTGAAGCGGGCGGGGGTCGGGATTGGTGTGAGGCGGGTTGGTGTCCCCGAGGTAGACTGACCGGGCATCGGAACGGCAGGAGCTGGCCCACCCTGGCGAGCCATGGGGAACGCCTGCTGGGGGTCCAGGCGGTCTAACCGGTGAGTGATGTTAACCAACTGGTTGAGTATCACCTGCTGTTGATGAGCTATTAAATCCACCCGAGCCTTGAGGGTGGAAAGACGGCGTGCGAGCCCGCTGTCTGCTGGGCTGCTTTGCTGGAGCCGTACTGACATAGTGTAGCACACAGGCCCAGGAAACACGCACGCAGGCTCAGGATAGATTTAACAGCTTTATTCAACAAGCAGGTGTGTGTGGATGGATGTATGCGGTATGGGAATGTGCTGGGGTGAACGCCGATGCGCAGGCAGCAGAGCAGCGCGTCGTACAGCCGGACAACCCTATGGAGACAAGAACAAAGGACAAGGGTAACGGGCACCACACCGAGACAGGGAATATAAGTGACGGTGTTGCTTACTTGCAGGGACAGGTGGCTGGCGTCGGCAGGCGATGAGCCCGGGAGACAGCGTCCTGCTGGGTCTGCGCAGAAGATGGAGATGCTATGGCGATGACGGGGGAAATCCGCCGCCAGGAGGGTCCACCTGTGCACAGGGGTGAGAACTTGGAAGACAAGGTAAGGAGTTCTTACGTGTCGTTGAATCTTTGCTGGTGATCTGGGGTAGAATCACGAGCTTAGGAAACGCTGATGAGAACAGACGGCTCCAGACTGCAGCAGAGGGCAGAGTGGGCTAAATAGCCCGCTGCTGACGAGACGCAGGTGTGCGTGCAGCTGAAGCCGCTGATGAGCGGCGGGTCGTGACACCCAGAAATTAAAATCAATAGAAATAAGATACAATATACATATTAATAGGGATAAAAAGAGAAAACAGTGAAGAAATAAAAGCCATTCAATGAGAGCTGAAAGCCTATCTGAACAAATGAGTTTTTAACTCCTTCTTAATGTTGAACTCTGGTCAATTTCCCTAAAAACGCCTAAAAATAACATGCCCAAAGTAAATCAAAAGCTGTTCTTCAACCCTTTGCAGCATCTTCATGGGGTTGGTCTCATTTAAAAGAAAACGCTCTGAATTTTTTGGCAAAACAGTCATAATCTCTCTAAGTGCTCCTGCCACTGAGTAACAATCATCTAAACATACTGAATTTGAAGAAAATAAAGTTCGCCTGGGTGTTTTTTTTAGATATAAATGCTTGCAAATAACATACAGCTGTGTGAAACTTGCTGGAAAACAACAGAAATGTAGAACCAAGTGTTTTCAACCTCAGGTCAAAATTTTGTAACAATATCACAAAAAATGAATATATTACACAGCTTTTTGCTCAGGTTGTAACAAGGCGTTCTTGAACTGTGCCAAACTGTGCCAAATAGCACAGTTTGGAAAGTTATGTTCCAGAGTTCATTATCTCAGCAGTTTGCACAGTAAAACCAAGGGGTAACAACCCAGACATACACAGCACAGTTCCTGTTGTTTTTTTTTTTTACAGGCAAAAATATCCTACAGTGTAAGAAAAATTATGCGAAAAATTAATACATTTCACTAAAGTATACACAAAAACAACCCTCTCCCCCCTCCACTTTTTCCAGAGTTCACTATCTCACCAGTTAACACAGATACAGGTCAACTGGACCCCTGACCAAGTGCGCACCCCAAGTGGACCACGGAATCCAATCTGTACATGTACAGGTACATTCTCCATCCAGTGATTTATAAATGCTGCCCCAGATGAAAACCAGTCTGTGGGACTATAATGTTCTGAATGAGGCTTTAGAAAATTATGAATCACTTTGTAAATCACTGGATTGAAAATGTACAGATTGAATACCGGTGTCCACCTGGGGTGCTCACAATAGTGTGCTCACATGGTCAGGGCTCCATTTCACCAGATCACGTTTACACAGTAAAACAAAGGCATAATAACCCAGACATACACAGCACAGTTCCTTTTTTTTAAAGGAAAAAATAGCCTACAAAGAAGATGGATGGAATTATTAAATTTTTCTGCAATATACACAGTAACAAATAACCCCCCCCACCCCACCCCACGACGCACACAAAAACGTTGCCATGCGGGACCCTTGTAATTACCGCGATTGGTCAAAAGTTATTTTTTATTACTAATTTTATCTATAAAGAATAATTTAGATTATAAGACTTACCTGTCCACAACCGCACTGTCGCTGGTATTGTCCACTGGCGTGTGACTATCGTCAGCTATTCCGTTGATCAATGGAAACCTCCATTGTTTACTGATCCATCGTCTAGTCACCGGACCCGGTCAAAGCCATCTAACGGTTTCATGCAGGCCCTTTTGGTTTATTTTGTGAACCATTTTTCAAAACAAGTAAAATAATGGCTAATCTTACCCTGACCCTTCTGCACAGTATCACAAAGGACTGCGCGTCACACAGCGGCGGAGTCAAAAGAGATTTTACGCACGAGAACGCATGGTATTTTACCGGAAATATAAACATTGAACTAGGCATGTAGGATGTCACTGAAATCAGAAATTGATTGGCTAAATGACACGTCCATCGTCAGATTACTCGGCTTCAATTGGCTCGTTGTATTCGCGGTCGTTGATGGGCAGATACTTCTTGCTAGGTTTACGATCATTGGTTATTCAAGGTTTAAAAACCCAAATCAAGGCTGTTGTTGGTCGAATGAGATGTCAATGTCATTCTAAACCAATCAAACACTCCTTTGGCTTTCTGTTTAGGGCTGTGTCTGTACTGGAAGACCGGAAATACAGCTTTTTTTTTCAGTGCGCACTAAGACGCACAGACATGACCGCCCGCAGAATCTCCCGAGTTCAACCGGTTAAGAGTCAACAGACTCAAGGCAGCGCAAGGACAGGGGAAGTGTGTTTCAAAGCCATGGTGCAGCAGCCTGGAAAGATTGATCTCCACGGGTTCTGAACTTGGTCCGAGGGACAACCAGGAGTCTCTGGTCTGAGGATCTTAGTGATCGTGTCGTGGCATAAGGAGTCAAGAGGGCTGAGATGTATGAAGGGGCTTGGCCATTAAGAGCTCTAAAAGTCAAAATTAAAATCTTAAAACGAAATCTAAAAGCAACTGGCAACCAATGAAGGGACGATAAAACTGGGGAAATGTGTTCCCTTTTCTTTGTCCAGGTTAAAAGCTGAGCTGCTGCATTTTGCACAGTCTGAAGGCGGACAACAGCAGTTTTATTAAAACACATAAAAAAGGCATTACATTAATCTAAGCGAGACGAGATAAAAGCATGAATGATCATTTCCAGTTCAGGTGTTGAGACCATAGGTCTAAGTTTTGCTATATTCCTCAGATGAAAAAAGCAATTTCTGACTAGTTGCCGACCATGGCAGCCCAGTGACATAGCATTGTCAAAAACAACACCCAGGTTAGGCAGGCTGGGCTGGACAGAAGAGCCTAGGTGACCTAAGTGTTGCATTATCAGAGGAATTTTACTGTCTGGAGCGATGATCAGTGTTTCTGTCTTATTAAGATTTAATTGTAGGACGTTATTGTTTAACCATTTGTTAATGGCAGACAGGCAAGAGATTAAGTTTGATAAAATGTTCAGCTCATTTTCTTTAAAAGAGCAGTAAAGCTGAATGTCGTCTGTGTAAAAATGGTAAGAAACACCCTTAAACTGACTAATAATCTGGCCAAGTGGGGTTAAATACAATAAAAACAGAGTAGGGCCCAGAACTGAGCCTTGAGGAACCCCACAGGAAAGTCCTTTAACCTCTGATATCTTCTCATTAAATAAAACACAAAACCCTCTTTCAGTTAAATAAGATGAGAACTATTTCAGAACTAATCCTGAAATACCAAACGTGTCCTTCATCCTATTTATCAGTATATTGTGGTCCACCGTGTCAAAAGCAGCGGTGAGATCCAACAACACCAGGACCGAGTACTGACCAGAATCTGCTGCCATCATGATGTCACTGGAGACTTTAATTAGTGCTGTCTCAGTGGAATGCATTTTGCGGAAACCAGACTGGAAGGTGTCTAAGATTTTATTTCTCTCTATGAATGTAATTAATTGCTCGGCTACTACTTTCTCAAGCAATCTGGATAAGAAGGGAAGCTTTGAAATTGGCCTGTAATTGTTCAGTTCTGTAGGATCTAAGTTTTGTTTCTTTAATTTGGATTCAACCACTGCTTGTTTAAAAGAACTGGGAACAGTGCCTGATAAAAGTGACCAATTAATGATTTTGACGATTAAAGGCCCTATAGAGTCAAATATTTTGAAAAGTAGTGATGTTGGAAGGATATCTAAAGGGCTTGAAGAGGGCTTCATAGAGGCCAGAAGACCATTTACATCCAGTAGCGTGACTGGAGTGAATGAGGACCACGTGTTAGAGGGGGCCTGATTGAGGCCAAGGTCCTCAGCAGATGGTGTAGTGCTTGCTCTAATATCATTCACCTTATTCACCATAAAATTTGCAGTCATCACATTCAGCATTAGAATAAGCAGAAACCATGGCTAAATCAGGTGAGACAATGGAATTAATGGTGTCAAACAAAAACTTGGGATTTCCCTTGTTTAAGGATATAAGCTGAGCAAAGTAGTTTGTTCTTGAATCCTTCATCATATCATTTAGTGAGGTTATGAGGTCTTTGAGGTGGAGTCTGTGCACCTCAAGCTTGGTGGCCTTCCACAAACGTTTCACCTTCCGACAACTTTTCCTAAGAATACAGATCTCTTCATTGACTGAGTAGGCCATTCTAGCAGCTTTATTTTCCTTCTCTGGAGCTAGTTGAGAGTTTCCTTGGCTGTGTGTTTGGGATCATTGTCTTGCTGAAATGTCCACCCTCATTTCATCTTCAGCATCTTGGCAGATGGCAACAGGTTCTTACCGAGGATGTCTCTGTACATTTGTCCATTCAGCTTTCCTTTAATTATATGAAGTCTGCCTGTACCATGTGCTGAAAAACACCCCAACACCATGATGCTTCCATCTCCAAACTTCACTGTTGGTATGGTATTTTTGCGCTGATGTGCAGTGCCATTTCTCCTCCAAACATGTTGTGTGTTGTGGCATCCACAAAGTTCAATTTTGGTCTCATCTGACCAGACTATATTCTCACAGTATTTTACTGGCTTGCCCAAATGTTGTGCAGCAAACTTTAATCAAGCTTCAACATGCTTTTTCTTCAGCAATGGAGTCTTGCGAGGTGAGCAGGCATAGAGCCCATGTCAGTTGACTGCATTACTTATTGTTTTATTTGAAACAGCAGTACCTGCTAACTCCAGGTCTTTCTGGAGCTCTCCACAAGGGTTTTTTGGCTCTTGGATACCTCTTCTGATAATTCTTTTGACTCCTCTGTCAGAAATCTTGCGAGGAGCTCCTGATTTTGGCTGGTTTATGGTAAAATGATGTTCTCTCTACTTCTGAATGATGTCTCCAGTAGTGCTCACTGGATCATTCAGCAATGTAGAAATGTCCCTGTAACCAATGACATCATTATGTTTTTCAACAATAAAGTTGTGAAGGTCTAGAGAGAGCTCTTTGCTTCTACTCATCATGAGTTCTTTGTGGTGTGACAATCTGATAATAGATGTTGTCGTAAATGTAATGTAATATAATGTACTTTATTTATATAGCCCTTTAAAACAACCCATAGGTGACCAAAGTGCTTTACAAAAAAAATTGAACAACACTAGAAACACACACAGCATAAAAACAGACTACATAAACAAATGGATAAGCATAAATACCTAAAAATAAAAATAAAAGCAAGATAAAAGAAGAAAAGAATAAGTGTCACCACTACTGGGTATTAAAAGCCATCCTGAATATATGTTTTAACCCGTAAGAACCCAGACTCCTATTCCTTCAAGGAAAATTATGGCACCATGGGTTCTTATGGGTTAAGTTCTGATTTAAAAAAGACCAGGTCAGAGATAAAACGCAAGTCAGGTGGGAGATTATTCCAGAGCCTGGGGGCAACAACAGAAAAGGCTTGGTCACCCCAGTGTTTATACCTTGACCTGGAAACATTCAGCAAAAGCTGACTGGATGACCTCAAAGCTCTGCCTTGGTCATGGACAGTTAAAATCTCAGATAAATAAACCACAGCAAGGCCATTAAGAGCATTAAAAAAAGAGTAATTCTAAAATGGACTGGAAGCCAATAGAGCGAAAAAAGAATAGGTGTGATGTGCTCTTGTCTAGTTGTGTTCATTAAAAGATGGGCTGCTGCATTTTGCACAAGTTGAAGGCAGCTGAGAGAGGACTGGGAGACGCCACCATAAAGTGCATTGCAGTAATCAAATCTAGAAGTGATTAAAGCATGGATGGCTATCTCAAGATCATAACAGCTCAGGAAAGGTTTGGCTTTGGATAACAGACAGCTATCAATCAGGACTTAACCAGCTGAAATTAATGTGCAGTAATGGGAAATGGAATGGCTTCCTAAATTCTGATGGATTTCAGCTGGTTTCTTGGCTTTCTATGCCTTGTTGCACCTTTTCTTCATGTGTTCAATACTTATTCCCTGTGTCATTCCACTTAATTAAATATAACTTGTTTTGTGCAATGATTTCTTTGTATGTATGGATTACTTGGATTGTTACTGATATCTGGTGAAAATCTCAGGTCAATAGCCATGTTTACATGGACACAAGTAACCGGATTAAAAGCCTGATCGGAATAAAAATGCTTCATGTAAACACACCAATCTGAATATTCTGACCCAATCACACTCATTCGGATCAAAATTTCCTGAGACCATTGGTTTATGCAAATTGTTAATCCAACTGGCGCGCATATAAACACTTATTCTGTTGGGTAGAAGATGTGTTTACTGCGCATGTCTGTACGTCAGCTACACGTCGACGTGACATATTTCCGCCTTTACAGCAGCTAGCGGAAGGCATGGCGGGAGTAAAACAAATCTGGTCTGTATTGTCCTGCTGTCTTCCTCTGTTCATCATATGCAGAAGTATGTACTGCTGGGCTTGTAGCTTCATTACAGAGACCAGCAGAAGCAAAAGTACAGTCTGAATAACACAACACAGGTCCATTTCAAAAAGAGAAAGACACAAAGCAGGGTTTGTTTACATCAGAAGTTGCTTCTTCTTCTACTATTTCTGGAATGTCAGATAATTGTGCACATGTCAAAATGATTTAGTCCGTTCAAACGTGTGACACATGGAAATGCACATCCTAATCGGATCAACTTTTTCAGGATCCATGTAAACAGTAAAGTTCTGATCTGAATTGTAATCAGATTGAAGAAATTTTGCACATGTAACAGTGGCTAGTGTCTCCATCAGAAAAATGTTTAATGAGAAAAATGTTGACGTGTTCAATACTTATTTTCCCCACTGTACACACACACACACACACACACACACACACATAAAGATAAGATAAGATATATGTTCAACGGACAGTCTTTTGAACAACATGCGCTACAGTCCACAATCAAACTTCTCGTTTTATTGTTCAAATCAGTTTGCTGGAATAACGCTGTCATACTATGTGGACATTTGCAGCATATGGCAGCGCGGTGGCGGAGTGGTTAGCACTGCGGCAGCACAGCAACTCACCCTTGGCCGGGGGATCCTGGGTTCAATCCCAGCCCCCGACCAACAGTGATCTGTGTGGAGTTTGCATGTTCTCCCCGTGTCTGCGTGGGTTTACTCCGGGATTTCTCCGGTTTCCTCCCACGTGCCAAAAACATGCAAGTTAGGTTAATTGGCATCAAACTGGGGATTCTAAATTGTCCTTAGGTATGACTGTGAGAGTGAATGGTTGTCTGTCTCTCTGTGTTGGCCCTGCGACGGACTGGTGATCTGTCCAGGGTGTACCCTGCCTCTCGCCCAAAGATGCTGGGATAGGCTCCAGCCCCCCCGTGACCCGAAAAGGATTAAGTGGAAGAAGATGAATGAATGAATGAATTACTTTTAGATATGTATGTGTATGTATATGTGTGTATAGCCCTGGCTTGGCTTCTTGCGTGTATGTGCTATGTATCTTCAAGCAGTGTTTTGGCATGACTGTACTAAAAACAATGTGATCATATGATGTTCAGGGATGTGGGAGGATGGAGAATCATCTATGGAAAGTCGTGGACCAGCTGACTCCAGTGAACGTGTGCATTAAGGGGTTGAGACCGAGTCAAGAACAAGACCATAATAGGCAGAGGCAGAGACCAAGACTACCGTGTGTGTACATCTTGGTCTGGACTTGGTGAGGTCCTCACTACTCAGATACATGATCTGTAAGAGTGACATAAAATTTTCTTCCTCTGATATGTTTTAAACCAATTTAACATGAAGCCAGAAAGACCAAAAAGCTTCTCAAGATGGTAAAGGTGATGATGGTCAATCATATTAAACATGCCACTTTGGACCAGAACTGACAACTTACTGCATTAAAGTCCAATTTGAGAGAAGTGATTATTCTATTCAGAGAGGTTTCAGTGTTGTGATACCACCTAAAGCTTGATTAAAAATTCCCCAGGATATTGTTGTCATTAAGGAAGGCGTTCATTTGGATTGAACCTACTTTTTATGGTAGGGTTAGGCCCAAAATCAAAAAAAATTATTGACATGTGCACTTATGGCTTTATACAGTGTAGTGTTAGTGTTTGGGTGCACTGAATAGGTGCAGGTGTCAAAGGTGACTTCCTGTAATGGTTCCCGGGCACTGATCTCTAAAAAAAACAAACAACCTGGATACAGCATGGACCGGTAGAAGGTGACGCCACCAGGCGGTCATCTTACCACACCCAACATTACCGTTTATTATGACATTAGCATTCAATCAGAATGCTAATGTCCAGAATTCAAAGCAGAGATGGCTAAACTGTCATCTCTGCTGGAGTCCAAGTCCCACCCTATGCAGGACATACTGAAGGTACTGAGGAGCTCATTTAGCAGTAGACTACATCATCCTAGGTGCACGACTGAGAGGTTTCGCAGGTCCTTCCTACCTACGGCTGTCAGACTGTATAACCTAAGCAGGGCTGCTCGCAGAGATAGCAAAAAACGTGACAACCTAATAGTATTGAATGCAAAAGACATAACAGACTTACACAAATGGTCCCCTCCAGTATACAACTAGGACAATATCAGTCGCTATGGGGGGTGACAATATGTATGGGTACATATTCATACCATGTAGGGTAACTAAATAGACGGTTATGCTGTTTATTCCATCTAGCTACAATGCTCCGCACTGTGTATATATATTTATACAGTATATTTATGTGTACATATGTATATTCACTGCTCTTATTTTCTTATCTTCTAAATTATTGCTCTGAGTGTTGCTATCCCTGTGCTGTTGCAATCCCGGAATTTCCCCATTGTGGGACTAATAAAGGCTTATCTTATCTTAATCAAGTCTTGATTACATCATTTTACACTATGGGAAAAAATTTCCAGGTGTGCGCATCCAATTGTAAGAACATCAATAAAAAGGGATGTGGGAGGTCATTTCACCTGTAGGTGCTTTTTGAGAGGTTCTGTTGAACGTCAAGTGGTGTCAATTTCAATTCAATCCTTTCATAATTGTGGTTTGAGCATGCTGACAATAAAGTCGGAATGTCACTTAAATAAAATGAGACTGCATTGTAAATTCATATTGTGAACATGTTCAAAATGTACCCTCCATTGTATTTATTGTTATCATATTAGTAAGCTATGCATATGGAACATTATGAACACAAGTTTTAATGAGAATATGTCCTGATTTTAAGTTGATCTTATACTTTTTGTTGTGTCCAGCTGCAGAAAGCTGCCTGATCAGAAAGGCAGTCTGATTATGTTGTGTTCAGTGCATAATATGCAGATATGATTTACTTCCCTCATTGTGTTGTAGATGCTTAATAATGTATGTGAAGTTACACAGATAAACCAGCAGACTGGTTTCCGCTGAACGTTACCAGAACTGTCCAGTATTGTACTGTATGACTATTGTAACACCCACTAACACCTACTCACTTTAGGTGTAGTACCCTTTTTGGTTCTACCTGGGCAAAAGGGATATTTGGGCCAGGTCAGGAGGCCCTAGATTCGTAGGAGCCTGGAGGGCGTAACAACAGATAACACTTACACACGGTGCATGAACTTGCAACTATATATATTTCAAAAATATGTACATATAAACAACCACAGCATCTGTAACAATAATTAAAAAAAAAAAAAAAATACTCCAAATATATTTATAATATATACAGTTCTCTAGTGTCCGTTCCAGGTGACTAGTGGAATCACCTCTAGCAGTTCATAGAGTTCGGGCTTCGGCTCGCCATCCAGATCCGGAGAATCCACTTCTGGTCCAACCAGTCCAAACAAAAAAACCCTGACCTATAGGATAGGTCTGAACACAAAATATAAGCTATTGCTCTATAACTTTTTACAAAATATTTCCAGGTTGTACAACAAATATTTTTTTAAACACCTTTAAATCACCGGTTCAACATTCACCATTAAACACATTCAATGGCAAGGGAGTTGGGACCCCCCGCCAACCGCTACAGCTCAGAAACTGACTTTTTCTGATGAAAAACTAGCCGAAAATTAGCATTGGCGGTTAGCCTAGCGATTAGCATTCCCATACAGAATAATGGCACTTACCAAGCTAAGTGACATGTGCGTCAATGGGATTCCCGCGCTCAACGGCGTCGACAGCCTTTGGATCCCAATCTTAAAATTTAATAAACAGGCATTAGAATTTGCTAGTACAGCAATGTCTCATTGCGGGTATTAATTTAGGCTTACCAATCTCAAATTTTATCCAGGCAAAGGCTGCTATTAGCACATCAGCGTCTCCATCTCAGCGAGTGATCGTCTCTCTCGGTCGTGTCTCGGCAGTGTCTAAGAGCGTTCTGCGGATTAGGCACAGACCGAGGGAGAGAGTGCGTGACCCCGTTGGCTGGCGGGACCCCGTTGGCTGTTGCTGCCAAACTAACAACGCAGCCATTGGTTGCTTAAAATGCCAAATAAAAACATCTGGGAACTTTATCAGAACTTTCTAGAAAATGTTCCCAACTATTTATGAACATATTTTATGAACTTATATTGTAGTTATACAGTTAGGCCCCGAAATATTTGGACAGTAACACAATCTTCATGATTTGGGCTCTGCATGCCACCACATTGGATTTGAAATGAAACAACTACAACGGAATTGAAGTGCAGACTTTAAGGTTTAATTCAAGGGGTTGAACAAAAATATATGATTAAACATGTAGGAATTGTAGCTATTTTTATACAAACGCTCCTCATTTCAGGGGCTCAAAAGTAATTGGACAAATAAACATAACCCTAAGTAAAATGTTACTTTTCAATATTTTGTTGAGAATCCTTTGCAGGCAATGACTGCCTGAAGTCTGGAACCCATGGACATCACCAAACGCTGGGTTTCCTCCTTTGTGATGCTTTGCCAGGCCTTTACTGCAGCTGTCTTCAGTTGTTGCTTGTTTGTGGGTCTTTCTGCCTTAAGTTTTGTCTTGAGCAAGTGAAATGCATGCTCGATTGGGTTGAGATCTGGTGATTGACTCGGCCATTGCAGAATATTCCACTTTGTTGCTTTAAAAAACTCCTGGGTTGCTTTTGCAGTATGTTTTGGATCATTGGTGAAGCGCCGTCCAATCAACTTTGCTGCATTTGGCTGAATCTGAGCAGAAAGTATATCCCTATACACTTCAGAATTCATCCGGCTGCTTCTGTCTTTTGTCACATCATCAATAAACACAAGTGACCCAGTGCCACTGGAAGTCATGCATGCCCATGCCATCACACTTCCTCCACCATGTTTTACAGAAGATGTAGTGCTTTGGATCATGAGCTGTTTCAATTCTTCTCCAAACTTTCTTCTTCCCATCATTCTGGTACAGGTTGATCTTAGTCTCATCTGTCCAAAGAATGCTGTTCCAGAACTGGGCTGGCTTCTTCAGGTGTTTTTTGGCAAAGTCAATTCTGGCCTTTCTATTTTTGAGGCTGATTAATGGTTTGCACCTTGTGGTGAATCCTTTATATTTACTCTCATGAAGTCTTCTCTTTATGGTAGACTTAGATACTGATACACCTACTTCCTGGAGAGTGTTCTTCACTTGAGTGGATGTTGTGAAGGAGTTGTTCTTCACCATGGAAAGGATTCTGTGATCATCCACCACTGTTGTCTTCCATGGACGTCCAGGCCTTTTTGAGTTCCCAAGCTCACCAGTGCACTCTTTTTTTCTCAGAATGTACCAAACTGTTGATTTGGCCACTCCTAACATTTCTGCTATCTCTCTGATGGATTTCTTCTTTTTTTTTCAGCCTCAGGATGGTCTGTTTCACCTCCATTGAGAGCTCCTTTGACCGCATGTTGTGTGTTCACAGCAACAGCTTCCAAATGCAAACGCCACACCTGGAATCAACTCCAGACCTTTTAACTGCTTAATTGATGACAGGTTAACGAGGGAAGAGCCCATGCAGCCTTATTATTTATTTTTTTTTTTTTTGCAGCCTTCTGAGTCAATTGTCCAATTACTTTTGGTCCCTTGAAAAAGAGGCGGCTACGTATTAAAGAGCTGTAATTCCTAAACCCTTGCTCCAATTTGGATGTGAATACTCTCAAATTACAGCTGAGAGTCTACACTTTAAGCCCACAGTAATTAAATAATTGTATCCTGAATATGTTTTTGTAAACAGCTAAAATAACAAAATTTGTGTCACTGTCCAAATATTTTTGGGCCTAACTGTATACCCATCTTCAAAGTATCCATTTCCATTGTAAAATGAGTGTCCCCCTCTTCCTCTTAAAGTGGTATCGACACTCATAATTCCATCACGTTTTTAACACTGGGTTACACTATGCTGAATGAATAAACATCACAATAAAAAAGCATATGAACTGAAAATTGTTATGACCCGAGCGCCGGTTCTAATTGCGCTCGGGCTAAGTTATGTCTCGCTGCCGGCCTTGACAGCTGCGGGCTGTATTCTGGCCTCACCGGGCTCTTATTGTGAAAGTGCTCGGTGGGGCTTCCGCCTGTCAATGGCCGGTCAGCTGATTGTCATTACCGTCGTTAGTGCTTCGCCCATTTAAGCCCAGCACTGGCGACGGTAGGACGCAGGATTGTCAGTCTATTCTGGTCTACGTTACGTCTGTGTGACTTCATCCTGCCAAGCCCTGGGTCTGCGCCTCGTCATTCCTGTGAGTGCCGCAGACCTTCATGTCAGGTCTGTTATCTTGTTATGTCACAGTTAGCTCGTAGCGGCTGGGTTAGCCCTACGAGCCCAAGCCTCTGTCATGTGTTTGTTCGCCCTTATGGGTTCACAGTTATGTCTTGTCACGTCAGGAAATAAATTAACATCTTGCCAAACTCCCTGGTGAACTCTGTGGCGTCTCTTGGTGATCCGCGAGGATCACCACATGACAGTATAATCCTGCCAGGTCGTCCTAACAGGGGCGCCGCATTGAGACGCCGTTTCACCGGGAGTTTGTGCCTTCTTTGGACTGTTGTTTCTTCTCGCTCGGGTGTCAACATCTGGGAGAATGCCGTCATCCAGGGGCCGCGGTTGGCGCCTGGACCAGGAGGTAGCGAGCGCGCTGGAACACGCCGATGGGGTGCTCCTCGCCGCTACATTTGACGACACCTCCAGTTATATGCATTGGCATCTGGGCGTCGCTGAGGAATACCTGGACAGCCTTCCCCTTGACTACGACGATCATCCGGAGGTGATATCGAGGTGGGAGGAACTCGCCGTTCAGCGCAAGGTTCTTTGTGGGCTGGAGGAGGAAGAGAGCGGGAAGCAGAGGAGGAGGCATCCTCGCTCCCCGCGTTGGTGTTCCGTTCCCGTCCCGGAGCAGGTCCAGGAGTTCGCGCCGTCTGGGGGCCGACGAGGACGTCGGCGTAGCGGCACGGGCAATCCTCAGCGGAATCCCCGGCTGGACTCGCTGCCGGCGTATCCCGTCAGCGAATCCTCGAGAGCGGCCCCACCTCGTTGTCCTAGGGGGCCCTCTGTCACCATCCAGCGGGGAGAAGGAGGAACGACGTCCCCCATAGCAGGAACCATCTCTGCCCCTGGAGGAAGGCAAGTGATCGTTTGTTTGTCACATCTTAAGAGTGATCTGCCTTGTCTGACTCCTGGGGGCGGAGTTCGGGGTTCGCAGCCCCCCGAGCTCCCTCCACCTGCTGTGGATAAAATTATTAAACCTACTGCCTCTGTGTTCTCCCCCATGGAGCAGTCCGCGACGCCAGGCCAGCATCGCCGGACGAAGAGGGCCCCTGCAGTGCTGGATAGCCTGCATCCGGCCCTGCAGTCACGTCGTGGAAGGAGGAGAGGAGCGGACTGCGGCCCGGAGCCTGAGCCGACGAGGAAGCGTCCCCGGGTCTCCTCACCGGAGCGGTCCGAGTCAGTGGGTCGAGGGTTCCCTGCCTCCACGCCATACGGGTCGTCGGCGTGGACAACAGCGTGGGAGGAACCTGAGGCTGCAGATGTCATCGTGCCAGCTGCGGAGCCCGACGCAGCTGAGTCCAAGTCAGCTGACGAGAGTCGCCCTGAACCCGGATCGTCGGAGTCCTGGGTGGCAACGGAACCCGAGTGCAGGCAAGTGCTCCCCCTTATGTCTCTGTCCTATTTTGTTGAGCATTTTTGCCTGCCTCTCGGGGAGACGAGTGAGGAGCAGCCGTCTGCTGCGCCCGAGCTCGTCTTGCTGGGTTCCGTTGCTACCGGTGATGCTGATCCCGGTTTTCCTGTCCCCGAGCTTTCTTTTAGTGTCGTCGTCGGGGAACGGGTCTGAGTCACCGAGGTGGAGGTCCCAGGTTCGGGGATGGAGTTCGTCAGCGGAGCTGCACCGGAGGCCCAATCGGGTCCCACCGCAGGGGCGGGTTCGGCCCAATCGGGGTCCGACGTGGGTTCGTCGGAGGCCCAATCGGGGTACACCGCGGGTGCGGCTCTGGCCCAATATGGGCCCAACGTGGGTGCAGCTGGGACCCAATCTGGGTCCAGCGGTGATGCAGTGCGAGCGTGGCCCATAGGCGGAGGAGGAGCTGCAGACCCTTCTTCGCGGATGCGGATTCTTGGCTCGCCCTGCTCATCGTTTCCCTGTGAGTCACCGCCCCTATTCATCATCGCCGGGGGCCATGGGGGTCCCTGTTCGCTCGCCCCGGTTCTCCCGAGTTTTGTTCTCGTCTGGGAGGCTGCTGCGGGTTGTTGATGCCCTGGACTGGTGGCTTAGGGACACGGGTCGGCCGCCGGAGGGACTGTTTCGCCGGTTCGGCGCCTCGGTTCGGCCACCCGACCTGTTATGTGTGCTACGGGGTGACCTGGTTCGGCCACCAGAGGACTTGTTTCTGGGGGCCTGGGACTGGAGTAGGCCACCTGATCATGTACTGTGTTTGTGGGACTATCAGGGGGCCCATACGGTACCTAGTCATGTCAAGTACGTTTAGCAATTTTTTTTTTTGTTTCACGTAGTCAAGTCAAAGCAATTTTAGATTGCCTCATGTTTCTTCTTTTTTGAAGGCCACAGTCTAGTTATAGTCAAGTTAAAGCAATTTTAGATTGCCTCATGTTTCTTTTTTTTGAAAGCCATAGTTTAGTTATAGTTAGGTCAAGTCAGAGCAATTTTAGATTGCTCAATGTGTGTTTGCTGGTATTTCTTGTTTTGTTTGTGCTTAGGTTGCCTCATGTGTTTTTGCAGGTCACAGTCTAGCCTTTGTAAGGTTATGTTAAGCATTTTTTTTTAGATTGCTTCATGTGCGTTTGCAGTAGCCCTGCTGGTTTACGTTTAGTCTGGGTAGAGCGTGTAGTGCTCTGGTTTTTTTGTTTTGTTTCATGTATAGTTTGGTTGAGCAAGTAATGCTCTATTTTTGTTTCATAGTCTGGTATGAGCGGGTAATGCTCTGTTTTTTGTTTCATTGTCTGGTATGAGCGGGTAATGCTCTGTTTTTGTTTTTTCATGTTAGGTCTGGTATGAGCAGGTAATGCTCTGTTTTTGTTTTTTTTTTCATGTTAGGTCTGGTATGAGCAGGTAATGTTCCTGTATTTAGTTTATCTGAACCTGTAGTTCTGGGTTTTGTTTTCCTTTGTGCATTTTTTCATGTTTGGTCTTGTCATTGTATGTTTTTTTAGTCTTGTTCATGGGTTGGTTTCTCTTCCTCCGCACCTGTTCCCCAACCTCCCACCCTGGGGGGGGGGGGCGGGGGGGCAGGGTGGTTCCTTGGGGCGTTCGGAGTCCGCCCGTGGAGGGAGGGTACTGTTATGACCCGAGCGCCGGTTCTGATTGTGCTCGGGCTAAGTTATGTCTCGCTGCCGGCCTTGACAGCTGCGGGCTGTATTCTGGCCTCACCGGGCTCTTATTGTGAAAGTGCTCGGTGGGGCTTCCGCCTGTCAATGGCCGGTCAGCTGATTGTCATTACCGTCGTTAGTGCTTCGCCCATTTAAGCCCAGCACTGGCGACGGTAGGACGCAGGATTATCAGTCTATTCTGGTCTACGTTACGTCTGAGTGGCTTCATCCTGCCAAGCCCTGGGTCTGCGCCTCGTCATTCCTGTGAGTGCCGCAGACCTTCATGTCAGGTCTGTTATCTTGTTATGTCACAGTTAGCTCGTAGCGGCTGGGTTAGCCCTAGGAGCCCAAGCCTCTGTCGTGTGTTTGTTCGCCCTTATGGGTTCACAGTTATGTCTTGTCACGTCAGGAAATAAATTAACATCTTGCCAAACTCCCTGGTGAACTCTGTGGCGTCTCTTGGTGATCCGCGAGGATCACCACATGACAAAAATATTCTTTTTAACCATACTTCAGTGTAATGTCGTTGTTTGCGAAGGGTGCTGAAAGGTTTATAGGCTGTCTAAGAAGGAGTTATGCTACAGCAACAAAACTAGTCATGCATTAAATTCACCCTTTTCTGATACTAACTGCATTGTTTCTTTTCAGATACACTCACACTGGACAGTAATCCAGGACTTTGAAATGGAGACCTAGAGCCACTTTGTGAAGCTGAATTAAATTTGACATCGTGGTATTATCAAATATCTCCAGAAAAAGGGGTTAGCCCCAAGGACATTCATGCCAACATGGTTGCTACACTAGGGGATGATGCTCCAGCTTTATCAACTGTGCAAAAGTAGGCAGCTGAATTCAAGAGGGATAGGGATAGCCTTGAAGATGACCCAAGGTCTGGTTGTCCTGCTACAGCCACCACACAAGAAAACATTGACTGGGTTCACCACATGGTGATGGATGACAGACGTTTAACTGGAATCGGTTAGCTAATACTGTAGGCATCTCCCGTGAACGAGTAGAGAACATTCTGCACAACGAACTTGGCATGTCAAAGGTTTCCACTAGGTTGGTGCCACGGCTTTTGAGACCTGATCAAAAGCACACCAGGCTGGTCATGTCACAGGCAAACCTGACACTTTTTGAGCCAGATCCAGCTGGTTTCCCTGAACGTTTCCTCACCCAGGATGAGTGTTGGGTCCACCACTTTGAGCCAGAGACCAAACAACAGTCTAAGCAGTAGAAACACACCTCCCCCTCCAAAAAAGGCCAAGATGGTGTCATCAGCAGTAAAGGTGATGGCCTCCATCTTCTGGGATGCAAAGGGCATTGTCACAAGCCTAGCTCACTGGCTGTGACAAAGGAGGGAGACCACACGGAGGTACCAATTTAGACATTCATTCATTCATTCATTCATCTTCTTCCGCTTAATCCTTTTTGGGTCGCGGGGGGCTGGAGCCTATCCCAGTATCTTTGGGCGAGAGGCAGGGTACACCCTGGACAGATCGCCAGTCCATCGCAGGGCCAACACAGAGAGACAGACAACCATTCACTCTCACAGTCATACCTAAGAACAATTTAGAATCCCCAGTTTTGATGCCAATTAACCTAACTTGCATGTTTTTGGCATGTGGGAGGAAACCGGAGAAATCCCGGAGTAAACCCAAGCAGACACGGGGAGAACATGCAAACTCCGCACAGATCACTGTTGGTCGGGGGCTGGGATCGAACCCAGGATCCCCCGGCCAAGGGTGAGTTACTGTGCTGCCGCAGTGCTAACCACTGCGCCACCGTGCCGCCAATTTAGACAATAATTTATTATTTAAAAACAAACAAAATAGAAAAATGTCTGTAAGAATCAGTTGTGTGTGCATGAGTATGGGATGCATGAAACAAACAAAAGTAACAGACAGTCACTAGCCCATCCAGTGACTACACACCTCTGTCAGGACTGCAATCAGTGGCCAACCCAGAACCAGAGAACCCACAGGCTGAAAACAACAAATTGGGCCGCCAGCACAGCTCCAACCAAGCGTCAGACAACAGAACCAGACAGCAGGCAGAGCAAAGCACCAGGAAGGCAACCAGCCTCCACCGGGAGCAGAAACTACTGAAAGGTGTGCAGAGAAAGTTTTTATAGCCGTCTCTCAGCCAGGGGCGGTCCCTCACAGCTCCACCTACAGCATAGGGAAAAAGCACAGAGAGAGGTCCAACTCCAGAAAGGAGCGGGCCGTAACGCCCCCACACACAAAAAAAGGGCTTCCCTATTAGGAAAGCCTACACAAAATGACCTACAAACAGCTTACAACAATTCATTGTTTAATAATAAATATTCCCATGTAGAAGATGTGCTCAAATGATGAGGCTGAGTTTAGTCGTAAACCAGCTTTATTGACAGAACACAGCTTCTAGCATTCTCAAAGCAGGAAAGAGAAAGAATCATATCTCATCATCCTTTTATATGTTTCCAGCATCAGAATTCAAGTCACATGTTGTTTTCAGTAAACATACAGTCACAAAGCATCCCTTTGAATCTTCACCATTGTCTCTCATTTCCTGATGAACCGGAAATCTCTCCGGGGCATCTTCTGTGGGACAAAAAGACAAATCTCGCACCTCCTCGTTATCTTCTGCAGATTCGAGTCCTTTGTCCTTGCAGACGTGACACCCTCAATACACATGCAGTCCTGTCTCTGTGGAAACGTGAGCCCACAATGTGTGTCGCCCACACTACCCCCCCCCCCAAACGTCTAGTAAGGCAAAACCTGCATGGCATAAAAAAAGAAAAACACAAAACACTCCATACATCACTAATCAATCCACCAACTGCCTAGGTTTTAACTTTCTGCCGAATCTGCTGCAACCTGGCTTGGCTGCACCTGCAACATCTCTCTGCACCTGTGGATTAAAGCTGTTAGCACCTTTCTGTGAAGATTTTGGAGAATGTCCTCTCGGTGGCCTGCCACGGCGGGGGGGCCTCGCGAGCTGCACTTCCTCATCAGCCAAAACAAAGGCGGGTTTGAGCCTGTTTATGCAAATCAACTCCCTTCTGCCCCCTAAATCTAGCAGAAAATGCTTCTGCCCGGTCTCCAGCACTCGGAACGGTCCGTCATAAAACGGCCGCAAACTTGGACGCTGAGCATCATGTTTAACAAAAACAAACTCTGCATTTTTTAAAGCCTTTGGCACAAAAATGTGTGGTAAACTGTGATGGACCGGGCCAGGGAGCGTGTTTGCTCCCGAGTCGCTCTGCCACGGCTGAGCAGGGGGGCCATTTGGTGCGGGATTATCGGGGAGAAATTCCCCCGGCAAACGGAGAGGTTGTGCAAAAACTAATTCAGCCGGGGAAGCATGCAAATCCTCCTTAGGTGCAGAACGCAACCCCAATAAAACCCATGGAAGTTTGTCCACCCAATTTGTATCCGTCAGCGACGCTCTGAGGGCTGCTTTTAATGACCTGTGAAAGCGTTCGCATAAACCATTAGCCTGGGGGTTATACGCGGTAGTGCGATGAATCTTCACCCCCAAGCTGCGGGCCATCGATGACCATAGTTCGGAAATAAATTGGGGACCCCTGTCGGACGTTATGTCCGACGGTACACCGAAACGCGCAACCCACGCTGCTAAAAATGCTCGCGCAACTTCTTCCGCTGTGGTTGATGTCAGAGGAATCGCCTCTGGCCAGCGCGTGGTGCGATCCACCATCGTCAAAAGATGTGTGTGCCCGTGTGATAATGGGAGCGGGCCCACCAAGTCAACATGCACGTGATCAAAACGCTTAGCGGGGATGTGAAAAGGTTCCAACGGGGCCTTAGTGTGTCTGTGTATTTTGGCTCGCTGACACGCTACGCAGGCTGCCGCCCATTCCTTGACCTGTTTGCGCAACCCGGGCCAAACAAATTTCTCCCCCACCAACTTAATCTATGCGCGCACCCCCGGGTACGCGAGAGAATGGACCGAGTCAAAAACGCGGCGATGCCACACGGCTGGCACCATGGGGCGGGGCCGTCCCGTGGAGACATCGCAGATTAGTGGGGGCATACCACTTTGTTGCTCCCTGTGCTCCAGCCTTAACCCTGTTGGTCCAGACTGGAACGCGCGCACGTCCGCGTCGTTAACCTGCTCCGCAGCCATGGCTGCATAATCTAACCCAACACAGACCGGGGCTGTGCGCGCTCCCACGTCGCTGCCCGGGCCCGCCGCCACGGCTACAGAGTCTGCCCCTATGGGGCTTGGTGGTGCTACCGCCCGCGAGAGGCAGTCTGCCACAACATTGTGTTTACCCGCGACATGCTGAATATCAGTAGTGAACTCCGATATTGCAGCTAGTTGCCTTTGTTGCCGGCCTGACCAGGGTTCTGAAATTTTGGCCATCGCAAACGTTAGCGGTTTATGATCCACAAACGCGGTGAAACGTCGCCCCTCTAACCAGAACTGAAAATGACGGATGGCCAAGTGTAGGGCCAAAAGCTCCCTGTCAAACGCACTGTATTTACGCTCACTATCGCGCAAAGTCCTGCTGAAAAACGCGAGGGGTTGCCAGGTACCTGCCACAAACTGTTCAACTATCGCCCCCACCGCTACATCGGAAGCGTCAGTGGTGAGCGCCATGCGGGCCGTTGGAACTGGGTGCGCTAACAAAACTGCGTTTGCCAGGGCTGATTTGACCTGGGCAAAAGCGCGCTCCTGCTCCGGAGAGCATTCAACTTTATTTGCGGGCTTTTGTTTTTTTAACGCGGTGTACAATGGCTGCATGAGCCGTGCTGCGCTTGGGAGGAACCGGTTGTAAAAATTAACCATCCCTAGAAACTCCTGAAGCGCCTTGACTGTTTGAGGTTGCGGAAAATCCGTTATGGCACGCACTTTATTTGGAAGAGGAACCGCTCCTTCTGCTGACACGCGATGTCCCAAAAAATCAATCTGCGCCACCCCAAACTGGCACTTCGCTGGGTTAACTATCAACCTGTGCTCTGCCAGCCTCCGAAAAACTGCTGTGAGGTGTTTTTCGTGCTCGCCCTCGGACGCGCTGGCTACCAAAATATCGTCCAAATAAACGAACACGAAAGGAAGGTCGTGTAAAACTGCATCCATCATGCGTTGGAAAGTCTGCGCGGCCCCCTCGAGGCCAAAAGGCATGCGCAAAAACTCAAAAAGGCTGAAAGGAGTTATGACTGCTGTTTTGGGTACATCTTGCGCGCGCACTGGAACCTGGTGGTAACTGCGCACCAAGTCTATTTTAGAAAAAATGCGCGCCCCCACCAAATGAACAGAAAAATCCTGAATGTGCGGAATCGGGTAGCGGTCATGAGCTGAAACGTTGTTCAACCTGCGGAAATCACCGCAAGGTCGCCATGAGCCGTCAGCCTTTGGGACCATGTGTAACGGCGAAGCCCAAGAGCTCTTGGAGCGTCTAACAATGCTCAGTTTTTCCAGATTAGTGAACTCCTCGCGCGCGATGGCCAGTTTAGCTGGGTCCAAGCGCCGAGCTTTTGCAAAAACGGGAGGGCCGGTGGTTGTTATGAAATGCTCCACCCCATGTTTAGCCACCATTGCCGAAAACGTGGGGACTGTGAGTGCTGGGAACTGAGCAAGCAATGTGTGAAACTTACCACCCGCAGCTGAGACGCTGGCATGTGCAGTCGGCGGGGCCACCCAAGCTGTGCAGGGAATAGAATGAAAGGACAGTGCATTAATCAGACGTCTATTAGCAAGGTCAACCAATAAACCATGTGAGCACAAAAAATCAGCCCCTAACATGTTGAAACTGACTGCTGCTACAATAAATGTCCACTCAAATGAACGGCCCTGTAAGGACAGAAGCATGGTCCTCTCACCGAACGTTTTAATCGTGGAGCCGTTCGCTGCTGACACTGACACCCAGGGAGCTTTAGAAGGCATCAGCAGTTCCGCGTAGGTGGGTGTGACGAAACTCAGCTGAGAGCCCGTGTCCACGAGGAACTGTTTCCCCGAGCGTGCATCCGTCAGGTAAAGCAGCCTGTTCTCGTTGCCGAGGGTCGCAGCTGCTACCGGCCCTCGGTCTTGGCATTTGCCTGGCGCTTAAAGTTGCACGGTGGGACGCACCTGTGCGCTCTCTCTGCAAAACGGCGGTGGTAGAAGCATGGGCCGTCCTCCGCTCTGTGTCGTCTGGCTCCCGTCGCCGCCGTCGTTGGTGCATCTGGCGTCGTGGCCGCTGGACCTGCGCTGTCTCCGGACGCTGTTCCTGGGCTAGCTGCCGCGGCCGAAACCGCGTTCCGCTTGTGGGCGTCGACCAACCGCTGCGCCTCTTTGCTCAACCCATGGTAGTCTCGCCTGGCCAATTGGGGCGACTCTGCCAGGGCCACTCTCACTGCTGGCGGCAGGGTTCGAAGGAAAAGGTGGGCGAAAATGAATTCGCCATCCTCAGAGTCTTTGAGCTTCAGCATCTTCACCATCAGGTCCGCAGGTCTATCGTTTTCTGACTCCGTCAAAGTCAGGAGTCCCTCTGCTCGTTGTTGGACTGAAGGGGTGAAATGGCTGATCAGCGCGTCCTTCAATGCGCTGTACTTGTCGCTGTCTGGTGGATGATTAACCAGATCCTCCACTCTCTGGACCGTGTTGCTGTCCAGCTTCGCTACCACGTGGTAGAATCTTGTGTCGTCGTTGGAGATTCTCCGGAGGTTGAACTGCGCCTCGACTGCGCTAAACCATGAGCGCGGGCTGTGCTGCCAGAAATCGGGCAGCCGGATCGTGGAGGCAGCCATCAGGCTGGCTTCCGCCGAGCCCCGCTCGGGAGAATTCTGTCTGCTCATTTCTCGTCATAGGTCACCAGTGTAGAAGATGTGCTCAAATGATGAGGCTGAGTTTAGTCGTAAACCAGCTTTATTGACAGAACACAGCTTCTAGCATTCTCAAAGCAGGAAAGAGAAAGAATCATATCTCATCACCCTTTTATATGTTTCCAGCATCAGAATTCAAGTCACATGGTGTTTTCAGTAAACATACAGTCACAAAGCATCCCTTTGAATCTTCACCATTGTCTCTCATTTCCTGATGAACCGGAAATCTCTCCGGAGCATCTTCTGCGGGACAAAGAGACAAATCTCACACCTCCTCGTTATCTTCTGCAGATTCGAGTCCTTTGTCCTTGCAGACGTGACACCCTCAATACACATGCAGTCCTGTCTCTGTGAAAACGTGAGCCCACAATGTGTGTCGCCCACGCCCAGTTCATTTATTTACAGTTTTCTATAACCCATTAAAATACAACCACTACAGATCCACCATTTTTTACTTTACCAAGTCCTGGTGTAAGCACCCAGCCAATCCACCCAAACCTGTCAGTGCCCAGCAACTCCCAGCACCTGGAGAAGCAATTTAAGAGAGCTGGCAAACCAACAAATGGCGCAGGTAACTTTAGACAAGAATTCCTAAGTACTACACCTAGGAACTCAACACTCTGGACAAGGCCCTCACCACAACATTCCAAGCTCTTAGTTTGGTGAGCATCCACACAGTAGATCCGCAAAAAACAAAACAAATGCATCAGCCAGACAGTAATCCTGTTGTCCACAGACAACTAGGAAACAGATGTCCCTCTGAAGGACGACCAAAATCCAGGGTCCACTGAACAGGAAGGAAAAACTTGTCAGGAGGCTGATCCAAGACCACAGCTAGCCAGAACAAATAGAGGTGTCCATCAGGAGGATGACCACTATCCAAACTTCACCAGATAAACAAAGGTCTCAATCCAGGAGCAAGATAACACTGCTCAGGAGCAGACCAAAGTCCATGCAGGTTCTGCAGTGACTCAGACTTATCCAGCTTACCCTGCAACCCACACTGATCAAGAGAAACTGACACACGTCTGCTCACAGATCCTGCAGCTGCTAAACTGACCGGCAGTTGAGACACACTCCCCCTGGTTCAAAAATCAGTGGCTCTCGGGAGTAATCAGAGTTCAACAAATTATTCTGGCAAAGCTGTGTTTCCTCCTTCTGCTCATGTGTAACTCTATAAATTTCATCAGAGACCAATTCAACAGGCTCTCCACAGTGTCATCCAGAGACAACTGATTGTCAAACTCACCAACAGGACAAATTAATTGTTCCTGCTGACAGTTTGACACAGACTCCAGGTCCTCTGACACTTACTGATGTTACGTCAAATAGGTTCATTTTGTCTTCTTTTAATTATTTATCTTTTGTTCATATGAAAGACAAAAAATAAAATAGAACGAAGGCTGCAGTGCAGTTGAAACATGTAAAGAAGGTAAAGACATCTTTCTATTTTATTTTTTGTCTTTCATATGAACAAAAGATAAATAAAAAAACTTACTGATGTTGCTGCTGAATCAGCATCAGAGAGCACATGCGGAGCCTCCATACATAGATTTCACAAATCAGCACAATTAATTGGCACAGCCAACACCACAGGTGTCACTGTGCAAGCTGGAATTAATTCACCAATTTACTGATTGTGCATATCTGACACAAACAGAACTGGGCACAAATAAGAGAAAACACTCCCTGAGCACGCAGTCAGAGGCACTGTTTGGACCCAAATTGGCACTTCCAGCTGCCAAAACACTCAGTTTATGTCTCTCCAAATGTTCCTGTACCAATGCCAACTCCCGCAGCAAATACACCTCCTGTTGCTCAAACAGCAACGTGGCAACATTTCATTCCAGCCATCACAACCGGCATCACGCACACGAACACACAAGCAAACCAGACTGATGCACAATAATTAACTAACTAACTAACTAACTAACCTGCACTTATATAGCGCTTTTCTAGTCACAAAGACCACTCAAAGCGCTTTCATTAATACTAACCCTCTATTCTAAGGGCCTATAGGAAACAGATATCTAGGGACAATTTAGAACAGCCAATTAACCTAACATGCATGTTTTTGGCATGTGGGAGGAAACCGGAGAAATCCCGGAGTAAACCCACGCAACACGGGGAGAACATGCAAACTCCACACAGATCACTGTTGGTCGGGGGCTGGGATCGAACCCACGATCCCACGATCCCCACAATCCCCCGGCCAAGGGTAAACTGTGCTGCCGCAGTGCTAACCACTGCGCCACCGTGCAGCCATAATCCACACAAGTGCAGCACTTTGCCCAACCTGCAAACACTTCACACTCCAACAAACACACACACAACCCCCCCCCCCCCCCCACAAACCAAATTAACACAGAAACTCACCTCCGTGTCTCCCCAACATGTGTCCTTCTCAGCAAACGCTGCACACAAACGAGTGCTGATGTCGCCCGGACCACAGCTGCTTATTCATTCACACACAAAAAAAACCCCGTTACGCCTCCACTCACACACATGAGCAGATTGTACCAACGGAAAAAACTAAACTGGGTCTCAAACAGAGAAAGTGCTTCCATACAAACTGACACACTGGCAACTCTCCACCCTGACTAACTGGTCAGAAAATTAAATAAATAATTTGGGCCCTAGTTTTTGGGAAGTTACTTGCAAGAGGTTCTTTAATCTCTAACCCACTGGGCTGTCAAGCAATTGCTCCGCGACAACCTGCCAGGAACTCCCATGGATATGACCCCAGGTCCGCTTTCACGCCACACTAAACCAAAGCAGACAGTAAATCCTCTACTGGAACTCACTGTTAAGCCTACCCGGAGAAATTACCAGTGATATCTAACTGATGAATGGAAAACACTTACCTGTTTTAACCCAGTCACACACACACACACACACACACACACACACACACACACACACACACACACACACACACACACACACACACACACACACACACACACACACACACACAAACAATTGAATGAGCCAATAGACAGGAACTAACGAGCCCTCATTTGTCACCCCACAAATGATTTACAGCTCAAACAAACTGACCGGATTCAGACAAGTGGACGGGCCCCATTTGTTACATAAGAGGAGAACCCACACGGCAGTACCAATTTAGACATTAATTTATTATTTAAAAACAAGCAAAATAGAAAAGTGTCTGTAAGAATCAGTGGTGTGTGCATGTGTACGGGATGCATGAAACAAACAAAAGTAACAGACAGTCACTAGCCCATCCAGTGACTACACACCTCTGTCAGGGCTGCAATCATGCCCAGTGGCCAACCCAAAACCAGAGAACCCACAGGCTGCAAACAACAAACAGGACTGCCAGCACAGCCCTGACCAAGCATCAGACAACAGAACCAGGTAGTAAGCAGAGCAAAGCATCAGGAATGCGACTGGCCTCCAGTGGGAGCAGAAGCTACTGAGAGGTGTGCAGAGGAAGTTTTTATAGCCGCCTCTCAGCCAGAGGTGGTCCCTCACAGCTCCACCTACATCACAGAAAAAAAACCCACAAGTCAGACTCCAGAAAGGAGCGAGCCATAACAACATTGTGTTCATCAAACCTTCAGAAAGGCCAAAGTATCAGTGTAGAATACTATGCCAATTTGCTGAAGCAGCTGTGGAAAGCAATCAAGTCAAATTGTCCTGGAAAGCTGATGAGAGGGGTGCTTCTTCACCAGGGAAATGGTCCTGCACACAAGTCTGTGGTTGCAATGGCTGCTGTGCATTACTGTAGTATAGAACTGGTTGATCACACTCCTTAGTCTCCTGATTTGGTACCATCTGACTATTTTCTGTTCCCCAACATGAAAAAACACTTGGCTGGGAAGCAGTATTGAACCGATGATAAGGTCATCTCTGCCGTTGAGGACTTCTTTGAGGATCAAGAAGAGAGCTCGTATCCATCTTCACGAAGTGGTTCTAGGTCTCCTTTTCAAAGTCCTGGATTACTGTCAAATGTGAGTGTATCTGAAAAGAAACAATGTAATTAGTATCAGAAAATGTTGAATTTAATGCATGACTTGTTTAGTTGCTGTAGCATTACTCCTTCTTAGTCAGCCTGTGAACTTTTCAGCCCCCCCTCGTATATTGGTGCCCTAGAAATTGTTGGAGCTGTTTCTCCCTCTCTCCTCCTGATTAGGCACTCTCCCTGCAGCTGTGATTACCACCTGGCGCCAATCAAAGAGGAGCCCTTAAATAGCACGCTTTCCTATTGCTCTGGTCTGGTCATATTAAGATAAGATAAGATAAGATAAGCCTTTATTAGTCCCACAATGGGGAAATTCCAGGATTGCAACAGCACAGGGATAGCAACACTCAGAGCAATAATTAAGAAGATACGAAAAATAAAAATAAAAGCAGTGAATATACATATGTACACATAAATATATAAATATATGTACAAAGTGCGGAGCACTGTAGCAAGATGGAATAAACAGCATAACGGTCTACTTAGTTATCCTAGATAGTATGAATATGTACCCATACATATTGTCACCCTCCGTAGCGACTGATATTGTCGTAGTTGTATACTGGAGGGGATCATTTGTGTAAGTCTGTTGCGTCCTTTGCATTCAATACTATTAGGTCGTCACGTTTTTTTGCTATCTCTGCGAGCAGCCCTACTTAGGTTATACAGTCTGACAGCCGTAGGTAGGAAGGACCTGCGAAACCTCTCGGTCGCGCACCTAGGATGATGTAGTCTACTGCTAAATGAGCTCCTCAGTGCGTTCAGTATGTCCTGCATAGGGTGGGACTCGGACTCCAGCAGAGATGACAGTTTAGTCACCATCCTTCTCTCTCCCATCTCCTCCACTGGGTCAAGGCGTTGCCCCAGGACAGAGCTAGCTTTCTTGATCAGTTTGTTCAGTCTCTTCCTATCGGCTGCTGTTATACCATTGCCCCAGCAGACCACTCCAAAAGTGATGGCTGATGCCACTACCGTGTCGTAGAATGTCTTCAGCAGCACTCCTTGTACACCAAAAGACCTGAGCCTCCTCAGTAGGAACAGCCTGCGCTGTCCCTTCTTGTAGAGAGCATCGGTATCGTGTGACCAGTCTAGTTTATTGTTCAGATGAACACCAAGGTACTTGTAGGATGTCACCATCTCAATGTCCGTTCCATGTATGTTTACTGGTGCTGTGAGGGGTTGTCCTTGCCTGCAGTAGTCTACCACCAGCTCCTTAGTTTTCCTCGCGTTGATCTGGAGACAGTTCCGATGGCACCAGTCCACAAAGTCCTGGATAAGTCCTCTGGAGATGAGGCCAACGATCGCAGAGTCGTCAGAGAACTTCTGTAGATGGCAGTGTGTTGTGTTGTGTGAGAAGTCCGCAGTATAAAGGGTGAACAGGAAGGGAGCCAAAACCGTTCCCTGGGGGCCCCCCGTACTACCGATGATAGTGTCGGACACACAATCTCGGGTTCTCACAAACTGTGGCCGGTTAGTGAGGTAGTCCAGGATCCATGATGACAGGTGCTGGTCCACCCCTGCGCACAGCAGCTTGTCCTTCAGGATCATCGGTTGGATGGTGTTGAAAGCACTGGAGAAGTCAAAGAACATGATCCTCACCGCGTTCCCGGGCTTCTCCAGGTGGGACAGAGAACGGTGAAGGAAGAAGATCACTGCATCCTCCACCCCAATGCCATGCTGGTAGGCGAACTGGAGTGGATCCATCGCTGGTCCCACCAGGGGGCGGAGGTGAGCAAGGAGCAGTCTCTCCAGGGTCTTCATCATGTGGAACATCAGGGCCACTGGTCTGTAGCTGTTCAGATCTTTGGGGTGGGAAGTCTTTGGTACAGGTACCACACAAGATGTTTTCCACAACTGTGGTACCCTCCCCAGCTTCAGGCTCAGGTTGAAGATGTGCTCCACAATCCCACACAACTGGTCTGCACAGGACTTGAGGAGCTTCGCGCTGATGCCGTCTGGTCCCGAGGCCTTCCTTGCCTTGATCTTCCTCAGCTCTGTCCTCACCTGGGTCTTAGTGAGGGTCAGGTTGGGGGGCTGTGTGCTAGGATTGGGGGGGTGTTGGTGGAGTGGGGTGTGGACAGCAGGTCTCAATGACTTTAGAGGCAACAGTGGTTGGTGTGCAGTGGGGTGGGGGGTGGGTGGTGGGTGGTCAAACCTATTAAAAAACAGGTTCAGATTGTTCGCCCACTCCCTGCCCCCCGTGGCTTGGGAGGAGGTATTCTGGAGCCCAGAGATGGTTTTAAGGTTTCTCCAGACCCCACCGATGTTGCTCTGTTGCAGCTTGTCCTCCATCTTCTTCCTGAAGCTGTCCTTGCCTTCTCTGATCTTCCTCCTCAGCTCCCTCTGTACGGACTTCAGCATCTCCCTGTTCCCCGACCTGAAGATCCTCTTCTTCTCTCTCAGAAGTGTTTTTATCTCAGGGTTGATCCAGGGTTTATTGTTCGAGCAACACCGTATGGTCTTGGTGGGTACGGTGTTGTCCACACAGAAGTTAATGTAGTCTGTGATGGTGTGAGTGAGGCCATCGATGTCCTCACTATGTGGCTCGCAGAGCTGCTCCCAGGCAGTGGTTTCAAAACAGTCCTTTAGAGCATCCATTGCCTCCTCAGACCATACCTTCACTGTGCGCATGACTGGAGGTTGTCTGTGTAGTAGGGGTTTGTACACCGGCAGGAGATGAACCAAGTTGTGATCTGATCTCCCGAGTGGGGGGAGTGGTGATGAGGTGTACCCCTCCTTAGTATTTGCATAGAATAAGTCCAGTGTTTTATTGTCTCTAGTGTGGCATGTGACATACTGGGTGAGCGTGGGTAGAATGGAGGACAGTGAAATATGGTTGAAATCACCTGAGATGATGAGAAGAGCATCTGGGTGTTCTGTCAGCAGCCTGCCAGTTACTGAGTGGATGACGTCACGCACTGTCCCAGCGTTCGCCGTCAGATTTGCATAAATAACAATGCAGATCACGTGTGAGTATTCCCTCGGGAGAGAGGCAGGCCGCATGCTAACAGCTAGCAACTCGATGTCTTTGCTACAGTGCTGTTCCTTAACTGTGATATGTCCCGGTCTACACCAGTTGTTATTGACATAGGTTATCACTCCCCCGCCTCTTGCCTTCCCACTGTCTGGTGTTCGGTCTGCCGGTATTGCGTGGAAACCCTCCAGTTCGATGTTAGCATCTGTTGCTAGTTCTGTTAGCCACGTCTCGCTGAACAACAACAGGCTACTCTCTCTGTACATGCTCCCGTAGCAGGAGATAGCCGCTAGCTCATCTGTCTTATTGAGTAGCGATCGAACATTCCCCATAATGACAGATGGGAGGACGGGTCTGTACCTTATATTCCTCGCCCGCCGTCTTACTCCAGCTCGACATCCACACCGTTTCCGTCTTATTTCTCCCGATATGTCGAGTTTTTGCGTTAACATCGTGGGCCGGTTAAGTGCTAACAGCTGGTCTCTATTGTACTGCCTCCTGCAAGAAACAGTGGCACCGTCCACTGGCTCAGGAGACATTTGGGCG
This sequence comes from Pholidichthys leucotaenia, assembly GCA_020510985.1. Lineage (NCBI taxonomy): Eukaryota > Metazoa > Chordata > Actinopteri > Cichliformes > Pholidichthyidae > Pholidichthys > Pholidichthys leucotaenia. Next base: position 274,494,579 of record CM035840.1, on the reverse strand, counting down.
ATCTACGTGTCTGGATGGAATAAAGGTGTCGCTGGATCAGAAAGACTGGCAAGAGAACCAGACAGTAAAGAAAAATAGGCAGAAATTGATCCGCTGTTGCAAAAAGGCAGCCTACTTGTGCGGCGCCGGAAGTCAAAGCCCTGCCAGTACCTTGCCTTGCTATTTGATATCTGTTTTGCTCTGCCGTGTTTTTTGACCTCTGCTTGCTCTGGACCCTGTGCCTGCCTCACACCTCGGATTTTGTCTGCCTTGGATCCTCCTATTGAGTCCTGACTCCTGCCTGTTTCTGGATTCCTGTTCTAGCCTGTTGGATTGAATTTATTATTCCCTGGATTGTGCACATCTCTCTCCCCATATCACAAGTAAGTGAACTTACCAACTTTATCTGCCAGTGGTGTGAAAGAGTGTTTGCCCCCTTCCTGATTTCTCATTTTTTTTGTATGTTTGTCACTCTTAAATGTTTCAGATTATCAACCAAATTTAAATATAAGACAAAGATAACACAAGTAAACACAAAATGCAATTTTTAAATGAAGGTGTTTATTATTAAGGGTAAATAAAATCCAAACCTACATGGCCCTGTGTGAAAAAGTGACTCTCCACCCGTTAAGACATAAATTAACTGTGGTTTATCACATCTTTGGAAAGCTGAGTTTAATTTCTCTGGCCACACCCAGGCCTGATTACTGCCACACCTGTTCTCAATCAAGAAATCACTTAAATAGGACCTGCCTGACAAAGTGAAGTAGACCAAAAGATCCTCAAAAGCTAGATATCATGCTGTGATCCAAAGAAATTCAGGAACAAATGAGAAACAAAGTAATTAGAAATAAGAGTAATTAGTAATAAGATCTATCAAGTCTGGAAAAGGTTATAAAGCCATTTCTAAAGCTTTGGGACTCCAGCGAACCACAGTGAGAGCCTTTATCCACAAATGGCAAAAAAATGGAACAGTGGTAAACCTTCCCAGGAGTGGCTGGCCAACTAAAATTACCCCATGAGCACAGCAACGACTCACCCAAGAGGTTACAACAGACTCCACAACAACACCCAAAGAACTGCAGGCCTCACTTGCCTCAGCTAAGGTCAGTGTTCATGATTCCACCATAAGAAAGAGACTGGGCAAAAATGGCCTGCATGGCACAGTTGCAAGACGAAAACCACTGCTGAGCAAAAAGAACATAAAGGCTCATCTCAGTTTTGCCAGAAAACATCTTGATGATCCCCAAGACTTTTGGGAAAATACTCTGAGGGCTGACGAGACAAAAGCTGAACTTTCTGGAAGGTGTGTGTCCCATTACATCTGGCATAAAAGTAACGCAGCATTTCAGAAAAGGAACATCATACCAACAGTAAAATATGGTGGTGATAGTGTGATGGTCTGGGGCTGTTTTGCTGCTTCAGGACCTGGAAGACTTGCTGTGGTAAATGGAACCATGAATTCTGCTGTCTACCAAAAAATCCTGAAGGAGAATGTCCGGCCATCTGTTTGTGACCTCAGTCTGAAGCATACTTGGATTCTGCAGCAGGACAATGATCCAAAACAAACTAGCAAGTCCACCTCTGAATGGCTAAGAAAAACAAAATGAAGACTTTGGAGTGGCCTAGTCAAAGTCCTGACCTGAATCCGATTGAGATGCAGTGGCATAACCTTAAACAGATGGTTCATGCTCGAAAACCCCCCAATGTGGCTGAATTACAACAATTCTGCAAAGACAGGCCAAAATTCCTCCACAGTGCTGTAAAAGACTCATTTTTTTTTTTTTGTTACTTATTTGTACCCGTAGGTAGACTTGGTTTGCAGTCTGGTGACAAGCCACCGGCTGCTGGTCGCTGCGTGCGCGAGCGCCCTAAACCTACATGTTTTTGGTGTGCGGGAGGAAACCGGAGAAATCCCGGAGTAAACCCGCGCAACACAGGGAGAACATGCAAACTCCACACAGCTCACTGTTGGTCGGGGGCTGGGATCGAACCCACGATCTCATGATCCCCGCGATCCCCCGGCCAAGGGTAAAACTGTGCTGCCACAGTGCTAAACCACTGCGCCACCATGCAGCCGATCATTGCCAGTTATCGCAAATGCTTGATTGCAGTTGTTGCTGCTAAAGGTGGCCCAACCAGTTATGAGGTTTAGGGGGCAATCACTTTTTCGCACAGGGCTATGTAGGTTTGGATTTTTTTCAGCTTAATAATAAACACCTTCATTTAAAAACTGCATTTTGTGTTTACTTGTATTATCTTTGTCTAATATTTAAATTTGTTTGATGATCTGAAACATTTAAAAGTGCCATACAAAAAATGAGAACTCAGGAAGGGGGCAAACACTTTTTCACACCATTGTGCACTGCCTCCTTCACCTTCATCCAGGCCTGGCCAGCCTCGCCGCAGTTTCTCCCCCTGTGGTTCTCTGGAACACCTCCTATCCTGGAATGCACCTCCTTCCCCTCACCAGCTCCCTCGGAGAAAGACAAGCGGTCGCCTGGTGTCAGCCACTCCTCCCCTGCTGTCCTGGTCACCAGATCCTCGGTATGATTCACTTCTGCACATTATTATTGCACTATAATTGTAAGTAAATCATTGTGTGACACTCTATCGTTTCCATCTGTGTTGCTTTTGGATCCTGGCCGTCAGATCCTGACAATTGGTACTTTCAGTGATCAAGACAATTATTGAGTATAGAAATTTTCTATATTTGTTACTGTTTGAAACACTAAGTGACAATTCAATAGTCTTTTTTGATTGGTGAACAAGAATAATGAGAAGAGAACATAAAAACAAAACATCACTTGTTTATACAGGAGACAATCTTGAAAAGTTGCTACATTATTTATTATTATTGTTGTTAGAAGCAGTAGTTTTATTATTATTCTTAACTGTGATTATTACTATTAGTAGTAAGTTATCAATATTAGTATTAGTATTATTAACTCTTATTTTTTTTTATTATTATTACTATGAAAAAGAAGCTCTCAAATGACCTACCCCATGTGTCTGGACTTGCCATCCTCACAATTACAGTTCTATGAATGAGCATCACTGTAAAAAGGGCGCTTGCGCATGCAGCGACCGGCAGCCAGTGGCTTGTCACCAGACTGCAAACCAAATCTACCTACAGGTACAAATAAGTAACAAAAAAAAAACCAACCAAAAAAAAAAAAACCAGATGACTATAATAATAATAATAAAAAACATTATCACTTGCACACACATCGGACAATCTTGAAATGTTGATACTGTAATCTACTTTAATTTGTGTGTGGTTTAGTGATATATGTGTCATTTGGTGTGGTAGTAATAGGCAGCCTGTGTTGGTGGTGCTCATCAGACATTATGACTGTCAGCAGATGAGGTCTACACAAAAGTCATGCTTACATGGACAAAATCTCACCCATAAGAACCCAGACTTATTTCTCCTTCAAGGAAAGTTATGGGTTTATGTCAATCCAATTTCTTTGATTCTCCAGTTGCACAAGATACTACCCTATCTTCCTGTACTGTTCAGTTTGAAATCCAATCATTTCTTTGAGAGTTAAAGGCAGAAATGAGGCAACATCGATTCATATTCACTGGACTTGTGGCTGTGTTTTGGGTGTGGTAAGATGGCCACTGTACTACTTCCCAGTGGCCTCATTTTCCTCTGTACTCACTAATAGGATATGCGGTATCTAGGCTTTCTATAGAGATCAGTGTTCCCAGGCAGAAAAAAATGACTATAAGTTTAGGACAGAAGCCCTGTCTCTCCTCTGTTCCTTTACAAACAAGCAAACGAAACAACAACAAAAAAAGCTATCCCAAGGTTGTGGAAAATATATTACTTCATTTCAAAGGGGTCAAATTGTCCAACCCATTGTTATAACCTGGAAGGACAGGGGTGACTCGTCATCTTCATCATCAGTTCTCATCAACTGAAAGCTCTCTAAAGGGAATTTTGAGAATCAACCACAAATTCAAATTAATTGATGACGTTGATTCATTTGATCGGCAGTCTCCTGTCCACTTTGTCTTCATCCTCCGCCTCCAGGCTCTCACTGTATGTCGAGATTTTCAACAGTCTGTTGGTATAGTAGGGGCACTATTCCCCACTGACTGGAGTTAGTGCAGCTAAGCTAAACTTATCTGTGTCAGAGGTCTCCTGAAAAAGAACCAATACTCTACTTTTTATAGAATAAAGACGCCTGAGTCCAGGCTCACTTCACACTGTGATTCTGCTCCCATCCACCTGCAGAAGAGACAAGGGACAAAAAAAAGTCCAGCAAACAACAGCTGGGCTACTGCCATGACAACCAAGTAGTTATCATCAGTCCTCACACTGTAGGGAATCAGTTCAGAGACAAACCATGACAAAGAGAAGTATTTACCACACTCATACATTAAAATAGCACTTCAACATCTACAGTATACACACAAAAAAAGGTACAACACCACGTCTTGAATACATTCATCCTGATGGTCCACTCAGCCAAGGCAGCAGTTGCAAACATGGAAGTGGCAACACAACATTAACACATACTGTTGAAATATATGCTCCATTTGTGCCCTTAGCAGTTCTCTCTATCTGGCAGGATAGCGAGGAAAGTTGTATGCACTGTAGTACAGTATGTACTTATGTTTATAAATAAATGCCCACTGCCTGAGGGTGCTGTTAACACAGAACAGGTTTTAATGTAATTTCTCCATACAGTGCAGACATCTAGAGGATGGGGGCGGGGGGGAGGGACTGAAGTTTCAAAGCACAAAAACCACAGACGTGACACTTATGGCTGATTTTGTTCTTGATATGTTTTGTTAGTCATGGAAAAACATGTTACAGACATGTTAACAAAAAAACCTGGATTTTCACCTGTGGGTCACTTTCAGGTCTGTTGGGCATCCTAATGTGCAAATGCTTGTCTTTAAGTGCACAGTGCAAGTCAAAGTGCAAGTGCTTAAAGTAGCTCACTGCAGTTGCTGTGTACCATTAATTTGGATGCAATAAAGCACATCTTTGTCACACTTAGTCTACTATTGGTATTTATGTAAGTTGACAATGTTTTGTTGGATGTTTGTCATTTTATGCAGTTTTCTTTGCCAATTTAAAATGTATTTTTCAGCTCATAGGAAGCAAACCAGGGCAAACCAACTCATTTTCAAATGGAAACAACCTTTTTTGTTGTCGTCAGTGTGTGAAGGATCCAAGTCATCCAGGACTGCTATTTATTTCCTGCTCTTCTTTACTTTGTTGCATTCATCCAGTCAGGTGTAAATCAAAATTACACCCGTTTGTTTTGGCAATATAGTTCAAAAATTAACAAGTGCTCCACATAACACTGAGAATCCTGTTGTGTCATCAGTTCATATCTTCAATAATGTATAATAAAACATCCTTGACTTCCGGTCTGGACGCCATGGTGATAGCAACCTAACGCTGAAACTCCCAGACTCAATCCAAGGAAAACATCCTCAAAATCAGACCTAACGGATTTTTGGAAGATTAAAAATCAAAAGACAATAACACCATGCCTAACCACAAGCAGAAGAAACTGACATTCCCCAGGTCAGGACGCACAGCGGCTGCAGAATCTGAACCAGAGGACCTCTGTTCAGAAGACGAGGACCTGGGCCTAGCTAACAAAAGGATTAGCTTGAAATCGCTATTTGACGAAATACAACGATTTCGGGCCAAATTTCTTGAATTCAGAGAGGATCTAAAAAGGGCGAACAGCAGAATGGACCAGGCCGAAAACCGAATCTTGGAAGCTGAAGAAAGAGTAAAAGTGCTTGAAGATTCTGTGCTGGATTTACACAGAAAACAGTCAAGGCTGGAGGCTAAGCTAACCGACCAAGAAGGAAGACAGAGACGAGATAACATCAGAATTCACGGTCTGAAAGAAGGAGCTGAAGATAGTTTCAACACAGTGGCGGAATGCGTGGAATCCTTATTGAGAGAGAAGTTGGATATTCCACAAACCACCGATTTGAAGATAGAAAAAGCCCATCGTACATTAGCCGCAAAGCCAGCCCCGGAAGCGCCCCCACGTTCTGTGGTGGTAAGATTCGCCAATTTCAAAATAAAACAAGAGGTTGTAAGACGGGCTTGGCAGAAAAAAGGATTTATGCATCATGAGAGAAAAGTCTTCGTGGAGCACGATTACGCCCCTGAGGTTCTTAAAAAACGACGGGAATATAACGACGCCAAAAGGTTCTATGGGAACAGAATCTACGCTTTCAGACGCCATTTCCGGCAAAGCTAAGGGTCTTTTACGGGGAAGAGTCATGTCTCTATAATTCAGCGGAAGAAGCAACAACTGACATGGCATGAAGAGGACTCCCGGTAACGGTGTTTAAACCCGCAGCGGATCTGAGCGAGAAGATCAGAGCTCAAACGTGGTCCACTCAGAGACCTTCAAAATCCACGGGCCAGCAGCAGGAAACCCAGCCCCAGAGCTACAAAGATAAGCTTTCCAGTTCCAGGAAGGAATAGCGACCTTTTTGGGGTTTTTTTTCTTTTCAGTCACTCTGCACTTCCACCCCCCCTCCTACAAGGTAACAAACATTAAAGGAGATGCAGAATCAGCATGTGGTAAAACCTTTCATGGAGCAGTTATAGCATTAGAAACAAATGTCTTCTTAATTTAAAGGGGGGAAAAAAAAATCATGTTAAAACAGAAACGTAACAATGACCCACATGTTCTCTCCATACTAACAAATACTGTATTAGAGTGAATGTTTGCTGTGATGGGGGTGGGAGGGTGCACACAATCTCATAGGGTATAGGCATAAAAAAAAAAAAAAAAAAAAAAAAAAAAATCATTACAAATTCGGATTGGGATCTGAAATTCACGTTAAAAACATGGGACAACTTACAGGGGTAAGAGAGGGCCCTCAACACGTAACAGAGTTTGAGGAATTTCCCTCAGAGCCTACACTCCATCAGGGCTCTTACAGGGTCTTTAAAGAGACCCCAGCTCAGGAAGTTTTTTTGACAGTTTTTTGTTTTAAAGTTTCGTACACTATGTTTTTAATGTTTTTTATGTTCTTAATGTTCTTTCAGTTTCTGAGTAGCAAAAAAGAGGGCCACCACACTGTTATACTAAATAAGAAAATACAATGGAGAAACAGGGTGTAACCAAAATAGCCTCATATAATGTAAAAGGGATCCTGAATCCAGTTAAAAGATCCAAGATTCTACGCAAAATGAAAAAAGACAAAGCAGAAATAATATTTTTACAAGAAACCCACCTAACAGACGTGGAACACACTAAACTCAATAGACAAGGGTTTAAAATGATCTCTTCATCTTCATATAAATCAGGGAGGAGGAGGGGAGTAGCGACATTGATATCAACCAAAATTACATTTGAAAAAAAAATCAGAACACAAAGATAAAGAAGGGAGGTACAGTTTGGTAACTGGGCGGCTAGAGGGAGAAGATATCACCCTGCTGAATGTATATGCACCACCAGGGGCTAAATGGAAATTTTATAAAAATGTATTCGACCTAATGATAACTAAAGCCCAAGGTTTAGTGATATGTGGTGGAGACTTCAATCTAAGACTGAATCCATACTGGGATGCGACAGGTAATTCTTCACATCAAAATAACACCCAAAATAAGAATACTCGGATGCTACTAAAAGAAATGGGAATCTGTGACGTATGGAGGGAATTCAACCCCAATGTAAAAGATTATACTTTTTATTCAACGCCACATTCATCTTACTCAAGGATTGATTACTTTTTTATGTTTAATAGAGACGTTGGAAGAGTAAAAACATGTAAAATAGGACTGATGGATCTCTCCGACCACAGTCCGATCTATATGGACTTAAACATCCAAAAATACACAAATAATACATTTTCCTGGAGGTTGAATTCAAGTGTCCTGAAAGGACCACTGAAAGATGAATTGGAATCAGATATTCTCAGATATTTGGAAGAAAACGATAATGGAGAAGTATCTCCTTTAATACTGTGGGATGCGTGCAAAGCTGTAATAAGGGGAAAAATTATTGCAAAACTGGCAACCCAAAAGAAACTGAGACAAGAAAAACTAATCACACTAGAGTCAGAACTCAAGAACCTAGAAAAAGAACACAAAGACAACACTCATTCTAATGGCTCGCTCAAGATTAAAGAAATTAAAAATCAAATAAATGAGATCTACACAATAGAAATCCAGAAGAAACTTACATTTCTGAAACAAAAACACTATGAAGCAGGCAGTAAATCGGCAAAATTACTAGCCTATAAATTGAGGAAACAACAAACGGAAAGAGCAATCTACAAAATCAGAGACCCAGTATCAAAGGAAATAAAATTCAGAATTCAGGATATTCTTAAAAGCTTCGAGAATTACTACAAGAACTTATACTCCCACAAAAAACATAAAAACGCATCCGAGACATTACTAAACACATTAAACCTTCCCCAACTTACGGAATCACAAAATAAAACCCTACTGTCAGAAATACAACCTAAAGAATTGGAAAAAGCAATTATGAAACTTAAAGCTAACAAATCCCCAGGAGCAGATGGCTATACAGCAGAATGGTACAAAACCTTTAAACAGCAACTATCTCCTCTCCTCCTGAAAACATTTAACTTCGTCCTCCACATAGGGGAAATCCCCCCCTCCTGGAGAGAAGGGGTCATTGCAGTTATACCTAAACCTGAAAAGGATAAACTAGAATGCTCCAACTACAGACCAATCAGTGTATTAAATCAGGACTATAAGCTTTTTACCACTATCCTTGCCAAAAGGTTAGAAAACATACTGACAGACTTAATTCACTTAGACCAAACAGGTTTTATAAGACAAAGACAGACACAAGACAACATTCGACGCACTTTACACATAATTCATCATATAAAAAAATATAACTTAAATGCAGTCATATTGGGATTAGATGCTGAAAAAGCATTCGATTTGGTTGACTGGTCTTTCCTATATAGAATCTTATCCAGTTTCAATTTTCATAACAACTTCATTAGAACTATACAGGCATTATATAAAAAACCAACAGCTAAAATAAGGATTAACGGTAATTTATCATCATCTTTTGAGCTGGAAAGAGGATGTCGTCAAGGCTGCCCCCTGTCTCCACTGCTCTTTGCAATCTTCATAGAACCTCTGAGCCAATGGATAAGACAAAATCAAGAAATTCAAGGTATTACACTTGGTCAGAAGGAACATAAAATAGCAGTCTTTGCTGATGACATTTTAATATACCTAGGGCAGCCAGACACTTCTCTACCAGAACTAATCTCAGTTTTTTCAGACTATGGAGATTTATCGGGGTACAAATTGAACATGCATAAAACCCAAGTCTTAACATTCAACTATGACCCAAATCATTTTTCACTAAATGAACTCAAAACTAACTGGGAGTTGGAATCTATGAAATATCTGGGGGTCAATATCCCGAAACAACTCAACAAAATTATAACACTAAACTATGATCCACTGGTGACAAAAATAAAATCTGACCTAGCAAGATGGAATATGATACCATTCTTAGGTACTGAACAAAGAATTGAAGCAGTCAAAATGAATATACTTCCACGTCTTCTATACCTTTTCCAAACAATACCGGTAGAACCTCCCAAAAAAACATGGCAGGAGCTAGACAGAAGGATCTCAAGATTCATATGGCAGGGCAAAAGACCTAGAATCAGATATAGAACCCTACAGCTAAACAAAGACAAAGGTGGGCTCGCGCTGCCAAATATCAGGGACTATTTTATAGCTGCACAAATTAAAACTTTAGTAGAGATATGTAACCCAGTCTACACTGCACAATGGAAGGAGATGGAATGCCAAATAACAAGTGACATCCCCCTACAGGCGATAATAGGGAACAATGCCTTAACTAAACTCTTGAATAACACCAACCCGTGGATAGAGACCCCGCTAAAAATTTGGTTTAAGATAGTCAGAGAGAATCAAGCTAAAGAGCCCTATCGACTTCTGCAATGGATTGCCTATGATCAAGACTTTACCCCCAATAAAACAGACACTAGATTTAAAGAGTGGAAAGAGAAAGGGCTGATAAAATATTACGATTTTTTTAAGGGGCAAACTTTAAGAAGTTTTGAAGATTTGAAAAAACAAGGTCTAATAAATCAAGATCTTTACAGGTTCTTTCAGCTTAGACACCACATAAACAATATACTTAAAAAGGAGGATTTGGAAAGGGCCCAGTCAGGTGTTCTGAAGGTCTTCTTAATGGCATATAAAGGGATCCCAGGGATCAGATACATTTCTAAAATATACCAAGGTCTTCAAGACTTAAAAGGAAACAACACATCATATATAAAAGAGAGATGGGAAAAAGAGGGGAATTTCACTTTACAATTGGAAATATGGGAAAAGCTAAATAAACAGCAATGGAAAAGTACCTCATCCCTGCAGTGGAGAGAATTTGGATGGAAAAACTTGGTAAGATTTTTCAGAACACCTGCACAAAACAAATTTACCCATAAGGGGTTGAACTGTTGGCGCTTGTGTGGTGAAACGACTGCAAATCATTTTCATGTGTTTTGGTCATGCCCAGTTATCCACCAATATTGGACCAACGTACAGACAATATTGGGGAAAATATTCAAAATAACAGTTCCCTTTTCTTTTGTAACTTTATATTTGGGTTTACTACCGGACTCACTGGAAAGACGAGGAGATAAATACTTATTCAATGTTTTAATATTGGCAAGTAAAAAAGCCCTAACTAAAAAATGGATGCTGAAGGACTGTTCTACACCTGAAGATTGGATTAACATGATTCAAGACATTTACTCGATGGAAAAGCTGACATTCGCACTGAGACAGGACATGGATGGGTTCATGAACTTTTGGCAACCCTGGATCGCATATGTGTCTTCCATTAGATCTAATCTTTGACAAATACCATTTCAATAATGGTCCCGCTCTTTGTTCCAATGCTACTCAGATGCTCTTTTACTTTTAATTACTTAATTTTCTGTTTGTTTGTTGTTTTTTTTGTTTTATTTAATTCTCCTTAATTTCACTTTTTCTTTCACTTTAAAAAAAAGGGGGGTGTTGTAATAACTATCCTACCAATGTTGTCAAATAGCAAAAAATAAGGGAACATGTGATGAAAATGTAAACAATGCAATGCTGTAATGACCTGTATACCCTTTACAAAAACTTAAATAAAAAAAAAAAAAATCCTTGAAAATGGTACTGACAATAAAAAAAAAAATTGAGTTTTCTATTCGGTAAATAGGAACAGCACATAGTTCTGCAATTTTCAAGGTCAACAAAATGCATATGCCACCATCAATCTGCTGCACTCATACTTATTGAGTTTGTCACAGCTGTGACTGAGAACACTGAGACATTTGATAAACAGATTCAAGAGCCAAGTATTTTGGTTCAGACGTAATGAAGTGTGAAAGACATAAATAGATTATCTAAAGAGGCCAGGTGCCACCCCTCCCACCTCATTTTCCAGCTTGCACATGCACATAAGTGGACTGGTATCACGCAGCTTCTTGGTGGTGTAAACTGGAAATGGTCCGACAGTTGGCAATTAAATGATTAAGTCAAGTCTGTACCCTCCTATTATTGTGTTTGCTTTGTTCAGCCTCACTGACCAACAATAATTTCTAAAAGGGCAAAGAAAGAAAGAAAGAAAGAAAGAAAGAAAGAAAGAAAGAAAGAACCAGGCAGTGAGAGCAGTCACAATTCCAAAAACAGGAGACTGTCAACAGTAATTCAAAGCTCGGAACATTCCGATCAACAATAGAGTTTTGTGCGGCAGCCAAGCACAACGAACGCACTTCTATTTGTTGGCTTGAGTAGGTGTTAATTAAGAAGCTCTACCAGTGCGCATGAATTACAGTCCTGAAGAGAATGGGTTTACAAATGCACTTGCAAAGCTCTTAATGAAGGCCTCGAATATAATTATCACCCAGAAAGACACTCCTTAATGTTTCTGTGTGCAGTAATAATTTGGGAAGTAACTGTTCTCTACATAGTGTTTTGGCTGTGCTGAAATTTGAGGGTTCATGCATTCAATTCTAGCATGATGTTCTCAGACACGGAGATAAAAAAAAAGTGTAATATTTTGTATCAGTTATTAATTTGACTGATGAACAGAGGTGGGCGCGTTATACATAGCGCAACAGAGATTTGTTTATCCAATTAATCCTTTGTAGAGGAGAGGAGCTGGACGTGGTTTAATTGTGTGTTTGAATGATGAATGTTTGTCCAAGTAACAGCTTGGTGGGAGGACAGCTTTTCAGTTGTCCTTGAACTTCATCTTTTTGTACCTGTTGGGCCGACAAATGATAAGAGCACAGCATGCCATAAATAATTCCCTCTCATAATGAGGGAGTGCACATGTTTGTCACACACTGAATGTAAAACTGAGCACATGCAAATCTCCAGTGTGGGACACTGGATGATAAAAAACAATGTGCACAGTATATTAGGGTTTGTTTGTTTTTTCAAAAAAGATAATTTCTAATCTTGAAAATTTGAGGAAAAAGTTTAAAATTTTGTAGGAAAAAGGTTATAAATTTATGAGTACATTGTTGTAAGCTGTGTGGGGAAAATGTAACAATTTTATCATAAAACATAGCAAATATGTAGGAAAAAAGGACTAAATTTACTACAACAGTAATGAATTTGCCAGGAAAAGTTGCAAATTAATTTAAAAAGATAAATTTCCAAGAAAAAATGTTAACATTTACAAGAAAAACCTCACTAACTGGTGATAAACTTCAACATTTATGAGTGAAAAAAGCCAAAAAAACCCATATAAAAATGTAGAAAATTGGCAACTTTTTTCATGTAAATGTGAGACTTGATTGCTGTAAATTTTTGACTTTTTTCTTGGATTTTTTTTGGCATTTGGAAGTTGTGTTTTTTCTCACAGAAATGTAACTTTTTATTCATAAATTTGGGACTTGGTTATAGTAAATTCTTTTATCATATTTTCGCACCTTAATCCTTGCAAATTTGTCCTGAAATTACATTTACACCGCATGCTAAATGCATGAATATTCCCCCACAATGACCATCCCCCCGTTAAAAAATAAATCACCTACTGCGAATACTTTCATCTTCTTTCTCTTCTGCTGCTCCCTTTTCGGGGTCACCACACCTCGCTGATATTGCGATGATCCGCGTGCCAATTTTACAAGGATTTTTACACTAGCTACCCTTCCTGACGCAATCCTGCCCATTTATCTGGGCTTGGAACCCGCACAGAGTGACATGGTTTTATGACCCAGTGATGAAACACAGACTCCAAATAGATTCAATTAGGTTTATTCAGCGTGAAAGTGAATGTTTGTGTGTGTGAATGTAGGCAGGAACTGCAGGGAACAGAGCAGGACACCGTATGGCCTGGCAACCCTAGGAACACACAGAGAGGGATAGTTAGTGAAGACCACTGCTGGAGGTAGACAGTTACGCTGAGGCTTACTGTGAGAGAAGATGGTGTTGGTCCCAGGTACAGCACGACGGCTACGGCCAGGAGGACAGTGTCTTCTGCTGAGAGCGCAGCTCCTGCTGGTGAAGGACTAGGAAGTGGAGGTGTCGTGAAGGAGAGGTAGGAATCCGCCACCAAAGGGAAGAGAGGAGAGTCCGCTGCCACGGGACTCCACCTGTGGAGGGGACAGGGGACTAGAAGACTAGGTAAGTGGATTGAATGGGCTTACGTGAGCAGCCGGAGTGATTCCCAGATGACGGTGGAGGCAGGCTTGGGTCAGCGTGGGCTGTGGTAGAGCGTAGGAATGGAAGATGAAGCTCGTCTGGAGCGCAGTGAGACATCTTCGCACTGCAGACTTGGGCAGCGCAGCAGAAATAGGCCGGGACATAAGGGAGAGCAGGTGTGTGCGCAGCTGGAGATAATGAGCAGAGTGTAGGAACCATGAAATGAAGAGACTGAATGATTTTTCAGTATCGGTTTATTCCATCTCAAGCCTACAGCTCCTCTCTCAGTCAGGGAATGAAGAGGGTGAGCTGGGGTAAACCACATACCTTTATACTGTAACACCAGACACAAATCACATTCACATCAAACACAGAATTCCATTCATATCTAATCCTCCTATTGTCCTCTCGGCTTCTCTGTCTGACCCTAGGAGTCAGACAGCCTCTTCAGGTCCACTCTCAGATCTTATCACTTCGTCTCTAGTCCGCAGGGGGTCCAGACTCAATGTCCGTATGAGGCGTGATGACAATACACACTGCGAGCTCCAAGTTCCCTCATGTCTGGGTCTCTGCCAAGGAATATGTGAGCTACATAATGTTACGCCACATCACTCCCCCCGAAACGCCCAAGAACGGACATACATCAATGTTAAGTCAATAATGGACAGTCATACACACTATGTCAAGAGTGGGCACACACACACCGACTTCATGTCCATAATGGGCAGTCATACACATTACACCCTTACATCACCCCCCCCCCCCCCCCCCGTAGGATCTACAGCACAATTTACACGGGTTGATCAAAATACACATCACTCTGCCCATTGCTTAGGCTTCAATCTCCTCCCGAATCTGCTGAACGCAGGCTTCGCAGCCTGTGTTGTGCCGTCCTGCTGTGTGCCTGTGGAATGAGGGGGAGAAGGGTTATTTACCCCCTGCTGGGGAACTAGGGGCTGTCCCTTGGGAGGCCTGCCGCGTCGAGGTGCCCCCGCCAGCCGTACAGGTTCGTCACGTAACACAAAAGCAGGCTTTAATCTGTCAACACTGATTGTCTCTTTCCTGCCCCCCAAGTCCAGTACAAAATATTTCTCCCCGGTTTCCAGCACTCGGAACGGACCATCATAAGGTGGGCGGAGACTGTGACGCTGGGCGTCGTGCCTGACAAAAACAAACTCTGCGTTTTGCAAAGCCTTGGGAACAAAAACCCGTAGAAAAGTGTGATGAGCGGGGCCTGGGAGCATTTCTGCCTCTGTGCCGCGTAGAGGTCCCCACACCGGGGGGGGGGGGGGGTCGGGTGCTGCATGGGCTGGCAGGAATTCTCCTGGCAGCCTGAGAGGTTGAGTAAACACTAATTCAGCAGGTGAGGCATCTAAATCCTCCTTGGGTGCCGAACGCAACCCCAATAAAACCCAAGGTAGTTTGTTTACCCAATTTGTATCCGTGAGCGACGCTCTGAGGGCTGCCTTCAACGATCTGTGAAAACGCTCGCATAAACCGTTGGCCTGTGGGTGATAAGCGGTGGTGCGATGAGCTGTTGCCCCTAAGCCGCTGGCCATGGCTGACCATAGCTCTGAAACGAACTGCGGACCCCTATCGGACGTAATGTCCGACGGGACTCCAAACCGCGCTACCCAGGCTGTTAAAAAAACGCGAGTTACCTCTGCTGCTGTGGTAGACTGCAATGGGACCACTTCCGGCCAACGCGTGGTCCGGTCCACCACTGTCAGGAGATGCGTGAACCCCTGCGAGGGCGGCAGGGGTCCCACTAGATCTACGTGCACATGATCAAACCTCTTAGCCGGGATGTGGAAAGGTTCTAAAGGGGCTTTTGTGTGTCTGTGAACTTTGGCCCGCTGGCAGGACATGCAGGCTCTCGCCCACTCCTTCACGTGCTTGCGCAGGCTCGGCCAAACAAACTTCTCTGCTACCATTTTCACCGAAGCGCGTACTCCCGGGTGTGCTAGGGAGTGCACCGTGTCAAAAACACGACGGCGCCACGTGGCCGGTACCACTGGGCGAGGTCGCCCGGTGGATACATCGCAAATAAGCAGGGGTGAACCGGTTTGTAAACTTACGTTCTCCAGCCTTAACCCTGTTGGTCCAGACAGGAGCGTGCGCACGTCTGTGTCCTCGACCTGCTCTGCTGCCATGGCCGCGAAATCTATCCCTACGTGCACTGGAGCCGCGTGCGCATCCGCGCTGTTACCGCGCTCCGCGTCTGCGGCGCTACAGCCCCCATCCACGCGGCTACGTGTTGTATATCGGTGGTGAATTCTGAAATTGCGGCCAGCTGCCTCTGCTGTCGGCCTGACCATGGTTCAGAGACTTTGGACATTGCAAAGGTTAACAGTTTGTGGTCGACAAACGCGGTGAAACGCCGCCCTTCCAACCAGAACTGGAAATGGCGAATGGCCAGGTGGAGCGCTAGCAGTTCCCTGTCAAACGCGCTATATTTTCGCTCAGCATCGCGTAGGGACCTGCTAAAAAAAGCGAGTGGTTGCCAAGCCCCGGCGACTTGCTGTTCTACCACGGCTCCTATGGCCACATCTGATGCGTCTGTGGTTAGCGCTATTCGGGCTGCCGGGTCTGGGTGAGCCAGCAGTGCTGCGTTCGCTAGTGCTTTCTTAACCTCAGTGAATGCGCGCTCCCGCTCCGGGGACCACTCAATTGCATTGGAGGGCTTTTGTTTTTTTAGCGCGACATACAACGGTTTACCTTTATACTGTAACACCAGACACAAATCACATTCACATCAAACACAGAATTCCATTCATATCTAATCCTCCTACTGTCCTCTCGGCTTCTCTGTCTGACCCTAGGAGTCAGACAGCCTCTTCAGGTCCACTCTCAGATCTTATCACTTCGTCTCTAGTCCGCAGGGGGTCCAGACTCAATGTCCGTATGAGGCGTGATGACAATACACACTGCGAGCTCCAAGTTCCCTCATGTCTGGGTCTCTGCCAAGGAATATGTGAGCTACATAATGTTACGCCACAAGAGCAGATCATGACAGTACTCCCCCCTAACGAATGCCTCTCGGCGGTTGTTCCAGCCTACCTGGGTGCGCCCGGTGGAACTCCCTGATGAGGTCCTTATCTAACACGCAGGAAGGACGCACCCAGGATCTGCACTCCGGAGCGTTGCCCTCCCAGTCTACCAGGTACTGCAGGCTGCGACCCTGGCGATGGACATCCAGGATGGCGATCACTCCCTACGCCGGACTGCCGTTGATCATCCTCGGAGGAGGTGGAGACCTGGGAGGAGGACACAGAGGGCTGGAACACACAGGTTTCACTTGGGAGACGTGGAAGGTGGGACATATGCGGAGGGAGGGAGGAAGAGCCAGCCGCACAGACGCTGGGCTAATAATACGAGAGATAGTAAAGGGACCAATAAAGCGCTGCACCATCTTCCTGCGCTCAGCCTTCAGATTGATGTTCTTAGTAGACAACCAAACCTGCTGACCCACCTGGTACGAGGGGGCTGGAGACCTGCGGTGGTTGGCCACTAAGGAATTGTGTGCCGCCGTGCGATGCAGTGCAGCCCGGGATGCCCTCCACAGTCGGCGACAGCGTCTCAGGTACGCCCAAACAGATGGCACGGCGATGTCACCCTTGTCTTCAGGAAATAAGGGAGGGGTATACCTGAGCGAGGCCTGGAAAGGGGACATACCGATGGCTGAAGAAACCGTCGAATTGTAGGCATACTCGATCCATGGCAGATGGGCGCTCCAGGATGCTGAGTTGGTTGCGGCCACACACCACAGTGCTGCTTCTAACTCCTGATTGGTCCTTTCGCACTGGGCATTAGACTGAGGATGGTAACCAGACGACAGGCTCACCATGGCCCCAAGGGCGTTGCAGAATGACCTCCAAACCTGGGAGATAACCTGGGGCCCCTGGTCAGAGACGATGTCCAGGGGGATCCCATGCAGTCTCACCACATGCTGAACCAGCAGGTCCGCTGTCTCCCTGGCCGTAGGCAGCCCTTGAAGGGGGACAAAATGGGCCACCTTGGAGAATCTGTCTACTATGGTGAGCACAACAGTGTGGTTGTTGGAAGGAGGGAGGCCGGTAACGAAATCCAACGGCACATGGGACCAGGGCCTTCCGGGGACCGGGAGAGGATGAAGCACCCCAGCTGGAAAAGACAATGAAGACTTGCCAGCAGCACACTGGGGACAAGCACAGACGTACTCCCCGACATCCTTTTGGAGAGAGGGCCACCAGAATGTTCGTCGCAGGAGCTCCTCCGTGCGTCGTCTTCCTGGGTGACAGGCGAACTTAGAAGAATGGGCCCAATGGATAACTTCACCCCGGATGGCCGATGAAATAAACAGCTTACCCACTGGTCCCCCGCCCGGGTCCATTTCAGTCTCTTGCGCCCTCCAGACCTTCTCCTTGATCCCCCACGAGAGGGCGCCGTAGACACAGGAGACAGGGAGGACGGGGTGATCCTCAGGATCCAAGACCTCAGTGGCGAACTGCCTGGAGAGGGTGTCCGGCTTGGTGTTCTTGGACCTGGGGCCGTACATGATGGTAAAGTCAAAACGCCCAAAAAACAAGGACCAGCGGGCGTGGCGGGCATTCAGGCGTTTGGCTGTCCAAAGGCACTCCAGGTTCTTGTGGTCTGTCCAGACCAGGAATGGCTGAGAGGACCCCTCCGCCTCCTCCATCCAATGAAAGGGTACTTTGGTCAAAGTGAGGCGCGTCAGAGGAAGGGCCAAGACGCTGTAGTTCTTGATGAAACGGCGGTAGAAATTTGCAAACCCCAGGAACTGCTGGAGCTGTTTCCTCCAGGAAACAGCTCCAGCAGTTCACTTCCGCCTCCCAAAGAGAGCAGACGCTTTTTCCTTCTCTCCAGCTCTGACTTATCTCCTTCCTCCCCTAACTGACTGGATCCCAGCTTGCTATCGTCTGTCTGCGTGTCTCTACTGCTGATTATCGAACGAAATTATGGATTTAATAAGCTGGGCTTTGAACGCAATTGACACTATTTTTTCAACGAGGAAAAGTGCCCCGGGGGAGGTTGTTTGCCCCGCAGGAACTGCGGCTGCAGGCTATTTGAGGGACACAAGTAATTGGAAACTCTTGTGCCTGTCTGATCTTTCTATCGAAGATGTCGAAGATTTGTAAGTCTTCGTAGCAATGGTCATCGGGATCGTTCTGATTGGATCTGGGATTGTCCTGGTGTACCGTAAATTGATGAAGATGGACGTAGCCTATCAAAATGCTGGCCAGGCGAGGCTTAACCATCAAATTGAAAAAATGGAGAGGACTCTGACAGCGGCAAATGGGGAACTGTCTAGGAAAATGGATTACATCATGATCACGCTGAGAGCCGTCCATGAAGGATTCAACGTCCAGCACTGAAGGATTAAAGTACTGAATCTGTAAGAGAATATAAAGTCTCTTTCTCTGGGATCAGTACTATTCGACTAATCTGACCCCCTCACACAAGTCCTCCAGATTATCTGCAGTTTTTTGTTTCCAAAACATTTGAGCTGCATTGACTCTACGGACAGCCAGCTGCATGGCTCAAGGACAAATGCCAGCCGCTAAGACAAAACATCTCCTGCCAAAGAGACTTTGTTGTTCTTAACTGATACAAACACCTACACTCAACACTACACCCACACTGACTCAAATAAACTGATGAAAAAGATCATTCACTCACTGCTCCCTTTGTGTCTTTGTGTACATTCTTGTCTGCTAATTGTGCATTAAGGGCTTTTTTTTCTTGTAATCATAATATTGATCATATATGACCGGTATTCTGACAATCAATGGTTTTTTACTCTTTCCTATTGTGTTATCCTTTTCTTCCCTATGCATCCTGTACCCATCTGATGACAGGCGCGTTTTTCAGACGCTGCCGTGTCACCGGAAATGCAGGTCGTTTTCTGTGTCAAGTCAAATCCCTCGTATGTTATCAGTTGTTTACTGTTAATGTACTTGGCAATAAATCCTTTCTGAGGAAGGGGTTGGCCACTCCACCACTGCCTTAATCTTGCCAGGGTCCGGGAGTATCTTCTTATGAGAGATGATAATGTAACAGCCACTTGTGTGTAACACCTCTTTGTAGCACTTTAGGTGTGTAATACTACTTTAGGTGTACAATCTTGTACCCTTGTGGTAGTCTTGGGTTACGGCAGTGTAGTTACCTTTAACTCTACTACCTGGATGGAAGGGACAATTGGGCCAGATCAGACAGACCCCAGGTTCGTAGGAGCCTGGAGGACACAACAATAGAAAACTCACACACATGGTGTATGGAACTTGCAACTACAGTATATATATTTCAAAGTTATGTACACATAAACACAGGTAGAGCGCTGATCACAATAATAATTCAATAATAAAAGAAAATACAATCCATCCAAAATATATTCACAATATGTACAGTTCTTTGGTATCAGTTCCAGATGACCAGTTGGGTCACTTTTACCAGTCACTTAGGTTCGGACAAGGCTTGCCATCCAGATCTGGAGTTCATGGTTTCTTGGTCCAGGAATCAGGAAACCAAAAAAACAAAACAAAACCCTGACCTATAAAATAGGTCAGAACAAGAATTAAACTATAATTTATAGCTTGTTACATCAATGTCAAATAGTTCTACATAGTACAACAATAGTTCAAATTCCTTAAATCACCAAATGTGCATAAAATAAACACATTCTACCATCTCCATTTATCAATATGGTACCATAACAATGAGTAAAGTGCATTTGGAACACTTGACATCACAGTATTAATTGTGCAGTGTGCTGCACCAAGTTAGCATATCAGCTAGCACAACAATTTATCACAAATTTGCACTTTAAAACACATATAAACCACAGGTTCAACATTCACCATTAAGTAGCAATTAATGGCCAGGGAACTGGGACCTTTGCTAACCGTTACAGCTTTGAAAAATGCCTTTTTCTGATGAAAAAACTAGCTGAAATTAGCATCGGCTGTTAGCATTTCAAGCTAGTAATTAGCATTTCCCATACACACTAAATGGCACTTACCAAGCTAAGTGACACGTGCGTCATGGGGTTCCCACGCTCAACGTGCGTTTACAGCCTTTGGATCCAAATCTTAAAATTTAACAAACGGGGCATTAGAATTTGATAATACAACAATGTCTCATTGCAGGTGTTCAGGCTTACCAATCTCAAGTTTTATCCGAGACAAGACTGCTATTAGCACGTTAGCGTCGCCATATCATCAAGGACCGTCTCTCTCTCTTGGTCAGTGTCTTTCGGCGTCTGGCGTGACTGAGCCAAAAAATGCAAGTCATACCCAAACCCGGAGAGAGAGCGCTTAACCCATTGGCTGGCGCTGCCAAACAATGGCACAGCCATTGGTTGCTCAAAATACCAAATAAAAACACTTGGAACTTGATCAAAACTCCCCAGAAAATGTTCCCTACTATTTTATGAATATATATTTATTTAAATATTCATCTTTAAATTATTTACTCCCATTGTGAAATGGGTGTTTTTCTTTTTAAAAGCGGTATCAATATTCATATTTTTATTCGCATTTTTAACACTGGGTTACAATAAACCCCAAAAAGGACATCTTGGAGGTATGGAACTCACATTTTTCAGCCTTGACGTACAGTTGATTCTCCAACAGCCACTGCAGCACTCGCCTGACATGCACCTGGTGTTCCTCTAGAGATCGGGAGAAGATTAAAATGTCATCAAGGTAGACAAACACAAATACACCCAGGAAGTCCCTCAACACATCATTAATAAGCTGCTGAAACACAGCAGGTGCATTGGTTAGACTGAAGGGCATCACCAGGTACTCAAAGTGACCACTAGGGGTCCGAAACCCAGTTTTCCACTCATCTCCTTCGCAGATCCGCACCAAATGGTAGGTGTTGCGGAGATCCAGCTTGGTGAACCAAGATGCCCCCTGGAGAGAGTCAAACGCTGTGTTGAGCAAAGGAAGGGTGTATTTGTCTTTAATAGTGATGTTGTTCAGCTCCCTGAAATCAATACATGGTCTCAATGAACCGTCCCTCTTGCCCACAAAAAAGAATCCAGCCCCCACTGCTGAAGAGGATGGACGGATAATGCCAGAACTCAATGATTCCTTAATATATGCTTCCATAGCTGCCCGCTCCGGGGGAGAGAGGCTGTACAACCGGTTAGACAGAAGTGGAGCTCCAGGACGGAGGTTAATGGCACAATCATACGGCCGGTGGGGGGGGGGGGGGACAGGGCCTGAGTCTTACTAAAGACAGCCCCAAGGTCATGATATTCGGGGGGAACTCTAGATAGGTCGGGAGGCGGGGCGGTGGGAGCCTCCAAGGGCATGGACGGCGAGCAAGCGGCTGATTGGAGACAGGCGATGAGACAAAACGAACTCCAAGACTTAATACTACCTATGTGCCAGTCAAATGATGGATTATGGAGGTGCAACCAGGGGAAACCAAGGATGACTGGGGATGACGAAATCGGTAGTACGAAGAACTGTGACTCCTCCCGGTGATTTCCTGAGATAATGATGGATACTGGAGCAGTTTGCTGGGACACAACGGCCATAGGAGCTTTCAACAGTGCAATAAGCCGCAGCGGAGACTTAAGAGGGGAACAGTGAAGCCCCAACCAGGTTGCCAGGTCCCTAGAAATAAAATTCTGCTCTGCCCCTGAGTCGATTAAGGGGTGTGTGAGAATTTCTTTATGTTTGTGTAGGAACCGAATGGGAAGAAGGAGTCTAGACAGGGGATTTGGCTGAGGTGTGTCCGTGAGTCCCCCTACTGTGACATATGGACTCCCCCTTTTGGCTGAAGCTGACAAGATGCTACCTCATGCTCCTCGCCCCCACAATAGAGGCACAACCCTAACTCACGGTGGCGCTGTTTCTCCGCCGGAGACAACCTAGACTGTCCCACTACCATAGGTTCTGGGGTCTCAGAGGAGTCAGAAGGTAGAAAGGCCAATAGGGAAGTTTGAGGGGCGTGACGTACTGGGCACCTGAGCGACGATAGGATTTGTGTTCCGCTGCCCGTTCCCTCAGCCTGTTGTCTAAACTGATGGCTAAGGAAATTAGCTCAGACAACCTAGTCGGCTTCTCTAAGGGTGCTAGCTCGTCCCGAAGGCAAGGGCTGAGGCTCCTAATGAAAATGCTACAGAGGGAAGCATCCTCCCACCCCACCTCGGTAGCCGCTACCTGGAAATCAACAGCGTAATCGGTCACGGCCTTGGTACCCTGTCTCAAATTTAGCAACCGAGAGGTAAGCACACTGTCCCAGTCCGAATGATCAAACACTTTGTTGAACTAGCCAATGAACTGGCCATAAGTCAAGCTAGCATAGTTAGCCCTAGCCATTACCGCATAAGACCAAGCTAGCGCTCGCCCCTTCAACAGGTTAATCATGTAGCTGATCTTACTATGGTCAGTCGTGAAATCCTCAGGTACCTGCTGGAAAACAACCTCACATTGCATGACAAAGCCTCTAGCTTCTCCTAGTGTGCCGCTAAAGCGGTTGGGGTAGGAACGGGGATTAGCCTAGCAGGGGGACCTTGGTTAGCTGGAATGCTAGTGGGAGCTGAGGAGCTACTGGGGACCGGTAAGGCCTGGGAGTTAGTTAGCCGGTCTTACCAGTCAGTGACACAAGCTAACTGAGTCAGTATGGTCTGTTGCTGGTAAGCCGATTGATCTATTCGGATCTCCATGTGATTTATTTGGTGCACCAAAGCGCTGTCAGCTGGGTCATTCTGGCGGAGATGTACTGACATGGTTTTATGACTCAGTGACGAAACACAGACTCCAAATAGATTCAGTTAGGTTTATTCAGTGTGAAAGTGAATGTTTGTGTGTGTGAATGTAGGCAGGAACTGCAGAGAACAGAGCAGGACACTGTATGGCCTGGCAACCCTAGGAACACACAGAGAGGGATAGTTAGTGAAGGCCACTGCTGGAGGTAGACAGTTACGCTGAGGCTTACTGTGAGAGAAGATGGTGTTGGTTCCAGGTACAGCACGACGGCTACAGCCAGGAGGACAGTGTCTTCTGCTGAGAGCACAGCTCCTGCTGGTGAAGGACTAGGAAGTGGAGGAGTCGTGAAGGAGAGGTAGGAATCCGCCTGGGTAGGAATCCGCCACTACGGTACTCCGACTGTGCACAGGGGACTAGAAGACAAGGTAAGTGGATTGAATGGGTTTACATGAGCCGCTGGAGTGATTCCCAGATGACGGTGGAGGCAGGCTTGGGTCAAGGACAACAACAGGCTGTGGTAGAGCGTAGGAATGGTAGATGAAGCTCGTCTGGAGTGCAGTGAGACATGTCCGCACTGCAGGCTTGGGCAGCGCAGCAGAAATAGGCCAGGACGTAATGGAGAGCAGGTGTGTGCGCAGCTGGAGATAATGAGCAGAGCAGATCATGACACAGAGAGTAACCCTGTGGCTGGGTAACCAACTTCCTTTTCCATTCTATTATGCTGAGCACCAAGGTAGAAGGCAGGAAGTCCCATTTTTGTATGG
This sequence comes from Pholidichthys leucotaenia, assembly GCA_020510985.1. Taxonomy (NCBI): domain Eukaryota; kingdom Metazoa; phylum Chordata; class Actinopteri; order Cichliformes; family Pholidichthyidae; genus Pholidichthys; species Pholidichthys leucotaenia. Next base: position 274,470,430 of record CM035840.1, on the reverse strand, counting down.
TCTTTGGTATGGCCTAGCTGGGACTTGAACCAGGACCCCCTGATTGTGGGGCGGATGCTCTCCCACCTATTAACTTGACTCTGCTTGAAGGAGAGGAGACACAGGAACCAGATGCAGCATTCAGGGCTCAGGCAACAGGTCACATAGAATTACTCGGGCATCAAAATACAGTCGTGTGAAAAAATTTGGACACCCCTTTAAATATTCAGTTCTTTATTAAGAAATGCTCACATATCTACAGTATGTCTAATCTTGTTTTTGTTTTTATTTGCATTTTTTAAACATTTATTTCAGCCATTGTAAGTGGGAATGAATGTTGGGGTGTCCTAATTTATTCCTCACTATTTGTTTAGAATTACATTTTATAGAAAATTTGAAAAAAGTCTTTAATTCATTTTTAATTGTTTAGTTGTATTATGTGAATCTCCCAGTATTTTTAACATTGATATTAAATATTCAAATATGTTAAAAAAAAACAAAGGCTTATACAGGGTGTCCTAATTTTTTCACATGACTGTAGTTATTAGGAGTGTTGGGCAAGTTACTAAAAAATAGTAATTACAGTTACTAGTTACTTCTTTTCAAAAGTAGCTGAGTTACTTTACCAATTATTGCATAATTAAAGTAGTTACTTGGAAAATTAACTTTCACTTTACTTTTAAATGCATACTTAAATCATCTTGTACACATAGCAAGATAATTTAATTAATGGATTATAATAAATGGATTAATGGATTGCTGTCCTACTGCTATTGTTATCATTGTTGTATTGTGTCATTTGCTTTGTCATTGCTGTATTGTTTATTGTTGTTGCATTATGTTGTCTGTTCTATGTGACTGGCATTGGCTGGCCAGGGGACACAAGATAAGATAAGATAAGATAAGCCTTTATTAGTCCCACAATGGGGAAATTCCAGGATTGCAACAGCACAGGGATAGCAACACTCAGAGCAACAATCAGAAGGCAAGAAAAAAAAAACAAGGGCAGCGAGTATACATATGTACATATAAACATAAATATATAGACACACGATGCGGAGCATTGTAGCTAGATGGAATAAATATGTTGATATATAAACACAGTGCGGAGCATTGTAGCTAGATGGAATAAATATATGAATATATAAACACACACACAGTGCGGAGCATTGTAGCTAGATGGAATAAATATGTAAATATATAAACACACACACAGTGCGGAGCATTGCAGCTAGATGGAATAGATATTTAAATATATAAACACACAGTGCAGAGCATTGTAGCTAGATGGAATAAATATATGAATATATAAACACACACAGTGCGGAGCATTGTAGCTAGATGGAATAAATATGTAAATATATAAACACACACACAGTGCGGAGCATTGTAGCTAGATGGAATAAATATGTAAATATATAAACACACACACAGTGCAGAGCATTGTAGCTAGATGGAATAGATATGTACATATATAAACACACACAGTGCGGAGCATTGTAGCCAGATGGAATAAATATGTAAATATATAAACACAGTGTGGAGCATTGTCGCTAGATGGAATGAAACAGCATAACCATCTACTTAGTTATCCTACATGGTATGATTATGTACCCATACATATTGTCACCCTCTGTAGCTACCGGTATTTTCCTAGTTGTATACCGGAGGGGACCATTGTGTAAGTCTATTGCGTCTTTTGCATTCAATACTATTAGGTTGTCACTGTGGGGAGCGTGAAATAACGAAGCTGAATTGGTTCTTAATTCAGGTTTTATTCATGCACTTCATCCCCAGCCTTCTCTCAAGAACACAAGAGGATGAGCTGCATCAGACCTTCACATTTATACATCTCACACAAAGGAAGAATCACATATCCCTGTCAAAACCCCCTATTGACATTAACTCCCCTCCAGTCTCTCGGTCCTCCACCTGTCTCCCAGGAGGTCGGGAAATCCTTTCAGCCCCTTGTCGCCGTACCTCTGTCCTCTTGTTGTTAACCGCAGGTGGTCCAGACACATTGTTCCATTCAGGACGTGAAGTCAATCCACACATGCAATCTCCAGCATCCCCTTTATGCTTATGCATATGTAAGCAAAAATACATGGGCTACAGTCACGTCTTTTTGCTATCTCTGCAAGCAGCCCTGCTTAGGTTATACAGTCTGACAGCCGTTGGTAGGAAGGACCTGCGAAACCTCTTGGTTGTTCACCTAGGATGATGTAGTCTGCTGCTAAATGAGCTCCTTAGTGCATTCAGTGTGTCCTGCATAGGGTGGAACTCGGACTCCAGCAGAGATGACAGTTTAGCCACCATCCTTCTCTCTCCTATCTCCTCCACTGGGTCAAGGCGCTGCCCCAGGACAGAGCTAGCTTTCTTGATCAGTTTGTTCAGTCTCTTCCTATCAGCTGCTGTAATGCCACTGCCCCAGCAGACCACTCCAAAAGTGATGGTTGATGCCACCACCGTGTCGTAGAATGTCTTCAGCAGCGCCCCTTGTACATCAAAAGACCTGAGTCTCCTCAGTAGGAACAGCCTGTGCTGTCCCTTCTTGTAGAGTGTGTCAGTATTGTGTGACCAGTCTAGTTTATTGTTCAGATGAACACCCAGGTACTTGTAGGATGTCACCATCTCAATGTCTGTTCCCTGGATGTTTACTGGTGCTGTGAGGGGTTGTCCTTGCCTGCGGCAGTCCACCACCAGCTCCTTAGTTTTCCTCGCATTGATCTGGAGGCAGTTCCGATGGCACCAGTCCACAAAGATGGAAATTAGCTTCAGCTATAATCTTGTATGCTGCATTATTTACATGTCTTACAGTGGGGTAAAAAAGTATTTAGTCAGCCACCAATTGTGCAAGTTCTCCCACTTAAAAGATGAGAGAGGTCTCCAATTTTCATCATAGGTATACTTCAACTATGAGAGACAAAATAAGAAAAAAAAAATCAAGAAAATCACATTGAAGGATTTTTAATGAATTAATTGGTAAATTCCTCGGTAAAATAAGTATTTGGTCAATAACAAAAGTTCATCTCAATACTTTGTTATATACCCTTTGTTGGCAATGACAGAGGTCAAACGTTTTCTGTAAGTCTTCACAAGGTTTTCACGCACTGTTGCTGGTATTTTGGCCCATTCCTCCATGCAGATCTCCTCTAGAGCAGTGATGTTTTGGGACTGTCGCTGGGCAACACAGACTTTCAACTCCCTCCAAAGATTTTCTATGGGGTTAAGATCTGGAGACTGGCTAGGCCACTCCAGGACCTTGAAATGCTTCTTACAAAGCCACTCCTTCGTTGCCCGGGTGGTGTGTTTGGGATCATTGTTATGCTGAAAGACCCAGCCACGTTTCATCTTCAATGCCCTTGCTGGTGGAAGGAGGTTTTCACTCAAAATCTCACGATACATGGCCCCATTCATTCTTTCCTTTACACGGATCAGTCGTCCTGGTCCCTTTGCAGAAAAACAGCCCCAAAGTATGCTGTTTCCACCCCCATGCTTCACAGTAGGTATGGTGTTCTTTCTCCTCCAAACACGACAAGTTGAATTTTTACCAAAAAGTTCTATTTTGGTTTCATCTGACCATATGACATTCTCCCAATCCTCTTCTGGATCATCCAAATACTCTCTAGCAAACTTCAGACGGGCCTGGACATGTACTGGCCTAAGCAGGGGGACACATCTGGCACTGCAGGATTTGAGTCCCTGGCGGCGTAGTGTGTTACTGATGTAGCCTTTGTTACTTTGGTCCCAGCTCTCTGCAGGTCATTCACTAGGTCCCCCCATGTGGTTCTGGGATTTTTGCTCACCGTTCTCGTGATAATTTTGACCCCACAGGGTGAGATCTTGCGTGGAGCCCCAGATCGAGAGAGATTATCAGTGGTCTTGTATGTCTTCCATTTTCTAATAATTGCTCCCACAGTTGATTTCTTCACACCAAGCTGCTTACCTATTGCAGATTCAGTCTTCCCAGTCTGGTGCAGGTCTGCAGTTTTGTTTCTGGTGTCCTTTGACAGCTCTTTGGTCTTGGCCTTAGTGGAGTTTGGAGTCTGACTGTTTGAGGATGTGGACAGGTGTCTTTTATACTGATAACGAGTTCAAACAGGTGCCATTAATACAGGTAACGAGTGGAGGACAGAGGAGCCTCTTAAAGAAGTTGTTACAGGTCTGTGAGAGCCAGAAATCTTGCTTGTTTGTAGGTGACCAAATACTTATTTTTTTTTTTCCACAATATCTTTATTGAACCTTTTTTTTTTTTTAACAAACATGATACAAACAATCAAACACTAACACTAAAGTACTACAAAAAAAAAAAAAATGCACTAAAAACACCAACAACCACCAACAAAATCAAGTCTTCAACAATGCTCCTCTGTTTAGTCTAGACAATCCAATACATAAGTATACATATTATGTTCACCAGTTTGGAATTTACAAGGTCCACACACATCATTCACCTTCTTCTTCAAGAGTTATGTTTAAATTTTTTACATAATCAATAAAAGGTCTCCATATATTCTCAAACACAATTTCCTTTGATTTCAGTATATATGTTATTCTTTCTAATGGAAGGTTTGTTAACATCTGTCTTAACCACTGAGTCACATCTGGTCTATGAGTCTTTTTCCATAATAGTGCAATACATTTTTTGGCATTAAGCAAACTGAGGTCTATGAATGTTCTTTCACTTTTATTAAAATTATGCTTTTCTGGGTACAGACCCAACAAAAACAGTTTAGGATTCAATATGATTTGTTTTGAGATTATTTTTTCAATTGTTACCCTCACCTCTTCCCAAAACATTCTTATTAATCTACATTCCCATAAACAATGAAATAGGGTTCCTTTACTTTCCATGCATTTTGTGCATGTATCTGGTATATTTTTGTTATATCTATTTAACTCCTCCGGTGTAACATACATCCGCATTAACCATTTGAAATGTATCAATTTAAGGCGTACATTTATTGATTTGGTTTGAGCTTCTGTACAAGCCAATTCCCATTGTTCCTCTGAAATTTCAATTTGCAGATCTTCTTTCCAGTAGTTTAATCTTTTCAGTGAATTTTCACTTGAAGATAGTGTCAATGAGTTATAAAACTCTGAAATAATACCCTTTCTTTTACTATCTTTCATCATCATTTTTTCCAAGGATGAATAAATAGGTCGAGTGAGAGCTTTATTTTGATTTGATCGAATAAAGTTTCTAAGTTGAAGATATTTAAAAAAATGTGTTCTATTGAGATTAAATTTGATCCTCAGCTCTTCAAAAGACATTATGTTGTCTGCACATGGCAAATATAAATCCTGAATCTTTTGTATCCCTTTTAAATTCCATACTTTAAATACAGCGTCCGCTCTCCCTGGTTTAAAATATTGATTACCCCATATTGGACTAAATTGTGACAATAACTGTGGTTCTTTTAAATAGTTTTTAGCTTCACACCATATTTTGATCATATGCTTTACAAATGGATTTTTAATTTGTTTTTGTAATTTTTTTGCCGAGTCTGAGTATATGAATATGGGAAGAGGTAAAGGTAAATTGTATGATTCCATTTCAGTCCAGTGAGGGAGATCATTTGATGAAAAATAATATGTCATAGACCTCAGTTGTGCCGACCAATAATACAACATAAAATTTGGACATTTCAGACCTCCACGATCAAATGGTAAATATAATAAAGACAAACGTAATCTAGCCCTCCTGTTGTTCCATATAAATTCCACTAACTTTTTTTTTATTCTTGAGAATAGATCTAAAGGTGGTGATAAGGGAATGTATTGAAATAAATAAAGTATTTTAGGTAAAATATTACTTTTAAGTATATTGATTCTCCCGATCATCGACATTGGTAGTGACATCCATCTCTGAGTTAACTCATTGATATCTGACATTAAGGCTTCATAGTTGACACTGGCGACTGATTCTAGCTTAGGCATAATTTGGATTCCTAAATATTTAAACTGATTTACAACATTGAATTGATTTACCTCAGGGGCTGGGTAATTTCTCTGGGTCTCATTTAGCATTAATATTGAAGATTTAGTTTTATTTATTTTATATCCTGATATTTCCCCAAAATTCTTTATTAAATTCAACAAGGTTGGAATTGATTTTTTTAGATTCGACATAAACAAAATTATATCATCGGCGTACAGGGAGATTTTATGTTCTGTTGGTCCAACTTTAATTCCATATATTTGTGAATGTAAACGTATCGCTATCGCTAAAGGTTCAATTGCCATAGTAAACAGTAAAGGTGAAAGTGGACAGCCTTGTCGACATCCTCTATTGATTTTTATTGGTTTTGAAATATTGTTATTTGTTAGGATTTCTGCTGTAGCATTATTGTATATTATTTGAACCCATTTTATGAAATTATTTCCAAGTCCAAACCTTTGTAGGACTTCAAAAAGAAAGGGCCATTCAACTCTATCAAAGGCCTTTTCGGCGTCCAATGATAGGAGAGCTGTATCCGGTGCTTCTTTATTAAAATAAATAATATTAAATAGTCTTCTTACATTATGGAAGCCTTGTCTACCCTTTATAAAGCCATTCTGATCTCGATTAATAATATTTGGTAAAATTTCTTGTATTCGTCTTGCTAAAATTTTACAGATTATCTTAAGGTCGGCGTTTAATAGGCTTATTGGTCTCATATTTTCACATTTATTAGAGGGCTTACCTGGTTTTGGCAGCAGTATAATTAAGGCATTATTTATGTATGATGGTAAATTATTATTTTGAAATGCTTCTAAAACCATTTCCAAAAAAGGTTTTATTAATTTATTCTTAAATTTTTTATAAAGGTCAACTGGAAGACCATCTGGTCCTGCACTTTTTCCTGATTTCATATTATCAATGGCTAGCCCAACTTCTTCTTGACTAATTTTAGACTCCAATATCTCCCTGTTTTCATTTGGAATACACGGTATAGATAGTTCGTTCAAAAACCCATTTAGTTTTGTTAAATCAGGTTCATTTTTGGTATCATATAATTTTTCATAGTAATCTCTAAAGGCTCTATTAATTTCTAAAGGATCTGTAACTACCTGTCCATTACTTATAATACTGGTAATTGGTGTTTTAATTTCCAATTGTTTAATCTGCCATGCTAATAATTTTCCTGATTTTTCACCTTGTTCATAAAAAGATTGTTTCAATCTTAGAAGACTCGAGGCAGCTCTATTCGCTGATTTTTTGTCGTATTCAGCTCTCAAAATCAGTAATTCATTCTCCAACCTTGGGTCACTTCCTGCATACACTTTTTCCTGAAGACTTTTTATTTTATGTTCCAATTTAGCTCTCTCCTCTCGAGTCTTCTTAGATTTTGATCCTGTATAACTAATAATATGTCCCCTAATAAAAGCTTTGAAAGCCTCCCACTTTACACATGCTGATGTTTGTGTAGTATTGATGTCAAAGAACTCGTCTATCTGTTTTTCTATATACTTGACAAATTCCTCATCCTGAAGCCATTTATGCTGAAATTGCCATCTACCCGATTCCTTTGTCAATTTTTTATCTACATATATTAGACAACAGGGTGCATGATCAGAGATCACGATGTTATCATAAAAGCAGTTTTGAATCTTGGACCTTAATTCTGTGGAAATCAAAAAATAATCAATACGTGAGAATGTCTTGTAGGTACTGGAATAACAAGAATAGGCTTTAACTTGTGGTTTCATTTCTCTCCATATATCTAACAATCTCAATTCTTTCATAAAATGATTAATAGTCATCCTACATCCAATGTGCGTACAATCCAGTCCTGTTGATCTATCCACACCTGGATTCAATGTACAATTAAAATCCCCTGCTATTATATGTTGCCCTGTAAGTGATGATAAGATGAGAAATAAATTAGCAAAGAACTTCTGATCATCTATATTGGGACCATATAAGTTCACAAGATTTATATTTTCTAATAGCAAAGAACCTTGAATGATTACATATCTTCCAAATTTGTCTCCAATTACATTTTTCACTTGAAAAGGAACTGATTTATGTATGAGAGTCATAACTCCCCTGGCTCGGGATGAAAATGAAGAGGTGAATACACTTCCCTCCTAATTCTTTTAACATCCTCCTCTATCAGATGAGTTTCTTGTAAAAACACAATTCTTGAACCCATGTCCTTTATTTTATTCATAACTTGTTTAAGTTTTTTTAAATTTTGTAGACCTCTGCAATTCCATGAAGTTAAATTAAGATTAACACTTTGGTCCATGATCAATAGAGAGTTTGGGATTACCTTGCAGTGTAAACATGTTCATACAGAGAAGCAAAAACATGAGTGGTTGAACATTCATCCTACAAACTACACACAAACAAATTTCCCCTTCGCACACTTGTGGCAAACCCCCCAAAATCAAAAGAAAAATTCTGTCTCCCGATATAGCCATCGACCGTTCCACACCCACAGGGAACAGCCTAAGCCACTCCTTCTTCATCCTCCCAATCACCCTAACTCTACTGCTTTTAATGACGTAACATTAACTCTCCTCTGTAGTTTTCCAACTTAACTCCAAAATTTTTAACAACTTTGTACATCATAGTTTTTTTTTTTTTTGTTTGTTTTGTTTTTGTTTTGTTTTTTTAATATATAATACAATCTATATTTTGTAAACTTACTATTTACTTCAAGTCAGTCAGATGCCTGTGCAAATGCTTAATTATTCTACCTTATATTTTGTTCATGCTTAGCTCCCACCAGTCTCTTCTTCTTCTTTGATCTTCTTGATGAACTCCTGCGCCTCCTCTGGGGTCTTGAAGATGTGGGTTCTGCCCTCATACGTGGTCAGCAGTCTCGCAGGATAGATTACACCATGATGAATCCCAAGGTTGCGCAGCTCCTTACGTACGGGATCAAACTGCTTCCTCAATTGCTGGATTCCTGTGGCCAAATCTGGGTAGAACCGCACCTGCTGGTCCTGGTGTTTAATCTCTCCTTTAGCACGTGCAGCGTTGAAGATCTTCATCCTGTCTCTGTTACTAAGAAACTTCATAATTAAGGTCCTCGGCGGTCCCTTATCTCTCCGTGGGCCAATACGATGTGCTTTTTCCAGAACCACTGCTGATTGCAACTCCTCGCTGCCCAGCACCTCCGGAATCCACTTTTCCAGAAAGGAACATACGTCCCGACCTTCTGATTCCTCTGGAAGACCCACCAGCCTCAAATTATTCTGTCTTGACCGAGATTCCAAATCCAAAATATTATCTTCCAGAGGTTTATTTTTTTTTTCCAAAGTGCGCACCTTTAATTGAAGACGGGTGACGTCATCTTCAGCACTAGCGAGGCGGAGCTCCATCTGCGCCGTTCGTTCTACACAGTCACCCAATTCCTTTCTTATTCCTTCCAACGCTGTCATAATCCCATCAAATCTAGAGGAAAAGTCCGCTCTCATTGAACTCATGGCAGCCATCAGCGCATCTGCGCCATTCCCCGCAGATATCGCACCATTGCCAGCCTCCTCCGCCATGTATGGAGTTTTGTTTGCTGCGTCACAGACCTGAAAGTCCGTTAATTTGGACTGTTTCGGCGGCTCGCTTTTTCCTTTTCCTGGTTTTCCAGCCTTAGGCTTCGCCGACATATCCTCGCCCAAATGCTGGGATACGTTCTGTCCCAAATGAGAGAGTTATTTGCCGATTTTTTTTCTCCAGGAGCAGAGCAGAGCGAGACACGTCCGTCCTACGTGGCAGCCATAACCGGAAGTCACCAAATACTTATTTTACTGAGGAATTTACCAATTAATTCATTAAAAATCCTTCAATGTGATTTTCTGGATTTTTTTTTTTTCTTATTTTGTCTCTCGTAGTTGAGGTATACCTATGATGAAAATTGGAGACCTCGCTTATCTTTTAAGTGGGAGAACTTGCACAATTGGTGGCTGACTAAATACTTTTTTGCCCCACTGTATGTTCATTAATATGCACTGTCCCTTTTATAAATAAATAAACTTATAAACTTACATTACAGGCTTATTAATGTTAGGCTGAAAACAGACTGTTTCAGACAGAGCTTTTAGAACATGTCCAGTCTGCTTTATCCTGCCTTGAGAGCTATTATTGTCGAAAAAAATCTGAAGAAAATCAAAATGAAATTGCTAGTAATTTCCTCCTTTTGGAGTGAGAGTTGGCAACACTGCATAAAGCTGTCTATGTTTATCTTACATTTATATTATGAATTTAATCTGATGTGCAGTGATCCAGAAAAAAAATGTCCATTATCCACAGTCCAAATGTTTGCTGTGACAGAGACATGATTCAGTCCCTCAAATTCCTTTTGAAGATCAAAATCCATTTTTGAATAATCTTTATCCAGGTAGCAAGTAAATGTGTTTTAACTTCAGTGGATCACAGTCTCAGCTGTCTAATGGAAAATGACTATTATCACATCTTCAGTCTGTAACGACATATCTGGCAATCAGTTTTTAGTCTTGCTGGGTCACAAACTGTCCAGATGCATACTTGTGATTGAAATCCAGCCATGGCTGTTCAGCTAGCATAGATCCACTGTTGTTAGCAGAGCTAGCTTTGTCAGAGCTTTGTTGCTGTTCTCAGGTGCTTCTGAAGATTGCAGTAGGTCTCAACCGCACTTTAGCTTGCAACCCACCAATATGCTTTCGTCCTTAGCCATGACAAAAGAAAAATAATCTATTTCCACAAAAACAAAGTAGCTTCATCTCTTCCTTCGCTCAGTAATGAAGACTCAGCTCTCTACAGCAGGTCATGTCAGCTGAGGGCTGCGTCAGCTACAGTAGGGTCAGTTTGTAGATTCATTTATCCATCCATGGATGGATGGATAGCAGGGGATAGATAGTCTCCCAGCTGGTCTGGGAACGCCTTGGTATCCTCTCTGAAGAGATGGAGCAGGTGGCTGGGGAGAGGGAAGTCTGGGCTTCTCTGCTTGAACTGCTGCCTCCGTGACCGGGACCTCCTGAAAAGTGGTAGAAGATGGATAGATTAATTTATTTGTGCTAAAATATCTATCCACATTAATCAAACAAGTACTGAGTAACACATCTGATCATGAATGAACGCATGCGCTGGCATTTGTTAACGTCTCCTCGCGTCAAAGAGTTATCTTGTCCGCTTTGTTTGTTTTTATTGATTTCATTTTTAATTTTTTATTTCTTTTTCCTGATATTAGTTTTTGCTTGGTGTTAGCTTAGTATTGGCCTAGCGGAAAAGCCCAATCGGACGTGTGGGTGGGTCGGACCCCCGGCTGGGCTGTTTTACCAGGCTAGGCTAACCTGCTAACCTGTTTTTAAGCCTTTTTAGCTGTTTTACCTAACCTGTTTTTGGCTGGCTGGCTATCCACCTATCACCTGGAACGTCATGGCTCCATCCCCCATGTGTGTCAGCTGCATGTCCCTCCTTAGAAAGTTTTCTGAGTTGGAAGTGAGACTCTCCAACCTCTATAAGATTCGGGAGGCTGAACACCACCTTGACACCATAATTCTCGGGCGAACAATGGCCCCAGCAACTGACTCGCAGCTGGCAGAGACAGCTACTTTCCTGGGTGAGTTCAACGCATCTCTGTCTACTTCCACCCCTGCTCCGGTTTCTTCAGATGTCCAGGACCACAGCAACAGACACTGACTTCGGGGCTAAACCCAAAGCCCTGGTTGGTTCTTCTCATCCTCAATGCACGCCCTGGACCTTGGTTGGATCAGCTAGCAAACATCGTCGATCGACCAGACAGCGCCGTGCCTCTTCTCTTCCCTTGCTTTTGGAAAATAGATTTGACATCCTTTCTCTGGAGGATTTTCTCCACCTGGACGCTGGCCGTCTGCCCGTGGCAGCCCCTCCTCCTCCTCCCTCTCCTTCAGCGGCGGCTCAAACCCACAAACCCCGGATTAAGACTACTTTACGTGTGCCAAATTACACACCAGCTCCAAAAAGAAGAGAGCGCATCACCCCGCCATCACAACAACAACACTGACAAAACTTATTCACCATTTCAGAAACCACCGACAAAGACCCCCCAGACGACACTGGTAATTGGTGACTCGATTATGAGGAACGTCAGAAGCAGGTACTGTGTGACTAAATTTTTTCGTGGGGCTAGAGTGTCTGACATTGAGGCTCTTACCCCTGACCTATTAAATGAATTCCCCCACGCTAAAACTGTCATAGTACATGTTGGATGCAACAACATCCCAGATGAAGCGTCGGAGATTTTAAAGAGTGACTTCAGGAGCGTTCTGTCCACTCTTATGAACTGTGGCAGACGCGCATTTATCTTTGGGCCTTTGGCACCTTTCAGATGAGGTTACAATTATTTTAGCAGAACTCTCAGTCTTAATACTTGGTTGTGTTCTACATGTCCTACTTTTAGCATTGGTTTTGTTGACAATTTCAACCTGTTTTGGAACTGCCCATCACTTATGAGGCCTGATGGCATCCATCCAAATAGACTTGGTGCACGTGTTTTAAGGGACAATCTGTTATATTCCATTCAGCATTTTTTAATGCAGTGACTGGGATTTGGTGCGTTAACTCACTCTCCCGTGACCCTTAAAAAGGATTAGGTGGAAGAAGATGAATGAATGAATGAATGAACTCCGAAGTTCCTGGGTCTACAACCAGCCCTTTTTTGTTTCCACTTCTCATATTAATCCCATTAATCCAGATAATCCTCACTGTTTGGATCAGTCTTCGATTTATAACCCTACAGAGATTGTGTTTGTCTCCCGTTACCCAAAATATTATAACCCAAGACAAATACAACACAACTTGATAAATACACGTCTCTCTGCAGCTCCTCCTCATCCACCACCCCCCAACTTTGCCCCTGTCTTCTCCCTTAGAGAACCTTTGTCTACTTCCCCCAAAGTTAATAAAAATATAATGCATAAACATCCCAAAGTGATTAAACAAAATGTTAGTAAAACTCAAATCAAACCTCAAGTCTCTAAATTGAATAATTTGGCCTCTGTTCCTCCTCATAATTTAAAAATTAAATGTGGTTTATTAAATATTAGGTCTCTAACTCCCAAGTCTCTACTAGTTCATGATCTATTAATTGATCATCAGATCGATTTAATATCCCTTACAGAGACCTGGCTAGGGCAAGATGATTGCGTTGGTTTGAATGAATCAACTCCCTCTGGTTATCTAAACTGTCATAATCCCAGAAGTTCTGGTCGTGGAGGTGGAGTAGCAGCAATTTTCCATTCTAAATTACTAGTTAATGTAAAGCAAAAATCATGTTTTAATTCCGTTGAGGGCCTGGTCCTCAGTGTTGGGCATGTTGGCTATCTTGGCTTGAACCCAGTTTTCTTTGCTATAGTTTACTGTCCTCTCTCGGCCTACTTAGAGTTTTTACTCGAATTAGCTGAATTTTTAGCTGATTTAGTGCTGAAATCAGATAGAATAATTATTGTAGGGAATTTTAATATACATGCTGATGTAGAGATTGACTGTCTTAATAAGGCATTCAATTCAATTTTAGACTCAATGGGGTTTTCCCAGAAAGTAGAAAATTCTACCCATTATCTCCACCACACATTGGACCTTGTTCTGACTTATGGTATAGAAAAAGAAAATCTGATAGTGTCTCCTCATAATCCTGTACTGTCAGACCATTGTCTGTTAACCTTTGATTTCACTATTTCTGATTATCTGACTCCTAAAGAAAAATATTACTACAGCAGATGTCTTTCAGATGACGTTACCAAATTTTTGCAGATTGTCTCGTCTATACCATGGGTCAACACAACGGAAATAAAAGATGGAGAGCCTGCTCCTTTCGTAATTGATAGCATGGTAGATAGTGTTACAGCCTCTCTGCATCAGACTCTAGATTTGGTGGCCCCTTTAAAAAAGAAAAAGTCTAACCAGAGATTTCTATCTCCTTGATTTAACACAGAAACTCGTAGCTTAAAACAGAAGACTTGTCAATTAGAAAGAAAATGGCGTTCTACTAATTTAGATGAATTCTATTTAGCGTGGAGAAATCATCTCTTAATTTATAAAAAATCTCTTAGAAAAGCTAGAACAAGTTATTACTCTGTATTAATAGAAGAGAATAAGAATAACCCCAGGTTTCTTTTCAACACTATAGCCAGGCTGACAAAGAATCAGGACTCGATCAATCCTCGTATCCCCCTTGAGCTTTCTAGTCAGGACTTTTTGAACTTTTTCAATCATAAAATTTTATCTATTAGAGATAAAATCAGTCAGATTCTTCCCACCGTAAACTTAAGTACATCAACTACTACAACTCCTTCAACTGATATCTGTTTGGATAAGTTTACTCCAATTGACCTTTTAGAGTTAGATAAAATAATCTCCTCATCTAAGCCTTCATCTTGTCTTTTAGACCCTATTCCTACCAGGTTATTTAAAATAGTCTTCCCAATTATTGGTAGCCGTATTTTTCATATAATTAACCTTTCTTTAACTTTGGGTTATGTACCGCAGGCTTTTAAAATTGCTGTAATTAAACCCTTACTCAAAAAGCCAACGCTCGATCCAGGAGTTTTGGTTAACTATCGACCAATCTCCAATCTGCCTTTCATTTCAAAAATCTTAGAGTTGTTGCTGCGCAATTGTTTGACCACTTACAGGGAAATGGTTTATTTGAAGAGTTTCAATCCGGGTTCAGAGTTCATCACAGCACTGAAACAGCCTTGGTGAAGGTCACTAATAACCTCCTTATCACATCTGACAATGGACTTGTTTCTGTCCTTGTCCTTTTAGATCTTAGTGCTAGATCTTAGTCATCAGCCTTTGATACTATCGATCATGACATTCTACTTGATAGATTAGAACACTATGTTGGACTAAATGGAACTTTGCTGCAGTGGTTTAGATCTTATTTGTCTGATAGACTTCAGTTTGTTCACATCAATGATGAGTTTTCTTCCAACTCTATGCTCAGTCATAGAGTTCCACAGGGATCTGTGTTAGGCCCTACTCTTTATAGTTTATATATGCTTCCGTTAGGCAATATCATTAGAAAGCATTGTATACATTTTCATTGTTACGCAGACGACACACAATTATACCTGTCAATGAAGCCCGATGATTGTAATCAATTAGCCAAGTTAGATGCCTGTCTTAAGGAAATCAAAGCCTGGATGACTTGTAATTTTCTGCTATTAAACCCAGATAAGACTGAAGTCATTCTTGTTGGTCCAAAAGACCTTAGAAATTCCTTTCCAAATCATACTCTTAATTTGGAGGCTGCTACTCTCACTCTGAATAGTTCTGTCAGGAACCTTGGAGTTATTTTTGATCAAGATCTGTTTTTTAATTCACATATTAAATTTGTTTCTAAGACTGCCTTCTATCATCTGTGCAATATTGCCAAGATTAGGAGCATCTTGTTTTTGAATGATGCTGAGAAACTGATCCACTTCTTTGTCAGCTCTAGATTAGATTATTGTAACTCGTTATTATCAGGTTGTCCTAAAATATCTTTAAAAAGTCTTCAGTTGATCCAAAATGCTGCTGCAAGAATTTTAACTGGTTCTAGAAAGACAGATCATATCTCTCCGGTTCTGGCCTCCCTTCATTGGCTTCCCATAGAGTTTAGAATTAAGTTTAAAATCCTTCTTCTCACTTACAAAGCTCTTAATAATCAGGCCCTCTTATATATAAAAGATCTGATATTATCCTATCATCCTAACAGAGCACTACGCTCCCAAAATGCTGGATTACTTGTAATACCCAGAATCTCCAAAAGTACAATGGGAGGCAGAGCCTTCTGCTATCAAGTTCCTTCTCTGTGGAACCAGTTACCACTCTGGGTCTGGGAGTCAGACTCGATCTCTGTTTTTAAGAACAGGGTAAAATCCTTCCTTTTCAATATAGCCTACGATTAGAGAGGGATCTTATGTCTCTTAACCCCCCTTTTGTTTTGCTGTTAATAGATTCAGACTGCTAGGTGACCTTCAATAATGTACTTGGCTTCTCACCGTTCATGTTCTTTATGTCTGTTCTCTTCATCCTCTCTATCCCCTCACCCCCAGCCAGTCGCAGCAGATGACTGCCCCTCCCTGAGCCTGGTTCTACTAGAGGTTTTTTCCTGTTAAATGGGAGTTTTTCCTCTCCACCATCGTTAAGTGCTTGCTCACAGGGGATCATCTGATTGCTGGGTCTTTCTGGAATTGTGGGGTTTTCCCTGCATTTGGTAGTGCTATGAGATGACTTTTGTTGTGATATGGTGCTATATAAACAAAGCTGAACTGAATTGAATAATCTTTCAGTAACTATAATGCATTACTGAATTTTTAAACAGTAATTTCATTACACAGCACATTACTGCAAAAGTAGTGGCATTACAGTAATGTGTTACTTTGTAATGCATTACTCCCAACACTGGTTATCAGACATTAAAACATATTTGATTGACAATTTGTGTCTCCGTGGGGGAAAATTAAAATCACCACAACAGCTGTCCATAGAGCATAGAGATGCAGGCTCCCCCTTCCTTCACCAAGACTTTACCTCAGTGATTAGAAATGGGTGTGCTGTGATGTTTGCATCACACAAATACTCAAGGGGTGGATAGTGAAGCCAGCAGGCTGGTATTAATGATAAGAAGTCAGTCACTGTGACTTTCCTGCAGAGTTGAGTGGAGACATACATTATCACAGCGAGCTAGAAATGAGGGCCTCGGACACATCAGACATGTTTACAGTTTGGAGTTGGTGGAGAGGATCTGTCAGGATTTTGAACAGGCTGCTGTGCTGTTTGGAGCATTGGGAAAGTCACAGTGACCTGTCTGATGAGTTCCACCTGGTTAAAGGCTTTAGTGTCAGACTGCTGCCTCCTGCCGCCGTGTAGTTCCTCTGAGCACAACGTGACAGGAAGTGGCTAAATTATGCTCTTGCTCATTACTCCTACAAATTGTTGACAAAGTTGACCATGTGCTGACTGGAAGTATGTTCATTCAGGGGCTTGAACGGACCAACTTTCCTTATTCCATATATAATCATTCTTATCTGTCTTAAACTGACCTTGGTGCTGCCGTCGTCTGTCACTGACTTTCTGAAGCATAGAGCCTCTTAGGTGATGAAGATCAGAGATGAGCAACTGTGTGCCGTGAAGGGCCAGGGCAATGCAGGTTTTCTTTTCAGCCAGTCACTAAAGTGGCTATTTTCACTGATCAGCAATCTGTGGTGAGGAATTTGGTGAATTCACCTGTTGAAGAGAGTGGTTGGGAGGAAAACCTGCTGCTTCTTGGCGATCTGTCAAGTGTGACATCCCTGATCTCACACTTTTCAGTCATAAGCCAGCCAGCGTGCTCATGTGGGCTCCACTCTAGGTTTAAGCTGGGCCATCTTATGGGGCCCATGTGGGTTTTTCTGTGGGCTCTATGTTGGCCCCATCTGTGTTTGCCCACATGGACTTTAGTGTGGCACAGGTAAAGCACGTCATCTGCGTACCCATTGGACCAGAGGCGAAATTAGGCAAGAAAGTCACACATTTATCAGAAAAAATGTGAAAATTTATAACAAGTGACAAATTTACAAAAAACAGTAGCAAATGTATGAGAAAAAAGTCACAACTTTATGAGAAAAAGTGAAAATTTAGGAGAAAAAGTTGCAAAGTTACAACAAAAAAAAATTGTAAAATTACTTGAAAAGAGTTACAACCTTACAAGAAAAAAATTAACAAATTTGCAAAAAAGTCACAAATTTAAAAAGAAAAAATTATTAAAAGTTTCAAATGAACAAAAATGGTAGCAAATATATAAGTAAATAAACTGAAAATTTATGAGGAAAAGTTATAAGTTTACAATAAAGAAAAGTTGAAAAATTTTGAGAAAGTTACAAACTTACAAGAAAAATCTCACACATTTATGGGAAAAACTCACAAATTTACAAGAAAATAGCAAATTCAGGTTCAGGTTCAGGTTACTTTATTTGTAACCGTAGGTAGATTTGTTTTGCAGTCTGGTGACATCCATATTTACAAACCACAATTACATTCAACATGAACACAAACACAGGCACACATGAAGCTGACTATAAACATGATAAAAATACTCAAGGCTCCACCAATCAGGTTCAGGTTCAGGTTCAGGTTACTTTATTTGTACCCGTAGGTAGATTTGTTTTGCAGTTGGTGACATCCATATTTACAAGCCACTAATTACATTCAACATAGACACAAACACAGGCACACATCTTACAAATAGGTAAATATAAAATATGTACAATATAATTTTTATAGCTGGATAATCAGGATATAAAGACAAAGAGATGAGAGAAAAACCAGAGGTAAGAGAGAAGGGTCATATTAAAAAGTTAAAGACTAGTCAAAGAGGTTAAAAACTCAAAGGTCTAAAACCCAATAAAAGATTTAGAACCCAAATAAAATCCTACAAAAATAAGTAAATATAAAATGGAGTTAATAAATAGGTACCTAAATTATTTGCAATATATTGTTACAACTTGTTCAACTCTTTGACAGCAGCAGGAACAAAGCTGTTTTTGTAGCGCTGGGTTTTGCTTTTTGGGACAGCAAACCTCCGTCTTGAGAGAAATTTACAATGAAAAAAGTAACAAATTTAATTGCAAGATTACAGTAAAAAAGGGGTAAATTTATGAGAAAGTTCCAAAATTACAAGAAAAAGTTAGCAAATTTGCATGAAAATAATTCACAATATTAAAAGAAAAATTAACAAATTTATGAGAAAAAGTTTCATGTTTACAGTAAAAGAAACTGCAAATTTATGAGTTTCAAATTTTCAAGAAAAATGTATTAAATTGGGGGGGGGGTCACAAATGTACAAGAAAATATGAAATTTTTGAGAAAATAAGTTGAAAATGGGTAAATAGGTAAAGTCCATGTGTGCAAACCCAGGTGGGAGAGTTTGAACCCTTGGTGGGGCCCACATGGACATGCTGGCTGGAAAATTGCTGCATTTCCAAAGCTGCAGCCCGGTTTCATGAAAATGCTGAAAAACATTTACCAGGCCTGAGAAAATGTGCTCTATATAGAGAATAAAGTGATCCACATTTCACTATTGTGATTTCACTTGTTGTTAGACAAGACAGTGGAAACAGCGCCTTGCAGTGGATGCGACAATAAACACGTGTCATAACCCGAGTGTCGGTTCTGGCCACACTCGGGTCTCATATCTTTTTGTTCTCTGGCTTTGGCAGCTGTGGATTCCTTCCAGCTCCTCAGGCTCTTATTGTGAAGGCGCCCGGGGGAGCTCCCTGCTGTCAAAGTCAGCTGCTGCTCTGCTGTCATTAGCAGCAGCTGTGCCGCGTTGGGGTCATTAGCCACCAGAGATATAAGCGGGTGCTAAATGTCCTCCAACGCGGCAGTCTCTGTTATGCTCTGTTATATCCTGTTATGTTCACCTGTGTGTTCAGCCACGTTCCGTCGTGCTCCTGTTATTCTCCTTGCTCATCGTGGTCAATGGACTTGGGAATCCCCCGTTACCCGTCTGTTAACGGTCCCGTTGTAAGGTATGCTCTGTGTGACTGTATCTTTGTGATTATCTCGTCTGGCGCATCGGGTGGTCCCCGGCTCAGACGTCACCCAGCCACTGTATGTGTTCTGTGTGTGTTCATCCTTACTCTACAATAAACTACCACTGCAAACTCTCTGGTGACTGAGGCGTCTTGTGACGGTCCGTGAGGCTCGTCGTGACAGTAGACTGCCGCCTAACGCCCGGAGAGGAGGCGTTGTATCGAGACGCCATTCACCGTGTAGTTTGCAGTAGTGGACTGTTAATTCCTACCTGTCTGAGTGTCTGCAGCGGGGAGTATGTCGTCATCCAGGGGCCATTGTCGGCGCCTTGGCAGGCAGCAAGCGGAGGTTCTGAAGGAGGTAGATTACACCATCTTTACCGCTACGCTGTTGGACGCTCCCAGCGACATTTGTAGATACCTGGACCTAGCCGAGGAGATTCTGGATTCTCTTCCCCGCTTCACCGATCATCCAGAGGTAAGCGTGAGGAGAGATGACATCGCCACCCAGCATGAGAGACTCCGAGGGCTGGAGGGAAATCCTGGCAGGAAGCTGAAGCGGAGCAGACGTCGCCCCTCGCTTCGGGATCCCGCTCCTGCCTCCGTTCCGGCCCGGGAGTTCGCACCACCCGGAGGTCTTTTCCCATCGGGCATGTCGTCACTCGGGATTCCCCCAGAGAAGCTGCAGATGACAGCAGACAAGATCTGGGACCGGGTGGCTGCTGCTTGCTCCGCTAAGAATCCTCCAGCGTGTATGAAGCATGTGGTGGCGGTGGTTAGACTCGTGGAGAGGAATCCAGCGCTGCGTGAGTTTCCTGAGTTCGCCGACTTGCTTGCCGCTGTTTCTGTACAGGAACAGCGATTTCCGGACCTCACCTTCGCCTCTCCCCCTACAAGGAACCGTCGTCACTCCGGTTTCCAACCTCGGCTAGAGCCCCGTCTGGATGCTGTCCCGGGTCGCCGCAAGGGCTCAACCCCCCACACAGCTGTCACTCCTGCGCCTCGTCAGAGGGGAATCCCCGCAGCCTCGTCTTCTCCCGGGCCCTCGCCTGCTGTCCCGTCAGCGCTCCATGCCCGACTGACCCCGGCTGTCGCCCCCTCCTCCTCGTCGCCTATCCTGGCTGCTGTGTGTCACGAGAGCTCCGTTTCGGCGAGCTTCATCCCGGATCCGCCTCGAGTGGCCTCATCTCGTCTTCCCAGAGGGCCCTCTGTCGCCATCCAGCGGGGAAAGGAAGGAATGACGTCCCCCACAGCGAGGACCATCTTACCCTTAGGGGAAAGGCAAGTGCATGATAATTTCTCTTCTTTTGATATTGTTTTGTCTTGTCTGACTCCTGGGGGTGGAGTTCGGGGTATGCAGCCCCCCGAGCTCCCTCCACCCGCTGTGGACGAAAGTAATAACCCTGCTTCCTCTGTGTCTCCCTCCGCTGAGCGGTCCTCGACGTCAGGCCAACGTCGCTGGATGAGGAGGGGGCCTGCGGTTCTGGAGAGCCTGGTTCCGGTTCCGCAGCCACGCCATGGGCGGAGGAGGAGAGCGGACTGCAGCGTGGAGCCATCGCCGATGAAGAAGCGTCCCCGGGGTTCCACGGAGGAGCGGTCCGGTCCAGCAGGGCGAGATTCTCCTGCCACCACGCCGTGCGGGCCACCGGCGTGGACATCGGTGCCGGAGGACTCTCTAGCTGCACACACCATCATGCCAGCTGCGGAGCCCGACGCAGCTGAGTGGGAGCCTGAGGACGACCTCCTGACTTTTGAGCCCGGATCATCGCAGTCCTGGACAGCGTCAGAACCCGAGCTCAGGCAAGTGCTCTGTTTTATCTTTCTTCTTCACCTTTTAGAGCACTTTTGCCTGTCTCAAGGGGAGATGAGCCGGGTGCAGCCGCCCGCTGCGTCCGAGCTTATCTCGCCGGGTTCTGGTGCTGCCGGTGATCCTGATCCCGGGTTTTCTCTCTTGTGTGAGTCTTCTCCCAGGGTCGCCGGCGAGGGGCTGCTCTCGCCTGCTGCGCCAGAGGTTCCGGTTTCGGGGTTGGAGGTCGAGTCTGGTGCCACGCCGACCGGGTCCACCGGGAGTGCTGTTCCGGTCCAGTTGGGGTCCACCGTGGGTTTGGTTCCGGAGGCCCAATCGGGGTCCACCGTGGGTGCTGCACCAGCAGGTCCTAGGTTCGGTGAGGGAGCTGCGGATCCCCAGCCACCGGATGCTGGACAGGCTCGTTTTCTTCATCACCCTTATCTCCACAGTCATCCTCCTCGTCTCCCTGAGGAGCGCTACCCATCTCCACCTGGGGCCATTGGGGTCCCGAACGCTCCGCCCGGTTTCCCCTCATCTCCCCCCTTTTCTGCGGGACCACCGGCTGCTTGCTCCCAACGGTTCTGGTGGGCTGGTGTTGCGGGGCGGCCGCCTGAAGGGCTGTCTCGTTGGTTTGGTTCTCTGGGTCGGCCCCCCGACCTGTTTATCTTCCTGTGCGGCGACCTGCTCCGGCCGCCTGAAACTCTCTTTCCCCGAGCATGGGACTGGGGTAGGCCGCCCGAACTGTCCTCTTTTCCCCTCCCTGTTCTGTGGCCTCTTGTTGCCGGACGACCCCCCCGAACCTTTTGCCCCCATCCCTCCGGGCCTGGACTGCGCCCTTTCCGGGTTCCTGATCTCGTCTGTGGGACTGTTGGGGTGTGTGTGGGGGGGGGGGATTGTTTTGTGTTTTTGTGTCACTCTGTTTGCCAAAGGGTGTGTTGCCTATTTTGTACTTATTGTGGTTTTTTTTTCTCCCTACCTTTGTAGCCTTGTTGGTTGTTTGTCTCTCTCCCTCCTGCCAGCGCCCCATCCACCCACCCTAGGGGGGTGGATGGGGCGTTGGGGTCATTAGCCACCAGAGATATAAGCGGGTGCTAAATGTCCTCCAACGCGGCAGTCTCTGTTATGCTCTGTTATATCCTGTTATGTTCACCTGTGTGTTCAGCCACGTTCCGTCGTGCTCCTGTTATTCTCCTTGCTCATCGTGGTTAATGGACTTGGGAATCCCCCGTTACCCGTCTGTTAACGGTCCCGTTGTAAGGTACGCTCTGTGTGACTGTATCTTTGTGATTATCTCATCTGGCGCATCGGGTGGTCCCCGGCTCAGACGTCACCCAGCCACTGTATGTGTTCTGTGTGTGTTCATCCTTACTCTACAATAAACTACCACTGCAAACTCTCTGGTGACTGAGGCGTCTTGTGACGGTCCGTGAGGCTCGTCGTGACAACATGCAGTGAGAAGGCAGCAAGGGATGATATAAGATAAGATAAGATAAGATAAGCCTTTATTAGTCCCACAATGGGGAAATTCCAGGATTGCAGCAGCACAGGGATAGCAACACTCAGAGCAACAATCAGAAGGCAAGAAAAAACCCCCCAAGAACAGCTAGTATACATATGTACATATTACTATAAATATCTATCTATCTGTCTATCTATATCTATATCTATATCTATCTATATATATATATATACACACAGTGCAGAGCATTGTGGTTGGTGAATGTGCAGCAGAAAGTCTAAGCTCTCCCTCCGCGGGTGCGGCGGGCCAGCTGGATGTCTTTGGGCATGATGGTGGTGACCCTCTTGGCGTGGATGGCGCACAGGTTGGTGTCCACGAAGAAACCCACCAGGTGGGCCTCACTGGCCTCCTGCAGAGCCATGACAGCGGAGTTCTGGAAGCGCAGGTCGGTCTTGAAATCCTGAGCGATCTCCCTCACCATATGTACAGAGCTTTCAACATGTTTTCACTCCCATGACCTGTTGTGGGAAAATCATGCATTTGTACAAGGAGAGCGATGACAGGATCCCATTAAGGTTGTTTTATAATTTCAGTCTGGAAGGATGGCCAGCGTAGACACAGACGACGGCTGGCTACCGTCTACTCATCTGATGCCAGCAGTGGGGACAGTCTGGTTCAGATAAAGGTGCCTTTAAGTTTCACGTGTGGGCAAATGGAGGGAAAGCATTTACATCACAGAAGACAAGCAGGAAACCAGAGAACCTGAGAACCAGGACCAGGATGCCTGGTCAACAGTTTAAGGGGACATGCACACGATAATGTTTTTACCCCACACTGGCAAACTTTTTTTTTTTACATTTCAGTTGTCTGTGTTGGTTGGAAATGCTACAGCCTGAGTTTTTTTTAATTGAACAGACATCCCCTATTTTTTTTTTTTATAACTGAACTACTTTTAAAATTGTGTTGCCATTCTAACCATTATCCACCTGATTCCTAGCCCCCATGATGCCTTGCATGAATTATGGGCACAACTTTTTATACTATTTTGGAACATGGAGTGGTCATGGAAATGGGGCCCTTTTCCTTCTTAAAAATGACTTTGGCATCAGAAATGGGGGAACATGATCTTTTGCACCTCAAAAAGAGTAATATAGTCATACCACTTTCCACAACTATCAGGGGATGGGAAGATGGCCTTAAAAACTGGCCTCACATTACATACAGCAGCTCCGTCAGTGCCGCTGTAAAAATGGTAACGCTGTAAACAAATAAAACCCCTGAGATATATCAATGTCTCCACCACAATACAGTCGGGTGCATTTTGTTAAAAGACGTTGGACATAATCTAATTTACCTTAGAACAGACGTAGAATCTAATCAGAACACCATGCTTAAGTGTTTTAACGTTAACATGCTCATACTGCTGTCGTGCCATGAACGCTTGTCATTTAACTTAACATGTTCTGATAACTGTACAAAATTTTATTGATCTATATTTTGTGATAATTTTCAAATTAATTAATGGGCCATTCCACCGAATGGGTCCCATTTGCATGCTGGAACTCTTAAAAATTCAGCTTTATTTTTCATATTTTCCAAATACTGAATACAGTGACACATACCGTACAGTATGTTTTAGCTCCTCAATCTCAGGCAACTTTATTTTATTTTTTTACAAGATGATACTTGCAGAAAGTTGCACTTTTTGTAGTTTGAGTAAAATGAATGAAAGTAAGAGTAACAGGACTAAAAGTAACAGGAATTATTTTATTTTTTTTAGCATAACATTAGCGAATACTCAAAATACAGCTACATGGCATCCATGCTATAGCATGACAGCACTGAGCACAGTCTAGTTATTTACCAATAATTATTATTTGCAAAAAATAAACAAATATCATCTGTGAAATAAATTAGGTAACAGGACTGAATGTGAAGACTGACCATCTCAGTCACAGGTAGAATATCATCAAATACAAAGAAGGAAAAAGGAGGAAAGTTAACTTTTGTCCTTTCCATGATCTTAAAAGTAATAAATGATGTAATTTCCAGTCGAACATGTGGCTTGTGGAATGTTCCACATTCTTCAGAAGGAGGAATATGTTAGGGTAACAGGACTGAGTGAAAATCTGGGGACACGACTAAAATGTGTTTTAATTACTAATTTATGGATTTATTATGAAAAAAAATCATAACTGGGACATGGGATCATGTAACAATCCCAAACTAATACCATTTCTGAAGGATTTTATTCACCATATTTCAGGGTGAAGTGTAGTGTGAAAGAGCAGGGACACAAAACAAATGCTGTTTTTTCAGTATCCTGGGCAGATTTTTTTAAAATAAATTTTTAATTAATGTATCTTAAATATGCAAGTAGGTCAATGTGCAGGGTATTTTGCTCAGTAATAATTGTACAGTTGTACAGTAATAAAATGCATTGTACAGCTGTTTTTCATGCATGTTCTGCATGTAATGTCCTGGGGCTGTAAAAAGCATAGGTTGGGTGGAATGGCTTTTATGCATACTGAAGCAGCTAATATCAAGTCCATATGGCTGCACTGCAATATATAGTAGCTGATAAATTGATGACACTATGGACAATAATGAGCCATCACACTTTGTTTTACAGTAGAAAGTTTGAGCTCAGTCTTTTCTTTAACACATTTCATTGTTATTTGCAGTTTAATTTGAAAAGCGTACAGATCAAATATCAGATGAAAAAGAATATGACGTTTGTCGCACAAAAATTGATTTGATATCTTTCCTAAATCGTTAAGCCTTGGGAGGTAAACTGATAACTATATTTATTTATTTTTATTTTTACTTCATACAGCTTTGCACTATATCACACATTAACATCAGATTCATACAAGTGAAAACGTACCTGGTGCTCTTGTGTCTGTACCACAGATCACATGAACAATCCTTTATAGTTTTCAGTGCATGAGCTACACATTGCTGCTGAAACTACAAATTCAACTTTGCTTGGTTGTGAGTAGCGTACATTTATACAGTCAATGGCACAACCAAGAACAGCAACAACAAGTAGAACAAAACAGTCAAAAAACATGGAAAAACACTCAAAAATCACTGATTCTTAAGACTTGAGACAAAACAGGATAAAAAAATTGAAAAAAAAAAGTAAAATTGATGCTCAGATAAATTAAACTCATGTATGAATCTACCAAGGACAAAAGGAAGTGGCATCATGTATTCAAACTGCCATTGAAAGGGTTAAAATCCTGAAAATGATTGAACGTTTGGTAGTTCTGAGCAGAGCTGGAGTGGTTTAAGAGATTTAGGCAGAAAAAAGCAGAAAAGTGAGGGAGTGAACGAATGAGTGAATATGAGAGTGAATGGATGGCAGTGGTGGTGGTGGATTGGGTTTGTGTGGCGCTTTACACGTCAAGGGACATTTCAGAGCACTTGCGGTGGGTCCATTGTTCATTCGTTCCAGGCGGGTGTTGGTGGTGGTGGGCTGCTCCTGTGGCGGCGGCTGCCCTGGGGCGGGGGTGTGGCTGTTGATCCTCACCGGCGGCCTCTCCGGCCACTGCTGAGCATTTGTACACATTCATGCTCGGTGTTGTGGGTGTTGGAGGCAGGGGTGGGTGGTGGTGTCTTGCCTAGGAGCGTGGCGGTGGGGTGACTGGGGGGGCAGGGTTTTGCCCACCACCCCTCTGGTTGTTGGGTGGCCCACTCTGCCTCCTGGGGCGCTGCCACCCCAAATGTGAGTGAGAGAGAGCGAGAGAGTGAGTATGAGTGAGTGTGAGTGAGAGTCAGTGTGAGAGTGGGTAAATGGTGGATGGTGTTTGCTTGTGTGGCGCTTTTTTCTCATTTCTAGAATGCCGGGGTGCTTTGGGGATCCTGCTGTTTGCCCAGTCACGCACGTGTTCGCAAGCTGGTGGAGACGGGGCAGCTGTGGGGAGCGCTGGCCTGGCCTGCCGGGGGCAGTTTGGGGATTGTTGTCTTGCTCGGGGGTGCTTCGGCCTGCAGGCTGCGGGGGAAGGGGGGGCTGGGCCGCTGGTCCTCTGGTCGGAGACAGGCTGCACTGCACCTGTGCCGCAACCAACCCTAGTGTGAAGTGTGAATGAGTGTGAGTAAGCACGGGTAAATGTGAGTGAGCCGGAGCGCGAATGAGAGTGTGTACATGACTGAGTGAAAGTGAAAGAGAGCATTAGTGAGTGTGAGTGACAGTGTGAGTGGGAGTGTAAGTGAGAGTATGAGTGAGACTGAGCAACTATGAGAGTGTGTGAGAGTGGGAGAGAGTGAATGAGTCTGAGTGAGTGTAAGTCAGGGGTCCCCAAACTTTTTCCTGTGAGGGCCACATAACTTTTGCCTTCTCTGATGGGGGCCGGGGTCAGTTTGTAACAGAAAAAGTGTGACGATCGCAGGGGTGCCTAAACGTAAACATTTATTGTTTTCCAGAAAGCCACACGTAACCAAATATTAATAACCCTTTCCGGGATCTTCACAGGAAAAAAAGTCAGAAAATAAATAATAACACTATTAATGAAATAAATAACACTATTTATGAAATAAATAATAACCAAATAACCCTCTCTGGATTCTTCACAGAAAAAAAAGTCCATGGAACATTAACTTTCTGTTGTGCCGTGCACAATTGTAACAGGTAACATCTCAGCAGAATACATTTGTACGCCAAGCTCAGCTGAACCAGTCATCCGTTCGGGCCAGCTTTCGGGTTGCTCAACTGATAGCAAGCAGCGGTAAACCTTTCACTGATGGAGAATTTGTCAAGAAATGTTTGAATGCTGTCACAGAGGAGGTGTGTCCTGAGAAGAAAGATGTCTTTAATGCCGTGAGTCTGTCGGCGAGTACAGTCACCAGCCGAGGCGCACCCCCGTGTGAATGGCCCCGTGGAGCGGGTGGTGTGTGTGAAGTGTGCGGGTGAGTAGAGAGAGAGGCGACCGGAGCAGGTAGCGAGCTAGAATTGCTGTTATTAACGGTGCAGTCTGATAATAAAGCCCCCAACTCTTCAGCAAAACGGCCTGTTCTTCAGTGTACCACCATATTGTTGTTAACAACCGTGAGGTTTACTCGGGAGTTAACCCCGGAGGAAAAGCTGCCTCCGGCCCTGGAGAAGACAGATCTCCCCTGCGTTCCCCAACCATGGTTAGGAGACCAAAGCAGGAAAGGTTAACACTAGGATTTTTTTTCTGGGGGGGGGGGGGGTTCAGATAGGGGCACAGACTGCAGAAGGGTGGAATAGAATGTCACGTTCTATGCGTGTATTAGTCTCGATCGCGTGGCCAGACTGAAAAAAAAAATCATAATGCGTCTCTGGTATTGTTCAGGGGGCTGGGCCAAATGTGGAGGTGGGCCGTATCCGGCCCGCGGGCCGTAGTTTGGGGACCACTGGTGTAAGTGAAGGCATGTGAGTGTAAGAGTAGGTGAAGGAGAGTGTGAGTGTGAGTGAATGAGTGAGTGAGTGTGTGTATGTACTGGTCAGGGGGTGCTGGACTGAGAGGGGCGGCACCTCTTGGCCACATGGGCCCCGTCTAGTGGGTGGTGGGGCTGGCCTCCCTTGGGGCTCCCCACTCCTTGCTGCCACCTTGCCTGGGTGTGTGTGCCTGGTGGCTCCTGGGGCATGCATCTGGGGTGCTGGGGTGGATGTGGGTTCACTGTATGGGGTTGTGTCCGGAGGGCCCGTGTCGGGGGGCATGTGCGGGGGGTTGGCCTTCTGGCATCTGGGACCCAGAACTGGCATTGGCCCATTGAAGGGCTAGGGCTGGCCAGCCCAGGGGTGGGGGTGCGCTGCACCGGGTGCTTGATGGCTTGGCCTCCTCTGGTCATCCCTCCTGGGGCAGATGTCTGGCTGTCCTGGGGTTTGGTGGCTTCAGGACATTTGTGCTCTGTGGGGGCTGTGGCTGCATCCCCGAAAGTTGGTGGTACTGTCTTGCTTGCTTTTGGGGAGGGTGGGGGTTGCTGTGTTTCCTGGCAAACCACTCACACGCACACATTCATTTTTGTGTATGCTCTCACACACACGCGTACACACATGCACACACACTTATGTCTTTCTGTTCTCTTACAGGTGCATGTCATGAACCGAGCCCATGTTTCCTGTGGGCTCGGTTCTGATCGTTCCTGGTGGCTCAGGCAGTGGGTTTATTATGTGGTGTTGTGTTTTGATTTCTTGTCATTTTCATGTCTGTGCACTGTCTCTGTTCTTGCCTGTAGCTGCCGTTCTGGCCTGTCCGGCCACGCCCCCCTCTTTCTGACAGTCAGCTGTTCGCCCCGGTAATCATCTCTCCCACGCCTCGCCCAGGTGTTCCCAATCTACCACGCCAGTGGTGTTTGTACAAAAGCAGCTCTTTGCTAAACAAACGCCGCTGGACCATTGTACGTGTTGGATGGTCGTTCTTCTCTAACCGTCACGTCATTAAGGACTGTTTCTGTGTGTGCTCGCTGGGAGACTGGGATTTCTCGGACGGCCCCCCCTCACCGTGAATAAACTGCAGTGTGTTTTTTCGCCACTGTGCTGCTTCGCTTTCTGCAGTGTTCCCCTGGGCAGCACAGCTGCTACGCCTTGGCTGTGTGCCCAGTTCATTCTCCGGTGTGTGTGTGTTGGGCGTCCTGTAGGACTCTTTAGCGTACCCAAGCTGTCGTGTCTTTTGTATGTGCCTTTTTATGTTAATAAATGTGTGTTTGGTGTAACCCTGCTCTTAAGTACACTTGTCCTTTTTCTCCTCCTCCGTGTGCTGTTGAGAAGTGCACGGAGAGCTTATGACAGATTTTTATCACCTTTTGGACTGTCCCGTTTTTTCTCACCTGCTTTCCCCGCACTATGGCTGAGCTGCTGGAGAGGGAGGTGTGCTTGCTTTGCCTGTTGGAGGATAGTCTTTCATGGACACTGGAGCCCTGTGCCTTCAAAACGGCTCGTCAGGCTCGGGACGCACCGAGAAGGGTGATGAAGCGAGACGGCCTCTGGTATCATCTCGAAGCGATGGAGATTCTCCGGAACATATTCGCCGTGCCATGTGAGAATTCAGATGAGGATCTCCCGGTGCTCGAGCTCCTCGCGGCCATGCCGCTCACTTCTCTTGATGGCACGGAGCTCCTGTGCATGAGTGACTCGCTGCCCAGCATGGTGCTTCATATTCCGGACTATCTGGTGCTCCAACCACTTGCGAGAAGGAAGCCTCGCCGGAGGAATCCCCCCTCGTCTTCGGCGGCCATCATTGCTCCAGCCGCCGAGAGGTCTTCTGAGATTGTCCCGGCTATGCCCACCTCCGCGTCATTGGAGCCGGCTCCTCTACAACCCTTTGAAGGAGTCAATGACACAGAGAAGGGTGATTGCCAACAGTCTGCAGCTGTTAACATCAGGAGCCAGGATGAAAGGCAAGTGTTTTTTCATTTCACTCCATCTAATTACAAACCTTGTCTGTCTCCCGATGGAGAGGCCCAGTTTCAGCAGTCTGCTGGGTCATCTCCTCCAGCTGCAAATATTAATTCACCTTTTTCCCTCTCCGTGTCTCCTCCTATTCTCCCTGAGGGCCTACTGGCCCAAGGTCAGGGCCACCAGACGGTGGAGGAGCCAGTGGCCTTGGATGATCCCTTCCCGGAGCCAGCATGGAGAGGTTCCCCTGCAGCCATGCTGGTGGAATCCCCTGCATTGGAGCCACTGCAGGGGGGGCATCGGACTGATAGGACCATCTCGCCTGCTGTGGAGGCTGTTGCTGTGGAGTTGCCCACGATTGAGGAGGGATGGGCCGCTGAATATATCCGGACCTTCATCAATGGGGCCCTCGCCGCCTGAGGACAGAAGAGGAAGCTGGAGTGCTTGGAAGGAGCTTTGGAGGTTTTGGAGGCATATCCCGGGTTATGGGACTACCCCGAGTTCGCTGACCTGCTGACGACCGTGAGTTCGCTCCAGCGCTCCTTCCTCGGGCTGACATTCCCCACGGTGCTGAGATGGAGACCCAGAGATCAGCAGGCCTTCATTCTTCGGGACTCTTCGCCCGACCCACCTCTGTCTCCAGCATGGTCAGTCCCAGAGAGAAGACCACGGCATCATCCGGTGAGGAGATGCCGGGAGAAGCCTTCCCTCATTCGGCTGTCGACGTCCTTCCAGCTGCTGAGAGGGCCATGGTTCCCCAGTTCATGCTCACTTGCGTGTCTCCCGAGCTGGCTCTTCCATCGTCCAGAGGGGGAGCCAGAGCCAGTGCAGATGTGAGTGAGGATGACTGCCGGCTCCCCGCAGCTGTGAACATCGAGCACCGGGAGAACAGGCAAGTGTGTTTTAGTGCTATTAAACATGATAATGATAAACACTGTCTGTCTCCCGGAAGAGAGGCCCAGCTTCGGCAGTCCGCTTGGTCCTCCCCTCCAGCTGCGGAGATAAACCACTTTCTTGTCTCTTCTGTGTTCCCCCCGTCGATTCCTGAGAATGAGCAGAGCCACCGGACAATGGAGGAGCTGAGGGCCCAGGAGGATTTTGCTCCAGAGCCAGCACGGCGTTGGTCCCCTGCAGCCACGCTGACAGAGTCATCGGTACCGTGGGAAAGGGCCAAAAACTCCATGGACATGGAGAAGGACAACAATCCGCCTGCTACAGCCGAGAACATCGAATGCCGGGATGACAGGCAAGTGTGTTTTCAGTTAACCCAATTAACCCATAAAAACCCTTGTCTGTCTCCCGAGGGTGAGGCCCAGACTCAGCAGTCTGCTGGGTGCTCTTCTCCGGCTGCAGCTGCAAACTTATCCTCCACTCCCTCTGTGTCTCCTTCTTTTTTTTTTTTTTTTTTTTGGTTCCGGTTCCGCCGGACCGGCGGCGCCACACGAGTCGGCTGCCTGTTGCAACAGCCTTTTTTTTATCTTCCTTCTTCTTTCTACACCTTTCACTCTGTATATATATCACGGACGCACGGATCGCCCCGGGGGTCTCCCGGGTCGGCGGACGGAGCCACGGTTTGCAGCGGGAGACGTTATAGCGGGGAGGAGCTAGTGCTAGCTAGCACTTGGCCACCGCCCGGTGCTAATGGGAAACTCGACATACCGGGAGCTGTAGCGAAAACGAAGCGGGTGCCGGGCTGGAGTTTAGGCGGCGTGAAAGAAATATAAGACAGAATAATAAAGAGCGATGGCAGGAACCAAGCAGACCGCCCGTAAAATCTACTGGAGGAAGAAGCCCCCCAGGAGACAGCTAGCCACAGGGCTGCTCGGAGAGGCGCTCTGGCCACCGGCAGAGTGAAGAGGCCTCGCCGTCACAGGTCCGTGGCTCTGAGAGAGATCCGTCGCTACCAGAAATCCACGGAGCTGCTCATCCGTAAGCTGCCCGTCCAGCGCCTGGTGAGGGAGATCGCTCAGGACTTCAAGACCGTCCTGCGTTTCCTGAGTTTCGCCGTCATGGCTCTGCAGGAGACCAGTGAGACCCACCTGGTGGTCTCTTCTTTGCTAAGGGGGTCACCATCATGCCCAAAGACTTCCAGCTGGCCCGCTGCATCCGCGGAGAGAGAGCTTAGACTTTCTGCTGCACATCCACCAGCCATAATGCTCTGCATTGTGTGTCTATATATATACATTTATAGTAATATGGACATATGTTTACTAGATGTTGTTTTTTCTTGCCTTCTGATTGTTGCTCTGAGTGTTGCTATCCCTATGCTGTTGCAATCCTGGAATTTCCCCATTGTGGGACTAATAAAGGCTTATCTTATCTTATCTTATCTTATTCCTGAGTGCCTGTCGGTCCAAGAACCGAGCCGCCAGATGGTGGAGGAGCCGGTGGTACCGGATGATCCCTTCCCGGAGCCAGGACGGAGAGGTCCCCCTGCAGCCATGCTGGTGGACTCCCCTGCATTGGAACTGCAGCAGGAGGTTAATAGGACTGCTGTCACCATCTTGCCAGCTGCGGAGGCGTCTGCAGTGGACTGGGAGCCTGAGCTGGACCTCCTGGAGGCCGGGCCCAAGTGTTCATCGCCGGGATCGACGGAGTCCTGGACCGTGGTGGAGCTCGAGCTCAGGCAAGTTATCTCTCTTGTTTTTCTTATGACAGTTCTAGAGAGAGCTTGCCTTGCTCTGGGTGAGGAGAGTCAGGCGCAGCACGCAGCTGCGTCTGAACTTCCTTCGCCGGGCTCCGCCGCTGCCGGCACCCTAACCCTCTTTCTTCTCCTGCTTCTGCTGAGCCTTCATCCAGGGTCGCCGGAGAGGGTGTGTCACCACTGGAGGTTGCCGAGGATCCGGTCCTGAAGAAAGAGGACGTTGCTGCTCCAGCTCCTCCAGCCGGGGTCGTCAGGGCTCCTCCCATCGATCGTCTCTTCAGCTTGGTGCTCCTGCTGGTTGGCCCACTCACCGTGGGTGCAGCTTTGACCCAATTAGGGTCCACCACAGGTGCTGCAGAGCCTCAGCCGGAGGTCACCGTGGGTGCTGCTAGGCTCTCGCTGGAGTCCATTGTGGGTGCAGTGGAGCTGGCCCGGTCGGGGGCCACCGTGGGTGCAGCTAGGCTCCCGCTGGAGTCCACTGGGGGTGTAGCGGAGCTGGCCCAGTGGGGGGCCATTGTGGATGCGGTGGAGCCGGCCCAGTCGGGGTCCACCGCGGGTGCAGCTGGGTCCCAAGCTGGGATCCCTGAGGGCGCTGCGGACTGCCATAAGGATGCCGTGGTCCCCTTCTCCTCCCGATTCTACGCCATGGGGGTTCCCTCCCTTCGGTCCGGTCACCCACCAGTGAGCTTCCTGGTAGGCAGGCCACCTCCTGCCTCACCCCGTTGGCCCTGGTGGATTAACAATGCTGGCCGACTGCCTGAGGGCCTGAGTCTCTGGGCCAGATGTCCCATGTTCTCCGGCAGGCCACCAGACTTGGTTTGCCAAACTACCTGCTGGGCCTGGGACTCAGGGCGGCCTCCCAAGCCTCCTCGTCTTTGGACTTGGGAGGGGGGGGGGGGTTAGTTGTGGACCCTGGGTGGGGTATTATGTTCCCTCCTTTCCTGTTCCCCCTACCTCCTACCCGGGTTTGTGTGTTATTGTTGTGTCTGTTGGGGTTGTTGGTGGTGGGGGTCCTTATGATGTTACCGTGGGTGTCTGGTGTCCACCCCTAGAAGGAGGGGCTCTGTCATGAACCGAGCCCGTGTTTCCTGTGGGCTCGGTTCTGATCGTTCCTGGTGGCTCAGGCAGTGGGTTTATTATGTGGTGTTGTGTTTTGATTTCTTGTCGTTTTCATCTCCGTGCACTGTCTCTGTTCCTGCCTGTAGCTGCCGCTCTGGCCTGTCCGGCCATGCTCCCCTCTTTCTGACAGTCAGCTGTTCGCCCCGGTAATCATCTCTCCCGCGCCTCGCCCAGGTGTTCCCAATCTACCACGCCAGTGGCGTTTGTACAAAAGCAGCTCTTTGCTAGACAAACGCCGCTGGACCATTGTACGTGTTAGATGGTCGTTCTTCTCTGTCTAACCGTCACATCACTAAGGACTGTTTCTGTGTGTGCTCACTGGGAGACTGGAATTTCTCGGACGGCTCCCCCCCTCACTGTGAGTAAACTGCAGTGTGTTTTTTCGCCACTGTGCTGCTTTGCTTTCTGCAGCGTTCCCCTGTGCAGCACAGCCGCTATGCCTTGGCTGTGTGCTCAGTTCCTGTAGGACTCTTTAGCGTACTCAAGCTGTTGTATCTTTTGTATGTGTCTTTTTGTGTTAATAAATGTGTTTGGTGTAACCCTGCACTTAAGTCCACTTGTCCTTTTTCTCCTCCTCCGTGCGCTGTTAAGAAGCGCACAGAGAGCTTATGACAGGTGCAGATATCAGGCTCATTATGAGACCTCTTCAGAAGCACTAATAGTTTGTCTGTGTTTTCTCTGTTGGTTCCTACCTCTTCTTCTCCCCCTCCCCACCCCCTCACCCGCCACATCTTTTGACCACTTCAAATCTTTTCAATTCCCTTCCCCATCCCCCCGTCAGGTCCATCATAAGTAAAACAATTTCAATAAAGTATTAAAGTTATTACAAGAGGAGTCTATAAATACTATTTATATACAGTACATATCAAATATGAGCAAAGCTCATTTTGGCAAAGTAAACCTGTTTGACACAATAAGGGAAGTAGATATCTGTTCTGCTTACCTAGCTGTTAGACAAGACAGGGGAAAAACGTAGAAAAAAATATTGATATATTGTGGAGCGTGTAAATGAAGAGACAGATTTGTTTCAGACGATTTATTACACACTCTCACATCTTCAAGCATAGACAGAATGACATTCCAGCAGAAGCTCCTCTCTTAAATATCATGGCATTCTTCTAGAATCTTCTCACACACAAAAGATGACCTTCGCGTCACATTGCATTCAACCCACTCATCCTTAACACCTCCCTGTTATCTCACTAGGGAACCCCTGCTCTTTGTTCCTGTCTGAGATGGTACACAATTAGGCTCTCCCCAGGCGCCATCCCCCCCCCCCCCCGAGCATCTTAGATAGGACAATAGGATAACAGTCCACATGCTGTGATAGAACCATTAAACATCAGTCCACATGCTGCTTGGGTTTCAGTCTTCCCCCGTATCTGCTGTAATCAGAATTCACCGCCTCTGCGGCGCTGCCCTGCCTTTGGGGGGTTGTTGTTTGGGGGGGAAACCTTTCTGTCTGTCTGTGTTGGTGCTCTGGGGAATCGTTTCTCTGGGGAGCTCCCCGTGGGGGTCTTCCACGCCGAGGGGCCCTCGCCAACAGCACTTGCTCGTCCGCCACAACGAAAGCGGGTTTGAGTCTGTCTATGGCAATTTTTTCCCTCCTACCCCCCAAGTCTAGCAAAAAATGCTTATCCCCTGTTTCCAGCACTCTGAACGGTCCATCATAGGGTGGGCACAGTGGAGGGCGGTGGGCGTCGTGTCTGACAAACACGAACTCCGCGTTCTTCAAAGTTTTAGGCACAAAAATGCGCGGAAAACTGTGGTGGGCAGGGCCCGGCAGCGTGCCTGTGTCTGCGCTACGCTGCAAAAGCTGAGACGGGCAGCTGCCCGGCGCGGGATTATCTGGCAGAAACTCCCCGGGCAGCAGGAGTGGTTGTGCAAAAACGAGTTCTGCCGGGGAAGCTTCCAGATCCTCTTTAGGCGTGGAGCGCAACCCCAATAAAACCCATGGTAGCCTGTCTACCCAATTTGCATCCGTCAATGAAGCCCTGAGAGCCGCATTCAATGATCTATGAAAACGTTCGCATAACCCATTAGCCTGTGGGTTGTACGCGGTTGTGCGGTGAATCGTAATACCCAGGCTGCGGGCCATCGCTGACCAGAGTTCGGAAACAAATTGAGGGCCTCTGTCAGACGTAATGTCCAACGGGACTCCAAAACACGCCACCCATGCTGTTAAAAAAGCGCGCGCCACCTCCTCGGACGTGGTCGCCGCCAGCGGAACCGCTTCCGGCCAGCGCGTGGTGCGGTCCACCATTGTCAGGAGGTGTGTGCACCCCTGTGATGGCGGGAGGGGGCCCACGAGGTCCACGTGAACATGGTCGAACCTCTTAGCCGGAATACGAAACGGCTCCAAGGGAGCCTTTGTGTGTTTGTGTACTTTGGCTCGTTGGCACGCCACGCAGGCTGCCGCCCACTCTTTCACTTGTTTGCGAAGGTTCGGTCACACAAATTTCTCTCCTACCATTTTGACCGACGCGCGCACTCCTGGATGCGCCAAAGAGTGAACCAACTCAAACATGCGGTGGCGCCACGCGGCCAGGACCACGGGACGCGGGCGACCCGTGGAGACATCGCAGATTAGGGGAGGCATGCCATCTTGCAGCACCCTGCTCTCCAGCCTTAACCCTGTTGGTCCAGACTGGAGCGCGCGCACGTCCGCGTCATTAACCTGCTCCGCGGCCATGGCTGCGTAATCTATCCCCACGCAGACCGGGGCCACCACGGCGCGCGAGAGGCAGTCTGCCACTACATTCAGTTTACCCGACACATGCTGAATATCGGTAGTAAACTCTGAGATCGCGGCCAGCTGTCTCTGCTGCCGGCCCGACCACGGTTCTGAAACCTTGGCCATTGCGAATGTTAGCGGCTTGTGGTCAACGAACGCGGTGAAACTGCGCCCTTCCAGCCAGAACTGGAAGTGGCGAATGGCCAGGTGGAGAGCCAGCAATTCTCTGTCGAACGCTCTGTATTTACGTTCACTGTCGCGCAAAGTCTTGCTGAAAAAGGCGAGCGGCTGCCAAGCCCCGGCTACGCGCTGCTCCACGACAGCCCCTATGGCCACATCTGAAGCGTCAGTGGTGAGCGCTATGCGGGCCGTTGGGTCTGGATGTGCCAGCAATGCGGCGCTTGCCAGGGCTGCTTTGACTTCTGAGAACGCCAGCTCTCGCTCCGGGGTCCATTTGACCCTATCCGCGGGTTTCTGTTTTTTGAGCGCGGCGTACAATGGTTGCATGAGCTGCGCTGCGCGGGGAAGGAAACGGTTATAAAAGTTCACCATTCCCAAAAATTCTTGTAGCGCCCTGACCGTTTGCGGCCGGGGAAAATCCGCCACTGCACGCACCTTGTCAGGCAGCAGGATCACTCCTTTGGGAGAGACGCGGTGCCCCAAAAAATCAATCTCCATCACCCCGAACTGACATTTCGCTGGGTTGATTATTAACCTGTGCTCTTCCAACCTCCGGAAAACCGTTGTGAGGTGGGTTTCGTGTTCGTCTTTGGATGCGCTGGCTACTAGGATATCGTCCAGGTACACGAACACAAACGAGAGATCGTGCAGCACTGCATCCATCATGCGCTGGAACGTCTGTGCCACTCCTTTTAACCCGAATGGCATGCGCAGGAACTCGAATAAACCGAACGGAGTTATTACCGCTGTTTTGGGTATGTCCTCAGCGCGCACTGGGACTTGGTGGTAACCGCGGACCAGATCTATTTTGGAAAAAATGCGCGCTCCGGCAAGGTGAACGGAAAAATCCTGTATGTGGGGAACTGGGTAGTGGTCGTGCGCTGTGGCTTTGTTCAACCTGCGGAAATCCCCGCACGGTCGCCACGAACTCTCAGCTTTAGGGACCATGTGTAGCGGGGATGCCCATGGGCTGTTTGAGCACCTTATGATGCCCAACCTTTCCAGGTTGGCGAACTCCTCGCGCGCTATGGCCAGTTTAGCTGCGTCCAAGCGCTGAGGTCGTGCAAAAACGGGCGGCCCGGTGGTGGTGATAAAATGCTCCACCCCGTGTTTAGCGATGGCTGCCGAAAACGTCGGGACTGTGAGTGCTGGGAACTGAGTGAGCAGTGTATGGAACTTACCGCCCGCTGCTGTGACATTGGCTTGTGCTGTTGGCCGGGTCACTCGAGCTATACAGGGGAGAGAGTCAAAGGACAGTGCATTAACTAGGCGTCTGTTAGCAACATCAACCAGTAAACCATGTGCACACAGAAAATCAGCCCCCAGTATATGGTAATTCAATGCTGCTATGACAAAAGTCCACTCATATGTACGGCCGTGTAGAGACAAGAGTAGAGTCTTCTCACCAAAGGTCTTAATCTCCGAGCCGTTTGCTGCCGCCATCTCAGGGACGTTAGATCC
Source organism: Pholidichthys leucotaenia (assembly GCA_020510985.1). Lineage (NCBI taxonomy): Eukaryota > Metazoa > Chordata > Actinopteri > Cichliformes > Pholidichthyidae > Pholidichthys > Pholidichthys leucotaenia. Next base: position 274,432,256 of record CM035840.1, on the reverse strand, counting down.
TGCCAGCCGGTCAGCGTAGGTCGGCCGGATGAAACTCTTCTGGGCACCGGTGTCCACGAGGAAATGTCTCCCCGAGCGTGTGTCCGTCAGGTAGAGCAGCTTGCTCTCCTCCCCGAGGGTCGTGGCTGCTACCGAACCCCCGGTCTTGGCGTTTCCCGAGCACTTGAATTGGCACGGTGGTGTACATCTGCGTGCCTTCTCTCTGAAGCGGCAGTGGTAGAAACAAAGCGTGTCTCCCTCGCGCTCCTTGGCCCCCGCTGCTGCTGCTGTCGGTGGCTCCTCGTCTCCTCTGGTCGTCTCGCTGAGCTCCGTCGCTGCCGCGATGATCGTGAACGCCCTGGTGGCGATGATGGTCCGGTCTGCCTCCCGGGCTAGCGCACGAAAGTCCCGCTTGGCCAGCGACGGCGAATTGGCCAGGGCCGCTCTCGCCGCTGTCGGAAGTTTCCGGAGGAAGAGGTGGGTAAACAGAAAGTGGTCATCGTCCGTGCCCCTCAACGTCAGCATCTTCTCTATGAGGTCTATTGCCGACCTATCTCCCAACACGGTCCATGTCAGGAGCCTCTCTACTTTCTCACCATCCGAGAGAGTGAAGCGCTGGATGAACGCAGCCTTTAGCGCCTCGTATTTGTTGCCGGTTGGTGGCTGATCGAGCAGGCTCGCTACGTGCTGAGCTGTGCGGGCGTCGAGCACTGCGACCACATAGTGGAACTTGGTGTCATCTGCCGTTATCCCCCGGAGGGCGAACTGTGCCTTGATGAGGTGGAACCAAGAGCGTGGGTTGTGCTGCCAGAAATCCGGTAGCTTGACTGCAACAGCACATGCGTGGCTGGAGGTTCCCGTTGGGGTCGGCTCTGGGGATCTTGACTCGTGTTCCATGATACGTCTTGGGTCACCAGTGTGGAGCGTGTAAATGAAGAGGCAGATTTGTTTCAGACGATTTATTACACACTCTCACATCTTCAAGCATAGACAGAATGACATTCCAGCAGAAGCTCCTCTCTTAAATATCATGGCATTCTTATAGAATCTTCTCACACACAAAAGATGACCTTCGCGTCACGTTGCATTAAACCCACTCATCCTTAACACCTCCCTGTTATCTCACTAGGGAACCCCTGCTCTTTGTTCCTGTCTGAGATGGTACACAATTAGGCTCTCCCCAGGCGCCACAATATCACTATTTTATAGCAGTTTTTTTGCATGTACATTTTTGGTTCAAAGATCCCCAAGGGGTGCAAAATTGTTAATGACACCACATAAAAAACAGTAATGCAGTGAAATTGGTGTTGCTGCTACTTTTTGATATATCTGTTGTGTAGTGTGTGTGTGGTTTGCCGTACCCTCCCTGGGCGTGACATCAGGCGAGCTACGGCGTCTGTGTGTATAGTTCTGTGTTCTCTAATAAAGAGGGAGTTTGCTGCATGGCATAAGACCGACTCTGACCCCTTATTAAAGACATAACATTTTGGTGATGAGAGAAAAACCATGGAGGCGTATGGGCTACCTCCACCTCTGCCATCGTTTCTGGAGTGTCTGGGGGAGCTAGCGACCTGGTGGCCGGATTGGATGGCTATGCTTGGGGGATACATCGTTGGGCTGGGCCTGGGTAGACTCGATGGAGACGGAGGACGGGCGCTTCTGGTCCGTCGTCTTGGTGCAGAGGGTCGGAGAATTCTCAGCATGTTGGGAGAGACGGAGCTTTATGCGGATGCTGTTGGGCGGCTGGCTGGAGATTTTGCTGAACGTCCAAGGGACAAGAAGCTGGTGCTGTGGGTAGTGAGATGGTTGGCGCCAAGAGGAGCTAAGCTTGTTAGCTCAGAGGAGCTAAAGGCTCAATCTGTGGCAAAGGGAAGGTTAGCCACAATGCTAGGTCCACACCAAAATCAAGCTACAAGCTACCAGCTGGGTATCCGGGGGGACCTGAACCCCTGGTTACCAGAGATGGCGAGCCAGCCGAGGAGCTCAGCATGGTGCGTGACTGTAGCGCTGGTGATGTTGACGGCGCGGTGTGCAACGGCAGCATGAAGGGAGAACAGCGACTGGACTCAACTGAGTCTTCCCTGCAGCTGGAGTCTGGGCAGCGGGAGAGCAGGAGCAAGCAGGCTGAAAACCCCAGTAAGCAGCAGCGACAGCCGGGTGCAGAGGCAGCGCAGTGGAATGCCTTGGACGGGGGTGCTGAGTGCAGCGGCGAGGTGCCTGGGTCGAAGAGTAATGCTGACAAGAGTAATGCTGTGAGCCCCGGGAGAGAGCAGCGACAGTCGGGTGCAGTGGTGCACCTTGGACGAGGGTGCTGGGCGCAGCGGCGAGGCGCAGCGGCGAGGCGCAGCGGCGAGGCGCCTAGGTAGATGAGTTACGCTGATGAGGGGGCTGCAGTCTTCCCCGGAGTTCGGTCACAGGGGCCAGAGTGTCTGGGGCTACAATGGCGGCAGCTGCAGCAGTATTGTCGGAGGTGACCGACAGGCATGGAGGGACTGCGTGCCGGGCAGCAGCACTGCAGGTCCAGATGAGAGAAGCAGCTGAGGGTGAGGAGACATTTTTGCCGGGGAGGTCAGCTTCGATCCTGGAGGCAGGCAGCGGCCAGAGGCACGCATGCCATGGGGCTGCCCTGGGCCTCCGAACCAGCTTTATCTTTGGCTGCCATTGGACACTGGTGTTACATGAATACTTTGCTGTAAATATGCTATATGTTTATTGGTGTGCATGTGAGTGGTTGTTGTGAAATGGGATTATTTTGTGTATTTTATTTAGCTCAGAGACATGGTCCTAGGTTTTAGTTGTTTCTTTGGGTGAATGTGTTAGGCCATCACTGTTCACTGTTTACCATCATTGCCCTTTGTGTATGATTTGAGTCCTAAATTGTAGTGGGTCTGAATTGTGTGTATGTGTTTTGAACTTTTGTAAGGGGGAGGGGAATGTTGTGTAGTGTGTGTGTGGCTTGCCGTACCCGCCCTGGGTGTGATGTCAGGCGGGCTACGGTGTCTGTGTATATAGTTCTGTGTTCTCTAATAAAGAGGGAGTTCACTGCATGGCATAAGACCAACTCTGACCCCTTATTACAGACATAATATCCAAAACTCTAATTACCAGCAGTGCCCTCCATCCACTATTCATCTTATTAAAAATATCTAATTTTTTCATAAATAACAACAGTGGCATCATGTATTGAAACTGGTATTTAAAGGGTTAAAATTTTAAAAACGATTGAACTTTTGGTAGTTTTGAGCAGAGCTGAAGTGGTTTTAGAGATTAATGCAGAAAAAAGCAGAAAAAAAATATTGATGTCTGATGATTTTATAGCAGTTTTTTTTTCTCATGTACATTTTTTGCTCGATGGTCCCCTAAGGGTAGTAAACAGGAAGAGAGGGTTAAAATAGCAACAATATGGCCACTACTCCAGATTATGTCGGCATATTTGATTTTCTATCAGCCACTGTTTTATAAATGTGTGGAAAACATTAAAAGATGTGATGTTCCTTACTTCTGTAGGTCCAGTGTTCTGGGTGGGTGCTGCTCGACAGAAAAGTTGACTGCCTCAAACTACTTTTTCTATGTGAGATTTTACAGTCTCCTCTCCTAGTGCCTCTTTTAGATGAGTTGATTTTGTTTAATAAATCCACTGACTGGAGGTGCAGCCAAACCATTAATTATTTTATGCACTGTCATGAGCTCCCTGTGCGCCTCTCTAATGCGCACGGCGAGGGGAGAAAGGATGATAGGATTTAAGTGCAGGGTTACACCAAATACACATTTATTAACACAAAATGACACAAACACAGACACGACAGCTCGGGTGCGCTAAAGAGTCCGTCAGGACGCCCAACATACACACTGGAGGACAAACTAGGCAGAGCCAAAGCGTAACGATCGTGCTGCGGGGAGGAATCACTACTAGAAACGAAGCGGAATTGAACCAAAAACAGGAACGCTTCTGGCACAACGTAAAGGCAGCACAAAGGCTCGCTAGCAGTTTACTCACGGTGAGGGGGGCTGTCCGAGAAATCCCAGGATCCCAGCGAGCACACACAGAACACAGTCCTTCATAGATTTGGTGGTCAGACGGCAGAGGACGATCGTATTTATGTGTCATTTTGTGTTAATAAATGTGTGTTTGGTGTAATCCTGCACTTAAATCCTCTTGTCCTTTCTCCCCTTGCCGTGCGCATTAGAGAGGCACACGGGGAGCCCATGACAGAATAATCCAGCCATAAAAGGATTGGGTTACACCCACACTAATCATTTTTTTTTTTTTCCATTTTTGGGACTGTCTGTTTCCACTCACTTGCGTCCGGGCACGATGACTGAGCTGCTGGTGAGGGAGCTGCGCTCACTTTGTCTGCTGGAGGACATATTCTTGCGGATGCAGGAGCCCCATTCATCCGAGACAGCTCGATGGGCTTGGAATACAGCGGTGAGAGTGGTGTATCGGGAAAGCCTGTGGGCCCATCCGGAGGCGACCGAAATTCTCCGGGAGATCTTCGCCGTGCCGTGCATGGGGTCGAGTGAGGAGTTCCCAGCGCTCGAGCACCCCGCGGCTACACCACCGTCGTTCCCTGTTACTCTGGAGATCATCGGCCTTGATTACTTGCAGCCGGATGGTGTGCTCAGAATCCCGGACTATCTGATGCCCCAACCGACCGTGAGGAAAAGGAAGCCTCGCCGGAGGAAGCCCCTCTCGTCTTCAGCAGCCGTCATTGCTGCAGTCGCCGAGAGGCCCTCCGAGATTGTCCCGGCCACGCCCACCTCTGCGTCATCAGAGCTGGCTCCTCCACAATCCTTTGAAGGGGTCAGTGACACGGAGAAGGGTGACTGCCAACTGTCTGCAGTTGTCAACATTGGGAACCGGGATGACAGGCAAGTGTTTTTTCATTCCACTCAATCTAATTACAAATCTTGCCTGTCTCCTGAGGGAGAGACCCAGTTTAAGCAGTCCGCTGGGTCCTCTTCTCCAGCTGCAGATACTCACTTGCTTTTTCTCCCCTCCGTGTCTCCTCCCATTCTCCCTGAGGGCCAGCTGGCCCAAGGTCAGGGCCATCAGACGGTGGAGGAGCCAGGGGCTTTGGATGATCCATTCACAGAGTCAGCATGGAGGGGTCCCCTTGCAGCCACGCCGGTGGAATCCCCAGCATTGGAGCTGCTGCAGGTGGACAACAGGACTGCAAACACCATCTTGCCAGTTGCGGAGGCGTCTGCAGTGGACTGGGAGCCTGACCTGGACCTCTTGGAGGCCGGGCCCGAGTGTTCATCCCCGGGATCAACGGAGTCCTGGACCGCGGTGGAGCTCGAGCTCAGGCAAGTAATCTCTCTTGTTTTTCTCATGTCAGTTTTAGAGAGATCTTGCCTGGCTCTGGGTGAGGAGAGTCGGGCCCAGCGCGCAGTTGCGTCTGAACCTCCTTCGCTGGGCTCCACCGCTGCTGGCGACCCTAACCATCTTTCTTCCCCTGCTTCCCCTGAGCCTTCAACCAGGGTCACCGGAGAGTGTGTGTCGCCGCCGGAGGTCGCCGAGGGTCCGGTCCTGCCAAAGGAGGACGTCGCTGCTCCAGCTTCTCCTGCCAGGGTCGTCAGGGCTCCTCCCATCGATTGTCTCCTCAGCCTAGTGCTCCTGCGGGTTGGTCCACTCATCGCAGGTGCAGCGGAGCCGGCTCAATCGGAGTCCATCGTGGGTGCAGCAGAGCTGGCTCGGTCAGGGGCCACCGTGGGCGCAATTGGGCTCCCACTGGAGCCCACCGTGGGTGCAGCGGAGCCGGCCCAGTCAGGGGCCACCGTGGGCGCAGTTGGGCTCCCGCTGGAGTCCACCATGGGTGCAGTGGAGCCGGCTCGGTTGGGGCCCACTGCGGGTGCTACTGAGAACGCCGTGGTGGTTCCCTCTCTCCGGTCCGGTTGCCTTCCAGTCAGCCTTCCAGTGGGCAGGCCTCCTCCTGCTTCACCCCTTCCGTCCTGGTGGCTGAGCAATGTGGGCCGGCCGCCAGAAGAATTGACTCTCCAGGTCTGGTGGCCCATGTTTTCCGGCAGACTGCTGGATTCTGTCCACCGGACCTTCTGCTGGGCCTGGGACTCTGGGCGGCCTCCTGAGCCCCAATGCCTGTGGACTTCGTGGGGTTAATTGTGGACCCTGGGCGGGGTATTGTGTTCCCTCCTTTCCTGTTCCCCCTACCTACCACCCAGGTTTGTGTGTTATTGTTTTGCCTGTGGGATTGGTGGTGGTGGTGGTGGTGGTGGGTCCTTATGATGTTACCGTGGGTGTCTGGTATCCACCCCTCGAAGGAGGGGCTCTGTCATGAACCAATCGATCCTGGTGGCTCAGGCAGTGGGTTTATTATGTGGAGTTGTGTTTTGATTTCTTGTTGTTTTCTTGTCCGTGCACCATTTCTGTTCCTGCCTGTAGCTGCCGCTCTGGCCTGTCCGGCCATGCTCCCCTCTTTCTGACAGTCAGCTGTTCGCCCCGGTAATCATCTTTCCCGCGCTTGCCCAGGTGTTCCTTATTTGTCACGCCAGTGGCGTCTGTACTAAAGGAGCTCTTCGCTAGACAGACGCTGCTGGATTATTGTGTGCGTTAGACGATTGTTTTCCACCATCTAACCGCCACATCTATGAAGGACTGTGTTCTATGTGTGCTCGCTGGGATCCTGGGATTTCTCGGACAGCCCCCCTCACCGTGAGTAAACTGCTAGCGATCCTTTGTGCTGCCTTTACGCTGTGCCAGAAGCATTCCTGTCTTTGGTTCAATCCCGCTTCGTTTCTGGTAGTGTTTCCTCCCTGCTGCATGATCGTTAGGCTTTGGCTTTACCCGGTTTATCCTCCAGTGTGTGTGTAGGGCGTCCTGACGGACTCGTTAGCGTACCCAAGCTGTCGTGTCTGTGTATGTGTCATTTTGTGTTAATAAATGTGTGTTTGGTGTAACCCTGCACTTAAATCCTCTCGTCCTTTCTCCCCTCACTGTGCGCATTAGAGAGGCGCACGGGGAGCTCATGACATACACAAGTAAACTATATGTTTTTACTGGCCTTTATGTCATGCCATTGTTTACTTATTGTATGTGCTTATGTGCGTTTGTCTGTGCTTATGCCCTCTGTGCTCTCTTTAAGGTTTTTTTATGCCATCAATTTGCCAGAAACTGCAGATAAAGACTGTAAGGATAATCCTGGCACATTTACACATTTGCATGGACCAAAGTGATCATGCTAATTAATGTGCATTGTCCCTTTTTAGATAAGTAAACAAACAAACAACCTCATTACAGTAATAATTATTATTTAGGGTATGATTTGGGGTTGTAAAGGCAAATTTAATCACCAACAAGAGTAATAAAAGACAACAAAGTGGTGTTCACGAGATAATTAATGAAGTTGGCAATCTTTAAATAGATTTTTTTCGTCATTTATTGGATGAAAATTTTTTTTATTTCATGTCACTTCTACTTCCCATTAAACCAGTTTACTTCAGAATGAGCACCCTCATGAACACAAGAAGAGCATGGACAGCAAGTGCATCACACTATTGTAACTGTATATGACAAAAGATGGGAAAAGAATAATTAATATTATCTAAACTTTTCAAATTTTTATTCAACTTTTATTGTGTTTATTGTACAGAAAAACAATCTCTCATGATTTGCCCAACGGGGCAGGAACAAAGACCCAAGCGCTGGACTGCTAGTTGTGCAATTTATTAAGGAGAACATAAAGTCCAAACAGTGAGCAAAAATAAACTTACATCAACTGAGGTAAATGGTGAGGATACAAACAGGAATGCAGGTCAGAACAGGGTAGGGGTTCCGACGGAGTAGAGAAACAGTCAGAGATAACCATGAGGCACTGACAATGAGTGGCAGGAAAAGCATTCTTAAATAAGGCAGGTAATCAAACACAATGAGTGCCATCAGGTGTGGATCTCATGAGCGGGCAGGTGATCTGATTACCGAGCTGAGTGTACAAACGAGATGAAAAGGAAGGAGGGAGTGTCTGGAAGAGGAGAGCTCATGCCATGGAGACTACACATACCAAAACCCACACACAGAGAAATAATATATAAACTTGAGAAAACACAGGATAAGAACAATAATAAATAGAGAGCCTGAGCACGGTGAAACACCACGCTCCATCTCGTGACAGAGCCCCCTCCTTAAGGGGTGGTTTCTAGACGCCCCAGGGTAACATAAAAAAAGAAACTGACCCCCCCCCCCCCCCAAAAAAAAAGGTATAACAAACCAACCCGGGTGGGAGATGGGGGGAACAGACTAGGAGGGAACAAAACAAAACTCCACTCAGGACCCACACCAGACAAAAAACCCAACCGCCTAAGCCCCCTGGACCAAAGGGCTGGACAGTTCAGGTGGGCGGCCAAAGTCCCAGGCCCGGTAGATGGCATGATGGAAAGAGTCTGGTGGCCTACCAGAGAATGTGGGCCACCCAACCTCACAATACAGTCTGTCGGGTGGCCTGCCTGAGTTATTTAGCCATCTGAACAGAAAGAGTGGTCCAGGAGGCGGCTGCCCAATGGGAAGAATCAGCGGTAAGCCAGATGGATGAGTTGGGGAACCCATGCCGACGTCAAGGTGAAGAGAAGGAACCACAATGGCCTCGGGCTGAGAAGAGAGAACCACGATGGCCTTGGGCAGAGGAGGGGGAACCACGACAGCTTTGGGCAGAGGAGGGGGAGCCACGAAAGTATCTGGCAGAGGAGGGGGAACCCTGATGGTGTCAGGCAGAGGAGGGGGAGCCACAACGGCATCAGGAAGAGGAGGGGGAACCACGATGCCCTCGGACTGGCCTGTAGCACCCTCGGTGATCCTGAACCGGGATATAGCAGCACCCACGGTGGCTCTGGGCTGGAACGGAGCTGCACCCGTGGTGGGCCTGGGCTGGGCCAGAGCTGCACCCACAGTGGCCTCTGGACTGGAGTGTAACACCCACGGTGGGCCCACACTGGAACGCAGCACCCAAGTAGGTTTCAGGGTGGGGTGCAGCACCCACAACGGTCCCCAACTGGGACACAGCACCCACGGAAACCCAGACTGAGGAGGAACTACACCCACAGAGGTCCCGGGCTGGGATGGAGCACCCGCAAAGACCTCATTCGGAGGGGGAGCAGCTTCCATGAGCACCCATGAAGACCACATACGGAGGGGGAGCAGCACCCACAGACGTCCCGGGCTGGGACGGAGCACCCACGATGACCTCAGCAGGAGGAGCTGGACCCACGGTGATCTTGGGTGTCGAGCCTGGACCCATGGAGACTTCTGGCAGAGCTGGGCAATCCTTGGTGACCCTGGGGGAAAGCTCAGACAAGAGAGGCAGAGAAACAGGGTCAGGGTCACCGGCGGCAGTGGAGCCAGGCGAGGTGAGCTCAGGTGCAGCTGACGGCTGCTCTTAGCTCTCCCCACCAAGAGCCAGGCAAGATCCCTCCAAAATACAAACAACAAAGACAAAGGAGAGCACTTGCTTGAGCAGAAGCTCAACCGCTGTCCAGAACTGTGTCAATCCAGACGATGGTTTCTTGGGCCTGGTCCTCTGGAGGTCCAGCTTGGACTTTGCTGTGGCCGCCCCAGCAGCAGGCATGGTGGTTGATGCAGTCCTGGGACCCCTCCAGCGATATGGCCCACACAGGTGGATTGCCCGGTGTGGCAACAGGAGGTCCGATCCCTGCTGGTACTGGATCCTGAACAGCTGAAGCCCGGAGACACTCACTCGTTGGCACAGGCTCCGGATCACAGGCAGCACTCTCCCTTGGTCTGAACCATGGCTGCGGGGCTGGAACCAGGTTCTCCAGGGCCACAGGCTCCTCCATAACTCGGCCGCTCAACCCAGTAGTCAGTGGACACTCAGGAAGAATAGGAGGAGACACGGAAAGGGCAGGTCAGAAATTAATGGCTGCAGGAGGCCTTGAGGGCTCAGGGGACTGCAGACACTGAGCCTCACTACCGGGAGTCAGGCAAGGCATATCATTATAAAATGTGGGAGGATGAAAAGACACTTGGCCTGTGTTCCCCGGGGCATAATGTTCCCTGCTGCAGCAGGTGTAGAGTCATCCCTCTCCGTCGCTACCTGTGGACATGGGCCCCTCAGAGGATCATGGAGGAGCTGCCCCTGTGGACACGGAGATGGGCTGAGCCGTAGAGGAAACAGCCAACCTCTCAGCAGCGGGAGAGAACATTGACGAGAAGTGGGAAACAGCAGCTGCAGAGAAAGAGGAAGCTGGGGGAACAGCCGGAGAGGAAAAACACAAAGAGGGCACTGCTGCAGGAGTCTTCTGCCTCGACGAAGGAAAAACTGCTGCCTGAGAGGTGGAGGCGTTCTTCCGGTGGGATTTCCCTAGATAGCGGCGTTCTGAAGCAGGTGGAGCGGAAGCAGAAACGGGTGCTGGAGACTGGTGAGGAGCCAATACTTCAGAGGCCTCGGAACGCCTCCCCTTTGGCACAGGCCCAGGTTTCCTCGGGGAATTCTTCACCATCTCACTGTTCTCACGTTGCAGAGCCGCCACCAGAGAAATCCTCTCCACCCCTTCAGCATGCTCCTTGAGCTGAGGGCACCTGCGAGGAGCTGCCTCCGTGAGACCCAGGTACCACAATGCGTCATTTGGGTTAGGACCGATGCGAGCTGCGGAGATGAGCCCATCCATCTCCATAAGGGTTTTGCAGCACTCTCACCCCAGGCTCATCGGGTACCCACGCCCACCTGCAGAGCCCATGGAAGCTGGCGACATATAGACCGCTCCAGAAAAAACAGGTGGGTGAACCAAAAAAACCCACAAACTAGCAGCAGCTGGGTCTTAACTGGTCAGTGCATACTGTCATGATTTGCCCCACGGGGCAGGAACAAAGACCCAAGCGCTGGACTGCTAGTTGTGCAATTTATTAAGGAGAACATAAAGTCCAAACAGTGAGCAAAAATAAACTTACATCAACTGAGGGGAACGGCAAGGATACAAACAGGAATGCAGGTTGGAACAGGGTAGGGGTTCCGACGGAGTAGAAAAACAATCAGAGATAACCACGAGGCACTGACAATGAGTGGCAGGAAAAGCATTCTTAAATAAAGCAGGTAATCAAACACAATGAGTGCCATCAGGTGTGGATCCCATGAGTGGGCAGGTGACCTAATTACCGAGCTGAGTGCACAAATGAGATGAAAAGGGAGGAGGGAGTGTCTGGAAGAGGAGAGCTCATGCCACTGAGACTACACATACCAAAACCCACACACAGAGAAATAATATATAAACTTGAGAAAACACAGGATAAGAACAGTAATAAATAGAGAGCCTGAGCACGGTGAAACACCGTCCTCCGTTTCCTGACACAATCAAATTTGTGAGATTTAGTAAATTTCAGGAAAAAAGAAAATGTTTTTTCTTGTACTGCTTTTCACAATATTATCTCCATTACCAGATACCTTAACAAATTAAGAGGTAATTGTATACGTGCGATTGTCTTTACACAAACAGTGATTGCTGACTATTGTGCATGTAGTGACAGACCATCAGTCGTGAAAACACTTGTCATTCACACTGCTAAGAACTATTCCAGAAACCTTGTTTCATTCCAATGTTCTCTTGGGGCCATCTGCCCCAATTTTCAGCTTTCCATGTGGGATTCAGGCTAAAAGGAAGGTGAGGTATGTGGAGGAAGCCACAAAATGAAGCATTATACATTTCAAAGCAGTAATGAGTCACCGGTTCAGACATCCACCAAAGTCTTTGAAGTGAATATAATCGCAAGCTTCAGAAATACAGTATGGCACACACTTTGTTTTGCATAAGCACTGAATGTGTGCAAGCTCACAGCATCGCCAGCAGTGAACCCACTGAAGATAGCTTATGTTTCATCAGACTGTACCTTACAGGATGGTTTCTTTTTGTCTTTTCCATTTTTTTCTAATAAGGCGAACTGAGACAGTCTCTGTGCCACAGGCTGTTTATATTCCAATATGTGACTTTTAATGTTCCATTTTTTTCTACACAAATATATATCTACAAGTATATATGAGTATTATATACCCTGGCGTATGGCCTATTTTTAGATGAAACTGTATGTAAATGGAGAAGAAAGTAAGCATAAAGGGATTTGGGCTGATAGAAAGCCCAAATTTATTCAAAATAATCCTGCTCATAAAAGTACTACTGCAGCCTAAGGGTCCTATTAGAGCACTACACAGCAGCCATAAGACTATATTTTTCTTGCAGCTTCAAATGTGCCAAAAATATTAGAAACAGACTGTGCCATCATACACAAAATAATAAAAAAAATACACTTAAGAATGAAAATTGAAATTCATGAATTGGTTGTGTGTTGTTATTCAATATACAAGGAACATCAGAGCATATTCTTATTTGTGTTAGCATCTTTGGCATCAAAATTAAGATTTTTTACATATTTGATCCATTTTCATGAGTCTGACACTGTAATGACCTGGACAAGGTTAGACCCTGTCCACGCCTTAGTTTCCTCATTTGGACTCTATTATTATTATTATTATTAATATCTTTTTTGCCATTCATTATTATTGTTTCTGTATGGACTCTTATTTTGACAGTACCCCTTGTTTACTTCCTGTTAGCGTAGCATCTTCCATATTCTTTGCTGCTGTCTGTTGGGGTAGCGGTATCAGAGCCAGCAACACCAACAGACTTAACAAGATTATCAAGAAGGCTGACTCTGTGATTGGTTTCAGGCCGTAGACCTTTGAGACTGTGGTGGAGAGGAGGACACTGAACAAACTGCGATCCATCATAGACAATCCTGATCACCCCCTCCACCACACACTGGACAGACAGCGGAGCACTTTCTCCAGCAGACTGCTACAGCTTCACTGTCAAACGGTCAGGTACAGGAAATCTTTCCTGCCACATGCCATTTCACTGTACAATAACTCACTCTGATGCTGAATTCTGGACATAGCTATGCTGCCATACTGCACCTTGCAGTCTAATTGGTGCCTCACATTGCACCCTGCACCTGATTGTCCTGCATTGTACAGCGAGTACGGTTCATGTATCTAAATGGGTCACCATCTATGCATCTACGATGTACATAAGTTATTTAGGCAGTTTTACTTTCCATGGGTAATCCCTTTGTCTGTTATGCTGTGTGTGTTTCTGTCGTTTTGGTTGTCTACTGTCATGCTGCTGTTACACTGTAATTTCCCAGTTTGGGATCAATAAAGTACATCTATCTATCTATCTATCTATCTATCTATCTATCTATCTATCTATCTATCTATCTATCACCCTCTTCCTCTCATGTTCTAATTTGTCACAGCTGCCCCCTGATTTCCCAATTATTTTATTCCCCATATATGCTGGCCACGGGCATTAATCCCTGCGGCATCCTTGTGTTAACATCACCATGTATCTTCACCATGCTGTTTGGGATTATTATTGTTTGCCACTCCACTTTGTCTGGACTATTGACTGGATATTATTTCAGCCCACGAACTGTTTCTTATTTTGTGTTTATTAAATCCATGCAACTTGAAGTCTGGCGTTTGAGCCCTTTGTTCATTGCTCTGGAGGAGTGAACTTTATGACAGAAGGATGCCGCCAGTAAGTGTGGTGTAACTGAGTTACTTGGAAAAGAACTACAAAGTTGCGGAGGAATGACGTCAAGGAGGCGACTGGCGGGAGAGTGACAGACTAGCAACGAGGTTGACATGGTTCAATAAAAAAGTGACGTTAAAAACTACAGTTGGACTCACACAATGTTTTAATAACACGACATGGTGTCAGAAGTCCTGTAGTTAATGTAGAGAGGTAAGCCCGAAAAGAAAAAGGATCGTTTGTACACCGCGGAGGAAGAGAGGGGAGTTTGCGGACACAATGAGTGAAGACGGAGACGCAAATGGAGGGATAGCAACCGCTCCGGGAGCCGCTGTGGCAGTGGGTCCCTGTGCTACGTTTAACATCCAGCCGCCGGAGCCCTTCGACTTTTCTAAGCTGCAGGAGTGGGCCAAATGGATCCGGAGATTTGACAGATTTCGCCTGGCAAGTAATCTGAATGCAAGGTCTGAAGAGAATCAAGTTAATACTCTGATATATTGCATGGGGGAGACGAGGCGGATGATGTTTTACGTGGGCTGGCTCTGACTGATGCTCAACGCAGCTCGTATGAAGCAGTGCATGACGGCTTTCAAGGCTTCTTTGTGGTTAAAAAGAATGTAATTTATGAGCGTGCCAAATTCAACCTGTGAAAACAGAGAGAAAGTGAGACAGTAGATTCTTTTGTCACTGCACTATACTGTATGCGCTGGCTGAACACTGCAATTACGGTATGCTGCATGATGAGCTACTTCGGGACAGACTCGTCGTTGGTCTGTTAGACAAGAGGCTGTCTGAACGCATGCAGCTAGATGCAGAGCTGACTTTGGAGAAAGCAACCAGGATGGCACGGCAGAGTGAGGAGGTGAAAAAGCAGCAAGCTTCTCTGAGAGGAGACACCAGAACTCAGGCAAGTGAGGCAATGTCTGTTGAAAGAGTGTTCAAGGGAAGTAGCAAGCCTGCTAAAAACAAACCTCAGCATGCTCACAAACTGCACAGTACTCAGAATAGCAAGGAAAAGGGGGCACAGTCAAAATGTCATAAATGTGGCAGCTCTCCATCACATTAAAAACGGGAGTGTCCTGCAAACGAAGTGAACTGTCATGCTTGTGGGAGAAAGGGTCACTATAAACGTGTGTGCAAGACCTTAAAATCTGTACTTGAGGTGGAAGAGGATGAGGATGCCATCTTCCTCGGCAGTGTTACAACAGATGGTGATCCTTGGATGGTCAACATTGACATTCATGACAGCAGTGTGACGTTCAAAATTGACACGGGTGCTGATGTCACAGTTTTGCCACATGCTGTGTTCCAGAAAATATTCAGAGAAAACCCACCTGCGCTCCACAAAGCACCTAAGCCGCTCCTGGGACCGGGGAGGAGGCCACTTGATGTTGTGGGCGTTGCCAAGCTGTTGCTGAGAATTGGTGGGAAAGAGGAGATGGAGGAGGTGTATATTGTCTGTTATGTGCACACTGCCCTGCTAGGGAGGTCCGTGAGCTGCAGACTAGGGCTGGTTGCACGCCTTGACAGTGTCACTATAGAGATATTAAAGGAGAACTATCCAAAACTATTCAGCGGACTAGGTGAGGTGCGCCAGGCATATGCCATCAAGCTCAAACCAGGTGCCAAACCATTTTCACTCAAGACACCAAGGAGGATCCCATTGCCACTAATGGACAAAGTCAAGCAAGAGCTGTCCCGCATGGAAAGCCTCGGGGTGATATGCAGAACTGAGGAGCCTACAGACTGGTGTGCTGGCATCGTGGTAGTGCCCAGAAAGAACAAGATGGATCCTGTGCGAATATGTGTCGACCTCACTAACCTCAATGAGTCTGTGTGTAGAGAGAAGTTCATTCTACCATCAGTAGAGGAAACACTTGGGAGACTGGCTGGAGCCAAAATATTTAGCAAGCTGGATGCAAATATGGGGTTTTGGCAAATCCCATTGACAGAAGATTCAGCGAAACTGACAACGTTCATCACACCCTTTGGACGCTATTATTTCAAACGGCTACCTTTTGGCATTGCGTCAGCCCCTGAACACTTTCAGAACAGAATGGTGATGGAGGTCACAGAAGGGGTCAAAGGCATGGTTTGTCACATTGACGACGTGCTGGTGTGGGGTCGTACGCAAGAGGAGCATGATGCTCGCCTGCATACAGTGCTAAGAAAGATTCAGAAGGCAGGTATCACACTTAACATTGGCAAGTGTGATCTGTCAAAGTCTGAGGTGACTTTCTTAGGCCACGTGATCTCCACCAGCGGCATCAGTCCAGACCCGAGCAAGACGGAGGGAAATGCCTGAGCCAAAAATGGTGAGTGAACTAAGGTCTTTCCTTGGAATGGTAAACCAGCTAGGCAAGTTTATCCCGCAGCTAGCTGAGAGGGATAAAGCCCTCAGAGATCTCCTTTCGAAGAAGAACTGCTGGGTGTGGGGCGCTGACCAGGCTAAATCCTTCCAGGACTTAAAGGATGCCCTGACGTCGCTGCTGGTGCTGGCCGTATATGATCCTAACAGAGAATGCAAAGTTACGGCAGATGCATCGTCTTACGGACTTGGAGAAGTCCTGCTACAAAACTGGGGTGAGGAGTGGAGACCAGTAACCTTCATGTCGCGGTCTCTCACACCCACCGAGCAGAGATATGTGCAAGTGGAAAAGGAGGCTTTGAGCCTGACCTGGGCTTGCGAGAGGCTCAGCAACTTCCTCATTGGGAGACACTTCCAGTTGGAGACAGATCACAAGCCTCTCCTGAGTCTCCTGGGGTCTCAAGCACTGGATGCTCTACCCCCTCGGATCCAACGCTTTCAAATACGTCTTATGCGCTATTCCTACTCCTTATCTCATGTGCCAGGGAAGTGCCTGTGGACAGCTGATACATTGTCGCGAGCGCCTGTCACAAGAAAAGGGACACCAGCTGACAAAGAGCTGTTCGAGGACACAAATATCTACGTGGATATGGTGATGGAGAACCTACCTGCAAGCACTGCCTATCTGGAGGAGCTGAGAGAGCAGCTGCAGAGGGACAGTGTGTGTGCTCGAGTGATGCAGCTGTGTGCAGAAGGCTGGCCAGCTCATGGCATAAATGAACCTGCACTCAAGCTATACTGGATTGACAGAGCATTCCTTACTGTCCAGGATGGTCTACTGTTAAAGGGAGATAGGCTTGTCATACCCTCAACCATGAGAAATGATGTTCTCGCTAAGCTGCACGAAGGACACCAGGGTGTGGTTAAGTGTAGAGAACAGGCACGACAGTCAGTATGGTGGCCGGGGTTGAGTCAGCAGCTGAATGAGTTGGTTCTCAACTGCAGAGCATGCTGTCAGGAGAGACATAACCACAGGGAGCCACTGATGCCGACACCATACCCAGACAGACCATGGCAGAAGTTGGGAGCAGACTTGTTCATGTTAGGGAGCAAGACCTACCTGCTAGTAGTGGACTACATGTCAAGATATGTGGAGATTGCCCTGCTAACTCCCACAAGATCTAATGATGTGATCCACCACCTTAAGTCAATCTTTGCACTTCATGGAATCTGTGAGACCCTGGTGACAGACAATGGGCCACAATTCTCCGGAGCAGCTTTTGCAGCATTTGCAAAGTTGTACGGGTTCCAGCATGTAACCAGCAGCCCGAAATATCCCCAGGGAAATGCTGAAGCTGAACGTGCAGTGCAGACAGTGAAGGGGCTTTTGAAGAAGTCAGATGACCCCTATCTTGCTTTACTGGCCTACAGGGCTACCCCTCTCCAAAATGGGTATAGCCCAGCTCAACTGCTCATGGGAAGGAGGCTTCGTACAACTGTGCCTATTCTTCCTGCCTTGTTAAGTCCTGTTCTTCCTGATAGAAATGCTGTTATGCTGAATGAAGGGAAGAGGAAAACGAAAGATGCACAACGCTACTGTGACGAATTGGTGTGTGGAAAGCGAGGCCAACAGTCTTCAGTTCCAGTTTTCTTTATTTTATTTCAAACTCCAGTCTCTCAGGTCAACAAGTCGATACTGACATCCATAATCCAAATACGATCGTCAATGAACCACACTGAGCATCTCTCAGTCTTTACATCCAACATCTCAACTCTTCTACAATCAAACATCACCTGTTTATATATTCTCAGAGATAATTAAAGCTAATTATGACCATACCAAATCCCAGGTAAAACAATAACATTTTCTTTTACCTTACACATACCCATTAATATCTAAAAGTCCATCATATTTTTCCCAGTTAATAAATAGAATAAATATACATAACACACCATAAATAACATCAATAAATAATTCAATAAATAATTTAACCCCTATTTACAAATCTAAATCTCCCCTATAACTCACCATAACATGTATCCTTCCTGCAGGTGTCCTTTAAAAGGCATCCACCCTCTGATAGAGTCTTTTGCCTGGACACCCACAGGAACATGTTGGCCAAGGTATGTGAATAATTAATTATCAATTGTTTTTACCCAAATAATTAGCGATACAATATCTCACAAGGGGCATTCAATTAGTCACAGACAGATACCCTAATGTGCACTTTGATGTGTCGTCACATCCTCCCCCCTTTCCTGAGAATACAGTACTCCTAAGAGTCATGTATTCTTGAGAGACTGTCTGCCACAAGGTTGGTCTTCCCTGCCACATACCGAACAGTAAAATCATACCGTTGAAGGGACACATACCACCCTGTGAGACGACTATTTACGTCCTTCATCCTGTCCAGCCACTGTAAGGCCCGATGATCTGTCTCTAACACAAAATGATGCCCCAATAAATAGTACCTCAGAGACCCTATTGCCCATTTCATGGCAAGACATTCTTTTTCTATTGTAGAATATCTTGTCTCCCGGTTCAACAATTTTCAGCTCAAGAACAGTACTGGGTGTCTCTCTCCCCTCTCCTCCTGGAGAAGTACTGCTCCAATGCCAACTCCTGAAGCATCTATCTGTAAGATAAATGGACAAGAAAAATCTGGACTGTAGAGAACCTTCTCCCCAGAAATAGCCCTCTTCAAATCCTCAAATGCTCTGTCACATTCCTCTGTCCATTTTACCTTATTAGGTGCTGAAGCCTTGGTGAGGTCTGTCAATACTGCAGCTCTTTCAGCAAAGTGGGGGATGAACTTACTATACCATCCTACCATTCCCATAAATGATCGTACCTTTTTCTTAGTGGTAGGTACAGGGTAGGTCCAGATGGCATCCACTTTACCTACTCGTGGTCTAATGACCCCCTGACCAACCACATGTCCCAAGTACTCCACCTGCTGCTGTCCGAACGCACACTTGCGTGGATTGATTGTCAGTCCAGCCCTCTTAATTAGCTGAAGGACCTGCCTAAGGTGTATCAGGTGTTCTTCCCAGGTCTGACTATAAATGACAACGTCATCCAAATAGGCAGCCGCAAAATTCGACACTCTCCTTAAAATTTGGTCCATCAGCTGCTGAAATGTTGCAGGTGCCCCCTGAAGGCCAAATGGCATGACCCTAAAATGGAAACTGCCATAAGGTGTTTTAAAGGCTGTAAGTTCCCTTGTTTCTGGTGCCAATGCCACCTGCCAATACCCCTTGCATAGGTCCAGTGTAGAAATAAACCTAGCCCTGCCCACTTTCTCTAACAGTTCATCAATCCGGGGCATGGGGTATGACTCAAATTTGGACACTGAATTGAGATATCTAAAGTCAATACAGAATCTCAAAGAGCCGTCCTTTTTGGGTACCAGCACAATTGGGCTACACCACTCACTGACTGACTCCTCAATCACTCCCAGCTGCAACATCAGGTCTATCTCCTGCTTCATTTTTGGAACCAATCGTTCCGGGATCCTATAAGATTTCCTATGTGGAACAGCTTCCTCTTTCAAATGTACTTTATGATGTACCAATGTGGTGAAACCAGGTCGCAGAGGGCGCAGAGGGCTGCCAATACTCTTCAGGAATTACCATTTTATGATTCTGAGACAGAGGCAGGCCCTATTAAGCAACCTAAATCCAAGGCTCAGAAGAGAAGAGATAAGGTGTTAGTGGCAGCAAAGAACTTGGGTGAAGAAACACCACAATTAAGCCAGTCAGTAGAGTTTGACATCCCTCCTGACATAGCTACATTGCAGAAGGCTGACCCAACACTTAAACCTTGGTTTGATAAAGTCTCAGAGATTGAGGGTGTGAAACAGGGTAGAATGGATTGTTTGGCTGAGGCCATGTATGTCATAAAAAAGGGCATTTTGTACCAGCAATAAGGTGAAGTTATGGCCATAGCTTTGCCACAGGACCTCACACCAAAAATTATGAAACTGGGACATGTTATCCCTTGGGCAGGTCATCTAGCATTCCAAAAGACTTTACAGAGAATAGCTAGAAGGTTTGTGTGGCCGGGAATGTATACCCAGGTAAAGGACTTCTGCACGACATGCTCAGTATGTCAGATTACATCATCTAGGGGAGTAGCCCGTGCCCAACTGCAACCATTACCAATCATTGGAACACCTTTTGATAGAATAGGGATGGATGTAGTTGGCCCCCTAGAGAGAAGCTCCTCTGGTAATAAATACATTCTGGTAATTTGTGACTACGCTACTCGGTACCCAGAAGCCTTTCCCCTGAAATCTATCAAGGCTAGACAGGTTGCCAACTGCCTTATCCAGTTGTTTTCAAGGGTAGGCATACCCAGAGAAGTTCTAACAGACTGCGGAACAAATTTTTTGTCAAAACTGTTGCAGCAAGTGTATAAGCTGTTGGGGATTAAGGGCATTAAGACTACCCCTTATCACCCTCAGACTGATGGACTAGTAGAGCGATTTAATCAGACTCTCAAAAACATGCTGCGGAAATTTGTCTCTGAAACGGGCTCAGATTGGGACCAATGGGTACCATATTTACTATTTGCTTATCGGGAGGTGCCCCAGGCTTCAACAGGGTTCTCACCTTTTGAACTACTTTATGGCTGTCAGGTGAGGGGCCCACTGGACTTATTAAAGGAGCACTAGGAGAGTCCACCGAGTGATCAGGACAATGTGGTCTCTTATGTGATTAAAATGAGAGAAAAACTGGATCTAATGACTGCTTTGGCTCAGGAACACATGAGGACGGCGCAGGCCAAACAAAAAACTTGGTATGACAAGAAGGCCAGAAAAAGGGTTTTTCACCCAGGACAACAAGTTTTGTTATTGCTGCCCTCGTGTGACAGCAAGGTGTTGGCTCGATGGCAGGGGCCGTATGAAATTTCAAAAAAACTAAGCTCAGTGACATATGAACTATATATGCCTGACAGGAAGGTAAAACATCAGACCTTCCACATTAACTTATTGAAAGAGTTTCAGCAGCCTGGTCATCAGCAGCAGCAACCTGTTTTTCAGGAGACACAGCATCTCTTGATCTGTGTGACGGAAGTGGATGAGGAGAAGGAACAGTCCTTTCCCACAAATGTGTCAGAGCCTTGTTCATTTCAACTGTCTCATTTGCAGGTGGATCAGTGGAGAGAGTTAGAGACATTGTTGGATCCAGATTTGTTTCAGGAGAGATGGTGTCAGGAGTGGGAGTGTGTCTTGTCGTCACATCTACAACCTGAGACACCGTGCAAAGCATCTCAATAGACTCACTCCAGGACAGGACGTGTGGGTCACCGATCAAGGAGCAGCAGGTGCTGTCATCGGAAATCACACCACACCCCGCTCTTATCTGGTGGAGGGACACCATGGGACCATCAGGCAAAACCGTCGTCATCTCATCCCCTGGAACTCCTCATCAGAGCAGAGCAACAGTGCTACAGCTGAGCAGTTCCCGGAAGGTGTTCCAGAACAACCTTCAGCAGAACAACCTGCAGCAACATCATCACAGCAAAATGTTCCTGAACCACCATCTACTCCTACTCCTAGAACCAGGTCTGGGAGAGCGGGTTGTAAAACCAACCTGGTTGGACTCATAAACAGTTATGAAGATTGAAGGTTTGAAAATAATAGTGAAAAAAAATATATTTAACCACTTGCCCTCCGTTGTTCCGCGGGCGGGCAAGTCTCTGCATCCTCGGGCGCACGAGGGCGCACGAGAGCGCACTCGTGCGCGCTCGGACGCATGATGCATGATATACTGATGATGGTGCAGATGGAGATGGTGCTGGCCTCCAAGCGCCACTGAAAAAAAAAGCTGCAGACAGTCGCGAACAGATTAGTTCATCTGATTGACCTCTCATTCGACTAATAAGAGCCTTGAATTGGGTTTCTGAAACCATGAAGAGCCAATGAATGAAAACCTAGGAAGGGGGACCCGCCTACTGTGAATGCAGGAGCCAATTGAAGCACAGAAATTCGGGCTGGGTGAAGAGATATTTACTGTTGCAGCAGATGAAAACAAAGGATGCTGGACGAATCTGCTACAGACCCAGGCTCACCCAGCAGCATGGAGAACACCCACAAGTGGGACCTGCACTCATTCCAGCAGAATAGGATTAGGATTCTCTTCCATCATCATAGACCGACGGAGGCCGACGACAAAGGTCGTAAATCATTCACCAAAACCGCAATATTGGAATTATGTTTTGATCGGGATCCACGAGCGGACCAGCGTCGCGTTCGTCTGACAATAGGGAAGAGAAGTTCGCCAGGACTCTGCTGCTGTGAAGAGGTAAGGTGTTAAAAGCTAAATTATTATTTCTCCCTGAAAACTGTAATCCAAAAATGACTTTTGACCGATCAGTAAATTACAACTGTACCACACATGAAGTACAAAGTGTGTGCGCCGCGATAAACGGTTCATTTGCCGTGTTCAGACCGTGAACGCCCCCCCCCCCCCCGCTGCAGAAGAGGAGCGGGGGGGGAACGTTCACGGTCCGAACGCCCCCGGTCCGCGGGGGGAAGCATATGAGTCTATTCCATCATGTAGCGATGGCCGTCTTCTGTAGCGAGGGGGGGGACCCCCCCCCCACACACACACACAGTAGCCGGGGGGGGGGAGCCGCTGTGACAGCGTTGCTGTGGAAACATGCAAGGAGTGTAATCCGTCATGTAGCGAGGGCCGAACTCCGTCCTTTGTTGCGGGGGGGGGACAACCCCCCCCCCACACACACAGACACAGCCCTGAATGTGACCTTTCATTAGAGCCCAAAATGAAGATTCTACATTGAATCATTCAAAAGTTACAGACGTTTTTCCAAACTGTGCCATTTGGCACAATTTGGCACAGTTCCAAAACGCCTGGGAACAGCCTGAGAACAAAGCTGTGTAAAATATTCATTTTTTGTGGTATTGTTACCAAATTTGGATCTCAGCTTGATAACACTTGGTTCTACATTTCAGTTGCATTTTCCAGCCGGATCAGACAGCTGTGTGTTATTTGCAAGCATTTGTATCCAAAAAAACACCGTGTCCAAATTTATTTTCTTCAAGTTCAGTATGTTTAGATGACTGTAACTCAGTGGCCGGAGCACGTAGAGAGATCATGTTTTTTTTGCCCAAAAATTCAAAGTGTTTTCTTTTAAATGAGACCAACCCCATGAAGATGCTGCAAAGGGTTGAATAACAGCTTTCGATTTACTTTGGGCACATTTTTTTTTTTTGGCATTTTTAGGAAAATTGCCCGGAGTGCAAGGGGTTAATTAATATATGTAATAATAATATTATATATATATATATATATATATATAAATAATATAATATTATTATATTATTATAATTAATTATTATTTTTCTGATTTTGCACTCTTTTCTATGTAAATGTTCAAGTTCAGAGTTTAGAGTGAGGACAGAACAGTACAGGGTTTAGGATGGAAGTATTGTATTTGATTTTGCACATATTGTTCAGTGCTAAGGGAAAACTGCGGTGTGTCTGTTGTGTGTGTGAATGGTATTAGATAGGACCAGATCTTCCAACCACAGAGGCAGAATAATCCTCTAAGGTCTGTTGAATCAATGGCAGTCTACCCATTGATACTAGAAAGGAGAGATGTGGTGTAATTGAGTTACTTGGAAAAGAACTACAAAGTCGCGGAGGATTGACGTCAAGGAGGCGACTGGCGGGAGAGTGACAGACTAGCAGCGAGGTCGACATGGTTCAATAAAAAAGTGACATTAAAAACTACAGTTAGACTCACGCAGTGTTTTAATAACACGACAGTAAGGACCCAGCGGACTTCTCATTGCACAGCTATGGCCGGGTGTGTGCTGCTGACTGAGGAGGAGTTCTAGGCCATGACCAGACTGTTGGAGTGGGCTACTGCGGCCCGCAGCGCCATTGACCCAGAGGAAGAATGTCGGCTCTGCACAGCAGCAGCATTTGAGGCCCCATAGCTCTCCGCTGGACGATCTCCGCAGCTGCCCAGAGGGAGTTGTCTGGCATTTCAGCGGTAGCAGAGCAGAAGACAAGGCAAGTACTCTTTTCTTATTTTTTTAGCACCTATTAATGAGAGGTCTTGCCTTGTCCCTGGTGAGGGAGCTTGGCAGCAGCCACCAACCACTGCTGAGTTCTCCCCACCTGGCTCTGCTGTAATCTCTGCTGTCTCTCCCATAATGTCACCCTCATCTGTCTTTCCTCTCCCCTCTCTCCTGAACTCTACACCCAAGGACTCTGCCCACCACGAGGAGCTGCGAGACTTCATCTGAGAGCTGGGAGAGTGCTACAAGCTTTGTCTGTGGATGGAGGGAAGTCAGAATGCAGTGTGGACGGACATGGCATGGGAAAGGGCTCATCAGCTAGTGGCAGCGAAGCCCCATCTGAGGGAGGACATTCCTGCATTTTATGCCAGAGATAGAGGAGCCATCTGCCTTCGACTCACTGGAGACAGGGGTCTCTTCTCCAGCAGCAGCTCAGCCTAGGAATAAGCCTGTGGCTCAGCCTTTGAGTAAGCCTGCAGCCCAGCCTGTCACCGCACCTGCAGTGCCGGCTCCCACATTTTCCATGCTGGTGTCCACACCCACTGCTGTGCCCCAGACTATCTCATCTACGGTTCATCCAGTGTTCCCAGAGGTGGCAGTTGCCTCTTCAGCAGCGGAATCACCAGGGACCTCACCGACGGTGGAGCGGGAGTTAAGGCAAGTACCTTGTGGAGAAAGGAAGCAGGCGAGGCAACAAGCTGGATGACACAGAAACCTTACTCCATCTCCAAAATGAAATACAGCAAAACAGTGATCCCGGGTCTCTGTGCATTCCACTTTTATATCTTTACTTCCATGCATCGAGACCGAGAACTTCCAACCATAACACATTGTAGTTTGAACAAAGGAATGTGTGGCACATAAACATGACATTACTCCGGGGCCACTCTCACACCCACCTTCTCCCAGTGGCTGTGGCAGCTCTCACTCTCCCCGGGGGGTGCATAGACCCAACAGTCCCATTTGATACTCCCCGATGACACCTCCTCCTTTGGTCCATCGTTCCCCCTGCCCTCTCTGGGTGGAGAAACCCCCCACCATGCCCCCACACAACCCCCCCGAACACCCAAAAGGGGCACTCACCCCCCCGTCCTTTGGGCTTGACCTGGCCCCCATAGCGGCTGTAGCGGAGGTCGCCGGTCCAGTCGAACCACCCTGCTGGCGAGGTGTACAGGAGGGCACATCAGTCTGTGGAGGGAAAAAGGGGGGGGGAACAACACATTATCTTCGAGAGTGCAGGTCCCTGCTGAGGGATCACTAACCTGCGGAGCCACCAACGGTGGGCGTCCACGCCGGTGAGCTAGGGCCAACACCACCTGCTCATCTGCCAACACAAAAGTGGGCTTCAGCCTGTCGATGCAGACGGTCTCCCTACGTCCCCCCAAGTCTAACACAAAATGCTTTGCCCTAGGTTCCAACACCCTGAATGATCTGTCGTACGGTGGGCGCAGCGGGGTCCAGTGTGCATCGTGCCTGATGAAAACAAAACTGGCGTTCTGCAACCTTTTTGGGAGGAATGTATGGGGAAAACAATGGTGGGCCAGGCCCGGTATGCTCACAGCCTCTGTACTGTGTAAAAATTACGCGGGTGGATCAGTCTCGGGTGTGGGGTTCTCCGGTTAAAAACTCTCCGGCGAGCCGCAGTGGTTGAGAAAAAATGAGTTCTGCCGGGGAGGCTGCTAAATCCTCCTTAGGTGCAGAACGCAACCCTAAAAGAAGCCAGGGCAGGCGGTCGACCCAATTTGTGTCCGTGAGCGAAGCTCTGAGCGCTGCTTTAAGCGACCTATGAAAACGCTTGCATAACCTGTTAGCCTGGGGGTTGTACGCGATAGTGCAGTGAATTTTGACTCCCAGGCTCTGAGCCATCACGGACCAGAGTTCTGAAACGAATTGTGGACCCCTGCTGGACGTGATGTCTGATGGCGATCTGAAACGTGCAACCAAAGCCGACAAAAAGCATGTGTCACTTCTGAGGACATTGTAGAAGCCAACAGGACCACTTCAGACCAGCACGTGGTGCGGTCCACAATTGTTTAAAGTTGCATAAAACCTTGCAACGGCAGGAGGGATCCCAGCAAATCCCCGTGGACGTGGTTGAACCTCCTGGCTGGGATTTGGAACGGCTTGAGGGGGGTTCTGGTGTGCCTGTGCACTTTGGCCCACTGGCATGCGACGCAAGCTGAGCCCACTCTTTCACGTCCTTGCGCAAGCACAGCTAGATGAATTTTGCCCCCACTAACTTCACTGATGCGTACACTCCCGGATGTGAAAGGGAGTGGTTCGACTCAAAAACGCGGCAGGCCCAAGAGCTCAGAACCAGAGACGTCGCAGAGTAAGGGCGGGTACCCTTCTTGCACCACCCTGTTCTCCAGCCTTAACCCAGTTGGCGCAGACTGGAGTGTGCAAATGTCCGCATCCCTAGCTTGTTCCGTGGCCATGGCAGGGAAATCAATTCCCATATAGACCGGGGCGATTAACGTGCATGACAGGCAATCGGCCACGACGTTAAGCTTACCAGTAAAGTGTTGAATGTCGGTAGTAAACTCCAAAATTGCGGCCAAATGCCATTGCTGCCAGGCTAACCACGGTTCTGAGACCTTGGCTATCACGCATGTCAGTGGCTTATGGTCTACGAACGCGGTTAACTCACGCACGTCCAGCTATCACTGCAAATGGTGTGTCACCAGGTGGAGAGCCAGAAATTCTCTATTGAACGTGCTGTACTTGCGTTCATTGTCATGCAAGGTTCAGCTAAAAATTGCTAGCGGCTGCCACGAACCTGAGATGCACTGCTCCACCACTGCCCCTAGACAACATCAGACGCATCAGTAGTGAGCGCCAGCCGTGCGGACGGAGCGCTGTTTTGGCGTTAGCAAAAGCCTGGTCTCGCTCGGGAGTCCAGTCAATGGCTTCCGTGGGCTTCTTTTTTTTTTTTAAGCGCAGCATACAACGGCTGCATCAGCTGGGCTGGTCGGGGAAGGAAATGGTTATAAAAATTGACCATTCCCAAAAACTCCTGTAGTGCTCTCACGGTCTGTGGACACGGAAAATCCGACATTGCACGCACCTTGTCTGGTAACAGGATCGTGCCCTCTGGCAAAATGCGGTGGCCCAAAAAAATCAATCACTGGCACACCGAACTGACACTTTGCCAGGTTGACTATCAGCCCGTGTGCTTCCAACCTCTTAAAAACTGACTTGAGATGAACAATGTGCTTCTCCTTGGACGCGCTAGCTACCAGAATGTCATCTAAGTAGATGAAAACAAAGGACAAGTCATGCAGCACTGCGTCCATCATCCTCTGGAAGGTCTGTGCCACACCTTTTAATCCGAATGGCATGTGTAAAAACTCAAAAAGGCCAAAAGGAGTTATTACTGCCATTTTTGGAACATCTTCCGCGTGCACCGGGACCTGGTGGTAACCGCGGACCAGATCTACTATGGAAAAAACAATCGCCCCGGCCAGGTGCACGGGAAAATCCTGGATGTGTTGAATAGGATATCTCCTATTAGCAACATCAACTAACAACCCATAAGCACATAGAAAATCTGCACCTAAAATGGGGTCGAACATGCAGCTACCACAAAGTTCCAATGAAAGTTGTGTCCATGTAAGCATATTGTCAGTGTCCGGTCGTCAAATGTCGTGATGGTGGATCCGTTAGCAGCTGTAAGCTCGGGACTGCTGCCTCCTGCCACCCTGTCTGCCTTGGCTGGTAGGATGAGGCTTTTCTGGGAGCCGGAGTCCACCAAAAACCGTCTCCCTGAATGTGTGTCTGTGACATAAAGCAGTCTGTTCCTGTCGCCATTGGTCACAGCTGCAACCGAATTCCGAACGTGCCGTCTTCCCAGCTCCTTGAATTGGCATGGTGACAGGCAGCATTGGGAATTCGAGCCAAAACTGCGATGATAAAAAGAGATCACCCTGTTCCTTTGTCTCCTGGTGTCCGTCCCGGCTTACTCCCATGGCTCCTTGACCTCGCTGGAGTCCCTCATGGATGCCGGTGCCACTGCCTGCACACTGAGAGTTCTGGTCGCCAAAAGGATGCGGTCCGCTTCCTGCGCCAGGGCATGGTAGTCCTTGGGAACCACCCGCATTGAGTTGGCCAGGATCGCCATAGCTGTAGCCAGCAGGTTCCTGAGGAACAAGTGGGCGAACAGAAAGGATTCATCGTCCTTCCCCCTCAACGCCAGCATGCTGTCCATTAGCTCCACTGCTGATCTGTCCCCTTACTCCGAATGCGTTAGGAGTTTCTCTGCCCTCTCACTGTCAGTAAGGGTGTAATGCTGGAGAAGCATCCTCTTAAGCACTTCATATTTTCCTTGGGCCAGCGGCTCCTGGAGCAGGCTCGTCACCTGTTGCGTGGCACGTGCATCCAGCACAGGGACCACGTAGTAATAGCTTGTGTCATCCGTTGTTATCCCGTGGAGTGTGAACTGGGCTTCTATGTGCAGGAACCACACAGTCGGACTGTGAAGCCAGAAGTCCGGGCGCTTGACTGAGACAGTACTTGCAGCGCCGGTGCTCTCCCTCCCGGCAGACTCTGGGGTGATGCTCAGCTCGCTTTCCATGGCACGTCTGAGGGTCAACACTGTGGAGCAAGGAGGCAGGTGAGGTGATGAGCTGGACAACACAGAAACTTTATTCCATCTCCAACATGAAATACAGTAAAACAGCAATCCCGGGTCTCTGTGCATTCCACTTTTATATCTTTACTTCCATGCATCAAGACCGAGAACTTCCGACCGTAGCACATGTAGTTTGAACAAAGGAATGTGTGGCACATTTACATGACATTACTCCGGGGCTGCTCTCACATCCACCTTTTGCCAGCGGCTGCGGCAGCTCTCACTCTCCCCAGGGGGTGCATAGACCCAACAGTCCCGTCCGATACCCCCCGGTGACACCTCATCCTTCGGTCCATTGTTCCCCCTTTCCCCTGCCATTTCTGGGTGGAGAAATCCCCCACCATGCCCCTGCAACCTCATTTTGTATCATTACCAACTGTACTTAATGAGACTTGTCTTACCCCCAACTGGGGGACCCAGTTGCAGCCCCCATCTGCTTCTGGCCTCCCTCCGTTGGACTCCACTGTTGGTTCCTGTACTGACCAGTCCTCCATGTCTCCCTTCATGTTTGAGATTCCTACATCAGGGATGGAGGTGCATGCCACAGCTCCAGTTGACTCTGGGGTGCATGCTCTAATTTACTCCGGGGTGCACGCTGCAGCTTCAGGTGACTCTGGGGTGCACTTCGCAGCTCCAGTTGACTCTGAGGTGCACACTATAGCTCCAGTTGACTCTGAGGTGCACATCTCAGTTCCTTTTCCTGCTCACTCTGCGGTGCACACCACAGCTCCAGT
The DNA here is from genome assembly GCA_020510985.1 of Pholidichthys leucotaenia. Classification (NCBI taxonomy): domain Eukaryota; kingdom Metazoa; phylum Chordata; class Actinopteri; order Cichliformes; family Pholidichthyidae; genus Pholidichthys; species Pholidichthys leucotaenia. The sequence continues at coordinate 274,403,003 of CM035840.1, read as the reverse complement.
TGACTCTGATGTGCATGCCACAGCACCAGCTGATTCCGAGGAGCACGCTAGAACCCCAACTGACTCCGAGGTGCATGCTCTGGTTCCTGTGGGTTATCCTGAGGTGGTCACCCCAGCAGCAGTGGGCCAGGAACTCAGGCAAGAACTTTTCTTTACTTTTATAGCATCAATATTAGTTAAGTCTTGCCTAGCTCCTGGTGTTATTGGTGACGCCTGACCCTGCCTTTCTCCCACATTCGAGGTGGCCACTTCAAGGGAGATGGATTTCCAGGCATCTTGGTCGGTCACTTTCCAACCTCAGCCGTCTCATCCAGAGGTCAACACTCCTCAGCCGTCTCGTCTAGAGATCAGTGCTTCCAGGTCATCTCGTCTAGAGGTCAGCACACCCCAATCATTTCATCCGGAGGTCAGCGCGCCCAGTCATCTCATCCAGAGGTCAGCGTGCTTAAATCATCAGCACCTGGGGTCGGCGCGCCTTAGCATCTGCCTAGCATGTCCTGTTTCCTGATTTGTGGGCCTGTGGACTCAGGTAGACCCTCTGAACCATCTTATCCCATGGTCTGGTGGCCTAGGGATTCTGGGAGGCTGCCAGATCCATCTTGCTCCTCAGTCTGGGGGTCCATGGACTGGGGGAGACCCCCCCCCAACCCACGTTGTTCTCTGGGCCAAGGGCCTTTGGAATTTAGTAGACCGTTTGACCCATTGTTTGTTTGCGGTCCGGTGGCCCATGGACTTGAGTAGACCACCCGACCAGCTTTGTTTTGGGTCTTGAACTTTATTTGGCCCATGAATTGCGTTGGCTTTGGATTAAGAAAGCCAACGTGCAACACTTTGGCTGAGGGGATGTTACAGTTTGTTTCGGCCCACCTGGCTTTGTATCCCCACCATCTACCCTGTGAGGGTTTTGGGGGTTTTTCTTCTCTGATTGGTGTTACACTAGGGTCATCTGGGTCAAGCCCCTTAAAGGTGAAGGGGGGGGGGGGGTACTGTAATGATCTGGACAGGGTTAGACCCTGTCCACGCCTTATGTTCCTCGTTTGGACTCTTTATTATAATTATTTGCCATTCATTATTATCATTTCTGTATGGACTCTTATTTTGACAGTACCCTTTGTTTACTTCCTGCTAGCATAGTATCTTCCATATTAGCCTCATCCTCTAACCTTCTATTTTGTCACAGCTGCCCCCTGTTTTCCCAATCATTTTCTTGCCTATACAGCCATGGACAAAATTGTTGGTACCCCTCTGTTAATGAAAGAAAAACCCACAATGGTCACAGAAATAACTTGAATCTGACAAAAGTGGTAATAAATAAAAATTCTATGAAAATTAACCACTGAAAATCAGACAGTGCTTTTGAATTGTGGTTCAACAGAATTACTTTAAGAAATGAACTCATGAAACAGGCCTGGACAAAAATTATGGTACCCCTAGAAAAGATTGAAAATAATGTGACCATAGGGACATGTTCAACCAAGATGTGTCCTCTAATTAAAATCACAGGTGTCTACAAACTTGTAATCAGTCAGTCGGCCTATTTAAAGGGTGACAAGTAGTCACTGTGCTGTTTGTTGACATGGTGTGTACCACACTAAACATGGACCAGAGGAAGCAAAGGAGAGAGTTGTCTCAGGAGATTAGAAAGAAAATTATAGACAAGCATGTTAAAGGTAAAGGCTATAAGACCATCTCCAAGCAGCTTGATGCTCCTGTGACTACAGTTGCACATATTATTCAGAAATTTAAGATCCACGGGACTGTAGCCAACCTCCCTGGATGTGGCCGCAGGAGGAGACGGATAATACGAATGGTAACAAAAGAGCCCAGAACAACCTCTAAACACATTCATGGTGAACTCCAAGGTCAAGGTACATCAGTGTCAGATCGCACCATCCGTTGTTGTTTGAGCCAAAGTGGACTTCATGGGAGACGACCAAGGAGGACACCACTGTTGAAAACAAATCATAAAAAAGCCAGACTGGAATTTGCCAAACTGCATGTTGACAAGCCACAAAGCTTCTGGGAGAATGTCCTATGGACAGACGAGACATAACTGGAACTTTTTGGCAAGGCACATCAGCTCTATGTTCACAGACGCAAAAATGAAGCATACCAAGAAAAGAACACTGTCCCTACTGTGAAACATGGAGGAGGTTCTGTTATGTTCTGGGGCTGCTTTGCTGCATCTGGCACAGGGTGTCTTGAATCTGTGCAGGGTACAATGAAATCTCAAGACTATCAAGATATTCTAGAGAGAAATGTGCTGCCCAGTGTCAGACAGCTTGGTCTCAGTCGCAGGTCATGGGTCTTGCAGCAGGAAAATGACCCAAAACACACAGCTAAAAACACCCAAGAATGGCTAAGAGCAAAACATTGGACTATTCTAAAGTGGGCTTCTATGAGCCCTGATCTAAATCCTATTGAACATCTGTGGAAGGAGCTGAAACATGCCGTCTGGAGAAGGCACCCTTCAAACCTGAGACAAATGGAGCAGTTTGCTCATGAGAAGTGGGCCAAAATACCTGCTGAGAGGTGCAGAAGTCTCATTGACAGTTACAGAAATCGTTTGATTGCAGTGGTTGCCTCAAAAGGTTGTGCAACAAAATATTAAGGGTACCATCATTTTTGTCCAGGCCTGTTTCATGAGTTTGTTTTTTAAAATAATTCTGTTGAACCACAATTCAAAAGCATTGTCTGATTTTTATTGGTTAATTTTCATAGAATTTTTATTTATTACCACTTTTGTCAGATTCAAGTTATTTCTGTGACCATTGTGGGTTTTTCGTTCATTAACAGAGGGGTACCAACAATTTTGTCCATGTGTGTAATATGCTGGCCTTGGGCATTAATCCCTGCGGCGTCCTTGTGTTTACATCACAATGTATCTTTACCACGCTGGTTGGGATTATTATTGTTTGCCACTCCACTTTGTCTGGATTTCTAATATTATTTTAGCCCATGAGCTGTTTCTTGTTTTGTATTTTCTTTATTAAATCCACACAACTCGAAGTCTGCTATTTGAGCTCTGTATTATGTGCTCCAGAAGAGTGAACTTTATGACAGACACTGCAGCTCCCTAAAATCAAAGATAAAGAAAAAAAAAAGAGTTACTTTGAAGAAAATTTTTGCAACAATGTTGAGTTGTATTCTCTCAGATATATAGCCAATGTTGCTGCTAAGAAGGAAAAAAGGATGTCATGTGGCAAAGAGGAAATTGAATTCCGTATGTAATGATGACCTCCAACTGGGAAAATGACCTATCCTTATTAATGATGCAGATAGCGATGATGTCATGAGAACCTGATTGGATCCATGTGAGTCACAAACGTGTCTCCAGAGAACTATCACACATTCAGTCACATTCATGCCATATTTACTTTAATAAAAATCTATCAAACCAACCACTCAACGCTTCCGAAAGCATTGACCACCAGATACTACTATACTGTAAATGAGTTTAACTTATGCTTGGAAAAAATAAATAGGGAGGGTAAAAAGGTCACATTCTGGGTGACTTCATTATTAACGTATTTAATTGTGATGGTAATACTGCTGTTAAGGAATTTCTTCATACATTGTATTCTGGATTTTTCTTACCTCTGATCTGTAAACACACTTTAAAGTTACTGCCACAAAGATTCTTACGAATGATGGGTTCGGAAGAATCTCCCATTTCCAACAAATGCTGGAATTTGCAGACATTTGTGGAGGGGGGCATAGTTTCTTACGGCTGCCGTTCATTCTGCAAAAGCAACTTGAGGCATTCTTGAGAAATGGGGTGCTTTTCTATCGTATAATGGCCCTGGGGCAGGGATGGGCAATTTTGGTGGTAGTGAAGGCCACTACCACCTCACTTCCCAAGGGCCAGATTTTCTTCAAAGTCAAAAGTTTCACAATTAAAACTGAAAATGCAAATGGAAATAAAAGCTACTCAGTGTTTTATCATATTAAAATTAAAATTAACTGATAAAATGATATCTGTCCTCTGCAATGGACTGGCGATCTGTCCAGAGTGTATCCTGCCTCTCACCCAAAGATGCTGGGATAGCCCCCCCCACCCCCAACAAAAAAAGGATTAAGCGCTTGAAGAAGGATGGATGAATGGATGGATGGATAAAATTATATCATGACCTAATTTTTAAAACTCTCCATCAAAATGATGAGCAAAGAGAAATTCTGGATGATAATTAACAACAACAACAAAAAAAAAAGACAAGAAAAGGAATGTGACAAGGGTTAGATTGTTCTTGGATTCATTGTGGGTGTGGAGGAGCAGAGAAATAGCTGTGTGTAGGTGGGCTTGGTAACTGTCTGGCTCCCCAAAATGGAGAATAAAAAAAAAAACAACAACTTAAGAGCCACTGGTATAAATGAACAAGCAAACAAACAAACAAACAAAAAAAAAATCAGCAGACTACAATGACCACAGACTCTGTACTTTTGTTGCTGACATCTTATTGAAACAGTGTCAGTGCTTTGGCCGCACTCTTGAGAAAGAAACCTCAAAGCTTTGAATCTTTTTCAGCACAATGAGAAGGAAAGCCTTTTAGCTCCATGAGGCTTCACCTGCCATCACTACTGAGGAGCTGTAGCATTTATTCTTGTTTAAAAGCAGCCTGCTCTGTACATTTATTGCTGTTTACAGCCTATTTGGGGGTGCGTTCACTAAATGTATTTTTCTGTTGTGGGCGACTGTTTTCTATTCATTCTCTATGTAGTCCAGCGTTTTCAATGTGGTATGAATCCTCCTCCATAAAGAAAAGTACAGGATCATCTGGGATTTCACTTTTCCAAGGTTGGGAGATGTTACGAATCCTTCTCCATAAAGGAAAGTGGGGGCTCGTCCGAGATTTCACTTCCTTAAGATGGGAGGGTGAGCCCCCACTTTCTGTTACAGGGCCATCTGGGCCAAGGCCAGAATTGGCTAAATTAACTTGGGATTTCAAAGTCTGTTTAAGCCCGTACACCAAGGTGGACAAACCTAGTCATTTTCGCCCTTTAGGCAAGGTAGACATACACCTATATCCCAGTCTGGGATTTGAACCCATGACACCAAGATCTCAGCACCTCCTGCTCTACCACTCATCCAAAGAGGAATTCCCCTGCTGTTGTTGTTTGTCCGTCGTTCTCGATGATGACCAAGGACATCACAGGGAAGAGGACTGGGTGAGGTGTGTCCGGCTGTGGCTGATCAGTCCGATGCAGGCGTGGAAGGCTCTGCCACAGGTTGGGCACAGGTGCTCTGCGCGGGCAGAAGACACAGGGGTGGCTCTGGATTTGTGAAGCTCATGTTTTCTCTGGGCCTTGGCAATCCTGTTCAGCTCAAAGGAGACAGCACCTTTGCTGGTACAGCTACGCCAGTCTGGTCGGTCTAGTGCTAGGGTCTCCCAGGTGTCAGGACTGATGTCAAAGCTCTTCAGGGAGGCCTTAAGAATGCCTTTGTAGCACTTCTTCGGACCACCTTGTGAGCACTTGCCCTCTGCTAGTTCGCTGTAGAACAGTCTCTTTGGTCGGTGTGAGTCAGGCATACAAAGAAGGTGGCCAGCCCACCTAATCTGGGCTCTCTTGAGCAGGGTGTGGATGCTAGGCATCCACATCCACACTAGGCAGCTCAACTCAGGAGAGGACCTCTGTGTCAGGGATTTTGTCCTGCCAGGTGATCTTCAGTAGCTTTCTGAGGCAGTTCAGGTGGAAGCAGTTTAGCTTTCTGGCATGGCACTCGTAGACTGTCCAGGTCTTTCAGGCATACAGTAGGGAAGGCAGGACAGCTGCCTTCAGCTGAGGGTCTTCAGTTTTGTGGTCAGCCCGATGCCTCTCCTTTCCCACACTGTTGCACATAGCCGTCCCAATGCTGAGCTTGGCTTGGCAATGCGCGAATCGACCTTGTCGTTGATGTTGACAGACCTGGAGAGTGTGCTGCCGAGGTACGTGAACTTGTCGACAGCCTTGAGGGTCCCCCTATTGACAGTGATGGCTGGTTCCACGTAAGTCTTCTGCGGTGTGGGTTGGTGCAGGACCTCAGTTTTCTTTATACTGATTGTGAGCCCAAAGTTGTTGCAAGCAGTGGAAAAGCAGTTCATGCTCTGCTGCATTTGGGCCTCTGTAGTGGCATTGAGTGCGCAGTCATCTGCAAACAGGAAGTCATGCACTGAGTCCCCTTCCACCTTGGTTTTGGCTTGGAGCCTCCGCAGGTTGAAGAGCCTGCCTTCTATCCTGTACCTGATCCTGATGGCGCTTTCTTGATTGTTGCAGAAGGCACATCATGCTGAAAAGTGTGGGCGTGAGTACACAGCCCTGCTTGACTCCGTTGGTGACTGGGAAAGCTTCGGAGGAGTCTCCACTGCCCAGTACTTGAGCAAGCCTGCCGTCGTGGAACTGGCGCACCATGCTGACGAACTTGTCCGGGCAGGTGAACTTCGCTATGATCTTCAACAGCCCCTCACGACTTACGGTATCAAAAGCCTTGGTCAGATCTACAAATGTTGTGTAGCGGTCCCTTTTCTGCTCTTGACACTTCTCCTGAAGTTGGCGTGTGGCAAAGATCATGTCAGCAGTTTCATGACCCTCTCTGAGGCCATACTGGCTCTCTGGCAGGTGACCACCTTCCATGTGCTGAATGAGGTGATTGAGAAGAACTCTTGTGAGGATCTTGCCAGCGATGGCGAGGAGAGAGATCCCACAGTGGTTGTCACAGGTCTGCCTTTTTCCTTTTCTCTTTTAGAGATGGACAATGGCGGTGTCCTTCAGCTCCTGGGGGATAACTTCCTGCTGCCACATGGTCTGAAAGAGCTCTGTGAGTTTCTGTATTAGAAGTGGTCCTCCTGCCTTGTAGATTTCAGCTGGGATAGAGTCAGAGTCTGGTGCTTTGCCGTTTGAAAGGTGTTTGATCACTTTTTGGACTTCTGATTCCATTGGAGGCTCCTGCCAGAGATGTGTTCACCTCTTCTTGGGGCATGCGAGTGATGGCTTCTGCATTGATGGACGAAGGTCTGTTCAGGATGCTGCTAAAATGTTCTGCTCATCTTTCCAGGATTGCGCTGCTGTCAGTGAGGAGAGTGGACCTGTCAGCACTGAGCAGTGGTGATGTTCCAGAGGACTGAGGCCCGTAGATGGTCTTAAGGGCATCATAGAAGCAGTTGGAGTTGTTGCTGTCAGCGTACTGCTGTATTTCATGTGCCTTTTTGCTGAGCCAGAAGTCTCGCATCTCTCTGTGCTTTGCCTGCACCTTTCCTTTGATGGAGTTGAAGGTTGTCTTCTTAGAGGCAGATCTGCTGTCTTGCTGGTACACTCTGTGTTTCACGCTTCTCGTCAAACAGCTTTTGGATGTTCTCATCATTTTCATTGAATCAGTCTTGGTGTTTGTGCGTGTTCTGGCCCAGATGAGTGAGGGAAGTGTCATACACCATGTCTTTGAAAGCTGCCCAATCTTCCTCTGCTCCATACGCCCCAAGGTCGAACTGATTAAGCTTGCTGTTCAGGTCCTCACTGAGGTTCTGTTGCACAGGGTGCTGTTCCAGTTTGCTGACATTGAGTCCCTTGTTTGCCTTCTTCCCCTGTGGATGCCGTTTGGGCTGGATGTGCATGTTGAGCTTTGAGAGAATGAGTCTGTGATCTGTCCAGCAGTCTGCGCCACACATCGCCTTCCTCACTCTAACATCCTGCCTGTCTCTCCTTCTCACAATGATGTAATTGATCAGATGCCAATGCTTGCTGCGTGGATGCATCCATGAGACCTTGTTGCAATTTGGCAAGCGGTAGATGGTATTAGTGATCAGAAGGTCATGAGAGGTGCACGTCTTCAACAGGAGAAGACTGTTGCTGTTACACTTTCCAACTGCATTTCTCCCAAGGACTAACTCTCACGTCTGGTAGTCTGTACCAACTCTGGTGTTAAAGTCTCCAAGAACAATGATTTTGTCCTCTTTCAGTACGCCTTCAATGAGAGTCTCTAAGTCCTTGTAAAACTTGTCTTTGATCTCATCTGGGTTCATCATGGTGGGGGCATATGCACTGATGAATGTGGCATGGCGTTTTCCTTGGAGGAGGAGCTGCAGGTTCATGAGGTGGTCGTTGGTTCCTTTGGGAGGCTGGTAAGCTTGCTGATCAGATTGGATCTGATTGTGAAACCCACTCCTGCTTCACGGCGTTCTTCGCTGCCTCGGCCACTCCAGAAAAAGGTGTAGCTGGCTTTGACTTCTGTCAGCTGACCTTCGTCTGCAAACCTGGTCTTGCTCAAAGCTGCAATGTGGATGTTGTACCTGCTGAGTTCTCTTGCAACAAGTGCTGTCCGTCTCTTAGATCTGTCTGCTTTGGAGCTGTCCATGAGCGTTCATACATTCCAAGTGCCAATGGTGAGTGATGTCACCTTAGTTGATTTTTTTCTGAGAATTTCGACCACTAGGGTGGGATCCTCGCCAGCCATGGCTTGCTGGCCAGGGTGTAGCGAAGCAGGCTATGTTTAGGGCACCTTTTCTAGCCCCTTCCTCAGCCCATAGAGGTGAGTAGAGCGAATCCTAAAGAGAGCTGCTCAGACACCCAGGGGGCTGCCGAACTCCACTGCTGCTTTGGTCCAGTAGAAAGCAACCCTATGCCCTGGGCCACCTGTGTGTGGAATTGTGGCTACAGCTTCCAGTGTATCCGCACCTGCTGCTTCTTCACTTGCCCATCACCACAGGACTTGGGGGGGGGGGGTGAGAAGGAAATTGTGTGGGGGGAGTGATGTCTTGACTTGTGCATGAATTTGATTTAAGTGAGGGAGAGTTGCGCAGGGTCGTCAGCCTCACTCTCTCATCCCAGCCTATCTGGATTCAGTGGCAAGACGTAGTCAAGACGGCTGGAGATAGGTCAGGATGCAGTTGATGGCCAGTAGTATCCTATATGTCCCACTGTGCCCTAGTTGCACTTCACAACACTTTACTGGGTCTGCCTTCCTGTCCTTTGAGCCAATTTAGTGGTTTCCTCAGTGCAGTCCGCCAGGTCCAGTCTACGCATGCGTAGGTAGACAAGCCCTACCTCATTGAGGGTTTCAAACCCGTCGGCTACCCTCACCTGGTTTCGCCCGCCAGTCAAAGTGGTTTACTGGGGTGTGGCCACTGTTGCATGCAAACAGCTACTTGGAGCCACAGGTTAGAGTTGAGTGCCAAGTGGGAACCAAAGCAGACCGACCACCCGGAGGTGTGATTGTTGCCCCGTCAGAAGTACTATCTGTCCCTGACACTCCATACACCCCAATTCCCAAGCTAGCATGTGGCTAGTAGCAGAGGTGCACCCTCAAGTGTCAGGAACTGCACCACTGACTAATTCCTCTATGGAGGAGGATTTGTAACACCTCCCCCCTTAAGGAAATAGTGAGGTGTCAAAATCCGGACGAGCCCCCACTTTCCTTTATGGAGGAGGATTCGTAACACAGCGCATAGTGCCTTTGGTGCAAAAACTCAGCGGTGACCGCTTTTTGTCAGGGCACTCAGGGCTGAAAAAAGTTCAACTTTTCAGACTACAGCTGCACTCGTCAATGTCAGCCCTTTCGAAGCAGCCAGTCAGAATTAAGGAAGGGCGGGACATAGGATGCCGGTACAGGAAAAAGAGAACGGTATGATGGCGCAGCAGAGCCTGATCTTCACTGTATCAGACAACCCGGTACTCTCTGATCTGACACTAAAAGGATATCATGATCAAAATTTGAAAGCAAATGCTTGGAGCAATGTGTCTGCATCTGTCGGCATTTTTTTTTTTTTACAAATGAAACCTTTCATTGTCTTACAGTTTCGTGTCAAAATCTTTTCACTTCCTCCTCCCTTCAAACGCCAGAATCGTGACTAGACCCAACCCATATACCACAAGGCTAATAGTGGCTAGCATACATTAAACAGCATAAATCCTGTGATAAAAAGACTTAAGGCCTTGTCACACCTAGATGATTTAGGCAGCGTTTGCCAAACGTATGAAAAATTTGGAGAATTAAGAATGAGTACGTGACGTCACCCGACGGGAAAACCGCAAGGAATTGTGGGAAAAGTGTTCTGCCTGTCTATGCTTAGCAGTGAGCAACAAATGCGGTTAAGCTGAAGTTTTTAAGAGGGTTGCTTCAGTCTGTTATTTATTTATTTATTATTTATTTATTCGGATAAAAATGACACTGAATATGGTATTCAACCATAGGAAATGTAAATATACATATAAAACGTCATACAGAATCCAGGATGACACAAGAAAGTGAAGACACTTATTTCCAGTGTGGTCCTTTCAATCACATTATTATTTCTCTGAATACCACGCAACATTCGAATGGGGAAGTTTTGCTGCGATATCAAATACAACAACTGCTCTCACGATTGGTGTGGAAAACGATTAATAACAGCGTATGCTTTTTTTAACTTCCTGACTTGGAAGAAAAGTGGAGTGAATTGGTTCTCTGAGCTAAAAAAAGAGGCATCGGATGGAATGGATTGCAGCGGTCAGAAGGAAAGACATCAGCTCTGACAATGTTCCTGCACACATGGTCGTGTGTTCACGCATTTTCACCAAGGTAAGTTGTGATTTAAAAAAATTTAGAAGTGCAGAAAGACGTCCCCTCTCCAGAGCAGCTGACCTGCACGCCATGCGCTTTGGCTGTACCTCAGCCATGGCTCTCTGTCATCTCTCAATAATGTGTAAAAACGCACAGGGCAAAATCAAATAATTTCCCCACATCATCTCTGCTCTTCCAAATTTTTGTTGCTAATCTGGAGCAGTGTTTTTTTTTTTTTTTTCTAATGGGAGCTTTTCGGTGTTGCTGATTTTCTTTGATTTTTCTTGAAATTGTGATTACTTGTTGCCTTCATTACGCATGGATTTAATATCAGCTGGGGACTGAAGTCCATAGAATGCTTGGTATCATTAAATTAAGAAGATTCTCCTCTTTCAGGTGACTACAAAAATGTCACTGTCCTGATGTAGGATGTTTTTATAGCAGCTAATTATACCGGAATTTTTTTTGGTGTGCCGGCATGATCAGCTGATTGATCCACCTCTGGTGTTCTGACATTTTGCCATTTTTATCAGAACAACACTGGACAGCTGATGTTACAGACTGCAGTCAAAGATAAAAATCTTTATCCTGTGGCTTGAAAGTGCTCAGACACATCCCCAACAGATCCCATTATACAAACAAGTACGTGTGTTTAGCGCTCTGTGTGTGTGTGTGCGTGTGTGTGTGTATAGCTGCAGGCAGCAGCAGAGCTCTGTATGGGTTTTTCCTGTGAACCAACACTGCAAATATGCCATTATATGGTAGCTATAAGTTAGAAACCTGTTCAGTAAGTTACACATGGGTTCAAAGAGCATTACTCATATGTTAGAAATAATTTTTGGGTATGCTAGACATTAATCTCGATATATTTCGACTTTGTAGAAACGATGACTGCTTACCTTTGTGTTAAACGATGGTTTTCTGGTCGTTCACCCAGAATATTTGAGGCAGCTGGACCCATCCTTTGGTGAATTCAACATTAGCTTCTAATGATTTATAGCTTTTAAATTGCTCATGGGTTTATGCACTCATCCCACAAACCAGGTAGGCAAACACATCTGACAGCGTGACTCGAGACAGTTGGTCGAGATCCGTGGTCCAGTTCTTGTGCTCATATCGATCAATCCCATTTATTTCTTAAATTTTTTAGAGGTAGCGCTCCTTTGCGTCCTTATTAAGCTTCTCTGAATAAGGAATTTGAATTTTCTGTTTGCGCCGTTCCATTGCATGTATGTCCGTCCACATTAGCAGTTGCCTAGACTACAGGTAAACAAAGAAGACAGACCATGATGATGGCAACAATGGCCCAGAATGCAGCGGGGCATGACGTCAGTGCCCATTCTCTATACGCTGGCATGCGCCAAATCAGTTACGGGTAAGTTTTTTTCTAAGTTGAGCATGCTGAAGAATGCTGAAGCACACTGCTATAAGGAGTTGTATGGCGAGGTCCTCTGAAAAATTTCAGCATGCTGAAAATTTTCCAACATATCCAGCGTATGGCTGAAATGTCCCACAAAAGGGGAGCATTAGTTGTAGGGGAATTATGGGTTCATTCACACACGTTACTTGTAGGCAACTCATAAGTTACTCATGTCAAAATATGTTGAGATAAATTTCTAGCGTACCCAAAACTTATTTCTAACATATAAGTAATGCTCTTTGAACCTATGTGTAACTTACTGAATGGGTTTCTAACATGCAGCTACCCTATAATGGTGTATTGGCAGTGTTGGTTCACAGGGAAAAACCCATACAGAGCTCAGCTGCTGCCTGCAGCACATACACACACACAGACAGCTAAGCACATGTACTTTTTCGTGTAATGGGACCTGTCATAGATGTGTCCAAGCAGTTTCAAGCTACAGGAGCCCTCCTTGCCATGTTTTTTTTTTACCTTTGACTGCAGTCTGTACCATCAGCTGTCCAGTGCTGTTCTGATAGATATGCCAAAATATCAGAACACCTGAGGAGGTGGATCCAATCAGCTGATTGCCCGAAGCACAGAGCTCAGCTGTTTTCCTGATAAATCACACTTTGCTATCCCTTGGCTGTGGTTCCTGGCAAATGCACAATCCATGCATTATCTTTTTTTTTTTTTAATTTATTGAAAATAAACTTTTTTTTTTGTCACCATCAGTTTCCGTGCCTTTGAGCCAAGTTGTGACAACTGTCATCTGATGTTCGTGACATGTCACATCAGCTTTTTAAGGCGTGACTGACTGTATACGTCCAATTCGTTATGGATAGGTGATGCACATGGCAAAAAGTGAAAATTTTGGCATATGCCAGCATTTTAGAACAATTTTTATACGTTTGGCAAATTCTGCCGAAATCGTCAAGGTGTAACAAGGCCTTTACCAGTTGAAGGACATGCCCAGTTGTAGGCACGGTAACCCAGGATAATGACTGAAACTGCATTGGTCCAAAAAGCAGTTTAATGTAAAACCCATCTTAATTTGGGTCAAGTTTTCAAAGCAGCTGGTTTAAAAATGCTAACTAGCCTGGAGGCTAACTTCAGCTAGGCCAGAGAGTCCTGATTGGCTCAACACTTGTTCCTGCCAGCTTTTCTTGGCTAACTTGTTTAATGTTTGTCTGTGTCTATTATTTGTTTGTTTTTGTTTGTTTGGAAAGAGACCTTGGATTTCTTGAAAGGTGCTACTGTATATACAGTAAAACAAAATTATTATTATTATTAAAATAAAAGACATACTGGATGCACTGAGGAGCTCATTTAGCAGCAGACTACATCATCCCAGGTGCACAACCGAGAGGTTTCGTAGGTCCTTCCTACCAACGGCTGTCAGACTGTACAACCTAAGCAGGGCTGCTCGCAGAGATAGCAAAAAGACGTAACAAACTAATAGTTTTTTTTTTTTTTTTTTTTTTTGAATGCAAAAGATGCAATAGACTTACACAATGGTCCTCTCCGGCATACAACTAGGAACATACCGGTCGCTATGGAGGGTGAGAATATGTATGGGCACATAATCATACCATGTAGGATAACTAAATAGACGGTTATGCTGTTTCATCCCACCTAGCAACAATGCTCTGCACTGTGTGTGTTTATACAGTATATTTACATATTTATTCCATCTAGCTACAATGCTCTGCACTGGGTGTGTTTATATTTATATATCTATATATTTATTCCATCTAGCTACAATGCTCAGCACTGGGTGTGTTTATATTTATATATCTATATATTTATTCCATCTAGCTACAATGCTCCGCACTGTGTTTTTATATATCTACATATTATTCCATCTAGCTACATTGCTCCGCACTGTGTGTGTTTATATACTTGCATATTTATTCCACCTAGCTGCAATGCTCCGTACTGTGGGTGTTTATATATTTACATATTTATTCCATCTAGCTACAATGCTCTGCACTGTGTGTTCATATATTCATATATTTATTCCATCCAGCTACAATGCTCTGCACTGTGTGTCTGTGTGTGTGTATATATATATTTTATAGTAATATGTACATAAGTATATTAGCTGCTCTTGCTTGCTTGTTTTTTTTCTTGCCTTCTGATTGTTGCTCTGAGTGTTGCTATCCCTGTGCTGTTGCAATCCTGGAATTTCCCCATTGTGGGACTAATAAAGGCTTATCTTATCTTATCTTATCTTAAAACTGCCCATGTGCCATCACCATGCATATCTATGTCACCAAAAACGCTCTATCTCAACTCGCCTTTTTACAGGGGGTGGGGCTTAAGTGAGACTTTAAACCAAAGAAAACGAGACATGAGACATTTTAGTGACTTCACTCTTGATATGTCTTGTAAGAAGTGTTGGGCAAGCTACTAAAAGATAGTAATTAATTACAGTTACTAGTTACTTCTTTTCAAAAGTAACTGAGTTACTTTACCAATTACTGCATGATTAAAGTAACTAGTTACTTGGAAAAGTAACTTTCACGTTACTTTTAAATGCATACTTCAATCATCTTGCACACATAGCAAGATAATTTAATTAATGGTTTACATTGCGGGCTTATTAATGTCAGGCTGAAAACAGACCGTTTCAGACAGAACTTTTAGAACATGTTCAGTCTGCTTTATCCTGCCTTGAGAGCTCTTAATGTGGGAAAAATCTGAAGAAAATCAACATGAAATTGCCAGTAATTTCCATATTTTGGAGTGAGAAATAGGGTTTGTGGAGTGAGAGAGAGGGAAAAAGAGTGAGAATCACTCCAAAAGACTGAGTTGGCAACACTGCATAAAGCTGTCAATGTTTATCTTACCTTTATGGTATGGATTAATCCAATGTGCAGTAGGGGTGTAATGGTATGCCTAAAATCATGGTTTGGTATGTACTTTGGTTTTAAGGTCACAGTTCAGTTCATTTTTGGTACAGTAAGGAAACAAAATGCAAAACATAAAACTGCTTATCTTTTGTATGAACAGGAACAGCTTAGACAAAAAAAAACCAACCAAAAAAAAAGCAAACTGCCAGCAGTAAATTCTCCAATAAATAAAATGTATACAATAAAATAAATAAATTCTCTTTTTAGCAAATGAACGATGCAGACAAGTGCAACAATAGAAGTTTGAATAATCTGAATTATTCTTTTATTTTTAGGAAATTAAAGTCCCTTGTTGCCTGAAGCAGTGTTTTTAACCAGGGTGCTCTGGTATGTTCATGTTTGTGTGGGAAATTAATTATCTAATTTCACTGGTTAATTGGTCTAAAAAATTGCAAATAATTTGTCTGTGTTGTGTATAGGTTCAGAAGGCACCCATCCACAACAACAGCAAATTATTTGCAATTTTTTGGACAGTTAAGAAGGAACATACCAGGGCACCCTTGAAAACCACAGACCTAAATTGCAGCATTAACAGATTTAGCTTTTTCTTAAAAGGATGTTATTATTTTCTGGATGAAGTGGGCACAACAAGGAACTTCATACTGGCGCTCAGTTACCTTTAGCATGTGTTTAAACCTGGTGTTCTCAACAACTGAATATGGCCTTAGAGCTGCTGCTATAAAAACACCAATGGCATTTGTTATTGCTTTGGCTCGATCTGAAAAGCCCTTGAGAGGCTGTCTAAATGCTGCTGGAAGCTGCACTTGTATCACGCTAGTTTTTTTTCTTTTTTTCATGCTGCAAATGATGTGGTGGCTCAGTTGGTAGAGCATCCGCCCCACACTCGGGAGGCAGGGATTCAAATTCCGGCCGGGTCACTCCGAAGACCATATAAAAGTGGAACTTCCTGCCGTCCAGCTTGGTGCTCAGCAATAATGGAATGGAGGAGGGAAATCTGTGGCGGCGCCTTGCATGGCAGCGGCCCTCTGATTCTACACTTGGGGTGTGTGTGATTAACACTGTAGATAGGTAAAATACAATCTCGTTCTACTGTACATGATTGGTTGTACGGTTGAATGACAATAAGGGTGATTTAATTTAGTTTAATGCTCATGTAGTGCTGTTTCAAATAAGTGCTCCCAGTCAGCAGACTTGTGAAGAGGGTCTTCAAGCTCTGGCTTCTCTGTACAGCCAGCCATGACGTTCGCTCATCAGAGGCTGGGCTGCACTGTTTGTTTACATGTATGGTGCAAGGAAGTTACACTTCCTGTCTGTCACTCAACATGGTCCGTGTGGAACCTCGGAATGCCTCTGTAACGAACTGCACCGAAAAATCTGTACCGAAAAATCAGAATACGAACACATCTACCGTTACACCCCTGATGTGAAGTGATCCAAAGAAAATATCCATTATCCGCAGTCCAAATGTCTGCTGTGACAGAGACATGATCCAGTCCCTCAAATTCCTTTTGGAAATCAAAATCCATTTTTGAATAATCTATCCAGGTAGCAGGTAAATGTATTTTAACATCATTGGCTCACAGTCTCAGCTGTCTGATGGAAAGTCACTGTTTATATTACGTTTTCACTCTGTAATTACGAATCTGGCAATCAGTCAGTTTAATTCTTGCTGGGTCACAAACTGTCCAGATACATACCTGTGCTTGAAATCCAGCCATGGCTGTTGAGAATACAGTAGATCCACTTCACAGTGTTGGTTGCATAGCTAGCTGTCACTCAGCACTAGCTTTGTCGGAGGAGCTTGTTGCTGTTTTTGGGCTCTTCTGAAGATTGCAATAACAACCGACACTTTAGTTTGCAGCCAACCAATATGCTTTTGTCCTTAACTGTGACAAAGGAAAAATAATCTGTCTATTTCCACAAAAACAAAGTAGCTTCATCTTTTCCCAGCAGGAGCAAGCTCCATTTGTGGCTGCTGGCTGCAGCAGTGAAGAGGCTCTTTGCACCAGGTCACATTGACTGATGGTTGCATCAGCTACGTAGGGTCAGTTTGTATTTATTTGCGCTAAAAATATCTATTCATATTAATAAAACGAGTAACGCATCTGATCAAATTTCAGTAACGCATTACTGAATTTAAAACAGTAACTTCATTACACAGCACGTTACTGCAAAAGTAGTGACATTACAGTAACGTGTAATGCCAACACTGCTTGTAAGTGATAAAAAAACATCTTACAGATATGGTAACAAGAAAAAAAAAGATTTTTGGCGGAGTGTCACTTAAATGAGTATTTTTTCTAGTATTAGTAATATGTTAAGTAAAATTTGTATTTGTAGTAGGACTCCCATTGATTTTATTTCAGGACATTTCCTGGAAAGTTCCTCTTTTGAGCCTCCTTTAGAAGAAATAAGTGATATTATTGATAACTTAAAAGTTTCAGCAGCTGGTCATGACCAGATTACAGCTTCTCTGATAAAATGATCGAAGCCATTACTATTACAGCCATTATCATTCCTCTTTGCATTATCTATCAAAACTGGAATTGTTTCATCAAATTTAAAAGTATCTATGGTGATTCCTTTATATAAATTGTGTGATTTTAGTCTTTTTAGTAATTATAGACCACTATTGCTCCTTCCTTGTTTCTCAAATTTTTTTAGAAAAGCTAATGTACACTTGAATTTTGGATAATTTAGATTCCAATTAAATTTTGTACAAGCATCAGTATGGTTTCCCCCTAAAAACATTCTACTTATATGCCTCTACTTAATTTGATGGACAGCATCACATCTGAATTAGATTATTATTTCTGATTAACACTGATGATTTACCTAATAAACTAACTAAACAAAGAGCAGCCTAGACACCTCACTCATGAGCAGCTATAGACCCATATTAAACCTCCCCTTTCTTAAGGCCCTGTCACACCTAGACAACTTAGGCAGCATTTGCCAAGTTGTATGAAAAATTTGGAGAATACGCTGGTGTATGTGGAATCAGTTATGGGTAAGTTTTGTATAAGTTAAGAGCACGCTGAAGAAAGCTGAAGCATACTGAAGCAGGCTGGTAAATGGTGCTGAAGGGAAGTTATGCATTCGTTCACACACGTTACTTGTAAACGACTCACAAGTTTTTACTCATTATTATTTTGACTTATTACTCATAAGTCAAAATACGTTGAGATAAATGTCAAACTAACCCAAAACTTATTTCTAACAAGATTCAAAGATTCAAGATTTTATTTGTCAATACTACTATATGTACAGGGCATACAGGAGAACTGAAATGGTGTTTCTCTCTTTCTTCAGTGGTGTGTGCAATAAAAAAAAAGGAATAAGGCTGGAAAAACAACAACAGCAGTCTATGTACAGTAATGCTACCCATAGTGCAAATAGTGACAAAAGACAGACCCAGACATCCCGTAGTGCAAATAAAGATAAGTGATAGAACCCAGCAATCGTATATACAGAAAAAAAGTAGAGCAGTAATACTTGTAGTTGCAAGTTTGATGCGGTAGTGTAGGTGCAGAGACAGATAGAACTGCACATGAACAGTATTGCAATAACAGCAGCTGATATGGCATTTGTGAAAATGGTTGCAGTAAAGTGCAGATGTATTACTGTTGGTGTGCCAGTCTTTCTGTGCCAACAGCTGAGGTAGCTACTGTGCGGGTGAGTGCGTTACGGTCCGGGGGGGGGGGGGGTGGGGGGTGGACAGAATTCAGAGTCCTGATGGCCTGATGAACAAAGCTGTTTAGCAGTGTTGTGGAGCGGGCCCTGAGGCTCCGGTACCTTTTCCCAAGGGCAGGGGGCTGAAGAGGGAGTGTAAGGGGTGGGAGGCATTGCCTGCAATGTTGATGGCTCTGCGGGTGAGGTAGATGTCCGAGGGGGGGGGGGCAGAGGAGCACTGATGAACTTGCTGGCTGCTTTCGCTGTGTTGTAGTGTCTTCCGGCAGGAGGCAGTGCAGCTTCCATACCACACCATGATGCAGCTGGTGAGGATGGTTTCAATGGTACCCTGGTAGAATGAGCACATGATGGGGGGTGGGGCTCGTGCTCTCCTTAGTTTGTGGAGGAAATGGAGGTGAGTTTGAGCCTTCTTGGCCAGTGATGTGGCTTTGTTGGCCCAGGAGAGGTCCTCAGAGATGTGCACCCCTGGGAACTTGGTGCTGCTTACCCTCTCCACAGCTGCTCCATCGATGATCTGAGGGGGATGCTGTGTGTGTCCCCTTCTGAAGTCGACCACAATCTCCTCTTTTTTTCCCTCATTCAGGAAGAGATTATTGTCTTTCCACCCCTGGACCAGTTGGCTCACTCATTTCTGTAGTTGGTCTCCTCATTGTCGGTGATGAGGCCCACCACCGTTGTGTCATCCGCAAACTTGATGATATGGTTGGTGCTGTAGGCTGGCACACAGTCATGGGTCAGCAGGGTGAAGAGCAGTGGGCTGAGCACGCACCCTTGTGGGGCCCCTGTGTTCAGTGTGATGGTCTTAGAGGTGTTGCTGCCATCCTGCACATTCTGTGGCCCCCCTGTGAGAAAGTCCAGCACCCAGTTGCAGAGAGAGGCTTTGAGTCCCAAATGTCTGAGTTTTTGTATTAGGTGCTGGGGGATGATTGTGTTGAATGCTGAACTGAAGTCCAAGAACAGCATTCACACATAGGAGTTCTTTGAGTCCAAGTGGGTGAGGGCTGGATGGAGAGCAGCAGTGATGGCATCTTCTGTGGATCTGTTTGACCTGTATGCAAACTGAGATGGGTCGTGGGAGGGAGGGAGGATGAACTTGATGTTCTGCAATTGGATATCTAGCCGCTCAAAGCTCTTCATTATGATGGGGGTCAGTGCTACAGGCTGGTAATCGTTGTAGCTGGATGGGATGGTCTTCTTTGGGACTGGTATTATGGTAGCAGTTGTGAGACATGTGGGGACAACAGCTTGACTCAGGGGGATGTTGAAGATGTCAGCCAGGACATTCTTGAGCTCCTCTGCACAGTCCTTCAGAACGGGACCCGGTATGTTGTCTGGTCCAGCTGCCTTGCATGGGTTGATCCTGGAGATGGTCCTTTTCATGCTAGCCAGATCCAGACTTATGGCTTGCTCATCTGGAGGAGGAGTGGTCTTCTGTGCTGATGTGCTGTTTTGTGTTTCAAAGCGGCCACAGAAGTCATTTAGAAGCAGTGTGATGTCACTCTCACAGGTCTGAGGTGGAGGTTTGTGGAAGGTGAGGGTCTGTATGACACTGTGGCTTTTGCTGCCCGTGGATGTCGCCTGTTGGACCTGCTAAGCTAGCTAAAGGTTGTTTCCCAGAGCTTTGGTTTACCGCAAAGACTTTTTGGATGGTCCTTCCATTTAGAGCACTGTGTTCAGGAGCGCTGCTCTTCTGTGACTTCTGCTTTTGTGAACTGTTCAGTGGGTGCCGCGTTCCCGCTGAGCCAACGTCCTGCTGGAGTCGCTGCCAGGGTCTGGGGTTTGGCTGAATTACCTCGCAACAAAGCATCTCCGAGAACACTGAGGACAGTGCTGGATTATCCCTAACCATTCAACTCAACCAGGACATCACTGGATGTTTGTTTTTTTCCACTCATTGAGGACATCGCTGGATTTGTCCCGGAGTCACTTTGTCATTTCACGCCACTTTCCTTTTCCACTGAGGCTGCTCTCCACTGTCTGCCATTACAGACGGTAACACTGGTATGGGTGAGTACCCCGCTCCACTCCACGGGGTTGGTAATGGCGGCCACCATTTTGAATTAGCCATTGGAGTGGCGTTTTAATATTAAAACAGACCTGCAATGTCAGAGACCACTTTATTATCACTTGGTACCGATTAGGGACCTATATAGACCTACAACTTTATAAAATATGCCGGCTTAGATTTCTTAAGAGTTCTATTTGTTTTGTGGATCCACCAATTTTGTGAGTTATTGCCTTTTTTCCCCACTTTTGAGCATTTTTTTCTTTGCTATGTGCATGTTGTTTACCCAGCAGTTACATATTGATATTGTGTTATATGTTTTAAAACTATTAATATCTCAGTTATCAGCATTGCTACTGCTATGTATTTTAATAACAGGGATGGCAATTTTCCGCCGATCCACGGATTTCCGCCGATTTATTTTCAAATTGATCATTTCTGTGAATCGTCTAAATCCGTTGAGAAAATTTTAGGTGGAGTAAGGTACCTTATTGTTACTGATTTTAGCGAAAATCAACACGATTACATAAGCGCTCGGCGCTTCCCGGGTCAAGTCTCCCGCGATAACCCGGATGTTTTGGACTCAAGCTACTGCTGTATTGTAAACAGCCCTGCAATTGGATAGTTGCAACCGATTGGACCAATCAAATGGCTCATTGTATGCTTTGTCAAAAATTCATGGCGGCGTGTTCATCAAGGATGTGATTTTTCCGCTAATTCTCAGAATTCCGCTTTTTTTTTTTTTATCTTCCAGGAAGATAAAGTACGTTAAGTACGTTAGCGGCTTGTGGTCCACGAATGCAATGAAGATGCGCCCTTTCAGGCAGAACTGGAAGTGGCGTATGGCCAGGTGGAGAGCCATTAACTCTCCGTCGAACACGCTGTATTTACGCTCACTGTCGTGCAAAGACCTGCTAAAAAAGGTGAGCGGCTGCCAAAAACCAGTGAAGCATTGCTCCACAACGGCCGCTATGCCCATGTCCGAGGCGTCGGTAGTGAGCGCTATCCGAGCCGCCGGGTCTGGGTGCTCCAGTAGTGCAGCGTTTGCCAGAGCTGTTTTAACCTCAGAGAACGCCTGCTCCCGTCCCGGAGTCCAGTTGACTCTGTCCGCCGGTTTCCGTTTCTTGAGTGCGGCGTACAACGGCTGTATGAGCTGGGCTGCGCGGGGGAGGAAACGGTTATAAAAGTTAACCATGCCCAAAAACTCCCGCAGCGCCCTGACATTGATGTTGAGGAGAAAAAAAAAAAAAGCAAAACAATTTAGTTAGATTACTTTAATGATTCCAAACAGTTTGAAATTGACTGTGCACAGTGGACATTGACTCATAACTTTTGAATATTTCTAAGACTTAGCTACATCAGTGATTGTGCAAAATGAACTGCTCAAGACTCAATGGAGATTGAAACTGGTGATCTGAAATGAATGCTGAAATTATAAAAAGTAATGGTATGTTGGAATTTTATTTCTATTATGGAAAAGATAAAATTAACTGATCTTGATTTGATCAAGTGTTAAAGCATGTGATGGATAATGCTTGTTGGAATATTTTAGGAATGCTATCTTCTTGGAACATAAGTCAATATTATACAGTAATAAGTGGCATTCAGCTGTTTGTTTTATGTCATTTAAGCACAGTTCTGGTACTTAAAAATCATAAAAGCCCAGGATCTTTGGGAGGCTTCGCCCCCCTTGCCCCCCCACTAGGGCTCTGCCCCGGACCCCGCTGGGGGACTGTGTCCCCCAGTCCCCCTGCTAAATTTTCAGATAATTTCCCCAACCCCAAATCACATCCCTGGCTCGTGTTGGAATTATAAGCTTTCGGTATCGTTTTCAGTGGAATTATGAGATTTTTATCGAAGAATCAGGAGTCATCAGTGCTAGAAATAGACAAAAGTGTCAAAAATAAGTTCCGATGGAATTGGCTTGAGAGAAAAGTGACGGTAAAGGTGAAAATTGGCTCAAAGTTTGATGAGGTAACAGAAACACTCGGACAATTTCTGAAGAAACCAGAAAAGGAGATGAAGTTCAAAGTTCAGAGACTGACACAGCTTGCTGCCAAAAGGAAGAAAGTTTCACATTAGAAGTGACTTGGTGACCAGTGTAAATAGTGTAATAAACTCTTATAGAACTGTTAAATATGTTGGACTAAAGACAGTGAGACAACATTGAAGAAAAAGTAAGTTAACTTTTCATTAAATTTAATGATTTATCTAAGTCTAGTATTTCATTTTTTTTTTAATCATTTTTTTCCAGTCTAAATTACTTCTGTTTTACTGAAAACCTCTCAGCTTCAGCGGCCCCCCCATAAGTCAATCGACCAAATTAGATTTCAGCTGAAATCAGAATTTCCTGTTGCCATCCCTGTAATAAGTAGTCATTGCCTTTGGTTCCTTCTGCTGACCAGTGGTTAAATAAATTCTGGCCTTTTTTTGAAATATACCCAATTGATTGCTTTAAACCTTCATTAAAATGAAGGTTTAAAGCCATACACCCTACAGTTTTAAAGCTACCAACACCATTTTCACGCACAACCTGATCTTGATTAAAGTAGCCCTTCACGCACTCTGCTTACTCGGTAGGCTAGTTATTTGTATTTACACTGGTTTAGTTGGGCCTAGTCTACAAGTTAGAGTGTAAGTACACGAACTTGGGCGCTGTTCATAGTGGTAAAGCAGAACAGGTGTTACAAACATAAAGACAGACTCAAACATTAACATACAAGAACTAAATTATAAGGTGCATGGCGCTAACAAACAAGTATGACATGGTAAACGCTGGAGGAGAGTGGAGCTTGATGTCCAGGGGGACATGAAGCCAGGGAACGCCTGGCCAGGGGCGGAATCCAGCTGGAGCACTCCTGATGGCAGCGGGGCTCATGGCTGGAAATAAGGGAAGCACATACGTGGACGGAGCTACCCACCTCTCCTCAACAGCGGCCCCAAACACATTCAGGATGAAACACACCGCTCCTGAGGACAGGGTAACATGGAAGAAGGACAAAACAAACCCCAGAGGTTTGCCATCCCCTTATAAG
Source organism: Pholidichthys leucotaenia (assembly GCA_020510985.1). Classification (NCBI taxonomy): domain Eukaryota; kingdom Metazoa; phylum Chordata; class Actinopteri; order Cichliformes; family Pholidichthyidae; genus Pholidichthys; species Pholidichthys leucotaenia. The sequence continues at coordinate 274,379,485 of CM035840.1, read as the reverse complement.
CAGTACATAATTAGACACAGGAGTGAGTGAATGAGTATTCTTGTTTAGTGCCATGTCGGCATCTATCGCTATTTCATGGCAAAGAAAATTGAGTTAAAAATTATATAGAGATAGGATGATTAATGAAAAAATAAATAAATAGATGGACACATAGATAAATAGAGATAGATACGTAGACACAATAAAATAGAAAAATTAAATAAGATACTTCAGATGCACATGTGCCAAAAATCCTAAAACCTTCTTTGATGGTGCCTTATTAAAAATATCTTTCAGTGACTTTTGAGTAAAAAAACCTTGTCTTGTTGTCATGAGAGCAGGACAGTCAAGTAAAATCTGCTTTACTGATAAACCTTTTAATAAAAAGCTGTGTGTGAGCCTCGAGTGACCTATACGGCATCTAGTGTACACTACCTCATCATGTCAGTTTTGAAAGTGATGCAAGTGTCTATGACTTATGGCAGGTTTTGTCACGCCTCGCCGCTCATCTGCGGCGCCAGCTGCACGCACACCTGCACCTCATCAGCGGCGAGGGATTTAAACCGCCTCGCCCTGGGCTTCGGCCTGAAGCCGTCAGTCTTCACTCGTTACGATTGCTGAAAGGAATCTCTACCGCTCAGCAAACATTCTGGTAAGAAGCCCTTACCTCTTTCTTCTCCCAGTCTGCTCCCCTGTGCACAGGTGGATTTCCCGGCGGCGGACCACTCCTCTCCGCCCCCATTCCCTCGCTGCTGCACCGGGCGTTCCAGGTCGCTGTCTACCGGATCTCATCCTTGCTGTGCCAGCCATCTGCTAATCCCAAGTAAGCCAGTCACCATTTGCATATCTCCTGTGTTAGTGTGGTGCCCGTCACCCTTCTCCCTTTGCTTCTCCCATAGGTTTGTCCGGCTGTACGGCCTCCTGCCTCTGTGCCCGACGCAGACGCCACCACCAATACATTCACATCCCGCAGACACACATTCATACACACTTGTTGTTAATAAAGCTATTAGATCTACCCTGAGCCTGCGTGTGTGTCTCCTGAGCCGTGCACTATGTCAGTACGGCTTCAGCAGAGCGGCTCGGCAGACAGCGGGTTCACACGCCGACTTTCCACCCTCGAGGCTCGAGTGGACCTAATAGCCCACCAGCAACAGGTGATTCTTAATCAATTAGTCATTATTACTAACCGATTGGACCGCTTGGACCCCCAACAGCCGTTCCTCCCGGCTCGTCAGGGCGGCGCGGCTCCTGCTGCTCCAGCGGCCGTCCAGCCAGCTCCGGTAGCACCGGTTCGGCTCACACCCATTCTGACCCCCGCCCGCTTTAGCGGTAAGCTCGGCGGTGCACGGGGGTTTATAATGCAGTGTGAGTCCGTGTTCCACCGTGTGCCCGGAGATTTTCCCTCAGACCATAGCCGAATTGGCTACATAGGGAATCTCCTGGAGGGGCGAGCGCTAACTTGGGCTTATGCCGTAATGGCGAGGCCCAGTTACGCCACCCTCACCTATGGCCAATTCGTGAGACAATTCCTGGAAGTCTTTGATCATTCTCGTACTGAGAGCGTTCAGGTCGAATGGCTTCTCAGCCTCCAGCAGGGAAGCCGGTCGGCAGCTGACTACGCGATCGACTTCCGGGTAGCGGCGGAGGAGTTAGGCTGGGATGAACGTTCATTCTGCGGCCTCTTCCTCCGCAGTCTCAATGACGGTCTGAGGGACGAACTGGCTGGGCGGGACATCCCGGAGACTTTAGCGGAGCTAACGTCCCTAGCCATCAGCCTGGATAACAGGTTGCGCGAGCGCACCTCGGAGCGGAAGTCGTCTTCTTCTCGCTCTCGTGGTGCCTCGTGGTGCCTGTCCCAAGCTCGCCCCCTGGCGTCGCCGCCACCTTCGCGCCCCGAGGAGTCGGAGCCGATGGTGACGGGCTGGACAAAGCTCCCTCCTGCGGAGAGACAACGCCGCCGTGAGTTGGGTCTCTGCATGTATTGCGGAGACAGCCAACACACGGTGGAGCTTTGCCCACAGAAGCCAAACGGCGGGGTCTGCGAGTCACTGTAGGGGGCCTCGCGGACATCAATCGGTTAAATCCCCTCTCCCAATTGAAGCTGCCTGTCCGATTTTGTCACAACTCCACTGGGCACCTCACTCATGCACTAGTGGATTCGGGCGCGGAGGGCAGCTTTATTTCACAAAGCCTGGCAACCCGATTGGGCATCCGTTGCCAAGTCCTCAAATCTCCTCTCGCCCTGGTCAATCTCTCCCATGTCTCCCTGGGGAGAGTAACACATCAGACCGTCCCTGTTCCTGTGATCATCTCTGGGAACCACCGGGAGGAAATCACCTTCTACGTCCTCCCCAACTCTGTGTTGCCCGTCATCCTGGGGTACCCCTGGCTTCGCCTCCATAACCCCGTCCTGGATTGGAAGTCCGCCAGGGTATCGGCATGGAGTACCTTCTGCATGAGCATCTGCTTGCAATCCGCTGCCTGCTCTCCGTCCTCTTCTCCAACTCCTATGGACGCTGCGCCCCCGGATCTCTCCCTGGTGCCATCAGAATTTCACGACCTGGGTATGGTTTTCAGCAAGTCCAAGGCGATGTCTCTTCCCCCACACAGGCCCTACGACTGTGCTATAAACATCCGCCAGGGGGCACCCTTACCCTCTGGGCGACTCTACAGCCTGTCTGCGCCGGAGAAGGAGACCATGAATTCCTACCTCAAGGAATCGCTGAGTGCTGGAATTATCCGCCCCTCGTCATCTCCATTAGGCGCAGGGTTCTTCTTCGTGGGCAAGAAGGACGGTTCCCTCCGTCCTTGCATCGACTACCACGCCCTGAATGACATCACGGAGAAGGATCGCTACATCCTGCCACTTATGGACACCGCCTTCCACTCCCTCCAGGGGGCGACTTGGTTCACCAAGCTGGATCTGCGCAGCGCATACCACCTCGTCCGGATCCGGGAGGGAGATGAGTGGAAGACAGCCTTCCGTACCCCGAACGGCCACTTCGAGTACCTGGTGATGCCGTTCGGGTTGACCAACGCTCCAGCCGTCTTTCAGCGTCTAATAAATGACGTCCTCCGGGATTTCATCGGCCTATTTGTGTTCGTCTACCTGGATGACATCCTCATCTTCTCCAAATCCAGGGACGAGCACCGGGTCCATGTGAGGCGGGTCCTCCAAAGGCTGCTGGAGAACCGGCTGTACGTGAAGGCTGAAAAATGTGAATTCTACGCTAAGACAACGTCCTTCCTCGGGTTCGTCATCTCCCACGACCAGGTGCTTCCGGGACCCAGTGAAGGTGAAGGCGGTGGTGGAATGGCCCACACCTACATCGAGAAAACAGGTGCAACAATTCATTGGGTTTGCAAATTTCTACCGCCGCTTCGTTCCAAATTTTGGCACCGTCATCGGCCCTCTGACCCGCCTCATGTCCCCTAAGGTCCCGTTCCGGTGGACCGAAGAGGCCGCGGCTGCTTTCCAGGTGCTGAAGGCGGAGTTCTCCTCCTCCCGGGTCCTTAGCCAAGTTGACCCGTCGCTGCAATGCATAGTGGAAGTGGATGCTTCGGACACGGGAGTGGGGGCGGTTCTATCTCAGCGGTCGCCAGACGACAGAGTCAAACGGCCCTGCGCCTTCTTCTCTCGGCGCTTGTCCCCAGTGGAATGGAACTACGACGTGGGGGACAGAGAGCTCCTCGCCATCAAGCTCGCGCTGCAGGAGTGGCGTCACTGGCTAGAGGGGGCGGACCTGCCGTTCGTGGTCCTGACTGACCACAAGAACTTGGAATACTTGAGATCTGCCAAGCGCCTGAACGCCCGCAAGGCGCGTTGGTCCTTGTTCTTTGCCAGGTTCCGCTTTAACATCACCTTCAGGCCTGGCTCCAAGAACGGCCTGCCCGACGCCCTCTCTAGGCAATTTGCCCCTGAGGCGTCTGAGGACACGGTCCACACCATCCTGCTCAGGTCGTGCATCGTGGGAGCCGTCACTTGGGACATTGAAAGCAAGATCCGGAAGGCACAGGAAGTGGAACCTGACCCTGGCGGCGGACCGGAGGGGAGGCTTTTCGTGCCATTCACGGTTCGGTGGGAGGTCATCCACTGGCTACATACGTCCAAGCTCACCTGCCACCCCGGTTTCTCCCGGATGATCGACCTCCTTCAACGGTCCTTCTGGTGGCCGGGCCTGCGGAAGGACGCTGCCCGCTACGCCCGGGCCTGCCCTGTATGTGCCACCAGTAAGTCAGGTAATGCCCCTCCAGCGGGTTTGCTCCAGCCTCTGCCCGTCCCTGGCAGGCCCTGGTCGCATATCGCCCTGGATTTCGTCACCGGACTCCCAGTCTCTAACACCTTCGACACCGTCCTGACCATCGTAGACCGATTCTCCAAGGCGGCGCACTTCATCCCGCTACGAGGTCTTCCATCTGCCCTGGAGACGGCGGATCTCCTAGTCCAACACGTGGTCAGGCTGCACGGGATTCCGGTGGATGTGGTCTCGGACCAGGGGCCCCAATTTTCCTCAGAGGTTTGGAGGTCATTTTGCAACGCCCTGGGAGCCAAGGTAAGCCTCTCCTCCGGCCACCACCCCCAAACCAACGGGCAGTGTGAGCGGACCAACCAGGAGCTGGAGGCTGCGCTCCGCTGCGTCACTGCGTCCAAGCCTGCGTCCTGGTTGTCCGGCTGTACGGCCTCCTGCCTCCGTGCCCGACGCAGACGCCACCACCAATACATTCACATCCCGCAGACACACATTCATACACACTTGTTGTTAATAAAGCTATTAGATCTACCCTGAGCCTGCGTGTGTGTCTCCTGAGCCGTGCACTATGTCAGGTTTAATATCATGCAGTTTATTTGCAGTACATGTGTCCCATTCAGTCTGCCACTTCTTTAAAATATAGGAGGTTATTCGAGGACTGAGGCTGGGATCTGACACTGAGTGACTTCTTGGGTCAGGGCTCTCTTGGCAGCATTGTCTGCCTGCTTGTTACCTGACAGGCCAACATGGCTGGGGATCCAACAGAAGATGATATTAAAATTATGTTTCTGTAAAAAACCTAGTTTCTCTAAAATCTGAATAATAATGGGGTGATCAGTCTTTAAAAACCCAAGCGCCTGAAGACAGGATCTGGAGTCAGTAAAAATCAAGGAGCTCTGTTGTTTGGTCCTTTCAATATGTTCCAATGCTAGAAGCAAAGCACAAGCCTCTGCTGTAAAAATTGAACATTGTTTGGGAATCCGCAAGCCATGCTGATTGTGTCTGGTGACAATTGCAAATCAAATCAAATCAAACTTTATTTGTATAGCACTTCTAAAACATTAGATGCTGCGCAAAGTGCTTTACATAGATAAAAACAATAGACACATTTAATTACATATTTTACATGATTCAGCCCCACCCCTTCCAACCCTCCCATAAGCATACCCACAAACACAACACACACAGGCACATACATCGCCCTCTACTTCTCTTACACACGTATAAAATAAAGGAGACATTGCTCGGCACTGAGGCACCACGTGAAGGAACCACCATCCTGAGGAAACACTGGAGCTAAAACACATAAATACAAAATAAAACTAAGAACACAAAGAGCAAAGGGAACTAAAGACCCATACTTAGAAACTGAGCTAAGAACACATCAAAATAAGAAAATCTAAAAGCAAATGGAGCTCAGAAGAATGTAAAAACAATGGAACATAAATGACTACTTCAATAATAGTTAAAAGGTTTGTTAAAAGCCAAAATTTAGACTTCCGGTTATGGCTGCCACGTAGGACGGACGTGTCTCGCTCTGCTCTGCTCCTGGAGAAAAAAAATCGGCAAATAACTCTCTCATTTGGGACAGAACGTATCCCAGCATTTGGGCGAGGATATGTCGGCGAAGCCTAAGGCTGGAAAACCAGGAAAAGGAAAAAGCGAGCCGCCGAAACAGTCCAAATTAACGGACTTTCAGGTCTGTGACGCAGCAAACAAAACTCCATATATGGCGGAGGAGGCTGGCGGCGGTGCGATGTCTGCGGGGAATGGCGCAGATGCGCTGATGGCTGCCATGAGTTCAATGAGAGCGGACTTTTCCTCTAGATTTGATGGGATTATGACAGCGTTGGAAGGAATAAGAAAGGAATTGGGTGACTGTGTAGAACGAACGGCGCAGATGGAGCTCCGTCTCGCTAGTGCTGAAGATGACGTCACCCGTCTTCAATTAAAGGTGCGCACTTTGGAAAAAAAAAATAAATCTCTGGAAGATAATATTTTGGATTTGGAATCTCGGTCGAGACAGAATAATTTGAGGCTGGTGGGTCTTCCAGAGGAATCAGAAGGTCGGGACGTATGTTCCTTTCTGGAAAAGTGGATTCCGGAGGTGCTGGGCAGCGAGGAGTTGCAATCAGCAGTAGTTCTGGAAAAAGCACATCGTATTGGCCCACGGAGAGATAAGGGACCGCCGAGGACCTTAATTATGAAGTTTCTTAGCAACAGAGACAGGATGAAGATCTTCAACGCTGCACGTGCTAAAGGAGAGATTAAACACCAGGACCAGCAGGTGCGGTTCTACCCAGATTTGGCCACAGGAATCCAGCAATTGAGGAAGCAGTTTGATCCCATACGTAAGGAGCTGCGCAACCTTGGGATTCGTCATGGTGTAATCTATCCTGCGAGACTGCTGACCACGTATGAGGGCAGAACCCACATTTTCAAGACCCCAGAGGAGGCGCAGGAGTTCATCAAGAAGATCAAAGAAGAAGAAGAGACTGGTGGGAGCTAAGCATGAACAAAATATAAGGTAGAATAATTAAGCATTTGCACAGGCATCTGACTGACTTGAAGTAAATAGTAAGTTTACAAAATATAGATTGTATTATATATTAAAAAAACAAAACAAAAACAAAACAAACAAAAAAAAAAAACTATGATGTACAAAGTTGTTAAAAATTTTGGAGTTAAGTTGGAAAACTACAGAGGAGAGTTAATGTTACGTCATTAAAAGCAGTAGAGTTAGGGTGATTGGGAGGATGAAGAAGGAGTGGCTTAGGCTGTTCCCCGTGGGTGTGGAACGGTCGATGGCTATATCGGGAGACAGAATTTTTCTTTTGATTTTGGGGGGTTTGCCACAAGTGTGGGAAGGGGAAATTTGTTTGTGTGTAGTTTGTAGGATGAATGTTCAACCACTCATGTTTTTGCTTCTCTGTATGAGCATGTTTACACTGCAAGGTAATCCTAAACTCTCTATTGATCATGGACCAAAGTGTTAATCTTAATTTAACTTCATGGAATTGCAGAGGTCTACAAAATTTAAAAAAACTTAAACAAGTTATGAATAAAATAAAGGACATGGGTTCAAGAATTGTGTTTTTACAAGAAACTCATCTGATAGAGGAGGATGTTAAAAGAATTAGGAGTAGATGGCAGGGAAGTGTATTCACCTCTTCATTTTCATCCCGAGCCAGGGGAGTTATGACTCTCATACATAAATCAGTTCCTTTTCAGGTGAAAAAATGTAATTGGAGACAAATTTGGAAGATATGTAATCATTCAAGGTTCTTTGCTATTAGAAAATATAAATCTTGTGAACTTATATGGTCCCAATATAGATGATCAGAAGTTCTTTGCTAATTTATTTCTCATCTTATCATCACTTACAGGGCAACATATAATAGCAGGGGATTTTAATTGTACATTGAATCCAGGTGTGGATAGATCAACAGGACTGGATTGTACGCACATTGGATGTAGGATGACTATTAATCATTTTATGAAAGAATTGAGATTGTTAGATATATGGAGAGAAATGAAACCACAAGTTAAAGCCTATTCTTGTTATTCCAGTACCTACAAGACATTCTCACGTATTGATTATTTTTTGATTTCCACAGAATTAAGGTCCAAGATTCAAAACTGCTTTTATGATAACATCGTGATTTCTGATCATGCACCCTGTTGTCTAATATATGTAGATAAAAAATTGACAAAGGAATCAGGTAGATGGCAATTTCAGCATAAATGGCTTCAGGATGAGGAATTTGTCAAGTATATAGAAAAACAGATAGACGAGTTCTTTGACATCAATACTACACAAACATCAGCATGTGTAAAGTGGGAGGCTTTCAAAGCTTTTATTAGGGGACATATTATTAGTTATACAGGATCAAAATCTAAGAAGACTCGAGAGGAGAGAGCTAAATTGGAACATAAAATAAAAAGTCTTCAGGAAAAAGTGTATGCAGGAAGTGACCCAAGGTTGGAGAATGAATTACTGATTTTGAGAGCTGAATACGACAAAAAATCAGCGAATAGAGCTGCCTCGAGTCTTCTAAGATTGAAACAATCTTTTTATGAACAAGGTGAAAAATCAGGAAAATTATTAGCATGGCAGATTAAACAATTGGAAATTAAAACACCAATTACCAGTATTATAAGTAATGGACAGGTAGTTATAGATCCTTTAGAAATTAATAGAGCCTTTAGAGATTACTATGAAAAATTATATGATACCAAAAATGAACCTGATTTAACAAAACTAAATGGGTTTTTGAACGAACTATCTATACCGTGTATTCCAAATGAAAACAGGGAGATATTGGAGTCTAAAATTAGTCAAGAAGAAGTTGGGCTAGCCATTGATAATATGAAATCAGGAAAAAGTGCAGGACCAGATGGTCTTCCAGTTGACCTTTATAAAAAATTTAAGAATAAATTAATAAAACCTTTTTTGGAAATGGTTTTAGAAGCATTTCAAAATAATAATTTACCATCATACATAAATAATGCCTTAATTATACTGCTGCCAAAACCAGGTAAGCCCTCGAATAAATGTGAAAATATGAGACCAATAAGCCTATTAAACGCCGACCTTAAGATAATCTGTAAAATTTTAGCAAGACGAATACAAGAAATTTTACCAAATATTATTAATCGAGATCAGAATGGCTTTATAAAGGGTAGACAAGGCTTCCATAATGTAAGAAGACTATTTAATATTATTTATTTTAATAAAGAAGCACCGGATACAGCTCTCCTATCATTGGACGCCGAAAAGGCCTTTGATAGAGTTGAATGGCCCTTTCTTTTTGAAGTCCTACAAAGGTTTGGACTTGGAAATAATTTCATAAAATGGGTTCAAATAATATACAATAATGCTACAGCAGAAATCCTAACAAATAACAATATTTCAAAACCAATAAAAATCAATAGAGGATGTCGACAAGGCTGTCCACTTTCACCTTTACTGTTTACTATGGCAATTGAACCTTTAGCGATAGCGATACGTTTACATTCATAAATATATGGAATTAAAGTTGGACCAACAGAACATAAAATCTCCCTGTACGCCGATGATATAATTTTGTTTATGTCGAATCTAAAAAAATCAATTCCAACCTTGTTGAATTTAATAAAGAATTTTGGGGAAATATCAGGATATAAAATAAATAAAACTAAATCTTCAATATTAATGCTAAATGAGACCCAGAGAAATTACCCAGCCCCTGAGGTAAATCAATTCAATGTTGTAAATCAGTTTAAATATTTAGGAATCCAAATTATGCCTAAGCTAGAATCAGTCGCCAGTGTCAACTATGAAGCCTTAATGTCAGATATCAATGAGTTAACTCAGAGATGGATGTCACTACCAATGTCGATGATCGGGAGAATCAATATACTTAAAAGTAATATTTTACCTAAAATACTTTATTTATTTCAATACATTCCCTTATCACCACCTTTAGATCTATTCTCAAGAATAAAAAAAAAGTTAGTGGAATTTATATGGAACAACAGGAGGGCTAGATTACGTTTGTCTTTATTATATTTACCATTTGATCGTGGAGGTCTGAAATGTCCAAATTTTATGTTGTATTATTGGTCGGCACAACTGAGGTCTATGACATATTATTTTTCATCAAATGATCTCCCTCACTGGACTGAAATGGAATCATACAATTTACCTTTACCTCTTCCCATATTCATATACTCAGATTCGGCAAAAAAATTACAAAAACAAGTTAAAAATCCATTTGTAAAGCATATGATCAAAATATGGTGTGAAGCTAAAAACTATTTAAAAGAACCACAGTTATTGTCACAATTTAGTCCAATATGGGGTAATCAATATTTTAAACCAGGGAGAGCGGACGCTGTATTTAAAGTATGGAATTTAAAAGGGATACAAAAGATTCAGGATTTATATTTGCCATGTGCAGACAACATAATGTCTTTTGAAGAGCTGAGGATCAAATTTAATCTCAATAGAACACATTTTTTTAAATATCTTCAACTTAGAAACTTTATTCGATCAAATCAAAATAAAGCTCTCACTCGACCTATTTATTCATCCTTGGAAAAAATGATGATGAAAGATAGTAAAAGAAAGGGTATTATTTCAGAGTTTTATAACTCATTGACACTATCTTCAAGTGAAAATTCACTGAAAAGATTAAACTACTGGAAAGAAGATCTGCAAATTGAAATTTCAGAGGAACAATGGGAATTGGCTTGTACAGAAGCTCAAACCAAATCAATAAATGCACGCCTTAAATTGATACATTTCAAATGGTTAATGCGGATGTATGTTACACCGGAGGAGTTAAATAGATATAACAAAAATATACCAGATACATGCACAAAATGCATGGAAAGTAAAGGAACCCTATTTCATTGTTTATGGGAATGTAGATTAATAAGAATGTTTTGGGAGGAGGTGAGGGTAACAATTGAAAAAATAATCTCAAAACAAATCATATTGAATCCTAAACTGTTTTTGTTGGGTCTGTACCCAGAAAAGCATAATTTCAATAAAAGTGAAAGAACATTCATAGACCTCAGTTTGCTTAATGCCAAAAAATGTATTGCACTATTATGGAAAAAGACTCATAGACCAGATGTGACTCAGTGGTTAAGACAGATGTTAACAAACCTTCCATTAGAAAGAATAACATATATACTGAAATCAAAGGAAATTGTGTTTGAGAATATATGGAGACCTTTTATTGATTATGTAAAAAATTTAAACATAACTCTTGAAGAAGAAGGTGAATGATGTGTGTGGACCTTGTAAATTCCAAACTGGTGAACATAATATGTATACTAATGTATTGGATTGTCTAGACTAAACAGAGGAGCATTGTTGAAGACTTGATTTTGTTGGTGGTTGTTGGTGTTTTTAGGGCATTTTTTTTTTTTGTAGTACTTTAGTGTTAGTGTTTGATTGTTTGTATCATGTTTGTTAAAAAAAAAAAAAAAGGTTCAATAAAGATATTGTGGAAAAAAAAAAAGCCAACATTTAAAAACGTACAAAAAGAACTAAGAACACATAAAAACAAGAACTAAAAAACCCATACTTAAAAAAAAAACCTGAACTAAACACATCAATAAGAAGATGAAAAAATCTAAGAACAAATAGCACCAAAAAGAACATAAAACAATGGAACATAAATGACTACTTCAGTAACAGTTAAACAGGTTTATTAAAAGCCAAATTAAAAAGGTGGGTCTTGAGCCTGTTCTTAAAAACATCTATTGACTCTGTGGCCCTGAGGCTCTCTGGCAGGCTGTTCCACAGACGAGGACCATAATAGTGAAAGGAAGCTTCACCAAAGGTCTTGGTCTTGACTTTGGGAACCATTAATAAGGCCAGTACCAGAGGACCTCAGGGTTCGCGAGGGCTCATAAGGTAAGAGCAGCTCTGATAGATAAGAAGGCCCAAGACTACTGGGGCATTTAAAAACTACTAAGAGAACCTTAAAATCTATCCTAAAATGCACGGGGTACCAATGCAGTGATTCTAAAACTGGTGTAATATGCACCCGCCCCTTGGTCCTTAACACTCGTGCTGCTGAATTTTGGAGCAATTGGAGATGTGATATTTTTTTTGAGGAAGACCAGAGAGCAGGGCATTACAATAGTCGATACAACTAGTAATAAAAGCATGCATCAAGACCTCCATACTGGCAAGAGAGAGAAAAGGGCAGACTCTGGCTATATTCCTAAGATGGTAAAATCCGATTTTTGTTTCATTTTTAATGTGTGAAATAAAATTAAAGTCAGAGTCTAAAAGAACGCCCAGGTTCTTGACACAATGTGTAGATTTGAGACCTAGCAATTTTGGTAGAAGTTTCTCTCTCTTGTCTTCAGGACCGATGATTAAAACTTCTGTTTTGCCCTGGTTGAGCTGTAGGAAGTTCTCTGCCATCCACGACTTTATATCTAAAATACAGTTCAAAAGGGCATTAATTGGTTTTGTGTCATCAGGAGACGTGGCAATGTACAGTTGAGTATCATCAGCATAGCTATGAAAATTGATGCCATGTCTCCTGATAACATCCCCAAGTGGTAACATATAAAAATTAAAAAGTATTGGCCCTAAAATTGAACCCTGGGGTACCCCACACTTGATTTCATGGCTTGCCGAAGAACATGTATCCATACTTACAAAATAGCGGCAATCTGTGAGATAGGAATAAAACCATTCAAGAACAGTACCTGAGAGGCCCACCAGGTGCTTCGGTCTGCGTAATAAAATGTGGTGATCTATTGTATCAAAGGCAGCGCTGAGATCCAGCAGCACCAGGACTGACAGTTTGTGGGAGTCCATGTTACACCTGATATCATTAACGCTTTTTAAAAGGGCTGTCTTGGTACTGTCGTTTGTCCTAAAACCAGACTGAAATTTCTTAAGAATGTTGTGGTCCATAAGAAAATTGTTTAACTGGATAAAAACAATTTTTTGTAAAACTTTACTTAAAAACGGTAAGTTGGATACAGGTCGATAGTAACTGAGGATATCAGGATTGAAATTACTCTTCTTCAACAGGGGCTTCACCACAGCCATTTTAAAGGCAGCAGGGAAAACACCAGTCTGAAGAGAGCAATTTACAATGTTTAAAATCTCATGTTCAAAGAATCCATAAAATATTTTAAAAAGTGATGTGGGAATTGGATCTAAAAGGCAGGAGGTCAAGTTTACCTGGGAGAAAACTCTACCAAGGATCTTAGCATCAACCAGGGCAAAACAGTCCAGCGTTTCCTCAGCTAAAGGTGAGTCCAAGATTCCATTAAAAGCAGTCTTCTGGTCAGATAAAATGTTGGATCTAATAGAATCAACCTTGCACCTGAAGTGGTCTGCAAAACTCTCACAGAGAGAGTCTGATCGCAGGTTTGTGTTTTTATTAAAATCTGGGTCGATTAACTGATCAATAGTTGCAAAAAGGACTTTAGGGTTATTGTTATGGGTTGAGATTATGTTGGAAAAATACTCAGTTCTCGATATCTTGACTGCATTATTGTATATTTTTAATTTATTCTGTAGTACTTGGTAATTGATAGTTAATTTGTTTTTCCTCCATTTCCTCTCAGTCATCCTGCACTCTCTTTTCAGTTTTTGGATTTGGTTGTTTCTCCATGGAGGCTTTGGTTTATTCCTAACTGTCTGTTGTGAATCCGGGTATGGCGTTCTGACTCATTGTTTTGATTTGTCCTAGTTTTCCCTCTGACAGCTCTGGCACGCCTTCTCCTCCTGTCAAGCTCCGTCAGCTGCACTGTCACCGGTGCTCACACATATACACACCCACACCCACACGCATACACACATACACACGCTCCATTCACTCTCATTCACATGTGCGCTCACACACCTGTTCCCAATCAGTTCTGCCCACACAGTCACACATCGGCAATCTCTTTCCTCGTTAGCTTTTGGAGTATTTGTTTGCCACTGCTGAGGAAGGAGATTGTCGGGACATTCTCCTTCATACATGGCAGCGTGTTCCTCTGTGTATGGTTATTCACTCCCAGTGTTCTACTCAGCCTGACATTTTAAGACGATCCATACCTTGGTGTTTCGGCTGGTCCGCATCTCTGCCTCTGCCTCCAGACTGCACGGCTCGCCCCGGATTAGCTCCATATCTGTAAGTGTGTCTTAGCCTTTTCTGCTGTGCTAGCAGGCCTGAAGCATTTGACTGCTCGCCTTTCCTGTTTCATGCATAATGCAGCCCTGCAGCACCAGGATTTATATAAACGAGCCGAGACTTTTGCATCTCGGCTCGCGCAAAGCATCATCGGAATGTGGCTACCAAAAATGCCCTATCGATAAATTTAATTTATGAAAAGTTCCTGATCTATGAGCATATTGTGTGCGTAGGGGTCTTCCTGGTTGTACCCGCAAACGCAAGGATGAACTAGTTGCGCTTGCGTTCGTGGCCACGTTGCAGAAATTGGCCAAAATGGCCCCCCTGTATGTATGCTGACATAGCAGATTTTTTGTTGTCAAAGGACCAAGCACCCTTACTTGTGAGACTCTGAAATGACTACAAAGAAGGTAAGTGAGTGGTTTGACATCTCAACTTTGGTTTTGTCATTTTGAGTAAATTTCACTACAAGGCATAGCCTGCTTACTTAGATCTATAGGTCAATACTACTATAGTTTAAGTACCACACGCTTTCAATGATTTGCAGTTTTATTTTATACCAGCCTACTTATCAATGGCCTTAATTACATGTGTGTTTAGCTCAAGCTTCATTACCAATATACAAAGAACTATATCCTAGATCCAGGCCTGCCTGTCTGTACCTACTACTTCAGGGTTTAGACTCATGTCAATTAGGCTAGAACTTGAACAATACACAACACTATTTAATTATGTTATAATATAGACCAGGGGTGTCCAACCATGTGCCATGGAGAGCCAAGACCCTGCAGGTTTTCTCTTCTACTCAGTCTCTTCAGCAGGTGTTTTCACTTATCAGCAATCAGTGGGAAGAAGTTCACTGAAATCTGCTGTTGAAGACACTGGTTGGAGGTAAAACCTGCAGGGTCTTGGCTCTCCATGGCACATGGTTGGACACCCCTGATATAGACTTACTGCTTTAATCCAACAATTACGTCCATCCGGATCCTTCAGCTCTGTGAGGAATGTATAGGCTGCACGGTGGCGCAGTGGTTTAGCACTGTGGCAGCGCAGTTTTACCCTCGGCCGGGGGACCGCGGGGATCATGAGATCGTGGGTTCGATCCCAGCCCCCGACCAACAGTGAGCTGTGTGGAGTTTGCATGTTCTCCCCGTGTTGCGCGGGTTTACTCCGGGATTTCTCCGGTTTCCTCCCGCACACCAAAAACATGTAGGTTTAGGGCGCTCGCGCACGCAGCGACCAGCAGCCGGTGGCTTGTCACCAGACTGCAAACCAAGTCTACCTATGGGTACAAATAAGTAACAAAAAAAAAAAAAAAAAAAAAAAAAAACGTGAATGGCAGCGGACATGTACACACGCTGGTCCCGAAATTACACACAGGCATGCTGCAAGTTTGCTTTTCCACCACTCTAGATGATACATGCCGTTCCACACTTCACTATGGCACAATGTGCACCTGGCATAACGGAGATTTAAAGCTTAAAGCAGACTTTAAGCGGCAATTGTTCAGGTGTGACAGTACTGTTTGTATACAAAAGCAAGCTGGCTACCAGAATGTTTGGTAGTGGTGAACTTTGTACTCACATAGTCCGCACATGCGGACTCGTAATGTCAAAGTCGCTTATTCACCAGGTTGTTGAGCATTCGGCAGGCGCCCTGTATGTTTGGTGGCCAATTCTGTCATTACACCTTTCCATATATTGTGTGGTGAACTGAACTGCATTCAGTGATTGTTGAACTTGTTATTTTGGTGAACTTTAATAAACACGGTACTCTCTATTCCTGCGATTGGGTTTTTCATTCTCCCCCTTGCGCGCCGTGTAATGGTGCACAGGGGTTCTTGACAGAATGTCCCGACCGTAAAAAAAACCTGGCGGAGTAGAGTTGTGTTTTTTTTCCCTTCTCCTGTTTCTCCTCATACGTGGACACAATGACTTGGACAGACGAGGAGCAGGAAGCCCAGGATTTGCTGGAGGAGGCATGCTTTGCCTTTCAGTGGTCTTGGTTTCCCGAGGACCAGGAGTGGGCACGACTCGTCGCGGAGGACTTCGAACGGCGCTACCCTCACCTCCGGGGAATCCATAGGGTAGACGCTATCCTCTCCGTCATCCTTCTCGTTCCTGACGTGGAGCCGGAGGATGCCTCTTCCCAATCAGAGCTGTCCCCTCGCCAGAAGAAATGCTCCCGTCAGAGGAAGACTTCCTCCCTCCTCGGATCCCCTTCATCTCCCGGGCCAGCGTCCACCCAGTCTGTGGATGAGAAGACAGAGATGGAGTTAGATAGGGAGCAGCACTTGTTGTGTCTACTGGAGGAGGTTCTCTCCTGGACGCAGAGGCCCCGTCCCTCTTCGACAGCTCGTCAAGCTCGGGACATCGCGAGGAGGGTGATGGAGCGAGACAGCCTCTGGGATCATCCGGAGGCGATGGAGATCCTCCGGGACATCTTTGCTGCGCCATGTGAGGAATCGGCTGAGGATCTCCCGGTGCTCAAGCTCCTCGCAGCCACTTTGGTCACCTCTCCCGAGGATGCGGGGTCTCTCTGCATAGGTGACCCGCTTCCCGGCACGGTGCTCTGCTTTTCCGATTACCTCATCCCCATGTCACCCAAGAGGAGGAGGGAGAGGAAGCCCCGCAGCAAGAAGCGTCAAGTTCCATGAACTGCAGCTTCACCCTCCCGCTCTGAGCAATGCTCCGCCCCCTCACGGGAGGAGATGGAGGAACATAGGCGGGCTCTCCTGGCTGAAATGGACCTCATCTTGGAGGTGAAGCCATGGCTCCTCCCGGAGATGGCTGAAAGACTGAAAGCTTTCCCCGAGGGAGGAGGAGCTTCAACCTGATGAGGAATGCCAGGAGAGTAGAGAGGACGCCTCGGAGGCCGCTGGGGACCTCCAGTGCCAGGAGAACAGGCAAGTTTCTTTTCATTTGAGTTACACAATCAATGATCAATGTTGCCTGCCTCCTGGTGAGGAGACTCGGGGCGTGCAGTCCCCTGAGTTCTCCGCCCCAGCGGCATACAGTACTCTCGTGCCTGGTCTCAATGACTCTTTTCTATTTGCTCCCACGAGCCCATTGGTCGTGGGAATGATTTTAAAGCCTGTGTATATAAATTGTGATGCACAGAATCGCATAAGAGAGGAAATTTCTATGCTCTAAGTGAACTGTGCTTATCAGGCCTTGATTCGGCGTCCTTATTCCTCCAGGAGAAGAGATAAAGCAGAAGGGAGTTTTGGCATTTCCTTAACCCAAACAATTGCTGATGTGCAGCAATCTGAACTCTCCAAGGACAGCGTTATCATGTGACTAACATGGAGTTTTACCATCTGGCATGCACTGAAGAGAGATGGACTCTGTGGACATGCTTATCTATGTTTAGAATACATGGACATAACATCTAACCGTTGCCTAGGAGAGGATTTTTTTGTTGTGCACCAGTAACTGATACATTCACACTGCACTCATACTGATATCACATGACTGACATACACACACTGGTCTCTCTCTTTTGCTTTTGCTCTGTTAATGTGTAGATCTGTAGTGTTAGCAGTGTTATTTCTGCTCCTTTCTGGTATGTTCGTTCAGAACAGCTTCGCTTTCACATCTTACACCCGAAATGAGCTTTTGGAGATTGGATTACTAAATAACGATAACGATCTTTTTATCAGCAACCTACATCTCATCCCTGAGCTCCGGAGAACACCCGACGTTCGGCAGGCTTCCCGGCCGACCGGAAGTGCTCACAGGGGGCGTAGAGACCGTAAACAAAGGCGGGGGAAGCGCGGTGGGCTAAGAGCTAAGCTAAAGCTAACACCGTACCGGCTTTCTCTACCCAGTATTTTCCTTGCTAATGTACGGTCACTGGCAAACAAAATGAATGAACTACGGCTTCGGATCACCAACAATAAGAGACTTATGAACTGCAATATCATGATTTTCATGGAAACATGGCTACACAGTGGAATACCCGACAATGCTATTGAGCTAGCTGGCCTACACACGGTCCGGGCAGACAGAGCAGCAGATGACTCCGGTCAGACCAGAGGTGGGGGTGTGTGCATTTATATTAACAAGGCTTGGTGCACGAACTCTGTCACTGTTGAGAGACACTGCTCAGCTAACCTGTAGTTTCTCATGGTTAAATGTAGACCTTTCTATCTGCCACGCGAGTTCACTTGTACCATCATAACAGCCGCTTACATTTCTACGGATGCTAATGCTAAGCTTGCTATGAAAGAACTGCATGCAGCTATTAGCAAACAACAAACTGCACACCCAGAGGCAGCATTTATTGTGGCGGGTGATTTTAACCACTCTAACCTCAAGACAGTGCTTCCTAAATTCTACCAGCATGTCTCCTGTCACACAAGAGGGGACAAAACATTGGACCATGTTTACACCAATATTGTGGGAGCCTACACAGCAACTCCCCTCCCCCACCTAGGTCAGTCTGATCACTTATCCTTGTTCCTTACCCCCAAGTATGTACCGCTCATCAACCGGGTGAAGCCATCAGTGAGGACCATCAAAGTGTGGCCAGAGGGGGTTGACTCTGTACTCCAGGAGAAGTTTAGGAACACAGACTGGAGTATGTTCACCTCTCAGGCTACCTGTGGCTCCCACATAAACATCGACTCTTACACCCACTCAGTCCTGGACCATATCGACACCACTATTGACAGTGTCACCACGGAAAGACAGATCACCACGTACCCAAATCAGAAGCCGTGGATGAACAGAGAAGTGCGGCTTCTGCTAAAGGCACGTAACAATGCCTTTAGATCTGGTGATGCACAGGCCTACAGTTCATCCAGGGAAGATCTGAAGAGGGGCATCAAGAAGGCCAAGCACAGCTACAAGCTGAAGGTGGAAGAACATTTTGGGGACTCTGAGCCCCGATGCATGTGTCAGGGCATTCAAGCTATCTCTGATTATAAGCCCAGCAACTCCATACCTATAGCCATGACTGTGCCCTTTCTCAATGAGCTAAATGACTTCTATGCTCATTTTGACAAGGACAATAACGAAAAGAACATCAATTTCCCACCCTCTGACGACCTTCACCACCTCACACTCACCCACACCGACGTCCGTAACACACTGAGTCATGTCAACGTACGTAAGGCTGCTGGCCCTGACGGCATTCCTGGGCGTGTGCTGAGGGCATGCGCTGAACAGCTGGCAGGGGTCTTCACAGACATCTTCAACCTGTCTCTGGCCCAGGCCGTGGTACCAGCGTGCTTCAAGACCACTTCAATAGTACCAGTGCCAAAACATTCAACACCATCGTGCCTAAATGACTATCGCCCTGTGGCACTGACGCCCATAGTCATGAAGTGCTTTGAGCGACTGGTCTTGGCACAGCTCAAAAAATGCCTGCCCCCTACACTGGACCCTCACCAATTTGCCTACCGGAGCAATAGGAGTACAGAGGATGCGGTTTCTACAGCGCTGCACTATGTACTCTCACACCTGGATGACAAGAACACCTACGCAAGAATGCTGTTTGTTGACTTCAGCTCAGCATTCAACACAGTTATCCCCTCCAAGTTGATCACTAAACTTGGGGACCTGGGAATCAGTACCTCCACCTGCAACTGGATCATGGATTTTCTGACCAACAGACCCCAGCATGTTAGGTCAGGCCCCAACCGTTCTTCCGTCATCACACTCAACACTGGTGTACCACAGGGCTGTGTGCTCAGCCCATTCCTCTACTCCCTCTTCACCCATGACTGCAGGCCTATGTATGGATCCAATTCCATCATAAAGTTTGCAGATGACACCACGGTGATTGGACTCATCAGGGACAACGATGAGTCAGATTACAGGGCAGAGGTTGAGCACTTGGCTACTTGGTGCACTGACAATAACCTGCTCCTTAACACCAGCAAAACCAAGGAGCTCATAGTGGACTACAGGAATGAGAGGGGAGAGACACATGACCCCATCCATATCAATGGCATAGCTGTTGAACGTGTCCCCAGCTTCAAATTCCTGGGGACCCACATCTCGGAGGACCTGTCCTGGTCAGTTAACACCACCAGCCTGATCAAGAAGGCCCACTAGCGCCTCTTCTTCTTGAGGACACTGAGGAAGAACCATCTGTCAACTGACATCCTGGGCAACTTCTACCGCTGCGTGATAGAGAGTACCCTGACCAACTGTGTCACAGTCTAGTATAGGAGCTGCTCTGTCGCTGACCGTAAGGCGCTGTAGCGGGTGGTGAAAACCGCCCAACACATCACAGGGACTCCACTTCCAGTTATAGAGGACGTCTACAGGAAAAGATGTCTGCGCCGGGCACGCAGCATTCTTAGGGACTCCAACCATCCTGCTCATGGACTGTTCCAGCTTCTCCCCTCCAGAAGGCGTTTCAGAAGCCTTCGGACTAGAACCAGCAGGTTTAGGAACAGTTTCTTTCCAACAGCTGTCACGTTATTGAACTTAGTTCCCCGCTGACTCTCTTACCATCATCTCTTACCATCCTCACCTGTACATAACTGCCCATCTAACTTATTGTACATTATTTGCACATAACAGTACTCTTAACTTTCTGCACTGCTGCATATATTTGCATTTATTTGCTTAAATTGCACATACTGTTAATTACCATATATACTGCACTGCTGTCCTTTGCACTTCTGATTGGATGCTAAACTGTGTTTCGTTACCTTGTATTCATACATGTGTAATGACAATAAAGTTGAATCTAATCTAATCTAATCTAATCTAATCTAATCTAATCTAATCTGTATCGTGTCTGCTAATTGTGCAATTAGAGTTTTTTTTTTCTATGTGATCACAATCTTGCTCACTCGAGCACTATTTTGATAACTTTGTTTTTTCTCTCTGCCCAATGTGTCACCTCCTCCCCCTCCCCCTCTTTACCCCCCACTGTATGAGGCACCTTGTATGGCTGCCGCGTCATTAGGGAGCGCTTAGAAACGAGTGCACCTTAGTGATAAGTAAAAGTCCTTGTATGTTGTAAGCATACTTGGCAATAAAGTTGATTCTGGTCCCGGATCCAGGTCGCTCGGGGGAGGAGGAGCCAGAGGACCAGGAGGGTCCAGCCCATGGGCCAGCGAAGGAGTCATCCACGGCTGCTATGCCAGAGGAACCAGAGGCGTGGAGGATGGCGCAGAGTTTCACCCCTGCTACCATCATTATGCCTGCTGCGGGGGCCGCCGCACTGGAGTCATTCCCCGGACCGGACCTCCAGCCGATGGGACCTGGGGCATCGTCGTCAGAGTCCTGGACGGTGGTAGAGCTTAAGCACAGGCAAGTAGTCTCTCCTGTAGTTCATTTGTTGATGGTGGAGGGATCTTGCCTGGCTTTTGGGGAGGGGAGTCGGGTGCGGCCCCCAGCCACATCTGGACCCCCCTCGCTGGGCTCTGCCACTGCCGGCGACCGTAATTGCTCTCCCTCTCCTATCCCCTTCGAGCTCCATCCTAGGGTTTCCGGAGAGGAGCAGCCACCACCTGGGCTGCCCATTGACGACGAGGCGGGTACAGCTTCCGCAGAGGAGGCCGACAGGGATGAGGCACCCGACAGACAACAGAGCCCCAGCTGGAGTCCACCACTGGTGCAGCAGAGCTCCAGCTGGAGTCCACTGCTGGTGCAGCCACATCCCAGACCTGGACCATTGCAGGTGCAGCCACGTCCCAGACTGGGACCATAGCGAGTGCAGCCACGTCCCAGGCTGGGACCATCGCGGGTGCTTCGGTACTCCTGCTCCAAGCCTCGAATTGCAGGGGGGCTCCTGTTCCTAGGCTTGGCCGCTGATGCTCCCGAGTATGGAGGCTGCCTCTACGCCATCCTCGCAGGTCCTGGTGGCTCCATCACACTGGTCGGCCACCCGAGGGACTTGGTTTATGAGTCGGGTGGTCCAGTGGCCCGGGCAGGCCACCGGACACTATCCCATGGGCCGCCTGCTGGACTTGGGACTTGGGCAGGCCACCCGATCTGCCACTCCTCACCACACTGGGGGCCTGGGACTCTGGTCGACCCCCCCGAACTTTGAACTTCTGGAGAGAGGGG
This sequence comes from Pholidichthys leucotaenia, assembly GCA_020510985.1. Taxonomy (NCBI): domain Eukaryota; kingdom Metazoa; phylum Chordata; class Actinopteri; order Cichliformes; family Pholidichthyidae; genus Pholidichthys; species Pholidichthys leucotaenia. The sequence goes on along the minus strand of CM035840.1, from coordinate 274,357,576 downwards.
TTAGTGCTCCAGGTTGGGGGTTCGTTAGGAGGGATTGTTCTTTATTCTGTTTTTGTACTATTGTGTTTTCACGGGTTGCTTCCCTCCTAACCGGTTTCCCCCACCTCCCACCCTGGGTTAGTGTTTGTTGCCAGGGGGGAGGGGTTCCCTTGAGGGGTGCTGTTTCCTTTCTTTTTTGGCTGATGGTACTGGGGTGTCTGGTGTCCACCCCTGGGGAGGGGGGGACTGTCGTGAATCGTTCTGACTCATTGTTACGATTTGTCCTAGTTTTCCCTCTGACAGCTCTGGCACACCCTCTCCTCCTGTCAAGCTCCGTCAGCTGCACTGTCACCGGTGCTCACACACATACACATGCACACGCACTCACACACCGGCGATCTCTTTCCTCGTTAACTTTTGGAGTATTTGTTTGCCACTGCTGTGGAAGGAGATTGTCAGGACATTCCCCTTCATATATGGCAGTGTGTTCCTCTGTGTATGGTTATTCACTCCCAGCGTTCTACTCAGCCTGACATTTTAAGACGATCCATACCATGGTGTTTCGGCTGGTCTGCATCTCTGCCTCTGCCTCCAGACTGCATGGCTCGCCCTAGATTAGCTCCAGACCTGTTCAGGTTCGAGTTCAGGTTACTTTATTTCTACCCGTAGGTAGATTTGTTTTGCAGTCAGGTGACATCCATATTTACAAACCACAATTACATTCAACATGAACACAAACACAGGCACACATGAAGCTGACTATAAACATGATAAAAGTACTCAAGGCTCCACCAATCAGGGCATAGGACAAAGAGATAAGAGGAAAAAAAAAAGGGAGATAAGAGAGAAGGGTCATATTAAAAAGTTAAAGACTAGTCAAAGAGGTTAAAAACTCAAAAGTCAAAAACCCAATAAAAGATTTAGAACCCAAATTAAAAAACCTACAAAAATAAGTAAATATAAAATAAAATTAATAAATAGGTAACTAAATTATGTGCAATATATTGTTACATCTTGTTCAACTCTTTAACAGCAGCAGGAACAAAGCTGTTTTTGTAGTGCTGGGTTTTACTTTTTGGGACAGCAAACCTCCGTCTGGAGGGAAGAAGCTGAAAGTGGAAGTGCAAAGGGTGGGAGTCATCATTTAAAATGGAGGTAGCAATCCTCTGTACTTGTCTGGTGTACAGGGATGTCAGGCTCAGCTGTGACTCACCAAGAAAACGACTGGACCATCTAACAACCTGATCCAAGGATTTCCTCTGTTTCAGTTTTATCTGACCAAACCATGACACTAAAGAAAAGGATAAAACAGATTCAATAAAAGCCCGATAAAACATTGTCATTATGGTTCGGTCAATTTGGAAGCATGCAAGTTTCCTTAAACAATGCAAATGTTGCTGACCCTTTTTGCACACCCTTTCACAGTTCTCTTCAAAGTTTAAATTACTATCAATAATCGTCCCAAGATATTTGTAGGATTGTACACATTCAGTGGTCTGGCCTTTTAGTACAGTGACTTCATGCCTGGGAGTTTTCCTCCTAAAGTCAATAATCATATCTTTAGTTTTTGTCATATTCAGCTGCAGGTAGGAATCCTCACACCAGTGAACAAAATCATCAACTACTGGGCCGTGGCTACTCTCACCATCCTGGAGGAGACTGACAACAACTGAATCGTCAGCATACTTTATAATGTGTCTGTTGTCATGTCTGCTCCGACACATGTTTGTGTACAGAATGAAGAGTAGTGGTGACAACACACACCCCTGCGGAGAGCCAGTAGAAGAACACTTTTGGTCAGACAATGTACCATTGACCCTTACTCTCTGTGTCCTGTTGGTTAAAAAATCCAGAATCCAGCCCACCAGATTATTACTCAAATCAAATTGTTGCAGGAGCCTTTCAACTAAAATATGAGGTTGGATTGTATTAAAGGCGGAAGAAAAGTCCACAAATAAAAGCCTGGCGTGTGTCCCATTAAAATCCAGATGTTCAAAAAGCATATTAAACAGAGTGACAGTGGCATCCTCCACTCCTCTGTGAGGCCTATAGGCAAACTGCAAAGGATCCAATGCATGCTCAGTCTGCTTTAGGACCTCAACTCTGACCAGTTTTTCAAAAATTTTCATTAAAATTGAAGTCAAAGCAACTGGTCTAAAATCATTTACCATTTTAGGACAGCTGGATTTTGGAACGGCGACAACCACAGCATCTTTCCAGATCTTAGGCACATGTTGTGTCTGTAAGGACTTATTGAAAATGTAATGAAATACAGGACTCAATTCATGCGCACAGGACTTTACCAAGCGCCCACATATATTATCAGGGCCCTGACTTTTGCTCATTTTTACAGCACAGAACGCCCTTTTAACATCCTGCACCTCAATATTAAAGTACTGATTGTCTTTGAGTTTCTGTTTCAAATCTTGGGTTTCAGTGCTAAAATCAAAGGAGCCAAAACGACCATATAAACAATTAAGAGCATTAGCCAGCTCTGTGTCTGAATTAAAACCATCTAAAAACACATGATTACTGCGCTCTGTGCTCTGAAGGCCTGCAATAGTTTTCATACTGGCCCAGGCTGAACCAAGTTTCTTTGTTGCCATCTTGCTTTCCAATTCTGATTTATAATTCTGTTTTGCTCTTAAAATTTCGGCCTTCAGCTCTTTTGTGGCAACCTATAGCTCAGAAACAACCCCCTGTTTAAAGGCAAGCACTTTCCTCTGTAAGCAGGATTTAACTGATTTTGTAACCCATGGCTTGTTGTTGGGATACATTTTGACACGTTTACGTGGAATGATCATATCTCTGCAGAAAGCCATGTATGAGCATGTCACGTCCACTAAAGAGTCCAAATCATCTCCGCAGGACAGTGTGAACACCTCCCAGTCCATACAGTTAAAGCATTCCTGGAGGCAGTGCACTGAATCCTCTGTCCACATGTTTATGTCTCTGGTTTTCGCCTTGTCTCTTCTGAGAGCAGTTTTATATGTGGGCAGCAAATGTACACAGTTGTGATCTGAGGATCCTAAAGGAGGAAAGGGAATAGATTTATAGGCCCTCTCTATGGATCCATAGCACAGGTCCAATGTCTTTTTTTGCCTGGTTGGGCAGGAGACATACTGATAAAAGCTTTTAAGTGTCTTCTTTAAAGAAACATGGTTAAAATCCCCAAGAATAAAATTTGGAGCTTCTGGGGAAATCGACTGCAACCACTGTACCACATCAAAGACGGTGCTGGAGGCGGAGGCAGCATCCGCCCTCGAGTGAATGTACACAGTCGTTATGAAAAGTTGGGGGAACTCGCGGGGCAGATAAAAGGGGCATAGTGACATAGACAGCAACTCCATATCTGGTGTACAGATGCACTCTCTGACCGTGACAGATGTACAGTACTGTTTATTAATATATAAACATAGGCTGCCCCCCTGACGTTTCCCCGTTACCTCTTCCTGCCTGTCCGAGTGAAGTGGGGCTCCAAAGCCGTCAATACACAGGTCCGGGTCCCGGTCATGCGCCGTAAGCCACGTCTCCGTGTAAGCCATGACACAGCAGTTCTTGAAATCCTTCTGATATTGTACATTTCCTTGAATTTCATCCACTTTATTTCTCAGGGATTGTACGTTCCCCATAATAATGGAAGGAAGAAGAATGCGGTTAAGCTGACGCCTCCTCAGGTTTAATCTTACGCCTCCACTCTTTCTGCGTTTCCTCCTCTTGTCTCTCTTTTCATTGCTGTGTCCATGAAAAGCTCTTAAAATAAAGTCTGGCAATTGTGGCACAGACTCAAACACAGATGCTGCATTATCCATGTTTAAATGCAGTAACATGTCTCTGGAATACTGTATTCTTCCTGGCATGATCGCGATTGCGCTTACCTCCAAGTCAAAGAGCCGGTAGGAAAGAAACGACAGTGCAAAAACAAGAAGGAAATCCATACTGATGGAACCAGGGAGCTCTTCGTTATATAGTCCACAAACATTCAAGGACGAAAATGGCACAGAGAATCACGTTAAAACACCTTAAAGTGCATAAAAACAGAGACACAGACGTAGAACTTTTTTCACCCACTGCCGGTCGCTGCGTGCGCATGCTCCAGCTCCAGAACTGTATGTGTCTTAGCCTTTTCTCCTGTGCTAGCAGGCCTGCAGCATTTGGCTGCTCGCCTTTCCTGTTTCATGCGTAATACAGCCCTGCAGCTCCAGGCTTTATATTCACCAGGCTGGTGAGCATTCGGCAGACGCCCTGTATGTTTGGTGGCCAATTCTGTCATTACATCTTTCCATATATTGTGTGGTGAACTGAATTGCATTCGGTGATTGTTGAACTTGTTATTTTGGTGAACTTTAATAAACACGACACTCTCTACTCCTGCGATTGGGTTTTTCATTCTCTCCCTCGTGCGCCGTGTGATGGTGCGCAGGGGTTCTTGACACTGTCCTTGTGATTATTGGGGCAACTCTGTCAATAGTTGATCTTAATTTACTGCTAAAAGTATCAACAATAAAATCACACGATGCAGGTGAAATAACTGGGGGGTATTGCGTAAGAGTTTGATTAAAATCAGCAGCCACTTCAGGTGTCAGATGGCGCTTCCTCACAGTTTACACCGATGTCTCCCGTTGCATAAAACCAGTGATGTTAAAAAACACACAGTAATGGTCAGATACAGCCAAGTCAACAACAGAGGACACACTCGTGGGTAGGCCATGGCTAATGACAAGATCCAGAGTGCATCCCCTGTTGTGAGTCGGCTGCATGACATGTTGAGTAAAATTCATGGATGTGAGCAGGTCATTAAAATCTTCTGACATATGGTTGCCCTGCTTATCAGTGTGTAGATTAAAATCACCAGAAATGAGAATAAAATTATATGAGGAGTGGATTATTGATAAAAACTCAGAGAACTCATTAATAAAAACAGGGCAAGGATTTATTTAAAGAATTTATTCCTGGGAAACACTTTTTCTTCTTTTAATATGCTTACAAAAGATTATGACATACCTAGATCCCATTTTTTCAGATATCTTCAAATTTGTAGTTTTATAAAAAAAATGCTTCCCTTTTTTCCTTTGTTGACACCGACTAATCAACTAGATGAAATCCTTGATTTGGATCCTTGGGCCAAGAAACATATTTCTACGATTTATGGGATTATACAAAATTTAGTGGCGATATCATAGGATAAAACAAAAGCAGAATGGGAAAAAGATTTAGGGATAAAATTCTTTGAAGGGCAGTGGCGTGAAAGTCTGACACGTATACATACTTCTTTGTTGTGTGTCCGTCATGGGCTTATTCAATTTAAGGTGCTTCACCGTCTCCACTATTCAAAGGATAAGCTTGCTAAGATTTTTCCCACTATTGACCCTAGCTGCCCAAGATATAGCCATGCCCCAGCCTCGTTAGGACACGTATTTTGGCTCTGCCCTGCTCTCACAAATTTTTCAGCATCTATATTTGAGGTCTTTTCATATATTTGCAAACAAGAAATAATCCCCAGTTCCCACATAGCTATTTTTGGCATAATACCCCCAGATTGCAAACTCACAACTTATCAAGGTAATGCTCTGGCATTCGCTTCTTTACTTGCCTGCAGGCTTATTCTTTTCCAGCGGAAGTCAAATAACCCTCCATCTTTCTCGCATTGGCTAAAGGAGGTGCTCTCCTTTCTACCACTAGAAAAATTTAGATATAATGTTTGCAGAACCCGTAGGAACTTTGCCTTGACATGGAGTCCTTTTATAGATTATATTGAGAGCTCTTCTTTTTGTTGAAAATTATGTAATAAAATAATAATAACAATAATTGTAATAATAATAATAATAATAACAACAACAACAACAACAACAACAACAACAACAATAATAATAATAATAATAATAATAATAATAATAATAATAATAATAATAATAATCAACGAATGTTTGGTTGGAAAATCATAAGGTGATTACAAATGTGTGTCGTCCGGGATAAGTTAAAACACAGCAGGATGACCCTGTCTCTTTTTTTTTCTTCTTTTTTTTTTTTCTTTTTTTTTAAGCCTTGAGGAATTGGGAGGGAGGGGTTTTCTGTATATATGTAAGTTTTTTTTGTATATGCTATAAAAAAAAGGCAGAAGGAAAAAAAATATTGTACTGTATACTAAAGGGAGATAGGAAAAAGTGAAAATAAAATGGTCTTGTGCGGAACCATCAATATTTTTAGGGTGGATAGACATTGTTAAAGAAATCTACACGATGGAACAATTGACTTTCCCTTTACATTTGCCTATGGGAAAAAAAAAATGGCTCTAGTACCTGAAATACACAAAAGAAAATTGTAACTTTTATTTCATATATGTCTGCTTGTTTGTGATTTTCTTTTTTGTTTTCTTTTTTTGTTGTTGTTTTTTATGTGAAAAATGAAAATGCTAAACAAAAGTAAAAAAACCAACAAAAAACAGAGCAGTATTTGGGTGGTCTGTAAACTGTGATGCATAAAATTGCGGGGCTGCTAAAGACAAAAGCGTGGTGCTCAAATGCGGTATATTGATCAAGTAAAATTTGCTTTACTGCAAGTGAGGAAGAAAAAACAGATGCAGTACCCCCACCCTTCCTGCCCTTTCTTATGAAAAAAACTGAACCAAAATTTGGTGGGGAGGCCTCAGTGAGAACCGCTGGTGCATCCGTGCCAAGCCACGTCTCCGTTAACAATAGACAGTCAACCTTATTATCTAAAATCAGGTCATTGATGATAAAAGTCTTGTTAACGAGTGACCGTATATTTAAAAGAGCCATATTTAGGGTAGGTGGTGAGTTATTTATGGGTGGGTAATTTGTTTTCTGTGGATTATTGTTTGGAGACTGATTCACAGAACGTAGGCAGCGTGGGCGTAAGTTCTTGTGAACTGTATGTTTTATGGATGGAGGTCTGTCCGTGATCAGTGTCCTAATGGGGAAGGTGGGTAGTGAATTAATTTCCAGACCATATGGTGGAGAGTGACAAAAACGGGACTGGTGCTGGTTAGTCTTACCTGGGGTCAGAAATGTGAGTGGATCGTGAGGGGTCGTGGGATGTAAACAGTCAATTGCGTGTTGTGGTTTGAGTGATATGCATCAGGTTTGTTACCTGATGCATTTAAGTGTATGCCGTCACATTTGTAGAGATTGTGGCAGCCCCAAAACAAGTTCAAATTGTCAATAAAAGTAATGTTGCTGCTGCAGGCGGACTTGAGCCAAGTTGAGAGAGCAAGAATACGGCTAAAACGGTCTGATCCACGGCGCAGTGTGGGAATGGGGCCAGAAATAAAAACAGACTTTCAAGTGTTTGATAAAAATATTAAAAAGTTTGCAGAAGTCATTTTTAGTGATTTCAGACTGTCTGCGGATGGTGTCGTTAGTCCCTACATGAATAATAATCCGTGTGATGGAAGGAGGTTGTGACTGCAGCAGATCCGGGAGCTTTTCAAACAGGTCGGGGACAGTAGCTCCTGGGAAACAGTGAGTGATAGAGTTAAAATACCTGATGTGCCTGATGATGGAGTCACCGATGATAATCGTGGTTGGAGGAAAAAGCGGGTTGGATGTTGGTGGCTGCAGGGTCCCTAGGCGAAAGTCAGTGCAGTGAGGTGGTGGCAGAGTGGGGGTCCCGTCGTTGGGGCAGGTGGTGCCCCTTACCTCACCAGCCAACGAGCAGGGCAGCGAAGAACCCGAGGAGGGATTGCCTGACTGCTCCGTGCAGTGTGGCCTCCCGGAGTGCCAGCGAACAGCCTCCCTCAGGATCATACATCGAGCACAGGACTCTCCAGAACGGGGCCAGAGCCGCTGTGGCTCGGCTGGGGCCACGCCAGCCGCCCCACTGCTGTCAGTCCTCAGCAGGGGAAAGGCCGCAAAGTTTTCCAGCAAAGGGACGGGTGCGACGTCAGCGGGGGCTGCTCGTCGAGTGGAGCCCAGGCGAACGGGAACCGGTGAAGCTGGATCATCGGTGGAAGGTGGATTATCAGCCTTTGCCAGAGCCTCATAGCGGTTGGAGACGGGCAGAGGAGGGCTGGTGGTTGATGCGTCTGAGGCCCTTTTCCTGCCCCGGACCATCACCTCAGACCAGGCTATCTGATTTGGCATTGAGCAGAACGAGGGCCGTGGATAGGCAGAGGGGGCCCAGGTGACTGTGTCTCGGAGGGCTGAGTCACTCAAGGCCATTTTTTTGGACTCCTGGGCCACTAAAAGACTCATCGTCTGTGACAGCAGAGGAAGATGTAAGGTGAAGTTGGAGAGGAGCGTGTTTTTCTGCTGCTGTTCATCCGAGAGTCGTTGCATATCCTCCTCCAGATCAGAAATTTTCTCTTGTGCTTTCTGTAGGAGAATTTTATCATCCCCAGGCACTGTCATGTCCATTTTTGACTAAAAACATAAACGGTCCAGCCGTTGGGAGCTGTATGATCAATATAGTCAATCAATAAAGTTCTAGCTCCAGTTTAAAAAGTTAATATCACTAGAAAGAAAGTTAATATCAATAAAAAAGATAACGGAGTAGGTAAAATAAATAAAAGCAGATAAAATAACCAGTCTGTGCAAGAGTGACCAAGGTTTCAAACAGACAATGACAGACGCCGACACGTGCAGTTGTCGTCCCTGCAGCCGAGACTGAGCCATCTACTTTAGATCCATCCGAGTATATGGAAATATGGTGAGGAAAACAGCATTTTAAGATCTGCTGCTGGTACACATTTGGGTGAGTGTCTTTCTTTTTGTTTTGGCTTAGATCCAGAATAATATTGGGTTTCCTCAAACTCCATGGAGGAATGGGACAAAACTGTGTCTGTGTTACGTTGATCATATCAGGGTTTAATTTAACCAGGTGAAGTTCTATACGGAGTCCAAAAGGAGTGATGCTCTTAGGTCTGACCTTATACATCTGCAAAAACTGAGGGTGAAAAACTGCAGAGTAGGCTGGATTTCTATGGTTTGCTTTAAGTTTAACCATATACTAGAGAGCCATTTTCAGGCGCCTGTTTTGAAGTGAAGGCTCGTTTGCTTCAACATACAAACTTTTAACAGAAGAGGTTCTGAAAGCCCAAAAAGCAAGCCTTAGACCTTAGTGATGGACAGTTTCCAGCATCCTGATGTATGATTTCCTTGCTGATCCATAAACTATGCTCCCATACTCTAACCGAGATCTTACAAGTGCTCTGTAGAGATGCAACAGCACAGTTGAGTCCGCACCCATTTAGTTTTTGCCAAAACTTTAATAATATCCAGGGCTTTAAAATATCTGATTCGTAGTAATTTTATATGTGGAATAAAAGACAGCCTATGATCAAAAATAAGTCCAAAGAATTTGGTTTCTTTTACCACCTTGATAGCTTCTTCATCTATGAAAACCTCAGGGTCGAGGTGAAGAGACCACAGCAGGCAAAAGTGCATGCAGACAGCTTTTGTTTTTGAAAATTTAAAACCATTACTGATTGACCAAATATTAATTTTGTTTATGCACAGCTGCAGTTGCTTTTCGATAGTGCTCATGTCTTTCCCCCTGCAGCAAATACAGAGAATCAGAATCAGAATCAGAATCAGGTTTATTGCCATTGTTCATGTAGTACACAAACTAGGAATTTGTCTCGGTACAATGCTACAACATTAAACATGATAAGATAAGAGAAATAAACTATACATGTAATAAAGTGTAGGATAAGATTAAGTGATACTGGTCAACAGTTAAAATATATATTAGCCAGCAGCAGATACTGTGGAGAACTATATAGTGCAGTCGGTAATGCAGGAAGAAAACAGTGATGATTGACATGAGTCTGGTTAAGCTGCTGTACATGGTGCACGAGAGTCAATAAGTCACTTAGTGTTCAGCAGTCTAATGGCAGAGGGGAAGAAGCTGTTCATGTGACGGGAGGTTTTAGTCTGGATGGACCGAAGTCTTCTACCAGAGGGGAGGGGAGCAAACAGTACGTGACCAGGGTGTGAGGGATCGGCTATGATCCGGCCAGCACGCCTCCGGGTCCTGGAGATGTACAGATCCTGGAGAGATGGGAGCTTGCAGCCGATCACCTTCTCAGCAGTGCGCACGACGCGCTGCAGCCTTAGTCTGTCCCTGGCAGTGGCTCCTGTGTACCACACGGTTATGGAGGTGGTGAGGATGGACTCGATGATGGCTGTGTAGAACTGCACTAACATCTTGGTGGGTAGCTTGAGCTTCCTCAGCTGCCGCAGGAAGAACATCCTCTGCTGGGCTTTTTTGATGAGTGAGCTGATGGTCAGCTCCCATTTGAGGTCCCTGGTGATGGTAGTGCCTAGGAAGCGGAAAGAATCAGCAGTGGTGATGGGAGAGCCTGAGAGGGTGAGGGGGGGCAGAGGAGTAGTGACTTTCCTGAAGTCTACAATCATCTCCACTGTCTTCAGAGCGTTCAGCTGCAGGTTGTTATTGCTGCACCAGGACGCCAGCTGGGCCACCTCTCTCCTGTAGGCGGACTCGTCGCCGTTGGAGATGAGCCCGATGAGGGTGGTGTCGTCCGCAAACTTGATCAACTTGACAGACTGGTGGCTGGAGGTGCAGGAGTTGGTGTAAAGGGAGAAGAGTAGGGGGGAAAGTACACAGCCCTGGGGTGATCCGGTGCTGATGCTAGTATAGTCTGAGACAGTCTTTCCCAGCCGCACATGCTGCCTCCGGTCCGTCAGGAAGTCGATGATCCACCTGCAGAGGGAGTCAGGCACGTTGAGCAGGGACAGCTTGTCCCGGAGCAGAGCGGGGCAGATGGTGTTGAATGCGGAGCTGAAGTCCACAAACAGGATCCTGGCGTAGGTTCCCGGGGAGTCCAGGTGCTGCAGGATGGAGTGGAGGGCCAGGTTGACTGCATCGTCTACAGACCTGTTGGCTCGGTAGGCAAACTGCAGCGGGTCCAGGAGAGGGGTGGTGATGGACTTGAGGTGGGACAGGACCAGGCGCTCAAAGGTCAGAGGTCATCTACATAAAGACTATAAAAAGTATTTGGTCTAAGAACACCAACTACACTATTAATCTTAATGCTAAAAAGCGTAACCGAGAGGATGCTTCCCTGGGGGGACTCCTTGTTCTTGCACATGGGGCTCTGGAAGGGTGTCTCCTACTCGGACTTTGAAGTGTCTGTTGGATAAAAAGTTTAAAATGAAAAACGGCAAATGTCCTCTAAAACCCATGTCATGTTTCTTGCTTTCTGGCATCCTCGTCTCGAAGAGGTGATGGTGAAGTGCGTCTTGTCAAGGATTGGCACAGTGCCTGGAGTGGCTGTGTAGACCAATCCTTAAGTGGCAGTCTGTTGCAGTTGGCACAGATGAAGGCTGATGGAGGTTGTTCCACCCCTGTGCGCTTGTGTCTTGCAGTACGCCTCCTCTCCTGTTTTTCCCTCCAACTTGCTTCAGCCCTGCTCATTTCTTCTCTTACACAGTGGCGCCAAACGTCACGTTCCTTGGCCACCTCCTCCCAGTGGTTGGTGTTTATTTCTGCGTATTGGAGATCGCATTTGCAGATGTCTTTGTACCTCAACAGGGGTTGTCCTACCAGACGAACGCCTTCCCGCAGTTCACCATACATGATATCTCTGGGCAGGCGGTTTGGCTCCATGCGGTGCACATGGCCAAGCCATTGAAGACGGCTTTGGCTGAGAAGTGTGGGCGTACTGGGTAGGCCAGCGTGCTCAAGTACCTCTGTGTTGGTGACTCTATCTTGCCATTTGATGCGTAGGGGGCATCGAAGGCAGCGCACATGGAATCCATTGAACCGTTTCTCCTGTCTGGCATAGGTTGTCCAGGACTTGCTTCTATACAGGAGAGTTGACAGGACACAGGCTTGGTAGACAAAAAGTTTGATCCTCTCGCTCAACAGATCATTGTTCCACACTCGTTTGTTGAGCTTCACCATCACAGCAACTGCTTTGGGTATTCTGGAATTAATTTCAGCGTCTAGGGAGAGGGAGTTGGTAACTGAGGAGCCCATGTAGATGAAGCTGTCGACCACAGGAAGCTGAGTATTGTCGATGGTGATGACAGGGAGTATGAGTGTCTTGCACCATGATGTTGGTTTTCTTTATACTGATGGTGACCCAAACTCTGATGCGTGGGATAGCCGGTCAATCATACGCTGGAGGCCGTCTTCGCTGTGTGATGTAAGGGCTGTGTCATCTGTAAAGAATAGCTCTCTGATTAGGACCTCTGTCACTCTGGTTCTTGCACGCAGTCGTGTGATGTTGAAAAGTTTTCCGTCTGATCTCGTGCGAATGTAGACACCTTCAGGGCAATCATCAAAAGCGTAATGGAGGAGCATTGAAAAGAAGATTCCAAACAGAGTTGGTGCCAGGACACAACCCTGTTTCACTCCACTGTTGACTAGGAAGACATCTGAAGTTGAACCGTCGAAGAGGGCAGTGCTATGCATGTTTTTGTGAAATGAGGTGATTATCCCCAGAAGTTTTGGAGGACAGCCTATTTTCTGCAGAAGCTGAAACAGCCCCCTTCGACTAACTAAGTCAAGGGCTTTTGTCAGGCTCACAAATGTGATGAATAGTGGCTGCTGCTCTCGACACTTCTCCTGCAGTGGATGGAGGGAGATGATCATGTCCACTGTGGACCTTAAGACTCTAAAGCCACATTGTGACTCAGGATAGACTCGCGAAGCAAGACTCTGCAGACGGGACAGAGTGACATGGGCAAAGACTTTGTCAACAATGCTGAGTAATGAAATTCCACAATAGTTGTTACAGTCACTGCGATCTCCTTTGTTCTTGTACAATGTGACTATGTTTGCATCATGCATATCTTGAGGCACATGTCCTTGGTCCCAGCAAAGGCAGAGATGTTCGTGTAGAGCAGGGGTGTCAAACTCATTCCATGGAGGGCCAAGACCCTGCATGTTTTACTTCCACCCAATGTCTCCAGCAGGTGTTTTCACTGATCAGTAATCAGTGGGAAGAAATTCAGTGAGATCACCTGTTGAAGACACTGGGTGGAGGTAAAACCTGCAGGGTCTTGGCCCTCCATGGAATGAGTTTGACACCTGTGGTGTAGAGGCTGTAGGAGTGCTACTTTACCACTTTTTAAGACTTCAGGGGGGATACTTTTTTTTTTTTTTTTTTTTTTTTTTTCTCTCGGCGCCACACGAGTAGGCTGCCTTTTGCAACAGCGGCTCGATTCCGAGTCTTTTTCCCTTCCTCTCTCTTTTGATCCGTCTTTTTTTTTCACCCCACTTATATCACGGACACACAGATCGTCCTAAATGTCTCCTGAGCCGGTGGACGGAGCCACTGTTTATAGCAGGATACGATACAGCAGAGAACAGCTGCTAGCCTTCAACCGCCACCCGGTCCCATTGGAAAAACTCGACATACCGAGAGAACTGAGGCGAAAACGCCGCGGCTGCCGGGCTGGAGTAAGGCGGAGGACAAAAAATATAAGGTACAGACCCTCCCTTCCATCTGTTGTCATGGGAAATGTACGGTCGATACTGGGAAAGTTAGATGAGCTAGCGGCTATCTCCCGTTATGATAGCACATACCGGGAGTGCTCTCTCCTTTTGTTTACTGAGACGTGGCTAACTGAACTAGCAGCAGATGCTAACATTGAGCTGGAGGGTTTTCACATGATACGAGCTGACCGAACACCAGACAGTGGCAAGGCTAGGGGCGGTGGAGTGATAATGTATGTTAACAACAACTGGTGCAGACCGGGACATATCACTGTTAAACAACGACACTGCAGCAAAGACATTGAGTTGCTAGCTGTTAGCATGAGGCCTACATATCTCCCGAGAGAACACTCACACGTGATCTGCATTGTTGTTTATGCAAATCCGACGGCGAACGCTGGGACAGCACGTGACGTCATCCATTCAGTAACCAGCAGGCTGCAGACAGAACACCCAGATGCTCTTCTCCTCATCTCAGGCGATTTCAACCATGTTTCACTGTCTCCCATTCTACCCACGTTCACCCAGTATGTCACATGCCACACTAGAGACAATAAAACACTGGATTTATTCTACGCAAACACTAAGGAGGCGTACACCTCATCACAACTCCCCCCACTCGGGAGATCGGATCACAACTTGGTTCATCTCCGGCCGGTGTACAAACCCCTAGTGCACAGACAACCTCCGGCCATGCACACTGTGGAGTTATGGTCTGAGGAGACAATGGACACCCTAAAGGGCTGTTTTGAAGCCACCGCCTGGAAGCAGCTCTGCGATCCACATGGTGAGGACATCGATGGCCTCATTCACACCTTCACGGGCTACCTCAGCTTCTGTGTGGACAAATCCGTTCCCACCAAGACCATACGGCGTCACTCAAACAACAAACCCTGGATCAACCCTGAGATAAAAACACTTCTGAGAGAGAAGAAGAGGATCTTCAGGTCAGGGAACAGGGAGATGCTGAAGTCCGTACAGAGGGAGCTGAGGAGAAAGATCAGAGAAGGCAAGGACAGCTTCAGGAAGAAGATGGAGGACAAGCTGCAACAGAGCGACATCAGCGGGGTCTGGAGAAACCTCAAAACCATCTCGGGGCTCCAGAATACCTCCCCCCAGGCCACAGGGGGCAGGGAGTGGGCGAACAACCTGAATCTGTTTTTCAATAGATTTGACCAACCGCCCTCCCCCCTGACTGCACAACAACCACTGCTGCCTCTAAAGAAATCAAGTCCTGCTGCCCACTCCCCACTCCACCAACACCCCCCCACTCCCAACACACAGCCCCCCATCCTGACCCTGACCAGGACCCAGGTGAGGACGGAGCTGAGGAAGATCAAGGCGAGGAAGGCGCCGGGACCGGACGGCATCAGCGCAAAGCTCCTCAAGTCCTGTGCAGACCAGCTGTGTGGGATTGTGACGTATATCTTCAACATGAGCCTGAAACTGGGGAGGGTACCACAGCTGTGGAAAACATCTTGTGTGGTACCTGTACCAAAAACTTCCCACCCCAAAGACCTGAACAGCTACAGACCGGTGGCCTTGACGTCCCACTTGATGAAGACCCTGGAGAGACTGCTCCTTGCTCACCTCCGCCCCCTGGTGGAACCAGCGATGGATCCACTCCAGTTCGCCTACCAGCATGGCATTGGGGTGGAGGATGCGGTGATCTTCCTCCTTCACCGTTCTCTGTCCCACCTGGAGAAGCCCGGGAATATGGTGAGGATCATGTTCTTTGACTTCTCCAGTGCTTTCAACACCATCCAACCGATGATCCTGAAGGACAAGCTGCTGCGCGCAGGGGTGGACCAGCACCTGTCATCATGGATCCTGGACTACCTCACGAACCGGCCTCAGTTTGTGAGAACCCGGGACTGTGTGTCCGACACGATCATCAGTAGCACGGGGGCCCCCCAGGGAACGGTGCTGGCTCCCTTCCTGTTCACTCTTTATACTGCGGACTTCTCACACAACACAACACACTGCCATCTACAGAAGTTCTCTGATGACTCTGCGATCGTTGGCCTCATCTCCAATGGAGATGAAGCTGAGTACAGAGGGCTTATCCAGGACTTCGTGGACTGGTGCCATCGGAACTGCCTCCAGATCAACGCGAGGAAAACTAAGGAGCTGGTGGTGGACTGCCGCAGGCATGGGCAGCCCCTCACAGTACCAGTAAATATACAGGGAACAGACATCGAGATGGTGACATCCTATAAGTACCTGGGTATTCATCTGAACAATAAACTAGACTGGTCACACAATACTGATGCACTCTACAAGAAGGGACAGCGCAGGCTGTTCCTGCTGAGGAGACTCAGGTCTTTTGGTGTACAAGGGGCGCTGCTGAAGTCATTCTATGACATGGTGGTGGCATCAGCCATCACTTTTGGAGTGGTCTGCTGGGGCAGTGGCATTACTGCAGCCGATAGGAAGAGACTGAACAAACTGATTAAGAAAGCTAGCTCTGTCCTGGGGCAGCGCCTTGATCCGATGGAGGAGATAGGAGAGAGAAGGACGGTGGCTAAACTGTCATCTCTGCTGGAGTCCGAGTTCCACCCTATGCAGGACATACTGAATGCACTGAGGAGCTCATTTAGCAGCAGACTACATCATCCCAGGTGCACAACCGAGAGGTTTCGTAGGTCCTTCCTACCAACGGCTGTCAGACTGTACAACCTAAGCAGGGCTGCTCGCAGAGATAGCAAAAAGACGTAACAAACTAATAGTTTTTTGAATGCAAAAGATGCAATAGACTTACACAATGGTCCCCTCCGGCATACAACTAGGAACATACCGGTCGCTATGGAGGGTGAGAATATGTATGGGCACATAATCATACCATGTAGGATAACTAAGTAGACGGTTATGCTGTTTCATTCCATCTAGCAACAATGCTCTGCACTGTGTGTGTTTATATATTTACATATTTATTCCATCTAGCTACAATGCTCAGCACTGGGTGTGTTTATATATTTATATATCTACATATTATTCCATCTAGCTACATTGCTCCGCACTGTGTGTGTTTATATACTTGCATATTTATTCCACCTAGCTGCAATGCTCCGTACTGTGGGTGTTTATATATTTACATATTTATTCCATCTAGCTACAATGCTCTGCACTGTGTGTTCATATATTCATATATTTATTCCATCCAGCTACAATGCTCTGCACTGTGTGTCTGTGTGTGTGTGTATATATATATATTTTATAGTAATACGTACATATGTATATTAGCTGCTCTTGCTTGCTTGTTTTTTTCTTGCCTTCTGATTGTTGCTCTGAGTGTTGCTATCCCTGTGCTGTTGCAATCCTGGAATTTCCCCGTTGTGGGACTAATAAAGGCTTATCTTATCTTATCTTATCTTATACTGTCTTTTCCTGGTACTTTACCACTGCTAAGATAGTCGATGGCTTTGCTGAGCTCTTCCAGGCTGGGCATTTCATCTAGCTCCTCCATGACTAGCAAGCTGAGTAAGGCGTTGAGGGCAGCATCTGTCACAATGTTCTGGGTCGAGTAAAGCTCTAGGTAGTGTTCAACCCAATGCTGAAGTTGTTTGCTCTTGTCCGTGATGACTTTGCCTGACTTGGATTTGACGAGGCTGTTTTGATGCTGGTGTGATCGGTTGGTGTTTTGATGCCCTCGTACATCCCTTTGGTGTGACCACAGTTGGCAGCTAATTGTATATTGGCACACAGTTTCAGCCACTACTCATTGGCACAATGGCAGGCGATCTGCTGGGCCTTGTTGCTGCTCTCTGGGCGTCGTGTGTGCTCAATGGTAAATGGTGTTCACTTATATAGCACTTTTTCTTGTCATCTAGGATGACCAAAGCGCTTTACAGATCCTGCAATCTACCCATTCACACACACATTCACACACTGATGGCGGCAGAGCTGCAATACACACAGGCGCTAACTAGGCCACCAGGAGCAACTGGGGGTTCAGTGTCTTGCTCAAGGACACTTCGACAAGCGGACAGCAGACAGAGCGGGATCGAACCCATGACCCTCCGATCAGTAGTCGGTCACACTACGCATAGGACAAGGGCTCTGATTATAAGCTAGCAGTGCTTTCTGTTTGGCCTCTGTGACTGGTTGCATTTCATTCCAGTGTGCCTCGAACCAGTCTGCATTTCTGCATACTTTTTTCCCGTATGCAGTCACAGCGGAGTCGTATATGGCGTCACTGAGGTAGGACCGTTTTGCATCTGCATCTGCTTGGTTGTTGCTGTTTGAATAATCTTCAAGTTTTCATTGAAGGATGTCGCCAAATGTTTGGACCCTTTCAGTTTCAGAAGTGGTGCAGGTGTTAATGCGTGGTTGGCCCTTTGATTTTACATGGTAGATTTTCTTGGGAATCAGTCTGACTTTGCTGGCAACAAGTGAGTGGTTGGTATCACAGTCAGCGCTGTGATAGCTTCTCATGTGGAAGACGCTGCGGAGGTCGGCTCTTCTGGTGATGACGAGGTCTAGCTGGTGCCAGTGGTGGGACCGGGGGTATCTCCAGGACACTTTCTGCAGATCTTTACACTTGAAGTAGGTGCTAGTAATACACAGGCCGTGATGACAACAGATTTCCAACAACCTCTGTCTGTTCTCGTTCATCCTGCCAATGCCAAAGTGGCCGAGACAGGATGGCCAGGCCTGCCAGTCAGCTCCAACATGAGCGTTGAAGTCACCTAGCATGTATATGCCTTCTGAGCTGGGGATTTTAGATATTTCTTCTTTGAGAGCCTCATAAAATTGATCTCCTGATGCTGTCTTCATGCGGAGAGTGAGTATCCTCTCAGGACCTCCTGTGGGAGTTTCCGTGGAACTGATCAGTGAGTTCCTCATGGCAAATCCTACACCGTGCTGCCTGGGCTCGTTCTGAGACAGGCCCTGCCAATAGAAATTGTAGTCTGTTTAATTGTTGTTTGCCGGGGGAAGGCTGGGAGTTGGACTTTGGCTGTCAGAGGCTTTTTGAGTCACACACCATAGGAAGCATTTCAAGAGGTTGTGAGAGCCCAGCCTTTCAATCTGCTTCCCGGCTATAACAGCCTTACGAAACATGTCATGTAGGTCTCTTAAAATTCCATATTTCCATGTTGTGTCATATGCTTTTTCTAAATCAAAAAATACAGCAACTACATGTTCTTTTCTAATAAAACCATCATGTATATAGGCCTCTAATTTGACAAGGTTGTCTAAAGTGCTTTTACCATGTCTGAAGCCACACTGGTAATCAGTTAAAAGGCCTTCAGACTCAAGCACCCACACAAGGTGATTGTTTACCATTCTTTCCATGGTTTTACAGAGGCAACTTGTCAGAGCTGTTGGACGGTAGTGTCATATATGCGCCTCGCTGAGGTGCAGAGGGAAAGAGACGAGCCCACATGCTGGATGAAGTGTGTGTTTATTATAACAAAAAGACAAACAGTTCAAATAGTGTCCAACATAAAATGTCCAAAGATAAACAACCCTGCAGTGCTGCGGAGCGGGACCTGGCTCTGGAAAAACAACGCTGCACTGCAGGTGAAACAGTTCAGCTCTAATACAGCTTAGGTAACTGGGTAAAAGTCAGGGTTCAGGACCAAGCTGGGCCTCTGAAGAAGAAGAAATGTGAACTTGGATTAGGAAAGAGGAGACTTACATAGGGCGTCTCGGAGTGAGGCTGAGCTCTGGGGGATAACAGCATCAACATAGTCTGGACAGGATGATGACTAGGAGCTAAAGCTACCAGTTCAACTAGCCAGGTTGACTAACAGAGTGACAATAACCGAATGAACAGACCGAGAATAGATACAGAGAACACTGATGACCAGAATGGAGGCAGGTGAGTGAGCTGAGCTGCAGGTGCGCTGATTACCAGCTGCTCACTGCAGCGGCAGGCTGAGCAGCCAGTGGGGAGTGTCTGGAGAGAGAGAGGGGCAAAATAGGAACACAGACAAACCTAGACAAATAAGCAGACAAAAACAGAGATACAAAATACAACGATAAACTGTGTCTGAGGTCTGAAATGACATTGGACCTCAGACACATGACAGGTAGTTGTTGGTATCAGTATGATCTTTCCCGGGTTTTGGAACAGGTACTTACTGTACTTACTGCTTCTTTCCAGCTTTCAGGTATACTGCCCAATTTCCAGATGTTGTTGAAAACCATCAAGAGAATAGATAGTGCACTGGGGGTTAAGTGTTTTAAAAACTGATAATGAATTTTATCTGGCCCCACAGCAATGTCATAAGAGCTCCTTACTGAGAGCAAAAGTTCTTCCATAGTGAAATCTTGGTTGTATAGTCCTGAGTTATCTGAAGAAAAGTTTATTTTTTTTTGTTCTTCTTGTGCTTGTATGATTTGGAACTCAGGACGATAGTTTCCAATTAATGAATTCTTCTCAAACGATTTTGCTAGTTGCTTAGCTATTTCATATTTTGTTGTCAGCAGCTTGCCCTGATGATTAATATGCTGTATTTGAAGTCCATTCTCCTTACCCTTCATCTTTCTGATTAAATCCCAAATCTTTTTGGTAGATCTTTTTGGGGTGGCAGTGGCTCAGGAGGTTGAGCAGGTCGTCTAATAACCGGATGGTTGGCGGTTCGAATTCTCCCCCGATATCCTGCTGTTGTGTCCCTGGGCAAGACACTTCACCCGCATTGCCTCCAGTGTCCATAACACTGGGTATGAATGTGTATAAATGTATAAAAATGTTCGGTGGTGGCTGGAAAGGCCGTTGGCGCAGATTGGCTGCCACGTTTCCGTCAGCCTGCCCCAGGGCAGCTGTGGCTGCAGAGGTAGCTTGCCGCTACCATTGTCTGTCTGGAGTGAATGAATAATGTACCTATTTGTAAAGCGTCTTTGAGTATATATGATAAAGCGCTATATACAATCGATGCATTATTATTATTATTATTATTATAGATGTGTTGGATGTGAGATTTGATACAAATTCCCTCCAGCTCTGTCTCTTTGCTTCATTGATGATCCTGTGTGCTTTAGCTCGACAAATTTTAAATCTGGTCAGGTTTTCTGTTGTTGGATGTTTATTGAACACCCTCTCTGCTTTTTTCCTTGCCCTGATGGCCTTTTTGCAGTCATCATTGAACCATGGTTGGACCTACGGTGTGGTCTTATCTGCAATTGTAATTAAGGTTTGAGTGAAGCTCTGAACAGAGTGACAGTATGGTTGAGGTTTTTGGCTGAATTTCTCTTTGCACAGGGAAACAAAGGAGGACCAGTTTGCTTTTTTGAGTTGTCATCGCAGAGTTCTTGATTGATTGCACTTCTGTAGATGTCAATATTAGTGGAAAGTGGTCACTTTCACAAAGATCATCCAAGACCTGCCACGAGAATTCCAGCACTAGCTCAAGATCACAGATAGATAGGTCAATTGCAGTATAGGTTCCATGTCCTGGGTGGAGGTACAGTATGTGTGAGACCCATCATTCCAAAGACACAGATCATTTTTAGCAATAAAATCCCCCAGCATCTTGCCTTTTGCATTTGAGCAAATTCCTCCCCACAGAGGATTATGACCATTAAAATCACCCATAAGGATGTATGGGGATGGCAACTGATTATGAAGGTCATCAAGATTTTCCGGTGTCACAGTCATATCTTGTGGTATATAGACAGAGCATAAGGTTATTGCTTTGTGCAAAGTTAGATGAACTGACACTTCTTGGAAGTTGGAGATTAAAGCCAAGTGGCTGTGAATTATATCATTTCTTACTAAAATTGCTGAACCACCAGACGTACGATGCACATTTGGACTATATGTATTATACATTGTATAATGTTTCAGAGACATGGAGTTGGTTGATAGTAGGATAATTTCTTGAAGGCAAAAAGCAAGAGGATTAAAACTAGCAGCTAAACGCTGCATTTCAGAGAAACTGGCCTTAAAGCCATGACAGTTCCACTGGATAATGTGGCTACCCTCCATCAGATAGGAAATACAAAAGCATTCTCCTTATGCTTGCTTTTGGGGATGGGGCTGCGACTACGGCAAGTCATGACTTCAGACATTTCTGCATCTACTGGATTCCCATTCTTTTGCAATTTATTTTCTTGGCTTAATTTTGCCTGAGGAGAGTAGCTGGATGTTTTTTCTTTTCTTTTGATGATTGGTTTTGTTCTGCGGGCTTACTTAGATTTTGACTTAAGGGTTGGCTTATTGTAGTCAGGCTTTGAGTGCTCGTTTGACTTTTAACTGGGACTCCAGAATTTTTATTACTTAAAAATGAGGGCTTATCTTTAGTTAACCAGGTCAGATCTGTCTGGCACTCAGCAGGCTGCATCTTAGGTTTCACAACAGAGGAGAAAGTCTCCTGGACTTTGTACTTTGGGAACCCTTCTACCAGTTTACGTGCCTCAGGGTAGCTAATTTTCTTAGTTCATTTGACAGTTTGAATTTCTTTTTCCTTGATCCAACATGGACATTCCTTCGATGATGCTGCATGATTGCCTAAACAGTGACTACATTTGGGAGGTGCTGTGCAGGCCAACTCATGCCTTTCTTCTCCACATTTGCAGCAGACTGGTTTATTCTTACATCCTGTGGAGCCATGGCCAAACTTTTGGCAGTTAAAACATCTCAATAGGTCTGGAATAAAGGTATCAACAGTTACACTCGGGTATCCTATTTGGATTCTTTCTGGAAATTGATGCCAGTTGAATGTCAGAATATAAGTGCCAGTTTTTTTCTGTTTGACCATCTTTTTTTAATGGTTATTCTCTTCACACGTGTTACTTCTTGTTGCAGTTCTGAGGCTATTTCATCCTCTTCCGTATTGTGGAGTTCTCTAGTATGAATTACTCCTTTGCAGCTGTTTACAGAAGGGTGAGGAAAAGCCCTCAGTGGAACACCAGCCAGCACATCACAACGCAACAAATTTTCAGAATGGGATTTCTTTAAGCATTCAACCAAAATCTGGCAAGACCTCAGTTTTTGAACATCCTTAACTGACCCTGCAATACCTGAAATTCCTTTCTGTATAGCAAAAGGGAACAGCTTAGAAAGAGGCATATCTGATGACAGCAACTCTAAGACAATAAGCCTCGGCCAATTATCACTGTTTGAAAGAGCCATCCTGCTAATTCCTGGGTCATCCACATCAGCTTTCAACGTTCGTTTTTTAGGGGTTTGTTTAGTAGCCATATTTTATAGCATATGATTCATCATCCCTGCTCCTCACCCTTCTTGGAGCCCTACAAGGGGATGCACAGAGTTGTGGACTTCCTGCAGGTTATGCACCAGGGATACAGGGATGGTATACTCGAGCAATAAAACACAGAAGTGCAAATTACTCGATTGACCCTCTGCCATAGGCTTCTGGAATTAGGAGATGTTACACTGGCAAAAGACATTTCAGAGTAGACCTTGACAAGCCGATTGATTGGACCGGGCCCTTCCAACCTCTCGTCTAACTGAAGTAGGAGCCAAAACACTGTGTTGGACTTGTGAGAGCCACAGCAAGCCACATTCTTCAAGGAATCAGAATCAGAATCAGAATCAGAATCAGGTTTATTGCCATTGTTCATGTAGTACACAAACTAGGAATTTGTCTCGGTACAATGCTGCAACATTAAACACGATAAGATAAGAGAAATAAACTATACATGTAATAAAGTGTAGGATAAGATTAAGTGATACTGGTCAACAGTTAAAATATATATTAGCCAGCAGCAGATACTGTGGAGAACTATATAGTGCAGTCGGTAATGCAGGAAGAAAACAGTGAGGATTGACATGAGTCTGGTTGAGCTGCTGTACATGGTGCACGAGAGTCAACAAGTCACTTAGTGTTCAGCAGTCTAATGGCAGAGGGGAAGAAGCTGTTCATGTGACGGGAGGTTTTAGTCTGGATGGACCGAAGTCTTCTACCAGAGGGGAGGGGGGCAAACAGTACGTGACCAGGGTGTGAGGGATCGGCTATGATCCGGCCAGCACGCCTCCGGGTCCTGGAGATGTACAGATCCTGGAGAGATGGGAGCTTGCAGCCGATCACCTTCTCAGCAGTGCGCACGATGCGCTGCAGCCTTAGTCTGTCCCTGGCAGTGGCTCCTGCGTACCACACGGTTATGGAGGTGGTGAGGATGGACTCGATGATGGCTGTGTAGAACTGCACTAACATCTTGGTGGGTAGCTTGAGCTTCCTCAGCTGCCGCAGGAAGAACATCCTCTGCTGGGCTTTTTTGATGAGTGAGCTGATGGTCAGCTCCCATTTGAGGTCCCTTGTGATGGTAGTGCCTAGGAAGCGGAAGGAATCAGCAGTGGTGATGGGAGAGCCTGAGAGGGTGAGGGGGGGCAGAGGAGTAGTGACTTTCCTGAAGTCTACAATCATCTCCACTGTCTTCAGAGCGTTCAGCTGCAGGTTGTTATTGCTGCACCAGGACGCCAGCTGGGCCACCTCTCTCCTGTAGGCGGACTCGTCGCCGTTGGAGATGAGCCCGATGAGGGTGGTGTCGTCCGCAAACTTGATCAACTTGACAGACTGGTGGCTGGAGGTGCAGGAGTTGGTGTAAAGGGAGAAGAGTAGGGGGGAAAGTACACAGCCCTGGGGTGATCCGGTGCTGATGCTAGTATAGTCTGAGACAGTCTTTCCCAGCCGCACATGCTGCCTCCGGTCCGTCAGGAAGTCGATGATCCACCTGCAGAGGGAGTCAGGCACGTTGAGCAGGGACAGCTTGTCCCGGAGCAGAGCGGGGCGGATGGTGTTGAATGCGGAGCTGAAGTCCACAAACAGGATCCTGGCGTAGGTTCCCGGGGAGTCCAGGTGCTGCAGGATGGAGTGGAGGGCCAGGTTGACTGCATCGTCTACAGACCTGTTGGCTCGGTAGGCAAACTGCAGCGGGTCCAGGAGAGGGGTGGTGATGGACTTGAGGTGGGACAGGACCAGGCGCTCAAAGGACTTCATGACTACAGAGGTGAGCGAGGTGAGGACCAGGACCTCTTCCTCTACTGACACGGGTCGCAACTCACGGCAAACAAGTTGCCCCATTTGTCACCTCATATGATCAGCAAGGGGGTGCTAGGAACCACTTTAACCCTGGGTCCCCTTAGGGGTTTATAACACACAAAGTTGTTAGAGAGTTTTACCTTAACCCTGGTAAGGGAGGCTAACAGGTACTAGTCCTTGCCTAAGGGACACCTGGGAGTATCAGCAAGAGTTAAGAGGCACTCCATCATCCTCCAAATCCAACAGACCCCTCGCCCGGATGCAGTTGAACATCATACCCAGAACGCTAATTAGACACAGGTGTGGATCCATGAGTAACTGAATGAATAGCAGCTGTGCAGCTCCGAACAGTTTGACAGCCGGAAGCTGCACAGCACTGTCAAAATAAAACACCACCGGAAACTGTAAAGATACAAACACAACAGAACCCAAAATGTACATAATACTACAGATGGAAAATGACAAAAATAAAAACAGGAACCAAATACAACAGACATGAAAACAAGAAGCAAGCGGACAGAAAAGCACTGAACTAGACCAGAAACTGGGCACGCCCCCCCCCCCCCCCGGTGCCCCAGGATCATGACACCAGAGGCTTGCAGTTGTGCATTAACCCTTAGATGCATAAGTGGGGTCAAAAATGACCCCAGCGGTTGTTTTTTTGCAATATCTTTGTAATTTTAAATTTTTTATCATTTAATCTTCCATGTATTCCTCAAATAGGTTGTCTTTGACATGAGGCCATTTGGATTTGTATCTAATTGTTATATTTTTTAAGTAATTGCATTTTTTGTATCAGTACCACACTTTTCCATATGTGGGGTCAAAAATGACCCCAATCATTTTCTATGGAATTTCAAAAGTTAACCCTAGGAACCTTTGATTTTTATCAACTGTGACTGTCAGATATACACTGCCGTTCAAAAGTTTGGGGTCACCCAGACAATTATTTTGTGTTTTCCATGAAAAGTCACACTTATTTACCACCATGAGTTGTAAAATGAATAGAAAATATAGTCAAGACATTGACAAGGTTAGAAATAATGATTTGTATTTGAAATAATATTTTTTTCCAGATACTCAACCTGCTCAAAGGAAGGTCAGTTTTATAGCTTCTCTAACCAGCTAAACTGTTTTCAGCTGTGCTAACATGATTGCACAAGGGTTTTCTAATCATCCATTAGCCTTCTGACGCAATGAGCAAACACATTGTACCATTAGAACACTGAAGTGATAGTTGCTGGAAATGGGCCTCTATACACCTATGTAGATATTGTACCAACAACCAGACATTTGCAGCTAGAATAGTCATTTACCACATTAGCAATGTATATTAGATATTAGAGTGTATTTCTGATTAGTTTAAAGTTATCTTCATTGAAAAAAACAGTGCTTTTCTTTCAAAAATAAGGAAATTTCTAAGTGACCCCAAACTTTTGAACGGTAGTGTACATTTACTGTCGATCCACACATCTAATGCCAACAGTCTCACCACTAGTGATGGCGAGATGAAGCTTCATGAAGCAAATCTCTTTCTTGCTGGTTCCATCGCAAAAAAAAGAAAAAAAAAGAAGCTGGAATAGATTGCAAATAAAGTCCCAAGTCCACAAAATGTGAGGGGACATTGTGCTTCACTGTCCCCTTCGAATGTCACCATGTTCATCAGCAACACAAGCCTTGATACGTGCTTCACAAAAATCTTCCCAGGTTACTCGACACACGCTTCGAAGACTCGGCACGGAAGGACGCATCTACTCATGACCCTGAAGGTTATTTTTACACAGCAACATACAGTACATGTAAGTATTATCATTTTTATACTTCATAATATATGTGCTGTTATAAATTATGAACTTATTTTCCACATCCATGAATTTTGTGTGATAGTGTTATGTTATCATCATCAAATTACTACTTTGTAGTTAGCTACAGTAGCTAACTAAGCTAACACTAGTTAGCTGTGTGTGTCAGGTCACGTTTATAGGACATCATAAGACGGCCTATGAACTCAGGCATCATAGGACTCGCGATGCCGTCATAAAGATATGATGTCTATATGACGGCACATAGACAAATGTGTCTTTATGATGTCATATAGACCATCACTCATGATGCCTAGACTAATGTGTCTTTATGATGTCATATGGCTCAAAATTGGCAAGGTGAATAAGTCACAGGGCCAGTCTTTACAGCGCATTCGTGTTTTCTGCACAACAGATTTCTGCAGCCATGGCCGATTCTTTGTTGCCGTGAGCAGAGATGCCAGATCAAGTAGTCTTCGTATTGTTGCTCAAGATGAAGAAACTAAGCAAAAGCGTCGCTTTCTCAGCAATGCCGTTTTTAAAGAGGTGCTGACACAGTAAAAATATATAACCTTGAAGAATGCCAGTCTACACTATAAATGTGTAAAATGCCAAGCAAAGTGCTGATTTTCTCCGGGTGCTCAGGTTTCTCGGTTTCTATGGGCATGCACGGGCCTTCCTGAACAGGGTCGAAAGCCACTTTTTGCTCAGATCTATATTTATGATCCTGCCCATGAACTGGAATTACGACACACCTATACAGTGTTGTATTTTTGGATGTTTTGGATGTTTACCTTTTTACATTTTACATAACCAATATCAACAAGCAGAAATGGTTGCAGTGGTCCCAGAAATACACTGACAATTTTATCATTAAAAAAAAATTCAAAAAGTCGTCAGCACTAAGGGTTGGAGGAATGTAGGGGTCTATGGCATTGTGGCTCTTGCTTAACTGAGCTACAGTGTTAAAGAGAAATCTATGGTTGTTTTATTTTCTTCTATCAAGGATGAATAGCACTGTCGCCTAGCATTACGGATAGTTTCTTATATGTGATAAGGCTGGCATTCCAGGCTGAACATGATTCTTCTGTCTTTGCATGCCAAAGCCTTTCACAGGATCTGACTTTCTGTCTTAACTCACGAGTGTGGGAGTTGTGTCATGGAGCTAATCTCCTGTTTTTAATAGTTTTCTTTTTAAGAGGGGTTATGGAGTCAAGTGTTGTCCTCAGTGAGGCTGCAGTACTGTCAACTAAGAGGTCTAATTGTGATGGATTCAAGCAATCGGTGCTGTCCTCTGCTATATTGAGACATGGTAATAGAGTAAGTGTTGAAGAGATTAATTCTTTAAAGTGAGCAACAGCTCAATCAGGTAAGAATCTCGTAACTATATCTGCTTGATGCTGTAGAATCAGATAACACAAATTTGAAAGTTATCAAATAATCAGTCAGTCAGTGTAGGATTTTGAGGAATGACAAGCAGCTCATCAATTTCTACATCATAGGCCAAGACCAGGTCAAGGGTGTGATTATGATGATGAGTTGGTTTACTGACACACTGAGAAAAACCAGTTGAATTTAAAAGGGAGAGAAATACTACACTAAGACTATCATTATCAACATCTATAAAAAAAACTCTCGGCGCCACACCAGTAGGCTGCCTTTTGCAACAGCGGCTCGATTCCGAGTTTTTTTCCCTTCCTCTCTCTTCTGATCACTTTTTTTTTTCCACCCCACTTATATCACGGACACACAGATCGTCCCAAATGTCTCCTGAGCCGGTGGACGGAGCCACTGTTTATAGCAGGATACGATACAACAGGGAAGAGCTGCTAGCATTTAACCGCCACCCGGTCCCACTGGAAAAACTCGACATACCGAGAGAATTGAGGCGAAAGCGTCGCGGCTGCCGGGCTGGAGTAAGGCGGAGGACAAAAAATATAAGGTACAGACCCTCCCTTCCATCTGTTGTCATGGGAAATGTACGGTCGATACTGGGAAAGTTAGATGAGCTAGCGGCTATCTCCCGTTATGATAGCACTTACCGGGAGTGCTCTCTCCTTTTGTTTACTGAGACGTGGCTAACTGAACTAGCAGCAGATGCTAACATTGAGCTGGAGGGTTTTCACATGATACGAGCTGACCGAACACCAGAGAGTGGCAAAGCAAGGGGCGGTGGAGTGATAATGTATGTTAACAACAACTGGTGCAGACCGGGACATATCACTGTTAAACAACGACACTGCAGCAAAGACATTGAGTTGCTAGCTGTTAGCATGAGGCCTACATATCTCCCGAGAGAACACTCACACGTGATCTGCATTGTTGTTTATGCAAATCCGACGGCGAACGCTGGGATAGCGCGTGACGTCATCCATTCAGTAACCAGCAGGCTGCAGACAGAACACCCAGATGCTCTTCTCCTCATCTCAGGCGATTTCAACCACGTTTCACTGTCTCCCATTCTGCCCACTTTCACCCAGTATGTCACATGCCACACTAGAGACAATAAAACACTGGATTTATTCTACGCAAACACTAAGGAGGCGTACACCTCATCACAACTCCCCCCACTTGGGAGATCGGATCACAACTTGGTTCATCTCCGGCCGGTGTACAAACCCCTAGTGCACAGACAACCTCCGGCCATGCACACTGTGGAGTTATGGTCTGAGGAGACAATGGACACTCTAAAGGACTGTTTTGAAGCCACTGCCTGGAAGCAGCTCTGCGATCCACATGGTGAGGACATCGATGGCCTCATTCACATCTTCACGGGCTACCTCAGCTTCTGTGTGGACAAATCCGTTCCCACCAAGACCATACGGCGTCACTCAAACAACAAACCCTGGATCAATCCTGAGATAAAAACACTTCTGAGAGAGAAGAAGAGGATCTTCAGGTCGGGGAACAGGGAGATGCTGAAGTCCGTACAGAGGGAGCTGAGGAGAAAGATCAGAGAAGGCAAGGACAGCTTCAGGAAGAAGATGGAGGACAAGCTGCAACAGAGCGACATCAGCGGGGTCTGGAGAAACCTCAAAACCATCTCGGGGCTCCAGAATACCTCCCCCCAGGCTACGGGGGGCAGGGAGTGGGCGAACAACCTGAATCTGTTTTTCAATAGATTTGACCAACCGCCCTCCCCCCTGTCTGCACAACAACCACTGCTGCCTCTAAGAAATCAAGTCCTGCTGCCCACTCCCCACTCCACCGACACCCCCCCCACTCCCAACACACAGCCCCCCATCCTGACCCTGACCAAGACCCAGGTGAGGACGGAGCTGAGGAAGATCAAGGCGAGGAAGGCGTCGGGACCGGATGGCATCAGCGCAAAGCTCCTCAAGTCCTGTGCAGACCAGCTGTGTGGGATTGTGACGTATATCTTCAACATGAGCCTGAAACTGGGGAGGGTACCACAGCTGTGGAAAACATCTTGTGTGGTACCTGTACCAAAAACTTCCCACCCCAAAGACCTGAACAGCTACAGACCGGTGGCCTTGACGTCCCACTTGATGAAGACCCTGGAGAGACTGCTCCTTGCTCATCTCCGCCCCCTGGTGGAACCAGCGATGGATCCACTCCAGTTCGCCTACCAGCATGGCATTGGGGTGGAGGATGCGGTGATCTTCCTCCTTCACCGTTCTCTGTCCCACCTGGAGAAGCCCGGGAATATGGTGAGGATCATGTTCTTTGACTTCTCCAGTGCTTTCAACACCATCCAACCGATGATCCTGAAGGACAAGCTGCTGCGCGCAGGGGTGGACCAGCACCTGTCATCATGGATCCTGGACTACCTCACGAACCGGCCTCAGTTTGTGAGAACCCGGGACTGTGTTTCCGACACGATCATCAGTAGCACGGGGGCCCCCCAGGGAACGGTGCTGGCTCCCTTCCTGTTCACTCTTTATACTGCGGACTTCTCACACAACACAACACATTGCCATCTACAGAAGTTCTCTGATGACTCTGCGATCGTTGGTCTCATCTCCAACGGAGATGAAGCTGAGTACAGAGGGCTTATCCAGGACTTTGTGGACTGGTGCCATCGGAACTGCCTCCAGATCAACGCAAGGAAAACTAAGGAGCTGGTGGTGGACTGCCGCAGGCATGGGCAGCCCCTCACAGCACCAGTAAATATACAGGGAACAGACATCGAGATGGTGACATCCTATAAGTACCTGGGTATTCATCTGAACAATAAACTAGACTGGTCACACAATACTGACGCACTCTACAAGAAGGGACAGCGCAGGCTGTTCCTGCTGAGGAGACTCAGGTCTTTTGGTGTACAAGGGGCGCTGCTGAAGTCATTCTATGACATGGTGGTGGCATCAGCCATCACTTTTGGAGTGGTCTGCTGGGGCAGTGGCATTACTGCAGCCGATAGGAAGAGACTGAACAAACTGATTAAGAAAGCTAGCTCTGTCCTGGGGCAGCGCCTTGATCCGATGGAGGAGATAGGAGAGAGAAGGACGGTGGCTAAACTGTCATCTCTGCTGGAGTCCGAGTTCCACCCTATGCAGGACATACTGGATGCACTGAGGAGCTCATTTAGCAGCAGACTACATCGTCCCAGGTGCACAACCGAGAGGTTTCGTAGGTCCTTCCTACCAACGGCTGTCAGACTGTACAACCTAAGCAGGGCTGCTCGCAGAGATAGCAAAAAGACGTAACAAACTAATAGTTTTTTTTGAATGCAAAAGATGGAATAGACTTACACAATGGTCCTCTCCGGCATACAACTAGGAACATACCGGTCGCTATGGAGGGTGAGAATATGTATGGGCACATAATCATACCATGTAGGATAACTAAGTAGACGGTTATGCTGTTTCATCCCACCTAGCAACAATGCTCTGCACTGTGTGTGTTTATATATTTACATATTTATTCCATCTAGCTACAATGCTCAGCACTGGGTGTGTTTATATTTATATATCTATATATTTATTCCATCTAGCTACAATGCTCCGCACTGTGTTTTTATATATCTACATATTATTCCATCTAGCTACATTGCTCCGCACTGTGTGTGTTTATATACTTGCATATTTATTCCACCTAGCTGCAATGCTCCGTACTGTGGGTGTTTATATATTTACATATTTATTCCACCTAGCTGCAATGCTCCGTACTGTGGGTGTTTATATATTTATATATTTATTCCATCCAGCTACAATGCTCTGCACTGTGTGTCTGTGTGTGTGTGTGTATATATATATTTTATAGTAATATGTACATATGTATATTAGCTGCTCTTGCTTGCTTGTTTTTTTTTTTTTTTTTTTTTTTTTTTTTCTTGCCTTCTGATTGTTGCTCTGAGTGTTGCTATCCCTGTGCTGTTGCAATCCTGGAATTTCCCCGTTGTGGGACTAATAAAGGCTTATCTTATCTTATCTTATCTTATCTATATGAACATTAAAATCACCAGCTATAATAATCTTGTTTGAACTAAGAGCTAAGGTTGTTAAGAACTCAGAGAATTCAGACATAAATTCAGCAAAAGAAGCACTGGGGGGGCGATATACTGTGGTAAATAAAACAGGCTGTTCTGACCTCCAGGATGGGTGTGCTAAGCAAAAAATTAAGCATTCAAAAGAGTTATAATTTGAGTTTAGCTTAGGCTGAGAGTTCACTGGTAATGTGGATTTATATATTATCCCAACACCACCACCTCGGCCAGTGTTTCTAGGAATATGAATATTACCATAGCTGGTGGGGGGGGGGGACTTATTGATACTAACAAAGTCATCGGGGCATAGCCATGTTTCTGTGAGACAGAGTATATTTATATTGTGATCCGTAATCATATCATTAATTAAGGTTGCTTTATCAGAAAGGGATCAGAAAGCAGTCCGCTTTTAATTATTTTATTTTTCTGTGGTAAATTAATAGTTTTAATCTTTATCGAGTTATGTTGTGTTTGTTTTGGGTTATAATGTTTTGGGTATTGGGGGACAGACACAATCTCTATGGGGTTGTGAATGAAAGACTTACCTAAACAGAGAGAATTATTTGGATTAATAGGAATAATATGAAAGTGGAAAGAAAAAAGCTGGTTGGCAGACCCAGGCATCTTTGGGGTGAGGTGACACACCAGCTTTCAGTCTCCGCACTAAAAAATGCTGAATGGAATAAAACTGTTATGTTCCGAGCGCCGACCTTGTCTGCGCTCGGGTCATACATCATCTCCTTCAGGCTTGACAGCAGTGTTTACCTTCTGGCTCCCCGGGCTCTTATTATGACAGCGCTCAGAGGAGCTTCCTGCTGTCAAAGCCGAACAGCTGTGCTGCATTTGTGGCTCATCAGTGGACCGGCTTTTAAGTGGACGCTGACTGCAGCCCAATACAGCAGTCTTGTCAAACATTCCCTCATCAGACGTCGAGTGAGCGTCCCTCATTTCAGACGTCCTTATTGGTTTCCACGTCTACGATCTTCCCTCGTATCGTAAGTGAGCTTGATCAGCCTTACAGTCTCTGTTTCCTGTGTAGTGTGTTTTAGCCCATCGAGGCTCGTCACTTTGTTACTTTGTGTCATCCCTTGCCCTTAATAAACATCATTGCAAACTCATCGGTGACTTGTGGCGTCTTATGGTGGCTCGCGAGGGCCACCTGTGACAGTAGACTGCTGCCAGGACGCCTAAACGGAGGCGCCACACCGAGACGCCGTTCCCGGTGGGTTTGCTTTTGGACTTTGCTCTTTCCTGTCTGGGTACTGCGTGCTGTAGACATGCCGTTGTGGAGGGGCCGCGCTCGGAGTCAGAGCTACGAGCTGGTGGACGCCCTGGAATACGTTGATGAAACGCTCATCTCCGCCTCCCTCCTCAACTATCACAGCGACGTGCGCTGGTACCTGGACTGTGCTGAGGACGTCCTGAATCATCTCCCCCGCTACGCCGACCACCCCGAAGTCAGCGTGAGGAGGAATGACATCACGGCACAGTGCGAGATACTCCGCATGATGGAGGAGGACTACGGGGGTAAGCAGAGGAGGAGGCATCCCCGCTCCCCGCTTTGGGATCCCGTTCCTGTCCTCGATCCAGTTCTGGAGTTCGCACCATCCGGGGGCCGTCGAAGACGTCAGCGCCACGGTCATATTCATCCTCAGCAAGAACCCCGTCTGGATTCCGTTCCTGGCCGCCAGAGAAACTCAATCCCACAGTCAGCTGTTTCCTTGGCATCTCGCCAGGAGGGAATCCCCGCAGCCTCTTCCCCCGGGTCATCTTCTCCTGCTGTCCCGTCAGCGCTCTGTGCCCAGTTCATCTTGGCTATCGCCCCCTCCTCCTCAACACCTTCCCCGGCTGCTGTGAGTGCCCTGAGTCCTGTTCCGGCGAGCCCTGTCCCAGATCCATCACAAGTGGCTCCCCCTCGTCCTCCCAGGGGGCCCTCGGTCACCGTCCGGCGGGGAAAGGGCGGAGCAACGTCCGCTACAGCAGGCACCATCCTTCTTCCGGGGGACAGACAAGTACAAGTTCACTCATCTCCTCTTAACTGTGATTTGCCTTGTCTGACTCCTGGGAGTGGAACTTGGGGTTCGCAGTCCCCCGAGCTCCCACCACCTGCTGTAGCCTCTATTATTAAACCCGCTTCCTCTGTGTCTCCCTCCGCAGCAGAAGTCAAGGTCGGTGAGGGAGCAGCAGATCCCCTGCCACCGGACACTGGACGGGCTCATCATCATCATCATCCTCACCCTCAAGACCTTCATCCCAGCTCATCTCCATCGGGGGCCGTTGGGGTTCCTAATACTCCACCTGGCTCTCCCTCATCTTACCCCTCTCCAGGGAGGCTGCCTTCAACTTCTCCCCTTCGGTCCTGGTGGCTGTGTGATGCGGGTCGGCCGCCTGATGAGCTGTTTCGCTGGTTCGGCATTCTGGGTCGGCCACCCGACAAACTTTCCCGCCCTTTCGGCGATCTGGCCCGGCCGCCAGAGGAACTGTGTTTGCGGGCATGGGACTGGGGTAGGCCTCCCGAACTGTCCTTTTCCCCCCTGCCTGCGATGTGGTTGCTAGATGCAGGGCGGCCCCCCGAACTATCGGCCTTCATGCCACAGTGCTAGGACTGCCGTCATCCCGGGTTTTCATTTTCATTGTTTTTGTAACCTTTTGGGATGTGCGGGTGGTCTTGTATTGGCTATTGTGCGTCTCACCCCTTCCTAGCGGGTGTTTTTTTTCATTTTCCCTCTGTTAAATGTCCATTCATTGCCTGTAGCAGTTGGTGTGTTTTTGCCTTCGGGGATATGGTATTTTCTGTTGTCGTGCCCTGTAATTATTTTATTTCTCAGTCTGCCTTGTTCTTGGTTTGTGTATTTGTGAATATCCTGTTCGCTATTATTTTGCCCTGTGATCACCTCCTTTACGCTCTACCTTGGTTGTAATTTGTGCATGAGTGTCGTTTTTTTTTTCTCTGACTGTCTGTGTGCTCCTATTATTATCATCATGGGTTTTTTTGGTCTATGGTGGTCCTCTCCCCCCTGGCCTGTTCCCCCATCCGCCCACCCGGGGGGGGGGCCTTGGGTGTCTCTGGGCGTGCTGAGCCCGCCCTCGGGGGGGGAGGTACTGTTATGATCCAAGCGCCGATCTTGTCCGCGCTCGGGTCATACATCATCTCCTTCAGGCTTGACAGCAGTGTTTACCTTCTGGCTCCCCGGGCTCTTATTGTGACAGTGCTCGGAGGAGCTTCCTGCTGTCAAAGCCGAACAGCTGTGCTGCATTTGTGGCTCATCAGTGGACCGGCTTTTAAGTGGACGCTGAATGCAGCCCAATGCAGCAGTCTCGTCAAACATTCCCTCATCGGATGTCGAGCGAGTGTCCCTCGTCTCAGACATCCTTATTGGTTTCCACGTCTACAATCTTCCCTCGTCCTTGTATCGTAAGTGAGCTTGATCAGCCTTACAGTCTCTGTTTCCTGTGTAGTGTGTTTTAGCCCATCGAGGCTCGTTACTTTGTTACTTTGTGTCATTCCTTGCCCTTAATAAACATCATTGCAAACTCATCGGTGACTTGTGGCGTCTTATGGTGGCTCGCGAGGGCCACCCATGACAAAAACAGATTGTCCCTTAAAACACGTGCACCAAATCTATTTGGATGAATACTGTTAGGATAATTTTCAGCATAATTAATCCGCGTCAAAAACCAGGCAGAATATTTAAATGTTAATAAATTCATTCCCCATGGCCAATGAGGGAGAAGCGATACATGCAGTAGCCCCAAGTTCACATGCACACACACTTCTGAATTCAGTCACCCATTGTTCAGAGTTTTATAGTCCTCAGTGTTGATGGGAAGCGGAAGAGTACATCCTTGACAGTCTAGCTCAGTACATCTGGAGAGCAACAGATAGTCTAATCTCCCTGGAACTAGGGAGTCACACATTTTCATTCACACAAGAAACTAACAGGATGAACCCAAAAACAAAGATAGACAGTATGTCACCTGTATCATCATTATTTTCTGCTGACCCAGTCTCACACACACACACTGACTCGGGGGCATACTGAAGACCACGTGAACAATATAAAATCACAAATATATATCAGACATGGAAATATAAAGGACATGGAATAATATAAGAATAATATTGAATTTTTCTATCAGAGACCATCTGGCCTCATGAATGATGGGCGGTTCCAAAACAGGTTGAAATTGTCCATAAAACCAATGTTAAAAGTAGGACATGTTGAACACAACCAGGTATTAAGGCTAAGTGGTCTGCTGAAATAATTGCAACCTCTTCTAAAAGGAGCAAGTGGTCCAGAAATAAACACACGTCTGCCACAGTTCTGAAGAGTGGACAGAAGGCTCCTGAAGTCTCTTTAAGATTTCAGATGCTTCATCTAGGATGTTGTTGCATCCGGCATGCACAGTAACAGTTTTAGCATGGGGGTATTCATTTAATAGATCAGGGGTAAGAACCTCAATGTCCGACACTTAAGCCCGAGGGAAAAAAAATTGTAACACAGTACCTGTTTCTGACATTATTTAATCATACTGTGTATGGGGGAGGATGGCATTCAGATCATTCAGATCTGGCAGACCCAACCTATAATGAGGGTGTGTTGGCAATGTCTGGCTGAAGCCTCTGTCTGAGAGGTCTTCAACTCCCACTTCTGTAAGAACTTCCACCACATCCCGAAGGAAACTGGAGACATGGAAACTGAATCGGCCATGTTCTCCACCTCCATTGCTGAAGCAGTTGCTCAGAACTGTGGCTGCAAGGTCGCTGGTGCATTTCATGGTGGCAACCACTGAACCAAGTGGTGGACGCCAGAGGAGAAGAGGGCCATCAAGCTGAAGTAGGAATCCTACCAAGCTTAGTTGGCTTGTGGGACTCCTGAAGCAGCTGAGTTGTACCATCAGGCCAAGCAGAGTGCAGCTCGAGCAGTTGCTGAGGCTAAAATTCGGTGAGGCCATGGAGCAAGACTTCCAGTTGGCCTCGAAAAGATTCTGGCAAACTGTCCGGCACCTCAGAAGGGGGAAGCAGCTCCCTGTCCACACCATAGTGCAGATGGAGAGCTGCTGACTTCGACTGGGGATATTGTCAGATGGTGGAAGGAATACTTTGGGGATCTCCTCAATCCCACTGACACGTCTTCCATAGCAGAAGCAGAGCCTGAGGATGAGGAAGATGCCTTGCCTATCACAGGGACTGAGGTCGCTGAAGTGATTAAAAGACTCTTTGGTGGCAGGGTTTGGGGGTGCATGAGATTTGCTCTGAGTACCTCAAGGCTCTGGATGGTCTCAGTTGACAACAAACTGATGTCATTTTGTTCTTGCAGCCCTGGTTTGGGAGTTCTTGCAGCTTGTTCTTGACACATCATCATGGCAGAACTTTTTTCTTGCGTGGTATCCAAGAACTATTGTGTGACTGGTCAGAAATTTGAATTTCCCAGGAGTTCTGCACTTGAGTTTCTTGTGAGGTATGAAATGTCCTGGTCAGAAAGAACTTTGTTCTTCTTCTTGCCACCTCAAGAAAAAGAAAAAAAAATTCAATGTTCTTGTGGCTTATATATAGGCCTTAACTCTCACTGGTTTAGAACTGTTCCATCCTTAAATATTTATAAAAAGAATTTAAAAATAATTTTTATGGGAGAAGAATGACCCTGCCTTTGTTATAGTGTTTGTTATAGTTTCTTTTGTTTTTTTATTTGTTTGTTTTATTTTTGTAAATTTTGTTCTTTATCATTGCTGTGTGTAAAGAAATAAAATAATAATAATAATAATGCAGTCAGAATGTAGCCATTCAATCAGCAATTCTTAACATTTTCCACACATTTGATAATAAGTCAGATAAAATTATTTCATTTGAAATGCTTGTTTTTAAAGTCCCCCTCTGTCCAGTTCATGCAGAAGTGATGCATCCAATCATTCATTTGCTTAGTGGTCTGCTTAGAAAGTGCTACACACAGTGTAGTGTAAAATCAATTTTTTCCACATTTAACAAAGCTAATCACCTTTGCAAATCCAAAGAACTCTTGTTTATGCAATGTAACAACAGAAAAAAGGGGGAAGTAATGCTCTTCCTGTGTACTTGGCCATGACTTGTTTTTGCTTTGCTGCAAAGCACGGGTCATTGAAGGCATAAAAATCTCACACTTCACAGAAATGCAGCAAGGGTAAGCGAGGTTCCATCACTCCAACATTGATTCCTTCTGATGCGTGGACTCCTGGTGTGGATGATGTCGCAGGCCTGTTCGTTTCTTTGCAGTTGTCACTTTCACCTGATGTGCATGGATAGCAGTGAGTGTGAAGTATTTTTTTTTTTAGTTGCGCCTGATAGGAGAAAAAAAAGAGGTGCCTTTCCACTTAAGGCTTTAAAATTCAAGAGGCATTTCTCGTCAAAATAGCTGTTTTTTTAAATAATGAATGAAAGACCGAAGAAGAGCTTATCCACTGATATGCAAAAATCTTGTACGAAATAAAAAATACACAAACTACAAATGAAACTGAAATGATTATGCATTCAGCGTCTTGCGTGTCTCCCCATTTTCAAAAAGCAAAGTGTGGTAAACAGCAGTTTTCATTCCTCTAAGAGTGCTCGCAAACCTCGGGGGACTTCAGTGAACATGTCGAAAGTCAAAAAGATGAATGGATAATTGCCCATAAATTAACCAGAGTGACAGCACTCACTCTTTCTAAGTGCAATACCTGTGAGTCAAAATATCAGATTGAAAAAATGTTAACACCGGCAAACACAGCAGAGAGAGGCTGCACTTCTGTACTAATGCTTACTTGAAAGTGTGCAAATGCTGTGAAGCTGCTTGCCGATGGCTCTGAGTACTGAGACACAGTGTTGAAATACTGCTGGACCAGACAGCAATGAACGGCCCGTTGTAGCCAGGGTCCACCACTGTAAACCATTGCTGGGTATCTGTCAGCCGGGTGTCCAATCAATCATGGGAAGGTGTTAATGCACTGGCAAGAGAGATTGATGGATTTCTATTTTGAAGCATCAATGTTGCCAATAGGGAATCCCACACATTTTATTTTCAAAAGTTTATGATATAACAGGAGCTTTATTCAGGTGTGGCACATAACCAAAGATGGATTTCTACAAAGGATGGGATTTTGGTGTTTTATTGCCCATCTACTCATGTCATACCTTGAGGGTGGGGTGGGGGGGGGGGTGAGGTGCATTAACTCAAATACATGTGTTCAATTAACTTTTACAAAATTGTACATTACCAAGTAGTTTTATTGTAGGGCAGGGGTCCCCAACTCCTGGTCCACGGACTGGTACCGGTCCGGGGATCATTTGGTACCAGGCTGCAAAGAAAGAATAACTGTGGTTAAAATTATAGTTATTTTCTTTTCATTAGTCTTTTGGGTATATTATTTTGAAAAACGACCACTTCCGTCCTTGCCTGTCTAGCTGTCGTGACTACGGCACTTGACTCAGTGGTGTGTTTCTTTTAAACATCAGCGATAC
Source organism: Pholidichthys leucotaenia (assembly GCA_020510985.1). NCBI lineage: Eukaryota > Metazoa > Chordata > Actinopteri > Cichliformes > Pholidichthyidae > Pholidichthys > Pholidichthys leucotaenia. The sequence continues at coordinate 274,318,501 of CM035840.1, read as the reverse complement.
AAGCTAACCCTTGAAAAAATGAGCCAAAACAAAGTTCAATGAAGAGCTTTTTTGGAAAGGGGGAATGAGCAAATGATGGGACAGCAGAAGGGTCACAGACTCCCAGCAAAAAGAAAGGTGCATTTAAAAGGAAATACCGGACTTCCGGTTATGGCTGCCACGTAGGACGGACGTGTCTCGCTCTGCTCTGCTCCTGGAGAAAAAAAATCGGCAAATAACTCTCTCATTTGGGACAGAACGTATCTCAGCATTTGGGCGAGGATATGTCGGCGAAGCCTAAGGCTGGAAAACCAGGAAAAGGAAAAAGCGAGCTGCCGAAACAGTCCAAATTAACGGACTTTCAGGTCTGTGACGCAGCAAACAAAACTCCATATATGGCGGAGGAGGCTGGCAATGGTGCGATGTCTGCGCGGGGAGGCGCAGATGCGCTGATGGCTGCCATGAGTTCAATGAGAGCGGACTTTTCCTCTAGATTTGATGGGATTATGACAGCGTTGGAAGGAATAAGAAAGGAATTGGGTGACTGTGTAGAACGAACGGCGCAGATGGAGCTCCGTCTCGCTAGTGCTGAAGATGACGTCACCCGTCTTCAATTAAAGGTGCGCACTTTGGAAAAAAAAAATAAATCTCTGGAAGATAATATTTTGGATTTGGAATCTCGGTCGAGACAGAATAATTTGAGGCTGGTGGGTCTTCCAGAGGAATCAGAAGGTCGGGACGTATGTTCCTTTCTGGAAAAGTGGATTCCGGAGGTGCTGGGCAGCGAGGAGTTGCAATCAGCAGTGGTTCTGGAAAAAGCACATCGTATTGGCCCACGGAGAGATAAGGGACCGCCGAGGACCTTAATTATGAAGTTTCTTAGCAACAGAGACAGGATGAAGATCTTCAACGCTGCACGTGCTAAAGGAGAGATTAAACACCAGGACCAGCAGGTGCGGTTCTACCCAGATTTGGCCACAGGAATCCAGCAATTGAGGAAGCAGTTTGATCCCGTACGTAAGGAGCTGCGCAACCTTGGGATTCGTCATGGTGTAATCTATCCTGCGAGACTGCTGACCACGTATGAGGGCAGAACCCACATCTTCAAGACCCCAGAGGAGGCGCAGGAGTTCATCAAGAAGATCAAAGAAGAAGAAGAGACTGGTGGGAGCTAAGCATGAACAAAATATAAGGTAGAATAATTAAGCATTTGCACAGGCATCTGACTGACTTGAAGTAAATAGTAAGTTTACAAAATATAGATTGTATTATATATTAAAAAAACAAAACAAAAACAAAACAAACAAAAAAAAAACTATGATGTACAAAGTTGTTAAAAATTTTGGAGTTAAGTTGGAAAACTACAGAGGAGAGTTAATGTTACGTCATTAAAAGCAGTAGAGTTAGGGTGATTGGGAGGATGAAGAAGGAGTGGCTTAGGCTGTTCCCCGTGGGTGTGGAACGGTCGATGGCTATATCGGGAGACAGAATTTTTCTTTTGATTTTGGGGGGTTTGCCACAAGTGTGGGAAGGGAAAATTTGTTTGTGTGTAGTTTGTAGGATGAATGTTCAACCACTCATGTTTTTGCTTCTCTGTATGAGCATGTTTACACTGCAAGGTAATCCCAAACTCTCTATTGATCATGGACCAAAGTGTTAATCTTAATTTAACTTCATGGAATTGCAGAGGTCTACAAAATTTAAAAAAACTTAAACAAGTTATGAATAAAATAAAGGACATGGGTTCAAGAATTGTGTTTTTACAAGAAACTCATCTGATAGAGGAGGATGTTAAAAGAATTAGGAGTAGATGGCAGGGAAGTGTATTCACCTCTTCATTTTCATCCCGAGCCAGGGGAGTTATGACTCTCATACATAAATCAGTTCCTTTTCAAGTGAAAAATGTAATTGGAGACAAATTTGGAAGATATGTAATCATTCAAGGTTCTTTGCTATTAGAAAATATAAATCTTGTGAACTTATATGGTCCCAATATAGATGATCAGAAGTTCTTTGCTAATTTATTTCTCATCTTATCATCACTTACAGGGCAACATATAATAGCAGGGGATTTTAATTGTACATTGAATCCAGGTGTGGATAGATCAACAGGACTGGATTGTACGCACATTGGATGTAGGATGACTATTAATCATTTTATGAAAGAATTGAGATTGTTAGATATATGGAGAGAAATGAAACCACAAGTTAAAGCCTATTCTTGTTATTCCAGTACCTACAAGACATTCTCACGTATTGATTATTTTTTGATTTCCACAGAATTAAGGTCCAAGATTCAAAACTGCTTTTATGATAACATCGTGATCTCTGATCATGCACCCTGTTGTCTAATATATGTAGATAAAAAATTGACAAAGGAATCAGGCAGATGGCAATTTCAGCATAAATGGCTTCAGGATGAGGAATTTGTCAAGTATATAGAAAAACAGATAGACGAGTTCTTTGACATCAATACTACACAAACATCAGCATGTGTAAAGTGGGAGGCTTTCAAAGCTTTTATTAGGGGACATATTATTAGTTATACAGGATCAAAATCTAAGAAGACTCGAGAGGAGAGAGCTAAATTGGAACATAAAATAAAAAGTCTTCAGGAAAAAGTGTATGCAGGAAGAGATCCAAGGTTGGAGAATGAATTACTGATTTTGAGAGCTGAATACGACAAAAAATCAGCGAATAGAGCTGCCTCGAGTCTTCTAAGATTGAAACAATCTTTTTATGAACAAGGTGAAAAATCAGGAAAATTATTAGCATGGCAGATTAAACAATTGGAAATTAAAACACCAATAACCAGTATTATAAGTAACGGACAGGTAGTTATAGATCCTTTAGAAATTAATAGAGCCTTTAGAGATCCATCCATCCATCCATCTTCTACCGCTTTTCCGGAGGTCCGGGTCGCGGAGGCAGCAGTTCAAGCAGAGAAGCCCAGACTTCCCTCTCCCCAGCCACCTGCTCCAGCTCTTCAGAGGGGATACCAAGGCGTTCCCAGACTAGCTGGGAGACATAGTCTCTCCACCGAGTCCTGGGTCTGCCCCGGGGTCTCCTCCCAGTGGGACGTGCCTGAAACACCTCAAGTGGGAGACGTCCAGGAGGCATCCTAATCAGATGCCCATACCACCTCAACTGACTCCTTTCAATGTGGAGGAGCAGCGGTTCTACTCTGAGCCTCTCCCGGATGACTGAGCTCCTCACCCTATCTCTGAGGGTGAGTCCAGCAATCCTACGGAGAAAGCTCATTTCAGCCGCTTGTATCCGCGATCTCGTTCTTTCGGTCATTACCCAAAGCTCGTGACCATAGGTGAGAGTAGGAACGTAGATTGACTGGTAAATCGACAGCTTTGCCTTAGAACTAAGCTCCCTCTTCACCACAACAGACCGGTACAACGTCCGCATCACTGCAGATGCTGCTCCAATCCGTCTGTCGATCTCTCGCTCCATTTTCCCCTCACTCGTGAACAAGACCCCAAGATACTTAAACTCCTCCACTTGGGGCAGGAGCCTGTCCCCAACCCGGAGAGGACAATCCACCTTTTTCCGGCTGAGGACCATGGACTCGGACTTGGAGGTGCTGATTCTCATCCCAGCCGCTTCACACTCAGCGGCAAACCGTCCCAGCAAGAGCTGTAGGTCATTGCTGGATGAAGCCAACAGGACAACATCATCTGCAAACAACAGAGATGAGATCCTGTGGTCACCAAGTATGACACCCTCCATTCCCTGGCTGCGCCTAGAAATCCTGTCCATAAAAATTATGAACAGGACCGGTGACAAAGGGCAGCCCTGGCGGAGTCCAACTCTCACTGGGAATGACTCCGACCGAGTGTTGGCAATACGAACTAAACTCTCACAACGGTCGTACAGAGACCGAATAGCTCGTAACAACAAGCCCGATACCCCATACTCCCGAAGCACCCCCCACAAAAATCCACGAGGGACGCGGTCAAATGCCTTCTCCAAGTCCACAAAACACATGTAAACTGGTTGGGCAAACTCCCACGAACCCTCAAGAATTCTCGAGAGGGTAAAGAGCTGGTCCGATGTGCCACGGCCAGGACGAAAACCACATTGCTCCTCCTGAATCCGAGGTTCGACCAACGGCCGGACTCTCCTCTCCAGTACCTTGGCATAGACCTTCCCAGGGAGGCTGAGGAGTGTGATCCCTCTAAAGTTGGAGCACACCCTCCGGTCCCCTTTTTTGAAGAGAGGAACCACCACCCCGGTTTGCCATGCCAAAGGCACTGCCCCCGACCTCCACGCAATGTTGCAGAGGCGTGTCAACCATGACAGCCCAACAACATCCAGGGCCTTGAGGTACTCGGGGCGAATCTCGTCCACCCCCGGGGCCCGGCCACCAAGGAGATTTTTAACCACCTTGGCGACCTCAGCCCCTGTGATAGGCGAGTCATCCCCCTTGTCCCCAAACCCTGCTTCCTCTGTGGAAGGCGTATCAGTGGGATTGAGGAGATCCTCGAAGTATTCCTTCCACCGCCCGACGATATCCCCAGTTGAAGTCAACAGTGTCCCATCCGCACCATACACAGTGTGGACGGGGAGCTGCTTTCCCCTCCTGAGCCGCCGAACAGTTTGCCAGAATCTCTTTGAAGCCGACCGAAAGTCTTGTTCCATGGCCTCACCGAACTCCTCCCATACCCGGGTTTTTGCTTCAGCAACCACCCGAGCTGCACTCCGCTTGGCCTGCCGGTACACCTCAGCTGCTTCGGGAGTCCCACAAGCCAACCAAGCTTGATAGGACTCCTTCTTCAGCTTAATGGCCCCCCTCACCACTGGTGTCCACCACTTGGTTCGGGGGTTGCCACCACGAGATGCACCGACCACCTTGCGGCCGCAGCTCTGGGCCGCCGCTTCAACAACAGAGGTGGAGAACATGGCCCATTCAGACTCCATGTCTCCAGACTCCCTCGGAATGTGGTTGAAGTTCTTCCGGAGGTGGGAGTTGAAGACCTCCCGGACAGGGGCCTCAGCCAGACGCTCCCAGCACACCCTCACTATACGTTTGGGTCTACCAGGTCTGAATGGCTTCCTCCCCTGCCATCGGATCCAACTCACCACCAGGTGGTGATCAGTTGACAGCTCTGCACCTCTCTTTACTCGGGTGTCCAAGACATACGGTCGCAGGTCTGATGATACGATAACAAAATCGATCATCGACCTGCGGCCTAGGGTGTCCTGGTGCCAGGTGCACATATGGACACCCTTATGCTTGAACATGGTGTTCGTTATGGACAGACTGTGGTTAGCACAGAAGTCCAATAACTGAACACCACTCGGGTTCAGATCGGGCAGGCCGTTCCTCCCAATCACCCCCCTCCAGGTTTCACTGTCGTTGCCCACGTGCGCATTGAAGTCCCCCAGTAGGACAATGGAGTCTCCAGGAGGAGCACCCTCCAGCACCCCAGTCACAGACTCCAAAAAGGGTGGGTACTCTGAAACATCATTTGGTGCATAGGCACAAATGATGGTCAGGACCCGTTTCCCAACCCGACGGCGCAGGGAAGCAACCCTTTCGTCCACCGGGGAAAACTCCAATATAGAGGCAGCAAGGTGGGGCGATACAAGAATACCTACCCCTGCTCGTCGCCTCTCGCCCGGGGCAACTCCAGAAAAGGCCAAGCTCCAGCCCCTCTCCAGGAGACTGGTTCCGGAACCGGAGCTGTGTGTTGAGGTGAGGCCCACTATATCTAGCCGGTATCGCTCAATCTCGTACACCAGCTCAGGCTCCTTCCCCACCAGAGAGGTGACATTCCACGTACCAAAAGCCAGTTTAGAAAGCTTGGGATCAGTCCGCCAAGGTCTCCGCCTTTGACTGCTACCTAATCCACATAGCACCGGACTTCCATGATCCCTCCTGCAGGTGGTGAACCTACTGGAGGGCGGACCCATGTAACTCCTTCGGGCTGAGCCCGGCCGGGTCCCATGGGTGGAAACCTGGCCACCAGACGCTAGCCTTCGAGCCCCTCCCCCAGGCCTGGCTCCAGGGTGGGGCCCCGGTAACCCCATACCGGGCGGGGTACACTGAATCCTTGATATACAATTTATCATGAGAGTCTGTTGGATCGTTCTTAGTCTGGCCCTTCACCCAGGACCAGTTTGTCTTGGGAGACCCTATCAGAGGCAAATTGCCCCGGACAACATAGCTCCTGGGATCACTGGGGCACGCAAACCCCCCCACCACGATAAGGTGACGATCCATGAGGGGGGCCTTTAGAGATTACTATGAAATTACTATGATTACTATGATTACTATGATATTTTTGGTATCATATAATTTTTCATAGCCTTTAGAGATTACTATGAAAAATTATATGATACCAAAAATGAACCTGATTTAACAAAACTAAATGGGTTTTTGAACAAACTATCTATACCGTGTATTCCAAATGAAAACAGGGAGATATTGGAGTCTAAAATTAGTCAAGAAGAAGTTGGGCTAGCCATTGATAATATGAAATCAGGAAAAAGTGCAGGACCAGATGGTCTTCCAGTTGACCTTTATAAAAAATTTAAGAATAAATTAATAAAACCTTTTTTGGAAATGGTTTTAGAAGCATTTCAAAATAATAATTTACCATCATACATAAATAATGCCTTAATTATACTGCTGCCAAAACCAGGTAAGCCCTCTAATAAATGTGAAAATATGAGACCAATAAGCCTATTAAACGCCGACCTTAAGATAATCTGTAAAATTTTAGCAAGACGAATACAAGAAATTTTACCAAATATTATTAATCGAGATCAGAATGGCTTTATAAAGGGTAGACAAGGCTTCCATAATGTAAGAAGACTATTTAATATTATTTATTTTAATAAAGAAGCACCGGATACAGCTCTCCTATCATTGGACGCCGAAAAGGCCTTTGATAGAGTTGAATGGCCCTTTCTTTTTGAAGTCCTACAAAGGTTTGGACTTGGAAATAATTTCATAAAATGGGTTCAAATAATATACAATAATGCTACAGCAGAAATCCTAACAAATAACAATATTTCAAAACCAATAAAAATCAATAGAGGATGTCGACAAGGCTGTCCACTTTCACCTTTACTGTTTACTATGGCAATTGAACCTTTAGCGATAGCGATACGTTTACATTCACAAATATATGGAATTAAAGTTGGACCAACAGAACATAAAATCTCCCTGTACGCCGATGATATAATTTTGTTTATGTCGAATCTAAAAAAATCAATTCCAACCTTGTTGAATTTAATAAAGAATTTTGGGGAAATATCAGGATATAAAATAAATAAAACTAAATCTTCAATATTAATGCTAAATGAGACCCAGAGAAATTACCCAGCCCCTGAGGTAAATCAATTCAATGTTGTAAATCAGTTTAAATATTTAGGAATCCAAATTATGCCTAAGCTAGAATCAGTCACCAGTGTCAACTATGAAGCCTTAATGTCAGATATCAATGAGTTAACTCAGAGATGGATGTCACTACCAATGTCGATGATCGGGAGAATCAATATACTTAAAAGTAATATTTTACCTAAAATACTTTATTTATTTCAATACATTCCCTTATCACCACCTTTAGATCTATTCTCAAGAATAAAAAAAAAGTTAGTGGAATTTATATGGAACAACAGGAGGGCTAGATTACGTTTGTCTTTATTATATTTACCATTTGATCGTGGAGGTCTGAAATGTCCAAATTTTATGTTGTATTATTGGTCGGCACAACTGAGGTCTATGACATATTATTTTTCATCAAATGATCTCCCTCACTGGACTGAAATGGAATCATACAATTTACCTTTACCTCTTCCCATATTCATATACTCAGATTCGGCAAAAAATTACAAAAACAAGTTAAAAATCCATTTGTAAAGCATATGATCAAAATATGGTGTGAAGCTAAAAACTATTTAAAAGAACCACAGTTATTGTCACAATTTAGTCCAATATGGGGTAATCAATATTTTAAACCAGGGAGAGCGGACGCTGTATTTAAAGTATGGAATTTAAAAGGGATACAAAAGATTCAGGATTTATATTTGCCATGTGCAGACAACATAATGTCTTTTGAAGAGCTGAGGATCAAATTTAATCTCAATAGAACACATTTTTTTAAATATCTTCAACTTAGAAACTTTATTCGATCAAATCAAAATAAAGCTCTCACTCGACCTATTTATTCATCCTTGGAAAAAATGATGATGAAAGATAGTAAAAGAAAGGGTATTATTTCAGAGTTTTATAACTCATTGACACTATCTTCAAGTGAAAATTCACTGAAAAGATTAAACTACTGGAAAGAAGATCTGCAAATTGAAATTTCAGAGGAACAATGGGAATTGGCTTGTACAGAAGCTCAAACCAAATCAATAAATGCACGCCTTAAATTGATACATTTCAAATGGTTAATGCGGATGTATGTTACACCGGAGGAGTTAAATAGATACAACAAAAATATACCAGATACATGCACAAAATGCATGGAAAGTAAAGGAACCCTATTTCATTGTTTATGGGAATGTAGATTAATAAGAATGTTTTGGGAAGAGGTGAGGGTAACAATTGAAAAAATAATCTCAAAACAAATCATATTGAATCCTAAACTGTTTTTGTTGGGTCTGTACCCAGAAAAGCATAATTTTAATAAAAGTGAAAGAACATTCATAGACCTCAGTTTGCTTAATGCCAAAAAATGTATTGCACTATTATGGAAAAAGACTCATAGACCAGATGTGACTCAGTGGTTAAGACAGATGTTAACAAACCTTCCATTAGAAAGAATAACATATATACTGAAATCAAAGGAAATTGTGTTTGAGAATATATGGAGACCTTTTATTGATTATGTAAAAAATTTAAACATAACTCTTGAAGAAGAAGGTGAATGATGTGTGTGGACCTTGTAAATTCCAAACTGGTGAACATAATATGTATACTTATGTATTGGATTGTCTAGACTAAACAGAGGAGCATTGTTGAAGACTTGATTTTGTTGGTGGTTGTTGGTGTTTTTAGTGCATTTTTTTTTTTTTTGTAGTACTTTAGTGTTAGTGTTTGATTGTTTGTATCATGTTTGTTAAAAAAAAAAAAAAGGTTCAATAAAGATATTGTGGAAAAAAAAAAAAGGAAATACCAAGATTCCTTCCGAAATTCTGGGTTCATAGCAACAGATAATCCACAAGCGCCACACCTTCTCTCCATAATATGTGGTGATTGGCTAGCTAGTGAAGCCATGAAACCCTCAAAACTGCTTTGCCACATTGAGATAAAACACCCAGCATTAAAAGACAAGCCTTTGGTATTTTCTGAAAGAAAAAAACGTGAACATGAAGGAAAGAAACAGTTACTGAGGGCCACCACTTCAAATATGTCTGGGAACAGGTACAATTTTAATCCAGTGATATATATATATATTGTGGGGAACCCACTCAGTAGTTACTCAGTAGTTTTCCCTCAGACTGAAGTGGCAGATCAAAGGTGGGGAGTGTGGGGAGTGATATGTTAATGCAGCACCCCAGGTAGCAGAGAAATGTTAGTGCTGTGATAGTGCCTGCAACCTGGTGGGAGGTTTTCTGATTCTGGTGAATGTGAGAACGAGTGGAATAAAGTCTACTTGGAAAAGTTCAGCCTGGTTATTCTCTCCACACTGGTGACCCTTAATGCACAACGGAACACAAGGCGAACACCCCAGAGACGACCCGGATGGGAAGCCCCAGCAATGCATGCGCCGTTTCGGTCAAACTCCCAGACTTTTGGCTACACGACCCAAAGTCTTGGTTCCTTCACACTGAGGCCCAGTTCGTGCTCCGGTGAATAACGGCAGATGACACCAGATATTACTACGTGGTCGCAGCGCTGGATGCACGCACAACTCAGCAGGTGGCAAGCCTGCTCCAACAGCCCCCAGCCTGCGACAAATACGGTGCTCTCAAAACCGCGCTGACCTGGCGCTACACGCTCTCGGACTGTGAGAGAGCGGAGAGGCTCCTGACGCACTCTGAGTTAGGAGACGGGTCGACGGTCGAATTTATGGAGAAGATGTTGGCGTTGATGGGCACAGATGATGGGCATTTTCTCTTTGCCCACCTTTTCCTCCGGAACCTCCCGACAGCGGCCAGAGCGGTCCTTGCCAATTCGCCGCTGCTGGCCGCGCGCGACTACTGGGTGCTAGCTCAGCAGGCAGATCGGATCATCCTCACTACCAGAGCCCTCACAGTGAACGCAGTGGCGTCGGAACCCAGCGAGACGGCCAGCGGAAGTGAGGAGCCAGCGATGGTGGCTGCAGCAGGGGGCCAAGAAGCACCGGAGAGACACACTCTGTTTCTACCACTGCCGTTTTGGAGAGGACGCACGCCGATGCATGCCACCGTGCCAATTCAAGCATTCGGGAAATGCCGGGACCGGCAGTCTGTAGCAGCTGCGACCGCTGGTGAAGCAAGCAAGCTGCTCTATATGACAGACTCATGCTCGGGGAGATGGTTCCTCGTGGACTCTGGCTCCCAAAAGAGCCTCATCCTGCCGTCCTACGCCAACCAGCTGGCGGGAATTAGCGGCCCCGAGCTGACGGCCGCAAACGGCTCAGACATTAAGACTTTTGGAGAGAGGACACTGACTGTATCCTTGCACGGCCGTACATACCAATGGACATTCGTCATAGTGGCGTGCAGCTTCCCCATTTTAGGCGCTGATTTTTTGTGTGCACACGGACTACTAGTCGATGTTGCTAACAGACGCCTGATTAACGCAATGTCTTTTGATTCACTCCCCTGTACAGCTCGAGGAGCCGGGCCCACAGCACTAGCCAACGTCACAGCTCCAGGGGGTAAGTTCCACACACTACTCAACCAGTTCCCAGCACTCACGGTCCCAACGTTTTCGGCAACCCATCACTAGCCGCCTGTTTTCGCACGACCTCGGCGCCTGGATGCAGCTAAACTGGCCATAGTCCGCAAGGAGTTTACCAACTTGGAAAAGTTGGGCATCATCAGGCGCTCAATCAGCCCATGGGCATCCCCGCTACATATGGTTCCTAAGGCCAAGGGATCGTGGTGACCTTGCAGAGATTTCCGCAGATTAAATAACGCCACAGCACACGACCAGTACTCCATCCCTCATATTCAGGATTTTTCCGTTCAAATCACCGGGGCACACATTTTTTCCAAGCTAGACCTGGTCCGCGGTTACCACCAGGTCCCGGTGCGCGCTGAGGACATACCTAAAATGGCAGTAATAACCCCGTTTGGTCTGTTTGAGTTTTTACACATGCCTTTCGGGCTAAAAGGCACGGTGCAGACATTCCAACGCATGATGGATGCGGTGTTGCATGATCTGCCGTTTGTGTTCGTTTACCTAGACGACATCCTGGTGGCCAGTGTGTCCGAGGACGAACATGTAGCCCACCTCAGGACAGTTTTCCAGAGGTTGGAGGAGCACGGATTAATAATCAACCTGGCGAAGTGCCAGTTCGGGGTGACGGGGATCAATTTTTTTGGCCACTGCATCTCACCGGAGGGCGCGATACCCTTGCAGGACAAGGTGCGCGCTGTGGTGAATTTTTCCCTGCCTCAGACGGTCAAGGCGCTGCAGAAGTTTTTGGGGATGGTTAAGTTCTACAATCGTTTCCTCCCCCGCGCAGCCCAGCTCATGCAGTCGTTGTACGCCGCACTTAAGAAATGGAAGCCAGCGGACTGAGTCGACTGGACTCCTGAGCGAGATCAGGCGTTTTCTGAGGTTAAAACAGCTCTGGCGAATGTCGCACTACTGGCGCACCCGGACCCAGCGGCTAGGATAGCGTTCACTACCGATGCATCAGACGTGGCCATAGGGGCCGTCGTGGAGCAGTGCGTCACCTGTTCTTGGCAACCGCTCACCTTTTTTAGCAGGTCTTTGCGCGACAATGACTGTATATACAGCACGTTCGACAGGGAGTTACTGGCTCTCCACCTGGCCATACGCCACTTCCAGTTTTGGCTGGAAGGGTGCACCTTCACTGTGTTCGTGGAACACAAGCCACTTACGTACGCGATGGCCAAGGTTTCAGAACCTTTGTCGGCCCGGCAGCAGAGACAGCTGGCCGCAATCTTGGCGTTTACGACCAACATTCGACATGTGGCCAGTAAACTCAACGTGGCGGCTGGCTGCCTCTCGCGCGCATTAGTGGCCCCAGTCTACGTGGGGATAGATTACACGGCCATGGCAGCTGCGCAGATTGGCGATGTGGACATTTGCACGCTCCATTCTGGACCAACAGGGTTAAAGCTGGAGAGCAGAGTGCTGCAAACCCCCCCCCCCCCAGTCTGTGACATCTCTACAGGCCGCCCGCGACCGGTGGTCCCATGCACTTGGCGCTGCCGCATTTTTGAGTCGGTTCACTCCCTGGCACACCCAGGAGTGCGCGCGTCAGTCAAAATGGTGGGCGCAAAGTTCGTCTGGCCGAACCTGCACAAACAGGTGAAAGAGTGGGCCGCAGCCTGTGTAGCGTGCCAACGAGCCAAGGTGCACAGGCACACGAAGGCCCCTTTGGAGCCGTTCCATATCCCGGCTAAGAGGTTTGACCTCGTGGGCCCCCTCCCGCCATTTCAGGGGTTCACGCCCCTCCTGACAGTAGTGGACCGCACCACGTGCTGGCCTGAAGCAGTCCCGCTAGCTTCCACCGTGTCCGCAGATGTGGCACGCGCTTTTTTGACAACATGGGTGGCACGTTTCGGCGCCCCTTCGGACATCACGTCCGATCGGGGCCTGCAGTTTGTTTCTGACTCCTGGTCCACGATGGCCCAGTGCCTGGGCATCTCAATTCATCGCACGACCGCGTACAACCCACAGGCCAATGGGTTATGCGAGCGTTTCCAAAGGTCACTTAAAGCAGTGCTCAGAGCTTCGCTTACGGATGCAAATTGGGTGGACCGGTTGCCGTGGGTTCTATTAGGGTTGTGTTGCACACCGAAGGAGGATTTGGCAGCCTCCCCAGCAGAGCTGGTTTTTTCCTAGCCGCTGCGTCTCCCCGGGGAATTTTTGCCGGATAACCCCGCGCCGAACACCGATCCATCCCCACGTTCAAGACATAGTGCAGAGGCAGGGACTCTACCCGGCCCGGCCCACCACTGTTTTCCACACGCTTTTGTGCCAAAAACCTTGAAGGACGCGTCGTTCGTATTTGTCAAGCACAATGCCTACCGGACCCCATTGCACCCGCCTTTCGATGGCCCGTTCAGAGTGCTGGAACCCGGGGACAAACATTTTGTGTTAGACTTGGGGGGTCGCTGTGAGACAATCTGTATAGACAGGCTTAAGCCCGCCTTTGTTTTAGCAGATGAGCAGGTGGTGTTGGCCCAAGCTCCTAGGCACGGAAGACCCCCATGGAGAACTTCCCAGGTAAATGAATCGTCAGATCAGTCACACGACCATGCTGAAGGTCCCCCCCTTCATTGTCCCCCCATAGACAGACATACCCCCAGGAACCCCCCACCGGCACAGCAGCGCCTTGGAGCCGAAGACCCCCTGTTACAGCAGCTATGGACGGAGGCTGAAGCCCAAAGGACACCGGGGTTAAGACTCAGTCTGAGACTGTGGGGGGGGGGGGGCATGTGGGGAACCCACTCAGTAGTTACTCAGTAGTTTTCCCTCAGACTGAAGTGGCAGATCAAAGGTGGGGAGTGATATGTTAATGCAGCACCCCAGGTAGCAGAGAAGTGTTAGTGCTGTGATATAAAAGAGAGTGCCTGCAACCTGGTGGGAGGTTTTCTGATTCTGGTGAATGTGAGAGAGAGTGGAATAAAGTTTCATCTGCTCGGAAAAGATCGGCCTGGTTATTCTCTCCACTATATATATATATATATATATATATATATATATATATATATATATATATATATATATATATACGTATATACTGTGTGTATGTATATATATATATATATATATATATATATATATATATATATATATATATATATATATATATATATATATATATATATATATATATATACTATATACTGTATATATATATATATATATATATATATATATATATATATATATACACACACACCAGAGATATATATTATATCCATAATATATAATATGTTTACATATTATATATGCATGTGTTCTGTAGGCACCCATGCACAACAATAGCAAATTATTTGCTAATCTTTGGACCAATTAAGAAGTGAAATTAGAAAATTTCCCACAGAAACCTGAAAGTTCCAGGAGCCCCAGGATGGAGACTCCTGCTGTAATGGATTACTGCTGTTTTGTGTGAAGGGCATATAGACTTGAATATTGTTATCAAAGCAATGGAATGGAATGCTATATTTCCTGGAGATGGATCCTAAAGGCAACATGTACAAGGAGAACAGGACTGGACCCAAAACAGACCCCCGAGGAACGCCACAAGTAAGAGGCACTGCTGCAGAAGAGAACTTCCCTATATTAATTGAAAAGTTACTGTTTGTCAAATAAGATTTAAACCAAGCTAGCGCAGTGCCTTTGATACCACCAACATGTTCAAGTTGTGATAGAAGAATTGGGTGATCCACAGTATCAAAGAAAATGAGTCTTTTACATCACTGTTGAGGAATTTTAGCCCACTCTTCTGCACTCACATCGGTCATTTATCTAGTAATCAGGTTGATCCCTATTTTAGGAAGATTGTTTTTCATTTTCATTGTTGCTGTCTCATCTCTGAGAAGGGTTATTCATCCTTGTCTCTGCAAGAGCCCAATCCCACTCTGGTGTGCCACCTTTGTAAGTTGACTCCTCTTTGTTATTTCGTAGTTTGCTTACTTTTGCACTTTGTTGCTATTTTGTTAATAAAAACTCACAAACTTACAGTCCAGCGCCCGAGTTGTTTTTCCCTCCGTGTGCCGTTTAAAGGCGCACGTATGACACTGCAGTCTGCTTAAAGACAGGCAAATCCATCTGCACTCCAATTGGGCAGGTTCAGTCATGATTGTCGTCTCCATTCAGTCAAATGTAGGCATCGGGACAGTGGCAAAAAGATTTGTAACCATAACTTTTTGATTTGTAAGCAAAGCTTAAAACTTGCAAAGAAAAAAAAATCTTGTAACCAAAAGTGTTTGCTTTGCAAAAAGAAAACTTGACTCATAATTTGTTTTTTTTCCATAACAGCTTTTTTTTTTTTTTAAATATTAAAGACACAAAGTTGTCTTCATATTCTCCTGAATAAAGACAGAAAAGGGGAAGGGGGGCTGAGGGCTGAAATAGGAGACATACAGCTGTCATGACAGAAACAGCGTGATGAAGTACAAACAGGAGCAAATACAACTTCCAAAGAATATACAAACAGCCATTAAGCAGAGGTAGACATGAATTATTAGAACTTATTTAATAAAGAGCAATATAGATAAAATATAGCTGGTATGCACATTTAACAACCCATGCTGTTCCTTTTCAGTTGAGACCCTGCTGTGTCTAATTAAATAGCAGTCAGATATATGGGATTCCTGAGGAGTGGCTATGATCATCATGATACTGCTGAGGGTGAATTTCATTTAATGCTGTTTTGGCCTTTATGCAGCAAGCTACACTCTGATTTGAAAATTCACAACACAACATAATCTTATTTATTTGGTCTGAAATATATTTCATAAAGCTAGAAGAAGAATACTGTGGGAATCTCCTTCTATTGCAAGATTCATTTAAAAAAACAAAAAGATGGCCAACAGTGAAAAGGTAAAAAAAAACAAAAAAAAACAAACAAATCAGTTACAAAGACAAAGTTTCAAACAATTTCAGCTTTTAAACAAAATTATGATATAAGATAAGATAAGATAAGATAAGATAAGCCTTTATTAGTCCCACAATGGGGAAATTCCAGGATTGCAACAGCACAGGGATAGCAACACTCAGAGCAACAATCAGAAGGCAAGAAAAAACAAGAGCAGCTACTATACATATGTACATATTAATATATATATATATATATATATATATATATATAGACACACAGTGCGGAGCATTGTGGTTGGTGGATGTGCAGCAGAAAGTCTAAGCTCTCTCTCCGCGGATGCGGCGGGCCAGCTGGATGTCTTTGGGCATGATGGTGACCCTCTTGGCGTGGATGGTGCACAGGTTGGTGTCCTCGAAGAGACCCACCAGGTAGGCCTCGCTGGCCTCCTGCAGAGCCATGACGGCGGAGCTCTGGAAGCGCAGGTCGGTCTTGAAGTCCTGAGCGATCTCCCTCACCAGGCGCTGGAAGGGCAGCTTACGGATGAGCAGCTCCGTGGATTTCTGGTAGCGACGGATCTCTCTCAGAGCCACGGTACCGGGCCTGTAACGGTGAGGCTTCTTCACTCCGCCGGTGGCCGGAGCGCTTTTCGGAGCAGCCTTGGTGGCCAGCTGCTTCCTGGGGGTTTTTCCTCCAGTAGATTTACGGGTGGTCTGCTTGGTTCTTGCCATCGCTCTTTATTATTCTGTCTTATATTTCCTGCACGCCGCCTAAACTCCAGCCCAGCACCCGGTCGTTTTCGCTTCAGTTCTCCTGGTATGTTGAGTTTCTCCGTTAGCACTGGGTGGCGGTTGAGTGCTAGCTAGCTCTTCCCTGCTGTATCGTCTCCTGCTGTAAACAGAGGCTCTGTCCTCCGACTCGGGAGACCTTTGGGGCAATCTGTGTGTCCGTGATATATATAGAGTGAAAGGTGTGCCGGATCAGAAAGTTATCACCGGATCAGAAAGAAGAAGGAAGATAAAAAGACTCAGAATTGAGCCGCTGTTGCAAAAGGCAGCCAACTCGTGTGGCGCCGGAACCAGAAAAAAAAAAAAAAATATAGTGGGTCATCTTGGCACTATAAATGGTATTCACTTATATAGCGCTTTTTACTCATCTCTGGGTGACCGAAGTGCTTTACAAATGCTGCTATCCACACATTCACACACTGATGGCAGCAGGGCTGCCATGCAAGGCGCTGGCCTGACCCACAAGGAGCAACTGGGGGTTCAGTGTCCTGCTCAAGGACACTTTGACATGCAGATTGCAGGAATCAAACCCCTCACCCTTTGATCAGTGGTCAGCCACACTACACCTGTGCCACAGTGGAATTTGTGCAATTTTGTGAAATTTAACTTTTTTAAATTCCAGTGTTCCTCCGGTGCGATGTTTCAAATTTTCTACTGCCACTCAGTGAAGAAAGAATTTGATTTTCTTTGTGTGGGCTAAATTTAAAGAAATTACCTGGGATGCTCAGGGGTTCTATAAGAACCCTATTCTATAAGAAAAAAGTTGCAAATTTACAGGAAAAAAAGTTGCAAATTTTTTGAGAAAAAGCTTGCAAATTTATAGAAAACAGCTGCAAATATTTTAGAAAAAGTGAAAAAAAATTGCAAGAAAAACATTGCAAGTATTCTCTCATTCGCTCTCCTAGATCAGGATACACAATGTAATATTAGGAGGAACATTGTCATAATCTGGACACCATGTCCATGCTTTCTGTTATTTTGTTTAACTATTTGCATCATTCTGTTGTCATTAGTATTGTGTGTCATCCTTAGTTCCTTGTTTCAGCTCTGTTTTATAGTCTCCCTTATTGTTCTCTATACCTATAGCCTCTCGTGTATTTTCCTTTGGCCCTTGATTAGTCTCTGCTGTCTTGTGCTAATCTAATTATTTGCTCACTATTTCCATCCATCCATCCATCTTCTACCGCTTTTCCGGAGGTCCGGGTCGCGGAGGCAGCAGTTCAAGCAGAGAAGCCCAGACTTCCCTCTCCCCAGCCACCTGCTCCAGCTCTTCAGAGGGGATACCAAGGCGTTCCCAGACTAGCTGGGAGACATAGTCTCTCCACCGAGTCCTGGGTCTGCCCCGGGGTCTCCTCCCAGTGGGACGTGCCTGAAACACCTCAAGTGGGAGGCGTCCAGGAGGCATCCTAATCAGATGCCCATACCACCTCAACTGACTCCTTTCAATGTGGAGGAGCAGCGGTTCTACTCTGAGCCTCTCCCGGATGACTGAGCTCCTCACCCTATCTCTGAGGGTGAGTCCAGCAATCCTACGGAGAAAGCTCATTTCAGCCGCTTGTATCCGCGATCTCGTTCTTTCGGTCATTACCCAAAGCTCGTGACCATAGGTGAGAGTAGGAACGTAGATTGACTGGTAAATCGACAGCTTTGCCTTAGAACTAAGCTCCCTCTTCACCACAACAGACCGGTACAACGTCCGCATCACTGCAGATGCTGCTCCAATCCGTCTGTCGATCTCTCGCTCCATTTTCCCCTCACTCGTGAACAAGACCCCAAGATACTTAAACCAGTATGTTGATGGTGGTGAACCATCAACCATCACCTGCCGTGGTTCACCACGGCAGGTGGTGAACCAGTAGGTTCATCACCTGCAGGAGGGATCATGGAAGTCCGGTGCTATGTGGATTAGGTGGCAGTCAAAGGCGGAGACCTTGGCGGACTGATCCCAAGCTTTCTAAACTGGCTTTTGGTACGTGCTCACTATTTAAGTTGTCATTTTCTGTTGCTCAGTATTGGGACATTGCAGTATTTTCCTCCAGTCATTCTCAATCATTTGTTTACTCGTAAGTGTTTAGCATTATCAAGTGCACTTTGTATTTGACAGCCCCCGAGCTGTATTCATTTGCTCCTGTTAATAAACTTTCTTGCACTGAAGTCTGTTCCGTCTGAAGGAGTTGTTTATCCCTGTTCTACTGAAGACAGTATCTGACAAAAACAACTACAAGATTAAAAAAAAGCACAGACCCACGAAAACATCCCCCAAGATTAAAATACCATAAAAACTCTTTTAATGGGTATATTTGTGATGATTCGCTTATTGCCTGCTTATTATCCACAGCTGTGCGCACACCTGCTCTCTCTCATCACCGGAGCTATTTAGGCCGCGCTGTCCACAGATCAGCGCGGAGTCGTCTTTCTCCATGGTCTGATGAGATCAGCACACGCCTTCATCTTCCTCATAGTCTTCCTCTTTGCAGCCTACATTCTACAAAGAACCTCGCTTCTCTTCATCGGTTATCAGGAAGGATTCTCATCTCCATGACAAGCAAGCCATCTTTACTCTCATCATTTTCTACGCTCATCCCCTGTGCACAGGCGGAGATCCGTGGCGGCGGACCGAGCTACACCCCATCTCCACGAACACTTCCATCCTCTCCAGCAGCAACCGGGACAGCGGGCGCTGTCTCCCTGGCCGGAGCCTTCGGATCGAACCTGAGCGGTCCACCATCTCATCGAACAGTAAGCACTAAACATCCCTGTACATTCCCTCCGGGGTCAGACACTAATCCTCCCTGTCTTTGCTCATCCATAGGGTTGCCAGGCTGCACGGTGCTCTGCTCGCCCCTGGCTGTTACATTTGCACACACATGCATGCACACACACACTCTGCACATAATAAAGATAATTGAATCTGCTTTTGAGTCTGTGTCTGCTCACTGGGTCCTAAAACCATGTCAGTACAACTCTGCCAAAATGACCCAGCAGACAGCGTGCTAGCGCACAAGGTAAACATCTTAGAGGCTCGAGTGGATCAGTTATCACACCAGCAACAGGTTATACTCACTCAGCTGGTTCAAATTAATGCCTGGTTGGATCGTCTGTCAGGTCCTCAGGCCTTCCCACCATCTTCAGGTAGCGCCACTGCTCCCGCTAGCTCCCAACCTGTTCAGGCTTCATCATCCCGGCTGACACCGATTCCCACGCCCACTCGCTTTAGCGGCAAGCTAGGGGAGGCTAGGGGGTTCCTACTCCAGTACGGGATAGTTTTCCAGCGGGTGCCCGGGGACTTCCCCACCAATCATAGCTGTATAGATTACGTAGTTAATCTCCTGGAGGGGCGGGTGTTAGTCTGGGCTTATGCAGTGATGGCTAGGGCTGATTATGCTAACATGACATATGACCAGTTCATCAACGAGTTTAATGAGGTGTTCGACCACTCTGACAGTGTCAGTGTGCTTACCTCCCGGCTGCTTAACTTAAGACAAGGAAGCAAGTCCATAGCCGACTATGCCATCAATTTCCGGGTGGTGGCCACTGAGGTTGGGTGGGAGGATGCCTCGCTCTGTAGCATATTTGTCAGGAGCCTTAGCCCTAGCCTGCAGGATGAGCTAGCCTGCTTAGAAAAACCCAGTAGGTTAACCAAGCTCATTTCTCTAGCCATTAGCCTAGATAATCGGCTAAGGGAGCGGGTCACTGAGTGCAAGGCTTCCGGCCGCTCGGATGCCCAGTTTCGCCGCTCCCTGCAGCCCCCCTGCTGGCTTTACCTCCCTCTGATTCTCTAGATGCCCCTGAGCCAATGGTAGTTGGGCAGTATAAACTGCCGTTAGCAGAGAAACAGCACCGCCGCGAGCTTGGGCTATGCCTCTATTTTGGCAGCGAAGAACATGAGGTAGCTACCTGTCCCATATGGCCAAAAGAGGGAGTCTGTGCATCGCAGTAGGGGGACTCACGGACTCACCTCAATCCAACGCCCTCACTAGATTTCCATTATCCATCCGCTTTATCCATAACCAGACTGAGATAGCCATACACGCTCTAGTTGATTCGGGGGCCGAGCAGAGCTTCATTTCTGGGGAATTGGCAACCCGGCTGGGGCTTCCTTGCCACCCATTAAAAACCGCACTGAAACTTATTGCCCTGCCAAAAGCCCCACTGGCCATAGTGTCAAAACAGAATGCTCCAGTGTCAGTCTTAGTGTCTGGGAATCATCGGGAGGAGCTCAGGTTGTTTGTGCTGCCGGTTTCCACCTCTCCTGTTATCCTCGGCTACCCCTGGCACCGATTATGCAATCCTTCAATCGACTGGCGCTCAGGGAGCGTAGTTTCATGGAGCTCATTCTGCCTCAGTGCCTGCCTTCAGTTCGCTGCTTGCTCGCCATCCGTGCCCCTCAGTGTCTTTGCCACCCCTCCTCCCGATCTGTCCAAAGTCCCCCTGAAATATCACGACCTGGGGGCCGCTTTCAGTAAGACCCAAGCTCTATCTCTTCCCCTCCACCGCCCATACAATTGTGCCATCAACCTCCGGGCTGGAGCCCCGCTGCCATCGAGTCGACTTTACAGCCTGTCAGCACTGGAGCGGGAGGCTATGGAGACTTATATTAAGGAGTCATTAAACTCGGGCATAATCCGGCCTTCGTCCTCGGCGGTGGGGGTGGGCTTCTTATTCATGGGCAAGAAGGACGGCTCGCTAAGGCCCTGCATCAACTTCCGGGAGCTTAAATAATATCACTATCAAGGACAAATATATGCTCCCCTTGATCAATACGCGTTCGATTCCCTCCGGGGGGCCTCCTGGTTCACCAAACTGGACCTCCGTAATACATACCATCTGGTGTGGATCTGGGAGGGTGACGAGAGGAAAACAGAGTTCCGGACCCCTAGCGGTCATTTCGAATATCTCGTTATGCCGTTCGGGCTGACCAATGCCCCCACCGTGTTCCAGCGCTTCATCAATGATGTGCTGAGGGACTTTTTGGGCTCATTCGCCTTTGTATACTTGGATGATATTTTGATTTTTTCTCAGTCCTTGGATGAGCATCGGGTGCACGTGAGGCGAGTCTTGCAGTGGCTCCTTGAGAACAAACTCTTTGTGAAGGCTGAGAAATATGAATTCCACACCTCCAAGACGTCATTCCTCGGCTTCATCATTTCTCACAATGAGGTCATTGCGGACCCTGATGAGGTAAAAGCGGTGGTAGAGTGGCCAACTCCCTCCTCCAGGAAGCAACTTCAACAGTTTCTGGGATTCGCCAATTCCTACCGCCGCTTCATCAGAAACTATAGTATCATTGCCCTCCCTCTGACCCACCTCACCTTCTCCAAGGTGCCCTTTCTGTGGACGGAGGAGGCTGAGGTGGCTTTTACTGACCTGAAATCTCAATTTTCTTCCTCTCCCATCTTGGCACAGGTGGATCCCACTCTACAATGCCTGGTAGAGGTGGACACCTCGGACTCGGGTGTTGGAGCCGTGCTGTCCCAGTGCTCTCCGATTGATGATAAGATCCGCCCCTGTGCGTTCTTCTCCTGCCGTCTTTCCCCGGTGGAGAGGAATTATGACATCGGTGACAGGGAGATCCTGGCGGTCAAGCTTGCGCTGGAGAAGTGGCACCATTGGCTGGAGGGGGCCTCCCAGCCGTTCGTTGTCTGAACGAACAACAAAAACCTGGAATACCTCAGGACGGCCAAGCACCTGAACGCGTGCTCAGCCCGCTGGTCCCTGTTTTTTGGCCGCTTCGATTTCACCATTACCTACAGTCCTGGGTCCAAAAACACCAAGCCGGACGCCTTGTCCAGACAGTTCGCCTCAGATGCATTGGAGGTGTCGGAGCATCCCATCGTTCCCCCATCGTGCATCGTGGGCGCCCTCTCGTGGGGCATCAAAGAGAAGGTCCTGAGAGTGCAGGAGACCGAGGCAGACCCCGGCGGGGGACCAGCGGGGAGGCTGTTTGTTCCATCTGCCGTTCAGGGCGAGGTGATCAATTGGACCCACTCCTTCAAGCTCTCGTGCCATGCTGGGATGGCATGCATGGTGGCGCTTCTGCAGAGGATGTTTTGGTGGCCTTCGCTCCGGAAGGACGTTGGGGAATACATCTGCGCCTGTCCCCAGTGCGCCATCAGCAAGACGTTCTCCTCTCCTCCGGACAGTCTTCTCCACCCTCTTCCTACCCCTGGCAGGCCCTGGTCCCACGTGGCCCTGGACTTCATCACCGGTCTTCCACCCTCTAACCACCACACCGTCATCCTCACCATCGTGGATAGGTTCTCGAAGGCAGCCCACTTCATCCCCCTACAGGGGCTGCCCACAGCAAAGGAGACGGTGGATCTACTCGTCCTTCATATGGTGAGGTTGCACGGCATCCCCCTGGACATCGTCTCCAACCGGGAGCCCCAGTTTGTTTCCCAGGTGTGGAGATCCTTTTGCAATGCCATTGGGGCTATGGTGAGCCTGTCATCGGGGTACCACCCGCAGAGTAATGGACAGTGTGAATGGGCCAACCAGGAGTTGGAGGCTGCGCTGTGGTGCATCGCCACTGCCAACCCAGCATCTTGGAGCACCCACCTCCCATGGATTGAGTGTGCACACAACACCACTGTGTCATCAGCTATAGACATTTCCCCTTTTGAGGCCTCTCTGGGCTACAATCCTCCGTTGTTTCCTGAGGAAGAGGGGGACATTGCTGTACCATCCATCTAAGCCCACCTGAGGCGCTGTCGCCGGTTGTGGAGAGCTTCCCAGACTGCGCTGCGGCACACGGCATAACGCACCACCACGATTGCCAATCGTCGCAGGACGCCAGCTACCCCCTACCAGGTGGGCCAACAGGTATGGCTCTCGACTAAACACATCAACCTCAAGGCTGAGTTGAGGAAACTCTCTCAGCAGTTTATTGGGCCCTTTGCTATAACCCATATTGTTAACCCTGTGGCTGTGCGCCTAGCCCCCCCCCCCCCCGCATCTGTCCCACCTTTCATGTCTCTCAGGTCAAGCCGTTCTGTTCCAGCCCTCTGTGCCCTCCTCCCAAGATGCCACCTCCACCAGTGGTGATCGATGGCAACCCGACGTGGAAGGTCAACGCCATCCTGGACGTCCGTTGCCAGGGTCGCAGCCTGCAGTACCTGGTGGACTGGGAGGGTTACGGCCCTGAGTGGAGGTCCTGGGTGTGTCCCTCCTTCATGTTGGATCCTCAACTCATCAGGGACTTCCACTGGACGCACCCGGGTAGGCTGGATTGGTCACCGAGAGGCACCTCGTAGAGGGGGGAGTACTGTGATGATTCGCTCTACCTGCTTATTATCCACAGCTGTGCGCACACCTGCTCTCCCTCATCACTGGAGCTATTTAGACCGCACTGTCCACAGATCAGCGGGGAGTCGTCTTTCTCCATGGTCTGATGAGACCAGCACACGTCTTCGTCTTCCTCATAGTCTTCCTCGTCGCAGCCTACATTGTTCAAAGAACCTCGCTTCTCTTCATCGGTCATCAGGAAGGATTCTTATCTCAACGACAAGTAAGCCATCTCTACTCTCATCATTTTCTATGCTCATCCCCTGTGTATAGGCGGAGATCCGTGGCGGCGGACCGAGCTACACCCCATTTCCACGAACACTTCCATCCTCTCCAGCAGCAACCCAGACAGCGGGCGCTTTCTCCCTGGCCGGAGCCTTCGGGTCGAACCTGAGCGGTCCACCATCTCATCGAACAGTAAGCACTAAACATAGACATCAGACACTAATCCTCCCTGTCTTTGCTCATCCATAGGGTTACCAGGCTGCACAGTGCTCTGCTCGCCCCCGGCTGCTACATCTACACACACACACACACACATGCACGCACGCACGCACGCACACACTCTGCACATAATAAAGATAATTGAATCTGCTTCTGAGTCTGTGTCTGCTCACTGGGTCCTAAAACCATGCCAATAATATTCCTTATATGCTTGTAACTGTGATCTGCTGTGCTCTAAATGACAGCAGTCTCTGCTGTGGCTGTCCGAGGAATAAATACCCCCAAACTATGTGTGTTTAATGTTATTACTTCCCAGTCTTCAGAAAACATGAAAGGCACACATTTTGGTAAAGCCATGGGCTGGGAGACCTGTAGATTTTGTTCAGTCAAAATAATTCACATAACAAAACCCCAAAGGTCCATCAGACCATCTTGCTGGTTCTATTGTTAATAAAATAAACACAAGTTGGTAAAATAATCAATTTATTCATGAGTAGTCCTTTTTAAATAAGATATGAATATTTCATTTTTTACAAATTAAACAAGAGTTTGCCATTTGAAATGAAAATCAACATCCTGAAATATGACAGAAACAAACTACTTTTACTGGGTTTTGCACTCAAACAACAGCTTAATAAACTCCTATATACTGCTTATCTGATTACAAGCAGGGCAGCTTGGTGGAGCAGTGGTTAGCAGTGTGACAGCACAACAAGAAGGTTATGGGTTTGATCCCACCCTTGGCCACTGGTGACCTTTCTGTGTGAAGCTTGCATGTTCTTCCCGTATCTGTGTGGGGTTTTGCCGGGTACTCCAGTTTCTTCCCAAAGGCTAAAAACATGCAGGTTTGGTTAATTGGCATCAACTGGGGATAAATTGTCATTAGGTATGAATGTGAGAGTGAATAGTTGTCTGTTTCTCTGTGATGGACTGGCGATCTGTCCAGGGTGTACCCTGCCTCTCGCCCAAAGACGCTGGGCCTATCGCTATCCAGCCCCCCCGCGGCCCGAAAAGGGTTAAGCAATTGAAGATGGATGGCTCTTTCTGATGTAAAGGTTACCAAACCTTGAGGTAGGCTTTTGCTGTTTAGTGCATCATAGACCTTTTCACCTGACCATCATTCATTCACCACTGACACAGTTGTTTTTGTTTTATTTCCATCCCTGTAATATACTTCCTAAAATGAGTCTCCATTTTGTGTTTCTATGTTGATCATTTTTAACAAGTGACCCACTAACTCATTCCTTTACTCTCATCTGCTGTGAGGTCTGCAAGCTTAAACACATTTCACAGCACTGCCTAGCTGTAACCCTAACTTTGTTTTCCCTGTAAATAACAAAGGATGTGCTAATCTTTTCTTGACCTTTCACCGGTAAAAACATCCATTTCCGGTGAACAACTTTTAAGACAAAAAGAACAAACGATGTCCAGAGAAAAAGATGGCACCCTGTCAGATTGCAGAACTGAAAACACACATCAAGAGCAGATGAAGCAAGTGGAAGAACAATCTAATCCCTGGGTTAAACTGCTGTTCACTCTTGCACTGGCATGTCTTTGAAGACATACGCAGACAAAGTAATAATGAAAGATGCTGTCACATTGCAGTTTCATCTGGTAAAGAACTGTTACTGCTTTGTTGAACATACCAAGGTTATCAAGTGACAGCAGACAAGCCTGAAAAAAACAACAAGCCCTGACAAATGCATTGCAGCTTATCCAGAAAAAGTGTCATCTCTTACGTATAATGAAACCATTAAGCATGAAGCATGAAGCAATGTGAATGACACGAAGCAATGAGAAGAATGACCCAACTGTCTCTTTAAAGAATCAGAGACAGGGGGAAGGGAAGGGAAGGGTTGAAGGGGACGAATAAAAAGAAAGCAGAGAGGGGAAAGGGCCTAGTTAAGAAGAGTGCCATCAAAGCACAGGAACATGGAATAAATCTGCAGACATGGTGTTCCAGCGTCGGGTCCAGCACTGAATGTAGTATGTCACTGAGCTCTGGATGACGTCAACAAATTTTCTGGGTGATTTCTTACATTCATTTCTTTGATTGTGGTGAATGTTTCATGCTGCATTGTAGGAGGTGAATTCCTTATGAAAAATTAATACTAACAGATGTCAAGGCGACGCCCTCCTCCTGTAATTTCATAGCCAAGAGAGAATTGATTATAAAGCTGCCTTTACTGAAATTCTTCAAAAGCTGCCAAGAATGTGAACCATACAGTGACTCTGATAAGACGAGCTCACTCATGGCATAATTATATATCATTAATGTCAGTGTTTGTAAAAACAGCAACTTTTAAGTATTTCATTGTAAATATAGTAGATTAACACCTGACAGCTACAGTAAAATTAAAGCTCCACTTCACACTACCCAAATAAAGGATTTATACAGTGGGGAAAATTAGTTTTGAACCCATCAACATTTTTCTCATTAAACATATTTGTGATGGAGCCATTGACCTGAGATTTTCACCAGTAACAACCCAAGTAATCCATGCATACAAAGAAATCAAGGCAACTGTGTTCACAAAACAAGTTATATTTAATAAAGTGGAATGACCCAGGGAATAAGTATTGAACACGAAGAAAAAGAGGTGCAAAAAGGCATAGAAAACCAAGAAACCAGCTGAAATCCATTAGAATTTGGGAAGCCATGCCATCCCCCATCAGTGCAAATTAATTTCAGCTGATTAAGTCCTGACTGATAGCCTTTAAAAAGGTCTGTGAATATCAGATTGTCACACTGCAAAGAATTAATGATGGGTAGAAGCAAAGAGCTCTGTCTAGGTGGAGCACTTTCTCCAGCAGACTGCTACAGCTTCGCTGCCGAATGGTCAGGTACAGGAAATCTTTCCTGCCACATGCCATTTCACTGTACAATAACTCACTATAATGTTGATTTCTGGTCATAACTATGCTGCTATACTGCACCTCGCAGTCTAATTGGTACCTCCCATTGCACCCTGCGCCTGATAGTCCTGTATTGTACAAGAAGTATGATGCATCTATCTATACGGGTCAACATCTGTGATGTATATAAAGTTATCTAGGCAGTTTTGCTTTCCTGGGCATTTCCTTTGTCTATTATGCTGTGTGTGTTTCTGTCGTTTTGGTTGTCTACTGTCATGCTGCTGCTGTTATACTGTAATTTCCCAGTTTGGGATCAATAAAGTATATCTATCTATCTATCTATCTATCTATCTATCTATCTATCTATCTATCTAGACCTTCACAACCTTATTGTTGCAAAACATAATGATGGCATTGGTTACAGGCGTATTTCTAAACTGCTGAATGTTCCAGTGAGCACTGTTGGAGCCATCATTTGGAAGTGGAAAGAACATCATTTTTCTATAAACCGACCACAACTAGGAGCTCCTCACAAGATTTCTGACAGAGGAGTCAAAAGAATTATCAGAAGAGTTATCCAAGAGCCAAAGACCACTGAACAAAGATTACTTTCTTCAGAGACAGCCCACCTTTTCTTCTTCCCCCTTCAATTGTTTTACCTCAACTGGGTTTATGGTTAGTGGAGGGGAATACCCTCAATTACTAACTAACTAACTAACTAACCTGCACTTATATAGCGCTTTTCTAGTCACAAAGACCACTCAAAGCGCTTTCATTAATACTAACCCTCTGTTCTAAGGGCCTATAGGAAACAAATATCTAGGGACAATTTAGAACAGCCAATTAACCTAACATGCATGTTTTTGGCATGTGGGAGGAAACCGGAGAAATCCCGGAGTAAACCCACGCAACACGGGGAGAACATGCAAACTCCACACAGATCACTGTTGGTCGGGGGCTGGGATCGAACCCACGATCCCCACAATCCCCCAGCCAAGGGTAAACTGTGCTGCCGCAGTGCTAACCACTGCGCCACCGTGCAGCCCTCCCTGGAGAACCAAGCAGCTGGCAGCAGGTGAATAAATCCTAAGCACATGTGAAAATCTAGTTCTATGGAGGTGTGAGGATTTTGTTTTAAACCCGGAGTACTTTGAGAAAATGCCAGGGATAGGCACGGCACTTAATGGAGTTCACAGATAGACTTGTCACCTCTGTTTGTTCCTTTGGCCACCATTTTGTCTTCTGCCATCATCTTATGAAGGTTTGGTTCTAATTAGTGGCAAGAAGGTGGGGAACATGTCTTAAAGGGGAAGCACTGAAGGAGATTGCCGCAAGTTTGCCCTCCAGTGTTAATACTTTTACTCCGGTGACGGCAAGCTGATTAGCTATCAGGACCACTGCCCTCGGACGTGAATGCGCAAATCTGTGTGTATTCACATGTTTACGTTAACTTTACATGTATTTGCGCCGTGTGAAAAACTTGCTTGGCATTTGGTCTGAACACAGCTTTACTTATCCTGTTTTTACACTGTTTCCCCTTTTTTCCCATTTTATTTTTGTACTTAACTTGTATTTATTCTGTATATACCATTGTTTTTTACAGTACTTAAACTGTTTTTCCGATGCTTTGTAGGGTATTTTTGTCAGACGAAAAACAAGGCATAATGTAGCCCAGACCATACTACTTACCTCTTACTCACTCTGTGTTTTTTACAGTTTTTCTGTCTGTCTGTCTGTCTGTCTCTCTCTCTTTGGTATAACCCTCTATGTACCTTGATTTTTTCATGGTTTTTCTTGTAATTGGTGAGCTGTGCTGTTATAAAATGGTTGGAACATCAACAAGAACAAAACAAATGTGTAGTGATCTGGATAGGGTCACAGCCCCTGTCCACGCTTTATGTTACCTTTTGGACTCATTATTATTATCATCATTATTAGTTGTCATTATTTTGAGTATCCTTTATGTTGATTGTTTTCCCTGCTCCACTTTAGGTTATCCTCTCTCTCTCTCCCCCGCGCTCTCTCTTAATTAGTCGCAGCTGCTCTTCATTTGTTAATTTGTGTTCCCTTATTTATAGCAGCCACCCTCTGTTCTCAGTGCTGCAGTCTCATTTTGTTTTCTTACACTTTCTCCACGTTAATAGCTCCTGTTAAAGTTATCTGCCATTACGGCTCATTTTATGTTCTCCTGCCCACGAGCTGTGTTCTGTTTATTTAACTAATAAAATCATGTACAAACCTCGCCTCGCGATTGGGTCCTCTTCTTTGCCCCATGGGGGCTGTCATGACAAAATGAGGTTATGTGATCATATGTTAGAACAAAATCTAATCATGGATAGAATGAAGATGTTTTTTTTTTTCTTTTTTTTTTTTTTTAATCTGGATGGTCCCATATATCAGTACAAAGGCTTTTGATTAACAAGTCATCTCTCACTCCCATGTCAGCACATACAGGGCCCAGTGGTATCACGATTTAATGTAAATTCTTTAAATATGGGAGAGAGTTTGATAAGAGTTCAGTGTGAGCAGCGCATCATCAAAAATGAGCTCATGACTGAAGACAAAATGGTTCTGCATATTTTAAGTGTTTCAGGACATGTAACCATAGTAACCGATGACATGTAACTGCTGAGTGAGGAAATGTTTTGCCTTTTAATAAGAGTTCAACATGAAACCATGATTTTTTTTTTACTCTAAACTGTAACCCAAGAAGTTTTAGCACCAAATGTTAAAAATCTGGTTTAATCCCTAAACTTTAGCCAAATAACAGAAATTGTAAAGCCAAAAACAAATACTAAATGTAGACAAAAACAATATAAATGGCTCCACTTTTCAAAATTGAGACTTCTAAATCCACTATTGTAGATGTTTGATTTGAATATTGTATTTACAGTGGTGTGAAAAAGTGTTTGCCCCCTTCCTGATTTCTCATTTTTTTGTGTTTGTCACACTTAAATGTTTCAGATCATCAAACAAATTTAAATATTAGACAAAGATAACACAAGTAAACACTGTTATGTATGAAATAAGCGAGCTGTGAGCCATCTTATGCCAAACAACGAACTGCCCTTTATTCAAGAGAGATGAACATAAATACACAGACTGCAGCCCGCCTGACGACATCCCGTCTGACACCTGATGCCGGCTACGGTAAGCCCCAGAGTCCAAACCCTCCCCAAACTCACACATAACATTTACCACCTACACCCCACCCCACCCCCCCAAAAAAACAACTCTAGGTCCCCCAAATTTAGCAAATTATCAGTTCCCCCTTCTAATAACATTTCCCTTATCCCAAACATAAACTTAAACGCTATTACTTATATAGGACGTTCAGCACATCAATTTCCCTGACATTTTTTTTTTTAAACATAAACTACTGAACCCCAATCCTAACTGGGCACTTGGGTAGACTGCCAAGATACCCGCGTGTTGAGGTGGATTATTCTGCCACCTCTTCACCAACACGTGTTACTCACCTAAACCCCACAACAAAGGCTCTCAGATGACCCGGTCTCTGATGAACCCTTGCCGAACGCCTCACTGCTTGAGGTCCTGCTGCTGGTCTCGTCAGCTGCTTTCCGGCATCCTCCAGTCCCATGTCAGCAAAGTCCCAGCCTGTGTCTGTCTCGTCCATCGATGCCCTCCAACCCTAGGTCGGCGACAATTTCCTGAGGCAGCTAGCATGCCATCGTGACCCGTCTGAGAGGCGAAACGTGTCTGGACCCAGCTGCTCCATAATCTACAGTGGGGCTGTCCAGAACGACTGCAGCTTATGCGTGCGGTTAGGGTGTTTAATACTGACCCAATATGACACTCCGAGCCCGTGTCTTTTTGCCCTGTGCTTCTTGTCGAAACATGGCTTCATTTGGCGCTGTTGTTCGAGTACCCGCCCCCTTGACAATGTTCCATCCGCTGGAAGAGTCGCTGTGGGAGGCCGCAAATGGTCCAGAGAGAGGCGTAGTTCACGCCCCAGCATGAGCTTTGCTGGTGAACACTCTGTCATGGCGTGAGTAGTCGCCCTGTAATGGAGAAGTGTGCTTTGAAGAGTGTTGATGAACTGGAAGCCATCCGCCAGATGCGCCTTCAGTCCATTTTTCAATGTCTTATTGAAACGCTCCACCTCCCATTTGCCTGTGAATGATAGAAAGCCATTCTTATGTGCTCCACGCCCCTCTCTTCCAAAAACTCCTCAAACCCCCCTGAGATGAATTACGGCCTGTTGTTCATCGTAATGGAGTCTGGAATACCCCACCGAGTGAAGAGCGAAGTGAGGAAACTAATGACCATGTTGGGTGTGACCAAACCAGTGGGTAACACCTCCAGCCATTATGAATGTAGATTGTGGGCTACCAACAGGAAACAACTGTTCACAGGGGCCGTGTGCAGCTCGCCACAGATGTCCAGCTGAATGTGTTTCCAGGGACCCTCCGGATACTGTAATGGTCGCAAAGGTGGGGGTGTCCCAGTTTTCCCGCTCTTCAAGTATGGTACACAGTCCTTCACCATAGCTTCAATGTCCTTGTCGATGCCCGGCCACCAGACCGAGTCCCTGCAGCGCTGTTTCACCCTAACTACCCCCAGGTGGCCCTCATGAAGCATAACTAAAACGTGAGCCCTCAGTGATACCAGAACCACTGTGCAGTGTCCTCTCACCATGCATACATCATTCCAACAGCTCAGTTCATCCCTGATCCTGTGAAAAGGTGCCAGCTCTCCTTGCATCTTTGTGGGCCACCTTCCCCCCAGATGAATGAACGTAGTTGAGCTAAAGTTAAATCCTGCTCCGATTCCGCTTGGAGCTCTTGGAGCGACACGGCATTCCGGAGGGGGTCGTGCAACGCATTGATCAGGTCTGCCTCCAGGGGGTCACAGTCGTTAGTTTGTCTGGTGTTGGGTGTGACATGGGACAGGAAGTCCGCCACTATATTCTCTCTGCTTGGAGTGAACTGGGTAGTGAAGCTGTATGCCCGCAGTCTTTCGTTCCATCTGTGGAGCCGCAGGGATTTGTGTCCTGATCTGGTCGTTTCCAGTAAGGTCGTCAGTGCCCTGTGGTCTGTTCGCAGTGTGAAGTGCCGTCCATAGAGGTAGATGTGCCATTGTTTGCATACCCAAACACACACGAGTGCCTCCCTTTCACCAACTGCGTACCGTTGTTCCGCCGATGTAAGAGACCTCGATGTGAACGCCACCGGGCGTTCCATTCCATTCTGGAGTTGAAACAGGACTGCCCCCACCGCCGAGCCTGAAGCGTTACACGTTACAAAAGTGGGGAATTGGGGGTCAAAATAAGCCAACACTGGCAGGGAGGTGAGCTGAGATTTCAGTTTAGAGATGGCAGCTGAGCAGGTGGGAGTCCACTGCCACGACACATTCTGCTACAGGAGGGCATGGAGTGGCTCTGTTGTTTCCAAATAATGAGGAATGAAACGCCTGTAGAAATTTGCCATGTCCAGCAATGACAAGACTTACGTGGGCGTTGTGGGGTCTGGAAGATGCAGTACTGCCTCCACATTCGAGTGCAGGGGTTCAGGCCCTCAGAGGACAGATGAAACCCCACAAACTCGATGGTTTCAGCTGCAAAGATGCACTTTTCTTCATTCAGCATGACTCCCTGATCCAACAACACCTCCATTAACCGCTACAGATGCTTGTCGTGGGCAGCTCGCACCGCGCTCTGTACCACAATGTTGTCCAGATACACCACTATACCCTTGAGGCCCGCAAGAATTGTAGCCATGATTTTTTGGAAACGGCTCAGTGTTGAGCTGAGGCCAAAAGCCAGGTGGGTATATCTGAAAATGCCCATGTGGGTCACATACGCCGTCAGGTTACGACTGGCTGGGTGGAGAGGCACCTGCAGGTAGCCCTGACGGAGGTCCAGCTTTGAAAACACCTTGGAACCGCTGAACGCTGCAGTGAGCTCTTCCATCGTGGGCAGGGGATATTTATCCAGAATAATCGCTTTGTTGACCATCCTGATGTTGATGCATGGCCATATGCCACCTGACTTCTTTTTACCCACTACAATATTGAAGATCCACAGTGAGGCGTCCACTTTCTCAATGATGCCGGCGCCCAGAAATTTGCTCAGTTCCGCCGTGACGTCATCTTGCAGGGTGAGGGGTAGCTGGCGAAGGGGCTGAATTTTAGGCATTCCCTTTGGGTCAATGAGCGGCCAGTGGTTAAAAGCAGCTATGCAACCCAGGCCTGCAAACAGCGCCAGCCAGCAATAATGCCAGGCTGGTGAAACGGTTAGCACCGCAGAGCCTGTCGGGTCTGTAATGGAGATCCCCAACTTGCCCAATAAGTCAATGCCTAACAAGTCGGCCCCATGGCGCTAAACCTGAAAGGTGAACACTGGAATCATCTTCGGTCCGCATGACACTGAAAAGCTGACCATACCCGCCATGCCAATTTTCACGTCCATAACCAAACATGTTATCAGCCCTCGCCACAACTGTCTTTTTGGGGAAGAGTCTTCTTACTGTGGCCATGCTCAATATGGACCATGCAGCACCCGAATCCATCATAAGTGGCATGTTGACTCCATCCAGCTGCACGACGTACCACTTTAGTGGACAGTTTTTGGCGCCTGCTACACATACTATGACTACATCCACGGGTCCTACATTGGTTCCCTTGTGGGTGGTGGGACAAACTCTAGCCAGGTGGTTAGCTTGTTCACAATAGTAGCATTTCCTTCCTCTAGCAGGGCAGACGGACGAGCTCGTCCAGTGATGAGGGGAACCACAGCCGTTACACGGTGTCCAGATTCCTGCTCCTGCCCGTGCCATGGTCCCCCTCCGCGTGGAAGTCTGCCATGAGTTGCTATCTGTGTTGCTATTGGCCTGGCGTTGTGATGTTGTTTGGGGGGGCTAGTCGTTCATTAGCTAGTAGCTGCGTCATTAGCTGGGTGGCGGTTTCCATTTGGCTAGCCATCTGCATCACCTGGCTTAGCATGAAATTGTCCTTTGCTAGTAATAGCTTAGGGTTAGAGTTAGGGTTAGGGTTAGTGCTAAATGCTAGCTTGTCACGAATTAGCTAATCTTCCAAAGGCCCAAATGTGCATATGCTAACCAGGTTACGGAGCTCTGTAACGTAATGTTGTTTGGACTCACTCACTTCTTGGTAGCGGTCAAAGAATCTACATCTTCATGTTGTCACGTTGCATTTTTTGCCAAAAACTCATCTATTAGGCTCAAGCAGTTGTCCAGAGAATCCGTACAGTCCAGAGTGTGAAGCACTTGCTGTGCTTCCTTACCTAGACAATGAATCAGGACATTCTTCCGTCTTTCTTTGTCGGCATCATCCAGGCCGGCCACATTTATATAGTTGTTAAATAATTCTGGCCAGCGGTGCCACAGTGTGAATGGCACGCCTGGTGACTCCAGGAATGGAAGTGGTGGTCCCGCGGATGCTCCCATGGTTTTACTTCTTGTCACCAAATGTTATGTTTGAAATAAGCAAGCCATGAGCCATCTTATGCCGAACAACAAACTGCCCTTTATTCAAGAGAGATGAACATAAACACATAGACCGCAGCCCACCTGACGTCCTCCCGTTTGACGCCTGACGCCAGCTATGTCAAGCCCCAGAGTCCAAACCCTCCCAAACTCACACCTCACAAACACAAATGCAGTTTTTAAATGAAGGTGTTTATTATTAAAGGAAAAAAGATCCAAACCTACATGGCCCTGTGTGAAAAAGTGATCTCCCCTTAAACCTAATAACTGGTTGGGCCACCCTTAGCAGCAACAACTGCAATCAAGTGTTTGCGATAACTGACAATGAGTCTTTACAGCGCTGTGGAAGAATTTTGGCCCATTCATCTTTGCAGAATTGTTGTAATTCAGCCATTGGAGGGTTTTTGAGCATGAACTGCCTTTTTAAGGTCATGCCACAGCATCTCAATCGAATTAAGGTCAGGACATGACTAGGCAACTCCAAAGTCTTCATTTTGATCTTTCTTAAGCCATTCAGAGGTGGACTTGCTTGTGTGTTTTGGATCATTGTCCTGCTGCAGAACCCAAGTGCGCTTCAGCTGGAGGTCACGAACAGATGGCCGGACATTCTCCTTCAGGACTTTTTGGTAGACAGCAGATTTCATAGTTCCATTTACCACAGCAAGTCTTCCAGGTCCTGAAGCAGCAAAACAGCCCCAGACCATCACACTACCACCACCATAGTTTACTGTTGGTATGATGTTCGTTTTCTGAAATGCTGTTTTACTTTTACACCGGATGTAATGGGACACACACCTTCCAAAAAGTTCAACTTTTGTCTTGTCAGTCCACACAGTATTTTCTAAAAGTCTTGGGGATCATCAAGATGTTTCCTGGCAGAACTGAGACGAGCCTTTATGTTCTTTTTGCTCAGCAGTGGTTTTCATCTTGGAACTCATTTTTGCCTAGTCTCTTTCTTATGGTGGAGTCATGAACACTGACCTTAACTAAGGCAAGTGAGGCCTGCGGTTCTCTGGATGTTGTTGTGGGGTCTTTTGTGACCTCTTGGATGAGTCGTCGCTGCGCTTTGGGAGGTAATTTTGGTTGGCTGGCCACTCCTGGGAGGGTTTACCACTGTTACATGTTTTCACCATTTGTGGATAATGACCCTCACTGTGGTTTGCTGGAGTCCCAAAGCTTTAGAAATGGCTTTGTAACCTTTTCCAGACTGATAGATCTCAATTACTTTGGTTCTCATTTGTTCCTGAATTTCTTTGTATTGCAGCATGATGTCTAGCTTTTGAGGATCTTTTGGTCTACTTGACTTTGTCAGGCAGGTCCTATTTAAGTGATTTCTTGATTGAGAACAGGTGTGGCAGTAATCAGGCCTGGGTGTGGCTAGAGAAATTGAACTCAGCTTTCCAAAGATGTGCTAAACCACAGTTAATTTATGTTTTAACTGGTGTGTGTGTGTGGGGGGGGGGAGTCACTTTTTCACACAGGGCCATGTATGGATTTTTTTACCCTTAATAATAAACACCTTCATTTAAAAACTGCATTTTGTGTTTACTTGTTTTATGTTTGTCTAATATTTAAATTATTTCCAAGGTTGTCATAGCCAGGAGCGGCACTGGGGTTAAGCTCCCAGTGCTCATAAAATGCTCCTTATGGCGTGCGTCTCAAAAAGCCTCTGACAACTAAGTCCAAATCCTAGCCTGCCCGTGTGGTTTAGTCTCTAAGCCCGGCGGAACTGCTTTTACTAATAGGAGAAGGGGCGAGGGCGGATCTCTGGCGCCTTAAAACCAGATGCTTCGGGTAGATGGTGGCTCATCAACCTGGGAAGGTAGCCCATCTAGGGGAAGGTAAACCCTGATTTCAAACCTCCGCTGCCTTGCGGCATACCCGGTCACGGGAAAGGCTTCGGGAGTCAACCCTGAGGAAAAATCCGGAGTCGGAGCCCCTAAGGCAGTTCTATGTTGTGCTCAACATCGTTCTGGCAGCTCCTGCAACGGCGCTGGTGCCAAAGTGTAGCAGCCCTGCTGTTCCTTTGGATTCATCAGTGACGTGGAGAGGGGGGACATGCTGCATGGGCAACATCTTATCCTCCATATCTTCCTGCCCAGGCTTGAATCCTACCAACGCCCAACGCTGGAAGGTAGAACACTGGATCACTGGGGAGGACACTCCAGCTTCGCCTTTGGCGTAGACAAAACACGGGGAATGACAGTTACCGGTTATAAGCCACCGCTCAATTGGCGTAGAGCTCGGCGCCAGGGGTTATTCCCGACGGTGGGAGGGATCATCGGATCTCACTGGACAGCTACCGCCCGCCTCAAGCTGGGCAGCCCCCAGCCAATAAGGTGATGTCCCGCCACAGCTTGCTTTCCTCATTGGGTGCATGGGGATGAGGAGAAGTCCGAACAGCAGGCTGAGAACTTTCGCACCAGGCAAGACAATAAAACAAAAGAGACCAACTCTAAAACTGGGAACTTGGAACGTCCGCACTATGTTGACAGGACTCGCTACTAACCTCAAGGACATCAACGACACCAGGAAGACTGCCATCATCAATAATGAGCTGAAGAGACTGGGAGTGGATATCGCCACTCTCCAGGAAACACGGTTGGCTGACGCAGGCACACTGAGAGAGAAGGACTACAGGTTCTACTGGCAGGGAAAGGGCAGTGACGAACACAGGGAACACGGAGTGGGCTTTGCAGTGAAGAACACCTTGCTGAAGATGGTGGAACCGAGCAGCACTGGCTCTGCACGACTCCTCACCCTCCGCCTGAACACCACTCAAGGCCCAGTCACCCTCGTCAGTGTGTATGCCCCAACACTGACAGCCACACCAGAGGCAAAAGACGAGTTCTACGAGAATCTCGCAACAACTGTCAGGATCGTCCCCAACTCTGAACAACTCATTCTCCTTGGAGACTTCAATGCCAGAGTGGGTGCTGACCACGACTCTTGGCCCTCCTGTCTTGGACCTTTTGGCGTGGGCAGAATGAATGACAACGGACAGCGGCTGCTCGAGTTCTGCACATATCACGATCTGTGCATCACAAACTCGTTCTTCAAGACCAAGCCCCAACACAAGGTTTCCTGGCAACATCCACGCTCAAAGCACTGGCACCAGCTGGACTTGATCCTGATCAGGCGCACCTCACTGAAGAACGTGCTAATCACCCGTTCGTTCCAGAGTGCAGATTGCGACACAGACCATTCATTGGTGTGTTGCAAGGTCAAGCTGCAGCTGAAGAAATTCCATCGTGCTAGACAACCTGGAAAGGCACGGATTGACACCAGCAAGATGGCTCAACCAGAACTTGTTGAGCAGTTTGCCTCCACCTTTGAGAAGGAACTTGGTGTACCACAAGAAGGAGAAGATGCAAAGCAGAAGTGGGAAGAGCTGCGAAACACCATCCACCGCACAGCCTTGGCTACCTTTGGGAGGAAGACCTCGAAGTCACAGGACTGGTTTGATGCCAAGTTGACCGAGATGACCCCCGTCATTGAAGCCAAGCGCTCAGCACTTGCTGAGTACAAGAAGTACCCAAACGAGAAGAATCTCCAGATTCTCAGGGCTGCGAGAAGCAAAGTTCAGCAGACTGCTCGGCGCCGTGCCAACGAGTACTGGACTCAGCTCAGCCAAGACATTCAAACCGCTGCCATAACAGGGAACATCCGTGGTATGTACGATGGCATCAAGAAAGCACTTGGTCCGGCTCAGAGCAAGACGGCCCCCCTCAAATCCTCCACTGGGGAGATGATCACAGAGAAGAACAAGCAGATGGAGAGATGGGTGGAACACTACTCCGACCTCTACTCCAGACAGAACACCGTGACACCGTCAGCCCTTGATGCCATCGACTGCCTGCCATCCATGGACGAACTTGACGCCGAGCCAACCATCGACGAACTCAGCAAGGCCATTGATAGCTTGGCCGCTGGCAAGGCACCCGGCAACGACGGCATACCCCCCGGCCTGATCAAGCACTGCAAGACTGCCCTACTGCTGCCATTGCATGACGTCCTCTGCCAGTGTTGGAAGGAAGGTGCTGTAACACAGGACATGAGGGACGCCAAGATCATCACCCTCTACAAAAACAAAGGGGAGAGAAGCGACTGCAACAACTACAGGGGCATCTCCCTCCTCAGCGTTGTTGGCAAAGTCTACGCACGAGTTGTTCTCGTTCGTCTACAGAAGCTTGCCGAATGTGTCTACCCCGAGTCTCAGTGTGGCTTCCGCGCTGAGCGATCGACGGTAGACATGATATTCTCCATCCGCCAACTCCAGGAGAAATGCAGAGAACAGAACATGCCCCTGTACGTCGCCTTCATCGACCTCACCAAAGCGTTCGATCTGGTCAGCAGAGAAGGCCTTTTCAAGATCCTGCCAAAGATAGGATGCCCACCAAAGTTGCAAAGCCTCATTGAATCGTTTCACACCAATATGCAGGGGATAGTGTAGCACGATGGCAACGTCTCAGAGCCTTTCAACATACGCAGCGGAGTGAAACAGGGCTGTGTACTTGCGCCAACCCTCTTTGGGATTTTCTTTGCTATGCTCCTGAGGCATGCCTTCAGCACAGCAACAGAGGGAATCTACCTGCACACAAGATCTGACGGCAGGCTTTTCAACCTCGCCCGCCTGAAAGCCAGATCCAAAGTACGCGAGGCTCTAATCAGAGACATGCTGTTCGCAGACGACGCTGCAGTCGCAACCCACACACAGCAGGAGCTTCAGACCCTTATGGACCGCTTCTCCCAGGCATGCAAGGACTTCGGGCTTACCATCAGCCTGAAGAAGACTAACGTCTTGGCGCAAGGCACGGAAGCACCGCCAACCATCACCATCGACGACTACGAGCTGGAGGTCGTGAATCAGTTCACGTACCTGGGGTCCACGATCAGCAACAACCTCTCCCTTGATACAGAGATCAACAAGAGGATTGGAAAATCAGCCTTCACACTCGCTTGCCTCACCACACGAGTGTGGGAGAATCCCAAACTCTCTGTCAAGACGAAGATGGCAGTGTACAACGCCTGCGTCATCAGCACACTGCTCTATGGGAGTGAGACGTGGACAACATACGCCCGGCAGGAAAAGAGACTGAACTCCTTCCACTTGCGCTGCATTCGCCACATCCTGGACATATCCTGGCAGGACAAAGTGCCCAACACAGAAGTTCTGTCCCGCGCCGGCCTTCCCTCCATGTTCACTCTACTCAGACAGCGCAGGCTCCGCTGGCTAGGCCACGTTCACCGTATGGAGGATGGCAGAATCCTCAAAGATGTCCTCTATGAAGAAATGGCAACTGGCAAGAGAGACGTTGGCCGCCCACAGCTGCGTTTTAGAGACGTCTGCAAGAGAGACATGAAGGCCCTGGAGATCAACACAGAGCGCTGGGAGGACCTTGCAACGGACCGCTCCAAATGGAGAGGCACCCTGACCAGACAGCTCAAGGCGGGTGAAGAGAGACTGACTGCTGCTGCAGATGAAAAAAGGACCCGCAGGAAGAACCGCCACAGACCCAGCAGCACGGAGACCACCCACAAGTGCGACCTGTGTGACAGGGACTGCCATTCGCGCATCGGCCTGTTCAGCCACAGGCGGTGCTGTTCCAGCAGAGTAGACGTTTAGGATTCTCTTCCATGGTCATCATAGACCGACGGAGGCCGACGACTCCAATATTTAAATTTGTTTATCTGAAACATTTAAGTGTGACAAACATACAAAAAAATGAGAACTCGGGAAGGGGGCAAACACTTTTTCACACTACTGTATTTCAATTTAAAGATTTATTTTTGTTTGCAGTGAACTGACTGTAAACACAGTCAGCATTGAATAACTGAATTTTATAAACTGTTATTAAAGGAAAATACATGTGCATTCTGCATAAGCAACAGCAAATTTATTGTAAACATAGTCAATATAAAAACTTTGAATAAATTAAATTTTTAAACTCTGATCAAAAGAAAAGATGTGCATCCTGCATAAGTAACAGAACTAAACACAGTTACTTTTTAGTGATGTGGGATGATGGGAGTTGTTGTCAGCTAGTCATTTAAACAAAAATGAAATATTACTCTGTTGTTATACAACAGCTGACAACTTTAACTACATGGAAAATTATCTTTTAAGTTGACAAACATCATATGTGTAACTCGTGGCAAAATTTGACTGTAACAATAGATAATTTTGCTCTTGCCATTCACTTCAATGGAGCATTTTTTTTTGATTTAAGGTCCCATATGCACTGATCTGTATGAAAAAAAAACCTGGATATCTCATGCCCCATTAGCGAGTACAGAGTCGAGTGGAATTGAGCGGGCCACTGATCTCTGGAAAAACTGGACGGATCATTGGCCGCCAGAAGTGAAGCCCCTGGCCGGCCACTTTTACCTCAGTAACTTCGCCAAAAATTAACAGATTTTGAACTTCTTGGTATGGAGACACAGCTTATAGTCTTGCTTAACCAGTGAACTATAAGATAAGATAAGATAAGATAAGCCTTTATTAGTCCCATAATGGGGAAATTCCAGGATTGCAACAGCACAGGGATAGCAACACTCAGAGCAATAGTTAAGAAGATACGGAACATATAAATAAGAGCAGTGAATATACATACGTACACATAAATATATAAATATACACTACCGTTCAAAAGTTTGGGGTCACTTAGAAATTTCCTTATTTTTGAAAGAAAAGCACTGTTTTTTTTCAATGAAGATAACTTTAAACTAATCAGAAATACACTCTAATATCTAATATACATTGCTAATGTGGTAAATGACTATTCTAGCTGCAAATGTCTGGTTTTTGGTGCAATATCTACATAGGGGTATAGAGGCCCATTTCCAGCAACTATCACTCCAGTGTTCTAATTGTACAATGTGTTTGCTCATTGCATCAGAAGGCTAATGGATGATTAGAAAACCCTTGTGCAATCATGTTAGCACAGCTGAAAACAGTTTAGCTGGTTAGAGAAGCTATAAAACTGACCTTCCTTTGAGCAGGTTGAGTATCTGGAAAAAATTATTATTTCAAATACAAATCATTATTTCTAACCTTGTCAGTCTCTTGACTATATTTTCTATTCATTTTACAACTCATGGTGGTAAATAAGTGTGACTTTTCATGGAAAACACAAAATAATTGTCTGGGTGACCCCAAACTTTTGAACGGTAGTGTATATACAAAGTGCAGAACATTGTAGCAAGATGGAATAAACAGCATAACCGTCTACTTAGTTATCCTACATAGTATGAATATGTACCCATACATATTGTCACCCTCCGTAGCGACTGATATTGTCCTAGTTGTATACTGGAGGGGACCATTTGTGTAAGTCTGTTGCATCTTTTGCATTCAATACTATTAGGTCGTCACGTTTTTTTGCTATCTCTGCGAGCAGCCCTGCTTAGGTTATACAGTCTGACAGCCGTAGGTAGGAAGGACCTGCGAAACCTCTCGGTCGCGCATCTAGGATGATGTAGTCTGCTGCTAAATGAGCTCCTCAGTGCGTTCAGTATGTCCTGCATAGGGTGGGACTTGGACTCCAGCAGAGATGACAGTTTAGCCTCCATCCTTCTCTCTCCTATCTCCTCCACTGGGTCAAGGCGTTTCCCCGGGACAGATCTAGCTTTCTTGATCAGTTTGTTCAGTCTCTTCCTATCGGCTGCTGTAATGCCGTTGCCTCAGCAGACCACTCCACAAGTGAAGGCTGATGCCACAACCGTGTCGTAGAATGTCTTCAGCAGCACCCCTTGTACACCAAGGCTGTTCCTACTGAGCCTCCTCAGTAGGAACAGCCTGTGCTGTCCCTTCTTGTAGAGTGCATCGGTATTGTGTGACCAGTCTAGTTTATTGTTCAGATGAACACCAAGGTACTTGTAGGATGTCACCATCTCAATGTCTGTTCCCTGGATGTTTACTGGTGCTGTGAGGGGTTGTCCTTGCCTGCGGCAGTCCACCACCAGCTCCTTAGTTTTCCTCGCGTTGATCTGGAGGCAGTTCCGATGGCACCAGTCCACGAAGTCCTGGATAAGTCGTCTGTACTCAGCTTCATCTCCGTTGGAGATGAGGCCGACAATCGCAGAGTCGTCAGAGAACTTCTGTAGATGGCAGTGTGTTGTGTTGTGTGAGAAGTCTGCAGTATAAAGGGTGAACAGGAAGGGAGCCAAAACCGTTCCCTGGGGGGCCCCCATGCTACCGATGATCGTGTCGGACACACAATCTCGGGTCCTCACAAACTGTGCCGGTTAGTGAGGTAGTCCAGGATCCATGATTTTTCCACCCCTGCGCACAGCAGCTTGTCCCTCAGGATCATCGGTTGGATGGTGTTGAAAGCACTGAAGAAGTCAAAGAACATGATCCTCACCGCATTCCTGGGCTTCTCCAGGTGGGACAGAGAACGGTGGAGGAGGAAGATCACTGCATCCTCCACCCGAATGCCATGCTGGCAGGCGAACTGGAGTGGATCCATCGCTGGTCCCACCAGGGGGCGGAGGTGAGCAAGGAGCAGTCTCTCCAGGGTCTTCATCATGTGAGACGAAACATGTGAGACGAAACCATAGAAACAGAGTTAACATTATGCTTACCAGCTGTTGATTTGGATGTACTAATGTTTTAGGAGTACTAATATGGCAGCCAGGTGGCTTCACTTCTGGTGGCCAATGATCTGTTTCGTGTTTCTATAGAAAAGAGCAGTGGGGCAGGCGTGGTAACCAGGAAACGGGGGTGTGGATGGGTCCTGTAAACAAACTAACGATCTGCTTGTGTTTTGTGGGGAGCTAAGAGAGGTATTGCACAGACAGCAAAACAAGCCCAAATAAGCAACTACACATTAAAAAACAAGCCCCCAAACCCTCAACCCGCGA
Source organism: Pholidichthys leucotaenia (assembly GCA_020510985.1). NCBI lineage: Eukaryota > Metazoa > Chordata > Actinopteri > Cichliformes > Pholidichthyidae > Pholidichthys > Pholidichthys leucotaenia. The sequence goes on along the minus strand of CM035840.1, from coordinate 274,275,121 downwards.
CTGATGAAATTTGCAAGCAACTTTAGAGAAAAACAAGCCCAAAGTCGCTTATAATAAGCGGACTTGGCAAATATGGTCACAATAGTGCACATTATATAGTTTCCCATTTCTAGTGGTGTTTGAATATCTAGTGATTATTCATTCATTCATCTTCTTCCGCTTAATCCTTTTTGGGAGCCTATCCTAGCATCTTTGGGCAAGAGGCAGGGTACACCCTGGACAGATCGCCAGTCCATTGCAGGGCCAACACAGAGAGACAGACAACCATTCACTCTCACATCCATACCTAAGGACAATTTAGAATCCCCAGTTTGATGCCAATTAACCTAACTTGCATGTTTTTGGCATGTGGGTGGAAACCGGAGAAATCCCGGAGTAAACCCACGCAGACACGGGGAGAACATGCAAACTCCACACAGATCACTGTTGGCTGGGGGCTGGGATCGAACTCAGGATCCCCCGGCCAAGGGTGAGTTGCTGTGCTGCCGTAGTGCTAACCACTCCTCCACTGCGCCGCCCCTGTCTAGTGATTATATATTTAAAAAAAAAATCCCTCTATAATTCATTAAATTATCACAGAATGCAATCTTGAAAAGCAGTGTCCAACTGAGAGTCACTTGATTAGCTAATGTATCCAAACTAAATATGGTGCATCCATTTGAAAAACTGTTGCACTATTCAGCTTTAATTTGCTATTATTATTCCCTTTACTGAAGAACTGAAGTGAACTTGCATAACTGAAAATGAATCCTTACCAGTCAGCATTAGCAGATCTTGACAGGGTCTAAGGTGTCAGTTTCCATTCTCCTTCTCTGTGATGATTGCATCATCTCTGAGCGTTTGAGTGTAATTTCTCAATATAATTTGATTTCCCCTCAGAGCCCAAAGACCCGTCACAATCGGTTCACTGTGAAAAGTGATTGTGAGGTACATATTTGATATGCTACTTTTATATTATCTTTGAAATTAGTGACTGCTCTACCCTGCGCCAGAAGGTGACTGCTATCAATCAATGTCACCAAGTAGCACATCTCACCATCATCATGCTCCCTTTATATTTGTCCTTTTTTTCGATCGACTCTGCAGCCAAGCTGAGAATGTTGTTTACTTTCATTGTGAAGTGGTCAGTGTCAGGATTACACAGTTAGCACAAACGCGTCAGTGCCTCATTGTTAACATTGGGTCAGGATCCCACTGATTGGAATTGATTTTGCCTTTTTCTGTTTCTCCAATTTTGTGCATCTGTGAATACTTTCATTCAAACATGCCTGTGTAAATGGAGCTAAATGCACTTTCTCTGTGTGTGGTTCCCCACAACTTCTTCATGCATTAATTATAGTGTTGCGCTATTAACTCTGCCAGTGGTGATGTAAACAAGGAATGATTAATAATACATGCGTAATGATTGAGTAACCTGGGGTAATACGAATTTTTAAGCCTCAGAGCAGCTATTTCAATTTATATTGTATGTAGTTCTTGTGGTGCAAAATGTTACTCGTCTTTTAAACAATCTTGAGTCGTAAACTGTTCAGCATAACACCAGCAGCTCGGTTAATTTTACATTTCAGATGAGGTTTGGCTGCATTTTACACACTGAACAGGAATTTGTGACGTGTGGGTCAAATCAATTAGAACCAGAAGACACATGAACATAAATGGCTGCTTTGCTCATTGATAGGCCTACAGTACATTCTTCCTCTGACCTTCCTCGCTGGACATCACTGAAAAGCAAATTTGTTAAAGGGCGAACTCTGGTCCATTGAGCAGCAATGGACCAGAGTTCAAATGCAGATATGATAGCCAGAGGTATGTGTGGGATGAAGCAATTTAATTGTACGTACCTGTGCTGAAGCAACCTGTTAATATGCTGGAGGATTCAACTTATCAGCTACATCCAGAGAAGGGGGAAAAGGATGAGATTAAAGCAAGAGGTGATTGTTAAGTGACTTCCACATTTTCCACTATGGAAAATAAATCATGTACCAGAGTATATTTAAACTGGAGGCTTATATGAAGGTATTAAAACATCAGTGGACTGTCTGTCGGCAGAACACAGTGCATTGTGAAATCTTTCATTTGTCTCAATTGAATATGCTCTATTAAAATAGGCTGGGAAAAGTTTCCTTTCTTTTGCTCTCTTTCTTTCTTTCTCTCTCTATGTATGTACAGTATCTCACAAAAGTGAGTACACTTCTCATATTTTTGTAAATATTTTATTATATCTTTTCATGGGACAACACTGAAGATATGACACTTTGATACAATGTAAAGCTGCACGGCTGCACGGTGGCGCAGTGGTTAGCACTGCAGCAGCACAGTTTACCCTTGGCCGGGGGATTGTGGGGATCGTGGGTTCGATCCCAGCCCCCGACCAACAGTGATCTGTGTGGAGTTTGCATGTTCTCCCCGTGTTGCGTGGGTTTACTCCGGGATTTCTCCGGTTTCCTCCCACATCCCAAAAACATGCATGTTAGGTTAATTGGCTGTTCTAAATTGTCCCTAGATATTTGTTTCCTATAGGCCCTTAGAATAGAGGGTTAGTATTAATGAAAGCGCTTTGAGTGGTCTTTGTGACTAGAAAAGCGCTATATAAGTGCAGGTTAGTTAGTTAGTTAGTTAGTAAAGTAGTCAGTGTACAGCTTGTATAACAGTGTAAATTTGCTGTCCCCTCAAAATAACTCACCACGCAGCCATTAATGTCTAAACCACTGGCAACAAAAGTGAGTACACTCCAATTGAAAATGTCCAAATTGTACCCAATTAGCCATTTTCCCTCTCCGGTATCATGTGACTCATTAGTGTTACAAGGTCTCACGTGTGAATGGGGAGCAGGTGTGTTAAATTTGGTGTTTTTACTCTTACACTCTCTCATACTGGTCACTGTATGTTCAACATGACACCTCATGGCAAAAAACTCTCTGAGGATCTGGAAAAAAAAAAAAAAAAAAAAAAAAGAATTGTTGCTCTATATAAAGATGGCCTAGGCTACAAAGGTTCCAAGGTTGTCATAGCCAGGAGTGGCACTGGGGTTAAGCTCCCAGTGCTCATAAAATGCTCCTTATGGCGTGCATCTCGAAAAGCCTCTGACAACTAAGTCCAATTCCTAGCCTGCCCGAGTGGTTTAGTCTCTAAGCCCGGCGGAACTGCTTTTACTAATAGGAGAAGGGGCGAGGGCGGATCTCTGGCGCCTTAAAACCAGATGCTTCGGGTAGATGGTGGCTCGTCAACCTGGGAAGGTAGCCCATCTAGGGGAAGGTAAACCCTGATTTCAAACCTCCGCTGCCTTGCGGCATACCCGGTCACGGGAAAAGCTTCGGGAGTCAACCCTGAGGAAAAATCCAGAGTCGGAGCCCCTAAGGCAGTTCTATGTTGTGCTCAACATCATTCTGGCAGCTCCTGCAATGGCGCTGGTGCCAAACTGTAGCAGCCCTGCTGTTCCTTTGGATTCATCAGTGACGTGGAGAGGGGGGACATGTTGCATGGGCAACATCTTGTCCTCCATATCTTCCTGCCCAGGCTTGAATCCTACCAACGCCCAATGCTGGAAGGTAGAACACCGGATCACTGGAGAGGACACTCCAGCTTCGCCTTTGGCGTAGACAAAACACGGGGAATGACAGTTACCGGTTATAAGCCACCGCTCAATTGGCGTAGAGCGCGGCGCCAGGGGTTGTTCCCGACGGTGGGAGGGATCATCGGATCTCACTGGACAGCTACCGCCCGCCTCAAGCTGGGCAGCCCCCAGCCAATAAGGTGTTGTCCCACCACAGCTTGCTTTCCTCATTGGGTGCATGGGGATGAGGAGAAGTCCGAACAGCAGGCTGAGAACTTTCGCACCAGGCAAGACAATAAAACAAAAGAGACCAACTCTAAAACTGGGAACTTGGAACGTCCGCACTATGATGACAGGACTCGCTGCTAACCTCAAGGACATCAATGACACCAGGAAGACTGCCATCATCAATAATGAGCTGAAGAGACTGAGAGTGGATATCGCCATTCTCCAGGAAACACGGTTGGCTGACGCAGGCACACTGAGAGAGAAGGACTACACGTTCTACTGGCAGGGAAAGGACAGTGACGAACACAGGGGACACGGAGTGGGCTTCGCAGTGAAGAACACCTTGCTGAAGATGGTGGAATCGGGCAGCACTGGCTCTGCACGACTCCTCACCCTCCGCCTGAACACCACTCAAGGCCCAGTCACCCTCGTCAGTGTGTATGCCCCAACACTGACAGCCACACCAGAGGCAAAAGACGAGTTCTACGAGAATCTCGCAACAACTGTCAGGATCATCCCCAACTCTGAACAACTCATTCTCCTTGAAGACTTCAATGCCAGAGTGGGTGCTGACCACGACTCCTGGCCCTCCTGTCTTGGACCTTTTGGCGTGGGCAGAATGAACGACAACGGACAGCGGCTGCTCGAGTTCTGCACATATCACGATCTGTGCATCACAAACTCGTTCTTCAAGGCCAAGCCCCAACACAAGGTTTCCTGGCAACATCCGCGCTCAAAGCACTGGCACCAGCTGGACTTGATCCTGACCAGGCGCACCTCACTGAAGAACGTGCTAATCACCCGTTTGTTCCAGAGTGCAGATTGTGACACAGACCATTCATTGGTGTGTTGCAAGGTCAAGCTGCAGCTGAAGAAATTCCATCGTGCTAGACAGCCTGGAAAGGCACGGATTGACACCAGCAAGATGGCTCAACCAGAACTTGTTGAGCAGTTTGCCTCCACCTTTGAGAAGGAACTTGGTGTACCACAAGAAGGAGAATCTGCAAAGCAGAAGTGGGAAGAGCTGTGAAACACCATCCACCGCACAGCCTTGGCTACCTTTGGGAGGAAGACCTCGAAGTCACAGGACTGGTTTGATGCCAAGTTGACCGAGATGACCTCTGTCATTGAAGCCAAGCGCTCAGCACTTGCTGAGTACAAGAAGTACCCAAACGAGAAGAATCTCCAGATTCTCAGGGCTGCGAGAAGCAAAGTTCAGCAGACTGCTCGGCGCTGTGCCAACGAGTACTGGACTCAGCTCAGCCAAGACATTCAAACCGCTGCCATAACAGGGAACATCCGTGGTATGTACGATGGCATCAAGAAAGCACTTGGTCCGGCTCAGAGCAAGACGGCCCCCCTCAAATCCTCCACTGGGGAGATGATCACAGAAAAGAACAAGCAGATGGAGAGATGGGTGGAACACTACTCCAACCTCTACTCCAGACAGAACACCGTGACACCGTCAGCCCTTGATGCCATCAACTGCCTGCCATCCATGGATGAACTTGATGCCGAGCCAACCATCGACGAACTCAGCAAGGTCATTGATAGCTTGGCCGCTGGCAAGGCACCCGGCAACAACGGCATACCCCCTGACTTGATCAAGCACTGCAAGACCGCCCTACTGCTGCCATTGCATGACGTCCTCTGCCAGTGTTGGAAGGAAGATGCCGTACCACAGGACATGAGGGACGCCAAGATCATCACCCTCTACAAAAACAAAGGGGAGAGAAGCGACTGCAACAACTACAGGGGCATCTCCCTCCTCAGCGTTGTTGGCAAAGTCTACGCACGAGTTGTTCTCGTTCGTCTACAGAAGCTTGCCGAACGTGTCTACCCCGAGTCTCAGTGTGGCTTCCGTGCTGAGCGATCGACGGTAGACATGATATTCTCCATCCGCCAACTCCAGGAGAAATGCAGAGAACAGAACATGCCCCTGTACGTCGCCTTCATCGACCTCACCAAAGCGTTCGATCTGGTCAGCAGAGAGGGCCTTTTCAAGATCCTGCCAAAGATTGGATGCCCACCAAAGTAGCAAAGCCTCATCGAATCGTTTCACACCAACATGCAGGGGATAGTGCAGCACAATGGCAACGTCTCAGAGCCATTCAACATACTCAGTGGAGTGAAACAGGGCTGTGTACTTGTGCCAGCCCTCTTTGGGATTTTCTTTGCTATGCTCCTGAGGCATGCCTTCAGCACAGCAACAGAGGGAATCTACCTGCACACAAGATCTGACGGCAGGCTTTTCAACCTTGCCCACCTGAAAGCCAGTACCAAAGTACGCGAGGCTCTAATCAGAGACATGCTGTTCGCAGACGATGCTGCAGTCGCAACCCACACACAGCAGGAGCTTCAGACCCTGATGGACCGCTTCTCCCGGGCATGCAAGGACTTCGGGCTTACCATCAGCCTGAAGAAGACTAACATCTTGGCGCAAGGCACGGAAGCACCACCAACCATCACCATCGACGACTACGAGCTGGAGGTCGTGAATCAGTTCACGTACCTGGGGTCCACGATCAGCAACAACCTCTCCCTTGATACAGAGATCAACAAGAGGATTGGAAAATCAGCCTTCACACTTGCTCGCCTCACCACACGAGTGTGGGAGAATCCCAAACTCTCTGTCAAGACGAAGATGGCAGTGTACAACGCCTGCGTCATCAGCACACTGCTCTATGGGAGTGAGACGTGGACAACATACGCCCGGCAGGAAAAGAGACTGAACTCCTTCCACTTGCGCTGCATTCGCCACATCCTGGACATATCCTGGCAGGACAAAGTGCCCAACACAGAAGTTCTGTCCCGCGCCGGCCTTCCCTCCATGTTCACTCTACTCAGGCAGTGCAGGCTCCGCTGGCTAGGCCACGTTCACCGTATGGAGGATGGCAGAATCCCCAAAGATGTCCTCTACGGAGAGCTGGCAACTGGCAGGAGAGACGTTGGCCGCCCACAGCTGCGCTTTAGAGACGTCTGCAAGAGAGACATGAAGGCCCTGGAGATCAACACAGAGCGCTGGGAGGACTTTGCAACGGACCGCTCCAAATGGAGAGGCACCCTGACCAGACAGCTCAAGGCGGGTGAAGAGAGACTGACTGCTGCAGCAGATGAAAAAAGGACCCGCAGGAAGAACCGCCACAGACCCAGCAGCACGGAGATCACCCACAAGTGCGACCTGTGTGACAGGGACTGCCATTCGCGCATCGGCCTGTTCAGCCACAGGCGGTGCTGTTCCAGCAGAGTAAACGTTTAGGATTCTCTTCCATGGTCATCATAGACCGACGGAGGCCGACGAGGCTACAAAAAGATTGCCAACACCCTGAAACTGAGCTGCAGTACAGTGGCCAAGGCCATACAGTGGTTTAACAGGACAAGTTCCACTCAAAACAGGCCTTGCCATGGTCAACCAAAGAAGTTGAGTGCCCGTGCTCAACATCATATCCAGAGGTTTTCTTTTGAAAATAGACGTATGAGTGCTGCTGGCATTGCTGCAGAGGTTGAAGGGCTGTCGGTGCTCAGACCATACGCCACACACTGCATCAAATTGGTCTGCATGACTGTCGTCCCACAAGGAAGCCCCTTTTAAAGATGATGCACAAGAAAGGCCGCAAACAGTTTGCTGAAGACAAGCAGACTAAGGACATGGATTACTGGAACCATGTCCTGTGGTCTGATGAAACCAAGATAAACTTATTTGGTTCAGATGGTGTCAAGCATGTGTCGCGGCAACCAGGTGTGGAGTACAAAGACAAGTGTGTCTTGCCTACAGTCAAGCATGGTGGTGGGAGTGTGATGGTTTGGGGCTGCATGAGTGCTGCCGGCACTGGGGAGCTACAGTTCATTAAGGGAACCATGAATGCAACATGTACTGTGACATACTGATCCCCTCCCATTAGAAACTGGGTTTCAGGGCAGTATTCCAACATGATAACCACTCCAAACACACCTCCAAGACGACCACTGCCTTGCTAAAGAAACTGAGGATAAAGGTGATGGACTGACCAAGCATGTCTCCAGACCTAAACCCTACTGAGCATCTGTGGGGCATCCTCAGACGGAAGGTGGAGGAGTGCAAGGTCTCTAACACAATGATGTCGTCATGGAGGAGTGGAAGAGGATTCAAGTAGCAACCTGTGAAGCTCTAGTGAACTCCATGCCCAAGAGAGTTAAGGCAGTGCTAGAAAATAATGGTGGCCACACAAAATATTGACACTTTGGGTGCAATTTGGACATTTTCACTCGGGGTGTACTCACTTTTGTTGCCAGCGGATTTGACATTAATGGCTGTGTGATGAGTTATTTTGAGGGGACAGCAAATTTACACTGTTATACAAGCTGTACACTGATTACTTTACATTGTATCAAAGTGTCATATCTTCAGTGTTGTCCTGTGAAAAGCTATAATAACATATTTACAAAAATGTGAGGGGTGTACTCACTTTTGTGAGATACTGCATGTGTGTGCACATAGTAGTGTTTGGAGTAGCTAATGCAATACTGTGATTGCATTATGGGTGTGCTATATCGTATCGTTCAAGGTAAATTTTGATACAATAAATAAAAATGAATATTGCCATATTTGGGGTCTGTTGCGTGATGTCACACCATTATGCTGCAGATGGAAGTTAGTACACATTAATATAGAAACAGCAAAACAAACATGGCGTGGAAAGCTGCTGTTCCGAAGTCAGAGCGTCTGCATTCAGTTGAGTGGAAATATTTAAGTTTTAGGGCTGTTTCAGACTGCTGCCATGTTTAAAAAAAGCGGTGCAGCAATGTGGATAATCTCCCTGCATTTTTTCTGCATATCAACAACATAGCTGGAGCTCAACAATGTGCTGTAGTTGTATTTTTGTTCTGTTTTGGCTGTTTCATCTTGATTTTATTCGACCACCTGAAGAGGCGAAAAAACATCTGTTCAGTGCAACCAAAGCCAAAAAGCCTCAGCAAAGGTTCATGCAACGAGAGTTACAATGCAGGTAAAGCAATTCGGCATCAAACATGACATCTGTGTGCACTTGAGATGTAACAGCTTATATTACGCTAATGTAATATTTGATACAGAACAAAAAATATTTTAAACCAAATCTGAGCTGCTGTTTATAAACTGGAGAAGTAAGAGGTTTTGTTTCGTTTCTCCTGAATATGTTTAAGGTAAATAATGCTGGCCTCTGAAACAATCCTTTTTGCATAAATTTAAAAGAATAAAAACTGTATTCTGTAATATCGTGAAAAATATCATTATCATGAAAATTCACAGAAATATTGTGATATCATTTTTAAGCCATATTGCCCACCCTGTGATTACATCACATTTTTTGTTAAAGATGCACTCCGGTAGCTATAAAAACACCAAAAACACCATGAAAAACAAATGTGTATTGCCCACAATAGTATATTGTGGCTTATACACACACACACACACACACACACACACACACACACACACACACACAAAACCTTTCACTAGCTTAGAATTGCTTGGAAAGAGCTTTTACCCTCTTCCACCTACTTAAATATGCGCTGATCTATGAATATTCTAATTAGCTCTGTCCATACTCCCACCCACCAGCAGCTGGAAGAAGAGGACATTGAGCCAGGGCTCCGAGAAGGTGATCCAACTTGAGGAAGGATCATTCTTGGTGGAGCGGAAAGTAGCTGCCTGGCTCTGCATGGAGGCAGAAGGGCTCCCCTCCGTTCTCTGGTTGCCCACTCACCAAGGATCACCTGGCGAGCAGCACAGAGCACCATCCGCTGGTGAAGTGAGCTGGTCTCAGCTCTCGGGCGCACCGCCGTGGAACCACAACCACAACAACCTGCTCACCCTGGCCGTTGCCCCACATGCGGACCGGTGGTGGTCTTGCCTAACATCTCTCTCTGGTTCAACCATCTGACCATGTGCCTCCCATTCCTCTGTCTCCCACGCCATGCAAGGTGAAATGCAGGGTGCAAACCCATGTCCTCTCTTTTGTATTTTAGCAGGAACACTGAGGTTTTTCCAAATAAAATTAATCACTGCTGTCCTATCTTCATGTCTGTGGGTAAGATATGATTTAAAAGAAGAGGATTTCTTGCTCATACAGTCAAAAAAACTGAACAGGTACAGTATAATCTGCCATCTTTTCAATGAGGAAAACACACACACATAACAACAACAACAAAAACAACAAAATCACTGCTCCTCCTGTTGCTTCTCAGTTCCTCTCTCTTACCCCGAGGGAATGAACTCAGGTCTGTAGTCATGCCCAGTGCTTAGCCTGATAGGTTAATGTTATAACCAATCAGGCTAAGCAGGAACGCTTACGTAGCCAGAAACTGTCAGGTTTGCCTCTTCAGGGCTAAGGAGAAGACCCACTCATCAGGCGGATCTGGTAAACCATGATTTATTAATAACACAAAACAGAAAATAACCACTGCACGTGGGCAGAAATAAATGCGATAATAAACCAGACAATGTGGAGTGACAACAGCAATAATTCACAAACAGCGTGGTGAATGTGATGGTGAGGTTAACGTAAGGACGCAGCAAAGGACACAGACTGAAAACACACAGATATAGAGAGGAGAGCAATCAAGACAAAACAGAACAGATGCCATCAAGGCAAACAGGAAGCACAGGACGGGCGGGGCTGTACAAACACAGAGGGGACACACACCAAACATGATAAATGGGTTAAACTGGAACACAAAGCGTGGACAGGGGCTGCAGCGCATTTCAGAACACTACAGTACCCCCCTTTAAGGGTCGGAACCCAGACAACCCTAGGGTAACACCCACAAGAGAAAAAAAAAGAAAATCCAAAAAGCCTCACAGGGTATGTGGTGGGGGAAAAGGCCTGGTGGGCCAAAACAAACTCCCTCCACTAGCAAAACCCAACACAAAACGGGTCCATACACAAATCATACACAAACCATACACAAATACAATAACAAAACTGAAGTGGGGAAAAGTACAGAAAATATCAAGAAATAACTTAAAGCATGAGCATGGTTCTCCCACTGTGCTCAGCATCATGACAATACCATTATTGCAGTACTTTAGGAATTGTAGTATTGTGATAGTTTTGCATCATGACACAAGTATCGTGATGCCTATTGTATTGTAAGGTCCCTCATGATTCCCACCCCTACTGTACATGCATGGCTTGATTAAGGAGGGTACAACCCTTTTGCTTAAGTGCAATTTTGGGCCTTCTCAAATAAAATTATAGTGGACACTGACTACATGAACACGACACGTATCAACCTCAGGTTCTCAGACTTACACAGAGTATAGTTAAGGACTCAAACACAAGTGTAAATTTACAGCAAGTGGTTAATATTAAAGACTGACTATTAAAGAATACTGGCCAGGTACCAGGCTTTACTCTACTCTCAAACTGGTATCAGACAATACTGCCTACACACCAGTGTAGCAGCTGATGAATTGGTATTGGTCATTATTTACTTTGGTGACTGGTATTGTGGCCACACATGGCCAAAACATAATGAACAGCATCTTTGATAATAACAAAGGGCAGAGTTTCCTTGGAGATAACAGGAAGCTGTGAAATGTGATCTTTTGTATGTCAGAGACGGCTTGGAGGATGCTTTGTGTGCCAGAGTCTGTGAGGGGGATGTTAAAGGATTAAGGAAGTGCATGCAGTGTGATCTTTTATGTGAATGCAATGTGACCTTTTGATATGTAGAAGGACCTGAGTATATAAGTGAAGAGTTCTGTGTGAGATGCTCTCTTTTCTACTATGCTCATGAGAGAGAATGTGTAATAAACTGCTTGAGACCAACTTGCCTCATCATTTACACATTCTACAGTATCAGCTTATTGCCAAATAAGATTCACTGATGGCAATGACCAATGTGTAGCACTGAATTTGCCCTTAAAAGGACAACAGTATACTGCAGATGCAAATTCAAAAAGCATCTGGAACTGAATTGTTATTCAGTTAAGTTATTTTTTACAGAGCATTATTTCTTTGCCTTCCTGACATTGGAGATTGACATAATGCACGGCTCAGGAGACGCACACACACAGGCTTAGAGTAGTTCAAAGAGTTTATTAACAGCAGGAGTGAATGAGTGCGTGTCTGCGGGATGTAAATGTGTTGGTGATGGTGTCTGCTCCAGGCACAGAGGCAGGTGACCGTACAGCCGAGCAACCCTATGGAGAGAGCACAGGGAGAGGGTGACGGGCATACACCAACACAGGAGGGATTTATGGCGAGAGAAGGACTTACTTGGTTGGTCAGGACAGCTGGCACAACAAGGGGGCGAAGCCCGGAAGACAGCCACCTGGAGAGCTCCGTACAGCAGCGAGGATTGGGCAACGGAGTGGAGATGTCCGCCGCTGGGGAATCCACCTGTGCACAGGGGAGAAGACTGAAGAAGAGAGGTAAGCGATCTTCTTACCAGAATGGTGATGCTGAAGAGAAGTATGCTCACAACGGTGAGGGACGAAGTCTGACGGCTTCAGGCCGAGCCTCTGGGCGAGACGGCCTTTATCCCTCGCTGCTGATGATTGTCAGGTGCGTGAGCAGGTGGCGCCGCTGATGAATGGCGCGGCGTGACAGTACTCCCCCCTCTAGCAGCGCCTCCTGGCGATGGCTTATCCGGGTGCGCTCGGTGGAAGTCCGCGATGAGCGATGGGTCCAACACAAATGATGGGGGCACCCATTGTCGATGCTCGGGCCCATAGCCCTCCCAGTCCACCAAGTATTGCAACCCATGACCTCGGCGCCAGGAGTCCAGGATGGACGAGACGGACCAGGCCGGATGGCCACCAATCATCCGGGGCGCGGGTTGCGCTGCAGGAGGAGGGCAAAGGGGGTCAGTGACTGCCAGTTTCACCTTCGACACATGGAAAGTGGGATGGATGCGGAGGGAGGGGGGAATAGCCACGCGCACAGCCACCGGGTTGATGATCCGGGTGATGGGAAAGGGACCCATGAATCGCTGTGCCAGCTTCCTCCTCTCGCCTTTTAATGTGACGTCCTGGGTAGACACATACACGAGTTGCCCAACTCTGTACGCCGGGGCAGGTCGCCTGTGCCGGTCCGCCACGGTCCTGTTGCGCTCCGCTGTGCGTAAAAGCGCATGACGCGCGGCAGCCCAGGTGGAGCGGAACTGCCTAAGGTGCGCCCTAACAGAGGGGACAGCTACCTTGCTCTCCTGCGCTGGAAACAGCGGGGGGTCGTAACCCAGGGACGCCTTGAAGGGGGACATCCCCGTTGCAGAAGAGCGGGCGGTGTTGTGGGCATACTCCACCCAGGCGAGATGGTTGCTCCAGGACGTCGGCTTGGATCTGGTAACACAGTGGAGCGCAGCCTCCAGCTCCTGATTGGTCCTTTCACACTGCCCGTTAGACTGGGGGTGATGGCCGGAGGAGAGGCTCACCTTGGCTCCGATGGCATTACAAAAAGATCTCCAAACCTCGGATGAAAATTGGGGGCCCCGGTCCGAGACCACGTCCACCGGAATCCCGTGCAGCCTGACCACGTGTTGGACGAGGAGGCCCGCCGTCTCCAGGGTGGTAGGGAGACCTCGCAGGGGGATGAAGTGTGCCGCCTTGGAGAAACGGTCCACGATGGTCAGGACGGTGTCAAAGGAGTTGGAAACGGGGAGTCCGGTGACGAAATCCAGTGCGATGTGCGACCAGGGCCTGCTGGGGACAGGCAGAGGCTGGAGCAGACCCGCTGGGGGGGCATTTCCCGACTTGCTGGTGGCACAGATTGGGCAAGCCCGGGCGTAGCGGGCTGCATCCCTCCGCAGGCCTGGCCACCAAAAGGACCGTTGGAGGAGGCTGATCATCCGAGAGGTGCCGGGATGACAGGTGAGCCGGGAGGTGTGGAGCCAGTGGATGACCTCTCCTCGGACCGCAGATGGGACGAACAGTCTTCCCTCCGGTCCGCCGCCAGGATCAGGTTCCACCTCCTGCGCCTTCCGGATCTTGTCTTCAATGTCCCAAGAGATGGCTCCCACGACGCACGACCTGGGCAGGATAGTGTGGGGCGTCTCCTCAGCCTCCACGGGGGTGAACTGCCTAGAGAGGGCGTCAGGCAGGCCGTTTTTGGAGCCCGGCCTGAAGGTGATTGAGAAGCGGAACCTGGCGAAGAACAAAGACCAGCGCGCCTGGCGGGCATTCAGGCGCTTGGCAGATCGTAAGTATTCTAAGTTCTTGTGGTCCGTCAGGACCACAAACGGCAGGTCCGCCCCCTCTAGCCAGTGGCGCCACTCCTGTAAGGCGAGTTTAATGGCCAGGAGCTCTCTGTCCCCCACATCGTAGTTCCTCTCCGCCGGGGACAGGCGCCGGGAGAAGAAGGCGCACGGTCGCTTGGCGCCATCGTCCGGTGATCGTTGGGATAACACTGCTCCCACTCCCGTGTCCGATGCGTCCACCTCCACAATGCACTGCAGCGCGGGGTTGACCTGGCGAAGGACCCGGGAGGAGGAGAACTCCGCCTTCAGCGCCTTAAAGGCAGCATCGACCTCTTCAGTCCACCGGAACGGGACCTTCGGGGACGTGAGGCGGGTCAGCGGTCCGACGATCCAGCTGAAATTCGGGACAAAGCGGCGGTAAAAATTGGCGAAGCCAACAAACTGTTGCACCTGCTTCCGGGATGCGGGAGTAGGCCACTCCACCACCGCCTTCACCTTCTCTGGGTCTGGGAGCACCTGATCTTGGGCGATGATGAATCCCAGGAAGGATGTGGTCCTAGCGTAGAACTCGCATTTCTCAGCCTTCACATACAGACGATTCTCCAGCAGTCTTTGGAGGACCCGCCTCACATGGACCTGGTGCTCGTCTCTGGACCTGGAGAAGATCAGAATGTCGTCCAGGTAGACGAACACGAAAAGGCCGATGAAATCCCGGAGGACGTCATTGATGAGGCGCTGAAAGACGGCAGGAGCGTTGGTCAACCCGAACGGCATGACGAGATACTCAAAGTGGCCGTTCGGGGTACGGAAGGCTGTTTTCCATTCATCTCCCTCCCGGATCCGGACGAGGTGGTAAGCGCTGCGTAGATCCAGCTTGGTAAACCAGGTCGCCCCCTGGAGGGAGTGGAAGGCAGTGTCCATGAGGGGCAGGGTGTAACGGTCCCTCTCAGTGATGTCATTAAGCGCTCGGTAGTCTATGCAGGGACGGAGGGAACCATCCTTTTTCCCGACAAAGAAAAACCCTGCCCCCACGGGTGACGACGATGGGCGAATAATCCCAGCGCTCAGTGATTCCTTTAGGTACGTATTCATTGTCTCCCTCTCCGGCGCCGACAGGCTGTAGAGCCGACCAGATGGCAGGGGAGCCCCCTGGCGGAGATTGATGGCACAGTCATATGGTCGATGCGGGGGAAGAGACATAGCTTTCGATTTACTGAATACCATACCCAGGTCGTGAAATTCCGGAGGCACCAGCGACAGGTCCGGAGGTGCTGTATCCGCCACAGGAGGAGCCGCGGACGGGGAGCAGGCAGCGGACTGAAGGCAGGTGCCCATGCAGAAGGTACTCCATGCCGACACCCCAGCTGACCTCCAGTCCAGGACAGGGTTGTGGAGGCGTAGCCAGGGGTACCCCAGGATGACGGGCGACACAGAGTTGGGCAGGACGTAAAATACCATCTCCTCCCGGTGGTTCCCTGAGATGATGACTGGGACAGGCATGGTCTGGTGAGAAACTCTCCCAAGGGAGGCACGGGAGAGATGGACCAGGGAGATGGGGTGTTTTAATGCCTGACAGCGGATGCCCAATCGGGTTGCCAGGCCTTGTGAAATGAAGCTGCCCTCTGCGCCCGAATCCACCAGTGCGTGGGTGAGGTGCCCAGTGGGATTGTGGCAGAAACGGATGGGCAGCTTTAATTCGGAGAGAGTGTCTAACCGGTTGGGATCCGCGAGGCTCCCTACAGCAATTCGCGGACCCCGCCGACTGGCTTTCCGCGGGCAACGCTCCACAGTGTGTTGGTCACCTCCGCAATACATGCAGAGGCCCAACTCACGGCGGTGTTGTTTCTCCGCAGGGGAAAGCTTGGTCCAGCCCGTCACCATCGGCTCCGACTCCTCGGGGCACGATGCTGGCGGCGCCGCCAGGGGGCGAGCTTGGAACAGGAGCGGCAAGACTCCACGAGGGCGAGAAGAAGAAGACTTCCGCCCCGAGGAGCGCTCGCGCAGCCTGTTATCCAAACTTATCGCTAAGGATGTCAGCTCCGCTAGCGTCCCAGGGATATCCCGTCCAGCCAGTTCATCCCTCAGATCATTATTGAGGCTGCGGAGGAACAGGCCACAGAGGGAGCGTTCCTCCCAGCCCAATTCCTCCGCCGCTACCCGGAAGTCGACCGAGTAGTCCGCTGCTGACCGGCCTCCCTGCTGGAGAGCGAGAAGCCGATCGACCTGGACCGTCTCGGTTTGAGAATGGTCAAAGACCTCCAGAAAGCGCCTCACGAACTGGTCATAGGTGAGGGTGGCATAACTGGGCCTCGCCATTACGGCGTAGGTCCAAGTTAACGCACGCCCCTCCAGGAGATTCCCTATGTAACCAATCCGACTGTGATCCGAGGGAAAATCTCCGGGCACACGGTGGAACACGGACTCACACTGCATAATGAACCCCAGCGCTCCGCCGAGCTTACCGCTAAAGCGGGTGGGGGTCGGAATCGGTGTGAGCCGAACCGGTGCCACTGGAGCCGGCTGGACGGCCGCTGGAACGGCAGGAGCCGCGCCACCCTGACGAGCCGGGGGGAATGGCTGTTGAGGATCTAAGCGGCCCAACCGGTTAGTTAAGTTTAATAATTGATTTAGGATAACCTGCTGTTGATAAGCAATTTGATCCACTCTAGCCTCGAGAGTGGTAAACCGGTGTGCGAGCCCGCCGTCTGCCGAGCCGCTCTGCTGAAGCCGTACTGACATAATGCACGGCTCAGGAGACGCACACACACAGGCTTAGAGTAGTTCAAAGAGTTTATTAACAGCAGGAGTGAATGAGTGCGTGTCTGCGGGATGTAAATGTGTTGGTGATGGTGTCTGCTCCAGGCACAGAGGCAGGTGACCGTACAGCCGAGCAACCCTATGGAGAGAGCACAGGGAGAGGGTGACGGGCATACACCAACACAGGAGGGATTTATGGCGAGAGAAGGACTTACTTGGTTGGTCAGGACAGCTGGCACAACAAGGGGGCGAAGCCCGGAAGACAGCCACCTGGAGAGCTCCGTACAGCAGCGAGGATTGGGCGACGGAGTGGAGATGTCCGCCGCTGGGGAATCCACCTGTGCACAGGGGAGAAGACTGAAGAAGAGAGGTAAGCGATCTTCTTACCAAAATGGTGATGCTGAAGAGAAGTATGCTCACAACGGTGAGGGACGAAGTCTGACGGCTTCAGGCCGAGCCTCCGGGCGAGACGGCCTTTATCCCTCGCCGCTGATGATTGTCAGGTGCGTGAGCAGGTGGCGCCGCTGATGAATGGCGCGGCGTGACAGAGATGAACTAGACAAAAGCAAACAATTCAATTCAATTCATCTTTATTTATATAGCACCATTTCACAACAACAGTAATCTCATAGCACTTTCAACTGTAGGGGAAACCCCCACAATTGCAGAAAGACCCCAGCAGTCAGGCGATCCTCTGTGAACAATCAACTGGCAACGGTGGAGAGGAAAAACTCCCTTTTAACAGGAAGAAACCTCCAGCAGAACCAGGATCAGGGAGGGGCAGTCATCTGCTGCGACTGGCTGGGGGGGGTGAGGGGATAGAAAAGAAGAAGAAAAGAACAGACATAAAGAGAGCAAACAGCATGACAGGGACTCAGTCTATGGGAGAGAACAAACAGATGTTAATGACCAGCAAATATATTTAATTGAGAGTGAAAAAAGGAGTGAAGCCCAGTGCATTGTTGGAGGTCCCCCGGCTGTCTAAACCTACTAGCAGCATAACTAAGGGAGGGTTCAGAGGCACATGATCCCTTCCTAATTATAGGCTATATCAAAAGGGAAGGTTTTAACCCTATTCTTAAAAACAGACATCGAGTCTGACTCCCGAATCCAGATTGGCAGCTGGTTCCACAGGCGAGGAGCTTGATAACTGAAGGCTCTGCCTCCCATTGTACTTTTGGAGATTCTAGGTATTACAAGTAATCCAGCATTTTGGGAGCATAGTGCTCTGTTAGGAAAATAGGGTAGTATTAGATCTTTTAAATAAAAAAGGGGCCTGATTGTTTAGAGCTTTGCAAGTGAGAAGAAGGATTTTAAACTTAATTCTAAACTCTATGGGAAGCCAGTGAAGGGAGACCAAAATTGGAGAGATTTGATCTCTCTTTCTAGTACCTGTTAAAACTCTTGCTGCAGCATTTTGGATCAACTGAAGACTTTTTAAAGATGTTTTAGTATAACCTAATAATAAAGAGTTGCAATAATATAATCCAGAGCTTGACATAATTACTGGCCCAGGGAACACGCACGCAGGCTCAGGTGAGATTCAAAAGCTTTATTCAACAACAAGGAATGTGTGAATGATTGCATGCGGAATGTGAATGGTCTGTGGGTGAACGAGGAGCCCCGGGGGCAGAATGGCATGCCGTGCAGCCAGGCAACCCTATGGGAAGAGCAGAGACAGGGGTATGAGTTCACCTTCACCATGCGGGGTTAATGTACTGAAAGTTGCTTACTTGCAGATGGAACGGTGGCTGGCGTTGGCAAAGGATCTCTTGCCCGGGAGACAGCGCCCTGCTGCGCACACGACGAGGAGTGGAAGAGAGGGGAGAGGAGTTGGCGAGGACGGGAGGAATCCGCCGCCAGGGAATCCACCTGTGCACAGGGGAGAGACTGGAAGACAGGTGAGTGGAGATACAGCTTACATGCCGGTAGGAGAACTGCAGGTCAGGAAGGAATGATCCTGCGGAGGGATTGAGAGCATAGACACACAGACGGCTTCAGACCGATGTTCTGGGCCGAATGGGTTAAATAGCCCGTGATTGACGAGGCGCAGGTGTGCGCGCAGCTGAGGCAGATGACTGGGAGCGGCGAGTTGTGACAGAGCTAACAAAAGCATAGATTAGTTTCACAGCATCACTCTGAGACAAGATGCTCCTAATCTTGGCAATATTATGCAAATGATAGAAGGCAGTCTTAGAAACAAGTTTAATATGTGAATTAAAAAACAGATCTTGATCAAAAATAACTCCAAGGGTCCTCACAGAACTATTAAGAGAAAGAGTAACCACATCCAAACTAAGAGTTTGATTTGGAAAGGTATTTCTAAGTTTTTTTTGGACCAACTAAAATGACTTCAGTCTTATCTGAATTTAATAGCAGGAAATTACAAGTCATCCAAGCTTTGATTTCCTTAAGACAGGCCTCTAACTTGGCTAATTGATTACTATCATCTGGCTTCATTGACAGGTATAATTGTGTGTCATCTGCATAACAATGAAAATGTATACAGTGCTTTCTAATAAGGTTGCCTAGCAGAAGCATATATAAACTAAAAAGAATAGGGCCTAACACAGATCCCTGTGGAACTCTGTGACTGAGGTTTGAGTTGGAAGAAAACTCATTATTGACATGAACAAACTGGAACCTATCAGATAAATAAGATCTAAACCACTGCAACAAAGTTCCATTAAGTCCAACATGGTGTTCTAATCTATCAAGTAGAATATTATGATCAATAGTATCAAAAGCTGCACTAAGATCTAAAAGGACAACTACAGAAACAAGTCCATTATCATATGCGATAAGGAGGTCATTAGTGATCTTCACTAAAGCTGTTTCAGTACTATGATGGATTCTAAATGTCATGCACTGGCCCTCACGAGCCAGCATAAGACGCACAGAAGTCACCAGTGAGTTTTTCAGTGAGTTTATTACGGTGAAAAGGTGTTAACACAAGCTGCTGAGATAATGACAGGAGTCTACGCAAAACAGGAAGCATAGGGCTATACAGCACACTATAGGTCCAAGGTAGGAGACAGTCACATACAGTCAGGCTCGGTAAATAATAGCACTCGGGCTGCTAAAGCAGGGACTTACAGCACAAATTACACCGGAGGGAATAAGGCTAATACAGCTCACTTACTGGTGCTGGTGAAAGATGGTCAAGCCCAAGGCAGCCGAGGTGTGAATACAGTTCAGGCATCCGCAACGTGACGATGGGTGAACAGAATAGCGGTCAGGTTCATGACCAGATGCGATCAGACACTGCTGCGTCCTAACGACGCCAGTTAGTTAGTTAGTTAGTTAATCCCTTCACACCTGAAGGTGTATATGGTAACAACGCCAGTGCTCAACTTAAATAGACAAGGTACTAATGACAATGACACACAGCTGGCCGACCGTTGACAGGCGGAAGCCCCACCGAGCACTTTCACAATAAGAGCCCGGAGAGGCCAGAATACCGCCTGCAGCTGTCAAGGCCGGCAGCGAGACATAACTTTAACCCGAGTGCGATCAGAACCGACGCTCGGGTCATAACACTAAACCCAAATTGAAACTCTTCAAATAAACCATTTCCCTGCAAGTGGTCAAATAATTGCGCAGCAATGATTCTCTAAGATTTTTGAAATGAAAGGCAGATTAGAGATTGGTCTATAGTTAGCTAAAACTCCTGGATCCAGCGTTGGCTTTTTGAGTAAGGGTTTAATTACAGCAGTTTTAAAAGCCTGCGGTACATGGCCTAATGTTAATGAAGAATTGATTATTTGAAGAATAGAGCAACCAATAAATAGGAAGACTTCTTTAAATAACCTGGTAGGAATAGAGTCTAAAAGACAAGTTGAAGGAGTGGATGAGGAAATTATTTTATCTAACTCTAAAAGGTCGATTGGAGTAAACTCGTCCAAACAGATATCATTTCTTTCTAATTTAAGAGTCTTCTGCTTTAAGCTACGAGTTTCTGAGTTGAACCAAGGGGTTAGAAATTTCTGATTAGACTTTTTCTTTTTTAAAGGGGCTACCATGTCTAGAGTCTGATGCAGAGAAGCTGTAACACTATCTACTGTGCTATCAATTACAGAAAGGGCAAGCTCTCCATAGCTTATCTCCGTTGTGTTGACACATGGCATAGAGGAAGCAATCTGCTTAAATTTGGTAATAGCATCATCTGAGAGGCATCTGCTGTTGTAACATTTTTCTTTAGGAGCCAAATAATCAGAAATAGTAAAATCAAAGGTTAACAGACAATGGTCTGACAGTACAGGGTTATGAAGAGACACTACCAGATTTTCTATTTCTATGCCATATGTCAGCACAGGGTCCAACGTGTGGTGGAGATAATGGGTAGAATTTCCTACTTTCTGAAAAAACCCAAAACAATCTGTTTTGGCCATCTGCCAAGTTATCATTTTAAGCATCAGTGTCAGAATCAGCTCAAAAATGTACAATTTGTGCATCCCTTCTCTATTGCGGTACCACACTGAATCACAGCAGAGGGCTGTGGTCCGCATTCTTTAGAACAGTTTCGTGACTACTCTGTTACCAACCTTTTACTGGTGAGTAGAGCAGTGACAGAAAAGTAGGAAGTTGTTTACAACTGATGATGATAAGCATCCTGAGGCCCTGGGCTAATTCCTTGTTAGTCTTTGATATATTCATGATGGGTGGATGAAACACTAAATCACAACAGCAGCAAAGTAGACCAATCCAGTTCAAACAGGCCATGTAAATGACCGAGAGATGCACAACTTTTTAGCATGGAAATATTCACGTCACTTTTAATTTACCATGTGGAAAGACAACGATGTAACTGTAATGTACAAACTGTGCCCAAGCCAGCAGAAAGTTTCCCCTGCTGCTAGCGGGACATCAAATGTCTCTCAGAGTGATGCTCACACTCTGAAGCCAAAACTGGATTTTTAAACAGGCAACAAAAACAAGACGTGGTTCCTGCAGTAAAATCACTGTCAACTATTTTCAGTAAGTTTTTGACTTTGGTTTGATTTTGGTCAACTTTGCCAGCATTGTAGACATAGTCAAATAAACAGTTGCAGGGTGTTTTAAATGGAGAAATTTTGTGAAGGGCAGTTAACTGATATTCCTTGAGATCGGAGCAGGGAGTAGGGAATACAGTTGAAGTACGCTGTGGATCAGAACGTAGCTATAGCCAAAGTAAATCAAAACCTGTTCTTCAATCATTTATTGTATATTTATGGGATTGGTCTCATTCAAAATAAAATCAGAACATACTGAACTTGAAGAAAAAAAAGCTTTCCTGAGTTGTTTTTTCTTTAAGACACTACATGCCTTCAAATAACTGAGGTCACAAACTGATCCTTGAGGATTTTCTGGTAGAGAGCAGAATTCATATTTCCGTCAACTACTGCAAGTCATCCAAGTCCTGAAGCAGCAAAGTGGCCCAGACCTTAACACTGCCACCACCATGTTGGACTGTTGGTATGATGTTCTTTCTATGAAATGCTGTGTTACTTTTACACCAGATGTAATCGGATTCATACCTTCCAAAATGTTCAACTTTAGTCTCGTCAGTGCACAAAATATTTTCCCAAAACTTATGGGGATCATCATGATGTGTTTTGGGAAATGTGAGACAACCCTTTGTTTTCTTTTTGGCCAGCAGTGGTTTTCTCCTTGGAACTCTCCCACGGATGCAATTTTTGCCCAGTTCCTTTCTTATTGTTGAATCATGGACCAGTGTACAAACTGAAGCAAGTGAAGCCTGCAGTTCTTTAGATGTTGTTCTGTGCTTTTGTTTCTCATCTGTTCTTGAATTTCTTTAAACTGTGGCATGATGTGTTGCTCATTGAGATCATTATCCTACTACAAATATTCTACAAATACTTTTTCACAGTACTGTATGTAGAGAATATGCAGTATGTACATGTATTCAAGATTCAAGATTCAAGATTCAAAGATTTTATTGTCAATGCTACTATACGTGCAGGACATGCAGGAGAATTGAAATGGTGTTTCTCTCTCTCTTCATTGGTGCACATAATATAAAAAGAAAAGGGACAAGGCTGAAACCCCCCCAAAAAACAACAACAACAGCAGTCTATGTACAGTAATGCAACCTGTGGTGCCAACGGCGACCAGAAAGACCCAGATCTCCATAGAGATAACGATTAATGATAATAAACCCAGCAATCCTATATACAACTAGAGATGAATACCCGTAGTTGCAGTTCAATGCGGTAGTGTAGGTGCAGATAGTGACAGATAGGACTGCACGTGGTCAATGTTGCAGTGACAGAGACAGCAGCAGATATGACATTTGTGCAAATGGTTGTGGTTAATGTTAATGTGCAGAGACAAACAGCAGCAAAAGTATAACAAAACAACAGACAGTAGCAGATATGGCATTTGTGCAAATGGTTGCGGTTAATGTGCAGAGACATACAACAGCAAAAGCACAGCAAAACAACAGTATTACTGTTGGTGTGCCAGTCTTTCTGTACCAGCAGCTGAGGTAGTTATTGTGTGGATGAATGTGTTACTGTCGGAGGGGGGGGGGGGGTGAACAGAGTTCAGGGTCCTGATGGCCTGATGAATGTAGCTGTTAAGCAGTTTTGTGGAATGGGCCCGGAGCCTTCGGTACCTTTTCCCAGAGGGTAGGGGGCTGAAGAGGGAGTATAGGCGGTGGGAGGTGTTGCCTGTGATGCTGATGGCTCTGCAGGTGAGGTGGATGAGGTAGATGTCTGGGGGGGGGGCAGGGGGGCACCCATGATCTTGCTGGCTGCTTCCACTGTGCTTTGTAGTGACTTTCAGCAGGCAGCAATGCAGCTTCCATACTACACCGTGATGCAGCTGGTGAGGATGCTCTCAGTGGTGCCCCGGTAGAAAGAGCACATGATGGGGGTGGGACTCGTGCTCTCCTCAGTTTGCGGAGGAAATGGAGGAGAGTTTGGGCCAGTGATGTGGTGTTGATGGACCAGGAGAGATCCTCAGAGATGTGCACCCCCAGGAACTT
Organism: Pholidichthys leucotaenia; assembly: GCA_020510985.1. Classification (NCBI taxonomy): domain Eukaryota; kingdom Metazoa; phylum Chordata; class Actinopteri; order Cichliformes; family Pholidichthyidae; genus Pholidichthys; species Pholidichthys leucotaenia. The sequence goes on along the minus strand of CM035840.1, from coordinate 274,251,437 downwards.
GGTGCTGCTCACCGTCTCCACAGCTGCACCATTGATGATCTGAGGGTGGTGCTGTGTGTGAGACCCCTCCTGAAGTTGACCACAATCTCCTTGGTTTTTCCCACATTCACAAAGAGGTTATTGTCTTTACACCACTGGACCAGTTGGCTCACCAAATTTCTGTAGTTGGCCTCCTCGTTGCTGGTGATAAGGCCCACCACTTCCGTGTCGTCCGCAAACTTGATGATGTGGTTGGTGTTGTAGGCTGGTATGCAGTCATGGGTCAGCAGAGTGAAGAGCAGTGAGCTGAGCACACACCCTTGTGGGGCCTCTGTGCTCAGTGTGATGGTCTGGGAGATGTTGCTGCCAACTCGCACGTTCTGTGGCCTCCCTGTGAGAAAGTCCAGCACACAGTTACAGAGAGGATTTGAGACCAAAGTATCTGAGTTTTTGTATCAGGTGCTGTGGGATGATTGTGTTGAATGCTGAACTGAAGTCCAAGAACAGCATTCGCACGTAGGAATTTTTTGAGTCCAGGTGCGTGAGGGCTGGATGGAGAGCAGCAGCGATGGCATCTTCTGTGGATCTGTTCAACCTGTATGCAAACTGGAATGGGTTTTGGGAGGGAGGCTAGATGGACCTGATGTTCTGCATGACTAGCCGCTCGAAGCACTTCATTATAATGGGGGTCAGTGCTACAGGCCGGTAATCATTGTAGCTGGATGGGGCGGGCTTCTTTGGGATTGGTATTATGGTGGCAGTTTTGAAGCATGTGGGGACAACAGCTTGAGACAGGGAGATACTGAAAATGTTGGCCAGGACATTCTTGAGCTCCTCTGCACAGTTCTTCAGGACATGACCCGGTATGTTGTCTGGGCCAGCTGCCTTGCGTGGGTTGATCCTGCAGAGGGTCCTCTTCACGAGAGCCAGATCCAGACTCATGGTCTGCTCGTCCAGAGGAGGAGTGGTCTTCTGTGCTGATGTGCTGTTTTGTACTTCAGATCGGCCCAAGAAGTCATTTAGGTTGTTGAGCAGTGTGATGTCACTCACACAGGTCTGAGGTGCAGGTTTGTAGTTGGTGAGGGTTTGTATGCCATGCCAGAGAGAACGTGCATCTCTGGTGTTGCTGAAGTGTCTGGATATTTTCTTCTCTTCTCTTTACTGTCGTTTTGTCTCCTTGATACCACGGGACAGGTTGGCCCTAGCTGTTGTTTGTCCTGCAGTGTCACCAGCCCTGATGGCTGTGTCCCAAGCCCTTAGCAGTTTGTGGACCTCTGCTGTCATCAATGGCTTCTGGTTAGCATGATCAGTGATGGTCTTGCAGTGAGTGACATCATCAATGCATCTGGCTATGTATGCCACAACAACCTCTGTGTACTCCTCTAGGTTTGTGTGTCCACTGTGAGTGGCTGCATGCTTGAAAATGTCCCAGTCTGTGGTGCTGAAGCAGTCTTTCAGACTCCCCCTCAGACGCCCCTTCTGGCCACACATGTACCTGCTTTTTTGTTGGTCTGATGGCTTTCACTCTGGGTTTGTATTCTGGCCTTAACAGGATGGTGATGTGATCAGCGAGACCCGGGGTTTGGGGGAGGGTCTGTATGCATTCATATGAGTTGTGTACACCAGATCCAGCAAATTGTCTCCTCTCGTTGCAAAGTTTACATGTTGATATAGGTTTGGTAGGAGGGCCTTTGAATCTGCATGTTAGAAGTCTCCCACTGTGATGAGAAATCCATCTGGATGTGCTGTTTACGTCTCCCTTATAGCCTGATAGAGTTCTTTCAGTGCTTCCCTCCTCTCGTTGATGCCGGTGGGTGGGACATACGTACACAGCGGCAAGTAGAACAGATGAAATTTCTTTAGGCGTGTAAAAGGGTCTGCACTTGACGATCATAAGCTCCACTAAAGGAGAACAATGTCTGTGAACAACAACAGAGTCACGGCACCAGGCATCACTAATGAACACACACAGGCCTCCACCCCAGGTTTTCCCTTCTACCGTTAGCACTCAGTCGCTATGATAGCATGTTAGCCCAGCTAGCTGAATGGCAGAGTCCAGTATATTGTCATTTAGCCATGTTTCCGTAAAGATAAAAACACAGCAGTTCCGCACATCACGTTGTGTAGATCTCAGGAGCTGTATGTGGTCTATTTGGTTATCTAGTGAGCGTATGTTGGCCACAATCAGTGAAGGGATAGGGAGTCTGTGCTGGCTAGCGGTTAGCCTCGTTTCGATACCTCCACATTTACCTCTCTTCTGTCTCCACTCACACCGTCCGTGGCACCTCCATTTGGGATGAGACGCGGCAATCAGGTCCGGGGGTATGGAGGACTGGTGGAGAAGGCCCAGGCCACGGAGCTCCTGTGTAATGCTGTGGTCCAAGACGTGATGTCAGGTCATATTTCTTATCTCTAGAAGACTGTGGTGACTGTAGCTTGTGTGCAGCATCATATATGTACAGTACATTAAACAATTTAAACAACACTAAGTAGGATGAAAACATGAAGAGAGAAGAGAGAGGACGCTGCGTGTTCACGTGCCACCTAGTGGCATACTGTATATGCTGTATATATATACTGTATACACACACACACAAAATGGGGAGAATAAGTATTGAACACATCAACATTTTTCTCAAGAAACATATTTCTGATGGAGCCATTGACCTGAGATTTTCACCAGATATCAGTTACAGCCAAAAAGTTCACTTTTCGTCTCATCTGATCAGACTATTTTCTCCCAGTATTTTACTGGCTTGCCCAAATGTTGTGCAGCAAACTTTAAACAAGCTTCAAAATGCTTGTTCTTCAGCAGTGGAGCTTTGCAAGATGCGGGGGCATAGACCCCATGTTGATTGAGTGCATTACTTATTGTTTTCTTTGAATCAGCAGTACCTGCTAACTCCAGGTCTTTCTGGAGCTCTTCATGAGTGGTCTTTGATTCATGAATAACTCTTCTGATAATTCTTTTGACTCCTCTGTCAGAAATCTTGCAAGGAGATCCTGGTCATAGCCAGTTTATGGTAAAATGATGTTCTTTCCACTTCCGAATGATGGCTCCAACAGTGCCCACTGGAATATTCAGCAGTTTAGAAATTCACCTGTATCCAATGCCATCATTATGTTTTGCAATAAGGTTGCGATGGTCTAGAGAGAGCTCTTTGCTTCTACCCATCAGGAGTTCTTTGTGGTGTGACAATCTGATATTCACAGACCTTTTAAAAGGCTATCAGTCAGGACTTAACCAGCTGAAATCAATTTGCACTGATGGGGGATGGGATGGTTTCCTAAATTCTGATGAATTTCAGCTGGTTTCTTGGCGTTCTATGCCTTTTTGCACCTCTTTTTCTTCATGTTTTCAATACTTATTCCCTGTGTCATTCCACTTTATTAAATATAACTTGTTTTGTGAACACAGTTGCCTTGATTTCTTTGTATATATGGATTATGTGTTTTGTTACTGATATCTGGTGAAAGTCTCAGGTCAATGGCTCCATCAGAAATATGTTTAATGAGAAAAATGTTGACGTGTTCAATACTTATTTTCCCCACTCTCTCTCTCTCTGTATATATATATATATATATATATATATATATATATATATATATATATATATATATATATACAGTATATATATATATATATATATATATAATAGTGATGTCGGCGTTATGACATTAATTGCCTGTTAACACGCTGCTCCCGTTAATGACGAAAAATCTTGTTTTCGCGGTTAATGGCAGTTAATGGCAGAAAGCGCAAACAGTACTTTTTTGGCCTGACTGCTCTCTGTACTGGAAGCTGCTCTGCCAGCCGTAGACACTGGCAGCGGCATTCAGATATTCTGAAGTCAAACAAGCTGGATCACTGCCATGAAAATCCCCAAAACACTGTCATGTTTAAGTTTACAATGTTATCTGTCGGAGCGCTCACCTGCATAATTGTCATAGCCTCCTCTAAAACTTCACCTGGATGTTGGTTTGGAAGCTGGCTAGCTGGCTAGCAGTATAAAGAGCTATGTGCTACGGTTGTAGCTCACTGCCAGCAGCTGACATGGACAGACACTCCACCTGTTTCATCCTCATAGTTTTGGGTCCAACTGTCAGCAGGTTAGTAGCAGTCTAAAATTCTCAAGCTGTGTTCATAATGTCCACTCACTCCCACACCCTGTTTTTGAGGTGTGGTGGGTGACGTCATGGGCGAGATAGTTGTTTATGTTTTTACAATTTTTCTGCTAAAAGGGAAATTGTGTCTGTTGTGACACACAAGGTTCATTGTTTTGTGTTGAACTGCCGTGGATGTTTGCTATGGGAGAAAGCAAGTTCCTTTTGTGGCTCCAGGCTGGTTGTTTAGTGACATTACTGAGCCCTGGCATTCTGTTGTTTGCGCATGCAGTAGTACTTTTAGAATTTTCTGGAGAATATTCTTGATAGTTTTTGTCATTTTGGATATGTTGAGAGCTTTGCTAAACCTGCAGGTGAAGAACGCAAGCATATTTGTCCACTCCTATGTTTATAACAGCATGAGAAACTTGAAAAATTACCAACTTAAGGTACACTGTATCTGAATGGAAAAACATGGGATTAATGCATTATTAATTCCAATTAACTTAACACTCCAAAAAGATTAATTGTAATTATGTATGAAGTTAGCTGCTGTAAACCTTTGGGTGTCAAACTCAAACTCAGACATGTACTGTAAGGTGTGAATACATGTAAAGTTAATGTAAACATGCGGAAGACATGCAAAAACATGCATTCGCATCCAAGGGATAGTGCTAGTTAGTAATACGGAATGATACGATATGATACAACTTTATTGTCAGTTATTACTGAAACTTGTTTTGCAGTTCATGGGACACTCAGGGTACACCCTGGAGAGATATCACCAATCCATTGCAGGGCCAACACGGAGAGACAGACAACCATCAACTCCCACTTTCACACCTAAGGACATTTATTCACAGTTGACTACAGTTAACTTAACTTAAATCTTTGGCCTGTGGGAGGAAACCAGAGTACCCAGAGAAAACCCGTCGTCCAGAGGGGAGCAGGTCAAACAGGTGGTGGGCGGGATGTGAGTCGTCTCCTGTGATGGCCGTGATCTTTCTGAGAGAGGAGGATCTGGAGATGTCCTCCAGGGAGGGCAGAGGGCCGCAGATGAGTTTTCGGGCAGCGTTGATGACCATCTGCACAGCCTTCCTGTTTTCGGCTGTGGAGCCGGAGTACCACACACCCAGACAATAGGTGAGCACACTCTCCACTGAGCAGCGATAGGAGGCCAGTGTCACGGGGTGGAAGTATTTTATTGTTTTTTTTGGATTTTATATGGTTTTTAAATTTATGTTATATGTTTATTTATAGTTTGCATGTTTTGTAGTTTTTATATTTTAGCCTGTGTACTTTTAGTTGGAGGTGTTGTCTGCTTCCACCCTGTGCTTCCCCTGTGCACTGGTCAACACCAAATTTATTGTCTAAGTTTTTTTTAGCTGATTTAGGACAATTGTGATGTGCTGAATCCAAAAATCACATTAGTTTTGCTCAATCAGGTCAACTTTTTGAATTATGGCCACATGTTTTTTATGCTTTTTTGTTTACATGTACGGGTATTTTCGCTTCATATGATACAAAATTCTTTTTTATGTCTTGAAATTCTCTGAATTTTGAACAATGATCAGTACTTACCACCTGATCGAGTGAAACAGATGTCATTTTTGGATTCAGCGGTGCAAAATTGTCTTAAATCAGTTGAAAAAACACAGACAACTTACAAAAACAATATTTTTGTAACCCTGTCTTATTGATCAGCAGCACCTGTGTTGATTGGGGATGTGCAGCACCTGTGGCTGCACATGATAGAAAAGGTGCTCTGGCAGTCCAGATGAGAGAGCTTTGCTAGGAGGAGACAGCCCCAGATGGGGGCCCTGCCAGATAAGAGAGACTGCTTGAAGGAGCCCTGCCTGGGGGGAGCCTGGTCAGATGAGGGCCTGCTTGGAGGAGAGCCCCGCCTGAGGAGAGGCCCCCTGCCGGAGGAGAGCCCTGCCAGGACAGCTGGCAGGGCTGATGAGAGCTGATGAGACCTCTGTTGGACAAGAGGAGGCTGCTGGTCCCAGGAAAATGGGTGAACGAGGGCATGACTGAGGAGGAGGTGCAGTAATGGCCTAGGACCACCATGACACTGGCAATTGGGGGAGGACACTTCTGTGTGGAGCAGTTGGGGTGCTGCAGGCGAAAGATGGCAAGGGGTGGAGTGAGGAGCTCTGCCTGGGCTGCAAGTATCCTGGTTTCCAGATAGCACCACCCCATGGTGATGACATTGTTGATGATGACAATTAGGAATATGGATATACTGCTAGCAAGTGTCTTCCCCTGTACAGGTTTCCTGAGGGCGTCGGTGTCGTGGTGGCAGGATGGAGCCTGGCCTGCAAGAGTGGCTGTTCCTCCTCAGTGTTTTAGTGACTTTTTATCATTTATTTTTTTTTTAAATTTAGGATTTTTAGTTAGTAGTCCTGGTGCAGCCATAACAACCTGCAGCTGAACGCTCTGAAGACAGCGGAGATGATTGTGGACTTCAGGAAAGTCACAACCCCCCTGCCCCCCCTCACCATCACAGGCTCTCCCATCACCATTGCAGATTCCTTCCGCTTCTTGGGCACCACCATCACCCGGGACCTCAAATGGGAGCCAACCATCAGCTCCCTCATCAAAAAGGCCCAGCAGAGGATGTTCTTTCTGCGGCAGCTGAGGAAGCTCAAGCTACCCACCAAGATGTTAGTGCAGTTCTACACGGCCATCATCAAGTCCATCCTCACCTCCTCCATAACTGTGTGGTATGCAGGAGCCACTGCCAGGGACAGACTAAGGCTGCAGCGCGTCGTGCGCACTGCTGAGAAGGTGATCGGCTGCAAGCTCCCATCTCTCCAGGACCTGTACATCTCCAGGACCCGGAGGCGTGCTGGCCGGATCATAGCCGATCCTTCACACCCTGGTCACGTACTGTTTGCCCCCCTCCCCTCAGGTAGAAGACTTTGGTCCATTCGGACTAAAACCTCCCGGCACATGAACAGCTTTTTCCCCTCTGCCATCAGACTGCTGAACATTAAGTGACTTATTGACTCTCGTGTACTATGTACAGCAGCTCAATCAGACTCATGTCATTCATCACAATTTTTTCTGTTGCATTATCAACTGCACTGTGGTACCCCATATTATCTGCTACTTGCTAATTTTTTTAAAACTGCCTTGACTAGTATTACTCATTATTACTATTATTATTATTATTATTATTACTTATTTTTCTACACTTATTGCACGTTTTTAGTCCTTTAGTTTTTTAGTTTATCTCTTTATCTCATCACGTTTTTAATGTTGCAGCATGGCACCGAGACAAATTCCTAGTTTGTGTACTACATGAACAATGGCAATAAATCTGGTTCTGATTCTGATTCTGATTCTGATTCTGATTCTAGTATTTTAATCTATTCTAACTTATTTTAACTTAATTTTAATTCTCAGGTTTTAGTTCAAGCTTTTTATTTAAGTGGGCAATTGTATATATTTTATGTAAATACAATTCCTTGTTGGATATCCTCATTTTAAAGTTTCCCCTTTGATTGCTATTTGTGACTCTTCACCTGGTTTTAAAGAACCTTGTAAGTTCTGTTTTTAATTAACTACCCTCGGCCATGTTACACCAGCAGCAGCCTCTGGTCCAGGTTGTTCTTCCTCAGGACACGGAGGAAGTGCAGCCGCTGCCGGGCTTTCTTCACCAGGGCCTTGGTGTTGACAGTCCAGGAAAGGTCAGAGGAGATGTGAGTGCCCAGGAACTTGAAGGTGGGGACAGCTTCCACGTGGTCGCCATTTATGGGGAGGAATGGTCCTGTCTGCTCTTCCTGAAGTCCACAATGACTTCTTTGGTATTTTTGGATATTCAGTTTCAAGTTGTTTGATTGGCACTACAGCAGCAGATTCTCTTCCTCCACCCGGTATGCCTTCTCATTGTCACTGGTGATGAGCCCAACCAAGGTGGCATCGTCCGTGTACTTCACGATGACGGTGGTTGGGTGGGTTGGAATACAGTCAAAGGTGTACAGGGACTAAATAGTGGGCTTAGCATGCAGCCCTAGGGGGAGCCAGTGCTGAGGGACAGTGTGGAGGTGGGGAGCAAGTCTAACTGTTTGTGGGTGGTTGGTGAGAAAGTTTTTTTATCCAGGAGCGGGGGGGGGGGGTCTGGAGGAGGTGCAGTTTATTGATCAAGATATCTGGGATAATGGTGTTAACAGCTGAGCTGTAGTCCATAAAGAACATCCTCACGTAGCTCCTTGGGTTCTCCAGGTGGCTCAGTGTTCTGTGGAGAGTAGTGGGGATGGCACCTTCCATAGATGCCAAAGCATCATTAAATCTAAGTTTAATGTCTCGAAATATAAACTTGAATTCTATCCAAAACTAGTGCATACCCATGCATGCCCGTAGAAACCAAGTATAAGCAAGTATTTCTGCATGCTTGTAGAAAGCAAGTGTAAGCAAGCATTTCTGCATTCCGTGATGCCTGCCTTTGATCTTTGACATGGCTACCATGGCAACAGTAACCATGGTGAAACCTGCCTTTGATCTTTGATGTCACCACTCGTTCGGTGATGCCTGCCTTTGATCTTTGGTGATGTGTCTGCCTGGCAACAGTAACCATGGTGATGCCTGCCTTTGAGCTATGACACCACAGTAACCATGCCTGTCTACTCCCTGAGCTAACGCCATAGCGCCTCTAAGGATGTTCATTAAAGATTTCCCCTCCTAAACTTCTGCATATCCGGGGAGGCTGAAATTTGAGGATGCACACCCTTGTAACCTCAGCACAGCATGTATCAGATCTGAGGCCACTCTGACTTGCATTATAACATGATGTATTGTGACATTTTGAGTTGAATAGAAGACACAGGTCCACCTAACTTGTGGGTTTGTGATGCTTTACATTGCCACAGCTGCCCCACCATCCCTGTCCCCATGTTTAGATGCACTAAGCAGGAGATCAAAACAGCCCAGAAAATAGCAAAGAAGTATTCTTCAGAAGTATCATGAAACAAAAAGAGAAAATATCCTGCTGACAACAATCTTAACGTTGAATCGTTCATCGTGTGATGAAAGGATTTTGTGTGAAACTCCTGAATGTGTTTGAGGTCGTTCATCGACAGTGGGTTAATGTCAACTGTACTGTATATCATGTCGTCAAGGAAGTAATTGCATAGACGAAAGGCTGTAATCATTTTGCAAGTAGCCGCAAACATCATAACTAGCCTCAGTCATGCAGTAACAGTTATTGTACATAAACAAGGAGCCATTTGGATGGGGACACACACACATGCAGAAAGTGCACACGAGAAACAACAAAAGCAATCACACAAATTGAAGATACAATTGGAGCATTTTCTTTCTTTTTCCTTTCCTTGTTGCCAAACAAACAACTTGGGCATTTTATTGTCATGTTCTAGGCTTAACAAAGCTGAGATTGGGATTTATTTTCTTTTCCATTATCTGCCTCTTGATAACAGTGAGGTAAATTATTTGGTGATTATGGTGGATGGGAAAGCACTGACTCAATCAGTTTCCAGATGGAAATTGGATGGAACAAACACCAATTTAATATGGAGAATCTGTCTCCAGGGACTCGGGTGATAGATAGACACCTGGTCAGGTTCTCAGCATGCTAAACAACTCTTGGATGATTTTAATTCCCGTGGCCCACCTGGTGAACGGTGCCGGCCAATTGACACAATTGTAGAAATGCGAAAGATGAAGGGTTCAGGCTATAAGCAAAATAGCTGTGGAGAATTTTCATTAAAAAGCAAACGAAGGATAATGAATTTGCATGAAGCCCGGCTAAAGTCATGGTTGAAATTCCCCTTTAAAGCTTTCATCACAATGCTCGACTGATTTTGATAAATTTCATTCCGCATAGCTTCAACTCACTGATGCACCAGCATCCTCATCCGCAAACACACAATCACACTCACACAGGGTTTTAGTGTGCACAACCGTGTGAACTCACATGAGAAATGAGAAACAAAGGCATAAATTTGATGTGGTAAAAAGAATAAATCTGAGCATTCTTGCTCATCATGTCGTCGTCAGGAAAGAAGAGGTGCTTTTCTGTGGCCTGTGTGGCATGTTTACTGTCATCTGAGGGAACACTTGCTCTCCTGTTTGTCTTCCTCATATCCCAGCCTTTTAATATCAGGTAAAGATCTGCAAGGACATCTCTCTCTCCCACTCCATCTCCCTCTCACTGCACAGTGATGTGATAAGTTTCCACTATTAGCGTGTTCGTGGGTGAAACTTCTCTTTCACCCATTCTTCTAAGCCCTTCTGAAGAGCTGGCATGCCATAACTCACACAGGCACCCATGCTTTGCAGCCAAGCCCTGGAGCTTCCTTGCAGGAGATTAAAGAAGAAAATTCTGAACGCATGGGGAAGTATTTGTTACTCCCAGCACTTGTCTTAGCTGCTGTGAGAAAATACACATGTAGAAAGCTGTTCACGTGGACTCAAATGCGAACGGCGTACAGCCACATGGCAGCTATTGTTTCTCTCTCTCTCTGTCGCTGTCTGTTGGATGAAAATAACACGGTTCTTGCAGTTTTCTAAATCTGTACCTTCCCTTAATTCAGGAATGCACTTCTTCCCATCCGCTGCCGATGCTGAGACACGGACCTGCTAAATTAAATCCAGCCTGTTGAGAATGGAGCTATTTTTACCAGCATCATGAGACTGAGAGTCAATCCAAGCTGGAGCTGCCTATAAAGAGGAGAGGCAATCTTGGTTCTGAATGGGTCTGAACGCTCAATCAGCAGTACAGTGCACTCCAAAGGAAATAAGGCATGCACTTCAATTTGGACATTGATTTCTCTCCCCTCCCTCTCAAACAATGTCTTCATGATCACAGCCAGTCACATAACTCTGCATTATACCCGCGGAGGAGCACGTCTGTGTTGTTTTGCAGGGATGAGACATCGGTGCTGGCCGTGCACTTTCATTTGTCTCATGAAATGCAGATTGTGACGCACAGTCCTGGCTCCCGCTCAGCCTCAGTTTAGTGGTTATCAAAAGCTTTAACGACTGGGGCCCAGTTAAAACTGTTAACTGCAAACAAATGTAATATTGTGTCAAACCACAAGGGGGGAGGCACCACCTGTTTAGCTTTTTCTTTTAATTTCAGTCTTTTTAATTTTATTCTTAGATGCTGAACATCAGAGCTAGGGGTTTGGATGACAGGCTTAATTTAAAATGCACTGCAACAATGTCTCGCATGCTCTGTCATCCTGTATTGGAGGAAATTTGCTGCACAGATCAAAAAGAGGTGTCTTGAACAAATTACACGCAGGAACACCTGAGAACAGAGACACAAATCACCTCAGGCCTGAACCAGCCTGTTTTTATAACCACTATAAACCCCCGAGGCAGCGTGTGATATGTTCCACTGACTGCAATCTATTACATAAATATGCTCAAATTTTACATGCATGCCCACTATCTGCCTGAATCTCTATTTTGCAGCAGTAATTTAGATTTGTATCACAGACTGACAAATAAAAGAGAGACCATGATGTGCAGTTTTATTACTTGACCAGTAGGTGGAAATGCATGAATAATAACTGAGTGAGTCAGTGCCAACAGTTTTTGCTGCAGTACCTTCTTCATCTGGTGGCTTTTTGAGCCACATGGCGTACTCCATGTATGTGGTGAAGTTGACATCAGAAAGGCATTTTACCTGAGTCACAGTTTGTCGGATGGTGTATCACACCAGTCTCAGCACCAGTGATTTTTTTTTAGCCTTGTTTTTTTTAGTCCATTGTAGAAAATATTACACATTACCACACCAGATAAAGATACCTACCATCGGGGGTGACAAATAAATCGGAAATTAAAAAAAGACTGTGGGATAAGGCTGTGAGGTAGTCTGAGGAAACAAGTGCCCTGCCTTGGCCTAGTCCTGGCACCATATACTCATTCATGGATCAAAACACAGCTATCTTAGATTTGGCCTTCATTTTGATCTCCAGCACTCGCCTGCAAAGCTAGATGATAGGATCGTTCTGTCCTGAATTGACAAAATCTGTCATTTAAATGAAAAAGGGCTGGGATCTATTTAGTGTTTCAGACAGGCGATACAGTCTCCCATTCGGCCAAGTGTTTATAGACAGAAGAGGTCTTAGTCAGAATAAACTATTAAAATACAAAGAAATAAGCCCTATATGTCACAAAACAAGCCCCACCTCCAGCTGTTAAGCAAACAAAACAAATGCACCCTGAACGCCTCCTTACTTATGATGGAGTAATTCAAAAAACATTTATCCAATTAGATTAGAGGCTTAAGAGTGAAAACTGTTGTGGACAGAACAACAAAACAAAATGCAGAAATGTTCTTTGGTCTTTAAAACTACATATAAATGTCCTTGATGATATAAAAGCTAAAAGGTGTAGTGTGTGACATTTACTGACATCTCGTGGTCAAGTTGGAGATAGCATCAATCTCAAATACCCTCGAGCCAGCTCCATGATTAATTGTGGATGGACAATGGCCAAAACTCATCCATCCATCCATCTTCTACCACTTTTTTGGGGGTCCGGGTCATGGGGGCAGCAGTCTTGGCTTCTCTGTTTCAGTTCACATAGCACCGTCATCCCAATGATCCCTCCTACAGGGTGGTGAACCCACTGGAGGGTGGATCCATGTGGCTCTGTTTGGTTCACAAGGTACTTGGTGTAACTTTTTTCATGAGGATCTACTGGACCGCTCTTGATCTTGCCCTTCATCCAGGACCAGCTCCCTGGTTGACAGGAGATATGTTGCCCCTGTCAACGTATCTCCTCTCATTATGGCACACAAATGCCTCCACAACAATAAAGTGGTGACAGGGGCGCCCCCAGGGGGAAGCAGGACCCACCATTTGGACCCCCCCCCCCCCAGCAGCCACCCCTTGTCTCTGCCACTAGACAGTCAAACATAATTTTATGACTTGTTTTTCTCTGTCATATTTTATATGTAGTAGATGTTTAAGAATAACTGATGTGTGCTATATATTATTAACAAATTAACAAAATACAGCAAAGTAGGACAGATCACACTATCAAGGTACGTTCAGACCAAATGTGAACAGGCACGCAGCGTGATTACATTTTAAATTGATTTTGATGTGACACCCCAACAACGCCCCGAGTGATGATCCATGGAGGGGTCTTCCAGACATAAATTGACAACCATGTCTTCATCTGCAAATGGATCAAGTGGCCTTCTTTCCAGCAAGACTATAGGTGAATATATGAATCCTATCATTTTTTCCCTCTCCGTCTCACTTGCCTTGCTCATGAGACACAGAACTATCTGGCCTTTGGAGTTACTGTAGAAATATAGCAGCACAAATATCGAAATTCCATAGTGTATGCAGACAACACATATTAATATAAATGGTTCATTCTAAGAGAAGAAAAACATAATTGATTTAGCAGGTTTTGAATAGTAATATAAACAGTTTATAACATGTAAAACATTTTTGTCAGTTTTTTCCATACATTAGAGCAGGGACGGGCAACTGGCAGCCTACCCCCTCATCCACTGTGGCCCGCCCATCCATTTCCAAAAATCTATTATTTATTTATATCACGTTTGCTGTACTTGGAACTGCATTCTTAAATGTCCACCAGTAGAGGGAGCTCTAATTGAAACCTCGGTGCCACTCTGTGTGCAAGTGGTCAAGCAGAGAGCAAGAGTGAGGGAGCCAGAGGGAACAGTGCACCGGCAAAAACATGTTTTTAAAGTATATTGCCTGCTATGACCGTATTAATAGGCTGTAAACAACAGTAAATGTACAAAGTAGGCTGCTTTTAAACAAGAATAAATACTACTGAGGAACTGTAGCATTTATTCTTGTTTGGCAGGTGAAGCCTCATGGAGTTTGGAGACTTTTCTTCTAATTGTGCAGAAAAATATTCAAATCTTTGAGGTTTCTTTCTGAAGAAGTGACTGACGCATTGAAGTTTCAATTCCATGTCAGCAGCAAAAGTTCAGAGACTGTGGTTGTTGTAATCTGCTGATTTTTTTTTGTTCATTTATACCAGTGGCTCTTAAACTTTTTTTTTAATTCCCCATTTTGGGGAGCCATTAACAAGCCCACCTTAGTTAAGTGCAAGCTAAGCCTTGTCATATTTCCTTTTCTTCTTAGCTTTTTTTTAGTCTTTGTTCATCATTTTGATGGAGACAATTTTAAAAATAGGTCATGATATAATTGTATCCATCCATCCATTTTATACTGCTAAATCCTTTTCGTGTGTGTGTGTGTGTGTGTATGTGTGTGTGTGTGTGGGGGGGGAGGGGGACTGGAGCCTATCCCAGCACCTTTGGGCGACAGGGAGGGTACACACTGGACAGATTGCCAGTCCATTGTAGGACAGATATAATTTTATCAGTAATTTTATTTCTAGTATGATAAAACACTGTGTAGCTTTTATTTTCCTTTGCATTTTCAGTTTTAATTGTAACAGTTTTGACTTTACAGGAAATAATACCCCCACCCCCCTCCCCACAGAAGGTTTACATGTTAATCTGGCCCTCAGGAAGTGAGGAAAAAAAGTTATGACCCTCACTACCACCAAAGTTGCCCATCCCGGCATTAGATAACCCCTTGAAAATGTACAATATAGGACCTTTAAATAAAATCTTGTATAAACATATTGTGGGCACATCTTGGGAGTAAGGAAGTGCCTATATTAATATATTGCTTTTTCTAATCTCAAAGACCACTCCAGCCACTTATTGTAAGTAGTACCTACAATAAACCTCTACTGGCCCTATCCATTACAGATATGTAGGACTTAGAATTTTACATATGGGGAAGGCGCTCTACTCAAAATGGGCTGTTTTAATGGCACTTTAAATGCTATTGAACCCTGTTCACCCCACTCTCCATTTTCGTCATGTCACTCAGATGCTAATGCTAGCTCAAGTAGGTTCATTTTGTCTTCTTTTAATTATTTACCTTTTGTTCTTATTAAAGACAAAAGTAGAAAGGAGATGCTTTTACCTTCTTTACATGTTTCGACTGTTCACTGCAGCCTTCATCAGAAGTGTCAGCTGATTGCTACCAGGTGTCATTTTATCAGCTGACTTTCGTAGGCGGGGCCAGCCCAGCAGACCTGTCAGATCCACTGAGTTGGCCCCGCTTTCCGCCGTCCGATGGCTTCTGGAGAATGTGGTCCCAGGTGTGGGAAAGCATGAAGGCCTCCTAATCCCGGTTCATGCTATGTTTTCCCTGCTTCCTGATTTCTATGGCCTCCTTGATCCAGCGTTTGTGTCTGTTGCTCTCCGATCCAAAAATTTTTGCGTTGTCCCAGTCCATGATATGATTATTTCTTTTGCAGTGGTCTGATATAGCTGATTTTAATGTTTCTTGTTCTGCTGTATATGGCAGTATAACAATCACAGTCTACAGGAAACCAGCCCACAGGGATCAATACCTACTATGGACATCAGAACACCCCACATCACACAAACTATCAGTTGTCAGGATGTTATATGAACGAGCCACCAGCATCACAGACCAAGAAGACAGACAGGAGGAGAAAAACCACATAAAACATGCACTCATACGCTGCCAATATCCAGTATGGGCCATAAACAAAGGGAAACAGGAAGTCAAAAACAAAGAAAACAAACCGGAAACAAGACACAGAACAAAAGCTGAAATCAAAAACAAGGACACCATAACTATATCATACATCTGAGGGATAACAGAACCAATTCAAAGATCATGAAAAAAATACAAAATAAACACAGCAGTAAAACCACACAAAAAAATTAAGACAGTTATTAGTACACCCCAAGGACAAAATAGAACAAGACAAAAAATGCAATGTAATATATGAAATATCATGTAGATCATGCAACAAAACCTACATTAGAGAAACCGGAAGATCATTCACCACAAGGAAAAAAGAACACCAGAACGAATGTGAGAAGGAAACACAAGGACGACTCACCAGATCACAAAAAGAAAAGGCAGAACAAGACACATTAAAATAAGCAACATCAGATCACTGCAAAAGAAATAATCACATCATGTACTGGGACAACGCAAAGATTATTGGATCGGAGAGCAACAGACACAAACGCTGGATCAGGGAGGCCATAGAAATCAGGAAGCAGGGAAAAGATAGCATGAACAGGGATGAGGGGGTCTTTATGCTTTCCCACACCTAGGACCACATTCTCCAGAGACCATTGGATGGCGGAAAGCGGGGTTGGCTCGATGGATCTGACAGGTCTGCTGGGCTGGCCCTGCCTACGAAAGTCAGCTGATAAAATGACACCTGGCAGCAATCAGCTGACCCTTCTGATGAAGGCTGCAGTGAACAGTCGAAATATGTAAAGAAGGTAAAAACATCTCCTTTCTATTTTTGTCTTTAAGATAAGATAAGATAAGATAAGCCTTTATTAGTCCCACAATGGGGAAATTCCAGAATTGCAACAGCACAGGGATAGCAACACTCAGAGCAACAATCAGAAGGCAAGAAAAAACAACATCTAGTAAACATATGTCCATATTACTATAAATGTATATATATAGACACACAGTGCAGAGCATTATGGTTGGTTGGTGAATGAATGTGCAGCAGAAAGTCTAAGCTCTCTCTCCGCGGATGCGGCGGGCCAGCTGGATGTCTTTGGGCATGATGGTGACCCCCTTAGCGAAGAAGAGACCACCAGGTGGGCCTCACTGGTCTCCTGCAGAGCCATGACGGCGAAGCTCAGGAAACGCAGGACGGTCTTGAAGTCCTGAGCGATCTCCCTCACCAGGCGCTGGACGGGCAGCTTACGGATGAGCAGCTCCGTGGATTTCTGGTAGCGACGGATCTCTCTCAGAGCCACGGGCCTGTGACGGCGAGGCCTCTTCACTCTGCCGGTGGCCGGAGCGCCTCTCCGAGCAGCCCTGGTGGCTAGCTGTCTCCTGGGGGGCTTCTTCCTCCAGTAGATTTTACGGGCGGTCTGCTTGGTTCTTGCCATCGCTCTTTATTATTCTGTCTTATATTTCTTGCACGCCGCCTAAACTCCAGCCCGGCACCCGCGTCGTTTTCGCTACAGCTCCCGGTATGTCGAGTTTCCCATTAGAACCGGGCAGCAGCCAAGTGCTAGCTAGCACTAGCTCCTCCCCGCTGTAGTGTCTCCCGCTGCAAACCGTGGCTCCGTCCGCCGACCCGGGAGACCCCCGGGGCGATCCGTGCGTCCGTGATATATATACAGAGTGAAAGGTGTAGAAAGAAGAAGGAAGATAAAAAAAAGGCTGTTGCAACGGGCAGCCTACTCGTGTGGCGCCACCGGTCCGGCGGAACCGGAACCGGTTTGTTAATAAGAACAAAAGGTAACTAATGTTAGTTTTTAGCTTTGATTGTTGGACTAAGTAACATACTAATAAATGCTGGCTGAATGCTAGACTTTAAAAACCCAAATGAAGCATTGTTGGCGACAGAGGCTTGTGGTTCGAGTGGGTGGTAGCATATGACCTTTTGTGGGATGTAATAATCGCAGAAACAACCCTGAATGAGTTAAAGGCTAACTCTGCTAACAGCAGCTAACCACTACGAATTGAGGTGTGGAGTCCCAAGTAAAATAAATCATAATAAAATGACCTATAATAACGTCTGATCTAGGTGGAAAAAAGGGTGTCTTGCTGAACTTCTCTCTCAGTCTGCACCCAGCAGCCTGGCCTCAGAATCAGTCAGAAATCTTGGCCACGGTTGCTTAGACCAGCTAACATTAGCAGCCCAGTAGACCCAGCTAACATGATGAAAATGTAAAAAAAAAAACAAAAAAAAAACAACTAGCCAAAATGGTACAAGATGTTTGATTAACTGTAGATTAATGAACAAGCTGGTCTCGTATGATGACTACAATTTACAAAAAAGAGCCATTAAATCTCTGGTTGAGCTGATTGACATCACAAAGCTTGCAATGCCAAAGGCATCAGTGTCCATGTCATGCTAGGAAAATACAACAAAACTGGCTAGAATGAAGTGAAGTTATCGACTGTGGATTAATGAACGAGCTGGGATGTCTAATAGAGTGACTCGATTTTACAGAGAAGAGCTCTAAAAACTCTGGCCGGGTCTCTAAATAAACTAGCTGCACTGTAGTTATGTGAGCTCCTAGGCTCAGCAGGAAAATTCAGCTCCTCCTCTGAGAAGAGGGCATGCCAAACAAGCCTGAGCAGGTTTTATGAGGTCTGTTAGGTAATGATGTGTTAACCTCATGGAAGACAACAGCAAATCCAAAGGAGGTGTTTCAGGCAGAGTTGTAGTCCTGTTTTCTGTGGAGAACTCCTGCATGCAGACTTTGAGATGTTTGACTATGCAGACCATATGATGTCACAAAAATCCTATATATCTCACTAAAACAAAGGGGAAACCCCACAAAGCAGAGATGGGGCTCTTTATAGACGAGTGTTAAAAGTAAACTTAGATCATTTGCTATTGATACTTTTCCAATAAGACCAAGGGCCTTGCGTTGTGAAGTGAGCATTTGGGCCACATTTTGCACCTTGAACCTTTGCCATAGGAGGGTACTGATTTAAAGAGGTGAGGCTCGATGCTAAGTTTAATGTGTTGGTTGACATAACGCACGGCTCAGGAGACGCACACACACAGGCTCAGAGTAGTTCAAACAGTTTATTAACAACAGGCGTGAATGAGTGAGTGTCTGCGGGATGTAAATGTATTGGTGGCGGTGTCTGCTTCAGGCACAGAGGCAGGAGACCGTACAGCCGGGCAACCCTATGGGAAAAGCACAAGGAGAGGGTGACGGGCATACACCAACACAGGAGGAATAATGGCAAGAGAAGGACTTACTTGGATGGAATGGATAGCTGGCACAACAAGGGACGAGACCCGGGAGACAGCCACCTGGAGAGCTCGGTGCAGCAGCGAGGAATAGGCGATGGAGAGGCGTCGTCCGCCGCCGGGAAATCCACCTGTGCACAGGGGAGCAGACTGGAGAAAAAGGAGGTAATGGCTTCTTACCAAAATGTTTGAGCTGAAGTTTGAGAATGACTCACAGCGGTGAGGAACGAAGTCTGACGGCTTCAGGCCGAAGCTCAGGGCGAGACGGCTTTTATCTCTCGCTGTTGATGACGAGTAGGTGCGCGAGCAGGTGGCGCCGCTGATGAATGGCGCGGCGTGACAGTACTCCCCCCTCTAGCAGCACCTCCTGGCGATGGCTTATCTGGGTGCGCTCGGTGGAAGTCCGCGATGAGCGATGGGTCCAACACAAATGACGAGGGTACCCACTGTCGATGCTCGGGCCCATAGCCCTCCCAGTCCACCAAGTACTGCAACCCACGACCCCGGCACCGAGAGTCCAGGATGGAGGCGACGGACCAGGCCGGATGGCCATCAATCATCCGGGGCGCGGGTTGCGCAGCAGGAGGGGGGCAAAGGGGGTCAGTGACTGCCAGCTTCACCTTTGACACGTGGAAAGTGGGGTGTATGCGGAGGGAGGGGGGAATAGCCATGCGCACAGCCACCGGGTTGATGATCCGGGTGATGGGATAGGGACCCATGAACCACTGTGCCAGCTTCCTCCTCTCGCCCTTCAAAGTAACGTCCTGGGTCGACACATAAACTTGTTGCCCAACTCTGTACGCCGGGGCAGGTCTTCTGTGCCGGTCCGCCACGGTCCTGTTGCGCTCCGCTGTGCGTAAAAGCGCACTACGCGTGGCAGCCCAGATGGAGCGGAACTGCCTGAGATGCGCCCTAACTGAGGGGACAGTTACCTCGCTCTCCTGCGCTGGAAACAGCGGGGGGTCGTAACCCAGGGACGCCTTAAAGGGGGACATCCCCGTTGCAGAAGAGCGGGCGGTGTTGTGGGCGTACTCAACCCAGGCGAGATGGTTGCTCCAGGACGTAGGTTTGGATGTGGTCACACAGCGGAGCACAGCCTCCAGCTCCTGGTTGGTCCACTCACACTGCCCGTTGGATTGGGGGTGATGGCTGGAGGAGAGGCTCACCTTGGCTCCGATGGCGTTACAGAATGACCTCCAAACCTCAGAGGAAAATTGGGGGCCCCGGTCCGAGACCACGTCCACCGGAATCCCATGCAGCCTGACCACGTGTTGGACGAGGAGATTTGCCGTCTCCAGGGCAGTAGGGAGACCTCGCAGGGGGACGAAGTGCGCTGCCTTGGAGAAACGGTCCACGATGGTCAGGATGGTGTCAAAGGAGTTGGAAACGGGGAGTCCGGTGACGAAATCCAACGCGATGTGCGACCAGGGCCTGCCAGGGACGGGCAGGGGCTGGAGCAGACCCGCTAGAGGGGCATTTCCCGACTTGCAGGTGGCACAGATTGGGCAAGCCCGGGCGTAGCGGGCTGCGTCCCTCCACAGGCCTGGCCACCAAAAGGACTGTTGGAGGAGGTTGAGCATCCGGGAGGTGCCGGGATGACAGGTGAGCCGGGAGGTGTGGAGCCAATGGATGACCTCTCCTCGGACCGCAGATGGCACGAACAGTCTTCCCTCCGGTCCGCCGCCAGGATCAGGTTCCACCTCCTGCGCCTTCCGGATCTTGCTCTCGATGTCCCAGGAGATGGCTCCCACGATGCACGACCTGGGCAGGATGGTGTGGGGCGTCTCCTCAGCCTCCACGGGGGTGAACTGCCTAGAGAGGGCGTCAGGCAGGCCATTCTTGGAGCCTGGCCTGAAGGTGATGGAAAAACGGAACCTGGCGAAGAACAAAGACCAGCGCGCCTGGCGGGCGTTCAGGCGCTTGGCAGATCGTAAATACTCTAAGTTCTTGTGGTCCGTCAGGACTACGAACGGCAGGTCCGCCCCCTCTAGCCAGTGGCGCCACTCCTGTAAGGCGAGTTTGATGGCCAGGAGCTCTCTGTCCCCCACATCGTAGTTCCTCTCCGCCGGGGACAAGCGCCGGGAGAAGAAGGCGCAGGGTCGTTTGGCGCCATCGTCAGGCGACCGCTGGGATAGAACTGCCCCCACTCCCGTGTCCGAGGCGTCCACCTCCATGATGCACTGCAGCGTGGGGTCGACCTGGCGAAGAACCCGGGAGGAGGAGAATTCTGCCTTCAGCGCCTTAAAGGCAGCAGCGACCTCTTCGGTCCACCGGAAAGGGACCTTCGGGGACGTGAGGTGGGTCAGTGGTCCGACGATGGAGCTGAAGTTGGGGACAAAGCGGCGGTAGAAATTGGCGAAGCCAACAAACTGTTGCACCTGCTTCCGGGATGCGGGAGTAGGCCACTCCACCACCGCCTTCACCTTCTCTGGGTCTGGGAGCACCTGGTCTTGAGAGATGATGAATCCCAGGAAGGATGTGGTCCTAGCGTAGAATTCACATTTTTCAGCCTTCACGTAGAGCCGATTCTCCAGCAGTCTTTGGAGGACCTGCCTCACATGGACCTGGTGCTCGTTCCTGGACTTGGAGAAGATGAGTATATCGTCCAGGTAGACGAACACGAAGAGGCCGATGAAGTCCCGGAGGACGTCATTGATGAGGCGCTGAAAGACGGCAGGAGCGTTGGTCAACCCGAACGGCATTACCAGCTATTCAAAGTGGCCGTTCGGGGTACGGAAGGCTGTCTTCCACTCATCTCCCTCCCGGATCCGGACGAGGTGGTATGCGCTGCGTAGATCCAGCTTTGTGAACCAGGTCGCCCCCTGGAGGGAGTGGAAGGCAGTGTCCATGAGGGGCAGGGTGTAACGGTCCCTCTCAGTGATGTCGTTGAGAGCACGGTAGTCTATGCAAGGGCGGAGGGATCCATCCTTTTTCCCAACGAAGAAGAACCCTGCCCCCACGGGTGATGACGATGGGCGAATTATCCCAGCGCTCAGTGATTCCTTTAGGTAGGTGTTCATTGTCTCCTTCTCCGGCGCTGACAGGCTGTAGAGCCGACCAGAGGGTAAGGGAGCCCCCTGGCGGAGGTTGATGGCGCAGTCATAGGGCCGATGAGGGGGGAGAGACATAGCTTTCGTCTTGCTAAACACCATACCCAGGTTGTGAAATTTTGGAGGCACCAGAGACAGGTCCGGGGGTGCTGCATCCGTCGCAGGGGGAGAAGCGGACGGGGAGCAGGCAGCGGACTGAAGGCAGGTGCCCATGCAGAAAGTGCTCCATGCCGATACCCCAGCTGACTTCCAGTCCAGGACAGGGTTGTGGAGGCGTAGCCAGGGATACCCCAGGATGACGGGCGACACAGAGTTAGGCAGGACGTAAAAAATCATCTCCTCCCGGTGGTTCCCTGAGATGATTACTGGAACGGGGATGGTCTGGTGTGAAACTCTCCCAAGGGAGGCACAAGAGAGATTGACCAGGGAGATGGGACTTTTGAGTGCCTGACAGCGGATGCCCAATCGGGTTGCCAGGCTTTGTGAAATGAAGCTGCCTTCTGCGCCCGAATCCACCAGTGCGTGGGTGAGATGCCCAGTGGGATTGTGGCAGAAACGGATGGGCAGCTTCAATTGGGTATGAGTGTTTAACCGGTTGAGATCCGCGAGGCCCCCTACAGTGATTCGCGGACCCTGCTGACTGGCTTTCCGTGGGCAGAGCTCCACAGTGTGTTGGTCACCTCCGCAATACATGCAGAGGTCCAACTCACGGCGGCGTTGTTTCTCCGCAGGGGAAAGCTTTGTCCAGCCCGTCACCATCGGCTCCGACTCCTCGGGGCACGATGCTGGCGGCGCCGCCAGGGGGCGAGCTTGGAACAGGTGCGGCGAGACTCCACGAGGGCGAGAAGAAGACGACTTCCGCCCCGAGGAGCGCTCGCGCAGCCTGTTATCCAAACTAATCGCTAAGGATGTCAGCTCCGCTAGCGTCTCAGGAATATCCCGTCCAGCCAGTTCATCCCTCAGATCGTCATTGAGGCTGCGGAGGAAAAGACTGCAGAGGGAGCGTTCCTCCCAGCCTAATTCCTCCGCCGCTACCCGGAAGTCGACCGCGGGCTTCCCTGCCGGAGGGCGAGAAGCCGATCGATCTGGACCGTCTCGGTTAGAGAATGGTCAAAGACCTCCAGGAAGCGCCTCACGAATTGGTTATATGTGAGGGCGGCATAACTGGGTCTCGCCATAACGGCGTAGGCCCACGTTAATGCCCGCCCCTCCAGGAGATTCCCGATATAACCAATTCGGCTATGATCTGAGGGAAAATCTCCGGGCACGCGGTGGAAGACGGACTCACACTGCATAATAACCCCCCGCGCTCCGCCGAGCTTACCGCTAAAGCGGGCGGGGGTTGGAATGGGTGTGAGCCGAACCGGTGCACTCGGAGCCTGCTGGACGGCCACTGGAGCAGCAGGAGCCGCGCCACCCTGACGAGCCGGGGGGAACGGCTGTTGAGGATCCAAGCGGCCCAACCGGTTAGTTAAATTCAATAACTGATTAAAAATCACCTGTTGCTGATAGGCTATATGATCCACTCGAGCCTCGAGAGTGGAAAACCGGTGTGCGAGCCCGCCGTCTGCCGAGCCGCTCTGCTGAAGCCGTACTGACATAACGCACGGCTCAGGAGACGCACACACACAGGCTCAGAGTAGTTCAAACAGTTTATTAACAACAGGCGTGAATGAGTGAGTGTCTGCGGGATGTAAATGTATTGGTGGCGGTGTCTGCTTCAGGCACAGAGGCAGGAGACCGTACAGCCGGGCAACCCTATGGGAAAAGCACAAGGAGAGGGTGACGGGCATACACCAACACAGGAGGAATAATGGCAAGAGAAGGACTTACTTGGATGGAATGGATAGCTGGCACAACAAGGGACGAGACCCGGGAGACAGCCACCTGGAGAGCTCGGTGCAGCAGCGAGGAATAGGCGATGGAGAGGTGTCGTCCGCCGCCGGGAAATCCACCTGTGCACAGGGGAGCAGACTGGAGAAAAAGGAGGTAAGGGCTTCTTACCAAAATGTTTGAGCTGAAGTTTGAGAATGACTCACAGCGGTGAGGAACGAAGTCTGACGGCTTCAGGCCGAAGCTCAGGGCGAGACAGCTTTTATCTCTCGCCGTTGATGACGAGCAGGTGCGCGAGCAGGTGGCGCCGCTGATGAATGGCGCGGCGTGACATTGGTATTAAGATGCATTTTCTTCCGATGTGCTTCTGATCAGGAAACAGCAGGTCTGAAGTCAGCAGCGCATTATCAACTGCTATTTCAGCAGCCTGTTTAAAAGTTCTGAATGCACACGTAAAAATCTTACCTGATCTTTCATTCATTGAGGTACACAGTGTACCCCCCCCCTCCATGGCCCATAAAGAACCATTAAAAAGATGAATGAATGGAATGCAAACTTACTGACAAGTACACAAATTAAGCATTTATTTATTTATTCTCTCCTTAGGTGATCAGAATTTGGGTCACTCTTTTTTTAAATTAACCACTGGACTTTGCGAAGGGGGACTGGTGTGTTACATTCACACACACCAGGAAGCAGTTATCATCTGGACACCGGAGAGTCTATCTGCTAAGATATGATATGAGTCAGCAAATCTTGGGTTGATGTTCATTTAAATTATGAGACACAATAAATTGCACTGTGCTTTACATCCTATTTTACACTCAACAAGTCAGTAGCCTAATCCACTGTGCTTGAAAATAAACCTGAATCTGAGAGAAAGAGTGATGTGTGGTTGCAGAGGATAATGTCATATATTCATGATTATCTATTGGTTCTAATAACACCATTAATTCCAATGGATCTAATTAGGGCCCGAGCCACTGACAACGTCAGCGGGCGAGAGCCCTATTGTAATTGCTAGAATTTTTTTTTTTTCTTCTTCTCCATCTAAGATCTCATATTTGGGGTAATAAACATGCATAAAAACTCACCATTTTTTGCAGGAACATCAAGACTGGCAAAAAAAATGTATATTTTGGAGGAAATATGAATGACCCCACAAAAATGGCTTTACAGTGCCACCTAACATGTGAAGTCAATGGGGAATGGCACACGCTTACTTTGGTGTAGAAAGACGAAAATCGGGTGAGATGTTGATCATGTCAAGACATGCAAGTGCTCCATAGAAGTGATGGTCTACACCCAACAGGAAGTCGGCCATTTTGGCAGGAAGTGGCAGTGACCTGATTTCCACCTTGCGCATTTAACTGAACTCGTCCTAGGGTTTTCGTCCGATTGAGCTCACTTGTAGTGACAATCATCTATACCCATGTGCCATAAAAAGTTATTGAAAACTTTTCCAAAAGCTCAACGGTTTGGCTGTAGGGGCATGGCAAAGTTTGATGCCTCGCGATGATCATTCTGTGACCATTCTGACAGCAATAACTCTGGTATGCATTGTTGGAGTTCAACTAAATTCAATATTATGGATATCAGTCCAATTCCAAACAGTTCTATAGAACAATATTCATAGAAATCTACAGCACCACCTATAGGAGGCAGAAAATTTTGCATCAGAAAGCTTGCATCATGTTGCTTTTTAATACCTCGGGAATGGAATGTCGGATTGGCACCAAGATAGGTATGATGTATATGGGTATGCCTCCGAACAACTACAGCTATGAATATTCATGAGTATCAAAAGCACCCTCTCTTGGAGAGATGAAGGTAACACCAAAGGGTTTCTTCAGTATCTCTGAAATAAATTGTCTGATTGGTACCATTTATGGTGACAATCATCTATACCCATCTGCCATCAGAAGCTCTTGAAAACTTTTCCAAATGCCTGATGGTTTGGTGGAAGGGGCGTAGCCAAATGTGCAGTATTGCCATCACCCTTCCAAAGGCTTTTACACTGGCATACATTGACTGATTTCAACCAAATTTTGTGTGGTGAATAGGTAGCCAATATTGATAATTTCTATAATAAAGAATGACACATAGTGACAGCGCCCCCATCCGCCAATGGACAGGAAGTTGCCATAACTTACATGCCATACTCACACGCCATTTGCCAGAATGATGTGCAGCTTTCTGATTTTTATCAGACAACTGGGTTGATCATAACTGCAAATCACCTTTAGCATGGTGTCACTGCTGTTACCATGAACACGCCCTACACGCCTTTCAATCCATGATCTTGTTGGGATAGTTGGGAACGTCCTGGAGTCATGAAATCTGGAACATAGATTGAGATGACTGTCATATGTAGTCCTGATTTTTATCAGACAACTGGGTTGATCATAACTGCAAATCACCATTAGCATGGTGTCACTGCTGTTACCATGAACACGCCCTACACGCCTTTCAATCCATGATCTTGTTGGGATAGTTGGGAACGTCCTGGAGTCATGAAATCTGGAACATAGATTGAGATGACTGTCATATGTAGTCCTATATGGGTGGGCAACACATAATTGACAGGGAAGTGTTGCCATGGCAACATGGCGAAGGTTGACTCCTCACCATGGAACATTGGAAAGTTGTAACTTGGACAAACTTTGTCTGATTTTCACCAAATTTTCTACGTTTGATATTAGTTCCGCCCCACATGCTCTTACATAAAAATGATTGACAAAAGTCATAGCACCACCTACTGCTCACAGGAAGTACTGCGCCAAATGGTTTACTTTATTTTTCACGTAGTGCTCGCTGCGACAACGGGAAATTTTCTAAGCCAGCTAAGTCCAGTGGGGGGCGAGGGCCTGCTTACAGCTGCTTGCAGCTTTAATTTCTTCTTCTGTTTGTGAGTCAGTTTTGAAACATGAAATGAGACACAGTAAACCACTCCTCAAGTTTGCACCTGTTGTTAAAGACAGAATTTTTCCTCAGTACATCTCCTAGAAAACACCCACTAAGCACACAATTCTCCAGTTATAGCCCCTTTATGTTTCCAAGGTTGTCATAGCCAGGAGTGGTGCTGGCGATAAGCTCCCATCGCTCAAAAAAATGCTCCTTATGGTGTGCGTCTCAAATAGCCTCTGACAACCAAGTCCAACTCCTGGCCTGCTTGTGTGGCTTAGCTTCTAAGCCTGGCGGAACTGCTTCTACTGACAGGAGAAGGGGCAAAGGCAAGTCTCTGGTGCCTTTAAACCAGATGCTTCGGGTAGATGGGGCTCGGCAACCTGGGAGGATAGTCCATCTAGGGGAAGGAAAACCCTAATTTCAAACCTCTGCTTCCTTGCGGCATACCTGGTCATGGGAAAGGCTTCGGGAGTCAACCCTGAGGTAAAATCCGGAGTCGGAGCCCCTAAGGCAGTCCATCATTGATTTAAACTTTGTTCTGGCAGCTCCAGCGACGGTGCTGGTGCCAAACTGTAACAGCCTTGCTGTTCCTTTGGATCCATCTGCGACATGGAGTGGGGGCCATGCTACATGGGCAACAACCTGTCCTCCATATCACATTGCCCAGGCTAGCATCCAGCAACATTCAACAACACAAGCTCACACCCTACACCCTTGAGTGGTCACTTCAGCTTCACTTGGAGTGTCGACACAACATGGGGAACAAGAGTTACCGGTTACAAGTCATTGTTCAATTGACGTAGAGCTTGGCACCAGGTGTTGTTCCCGATGGTTGGAGGGATCCTTGGATCTCACTGGACAACAACTGCCTGCCTCAAGCTGGGCAGCCCCCAGCAAGTAAGGTGTTGTCCTGCCACAGTCTGCCATCCTCAATGGGTGCATGGGGATTAGGAAACGTCCAAACAGCAGACTGCAATTGTTGCACCAGGAAACAAAACAAAACAATGAAAGAAACCAGCTTTGAAACTGGGATGTCGGAACATTCAAAAAATGATGACCGTTTTTTCTGAAAACCTTCAGGACATCAGTGACTCCAGGAAAACAGCTGTCATAAATGACGAGCTCAGGAGGATGCATGTGGACATTGCCACCCTTCAGAAAACATGCTTTGCTGACTCAAGCACACTGAAGAAGAAGGACTACACATTCTACTGGCATGGGAAAGGCTCTGACAAGTCAAGGGAGCATGGAGTTGGCTTTGTAGGCTTTGTTGGCTTTGTTCTTGATGGCGTGCCACATCCTCCACACACACTTTTACCACAGTGTGGACTGTGACACAGATCACTCCCTGGTCTGCTGCAAGATCAGGCTACAGCCAAAGAGGATCCACCGCTCAAAGAAACAAGGGAACTCCCGCATTGATGTCAGCAAGATGACTCAACCAGACCTCGTGGAAAAGTTTGCAGAGACCTTCGAGAAGGAAATGCAAACCTCACAGCCCAGAGACTCTGCCACAGAGAAATAGGAAGTACTGTGGGACACCATGCACCTCACCGCCTTGGCTACCTTTGGGAAGAAGTCCTCCAAGTCTCACGACTAGCTTGAGGCCAAGTCCACAGAGATGACTCCTGTCATCGAAGGCCAGTGCACCGCCCTCACCGGGTATAAGTGGTCACCCAGTGAGAAGAGCCTGCAGATTCTCAGGGCTGCCAGGAGCAAGGCTCATCAGACTGCCAGGCATTGTGCCAACGAAAACTGGACAGAGCTCAGTGAAGACATCCAGACAGCTGCTGCTACAGGCAACGTTAGAGAGATGTATGATGGCACCAAGAAGGT
Organism: Pholidichthys leucotaenia; assembly: GCA_020510985.1. NCBI lineage: Eukaryota > Metazoa > Chordata > Actinopteri > Cichliformes > Pholidichthyidae > Pholidichthys > Pholidichthys leucotaenia. Next base: position 274,222,953 of record CM035840.1, on the reverse strand, counting down.
GCTCGGACCAGTCCAGAGCAAGACAGATCCCCTCAAATCTTCCACTGGGGTAGTAATTACAGACAAGGGCCAAGAGATGGAGATATGGGTGGAACACTACTCTGACCTCTACTCCAGACAGAGCACAGTGTCCCCCATAGCTCTTGACGTGATCGAGTGTATGCCAATCATAGAGAAGCTGGATGTAGAGCCAACCATAGAGGAACTCAGTAAGGCCATCGACAGCTTGGCTTTAGGCAAAGCCCTAGGCAGCGATGGGATTACCCAGGACCTGATCAAACACTGCAAGACTATCGTCCTGCTCCCATTGCGTGAAGCCCTTTGTCAGTGCTGGCAAGAAGGGGCTGTACCACAAGACATGAGTGACGCCAAGATCATCACCCTCTATAAGAACAAGGGCGAAACAATTGACTGCAACAACTCCAGAGGCATCTCTCTACTCAGCATCTTCAGCAAAGTCTTTGCTTGGGTCATTTTGATCCGCCTGCAGAAGCTGGCAGAACGCATCTACCCAGAGTTGCAGTGTGGCTTTCGTGCCAAGAGATCAACAGTAGAGATGGTCTTCTCCCTCCGCCAACTCCAGGAGAAGTGCAGAGAACAGCAGATGCCCCTGTATGTCGCCTTCATAGATCTCACCAAGGCATTCGACCTCGTCAGCAGAGACAGCCTGTTCAAGATTCTCCCAAAGATAGACTGCCCACCAAAGTTGCAGAGCATGATTGAATCTTTTCACTCAGACAAGAGGTGGACTGTGCAGCTCAACGGGAGTTCCTCTGACCCCTTGAGCATCTGCAGTGGTGTCAAACAAGGCTGCGTCCTTGCTCCCACACTCTGAGATATTCTTCGCCGTTCTCCTAAAGCATGCCTTTGGCACTGCAACTGAAGGAATTTACCTACGCACTAGGTAAGATGGCAGGCTGTTCAACCTTGCCTGCTTCAGAGCCAAGACGAAGGTTCGCGAAATGCTCATCAGAGACATACTGTTTGCTGACGATTCAGCAATTGCAACACACACCCAACAGGAGCTGCAGGATTTTGGACTCACCATTAGCCTGAAAAAGACCAATGTCTTGGGACAAGACACTGAATCACCACCTGCCATCACTATTGATGACTATGAGCTTGACGTCATCCACCACTTCACCTACCTTGGCTCTACCATAACCGACAACCTCTCCCTTGACACAGAAATAGACAGGAGGATGGGGAAGGCAGCTACAACACTCACTTGCCTCACAACCAGAGTGTGGACAAACCCCAAGCTGTCGGTGAACACTAAGATGGCAGTGTGTAATGCCTGTGTCATCAGCATACTGCTGTATGGCAGTGAGTCATGGACAACATATGCCAGACAGGAGAAGCGACAACACCTTCCATTTGCAAAGCATTCGCTGCATCCTGGGCATATCCTGGCAGGACAGGGTAACCAATGCAGATGTCTTGAATCGTGCAGGACTTCCCAGCACGTTCACTCTCCTCAGACAGCGCAGGCTGCGCTGGCTAGGCCATATCCACTGCATGGACGATGGGCGCATCCCAAAGGACATCCTGTATGGAGAACTGGCATCTGGGAGGAGATCCACTGGTCACTCCCAGCTCCGGTACAAAGATGTCGTTAAGAGAGACATGAAGGCCACCGACATCAACAAAGAGACCTGGGAGAGCCTAGCAGGTGACTGTGCAAAGTGGAAAGGGACCCTGAAGCAATACCTGAAATCAGGGGAGGAGAAAATGATGACCGCTGCTGCAGAAAAATGAGCACACAGGAAGGAAAGCAGCAGCTCCAACAGACCAGAGACTACACACAGGTGTGACCTTTGCGACAGAGACTACTAACTAACTAACTAACCTGCACTTATATAGCGCTTTTCTAGTCACAAAGACCACTCAAAGCACTACCACTCCTGCATCGGTCTATTTAGCCACAGACGACGTTGCTTCAGGTGAGCAGACAACCAGAACTAGGATGTTTAACCCACGGTCAACCCTGACTGATGGAGGCCTAAGAAGAGCCCCTTTACACAGGGGTGGAGATCACTGGGAGATCATTGAGAGATCTGGCCAATTTTTCATCTATCAGTGATCTTCAGTGATGTCCACAGTTACCACAGTCTACTCAAACCTTTGACTCAGTCCGAAACGCACATCAATCCCAAACATAAAAAATGGTGCAATGTCTCAACAATCTCTGTGCTGTGTAAAAGGGCCCTTAGTGTTTCTGTTTGCAATCTTAGTAAATCAGGCCAGTGGTATGGATGGCGCATTTTCACCTTGTGAACGAGCCTGCATTGTCCCGAGCACAAAATGGACAAGCTTCATCATATTAGTATTATGCCTTCAATCTTGTGCCCCTTTTTATTAAAGGGAATGAGAGCAAAGACAGCATTTGGCTTATTTCACGTTACGACCAAAACACGCCTCTGAATAATTAAGCGTATTAGGACAGCCTTTATGCACTTTCTGCCCAGCGGAAAATTCATTTAAGCATTACTGTAATAGTGAAATGGACTTGGGTACACCCATAAATGTGCTCTGCACAATAGACAATAGAGGATTTGCAGCAACGTCACCAAATCATGTGACGTTCTGTTTACACCCCTTAATGGTAGGCAAGCTGTAAATAGGCAAGTTCTGCCGCAATGTGTTTGTGCTGTACTACAGCACTTTTTAGACTTTTACCAACTTTTTTATATAGTCTGTGAATTAGAGTGGCATAAATTTCAACTCTGACCATGATCACTACATGCGAGGTTGTTATAATAGGCAAGATGAAGCCACAGGAAAGCCTTTTTTTGCTTTCCATTGAATCTAGTTTGGAGAGCCAAATGTGTAGTGGCAGGGAGATGGAGGGTTGTGAGCCTTCCACCACAAGTCAGATCTGCAGCAATCATTTCATCAAGGGTAAGCACATTTATGAACATGGCCTAGGCTATAAATACTGTATTTTTCTGAGAGGTCAATCAGCAAAATGGAAAAGGAGAATAGGCATATTACTTTATTGTTTTGGAGCTGTGATAGGGGCTAACTGTTTAGGTCAAAGGGGAGAATTATTTCCACCTCAAGACCGAGTTAAGTTTATATTTATGTGCCTGTACAAGAAGGGAGGGGGGAGGGGGAGGAGGCTGAAAGCTCATAGGCCGAAAAGTTCATAGTGGTCAAATTTGACCAAATGTGGTTTATTTTTCAACCGCTGTTCCTCTGATGGAAGAAGTGTGTGGACCAAAGGGAAGACTATGTTGAAAAACAAACCACATTTGGTCAAATTTAACCACTATGAACTTTTTAGCCTATGAGCTTTTGAGCCCCCGTTGTGTTTTGAGTAAATTATCAACTAAAAAAAGGCAGAATTTTTTTTTGACTGCTCTCCTACTGCTGGCTGAAGCTGCTTGTGTCTGTTCATTAAATTTAGAATATTTTCCCATTGAATAGTTGAAACAATACTGCTCCAGAAAATGGGGAAGACGAGCTGTTTAGTCTCGGTATAAAAGCACCAGCCAGTAAGCTTTGATGGCCACATACAGCCAGCTAAGGCACTCCGAGAAATCAGTCTCATCAGTGATGGCTGTGTTGGGAAAGCTGGTGATAATATGATCCCTGATTGTCTAAGCTCACTTGAAAATATTTTGTAGAAGCACAATTTAAATACAATATAATCTTGGGAAGGTGAACAAATAAAAATGTGAAATGCAGTGTGAGGCTAAATAGTGAGGTCTGCCCTGGAGCCCCGTTATCGTAGAGTGTGGTTTCAACTTTTCAAAAGGAAAATATCCTCAATTTAATTTACAAACTATCTTTTTCGATACATATTTTGTGTCATGACACGGAGCACGGTTGGGGAACTGTGCTCAAGCCTTCAGTTCTGTCTTGGTTATGCTCTGTACTTTCCCCACCTCAGTGTTACTATTGAATTGGAGTTTGGTTTTGTCTGTATTTTCCTTATCTCGGGTTTATTTTGTATTTGTGTTGGGTTTTGTCTGTATTTCGTTATATCAGTTGGCCCTTTGAGTTTTCCTGTTATTGTATCTCAGTTTGGTTTAGTTGTCTATATTTATGTATTTCTGTATCATCTTGTATTTCAGTTTAGTCCTTCTGTGTTTAGACCCTTACCTTCACCTTCACCTTCCCTTTTGAAACTCAGTTGTCTATTTGTATCTTGTGTTGTACCATTTCATATTTGTTTTGGACTTTATTCCTTCTGTACTGTTTGACAGGACTCTTTATTTACTTCCGGGTATCACCTAGTTCAGTTTCGCTGTTTGTCCCAGCTGTATATTTGGTTTAATTTATTTCCTGCGCTCTGGTTACCCACACCTGTCCTCATTTGTAATCAATTCCTCCTGACCTATTTAAGGGTGGCTGTGCCTCTTCTTGGTGCTGTGTCCTAATCAAGTTTAAAGGTTTAAGTCTACGTCAATCCTCACTCTCTATCCTGCCATTTCATCTGGTCTTGTAAGTTTTGCGCTGTTTGGATTTTTGTATTTTCATTAAACAGTTGGCAACTCACAGTTCAGATCCTGGGCCTCCATTCATTTCCCGGAGGGCAATTCATGACAGTAGGACGCAGCCAGTTTTGACCCAGTTGCCGTGAGTTTTCTTTTTTTTTCTTTTCCTCCTGTATATTTTTTGTACAGTCCATTTTTGCTGAGGATGCCAGCTAACCTGAACTCAGCAGGTGGACTATTGTACGCATTGAGCGTGGGGTGGGAGCTTTGCCAAGCTTTAATGGAAATTGATGAGCTTATCGCTTCAACTCGTTTATATTCCACCCCTAAAGATGCTCTTTGGTACCTAGGCCTCGTGGAGGCAGCTGTGCTGTGTCATCCTCGGCTTGCGGAGCATGCTGAGGTTGTGGAGAGGATTTCCCTAGTGACGGACCTGAAGCAGGAGAACCGTGTATAGGAACATTTAATTGGTTATAAGGTACAAAGGTTATTTAATTTATACCTAGAGGTGTATGTGGAAACGGAGGTTCACTTCCGGTCCATGCACACACTGGAAAAACTTGTTTTTGGGGCACCAGTCCAAAAGTGTGGACAATTTATTAATAACTAATCTTTATATCTTCAATCAATCAGTCTCAAATACATATTTGTGAATTCTACTGGGTGACTTCATAAACAGACACAGGAAAAAGAAATCTCAGAAACTTCCATATACCGTTTACAATTTTAATGATAAGGCTCAGAATAAATGACATTACATTCAATTGATGTGTAAGCAGGTGAAATGATCAATGAGTGTCAAATATCATATTAACCGGTAACGGATTATTGAGGAAAAGAGTGTAATCACATTTGTGGAACCAAGGAAACCTTAGTGTGAATTTGTAACCATGAGGAAAATGGAGACTGAAAAACTGTAACCAAAAGATGAAGAAAATTGGATGCAAATTTTATGAAGAAAATTATAAAAGCTAATTATATGGAAAAGAAATTCTGAGTTACTCTAAAAATAAAAACGGATTTTAATGTAAAGAGGAACATTATTTCTCTTTAATTCTATAGCTCTGATCAGAGTTATGAACTAGTTTTAAACCTGAGACAAATTATGACATACTTAAGGCGATGGACATCGCATTATTCAGCAGATGAAACAAGCCGGTGGTTTGACATGGATTTGCAAAATGTTTTTAGAGGAGTGGTCTTTGACTTGTTGTTGGGCTGCCATAACAGCACTGGAGTGCATTGGGTCCTTTGGTTCTTCTCCAGTTGAAAGAGGAATTTTCTTTTTGACTTTTCTTCATGGTTTTGAGCGTTTGTTCTGAGTTGGCATAGCTGCGATAGCTAGGATGTCAGCAGTTTCATTTTCTTTGTTGTTTTGAATTTCTGCTAGGAGGTGTTTGACAACTTCTATATCTTCTCTACTGAGAGCAGGAGTTTCTTCTTCCAAGGTTTGTGATTGGTCTCTGCTTCTGAGCTTATGTGACGAGGTGGAGACCATTTGCCATGGTTATGCATGTCTTTGTATCGGTATCTGTCATCCTGGGAGTCCATACTGTATTCTCGCAACCTATCTAGTGGATATGGCCTACGGCGGTAGTCGGGTTTTCGTAAAGTTGGTCCTGAGTGAGATCCAGAGGACCTAGTTTGGTTTTGACCTTGATGAGGTCGGTTGGAAAAACATCTCGTTTTTTTATGTAATCACGGTGTAGGAGGTGGAGTAGAGCAAGGGGCTCCTTCCAACTCCAAGGTGTCAGAAGCAGCGCTGATAGCTAACATGGTGGCAGGCTCAGCGTGCTTGTTGTGACTTTGTTGCTGTTTTTGGAATGCATAATGTGCAAACTCTCTCAGCTGACTGATTGAGCTTGACCTTGGGTTTGCTGTAACTCCAAGGTGGTAATTCACAGTGGGATGGAGGTTCTGGATGAAGAGGGTCTTGAAATTGTGGTCTTGTTCCATCCCTGGTGTATATTGACATCCAAAATATGCAAGAAGGAGTTGCTGACAGTAGGCCTGTGGAGGCTCTGAGTGACCTTGTTTCATGGCAAGGGCTGCTGATAGCCCCGATTGTAGGCAGTCTTCCATGAATTCCTTTTCGATGGCTTTGCAGAGTAGCATGTAGTCTGTCCTGATATCTGTCAGCTGTCTGTCTATAAATTTTGATACTGACCTGTTAGATGTTAGTTTAATCAAATAGATGCTGTAGCAATATTTAATAGAATATAGTGTAATAAGGTACAGGAATTATTTATTCTATTTAGAAATGGGTGTGCGTGGTGACAGAGTTAAACAGTCACCCCGACACTCACTAAATAAGAGAGAAAAGCACTCGTAAATAAGGGGCACCAGTTCCAAAAGAACAAGTTATTAATTAATTAATTTCTGTATTTTGAATTACTTAATGAATCAGTCTCAAGCATTAATGAGTCCTTTACTGTCGTGACCCAGGAAAGTGTATATGCAAAGGAAAACACTTTAACTTCTCTCATTTACAAGTTTATTAAATGAAACTCATTCAGGTTTAATGACATTACATTCAAATGATTGGTAAGCAGGTTCAAATGATCAACAGGTGTCAGGTGTTAGCGATGACATCAACTGTTAATGGATTCCTGAGCATAAAATCTATAGTTAAACCTTTGTGGAACCAAGAGGAAACCAGATTTTATATTTCAACTGTAATGCTATGGAAGGCTGAGGTAACTAACAAAATCAGAACACAATTTTATGGGGAAAAATTACCTAAACTGATTATCTTAAAAAGAAACTTCTGAATTAATCTACAAAAATGAACAGAGGTTACTGGGTAGAGGTAGAGGTTACTGGAAAAAAAAAAGAATAAGAATTTTCCTTCAGTTTACAGCTTTGTCCTACGACTGATGGACTAATTGTACCATGAAATATTGGTTATGTTCAATTATAATTGATACTTAGGACATCGTGTTTAAACCCAGCAGATAGGAAAGTGGGAGTCTCACTTACAAACACAGCCGGGTCAGCCGATTTCCAGTGGCGATCACAAAGCCAGTAAAATGGCAAACAGGGGAAAGCAACGGCCAGTTGTCTTTCAGGTCGTTCACAGCTGTGAGAAGCATAGACTCAGCTGGGGGCTCCAGGAGCATGCAACGTGTAGCCAGCAGCAGGATGAATGGGGCTCCAGGAGCAGATGTGACGTCTTTTGGCAACCAGTCCAAAATTTAGGATGTCCACGGCCCACAGGACAGCTAAAGGCTGTAGGAAAAGTGCATTTAGGTAGCTTCAGCCACGAGGTCTGAGTTCTTCTCCGTGGGAAAACAGAAAAGCCCAAAATCTCTATTAGTCCACTTTAAAAGGCAGGGAAATTAAAAGTCCACTTTAACGGCAGGGAAAGTCAAAAAGTCCAGGAAAAACAGTTAATAGGGTAAGCACGGCTTCTGAGGCAAGGAAGAAAAGGCTTTTGGAAGTCTGACTTCCACAGAGAAGGTGAGCTCACAGGAAAAGGATGGTTTCCCCTCAGTTGCCAGAAAAACAGGCAAAAACTTATCAAAAGATGATTTAAGAAAGCTAGTGCAGGACTTGACAATGTTTAGACACACAAAAGACTTCTTAAAACTTGAACAGACATACAGAACTTAAAGAACACACAGAACACTCAGAACACAGACTGCCTAGGGTGGCTCCCTTCTTGTTTTTAAAAGGTCACGCTTGTGATATCCTAAAAGTATGACTAGCAGCAAGACGGACCAATTATCTTCCATAAAGAGGAGTTTGAATGGGCTTTTGTCCAATGAGGGAACAGTTCTTTGTCTGTGAACAGCCAATCAAATGCAAGGGTGTTATCCAACAGAGAGGCAGCCTGGGGATTGGCTGATAGTCAGAAGATGGACAACAGAGTTTCGGTACACATACACAGTTTTAACTGGAAATTCATTATGTACTCAATATAAAATCTAACTAGCTTCAGTGGGTCAAAACTTCAGTGGGTCTTTATATAACTGACACACATCAGAATAAGATTAATCGGCATTCCAACATGCAATCACAATGAAATCAAGAATTAATGAATGATTGCAAACCATTATTGTCCATCACAAGGGTGATTATCTTCACAGTGTCCAGAGTTATCCTAAGGAATGTAAACTTGAAAAAGTGTTAATGCTCAGTCAGAAATAAAGTTCCAGATTGCCCAAGTAATGAAACATATTCCGTAGATGTCCACTAAGAGGTACTGTTGAGCTGTAGATAATTTTTAGGTCTTGGTATGTGATGAGGGGACAGCCTAGAGAGTTTTATGGGGCTTCTGCTATATGTCCAAAAAAAGGAAGCAACCATATACCTGTCAGCTTAAGGAGTTTATGACTTTTTAAGAGTATCAGTTCCTGGTACGAAGCCTTCTAATCTACTTAGGGAGGAAGTGTGAGAATTTTATGATGCACTTTTTAATCCTTTAAACACATTTTTTAAAATCAGGTTTCTCTACAAAGGGAAATTGTTTCCACTGGGGTTCTGATGATGAAGAAAAACAATAATTCTCGACCAGAGTTGAGTGATAGTTCCTTTAAGATGAAGAGTGATCTCCTGAATTGGTCTGAGGAGAGCTGATGCTACAATGCGATCGTCGACCATAGCATCAGGGTACTTGTGCAGGTAGTAATGTCTTGTAAATAGGCTTTAGTATCAGGTGAACCCGTAGGACCTGGATCAAATTTCGTAAGATGCCGCGCGATCTTGTCAAGGCCGCAGTCTTAAGGGGCACACACACGATGTCCCTGCGACCATCCGTACTCTGTACCCTGTAGGAGCAGTTGACATTCCTTGTCATCACACTTCACATTTTCAAGTTGACCTTCAACTCTTCTGAGTTCCTTCTTCGTATCCTGAAGGGCATCTACAAATTCACTGTTCTCTTGGCGAAGCAAGTCGTTGTCATGCGTCACCCGTCGCTTTCCTGACTCTGCCTGGTCCAAATCTCATAACGCGTCATCAAGTTGAGCTTGAGTATTGTCGTTTTTATCTTGAGATTGGTCCAGTTGTTCTTTTAGTTCTTTAGTTTAGTTCTCTTCCTGGAGAGAGAGGATTGTTGATTGTTGATTTTCTAACTCATTCTCAGCTACTTTTATTCTTGTGACTAATGCTAGCGTGAACTTACCTAACATGCTGGGGAGATCCTTTCCTTGTGGTGGCTTTTCAGTGTAGCCATCTGAAAGTTCTTCAGTGAGTTGCTTCAGATCTTTGGGCTGTGTTTTCTTTACCCATGTTGTGAAGCTAGATATAAAATCAGAAGTCCATCCTTCCAATGTTGCTTGAAGGTCATCCAGTTTGGTGAATCGGTCAGTTGTCTGTTGATCCACCATGCCTTACCATTTGTTGTTAGCTTAAAAATCAACTTGTTAATAATAGCTAAATTTGTTAGTCAAGGGTAAACCTTGAGTGTTATTTTATTACAGTGTTAGTTATAAGCTCTTTTTAGAACTTGTTCCAACTTAACAACTTACAGGCTTGTCAGAAGGGAGGTAGAATTTTGAAATTATTTAGAAATGTGGAGATGTTTCAATTTATTTGTTTGTTGAAACTGTATTTTGATTTGTATTTTACAAAAATAAAAAAAAAGTTGTGTGGATTGACTTCTTTACTTCAATTTTCAAAGCCTAGTATTGGAATTGTCATCAGTAACTAGCTTTGGAATTTTTGTTGAATGTCACTTTAAAGTAATGACTTTATTTACAAAAAGGGAAACAACAAAAATAAAAAAAGGTTAAATACTTTAGAGATTTAATGTTATAAGTTTTCACTTCCTTTTCAAGTTAAGGTTGACTCTGTCTTTATGGTTAAAGCAAATTCTCATTTAAAGCTTTTTTTTTAAAATGATAAATAGCTACAGATTAGGAAACACAAGTGAATTGTTTTTGTGTATTTTGCCACCAAGGACTTCTTTGGATTAAAGCTAATGGTGATTTACTTGATTGTTATCTTTAAAGTTGTTATTTATAGAATAATCAACATTTTCACCTTTTGACTTTTCTCTTTTAAATCCTGGTGAAAGGTAGTGAATGGGTTACTGTTTTCCGTTTCCTGTGGAGAAAAACATGAACCAAGAATAGCACAATTACTTCAAAAAACAACTAGAGCTTTTAAATGTTAATTGATGAATGTGGTTTCCTAATTTTGAAAAATTTTGGTAAATATTCAGTGACTCACTAAATCCTTTACCAGCATGCACAGGGTTAACCCTACATTAAGATCCCTCTTGAAAAAGCATTAGCATTTATTAGAATCCTTAAGTTGAAATGGGCTTCTTGTCGAAGAAATCACACAATGCAGCATTTAAAAAAAAAATAAAACACACACATATATAGCTTCAACAGTTTGCAATTGTTACATAAAATGTGTAAATATATGTTCTTTTAACTTTAAAGATTAAAATGTGTGGTTAACATAAGTGATTAAATACAAAGTGTATGCTTTTATATGCTTCTACTGTGTGTATATGCAGTAGAATGTAGTCCACCAATGAGGATAAACCTTCAACAGTCAACAAGTTTCTTTTTCGCTTTTGGTCTTGGCATTGAAACTTTAAACTGGTTTTAAATTTGGGTTATTCTGAATAATATGGATTGCTTTGAAGTTAATTTGGAAGCTCAGTTTGGTTAGAAATTGGCTTAATGGATTAAAAGTTTTAGATACTTTATTAACCTTTTGTGTGCGTCTGTTGCCGAATTGCGACATAACCCCTAGTGGTCAAGAGTGGTAAATATTTTTTGTCAATAAAATAGTTGAGATTTACAAGGCTATAACTTGAAAGTTACAAGAGATAATGACTTACTGTCAATTAGAAAGATGTAAAATATGATCCAAAGTTTCAGATAGGAATAAATTTACGCATCTAATTTGCATAATGTCACGGCACCTCTTTAAATTCTATAACTCAGTCAAAACTGGACTTTGGACGTATTTACACAATGAATAGTTCAGTCTTTTGACACCGTTTTTTGTACAGAGGTACCTCATCATCTTATCTTCAAAGTATATGAACAAGAAATCAGTACAATATAAAAAAACACAAAAAAACAGAAAATTCTCACTTACTTTTGATAAAGGGTAGCCGGCTGGCTGGCTGGCGTGGCTGCTACATTTTCACCAATCATGGTTGCTATTTTGCATTCTGTCGGTCATGTTAAAGTCTCTACCACATCTACAAAGTCTTATGATTATCCCACATAAACTTTGCTTATATCCCGTGGCTATTTTCCATGTACAAAACCGATAAAAGTGACGGTGACCGATTGCGGACATACTAGCTTTCAGGGCTAAAATGCTAAAAACAGGAAAAGGAAGTGAGTTCTTCTTCTTTGGTGTATTATGTGTCATCCACTGAGTCCTCCAATGGATATCTGCCGCCTTTTGAAACTAGCAAATCAGTACAAATCAGTACAAGCCCCCAATGTAAGTCCCAATGCAGATGACCATGTGAGATTGAGACGTCAGGTGCAGTGCCGCGCTCTGCCACTAGGGGCATGCAAATTCACACACTCAAAGGGTTAAAGGATGGAGTTCTTATGGTTGACCACAAGATGGAGGCAGTTCCTTCTGCACTCTAGGAGGAGGAGACAGTGACGTTGCTCGGAGGCGGTCTATCTGTCTCAGCTCCAAAATGGTGTCTGGGGTGACTCACCCTAGTGACTTTCAAAACAGTGTTTGCACTGCTTAATCTATGCATGCGCAGTTCTCGTGCATGTAGCCATTTCGATCACATGCAAACGTGAGCATGCACATGTCCCGCGAACTTGGACGCAGTTTTCTGACCACTAACCATGCCTTGTTTCTTTCCTCAAAACTGGAGAGTTAATCCCTTAACTTGGTTTTATTCATGCAAGAATAATCTTACAACTTCAACTAAGTGCACAATTCAGCTAGTACCTCAGTTTCCTCTCAGTGGCTTATCAGGCTGTGTGTCCAGCATAATTTTAAATTGGGATTTACCGTTACACCCATGAGAGGAGGAAAAAAAAAAACTGGTTAATTTAATTTATCCCATCGGGAATTTTGCAGAACGAGCTAAATTAACAAAAGAGCGGATCAGATTTCATCGTGTTCTGTCTTTTCAGGACTTATTTTAATTAATTCAGCATATAATAATGTTTTTCTGAAGCATGCTTTAAACCAAAGCAGAAATGACTGAGCAGGAGGGAAAGGAAAGTGGGCCGGATCCTCCTCCCCCTCATGATCAGTGTCATATCCCGAGCGCTTTTGTCCGCGCTCGGGTTATTCCTCATCCCTGTCAGGTTTTTGACAGCAGGTGTCGTCACACGGGTTTCCCGGGCTCTGATTGGCCAGACGCTCGGGGGCTCTCCGCTGTCAGAGCCTGAGCAGCTGCGCCACATTGCCAATCATGAGCAGCTGGCTTTAAATGTCAGTGCGAGTGAATTGGACTCTGCGGCTGTCTCGTCAAAAGTCTTATGACTTTCCCCAGTCTCCTTACCACATGCTCCCTGGGTTCCCTGACGTATCCCGCTGCATGTAAGTTGTCTACTATTTGGAATTGTACTTCTCCCTCGCTGACATTCCTTCCTAATTGCGGCGGACGAGAGCTCCTCATCTCTGCCATAACTCTCTCCTTGTTCCATGTTTAATATTCCTTGCCTTTGTGGCGTACGAGTGCCCTTGTCCTAGCCGCTAACCTCTGTTGTGAATTCATATTGTGTTATGTAACGAAGCCTGCGTGGCAAGTTGTGTTGTACACCCAAGCCCTGTGCAATATAACTAAAAGAACTGAATTGCAACTTACTGAACTGTGGCATCTTATGCTGGCTTGTGAGGGCCAGCCGTGACAGTAGACAGCCGCCAGAAGGAGACGCCGTTCTCAGTAAGTTGCGTTCTGGGAACTTTGCCCCTTCTTGTCCAGGTACGTGGCGTTGGAAACATGCCATCTCAGCGGAGTCGTTCTCGGGGTTCCCACGGCCTGCTGACCAAGGCGCTGGAGGAGGTAGATGAAATCCTCATCATCGCCTCCAACCTCGATGGGCATCCTGACACCTCCCTCGCCCCTCCTCTCCTCGGTTATCAGCCCGATGAACAATGGTATTTAGATCGGGCTGAGGAGGTGCTTGACCGTCTGCCTTCCCGCTACAACGGTCACCCCGAGGCTGCCTGAGGCGCTGGAGGAGGTGGATGACTTCATCAGCGCTTCCGCCTGCCTTGACGACTCATCCGAAGTGCACTATTACCTGGACTGCACTGAGAGAACGCTCGACCGATTGTCTCCCCGCTACACCGACCTCTTGGACGTCCAAGCGAAGAGACAAGAGATCGCCGCCCACTGCGAGGCGCTCCAGGAGATCGAGGAGGAACGAGGCCGATGGCGGAGTAATCAGAGCTCCCGCTGCCCGCTCTGGAATCTGGATCCTTTCCTCGATCCAGTCCTGGAGTTCGCACCACCCGGGGCCCGTCGTAGACATCGGCGCCGTGGCCAGAGACGTTCTCAGCGTGACTCCCTTCCGGAACCCGCTCCGGTTCACTGGACTGACCCCATTCATCCCACTGCTGTCTCTCCAGCGTCTCACCAGGAGGAGATCCCTGCAGCCTTTCCCCCCGGGCCTGTTTCCCCCGCTGAGCTGTCAGCGTGTCACGCCCGGCCCGACTCGGCTGTTGCCCCCTTCGCCTCGACGCCTTCTCCAGCGGCTGGGAGTTTGAGAAGTTTTGCTCCAGTGGACAGCGCGGCTACACCATCCCGAGTGGCCCCCTCTCCTCCTTCAAGAGAGTCTCCGGCCACCACCCGGTGGGAGGAGGATGGAATGACGTTCCCTACAGCAGGTTCCACCGCCCCTCTGGGAGGCAGGCAACTACAAGTTCACTTTTTTCCATCTAATAGTGATTTGTTCTGTCTGACTCCTGGGGGTGAGGCTCAGGGTTTGCAGCCCCCCGAGCCTCTACTCCCTGCTGATATGTTAATTAAACCCGCTGCCTCTGTGTCTCCCCTTGCTGAGCACGCTTCGACCTCTGAGGAGCGTCACCAGACGAGGAGTGAGCCTGCGGCCCTCGGGCAGAAGACCCCAGCCCCGCAGCCTTTTTCTGGGCAGAGGAGATCGGCCGACTGGTTGGAGCCTGTGCCGACGACGGAGCATCCCCGGGACTCCACAGATGAACAGTCCGGTCCAGCGGGCCGAGAGCCCCCCATCTCCACGCCACATGAACCGCCAGCGTGGACGATGACGTCGGGGGGTCCTCGAGCTGCAGGAGCCCCTCTTCCAGGGGCGGATGACGTCACGACGGAGTGGGAACCGGATGACGACCTCCTCCCGTTTGAACCCGGAGCATCGAAGTCCTGGATGGCGGCAGAACCCGAGATCAGGCGAGTGCTCTATTTTCTATCCCTCATCTATTTTCTGGAGCATTATTGCCTGTCTCTCGGGGGGGGCGAGCCGGGTGCAGCCGTCTGCTGCGCTCAAGCCTGTCTCGCCGGGCTCTGCCGCTGCCGGTGATCCTGATCCCGGTTCCTTTTGTCCCTCTGAGCCTCTCCCCAGGGTCACTGGAGGCGAACCTGCTCTAGGTGCCACCTTGGAGGTTCCGGCTCTCAGCATGGGGTCCACCGGGAGTGCTCCGCCGGTTCAAGCGGAGCTCGACGTCATGGAGGTTCCAGCCCAATCTGGGTCCGACGCGGGTGCTGCCCTCGCTCGATCGGAGCTCGACGTCAGGGATGTTCCGGCCCAATCGGGGTCCGACGCGGGTGCTGCCCTCGCTCGATCGGAGCTCGACGTCTTGGAGGTTCCGGCCCAATCACGGTCCGATGCGGGTGCTGCCCTCGCTCGATCGGAGCTCGACGTCAGGGAGGTTCCGGCCCAATCGGGGTCCCACGCGGGTGTTGCTCTCGCTCAATCGGAGCTCGGCGCCATGGTCGTCCTGACCCAGGTGGGTCCCGGAGATTGTGCAGCTGACCCACCGCTGAACACTTTCCAGGCCATTCCCTATCCTCGCGATGGCCTCTCTTTCCCCGCATTTGAGACTGCGGGGGTTATTTCCAGTTGGCCCGGTTCGCCGACTTTTCCCCAGCCATTCTGTTGGCAGGCTGATACTGCCCGACCACCCGGTGACTGGCTTTTTCCTTTTGGCGTCCGGGTCCGGCCTCCTGACAAGCAGGATGATTCTTTCGGTGCCCTGGTCCGCCCGCCGGAGACATGGTTTCCCTCGGCCCAGGGTTTGGATGGGCCGTTAGGGCACGTTCCGCTGCTTTTGCTGGCAGCCTGGATGCTGGGTGCTGGGAGACCTCCTGAGCGGAATTATATAACTCTATTCTCCAATGTTTTTTTTCCTTTCCTTCTCTTGCCCCACCACTGGCTTGTGACTGTTTTTTCTTTTTCTCTCCTCCCCTCTCAGACTGAAATACCCCACTGGGGATTGAACTTGGTGTATAAAGTGACTGTTTACCGTTAATGGACATATGTTCTCTTGCCGTAGTTATTTTTCATGTTATTTTCTGGGATGACTGTTTGGGTTTGTTCCTTGCACTCCCGATTTGAGACTCTTTAGAGCAGAATTTCCTTTTCCTTTTGACAGAATGCTATCATGAGTATTGTATGTTTCTTATAGGGTGTGATTGTATATTTCCGATGTTACTCCCTTACTCGGGTCTAGTTCCTTTTTGGCACCTGTGTTGTCTTTTGGATTTGAAGATTTTCTGTACACATTAACCTGGAGATGAAGGTATTATTTGTCCTTTTATTTCTTTGACCCTGCCTTGTAGTATTGACTGGTGTTCTATGTATCCTCATCTTGGTTTTCTTTTTTAGTGGCGATATGTGTGTGAAGTTACATGGGTTGGTAGTTCGTGTCTTTTGTTATATGTGAGAGATGCCCATTTAGCGTTGGTTTTTCTCTTTATTCTTTTTAATGTCCCCGTTTATGTACGGTTTTTTCCCTCCCTTCCCCAATGTTTTTGTCCCCTTGTTGTTACTTGTGAGTTGACCCTGCTCCCCCTCCGCCTGCTTCCCCCTCCACCCTCCCCGTAGGGGAGGGGTTCTGTCATATCCCGAGCGCTTTTGTCCGCGCTCGGGTTATTCCTCATCCCTGTCAGGTTTTTGACAGCAGGTGTCGTCACACGGGTTTCCCAGGCTCTGATTGGCCAGACGCTTGGGGGCTCTCCACTGTCAGAGCCTGAGCAGCTGCGCCGCATTGCCAATCATGAGCAGCTGGCTTTAAATGTCAGTGCGAGTGAATTGGACTCTGCGGCTGCCTCGTCAAAAGTCTTATGACTTTCCCCTGTCTCCTTACCACATGCTCCCTGGGTTCCCCGATGTATCCCGCTGCATGTAAGTTGTCTACTATTTGGAATTGTACTTCTCCCTCGCTGACATTCCTTCCTAATTGCGGCGGACGAGAGCTCCTCGTCTCTGCCATAACTCTCTCCCTGTTCCATGTTTAATATTCCTTGCCTTTGCAGCGTACGAGTGCCCTCGTCCTAGCCGCTAACCTCTGTTGTGAATTCGTATTGTGTTGTGTAACGAAGCCTGCGTGGCAAGTTGTGTTGTACACCCAAGCCCTGTGCAATATAAATAAAAGAACTGAATTGCAACTTACTGAACTGTGGCGTCTTATGCTGGCTCGTGAGGGCCAGCCATGACAATCAGCAAGACACAGAGACATTGCAGACCCCTGCGCAGGACATGCACGCACACGCACACACACACACACACACACACACATACACACACACACACAAACTCCACTTTTTTTTTTTTTAAAGGGGATCAGATTTGAACAAAACACACACACAGCTTAGGGCTTAAAATTGTTTTTTGTGTCTGTTTCAGAGTGCACCCAGCCTCATGTGCGGCACCAAAATATATGTAGGAACATTTAATTAGGTGTAAGGTACAAAGATTATTTAATTTATACCTAGAGCTGTATGTGGAAACGGAGGTTCACTTCCGGTCCATGCACACACCAGAAAAACTTGTTTTTGGGGCACCAGTCCAAAAGCATGGACAATTTATCAATAACTAATCTTTATATCTTCAATCAATTAGTCTCAAATACGTATTTGTCCATATACCGTTTACAGTTTTAATGATCAGGCTCAGATTAAATGACATTATATTCAGTTGATGTGTAAGCAGGTGAAATGATCAACAAGTGTCAAATATCATATTAACCGGTAATGGATTATTGAGCAAAAGAGTGTAACCACATTTGTGGAACCAAGGAAACCTTAGTGTGAATTTGTAACTGTGAGGAAAATGGAGACTGAAAAACTGTAACCAAAAGATGAAGAAAATTGGATGCAAATTTTATGAAGAAAATTATAAAAGCTAATTATATGGAAAAGAAATTCTGAGTTACTCTTAAAATAAAAATGGAATTTAATGAAAAGAGGAATATTATTGCTCTTTAATGCTATAGCTCCAATCAGAGTTATGAACTAGTTTTAAACCTGAGACAAATTATGACATATTTAACCTTTTAACTGTCAGATTTCACACGTCCCCAGTGACACAGCACAGCAACTGCGCCTGTCAACTCACTCTGACGTTCCCGGCTGTACTGAGGATTTGTACTGATCTGCCAGTTTCAGATGGTGGCAGGCATGCATTGGAGGACTCATGGATGACATGTAATACACCTAAGAAGAAGAAATCCGTATTTCCTTTTCCTGTTTTCCTTCTTTAAGCCCAGAAAGCAAATATGGCCACCATGCACTGTCACGGATCGTCACATAAACCGCTTCGTACAGGGAAAATAGCCGCGGGATACAAGCAAAATTTACGCGGGATAATCATAAGACTTTGTAGGTGTGGTAGAGAGCGTAAATGACCAACAGAACGCAAAATAACAACCATGATGGATGAAAACGGAGCGACCATGCCAGCGAACCCCCTTTGCCGACAGTAAGTCACAAATTAATTTTTTTTTTTTACATTGTACTGATATTGTGGTTCATATACTTTGAAGATAAAATAACAAAATGCCCCTGTAGATAAAACGATGTCAAAAAACCGAACCATTCTTTGTGTAAATATGTCCAAAGTCCACTTTTTACTAAATTATGAAATTTATATAGCTGCCGCGACATTATGTAAATTAGATGCATAAATTTATTCCTTTCTGAAACTTTAGATCATTTTCTACATCTTTTCTGATTCACAGTAAGCCATTATCTCTTGCAGCTTTCAAGTTATAGCCTTGGAAATCTGAACTATTTTATTGACAAAAAATATTTACCACTCTTGGCCACTATATGGCAACTGGGACAGTTAGAGGGTTAAGGCGATGGACATTGCATTATTCAGCAGATGAAACACTGGAATCTTGCTCACATGATCTTGGTTTTCGTTGGCTTCTAGCTGAATCCAGGAGCTGAAGCTTTATTTGAAGATTATACTGGAGAATATCTGACAGCAGATATTTCTTCCCAGGGCAGTAGTTAGGAGCTGAGGTCCGGTGATGCTGATGAAGCTGTTGGCCGTGGAGCATGCCATGTGGAACAACACGAGAATCTTTCAGTGGAGTTCTCGGGTCCAAATAAATTGGATATTATTCAAAGTCTGATCAAAGTCACAGAATTGGAGAGACAAAATTAATAAAAAAAACTTCAAGCCACGAAATCCATGTTCTGCAGGTGCCATGGCAATTGGCAAAAACAGGTTCAAGTGTGAGGAAAATGATCAGTCCACTTTAAAACACGAAAAGTTTAACAGAATAAAATAGAAAAACGTCTCTGAACATGGAGTTTCACTCCATATAAAAGAGAAGTTTGAGCTGAAAAAGAAGAAAAAGCAATTTTCCCAGACGTTTAAAGGAAAAAGAATTTATGCCAGGACACAGCCATACTTTTACATAGAACAACTCTCTCTCTCTCTCTCTCTCTCTCTCTCTCTCTCTCTCTCTCTCTCTCTCTCTCTCTCACTCTCTCTCTGAACTAGGTGTTCCTCCCTTAAACTGAGTAAGTTTCCTGAGGGAAAACTTGACTGGCATGAAAGGGAGCCAATTGTCTCCCATCGCGGGAGAATCGAATGAATTTTGGTCCAATAAGAAAACAGTCCTTTGTCTGGAACTGACCAATAAAATGAAAGGGGCCGTTGTCCAACAGAGACTGGCTGGTGATTGGCTGAGCCAGTCAGATGACTTAAGTAAGCTTTTCCAACAGGATGAAACATCTTGATTAATAAAAACTTCCCTTAATGCTTATATATAAAACCCAAGCTAACTTCAGTGATACATGACTAACTTTCAGTGAGCATGCACTTTTATAGACTTGTCCTTCTATTATAAACATGCATTAAAATAAGGTTCGTCTAAACATTTTCAAGCATGCAACACATTTAAATCAATGATTAATAAAATATTTCAAACCAGAATGGTATATCAGAGTCCCACTTGATTTTCCAGGGTGTCCTGAAAAAGAAAACAATCTGAGAGTAGAGAGTTTTTGTTAAAAGGAAGTCATTTCAATCATTAACCTCAGTTCAGCTTGTAGAGGCAAAAGCAAACATATTCCAGAGTTGTCCACCAGGGGGTAATGCTGAGCTGTGGATAATTTCTAGAGACTGTGGAATGCGCTCAAGGGATCTGGGATACGTCAAACCGTACTTGAGGCATAAAACTGCCTTCTTGGGAGGAAGTTTCAGGGACTTATGATGGCAAACTAAATCTGTTCCTGGCACGAAATGGGAGCCTTATCGCCCTTTTTTTTTTTTTTTTTTTTTTACCATGGAATGTGTTTTCAAATGGTGGTCCTTAGATTAAGGAAAAAACTCTTGACCAGACTTTTGGGTGAAACAATTTCTTTAAGGTGAAGAGTGATTTTATAGATTTGAGCCAAAGGGATTGATGCTACAAGCGAGAGGATGAGGAGTCCCACTAACAAGCCGAGGTCTGAGCCGATGAGGAGATGTCCCTGGGCTGTGGTACCATCTGCTCTTCATCATTCGCCATCTCCAGTCCCTGCTCCCTCAGCCCAACAGTCACTCCATGAGAGGAGATTGGATAAATCATCTACGCCGAGGTCTACGCCAATGAACCAGCGTCGCCTTACCCCGGAGTCTCGCCTGCCTCCGCCTCTTCACAAGACAACCACCGCAGTTCCCGATTGGACATCATATGGTCCCACAGCAGCAGCTACCATCATGCCCCGGGAATTAAGGCAAGTTTTTTTTCATTTTCCTACATTTAAAAATGAACTGTCTTGCCTTATTCCTGGTGGTGAGGCTCAGCAGCAGCAGCAGCCCAATTTAGCTGAGTCCTCACCACCTGCCGCTGTAATTATTCCCTCACCTGCTTCTCCCGTGTCCTCTCCTGTTTCCCCTAAATGTCCACTGGTCCTGGGAGAGAGCCGCCAAACGACGGAGGGGCCTGCGGCCCTGGATAGACCCGTTCCAGCCCCGCAGCCACATCCTGGATGCGAGGAGAGCGCCCTCTGTGACCTGAAGCTTGAGTCAACAGGACAGTGCCCCTGGTTTTAGCGGCACAGTACCCAGTGCCATTGGTGAAGCGATCTCCAGTGTCAGCTGCCATGTTGGGAGTTTCACCAGTGTCGGTCTGCATGTCTGGAGGTCCTTCAGCTGCACCCACCATCACACCTGCTGCCGGGGCTGCCGCAGCAGAGTCGCCGCAATCCTGGACAGCGGTCGAGCTTGAGTCTAGGCAAGTACTTTATTCTGTTTTTACACCTACCGATCTAGAGAAATCTTATCTAGCTCGTGGTGGGGAGAATCGGGTGCAGACATCCTCTGCTCCTGAGCTCTCCTCACTGTGCTCCGCTGCTGCCAGTAACAATTTTCCGGTATTTTTTTCTTCCTCTTCATCCGAAGTGGCCATGTTGGGGTTGGATCCTCAGATGAGTGGATTTGGGATGCCCCAGCCCGGATTGTCGGAGTCCTGGACGGCAGTGGAGCTTGAGCTAAGGCAAGCCCTCTTTTTTGTCTTTACTATGTTGGTTTTAGAGAGGTCTTGTTTAGTTCTTGGGGAGAGCCAGTCGCAGCTGCCATCTGCTTCTGAGCTTTCCTCACCGGGCTCCACTGCTGCCAGTGATATTGACCCAGTGTCTGTTTCTGTTCTCTTGCCCGAGTCCTCGTCTGGTTCCACGATGGGCCTCCATCTCCACCTGAGGTCATCAAGGGTCCCCCATCTCCGCCTGAGGTCATTGAGGGGCCTCCATCTCTGCCTGAGGTTGCCGAAGGTTCTCCATCTCCAACTGAGGTCACCGAAGGTCCTCCATCTTTGCCTGAGGTCGCTGAGGGTCTTCGGTCCATTCCGCCTGGTTTCGCTGAGGGTTATCGGTCCATTCTGCCTGGTTTTGCCGAGGGTCATCAATCCATTTCGTCTGGTCTTGCAAGGGGTCATCGGTCCATTCTTCCTGGTTTCGCTGAGGGTCATTGGTCTATTCCACCTGGTTTCACTGTTGGCCATCAGTCCATTCTGCCTAGTTTTGCTGTTGGTCATCAGTCCATTCTGCCTGGTTTTGCTGTTGGTCATCAGTCCATTCTGCCTGGTTCTGCTGTTGGTCTTCAGTCCATTCTGCCAGGTTTTGCTGTTGGTCATCACTCCATTCTGCCTCATTTCGCTGTTGGTCATCCATCTGTTCCTTCTGGTTTCGTCATTGGTCATCGGTCCACTTCATCTAGGTTTGCCAATGGTGTTCAGTCCATTCCACTTGGTTTTGCTAATAATCTTCCGTCCACTTCGTCTGGTTTCATTGATGGTCATTAGTACGCCTTGTTGCTTGGTTTCCCTGGTGGTCATCCATCCATTCCTTCTGGTTTCGCCAATGGTCATCGGTCCACTTCATCTAGGTTTGCTGATGGTCTTCAGTCCATTCCCCCTGGTTTCGCTAATAATCTTCAGTCCACTTCGTCTGGTTTCACTGATGATCATCAGTATGCCTTGTTGCTTGGTTTCCCTGCTGGTCAGCCGTCATTGCCACCTGGGGTCGCCGTTGGTCAGTAGTCATCGTTGTCTTTGTTTCCTTTGCCAGAAATTTCTGTATCTGAATGTTTAGAACCTGCAACTTCTGCATTTATATGTTCTGAAACAGAAATGCCTGTAGCTGGACTCCCTGAGTCTATAGATTCTGTATTTGGGTCCCTTAAATCTAAGACCTCAGCATCTGTATCATCTTTCCCCGAGTCTAGGGTTTCCATGCTACCTGCTAAGGTTAATATTCCTGAGTTTTTCCCTAAGTTCGATATTCCTGAGTTGGCTTCTGAGCATGGTGTCCCTGTGTTAATTATTTGATCAAAATGCTTCCATGTTACTATTTTCTGAGTGGAGGGTCCCTGTGTTTTCTCTCATCTGCAGGCCATGGACTCTGGGAGGTCACCCGGCACATTTCATCTTTTGATCTGCTGGTCCTGCGACTTCAGCAGACCACCGGAACTACCTTATTTCTCACCAGATGATCTTGGAGTTCAGTAGGCCACCAGTTTTGTCCCATTTTGTGGGTCTTAGAGTGCATGTTTTGTTTCTGTCCCTCCTGGCCTGGTTTCCCCCTCCACCCTCCCGGGGTGGGTTATTACCTGTTGCTGTTGGGAAAGGGGGGGGGTTCTTTTTCCTTTTGTCTGGTCTCCACCCCTTGTGGGGGGGGAGCTCTGTCATGACATGGAGCACAGTTGGGGAACTGTACTGAAGCCTTCAGTTCTGTCTAGGTTATGTTCTGTACTTTCCCCAACTAACCTAACCAGTGTTATTATTGACCTGGAATTTTTTTTTTCTGTATTTTCCTTATCTCAGGTTTATTTTGTTGGGTTTTGTCCATATTTCATTATATCAGTTTGCCATTTGAGTTTTTCTGTTATTGTATCTCAGTTTGGTTTAGTCGTGTGTATTTATGTATTTCTGTATAATCTTGTATTTCAATTTCGTCCTTCTGTGTTGAGACATGAGTCCACCCTTACTTTCACCTTCACCTTCCCTTTTGAAACTTGGTAGTCTATTTGTATCTCATGTTGTACCATTTCATATTTGCTTTGGACTTTATTCCTTCATTTGACAGGACTCTTTATTTATTTCCGGGTATCTCCTATTTCAGTTTTGTGGTTTGTCCCAGCTGTGTATTTGGTTTAATTTATTTCCCGTGCTCTGGTTACCCACACCTGTCCTCATTTGTAATCAGTTCCTTCTGACCTATTTAAGGGTGGCTGTGCCTCTTCTTGGCACTGCATCCTAATCATGTTTAGACATTTAAGTCTATGTTAATCCTTACTCTGTATCCTGCCTTTTCACCCGGTCTTGTAAGTTTTGCACTGTTTGGAGTTTTGTATTTTCATTAAATGTTTGGCAACTCACAGTTCAGCGCCTGGGTCTCCATTCATTGCCGGGAAGGCAATTCATGACAGTTTTGTGTCTTTAACTATTAATTAAAATTTTTTAAAACACATGCAGCCTGCTCAACTGAATGACAGCTGCAACCCAGCTTCAAGCCTCTGCAGAACAAGGCAACGAGAGCCACCTTTAATCAGCCATTTTCTTTCAGAAACACGCCAGATGATTTTTAGTGAGAGATTTTGCGTATTCTGCAAAATAATGTCACATAAACCACTTCTGTTGTTGCAAATCCTCTATAGATAGTCGTTTGTC
This sequence comes from Pholidichthys leucotaenia, assembly GCA_020510985.1. Lineage (NCBI taxonomy): Eukaryota > Metazoa > Chordata > Actinopteri > Cichliformes > Pholidichthyidae > Pholidichthys > Pholidichthys leucotaenia. The sequence continues at coordinate 274,198,972 of CM035840.1, read as the reverse complement.
ATAACAGGGCCCTAAATCTCCTCCACTGTGTGAAAGAGAAACACCAGGAGAAAAGCTCAAAGTCAAAGGCACAAGGTAAAATCTCACAAACTAAATTCTTGTTGCTGGTGACAAAGAAAGTTACATGTCAGGTATAAACTCATCCTCTCTGCTGTGAAAAAAAAAAAAAAAAATCTTTTATTGATTCCCCCATCTCTCTGCAGGCTTAGGGCTTGTCCGTATCTCCATGGTGAAATCACTGAACTCCACAGAGGATTATGCATAAAGGTGGCTGCAGGTCCCTGTGCACCGAGGCAGTTTCTACTCCTACACAGACAGGTGGGGGAAGAGATGCTATCTCCACTGACATTTTGTTTGACATGTTCATCTGAGATCTTCAAAAAGCAAAAGCTGTGAGGGTTTGGATTAACTGCGTCCTCTAACGGGTTCATACGAAGTGCAGCCCATTGACATTAGTCTGTTTAAAGTCTCATCAACTAAATAAACTAGCCGCTTCATCTGTGTCAGCACCTGTACAGATTATTCATTAAATTTTACAGCTTGTGGGGGAAAAATAAAATCTGCACTACCCCTGGTTGATTGGAACGGCTGCATTGGTGCCTGTGTATTTCTCATAAATATAGCAATAAAGTATAGATCAACAACGGGGCGGGTTGGGTGGCTAGGGGGGCATGACACAGAGTTATTTGCAGACCTGTAGGCATATGTGCTGCATACTGATAATGCAGGAACCCCACAGATGCTGCAGACACCCTGAGATGTTACAGAGAGCAGGTGAGACGTCTCGTCCGCTAATTCACGAAGCCCCGGGGGTTCGGTGGGATCAGTACACCATACTTATTTTATATTTTACAATTTGGTGGGAAAAATAAGCTGCTCCACTTTACTGCAAAGCCAACTGTTACATTTGCACTCTTCCCACAGTCATTGAACGATCAACTGCACAGAGGCTCTTTATATACTCAAATAAAAAAGCTTTGATGGCTGTTGGGAGGAAGAAAATACAGTCCAATCAATCCACTGAAGCTAAAAGAGAAAAGTGATTAGGCCATTAGAAGCTCAGAATGACATAAAGAGAAGAGGAATGGAAAGTTCTGTATTCAGCAATGCAGTCTGGCCCTGGGCACAGTGAAGCCGCTATCGACGTGGCAGGACGACAAAGTGCACTTTTATACTTTGATTATAGTTGCGAGAAAAATGTGTAACCAAATGTTGTCCAGGCTACTCTGCTGTGCAATTGTCCACATCCAGCAAATTTGGCAGCCACATTAGCGGAGGTACTTTTTGAAAATATTCCTTGATCATCAGTCACTGGCTGTGCCATCAGTGGTTGTTCAGGAGCCAGGGCGCTAACAGGAGCGTGGGCTGAGACTAAAGAGGTCTGTTCAGAAGCTGTGACTGAAGAAACAGGAATCAAAGTGATCCCTCAATGACCTTCTTGACACAACTGTCATGACAGAGTGGTTTTAAGAGCTGGGTTGTTACAGTCTTTTCTGTCTTTGTTAAACACTTGGACATTTTTTTAAACTGACTGCACTTCTACAAAATGCATGTTTCTCTTAACATCACCTTAATCACCCTTTTTTAGTGGAATTACTGAATTTATAAAGGTAGCTGTGACCAAACTCATGTTCTGTCACAGAAACAATGCATCTTTGTGTGTTTGTAATTCTGAATATTGTATTTTTAAATTAAATTATGTAAGGCAGTATTGCTTGTTACCTTTACTGAACTGTGATGGATTTCCTGTGTGTGTGTTTAAAGAGGAGACGAGCTCCAACAAGTGTGTTTACTTGTGTTATCTTTGTCTAATATTTAAATTTGTTTGATAATCTAAAACATTTAAGTGGGACAAACATACAAAAAATGATAAATCAGGAAAGGGGCAAAGACTTTTTCACACCACTGTGGCTGTGGAGTGGAGAAGAAGTGTTTTGTTACCGATTTTCAAGGACAAAGGTGATGCTCAGAGCTGTAGTAACTACAGAGGCGTAAAGTTGATCAGCCACACTATGGAGATATGGGAAAGAGCTGTTGAAGCCAGGTTAAGAGGAGAGGTGACAATTGGTGAGCAGCAGTACGGTTTCATGCCAAGAAAGAGTACTACAGATGCAATGACTGCTCTTAGAGCATTGATGGAGAAGTACAGTATAGAGAAGGTCAGAAGGAGTTGCACTGTGCCTTTGTGGATCTAGAGAAAGCATATGATAGGGTGCCAAGAGAGGAAGTGTGGTACTGTATGAGAAAGTCGGAAGTGGCAGAGAAGTATGTGAGGGTGGTGCAAGACACGTATGAGGACAGCGAGACAGTGGTGAGGTGTGCTGTAGGAGTGACAGATGGGTTCAAGGTGGGGGGTGGGATTACATCAGTGATTGGCTCTGAGCCCCTTCTTGTTTGCCATGGTGATGGACAGGCTGACAGATGAGGTTAGGCAGGAGTCTCCATTTACCGTGATGTTTACAGACAACATTGTGATCTGTAGTGGGAGTAGGGAGCAGGTGGAAGAGAATGTGGAGAGGTGGCGGTATGCTCTGGAGAGAAGAAGAATGAAAGTCAGTAGAAGCAAGACAGAATCCATGAGTGTGAATGAGAGGGAGTCAGGTACAACGGTGAAGATGGAAGGAGTAGAGGTAGTGAAAGTAGATGAGTTTAAATACCTGGGGTCAACCATCCAAAGCAAAGGAAAATGCACAAGAGAGGTGAAGAAGAGAGTGCAGGCAGGGTGGAGTCGGTGGAAATGAGTGTCGGGGTGATTTGTGACAGAAGGATATCAGCAAGAGTGAAAGGGAAGATTTACAAGATGGAAGTGAGACCTGCTATGATGTATGGTTTGGAGACAGTGATGCTAACAAAAAGAAACGGAGCTGGAGGTGGCAGAATTGAAGATGCTAAGATTTTCATTGGGAGTGACAAGATTAGAAATGAGTATATCAGGGGGACAGCTCATGCTGAGCTGTTTGGAGACAAAGTAAGAGAGGCAAGGCTGAGATGGTTTGGACATGTGCAGAGGAGGGATAGTGGAGATATTGGACAAAGGATGTCAAGATGGAGCTGCCAGGCAGGAGGAAAAGAGGAAGACCACAGAGAAGATTCATAGATGTAGTGAAGGAGGACATGGAGGGGGTGGTGTTACAGAGGAAGGTGCAGGGAAAAGGTGAGATGGAGGCAGATGACCTGCTGTGGCGACCCCTAAAGGGAGCAGCCAGAGGAAGAAGAAGAGCGAAATCACTCAAATGTCTCATATCTCTAGTTTTTTTTTTTTTTTTTTTTGCTGTAAAGTATCACTTAAGCCCCGCTCTTGGAGAAAAGGCAAGTTGAGACAGAACATTTTTGTTGATGTAACTATGCATGAAGCTGGCACATGGGCAGTGTTGAGCCAGTCAGGCCTCTCTGGCCTAACTGAAGTTATCCTCCAGGCTAGTTAGCATTTAGTAACTAGCTGCATTGAAAACTTGACCTAAATTAAGATGGGTTTTACCATTAAACTGCGTTTAAGGGTTGACGCAGTTTCAGTCATTCTGGGCCACCGTGTATACAACAGGGCATGTCGTAAAACTAGTGAAGCCCAATTCATAGTAGCAAAAACTTGCTGGTATGCGAGCGAGCGCAGTGGAGCATTCGTGAGCAAATCACACGCAGAGGGTGAGTGCAGTAAACTGCGCATGCGCCAGGAAACTCCCACCATCCCAGAGGGGGAAGTATTGAGCAACCCGACAAAAACAAGAAGACGAAGAAGAACTTTGACACTTTGACAGACCAAGCAACATGGATGCTGCTAACAATAACAACAACAAAAGCTCCTGTTCATCCTCACCATCATCATCATAATATTCACGTACCTCTATCGCCTCCACCATTTTCTAAAAAACTTCCACCAGAGGGACTCTGAACAACCCTTAAGTCTTTTTATCACAAGATTTATGCTGTTTAATGTAGTGCTAGCCACTATTAGCCTTGTGGCATGTGGGTTGGGTCTAGTCACCGATTCTGGCATTTGGGTGTGGGGGGTGTTGAAAAGATTTTGACACAAAACTGTAAAACAATGAAACTTTTTTTTTTTTTTTTAGAAAAAAGGGCATAAGATACCATTTTCAACAATGTAGATTGGTTTTTATAGAGGATTTATAGTCACCAAAGTGCATCTTTAAGGCTTTCAGTCCAACAGTTCAGGCATCTGTAGTTCGAAATGAGACTATTGCTTTAGCCAGTCAGATTTCAAGTTTGCCACACTGAGCTGCAATGCAGGCGATAGCGTTGGCATTTTCACATCCTTTGATTGGATGGTCATAGTATGTATAAGAAAAAAAAAAAAAAGAAAATGCATAAACAGTGCCATTTAGGCAGAACAGAAAACGATTGACATAGTGTACAACCAATAGTCAAAGAGATTCTCATTGGTCCTGCTGCTGAGAACACAAAGCCTGTATCTGATTGGTCAGCACGACCAGTTGTGGGCAGTCTTTCACTGCATTCCAGCTGCTGGAGAAGATGGCTGATTGTGAGTAAACTATGTCTGATACCTTCAAAATAAACCAGCGAAAAGTGTTTCTAACAACATCTGAGGTGAGAAATAGTAGCTGCAGTTAGTGAATCCATTGTTATTTGCCATCAAAAACTGCTGGTTTAAACAGATCAACACAACATTGCTACGGCTTTTTTGTTGTTGACAAACTTTACTGGGAACATTACAAATGACGTTGCTGCAGCTGATGCTAAAAAAATTATTAAACAAAAATAGAAAAGATTCAGAAAGTTGAAAAGCATGCATAAAAAGGAAGATGTGAATATTTACGAGATTTCATGAGACTCAAAGTGGCAGCTGTGCAAACTGAACCAATTTAATAAAAATATTCTTTTTCCTATTTTGAATTACTTATAATTGTCATGTTTTTACTGAGGGCAGAGATCCACATGCAGAGCACAAAGCACCTGGAGAACAGTTGTTGAGGCAGTGGGATGTTTTCATTCTTTATTAAGCCACAGATTAATTTTGCTGCTCACCTCAGGGGAGTTTACTGCCTGTAGGGAGAGAGGAAATGGAGAATGTGAGTATGTGGAGTCTGGCAACAAAGTTAGGTGTTCTTGGAGGATTAATTGGTGACTTACAGGAGGGCATCAAGCAGAGACAGCGGTAGTGGTTGCAGGTGAGGATGAGATGGGTGAGGCAGACAGGGACTGCTTTCTGGACCTTCGGTATCTTTCTCTTTTCCTTTTTTCAGGTCCGACAGTGGAGAATGCTGCTTGAAGGTAGGTGTGGTTCCCTCTTGGGTGTGACAGATGGTTAGGGATGAATGAATTGTATTGTTTCTTTACTTGGGGTTTGTAGGTGGTGGTATGGAGCAGGTAGAGGTTCCAGATTGGGGCTGGTGGAATAGCCTGAAGACTACATCGACATACTGTATATTTTAATCAGTTTTGCACCATGGCTGATGCAAGACCCAGCAAAAAGGATGACTTTGCTGTACTTGCCCAGCTGGCAGTCCTGTGCAGAGAGGTCGGTGACATTTTGGTCTCACTTGGACTTGACGCGAGGATAGCGCTTGTTGAAATGTTGCATAAGGAATTCATAACTACTATTAAAGTTTTCTTAGTAGCCAATACAACTACTCTCCTAGTCCACTGAAAGCCTACCACTGTCACTGGTCTGCAGAGTCACTGGTGGTCTTGTGGTATATGACAGGTTTAGTATGCAAGGTTCTCCATCGTTTGTGCTACTACAGTTTATGTGAGAAAATGGCAGCATCATTTGTAAATCTGGAAAATTAATTCATAAAAAGGGGAAGTTTTCCATTAAAAACAAGTAAGTTGACCAATTTAACTCCTTAAGGATTTAATCTGATTACATGATGTCTCTCCTGCGGCTGGTGTTGCAGATACGCACCTGTCAAATGGTTGGTCAAAGAATATGTAAAAAAACAAAACAAAATACACCACACTCCAAATTATTATGCAAATGCTATTTGGCTCTGATTTTCCTAAATAGTCGATGCAAATGACAGTACAATTTTCAAGTTATCAGCCATTAAGAGCATAATTCAAATTTTATTGAACAAACCTCCCAATGATAACTGTTTTTTTAATGCACTTGTAGCATTATTTCATTATAAGTGTGAAAAGGTACAATGATTATTTCATTTCATTTAGTGTGTGGGGTAGGGAACTTACTTTCAAATCCACACACACGCCGGAAACTTGATAGAAAAACACTTGAAAAGGGGCACCAGTTCACTATTGTGAACAACTTATTAATCATTCATCTTTGTACCTTAGCAATCAACCAGTCTCAACATTCATGAATTCAATACTGCGTGACTTCATCAACAAGCACAGGGAAGAAATTCACTGGCAACTTCTCTCATACAGTTTAACAAATTTCTTAATGAAACCGATTAAATGACATTACATTCCAATAATTTGTAAGTCGGTGAAATGATCAGATATCAAGCCATATATTCATCTTATGACTGAGCAACAGAGTATAACCATATTTGGGGAACCAAGAACTTTAGCATGAATTTGGAATGGTAATAAAATTTAGACTGAATTAACTAACCCAAAATCCTGAGGAAAATTATAATTAATTATAAAAAAATTCAGAGTTTATTCTGAGAAGGTAAAAATGGAATTTTAATGAAAAGAGGAATATTAATTCTCTTAAATTCTGTAGCTGCGACCAGAATTATGAACTGATTTTAGTATGAAGCAAATTATGGCATACTTTTAAGGTGACAGACGTCGCTTTGGAAACCATTAAATAGCAGATGAAGTGAAAGGAAGAGGGCTCACGTGAATCCGGGTGCGGTTCTGTTGTTGAGGTCCTTCTGAAGCTTTATTTGCAGATGGTACCACAACCCGAATATCTTGCCAGCAGATATTTGGGCAAAGTTCATAGTCACAGGCTGAGATTTGACTGCGGTGATGAGGCTCCTCCACTCTGCCAGTGGGAAGTTCTTGTCCAGGCAGCTTTCAAATTCCAGCGGTCACAAGCTGAGATTTGACCGCGACAAAACAGTTGGAGCTGAGATCAGGCGACGTAAGGCTGCTTCTTAGGGCTTTCCATCTTCTTCTTCATTGGCCGCATAAATAGGGTATGCCAAGAAGACAACATGAGGGGGTCTTTTTTGATCCAACGGCTCACCTCCTGGGTCCAATTAAATTGGACAGTCCAAAGTCTGATCAAGCCACAGAATGGAAGAGGCAAAATTAAAAATAACTAAATTCAAACCACGAAATCCAAGTTCCCTGTTGACGTCGTGGTACATGGGTGAAAATAGCTTTCAGTGTGATAACGAATGGTCAGTCAGTCCCTTGAAAAACACACAAAAACGGTGGATTTAGGAAAAACATTTAACAGGATAAAAATACGAAAACGCCTGGAAACAGGAGTTTTACTCCGAATAAAGATTTGAGCTCAAAGAAGAAATTCCAGACATTTAAAAAGAAAAAGGCAGGACACACATGAACCTTTCACAACACAAGACAATGGCAAATCAGAAACTGAATCACAAGTATGGCCGTCCTCTTTTATAACTCAGACAACTTTTGTGGGGCTTCTGTGACTGACCTGGACGGGAACCAATTGCTTTCCATCGTGAGCAGGTTTTAATAACTCTGGGCCAATAAGGAAGCAGTCCTTTGTCTCTAACCAATGAATAAGATTGAAAGAACCATTGCCCAGCATATGCTGGCTGGTGATTGGTGGATACCAGTCAGATGACTTGAGGAAACTTTTCAACATGAGAAACAATTCTCAATACACTGAAAATGCATGCACTGAAAAACTGGAAAGGTATGGGATAAGAGGGGTCGGACTGAGTTGGGTGGAAGGTTATTTAAGTAACAGACAACAATTTGTACAAATTGGTGAGCACAAATCACCCTTCATGGACATCACTTGTGGTATGCCCCAGGAGTCAGTTTTGGGACCCAGGCTCTTTATCTTGTATATAAATGACATATGCCAAGTATCAAAAATTCTGAAATTTATTTTGTTTGCAGATGGCACAAATATCCTTTGCACTGGTGAGAATTTGCAGCAGGTTTTAGAGGTGGTCACAGCTGAAATGAAAAGGTTAAAGCAGTGGTTCAATAAAAATAAATTATCTCTAAATCTGAAAAAAACAAAGATTATGTTGTTTGGAAATAATAAAATAAATCATGAAATAATGGTAACGATAGATGATACCAGAATAGAAACAGTACAGGAAAATAAGTTTCTGGGGGTGATGCTAGACAATAAAATCTGCTGGAAACCTCACATCAGTCACATCCGGGCCAAGTTGGCAAAATGTATAGGGATACTGGGGAAGACAAGACACATCTTGGACTATAAATCATTGTTCTTATTGTACAATTCACTGTTTCTACCTTAACTACTGTGTAGAAGTCTGGGGAAACACCTACAAGACCAACCTACAGTCAATATGCACATTACAAAAAGGAGCTATAAGGATACTAAATAATGTAGGAATGAATGAATGAATGAATGAATCTTTATTTCGGATAGATTAAAAGTACAGGTTAAAAGAAACTGAATAATATAACAAAGGGGGAAAGAAAATCCAACAAGGTCAAATTAGACAATAACTCCTCTGATTATACAGTTCAACATAAGTTATACGAAATGGGTGATGGCTGAAGCCGCAGCTTATATTGCCCACCCATGTTCCCATCCAAGAATTCAAAAGAAAAAACAAAACAAGAGCAATTACAATTCAGAACGAAGCTAAGACAAAATGTGACAAAAAACTAAGCTACAACACAATGCAGGCTGGATATGACAATCCTTATGTGATTTTACATGTCATCTTGTATATATGTTTGGAGTATTTCTTCCTTTAGTTTTTGTTTAAATTGTCCAAGCGTTGTACATGATTTTAATTCAGGTCCAAAATCGTTCCATAATCTGACTCCTTGCACTGAAACACAGTGTTGCTTGGTGGTAGTTCTCACTGAAGGTTTTTGAAATATACATGTTCCTCTGAAATGATATTGTTTCTCCCTTATTTGGAACAACTTTTGGATATTTGCGGGCAGTGATAGATTCTTCACTTTAAACATTATTACTGCAGTTTTAAAGTCAACCAGATCTTTCAACTTGAGAGCTTTTAATTTAAGAAAAAGTGGGTTTGTTGGTTCCCTGTAAGCTGCTTCGTTTATTATTCTAATAGCTCTCTTCTGAAGCATAAAGACTGGATATATGTTTGTTTTATATGTATTTCCCCATACTTCAGTACAATATGTCATGAATGGGAGTATTAATGAATGATACAAGGTATATAGTGTGGGTTGATTCAGCAAATATTTCACTCTGTGTAGTATTGCAATTGATTTGGATATTTTACCTTTAATATAATTAATATGTGACTTCCAACACAGTTTATTATCAATTATTACTCCAAGAAATTTAGTTTCAGATACCCTTTCAATCTCTACACCATTTACACTGAGTTTAGATACTGAGTTGTTGTGATGGTCGTTAAAGACTATAAATTTTGTCTTACTTAAATTGAGCGTTAATTTGTTTGAATCAAACCACAGTTTAAGCTTTCCTAATTCCTTTCCGAGCGTATCCAGAGGTTGTTCCAAATTGCTTCCACTGCATAATAGATTAGTGTCATCGGCAAACAATATTAAGTCCATTTTTTCTGAAACTTTACATATATCATTTATATACATATTGAATAACAATGGCCCCAAAACTGAACCCTGTGGGACTCCACAAGTAACCTTCAGTAACTGTGAGATTTTGTTACCAACACATACATACTGATATCTATTCTTTAAGTAACTACTTAACCAGGATAGTGCTACCCCTCTAATACCACAATTTTGTAGTTTCTTTAATAATAAATTATGATCCACTGTATCAAATGCTTTTTTAAGATCCAGGAATACCCCAACTGAATACTCTTTATTTTCAATGGCAGTTGATATTTTTTCTATAAATTCCATTAGAGCAAATGCAGTTGTCCTCTTGTGTCTGAACCCATATTGCTGCTCACACAATAAATTATTCTTCAGTATGAAGTTGTCAGTTCTCTCATAGAATATTTTTTCAAGTGTCTTGGAAAATTGCGGCAATAGTGAAATTGGTCTATAGTTTGAGAATTCCCCTCTGTCACCCGTCTTGTATATCGGAATTACTTTAGCTATTTTCATTGCATTGGGAAATATACCTGTTTGGAGAGACAGGTTACAGATATACGTCAGTGGTTTCACTAAGCATTCAATAATAGTTTTGACTAAGAGCATGTCAATACCATCACAGTCCGTAGATGTTTTACTTTTAAATGATTTAACAATTTCAATAAAGGATATAGAGACCATACCAATTTGTTGTTTTTAAAGTCACATGTCATAAAGTTCTCGATTTAGTTAAATTTAAGACAGCAGAAGTTATGTACAGGGCAATTAATAATCAACTCCCAACTAATATACAAAAAATATTTAAAAAAAAGAGACAATGATTATAATTTGAGAGGAGACTTAAACTTTACAAAACCCAAGATACGAACAACTAAAAAAAGTATGTGCATATCTGTGTGTGGGGTGGATTTGTGGAACAGTCTGGAGCCGGAACTGAAACTATGTACAAACAGAAATCATTTCAAAAAGAGGTATAAACATTATTTGCTGAAAGAATATATGTTAGAAGGGTAGTATTTATATGTATGATTCACTATGCTCACTCTGGGACGCTATGGAATGGTGGGTGGGACAGCACTGTGCATATGTGTTGTTTGGGGCTGGTTTTGATGTATGAACTGTATGTATGTTGGGATGGATGGGTGTTAATGTTGATATGTACAAAATATAGTTAATTGTTTACTTGGGGTCTTAAATGTGGTAATTTGTATATATTTCACATGGGTTGTATTTATGGAAAAGAGGAGTTGGAATTAATAAGTGTTCACTTCTTCCTTCTCCCTTTCGAACACTGTATACTGTTACTTTATTGCATTTGTCATTTGTTTTGTTTTTGTTTTATTTTTTTGTTTGAAATAAAGTATGTATGTATCAAATCAAATCAAATCAAATCAAACTTTATTGTCATATTGCTGTACATACAACTGTAGTGCAGGCAAGATGAAATTGCGTTTCTCTCGGCATCCATATAAGAAGCAGCATGATTAAGACACACTCCCACATAGCTCCAACCCCCACCCCACCCCCCGTCCATTCACACATCCCTGAGACATACTTGGGGAAAAAGAATAACTAACTATAATATACAAAATGTCCATAGGTGCAGTAGTGTGTATGTGAGATTGCGGGTCAGCTGTTCAGCATCCTGACAGCTTGTGGGAGGAAGCTGTTGATCAGTCTGGTGGTTCTGCCTCTGATGCTCCGGAATCGTTTACCAGATGGAAGAAGTTCAAAGTGTTTATGCAGAGGGTGAGAACGGTCCTTGACAATGTTCCGTGCCCTGCTCCTACAACGGTTCTGAAAAAGTTCTTGGACAGAGGGGAGGGAGACTCCAATTACCCTCTCCGCCCCCTTGACTATCCTCTGCAGGGCTTTTTTGTCTGACATACCGCAGCTGGAGTACCATGTAGCAATGCAGTACGTCAGAACACTCTCCACCACACCTCTGTAGAAGGTCCTGAGGATGCAGATGGGGAGAGAGGCCTGTTTGAGTTTCCTCAAGAAGTGTAGTCTCTGCTGAGCCCACTTCCTGATCTCCAAGGAATTCTTGCTCCAGGTCAGGTCCTGCGAGATCTGCACTCCGAGGAACTTGATGTTCTCTACTCTCTCCACTAAACGGCCGCCGATGCTGAGGGGGACGTGCTCAGGCTGTGACCGCCGGAAGTCGATAATCATCTCCTTCGTTTTGTCCACGTTGAGCACTAGATTGTTCTCCCTGCACCAGCCCTCCAGGTCTCTCACTTCTTCCCTGTACATTGATTCCTCATCCCTCTGAATAAGTCCCACCACCGTGGTGTCATCTGCAAACTTAATAATCTGGTTCCCCTCGTGTTTGGATACACAGTCATGTGTTAGGAGTGTAAACAACAGTGGACTGAGTACACAGCCTTGAGGGGTTCCGGTACTCAGCGTGACAGAGTTGGAGATGTTGTTTCCAACCCGGACAGACTGAGGTCTCTCAGTCAGGAAATCCAGGATCCAGAGACATGTGGCGGTGTTCAGACCGAGAAGGAGTAATTTCTCTATCAGTCTCTGGGGAATAATGGTGTTGAATGCTGAACTGAAATCAATGTACAGGAGTCTGGCGTAGGTGTCTTTCTGGTCCAGGTGGGTGATGACAGAGTGTAGGGTGGTGACTATAGCATCCTCCGTGGAACGGTTTGAACGATATGCAAACTGGAGCGGGTCGTGTGATGCAGGGAGGCAGGCTGTGATGTGTGGTTTGACAAGCCGTTCAAAACACTTCATCACAATTGGTGTAAGTGCAACAGGACGATAGTCATTCAAACAGGACACCACTGGTTTCTTTGCCACCGGTACAATGATAGAGGTCTTGAAACATCTGGGAACGATGGCCTGACTCAGGGAGATGTTATAAATGTCAGTCAGGACATCCGCCAACTCGCTCGCGCAGTCTCGGAGCACACGTCCCGGAATGTTGTCTGGACCTGCAGCTTTGCGTGGGTTGACTCTGGATAGGGTCCTCCGTGTGTCCGCTGTGTTGATGGTAAAAGCTGGTCCGACCGATGGTGGGAGTGGGTCGGCCCTCCCTCTGATTGTCGAGTTTGATGCTTCAAAACGTGCAAAGAAGTCGTTAAGCCTGTCTGGAAGCGAAGCGTCGTCATCATCGACCCCCTGCCTAGACTTAAAGCCCGTCAGTGTCCGAACTCCCTGCCACATCTGCTTGGTGTTCCTAGTGTCACAGAGGTGTCCCTGGATTTTCTCCGCATAGGCGCGCTTTGCTGCCTTAATTCCCTTTGAAAGCGCAGACCTGGCTGAGCGGAGGGCAATCCTGTCCTTCGCTCTGAAGGCTGCATCTCTGGCTGTAAGCAGCGAGCGCACCTCTGCAGTCATCCAGGGCTTATGGTTACCCCGTATAGTGATGGTCTTCACTGTGGTGAAATCCTCTGTGCACTTCGCGATGTAGCTGGTGACCGTATCAGCATACTCCTCCACATCTGTCCTGTCTTCCTGGGAGGCTGCTATTTTGAAGATCTTCCAGTCTGTGTGCTGAAAACAGTCTTGCAGTGCAGAGGTTGCACTCTCTGGCAAAATCCTGATTTGTTTCACTGCTGGCCTGCTGCGCTTCAATAAAGGTTTGTAGGCAGGCATCAGCATCACGGACATGTGATCAGAACGGCCGAGATGGGGGCGGGGTATCGCCTTATATGCATCTGTGTTTGTGTACACTAAGTCCAACATATTCTCTCCTCTGGTCTTAAAGTCTACACATTGTTTAAACTTGGGGAGCACAGTCTTTAAGCTGGTGTGGTTAAAATCCCCCGCAACCACCACAAAACTGTCCGGGTGTGACGTTTGGATTTCACTGATCGCATTGTGCAGTACCCCGAGTGCCTTCTTAGCATTAGCTTTAGCATTAGCGCTCGGCGCTATGTAAACACCAACTACAAACACGTTGCTGAATTCCCTCGGCAGATAAAATGGCTGATGTGCGTATGTATGTATGTATGTATGTATGTATGTATGTATCTATCTATCTATCTATCTAAAATTCATTAATATACTTAAGTATAAAGTCTAAGCTATTTCAGTGAGTATGACTAACTCCAGTGAGCATGCACATTTATAAACTGGTACTTGTATCATTAACATGCATTGGAATAAGATATATTTAAGCATTTAAACATTCATGCACACATTTAAAATCAAGATTAATTAAATATTTCAAACCCAACTGATTGTCCAACACAGAATGGTACTTCAGAGTCTTGCTTGATTTCCCAGGGTGTCCTGAAAATTATCCTGAGGAATGAAACTTGAAGAGAGAACTAATTTCAGTCAAAAGTACACAAAATTCCAAGGCTGGTTAAGTCCAACATGTCCCTGAGTTGCCAGAAGATGGCAATGTTGAGCTGTGGATATTTTCCTAGAGATTTAGAGTCACAGAGTTTATGGATTTCTGGAAAGGCTCAAATGGCTAACAACGGATAAAACTGCCTGGTTGGGAGGAAGTTTTCAATTATGTATGGTCAAACTAATCCGTTAATTGCACGAGATGGAGTCCTTATCGTACCTTCTTAACAAAGGAATGTAGTTTCAGTGGTGGTCCTTAGGTGAAAAAGCAATTCTTGACTGGCCTTCTTGAGTGAAACAATGTCTTTAAGATGAAAAGTCTCTTTTATAGATGAGCCAAGTGAGATGATGCTACACACTGTTCCAAATTATTATGCACGAGAGTTTCAAAATGTTTTATTGCTTGTAAAGAACTGAAAATGTTTATTTGTTGAATTTGCAGTATTAGGGGGTCATATTTACTGAAATCAAAAACTACTTCAATCAAAAACATCTTAACAGACCATGTTACATGTTAACATAGGGCATCTTTGATATAAGCTTCACAGTTCTTGCATCCATTGAATTTGTGAGTTTTTGGAGAGTTTCTGCTTGAATTTCTTTGCAAGATGTCAGAATAACTTCCCACAGCTGCAGTTTTGATGTGAACTGCCTCCCACCCTCATAGATCTTTTGCTTGAGGATGTTCCAAAGGTTCTCAATAGGGTTGACATCAGGGGAGGATGGGAGCCACACCATGAGTTTCTCTCCTTTTATACCCATAGCAGTCAATGACACAGAGGTATTCTTTGCAGCATGAGATGTGCATTGTCATGCATGAAGATAATTTTGCTACAGAAGGCACAGTTTTTCTTTTTGTACCATGGAAAAAGTGGGCAGTCAGAAACTCTATATACAGTACTTTGCCGAGGTCATTTTCACACCTTCAGGGACCCTAAAAGGGCCTACCAGGTCTCTCATGATTCTGGGCCAAAACATGACTCCGCCACCTCCTTGCTGACGTTGCAGCCTTGTTGGGACTTGATGGCCATCCACCAACCACCCACTACTCCATCCATCTGGACCATCCAGGGTTGCACAACATTCATCAGTAAACAAGACTTTGAAAATTAGTCTTCATGTATTTCTGGGCCCACTGTAACCATTTCTGCTTGTGACCATTGGTTAAGGGTGTCCGAATAGTAGGTTTATGCACAACTGCAAGGCTCTGGAGAATCCTACACCTTGAGGTTTGTGAGACTCCAGAGGCACCAGCAGTTTCAAATATCTGTTTGCTTTTTTTTTTTTTTTTTTTTTTTTTTTTTTGTTACTTATTTGTACCCGTAGGTAGACTTGGTTTGCAGTCTGGTGACAAGCCACCAGCTGCTGGTCGCTGCGTGCGCGAGCGCCCTAAACCTACATGTTTTTGGTGTGCGGGAGGAAACCGGAGAAATCCCGGAGTAAACCCGCGCAACACGGGGAGAACATGCAAACTCCACACAGCTCACTGTTGGTCGGGGGCTGGGATCGAACCCACGATCTCATGATCCCCGCGGTCCCCCGGCCGAGGGCAAAACTGTGCTGCCACAGTGCTAAACCACTGTGCCACCGTGCAGCCAAGTCCAGCTTTGTAATGGCATTTTAGCAGCTGCTCTCTTAATCCGATGAATTTGTCTGGCAGAAACCTTCCTCATAATGCCTTTATCTGAATGAACCAGTCTGTGCTCTCAATCAGCCACAACTTTCTTCAAAGTACGATGATCACACTTAAGTTTTTGTGAAATATCTAACGTTTTCATACCTTGTCCAAGGCACTGCACTATTTGACACTTTCGGCAGCAGAGAGATCCTTTGTCTTTCCCATATATCTTGAAACCTGTGGAATGCTTAATAATGTGGAACATCCTTCTGAAGGAGTTTTCCTTTAACTGGGCTCACCAGACAAACTAATTATGACAAGTGTCTGAGATTGATATCAGTGATCCGTTTCAACTATTTCACATCACTAGATGGCAGACACATATAGCTTACTGCTCTTGTCTGGACGACTGAGTGAAGCCGCCCAGAACTTCTTCAAATCTCATGTCACTTCTGGGGCGCAGAAGAAGACATACAAATAATTGCTCAACATATATTTTAACAAGGAGGATGCATTTGCTCCAGATTCTGCCAACTATGATTCTAAAAGGGATTATTTAGCTTCTGAAGGGAAATATTTACCTTCTGTGACAGCACAAGATGGACCGGAGCATGTACACTTTTGGTCTGCCATTGACGAATACTGCCAGTTTAATGGCATTGTCTAACCGAAATTGAGGTGGAATAAATCAGAAGATAAATGTGAAAGTTTCTGGATGTGGGAGAGAAAGCGAAAATGACTGACTGAAGACAAAATAAGGGACCAGGATGAGCACACGGGATGCATGGCGACACATAACGCACGGTAGGTCTGATGTTTTTATCAGTTTGTTTACATTCTACTGATTTTCTGGTTCATATATTTTGAAGATAAGATAAAACAAAAAAACAAAAACAAACAAAAACAAACAAAAACATCAAGTCCACTTTGACCAAAAGTTATGTAATCCGATATGGCTGCCATCACATTATGCAAATTAGATGCATAAATTTACTCCTATCATAAACTTTGGATCATATTCTACATCTTTCTCATTTACAGTAAGCCATTATCTCTTACCACTTTCAAGTTATAGCCTTTGGAATTTGTGATATCTAAACTGAATATTTTCTTCAAAAAAATCTTCACCACCAGAGGGTGTGTGCAGTTGGTGTGGATCTGTGACAGAAATCCTTAACTGGTTAATGAGTGTCTCAAATTGTTATATTTACTTTCAAGTGATAAAAGACTCATGCTGAAGATATAAATTGAGGCAAAACAAAACTTGCATCATTATACAGTAGCATAAGTGACATTTTTATGCAAGCAGTGACTACAAGAGGGAAAACGGATGTAAACACTTGATAAAGTGAGGCAAGCTAAAAAAAAAAATCACATTTGAAGTTATCATTTCTGCTGGGAGGTTATGTTTTTACATGTGTTTTTGTTTCGCTGTTGATTAGTTAACAGGATTAATCAAAAACTACTAAATGTGTCATGAATTGCCCTTCAAAGGCAGGAAATGCAAGACCTATGTGCTGAACTGTTAATTAGTGTGGTTTATTAACCCCTTGCACTCTGGTCAATTTCCCTAAAAACACCAAAAAATAATGTACCCAAAGTAAATCAAAAGCTGTTCTTCAACCCTTTGCAGCATCTTCATGGGGTTGGTCTCATTTAAAAGAAAACACTTTGAATTTTTTGGCAAAATGGTCATAATCTCTCTAAGTGCTCCTGCCACTGAGTAACAGTCATCTAAACATACTGAACTTGAAGAAAATAAATTTCGCCTGGGTGTTTTTTTGGATACAAATGCTTGCAAATAACACACAGCTGTCAGATCCGGGCTGGAAAATGCAATAGAAATGTAGAACCAAGTGTTATCCAGCTGAGGTCAAAATTTTGTAACAATACCACAAAAAATGAATATATTACATAGCTTTTTTGTTAGGTTGTTCCCAGGCGTTTTTGAACTGTGCCAAATTGTGCCAAATGGCACAGTTTGGAAAAACGTCTGTAACTTTTGAATGATTCAATATAGAAACTTTATCTTGGGCTCTAATGAAAGGTGAAGGGCTGTGTGTGTGTGTGTGTGTGGGGGGGTTGTTTATTCATTCATGAATGAATGAATGAACAAACAAGCCCCCACACACAAAGAAGCATGCCACGTAAAAAATGTGTGGCTTTTTTTTTACAAGAAAAAATAACCTACAGTGCACTAAAAATTATACTAAAATATCTGTAATGTAAAAGATAACAACTTCCCCCCCCCCCCCCGCTACAGAGGACGGACATCGCTCATCGCTACATGATGGACGCACCGTCCCCGCGGTCTACTACGCACAGTTGGACTAAAATATCTGCAATAATATCTGCAATCCGCTACAGAAGAGTAGCGGCGGGGGGGGAGCGTTCACGGTCCAGACGCGGCGCACGGGTCCAGTCCGTGCGCCGTGGTTGTGGTGTGATTGAGTTATTTAGAAAAGAACTACAAAGTTGCGCAAGGATGACGTCAAGGAGGCGACTGGCGGGAGAGTGACAGACTAGCAGCGAGGTTGACATTTGGTGCAATAAAAGTGACGTTAAAAACTACAGTTGGACTCGCAGTGTTTTAATAACACGACATGGTGTCAGAAGTCCTGTAGTTAACGTAGACAGGTAAGCCCGGAAAGAAAGGATCGTTTGTACACCGCGGAGGAAGAGAGGGGAGTTTGCGGACACAATGAGTGGAGACGAAGATGCAAATGGAGGGATAGCAACCGCTCCGGGAGCCGCTGTGGCAGCGGGTCCGTGTGCTACATTCAACATCCAGCCGCCGGAGCCCTTCGACTTTTCTAAGCCGCAGGAGTGGGCCAAATGGATCCGGAGATTCGACAGATTTCACCTGGCAAGTAATCTGAATGCAAGCTCTGAAGAGAATCAAGTTAATACTCTGATATATTGCATGGGAGACGAGGCGGATGATGTTTTACGTGGGCTGGCTCTGACTGATGCTCAACACAGCTCGTATGAAGCGGTGCGTGACGGCTTTCAAAGCTTCTTTGTGGTTAAAAAAAATGTAATTTATGAACGTGCCAAATTCAACCTGCGAAAACAGAGAGAAAGTGAGACAGTAGATTCTTTTGTCACTGTACTATATGCGCTGGCTGAACACTGCAATTACGGTGTGCTGCATGATGAGCTATTTCGGGACAGACTCGTCGTCGGTCTGTTAGACAAGAGGCTGTCTGAACGCATGCAGCTAGATGCAGAGCTGACTTTGGAGAAAGCAATCAGGATGGCACGACAGAGTGAGGAGGTGAAAAAGCAGCAAGCTTCTCCGAGGGGAGACACCAGAACTCAGGCAAGTGAGGCAATGTCTGTTGATAGAGTGTTCAAGGGAAGTAGCAAGCCTGCTAAAAACAAACCTCAGCGTACTCTCAAACCGCACAGTACTCAGAACAGCAAGGAAAAGGGGACACAGTTAAAATGTCATAAATGTGGCAGCTCTCCATCACATTCAAAACGGGAGTGCCCTGCAAATGAAGTGAACTGTCATGCTTGTGTGAGAAAGGGTCACTATAAATGTGTGTGCAAGACCGTAAAATCTGTACTTGAGGTGGAAGAGGATGAGGATGCCATCTTCCTCGGCAGTGTTACAACAGACGGTGATCCTTGGATGGTCAACATTGACATTCATGACAGCAGCGTGACATTCAAAATTGACACGGGTGCTGATGTCACAGTTTTGCCACATGCTGTGTTCCAGAAAATACTCAGAGAAAACCCACCTGCGCTCCACAAAGCACCTAAGCCGCTCCTGGGACCGGGGAGGAGGCCACTTGATGTTGTGGGCGTTGCCAAGCTGTTGTTGAGAATTGGTGGTAAAGAGGAGATGGAGGAGGTGTATGTTGTCCGTTACGTGCACACTGCCCTGCTAGGGAGGCCCGTGAGCTGCAGACTAGGGCTTGTTGCACGCCTTGACAGTGTCACTATATGACATAATGCACGGCTCAGGAGACACACACACAGGCTCAGGGTAGATTTAACAGCTTTATTGATAACAGGGATGTGTGGCTGCGTGTCTGTGGAATAAGAATGTGTTGGTGGTGGCGTCTGCGTCAGGCACGGGGGCAGGAGGCCGTTCAGCCGGACAACCCTATGGGAGGAAGCAGAGGGAGAAGGGTAACGGGCACCACACCAACACAGAGGATAATAATAGTCTTGCTGGCTTACTTGGTTAGGACAGGTGGCTGGCGTTGACAAGGGCGGAGCCCGGGAGACAGTGACCTGGAGTGCCTGTAACAGCAACGTAGAGACAGCGGCGAGATGAGGAAGTCCGCCGCCGGGGAAGTCCACCTGTGCACAGGGGAGAGGGCTGGAGGAAAAGAGGTAAGGGGAGCTTACCCAGAAAATCTTGCTAGAAGGCTTGAGTACCGTTGTAGCAAACAACGCCGAAGTAGAGAGACGGCTTCAGGCCGAAGCCCAGGGCAGAGTGGATTAAGTACCTCGCCGCTGACGAGGAGCAGGTGTGCGCGCAGCTGGCGCCGCTGATGAGCGGCGAGTCATGACAGTACTCCCCCCTCTAGCAGCGCCTCCTGGCGATGGTTTCTCTGGGTGCGCTCGATGGAACTCAGTGATGAGGGACCGGTCCAACACCAGCGAGGAAGGCACCCATTGTCTCCATTCGGGCCCATAGCCCTCCCAGTCCACCAAATACTGCAACCCGCGACCCTGGCGCCGGGCGTCCAAGATCTCAGAGACAGTCCAGGCCGGATGGCCACCAATCATCCGGGGAGCAGGGTGCGCTGCAGGTGGTGGGCAGAGGGGGTCAGAGACCACCGGTTTGACTTTGGAGACGTGGAAGGTGGGATGGATGCGGAGGGAGGAGGGAATAGCCACACGCACAGCCACCGGGTTGATAATCCTAGTTATGGGAAACGGGCCGATGAATCGTTGGGCCAGCTTCCTCCTCTCACCCTTTAGGTTGACATCCTGTGTGGATACCCAGACTTGTTGTCCCACCTGGTAGGCAGGGGCAGGTCTCCTGTGCCGATCCGCCGTGGATTTATTGCGCTCCGCCGTGCGTAAAAGCGCATTGCACGCCGTAGTCCAAAGGGAGCGGCACCGCCTGAAGTGCGCCTGGGCAGAGGGGACAGCCAATTTGCCCTCCTGCGCGGGGAATAGAGGTGGATCATAACCCAGGGATGCCTTGAAGGGAGACATCCCGATGGCAAACGAGCGAGAGGTGTTGTGGGCGTACTCCACCCAGGCGAGGTGAGAGCTCCAGGACGTGGGCTTGGATGTGGTAACGCAGCGGAGCGCAGCCTCCAGCTCCTGATTGGTCCGTTCACACTGCCTGTTGGACTGGGGGTGATGGCCGGAGGTGAGGCTAACTTTAGCTCCCAGGGCATTGCAAAAGGACCTCCAGACATCCGAAGAAAATTGGGGGCCACGATCGGAGACCACGTTGACCGGTATTCCGTGCAGTCTGACCACGTGCTGGATAAGGAGGTCTGCCGTCTCCAAGGCTGAGGGGAGTCCACGTAGGGGCACAAAGTGGGCGGCCTAGGAAAAACGGTCAACGATGGTCAGGACTGTGTCGAAGTTGTTGGAGACAGGAAGTCCGGTGACAAAGTCTAGGGCGATGTGCGACCAGGGCCTGCCAGGGACGGGCAGAGGCTGGAGCAGACCCGCAGGGGGAGCGTTACCTGACTTACTGGTGGCGCAGACGAGGCAGGCCCGGGTGTAGCGGGCGGCATCCTTCCGCAGACCTGGCCACCAAAAGGATCGCTGGAGGAGGTCGATCATCCGAGAAGCTCCAGGATGGCAGGTGAGCTTAGAGGTGTGGAGCCAGTGAATAACGTCCCCCCGGACGGCAGATGGCACGAAGATCCTCCCCTCCGGTCTGCCGCCAGGGTCCAGTTCTGACTCCTGCGCCCTCCGGATCTAATCCTCTATGTCCCAGGAAACAGCCCCCACGACGCACGACCTGGGCAGGATGGTGTGAACAGCGTCTTCCGTGGTCTCCGGGGCAAATTGCCTGGAGAGGGCGTCGGGCAGGCCGTTCTTGGAGCCAGGCCTGTAGGTGATGTTAAATTTAAACCTTGCGAAGAACAGGGACCAACGCGCCTGGCGGGCGTTCAGACGCTTGGCAGATCTTAGGTATTCCAAGTTCTTGTGGTCAGTTAGGACCACGAAAGGCAAGGCGGCCCCCTCCAGCCAGTGAGGCCACTCCTGAAGCGCAAGCTTGATGGCCAGAAGCTCTCTGTCCCCCACGTCATAATTACGCTCCGTCGGGGACAGGCGTCGAGAGAAGAAGGCGCAGGGTCGCTTGACTCCGTTGGCTGGAGACCACTGGGACAGCACCGCCCCCACCCCCGTGTCCGAAGCGTCCACCTCCACTATGCACTGCAGCGCGGGATCAACCTTGCTGAGGACCCGGGAGGAGGAAAACTCCATCTTCAGCGCCTGGAAGGCCATTGCGGCCTCTTCAGTCCACCGGAACGGGGTCTTAGGGGAGGTAGTAGTAGTAGTAGATTAGTTTATTTGACAGGGACAGTGCAATAAACATAGACAATTAATCAAAGACAATCAATCTGATGTGTTGCACATAGAGTGTATAGCTATTAGCTAATTTGCAACTCTTGTCCCTGGATGGGCTTTAGAAAAAAGAATCAAGATAAAAAATATACACAATAACCACATACATCAATGCAGAAAAATTATAAAGGTGAGGCGGGTCAGAGGCCCGACGATGGCTCCAAAGTTTGGGACGAAGCGGCGGTAGAAATTGGCGATCCCGACGAACTGCTGAACCTGTTTCCTAGAGGTAGGTGTGGGCCAATCCACCACCGCTTTAATCTTCGCTGGGTCCGGGAGCACCTGGTCATGGGAGATGACGAACCCCAGGAAGGAAGTTGTCTTGGCGTAGAACTCACACTTCTCCGCCTTGACATATAGGCGATTCTCCAACAGCCTCTGCAGGACCCGCCTCACGTGGACCTGGTGCTCATCCCTGGACCTGGAGAAGATGAGGATATCGTCCAGGTAGACGAACACAAACAGGCCGATGAAATCCCGGAGGACGTCATTAATGAGGCGCTGGAAGACGGCTGGAGCGTTGGTCAACCCAAACGGCATCACTAGATATTCAAAATGACCGTTAGGGGTGCGGAAGGCTGTCTTCCACTCATCTCCCTCCCGGATCCAGACGAGGTGGTAAGCGCTGCGGAGATCCAGCTTGGTAAACCAGGTCGCCCCCTGGAGGGAGTGGAAGGCGGTGTCCATGAGGGGCAGGGTGTACCGGTCCTTCTCCGTGATGTCATTGAGAGCTCGATAATCTATGCAAGGACGAAGGGAGCCGTCCTTCTTTCCCACGAAGAAGAACCCTGTGCCTACTGGTGAGGAAGATGGTCGGATAATCCCAGCGCTGGGATCTAATCTAATCCAAGATGGCGCCGCGGATGGCAGCCACTGGCTTCTGCTCTCTGATGTTTTTGATAATTTTGTGTGTTTTTTTGGACTTCTGCTCTTCTGTCCGAATCACCTATTCAAGGGAGGAACTACTTTCACTCAGACTACCTCCCAATGCAACTTCTCCGCCAGTTACTGCTGCTGATCTGAAGTTTTTTCAGTCCATCTTAGCTGTGGGAGCAGCGGCTATTGGCGCTGGCCGGAAACGAAGGCGGCGTGGTAAACGTGCCGGTGCATTAGTCAGGCTGAAGAAACGAGGATTTCGCACGCTGCTCCCATCGATCCATCTGGCAAATATCCGCAGTTTGGCGAACAAAATGGATGAACTGCTGCTCCTGACTCACAAAAACCGGGATTTTAGCAGATCTGGCGCCCTTTGTTTCACAGAGTCCTGGCTGAGTGAACACATCCCGGACAGCGCGGTGCGTCTGGACGGATTTCAACTGTTTCGCGCTGATCGCAGCCGAGAATTTTCTGGAAAGTCTAAGGGTGGTGGAATCTGCTTCTACATAAACGAAGGTTGGTGTACTGATGTCACAGTGTTGAAGAAGTTTTGTAGCCCTAACCTAGAGTCACTGTTCATAAACTGTAAACCCTTTTATTCACCGCGAGAGTTCTCCTCATTTATTCTGGTCGGAATTTATATCTCGCCTGCTGCTTGTACAACGGAGGCACTGCAGCTCCTCGCTGACCAGATAGCAGAGGTGGAGGAAAACCATCCAGACTCTCTGCTTATCATTCTGGGTGATTTCAATAGAGCTAATCTCACAAATGAGCTTCCTAAATACAGACAGCATATTAAATGTCCCACCAGGGACACAAATACACTTGACCACTGTTACACAGTTTTAAGAAATGCCTATCATGCCGTCCCCCGTGCAGCTCTGGGTTTTTCTGACCACTGCCTGCTCCATCTTATTCCAACATACAGACAGAAACTAAAAACTTCCAAGCCTGTTGTAAGGACTGTGAAGAAATGGACTGAGGAATCAAAGCTGAAGTTACAAGCCTGCTTTGACTGCACAGATTGGAGTGTTTTTGAAGCTGCAGCCATTAACCTAAATGAACTCACTGACACTGTGACGTCATACACCTGTTTCTGCGAGGACATGTGTGTGCAGACCAAGACCTTCTGCATATACAACAACAATAAACCCTGGTTCATTCCTAAACTGAAGCAGCTACGTCAGACCAAGGAGGAGGCCTACAGGACTGGTGACTAGACTCTGTACAAGCGGGCCAGAAACATGCTGACGAAGGAGACCAGGCTTGCTAAGAGGAGCTACAGTGTGAAGTTACAAAAAAACTTCTCAGCTAACAACTCTGCTTCTGTCTGGAGAGGCCTACGGAATATCACCAACTACAGGAGACCATCCCCCCACCCTGCGGAAAACCTCCAGCTGGCTAATGACCTAAACAGCTTTTACTGCAGGTTTGAAAAGAACCTACAGTTCTCACCTCCCACCCACACAAAAGGATTATCTGCAGCCCCAGGAACTCCATCCCTCAGAATCAGAATCAGAATCAGAATCAGAATCAGGTTTATTGCCATTGTTCATGTAGTACACAAACTAGGAATTTGTCTCGGTACAATGCTGCAACATTAAACATGATAAGATAAGAGAAATAAACTATACATGTAATAAAGTGTAGGATAAGATTAAGTGCCCCCTCATGGATCGTCACCTTATCGTGGTGGGGGGGTTTGCGTGCCCCAGTGATCCCAGGAGCTATGTTGTCCGGGGCAATTTGCCTCTGATAGGGTCTCCCAAGACAAACTGGTCCTGGGTGAAGGGCCAGACGAAGAACGATCCAACAGACTCTCATGATAAATTGTATATCAAGGATTCAGTGTACCCCGCCCGGTATGGGGTTACCGGGGCCCCACCCTGGAGCCAGGCCTGGGGGAGGGGCTCGAAGGCTAGCGTCTGGTGGCCGGGTTTCCACCCATGGGACCCGGCCGGGCTCAGCCCGAAGGAGTTACATGGGTCCGCCCTCCAGTAGGTTCACCACCTGCAGGAGGGATCATGGAAGTCCGGTGCTATGTGGATTAGGTGGCAGTCAAAGGCGGAGACCTTGGCGGACTGATCCCAAGCTTTCTAAACTGGCTTTTGGTACGTGGAATGTCACCTCTCTGGTGGGGAAGGAGCCTGAGCTGGTGTACGAGATTGAGCGATACCGGCTAGATATAGTCGGCCTCACCTCAACACACAGCTCCGGTTCCGGAACCAGTCTCCTGGAGAGGGGCTGGAGCTTGGCCTTTTCTGGAGTTGCCCCGGGCGAGAGGCGACGAGCAGGGGTAGGTATTCTTGTATCGCCCCACCTTGCTGCCTCTATATTGGAGTTTTCCCCGGTGGACGAAAGGGTTGCTTCCCTGCGCCTTCGGGTTGGGAAACGGGTCCTGACCATCATTTGTGCCTATGCACCAAATGATGTTTCAGAGTACCCACCCTTTTTGGAGTCTGTGACTGGGGTGCTGGAGGGTGCTCCTCCTGGAGACTCCATTGTCCTACTGGGGGACTTCAATGCGCACGTGGGCAACGACAGTGAAACCTGGAGGGGGGTGATTGGGAGGAACGGCCTGCCCGATCTGAACCCGAGTGGTGTTCAGTTATTGGACTTCTGTGCCAACCACAGTTTGGCCATAACGAACACCATGTTCAAGCATAAGGGTGTCCATATGTGCACCTGGCACCAGGACACCCTAGGCCGCAGGTCGATGATCGATTTTGTTATCGTATCATCAGACCTGCGACCGTATGTCTTGGACACCCGAGTAAAGAGAGGTGCAGAGCTGTCAACTGATCACCACCTGGTGGTGAGTTGGATCCGATGGCAGGGGAGGAAGCCATTCAGACCTGGTAGACCCAAACGTATAGTGAGGGTGTGCTGGGAGCGTCTGGCTGAGGCCCCTGTCCGGGAGGTCTTCAACTCCCACCTCCGGAAGAACTTCAACCACATTCCGAGGGAGTCTGGAGACATGGAGTCTGAATGGGCCATGTTCTCCACCTCTGTTGTTGAAGCGGCAGCCCAGAGCTGCGGCCGCAAGGTGGTCGGTGCATCTCGTGGTGGCAACCCCCGAACCAAGTGGTGGACACCAGTGGTGAGGGGGGCCATTAAGCTGAAGAAGGAGTCCTATCAAGCTTGGTTGGCTTGTGGGACTCCTGAAGCAGCTGAGGTGTACCGGCAGGCCAAGCGGAGTGCAGCTCGGGTGGTTGCTGAAGCAAAAACCCGGGTATGGGAGGAGTTCGGTGAGGCCATGGAACAAGACTTTCGGTCGGCTTCAAAGAGATTCTGGCAAACTGTTCGGCGGCTCAGGAGGGGAAAGCAGCTCCCCGTCCACACTGTGTATGGTGCGGATGGGACACTGTTGACTTCAACTGGGGATATCGTCGGGCGGTGGAAGGAATACTTCGAGGATCTCCTCAATCCCACTGATACGCCTTCCACAGAGGAAGCAGGGTTTGGGGACGAGGGGGATGACTCGCCTATCACAGGGGCTGAGGTCGCCAAGGTGGTTAAAAATCTCCTTGGTGGCCGGGCCCCGGGGGTGGACGAGATTCGCCCCGAGTACCTCAAGGCCCTGGATGTTGTTGGGTTGTCATGGTTGACACGCCTCTGCAACATTGCGTGGAGGTCGGGGGCAGTGCCTTTGGCATGGCAAACCGGGGTGGTGGTTCCTCTCTTCAAAAAAGGGGACCGGAGGGTGTGCTCCAACTTTAGAGGGATCACACTCCTCAGCCTCCCTGGGAAGGTCTATGCCAAGGTACTGGAGAGGAGAGTCCGGCCGTTGGTCGAACCTCGGATTCAGGAGGAGCAATGTGGTTTTCGTCCTGGCCGTGGCACATCGGACCAGCTCTTTACCCTCTCGAGAATTCTTGAGGGTTCGTGGGAGTTTGCCCAACCAGTTTACATGTGTTTTGTGGACTTGGAGAAGGCATTTGACCGCGTCCCTCGTGGATTTTTGTGGGGGGTGCTTCGGGAGTATGGGGTATCGGGCTTGTTGTTACGAGCTATTCGGTCTCTGTACGACCGTTGTGAGAGTTTAGTTCGCATTGCCAACACTCGGTCGGAGTCATTCCCAGTGAGAGTTGGACTCCGCCAGGGCTGCCCTTTGTCACCGGTCCTGTTCATAATTTTTATGGACAGGATTTCTAGGCGCAGCCAGGGAATGGAGGGTGTCATGCTTGGTGACCACAGGATCTCATCTCTGTTGTTTGCAGATGATGTTGTCCTGTTGGCTTCATCCAGCAATGACCTACAGCTCTTGCTGGGACGGTTTGCCGCTGAGTGTGAAGCGGCTGGGATGAGAATCAGCACCTCCAAGTCCGAGTCCATGGTCCTCAGCCGGAAAAAGGTGGATTGTCCTCTCCGGGTTGGGGACAGGCTCCTGCCCCAAGTGGAGGAGTTTAAGTATCTTGGGGTCTTGTTCACGAGTGAGGGGAAAATGGAGCGAGAGATCGACAGACGGATTGGAGCAGCATCTGCAGTGATGCGGACGTTGTACCGGTCTGTTGTGGTGAAGAGGGAGCTTAGTTCTAAGGCAAAGCTGTCGATTTACCAGTCAATCTACGTTCCTACTCTCACCTATGGTCACGAGCTTTGGGTAATGACCGAAAGAACGAGATCGCGGATACAAGCGGCTGAAATGAGCTTTCTCCGTAGGATTGCTGGACTCACCCTCAGAGATAGGGTGAGGAGCTCAGTCATCCGGGAGAGGCTCAGAGTAGAACCGCTGCTCCTCCACATTGAAAGGAGTCAGTTGAGGTGGTATGGGCATCTGATTAGGATGCCTCCTGGACGCCTCCCACTTGAGGTGTTTCAGGCACGTCCCACTGGGAGGAGACCCCGGGGCAGACCCAGGACTCGGTGGAGAGACTATGTCTCCCAGCTAGTCTGGGAACGCCTTGGTATCCCCTCTGAAGAGCTGGAGCAGGTGGCTGGGGAGAGGGAAGTCTGGGCTTCTCTGCTTGAACTGCTGCCTCCGCGACCCGGACCTCCGGAAAAGCGGTAGAAGATGGATGGATGGATGGATGGATAAGATTAAGTGATACTGGTCAACAGTTAAAATATATATTAGCCAGCAGCAGATACTGTGGAGAACTATATAGTGCAGTCGGTAATGCAGGAAGAAAACAGTGATGATTGTTGATTGTTGATGACTCCTCCACTCTGACCTCCCACCAGCACTAATGATCTGTGAAGAGGAGGTGCGCCGGGTCTTTCAGAGACAAAAGATCAAGAAGGCTGCAGGACCTGATGGTGTGTCTCCGTCCTGCCTGAGAGTCTGCTCCAACGGGTTGGCCCCCATCTTCACCCGGATCTTTAACAGATCACTGGAGCTGCGTGAAGTGCCTTCCTGCTTCAAACGCTCCATCATCATTCCAGTTCCCAAGAAACCCTCTATTACAGGATTAAACGACTACAGACCTGTTGCCCTGACCTCTGTGGTCATGAAATCCTTGGAGAGATTGGTGCTGAACCACCTGAAGGTCATCACAGGCCCCCTGATGGACCCACTGCAGTTTGCCTACCGGTCAAACAGGTCAGTGGATGATGCAGTGAATATGGGACTACATTACATCCTGCAACGCCTCGACTCCCCAGGGACGTACGCCAGGATCCTGTTTGTCGACTTCAGCTCAGCGTTCAACACCATCATCCCAGGCATTCTTCATCAGAAACTCCTCCAGCTCAAGGTGCCCCCTCCACCTGCCAGTGGATCTCCAGCTTTCTGACTGACAGGTGGCAACAGGTGAAGCTAGGGAGATTTACATCCAGCTCCCGAAAAATTAGTACTGGCGCCCCCCAAGGATGTGTCCTTTCCCCACTGCTCTTCTCCCTCTACTCCAACGACTGCACCTCAGAGGACCCTTCGGTGAAGCTCCTGAAGTTTGCGGACGACACCACAGTCATCGGTTTGATCCGGGATGATGATGAGTCTGCATACAGGCGGGAGGTGGAGCAGCTGATCCTCTGGTGCAGCCAGAACCATCTTGAACTTAACCCAGCCAAAACGGTGGAGATGACTGTTGATTTCAGGCGACACCCCCCTTCATTCCCCCCACTCACCATCCTCAACAGCACAGTGTCCACTGTGGACTCCTTCAAGTTTCTGGGTACCACAATCTCCCGGAACCTGAAGTGGTCCTCCCATATTGACACTGTCCGGAAAAAGGCCCAGCAGAGGTTGTTTTTTCTGCGTCAGCTCAAGAAGTTTGATTTGCCTCAGGAGCTGCTGGTTGTCTTCTACACCGCCATCATCCAATCTGTCCTCTGCTTTTCCATCACTGTCTGGTTTGGATCTGCCACTAAACAGGACAAGACCAGACTGCAGCGGATCATTAAGTCTGCGGAGAGGATCATTGGTACCGACCTACCCTCCATTGAGAACTTATATCGGTCCATAACCAGGAAACGGGCGGGAAACATCTGTGCTGACCCATCACACCCCGGCCACAAACTGTTTGAACTTCTATCTTCTGGTCGTCGTTACAGATCACTGAAGGTCAAAACCACCCGTCACAGGAACAGTTTCTTTCCTCAAGCCATCACTCTGATGAACTCCTAACATTCACCTAGTCCTACCTGTTTGCTGTACTCATGACTTTTCATCCATTATTACATTGCACATAACTCTCACACTGCTTTTTACTTCATTCACATTATATCACTGAATCTGAGTCCACATTGAAATACTGTGTGATTGTATATTTTTTCATATATTTCTGCAAAGTGTGGTTAGTCCGAGTAAATAACTGCATATATTCCTGTATATATTTGCATCCTTTTATAGAAACGTGGACAGACTGTAATTTACTGTACATACTCTGGTTGTCATTGAATCCTTATTTAAATCCTTCACCTGAACAACGAGAGCAAGTTTTTAGCCAAAGTCAAATTCCTTGTATGTGTTGTGCATACTTGGCCAATAAAGCTGATTCTGATTCTGATTCTGATGTCATTGAGAGCTCGATAATCTATGCAAGGACGAAGGGAGCCGTCCTTCTTTCCCACGAAGAAGAACCCTGTGCCTACTGGTGAGGAAGATGGTCGGATAATCCCAGCGCTGAGCGACTCCTTCAAGTAGGTGTTCATGGCCTCCTTCTCTGGCGCTGACAGGCTATAGAGGCGTCCTGAGGGTAGGGGCGCCCCCTGGCGGATGTTGATGGCACAGTCGTAGGGCCGGTGAGGAGGAGGAGACATCGCCTTGGACTTGCTGAAGACTGCACCCAGGTCGTGGAACTCTGAGGGCACAAGGGTGAGATCCGGGGGCACGGTGTCCTTGGCTGTGGGAGGCGAGGACGGGGCGCAGGCAGCGGATTGGAGACAGGTGCCCATACAGAAGGTGCTCCAAGCTGACACTTTTCCGGTCTTCCAGTCCAAGACGGGGTTGTGGAGGCGAAGCCAAGGGTATCCGAGAATGACAGGAGTGACCGAGGTGGACAGGACGTAGAAGGAGATATCCTCCCGGTGGTTTCCTGAGATGATCACCGGAATGGGAGATGTCCGGTGGGTCACCTTTCTCAATGAGACACTGGAGAGATTAACCAGGGCGAGAGGAGGGTCGAGGGGGTGACAACGGATGCCCAATCGGGTTGCCAGGCTCTGTGAAATAAAGCTACCCTCCGCGCCTGAATCCACCAGTGCATGTGTGAGGTGCCCTGTGAGGTTGTGACAGAAGCGGATGGGCAGCGTCAAATGTGTGAGGGGATTTAACCAATTAGCGTCCGCGAGGCCCCCTACAGTGACTCACGGACCTCCTTGTTTGGCTTCTCCGGACAATGCTCCACCATGTGCTGGCTACCCCCGCAATACATGCAAAGGCCCAGATCACGGCGGCGTTGTTTCTCCACCAGGGGGAGCTTTGTCCGGCCCGTCACCATCGGCTCCGACTCCTCGGAGACCTCCAGCGGTGGCAACGCCAGGTGGCAAGCTTGGGGCAAGCGCGCAGAGGCGCCCCACGAGCGAGAAGGGTGCTTCCGCTCTGAGGCGCGCTCACGCAGCCTGTTATCCAAGCTAATGGCAAGGGAGATCAGCTCCGCTAGAGTCTCCGGGATATCCCGGCCGGCCAGCTCATCTCTCAGACCAGAGTTTAGACTGCGGAGGAAGATGCCGCAGAGCGCACGCTCTTCCCAGCCAACTTCGTCCGTGGTAACCTGGAAGTTTATCGCGTATTTGGCCGCCGATCGGCTCCCCTGTTGGAGGCCGAGAAGGCGGTCGACCTGGACACTGTCCAAACGCGAATGGTCGAACACTTCCAGAAATTGTCGCACGAATTGGCCATAGGTGAGGGTGGCGTAGCTGGGCTTCGCCATGATGGCGTAAGCCCAGGTAAGCGCACGACCCTCCAGGAGATTACCAATATAGCCAATCCTGCTGTGGTCTGAGGGGAAGTCTCCGGGAATGCGAAGGAACACGGACTCACACTGCATGATAAAACCCTGAGCTCCACCAAGCTTACCGCTAAAGCGAGCAGGAGTGGGGATTGGTGTGAGCCGTGCCGGCGCACCCGGAGCAAGCTGGACAGCCGCCGAAGCAGCGGGAGCTGCGCCACCCAGACGAACCGAGGGGAACGGCTGCTGGGGGTCCAAGCGGTCTAATCGGTTAGTAATGACTGTCAGTTGGTTTAATATCACCTGTTGTTGGTGGGCTATTAAATCCACCCGAGCCTCGAGGGTGGAAAGACGGCGTGCGAGCCCGCTGTCTGCCGAGCCGCTCTGCTGAAGCCGTACTGACATAATGCACAGCTCAGGACACACACACACAGGCTCAGGGTAGATTTAACAGCTTTATTGACAACAGGGATGTGTGGCTGCGTGTCTGTGGAATAAGAATGTGTTGGTGGTGGCGTCTGCGTCAGGCACGGGGGCAGGAGGCCGTTCAGCCGGACAACCCTATGGGAGGAAGCAGAGGGAGAAGGGTAACGGGCACCACACCAACAGAGAGGATAATAATAGTCTTGCTGGCTTACTTGGTTAGGACAGGTGGCTGGCGTTGACAAGGGCGGAGCCCGGGAGACAGTGACCTGGAGTGCCTGTAGCAGCAACGTAGAGACAGCGGCGAGATGAGGAAGTCCGCCGCCGGGGAAGTCCACTTGTGCACAGGGGAGAGGGCTGGAGGAAAAGAGGTAAGGGGAGCTTACCCAGAAAATCTTGCTAGAAGGCTTGAGTACCGTTGTAGCAAACAATGCCGAAGTAGAGAGACGGCTTCAGGCCGAAGCCCAGGGCAGAGTGGATTAAGTACCTCGCCGCTGACGAGGAGCAGGTGTGCGCGCAGCTGGCGCTGCTGATGAGCGGCGAGTCATGACACTATAGAGACATTAAAGGAGAACTATCCAAAACTATTCAGCAGACTAGGTGAGGTGTGCCAGGCATATGCCATCAAGCTCAAACCAGGTGCTAGACCATTTTCACTCAAGACACCAAGGAGGATCCCATTGCCACTAATGGACAAAGTCAAGCAAGAGCTGTCCCGCATGGAAAGCCTCAGGGTGATATGCAGAATTGAGGAGCCTACAGACTGGTGTGCTGGCATCGTGGTAGTGCCCAGAAAGAACAAGATGGATCCTGTGCGAATATGTGTCGACCTCACTAACCTCAATGAGTCCGTGTGTAGAGAAAAGTTCATTCTACCATCAGTAGAGGAAACACTTGGGAGGCTGGCTGGAGCCAAAATATTTAGCAAGCTGGATGCAAATATGGGGTTTTGGCAAATCCCATTGACAGAAGATTCAGCGAAACTGACAACGTTCATCACGCCCTTTGGACGCTATTATTTCAAACGGCTACCTTTTGGCATTGCGTCTGCTCCTGAACACTTTCAGAACAGAATGGTGACAGAGGTCACAGAAGGGCTCGAAGGCGTGGTTTGTCACATTAACGACGTGCTGGTGTGAGGTCTTACGCAGGAGGAGCATGATGCTCGCCTGCATACCGTGCTAAGAAAGATTCAGAAGGCAGGTATCACACTTAACATTGGCAAGTGTGATCTGTCAAAGTCTGAGGTGACCTTCCTAGGCCACGTGATCTCCGCCAGTGGCATCAGTCCAGACCCTAGCAAGACGGAGGCTGTGAGGGAAATGCCTGAGCCAAAAACAGTGAGTGAACTAAGATCTTTCCTTGGAATGGTAAACCAGCTAGGCAAGTTTATCCCACAGCTAGCTGAGAGGGATAAAGCCCTCAGAGATCTCCTTTCAAAGAAGAACTGCTGGGTGTGGGGCGCTGACCAGGCTAAATCCTTCCAGGACTTAAAGGATGCCCTGACGTCGCCACCGGTGCTAGCCGTATATGATCCAAACAGAGAACGCAAAGTTACGGCAGACGCGCCGTCTTACGGACTTGGAGGAGTCCTGCTACAAAACTGGGGTGAGAAGTGGAGACCAGTGGCCTTCATGTCACGGTCTCTCACACCCACCGAGCAGAGATATGCACAAGTGGAAAAGGAGGCTTTGAGCCTGACCTGGGCTTGCGAGAGGCTCAGCAACTTCCTCATTGGAAAACACTTCCAGTTGGAGACAGATCACAAGCCTCTCCTGAGTCTCCTGGGGTCTCAAGTACTGGACGCTCTACCCCCTCGGATACAACGCATTCGAATGCGTCTTATGCGCTATTCCTACTCCATATCTCATGTGCCAGGGAAGTGCCTGTGGACAGCTGATACATTGTCGCGAGCGCCTGTCACAAGAAAAGGGACACCAGCTGACAAAGAGCTGTTCGAGGACACAGATATCTACGTGGATATGGTGAATGAGAACCTACCTGCAAGCACTGCCTATCTGGAGGAGCTGAGAGAGCAGCTGCAGAGGGACAGTGTGTGTGCTCGAGTGATGCAGCTGTGTGCAGAAGGCTGGCCAGCTCATGGCATAAATGAACCTGCACACAAGCTATACTGGACTGACAGGGCATTCCTTACTGTCCAGGATGGTCTACTGCTAAAGGGAGAAAGGCTTGTCATACCCTCAACCATGAGAAAATGATGTTCTCGCTAAGCTGCACGAAGGACACCAGGGTGTGGTTAAGTGTAGAGAG
The DNA here is from genome assembly GCA_020510985.1 of Pholidichthys leucotaenia. NCBI lineage: Eukaryota > Metazoa > Chordata > Actinopteri > Cichliformes > Pholidichthyidae > Pholidichthys > Pholidichthys leucotaenia. The sequence continues at coordinate 274,164,928 of CM035840.1, read as the reverse complement.
TGGGCACGACAGTCAGTATGGTGGCCAGGGTTGAGTCAGCAGCTGAATGAGTTGGTTCTCAACTGCAGAGCATGCTGTCAGGAGAGACAGAACCACAGGGAGCCACTGATGCCGACACCATACCCAGACAGACCATGGCAGAAGTTGGGAGCAGACTTGTTCATGTTAGGGAGCAAGACCTACTTGCTAGTAGTGGACTACATGTCAAGATATGTGGAGATTGCCCTGCTAACTCCCACAAGATCTAATGATGTGATCCACCACCTTAAGTCAATCTTTGCACGTCATGGAATCTGTGAGACCCTGGTGACTGACAATGGGCCACAATTCTCTGGAGCAGCTTTTGCAGCATTTGCAAAGTTATACGGGTTCCAGCATGTAACCAGCAGCCCAAAATATCCCCAGGGCAATGCTGAAGCGGAACATGCAGTGCAGACAGTGAAGGGGCTTTTGAAGAAGTCAGATGACCCCTATCTTGTTTTACTGGCCTACAGGGCTACCCCTCTCCAAAATGGGTATAGCCCAGCTCAACTGCTCATGGGAAGGCGGCTTCGTACAACTGTGCCTATTCTTCTTGCGTTGTTGAGTCCTGCTCTTCCGGATAGAAATGCTGTTATGCTGAACGAAGGGAAGAGGAAAACAAAGGATGCGCAACGCTACAACCTGAGACACCGTGCAAAGCATCTCAATAGACTCACTCCAGGACAGGACGTGTGGGTGACCGATCAAGGAGCAGTCCCCGGAAGGTGTTCCAGAACAACCTTCAGCAGAACAACCTGCAGCAACATCATCACAGCAGAACGTTCCTGAACCACCATCTACTCCTACTCCTAGAACCAGGTATGGAAGAGCGGTTGTAAAACCAACCCGGTTGGACTTATAAACAATTATGAAGATTGAACGTTTGAAAATAATAGTGAATAAAAAGGGCTGCAAATGTATTGCACTATTTTTTCTGATTTTGCACTCTTTTCAATGTAAATGTTCAAGTTCAGAGTTTAGAGTGAGGACAGAGCAGTACAGGGTTTAGGATGGAAGTATTGTACTTGATTTTGCACATATTGTCCAGTGCTTAGGGTAAACTGCAGTGTGTCTGTTGTGTGTGTGTGAATGGTATTAGGTAGGACCAGATCTTCCAGCCACAGAGGCAGAATAATCCTCTGAGGTCTGATGAATCAATGGCAGTCTACCCATTGATACTAGAAAGGGGAGATGTGGTGTAATTGAGTTATTTAGAAAAAAACTACAGTTGGACTCACGCAGTGTTTTAATAACATGACAGTGGTCTTCATGTTGCGATGACGCACAGTTGTAATTTACCGATTGGTCAAAAGTCATTTTGATTACAGTTTCCAGGGATAAAGAATAATTTAGCTTATAACACTTACCTGTCCACAACAGCAGTGTCGCTGGCGATCTTCTCTTCCTCATTGTCAGACGAACATGACGCTGGTCCGCTTGTTATGGACTTGTGGTTCTGGTCACGCGACCCGGTCAAACCATAATTCCATTATTGCGGTTTTGCGCTTCCATGATTGCGGTTTTGGCGAACGATTTTTCAAAACAAATAAGAACAAATAAGAACAGTATTAAGAAAAAAGACTGGCGCACGCGTGTGTGTCACCCAGCGGCTTACACAAAACAGATTTTATGCAAGGGACGCACACTTTCGAAGTTCTCTGCTTCAATTGGCTCGCTGTATTCTCAGCCGTTGGTAGGCGGGTCCTTCATGCTAGGTTTTCAGTCATTGGTTCTTCAAGGTTTCAGAAACCCAATTCAAGGCTCTTATTAGTCGAATGAGAGGTCAATCACATCTAAACCAATCAAAGCACTCCTTTGGCTTTCTGTTCGCGGCTGTGTCTGTAGTGGAAGAACGGAAATGCAGCTTTTTTTTTCAGTGCGCCCTAGGACGCAGAGATGTGACCGCCCGCGGTACACCGGAGTGCAAGAGGTTAACTCAAAAAGCAACACAAAAAGTACAAACATGGTGCCCAAAAAACAAAGATAACAGTGAGAGGGAGATTACTTACAAAGGTTACTCACCAGAGCTCTGCTTTGCTCTGGTGGAGACGAGGAATGACAACCAAAGCAGCAACAAGGTGGAAATGCAAAAACAGCCCTTAAAGAGCATTCTAAATCCATTACATGATGATTAACAGGTGTGAGTGGCCAAGGAGGTGAAAGAAAGCAATAATACATCATCAGGACCAGCTGGCTAGTGAAAGTGAGGCAAATTAGAAACTGACAGCTGGCAGGATACACCCACATGAGGCTTCATGCCTCCTGACAGCTGTCTTCAGGAAAAAGGACAATATTAGAGAAATAAAGGATAATACCACATGCCACAGAATAATAATTAAGTACAAAAAATAAAAATAAAACACTACACAAAGTGGCAAACCAAACATTAATACGTAAACCCAAAAAGCAAAATAGCACATAACAGTAAATAAACAGGAAGGAAGCCATGGAACTGGTGAAAATCTCCAGCACTCGCTTCATGACAAAATGGGTTTCCATGAAACTTGGATTGGAGGTGGTTCTTGGCTCAAGGTAGAATCCATTAAATTTTGGTACAAGTCCTGGAATTTTTCACTTTTTACATTACGCAGTAGGGCTTCTTTCTGAAAATATTCACACATTCAATCTGCGCCAAACTTTACGTTTCCCTCCTGAATGCATCAATGCCAATATTCTGTCATCACCATAGCCCCCGCCCACTGACAACAGATAATGACCCTGTTTACATGGTCACGAGTAAACCGATTACAATCAGCTTTCTGAAGTTACCTGATTATTCAAACTGTCATGTAAACAGAGTAATCCGATTACCTTTATCGTTTTACTCCAGTAATCGGTTTACTCGTGACAATGTCAACAGGGTCAAAGGCTCATTAACCGTTTATGAGAAAACAGATTAACACACCTAGTTTATTTGCCCAGTAAACCGTTTACTCAGTGCATGTAAACACCATAAGCTGTTTATTACCTTTATCGGTTTACTCCAGTAATCAGTTTACTCGTGACCATGTAAACATGGTCAATGACGTGTTTTACACTTTTATGTATGTTTCAAGTCAGTTCAATACAGTCAGGTCAAACTTGCTGACAACATGCCTAACATTATGATGGTGCCTCATTTCACAGACTGTCATGTTAATTCCATTGGCTTCCCGTAAAAGGTCAGTCCTTCACCATTACATCGTAAGACCCCACTCAAAATTCTCATGCTTGATCACAGTCCTGGCCTGAATACATTTGCATGTCAGCATCGTCTTATAGTTACCGCACCACCTAGAGATCTTGTTGATTGCTGAGAGATCATTGAAAGATCATTGATAATCTCCACCCCTTATGAAAAGGAAAGAAACCGCTCAAATATAAATATACCCCTTTGATCGACCAACAAACTCTCAATGATCCCTCAGTGATCTCTCCTGGTCTCTCAGCAAGCTCTCCTAGTCTCTCACCCCCATATTTCATGGAGGGGCCAATGCTGGTAAACATGGGGATTTGGGGTTTTTGTCTGAGTTTGTAAAAGGTTGCCAAACAGTTCGCAGACAGTTTTTAAGGTCCCAAACGTTTTTTCTTGTTACCAAAAAATGTGAACATGTTTGACTTTTTTTTTTTTTTTTGTGAATGTATTTTTCCTCAACAGTTGGAAACATTTGCAAGAGTTGTAAGCATTCCCATATGGTTGGAACACATGTCACTACAGCTCTTTTTTGTTCACCAAGTAGTGAACACTAGCAAAACAAACAAACAAACAAACAAACAAACAAAAAAGGGCTAGACGTCTGACAGACAGTTTGGGGTTTTATTATGTGAATAACTTTGTCTGAACATAATCTATATGTCTCCCAGTCCATGACCTTTCCTAAATATGTGTGTTTTATGTTTTCTGATCTCTGGAATGCATTAAAATAAAACACACATGATTTCAGAGCATTTATTCACTGGACCACCACCTGCTGTCATTTAGACCACAGCTGGTTATAACCATATAAGGAATTATGTCTATATAAGGAGGGTTTCAATTTCCGGGGATGTTTTAGTAGTCTGTGCTTTTTTTCATTTTGTTGTTGTTTTTCCTCCTAATATTACATTATATATCCTGATCTGGGAGAGGGAACAAGAGAGAAGAGGGAGAGGAATCACCATTTTATTCACCAGATAGCAACAAACAAATATAGATAGAGAAAAAAACTCCCAAGAGACTCCAAGCCTGAACCTCTGTGGAAAAAAAAAAGATCACTGTCTGCTGACACATCTGTTAATAGGCCTATGTCCACTCCAGGTGAGAAGGGCTACTACACAGACATTATTTTGTGAATACAAGATGATTTAGTGTACATGGAAACAAATGAAATTAAACCTGCAAGCAGGTGTAAACGGGCCTTCGCCCCCCCGCGCGCCCGCGGAACCAGCTGCCCGTCATCCCTCGCTGGCTGGGAAAATGTGCCGTCATCACTGCATGGGCTGCATGAATAATAAAGTAAACAATTTGGCACAGATTTTCCTTTGAGCAGTAAGTGGCACTATCCCTTTTGTCAAATATTTTTATGTAGGAGTGCGCAGATTGGGACAAATCTCCGCCTGTCGTCCCTTTCTGGCTCGGAAAATGTGCCGTCATCACTGCAAGGGCTGCATGAATATTAAAGAAAACCATTTGGCTCAGATCTCCCAACTCCCACTTCCAACACAAAGCCCCCCATCCTGACCCTGACTAAGACCCAGGTGAGGACGGAGCTGAGGAAGATCAAGGCGAGGAAGGCGTCGGGACCGGACGGCATCAGCGCAAAGCTCCTCAAGTCCTGTGCAGACCAGCTGTGTGGGATTGTGGAGTACATCTTCAACCTGAGCCTGAAGCTTGGGAGGGTACCACAGCTGTGGAAAACATCTTGTGTGGTACGTGTACCAATGACTTCCCACCCCAAAGACCTGAACAGTTACAGACCAGTGGCCTTGACATCCCACATGATGAAGACCCTTGAGAGACTGCTACTTGCTCACCTGCGCCCCCTGGTGCGACCAGCGATGGATCCACTCCAGTTCGCCTACCAGCATGGCATTGTGGTGGAGGATGCGGTGATCATCCTCCTTCACCGTTCTCTGTCCCACCTGGAGAAGCCCGGGAATGTGGTGAGGATCATGTTCTTTGACCTCTCCAATGCTTTCAACACCATCCAACCGATGATCCTGAAGGACAAGCTGCTGTGCGCAGGGGTGGACCAGCACCTGTCATCATGGATCCTGGACTACCTCACTAACCGGCCTCAGTTTGTGAGATCCCGGGACTGTGTGTCCGACACGATCATCGGTAGCATGGGGGCCCCTCAGGGAACGGTTTTGGCTCCCTTCCTGTTCACCCTTTATATTGCGGACTTGTCACACAACACAACACACTGCCATCTACAGAAGTTCTCTGATGACTCTGCGATTGTTGGCCTCATCTCCAATGGAGATGAAGCTGAGTACAGAGGGCTTATCCAGGACTTCGTGGACTGGTGCCATCGGAACTGCCTCCAGATCAACGGGAGGAAAACTAAGGAGTTGGTGGTGGACTGCCGCAGTCAAGGACAACCCCTCACATCACCAGTAAATATACAGGGAACAGACATCGAGATGGTGACATCCTATAAGTACCTGGGTGTTCATCTGAACAATAAACTAGACTGGTCACACTATACTGACACACTCTACAAGAAGGGACAGCGCAGGCTGTTCCTACTGAGGAGACTCAGGTCTTTTGGTGTACAAGGGGCGCTGCTGAAGACATTCTACGACACGGTTGTGGCATCAGCCTTCACTTGTGGAGTGGTCTGCTGAGGCAACGGCATTACAGCAGCCGATAGGAAGAGACTGAACAAACTGATCAAGAAAGCTAGCTCTGTCCTGGGGTAGCGCATTGACCCAGTGGAGGAGATAGGAGAGAGAAGGATGGTGGCTAAACTGTCATCTTTGCTGGAGTCCGAGTTCCACCCTATGCAGGACATAGTGAATGCACGGAGGAGCTCATTTAGCAGCAGACTACATCATCCCAGGTGCACAACCGAGAGGTTTCGCAGGTCCTTCCTACCAACGGCTGTCAGACTGTACAACCTAAGCAGGGCTGCTCTTAGAGATAGCCTAAAGACGTGACAACCTAATAGTTTTGAATGCAAAAGACTTATACAATGGTCCCCTCCGGCATACAATTAGGAAAATACCGGTCGCTATGGAGGGTGAGAATATGTATTGGTACATAATCATACCATATAGGATAACTAAGTAGACGGTTGTGCTGTTTCATCCCATCTAGCAACAATGCTCTGCACTGTGTGTGTTTATATATTTACATATTTATTCCATCTAGCTACAATGCTCCGCACTGGGTGTTTATATATCTACATATTATTCCATCTAGCTACAATGCTCCGCACTGTGTGTGTTGAAGCACGCTGGTCGCCATGGAAACAGTTCTGTACTATCTACATGTACTGTCAATCAGCCCTAGTGATTCCTTCATGTATTTTTTTTTTCTGCTAGTGAGAGAAAAAGAGAGAAAAAAATTTTCAGCAATTCTTCCTTTTAAAAATAGGGGTGCTAAAACTTTCGTTTGTTATTTTTATGTAGACATGTTTGGTGCAGGACTAATATCAATCGTCGAAAATTTAGTGCAAATTGTTGCAAGTTTGCCCCATATATAAATGTCCGTTATTGAAGTGCAATGAGTGGGTTTCCATGGCAACTGTGCTTATCGCAGGACAAAAGTGACTTCCACCAAAGGTAGTCCAATGCACTCTGAGGAACCACTGAAAAGGTCATGTCATCGTAACTACTGGTCTTTGTGCAAAATTAGAAACAATTTTGTGCAGTACCTCATGTCAGCAGTAGGTGTGGGTGTGGCAGTTTTGTGAATATTGATATACAGACACGTTCAGAGTGGGATCAGTATGATTTGTGCAAAGATTTTTCCAAATCAGGCGAGAATTGTCTGAGCTGTAACTGTCATGTTTTGTTTGGCGAGAAAGCCATTGAAGAACGGCAGTTGCCATGGAATCAGTTCTGTACTATGTGCATGTACTATCAATGAGCCCAAGTCATTCCTTCATGTAATTTTGTTAAACTGGTGAGAGAAAATAAAAAAAAAACAGTCGTCAGTAATTTTTCCTTAAATCATTAGGGGGCGCTATGAGTTTTGTTTATTATTTGTATATAGACGAGTTTGTGGAAGGGAGAATATTGATCGTATAAAATTTGTTGCAAATTGTACAAAGTTTGTCCATTTTACAAGGGTCTAATATTGTTACCACTAGGCGGCGCTAAAACTTTTGTTATTTTATGTAGGAGTGTTGAGGGTGGGACTCTTATCCATTGTTGAAAATTTGCTAAAAATCAGACAAAGTTTGTCCGAGATAGAACTTTCTGAAATTTCATGGCGAGTAGTCAACCGTTGCCATGTTGCCATGGCAACACTTCCCTGTAAGTTATGTGTTGTCCACCGATATTGGACTACATATGACAGTGACCTCAACATATGTTGAAAAATTTAGACCTCCAAGACCTTCCCACCCCTCCCCATATGCTCATGGATTGAATGGCGAGGAGGGCGTGTCCATGTTAACACGTTTGATGTTATACTATTGTTGATGTTCAGTTATTATCATGGCTGTGTTCTGATGAATCTCCGAAAATTTCACATCATTCTGCCCAGCCGCTTGTGAGTAATAAATGAAACAGTTTTCAGCAAATCTTTCATTAACCACTATGTGGCGCTATATGGCTTGTCAGGTGTTTTGATGTCATTGCATTCGGGGTGGGACTATTTTACTTCATGGAAAGTTTTGTGGACATGTGACCAGTTTTGCACGAGTTACAGGTGGTTGAAGTTGTAAGGGGAGGAGTCAAACTTCGCCATGGCGCCATGGTAACACGTTTGATGTTATACTAATGTTGATGTTCAGTTATTATCATGGCTGTGTTCTGATGAATCTCAGAAAATTTCACATCATTCTGCACAGCCGCTTGTGAGTAATAAATAAAACAGTTTTCAGCAATTCTTTCATTAACCACTATGTGGCGCTATATCGGTTGTTAGGTATTTTGATGTCATTGTGTTCGGGGTGGGACTATTTTCCTTCATGGAAAGTTTTGTGGACATGGGACCATTTTTGCCCGAGTTACAGGTGGTTGAAGTTGTAAGGGGAGGAGTCAAACTTTGCCATGGCGCCATGGCAACACTTCCTTGTCAGTTATGTGTTGTCCACCCATATTGAACTATGTGTGACAGTAACCTAAACCTACGTTCCAAACTTCATGACTCCAGGACGTTCCCACCCCTCCCCATAAGCTCACGGATTGAATGGCGAGGTGGGCGTGTCCATGGTAACACGTTAGATGTCATACTAATGTTGATGTTCAGTTATGATCATGGCTGTGTTCTGATGAACCTCAGAAAATTTCACATCATTCTGCCCAGCTGCGTGTGAGTAATAAATAAAACAGTTTTCAGCAATTCTTTTGTTAACCACTATGTGGCGCTATATCGGTTGTCAGCTATTTTGAGGTCATTGCGTCCGGGGTGGCACTATTTTCCTTCATGTAAAGTTTTGTGGACATCGGACAAGTTTTGGCCGAGTTACAGGTGGTTGAATTTGTAAGGGGAGGAGTCAAACTTCACCATGGTACCCTGGCCACGCCTTTTGAGGTTTTGACTTAATTTATATAACTTTTAATGGCCAATGCCTTTAGATGCCCCCATGTAAAAATGAGCTCAATTGGATCTGGTCCCTAGGACAAGTGCGTTAAAATGCAAGGTGTGAGTTTTTTCCGAATTGGAGGTGGGGCGACTTTGAGGCAAGATGGTGGCCTTCCTGTTGGCGGTGGGTATGGGCCACAATGATGTTTTTTGCATGTCTTGAGGTGATTCACACCTCACCCAAATTTGATGTGTCTACGGCAAAGTTTATGGTCTCCTGTCTCCATAGACCTTATACGTTTGACCCCACCCACAAAAATGAGGGGTGGGGGGGCACATATGTTTTCCAGTTTATCGATTTTTTTGCCGGGTCGGAGGGGTTTGCCAAAAAAAATCGCGTTTTGGTTAACGTTCAGAGGGTAAAAAATGCGATCATTTGGGGAGAAAAAGAAAAAAAATTAAACCTGCAGGCAGGTGTAAACGGACATTCGCCCCCCCCGCGCGACCGCGGAACCCGGTGCCCGTCCTCCCTCGCTGGCTCGGAAAATGTGCTGTCATCACTGCAGGGGCTGCATGAATAATAAAGTAAACCATTTGACACAGATCTTCCTGTGAGCAGTAAGTGGCACTATCCCTTTTGTCAAATCTTTTTATGTAGGAGTGCACGGACTTGGACTTATCTCTTTCATAGCAATTCCGGCAAAAAATTGATCAAGTGGAAAAGATATGTGCACCTCCAACCCCTCATTTTTGTGGGTGGGCCATATGTGTGGAGGGGGAAAAAGTGCAGTTCACAGACGGATGGGTGCATGACTTGTAGATGTACAAGGTAGACTTGAAGACAATTGTGCTCACAAAGGTGCTTTTTTTAATTTCTTGTCTTGATTACAAGTATTTATTTACTAAATAAAATAAGTGCATGTCATAAATTGAATTATGCACCCAATATACATGCGAAAGTGTGCTTATAATATTTTATAATCAACCCCTCCTTTCTAAAGTTGGTGCAACCCCTGATGCACTTGTGTCCTGCACCTGTTGTGAAAAAGGCTGTGTGGAAATAAAATCCCCATATAAACACCGCAACAACATCCTGCAGGCCTGTGCAGACAAGGATTTTTACCTGAAACTCTCTGATGGGAGACTAGAACTCAAGCACAGTCCCAAGTACTACAAGCAGGTACAAACGCAAATCTTTGTGACAGGCTCACATCTCTGTGACTTTATTGTGTGGACCACAAAAAGTTGTGTTGTTGTACGCGTCACACCAGATTCTGACCTGTGGGAGCAAACACTTTTACCAGTGGCCCAGAACTTTTTTTAAAAAGTTGTCCTACCTGAGCTTGTTGCCCGTCACTTCACTGACTCTGACCCCACAACACAAAAGAGGAAAGCTGCAGCTGATAAACCCACCCAGAAGCCCAAAAGACGACGTCTAACTGCATTACAGCCAGGTCCCACACACAATCCCAGAAGACAGGCACAGAACACAGCAGCAGTGTGGTGGACTTGCAGGCAGCCAGAAGAGCTGGATGACATGGTTGCCTGTGATAACCAAAACTGTGAAATTCAGTAGTTCCATTTAGGATGTGGGGGACTCTGAAGCACCAACCCCACAGCAGCCGTGGTTTTGTGACGTGCGCATTAGAGTAGTGCTGTAGCATGAGACAGTTATGCGCTATAACATGGTAGAACAATGATACATATTGATCATGCATGTCAGACACAGTTTGTCCAAATTACAACTGCCCAACATATGACGATCAAGTAAACTCAGACATGTGGGTCAGCACTAGGTGATGGCTGCGGCTAAAGGCCACAATTATGTTGTTTGCATATCTTGAGGTGATGCACACCTCACCCAAATTTTGCAAGAAAGTGAACCCCAACACCACTGGCCCTGTGACTGAGATGGATAATGTAGCTCCTTTATATTCAGGTAGACTTTTTTTGGCATATGTTTGTCTTTGTGAAATGTGTCTTGGAATTCATGTTCATTACAAACGATATTAAGTAAAGTAATATATATATTGACCAAGTTTAAATTAAATTAAATCACCCTTTATTGTCATTAAATCCATACAGCCAATCATGTACAGTAGAATGAAATTGTGTTTCTCTTATCTACAGTGTTAATCACACACACACCCATATATAGAATCAGAGGGGTCGCTGCCATGCAAGGCGCCACTACCGAATTTCAGTACAACACAGAGTCATGTCACCTGCAGAAATTCTCTGACAACTCAGCTGTTGTGGGGCGTATAAGAGGGGGAGAGGAGGGGGAGTACAGGACGCTGGTAGACAGATTTGTGGAGTGGACGGAGCAGAATCACCTGAGGTTGAATGTCAGCAAGACCAGAGAGATGGTGAATGACTTCAGGAAGAGGAAGGCTCCTTCTCAGCCACTGCAGAAATCTAAAAATCACTCACCATCACGTACAAGACGTTACGCCATGATCAAAAAGTGGCCTGTAGTCTGTTGACGTTACATACGGACTTCACCTCCCAGAATACATTGTGTGTTTGTCACGTGGGCAAGCTTCCGAAGATAGCCTGCTTAGATAGGTTGTAGTTAAATTACAATACTGTTTAAAACCTTTTTTTAAGTGTTGCAAATTGCGGTTTGACGTTTCTTCAGAATACGGACAAGTTCATGATGTTACGCCATGACAAAAGACTACACTGCAGTCTGTTGATGTCACATGCAAACTTCACCTCCCAGAATGCATTGTGTGTTTGTCACGTGGGCATGCTTGCGAACATAATGTTCAAAACATTTTTTTAATAAATTAAAAGTTGTTAAGAGTGGTACATTTGTTAGCAGCAAACTAATGTGCAGAGTCGTTGTCATGCAAGGCGCCACCACCGAATTTCAGTACAACACAGAGTCATGTCACCTGCAGAAATTCTCTGACAGCTCAGCTGTTGTGGGGCATATAAGAGGGGGAGAGGAGGGGGAGTACAGGACGCTGGTAGACAGATTTGTGGAGTGGACGGAGCAGAATCACCTGAGGTTGAATGTCAGCAAGACCAGAGAGATGGTGATTGACTTCAAGAAGAGGAAGATTCCTTCTCAGCCACTGCAGAAATCTAAAAATCACTCACCATCACGTACAAGACGTTACGCCATGATCAAAAAGTGGCCTGTAGTCTGTTGACGTCACATACGGACTTCACCTCCCAGAATGCATTGTGTGTTTGTCATGTGGGCAATGCGAACTTCACCTCCCAGAATGCATTGTGTGTTTGTTAGCAGCAAACTAATCTACAGAAGTCACAATTTAATAACACGTGAGAATTTATGTGAAAAAATGACAAAGAAGCACAACTAGCATATGCTTTTAAGTGTGCACAGACTTCCAAACATTTCACAACCTAAATTATTGTCTGTCACGTGGGCAGACGGTCAGTGGCTCAGGGACTGTTCAGGGTGGGACTATTATCCACTGTCAAATCCATCCATCCATCCATCCATCCATCTTCTACCGCTTTTCCGGAGGTCCGGGTCGCGGAGGCAGCAGTTCAAGCAGAGAAGCCCAGACTTCCCTCTCCCCAGCCACCTGCTCCAGCTCTTCAGAGGGGATACCAAGGCGTTCCCAGACTAGCTGGGAGACATAGTCTCTCCACCGAGTCCTGGGTCTGCCCCGGGGTCTCCTCCCAGTGGGACGTGCCTGAAACACCTCAAGTGGGAGGCGTCCAGGAGGCATCCTAATCAGATGCCCATACCACCTCAACTGACTCCTTTCAATGTGGAGGAGCAGCGGTTCTACTCTGAGCCTCTCCCGGATGACTGAGCTCCTCACCCTATCTCTGAGGGTGAGTCCAGCAATCCTACGGAGAAAGCTCATTTCAGCCGCTTGTATCCGCGATCTCGTTCTTTCGGTCATTACGGTCATTGGTACGTGGAATGTCACCACTGTCAAATATTTAGTGAAAATCAGACAAAGTTTGTCCAATATATAACTTTACAAAATTTCATGATGAGTAGTAAATAGTTGTACTTACAGTACATAACTGTAAGTTATGTGATAGACACCCATATAAGACTATATGGGACAGTCAACCCACCCCACCCCACCCCATAAGCTCACGGATTGAATGGCGAGGAGGGCAAGTCCATGGCAACACGTTTGATGTCATAATAATGTTGATGTTCAGTTATTATCATGGCTTTGTTCTGATGAATCTCAGAAAATTTCACATCATTCTGCCCAGCCGCTTGTGAGTAATAAATAAAACAGTTTTCAGCAATTTTTTCATTAACCACTATGTGGCGCTATATCGGTTGTCAGGTATTTTGATGTCATTGCGATTGGGGTGGGACTATTTTCCTTCATGGGAAGTTTTGTGGACATCGGACAAGTTTTGGCCGAGTTACAGGTGGTTGAATTTGTAAGGGGAGGAGTCAAACTTCGCCATGGCGCCATGGCAACACTTCCTTGTCAGTTATGGGTTGTCCACCCATATTGAAATATACAGTATGTGACAGTAACCTAAACCTATGTTCCAAATTTCATGTCTCCAGGACATTCTCACCCCTCCCCATAAGCTCACGGATTGAATGGCGAGGTGGGCGTGTCCATATTAACAAGTTTGATGTTATACTATTGTTGATGTTCAGTTATTATCATGGCTGTGTTCTGATGAATCTCAGAAAATTTCACATCATTCTGCCCAGCCGCTTGTGAGTAATAAATAAAACAGTTTTCAGCAATTCTTTTGTTAACCATTATGTGGCGCTATATCGGTTGTCAGGTATTTTGAGGTCATTGCGTCCGGGGTGGCACTATTTTCCTTCCTGTAAAGTTTTGTGGACATCGGACAAGTTTTGGCCGAGTTACAGGTGGTTGAATTTGTAAGGGGAGGAGTCAAACTTCGCCATGGCGCCCTGGCCACGCCTTTTGAGATTTTGACTTAATTTGTATAACTTTTAATGGCCAATGCCTTTAGATGCCCCCATGTAAAAATGAGCTCAATTGGATCTGGTCCCTGGGACAAGTGCGTTAAAATGCAAGGTGTGAGTTTTTTCCGAATTGGAGGTGGGGCGACTTTGAGGCAAGATGGCGGCCTTCCTGTTGGCAGTGGGTATGGGCCACAATGATGTTTTTTGCATGTCTTGAGGTGATTCACACCTCACCCAAATTTGATGTGTCTACGGCAACGTTTATGGTCTCCTGTCTCTATAGACCTTGTACGTTTGACCCCACCCACAAAAATGAGGGGTGGGGGGGCACATATTTTTTCCAGTTTATCAAATTTTTTGCCCGGTCAGAGGGGTTTGCCAAAAAAAATCGCGTTTTGGTTAACGTTCAGAGGGTGAAAAATGCGATCATTTAGGCAGAATAATAATAACGAAAAAAAAAAAAAAAACCTGCAGGCAGGTGTAAACGGACCTTCGACCCCCGCACGACCGCGGAACCCGCTGCCCGTCCTCCCTCGCTTTGAACACTACCTGCTGGCCATTTACTCCAATCGACTTCTTCCACAAAGCATTAGGTGGAGGTGCCGTAATCATTGTGCCCAAAAACAATGTCTCCAAACTTTCACTCATGTCCCTCTGCTGAAGTTCGTCCACTCTCATTTTTGTTTTACACAAAGCAGCAAAATGCCCCTTTTTCTGACATTTCTTGCAGTCTGCATTGCGAGCAGGACATTCTTTAAATGAATTTCCATGTGCTTTTCCACACCTGCCACATCTGGCAGGCACAGAACACAGCAGAAGTGTGGTGGACTTGCAGGCAGCCAGAAGAGCTGGATGACATGGTTGCCTGTGATAACCAAAACTGTGAAATTCAGTGGTTCCATTTAGGATGTGGGGGACTCTGAAGCACCAACCCCACAGCAGCCATGGTTTTGTGACGTGCGCATTAGAGTAGTGCTGTAGCATGAGACAGTTATGCGCTATAACATGGTAGAACAATGATACATATTGATCATGCATGTCCGTTTATATTCTTGTATTGTGTCATGGTTATGGTTACAGTTTTGCATCTTTGAAATAAAGAGCTGCATTTTGTAAGCCATTGTGTACTTTATGCCAAAAATTGTTACAAAGCAAGCAAGTGTATTTATATAGCACATTTTGTCTGCTTATGTCAAAAAGGTGTGCAATATGTTCAAGAGGCAAATTAATCCGCAAATGTATCTTAGTTAAAAGGAGAATTTGAAATTGGGAAATTTTAGGGACTGTTCAGGGTGGGACTATTATCCACTGTCAAATATTTAGTGAAAATCAGAAAAAAATTTGTCCAAGATACAACTTTCCGAAATTTCATGGCGTGTAGTCAACCGTCACCATGTTGCCAGGGCAACACTTCCCTGTAAGTTATGTGTTGTCCACCAATATTGGAGTACATATGACAGTGACCTCAACATATGTTGAAAAATTGAGACCTCCAAGACCTTCCCAGCCCTCCCCATAAGCTCACGGATTGAATGGCGAGGAGGGCGTGTCTATGTTAACACGTTTGATGTTATACTATTGTTGATGTTCAGTTATTATCATGGCTGTGTTCTGATGAATCTCAGAAAATTTCACATCATTCCGGCAACAAAATAGATCAAGTGGAAAAGATATGTGCACCTCCACCACTCATTTTTGTGGGTGGGGCAAATGTGCGGAGCTGGATTAATCTCCATCATCGCAATTCCGGTGACAGTCCGACACATTTTGTCCAAATTACAACTATCCAACATATTGCAATCAGGTAAACTCGGACATGTGGCCATGGTAACACTTACATTTCAGGTACATGTTGCAGAAACCACAGAACTACTGAAGAGAGTCATGTTGACTTACGTTCCACATTTGGTGACTCTTGGACATTCCCAACCCTCCAAAGTATAAAACATATTGATTGGCAAGGAATGGGTTTTCATGGCAACTGTGCTTATCGCAGGACAAAAGTGACTTCCATCGAGGATAGTCCAATGCACTCTGAGGAACTCCTGAAAAGGTCATGTCATCATGACTACTGGTCTTTGTGCAAAATTAGAAACAATTTTGTGCAGTACATCATGTCAGCAGTAGGTGTAGGTGTGACAGTTTTGTGAATATTGATATACAGACATGTTCAGAGTGGGATCAGTATGATTTGTGCAAAGATTTTTCCAAATCAGGCGAGAATTGTCTGAACTGTAACTGTCATGTTTTGTTTGGCGAGAAAGCCACTGAAGCACGCCAGTCGCCCTGGAAACAGTTCTGTACTATGTACATGTACTATCAATGAGCCCAAGTCATTCCTTCATGTAATTTTGTTAAGCTGGTGAGAGAAATATTTAAAAAAACAGTCGTCAGTAATTCTTCCTTTAATCATTAGGGGGCGCTATGTGTTTTGTTTATTATTTGTATATAGACGAGTTCGGGGAAGGGAGAATATTGATCGTATAAAATTTGTTGCAAATCGTACAAAGTTTGGCCATTTTACAAGGGTCTAATGTTGTTACCACTAGGATGCGCTAAACTTTTGTTATTTTATATAGGAGTGTTAAGGGTGGGAATATTATCCATTGTCAAAAATTTGATGAAAATCAGACAAAGTTTTTCCAAGATACAACTTTCCAAAATTTCTTGGTGAGTAGTCAACCGTCGTCATGTTGCCATGGCAACACATCCCTGTAAGTTATGTGTTGTCCACCCATATTGTACTACACATGACAGTGACCTCAACAGATGTTGAAAAATTTAGGCCTCCAAGACCTTCCCACCCCTCCCCATAAGCTCATGGATTGAATGGCGAGGAGGGTGTGTCCATGGTAATACGTATGATGTCTTACTAATGTTTATGCTCAGTTATGATCATCGCTGTGTTCTGATGAATCTCAGAAAATTTCACGTCATTCTGGCCAGCCGCGCATGAGTAATAAATAAAACAGTTTCCAGCAATTCTTTCGTTAACCACTATGTGGCGCTGTATCTTTTGTCAGGTATTTTGATGTCATTGCGTCTGGGGTGGCACTATTTTCCTTCATGGAAAGTTTTGTGGACATCGGACAAGTTTTTCCCGTCAGTAATTCTTACTTAATCATTAGGGGGCGCTGTGAGTTTTGTTTATTATTTGTATATAGATGAGTTCGGGGAAGGGAGAATATTAATCGTATAAAATTTGTTGCAAATCGTACAAAGTTTGGCCATTTTACAAGGGTCTAATGTTGTTACCACTAGGAGGCGCTAAAACTTTTTTTATTTTATATTGGAGTGTTCAGGGTGGGACTATTATCCATTGTCGAAAATTTGATGAAAATCAGACAAAGTCTGTCCAAGATACAACTTTCCGAAATTTCTTGGCGAGTAGTCAACCGTCGCCATGTTGCCATGGCAACACTTCCCTGTAAGTTATGTGTTGTCCACCCATATTGTACGACACATGACAGTGACCTCAACATATGTTGAAAAATTTAGACCTCCAAGACCTTCCCACCCCTCCCCATAAGCTCATGGATTGAATGGCGATGAGGGCGTGTCCATGGTAATACGTATGATGTCATACTAACGTTGATGTTCAGTTATGATCATGTCTGTGTTCTGATGAATCTCAGAAAATTTCACGTCATTCTGTCCAGCCGCGCATGAGTAATAAATAAAACAGTTTTCAGCAATTCTTTCATAAACCACTATGTGGCGCTATATCTTTTGTCAGGTGTTTTGAGGTCATTGCGTCCGGGGTGGCACTATTTTCCTTCATGTAAAGTTTTGTGGACATCAGACAAGTTTTGGGTGAGTTACAGGTGGTTGCATTTGTAAGGGGAGGAGTCAAATTTCGCCATGGCGCCCTGGCCACGCCTTTTGAGATTTTGACTTAATTTATATAACTTTTAATGGCCAATGCCTGTAGATGCCCCCATGTAAAAATGAGCTCAATTGGATCAGGTCCCTAGGACAAGTGCGTTAAAATGCGAGGTGTGGCTTTTTTCCGAATTGGAGGTGGGGCGACTTTGAGGCAAGATGGCGGCCTTCCTGTTGGCGGTGGGTATGGGCCACAATGATGTTTTTTTGCATGTCTTGATGTGATTCACACCTCACCCAAATTTGATGTGTCTATGGCAAAGTTTATAGTCTCCAGTCTCCATAGACCTTGAAAATTTGTGTACGTTTTGCCCCACCCACAAAAATGAGGGGAGGGGGGGAACATATTTTTTCCAGTTTATCGAGTTTTTTGCCCGGTCAGAGGGGTTTGCGAAAAAAAATCGCGTTTTGGTTAACGTTCAGAGGGTGAAAAATGCGATCATTTAGGCAGAATAATAATAATAATAATTAAACCTGCAGGCAGGTGTAAATGGACCTTCGCCCCCCGCGCGACCGCGGAACCCGGCGCCCGTCCTCCCTCGCTGGCTCGGAAAATGTGCCGTCATCACTGCATGGGCTGCATGAATAATAAAGTAACCCATTTGACACAGATCTTCCTGTGAGCAGTAAGTGGCACTATCCCTTTTGTCAAATCTTTTTATGTAGGAGTGCGCGGACTTGGACTAGTGCCGATTCTTTATGCAAAGGGATTTGGCAAAAACCTGCAGTGGCATCTAGCTTTGAAAAAATTCTAGCTCCAGCTAGTTTAGCGAGCGTCTCATCGACTGAAGGGAGGATGTGTCTTTCTCTGCACACGTTGTCATTTAGGTGGGTGAGGTCGACACATATACGGATTTTTCCGTTTGGCTTTGGTACTACGACCATTCCGGAGCACCACTCTATTGCATCTTCTATGGGTGAAATAACTCCCATTGCCTCCATCCTATTCAGCTCCTCTTGAACTTTCCCTCTTAATGGCAGAGGCAAGCGGCGTGGCACCGCTAGGGCAAATGGAGTGGCATTCTCTTTCAATTTAATCCTATATTCACCCTCTAGCTTCTCTAAACCAGTAAACACTGTGGGATATTGCGTCACATAAGCATTCTCTGTTGCAATGGCATCTACTTGACTAAGCAAGCTGAGGTCTTGTATGGCTGGCAAGCCAAGTAGTGGAATAGCTAACCCTGGGAAATGAGGGGTGGGGGGGCACATATTTTTTTCAGTTTATCGAATTTTTTGCCCGGTCAGAGGAGTTTGCCAAAAAAAAATCGCGTTTTGGTTAACGTTCAGAGGGTGAAAAATGCGATCATTTAGGCAGAATAATAACAAATAATATGTGTGTCCGGGACTGTGTGTCCGACACGATCATCGGTAGCATGGGGTCCCCCCAGGGAACGGTTTTGGCTCCCTTCCTGTTCACCCTTTATACTGCGGACTTCTCACACAACACAACACAATGCCATCTACAGAAGTTCTCTGATGACTCTGCGATCGTTGGCCTCATCTCCAATGGAGATGAAGCTGAGTACAGAGGGCTTATCCAGAACTTCGTGGACTGGTGCCATCGGAACTGCCTCCAGATCAACGGGAGGAAAACTAAGGAGTTGGTGGTGGACTGCCGCAGGCAAAGACAACCCCTCACAGCACCAGTAAATATACAGGGAACAGACATCGAGATGGTGACATCCTATAAGTACCTGGGTGTTCATCTGAACAATAAACTAGACTGGTCACACTATACTGACGCACTCTACAAGAAGGGACAGCGCTGGCTGTTCCTACTGAGGAGACTCAGGTCTTTTGGTGTACAAGGGGCGCTGCTGAAGAAATTCTATGACACGGTGGTGACATCAGCCATCACTTTTCGAGTGGTCTGCTGGGGCAGTGGCATTACGGCAGCCGATAGGAAGAGACTGAACAAACTGATCAAGAAAGCTAGCTCTGTCCTGGTGCAGCGCGTTGACCCAGTGGAGGAGATAGGAGAGAGAAGGACGGTGGCTAAACTGTCATCTCTCTCTCTCTCGGGCTGCACGGTGGCGCAGTGGTTTAGCACTGTGGCAGCACAGTTTTACCCTTGGCCGGGGGATCGCGGGGATCATGAGATCGTGGGTTCGATTCCAGCCCCCGACCAACAGTGAGCTGTGTGGAGTTTGCATGTTCTCCCCGTGTTGCGCGGGTTTACTCCGGGATTTCTCCGGTTTCCTCCCGCATACCAAAAACATGTAGGTTTAGGGCGCTCGCGCACGCAGCAACCAGCAGCCGGTGGCTTGTCACCAGACTGCAAACCAAGTCTACCTACGGGTACAAATAAGTAACAAAAAAAAAAAAAAAAAAAAAAAAAAAAAAATCTCTGCTGGAGTCCGAGTTCCACTCTATGCAGGACATATTGAATGCACGGAGGAGCTCATTTAGCAGCAGACTACATCATCCTAGGTGCACAACCGAGAGGTTTCGCAGGTCCTTCCTCCCAACAGCTGTCAGACTGTACAACCTAAGCAGGGCTGCTCTTAGAGATAGCCTAAAGACGTGACAACCTAATAGGTTTGAATGCAAAAGATTTATACAATGGTCCCCTCCGGCATACAATTAGGAAAATACCAGTCGCTATGGAGGGTGAGAATATGTATGGGTACATAATCATACCATATAGGATAACTAAGTAGACGGTTGTGCCGTTTCATCCCATCTAGCAACAATGCTCTGCACTGTGTGTGTGTTTATATATTTACATATTTATTCCATCTAGCTACAATGCGCCGCACTGGGTGTTTATATATCTACATATTATTCTATCTAGCTACAATGCTCCGCACTGTGTGTGTTGAAGCACGCTGGTCGGCATAGAAACAGTTCTGTACTATCTACATGTACTGTCAATCAGCCCTAGTGATTCCTTCATGTATTTTTTTTCTGCTAGTGAGAGAAAAAGAAAAAAAATTTCAGCAATTCTTCCTTTTAAAAAGTAGGGGCGCTAAAACTTTTGTTTGTTATTTTTATATAAACATGTTTGGTGCAGGACTAATATCAATCGTCAAAAATTTAGTGCAAATTGTTGCAAGTTTGCTCCATGTATAAATGTCCGTTACTGAAATGCAATGAGTGGGTTTCCATGGCAACTCTGCTTATCGCAGGAAGAAAGTGACTTCCACCAAAGGTAGTCTAATGCACTCTGTGGAACCACTGAAAAGGTCATGTCATCGTGACTACTGGTCTTTGTGCAAAATTAGAAACAATTTTGTGCAGTACCTCATGTCAGCAGTAGGTGTGGGTGTGACAGTTTTGTGAATATTGATATACAGACACATTCAGAGTGGGATCAGTATGATTTGTGCAAAGATTTTTCCAAATCAGGCGAGAATTGTCTGAGCTGTAACTGTCATGTTTTGTTTGGTGAGAAAGCCACTGAAGAACGGCAGTTGCCATGGAATCAGTTCTGTACTATGTGCATGTACTATCAATGAGCCCAAGTCATTCCTTCATGTAATTTTGTTAAGCTGGTGAGAGAAAATTAAAAAAAAAACAGTCGTCAGTAATTTTTCCTTTAATCATTAGGGGGCGCTATGAGTTTTGTTTATTATTTGTATATAGACTAGTTTGTGGAAGGGAGAATATTGATCGTATAAAATTTGTTGCAAATTGTACAAAGTTTGTCCATTTTACAAGGGTCTAATGTTGTTACCACTAGGCGGCGCTAAAACTTTTGTTATTTTATATAGGAGTGTTCAGGGTGGGACTCTTATCGATTGTCGAAAATTTGATGTAAATCAGAAAAAGTTTGTCCAAGATACAACTTTCTGAAATTTAATGGCGAGTAGTCAACCGTTGCAATGTTGCCATAGCAACACTTCCCTGTAAGTTATGTGTTGTCCACTGATATTGGACTACATATGACAGTGACCTCAACATGTGTTGAAAAATTTAGACCTCCAAGACCTTCCCACCCCTCTCCATATGCTCATTTATTGAATGGCGAGGAGGGTGTGTCCATGTTAACACGTTTGATGTTATACTATTGTTGATATTGAGTTATTATCAAGGCTGTGTTCTGATGAAACTCAGAAAATTTCACATCATTCTGCCCAGCCGCTTGTGAGTAATAAATGAAACAGTTTACAGCAATTCTTTCATTAACCACTATGTGGCGCTACATCGGTTGTCAGGTATTTTGAGGTCATTGCGTTCGGGGTGGGACTATTTTCCTTCATGGAAAGTTATGTGGACATGGGACCAGTTTTGGCCGAGTTACAGGTGGTTGAATTTGTAAGGGGAGGAGTCAAACTTCGCCATGGCGCCCAGGCAACACTTCCTTGTCAGTTATGTGTTGTCCACCCATATTGTACTATATGTGACAGTAACCTAAACCTATGTTCCAAATTTCATGACTCCAGGACGTTCCCACCCCTCCCCAGAAGGTCACGCATTGAATGGCGAGAAGGGCGTGTCCATGTTAACACGTTTGATGTCATACTAATGTTGATGTTCAGTTATGATCAGGGCTGTGTTCTGATGAATCTCAGAAAATTTCACATCATTCTGCCCAGCCACTTGTGAGTAATAAATAAAACAGTTTTCAGCAATTCTTTCGTTAACCACTATGTGGCGCTATATCGGTTGTCAGGTGTTTTAAGGTCATTGCGTCCGGGGTGGCACTATTTTCCTTCATGTAAAGTTTTGTGGACATCGGACAAGTTTTGGGCGAGTTACAGGTGGTTGAATTTGTAAGGGGAGGAGTCAAACTTCGCCATGGCGCCCTTGCCACGCCTTTTGAGATTTTGACTCAATTTATATAACTTTTAATGGGCAATGCCTGTAGATGCCCCCATGTAAAAATGAGCTCAATTGGATCTGGTCCCTAGGACAAGTGCGTTAAAATGCGAGGTGTGACTTTTTTCCGAATTGGAGGTGGGGCAACTTTGAGGCAAGATGGCGGCCTTCCTGTTGGCGGTGGGTATGGGCCACAATGATGTTTTTTGCATGTCTTGAGGTGATTCACACCTCACCCAAATTTGATGTGTCTACGGCAAAGTTTATGGTCTCCAGTCTCCATAGACCTTGTACGTTTGACCCCACCCACAAAAATGAGGGGAGGGGGGGCACATATCTTTTCCAGTTTATCGAATTTTTTGCCCGGTCAGAGGGTTTTGCCAAAAAAAATCGCGTTTTGGTTAATGTTCAGAGGGTGAAAAATGCGATCATTTAGGCAGAATAATAGAGAAAAAAAATAACAAAAAATAATAAATAAACGCGAGCGGATACAATAGGGCTGTCGCCGACTGACGTTGTCAGTGGCTCAGGCCCTAATTAAACCTGCAGGCAGGTGTAAACGGGTCTTCGCCCCCCGCGCGACCGCGGAACCCGCTGCCCGTCCTCCCTCGCTTTGAACACTACCTGCTGGCCATTTACTCCAATCGACTTCTTCCACGCACCATTAGGTGGAGGTGCCGTAGTCATTGTGCCCAAAAACAATGTCTCCAAACTTTCACTCATGTCCCTCTGCTGAAGTTCCTCCACTCTCATTTTTGTTTTACACAAAGCAGCAAAATGCCCCTTTTTCTGACATTTCTTGCAGTCTGCATTGCGAGCAGGACATTCTTTAAATGAATTTCCATGTGCTTTCCAAGCACCGCAACAACATCCTGCAGGCCTGTGCAGACAAGGATTTTTACCTGAAACTCTCTGATGGGAGACTGGAACTCAAGCACAGTCCCAAGTACTACAAGCAGGTACAAACGCAAATCTTTGTGACAGGCTCACCTTTCTGTGACTTTGTTGTGTGGACCACAAAAAGTTGTGTTGTACGCGTCACACCAGATTCTGACCTGTGGGAGCAAACACTTTTACCAGTGGCGCAGAACTTTTTTTATAAAGTTGTCCTACCTGAGCTTGTTGCCCGTTACTTCACTGACTCTGACCCCACAACACAAAAGAGGAAAGCTGCAGCTGATAAACCCACCCAGAAGCCCAAAAGACGATGTCTAACTGCATTACAGCCAGGTCCCACACACAATCCCAGAAGACAGGCACAGAACACAGCAGCAGTGTGGTGGACTTGCAGGCAGCCAGAAGAGCTGGATGACATGGTTGCCTGTGATAACCAAAACTGTGAAATTCAGTGTTTCCATTTAGGATGTGGGGGACTCTGAAGCATCAACTCCACAGCAGCCGTGGTTTTGTGACGTGCGCATTAGAGTAGTGCTGTAGCATGAGACAGTTATGCGCTATAACATGGTAGAACAATGATACATATTGATCATGCATGTCAGTTTATATTCTTGTATTGTGTCATGGTTATGGTTACAGTTTTGCATCTTTGAAATAAAGAGCTGCATTTTGTAAGCCATTGTGTACTTTATTCCAAAAATTGTTACAAAGCAAGCAAGTGTATTTATATAGCACATTTTGTCTGCTTATGTCAAAAAGGTGTGCAATATGTTCAAGAGGCATATTAATCTGCAAAAGTATCTTAGTTAAAAGGAGAATTTTAAATTGGGAAATTTTAGGGACTGTTCAGGGTGGGACTATTATCCACTGTCAAATATTTAGTGAAAATCAGAAAAAAGTTTGTCCAAGATACAACTTTCCGAAATTTCATGGCGTGTAGTCAACCGTCACCATGTTGCCAGGGCAACACTTCCCTGTAAGTTATGTGTTGTCCACCAATATTGGACTACATATGACAGTGACCTCAACATATGTTGAAAAATTGAGACCGCCAAGACCTTCTCACCCCTCCCCATAAGCTCACGGATTGAATGGACATGTGGCCATGGTAACACTTACATTTCAGGTACATGTTGCAGAAACCACAGAACTACTGAAGAGAGTCATGTTGACTTACGTTCCACATTTGGTGACTCTTGGACATTCCCAACCCTCCAAAGTATAAAACATATTGATTGCAAGGAATGGGTTTTCATGGCAACTGTGCTTATCGCAGGACAAAAGTGACTTCCACCGAAGATAGTCCAATGCACTCTGAGGAACCCCTGAAAACGTCATGTCATCATGACTACTGGTCTTTGTGCAAAATTAGAAACAATTTTGTGCAGTACGTCATGTCAGCAGTAGGTGTGGGTGTGACAGTTTTGTGAATATTGATATACAGACATGTTCAGAGTGGGATCAGTATGATTTGTGCAAATATTTTTCCAAATCAGGCGAGAATTGTCTGAGCTGTAACTGTCATGTTTTGTTTGGCGAGAAAGCTACTGAAGCACGCCAGTCGCCCTGGAAACAGTTCTCTACTATGTACATGTACTATCAATGAGCCCAAGTCATTCCTTCATGTAATTTTGTTAAGCTGGTGAGAGAAATATTTAAAAAAACAGTTGTCAGTAATTCTTCCTTTAATCATTAGGGGGCGCTATGCGTTTTGTTTATTATTTGTATATAGACGAGTTTGGGAAAGGGAGAATATTGATCGTATAAAATTTGTTGCAAATCGTACAAAGTTTGGCCATTTTACAAGGGTTTAATGTTGTTACCACTAGGAGGCGCTAAACTTTTGTTATTTTATATAGGAGTGTTCAGGGTGGGAATATTATCCATTGTCGAAAATTTGATGAAAATCAAAGTTTTTCCAAGATACAACGTTCCAAAATTTCTTGGTGAGTAGTCAACCGTCGTCATGTTGCCATGGCAACACATCCCTGTTAGTTATGTGTTGTCCACCCATATTGTACTACACATGACAGTGACCTCAACATATGTTGAAAAATTTAGGCCTCCAAGACCTTCCCACCCCTCCCCATAAGCTCATGGATTGAATGGCGAGGAGGGCGTGTCCATGGTAATACGTATGATGTCATACTAATGTTGATGTTCAATTATGATCATCGCTGTGTTTTGATGAATCTCAGAAAATTTCACGTCATTCTGGCCAGCCGCGCATGATTAATAAATAAAACAGTTTTCAGCAATTCTTTCGTTAACCACTATGTGGCACTGTATCTTTTGTCAGGTATTTTGATGTCATTGCGTCCGGGGTGGCACTATTTTCCTTCATGTAAAGTTTTGTGGACATCGGACAAGTTTTTCCCGTCAGTAATTCTTACCACTTACCAATTGTTACCACTAGGAGGTGCTAAAACTTTTTATATTTTATATAGGAGTATTCAGGGTGGGACAATTATCCATTGTATAAAATTTGATGAAAATCAGACAAAGTCTGTCCAAGATACAACTTTCCGAAATTTCTTGGCGAGTAGTCAACCGTCGCCATGTTGCCATGGCAACACTTCCCTGTAAGTTATGTGTTGTCCACCCATATTGTACTACACATGACAGTGACCTCAACATATGTTGAAAAATTTAGACCTCCAAGACCTTTCCACCCCTCCCCATAAGCTCATGGATTGAATGGGGATGAGGGCGTGTCCATGGTAATACGTATGATGTCATACTAACGTTGATGTTCACTTATGATCATCGCTGTGTTCTGATGAATCTCAGAAAATTTCACGTCATTCTGGCCAGCCGCTTGTGAGTAATAACTAAAACAGTTTTCAGCAATTCTTTCATTAACCACTATATGGCGCTATATCTTTTGTCAGGTGTTTTGATGTCATTGCGTCTGGGGTGGCACTATTTTCCTTCATGTAAAGTTTTGTGGACATCAGACAAGTTTTGGCCGAGTTACAGGTGGTTGAATTTGTAAGGGGAGGAGTCAAACTTCGCCATGGCGCCCTGGCCACGCCTTTTGAGATTTTGACTTAATTTATATAACTTTTAATGGCCAATGCCTGTAGATGCCCCCATGTAAAAATGAGCTCAATTGGATCAGGTCCCTAGGACAAGTGCGTTAAAATGCGAGGTGTGACTTTTTTCCGAATTGGAGGTGGTGCGACTTTGAGGCAAGATGGCGGCCTTCCTGTTGGCGGTGGGTATGGGCCACAATGATGTTTTTGCATGTCTTGATGTGATTCACACCTCACCCAAATTTTATGTCTCTACGGCAAAGTTTATGGTCTCCAGTCTCCATAGACCTTGTACGTTTTGCCCCACCCACAAAAATGAGGGGTTGGGGGGCACATATCTTTTCCAGTTTATCGAATTTTTTGCCCGGTCAGAGGGGTTTGCCACAAAAAATCGCGTTTTGGTTAACGTTCAGAGGGTGAAAAATGCGATCATTTAGGCAGAATAATGGAGAAAAAAATAAAGAATAAATAAACGCAAGCGGATACAATAGGGCTTTCGCCGACTGACGTTGTCAGTGGCTCAGGCCCTAATTAAACCTGCAGGCAGGTGTAAACGGACCTTCGCCCCCCGCAGGACCGCGGAACCCGCCGCCCGTCCTCCCTCGCTTTGAACAGTACCTGCTGGCCATTTACTCCAATCGACTTCTTCCACGCACCATTAGGTGGAGGTGCCGTAGTCATTGTGCCCAAAAACAATGTCTCCAAACTTTCAGTCATGTCCCTCTGCTGAAGTTCCTCCACTCTCATTTTTGTTTTACACAAAGCAGCAAAATGCCCCTTTTTCTGACATTTCTTGCACTCTGTATTGCGAGCAGGACATTCTTTAAATGAATTTCCATGTGCTTTTCCACACCTGCCACATCTGGCAGGCACAGAACACAGCAGAAGTGTGGTGGACTTGCAGGCAGCCAGAAGAGCTGGATGACATGGTTGCCTGTGAAAACCAAAACTGTGAAATTCAGTGGTTCCATTTAGGATGTGGGGGACTCTGAAGCACCAACCCCACAGCAGCCGTGGTTTTGTGACGTGCGCATTAGAGTAGTGCTGTAGCATGAGACAGTTATGCGCTATAACATGGTAGAACAATGATACATATTGATCATGCATGTCAGTTTATATTCTTGTATTGTGTCATGGTTATGGTTACAGTTTTGCATCTTTGAAATAAAGAGCTGCAGTTTGTAAGCCATTCTTTACTTTATTCCAAAAATTGTTACAAAGCAAGCAAGTGTATTTATATAGCACATTTTGTCTGCTTATGTCAAAAAGGTGTGCAATATGTTCAAGAGGCAAATTAATCCGCAAATGTATCTTAGTTAAAAGGAGAATTTGAAATTGGGAAATTTTAGGGGCTGTTCAGGGTGGGACTATTATCCACTGTCAAATATTTAGTGAAAATCAAAAAAAGTTTGTCCAAGATACAACTTTCCGAAATTTCATGGCGTGTAGTCAACCGTCACCATGTTGCCAGGGCAACACTTCCCTGTAAGTTATGTGTTGTCCACCAATATTGGAGTACATATGACAGTGACCTCAACATATGTTGAAAAATTGAGACCTCCAAGACCTTCCCACCCCTCCCCATAAGCTTACGGATTGAATGGTGAGGAGGGCGTGTCTATGTTAACAAGTTTGATGTTATACTATTGTTGATGTTCAGTTATTATCATGGCTGTGTTCTGATGAATCTCAGAAAATTTCACGTCATTCTGCCCAGCTGCGCGTGAGTAATAAATCAAACAGTTTTCAGCAATTCTTTCGTTAACCACTATGTGGCGCTATATCTTTTGTCAGGTATTTTGAGGTCATTGCGTCTGCGGTGGCACTATTTTCCTTCATGGAAAGTTTTGTGGACATGGGACCATTTTTGGCCGAGTTACAGGTGGTTGAATTTGTAAGGGGAGGAGTCAAATTTCGCCATGGCGCCCTGGCCACGCCTTTTAATGGGCAATGCCTGTAGATGCCCCCATGTAAAAATGAGCTCAATTGGATCTGGTCCCTAGGACAAGTGCGTTAAAATGCGAGGTGTGACTTTTTTCCAAATTGGAGGTGGGGCGACTTTGAGGCAAGATGGCGGCCTTCTTGTTGGCGGTGGGTATTGGCCACAATGATGTTTTTTGCATGTCTTGAGGTGATTGACACCTCACCCAAATTTGATGTGTCTACGGCAAAGTTTATGGTCTCCTGTCTCCATAGACCTTGTACGTTTGACCCCACCCACAAAAATGAGGGGTGGGGGGGCACATATGTTTTCCAGTTTATCAAATTTTTTGCTGGGTCTGAGGGGTCTGCCAAAAAAAATCGCGTTTTGGTTAATGTTCAGAGGGTGAAAAATGCGATCTTTTAGGCAGAATAATAATAATTAAACCTACAAGCAGGTGTAAACGGACCTTAGCCCCCCACGCGCCCGCGGAACCCAGCGCCCATAGTCCCTCGCTGGCTGGGAAAATGTGCCGTCATCACTGCAACAGCTGCATGCATAATAAAGTAAACCATTTGGCTCAGATCTTCCTGTGAGCAGTAAGTGGCATTATCTCTTTTGTCATGGCATGTCCATGGTAACATGTTTGATGTCATACTAACATTGATGTTCAGTTATGGTCATGGCTGTGTTCTGTTAAAACTCAGAAAATTTCACGTCATTCTGGCCAGCTGAGTGTGAGTAATAAATAAAACATTTTTCAGCAATTCTTTCGTTATCCACTATGTGGCGCTATATGTTTTGTCAGGTATTTTGATGTCATTGCGTCCGGGGTGGCAATTTTTTCCTTCATGGTAAGTTTTATGGCGATCGGACAAGTTTTGCCCGTCAGTAATTTTTCCTTTAATCATTAGGGGGCGCTATGAGTGTTGTCTATTATTTGTATATAGACGAGTTTGGGGAAGGGAGAATATTGATCGTATTAAATTTGTTGCAAATCATGCAAAGTATGTCCAATTTAAAAGGGTCTAATGTTGTTACCACTAGGCGGTGCTAAAACTTTTGTTATTTTATATAGGAATGGTCAGGGTGGGATTATTATCCATTTTTGAAAATTTGGTGGAAATCAGAAAAAGTTTGTCCAAATACAACTTTCCGAAATTTCATGGCGTGTAGTCAACCGTCGTTGTGTTCTGATGAATCTCTGAAAATTTCACGTCATTCTGGCCAGCCGTGCGTGAGTAATAAATAAAACAGTTTTCAGCAATTCTTTCATTAGCCACTATGTGGCGCTATATCTTTTGTCCGGTATTTTGATGTCATTGTATCCGGGGTGGCACTATTTTCCTTGATGGAAAGTTTTGTGGACATCGGACAAGTTTTGCGGGAGTTACAGCTGGTTGAATTTGTAAGGGGAGGAGTCAAATTTCGCCATGGCGCCCTCGCCACGCCTTTTAAGATTTTGACTTAATTTATATAACTTTTAATGGCCAATGCCTATAGATGCCGCCATGCAAAAATGAGCTCAATTGGAGCAGGTCCCTAGGACAAGTGCGTTCAAATGCGAGGTGTGACTTTTTTCCGAATTGGAGGTGGGGCGACTTTGAGGCCAGATGGCGGCCTTCCTGTTGGCGGTGGGTATGGGCCACAATGATGTTTTTTGCATGTCTTGGGGTGATTCACACCTCACCCAAATTTGATGTAACTACGGCAAAGTTTATTGTCTTCTGTCTCCATAGACCTTGTACTTTTGACCCCACCCACAAAAATGAGGGGTGGGGGGGCACATATTTTTTCCAGTTTACCGAATTTTTTGCCCGGTCAGAGGGGTTTGCCAAAAAAAATCGTGTTTTGGTTAACGTTCAGAGGGTGAAAAATGCGATCATTTAGGCAGAATAATAACGAAAAGAAAAAAAATTAAACCTGCAAGCAGGTGTGAACGGGCCTTCGCCCCCCCGCGCGACCGCGGAACCCGCCGCCCGTCCTCCCTCGCTTTGAACAGTACCTGCTGGCCATTTACTCCAATCGACTTCTTCCACGCAGCATTAGGTGGAGGTGCCGTAGTCATTGTGCCCAAAAACAATGTCTCCAAACTTTCAGTCATGTCCGTCTGCTGAAGTTGCTCCACTCTCATTTCAGGACAACACCTCACATCACCAGTAAATATACAGGGAACAGACATTGAGATGGTGACATCCTATAAGTACCTGGGTGTTCATCTGAACAATAAACTAGACTGGTCACACTATACTGACGCACTCTACAAGAAGGGACAGCGCAGGCTGTTCCTACTGAGGAGACTCATGTCTTTTGGTGTACAAGGGGCGCTGCTGAAGACATTGTATGACACGGTGGTCTGCTGGGGCAGTGGCATTATGGCAGCCGATAGGAAGAGACTGAACAAACAGATGAAGAAATCTAGCTCTGTCCTGGGGTAGCGCGTTGTGCCAGTGGAGGAGATAGGAGAGAGAAGGACGGTGGCTAAACTGTCATCTCTGCTGGAGTCCGAGTTCCACCCTATGCAGGACATACTGAACGCACGGTGGAGTTCATTTAGCAGCAGACTACATCATCCTAGGTGCACAACCGAGAGGTTTCGCAGGTCCTTCCTCCCAACGACTGTCAGACTGTACATCCTAAGTAGGGCTGCTCTTAGAGATAGCCTAAAGACGTGACAACCTAATAGTTTTGAATGCAAAAGACATACAATGGTCCCCTCCAGCATACAATTAGGAAAATACCGGTCGCAGCAGGTACAAATGCAAATCTTTATGACAGGCTCACCTTTCTGTGATTTTGGTGTGTGGACCACAAAAAGTTGTGTTGTTGTACGCGTCACACCAGATTCTGACCTGTGGGAGCAAACACTTTTACCAGTTACGCAGAACTTTTTTTCTAAAGCTGTCCTACCTGAGCTTGTTGCCCGTCACTTTACTGACTCTGACCCCACAACACAAGAGGAAAGCTGCAGCAGATAAACCCACCCAGAAGGCCAAAAGACGACGTCTAACTGCATTACAGCCAGGTCCCACACACAATCCCAGAAGACAGGCACAGAACACAGCAGAAGTGTGGTGGACTTGCAGGCAGCCAGAAGAGCTGGATGACATGGTTGCCTGTGATAACCAAAACTGAAAGTCAGTGTTTCCATTTAGGATGTGGGGGACTCTGAAGCACCAAGCCCACAGCAGCCGTGGTTTTGTGACATGCGCATTAGAGTAGTGCTGTATCATGAGACAGTTATGCGCTATAACATGGTAGAACAATGATACATGTCGATCTTGCATGTCAATTTATATACTTGTATTGTGTCATGGTTATGGTTACACTTTTCCATCTTTGAAATAAAGTGCTGGAGTTTGTAAGCCATTGTGTACTTTATTCCAAATGTTGTTACAAAGCAAGCAAGTGTATTTATATAGCACATGTTGTCTGCTTATGTCCAAAAGGTGTGCAATATGTTCAAGAGGCAAATTAATCTGCAAATGTATGTTAGTTAAAAGGAGAATTTGAAATTGGGATTTTTTTTCTGTCTTTGTTAGGCTGGGTAAAAATTGCATCAGCAGAGCCATTAAACTGAAAGATGGAAGCCCAGTGTAGTATTTCACCTTTGAGTGATTATCTTTGAGGAAATTGTCATCCAGAGTATTTCTGGAGAGCTCTCCCTTTAACTTTCTGTTCTCCTCTTGGAAGAGTAAAAATTCTTTAAGTCTACAGTGACACTTGCTGTAGTTCTGTCGCTCTTGTGCATTGTCCTCTGGAGCATCATCAGCCTGACAGATCTGTGCTGCTTCATCAGATGTCGTCTCCTCCATCTCAGCCAGAGGTGTGGTGTCATCTGTTGCTGATCAGGACAATAAACAACTGTAGTTAATATATTTTGTAATCAAAAGGAATCCCAAGACACATTTTAGAAAGAAAAACATAGGTGAAATAAAAAAAGACGACCTGAAGGAGCTACATTATCCATCTCAGTCACGTGGCCACTGATCTTGGAGGTCTGTGCTGGGAGGATCACTTGCATGCCCTGCTGATTCTTTTTGTCATAATGTTGTCCATCTGCATAAGCGGTTAAACCTGTCAGGAGTGGCAGCTGGAAGCTCTGCATGCCTAAGGTTTAGCGAAGGTGCCCAGTCAGGATCACAGTCTAGCATTTCATAAGCTGGTCTGCTGTTAAAGCAAAGGAAAAATTAAGAAAATACTTTGGAGTAAAACAAATTAAACCTGCTCACACAGGTGTGTGAGTTGGAACTTTTTCTAGCTACTCTGATATCGGATTGTCTTTAGCTTAGCTCTGTTTAGCTTAGCACTACTGATGTAGGGTAAAAGGTATGACCAAGCAAGTCTTAACCACAACACAAGCAAGTTTTAACAACAGACGTACACCATAAATTATAACGTACCTTTATAAAAATGCTTTGAGCACACCACCATCGATACAGGTGCGTGTTTGAAAGTTACGTTGGGTCTTCTGACTGCTGCAATCCAGGCCAGGCATTGCCTCTTCGTTACATCCGAAACGTGAACTGTGCTGTTCTTCTTCCAGGCTGGAAAAATTAAGAAAATACTTTGGAGTAAAACAAATTAAACCCGCTCACACAGGTGTGTGAGTGGGAACTTTTTCTAGCTACTCTGATATCAGAGTCTCTTTAGCTTAGCTCTGTTTAGCTTAGCACTACTGATGTAGGGTAAAAGCTATGACCAAGCAAGTCTTAACCACAACACAAGCAAGTTTTAACAACAGACGTACACCATAAATCATAACGTACCTTTATAAAAATGCTTTGAGCACACCACCATCGATACAGGTGCGTGTTTGAAAGTTACGTTGGGTCTTCTGACTGCTGCAATCCAGGCCAGGCGTCGCCTCTTCGTTACATCCGAAACGTGAGCTGTGCTTTTCTTCTTCCAGGCTGGAAAACGAAAAAAGCCTATTCCGTGGTTTATCTTTTCTCCACGGCAGTTGTGAGAACGACTATTACAGTTTACAACACAGCAAGACTCCCCCATGTCTGCTTTGTGACGATGTCTCCAGCTTTTACGTGATCTCAGCGAACGGTTCCGAGCATACCCAGAATGCACTTGGTGAATTCTATGGACACTACGTCATAATGGCCGAATCAATACTGTTTAAAACCTTTTTTTAAGTGTTGCAAATTGCGGTTTACGGAGTCTAAAATCTTGCAAATTGTGGTTTGACGATTATACAGAAGATGTTACGCCATGATCCAAAAGTGGCCTGTAGTCTGTTGATGTCACATGCGGACTTCACTTCCCAGTATGCATTGTGTGTTTGTCACATGGGCATGCTTGTGAACATAATGTTTAAAACATTTTTTTAATAAATTAAAAGTTGTTAAGAGTGGTAAATTTGTTAGCAGCAAACTAATGTGCAGAAGTCACAATTTAATAACAGGTGAGAATTTATGTGAAAAAATGGCAAAGAAGCACAAGTAGCATATGCTTTTAAGTGTGGACAGATTTCCAAACATTTCACAACCTAAACTATTGTCTGTCACGTGGGCAGACTGTCAGTGGCTCAGGGACTGTTCAGGGTGGGACTATTATCCACTGTCAAATATTTAGTGAAAATCAGACAAAGATTGTCCAAGATACAACTTTCCGAAATGTCATGGCGTGTAGTCAAGCGTCGCCATGTTGTCATGGCAACACTTCCCTGTAAGTTATGTGTTGTCCACCTATATTGGACATACATATGACAGTGACCTCAACATATGTTGAAAAACTGAGACCTCCAAGACCTTCCCACCCCTCCCCATAAGCTCACGGATTGAATGGCGAGGAGGGCGTGTCTATGTTAACACGTTTGATGTTATACTATTGTTGATGTTCAGTTATTATCATGGCTGTGTTCTGATGAATCTCTGAAAATTTCACATCATTCTGGCCAGCCGTGCGTGAGTAATAAATAAAACAGTTTTCAGCAATTTTTTCGTTATCCACTATGTGGCGCTATATCTTTTGTCCGGTATTTTGATGTCATTGTGTCCGGTGTGGCATTATTTTCCTTCATGGAAATTTTTGTGGACATCGGACAAGACTTGCCCGAGTTACAGGTGTTTGAAGTTGTAAGGGGAGGAGTCAAACTTCGCCATGGCGCCATGGCAAACCTTCCTTATCAGTTATGTGTTGTCCACCCATATTGAAGTATATGTGACAGTAACGTAAACCTATGTTTCAAATTTCATGACTCCAGGACATTCCCACCCCTCCCCATAAGCTCACAGATTGACTGGTGAGGAGGGCGTGTCCATGGTAACACGTTTGATGTCATACTAATATTGATATTCAGTTATGATCATGGCTGTGTTCTGATGAATCTCTGAAAATTTCACATCATTCTGGCCAGCCGTGCGTGAGTAATAAATAAAACAGTTTTCAGCAATTTTTTCGTTATCCACTATGTGGCGCTATATCTTTTGTCCGGTATTTTGATGTCATTGTGTCCGGTGTGGCACTATTTTCCTTCATGGAAATTTTTGTGGACATCGGACAAGACTTGCCCGAGTTACAGGTGTTTGAAGTTGTAAGGGGAGGAGTCAAACTTCGCCATGGCGCCATGGCAAACCTTCCTTATCAGTTATGTGTTGTCCACCCATATTGTAGTATATGTGACAGTAACCTAAACCTATGTTTCAAATTTCATGACTCCAGGACATTCCCACCCCTCCCCATAAGCTCACAGATTGACTGGCGAGGAGGGCGTGTTCATGGTAACACGTTTGATGTCATACTAATATTGATATTCAGTTATGATCATGGCTGTGTTCTGATGAATCTCTGAAAATTTCACATCATTCTGGCCAGCCGTGCGTGAGTAATAAATAAAACAGTTTTCAGCAATTTTTTCGTTATCCACTATGTGGCGCTATATCTTTTGTCCGGTATTTTGATGTCATTGTGTCCGGTGTGGCACTATTTTCCTTCATGGAAATTTTTGTGGACATCGGACAAGACTTGCCCGAGTTACAGGTGTTTGAAGTTGTAAGGGGAGGAGTCAAACTTCGCCATGGCGCCATGGCAAACCTTCCTTATCAGTTATGTGTTGTCCACCCATATTGAAGTATATGTGACAGTAACGTAAACCTATGTTTCATATTTCATGACTCCAGGACATTCCCACCCCTCCCCATAAGCTCACAGATTGACTGGCGAGGAGGGCGTGTCCATGGTAACACGTTTGATGTCATACTAATATTGATATTCAGTTATGATCATGGCTGTGTTCTGATCAATCTCTGAAAATTTCATGTCATTCTGGCCAGCTGCGTGTGAGTAATAAATAAAACAGTTTTTTGCAATTCTTTCATTAACCACTATGTGGCGCTATATTGGTTGTCAGGTGTTTTGAGGTCATTGCGTCCGGGGTGGCACTATTTTCCTTCATGTAAAGTTTTGTGGACATCAGACAAGTTTTGGCCGAGTTACAGGTGGTTGAATTTGTAAGGGGAGGAGTCAAACTTCGCCATGGCGCCCTGGCCACGCCTTTTGAGATTTTGACTTAATTTATATAACTTTTAATGGCCAATGCCTGTAGATGCCCCCATGTAAAAATGAGCTCAATTGGATCAGGTCCCTAGGACAAGTGCGTTAAAATGCGAGGTGTGACTTTTTTCCGAATTGGAGGTGAGGCGACTTTGAGGCAAGATGGCGGCCTTCCTGTTGGCAGTGGGTATGGGCCACAATGATGTTTTTTGCATGTCTTGAGGTGATTCACACCTCACCCAAATTTGATGTGTCTACGGCAAAGTTTATGGTCTCCAGTCTCCATAGACCTTGAAAATTTGTGTACGTTTTGCCCCACCCACAAAAATGAGGGGTGGGGGGGAACATATCTTTTCCAGTTTATCGAATTTTTTGCCCGGTCAGAGGGGTTTGCCAAAAAAAATCGCGTTTTGGTTAACGTTCAGAGGGTGAAAAATGCAATCATTTAGGCAGAATAATAGTAATAATAATAATAAATAAACGCGAGCGGATACAATAGGGCTTTCGCCGACTGACGTTGTCAGTGGCTCAGGCCCTAATTAAACCTGCAAGCAGGTGTGAACGGGCCTTCGCCCCCCGCGCGACCGCGGAACCCAGCGCCCATAGTCCCTCGCTGGCTGGGAAAATGTGCCGTCATCACTGCAACGGCTGCATGCATAATAAAGTAAACCATTTGGCTCAGATCTTCCTGTGAGCAGTTAGTGGCATTATCCCTTTTGTCATGGCATGTCCATGGTAACATGTTTGATGTCATACTAACATTGATGTTCAGTTATGATCATGGCTGTGTTCTGATGAAACTCAGAAAATTTCACGCCATTCTGGCCAGCTGAGCGTGAGTAATAAATAAAACAGTTTTAAGCAATTCTTTCGTTATCCACCTTGTGGCGCTATATCTTTTGTCAGGTATTTTGATGTCATTGCGTCCGGGGTGGCACTTTTTTCCTTCATGGAAATTTTTATGGCCATCGGACAAGTTTTGCCCGTCAGTAATTTTTCCTTTAATCATTAGGGGGCGCTATGAGTGTTGTTTATTATTTGTATATAGACGAGTTGGTGGAAGGGAGAATATTGATCGTATAAAATTTGTTGCAAATCATGCAAAGTATGTTCAATTTACAAGGGTCTAATGTTGTTACCGCTAGGCGGTGCTAAAAGTTTTGTTATTTTATATAGGAATGGTCAGGGTGGGATTATTATCCATTTTTGAAAATTTGGTAGAAATCAGAAAATTTTGTCCAAGATACAACTTTCCGAAATTTTATGGCGTGTAGTCAACCGTCGCCATGTTGCCATGGCAACACTTCCCTGTAAGTTATGTGTTGTCTACCCATATTGGACTGCATAAGACAGTGACCTCAACATATGTTGAAAAATTTAGACCTCCAAGACCTTCCCACCCCACCCCATAAGGTCATGGGTTGAATGGCGAGAAGGGCGTGTCCATGGTAACATGTATGATGTCATACTAACGTTGATGTTCAGTTATGATCATGTCTGTGTTCTGATGAATCTCTGAAAATTTCACGTCATTCTGGCCAGCCGTGCGTGAGTAATAAATTAAACAGTTTTCAGCAATTCTTTCGTTAGCCACTATGTGGCACTATATCTTTTGTCCGGTATTTTGATGTCATTGTATCCGGGGTGGCACTATTTTCCTTGATGGGAAGTTTTGTGGACATCAGAAAAAGGTTGTCCAAGATACAACTGTCCGAAATTTCATGACGTGTAGTCAACCGTCGCCATATCGCCATGGCAACACTTCCCTGTAAGTTATGTGTTGTCGACCCATATTGGACTGCATATGACAGTGACCTCAACATATGTTGAAAAATTTAGACCTCCAGGACCTTCCCACCCCGCCCCATAAGCTCTTGGGTTGAATGGCGAGAAGGGCGTGTCCATCGTAACATGTATGACGTCATACTAACGTTGATGTTCAGTTATGATCATGTCTGTGTTCTGATGAATCTCTGAAAATTTCATGTCATTCTGGCCAGCCGTGCGTGAGTAATAAATAAAACAGTTTTCAGCAATTCTTTTGTTAGCCACTATGTGGCGCTATATCTATTGTCCGGTATTTTGATGTCATTGTATCCGGGGTGGCACTATTTTCCTTGATGGGAAGTTTTGTGGACATCAGAAAAAGGTTGTCCAAGATACAACTTTCCGAAATTTCATGGCGTGTAGTCAACCGTCGCCATATTGCCATGGCAACACTTCCCTGTAAGTTATGTGTTGTCCACCCATATTGGACTGCATATGACAGTGACTTCAACATATGTTGAAAAATTTAGACCTCCAGGACCTTCCCACCCCGCCCCATAAGCTCATGGGTTGAATGGCGAGAAGGGCGTGTCCATCGTAACATGTATGACGTCATACTAACGTTGATGTTCAGTTATGATCATGTCTGTGTTCTGATGAATCTCTGAAAATTTCACGTCATTCTGGCCAGCCGTGCGTGAGTAATAAATAAAACAGTTTTCAGCAATTCCTTCATTAGCCACTATGTGGCACTATATCTTTTGTCCGGTATTTTGATGTCATTGTATCCGGGGTGGCACTATTTTCCTTGATGGAAAGTTTTGTGGACATCAGAAAAAGTTTGTCCAAGATACAACTTTCCGTAATTTCATTGCGTGTAGTCAACCGTTGCCATGTTGCCATGGCAACACTTCCCTGTAAGTTATGTGTTGTCCACCCATATTGGACTGCATATGACAGTGACCTCAACATATGTTGAAAAATTTAGTCCTCCAAGACCTTCCCACCCCGCCCCATAAGCTCATGGGTTGAATGGCGAGAAGGGCGTGTCCATGGTAACATGTATGACGTCATACTAACATTGATGTTCAGTTATGATCATGTCTGTGTTCTGATGAATCTCTGAAAATTTCACGTCATTCTGGCCAGCCGTGCGTGAGTAATAAATAAAACAGTTTTCAGCAATTCTTTCATTAGCCACTATGTGGCGCTATATCTATTGTCCGGTATTTTGATGTCATTGTATCCGGGGTGGCACTATTTTCCTTGATGGGAAGTTTTGTGGACATCAGAAGAAGGTTGTCCAAGATACATCTGTCCGAAATTTCATGGTGTGTAGTCAACCGTCGCCATGTTGCCATGGCAACACTTCCCTGTAAGTTATGTGTTGTCCACCCATATTGGACTGCATATGACAGTGACCTCAACATATGTTGAAAAATTTAGACCTCCAGGACCTTCCCACCCCGCCCCATAAGCTCATGGGTTGAATGGCGAGAAGGGCGTGTCCATCGTAACATGTATGACGTCATGCTAACGTTGATGTTCAGTTATGATCATGTCTGTGTTCTGATGAATCTCTGAAAATTTCACGTCATTCTGGCCAGCCGAGCGTGAGTAATAAATAAAACAGTTTTCAGCAATTCTTTCATTAGCCACTATGTGGCGCTATATCTTTTGTCCGGTATTTTGATGTCATTGTATCCGGGGTGGCACTATTTTCCTTGATGGAAAGTTTTGTGGACATCGGACAAGTTTTGCGGGAGTTACAGCTGGTTGAATTTGTAAGGGGAGGAGTCAATCTTCTCCATGGCGCCCTGGCCACGCCTTTTGAGATTTTGACTTAATTTATATAACTTTTAATGGCCAATGCCTATAGATGCCGCCATGCAAAAATGAGCTCAATTGGAGCAGGTCCCTAGGACAAGTGCGTTCAAATGCGAGGTGTGACTTTTTTGCCGAATTGGAGGTGGGGCGACTTTGAGGCCAGATGGCGGCCTTCCTGTTGGCGGTGGGCATGGGCCACAACGATGTTTTTTGCATGTCTTGAGGTGATTCACACCTCACCCAAATTTGATTTGTCTATGGCAAAGTTTATGGTCTTCTGTCTCCATAGACCTTGTACGTTTGACCCCACCCACAAAAATGAGGGGTGGGGGGGCACATATTTTTTCCAGTTTATCGAATTTTTTGCCAGGTCAGAGGGGTTTGCCAAAAAAAATTGCGTTTTGGTTAACGTTCAGAGGGTGAAAAATGCGATCATTTAGGCAGAATAATAATAAAAAAAAAAAAAAATTAAACCTGCAGGCAGGTGTAAACGGACCTTCGCCCCCCGCGCGACCGCGGAACCCGCCGCCCGTCCTCATTCGCTTTGAACCCTACCTGCTGGCCATTTTCTCCAATCGACTTCTTCCACGCAACATTAGGTGGAGGTGCCGTAGTCATTGTGCCCAAAAACAATGTCTCCAAACTTTCACTCATGTCCCTCTGCTGAAGTTGCTCCACTCTCATTTCAGGAAAACACCTCACATCACCAGTAAATATACAGGGAACAGACATTGAGATGGTAACATCCTATAGGTACCTGGGTGTTCATCTGAACAATAAACTAGACTGGTCACACTATACTGACACACTCTACAAGAAGGGACAGCGCAGGCTGTTCCTACTGAGGAGACTCAGGTCTTTTGGTGTACAAGGGGCGCTGCTGAAGACATTGTATGACACGGTGGTCTGCTGGGGCAGTGGCATTATGGCAGCCGCTAGGAAGAGACTGAGCAAACAGATCAAGAAAGCTAGCTCTGTCCTGGGGTAGCGCGTTGTCCCAGTGGAGGAGATAGGAGAGAGAAGGACGGTGGCTAAACTGTCATCTCTGCTGGAGTCCGAGTTCCACCCTATGCAGGACATACTGAACGCACGGTGGAGTTCATTTAGCAGCAGACTACATCATCCTAGGTGCACAACCGAGAGCTTTCGCAGGTCCTTCCTCCCAACAGCTGTCAGACTGTACAACCTAAGTAGGGCTGCTGTTAGAGATAGGCTAAAGACGTGACAACCTAATAGTTTTGAATGCAAAAGACATACAATGGTCCCCTCCAGCATACAATTAGGAAAATACTGGTCGCTATGGAGGGTGAGAATATGTATGGGTACATAATCATACCATATAGGATAACTAAGTAGACGGTTGTGCTGTTTCATGCCATCTAGCAACAATGCTCTGCACTGTGTGTGTATATATATTTACATATTTATTCCATCTAGCTACAATGCTCCACACTGGGTGTTTATATATCTACATATTATTCCATCTAGCAACAATGCTCTGCACTTTGTGTGTATATATATTTACATATTTAGTAATACATATTTAGTTTAGAGTAATAAATAAAACAGTTTTCAGCAATTCTTTCGTTAGCCACTATGTGGCACTATATCTTTTGTCCGGTATTTTGATGTCATTGTATCCGGGGTGGCACTATTTTCCTTGATGGAAAGTTTTGTGGACATCAGAAAAAGTTTGTCCAAGATACAACTTTCCGAAATGTCATGGCGTGTAGTCAACCGTCGCCATGTTGCCATGGCAACACTTCCCTGTAAGTTATGTGTTGTCCACCCATATTGGACTACATATGACAGTGACCTCAATATATGTTGAAAAATTTAAACCTCCAAGACCTTCCCACCCTGCCCCATAAGCTCATGGGTTGAATGGCGAGAAGGGCGTGTCCATGGTAACATGTATGATGTCATACTAACGTTGATGTTCAGTTATGATCATGTCTGTGTTCTGATGAATCTCTGAAAATTTCACGTCATTCTGGCCAGCCGTGCGTGAGTAATAAATAAAACAGTTTTCAGCAATTCTTTCGTTAGCCACTATGTGGCGCTATATCTTTTGTCCGGTATTTTGATGTCATTGTATCCGGGGTGGCACTATTGTCCTTGACGGGAAGTTTTGTGGACATCAGAAAAAGGTTGTCCAAGATACAACTGTCCGAAATTTGATGGCGTGTAGTCAACCGTCGCCATGTTGCCATGGCAACACTTCCCTGTAAGTTATGTGTTGTCCACCCATATTGGACTGCATATGACAGTGACCTCAACATATGTTGAAAAATGTAGACCTCCAAGACCTTCCCACCCCGCCCCATGAGCTCATGGGTTGAATGGCGAGAAGGGCGTGTCCATCGTAACATGTATGATGTCATACTAACGTTGATGTTCAGTTATGATCATGTCTGTGTTCTGATAAATCTCTTAAAATTTCACGTCATTCTAGCCAGCCGTGCGTGAGTAATAAATAAAACAGTTTTCAGCAATTCTTTCATTAGCCATTATGTGGCGCTATATCTTTTGGCCGGTATTTTGATGTCATTGTATCTGGGGTGGCACTATTTTCCTTGATGGAAAGTTTTGTGGACATCGGACAAGTTTTGCGGGAGTTACAGCTGGTTGAATTTGTAAGGGGAGGAATCAAACTTCGCCATGGCGCCCTGGCCACGCCTTTTGAGATTTTGACTTAATTTATATAACTTTTAATGGCCAATGCCTATAGATGCCGCCATGCAAAAATGAGCTCAATTGGAGCAGGTCCCAAGGACAAGTGCATTCAAATGCGAGGTGTGACTTTTTTCCCGAATTGGAGGTGGGCCGACTTTGAGGCAAGATGGCGGCCTTCCTGTTGGCGGTGGGTATGGGCCACAATGATGTTTTTTGCATGTCTTGATGTGATTCACACCTCACCCACATTTGATGTGTCTACGGCAAAGTTTATGGTCTTCTCTCACCCTAGACCTTGTACGTTTGACCCCACTCACAAAAATGAGGGGTGGGGGGGCACATATCTTTTGCAGTTTATCGAATTTTTGGCCCGGTCAGAGGGGTTTGCCAAAAAAAATCGCGTTTTGGTTAATGTTCAGAGGGTGAAAAATGCGATCATTTAGGCAGAATAATAGAGAAAAAAAATAACAAAGAATTAAACCTGCAGGCAGGTGTAAACGGACCTTCGCCCCCCCGCGCGACCGCGGAACCCGCCGCCCGTCCTCCCTCGCTTTGAACAGTACCTGCTGGC
This sequence comes from Pholidichthys leucotaenia, assembly GCA_020510985.1. NCBI lineage: Eukaryota > Metazoa > Chordata > Actinopteri > Cichliformes > Pholidichthyidae > Pholidichthys > Pholidichthys leucotaenia. Next base: position 274,122,496 of record CM035840.1, on the reverse strand, counting down.
CATTTACTACAATCGACTTCTTCCACGCACATTAGGTGGAGGTGCCGTAGTCATTGTGCCCAAAAACAATGTCTCCAAACTTTCAGTCATGTCCCTCTGCTGAAGTTGCTCCACTCTCATTTCAGGACAACACCTCACATCACCAGTAAATATACTGGGAACAGACATTGAGATGGTGACATCCTATAAGTACCTGGGTGTTCATCTGAACAATGAACTAGACTGGTCACACTATACTGACGCACTCTACAAGAAGGGACAGCGCAGGCTGTTCCAACTGAGGAGACTCAGGTCTTTTGGTGTACAAGGGGCGCTGCTGAAGACATTGTATGACACGGTGGTCTGCTGCGGCAGTGGCATTACGTTGATGATGAGTTATGATCATGTCTGTGTTCTGATGAATCTCTGAAAATTTCACGTCATTCTGGCAAGCCGTGCGTGAGTAATAAATAAAACAGTTTTCAGCAATTCTTGCATTAGCCACTGTGTGGCGCTATATCTTTTGTCCGGTATTTTGATGTCATTGTGTCCGGGGTGGCACTATTTTCCTTGATGGAAAGTTTTGTGGTCATCGGACAATTTTTGCGGGAGTTACAGCTGGTTGAATTTGTAAGGGGAGGAGTCAAACTTCGCCATGGCGCCCTGGCCACGCCTTTTGAGATTTGAGAGAGATATTGAAATAGGGTGCGATTATTATCCATTTTTAAAAATTTGGTGGAAATCTGAAAAAGTTTGTCCAATATACAACTTTATGAAATTTCATGGCGTGTAGTCAACCGTCGCCATATTGCCATGGCAACACTTCCCTGTAAGTTATGTGTTGTCCACCCATATTGGACTGCATGTGACAGTGACCTCAACATATGTTGAAAAATTTAGACCCCCAAGACCTTCCCACCCCGCCCCATAAGCTCATGGGTTGAATGGCCAGAAGAGCGTGTCCATGGTAACATGTATGACGTCATAATAACGTTGATGTTCAGTTATGATCATGTCTGTGTTCTGATGAATCTCTGAAAATTTCACGTCATTCTGGCCAGCCGTACGTGAGTAATAAATAAAACAGTTTTCAGCAATTCTTTCGTTAGCCACTATGTGGCGCTATATCTATTGTCCGGTATTTTGATGTCATTGTATCCGGGGTGGCACTATTTTCCTTGATGGGAAGTTTTGTGGAAATCAGAAAAAGGTTGTCCAAGATACAACTGTCCGAAATGTCATGGTGTGTAGTCAACCGTCGCCATGTTGACATGGCAACACTTCCCTGTAAGTTTTGTGTTGTCCACCCATATTGGACTGCATATGACAGTGACCTCAACATATGTTGAAAAATTTAGACCTCCAAGACCTTCCCACCCCGCCCCATAAGCTCATGGGTTGAATGGCGAGAAGGGCCTGTCCATGGTAACATGTATGACGTCATACTAAAGTTGATGATGAGTTATGATCATGTCTGTGTTGTGATGAATCTCTGAAAATTTCACGTCATTCTGGCCAGCCGTGCGTGAGTAATAAATAAAACAGTTTTCAGCAATTCTTTCATTAGCCACTATGTGGCGCTATATCTTTTGTCCGGTATTTTGATGTCATTGTATCCGGGGTGGCACTATTTTCCTTGATGGAAAGATTTGTGGACATCAGAAAAAGTTTGTCCAAGATACAACTTTCCGTAATTTCATTGCGTGCAGTCAACCGTCGCCATGTTGCCATGGCAACACTTCCCTGTAAGTTATGTGTTGTCCACCCATATTGGACTGCATATGACAGTGTCCTCAACATATGTTGAAAAATTGAGAACTCCAAGACCTTCCCACCCCGCCCCATAAGCTCATGGGTTGAATGGCGAGAAGGGCGTGTCCATGGTAACATGTATGACGTCATACTAACGTTGATGTTCAGTTATGATCATGTCTGTGTTCTGATGAATCTCTGAAAATTTCACGTCATTCTGGCCAGCCGTGCGTGAGTAATAAATAAAACAGTTTTCAGCAATTCTTTCGTTAGCCACTATGTGGCGCTATATCTATTGTTCAGTATTTTGATGTCATTGTATCCGGGGTGGCACTATTTTCCTTGATGGGAAGTTTTGTGGACATCAGAAAAAGGTTGTCCAAGATACAACTGTCCGAAATTTCATGGTGTGTAGTCAACCGTCGCCATGTTGCCATGGCAACACTTCCCTGTAAGTTATGTGTTGTCCACCCATATTGTACTGCATATGACAGTGACCTCAACATATGTTGAAAAATTTAGACCTCCAAGACCTTCCCACCCCGCCCCATAAGCTCATGGGTTGAATGGCGAGAAGGGCGTGTCCATCGTAACATGTATGACGTCATACTAACGTTGATGTTCAGTTATGATCATGTCTGTGTTCTGATGAAACTCTGAAAATTTCACGTCATTCTGGCCAGCCGTGCGTGAGTAATAAATAAAACAGTGTTCAGCAATTCTTTCATTAGCCACTATGTGGCGCTATATCTTTTGTCCGGTATTTTGATGTCATTGTATCCGGGGTGGCACTATTTTCCTTGATGGAAAGTTTTGTGGACATCGGACAAGTTTTGCGGGAGTTACAGCTGGTTGAATTTGTAAGGGGAGGAGTCAATCTTCGCCATGGCGCCCTGGCCACGCCTTTTGAGATTTTGACTTAATTTATATAACTTTTAATGGCCAATGCCTATAGATGCCGCCATGCAAAAATGAGCTCAATTGGAGCAGGTCCCTAGGACAAGTGCGTTCAAATGCGAGGTGTGACTTTTTTGCCGAATTGGAGGTGGGGCGACTTTGAGGCCAGATGGCGGCCTTCCTGTTGGCGGTGGGCATGGGCCACAATGATGTTTTTTGCATGTCTTCAGGTGATTCACACCTCACACAAATTTGATTTGTCTATGGCAAAGTTTATGGTCTTCTGTCTCCATAGACCTTGTACGTTTGACCCCACCCACAAAAATGAGGGGTGGGGGGGCACATATTTTTTCCAGTTTATCGAATTTTTTGCCAGGTCAGAGGGGTTTGCCAAAAAAAATTGCATTTTGGTTAACGTTCAGAGGGTGAAAAATGCGATCATTTAGGCAGAATAATAATAAAAAAAAAAAAAAATTAAACCTGCAGGCAGGTGTAAACGGACCTTCGCCCCCCGCGCGACCGCGGAACCCGCCGCCCGTCCTCATTCGCTTTGAACCCTACCTGCTGGCCATTTTCTCCAATCGACTTCTTCCACGCAGCATTAGGTGGAGGTGCCGTAGTCATTGTGCCCAAAAACAATGTCTCCAAACTTTCACTCATGTCCCTCTGCTGAAGTTGCTCCACTCTCATTTCAGGAAAACACCTCACATCACCAGTAAATATACAGGGAACAGACATTGAGATGGTAACATCCTATAGGTACCTGGGTGTTCATCTGAACAATAAACTAGACTGGTCACACTATACTGACGCACTCTACAAGAAGGGACAGCGCAGGCTGTTCCTACTGAGGAGACTCAGGTCTTTTGGTGTACAAGGGGCGCTGCTGAAGACATTGTATGACACGGTGGTCTGCTGGGGCAGTGGCATTATGGCAGCCGCTAGGAAGAGACTGAGCAAACAGATCAAGAAAGCTAGCTCTGTCCTGGGGTAGCGCGTTGTCCCAGTGGAGGAGATAGGAGAGAGAAGGACGGTGGCTAAACTGTCATCTCTGCTGGAGTCCGAGTTCCACCCTATGCAGGACATACTGAACGCATGGTGGAGTTCATTTAGCAGCAGACTACATCATCCTAGGTGCACAACCGAGAGCTTTCGCAGGTCCTTCCTCCCAACAGCTGTCAGACTGTACAACCTAAGTAGGGCTGCTGTTAGAGATAGGCTAAAGACGTGACAACCTAATAGTTTTGAATGCAAAAGACATACAATGGTCCCCTCCAGCATACAATTAGGAAAATACTGGTCGCTATGGAGGGTGAGAATATGAATGGGTACATAATCATACCATATAGGATAACTAAGTAGACGGTTGTGCTGTTTCATGCCATCTAGCAACAATGCTCTGCACTGTGTGTGTATATATATTTACATATTTATTCCATCTAGCTACAATGCTCCACACTGGGTGTTTATATATCTACATATTATTCCATCTAGCAACAATGCTCTGCACTTTGTGTGTATATATATTTACATATTTAGTAATACATATTTAGTTTAGAGTAATAAATAAAACAGTTTTCAGCAATTCTTTCGTTAGCCACTATGTGGCACTATATCTTTTGTCCGGTATTTTGATGTCATTGTATCCGGGGTGGCACTATTTTCCTTGATGGAAAGTTTTGTGGACATCAGAAAAAGTTTGTCCAAGATACAACTTTCCGAAATGTCATGGCGTGTAGTCAACCGTCGCCATGTTCCATGGCAACACTTCCCTGTAAGTTATGTGTTGTCCACCCATATTGGACTGCATATGACAGTGACCTCAACATACAGTATGTTGAAAAATTTAGACCTCCAAGAGCTTCCTACCCCGCCCAATAAGCTCATGGGTTGAATGGCGAGAAGGGTGTGTCCATGGTAACATGTATGACGTCATACTAACGTTGATGTTCAGTTAAGATCATGTCTGTGTTCTGATGAATGTCTGAAAATTTTACGTCATTCTGGCCAGCCGTGCGTGAGTAATAAATAAAAGTTTTCAGCAATTCTTTCGTTAGCCACTATGTGGCGCTATATTTTTTGTCCAGTGTTTTGATGTCATTGTATCCGGGGTGGCATTATTTTCCTTGATGGAAAGTTTTGTGGACATCAGAAAAAGTTTCTCCAAGATACAACTTTCCGAAATTTCATGGCGTGTAGTCAACCGTCACCATGTTGCCATGGCAACACTTCCCTGTAAGTTATGTGTTGTCCACCCATATTGGACTGCATATGACAGTGACCTCAACATATGTTGAAAAATTTAGACCTTCAAGAGCATCCTACCCCTCCCAATAAGCTCATGGGTTGAATGGCGAGAAGGGTGTGTCCATGGTAACATGCATGACGTCATACTAACATTGATGTTCAGTTATGATCATGTCTGTGTTCTGATGAACGTCTGAAAATTTCACATCATTCTGGCCAGACGTGCGTGAGTAATAAATAAAACAGTTTTCAGCAATTCTTTCGTTAGCCACTATGTGGCGCTATATCTTTTGTCCGGTATTTTGATGTCATTGTATCCGGGGTGGCACTGTTTTCCTTGATGGAAAGTTTTGTGGACATCAGAAAAAGTTTGTCAAAGATACAACTTTCTGAAATTTCATGGCGTGTAGTCAACCGTCGCCATGTGGCCATGGCAACACTTCCCTGTAAGTTATGTGTTGTCCACCCATATTGGACTGCATATGACAGTGACCTCAACATATGTTGAAAAATTGAGACCTCCAAGACCTTCCCACCCCTCCCCATAAGCTCACGGATTGAATGGCGAGGAGGGCGTGTCTATGTTAAGACGTTTGATGTCATACTAATGTTGATGTTCAGTTATGATCATGGCTGTGTTATGATGAATCTCAGAAAATTTCACATCATTCTGCCCAGCCGCTTGTGAGTAATAAATTAAACATTTTTCAGCAATTCTTTCATTAACCACTATGTGGCGCTACATTGGTTGTCAGGTATTTTGAGGTCATTGCATCTGCGGTGGCACTATTTTCCTTCATGGAAAGTTTTGTGGACATCGGACAAGTTTTGGCCGAGTTACATGTGGTTGAATTTGTAAGGGGAGGAGTCAAACTTCGCCATGGCGCCCTGGCCACGCCTTTTGAGATTTTGACTTAATTCATATAACTTTTAATGAGCAATGCCTGTAGATGCCCCCATGTAAAAATGAGCTAAATTCTATCTTGTCCCTAGGACAAGTGCGTTAAAATGCGAGGTGTGACTTTTTTCCGAATTGGAGGTGAGGCGACTTTGAGGCAAGATGGCGGCCTTCCTGTTGGCGGTGGGTATGTGCTACAATGATGTATTTTGCATGTCTTGAGGTGATTCACACCTCACCCAAATTTGATGTGTCTACAACAAAGTTTATGGTCTCCAGTCTCCATAGACCTTGTACGTTTGACCCCACCCACAAAAATGAGGGGTGGGGGGGCACATATCTTTTCGAGTTTATCGAATTTTTTGCCCGGTCAGAGGGGTTTGCCAAAAAAAATCGCGTTTTGGTTAACGTTCAGAGGGTGAAAAATGCGATCATTTAGGCAGAAAAATAACAAATAATAATAATAAAGAAACGCGAGCGGATACAATAGGGCTTTCGCCGACTGACGTTGTCAGTGGCTCAGGCCCTAATTAAACCTGCAGGCAGGTGTAAACGGGCCTTCGCCCCCCCGCGCGACCGCGGAACCCGCCGCCCGTCCTCCTTCGCTTTGAACAGTACCTGCTGGCCATTTACTGCAATCGACTTCTTCCACGCAGCATTAGGTGGAGGTGCCGTAGTCATTGTGCCCAAAAACAATGTCTCCAAACTTTCAGTCATGTCCCTCTGCTGAAGTTGCTCCACTCTCATTTCAGGACAACACCTCACATCACCCGTAAATATACAGGGAACAGACATTGAGATGGTGACATCCTATAAGTACCTGGGTGTTCATCTGAACAATGAACTAGACTGGTCACACTATACTGACGCACTCTACAAGAAGGGACAGCGCAGGCTGTTCCTACTGAGGAGACTCAGGTCTTTTGGTGTATAAGGGGCACTGCTGAAGACATTGTATGACACGGTGGTCTGCTGCGGCAGTGGCATTATGGCAGCCGATAGGAAGAGACTGAACAAACAGATCAAGAAAGCTAGCTCTGTCCTGGGGTAGCGCGTTGTCCCAGTGGACAAGATAGGAGAGAGAAGGACGGTGACTAAACTGTCATCTCTGCTGGAGTCCGAGTTCCACCCTATGCAGGACATACTGAACGCACGGTGGAGTTCATTTAGCAGCAGACTACATCATCCTAGGTGCACAACCGAGAGCTTTCGCAGGTCCTTCATCCCAACGGCTGTCAGACTGTACAACCTAAGTAGGGCTGCTGTTAGAGATAGGCTAAAGACGTGACAACCTAATAGTTTTGAATGCAAAAGACATACAATGGTCCCCTCCAGCATACAATTAGGAAAATAGCGGTCGCTATGGAGGGTGAGAATATGTATGGGTACATAATCATACCATATAGGATAACTAAGTAGACGGTTGTGCTGTTTCATGCCATCTAGCAACAATGCTCTGCACTGTGTGTATATATATTTACATATTTATTCCATCTAGCTACAATGCTCCGCACTGGGTGTTTATACATCTACATATTATTCCATCTAGCTACAATGCTCTGCACTGTGTGTGTTGAAGCACGCTGGTCGCCATGGAAACAGTTCTGTACTATCTACACGTACTGTCAATCAGCCCTAGTGATTCCTTCATGCATTTTTTTTTCTGCTAGTGAGAGAAAAAGAGAGAAAAAATTTTTCAGCAATTCTTCCTTGTAAAAACCCCACAGCAGCCGTGGTTTTGTGACGTGTGCATTAGAGTAGTGCTGTAGCATGAGACAGTTATGCGCTATAACATGGTAGAACAATGATACATATTGATCATGCATGTAAGTTTATATTCTTGTATTGTGTCATGGTTATGGTTACAGTTTTGCATCTTTGAAATAAAGAGCTGCAGTTTGTAAGCCATTGTGTACTTTATTCGAAAAATTGTTACAAAGCAAGCAAGTGTATTTATATAGCACATTTTGTCTGCTTATGTCAAAACGGTGTGCAATATGTTCAAGAGGCAAATTAATCCGCAAATGTATGACAAATATTTTTATGTAGAAGTAAGTGCGCAGAATGGGACTAATCTCCATCATAGCAATTCCGGCAACAAAATAGGTCAAGTGGAAAAGATATGTGCACCTCCACCACTCATTTTTGTGGGTGGGGCAAATGTGCGGAGCGGGATTAATCTCCATCATCGCAATTCCGGTGACAGTCTGACACATTTTGTCCAAATTACAGCTATCCAACATATTGCGATCAGGTAAACTCGGACATGTGGCCATGGTAACACTTACCTTTCAGGTACATGTTGCAGAAACCACAGAACTACTGAAGAGAGTCATGTTGACTTACGTTCCACATTTGGTGACTCTTGGACATTCCCAACCCTCCAAAGTATAAAACATATTGATTGGCAAGGAATGGGTTTTCATGGCAACTGTGCTTATCGCAGGACAAAAGTGACTTCCACCGAGGATAGTCCAATGCACTCTGAGGAACCCCTGAAAAGGTCATGTCATCATGACTACTAGTCTTTGTGCAAAATTAGAAACAATTTTGTGCAGTACGTCATGTCAGCAGTAGGTGTGGGTGTGACAGTTTTGTGAATATTGATATACAGACATGTTCAGAGTGGGATCAGTATGATTTGTGCAAAGATTTTTCCAAATCAGGCGAGAATTGTCTGAGCTGTAACTGTCATGTTTTGTTTGACGAGAAAGCCACTGAAGCACGCCAGTCGCCCTGGAAACAGTTCTCTACTATGTACATGTACTATCAATGAGCCCAAGTCATTCCCTCATGTAATTTTGTTAAGCTGGTGAGATAAAAATTTTAAAAAAAGTCATCAGTAATTCTTCTTTTAATCATTAGGGGGCGCTATGCGTTTTGTTTATTATTTGTATATAGACGAGTTCGGGGAAGGGAGAATATTGATCGTATAAAATTTGTTGCAAATCGTACAAAGTTTTGCCATTTTACAAGGGTGTATTGTTGTTACCACTAGGAGGCGCTAAAACTTTTGTTATTTTATATAGGAGTGTTAAGGGTGGGACTATTATCCATTGTCAAAAATTTGATGAAAATCAGAAAAACTTTTTCCAAGATACAACTTTCCAAAATTTCTTGGCGAGTAGTCAACCGTCGTCATGTTGCCATGGCAACACATCCCTGTAAGTTATGTGTTGTCCACCCATATTGTACCACACATGACAGTGACCTCAACATATGTTGAAAAATTTAGGCCTCCAAGACCTTCCCACCCCTCCCCATGGATTGAATGGCAAGGAGGGCGTGTCCATGGTAATACGTATGATGTCATACTAATGTTGATGTTCAGTTATGATCATCGCTGTGTTCTGATGAATCTCAGAAAATTTCACGTCATTCTGGCCAGCCGCGCATGAGTAATAAACAAAACAGTTTTCAGCAATTCTTTCGTTAACCACTATGTGACGCTGTATCTTTTGTCAGGTATTTTGAAGTCATTGCGTCCGGGGTGGCACTATTTTCCTTCATGTAAAGTTTTGTGGACATCGGACAAGTTTATTCCGTCAGTAATTCTTACTTTAATCATTAGGGGGCGCTATGAGTTTTGTTTATTATTTGTATATAGATGAGTTCGGGAAGGGAGAATATTGATCATATAAAATTTGTTGCAAATCGTACAAAGTTTGGCCATTTTACAAGGGTCTAATGTTGTTACCACTAGGAGGCGCTAAAACTTTTTTTATTTTATATAGGAGTGTTCAGGGTGGGACTATTATCCATTGTTGAAAATTTGATGAAAATCAGACAATGTCTGTCCAAGATACAACTTTCCGAAATTTCTTGGCGAGTAGTCAACCGTCACCATGTTGCCATGGCAGCACTTCCCTGTAAGTTATGTGTTGTCCACCCATATTGTACTACACATGACAGTGACCTCAACATATGTTGAAAAATTGAGACCTCCAACGCCTTCACACCTCTCCCCATAAGCTCACGGTTTGAATGGCTAGGAGGGCGTGTCTATGTTAACACGTTTGACGTTATACTATTGTTGATGTTCAGTTGTTATCAAGGATGTGTTTTGATGAATCTCAGAAAATTTCACGTCATTCTGGCAAGCCACGCACGAGTAATAAATAAAACAGTTTTCAGCAGTTCTTTCATTTACCACTATGTGGCGCAAGATCTTTTGTCAGGTATTTTGATGTCATTGCGTCCGGGGTGGCACTATTTTCCTTCATGTAAAGTTTTGTGGACATCGGACAAGTTTTGCCCGTCAGTAATTCTGCCTTTAATCATTAGGGGGCGCTATGAGTGTTGTTTATTATTTGTATATAGACGAGATCGGGGAAGGGAGAATATTGATCGTATAAAATTTGTTGCAAATCGTGCAAAGTATGTCCAATTTACAAGGGTCTAATGTTGTTGCCACTAGGCAGCGCTAAAACTTTTGGTTATTTTTATATAGGAATGTTCAGGGTGGGATTATTATCCATTTTTGAAAATTTGGTGGAAATCAGAAAAAGTTTGTCCAAGATACAACTTTCCGAAATTTCATGGCGTGTAGTCAACCGTCGCCATGTTGCAATGGCAACACTTCACTGTAAGTTATGTGTTGTCCACCCATATTGGACTACATTTGACAGTGACCTCAACATATGTTGAAAAATTTAGACCTCCAAGACCTTCCCACCCCTCCCCATAAGCTCATGGTTTGAATGGCGAGAAGGGCGTTTCTATGGTAACACGTATGATGTCATACTAACGTTTATGTTCAGTTATGATCAAGTCTGTGTTCTGATGAATCTCTGAAAATTTCACATCATTCTGCCCAGCCGCTTGTGAGTAATAAATAAAACAGTTTTCAGCAATTCTTTCATTAACCACTATGTGGCGCTATATTGGTTGTCAGGTATTTTGATGTCATAGCGTCCGGGGTGGCACTATTTTCCTTCATGTAAAGTTTTGTGGACATCGGATAAGTTTTGGGCCAGTTACAGGTGGTTGAAGTTGTAAGGGGAGGAGTCAAACTTCGCCATGGCGCCCTGGCCACGCCTTTTGAGATTTTGACTTAATTTATATAACTTTTAATGGGCAATGCCTGTAGATGCCCCCATGTAAAAATGAGCTCAATTGGATCTGGTCCCTAGGACAAGTGCGTTAAAATGCGAGGTGTGAGTTTTTTCCGAATTGGAGGTGGGGCGACTTTGAGGCAAGATGGCGGCCTTCCTGTTGGCAGTGGGTATGGGCCACAATAATGTTTTTTGCATGTCTTGAGGTGATTCACACCTCACCCAAATTTGATGTGTCTACGGCAAAGTTTATGGTCTCCAGTCTCCATAGACCTTGAAAATTTGTGTACGTTTGGCCCCACCCACAAAAATGAGGGGTGGGGGGGAACATATCTTTTCCAGTTTATCGAATTTTTAGCCCGGTCAGAGGGGTTTGCCAAAAAAAATCGCGTTTTGGTTAACGTTCAGAGGGTGAAAAATGCGATCATTTAGGCAGAATAATAATAATAATAAATAAACGCGAGCGGATACAATAGGGCTTTCGCCGACTGACGTTGTCAGTGGCTCAGGCCCTAATTAAACCTGCAAGCAGGTGTAAACGGGCCTTCGCCCCCCCACGCGCCCGCGGAACCCAGTGCCCATAGTCCCTAGCTGGCTGGGAAAATGTGCCATCATCACTGCAATGGCTGCATGCATAATAAAGTAAACCATTTGGCTCAGATCTTCCTGTGAGCAGTAAGTGGCATTATCTCTTTTGTCATGGCATGTCCATGGTAACATGTTTGATGTCATACTAACATTGATGTTCAGTTATGATCATGGCTGTGTTCTGATGAAACTCAGAAAATTTCACGTCATTGTGGCCAGCTGAGTGTGAGTAATAAATAAAACAGTTTTCAGCAATTCTTTCGTTATCCACTATGTGGCGCTATATGTTTTGTCAGGTATTTTGATGTCATTGCGTCCGGGGTGGCAATTTTTTCCTTCATGGAAAGTTTTATAGCCATCGGACAAGTTTTGTCCGTCAGTAAATTTTCCTTTAATCATTAGGGGGTTCTCTGAGTGTTGTTTATTATTTGTATATAGACGAGTTTGGGGAAGGGAGAATATTGATCGTATAAAATTTGTTGCAAATCATGCAAAGTATGTCCAATTTACAAGGGTCTAATGTTGTTACCACTAGGCGGTGCTAAAACTTTTTTGTTATTTTATATAGGAATGGTCAGGGTTTGATTATTATCCATTTTTGAAAATTTGGTGGAAATCAGAAAAAGTTTGTCCAATATACAACTTTCCGAAATTTCTTGGCGTGTAGTCAACCGTCGCCATATTGCCATGGCAACACTTCCCTGTAAGTTATGTGTTGTCCACCCATATTGGACTGCATATGACAGTGACCTCAACATATGTTGAAAAATTTAGACCTCCAAGACCTTCCCACCCCGCCCCATAAGCTCATGGGTTGAATGGCGAGAAGGGCGTGTCCATGGTAACATGTATGGCGTCATAATAACGTTGATGTTCAGTTATGATCATGTCTGTGTTCTGATGAATCTCTGAAAATTTCACGTCATTCTGGCCAGCCGTGCGTGAGTAATAAATAACAGTTTTCAGCAATTCCTTCGTTAGCCACTATGTGGCACTATATCTTTTGTCCGGTATTTTGATGTCATTGTATCCGGGGTGGCACTATTTTCCTTGATGGAAAGTTTTGTGGACATCAGAAAAAGTTTGTCCAAGATACAACTTTTCAAAATTTCATGGCGTGTAGTCAACCGTCGCCATGTTGCCATGGCAACACTTCCCTGTAAGTTATGTGTTGTCCACCCATATTGGACTGCATATGACAGTGACCTCAACATATGTTGAAAAATTTAGACCTCCAAGACCTTCCCACCCCGCCCCATAAGCTCATGGGTTGAATGGTGAGAAGGGCGTGTCCATGGTAACATGTATGACGTCATGCTAACGTTGATGTTCAGTTATGATCATGTCTGTGTTCTGATGAATCTCTGAAAATTTCACGTCATTCTGGCCAGCTGTGCGTGAGTAATAAATAAAACAGTTTTCAGCAATTCTTTCGTTAGCCACTATGTGGCGCTATATCTATTGTCCGGTATTTTGATGTCATTGTATCCGGGGTGGCACTATTTTCCTTGATGGGAAGTTTTGTGGACATCAGGAAAAGGTTGTCCAAGATACAACTGTCCGAAATTTCATGGCGTGTAGTCAACCGTCGCCATGTTGCCATGGCAACACTTCCCTGTAAGTTATGTGTTGTCCACCCATATTGGACTGCTTATGACAGTGACTTCAAAATATGTTCAATTCAATTCAATTCAATTCAACTTTATTTATATAGCGCCATTTCACAACAACAGTCATCTCATAGCACTATCAACTGTAGGGAGGACCCCCACAGTTGCAGAAAGACCCCAGCAATCAGGCGATCCCCTGTGAGCAAGCACTTGGCGACGGTGGAGAGGAAAAACTCCCTTTTAACAGGAAGAAACCTCCAGCAGAACCAGGCTCAGGGAGGGGCAGTCATCTGCTGCGACTGGCTGGGGGGTGAGGGGACAGAGAAGAAGAAAAGAACAGACATGTAGAGAGCAAACAGCACGATGGGGACTCAATCTATGGGAGAGAACAAACAAATGTTAATGACCGGCAAAAAAAAAAAAAATCATAGAGAGTGAGGAAAGGACTGAGGCCCAGTGCATTACTGGAGGTCCCCCGGCTGACTAAACCTATTAGCAGCATAACTAAGGGAGGGTTCAGAAACACATGATCCCTCCCTAATTGTAGGCTATATCAAAAAGGTAGGTTTTAGCCCTATTCTTAAAAACAGAGATTGAGTCTGACTCCCGAATCCAGATTGGCAGCTGATTCCACAGGAGAGGAGCTTGATAACTGAAGGCTCTGCCTCCCATTGTACTTTTGGAGATTCTAGGTATTACAAGTAAACCTGCATTTTGGGAGCGTAGTGCTCTGTTAGGATGATACGGTAGTATCAGATCTTTTAAATAAAAAGGAGCCTGATTGTTTAGAGCTTTGTAAGTAAGAAGAAGGATTTTAAACTTAATTCTAAACTCTATGGGAAGCCAATGAAGGGAGGCCAGAACCGGAGAGATATGATCTCTCTTTCTAGTACCTGTTAAAACTCTTGCTGCAGCATTTTGGATCAGCTGAAGACTTTTTAAAGATGTTTTAGGACAGCCTGATAATAAAGAATTACAATAATCTAATCTCGAGCTAACAAAAGCGTGGATCAGCTTCTCAGCATCACTCTGAGACAAGATGCTCCTAATCTTGGCAATATTACGCAAATGATAGAAGGCAGTCTTAGAAACAAATTTAATATGTGAATTGAAGGACAAATCCTGATCAAAAATAACTCCAAGGTTCCTCACAGAGCTATTAAGAGAAAGAGTAACTGCATCCAAACTGAAAGTTTGATTTGGAAAGGAATTTCTAAGGTTTTTTGGACCAACAAGAATGACTTCAGTCTTATCTGAATTTAATAGCAGGAAATTACAAGTCATCCAAGCTTTGATTTCCTTAAGACAGGCTTCTAACTTGGCTAATTGATTAGTATCATCTGGCTTCATTGACAGGTATAATTGTGTGTCATCTGCATAACAGTGAAAATGTATACAGTGCTTTCTAATAATGTTGCCTAACGGAAGCATATATAAACTAAAAAGAGTAGGGCCAAGCACAGATCCCTGTGGAACTCCATGACTAAGCTTTGAGCTGAGAGAAAACTCATCATTTACATGAACAAACTGGAACCTATCAGATAAATAAGATCTAAACCACTGCAACGAAGTTCCATTAAGTCCAACATAGTGTTCTAATCTATCAAGTAGAATATTATGATCAATAGTATCAAAAGCTGCACTAAGATCTAAAAGGACAAGTACAGAAACTAGTCCATTATCAGATGCAATGAGGAGGTCGTTAGTGACCTTCGCTAAGGCTGTTTCAGTGCTATGATGGATTCTAAACCCAGATTGAAACTCCTCAAATAAACCATTTCCCTGCAGGTGGTCAAATAATTGCGTAGCAACAACTCTTTCTAAGATTTTTGAAATGAAAGGGAGATTAGAGATTGGTCTATAGTTAGCTAAAGCTCCTGGATCTAGCGTTGGCTTTTTGAGTAAGGGTTTAATTACAGCCGTTTTAAAAGCCTGCGGTACATGGCCTAAAGTTAATGAAGAATTGATTATATGAAGAATAAAGCTACCAATAAGTGGGAAGACTTCTTTAAATAACCTGGTAGGAATAGGGTCTAAAAGACAAGTTGAAGGTTTGGATGAGGAAACTATTTTGTCTAACTCACAAAGGTCGATTGGAGTAAACTCATCAAGACAGACATCAATAGAAGGAGTTGTAGTAGTTACAGTATTTAAGTTAACTGTTGAAAAAAATGTTGAAAAATTTAGACCTCCAAGACATTCCCACCCCGCCCCATAAGCTCATGGGTTGAATGGCGAGAAGGGCGTGTCCATCGTAGCATGTATGACCTCATACTAACGTTGATGTTCATTTATGATCATGTCTATGTTCTGATGAATCTCTGAAAATTTCACGTCATTCTGGCCAGCCGTGCGTGAGTAATAAATAAAACAGTTTTCAGCAATTCTTTTTTTAGCCACTATGTGGCGCTATATCTTTTGTCCGGTATTTTGATGTCATCGTATCCGGGGTGGCACTATTTTCCCTGATGGAAAGTTTTGTGGACATCAGAAAAAGTTTGTCCAAGATACAACTTTCCGAAATTTCATGGCGTGTAGTCAACCGTCGCCATGTTGCCATGGCAACACTTCCCTGTAAGTTATGTGTTGTCCACCCATATTGGACTGCATAAGACAGTGACCTCAACATATGTTGAAAAATTTAGACTTCCAAGACCTTCCCACCCCGCCCCATAAGCTCATGGGTTGAATGGTGAGAAGGGCGTGTCCATGGTAACATGTATGACGTCATGCTAACGTTGATGTTCAGTTATGATCATGTCTGTGTTCTGATGAATCTCTGAAAATTTCACGTCATTCTGGCCAGCTGTGCGTGAGTAATAAATAAAACAGTTTTCAGCAATTCTTTCGTTAGCCACTATGTGGCGCTATATCTATTGTCCGGTATTTTGATGTCATTGTATCCGGGGTGGCACTACTTTTCTTGATGGGAAGTTTTGTGGACATCAGGAAAAGGTTGTCCAAGATACAACTGTCCGAAATTTCATGGCGTGTAGTCAACCGTCGCCATGTTGCCATGGCAACACTTCCCTGTAAGTTATGTGTTGTCCACCCATATTGGACTGCATATGACAGTGACCTCAACATATGTTGAAAAATGTAGACCTCCAAGACCTTCCCACCCCGCCCCATAAGCTCATGGGTTGAATGGCGAGAAGGGCGTGTCCATCGTAACATGTATAACGTCATACTAACGTTAATGGTCAGTAATGATCATGTCTGTGTTCTGATGAAACTCTGAAAATTTCACGTCATTCTGACCAGCCGTGCGTGAGTAATAAATAAAACAGTTTTCAGCAATTCTTTCATTAGCCACTATGTGGCGCTATATCTATTGTCCGGTATTTTAATGTCATTGTATCCGGGGTGGCACTATTTTCCTTGATGGGAAGTTTTGTGGACATCAGAAAAAGGTTGTCCAAGATACAACTGTCCGAAATTTCATGGCGTGTAGTCAACCGTCGCCATGTTGCCATGGCAACACTTCCCTGTAAGTTATGTGTTGTCCACCCATATTGGACTGCATATGACAGTGACTTCAACATATGTTGAAAAATTTAGACCTCCAAGAGCTTCCCACCCCGCCCCATAAGCTCATGGGTTGAATGGCGAGAAGGGCGTGTCCATCGTAACTTGTATGACGTCATACTAACGTTGATGTTCAGTTATGATCATGTCTGTGTTCTGATGAAACTCTGAAAATTTCACGTCATTCTGGCCAGCCGTGCGTGAGTAATAAATAAAACAGTTTTCAGCAATTCTTTCATTAGCCACTATGTGGCGCTATATCTTTTGTCCGGTATTTTGATGTCATTGTATCCGGGGTGGCACTATTTTCCTTGATGGAAAGTTTTGTGGACATCGGACAAGTTTTGCGGGAGTTACAGCTGGTTGAATTTGTAAGGGGAGGAGTCAATCTTCGCCATGGCGCCCTGGCCACGCCTTTTGAGATTTTGACTTAATTTATATAACTTTTAATGGCCAATGCCTATAGATGCCGCCATACAAAAATGAGCTCAATTGGAGCAGGTCCCTAGGACAAGTGCGTTCAAATGCAAGGTGTGACTTTTTTCCCCAATTGGAGGTGGGGCGACTTTGAGGCAAGATGGCGGCCTTCCTGTTGGCGGTGGGTATGGGCCACAATGATGTTTTTTGCATGTCTTGAGGTGATTCACACCTCACCCAAATTTGATGTGTCTACGGCAAAGTTTATGGTCTTCTGTCTCCGTAGACCTTGTACGTTTGACCCCACCCACAAAAATGAGGGGTGGGGGGGCACATATTTTTTTCAGTTTATCGAATTTTTTGCCCGGTCAGAGGGGTTTGCCAAAAAAAATCGCGTTTTGGTTAACGTTCAGAGGGTGAAAAATGCGATCATTTAGGCAGAATAATAATAAATAAAAAAAAAAATAAATGTGAGCGGATACAATAGGGCTTTCGCCGACTGACGTTGTCAGTGGCTCAGGCCCTAATAAATAAACGTGAGCAATTACAATTGGGCTTTCGCCGACTGACGTTGTCAGTGGCTCAGGCCCTAATAAATAAAGAAACGCGAGCGGATACAATAGGGCTTTCGCCGACTGACGTTGTCAGTGGCTCAGGCCCTAATAATAATTAAACCTGCAGGCAGGTGTAAACGGACCTTCGCCCCCCGCGCGCCCACGGAACCCAGCGCCCATAGTCCCTCGCTGGCTCGGAAAATGTGCCGTCATCATTGCAACGGCTGCATGCATAATAAAGTAAACCATTTGGCTCAGATCTTCCTGTGAGGAGTAAGTGGCATTATCCCTTTTGTCATGGCATGTCCATGGTAACATGTTTGATGTCATACTAACATTGATGTTCAGTTATGATCATGGCTGTGTTCTGATGAAACTCAGAAAATTTCACGTAATTCTGGCCAGCCGAGCGTGAGTAGTAAATAAAACAGTTTTCAGCAATTCTTTCCTTATCCACTATGTGGCGCTATGTCTTTTGTCAGGTATTTTGATGTCATTGCGTCCGGGGTGGCACTATTTTCCTTCATGGAAAGTTTTATGGACATCGGACAAGTTTTGCCGGTCAGTAATTCTGCCTTTAATCATTAGGGGGCGCTATGATTGTTGTTTATTATTTGTATATAGACGATTTCGGGGAAGGGAGAATATTGCTCGTATAAAATTTGTTGCAAATCGTGCAAAGTATGTCCAATTTACAAGGGTCTAATGTTGTTACGACTAGGCGGTGCTAAAACTTTTGTTATTTTAAATAGGAATGGTCAGGGTGGGATTATTATCCATTTTTGAAAATTTGGTGGAAATCAGAAAAAGTTTGTCCAAGATACAACTTTCCGAAATTTCATGGCGACTAGTCAACCGTCGCCATGTTGCCATGGCAACACTTCCCTGTAAGTTATGTGTTGTCCACCCATATTGTACTATATGTGTCAGTAACCTAAACATATTTTCCAAATTTCATGACTCCAGGACGTTCTCACCCCTCCCCATAAGCTCACGGATTCAATGGCGAGGAGGGCGTGTCCATGTTAACACGTTTGATGTTATGCTATTGTTGATGTTCATTTATGATCATGGCTGTGTTCTGATGAATCTCAGAAAATTTCACATCATTCTGCCCAGCCGCTTGTGAGTAATAAATGAAACAGTTTTCAGCAATTCTTTCATTAACCACTATGTGGCGCTATATCAGTTGTCAGGTGTTTTGATGTCATTGCATCTGGGGTCGCACTATTTTCCTTCATGGAAAGTTTTGTGGACATGGGACCATTTTCGACCGAGTTACAGGTGGTTGAAGTTGTAAGGAGAGGAGTCAAACTTCGCCATGGTGCCATGGCAACACTTCCTTGTCAGTTATGTGTTGTCCACCCATATTGTACTATATATGTCAGTAACCTAAACTTATGTTCCAAATTTCATGACTCCAGGACGTTCTCACCCCTCCCCATAAGCTCACGAATTCAATGGCGAGGAGGGCGTGTCCATGTTAACACGTTTGATGTTATACTATTGATGATGTTCAGTTATGATCATTTCTGTGTTGTGATGAATCTCCGAAAATTTCACATCATTCTGCCCAGCCGCTTGTGAGTAATAAATGAAACAGTTTTCAGCAATTCTTTCATTTCCCACTATGTGGTGCTATATAGGTTTTCAGGTTATGATCATGGCTGTGGTCTGATGAATGTCAGAAAATTTCACATCATTCTGCCCAGCCGCACGTGAGTAATCGATAAAACAGTTTTCAGCAATTCTTTTGTTAACCACTATGTGGCGCTATATTTGTTGTCAGGTATTTTGATGATATTGCGTTCGGGGTGGAACTATTTTCCATTATGGAAGGAATGGTGCACATCAGAAAGGGTTTGCCCGACTTACAGGACTTTGAAGTTGTAAGGGGAGGAGTCAACATTCGCCATGGCGCCATGGCAACACTTCTTTGTCAGTTATGTGTTGTCCACCCATATTGGACTATATGTGACAGTCACCTAAACCTATGTTCCAATTTTCATGACTCCAGGACGTTCCCACCCCTCCCCATAAGCTAACGGATTGAATGGCGAGGTGGGCGTGTCCATAGTAATACGTTAGATGTCATACTAATGTTGATGTTCAGTTATGATCATGGCTGTGTTCTGATGAATCTCAGAAAATTTCACATCATTCTGCCCAGCTGCGTGTGAGTAACAAATAAAACAGTTTTCAGCAATTCTTTTGTTAACCACTATGTGGTGCTATATTGGTTGTCAGGTATTTTGAGGTCATTGCGTTCGGGGTGGGACTATTTTCCTTCATGTAAAGTTTTGTGGACATCGGACAAGTTTTGGCTGAGTTACAGGTGGTTGAATTTGTAAGGGGAGGAGTCAAACTTCGCCATGGTGCCCTGGCCACGCCTTTTGAGATTTTGACTTAATTTATATAACTTTTAATGGCCAATGCCTATAGATGCCGCCATGCATAAATGAGCTCAATTGGATCAGGTCCCTAGGAAAAGTGCGTTCAAATACAAGGTGTGACTTTTTTCCCGAATTGGAGGTGGGGTGACTTTGAGGCAAGATGGCAGCCTTCCTGTTGGTGGTGGGTATGGGCCACAATGATGTTTTTTGCATGTCTTGAGGTGATTCACACCTCACCCAAATTTGATATGTCTACGGCAAAGTTTATGGTCTCCTGTCTCCATAGACCTTGTACGTTTGGCCCCACCCACAAAAATGAGGGGTGGTGGGGCACATATGTTTTCCAGTTTATCGAATTTTTTGCCGGGTCTGAGGGGTTTGCCAAAAAAAATCGCGTTTTGGTTAACGTTCAGAAGGTGAAAAATGCGATCATTTAGGCAGAAAAATAACAAATAATAATAAATAAACGCGAGCGGATACAATAGGGCTTTCACCGACTCACGTTGTCAGTGGCTCAGGCCCTAATAAATAAACGTGAGCAATTACAATAGGGCTCAGGCCCTAATAATTAAACCTGCAGGCAGGTGTAAATGGACCTTCGCCCCCCGCGCGACCGCGGAACCCGCCGCCCGTCCTCCCTCTTTTTGAAAACTACCTTCTGGCCATTTACTCCAATCGACTTCTTCCACGCACATTAGGTGGAGGTGCCGTAGTCATTGTGCCCAAAAACAATGTCTCCAAACTTTCACTCATGTCCCTCTGCTGAAGTTCCTCAACTCTCATTTTTGTTTTACACAAAGCAGCAAAATGTCCCTTTTTCTGACATTTCTTTCAGTCTGCATTGCGAACAGGACATTCTTTAAATGAATTTCCATGTGCTTTCCAATCACCACCACAACATCCTGCAGGCCTGTGCAGACAAGGATTTTTACCTGAAACTCTCTGATGGGAGACTAGAACTCTAGCACAGTCCCAAGTACTACAAGCAGGTACAAACGCAAATCTTTGTGACAGGCTCACCTTTCTGTGACTTTGTTGTGTGGACCACAAAAAGTTGTGTTGTTGTACACGTCACACCAGATTCTGACCTGTGGGAGCAAACACTTTTACCAGTTGCGCAGAACTTTTTTTTATAAAGTTGTCCTACCTGAGCTTGTTGCCCATCACTTCACTGACTCTGACCCCACAACACAAAAGAGGAAAGCTGCAGCTGATAAACCCACCCAGAAGCCCAAAAGACGACGTCTAACTGCATTACAGCCAGGTCCCACACACAATCCCAGAAGACAGGCACAGAACACAGCAGCAGTGTGGTGGACTTGCAGGCAGCCAGAAGAGCTGGATGACATGGTTGCCTGTGATAACCAAAACTGTGAAATTCAGTGGTTCCATTTAGGATGTGGGGGACTCTGAAGCACCAACCCCACAGCAGCCGTGGTTTTGTGACATGCGCATTAGAGTAGTGCTGTAGCATGAGACAGTTATGCGCTATAACATGGTAGAACAATGATACATATTGATCATGCATGTCAGTTTATATTCTTGTATTGTGTCATGGTTATGGTTACAGTTTTGCATCTTTGAAATAAAGAGCTGCATTTTGTAAGCCATTGTGTACTTTATTCCAAAAATTGTTACAAAGCAAGCAACTGTATTTATATAGCACATTTTGTCTGCTTATGTCAAAAAGGTGTGCAATATGTTCATGAGGCATATTAATCCGCAGAAGTATCTTAGTTAAAAGGAGAATTTTAAATTGGGAAATTTTAGGGACTGTTCAGGGTGGGACTATTATCCACTGTCAAATATTTAGTGAAAATCAGAAAGAATTTGTCCAAGATACAACTTTCCGAAATTTCATGGCGTGTAGTCAACCGTCACCATGTTGCCAGGGCAACACTTCCCTGTAAGTTATGTGTTGTTCACCAATATTGGAGTACATATGACAGTGACCTCAACATATGTTGAAAAATTGAGACCTCCAAGACCTTCCCACCCCTCCCCATAAGCTCACGGATTGAATGGCGAGGAGGGCGTGTCTATGTTAACATGTTTGATGTTATACTATTGTTGATGTTCAGTTATTATTATGGCTGTGTTCTGATGAATCTCAGAAAATTTCACATCATTCCGGCAACAAAATAGATCAAGTGGAAAAGATATGTGCACCTCCACCACTCATTTTTGTGGGTGGGGCAAATGTGCGGAGCGGGATTAATCTCCATCATCGCAATTCCGGTGAAAGTCCGACACATTTTGTCCAAATTACAACTATCCAACATATTGCGATCAGGTAAACTCGGACATGTGGCCATGGTAACACTTACATTTCAGGTACATGTTGCAGAAACCACAGAAGTACTGAAGAGAGTCATGTTGACTTACGTTCCACATTTGGTGACTCTTGGACATTCCCAACCCTCCAAAGTATAAAACATATTGATTGGCAAGGAATGGGTTTTCATGGCAACTGTGCTTATCGCAGGACAAAAGTGACTTCCACCGAGGATAGTCCAATGCACTCTGAGGAACCCCTGAAAAGGTCATGTCATCATGACTACTGGTCTTTGTGCAAAATTAGAAACAATTTTGTGCAGTATGTCATGTCAGCAGTAGGTGTGGGTGTGACAGTTTTGTGAATATTGATATACAGACATGTTCAGAGTGGCATCAGTATGATTTGTGCAAAGATTTTTCCAAATCAGGCGAGAATTGTCTGAACTGTAACTGTCATGTTTTGTTTGGCGAGAAAGCCACTGAAGCACGCCAGTCGCCCTGGAAACAGTTCTATACTATGTACATGTACTATCAATGAGCCCAAGTCATTCCTTCATGTAATTTTGTTAAGCTGGTGAGAGAAATATTTAAAAAAACAGTCATCAGTAATTCTTCCTTTAATCATTAGGGGGCGCTATGCGTTTTGTTTATTATTTGTATATAGACGAGTTCGGGGAAGGGAGAATATTGATCGTATAAAATTTGTTGCAAATCGTACAAAGTTTGGCCATTTTACAAGGGTCTAATGTTGTTACCACTAGGAGGCGCTAAACTTTTGTTATTTTATATAGGAGTGCTCAGGGTGGGACTATTATCCATTGTCGAAAATTTGATGAAAATCAGACAAAGTCTGTCCAAGATACAACTTTCCGAAATTTCTTGGCGAGTAGTCAACCGTCGCCATGTTGCCATGGCAACACTTCCCTGTAAGTTATGTGTTGTCCACCCATATTATACGACACATGACAGTGACCTCAACATATGTTGAAAAATTTAGACCTCCAAGACCTTCCCACCCCTCCCCATATGCTCATGGATTGAATGGCTGGGATGAGGGCGTGTCCATGGTAATATGTATGATGTCATACTAACATTGATGTTCACTTATGATCATCGCTGTGTTCTGATGAATCTCAGAAAATTTCACGTCATTCTGGCCAGTCGCGCATGAGTAATAAATAAAACAGTTTTCTGCAATTCTTTTGTTAACCACTATGTGGCGCTATATCGGCTGTCAAGTATTTTGAGGTCATTGCGTCCGGCGTGGCACTATTTTCCTTCATGTAAAGTTCTGTGGACATCGGACAAATTTTGGCCGAGTTACAGGTGGTTGAAGTTGTAAGGGGAGGAGTCAAACTTCGCCATGGTGCCCTGGCCACGCCTTTTGAGATTTTGACTTAATTTATATAACTTTTAATGGCCAATGCCTGTAGATGCCCCCATGTAAAAATGAGCTCAATTGGATCTGGTCCCTAGGACAAGTGCGTTAAAATGCGAGGTGTGACTTTTTTCCGAATTGGAGGTGGGGCGACTTTGAGGCAAGATGGCGGCCTTCCTGTTGGCGGTGGGTATGGGCCACAATGATGTTTTTTGCATGTCTTGAGGTGATTCACACCTCACCCAAATTTGATGTGTCTACGGCAAAGTTTATGGTCTCCAGTCTCCATAGACCTTGAAAATTTGTGTACGTTTGGCCCCACCCACAAAAATGAGGGGTGGGGGGAACATATCTTTTCCAGTTTATCGAATTTTTTGCCCGGTCAGAGTGGTTTGCCAAAAAAAATCGCGTTTTGGTTAACGTTCAGAGGGTGAAAAATTGGATCATTTAGGCAGAAAAAGAAAAAAAAAATTAAACCTGCAAGCAGGTGTAAACCGGCCTTCGCCCCCCCACTCGCCCGCGGAACCCAGCGCCCATAGTCCCTCGCTGGCTGGGAAAATGTGCCGTCATCACTGCAACGGCTGCATGCATAATAAAGTAGACCATTTGGCTCAGATCTTCCTGTGAGCAGTAAGTGGCATTATCTCTTTTGTCATGGCATGTCCATGGTAACATGTTTGATGTAATACTAACATTGATGTTCAGTTATGATAATGGCTGTGTTCTGATGAAACTCAGAAAATTTCACGTCATTGTGGCCAGCTGAGTGTGAGTAATAAATAAAAGAGTTTTCAGCAATTCTTTCATTATCCACTATGTGGCGCTATATGTTTTGTCAGGTATTTTGAGGTCATTGCGTCCGGGGTGGCAATTTTTTCCTTCATGGAAAGTTTTATGGCCATCGGACAAGTTTTGCCCGTCAGTAAATTTTCCTTTAATCATTAGGGGGCGCTATGAGTGTTGTTTATTATTTGTATATAGACGAGTTTGGGGAAGGGAGAATATTGATCGTATAAAATTTGTTGCAAATCATGCACAGTATGTCAAATTTACAAGGGTCTAATGTTGTTACCACTAGGCGGTGCTAAAACTTTTGTTATTTTATATAGGAATGGTCAGGGTTTGATTATTATCCATTTTTGAAAATTTGGTGGAAATCAGAAAAAGTTTGTCCAATATACAACTTTCCGAAATTTCATGGCGTGTAGTCAACCATCGCCATATTGCCATGGCAACACTTCCCTGTAAGTTATGTTTTGTCCACCCATATTGGACTGCATATGACAGTGACCTCAACATATGTTGAAAAATTTAGACCTCCAAGACCTTCCCACCCCGCCCCATAAGCTCATGGGTTGAATGGCGAGAAGGGCGTGTCCATGGTAACATGTATGACGTCATAATAACGTTGATGTTCAGTTATGATCATGTCTGTGTTCTGATGAATCTCTGAAAATTTCACGTCATTCTGGCCAGCCGTGCGTGAGTAATAAATAACAGTTTTCAGCAATTCCTTCGTTAGCCACTATGTGGCACTATATCTTTTGTCCGGTATTTTGATGTCATTGTATCCGGGGTGGCACTATATCTTTTGTCCGGTATTTTGATGTCATTGTATCCGGGGTGGCACTATTTTCCTTGATGGAAAGTTTTGTGGACATCAGAAAAAGTTTGTCCAAGATACAACTTTCCAAAATTTCATGGCGTGTAGTCAACCGTCGCCATGTTGCCATGGCAACACTTCCCTGTAAGTTATGTGTTGTCCACCCATATTGGACTGCATATGACAGTGACCTCAACATATGTTGAAAAATTTAGACCTCCAAGACATTCGCACCCCGCCCCATAAGCTCATGGGTTGAATGGCGAGAAGGGCGTGTCCATCGTAACATGTATGACGTCATACTAACGTTGATGTTCAGTTATGATCATGTCTATGTTCTGATGAATCTCTGAAAATTTCACGTCATTCTGGCCAGCCGTGCGTGAGTAATAAATAAAACAGTTTTCAGCAATTCTTTCATTAGCCACTATGTGGCGCTATATCTTTTGTCCGGTATTTTGATGTCATCGTATCCGGGGTGGCACTATTTTCCTTGATGGAAAGCTTTGTGGACATCAGAAAAAGGTTGTCCAAGATACAACTTTCCAAAATTTCATGGCGTGTAGTCAACCGTCGCCATGTTGCCATGGCAACACTTCCCTGTAAGTTATGTGTTGTCCACCCATATTGGACTGCATATGACAGTGACCTCAACATATGTTGAAAAATTTAGACCTCCAAGACATTCACACCCCGCCCCATATGCTCATGGGTTGAATGGCGAGAAGGGCGTGTCCATCGTAACATGTATGACGTCATACTAACGTTGATGTTCAGTTATGATCATGTCTATGTTCTGATCAATCTCTGAAAATTTGACATCATTCTGGCCAGCCGTGCGTGAGTAATAAATAAAACAGTTTTCAGCAATTCTTTCGTTAGCCACTATGTGGCGCTATATCTTTTGTCCGGTATTTTGATGTCATCGTATCCGGGGTGGCACTATTTTCCTTGATGGAAAGCTTTGTGGACATCAGAAAAAGGTTGTCCAAGATACAACTGTCCGAAATTTCATGGCGTGTAATCAACCGTCGCCATGTTGCCATGGCAACACTTCCCTGTAAGTTATGTGTTGTCCACCCATATTGGACTGCTTATGACAGTGACCTAAACATATGTTGAAAAATTTAGACCTCCAAGCCCTTCCCACCCCGCCCCATAAGCTCATGGGTTTAATGGCGGGAAGGGTGTGTCCTTGGTTACATGTATGATGTCATACTAATGTTGATGTTCAGTTATGACCATGTCTGTGTTCTGATGAATCTCTGAAAATTTCACGTCATTCTGGCCAGCCGTGCGTGAGTAATAAATAAAACAGTTTTCAGCAATTCTTTCATTAGCCACTATGTGGCGCTATATCTTTTGTCCGGTATTTTGATGTCATTGTATCCGGGGTGGCACTATTTTCCTTGATGGAAAGTTTTGTGGACATCGGACAAGTTTTGCGGGAGTTACAGCTGGTTGAATTTGTAAGGGGAGGAGTCAAACTTCGCCATGGTGCCCTGGCCACGCCTTTTGAGATTTTGACTTAATTTATATAACTTTTAATGGCCAATGCCTATAGATGTCGCCAAACAAAAATGAGCTCAATTGCAGCAGGTCCCTAGGACAAGTGCGTTCAAATGCGAGGTGTGACTTTTTTCCCGAATTGGAGGTGGTGCGAATTTGAGGCAAGATGGCGGCCTTCCTGTTGGCGGTGGGTATGGGCCACAATGATGTTTTTTGCATGTCTTGAGGTGATTCACACCTCACCCAATTTTGATGTGTCTACGGCAAAGTTTATGGTCTTTTGTCTCTATAGACCTTGTATGTTTGACCCCACCCACAACAATGAGGGGTGGGGGGGCACATATTTTTTCCAGTTTATCAAATTTTTTGCCCGGTCAGAGGGGTTTGCCAAAAAAAATCGCGTTTTGGTTAACGTTCAGAGGGTGAAAAATGCGATCATTTAGGCAGAATAATAATAAAGAAACATGAGCGGATACAATAGGGCTTTCGCCGACTGACGTTGTCAGTGGCTCAGGCCCTAATAAACGCTAGCAGATACAATAAGGCTTCGTTGACTGACGTTGTCAGTGGCTCAGGCCCTAATAATAATAAATAAACACGAGCGGATACAATAGGGCTTTCGCCGACTGACGTTGTCAGTGGCTCAGGCCCTAATAATAATAAATTAAACCTGCAAGCAGGTGTAAACGGACCTTTGCCCCCCAGGAACCCAGCGCCCATAGTCCCTCGCTGGCTTGGAAAATGTGCCGTCATCACTGCAACGGGTGCATGCATAATAAAGTAAACCATTTGGCTCAGATCTTCCTGTGAGCAGTAAGTGGCATTATCCCTTTTGTCATGGCATGTCCATGGTAACATGTTTGATGTCATACTAACATTGATGTTCAGTTATGATCATGGCTGTGTTCTGATGAAACTCAGAAAATTTCACGTCATTCTGGCCAGCCGAGCGTGAGTACTAAATAAAACAGTTTTCTGCAATTCTTTTGTTAACCACTATGCGGCACTATATCTTTTGTCAGGTATTTTGAGGTCATTGCGTCCGGGGTGGCACTATTTTCCTTCATGGAAAGTTTTATGGACATCGGACAAGTTTTGCCCGTCAGTAATTCTTCCTTTAATCATTCGGGGGAGCTATGAGTGTTGTTTATTATTTGTATATAGCCAAGTTCGGGGAAGGGAGAATATTGATCGTATAAAATTTGTTGCGAATCGTGCAAAGTATGTCCAATTTACAAGGGTCTAATGTTGTTACCACTAGGCGGCGCTAAAACTTTTGCTATTTTATATAGGAATGTTCAGGCTGGGATTATTATCCATTTTTGAAAATTTGGTGGAAATCAGAAAAAGTTTGTCCAAGATACAACTTTCCGAAATTTCATGGCGTGTAGTCAACCGTCGCCATGTTGCCCTGGCAACACTTCCCTGTAAGTTATGTGTTGTCCACCCATATTGGACTACATATGACAGGGACCTCAACATATGTTGAAAAATTTAGACCTCCAAGACCTTCCCACCCCTCCCCATAAGCTCATGGATTGAATGGCGAGAAGGGCGTGTCCATGGTAACATATATGATGTCATACTAACATTGATGTTCAGTTATGATCATGTCTGTGTTCTGATGAATCTCTGAAAATTTCACGTAATTCTGGCCAGCCGTGCGTGAGTAATAAATAAAACAGTTTTCAGCAATTCTTTCGTTAACCACTATGTGGCGCTATATCTTTTGCCCAGTATTTTGATGTCATTGTATCCGGGGTGGCACTATTTTCCTTCTTGTAAAGTGTTGTGGACATTGGACAAGTTTTGGCCGAGTTACAGGTGGTTGAATTTGTAAGGGGAGGAGTCAAACTTCGCCATGGCACCCTGGCCACGCCTTTTGAGATTTTGATTTAATTTATATAACTTTTAATGGCCAATGCCTGTAGATGCCCCCATGTAAAAATGAGCTCAATTGGATCTGGTCCCTAGGACAAGTGCGTTAAAATGCAAGGTGTGAGTTTTTTCTGAATTGGAGGTGGAGTGACTTTGAGGCAAGATGGCGGCCTTCCTTTTGGCGGTGGGTATGGGCCAAAATGATGTTTTTTGCATGTCTTGAGGTGTTTCACACCTCACCCAAATTTGATGTGTCTACGGCAAAGTTTATGGTCTCCTGTCTCCATAGACCTTGTACGTTTGATCCCACCCACAAAAATGAGGGGTGGGGGGGCACATATTTTTTCCAGTTTATCGAATTTTTTGCCCGGTCAGAGGAGTTTGCCAAAAAAAATCGCGTTTTGGTTAACGTTCAGAGGGTGAAAATTGCGATCATTTAGGCAGAATAATAATAACGAAAAAAAAAAAATAAAGAAACGCAAGCAGATACAATAGGGCTTTCGCTGACTGACGTGTCAGTGGCTCAAGCCCTAATAAACGCGAGCGGATACAATAGGGCTTTCGCCCACTGACGTTGTCAGTGGCTCAGGCCCTAATAAAGAAACGCAAGCAGATACAATAGGGCTTTCGCCGACTGACGTTGTCAGTGGCTCAGGCCCTAATAAACGCAAGCAATTACAATAGGGCCTGAGCCACTAGGGCTTTCGCCGACTGACGTTGTCAGTGGCTCAGGCCCTAATTATTTTCTTTAATAAAGAATTACAATCTCAACAGTGCAACCACCTAATGCTGGGTGCTGTCCTTCAGCACCACACCACCAGTCTCTGTGAGATTGTTTAGAATAATTGTAAAGGATCTATGGCTATTATTATAAACCCAAAAAATGATAATAATATCAATCCAATACATTGAAACAGAATCAAAAGAAACTGTAGCTCTGCCTATGAGACAGCTTGCACACCATCTCCAGACTATACTGTATTTACGTTTACATGATGATTTAAAAAATACAGTGTATATATTTATCCTAAGTGTATGTGGCCTATGTTTGTGTTTTGCTGTGTGGAGCTCATGTGAGCAGGGATGAGGTGCAAAGCTTTTGCCCCAGTTGAGCGCCACAGGTTTTGGCCTGTGTGCCTCAGTCAATGCCCAGTCAAACCAGGTGGATCTTTATCATGCTTTGTGTTCACATATTTTGTTACTCAATATATGTGACCTGCCATGGAAAAACAGGACTCTCCTAAAGTGTATTTTGAGTTATTTACAGATTCTAAAAGTGTGGAATCTAAGCTTTCCTGTGATGTCTAACACATGGAAATGTGAAAAGATGTGGCCATTTGAATGTTACACCTCTCAAACTACAGTGGTGTGAAAAAGTGTTTGTATAAAAGTGTGTGTATATGTATAAATGTATATATATATACTGTATATGCCCCCTTCCTGATTTCTCATTTTTTTGTATGTTTGTCACACTTAAATGTTTCAGATCATCAAACAAATTTAAATATTAGACAAAGATAACACAAGTAAACACAAAATGCAGTTTTTAAATGAAGGTGTTTATTATTAAGGGAAATAAAAAATCCGAACCTACATGACCCTGTATGAAAAAGTGATTGCCCCCCTCCCCCCGTTAAAACATAAATTAACTGTGGTTTATCACATCTTTGGAAAGATGTGTTCAATTTCTCTAGCCAAACTCAGGCCTGATTACTGCCACACCTGTTCTCGATCAAGAAATCACTTAAAAATCTTGAACTCACCTACTAATTCAATGTAAACAAATGCTGGGATTATGTGCTATGTCTGTCCTATGTTTGTTTGTTCCTGTACACAAAGGCATCAGACTGTTTTCCACCGTCATTTTATAGTAGAATTGGGCTCCCTACTAAAAGCTTTAAATAGCTTATTTGGGATGACCCGTTCACACTCCAAAACAACGTAAAAAAAAAAAAGCCTATTGTATACTGCTAATGATGCCGTTGATAATTAGGGCCTGAGCCACTGACAACGTCAGTCGGCGAAAGCCCTATTGTATCCGCTCACGTTTATTTATTAGGGCCTGAGCCACTGACAACGTCAGTTGGCGAAAGCCCTATTGTATCTGCTTGCGTTTTTTTTTGTTATTATTATTCTGCCTAAATGATCGCATTTTTCAACCTCTGAACGTTAACCAAAACGCGATTTTTTTTGGCAAAACCCTCTGACTGGGCCAAAAATTCGATAAACTGGAAAAAAATATGTGCCCCCCCACCCCTCATTTTTGTGGGTGGGGTCAAACGTACAATGTCTATGGAGACTGGAGACCATAAACTTTGCCGTAGACGCATCAAATTTGGGTGAGGTGTGAATCACCTCAAGACATGCAAAAAACATCATTGTGGCCCATACCCACCGCCAACAGGAAGGCTGCCATCTTGCCTCAAAGTCGCCCCACCTCCAATTCGGAAAAAACTCACACCTCGCATTTTAACGCACTTGTCCTAGGGACCAGATCCAATTGAGCTCATGTTTACATGGGGGCATCTACAGGCATTGCCCATTAAAAGTTATATAAATTAAGTCAAAATCTCAAAAGGCGTGGCCAGGGCGCCATGGCGAAGTTTGACTCCTCCCCTTACAACTTCAACCACCTGTAACTCGCCCAAAACTTGTCCGATGTCCACAAAACTTTACATGAAGGAAAATAGTGCCACCCCGGACGCAATGACCTCAAAATACCTGACAAAAGATATAGCGCCACATAGTGGAAAATGAAAGAATTGCTGAAAACTGTTTTATTTATTACTCATGCGCGGCTTGCCAGAATGACGTGAAATTTTCAGAGATTCATCAGAACACAGACATGATCATAACTGAACATCAACGTTAGTATGACATCGTACGTATTAACATGGACACGCCCTCATCGCCATTCAATCCATGAGCTTATGGGGAGGGGTGGGAAGGTCTTGGAGGTCTAAATTTTTCAACATATGTTGAGGTCACTGTCATGTGTAGTATAATATGGGTGGACAACACATAACTTACAGGGATGTGTTGCCATGGCAACATGACGACGGTTGACTACTCGCCAAGAAATTTTGGAAAGATGTATCTTGGAAAAACTTTGTCTGATTTTCATCAAATTTTCGACAATGGATAATAGTCCCACCCTGAACACTCCTATATAAAATAACAAAACTTTTAGTGCCTCCTAGTGGTAACAACATTAGACCCTTGTAAAATGGCCAAACTTTGTACGATTTGCAACAAATTTTATACGATCAATATTCTCCCTTCCCCGAACTTGTCTATATACAAATAATAAACAAAACACATAGCGCCCCCTAATGATTAAAGGAAGAATTACTGATGACTGTTTTTTTAATATTTCTCTCACCAGCTTAACAAAATTACATGAAGGAATGACTTGGGCTCATTGATAGTACATGTACATAGTAGAGAACTGTTTCCAGGGTGACTGGCGCGCTGACAAATTAAGACGAGCCTTTATGTTCTTTTTGCTCAGCAGTTTTTTTTTTCTTGGAACTCTGCCATGCAGGCCATATTTGCCCAGTCTGTTTCTTATGGTGGAGTCATGAACACTGACCTTAACTCAGGCAAGTGAGGCCTGCAGTTCTTTGGATGTTGTTGTGTGGTCTTTTGTGACCTCTTGGATGAGTCGTCACTGTGCTCTTGGGATATTTTGGTTGGCCGGCCACTCCCAGGAAGGTTCACCACTGTTCCATGTTTTCACCATTTTTGGATAATGGCGCTCTCTGTGGTTTGCTGGAGTCCCAAAGCTTTACAAATGGCTTTATAACCTTTTTCAGACTGATAGAGCTCAATTACTTTGTTTCTCATTTGTTCCTGAATTTATTTGGATCGCAGCATGATGTCTAGCTTTTGAGGATCGTTTGGTCTACTTCACTTTGTCAGGCAGGTCCTATTTAAGTGATTTCTTGATTGATAACAGGTGTGGCAGTAAACAGGCCTGGGTGTGGCTAGAGAAATTGAATTCAGCTTTCCAAAGATGTGATAAACCACAGTTAATTTATGTTTTAAAAAGGGGGGTGGGTCACTTTTTCACACAGGGCCGTATAGGTTTGGATTTTTTACCCTTAATAATAAACACCTTCATTTAAAAACTGCATTTTGTGTTTACTTGTGTTATCTTTGTCTAATATTTACATTTGTTTGATGAGCTGAAACATTTAAGTGTGACAAACATGCAAAAAAAGAGAGAAATCAGGAAGGGGCAAACACTTTTTCACACCACTGTATGATTATTTTTGCATTTATTGCCCTCTGTGTTTCCCTGAGTCCCCTGTCTTTGTCTTCTGTGTTCATCCCTTGTCTGACCCTGGTGTCTGTGTGTAGAGCCCCGCCCAGCCTGTGTTTCCCACCTGTAATCACTTCCCTGCTGCCTTTGAGAGTACGGTGATTAGCTCTCTGACTATATGTCCTGTGCACTGTCTGTGTCTAGTGTGGCGTCATCTACGTGTGTTGCTGTTCACTGCTGATACTCCCCTGTATCCTGATCTCCTGTAAGTTTATTTGCCTTTAGTGTTTGAGTTTTCTTCAGCCCATATGCTGTTATTTGTTTGTTCTTTTGTTTTTTGTTTAATAAATCGTTATCACTCTGAAGTCCTGCCAGCTGTTTGAGTCCACCACCCTCACCTACCGGATGTCATGAACCTGGGTTTGGTGGTTTCAAACCCAGTTCTTACCCATGCCTAGTTTTGTCCACCGCCGACACTGACCGTGGACAGTTTTGTCCACCGGTGCAGCAGAGCCCCAGCCGGAGTCCACTGCCAATGCAGCAGAGTTCCAGCTGGTGTCCACCGCCAGGGCTGCAGAGTCCACCGCCGGTGCAGCAGAGTTCCAGCCGGAGTCCACTGTGGGTGCAGCAGAGCTCCCGTCAGAGTCCACCGTGGGTGCAGCAGTGTCCCAGACCGGGACCAATGCTGGTGCTACGGTCCCCCTGGTCCAAGCCTCAGGGGGCGGGGGGGGCGGGGGTTCTATCCTTCGGGTTGGCCACCAACCTCTATGGTCCCCGGTTGGTATGCAACCTCTTCTCCTGCTCCCTCAGTCCTGGTGGTTCAAACACGCTGGTCGGCCACCCGCTCTTGGGTTGGGTAGCCCAACGGTCCTGGCAGGCCGCCTGACACTGTTCAGTGGGCCGCCTGGTGAGCTTGGGACTCGGGCAGGCCAACCGATCAGTCACCCTTCAACATGCCAGGGCCCTGGGACGCTGATGGGCCCCCTGAACTTTGGACTCCTGGGGGGAGGGGGTATTGTCCCAGGTGGGGGAGCTGTTAGAAGGTTCACATTATTAGGGCCTGAGCCACTGACAACGTCAGTCGGCGAAAGCCCTATTGTAATTGCTCACGTTTATTAGGGCCTGAGCCACTGACAACGTCAGTCGGCGAAAGCCCTATTGTATCCGCTCACGTTTATTTATTATTAGGGCCTGAGCCACTGACAACGTCAGTCGGCGAAAGCCCTATTGTATCCGCTCACATTTATTTATTAGGGCCTGAGCCACTGACAACGTCAGTCGGCGAAAGCCCTATTGTATCCGCTCACATTTCTTTATTAGGGCCTGAGCCACTGACAACGTCAGTTGGCGAAAGCCCTATTGTATCTGCTTGCGTTTATTGGGGCCTGAGCCACTGACAACGTCAGTCGGCGAAAGCCCTATTGTTTATTGCAATAGGGCGAAAGCCCTATTGCTCAGACAATTCTCGCCTGATTCTGAAAAATCTTTGCACAAATCATACTGATCCCACTCTGAACGTGTCTGTGTATCAATATTCACAAAACTGTCACTCCCACACCTACTGCTGACATGAGGCACTGCACAAAATTGTTTCTAATTTTGCACAAAGACCAGTGATCACGATGACATGACCTTTTCAGTGGTTCCTCAGAGTGCATTGGACTACCTTTGGTGGAAGTCACTTTTGTTCTGCGATAAGCACAGTTGCCATGGAAACCCACTCATTGCATTTTAATAACGGACATTTATACATGGGGCAAACTTGCAACAATTTGCACTAAATTTTTGACGATTGATATTAGTCCTGCACCAAACATGTTTATATAAAAATAACAAACAAAAGTTTTAGCGCCCCTATTTTAAAAAGGAAGAATTGCTGAAAATTTTTTTCTCTCTTTTTCTCTCACTAGCAGAAAAAAAAAAAAAATACATGAAGGAATCACTAGGGCTGATTGACAGTACATGTAGATAGTACAGAACTGTTTCCATGCCGACCAGCGTGCTTCAACACACACAGTGCGGAGCATTGCAGCTAGATAGAATAATATGTAGATATATAAACACCCAGTGTGGAGCATTGTAGCTAGATGGAATAAATATGTAAGTATATAAACACACACACAGTGCAGAGCATTGTTGATAGATGGGATGAAATAGCACAACCGTCTACTAAGTTATCCTACATGGTATGATTATGTACCTACACATATTCTCACTCTCCATAGCGATCAGTATTTTCCTAGTTGTATGCCGGATGGGACCATTGTATAAGTCTTTTGCATTCAAAACTATTAGGTTGTCACGACTTTTTTCTATTTCTGCGAGCAGCCCTGCTTGGGTTGTAAAGCCCTATTGTATCCGCTTGCGTTTCTTTATTATTATTTTTCACTATTATTCTGCCTAAATGATCGCATTTTTCACCCTCTGAACGTTAACCAAAACGCGATTTTTTTTGGCAAACCCCTCAGACCCGGCAAAAAATTCGATAAACTGGAAAACATATGTGCCCCCCCCCCACCCATCATTTTTGTGGGTGGGGTCAAACGTGCAAGGTCTATGGAGACTGGAGACCATAAACTTTGCCGTAGACACATCAAATTTGGGTGAGGTGTCAATCACCTCAAGACGTGCAAAAAACATCATTGTGGCCCATACCCACCACCAACAGGAAGGCCGCCATCTTGCCTCAAAGTCGTCCCACCTCCAATTCGGGAAAAAAGTCACACCTCGCATTTGAACGCACTTGTCCTAGGGACCAGATCCAATTGAGCTCATTTTTACATGGGGGCATCTACAGGCATTGCCCATTAAAAGTTATATAAATTAAGTCAAAATCTCAAAAGGCGTGGCCAGGGCGCCATGGCGAAGTTTGACTCCTCCCCTTACAAATTCAACCACCTGTAACTCGGCCAAAAATGGTCCCATGTCCACAAAACTTTCCAGGAAGGAAAATAGTCCCACCCCGAATGCAATGACATCAAAATACCTGACAACCGATATAGCGCCACATAGTGGTTAATGAAAGAATTGCTGAAAACTGTTTTATTTATTACTCACAAGCGGCTGGGCAGAATGATGTGAAATTTTCTGAGATTCATCAGATCACAGCCATGATAATAACTGAACATCAACAATAGTATAACATCAAACGTGTTAACATGGACACGCCCTCCTCGCCATTCAATATATGAGCATATGGGGAGGGGTGGGAAGGTCTTGGAGGTCTAAATTTTTCAACATATCTTGAGGTCACTGTCATATCTAGTCCAATATTGGTGGACAACACATAACTTACAGGGAAGTGTTGGCATGGCAACATGGCAATGGTTGACTACTCGCCATGAAATTTCAGAAAGTTGTATCTTGGACAAACTTTGTCTGATTTTCATCAAATTTTCGACAATTGATAAGAGTCCCACCCTGAACACTCCTATATAAAATAACAAAAGTTTTAGCGCCACCTAGTGGTAACAACATTAGACCCTTGTAAAATGGACAAACTTTGTACAATTTGCAACAAATTTTGGATGATCAATATTCTCCCTTCCACAAACTCGTCTATATAAAAATAATAAACAAAACTCATAGTACCCCCTAATGATTAAAGGAAAAATTACTGACGACTGTTTTTTTTTTTTAATTTTCTCTCACCAGCTTAACAAAATTACATGAAGGAATGACTTGGGCTCATTGACGGTACATGCACATAGTACAGAACTGATTCCATGGCAACTGCCGTTCTTCAGTGGCTTTCTCACCAAACAAAACATGACAGTTACAGCTCAGACAATTCTCGTCTGATTTGGAAAAATCTTTGCACAAATCATACTGATCCCACTCTGAACGTGTCTGTATATCAATATTCACAAAACTGTCACTCCCACACCTACTGCTGACATGAGGCACTGCACAAAATTGTTTCTAATTTTGCACAAAGACCAGTGATCACAATGACATGACCTTTTCAGTGGTTCCTCAGAGTGCATTGGACTACCTTTGGTGGAAGTCACTTTTGTTCTGCGATAAGCACAGTTGCCATGGAAACCCACTCATTGCATTTTAATAACGGACATTTATACATGGGGCAAACTTGCAACAATTTGCACTAAATTTTTGATGATTGATATTAGTCCTGCACCAAACATGTTTATATAAAAATAACAAACAAAAGTTTTAGCGCCCCTATTTTAAAAAGGAAGAATTGCTGAAAATTTTTTTCTCTCTTTTTCTCTCACTAGCAGAAAAAAAAAAAAAATACATGAAGGAATCACTAGGGCTGATTGACAGTACATGTAGATAGTACAGAACTGTTTCCATGCCGACCAGCGTGCTTCAACACACACAGTGCGGAGCATTGCAGCTAGATAGAATAATATGTAGATATATAAACACCCAGTGTGGAGCATTGTAGCTAGATGGAATAAATATGTAAGTATATAAACACACACACAGTGCAGAGCATTGTTGATAGATGGGATGAAATAGCACAACCGTCTACTAAGTTATCCTACATGGTATGATTATGTACCTACACATATTCTCACTCTCCATAGCGATCAGTATTTTCCTAGTTGTATGCCAGATGGGACCATTGTATAAGTCTTTTGCATTCAAAACTATTAGGTTGTCACGACTTTTTTCTATTTCTGCGAGCAGCCCTGCTTGGGTTGTACAGTCTGAAAGCCATTGGGAGGAAGGACCTGCAACACCTCTCGGTTGTGCACCTAGGATGACGTAGTCTGCTGCTAAATTAGCTCCTCCGTGCATTCAGTATATCCTGCATAGGGTGGAACTCGGACTCCAGCAGAGATGACAGTTTACCCACCGTCCTTCTCTCTCCTATCTCCTCCACTGGGTCAATGTGCTGCCCCAGGACAGAGCTAGCTTTCTTGATCAGTTTGTTCAGTCTCGTCCTATCGGCTGCCATAATGCCACTGCCCCAGCAGACCACTCCAAAAGTGATTGCTGATGCCACCACCGTGTCATAGAATGTCTTCAGCAGCACCCCTTGTACACCAAAAGACCTGAGTCTCCTCAGTAGGAACAGCCTGCGCTGTCCCTTTTTGTAGAGGGTGTCAGTATTGTGTGACCAGTCTAGTTTATTGTTCAGATGAACACCCAGGTACTTATAGCATGTCACCATCTTGATGTCTGTTCCCTGTATATTTACTGGTGCTGTGAGGGGTTGTCCTTGCCTGCGGCAGTCCACCACTAGCTCCTTAGTTTTCCTCGAGTTGATCTGGAGGCAGTTCCGATGGCACCAGTCCACAAAGTCCTGGTGGCTGCACGGTGGCGCAGTGGTTTAGCACTGTGGCAGCACAGTTTTACCCTCGGCCGGGGGATCGCGGGGATCATTAGATCGTGGGTTTGATCCCAGCCCCCGACCAACAGTGAGCTGTGTGGAGTTTGCATGTTCTCTCCGTGTTGCGCGGGTTTACTCCGGGATTTCTCCGGTTTCTTCCCGCACACCAAAAACATGTAGGTTTAGGGCGCTCGCGCACGCAGCGACCGCCAGCCGGTGGCTTGTCACCAGACTGCAAACCAAGTCTACCTATGGGTACAAATAAGTAACAAAAAAAAAAAAGTCCTGGATAAGCCCTCTGTACTCAGCTTCATCTCCATTGGAGATGAGGCCAATGATCACAGAGTCATCAGAGAACTTCTGTAGATGGCAATGTGTTGTGTTGTGTGAGAAGTCCGCAGTATAAAGGGGGAACAGGAAGGGAGCCAAAACCGTTCCCTGGGGGGCCTCCGTGCTACCGATGATTGTGTCAGACACACAGTCCCGGGTTCTCACAAACTGCTGGTCCACCCCTGCGCACAGCAGCTTGTCCTTCAGGATCATCGTTTGGATGGTGATGAAAGCACTGGAGAGGTCAAAGAACATGATCCTCACCACATTCCCGGCCTTCTCTAGGTGGGACAGACAACGGTGAAGGAGGATGATCACCGCATCCTCCACCACAATGCCATGCTGGTAGGCGAACTGCAGTGGATCCATCGCTGGGCCCACCAGGGGGCGCAGGGGAGCAAGTAGCAGTCTCTCAAGGGTTTTCATCATGTGGGACGTCAAGGCCACTGGTCTGTAACTGTTCAGGTCTTTGGGGTGGGAAGTCATTGGTACAGGTACCACACAAGATTTTTTCCACAGCTGTGGTACCCTCCCAAGCTTCAGGCTCAGGTTGAAGATGTGCTCCATAATCCCACACAGCTGGTCTGCACAGGACTTGAGGAGCTTTGCGCTGATGCCGTCCGGTCCCGACGCCTTCCTCGCCTTGATCTTCCTCAGCTCCGTCCTCACCTGGGTCTTAGTCAGGGTCAGGATGGGGGAGCTGTGTGTTGGAAGTGGGAGTTGGGAGATCTGCGCCAAATGGTTTTCTTTAATATTCATGCAGCCCTTGCAGTGATGACGGCACATTTTCCGAGCAAGAAAGGGACGACGGGCGGAGATTTGTCACACTCCGCGCACTCCTAGATAAAAATATTTGACAAAAGGGATAGTGCCACTTACTGCTCACAGGAAGATCTGCGCCAAATGGTTTACTTTATTATTCATGCAGCCCATGCAGTGATGACGGCACATTTTCCGAGCCAGCGAGGGAGGACGGGCGCCGGGTTCCGCGGTCGCGCGGGGGGCGAAGCTCCGTTTACACCTGCCTGCAGGTTTAATTTTTTATTAGGGCCTGAGCCACTGACAACGTCAGTCGGCGAAAGCCCTATTGTATCTGCTTGCGTTTCTTTATTTTTTTTTTTCGTTATTATTATTCTGCCTAAATGATCGCAATTTTCACCCTCTGAACGTTAACCAAAACGCGATTTTTTTGGCAAACCCCTCTGACCAGGCAAAAAATTCGATAAACTGGAAAAAATATGTGCCCCCCCACCCCTCATTTTTGTGGGTGGGGTCAAACGTACAAGGTCTATGGAGACAGGAGACCATAAACTTTAACGTAGACACATCAAATTTGGGTGAGGTGTGAATCACCTCAAGACATGCAAAAAACATCATTGTGGCCCATACCCACCGCCAACAGGACGGCCGCCATCTGGCCTCAAAGTCGCCCCACCTCCAATTCGGAAAAAAATCACACCTTGCATTTTAACGCACTTGTCCTAGGGACCAGATCCAAATGAGCTCATTTTTACATGGGGGCATCTACAGGCAATGGCCATTAAAAGTTATATAAATTAAGTCAAAATCTCAAAAGGCGTGGCCAGGGCGCCATGGCGAAGTTTGACT
The DNA here is from genome assembly GCA_020510985.1 of Pholidichthys leucotaenia. Classification (NCBI taxonomy): domain Eukaryota; kingdom Metazoa; phylum Chordata; class Actinopteri; order Cichliformes; family Pholidichthyidae; genus Pholidichthys; species Pholidichthys leucotaenia. Next base: position 274,082,430 of record CM035840.1, on the reverse strand, counting down.
CCTCCCCTTACAACTTCAACCACCTGTAACTCGGCCAAAACTTGTCTGATGTCCACAAAACTTTACATGAAGGAAAATAGTGCCACCCCGGATACAATGACATCAAAATACTGGACAAAAGATATAGTGCCACATAGTGGCTAACGAAGGAATTGCTGAAAACTGTTATTTATTACTCACGCACGGCTGGCCAGAATGACGTGAAATTTTTAGAGATTCATCAGAACACAGACATGATCATAACTGAACATCAACGTTAGTATGACATCATACGTGTTACCATGGACACGCCCTTCTCGCCATTCAATCCATGAGCTTATGGGGAGGGGTGGGAAGGTCTTGGAGGTCTAAATTTTTCAACATATTTTGAGGTCACTGTCATATGTACTCCAATATGGGTGGACAACACATAACATACAGGGATGTGATGCCAGGGCAACATGGCGACGGTTGACTACACGCCATGAAATTTTGGAAAGTTGTATCTTGGACAAACTTTTTCTGATTTCCACCAAATTTTCAAAAATGGATAATAATCCCACCCTGAACAATCCTATATAAAATAACAAAAGTTTTAGCGCCGCTAGTGGTAACAACATTAGACCCTTGTAAATTGGACATACTTTGCACGATTTGCAACAAATTTTATACGATCAATATTCTCCCTTCCCCGAACTTGGCTATATACAAATAATAAACAACACTCATAGCGCCCCCTAATGATTAAAGGAAGAATTACTGACGGGCAAAACTTGTCCGATGTCCACAAAACTTTCCATGAAGGAAAATAGTGCCACCCCGGGCGCAATGACATCGAAATACCTGACAAAAGATATAGCGCCACATAGTGGTAAACGGAAGAATTGCTGAAAACTGTTTTATTTATTACTCGTGCGCGGCTTGCCAGAATGACGTGAAATTTTCTGAGATTCATCAAAACACAGCGATGATCATAACTCAACATCAACGTTAGTATGACATCGTACGTCTTACCATGGACACGCCCTTCTCCCCATTCAATCCATGAGCTTATGGGGACGGGTGGGAAGGTCTTGGAGGTCTAAATTTTTCAACATATGTTGAGGTCACTGTCATACGTAGTCCAATATGGGTGGACAACACATAACTTACAGGGAAGTGTTGCCATGGCAACATGGCGACGGTTGACTAGTCGCCATGAAATTTTGGAAAGTTGTATCTTGGACAAACTTTTTCTGATTTCCACCAAATTTTCAAAAAATGGATAATAATCCCACCCTGAACATTCCTATATAAAATAACAAAAGTTTTAGCGCTTTAAAACTTTCCATGAAGGAAAATAGTGCCACCCCGGACGCAATGACATCAAAATACCTGACAAAAGATATAGTGCCACATAGTGGTTAACGAAAGAATTGCTGAAAACTGTTTTATTTATTACTCAAGCTCGGCTGGCCACAATGGCGTGAAATTTTCTGAGTTTCATCAGAACACAGCCATGATCATAACTGAACATCAATGTTAGTATGACATCAAACATGTTACCATGGACATGCCATGACAAAAGGGATAATGCCACTTACTGCTCACAGGAAGATCTGAGCCAAATGGTTTACTTTATTATGCATGCAGCCGTTGCAGTGATGACGGCACATTTTCCGAGCCAGCGAGGGACTATGGGCGCTTGGTTCCGCGGGCGCGCGGGGGGCGAAGGCCCGTTTTACACCTGCTTGCAGGTTTAATTTGTTTTATGTCTTTTTTCAGATTCTTTAGTTCTTAATTTAATGAAATTTTTATAGAGATAATTTTTCTTTTTTCAAGCATTTTGTAGCCCCCTGGTTAACCACGGGCAATTTTTAGGGCCTGAGCCACTGACAACGTCAGTCGGCGAAAGCCCTATTGTATCCGCTTGCGTTTATTTATTAGGGCCTGAGCCACTGACAACGTCAGTTGGCGAAAGCCCTATTGTATCCACTTGCGTTTATTTATTAGGGCCTGAGCCACTGACAGTGTCAGTCGGCGATAGCCCTATTGTATCCGCTCACGTTTATAATTTTTTTTTCTTTTTCTGCCTAAATGATCAAATTTTTCACCGTCTGAACGTTAACCAAAACGTGATTTTTTTTTGGCAAACCCCTCTGACCGGGCAAAAAATTCGATAAAATGGAAAAGATATGTTCCCCCCCACCCCTCATTTTTGTGGGTGGGGCAAAACGTACACAAATTTTCAAGGTCTATGGAGACTGGACACCATAAACTTTGCCGTAGACACATCAAATTTGGGTGAGGTGTCAATCACCTCAAGCCATGCAAAAAACATCATTGTGGCCCATACCCACCGCCAACAGGAAGGCCGCCATCTTGCCTCAAAGTCGCCCCACCTCCAATTGGGAAAAAAGTCACACCTCGCATTTTAACGCACTTGTCCTAGGGACCAGATCCAATTGAGCTCATTTTTACATGGGGGCATCTACAGGCATTGCCCATTAAAAGTTATATAAATTAAGTCAAAATCTCAAAAGGCGTGGCCAGGGCGCCATGGCGAAGTTTGACTCCTCCCCTTACAAATTATACCACCTGTAACTCGGCCAAAATTTGTCCGATGTCCACAAAACTTTACATGAAGGAAAATAGTGCCACCCCGGACGCAATGACCTCAAAATACCTGACAACTGATATAGCGCCACATAGTGGTTAACAAAAGAATTGCTGAAAACTGTTTTATTTATTACTCACAAGCGGCTGGCCAGAATGACGTGAAATTTTCAGAGATTCATCAGAACACAGACATGATCATAACTGAACATCAACATTGGTATGACATCATACGTGTTACCATGGACACGCCCTTCTCGCCATTCAATCCATGAGCTTATGGGGAGGGGTGGGAAGGTCTTGGAGGTCTAAATATTTCAACATATGTTGAGGTCACTGTCATGCGTAGTACAATATGGGTGGACAACACATAACTTACAGGGATGTGTTGCCATGGCAACATGACGACGGTTGACTACTCACCAAGAAATTTTGGAAAGTTGTATCTTGGAAAAACTTTGTCTGATTTTCATCAAATTTTCGACAATGGATAATAGTCCCACCCTGAACACTCCTATATAAAATAACAAAAGTTTTAGCGCCTCCTAGTGGTAACAACATTAGACCCTTGTAAAATGGCCAGACTTTGTACGATTTGCAGCAAATTTTATACGATCAATATTCTCCCTTCCCCGAACTCGTCTATATACAAATAATAAACAAAACGCATAGCGCCCAAAAATGATTAAAGGAAGAATTACTGATGACTGTTTTTTTAATATTTCTCTCACCAGCTTAACAAAATTACATGAAGGAATGACTTGGGCTCATTGATAGTACATGTACATAGTAGAGAACTGTTTCCAGGGCGACTGGCGTGCTTCAGTGGCTTTCTCGTCAAACAAAACATGACAGTTACAGCTCAGACAATTCTCGCCTGATTTGGAAAAATCTTTGCACAAATCATACTGATCCCACTCTGAACATGTCTGTATATCAATATTCACAAAACTGTCACACCCACACCTACTGCTGACATGACGTACTGCACAAAATTGTTTCTAATTTTGCACAAAGTCCAGTAGTCATGATGACATGACCTTTTCAGGGGTTCCTCAGAGTGCATTGGACTATCCTCAGTGGAAGTCACTTTTGTCCTGCGATAAGCACAGTTGCCATGAAAACCCATTCCTTGCCAATCAATATGTTTTATACTTTGGAGGGTTGGGAATGTCCAAGACTCACCAAATGTGGAACGTAAGTCAACATGACTCTCTTCAGTAGTTCTGTGGTTTCTGCAACATGTACCTGAAAGGTAAGTGTTACCATGGCCACATGTCCGAGTTTACCTGATCGCAATATGTTGGATAGTTGTAATTTGGACAAAATGTGTCAGACTGTCACCGGAATTGCGATGATGGAGATTAATCCCGCTCCGCACATTTACCCCACCCACAAAAATGAGTGGTGGAGGTGCACATATCTTTTCCAATTGATCTATTTTGTTGCCGGAATTGCTATGGTGGAGATTAGTCCCATTCTGCGCACTTACTTCTACATAAAAATATTTGTCATACATTTGCGGATTAATTTGCCTCTTGAACATATTGCACACCGTTTTGACATAAGCAGACAAAATGTGCTATATAAATACACTTGCTTGCTTTGTAACAATTTTTCGAATAAAGTACACAATGGCTTACAAACTGCAGCTCTTTATTTCAAAGATGCAAAACTGTAACCGTAACCATGACACAATACAAGAATATAAACTGACATGCATGATCAATATGTATCATTGTTCTACCATGTTATAGCGCATAACTGTCTCATGCTACAGCACTACTCTAATGCACACGTCACAAAACCACGGCTGCTGTGGGGTTGGTGCTTCAGAGTCCCCCACATCTTAAATGGAACCACTGAATTTCACAGTTTTGTCATGTCATCCAGCTCTTCTGGCTGCCTGCAAGTCCACCACACTTCTGCTGTGTTCTGTGTCTGCCTGATGTGGCAGGTGTGGAAAAGCACATGGAAATTCATTTAAAGAATGTCCTGCTCGCAATGCAGACTGCAAGAAATGTCAGAAAAAGGGACATTTTGCTGCTTTGTGTAAAACAAAAATGAGAGTGGAGGAACTTCAGCAGAGGCACATGAGTGAAAGTTTGGAGACATTGTTTTTGGGCACAATGACTACGGCACCTCCACCTAATGTGCGTGGAAGAAGTTGATTGGAGTAAATGGCCAGCAGGTTGTGTTCAAAGCGAGGGAGGACGGGCGGCGGGTTCCGCGGTCGCGCGGGGGGCGAAGGCATGTTTACACCTGCCTGCAGGTTTAATTTTTTGTTATTATTCTGCCTAAATGATCGCATTTTTCACCCTCTGAACGTTAACCAAAACGCGATTTTTTTTGGCAAACCCCTCTGACCGGGCAAAAAATTCGATAAACTGGAAAAGATATGTGCCCCCCGCCACCCCTCATTTTTGTGGGTAGGGTCAAACGTACAAGGTCTATGGAGACTGGAGACCATAAACTTTGCCATAGACACATCAAATTTGGGTGGGGTGTGAATCACCTCAAGACATGCAAAAAACATCATTGTGGCCCATACCCACCGCCAACAGGAAGGCCGCCATCTTGCCTCAAAGTCGCCCCACCTCCAATTCGGAAAAAAGTCACACCTCGCATTTGAACGCACTTGTCGTAGGGACCTGATCCAATTGAGCTCATTTTTGCATGGCGGCATCTATAGGCATTGGCCATTAAAAGTTATATAAATTAAGTCAAAATCTCAAAAGGCGTGGCCAGGGCGCCATGGCGAAGTTTGACTCCTCCCCTTACAAATTCAACCAGCTGTAATTCGCGCGAGACTTGTCCGATGTCCACAAAACTTTCCATGAAGGAAAATAGTGCCACCCCGGATACAATGACATCAAAATACCGGACAAAAGATATAGCACCACATAGTGGTTAACGAAAGAATTGCTGAAAACTTTTTTATTTATTACTCACACACGGCTGGCCAGAATGACGTGAAATTTTCAGAGATTCATCAGAACACAGAAGTGATCATAACTGAAGATCAACGTTAGTATGACGTCAAACATGTTACCATGGACACGCCCTTCTCGCCATTCAATCCATGAGCTTATGGGGAGGGGTGGGAAGGTCTTGGAGGTCTAAATTTTTCAACATATGTTGAGGTCACTGTCCTATGTAGTCCAATATGGGTGGACAACACAGAACTTACAGGGAAGTGTTGCCATGACAACATGGCGACGGTTGACTACACGCAATGAAATTTCGGAAACTTTTATCTTGGACAAACTTTTTCTGATTTCCACCAAATTTTCAAAAATGGATAATAATCCCACCCTGAACATTCCTATATAAAATAACAAAAGTTTTAGCGCCGCCTAGTGGTAACAACATTAGACCCATGTAAATTGGACATACTTTGCACGATTTTCCACAAATTTTATACGATGAGTATTCTCCCTTCCCCGAACTCGTCTCTATACAAATAAGAAACAACACTCATAGCACCCCCTAATGATTAAAGGAAGAATTACTGACGGGCAAAACTTGTCCGATGTCCATAAAACTGTCCATGAAGGAAAATAGTGCCACCCCGGATGCAATGACATCAAAATACCTGACAAAAGATATAGCGCCACATAGTGGTAAACGAAAGAATTGCTGAAAAATGTTTCATTTATTACTCACAAGCGGCCTGGCAGAATGATGTGAAATTTCCTGACATTCATCAGAACACAGCCATGATAATAACTGAACATCAACAATAGTATAACATCAAACGTGTGAACATAGACACGCCCTCCTCGCCATTCAAACCGTAAGCTTATGGGGAGGGGTGTGAAGGTCTTGGAGGTCTCAATTTTTCAACATATGTTGAGGTCACTGTCATGTGTAGTACAATATGGGTGGACAACACATAACTTACAGGGAAGTGTTGCCAAGGCAACATGGTGACGGTTGACTACTCGCCAAGAAATTTCGGAAAGTTGTATCTTGGACAGACTTTGTCTGATTTTCATCAAATTTTCAACAATGGATAATAGTCCGACCCTGAACACTCCTATATAAAATAAAAAAAGTTTTAGCGCCTCCTAGTGGTAACAACATTAGACCCTTGTAAAATGTCCAAACTTTGTATGATTTGCAACAAATTACATACGATCAATATTCTCCCTTCCCCGAACTCATCTATATATAAATAATAAACAAAACTCATAGCGCCCCCTAATGATTAAAGTAGGAATTACTGACGGAATAAACTTGTCCGATGTCCACAAAACTTTACATGTAGGAAAATAGTGCCACCCCGGACGCAATGGCTTCAAAATACCTGACAAAAGATACAGCGCCACATAGTGGTTAACGAAAGAATTGCTGAAAACTGTTTTATTTATTACTCATGCGCGGCTGGCCAGAATGACGTGAAATTTTCTGAGATTCATCAGAACACAGCAATGGTCATAATTGAACATCAACATTAGTATGACATCATACGTATTACCATGGACACGCCCTCCTCACCATTCAATCCATGAACTTATGGGGAGGGGTGGGAAGGTCTTGGAGCCCTAAATTTTGCAACATATGTTGAGGTCACTGTCATGTGTAGTACAATATGGGTGGACAACACATAACTTACAGGGATGTGTTGCCATGGCAACATGACGACGGTTGACTACTCACCAAGCTCTTCTGACTGCCTGCAAGTCCACCACACTTCTGCTGTGTTCTGTGCCTGCCAGATGTGGCAGGTGTGGAAAAGCACATGGAAATTCATTTAAAGAATGTCCTGCTCGCAATGCAGACTGCAAGAAATGTCAGAAAAAGGGGCATTTTGCTGCTTTGTGTAAAACAAAAATGAGAGTGGAGGAACTTCAGCAGAGGGACATGAGTGAAAGTTTGGAGACATTGTTTTTGGGCACAATAACTACGGCACCTCCACCTAATGCTGCGTGGAAGACGTCGATTGGAGTAAATGGCCAGCAGGTAGTGTTCAAAGCGAGGGAGGACAGGCGGCGGGTTCCGCAGTTGCGCGGGGGGCGAAAGTCCGTTTACACCTTCCTGCAGGCTTAATTATTATTATTCTGCCCAAATGATCGCATTTTTCACCCTCTGAACGTTAACCAAAACGCAATTTTTTTTGGCAAACCCCTCAGACCCGGCAAAAAATTCGATAAACTGGAAAACATATGTGCCCCCCCACCCCTCATTTTTGTGGGTGGGGCCAAATGTACAAGGTCTATGGAGACTGGAGACCATAAACTTTGCCGTAGACACATCAAATTTGGGTGAGGTGTGAATCACCTCAAGACATGCAAAAAACATCATTGTGGCCCATACCCACCGCCAACAGGAAGGCCGCCATCTTGCCTCAAAGTCGCCCCACCTCCAATTCGGAAAAAAGTCACACCTAGCATTTTAACGCACTTGTCCTAGGGACCAGATCCAATTGAGCTCATTTTTACATGGGGGCATCTACAGGCATTGCCCATTAAAAGTTATACAAATTAAGTCAAAATCTCAAAAGGCGTGGCCAGGGCGCCATGGCGAAGTTTGACTCCTCCCCTTACAACTTCAACCACCTGTAACTCGCCCAAAACTTGTCCGATGTCCACAAAACTTTACATGAAGGAAAATAGTGTCACCCCGGACGCAATGACCTCAAAATACCTGACAACCGATATAGCGCCACATAGTGGTTAATGAAAGAATTGCTGAAAACTGTTTTATTTATTACTCACAAGCGGCTGGGCAGAATGATGTCAAATTTTCTGAGATTCATCAGAACACAGACATGATCATAACTGAACATCAATGTTAGTATGACATCATATGTGTTACCATAGAAACGCCCTTCTCGCCATTCAATCCATGAGCTTATGGGGTGGGGTGGGAAGGTCTTGGAGGTCTAAATTTTTCAACATATGTTGAGGTCACTGTCATATGTAGTCCAATATGGGTGGACAACACATAACTTACAGAGAAGTGTTGCCATGGCAACATGGCGACGGTTGACTACACGCCATGAAATTTCGGAAAGTTGTATCTTGGACAAACTTTTTCTGATTTCCACCAAATTTTCAAAAATGGATAATAATCCCACCCTGAACATTCCTATATAAAATAACAAAAGTTTTAGCGCCGCCTAGTGGTAATAACATTAGACCCTTTTAAATTGGACATACTTTGCACGATTTGCAACAAATTTTATACGATCAATATTTTCCCTTCCCCGAACTCATCTATATACAAAAAATAAACAACACTCATAGCGCCCCCTAATGATTAAAGGAAGAATTACTGACGGGCAAAACTTGTCTGATGTCCACAAAACTTTACATGAAGGAAAATAGTGCCACCCCGGACGCAATGACATCAAAATACCTGACATTTATTACTCATGCGCGGCTTGCCAGAATGACGTGAAATTTTCTGAGATTCATCAAAACACAGAGATGATCATAACTCAACATCAACTTTAGTATGACATCATACGTGTTACCATGGACACGCCCTTCTCGCCATTCAATCCATGAGCTTATGGGGAGGGGTGGGAACGTCCTGGAGTCATGAAAATTGGAACATAGGTTTAGGTGACTGTCACATATAGTCCAATATGGGTGGACAACACATAACTGAGAAGGAAGTGTTGCCATGGCGAATTTTGACTCCTCCCTTTACAACTTCAAATTCCTCTAACTCGGCAAACCCTTTCTGATTTGCACCATTCCTTCCATAATGGAAAATAGTTCCACCCCAAACGCAATGTCATCAAAATACCTGACAACAAATATAGCGCCACATAGTGGTTTACAAAAGAATTGCTGAAAACTGTTTTATCGATTACTCACGTGCGGCTGGGCAGAATGATGTGAAATTTTCTGACACTCATCAGACCACAGCCATGATCATAACCTGAAAACCTATATAGCGTCACATAGTGGTTACTGAAAGAATTGCTAACCCACTATTTACTAAATGGCTCTCTGTAGTTGCACAATTGCAGATAAAAAAATGGACCTAATTAAAAACTCGAAGCACCCCACAAAGAGATATTTTTTGCACATCTTTTGCACCCAAATTTTATGTCTCGACGGCAAAGTTTACAGTCTCCATAGACCTTGAAAATTTGTGTACGTTTGGGGGGGAACATATCTTTTCCTGTTTATCGAATTTTTTGCCGGGTCTGAGCGGTCTTGGGATTTATAAATTTTTGAACATATGTACCTAACAGCCACATATTTGAGGCAAAAATTGCACACCCACTAGTGCCTAGCAGCTCTCTGTATTTCAACAATTGCAGATAAAAAAATGGACCCAAAACCTCAAAGCCCCCCAACAAGAAAAATTGTTTGATGTTCTCTCATGTAGAAGTTAATAATTTTAAAATTAACTTTTAAACTCTGAATTGTGTACTAAATGGCTCTGTACTTGCACAATTGCAGATAAAAAAATGGACCTAATGTACCTAACAGCAACACATTTGAGGCAAAAATTGCACACCCACTAGTGCCTAAGCAGCTCTCTGTAGTTGAACAATTGCAGATAAAAAAATGGACCTAAAACCTCGAAGCCCCCCCAACAACAAAAATTGTATGATGTTCTCTCATGTAGAAGTTAATAATTTTAAAATTAACTTTTAAACTCTGAATATTTTAAGCTCTAGAAATTGAGAATATTTATTTCCGATGAATTCCCGATATATATTTCCGATGTCCCATGGCGAGGAGTCAACCTTCTCCATGGTAACACTTACCTAATCAGTGATGTGCAGATCCAAAGAGACCAACAGCTGCTCTGAGTCTGAGAGTGTATTAAAGATCTTTGTCTCTTTAAAATGGAGTCCTCTAACAACTCCTTCAAAATGGGAGAAAACAGGCCACTGTCTCATTTACAAACAGCAGAATTGTTACCTATGATGCAGCAAAGTTCAGACTCCTCAGCCTCACAGCAACCCCATTTTAATGACCAAGCACCTCCCACTGGACATATCATTTTAATGACCAAGCACCTCCCACTGGACATATCATTCATTCAAAAACAGTTCAATAAATATTTCGTTACCTACGATGCAGCAAAGTTCAGACTCCTCAGGCTCACAGCAACCCCATTTTAATGACCAAGCACCTCCCACTGGACATATCATTCATTCAAAAACAGTTCAATAAATATTTCTACAAAAACAGTTTACAGTTCACCATCTTCCAATATACAATATCTCACAAAAGTGAGTACACCCCTCACATTTTTATAAATATTTTATTATATCTTTTCATGGGACAACACTGAAGATATGACACTTTGATGTAATGTAATCAATGTACAGCTTGTACAACAGTGGAAATCTGTTGTCCTCTTAAAATTACTCATGACTTCAATCTTGAAGGTTGTTCTCCAAAATTTACAACAATTTTCTTATCATTTTATACTTTTCTTTGTCAATCTATCTACATTTGAAACCATTTCCCTCAAATTTGTAATTTCCTCTTGTAAAATTGACTTTTCCTGTACATTTGAGACTATTATAAATTTGTGGATCATTTTATGAATGATTTTTCTTTATATTTTAATAAAATTACTGTTTCAATATAAATTTGAAACACATTGTTTAAGGGGAAAAAGCCAAAATATTATCACAATTTACACTTTTGACCATAATTTTGCAGAGCAACAACCAAACAATAACTATGACTGCAATGGTCATGTGCCCGTAGCAAGCAGCGCCTCTTTGTGTTGGTCATATCATGTGACTTCTCCCATGGAAAAAGCACATACATCGCATCAGGAATCACAGCAATGAAGCGGACGGGACATGGAGGGAGAGGAAGTGCCTGTATTAAAAAAAATAAAAACAACAACAACAAAAAAAGTACATATTTAATAAAAACATTAAAATAATATTTCAATTATTCATTGGATTTGTCTGCAAGCCAAGGACCATCTCTGGTTAAAATTTCAGCAAAATCCATCCAGTAGTTTCTACATAATCCTACTAAATCACTGCAAGAAGTTTGAGCCTTGGTAGAGGTATGCAGTCATGGATCACCCCCAAAATGTAATGGTTTGTGTGTAGGACAAGAACCACTTCTGGTGAAAATTTCATCCAAATTCATCCAGTAGTTTTGGAGTATTGTTGGAAAAGTGTGTGAGGATATAAGAGCCTTGGTGGAGGTATGCATTCCACAGGAAGTTTTCAGTTTCAAATTTAGCAATGTTTTCTCACACAACTTATAACAAAATAAACGTAGCACTTATATCTAATGGTTAACATGCAAAATGTTAAGTTTAAACCAACTTACAGGTGTGCTTGGCTCAGATCAAACATGCTAATGCTAACGGGCTAGCCGCGAACGTTAGCTAAAACGCTAATCTCAAGGGAAACAAATTTAGCAATGTTTTCTCACAAAACTTATAACAAAATAAACGGAGCACTTATATCTAACGGTTAACATGCACAATGTTACGTTTAAACCAACTTACAGGCTGGTTGGGTGAGGACTGACGTACGTCGTCTTCTTCTGAGGTTTTATGGCGGTTGGCAAACGCCTTGTAGGAGCATTACCGCCACCTTCTGGAACGGACTGTGATTCGAAATGGCATTACTGTCCTAAATCCTTGAAATTAGTCCTGTTGCCCTAATAAACCTAAAAACTGCATGATAGACCGCATCTCCTGAACTTCTCTGCAAAATCTCTTTCATACTGAGCTGGTTTTGTCCTGCGATAAGCACAGTTGCCATGGAAACCCACTCATTGCATTTCAATAACGGACATTTATACATGGGGCAAACTTGCAACAATTTGCACTAAATTTTCGACGATTGATATTAGTCCTGCACCAAACAAGTCTACATAAAAATAACAAACAAAAGTTTTAGCGCCCCTATTTTTAAAAGGAAGAATTGCTGAAAAATTTTTTCTCTTTTTCTCTCACTAGCAGAAAAAAAAAATGCCTGAAGGAATCACTAGGGCTTATTGACAGTACATGTAGATAGTACAGAACTGTTTCCATGGCGACCAGCGTGCTTCAACACACACAGTGCAGAGCATTGTAGCTAGATGGAATAATATGTAGATATATAAACACCCAGTGCGGAGCATTGTAGCTAGATGGAATAAATATGTAAATATATATACACACACAGTGCAGAGCATTGTTGCTAGATGGGATGAAACAGCACAACCGTCTACTTAGTTATCCTATATGGTATGATTATGTACCCATACATATTCTCACCCTCCATAGCGACCGGTATTTTCCTAATTGTATGCTGGAGGGGACCATTGTATGTCTTTTGCATTCAAAACTATTAGGTTGTCACGTCTTTAGGCTATCTCTAAGAGCAGCCCTACTTAGGTTGTACAGTCTGACAGCCGTTGGGAGGAAGGACCTGCGAAACCTCTCGGTTGTGCACCTAGGATGATGTAGTCTGCTGCTAAATGAACTCCACCGTGCGTTCAGTATGTCCTGCATAGGGTGGAACTCGGACTCCAGCAGAGATGACAGTTTAGCCACCGTCCTTCTCTCTCCTATCTCCTCCACTGGGACAACGCGCTACCCCAGGACAGAGATAGCTTTCTTGATCTGTTTGTTCAGTCTCTTCCTATCAGCTGCCATAATGCCACTGCCCCAGCAGACCACCGTGTCATACAATGTCTTCAGCAGCGCCCCTTGTACACCAAAAGACCTGAGTCTCCTCAGTAGGAACAGCCTGCGCTGTCCCTTCTTGTAGAGTGCGTCAGTATAGTGTGACCAGTCTAGTTTATTGTTCAGATGAACACCCAGGTACTTATAGGATGTCACCATCTCAATGTCTGTTCCCTGTATATTTACTGGTGATGTGAGGTGTTGTCCTGAAATGAGAGTGGAGGAACTTCAGCAGAGGGACATGAGTGAAAGTTTGGAGACATTGTTTTTGGGCACAATGACTACGGCACCTCCACCTAATGCTGCGTGGAAGAAGTCGATTGGAGTAAATGGCCAGCAGGTAGTGTTCAAAGCGAGGGAGGACGGGCGGCGGGTTCCACGGTCGCGCGGGTGACGAATGTCCGTTTACACCTGCCTGCAGGTTTAATTCATATTGTAATTCATTCATGCTGTTGATAATGTGTGATGTGTGTGTGTGAATAAACTGTGAAACTGCGAAATAGAACCTGCCTAACAATGTGAGGTAGACCAAAAGATCCTCAAAAACTAGACATTATACTGCAAGCCAAAGAAATTCAGGAACAAATGAGAAACAAAATAATTGAGATCTATTAGTCTGGAAAAGGTTATAAAGCCATTTCTAAAGCTTTGGGACTCCAGCAAACCACAGTGAGAGTCATTATCCACAAATGGCAAAAATATGGAAAAGTAGTGAACCTTCCCAGGAGTGGCTGTCCGTCCAAAATTACCCCAAGAGCGCAGCAACGACTCATTTAGGAGGTCACTAAAGACCCCACAACAACATCCAAAGAACTGCAGGACTCACCTGCCTCAGTTAAGGCTAGTGTTCAAGACTCCACCATAAGAAAGAAACTGGACCAAAATGGTCTGCATGGCAGAGTTCCAAGACGAAATCCAGGTTCATGATTAAAATTGCTCACACCTGCGCCGGCGTCTGTAAATGTCTCGTCGCGTCAAAGCGTTATCTTGTCCGCTTTTGTTTGTTTTTATTGATTTCATTTTTAATTTTTTACCTCTTTTTGCTGATATTAGTTTTTCTTGGTGTTAGCTTAGTGTTGGCCTAGCAGAAAGCCCGATCATACACACAGGTGGATCGGACCCCCGGCTGGGCTGTTTACTGGGCTAGGCTAACTTGTTTTTAGGTGTTTTTAGCTAACCTGTTTTTAGCTGTTTTTGGCTGGCTGGCTATCCACCTCTCGTCTGGAACGTTATGGCTCCATCCCCAACGTGTGTCAGTTGTGTGTCCCTCCTTAGGAAGGTTTCTGAGTTGGAAGTGAGACTCTTCAACCCCTATAAGATTCAGGAGACTGAAGACCACCTTGACACCATAATTCTCGGGCGAACAACGGCCCCGGCAACCGACTTGCAGCTGGCAGAGATGGCTACTTACCTGGGTGAATTCAGCGCATCGCCATCCACTTCCACCCCTGCTCCGGTCTCTTCAGATGTCCATGACCACAGCAATAATCACTGGCTTCAACTCGGAGCTAAACCCAAAGCCCCAGGTGGTTTCTCTCATCCTCAATGCGTGCCCTGGACCGTGGTTGGGCCAACTAGTAATCATCGACGATCAACCAGACAGGGCCGCGCCTCTTCTCTTCCCTTGCTTTTGAAAAACAGATTTGACATCCTTTCTCTGGAAGATTTTCCCCACCTGGACACAGACCATCCGCCCATGACCGCCCCTCCTCCTCCTTCTCCTCCTCCTTCAGAGGCGGCTCAAACCTGCAAACCCCGGATTATGACTACTTTAGGTGTGCCAAATTACACACCAGCTCCAAAAAGAAAAGAGTGCATCACCCCGCCATCACAACAACAACATTGACAAAATTATCCACCACTTCAGAAACCACCGACAAAGCCCCCTCAGACGACGCTGGTAATTGGTGACTCGATTATGAGGAACGTCAGAAGCAGGTACTGTATCACTAAATTTTTTCCCTGGGTCTAAAATGTCTGACATTGAGGCCCTTACCCCTGACCTATTAAATGAATTCCCCCACTCTAAAACGGTCATAGTTCATGTTGGATGCAACAACATCCCTGATGAAGTGTCAGAGATCTTAAAGAATGACTTCAGGAGCCTTCTGTCCACTCTTATGAACTGTGGCAGACGTGTGTTTATGTCTGGGCCTTTGGCCCCTTTCAGATGGGGCAGCACGGTGGTGCAGTGGGCAGCACGGTGGTGCAGTGGTTAGCACTGTTGCCTTACAGCTAGAAGGTTCCTGGTTCGAATCCCCAGGTTGGCAGGGGTTGGAACCTTTCTGTGTGGAGTTTGCATGTTCTCCCTGTGCTGCGTGGGTTTACTCCGGGGGCTCCGGTTTCCTCCCACAATCCAAAGACATGCATGTTAGGTTAATTGGTTGTTCTAAATTGTCCCTAGATATCTGTTTCCTATAGGCCCTTAGAGTAGAGGGTTAGTATTAGTGAAAGCGCTTTGAGTGGTCTTTGTGACTAGAAAAGCGCTATATAAGTGCAGGTTAGTTAGTTAGTTAGATGAGGTTGTAATTATTTTTAGCAGAACTCTCAGTCTTAATACTTTGTTGTGTTCTACATGTCCTATGTTTAACATTGGTTTTGTTGACAATTTCAACCTGTTTTGGAACCGTCCATCACTTATGAGGCCAGATGGCATCCATCCAAATAGACTTGGTGCACGTGTTTTAAGGGACAATCTGTTCTATTCCATTCAGCGTTTTTTAATACAGTGACTGAAATTTGGTGCTTAACTCACTCCGAAGTTCCTGGGTCTGCCAACCAGCCCTTTTTTGTTCCCACTTCTCATATTAATCCTATTTATCCACATAATTCTCACTGTTTAGATCAGTCTTCAATTTGTAACCCCATAGAGATTGTGTCTGTCTCCTGTTACCCAAAATATTATAACCCAAGACAAATACAACACAACTTGATAAATACACGTCTTTCTGCAGCTCCTCCTCATCCACCACCCCTCAACTTTGCCCCTGTCTTCTCCCTTAGAGAACCTTTGTCTACTCCCCCTAAAGTTAATAAAAATATAATGCATAAACATCCCAAAGTGATTAAACAAAATGTTGGTAAAACCCAAATCAACCCTCAAGTCTCTAAATTTAATATTTTGGCCTCTGTTCCTCCTCATAATTTAAAAATTAAATGTGGTTTGTTAAATATTAGGTCTCTAACTCCCAAGTCTCTACTAGTTCATGATCTATTAATTGATCATCAGATCGATTACTAGATCGTGAATCATAATCCCATAGATCCCATAGATCGTGATCGTGAATCATAATCCCAGAAGTTCTGGTCGTGTAGGTGGAGTAGCAGCAATTTTCCATTCTAAATTACTAGTTAATGTAAAGTATTAATTCCTTTGAGGGCCTGGTCCTCAGTGTGGCGCATGTTGGCTATCTTGGATTGAATCCAATTTTCTTCGCCATAGTTTACCATCCTCCCTCGGCCTACATTGAGTTTTTATCCGAATTTGCTGAATTTTTAGCTGATTTAGTGCTGAAATCAGATGTTGATGTAGATAGTGACCATCTAAATAAGGCATTCAATTCAATTTTAGACTCAATGGGGTTTTCCCAGAAAGTAGAAAATTCTACCCATTATCTCCACCACACATCGGACCTTGTTCTGACTTAAGGTATAGAAATAGAAAATCTGGTAGTGACTCCTCATAATCCTGTACTGTCAGACCATTGTCTGTTAACCTTTGATTTCACTATTTCTGATTATTTGACTCCTAAAGAAAAATATTACTACAGCAGATGTCTTTCAGATGACGTTGTTACCAAATTTTTGCAGATTGTCTCCTCTATACCATGGGTCACCACAATGGAAATAAAAGATGGAGAGCCTGCTCCTTCCGTAATTGATAGCATGGTAGATAGTGTTACAGCCTCTCTGCATCAGACTCTAGATTTGGTGGCCCCTTTAAAAAAGAAAAAAAGTCTAACCAGAGATTTCTAACCCCTTGGTTTGACACAGAAACTCGTAGCTTAAAACAAAAGACTCGTTAATTAGAAAGAAAATGGCATTCTACTAATTTAGATGAATTCTATTTAGCATGGAGAAATCATCTCTTAATTTACAAAACATCTCTTAGAAAAGCTAGAACATGTTATTACTCTGCATTAATAGAAGAGAATAAGAATAATCCCAGGTTTCTTTTCAACACTATAGCCAGGCTGACAAAGAGTCAGGACTCGGTCAATCCTCACATCCCCCCAGAGCTTTTTAGTAGGACTTTTTGAACTTTTTCAATCATAAAATTTTATCTATTAGAGATAAAATCAGTCAGATTGTCCCCACCGTAAACTTAAGTACAGCAACTACCACAACTCCTTCAATTGATATCTGTTTAGATAAGTTTACTCCAATTGACCTTAAGATAAGATAAGATAAGATAAGATAAGCCTTTATTAGTCCCACAACGGGGAAATTCCAGGATTGCAACAGCACAGGGATAGCAACACTCAGAGCAACAATCAGAAGGCAAGAAAAAAAAAAAAAAAAAAAACAAGCAAGCAAGAGCAGCTAATAAACATATGTACGTATTACTATAAAATATATATATATACACACACACACAGACACACAGTGCAGAGCATTGTAGCTGGACCTTTTAGAGTTAGATAAAATTATCTCCTCATCCAAGCCTTTATCCTGTTTTTTAGACCCCTATCCCTACCAGGTTATTACTCTTCCCAGTTACTGGTAGCTGTATTCTTCATATAACTAATTCTTCTTTAACTTTGAGTTATGTACCGCAGGCTTTTAAAATTGCTGTAATTAAACCCTTATTTAAAAAGCCAACGCTCGATCCAGGAGTTTTGGCTAACTGTAGACCAATCTCTAATCTGCCTTTCATTTCAAAAATCTTAGAATTCAATTGTTCAAATGTTTGACCATTTGCAGGGAAATGGTTTATTTGAAGAGTTTCAATCTGCATTCAGAGTTCATCACAGCACTGAAACAGCCTTAGTGAAGGTCACTAATGACCTTCTTATTGCATCTGTTAATGGACTCGTTTCTGTACTTGTCCTTTTAGATCTTAGTGCAGCCTTTGATACTATCTATCATGACATTCTACTTGATAGACTAGAACACTATGTTGGACTAAATGGAACTTTGCTACAGTGGTTTAAATCTTATTTGTCCAATAGACTTCAGTTTGTTCACATCAATGATGAGTTTTCTTCCAACTCTAAGCTCAGTCATGGAGTTTCACAGGGATCTGTGTTAGGCCCTACTCTTTTTAGTTTATATATGCTTCCGTTAGGTAATATCATTCCGTTAGGCAATATCATTAGAAAGCATTGTATACATTTTCATTGTTATGCAGATGACACACAATTATACCTGACATGTCTTAAGGAAATCAAAGCTTGGATGACTTGTAATTTTCTGCTATTAAACCCAGATAAGACTGAAGTCATTCTTGTTGGTCCAAAAAACCTTAGAAATACCTTTCCAAATCAAACTCTTAATTTGGATGCCGCTACTCTAACTCTGAATAGTTCTGTGGGGATCCTTGGAGTTATTTTTGATCAAGATCTGTTCTTTAATTCACATATTAAATTTGTTTCTAAGACTGCCTTCTACAATCTGCTCAATATTGCCAAGATTAGGAGTATCTTGTCTCTGAATGACGCTGAGAAACTGATCCATGCTTTTGTTAGTTCTAGATTAGATCACTGTAATTTGTTATTATCAGGTTGTCCTAAAATATCTTTAAAAAGTCTTCATTTGATCCAAAATGCTGCTGCAAGAGTTTTAACGGGTTCCAGAAAGACATATCATATCGCTCCGGTTCTGGCCTCCCTTCATTAGCTTCCCATAGAGTTTAGAATTAAGTTTAAAATCCTTCTTCTCACTTACAAAGCTCTTAATAATCAGACCCCCTTATATATAAAAGATCTGATATTTCCCTATCATCCTAACAGAGCACTACACTCCCAAAATGCTGGATTACTTGTAATACCCAGAATCTCCAAAAGTACAATGGGAGGCAGAGCCTTTGGTATCAAGCTCCTTTCCTGTGGAACCAGTTACCACTCTGGGTCCGGGAATCAGACTCGACCTCTGTTTTTAAGAATAGGGTAAAAACCTTCCTTTCAATATAGCCTACGATTAGGGAGGTATCTTATGTCTCTTAACCCCCCTTTTGTTTTGCTGTTAATAGATTCAGACTGCCGGGTGGCCTCCAATAATGTACTTGGCTTCTCACCGTTAATGTTTGCTCTCTTTATGTCTGTTCTTTTCTTCTTCTCTATTACCTCACCCCCAGCCAGTCACAGCAGATGACTGCCCCTCCCTGAACCCGGTTCTGCTAGAGGTTTCTTCCTGTTAAATGGGAGTTTTTCCTCTCCTGGTCTCTCACTGAGCTCTCAAGGATCTTTCAAATATCTCTCTAGAACACCATGGAAATCTTACAACGATCCCCAAAACATTTACACAGAAAAAGGCTTTTTTGAGCCTTTAGGAGATTGTTGAGAGATCAGGTCAATTTTTGATCTCTCAGTGGTCACTCAATGGTCTCCATCTGTGTAAAGGTGCCCTGACTCAACACTAGTTATGATGAAGATGTGTGCAGTAGCTAAGGGATGCTAAAATATACACTGCCTTCTCAAATTAAAATGGCCATCACGATTTAACTGAGCAAATTCCAAGTGATAATTACTGGAGGGATTAATATAGCACAGGGGTCGACAACCGGCGGCCCTGGGGCAGCATGTGGCCCTTCAGCCTCCATGCTGTGGCTCCCTGCAGTTATACCTGAATGAATGAATGAATGAATCTTAATTTCAGATAGATAAAAAGTAAAGATTAATATATACGTATATATATAATATTATTCATTATATACATTTAATTATTCATTATATTGATATTTTTCATATTTAAACAATTTATGAATGTGCTGATAAATAAAAAAACTATAGAGCAAATTATGGTCAGATATTCAGAAATTTATTTTTCAGCACAAAAGAATTTGTAATATATTTCTAATACTTTTATTTCATGAATGAAGCTATATAAAAAGCTTGACAGTTTTTCCACTGTTGTAGTATGAATTCATTAATGCCACATAATATTCAGAGCTATGAATATAAAAAACTTTATAAGCAGCATAATCTTTATTTTTAAGGTCACATTGCCGTTGCAGCCCTCAACCACTTCTATTTTAACTAGAGATGGGCAAAATGGCTCTTCGGTTGGGAAAGGTTGCAGACCCCTGATATAGTAGTTTAGATTACTTAACCTTAACCGATGCATTGAGTAGTTTCAAATTTCTTGTACAACATTGTCTAACAACGTATCCTGTGGTTGTGCAGTGTTTCAAAAAGGTCAAATTATTGGCTTGCAACAAGCAAACAAACAGCAAGGAAATTGCTGAAACTAATCAACTGTGCTAACAACTGTCCAATACATGATTAAAATCTGAAAGGATGGTGGTGAACCATCATCTTCATCATCAAGTCTTGCATCATCAACAAAACAAGAGCACTCTGGAAAAACAAGAGCCTGAGGCGAGTGTAATATCTCCTGCCTTTGTTTTCTTTAAAGATCCCAATATGTCACTGAAGGAGAGCAGTTTACAACTTTTCTATATCATTATTGAGGTAAAAATAAATTATGATCAGCCTATTATCAATGAATATACAGCAAAAATAGTTGTATACAACCCATAGTTGTAGGTCGGGATCCCAAGGTGAACCTGTGTAGCAAGTTTGGTGACCCTTGACATGTTTGTAAGACCCAGGGTACAAAAGACAGACTCGAGGAGATAAAGTTAACCTTTTATTTCCCAGTGAGTGATGTGTGCGTGTGTGAGGGTGTAGTGTGTGAACATGTAGCATGTAGTGCAGTGCA
The DNA here is from genome assembly GCA_020510985.1 of Pholidichthys leucotaenia. Classification (NCBI taxonomy): domain Eukaryota; kingdom Metazoa; phylum Chordata; class Actinopteri; order Cichliformes; family Pholidichthyidae; genus Pholidichthys; species Pholidichthys leucotaenia. The sequence goes on along the minus strand of CM035840.1, from coordinate 274,061,349 downwards.
GGACTCGAGCTGGAGCTGAGCAGGTCTGAGCTTCGCCTGCAACCCTATGAACACAGAGCAGAGTGATTAGCGCTGCACCAGCAAAGGGAGATGTGACAAGAAACTGCTGCTTACTTTGCAGGTAGCGGTTCGGCTTGCCTGATCTGGCAGCTGCCAGGGAGTGAGCGTCCTGCTCGGAGCCGTGAGGCGGGGAGGATACTCTGACGCCAGGAAGATGCTGAGCTTCTGCCGGGAAGAGGAGGTCCGCCGCCTGGGGGGTCCACCTGTGCACAGGGGAGATTATCTTGTCAAGGAAAGACAGAGGAGCGCTTACGTGCGTTGCTGCGTTGCGCCTCCATGGCTGTAGTCTCTGAACGAGGACGGGCGATGTGCCTCCTTGAGTGTGGCAGACGTCTCCGTGCTGAGCTGCAGGCCAGGCTGGCTTTTAAGGGCTGCTGCTGATTAATCACAGGTGTGTGCGCAGCTGGAGCAGGTGTAGGCCCTACGGGCGCCATAACAACCCTAGCATTACTCGTTCTATAGTAATAGGGCATAGGGAATGTTAGAGTTGACCTTTGACCCCAAACTCAGTCAGAGGTCAGGGTCTCAGGCCCAACATGTGTACCAAGTTTGGTGACCGTAGTTTTACTCATTCTATAATAATAATGGAAATGGAATATTAACATTGACCTTTGACCTTTTAACCCCAAACTGGGGTCAGGTCAGGTCAGGGTTTAAGCCATCCAAGATGTGTCTTGGATACAACTATGGTATCGATTTGAAAAGCCTGTATAATTTTTCTTTCTGCAGTTATGTTCACAAAATTTAGGGAAAAACTGACGTCTGACCTTGACCTCAAGGTCTGTAATTCTTGCAAAAATCATCTGATCAGAGTCAAATTGGAATATGCACATCATCAGTGTATACTGAATTCTGATACCAAGTTTTGACACAATCTGAGCAAAACTGTGCAGACGACACAACAGACTGACGGACGGAAAGGACAAACCACCCCATAACGTAATCTCCCTTCGGTCTTTGACTGGCAGGGGATAAAAATGGAGTCTGCTTCTAAATTATTGTTGTGACCTCACAAAAGATTAGCGAAACAATAACAAAGCAAATATGTGTAGTAACCAGTGCTACAGACTTATGAAATATTTTTGGATGGGTAATGTATGAACCCCTTCAGACCCTGCAGATGGATGCTGGGGTGGTGGAGGTGTTTGACCAGCACTACAACTCATCAGACAGAAAGAGATGGAGTAAATTCTGCTGCTTAAAAAGACCCAGAAACAAGCAAATAAATATATTGTAGCTGCAATGGAATAAAACCATAATTGTTATTAAAGTGACAGTCTACATCACATCTGTAACATCTGTGTCATGTCTGTATTTTTTTTGCTGTGAAATTTCAGTTAAGCTGTGCACCCTTGAAAAAAGGTAAGTTTAGATGGCGCATTTTTGGTGATGTAACTAGAACAGGTCCATAATGTTGAGCCAATCAGGACATAAGAACTGTCTGTGGCCTGACTGAAGTTAGCGTCCACGGCCAGCTAGCATTTTTTTGGACAGCTGCTTTGTAAACTTGACCAAAATTAAGATGTGTTTTACCATTAAACTCCTTTTAAGGACCGCTACAGTTTCAGTCATTATCCTGGACCACCGTGCATAAAACTGGGCATGTCCTTCAACCAGTAAGTCTTTTTATCAGAGGATTTATTCTGCGATAAAGTCTGTGATTTTATCCTTGTAGGATATGGGTGGGCCTATTCACAGATCCTGGCATTTGAAGGAGGAGGAGAAGTGAAACTGTAAGATGATCAAAGTTTTTTTTGTAGAAAAAGGGCATAAGATAAAATTTTAGACAATGCACATTTGTTTTATAGGGGATTTATATCCACAGGAGTGCATCTTTAAGAAGTGACCTATACTGATCTACTATATTAGGGTTCATTCATCCTTCCTTTATAATCTCATGGGATCACAGCTATGTGTTCTCTCTGAAGTTTATCAAAGCCTTCATCATGCTGGGAGCGTCTTCATTCTCGTTTAGATCATGAGCACCAAGAAGGGGACCACACAAATACTTACAGTATGCTAGTGTGCATATGAAAAGGGTAGAGGGTGACTCAGCATTCCTTGTGGTTTTGTGGGCTATGCAGTGGATAAGCAAATATGAGAAACACAGAATCTAGTGCAAAAAACAAAACAAAGAAAACCGTTATCAAAATGTGTCACTCTCTTGCGAATAGACTGCTGTTTCTTTTATTCTTAAGCTACATCCAACAGCTTTTCTTTACTCTTGCTGAGGTGTTCTCAGGCTATGTGGGAGGTGTAATCACTCAGTTTGGTTGTGGGACTGCCAAAGGCAAGTCTCCTTCCAGTTAGACTGGTGCATGCCCCGTAGAGAGCAAGTATTCCTGTCTGAAACAGGTAGCTCAATCAGGCTTTACAGGCCCAAACGTAGGTTGTGTTTGAAAGTGCAATACAGAGGTGTAGCCTATATGTAGGCACTTACATGTTAGACATTGACAAGTATGAAAGGGACTGAACTAAGATTTATTTGATTGTGTGAATATTAATTACAGAATAATTGAAAATGAATGGGACATCCAACATTAGCCACTGTTTAAGAACCACTTGTTTATTTTTTGTTAGATCACTTATTTGTGTGATCTTTTATGACATATTCATAAATGTTGTATTTTGCACTTTAGGGAATGGGAGTTGTTCAGTCACCATTATAATTAAGTTTATATGTGTAGTTTATAGTTTATCGTCAATAAACTCATGCAGCACTATAACAGGACACCTTTACAAATATTTGAGACCCATTGTAGTGTGTCCTTTTATATTTTAAGGGAGAAGGGCCTGCACTTATATCGCACTTTTGTCGTCTCAAAGACCACTCAAAGCGCTTCACTAGTACAAACCTCCTATTCTAAGGGAATGTAGGAAACAGATATCTAGGGACAATGTAGAACAGCCAATTAACCTAACATGCATGTCTTTGGATCGTGGGAGGAAACCGGAGCCCTCAGAGTAAACCCACGCAGCACAGGGAGAACATGCAAACTCCACACAGAAAGGGTCCTAACCCTGCCAGCCTGGGGATTCGAACCTGGAACCTTCTAGCTGTTAGGCAACAGTGCTAACCACTGCACCACCATATTTTAGCAAAATTATAAGTACAAAACACCAAACATTATTATTATTTTTTTGTATTTGTGTCCTTTATTGATCCCCAGAGGCCAATTCAGGGCATCCACAGTATGGCACCAATCCCTTCAACAAACACACACACACACACACGCACGCACGCACGCACGCACGCACACACCGACACACCAGAATGACCCGTTTGGCTGCAACTTTTGCATCAGTGTTGCCCATTTGTCTGTAAATATTTAAATAAAAAATATTTATTTTGTTATCTGGGCATTTTTGCATGGGTGCATATGTGTCCGCATGTGAGATGCAGTTGATCTGGCCATTCTGCTCCACAATGAAGAAGCAGTTGGGACTGCTGTCTACCACTGACCGGGCAGGCTGGACATGCCTCCCCACAAACGATTGTGGAGCGCCCAGTCGGACACCGGTGTTGGAGAAGCAGCACCTAATGTGGCGGAGGTGGATCGCAGTCCTTCGCAGGGAGCCAAGCCCAGCCTGCCCAGTTAATGGGAGTCTCGGCTACTGTTTTACCCGTGTGCCTGTTCAGCTGTTGCTTCCCCGCCAGCCCCCTACCCCCCCGGAGCATGTTCTTCATGCTGAATTTTCCCATACACCTACATAATCACGACAACTTTATGGTATAATTTTTTTAAGCATTAAACCTTAACCCTGTAACTGCCCTAGGTGCCATGTGGCGCCTGGGGAAATGCAAGGCAACTCAAGCCCCCTCCCCCCCAGTGGTCAAGAGTGGTAAAAAATTTTCTCAATAAAATAGTTCAGATTTCCAAGGCTATAACTCGAAAGTTACAAGAGATAATGGCTTACTGTCAATTAGAAAGATGTAGAATATGATCAAAAGTTTCAGATAGGAATAAATTTACGCATCTAATTTGCATAATGTCGTGGCAGCTATATAAATTACATAACTCAGTCAAAAGTGGACGTTGGACACATTTACATAAAGAATGGCTGTTTTTTTGACGCCAGTTTGTCTACAGGGGTATGTTTTCATCTAATCTTCAAAGTATATGAACCAGAAAATCAATAAAATGTAAAAAAAAACAAACCCATATTTCTCTCTTACCTGTTACCGGGAGGGGGGGCTCGCCCGCCCACGTGACCGGTCCGTTTTCGTCCATCGTAGCCGATGTTTGTGTGTTTGCTGAGCCATTTACACCGTGTATCCCATCTACAAACTCTTATGATTACCTCACATGAATTTCGTTTGTATTACGTGGCCATTTTTTCTGTTTGGTGCGTTATTCCTGTGGGAATCCATGCCGCCCGTGGGTGCCGCCATCTTGATACTGGTAGCTCAGTTTTTCGTCCATCGTGGTCGATGTAACACGATTACTTTGTAATTTACACCTGTGTACCACATCTACAAACTCTTATGATTATCCCACGTAAATTTTGTCTGTATTACACGGCTATTTTTCCCATTTCATGCAGTTTCAGTCATCATCATGGCAGCGATGACCAAACATGGCGGCATCGACATTGGTGTGTGAGCTCAAAGCAGAAAAAGGAAGAAAAATAATGAGGATTTCTTCTTCTTTGCTATATTCCATGTCAGCCATGATTCCTTTGCTGTGTGTCTGCCACCTTCTAAACTGTCAGATCAATAAGGATTAGTACAAATTCTCAGTATAGCTGGGGGACGTCAATAAGTTGACACATGCAGTTGCTGCGCTGTGCCACTGGGGGCGCGCGACCCATCCATTTAATCTGGGCAGTTAAAGGGTTAAGTCTATCTTTTGTCGCTATTTGCACTACAGGTAGCATTACTGTACATGGACTGCTGTTGTTGTTTTTCCAGCCAGTGAAGAGAGCGAGAGAGAAATGGCATTTCAGTTCTCCTGTATGTCCTGTACATATACCAGGTGTTCTGATAGATATGCCGTAAGAACACCGTCGATCCAATTAGCTGATCGCTCAAACCACAGAGTGCAACTGTTTTCCATGATAAATTCGCCTAAGGGCAAAAGCACACTCCATGCATTATCTTTTTTCACTTTATTGAAAATAACTTGTTTTTATTGCCATCAGTTAGCGTGCCTTTGAGCCAGGTCTGGCCCATAGTGTGGCCGCTGCTTCTCCCAGCATGTTGTGTTGATTTGTCAGACCCCGCTGATGCTCTGCCCAGTCTGCTCGCACACCTCATTCTCCACATATGGTGAATTATCCTTTAGACCTATGCAATCATGGCAACTTTATAGTATAATTTTTTTTAAGCATTAAATCTTCAGTATTATCTTTTTCTATCTTTCTAACTTTCATTTCCTTGTTTTGTTCCGGGAACACTGTGGTGACTGACAGGTCGTGATGCTGTGTGTTATCCAGTCAGCATGGTGGTGATGCTGCGTATTGTTCAATCAGCACAGAGTTAATCTGAAACCCTGCCCACACTTCTTAAAGCCAGCTCATGAAGAAACACAGAGCGGTGGCTAAAACTTTTATTGATAAAAATTACATATTTTTACTGAGGGACTCCATACTTGGGGATGCACACCCACGTAACCTCAGGAAACCATGTTTAAAATCTGAGACCAGTCTGACAAATGGTTCAAGAGATATGCCTGGAACAGACAGACAGACACACAAACACACACACAGACAGAGATTTTGTGAATTTTTAGATAGATGTGTCTAACACATGTCCGCTCAAATGTGTCCATCAGGCATCCCAATCATGCTCATCATCCACTCCCATCAGATAAGTGTCAAAGACATAGAAGTTATCTAAAATAATAAGTGATCAATTTGCTTCAGAGTAAACAGCAGCTGAAAAAAACCCCAAAATATTAAAGACAGAGAAAACAATGGGAAAAATATTAACTTTTGTCATGTTTTGGTGTTAGAGGAGGACAATTTTTTTCAGGGTTCTTTAGTGGGAAATGGATGAGTTTACAGTACTGAGCACTGGGGAAAACAAACAAACTGTGATATCCTACCGTGTAGCAATGATCACACTTGAGTTATTTCTTTGGCTAACTCTGCCGTTTATTCTGCAACACACATAATATGACTGAACATGGATTCTGCGCGGGGTTTTCACACTCTTGTTCTAATGTGTCCCCTTAATAGTAGTGCTGAACAATACAGGTAGTTCCCCCTAGAGGCATGTGCCAGTAATGTTTTATTTTAGACTTGCAGTCTACCACATCCCTCCCCTCTAGATTAAACCACTCTTAATTACACTAGCCAATTACTAGACATCCTGGAACTCCCATTTAACCCTAAACTATCACAGTTACTTTTTAATTTCTTAAACACATGTGTCATACACATAATTTCTTTCTCTTTTTTTTTTCACATGTATAACACACATAACAGTCTAACTGGGGATTTGGTTTGACTACCGCATCCCAGTGAGGTTCCAGGACGCATTCTTGTCCTGTGGCTGGGGAACTCACTACTGACTAAGTATAGTCCTTCAAGTAGTCTGGAGCTCTCCTAGCTCGCTGAGATCTTCTCACGGCGGGTGAGCCAACTGCAGGTGAAGACTCAGACTGCTCCACTATTTCGGCTGCTGCAGTGCTGCCCGTAGAATCTGCAGAGACGGTTACCTCAGGTTTCACCTGAAGTGGTGGTTCGTTGATGCTCTCCTCAGGATGGGTGTCAGACAACACCTCTGGTGCCATCGGCAGGGGAATGGAGCTCCTACCACGAACTTGGTCGATGTGTCGCCTCACCACTTGTCCATGACCTAATGTCACCTTGAATGACACAGGGCCTGTCTTTTCTGTTATTTCTCCTGGTACCCAGGCTGGTCCTGAGCCAAAGTTGCGGGTGTAGACCACGTCTCCTTCTCTCAGTATTCTCTCTCTAGCATGCATGTCATGATAACCTTTTTGTTTCTCTTGTTTATCATGCACTTTGTTTCTGAAGTCTGGATGTATTAAGTCAAATGTTGACCTCAACTTCCTTCCACACAACAGCTCAGCTGGTGACTTGCCAGTTGTAGATTGGGGTGTTATTCGATAGCTGAACAGAGCTCTCGACATTCGGGTTTCAATAGAGTCTCCTGTCATCTTTTTCATGAGTGACTTGAACGTCTGCACGGCCCTCTCGGCTAAGCCGTTAGAAGAAGGATGGTATGGCGCAGTCGTGATGTGACGTATGCCATTCTTTTCAGAAAACTCTTGGAACTGTTCACTCGTAAAACATGTACCGTTATCTGATACTATGATTTCAGGTAGCCCATGTTGGCTGAAACTCTTTCTAAGACATTCAATGGTAACAGTAGAAGTAGAGCTACTCACAGAATATGCATCGATCCACTTTGAGTATGCGTCAACTATGATCAGGAACATTCTTCCCATCCATGGACCTGCGTAGTCAATGTGAATTCTTCTCCATGGTTTATCTGGAACTTCCCAGGGATGTAGTGGGGCTGCTGGAGGACTGTTCCTGTTCTCCTGGCATGCCGCACATGACTTCACAAGCGCCTCCACCTCTGCATCCATGTTGGGCCACCACATGTAGCTCCTCGCCAACGCTTTCATGCGAGTGATGCCAGGGTGTGCTTGGTGTAGTTGTTGCAGTAAGGCATTCCTACCAGGTGGTGGAACAACCACGCGTCCTCCCCACAGGATACAACCTTCCTGGGTGCTGAGCTCATCCTGTCGTCGGGCATAGGGAATGAACTCAGGACTGTTCATCTTCGGCCATCCTCGCAAGATGTATTCTCGCACTCTTGCTAGCACAGGGTCTTTGTCTGTCCACTTCTTTATTTGTTGTGCGTTCACCAGGGGCACGCCGATATCTTCAAACAATAGCACTCTCTCCTCCTCCTCAGGCGTGCTGTCTCTTCCTCCATCCAAGGGTAGCCTACTCATCGCGTCAGCATTCGTATGGTCCCGTCCGGCTTTGTAAACGATGGTGTACTCATACGCTGCTAATGTAACGGCCCATCTCTGAATTCTCTGAGATGTCATCTGGGGTATGGCTCTCATTTCACTGAACAGTGAAATTAGTGGCTTGTGGTCAGTCACTATAGCGAACTGTCTCCCGTACAGGTATTTGTGGAATTTTTTTACACCAAATACTACTGCAAGGCCCTCCTTGTCTAGCTGGGAGTAGTTTTTCTCAGCTGCACTAAGAGTTCTTGAGACGAACCCTATGGGTCTCTCTGAGCCATCCTCCATACGATGAGAGAGTACAGCACCCACACCGTAGGGTGATGCGTCACACGCCAGGATGAGTGGTTTGTTTGAATCATAGTGCACTAACACACTACAGGACTGAAGTAGCGCTTTGGACTCTTCAAACGCCTTCTGCTGCTTGACCCCCCATGACCATTTTTCTTCCTTCTTAAGTAAGGTATGTAGTGGTGCCAGCAGCGTGGAGAGCTTTGGGAGGAACCTATGGTAATAGTTCAACAAGCCCAGGTAGGCTTTTAACTCAGTAACATTTTGTGGCTCAGGCGCCTCCGCAATGGCTTCCACTTTGTCTGTTAGAGGGTGTAGACCACTGGCGTTGATCTTGTGGCCTAGGAACACCACCTCTTTTCCCATGAACTCACACTTGCTTCTTTTCAACCTCAGACCGCTTTTCTCCAACCGTTGAAGCACTTCCTCCAGCGTTTTCAGATGTTCTTGTTCATTTGGTCCTGTACAAAGGATGTCATCCAAATAAATGGCAACATTCGGAATTCCACCTAGGATGCCCTCCATAGTTCTCTGGAATATAGCAGGACTGGAAGCTACTCCAAATGGTAAGCGTGTGTAGGTATATAAGCCTTTGTGTGTATTGATGGTTACATACTTTCTTGATTCTTCTTCCAGGACTACTTGTTGGTAGGCGTGACTCATGTCTAATTTCGTGAAGTGTCGGCCGCCGTTCAGCTGTGCGAAGAGGTCCTCCACTTTAGGAATTGGATACTGATCCACCCGTGATGCTCGATTGACAGTGAGTTTGTAATCTCCACATATTCTAATGGAGCCATCCGGCTTTCTCACTGGGACTATGGGCGCCGCCCATTCTGCAACCTGCACTGGCTCAATGATCTTGTCATCCAGCAGCCTCTGTAGCTCGCTTTCGACCAGTGGCTTGACTGCATAGGGTACCGGTCGGGGTTTGCAGAATCGTGGTTGGGCCTCCTTGTCCACATTAATCTTTGCAGTGACACCTTTTAGCTGTCCTAAGCCTTCTTTGAACACCTCAGCGTGTCTTTCGAGGATCTCCTCCAGCTGCAATTTGGGCTGAGATTCCACTTTATTCACCAACTGATCCATCATGGCCAGTTCTTGTAGCCAACTTCGCCCTAGTAGATTTGGTCCTTCGCTCCCAACTACTACTACAGGTAAGTCCTTTTCTTTGTTTTCGTGCTGCACCTTCACTTGTGCCATGCCTAGCACGTCTAGCTTCTCTCCTGTGTATGTTTTTAATTTTAATGAACAGGGGTTTAATTCTGCTGTGTCTGTTTTCTTCCACAGTTGTGTATATTGCTGTTTACTTAATATGGTTACTCCACAGCCTGTATCAACTTCAAATGTTACTTTCATTCCATTAACATTCATGGTACGCGTGATGGGCGCTACCTTGGTCAGCTCCTCTGACGTGTTGTAAATTGTGTGAAAACCCATGTCTTCTGTATCACTTTCTCCCTCCCCTCTCAGTTGATTTGCTCGCTGTTCCTTTCCTGGGCCCTTGTTTTCATACTTTTGCCCATTAACTGTCGCTTTCAGCACCTGTGCGCTGTCCACCTTTATTCTACATGCTTTCTTAATGTGCCCTCGCTTGCCACAATTATGACACAGCTCAGTGGCAAATTTGCACTCGGCGGCATTGTGCTGGCCTTTGCAGCGATAACAACTGGGGAATTTGTGCTGAGTTTTGTCAGTCAACACTTTGTGGACACCTACTTGGGTCTTAGGCACACGAGCATGCGTTGCTGTGTCCTCTGTTAGCTTCCCTTGCATTTCTCTCACATCTTTAGATGCTGTTTCCATCGCTTGGCATAATTCCAAAGCCTTCGCAAAAGTGAGTTTTGTTTCAAATAAAAGTCGCCGTTGCATACGGTCATCATTCACTCCACACACAAGTCTGTCTCTTAACATTTCTTCCAATGAGTCTTTGTAATCACAGTGCAGTGCTAATTTCCTCAATTCTGCCACATACTCTGCTATGGACTCAGTGTTCCTCCTTATGCGTGAATTAAATTTGAATCGTTGCACGATTTCACTCGGTTTGGGGCTGAAGTGCTTCTGAAGCTCAGCAGTAAGCTGGTCGTATGTTTTATCTTTCGGTAATGCAGGGCTTATTAAATTTCTCAACAAGCTGTAAGTAGTTGCACCAACTCCACTCAACAGTACAGCCTTCCTTTTGTCTGGCTCCTCAATATCATTAGCTTGGAAGAAAAAGTCCAACATTTCACCATATTCTTCCCATGACTGAGTCGAGTTATCAAAAGGGGTTACCGTTCCGATTACAGCCGCCATTGCTCGTCGTGGTGGGGAAACCTCGTTTTTCCTCCTCTGAACTTGCACTCGAACTACTGGAGTCACTTGAGTTCGCCACACTTGCAATGTTCTCTGTTTCTTGCCGCTGATTTTTTTCTTTTAATCCTCGTCGCCAATTGTGTGATATCCTACCGTGTAGCAATGATCACACTTGAGTTATTTCTTTGGCTAACTCTGCCGTTTATTCTGCAACACACATAATATGACTGAACATGGATTCTGCGCGGGGTTTTCACACTCTTGTTCTAATGTGTCCCCTTAATAGTAGTGCTGAACAATACAGGTAGTTCCCCCTAGAGGCATGTGCCAGTAATGTTTTATTTTAGACTTGCAGTCTACCACACAAACAAACAAAAAAATAAGTAAAAGCAAATAACTGGACATAGTAAATTTCTGTGAAACATTTATGATCAGTCTAGTGCCTCTGAAATACCCATTAACTTAAATTCCGGGTTCCGGTTCCGCCGGACCGGCGGCGTCACATGAGTTGGCTGCCTTTTGCAACTGTTTTTTTTTTTTTTTTTATCTTCCTTCTTCTTTCTACACCTTTCACTCTATATATGTATCACGGACACACAGATCGCCCCAAAGGTCTCCCGAGTCGGCGGACGGAGCCTCTGTTTACAGCAGGAGACGATACAGCAGGGAAGAGCTAGCTAGCACTCAACCGCCACCAGGTGCTAACAGAGAAACTCGACATACCGAGGAACTGTAGCGAAAACGACGCGGGTGCCGGGCTGGAGTTTAGGCGGCGTGCAAGAAATATAAGATAAGATAAGATAAGATAAGCCTTTATTAGTCCCACAACGGGGAAATTCCAGGATTGCAACAGCACAGGGATAGCAACACTCAGAGCAACAATCAGAAGGCAAGAAAAAAAAAACAAGCAAGCAAGAGCAGCTAATAAACATATGTACGTATTACTATAAAATATATATATATACACACACACACAGACACACAGTGCAGAGCATTGTAGCTGGATGGAATAAATATATGAATATATGAACACACAGTGCAGAGCATTGTAGCTAGATGGAATAAATATGTAAATATATAAACACCCACAGTACGGAGCATTGCAGCTAGGTGGAATAAATATGCAAGTATATAAACACACACAGTGCGGAGCAATGTAGCTAGATGGAATAATATGTAGATATATAAATATATAAACACCCACAGTACGGAGCATTGTAGCTAGATGGAATAAATATGCAAATATATAAACACACACAGTGCAGAGCATTGTTGCTAGATGGAATGAAACAGCATAACCGTCTACTTAGTTATCCTACATGGTATGATTATGTGCCCATACATATTCTCACCCTCCATAGCGACCGGTATGTTCCTAGTTGTATGCCGGAGAGGACCATTGTGTAAGTCTATTGCATCTTTTGCATTCAAAAAACTATTAGTTTGTTACGTCTTTTTGCTATCTCTGCGAGCAGCCAGAATAAGACAGAATAATAAAGAGCAATGGCAAGAACCAAGCAAACCGCCCGTAAATCTACTGGAGGAAAAAGCCCCCCAGGAAGCAGCTAGCCACCAAGGCTGCTCGGAAAAACGCTCCGGCCACCGGCGGAGTGAAGAAGCCTCACTGTTACAGGCCCTGTACCGTGGCTCTGAGAGAGATCCGTTGCTACCAGAAATCCACGGAGCTGCTCATCTGTAAGCTGCCCTTCCAGCGCCTGGTGAGGGAGATCGCTCAGGACTTCAAGACCGACCTGCGCTTACAGAGCTCCGCCGTCATGGCTCTGCAGGAGGCCAGTGAGGCCTACCTGGTGGGTCTCTTCGTGGACACCAACCTGTGCGCCATCCACGCCAAGAGGGTCACCATCATGCCCAAAGACATCCAGCTGGCCCGCCACATCCGCGGAGAGAGAGCTTAGACTTTCTGCTGCACATTCACCAACCACAATGCTCTGCACTGTGTGTCTATATATATATATATATATGTGTGTGTGTGTGTGTATATATATATATATATATATATATATATATATATATATATACTGTATATATATATATATATATATATATATATATATATATATATATATATAGAGTAATATGTACATATGTATACTAGCTGTTCTTGTTTTTTCTTGCCTTCTGATTGTTGCTCTGAGTGTTGCTATCCCTGTGCTGTTGCAATCCTGGAATTTCCCCATTGTGGGACTAATAAAGGCTTATCTTATCTTATCTTATCTTATCTTATTTATTTATTTATTTTTTCCTACGATCGGATTCAGCGATCATCGGCTGGGAAAATGGGTCCCAAGAAAGCTCTGCAAAATGAAGATGAAATAAAAAAGCGCTGGATTTCTTGGCGGAAGAGATTTCCGCTGTAAAGGCACAGCAAAGAAGCATCCTGGACCTAATGAAGGAGATTAAAGCGCTGCGGAACCAGAATGCTGAGAAAGACAAGAGGCTGGCGTATCTGGAGAGCAGAATGGCTGAGATGGACCAGAGCTCTCGGGCGAACGACGTGATCATCACGGGGCTCCACATCAAACCCCGATCATACGCGAGAGCAGTGGCCGCAGACAGCAGTGGAAGTCAGCTGGATGAGGAATCCGCTGAGCAACAAGTGGCGGCCTTCATGCAGGCCAAAGGAATCCAGCTGGACTGCAACAACATAGAGTCCTGCCACCCTCTGCCCAGGAAAAGCGGCGACAAACCGGCTGTGATCATGAGGTTTGTGAACAAAAAACACAAGACTGCGCTACTGAAACAAGGTAGGAAGCTAAAAGAAACAAACATTTACATTAACGAGCACCTCACGAAGGAAAACGCAGAAATAGCCAGGAAAGCAAGATACCTGAAAAAACAGAAAAAGATTCAAAACACCTGGACATCAAACTGTAAAATATACATCAAATTAAACGGATCACCTGAAGAAGCCAAGGTCATTAACATCCGTAATAAGATAAGATAAGATAAGATAAACCTTTATTAGTCCCACAATGGGGAAATTCCAGGATTGCAACAGCATAGGGATAGCAACACTCAGAGCAACAATCAGAAGGCAAGAAAAAACAACATCTAGTAAACATATGTCCATATTACTATAAATGTATATACAGTATATAGACACACAGTGCAGAGCATTATGGCTGGTGAATGTGCAGCAGAAAGTCTCTCTCTCCGCGGATGCAGCGGGCCAGCTGGAAGTCTTTGGGCATGATGGTGACCCCCTTAGCGAAGAAGAGACCATCAGGTGGGCCTCGCTGGTCTCCTGCAGAGCCATGACGGCGAAGCTCAGGAAACGCAGGACGGTCTTGAAGTCCTGAGCGATCTCCCTCACCAGGCGCTGGACGGGCAGCTTACGGATGAGCAGCTCCGTGGATTTCTGGTAGTGGCGGATCTCTCTCAGAGCCACGGGCCTGTGACCTGTGACGGCGAGGCCTCTTCACTCTGCCGGTGGCCGGAGCGCCTCTCCGAGCAGCCCTGGTGGCTAGCTGTCTCCTGGGGGGCTTCTTCCTCCAGTAGATTTTACGGGCGGTCTGCTTGGTTCTTGCCATCGCTCTTTATTATTCTGTCTTATATTTCTTTCACGCCGCCTAAACTCCAGCCCGGCACCCGCGTCGTTTTCGCTACAGCTCCCGGTATGTCGAGTTTCCCATTAGCACCGGGCGGCGGCCAAGTGCTAGCTAGCACTAGCTCCTCCCCGCTGTAACGTCTCCCGCTGCAAACCGTGGCTCCGTCCGCCGACCCGGGAGACCCCCGGGGCGATCCGTGCGTCCGTGATATATATACAGAGTGAAAGGTGTAGAAAGAAGAAGGAAGATAAAAAAAAAGGCTGTTGCAACAGGCAGCCCACTCGTGTGGCGCCGCCGGTCCGGCGGAACTGGAACCGGATGATAATATTATGGAACTGGACAATTATCAATGAATATTATGAACTGGAGTCACAGCAACAATTCAGACAACTGTAGGACACTGAAGGATTTTACTCATCTGCAAAAAACATTCAACAACATGAATCAAAAAATCAACAAACAGGGACAACAGGAACTGAAAGTTTTTGAATACACAGATCACAACCCACAGGACACAGAATATGACATAGACCCTGATAATAATTTATTTAGTTCCATCAATAATGACTGTAATTACTACACAGATGAACAGGTTAACACAATGGTCACATCTGATTTCAATATTTCTATGATCCACTTTAACAGCAGGAGTCTCTATGCAAACTTTAATAACATTAAAGATTATTTACACCAGTTTAAAGAGCCCTTCAATATTGTGGCAATATCAGAGACGTGGCTCAGTGAAGAGAAAGGAGTGGATTTTACCATGGATGGCTATGAACTAAATTATATAAATAGAAAAGTGAAAAAAGGAGGAGGAGTTGCAATTTTTGTTGACAAGAGCTTGAAATACAATGTTGTTGAAAATCTGTCAGTAACTGTGGATGATTTATTTGAATGCATTACAATAGAAATCTGTCTGGACAATGTGAAGAATGTAGTAGTGAGCTGTGTATATAGAACACCTGGATCAAACATTGACTTATTTAAGGACTGGATGGAAAAAATGTATGCAAAACTGACATAACGTTCGGCTCAGGAGACGCACACACAGAGGCTCAGAGTAGTTCAAACTGTTTATTAACAACAGGGATGTTTGGGTGCGTGTCTGCGGAATGTTAATGTGTTGGTGGTGGCGTCTGCTTCGGACCCAGAGGCAGGAGACCGTTCAGCCGGCAACCCTATGGGAGAAATCAGACACAGGGTGATGAGCACACACCAACACGGGAGGAGAATAGGCGAGGGAGAGAAGCTTACTTGTTTGGGCAGATGACTGGCGCTTCAAGGATGGAAGCCCGGGAGACAGCCACCTGCAGGGCTCGGTGCAGCAGCGAGGAGAGACGAGGGACGGGATTGTCCGCCGCCGAGGAATCCACCTGTGCACAGGGGAGCAGACTGGAGAGATGAGGTAAGTGAACTTCTTACCGGAGATGAGGATGCTGAAGAGAATGTGGTAGAAGTCCATACAAAGGAAATGAAGTCTACGGCTTCAGGCCGACGCTCAGGGCGAGGCGGCTTTTATCCTTCGCCGCTGACGAGTAGCAGGTGCGTGAGCAGGTGGCGCCGCTGATGAATGGCGCGGCGTGACAGTACTCCCCCCTCTAGCAGCGCCTCCTGGCGATGGCTTATCCGGGTGCGCTCGGTGGAAGTCCGCGATGAGCGATGGGTCCAACACAAACGACGGGGGCACCCACTGTCGATGCTCGGGCCCATAGCCCTCCCAGTCCACCAAGTATTGCAACCCACGACCCCGGCGCCGGGAGTCCAGGATGGAGGAGGCGGACCAGGCCGGATGGCCACCAATCATCCGGGGCGCGGGTTGCGCTGCAGGAGGAGGGTAAAGGGGGTCAGTAACCGCCAGTTTCACCTTCAACACGTGGAAAGTAGGATGAATGCGGAGGGAGGGGGGAATAGCCACGCGCACAGCCACCAGGTTGATGATCCGGGTGATGGGGTAGGGACCCATGAAGCGCTGTGCCAGCTTTCTCCTCTCGCCTTTTAGAGTGACGTCCTGGGTGGAAATGTAAACAAGCTGCCCAACTCTGTACGCCGGGGCAGGTCTCCTACGCCGGTCCGCCACAGTCCTGTTGCGCTCCGCTGTGCGCAATAGCGCATGGCGCGCGGCAGCCCAGGTGGAGCGGAACTGCCTGAGATGGGCCCTAACTGACGGGACAGTTACCTCACTCCCCTGCTCCGGAAACAGCGGGGGGTCGTAACCCAGGGACGCTTTGAAGGGGGACATCCCTGTAGCAGAAGAGCGAGCGGTGTTGTGGGCATATTCAACCCAGGCAAGATGGTTGCTCCAGGACGCGGGTTTGGATCTGGACACACAGCGGAGCGCAGCCTCCAGCTCCTGGTTGGTCCTCTCACACTGCCCGTTGGATTGGGGGTGATGGCCGGAGGAGAGGCTCACCTTGGCTCCGATGGCGTTGCAGAAAGACCTCCAAACCTCAGATGAAAACTGGGGGCCCCGGTCCGAGACCACGTCCACCGGAATCCCATGCAGCCTGACCACGTGTTGGACGAGGAGGTCCGCCGTCTCCAGGGCAGTAGGGAGGCCTCGCAGGGGGACGAAGTGCACGGCCTTGGAGAAGCGGTCCACGATGGTCAGGATGGTGTCATAGGAGTTGGAGATGGGGAGTCCGGTGACGAAATCCAGAGCGATGTGCGACCAGGGCCTGCCAGGGACGGGCAGGGGCTGGAGCAGACCCGCTGGAGGGGCATTTCCCGACTTGCAGGTGGCACAGATTGGGCAAGCCCGGGCGTAGCGGGCTGCATCCCTCCGCAGGCCTGGCCACCAAAAGGACCGTTGGAGGAGATCTATCATCCGGGAGGTGCCAGGGTGACAGGTGAGCTTGGAGGTGTGGAGCCAGTGGATGACCTCTCCTCGGACCGCGGATGGCACGAACAGCCTCCCCTCCGGTCCGCCGCCAGGGTCAGGTTCCACCTCCTGTGCCTTCCGGATCTTGCTCTCAATGTCCCACGAGATGGCTCCCACGACGCACGACCTGGGCAGGATGGAGTGGGGCGCCTCCTCCGACTCCACGGGGGCGAACTGCCTGGAGAGGGCGTCAGGCAGGACGTTCTTAGAGCCAGGCCTGAAGGTGATGGAAAATTGGAACCTGGCGAAGAACAGAGACCAGCGCGCCTGGCGGGCGTTCAGGCGCTTGGCAGACCGTAAGTATTCCAGGTTCTTGTGGTCCGTGAGGACCACAAACGGCAGGCTTGCCCCCTCCAACCAGTGGCGCCACTCCTGCAGGGCGAGCTTGATGGCCAAGAGCTCTCTGTCCCCCACATCGTAGTTTCTCTCCGCCGGGGACAAGCGCCGGGAGAAGAAGGCGCACGGTCGCTTGGCGCCATCGTCCGGTGACCGCTGGGACAGCACTGCTCCCACTCCCGTGTCCGAGGCGTCTACCTCTACAATGCACTGCAGCGCGGGGTCGACCTGGCAAAGGACCCGGGAGGAGGAGAATTCCGCCTTCAGCGCCTCAAAGGCGGCAGCGACCTCTTCGGTCCACCGGAACGGGACCTTCGGGGACGTGAGGCGGGTCAGTGGTCCCACGATGGCACTGAAGTTGGGGACAAAGCGGCGGTAGAAATTGGCGAAGCCAACAAATTGCTGCACCTGTTTCCGAGATGCAGGTGTGGGCCATTCCACCACCGCCTTTACCTTCTCTGGGTCGGGGAGCACCTTATCGTGGGCGATGATGAACCCCAGGAAGGATGTGCTCCTGGCGTAAAATTCACACTTTTCCGCCTTAACGTACAGACGATTCTCCAGCAGCCTTTGGAGGACCCGCCTCACGTGGACCTGGTGCTCATCCCTGGACTTGGAGAAGATGAGAATATCGTCCAGGTAGACGAACACGAAAAGGCCAATGAAGTCCCGGAGGACGTCATTAATGAGGCGCTGGAAGACTGCAGGAGCGTTGGTCAACCCGAACGGCATCACCAGATATTCAAAGTGGCCGTTCGGGGTACGGAAGGCCGTTTTCCACTCATCTCCCTCCCGGATCCGGACGAGGTGGTAAGCGCTGCGTAGGTCCAGCTTGGTGAACCAGGTCGCCCCCTGGAGGGAGTGGAAGGCAGTGTCCATGAGAGGCAGGGTGTAACGGTCCCTCTCCGTGATATTGTTGAGGGCCCGGTAGTCGATACAAGGGCGGAGGGACCCATCCTTTTTCCCCACGAAGAAGAACCCTGCCCCCACGGGTGACGATGATGGGCGGATAATCCCAGCACTCAATGATTCCTTCAGGTAGGCGTTCATCGTCTCCTTCTCCGGCGCAGACAGGCTGTAAAGGCGACCAGAGGGTAAGGGAGCCCCCTGGCGGAGGTTGATGGCGCAGTCATAGGGCCGATGAGGGGGAAGAGACATAGCTTTCGCTTTGCTGAACACTATACCCAGGTCGTGAAATTCTGGGGGCACCAGAGACAGGTCCGGGGGTGCAGCGTCCGTAGCAGGGGGAGGAGCGGACGGAGAGCAGGCAGCGGACTGAAGGCAGGTGCCCATACAGAACGTACTCCATGCCGAGATCCCAGCTGATTTCCAATCCAGGACCGGATTGTGAAGGCGGAGCCAGGGATACCCCAGGATGACGGGCGACACAGAGTTGGGAAGGACGTAAAAGGTCATTTCCTCCCGGTGGTTTCCCGAGATGATGACCGGTAGGGGAACAGTTTGATGTGTCACTCTCCCGAGGGTGGCACGGGAGAGGTGGATTAGGGAGATGGGAGTGTTGAGTGCCTGGCAGCGGATGCCCAATCGGGTTGCCAGGCTTTGTGAAATGAAGCTGCCTTCTGCGCCCGAATCCACCAGTGCGTGGGTGAGGTGCCCAGTAGGGTTATGGCAGAAACGGATGGGCAGCTTCAATTGAGAAGGTGATCCTAACCGATTGACATCCGCGAGGCTTCCAACAGTGACTCGCGGACCCCACCGACTGGCTTTCCGTGGACAACGCTCCACGGTGTGTTGGTCGCCTCCGCAATACATGCAGAGGCCCAACTCACGGCGGCGTTGTTTCTCCACAGGGGAAAGTTTAGTCCAGCCCGTCACCATCGGCTCCGACTCCTCGGGGCGCGATGCTGGCGGCGCCGCCAGGGGGCGAGCTTGGAACAGGTGCGGCGAGGCTCCACGAGGGCGAGAAGAAGAAGACCTCCGCCCCGAGGAGCGCTCGCGCAGCCTGTTATCCAAACTTACCGCTAAGGATGTCAGCTCCGCTAGCGTCCCAGGGATATCCCGACCAGCCAGTTCATCCCTCAGATCACTATTGAGGCTGCGGAGGAACAGGCCACAGAGGGAGCGTTCCTCCCAGCCCAATTCCTCCGCCGCTACCCGGAAGTCGACCGAGTGGTCCGCTGCCGACCGGCTTCCCTGCTGGAGAGCGAGAAGCCGATCGACCTGGACCGTTTCGGTTTGTGAGTGGTCAAAGACCTCCAGAAAGCGCCTCACGAATTGGTCATAGGTGAGGGTGGCATAACTGGGCCTCGCCATTACGGCGTAGGTCCAGGTTAACGCACGCCCCTCCAGAAGATTCCCTATGTAACCAATTCGGCTGTGATCCGAGGGAAAATCTCCGGGCACACGGTGGAACACGGACTCACACTGCATAATAAACCCCCGCGCTCCGCCGAGCTTACCGCTAAAGCGGGCGGGGGTCGGAATCGGCGTGAGCCGAACCGGTGCCACTGGAGCCGGCTGGACGGCCGCTGGAACAGCAGGAGCCGCGCCACCCTGGTGAGTCGGGAGGAACGGCTGTTGGGGGTCCAAGCGGTTCAATCGGTTAGTCAGTTCTAATAATTGATGAAGAACCACCTGTTGCTGATAAACAATCTGATCCACCCGAGCCTCGAGGATGGTAAACCGGTGTGCGAGCCCGCCGTCCGCCGAGCCGCTCTGCTGAAGCCGTACTGACATAACGTTCGGCTCAGGAGACGCACACACAGAGGCTCAGAGTAGTTCAAACTGTTTATTAACAACAGGGATGTTTGGGTGCGTGTCTGCGGAATGTTAATGTGTTGGTGGTGGCGTCTGCTTCGGACCCAGAGGCAGGAGACCGTTCAGCCGGCAACCCTATGGGAGAAATCAGACACAGGGTGATGAGCACACACCAACACGGGAGGAGAATAGGCGAGGGAGAGAAGCTTACTTGTTTGGGCAGATGACTGGCGCTTCAAGGATGGAAGCCCGGGAGACAGCCACCTGCAGGGCTCGGTGCAGCAGCGAGGAGAGACGAGGGACGGGATTGTCCGCCGCCGAGGAATCCACCTGTGCACAGGGGAGCAGACTGGAGAGATGAGGTAAGTGAACTTCTTACCGGAGATGAGGATGCTGAAGAGAATGTGGTAGAAGTCCATACAAAGGAAATGAAGTCTACGGCTTCAGGCCGACGCTCAGGGCGAGGCGGCTTTTATCCTTCGCCGCTGACGAGTAGCAGGTGCGTGAGCAGGTGGCGCCGCTGATGAATGGCGCGGCGTGACAAAAACTAACTCATAAAGTTATGTTCATCTGTGGGGATTTCAATATAGATCTGATGAACTCAAAACAACATAGTTTGACAGAAGAATTTATCAACACAATGTACAGTATGGGTTTACATCCAACAATTACCGGACCTAGCAGAATCACGTCACACAGTGCCACACTAATAGATAACATATTCACAAACATTATGGAAAATAATATCAGGAGTGGGCTTTTATTGAATGATATCAGTGACCACCTGCCGATTTTTGTTGTCTATCAATGTGATTATAGGAAGAAAAAGTATACCAAAAATATTAAATATAAAAGAATAAGAACCGAAGAATCAATGCATTTACTGACAAAGGAATTATTAATACAAGATTGGAAGATAGTTTATGATGAAAATGACATAAATAGAGCATATGATAAATTTTTACAAATATTTCAATCATTGTACAATAAATACTGTCCTATAAAACAATACAGTGACAGACAACAAAAAAAAAATATTCCTTGGGTCACCAAGGGGTTAATAAATGCATGTAAAAAGAAGAATACATTATATTGTGGCGGTTCGGTTAACCCCCACAACAGATAAAGACACTCAGCCCTCTTGTCTCTGTTTTTCCCGCTGCACTACTGAGATGCAATGTGCCATTCATGTATTTGTGACGCAAACATGCATGTATTGTGATGTAATGCACCATTCTGTATAGTGTTCATGCGTCTTGTCCTTACTGTGCTTTTTCTGAGCATCTTACATATGTAGATGTGCTTTGAGGTAAATCTCCACAAAGAGACTGGTCAAACACAGCGCTCAGCTAGAGCAAGTAACAGAACAGTGTAATGTGTATTAATGTCTACAGGCAGACGCGTTTCGTCTGGCTCACCTCTGTGATGTTAATTGTTGCCTTTCATTCATTGTACTCATGCGTCCTGTCCTCACTGTGACCTAGGGACTGAGATCAATATGTCTCTCAAATGCAAATGTCTTATGCCTGTTCTGTTATCTCTTTGATCATACTAACTGCTGGGGTATGTCCCTTTGATGTATTGTTGTGGTCGAGTATATATGCTGCAACTCTGTAACGCAAACTCACTCTCTCACTTCAGCCTCTGCTGCAGGACACAAACTTGTGTGTCCTCCTCTCCTTCTCTGAGAGCCGTGGGCTCGCTCTCGGCGCTCATGCACGGCGCCGGGAACGGAGCTCGTGACGGCGGTATGATTAATAAAACTCTACTTAAAACCTCCAACAACGCCGCATTATTTCATGCCGCCGCAATATAAACAATTCATTAAATGCAGAACGGTGGAAGCTGAGATCAAATATAAAAGATACAAAAATAAGCTTACTACTATAATGAGGACTTGTAAGAAAGAATATTACAACAGAATACTAGAGGATAACAAAAATAACATAAAAGGAATATGGCAAGTACTCAATGGGATTATTAGTAATCATCCTAAGAATGCAAATTATCCAGAATATTTTATCGAAAATGGCAATTTGATAAATAATATGGAAGATGTGGTCAGTGGTTTCAATAAATTTTTTGTAAACGTTGGTCCTGAATTAGCAAAATCAATAGTGACACCAGAAACAAACTACAGTGGTTCTGTGAATGAAATAGAAGATAGAAATCCAAACACAATCTTTTTGGGTGCAGTTACTGAAAAGGAAATTATCGAGACTGTGAGTAAATTTAAGAACAAAAAATCAACGGACTGGAATGAAATTGACATGACAATAGTGAAAAAAGTAATTGAGAGAATTGTTAAGCCACTCACCCACATCTGTAACCTGTCATTTCAAACTGGTACATTTCCAGACAAAATGAAAATAGCAAAAGTAATACCTCTATACAAAACAGGAGACAGTCATCACTTCACAAATTACAGGCCAGTCTCTTTACTCTCACAATTCTCCAAAATACTTGAAAAAATCTTCACTAAGAGACTGGATGATTTCACTGAAAAAAACAACCTCCTTACAGATAGCCAGTATGGTTTTAGAGCAGATAAATCTACATCTTTGGCACTGATCGAACTTATAGAAGAAATTACTAGTTGTATAGATAAAAAAAAATGTTGCTGTAGGAGTATTCATAGATTTAAAGAAAGCTTTTGACACCATTGACCACAGAATACTACTAAGGAAACTGGAAAGGTATGGGATAAGAGGGGTCGGACTGAGTTGGGTGGAAAGTTATTTAAGTAACAGACAACAATTTGTACAAATTGGAGAGCACAAATCACCCTTCATGGACATCACTTGTGGTGTGCCCCAGGGGTCAGTTTTGGGACCCAAACTCTTTATTTTATATATAAATGACATATGCAAAGTATCAAAAATTCTGAAATTTATTTTGTTTGCGGATGACACAAATATCCTCTGCACTGGTGAGAATTTGCAGCAGGTTTTAGAGGTGGTCACAACTGAAATGAAAAAATTAACGCAGTGGTTCAACAAAAATAAATTACAGTGATCCCTCGCTACTTCGCGCTTCACCTTTCGCGCCCTCAGTGCATCGCGGATTTTTCAAAAATATTCATCAAAAATTCAAAATTGAGAAATAATGGGCGGGCGCTAGCAGAAGGCAGGGAGACTACATTAGACCATCAGGTGTCAACACGGAGAGCAGCACAACTCTCTGTTCGCTATTCTCGTGTTGGCTCGGCTCGGAAATCTCGCAAGCTGATTGGCCGAGACGTTTCACCCCGCAAGCTGATTGGCCGAGACGTTTCACCCACCTCCTCTCCCTGCCGAGCACTCATGAAGGGAAGGAAGACCGCATTCATTGCTTTTTATCGCTCGTGTTACTTAGTCTCGCTGCGTGGAACTTTTTGCTGTTCTCTTGTGCCATTTTGTGCGAAATAGTCTTCCCGTCGAGCCACTATGCCGCCTCCTGCAGCTTCAGCTCTATCGGAAGCTGCCCTCGATGATCCTGCGCCTCCAGCACCTCATGATGAGGCGTCACCTGAGGAGCAGTAAAGCTCTCATTAACCTGTGCAGTAAATCATCTTCATCTTGAGTTACGGATCTTGTTATAAGAATAAAAGAGTTCTAAAAACATATTTATGTACACTTTGTTTACATCTACGTATGTATGTACACGTACACACACACACACACACGTATCATATGAGAGAGAGAGAGTGAGAGAATGAACGTACGTATTATTTATGGATGACGTCATTGGGGTGACGCTACTTCGCGGTTTTTCACTTTTCGCGGTCGGTTCTGGAACCCATTAACCGCGATAAGTGAGGGATCACTGTATCTCTAAATCTAAAAAAAACAAAGATTATGTTGTTTGGAAATTATAAAATGAATCATGAAATAATGGTAACGATAGATGATACCAGAATAGAAACAGTACAGGAAAATAAGTTCCTGGGGGTGACGCTTGACAATAAAATCTGCTGGAAACCTCACATCAGTCACATCCGGGCCAAATTAGCAAAATGTATAGGCATACTGGGGAAGACAAGACACTTCTTGGAATATAAATCATTGGTCTTATTGTACAATTCACTGTTTTTACCTTATCTTAACTACTGTGTAGAAGTCTGGGGAAACACCTACAAAACCAACCTACAGTCAATATGCACATTACAAAAAAGAGCTATAAGGATAATAAACAATGCAGGATATAGAGACCATACCAATTCGTTGTTCTTAAAGTCACATGTCATAAAGTTCATCGATTTAGTTAAATTTAAGACAGCACAAGTAATGTACAGGGCAATTAATAATCAACTACCAACTAATATACAAAAAATATTTAAGGGGAGACTTAAACTTTACAAAACCCAAGATACGTACTACCAAGAAAAGTATGTGCATATCTGTCTGTGGGGTGGATTTGTGGAACAGTCTAGAGCCGGAACTGAAACTATGTACAAACAGAAATCAATTCAAAAAGAGGTATAAGCATCATTTGCTGAAAGGGTATATGTTAGAAGGGTAGTAGTTATATGTACGATTCATTATGTTCACTCTGGGATATTATGGGACGCTATGGAATGGTGGGTAGGACAGCACTGTGTATATCTGTGTTGTTTGAGGCTGGTTTTGTTGTATGGACATCATTGTATGTTAGAATGGATGGGTGTTAATGTTGATTTGTAAAAAATACAGTAAATTGTTTACTTGGGGTCTTAAAGGTGGTAATTTGTATAAAATTCACATGGGTGTATCTATGGAAAAGAGGAGATGGAATTAATAAGTGTTCACTTCTTCCTTCTCCCTTTCGAACAGTGTATAATGTTACTTTATTGCATTTGCCATTTGCTTGTATTTGTTATATTTTTGTGTTTGGAATAAACTATCTATCTATCTATCTTATCTTAACTGCAGCAACACTCTCTATGCCCAGGAGTATTTGGACACATTTGGACACTTATACACAAATATTTTAAAGCTCCTGATGATGAATAAATGAGAACAAAGAAAAAAAAAAGAAAAAATATCAAGGGAATTCTCGTCTATAACCTTTTTTTTCTTGAAAATATGGAACAAACGTTTATGTATATAAACATGGTTTTATGAATGAAAGTGAACCTGATGCAACTTAAGAATCTGCTGCGATCTCCAGAACAGATGAGGGGATGACTGATGAGGCCAGGTTGACCCTATTGACCATTTGCCAGTGACGTCCCGCGTCATGTGATTTTTGTTGATACCGCCATATTGGACGGCAAGTCGGGCGCTGTGCGAGTGCGTTTCAACATGGCGTCCGCTCAGTCAGATGTGCCGGCTTTGTCCGATGTAGCGCAACTACTAGATAAAAAACATCGTGACCGGTACATGGAAAAGATCAGTGTTATCGGCGTGGACCCTTACAACTTGTCGCTTGAAAAATTCACCAGTTTCATAGATTTTTGCCCCAAACCTGACGTACGCTATATGGACATCTACAACTACCTGCTCAACACACCGTCTAGGTACACTGGAGAGTCTCTGAAAGCCTACAAAAGTTTGGACGCTTATAGTTATTTTGTTGCTGGGCTTGTGAGAAATGTGCTGATATCCCCAGTCATCACTTCAACGGTCCACTATGTCGTGACGGCTCAGGTATTTTTCCTTTATTTTTTCCAAAATTCAGACTCTATTCTCTCCCCTGCTGTATAGATTTGTCATGTTATATAGAATCTATTAAGTGATAAATTACTAAAATTTTATAAAATATTCAATTATTATTATTATTATTATTATTATTATTATTATTAGCTGTATATATAGTATCTCAATTAAATTAAAAAATAATTAAATATTTTTATAGATCTATATATTCTGTAAAAGGATTTTTAAATACTTGTCTTATCAATAGAATACTCGATAAACAACTCCCAACACTATTAGATATATTACAAATTTTATTGTTCAGTCTATACAAGAAAGACTTATATCCAGATAAAAAGTCATCATACCCACATATTAATTATAAGAATATTTATCCACTACAGGTACATCACTCCCAGAAGATGTCGGACCCCCCACTGAAACCCTGGGTGATCATGAATCAAGATGGTGTCATATTGTCTTCACACTGTACTTGTATGGCAGGGTTAGGAGAGATTTGTTCACATGTTGCAGCTGTGTTGTTTGCTGCTGAGTGTGCTGTCCGCCTGTCCCAAGGCCAGACTTGCACTGATGTTCCCTGCGCCTGGAATACACCAACAGCAAACTTGAAGCTTCCTTTTGCTGCATTGCGTGATATCGATTTTTCAAAACCCAAAACAAAACAACGGATGTCAATGCAGAAAAAAAACATATTCCCCGTAAAAGGGAAAGCAAGCCCATTGCCCCTCCATCAGATGATGATCACCGAGCATTGTATCAAAGGCTGCATCAAACTTCTAGAATGACAGGCAAACGGTGTGCTATACTATCTCTGGTTGAGCCTTATAATCAGGAGTACATTCCACAGGTTAATAGCTTTGATACAATTTTTTTCCTTGATTTTTTAGATGAATGAAAATGGCATCATGTCTAATGTATAATCGAAAATGAATGAAGACTGATGAACAGAACTAAATATGCAGTGTTCCACAACTGTATAACTACACGTCAGTTGAAAAGAACATCTAATTATATTTGCAGGTGGCCCACAATGATTGTCCTGCTTCTCTGGATACCCTTTTTAGTCCTGATTGTCTTCAGCTTACCTTTGAGCAGCTGTTGAATAGATGTGAACAGGTACAACAACTTCTGAAACTCACTCCTGAGCAGGTAATTTTTCTGCAAATGTTTTAAAATTTATTTCTAAAAATAACAACTTTTAAAGTGTTTTACAGTCTACATAATCATTATGTGGGACATCATAATATCTATGCAGGAAAATTTAGGTTAGTTATATCAGACATTGTTTCTTCTGCAGGTAAAATTTGTTGAAGAAACTACCAGATCGCAGAACAAGTGTGTGTTGTGGCATCAGCAGCGAGTCGGCAGAATAACGGCATCCATCTTCAAAGAAGCTGCACAGACTCATCTTGATGCTCCTTCGAGAAGCCTGCTGAACAAGATATGCTACCCAGTTAGTTTTACCAGTAAAGCAACAAAGTAAGAGACTAGAAAAGCACTCAGAGAGCGCAAACCTCCGCCAAGGCTGCATGCAATTCCTGAATTGTTTTTTTACCGGTAATCATCTCTTTTTATCCTGCTATGCTTAGCTACTTACTGTAAGCTACTTTTGGTGCTGTATTGAATCATTGAGTACTAAGTTGGTTGATCATGGAAACTGACAACATTTAAATTGTAAAGAAGACATAATTCTAAAAAAATTGTCATTCATTGTGCTATGTAAAATATTCAGATTTCTTTCAGAAAATAGTTCAGAATCAGAATCAGAATCAGATTTATTGCCATTGTTCATGTAGTACACAAACTAGGAATTTGTCTCGATGCCATGCTGCAACATTAAAAACATGATGAGAAAAAGAGATAAACTAAAAAACTAAAGGACTGAAAACGTGCAATAAGTGTAGAAAAATAAGTAATAATAAGTAATAATGATAATAATAATAATAACAATACTAGTAATAATGAGTAGTACTAGTTCTACGTATATTGGTTTTAAGGAATACTGGTACATTTTTTTTGTGTCAATAATTTTGCCGATTTGTTTACAGATGGGGATGCGACCATGAGAAAGTGGCCCGTGATCAGTATGAAGAAATCAGGTCTTCTCAGCACCAGGATCTACTAGTGTGTGATGCTGGACTAGTCCTCAGTCAGCGCTTCCCCTTTATGGGTGCCTCTCCGGATGGATTTGTCTCCTGTAGCTGCTGTGGGGAGGGTCTGGTGGAGGTGAAATATCCTTTCTGTAAGAGGAATCAGGCTTTAGAGGAAGCGGTGGAAGACCCTCAGTTTTGTGCAAGCAACAGTGATGGCGACATCAAGCTGAAACCATCTCATAAATATTTCTACCAAATCCAAGCTCAACTGGGTGTCACAGAACTTTCTTACTGTGACTTTGTTCTCTGGACTCAAAAAGGTTGTAATGTTCAAAGAATTGAGTTTGATGACCTCTTTTTTAATGAGAAAGTTCAACTTATTGGTAAATATCACAGGTCTGTCATTTTACCAGAACTACTCGCCAAATGGTATACCAAAAATCCAAATTTGTTTCATATATCTTGTAAGACAAAAGGAACCCCAAAAGGTGATAATACTAGTGTCATTTGCTACTGCAGAAAAACCTGTGGTGATACATCTATTGTAACCTGTGAGTCTGGCTTTTGTCAAATTGGTCAGTTCCATATACAGTGTCTCAGGTTGAAAAATGTTCCAAAGAAAAAGTGGTGCTGTCCAGATTGTAGAGCAATTTCAAGGAGTCAGAAAAATCTGAAGAACTAAGTGTGTGTGGCATGTAGATTGTGGTTGTATCATCACCTGAGGTTTACTAAAAATAATAAAATGTATTGGCCAAATAGAATATAATATTTCTTTGTTGTACAACTAGCTTAGCTATTGCATGTAAAATATATCATGACTTAAGTAATAAATTTAATTGTTATATATAATTTTCAGGTTATTTCATTGCATGCATCACATAAAATGTTGATTGCATAGCCGCGAGTAAGGCGGCTATGCAATCTTTCCTCTTTAGCGCTGCCACCCACCTCCTGCGCCTGTCTTCGTCAGCTGGGAACCGGTAAAACTTCAAGTTGGATCCCTTTTTCTGGCGATTTGTACACCCAAAGGCACAGCAGTGAAACAACATAGTCTAATTTAATGCCAACATAAAACAAAGACGTAGGTTGAAATCAGGTAAATATATCGAGATCTGGTACACCGCTGAACAGCTGCTGAATGCGCCGTCCACTCGCTTCCGCCGTCCAAGATGGCGGCGTAAACAAAAGGTGTGACATCACAGCAAATGGTCAATAGAAGCGGGTAAATGTTGAGGAAGAAGCCCAGCCAGTGGCTGCACATACAATCTCCAAGGGTGCACCTAAACGATGCCCATGTAGTGGCCATACCCCATGTCGAGTGAGCCACCCGCCTAGCTGGTGGTTCCACTCCAACCTGAACATACACGAAGGCAATCAGATTGACTATCCAATGGGACAGGCGCTGCTAGAGATAGGCTTCCCCATTGTGGACTCCTCATAGAACACAAAAAGCTTGTCTGAAGAGCGGACAGCCCTTGTACGGTTAACATAAACCTTAAGGGCCCTTACCACCACAAACTATGGAGCCTCTCAGCCGCTGAAGACGTGTGTGGGGGAGGGTAGAAGGCTTGAAGCACAAGAGGGTGGGAAAACAAACCCACTAGTAGCACTTTGGGTTGAAAAGCTGGGTTGGACTGCAAGTGGCCCAACCCCCTGTCCACAGAAAGCACATTCAGTTCCCTGACCCTCTTGGCTGGAGACAATTGCCAAGAGAAAATCTCCGCTATCCATGGTCTTTGTAGCCAATTTGGGGCTATCAAAATTACTTGAACAGACAGTAGTCTCACTTTCACGAGGAAAGCTGGCAGACAAGGTAGTAGTGGAAATGCAAACAGTTTTACTGGAGGCCAGGCAATGCTCAGAGCATCTGTACCTAGTGGACCTGGCAGGCTTGAGCCCACAAGAGCAGATGGCGCACCCTTGCATGGACAGAGGGAGACCTCAGTTCATCCTGCTGGTTGATGTATGACACCACAGCCACACTGTCTGTCCATACCAGAATTTTTCTGCCCTGAATGACTGGAAAAAGGAGCCCCAGAGCCAAACGCACCGCGTCCATCTTGGGATGGTTTATATGCAAAGACTGCTGTGCCAGACCCCAGTGTCCCCAAACAAACCTGCCATCCCAGACTACACCCCAGCCTGCTTGGGAGGCATCAGTTGTAATGGTCACACTGCAGCCCTCTTGGCCCAGGGGAACACCATCTCAGATTGCTGATGAGTGTCTCCACCACCTGAGGACCGTGAGGCTCCTTTCAGAAAGAACAAGCCTCCTCCTCTTGTCTCTGGGCAAAACCACCTTCTGAAGCACAAACCACTGTTGAAGGGGACAAGTACGTAAAAGACCCACCTGAGCAGCTGCGGCAAAGAGGCCTAAGATCCTCTGGCACTGCTGCACTGATACAGTCATCTGTAAAATGCAGCCCTTGATGCATTTCTGATAGTTTGTCTTCTCTTTGGAGTTAGGGATGCCCTCATAGCAACTGAATCCAGGATGAGCCCCAAGTACTCAACAATCTTGGTTGGAACCAGGCAGCTTCCTCTGCATTTAAGTGCAACCCTAGTACAGCCAGGTGAGCCAATATGGTCTCCCTGCGGCTCCTCACCATGGCCTCTGATGGAGCACAGTCCAGCCAATCATCCAGGTAATTGAAAACTCAAATGCCCTTCTGCCACAGCAGGGCAAGTGCAGCGCCCATGTGCTTTTGTGAACGTCAGAGGTGACAGGACAGACTGAAAGGTAGGATGTTGTATTTTGAAGGCCTTGCCCAGAAAGGAAAACCTGAGGAACTTCCTGTGGGCTGGGTTTATGGGCAAATGAAAATAGGCATCATGACGGTCCACTGTTGTGAGCTAGTCGCCTGGCCTTATGGCTTGAAATAATGTCCTCAGCTTGAGCACCGGAAAGGGAGCATCTTAAGATACTTGTTCAACCACCTCAGGCCTACAACCGGGCGGAGACCCCCAGTTCGCTCAGTTAGTTAGTTAGTTCCCTCCCACAGCATGTGCAACACCATATGGTGTATAGGGGCAGCGCCTATCTCCATTTCTCTGACCCTAGGCCACACAACTACTGTAAGTAGTGAAAACTACAGTGGGGGGGGGGGGGGTCAGTCCTCATGTAGCTCTGTGCGCTATGCATCAGTTCACTTGTAGACAAGAAAACAGGCAGAGTAAAAGCCTCGCCTCTCTTCTCCTGGAGACATAGACTATATTGCATTCTTTCCCAACAGGGCAGAGACCTTGCTGCCCAGAAACATGGAAAGAGAGTCCTCCTTTATTTTTGTTTCTAAAACAGCTTGGAGTTGGAGGGGGATGAGATCTGAATTGCAGACGGTATCCAAATTCCAGTGTATTGGTCACCCATGGACATGAGGTGTACTGACGCCAACTCAAGAGAGTGCTGGGGAGAAGGTCGATGTCAGGGGAAGCGCACCGTCAGGGACGCTGGCAGGGCTTAGCAGGACCATGACCAATGCGCTCCTCAGAGCGTGGACGTGAGTGCTGTTGAAATTGCACCTGCTGCTGAGAGGCCCTCTGCTTCGGATGACCCGAACTCCGAGAGGAACTTGGCTCTGTGAACAAAGACATTGTGGATTCTCATGCCCCTCAAGAGATCTCCAGACACTTGACCTGGATGGTCCTGGCCAATGAAAGGACTGTGTGTGCAGTCTCACCTTATGCACCTCGTCTAACACTGCCTCTGCTGCAAGCCCAAGATTTCACCAGGTGCTACTGCAGCCTCCAAAACAGCAATCTTGTCCGTATCTGCCAAGCCACATTGGCTCATCCACAAATGCTGCCGGACCATGGCCAGCTGGGCCAAGGAATTCCCAAGTGCTGTAGCCTGAGAGCTAGCTCCCTGAATTACAGTGTCCACAACCCTTACCAACTCTGGTAGAAGGTCAGCTCCACTTTTGACTCTAGGTCCCTTATCAGACCTTCTAAGTACATTAAAAGAAGTGTATTAGTATTTGCTAGCCTAGAGATCATAGTCACAGACTGGTAGGCTCTAGCCACGAAACCATCAGTGGCACAACACTTCTTGTTAGGGTGGCAGATAGACTGCCTGAAGTGTTGTGCCTGTGGGGTGAGCCCCAGCCAGCAATGCAAGGGTATGGCCCCACCTTTGATGCACCATACACAAGCCCTGCTAGCACTCAAAATACTGAGTGTAGAATGAGGAACAGCAGCCTCCTTTGGATGAGCCCAAGACTTGTGCAGACTTTCCACAAAGTCAGGATAAACTGGAAAGGGAACCTGCTTCTGGTTACAGGACCTCTGTCCAAAGCCGAAGCCCTAGGTTCAGAAGATGAGGGAGGAAGCCCCACAGCTGATGCTGCTGTAGAGAGGAGTGCCCTGGCAGATACATCATTGTGCTCAGAAAGGTCCTTCTCAACCGGAGAGTCACTGTCGACCTCATCATCATCCTCATAGACATCCACTTTCCCAATGGAGCCACAGCCGGAGCTGCTGGTCTTACCTAAGTTATCAGAGGTCATGAGAGACCCTACATCAAGATGCGGCACAGGGGCACATACGGGAGCCTGGTGTGCCATATCCAAAGGCGATGTTGATTTGCAGCCGTATGTTCAATGGTCTTATGCATTTCTTCCAATTGGCTCTGCATGAAATTCACCCGCTGGATCACATAACTGGCTTCCTTCAATCCGCTTCTGCTTCCGGCTGGCCTTCCCAGTTCCAGCTGGAGCACTTAAACCTGGAGGGATGGAGCCCTGGGCTGGTGGCATACCAGTGTTTGGGCTATTTCCCCCTCATTCACTCCCCACAGAAGTCATTATTCCTCAAAGAGAACAATAGGAGAGAAAACAAGACAGTATTGTTATTATTATTATTATTATTATTATTATTATTATTATTATTATAAACAGGCCAAAGGGCTGTTCCGGGAGGCACAAGCGCGCTAGTCAGAAGACAGCATAGCAGTATCAGATTTCAGTTCCCACCTGTATGCAGTACCACTCCACCATAAAAGGTGGCAAGAGTACACTAAGCAGAGAAGTGGACAGTACCCAGACAAAGAAGACGTCTCTTTTTTTCTTAAGAAGACTGTCAGTCGAAAAAAAGTGAAAACAATACAGAATTAACGGCAAATTGTACCATGCTGTTAAATTGTTAAACAACTCTTGCTTTAAGAAGGCAAAATATTTCACATACCCCAAGAAGATAAAGGTAGTACATACCTCATGATGGTAAACTGCTAACAGTTCTGGCTGAAAAGAAGGCAAGTATATACTGTATTACATACCTCTAAGCGGGTACGGACAGTGGACGTCACACTGCACAGCCACTGCAAACCTCCTCTCACTCAGCAGAAAACACAAAAATTTTATGACACAGCAATGGGGTACCAAAGGTAAGGAATTCCAAAACAGCTGTAATGATATTTAATAAAATATTGTGTAATAAGGTACAGGAATTATTTATTTTATTCAATAGTGGGTATGCGAGGAGACGGAGTTGAACCGTCACTCCTACACTCCATCCATCCATCTTCTTCCGCTTATAAAATAGGAAAGCACTCGTAAAAAGGGGGCACCAGTTCTAAAGAACAATTTGTATTATTAACTTAATTTCAATTAATTTCCATACCTTCAATTACTTAATGGATCAGTCTCAAAATTAAAGGGAGTTCTTTTCCTGCCGTGATCTAGGAAACATATATATGCGAAAGGAAAACGCTTCAACTTCTCTCATTCACCCTTTTATTAAACTCATTCAGGTTACATGATATGGCATTCGAATGATGGATAAACAGATTCAAATGGTAACAGGTGTCTAATATCACATCAACTGTTAGTGGATTCCTGAACATAAAATCTAGCATTAAACCTTTGTAGAACCAAGAAGAAACCAGACTTACTGTATGTTTTAACGGTAATGGAAGGCTGAAATGTCTAACAAAAACAGAACACAATTTTATGGGGAAAAGTCCATCCATCCATCCATCCATCTTCTTCCGCTTAATCCTTTTCAGGTAAGGGGGGGGGGGGGCGCTGGAGCCTATCCCAGCATCTTTGGGCGAAAGGCAGGGTACACCCTGGACAGATCGCCAGTCCATCGCAGGGCCAACACAAAGAGACAGACAACCATTCACTCTCACATTCATACCTAAGGACAATTTAGAATCCCCAGTTTGATGCTGCAGTTTATAAGTTTATCCTATGGCTGAGAGACTAATTGTACCATGAAATACTGGTTATGTTCAATTGTAATTTAGATTTTCAGGACATCACGTTTAACCCAGCAGATAGGAAAATGGGAGTCCCACTTACGAACAGCTGTAGGGCCACATGTTCAGCGGGTCAGTACCGACTGGGGTTTTGAGGTCGGGACACCGGGAGAAAGCCACTGCTGCTATGCTTCCTCAACAGCCATAAGAAATGCAGGCTCAGCCGGGGGCTCTCAAAAGACAGCGGCAGCAGCAGTAATGGCCGTCTCGGAGCAGGTGTAGAGAGTCCTTTTTGGCAACCAGTCCGAATTTATGATGTCTCTGGCCGCGGGATAGACCAAAACTGAATGAAGAACGTTTCAGTCAGGCGTGGATGAGGCCAAAAAAGTCCAAAACACAATTTCTGTTCACTTTAAAATAAGAAAATTAAAGGTCCACCTTAACAGCATGAAAAGTCAGAAAAGAATGGCTTCTGAGGTGAAGAAAAAAAGGATTTTGAGAGTTTGACTCTCTTTAAGACGAGCTTGTAAGAAAAAGATGGTTTCACCTCAGTAACCAGAAAAATGAGAAAACTAACGCAGGATTTGACAAACTTCACACACAAAAGGTTTCTTGATATCCGCAGAGCAATTTAGACAGAAGAAAACTGCAAGGAACTTTGAAGAAGTGAAATAAAAACTTTCATCTTATGATCTTTTATTCTATTATGCTTCTTTAATCTTAATCTTAAACTTCTTCTTCTCCTTCTATTCTTCTCTTTCATAAATTCTTCATCATCTCTCTATTCTAACATGCAGGGCGGTTCCTGCACTTTTTAACTGAAGCGCGCTGTTAGTCATAAAAACTGGGGCCGGTCGGAGACAGGCCAATCAGCTTTCATAAAGAGGAGTTTGAACTGGCCTTTGTCCAATGCGAAGACATTTCTTTGTTTGGGAGCAGCCAATCAAATGAAAAGGCATTATCCCGTGAAAGGTAGAGAGGAGTGGTTTACCAGGAATGATATCGTACAAGGATTAACCTCTTGCACTCCGGTGTACCGCGGGCGGGCACGTCTCTGCGTCCTAGAGCACACGAGGGTGCACGAGGGCGCTGCGTCCTAGAGCGCACTGAAAAAAAAAGCTGCATTTCCGTTCTTCCACTACAGACACAGCCGCGAACAGAAAGCCAAAGGAGTGCTTTGATTGGTTTAGATGTGATTGACCTCTCATTCGACTAATAAGAGCCTTGAATTGGGTTTCTGAAACCTTGAAGAACCAATGACTGAAAACCTTGCAAGAAGGACCCGCCTACCAACAGCTGCGAATACAGCCAGCCAATTGAAGCATAGAAGTTCGAAAGCTGTTTTGTGTAAGGCTGGGTGACACACAGGCGTTCGCCAGTCTTTTTTCTTACTACTGTTGTTATTTGTTTTGAAAAATCGTTCGCCAAAACCGCAATCATGGAAGTGCAAAACCGCAATAATGGAGTTATGGTTTGACCGGGTCGCGTGACCAGAACCACGAGTCCGTAACAAGCGGACCAGCGTCATGTTCGTCTGACAATGAGGAAGAGAAGTTTGCCAGCGACTTTGCTGTTGTGGACAGGTAGGTGTTCTAAGCTAAATTATTCTTTATCCCTGAAAATTGTAACCCAAATGACTTTTGACCGATTGGCAAATTACAACTGTGCGTTATTGCAACATGACGGACCCGGACCACTCCGGTCCGGGTCCATCATGTTGCGAACGGTCCCCCCATCATGTTGTGAACGCCCCCCCCCCCCCCCGCTACTCTTCTGTAGCGGATTGCAGATATATTGCAGATATTTTAGTCCAACTGTGCGTAGTAGACCGCGGCGCACCGTCACCACTTTCCGTCATGTAGCGATGGGCGATGTCCGTCCTCTGTAGCAGGGGGTGGAGGGGTTGTGGGTGGGAGTTGTTATCTTCTACATTACAAATATTTTAGTATAATTTTTAGTGCACTGTAGGTTATTTTTTCTTGTAAAAAAAAGCCACACATTTTTTACGTGGCATGCTTCTTTGTGTGTGGGGGCTTGTTTGTTCATTCATTCACCACACACACACAGCCCTTCACCTTTCATTAGAGCCCAAGATGAAGCTTCTATATTGAATCATTCAAAAGTTACAGACGTTTTTCCAAACTGTGCCATTTGGCACAATTTGGCACAGTTCAAAAACACCTGGGAACAACCTAAGAAAAAAGCTGTGTAATATATTCATTTTTTGTGGTATTGTTACAAAATTTTGACCTCAGCTGGATAACACTTGGTTCTACATTTCTGTTGCATTTTCCAGCCAGTATCTGAAGCTATGTGTTATTTGCAAGCATTTGTATCCAAAAAAACACCCAGGCAAAATTTATTTTCTTCAAGTTCAGTATGTTTAGATGACTGTTACTCAGTGGTAGGAGCACTTAGAGAGATTATGACTGTTTTGCCAAAAAATTCAAAGTGTTTTCTTTTAAATGAGACCAACCCCATGAAGATGCTGCAAAGGGTTGAAGAACAGCTTTTGATTTACTTTGGGTACGTTATTTTTTGGCATTTTTAGGGAAATTGACCAGAGTGCAAGGGGTTAATACCCATACAGTTCTTATGAAATTATGTACTCAGTATAAAATTTAACTAAATTAGGTGACTCGGCTAATATTCAGTGATCATGCATTTATGCCATTAGTAATAATATTAACATTCATTTGAATAACACTCATGAAAATAAACATTCCTAATAAATGTTCCTAATACATGCACTTCACATTTAGATCAAGGATTAATGAATTACTGGTCGGTAATCAAAAGGATGGTTTTCAGTGTCCTCATCCTTGGGAAGATGATAGCTGGAAATTAGAAAAACTTAAATGTTTAGTAAGACCAACACAAGGAAACATATTCTGTAGATGTCCACTAGGAGGTACTGTTGAGCTGTAGATCATTTTGTTGGTTTTTGTCATAGGAGAGAAATTGTCTAAAAGGCTCTGTGATCTGTCTAGGAAAGTAAGGAGGCCATATATCTGTCCGGTTAAGAAGTTTATGACCTTTTAAGAGCATTAGTTTCCTGTAGGGCGGATGCTATCCACATGAACTGTCTACTTTGAGATCTGGACTTCAGAGTTTTATAGTCCACTTAAGCCTTTAAAAGTAAATTCTGATCCTTACCATCTCTGCAAAAGGGCAACTGTTTACATTGGGGTCCTAGGAAAGGCACAGCATTCTTGGCCAGGCCTTGAGTGGAGGTGTTTTAATATTAAGAAAAGTGAGATTCCTGTAGAATGAAGAAAAGTGATCTTCTGGATTAGGTTGAGGGGACGTTGATGCTACATATTCCCCCCTTTGTAGCAATGGTGAGCGTAGGTCAGCGTTGGTACACACCCCTGGCAGCTTCGTCTCCTTTGTAACACTTGACCTAAATACTGGGTTAAAGATTTTGATGTCCATATACACTAGCCTGTAAACAGTATCTATTACTAAGTAGAAATCTTTGACTTTGGTTTGCTGGAAAGACTTTCAGGAATTTCCACAAATAATTTGGATATGGACAAATGTAGATTATAAAATTGACTAAGAGTAGTAAGTTAAGGTATATGTCTTGAAATGACTCAAAAATTCTGGTTACAAATGTGAGAAGATACAAAGTACGTAGTTTTACATACCTGAGTTAGGTGTTTTGGTTTACGATGAAACAGCTATTATACTGTAATTGTCCTATCTATCTATCTATCTATCTATCTATCTATCTATCTATCTATCTATCTATCTATCTATCTATCTATCTATCTATCTATCTGTGTGTGTGTGTTTGTATATAAACATGCATATAAATTCAAAAATTCTAAGAGTAAAAAGCAAAACAAAGAATGCAAAACAAAAATTATTGCTTATTTGAGGTAGATGTTGCGGTTAAGCAATATTGAGGTAACTCAAGGAGGTTTGAATTGAATTGGTTAAGCTGGACTAAACCATGGTTCCACAGAGGTCTGACTCAGAGGATGTTTGAAACCTTTGTTCTGGAAGACTGAGCAAAATGGAAGGTCATCATTGTTCTTTGAGTGGCAACGAAGAGTGAATTTGTAACATCTGAAACAGGGGCGAGAAGAGGTGAAGGCAGGCTCATTGTTAGTGTTAGCTGAAAAGCTAATGTTTCTAGCTACCTTTTGAAGGAACATAGAAATTTGGTATGCGTGAGCATGGTCAACCTCTAACATGAAGCGCAACAAGTTCAAGACCTTATTGAGTTTGAATGAGGCTTTGGAG
This sequence comes from Pholidichthys leucotaenia, assembly GCA_020510985.1. Lineage (NCBI taxonomy): Eukaryota > Metazoa > Chordata > Actinopteri > Cichliformes > Pholidichthyidae > Pholidichthys > Pholidichthys leucotaenia. Next base: position 274,023,095 of record CM035840.1, on the reverse strand, counting down.
CAAACATTCAAAACCAGCACAGTATCTTGCAAAGTTCTGGTAACGGTTTGTGGTTCAACTACCCAGCATTTCGGTGTAGCGGTGTTGACCGATTTAACAGTGGACATGCTAAGGCTAGCAAGAGGCCCTAATGATGAGGCTGTGGTTGAGAATCTACCTAAGGATTGTTGACTTTTTGTCTTGGCTCTGTCCAGTTCTAACTGGGCAAAAGTAGGTGAGAGTGCTAGGTAGAGGGCTAAACTGAAAAACAAGAGGGCCATCGTCCTGGCAAACGAATGGAAGTGAGTGATTCTAATTTTGAGCTTCTTGTCAATTTTCTTTTCTTGAGGTACCTGAGGTAATTCTAAATTGTCCTTAGGTCTGACTGTGAGAGTGAATGGTTGTCTGTCTCTCTGTGTTGGCCCTGCGACGGACTGGCGATCTGTCCAGGGTGTACCCTGCCTCTCGCCCAAAGACGCTGGGATAGGCTCCAGCCCCCCCGCGACCCGAAAAGGATTAAGCGGTAGAAGATGGATGGATGGAGGTACTAGGCTTTTAGTGTTTTATCACCTTTAGTGGGGTTTTGTGTGTACTATTTTGAAATAGTAAGTTGATGACACTGAATGAAATTTTACAGGGTGTTTTGAAGTTAGATTTTAAGGAAGTCAGTAAGTTTGGGTTAACTTTTCCCTTTGGAGGTTAAATGCTGTTACCTGATTGAGGGAGAGAAATGTGACCGAGTATACCTGATGCTGATAGTTAGCTAACAGTTATCTATCGGGCGCAAACGAGATTTTAAGTTTGTTTACTGACTTAATGGAACAGTGTTGTCCCCGACGAGTCCCATGGGGTTTTTGTAAGCTTTGATTTGATTATGATGGACCCATTTGGAGATGGGGTCCTGGCGACCTTTGTGTATTTTGATTTGGTAAACGACCGGAGACAGTTTATCTGTGATCGTGTGTGGACCCGTCCACCTTGGGAGGAACTTCCGAGCGAGTTTTCCTGCTCGTGCGTTGGTCTGTCCTGTCTGAGGAATGAAAAAGTAGTAGAAAACCTTGCCTCTCACTTGGAGTTCGTCATGTGAGGCTTTCTGGTCGTAGTAGGCTTTGCGTCCTTCAGCTGATCGGTCCAAATATTTTTGGGCAAAGGCAAAAGTCTGTTGGAGATGTTTGGTCAGGTCAGTCATGTACTGGTGAGTAGTGTAAGCTGTGGCAACACTGGCCTCTCCAGGTTGGTAGAGTAAATGCAGGGGCAAAGTCATTTGCCGGCCTGTCATCATTTCAAAAGGTGGGACCCCAGTAGCTTCATGGGGTGTGGCTCGGATGTCCATCAAGACCAGCGGAAGTTTTACATCCCAGTCTTTTTGGTGTGGTGAAACATACTTCTTCAGTATGTTGATCACAGTTCGGTGGGTTCTTTCAACCTGTCCGGAGGATTGTGGGTGGTGGCTAATATGGAAGTTAGCCTTAACTCCCAAGGTTTCCCACAGTTGTCGCATGACTTTGGCGGTGAAATGAGTGCTGCGGTCAGAGTTGATTCGGCTTGACAGACCAAATCTGGAGAATACATGGTTCATCAACAAGTAGGCCGTGGTTTCTGCCTTGTGATTAGGAGCAGGCAAGCACTCAACCCATTTGGTGAAAGCACATATGACTGTGAGGAAGTATTTGTTTCCTCTGGCTGACCGTGGGAGGGGACCTACCCAGTCAATTTGGAGGTCAGACCATGGGAATGAAATGCCTCTTTTCTGAAGGGGTTGTTGCGTCTAAAATGTCTTAACCTCCAGTTCTTTTATACGAAGGCCAAATAACCAGACTGAGAGATGAAGTATACTTCATCTGCACGGTGGCGCAGTGGTTAGCACTGCAGCAGCACAGTTTACCCTTGGCCGGGGGATCGTGGGGATCGTGGGTTCGATCCCAGCCCCCGACCAACGGTGATCTGTGTGGAGTTTGCATGTTCTCCCCGTGTATGCGTGGGTTTACCCCGGGATTTCTCCGGTTTCCTCCCACATGCCAAAAACATGCAGGTTAGGTTAATTGGAGACTCTAAAGTGGCCCTTGGTGTGAATGTGTGTGTGAATGGTTAAAAGGGATGGCGCCGTATTGTGGCTGCTTCATCCTTCCAGGTGGTGGATGACCCTTAATTTCTGTAAAGCGTCTTTGAGTGTCTATGATAAAGCGCTATATAAATCTAATGCATTGATTGATTGATTGACTTTCACTTATTTTACTGAAAGTGAGATATGGGTACAAGCAGTGCTGGAACACAACTCTTTAGGCAATTCCCCAAGAGAGTGCGTTACCCAAAAGTGGGCCCTATTGTTTTTATAAAGCTTAACCCCTCCCTCGTGCAAGAGGGAGGGGTTTTACCTCATTGTATCAGTACAGTTCATCTTACGTGTCAGTTCGGCTGCGTGCAGAACTGATTCTAACTGATTTCAGCAAATGAATTATAGGGTGTAAACTAAACTCTGCAGTGTAGCGTGTGAAGCAAGCAGATAAAGAGGTGTGAGAAAGACAGAGCAATCATGTCATTTTACCGACAGGGTGCTTGGTGAATTGGTGGTTGGTTGAAACTGGCAACATACGAGACATCCCTTGATGTAGTCCGCTACATCCTTTCATATGTATGGCCAATATGCCACTTGTTTGAGTGTGTTGTATGTCGCTTTGACACCTTTGTGTCCTGCAGTTGGGAGATCGTGGGCATGAACAATCATCACCCCCCTCTGATTATGAGGGACCACAAGCGCAGGCACAGGGAGTTCATCAGAAACATGAACTAGAATGCCATTGTGCAGCTGCAAGGATGATCGTGCGGCATAAAGCAGTTTCAAGTCTGGAATGTCAGTGAGATCCGAGTCGGATGGTGCATTGAGTGCAGGATCTGAGAGATATTGTATCATTTCATGGATCACAGGGTCAAGGGTTTGAAGAGAGAGAAGGTCAGCGTCAGTGAAAACAGGGTCAACCGCGAGGGGACCTGTGGTTTGTGTCGGGTCTTAGGCCCTGGTGACCGCTCAGACTGTAGGGGTGGGTGGGTGGGGCTGTGAAGTCGACACCAGAGCAAAATCAAAGGACCAGGGTGTGCCTTGTATGGCTCCTTGTTTTGCAAGTGAGTCCACAAGGTCATTCCATTCTTTGTCCTGACCTGATGTGTGCGAGTGACCTCTGACCTTTTCCCAGTACACCTGGAGGTTGTTGGAGGTGACCAGGTGATCACATGCCTTGAAAAGGTCTTGATGTTTAACCGGTTTGCGGTTGGAGGTTACAAAACCTTTGGCTTTCCAGAATGCTAAACGACACGTGAAACTGAGGCGTGCATAGTTGTAGTTGGTGCAGATGACCAATGTGCGAATGCCATGGTCTACGGCAAGTTGCAGTGTAATGAGCACACCTGCGATTTCCGCATACTGGGATGATTGGGAACCCAGTTGAAAGTTGTGGGGTTCACAAGGTTGATTGTTCAACCACGCCACTCCCACACCAGCACGGATGTGAGTTTCATGGTGGAAAGAACAACCATCGACATAAGCGGTGACCATATCTTGACAGATGTTTTGGTCGAAGTAGTGATGGTTCGGGTCTTCAGTGACTGTAGGTGGCTCTGCATGAATGGATGGTCCTGGAGTGTCCTCAGAGCACTGTTGGCAGGCAGCCAAGTCTGTGCCGAGAGGGCTTCTCAACTTCTGTGCGTATCGGACCTCCACGTCAAAGCTTTATAGAGCCATCAACCAGGAGGCTATTCTGGCATTCGTTACAACGCCTTCTCTGATGCGTTGACTGTTAAGAAAAACCACTGGTTGGTGGTGAGTCTCAACTGTGATTCTCTGGCTTCCCACATAGTTGAAGAAATGTTTGACTTCCCATACAGTGGCCAGAAGGGCTGTTTCACAGTCCAAGTACTTCAATTCTGGACCAAAGAGGGTTTTGCTGGCATAGGCCACAACTCATTTGTCATGGTCATAGATTTGGTATAATCCAGCACTTAAACAGCTGGCAGAGAACCCCACTTGTAGGAAGAATGGCTGGTCGCAGTTGGGATAGGCCAGACATGGTGCTGTGCATAACTTTTGCTTTAACGCTAGCATAGCCTGTTCTTGAGCCTCAGACCAAATGAAAGGGGTGTCCATTCGTAGGAAGTCTGTAAGGGGTTTTGCAAGTCTGCATAATCCTCAATGAACTGACGTGAGTAGTTGCAAACCCCTAGGAAGCTCCGGAGTTCTGAGATGTTAGTAGGGGCCTTGATGTTTAAGATACCTTGAATTTGTGTCGTTTGTGGTAGGACCCCTTTGGATCCTACCAAGAGACCAACATAGTTGACTTTGGTTTTGCACCATTGTCACTTGGAGAGAGAAATTTTGGCTCCTGCTCGCGTGAGCTGGCCAAGGACATGGTCGATTTCAGTCAGGTGGGTGTCCAGAATTGGACTCCGAATGAGAATGTCGTCAACATAGATGAGGTTACCTCTGTCTCGGGCGTCTGGACATGCTTTGTTCAAGAAAATGTTGAACTCTGCAGGAGAGTTGGCATAACCAAAAGAGCATAGGGTTAATGTATATTGACGATTCGCGAACGCGAAGGCCAGTTTGTGTTGGTCTTCAGCTTGGACAGGAATAGTCCAGAAACCAGAAGCAATGTCCAGCGTTGGGAAGAATTTGGCATCTTTGACTCTAGGGAGTTCTTGCTCCAGTTGAGTCATAGGCCACCTAGAGAGAGGAACTTGAGTGTTCAATTTCCTGTAATCATTGGTGAGTCACCACTTACCATTGGGCTTTAGGACAGGGCATAAGGGGGCCGAGTAGGTACTATTGCATGTCCTGATTATGCAACGGTCCAGGAGGTCATTGATTATTTCTTGTACTGGGCAGTACGAGGCCAAGGGAATCTTGTACTGCCTGACGTAGGTGGGAGGAGCGTCAGGTGGTGTAGGAATGCGTACTGAGTGGATTGTGGCTAGTTCACAGTCCAAGGAGTCTTTGGAGAAGGATTGTTCGTACTTAAGAAGAACCTGGTGAAGTTTTTCACGTTCTTCGTCAGAGGTTAGGGCGTCAGCATCAGCTACCACGTGTGCAATCTCTTCAGCGATAGTGAGGACCGATTTCAGTGGAACATCACTGGGATTGTCATCGGTTTGCTGATTGGACGCCGATGGAAGGAGTTCAATGGCTTGGACAAGCATTTGGCCATTGTTGGTCCAGTCAATTCGTCCCACTGACTCTTTGTCAGGGATTGGCATTGACACAAGAGTGATGGCCTTAGAAGGCTTAGTGTAAATGACTGTAGGTTCAAGAGAGTCGGCCCAAAGAGAATCAGGGAGGCCACCTAGCATGGGAACAGTCAGTTCAAAATCGTGAAAATCAGTGGTGATGAGGCAGCCAAGAGGCGTGGCCTTGGGCAGGACGATGGTCTCTGCCATGGGATTGTTTACCGGCAAAGTGGTGGTTTTGTATTCTAGGCTTAAAAGGGGCGTGGGCTCCAGAGTTAAGCCTAGATTGTCAAGCAAAGGAGCCGGTTGGAAAAATGCTTGTGGATGCATGAGTTTCTGCCCTGTCTGAATGCATAGTTGGACCGGGTAGCATGTGACATTAGCAGGTATGAGACAGCGTTGAGTGTTGAGTACCTGGCAGGCCTCAGGGATGGTCTGGCCTGACTTCAGAGTGTCGAGATCTGGTTTAGAGTGGGCGTCTCAGACTGGGGTAAGAGACCATAAAGCATTGTTTATGGTATCAACCTGGGCTCCGAGTCTCACCAGAAGATCACTGCCAATGTAGACTGCATGTGGCAGGTCGGGAATGACCAATAAAGGATGAATTAGCAGTCTGTGGTTCCACTGGAGGTGGAGGGTGCAGATACTTGTGGCAACCAATGTTTTGTTTGATTTGGTCCCAGCAGGGAAACGAAAAGACTTGTTAATGATCATAAGATCAGGGTATTTCTTGTGCAGGGAGTTGAAAAGTTTCTGGCTGATTGCGGATTTATCAGCCCAGAGAGCCAGTAACATGTCTTCTACGTGGGAGCTCTGGATAACCAGTCCTTTGACCACTTGGAGGCAGTACTCGTCATCAGCTGCTCCTGGTTTTAGGGTGCAAAGGAATGAACTATGTTCATTTAAGGTTGGGTTGTCCGATGCGGTGACATGGAAAGGGGTGCCTGTTTCACCCCGGTCCCCAAGGTCACCTTCCGTCAAACTTTGTTGGGTCAGCAGTGCCAGTGGAGTGACTCCTGGAACATCCAAGGTGTCAAGAGTGTAGCACTGTGATCTGGTTGCTTCAGGTAGAGTGGTTGGGAGAGGTTGTCGAACTTGAGCCCATAGTTTGAAATTCTTGAAGTCTATCAGAGGCTCAAACCGATTAAGTAAATCCTTGCCTATCAGCAATGGAATTGAGTTGAGATTGGACACATAGACCAGATGGATCAAGGTCATGGGCCCAATGGAGATCTTTATCAATGACATGTGTGACACAGTCGTGCTTGAGGGTGCATAAGGTTGAATAGCTAAGAAGCAAGGTCTTAGCTTCAAGTCTTTGTGCGCGCGGTTAGCAGTGACATGTAGGTGCTCAAAAAAGTCCTGCGACATCAGTGTGATGTCCGCTGCGGTATCCAGTAGGGCTTCATGCGTCATCACATCTTCCAGGGTCAATGACAGGGAAAATTTTCATGCAACCCCCCCTTTCGATCAAATCACACAGAAATTGTTGGACCGGTGGTTCAACGCAGATTAAGGAGTCGCCTGTTTCGGGTGAGTGAGGTTTCCTAGGTACAGTAGCTGGACTACCAAAATGGCGCTGGGTGGCATTGCATTTTCAGGCCCCTGCGGAGTTTCGGGTGGAGGATGTTCGGTTGTGTCTTCGGTATCCCCCCCCCCCTTTGTAGTAGGAGGTTCCTCAGGGTTGGGTTGTGGCAACCCTAAAGGATCGTTTGGGGTGGTCACAATATTTATGGCTAGGACATCTGGCTTCTTGTCCTCTTTTGCCTCTTTTTTCCTCTTCAGTTCGTCAAGTATATGTTGGCGAGTTTCCAGGTCTTCTCGGCTGAAAATGGGCTTTTCTTTCTTCTCCCAGGGTTTGGAGCTAAACTTACCAGGGGGAGGTCTTGCTTCCCTGTCAAAGTTTTTCGGCCGTATGAGGGAGGTGACCATCTCCCGCGGTTACGAGAGTCTCAAAATCAATATCTGTCATCCTGGGTATCTGTACCGTATTCTCGTGACTTACCTGGTGGGCTTGGCCTCCGACAGTAGTCAGGCTTTGGTGATGTTGGCTTGGAGCTGGGTGTAGAAAATTTTGCCAGGTTATGACTTGACTTATCTTGACTAGAGGGCTGTCGTGGTTTTACTTGTGACTGAGGTGCTGGAACAGGGGCTGGCCTTGGGGTGCCCTCTAGGTCCAGGGTGTTTGATGTGGTGTTGACAACTAGCACCTTGGTAGACTCGGTATGCTTCTGATTGCTTTGTCACTGTTTCTGGAATGCATAATGTGCGAACTCTCTTAGCTGGTTTATCAAGTTTGGCCTTGGATTAGCTATGACTCCAAGGTGGTGTCTGACTGTGGGATGGAGATTCTGAATGAAAAGAGCCTTGAAATTGTGGTCTTTTTCCATCCCGGGCGTGTTTTGAGATCCGAAATATGCGCTCAGGAGTTGCTGGTAGTATGCCTGTGGGGGCTCTAAGCAACCCTATTTCACAGCTAGGGCTGTCGCTAGCCCTGACTGTAGGCAGTCATTGGAGAACTCCTTTTCAATGGCTTTGTAGAGTTTCCGGTGGTTCATCTTGATATCCAATGGTTGCCGCTCTATAAATTTTGATACCAACCTGTTGGATGTCAACTTAATCAAATAAATGCGATTGCCAACCGTAGCATCAGGGTATTTACGCAAGTAGTAGTCAATGTCTTGCAAATAAGCTCTGGTATCAGGTGACCCACTGGTTGAGGGTTCAAATTTTGTGACGTGGCGAGTGATCTTATTGAGGTCTCCATCGGACGGGATTTGCAAATGTCTTTCGCGTTGCCGTTCGAGTCTGAACTGGTCAGGTAAGCGTGCGCGGGGGGAGTCTCCGTCCCATGAGGGGATGCCTCCCTTTGTCGAAGGAACCGGCCTGTTCCAGCCTGTTCATGGCTTCTGGTCTCAGGTCCCTACATTTGCGGTAGTCTTCCAGCTCTTCTTTGACATCCTGAAGGCCTTGTTGTGCTTCTCGTAGGAGCAGTTTACATTTCCTATAGTCGGAGTTTGTGTCGTCCAATTGACCTTCAACTTCCTTGAGTTGGTTCTCTTTGTGAAGAAGGGCGGTTCCCAATTCCTCATTTTCTTGCTAAAGTGAGGTATTGTCATCTTCCAGTTATTGCTTTTCTTGCTTTGCTTGTTCCAAATTTAGCAACGTCTGATCAAGCGTAGCTTGGGTATCTTCTTGATCTATGTGAGCTTGTTCCTGCTTTTTCACAAGTGATTTGTTCTCTTCCTGGAGAGAGAGGATGGTTGATTGTTGTTTCACCAGTTCCTTTTCAGTGTAGAGTACTTGGGTTTCAGCTTGTCTCAACCTCGCAACTAATGCTAGTGCAAAGTTTCCTAACACACCAGGGATTTCCTTTGCTTTCGATGGGTTAATTTCGCATTCATCCAAAAGTTTTTTTGTGATTTGCTTCAAATCTTTGGGTGGAGTATCCTGAACTTGTTTGGAGAAACCGGGTATAAGGTCGGAAGCCAACTCTTCTAATGTTACTTGAAGGTCATTCAATTTGTCAAGTGGACTCAACATGTTTGACCGTTTGCGTAATGCTTAGCTTGAAATTGATTTGTTGATTATAGCTAAAGTTATGAGTCAAGAGTTTACCTTGAGTGTTGTTTTACAATGAGGGTAGTTATAAGCTTCTTTTTGGAGTTTGTTTCAACTTACAGGCTTGTAAAAAGGAAAGTAAATATTTTGGAATTATTTAGAAATGTGGAATATGTGTTAATTTACAACAACAACAACAAAAATGTGTGGATTGACTTCTCTCAGTTCAGTTATCAAAGTGTAGTTTTGGAATAGTCCTCAATAACTAGGTTGTGAATTTTTGTTGAATCTCACTTGAAAGTAATGATTTTATTTACAAAAGGAAAGCAACAAAAATAGAAAAGGTTAAATGCTTTAAGGCTTTAGCGTTATAAGTCTTCACTTTGTTTTAAAGTTAGAATTGGCTTTGTTTTTATTTGTTAAAGCCTGTTTTCATTTAGAGCTTTTAAATGTTTTAGCATTTACAGATTAGGAAACAAATGAATTGTCTTTGTGTATTGTCACTAAGGCTTCCTTAGGATTAAGGCTAATGATGATCTTAAAAAAAATATATTTTACAGACTAATCAAAGTTTTCACCTTTTGACTTATTTCAAATCTTGGTGAGAAATAGTGAGTTGGTTAAATGTTTTTTCTTCTTCTGGGGAGGAAACATGAATCAAAAGCAACACACTGGCTGTAAATAAGCTAAAGCTTTCAAGTGTTAATTGTTGAATGTGGTTTCCTAATTTTGGAAAATTTTGTTTAAATATTTAGTAAATCACTAAATCCTTTACCAACACGCACAGGATTAACATTAACTTGAGTCTAAATAAACACTTGTAGAGGATGCCTTTCACAGACGAGACTGAGTTTATTTCTCAGGGTTGGTTTATTGAGAGGTCACATCCTCTAACAAGCACAGAATCTCAGAAAAGAGGCAGAACAGTCATCTTCCACAGTTCTTATACTCTCCAAAGTCACAAACCCCCAACATCAAATAACACACCCCCAACCCACAGTCCTTTAGTAAACATACAGCCCCCGAGGCTCCTTGGCGTCTCCATTGTCTCTTATCCTTCTAGCCTCCAGGGCTCCTGCTGGGGCAATCTCTCCAACTTCCCATCTCCTGCCAGGCCGACTTCACACCTCCCGTAGGTCTCTGCAGGGTCAGGTCCTCTTTGTCCATTAAGACGTGAAGCTTCTAGAATATGCACCGTCATGCCTACTAGGTATATGTGGGGAATATGGATACAATATATGCGCCCTAAATATGCGCCATATAACCCCCCCCCCCAAACGTCTAAATAAGGACAAAGTACACCCCAATATGCATAGAATCATGTCATATCACACAGAACAGAAAAATGGCACAGCATATCACACTTCCGACTGCTTGGGCTTCAACCTCCTGCCATATCTGCTGTAAGCAGGTTTCGATCTGCCTGTAGCCGTTTCTTGCATCTGTGGATTAGAGTCGTTAGTACATCCATGTGAAAGCTTAGAAGAGTGTCTCCCCGGCGGCCTGCTGCGGCGGGGGGCCCTGGCCAACTGCACTTGTTCATCAGCTAACACAAAAGCGGGTTTGAGTCTGTTAATGCAGACTAATTCTTTCCTGTCACCCAAATCGAGCAAAAAATGTTTTTTCCCCAGCTTCCAACACTCTTAACGGTCCATCATAAGGTGGTCTTAAACCGGGCCTCTGAGCGTCGTGTCTGACAAAGACAAATTCTGCGCTCTTTAAGGCTTTAGGCACAAAAACGCGTGGGAAACTGTGATGAACTGGGCCGGGGAGGGTGTTTGATCCCGCGTCGCTCTGCAGCAGCTGAGCGGGTGGGCGATTTGGTGCGGGGTTCTCTGGAAGGAATTCGCCTGGTAACCAGAGGGGTTGGGCAAAAACTAGCTCAGCTGGAGAGGCTTGCAAATCTTCCTTAGGTGCTGAACGCAACCCTAATAAAACCCATGGAAGTTTATCAACCCAATTTGTGTCCGTGAGAGCCGCTCTGAGGGCTGCTTTCAATGACCGGTGAAAGCGTTCGCACAAACCGTTGGCCTGGGGATTATATGCGGTCGTGCGGTGAATTTTCACCCCCAGACTGAGTGCCATGGATGACCAGAGCTCGGAAACGAATTGGGGTCCTCTGTCAGACGTTATGTCAGACGGGACTCCAAACGAGCGACCCAAGCCGTTAAAAACGTGCGCGCAACGTCTGCTGCTGTAGTTGATGCCAGGGGGACCACTTCTGGCCAGCGCGTGGTGCGGTCCACCATGGTTAGAAGGTGTGTGTGAACCCCTGCGACAGCGGGAGGGGTCCCACCAAGTCGATATGCACGTGGTCGAAGCGTTTGGCCGGGATGGGAAAAGGTTCTAGAGGGGCCCGTGTGTGCTTGTGTATCTTTGCTCTTTGACACGCTGCGCAGGCTGCGGCCCTTTCTTTGACCTGTTTACGCAGCCCCGGCCAAACGAATTTTTCTCCCACCATTTTGATTGATGCGTGAACGCCCGGATGTGCCAGCGAATGGATTAAGTCAAAAACGCGGCGACGCCACGCAGCTGGGACCACGGGGCGGGGGCGCCCCGTGGAGACATCGCAGATTAGAGGGGGCATACCTATTTGATGCACCCTGTGCTCCAGCCTTAGCCCTGTTGGCCCAGACTGGAGCGCGCGCACATCCGCATCGTTAACCTGCTCGGCGGCCATGGCTGCGTAATCTAAGCCCACGCAGACCGGGGCTGCGAGCGCTTCCGCGCTGCAAGTCTGGCCTGTGTCCACAGCCACCGTGTCTGCCCCCTGGGGGCCTGGCGTTGCAACTGCGTGCGAGAGACAATCTGCCACTACATTGTGTTTGCCCACCACGTGTTGAATGTCGGTGGTAAACTCCGAAATCGCGGCCAGCTGTCTCTGCTGTCAGCCCGACCAAGGCCCTGAAATCTTAGCCATTGCAAATGTTAATGGTTTGTGGTCCACAAACGTGGTGAAACGGCGCCCTTCCAGCCAGAACTGGAAGTGGCGGATGGCCAAATGCAGGGCTAAAAGCTCCCTATCGAACGCGCTGTATTTCCGCTCGTTATCGTGCAATGTTTTGCTGAAAAACGCAAGTGGTTGCCAGCTCCCTGCTACCAGTTGCTCGACAACCGCCCCAACTGCTACATCGGAAGTGTCCGTGGTTAGCGCCATGCGAGCTGCTGGCACCGGGTGTGCCAACAACACAGCGTTCGCGAGGGCCGACTTGACTTGGGAGAAAGCACGCTCCCGTTCCGGGGACCACTCGACCTTATTTGCAGGTTTTTGTTTCTTTAGTGCTGCGTACAGTGGGTGCATGAGCTGTGCCGCGCTGGGGAGGAAACGGTTATAAAAATTGACCATCCCCCAAAATTCTTGCAATGCTTTAACTGTCTGCGGTTGGGGAAACTCAGTTATCGTGCGTACTTTATCGGGCAGCGGGACCGCTCCTTCTGGAGAAACGCGGTACCCCAAAAAATCGATTTGCGCTACCCCGAATTGGCATTTTGCTGGGTTAATTATCAGCCCATGCTCTGTCAGCCTCTGAAAAACCGCTGTGAGGTGGCGTTCGTGTTCGACTTCGGATGCATTGGCTACCAAAATATCATCCAAATTGGCAAACACGAAAGGGAGGCCGCGCAACACCGCATCCATCATGCGTTGGAACGTCTGTGCGGCGCCCTTGAGGCCAAAAGGCATGCGCAAAAACTCAAAAAGCCCAAAGGGGGTTATTACTGCCGTTTTGGGTATGTCTTGAGCGCGGACTGGCACTTGGTGATAACCATGCACCAAATCTATTTTGGAAAAGATGCGCGCCCCCGCCAAATGTGCCGAAAAATCCTGGATGTGCGGAATCAGGTAGCGGTCGTGTGCTGAAGCATTATTTAACCTGCGGAAATCACCGCAAGGCCGCCACGAGCCATCAGCCTTGGGGACCATATGCAGGGGTGACGACCAAGGGCTGTTAGAGCGTCTAACAATGCCCAGTTTTTCCAAGTTGGCGAATTCCTCGCGCACGATGGCCAGTTTAGCTGGGTCCAAGCGCCGAGCTTTTGCAAAAACAGGGGGGCCAGAGGTAGTTATGAAGTGCTCGACCCCGTGTTTAGCTACTGACGCTGAAAATGTTGGGACCGTGAGTGCTGGGAACTGATTGAGTAGTGCATGAAACTTACCACCCGCAGCTGTGACATTGGGATGTGCAGAAGGCAGGGCCACCCGAGCTGTACAGGAGATAGAGTGGAAAGACATTTACCATTTGCATTTACCATACGTCTATTAGTAAGATCAACTAATAAACTGTTTGAGCATAAAAAATCAGCACCTAGCATGTTGTTGCTAACTGCAGCTACGACGAAAGTCCACTCGAAGGTGCGACCGTGGAAGGATAGAAGGAGCGTCTTCTCCCCATAGGTTTTGATCGTCGAGCCATTTGCCGCTAGCACCAGGGGTCCGCTGGAAGGAGCCAGCAGGTCCGTGTAGGAAGGCTTGACAAAACTCAGCTGGGAGCCCGTGTCCACCAGGAAATCCTTCCCTGAATTCGCGTCTGTCATGAAAAGCAGCTTGTTCTTCGCGCCGAGAGCAGCAGCTGCTACCGACTCTCGGTCTTGGCATTTCCCTGGCGCTTGTATCGGCACGGTGGGATGCATCTGCGCGCCCTCTCGGCGAAACGTCGATGGTAAAAGCAGAGGGTGCCGTCCGCTCCGCTTCTCCTGGTCTCTGCCGCTGCTGATGTCAGTGGGTCCCGTGCTGCGGCCTCTGGTCTCCCCTCGTCTCGCGGGGGTGCGTTCAGCTCCATTGCTGCCGTCGTGGCTGCGTGTTGTCTATGGGCGTCGATGAGCCGCTGCGCCTCCTGGCCCAGCCCGTGGTAGTCACGGTCGTTGAGCAGCCGTGAGCTGGCCAGGGTGACTCTCACTGCTGGCGGTAGTGTTCTGAGAAGGAGGTGGGCGAAGATAAAACTGTCGTCATCTTCGCCTCTCAGGTTCATCATCCTCGCCATCAGATCTGCCGGCCTGTCTGCTTCCCCTTCTGTTAGCACCAGAAGTCTCTCTGCTCGCTCTCCCTGCGAGGGAGTGAAAGCTCGAATGAGGGCAGCTTTCAGTGCGCCATACTTGTCGTCCTGGGGCGGGTGGTTGGTCAGGCTCTCCACCCGCTGCACTGTGAGGCTGTCCAGCTTCGCGACGACATGGTAGAACCTCGTTGAGTCCGCTGAGATTCCCCAAAGGTGGAATTGCGCCTCCACAGTGGTAAACCAGGAGCGCGGGTTATGTTGCCAGAAATCGGGCAGCTGTAGTGTGGTAGCTGCGTTAACCCGGTTGGCTCCTGAAGAGTCCGGTGCGGGAAGATCGTCGCCACCGGCCATAGTTTGTCGTAGGTCACCAGTGTAGAGGATGCCTTTCACAGACGAGACTGAGTTTATTTCTCAGGGTTGGTTTATTGAGAGGTCACATCCTCTAACAAGCACAGAATCTCAGAAAAGAGGCAGAACAGTCATCTTCCACAGTTCTTATACTCTCCAAAGTCACAAACTCCCAACATCAAATAACACCCCCCCCAACCCACAGTCCTTTAGTAAACATACAGCCCCCGAGGCTCCTTGGCGTCTCCATTGTCTCTTATCCTTCTAGCCTCCGGGGCTCCTGCTGGGGCAATCTCTCCAACTTCCCATCTCCTGCCAGACCGACTTCACACCTCCCGTAGGTCTCTGCAGGGTCAGGTCCTCTTTGTCCATTAAGACGTGAAGCTTCTAGAATATGCACCGTCATGCCTACTAGGTATATGTGGGGAATATGGATACAATATATGCACCCTAAATATGCGCCATACACTGTCATTTATTTGAATCCCTAAGTTGAATGGCTTCCTGTGAAAGAAATCACACAAAGTGATATTTAAAAACAAAACACATATATATAGCTTCAAAAGTTTGAAAATTTTAGCGTAAGGTGTGTAAATATATGCTTTTAACTTAAAAGATTAAAATATGTGGTTAACATATGTGAGTAAATACAAAGTTTATGCTTTTATGTTCTTTCACTGTGTGTGTATGCAGTAAAAAGCTCTTCCACAAATGAGAACAAACTAAACCCACAAGTTGCTTTTTCCTTTTGTTCTTGGCATAGAACTTTGAATTGGGTTTAAATTTAGGTTGTTCTGGATAATTTGGATAGATCTGAAGTTAATTTGGAAGCTTTGTTTGATTACAAATCAGCTTAATAGATTCACTCTGCTTTAATCCGAGTGTGCATTCATGCAAGAAATGCAACTCCTATAGTTGATCACAAGATGGAGGCAGTTATCTCTGCACTCCCAAGAGGAGGAGACACTGGTGACGTCGCTCTGGGCGGGTCTACCGGTCTCACTCAAAATGGCGGCTATGGTGACTCCCTCTTAGCGCCTTCAAAATGGCGTCTGTACACTTGTTCTGCTCATGTGCAGTTTTTCGCACACAGGCTGTCGGTCATGCGCGCGACTGTGAGTGTACACGTGACACATGGATGCGGGCGCGAGTCTTATCAACAACGCCACACCTTGCTTTTTCAACATGGGAGAATTTTAATCTCCAACTTGCCTTTATTCATGCACAAATAATCTTACCCCTTTAATTCTGGGTATAGTTTAGTGCTACTTCCCCAAAGGTTTATTCAGTGACCAGATCAAACTGCGTCCAGCTTAATCTGAAGTCACCACACTTGGGTAATTACAGAACTGGCCAATTTAATTCATCCAGCCGGGATATTCGCCGGTTAAACTGGCGAGGGACAAAACATTTTTTTTTTTTTGCATTTCTGTCACTCTAGGCCTTTATTTTTCTTAATTCAGCATATAATACTGCTTAAAACTTCCTGCATGCATCAACACAGCTCCTTCAGGGAGGGACACAGGCCTGCTGCTGCAGCTCTCCCAAACAACACACAGGTTCGCCGAATAAAGTGGATCAATTTTTGAACAGAAAAATAAAACACAGCTTATGTTTCAATGATTTTTCTTTTGTATATATGTCTCTCAGTTGCACGCAGGGCTTGCACAGCGGCACCAAAATATATGTAGTGATATTTAATAAAATTTTGTGTAGTAAGGTACAGGAATTATTTATTTTATTCAATAGCGGGTGTGCGAAGGGACGGAGTTGAACCGTCACTCCTACACTCACTAAATAAAATAGGAAAGCACTCGTAGAAAGGGGGCACCAGTTCTAAAGAACAATTTGTATTATTAACTTAATTTCAATTAACTTCTGTACCTTCAATTACTTAATGGATCAGTCTCAAAATTTAAGGGAGTTCTTTTCCTGCCGTGATCTAGGAAACATATATAAGCGAAAGGAAAACGCTTCAACTTCTCTCATTCACCCTTTTATTAAACTCATTAAGGTTACATGATATGGCATTCAAATGATAGATAAACAGATTCAAATGGTAACAGGTGTCTAATATCACATCAACTGTTAGTGGATTCCTGAACATAAAATCTAGCGTTAAACCTTTGTAGAACCAAGGAGAAACCAGACTTATGTTTTAACGGTAATGAAAGGCTGAAATGTCTAACAAAAATCGTACGCAATTTTATGGGGAAAAGTCATAAGCTTTTCCCCATAAAATTGCGTTCTGTTTTTGTTAGACATTTCAGCCTTCCATAAGCTAGGGTGGCGTGGTGGCGGAGTGGTTAGCACTGCAGCAGCACAGCAACTCACCCTTGGCCGGGGGATCCTGGGTTCGATCCCAGCCCCCGCCCAACAGTGATCTGTGTGGAGTTTGCATGTTCTCCCCATGTCTGCATGGGTTTACTCCGGGATTTCTCTGGTTTCCTCCCACATGCCAAAAACATGCAAGTTAGGTTAAATGGCATCAGCTGGGGATTCTAAAAATTGTCCTTAGGTATGACTGTGAGACTGAATGGTTGTCTGTCTCTTTGTGTTGACCCTGCGATGGACTGGCGATCTGTCCAGGGTGTACCCTGCCTCTCGCTCAAAGATGCTGGGATAGGCTCCAGCCCCCCCACGACCCGAAAAGGATTAAGCAGAAGAAGATGAATGAATGAATGAATGAAGTCATAAGCTGATTATCTAAAAATGAACTTCTGAATTAATCTACAAAAATGAAAGGAAGTTACTTAAAAATGAAAAAGAATCTTCCTTCAGTTTATAAGTTTATCCTATGGCTGAGAGACTAATTGTACCATGAAATACTGGTTATGTTCAGTTGTAATTTAGATTTTCAGGACATCACGTTTAACCCAGCAGATAGGAAAATGGGAGTCTCTCTTACGAACAGCTGTAGGGCCACGTGTTCAGCGGGTCAGTGCCGACTGGGGTTTTGAGGTCGGGACACCGGGAGAAAGCGACTGCTGCTATGCTTCCTCAACAGCCATAAGAAATGCAGGCTCAGCCGGGGGCTTGCAAAGGACAGCGGCAGCAGCAGTAATGGCCATCTTGGAGCAAGCATGGAGAGTCCTTTTTGGCAACCAGTCCGAATTTATGATGTCTCTGGCCGCAGGATAGACCAAAACTGAATGAAGATCGTCTCAGTCAGGCATGGATGAGGCCAAAAAAGTCCAAAACACAATCTCCATTCACTTTAAAATAGGAAAATTAAAGGTCCACCTTAATGGCATGAAAAGTCAGAAAATCTAAGAAAAACATTCAACTAGGATAAGAATGGCTTCTGAGGTGAAAAAAAAAAAGGATTTTGAGAGTTTGACTCTCTTTAAGACGAGCTCATAAGAAAAAGATGGTTTTTCCTCAGTAACCAGAAAAATAAGAAAACTAATGCAGGATTTGACAAACTTCACACACAAAAGGTTTTTTTAATATTTGCAGAACAATTTAGACAGAAGAAAACTGCAAGGAACTTTGAAGAACAAAAACTTTCATCTTATGATCTTTTATTCTATTCTGCTTCTTTAATCTTAATCTTAAACTTCTTCTTCTCCTTCTATTCTTCTCTTTCATAAATTCTTCATCATCTCTCTCTATTCTAACATGCAGGGCAGTTCCTGCACTTTTAACTGAAGCACGCTGTTAGTCATAAAAACTGGGGCCGGTCGGAGACAGGCCAATCAGCTTTCATAAAGAGGAGTTTGAATGGGTCTTTGTCCAATGCGAAGACATTTCTTTGTTTGGGAGCAGCCAATCAAATGAAAAGGCATTATCCCGTGAAAGGTAGAGAGGAGTGGTTTACCAGGAATGATATCGTACAAGAATTAATACCCATACAGTTCTTATGAAATTATGTACTCAATATAAAATCTAACTAAATTAGGTGACTCGGCTAATATCCAGTGATCAATGCATTTATGCCATTACTAATAATATTAACATTCATTTGAATAACACTCATGAAAATAAACATTCCTAATACATGATCCTAATACATGCACTTCACATTTAGATCAAGGATTAATGAATTACTGCAAACCCTGGTCGGTAATCAAAAGGATGATTTTCAGTGTCCTCATCCTTGGGAAGATGATGGCTGGAAATTAAAAAAACTTAAATGTTTCGTAAGATCAACACAAGGAAACATATTCCGTAGATGTCCACTAGGAGGTACTGTTGAGCTGTAGATAATTTTGTAGGTCTCTGTCATAGGAGAGAAATGGCCTAAAAAGCTTTGTGATCTGTCTAGGAAAGTAAGGAGGCCATATATCTGTCCGGTTAAAAAGTGTATGACCTTTTAAGAGCATTAGTTTCCTGTAGGGCGGATGCTATTCACATGAATTGTCTACTTTGAGATCTGAACTTCAGAGTTTTATAGTCCACTTAAGCCTTTAAAAGCAAATTCTGATCATTACTATCTCTGCAAGAGGGCAACTGTTTACATTGGGGTCCTAGGAAAGGCACAGCATTCTTGGCCAGGCCTTGAGTGGAGGTGTTTTAATATTAAGAAAAGTGAGATTCCTGTAGAATGAAGAAAAGTGATCTTCTGGATTAGCTTGAGGAGACGTTGATGCTACATAGCACAGAAAACATAATGTTAAACAGAATGGTATAAGCTCTTATGGAACCATGAGGATAGAAAAAGGAAGAATGGGTGGATGCAAAGGATATATATAAGGTGTGCATCCACAGGTGTGATTAATTTGGTGCAATGCTTCTGACCCGAGGATCATAGACAGGTGGGTACAGGTTCACTGAATTGAAATAAAACTTCTTTGTGGTAACTGTGTGCCTTTTTAATTGTAAATGAGAATCACTTATAATACTTTGCACCTTCATTCTTGCAAATTTGAACTTAATTTACTCCCCCAACAACCATGAAATAAACAAATCAAACATCTACTTACAATTTTATCCAATGGACCACTTTTTTCACAGCAATGGCGGATCACAAAAATAGTTATTTATCACACATAATGTGAGCTATTAAAGGTTTTTTTTTCATTCACTTTACAATGTGAGGCTTATGACTTACTGCAATGGGCTGGCGATCTGTCCAGGGTGTACCCTGCCTCTCGCCAAAGTGGCTGAGATAGGCTCCAGTGCCCCTGCAACCTGAAAAGGATTAAGCAGTAGAAGATGGATGGATAGATGGATGGATGGATGGATGGATGGATTATGACTTATTTTATTTTATCTTATTAAATTATGAATCATGCTATTCTATTTTTAATGATATTGAAGCTAACCAAGAACAGATAATGTTGTTGTCATATGACATTAATAACTGATGATACTTGTAATACTTTGTTAAATGTCTGGAACAAAAGCTGATGATGATCACAACTAATGAAGACTCCCTTCAGTGAAGCAGCACCACAGACTGCTTCTCATCTCCATGGTATTATGAGCCATTCCTTTTCTTAATAAATTAACCATTCAGCTTTCCTGTGGTGTAGTCTTTGTGAAACAATGCAAAAGGAATGTTTTAATATGCTTACCTCACATATCTTTTTGGTATTTTTGCTATTGTAATATTCCTACTGACTTGTGCCAACCACTTTATTCCTGCTCTGTCAGTGGTGAAACTACATTCAGACTCTTTTCTCTGAATGACTGGAGCATCCTCATGTATTTTTTCTTTAATTATATAATATGATTGATAAATTAAATGCTAATATATAACACATCAACATTTTTCTCATTAAACATTTTTTTCTGATGGAGCCATTGACCTGATGTTTTAACCAGATATCAGTAACAACCCAAGCAAGCCATACATACAAAAAAACAAAACAAGACAAAGAAGGTAATGGTGTTCACAAAACAAGTTATATTTAATAACGTGGAATGACACAGGGAATAAGTATTGAACACATGAAGAAAAAGAGGTGCAAAAATTAATAGAAAGCCAAGACACTAGCTGTAAACCATCAGAAATTAGGAAGCCATCCCATCCCCCATCAGTGCAAATTAATTTCAGCTGGTTAAGTCCTGACTGATAGCCTTTTAAAAGGTCTGTGAATATCAGATTGTCTTACCCAAACAACCCGTGATGGGTAGAAGCAAAGAGCTCTCTCTAGCCTTTTGCAACTTTATTGTTGCAAAACATAATGATGGCATTGGTTACAGATGCATTTGTAAACTGCTGAATGTTCCAGTGAGCACTGTTGGAGCCATCATTCATAAGTGGAAAGAACATCATTTTACCATAAACCGGCCATGACCAGGAGCTCCTTGCAAGATTTCTAACAGAGGAGTCAGAAGAATTATCAGAAGAGTTATCCAAGAACCAAAGACCACTTGTGGAGAGCTCCAGAAAGACCTGGAGTTAGCAGGTACTGCTCTTTCAAGGAAAACAATAAGTAATGCATTCAACTAATATGAGCTCTATGCCCATTCACTTCGCAAGACTCCATTGTTGAAGAAGAAGCATGTTGAAGCTTGTTTAAAGTTTGCTGCACAACATTTGGGCAAGCCAGTAAAATACTGGGACAATATAGTCTGGTCAGATGAGACCAAAATCAAACTTTTTGGGTGCCACAACACACAGCGTGTTTAAAGGAGAAATGGCACTGCACATCCCATCATGGTGTGGGGGTGTTTTTCAGCACATGGCACAGGCAGACTTCATATAATTGATGAAAAGATGAATGGACAAATGTACAGAGACATTCTTGATAAGAACCTGTTGCCATCTGCCATGATGAAGATGAAATGAGGGTGGACATTTCAGCAAGACAATGATCCCAAAAACACAGCCAAGGAAACCCGCAACTGCGAACGCTGGGACAGCGCGTGACGTCATCCATTCAGTAACCAGCAGGCTGCAGACAGAACACCCAGATGCTCTTCTCCTCATCTCAGGCGATTTCAACCACGTTTCACTGTCTCCCATTCTGCCCACTTTCACCCAGTATGTCACATGCCACACTAGAGACAATAAAACACTGGATTTGTTCTACGCAAACACTAAGGAGGCGTACACCTCATCACAACTCCCCCCACTTGGGAGATCGGATCACAACTTGGTTCATCTCCGACCGGTGTACAAACCCCTAGTGCACAGACAACCTCCGGCCATGCACACTGTGGAGTTATGGTCTGAGGAGACAATGGACACTCTAAAGGACTGTTTTGAAGCCACTGCCTGGAAGCAGCTCTGCGATCCACATGGTGAGGACATCGATGGCCTCATTCACACCTTCACGGGCTACCTCAGCTTCTGTGTGGACAAATCCGTTCCCACCAAGACCATACGGCGTCACTCAAACAACAAACCCTGGATCAACCCTGAGATAAAAACACTTCAAGGACAGCTTCAGGAAGAAGATGGAGGACAAGCTGCAACAGAGCGACATCAGCGGGGTCTGGAGAAACCTCAAAACCATCTCGGGGCTCCAGAATACCTCCCCCCAGGCCACGGGGGGCAGGGAGTGGGCGAACAACCTGAATCTGTTTTTCAATAGATTTGACCAACCGCCCTCCCCCCTGTCTGCACAACAACCACTGCTGCCCCTAAGAAATCAAGTCCTGCTACCCACTCCCCACTCCACCGACACCCCCCCCCCCCACTCCCAACACACAGCCCCCCATCCTGACCCTGACCAAGACCCAGGTGAGGACGGAGCTGAGGAAGATCAAGGCGAGGAAGGCGTCGGGACCGGACGGCATCAGCGCAAAGCTCCTCAAGTCCTGTGCAGACCAGCTGTGTGGGATTGTGACATATATCTTCAACATGAGCCTGAAACTGGGGAGGGTACCACAGCTGTGGAAAACATCTTGTGTGGTACCTGTACCAAAAACTTCCCACCCCAAAGACCTGAACAGCTTCAGACCGGTGGCCTTGACGTCCCACTTGATGAAGACCCTGGAGAGACTGCTCCTTGCTCATCTCCGCCCCCTGGTGGAACCAGCGATGGATCCACTCCAGTTCGCCTACCAGCATGGCATTGGGGTGGAGGATGCGGTGATCTTCCTCCTTCACCGTTCTCTGTCCCACCTGGAGAAGCCCGGGAATATGGTGAGGATCATGTTCTTTGACTTCTCCAGTGCTTTCAACACCATCCAACCGATGATCCTGAAGGACAAGCTGCTGCGCGCAGGGGTGGACCAGCACCTGTCATCATGGATCCTGGACTACCTCACGAACCGGCCTCAGTTTGTGAGAATCCGGGACTGTGTTTCCGACACGATCATCAGTAGCACGGGGGCCCCCCAGGGAACGGTGCTGGCTCCCTTCCTGTTCACTCTTTATACTGCGGACTTCTCACACAACACAACACATTGCCATCTACAGAAGTTCTCTGATGACTCTGCGATCATTGGTCTCATCTCCAGCGGAGATGAAGCTGAGTACAGAGGGCTTATCCAGAACTTTGTGGACTGGTGCCATCGGAACTGCCTCCAGATCAACGCGAGGAAAACTAAGGAGCTGGTGGTGGACTGCCGCAGGCATGGGCAGCCCCTCACAGCACCAGTAAATATACAGAGAACAGACATCGAGATGGTGACATCCTACAAGTACCTGGGTATTCATCTGAACAATAAACTAGACTGGTCACACAATACTGACGCACTCTACAAGAAGGGACAGCACAGGCTGTTCCTGCTGAGGAGACTCAGGTCTTTTGGTGTACAAGGGGCGCTGCTGAAGTCATTCTATGACACGGTGGTGGCATCAGCCATCACTTTTGGAGTGGTCTGCTGGGGCAGTGGCATTACTGCAGCCGATAGGAAGAGACTGAACAAACTGATTAAGAAAGCTAGCTCTGTCCTGGGGCAACGCCTTGATCCGATGGAGGCGATAGGAGAGAGAAGGATGGTGGCTAAACTGTCATCTCTGCTGGAGTCCGAGTTCCACCCTATGCAGGACATACTGGATGCACTGAGGAGCTCATTTAGCAGCAGACTACATCATCCCAGGTGCACAACCGAGAGGTTTCGTAGGTCCTTCCTACCAACGGCTGTCAGACTGTACAACCTAAGCAGGGCTGCTCGCAGAGATAGCAAAAAGACGTAACAAACTAATAGTTTTTTTTGAATGCAAAGGATGCAATAGACTTACACAATGGTCCTCTCCGGCATACAACTAGGAACATACCGGTCGCTATGGAGGGTGAGAATATGTATGGGCACATAATCATACCATGTAGGATAACTAAATAGACGGTTATGCTGTTTCATCCCACCTAGCAACAATGCTCTGCACTGTGTGTGTTTATATATTTACATATTTATTCCATCTAGCTACAATGCTCTGCACTGGGTGTGTTTATATTTATATATCTATATACGTATTTATTCCATCTAGCTACAATGCTCAGCACTGGGTGTGTTTATATTTATATATCTATATATTTATTCCATCTAGCTACAATGCTCCGCACTGTGTTTTTATATATCTACATATTATTCCATCTAGCTACATTGCTCCGCACTGTGTGTGTTTATATACTTGCATATTTATTCCACCTAGCTGCAATGCTCCGTACTGTGGGTGTTTATATATTTACATATTTATTCCATCTAGCTACAATGCTCTGCACTGTGTGTTCATATATTCATATATTTATTCCATCCAGCTACAATGCTCTGCACTGTGTGTCTGTGTGTGTGTGTGTGTATATATATATTTTATAGTAATATGTACATATGTATATTAGCTGCTCTTGCTTGCTTGTTTTTTTTTTTCTTGCCTTCTGATTGTTGCTCTGAGTGTTGCTATCCCTGTGCTGTTGCAATCCTGGAATTTCCCCGTTGTGGGACTAATAAAGGCTTATCTTAACTGGCTCCAGAGAAGGAAAATAAAGCCGCTACAATGGCCCAGTCAGTCACCTGACCTGAATCCAATTGAAAATCTATGGAACAAACTGAAGATCAGAGTTCATAGAAGACACCCACGGAACCTTCAAAATTTGAAGACAATTTGCGTAGAAGAATGGGCTAAAATTACTCCTGAGCAATGCCTGTGCCTAGTTTCTTCATACAGGGGGCATCTGGAAGCTGTTATTACCAACAAAGGCTTTTCTACTAAATATTAAATGAATTTCACCAAGCGTGTTCAAAACTTATTCCATGTGTTATTCCACTTTATTAACCTCTTGCACTCTGGGATACCACGGGCGGTCACGTCTCTGCGTCCTAGGGCGCACTGAAAAAAAAAAGCTGCAGACACAGCCGCGAACAGAAAGCCAAAGGAGTGCTTTGATTGGTTTAGATTTGATTGACCTCTCATTCGACTAATAAGAGCCTTGAATTGGGTTTCTGAAACCTTGAAGAACCAATGACTGAAAACCTAGCAAGAAGGACCCGCCTACCAACGGCTGGGAATGCAGCGAGCCAATTGAGGCAGAGAACTTCGACAATTGAAAGCGTACGTCCCGTGCATAAAATCTGTTTTGTGTAAGCCGCTGGGTGACACACACGCGTTCGCCAGTCTTTTTTTCTTATTACTGTTCTTATTTGTTTTGAAAAATCGTCTGCCAAAACCGCAATCGTGGAAGCGCAAAACCGCAATAATGGAATCAT
The DNA here is from genome assembly GCA_020510985.1 of Pholidichthys leucotaenia. NCBI lineage: Eukaryota > Metazoa > Chordata > Actinopteri > Cichliformes > Pholidichthyidae > Pholidichthys > Pholidichthys leucotaenia. The sequence continues at coordinate 273,998,454 of CM035840.1, read as the reverse complement.
GGTTTGACCGGATTGCGTGACCAGAACCACGAGTCCGTAACAAGCGGACCAGCGTCATGTTCGTCTGACAATGAGGAAGAGAAGTTTGCCAGCGACACTGCTGTTGTGGACAGGTAAGTGTTATAAGCTAAATTATTCTTTATCCCTGAAAATTGTAATCAAAATGACTTTTGACCGATCGGTAAATTACAACTGTGCGTCATCGCAACATGACGGACCGCAGCGCACGGACTGGACACGGTCCGTGTGCCGCGTCCGAACCGTGAACGCCCCCCCCCCCCCGCTACTCTTCTGTAGCGGATTGCAGATATTATTGCAGATATTTTAGTACAACTGTGCGTAGTAGACCGCGGCGCACCGTCCTCGCGGTCCGTCATGTAGCGATGGGCGATGTCGGTCCTCTGTAGCGGGGGGTGGGGGGTGGGAGTTGTTATCTTCTACATTACAGATATTTTAGTATAATTTTTAGTGCACTGTAGGCTATTTTTTCTTGTAAAAAAAAAAAGTCACACATTTTTTACATGGCATGCTTCTTTGTGTGTGGGGGCTTGTTTGTTCATTCATTCATTCATTCAAGAATGAATAAACAACCCCCCCACACACACACAGCCCTGAGTGTCACCTTTCATTAGAGCCCAAGATCAAGCTTCTATACTGAATCATTCAAAAGTTACAGACGTTTTTCCAAACTGTGCCATTTGGCACAATTTGGCACAGTTCGAAAACGCCTGGGAACAACCTGAGGAAAAAGCTGTGTAATATATTCATTTTTTGTGGTATTGTTACAAAATTTTGACCTCAGCTGGATAACACTTGGTTCTACATTTCTGTTGCATTTTCCAGCCCGGATCTGACAACTGTGTGTTATTTGCAAGCATTTGTGTCCAAAAAAACACCCAGGCGAAATTTATTTTCTTCAAGTTCAGTATGTTTAGATGACTGTTACTCAGTGGCAGGAGCACTTAGAGAGATTATGACTGTTTTGCCAAAAAATTCAAAGTATTTTCTTTTAAATGAGACCAACCCCATGAAGATGCTGCAAAGGGTTGAAGAACAGCTTTTGATTTACTTTGGGTATGTTATTTTTAGGCGTTTTTAGGGAAATTGACCAGAGTGCAAGGGGTTAAATATAACTTGTTTTGTGAAAACAGAGACCCTGATTTCTTTGTATGTATGGATTACTTGGCACCAGAAGCAGGGTGGCTGTACCAGCAGCAACTCTCTCTCATGTCTTTGTGTTTTTATCTGCTTATTCCTGTATATAGTGTGTCTCTTATTAACCAGGGCTTGGTAGGAAGATTCGGATTAAGACTGGACCAACTTTTTCTCTATTTTAGCCCGGTCTTTCTCTAGTTTTCTTTCCTCTTCCTCGGGCAATGGAGATCAACAGAGGTGGGGGCGGACGCATTGTTTACACATGCGAACAGCTGATTGTGCTGCGGAGGCCGGTGCCTGGAGCACTGCGGCCGGCAGTGAAGCCCCTCATTCCGGATGAGCTAAAGAGAAGACACCGCGGGCGAAGGGCTGGAGTGAAGGTGAGGAGGAGGAGGAGGAAGCATAAGCTGGCTGTACCGATGGTCATCACCGGGAACGTGTGATCGCTCGGAAATAAAACAGATGAGCTTACAGTGCTGGTCAGGATGCAAAAGGAGTATCGTGAACGTAGTATCATGTGTTTTACAGAGACGTGGTTACACTCACAGATCCTGGATGTAAACGTAGCGATACCTGGCTTCAAGACTATACGGGGGGACAGAGACATGATAAGCAGCAGGAAAAAGAAGGGAGGAGGACTGGCACTTCTTGTTAATGAACGGTGGTGTAATCCTGGACACATTCATGTAAAGGAAAAGTGCTGCAGCCCGGACATTGAACTGCTGGCTGTGAGTATGAGACCTTATTATATGCCGTGAGAAATGAAATGTGCCTTAATTATTATCATCTACGTCCTTCCGTCAGCTGATGCAGCGGTGACCTGTGATGTCATCAGCTCCACTACTGCCACATTACTGGAGAAGCACTCAGATGCATTAATGACCATCATGGGTGATTTTAACCATGTCTCAGTGGGAAAAACATTACCAAACTTTCACCAGTTTGTTGACTGTCCCACCAGAGAAAACAAAACACTGAATTTACTGTATGCCAATGTCAGAGATGAGTATAGTGCAACAGCTCTACTCCCCATTGGCAAATTGGATCACTGCATGGTCATGTTAACACCCAAGTATGTTCCCCTTGTGCAAAGGCAACCTGCTTATACACAGACTGTGAGGAGGTGGACACAGGAGGCTGCTGATGCACTACAGGACTGCTTTGAGACGACAGACTGGGGCGTACTCTGTGAACCACATGGGGTGGACATGGACAATATGACTGACTGCATCACAGAATACATTAGATTCAGTGAAGACATGACCATGCCAGCTCAGACTGTACCCTGTTTCTCCAACAACAGACCATGGGTCATGAGAGACCTGAAAGCACTTCTGAACAAAAGCAAATGGTCAACCACAGAACCCCTGACCCTCCGATCAGTAGTCGGCCACACTACACCTGCGCCACAGTCACCCCAGTCAGAAGAAGAATGAAAGTCAGTAGAAGCAAGACAGAATCCATGAGTGTGAATGAGAGGGATTCAGGTGTAACGGTGAAGATGGAAGGAGTAGAGGTAGTGTAAGTAGATGAGGTTCAATACCTGGGGTCAACCATCCAAAGCAATGGAAAAGGCACAAGAGAGGTGAAGAAGAGAGTGCAGGCAGGGTGGAGTGGGTGGAGACGAGTGTCGGGGGTGATTTGTGACAGAAGGATATCAGCAGGAGTGAAAGGGAAGATTTACAAGACGGAAGTGAGACCTGCTATGATGTATGGTTTGGAAATGGTGGTACTGACAAAAAGATAGGAGATGGAGCTGGAGGTAGCAGATTTGAAGATGCTAAGATTTTCACTGGGAGTGACTAGGAGGAACAAGATTAGAAATGAGTATTTCAGAGGGAAAGCTAAGGTTGAGTGGTTTAGAGACAAAGTAAGAGAGGCAAGGCTGAGATGGTTTGGAGATGTGCAGAGGAGGATAGTGGACATACTGGACAAAGGATTTTTTTTTTTTTTTTTTTTTTTTGTTACTTATTTGTACCCGTAGGTAGACTTGGTTTGCAGTCTGGTGACAAGCCACCGGCTGCTGGTCGCTGCGTGCGCGAGCGCCCTAAACCTACATGTTTTTGGTGTGCGGGAGGAAACCAGAGAAATCCCGGAGTAAACCCGCGCAACACGGGGAGAACATGCAAACTCCACACAGCTCACTGTTGGTCGGGGGCTGGGATCGAACCCACGATCTCATGATCCCCCGGCCGAGGGTAAAACTGTGCTGCCACAGTGCTAAACCACTGCGCCACCGTGCAGCCAAGGATGTTGAAGATGGAGCTGCCAGGCAGGAGGAAAAGAAGAAGACCACAGAAACGATTCATGGATGTAGTGAAGGAGGACATGGAGAGGCTTGGTGTTACAGAGAAAGATGCAAGGGATAGGGTGAGATGGACGCAGAAGATCCGCTGTGGCATCCTCTAAAGGGAGCAGTCGAAATATATATATATATATACGTATATATATATACAGTGGGGCAAAAAAGTATTTAGTCAGCCACCAATTGTGCAAGTTCTCCCACTTAAAAGATGAGAAAGGTCTCCAATTTTCATCATAGGTATACCTCAACTATGAGAGACAAAATGAGAAAAAAAAAATCCAGAAAATCACATTGAAGGATTTTTAATGAATTAATTGGTAAATTCCTCAGTAAAATAAGTATTTGGTCACCTACAAACAAGCAAGATTTCTGGCTCTCACAGACCTGTAACTTCTTCTTTAAAGGCCTCGGCCGGACGAAATTACAATATCGCTAAATCATATCTTAAATTTGTGTGTGAGACGAGCTAATTTGAACCGCACATGTTTTGGTGTCAACAAATGTCGCATAAGGTGACAATGCGCTATTGAAGTATGATTTCCTTGAGAGCTGTCTGTCTGCCAAGCGATCAGCGGCTAAAATGGCCACTGACTGTGTGACGTCAGGTCAGGGAGCGACCTGAGTAGGAGGAGGAGCACGCTGAGGAGCACGCGGTGAGTGTTTAGGAACTTCCCCTGCCTGGGAAAATCAGAACCGCATGGGTGAATTTCGTTCAGAAAACGCTAAAAAATTGGAATTATGTCGCAAAATCACCCAACATGTGCATTAGACATTTTGTTGACAGCGATTTTGAGAATAAGATGCAATTTGAAATGAAATTAGCAAAAAGATTGCTGATAAAAAAATCGGCTGTTCCAACTATATATCCGTTCATTTCAAAGTCCCACTCTCAGACAAGTGTCAGTGAAGTGGCGTGAAAAGCAAGGGTGATCTACCGATGCGATCTGAATGAATGAATGAATGAATGAATGAATGAATGAATTTATTTCGGATAATACAGTACAGGTTAAAAGAAACTGTATAATATAACAACAAGGTCAAATTAGACAAAGACTCCTTCTACTAAACAATTCCACGTGAGTTATCCGAAATGGGTGATGGCTGAAGCCGCAGCTTATATTGCCCACCCATATTCCATCCAAGAATCCAAAAGAGAAAAAAGAGAAAACAAGACAAGAGTGATTACAATTTAAAACAAAGCTAAGACAAAGTGTGACTGAGAGAAAAAAAAGAAAACTAAGCTAAGCTAAGTTAAGCGGTTACTATTCAAAACAAATCTAAGACAGAATGTCACAGAGAGAAAAAAAACAAAAAAAACAAAACTAAGCTACAACACAAAACAGGCTGGATATGTCAATCCTTATGTGAGTTTACATGTCGTCTTGTAAATATGTTTGGAGTATTTCTTCCTTTAGTTTTTGTTTAAATTGTCCAAGCGTTGTACATGATTTTAATTCAGGTCCATAATCGTTCCATAATCTGACTCCTTGCACTGAAATACAGTGTTGCTTGGTGGTTGTTCTCACTGTAGGCTTTTGAAATATACATGTTCCTCTGAAGTGATATCGTTTCTCCCTTGTTTGGAACAACTTTTGGATATTTGCGGGCAGTGATAAATTCTTCACTTTGAACATTATTATTGTGGTTTTAAAGTCAACCAGATCTTTCAACTTGAGAGTTTTTTGTTTAAGAAAAAGTGGGTTTGTTGGTTCCCTGTAAGCTGCTTTGTTTATTATTCTAATAGCTCTCTTTTGAAGCATAAAGAGTGGATATATGTTTGTTTTGTATGTATTTCCCCATACTTCATTACAATATGTCATGTATGGGAGAATTAATGAATGATACAAGGTGTATAGTGTGGGTTGATTCAGCAAATATTTCACTCTGTGTAATATTGCAATTGATTTGGAAACTTTACCTTTAACATAATTAATATGTGACTTCCAACACAGTTTGTTATCAATTATTACTCCAAGGAATTTAGTTTCAGATACCCTTTCAATCTCTACACCATTTACACTGAGTTTGGGTACTGGATTGTTGTGGTGGTTGTTAAAGACTATAAATTTTGTCTTACTTAAATTGAGCGTTAATTTGTTTGAATCAAACCACAGTTTAAGCTTTCCTAATTCCTTCCCGAGTGTATCCAGAAGTTGTTCCAAATTGTTTCCACTGCATAGCAGATTAGTGTCATCGGCAAACAATATTAAGTCCATTTTTTCTGAAACTTTACATATATCGTTTATATACATATTGAATAATAATGGTCCCAATACTGAACCCTGTGGGACTCCACAGGTGACCTTCAGCAACTCTGAGTTTTTGTTGCTAATACATACATACTGATATCTATTCTTTAAGTAACTACTTAACCAGGACAGTGCTACCCCTCTAATACCAGAATTTTGTAGTTTCTTTAATAATAAATTATGATCTACTGTATCAAATGCTTTTTTAAGATCTAGGAATACTCCAACTGAGTACTCTTTATTTTCAATGGCTGTTGATATTTTTTCTGTAAATTCCATTAGGGCATATGCAGTTGTCCTCTTGTGTCTGAACCCATATTGCTGCTCACATAATAAATCATTCTTCAGTATGAAGTTGTCAATTCTCTCATAGAATATTTTTTCAAGTATCTTGGAAAATTCCAGTAATAGTGAAATCGGTCTATAGTTTGAGAGTTCCCCTCTGTCGCCCGTCTTGTATATCGGAATTACTTTAGCTATTTTCATTGCATTGGGAAATATACCTGATTGGAGAGACAGGTTGCAGATATACGTCAGTGGTTTTACTATGCATTCGATAACAGTTTTGACTAGTAGCATGTCAATACCATCACAGTCAGTAGATGTTTTACTTTTGAACGATTTAACAATTTCAATGACCTCTCTTTCGTCTGTGTTCTTTATGAAGATGGAGTCTTTTACAGCAGTGTTATTGCATATTGTATCACCTGTTGGCACCGTAGTGGGTATTTCTCGGGCCAGTTTAGGTCCAATGTTAACAAAAAAATTATTAAATTCATCTGCAGATGAAGCAATATTCACACTCTGAGTCGTTTTATTATTTTTTGGAATATTAGTTGGGTAGCTTGTATTTCTGCTTTTATTTCCAAGGATACTGTTGAGTATTGTCCATGTATTTTTAATATTGTCTCTGTTTTTCTCCAGTTCTTTACTGTAATAGTCTCTTTTACTACATCTTATTATACTGTATATATATACTGTATATGTTAACTTATTTTTGTATGTTTTATACCGCTGCTCTGCTTCTTTTGTTCTTTTCTTTAGGAAAGCTTTATATAATAATTTTTTCTTTTTACACGCCTTTTGTAGTTCTTTGGTTAACCATGGCTTATTAGCAAATTTGTGTTTAAGCTTTTTTATTACTAATGGGCAGTTTTTTTCATAAAGAGTGGTTACAATGTTTATAAATGTGTCATAGGCTTCATTTACATCTGATACATAGACTTCTGTCCAGTCTTGCTTCAGCAAGTCCTCTTTAAGAGAACTGATTGCATTTGGTGATTTGTGTCTGAACGATTTTGAAGTTTTTTCTGCATTGGGCCCCGTGTGGCCATGGATAAGTGCAAAGGTTGGCAAGTGGTCACTTATATCATTTATCAATAATCCACTTTCTATTTTCTTATCGAAAACATTGACAAACTGGTTGTCAATAAGTGTAGCAGAGTGAACTGTGATTCTACTGGGATGTGTTATTGTGGGATATAGACTCATGCTGTACATAGAGTTCATGAACTCTGTAACTACATTTTGTTGATGAGGATTCAGTAAGTCAATATTGAAATCTCCACAAATTGCTACCATTTTCTTACTAGTAATATTATTGTACAGCTCAACTAATTTATCTCTGAATGTCTCAATGCAAGTTCCCGGCGTTCTATATATGCAGCTTATGATTAGATTTTTTGTTTTGTCTAGGTCAATCTCAACAGTAACACATTCCAAAATCCCTGGTAGTGCTGAGGACATTTCATTTACAAGCTTACACCTGTACAGGTCATCAATATATAGTGCAACACCGCCACCCTTTTTTTGAGTTCTGTTAATATAAAACATCTGATATCCCTCTATTGCCATCAGGGGAGCCTGCTCTTCGTGAAGCCAAGTTTCAGAGACTGCAATAGCTGTGAATTTTCTGTCTAGCTGTTTTAAATAGTCCTGAATCTGCGGAAAGTTTTTGTTAAGACTTCTGCTATTGAAGTGTATTATTGACAGTTTACCATCTAATTGCATTTGACTTTTGAATTGTTTTTCAGTGTAATATTCACAGTGGTTATGAATATTATTGAAAAAGTGGTTAACAGGATCAATATCATTCTCCATCTCTTGTGGTTTATGTTCAGCATAATGGTATGTTTTCAGAGTTTGAGTTTCCTCATTCTGTGTCAAATGACTTCCTCCAACTGGGGATAATTGATGTCTACTTGAGTCGGTCATAAGTTTTTGTTTATTTTGGTTATTTTTATTAAAGTACTTTGGCATGGTGTATCAAAAGAACTATTCTTATCGTGTGTATGAATATGGATTATCATTGGCTCATAATTTTCTAATCAGTGTTCATCTGTATTTATCTAAGTCAGTAGCATCTCTGATCATTATACTCTTTGCTTGCTCAGGTGATCCATTTAGTTTAATCCAAATTCTACAATTTCTTGTCCAGGTTGCTTGTATCTTATTTTGTTTTTTTTTAGCATCCATGCCTGTCGTGCTAATTCAGCGTTTTTTTTTTTGTCAGGTGTTCATTTATGTAAACTTGAGTTTCCTTTAGCTTTTTGGCCTGCCTCAGTATGTTATTCTTTACCCTTCTGTTCACAAAGCGCATCACAATTGATTTCTTTGTTTTGTTATCTTTCTTCGGTAGAGCATAGCAGGCTGAGATTGCATTGGCTTCTACCTTAATGTCTTTATTATTAAGGAACTGAAGCACTTGACTTTCTAAGGACAATGATTCCCTCATGGGTGCATCTTCACCACTCAGTCCTACTGTGGCATGGGCGTATGACTGATATCTGATGTCTAGTCCACTTATAACTAGGTCATCAATACGAGAACCTTGTTCAAGATCCTCGACGCGTTGCTCCAAAAGACGCCCGTGTTGCTCCAGGTCCATAATTTTTTTGTCTTTTTCTTGAATTATTAAATTTAGGGCTTGTACTTGTTCTATTAGGCCTATTATTTTGTCCTGTTGGCTAGTCAATTTGGCCAATTCTTCTGACATAAAGCTCAGAGATTTTTTGATTTCTTCCATTTCCTCTTTCTTTGGTGGCATCTTACTGACCTGTAGATAGAAGTAAACAGAGAATCCGGCTAGGCCTCAACTAGCCCGGCCGCTGCTGAGCTCGCCGCAACAGCTCCTGTACAGCTCCTCCGCCAAGTAGCGCTGCACAGCTCCGCAGATCACCCCCGTCATTCGCCACCACCTGCTGCCGTCTGCCTGGCCGGTTATGCCGCACACCGCCGGCGCAGCCGAACTTCACCGATCACCGCCGCCGCTCGCCGCCGTCTGGCTGGGTGGCACCTCCGCTAGGCCCCGTCACCGACCGCCGTCAGTCTGGTAGTTCCTCAGCTGGACCTCGCAACTGGGTTCCGACTCAGGCCACTGTCCTGCTGGGTCCAGGTGGCCCCGTCTCTCACCAACGCCGCGCCCGAGCTCCCAACTGCCGCCTCGGCAGTTGGGAGCTGCTGTCAGAAAGAGAAGTAAACAGTGTAATTTTTCTTTTTTAAATATTCACTGCCAATATTTACTAAAATTATTTACAAGCAATGAATTTCATTGCCGTAACAACTTATCAAATATTAGAATTTTAGGGTATTCATACTAATCAAATATGAAATATTCAGTGCTGTATAGGGAGGTGGTTGTGCCTCTTTGCTCAAGTTATATTTCTATATATGTAATCCAATTTGACACCTCTGGAATGAAATTATGTTGATCTACTGTTTTTGCAGATGTTATCCACTGTCACTCAACCTTCAAATACTGTGGATTTTTTTTTTTGAATTTGATTATTCAGCAATTGTCCTCATTGCAGTCATCCATGTGAGGTAACAAGTCACACTAAAGGCTCTCTGTTGGTGATCAAACAACATTGTCCACATTGTGTTGAGGATCTATCCTGGCACAGCCAGCCGATGATCAGGGAAATCCCAGCTGGTAACATACAGCTTTCATCCGCCATTCTCTTCACTGGTGCGTCATATGTCAAGGTCCTCAGAGTTCTAAATGCAGCCGGTATCGTTGGAATTTCCACGACCACTTACAAGGAGCTTTCGATTTCTAATTTTTATTAAATTAATTTTATTTCAGAATATGTGGATGATCTGATGAATACTCTTTTCGACAAAACCTTGGTTGATCCAACCCACTTATTGGAGCAGTGGCACTCTGTACAAGCCAGAGTTCCAGCAACATTGAGTGCCAAATTTCAGCGTCCCATCAAAGCTGATGCTGTTGAGCAACATGTATCTAGATTTTCAAAATCAAACATGAAAAAGTAGAATAAATTTCCAATTAGCAATAAAAGTTCAGCTTTCAATTGTTAGGGAAGCAACATATTTTGCTGAGACAAAAAACTATAAGCCTAAGATTTTTAGAGAAATGTGCTTTTAAAAATTTCACACAAATTTTACACCATAAAATGGTAGAAAAAATACTCTAATGTATATGAGATCCGACTTTGATGAATGCTGAAATATTAGAATTATAAAATTGACATGCACATTAATAAACTCAATATATGATTTTAAAAAACTTTATTTAAATAACATTGATCACAAATCTAATCTTGGTAGGCAAAATCCCTTGTAGTGATCAGATGGGAATGTTTCTCTGATGAGGCTCACAGCACAGGCAGGCAACATAACCCTCACTTCTTCACCTTCAATACCTCCTGGCAGCACCGAGATTCAGTTGATGTTGGCATAATGTTGCATTTCTCACAAGTGCACCTGTTAAAAAATATGGTATAATCAGATGCTTATAATAAACTAATGGCTCGTGGGAGTGCTATATAAATTGGTCTATGAAGTTTGATTAGAAAATATTTAAAACATGTAAAAAATTTTGAGCAGAAAGAGAATGTTTATAAGTCGCCAAGTAAGGCAGCGAGGGAAAAATTGGCAGTTTTATTTTGATAATTAAGTGTGTGACCATGCATATCGCCTAAAAAAAAAAAATTCAAAGCATATTTTACCAATATAAATCGGCGAGCCTCTCGTTCTTGCCTCTCGTCCTCTCGTTCTGCTCCGGTCGCTGTTTCGTCCGCGTCTTACGCCGCACCCTCGGGCTCGAACAAATACGGCTGAATAACCCCATCAGCACCACCCAAAACTACTTCATCATCAGATTCGTCAGTTTCAATATCATCACTTATATTGCGGTCGTCATACTCGATAAAATAATCGCTGTCCGAATCACTCTGCTGTCGTTCAGCCATTTTTGCAGGCAGGTGATCATCCATTTCCTGCAGCCATTTCCTGTTTCTCCCTGACCTGACGTCACTGCTGCACGCCCCTATCGAGAGATGGCGGTACTGCAGCATCACTAAGTGAAATATGGGCTATTAACAAATAAAGTCATTTATGGAGGCTGGTGACACATTTTAAATCACGGGAATGGCCAGAATGGAATATTTTCATACAATCAGTTTATTGGTTCAATAAAAAAATGTCACCGTCCGAGGCCTTTAAGAGGCTCCTCTGTCCTCCACTCATTACCTGTATTAATGGCACCTGTTTGAACTCTTTATCAGTATAAAAGACACCTGTCCACAACCTCAAACAGTCAGACTCCAAACTCCACTATGGCCAAGACCAAAGAGCTGTCAAAGGACACCAGAAACAAAATTGTAGACCTGCACCAGGTTGGGAAGACTGAATCTGCAATAGGTAAGCAGCTTGATGTGAAGAAATCAACTGTGGGAGCAATTATTAGAAAATGGAAGACATACAAGACCACTGATAATCTCCCTTGATCTGGGGCTCCACGCAAGATCTCACCCCATGGGGTCAAAATGATCACGAGAACGGTGAGCAAAAATCCCAGGACCACACGGGGGGACCTAATGAATGACCTGCAGAGAGCTGGGACCAAAGTAACAAAGGCTACCATCAGTGACACACTACGCCGCCAGGGACTCAAATCCTTCAGTGCCAGACGTGTCCCCCTGCTTAAGCCAGTAAATGTCCAGGCCCGTCTGAAGTTTGCTAGAGAGCATTTGGATGATCCAGAAGAGGATTGGGAGAATGTCATATGGTCAGATGAAACCAAAATAGAACTTTTTGGTAAAAACTCAACTTGTCGTGTTTGGAGGAGAAAGAACACCATACCTACTGTGAAGCATGGGAGTGGAAACATCATACTTTGGGGCTGTTTTTCTGCAAAGGGACCAGGACAATTGATCCGTGTAAAGGAAAGAATGAATAGGGCCATGTATCGTGAGATTTTGAGTGAAAACCTCCTTCCACCAGCAAGGGCATTGAAGATGAAACGTGGCTGGGTCTTTCAGCATGACAATGATCCCAAACACACGGCCCGGGCAACGAAGGAGTGGCTTCGTAAGAGGCATTTCAAGGTCCTGGAGTGGCCTAGCCAGTCTCCAGATCTCAACCCCATAGAAAATCTTTGGAGGGAGTTGAAAGTCTGTGTTGCCCAGTGACAGCCCCAAAACATCACTGCTCTAGAAGAGATCTGCATGGAGGAATGGGCCAAAATACCAGCAACAGTGTGTGAAAACCTTGTGAAAACTTACAGAAAACGTTTGACCTCTGTCATTGCCAACAAAGGGTATATAACAAAGTATTGAGATGAACTTTTGTTATTGACCAAATACTTATTTTACCGATGAATTTACCAATTAATTCATTAAAAATCCTTCAATGTGATTTTCTGGATTTTTTTTTTCTTATTTTGTCTCTCATAGTTGAGGTATACCTATGATGAAACTTGGAGACCTCTCTCATCTTTTAAGTGGGAGAACTTGCACAATTGGTGGCTGACTAAATACTTTTTTACCCCACTGTATACACACACACACACACACACACACACACATATATACAGTATATCCACAGTCTCTACATCCATGGCTCTTTTCTGTGGTCTTCCTCTTTGCTTTCCCACTTGCTCAATGCTCGCCTGAGACACTCTTTTGGCTACCTTTCCATCTTCGTGGCCTACTCCCCCACGAATGTCGCCAACAACCAAGCCAAGGATGCATTCTACACACAGCTGCTCGACGAGCTACGCTGCATTTCCTACCACGACATCACCATTATCATCTTATGGGACATGAACGCCACCATGGGCCCCAAAAGGAGCATCTTGGAACACATCATTGGACCTTTTGCATCTGACGTCACCAATGATAATGGTGACTGCATGCTGGAGGTGTGCGCCATGCACAATCTGAAGATCCTGGATCCAGCATTGTAAAATCCACCGCACCACCTGGCACTGTAACACAAGTGCTACATCCAAATCCACTGACCACATCTTGGTCAGCGGGCGCTGGAGAATTGCCACTGACTGCCATGTCTGCCGCAGCACTGAGCTGGTACAGACCGACCATCGACTCCTCACTACCACTGTCCGCCTGCACCTCCGCCGCAATACCCCTCCTGTCCCTGCCCATTGCCCCCCCCCCCCAGCCAACCTCTATTTATGGCCTATGTCGACCTCAAAGCTGCCTTCAACTCCCTAGACAGGAACGCCCTCTGACGACTTCTTCGTGGCATTGGAGTCCCATCCAAGTACATCACCATTCTCTGGGATCTCTACACTAACACCACGTACAGGGTATGCACCAAGGGTGACATGTCAGACCCTTTTCTCACCACCTTGGGAGTCCGGCTGGGATGCGTCGCTGCACCAAACCTCTTCAATGTTGCGGTTGACTATTGGGTCAAGAATGTGACAGAATGCTGCCCCAATCTCGGAGTTGACTTCCACTCCCACTTCACAGACCTGTGCTATGCGGACGATGTGGTGCTTTTCGCCATGCATATAGACATAATCACTGAGGCACTGGAGCTGCTTGCAGAAGAAGCATCACCCCTGGGCCTTACCATCAGCTGGGAAAAGTCAAAGATCCAGTCATTGTTAGACTTCTTGCTAGCACCACCACAAGTTATCACCATCAAAAATGAGCCGGTTAAGATTGTCAACAACTTTGTCTACCTTGGATCTAAGATCACCAGCTCCTGCTCATCAGACCCAGAGATTATTTGCCGACTGCAGCTGTCTCGCACTGCTGTTGGCTGCCTCCAGAGAGTCTGGCAGAGCGGGAAGAGCCGCACAACCACAAAGTTACGAATCTTTTACACCTGTGTGATCACTGTCCTCCTTTACGGGTCCGAGACCTGGACCCTCTCCACCACAACCATCCACCATCTGGATACATTCCATCAGCCCTGCCTCCATAACATCCTTGGCATTCAATAGTTTCACCACACCACAAACGATGAGGTCTACAGGAGGGCTGGCTGTCCTATCCCCATCTCCACTGTCATCAGAAGAGGAAGGCTGTGGCTCCTCGGCCACATGGCCAGGCTGGAAGACGGGACACAAGCTGCCAGTGCTCGTCTGTCCCCCCAGGGCAGGCATGACCTCCGAGGTCAGCCCAGACTGTTCTGAACTACCCAGGTAGCAATGATAAGACCTCTGGCTGACCTCATTGCCCTAGCCCAAGATTGCCCAGCCTTCAGATTAAATTTATGGAAAATTTAAAAATTTCACACTACAGTGATATTATATTATGAAAGTAGGGCATTTAAGCAGAAGCATGCAATGGTGATTTCCTCATCTCAATTTATTGAAACAAAGGCCAACAACAGTAGTGGTTATACCACAACAAAAAATGTCAGTGTCTCAATAACTTGTCATGTGCCCTTGAGCATCAATTACAGCTTGACAACGATGTCTCATGCTGTTCACAAGTCAACTTATTGTCTGCTGAAGCATGGCATTCCACTCTTCTTGAAAGGCAGCCCTCAGGTCATTGAGGTTGTGGGGTGCAGGGTTACGAGCCTCTACATGGTGACTCAGCTGATCCCAAAGGTTTTCTATGGCATTCAGTTCTGGAGAAAGTGCTGGCCACTCCATATGAGGTACCCCAGCCTCCAGCAGCTGCTTCTTAATGATGCAACCTCAATCAGCTGGAACATTGTCGTCCATAAAGATGAAATTAGGCCTGTGTTGTTCATGCAGGGGCACATGACTGGAGAAATGGTGTTATTCAGGTAGTATTGGCTTGTCACTGTACCATTCACAAGGTGTAGGGCAATTCTGTATTAACTAGACACAAGTGCCCAGACTGTAACACCGACCCCACCAAAGGCTCATCTGGTGACAATAGGGGCTGATGCATATCACTCTCCTTGATGTCTCCAACATCATTAGTGGCCATCATTTTTGCTCAACATGAATTGACTTTCATCAGAGAACAACAATGAGGCCTATTGGTCCCTTGTGCAGCATAAATGCTTCCTGGCCCATGCAAGATGATGATGCCTGTGCCAGGTGGTGTGGTCAGGTACTCTTGCAGGTCGTCTAGCATGCAGACCATGCTGATGTAAACAGTTTCAAATGGTCTGATGTGACACTTGGGTGCCTCTCACCTCCCTTAAATGTGCCTGGACATCATCCGGTTCCACAGGTCACTGTTCACATTGAAGCGGTCATCAGCGTGGGATGTAGCCAAAGGACGTCCACTTCTATGCCTTTCTGTGACTCTTCCAGTCTATCTCTATCTCTTTTGCAACCTGCTGATGACACTCTGTGACACTCTAAGCTCAGTGACCACTTCCCTCTGAGAACATCCTGTTTGAAGCCTCGCAATGGCGAGGTACTGTTGATCAGTTGTGAGGTGTTTTCTTGGTCTCATAATGTCAAAATGCGAACAGCATGATGAAGAGGATTGTTTAAATACCAATTCTAAATGAACCAGAAAATTTAATGGTTGATTCATGGATCAAACACCTGTCGTGAATTTTGTCATTAAACACCTTGTTAGAGAACAGCTAGTTACGCAAAAAGTACTGAAACATTGAACAGTTGGACATGTGCATTCAAAAGATTAGAGAAGGTCAAATTAAGTTCACCTGTAAAGGTTATAGTGCATTTTAGGTGCATCATGAAATTTCCCCCGAAAGCCACATATCCTTAATTTTGATTGATACTGTTTATTTTGAACAAAACAAAATGAATAAAGAAAAAAAAAAATTCAATGCTGGCCAAAAAGGAGCAGGATTGAAACAAAGCTTATCTTGTCCTATTCCAACCATAACTAATTAGCATACCTATATACCTTCATCCACATATACACATACATACATACAGTATATACATATATACATACAGTTAGGCCCAGAAATATTTGGACAGTGACACAATCTTCATGATTTGGGCTCTGCATGCCACCACATTGGATTTGAAATGAAACAACTACAATGGAATTGAAGTGCAGACTTTAAGGTTTAATTCAAGGGGTTGAACAAAAATATATGATTAAACATGTAGGAATTGTAGCTATTTTTATTCAAACACTCCTCATTTCAGGGTCTCAAAAGTAATTGGACAAATAAACATAACCCTAAGTAAAATGTTACTTTTCAATATTTTGTTGAGAATCCTTTGCAGGCAATGACTGCCTGAAGTCTGGAACCCATGGACATCACCGAACACTGGGTTTCCTCCTTTGTGATGCTTTGCCAGGCCTTTACTGCAGCTGTCTTCAGTTGTTGCTTGTTTGTGGGTCTTTCTACCTTAAATTTTGTCTTGAGCAAGTGAAATGCATGCCCGACTGGGTTAAGATCTGGTGATTGACTCGGCCATTGCAGAATATTCCACTTTGTTGCTTTAAAAAACTCCTGGGTTGCTTTTGCAGTATGTTTTGGATCATTGTCCATCTGTACTGTGAAGTGCCGTCCAATCAACTTTGCTGCATTTGGCTGAATCTGAGCAGAAAGTATATCCCTATACACTTCAGAATTCATCCGGCTGCTTCTGTCTTTTGTCACATCATCAATAAACACAAGTGACCCAGTGCCACTGGAAGCCATGCATGCCCATGCCATTACACTGCCTCCACCATGTTTTACAGAAGATGTGCTGTGCTTTGGATCATGAGCTGTTCCAATTCTTCTGCAAACTTTCTTCTTCCCATCATTCTGGTACAGGTTGATCTTAGTCTTATCTGTCCAAAGAATGCTGTTCCAGAACTGAGCTGGCTTCTTCAGGTGTTTTTTGGCAAAATCAATTCTGGCCTTTCTATTTTTGAGGCTGGTTAATGGTTTGCACCTTGTGGTGAATCCTTTGTATTTACTCTCATGAAGTCTTCTCTTTATGGTAGACTTAGATACTGATACACCTACTTCCTGGAGAGTGTTCTTCACTTGAGTGCATGTTGTGAAGGGGTTGTTCTTCACCATGG
This sequence comes from Pholidichthys leucotaenia, assembly GCA_020510985.1. Classification (NCBI taxonomy): domain Eukaryota; kingdom Metazoa; phylum Chordata; class Actinopteri; order Cichliformes; family Pholidichthyidae; genus Pholidichthys; species Pholidichthys leucotaenia. Next base: position 273,981,538 of record CM035840.1, on the reverse strand, counting down.
AAAGGATTCTGCGATCATCTACCACTGTTGTCTTCCGTGGACGTCCAGGCCTTTTTGAGTTCCCAAGCTCACCAGTGCACTCTTTTTTTTCTCAGAATGTACCAAACTGTTGATTTGGCCACTCCTAACATGTCTGCTATCTCTCTGACGGATTTCTTCTTTTTTTTCAGCCTCAGGATGATCTGTTTCACCGCCATTGAGAGCTCCTTTGACCACATGTTGTGTGTTCACAGCAACAGCTTCCAAATGCAAACGCCACACCTGGAATCAACTCCAGACCTTTTAACTGCTTAATTGATGACAGGTTAACAAGGGAAGAGCCCATGCAGCCTTGTTATTTTTTTTTTGCAGCCTTCTGAGTCAATTGTCCAATTACTTTTGGTCCCTTGAAAAAGAGGCGGCTACGTATTAAAGAGCTGTAATTCCTAAACCCTTGCTCCAATTTGGATGTGAATACTTTCAAATTACAGCTGAGAGTCTGCACTTTAAGCCCATATTGATTATATAATTGTATCCTGAATATGTTTTTGTTAACAGCTAAAATAACAAAACTTGTGTCACTGTCCAAATATTTCTGGGCCTAACTGTACATTGCCACAACAGCAAAAGAAACACAATGAGTAAATGAACAAATCTCGACACTCATTTCAAAATCTAATTACTTATTAAAAATAATAGAAATTTAAAATAAAATACAATAAGCAAACAAATTCCCACTAATTACCTCCGCCAGGCCGAAAAGGCCAGGAGGAGGTTATGTTTTTGCCGGGGTTTGTCTGTGTGTTTGTCTGTTTGTCTGTCTGTCTGTCTGTCTGTTTGTCTGTTGGTTAGCAAGATAACTCAAAAACTCTTGGACGGATTTCCATGAAACTTTCAGGCGTTGTTGGAAATGGTACAAGGAAGAACTGATTAAATTTTGGGGGTGATCCGGTTCACCGTCTGTATACAGGAATTTTTTAAAACATTTTTCAACACTGTGACATACGGCCATTTTCAACATGTGCGCAGGCGCAATGGAGGGCGCTGGTCGTCGTGTCTGCAACACAAACTCTGCGTTCTTCAACGTTTTAGGCACAAAAGCACGCGGAAAACACTGCTGGCCTGGGCCCGCCAGCGTGCCTGTGTTTGCGCGCAACTGCAAAACCTCACACGGCCAGCTGTCCGCCGACGGATTCTTTGGCAGAAATTCCCCGGCCAGCCATAGGCGCTGCGCATTTGGCAGAAATTCACGGGCCAGCCATAGGCGCTGCGCAAAAACGAGCTCTCTGCCGGCGAAGCTTCTAAATTCTCGTTTGCCGCGGAGCGCAACCCCCAAAAAAATAATATAATATAAAACCCACGGCAACCTGTCTACCCAATTTGCATCCGTCAGTGGAGGAGATGGACACAACAGCAACACTTCAGTTTATTACCTCCACCAAGGAGGCAATGCTTTTACTACTGAACCACTAATCCTATCACTATCAGATTGATTGTCATTGATTAATTGTGTGTTTATTGCACTGTCAAATAAACAAATAATCATTGTGAATCCAATTGCTAGTCATATGTTTACATGCTCAAGGAATCTGAAAACGTACACACAAACACTGTGTGGGGGGAATTGTGGCACTTGGCGGAGGTCTGCGCTCTCCGAGTGCTTTTCTAGTTATATAATCTACTCCCAACCAACCCTAGTGATTCACAAAACCATCTTCCTCCCTGTATTTATCTAATTTCTGGTTTTTATACTTTTTTCAAAACTCAAAATGTTTGGACATTATTAACTCCATTGTTGACTCCATATTTAATCCATTCCATAATTTAACCCCACAGATCAAAACACAAAAGCTTCTCCTTGTTGTTCGTACACCCACTGTCTTTAAAAGTACTCCCCCCTTAAATGATATCCCTTTGGTCTTTGAAAGAACATGTTTTGGATTTTGACTGGCTGTATTATTATTGCAGTTTTATATTCCCCAAGATCAAAAAATTTCCAAACTTTTAGACTGCAAAAGTAAAAAAAAATTGTGATCATGGAAACCAGCTTTATGGATTATTCTTATTACTCTTTTTGTAAAATAACAAGTGGCTATAATGAACTATTATATGTATTTCTCCAAACTTCTGAACAGTAATTTAAATATGGTAAAACTAGTGAACAATACAGAGTATGGCGTGATTTCTGATTCAGTATATGTTTTGTTCTGCTCATGACTGAAATACTTCTAGACAGTTTAGCTTGTATGTATTTAATGTGAGGTTTCCAGCAATTTTTTCATCTATAATCACACCTAGAAATTTATTGTCTTGAACTCTTTCAGTATTGATGTTATCTATCTGTATCTTTACTTGAATATTTGTCTTACCATTTACAAATAACATGAATTTTGTTTTGCTTAAATTTAATGATAATTTATTTTTATTAAACCATTATTTTATTTCACTGAATCCGGTAGTGATTACATTCAAAAGTTGCTGTGGATCCCCACCAGTACCCAGAACACTTGTGTCATCTGCAAACATCACAATTTTTAACAGTTCAGAAACATTACGAATATCATTGATATATAAAATGAACAGTCTAGGTCCCAATACTGACCCCTGGTGTACACCACAAACAATGTCCAAACACTCAGATTTATATTGCCCCATCTTCACAAATTGTTGCCTGTTTTTTTAAATAGTTTCTGACCCTATCCTACCTGCATGAGTTCATACCGTTCCAATTTATTAAGTAATGTTTCAGGATTTAATGTGTCAAATGCTTTTTTTAAATCAATAAATACTTCCCTGCAAATTTCTTTCTGTCCATAGAATAAGTAATTTCTTCTATAGCGTCTATTAAAGCTGATGATGTTGAGTGGTTGGTTCTAAATTCATACTGACTGTCTCTGTATAATTTGTGTTTAGCTATGAACTTGTCTAATCTGTCAGTTAAAGAGTTTTTCTAGTATTGTTGAGAATTGGGGTAGAAGAAAAACAGGCCTGTAGTTTGTGATGTTTGTTTCCAGTTTTGTATTGAGGTATGACAATAGCTATTTTCATTTTACTTGTAATTATACTAGTTTGAAATATTAAGTTGCAAATGTGTTTCAGTGGTTTAGCAATTTCCGCAATAACCTTTTTAACAGCTACCATGTCAATGTCATCACAGTCAGTTTAAAGTTTATTTTTGAATTTATGTAAAATCTCAATGATCTCCCTCTCTTCCACTGCTGTTAAAAACATTGAATTTGGATTTTTTTTGATTAATTTACTATTTTCCTTTTCAAGTATGAATGGATCAGAGATGTTTTTCTAGTAATTTCGGTCCAATATTTACAAAGAATTCATTGAATCTATTTACTGCATCATTTATATTATTAATATTTATATCACTAGCTATATAATATTGAGGGTAATTATCTTGTCTATCTCCATTTCAAATCACTTAATTTAATATATTCCATATTCCTTTAATATTATTTTTATTATTATCTATTCATTTACTACAGTATTCCTTTTTACTTATTCTCATAATATTAGTTACTTATTTTTATATCTATTTTCTACCTCCTTAGTTTGATGTTTTATGAATATATATTTTTCATATTTTTCTTTGTGCAAGGAATTTTTAATCCCTTGGTGATTCATGGACTATCTGAATATTTTTGCTTCTCATTGATTTTTTTTAATTGGACAATTTTTTATCATATAATAATTTAAATATCTTTAAAATATTTCACGTTTTGGCCATGTCTTCTTCATTATATAGTTCTTCCAAGTTCTGTCTTGCTAGATCATTTTTAGACCATTCACTGATTCTTCAGTCCTCACTCATCTGTACATAAATACTGTTTTTAATTTTTCTTCCCAGTAATCATTGTCAAAAACTATGAATATTGGCAGATGGTCATTGATATTGTTAATAATCCACCTTTTGTGTTATTATCCATATTATTTGAAAAGATGTTATTAATGAGTGTAGCATAATGAGATGTAATTCTGCTGGGTCTGGTGATCTTGGGATAAAGACCTAAACTGAACATTTTATTAATAAATTCTTAAGATAAGATAAGATAAGATAAGATAAGCCTTTATTAGTCCCACAATGGGGAAGTTCCAGGATTTCAACAGTACAGGGATAGCAACACTCAGAGCAACAATCAAGAAGACAAGAAAAACAAGAGCAGCAAATATACATATGTACATACAGTATAAATATATAAATATATAAACACACAGTGCGGAGCATTGTAGCTAGATGGAATAAATATATAAATGTATATATACACAGTGCGGAGCATTGTAGCTAGATAGAATAAACAGCATAACCGTCTGCTTAGTTGCCCATACATATTGTCACCCTCCGTAGTGACTGATATTGTCCTAGTTGTATACTGGAGGGGACCATTGTGTAAGTCTATTGCGTCTTTTGCATTCAATACTATTAGGTTGTCACGTTTTTTTGCTATCTCTGCGAGCAGCCCTGCTTAAGTTATACAGTCTGACAGCCGTAGGTAGGAAGGACCTGCGAAAACTCTCAGTTGCGCACCTAGGATGATGTAGTCTGCTGCTAAATGAGCTCCTCAGTGCGTTCAGTATGTCCTGCATAGGGTGGGACTCGGACTCCAGCAGAGATGACAGTTTAGCCACCATCCTTCTCTCTTCTATCTCCTCCACTGGGTCAAGGTGCTGCCCCAGGACAGAGCTAGCTTTCTTGATCAGTTTGTTCAGTCTCTTCCTATTGGCTGCTGTAATGCCACTACCCCAGCAGACCACTCCAAAAGTGATGGCTGATGCCACCACCGTGTCGTAGAATGTCTTCAGCAGCGCCCCTTGTACACCAAAAGACCTGAGTCTCCTCAGTAGGAACAGCCTGTGCTGTCCCTTCTTGTAGAGTGCGTCGGTATTGTGTGACCAGTCTAGTTTATTGTTCAGATGAACATCAAGGTACTTGTAGGATGTCACATCTCAATGTCTGTTCCTTGTATGTTTACTGGTGCTGTAAGGGGTTGTCCTTGCCTGCGGCAGTCCACCATTAGCTCCTTAGTTTTCGTCGCGTTGATCTGGAGGCAGTTCCGATGGCACCAGTCTACGAAGTCCTGGATAAGTCCTCTGTGCTCAGCTGGTTCCAAGGTTGTCATAGTCAGGAGCGGCACTGGGGTTAAGCTCCCAGTGCTCATAAAATGCTCCTTACGGCGTGCGTCTCGAAAAGCCTCTGACAACTAAGTCCAACTCCTAGCCTGCCCGTGTGGTTTAGTCTCTAAGCCCGGCGGAACTGCTTTTACTAATAGGAGAAGGGGCAAGGGCGGATCTCTGGCGCCTTAAAACCAGATACTTCGGGTAGATGGTGGCTCGTCAACCTGGGAAGGTAGCCCATCTAGGGGAAGGTAAACCCTGATTTCAAACCTCCGCTGCCTTGCGGCACACCCGGTCACGGGAAAGGCTTCAGGAGTCAACCCTGAGGAAAAATCCGGAGTCGGAGCCCCTGAGGCAGTTCTCTGTTGTGCTCAACATTGTTCTGGCAGCTCCTGCGACGGCGCTGGTGCCAAACTATAGCAGCCCTGCTGTTCCTTTGGATCCATCAGTGACGTGGAGAGGGGGGACATGTTGCATGAGTAACATCTTGTCCTCCATATCTTCCTGCCCAGGCTTGAATCCTACCAACGCCCAACGCTGGAAGGTAGAACACCGGTGCGCATCGGCCTGTTCAGCCACAGGCGGTGCTGTTCCAGCAGAGTAGACGTTTAGGATTCTCTTCCATGGTCATCATAGACCGATGGAGGCCGACGACTCAGCTTCATCTCCGTTGGAGATGAGGCCGACGATCGCAGAGTCGTCAGAGAACTTCTGTAGATGGCAGTGTGTTGTGTTGTGTGAGAAGTCCGCAGTATAAAGGGTGAACAGGAAGGGAGCCAAAACCGTTCCCTGGGGGGCCCCCATGCTACCGATGATCATGTCAGACACACAGTCCCGGGTTCTCACAAACTGTGGCCAGTTTGTGAGGTAGTCCAGGATCCATGATGACAGGTGCTGGTCCACCCCTGCGCACAGCAGCTTGTCCTTCAGGATCATCGGTTGGATGGTGTTGAAAGCACTGGAGAAGTCAAAGAACATGATCCTCACTGTGTTCCCGGGCTTCTCCAGGTGGGACAGAGAACGGTGAAGAAGGAAGATCACTGCATCCTCCACCCCAATGCCATGCTGGTAGGCGAACTGGAGTGGATCCATCGCTGGTCCCACCAGGGGGCGAAGGTGAGCAAGAAGCAGTCTCTCCAGGGTCTTCATCATGTGGAACGTCAGGGCCACTGGTCTGTAGCTGTTCAGGTCTTTGGGGTGGGAAGTCTTTGGTACAGGTACCACACAAGATGTTTTCCACAACTGTGGTACCCTCCCCAGCTTCAGACTCAGGTTGAAGATGAGCTCCACAATCCCACACAGCTGGTCTGCACAGGACTTGAGGAGCTTTGCGCTGATGCCGTCCAGTCCTGACGCCTCCCTCGCCTTGATCTTCCTCAGCTCTGTCCTCACCTGGGTCTTAGTGAGGGTCATGTTGGGGGGCTGTGTGTTGGGAGTGGGGGGGTGTTGGTGGAGTGGGGAGTGGGCAGCAGGACCCGATGTCTTTAGAGGCAGCATTGGTTGTTGTGCAATGGGGGGGGGGGGGTTGGTTGGTTGGTCAAACCTATTAAAAAACAGGCTCAGATTGTTCGCCCACTCCCTGCCCCCCGTGGCCTGGGGGGAGGTATTCTGGATCCCAGAGATGGTTTTAAGGTTTCTCCAGACCCCACCGATGTCGCTCTGTTGCAGCTTGTCCTCCATCTTCTTCCTGAAGCTGTCCTTGCCTTCTCTGATCTTCCTCCTCAGCTCCCTCTGTACGGACTTCAGCATCTCCCTGTTCCCCGACCTGAAGATCCTCTTTTTCTCTCTCAGAAGTGTTTTTATCTCAGAGTTGATCCAGGGTTTGTTGTTCGAGCAACACCGTATGGTCTTGGTGGGTACGGTGTTGTCCACACAGAAGCTGATGTAGTCCATGATGGTGTGAGTGAGGCCATCGATGTCCTCACCAAGTGGATCACAGAGCTGCTCCCAGGCAGTGGTTTCAAAACAATCCTTTAGAGCGTCCATTGCCTCTTCAGACCATAACTTCACTGTTCGCATGACTGGAGGTTGTCTGTGCACTAGGGGATTGTACACCGGCAGGAGATGAACCAAGTTGTGATCCGATCTCCCAAGTGGGGGGAGTGATGATGAGGTGTACGCCTCCTTAGTGTTTGCGTAGAATAAGTCCAGTGTTTTATTGTCTCTAGTGTGGCATATGACATACTGGGTGAATGTGGGTAGAATGGGAGACAGTGAAATATGGTTGAAATCACTGGAGATGAGGAGAAGAGCATATGGGTGTTCTGTCTGCAGCCTGCCAGTTACTGAGTGGATGACGTCACGCGCTGTCCCAGCATTCGCCGTCGGATTTGCATAAATAACAATGCAGATCACGTGTGAGTATTCCCTCGGGAGATAGGTAGGCCGCATGCTAACAGCTAGCAACTCCATGTCTTTGTTGCAGTGTTGTTGTTTAACCGTGATATGTCCCAGTCTGCACCAGTTGTTATTGACATACATTATCCCTCCTCCGCCCCTTGCCTTCCCACTGGTGTTCGGTCTGCCCGTATTGCGTGGAAACCCTCCAGTTCAATGTTAGCATCTGTTGCTAGTTCTGTTAGCCACGTCTCCGTGAATAGCATCAGGCTACACTCCCTGTATTTGCTATTGTAGCGGGAGATAGCCGCTAGCTCATCTGTTTTTCTGAGTAGCGATTGTACATTCCCCATAATAACGGATGGGAGGGCGGGTCTGTACCTTATATTCCTCGCCCGCCGTCTTGTTCCAGCACGACATCCACGCCGTTTTCATCTTATTTCTCCCGGTATGTCGAGTTTTTGCGTTAGCATCGTGGGCCGGTTAAGTGCTAACAGCTGGTCCCTATTGTACTGCCTTCTACAACAAATAGTGGATCCGTCCGCTGGCTCAAGAGACATTTGGGCGATCTACGTGTCTGTGATGGATCAAGGTGTCACCGAAACAGAAAGATTAGCAAGAGAGCCAGATAGTAAATAGAAATAGGAAGAAATTGATCCGCTGTTGCAAAAGGCAGCCTACTCGTGTGGCGCTGGAAGTAATCTTCATTGGGTTTATGGCTATTTTGAGATAGATAGATGGATGGATGGATAGATAGATAGATAGATAGATAGATAGATAGATAGATAGATAGATAGATAGATAGATAGATAGATAGATAGATAGATGTACTTTATTGATCCCAAACTGGGAAATTACAGTGTAACAGCAGCATGTCAGTAGAAAACCAAATGACAGAAACACACGTGTGACAGACAAAGGGATTATCCATGAAAATTAAAACTAACATGACTATAAAACCTATATACATCATAGCTTAATATATGATGACCCGTATAAACACATTTAACAGATCTATATTAAAATCACCACATATAAACACGATCTTTGATGCAAAACAGTGAATGTTTCTTCTATCCAGTCCTTAAAAGTCTCTATTTTTGACCCAGTTGTTCTATATATACAGCTAACCAATACGTTCTTTTATCCCCTACAAATTTCAGTAGTCAAACATTCCAGTAAACCTCCCATCAAAGCTGTCATTATCTCTACCACTCTGAAATGAAGATTTTTACCTCCGCCAGGCCGCAGGCCGCAGGAGGTTATGTTTTTGCCAGCGTTTGTCTGTCTGTCTGTCTGTCTGTCTGTTGGTTAGCAAGATAACTCAAAAAGTTTTGGACGGATTTCGATGAAACTTTCAGGCGTTGTTGGAAATGGTACAAGGAAGAACTGATTAAATTTTGGGGATGATCCGGATCACTGTCTGGATACAGGAATTTTGTAAAGGATTCTTTAAGATAAGATAAGATAAGATAAGATAAGCCTTTATTAGTCCCACAACGGGGAAATTCCAGGATTGCAAAAGCACAGGGATAGCAACACTCAGAGCAACAATCAGAAGGCAAGAAAAAAAACAAGCAAGCAAGAGCAGCTAATATACATATGTACATATTACTATAAAATATATATATATACACACACACACAGACACACAGTGCAGAGCATTGTAGCTGGATGGAATAAATATATGAATATATGAACACACAGTGCAGAGCATTGTAGCTAGATGGAATAAATATGTAAATATATAAACACCCACAGTACGGAGCATTGCAGCTAGGTGGAATAAATATGCAAGTATATAAACACACACAGTGCGGAGCAATGTAGCTAGATGGAATAATATGTAGATATATAAAAACACAGTGCGGAGCATTGTAGCTAGATGGAATAAATATATAGATATATAAATATAAACACCCACAGTGCGGAGCAATGTAGCTAGATGGAATAATATGTAGATATATAAAAACACAGTGCAGAGCATTGTTGCTAGGTGGGATGAAACAGCATAACCGTCTATTTAGTTATCCTACATGGTATGATTATGTGCCCATACATATTCTCACCCTCCATAGCGACCGGTATGTTCCTAGTTGTATGCCGGAGAGGACCATTGTGTAAGTCTATTGCATCTTTTGCATTCAAAAAAACTATTAGTTTGTTACGTCTTTTTGCTATCTCTGCGAGCAGCCCTGCTTAGGTTGTACAGTCTGACAGCCGTTGGTAGGAAGGACCTACGAAACCTCTCGGTTGTGCACCTGCGATGATGTAGTCTGCTGCTAAATGAGCTCCTCAGTGCATCCAGTATGTCCTGCATAGGGTGGAACTCGGACTCCAGCAGAGATGACAGTTTAGCCACCGTCCTTCTCTCTCCTATCTCCTCCATCGGATCAAGGCGCTGCCCCAGGACAGAGCTAGCTTTCTTAATCAGTTTGTTCAGTCTCTTCCTATCGGCTTCAGTAATGCCACTGCCCCAGCAGACCACTCCAAAAGTGATGGCTGATGCCACCACCGTGTCATAGAATGTCTTCAGCAGCGCCCCTTGTACACCAAAAGACCTGAGTCTCCTCAGCAGGAACAGTCTGCGCTGTCCCTTCTTGTAGAGTGCGTCAGTATTGTGTGACCAGTCTAGTTTATTGTTCAGATGAATACCCAGGTACTTATAGGATGTCACCATCTCGATGTCTGTTCCCTGTATATTTACTGGTGCTGTGAGGGGCTGCCCATGCCTGCGGCAGTCCACCACCAGCTCCTTAGTTTTCCTCGCGTTGATCTGGAGGCAGTTCCGATGGCACCAGTCCACAAAGTCCTGGATAAGCCCTCTGTACTCAGCTTCATCTCCGTTGGAGATGAGACCAACGATCGCAGAGTCATCAGAGAACTTCACACTTCACACTTTAACATTGTGAGATACGGCCATTTTCAACATGTGTGCAGGCGCAATGGAGGGCGCTGGTCGTCGTGTCTGACGAACACGAACTCCACGTTCTTCAAAGTTTTAGGCACAAAAGTACGCAGAAAACAGCGGTGGGCCAGGCCCGGTAGCGTGCCTATGTTTGCGCTACGCTGCAAAAGCTGAGACGGGCAGCTGTCCGGCACGGGATTATTTGGCAGAAATTCCCCAGGCAGCCATAGGGGCTGCGCAAAAACAAGCTCTCTGCCAGGGAAGCTTCCAAATCCTCTTTTGCCGCGGAGCGCAACCCCAATATAAAACCCACGGCAACCTGTCTACCCAATTTGCATCTGTCAGTGAAGCCCTGAGTGCTGCTTTCAGTGATCTATGAAAACGCTCACATAACCCATTGGCCTGTGGGTTGTACGCGGTTGTGCAATGAATTGCAACGCCCGCAGCCTGGGAGTTTGGAGATGGAGGAGATGAACACAACAGCAACATTTCAGTTTATTACCTCCGCCAAGGAGGTAATGCTTTTACTACTGAACCACTAATCCTATCATTGTAAATCCAATTGCTAGTCATATGTTTTCATGGTCAAGGAATCTGAAAACGTACACACAAACACTGTATGGGGGGGAACTGTGGTGCTTGGCGGAGGTCTGCGCTCTCCAAGTGCTTTTCTAGTTATCAATGTACAAGGCCACACCTCCTCCACATTTGTTGTCTCTGTTCTTATAGTACAGTTCATATCCATTCAATTCAAAGTCCACACTCTTCTCAGGATTAATCCAGGTTTCCGTTATTGCAACAATGTTAAATGGATGAGAAAACTGTCTTAAATATTCCTTGATTTAAAAAAAAATTGCATACAGACTCCTGCTGTTAAAGTGAATAATGGATAGTCTGTGTTCTGTCTTCATGTCCTTATTGAATTGTTCATCCGAATAATAGCAGCAGTCATTATTCAAATTTGAGAAAAAGTTGTTTTCAGGATCAACATCACATTCCATGTCCTTTGTGTTATGTTCAGTGTATTCAAATGTTTTCAGTTCTAGGTTATCAGAATAAACAATCCTCTGTGGTAAATTATCTCCAAATGTGTTGATCAAATTATCCATCAGAGAAAAGAAAAAAAACAAACTAAAAAAATGAAGCATAAACACAATAAATTAATCATAATTTAATTAATCATGTTGGTCATTACAACATAAGAAAAGCAGTAGCTAGTCATAGCCTTTACATAGTGAGTAATTTGTTTTTATCCAATTCTTTTATTTTTCTTATTCGTATAGCATTTGACCCTTCTTTTTCTTTTACCCAAATTTTTCAGTTACATACACATGTAGCAAAAAAAATGTTGTTTCCTTCATTGTCTCAATTGCCCAGCAATATCATCATTTTTTTTTTGGGGGGGGGGGTTAAATGATAATTTAAGTAGACATTTGTGGCTGTCAGCTGTTTTGCTTTTCTTAACAACTCCTTTTTTTATGTTTTTGATGAGATAATCTCAGTATAATCAGAGGTTTGGCCTTCCTATTCTTCTGTGTGATGGTGTGACAAGCAGAAACGGAGTCATTGTGTGTATTGATACCTTCAAGCGACTGGAGTTCCTCAGAAGAGACTCCCCTTTATTTCTTCCACAAGTCCAGACAGCTTTGAAAGTTCATTAGACATAAAGTTTAATTATTTTTTATTTCCTCCATATCCTCTTCAAGTTTTTCAGTTTTCTCACCTTTCTTAGGAGGGGCCATTATTATTGGTGGAGCCTGATCTCAGCCTTGTGGCTCTGCTGCTGATGGTGGAGACTGGAATCGGTCTAGTGACTAGGCAGGTGGCTAATGTGGGTGGTGAAGCCTGAGCTCAGTGTTATGGCTGTTGAGCTTGGGCTCCAGCCTAGTGGCTAGTCCTGATGGTTGGTGAGTAGCCTGGGCTGGGCCTGGTGTCTGGTGGTGGAGCCTAGGCTGAGCCTTCTGGCTGGTGGCAGAACCTTGGCTTGTCCTGTGGCTGATTTTTTTTTTTTCAAATTTAACCTTTATTTATACATGGTAGTTCCACTGAGAGGCAACCTCTCTTTTTCAAAGACCCCCTGTTCATACTCACACAGTTACACATTCACACCAGGAAGCTGTCCAGTACAACCACAGACTGACCTGTGGCCATTGAACAGTTCCACTGGAGCAGTTGGGGTTAAGGGCCTTGCTCAAAGGCACCACAATGGGGTTAAGGAGGGTGGGGCAAACACTGCAATGTTATCTGTCCCACCCAGATCTAATCTTGCCGGTCCAGGGATCGAACCTTCAACCCTCCACTCAGCAGTCCACATCCCTAACCATTAGGCCACCACTGCCCACCAAGGTGAAGCCTGGGATGGGCCTGGTGGCTGGTGGTGGAGCCTGGGTTTGGTGTAATGGCTGCTGAGCTACTGCTGGTGTTAGACCAAGACTCTTGCCTGAAGCCTGGGCTTGGCTTGGTTGCTGGTGGTGGAGCCTGGGCTCAGTCTAGTGGCTGCTGAGCTTCTGCTGGGGCTATGCTCCAGCCTGATTGCAAAGCTGGTGGTTCAGGGCTGTTGCTGGTTGACTACAGAAGACCTGACAGTAGAAATACCTGGATCCCTGAAGAGGTTACTGGTGAACCTGATGGAAGCTACAGGTAGGCTGGTGGTGGTGGAGGCTGCTAGGCCTGGCAAAAAAGTAGCTGGAACCTCTAGTCCAGAATACAATGCAGTCCATCCCAAAATATTAGCCTTTTGTGTTTGCAGTCCAGGAAGGGTTTAACTGCTATTATTAAGGCACTGCCAGCAGTTTTGCCTCTATAATTTGTTTGTTTTCCTTTCAAGCAGTCACAAGTGTTGCTCAGTGGTGGCCGTCTTTTAGATGATGCAGTTCTAAACAGTCTCACAGTGACCGGAGGAAGGACAGCATTCGGAGTTGAATGGTTGCAGTGTTGAAACTATAATTCTTTTTTCACGAGGGTAATATTGTTTGGTTATGTACTAAATCAATTTGTATTCACAAAATAATATTTGTGTAGTAGTGCGTCCTACCTGGAGTGGACAAAGACCTACTAACAGATGTGTCAGCGGACAGTGATCTTTTTGTTATGGAGGTTCAGGCTCAAAATCTGTTCAGATTTTTTTTTCTCTATCCATTTTTGTTCGTTGCTATTTGGTGGATAAAATGGTGATTCCTCTCCCTCTTGTCTCTTGTTGTCTCTCCCAGATCAGGATATACAATGTACTATTAGCAGGTAAGCAACAATGCAATGAAAAAAAAGCATAGACCACAAAAATATCCCTGGAAAATGAAACACTCCTTATATGGTCATAATTCCATATACGGTCATAGCCATAATCAGCTGTGGTCTAAATGACAGTGGGTGGGGGTCCAAGGAATAAGTGCTCTGAAATCATTTGCATTTTATTTCATTCAATTCAATTCAATTCAATTCAATTCAACTTTATTTATATAACGCCATTTCACAACAACAGTCGTCTCATAGCACTATCAACTGTAGGGGGGACCCCCACAGTTGCAGAAAGACCCCAGCAATCAGGCGATCCCCTGTGAGCAAGCACTTGGCGACGGTGGAGAGGAAAAACTCCCTTTTAACAGGAAGAAACCTCCAGCAGAACCAGGCTCAGGGAGGGGCAGTCATCTGCTGCGACTGGCTGGGGGGTGAGGGGATAGAGAAGAAGAAAAGAACAGACATGTAGAGAGCAAACAGCACGATGGGGACTCAATCTATGGGAGAGAACAAACAAATGTTAATGACCAGCAAAAAAAAAAAATATTTCATAGAGAGTGAGGAAAGGAGTGAGGCCCAGTGCATTACTGGAGGTCCCCCGGCTGACTAAACCTATTAGCAGCATAACTAAGGGAGGGTTCAGAAACACATGATCCCTCCCTAATTGTAGGCTATATCAAAAAGGTAGGTTTTAGCCCTATTCTTAAAAACAGAGATCGAGTCTGACTCCCGAATCCAGATTGGCAGCTGATTCCACAGGAGAGGAGCTTGATAACTGAAGGCTCTGCTTCCCATTGTACTTTTGGAGATTCTAGGTATTACAAGTAATCCTGCATTTTGGGAGCGTAGTGCTCTGTTAGGATGATACGGTAGTATCAGATCTTTTAAATAAAAAGGAGCCTGATTGTTTAAAGCTTTGTAAGTAAGAAGAAGGATTTTAAACTTAATTCTAAACTCTATGGGAAGCCAATGAAGGGAGGCCAGAACCGGAGAGATATGATCTCTCTTTCTAATACCTGTTAAAACTCTTGCTGCAGCATTTTGGATCAGCTGAAGACTTTTTAAAGATGTTTTAGGACAGCCTGATAATAAAGAATTACAATAATCTAATCTCGAGCTAACAAAAGCGTGGATCAGCTTCTCAGCATCACTCTGAGACAAGATGCTCCTAATCTTGGCAATATTACGCAAATGATAGAAGGCAGTCTTAGAAACAAATTTAATATGTGAATTGAAGGACAAATCCTGATCAAAAATAACTCCAAGGTTCCTCACAGAGCTATTAAGAGAAAGAGTAACTGCATCCAAACTGAAAGTTTGATTTGGAAAGGAATTTCTAAGGTTTTTTTGGACCAACAAGAATGACTTCAGTCTTATCTGAATTTAATAGCAGGAAATTACAAGTCATCCAAGCTTTAATTTCCTTAAGACAGGCTTCTAACTTGGCTAATTGATTAGTATCATCTGGCTTCATTGACAGGTATAATTGTGTGTCATCTGCATAACAATGAAAATGTATACAGTGCTTTCTAATAATGTTGCCTAACGGAAGCATATATAAACTAAAAAGAGTAGGGCCTAGCACAGATCCCTGTGGAACTCCATGACTAAGCTTTGAGCTAAAAGAAAACTCATCATTTACATGAACAAACTGGAACCTATCAGATAAATAAGATCTAAACCACTGCAACGAAGTTCCATTAAGTCCAACATAGTGTTCTAATCTATCAAGTAGAATATTATGATCAATAGTATCAAAAGCTGCACTAAGATCTAAAAGGACAAGTACAGAAACTAGTCCATTATCAGATACAATGAGGAGGTCGTTAGTGACCTTCGCTAAGGCTGTTTCAGTACTATGATGGATTCTAAACCCAGATTGAAACTCTTCAAGTAAACCATTTCCCTGCAGGTGGTCAAATAATTGCGTAGCAACAACTCTTTCTAAGATTTTTGAAATGAAAGGGAGATTAGAGATTGGTCTATAGTTAGCTAAAGCTCCTGGATCTAGCGTTGGCTTTTTGAGTAAGGGTTTAATTACAGCCGTTTTAAAAGCCTGCGGTACATGGCCTAAAGTTAATGAAGAATTGATTATATGAAGAATAAAGCTACCAATAAGTGGGAAGACTTCTTTAAATAACCTGGTAGGAATAGGGTCTAAAAGACAAGTTGAAGGTTTGGATGAGGAAACTATTTTGTCTAACTCACAAAGGTCGATTGGAGTAAACTCATCAAGACAGACATCAATAGAAGGAGTTGTAATAGTTACAGTATTTAAGTTAACTGTGGGAAGAATCTGATTGATTTTATCTCTGATGGATGAAATTTTATTATTGAAAAAGTTCATAAAGTCCTGACTAGTAAGCTCTAAGGGGATGCTAGGATTGACAGAGTCCTGACTCTTTGTCAACCTGGCTACAGTACTGAAAAGAAACCTGGGATTATTCTTGTTCTCTTCTATTAATGCAGAGTAATAACTCGTTCTAGCTTTTCTAAGAGATTTTTTATAAATTAAAAGATGATTTCTCCAAGCTAAATAGATTTCATCTAAATTAGTAGAGCGCCATTTTCTTTCTAATTGACGAGTCTTCTGTTTTAAGCTACGAGTTTCTGTGTTGAACCAAGGAGTTAAAAATCTCTGATTAGACTTTTTCTTTTTTAAGGGGGCCACCAAGTCTAGAGCCTGATGCAGAGAAGCTGAAACACTATCCACCATGTTATCAATTACAGAAGGAGCAAGCTGTCTATAGCTTATTTCCGTTGTGTTGACACATGGCATAGAGGAAACGATCTGCATAAATTTGGAAACAGCATCATCTGAGAGGCATCTACTGTGATAATATTTTTCTTTAGGAGCCAAATAGTCAGAAATAGTAAAATCAAAGGTTAACAAACAATGGTCTGACAGTACAGGGTTATGAGGAGACACTACAAGATTTTCTATTTCTAATGCCATATGTCAGAACAAGGTCCAATGTATGGTGGAGGTAATGAGTAGAATTTCCTACTTTCTGAGAAAACCCAATCGAGTCTAATATTGAATTAAAAGCCACATTAAGGCAGTCACTATCTACATCCACATGTATATTAAAGTCCCCTACTATAATTATTCTATCAGATTTCAGCACTAAATCAGCTAAGAAATCAGCAAATTTGGATAAAAATTCTGAATAGGTTGATGGGGGACGATAAACTATGGCAAATAAAATTGGGTTTAACCTGAAATTGCTAAAGTGCCCAACACTGAGGACCAGGCCGTCAAAGGAATTATAACATGTTTTTTGCTTTACATTAACTAGTAATTTGGAATGGTAAATTGTTGCTACTCCTCCTCCACGACCAGAACTTCTGGGATTTTGACAGTTTAAATAACCAGAGGGAGTTGATTCATTTAAACCAACATAATCCTCTTGCCCTAACCAAGTCTCTGTAAGGGAAATTAAATCAATCTGATGATCAATTAACAGATCATGGACTAACAGAGACTTGGGAGTTAGAGACCTAATATTTAATAAACCACATTTAATTTTTAAATTATGAGGAGGAACAGAGGCCAAATCATTCAATTTAGAGGCTTTATGTTTAATTTGAGTTTTACCAATATTTTGCTTTATCACTTTGGGATGCTTATACATTATATTTTTATTTACTTTGGAGGGAGCAGACAACGATTCTCTGATGGGGAAGACAGGGGCTAAGCTGAGGGGTGGTGGATGAAGAGGAGCTGCAGAGAGGCGTGTAAGACTGCGACTCTGCTTCCTGGTCCCAACTCTGAGTAGTCATGGTTTTGGAAATTTGGATAAAAAAGATGCCAGATTGTTAGATAAATGAGAAGCACCATCCAAAGTGGGATGAATGCTGTCTCGTCTCATAAGACCAGGTTTTCCCCAAAAAGAGCTCCAATTGTCAATGTAGCCCACGTCATTTTTAGGACACCACACAGACAGCCAGCGGTTCAAGGATGACAAGCGGCTAAACATGTCATCACTGGTCAGATTGGGGAGGGGTCCAGAGAATACTACAGTGGCACACATCGTTTTTGCAAACTCACACACCGATTCTATATTAAGTTTCGTGACTTCCGACTGCCGGAGACGGATGTCATTAATGCCGGCGTGAATAACAATTGTGGAGTATTTACAGTTACTTTTAGCCAGCATTTTCAAATTTGACTCAATGTCGCCTGCTCTGGCCCCAGGAATACATTGGACTATGGCCGCTGGAGTCTCTAGGTTCACGTTTCTGACTACAGAGTCACCAATGATCAGAGTTTTTTCCTCAGCGGGTGTGTCGCTGAGCGGGGAAAAACGATTAGAAACGTGAACAGGTTGGTGGTGAACCGGGGCTTTGCGACTAGGCTTCCTTCTCACCGTCACCCACCCAGTCTCCTCGCTGCTGAGGAGAGCCGGGGAACCGCTGACAGTGGGACCTAAGCTAGCTAGCTCCGCTGCAGCTAATGGGCGTCCGTCGAGATTAACTGGCGCAGACAGTGTTTCAATGCAGCGGAGCCGGGATTCCAAATCAGACAACCTCACCTCGAGCGCCTCAAAAAGACAACATTTATTACATTTACCGTTATCACTAAAAGAGGCAGAGGTGTAGCTAAACATCTGACAGAGAGAGCACACCAGAGGAGGAGAGGAAAGAGAGGTAGTAGCCATAGCTAGTGGCTAGCTAGTGGCTGGAGAGCTGGAGAGCAAACCACACAGGCAGACAGCAAAACAGGAAGTGACGATACGTTACCACAAGGAAGTGACGATCCATTTTATTTCATTGCATTCTAGACTTCAGAAAACATAAAGCAAACATATTTAGGGAAAGCATGGACTGGGAGGCATGTAGATTTTGTTCAGACAAAGTTATTTACATAATAAACCCCAAACTATCAGTCAGACTGTCTAGTGATTCATGTTCACTACTTCGTGAACAAAAAAGAACTGTAGTGACATATGTTACAACCATTTGCAAATGTGTTACAACCATTTGCAAATGCTTACAACTATTTTTGCAAACATTTGCAACTGTTTGTGGAAAAATATATTTGCCAAAAAAATTCAAACATGTTGAAGTTTTTCTGGCGACAAGAAAACCTGTTTGGGACCTTAAAAACTGTGAACTGTTTGACAACCTTTTACAAACCCTGATGAAACCCAAAATTCTCTACATTCACCAGCATTTGTGGCTCTGTGAGATGGGGGGGGGGGGGATTTCCTCATTATACTCAGAAATGTGAAAGTCCAACATTGCCCTCTGATGGATGAACATTGAAGTATTTTCCGTGAGGACTGAATATTCTTTCTTTTGTCGCCTTAGAACTGGTAACTATGAACAAATTTCTTATTCTCCACAGACAACATCAGCTATTGAAGAATATGGATGGGCATTAATGGACACTAAATGGTTTGGAATGCTTCATTATTAGTCTTTGATTCAAATGTTTTCTCTTTGAAAAGTAGATTCACAACAAGAAAGGTATATTCCCTGAAAGCTGCACTGTGAGATTTCATTTACATTATAAATGTGCACCTTTTATTTTAGTGATAAGTAGGGGTGTAACGGTACATGTATCTGTATTTGGATTTTCCGGTGTAGGCATACCAAGGTTCCACATGGACCAAGTTGAGTAACGGACAGGAAGTGAAATGCCTCTCGCCGTACATGTAAACAAACAATGCAGCCAAGCTTCTGACTAGCGAACGTCATGACTGGTTGTACGGAGAAGACAGAGCTTGAAGACCATGCTTCACAAGTTTCCTGTCTGGGAACACTTCAGCTTTCTGGTGAAATATGTGAACAGACAAAGGCAAGTGAATAAGACAAAAACAGCATCAGATATGCTTTTGGCAATATGTTGAACTTGTTAACTCATTTGAAACGGCACCACGTGAACATACAGCATGAAAAAAAAAAAACTAACGCAGACAAGCTTGGCCCACCTAGTAGGACCAGTCCAGGACACAGTCCAAGGCCGGATAATTTTTTCACACATAAGGAGTTGTTCAGAACTCCTTATACAAAGATATAGAGTGATGATTGTCATGTCATATAAATTGGCAGCGAGCCCAAAATGCAGTAAAGTAACGAGTTTATTTACAACAGAAAAAAATGCAAAAAATCCAAATAACAGTCTGAGCAGAAGTGAGATAAGACAACCCGCTACAAGCTGCGTTGGATTAGATGAGTTGCCAACGCGCTCCAAGCAGAAAGGAGCAGGAAAAAAAAAGGCAAAACTGAAGAGAGACTTACAAACATGTTGGAGTGGAAAGGATCCGAAGAACAACATAGTGCAGTCCAGAGAAACCAACAGGTAGCGAGACAGGTTATCCATTGCTGACTTAAGCTGCCGCACTGACTGATCCCACTGCCTCCCATAAGTATGCAAACCACTAATGAAGGCAAGTGGTCACAGCCGTGCGGCAAGCAGGTGAATGACTATTAAGCAAAAGTATGTAAGCATGTGTGAGTGTGAGTGCATGTGTGAGTGTGTGTGTGTATGTGGTGAAACAACACAGCAGGTGAATGTCTGGAGAGAGGAGGAGACGTGGCCGTGGGACTGGCAGAAAGCAAGGCTCAACCTGCCAGCTGGAATTAATAAACAAAGATCAAACCCACAGCCACGGGTCAAGGACGGGGTTGAACAACACCAAACATGACAGAGCCCCCCCCCCCTCCCAAGGGGTGGAGGACAGACAACCACCGTACCAACAAAATGAAAAACAAGACCTGTCCCCCCTTCCTCACCCGGGAGGCCAACATACTAAACCAGGGCGGGAGGTGGGGGAAAGCAGATTAGGAGGGAAAACCCCGACAAGAAAACACCACAAAACAACACAATAACACTTACTCCCCAACCCCCAAATTACAATCATCCCTCCCCAACCCCAGAGTCCCAAGGATCAGGGGGCCAACCAAAGTCCCGCGCCCATGACCGTCCGTGAACCAGGCCAGGTGGCCTGCCAAAGTCCAACGCCACCCAGACCGCCGGGCAAGGAGAGTCGGGTGGCCTACCTGGGAAGCCTGGCCACTGACCCCAATGGTACAGTTCTTTGGGCTTCCGACTGGGGTTCCTCACCCTCCGGACATGGTGAAATGGGCCGGAAATCGGCTCCGTATCCGGGAGACGCAGACCCTCAGGTGGCTGACCCACACCGTTGGGCCACCAGGACCAAAGAGAAAAGCCAGGGGGCAGTCTTCCCACCAGGAGAATGGGAGGTGGGTGACCGGACCAGGGAAAGGAGACCCCTGCCACCACTGGTGGCAGGACCCGGCAGATCACGACAGTGTCCAGCAGGGAGAGAAGAATCCCCCACCAGACCTCTGGATGGGGTAAGAAAACCCTGGTGTCCTTGCACGGGCTGGTGACACCCTCGATGGTCCAGATGTGACGCAGAACCCCTGTTGCACCCGCGGTGGACCCCGACCGAGCCATGGTTGCACCCATGCTGGAGCCCGGGAGGGCCCTTGCTGCATCCGCAATGGACCCTGAATGGGCCTTGACTGCACTCACGGTGGTGAGTGCAGTCAAGGTGCCCGGTATTTACATTCCTCCTGCAAGATAAGTGATAGGAGCGGCTCTTAACCCAAGCAATCGACAGACAGCTGCTGTTTTCAGCGGATGAACTTCTCAGGGACAGTCCATGTGCCTTTATTTGCAAGCGAAGAGACAGACTCCGGACTTGTTTATAAGTCACATGACTTTAACATCTATCTACTGCCTGGAGGCGCCCTCTGCTGTTCACTAGCAACTGTCACACCTACACTACACAAATGCACACAACATTACACGAACTGACACACATATACTGACTCATATATACACTGCCTCTCTCAACTCTTGTTTGTGTGATCTATTGTCTGCCTGTTAATTGTGCATGAGGGTTTTTTTCTGTGTAGTCAAAATTTGGCTCATATACGAGCACTATTCTGATTACTATGTTTTTTCTCTCTCCTATTGTGTTTTCCTCCCCCTCCCTTCCCCTCTTTACCCCCACTGTTGACAGGCGCCTTGTATGGCGACGCGTCATTGGATGCGCCTAACGTGCGCGTCCAATGTCAAGTCAAATTCCTCGTGTGTTTACTTGTAAATATACTTGGCAATAAAGCTGATTCTGATTCTGATTCTGATTCTGAACCCAAATGGGTCTTGGCTGCACCCGTGGTGGACCCCGGGGTGACCCCTGCTGCACCCGTGAGGACGATAACTTCCAGTGGCTAGCCCAGAACCTCTGCCTTGTCTGGCAACGTGGACCTCTCTCCGGCGACCCTAGAAAAGGACTCAGATACAGAGGAGGAGGTGTCAGGGTTGCCGGCAGCGGCAGGGCCCGGCAAGGCGAGCTCAGGTGCAGCGTGTGGCTGCAGCTGGCTTTCCTTACCTGGAGCTAGGCAAAAATGCTCTAAAAGGGACAGGAAAAAGACAAAAGAGAGCACTTGCCTTAGCTCGAACTCCACTATCGTCCAGGACTTTGATGATCCGGGTGACGTCTCCACGGGCTCGGCCTCCTGGAGGTTCAGCTCAGGTGCCGACTCTGCTGCGGCAGCCTCCACAGCAGGCATGGTGGTGGTCACAGTCTTTGCCTTCTCCAGTGAAGATTCCAACGTGATTGACTCTCCCAGCATGGATTCTGGAGGTGGAGTCTCACCTTGCGCTGGACCCCAGGTTACTGAAGCCAGGGGACGCTCCTTTGTTGGCTCAGGCCGGTTGCAACACCCTCTCTCAGTCCATAGAAGCTCCGCGGGGCTGAGGTAGAGTCATTCGATGCCATGGGCTCCTCCTTCGTCCAATGACTGAGCTTCAGGGCCAAAGGATGCTCAGAGGCGACAGGAAGAAATATGGAGGGGGTAGGTGAGACAGTTTCTGCTGCAATGGGTTGTGAGGACTCAGTGGACTGCATGCACTGGGCCTCACACCCGGGGACTGGCAAGAAAATTTATCAAATTGATGAATGGAATGAAAAATCACTTGCTTGTTCCTCCCAGGTGTAATGTCTCCACTGCAGCTAGCCTGGTCTCCTCCGTCCATGTGTCCGTGAGGAACTTGGGCCCCTCAGGCAGAGACAGGGGAGACACAGAGGGAATAGAGGTCTTAATTCCCGCAGCTCGGGGAGAAAACGCAGGCAACAGCACAGCCTGCATCTCAATCCCGGGTGACAGACAAGTTTTATCATTTTCAGAAGAAAAAAGATGAAAAAAACCATTGCCTGGTGACCCAGGTGTGGGAGTCAGCCGCAGATTGGTGTAGAGGAGGAGTGGCCCCATGGTCGAGATGAGGGTGACGAGCCTCCAGCTTCCAGGAATGCTTCTTTTCCCCACAGGGCGGTTTCCGCGTTGGAGCGGCTTCTTCCTGTCCCTCGCTCTCCCATGAATGGGGAAAAATGGAGGCCAAGATGGAGGTGGCCTCCATGCAGCTCCACAGATATGGACGCTTTGCCATTAATCGAGCTGCGCTGTCCCGGCTTACATGGACTGACTCGGGAGTGCTGGTGGTCTCAATCTGAGACAGGAGACCCTCCAGGACACACACACCCTGCAGCTCCACTTCATCCAGCCAGGACATGATTTCTTCATTTCAGGTAGGTGAAAAATACACAGAAAATGAAAGGGGAAAAACAACTCGCTACTCACTGCATGGGCTTTTGTGGCAGCAACTTACTGTCATGTCCACTACGTAACCTTGCAGCGGACATATAAATTGGCAGTGAGCCCAAAATGCAGTAAAGTAACGAGTTTATTTACAACAGAAAAAAATGCAAAAAATCCAACTAACAGTCTGAGCAGAAGTCAGATAGGACAACCCGCTACAAGCTCTGTCGGATTAGATGAGTTGCCAACGCGATCCAAGCAGAAAGCAGCGGGGAAAAAAGGCAAAACTGAAGAGAGATTTACAAACATGTTGGAGCGGAAAGGCTCGGAAGAACAACGTAGTGCAGTCCAGGGAAACCAACAGGTAGTGAGACAGGTTGTCCATTGCTGACTTAAGCTGCCGCACTGACTGATCCCACTGCCTCCCATAAGTATGCAAACCACTAATGAAGGCAAGTGGTCACAGCCGTGCGGCAAGCAGGTGAATGACAATTAAGCAAAAGTGTGTAAGCATGTGTGAGTGCGTGCGTGAGTGTGTGTGTGTGTGTATGTGGTGAAACAACACAGCAGGTGAGTGTTTGGTGAGAGGAGGAGACGTGGCCGCGGGACTGGCAGAAAGCAAGGCTCAAGCTGCCAGCTGGAATTAATAAATAAAGATCAAACCCACAGCCACGGGTCATGGACAGGGTTGAAAAACCCCAAACATGACAGATGATGATCAAGTCAGTGGCAGTAATGCACCTGTAAGCTGGTTGCCAATCAAATCTAAAAGAAAAAAAAAGAAAAAAAGAAAGAAAACTAACACAGTACAGGCACATCTTCCAGCAGGAATTAGACAGTGTCATGAATTGCCCCTCGGGTCAGAGAGGAGAGACCCACGCGCTGGACTGCTAGTTTGTGAAATTTATTGAGAAAACAAAACAAAGTCCAAACCGTGCTCCAACAGAAAAAACAAACAAACTGACATACAAAGTTAACTTATGGCTACAACACACCAGAACAAGGGCAGGGTTCCGGTGGAGATGAGGAAACATAGAGAAAAGACAAAGAGAAAGCATGGCGGAATCCCCCTGTGCTAGATCGTCACAGAGACCCCCCCTCAAGGGGTGGACACCTGACACCCTGGGCAACATCGAAAGAAAAAAGATCCTTCCAAACAAAAAACCCACCCCAACAAGAAAACGGCCCAACCCCGGGGAGGAGGAGGGGGAACTCAGGCACGGAGGGACCGAAACAAACCAGAGAAAATAAGAAAAACTCTCAGAAATCACACCCCAGCAAAAACCCAGACTAAGAGGAAACAAAAAAAAAAACAAAAAAACAACGACCCCGCTCAGGATCCACACCCATGCAAAACCAGGCACCTCGGCCCCCTAGGCCAAAGAACTAGACAGTTTAGATGGCCGGCCACAGTCCCAGGCCTGCAGATAGAGAGATGGTAAGAGTTGGGTGGCCTGCCGGAGAATATGAGCCACTCAACCCAATGGCGCAGTCTGTCAGGGGGTCGGCTTGGGTTCTTCAGCCACCTAAACAGAAGGGGCGGCCCATGAGGTGGTTGCTCCACGGGGAAGCCCAATGAAGGAGGGGACAGCGGAGCTGGGAGAACCACAACAATGTGGGGCAGAGGAGCGGGAACCACGACAGCATCAGGCAGAGAAGAGGGAACCACGACGGTGTCGGGCAGAGGAGAGGGAACCACAATGGTGTTGGGCACAGGAGAGGGAACAACGATGGCATTGAGCAGAGGAGCAGGAACCATGCCGTCATGCCGGGACCACCGGACAGGGACAGCGCAGCACCTGTGGTGGCTCTGGCCTGGAGCAAAGCTGCACCCACAGTGGCTCTGGGCTGGGCCAGAGTTGAACCTGCAGTGGCTCCGGACTGGGCCAGAGCTGTACCCTCGGTGGGTCCAGACTAGGCCAGAGCTGCACCCTCGGTGGGCCAAGACTGGGCCAAAGCTGCACCCATGGTGGTCCCTGGCATGGAGCATAATGCTCACGGTGGACCCACACTGGGTCGCAGCACCCACGACGGTCCCCGACTAGGACACAGCACCCACGGAGACCCAGACTGAGGAGGAGCTGCATCCACAGAGCTCCCAGGCTGGGATATAGCACCCGCAATGACCTCAGCAGCAGAAGTTGGACCCATGGTGATCTGGGGTGGTGAGGCTGGACCCACGGAGACCTCTGGCAAAGCTGGATGATCCTCTGTGACCCTGGTGGGAAAGCTCAGACAGGAGAGGCAGAGAAGCAAGGTCAGGGTCACCGGCGGCAGTGGAGCCCAGCAAGGTGAGCGCAGGTGCAGCTGATGGTTGCACTTGGCTCTCCCCACCAAGAGCCAGACAAGACCTCTCCAACACAGAAACAATGAAAACAAAGGAGAGCACTTGCTTGAGCTCAAGCTTCACTGCCGTCCAGGACTCCATCGATCCAGACGTCGGGCCCGGCCCTTTGGAGGTCCAGCTCAGACTCTGCTGTGGCAGCCCCAGCAGCAGGCATGGTGGTCAATGCAGTCCCGGGACCCCCCAGCCAGCAATGTGACCCACACAGGTGGCTCGCCCAGTGTGACAACAAGAGGTCAATTCCCTGCTGGCACTGGATCCAGCACAGCTGAAGCCCAGGGACGCTCAATCGTCAGTGCAGGCGTCAGCTCAGTCTCAGTGTTATCCCTCTTTCTAGGCCATGGCTGCAGGGCTGGAACCAGGTCCTCCATGGTCGCAGGCTCCTCCAACACCCGGCAGCTTAATCCTGGGGCTGGCAGACACTAAGGGAGCAAAGGAGGAGACACGGAGAGAGCAGGTAAAGAATTAATTTGTGCAGCAGATGATGAGGTGTGGCTGAGCCTCATCACCGGGAATCAGACAAGGTAATTCATTTTTAGGGAAAAGAGACTGAAAAAAACACTTGTCTGTATTCCCGGGGCATAATGGTTTCTACTGCAACTGGCTGGGAATCAGCCCCCTCCGTGACTTTAGTTGTTGTAGGCCCCTCAGAGGAACGTGGAGGAGCCGCCCCTGCAGACACAGTGATGGGCGGAGCTGGGGAGGAAACAACTGGACTCTCAGCAGCAGGAGGATACGTTGAGGAGACGGGAGTTGCAGCAGCAAAGGAGGATTAGTAATCTGACGGAACAGCCGGCAAAGACAAACGTGAGGAAGAAACTGCTGCAGGAGTTGTCTGGCTTAACGTGGGAGAAGCTGCTGACTGAGAGGTGGAGGCGCTCTTCTGGCGGGATTTCCCTGGACAGCAGTGTCCTGGAGTAGGTGGAGCGGGAGCAGGGACGGGTGCCAGAGACTGATGAGGAACTGATACCACATAGGCCCAGGAACGCCTCCCCTTCGGCGTGGGCCCAGATTTCCTCAAGGAATTCCTCACCATCTCACTGTTCTCATGTTGCAGAGCCGCCACCAGAGAACTCCTCTCCACCCCCTCAGCATGCTGCTTGAGCTGAGGGCACCAGCAAGCAGCTGCCTCTGCGAGACCCAGGTACCACAATGCATCTTCCGGGGTAGGACCAATGTGAGCAGCAGAGATTAATCCATCCATCTCCATCAGAGTTTTGCAGCACTCCCACCCTAGGCTCATCGGGCAGCTGCGCCCACCTGCAGAGTCCAGATGGGCTGGGGACATGATACGCTCCAGAGAAACAGGTTAGTGCAAACAACAAAACCACAAACTAGCAGCAGCTGGGTCTCAAACTGGTTGGAGTCTTCTGTCATGAATTGCCCCTTGGGGCAGAGAGGAGAGACCCACACACTGACTGCGAGTTTGTGAAATTTATTGAGAAAACAAAACAAAGTCCAAACCGTGCTCCAACACAAAAAAACAAACAAACAAACAAACAAAAAAAAAACCAACTGACATACAAAGTTAACTTATGGATACAACACACCAGAACAAGGGCAGGGTTCCGGTAGAGATGAGGGAAGAGTAAGACTCCGGCATTCAATGAAGAAAATAACAACTCTTAAATAGAACAAGAAACAAATGAAACAAATGATGGCAGGTGTGGAGGCCATGAGCGGGCAGGAGGTGACAATGATTATAACTCAGATCAGCTGGGATCAATGAGAGGGAGAGACGGGACTGACAGCCGACAGGAGCACGGCCCACAACAGAGCAAAAAACCCCAAAGTGGCACTGACAGCTGCAGCCCCGAGAAGAGAGGAAACACAACAAAAATATAATGATAAAAATAAAGACAAGAAAACCCAAACATATACAGTAATAACACTACAATGAGCGCAACCAGGAAAATAAATCATACTAAGAAACTATACAGAATATGTGAAAATAACCCAAAGATAAAATAACAGGAAAAGAACTCAAAAATACAATCCAATATAAATATAAGGAAAAGACAAAGAGCACGGCAGAATCTCCCTGTGCTAGATCTTGACAGACAGCCTCTCCAGGGCTTTTCAGATCGAGCCAAAGCAATAACAAATGCCTTTGGTGGTTTTGTAGCAGCAGATCTAAGGCCATATTCAGTTGTTAAAAAGACCGGGTTTAAACACATGCTTAAGGTGACTGAGCCCCGGTATGAAATTCCTTGTTGTGGCCACTTCAGCCAGAAAATAATACCATGCTTTTAAGAAAAGCTAAATCTGTTAATGCTGCCCTGGAGTCCACTGCTTTTCTAGGGTGCCCTGATATGTTCAGATTGTTGTGGGACATTATTTAATTTAACTTCTTAATTGTCCAAAATATTGCAAATAGTTTGCTCTCACTTTGCATGAGTGCCTTCAGAACCTATACACAACAATGACAAATTATTTGCAATTTTTTTGACAAACTAACAAGTGAAATTAGATAATTAATTTCCCACAGAAACCTGAACATATCACAACACCCTGGTTAAAAACATTGCTTCAGGCAATAACAAACTTTAATTTCCTAAAAATAAAAGAGTAATTCAGACTGTTCAGCCGTCTATTGTTGCACTTGTCTGCATCGTACATTTGCTAAAAAGAGAATTTGTTTGTTTTATTGTATGCATTTTATTTATTGGAGAATTTACTGCTGGCAGTTTGCATTTTTTTTTTTGTAAAAGCTGTTCCCGCTTATACAAAAGATAAGCAGTTTTATATTTTGCATTTTGTTTCCTTATTCCACCAAAAATGAATTGAACCGTGACCTTAAAACCAAGGTATGTACTGAACTGTGATTTTAGGTGTACCGTTACACCCCTAGTGATAAGTAATTGTCAAAAATCATTAAAGTTTTAATTTTAAGATGTGTAATGTGGAATGTTCTGTAGTTTTAGTCAGTTTATTGGCTTGAATCTTAGGTAATCTGAAATGAGTAACCAATCACCAACCAGCCTTGTCCTTTGACACTCCCTGATCACCTACTGGTCAGTAGCAGAGCCTTATAATGAGAGTTGTGACACCCTTTGATCTCGCAGCTGCACAGTCACGTGGTTCATGGGCGAAATAGTTCCAAACAATGGCCTTCCTATAATGGTGTGTGAATGACATCCGTGACAATCTGCAATATTAACAGCATTTTTTAGCCATATTTGGAAAATATTCAGAATACCTAGCTCAAGTAGGTTAATGTTGTCTTCTTTTAATTATTTACCTTTTGTTCTTATTAAAGACAAAAATAGACAGATGTTTTTACCTTCTCTACATGTTTCGACTGTCACTGCAGTCTTCATCAGAAGTGTCAGCTGATTGCTGTGAGGTGTCATTTTATCAGCTGACTTCCGTAGGCGGGGCCAGCCCAGCAAACTTGTCAGATTCACCGAGCCGGCCCCGCTTTCCGCCATCCAAAGGTCTCTGGAGAATGTAGTCCCAGGTGTGAGAAAGCATAAACGCCCCCTCATCCCGATTCATGCTGTCTTTTCCCCACGTCCCGATTTCTATGGCCTCCTTGATCCAGCGTTTGTGTTTGTTGCTCTACAATCCAATAATACATAATATTACATAAAACATTCTCCAAGTAAACAAGTAAACACAAAATGCAGTTTTTAAATGGTGTTTATTATTAAGGGAAAAAAAAAACAGGCATACATGGCCCTGTGTGAAAAAGTGATTGTCCCCTAAACCTAATAAGTGCCCCCCCACACCGTTAAACTGATAATTGTGGTTTATCACGTCTTTGAAAAGTTGAGTTCAATTTCTCTAGCCACATCCAGGCCTGATTACTGCCACACCTGTTCTTAATCAAGAACTCACTTAAATAGAACCTGCTTTACAAAGTGAAGTAGGCCAAAAGATCCTCAAAAAATAGACATCATGCTGCGATCCAGATAAATTCAGGAACAAATGAGAACCAAAGTAATTGAGCTCTATCAGTCTGGAAAACATTATAAAGCCTTTTCTAAAGCTTTAGGACTCCAGCAAACCACAGTGAGAGCCAATATCCACAAATAGTGAAAACATGGAACAGTAGTGAACCTTCAGATGAGTGGCCGGACTACCAAAATTACCCCAAGAGTGCAGCAATCACTCATCCAGGAGGTCACAAAAGACCCCACAACAACGTCAATAGAACTGCAGGCCTCACCTGCCTCATTTAAAGTTGGTGTTTATGACTCCACCATAAGAAAAAATGGCCTGCATGGTGGAATTCCAAGAAGAAAACCACTGCTGAGCAAATAGAACATAAAGGCTCATCTCAGTTTTGTCAGAAAACATCTTGATGATCCCCAAGACTTTTGGGAAAATACTCTGTGGACTGATAAGACAAAAGTTGAATTTTTTGGAAGGTGTGTGTCTCATTACATCTGGCATAAAAGTAACACAGCATTTCAGAAAAGGAACATCACACCAACAGTAAAATATGGTGGTGGTAGTATGATGGTCTGAGGCTATTTTGCTGTTTCAGGACCTGGAAGACTTGCTGTGGTAAAGGAACCATGAATTCTGCTGTCTACCAAAAAATCCTGAAGGAGAATGTCCGGCCATCTGTTCGTGAAGCGCATTTGGGTTCTGCAGCAGGACAATGATCCAAAACACACCAGCAAGTCCACCTCTGAATGGCTTAAGAAAAACAAAATGAAGACCTTGGAGTGGCCTAGTCAAAGTCCTGACCTGAATCCGATTGAGATGATGTGGCATGACCTTAAATAGGCAGTTCATCAGAATCAGAATCAGAATCAGATTTATTGCCATTGTTCATGTAGTACACAAACTAGGAATTTGTCTAGGTGCCATGCTGCAACATTAAAAACATGATGAGATAAAGAGATAAACTAAAAAACTAAAGGACTAAAAACGTGCAATAAGTGTAGAAAAATAAGTAATAATAATAATAATAATAATAATAATAATAATAATAATAATAGTAATAATGTGTAATACTACTCAAGGCAGTTTTAAATAAATTAGCAAGTAGCAGATAATATGGGGTACCACAGTGCAGTTGATAATGCAACAGAAAAACAGTGATGAATGTCATGAGTCTGGTTGAGCTGCTGTACATAGTGCACGAGAGTCAATAAGTCACTTAATGTTCAGCAGTCTGATGGCAGAGGGGAAAAAGCTATTCATGTGCCGGGAGGTTTTAGTCCGAATGGACCGAAGTCTTCTACCTGAGGGGAGGGGGGCAAACAGTACGTGACCAGGGTGTGAAGGATCGGCTATGATCCGGCCAGCATGCCTCCGGGTCCTGGAGATGTACAGGTCCTGGAGAGATGGGAGCTTGCAGCCGATCACCTTCTCAGCAGTGCGCACGACGCGCTGCAGCCTTAGTCTGTCCCTGGCAGTGGCTCCTGCATACCACACAGTTATGGAGGAGGTGAGGATGGACTTGATGATGGCTGTGTAGAACTGCACTAACATCTTGGTGGGTAGCTTGAGCTTCCTCAGCTGCCACAGAAAGAACATCCTCTGCTGGGCCTTTTTGATGAGGGAGCTGATGGTTGGCTCCCATTTGAGGTCCCGGGTGATGGTGGTGCCCAAGAAGCGGAAGAAATCTGCAATGGTGATGGAAGAGCCTGTGATGGTGAGGGGGGGCAGGGGGGTTGTGACTTTCCTGAAGTCCACAATCATCTCCGCTGTCTTCAGAGCGTTCAGCTGCAGGTTGTTGTGGCTGCACCAGGACACCAGCTGGGCCACCTCTTTCCTGTAGACGGACTCGTCGCCATTGGAGATGAGCCCGATGAGGGTGGTGTCATCCGCAGACTTAATCAGCTTAACAGACTGGTGGGAGGAGGTGCAGGAGTTGGTATAAAGGGAGAAGAGTAGGGGGGAAAGTACACAGCCCTGGGGTGATCCGATGCTGATGCTAACAGAGTCCGAGACAGACTTCCCCAGCCGCACATGCTGCCTCCGGTCCGTCAGGAAGTCGGTGATCCACCTGCAGAGGGAGTCAGGCACATCGAGCAGGGACAGCTTGTCCTGGAGCAGAGCGGGGCGGATGGTGTTGAATGCAGAGCTGAAGTCCGCAAACAGAATCCTGGCGTAGGTTCCCGGGGAGTCCAGGTGCTGCAGGATGGAGTGGAGGGCCAGGTTGACTGTGTCGTCCACAGACCTGTTGGCACGGTAGGCAAACTGCAGCGGGTCCAGGAGGGGAGTGGTGATGGACTTGAGGTGAGACAGGACCAGGTGCTCAAAGGACTTCATGACTACAGAGGTGAGCGCTACAGGTCTGTAGTCATTAAGTCCAGTAATCTGTGGCTTCTTGGGGACAGGGATGATGGTGGAGGATTTGAGGCAGGTCGGCACGTGACATTGCTTAAGGGAGGTGTTAAAAATGTCTGTGAAGACAGGAGCCAGCTCTTTCGCACAGTGTCTCAGGGTGGAGGGAGACACACCGTCCGGCCCGGGGGCCTTGCGCGGGTTCAGTCTGGAGAACTGTCTGTGCACGTCCTGCTCACTGATGACAAGGGCAGGGGGGGAGGAGGAGGAGGAGGAGGGGGAGACCGCTTTTGATGAATTAGGGGCCGAGGAGGCAGCGGAGCTGGGTGGAGTGGGGGAGTTGGACACAGCTGACGAGGTGTCAAAACGGGCGTAATGTTGGGACAGTTTTTGACAAAGGGCTTTGTCATCCTGACCTTTAGAAGCCTGAGGCCGATAGTTGGTGATTTGCCTCAGTCCTCTCCACACAGAAGCCGAGTCATTAGCAGTGAACTGCTGCTGGAGTCTCTCAGAATACACAGATTTAGCTCTCCTCAGCTCTCTGTTAAACCGATATTTGACCTCTCTGTAGCGGTCCCTGTCTGCACTTTTCAACGCTGCTTCCTTCTCCTTCCTGATCTGTCTGAGTTTGGCAGTGAACCAGGGCTTATCATTAGAGTACCTCACCCTGGTGCGCGATGGGAGAATGCTCTCCTCACAGAAGTTGATATATGAGTTCACAGTGTCCGTGTACTCATTAAGATCATGTGTGGCTCCTTTAAACATGTCCCAGTCAGTTATTTCCATGCATGTGTTCAGATTCTCTCCAGCTTCACTGGTCAATTTCTTCGTGGTGGTCACAACAGGTTTAGTGAGTTTCAGTCTCTGTCTGTATGTGGGGATGAGGTGGACCATCACGTGATCAGATAGTCCGAGCGCAGCGCGGGGAACAGCGCGATATGCGTCCTTCACTGTAGTGTAACAGTGATCCAGCGTGTTAAATCCTCTGGTTGGACATTTAATAAACTGTTTGTATCGGGGGAGCTCGTGACTCAGATTGCTCTGGTTAAAGTCGCCTACCACAATAACCAGGGAGTCTGGAAAAGTCCGCTCCGTGTGTTGGATGTGATCCGCGAGCACGCGCTGAGCTTCGCGCGTGTCCACGTCGGGAGGGACGTACACAGCGACGAGGATGAATGAGGCGAGTTCATGATCAAAAACCCTCCATTGTGGCTGGATTATGACAATTCTGCAAAGATGAGTGGGACAAAATTCCTCCACAGTGCTGTAAAAGACTCATTACCAGTTATTGCAAATGCTTTATTGCAGTTGCTGCTGCTAAGGGTGGCCCAACCAGTTATTAGGTTTAGGGGCAATCACTTTTTCACACAGGGCCGTGTTGCGTCTAAAATACCTTAAACCCCAGTTCTTTGGTACGACGGCCAAATAATCAGACTGAGAGATGAAGTATACTTTTCTTTTTTGTTTTTACTGAAAATGAGATCAAGCAGCGCTGGAATGCAACTCTTTAGGCAAATACCCCGAGTGTGCTACCCCAAAATTGAGCCCTACTGTTTTTATAAGCTTAACCACTCCCTCATGCAAGAGGGAGGGGTTTTACCTCATTGTATCAATAATACATTTCCGCATATGTGGCAGCTCTGCTGTGTGCAGAACTGATTCTAACTGATTTCAGCAAATGAATTATAAGGCGTAAACTAAACTCTGCAGTGTAGCGTGTGAAGCAAGCAGATAAAGAAGTGTGAGAAAGACAGAGCAATCATGTCATTTTACCAACAATACCCCCTGTTGAGGTGTCCTAATGGGGCACCTCACTATCTATCTATCTATCTATCTATCTATCTATCTATCTATCTATCTATCTATCTATCTATCTATAACCTAGTAACCTAAACCTACGTTTTTGCATCTCCCCCTGTTGAGATGGGTCTAAATCCATCTCATAACCATCTCATAGCCCTATTCTATCCCCTGTGTGTGGTGTTTATGAAGTTCAATATGTGAGTGATGTCCTCCTTCTGGCATTCACATAGACTTGCCCCCCTCAGGTCGCCATTTCTCCAGAGGACATCGGGTGTGGTGCAGACATCATGAGTTAATATAGCTAACAATCCTATATGTGTAAAATATATTCAAGACTAAACTATCCTCATCTATGCATATATATGAATATATGTGAAGATGCATATATGCATATATATATGCATATACAAATACATTCATGTACATGCATCTATTCTTTCATTAATCATTTATCACAAAGGAAACCTGTAGGGCAGAAGCACAGCAGTGCAAAATCTAACACCATGTGAATGTGCATTGTAGACCCTATTGCAGACCCTAAACTATCTCCTGGGCATCTTCTAGATCCCCATCTAGGTTCAGTCGTGGCACAACCTCGTCATCGTCCTGGCAATAGGTGGGCAGGTGGGCAGGTGGGTCCCCTTGATATGGAGGCGGGTCCTTGGAAGAGAAGGCCACTAAAATAGATCTTTCTTTTATTTTTTTTATTCATTTAATTTTTATTCTTTAATCATGGGAATGCAACAACATCCACAAAACAAAGATCAATAAACTAATAATTATACTTATAAGGGCTCCTTGAATTATTTTTTTCCCATTTGCCAAATATATTATCAATCCAACTACCTACAAGATTATCAATGCCAGATTAAGCTTTATTGAGCCTTTAGCTCTTATATTTTCATTTTTCTAAAATTTAAGCTATACTTTATAATAATTTTATTAAAAATATGCAACTTATAGATTTTGTAACTATTTTAGTAAGTTAATTGATTAATTATGCAAAAGTTTTTTTCTTTTTCTTTTTTCTAAACATTAATTGTGCTATATAATAATCAACCAGATCCCACAATTTCAATAACTTTAAATGTGTAAACAATAAATTAGTATGTTCAAGATACCCAACTTTGTGTATAACACAGACAGCCCTTTTTATAATGTTAGCAATGAATTACTTTTGTGTACTTTTATAATTGTTACCCCAGGCTCTATACAATAGGTTAAGTATGGAAGTATCAATGAGCAATAAAAGATATAAAATGATTTGTCTTAATTTTATTTATGATTACAATATTTTTTGCAACTTTGTTTTGTACTTATCTGACATGTGGTTTCCAACTACTTTTATCATCTAATATTACCTTGTAATAGAAATTCACTAATTATGCATTTATCTGTTAAAATCACATATTTTATAAGTGTGTGTGTGGGTGTGTTACAACATGTGACTGTAACTTTTATCCATATATGAACTGTTTTAATATGCTATATTAACAAGCTGTTTGATATGTCTATTGTATTTTGTGTTCCAAGATAAAGTTTTATGTCACAGTGACCAGCTAAAGGGTTTCATGCTCTCACTGCCTCCCCCCTTTTCTCCTCTCCTGAGTAGACAGCTTGATGGCCTTGAAGCCCTGTACAGTTATGCAGCTGTTGCCTTATCATATATACCTTTTTTATTTTTTTTATACTTCATGTTTCACTTATTGCAATAATCCTAAATGGGGTGTTAAATTGATTTAAAACTCCTTAATACTATCAAAGTTTGCATAGAAACTCCTACTATTAATATGTATTATTGTCAATGTCTGATCCAAATTCATAATTCCATTTAATTGTTGATCATAATAAGTGCACTTATTGTTAATATGATTAACATAGTTATTGTCTGGGTCAATATCTCCTAAAATGTCTTGTGGTTGCTGTTCAGTATTGACAAAGGTTTCAGCTTTAATTTGCCCTAATACACTTCAATTATTAAATGAGGAAAAGGAAAAAAAAAAGAAGAAGAAGAAACACTAAGGAAAAAAGAACACAAAAATTTCCACTCATAATCTTACTGCACTATTATTTGTACATCAGAACTAAGGTTTAAATTTATCTAATTCCTCCATTTCTCTAATCATTATTATTATAATTACATTTAAATTTCAAAAATTTTATGAAGTATATGTTTATGTTATCATATGTCTTTTTGCATCTTTTTGCATCTGGTTAAAGTTTTAGTGTCACAAAGTTAATGAATCACGGACTTCTGCCAATGTCCAAGTTCCTGGAGGCACTATGCACTTGATACAGTGGGACTTGTGCCAGTACCCACTTAATTTTTTGTAAAGCAATTTTAATAAATGTAAAAATCTGTATTGTCTTTGTAGTAGATTCTAAATCAAGTCCCACAGTAAACATAAATTCAGCACAAGTTGAACTTTCCCAAGACATTTGGAATTTTTCTCATAAATTTGCGTGGTTTTCTTCCTTATCAGTTTACCTTGTTCCTTATAGACATGATATTTCCTTTACAATAATCTACAGATATTTCCTTAAATATCTGGAAATTTATTGATGTAACTTTTAACTTCTCCTATTGAATGTTGTGATTTCATTACCAGGTGGTTTCATTTATATTTTTCTCTTCATTATTGATCATCTATTGATAATGTTTTTATGTATCATCTATTTTTCTAAGGATTGCTAATTATTTTTGCTAATTAATTGCTTTGATACCCTCTGTTTGATGCATGGAGATGTACACTACCATTCAAAAGTTTGGGGTCACTTAGAAATTTCCTTATTTTTGAAAGAAAAGCACTTTTTTTTCAGTGAAGATAACTTTAAACTAATCAGAAATACACTCTATACATTGATAATGTGGTAAATGACTATTCTAGCTGCAAATGTCTGTTTTTTGGTGCAGTATCTACATAGGTGTATAGAGGCCCATTTCCAGCAACTATCACTCCAGTGTTCTTATGGTACAATGTGTTTGCTCACTGCGTCAGAAGGCTAATGGATGATTAGAAAACCCTTGTGCAATCATGTTAGGTCTGCAATGCTGTAATTGCTGCAAATGGAGGATTCTTTGATGAAAGCAAAGTTTGAAGGAAAAAATTATTATTTCAAATACAAATCATTATTTCTAACCTTGTCAATGTCTTGACTATATTTTCTATTCATTTTACAACTCATGGTGGTAAATAAGTGTGACTTTTCATGGAAAACACAAAATAATTGTCTGGGTGACCCCAAACTTTTGAACGGTAGTGTACATGCAGCAAAGTTACAGGGTATTTGCTTGATTCTTTTACTGAAAGGAAGTGTGTTACCACTTTTAATTTAGATGAAAATTTGTGGGTAGTACAGCTCCTTCAAAATGAGATTTCAATAATCATGGCTTCTTCTGTGACGTCTCTTGAACTAATTTACAAATTCCATTTAAGAAAAACAAAATAGCTATCTGTGCAGATTTGATATAATTTAGCATTGATAAGGTCAGTTTGTCCAGTTGAACACAGATAGGCTGAATTTGTATAAATGAATAAAGATTGCGTCACACTCTTTCAGTCAGTGGAAAGGTGGGCATATTGCCTAATTAGAATTGGGCTTAATTTTGCACAAGGAATGCCTCATTTTATACATTTCTTGGTAAATTATGGGGTGGAAGGCAGTCCCGAGGCCCAGCTTGGCCACGGCTGAGCATCAGGAAAACACATTCCTTATTACTGTCACATTTCTGAAATATGATATTGTCACACCATTATGTGGTGAGTAACATCAAATGTATCCTGCAGTGCAAAATCATATAAACATTACATTTGTAAAGTCAGAGTCATTAAAATCGTTATACTTTATGTCATTTACAATGTCATGCAAAGTCATACTTAGCTTCAAAAAATACTTATCAATTTAGGGGTCCTTTCTTCTGGGTCAATCAATGTCAATGTCAATGTTGCCCCTTCCAGTCAATGAATGTCAATTATTGTTTTTATTATTTTATTACATATTGCATATGTCACCAAAGATTTATTAACTTAAAAGGTAATGATGATGTTTTGATTCCTTGTTAATTTGGCAAATTTAATTCCTGATGAAAGCTAAAAAAAATTTTTGAATGCTTTTCCCTTTCCTTTTGAAAAACAAAGAATAAGGAATAGCAGAAAAACCTTTGAATCACACCTAAAGCTGGGGCCTGTGTGTTTTTTCTTTGAAGGCTGAGTCTGTCTATTCTTATCTAGGTCAGACTGACATAACTCACTAATCAGTCTGTTTATGATTAATTAAAATTAAATTCTCTTTCTCCATTTTATCAGAATTCTTGTGCTATTTCTATCTTTTCTGTTCATAAATTTACCATCTCCCAATAATAAAAACTTCATCATCATCTTGCTATGCTCTCCAGGAGGGAAAAAGCCACAGCATGGACTGTCCCAGATCCTGCTCTCGTGCTTTCTCCTTTTTTTCATTTACATGGTCAGGCCTCTGTTTGATAATCCGTAGTCTCTGGCAAATCATATGCACAAACACATTAATTATCAATCTCTTTTGAACCTCTATGCTTTAAATCATGTAATATAGGGTAAACATAAAGCCTTCAGTGATTAGGCATTATTACGTGACATCATGATATTGTAATATTCAATTAATTTCATCATTGTCATGCTGGTAACATTGATTAAGATGTAAACATTTATACTTAACTTGGTGTTCTTATGTGCCTGTGGTCACGTTGTCACGTCCTGTGTCCTCTTTTTCCTGTAAAGTGCACTGTTATGATTCAGTCAAAGAAAAAAGGTCAGTAATACATCAAAAATTGCTTTAAAAATACGTAAATAATTTATCACGTACGCAACATTAGTTAAAACCCGCAAAGTCAGATTGAAAAAGTAAAACCCCAAAACTTTGTAAAAAAAAAAAAACATATTTAGATTACTTCTCTTCCACACAGCCTGTTTTTCATTCTCCCTTTTTTTTAAACAACCACACACACACACAAACACAGAATTGCTTCTCTCTCCTATCTCCACAAGGTCGAAGCAGCAACCTTCCAGAAAGACAAAACAACCCTTACCACAGCTGCTTCTATCTAACACTCACAAAAATAAAATAACTGTGTTTCTCATCGTCCATTTTATCGTTATCCGGTTCTGTTGCCATTTAATCAGACCGTCTTTAAATGTTATAGTCTAATATCAATATCTTATAGCATAGAATGAAATTATTATTATGAATTTATTTATTTCCACTTCCTCACGACAATATTGCCTCACACGTCACCGTGTTTTTTTTTACTATAATTAGTTTAGTTATATTATTATTTATCACCTATGAACCGATCGTCCCGATCTAACTTTCCGCATATGTGGCAGCTCTGTTGTGTGCAGAACTGATTCTGATTTCAGCAAATGAATTATAGGGTATAAACTAAATATATATATATATATATATATATATATATAAAGAAGTGTGTATAAAGAAGAATATATATATAAAGAAGTGTGAGAAAGACAGAGCAATCATGTCATTTTACCAACAGCCGTGTAGGTTTGAATTTTTTTCCCTTAATAATAAACACCTTCATTTAAAAACTGCATTGTGTGTTTACTTGTGTTATCTTTGTCTAATATTTAAATGTGTTTGATGATCTGAAATATTTAAGTGTGACAAACAAATGAGAAATCAGGAAGGGGCAAACACTTTTTCACACCACTGTATGCTATTATGGGCAAAACACATTGGTTTCTGAGGTGGTTTTAGAGCCACTGGAGTGTGGCTTTAAAATGACACTCCTCCAAAAATCTAGTTGTTTTTTTTCTTGTTAACATGTCTGTAACATGTTTTTTATGACTTACAAAACAATATCAAGAGTGATATCACTCAAATGTGACAGATCTGTGTTTTGTTTTTTGTTTTTTTGCTGTGAAATTTTAGTTAAGCTCCTTTCCTTAGAAAAAGGCAAGTGTAGACGGAGCGTTTTGGTGATGTAACTATAACAGGTCTATAGTGTTGAGTCAATCCTTGGGGGAACAGGGTGGAACTCAAGACTGAACTTAACCACCAGGCCCAGTTAGCATTTTAGAATAGAATAAAATAGAACTGAATAGGCTTTATTGTCATTGTACAGTTGTACATCACAACAAAATTGTGGGTGCTCCACCAGGCTATTGTGCTATAAAGTAAGAGAGAAGAATTTGAATAAAACACAGTTACAAAACACACAATTAGCCAAACGACTGAAATAAAAATAAAAGTAAATATTAGAAAAGCACCCGGAGAGCGCAGACCTCCGCCAAGCGCCACAGTTCCTCCCATACAGTGTTTGTGTGTACGTTTTCAGATTCCTTGACCATGAAAACATATGACTAGCGATTGGATTCACAATGATAGGATTAGTGGTTCAGTAGTTATTGACGAAAATGGCATTTTCCGTTATGGCGGTTTTCTTCTGGACGGTGATCCGGATCACCACCAAAATGTAATCATCTGTAGGATACCCCATTTCTGACAATCTGTGAAAATTTCATGAAAATCCGTCCATAACTTTTTGAGCTATCTTGCTTACAATCAAACAAACAGACAGGCAAACCAACAGACAGACAAACCAACGCCGATGATCACATAACCTCCTTGGCGGAGGTAATAATAATAGCTCATAGGTATATACACAGGTATGGTAGTGGCTTCATGAGTGGAACTATGTACATAAGAGTGCGGAGTGCAGAACACATAATTGAGTAAAGTGGCCCAAGGATTACGGAAAATATGTACAGTAGTGAATTCATGGATGGGTCAATATACATGAAAGTCAGGAGTGCAAAGACAAGTGAGTTATAGTGATAATTAAAAGGTCCTCAGTTCTGTGCATGTGAGCGTTTGGAGGGAGTGGGGTGGAGCCTCTGACTGTTGGCAGTTTGGGTGTTATTATCCATTATTATTATCCATTATCCTGGACCACCATGCATACAAGTGGACATGTCTTTCAACCAGTAAGTCTTTTTACCATAGGATTTATTCTGTTCAATGTAACGTTGGCCACTTTTAGCCTTGTGGGATGTGGGTGGGCCTATTGACAGATCCTGGCATTTGAAGAAGGAGGAAAATGTTATGTTTGCCCCTTCAGGGTAGAGGTGAGGACCCAATCGCATGGCGAAGTTTGGACATGATTTATTTACAATATAACAAAATGCAGCACAAGAGCTGGAAAACACAACTGAAGCTGCACGGCAGAATAACAAGGAAAAGAACCTTAACTGTGTACAGCTAGGGTAAGTAACAGTACGCTGTGCGAGTCAGAATAATAACGAAAGTGATAGTAACTGTCATTGTAGCTGTCAGTGGCACTTTGGGTTTTTTTGATCTGTAACAGTGACTGTCAGTACAGTAGATTGCCACACTGAAGGTGAGGCGAGAGCTGTATAAGTAGAGGTAGGAGGTGATTAGGACAATCAGCCGCAGCCGTGAATAATTAACAATAAAAGGACAACTAAACGAGGACCAGAAATGAACTGAGCATGCTGTAACAATAAGTAAACACAAAATAATGAGTAAGACAGGATCATAGCAATAATAATAATGGAAAGGATAACATGACTAAGAGTAGATATAACTGACGTAGAATATAACTTACAGCAGGGGCATGAGAATACTAATAATGATGATGAAGACAATAAAAAGTCCAAAAGGAACACAAAGCATGGACAGGGTCTGTGACCCTGTCCAGAACACTACAGAAAAGTAAAAAGATTTTGACGTGAAAATGTAAGACAATGAAAGGGTTTTTTTTGTAGAAAAGGGGGCATAAGACACCATTTTAGACAGTGTAGATATATTTTTTATAGGGGATTTAGACTTTGCCAAAGACTTGTAGGTAGTACAATATTTTAATTGTTAATTCCTTTGAAAAATAAACTAGCAAAATGAGTCATTTGTAATGTCAGAGCTGTTTGGGTAAGGAATGGGTTAGCAGGTACAGTCTGTGAATTCATCAGCCTAATCCTCTGAAGGAAGTCATATGATTCTTCACAAGATCTCTATTGTCCAACAGCTAATGGAGAACACAACACAGAAGAACAAATGTCACATGTTGTAACTGATTGTAGAGCCACGCATGTTAATTGCATTTGTATTTTCATGCTATACCCCGACCCAAAAAAAAAAAAAAATAGTTGAAGCTGTATGTGATAAGATCTGGTGTTAAACATAAAAGGACAAAGTTTATATGTAGCATACGTATAATGTTTATAGCATTATAGTTAATACATATTCACAATCTTAGAACTGTTGCACTCAGACTGAATCTAAATCTGATTTAGCAGAATAACTGGCACATTAAAATGACAGCTGGTTGAGGATGACACTTGTAAGGGATGTTATTACTTTATATTCTAAGGGGGGAAATCCTATAAAGCTTGGATCAGTGTTTTTCAATACTGATGGGATTACATGTAATTTATATTCAGATCTTCTTCTTTTGTGTGAAACTGTCGTGAATATTTCATCAGAGTTAGTCTGAGCAAAAAGATTCTTCAGACCAGTTATGTTACACACCTGGCACAGCATATGCTGTCGGGGAGAAAAACAACTCTGTGAATTGTCAAATAAGACATGTCAATGAGACTGTGCACTTCTAAGAGTGCAAAAAGAGCAGAGGACTGTGTGACGTGAATCACAGCAGCCTTTGCTGACCTTCTTGTGTTCATCACACCCTGATCATTGGAGCACTGTTTTTCTACACAGCTGACAAACAATTGCTACAATACTCAATAAAAATGCATGAAAAACCCATGAATATTTAGCTTGCTGTTAACTTTTTGTAGTTGGTAAGTAAAATAATCATTACTGGGAGTCCTATGAAGAAACTGTTGACAGTGTCAAATTACATAATAAAATAAAAAACAGTATAAAATATGTGTGGAAGTTGATGTTCAGAAGGAAGTTCATACAATAGGAATGCCAACTCCATGAAAATCCTTTGAAAGTCAAAACTTCAAATGTGCTCATAAATCAATTGAATTTCAATGTTCTAGACCAGACATGCAATAACAAGTCATGCTTGATTGGAGTATGTTGTCAAATCAGTCAATGAACAGCACCATGAAGTCCATAAAATCCAATTGTTTGGTGTTTTTGAAATCATAACCTCTCTGATGTTTCACTTGTGCTTTCTAATAACGTGCAAATTCTTCCCATGACTTTAGAAGAGGAGGGCAGGACTTCAGAAACAGGAAAGTGTAAAGAATCAAAATAATTCTCACAATTAACAAGTGAATAACAGATGCTATTGTTCCATTCAGCAAAATTCTTTAGAATCCTGTAGAACAATGTTGTGCCCTAATTTCAAACAACATTGATCTTCATTGTCACAGTCTACAAGAGGGGCTGAAAAGTTCATAGACTGAAAAGTTCATTGTGGTCAAATCTGACCAAATGTGGTTTATTTTTCAACATAGCCTCTCCTTCAGTCCACACACTTCTTCCATCGGTGTTGCAGTGCTTGGATCCCTGCGGTTGAAAAATAAACCACATTTTGTCAGATTTGACCACTATGAACTATTCAGCCCCCCTTTTGGTCAGGCTTATTTGGCACTCAGGAGGTGGCCCTACTTTACATCAAATTTGTTCAACTTGGTGGACCAAGCTCCATACTTTTTCAAAAAGTGAGGCCAGAAGCCAGAGACTTTCAATCTGTGTGCTAGTGTGTTGATCCTTGTTATAGTTCTAGAGTTGGAAGTGATGGGCACAGACAATTCAGGGGGGAAGGCACTGCCTTAAAACACTAACCTGATACTCTGCTTGAAGGAGAGGAGACCAAGCTGCAGCAGCTGTGGTGAGGTCTGTGCACAGTGGGAGGAGCACTGGGGAGGGGCATTTCGGGGCTCAGGCAGCAGGTCACACAGAGAATTATTTGGAAGTTAAAATATACTGTAGTTATCAGACATTAAGACACATTTGCTCTGTCACTGGTATCTCTGCGGGAGGAAGTTAAAATCTATAATACCTTTGAGCTCCAAAATCTCTCCAGAAGGGCACTTCAGGGGGTAAAGACTGAAGGTGCAGTCTTAAGGTACGTTCAGACCAAACGAGAACGGGTGGCACAAATCCATACAAAGTGAATTAGAAGAGACGAGTACACGCGAAATTGCGTAGTCGCGCGTTCGAGGATAGCTAGCTAGCTAGCTGCTAGCTTTGAGATTCTGCTGTCACCAGAGTAAAGGTATCACCATTGCAGAGTATCCTAGTTTGAAAATGAGACTCAGTCACCTGGAGACAGGAGGACCGGGAGCTCTTCAGCTGAATGGGGATTTCA
Organism: Pholidichthys leucotaenia; assembly: GCA_020510985.1. Lineage (NCBI taxonomy): Eukaryota > Metazoa > Chordata > Actinopteri > Cichliformes > Pholidichthyidae > Pholidichthys > Pholidichthys leucotaenia. The sequence continues at coordinate 273,937,684 of CM035840.1, read as the reverse complement.
GAGTTATTCACCCACGGTTTCCTGCCATGGACATGCTGACAAGGCTAGCAAGCTAGCAATGGAAACACCCATCATCTTGTGAAGTTTTGGAGGCTTAGGCAACATTTTCATGTGAGCTCCTCATTAGATGATGTAAACCTAAGCATGACGTTATTTTGGGAATTTCCACAGCAGGTTGAACACAGCTGCAGAAGTTTTAAAGACAACTTCGCCTTTCTGCATCTCACTCAGAAGGGGAATTCATGTCTGTTTGCATGTTTACATTGAGTTACAATGTAATAGTGCCGCACAAAAAATTTGCCCGTTTGAGTTTGGTGTGAATGTGCCTTTAGGGAATCACTTCATGTCTATGCACTTTATGAGAGTAGCAGTGCAGAATCAGGTATGACTGAAATGACTGAAGGCTGACCTACCTATGTGACCCAGTTGACATTTGTAAAATTGAGTCATGCTGTTAGCGTCTGTTGAATGAATTGTATAACTCTGATATACATGTGATGTTATATTATTGAGGCCTTTATTGTGAAGTGCAGTGTAGTAGTGGCCACTTCCTCTTCCGCCACTGCCCCGCCCTATAAATACCAGCAGGCATCTCAATTCTGCCTCTTTGCCAATGCCCCTGCCTGGTGGCTGTGTTGTGTGTCCAATGACCAATAAAGCTGAGTTTGACTGTGCACCCAGTCTCATCATTATATTCAGGTATTTATAGACATAACATTTTGGCGACGAGAATAAACTATGGAGGCATGTATCGCACCTCTTTGCCCCTTCCTGGAGCTCGCGGGCGAGCCACCTGTGCCTTGGCCACATTGGTTCGCAGCCTTATTGTATCATCGTGCTCGACCTGGGTGAGCTTGATAAGCTGAGAGCACGTTCGCTCTTGGTGCATAATTTGGGGCTTGAGGGCCAGCGTGTGCTGTGCACACTCGGGGCTTCGGACTCATTTTAAGATGTAGTCGAATTGCTGGTGAACCATTTTCACACCCCGGATAACATAATTGTCCGGAGGATTAGGTTCCGACAGCAACACCAGCGAGTGGGTGAACCTGTCTGCCAGTTTGTTGCCGACTTGCAGCAGCTGGCTAGCAAATGTCATTTCGGGCAATTGGAGGGAGAAATGGTATGTGACCAGCTGGCGGAGCACACAACCAGCGCTGCTTAACAAGCTAGGCTACTCACGGCACTATGTGACTTGACATTAGAAGGGCTTTCGAGCTACATCTCCAAATGGAGACCACAGACATTCTAACATCGGAGCTAAATTGGCACCAGTCACAACAGCAGCTGGAGCCTCCAGCCACAGCATTACTAGCGGACCTGGATAGTGAGGATAGCATGGACGACGATGCAGTAGAAACCAGTGCTACCAGCGGAAGGTCTGCCCCGGGAAAACCCGTGTATGGGTCGTGGGTCCGCGAAACACTGATTAAGGCCAGGGCTTGCCCAGCTAGAGGGAAGCATTGTGGAAAGTGTGGATGCTTGAACCATTATGCTAGAGTGTGCCGTGTAGCTGAGCCAGAGAGCACATGGAAGAAATCACATCACCTGCCCCAAACAACTATCCACACAGTGTCCTCGAGTACCAATGGGTGTGCCTTCTGCACAGTGACACTGGACGGCATGTAGGCGCTGCTGTTGCTCAACATGGGAGCAGAGAGGTCATTGCTGAATTGGGCATGGGTATGGAGGTCGCAGGCTGTGCACAGTTGGAATGCTGGAGTTAACAGTTCGGTACAAGTCAGCGACGGTGACTGACTTCACGTTCCACGTGACAGCCCGAGGTGACATCATGGTTTGGTTGTAGCCAGTGGAACCCTCCGGTTCTGGTGGTGGGGGACGAATCTGTGTGGGACAAAGATCTGCTGGGCACCATGGCGGTAAAGCAGGACCAGCCTCGCTCAGGTTTGACGCAGGAGGGTCTCAGTGCTGGCGCTCAGGGAATGGTAGGAGAGGGTACTGAGCTTAGCGGCGAGGCGGTTGCATCGGCAAGTGGTCCCAACATGCTAGCCCCAGATTCCTCCGGAGCTTGGCCGCAGAAGGCTGGAGGATCTGCAGCTACAATGGCGACCACTGCAGTGGCTTTAGAAGAGGTCGGTGCCAGACCGGCAGGCACGGAGGGACCGTGTGCCAAACAGCACTGTTGCAGGCCGAGCAGAGCTCCTCAGAGAGTTACAGACCTGGTCCAGGCTCAAGGAGAGGGATGTCCATGGCAGATACGGGTCAAACAACAGCCAGAGGAACACCAGGAGCCGCTGTGCATCGTGGCTAAGCAGGGCGCAGCTTACTTCCAGCTGTCGGACGGCTCGTAGAGGCAGGACAACGAGCTGTGGTGTGCCCGAGAGAAGCCTTCGGATGGTGGGTCCGGTCGGGAGAGGTGATCGGTGGTGATAAAAAGAGGCGCTCTCTTCCATGAGGTCAGCTGCTTCCCTGGGAACATGCTGCTTCCAGGGGCAGGTCTGCTGAGGGGCTGCCCTGGGCCCCCCAAGCCGGTTCTACCCTTTTCTGCCCAAAGGACAGTAATGTACATTTAATAAATTGGTTCTAATGTTCATATGTTTGTGTGTAAAAAAAATGTTATTGTTCTGAGTGTCTTAAAATTTTAGGAACACAGCAATGTTTTAAGTTATTAATAGACTTAAATAATAATAAACTTTTATCTAGTTTACAGTTGGCAGAATAATCCAGCTTGCCGTGAGGGGCAGGATGGTAGTCCACCCGTCCTCCCTAGTTTAGGTTCTGTTGTGCGAATGCGTTAGGCCTTTAGGTAATTTCAGTTTTAGTTTTCTTAGTGCGTGATTTGGGTCCTAAATTGGGGAGGGTCTCAAATGTATGTTTGGTTTTGGACTTTCTACGGGTGTGTGTGTGTGTGTGATGTTATATAATTGAGGCCTTTATTATGAAGTGCGGCGTAGTGGTGGCCACTTCCTCTTCCGCCACTGCACCGCCCTATAAATACCAGTGGGCATGTTCATTCTGTCTCCTTGCCAATGCCCCTGCCTCGTGGCTGTGTTGTGTGTCCAGCGACCAATAAAGCTGAGTTCGACTGTGCACCCAGTCTCATCATTATATCCTGGTATTTACAGAAATAACAGTACTCCCTATGCGTAACCACAGGCTTATAATTATGAATCCATTTGAGGTCAGAAGACCAGGATTAGTAGAATTAAAGGCTTTCTTTCTACCAAGAATTCCACAGAGAAGGGTAGCTGTATGGTCTCATCTGACACAGTAAGTCTGGTCCTTTAAAGTTACATGTTACCATGCATGTGTGGCAGCATATTCTGTATCTGTCTATTCCACTCAACAGTCACGGCGGTATTAACTTTTAAAATTTTAGGCATATAAAATTAAAAATTCTGTGTGATCACACCAGGAAAAGAACCAGCCAGGTTTCCCATTGGCTGGCTGTGGGCTTGCATCACTGCAAAGGATAGCAGTAGAGGCTAGTATTATGTGCTGTGCTGCTCCGCTGTACTGCCCGTGTCCTCCACATATGCCGAAAAATTGTTAAGACCCTCTACAATTACAGCAGCATTATGCTGTAAACTTTTAAGTATTAAGTAGATCTTCACTGTAGCAATATTTAATAAAATATAGTGTAATAAGGTACAGGAATTATTTACTTTATTTAACAGTGGGTGTGCAAGGGGACAGAGTTAAGCCATCACCCCAACGCTCACTAAATAAAATAGAAAAGAACTCGTAAAAAGGGGGCACCAGTTCTAAAAGAACAACTTGTTAATAAATTAATTTCAATTAATTAATTTCCGTACCTTCAATTACTTAATGAATCAGTCTCAAAATTTAGTGAGTTCTTTTACTGCAGTGACCCAGAAATATATATATGCAAAGGAAAAATGTTTCAACTTCTCTCATTCACAAATTTATTAAATGAAACTCATTCAGGTTACATGACATGACATTCAAATGATGGATAAACAGATTCAAATGATACACATGTGTCAAATATCACATCAACTGTTAATAGATTCCTGAGCATCAAATCTATAATTAAACCTTTGTGGAACCAAGAGGAAACCAGATTTTATGTTTCAACTGTAATGCAATGGAAGGGTGAAGTATCTAACAAAATCAGAATGCAATTTTATGCGGAAAAATTCCATAAGCTGATTATCTAAACAGCAACTTCTGAATTAATCTACAAAAATGAAAGGAAGTTACTTAAAAATGAAAAAGAATTTTCCTTCAGTTTATAGCTTTGTCCTATGGCTGAGGGACTAATTGTACCATGAAATATTGGTTATGTTCAATTGTAATTAATATTTGGGGACATCTAGTTTAAACCCAGCAGATAGGGAAATGGGAGTCTCACTTACAAACAGCTGGAGGTCCAGGTGGTCAGTGGTGGTCAGTGCTAGCCGGTGGTATAAGTTTGGGAAGGCTCAGCGGCTCTTCCAGACAGTGTTTGGAACCCAGGGGAAAAACGACTGCTGGTCGGCTTTCAGGTCATTCACAGCTGTGAGAAGCGTAGACTCGGCTAGGGGCTCCCACGGGGCAGGCGGCAATGAGCCGGCGACAGAGTGAAGGCTGGCCCAGAGCAGGCGTGACATCCTTTGGCAGCCAGTCCAAATTTAGTATGTCTCCTGGCCCGCGGGACAAAAACCAAAGGCTGAAGGAAAAATGTTTTAGTCAGTTTCACCCACGAGCACCTGGTTACTGAACAGGGTCGGACATGGATGAGGCAAGAAAAGAAAGTCCAAAATCTCTATCAGTCCACTTTAAAACAAGGAGATCAAGAAGTCCACTTTATCGGCAGGAAAAGTCAAAAATCCAAGAAAAACACATTCAGATAGGATAAGAATGGCTTCTGAGGTGAAGGAAAAAAGGGATTTGAGAGTTTAACTCTCTTTAAAGATGACCTCACAGAAAAAGATGATTTCTCCTCAGTTAACCAGAAAACAAGTAAAACTTATCAAAAGACGATTTAGGAAAGTTAACGCAGAATTTGACTAGGTTAAGACACACAAAAAAATTCTTAAAACTCACAGAACAACTTAGACAGAAGAAAACTGCAAAGAAGTACAAAGAACAGAAAAAGTCCAAAGAACTCAGAAGAAGTCCCCACAGAGCGGCTCCCTCTCTTGTTTTTAAAGGGTCGTGCTTCTGATATCTTAAAAGTGTGACTGGCAGCAAGACGGACCAATTATCTTCCATACAGAGGAGTTTGAATGGGCTTTTGTCCAGTGAGGGAACATTCCTTTGTTTGTGAACAGCTTATCAAATGCAAGGGCGTTATCCAACAGAGAGGTAGCCTGGTGACTGGTTATCACGAGAGGGAAGATGGACAGAGATTGATAAAACATTCAGTTCTTATGGAACTATATACTCAATATAAAATCTAACTAATTTGAGTGACTCAAGGCTAATATTCAGTGACCATGCATTTACACCATTACTAATAATTTTAACATCCATTTGAATAACACTCATGAAAATAAAACATTCCTAAGACATGCACTCAAATTTAAATCAAGGATTAATGAATCATGACAAACCATTATTGGCGATTATCTTCACAGTGTCCTTAGAATCCTGGGAAATGAGAGCTCTAAGAAAAGCTTAATGTTAAGTCAGAATTAACAGTCTTAGATTGTACAATGAAACATTTTCTGTAGATGTCCACTAGGAGGTACTGTTGAGCTGTAGATAATTTTTTTAGGTCTTTGGAATGTGAGCAGGGGGGCCTAGAGGGTTCTGGGATATGTCTAAAAGAAGGAGGGGACCATATATCTGCCAGCTTAAGAAGTTTATGACTTTTTTAAGAGTATCAGTTCCTGGTATGAACGGATACTATCAGCATGAACTGTCCAGTTGGGATTTGACTCCAAGAGTTTATGGTCCATTTAAGCCTTTAAAAGCAAATCTTTATCAAGTTTCTCTACAAAAGTGAAATTGTTTACACTGGGGTCCTGTTGAAGATAATTTATAGTTAACTTTTATGGACGGTTTATTTCCAGGTACTCTGAGACGATCGAGCCACTTCAAGCGCTGCTGAAGCAGGACGCACCTTGGAACTGGACTCCAGCCTGTTCAGCAGCAGTGGAAAAGTTGAAGCGACAGCTCACCTCCCCACCGGTTTTGGCCCATTTTGACCCGAACTGCTCCACTATAGTGACTTGTGACGCGTCCGGTTCCGGCCTGGGGGCAGTGATGTCACAGGTGCAGGATGGTACGGAGCATCCGGTGGCTTTTGCGTCGAGGTCTGTGTCGGACACAGAAAAGAAGTATGCCGTGGGCGAAAGGGAGGCACTGGCCTGTGTTTGGGCCTGTGAGAGGTGGCATATCTACCTCTACGGGCGACACTTCATGTTGAGAATGGATCACCGAGTGCTCACGACTCTGCTCAAGACCTCAGGGTCGGGACACAGGCCACTGAGGATCCACAGATGGTCTGAGAGACTGAAGGCCTACAATTTCGAGACAAGGTACACACCGGGCAAGGACAATGTCGTGGCGGGCCTTCTGTCTAGGGCCCCAATGTGCACTCGGGCGTCGGACTTAGGGGCGGTGGACTCAGATGAGACAGAACTGGTCCACGCTCTGCATGGGGTACTCCGAGAAATCGTGTCCCCTCAGGAGTTCAGGGAGGATTCAGAGAGTGACCAAGTGATGCCTGGAGAGTGGGAAGACCGGAGGTCTACCACCCCCTCCCTTATGACCAGTCACATTCCCTGCTGAACCCTGGGAACACGTCGAATTAGACATCTGCGGAGAACTACATGCAGCCCTCCACGGTAGCAGGTTCCTTGTGGTGGCATACGACCTGTTCTCTAAGTGGCCAGAGGTGCTCCCAACTGGCTCAGTGACAACCGAGGTGATCACGGGGTTCCTGGCATCATTGTTTGCCAGATGGGAGACCCCGAGCTCCATCACCACTGACAATGGCCCACAATTAATTTCTGGGGCTTTTGAGAAGTTCCTGAGAGTCAGAGTGGTTGAGCACATCAAGATGGTGGTGTACCACCCACAGGCTAACGGAGGGGTTGAGAGGATCAACAGGATGCTAAAGAATGAACTAAGGGCCCACTTGGGAGATGGGTTTGTGTTCGCTGACGCCCTGAACAACACCCTACTCCATTATAGAGCGTCGGTGCATGCCACAACAGGATGCTCCCCGGCTGCACTGATGCTGGGTCGTGAGTTGCCACTTCCGGTGAGACAACTGGGGCTGGCACAGATGGAGTGGGGTGAGGACTCGAGGGTGCTGAGGTGCCGGGTCACTGAGTGCCAACGGAAGATCAAGGAACTGTTTGACAGGAAACATCGGGCGAGAGGTCACGGCCTTGACGTGGCAGATAGGGTCTGGATCAGGCACCCTGTCTGGGCCCACAAGCTTCAACCGCTGTGGGTTGGGTCGCAGACGATCATGAGATGGAGAGGACCAGATACTTTTGAATTGGATGATGGGTTCCGCTGGCATGCGAGTAGGTGATGAGTAGGTGATTGACAGTTGGGACTGGAGGGTCCGGGCGGATGCCGATCCTCACCCGGAACTGATGATGCCAGAGGCAGTGTGCCCTCACGAGGGCTGCCCGGCTAGAGAACGTCGGAGACCCAGGTACTTGGTCGATTTTGTCACCGGTATGGTAGAGGATGGCTCTTCTGTCTATAGAAGGGACTTGTTGATTGTATTCTTATTTGATTTGATTTGATTTGATTTTGTATACTTTATTGATCCCCAGATGTTCGATGTTCATATGTGTTTATGGTTATTCTTCTTGTTTGGGTGTTTCTTTTGTGTTCTTGACTTTCCGGGGGGGGGGGGGGACATAGAGGAACTGGGCCTTGTGGCTTGCCGTAGCCTGGCCGGGGCGGGGTCAGAGTGATGTCAGGCGGGCTACTGCTGGGGATATATATATCTGTGAACTTGGTTCAATAAAGTGAGAATATTCAGACCAGCTCCTTCTTGACTCTTCGTTATTGATATGTAACAATAGGAAAACAGGTAAAGTGCATGTGGACAAACACAGATGTGGCCAACACGGAACCTGTGGACCCACATGGATCCATAAAACAGCCCATTTTTAACCTTTGGTGGGCCCACATAGACATGCTGGCTGGGATGTACTTATTTCTTTTTGGCTTTCTCCTATAAACACGTTAAAGGTCTTTCTTCCTCTTCCTAAACATTTTCACACTATAGGCTATTAATGGCATATATGATTGGTAAATGACTTTTATTTAGTTACTCTAAGGTTAGATTCATAAAACTGTAATCACTGAAATAGTTTTCTTGACATTTCTTCAATAGTAGCAGTGTGTGTGTGTAAGTAAGCTTAATGAGTGTGTCCTGAGGACTGCAGCTGTAATGGATAATTAACCCAGCCATCTTAACGGGGAACAATGAGCCTGTTTTAATGCTCGAGTCATTTTACTTTCTATCTATAGTATACCATGCTTAGAATGAAGAACAGGCTGCAGGCCGTCCTAACAGAGGAGTTTATTAACATCTAGGATCAAGAGTACACACTGGCTTTGGACTAATCTGACGGCTGATGAAATAAAAGGCAATACAAGTTACTGCTCTACGAACAGGTGTACACTCAAACATTATGAATTAATTAGTTGTAAATAGAGCACTTCTAAATAAACACGTTAGTGCTTAAATCATCATTTACAGGAAAACTATTCTTACCACTAGCGTGACTTCCAAATGCTGACATGCAGCAGTGCAGCGTGTATCTCTGAATCACTCTAAGGATTTGTAATCAAGGTTAGGATAGGGACGAGACTTATTATATAGCAATTCTCTTGGCAGCTGCAGGAAACAGGACAAATAATCCTTATAACTAAGCATTTTCACTACACATTATGTAGCTGCTGTTGCTACTATTCTATAGTGTTTTAGTGTTTCACATTTCTAATATTAAATTACAGGCCTCTTAGGGAAAACTCAGTTAAGAGCGCTGGCATGTTTATGGCTGCTTTAGGAACACAACATATGACTGGGTTTTCATCTGAAGAATGTGGTGTTCTGGGGTCAGCCTGTACGACAGAAGGACAGTTACTCATGGCAGGTTGTTAATCAGCTGGTCTCTGAGTTTATTACCTGTCAAAAGAAAAAAAAAAGGTATGTTGCTTATGGACAAATAATTTTTTCACATACACCTGACTGGCCATCAGAGTCATCCACCTGAGAATATTCCATATTGCCTCTGGTCTCTAACAAAGCATCAGCCTATGGTTTCCATACCCCCCAGCTTTCACTTCAGGGCTGCTCCCCAGACCGGTCCTACCTGTCTGTTCAGACCAGCCCTGCCCCCGGGCCACCTGTCCATGTACTAGAATTCTTCTATGCTGCTGCCACTGGGCTCAGCCTGAAAGAGTTACATGGGCCCACCCTCCAGTGAGCTCACCACCTGCAGGAGGAACCATGGGGGTCTGGTGCCATGTGGATCAAGTGGGAGGCGAAAGCAGAGACTTTCGCGGTCTGATCCCCGGCTTTTGAAACTGGCTTTTGGGATGTGGAACGTCACCTCTCTGGTGGGGAAGGAGCTGGAGCCGGTGCACGAGGTTGAGAGATACCGGCTATATAAACAGTGGTGTGAAAAAATGTTTGCCCCTTCCTGATTTCACATTTTTTTGTATGTTTGTCACTGTTAAATGTTTCGGATCATCAAACAAATTTATATATTAGACAAAGATAACACAAAATGCAGTTTTTAAATAAACATGTTTATTATTAACCCTCTGAGTGTGTATGTTGCCGAACTGCGACATAACCCCTAGTGGTCAAGAGTGGTAAATATTTTTTGTCAATAAAATAGTTCAGATTTCCAAGGCTATAACTTGAAAGTTGCAAGAGATAATGGCTTACTGTCAATTAGAAAGCTGTAAAATATGATCCAAAGATTCAGATAGGAATAAATTTACACATCTAATTTGCATAATGTTGCAGCACCTCTTTAAATTCCATAACTGAGTCAAAACTGGACTTTGGACGTATTTACACAAAGAAAGGTTCTGTCTTTTAACACCATTTTTTAAATTTTTTTACAGAAGTACCTTATCATCTTATCTTCAAAGTACAGTATATGAACAAGAAATCAATACATTAAAAAAACCCCAAAATATGTCACTTACTGTTGTACAGTCTGTTGACAAAGGGGGGCTGGCATGGTCGCTGCGTTTTCACCCATTATGGTCCTTATTTTGCATTCTGTCGGTAATATAAAATTCTACCACATCTACAAAGTCTTATGATTATCCCACATAAATTTCGCTTGTATCCCACGGCTATTTTCTGCGTACAAAGCCGAAAAAATGACGTGATGATCACGGACATATTAGCTTTCTGGGCTAAATGCTAAAACAGGAAAAGGAAATGAGGAGTTCTTCTTCTTTGGTGTACCGTATTACGTGTCATCCACTGAGTTCTCCAACGGATGTCTGCCACCTTTTGAAACTGGCAAATCAGTACAATCAGTACAAATCCCCAAGGCAGGCGATCATGTCAGAATGATAAGACAGGTGCAGTGCCGTATTCTGCCACTAGGGGCATGAAAATTCTCACACTCAAAGAGTTAAGGGAAAAAAAAAATTCAAACCTACACGACCCTGTGTCAAAAAGTGACCCCCCCCCCTTTAAAACATAAATTAACTGTGGTTTATCACATCTTTGGAAAGCTGAGTTCAGTTTCTCGAGCCACACCCAGGCCTGATTATTGCCACACCTGTTCTCAATCAAGAAATCACTTAAATAGAACCTGTTTGAGAAAGTGAAGTAGGCCAAACGATCCTCAAAAGCTAGCCATCATGCTGCAATCCAAAGAAATTCAGGAACAAATGAGAAACAAAGTAAGTGAGATCTATCGGTCTGGAAAACGTCATAAAGGCATTTCTAAAGTTTTGGGACTCCAACAAACCACAGTGAGAGCCATTATCCACAAATGGTGAAAACATGGAACAGTGGTGAACCTTCCCAGGAGTGGCCGGCCAACTAAAATTACCCCAAGAGCACAGTAACGACTCATCCAAGAGGTCACAAAAGACCCCACAACAACATCAAAAGAACTAAAGGCCTCACTTGTCTCAGTAAAGGCCAGTGTTCATGACTCCACCATAAGAAAGAAACTGGGCAAAAATGGCCTGCATGGCAGAGTTCCAAGACGAAAACCATCTATCCATCTATCTTATTCCACTTAATCCTTTTCAGGTCGCTGGGGGGTTGGAGCCTACCCCAGCATCTTTGGCCGAGAGGCAGGGTACACCCTAGACAGATCGCCAGTCCATCACAGGGCCAACACAGAGAGACACACAACCATTCACTCTCGCAGTCATACCTAAGGACAATTTAGAATCCCCAGTTTGATGCCAATTTACCTAACTTGCATGTTTTTGGCATGTGGGAGGAAACTGGAGAAATCCCAGAGTATGGAACTTACAATTTGAAGACGAAAACCACTGCTGAGCAAAAAGAACATAAAGATTCGTCTCAGTTTTGCTAGAAAACATCGTGATGATCCCCAAGACTTTTGGGACAATATTCTGTGGACGGAGAAGACAAAAGTTGAACTTTTTGGAATGTATGTGTCCCATTACATCTAGCGTAAAAGTAACACAGCATTTCAGAAGAGGAACATCATACCAACAGTAAAATATGGTGGTGGTAGTGTAATGGTCTGGTGCTATTTTGCCGTTTCAGGACCTGGAAGACTTGCTGTGGTAAATGGAACCATGAATTCTGCTGTCTACCAAAAAATCCTGAAGGAGAATGTCCAGCCATCTGTTTGTGACCTCAAGCTGAAGTGCACTCGGGTTCTGCAGCAGGACAATGATCCAAAACTCACCAGCAAGTCCACCTCTGAATGGCTTAAGAAAAACAAAATGAAGACTTTGGAGTGGCATAGTCAAAGTCCTGACCTGACTCCGATTGAGTTGCTGTGGCATGATCTTAAAAAGGTGGTTCATGCTTAAAAACCCTCCAGTGTGGCTGGATTACAACAATTCTGCAAAGATGAGTGGGGAAAAATTCCTCCACAGCACTGTATGAGACTCATTGCCAGTTATCGCAAACGCTTTATTGCAGTTGTTGCTGCTAAGGGTGGCCCAACCGGTTATTAGGTTTAGGGGCAATCACTTTTTCACACAGGGCCATGTAGGTTTGGATTTTTTCCCTTAATAATAAACACCTTCATTTAAAAACTGCATTTTGTGTTTACTTGTACTATCTTTGTCTAATATTTAAATGTGTTTGATGATCTGAAACATTTAAGTATGACAAACATACAAAAAAAATGAGAACTCAGGAAGAGGGCAAACACTTTTTCCCACCAATGTATGCTATTTTGGGCAAAACACATTGGTTTTTGAGGTGGTTTTAGAGCCACTGGAGTGTGGCTTTAAATTTTTTATTGTCATTGTACAGTTGTACATCACAACAAAATTGTGGGTGCTCCACCAGGCTATTGTGCTATAAAGTAAGAGATAATAATTTGAATAAAACACTGTTACAAAACACACAATTAGCAAAATGACTGAAATAAAAATAAAAATATAAATAAAAATAAAAATAGGCCATAGGTATATACACAGGTATGGTAGTGGCTTCATGAGTGGAGCTATGTAAATAAGAGTGCGGAGTGCAGAACACATAATTGAGTAAAATGGCCCAAGGATTATGGAAAATATGTACAGTAGTGAATTCACAGATTGGTCAATATACATGAAAGTGAGGAGTGCAAAGATAGGTGAGTTATACACAAATATACACAAATATATACAAACACCTTCCACCTGCAAAGTCCAACACAAAAAACCCAGTTGGTGGGGGCGACCCAAAGTCCAAGGCCCCAAAACAAAACAAGGTCAGTTGGGTGGTCTCCCAAAGTCCCGGGACCACTGGACCAGAGAACAAAGCATGAGGGCCTACCCAAGCAGGAAGCCTACCCAAGCCCATGGGTCCCCAGACCGAGGAGCTGGGTGGATCTGGCCTCCCAGAGTCTCTAGGCCACCAGACCACGGGACAAGATGGTTTAGGGGGTCTACCCAAGTCCACAGGCCCCCAAATCAGGAAACATGATGTACTGGGCAGCTGCTGAGGCATGCCAATCTCAAGAGCTGACAGTTGAAATGTGCTGACCGCAAGACGCCACTGACTGAGGTGTGCTGGCCTTAGGAACCAACGTTTTCAGCACGCTGACCTCCGGATGAAACGGTTGGGGTGCGCTGCCTCTGGATGAGGTGGTTGGGGCGTGCTGACTTCAGGACAAGACAACTGAGGTGCACCGACTTCAGGTTGAGACGAATGGAATGCACAGACCTCCAGATGTCCACATGTTGACCTCATGTGCTGATGGTTTGAGCATGCTGATCCCTGAATGAGATGGCCGGGGCGCACTGACCTCAGGATGAGATGGCTGTGATTGGAACACATTTGGCCCAGATGCCCAGGAATCTCTCTCCGACGCCTCCACCTCGGACAGGGAGGAAGAGGTAAAGGTTGGAATAGGGACCACACCATAACAGTCAGCAGAAGAGCCTGGTGGGGAGAGCTCAGGAGCAAATGGAGGCTGCAACTGGGTCTCCCCAGCAGGAGTAAGACAAGACCTCTTTAATACAGATAGTATTAAGAAAATAAAGGAGAGGACTTGCCTTAACTCCTGCTCTTCCGCTGGCGAGGAAACTGTTGACTCTGCTGCTGGTGTATGGGTGAATATCTCAAGAGCTGCAGTCTCTGCAAGGGCATGCATGCGAGGACAAGCAGTGGCAGTGGTTGAGCTCAACTCCTCCGTTATGGACCCAACTGAAGTGGAGATGACCTCGGGGAAAAAAGGAGTAGAGGTGAGTCGTGGAATACACATGGGGCGACAGCAGAAACAAAAAAATGAGGGCTCAGCAGCAATAGGGATCTGCTGCTGAGTCTCCTTACTGGGAACAAGGCAAGACTTCTCACTATTAGATTAAAAAATGAGAAATGAGATAGTTAAAAAATGAGAAAACAGTACTTGCCTTGTCTCCAGCTCTGTTGCCACTGAGGCTGCTGCTGCTGTTAACCTGCCACTGGAGAACTAGATGAATCACTCCAAGTGGCTACGATGACCGCCTGGCGAGGAGCTGTTGCACAGCAGAGAGGAGCTGGTGTTGGAATGGAGGTGTATAGAACTTGCGGAAGCCAGGGGACGTTTCTCCATAGGTACAAGCTTCTGGGGTGCAGGGACTGGTGAGTGGCAAGGAAGTGCAATGACTGTCGGAGCCAGGGGATGCTGATTTGTTGGCGCAATCTCTGGTGTCTTGGGTGAATTCCTCCTCCAACCCGTGGTGTAGCTGCAATGTGGGTAAGCGGCGTTTTCCAGAGCTTTCCCTCCACCCTGGCCCACCAAATGCACAGCAGATCCTGTTAGGCTTGGCAGGTGATGAAGAGGAGGCTGGCAGTGATGGTACTGCGAGGAGTGGAAGCCCCCACAGTCAGGGAAGGGAGCGCAGGCTTGGGCGAGCCTCCAAGATATTGGTAACAGCTTCCCAACATTATTTATCATCCTCTGGGGATCTGTGGGCCACAGTAAAAATATCCCACAGCATGTCCACAGCCAGCAGCTCTCCCCCCTTCTGCCTCCTCTTTCTCCTGCTTTTTTTGCTCACTGGGTCCTTCACTAGCAGCAATCTTCTGTCATGACCTGCGACCACATGTCTTGGACACTCGGGTAAAGAGAAGTGCAGAGCTGTCAACTAATCCCCAACTGGTGGTGAGTTGGATCTGATGGCAGGGGCAGACGCCATTCAGACCTGGTTGACCTAAATGTATAGTGAGGGTGTGCTGGGAATGTCTGGCTGAGGCTCCTGTCTGGGAGGTCTTCAACTCCCACCTCCGGAAAAACTTCAACCACATTCCGAGGGAGTCTGGAGACATGGAGTCTGAATGGGCCATGTTCTCCACCTCCATTGTTGAAGCAGCTGCCCAGGGCTGTGCCTGCAAGGTTGTTGGTGCATCTTGTGGTGGCAACCCCCGAACCAAGTGGTGACACCAGTGGTGAGGGCGGCCATCAAGCTGAAAAAAGAGTCCTATCGAGCTTTGTTGGCTTGTGGGACTCCCGAGGCAGCTGAGGTGTAGCGGAGTGCAGTTCCGGTAGTTGCTGGAGCAAAAACTCGGGTGTGGGAGAAGTTTGATAAGGCCATGGAACAAGACTTTCGGTCGGCCTCGAAGAGATTCTGGCAAACTGTCCAGCGACTAAGGAGAGGAAAGCAGCCCCCTGTCCACACTATGTATGGTGTGGATGGGGCGCTGCTGACTTCGACTGGGGACATCGTCAAGCGATGGAAGGAATACTTCGAGGATCGATCAATCAATCAATCAGTCAATCAATCAAACAAAGCTTTATGTATATAGCACTTTTCATACAAAAAGATGCAAAGCAAAGTGCTTCACACATTGAAATAAAACACAATTTACCCCCCCCCCTCCACACACATACACATTGACACAAACACACACACATTAAGAAACTGTCATCAGTGTAAGACGTATGGCTTAAGGCTTATGGTTGGGCACCGAGGATCCTAGTGTGGAAGCATCATAACTAGGGAACCGTCATCAGCAGGGAAGGTGCCAAGTTCACGGCTACAGGAGCACCAACTCTGAGACCTCCCAAGTCCAACCCAAGGGGTCAACACCGCAGGCACAACGTCACAGCATCACAGCGCATGACCATCTCAGCTGGGCAGACCAGGACAATTACAGGCCAGTGTCCCGCAACCAGAAAACAGGCACAACCCCCACAGGATGGCCCCCATGAGGAAATGCCGGAGCATGGACAAAGTGATAAAAATCAATAAATAATAAGACAGTTTGCTGATAAACTATCAGTCTCCTGAGGATTATTGCCTTTAATTTATTTTAATCCCTTTTTTCCATCTACTGTCACCTCTCTCTTCTGTTTATCAAGCCTCTTGCACCTGTGTGCGCACTCAGGGTCATCTAATCACCCTCTTTCGCCTTCTGTTCACCTTTTATCGGTGTTTGTGTTAGCTTTGGGTTAGCCACTAGCTATGGCTACTAGCTCTCCTTTCCCTTCTCCTCTGGTGTGCGCTCTGTGTCAGATGTTTAGCTACACCTCTGCCTCTTTTAGTGATAACAGTAAATGTAATAAATGCTGTCTTTTTGAGGCGCTCGAGGTGAAGATGTGTGATTTGGAATCCCTGCTCCACTGCATTGAAACGCCGTCTGTGCCAGTTAATGACAGATGTGTGGTATATATTACTCATATATTCCATACCTGCATACGTTAGAGCATGTGGAAATGTGTGGGGCAACATATGCAAAGGAATTTCACACCTCTGAAAGGACAAAGGAATCTCACCGCCGTGTGAAGACCAATGACGTCACAGGACGCCATGGCAACAGACTTGACACCTTCACCCCCTTAGGCGAGGACAGGTTTTCCCATCACCTCCCAAGACGGAGGGAGGAGTTAACAGGACTAATGGGGATTTAGATAACGGGGGATTTCAGCTTGTGTTTTGCATGTCTTGGATGTGTGCCTGTATTTAACCAGCGAGCTGGGCAGAATTCTTCCTCTTTGCCTTCTGCCAAGCTCTGCACCATGATGAGACAAGATAGAAGAGTTGTTCATTAAAGACTCTGCTTTTGTGATACAAAACCGCCTCGTTATTTCCAGCTCTTCTACACTGGTGACCTTGACGCGAGTATGGACCTGAGGCGTTCTTCAAGCGACTCATCCGCGGCGAATCTGACTTACGCCAGCGACAACGCAGACGAGGGAACAAGCAGACAGCTGTTCCCCCCGGCAGAGGGTACCGAGAGAGCTCAACCGAGCTCCAGCACCGCCGTGAGAGCCGAGGCAAGGCACTCTCACCCGGCGGGCACAACAGTGATGATGTGCACAAACGCCGTCGCTGTTAAACTGCCAGATTTCTGGCGAGAAGACCCGGCCTCTTGGTTTCTCCAAGCCGAAGCCCAGTTCATACTGGCGGGCATCACGGCAGACGATACTAAGTTCTACCATATCGTCTCCAAACTCGACTCCGCCACTTCGAGGTGTGTGCGAAGCTTGATCCAGCGACCACCGGCCCGGGACAAGTATGAGACACTCAAGGCGACCATCGTGGCGAATTACGTCCCGTCGGCGGAAGAAAGAGCCGAAAAAATCCTGGCAGTCTACGGCCACAGAGGGGGCAATCCAAAGACCCTCATGGAGGATTTACTGCAGCTCAAGGAGGAGGACAATGATAATTTCCTCTTTCAATTTATTTTCCTCAGCACGCTACCACCACACATGAGAGGGACATTCGCCAGTATGAAGTGCAACAATCATCAGGACTTCCGCACGCTGGCCAACGAGGCTTATCGACTCGTCAATGCCTGCAGAGATTGGACACCCACAGCGGCATCCGAAGACCTCAAAACTGACGCCCCGAACCTTGGAGAGTCACAAACCATGGAGCAGGCTCAACCCACGGTGACAGCAGCGCAGCCCAAGCGCAACAAACAGAATGACGTCTGTTATTATCATCACCGCTTCGCCGAGAAAGCCCGGAAATGTGTTCCCCCCCTGCAAGTTTACGATGTCGGGAAATGCCAAAGCCGAGGGCCGTTAACGGCAGCGGTTCTCGACGAGAAAAATAAGCTGTTATACGTGACGGATGGACACACAGGCAAGCAGTTCCTCATCGACACAGGAGCCCAGCTGAGTTTCGTCACGCCCTCCCACGCAGATCGAGCCATGGGCACCCGGGGCAATGGAGCAGTGGCAGCCAACGGCTCGGACATCGACACGTTCGGGGAAAAGAGCCTGCATCTCCTCATTCACGGCCGCAGCTACAGATGGACATTTGTTGTAGCGGCGGTGAGTTTTAACTTGTTAGGCGCAGATTTTCTGTGTGCACACGGGTTATTAGTTGATCTAGCAAATAGGCGCCTGGTTAATGCACTGTCTTTTGCTTCTATCCCTTGCTCAGCTCGAGTCTCTCCACCACCTGTGCAGGCCAACGTCACTACGGCAGGAGGTAAGTTTGAGCAACTCCTCACCCAATTTCCAGCACTCACAACCCCCAAATTCTCAGCCACTGTAGCCAAACACGAGGTTAAACACTTCATTCCAACAACGGGACCTCCCGTTTTTGCCAAAGCTCGCCGCTTAGACGCGGCCAAACTCAACATAGCAAGGGACGAATTTGCAGCTCTTGAAAAATTAGACATTGTCCGACGTTCAAAGAGCCCTTGGGCTTCACCACTTCACATGGTTCCGAAATCCGACGGTTCTTGGAGACCGTGCGGAGATTACCGCAGATTAAACAACACTACAGCGCATGACCGCTACCCCATTCCTCACATACAGGACTTTTCACTACATTTAGCGGGTGCGCGCATTTTTTCAAAAATAGACTTAGTCCGCGGTTATCACCAAGTTCCAGTCCGAGCTGAAGACATTCCTAAAACAGCGGTTATAACCCCTTTCGGCCTTTTTGAATTCCTGCGAATGCCTTTCGGCCTCAAAGGTGCTGCTCAGACTTTTCAGCGTATGATGGACGCAGTCTTACGCGACCTCCCCTTTGTTTTCGTCTACCTCGACGACATGCTGGTAGCCAGCTCATCGGAGGAAGAGCACGAGCAGCATCTCACTGCCATTTTTCTGAGGCTAGAAGAGCACGGATTAATAATTAATCCAGCCAAATGCAAATTCGGCGTATCGCAAATTGATTTTTTGGGACACAGAGTCTCCCCGAAAGGGGCAGTTCCGCTTCCAGACAAAATTCATGCGATAGAAGGTTTTCCATGGCCCCAAACGGTCAAATCGCTACAGGAATTTTTGGGGATGGTTAATTTTTACAACCGTTTCCTCCCTCATGCAGCTCAGCTCATGCAGCCCCTGTATGACGCGCTCAAAAAAAAGAGAGCTTCCAACGCGGTCGAATGGACCCCGGAACGCGAACGCGCTTTTGCGGAAGTTAAAAACGCCCTAGCTAACGCCACAATGTTAGTCCATCCAGATCCCTCGGCCCGCATTGCTCTAACCACAGATGCTTCAGACTTGGCCATAGGGGCAGTTGTAGAACAACTTGTCAAGGGGGTCTGGCAACCTTTAGCATTTTTTAGCAAATCGCTAAACCCGACGGAACGCAAGTACAGCACTTTTGACAGGGAGCTGCTGGCGCTCCATTTATCCATCCGCCACTTCCAGTTTTGGTTAGAAGGGCGGAGTTTCACGGCTTTTGTGGACCATAAACCGCTCACTTTTGCTATGGCTAAAATTTCAGAACCTTGGTCGGGCAGACAACAAAGACAGCTAGCTGCGATTTCAGAGTTCACCACAGACATTCGACATGTAGCGGGCAAACTTAACGTAGTAGCGGACTGTCTCTCTCGCGCTGTGGCACCGCCAGAGCACGAGGAGACAGATTACACTGCTTCAGCAGCTGAGCTTTTCTCTAACGCAAACACATATGCAGCACCTATCCATGAAGGGATAGATTATGCAGCCATGGCGGAAGAACAAGGTAGTGATGCGGACGTGCGTGCGCTCCTGTCTGGACCAACAGGGTTAAGGCTGGAGGAAAAAGGGTTGCGCGACGGCGTGCCCCCCCTAATATGCGATGTTTCAACCGGCCGACCTCGCCCGTTAGTACCGGCTGCTTGGCGCCGCCGTATTTTCGACGCAATTCACTCCCTCGCGCACCCAGGTGTGCGCGCCTCGGTCAAAATGGTTGCCGAAAAGTTTGTGTGGCCAGGCCTGCGCAAAAACGTAAAAGAATGGGCAAAAACTTGCATTCCTTGTCAGCGCGCCAAAGTACACAAACACATAAAAGCCCCTCTGGAGCCTTTTCCCATCCCTGCTAGAAGGTTCGACCACATTCATGTCGACCTCGTGGGGCCACTACCTTCCTCCCAGGGTTTCACACACCTGCTAACAATGATAGACCGCACCACGTGCTGGCCAGAGGCAGTCCCTCTAGCGGCAACTACAGCGGAGGAAGTCGCTCGCGTTTTTCTAACAAATTGGGTGGCACGTTTCGGCGTCCCATCAGACATCACGTCAGATAGGGGGCCTCAATTTGTCTCAGAGCTCTGGTCAGCCATGTCCAACAGTTTAGGGGCAACAATTCACCGTACCACCGCTTATCACCCTCAGGCTAATGGGTTATGCAAGCGTTTTCACAGGTCCTTAAAGGCCGCCCTCAGAGCCTCATTAACGGACACAAATTGGGTAAATAAACTTCCCTGGGTTTTATTGGGGTTGCGTGTGGCACCTAAAGAGGATTTAGACGCTTCCCCTGCAGAATTAGTCTTTGCTCAGCCTATCAGACTACCAGGTGAATTTTTACCAGAAAACCCGGAACCAGGGCACCTCCCAGTCCCAAGGTTTTTAGGCAGTAACGGACCGGACTCTCTACACGGTCCAGCTCATCACTCCTTTCCGCGAGTTTTTGTTCCTCAAACTTTAAAAAACGCCGAGTTTGTTTTTGTTAAGCATGAAGCCCTTAAACCAACGTTACGCCCAGTATACGATGGCCCGTTCAGAGTGCTGGAAAATGGTGACAAACACTTTGTGCTTGATTATGGGGATAGAAATGAAACGGTCAGCATTGACAGACTCAAACCTGCCTTCTTGTTGAGAGACGAACCTGCACAGTTGGCACGAGCACCTCGGCGAGGTAGACCCCCCAAGGAAAAAGTCTCAGCCCCCAGGCAGGGAACAGATAATCTCTCTCCTTCCCACACTGCAGATTCCTCACAACAAGGTCCCAGCAGGACGCCTAAACCAGCCTACAGCAGCTTTGGGAGAAGATTGAAACCCAGACTGCACAAGGACTGATTACACCACTCTGCAATTTTTCGCTAATTGTGCCGCAACAGTTTAGGACTGACTTATGATTATACTATGCTGTTATATTTTCACTGAACTCTCTTAGGAGCATGGCTGCTTGGAAGTTTCTTCTGTGACAACAGCTGTAACACGTAGTATGTTTTAGTAATTACCCTAGACTGTGAATCTTTCTGTGTCCTTTCCTAGTTGTTTGGGGGGCCTGTGGTATATATTACTCATATATCCCATACCTGTATACGTTAGAGCATGTGGAAATGTGTGGGGCAACATATGCAAAGGAATTTCACACCTCTGAAAGGACAAAGGAATCTCACCGCCGTGTGAAGACCAATGACGTCACAGGACGCCATGGCAACAGACTTGACACCTTCACCCCCTTAGGCGAGGAGAGGTTTTCCCATCACCTCCCAAGACGGAGGGAGGAGTTAACAGGACTAATGGGGATTTAGATAACGGGGGATTTCAGCTTGTGTTTTGCATGTCTTGGATGTGTGCCTGTATTTAACCAGCGAGCTGGGCAGAATTCTTCCTCTTTGCCTTCTGCTAAGCTCTGTACCATGATGAGACAAGATAGAAGAGTTGTTCATTAAAGACTCTGCTTTTGTGATACAAAACCGCCTCGTTATTTCCAGCTCTTCTACAGATGCCACTTAGCTGCAGCGGAGCACCCTAGCGTAGGGTGGCCTGCTAGTTGTCCCCAGCTTCCACCTCTCCTGAGCAGCCAGGAGAGAACGGGTGGGTGACGGTGAGAAGGAAGCATAGCCACAAGCCCCTGGTTCACCACCAGCCTGTTCATGTTTCTAATTGCTTTTCCCCACTCAGCGACACACCCGCTGAGGAAAAACTCTGATCGTTGGTGACTCTGTAGTCAGAAATGTGAACCTAGAGACTCCAGCGGCCATAGTCAAATGCATTCCCGGGGCCAGAGCAGGTGACATCAAGTCAAATTTGAAACTGCTGGCTAAAAGTAGTAACTGTAAATACTTCACAATTGTTATCCACGCCGGCATTAACGACATCCAACTCCAGCAGTTGGAAGTCACAAAACTTAATGTGGAATCGGTGTGTGACTTTGCAAAAACAATGTTTGCCTCTGTAGTATTCTCTGGGCCCCTCTCCAATCTTACCAGTGATGACATGTTTAGCTGCATGTCATCCTTCAACTGCTGACTGTCTGTGTGGTGTCCTGCAAACGATGTGATCTATGTAAGCCCCTTTTCCACTAGTACCCACTCAGCCCTACTCTACTCTACTCTACCCGGTTTGTAAGGTTTTCCATGAGTACCTAGTACCTGGTACCAGGTACTTTTTTGTACCTATTCCAGGGTAGGGTACAACCGTGCTAAGGTGAGCTGGAAATAAGATAAGATAAGATAAGATAAGATAAGCCTTTATTAAATGTGACGTAAACAGACTGCAGGCCACTGATTGGTCAGGGCATAACATCATGAGTGTGCCCGTCTTCTGCAGAATCTCCAAACCGCCATTTGTAAAAGTTCACGGAGTAAACACGGTCACCGAGTAAATATGATATTAATAGAGACGCTTCCCAGGTTTCGTGGAAATCTACACTGTGGTCCAACGAAGAGGTGCAGAGTTTTCTGTGCTTAGTGGCAGATAGTATCCAGAGCGACATGGAGCGACCCCGCAACGAAACAGATGGCAGCCCAAGAAAACTGGAGAAGCTGAAGATGAAAGTGAGAGAACTAGCAATGGTGAGTGATTTGTGATATTGTGCATCTTTTTTCTTATTTATCCTGTTGGTGGTAAGCTCACTTTTTTTGAGCAATACAACGCTGTCCTATGCTGGCTAACAAGTGCTAGCTTGTAGCTAGCTAGCTAGTAGCCAACTCTGCTAGATTCGTGCTTGCTTTGTCTGAAGTATTTGCTTGTGAGAGCAAAACGATGAAATATGTTAATCCTGGTTAAAATCCTGGTTTGTGTACGTGTTGCACTTTGGTGCTCTGCATTAAGTTGTGTGTAATTTCTTTCTAGAATCTGTTTCCACATGCCAGGAGTTAGCCTCCCTCAGAATGTTGTGTTTATATTTTGGATACAGGTCAAGAGGACCCCAGGCTCCAAAATCTCAACATATTCAAGTGCATTGTCAAACCAGTGATTTATAAAGTGATTCATATAATTTTCTAAAGCCTTATAATAGACCCACATACCTATTCTGTGGATTTTCCCCAAAAAATGTTGGAACAGTGTTGTCATGTTGTTTCTGTTCCACCATAAATCCCTGAATTGAAAATGTACTTGTACATGTACAGAGTGGATCCTGCGGTTCTCACTTGTCAGGGAAACGAAGCATTTTTGTCACATCCCACCACTGACTTTCACAAGTGTGTTTCCCTAATACAGGTACATCTCCAAAAATGAGAATATCATGAAAAAGTTCAATATTTTTTGTCACTCATTTCAGAAAGTGAAACCCATATATTACATAGATTCATTACACAGACAGTGACATATTTCAAGTGTTTATTTATTTTAATTTTGATTATTATGGCTTACAGCCCCCGAAAACCCCAAATTCAGTTTCTCAAAAAATTAGAATATTACATAAAATTACTCATTCATTCATTCATTCATTCATTCATCTTCTTCCGCTTAATCCTTTTCAGGTCACGGGGGGGCTGGAGCCTATCCCAGGATCTTTGGGTGAGAGGCAGGGTACACCCTGGACAGATCGCCAGTCCATCGCAGGGCCAACACAGAGAGACAGACAACCATTCACTCTCACAGTCATACCTAAGGACAATTTAGAATCCCCAGTTGATACCAGTTAACCTAACTTGCATGTTTTTGACATGTGGGAGGAAACTGGAGAAATCCCGGAGTATGGAACTTACTATTTGAAGACGAAAACCACTGCTGAGCAAAAAGAACATAAAGAATGGCCGTTGAAATGTTGGTTAAAAAATATTTTTTTTAATTATTTTTTTGTAATCTATTTTTTTGAGAAACTGAATTTGGGGTTTTCATGGGCTGTAAGCCATAATAATCAAAATTAAAATAAATAAACACTTGCAATATATCACTGTCTGTGTGATGAATCTATATATGGGTTTCACTTTCTGAACTGAATGACAAAAAATACTGAACTTTTTCATGATATTCTAATCTTTTGAAATGTACCTGTATATGTGTTGAACTTGCTCTAACTAACCACCATCCATTTCTGTCTTTTGTTTAGGCAAGAGGAAAGGAAAAGCAGCAACCCCACAACGGGCCTTGCCACTGTGGAAAGTACTGAAATACTTTTTACTTTTTTAGTCAAAGCATAGATAAAGTGCTGAAACTAAAGTAGTATAATTTCAACTTAATATGAAAGGAACTGAACTGAGATTTATTTGACTGTGTGAATATTAATTGCTGAATAATTGAAAATGAATAGCACATCAACTGTAAAACAAACTGCTTCCTAATGTATTTATTTATTTATTTATTTATTTTTGTCAGATCATTTGTGTGATTCTTTGTGAGTTATATTCATAACTGTATGTTGCACTTTGGGGAATGGGAGTTGTTCAGTCACCAATATAATTTATTATATATGTGTAGTTTATAATCTATCGGCAATAATTGCATGCAGTATTATCATAGCAGGACACATCACAAATATTTGAGACCCATTGTAGTGCATCCTTTTATGTTTTAGCAATACAAGTACAAAACACCGCCCACAATTGAAGCCAGGGCAAGAAGAGACACAGCGGTGACAGAGCGGTGGCTAAACTTTTATTGATAAAAATTCCATATTCTGACTGAGCGACTCCATACTCAGTGATGCACACCCTCAGTTAAAGTACTAGATTCCATTCAAGTGAATGTATTAATTTATTCTCATTGCTGAGGCCACAGTAAAAACAAATGATTTTAAACATAACCCAGCCCTTGTATAATCTACTGTACTGAAGCCCAGCTACATGAAAATTGTGGTTAAATACAACAACGAAGCACTTTTTTGTCACATTCCACCACTGGCTTTTAGCAACAAGTGTATTTCCAAAAAATGTTTTAAACTTGCATTTATTAACCACCACCCTTTTCTCTCTTTTTTCTAGGCAAGAGGAAAACGATCCACCCCAAACCGGACCTTGCGTCACTATTTACAGAGATGCAGGCTGAAGATCTGCTGAACCAGGACCAGCTTGAGTGGCACATCCAATTGCTTCTCAGTGAGGCAGTGTGGTCAGCGTGTGTGACCCATTTTAATTTTTTTTTTTTTTTTACAGTTTGAATTTTGCACAATCTAAATAATCTGGAATTTGCTGCTGATTGTAATAAACAATTTAGTGACTTATGTGTTTGCATCATGATTTTCTATTTTGTCTGTTAACACACTGGTGGGAAAAGAGCCAACACTACAAACCATTTATCAGTGATGTTGAAAGTGGCTCATTTTTAAGAAAAAGTAACCAAAACAATTATTTTATTAACTGAAGGCTGTATTGTTGGATGTGCCAGTGCAGAAGACACTGCACACTTTAGTGACAGTACCAGTATATGGAGGAATTCTGGGCCATATTAGCATCTGTACTTTATCGTAATGGGTTAGGGCAGGGGTGTCCAATCATGTGCCATGGAGGGCCAAGACCCTGCAGGCTTTACCTCCAACCATTGTCTTCAACAGCAGAGTCCACTGAATTTCTTCCACTGACTGCTGATCAGTGAGAACACCTGCTGAAGAGACTGGATAGAAGAAAGAACCTGCAGGGTCTTGGCCCTCCATGGCACATGACTGGACACCCCTGAGTTAGGGTTTAATGGGATTTAACATTTTAACACAAATTGCTTTATGGTTCATGATTCTGTTGACAGACTTACACCAAACCAAAAGTGATTTCTCAAACTGCTGGATTGTTCTTAGACAGCTTTTCTAATCTTTTTGTATTTAATTTATGTCACTTGATGGTAACCTTCACACATAAAGGCTCCCTTCCTGTTCACCCTTTATACTGTAGACTTCTCACACAACACAACACACTGCCATCTACAGAAGTTCTCTGATGACTCTGCGATCGTCGGCCTCATCTCTAACGGAGATGAAGCTGAGTACAGAGGACTTATCCAGGACTTTGTGGACTGGTGCCATTGGAACTGCCTCCAGATCAACGCGAGGAAAACTAAGGAGCTGGTGGTGGACTGCTGCAGGCAAGGACAACCCCTCACAGCACCAGTAAACATACAGGGAACAGACATTGAGATGGTGACATCCTACAAGTACCTGGGTGTTCATCTGAACAATAAACTAGACTGGTCACACAATACCGACGTACTCTACAAGAAGGGACAGCGCAGGCTGTTCCTACTGAGGAGACTCAGGTCTTTTGGTGTACAGGGGGCGCTGCTGAAGACATTCTACGACACGGTGGTGGCATCAGCCATCACTTTTGGAGTGGTCTGCTGGGGCAGTGGCATTACAGCTGCCGATAGGAAGAGACTGAACAAACTGATCAAGAAAGCTAGCTCTGTCCTGGGGAAGCGCCCTGACCCAGTGGAGGAGATAGGAGAGAGAAGGATGGTGGCTAAACTGTCATCTCTGCTGGAGTCTGAGTCCCACCCTATGCAGGACATACTGGATGCACTGATGAGCTCATGTAGCAGCAGACTACATCATCCCAGGTGCGCAACCGAGAGGTTTTGTAGTTCCTTCCTACCTATGGCTGTCAGACTGTATAACCTAAGCAGGGCTGCTCGCAGAGATAGCAAAAAAAAAAACGTGACGACCTAATAGTATTGAATGCAAAAGACGCAATAGACTTACACAATGGTCCCCTCCAGTATATACAACTAGGACAATATCGGTCGCTACGGAGGGTGACAATATGTATGGGTACATATTCATACTATGTAGGATAACTAAGTAGACGATTATGCTGTTTATTCCATCTTGCTACAATGCTCCGCACTTTGTATATATATTTATATATTTATGTGTATGTATGTATTTCCACTGCTCTTATTTATATCTTCCATATCTTCTTAATTATTGCTCTGAGTGGTGCTATCCCTGTGCTGTTGCAATCCTGGAATTTCCCCATTGTGGGACTAATAAAGGCTTATCTTATCTTATCTTATCTTATCTTATAAAAGTGGAGACAGATCTGCAAAATGTCCAAAGGTTTATTGTCAAACTTCCCAGTGCAATACTAAATGAATACATGTATAGTTCACTGTTGATGCAGAAAATATATATTTATACAGTATCTACATGTGTCTAGTAAATCAAGTATTTTCCATGTAATCTTGTGACTGCATTATTTTAATTGCTTTTAATCTTAGATCAAATTTGTTTTGGCCTAAAATGCATCATAATTGTTAAATATATTGCATTATTCCAACCTTGGTACTGTTTACCTGTTGAAATATATATATTTTATGGCTAATATAACCCCATAACTACAACCTGGCGATCAAGTTTTGGCAGCTGAACAGTTTTTGCCATGAGACTCAGTGCTGCTGGTGCAGGTACATCCCATGATGTCTCAACAGTCTGTCCATGATTTTCACACAAATCAGAGCAATTTCTTGCACAGGAAGTTAAACATTTCTACTGACATTCTTAAGTTCTATAACCACTGATCGTTTGTGAAGCTGGGGTGACATCAGTGACAGACTGTGTTGAACACCAGACCCCCGGTTTGACGTAGTAATTTTCCCACAAGAGAGCCATCTGAAACACACACACAGCATACATATTTTAGTACCTAATAGTGATAACTTTCAGACATTACAATATAGTATGGCGGACTTAAAGCAAACTAGCATTAGCAATCATTAGCTTACCATCATATGTGATCTAGTTCGTATCCTCACATCTTTGGCTCTATGGCTTCCTAAACACTCCAGTACTTTTCCAGAGTCTTTCGTCTTGCTGCCTGTACCCTTGTCTGGCTCTCATTTTTTTGCCTTTACTTTGACAAAAGCCAGAGACCAAGCAGACACAGAGCATTCACCTCGTAAGCCGGCATCTTGTGTTTTTGTTGTGTCGCGTATGTTACGTCTCGGGAGTGTGGCGCCGCCTTGTTATAAAAAAAATCCCACCCACCCCAAGCAGGACTCTGCCGTAATGGAAACAAAACCATGCTAAACCGTGTAAAACCGTGTAGAGGCGTGTAGGGCTGACTGGGTACTAGTGGAAAAGGGGCTATAGACAATTGGAACTCATTTTGGGGAAAACCTGGTCTTATTAGATTAGACGGCATCTATCCCACTTTGGATGGTGCGTCTCTTTTATCTAACATTCTGGCATCATTTTTATCCAAATTTCCAAAACCTTGACTACTCAGACTTGGGACCAGGAAGCAGAGTCGCAGTCTTACACGCCTCTCTGTGGCTCCTCTTCATCCGCCACCCCTCAACTTAGCCCCTGTCTTCCCCATCTGAGAATCATTGTCTGCTCCCTCCAAAGAAAATAAAAATATCATATATAAGCATCCCAAAGTGATTAAACAAAAAGTTGGTAAAACTCAAATTAAACATGAAGTCTCTAAATTTAATGATTTGGCCTCTGTTCCTCCTCATAATTTAAAAATTAAATGTGGTTTGTTAAATATTAGGTCTCTAACTCCCAAGTCTCTGCTAGTCCATGATCTGTTAATTGATCATCAGATTGAGCTGGGCTGCACGGTGGCGCAGTGGTTTAGCACTGTGGCAGCACAGTCTACCCTCGGCCGGGGGATCGCGGGGATCATGAGATCGTGGGTTTGATCCCAGCCCCCGACCAACAGTGAGCTGTGTGGAGTTTGCATGTTCTCCCCGTGTTGCGTGGGTTTACTCCGGGATTTCTCCGGTTTCCTCCCGCATACCAAAAACATGTAGGTTTAGGGCGCTCGCGCACGCAGCGACCAGCAGCCAGTGGCTTGTCACCAGACTGCAAACCAAATCTACCTACGGGTACAAATAAGTAACAAAAAAAAAAAAAAAAAAAAAAAAAAATTTAATATCCCTTACAGAGACTTGGTTTGGGCAAGATGATTATGTTGGTTTAAATGAATCAACGCCCTCTGGTTATTTAAACTGTTAAAATCCCAGAAGTTCTGGTCGTGGAAGAGGAGTAGCGACAATTTACCATTCCAAATTACTAGTTAATGTAAAGTAAAAAAAAACATGTTATAATTCCTTTGAGGGCCTGGTCCTCAGTATTGGGTATTTTAGCAATTTTAGGTTAAACCCAATTTTATTTGCCATAGTTTATTGTCCTCCCTCAGCCTACTCAGAGCTTTTTTTTCCCGAATTTGCTGAATTCTTAGCTGATTTAGTGCTGAAATCAGATATGATAATTATAGTAGGGGACTTTAATATACATGTAGATGTAGATGGTGATTGCCTTAATATAGCATTTAATTCAATATTAGACTCAATGGGGTTCTCTCAGAAAGAAGGAAATTCTACCCATTATCTCCACCACATGTTGGACCTTGTTGTGACATATGGCATAGAAACAGAAAATCTGGTAGTGTCTCCTCATAATCCTGTACTGTCAGACCATTGTCTGTTAACTTTCGATTTCACTATCCCTGACTATTTGATTCCTAAAGAAAAATATTACTACAGCAGATGTCTTTCAGATGATGTTGTTACTAAATTTATGCAGATTGTCTCCTCTATGCCATGTGTCAACACAACGGAAATAAGGTATGGAGAGCTTGTTCCTTCTGTAATTAATAGCATGGTAGATAGTGTTACAGCTTCTCTGCATCAGACTCTAGACATGTTGGCCCCTTTAAAAAAGAAAAAGTCTAAGAGATTTTTAACTCCTTGGTTCAACACAGAAACTTGTAGCTTAAAACAGGAGACTCGTCAATTAGAAAGAAAATGGTGCTCCACTAAATTAGATGAAATCTATTTAGCTTGGAGAAATCATCTTTTAATTAATAAAAATCTCTTAGAAAAGCTAGAACAAGTTATTATTCTGCATTAATATAATAATAATAATAATAATAATAATAATAATAATAATAATAATAATAATAATAATAATAATAATAATAATAATAATACAAGAAAATAATCCCAGGTTTCTTTTCAGCACTGCAGCCAGGCTGACAAAGTTTCAGGACTCTGTCAATCCTAGCATTTCCTTAGCGCTTACTAGTCAGGACTTTATGAACTTTTTCAATAATAAAATTTCATCTATCAGAGATAAAATCAGTCAGACTATTCCCACCATTAACTTAAATGCAGTAACTACTACAACTCCTTCAATTGATATATGTTTGGATTGTCATGTTCGCTGCGTAACTTTGCAGCGAACAATTGAATTAGTTCGAGCCCAAAATGCAGGTGAAGAAGACATGTTTATTAACTGAAAGGAGAAACTCAAAAATACACAAAATACAAGAAAATGTTCAGTAGGAAGACAGTCTGTCACACAAGCAATGGATGTCCGAGCTCAGCTGGCAGGGAAGGAAGCCCCACTCGCTCCCAGGGTGGAACTGGGCATTGGAAAAGAAGGGCAGTTAATAACAGAGGCAGACTTCCATTGGGCGTTGGAGCTCAGCGGACTCTGGGAAAACACAACACCATAGTAGTCCAAGGGGAACAGGGAACCCAGCAGCTCCAGGACATCAACATAGGCCAGTGACTTCAGGCTGAAGTGTGTAATGCTAATTTACTCCACAACACTGAATGCCCCCACTGCCACCCAATAAATACCAAGCAGACTAATAAGTGACAAGTGGACACAGGTGTGCGGCGGGAGTCTGTGTATAAGTGCGTGTCAGGATGTGTGAGTGTGAATGAATGTGTGTGTGTTTGCATCCCAGGTGATGGCAATAAGCTGATAAGTGCCTGGCATAGAGAGATGAGAGGAGGGCTGTGGCTGAGGACTGACAGAGAACCAATAATCTGCCAGCTGGAAATAATAACAGCAATCAGAGGCTAGAGCCACAGGTCATGAAACGGGGCAGGAAACAACAGCCCCGTACACGACATGGATGAGTTTACTCCAATTGACCTTTTAGAATTAGATAAAATAGTTTCCTCATCCAAGCCTTCAACTTGTCTTTTAGACCCTATTCCTACCAGGTTATTTAAAGAAGTCTTCCCATTTATTGGTAGCTCTATTCTTCAAATAATCAAATTTTCATTAACATTAGGCCATGTACTGCAGGCTTTTAAAACTGCTGTAATTAAACCCTCACTCAAAAAGCCAGCGCTGGATCCAGGAGTTTTAGCTAACTACAGACCAATCTCTAATCTGCCTTTCATTTCAAAAATCTTAGAAAGAGTTGTTGCTATGCAATTATTTAACCACTTGCAGGGAAATGGTTTATTTGAAGAGTTTCAATCTGGGTTTAGAATCCATCATAGTATGGAAACAGCCTTACTGAAGGTCACTAATGACCTCCTTATTGCATATGATAATGGACTTGTTTCTGTACTTGTCCTTTTAGACCTTAGTGCAGCTTTTGATACTATCGATCATAATATTCTACTTAATAGAATAGAACACCATGTTGGACTTAATGGAACTTTGTTCCAGTGGTTTAGATCTTATTTGTCTGATAAGTTCCAGTTTGTTCATGTCAATAATGAGTATTCCGGTTCCGGCGCCACACGAGTTGGCTGCCTTTTGCATCAGTGGCTCAATTCTGAGTCTTTTTATCTTCCTTCTTCTTTCTGATCCGGTGATAACTTTCTGATCCGGTACACCTTTCACTCTATATATATCACAGACACACAGATCGCCCCAAAGGTCTCCCGAGTCGGCGGACGGAGCCTCTGTTTACAGCAGGAGACGATACAGCAGGGAAGAGCTAGCAGGGAAGAGCTAGCTAGCACTCAACCACCACCCGGTGCTAACGGAGAAACTCGACATACCGGGGAACTGAAGCGAAAACGACGTGGGTGCCGGGCTGGAGTTTAGGCGGCATGCAAGAAATATAAGACAGAATAATAAACAGCGATGGCAAGAACCAAGCAGACCGCCCGTAAATCTACTAGAGGAAAAGCCCCCCAGGAAGCAGCTGGCCACCAAGGCTGCTCGAAAAAGCGCTCCGGCCACCGGCGGAGTGAAGAAGCCTCACCATTACAGGCCCGGTACCGTGGCTCTGAGAGAGATCCGTCGCTACCAGAAATCCACGGAGCTGCTCATCCGTAAGCTGCCCTTCCAGCGCCTGGTGAGGGAGATCGCTCAGGACTTCAAGACCGACCTGCGCTTCCAGAGCTCCGCCGTCATGGCTCTGCAGGAGGCCAGCGAGGCCTACCTGGTGGGTCTCTTCGAGGACACCAACCTGTGCGCCATCCATGCCAAGAGGGTCACCATCATGCCCAAAGACATCCAGCTGGCCCGCCGCATCCGCGGAGAGAGCTTAGACTTTCTGCTGCACATCCACCAACCACAATGCTCCGCACTGTGTGTCTATATATATATATATTTATAGTAATATGTACATATGTATACTAGCTGTTCTTGTTTTTTTCTTGCCTTCTGATTGTTGCTCTGAGTGTTGCTATCCCTGTGCTGTTGCAATCCTGGAATTTCCCCATTGTGGGACTAATAAAGGCTTATCTTATTCTTCCAACTCAGAGCTCAGTCATGGAGTTCCACAGGGATCTGTGCTAGGCCCTATTCTTTTTAGTTTATATAGGATTGCTGGACTCACCCTCAGAGATAGGGTGAGGAGCTCAGTTATCCGGGAGAGGCTCAGAGTAGAACCGCTGCTCCTCCACATTGAAAGGAGTCAGTTGAGGTGGTATGGGCATCTGATTAGGATGCCTCCTGGACGCCTCCCACTTGAGGTGTTTCAGGCACGTCCCACTGGGAGGAGACCCCGGGGCAGACCCAGGACTCGGTGGAGAGACTATGTCTCCCAGCTGGTCTGGGAACGCCTTGGTATTCCCTCTGAAGAGCTGGAGCAGGTGGCTGGGGAGAGGGAAGTCTGGGCTTCTCTGCTTGAACTGCTGCCTCCGCGACCCGGACCTCCGGAAAAGCGGTAGAAGATGGATGGATGGATATGCTTCCGTTAGGCAACCTTATTAGAAAGCACTGTATACATTCTCACTGTTATGCAGATGACACACAATTATACCTGTCAATGAAGCCAGACAATAGTAATCAATTAGCCAAGTTAGAGGCCTATCTTAAGGAAATCAAAGCTTGGATGACTTGTAATTTCCTGCTATTAAATTCAGATAAGACTGAAGTTATTCTAGTTGGTCCAAAAAACCTTAGAAATACCTTTCCAAATAAAACTCCTAGTTTGGATGTGGTTACTCTTTCTCTTAATAGTTCTGTAAGGAACCTTCAGGTTCAAGTTACTTTATTTGTACCCGCAGGTAGATTTGTTTTGCAGTCAGGTGACATCCATATTTACAAACCACAGTTACATTCAACATGAACACAAACACAGGCACACATGTAGCTGACTATAAACATGATAAAAGTGCTCAAGGCTCCACCAATCAGGACATAAGACAAAGAGATAAGAGAAAAAACAAAGAGATAAGAGAGAAGGGTCATATTAAAAAGTTAAAGACTGGTCAAAGAGGTTAAAAACTCAAAAGTCTAAAACCCAGTAAAAGATTTAGAACCCAAATAAAAAACCTACAAATATAAGTAAATATAAAATAAAATTAATTAATGGGTAACTAAATTATGTGCAATATATTGTTACATCTTGTTCAATTCTTTAACAGCAGCAGGAACAAAGCTGCTTTTGTAGCGCTGGGTTTTTGGGACAGCAAACCTCCGTCTGGAGGGAAGAAGCTGAAAGTGGCAGTGCAAAGGGTGGGAGTCATCATTTAAAATCCCCTATCAAACATCAGGGGACCCAGAGATAGCAGACCATCTCATTGAATCGCTAAATACAGCCCGGCGAAAGAAATGGGAGGAGACAGTTGCTGACCGGAGCTTTACCCACTCTAGCAGGAAATGTTGGAGCCTCATCCGTCGCCTAGGAGCTGCACAGAAGCCCCCTAGCCAAAGCCGAGCATCCGTCACACCCAACCAAGTTGCATCCCACCTACTGACTATCGCCAAAGCACCCCAAGACAAAGACACCAGAAGAGCAGTTACAACTGAGCTAAAAAAACACCAAAAAATGCCTGTAGAGGAAACGAACCCTGAACCCTTCGAGGCTGCTGAACTGGAGAAAGTCCTACAGGGTCTGAAATGTGGAAAGGCAGCAGGATACGATAACATCTTCCCAGAATTCATGAAAAATCTTGGCCCCCGAGCCCTAACCTGGTTGACACAATTCTACACAAGGATCACACAAACGAACTCGATCCCAAAGAAATGGCGGGCAGCAAAGGTCATCGCCATCCCAAAACCTGGCAAAGACCACAAACTACCAGCAAGCTACCGCCCAATCTCCCTACTCAGCGTTCCTTACAAAATCATGGAGCGCCTAATACTGCAACGCATTTCCCCAGAAATAGAGGATATTCTAAGTGTGGATCAAGCAGGTTTCCGCAAGGACCGCAGTACAGGAGAACAAGTACTGGCCCTAACCACCTTCATTGAAAATGGCTTCGAGAGCAGACTGAAGACAGGGGCTGTGTTTCTCGATCTTACAGCCGCCTATGATACGGTCTGGCACAAAGGCCTCCTCCTGAAACTTATAAAGGCGATCCCTGCTTGGGCAACAGCAATTATAAAAACCCTGCTGACCAACCGAAGGTTCAGAGTCCACCTCAGTCAGAACACAAGTGCATGGAGAATGCAGAAAAACAGACTCCCACAAGGCTCAGTTCTAGCTCCAACTCTGTTCAACCTCTACATAAACGACCTGCCTACTACAAAATCCCGCAAATTCATCTATGCAGACGACATCTGTTTGGCATTCCAAGCACCAGACTTTGAACCACTGGAACGGGTGCTCACGGAAGATCTTGCTAAACTGGACCAGTTCTGCAAAATCTGGCGCCTAAAACCAAGCCCAGCAAAAACCGTCTCCAGTGTATTTCATCTCCACAATGCAAAAGCTGCCAGAGAACTAAACATCCACCTGAGCGGACTCAAGCTTAAGCATGCCCCAAATCCAACTTATCTTGGAGTGACCCTTGATAGGACCTTATCCTTCAAGGAACATCTAAAGGGGACGGCTGCTAAGGTGAAAGTACGAAACAACCTGCTCTGCAAGCTCGCTGGTACAAAATGGGGGGCGGCAGTCTCCACCCTGCGCACCTCAGCACTGGCCCTTTCATACTCTGTAGCAGAATATTGTGCCCCTGTCTGGTCCAGGTCATCTTACACACACCATGTAGACACCCAGCTCAACTCAACCATGAGAACTATAACTGGAACAATCCGCTCAACACCACTCCCCTGGCTCTCTGTACTGTCAAACATAGCCCCTCCACACATCCGGCGAGCAGCATTAACTCAAAGGATGCTCCAAAAAGTTAAAGATTTTCCTCACTTACCAATCCATGCAGATATCTACACCCCACCCACTGCCCGACTTTCATCCAGACGGCCGATTTGGAAAAACCCTCCCCCAGCTGACTTTACCATCCAGACAGCTTGGCAAGAGGAATGGGAGACCAAGGAGGTCCCAAACAAACAGCTGGTGATAAACCCCAACCAACAGGTCCCGGGCACCAACCTCCCAAGGAGACAGTGGTCTACACTCAATCGCTTCAGGACTGGACATGGCCCCTGCTTGGCCAGCCTTCACAGATGGGGCAGTAGCCCTAGCCCACTGTGCGCATGTGGAGAGGAGCAAACTATGGAACACATCATAGAGGCTTGCCCGCTCCAAAGACTGGAAGGAGGATTACACACCCTCCATACAGCAAACCAGGAGGCAACTGCTTGGCTTAAGGACTTTGCATTCGCTAAATAAATAAAATCATTTAAAATGGAGGTAGCAATCCTCTGTACCTGTCTGGTGTACAGGGATGTCAGTCTCAGCTGTGACTCACCAAGCAAACGACTGGACCATCTAACTACCTGATCCAAGGATTTCCTCTGTTTCAGTTTTATCTGACCAAACCATGACACTAAAGAAAAGGATAAAACAGATCTCCTGATCCCGGTTCTTTTCTTTCCCCTGAGCCCTCTCCCAGGGTCACCGGTGCAGAGCTGATTCCGATCGCTGTGCCGGAGGTTCCGGGTTCGGGGTTGGAGGTCGGTACTGGTGCTGCACCGACCCAGTCGGGGTCCGACGTAGGTACAGCCAAGGAACAATCGGGGCTCATCGCGGGTGCAGCTGTGACCCAATCGGGGTCCATTGCAGGTGCAGCCATGACCCAATCGGGGTCCATCGTGGGTGCAGCACCAGTAGAGTTCGAGGTCAGTGAAGGAGCTGCAGATCCTCTGCCGCCTGACATCGTGCTGGCTCATCGTCTTTTTCTTCCTCATTATCACATTATCTTCATTCACCCCGGCTCTCCCACGTTTTTCCCCTCGCCAGGGAGGCCGTCGCCTATTGTTTCCCCACGGTTCTGGTGGCTGAGGGATGCGGGTCGGCCGCCAGAGGAATTGTTTCGCCGGTTCGGCGCCCTGGGTTGGCCACCCAACGTACTGTTCTTTCAACTGGGCGACCTGGTTCAGCTACCGGAGGCTCTGACTTCCCGGGCCAGGGACTGGGGTAGGCCGCCCAAACATTTCCCTTTCCCCCTTAATCACCCTTTGGCCATTGGACGCAGGGAGATCGCCGGAACTGTTCCCGTTTTTGGACTCTACCTGTCGTCATCCTCATGTGTTGTGTGGCCCCACTGAGGTATTTGGTCATTCGGTGTAGTAGCTCTGCTCAGTGTATTTGTCCTTATTTGCGTGTTTTTTTTCTCCCCCTCTCCTGTCTGAGGGATGAAACATGCTTAACTCTTGGTGTTTTGTTTTTCCCTATTCCGATTATCCTTGTGCTTTTTGGAGTATTGTATTTTCTGTTATCATGCCCTGTAATTGTTTCATTTGTGGTCTGCCTTTATCATGGGTTTTGCATTTGGGAACATTGTATTTTCTGTTATCATACCCTGTGTTCTGTGTGATCCATGTGTTTGGGAGTTTTGTTTTTTTTTTCTCTGGTTGTCTCTGTGCTCTGTTTTCATCATGGCTTTTGGTCTTTGGCTGGTCCTCTCCCTCCAGGCCTGTTCCCTCATCCACCCACCCTGGGGGTGGGGGGTGAGGGGGTGGGGGGGCTTGGGTGTCATTGGGCGTTTGGAGCCCGCCCTTGGGGGGGAGGTACTGTCATGGCCCGAGCGCCGATTTCGTCCGCGCTCGGGCCATACATCTTCTCCACCAGGTTTGACAGCAGTGTTACCTTCTGGCTCCCCAAGCTCTTATTTTGACAGCGCTTGGAGGGGCTTCCTGCTGTCAAAGCCTGCCAGCTGTGCTGCATTTGCGGCTCATCAGTGGCCCGGCATTTAACCGGGCACTGAGAGCAGCATAATGCGGCAGTCTCGTCAACTCTACCGTCAACTTGATTGTTGGACCTTATCGTCAAACTCCTTTGTCGTATTCCCTCCATTGTCTGATGCATCGGGCATCCCCCGGCTCAGACGTTGCCAACGTTAACTGTAAGTGTTTCCCTTTGTGCACCTGTTTCTTCGTAGTGTGTTTTAGCCCACCGTAGCTTGTTGTTTTGTGTGTTTTCTGTTCCTTTAATAAAAATCATTGCAAACTCACCGGCGATTTGTGACATCTTATGATGGCTCATGAGGGCCATCGATGACAGTGTCCTCTCTTAAATCCTCTTTCCTTTAAATGTCTGGGAAAATTACTTTTTCTTCTTTTTGAGCTCAAATTTCTCTTTTATGTGGAGTGAAACTCTGTGTTTACAGATGTTTTTCTATTTTATTCTGTTAAACTTTTTCAATTAACTCACTGTGTTTTAAAGTGGACCGACTGTTTTTCTCACACTGGAAGCTGTTCTCACCAACCGCCATGGCACGTGCATAACTTGGATTTTGTGGCTTGAATTTTTTTTTATTAATTTTGTCTCTCTAATTTATTAATCTTGTCTCTCCAGTCTTTGATCAGACTGTGAACTACATTCAATTTATTTGGACCTGAGAAAGCCACTGAAAAATTCTCATATTGTCTCTATGGCATACTACGTGGCCAGCAGCCTCTTGATCGCCGCAGGATCTCAGCTTCTGACTGCTTGTCCCTGGAAAGAAATATCTGCTGGCAGATATTCTCTGGTATAATCTTCAAATAAAGCTTCAGCTCCTGGATCCAGCTAGAAGCCAACGCACCAAGGTCACATGAGCAAGATTCCTTTGTTTC
This sequence comes from Pholidichthys leucotaenia, assembly GCA_020510985.1. Classification (NCBI taxonomy): domain Eukaryota; kingdom Metazoa; phylum Chordata; class Actinopteri; order Cichliformes; family Pholidichthyidae; genus Pholidichthys; species Pholidichthys leucotaenia. Next base: position 273,899,692 of record CM035840.1, on the reverse strand, counting down.
ATCTACTGAATAATGTGATGGCCATTGCCTTAAGTATGTCATAATTTGTCTCAGGTTTAAAACTAGTTCATAACTCTGATCGGAGCTATAGAATTAAAGAGAAATATTCCCCTTTTCATTAAATTCCATTTTTATTTTTAGAGTAACTCAGAATTTCTTTTCCATATAATTAGCTTTTACAATTTTCTTCATAAAATTTGTGTCCAATTGTCTTCATCTTTTGGTTACAGTTATTTGAGACTCCATTTACATCACAGTTACAAATTCATACTAAAGTTTCCTTGGTTCCACAAATGTGATTAGTCTAGTGATGGGTAGATGAGGTGTCATGATGCGTTTCAACACATTGCAAAACTGTATTGATACTGTGTTGATACTGTGTCACTGAATACTGACACCTGCTGGACCTTAAAAATCCCTACAGGCAACCTAGTTGACAGACTCAACTGACACTGATTTGATGACCTAGTATATACAATAATATACTGCTCTAAAAAATAAAGGGAACACTGTCCCTCAAACTGTCCACTTAGGAAGCAACACTGATTGACAACCAATTTCACATGCTGTTGTGTGATTTTGTTGTCAGCACATTCAACTATGTAAAGAACAAAGCATTTAATAAGAATATTTCATTCATTCAAATCTAGGATGTTTAGTGGTCCCTTTATTTTTTTGAGCAGTATATAATTTAAGTCATTGTATTTTATATTGTATTATTTCATATCTTCATTTTAATTTCAAATATCATTGATATTTTTAGATACAGTCAAATAATGTGAACGTGTATCATAATGTGAAAATCTAAGTGAACGTGTTGTGAATGAGGATGCTTGTGGACTGGGTTTTTTTTTTTTTTTTTTACAAATTTTTATTAAAAACAAAAAAAGCTTTTCCAGCGTTTTGAAATTGAGTCTGTTACACTTTTTTGATACAACTTCTCCAGCTGTAGAAAACACCCGCTCACACGGCACAGATGAGGCTGGAGTGCAGAGAAATTGTAAGGAAAGCTGAAAGAGGTTTGGATAGATGGTCTTTTGGTTGTCCCAGTATCTCATAGGATCCTGGGACCTGGCAACATTGCCTTCTGCCAGGTATCTCTGCACCTCCTGGATGGCATCAGCTGTGGCACTTTTGGTCTGCTTGCCCACTTCGATGTCGAGATGTTGCCAAAGGTTAGCTAAAAAACAATAAATTGGCATTTTAGTACATGATTTCCAAACAACAACAAACAAATAATGCTGAATAACATGCCTGAAGTGCGTGCAGACAGCTGTTGTGAAGACGGTCCCGTCTAAATTGAGACTATGTGCAATGCAAATTGAGTGCCGAATTTGTAGCTGTCTAGTGGATGCAATCATGTTTGGTGCTGCGTCGGTCACAAGACACTTTATTGGTTATGGCCCAGTCCTCCTATCATGCCCCTTTTGACTTGGGCAAAAATGTCAGCAGTGTGACTTTGAGGAAAGTATTACACTCCCAACACAGACGTATAAAACTGCAAATTCTCATTAATGTAGTGACAGGTAATGACATAACGCACGGCCCAGGAGACACACACTCAGGCTCAGGATAGATTTAACAGCTTTATTAGCAACAGGGAAGTGTATGGCTGCGTGTCTGTGGAATAAGAATGTATTGGTGGTGGCGTCTGCGTCAGGCATGGGGGCAGGAGGCCGTACAGCCGGACAACCCTGTGGAGAGAGCAGAGGGAGAAGGGTAACGGGCACCACACCAATACAGGGAAATGATGATGATAGCTGGCTTACTTGGTTGTGACAGGTGGCTGGCGTCGACAAGGGCGGAGCCCGGGAGACAGCGACCTGCGGTACCTGTGGCAGCAGCGTAGAGCCAACGGCGAGGTGAAGAAGTCCGCCGCCGGGGATGTCCACCTGTGCACAGGGGAAAGCTAAAGGAGAGAGGTAAGGGGAGCTTACCCAGGATATCTTTGCTAGTGGGTTTGAGATCCGTAGTAGCAAAGGGGCCGAAGTAGAGAGACGGCTTCAGGCCGAAGCCCAGGGCAGAGTGGATTAAGTACCTCGCCGCTGACGAGGAGCAGGTGTGCACGCGGCTGGCGCCGCTGATGAGTGGCGAGTCATAACAGTACTCCCCCCTCTAGCAGCGCCTCCTGGCGATGGTTTTTCCGGGTGCGCTCGATGAAACTCAGAAATGAGTGACCGGTCCAACACCAGCGAGGAAGGCACCCACTGTCTCCACTCGGGTCCATAGCCCTCCCAATCCACCAGGTACTGCAATCCGCGACCCCGGCGTCGGGCGTCCAAGATGTCAGCGACGGTCCAGGCCGGATGGCCACCAATCATCCGGGGAGCGGGGTCCGCCGCAGGTGGAGGGCAGAGGGGGTCAGAGACCACCGGTTTGATTTTGGAGACGTGGAAGGTGGGATGGATGCGGAGGGAGGAGGGAATAGCCACACGCACAGCCACCGGGTTGATGATCCTGGTTATGGGATAAGGGCCGATGAACCATTGAGCCAGCTTTCTCCTCTCACCCTTTAGGTTTACGTCCTGTGTGGATACCTAAACTTGCTGTCCCACCTGGTAGGCAGGTGCAGGTCTCCTATGTCAGTCCGCCGTAGACTTATTGCGCTCCGCCGTGCGTAAAAGCGCATTACGCGCCGTGGACCAAAGGGAACGGCACCGTCTCAGATGTGCCTGGACAGAGGGAACAGCCAACTCGCCCTCCTGTGCGGGGAACAGGGGTGGATCATAGCCCAAGGATGCTTTAAAGGGCGACATCCCGATGGCCGTAGAGCGAGAGGTGTTGTGGGCGTACTCCACCCAGGCGAGGTGAGAACTCCAGGACGTGGGTTTAGAAGAAGTGGTTTGTCCGCTCACACTGCCCGTTAGACTGGGGGTGATGGCCGGAGGAGAGGCTTACCTTGGCTCCCAGGGCGTTGCAAAATGACCTCCAGACGTCCGAAGAAAACTGGGGGCCGCGGTCGGAGACCATGTCGACCGGGATTCCATGCAGTCTGACCACGTGCTGGATGAGGAGGTCCGCCGTCTCCAAGGCTGAGGGAAGTCCACGTAGGGGCACGAAGTGGGCGGCCTTGGAAAAACTAACTAACTAACTAACTAACTTGCACTTATATAGCGCTTTTCTAGTCACAAAGACCACTCAAAGCGCTTTCATTAATACTAACCCTCTATTCTAAGGGCCTATAGGAAACAAATATCTAGGGACAATTTAGAACAGCCAATTAACCTAACATGCATGTTTTTGGCATGTGGGAGGAAACCGGAGAAATCCCGGAGTAAACCCACGCAACACGGGGAGAACATGCAAACTCCACACAGATCACTGTTGGTCGGGGGCTGGGATCGAACCCACGATCCCCACAATCCCCCGGCCAAGGGTAAACTGTGCTGCCGCAGTGCTAACCACTGCGCCACCGTGCAGCCACGGTCAAAAACGGTCAACGATGGTCAGAACTGTGTCAAAGTTGTTGGAGACAGGGAGCCCGGTGACGAAGTCCAGAGCGATGTGTGACCAGGGCCTACCAGGGACGGGCAGGGGCTGGAGCAGACCCGCGGGGGGGGCGTTACCTGACTTATTGGCAGCACAGACGGGGCAGGCCCGGACGTAATGGGCGGCATCCTTCTGCAGACCTGGCCACCAAAAGGATCGCTGGAGAAGGTCGATCATCCGCGAAGCTCCAGGATGGCAGGTGAGCTTGGAGGTATGGAGCCAGTGTATTACGTCCCCCCGGACGGCAGATGGCACGAAGAGCCTCCCCTCCGGTCCACCGCCAGGGTCCGGTTCCGATTCCTGCGCCCTCCGGATCTTGTCTTCTATGTCCCATGTAACAGCCCCCACGACGCACGACCTGGGCAAGATAGTATGAGCAACGTCGTTTGCGGCCTCCAGGGCAAATTGCCTGGAGAGGGCGTCGGGTAGGCCGTTCTTGGAGCCAGGCCTATATGTGATGCTGAACTTAAACCTTGCAAAGAACAGGGACCAACACGCCTGGCGGGCGTTCTGACGCTTGGCAGATCTCAGGTACTCCAGGTTCTTGTGGTCAGTGAGGACCACAAAAGGCAAGGCTGCCCCCTCCAGCCAGTGACGCCATTCTTGAAGGGCCAGCTTGATGGCAAGAAGCTCTCTGTCCCCCACGTCGTAATTTCGTTCCGCCGGGGACAGGCGCCGAGAGAAGAAGGTGCAGGGTCGCTTGACTCCATTGGCTGGGGACCGCTGGGACAACACCGCCCCCACCCCCGTGTCGGAAGCGTCCACCTCCACAATGCACTGCAGCGCGGGATCGACCTGGCTGAGGACCCGGGAGGAGGAGAACTCCGTCTTCAGCGCCTGGAAGGCCGAAGCGGCCTCTTCAGTCCACCGGAACGGGGTCTTAGGAGAGGTGAGGCGGGTCAGGGGTCCGACGATGGCTCCAAAGTTCGGGACAAAGCGGCGGTAGAAATTGGCGAACCCGATGAACTGCTGAACCTGCTTTCGAGAGGTTGGTGTGGGCCAATCCACCACTGCTTTGATCTTCGCTGGGTCCGGAAGCACCTGGTCATGGGAGATGATGAACCCCAGGAAGGAAGTTGTTTTGGCGTAGAATTCACATTTTTCCGTCTTGACGTACAGACCTGGAGAAGATGAGAATGTCGTCCAGGTAGACTAATACGAACAGGCCGATGAAGTCCCGGAGGACGTCATTGATGAGGCGCTGAAAGACGGCTGGAGCGTTGGTCAACCCAAACGGCATCACGAGATATTCAAAATGCCCGTTTGGGGTTCGGAAGGCGGTTTTCCACTCATCTCCCTCCCGGATCCGGACGAGGTGGTAAGCGCTGCGGAGATCCAGCTTAGTAAACCAGGTCGCCCCCTGGAGGGAGTGGAAGGCAGTGTCCATAAGGGGCAGGGTGTACCGGTCCTTCTCCATGATATCGTTGAGAGCCCGATAGTCGATACAAGGACGAAGAGATCCGTCCTTCTTTCCAACGAAGAAGAACCCTGCACCTACTGGAGAGGAGGACGGTCGGAAAATCCCAGCACTGAGCGACTCCTTTAAGTAGCTGTTCATTGCCTCCTTCTCCGGCGCTGACAGACTGTAGAGGCGTCCTGAGGGTAAGGGCGCCCCCTGGCGGATGTTAATGGCGCAGTCGTAGGGCCGGTGAGGAGGTAGAGACATCGCCTTGGATTTACTGAAAACGGCACCCAGGTCGTGGAACTCTGAGGGCACTAGGGTGAGATCCGGGGGCGCGGTGTCCTGAGCTGTGAGAGGCGAGGACGGGGCACAGGCCACAGATTGGAGGCAGGTACCCATGCAGAAGGTGCTCCACGCTGAAACCTTCCCAGTCTTCCAGTCCAAGGCGGGGTTGTGGAGACGGAGCCAGGGATAACTGAGGATGACAGGTGTTACTGAGGTGGGCAGGACGTAAAAGGAGATATCCTCCCGATGGTTTCCAGAGATGATCACCGGGACAGGGGATGTTTGGTGAGTTACCTTTCCCAGGGAAACTCGGGAGAGATTAACCAGGGCGAGAGGAGTATCGAGGGGGTGACAGTGGATGCCCAGTCGGGTTGCCAGGCTTTGTGAAATAAAGCTACCCTCCGCGCCTGAATCCACCAGTGCATGTGTGAGATGCCCAGTGAGGTTGTGACAGAAGCGGATGGGCAGCGTCAAATGTGTGAGGGGATTTAACCAATTAGCGTCCGCGAGGCCCCCTACAGTGACTCGCGGACCACCTCGTTTGGCTTTTCCCGGACAATTCTCCACCGTGTGCTGGCTACCTCCGCAATACATGCAGAGGCCCAGGTCACGATGGCGCTGTTTCTCCGCCAGGGGGAGCTTTGTCCGGCCCGTCACCATTGGTTCCGACTCCTCGGAGACCTCCGGCGGCGGTAACGCCAGGTGGCGAGCTTGGGGCAGACGTGCAGAGGCAACCCGCGAGCGAGAAGACTGCTTCCGCTCGGAGGTGCGCTTGCACAGCCTGTTATCCAAGCTGATGGTGAGAGAAATCAGCTCCGCCAGCGTCTCCGGGGTATCCCGTCTAGCCAACTCATCCCTCAGACCGGAGTTTAGACTGCGGAGGAAGATGCCGTAAAGCGCGTGCTCTTCCCAGCCAACTTCCTCCGCGGTAACCCGGAAGTCGATCGCGTATTCGGCCGCCGATCGGCTCCCCTGTTGGAGTCCGAGAAGACGGTCGACCTGGACACTGTCCAAACGCGAATGATCGAACACTTCCAGAAATTGTCGCACGAACTGGCCATAGGTGAGGGTAGCATAGCTGGGCTTCACCATAATGGCGTAAGCCCAGGTAAGCGCACGACCCTCAAGGAGATTTCCTATATAGCCAATTCTGCTATATTCTGAGGGAAAATCTCCGGGAACGCGAAGAAACACGGACTCACACTGCATAATAAAACCCCGAGCTCCACCCAGCTTACCGCTGAAGCGAGCAGGAGTGGGGATTGGTGTGAGCCGTGTTGGCGTACCTGGAGCAGGCTGGACGGCCACCGGAGCCGCAGGAGCCACACCACCCGGACGAGCCGAGGGGAACGGCTGCTGGGGGTCCAAGCGGTCCAATCGGTTAGTGATGTTAATTAATTGATTAAATATCAGCTGTTGCTGATAGGCTATTGAATCCACCCGAGCCTCGAGGGTGGAAAGACGGCGTGCGAGCCCGCTGTCTGCCGAGCCGCTCTGCTGAAGCCGTACTGACATAACGCACGGCCCAGGAGACACACACGCAGGCTCAGGATAGATTTAACAGCTTTATTAGCAACAGGGAAGTGTATGGCTGCGTGTCTGTGGAATAAGAATGTATTGGTGGTGGCGTCTGCATCAGGCACGGGGGCAGGAGGCCGTACAGCTGGACAACCCTATGGAGAGAGCAGAGGGAGAAGGGTAACGGGCACCACACCAATACAGGGAAATGATGATGATAGCTGGCTTACTTGGTTGTGACAGGTGGCTGGCGTCGACAAGGGCGGAGCCCGGGAGACAGCGACCTGCGGTACCTGTGGCAGCAGCGTAGAGCCAACGGCGAGGTGAAGAAGTCCGCCGCCGGGGATGTCCACCTGTGCACAGGGGAAAGCTAAAGGAGAGAGGTAAGGGGAGCTTACCCAGGATATCTTTGCTAGTGGGTTTGAGATCCGTAGTAGCAAAGGGGCCGAAGTAGAGAGACGGCTTCAGGCCGAAGCCCAGGGCAGAGTGGATTAAATACCTCGCCGCTGACGAGGAGCAGGTGTGCGCGTGGCTGGCGCCGCTGATGAGCGGCGAGTCATAACAGGTAAGAGCCAAGTAAGCCTCCATGTTCACAGATGTCCACATGTCAGCTGTTATACTCACTGCCACAGCTTGCTGTACTTGCATTTTCACTCGTTCCCATTCCTCCTCTGACTTTTTGGCCACCATTTGTTTGATGGTCTGAAAATTACACCAAGTCAAACCAAAAGCAAATCCATATATTTAAATTAAAGATTAAATAAATTGGATATTTCAACTACTACTTTAGATAATTTCCACAAACCTTTCTGGTTGGCAAAACATATGAGGGCTGAAGGGCCTGAACCAGTTCCCTGAACCCTTAACTCTCCACAATGCTGAGGGGCTGGCAGTCCTTCACGATGAAATTGAGCACAGCTTCATCCAGCATCTGCTTACTGGAAGCTTGATGGTTAAAAATGAAGTAAAGAATAAATTAATAGGAATTAATTATCAATAAAGCAACTGTGAGTAAGTAGTAGAAGGGCTGTATGCCTGAGTCTATCCTGGGTGTATCCGGGACTTCATTTTCATGCCTGGCCCGATAATGCCTCAGCACTGAGGAGGCGCTTTTGTTTAAATACGACAGCTCTGTTGAACAAATGCGACATTTAGCCTGCAGAAAATATGAAGAGTAAACTAAGAGTCACTTTCAAATGAATTTGAATTCAGATAGATCAAGTGGAAACTCTGAGAGGAACAGGATGAAGCAACAAGGAAATTAAAACAAAGAAAATAGTATTTTAAAAATATTATTTTTAAATACCTTATTTTCCAATATAAGATCAAAATGGTCCCACACGGCGGAAACCTTTCTTTTTCCTTGAGGCTGCTCGTGCTCCATAATTCGTGATAAATTTGCACAAGGACCGTCCGCAACACATACGAGAGTCTTTGGGCAAATGCATCCCGTTGACAGATGCGCTTCCTTATAAACGTTGGCGCGTCAGCGTTTCGACGCGCCAGCGTCACGTGACCGATACAGTACCTGTATCGGTCACGTGACTTTCTTAAAGCGATATGCACCGACACGCACCGACACAGGGTTTTGCTCTATGGGCATGACGCATGCGCCGACGCATCAGTGTTGCCGGACCCATCACTAGTGATTACACTCTGTTGCTAAAGAATCAGATACAAGTTGAATGTGATGCTTGATACGTGATCATTTCACTTCAACAAATCCTTTGAATGTAATGTCATTTAATCTGAGTCTGATCATTAAAACTGTAAATGGTATTTGGAAGTTTCTGTTGATTTCTTTTCCTGTGTTTGTTTCTAAAGTCACCCAGGAGAATTCACAAATATTTGAGACTGATTGATTGAAGGTATAACGATAAGTTATTAATTATTTGTTTTTGGACTGGTGCCCCTTTCGAGTGTTTTCCTCTTGTTTGTGTCATGGGCAGCGAGACCGTGCCCCTTCCATCCTGTCTCACCTTTGTTAATTCATTACGACACCTGAGGCAGAAGATGCCTGCATCCACTCATCAGACAGCGTACTTAAGGAGGTCCTGTCCGCGCATTCTACACTTGCTCATCTGGGTATACTGCCCGTTTGACAAGCAGGTTTGATTCTTTGCTAGTTTAGACACGCTGTCTAATCTCCCTTTCTTCTCCTCCTCGGGTTGCTGCCATCATGCGGGTGTGTTTCCAGGGCTGCGCGTGCTCTCCTGCCACATCTCCACAAATCCCTTAGCTTTCAACCTCCACCCAGTCAGGCACTATCAACTCATCTCCCCACCCGACTGGCTTGTCTATTCCCCAGTGGAGTCCTGCCGGTCTTTCCTCGGAACCCCAAGTAAGTGGCAATTTGGCTCGCCCATTTCCCCTTACTCCATTCCCCCTCTGACAGCTCTCGTCTTCTCTTCTCAGGTGATTCCTCTGGCGAGTTGCTGTTTCTGTAGCTGTGTGCCTTTTGATATTTAATAAATTGTCTAACATGCTCCCATGTGTGGTTCCTTCCTGTGCTGTTGCATCGTGCACGTAAGCTGTCAATTTAGTAATCATGACAGTTTGTGAGTGTTGATGTTGGTGGTAACGAGGTAAACATTTGTTTCCACATATACCTCTAAGTCTAAATCAAATAATCTTTTTACCTTGTAATTAATTAAATGTTCCTACTATGGTGCATATTTAAGGCACATATATGGCATGCTTGTATGGTATGCATTCTCCCCCACATGCTTCCAGTAGGCATGACGGTGCAGACCCTACAGATCAAACGTCCATAAGAACAATGCCCCAGCAGGGACCTCGGCTAGGAGGTGGGTGCTGGAGGAAGACGGAGGTGAGAGACAATGTCCCAGCAAGAGCCCCGAGGTGGAGAAGAGGACAGAAGCGCCAGCGAGTCTCGGGGACTGTGGGTTCATGTGTTTACCTAACTTCTGTGGGGTGAAGGTGTGAGATACTTGATGTGGGGGTTTTGTATCTCTGGGTTATAAAAGCTGTGGGGAAAGTTGGGTCTGTCTCTTTTTCGGCTGAGAACTTTGATGATAGAAGATGTGACTTCCAATAAAGCTTTCCTGAGATAATACACTCAGTCTCGTTTGTAAGGCATCTTCTACACTGGTGACCTACGACTACTTATGGCCGGTGACGGCGTGATTTCCGCACCGGACTCTTCAGGAGCCAACCGGGTTAACGCGGCTACCGCGCTACAGCTGCCTGACTTCTCGCTCCTGGTTTACCACTGTGGAGGCGCAATTCCACCTTCGGGGAATCTCAGCGGATGCAACGAGGTTCTACCATGTCGTCGCGAAGCTGGACAGCCTCACAGTGCAACGGGTGGAGAGCCTGACCAACCACCCGCCCCAAGACGACAAGTATAGCGCATTGAAAGATGCCCTCATCCGAGCCTTCACTCCCTCGCTGGAAGAGCGGGCAGAGAAGCTCCTGGCGCTGACAGAGGGAGAAGCAGACAGGCCAGCGGATCTGATGGCGAAGATGATGAGCCTGAGAGGTGAGGACGACGACAGTTTTATCTTCGCTCACCTCTTCCTCAGAACGCTCCCGCCAGCAGTGAGAGTCACCCTGACCAGCTCGCAGCCGCTCGTCAACTGTAACTACCACGAGCTGGGACAGGTGGCGCAACGGCTCGTCGACTCCCATAGACGGCGCGCAGCCACGACGGCAGCAGCAGAGATGACCGCCCCTTCGCGAGAAGGAGGGAGACCAGAGGCTGCGGCACCGGATCCACTGACGGCAGCAGCGGCGGAGACCAGGAGAAGTGGAGCTGACAATGCCCTCTGCTTCTACCATCGACGTTTCGCAGAGAAAGCCCGCAGATGCGTCCCACCATGCCGGTACCAGCGCCAGGGAAACGCCAAGACCGGGAGCCGGTAGCAGCTGCGACTCTCGGCACGAAGAATAGGCTGCTTTTCGTGACGGACGTGAATTCTGGGAAAGAATTCCTGGTGGACACGGGCTCCCAGCTGAGTTTTGTCAAGCCTACCTACGCGGACACACTGGCGCCGGCCAGCGGCCCCCTGGTGTTAGCGGCGAACGGCTCCACGATCAAAACCTATGGGGAGAAGACACTCCGCCTGTCCCTTCACGGGCGCAACTTCGAGTGGACCTTCGTTGTCGCTGCAGTTAACAGCAACATGCTAGGTGCTGACTTTTTGTGCTCAAACAGTTTGTTAGTTGATCTTGCTAATAGACGTATTGTAAATGCACTGTCTTTCTACTCTATCTCCTGCACAGCTCGGGTGGCCCTGCCTTCTGCACATTCCAATGTCACAGCTGCGGGTGGTAAGTTTCATGCATTACTCAACCAGTTTCCAGCACTCACGGTCCCTACATTTTCAGCGTCAGTTGCCAAACACGGGGTCGAACATTTCATAAGTACTTCGGGCCCCCCTGTTTTTGCAAAAGCTCAGCGGTTGGACCCAGCTAAACTGGCCATCGCGCGCGAGGAATTTGCCAACTTGGAAAAGCTGGGCATAGTCCGGCGTTCGAACAGTGCCTGGTCGTCACCACTGCACATGGTACCCAAAGCTGACGGCTCGTGGCGCCCTTGCGGCGATTTCCGCAGATTAAATAATGCTTCAGCCCACGACCGCTATCCGATTCTGCACATCCAGGATTTTTCGGCGCATTTAGCGGGGGCGTGCATCTTTTCCAAAATAGATTTGGTGCGTGGTTATCACCAAGTTCCAGCCCGTGCGCAGGACATACCCAAAACGGCAGTTATAACCCCTTTCGGGCTTTTCGAGTTTTTGCGCATGCCTTTCGGCCTCAAGGGTGCCGCGCAGACGTTCCAACGCATGATGGATGCAGTGCTGCGCGACCTCCCTTTCGTGTTCGCTTATTTGGATGATATTTTGGTAGCCAGCACGTCCGAAGCCGAGCACGAACGCCACCTCACAGCCGTTTTTCAGAGGCTCACAGACCACGGGCTAATCATTAACCCAGCGAAGTGCCAATTCGGGGTAGCGAAAATCGATTTTTTGGGACACCGCGTGTCGCCAGAAGGCGCGGTCCTGCTGCCGGATAAAGTGCGCGCGATAACGGATTTCCCCCAACCGCAGACGGTTAAGGCGCTGCAAGAATTTTTGGGGATGGTCAATTTTTATAACCGTTTCCTCCCAAACGCGGCACGGCTCATGCACCCATTGTACGCGGCATTAAAGAAGCAAAAACCTGCATCTAAGGTCGAGTGGTCCCCGGATCGGGAGCGCGCTTTTTCACAGGTCAAATCAGCCCTCGCGAACGCTGCGTTACTGGCACACCCGGTGCCGGCAGCTCGCATGGCGCTAACCACAGACGCCTCCGACGTGGCAGTGGGAGCGGTTGTCGAGCAACTGGTGGCAGGATGCTGGCAACCACTTGCGTTTTTCAGCAAAACATTGCGCGAGAGCGAGTGTAAATACAGCGCGTTTGACAGGGAGCTTTTGGCCCTACATTTGGCCATCCGCCACTTCCAGTTCTGGTTGGAAGGCCGCCGTTTTACCGCGTTCGTGGACCATAAACCCTTAACTTTTGCAATGGCTAAGGTTTCAGAGCCTTGGTCGGGCCGACAACAGAGGCAGCTGGCTGCAATTTCGGAGTTTACCACTGACATTCAACACGTGGCAGGTAAACACAATGTAGTGGCAGATTGCCTCTCGCGCGCAGTTGCAGTGACAGGCCCCCAGGGGGCAGATTCGGCGGCGGCAGACCTAGGCCAGTCTTGCGGCGCGGAAGCGCTCACAGCTCCGTTCTGCGTCGGGTTAGATTATGCAGCCATGGCCGCTGAACAGGTTGGCGACGCGGACGTGCGCGCGCTCCAGTCTGGGCCAACAGGGCTGAGGCTGGAGCACAGGGTGCTTCACAGAGGCATGCCCCCCCTAATCTGCGATACCTCCACGGGGCGTCCCCGTCCCGTAGTCCCGGCTGCGTGGCGTCGCCGTGTTTTCGACTTAATACATTCACTGGCACACCCAGGCGTCCGCGCGTCTATCAAAATGGTAGGAGAGAAGTTTGTTTGGCCGGGGCTGCGTAAACAAGTCAAAGAGTGGGCTGCAGCCTGCGCTGCGTGTCAAAGAGCAAAGGTACACAAACACACACGAGCCCCTCTAGAACCTTTTCACATCCCAGCCAAACGCTTTGATCATGTGCATGTCGACTTAGTAGGACCTCTTCCGCTGTCCCAGGGTTTCACACACCTTTTAACCATGGTAGACCGCACCACGCGCTGGCCAGAGGCGGTTCCTTTGGCGGCAACCACAGCGGCAGATGTCGCTCGTGCCTTTTTAACAGCTTGGGTCGCACGTTTTGGTATCGTCATCATCATCCATCCCTTAACTGTTAAACATTAAATAACAGCAGACAGATTGGCAAAGGATACACAACTGTGTTGCTGTTGCCCAAAACTGTTATGAACCACTGCTTGTGGTGCTACCTTTTTCATGTGTGTGCTTTTTATGAATATTCACACTTTTTTGTAAGTACAAGTGGGATAGTATTAAATTGAAATATAACATATTTCTAATAATGTGTGCTTTTTGAAAGTAAAAGTTGGATAGGATTAAATTGACATATAACACGTTTCTCAATAGTGACAGTAACAGTATATGGAGGAATTCTGGGTCATATTAGCATCTGCTCTTCATCATAATGGGTTTGGGCGGTGGGGGGTGTCTAATCATGTGCCATGGAGGGCAAAGACCCTGCAGGCTTTACCTCCAACCAGTGTCTTCAACAGCAGATTCCACTGAACTTCTTCCACTGACTGATCAGTGACAACACCTGCTGAAGAGACTGGGTAGAAGAGAGAACCTGCAGGGTCTTGGCCCCCCATGACACATGATTGGAAGCCCCCGGATTAGGTTTAATTGGATTTAACATTTTAACACAAACTGCTTTATGGTTCATAATTCTGTTGACAGACTTACACCAAACCAAAAGTGATTTCTCAAACTGCTGGGTTATTCTTAGCTTTTCCAATCTTTCAGTATTTAATTTATGCCACATTGTGGTAACCTTCACATATAAAAAAAGAGACATCTGCAAAAACTTCATAGGTTTATTGTCAATGCAAATCCCAGTGCAATACAACATGAATGCATATCTAGTACATTGTTGATGCAGAGAATATATACAGTATTTCTACAGTACATGTTTCCATGTAAACTTGTGACTGCATTATTTCAATTGCTTTTAATCCTAGATCAAGTTTGTTTTGGCCTAAAATGCATGATAACTGTCAAATATATCTTATTATACATAACTCAGTAAAGTTTACTTTTTGAATATATATTTTGTGGCTAATATTAACCTGGCGATCAAGTTGTGTCAGCTGATCGTTTTTTTCTATAATACCATCTCAGAATCTGGTGCAGAAGCAGGTAAGTCCATGATGTCTCAACAGTCTCTCCATGATTTTCAAGCAGATCAGAGCAATTTGTTGTACAGGAAATAAACGTTTCTACAGACATTCTTAAGCTCTATAACCACTGATCGTTTGTGAAGCTGTGGTGACATCAGTGACAGGCTGATCACATCCGTGACAGGCACGCCCAGACCGAATGAAGCAGTAATTTCCCCACAACAGAGCCATCTGAAACACACACAGCGATAACTTGCAGACATTAAAGTGTAGCATGATGTACTTATAGCAAACTAGCATTAGCAACCATTAGCTTACCGTCATATACGACCTAGTTTGTATCCTCACGCCTTTGGCCCTCCCAGAAGCTGCAGAAATATTCCAGAGTGTTTTCATCTCGCTGCCTGTACCCTTGTCTGGTGGTCCTTTTTGGCATTTACGGTGAAAAAAGCCACAGACCGAGGAGTGGCCTTGTACAGCTATGTGTTATGTTTTGCTTGGGTCTTTTCAATAAAGTTTTGGAAAAAAAAATGTTTTGCTTGGGTCGCGTGCGTTACGTCACGGAAGTGTGGAGCCGCCTCGCTGTTATAAACCCACCCACCCTAGCACAACACCCATGCCCAACACTGTGCTAATGGAGACAGAAGCATTCCGAGCCGTACTGAAGTGAATCGAGCCGTACCGAGGTGTGCTGGGCTAGTGGAAAAGAGGCTATATTGATCTCGGTCTCTAGGTCACAGTAAGGACAGGACGCATGAACACAATGCATGAAAGGCAACATTAACATCACAGAAGTGAGCCAGAAGAAGCGGGGCTGCCTGTAGACATTAATACACATTTCACTGTTCTGTTAATTGCTCTAGCCGAGCTCTGTGTCTGTCCAGTCTGTTGTGGGGGTTACACCAAACTGCCACACGCTCCCTCCCAGAGGGCTCGGCAGGAGGCTGAGGTCTCGATCATTCAGCTTGGGCAGCAAGCAGGAGAAGCTCTCTGCAGGAGGAGGGGCAGGGAGGAGGGGGGTAGTACGTGCCGGACGGGGACGGTGAAATCGTCCGAGCCGCGCAAAAATTGCTTGCTGGTCCGCGACGTCGAGGGGCTGTCCCGTTGAACGTGCGGAGGTCCGCAAGAAGAAAAATTAGTCTCTGACTCCTCTCGTGGCCATGAAGAAAAGCAGGAGTGGCTGTAAGAAAAAAAAAAAAAAGACAAAAGCAGAGGGACTGGCGTGTTGACTTCAGGTTCAGGCGTAACCCTAAAGCCTCGGGAACCGCAGACAGCTGAATTCCCCTTGTGTGCCGTGGCTAAGACCATAAAATCCAGTGAGCAAGCTGCGGGCCTCAGGTGTACGAGCAAGCCTGAAGGGCCAGTGTGCAGCAGAAGGAAGGCAGTCAGAGTAGCCGTATGTGTCCCGTGCGTGGTGCGCCGTCCTCGTAACTCCCCGGTGCGTGCGCCGGGGTTCCGTGATGGGTGGGCCAGCTGGAGGGGAGAACCAGGGTCAGGAAACTTGGTGGAGATCGGTGCAGTCGGCGCCGAAAAACATCTATGATGAGCTGTGGCTGCAGATTAGTCATGGTGCGTTGGAGCGTTGAGGGGAGACAGACAATCTTTGTTCCTCAGGCTCGGGTAGATGAGTAGGATCGCTGAGAGGGAGGAGTAGCGGTGAGAGGGAGAAAACGTTCTGTGTCCCTCGGCCGGTCCAGCGTGGACGTTCCAATCTCAGGAGAGGGTCGCGCCATGACGTTTTCTGCAGTTTTCCCGGTCATGGGTGATGACCGGAGAGCAGCTCGCCTGTGTTGGCTCCGCGTCGAGGTCTCCCTGAAGCAGAAGGGAGGGCAGCTCGTTTGCGTCAGGCTGCTGTGTTCGCTGGCAGCGTGTTTTTTTCAGCGTCGGGTCGCCAGCGTGGCCATCCAGACCAGAAGGTTGCGTTGCACAAAGCGTGTGCATTCTTGGGGTCACCAGTGAAGCGGCATGAAATAAGGCGGCGTTGTAAAGGTTTTAAGTAGAGTTTATTGAATCATACCGCCTTCACGGGAACTCGGCTCCAGCCCATAGCGTGAACAGGCTGAAGCCGAATTCCTCAGGCTCTCAGAGAGGAGACACGGTGTGTGTCTGCAGCAGCAGCTGAAGAGTGAGTGAATGAGAGAGTGAGCATGGGTTACAGTGCAGTATATATACCCAACTACAACAATACATAAAAGAGCATTCCCCCAGCAGTTGGTATGATCAAAGAGATAACAGAACAGGCATGAGACATTTGCATTTGAGAGACATATTGATCTCGGTCTCTAGGTCACAGTAAGGACAGGACGCATGAACACAATGCATGAAAGGCAACATTAACATCACAGAAGTGAGCCAGAAGAAGCGGGGCTGCCTGTAGACATTAATACACATTTCACTGTTCTGTTAATTGCTCTAGCCGAGCGCTGTGTCTGTCCAGTCTGTTGTGGGGGTTACACCAAACCACCACACACACACACACACACACACACACACACATATATATATATATATATATATATATATATATATATATATATATATATATATATAATTTTTATTCTGCTGCATGACATGCCACCCTCCTCATCAGCATGATGCTGGTGGGGGAGCTGGTTTAGATGCTGACCGCCCATCCACGCGGCAGGTTGTACAGGGTTACTATGTTACCAGTAGCAGGCACAAGGCCCAACCTGACTTTTATCAGATCTGGCTTGATTCCAGCAGGATTTAAAACAAAATCAAAACAAGACCTGGCAAAAGAGTGGATGAGCTCCTGGTGAGCCAATGGCCAATATGCAAATGGTGGCTCTGATTGTCAGTCCTTCAGCAGTTCAGCCACCATGTCTGGTCAGCTATATGCTGCTATCATAATGGCAATAGATAGTACAACCAGCACCTGTCTCTGCTGGCTTGTACATACACAAGGGAGTGTGAAAGGGAGTAAACCCTGACAGAAAATCCGGAGGGAGGGCCCTGTAGGCACTGATAGGGAGAACTGACTCAAACTATCTTCTGGCAGCCCCTACAACATTGTTGATTTCCAAATGTACTGACTCAGTCTCTCCTTTGGAGCTAATCAATACTGTCAAGAGGGGAGTAGTGTAAAATGGGCTAGGCACTTCTTCCATATATTCAGCCCAGACAGGCAGCACACGAACACTGCAAACGGAGCAAAATGTGACAAACTTCTGCTACCTCAGGTCCACAATCACCTTCACAACATCAATGGATGATGAGATCAATGCCAGGATAGGGAAGGCAGCAACAACTTTCAGCAAGCTCACAAAACGGGCATGAAACAACAAAATGCTCACCCTGAAGACCACAATCAAGATCTATGCAGCTTGCATACTGAGTACCCTCCTCAACAGCTCAGAGACCAGGACATTGTATCCCAGACAGGGAAAAAGACAACATTTTCCACCTCAGATGTCTCCAACGAATGATGAACATTAAATGGCAGGACAAAAGATTCTGTGAAAAGCCCAACTCTCAAGCGTGATTACCATCCTAGGAAAAAGAAAGCTCTGATGGCTTGGACATGTCAGATGCATGGACAAATTCCCAAGTAAATGCTGTATGGTGAAATGACCAGAGGGAACCGCCAAAGAGGAAGACCAAAACTGAGGTTCGAGGATATGTGTAAGAATAGCATGAAGAGATGCAACATGGGAACAAGTAGCGGAAGACAGATCCACATGGATGACAACAGTAAACACGGGAACACAACACCTCGAGACTTGTCTTACCTCAGACCTACAAACAAAAAGACAGAAGAGGAAAGAGAAACAGACACAAGCCTGCAACTCTTCATTGGTCTGTCATTTCTGCAACAGAGCATGCTTGTTCAACATGGGCAGGGTCAGCCATGAAAGAAGCAGCAGGAGCAAACATTCTTAAATTTAAAGCTGCTTTGACCGTCTGTTAAGATGAAAAGAGTCATCATAGTATATAAAATCTGTAAATAAGGTACAAACAGGAAGACAACTGACAGTTAATTATGCCAAAATACTGGAGAAGGGGTAGGATGGTTTTTAAAAGCTTATGCTTCTTCCTACTCATTTTAAGGCATGTTAAGAAAATATTGTTTTGTGTTGTTTTGTTTTGATTGTGTATTATTTTTATTCTTTTCTACTCACATGTTCAAAATAAAGTTTCATTCATTCATTCATTTGGTTTTGATTGATGTTTTTCTGTCTGTTGGGGTGTCTCTGTGTTACTGGATGGATACCCCCTCTTTGCTGCAGAACAAATGTACCTACGGGTGACCTTGACCTTCTTCAGAGATTAAACAGACTTCTCCCTCCAACCGTGTTTGGAATAGCTGAGGAAATTTTAGAAGAATTTGAATCATGGTATTAGTCACATCGAATCCTACTTCAGTATTTTTGTACACAAGACAAGTTATTTCTGTTGGAGACAATCTGCAGGAAAATTTTCTTTTGCTTTTACTATCGTTCAGCATACAGTCATTCAGCCCCGTCAGTGTGATTCCTTCAACTTGTGTCTGTTTTTACTCCTGACAGAAACCACAGAGGACAAATCACTTCTATGTAATGAAATCAAACGAAGAGTTAGAAAATAATGAAAACTCTTCACTGTAACCACCATCTACTCCCCATCTCTGGTCAGTTATCCTTGTCAATTTTTTAAAATTCTTTCTCTTTGGAGTGAAATCTGTACTAGTTGTTGTTTTTTCTACTTTTCTTCTGATATTCAGCCCACACACAGGGTCACTGGGCAGTTGTGCTTGCAGCTAGTTCTTATTTGTTGCTGAGCTGAATAGTGTATAGGTTTTTCCTTGTGCAGCCAAAAGAATACCAATCTGTATGAGACCTCTGGGGTGTCCTGTGGTTCCTGATATTGGGATGTTGGCAGCAGATCCTCTGGTTTTGAGGTAGGGCATCCCAGGTTTAACCTTGTTCTGATGCATGCATGATGAAGCAGGATCTTTGGACTCTAGAGTCTGGGTCAGTGTCTTAAAAACTTGAACAGGGAGGTGGGATGTATGTTGTTGCTAGGGAGACCACTGCTGCTGGAGAATACTGGTGGCCTGTGGGTGAAGTAGCTCTGTAATTGTATGTTAGGTACCTAGGTTGTGTGTTATAGAAACATCTGCATGATTGTTAGCATCCAGAGTTTTCTTGTAAAACTGACATAAAGCAGTCATTATACTGTGCTATGAGAAAGTATTTGCCCCCTTTCTGATTTCTTATATTTTTGTGTTGTGGGAAACCCACTCAGTAGTTTTCCCTCAGACTGAAAGGCAGGGAAGATCAAATGTGCTGGGGACAAGGGGAATTGTCATGGGGATTGATATGTTAATGCAGCAACTCAG
Organism: Pholidichthys leucotaenia; assembly: GCA_020510985.1. NCBI lineage: Eukaryota > Metazoa > Chordata > Actinopteri > Cichliformes > Pholidichthyidae > Pholidichthys > Pholidichthys leucotaenia. The sequence continues at coordinate 273,880,309 of CM035840.1, read as the reverse complement.
GTAGCAGAGGAGTGTTAAGGGCCTTTTCCACGGGCCCCGCTTTCCCCAGCACCGCACCAGGGCCCCGGTGTTTGTGCATTTTCCATGAGCCCCAGCACCGGTTAGCAGGCGCGATTTTCGTACCTGATCGAGGGCAGGGTCCCGCACGGTCCCGGCTCGGCCGGCCCGGGGCTGTGATGTGACGTCAACAGACTGCTCGCCGCTGATTGGTCAGGTCGTAACGTCACGATAATAGCGACAGTCTTCCCCATCTTCTGATAACGGCCATTGCAATATTGTCATGGACTAAGTCGGTCACGGAGTGAATATGATATTAATACAGACAGCGTTGTAGGTTTTGCGGCACTCTACACCGTGGTCCAATGAAGAGGTGCGGAGTTTTCTCTGCTTTGTGGCAGATCCACAGTGAGGAGTGACCCGGACCTATGGCTGCACAGTAGTAGTAGTAGTAGATTAGTTTATTTGACAGGGACAGTGCAATAAACATAGAGAAACCGGAGTTTGGACCAGCTGTAGATGAAAACCATCTATTTATATGGTGAGTGATTTTTAATAATGTGCATCTGCTTGCTTATTTATCCTATTGGTGGTACGGTCACTTTTTTTGAGCCATTACAGTGCTGTTCTGTGCTGGCTAACGTTTTAAAGCTAACGTTTTTAATTTGCTAGCTAGCAAGTACCAACTGGTGAATCGTGCATGTTTTCTCCTAAATATTCGCTTGTCAGAGCAAAACGATGAAATATGTTAATCCTGGTTAAAGTCCTGGTTTGCGTTTTTTATTCCACTGTGGTCCTGGGCATTAAATTGTGTGCTGTTCTGTGATGGCTAACGTTTTGTAGCTAACGTTTTTGCTAGTACCAACTGGTGAATCGCGCATGTTTTCTCCTAAATATTCGCTTGTGATAGCAAAACGATGAAATATGTTAATCCTGGTTAAAGTCCTGGTTTGTGGTTTTGGATAAAAACTTCAGATTTTGACTGAGTGAGTCCATACTCGGTGATTCACAGCATCAGTTAACGTTATTAATTCATTCTGATTGCTGAAGCCACAGTAAAAACAAATGATTTTTAATGTAACGCAGCCCCTGAAAAATCTACCGAAGCGCAGCTACATGAAAACTGTGGTTAAATACAACAACGAAGTACTTTATTGTCACATTCAAATAGTAATCACTCCTGTTTTGTTTTTCTTTTGAATACTTGGATGAAATATGGTGGGCAATATAAGCTGCGGCTTCAGCCATCACCCATTTCAGATAACCTATGTTGAACTGTAGAATCAGAGGAGTTATTGTTTAATTTGACCTTGTTAAATTTTTTCCCCTTTGTTATATTATTCTATTTTCTTTTAATCTTTACCTTTAATCAACCCGAAATTAAGATTCATTCATTAATTCACATTCCACCACTGGCTTTTAGCAACAAGTGTATTTTCCAAATATGTGTTAAACTTGCTTTAACTAACCACCACCCATTGTCTTTTGTGTAGGCAAGAGGGAAACTGTCACCCCAACTGGGCCTTGCCTCACTATTTACAGAGATGCAGGCTGAAGATCTGCTGGACCAGGACCAGAACCAGGAGCTGATCCGGTTGCTTCTCAGTGAGGGAGCGTGGCAGCCGTGTGTGACCCATTCAAATTTTATTCTTTTTTACAGTTTGAATTTTGCACATTCTGAATAATCTGGAATTTGCTGCTGATTGTAATAAAGAATTTAGTGACTTAAGTGTTTGCATCATGATTTTCCATTTTGTCTGTTAAGACACTGGTGGGAAAAGAGTCAACTGTACAAAGGATTTATCTGTGACCTTGAAAATAATGGCTCATTTTTAAGAAAAAAGTAACCAACACAATAATTTTATTAACTGAACACTGTATTGTTGGATGTATATGGAGGAATTCTGGGTCATATTAGCATCTGCTCTTCATCATAATAGGTTTGGGCGGGGGGGGGGGGGTGTCTAATCATGTGCCATGGAGGGCAAAGACCCTGCAGGCTTTACCTCCAACCAGTGTCTTCAACAGCAGACTCCACTGAACTTCTTCCACTGACTGATCAGTGACAACACCTGCTGAAGAGACTGGGTAGAAGAGAGAACCTGCAGGGTCTTGACCCCCCATGACAACTGATTGGAAGCCCCCGGATTAGGTTTAATGGGATTTAAAATTTAACACAAACTGCTTTATGGTTCATAATATTATATAATACAATATGGCTCATAATTTTGATGAGACTTACACCCAACCAAAAGTGATTTCTCAAAATGCTGGATTGTTCTTAGCTTTGCCAATCTTTCAGTGTTTAATTTGTGCCACATGGTGGTAACCTTCAGATATATAAAAAAGAGACATCTGCCAAAAATTCACAGGTTTATTGTCAGTGCAATTCCCAGTGCAATACTACATGAATGCATGTATAGTACATTGTTGATGCAGAGAATATACATTTCTACAGTACATGTATCGAGGAAATCAATTATTTTCCATGTGACCTTATGACTGCATTATTTTAATTGCCTTTTTGTAATTAAAGTTTTTATTGACTTTATACAAGATGGTACTACATATACTGATCTTCCAAGTATCACATCAGTCTCCAAAAAGGATAAATAGGGTGAAAAAAAAATATATGTATACATATACTGGATTACAAAGCAAGGATATCAGTGAGGGAAGGCAATAACCCCCCCCCCCCCCCCCCCCCCCAGAAAAAAAAAAAACAGAGAAAGACAGGCCTTCATTAACATTACCTATTTTTAACTATTTTACATAATTGCCTTTAATCCTAGATCAAGTTTGTTTTGGCCTATAATACATCATAACTATAAAATATATCTTATACGTAACTCAGTACTGTTTACTTTTTGAATAGATATTTTGTGGCTAATATAGTTATTAAACTGACGATCAAGTTGTGTCAGCTGATCAATTTTTTCTATGACCACACTTCAGACTGCTGCAGAAGCAGGTACAGTCTCTCCATGATTTTCACAGAGCAGAGTAATTTGTTGTACAGGAAATGAACGTTTCTACAGAAATTCTTAAGCTTGGTGAAGCTGTGCAGTCATTAGTGCCAGGCTGATGACAGTGAGAGGCGTTGCTGAGCCAGAACGACCATTTGAAGAGGTAATTTCTCAACAACAGAGCCATCTGAAACACACACACACAGCATACATATTTTAGTACCTAACTTGCAGACATTACAGTGTAGCACGACGTACTTACAGCAAACTAGCATTAGCAACCATTAGCTTACCTAGTTTGTATCCTCATGTCTTCGGCTCTCCCAGAAGCTGCAGAACTATTCCAGAGTGTTTAGTCTCGCTGCCCGTACCCTTATCTGGCGGTGCTTTTTGTTATTTACGGCGAAAAAAGCCACAAACCGAGGAGTCGCCTTGTAGAGCAGCCATGTTATGTTTGTTTGGGTCGCGCGCTTCACGTCACGAGAGTGAAGCGCCGCCTTGCTGTTAAGAAATCCCACCCAGCCGCGGCCGGGCTGCAGTGCTGTTGAAAAGCAATCGAGGGACCATGGAGCCGCGCCGACCCGAGTCGTGTTCTCGGGCCGAGGCTGACCGGGGCCCATGGAAAAGTGCCTTTAGTGTTGTGATAAAAAAAAAAAAAAAGTGCCTGCAACCTGAGTGTTTATGGCTTTTGATTCTGGTGGATGTGAAGGAGAGAAAAATAAAGTTCCCTCTGCTCTGAACGCCCGGCCTGGTTATTCCTCCCTCCACAGTGTATTTGTCACACAGATCATAAAACAAGTTTTAATATTAGACAAAGATAACTGGAGTAAATGCAAAATGCCGTTTTTAAATGATAATTTCATTTACTAGGGGGAAAAAAGGCTATCCAAACCTACCTTACCCTATGTGAAAAAGTAATTGCCTCCCTTGTTACATCATGAATTAACTGTGATTAACCAGATTTGTTAGAAATCTGAGTTCAGTTTCGCTAACCACACCCAGGCTTGATTAGTGGAAGACCTGCTGAATCAAGAAATCACTTAGAGCCTATCTGACAAAGTGAAGTAGGCTAAGAGATCTCAAAAAACAGCACATCATGCTACAATCTAAAGAAATTCAAGAACATATGAGAAACAAAATCCTAGAACAACATCTAAAAAACTGCAGGCCTCACTTGCCTCAGTTTGGACACTGGTCCATCAGATACAGACTGGGCAAAAATGGCATCTGTGGGAGACGCAAAAACCCTTGCTGACCCAAAAACAAATACCACAAAGGCTAGTGTCACATTTGGCAAAAAACATCTTGATGATCCCCAAGACTTTTGGGAAATTATTTTGTGGACTGGACTTGGACACAAGTTGCATTTTTTGGAAGGCGTGCATCCTGTTACATCTGGTGTAAAATTAACTCAACATTTCATAAAAAGAACGTCATACCAACAGTCAAACATGGTGGTGGCAGTGTGATGGTTTGGGGCTGCTTTGCTGCTTCAGAACCTGGATGACTTGCTGTGATTGATGGAACCATAAATTCTGCTCTGTACCAGAAATTCCTGAAGGAGATTGTCTGACCATCAGTTTATGACCTCAAGCTCAAGCCCTCCAATGCAAAGAAGAGTGGGTACTTGATTGCAGTTGTTGCCACCAAGGGTGGCAAAACTATTTATTAGGTTTAGGGGACAATTAGTTTTTCACATAGGGCCAGGTAGGTTTAGATTAGGGATGAGCCGATCCGCCGTATCACTACTGGGTTCAATCCCAACAAAATGGCTGGATTGGTATTGGTAAGGAATCAAAGTAATTTAGTAATCAGATACATTGATAATATTAAAATAAAGGAGCAATTATGTTGACAGTTACGCTGCACAGGGCTTCTGTAAACAGAAGTGTAATGACGAGACACACACACCGAGTATCAGTCAGCACGTTTACTTGTAACTGCAACTGCAACTGCAACCAACAACAACAGTGGCTCATGTACAACTCCTTATATATTCAGGTCATGGCCAGGGTCATACTGCCCTCTTGTGGTGACTCTATGAACTTCACATATCAATACATCTCCCTTTTTTTTTCAAGTAAAGGTCATGTCTAACTATAAACTTAAACTGTTGACATCCTTTCAAATACATACAATCCATTCAAGGACTTTAAATGTTATTGAGCCATAAACTGTTTCTCAAATTTCAATAAACAAAATAAAATCCATCTCTGTTTACATCTGTGTGTCAACCTTGTACACTGAATCACAACTTCAACATTTTCTCTGTTTACAACTCAACATCAACATTTTTTTTTTTTCCATTCATCTCAGTACTCCTTACATTTCCTCAATCAATCTTTTCGGTTTCACAATTTGCCTTTGTGAGCTTCTGTTTTGTGTCACCTCAGTCTGTTCGTTAGTGTCTGTCTCTAAGTTCTGGTTCTCCGCCATTTCTGGTTGTTCGGTTTGGCTGGGAATTGGCATGTCGCTTGTTTCACTGTCTGTGACTCTCAATTTGGTCTGAGGCACTTTCAGTAAGTGACGTCGGTTTCGCCTCATTGTTTTCCCATGCTCTGTGATGACTTCATATGATCTGGGAGTTGTTTCTTTGACCACTTTTGCCAGCGGTCCCCATTCTCCATCACATCTCACTCGCACAATGTCCTCATGTGCAAGTGGTCTCAGAGGTCGTGCTGTTCTGTTGTACAGTTCAGTTTGCCTCTCATCGCGCCTCGCATCTCTCTTTTCCATCACCTGAGATGCTGATGGAAGTCGCGTTCTGAGTTTCCGGTTCATGAGCATTTCTGCTGGGGAAAGTCCCTTCTCCAGTGGTGATGCTCGGTAATTCAGGATCGCCAGATGTGGGTCTTCTGCATTGTCTGCAGCCTTTTTCAGTATGCGCTTCACAATTTGCACCCCTTTCTCTGCTAACCCATTCGACTGTGGGTACAGAGGGCTTGAGGTCACGTGCTTGAACCCATATGTGTCTGCAAAGTCTTTGAAGCACTGACTCGTGAATTGTGGTCCGTTATCGCTTACAACAGTCATTGGAATTCCATGGCGTGCGAACATTGTCTTTGTATGTGCAACCACCCTTTCTGCTGTTGTGTCACTCAACCCTGCAAACTCAGGGTAGGTGGAATGATAGTCCATGACTAACAGATAGTCCTTGCCCTTAAGCTGAAATAGATCCATGCCCACCTTTCTCCACGGACCTTGAGGCTTCTCATGGGGCCTCATAGGCTCCTTTGGCTGTTGATACCTGTGGCGCTGGCAAGTCTCACAGCGCTGCACATATGCCTCAATGTCCTTGTGCATGCTGGGCCAATACAAAACATCACGTGCACGTCTTTTGCACTTTTCAATACCCAAATGCCCCTCATGCACTAATTTAACCATTTCTGATCTCATGGAGGTAGGTATGACTATCCTTGTACCCTTTAACAGAACCCCATCTAACACAGACAGTTCACCTTTAAAGTGTTGGTAAGGCTTGTCAAGCATAACCTGTCCTGGTTGATGTATCTGTTCCATTACTCTTTTTAGTTTCTCATCCTTCTGTGTTTCTTTCACTATCTTCGTCCATTTTGCATCTGACACTGGCATGTGTGCCCTAATAGAGTCTACGTGTATTTGCACAGCTTCCTCTGTTGTGCTGCTGGTGTTGCGCAAGCTAGCCCTACTCAGCGCATCGGCTACAACTAGTTGCTTGCCTGGTGTAAACTCAAATTTCAAGTCATATTTCTGTAATCTTAACATTAGACGCTGGATGCGCGGCGGTGCGTCACCCAGTGGCTTCTGTGAGATAGCAATCAGTGGTTTGTGGTCTGTTTCTAGTATTACTGACCGTCCATACACATATTCGTGAAACTTCTCACATCCAAACACTGCGCTTAGAGTCTCCTTCTCTATTTGCGCGTAATTTCTTTCTGCGCTTGTCATGGTGCGCGACGCGTATGCAACTGGATACCACTCTGTATCATGTTTTTGCAATAGCACAGCTCCTAGGCCGGCTTTGGACGCATCTGTGGACACTTTTAGCAGTTTGTCCTGATCATAGAATTTTAATACTGGCTCCTGTATTAGACTGCTTTTGAGCCACTCCCATTCTCTGGCATGCTCTGCCATCCACTGCCACATTGTATTGGTCTCTAACAAGCTTCTAAGAGCTATTGTGTTAGCTGATAGATTTGGGATAAATTTCCCCATGTAATTGACTAGCCCTAAGGCTCTTTGCAAGTCAATTTTGTCCTGCGGTACTGGCAGCTCTGCTATGGCCCGCACTTTTTCCGGATCTGGTTGCACGCCTGCCCCAGATAACTTCTCTCCCAGGTATGTAATCTCCTGTACCCCAAATTGGCACTTACTCTTATTCAGTTTCATACCTGACTTTTGCGCCTGTGTGAGAACTCTAGCCAACCTTTCGTCGTGCTCCTCTTTTGTTTTTCCCCAGACTACCACATCATCAAGAAAAACTCCCACCCCTTCTATTCCGTCGAACAATTGCTGCACAGTTCTATGGAAAATCTCAGGGGCTGAGCTAATCCCGAACGGCATTCATAGAAAGCAATGCCTTCCGAATGGCGTATTAAATGTGCACAATTTAGCGCTTTCCTCATCGAGCACTATTTGGTAAAACCCAGATTTGGCATCTAATTTTGTGAAGTAGCTTGCTCCACTCATTGTGCTGGTTATGTCAGATTTTGTTGGTAGCCTGTAATGCTCACGCTGTATCACCTTATTTAGATCTTTTGGATCTATGCACAATCTCAATTCTCCATTTGGCTTCGCCACTATAACTAAGGAGTTAACCCATTCAGTTGGTTCTTCAGTTTTTCTGACCACTCCGTCTGCTATCAGTGAGTCTAGTGTTTCCCTCAGCCTCTTTTTAAGAGCTATTGGCACTGTTCTTGCTGGATGTATGACTGGCTCTGCATTCTCTTTCAGCCTAATTTTTTGTTTGCCTGGTAGGCGGCCTATTCCTTTGAACACCTCTTTGTATTCCTTCACTCAGTCAGTGTGTTTGGGCCTACTTGTAGTAGCCTCTGTGTTTTCTCATGCTGTCTCCTTGTCTGTATCAATGACATTCACCCTCTTGATCAGACCTAGCTGGTTGCATGTTTTCAAACCCAAAATTGCTTGTCTATTTCCATCAACAAGTACAAACAATGCATTCACTGTCTTATCTTTGCTTGACAGTGTAACCCTGCACATTCCTTTTGTGGGTATTGGCTTATCGTCATATGTTCTCAGATTAATCTTTTTGTCTCTTATTTTCGGTTTGTTTTTCAGTCTTTTAAAGTCTTTCATTGGCAGGATGTTTACCTGCGCACCTGTGTCGAGCTTCAGTGACATGTCCGTGCCATTCACATCCAAGCACACAATCCATTCATCAGCGCTCGTCTCACCCTCGATGGCGTCCACGAAGAACTGATCCTCTTCGCTGTCGCTCTTTTTCTCCACGAGTTGCACCCTCTTCTTCGAGAAGCAGGTCTTTGCGAAGTGATTCTTTCCGCCACACTTGCGACATTCCTTCCCGAATGCTGGACACTGCTTCGGCGCATGTTGCATTCCACACCACTCACAGTTCCCGCGCGCTTGCCCTGGGTTTGCATCCCTTTTCCTTGCATACAACGTTCCTTTCGGCTTCGCACGCTGCACTGCATCGACCTCAGCAGTCTCTCTTTCCTTGCTGCTAAAAGTCTTTAATTGTGCCTTTGTACTCTCAGACGCTTGGCAAATCTGTATCGCTTTCTCCAGCGTTAAGTTAGTCTCTTTAAGTAATTGCATCCACAATTTGTTGTCTTGGACCCCAATTACAATTTGGTCCCGTATCATTGACTCACTCAATGTTCCAAAGTTGCATGACTGACTTTTCAACCGTAGGTCTGTGACATACAGTTCGATCGATTCTGACTCTTTCTGAAGTCTGTTTCTGAACACATACCTCTCGTACGTTTCATTCTTTCTCGGTGTGCAATAATCGTCAAATTTCTTCATCACGACATCGAATTTGCCTCTTTCTTCTTCCGTGAAGACGAATGTGTTGAACACATCTAACGCAGCTCGCCCTGCTACTGTTAGCAGTAATGCTATCTTCCTTTCCTCGTCACGAAGACCGATAGCTAGCGAATAAAGTTCAAAACTTTGCTTGAATGCTTTCCAGTTCTCGTTGACGTTACCGGTCAACTTTAACTCGTCCGGCTGTCGAAGAGCGTTCATCTTCGCCGTCGGTTCGTATCTTTATCCTGGTACCATGTAATGACGAGACACACACACCGAGTATCAGTCAGCACGTTTACTTGTAACTGCAACTGCAACTGCAACCAACAACAACAGTGGCTCATGTACAACTCCTTATATATTCAGGTCATGGCCAGGGTCATACTGCCCTCTTGTGGTGACTCTATGAACTTCACATATCAATACAAGAAGTGTGGTGTATGTGAAATGGCGCGACGTACTACACTGCAGTAGCACACATGCACGGGTGACGTCAGTGTACCTTTGGGTATATTAGGCAACTGCCAGGGCCAGTCATCCTCTTCCTGCCTCTCTCTTGCCTCTTCCTGCACTCCAACCAACATGATGCTTTGTATTATACTATGGTCTTAGCCCAATAAAGCTAATCTCAACACGTGGTTGTGTCTGCCCATTCTTCAGACACAACAAGAAGCAACGAGTGTCACGTGTCACTGGATCCTGTCTGTGGGACTCACCTCAGTATGTTTGCTATCTGGTACCAGCCTTTACAATTTTAACACCACCAACTTGATACAACACTTGCAAAAGTACCATGGTAAAGGAGTATTTCGAATTCTGTCAAGAACTGAGCAGAAGGAAGTGTGTCATGCATCAGCAGCTGCTGCTTTTCCAGCTCGGAGGCTGGAAGTGCTAAAAGTGAAACTAAATGAACAAAACAGAAAGTAAACCAGATGGGAGTTGGAAATCAACAGGAATAAAGACAGAACATGGGCTTACCTTTTGGGGGAGAATTACCATTGATGAGAGGTAGGTGACAGAAACATAAACAGCAAATCAAAACAGTGAACTGGAAGCAGGACTGCAAGAACAAGGCTACATGATATGGAACAAGAATGACTTCAAAATAACAGCAAACCTAAAAACATGGACAAAGAATAATATGACAAACACTACTAGATAAACTGAGGACCAGGAGAACACTTATGATAATAATGATTATGGATGGCAAAAATACAGCTTAAAGGGTTAGTTCCATTATTTTCAGATCTACAGCATTTTTTACCTCATGCATAAAGTGGCACTTTGAATTTCATCTGAATGTTTACTTAAATACTCAGCTTCAAAGTTTTGAATAAACTTGCACTTAAAACTTCAGAATGCATGTTTACATGGTGCTGACCAGTGAAATGCTGCCAAAGTTACAAAGTTTAAAATAAAAAAAAGCAGCAGCGTTGCTGAACTGAGTCAATTTTGGGCAGCGCAGCGGCGGAGTGGTTAGCACTGCGGCAGCACAGCAACTCACCCTTGGCCGGGGGATCTTGGGTTCAATCCCAGCCCCTGGCCAACAGTGATTTGTGTGGAGTTTGCATGTTCTCCCCGTGTCTGCGTGGGTTTACTCTGGGATTTCTCCAGTTTCCTCCCATATGCCAAAAACATGCAAGTTAGGTTAATTGGCATCAAACTGGGGATTCTAAATTGTCCTAAGGTATGATTGTGAGAGTGAAGACACTCACTCTGACTAGACAGTCTGTCTCTCTGTGTTGGCCCTGCGATGGACTGGCGATATGTCCAGGGTGTACCCTGCCTCTCGCCCAAAGATGCTGGGATAGGCTCCAGCCCCCCCCGCGACCCGAAAAGGATTAAGCAGAAGAAGATGGATGGATGGATGGATGGACTTGTAAATTTATGTTTATATACTGTATGTGTGCAAGATGCAACCAGTCGTTACCAAAGTATGTTCTGTACTTTTGTTGTTTTAAATAAAAGAGGTGGTATTGGGTTTGGATCGATATTGGCCGATACTCAAAGTTACAGTATTGGTATCAGAGTTGAAAAAGTGGTATTGGCTCATCCCTAGTTTGGATAGCTTTCGTCCCTTAATACATGAAATGATTATTTAAAAAAATGTATTTTGTACTTCCCCAGGTTTTCGTTTGATCTGAAACAAATATGCAAAAACATAAGAATTTGGAAAAAAATTAAATTTGTTATTGTGGGGAGACTTGAATAACGAAACCGAATTGTCTTTCATTCCAGTTTATTCAAGTAATCATTCCACTGTCTGCTCTCATTCTTGAGCAGCGAACAAAGAGAGTGAACACACCAAAGTTCTCTCATTTAAACATTCTGACATCAAACCATTTCCCTCGCGGGGGAAATCACACATCTCTCTCAAAATCTCTTTATCCACATTCATTAGCCTTTTATTTACATAACTCCCCCTTCTCTCTTCTCGAGCCTCAGTGGTCAGGAAGTCTTCTGTCCCCTGGCCTCCGCAGGGGGTCCAGGCTCTGTGGCTCCGCACCGCAGGGGGCTGGCTCTCCTTCATCGTGGTTAAATCACATATGCAGTGTCCAACATATACATGTCTCACAACACAGCCATATAACCCCCCCCAAACGATGAAGAACAGACTAATTCCTAAAATTAAATAGCACCTTACTCACTACTGAATAATCAACACCAACATTCAGTCTGTGCGCCGCTTGGGCTTCAGCCGTCTGCCGAATCTGCTGTGCGTTGGCCCCGCCTTGCCTGCGGTGCGTTTCTGCTTCGGGTCTGTTGACTGAGGGAGAGAGTGATTAATTGCTCCCTGCGGGGGCCTGCCTCGTCGAGGCGCCACCGCGACCGGTACAGACACGTCCTTCATGACAAAAGCAGGTTTTAGTCTGTCAATACTGACTGTCTCTTTTCTGTCTCCAAAATCTAGCACAAATTGCTTATCACCTGCCTCCAGCACTCGAAATGGCCCTTCGTAAGGTGGTTTGAGCGTTGCTTTTAGGGCTTCGCGCCTGACAAAAACGAAATCGGCATTTTTCAAAGCCTTGGGGACGAAAACTCGTGGAAAAGCGTGATGAACCGGACCCGGGAGCGTGTCTGCCCCCATGCCGACTAACGGTCCCAGAGCCGAGAGAGGTGGGGGCTCTGGGTGCTCTGGTAAAAACTCGCCCGGCAGCCTCAGAGTTTGTGCGAATACCAGCTCCGCTGGGGAGGCGTCTAAGTCCTCTTTAGGCGCAGAACGCAACCCTAATAAAACCCATGGAAGTTTATTCACCCAATCTGCATCCGTGAGCGACGCTCTGAGTGCTGCCTTCAAAGACCTATGAAAACGCTCGCATAAGCCATTGGCCTGAGGGTAGTAAGCCGTAGTGCGGTGAATTTTGGCTCCTAAGCCGTTGGCCATTGCTGACCACAGCTCAGAGATGAATTGCGGTCCTCTATCGGACGTAATGTCCGACGGAACCCCGAAGCGCGCCACCCAAGCCGTTAAAAAAATGCGAGCCACCTCCGCGGCCGTGGTCGTCGCAAGTGGGACCACTTCCGGCCAACGTGTGGTGCGGTCCACCATTGTCAAAAGATACGTGAACCCCTGTGATGCCGGTAGGGGGCCCACAAGGTCGACGTGCACATGGTCGAACCTTCTGGCCGGAATGCGGAACGGTTCTAACGGGGCTCTTGTGTGCCTGTGAATTTTGGCCCGTTGACAGGAAATGCAGGTTTTTGCCCATTCCTTCACGTGCTTGTGCAGGCACGGCCAAACAAACTTTTCCGCCACTAGTTTCACCGACGCGCGCACCGCCGGGTGCGCCAGTGAGTGGACCGAGTCAAAAACACGGCGGCGCCACGTGGCCGGAACCACCGGACGCGGGCGCCCCGTCGACATGTCGCAGATCAGGGGGGGCATACCGGTTTGTAAACACTTGCTCTCCAGCCTCAACCCTGTTGGTCCAGACTGGAGCACGCGCACGTCTGCGTCCGCCCCCTGGTCCGCTGCCATGGCTGCGTAATCTATACCCACGTGCACCGGGGCTGCGCGCGCCACCGTGCCGCTCTCCTGCGGCGCGGTCACGGTGGCCCGTTCTGCCTCTGCGCGTGTTGGGGTCGTGAACGCGCGTGAGAGACAATCCGCTACTACATTGAATTTGCCCGCGACGTGCCTAATATCAGTGGTAAATTCCGAGATTGCGGCCAGCTGCCTCTGCTGCCTGCCGGACCACGGGTCTGAAATTTTGGCCATGGCGTATGTGAGCGGCTTGTGGTCCACATAAGCGGTGAAGCACCGTCCTTCCAGCCAGAACTGGAAATGACGAATAGCCAAATGCAGCGCCAACAGTTCTCTGTCAAACGCGCTGTATTTTCGTTCAGCCGCGCTTAAAGATTTGCTAAAGAAAGCCAAAGGCTGCCAAACTCCGGCTACCTGTTGCTCAATAACGGCCCCTATGGCTAAATCTGAAGCGTCTGTCGTCAGCGCGATACGTGCTGCAGGGTCTGGGTGGGCCAGGAGCGCAGCGTCAGCCAAGGCTTTTTTAACCTCTGTGAACGCGCGCTCCCGCTCCGGGGACCATTCGACCGCCTGGGTCGGTTTTTGTTTTTTGAGCGCGGCATATAACGGTTGCATGATTTGAGCTGCGTGGGGCAGGAATCGGTTATAAAAATTCACCATCCCCAAGAATTCCTGTAGTGATTTGACCGTTTGTGGACGGGGAAAATCCGCTACCGCGCGTACTTTCTCTGGTAACGGAACCGCTCCCTCCGGGGAGACGCGGTGACCCAAAAAATCGATCCGCTCGACGCCGAACTGGCACTTGGCTGGGTTAACTATTAAGCCGTGCTCTCCCAGCCTCCTAAAAACTGCTGTGAGGTGCGTTTCGTGTTCGTCCTCTGAAGTACTCGCGACCAAAATGTCGTCGAGGTACACAAACACGAAAGGGAGATCGCGTAACACGGCATCCATCATCCGCTGAAATGTTTGCGCCACCCCTTTGAGACCAAACGGCATGCGTAAAAATTTGAAAAGTCCGAACGGGGTTATTACCGCTGTTTTAGGAATGTCCTCCGGTTGGACCGGGACTTGGTGATAGCCGCGAACCAGATCAATCTTTGAAAAAATGCGCGCCCCCGCCAGGTGCACCGAAAAATCCTGAATGTGCGGGATGGGATAACGATCGTGCGCCGTAGCGTTGTTTAGCCTGCGGTAATCCCCGCACGGTCTCCAGGAGCCATCGGCTTTCGGTACCATGTGCAGCGGCGAAGCCCACGGGCTCTTCGACCTACGAACGATGCCCAGCCTCTCCAGGCTGGCGAACTCCTCGCGCGCAATGGCGAGCTTAACTGCATCCAAGCGCCGAGCTTTTGCAAACACGGGAGGACCAGAAGTGGGGATAAAGTGTTTCACCCCGTGCTTCGCGACCGTCGCTGAAAAAGTGGGCACAGTGAGCGCTGGAAATTGGGTGAGGAGTGTGTGAAACTTACCACCTGCTGTAGCGACGTGGGTCTGTACTGGTGGCGGGGACACTCGAGCTGAACAGGGGAGAGAGTAAAAAGAGAGTGCATTTACCAGCCGTCTATTAGCAAGATCAACTAACAGATTGTGTGAACACAAAAAATCCGCGCCCAACATGTTGAAACTCACCGCCGCTATCACAAAAGTCCATTCATATGTGCGGCCATGTAAGCATAAAGGCAAGGTCCTTCTCCCGTAGGTGTTGATGTTCGAGCCATTTGCCGCTGTAGCTCCGCTACCGTGGGGTCCAGCCACCCGGTCCGCGTATGTTGGGGTGATGAAGCTCACTTGTGCTCCGGTGTCGATGAGGAACTCTCGTCCGGAGCGCGCATCCGTGATGTAGAGCAGCTTGTTGCGTTCTCCGAGGGTCGAAGCTGCTAGCGACCCCCGGTCTTGCCGTTTCCCAAACTCCTGAAGATGCAGGGTGGCACACACCTGCGTGCCTTCTCTGCGAACCTCCGATGGTAAAAGCAGAGATCTTCTCCTCCGCTGTGTCGTGCCCGCGCCTCTGCCGCCGGGCTATTGGCTCCCCCTCGTCGCGGCCGTGTTGCCGCCGTCGTCGGCCAGTCTGGTTCTGCCGCCTCTGGCTCCCCGCTGTCTCGGGTCGCTGCTGTGGTTGCTTGCCCGCCGCAGGCGTCCAGGATCCCATCTGCCTCCTGGGCCAGCTCCCGGAACTCCTCCAGGGTGTGACACTTTTTGCCGGCCAGCGTGCTTCTCGCATGCGCCGGGAGGTTGGAGAGGAAGATGAACTGAAAAATGAAATCATCGTTGTCCAACCCTCTCAGCTGTATCATCTCCTCCATCAGGGCGCTCGGCCTGTGTCCACCTTGGTCTAGCAAAGACAGGATCCTCCTCGCCCTCACTTCAGCCGAGGGGGTGAAAAACTTGATGAGGGTGGATTTCAGCTTGCCGTACCTGTCGGTCGCGGGTGGCTGCTCCACCAAGCTTTGCACGCACCGAGCTGTGCTGTTGTCCAGTTTAGCGATGACTTGGTGGAACTTAGTGTCATCCACCGTTACTCCTGCGAGCGCGAACTGCGACTCTGCTTGCAGAAACCACGACCGTGGGTTATCCTGCCAGAAATCAGGCAGCTTAACGGCCACTGCGCTCGCCAGCTCTGAGCGCTGTGAGTCCGGGACCCTGAGAATTTCTTCGTTCATTCTCAACGTCGTCAGTCACCAATGTGGGGAGACTTGAATAACGAAACCGAATTGTCTTTCATTCCAGTTTATTCAAGTAATCATTCCACTGTCTGCTCTCATTCTTGAGCAGCGAACAAAGAGAGTGAACACACCAAAGTTCTCTCATTTAAACATTCTGACATCAAACCATTTCCCTCGCGGGGGAAATCACACATCTCTCTCAAAATCTCTTTATCCACATTCATTAGCCTTTTATTTACATAACTCCCCCTTCTCTCTTCTCGAGCCTCAGTGGTCAGGAAGTCTTCTGTCCCCTGGCCTCCGCAGGGGGTCCAGGCTCTGTGGCTCCGCACCGCAGGGGGCTGGCTCTCCTTCATCGTGGTTAAATCACATATGCAGTGTCCAACATATACATGTCTCACAACACAGCCATAGTTATATTATTAAAGCCTACACATTTTAAAATTATCTAATTAAACATTTGGTCCTTACTTGATCAAGGATTGAGATTTATTCAGCTCTCATGCTATTTCATATACACAACAGAAGACACACAGACTCTCAGGAGTTGACCAGGGTGAGCACCGTCCTCCATGGTCGACCACTGAGCAGATGGTGGGTAAGACCTTACTAACCTGGCTGCACATCAGTGCTCACAGTGGTGGTGGTGGTGGTGGGGGAGCAAAGCACTGCTCAGTTGTATGGACAGTGCAACTTATGGAGCAATAGCACATCTCCTTAATGCTCTGGGCAGCCACAGACAAAATAATACAGCTGCACATTAATCTATTGTAAGTCCTAAACATTGAGTAGTCTGTTAATGTAAACAATGAGATTTGTCACATTCCTACTCT
Organism: Pholidichthys leucotaenia; assembly: GCA_020510985.1. Taxonomy (NCBI): domain Eukaryota; kingdom Metazoa; phylum Chordata; class Actinopteri; order Cichliformes; family Pholidichthyidae; genus Pholidichthys; species Pholidichthys leucotaenia. Next base: position 273,863,877 of record CM035840.1, on the reverse strand, counting down.
AGCCTCTGATATCCAGTGAATAACTCCAAGGACAGAACTAAAGAGCTATATATCTCTGCACAGAAACAACTGACATATTAGATTTTTACCTATCACTGGTATTGCTGTGCAGCCTGACTAGTTCTGTATTTATTCTGTAGAATGTCACTGAGTTCAAATAGACAGGCAGCACTTTAATAAAACTTCTACAAAAGTAAAAGGAATAAGCAGTAAGAAAAAGATGACATGGCAACAGTGTTTCTTTGATCACATTACAGCGCAGTATGTTAGTCCAATACTACACACATGTATTTAGACAACCTGGTGCATTCCAAGAATTTCAGAATCAGAATCAGAATCAGCTTTATTGCCAAGTATATTTACAAGTAAACATACGAGGAATTTGACTTGACATTGGGCGCGCACGTTAGGCGCATCCAGTGATGCGGCAGCCATGCAAGGCGCCTGTCATACAGTGGGGGTAAAGAGGGGAAGTGGGGGGGAACACAATAGGCAGAGAGAAAAAACATAGTTAATCAGAATAATGTTCGTATAAGCTCATATAAAGCTCAAATGAGCCAAATTTTGATTACACAGAAAAAAACCCTCTATGCACAATTAGCAGACAATAGATCACACATTAACAAAGCAGGAGAATTGAGAGAGTCAGTGTATGTATATTTGTGTCAGTTTATGTGTATCAGTCATTCATGTAATGTTGAATGCAGTGTAATGTAGGTGTGTCATTGCTAGTGAACAGCAGAGGGCACCCTCTGGCAACGGATAGATATTATTCAGTCATGTGTTCTGTAGTCCAGACACATGATAACGCTGTCCTGGAGCTCTGTCTGCTGAAACAACAACAATTGTCGAATGTTTGGTTAAACCACTTCTCCAGCCTTATCTTCATCGAGGAGGAATGTAAACAAGGGCACCAAACACAAGGTCAAATCTGCACAGTGCACTCAGAGAATAGAATTTCCCTCTCTTTGATTCTGTTCTTCATAATTTCATACAGGCTTGAATCATGCTTTAGATCATTCTCTGGAGAGCACGCAGCGATCCCCAGATGTTATCCACCTACTGAAACATAGGTAAACATGTTCAAGAGAGTCCGTTCTCTCTTCAATGCATGCCAGGTGGTAAATTCCATGTTAATCCTATTTGCCACTGACAGTCAGTGCTCCCCCCAACTGGACGAATTGTTGAATTTGTTGAGGGAGCTACGCCGGGGTCCGCATTTGATTAGCTCACCCAAATATAATTTCGATACACCAGGAACTCCAGGGGCCAAACAGAAAATCCTGTGATCAATTCAATCTTCAGTCGAATCACACAGACACATGAATTCCAATGCCATGAGTCTTCCTTGGGTTCCCCCTGACCCGATCTTCTTCTTTTAAAGTGGTGACAATCGCATATAAGCCGCTTTTCCAGATCCATAATTTCCATTTGGATTAAGATTCAGCCAGAAGAAGAGCGAAAGACAGACATCGCAAGCAGGGAATAGTAGAGGAGAGGAGAGGAAAGGAAAGGCGTCTGCTCTCTCTAGAAGCCGAAAGTGAAGAATTGTTGGGTATCTGACTAGATAGCTCAGAATGACATCACTTTCATATTATTTTGTTATTTAGAACACACTGCTATGGTGTTTTCATGTGCAAATTACAACCTGTTGCACTGTTTTGGTTCAACTAGCTAACAAGAGAGTCAACACTGACCAATAACAGTATGGTTTACTGCACTGTAAAAAATAACCAGGGTGTTTCTACTTGAAACAGTTAGTGTCCAGGCTGCCTTCAAATTTTAAGTTGACTGAACATGAGTTTATATATTTTAAACTTTATCACTTATGTTCTCAAATTTAGCCAAAATTTTAAGGCAGCCCGAACACTAACTTTTTTCAAGTTGAGACGACTTTTTTTTACTAGCGTGGAATGCAGTTAATATGGAAGAGATGTCATTCTGACCTCATTTCTGGGATGTCATTTGTGGCACATTGCATCAGATCATGGTGCAAGCTGTTTGAAATAAAGAGGTTGTATTTTGCAGCATTTGGTAGACAGTAGACACGAGCCAGGAAAGAAACCTACAATCCACAGAAGAATTGAGGCAGGTTTGTGACATGTATTTGCACAAGGAGAATTGGTGCATGTTGATTTTTTTTCGCTCCTAATTACTGCTATGTTGAAGTTTCTATTCCAGTAATTAGTCATGACATTACTTTTTGAAAAGATCCTCACTTTTTAACAGGCCCGAATCTCCAAAATGGATGGATGGATGGATGGATGGACATGCACAATCCCAACAAAACAGCAGGAGAAGAATGGGGGAAAATAAGTATTTAACTTAATCATCCAACAGAAACACACTTCTATGTTTCATGGAGATTTGCAGTCTCTTAGCGCCTGACCCGGCTGTCCTAATGAATTGATGGCACATTTCCCAGAAGATGTAAGCTTGTCTCAAGTGTGAGTTCGACATCCTGAACAGAAGGTTTAATCTCCTGTCAGTGAAATGTAACATTTCATGCCTTTGGCAGCCCAGTGAGTTATGCTCAAATTTTGTGTCATGATGCCTTCACCAGAATTTTGCTTATTTGAGGAGACATAACCATGATTCCCCCCAGATACGACTGGAGGAACACACCACTTTCTGGGCTGTCATCAGTCCTGACTGTGAAACTGGAAAGATGTGGCTGTTGCTAAAATTAACAACTCAACTGCCTTCACCACTTGATAAGGGGGGAAATGATCCATTTCTCTTTGCACAGCAATATGATGTAAATCAGGTGTTAAGCTTGATCAGGGTACAAAGTTCAAGCGCAATTTTCATTTAAATATGCAGTAATCTTTTATCATTAATCACAACAGTAATGGAAGAATGTAGAGGGAAGCTATGCTAGCGGTTTTGTGAGCATTTATCTACGACATTCAGTAAAGTCATCATTCTAACTATTGTTATCTTGTTTTATAAAGGTTTTTCATACACTATTTCTATAGTGTGCCAATTTAATAAAAAAGTAAAGTGCTTTTCTAAGACAAGGTAAGCACACTAAAGCTAGGAATCTGACCTTCCCAGACAGAATAAATAAGAGGGACCAAGTGTAGCTGGTGGAGCCCACCAAGCGCATGAATACAGGGATGACACAGGGAACAATAAGCATATAAATCATTCAGCAGTTGGTTTCAACTGAATATTTTGAATATTTTGGAAAACAGGTAGTCCAAGAGTATGTCTATTTCACTATAACCAAGCTGCAAGCCATAATCCTCTAAATTAAAAGAAATAAATGGCTGGAATACATCACTTTGTTACTAATGAATCTATATAATGTGAGTTTCACTTTTCAAATGTAATTGCTGAAATGCACTAACTTTTCGATGATATTTTAAGCATCTGTACAGTCGTGAGTGCTGGACCATCAAGAAAGATGATGAGAGGAGAGCCAGCCAGCATGACCACGTGGGCCCCACCATAGGTTGAATCTGGGCTCTCTTCTTGGCCCCATGTGAGTTTGTCAGCGGGTTCCATGTTAGCCCTATCTGTGTTTGCCCGCATGGACTTTACCTGTGGTACAGGTAAGCAGGTAATCTGTTTACCCACTTTAAACCCATCTGGGCCCCAATGGGTTTAATGCGGATGAGAAGGCCTCATTAACATTGGAGCCATAGGTAAAGTCAGTGTGGGCAAACACAGATGTGACCAATATGGAACACATTGACAAACCCACATAGACAGCCCAGATATAAACCTGTGGTGGGGCCCACATGGGCACACTAACTGAACGTGATTTGGCAAAGATTTTTACGCCACATGGCCTTTGGTTCTGTGCCTATACTGTGTTCAATGTGCTTTTTAACAATTTTCATTTCTATAGTGTTAACTCATTTTCTGTCCTGTCTCCTTTTTTTCATTGTTAATCTAGTTTTTTCTGGCTCTTTCAATAAATTTTTTCATTTTTAAAAAAAATTCATCCATCCATCCAACCATCTGTCCTCTACCTTTTATCTGAGGGTCCAGGTTGCAGGGGCAACAGTCCAAGTGGAGTGTCCTACACTACTACCCTGTTCCCATAGCACCATGATCCCAATGTTACCTCCTGCAGGCAGTGAGCCCACAGGAGAGCAGACCCATGTGGCTTGTTTGGGTAAGATAAGATAAGATAAGATAAGATAAGCCTTTATTAGTCCCACAACGGGGAAATTCCAGGATTGCAACAGCACAGGGATAGCAACACTCAGAGCAACAATCAGAAGGCAAGAAAAAAAAAAAACAAAAAAAAAAACAAGCAAGCAAGAGCAGCTAATATACATATGTACATATTACTATAAAATATATATATACACACACACAGACACACAGTGCAGAGCATTGTAGCTGGATGGAATAAATATATGAATATGTAAACACACAGTGCGGAGCAATGTAGCTAGATGGAATAATATGTAGATATATAAACACACAGTGCGGAGCATTGTAGCTAGATGGAATAAATATATAGATATATAAACATAAACACACCCAGTGCGGAGCATTGTAGCTAGATGGAATAAATATGTAAATATATAAACACACACAGTGCAGAGCATTGTTGCTAGATGGGATGAAACAGCACAACCATCTACTTAGTTATCCTACATTGTATGATTATGTGCCCATACATATTCTCACTCTCCATAGTGACCGGTATTTTCCTAGTTGTATGCCGGAGGGGACCATTGTGTAAGTCTATTGCATCTTTTGCATTCAAAAAACTATTAGTTTGTTACGTCTTTTTGCTATCTCTGCGAGCAGCCCTGCTTAGGTTGTACAGTCTAACAGCCGTTGGTAGGAAGGACCTGCGAAACCTCTCGGTTGTGCACCTGGGATGATGTAGTCTGCTGCTAAATGAGCTCCTCAGTGCATTCAGTGTGTCCTGCATAGGGTGGAACTCGGACTCCAGCAGAGATGACAGTTTAGCCACCGTCCTTCTCTCTCCTATCTCCTCCACCGGATCAAGGCGTTGCCCCAGGACAGAGCTAGCTTTCTTGATCAGTTTGTTCAGTCTCTTCCTATCGGCTGCAGTAATGCCACTGCCCCAGCAGACCACTCCAAAAGTGATGGCTGATGCCACCACCGTGTCATAGAATGTCTTCAGCAGCGCGCCTTGTACACCAAAAGACCTGAGTTTCCTCAGCAGGAACAGCCTGCGCTGTCCCTTCTTGTAGAGTGCATCAGTATTGTGTGACCAGTCTAGTTTATTGTTCAGATGAACACCCAGGTACTTATAGGCTGTCACCATCTCGATGTCTGTTCCCTGTATATTTACTGGTGCTGTGAGGGGTTGTCCTTGCCTGCGGCAGTCCACCACCAGCTCCTAAGTTTTTCTCGCGTTGATCTGGAGGCAGTTCCGATGGCACCAGTCCACGAAGTCCTGGATAAGCCCTCTGTACTCAGCTTCATCTCCATTGGAGATTAGGCCAACGATCGCAGAGTCATCAGAGAACTTCTGTAGATGGCAGTGTGTTGTGTTGTGTGAGAAGTCCGCAGTATAAAGAGTGAACAGGAAGGGAGCCAGCACCGTTCCCTGGGGGGCCCCCGTGCTACTGATGATCGTGTCGGATACACAGTCCCGGGTTCTCACAAACTGAGGCCGGTTCGTGAGGTAGTCCAGGATCCATGATGACAGGTGCTGGTCCACCCCTGCGCGCAGCAGCTTGTCCTTCAGGATCATCGGTTGGATAGTGTTGAAAGCACTGGAGAAGTCAAAGAACATGATCCTCACCATATTCCCGGGCTTCTCCAGGTGGGACAGAGAACGGTGAAGGAGGAAGATCACCGCATCCTCCACCCCAATGCCATGCTGGTAGGCGAACTGGAGTGGATCCATCGCTGGTTCCACCAGGGGGCGGAGGTGAGCAAGGAGCAGTCTCTCCAGGGTCTTCATCAAGTGGGACGTCAAGGCCACCGGTCTGTAGCTGTTCAGGTCTTTGGGGTGGGAAATTTTTGATACAGGTACCACACAAGATGTTTTCCACAGCTGTGGTACCCTCCCCAGTTTCAGGCTCAGGTTGAAGATATACGTCACAATCCCACACAGCTGGTCTGCACAGGACTTGAGGAGCTTTGCGCTGATGCCGTCCGGTCCCGACGCCTTCCTCGCCTTGATCTTCCTCAGCTCCGTCCTCACCTGGGTCCTGGTCAGGGTCAGGATGGGGGGCTGTGTGTTGGGAGTGGGGGGGTGTTGGTGGAGTGGGGAGTGGGCAGCAGGACTTGATTTCTTTAGAGGCAGCAGTGGTTGTTGTGCAGACAGGGGGGAGGGCGGTTGGTCAAACCTATTGAAAAACAGATTCAGGTTGTTCGCCCACTCCCTGCCCCCCGTGGCCTGGGGGGAGGTATTCTGGAGCCCAGAGATGGTTTTGAGGTTTCTCCAGACCCCGCTGATGTCGCTCTGTTGCAGCTTGTCCTCCATCTTCTTCCTGAAGCTGTCCTTGCCTACTCTGATCTTTCTCCTCAGCTCCCTCTGTACGGACTTCAGCATCTCCCTATTCCCCGACCTGAAGATCCTCTTCTTCTCTCTCAGAAGTGTTTTTATCTCAGGGTTGATCCAGGGTTTGTTGTTTGAGTGACGCCGTATGGTCTTGGTGGGAACGGATTTGTCCACACAGAAGCTGAGGTAGTCCGTGAAGGTGTGAGTGAGGCCATCGATGTCCTCACCATGTGGATCGCAGAGCTGCTTCCAGGCGGTGGTTTCAAAACAGCCCTTTAGAGTGTCCATTGTCTCCTCAGACCATAACTCCACAGTGTGCATGGCCGGAGGTTGTCTGTGCACTAGGGGTTTGTACACCGGCCGGAGATGAACCAAGTTGTGATCCGATCTCCCGAGTGGGGGGAGTTGTGATGAGGTGTACGCCTCCTTAGTGTTTGCGTAAAATAAGTCCAGTGTTTTATTGTCTCTAGTGTGGCATGTGACATACTGGGTGAACGTGGGTAGAATGGGAGACAGTGAAACATGGTTGAAATCGCCTGAGATGAGGAGAAGAGCATCTGGGTGTTCTGTCTGCAGCCTGCTGGTTACTGAATGGATGACGTCACGTGCTGTCCCAGCGTTCGCCGTCGGATTTGCATAAACAACAATGCAGATCACGTGTGAGTGTTCTCTTGGGAGATACGTAGGCCTCATGCTAACAGCTAGCAACTCAATCTCTTTGCTGCAGTGTCGTTGTTTAACAGTGATATGTCCTGGTCTGCACCAGTTGTTGTTAACATACATTATCACTCCACCGCCCCTTGCTTTGCCACTGTCTGGTGTTCGGTCAGCCCGTATCATGTGAAAACCCTCCAGCTCAATGTTAGCATCTGCTGCTAGTTCAGTTAGCCACGTCTCAGTAAACAAAAGGAGAGAGCACTCCCGGTAAGTGCTATCGTAACGGGAGATAGCCGCTAGCTCATCTACCTTTCCCAGTATCGACCGTACATTTCCCATGACAATAGATGGAAGGGAGGGTCTGTACCTTATATTTTTTGTCCTCCGCCTTACTCCAGCCCGGCAGCCGCGGCATTTTCGCCTCAGTTCTCTCGGTATGTCGAGTTTTTCCAATGGGACCGGGTGGCGGTTGAATGCTAGCAGCTCTTCCCTGCTGTATCGTATCCTGCTATAAACAGTGGCTCCGTCCACCGGCTCAGGAGACATTTGGGACGATCTGTGTGTCCGTGATATAAGTGGAGTGAAAAAAGACGGATCAAAAAGAGAGAGGAGGGGAAAAAGACTCGGAATCGAGCCGCTGTTGCAAAGGGCAGCCTACTCGTGTGGCGCCGGGAGAAAAAAAACAAAACAAAAAAAAAACACTGGGTACACTGGGTTCTTGCTGTAACTTTTTTTCATAGGAATTTACTGGATCAATCTTGGTCTGGCCATTCATCCAAGAACAATTTGTCTTTGAAGATGAGAAACAAGCTTAGAGAAAAGCTTGAGGGGAGCTGTCCATGTTACCTATTGGCAGCCTTGTGACAGCCAATAGGTAACATGGTAGACTGCCGCTGTGGTTGACTGTGGCTAGCCGGGTGTGGTTGGCTGTTACTGGATGGTTGTGGTTGGCTGTTGTTGGACGGATGTGGGTTGTTTGTTGATGGAAGGTTGTGGTTGATTGTGGCTAGCTGGCTGTTGTTGGCTGTGAATGGATGGTTGCGGTTGACTGTGGCTGGAGGGCAGTTGTTGATTGTGGCTGGATGGCAGTGGTTGAACTTTTAGCATGCGATACTCAAATTTGATCATAAGTTTCTTAGTCACTTCTATTGAGTTCAGACTAAAAATACAGACAACAAAAGCAAAAACAGAGGCTGCCATGTCTAAGCAGCTATCTGAACTCTGGACCTTGGCAACGACAGTCTCCTTCTCAGAGATAATGTTATTTTTTGGACATTATTTCTTCACTGTGTTTGGAGAGAGCATTAGAGGAAAGTTTTAACCTCTTCCATTTACCTCCAATGACCTCTGATTTAGAGGCCATGTCATCAAGATTTGTATTGTCTGCCTTTGGTGTCTCCATGTCATGCATTAGTTAGTAGTTTGATGAAGATTTTAAGCCATCTGTAGGAATCTTCACCTCATGGTGCTGCTTCCCTTTTTTGAAAGGCAGGCCTCAACTGTTTTTCAGCCTTTGGGCTCTTTTCTAAAGCCAGAGTCTGCTCAAAGGTTTGTTGAGTGTGCTTAAAGTGTGGTTCCTCTTGAATCTCAGTGAAGCTCACCTTTTTGAAGATTTTAGAAATGTTGGTCTTCTAGCCTTTAACTGCGTCTTTAGGTTCACTGTAAGCTTCTCTCTCTGCCTTAAGCTGTTTTTGAGCTTCTTTCATCTTATAGATGGCAGATTCAAGCGCATCTAACAGTGTATCATTTTCAGAAGAAAGTTGTTAGTTTTCCTGATTCAGCTGATATTCTGTTTCCATTTGCTCGTGTTTCCTCTGAAGGTCAAAGCTCTCTGAGCACTCCTTTTTGAGGTCTGAAGCCAACTGGTCAACTGTCTTCTGCAGACAGGAAACCTGCTCCATTTGTGTCCTCAAGACCTGTAATTCAATTAAAAGATTGTCTTTTTCAGCTCGCTCCTTCAGGAGAACTGTTGTTTTTTTTAAGTTTCTCCTGTCTCAGGGCCTTCTGAAGTTCAGATATGGCTGTTTTTCCCTCCGTGAAGCCTTTTGTAGAGCGGCACTGGCTTCTCTCTCTTCCTTAAGGGTTTTGTGAAGCTTGTCAGGGTCTTGGAGAGAAAAACTTTCACATTCCTCATCTTGAGTCGTCGTAACAGTCTTCAACAAGAACTTCATCCCAAATACTTTCAAAAACCTCCTGGTTCTCTTCCAAAAAAGCTTCATCCATAATCCTGTTCATGTGCTCTTCATTCAAGATTCAAATACTTTATTATCATGTGCACAGTTAAGAAATGCTACATTTCCTGAGCAATGAAATTCATACTTTGCTTTCCGAACATGTCATGTGTCTGGGAGGATTATTTCACTCCAGACCCCAGACACAGGCTATTGTAGTATTTTGTCTCCTTGCTTTGTCCACTTATTGTCTAGGTTTTATTCTGTGTTCTGTTCTGCCTCTCCCACTTCCTCCAGGCACTCCCCATTGGCTGCTCAGCCTGTCGTTGCAGTGAGCAACCTGTAAGCAGCACACCTGTTGCAGCTACTCACCAGTATTCACTCTGTGCCATTAGTTCACTGTGTATTTATTTCCCATCGGTTCATTCACTTATGGTCGCGGCGTTAGTCTGTATCCTGCATGCAGTCAGTCTCTTTGTTCAGTCATCACTCTGTGTTTGGACTACTTTCCCCTGGGACTATGTTTGGTGTTGTTTTTCCCAGAGCCCAGCTGCGCTCCGACACACTCATGTAAATCCTCCTTTCCCTGGTTTATGTTTCTTGTTTCCCCCAGTGGTCAGTTTAACCCTGAGGCGTGATGTGAGCTTTTCCTCATAGCAAACCCGACTCTACTGAACTGTGCTCATCTGTTGTGGAGCTTATTATTTTGATTACTTATGTTGGACACTTTTACATTATAGACTCTTTGTTAATAAAACACACACTTCACCTGCAAGTGGGCTCGTCTCTTTTCATTTGTGCACTGTGTAAAAGTGCATGTTCATGGCAGAACGCTGCAACCAGAAAAGAGAACAGCGGTCTCGCCATGACACATATGCACGATGTGGAGCTGCAGGTGGTGTGTCGTTTGGAGGACATCGTGGGGCAGGCGAGGTCTTCCCAATCTCCGAGGTCTCTCCTGTCTCTGAGCTTCTTCCCAGGGCCGCCGCAGAGCGGTCAACTCCACCTGAAGCCGCCAATGATCCAGGTTGGTCGCCCGAGGTCGTGGTGGGCCCAGCTTTCCCCGCTGTGGAAGCCACCAAGGATGCAGCCAAGTCCCAGACCGGGACCACCGAGGGTGCAGCCGATTCCCAGGCCGGAACCACCGGGGGTGCAGCCGAGTCCCAGGCCGGGACCACCACAGGTGCAGCTATGCTCCAGCCCGGAGCCACTGTGGGTGCAGCTACACTCCAGCCTGGAGCCACCGCGGGTGCAGCTATGTCCCGGACCGGGACCACCGCGGGTGCAGCTACACTCCAGCCCGGAGCCACCACGGGTGCAGCTACACAACACACACTTCACCTGCAAGTGGGCTCTTCTCTTTTCATTCATGCGCTGCGTAAAAGTGCACGTTCATAACAGAATGAATGCCAAGGTAAAAGGTATAGAAAGAACAATTCTAATAATGTCATGACACAGTAAGTAAATCCTAATACCAATGGATGCTAATAACACACACCATCACACAATTAGGCAGTTAAGACTCCTGAAGCCCACCTTGATTACTAATTGCTAAAACTAATGAGTACTAGTAACACACACTGGGCAGTTTGGGCAGGAAAAGCAGTTTTACCAGTCAGACAAGAGGAATAAAATTGAAAATTCACTGGATGACTAAAGTGATAGTGGTTTATTGATATCAGAGATGATGTGAACCTGAGATGGCATGAACCTATGTACAGTGTGCAAATGAGCATTGTGCAACGAGCAGTGTATAATTACAAATTAGCACCCGGTGCTAATTTCTGTAACGGTAGTACCAGTAGACTGTGCATAATAAGTAGAAGCAGAGATGATAATTAGCAGCAGAGATGATATGGACATCAGACGTATTAGACTATATCTACTGTACAGGTGAGCAGTGTGCAAATTTAGCAGCCAGTGTGTGAGTTCCTATATGCAAGCTGTGTTACGGAGTTTTGGGAGTTGTTATCTGTTCAGGAGTCTGATGCCAGTGGGAAAGAAAGAGTTCTTCAGTCTGGTTGTCCTGCATTTCACACTTCTGTACCTCTGGCTTGAGGGTAGAAGAGTGAACAGTCTGTGCTCGGGGGTGGGTGGGGTCCTGGAGGATGGCGTCAACTCTCCTTTGGACTCTGCGGTGGTAGATGCTCTGCAGTGAGGAGACTGGAGTCCTGATGGTCTTCTCTGCTGTCTTCACCACTCTCTGCAGGCATTTGCGGTCCAGGGCAGTTGTGCTGCCGTATCACGCAGTGATGCAGTAGGTCAGGATGCTCTCGATGATGCAGCTGTAGAAATTGTTGAGGATGGAAGACATGTCAAACTTCTTCAGCTTCACAGTCGCCGTTGAGCTCTCTTAACCAGCTCTGTGGTGTTTTGTGTCCGCATAAGGTCCTCGCTGATGTGGATGCCCCGGTATTTAAAGCTGCTCACCCTCTCCACCTCAAGCTTCCAGATGAACAGCGGCAGATGGGGTCTCCTCCTCCCTTTCCTCATGTCCACTATCATCTCCTTTGTCTTGTCCGTGTTGAGGGTAAGGTTGTTGTCCTCACACCATGACACCAGGTTGGCCACCTCCCTCCTGAAGTATGCTTCGTCATCACCAGTGATGCGTCCTATCACTGCTGTGTAATCCCCAAACTTTAGGATGATATTGTCCTTGTGGGAGGCAACACAGTCATGGGTGAAGAGGCTGTAGGGGATGGGGCTGAGAACACAACCCTGTGGGACACCTGTGTTTGTGATGATGCTGGCTGAGGTCCTGTTACCCAACCTGACAGACTGGGGCCTGCCAGTTAGAAAGTCCAGTAGCCAGTTGCAGAGGGTGGGGTGCAGGCAAAGTGAAGAGAGTTTGTTGTGAGTTTGTGGGGGATGTCTGCTTTGAAGGCAGAGCTGTAGTTGACAAAGAGCATCCTAATGTAGAAGTCTTTATCTTCCAGGTGGGAGAGAGAATAATGGCGTGCTGCAGCGATGGCATCTGAGGTGGACCTGTTGGGCTGGTAAGCGTACTGCAGGGGGTCCAGGGTATCCGGTTTGCTGTCCTGAATGAGGGGCAGCACCACTGTCTCGAAGCACTTCATGATGATTGGAGTGAGTGCTACCGGTCTGTAATCATTCAGACAGGATGCCAAGATTTTGGCAAGATGAAGAGACAGGAGGGAAATAAAGTCTTATCCTGATTTTTTGGTGTCCACTCTCTTCCATTCACCTCCCATCACCTCTGATTTAGAGCATATGAGATTCAGATTTGTACTGTTTATCTTTGGTGTCTCCATGTCATGAAGAAGTTGGCAGGTTTTTGAAGATTTCACCTCATCTGGAGAAATCTTTGTCTCATGCTGCTGCTTCTCTTTCTTTACCTCTTCTCTTTACCTGTGGTACAGGTAAGCAGGTGATATGTTTACCCACTTTAAAACCCCACCTGGCCCCACATGAGTTTAATGTGGATGAGAAGGTTTCAGTAACACTGCCACCACAGGTAAAGTCCATGTGGGCAAACCCAGATGGGACTAACATGGAACCCGCAGACAAACACACAAAAAACCCCAGCCCAGATTTGACCTGTGGTGAGGACCACTGCAGTTTTGTTCTGACTGAAAACTGTGCATGCGTGCGTGTGTGTGTAGGTGTCTATTTTTATGTGCTTTCAGAAGAAAGCACATAAAGAAAAGTAAATATGTCTTAAGAAAAGTAAATATCCCTGGTTACACACACACACACACACACACATACAAAAAAAAAAAAAAAAAAAAACCCTACAAAAAATTGTGTAAAGTCCTGTTTGCTGCCATGATCATAAACCTAAACACTTTGTTTTGGGAAGCCGAACACACAGTAGCTATAATGTCATATCAAACCTTTGCTTTCTTTTTGTTATTTTCCCTTTTCTCCATAAGAGGCTGACCATGATTTGGATACATGCTGGAAATGTTTAGAGCATCCATGTCTCCTCTTTGCGTAAAAGAGGAGGCTCTTTTGCCTGTAATTCTGAGGCTTTGATGAAAAAATTTAACCCCTTGCACTCTGGTCAATTTCCCTAAAAACGCCAAAAAATAACGTACCCAAAGTAAATCAAATGCTGTTCTTCAACCCTTTGCAGCATCTTCATGGGGTTAGTCTCATTTAAAAGAAAACACTTTGAATCTTTTGGCAAAACAGTCATAATCTCTCTAAGTGCTCCTGCCACTGAGTAACAGTCATCTAAACATACTGAACTTGAAGAAAATAAATTTCGCCTTGGTGTTTTTTTTGGATACAAATGCTTGCAAATAACACACAGCTGTCAGATCCGGGCTGGAAAATGCAACAGAAATGTAGAACCAAGTGTTATCCAGCTGAGGTCAAAATTTTGTAATTTTGTAACAATACCACAAAAAATGAATATATTACACAGCTTTTTACTCAGGTAGTTCCCAGGCGTTTTTGAACTGTGCCAAATTGCGCCAAATGGCACAGTTTAGAAAAACGTCTGTAACTTTTGAATGATTCAATATAGAAGCTTCATCCTGGGCTCTAATGAAAGGTGAAGGGCTGTGTGTGTGTGTGTGTGTGGGGGGGGGGTTGTTTATTCATTCATTCATGAATGAATGAACAAACAAGCCCCCACACACAAAGAAGCATGCCACGTAAAAATGTGTGGCTTTTTTTTTTTTACAAGAAAAAATAACCTACAGTGCATTAAAAATTATACTAAAATATCTGTAATGTAGAAGATAACAACTCCCACACCCCCCTGCTACAGAGGATGGACATCGCCCATCGCTACATGACGGACCGGCGGGGACTGTGCGCTGCGGTCTACTACGCACAGTTGTACTAAAATATCTGCAATAATATCTGCAATCCGCTACAGAAGAGTAGCAGGTGGGGGGGGGGGGCGTTCATGGTCTGGACGCGGCGCACGAACCATATCCAGTCCGTGCGCCGCGGTACACGGTCCGTGCGCCGCAGTCTACTACGCACAGTTGTAATTTACCGATCAGTCAAAAGTCATTTTGATTACAATTTTCAGGGATAAAGAATAATTTAGCTTATAACACTTACCTGTCCACAACAGCAATGTCGCTGGCGAACTTCTCTTCCTCATTGTCAGACGAACATAACGCTGGTCTGCTTGTTACGGACTCGTGGTTCTGGTCACACGACCCAGTCAAACCATAATTCCATTATTGCGGTTTTGCGCTTCCATGATTGTGGTTTTGGCGAACGATTTTTCAAAACAAATAAGAACAGTAGTAAGAAAAAAAGACTGGCGAACACGTGTGTGTCACCCAGCGGCTTACACAAAACAGATTTTAGGCAAGGGACGCACGCTTTCAAACTACTGTGCTTCAATTGGCTCGCTGTATTCGCAGCCGTTGGTAGGCGGGTCCTTCTTGCTAGGTTTTCAGTCATTGGTTCTTCAAGGTTTCAGAAACCCAATTCAAGGCTCTTATTAGTCGAATGAGAGGTCAATCACATCTAAACCAATCAAAGCACTCCTTTGGCTTTCTGTTCACGGCTGTGTCTGTAGTGGAAGAACGGAAATGCAGGTTGTTTTTTTCTCAGTGCGCACTAGGATGCAGAGACGTGCCCGCCCGCGGTACACCAGAGTGCAAGAGGTTAAAGGAATTTGCGATTTACAAGGAAAAAAGTTAAATGTATGAAAAAAATTGGAAATTAAAGCAAAACTTTTTAAAAAAATTATAATAAATATTAAATGTACTAGCATTTTCTATATTCATCACACAAAGTGGAATATTTCAAGTCCTTTTTTTAAATTTTGGTGATTATGGCTTAGCTCTTTCAATAGATGACTGAATTGTGATATTTTGTAGTCTGTTTTTAGATGCACTAGTATGAGGAAAGGTAGTATTAGAAGTTTTAAATATGTGAGTAAAAAGTTGCAATATGTGAAAACCTTCAACCCTTTATCCACATTTAGTGGAAAAAGTTTAAAAGAAAACCCAAAATGTACAAGGAAAAAAAGAAAAGTTGTGTAATCTCATATGAGACTCATAAAACAGCCCAGTTTAAACCTATGATGGGGCCCACATGGGCATGCTGGCTGGGGAATAACAGCATTAGATTTGTGGGTTTGGAGAAGGGTACTAATAGTCAGCTGGATGCAGGAAAGAACAAATGAATGGGTGTGAGAGAAAGTTGAAGTCGGAGAAAGTGAAGGATTGCTGGATTCTCTCCAACGGAGATGAAGCTGAGTACAGAGGGCTTATCCAGGACTTTGTGGACTGGTGCCATCGGAACTGCCTCCAGATCAACGCGAGGAAAACTAAGGAGCTGGTGGTGGACTGCCGCAGGCAAGGACAACCCCTCACAGCACCAGTAAACATACAGGGAACAGACATTGAGATGGTGACATCCTACAAGTACCTGGGTGTTCATCTGAACAATAAACTAGACTGGTCACACAATACTGACGCACTCTACAAGAAGGGACAGCGCAGGCTGTTCCTGCTGAGGAGACTCAGGTCTTTTGGTGTACAAGGGGCGCTGCTGAAGACATTCTACGACACGGTGGTGGCATCAGCCATCACTTTTGGAGTGGTCTGCTGGGGCAGTGGCATTACAGCAGCCGATAGGAAGAGACTGAACAAACTGATCAAGAAAGCTAGCTCTGTCCTGGGGCAGCGCCTTGACCCAGTGGAGGAGATAGGAGAGAGAAGGATGGTGGCTAAACTGTCATCTCTGCTGGAGTCCGAGTTCCACCCTATGCAGGACACACTGAATGCACTAAGGAGCTCATTTAGCAGCAGACTACATCATCCTAGGTGCACAACCGAGAGGTTTCGCAGGTCCTTCCTACCAACGGCTGTCAGACTGTATAACCTAAGCAGGGCTGCTCGCAGAGATAGCAAAAAGACGTGACAACCTAATAGTATTGAATGCAAAAGACGCAATAGACTTACAAAATGGTCCCCTCCGGTATACAACTAGGAAAATACCGGTAGCTACGGAGGGTGACAATATATATGGGTACATAATCATACCATGTAGGGTAACTAAGTAGATGATTATGCTGTTTCATTCCATCTAGCTGCAATGTTCCGCACTGTGTGTGTTTGTTTGTATATTTATATATTTGTTTGTATATTTATATATTTATTCCATCTAGCGACAATGCTCCACACTGTGTGTTTATATATTCACATATTTATTCCATCTAGCTACAGTGCTCCGCACTGTGTGTGTTTATATATTTACATATTTATTCCATCTAGCTACGGTGCTCCGCACTGTGTGTGTTTATGTGTTTGCATATTTGTTCCAACTAGCTATAATGCTCCGCACTGTGTGTGTTTATATATTCACATATTTATTCCATCTAGCTACGGTGCTCCGCACTGTGTGTGTTTATGTGTTTGCATATTTGTTCCATCTAGCTATAATGCTCCGCACTGTGTGTGTTTATATATTCACATATTTATTCCATCTTGCTACAAGGCTCCGCACTGTGTGTGTTTATATATTCACATATTTATTCCATCTTGCTACAACGCCCCACGCTGTGTGTGTGTTTATATATTCACATATTTATTCCATCTAGCTACAGTGCTCCGCACTGTGTGTGTTTATATATTTACATATTTATTCCATCTAGCTACGGTGCTCCGCACTGTGTGTGTTTATGTGTTTGCATATTTGTTCCAACTAGCTATAATGCTCCGCACTGTGTGTGTTTATATATTCACATATTTATTCCATCTAGCTACGGTGCTCCGCACTGTGTGTGTTTATGTGTTTGCATATTTGTTCCATCTAGCTATAATGCTCCGCACTGTGTGTGTTTATATATTCACATATTTATTCCATCTAGCTATAATGCTCCGCACTGTGTGTGTTTATATATTCACATATTTATTCCATCTTGCTACAACGCCCCACGCTGTGTGTGTGTTTATATATTCACATATTTATTCCATCTAGCTACAAGGCTCCGCACTGTGTGTTTATATGTTCATATATTTAGTCCATCTAGCTACAATGCTCCGCACTGTGTTTATATATCTATATATTTATTCCATCTAGCTGCAATGCTCCGCATCGTGTGTCTATATATTTATGTTTATATGTACATATGTATACTCGCTGCTCTTGTTTTTTTTTTTGTTTTGTTTTTTTTCTTGCCTTCTGATTGTTGCTCTGAGTGTTGCTATCCCTGTGCTGTTGCAATCCTGGAATTTCCCCATTGTGGGACTAATAAAGGCTTATCTTATCTTATCTTATTGTTGAGTTCCATCATAAAAGGAAAGATAGCAAAGTCTAGGCACTGGGACTGACGCCCCTGGAGCCTCCCCCTTATCACCAAACTCGTCCTTGGCTTAAGGTTTGGCACAACAATGTCTAAATAAAGCAAATAACTATGGATAACCTGAAGGCAGCATTATCATGCAAAATCTGTTTGAAGTATGTCACATTATTTTTGTCCTGAAATCCTACATCTAACGGTACTTAGCCTTAAAACATAGCTGTTTCCTCCAAGGACGAAGTACGCAAATGTTCTAGGCCCCAGGAGCTGAGGGGGCCCCCAAGCTATAAGATGAATCTCAATATAACACCTGTAGTCAATTGACTTATATTTCTAAAGTTAGACTATTACTCAGGTTTCACTAGGGGTGATGGCCATCTCACACAGTGCTGCAGTGAAGGGTAGTCCATACTATGTACACTGACGGTGGTCACAAAGATAAAAGTTACAAATATCCCAACAGAAGCAGCTTTGACTTATGCACAACAGTAACACACAGTAAACTGACAGTCTACCTACAGAGAACATGCTTGTTTTCTACACTGACCATCAGCCCTTTAGCTGCATTCACCAGAAGGCTACAATATTTATGAGAGAATTAAAAGTAGCTGTCTTCATTTGTGTCAGCTAAGCTCCTCACATGTTGAAACACTTAAAAACTCAATGTAAAATATAAACAAAAATAAACTGCAGTGATAATAAATCTGTGTGAAGTTAATCATTTTAATATACTGTATGTACAAAGCTCTGGTTGAACTACTTCCAGCATAACAAGGTCACTTCTTGGTCTTCCACTTCATGAGTTTGCTGTTTTTCTGTCAAGTTGCCAACATGTCACAGAAGAAGAACAAAAGTCAAAAACCAGGAAACAGCCCTGCATAAAACACCGTACCCTTGATGTTTTGTCACACTGTAGGCTCTTGACGTGTGCATGTGCAATATGGAGCGCAGCAGGCGCACTAATTTCTATCTCTAGAGAGAAAAACATTTAAATTGTATTTCACAATACAAATGCAAATTTCAGAGTTGAATTAAAAGCATTCACTCAGGAAGGTTGGTGGGGTTTTGGACTAAAGATAAAAGTGTCCATTATATAGGCCAGTGTGGAGATAATTGCATAATGAAACAGTCCAACAATCAGTTTAGAGAGAAGGGAAGCAAAGAAGAGAATAAAAAAAAAAAACAGGATCTAAAACCAGAAAAAGGAAAGCTTAAATGTTTTTCATTTGGCTTCAGCCGCTGGGGTCTCTCTGCAGAGTAGCTTCAAACTGTGGATCAACTCCCGTCGTTTAAAGCTACTCCAGGCGATGTCAGAACAAAGCTCCAAAGAAAACCGTATCTTTGATACTGGAGTTAAACTACAGCTCCAAAGGCTTATTCACTACACTCATACAAAAAAAAAAAAAAAAAAACCAACCCTTAATTGATAGTGAAAGCCTGAATCAGACACCCTTCTAACTAAAAGTTCTAACTAATAATAATTTAGGGAAGACAAAAGGGGAGGATGGAAATGTTATGGTGCATCCCTTCTCCAGTCTCAAAAAGACATCAAAATGATTTCATGTCCAAGTCCGCCATGTTCCATTGCGATTCCAAGTGAAAACAACAAATTATCTAGTAATTTGTGTAATTTGTGGCTTTTTATGTTCAGATAAAGTAGAGGAAAACATTCATTCTCTCAATCACTCAATCATTACAAAAAAATGATATGAAATCATCTTGTAATTTGCATTTTCTGAACAAATACCTGCACAAGTCTAAATATACTGTAACGTGCTGCTCGACATGGCGACGTCCCACCGGGAGATTCGAACTCACGCCTCCCGCTCCGGAGTCCCGCACCCTACCTGTGTCACCAATAGGGTCAACCCACTTGGCAAGCCAAGTAGGGTGCTCATATTGAGTTCGCTACACTACTCCCCTCTGGTTCTCGACATCGTCCCGATGTCAGCGCCCCATTACTGCTTTGGACAGGAGATCCCACTTCTGACACCAATGTAACGTGCTGCTCGACATGGCGACGTCCCACCGGGAGATTCGAACTCACGCCTCCCGCTCCGGAGTCCCGCACCCTACCTGTGTCGCCAATAGGGTCAACCCACTTGGCAAGCCAAGTAGGGTGCTCATATTGAGTTCGCTACAATACAATTTAATCTGCAGCTAGGAGAGTGTTTGCTTTTAACAAGCAGTTGCATCTGGCTGACTGACAAGAAATATGGCTCCAACAAGGGAAGTCAATCAGTTAAAACAATCAAAATGATTACAAACTTCCTTCAAGAAGGTAATTCAGAACAAAATATGACAATAGGTGTTGGTTGTGTCCAATTAGCTGTGTTTAAAATTTCGTGGAAGTAGAAACAAAATGGGAAGCTTGTAAAAAGGAAATATACAGGCTGACACAGAACGTAATGCAATTTGCCTTGAAAACAGAAAATGCACAACAAAAGAAGTGAAAAATTAAAACAGGGGCCAATAGCGGTGATCAGACTGTAAGGAAATGGGATTTACAAGCAGAAATGATAAATACAAACCATCGTTAAGACCTAAACAGAAGGAAACAAGGTTGTGCTTGGCTAGAGCAGTCATGGAAAAGTGGAAGAAATTCAGTTCAGTTCAACTTTATTAACACTTTATTTATATAGCACAAATTCACAACAACCATCATCTCATAGCACTTTCAAACTGCAGGGCAAATACCACACAGTTGCAGAAAGACCCCAACAATCAGGCCATCCCCTGTAAGCAAACACTTGGCAACAGTGGAGAGGAAAAACTCTCTTTTGACAGGAAGAAGCCTCCAGCAGAACCAGGCTGAGGGAGGGGCAGTCATCTGCTGTAACTGGATGGGGGGTGAGGGGAGAGAGAAGAGGAATAAACAGACATGAGGAGAATGGACAACATGACAGGAACTCAATCTATGGGGGAGAGTAAACAAATGTTAATGAACAGCAAACTCTGACAACATTCACTTCAATTCAACTTTATTTATATAGCGCCATTTCACAACAACAGTCATCTCACAGCACTTTGCGGACGACACCACCCTGGCCATCATAGCCGATCCCTCACACCCTGGTCACGTACTGTTTGCCCCCCTCCCCTCTGGTAGAAGACTTCGGTCCATCCAGACTAAAACCTCCCGTCACATGAACAGCTTCTTCCCCTCTGCCATCACACTGCTGAACACTAAGTGACTTATTGACTCTCGTGCACTATGTACAGCAGCTCAACCAGACTCATGTCAATCATCACTGTTTTCTTCCTGCATTACCGACTGCACTATATAGTTCTCCACAGTATCTGCTGCTCGCTAATATATTTTAACTGCTGACCAGTATCACTTACTCTTATTCTACACTTTATTGCATGTATAGTTTATTTCTTTTATCTTATCATGTTTAATGTTGCAGCATTGCACCGAGACAAATTCCTAGTTTGTGTACTACATGAACAATGGCAATAAACCTGATTCTGATTCTGATTCTGACTTTCAACTGTAGGGGAAACCCCCACAATTGCAGAAAGACCCCAGCAATCAGGCAATCCCCTGTGAGCAAGTGCTTGGCTACGGTGGAGAGGAAAAACTCTCTTTTAACAGGAAGAAACCTCCAGCAGAAACAGGCTCAAGGAGGGGCATTCATCTGCTGCGACTGACTGGGGGGTGAGGGGATAGAAAAGACAAAAAGAACGGACATGTAGAGAGCAAACAGCATGACGGGGACTCAATCTATGGGAGAGAACAAACAAATGTTAATGACCAGCAAAAATATTTCATTGAGAGTGAAGAAAGGAGTGAAGCCCAGTGCATTATTGGAGGTCCCCCGGCTGTCTAAACCTATTAGCAGCATAACTAAGGGAGGGTTCAGAGGCACATGATCCCTCCCTAATTATAGGCTATGTCAAAAAGGAAGGTTTTAACCCTATTCTAAAAAACACAGCTCGAGTCTGACTCCCGAATCCAGATTGGCAGCTGGTTCCATAGGAGAGGAGCTTGATAACTGAAGGCTCTGCCTCCCATTGTACTTTTGGAGATTCTAGGTATTACAAGTAATCCTGCATTTTGGGAGCATAGTGGTCTGTTAGGATAATAGGGTAGGATCAGATCTTTTAAATGAAAAGGGGCCTGATTATTTAGAGCTTTGTAAGTGAGAAGAAGGATTTTAAACTTAATTCTAAACTCTATGGGAAGCCAATGAAGGGAGGACAGAACCGAAGAGATATGATCTCTCTTTCTAGTATCTGTTAAAACTCTTGCTGCAGCATTTTGGATCAGCTGGCAATATTACGCAAATGATAGAAGGCAGTCTTAGAAACGAATTTAATATGTGAATTGAAAAACAGATCTTGATCAAAAATAACTCCAAGGATCCTCACAAAACTATTCAGTGAAAAAGTAACCACATCCAAACTAAGAGTTTGAATTGGAAAGGTATTTCTAAGGTTTTATGGACCAACAAGAATGACTTCAGTCTTATCTGAATTTAATAGTAGAAAATTACAAGTCATCCAAGCTTTGATTTCCTTAAGACAGGCGTCTAACTTGACTAATTGATTACAATCATCTGGCTTCACTGACAAGTATAATTGTGTGTCATCTGCAGAACAATGAAAATGTATACCGTGCTTTCTAATAATGTTGCCTAACGGAAGCATATATAAAATAAGAAGAGTAATGCCTAGCACAGATCCCTGTGGAACTCCATGACTGAGCTTAGAGTTGGAAGAAAACTCATTATTGACATGAACAAATTGAAGCCTATCAGACAAATAAGATCTAAACCACTGCAGTGAAGTTCCATTAAATCCAACATAGTGTTCTAATCTATCAAGTAGAATATCATGGTTGATAATATCAATGGCTGCACTAAGGTCTAAAAGGACAAGTACAGAAACAAGTCCATTATCAGATGTGATAAGGAGGTCATTAGTGACCTTCACTACGGCTGTTTCAGTACTATGATGGATTCTGAAACCAGATTTAAACTCTTCAAATAAGCCATTTCCCTGCAAGTGGTCAAATAATTGCATAGCAGCAACTCTTTCTAAGATTTTTGAAATGATAGGCAGATTAGAGATTGGTCGATAGTTAGCTAAAACTCCTGGATCCAGTGTTCGCTTTTTGAGTGAGGGTTTAATTACAGCAGTTTTAAAAGCCTGCGGTACATGGCCTAATGTTAAAGAAGAACTGATTATTTGAAGAATACAGCTACCAATAAATGGGAAGACTTTTTTAAATAACTTGGTATGAATAGGGTCTAAAAGACAAGTTGAAGGCTTGGATGAGGAAATTATTTTATCTAACTCTAAAAGGTCAATTGGAGTAAACTTATCCAAACAGATATCAATTGAAGGAGTTGTAGTAAGATAAGATAAGCCTTTATTAGTCCCACAATGGGTAAATTCCAGGATTGCAACAGCACAGGGATAGCAACACTCAGAGCAACAATCAGAAGGCAAGAAAAAACAAGAACAGCGAGTATACATACACTACTGTTCAAAAGTTTGGGGTCACCCAGACAATTCTGTGTTTTCCATGAAAAGTCACACTTTTATTTACCACCACAAGTTGTAAAATTAATAGAAAATATAGTCAAGACATTGACAAGGTTAGAAATAATGATTTGTATTTGAAATAATAATTTTTTCCTTCAAACTTTGCTTTCATCAAAGAATCCTCCATTTGCAGCAATTACAGCATTGTAGACCTAACATGATTGCACAAGGGTTTTCTAAACATCACACCTATGTAGATATTGCACCAAAAACCAGACATTTGCAGCTAGAATAGTCATTTGCCACATTAGCAATGTATAGAGTGTATTTCTGATTAGTTTAAAGTTATCTCCATTGAAAAAAATGCTTTTCTTTCAAAAATAAGGAAATTTCTAAGTGACCCCAAACTTTTGAACGTTAGTGTATGTACATATAAATATACACTACCGTTCAAAAGTTTGGGGTCACTTAGAAATTTCCTTATTTTTGAAAGAAAAGCACCTTTTTTCAATGAAGATAACTTTAAACTAATCAGAAACACACTCTATACATTACTAATGTGGTAAATGACTATTCTAGCTGCAAATGTCTGGTTTTTGGTGCAATATCTAGATAGGTGTATAGAGGCCCATTTCCAGCAATTATCACTCCAGTGTTCTAATGGTACAATGTGTTTGGTCATTTTGTCAGAAGGCTAATGGATGATAAGAAAACCCTTGTGCAATCATGTTAGGTCTGCAATGCTGTAATTGCTGCAAATGGAGGATTCTTTGACGAAAGCAAAGTTTGAAGGAAAAAATTATTTCAAATACAAATCATTATTTCTAACCTTGTCAATGTCTTGACTATATTTTCTATTCATTTTACAACTCATGGTGGTAAATAAGTGTGACTTTTTATGGAAAACACAAAATAATTGTCTGGGTGACCCCAAACTTTTGAATGGTAGTGTAAATATATAGACACACAGTGCGGAGCATTGTAGCTAGATGGAATAAGTATGTAAATATATAAACACACAGTGTGGAGCCTTTGTAGCTAGATGGAATAAATATATGAATATATATAAACACACACAGTGCGGAGCATTGTAGCTAGATGGAATAAAATAGTAGTTACTGTATTTAAGTTTACGGTGGGAAGAATCTGACTGATTTTAACTCTAATAGATGAAATTTTATGACTGAAAAAGTTTATAAAGTCCTGACGAGTAAGCTCTAGGGGGATGCGAGGATTGACAGAGTCCTGGCTCTTTGTCAGCCTGGCTACAGTGCTGAAAAGAAACCTGGGATTATTCTTGTTCTCTTCTATTAATGCAGAATAATAACTTCTTCTAGCTTTTCTAAGAGATTTTTTATAAATTAAAAGATGATTTCTCCAAGCTGAATAGATTTCATCTAAATTAGTGGAACACCATTTTCTTTCTAATTGACGAGTCTTCTGTTTTAAGCTATGAGTTTCTGTGTTAAACCAAGGGGTTAGAAATCTCTGATTAGACTTTTTCTTTTTTAAAGGGGCCACCAAGTCTAGAGTCTGATGCAGAGAAGCTGTAACACTATCTACCATGCTATCAGTTATGGAATGAGCAAGTTCTCCATTGCTTATTTCCATTGTGTTGACACATGGCATAGAGGAGACAATCTGCATAAATTTAGTAACAACATCATCTGAAAGACATCTGCTGTAGTAATATTTTTCTTTAGGAATCAAATAGTCAGGGATAGTGAAATCAAAATTTAACAGACAGTGGTCTGACAGTACAGGATTATGAGGAGACACTACCAGATTTTCTATTTCTATGCCATATGTCAGAACAAGGTCCAATGTGTAGTGGAGATAATGGGTAGAATTTTCTACTTTCTGAGAGAACCCCATCGAGTCTAATATTGAATTAAATGTCTTATTAAGACAGTCACTATCTACATCTACATGTATATTAAAATCCCCTACTATAATTATTCTATCCGATTTCAGCACTAAATCAGCTAAGAATTCAGCAAATTCAGATAAAAACTCTGAGTAGGCTGAGGGGGACAATAAACTATGACAAAGAAAATTGGGTTTAAGCTAAGATTGCTAGCATGCCCAATACTGAGGACCAGGCCCTCAAAGGAATTAAAGTGTTTTTTGCTTTACATTAACTAGTAATTTAGAATGGTAAATTGCCACTACTCCTCCTCCACAGCCAGAACTTCTGGGATTTTGATAATTCTTTCCACTTCCGAATGATGGCTCCAACAGTGCTCACTGGAACATTCAGCAGTTTAGAAATACGCCAAGGTTGCAAAGGTCTAAAGAGAGCTCTTTGCTTCTACCCATCATGAGATGTTTGTGGTGTGACAATCTGATATTCACAGTCCTTTTTAAAGTCTATCAGTCAGGTCTTAACCAGCTGAAATGAATTTGGACTGATGGGGGATGGGATGGCTTCCTAAATTCTGATGGATTTCAGCTGGTTTCTTGGCTTTCTATGTCTTTTTTTCACCTCTTTTTCATCATGTGTTCTATACTTATTCACTGTGTTGTTCCACTTTATTAAATATAACTTGTTTTGTAAACACAGTTGCCTTGATTTCTTTGTATGGGTTAATTGGGTTGTTACTGATATCTGGTGAAAATCTCAGGTCAGTGGCTCCATCACAAATATGGTTAATAATAAGAAAAAAAAAAAAAAAATATATATATATACAGTATATATATACAGTATATATATATATATATATATATATATATATATATATATATATATATATACATACATGTATATATGTCACTGAAATAGATCTGAAACAAAGTACCAGACTTGATTTAATCAACTCACATTTGTGCAGTGCAAGCAAAGCAAGCTTTGAAAATTAATTTACATAAACACTGAACATTTGGTGATGTGATATATTAAGAATCCCTTAAATTTTTAATGTTTGATCTCCCCTCTTTTTTGCAGCTATCGTTGGGAGTGAAAAGCCGATTCTTTCTATTTGCTTGTTACTCATCAGAAATGTTTGAAGGGAGGGAACTAGCTCCCACTGAGACGCATGCTGCGTTTGATAAAGCCACGCCACCCCACAGTTTGATTCCACTCACAAACACGTCAGAGGAGAAAACGTTGCTGCTATAGTCTACGTTTTTCTGCCTGATAGTAAACGTGAGGGGAAATATCATAAGAGAACGAGCGCATTTGGAAAAGAGTGAAAGTTTTACGCACAAGTTTGGAGAGCAGACGCGCACCGGAGGGCGCACGGCGCGCGCCTCATTGACATTCTCCTCGGGTTGATTATTGGAAGAGTCCGAAGATGAATGACACTGACATCTTGTGCAACAACAACCAGACATCAAGGCTGACGGATCGGTCATGCCTAAACTCAACCGTCTCCCCCTACAGCCACATCGATATCGCCACTTTCATGCACGTCTTCCCTTCAATTTATGGCATCCTGTGCTCGGTTGGAGTTATAGCCAACGGACTGGTCATCTACGCGGTGGCAGCCTGCAAGAAGAAGATGGTGTCTGACATCTACGTGCTTAACTTGGCCATAGCTGACATGCTGTTTTTGCTGGTGATGCCCTTCAACATCCACCAGCTGGTCTGGGACAGGCAGTGGGTGTTTGGAAACTTCATGTGCAAGGCTGTGGTGGTGATGGACGTCAGCAACCAGTTTACCACCGTGGGGATTGTTGCAGTGCTCTGCATTGATCGGTAGGTATGACATCTGTATGGGCATTTTTTAAACAGCAATACTGGCTTAGACTGTTAAAAATAGATGGTGTCAAAAGCGCCCTGGGATTTTAAATAATACCAACATGAGCGTTTCCAAATGAGTGATGCTTTAGCATGCAAACAGAAATCTGTGCTGATTTTCAGGCGTGCAGTGTAACTGCATGTAATTAAAAGTGTCATTGGTTTTAAAAGTAGTAACGCCTCAGTCTATGGATGTACCACTGAGTGGTTCATCCTACAGTTCATGGACAGACTATGTACCCTACTTAAATCCATTTTTGTGCTTTATATTTACGGTCTGAATGCATTTAATTCTTGATACCAAGTGCTGAACTGAAAGTGCTCCCCACTTTTAAAATATTCTGCATCAAGGGGTGTTTGGATCTCACATCTTAATAGGCCTTATCAGTGTGGTTCTGGAGTATCATGGACAACAGTGTTTTGTTTCGATGTAGCAGATACTGAAAAAATCAAAGAGCCCTTTGAAAACCTGAGCTCCATCTCCAAAACAAGCAATTATACAGTACAACAGCACGTTATGATGAGAGAAAACCATCAAAACTTAGAACAACACAGCAGCTGACATGATAAAAATCCAAATCGCATTTCTTTGTGGTTATTTCTTCTGAGTTAACAGCACAAGTTGCATCTATAGGTTATATAAAATACTACCTTAACATACATATTGAATGTTGAAAAAATGTCCTTTGGATTCTTCTGTTGAACTGTAACAAAGAGTGCTTTATCCAGGGCTGCTGTGTGTTATGTCTAATAAGTGTCATATTCATATATGACATCCTCCCCCCCTTTAGAAAAGTCCAAAACACATGCACACTAATTAGGCCCTCCCAAATTTAATACCTGAGTCACACTCAAATGACAACAAATATAATAGGTCTATCCATACACACAAACAACTAAAACTAGAGGGGGACAGGTGGACTGCCGTCTCACCTCCACACGGCCAGACAGATTATTCTGCCGTATTTGATACTAAAGGACCATAAAATAAAACAATGCCGTGTTCCTAAAATAATACCAAAACAATCCCATGAACCTATATACACTACCGTTCAAAAGTTTGGGGTCACTTAGACATTTCCTTATTTTTGAAAGAAAAGCACCTTTTTTCAATGAAGATAACTTTAAACTAATCAGAAATACACTCTATACATTACTAATGTGGTAAATGACTATTCTAGCTGTAAATGTCTGGTTTTTGGTGCAATATCTAGATAGGTGTATAGAGGCCCATTTCCAGCAATTATCACTCCAGTGTTCTAATGGTACAATGTGTTTGGTCATTGTGTCAGAAGGCTAATGGATGATTAGAAAACCCTTGTGCAATCATGTTAGGTCTGCAATGCTGTAATTGCTGCAAATGGAGGATTCTTTGACAAAAGCAAAGTTTGAAGGAAAAAATTATTATTTCAAATACAAATCATTATTTCTAACCTTGTCAATGTCTTGACTATATTTTCTATTCATTTTACAACTCATGGTGGTAAATAAGTGTGACTTTTCATGGAAAACACAAAATTATTGTCTGGGTGACCCCAAACTTTTGAACGGTAGTGTACATAAAAGAAGAAAGAAAAATTAAATGCCGTAAACACACACACAACCAGTCAACATGCACCTTCATATACCACTATAACATTTTCAATGATACCACCCCAACCCGGGCCAACCCCACAGTAAAACACACCCCTAAACATGGTGACACACACATTACATGGGTATTTTTCTTTTTTTCACATGGGCACCTGTTACGTATAGCAGTCCATTGTGAGAAACATGTCAGCTACATAGCCAGGGCAATTCACAACTAACCCAATTCATCGCCCCTTGCTACCGTACAGTCTCGATGGAGTGGTCACCCCACGGGGGACTCGTCTGGCGGGTTCCGCCCAGAGCTCCTTCGTCTCTTTGTCCCTGGAGAAGATCCACGTCAAGGCCCTAACATCTCCTTCTCCTCGATCACGTGCCGCAGCTTGTTGGGGTGTCTCCATGAGTCATCTGACAGCTGAAGGTATCTGTCCTCCCAAACAGCCACCACCTTCAGCCGTCCCTGGTCCTCACATTACTTCCTCTTTTCGTGGGCACCTCTCAGTCGAGCCCCCTCTCTGGATCGAACCACGTCACGGACTCTTAAAGGAGCTCGCCTCGGCTTCCCATATCCACGATGTCTCCACCGGGCCTCCTCCCCGGCCAGCGCCACGTCGGCGACCCTCCACGAAGCCCGACTCAGCCTGCAGTGTTCCTATGTGGCATGTCTGTTTCCTGTGCCAGCCGGCCCTGCCCCGGTCTCTTTCATTTTAAACGTTGGCATAGCCGTCCCAGCCCCATGCTTCTCGGTATCTCCAGGCTGAACCCCGGAAGCAGAGGGGGTCATCTTCACAGCCTCACCTGCCATTATGGGCGTTCCCCCATGCCACCCAGTTCACTCACCTAGGGTAACGTGGGCCCTGGAATCGGAACCCTGCCCTGAGGGGTGGAAATTGTCCTGTCCATCTCCCAGAATACTAGGCCAAGTGTTGTCCCAAACAGCATTGTTGACCACTCGTGGAACCGGTCGGTCCCACAAACCACAGCCCGACCATTCCTCTCCGCTGCCGCTGGTGATTGAGAAGCCCAGTCCATAAAACAGACCGCAGCCCATCACATTCGACCCACTTGCAGTCACCACAAACTGTATGTTGGACACCAACGCTGTCTTGTACCCTGCCGTCAGCTCCAGTGAACCCATGATGAACAGTCTATTACCGCCATACCCACAAAATGGCGTCGACAGACCTCTCACACGATGGTAGGGGAAATAACTCTCACAGTAGACCAGTTCAACATGGACCTCATGTCGCCTGTGTCCACCAACTACAGCACTTCCTCGCCAGCCAGTGTAACTGTCAAATATGTATGGCCTTCTGTGCTTGGGGATATGGTGTGAAAAACCGTAGGAGTCGTGGTGGGGAATCCACTTCACGTCGTCGCTCCCCTTGCTCAAACCTTTTACAGACCCTGGTGAAATGATGTAGGAGCCCACATTTGCCACAGCATTTGCTTTTTGCTGGACGCTCTCTCGCCTTGTATCAGTACTTGGTAGACCCACAGCCAAAACACTTTGGCGACCCCCAGGGCGGGCCTAATTTTTATAGCAGTAGTGTATTCTTATCTGTCTTCCACGCTGTCGTCGCTATCCGGGTATACAGCCTGTGCCGCTGATTATGAGTTGGGTTTCCCCAACGCTGTTCTCTGACCAAGGTCCCTTGAGAGTTTGTCTGCTGCTTCAAACTGTTGGGCTACCTCCACCGCTTTGGCCAATGTCAGCTCACCAGAATGAGTAAGGAGTCTTTACCGCACAGCTGCACACAACGTGTGCTCTGCCAACTGATCGCGGACCAGCTCTTCCTCTAAGGTCCCAAACTGGCAACCCCAAGCCAGTTGGCGCAGGTCAGCAACATACCACTGCACCAGCCCTCCAGCCTGCTGGCGGTGCTGTCGGAACTGGATCCTCTGGACTATGATGTTTTTCGGGGCGCAAAAGTAGCGTGCCATTAGCCCAACCACGTCCTCAAAACTGTCGCTTACTCCCAATGTGCTAAGAATGCGCTGTCCCTCCATGCCAAGATTATGGACCAGTATTGCTCACGCACGCAATTTCTCCAACTCAGGTTCAGTCTCACCAGATAATTCTCGAATGTGGCAAACCACCTCTCCACACAGCACCGGCGGGTCGCCAGGAAGCTCCAGAAATGGCCAAATGCCCGAAATACCTTTATCCATACTTTTATCCTCATTGCCAAATGTTATGTCCATAATCTGCAACCCAATGACAAGGCTGGAGGTGCAATAGAACTCAACTTTACTGTGTGAACTCACAGACACAAGGCATTCCCGTACAGGCAGAGGCGAAGGTCAAAATAGACCGTGCCTCTTCCGCATCAGCCTTTTATACCCAGGGTGGTGGTGGAACCGGAAAGGTGGAGCCGCCACCCTCATCACATAATAATATATCATATTCACATATGACACTGTGTAATTTAATTTCATTTGAGTTTGTGTGGATATCAACATGGGCCTGTTTCTAATTTAGCACAGCACTAAATACACACACATATGCAAAAAAGCATCTGCTTAAAAACAACAGAACATGGCAGTGATTTCTGCTGGGTTTTCAACTGTGTCTAGACAGGTGAGAGTGATCAACAAGTGGTTAAAGTGCCCCTACACTGTTAGACATGGCTGGAATTTCTACAGTTACATACCATATTTCACCCACTATGACACTGTAAAACATTTTTCCAGTGAGTTACTGTAATTTCTGTTGCATAATGGAAATTTTTTTGTTAAATTCAATTGTACTGTACATTACTGTTTTTTGTTTTTTGGCTGCTCCCTTTTGGGGTCACCACAGCATATCATCACCTTATATTGCAATCAAGCATTGCAGGATTTTGATGCCAGATGCCCTTCCTGACGCAACCCTGCCCATTTATCCAGGCTTGGGACCGGCACTGGCTTGTGCACCCCTGTGGCTGCGTAACCAACTGTCCTTCCTCCATTCTACTTTTGCAAAGCACCAAGCTAGAAGGCAAGAAGTACCATTTTTATATGGTCTTTGGTATGACCTGGCCGGGACTTGAACTCACGACTTCCCGATGGGTACTTCTCTGGTTTACTGTACATTACTGTACTTTTTGAAAATATAGTTTCTTTGAAGCACTTTTTTTAAAAATTAAACAGCAGTCTGTAAAAAGAGATTTTAACTCAAAGTCATTTATCATTTTTGTATGGCTGATAATGATATTTATCAGCAGTGGGGAGTGGTGGCCCGGCAGGATCAGATGTGGGTGGGACAGATAACATAGCAGTGTTTTCCTCACCATCCTTAACCCCACTGTGGTGTCCTTGAGCAAGGCCCTTAACCCCAACTGTTCCAGTGGAACTGCTCAGTGGCCAGAGGTCAGTCTGTGGTTGTACTGGGCAGCTTCCAGGTGTGAATGTGAACAGGGCGTCCTTGAAATAAAGACGGTGCCTCTCAATGGAACTACCCTGTATAAATAAAGTTTAAATAAATAAAATATTGACATTAATAAGCCTTCATTTAAAGAAGGAACCACTGTTGTATTGTTTTCAGTTACAGTACTATACTGTAATTGAATTACATTATAGTACTGTAATTCTAAATTACAGTAGCCCCTTGT
Organism: Pholidichthys leucotaenia; assembly: GCA_020510985.1. NCBI lineage: Eukaryota > Metazoa > Chordata > Actinopteri > Cichliformes > Pholidichthyidae > Pholidichthys > Pholidichthys leucotaenia. Next base: position 273,831,944 of record CM035840.1, on the reverse strand, counting down.
AATGTCTAACAGTGTATTGTGCACTTTTTCCACAGTTGACACCCTTTCCAGTGGTGTCAATGCTGTGCCATGCTTTGGTCAGAACAAGTGAGGGTGTAGTGAATGCAGTACCATTTTACACACAGAAGAAGAAGCTCTCCTCAAAAAAGCCCTGTTTTATGCCAGGTTGCTTTAGATCCTAATGATCCCCAGTTCACCCCATTCGTCATATCTCTGAAATCAGTGTGTTGATGGTGACGCCATGTTTGACGATAACATTAGTTGATTTGCTCCGTTTGTAAAATTGGTTGAATGTGAGACTTCAAAAGTCCAAATAAAACATTATCGAGGTGTGTGGATTGAGTGGTCGAAAGGATATGACTGGCTCCTGCAGTATCAAGAACAGAAACAACCCTGAATGAGTGAATGTTATGGTGCATTTCTAAACCTCAGAGCAGCACAAATTGGGGGTATGCATACCAAGTACTTCTGGGCCATTACAGTTTTTATTTTAATTACATTTCTTGCTCTTGCTCTTTCTTGTACTCCTCCTCCTCTTCCACCATCTCTGACCCGTACTCTTCCTCCTCTGCCTCTCAGATTCATCCATTGTCGGTGTCCTGTACACTCTGAACTGGCTTTTATCATGTGCAGTTGGTTTGATCACATCATCTGTGGTCAGTTTTGAGTCCTTGTGTCTAATTGATGACAACAGTATAGTAATTGTCTTTAATGTATGCCTCCCTTGTTCACCATTTTGTAGCTCGGGCGTGTCATGAATTGCCCCTCTGGGCAGAGAGAGACAGACCCACATGCCAACTGCAGTTTGAAGGATTTATTACAGAAAAAACACAAAATTCTGAGGAGCACAACACAAAATCCAAAAACAACCATAGAGGAAAAAACTTACAGATTGGAATTATTTCAGGTTTAAACACCAGAGCAGGATAGGGCTTCTGGTGACAACGAGAGAGAGAGTAGTTAAGACTGCAGCAGTAAGAAGGCAGTCTGACAGTCCTTAAATAGTGTGGGGAACAAGGTGAACAATGAGCGGCAGGTGCGGGCAGCATTAGCAGGCAGGTGACCTAATTAAACAATAATTCACAGCTGGGATGACTGAGGAACAGACAGTGAGAAAATAGGATGGGGGTGTCTGGAAGAAAACAGACACCCCCATAAATATAATTCCTAACTACAGAAGCTGACAGAAATAATGATATTAAGGCCATAAATAACTAACAGAACGATAAACCACCTAAGAAACATCATAACTCAAAACGCAGGAAAACTGCGTTTTGGGACGACTTTTCATTAATCATTAACTTGATTAATGAAAATGATTTTCATGATTTTTCATGATTAATGAAAATGATTTTCATTAATCATTAACTTAATTAATGAAAACATTCTTGGCAAATGCTTTTGCTTTTGTCCGTCTTGCACCGGTTCAAGAATTTCACCTCTAGCGGCACAATACGAATGGAAACAACACAAGGCTGGAAAAATACAAAGGATATTCAGAAATAAATTAAGAGCCTGAGCTCAGTGAAACACCGCACTCAGTCTCATGACAGTGTACGTGATAGTGAGAAATTTATTTTAGAGAGTGAGAATGTGTAGTTTTCCAAAGTCTGTGCTACAGATTTGCAAATTGTATCCAACTATATAAACCAGGTCAAGTTTGTGCCAGAATAATTTTTTGATTCAAAAAATGAGTTCAGGCCATTGAGAATTTGGTTCAGAGAATGAAGTTTAGTGTTTTAGCAATTCAGAAAAACTGCAAGTCAGATTTTTTTTACATCTGAGGTAGGGTAAACCTTGCAACCTGAGATCACTTTGCAGTATTCCTAACATCAAAAACTCAGATTGACTTTATATATGTTAGCATTCTACAGCTGCTAGTACAGGAACTAGGTAGTAGCTAGCTTTTCTGAGGGCATCATCTTGGTTTCAGGATTGTTTTTTGTTTATTGTTTTTTTTTTTGGCGGGAGGGGTGTTAAAAACTCTGGAGATCTGTGATGTCAACTGGCTACAGAGAGAGAAAGAATAGAAACACACCAAGCGACCTGGGAGTACTTGTTGGGCAGTCCCCAGTTTGCATTGCTGTGAGGTTTAGGAATACATCATTATGTCCACAAACCTGGAATGAAGACGGACGAGGATGCTGTGCTTGAACTGGAACTTTATTACACAGCTGTTTGTAACATTACATACATATGCTGTATGCACTCAGCTCCATATGTGCTACTGAGGACGAGTTGCCGAATAAAAGACCATAAGATGGCCGACTCTTCCCTATACAGGTCGGCGTGATGACATCACTGGCCGACTATGCCATCACGCCTTTCCTGCCATGAAATCCCTTCACTACATTCTCCCTCCCCCTTGCAAAAACACAAAACACTTCTAATTAGACCCTCTGTAGAAGAGCTTGAAATAACGAGGCGATGTGATTCATAAACCAAAGTTTATTATCAGCTCCTCTAACAAGTCTCATCTAGGTGCAGCAGCAGAAGAAGTGATCTTCGTACCCCTCCACCTGGCCCTGGGGGGTCAGGGCGACCTATCCGGTCTCCACCGCAGCGCCTCGGATGCTCTTTGATCTTCACTGGCGGTTGAGACCTCTTTGTCCTGTTCTGAGGTGAGAAGTCGCCTTACATATGTAATCACCAAACATTCTCACATGCTTATACATATGTAGGTTATGGGATATACAGTGATCCCTCGCTACTTCGCGCTTCACCTTTCGCGCCCTCAGTGCATCGCGCCCTCAGTGCATCGCGGATTTTTCAAAAATATTCATCAAAAATTCAAAATTGAGAAATAATGGGCGGGCGCTAGCAGAAGGCAGGGAGACTACATTAGACCATCAGGTATCAGCACGGAGAGCTGCACAACTCAAAAAATCCACCTCTCTGTTCGCTGTTCTCGTGTTGGCTCGGCTCGGAAATCTCGCAAGCTGATTGGCCGAGACGTTTCACCCCGCAAGCTGATTGGCCGAGACGTTTCACCCACCTCCTCTCCCTGCCGTGCGCCCATGAAGGGAAGGAAGACCGCATTCATTGCTCTTTATCGCTCGTGTTACGTAGTCTCGCAGCGTGGAACTTTTTGCTGTTCTCTTGTGCCATTTTGTGCGAAATAGTCTTCCCGTCGAGCCACTACGCCGCCTCCTGCAGCTTCTCCAGCTCTATCGGAAGCTGCCCTCGACGATCCTGCGCTTCTAGCACCTGACGATGAGGCGTCACCCGAGGAGCAGTAAAGCTCTCATTAACCTGTGAAGTAAATCATCTTCATCTTGAGTTACGTATCTTGTTATAAGAATAAAAGAGTTCTAAAAACATATTTATGTACACTTTATTTACATCTACGTATGTATGTACACGTACACACACACACACACACACACACATATCATATGAGAGAGAGAGAGTGAGAGAATGAACGTACGTATTATTTATGGATGACGTCATTAGGGGTGACGCTACTTCGCGGTTTTACACTTTTCGCGGTCGGTTCTGGAACCCATTAACCGCGATAAGTGAGGGATCACTGTATGATTAATATAGACCACAGCCCCCCCCCAAACGACTAAGAAAAGGACAATAGAAAAATTCACAGTTTAAGATAATTATTATGACATACTAACTGCTACACCTCTTGACACAGAAGAAACTTTCCAGCAGCCATGCTCCTAAGAGAGTTCAGTGGTAATCATAACAGCATAGTAATATCACAAGTCAGTCCTAAACTGTTACAGCACAATTAGTGAACAACTGTTGAGTAGTTTGCATCAGTCCTTGTGCCGTCTGGGTTTTAATCTTCTCCCGAATCTGCTGTGGGTCCGCTTGGGCGTCCTGGTGGGACCTTCCTATAAGGAATCTGCAGCTTGGGGAGGAGAGTGATTATTTGGTCCCTGCAGGGGGGCTGAGTCTTTTCTCTTGGGGGGTCTACCCCGCCGAGGTGCTCTCGCCAACCGTGCAGGCTCGTCTCTCAACAAGAAGGCAGGTTTAAGTCTGTCAATGCTGACTGTTTCTTTTCTATCCCCAAAATCAAGCACAAAATGCTTATCACCAGGTTCCAGCACTCTGAATGGTCCATCGTATGGTGGGCGGAAGGTTGGTTTTAAAGCTTCATGCCTAACAAAAACGAATTCAGCGTTTTTTAAAGCTTGGGGGACAAAAACCCATGGAAAAGAGTGATGTGCCAGTCCGGAGAGAGAGTCCGGTCCGTTGCTGCCTAAAAACCTCGGGGCTGGAAGATGCCCTGGCTCTGGGTTCTCTGGTAAAAATTCACCTGGGAGCCTGAGAGGTTGTGCAAAAACTAATTCTGCTGGGGAGGCGTCTAGATCCTCTTTAGGCGCAGCACGCAACCCCAATAAAACCCAGGGAAGTTTATTTACCCAATTTGTATCCGTTAGTGAGGCTCTGAGGGCGGCCTTTAAAGATCTGTGAAAACGCTCGCATAACCCATTAGCCTGAGGGTGATAAGCGGTGGTGCGGTGAATTGTTGCCCCTAAGCTGCTGGCCATGGCTGACCAAAGCTCTGAGACAAATTGAGGCCCCCTATCGGACGTGATGTCCGATGGGACGCCGAAACGTGCCACCCAGTTTGTCAGAAAAACGTGAGCAACTTCCTCCGCTGTGGTTGACGCCAGAGGGACTGCCTCCAGCCAGTGCGTGGTGCGGTCTATCATTGTTAACAGATGTGTGAAACCTTGGGAGGAAGGTAGTGGCCCCACGAGGTCGACATGAACGTGGTCGAACCTTCTAGCAGGGATTCGAAAAGGCTCTAGAGGGGCTTTTGTGTGTTTGTGTATTTTGGCGCGCTGACAAGAAATGCAAGTCTTTGCCCATTCTTTTACGTTTTTGCGCAGGCCAGGCCACACAAACTTTTCGGCGACCATTTTAACCGAAGTGCGCACACCTGGGTGCGCGAGGGAGTGAATCGAGTCGAAAATACGGCGGCGCCATGCAGCTGGGACTAACGGGCGAGGTCGGCCGGTTGAGATGTCGCATATTGGGGGGGCACACCGTCGCGTAAACCCCTTTCCTCCAGCCTTAACCCTGTTGGTCCAGACAGGAGTGCGCGCACGTCCGTGTCACTACTTTGATCCTCCGCCATGGCTGCATAATCTATCCCTGCATGGATTGGGGCCGCGTATGTGTCCGCGTTGGCGAAGAGTTCTGCGGCTGAGGTAGTATAATCTGTCTCCTCGTGCTCTGGCGATGTCACAGCGCGAGAGAGACAGTCTGCTACCACGTTAAGTTTGCCTGCCACATGTCGAATGTCTGTGGTGAACTCTGAAATTGCAGCTAGCTGTCTCTGTTGCCTGCCTGACCACGGTTCGGAAATTTTAGCCATCGCAAAGGTGAGCGGTTTGTGGTCTACAAAAGCCGTGAAACGCCGCCCTTCCAACCAGAACTGGAAGTGGCGGATGGATAAATGAAGCGCTAGCAGCTCCCTGTCAAAAGTGCTGTATTTACGCTCAGTTTGGTTTAGTGATTTGCTGAAGAATGCCAAAGGTTGCCAGATTCCGCTGACGTGTTGTTCTACAACTGCCCCTATGGCCAGGTCTGAAGCGTCTGTGGTTAACGCAATGCGGGCCGAGGGATCGGGGTGAACCAACAATGTGGCATTAGCTAGGGCACTTTTTACTTCCGCGAAGGTGCGTTCGCTCTCCGGGGTCCATTCGACCGCGTTGGAAGGTTTTTGTTTTCTGAGTGCGTCATATAGGGGCTGCATGAGCTGAGCTGCGCGGGGGAAGAAACGGTTGTAAAAATTAACCATTCCCAAAAATTCTTGCAGCGATTTGACCGTTTGTGGCCGTGGGAAACTTTTTACTGCGTGAACTTTGACTGCTCCCTTCGGTGAAACTCTGTGTCCTAAAAAATCAATTTGAGACATGCCAAATTTGCATTTGGCTGGATTGATTATTAACCCGTGCTCTTCTAGTCTCTGAAAAACCATAGTGAGATGCTGCTCGTGTTCTTCCTCAGACGAGCTGGCTACCAGCATATCGTCGAGGTAGACGAACACGAAGGGGAGGTCGCGTAATACCGTGTCCATCATCCGCTGAAAGGTTTGAGCGGCGCCTTTGAGGCCGAAAGGCATCCGCAAAAATTCAAAAAGACCGAAGGGGGTTATTACAGCTGTTTTAGGAATGTCCTCTGCTCGAACTGGGACTTGATGATAGCCGCGGACCAGGTCTATTTTTGAAAAAATGCGCGCACCCGCCAGATGTAGTGAAAAATCTTGAATGTGAGGAATTGGGTAGCGGTCATGCGCTGTCGCATTGTTTAATCTGCGGTAATCGCCGCACGGTCTCCAAGAACCGTCGGATTTCGGGACCATGTGAAGTGGTGACGCCCAGGGGCTTTTCGAGCGCCTGATAATGCCTAATTTTTCAAGGGTGGTAAACTCATCCCGAGCTATGGCGAGCTTGGTCGCGTCTAAGCGCCGAGCTTTGGCGAATACGGGTGGGCCCGTTGTGGGAATAAAGTGTTCGACCCTGTGTTTAGCCACTGTGGCTGAGAATTTGGGAATTGTGAGTGCTGGAAATTGGGTGAGGAGTTGATCAAACTTACCTCCTGCTGTGGTGACGCTGGCTTGCACGGGTGGTGGAGAAACTCGAGCTGAGCAGGGAATAGAAGCAAAGGACAGTGCATTAACCAAGCGTCTGTTCGCTAGATCAACTAATAACCCATGTGCACACAAAAAATCTGTGCCCAACAAGTTAAAACTCACCGCCGCTACAACAAATGTCTATCTGTAGTTGCGGCCGTGGATGTGGAGGGGCAGGCTCTTTTCGGCAAAAGTGTCGATGATGGAGCCGTTGGCTGCCACCGCTCCATTGCCCCGGGTGCCCATGGCCCGATCTGCTTGGGAGGGCATGACAAAACTTAATTGAGCTCCCGTGTCGATAAGGAACTGCTTGCTGGTGTGTCCGTCCGTCACATATAAAAGCTTGCTTTTTTCGCCGAGAACCGCCGCTGTTAACAGTTCTCGGCTTTGGCGTTTTCCCGAAATCGTGAATTTGCAGGGGGGAACGCATTTGTAAGCCTTCTCGGCAAAGCAGTGGTGGTAATAACAAACGTCGCTCCGTCTGTTACGTCTTGGCCGTGTCGCTGTCACCGCGGGCTGATTCTGCTCGGTGGTTTGTGGCTCCCCGTGGCTCCGGACATCAGCGTTAAGGTCTGCGGATGCTGCTGTGGGTGTCTGTTCCTTGCAGGCGTTGATGAGCCGTTGAGCTTCGTGAGCCAGCGTGCGCAAGTCCTGCTGGTCGCTGCATCGCATGTTGGCAAGCGTCCCTCTCATGTGTGGCGGCAGCGTACTGAGGAATATGAATTGGAAGAGGAAGTTGTCATTGTCCTCTTCTTTAAGTTGCAGCAAGTCCTCCATGAGAGCCTTGGGTCTGCATCCTCTGTGGCCGTAGACCGCCAGGATCCTCTCGGCTGTCTCCTCGGCTGAGGGGGCGAAATTTGCCACGATGGTCGCTTTCAGTTCTTTATATTTGTCCTGGGCCGGCGGCCGCTGGATTATGCTCCGCGCACATCTCGAAGTGGCGGCGTCGAGTTTGGCGACGATGTGATAGAACTTTGTATCGTCAGCCGTGATGCCCGCAAGTGCAAACTGGGCTTCAGCTTGCTGAAACCCCGAGGCGGGGTCTTCCTGCCAGAAGTCCGGCAGCTTGACGGTGACGGCGTTTGTGTGGACTGTCACTGATGTGTCCGCAGGGTGAGAGTGCCTTCCTTCGGCTCTCTCAGCGGCGCTAGTGCTCGGTTGAGCCCTCTCTATCACTTCTGCCGTGGGGGAACGTCGTCCATCTGTTCCCCTGTCTGCATGGGCGCCGGCGTCTGCCTGGGTCGCCACAGATGAGTCGATCGCGGGGGAACGCCTCTGGTCCATCCTCGCATCAGGGTCACCAGTGTAGAAGAGCTTGAAATAACGAGGCGATGTGATTCATAAACCAAAGTTTATTATCAGCTCCTCTAACAAGTCTCATCTAGGTGCAGCAGCAGAAGAAGTGAGAGAGCGAACACCTTCGGCTCTACGAACTTATACTCGCACATAACAAAAGACATGCATATCAAAAGCTGACATCCCTCACTATCTTAATCCCCTCTTTTATCTTCGTACCCCTCCACCTGGCCCTGGGGGGTCAGGGCGACCTATCCGGTCTCCACCGCAGCGCCTCGGATGCTCTTTGATCTTCACTGGCGGTTGAGACCTCTTTGTCCTGTTCTGAGGTGTGAAGTCGCTTTACATATGTAATCACCAAACATTCTCACATGCTTATACATATGTAGGTTATGGGATATATGATTAATATAGACCACACCCTCCCCAATTTGGTATACATAAACATTCAAACATAAGAACTAGGGTCAACGGGTGGCCCTCCGCTGGACCCGACGTGGCTGAGTGGATCATTCTGCCACTTGTTTAGCCGTGCTCCTACTCAACCAGTCATTTTTTTTAACAGTCTTCCATAGGGAAGGCAGTTCTGCCAGAGGGGCCTTGTAGCGGGCCCGTGGAGGACGTGCCCCTGGCGGCGTCAATTTCAGCAGGCCCGTGTGCCAACCCTTTGAAGCCATGGCATGCTCGTCAACACTGTCCTGGCCTGGATCCTGCACCAGCTGGATCAGCTCCAATGCTGCATCCCAATCCGCAGCAGCTGTTCTTACCTCCTGCGGATGGCCAACCCGCCATCCCCATTCTGTGCTCAGCTGTGCCGCTATCTTCATACGTGTCGGCAGTGATGATAATGCAACACCCAACTGTGAGCCTGGCCACTTGGTTCCACAGGTCCGAACTCAGTTCATCACTGTGAGTGGAGCTATGCACGGCTGCATATTGCGTTGTGCCTGTAATGGTGTGGTACTCACGATTGCATGGGGTGTCCACCAGGCTGTGGTGGTTCTGTCACATCCTGTTGGGTCATGGACTCTTCACCCATCGGCTCAGCCGTGGCTCCAGTAGACTGGTGCTGAGCGAGGATTCTGAAGCAGCTCGGTTCTCTCTCACTTTCGTCTGTTTGTGGTTTGGGTTGGGGTGATTTGTCGCTGTTGTCACATTTAACATCCGTGTCGGGCCGTTGTGTCTCGGGGTTCTCTGTGTATGTGCTCCCTCTTCTGCAACTCCGCAGCGGCTCCCGTGAACTCCCGCTGGACGAAGATCTGAGGCGAGTCCAGCCCCTGCCTCCCATGCGTGCAGCACTCCTCTTGTGCACACAGCAAGGCAAGGCAAGGCAAGGCAAGTTTATTTGTATAGCACATTTCATGTACAAGACAATTCAAAGTGCTTTACATAAAAACATTAATGCATTAGAGCAAGTTGCAAAAGGAATACATAAGAATTTAAAAGCAAACTCAAAAGTAAATTAAAGACAATAAAAAACAAGCTAAAACATAATACAATAGGGATAAAAATTTATAGTGCATTGTAGGAGATTAACAAATGTTCTACTGAAAGGCCATGGCTGTCATGGCTCCCTCAGGGTCGTCATCGACTACAGCTGCACGCACACCTGCTGCCAATCTCCAGCGGGCTTTATAACTGGGCCTGCCTGAGACTCGGCATGGAGCCGTCTGTCATTCTACTCTGACATGCCTCGCGTCAACAGCCAAATCCCTGGCCTCATCATCAGAGTTCCTGATCTCCTCGTCGCTTCACGTAAGCCTAATTATAAACTCACCTTTGTCAGTCGTCTTCCCCTGTGCACAGGTGGATCTCCCCGGTGGCGGAATCCACTCCTCCCAGTGGCGGTCTAGCCTTCATCACCACTACAGGGCTACTAGCCCAATTCCCTGCATGGAGTCAGACGCTGTCTCCCTGGCTGCAGCCCTCAAGGCCAACCTGAGCATCTCCACGGCCATCTGGAAAGTAAGCAACTATTACTATCAAGCTCTTTGCTCAGTGGACAGAATTAACACTTCTGCTCTGTTGTTATAGGGTTGCCAGGCTGAACGGCGTTCTGCTCACCCCCGGGCACGATTCCTGAACTGCACTTCATCATCACACGCACAACACACACACTGTACATACTCGTACCCACACGACCACTGTTAGCAATAAAAGGATAAATTGTATTCACTCGAGTCTGTGCTTTCTTCCCTGGGTCTATAATTATGTCAGTACGGCTTTGTCAGAGCGACCCAGCGAACAGCATGCTAGCACGCCAAGTTAACAACCTAGAGGCTCGGGTGGATCAATTAGCTTACCAACAACAAGTAATCCTTAGCCAGCTAACACAGATCAACAGCCGGTTGGATCGTCTGGATGGGCAGCGGACGTTCCCTCCGGCCTCCGGGAGTATGCCGGCTCCCGCTAGCTCTCCTCCTAGCCAGGCTAGTCAGGTTCCCTTGGCCCGGCGCTTCGGCGGCAAGCTCGGGGAGGCCCGTGGGTTCATCCTCCAGTGTGAGACGGTCTTCCAGCGGGTTCCGGGGGATTTCCCCACAGATCATAGTTGGATAGGCTATGTGGCTAACCTGTTAGAGGGTAGAGCGCTAGCTTGGGCATATGCCGTTATGGCTAAACCTAGCTATGCTAGCTTAACTTATCAGCAGTTTATTGCCGATTTTCACAAGGTATTTGACCATTCCGACGGTGATAGTGTGCTAACCACCCGGCTGCTAAATCTTTGACAGGGGGCAGGTCCGTGGCGGACTATGCTGTTGATTTCCGGGTGGTGGCCGTGGAGGTCGGTTGGGAGGATGCCTCGCTCTGTACTCATTCGGAGCCTAAGCCCCAGCCTACGGGATGAGCTAGCCCGTTTAGATAAACCAGAGAGACTCACAGAGCTACTCTCCCTAGCTATCAGTTTGGATAACAGGCTGAGGGAGCGGGCAGCCAAGCAAAGAACTTCCGGTCGCTCGGGCGCCCAGTTTTTCCGCTCCTCCCAGCCATCTCAATTGGCCCTGCCTTCACCTGAAGCTCTAGACGGGCAGGAAGCTATGGTAGTCGGGCGCTCTAAGATTTCTTTAGCTGAGAAGCAGCGCCACAGGGAGCTAGGGCTTTGCATGTACTGCGGTAGTGATGAGCATGAGGTAGAGAGTTGCCCCGTTCGGCCAAAAGAGGGCGTCTGTGTGTCGCAGTAGGGGGACTCACGGACTCGTCTCAGCCTAATCCCCTCACCAAATGCCTCGTGCCTATTAGGTTCATTTACAGACAAACAGAATATGCCACACACGCACTGATTGACTCGGGGGCTGAGCAGAGCTTCATATCGGGGAACCTGGCAACCCGATTAGGGCTTCCCTGCCATCCACTCCAGTCACCCCTTAAGCGTATTGCCCTGTCTAAAACCCCCCTGGCAACAGTCTCCCAACAGACTGCCCCGGTGTCAGTTATTGTCTCTGGAAACCATCTGGAGGACCTATGCTTGTTGGTGCTGCCCTCTTCAACATCTCCGGTTATCTTGGGCTACCCCTGGCTCTGGCTCCACAATCCATCGTTTGATTGGCGGACTGGGAGTGTTACGTCATGGAGCTCGTTCTGCCTTAGCGCTTGTCTGCAGTCCGCAGCATGCGCCCTGTCAGTGTTTCTGGTCCCTCTCGCCCCTCCTCCTCCTGATTTGTCCAAAGTGCCGTCTGAATACCATGACCTGGGGATGGTGTTTAGTAAGTCACAGGCGCTGTCTCTTCCCCCCCACCACCCTTATGACTGTGCCATCAATCTCCGGGCTGGTTCCCCGCTGCCGTCGAGCCATCTCTACAGCCTGTCTGCTCCGGAGCGGGAGGCGATGGATACCTATATCAAGGAGTCGCTCAGCTCGGGCATTATTCGTCCGTCTTCTTCGGCGGTGGAGGCAGGATTCTTCTTTGTGGGCAAGAAGGATAGCTCCCTGCAGCCATGTATCAACTTCAGGGGTCTCAACGATATCATGGTAAAGGACAAATACACCCTTACCCTCATGGACATGGCTTTTGACTCCCTCCAGGGGGCCTCTTGGTTCACCATGCTTGACCTCCGCAACGCTTACCACTTTGTGTGGATCAAGGAGGGAGACGAGTGGAAGACGGGATATCCGGACCCAAAGTGGCCATTTAGAGTACCTCGTGATGTTGTTTGGGTTGACCAATGCGCTGGCCGTCTTCCAGCGCCTCATAAATGATGTTCTCCGGGACTTCCTTGGCTCCTTCGTCTTCGTCTGCCTGGATGGCATCCTCATCTTCTCGCAGTCACTGGATGAGCATCGGGTCCACGTGAGATGGGTCCTCCAACGGCTCCTGGAGAACAAACTGTTTGTTAAAGCCGAGAAATGTGAGTTCCACGCCAACACAACTTCATTTCTCGGTTTCATAATCTCCCATAACCAGGTTCTGCCCGACCCTGAGAAGGTCAAGGCGGTGGTGGAGTGCCCCCCTGTCAAGGAAGCAACTCCAGCAGTTCCTGGGGTTCGCCAATTTTTATCGCCACTTTGTGCCAAACTACAGCGTGATCGCTCTCCCCTTGACCCGTGTCACATCCCCCAAGGTGGCTTTCCGTTGGGTGGAGGAGGCTGCAGCAGTGTTCAACAATCTTAACGGGGAGTTCTCGTCCTCCCGTGTCCTCACGCAGGTGGATCCTTCCTTCCAGTGCTTGGTTGAGGTGGACGCTTCTGATTCAAGGGTGGGGGCAGTTCTCTCCCAGCACTCTCCCGTGGACGGGGTGGTCCGTCCCTGCGTTTTCTTCTCACGCCATCTGTCCCCGGCTGAGAAGAACTAAGACATCGGCGACAGGGAGCTCCTGGCGGTGAAGCTCGCTCTGGAGGAATGGCATCACTGGTTGGAGGGGGCCGCCCAACCCTCCATAGTATGGACTGATCATAAAAACTTAGAATACTTGAGGACCGCCAAGCGGCTGAACTCCCGGCAGGCCCGTTGGCCACTATTTTTTGGGTGCTTTAACTTCACGATCACCTATCGCCCTGCGGTTAAGAACGCCAAACCAGACGCCCTCTCCAGGCAGTTTGCTGTGGATGTGGCTGAGGGTCACGAACACACCATCCTTCCAGCATCTTGTGTCATTGGCGCCCTCTCGTGGGGCATCAGGGAGAAGGTCTTGAAGACGCAGGAGGCTGAGCCCGATCCTGGAAGTGGACCTGCGGAGCGGCTGTTTGTTCCCATGGCAGCTCAGGGTGAGGTGATTCACTGGGCCCACTCCTCTAAGTTTTCGTGCCATCCTGGGGTGTCCCGCACGGTGGAGCTCCTTCAGAGGTCGTTCTGGTGGCTGGGGCTTCGGAAAGATGTCACCACTTATGTCCATGCCTTCGCTCAGTGCGCCACCAGGAAGACGTCTTCCTCTCCGCCGGCCGGTCTCCTTCACCCGCTGCCGGCCCCCAGCCGACCTTGGTCCCATATAGCATTGGACTTTGTGACTGGTCTTCCACCCTCCAACCACTTCACCACAGTCCTCACCATTGTGGACCGGTTTTCTAAGGCCGCCCAATTTGTTCCTCTCCAGGGGCTTCCTACGGCATGGGAGACAGCGGACCTACTGGTACAGCATGTCATATGCCTCCACGGGATCCCCACCGACATCGTCTCTGATCGTGGGCCCCAATTCGTGTCCCAGGTTTGGAGGGCGTTCTGCAATGCACTGGGGTCAACAGTGAGCCTGTCGTCCGGGTACCATCCGCAGAGCAGCGGGCAATGCGAGCGGGCCAATCAGGAGCTGGAGGCCGCTCTGCGCTGTGTCATCGCCTCCAGTCCATCGTCTTGGAGCAGGCACCTCCCCTGGATCGACTAAGCCCATAACTCGACTGTTTCCTCGGCGATTGGCATGTCCCCCTTCAGGGCCTCTTTGGGTTACGACCCCCCGCTCTTTCCCGAAGAGGAGAAGAGGAGAAGGAAGTGGCGGTGCCTTCTGTCCATGCCCACGTGAGGCGCTGTCGCCGGCTCTGAACTGCCACCCGCAGAGCTCTCCTTCGCACAGCCGAACGCAACACCAGGACGGCTAATCGCCTTAGGAGACCAACTCCCCAGTACCAGGTGGGTCAGCAGGTATGGCTGTCTACGCAGAACATTAATTTGAAGGCTGAAAAATGGAAGTTGGCCCAGCATTTCATTGTCCTCTTCCCTATCTGTGATACGTATTGTTAACCCTGTGGCTGTACGCCTAGCTCTCCCCCCTCTCTCCGCATCTGTCCAACATTTCATGTCACCCAGGTGAAGCCTGTCTGCTCCAGCCCTCTCTGTCCCCCTCCCAAGACTCCATCTCCACCAGTATTGATTGACGGCGACCCGGCTTAGAGAGTCAACGCCATCCTGGACGTCCACCATTGGGGTCGCGGCTTGCAGTATCTGGTGGACTGGGAGGGGTATGGCCCCGAGTGGAGGTCAAGGGTACGTCCGTCATTCGTGCTTGATAAGCAGCTCATCAGAGACTTCCACCGGACGCACCCGGGTAGGCTGGGTCAGGTGCCAGGAGGCACCTCTCGGGGGGGGGGGGGGAGTACTGTCATGGCTCCCTCAGGGCCGTCATCGACTACAGCTGCACGCACACCTGCTGCCAATCTCCAGCAGGCTTTATAACCAGGCCTGCCTGAGACTCGGCACGGAGCCATCTGTCATTCTCCTCTGACACGCCTCGCGTCAACAGCTAAATCTCTGGCCTCATCATCAGAGTTCCTGATCTCCTCATCGCTTCACGTAAGCCTAATTATAAACTCACCTTTGTCAGTCGTCTTCCCCTGTGCACAGGTGGATCTCCCCGGTGGCGGAATCCACTCCTCCCAGTGGCGGTCTAGCCTTCATCACCACTACAGGGCTACTAGCCCAATTCCCTGCACAGAGTCAGATGCTGTCTCCCTGGCTGCAGCCCTCAAGGCCAACCTGAGCATCTCCACGACCATCTGGAAAGTAAGCAACTATTACTATCAAGCTCTTTGCTCAGTGGACAGAATTAACACCTCTGCTCTGTTGTTATAGGGTTGCCAGGCTGAACGGCGTTCTGCTCTCCCCCGGGCACGATTCCTGAACTGCACTTCATCATCACACCACAACACACACAGTGCACATACTTGCACCCACACGACCACTGTTAGCAATAAAAGGATAAATTGTATTCACTCGAGTCTGTGCTTTGTTCCCTGGGTCTATAATTATGTCAATGGTAGGATAGGAGAGTTTTTAACCTGGATTTAAAGCAGCTGAGAGTTTCAGCAGCCCTGATGCTTCCTGGGAGTTTGTTCCATATGTGAAGGGCATAAAAACTAAATGCTGCCTCACCATGTTTGGTTCAAACTCTGGGCACAGATAGTAGGCCTGACCCTGATGATCTGAGGGCTCATGGGTGGGTCATAATTGACTAGCAGATCTGAATTGTATTTTGGCCCTAAACCATTCAGAGCTTTATAAACTAGCAGCAGTATTTTGAAGTCTGTTCTTTGACAGGCAGGAAGCCAGTGTAAAGATTTGAGAACTGCAGTTCTGTGATCCACTTTCTTGGTCTTAGTGAGAACTCAAGCTGCAGCATTCTGAACCAACCAGCTGTCTGATGGACTTTTTAGGGAGACCTGTAAGGACAGCATTACAGTAGTCCAGTTTAATGAAGATAAATGCATGGACAAGTTTTTCTAGATCCTGCTGAGTCATCAGACCCCTAACCCTCCCTATGTTCTTTAAGTTATAATAGGCTGATTTCACTATTCTGTCTTAATGTGGCTGTTAAAATTCAGGTTTGAGTCCAGCACCACACCTAGATTTCTGGCTTGGCTATTGGTTTTTAGCATCATTGATTGAAGCTGAGTAGTAACTTTGAGTCTTTCTTCTTTGGCTCCAAAAACTATTATTTCGCTTTTGTCTTTGTTTAACTGAAAAAAGTTCTGGCACATCCACTCTTTAATTTGACCAATGCATTTAATCAGGGTTTTAATTGGATCATAGTCTCCTGGTGAGACGGTTATGTAGATTTGTGTATAATCTGCATAATTATGGTAATATACAGTATTTTGTTGTTTTTTATGATTTCAGCTAGTGGGAGCGTATACATAGATGTTGAAAAGCAAAGGTCCCAAAATGGAACCTTGGGGAACTCTACAGGTTATTTTTGTTCACTTGGATTTGTAGTTTCCTTGTGACAAAAAATAGTCCTTGTCTTTTAAATAGGACTCAAACCAGCTAAGTGCTTTACCAGAAAGTCCCACTCAGTTTTTAGCCAGTCTAGTAAGATGTTATGGTTGACTGTGTCGAATGCAGCACTGAGGTCCAGTAGAACCAAGACTGAAATGTTGCCATTATCTGTATTGGAGTGGATGCCATTAAGGACCTTAACTAGAGCTGTCTCAGCGCTGTGGTGTGGCCGAAAACCTGACTGGAAGACATCAAAACAGTTATTTAATGTAAGGAAGTTGTACAATTGTTGAAAAACAGCTTTTTATGTTATTTTACTATGAAAGGGGAGGTTTGATAAGGGCCTATAGCTGTTCATGAGTGAGGTGTCTAGGTTGCTCTTTTTAGAAGTGGCTCGATAACAGCTGTTTTTAAGCACTGAGGGAAGACACCTGAATGTAGAGATATATTTATGATCTATAGTAGATCTGTGGTCATACAATATGAAACACTTTTTTAAAAAAAAAAAACCCTGTTGGGAGGGTATCAAGGCAGCAGGTAGTGGATTTCAGGTGGTGTATTTCAGGTGTATTTCAGGTGTGGTGGGCTGCACGGTGGCGCAGTGGTTAGCACTGCGGCAGCACAGTTCACCCTTGGCCGGGGGATTGTGGGGATCGTGGGATCGTGGGTTCGATCCCAGCCCCCGACCAACAGTGATCTGTGTGGAGTTTGCATGTTCTCCCCGTGTTGCGTGGGTTTACTCCGGGATTTCTCCGGTTTCCTCCCACATGCCAAAAACATGCATGTTAGGTTAATTGGCTGTTCTAAATTGTCCCTAGATATCTGTTTCCTATAGGCCCTTAGAATAGAGGGTTAGTATTAATGAAAGCGCTTTGAGTGGTCTTTGTGACTAGAGAGGCGCTATATAAGTGCAGGTTAGTTAGTTAGTTAGTTAGTTAGTTAGTTAGTTAGTATGACGTCATCCAAGATTTTATGATTGATTGGAAAAAAAAATTTGTCATGGTGTTTACATCTTCTCTACGTGGACACAGAGGAAGCATAAGTCCAGCATCTGGCATAGGAGCACTGACTGACTGTCTAATTTTCTGAATTTTGTCAGTAAAGAAAAAGGCAAAGTCAGTGCAGTCATGGTTGGATAGAAGTTCAGGAGCTACTGACACAGGGGGATTTGTTAGCCCGTCAACAGTAGTGAACAAGGTGCGTGTGTTATTGTTGTTTTTAGCAATGATGTCAGAAAAATATGTTTACCTTGCATTTCTCAGCTCCAAATTATAAATGCTCAGCCTCTCATTATAGAGTTCATAATGAACCTGTAATTTAGTTTTTCGCCACCTGCGTTCAGCTTTTCAACACTCTCTTTTTTTCAGTTCTTACCAGTTTGGCATTTCTCCATGGAAGTTTCTTTTTAATACAGGACGGTTGATTTCTCATCGGCGCCGTTCCCGATAAATGCGGACTCCCTTTCCTGCAGCTCCCGCTGGGCGAGGAACGGAGGGGAGTCCAGTCACTGTCCTCTCTCCTTGTCGTTTTCTATGTCATGTTCACCCACAGTGCTGTGGCTGCTCTCTACACTACATTCGTTTCCTGGGCTGTACTCTTCAGCTAGCTTGTCACGGGTTAGCTCATCTTCTAAGGGCCAGAGGGCGCACATGTTTGCTAAGATTCTGAGTTCCATAGCACAACGTTGAGTTGACTCACCCGCATGTTTTCAGCTGGGTTGTTGTTCTGTGGTGTCCTGCGGTCTTGTGGTGTCTAACTTGGGGCCCTCCGAGAGGGTGTGGGGTTGGCAGGCTTAGCAACTGGGGTAACCGTCCATGGAACAGCAAAATGTTTGGTCAGCGACACCATGTAGTTGTCATCCGTAGCCCTCTTTTTTAAATTATCGACTATCCTCTGCCCTTCTTTACCCAGGTGACCGTATAGAACTGCTCGCGTCCACAGGTCTCTGAATTTCTCCAGGTTTCCAGCCTCCATGTAGCTGGTGAACCACTCAAACCAGCGGGGCCATGGGACATATAGCTTGCCGGGGTCTTCCTGAAACGGCTGTGGTGGCCTCACACATGCCTCCATGGTTCGTAAATTCTCATCACCAAATGTTATGTCCACAAACCTGGACTGAAGACGGACGAGAATGCTGTGCTTGAACTTGGACTTTATTACACAACTGTTTGTAACATTACATACACTACTGCATGCCCGTAGAAAGCAAGTATTCCTGTCTGAAACAGGTAGTGCAATCAGGTTTTACAGGCCCAAATGTAGGCTGTGTTTGAAAGTGGAATACAGAGGTGTAGCCTATATGTAGGCAATCACACATGTTAGACATTAATTCCTTTCATTGTGTGAATATTAATTACAGAATAATTGAAAATGAATGGGACATCCAATATTAGCCACTGTTTAAGGACCGTTTGTTTATTTTTTGTCAGATCACTTATTTGTGTGATCTTTTATGAGTTATATTCATAAATGTTGTATGTTGCACTTTGGGGAATGGGAGTTGTTCAGTCACCATTATCATTTAGTTTATATGTGTAGTTTACAGTCTATCGTCAATAAAGTGATGCAGTACTATAACAGGATGCATTTACATATGTTTGAGACCCACTGTAATGCATCCTTTTATATTATATAAGAACAAAACACCAAACATTATTATTATTATTATTATTATTATTATTATTTGTATCTTGTATACATTATTGATCACAAAAGGGAAATTCAGGGCATCCACAGTACAGCGCCAATCCCTTCACCAGTGTGACACACACACACACACACACACAAACACACACACACATCACTGTTGCCCATTTGTCTGTAAATATTTAAACAAAAACGATTTAGTTCGTTATTTGGACATTTTTGCATCTTGTCGTTTAGTCAAAGCATGTGTCCGCATGTAATATGCAGTTGATCTGCTCATTCTGCTCCACAGTGAAGCAGCAGTTGGGACTTTGGTGTATCACTGACCGGACAGGCTGAACGTGCCTCTCCCCGAACGTTTGTGGAGAGCCCGGTGGGACGGGACGGGAGTCTCGGGTGCTGCTTTACCCGTGTGCCAGTGATGTAATTTGTGGCACCACGGGCAGCCCCCCCCACCGCCCCCCGGACCTCGTGTTGTCTATGGTGAATATATCCATTAGACCTACGTGATCACAACAACTTTATGGTCTATATTTTGACTGAGAGGCTCCATAATCATGGATGCACATCTCAGCAGCAAAGCACTTCTAAAATCTTTGTTTGCAAAGTGTTGTGGTGACTGACAGGTCATGATGCTGTGTTATCCAATCAGCATGGCCGTGATGCCGCGTATTCTCCAATGAGCACAGAGTCAAGCCAAAACCCCGCCCACACTTCTTGAAGCCAGGGGATGAATACAGAGCGATCACACAGCGGTGACTAAACTTTTATTGATAAAAATTACATATTTTGACTGAGTGATTCCATATTTGGGGATGCACACCCTCGTAACTTCAGTAAAGCATGTTTAAAATCTTAGCTCAGTGTGACGAATGGTTTGAGAGATATCTGAGGAATACACACAGACACACAAACAGCCAGAGATGTCTTTAATTTATAGATAGATATATGCACTCAGCTCCTAATGTACTACTGAGGATGAGCTGCCGAATAAGAGGCCAAAAGTTGGCGGACTCTCCCCTGTAAAGGTCGGCGTGATGATGTCACCAGCAGGCTACGCCATCACACCATTCCTGCCATGAAATCTTTCCACTACAATCATTAGCTCCGCTAACAGCTAATCACTGCTGATTAGGGAGGGATCCAGGCCAGAGTATAGTAAATTATAATAAGAGTATAATAAACTATGAGTATATTAAAACTGTAATAAAGTACATGAAAATAACATCTATAACCGAAACATATGGTCAGGGGTTGGTCCAGTTGGGAAGAGAATAAGCCAGAATGACATGAGATATATTAATGACCACAGATTGAACCAGCTGTTGTAGTATGGCAACTACAGTTTACAACAAAGCTCCACCAGGTCATGCTGATTCATGTCAGTGACATGCTAAAAGTCCCAGTACCGAGGTCATACTTACCAAAAAATAATCAAATAGGCCTGAAATATTTGAGATATATTATTGAATGTGGATTAATAAGTGAGCTGGCAACATGGATGTCTAGTCGGATAATTAAAATCCACAGTGAAGAGCTGAGATAACTCAGTAGCTAAGCGAGCTGCACCGTCGCTGCAGGAGTTCCTGGGTGGAAACATCCCTTCCTCTTCTCCTCTTAAGAAATGGTGAACAAATCCAGGTACTCTTGAAACAACAGGATCTAGCTGTTATATGGTTTTGGCCTTATCAAAATAAAGTCAGAATTGAGTCACAATGGAATAACAGATCTGATTTTATTAGTTGGTTTTCCATTTTGGTAGCAGCCAAAAGTAAGAGCCAGTAGTTACCACAAAAATATGTGCCTTTACAATTTCCACTGTGCTAATTTGTTGAAAAAATCACTGTGAGAATTTCCATAAAACAAACATTACTGGCAAAAGCAGCAGGTAAATCTGATACTTTACAAAAAGGACAAGTAGGGCTAAATATGAAAAAAACTTAAATGCACTTCTGGCTGTAACCAAAACAATAAAAAGAAAAAAAAAAAAAACAATTAATGAAAACAGGTCCGTTATCCCATTTTGGCTCTTCGTCGGCCTCCGTCAGTCTATGATGACCATGGAAGAGAATCCTAAACGTCTACTCTGCTGGAACAGCACCGCCTGTGGCTGAACAGGCCGATGCGCGAATGGCAGTCCCTGTCACACAGGTCGCACTTGTGGGTGGTCTCCGTGCTGCTGGAGCTGTGGCGGTTCTTCCTGCGGGTCCTTTTTTCATCTGCTGCAGCAGTCAGTCTCTCTTCACTCGCCTTGAGCTGTCTGGTCAGGGTGCCTCTCCATTTGGAGTGGTCCGTTGCAAGGTCCTCCCAGCGCTCTGTGTTGATTTCCAGAGCCTTCATGTCTCTCTTGCAGACGTCTCTAAAGCGCAGCTGTGGGCGGCCAACGTCTCTCCTGCCAGTTGCCAGTTCTCCGTAGGGGACGTCTTTTGGGATTCTGCCATCCTCCATACGGTGAACGTGGCCTAGCCAGCGGAGCCTGCACTGCCTGAGTAGAGTGAACATGGAGGGAAGGCCGGCGCGGGACAGAACTTCTGTGTTGGGCACTTTGTCATGCCAGGATATGTCCAGGATGCGGAGAATGTAGCGCAAGTGGAAGGAGTTAAGTCTCTTTTCCTGCCGGGCGTATGTTGTCCACGTCTCACTCCCATAGAGCAGTGTGCTGATGAGGCAGGCGTTGTACACTGCCATCTTCGTCTTGACAGAGAGTTTGGGATTCTCCCACACTCGTGTGGTGAGGCGAGCGAGTGTGGAGGCTGATTTTCCAATCCTCTTGTCGATCTCTGTATCAAGGGAGAGGTTGCTGCTGATCGTGGACCCCAGGTACGTGAACTGATTCATGACCTCCAGCTCGTAGTCATCGATGGTGATGGTTGGTGGTGCTTCCGTGCCTTGCGCCAAGACGTTAGTCTTCTTCAGGCTGATGGTAAGCCCGAAGTCCTAGCATGCCTGGGAGAAGCGGTCCATCAGGGTCTGAAGCTCCTGCTGTGTGTGGGTCGCGACTGCAGCGTCGTCTGCGAACAGCATGTCTCTGATTAGAGCCTTGCGTACTTTGGTTCTGGCTTTCAGGCGGGCGAGGTTCAAAAGCCTGCCGTCAGATCTTGTATGCAGGTAGATTCCCTCTGTTGCTGTGCTGAAGACATGCCTCAGGAGCATAGCAAAGAAAATCCCAAAGAGGGTTGGCGCAAGTACACAGCCCTGTTTCACTCCACTGCGTATGTTGAATGGCTCTGAGACATTGCCGTCATGCTGCACTATCCCCTGCATGTTGGTGTGAAACGATTCGATGAGGCTTTGCAACTTTGGTGGGCATCCTATCTTTGGCAGGATCTTGAAACGGCCCTCTCTGCTGACCAGATCGAACGCTTTGGTGAGGTCGATGAAGGCGACGTACAGGGGCATGTTCTGTTCTCTGCATTTCTCCTGGAGTTGGCGGATGGAGAATATCATGTCTACCGTCGATCGCTCAGTGCAGAAGCCACACTGAGACTCGGGGTAGACACGTTTGGCAAGCTTCTGTAGATGAACGAGAACAACTCGTGCGTAGACTTTGCCAACAACGCTGAGGAGGGAGATGCCCCTGTAGTTGTTGCAGTCGCTTCTCTCCCCTTTGTTTTTGTAGAGGGCGATGATCATGGCGTCTCTCATGTCCTGTGGTATGGCACCTTCCTTCCAGCACTGGCAGAGGACATCATGCAATGGCAGCAGTAGGGCGGTCTTGCAGTGCTTGATCAGGTCGGGGGGTATGCCATCGTTGCCGGGTGCCTGGCCAGCGGCCAAGCTATCAATGGCCTTGCTGAGTTCGTCGATGGTTGGCTCGGCGTCAAGTTCGTCCATGGATGGCAGGCAATCGATGTCATCAAGGGCTGACGGTGTCACGGTGTTCTGTCTGGAGTAGAGGTCAGAGTAGTGCTCCACCCATCTCTCCATCTGCTTGTTCTTTTCTGTGATCATCTCCCCAGTGGAGGATTTGAGGGGGGGCGTCTTGCTCTGAGCCGGACCAAGTGCTTTCTTGATGCCATCGTACATACCATGGATGTTCCCTGTTATGGCAGCGGTTTGAATGTCTTGGCTGAGCTGAGTCCAGTACTCGTTGGCACAGCGCCGAGCAGTCTGCTGAACTTTGCTTCTCGCAGCCCTGAGAATCTGGAGATTCTTCTCGTTTGGGTATTTCTTGTACTCGGCAAGAGCTGAGCGCTTGGCTTCAATGACGGGGGTCATCTCGGTCAACTTGGCATCAAACCAGTCCTGTGACTTCGAGGTCTTCCTCCCAAAGGCAGCCAAGGCTGTACGGTGGATGGTGTTTCACAGCTTTTCCCACTTCTGCTTTGCAGATTCTCCTTCTTGTGGTACACCAAGTTCCTTCTCAAAGGTGGAGGCAAACCGCTCAACAAGTTCTGGTTGGGCCATCTTGCTGGTGTCAATCCGTGCCTTTCCAGGCTATCTAGCACGATGGAATTTCTTCAGCTGCAGCTTGACCTTGCAACACACCAATGAATGGTCTGTGTCGCAATCTGCACTCTGGAACGAACGGGTGATTAGCACGTTCTTCAGTGAGGTGTGCCTGGTCAGGATCAAGTCCAGCTGGTGCCAGTGCTTTGAGCGCGGATGTCGCCAGGAAACCTTGTGTTGGGGCTTGGTCTTGAAGAACAAGTTTGTGATGCACAGATTGTGATAAGTGCAGAACTCGAGCAGCCGCTGTCCGTTGTCGTTCATTCTGCCCACGCCAAAAGATCCAAGACAGGAGTGCCAGGAGTCATGGTCAGCACCCACTCTGGCATTGAAGTCTCCAAGGAGAATGAGTTGTTCAGAGTTGGGGATGATCCTGACAGTTGTTGCGAGATTCTCGTAGAACTCGTCTTTTGCCTCTGGTGTGGCTGTCAGTGTTGGGGCATACACACTGACGAGAGTGACTAGGCCTTGAGTGGTGTTCAGGCGGAGGGTGAGGAGTCGTGTAGAGCCATTGCTGCCCGGTTCCACCATCTTCAGCAAGGTGTTCTTCACTGCGAAGCCCACTCCGTGTTCCCTGTGTTCGTCACTGCTCTTTTCCTGCCACTAGAACGTGTAGTCCTTCTCTCTCAGTGTGCCTGCGTCAGCCAACCGTGTTTCCTGGAGAGTGGCGATATCCACTTCCAGTCTCTTCAGCTCATTATTGATGATGGCAGTCTTCCTGGTGTCGCTGATGTCCTTGAGGTTAGCAGCGAGTCCTGTCATCATAGTGCGGACGTTCCAAGTTCCCAGTTTTAGAGTTGGTCTCTTTTGTTTTTTTGTCTTGCCTGGTGCGAAAGTTCTCAGCCTGCCGTTCAGACTTCTCCTCATCCCCATGCACTCAATGAGGAAAGCAGGCTGTGGCGGGACAACACCTTATTGGCTGGGGGCTGCCCAGCTTGAGGCGTGCGGTAGCTGTCCAGTGAGATCCGATGACAGAACGATGTTGAGCACAACAGAAAACTGCCTTAGGGACTCCGACTCCGGATTTTTCCTCAGGGTTGACTCTGGAAGCCTTTCCCGTGACTGTGTGTGCCGCAAGGCAGCAGAGGTTTGAAATCAGGGTTTACCTTCCCCTAGATGGGCTACCTTCCCAGGTTGACGAGCCACCATCTACCCGAAGCATCTGGTTTTAAGGCGCCAGAGATCCGCCCTCGCCCCTTCTCCTATTAGTAAAAGCAGTTCCGCCGGGCTTAGAGACTAAACCACACGGGCAGGCTAGGAGTTGGACTTAGTTGTCAGAGGCTTTTCAAGACGCACGCCATAAGGAGCATTTTATAAGCACTGGGAGCTTAACCCCAGTGCCGCTCCTGGCTATGACAACCTTGGCTCTATTCTGACTTTATTTTGGCAAGGCCAAAACCATATAATGGCTATTTATGGTCATTCACAGAAATATTGAAAGAAAGAAAGAAAGAGGGAAAGAAAGAAAGAAAGAAAGAAAGAAGAATACAGGAATTATGCCAGAGTAGCCAGGGGGCAGGCTTGTGTCAAGTCTGTTTCATGATAACACTGCAGACCGGAACATAAATCTATAGTTTCTGTGGAAGAGAAAAACTCATTTGCAGCTGGACTTTGAGCTAGTTGATTTTGCAGCCATATAATGTCTAGAAATCCTACAAAATAAAGGCCCAAAAAGCATAATAGGAGTATGTTAGAGAACAAACACTGTAAATGTTTGATTGTTTTACTAATGCATTTAATTTTTTTATTCTAAACACTGATTGCTTAGTAGTTTTAGTGCTGTTGTATAATCCTAAAAGTGCCACTCATAAATAAAGTTACTATAGTATGAGTCTCACTGGAGTTCTGACCGCCTGCAAGGAAGGTTTTGTGTCATATTAATATTTAACTTGTCTGACTGGAGGCTATACATCAGTCAGTCTGAATCTACTCTCACTAAATCAATAGCCAGACAGATACTATACTATAATATTATACCATGTATTCAGCTGTAACTGAGGATATAAAGCTGTAGTCAGTGATCAGAATGCTAAACTGTCAATTGATGGGATAATTGCAATTTAGCAGCAGGTCCAGGACAAAACTGCCTGCATGTCCATGTTCCCATTAAATCCTCTCACTGAGGTTGGGAACAAACACGCAGACAGCCACAGGAAGCATGCAATTTGCTCCTTAAACTGCAATGAGGGCACATAATGACAAAGTCTTTTTTACACCTCTAGAAAAGGAAGTACAGTCAAAAGTGTTGAATCTATATGCAAATGTGTTTATGTTCAGTGTTAATGATGCTAATTTGTGGCTTCATCATTTTACTGAAAGTTTGTCTCTGTCTTTTTTCATCACTCTTTTCTTTGCGTGACTTGGGCTTGTTTGTTAAAGGAAATCACCTCCAAAAGCAAAGCAAATGTTGTTTTTTGTTTGTTTTTTTTGCATGCTGTCCAACAAAGCTGGTGCTAGGGGCTTGTGATCACGCACAATTTTGCCTTGTTTGCATCTGTTGCAGTCCCACTGTCTGATGTGGGCGAATGTTCAGATGGTTGTACCAAGCACTTGAGAAATTAGTTGTTCAGTATTCATGTGTACAACATTTAGACACTCATTTTGAATTCGATCAATTAGAGTCGATAAGTGCATTGCTGTGTTGATGACAACAGGCATCTTCACCATTGAGTTGTGGTGGTTTGTGAAAAGATGACATCCTGTTTGTAAAATGACCAAAAATAGATAAAGTTAGATACACTTCTTTATTGGACAACATAACTAACCTTGTTATCTGTGATTGTTCCTGCCATAATGAACGAACGGTCAGCTCACGTGCAGAGTGCTACACCAGAGAAAACATACACGAAACAGAGAAGCTACGTTAAACCAATTTATTAATCCTAAAAGGGAAAGCACAGTTAGGGAAAGACGCCACTCGCCAGAGGAGGATTCACCCTGTAAGAAGGAGATGGGAGCTGGTTAAAAGGAGGAGGGAGATCGGGAAAGGGGAATGACAAATTACCACTTATGGGAGCTGAGCAGAAAACCCGACAGAGAGACCCAGCAGAAATAGATGAACCAGCGGAATGAAGCTGGCTGGGACTAGGAAAGGAGTGGAGCTGGGTTCGGTGTCTGACCGGGTGGAGATAGGCAGCTGACGCAGTGATGAGGGTGATGGAGCAGGTGAGAGCACAACGAGCCCTGGAAACGCACTGCAAAGATGGCTGCAACCTGAGAAAAGGAGAAGAAGAGGAATTAAACACAGTTCCTCAGAACGTTAATATAAACGTACTTGCTTGCTTAGAAGGCAGTATACCAAGCGAGCCAGCGCTGAAGCATTCACGAATAGGTCCTTATAAGCGCTGGTGAGGCAGAGACAGCAGGTGCATCCATTCATGCAGGTGTGTTGACCTGCGGAGCCGGGGAACCTCTCGCAGGAAGGGAGGGGAGCGCGTGCTCACCTGATCATGACAGTTTCTGTGGTGCTAAACAGATATGATGATTATAAATAACAGATTTTATGTTTATTTGTTCATCTTTTAAAACCCATATGATGGCTGTTCATTTCCCCTGACACATTTCCTCTGGACTGAGAGGAACCAAACTTGTCACAGTTATTAGTCTTCCTCTACATAGGTGCCACCAAGAGTCACACACTTCTCCCATCAATTTATGTGGCTGTGGAGACCTCGGCTGTAGAAGTCTGCAGGTTGCATCAGAAGTCACGACTTGACCTCAGAAATTAACGTTTCATCATCTTGGAAGTGCCTCCCTTCAAAAACGACTTCATGGTTGGAAAGAGGTGGAAGTCAGATAGTGCAAGGTCAGGACAGTAAAGCTGGATTCATGCTGCACCTCTGTTGTCCGCGCACGTACAACCAGAAACCTCGTGTGACAAAATTTATGTTATTGTCTCCAGTCCGCTATTGTCCACAGGGCTCTTCTGTGGACAACCGTGTGCAGCCCAAGTTTTATGACTCGCAGCCTGCCCACGACCTGAACGCGTTGACAGAGCATGCGCAAGACTGAACATCCCATTCACGAGGTGGCGCTACCAACACAGCATACAAACACAAAGTAGACGAGGAAGACAACGAGGACACGGAAGACAACATACATGAATGTTTTTGAAGCAGCAGTCGCTTCAGCGGAGAAGAGCACTGGAAAATGGTAATTCCTCCTTTTCCTTGAAACAACGGCATTGTTGTTGCTACAAGAAAAATGTGCGTCGCTCTCGTGTTTATAGCCGGTGAACAAACTGACGTGTTAGTGCATTTGTGCTACCCATAGGGCTGGGGCGAAACTACACATAACAGTTGTGTGCATGCGTCAACCGCTTGGCCTGGTAGATGAATAAAGGGAGTACGTACAATGCCACATGCGCGCTGGGGTCATCCAAAGTGCATGCAGACCAAAGTGGATCAGAGGGAAAATGCAGCATGACTAAGGCTTAAGGGTGGATTCAAACTACATTTGGACCAACTTATACTGATGTCTTGGCAAATGTCTGGCTCTACTGGCAAAAGTTGATAAAAGTAAATGGTCATTGGTGTTTGTTGGCAAATGGTGGCAAAAGTTGTGTTATTTGAAAATTTTCAGCATGCTGAAAATTTACCAGCATTTGCAAATACACACTGGTGAAAGTTGTGTTCGGTTTGTAAAAGTTCGTGAGCGCTGGTCTAAGTTATGCAGAGCTCGCCTAAGTCAGCCTAAGTTAAGCTCCATTGGCAAACGTTGACTGAAATGCTGGTGGAAGCAAATGTTTTTAGAACAAAACTCACTTCAGACATGCACGGACAAAAGAGAAACGGAGAGCAGGAGGAATTTAAAAAAGAAAAAATATATATAATCTCCCAAACATGTGACAGCCCAAAAGAAAAAAATAAAATCTCATTGAGAAATTCACTGTTCCTAATTCTGTGCTCCATGCGTAATCATTCTCCAGGATTTATTGGTTCGGCTTCCATTGTGGGGAATCAAACAGCGCTGATGTGGTGTCAAAAAGTAAATGACATTTAACAGAATTTTATGTTATTTTAATGGAGAGAGTTGTAACAGTCAAAGTCAAAAATCACCTGTCATTTTAATTATATGATGATACACTAAATAGTTTTTTCATTCCATCCACATTAACATTTTAATTAATTTACTTAGTGTTGAAGTTTATAGATATGCATTATTATATCACTTTTTTGAGGAATGAATGAACAAATGAATGAGTGAATGAATGAAGAGGGAAAAGGGTATGCAGAAGTAACTACACAGGAATTTAAAACAAAAATAAATACTGAAACATATGCCCAAGGAAGATGTGTTCACTCCAAAAGCAGGTCCAGAATGGCAGGCCACAAACGCTTTATATGAGCGTCGCTTGACGCTGACGTCAGCTGCCCTGCGCTGAGTATTCATTTGCTTAAGTTAACCTAAGTTGGCAACAGCTACACATATGCTACGCTAAGTTGGCATAAGTTTGCCAACGCCGAATGCAACGCTGGCAAATGCTGGCAAAAGTGTGTAAAAGTTAGTGTGCATTGGCCGGAAACCTTTGAGACTGTGGTGGAGAGTAGGACACTGAACAAACTGTTATCCATCATAGACAATCCTGATCACCCCCTCCACCACACACTGGACAGACAGCAGAGCACTTTCTCCAGCAGACTGCTACAGCTTTGCTGCCGAACAGCCAGGTACAGGAAATCTTCTCTGCCGCATGCCTTTTCACTGTACAATAACTCACTCTAATGTTGAATTTTTGGTCATAACAAATGCTGCCATACTGCACCTTACCGTCTAATTGGTACATCATATTTCACCCTGCACCTTATAATCCTTTGAACAGTCGGTACTAGCCATAGATTCATAAGGATCATCATCTATTTAACCTAGTAGTGGTCTATGTTGTGTATAAAGTTATCTTGTGGAAGATGAAAGCAGACGAGGCAGCAAGGTAGATAACACACAAACTTTATTCACCTTCCAACTTCAAGTACAGACAATACTCTATCTGGGTCTCTGGGCACCTCCTTTTTATACCCTTTATTTCTGCCCCATGAGACCCAGGGAGCCAAAAACAATACATTTAGTGCACAAGGACATGCATAGCACATTAACATCATATAACACCAGCCCTGCTTCTCACATCCTCTCTTCCTCTAGCAAACTCCGGTGTCTCCTGAACTCCCCGGGGGTGGATAGTCCTTTCTGTTACATCTGAGACCCCCTGGTGCCACTTTCTCCTTCAGTCCTTTGTCCGCCCCCACTTCCAACTCTGGGTGGAGAACCCTCCACACAGTGCTACCACAATCTAAGCATTTTTACTTCTCCGGGTAACTCCTTTTCTATTATGCTGTGTGCATTTCTGTTGGTTTGGGTCATCTACTGTGTCATGCTGCTGTTGCACTGTAATTTCCCAGTTAGGGATCAGTAAAGTACATCTATCTATCTATTGTGGTGATGTGAAAATGACGAGGCAGAGTTCTCTCTCAAAGTCAGTTTTATTCACAACACCATCATCTCAAAGCAGAGAAAAGAGAATGACACAGTAAACTCTCGCCCTTAAATATCAGGAACTTCACACTTCACAGATCACGTCACACAGACTACCTTGCATTATAAAGACAGTCACAATGCATTTCTCTCCATGATATCGCTTCCACTGTCTCCAATGCATCCCTTCCTTAATCCTTTAATTGAACCCCCCACAGTCTCAAGCCTTACATACCAAGGCTAAGATTCCTGCAGCTTCCTGCCTTTGTTCTGACCTAAAATGTGAGCCACAAAACAGGTCCCATGTGTGTGTCCACCACACAAAGTCCCCCCAACATTTTAGACAAACAGAACAACAAGAGAATAACCATATGCATGCCGTGATAGTATCAATACACATCAGTCCACATGCTGTATAGGCTTCAACCTCCTGCCGTATCTGCTGTAGCTGGGATTCAACGTCTCTGCGGGGTTGTCCTGGGGGTTTGCCGTCTGGGTGTGGAAACCTTTTGTCAGCACCTGTGGGTGTTCTGGGGAAACATTACTCTGTGAAGCCCCCCGCGGTGGTCTACCTCGCCGCGGAGCCTTCGCCAACAGCACCTGCTCATCTGCCACCACAAAAGCAGGTTTGAGTCTGTTTATGCCAATTCTCTCTTTCCTACCCCCAAATCTATCAAAAACTGCTTGTCCCCTGTTTCTAACACTCTGAATGGTCCGTCATAAGGCGGTCGCAGCGGTGTTCGATGCGCATCGTGTCTAACAAAAACAAACTCTGCGTTCTTCAGTTTTAGGCACAAAAACGCGCGGAAAACTGTGGTGCGCGGGGCCGGGCAGCGTGCTTGATTCTATGTTACTCCGCAACAGCTGAGACGGGGAGGCGTTTGGCGCAGGGTTATCTGGGAGAAACTCCCCAGGCAGCCGGAGTGGCTGCGCAAACACGAGCTCCGCTGGGGAGGCTTCTAGATCCTCTTTAGGCGCAGAACGCAACCCCAATAACACCCACGGTAACTTGTCAACCCCATTTGTATCAGTCAGTGACGCTCTGAGAGCCGCTTTCAATGATCTATGAAAACGTTCGCCTAACCTGTTAGCCTGCGGATTGTACGCGGTTGTGCGGTGAATTGTGACACCCAGGCTGCGGGCCATTGTCGACCAAAGCTCGGACACAAATTGAGGGCCTCTGTCGGACGTAATGTTCGACGGAACGCCGAAGCGCGCCACCCAAGTTGTTAAAAACGCGCGCGCCACCTCCTCGGCTGTGGTTGATGCCAGCGGGACCACTTCAGGCCAGCGCGTGGTGCGGTCCACCATTGTCAGAAGGTGTGTGCACCCCTGTGACGGTGGGAGGGGGCCCACGAGGTCCACATGAACGTGATCGAACCCCTTGGCCGGAATGTGAAACGGTTCCAAAGGAGCCCTCGTGTGCCTGTGTACTTTGGCTCGTTGACACGCCGTGCAGGCTGCTGCCCACTCTTTGACTTGTTTGCGGAGGCTTGGCCACACAAATTTCTCTCCCACCATTTTGACCGACGCGCGCACTCCAGGGTGCGCCAAAGAATGAACCGAGTCAAAGACGCGGCGGCGCCACGCAGCTGGTGCTACTGGACGCGGCCGTCCAGTGGAGACATCGCAGATTGGGGGGGCATACCGTCTTGCAGCACCCTGCTCTCCAGCCTTAACCCTGTTGGTCCAGACTGGAGCGCGCGCACGTCCGCGTCATTAACCTGCTCCGCGGCCATGGCTGCATAATCTACCCCTACGCTGACTGGGGCCGCCACGGCGCGCGAGAGGCAATCTGCCACTACATTGAGTTTGCCCGCCACGTGCTGAATATCAGTGGTAAACTCTGATATCGCGGCCAGCTGTCTCTGCTGCTGGCCTGACCATGGTTCAGAGACCTTGGCCATCGCGAATGTTAGCGGTTTGTGGTCAACGAATGCGGTGAAAGCGCGTCCTTCCAGTCAGAACTGAAAGTGGCGGATGGCCAAATGGAGAGCGAGCAGCTCCCTGTCGAACGCGCTGTATTTAAGTTCGCTATCGCGCAAGGTCCTGCTGAAAAATGCGAGGGGCTGCCAAACCCCGGCTACATGTTGCTCCACGACCGCCCCTATGGCCACATCTGACGCGTCAGTGGTGAGTGCTATGCGGGCCGTTGGGTCTGGGTGTGCCAACAGCGCAGCCTTTGCCAAGGCTGCTTTCACCTCCGAGAACGCTTGGTCCCGCTCCGGGGGCCACTCGATCTTATCCGCGGGTTTCTTTTTTTTGAGCGCGGCATACAACGGCTGCATGAGTTGCGCCGCGCGGGGGAGAAAACAGTTATAAAAATTCACCATTTCCAAAAACTCCTGCAACGCCCTGACCGTCTGCGGCCGGGGAAAAGCTGCCACCGCGCGCACCTTATCAGGCAGCGGAACTGCTCCTTTGGGGGAGAGGCGGTGTCCCAAAAAATCGATCTGCGCCACCCCGAACTGACACTTCGCTGGGTTGATTATTAACCCGTGATCTCCCAACCTTCGGAAAACTGTGGCCAGGTGATTTTCGTGTTTGTCTTCGGACGCGCTGGCTACTAAAATATCGTCCAGGTAGACGAACACGAAAGGGAGATCGCGAAGCACCGCGTCCATCATGCGTTGGAACGTCTGAGCATCCCCTTTAAGTCCGAATGGCATGCGTAAAAACTCGAATAGGCCAAACGGAGTTATTACCGCTGTTTTGGGTATGTCTTCAGCGCGCACTGGGACTTGGTGGTAACCGCGGACCAAGTCTATTTTAGAAAAAATGCGCGCCCCTGCCAAATGAACGGAAAAATCTTGGATATGTGGGATTGGGTAGCGGTCGTGCGCTGTAGCGTTGTTTAACCTGCGGAAATCCCCGCAAGGGCGCCATGATCCGTCAGCTTTCGGGACCATGTGTAGGGGGGAAGCCCACGGAGTGTTTGAACGTCGGATAATGCCCAACCTCTCCAGGTTGGCGAACTCCTCGCGCGCTTTGGCCAGTTTAACTGCGTCCAAGCGCCGAGCTTTTGCAAAAACGGGCGGTCTGGTAGTGGTAATAAAATGCTCCAACCCGTGCTTAGTGACTGTTGCCGAAAATGTGGGGACCGTGAGTGCTGGGAACTGAGTGAGCAGTGTGTGGAACTTACCGCCTGCTGCTGTGACGTTGGCTTGTGCTGTTGGCGGGGCCACTCGCGCTGTACAGGGGATAGAATCAAAAGAGAGTGCATTAACCAGGCACCTGTTAGCGAGATCAACCAACAAACCATGTGAGCACAAAAAATCAGCCCCCAACATATTGAAATTTACTGTTGCTACAACAAAAGTCCACTCAAATGTACGGCCGTGTAGAGACAGGAGCAGAGTCTTCTCACCAAAGGTCTTAATTTCCGAGCTGTTCGCTGCTGTCACCTGAGGACCTCCGGAACCAGCCAGTCTGTCCGCGTAGGAAGGTGTGACGAAACTCAACTGGGAGCCTGTGTCGATGAGGAAATGCCTCCCCGAGCATGCGTCCAACAAGTAGAGCAGCTTGTTCTCTTCCCTGAGGGCCGCGGCTGCTACCGACCCCCGGTCTTGGCATTTCCTGAACGCCCGAACTGGCACGGTGGTACACACTTGCGTGCCCTCTCTGCGAAGCGGCGATGGTAGAAACAAAGGACATCCGGTCCACGTTCCCTGGCCCCTGCCGCCGCCGTCGTCGGTGAGTCTGGCACTGCTGCCTCTGGCCCCCTGTCGTCTCCTGTCGTTGCGCCGAGTTCTGCTGCAGCGGCCGTGGCTGCGCGCCGCTTGGTGGCGTTGACAATCCGCTGCGCCTCTCGGCCCAGCGCGCGGTAGTCCCGTAGGGCCAACAGTGGCGAAGTGGCCAGGGTCGCTCTCGCTGCTGACGGTAGAGTTCTGAGGAAGAGGTGGGTGAAAATGAAGTGATCGTCATTCAACCTCAACAACTTCTCCATCAGGCTCGCGGGCATGTCGTTTTCCCCCTCCGTCAGCGACAGGAGCCTTTCTGTTCGCTCCTCCGCCGAGGGGGTGAGTTGCTGGATGAGTGCAGCCTTCAACGTGCCGTATTTGTCGCTATCCGGCGGCTGGTTGATCAGGCTCTCCACATGCTGGGCCGTGTTGTTGTCCAGCTTTGCGACTACGTGGTAGAATTTCGTGGCATCTACTGATATCCCCCGGAGGTTGAACTGCGCCTCAACCGCGTTGAACCAGGAGCGCGGATTGTTCTGCCAGAAGTCCGGTAGCTGGACTGTAGCGGCATTCGCTTTGCTGGGGGCTCCTGACGCGGCTGGCCCGGGGGAATTTTCTTCTTGCATTATACGTCTCGGGTCACCAGTGTGGTGATGTGAAAATGACGAGGCAGAGTTCTCTCTCAAAGTCAGTTTTATTTACAACACCATCATCTCAAAGCAGAGAAAAGAGAATGACACAGTAAACTCTCGTCCTTAAATATCAGGAACTTCACACTTCACAGATCACATGTCACACAGACCACCTTGCATTATAAAGACAGTCACAATGCATTTCTCTCCATGATATCGCTTCCACTGTCTCCAATGCATCCCTTCCTTAATCCTTTAATTGAACCCCCCAGAGTCTCAAGCCTTGCATATCAAGGCTAAGATTCCTGCAGCTTCCTGCCTTTGTTCTGACCTAAAATGTGAGCCACAAAACAGGTCCCATGTGTGTGTCCACCACACTATCTATCTATCTATCTATCTATCTATCTATCTATCTATCTATCTATCTATCTATCTATCTAAAAAATACTGCTCATGAACGTCATTTCACCAATGTTTGGACTAATTTCTCAGATTTTTCAAAACGTCTGTAAAAGTCATCAAATGCTATAGTGTGAATCCAGCTTCAGGGTGGTGAGAAAGAATTTCATAGCTGCAGGACTGTGCTTCTGTCTGGGAAACATGCGAGTTGTGAAAGGGACATTGTCTTACAGGAGATGGATACCTTTGGTCAGCATGTCACGTCTCTCAGCTTTGATGGCTTTCCGCAATTTCTGCTGTGTTGAAGTGTAGTAAGTCCCAGTAATTGTGGTACCCTTTGCCAGGAAATCCATCATCAATACTAAATGCAGGTCTTGTGTGAATAGTCTGTTGAAGAAGTGCCCATGGCTTTCTTGTCACATTGCCAAAACAGCCAAGAAGCATGTAACTCGTTCCTGCTTCAGGTGTGAGCAACCAAGGAATCCATCATGCAGACAACTTCCACATGTGCAAATGGTTATAGATGATTTTTTTCCCCCACAGACCACACACTGATCTTGACATCTTGGGCTAGTTGTTGAATGGTATGTGGTGATCCTCCAAAATGGTGGCCTCCACTTGCCAGATGGTGTCTACACCAATGGTTGCCCAGGAATGGGTGCCGTTTACACCGATGTCCAACCACACTTGAACTGTCGATGCCAGTGCTTGATTATGTCATACAATGGGGCATCCTCCCTCATGGTGTCTGGCCTCTCAAGCACAGGAACCTGATGACTGCACTGCATTCAACTGGGTTCCATTACCATACCTTAAACTGGATTCATGCTGCACCACTGCTGTCCGCGTACGTGTAACCGGAAACCTCGTGTGACGAAATTTATGTCATTGTCTTCACTCTGCTAGTGTCTGCAGTGCTCGACCGTGGACAACCGTGTGCAGCCTAAATTTTGTGGCCGTGCCGCCTGCCCATGACCTGAACACATTGACAGCGCATGCACAAGACTGAACGTTGCATTCACAAGGTGGCAATATCGACACAGCATACAAAGAAAGTAGACGAAAAAGACAACAAGGAAGTGTAAGACAAGAATAAAAACATACATAAATCATACACCTATATCTTCTTACAGTGGCGGCAGCAGCATCTTCGTGGAAAAGGAGTGAAAACAGGGATATCAAGCAGCAGAAAGCAAACAGCGTCTCTTTGTTGGTGAAAATCCTGGTGTGTCAGCGCATTGGCGCTACCTATAGGGTAGGAGTGAAACTACAAATGATGATTGTGTGCATGCGTCAACCGCTTGGCCTAGGTAAATGAAAAAAGTGAGCATGTACAGTGCCGTGTGCGTACCGGGCTTGTCCAAAGTGCACTCGGACCAAAGCGGGAAATGCAGCATGAATAAGGCTTAAATGTCTTTAATTTGGCTTCAGCCGCTGGGGTCTCTCTGCAGAGTAGCTTCAAACTGTGGATCAACTCCTGTCCTTTAAAGCTACTCCAGGCGATGTCAGAACAAAGCTCCAGAACAAAGACTTCAAAATGATTTCATGTCCAAGTCCGCCATGCTCCATTGCGATTCCAAGTGAAAACAACAAATTATCTAGTAATTTGTGTAATTTGTGGCTTTTTATGTTCAGATAAAGTAGAGGAAAACATTCATTCTCTCAATCACTCAATCATTACAAAAAAATGATATGAAATCATCTTGTAATTTGCATTTTTTGAACAAATACCTGCACAAGTCTAAATATACAATTTAATCTGCAGCTAGGAGAGTGTTTGCTTTTAACAAGCAGTTACACCTGGCTGACTGACAAGAAATATGGCTCCAACAAGGGAAGTCAATCAGTTAAAACAATCAAAATGATTACAAACTTCCTTCAAGAAGGTAATTCAGAACAAAATATGACAAAAGGTGTTGGTTGTGTCCAATTAGCTGTGTTTAAAATTTTGTGAAGGTAGAAACAAAATGGGAAGCTTGTAAAAAGGAAATATACAGGCCGACACAGAACGTAATGCGATTTGCCTTGAAAACAGAAAATGCACAACAAAAGAAGTGAAAAATTAAAACAGGGGTCAATAGCGGTGATCAGACTGTAAGGAAATGGGATTTACAAGCAGAAAAGATAAATACAAACCATCTTTAAGACCTAAACAGAAGGAAACAAGGTTGTGCTTGGCTAGAGCAGTCATGGAAAAGTGGAAGAAATTCAGTTCAGTTCAACTTTATTAACACTTTATTTATATAGCACAAATTCACAACAACCATCATCTCATAGCACTTTCAAACTGCAGGGCAAATACCACACAGTTGCAGAAAGACCCCAACAATCAGGCCATCCCCTGTAAGCAAACATTTGGCAACAGTGGAGAGGAAAAACTCTCTTTTGACAGGAAGAAGCCTCCAGGAGAACCAGGCTGAGGGAGGGGCAGTCATCTGCAGTAACTGGATGGGGGGTGAGGGGAGAGAGAAGAAGAAGGAATGAACAGACATGAGGAGAATGGACAACATGACAGGAACTCAATCTATGGGGGAGAGTAAACAAATGTTAATGAACAGCAAAATCTTACAACATGAAATCTTTAATGAGCAACCCTTGTAGCAAGTATGTTTTTCCTAAAAAAAGAGACAAAAAATTGAAAGTTGCCAGCCTTTACCACTTTTAACTGATACTGAATTATTATTGTTTGCATCAAAAGTTATGTTTCCAAGACTAGAATTTTTGAATTGAATAAAATTTTTAATTGCGATTAATCTTTTGGAATGTTGAGTTAATTGCGATTAATAACATGTTAATCACGTTTTTCCATACGAATACAGTGTTCGTTAAGTTGGTAATTTTTCAAGTTTTTTCATACCGTTATGAACATGGGAATGGACAAATATGCTTGCTGTCTTCACCTGCAGGTTTATTAAAGCTCTCAACATACCCAAAATGACAAAAACTGTCCAGAATATTCTCAAGTTGAATTTTTTCTTCTTCTAGCTTTATTCCCACATTCTGTTGGGGTCACTGCGGCAGACATCGATATATCTGCCATATCCACAGGCTGGAGCTGAGTTTTATGCCGGATGCCCTTCCTGACACAACCCTGCCTATTTTTATCCGGACTTGGGACCGGAACAGGCAGTACACTGGCTTGTGCAGCCCCTGTGGCTGGATAACCAACATTTCCCTCCTCTGTTCCATTTTCGCTGTGCACCAAACTGGATGGCAGGAAGTTCCATTTTTCTATGGTCTTTGGCATGATCCAGCCAGGATTTGAACCCCGGCCTCCCGGTGGTGGGGCGGATGCTCTACCTCTAGGCCACCACTCCAGTTCATGTTCTCCTTCACTACATCTATGAATCTTCTCTGTGGTCTTCCTCTTTTCCTCCAGTCTGGCAGCGTCATTGTCAACACCCTTTGTCCAGTATATCCACTATCCCTCCTCTGCACATGTCCAAACCATCTTTTTGGTGTTACATTTGCGCCTTATTTCTGAACAAGGAAGTGGAGGGTTTGAGAACTTAAGATTATAAAGTGTGCGGTGACAATATATTTTCCTCAGATTTCCTCTCTGCTCATTCCTGGTGTTTAATTGTGCTCCACATGAGTCCTCTCTCTCTTGCTCGCTCAACTTCTCTCCCTCCTCAACTCTACCTGTCCGCTTGCTCGACATGGCACAACGCTATGAATGTGTCACAATTTCAACCAATCAGGAGTCAGACAGGGCAAATTATGATTGGCTGGTTCTATCAATAGAACCAGCCAATCATAATTTGCCCTGTCTGAGCGAGCAAGAGAGAGATGATGCAAGTGGAGAACAATTTAACACCGCGAACCAGCACAGAGGAAATCTGAGGAAAATATATTGTCAGGGCACACTTTATAATCTTAAGTTCTTGCAAAAAACACATTTTTGTGCTCAAAATCGATAATTCCACGCTCAAAACCTCTAGCTCCTTGATCAAAATCTCCACTTCCTTGCTCAGAAATGAGGCACAAATGTAACGCCATACATCTCAGCCTTGTCTCTCTTACTTTGTCTCCAAAACACTCAACGTGAGCTGTCTCTCTGATATACTCGTTTCTAATCTTGTCCCTCCTAGACACTCCCAATGAAAATCTTAGTGTCTTCAATGTTACCACCTCCAGCTCCACCTTTTGTCTTTTTGTCAGTACCACTGTCTCCAAACCATACATCATAGCAGGCCTCACTATCGTCTTGTAAATCTTCCCTTTCACTCTTGCTGCTAACATTCTGTCACAAATCACCCCTGACACTTATCTCCACCCACTCCACCCTGCCTGCACTCTCTTCTTCACCTCTCTTGTGCGTTTTTCATTGCTTTGGATGGTTGATCCCAGGTATTTAAACTCATGTACTTTCACTACCGCTACTCCTTCCAGCTTCACCATTACCCCTGCCTCCCTCTCATTCACAGTCATGGATTCTGTCTTTCTTCTACTGACTTTCATTCCTCTTCTCTCCAGAGCATACCTCCACCTCTCCAGGTTCTCTCCCACCTGCTCCCTACTCTCACTGTAGATCATAATGTCATCTGCAAACATGGTCCACGGAAACTCCTGCCTGACCTCATCTATCAGCCTGTCCATCACCATGGCAAACAAGAAGGGGCTCAGAGCTGATCCCTGATGGAATCCCACCCCCACCTTGAATCCATCTGTGCCTCCCACAGCACACCTCACCACCATCTCACTGTCCTCATACATGTCTTGCATCACTCTCACATACTTCTCTGCCACTCTTGATTTTCTCATACAGTACCACACTTCCTCTCTTGGCACCCTATCATATGCTTTCTCTAGATCCACAAAGACACAATGCAACTTCTTCTGACCTTTCCTATACTTCTCTATCAGCACTCTTAGAGCAAACATTGCATCTGTAGTACTCTTTCTTGGCATGAAACCATACTGCTGGTCACTGATTCTCAACTTTCCTCTTAACCTGGCTTCAACAACTCTTTCCCATATCTTCATATTGTGACGGATCAACTTTATGCCTCTGTAGTTACTACAGCTCTGAGCATCACCTTTGTTCTTGAAAATTGGTACCAAAACACTTCTTCTCCACTCCTCAGGCATCCTCTCACTCTTCAAGATTGTGTTAATCTTTTTTAAAAAGTCCACTGCCATCTCTCCTAAACATCTCCATACCTCCACAGGTATGTCGTCAGGGCCAACCGCCCTTCCATTCTTCATCTTCTTCAAAGCTGCCCTCACTTCTGTCTTGCTAATCCTCGGGACTTCCTTGTTCACCGTCAGATGAGCTTTTATCAGTTATGTCTGTTATCCGAAACCAAACCTTTCCTGAGCTAGCATGACCTTGAGATAGCCATCCATCCTTTAATCACTTCTAGACTTGATTACTGCAATGCACTTCATGTTGGCGTTCCTCAGTCCTCTCTCAGCCGCCTTCAACTTGTGCAAAATGCAGTGGCCTGTATTTTAATCAACACAACTAGAGGAGAGCCCATTACACTGATTCTTTTTTCACTCCGTTGGCTTCCAGTCCATTTTAGAATTAATTTTAAACTTTTACTCTTTGTTTTTAAAGCTCTGAATGGCCTTGCTCCGGCTTATTTATCTGAGATTTTAATTGTCAGTGACCAAGGCAGAG
Source organism: Pholidichthys leucotaenia (assembly GCA_020510985.1). NCBI lineage: Eukaryota > Metazoa > Chordata > Actinopteri > Cichliformes > Pholidichthyidae > Pholidichthys > Pholidichthys leucotaenia. The sequence continues at coordinate 273,792,012 of CM035840.1, read as the reverse complement.
CTTTGAGGTCATCCAGTCAGTTCTTGCTGGATGTGACCAGGTCAAGATATGAACACTGGGCTGACAGAGCCTTTTCTGTTGTCTCCCCCAGGCTCTGGAATAATCTCACCCCTGACCTACGTGCTATCTCTGATCTGGCCCTTTTAAAATCAGAACTTAAAACGTATTTATTCAGGATGGCTTTTAATACCCAGTAGTGGTGACACTTATCCTATTTATTCTTTTCATCTTTTTTATTGTGCTTTTATTTTTAGGTATTTATGCTTCTCTCCTTGTTTATGTAATCTGTTTTTATGCTGTGTGTGTTTCTAGTGCTGTTCAATTTTTCTGTAAAGCACTTTGGTCACCTACAGGTTGTTTTAACCACTTGCACTCCGGGCAATTTTCCTAAAAATGCCAAAAAAAAAACGTGCCCAAAGTAAATCGAAAGCTGTTATTCAACCCTTTGCAGCATCTTCATGGGGTTGGTCTCATTTAAAAGAAAACACTTTGAATTTTTTGGCAAAAAAAACATAATCTCTCTACGTGCTCCGGCCACTGAGTTACAGTCATCTAAACATACTGAACTTGAAGAAAAAAAAATTGTACACAGTGTTTTTTTGGATACAAATGCTTGTAAATAACACACAGCTGTCCGATCCGGCTGGAAAATGCAACAGAAATGTAGAACCAAGTGTTATCCAGCTGAGTTCCAAATTTGGTAACAATACCACAAAAGATGAATATTTTACACAGCTTTGTTCTCAGGCTGTTCCCAGGCGTTTTGGAACTGTGCCAAATTGTGCCAAATGGCACAGTTTGGAAAAACGTCTGTAACTTTTGAATAATTCAATGTAGAATCTTCATTTTGGGCTCTAATGAAAGGTCACACTCAGGGCTGTGTCTGTGTGTGTGTGTGTGGGCGGGGGGTCGTCCCCCCCCCGCTACCAAGGACCAAATTCGGCCCTCTACATGACGGATTACACTCCTTGCATGCTTTCACAGCGGCCCCCCCCCTCGCTACTGTGTGTGTGTGTGGCGGGGGGGGGGGGAACCGTGAACGGACCGTGAACGCCCCCCCCCTCGCTACAGAAGAGGGCCATCGCTACATGATGGAATAGACTGATATGCTTCCTCCCGCGGACCGGGGGGCGTTCGGACCGTGCCCCCCCCGCTCCTCTTCTGCAGCGGGGGGGGGGGGGGGGGGGCGTTCACGGTCCGAACACGGCAAATGAACCGTTTATCGCGGCGCACGTACTTCGTGCGCAGTACAGTTGTAATTTACCGATCGGTCAAAAGTCATTTTTGGATTACAGTTTTCAGGGATAAATAATAATTTAGCTTATAACACCTTACCTCTTCAAAGCAGCAGAGTCGCGGTGAACAGCTCTTCCCCCATTGTCAGACAAACGCGACGCTACTCCGCTCGTGGATCCCGATCAACATAATTCCATTATTGCCGTTTTGGCGAATGATTTACGACTTTTGTCGTCGGCCTCCGTCTATTCTGCTGGAATGAGTGCAGGTCCCACTTGTGGGTGTTCTCCATGCTGCTGGGTGAGCCTGGGTCTGCAGTAGATTCGTACAGAGTCCTTCTGCAGCAGTAAATATCGCTTCACCCAGCCTGAATTTCTGTGCTTCAATTGGCTCCTGCGTTCACAGTAGGCGGGTCCTCCTTCCTAGATTTTCATTCATTGGCTCCTCAAGGTTTCAGAAACCCAATTCAAGGCTCTTATTAGTCGAATGAGAGGTCAATCAGATGAACTAATCTGTTCGCGGCTGTGTTTGCAGATTTTTTTTTCAGTGGCGCTTGGAGGGCACACCACCTACACCATCACCATCAATATCCTTATCATGCGTCATGCGCACGAGGGCGCACGAGCGCGCTCTCGTGCACCCTCGTGCATCATAGGACGCAGAGACTTACCCGCCCGTGGAACAACGGAGCGCAAGTGGTTAAAGGGCTATGTAAATAAAGTACATTACATTACATCTTTATTTCATCCGTCCTCCTCTGTCTCTCATTTCCTTCATTCATCAGCTCCTCAAAGTACTTCTTCCACCTTCTCAACACTCTCGTCATTTGTTAGCACGTTACCATTTTTGTCCTTAACGAACCTAACCTACTGTACATCCTTTCCAGCTCCATTTCTCTGGCTATCCAGTCAATACAACTTCTTTTCTCTTTCCTTAGTGTCCAGCCTCTTGCACAAATCCAGCCTCTCACAATATTTTTGCTTTCATCTGTTTTAATCTAGTTACATAATAGTTTACTGGGTTTAATCAGATTACAAACTAATTTCCTAATATGCTAAGTTTTATTCCCAAAATCTAATCAACCTGATTACTTTTTTTTTTTCATTTTTATTGGGGTTTCTAATAGGGTAAAACCTAGAAAGTATAAAAATGGGTCAACCTCAGATCTGATGAAAAATCAACTTGCTAGGTTTAAACAAATGAGGGTGGATTTAAATGATCAATACCACTGCTGTTGTTGCTTTTGTTGGCATTATAGGAAATGTTTGGAGCTGTCCTGAATACTAGTTTTGGGGCTCAGAATAATCAGGAGCAATACAGAGCAACTATCTGAATATTCTGTTTCTTCTTTGATACTGACACATACATGCAGATTCAGTCAGCTGCATCAGCATGAACATTTTTTTTTTCAGAAATTTGATTTTGCTTAAAAATCTTGAACATTCACCTAAGTGCAATATTTTTGCATACATTTTTTTCCTAAACTAATAGCTTTTCTTGTAAATATGAGATCTTTTTCTTTGGTAAATGTACATTTGTTATGAATGTGCATTTTTCTTTGTAATTTTAATGTTTTTTTTTTCTCAAATTTACAGATTTTCTGTTAAATGTAAAACATTTATCCTAAAATTTTCTGCATTGGAAACTTGAATCCTTTTTCTTCCATATGTGCAGATTTATTCATTTACATTTTTTTACTTTTGAGAAACTTTATCATCAAGGTTGCTACTTTTTCTTGTGAAATAGTGAGATTTTTCTCCTAACTTTGCTGGTTTTTATGCTATCTTAAACCTGTTCTTTTAATTCTCCCATGTCACTCATTTTTCCTGCAAGAACTGTCTGGTGATATATAGTCATTTGCTTTCACGAGCAATATAGGTATGTCGGCACTTAGACAAAACAGGAAGGGTACCTGCTGTGAACGAGCAGCCATCTGTATACTGAAATATAGAAGGCAGGAGGAATTGTGGTGATATCAGTGAAAGGAAGAAAAACTCGAGGTCACTCAGAGAGCACACACCTTTGCCAAGGTCCATACCTCTGTACATCCACCTGTCCCTCCTTCTGTCCATACATTGCGAGATAGGGTCTTTGTGGAGGTGTGCACTTGTGGATCACTTCCAAAATCTAATAGGTTCATCCAAATCCATCCAGTAGTTTATGCGTATAATTCTCACAAAGGTGTGATACACGAAGCAGACAGAGGGAGGGAAGGACCCAACAGCTATACTAAATAAACTTAAACACAGGGACCATATAACTAAAGTAACATAACAAACTGGGAAACAATGAGAAAACGGGGAATAATCCACAGGGCAGGGGAGGATGAAGCCACAACAACGTACAATGGCGTAGCAAGGTGGGGAAGGACAGAAACTAAACTTACTTTATACAAAACTGGTAATTACAAATGCAAATCAGGTGGAGACAAAGATAGCAAAATAATACAAGATAATCCTTCATTAATCCCACATCAGGGATATTTACTGTGCGAAGAATCAAACTGATGCGGAAGTTAACATAATATACAAAAGGTAAACTGAGGAGACTAACAGGGAGATACTGACAAAATAAATCAGGACATCAAGCTACCTAAGACTAACCAAAGACTGCTACAAAATGAACCTAAGACCCAGGGAAACTATGGACAAAATTGTTGGTACCCCTCTGTTAATGAAAGAAAAACCCACAATGATCACAGAAATAACTTGAATCTGACAAAAGTGGTAATAAATAAAAATTCTATGAAAATTAACCAATGAAAATCCGACAGTGCTTTTGAATTGTGGTTCAACAGAATTATTTCAAAAAACAAACTCATGAAACAGGCCTGGACAAAAATGATGGTACCCCTAGAAAAGATTGAAAATAATGTGACCAGAGGGACATGCTCAACCAAGATGTGTCCTCTAATTAACATCACAGGGGTCTACAAACTTGTAATCAGTCAGTCGGCCTACTTAAAGGGTGACAAGTAGTCACTGTGCTGTTTGTTGACATGGTGTGTACCACACTAAACATGGACCAGAGGAAGCAAAGGAGAGAGTTGTCTCAGGAGATTAGAATTATAGACAAACATGTTAAAGGTAAAGGCTATAAGACCATCTCCAAGCAGCTTGATGTTCCTGTGACTACAGTTGCACATATTATTCAGAAATTTAAGCTCCACGGGACTGTAGCCAACCTCCCTGGACGTGGCCGCCGGAGGAGACGGATAATACAAATGGTAACAAAAGAGCCCAGAACAACCTCTAAACACATTCATGGTGAACTGCAAGGTCAAGGTACATCAGTGTCAGATCGCACCATCTGTCGTTGTTTGAGCCAAAGTGGACTTCATGGGAGACAACCAAGGGTGACACCACTGTTGAAAACAAATCATAAAAAAAGCCAGACTGGAATTTGCCGTACTGCATGTTGACAAGCCACAAAGCTTCTGGGAGAATGTCCTATGGACAGACGAGACAAAACTGGAACTTTTTGGCAAGGCACATCAGCTTTATGTTCACAGATGCAAAAATGAAGCATACCAAGAAAAGAACACTGTCCCTACTGTGAAACATGGAGGAAATTCTGTTATGTTCTGGGGCTGCTTTGCTGCATCTGGCACAGGGTGTCTTGAATGTGTGCAGGGTACAATGAAATCTCAAGACTATCAAGGTATTCTAGAGAGAAATGTGCTGCACAGTGTCAGACAGCTTGGTCTCAGTTGCAGGTCATGGGTCTTGCAACAGGATAATGACGCAAAACACACAGCTAAAAACACCCAAGAATGGCTAAGAGCAAGACACTGGACTATTCTAAAGTGGCCTTCTATGAGCCCTGATCTAAATCCTATTGAACATCTGTGGAAGGAGCTGAAACATGCCATCTGGAGAAGGCACCCTTCAAACCTGAGACAACTGGAGTAGTTTGCTCATGAGGAGTGGGCCAAAATACCTGCTGAGAGGTGCAGAAGTCTCATTGACAGTTACAGAAATCGTTTGATTGCAGTGATTGCCTCAAAAGGTTGTGCAACAAAATATTAAGTTAAGGGTACCATCATTTTTGTCCAGGCCTTTTTCATGAGTTTGTTTTTTAAAATAATTCTGTTGAACCACAATTCAAAAGCATTGTCTGATTTTCATTGGTTAATTTTCATAGAATTTTTATTTATTACCACTTTTGTCAGATTCAAGTTATTTCTGTGACCATTGTGGGTTTTTCTTTCATTAACAGAGGGGTACCAACAATTTCGTCCACGTGTGTAACTAGACGAAAATAATACAAGAAATACTTTCAGAAAACCCTAAGATCAGAAGAACCAAAACTAAGTTTAAGTTTACTGCTTATTTGAAAGGGACATTACACACCAATGAACATTAATACAAATGTAAGTATGCCAGATTTAGCAATACTGCTAATTTGCATCTGTAGTCCCCCGGCGGGTCACGAAAACACACAAACAATCATGCACGAGAAGAACAACTGCAATGAAACTGTACAAAGTGGATATGCTAAAGTGCAAGAGTTAAGGTACTACAAAACAAGACATTCAAATGTTACACAAATGAAGTGCTGTGTATGCATACACACACACATTCACCCAAGCACCTCACAGCAACAACAAACAACAGCAACAAGAAAGAGGTGGGGCATATGTGTGTGACGCACAGGCACATATACACGTATATACAGTAGATGTGCATGCCTCAGAGCAACCACTAGTTATGGGTACAGTTTTGGTCGTTTAAAAGCCAATTTTTACAATGCATCTTAAAAGTGTTTAGTGTGGTACGTTCTCTGATTGCAGGTGGTATGTTATTCCAGATCTTGGTGCCCCCCACTGACAGCACAGATTGAGCAAATGTGGTGCATCTGTGGGGGACCTCACAGTCTCCTCTAGTGATTGCTCTTGTGGTTGTACAGGTGACAGTCCTCAGTTTAACATATTCTCCGGGGGGTGGGGGGGTGCATAGCCATTTAATATTTTATAAATTGAACAGACAAATTTGAGAGTTTTATAATTTTCAAAAGATAGAAAATTGTATTTCTTGTAAATGTGACAACATTGATATGTGGGATCTTTCTTATCAAAGATTCTTATGGATTTTTTTGTATAAAAATTCAGTGGGTTTGATTATGGTTATACCAGTGAGTGACCAGTTGGTAAAACAGTAATCAGTGTGTGAGAAGATCATTGCACACAGAAACATTTTGGTAGCACTGTCAGCGGTTGTCTAATTTGTTTAAAATTTCTTAGATTGAATTTGATTATATATTATATTTAAGATTTTTTGATGTGCTTTCTAAAGGTTAAACAGGAATCTAAAATCACCCTGAGGTACTTAAATTCCTCGACTAGTTGCAGCTCTTTCCCTTTTAAGAAAATGTTTGTTTGTAATATTTGATCGTTGTTTGGTGAACATCATGCAAACAGTTTTTTTTTTAAACAGTTTAAAGCAAGAATAACACTGGAGATACAAAATAAACACCGGAGACTAACCCAGGCAGCATTTCCATGTCCCATGATAGGTTTAATCCAGGCTGTCTTATGGGCCACATATGGGTTTGTCTGCGGGTTCCATGTTGGCCCCATCTGTGTTTGCCCACTTTGACTTATTGAGCCCTATTTTGACGGTCATCCGTGCATTTTTCAGAGAGACTTTCTGCCGTATGCCAGTGTTTTTGTTAGTTTCTGTCAGTACAGTTTTTTACACCTTGCGTCATGCCCTCAAATTACCAGTAGACAGTGCGCCCGCTATGCGCTTGGAGGAGGTGCTTCTTTTCAGAGAGGTGTGGCGGGATGCAATCTAATGCACATTACTATTATAGAGCATTCCATGAGAATCCACTTTTGATCAGGAAAACGAGGTCTATTGTCAGAAGTGCATTGTTTAATGATATTTCAGTGGCGTGTTTTGACATCACGCAGCTCCGGAGCTCAGGAAACGGTATGCACTGGGATATTGTAACAGTCATAATCACCTGTCATTTTAACCACTTGCGCTCCGTTGTTCCGCGGGCGGGCAAGTCTCTGCGTCCTAGGGCGCACGAGGGCACACGAGAGTGCACTCGTGCGCGCTCGGACGCATGATGCATGATATACTGATGATGGTGCAGATGGAGATGGTGCTGGCCTCCAAGCGCCACTGAAAAAAAAAGCTGCAGACAGCCGCGAACAGATTAGTTCATCTGATTGACCTCTCATTCGACTAATAACAGCCTTGAATTGGGTTTCTGAAACCATGAAGAGCCAATGAATGAAAACCTAGGAAGGAGGACCCGCCTACAGTGAATGCAGGAGCCAATTGAAGCACAGAAATTCGGGCTGGTGAAGAGAGATTTACTGTTGCAGCAGATGAAAACAAAGGACGCTGGACGAATCTGCTACAGACCCAGGCTCACCCAGCAGCATGGAGACCACCCACAAGTGGGACCTGCACTCATTCCAGCAGAATAGGATTAGGATTCTCTTCCGTCATCATAGACCGACGGAGGCCGACGACAAAGGTCGTAAATCATTCACCAAAACCGCAATAATGGAATTATGTTTTGATCTGGATCCACGAGCGGAGCAGCGTCGCGTTCGTCTGACAATGGAGAAGAGAAGTTCGCCAGGACTCTGCTGCTGTGAAGAGGTAAGGTGTTATAAGCTAAATTATTATTTCTCCCTGAAAACTGTAATCCAAAAATGACTTTTGACCGATCGGTAAATTACACCTGTACTGCGCACGAAGTACGAAGTGCGTGCGCCGCGATAAACGGTTCATTTGCCGTGTTCGGACCGTGAACGCCCCCCCCCCCCCCCCGCTGCAGAAGAGGAGCGGGGGGGGGCGTTCACGGTCCGAACGCCCCCAGTCCGCGGGGGGGAGCATATGAGTCTATTCCATCATGTAGCGGTGGCCGTCTTCTGTAGCGAGGGGGGAGACAACCCCCCCCCCCACACACACACACGCAGTAGCAAGGGGGGGGGGGAGCCGCTGTGACAGCGTTGCTGTGGAAACATGCAAGGAGTGTAATCCGTCATGTAGCGAGGGCCGAACTCCGTCCTTTGTTGCGGGGGGGGACAACCCCCCCACACACACACAGACACAGCCCTGAATGTGACCTTTCATTAGAGCCCAAAATGAAGATTCTACATTGAATTATTCAAAAGTTACAGACGTTTTTCCAAACTGTGCCATTTGGCACAATTTGGCACAGTTCCAAAATGCCTGGGAACAACCTGAGAACAAAGCTGTGTAATATATTCATTTTTTGTGGTATTGTTACCAAATTTGGATCTCAGCTTGATAACACTTGGTTCTACATTTCTGTTGCATTTTCCAGCCGGATCGGACAGCTGTGTGTTATTTGCAAGCATTTGTATCCAAAAAAACACCGTGTCCAAATTTATTTTCTTCAAGTTCAGTATGTTTAGATGACTGTAACTCTGTGGCCGGAGCACGTAGAGAGGTCATGTTTTTTTTGCCAAAAAATTCAAAGTGTTTTCTTTTAAATGAGACCAACCCCATGAAGATGCTGCAAAGGGTTGAATAACAGCTTTTGATTTACTTTGGGCATGGTTTTTTTTGGCATTTTTAGGAAAATTGCCCGGAGTGCAAGGGGTTAATTATACGATGATCACACACCAGTCTTTTTTTATTCCATCAACACTCTCATTATAATTGCGGGCTAACCATTGGAGTCTATAGATTAGGCAGTAATGTAGGATTTTGGGGGGGAACGCATGAATAAATGAACAGGGAGCATGTGTGCTGTGTGCCAGTGTGTTCCAATGTGATGTGCGGTGCGGGGGGGCGGGGGATTTCGTTTTCATGATGGATTTGAATAAATGAATAAATGACTGGAATAAATGAATGAACAAGGAGTGTGCGACATTTTACTTTTCACTAACTCCCCAGAGAGACAGAACATGCATCCATATCTGTGTTGGCCGTGTGTCCCGGGTTTACAGCCCAGCAAGCTTCTGGACAGCCACTCATCAGACCCCGGCAGGCTGCTGAGAGTGGGCTTGCTACATGGTCAGGCCAGTGGTGGACGAGAAGCCACGCCAGATCGCCTCCTTCCCTCCTACCCAGTATAGATAGAGGGAGACTCTCGGTCGACAAAGGCAGCAGGAGAGGGAGCACTCCATCTCCTCACAGCTGGGAGCAACTTCCGTGTCATTGTTTATGAAATTTTCTGAAAATTTGCCCAGGCATCATCCTCTTTTCTTCATGTCTGTATTGCATTCTGCAGCCCATTCTTCACCGTTTGATCTTTCTAACATAACTAACTAGGCATCAACTGTGACTAATGTCTTCCTTATTACCAAGCAGCATGACTATCACATGCATTTTGGCTCACACACACTGGGTTTGGTCAGCACAAAACCTGTCTTAAACCATCGTGATCACAGTTCACTTTTGATAATGCTCCTCTTTGCATTAAAGGGATGGGAAGGAGCACTTTGGATTGGATTATCCAAACACACCTCTGAATGATTAGACTGGCCTCTTTGCATCATGCATCAAGTCATCAAGTTCATTTTTATACCGTTGTGATAAGGAAATGAACTTGGACATGCCCATAAACGTGTTCTGCGTCACAACAGAACAACCGACGCTGTTGTTGTAATATGGCCCTAAGTGTGCGTTAAATCCAACTGGGCCCCACATGAGTTTAATGTGAGTGAGCAGGTATCAGTAACACTGGCTCCATAGGTAAAAAATAAATTACAAGAAAAAAGTCACAAATTGATGAGAAAAAAGTAAAAAATTACCAGAAGAAAATTGTAAAATTACTTACAATAAGTTACAAACTTACAAGAAAAAATTAGCAAATTTACAAGAAAAGTCACAAATTCATGAGAAAAAAATTAGAAAAAGTTGCAAATTAAAAAAAGTAGTAAATATGAGTAAATAAACTTAAAATTTATGAGAAAAAAAATCACAAATTTATTGATTAGAATTTTTAAGAACGTTTGAACTTTACAAATTTTTTTTTGCCAATTTGTGGGAAAAAGTCACAAATTTATGAGAAAAAGTTGCAAGACTGCTGTACAAAAGTGACAAATTTATTAGAAAGTTCCAAAATTACAAGACAAAGTTAGCAAACTGGCAAGAACAAAAGTCACAATTTTACAAGAAAAACAAATTTTAAAGGAAAAAGTTGCAAATGTGCAGTAAAAAAAAGATGAAAATGTATGAGAAAGTTTCAAATTTTCAAGAAAAAGGTTTCAAATTTATGTGAAAAAGTCACAAATTTACATGAAAATAGCAAATTGGTGAGAAAATAAGTTGAAAATGGATAAACAGGTGAAGTTCATGTGGGCAAACACACATGGGGCCAACATGGAACCTGCAGACAAACACACATGGGACCCATAAGACAGCCCAGTTTAACCTTTGGTGGGGCCCACCTGGACATGCTGGCTGGGAAGCTAGACTCTGAATCTCTAATCCCCTACACCATAATCTTCCTTACGGGACTAAAATGGCTAAGGCCGTGTTCATGTCCATCCATCTGATATTTCTGCTTCAAGACCTCCAGACAACAGTTCTGTTCTAAATAAGTGTTTGTTTGTTTTTCTCCGTAGGTACATAGCTATTGTCCATCCCACCTCGGAGAAGAGAACCGTGCAGTGGACCATTGCCATCAATATATTAGTGTGGCTGGGTAGCTTTCTTCTCACCATACCGGTCATGATCTATGCCAAGGTTGTAAGCAGGCAGCAGTTTCAGGTGTGCATGATGTACCTGGATGGGCCTGATGACATGTACTGGTACACTCTCTACCAGTCCATCCTGGGCTTCATCATCCCCCTCGTCATCATCAGCACCTTCTACTCCCTCACCCTGTACCACGTATTCAGCTCTGTTCGGCGGGTCAAGCGGAAGCAGTCTGTGTGGGCTAAAAGAGCCACCAAGATGGTCCTCATGGTCATCGCCCTGTTCCTGATCTGCTGGTCACCCTATCATGTCATCCAGGTCATCAACCTGAGTAACAACACGCCAACCGTCACCTTTATGTATGCCTACAACATCAGCATCTGTCTGAGCTACTCACACAGCTGTGTCAACCCACTCATGCTGCTCATATTCGCCCAGAATTACCGCGAGCGCCTATGCAGGAGGAATGTGCTGTACAACTTGCAGCAATCGTCCAAGGCCATGGTGGTCAAAATGGACGGTTCTAGTGCAACAAATGAACCACACAGTCACTGCAATGTCATCTAATGACAAAGACAACTCATCTATACACTGTACTAACAAATGTTTTCCTGCTCACCACAAATGGAAGTAGCTTAAATGGATGGTGTAGCATGTGAACTCATATTCTCCAGTTTTTACTGATACCACATCACCAGTGGGCTGGAAGCGTGAGCCACAGAGGCTAACAAGAAGACATGACCTGAAGCTTCCTGTAAATGTTCACTTTCAGTTGAAGTTGGTGAGCTGTTTTGATATTCAGGACCCATCATCTTGGTGCAGTGTAGTCAATTTGTTTGAAGGGCAATGTTAGCGTCACTGAATGTTAACGTCTTTTATCTACATGTACATCATGGCAGAAAAAAAAAAAAAAAAACTACCGTAATATCAAGGAGCTACTGTATTTATAAAGGTCTAAGAGCTAGAACCAGTGTCTTTGATGATGATGTTGCTAAATCATTTTGTAAATTTTAATAGAACAGTGATGGACAACTACATTTTTTACTTAAATAAGCTAACAAGTCTGCACTTATTAAACACAATAGGTTATTGATTAAGAGACCCCCGTTCCTTTGCTGCAGACCAAAGGTACGTTTTGATCCACCGTGTTCTTCAACTGTGTTCCATAATCCCTGCTCCGTTCTCAGGGAATATCAGTTAAGTTAACTGCCCTTCACAAAATTTCTCCATTTGAAACACCCTGCAACTGTTGCCCCCTCATCTGTGTGTTACCACAGAAACCATGGACACGTACTGATACGTGGATAATATAAATTATCCACAAGGATAATTTATGTTTCTTAAATAAAATGTTAATACAAATATGTTTTTAGCTCAATTATGTTTGTTTTGTCTTCTTTTAATTATTTACCTTTTGTTCTTATTACAGACAAAAATAGAAAGATGTTTTTACTTTCTTTACATGTTTCGACTGTTCACTTCGAAGGCTGCAGTGAACAGCTGAAACATGTAAAGAAGGTAAAAACATCTCCTTTCTATTTTTGACTTTAATAAGAACAAAAGGTAAATAAATATGGTTTTCCTACTATCAAGTGATTTAGACAATAATCAACATCAGTTTAGCTTGCAATAACATGAGCAACAATAGTTTTTTTTTACTCATATTTGAGATGCAATGGCTTATGGGTAATCATTTTGTCAACTTCCGGTGAAGTGATGTACCGTTTGTGGTGTCATGAGTGTATTGTGTGTGTGTGATGCCGTACCCGCCCACAGGGTGACGTCAGGTGGGCACGGCCACTGGTGTATATAATTCTGTGTTCTGATAATAAAGAGCAGTTCGCTGTTCAGTTCAGCATGGCTCCTGTCTCGTATTATTCATACATAACCTTTTGGTGATGAGAATAATTATGGCAGCGTATGGACTACCTCAACCCCTAGTGCCGTTTCTGGAGTACATGGGAGAGCCGGTGATCAGGTGGCCGAAGTGAAGGGCCATGTTTGAGGGTTACATTGGGGCACTGGGCCTAGGTGGACTCGACGGGAAAAGACGAAGAGCATCCTGGTCCATTATCTTGGCACGGAGGGCCGAAGAATTCTTGGTACTTTGGAAGAAACGAAGCACTATGAGGATGCTGTTGAGCGATTGGCTGATTTTTTTTGGCAGGCAGATGAGGACCACGACGCTATGGGTGGTGGGAGTGTTGGCACCAAATGAGGTTAAGCTAGTTAGCTGGGAGAAGCTAACGGCGCAGTCAGTGTCTATGGACGGGCTAGCCACGAAGGTAACTGCACGCCAAAAAAGGGCTCCAAGCTACCAGCTGGGCTTCGAGGTGGGACCAGGGGAGTCCCCGGTCACTGAAGATGGCGGGCCAGCCGCGAAGCGCAGGAAGGTGGAGAACTGGAGCACTGATGAGTTGGACGGCACGATGTGCAATGGCAGCGGAGAGGGAGAGCAGCAGGAGTCATCCCTGCAGCTGGAGGCTAGGCAGCAAGTGAGCGGGAACATGGAGGCTGAGCCCCGGGGAAGAGCAGCGACAGCCGGGCACGGAGACGACGCAGCAGAGTGCCTAGGACGAGGGTGCTGAGAGCAGTGACTAGACGCCTGGGTCGGAGAGTGGAGCCAATAAGAGTGATGCTAAGAGCCCCGAGGGAGAGCAACTGCAGCCAGACATGGCGTCGATGCAGCAGAGTGCCTGGGACGAGGGTGCTGAGAGCAACAATGAGGCGCATGGGTCGGAGAGTGACACCGACCAGAGCGAATCTGAGAGCCCCAGGAGAGAGCAGCTACAACCAGGCATGGAGACAGCGGAGTGCCTGAAACAAGGGTGCTGGGAGCAGCGGTGAGGTGCCTCGGTCGGGAAACGACGCCGCCAAGCAGGCTTCGGTTTTCCCCAGAGTGTGGCCACAGGGGGCCGGAGCGTTTGGAGCCATGACGGCAGTGTTGAAGGTGGTCGGGAGTGGACCAATAGGCACGAAGGGACGGCTTGCCAGACAGCAGCACTGTGGGGCCAGAGGAGAGAAACGGTTGATGGCGAGAGGAGACATTTTCTCTGGGGAGGGTGGCTTCAATCCTGGGGGCAGAAGGTGGCCAGGGGTGCACATGCCGTGGGGCTGCCCGGGGCTTTCGAGCCAGTTTTGTCCATGGCTGTCCAGGGGGTGTTGTCGTGAATTGCCCCTCGGGGTAGAGAAGAAGACGCATGTGCTGAACTGTGAGTTTGTGAGATTTATTGAAAACAACAAAACATAAAGTCCAAACAATGCTTCAACACAAAATTCAAACAAACGAGTAAACTTACAGATTAGCGCACCAGAACGAGGGCTGCGTTCTGGTGGAGATGAGGAAATGGAAATTCAAGACTGCCGCAATGGGAAATGAAAATAACTGCCCTTAAATAGGATCAAAAACAAATCACATAAGTAATGACAGGTGTGGGTCACATGCGTGGGCAGAAGGAAACAATGATTCATAATTGGACCAGCTGGGAGCAATGAGAGGGGAGCAAATGGAGCTGACAGCTGACAGGGTCAATGCCCACACAGAGCACAAACAAGGAAATGCCACTGACAGCTGTCAACCAAGAGGGAGAACACAACAGTAAGGATATAAAGAATAAAATATCAACAAATGCAGACTGAGATCTAAATACAAATTAATACAAAATAAGAGCATAATAAAACTAAGACATAAACAGGAAAATGGAAAACAGTACTCGTTGGCCTCCGTCGGTCTATGATGACCATGGAAGAGAATCCTAAACGTCTACTCTGCTGGAACAGCACCGCCTGTGGTTGAACAGGCCGATGCGTGAATGGCAGTCCCTGTCACACAGGTCGCACTTGTGGGTGGTCTCCGTGCTGCTGGGTCTGTGGCGGTTCTTCCTGCGGGTCCTTTTTTCATCTGCTGCAGCAGTCAGTCTCTCTTCACCCGCCCTGAGCTGTCTGGTCAGGGTGCCTCTCCATTTGGAGTGGTCCGTTGCAAGGTCCTCCCAGTGCTCTGTGTTGATCTCCAGGGCCTTCATGTCTCTCTTGCAGACGTCTCTAAAGCGCAGCTGTGGGCGGCCAACGTCTCTCCTGCCAGTTGCCAGTTCTCCGTAGAGGACGTCTTTGGGGATTCTGCCATCCTCCATACGGTGAACGTGGCCTAGCCAGCGGAGCCTGCGCTGCCTGAGTAGAGTGAACATGGAGGGAAGGCCGGCACGGGACAGAACTTCTGTGTTGGGCACTTTGTCCTGCCAGGATATGCCCAGGATGTGGCGAATGCAGCGCAAGTGGAAGAAGTTCAGTCTCTTTTCCTGCCGGGCGTATGTTGTCCACGTCTCACTCCCATAGAGCAGTGTGCTGATGACGCAGGCGTTGTACACTGCCATCTTCATCTTGACAGAGAGTTTGGGATTCTCCCACACTCGGGTGGTGAGGCGAGCGAGTGTGAAGGCTGATTTTCCAATCCTTTTGTCGATCTCTGTATCAAGGGAGAGGTTGCTGCTGATCGTGGACCCCAGGTACGTGAACTGATTCACGACCTCCAGCTCGTAGTCGTCGATGGTGATGGTTGGTGGTGCTTCCGTGCCTTGCACCAAGACGTTAGTCTTCTTCAGGCTGATGGTAAGCCCGAAGTCCTTGCATGCCTGGGAGAAGCGGTCTATCAGGGTCTGAAGCTCCTGCTGTGTGTGGGTCGCGACTGCAGCGTCGTCTGCGAACAGCATGTCTCTGATTAGAGCCTTGCGTACTTTGGTTCTGGCTTTCAGGCGGGCGAGGTTCAAAAGCCTGCCATCAGATCTTGTATGCAGGTAGATTCCCTCTGTTGCTGTGCTGACGGCATGCCTCAGGAGCATAGCAAAGAAAATCCCAAAGAGGGTTGGCGCAAGTACACAGCCCTGTTTCACTCCGCTGCGTATGTTGAATGGCTCTGAGATGTTGCCATCGTGCTGCACTATCCCCTGCATGTTGGTGTGAAACGATTCGATGAGGCTTTGCAACTTTGGTGGGCATCCTATCTTTGGCAGGATCTTGAAAAGGCCCTCTCTGCTGACCAGATCGAACGCTTTGGTGAGGTCGATGAAGGCGACGTACAGGGGCATGTTCTGTTCTCTGCATTTCTCCTGGAGTTGGCGGATGGAGAATATCATGTCTACCGTTGATCGCTCAGCGCGGAAGCCACACTGAGACTTGGAGTAGACACGTTCAGCAAGCTTCTGTAGACGAACGAGAACAACTCGTGCGTAGACTTTGCCAACAACGCTGAGGAGGGAGATGCCCCTGTAGTTGTTGCAGTCGCTTCTCTCCCCTTTGTTTTTGTAGAGGGTGATGATCTTGGCGTCCCTCATGTCCTGTGGTATGGCACCTTCCTTCCAACACTGGCAGAGGACGTCATGCAATGGCAGCAGTAGGGCAGTCTTGCAGTGCTTGATCAGGTCAGGGGGTATGCCGTCGTTGCCGGGTGCCTTGCCAGTGGCCAAGCTATCAATGGCCTTGCTGAGTTCGTCGATGGTTGGCTCGGCGTCAAGTTCGTCCATGGATGGCAGGCAGTCGATGGCATCAAGGGCTGATGGTGTCACGGTGTTCTGTCTGGAGTAGAGGTCGGAGTAGTGTTCCACCCATCTCTCCATCTGCTTGTTCTTTTCTGTGATCATCTCCCCAGTGGAGGATTTGAGGGGGGCCGTCTTGCTCTGAGCCAGACCAAGTGCTTTCTTGATGCCATCGTACATACCACGGATGTTCCCTGTTATGGCAGCGGTTTGAATGTCTTGGCTGAGCTGAGTCCAGTACTCGTTGGCACAGCGCCGAGCAGTCTGCTGAACTTTGCTTCTCGCAGCCCTGAGAATCTGGAGATTCTTCTCGTTTGGGTACTTCTTGTGCTCAGCAAGTGCTGAGCGCTTGGCTTCAATGACGGGGGTCATCTCAGTCAACTTGGCATCAAACCAGTCCTGTGACTTCGAGGTCTTCCTCCCAAAGGTAGCCAAGGCTGTGCGGTGGATGGTGTTTCGCAGCTCTTCCCACTTCTGCTTTGCAGATTCTCCTTCTTGTGGTACACCAAGTTCCTTCTCAAAAGTGGAGGCAAACTGCTCAACAAGTTCTGGTTGAGCCATCTTGCTGGTGTCAATCCGTGCCTTTCCAGGCTGTCTAGCACGATGGAATTTCTTCAGCTGCAGCTTGACCTTGCAGCACACCAATAAATGGTCTGTGTCACAATCTGCACTCTGGAATGAACGAGTGATTAGCACGTTCTTCAGTGAGGTGCGCCTGGTCAGGATCAAGTCCAGCTGGTGCCAGTGCTTTGAGCGCGGATGTTGCCAGGAAACCTTGTGTTGGGGCTTGGTCTTGAAGAACGAGTTTGTGATGCACAGATCGTGATATGTGCAGAACTTGAGCAGCTGCTGTCCGTTGTCGTTCATTCTGCCCATGCCAAAAGGTCCAAGACAGGAGGGCCAGGAGTCATCGTCAGCACCCACTCTGGCATTGAAGTCTCCAAGGAGAATGAGTTGTTCAGAGTTGGGGATGATCCTGACAGTTGTTGCGAGATTCTCATAGAACTCATCTTTTGCCTCTGGTGTGGCTGTCAGTGTTGGGGCATACACACTGACGAGGGTGACTGGGCCTTGAGTGGTGTTCAGGCGGAGGGTGAGGAGTCGTGCAGAGCCATTTCTGCCCGGTTCCACCATCTTCAGCAAGGTGTTCTTCACTGCGAAGCCCACTCCGTGTTCCCTGTGTTCGTCACTGCCCTTTCCCTGCCAGTAGAACGTGTAGTCCTTCTCTCTCAGTGTGCCTGCATCAGCCAACCATGTTTCCTGGAGAGTGGCGATATCCACTCCCAGTCTCTTCAGCTCATTATTGATGATGGCAGTCTTCCTGGTGTCGTTGATGTCCTTGAGGTTAGCAGCGAGTCCTGTCATCATAGTGCAGACGTTCCAAGTTCCCAGTTTTAGAGTTGGTCTCTTTTGTTTTATTGTCTTGCCTGGTGCGAAGGTTCTCAGCCTGCTGTTCGGATTTCTCCTCATCCCCATGCACTCAATGAGGAAAGCAGGCTGTGGTGGGACAACACCTTATTGGCTGGGGGCTGCCCAGCTTGAGGCGTGCGGTAGCTGTCCAGTGAGATCCGATGATCCCTCCCACTGTCGGGAACAACCCCTGGCACCGCACTCTACGCCAATTGAGCGGTGGCTTATAACCGGTAACTGTCATTTCCCGTGTTTTGTCTACGCCAAAGGCAAAGCTGGAGTGTCCTCTCCAGTGATCTGGTGTTCTACCTTCCAGCGTTGGGCGTTGGTAGGATTCAAGCCTGGGCAGGAAGATATGGAGGACAAGATGTTGCCCATGCAGCATGTCCCCCCTCTCCACGTCACTGATGAATCCAAAGGAACAGCAGGGCTGCTACAGTTTGGCACCAGCGCCATTGCAGGAGCTGCCAGAATGATGTTGAGCACAACATAGAACTGCCTTAGGGGCTCCGACTCCAGATTTTTCCTCAGGGTTGACTCCCGAAGCCTTTCCCGTGACCGGGTATGCCGCAAGGCAGCGGAGGTTTGAAATCAGGGTTGACCTTCCCCTAGATGGGCTACCTTCCCAGGTTGACGAGCCACCATCTACCCGAAGCATCTGGTTTTAAGGTGCCAGAAATCCACCCTCGCCCCTTCTCCTATTAGTAAAAGCAGTTCCGCCGGGCTTAGAGACTAAACCACACGGGCAGTCTAGGAGTTGGACTTAGTTGTCAGAGGCTTTTCAAGACGCACGCCATAAGGAGCATTTTATGAGCACCGGGAGCTTAACCCCAGTGCCGCTCCTGGCTATGACAACCTTGGAACAAAAAAAAAAAAAAAACAGTACTAGAATAACAGAAACCAAAAAGCACAAACTACAACAAATATATAGATATAGAGAAAAATCCATGAGACTGAGCATGGCGGAAACCTCCAGTGCTCAGCGCATGACAACTGTGGAGTAACGTAAAAAATTTACTGTAAATACATGTATATAGCCTGCTGGTGTGCATGAGAGTATGTATATGGTGTGTTATGGGATTATTTTATGTATTTTAAGAGACTTGGTCCAACTGTAGTTGTTTTGTGTGAATGTTGTTGGCTATTTTATTCTAGTTAATTGTTCCCCTGTTTTCTTAGTGCATGATTCGGGTCCTAAATTGGGGACGGTCTTGATTGTGTGTGTGGTTTTGCATTTTGTAAGGAGGAGGGGAAGTGTGGTGTTGTGAGTGCAGTGTGTGTGTGATGCCGTACCCGGCCACAGGGTGACGGCAGGCGGGCACGGCCACTGGTGTATATAATTCTGTGTTGTGATAATAAAGAGCAGTTTGCTGTTCATTTCAGCATGGCTCCTGTCGTATTATTCATACATAACACCGTTATCCACTTCTTCCCTGCTTAGTTCTCAGTTCGCTTTGAACTGAAGACCGTCCGCTCCCTTTGGTTTGGAATATCACTTAATATGGCGGAATACCCTGTGCAGTCCACTTTGGAGTACACTATTGGGCAATTGGAATGCACCTCAAAAAAGTACACTTTCTTCCAGTGTTTCCTGGAAATCTTGAAAGGATCCTTGGATATGAAAATGTCAGTCTTTAGCAAAAGTTATCTCAGAGTTTATCAGTATTTGATGACCTAGGGAGAGAATGCAAATCAGTCAAAGATAATTTTCACAATTTGTTACGGTAAATACCTAATAAACCTTTAATAAAGCATTAGTTACCACTGATAAAGTTGTCTTTGTGATTATTGTTAGAGCTTTGACACTCAGAATGAATTGTTGTTGAAGCCACTTTGTTAACATGGTTCTGATATTGGAAGTAAGCAATATTACTGTGATATTGCACAGTGTAAATAAAAAACACACCATCATGAACATAGAAAACAGTCTAATATTGAGCTGACTCCACAGTGCAGCCTTCCTCTACTTTGTTGACTACCACTGGTGACAAATGGAGCATAAAATGCTACTGACAGCTTTATACCCAGACTATTAGATCGTGAGGGTCGTCATCATGTGGTTACAGTCTTTGAACTTGGTTTGCAAAGTCATCACACATTCAGTCTTCTTTCTCTTTGTCTAGCTATTGAAGTTGCTACAATTGTGTGACTTCTGTCATGCATCCACACTGAACATTGTCCGTCAGTGAAAGATTTTTTTAAACCATGACAGAAAAACCTGAAGGCTGTCGATCATTTTGACAGATTACACTGAGGATGATTTATTCTAACTTTCACTGTAATTCCCACCTGTCCACTTTATAGTGCATATTAAAAATACAGATTATTGAGCTCCGTCAGTCTCTTTATCACTTCAGTTCACAAATATAAGCATAATCTGCATGCTGTGTCCCACAGGTTCATATTTAAAACGGAATATATGATGCAAAACAAAAATTGTTCAGCATTTTAGCATATGTAAATTGAAATGACAGGTCTTAATAGATTACGGCAGAATTGTTACAGCCTTGTCTGTCAGAATGACAGCTGAAATGGCAGATAATGAGAAATTACACAACAGAGCAATCTGATTGGAAAATAAGAATTCAAAGAGTTACTACATTCCCTGATAATTGCATTTAGATTTATCACCCAATATGTATCACTCCACTTCAACTGTGCTTTAATAATTTTTAATGTATAGTTAATATCTGTGGCTTTTTATAGTATGTGAGAATTGTGATACGGTGTAGGATCCCTTAATTTCCACAGTGAGTTGCTGTTTGAAATGATACTGTCCTAAAAATCAGACCTCCATGATCCAGAAGTCCTGCCCTTGTAAACGTCAGGTAAGGCACTTCAAACTTGTTTACGACAAAATAGACAAGCTAGGCTAGCAAGTTGGGTTTATTGTCTTGATTAGCCAATCATAGTAACTTTGTGATGAACTCTTTGTTTCATCTGAAAATGCCAAGAAAAGTGTATAGAAACTAACTTGGAAATGGGGCGAACCTAAATGGCTAACAAGCTATCTAGCCACCAGCGCGAGTCATGTGAGCTACAAAACCTCAACAGGTCACCTCAGTTTGTACAGAAACCATAATGGCTATGTATATAAACACTGACTTCTGCACTGGACAATATTAATATGGTTACATGTGCGTGAAATGACAGTAGGCCTATTCTTCTGTTGTGCTCACTGAGGTGCTTAGTAGCAGTTAACTGGGTACATTCTGAAGGGACTATTTTTTCTTAGGGGAGCAAAATAACTGATTAAATGAACAAAAGTAATAATATTTTGCCCTGAAATGCTGTTATTTAATAAACTGTGCTTGTGGAACTGCTGTATAAAAGCAATATTATACTCAAAGTTGTATGGTGTCATGAATATATGTATAACTGCAGTGATGTCTTCTACGACTGAGTCACTATAACTTTTGTTTTATAACATGCACTTTTTTTAGCCATAAAATATAATAGAAATGGATGGAGGAGTTCTTCAAACTCCATTTAAATGAACACAATATAAATTTTCACCTTGTGGTGGCACATAATAGCAAGCACGACACCCAGAACTGGAGGTCAGGGGGTGGGGGTGGGATAAAAGGAATGAATGATGAAGAGAGGAGGGAGAACAGGAAGACACGCCAGGGTGCCGGGGGCTTTTAGATGTAACAGAGAGGAGCCGTTGCTCCCCGCTGTGATAGGAGTCACACTGGAGCCCGCCGGGGGGTGATACATGGTAATAGGTGATGCTTTGTGTCCTGTATGTTAATGTCTCATACAAGTTTTGTGTACTGTATGTTAATGTCTCACACCCTGAGTCTCGGGGCGGGAATAAAGATGTATAAAGGTGATCGCCTAAAAACCCCGGGTTAATGTTTTTCTGTGTTGGAGGTTGAATAAAGTTCTGTGTCGTTCAGCTCACTGTCTCATCTGATTCCATCCTCCACAGTGGTGACCTTAAGATGTGAAATGGAGAACGAGCCGAGCAACTCCGCGGAGACACCCCAGAGGGAGCACACCAGTGCGGCATGCACTGTCACAGTCAGGCTCCCAGACTTTTGGCTCCACAATCCGGCCACTTGGTTTTTGCATGTGGAAGCCCAGTTCGCATGCCGCGGGATCTCCTCAGACGACATGAGATACCATCATCTAGTGGCGGTGCTGGATGTACGTGCCATGCAGCAAGTAATGAGCCTGCTCCAAGAACCACCAGCCCAGGGTAAATACAACACGTTCAAGCAGATGCTGCTTCACCCTCTTGGATGGCAAGAGATCAGAAAAGCTCCTCACATGCTCAGAGTTGGGTGACATATCAGCTGTGGACCTTATGGAAAGCATGCTCGCGCTGATGGGGAAGGATGACAGCTCCTTCCTGTTCACCCACCTCTTCTTCAGGAACCTACCATCTACAGCGAGGGCGATCCTCGTTAACTCACCGCTGCTGGAGACCAAGAACTACCACGCGCTGGCGCAGGAGGCAGACCACATCATCCAGGTGAACAAGACTCTCAGCATGCACGCCGCGACACCGGCACACACGAAGGACTCCAGCGAGGTTGAGGAGCTGTGGGCAGTGGCTGGGATGGTCACCAGGAAGGTGCAGGAAGGGGATGCTCTGTTTCTATCATCGCTGTTTTGGCTCAAAGGCACAACGTTGTCTGCCACCATGCCAGTTCAAGAAGCCGGAAAACAGCCAGCAGTCAACAGCAACTGCAACCGCTGGCGACAGCAACAAGCTGCTTTTCATCACGAACACATATTCTGGGAGGTGTTTTTTGGTGGGCTCCGGCTCACAGAAGAGCCTCATTCTGCCGGTCAGCATGGACAGGCTGGCAGAAGGCAGCAACCCCAAGCTTACGGCCACCAACAGATCCTACATCAGGACATTTGGTGAAAGGACGCTGATGGTATGCCTTCACGGGCACAATTACCAGTGGGACTTTGTGGCACCTGCATGTTTGGTCCCCATTTTAGGTGCTGATTTTTTATGTGCTTATGGATTGTTAGTTGATGTTGCCAACAGATGTTTAGTGGATGCTGTCTCTTTTTCCTCCTTGCCCCAACTCGAGTCAGGCCACCAACACATGCTAATGTTCTAGCTCCAGGGGGCAAGTGACAACATTTGCTTTCTGAGTTCCCAGCACTCATGGTACCCACCTTTTCTGCTACGGTAACCAAGCACAGGGTTGAGCATTACATCACAACGAAAGGTCCGCCGGTGTTTGTGCGCTCTTGTCGCCTAGAAGCAGTTAAACTAACCAGCGCGCGCAAGGAGTTTGCTAACTTAGAGAGATTAGGCATCGTTAGGCACTCCAACAGCCCGTGGGCATCTCCATTGCACATGGTGCCCAAGGCTGATGGGTCATGGCGGCCGTGCGGCGATTTCCGATGCTTGAACAATGCCACGGAACACATCTGGTATCCCATCCCACACATCCAGGAATTTTCCGTGCACCTAGCCAGGATGCGCATTTTTTCAAAAGTGGACCTAGTCCGCGGTTACCACCAGGTCCCAGTGCGTCCTGAAGACATTCCCAAAACAGCGGTAATGACGCCTTATGGCCTTTTCGAGTTTTTACGCATGCCTTTCAGGTTAAAGGGTACAGCGCAAACTTTCCAAAGAATGATGGACGCGGTGCTCCTTGACTTGCTGTTCATTTTTGTCTACATAGATGACATTTTTGTGGCTAGCGCATCAGAGGAAGAGCACCTCACCCATCTCAAACAAGTCTTCCAGCAGTTGGAAGCGTATGGGCTAATCGTTAACTCGACAAAGTGCCAGTTTGGAATGATGGTGATTGATTTTTTTGGGCCACCGCATCTTGCCGGAGAGCATGATTCCACTGCCAGACAAATTGCGCATGGTGTCAAATTTTCTGCATCCACAGACCATGAAGGTGCTACAGGAATTTTTGTGAATGGTCAATTTTTACAACCGTCTCCTTCCCCGAGCAGCCCAGCAGCTGCAACCGCTGTATGGCATGCTCAAAAAAAGAAGCCCACAGAAAACATTGACTGGACCCCAAGCGGGTACAGGCTTTCACAAATGCCAAAACCCCTTTGACTAGTTTTTAACTTTTAATATGACTCTTCTCTCTTACCTCTGGTTTTTCTCCCATCTCTTTGCCTTTTTATACCCTGATTGATGGAGCCTTGAGTATTTTTATCATGTCTATAGTCAATTTCATGTGTGCCTGTGTTTGTGTCTATGTTGAATGTAATTTGTGGCTTGTAAATATGGATGTCACCAGACTGCAAAACAAATCTACCTACGGGTACAAATAAAGTAACCTGAACCTGAACCTGAAAACAGCGATCGCTAATGCAGCTTTACTAGCCCACCCCACCCTGTCACCACAGACATGTCTGATGTTGCGATAGGGGCAGTGGTGGAGCAGTATATCTCCGGCTTGCGGCAGCCACTTGCGTTTTTTTAGCCATACTTTGCACGACAGCGAGTGCAAATAAAGCACATTTGACCAAGAGTTATTGGCTGTCCAATTGGTTATTCACTATTTCCAGTTTTGGCTGGAGAGGTGCGAGTTCATTGTGGATCAAGCAGGTTTCCGCAAGGACCGCAGTACAGGAGAACAAGTACTGGCCCTAACCACCTTCATCGAAAATGGCTTCGAGAGCAGACTGAAGACAGGGGCTGTGTTTCTCGACCTTACAGCCGCCTATGATACGGTCTGGCACAAAGGCCTCCTCCTGAAACTTATAAAGGTGATCCCTGCTTGGGCAACAGCAATTATAAAAACCCTGCTGACCAACCGAAGGTTCAGAGTCCACCTCAGTCAGAAGACAAGTGCATGGAGAATGCAGAAAAACGGACTCCCACAAGGCTCAGTTCTAGCTCCAACTCTGTTCAACCTCTACATAAACGACCTGCCTACTACAAAATCCCGCAAATGCACCTATGCAGACGACATCTGTTTGGCATTCCAAGCACCAGACTTTGAACCACTGGAACGGGTGCTCACGGAAGATCTTGCCAAACTGGACCAGTTCTGCAAAATCTGGCGTCTAAAACCAAGCCCAGCAAAAACCGTCTCCAGTGTATTCCATCTCCACAATGCAAAAGCTGCCAGAGAACTAAACATCCACCTGAGCGGACTCAAGCTTAAGCATGCCCCAAATCCAACTTATCTTGGAGTGACCCTTGATAGGACCTTATCCTTCAAGGAACATCTAAAGGGGACGGCTGCTAAGGTGAAGGTACGAAACAACCTGCTCTGCAAGCTCGCTGGTGCAAAATGGGGGGCGGCAGTCTCCACCCTGCGCACCTCAGCACTGGCCCTTTCATACTCTGTAGCAGAATATTGTGCCCCTGTCTGGTCCAGGTCATCTTACACACACCATGTAGACACCCAGCTCAACACAACCATGAGAACTATAACTGGAACAATCCGCTCAACACCACTCCCCTGGCTCTCTGTACTGTCAAACATAGCCCCTCCACACATCCGGCGAGCAGCATTAACTCAAAGGATGCTCCAAAAAGTTAAAGATTCTCCTCACTTACCAATCCATGCAGATATCTACACTCCACCCACTGCCCGACTTTCATCCAGACGGCCGATTTGGAAAAACCCTCCCCCAGCTGACTTTACCATCCAGACAGCTTGGCAAGAGGAATGGGAGACCAAGGAGGTCCCAAACAAACAGCTGGTGATAAACCCCAACCAACAGGTCCCGGGCACCAACCTCCCAAGGAGACAGTGGTCTACACTCAATCGCTTCAGGACTGGACATGGCCCCTGCTTGGCCAGCCTTTACAGATGGGGCAGTAGCCCTAGCCCTCTGTGCGCATGTGGAGAGGAGCAAACAATGGAACACATCATAGAGGCTTGCCCGCTCCAAAGACTGGAAGGAGGATTACACACCCTCCATACAGCAAACCAGGAGGCAACTGCTTGGCTTAAGGACTTTGCATTCGCTAAATAAATAAATTGCATTTGTTGATCATAAACCACTACCATACGCAATGTCCAAAGTCTCGGAACCGTGGTCAGCTTGGCAGCAATGGCATTTGGCCATGATCTCGGAATTCACTACCGACATTCAACAGGTAGCTGGAAAGCTTAATGTCGTGGCTGACTGCCTGTCACACGCTTTAGTCTCCCCGGTCTGTATGGGAATAGATTTTTCCACCATGGCCGCGGAGCAAACTGGGGACACAGACATTTGCGCGTTCCGGTCCACGCCTACGGGGTTAAAACTGGAGTGCAGAGTGGTGCAAGAAGGGTGCCCCCCTTTGCTTTGCGAAGTCTCCACCGGCCACCCCCCGTCCAGTAGTTCCCAGCTCTTGGTGCCACTGCATTTTTGAGTCAGTCCACTCCCTTTCACATCCCAGCATGTGTGCCTTGGTTAAACTGGTGGGGGCAAAATTTCTCTGGCCTCGCCTATGTAAGGATGTGAAAGAATGGGCTGCAGCGTATGTTGCGTGCCAGTGGGCCAAAGTGCACAAACATACCAAAGCCCCCCTTGAGCCCTTTCAAATTCCAGTCAGGAGGTTCGACCACGTCCACGTGGATTTGGTGGGCCCCCTTCTGCCGTCGCAAGGCTTCACTCACCTTTTAACGATTGTGGCTTGCACCATGTGTTGGTTTGAAGTGGTCCGGCTGGTTTCCACCACGTCTGTTGAGGTCACTCACGCGTTTTTGTTGGCTTAGGTTACACGGTTCGGATCCCCGTCAGACATCACTTCCAACCGGGGTCCGCAGTTCGTTTTGGAGCTCTGGTCCATGATGATCAATGGCCTGAGGGTCAAAATCCACCGCACCATCGCGTACAACCCCCAGGCTAACGGGCTATGTGAACACTTTCATAAGTCGCTTAAAGAAGCGCTCAGAGCCTCCCTCATGGATGGAAATTGGATCGACCACCTGCCTTGGGTTCTATTAGGGTTGCACTCCACGCTTAAGGAGGATCTGGCAGCCCCCCTGGCTGAACTCGTTTTTTTCCCAGGCATTGCGGATCCCCAGGGAATTTTTATCAGACAACCCTGCACTCTGGACCGATCCGCACGCACAGTACTTTTACAGTACAGGGGCTGCTAATGTGTTGGGCCCGGTGCACCACTGTTTTCCCCGCACCTTCATTCCAAAGAGCTTACAGAGTGCCAAGTTTGTTTTGGTCAGGTACGATGCAGACAGAACCCCGCTGCATCCACCATATGATGGCCTGTTCAGATTGATGGACAGTGGGGCAAAACACTTTGTGTTAGACTTGGGGGGGGGGGCAAGGAAACCGTCTGCATTGACAGACTTAAGCTCGCTTATGTGTTGTCAGACAAACAGGTGGGGTTGGCTCAAGCTCCCCGGCACGGGCACCCACCTCCGGTGACCCCTCAAGTTGGTGTTCCCCTGCAGAAAACTGTGCTTGCGAAACTAACCCTGTTCCCTGCCCAACCCCTTCCCCTCCACAGACCGACATTTCCTCCCACACACCAGGAGGGTGCTTCGATCAGACCGGCGGTCCCCCGCTACAGCCGCAATGTGTGCCGGCTCAAGCCCAAAGGACCAAAGGGTTAGAGCCCTTTCTGGGTGTTTTTTTTTTGGGGGGGGGGGCTGTGTTGTGGCACATCCCAGGCAGCCTGGGAGCAGCTCTGCGATCCACACGGTGAGGACATCTGCCTGCACAACAACCACTGCTGCCTCTACCGTCATCGAGACCCGCTGTCCACCTCCCCCACCAACACCCCCCCCACTTCCAGCACACAGCCCCCGCCCCCCAACCTGACCCTCACTAAGACCCAGGTGTGGGCGGAGCTAAGGAAGATCAAGGCGAGGAAGGCCGCGGGTCCAGACTGCATCAGCACGAAGCTCCTCAAGTCCTGCGCAGACCAGCTGTGTGGGATTGTGGAGCACATCTTCAACCTGAGCCTGAAGCTGGGGAGGGTACCACAGTTGTGGAAAACATCTT
The DNA here is from genome assembly GCA_020510985.1 of Pholidichthys leucotaenia. Classification (NCBI taxonomy): domain Eukaryota; kingdom Metazoa; phylum Chordata; class Actinopteri; order Cichliformes; family Pholidichthyidae; genus Pholidichthys; species Pholidichthys leucotaenia. The sequence goes on along the minus strand of CM035840.1, from coordinate 273,764,294 downwards.
GTGTGGTACCCATACCAAAGACTTCCCACCCCAGATTCCTGAACAGCTACAGACCAGTGGCCCTGACGTCTCACCTGATGAAGACCCTGGAGAGACTGCTCCTTGCTCACCTCTGCCACCTGGTGGGACCAGCAATGGATCCACTTCAGTTCGCCTACCAGCATGGCATCGGGGTGGAGGATGCAGTGATCTTCCTCCTTCACAGTTCCCTGTTCCACCTCGAGAAGCCTGGGAACATAGTGAGGATCATGTTCTTTGACTTCAGTGCTTTCAACACCATCCAACCGATGATCCTGAGGGACAAGCTGCTGTGCGCAGGGCTGCACCAGCACCTGTCATTGTGGATCCTGGACTACCTCACAAACTGGCCGCAGTTTGTGAGAACCCGGGATTGTGTGTTCGACACGATCATCGGCAGCATGGGGGCTCCCCAGGGAACGGTTTTGGCTCCCTTCCTGTTCACCCTTTATACTGCGGACTTCTCACACAACACAACACACTGCCATCTACAGAAGTTCTCTGACGACTCTGCGATCGTAGGCCTCATCTCCGATGGAGATGAAGCTGAGTACAGAGGACTTATCCAGGACTTTGTGGACTGGTGCCATCGGAACTGCCTCCAGATCAACGCGAGAAAAACTAAGGAGCTGGTGGTGGACTGCCGCAGGCAAGGACAACCCCTCACAGCACCAGTAAACATCCAGGGAACAGACATTGAGATGGTGACATCCTATAAGTACCTGGGTGTTCATCTGAACAATAAACTAGACTGGTCACACCATATCGACGCACTCTACAAGAAGGGACAGCACAGGCTGTTCCTACTGAGGAGGCTCAGGTCTTTTGGCGTACAAGGGGTGCTCCTGAAGACCTTCTACGATTCGGTGGTGGCATCAGCCATCACTTTTGGAGTGGTCTGCTGGGGCAGTGGCATTACAGCAGCTGATAGGAAGAGACTGAACAAACTGATCAAGAAAGCTAGCTCTGTCCTGGGGCAGTGCCTTGACACAGTGGAGGAGATAGGAGAGAGAAGGATGGTGGCTAAGCTGTCATCTCTGCTGAAGTCCGAGTCCCACCCTATGCAGGACATACTGAACGCACTGAGGAGCTCATTTAGCAGTAGGCTACATCATCCTAGGTGCGCGACCGAGAGGTTTCGCAGGTCCTTCCTACCTACGACTGTCAGACTTTCTAACCTAAGCAGGGCTGCTCGCAGAAATAGCAAAAAAAACGGACGACCTAATAGTATTGGATGCAAAAGACGCAACAGACTTACACAAAATGGTCCCCTCCAGTATACAACTAGGACAATATAAATCACTATGGAGGGTGACAATATGTATGGGTACATATTCATTCTATTTGGGGTAACTAAATAGACTGTTATGCTGTTTATTCCATCTAGATACAATGCTCCGCACTGTGTATACATATTTATGTGTACATATGTATATTCACTGCTCTTATTTTCTTATCTTCTAAATTATTGCTCTGAGTGTTGTAGATTTGTTTTGCAGTCAGGTGACATCCATATTTACAAACCACAATTACATTCAACATGAACACAAACACAGGCACACATGAAGCTGACTATAAACATGATAAAAGTACTCAAGGCTCCACCAACCAGGACATAGGACAAAGAGATAAGAGAAAAAACAAGGAGATAAGAGAATAGGGTCATATTAAAAAGTTAAAGACTAGTCAAAGAGGTTAAAAACTCAAAAGTCTAAAACCCAATAAAAGATTTAGAACCCAAATAAAAAAAACTACAAAAATAAGTAAATATAAAATAAAATTAATAAATAGGTAACTAAATTATGTGCAATATATTGTTACATCTTTTTTTTTTTTTTTTTTAGTATACTTTATTGATCCCCAGAGGGGAAATTGAGGGCCATCCACCACCTGGATGGATGGATCTTGTTCAACTCTTTAACAGCAACAGGAACAAAGCTGTTTTTGTAGCGCTGGGTTTTACTTTTTGGGACAGCAAACCTCCGTCTGGAGGGAAGAAGCTGAAAGTGGCAGTGCAAAGGGTGGGAGTCGTCATTTAAAATGGAGGTAGCAATCCTCTGTACCTGTCTGGTGTACAGGGATGTCAGGCTCAGCTGTGACTCACCAAGAAAATGACTGGATCATCTACCTACCTGATCCAAGGATTTCCTGTTTCAGTTTTATCTGACCAAACCATGACACTAAAGAAAAGGATAAAACAGATTCAATAAAAGCCCAATAAAACATTGTCATTATGGTTCGGTCAATTTGGAAGCGTGCAAGTTTCTTTAAACAATGCAAATGTTGCTGACCCTTTTTGCTCACCCTTTTACAGTCCTCTTCAAAGTTTAAATTGCTCTCAATAATTGTCCCAAGATATTTGTAGGATTGTACACTTTCAGTGGTCTGGCCTTTTAGTACAGTGACTTTGTGCCTGGGAGTTTTCCTCCTAAAGTCAATAATCATATCTTTAGTTTTTGTCGTATTCAGCTGCAGGTAGGAATCCTCACACCGGTGAACAAAATCATCAACTACTGGGCCGTGGCCACTCTCACCATCCTGGAGGAGACTGACAACAACTGAATCATCAGCATACTTTATAATGTGTCTGTTGTCATGTCTACTCCGACACGTTTATGTACAGGATGAAGAGTAGTGGTGACAACACACATCCCTGCGGAGAGCCAGTAGAAGAACACTTTTGGTCAGACAATGTACCATTGACACTTACTCTCTGTGTCCTGTTGGTTAAAAAAATCCAGAATCCAACCCACCAGATTATTACTCAAATCAAATTGTTGCAGGAGCCTTTCAACTAAAATATGAGGTTGCATTGTATTAAAGGTGGAAGAAAAGTCCACAAATAAAAGCCTGGCATGTGTCCCATTAAAATCCAGGTGTTCAAAAAACATGTTAAACGGAGTGACAGTGGCATCCCCCACTCCTCTTTGAGGCCTATAGGCAAACTGCAAAGGATCCAGTGCATGCTCAGTCTGCTTTAGGACCTCAAATCTGACCCCCTGACTTTTGTTGCTATCCCTGTGCTGTTGTAATCCTGGAATTTCCCTGTTGTGGGACTAATAAAGGCTTATTTTATCTTATCTTATCTTATCTTATAATAGGAAGCACAACACCCAGAACTGGAGGTCGGGGGTGGGGGGAATGAATGATGAAAAGAGGAGGAGGAGCGAGAAGACACCCCAGGGCGTCAGGGGTTTTTAGATGTAACAGAGAGGAGCCGTCTCCCCCCACTGTCATAGAAGTCACACTGGAGCCCGCTGGGGTGATAGATGGTAATAAGTGATGCTTTGTGTCCTGTATGTTAATGTCTCACACCCTGGGTCTCGGGGCAGGAATAAAGATTTATAAAGGTGATCGCCTAGAGACCCCGGGTTAATGTTTTTTTCTGTGTTGGAGGTTGAATAAAGTTCTGTGTCATTCAGCTCGCTGTCTCGTCTGATTCCATCGTCCACAACCTCAACATAATGTTTCCAAAATTATTTTGATGGTAAATCAACTTTTGAACCAGCAGAATGTCACTTCCTCCATAGCCTGAGTGGACCGGCAGTGCCTGCAATACCTTTGTTTTTGGTAGGAACACTGAAAAGACTACAACTATGGAGACTATGACTTGAGTCTCAACAGCTATATCTGCAGGGCACAACTTTAGCCACCAGCAACAAAGCATCCTGTAGTTGGCTGTTGGGACTGAGGTCATAGTTACCATAGTTGTAGTCTTGTCAGTGTTCCTACCCAGAAGGATGCTACAGTGTGTACAAGGGAGGGCTGAAAAGTTCATAGTGGTAAAATTTGACCAAATGTGGTCTATTTTTCAACAAAGTCTACCCTTCAGTCCACACACTTCTTCCATCGGTGGTGCAGTGCTTGGATCCCTGCGGTTAAAAAATAAACCACATTTGGTCATTTTTGACTACTATGAACCCCCCCCCCCCCCCGCCCCAATAGTACTACTTTAAGCTCTATCAGTTTCTAAGGCTAAAACCTTACTGAATAATTTCTGCCAGAAAACAGTTTACTTTCATCCATTTTAAGATAGAATTTTTAAACTTTTAACATTTTAAGCTTACTTCCTTCAATGCTAAGCTGCTGTATACAGCCGTGGACAAAATTGTTGGTACCCCCCTGTTAATGAAAGTAAAACCCACAATGGTCACAGAAATAACTTGAATCTGACAAAAGTGGTAATAAATAAAAATTCTATGAAAATTGACCAATGAAAATCAGACAATGCTTTTGAATTGTGGTTCAACAGAATTACTTGAAAAAATAAACTCATGAAACAGGCCTGGACAAAAATGATGGTACCCCTAGAAAAGATTGAAAATAATGTGACCATAGGGACATGTTCAACCAAGATGTGTCCTCTGGTAATTAACATCACAGGTATCTACAAACTTGTAATCAGTCAGTCGGCCTACTTAAAGGGTGACAAGTAGTCACTGTGCTGTTTGGTGACATGGTGTGTACCACACCAAACATGGACCAGAGGAAGCAGAGGAGAGATTTGTCTCAGGAGATTAGAAAGAAAATTATAGACAAGCATGTTAAAGATAAAGGCTATAAGACCATCTCCAAGCAGCTTGATGTTCCTGTGACTACAGCTGCACATATTATTCAGAAATTTAAGATCCGCGGGACTGTAGCCAACCTCCCTGGACGTGGCCGCAGGAAGAAACTTGATGAAAAATGGAAGAGACAGATAATATGAATGGTAACAAAAGAGCCCAGAACAACTTCTAAACACATTCATGGTGAACTCCAAGGTCAAGGTACATCAGTGTCAGATCGCACCATCCGTCGGTGTTTGAGCCAAAGTGGACTTCATGGGAGACGACCAAGGAGGACACCACTGTTGAAAACAAATCGTAAAAAGGTCAGACTGGAATTTGCCAAACTGCATGTTGACAAGCCACAAAGCTTCTTGGAGAATGTCCTATGGACAGACGTGACAAAACTGGAACTTTTTGGCAAGGCACGTCAGCTTTATGTTCACAGACGCAAAAATGAATCATACCAAGAAAAGAACACTGTCCCTACTGTGAAACATGGAGGAGGTTCTGTTATGTTCTAGGGCTGCTTTGCTCCATCTGGCACAGGGTGTCTTGAATCTGTGCAGGGTACAATGAAATCTCAAGACTATCAAGGTATTCTAAAGAGAAATGTGTTGCCCAGTGTCAGACAGCTTGGTCTCAGTCGCAGGTCATGGGTCTTGCAACAGGATAATGACCCAAAACACACAGCTAAAAACACCCAAGAATGGCTAAGAGCGAAACACTGGACTATTCTAAAGTGGCCTTCTGTGAGCCCTGATCTAAATCCTATTGAACATCTGTGGAAGGAGCTGAAACATGCCATCTGGAGAAGGCACCCTTCAAACCTGAGACAATTGGAGTAGTTTGCTCATGAGGAGTGGGCCAAAATACCTGCTGAAAGGTGCAGAAGTCTCATTGACAGTTACAGAAATCGTTTGATTGCAGTGATTGCCTCAACAGGTTGTGCAACAAAATATTAAGGGTACCATTGTGGAAATGTGAAAAGACGAGGCAGAGTTTATCTCACGAGTCAGGTTTATTCACATTTTTCAACAACAACAATACAGAAAAAGAGGAAGAAACCATGACATTCATCTCCTTTTATACCCCAGGAGCTTCAAAGCTCCAGTCACAATGCATTTAATCCCAAGTCACAATGCATCCCTCTCAGATCTTATCACCCCCACCCCAAAGTCACTGGCAGCCAGGAAATCCCCCACGGCCATCTCTTTGCAGACAAAAGACCACATTTCACATCCTCCTGTTATCTCAGAGGAGGCTCAGTCCTTTGTTCATCTGAGACGTGAAGCATACAGTAAGCATACAGTGATATACATATGAAGCATAAGGTGATATACGTTTGTGCATATGAAACCCACATATGTGTGCCACATGACCCCCCCCAAACGTCTAAGATGTAACAGCGGAATAACAGTCAGCCTGTCATGATAAAATCATTACACATCAGCCCACGTGCTGCTTGGGCCTCAGTCTCCTCGCGTATCTGCTGTAAACAGGCTTCAACACTTCCGTGGCGTCATCCTGCTGGGGGGCTGCTGTCTGAGGGTGAGAATTGTTAGTTAATCTCTGTGGGTGTTCTGGGGAATGTTCTCTAGAGGGTCTGCCACGCCGAGGAGCCCTGGCCAACTGCACATGCCGAGCCGTGCGGTTGTCGAGCTTGGCGATTACATGGTAGAATTTCGTCTCATCTACCGTTATCCCCCGGAGGGCGAACTGTGCTTCGACGAAGAGGAACCAGGAGCACGGGTTGTCTCGCCAAAAGTCCGGTAGCTGGACGGTAGCGGCGTACGCCTGGCTGGGAGCTCCTGATCCGGCTGGTTCGGGGGAATTTCTTTCACTCATCGCTTAGGGTCACCAGTGTGGAAATGTGAAAAGACGAGGCAGAGTTTATCTCACGAGTCAGGTTTATTCACATTCTCCAACAACAACAATACCGAAAAAGAGGAAGAAACCATGACATTCATCTCCTTTTATACCCCAGGAGCTTCAAAGCTCCAGTCACAATGCATTTAGTCCCAAGTCACAATGCATCCCTCTCAGATCTTATCACCCCCACCCCAAAGTCACTGGCAGCCAGGAAATCCCCCACGGCCACCTCTTTGCAGACAAAAGACCACATTTCACATCCTCCTGTTATCTCAGAGGAGGCTCAGTCCTTTGTTCATCTGAGACGTGAAGCATACAGTAAGCATACAGTGATATACATATGAAGCATAAGGTGATATACATTTGTGCATATGAAACCCACATATGTGTGCCACACTGTGGCTCACATATTTTGACTGCATATGCATAGCACAGTGAGTGAGATGCTTAGGACTGCATGTGTATTTTGTGACCTCACGTCTTTGAAGGAACAATACGTCTGGACCTCCTGGGGATAACAGCAGGAGGTGGAGGTGCCTTTGGCAGGACTCTGAGAGGACTTCCTGACCTCCTGGGGTCAGATGGAGGACGAAGGGACTTGGGGGGAGAATTATTGTCGATGGGGGGTGTAAATAACCCTATGTACATTTCTTCATTTGCTTATATTTTATTTTGGAGCTTATTACTTTTATGTACTATCAGTTACGGTTAGCTTCCTGTTTGATATTCGGTGCTTTTATTTTGAAGGAACTTCCGGTTATAACCGTTAGCGTGAGCAAACTAACGGCGGCAAAAGACGGGGGAGAAAAGGTTGTGAAAAATATAAAACGTATTTGTTATTAGCAGCCCCCTTGATAGAGGCACAAGGTATGTTTAATATGTAAATATGACAATTTGAATTTTTGTGTTAACATGTATGTATATTTTGTAGTATTTATTGTCAAGAGTTAAGGTTATTTTTAGCTAACAGTTGTAAGAGTGTGGACTTTAGCTTATACAATGTTTTTCTGTGTGGTTCCCAGCTCTTACGGTGAATTTGAGGGTTTACTGCCATTAAACCTAAAAAATCATCAGTAAAGTGTCATCCTTCATTCGGGGGGGTATGCTACAGTAAGAGCTTGCCTCCGGGAGAGGTGAAGGCCTGTCGCCTGGTCGAGGCCAAGAGGAGACGCTTCACCCAACGTGCTACAACGAGCTGCCCGCGATTTCAAGGAACGGCACGGAAACGGCGTGGAGCAGCGAGCTGCAGCAACGGTCTAAGGATACGGTGACAAGCAATTGCTCTCAAAATGGAAGATAATAAATCAGAACAGATAAATGAAAAGGAACAACAAGAGGAAACAGTTAATGAAACGTTACCAAGGCGGTCAGAAAGGCCTAGTGTGCCTACAGAGAAAATGCTGTTATATCAGAAGGATGAACAGACTAAAAGAGAGAAAAGGCTGTTAACTATCTATGAACATTGGAAAGGTCAGGTCAGAATTTACAGAGCAGACCTCAAAAGTGATCTGTCAGATTCACAGTTAGCAGAAATGGCTGATGACATTGAAAGGACAGTAAATGACATGACAAAAGCATACAGTGAACTAAGAGAGCATAATGCACCATCCCATGTCATAAGGCGTAAAATGGACTCCTGTGAATCTGTGACAAAAGACATTATGAAAATCATTTCAGAGCGTTTGGCGGCCATAGATGAATATGATGCAGATAGAGAAAAGCAGCGCCTCCATCAACTCTAAACTTATGACCATGCTAAGTCCATTTTTGGCACTTCATCACAGTCCAGTTATCACTCTGAAGCGAGCATCGCTGCCAAAAGAATTGATGCAGCTGCAGAATTAGCTGCTAAGGAAGCTCAGTATAAAATCACACAAGAGGAAATCAAACAAAGGGAAAAATTAAGAGAAATGGAAGAGAAATACAGGAGAGAATTGGATGCACAAAAGTTTGAACTAGAGCGCTTACAAGCAGAAAAGGAAAGGCAAGCTGCACGTGCAAAATTAGAGATTTATGACAAGGAATTGAAAGTTGATACGGACAGTCAATGTATGCTACAGAACAATGGGACTTCTCCTGTCAACCAAAGCTTTGCACAACCAGCCCCATTGCTCTCCACAGGTTCATACCACCCGCTCATGCAACAATATGCATCCCTTCCTGTCAACTATTCTGTGCAACAACCACACTCTCAAGTTGTTTCTCCATCGCCTCCCACAGACATTTCCCAGCTGGCTAAAGCTATCCAAAACAGCATAGCTGTAAACAGAATCCCAGTGCCAGTGCCTATCGTGTTCAGCGGAGATCCCATCACCTATATCGAATGGAAGGCTTCCTTCAGCTCACTGATAGACTGCAAAGGTATATCTCCTGCTGATAAACTGCACTTGTTAAAAAGGTATATTACTGGCCCAGCACTTAAATGCCTTGAGGGCACATTTTATCGTAGCGACGAAGAGGCATACAAAGATGCCTGGAAAAGGCTTGACCAAAGTTATGGTCAGCCTTTTGTTGTTCAAAAGGCATTCAGAGACAAACTGTCGAAGTGGCCTAAAATCCACTCAAAGGATGCAGAAGGTTTACGGACATTTTCTGATTTTCTCACAACCTGTCTCCAAGCAACACCACATGTAAAGGGCTTAGAGATACTGAGTGACTGTGAGGAAAACCAAAAGTTATTGCAAAAGGTTCCAGAATGGCTCGCAACACGTTGGAATCGTCAGGTCACAGTTGCTCTCATGGAAGGTAAAGATTTCCCCTCTTTCAAGGATTTTGCAGAGTTTGTAGCACTCGAGGCGGAAATTGCATGTAATCCTGTGACTTCTTCCTATGCACTCCATTCATGCAGTTCATCTCTGGAAAAAAGACATGCAAAAGAGATTAAACCAAACAGATTTGCAGCCCAAGTCTTTACAACACAAGCTACGGCACATGCAGATAAAGCAAAGTTAAATGACACAAAGTTAAAGGTACCCTGCATGTTCTGCAAAGATGAAAGGCATCAGTTGTCAAAGTGCCCAAGCTTCTCAGAAAAGTCACTAGACGACAAACGGACATTTGTAAAGGACAATAAACTGTGCTACGGGTGCTTAAAGGTGGGCCACAATGCCAAAGACTGTCGTCATCGCCACACATGTGACACTTGCAAAAGACGACACCCCACTTGTTTGCACAATGAGAATCACAAGGCAAATGAAAGACCTCAGAGCTCCACAAACATTACACCAACCACAGAAAATGATACTATGGCAGTCACAGCTCTGAACGTCACAAAGGTGGGTCAATCAGGTAGTACCTCCATGATTATTCCTGTGTGGATTTCCACTACCCAGAGACCTTCTAAAGAGCAGTTAGTGTATGCTTTATTAGACACACAAAGTGACAATACATTTGTTAGTGAAGAGGTAACTAACCAGTTACAAGCAGACTCTCATCCAGTTAATCTAAAACTAACCACAATGCTGGGAGTTCACATGACAGTCAAAAGTCAGAGAGTACCAGGGTTACGTGTGAGAGGTTACAACTCAGATGTTTGTATTGACCTTCCGCCCTCTTACACAAAGGACTATATTCCGTTTAATTATGACAACATACCCACGAACGAAACTGCAAAGCAATGGCCCCATCTGTCAGAGATTGTTGATAAGATACCTCCTCTTCTGAGCTGTGATGTTGGACTACTCATTGGATTTAACTGTTCCAGAACTCTAGCTCCAAAACAGGTTCTACTTGGAAAGGACAATGAGCCATTTGCAATCCAGACAGAGCTGGGGTGGAGCATTGTCGGTGGCTCCACATCAGAGTCAAATGAAACTGAAACAAGTCTGTGCCACAGAGTCATGGTAAAAGAACTACCTCCTGTAACACCTATGGATGTTATCAAAGTTCTTGAGTCTGATTTTAAGGATGCAAAGGCAAGCGACAAAATAGTCTCACAAGAGGATCTCATTTTTCTAGACAAACTCAAGGAAGGAATAAAGAAAAATGCACAAGGATACTGTGAGATGCCTCTTCCATTCAAACAAAGGCCACACTTATCAGACAACAAAAGGCTTGCAGAAATTAGACTCGAACACTTAAAACGAAAGTTCAACAAGGATGAGAAATACAAAAGGGACTATGTTGCATACATGAATGACATAATTGAAAGAGGAGACATCGAAGAAGTACATAACGAAGGAATACAAGGTGAACAATGGTACATCCCGCACCGCGGGATTTACCATCCCAAAAAGCCCACAAAACTGCGTGTCGTATTCGACTGTTCAGCTAAACACAACGGAACAAGTCTCAATGATCATCTCCTCCAAGGGCCTGACTTAATAAACAATTTGACTGGCATTCTCTTGAGGTTTAGGCAGCATTCTATTGCTTTAATGTGCGATATAGAAAAAATGTTCCATCAGTTTCACGTCGATGAAGGAGACAGGGACTATCTGCGTTTCCTCTGGTGGAAAAATGGTGATACAAGCACACAACCTCAAACCTACAGAATGAAGGTACACCTTTTCGGTGCGGCATTGTCTCCAGGCTGTGCAAATTACGGACTGAAATATTTGGCCAAAGAGCACTGTGTCTTGTACCCAGCAGGTTCACAGTTCATGGAGAAAGACTTTTATGTTGATGATGGAGTTACAAGCACAAACACAGTGGAAGGAGCAATACAGTTGGCACAAGAGGCCAGAGAAATCTACAGCAAAGGTAACCTCCATCTTCACAAGTTCATTTCTAATGATCTCACTGTTTTGCGAAGTATCCCTCCATCTGAATGTGCTGTAAACACAAACATAAGGGACTTAACATTCAAAGACATGCCACAAGAAAGAGCACTAGGCATCCAATGGAACATTGAAAAGGACTGTTTCAAGTTTGACAACACACTAAAAGTACAGCCAGCCACACGCAGAGGCATTCTGTCCACTGTTGCGTCAATATATGACCCGCTTGGATTCTTAGCGCCATATGTACTGAACGGAAAGAGAATCTTGCAAGAAATGAATCTTGCAAGAAATGTGCCAACACGGTATCGGATGGGACGACCCCCTACTGAACACACTCAAGCCAAGGTGGGAGAGTTGGCAAAGTGACTTTGTAAATCTAGAAAAATTAAACATACCTCGTTGTTATCTACCCGCTAGTTTTGGTGAGCCTAAAGAAATAGAGTTGCACCACTTTTCAGATGCAAGCTCAAGTGGATATGGACAATGTAGCTATCTGAGAGCTAAAAACGCTAAAGATGAGATTCACTGCTCTCTGGTAATAGCAAAAGCGCGAGTTTCTCCTACTAAACTCACCACGATCCCCAGACTTGAACTCACAGCAGCTGTAGTTTCAGTCTCAGTCAGTAACATGTTACGGGAAGAACTGTGTTATGATGTGAAAGAATATTTCTGGACTGACTCAAAGGTGGTACTGGGTTACATAAATAATGATGCACGTCGTTTCCACACTTTTGTAGCTAACAGGGTCCAAAAGATTAGACAAAGTACAAGCCCTCAGCAATGGTTTTACGTGCCATCAGAAGTGAACCCAGCCGACAGTGCTTCAAGGGGTCTAACTGTCAATGAGTTAATTAAGTCTAGCTGGTTCACTGGCCCCACCTTTTTGTGGAAAAATGAACTGCCCACACCACAAACTGTTGAGCCGGATCTATCCATAGGAGATCCAGAAGTCAGAAAAGTACAGACAATGTTAACTAAAGTCACAAACACTGCGAGTCTTGCTGAACGTCTAAGTAAGTTCTCGTCATGGTCCAGAGCAATCAAAGCTGTAGCACATCTTATAAGAAGGGCTAAACATATCAAGTCAAATGCACCAGCTACAGTGAGTGAACAGGAAAATGCTGAACTTGTGATCATTTGTGATGTGCAGCATCAAGCATACGAACAAGAAATAAAACTGTTGAACAAAGGAAAACAGCTCCCACGTCACAACAAACTGTTTAAACTGGACATTTTTATGGACACAGATGGTCTCCTCAAGGTGGGAGGGAGACTTCGACATTCACCAACAAGTGACACCTTCAAACATCCAATCGTGATCCCAAAGGATCACTGTGCAGCTAAGCTCATAATATCTCACTGTCATAACAAGGTAAAACACCAAGGAAAGGGATTTACCATAAATGAAATCAGATCTAGTGGCTACTGGATTCCAGGAATGAGTAAAACAGTTGCTTCATACATCGGTCAGTGTGTGACCTGCCGCAGACTCCGCAAAGCTCCAGAGAGTCAGAGGATGAGTGACCTACCTCCACAGCGCTTAGAGCCCTCTCCTCCCTTCACACACTGCGGCATGGACTGTTTTGGCCCGTTTGTGACAACAGAAGGAAGGAAACAACACAAACGGCATGGACTCTTATTTACTTGCTTTTGCTCTCGTGCCATCCACATCGAGCTATTAGAGGACTTGTCTACTGACGCATTCATTAACGCATTAAGGTGTTTCATTTCAATCAGAGGTGCAGTTAGACGAATCCAATGTGACCAGGGAACAAACTTTGTTGGCGCTCAAAATGAGTTTAAAGCAGCCTTAAATGAACTAGACACTCAGAAACTAAGTACTTACTTATCCGAAAGACAATGTGACTTTGTGATGAATGCATCCCACTCCAGTCATGCAGGGGGAGTGTGGGAGCGTCAGATAAAGACTGTCAGAAGTGTACTGAATACCACTCTGTCACTTGCTCATGGTAGACTCAATGATGCTTCATTAAGGACTCTATTCTATGAAGCCATGACTATAGTCAACAGCAGACCCTTAACTATAGATAACTTGAACAACCCTGACAGCTTAGAACCACTTACGCCCAATCACCTGCTCCACATGAAATCCAACGCACCGTTGCCCCCACCTGGCACGTTTCCAAAGGAGGACCTATATGGCAAAAAGAGATGGCGCCGCGTGCAGTTCCTTGCAGAGCAGTTCTGGAGCCGCTGGAGACGGGAATATGTTCACAACATCATTTCAAGGCAAAAATGGCATTCACCAAAAAGGAATCTAAAAGTAGGTGATGTTGTGTTAGACATGGATGAACTAGCACCCAGAGGTGAATGGAGACTTGCAAGAGTTTTAGAGACTGTTAGTGGAAAAGATGGACTTGTGCGAAGAGCAAAGATTTCGCTTGGAGAAAAGAGACTAAATAACAAAGGTCAACGCTCTAGTAAGCTATCAGTTGTAGAGCGTCCAGTACAAAAACTGGTCTTGTTGTTAGAAAGTTCTTAAGGCGACCTCTTTATATGGGTTCTTTTGCTTGAGAAAATTATTTGTTGATGTTCTTATGGAACCCAAATACTCATAATTTTGGTGGGAGTGTAAATAACCCTATGTACATTTCTTCATTTGCTTATATTTTATTTTGGAGCTTATTTTTTTTTTCCACAATATCTTTATTGAACCCTTTTTTTTTTTAACAAACATGATACAAACAATCAAACACTAACACTAAAGTACTACAAAAAAAAAAAAAAATGCACTAAAAACACCAACAACCACCAACAAAATCAAGTCTTCAACAATGCTCCTCTGTTTAGTCTAGACAATCCAATACATAAGTATACATATTATGTTCACCAGTTTGGAATTTACAAGGTCCACACACATCATTCACCTTCTTCTTCAAGAGTTATGTTTAAATTTTTTACATAATCAATAAAAGGTCTCCATATATTCTCAAACACAATTTCCTTTGATTTCAGTATATATGTTATTCTTTCTAATGGAAGGTTTGTTAACATCTGTCTTAACCACTGAGTCACATCTGGTCTATGAGTCTTTTTCCATAATAGTGCAATACATTTTTTGGCATTAAGCAAACTGAGGTCTATGAATGTTCTTTCACTTTTATTAAAATTATGCTTTTCTGGGTACAGACCCAACAAAAACAGTTTAGGATTCAATATGATTTGTTTTGAGATTATTTTTTCAATTGTTACCCTCACCTCTTCCCAAAACATTCTTATTAATCTACATTCCCATAAACAATGAAATAGGGTTCCTTTACTTTCCATGCATTTTGTGCATGTATCTGGTATATTTTTGTTATATCTATTTAACTCCTCCGGTGTAACATACATCCGCATTAACCATTTGAAATGTATCAATTTAAGGCGTGCATTTATTGATTTGGTTTGAGCTTCTGTACAAGCCAATTCCCATTGTTCCTCTGAAATTTCAATTTGCAGATCTTCTTTCCAGTAGTTTAATCTTTTCAGTGAATTTTCACTTGAAGATAGTGTCAATGAGTTATAAAACTCTGAAATAATACCCTTTCTTTTACTATCTTTCATCATCATTTTTTCCAAGGATGAATAAATAGGTCGAGTGAGAGCTTTATTTTGATTTGATCGAATAAAGTTTCTAAGTTGAAGATATTTAAAAAAATGTGTTCTATTGAGATTAAATTTGATCCTCAGCTCTTCAAAAGACATTATGTTGTCTGCACATGGCAAATATAAATCCTGAATCTTTTGTATCCCTTTTAAATTCCATACTTTAAATACAGCGTCCGCTCTCCCTGGTTTAAAATATTGATTACCCCATATTGGACTAAATTGTGACAATAACTGTGGTTCTTTTAAATAGTTTTTAGCTTCACACCATATTTTGATCATATGCTTTACAAATGGATTTTTAACTTGTTTTTGTAATTTTTTTGCCGAATCTGAGTATATGAATATGGGAAGAGGTAAAGGTAAATTGTATGATTCCATTTCAGTCCAGTGAGGGAGATCATTTGATGAAAAATAATATGTCATAGACCTCAGTTGTGCCGACCAATAATACAACATAAAATTTGGACATTTCAGACCTCCACGATCAAATGGTAAATATAATAAAGACAAACGTAATCTAGCCCTCCTGTTGTTCCATATAAATTCCACTAACTTTTTTTTTATTCTTGAGAATAGATCTAAAGGTGGTGATAAGGGAATGTATTGAAATAAATAAAGTATTTTAGGTAAAATATTACTTTTAAGTATATTGATTCTCCCGATCATCGACATTGGTAGTGACATCCATCTCTGAGTTAACTCACTGATATCTGACATTAAGGCTTCATAGTTGACACTGGCGACTGATTCTAGCTTAGGTATAATTTGGATTCCTAAATATTTAAACTGATTTACAACATTGAATTGATTTACCTCAGGGGCTGGGTAATTTCTCTGGGTCTCATTTAGCATTAATATTGAAGATTTAGTTTTATTTATTTTATATCCTGATATTTCCCCAAAATTCTTTATTAAATTCAACAAGGTTGGAATTGATTTTTTTAGATTCGACATAAACAAAATTATATCATCGGCGTACAGGGAGATTTTATGTTCTGTTGGTCCAACTTTAATTCCATATATTTGTGAATGTAAACGTATCGCTATCGCTAAAGGTTCAATTGCCATAGTAAACAGTAAAGGTGAAAGTGGACAGCCTTGTCGACATCCTCTATTGATTTTTATTGGTTTTGAAATATTGTTATTTGTTAGGATTTCTGCTGTAGCATTATTGTATATTATTTGAACCCATTTTATGAAATTATTTCCAAGTCCAAACCTTTGTAGGACTTCAAAAAGAAAGGGCCATTCAACTCTATCAAAGGCCTTTTCGGCGTCCAATGATAGGAGAGCTGTATCCGGTGCTTCTTTATTAAAATAAATAATATTAAATAGTCTTCTTACATTATGGAAGCCTTGTCTACCCTTTATAAAGCCATTCTGATCTCGATTAATAATATTTGGTAAAATTTCTTGTATTCGTCTTGCTAAAATTTTACAGATTATCTTAAGGTCGGCGTTTAATAGGCTTATTGGTCTCATATTTTCACATTTATTAGAGGGCTTACCTGGTTTTGGCAGTAGTATAATTAAGGCATTATTTATGTATGATGGTAAATTATTATTTTGAAATGCTTCTAAAACCATTTCCAAAAAAGGTTTTATTAATTTATTCTTAAATTTTTTATAAAGGTCAACTGGAAGACCATCTGGTCCTGCACTTTTTCCTGATTTCATATTATCAATGGCTAGCCCAACTTCTTCTTGACTAATTTTAGACTCCAATATCTCCCTGTTTTCATTTGGTATACACGGTATAGATAGTTCGTTCAAAAACCCATTTAGTTTTGTTAAATCAGGTTCATTTTTGGTATCATATAATTTTTCATAGTAATCTCTAAAGGCTCTATTAATTTCTAAAGGATCTATAACTACCTGTCCGTTACTTATAATACTGGTAATTGGTGTTTTAATTTCCAATTGTTTAATCTGCCATGCTAATAATTTTCCTGATTTTTCACCTTGTTCATAAAAAGATTGTTTCAATCTTAGAAGACTCGAGGCAGCTCTATTCGCTGATTTTTTGTCGTATTCAGCTCTCAAAATCAGTAATTCATTCTCCAACCTTGGGTCACTTCCTGCATACACTTTTTCCTGAAGACTTTTTATTTTATGTTCCAATTTAGCTCTCTCCTCTCGAGTCTTCTTAGATTTTGATCCTGTATAACTAATAATATGTCCCCTAATAAAAGCTTTGAAAGCCTCCCACTTTACACATGCTGATGTTTGTGTAGTATTGATGTCAAAGAACTCGTCTATCTGTTTTTCTATATACTTGACAAATTCCTCATCCTGAAGCCATTTATGCTGAAATTGCCATCTACCTGATTCCTTTGTCAATTTTTTATCTACATATATTAGACAACAGGGTGCATGATCAGAGATCACGATGTTATCATAAAAGCAGTTTTGAATCTTGGACCTTAATTCTGTGGAAATCAAAAAATAATCAATACGTGAGAATGTCTTGTAGGTACTGGAATAACAAGAATAGGCTTTAACTTGTGGTTTCATTTCTCTCCATATATCTAACAATCTCAATTCTTTCATAAAATGATTAATAGTCATCCTACATCCAATGTGTGTACAATCCAGTCCTGTTGATCTATCCACACCTGGATTCAATGCACAATTAAAATCCTCTGCTATTATATGTTGCCCTGTAAGTGATGATAAGATGAGAAATAAATTAGCAAAGAACTTCTGATCATCTATATTGGGACCATATAAGTTCACACGATTTATATTTTCTAATAGCAAAGAACCTTGAATGATTACATATCTTCCAAATTTGTCTCCAATTACATTTTTCACTTGAAAAGGAACTGATTTATGTATGAGAGTCATAACTCCCCTGGCTCGGGATGAAAATGAAGAGGTGAATACACTTCCCTGCCATCTACTCCTAATTCTTTTAACATCCTCCTCTATCAGATGAGTTTCTTGTAAAAACACAATTCTTGAACCCATGTCCTTTATTTTATTCATAACTTGTTTAAGTTTTTTTAAATTTTGTAGACCTCTGCAATTCCATGAAGTTAAATTAAGATTAACACTTTGGTCCATGATCAATAGAGAGTTTGGGATTACCTTGCAGTGTAAACATGCTCATACAGAGAAGCAAAAACATGAGTGGTTGAACATTCATCCTACAAACTACACACAAACAAATTTCCCCTTCCCACACTTGTGGCAAACCCCCCAAAATCAAAAGAAAAATTCTGTCTCCCGATATAGCCATCGACCGTTCCACACCCACGGGGAACAGCCTAAGCCACTCCTTCTTCATCCTCCCAATCACCCTAACTCTACAGCTTTTAATGACGTAACATTAACTCTCCTCTGTAGTTTTCCAACTTAACTCCAAAATTTTTAACAACTTTGTACATCATAGTTTTTTTTTTTTGTTTGTTTTGTTTTTGTTTTGTTTTTTTAATATATAATACAATCTATATTTTGTAAACTTACTATTTACTTCAAGTCAGTCAGATGCCTGTGCAAATGCTTAATTATTCTACCTTATATTTTGTTCATGCTTAGCTCCCACCAGTCTCTTCTTCTTCTTTGATCTTCTTGATGAACTCCTGCGCCTCCTCTGGGGTCTTGAAGATGTGGGTTCTGCCCTCATACGTGGTCAGCAGTCTCGCAGGATAGATTACACCATGACGAATCCCAAGGTTGCGCAGCTCCTTACGGACGGGATCAAACTGCTTCCTCAATTGCTGGATTCCTGTGGCCAAATCTGGGTAGAACCGCACCTGCTGGTCCTGGTGTTTAATCTCTCCTTTAGCACGTGCAGCGTTGAAGATCTTCATCCTGTCTCTGTTGCTAAGAAACTTCATAATTAAGGTCCTCGGCGGTCCCTTATCTCTCCGTGGGCCAATACGATGTGCTTTTTCCAGAACCACTGCTGATTGCAACTCCTCGCTGCCCAGCACCTCCGGAATCCACTTTTCCAGAAAGGAACATACGTCCCGACCTTCTGATTCCTCTGGAAGACCCACCAGCCTCAAATTATTCTGTCTCGACCGAGATTCCAAATCCAAAATATTATCTTCCAGAGATTTTTTTTTTTTTCCAAAGTGCGCACCTTTAATTGAAGACGGGTGACGTCATCTTCAGCACTAGCGAGACGGAGCTCCATCTGCGCCGTTCGTTCTACACAGTCACCCAATTCCTTTCTTATTCCTTCCAACGCTGTCATAATCCCATCAAATCTAGAGGAAAAGTCCGCTCTCATTGAACTCATGGCAGCCATCAGCGCATCTGCGCCATTCCCCGCATTTATCGCACCGCTGCCAGCCTCCTCCGCCATATATGGAGTTTTGTTTGCTGCGTCACAGACCTGAAAGTCCGTTAATTTGGACTGTTTCGGCGGCTCGCTTTTTCCTTTTCCTGGTTTTCCAGCCTTAGGCTTCGCCGACATACTCCTCGCCCAAATGCTGGGATACGTTCTGTCCCAAATGAGAGAGTTATTTGCCGATTTTTTTTCTCCAGGAGCAGAGCAGAGCGAGACACGTCCGTCCTACGTGGCAGCCATAACCGGAAGTCCCCATTTTGGAGCTTATTACTTTTATGTACTATCAGTTACGGTTAGCTTCCTGTTTGATATTCGGTGCTTTTATTTTGAAGGAACTTCCGGTTATATCCGTTAGCGTGAGCAAACTAACGGCGGCAAAAGACGGGGGAGAAAAGGTTGTGAAAAAATAAAACATATTTGTTATTAGCAGCCCCCTTGATAGAGGCACAAGGTATGTTTAATATGTAAATATGACAATTTGAATTTTTGTGTTAACATGTATGTATATTTTGTAGTATTTATTGTCAAGAGTTAAGGTTATTTTTAGCTAACAGTTGTAAGAGTGTGGACTTTAGCTTATACGATGTTTTTCTGTGTGGTTCCCAGCTCTTACGGTGAATTTGAGGGTTTACTGCCATTAAACCTAAAAAATCATCAGTAAAGTGTCATCCTTCATTCGGGGGGGTATGCTACAGGGGGTTTGATGACAATGTGATTCTGTTCTTTGATGTCCCAGGTATAAAAGTGGGGGTTTGCGGGAGTTCGGTCTCTTTTTAGCTGTTGAGAGCATGCTGGAGATGTGAGATCGTCAATAAACCTGAATTGAGAGATAAATTCAGCCTCTTCATTTCACGCTCTCCACACACACCATCATTTTTGTCCAGGCCTGTTTCACGAGTTTGTTTTTTTAAAATAATTCTGTTGAACCACAATTCAAAAGCATTGTCTGATTTTTTTTTGTTTTTTTTACTGGATTTTATTCAGGAAAAGCAAATTTTTCTAATTTTAGACTACATCTGTGATTATTCAAAAGAAAGCTCCAAAAATAAAAGAGATGAGTAGTTTTTTTTTTTTTTTTTTTTTTTTTAAACTGGTGAACCCATTTTTGTGAACTTAATGGATATATGTTGTGACATTATTAACTTCTCTTATATGACAATGTAACATTTCCTACAGATTTTATCTGTGCTGTAGTTTTTGTTTTGTGGAGAAAGGAAGCAGGCGAGGCCACGAGCTGAACAACACACAAACTTTATTCCTTCTCCAACATTCAGTACAGAAAAATCTGCTGGGTCTCCGTGTATCCTTTTTTTCCATTCATTCTTCCATCTTCTACCACTTTTCTGGAGGTCCGGGTGGCGGAGGCAGCAGTTCAAGCAGAGAAGCCCAGACTTCCCTCTCCCCAGCCACCTGCTCCAGCTCTTCAGAGAGGATACCAAGGCGTTCCCAGACCAGCTGGGAGACATAGTCTCTCCAGCAAGTCCTGGGTCTGCCCCGGGGTCTCCTCCCAGTGGGATGTGCCCAAAACACCTCAAGTGGGAGGCGTCCAGGAGGCATCCTGATCAGATGCCCATACCACCTCAACTGGCTCCTTTCAATGTGGAGGAGCAGCGGTTCCACTCTGAGCCTCTCCCGGATGACTGAGCTCCTCACCCTATCTCTAAGGGTGAGTCCAGCAATCCTACGGAGAAAGCTTATTTCAGCCGCTTGTATCCACGATCTTATTCTTTCGATCATTACCCAAAGCTTGTGACCATAGGTGAGAGTAGGAACTAGTAAATTGACAGCTTTGCCTTAGAACTCAGCTCCCTCTTCACCACAACAGACCGGTGCAATGTCCGCATCACTGCAGATGCTGCTCCAATCTGTCTGTCAATCTCTCGCTCCATTCTCCCCTCACTCGTGAATAAGACCCCAGTATACTTAAACTCCTCCACTTGGGGCAGGAGCCTGTCCCCAACCTGGAGAGGACAATCCACCTTTTTCCGGCGTGAGGACCATGGACTTGGACTTGGAGGGGCTGATTCTCATCCGAGCCACTTCACACTCAGCGGCAAACTGCCCCAGCAAGAACTGTAGGTCATCGCTGGATGAAGCCAACAGGATAGCATCATCTGCAAACAACAGAGATGAGATCCTGTGGTCACCAAGTATGATACCCTCCTTTCCCTGGCTGCGCCTAGAAATCCTGTCCATAAAAATTATGAACAGGATCGGTGACAAAGGGCAGCCCTGGCGGAGTCCAACTCTCACTGGGAATGAGTCCGATCGAGTGTTGGCAATACGAACCAAACTCTCACAACGGTGGTACAGAGACCGAATAGCTCATAGCAACAAGCCCGATACCCCATACTCTCGAAGCACCCCCCCACACACACAAAAAGCCACGAGGGACACGGTCGAAGGCCTTCTCCAAGTCCACAAAGCACATGTAAACTGGTTGGGCAAACTCCCACAAACCCTCGAGAATTCTCGAGAGGGCAAAGAGCTGGTCCGATGTGCCACGGCCAGGACGAAAACAACATTGCTCCTCCTGAATCTGAGGTTTGACCAACGGCCGGACTCTCCTCTCCAGTACCTTGGCATAGACCTTCCCAGGGAGGCTGAGGAGTGTGATCCCTCTAAAGTTGGAGCACACCCTCCGGTCCCCTTTTCTGAAGAGAGGAACCATCACCCCGGTTTGCCATGCCAAGGGCACTGCCGCTGTCTTCCACACAATGTTGCAGAGGCGTGTCAACCATGACAGCCCTACAACATTGAGCACCTTGAGGTACTCAGGGCGAATCTCGTCCACCCCCGGGGCCCGGCAACCAAAGAGATTTTTAACTACCTTGGTGACCTCAGCCCCTGTGATAGGCGAGTCATCCCCCTCATCCACAAGCCCTGCTTCCTCTTTGGAAGGTGTATCAGTGGGATTGAGGAGATCCTCAAAGTATTCCTTCCACTGCCCAACGATATCCCCAGTCGAAGTCAACAGCACCCCTCATACACAGTGTGGATAGGGAGCTGATTCCCCCTCCTGAACCGCAGGACAGTGTGCCAGAATCTCTTTGAGGCCGACCGAAAGTCTTCTTCCATGGCCTCACCGAACTCCTCCCATACCCGAGTTTTTGCTTCAGCAACCACCCAAGCTGCACTCCGCTTGGCCTGCTGGTACACCTCAGCTGCGTCGGGAGTCCCACAAGCCAACCAAGCCTGATAGGACTCCTTCTTCAGCTTAATGGCCCCCCTCACCACTGGTGTCCACCACTTGGTTTGGGTGTTGCCATCATGAGATGCCCCGACGACCTTGTGGCCGCAGCTCTGGGTTGCCGCTTCAACAATAGAGGTGGAGAACATGGCCCATTCAGACTCCATGTCTCCAGACTCCCTCGGAATGTGGGTGAAGTTATTCTGGAGATGGGAGTTGAAAACCTCCCGGACAGGGGCATCAGCCAGATGTTCCCAGCACACCCTCACTATACGTTTGGGTCTGCAAGGTCTGAGTGGCATCATCCCTTGCCATTGGATCCAACTCACCACCAGGTGGTGATTAGTTGACAGCTCTGCACCTCTCTTTACCCGAGTGTCCAAGACATACGGTCACAGGTCTGATGACACAATAACAAAATTCATCATCGACCTGCAACCTAGGGTGTCCTGGTGCCAGGTGCACATATGGACACCCTTATGCTTGAACATGGTGTTCATTACTGTATGGACAAACTGTGGTTAGCACATTAGTCCAATAACTGAACACCATTCAGGTTCAGATTGGGCAGGCCGTTCTTCCCAATCACCCCCTTCCAGGTTTCACTGTCACTGCCCACATGCACATTTTATAATCTTTAATTCCATGCATGAAGACCCAGAAATCCCTACCATAATCATTGTGTAGAACAAAGACATGCGTGGCACATTAACATAACATAATGCCAGTACTGCATTCTCACACCCTTTCCTCCTCCAGCAGTTCTGGCGCTTCCTCCTCTCCCCGGGGGGCAAATAGTCCTTACTGTCCTGTCTGAGACCCCCCAGTGATACTTCCTCCTTCAGCACATTGTTCTCTCTTTCCCCCAGCGGCTGTCTCTGGGTGGAGAATCCCCCACCCGTACCACCACACAGCCCCACTCCACCCCCCGAACACCCAGAAAGGGCACTAACCCCCCCATCCTTTGGGCTTGAGCCAGCGCTCATAGCGGCTGTAGTGGGGGGTCGCCGATCCAGCCAAACCACCCTGCTGGCGAGGTGTACAGGAGGGCATGTCAGTCTGTGGAGGAAAAAAGGGAGGGGGGGAAAACACATTAGCGTTGCCAACGCCAGTCCCAACCGAGGTAACACCAACTTGCAGAGCCCCCAACGGCGGGTGTCTGCACCGGGGAGCTTGGGCCAACACCACCTGCTCATCTGTCAACACAAAAGCGGGCTTAAGCCTGTCGATGCAGACGGTCTACCTATGCCCCCGAAGTCTAACACAAAATGCTTCGCCCCAGGTTCCAACACCCTGAATGGTCCATCGTACAGTGGGCGCAGCGGGGTCCGGTATGCATCGTGCCTGACAAAAACAAAACCGGCATTCTGTAAACTTTTGGGAATGAAAGTGTGGGGAAAACAATGGTGGGCCGGGCCAGGCACATTAAAAGCCTCCGTACTGTGCAAAAATTGCGCAGGTGGATCAGCCCTGGGCGTGGGGTTTTCCGGTAAAAACTCCCCGGGGATAAGCAGCGGCTGAGAAAAAACGAGTTCTGCCGGGGAGGCTGCCAAATACTCCTTAGGCGTGGAGCACAACCCTAAAAGAACCCAGGGCAGGCGGTCGACCCAGTTTGTATCTCTGAGCAAAGCTGTCAGTGCTGCCTTAAGCGACCTATGAAAACGCTCACATAACCCGGTAGCCTAGGGGTTGTACACAGTAGTACGGTGAATTTTGAACCCCAGGTTCTGGGCCATCACGGATCAGAGTTCCAAAATGAATTGCAGGAAAATCTGTATTAGTCCTGTCCCCGTGTCTATATAAAAATAATTAATAAAAGTTATAGTGCCACCTAGTGATTAAAGGAAGAATAGCTGAAAACGTTTTTTTTTTTATTTTTCTCTCATCAGCTGAAAAAATGACATGAAGGAATGACTAGGGCTCATTCACAGTACATGTACATAGTACAGAACTGTTTCCATGGTGACCGGAATGCTTCAGTGGCTTCCTCGCCATGCAAAACATGAGAGTTACAGCTCAGACAATCCTCGTCTGATTTGGACCAAAGTTTGCACAAATAAGATAAGATAAGATAAGGTAAGATAAGATAAGCCTTTATTAGTCCCACAATGGGGAAATTCCAGGATTGCAACAGTACAGGGATAGCAACACTCAGAGCAACAATCAGAAGGCAAGAGAAAAAACAAGAGCAGCGAGTATACATAAATATAAATATATATATATACACTACCGTTCAAAAGTTTGGGGTCACCCAGACAATTATTTTGTGTTTTCCATGAAAAGTCACACTTATTTACCACCATGAGTTGTAAAATGAATAGAAAATATAGTCAAGACATTGACAAGGTTAGAAATAATGATTTGTATTTGAAATAATAATTTTTTCCTTCAAACTTTGCTTTCGTCAAAGAATCCTCCATTTGCAGCAATTACAGCATTGCAGACCTAACATGATTGCACAAGGGTTTTCTAATCATCCATTAGCCTTCTGACGCAATGAGCAAACACATTGTACCATTAGAACACTGGAGTGATAGTTGCTGGAAATGGGCCTCTATACACCTATCTAGATATTGCACCAAAAACCAGACATTTGCAGCTATAATAGTCATTTACCACTTTAGCAATGTATAGAGTGTATTTCTGATTAGTTTAAAGTTATCGTCATTGAAAAAAGGTGCTTTTCTTTCAAAAATAAGGAAATTTCTAAGTGACCCCAAACTTTTGAACAGTAGTATATATATATATATATATATATATATATATATATATATATATATATATATATACAGACACAGTGTGGAGCATTGTAGCTAGATGGGATAGGTATATAAATATATAAACACCGTGCGGAGCATTGTAGCTGGATGGAATAAATATATGAGTATATAAACACACAGTGTGGAGTATTGTAGCTAGATGGAATGAATATGTGAATATATAAACACACAGTGCGGAGCATTGTAGCTAGATGGAATAAATATGTAGATATATAAACACACACAGTGCGGAGCCTGTAGCTAGATGGAATAAATATGTAAATATATAAACACACACAGTGCGGAGCATTGTAGCTAGATGGAATAAATATATGAATATATAAACACACAGTGCGGAGCATTGTAGCTAGATGGAATAAATATGTAAATATATAAACACACACAGCGTGGAGCATTGTTGCTAGATGGAATAAATATATAAATATATAAATACACACAGTGCGGAGCATTGTAGCTAGATGGAATGAAACAGCACAACCGTCTACTTAGTTATCCTACATGGTATGATTATGTACCCATACATATTCTCACCCTCCATAGTGACCGGTATTTTCCTAGTTGTATACCGGAGGGGACCATTGTGTAAGTCTATTGCGTCTTTTGCATTCAATACTATTAGGTTGTCACGTCTTTTTGCTATCTCTGCGAGCAGCCCTGCTTAGGTTGTACAGTCTGACAGCCTTAGGTAGGAAGGACCTGCGAAACCTCTCGGTTGTGCACCTAGGATGATGTAGTCTGCTGCTAAATGAGCTCCTCAGTGCGTTCAGTATGTCCTGCATAGGGTGGGACTCGGACTTCAGCAGAGATGACAGCTTAGCCACCATCCTTCTCTCTCCTATCTCAGAATCAGAATCAGAATCAGAATCAGATTTATTGCCATTGTTCATGTAGTACACAAACTAGGAATTTGTCTCGGTGCAATGCTGC
Organism: Pholidichthys leucotaenia; assembly: GCA_020510985.1. NCBI lineage: Eukaryota > Metazoa > Chordata > Actinopteri > Cichliformes > Pholidichthyidae > Pholidichthys > Pholidichthys leucotaenia. The sequence goes on along the minus strand of CM035840.1, from coordinate 273,738,327 downwards.
AACATTAAACATGATAAAATAAAAGAAATAAACTATACATGCAATAAAGTGTAGAATAAGAGTGAGTAATACTAGTCAGCAGTTAAAATATATTAGTGAGCAGCAGATAATGTGGAGAACCATATAGTGCAGTCGGTAATTCAGGAAGAAAACAGTGATGATTGACATGAGTCTGGTTGAGCTGCTGTACATAGTGCACGAGAGTCAATAAGTCACTTAGTGTTCAGCAGTCTGATGGCAGAAGGGAAGAAGCTGTTCATGTGACGGGAGGTTTTAGTCTGGATGGACCGAAGTCTTCTACCTGAGGGGAGGGGGGCAAACAGTACGTGACCAGGGTGTGAGGGATCGGCTATGATCCGGCCAGCACGCCTCCGGGTCCTGGAGATGTACAGATCCTGGAGAGATGGGAGCTTGCAGCCGATCACCTTCTCAGCAGTGCGCACGATGCGCTGCAGCCTTAGTCTGTCCCTGGCAGTGGCTCCTGCGTACCACACGATTATGGAGGAGGTGAGGATGGACTCGATGATGGCTGTGTAGAACTGCACTAACATCTTGGTGGGTAGCTTGAGCTTCCTCAGCTGCCGCAGGAAGAACATCCTCTGCTGGGCCTTTTTGATGAGGGAGCTGATGGTCGGCTCCCACTTGAGGTCCCGGGTGATGGTGGTGCCTAGGAAGCGGAAGGAATCAGCAGTGGTGATGGGAGAGCCTGTGAGGGTGAGGGGGGGGCAGAGGGGTTGTGACTTTCCTGAAGTCCACAATCATCTCCACTGTCTTCAGAGCGTTCAGCTGCAGGTTGTTGTTGTTGCACCAGGACGCCTGCTGGGCCACCTCTCTCCTGTAGGCGGACTCGTCGCCGTTGGAGATGAGCCCGATGAGGGTGGTGTCGTCCGCAAACTTGATCAACTTGACAGACTGGTGGCTGGAGGTGCAGGAGTTGGTATAAAGGGAGAAGAGTAGGGGGGAAAGTACACAGCCCTGGGGTGATCCGGTGCTGATGCTAGCAGAGTCTGAGACAGTCTTTCCCAGCCGCACATGCTGCCTCCGGTCCATCAGGAAGTCGGTGATCCACCTGCAGAGGGAGTCAGGCACGCCGAGCAGGGACAGCTCGTCCTGGAGCAGAACGGGGCGAATGGTGTTGAATGTGGAGCTGAAGTCCACAAACAGGATCCTGGCGTAGGTTCCCGGGGAGTCCAGGTGCTGCAGGATGGAGTGGAGGGCCAGGTTGACTGCGTCGTCTACAGACCTGTTGGCTCGGTAGGCAAACTGCAGCGGGTCCAGGAGGGGGGTGGTGATGGACTTGAGGTGGGGCAGGACCAGGCGCTCAAAGGACTTCATGACTACAGAGGTGAGCGCTACAGGTCTGTAGTCGTTAAGTCCAGTAATCCGTGGCTTCTTTGGGACAGGGATGATGGTGGAGGATTTGAGGCAGGACGGCACGTGCCATAGCTTAAGGGAGGTGTTAAAAATGTCTGTGAAGACAGGAGCCAGCTCTTTCGCACAGTGTCTCAGGGTGGAGGGAGACACGCCGTCCGGACCGGGGGTCTTGCGCGGGTTCAGTCTGGAGAACTGTTTGAGCACGTCCTGCTCACTGATGACAAGGGCAGGGGGGGAGGAGGGGGGGCGCCTTTGATGAAGTAGGGATCATGGAGGCTGTGGAGCTGGAGGGAGGGGGGGAGTTGGACACAGATGACGAGGTGTCAAAACGGGCATAGTGTTGGGACAGTCTTTGACAAAGGGCTTTGTCATCCTGACCTTTAGGAGCCTGAGGCCAATAACTGGTGATTTGCCTCAGTCCTCTCCACACAGAAGCCGAGTCATTAGCAGTGAACTGCTGCTGGAGTCTCTCAGAATACACAGATTTAGCTCTCCTCAGCTCTCTGTTAAACCGATATTTCACCTCCCTGTAGCAGCCCCTGTCTCCACTTTTCAGCGCTGCTTCCTTCTCCTTCCTGATCTGTCTAAGCTTAGCAGTGAACCAGGGCTTATCATTAGAGTACCTCACCCTGGTGCGCGATGGAAGAATGCTCTCCTCACAAAAGTGGATATAAGAGTTCACAGTGTCCGTGTATTCATCCAGATCATGCGTGGCTCCTTTAAACATGCCCCAATCAGTTATTTCCTTGCACGTTTCCAGCTTCTCCTCAGCTTCACTGGTCCATTTCTTCGTAGTGCTCACAACAGGTTTAGTGAGCTTCAATCTCTGTCTGTATGTGGGAATGAGGTGGACCATCACGTGATCAGATAGTCCGAGCGCAGCGCGGGGAACAGCGCGATATGCGTCTTTCACTGTGGTGTAACAGTGATCCAGCGTGTTTATTCCTCTGGTGGGGCATTTAATAAACTGTTTGTAGCGGGGCAGATCGTGGCTCAGATTGCTCTGGTTAAAGTCGCCAACCACAATAACCAGAGAGTCTGGAAAAATCCGCTCCGTGTGTTGGATGTGATCCGCGAGCACGCGCTGAGCTTCGCGCGTGTCCGTGTCGGGAGGGACGTACACAGTGACGAGGATGAATGAGGCGAACTCACGCGGGGAATAAAATGGCTTGCAGTTAATAAAAAGAAATTCCAGGGCGGGAGAACAGTGTTTGGAAATTACCGTTACATCAGAGCACCAGCTGCTGTTGATGTAGAAGTAGACTCCGCCTCCTGAGAATTTACCGGAGAGCTCTGTGTCACGATCAGCACGAAACAGCTGAAATTCCTCGAGGCGCAGCGCGCTGTCCGGTGTATTTTCCCTGAGCCAGGTCTCGGTAAAACAGAGGGCAGCCGAGGAAGAGAGGTCCTTAAAACGCATCAGCAGTCTCAGTTCATCTACCTTGTTAGAGAGAGAGTTGGCATTGGACAGAAATATGCCAGGCAAAGCCGAGCGCGTGCCTCTCCTGTGGAGCCGGACGAGAGCGTCCACTCGTCTTCCTCTCTTTCGCCGTCTCACTTTCCGAGCCAAGCAATGAACCAGATCGGCGGCAGGAGCTAAAAAAAACTGGGAGTAGGTCAGTGGGAGTGAAAGTCCTGATATTTAGAAGCTCTTCACGGGTATAAGAGCAGGCAGACACACAATTGACAAACAAAAACAAACAAAGGGCGCAGCGAAGCACCATGGCGACCACTGTGGGCGCCATCTTGCACAGTCCATCTCCTCCACTGGGTCAAGGTGCTGCCCCAGGACAGAGCTAGCTTTCTTGATCAGTTTGTTCAGTCTCTTCTTATCAGCTGCTGCAATGCCACTGCCCCAGCAGACCACTCCCAAAGTGATTGCTGATGCCACCACCGTGTCATAGAATGTCTTCAGCAGTGCCCCTTGTACACCAAAAGACCTGAGTCTCCTCAGTAGGAACAGCCTGCGCTGTCCCTTCTTGTAGAGTGCGTCAGTATTGTGTGACCAGTCTAGTTTATTGTTCAGATGAACACCCAGGTACTTACAGGATGTCACCATCTCAATGTCTGTTCCCTTTATATTTACTGGTGCTGTGAGGGGTTGTCCTTGCCTGCGGAAGTCCACCACCAGCTCCTTAGTTTTCCTCGCGTTGATCTGGATGCAGTTCCGATGGCACCAGTCCACGAAGTCCCGGATAAGCCCTCTGTACTCAGCTTCATCTCCGTCGGAGATGAGGCCAACAATCGCAGAGTCGTCAGAGAACTTCTGTAGATGGCAGTGTGTTGTGTTGAGTGGGAAGTCCGCAGTATAAAGGGTGAACAGGAACTGAGCCAAAACCATTCCCTGGGGGGCTCCCGTGCTACCGATGATCGTGTCGGACACACAGTCCAGGGTTCTCACAAACTGTGGCCGGTTTGTGAGGTAGTCCAGGATCCATGATGGCAGGTGCTGGTCCACCCCTGCGCACAGCAGCTTGTCCTTCAGGATCATCGGTTGGATGGTGTTGAAAGCACTGGAGAAGTCAAAGAACATGATCCTCACCGCATTCCTGGGCTTCTCCAGGTGGGACAGAGAACGTTGAAGGAGGAAGATCACCACATCCTCCACCCCAATGCCATGCTGGTAGGCGAACTGGAGTGGATCCATCGCTGGTCCCACCAGGGGGCGGAGGTGAGCAAGGAGCAGTCTCTCCAGGGTCTTCATCATGTGGGACGTCAAGGCCACTGGTCTGTAGCTGTTCAGATCTTTGGGGTGGGAAGTCTTTGGTACAGGTACCACACAAGATGTTTTCCACAGCTGTGGTACCCTCCCCAGCTTCAAGCTCAGATTGAAGATGTACTCCACAATCCCACACAGCTGGTCTGCACAGGACTTGAGGAGCTTTGCGCTGATGCCGTCCGGTCCCGACGCCTTCCTCGCCTTGATCTTCCTCAGCTCCGTCCTCACCTGGGTCTTAGTCAGGGTCAGGTTGGGGGGCTGTGTGTTGGGAGTGGGGGGGGTGTTGGTGGAGTGGGAAGTGGGCAGCAGGACTTGATGTCTTTGGAGGCAGCAGTTGCTGTTGTGCAGTCAGAGGGGAGGGCGGTTGGTCAAACCTATTGAAAAACAGATTCAGATTGTTCGCCCACTCCCCCCCCCCCCCCCCCGTGGCCTGGGGGGAGGTATTCTGGAGCCCAGAGATGGTTTTAAGATTTCTCCAGACCCCACTGATGTCGCTCTGTTGCAGCTTGTCCTCCATCTTCTTCCTGAAGCTGTCCTTGCTTTCTCTGATCTTCCTCCTCAGCTCCCTCTGAACGGACTTCAGCATCTCCCTGTTCCCCAACCTGAAGATCCTCTTCTTCTCTCTCAGAAGTGTTTTTATCTCAGAGTTGATCCAGGGTTTGTTGTTTGAGCAACACCGTATGGTCTTGGTGGGAACGGTGTTGTCCACACAGAAGCTGATGTAGTCCGTGATGGTGTGAGTGAGGCCATCGATGTCCTCACCATGTGGATCACAGAGCTGCTCCCAGGCGGTGGTTTCAAAACAGCCCTTTAGAGTATCCATTGCCTCCTCAGACCATAACTTCACTGTGCCCATGGCCGGAGGTTGTCTGTGCACTAGGGGTTTGTACACCGGCCGGAGATGAACCAAGTTGTGATCCGATCTCCCGAGTGGGGGGAGTTGTGATGAGGTGTACGCCTCCTTAGTGTTTGTGTAGAATAAGTCCTAAATCATACTAATCCCACTCTGAACATATCTGCATTTCAATATTCAAAAAATTGTCACACCACCACCGACTGCTGACATGAGGTACTGCACAAAATTATATCAACTTTCGCGCAAAGACCAGTTGTCAGAATGACATGACAATTTCAGAGGTTTCTCAGAGCGCATTGGATTACACTCAGTGGAAGTCACTTTTGTACTGCGGTCATCACAGTTGCCATGGAAACCCACTCCTCGCCATTCCATATGTTTTTTACTTTGGAAGGTTAGGAAAATCTGAGCGTCATGAAATGTGGAATATAAGTCAAGGTGATGCTCTTCTGCAGTCCAATAATGGTCTGCAACACGTACCTAACATGTAAGCGCTGCCACAGCCACATTCCAAAGTTTCCCTCCTGGCAATATGTCGGACAGCTGTCACTTGGACAAACTTTGTCCAGTTTACCCCATAATTGCTATGATGCATCTTAGACCTACCGAGCACGCTCCTACATAAAAATCACTGACAAAATTATGGCGCCACATACTGATCACAAGAAAATAGTTCGCCATACGGTTTTCTTTATTATTCATGCAGTGCTTACTGCAACAACGAGAAATTTGTTGGTTCCAAATGTCAGCGGGGTCTGCGGGCGCACAGGGGGTTAGGGTCCATTTACAGCTGCTTGCAGCTTTAATTAGGACCTGAGCCACTGACAACGTCAGTCGGCGAAAGCCCTATTGGAATTGCTCCATTTCTTATTAGGTCCTGAGCAACTGACAATGTCATTCGGCGAAAGCCCTATTGTAATTGCTCTGTTTCTTATTATTATTTTTCCGCCTAAACAATCTCAACAATCTGAACGTTAACCAAAACATGATTTTTTTTGGCAAACCCCTCAGACCCGGCAAAAAATTTGATAAACTGTAAAACATATGTGCCCCACCACCCCTAGTATTTGTGGGTGGGGCCAAACATTCAAGGTCTATGAAGACCATAAACTTTGCCATAGAGACATAAAATTTGGGTGAGGTGTGCATCACCTCAAGACATGCAAAAAACATAATTGTGACCCATACCCATTGCCAACGGGAAGGCCGCCTTCTTGCCGCAAAGTTGCCCCATCGCCAATTTCGAAAAAAATCACACCTTACATTTGAACGAACTACTCCGAGGGACCTGCTTCGATTGAGATCATTTTTACATGGCAGCATCTATAGGCATTGGCCATTAAAAATTGTATAAATTAAGTCAAAATCTCAAAAGGTGTGGCCAGGGCACCATGGCGACATTTTGCTCCTCCCCTTACAACATTAACCAGCTGTAACCTGGGCAAAGCTTGACTGATGTCCACCAAAGTTTGCATGTTGGAAAATAGTCCCGCTCCAAACGCATCTACATAAAAATATCTGATAAAGATATAGTGCCACCTACTGGTTAACAAAACAATTGCTGAAAACTGTTATTTATTACTCACGCGCCACTTGCCAGAATGACGTGAAATTTTCTGAGATTCATCAGACCACAGCGATGATCATAACTGCACATCAACTTTAGCATGATGGCACACGTGCTACCATAGACATCAACATCCCTGAAAAAGCGTCGGAGATCTTAAAGAGTGACTTCAGGAGCCTTCTGTTCATGCTTATGAACTGTGGCAGACGTGTGTTTATCTCTGGGCCTTTGGCCCCTTTCAGACAAGGTTGTAATTATTTTAGCAGAACTCTCAGTCTTAATACTTGGTTGTGTTCCACATGTCCTACTTTTAACATTGGTTTTGTTGACAATTTCAACCTGTTTTGGAACTGCTCATCACTTATGAGGCCTGATGGCATCCATCCAAATAGACTTGGTACACGTGTTTTAAGGGACAATCTGTTCTATTCCATTCAGCGTTTTTTAATCATCATCATCATAGCAGTCTGTCGGGGGCGACAATGACTGTTTCATTTAGGTCTGATCAGATTCCTCCACGCAGCTCTGTAATTTGCCTTCCGCTGCCAGGAACTCCTGACCTTGTTAACCCAGACGACGTCCAAGCCGGTATGAGTTGCTCTCTGACTGATACAGTGACTGAAATTTGGTGCGTTAACTCACTCCAAAGTTCCTGGGTCTGCCAACCAGCCCTTTTTTTGTTCCCACTTCTCATATTAATCCTATTAATCCACATAATCCTCACTGTTTAGATCAGTCTTCAATATGTAACCCCATAGAGATTGTGTCTGTCTCCCGTTACCCAAAATATTATAATCCAAGACAAATACAACACAACTTGATAAATACACGTCTTTCTGCAGCTCCTCCTCATCCACCACCCCTCAACTTTGCCCGTTTTCTCCCTTAGAGAACCTTTTTCTAGTCCCCCTAAAGTTAGTAAAAATAGAATGCATAAACATCCCAAAGGGATTAAACAAAATGTTGGTAAAACCCAAATCAAACCTCAAGTCTCTAAATTTAATAATTTGGCCTCTGTTCCTCCTCATATTTTTTTTGTAACTTAAGATTTTTATTCATTTTTCATTATATATATTGCATTCAGATCACAGTCTACATTTAAAAAAAACAAAGGGGCTAGAGTAAAAAAGAAAAAGGAGAAAAAAAAAAAAAAAAAAGGGGGGGGGGACAAATGTTGGAGCATCAAGTTTTTAGTTTCCATCTCTTAATTCTTCTGGTTTTTCCAGCGTCTTTGGTTATTCTTTCAATATCTGTCTCGTTGTTGCACTTTGTAGTGTGTCCATTTCCGCCATTTTTTTTCCCATAGTCCTTCTTGCATTCTTTGTCGATATGTTAGTTTTTCCATCATACGTATGTCCTCAATAATGTCAGTCCATTGCTCTTGGTCAGGAAGAACTTCTGATCGCCATTTTTTTGTGATTGTTTTTTTACATGCAATCAACAAGATTTTAACTAGATATCTGTCCTCAGCCTGTATAACATTGTCTCTTTTAAGATCACATAGGTACATCAAGTTACAGTTCATTGGTATATTATATCTTAATATCCTCTGTATTGTCACATGTATAGATTTCCAGAATGATGAGATTTTGCAGCATTTCCAAAACATATGCGAGTGGTCTGCATTTTGAGCCCCACATCCCCTCCAGCATATAGATTGGGTATTTGTATACTTTCCTTGAATCTGTGGTGTAATGAAAAAGCGAATCAGGTTTTTCCATCCAAATTCCCTCCATGTTCTTGAATTTGTTGACGTGTGTTGTGTTTTCCATATTTCCTGCCAGCTTTCTTCTGTTATGTTTAAATTGAGCTCTTTCTCCCATTTCTCCTTTATATAGTTACTTGAATGATTGTTTGCCATAAGTTTCTGATATAGCTTTGAAATAATTCTTGTTTTATTTCCTGTATATGAGCTTAAAATGAATTGTATAATCTCGCTCACATCTGTTTGGAGGTTATGCCTAATCTTCTTCATATAATAGTCTCTCATCTGCAGATATCTGAAGAATTCCGATCTTTCTAGCTTAAATTTTCTCCTGATGTTTACAAAGCTCCCGAGATCTTTTTTTCCGATATTGCCCCATGCTGTGATTCCCTTGTTCACCAGATTTTTGTATCCCCTATCTTGTTTTGCCGGTTCAAACTGACTGTCAAATGCTACCCATTTCAATAGTTTTATGTCTTCCTTTATATTATACTTTTGTACTATTTTATACCACAGTTCTAAAGTAAATTTAGTGATTGGGTCTATTTGTTTGATTTGCTTATATGCATCTTTATCTCCTATTATGCTTTGTACTGGGAGTCCCTCAATTTCCTTTTCCATTTCTTTCCATTTTGCCTCATATCCCTCGTCGCACCAACATATGATATATCTTATTTGTGCTGAGTAGTAATATTCCTTTAGACTCGGTAGGCCCATGCCTCCTTTCTCTTTTGGTAACTGGAGAGTTTTATATTTCACTCTTGGTTTTTTACCTCCCCAAACAAATCTCGATATCATCCTGTCCCACTTTGAGAATTGGGCATCTGGAATCTCTGTTGGTATAGCCTGGAAGAGGTAAAGTAATCTAGGTTGTATGCTGATTTTGACTGTCTCAATTTTTGAATTCAGATCCATATTTAAGATTGACCATCTATCAATATCTTTTTTTATTTCTTGTTCCAACCTATCATAGTTTGCTTTATAGATTTTGCTTAGATCTTTAGGTATGTTCACTCCAAGGTATTTTATTTCTTTTTGTTTCCAGTTTAGTTTGATCTTATCAGTTATCTGGTTTAGAGGGTTATAGTGGAATGTCAGTATTTGTGTTTTTGTTATGTTTATCTTGTATCCTGATAATTTTCCAAAATTTTCTATCAAGTTCATCATTTCCATTATTGATTCATCTGGTTGTTCAAGGTAAACTATAATATCGTCTGCAAATAGCCCAATCTTGTGTTCCGCCCCCTTTATTGTTACACCTTTTAATTTCTTATTTTGTCGTATCGCTTGAGCCAGTGGCTCTATGAACAGAGCAAACAAGGTGGGCGATAAGCAGCATCCCTGCCTAGTTGATCTTTGTATATTTACTTTGTCTGTTAAGCTACCGTTTATCTTGATTCTTGCCACAGGTTCTTGATACAGCGTCCTTATGCATTGTACTGATTTTTCGTTAAATCCAAAGCGTTCCAGCACACTATATAGGAATTTCCAGTTAACCCTGTCAAATGCTTTTTCTGCGTCTAAACTCATTATTACTGCGCTTTTCTTTTCTTTATGTATTTGATTAATTATATGTATTGTTCTCCTGATATTGTCATGTGTTTGGCGTCCCTCTATGAAACCAGTTTGATCATCTTCTATCAATTCCGTCAAGAATGTCTTTATTCGTTTACATATAATTGTTGTATATATTTTATAATCCACATTTAATAAAGAGATTGGCCTATAGTTTCCGCATTGTTCTCTATCTTTCCCTGGCTTTAAAATGACTGAAATAATGGCTTCGTTCCATGATGGAGGTATTTTGTTGTTGTTCAACGTCCAATTAAATGACTTTAGAAGCTGTGGCGTGAGTTCTTCTATAAACAGTTTATAAAACTCAGATGGGTATCCATCACTACCTGGTGATTTACCATTTTTAAGTGACTTAATCACATCTCTAATCTCTTGTGTTGTTATTTCTGCTGTTAGCTTTTCATTTTGTTGATTTCCGATTGATGGCAAGTCCAATGTGCATAGAAATTTTTTAATATCTTTAGTATTTGTTTCTTCAGGTTGCGAGTATAGTTCTTGGTAGAAATTATGGAATATTTCTTCGATGTTTTCTGGGTTAACTGTGGTTTTATTTGTGGTGGGGTCTTTAATCTTATATACATTATTCATTGTTTGTTGTTTTCTTAACCGTTTTGCCAGCAGTTTTGTGGCTTTTGGTCCCGTTTCATAATATTTTTGCTTTAGATATCTATTTTTCCTTTCAATTTCATCCATTTGTGTTTCTTTTATCTTTATTTTTTCTTCTTTAATTTCTTGATATATTTTTGGGTCATTTGTGCTTTGATGTTTATGTTCTAATTCCCTCAGTCTCTCACATCTTTGTCCATATGCTTCCAGTTTAGTCTTATTTGCTTTTCCTGTTTCAACAATTAATTTACCTCTTAACACGGCTTTTAGTGTGTCCCATAGTATTGTTGGGTCCACTTCTTCATTGTCATTCTCTTGGATATATTCATTTATGTTTACTTTTATTCTTTCTTTCATTTTATCATCATTTAACAGTCCTACATTAAGTTTCCATGTTGTTTGTCGTTTTCTATTGTTTAAATTTATTTCCATGTATATAGGATTATGATCTGATATTTCTGCCCCTCCAATCCAACAATTTCTCACCCTGTGTCTGTCACCTTCATTCATAAGGAAGTAATCTATTCTAGAGTGTACTTTATGGACTGCTGAATAATGTGTATAGTCTTTTTCGAGTGGGTGCAGGTCCCTCCAAATGTCTACCATACCCATTTCTGCCAGTGAGGTTCTTATGAATTTTGTTACATGTTTTTTTGTCTTCTTAACACTTGTTGTATCAATTTCATGATCCATGACAGCATTTAAGTCTCCTCCACAAATTAGGACTCCTTCACTGTGTGTTGCTATGAGATCAAACAGATGTTGAAAAAAACCCTTGTCACTTTCTGGTGGGGCATAGATGCTCACTAATGTGATCTGCATTCCATCTATGCTACCCTTTATTATTACATACCTGCCTTCTTTATCCTGGATTTCCTGTTCACATTCAAATTGTATTTTATTTGAGATTAGTATCATAACCCCCCTTTTAGTTCCTCCCTTAAATGAACTGTAGTAGGAGTTCTTATAGCCAAATCTCTTTAGTTTCACATGTTCTGTCTTGCTCAAATGTGTCTCTTGCATAAATATAATTTCGGCTTTTTCTTTCTTGAATTTTCTTATTATTCTTTCCCTTTTAACAGGTGAGTTCAGACCATTCACGTTTAGTGTTATTATCTTAAGATTTTTACCCATAATCATGTTTTTCCATTTTTTTAACTTGTGCTCCTAGCCCCTTTAACAACAAAAATAACACATATTTATATAAAAACACATTAAAAAATCTCGACCTCCGTACTTTGGGCCTTTCTTCTGCCCACTGGTCCCTGTTGGTGGGTGGAGGGATTGTCCTCACCGAGTGTAGGGCCCTCCCTAGACCTGTATTTACTATCCAAGAAATAGTCATTAGTCTAGAAATGTCCAACAAATATCACTTAAACCTCTCCTAGCCGTCTGTTTCTCTTTTACCTTGTCTTCTTGGCCTTCATTTCTTCTGTGTCTTTCTTAATCTTTGTTATAATCTAGGCTTTCAGTTGAAAGCCTTGTAGTCTTTCCTGGGCCCGCTGCGCCACGTCTCCCCCCGTCTTTTGCCGCTCACTCGCCTCCACTCCGTCTGTCGTGATGCGTTCAGGGCCTCCGCTGCTCCTACCGTTTCCTCCGGCACGTACACCTCAAGGCCCCGCTCCATCATGTCCTGCGCTGCCTCTCTGGCTGTGTTGTAGGTTCTTACGCCGTTCTCCCAATGAATCCTCATCTTCGTTAGCGGCGTTTGGAATCTAATTTTTTTTTCTTTCAGCGTTTTTTTAATGTTGGCATATTTCTTCCGCTGCTGCACAATTTCCGCCGGGTAGTCATGATCAAAGAATATCTGCTTGTCGCCGATTCGTATCTTTTTTTTCCACGCTCGTGTCAGGATTCTTTCCTTTACATCATATTTCAGAAAGTTTACCACAACTGACCTGGGTGTAAAGCGTGGGTTCGGGTTCTGTGCCGAGGCTCTGTGCGCTCGTTGAATCTGCAGATCCGCTTCGCTGGGCAGTTCCAGCTCTTTTTTTAAGAACTGATCCATGAATTTCGTCATCGAGTTGCCTTCAATGCCCTCCGGGATCCCGAAGATGCGTATATTGCCCCGTCTGGACCTGCTCTCCAAGTCGGTTACTTTCTCCTGCATCCTCTGCATTTGTGCCGTCAGGGTCTGCAGCTGTTCGCTTGCCTCGCTATTCCAATCTTCCAGCTCTGATATTCGGGCCTGCGCTTCTGTCATACACGCCCGCTGGGAGCGCAGCTCCTCCATGTTTTCTGCTAGCTTGCGCTCCATTTCTCTTCGGAGGCCCATAATTTCTTCCTTAATCTCTTTTTTCAGCTCCTCCTTAAGAGCCGCTAAATCCTGTTGTAGCTGCCGTTTGAAGTCTCTCAACTCTTTACCCAAACTGGCGATGCCAGCGTTCATGGTATCGAGTTTTGTGTCCTCCATTTTCTCTGCTGCGGTCACCTCGTTTTTTTGGGCCCCGTGTTCAGCGGTTTCTCCTGCGTTGTTGAAGAGGAATTCTTTAATTTTACTCTGCTTTTGTCCTTGTGCCCGGCTCCTTCGTGTTTTCATCCCTTAGTTTATTGATCCGCTTATGTCGAGTTGGCCATTTACCGATGATTTTTAATCCGGCTAGGGAGAGCTCTCTGTTTAAGCGTTATGTCTCTCCGCCATCTTCCCGGAAGTCCCCGTTCCTCCTCATATTTAAAAATTAAATGTGGTTTGTTAAATATTAGGTCTCTAACTCCCAAGTCTCTACTAGTTCATGATCTATTAATTGATCATCAGCTCGATTTAATATCCCTTACAGAGACTTGGCTAGGGCAAGATGATTATGTTGGTTTGAATGAATCAACTCCCTCTGGTTATCGAAACTATCATAATCCCAGAAGTTCTGGTCATGGAGGTGAAGTAGCGGCAATTTACCATTCTAAATTACTAGTTAATGTAAAGCAAAAATCATGTTTTAATTCCTTTGAGGGCCTTGTCCTCAGTGTGGGGCATGTTGGCTATCTTGGCTTGAACCCAATTTTCTTCGCCATAGTATACCTTCCTCCCTCGGCCTACTCAGAGTTTTTATCCAAATTTGCTGAATTTTTAGCTGATTTAGTGCTGAAATCAGATTAATTATTGTAGGGGATTTTAATATACATGTTGATGTAGCTAGTGACTATCTTAATAAGGCATTCAATTCATTTTTAGACTCAATGGGGTTTTCCCAGAAAGTAGAAAATTCTACCCATTATCTCCACCACACATTGGACCTTGTTCTGACTTATGGTATAGAAATAGAAAATTTGGTAGTGTCTCCTCATAATCCTGTACTGTCAGACCATTGTCTGTTAACCTTTGATTTCACTTTTTCTGATTATTTGACACCTAAAGAAAAATATTACTACAGCAGATGTCTTTCAGATGACGTTACCAAATTTTTGCAGATTGTCTCCTCTGTACTATGGATCAACACAACGGAAATAAAAGATGGAGAGCCTGCTCCATCCGTAATTGATAGCATGGTAGATAGTGTTACAGCCTCTCTGCATCAGACTCTAGATTTGGTGGCCTCTTTAAAAAAGAAAAGTCTAATCCGAGATTTCTAACCCCTTGGTTTAACACAGTGCTTCTCAATTATTTTTTGCAAAGCCCCCCCTAGGAAAGAGAAAATATTTCGCGCCCCCCCAACTCGCCGCGGTGACTATAAATAAGATCATTATCTATAAAAATTGTATAAGTATACCTAAAATTGTATCCTTTTTAACATTAACAAAAGAAAAAAGCAATATAAATCAACTTTCAACAAATATTAACTTTATTTTGCCACACAGAAACCCTGTTATAGTCTAAAACAGAAAAAAAAAAAAAAACTTAAAGTGCATCAAAGTGCCTGAAATAAAAAATATGTCAATCCTTATTTAAACTAGAAACATTTTTGACCAACTGAACCATTTGATGCTGAGAAAAATAATTAAATCAATAAATAATATTAAATGTAAATTGATCTGGAACATTAACACAGGAGTACCAATATATTTAACATTTTAGTCTGAAGAAAAAGGTAGAAAAAGGCAGTATCAACTCCTCTGCAATTGTGTGGGGTTTTTTGCACTGCGCAATTTGGTGCGCCACTTTAAATGATGCTAAAAGTGCTCGCTGGTTTACTGATGTAGCGTTCACAAAGTGGGATGATTGTTGGTCGTACTCCGCACGTTTTCGCTGAAAAAAATCAAGCAGCTTATCAACGTGTTGAGGATGTAATGTCTGTAGGTGACGTCTTAATTTATTTGGCTTCATGCTGTCCGCTGCCAACACTTTCAGACACAGTGAACACACCGGTCTTTCCTCGTCTCCCACCGTAGTCACAGTGAAGCCAAGCGCTAGATAAGCTTCGTCATATTTCCTCGTCTTAGTTTTTGGGAGACTTTCATTTGTCTCTTTACCTCTGTCTCTCTCTGCCTTTCTTTTCGTTACTGTTAAATATTTCTCCATGGTGTCTCTCGAGGGGTTTGTTGACAGCAATTTAAAAAGTTTTAAACTCCCGCACAGACTTTGACAATGAGAGCGCCACTGCACCACCTGCTGCCATGGATGTGCAATTACACTTTACACGGCAAAAGCAAAGCCTGTTCCCCTGGGGGGGGAACGCGCCCCACTATTTGAGAAGGACTGGTTTAACACAAAAATTCGTAGCTTTAAACAGAAGACTCATCAATTAGAAAGAAAATGGCATTCTACTAATTTTGATGAATTCTATTTAGCGTGGAGAAATCATCTCTTAATTTATAAAAAAATCTCTAAGAAAAGCTAGAACAAGTTATTACTCTGCATTAATAGAAGATAATAAGAATAACCCCAGGTTTCTTTTCACCACTATAGCCAGGTTGACAAAGAGTCAGGAATCGGTCAATCCTCGCATTCCCCTTGAGCTTTCTAGTCAGGACTTTTTGAGCTTTTTCAATCATAAAATTCTGTCTATTAGAGATAAAATCAGTCAGATTCTTCCCACTGTAAACTTAAGTACAGCAACTACCACAACTCCTTCAGTTGATATCTGTTTAGATAAGTTTACTCCAATTGACCTTTTAGAGTTAGATAAAATAATCTCCTCATCTAAGCCTTCATCTTGTCTTTTAGGCCCTATTCCTACCAGGTTATTTAAAATAGTCTTCCCAATTATTGGTAGTCGTATTCTTCATATAATTAATTCTTCTTTAATTTTGGGTTATGTACTGCAGGCTTTTAAAATTGCTGTAATTAAACCCTTACTCAAAAAGCCAATGCTCGACCCAGGAGTTTTGACTAACTATCCACCAATCTATAATCTGCCTTTCATTTCAAAAATCTTAGAGTTGTTGCTGCACAATTGTTTGACCACTTGCAGGGAAATGGTTTATTTGAAGAGTTTCAATATGGGTTCAGAGTCCATCACAGCACTGAAACAGCCTTAGTGAAGGTCACTAATGACCTCCTCATTGCATCTGATAATGGACTTGTTTCTGTACTTGTCCTTTTAGATCTTTGTGCAGCCTTTGATACTATCGATCATGACATTCTACTTGATAGATTAGAACACTATGCTGGACTAAATGGAACTTTGCTGCAGTGGTTTAGATCTTATTTGTCCGATAGACTTCAGTTTGTTCACATCAATGATGAGCTTTCTTCCAACTCTAAGCTCAGTCACGGAGTTCCACAGGGATCTGTGTTAGGCCCTACTCTTTTTAGTTTATGTATGCTTCCGTTAGGTAAAATCATTAGAAAGCACTGTATACTGTATATTTTCATTGTTACGCAGACGACACACAATTATACCTGTCAATGAAGCCCGATGATTGTAATCAATTAGCCAAGTTAGATGCCTGTCTTAATGAATTCAAAGCCTGGATGACTTGTAATTTTCTGCTATTAAACCCAGATAAGATTGAAGTCATTCTTGTTGGTCAAAAAAACCTTAGAAATTCCTTTCCAAATCATATTCTCGCGGCGTGCAAGAAACATAAGACAGAATAATAAAGAGCGATGGCAAGAACCAAGCAGACCACCCGTAAATCTACTGGAGGAAAAGCCCCAAGGAAGCAGCTAGCCACCAAGGCTGCTCGGAAAAGCGCTTCGGCCACCGGCGGAGTAAAGAAGCCTCACCGTTACAGGCCCGGTACCGTGGCTCTGAGAGAGATCCGTCGCTACCAGAAATTCACGGAGCTGCTCATCCGTAAGCTGCCCTTCCAGCGCCTGGTGAGGGAGATCACTCAGGACTTCAAGACCGACCCGCGCTCCCAGAGCTCTGCCGTCATGGCTCTGCAGGAGGCCAGCGAGGCCTACCTGGTGGGTCTCTTCGAGGACACCAACCTGTGCGCCATCCACGCCAAGAGAGTCACCATCATGCCCAAAGACATCGAGCTGGCCCGCCGCATCCGCGGAGAGAGAGCTTAGACTTTCTGCTGCACATCCACCAACCACAATGATCCACACTGTGTGTCTATATTTATAGTAATATGTACATATGTATACTAGCTGCTCTTGTTTTTTCTCTTGCCTTCTGATTGTTGCTCTGAGTGTTGCTATCCCTGTGCTGTTGCAATCCTGGAATTTCCCCATTGTGGGACTAATAAAGGCTTATCTTATCTTATCTTATCTTAATATTGCCAAGATTAGGAGCATCTTCTCTCTGAATGATGCTGAGAAACTGATCCACGCCTTTGTCAGCTCTCGATTAGATTATTGTAACTTGCTATTATCAGGTTGTCCTAAAACATCTTTAAAAAGTCTTCAGTTGATCCAAAATGCTGCTGCAAGAGTTTTAACTGGTTCTAGAAAGAGAGATCATGTCTCTCCGGTTCTGGCCTCCCTTCATTGGCTTCCCATAGAGTTTAGAATTAAGTTTAAAATCCTTCTTCTCACTTACAAAGCTCTTAATAATCAGGCCCCCTTATATATAAAAGATCTGATATTACCCTATCATCCTAACAGAGCACTACGCTCCCAAAATGTTGGATTACTTGTAATATCCAGAATCTCCAAAAGTACAATGGGAGGCAGAGCCTTCTGCTATTAAGCTCCTTCTCTGTGGAACCAGTTACCACTCTTGGTCCAGCAGTCAGACTCGATCTCTGTTTTTAAGAACAGGGTAAAATCCTTCCTTTTAAATATAGCCTACGATTAGGGAGGGATCTTGTGTCTCATAACCCTCCTTTTGTTTTGCTGTTAATAGATTCAGACTGCTGGGTGACCTCCAATAATGTACTTGGCTTCTCACCGTTCATGTTCTTTATGTCTGTTCTCTTCATCCTCTCTATCCTCTCACCCCCAGCCAGTCACAGCAGATGACTGCCCCTCCCTGAGCCTGGTTCTGCTAGAGCTTTCTTCCTGTTAAATGGGAGTTTTTCCTCTCCACTGTTGCTATGTGCTTGCTCACAGGGGATCATCTGATTGCTAGGCCTTTTTGCAATTGTGGGGTTTTCCCTGTTGTGACATGGTGCTATATAAATAAAACTGAATTGAATTGAATTGACTAAAATAGTTCAGATTTCCAAGGCTATAACTTGAAAGTGGTAAGAGATAATGGCTTACTGTCAATTAGAAAGATGTAAAATATGATCCAAAGTTTCAGATAGGAATAAATTTACGCATCTAATTTGCATTATGTCACGGCACCTCTTTAAGTTCCATACTCAGTCAAAACTGGACTTTGGACGTATTTACACAAAAAATGGTTCAGTCTTTTGACACCGTTTTTTGTACAGAAGTACGTCATCATCTTATCTTCAAAGTATATGAACAAAAAATCAGTAAATTAAAAAAAAAACAAAACAGAAATTTCTCACTTACTTTTGACAAAGTCAGAGTGAGAAGGCAGACGCAGTGCCGTGCTCTGCCACTAGGGGCACGCAAATTCTCACACTCAAAGGTTTAAGGGGCTCATTAAATTTTAAGTTGCACAGTTGTCTCACAAATAAAAAAAGTTCTTCTATTTCGATATGTGGCATAAAGCTTTGGAACTGGTAAAGTGAGTCCCTAAAACAATGTCCAAACATTAATCAATTCAAAAAGAATTACAAAAAAAAACCCCTTATTTTCACCAGATATGAAGAAAATCAAAGATGTTAACTGCAGTATAGGTGCTGCAATGTATTTTTTTGTTGTTAGGTTTGTGGTATATATTTTTTTCCGAAATTTTGTTATTGTATTTAAAATTTGAGAGCTATTGTTTTAAAATGAGTCTATGATTTAAGGGGTAGTAATAAATAAGTGTTGACTTCATCCTACTCCTTTTTGATCATGTAGATAGTGATGCATCTAAATGAAAAGAGAAAATTGTAATTTATTATGTTCTATTTTTGCCTTGTGTTTTACTGATTTTGCATTTACATGTTTTAAATAAAAATATTCAATCAAAAAAACAACAACATTTGAAATAGAAAAAAAAATAATCAATCAATTTGAGGTTGCTCCTTGAATCTCCGCTTGGGTTGGCCTTGTCTGTGTGAGCCATGGTTTAGCTGGCCATACAGCAGTTGCCTACGTATGTGGCTGCCCTCCATTGGAATGACATACTTGGTCCAGTGCAGCTAGGGCTACAGCAGTATAAACTCAGTGGTTGATAAATCAGTTCTGTTCAGCACTTGTTTGGTGACTCTGTTCTGCCAACGCATGTCCATGATTGACTGCAATGATCTTGTGTGGAACTGCTCAAGCTGCTTTATGTGCTAACGGTAGAGAGTCCATGTTTTACAGTCATATAGCAGTGAGGAGAGGACCTCTACTTTGTAGATTTTGAGCTTTCTTGTAAGTCTGATGCCCTTAAGGGAAGACTTTAACTCTCAGGCTGCATAGATCAAACTGCCCAGGTATTTGAAGCTGTCCATGCACTTCAACTGAACTCTGTCAGTGGTGATAGCTGGCAGGGGATGTGTTGAGGTTGTAGCTGCTAGGACAAGTACTTCTGTTATTTTATTTATTTATTTATTTTGTCGGCTGATGGTCAGACCAAATAGCTTGGCCGCTTTTGCAAAGCAGTGGATGATGCTGTATAGGTGGCCTTCCTCATGTGCCATGAGGGCACAGTTCACGAAGAGTGCTTTGTGGACAAGCTCCTCCATTGTCTTGGCCCAAGCAAAGAGGTGGCAGAGGTCAGAAAGGGAACCGTCAAGTCGGTATCTGAGTTACAGTGGATATAAAAAGTCTACACACCCCTGTTCAAATGCCAGGTTTTTGTGATGTAAAAGAAATGAGACCAAGATAAATCATTTCAAAACTTTTTTCTACCATTAATATGACCTAAAACCTGTACAACCCAATTGAAAAACAAACTGAAATCTTTTAAGGGGAAAAATAAAAAATAAAGAACTTACAGTAACCTGTTTGCATAAATATGCACATCCTGTTATAACTGGGGATGTGGCTGTGTTCAGAATTAACCAATCACATTCAAACTCATGTTAAATGGGAGTTAGCACACACCTGCCACCATTTAAAGTGCCTCTGATTAACCCAAAATAAAGTTCAGCTGTTCTAGTAAGCTTTCCCTGGCATTTTTCTAGTCATATCTTACAGCACAAGCCATGGTCTGCAGAGAGCTTCCAAAGCATCAGAGGGATCTCATTCTTGAAAGGTATCAGTCATTAGAAGGGCACAAAAGAATTTTCAAGGCATTAAATATACCATGGACACAGTGAAGATAGTCATCATCAAGTGGAGAAAATATGGCACAACAGTGACATTACCAAGAACTGGACGTCCCTCCAAAATTGATGAAAAGACGAGAAGAAAACTGGTCAGGAAGGCTGCCAAGAGGCTGACAGCAACAGTGAAGGATCTGCAGGAATTTCTGGCAAGTACTGGCTGTTTAGTCCATGTGACAACAATCTCCTGTCTAGGGTGGCAAGATGGAAGCCTTATCTTACAAAGAAAAACATCCAAGCTTGGCTACATTTTGCAAAAACACATTTGAAATCTCCCAAACACATGTGGGAAAATGTGTTATGGTCTGATGAAACCAAGGTTGAACTTTTTGGCCATAATTCCAAAAGGTATATAGTATTTAGTGCAAACACAACACTGCTCATCACCAAAAGAACACCATAGCTACAGTGAAGCATGGTGGTGGCAGCATCATGCTTTGGGGCTGTTTTTCTTTAGCTGGAACTGGGGCCTTAGTCAAGGTGGAGGGAATTATGAACAGTTCCAAATACCAGTCAGTGTTGGCACAAAACCTTCAAGCTTCTGCAAGAAAGCTAAAGGTGAAGAGGAACTTCATCTTTCAGCATGACAATGACCCAAAGCACACATCCCAATCAACAAAAGAATGGCTTCACCAGAAGAAGATTAAGGTTTTGGAATGGCCCAGCCAGAGTCCAGACCTGAATCTGATCGAACATCTGTGGGGTGATCTGAAGAGGGCTGTGCACAGGAGATGCCCTCGCAATCTAACACATTTGGAGCGTTTTTGCAAAGAAGAGTGGGCAAATTTTGCCACATCAAGATGTGCCACGCTGATAGAAGCCAAAGGTGCTGCAACACAGTATTAGTTTAAGGGTGAGTATATTTATCCAAATGGGTTATTGTAAGTTTTTTTTTTTTTAATTTTTCCCCTTAAAAGATTTCAGTTTGTTTTTCATTTGGGTTGTACAGGTTATAGATCATATTAATGGTGTGAAATTTTTTGAAATGATTTATCTTGGTCTCCTTTTTTACATCACAATAACCTGGTATTTGAACAGGGGTGTGTACACTTTTTATATCCACTGTAGATCCCTTGGTCCAGGTCTTTCACAGCATGGAGTAAGAGTTGTGTGAAGAACAGGTTGAACAAAACCGGTGTAAGCACACAGCCCTGCTTTACTCCGTTTGAGATGTAGAAACAGCTTGAGTAGTCACCATTGGGGAGGACCTACCCGGTCATGTTGTTGTGAAAGAAGCAGATGAGTGTTGTGAACTTCTGTGGGCAGCCCAGCTTGAGGAGGATGGACCAAAGAGCCTCTCTGGTGTCTGTGTCAACCGACTTTGTGAGGTCTATAAACACTGCATACAAATCCATCTGTTGCTCAATACACTTTTTTGGACTTGGCGTACAGCAAACACCATGTCAGCAGTACTGCAGCCAGGGCCAGAGCAACACTGGGCCTCAGGCAGATTGCTTTCAGATATTCCAGCGAAGAGCCTGTTGAGTAGAATGCCAGCAAGGATCTTTCCAGCAATGGACAGGAGTGATATGCCTCTGTAGTTGCTGCAATATGACCAACATTACTTGCATTAATAATAAATTACTGTTAAATTGTTAATAACAAAACAGTAACTTCCTGAGTCCAGCTACCAAGAGCTATAGCTAGCTAGATGGCCGCATGACCAACAACAGCTGTGGAACGTGACTGTTTGTAAAATAACATGTATAACTTGTATGACTGGTGGAGAAAACAAAATCATTGTATGTGTGTAAACTGACCATAAAACTATTCCTTTTTATATTGCACTCATTTTTTATGTTAGTGGCAATCTGCTAATAGCAGTCACAGAACCATCTGTCTTTGTGGGGCAAGTTTAATGGAAAACGTAATAATGTGCTGTTGGTTATTACTGTCAACTAGAACCTCATGGATATGACACTTACGGTTGTGGAATACCATGAGTATATCACGGCTGTGGTGCATCTTAGTCACTCAACCTGTGACATTATGAATATCATGCATCACAGCTGTGATGCTGTATATCCATACCACCTACTTCCTTGTGTCATATTTCTTAATTCTATTTCTCATGATCATTTAGTTTTCACTGTAGATCTGTGGGTGGCCCACTATATTCCCCTTAAGTACTTTAAAGCCCTCTTTTATCTGTAACACTGAAGATTTAGACAGTAAAGGTGATGCTTTCTAAACTTGAATCCTGTTAATTAACAAGTGTATATCTGCACTTCCAGGATATTAATCATATTAAACTCTGCCATGAAAACATCAGCCAGTGGCACTCTGAAAGAAGCTAAAGTGGGGCAAAATAGCCTCCTATACATACTTTATGTACCGAACAGTTTAAGCTTTATTTAGCATGAAATATGAAATCCTGTCTGCACAGCCGTGTGCTCGTAATCACATAATTTCTCTACATATCAAGGAAAGCTTATAACGTCTATAGCTTGCCAAGAAGTCCCACTTAATCACATTAGTGAGAAACAGGAGCTTCACTTCGTCCTCACCTACCTCAGTCAGACATATTTGTGCTTTCTCCACATTAGCACATGTACTTAAGGCCGTTTAATCACACTCTTATTGTATTTGGTTTTAGCAAAGTCATGGTTTGATACCTACTGTTACTCAGAGAGACATAAACTGAGTCACTATTTCATCACATGGAATGGATTCCCAAACACTCTGCAGAACCGTCTTGAAAAGGCCCTTTGTTGTTGTTGTATGATAGTGGGGGGGGGGGGGTTGAAAAAAAGCACATCACACCCTGCAAAAACAAACATATGAACATGTCTAGACACTCATCGGATGAATTTGTTGTCCTAATCTTGACATTGTGCTTCACTGAGTTGTTTGGAAGCCCCTGACTTTTATTAAAGTCACATTCATCAGTTAGAAAAACAGAGTCTCTTCAAGGGCCTATCAATACCTGATATGTTTTATTACCTACACTTCAGATGACTGAATTGCCTCATGGACTGAAAAAAAGACAAAGTTTATCAGATCACATATCAAATGATAAATTGCTGTAATTAAATTGCTACTTAAAAAGCCAACACTCAATCCATGAGTTTTAGTGTTGCATCTAGACAGTCAAAAAGACTGAATAAATCAAACAGATTTTTTTTAACTTAAAAATCTTACACATTTTATTACAATTATTGAAAAAAAGACATTGATAGACAAAAAGAAGGATAGCAGAAAACAGTGATGGGATTCCCGATCATCATAAATCAATGTATGTCTCTCAATCTCCCCAAGCAAATTCACCATGGGAAATGCAAATTCAGTTTCCACCTAACATCATGGAAACCCACATCTTCTTGGGACCATCCCTGTCACAAAGCACGCAGCAGCCACCATAAAACTCTAACTCCTGCATGTGTGTGGCTGCTCACCGTGGCGTCCCACAGGAGAAAGCAGTCAAATCCACACGCACACCTGTCCCTTATTAATTTTCTCCCCAACCTGCAGGAACCAAGAAACCCAGCCACCAGGTGCTGCTCGTTACATCTCTCCCCCTCTCAGTGCATCGGCAACCCGACGATGAACTGGAAAAAAAAAAAAAAAATCAAATTTCTAACTTACAGTATACTGTACAACTGTACAGGCTGAGGTAGGTAGCCTAAAAGGATTAGAATGCTTTCCAGCTGTCTTTCTTATTGTCCTCCGAGGTTCCATAACAGATAAAGTCTCCTTTTCCTCAATATCCCCTGACCCTACAACAGACTCTGGACTGGCATTAAGATTTTCAGCATTTTGATCATGCTCTCCCTCAACTTCATCTACGATCTCATCATTCAGTCCCAATTCCTTATCAACCCCCTCCTCGTTCACACTTTGTTCTTCACCCCCTTCTGAGTCACTTCTCTCTTCCCCATATCCAGGAACATTTCTAATCTCAGCCCTGTGCACTTGTCATACAGGTCCATCCTGACCAGCAGGGGAAACCAAATACACTACACCTTGTGGAAGGGGTGGCTTTACAACCATTTTTGGGATGGGGTCCCAAAAATCTTGAATCTTATTCTGGCCTCTTACAGCATGGTTTCTGGTATACACCAAATCCCCCTGCTCAAAATCTGGACCATTACCCAACTTCCCATCTCTTTGGGCCCTTTTTACCTCAAGCCGCTTTTGCACAATATCATATGTTGTGGTCAGTGAGTCCTGATGTTCCTGCACCCACTATTATACAGTGTAGTCTCCTTCAACCTCCCCACCTGTGCCTATTAAAAAAAATCTATGGGCAAACAAGGCTCCCGTCTAAATATTAACAAGTATGGGTTCATGCTTGTTGACTGATGAGGAGTAGTGTTATAGGTATAAACCACTTGAGAAAGATGGCGAGGCCATCCAAAGAACATCCGAAGAACTGCAGGCCTCACTTGCCTCAGTTAAGGTCAGTGTTCATGACTCCACAAGTCTTCCAGGTCCTGATGCAGCAAAACAGCCCCAGACCATCACACAACCACCACCATATTTTACTGTTGGTATGATGTTCCTTTTCTGAAATGCTGTGTTACTTTTATGCCAGATGTAGTGGGACACACACCTTCCAAAAAGTTCAACTTTTGTCTCGTCAGTACAGAGTATTTTCCCAAAAGTCTTGGTGATCAACAAGATGTTTTCTAGCAAAACTGAGACGAGCCTTTATGATCTTTTTGCTCAGCAGTGGTTTTCGTCTTGGAACTCTGCCATGAAGGCCATTTTTGCCCAGTCTCTTTCTTATGGTGGAGTCATGAACACTGACCTTAACTGAGGCAAGTGAGGCCTGCAGTTCTTTGGATGTTGTTGTGGGGGTCTTTTGTGACCTCTTGGATGAGTCGTCGCTGCACTCTTAGGGTAATTTTGGATGGATGGCCACTGGTGGGAAGGTTCACCACTGTTCCATGTTTTTGCCATTAGTGGATAATGGCTCTCAGTGTGGTTCGCTGGAGTCCCAAAGCTTTAGAAATGGCTAGAAAATTGAACTCAGCTTTCAAAGGTGTGATAAACCACAGTTAATTTATGTTTTAACGGGGGAGGGGGGTGTCACTTTTTCACACAGGGCCATGTAGGTTTGGATTTTTTTTTTCCCTTAATCATAAACACCTTCATTTAAAAACTGCATATTGTGTTTACTTGTGTTATCTTTGTCTAATATTTAAATTTGTTTGATGATCTCAAACATGTAAGTATGACAAACACAAAAAAAATGAGAACTCGGGAAGGGGGCAAACACTTTTTCACACCACTGTATGTCTTAGGTATTTCACCTGTTTCTGGAAAAACTGACACTTGGAAAGTTTTACTTTTAACCCCTGTTCATTTAACCTAGAAAATACTTGCTCTTATCGCTCCAGGTGTTGCTGTACAGTGGAAGAAAAGACTATTACATCGTCCAAATACAAACGCACTGACTGATGACAACAATCACCAAACAGGTGCTCCATAAGCCGTTGAAATGTACTAGGAGCATTACATAACTCAAAAGGCATGCGAATGAACTCAAACAGACCAAATAGAGTACAAAATGCTGTTTTTGCTTTATCCTTTTCTGCCATTTCCACTTGACTATAACCACTGGCTAAATCCAAAGTTGAAAACCACTGGGTGCCAACTAATACATCTAGAGATTCCTCTATTCTTGGAAGAGGAAAAGCATCCTTTCTCATTTTTGCATTCAACTGTCGATAGTCCACACACATACGTAAACCCCCATCCTTCTTTTGGACCAAAACTGTTGAAGATGAATAAGGGTTAATAATTTGACACTTCAACAGCTGTTTTACATGGTCTCTGGCCAATTCATATTGGGAAGAAGGAATACGTCAGTATGGCAGTCGCACAGGTGTTCCATCTGCCTGTCATGTACATGCACTTTTATGCACGCACAAATGGAAAGAGATGAGCCCACTTGCAGGTGAAGAGTGTGCTTTATTAACAAAGAGTAAATAGTACACAAACGTGACCAACAAAAGTAATCAAAATGATCAGCTACGCAGCAGGTGAGGACAGTTGAGCAGAGTCTGGTTTGGCTATGAGAAAAATAGTTCACATCACACCCCAGGGTAACAATGGCCACTGGGGGAAAATAAGAAATGCAAACCGGGAAAGGAGGACTTACATGAAAGTGTCAGAGTGCAGCTGGGCTCTGGGAGAAACAATACCAAACACGGTCCAAGGGGAAAAACAGTCCAAACACAGAGGGAAGGCTCAACAGAGGGGCTAACTGCATACAGGATGCTGACGAATGCTGTGACAATGAGTGAATGAACTGACAGGAAATAAATACACAGTCAACTAATGGTGCAGAGTGAATACAGGTGTGTGACAGTAATAGGTGCACTGATTACAGGCTGCACACTGTGGCGGCAGACTGAGCAGCCAATGAGAAGCACCTGGAGGAAGAGGGAGAGGCAGAACAGAACACAGAAAACTGTAGCCAATAAGGACAAAAGTGGACAAAACAAGGAAGCAAAATACAACAACAGTCTGTGTCTGGGGCACGAAGAGACCAAATCACCCCAGACACATGACAGAGCCTCCCCCTCAAGGGTGGATTCCAGACACCCCTAAGTACCCCCCCAACAAGAAAAAAAAAAAGAAAAGTGAAAAAAAAACCCCAAGGAACATCACCCAGGGAGGGAGGTGGGGGAAAAACAGCTTGGAGGGAAGAATCATCAGTACATTGCACTTGTGCCCCAACAAGCCCCTAAGCCCCCACAGTCACAAGGCTCCAGGGTTCAGACAGACGGCCAAAGTCCCAGGGCCAGAAGGCGGCCCACAGAGCAGTGTCAGGTGGCCTGCCGGAGCAAATGGGCCACCCGACCCGGAGACTCAGTCCTTCGGGTGGACGACCAGCGTAGTTGAGCCACCAGGACTGGAGGAGTGAATGAGGAGGTGGCTTACCCACTGAAAGGCCTAAAAGTAGGAAGCCGGACCGGAGAAGGGGGACCCCAATGGCCTCTGGTGACGGAGGACGGTGGACCATACTGGTACCTGGCAGGGAAGGAAGGGACACCCCAAAGGTCTCATGAAGGGAAGAGGAGGTCTTGGTGTGCTCAGGCTGGCCGGCTGCACTCTTGGTGGTCCCGGCTTGGGAATCGGCTGCACCCATGGTGGACCCAGACTGGACCAATGCTGCAGCCACCCGCAGTGGACCCGGACTGGGCCAACGCTGCAACACTTGTGGTGGACTCTGGCTGGAGCTCTGCAGCACCCGTGGTGGAGTCCGGCTGGAGCTCTGCAGCACCCACGGTGGCCTCCGGCTGGAGCTCTGTAGCACCTGCGGTGAACTCTGGCTGGAGCTCTGCAGCATCCTCGGAGATCCCAGGCTTGGACAACGTAGCACCCGTAGCAACCTCTGCAGCAAGCTCGGCTGGCAAACCTGGATCCTCTGCAGCCTCAGGTGGCATTGGCTGCTCTCCGGTGACCCTGTCAGGAAACTCAGAGACAGGAGAGAGAGTGAGCGAGACCAGGTAAGGGTCGCCGGCAGTGGCAGAGCCCGGCGAAGTGAGCCCGGGTGCAGCGGCGAGCTGCCCGTGGCTCTCCTCACCAAGAGTCAGGCAAGGTGGCTCCGAAATAGACTGGAGAAAAACTAAGGAGCATACTCGCCTGAACTTGGGCTCCACCGCTGTCCAGGACTCCAATGATCCAGGATGCGACGGCTCATCAGGCTGAGTGTCATAACCCGAGTGTCAGTTCTGGCCACACTCGGGTCTCATATCTTTTCGTTCTCTGGCTTTGGCAGCTGAGGATTCCTTCCAGCTCCTCGGGCTCTTATTGTGAAGGCGCCCGGGGGAGCTCCCTGCTGTCAAAGTCAGCTGCTGCTCTGCTGTCATTAGCAGCAGATGTGCCGCGTTGGGGTCATTAGCCACCAGAGATATAAGCGGGTGCTAAATGTCCTCCAACGCGGCAGTCTCTGTTATATTCTGTTATATCCTGTTGTGATCATCTGTTATGTTCAGCTACGCTCTGATTGTGCTCCTGTTACGCTCAGGTATGTTCCCTTGAGACTTCACTCGCACTGTTGTCCGTCTGGCGCATCGGGTGCTCCCCGGCCCAGACGTCACCCAGCCGCTGTATGTGTTCTGTGTGTGTTCAGCCTTCTTTACAATAAATTACCACTGCAAACTCACTGGTGACTGAGGCGTCTTGTGACGGTCCGTGAGGGCCGTTGTGACAGTAGACTGCCGCCTAACGCCCGGAGAGGAGGCGTTGTTTCGAGACGCCATTCACCGTGCAGTTTGCAGTAGGGGACTGTTAATTCCTACCTGTCTGAGTGTCTGCAGCGGGGAGTATGTCGTCATCCAGGGGCCATTGTCGGCGCCTTGGCAGGCAGCAAGCGGAGGTTCTGAAGGAGGTGGACTACACCATCTTCACCGCTACGCTGTTGGACGCTCCCAGCGACATTTGTAGATACCTGGACCTAGCCGAGGAGATTCTGGATTCTCTTCCCCGCTTCACCGATCATCCAGAGGTAAGCGTGAGGAGAGATGACATCGCCACCCAGTGTGAGAGACTCCGAGGGCTGGAGGGAAATCCTGGCAGGAAGCTGAAGCGGCGGAGACGTCGCCCCTCGCTTCGGGATCCCGCTCCTGCCTCCGTTCCGGCCCGGGAGTTCGCACCATCCGGAGGTCTTTTCCCATCGGGCATGTCGTCACTCGGGATTCCCCCAGAGAAGCTGCAGATGACAGCAGACAAGATCTGGGACCGGGTGGCAGCTGCTTGCTCCGCTGAGAATCCTCCAGCGTGTATGAAGCATGTGGTGGCGGCGGTCAGACTGGTGGAGAGGAATCCAGCGCTGCGTGAGTTTCCTGAGTTTGCTGACTTGCTTGCCGCCGTTTCTGCTCAGGAACGGCGATTTCCGGACCTCACCTTCGCCTCACCCCCTACAAGGAACCGTCGTCAGTCCGGCTTCCAACCTCGGCTAGACCCCCGTCTGGATGCTGTTCCGGGTCGCCGCAAGGGCTCAACCCCCCACACAGCTGTCACTCCTGCGCCTCGTCAGAGGGGAATCCCCGCAGCCTCGTCTTCTCCCGGGCCCTCGCCTGCTGCCCGACTGACCCCGGCTGTCGCCCCCTCCTCCTCGTCGCCTATCCTGGCTGCTGTGTGTCACGAGAGCTCCGTTTCGGCGAGCTTCATCCCGGATCCGCCTCGAGTGGCCTCGTCTCGTCTTCCCAGAGGGCCCTCTGTCGCCATCCAGCGGGGAAAGGAAGGAATGACGTCCCCCACAGCGGAGACTATCTTACCCTTAGGGGAAAGGCAAGTGCATGATAATTTCTCTTCTTTTGACATTGTTTTGCCTTGTCTGACTCCTAGGGGTGGAGTTCGGGGTATGCAGCCCCCCGAGCTCTCTCCACCCGCTGTGGATGAAAATATTAACCCTGCTTCCTCTGTGTCTCCCTCCGCTGAGCGGTCCTCGACGTCAGGCCAACGTCGCTGGATGAGGAGGGGGCCTGCGGTTCTGGAGAGCCTGGTTCCAGTTCCGCAGCCACGCCATGGGCGGAAGAGGAGAGCGGACTGCAGCGTGGAGCCATCGCCGATGAAGAAGCGTCCCCGGGGTTCCACGGAGGAGCGGTCCGGTCCAGCAGGGCGAGATTCTCCTGCCACCACGCCGTGCGGGCCACCGGCGTGGACATCGGTGCCGGAGGACTCTCTAGCTGCACGCACCATCATGCCAGCTGCGGAGCCCGACGCAGCTGAGTGGGAGCCTGAGGACGACCTTCTGACTTCTGAGCCCGGATCATCGCAGTCCTGGACGGCGTCAGAACCCGAGCTCAGGCAAGTGCTCTGTTTTATCTTTCTTCTTCACCTTTTAGAGCACTTTTGCCTGTCTCAAGGGGAGATGAGCCGGGTGCAGCCGCCCGCTGCGTCCGAGCTTATCTCGCCGGGTTCTGGCGCTGCCGGTGATCCTGATCCCGGGTTTTCTCTCTTGTGTGAGTCTTCTCCCAGGGTCGCCGGCGAGGGGCTGCTCTCGCCTGCTGCGCCAGAGGTTCCGGTTTCGAGGTTGGAGGTCGAGTCTGGTGCCACGCTGACCGGGTCCACCGGGAGTGCTGTTCCGGTCCAGTTGGGGTTCTCCGGGAGTGCTGTTCCGGAGGCCCAATCGGGGTCCACCGTGGGTTTGGTTCCGGAGGCCCAATCGGGGTCCACCGTGGGTGCTGCACCAGCAGGTCCTAGGTTCGGTGAGGGAGCTGCAGATCCCCAGCCACCGGATGCTGGACAGGCTCGTTTTCTTCATCACCCTCATCTCCACAGTCATCCTCCTCGCCTCCCTGAGGAGCACTACCCATCGCCACCTGGGGCCGTTGGGGTCCCGAACACTCCGCCCGGTTTCCCCTCATCTCCCCCCTTTTCTGCGGGATCACCGGCTGCTTCCTCCCAACGGTTCTGGTGGGCTGGTGTTGCGAGGCGGCCGCCTGAAGGGCTGTCTCGTTGGTTTGGCTCTCCGGGTCGGCCCCCCGACCTGTTTATCTTCCTGTGCGGCGACCTGCTCCGGCCGCCTGAAACTCTCTTCCCCCGAGCTTGGGACTGGGGTAGGCCGCCCGAACTGTCCTCTTTTCCACTCCCTGTTCTGTGGCCTCTTGTTGCCGGACGACCCCCCCGAACCTTTTGCCCCCATCCCTCCGGGCCTGGACTGCGCCCTTTCCGGGTTCCTGATCTCGTCTGTGGGACTGTTGGGGTGTGTGTGTGTGTGTGTGGGGGGGGGTGGATTGTTCTGTTTGTTTCACTCTGTTTGCCAAAGGGTGTGTTGCCTATTTTGTACTTGTGGTTTTTTTTTTCTCCCTACCCTTGTAGCCATGTTGGTCGTTTGTCTCTCTCCCTCCTGCCTGCGCCCCATCCACCCACCCTAGGGGGGTGGGGGGCTTGGGTGTTACTCTGGCCGCTCAGAGCTCGGCCTTGAGGGGGAGGTACTGTCATAACCCGAGTGTCAGTTCTGGCCACACTCGGGTCTCATATCTTTTCGTTCTCTGGCTTTGGCAGCTGAGGATTCCTTCCAGCTCCTCGGGCTCTTATTGTGAAGGCGCCCGGGGGAGCTCCCTGCTGTCAAAGTCAGCTGCTGCTCTGCTGTCATTAGCAGCAGATGTGCCGCGTTGGGGTCATTAGCCACCAGAGATATAAGCGGGTGCTAAATGTCCTCCAACGCGGCAGTCTCTGTTATATTCTGTTATATCCTGTTGTGATCATCTGTTATGTTCAGCTACGCTCTGATTGTGCTCCTGTTACGCTCAGGTATGTTCCCTTGAGACTTCACTCGCACTGTTGTCCGTCTGGCGCATCGGGTGCTCCCCGGCCCAGACGTCACCCAGCCGCTGTATGTGTTCTGTGTGTGTTCAGCCTTCTTTACAATAAATTACCACTGCAAACTCACTGGTGACTGAGGCGTCTTGTGACGGTCCGTGAGGGCCGTTGTGACACTGAGGAGGTGCGGCACCCATGAAGGTCCCGGATTGGGACGGAACCCCCACGTCGACCTCAACTGTGGAAACTGGACCCTCGTTGTCTTTTGGGGGGATCCCTGGCGATGATAGATCCTCTCCAGTGACCCTAGGTGAAGACTCAGGAGAGATCGAAGTGGAAAAATGGTTAGGGTTGCCGGCAGCGGCGGAGCCCAGCAAAGCAATCTCAGGTGCAGTGGCCAGCTTCCCCTGGCACTCTTCACTAAGAGCCAGACAAGATTGCTCTTGGACAGGCAGGAAAAAAAACAAAAGAGAGCACTTGCCCACACTCGAGCTATATCGCCGTCCAGGACTCCGTTGATCTGGATGCTGTCTTGGGCCCGGCCTCGAGGTGATCCAGTTCCGGTGCAGACTCTGCTGCGGCGGCCTCCGCAGCAGGCATGGTGGACATGGAAGTCCTTAAGCCCTCAGGTGAATCCCCACACGCAGGTGGCTTCACCGGAGTGATGGTTGGGGGTCCGCTCCCTGCTGGCTCCGCAATAGGATTAACCAGAACCACTAGCTCCTCCACACTCTGGCGGCCTGGTTCCGAGTGCTCGGGGAAAAATGGGAGGAGACGAGGATGGGATAGGTGAGTCTTCAATAACAGCAGCAGAAGGAGAGCGCTCAGGTGACTGCCTAACCTGAGGGTCTCTTCCAGGAGACAGACAAGCTTTATCATTATTTACTGAAACAGAATGAAAACACACTTGCCTGCCCTCCCGGGTCTGGATGTAGACTGCTGCTGGTGGCCAGCTGACATCCTCCTCTGCATCCACGGCCATCCTAGGGCTCCCAGAGGATAGTGGAGGAGTCGGCTCGGCTGACACGGAAGTGAGTGTGACGGGGGAAGCCCTGGAGGTCTCCTTGGCGGCTGGAATGAACATCTCATCAACGGATTCTGCAGCCGAAGCTGAGAACACGCAGACTGGCTTGACAGCTGGCTCAGAGGATGGCTTTGCCGCAGGAGTGGACAGACCTGACGTCGGGAATTTGGCCGCCGATGAGGTGATAGGCTTCTTACGGCGGATCGGTGCAGAACGACCCATTCACCGTAGTGTAGACTCCTCAACGTCTTCTGGCTCCCTTAGCATCTGGCTGTTCCCTCCCTGAACTGACGGAGAATTAGGGGAGACAGAGGGGAAGAGTTGAGGAGTGGAACAGCAGCTGGCTGGTGGTCCCCAGCGGATTGCAGAATCTGGAACTCCTCCACAGGAATCTGACAAATCACATCAGGCAAGAATGCAAGAGATTGGAGGAGCACTTGCCTGAATTCTTGGTTGGTGATGATGTCAGCCGTATCGATGTCCTGCTCTGTCTCCCCGAGAGTATAACAAAGAGTATGGTGGGAAGAGGAGGATGCCGGCTGGGAAGATGCGTGATGGGCTTTCGGCCTCCGGGAGTGCTTCTTTGGCTGCCTCAGTGGAACTGCGGTGGACCGTCTCACCGCCTCCTCGAAGCGCTGCCATAATTTTCAAATCTGGGTGAACAGCAGCACCAGCCCCAGATACTTCCAGAGGCCAGGGCACATCTGCATCACCCCAACAACAATGTCCAGCAAATAGAAGTTAACCTCCGGGGAGTGGGTGGCATGAGCCTAGGAAGTGAAATTTACCACTCGCTCAGCTGCTGCACACTCCTCCGGATTCAGCCCAAAAACTGAAAAATCCATGCTGGCGGCTTCTAACAGGTGAGAAAAAATGAAAAAAGGTGAAAAAGAAAACACACTACTTCACCACTGGGCTCTATTCTGGTCACAGCATTCTGACATGTATGTGCGCTTTTACGCATGCACAAATGGAAAGAGACGAGCCCACTTGCAGGTGAAGAGTGTGCTTTATTAACAAAGAGTAAATAGTACACAAATGTGACCAACAAAAGTAATCAATATGATCAGCTACACAGCAGGTGAGCACAGTTCAGCAGAGTCTGGTTTGGCTACGAGAAAAATAGTTCACATCACGCCCCAGGGTAACACTGGCCACTGGGGGAAAATAAGAAATGCAAACCGGAAAAGGAGGACTTACATGAAATTGTCGGAGCGCAGCTGGGCTCTAGGAGAAACAATACCAAACATGGTCCAAGGGGAAAAATAGTCCAAGCACAGAGGGAAGGCTCAACAGAGGGGCTAACTGCATGCAGGATGCTGACTAACGCTGTGACAATGAGTGAATGAGCTGACAGGAAATAAATACACAGTCAACTAATGGTGCAGAGTGAATACAGGTGCGTGACAGTAACAGGTGCACTGATTACAGGCTGCACACTACAGTGGCAGACTGAGCAGCAAATGGAGAGTGCCTGGAGGAAGAGGGAGAGGCAGAACAGAACACAGAAAACTCTAGCCAATAAGTGGACAAAACAAGGAAGCAAAATATAACAACAGTCCGTGTCTGGGGCCCATATCGCCCCGGACACATGACACTACCAGAGGAATCTCATGCATTATCAGCTTAGTACACCCAACATCCATTTCATTTTTAGCAAACACCTTATCATATTTAGCTAATAAAGTCCTTGCTTGCCATCTTTCACTTTCTCCGAGATTCTCAAACTTGTGGAAATCTAACTCTATTTCACTACACACAGCCATCTGGCTAGAAAAACAAACAAGACAATCCTGAGGATCCTCAGAAGACTGTATTGAATTATCATTCTCAATTAGTGAACAGGCAGTTTGAACTGTAGCTATGACACGGTGAGGGATAAGCCAAACATCACTCGTACCTACATTAGTGACAGGCATGTAGGCACTACCACCCTCTGCTTTGACCAGTGAGGGTGACACCAACAGCCCTTCTGGAAGACAACCCTCTTGTGGCTCAAGAGGTTCAACCAATAGTTCATTTTGCTCCTGTACAGGTATTTTTGGACAAGTAACAGGCATATAACTCAAAGTTCCAGGTGG
Organism: Pholidichthys leucotaenia; assembly: GCA_020510985.1. Taxonomy (NCBI): domain Eukaryota; kingdom Metazoa; phylum Chordata; class Actinopteri; order Cichliformes; family Pholidichthyidae; genus Pholidichthys; species Pholidichthys leucotaenia. The sequence goes on along the minus strand of CM035840.1, from coordinate 273,703,955 downwards.
AACGCAAAAAGGCTTCTTACCCTGCACTTGAACAAGATGGGGTTCAGGGGAATTAGCCATGGCTTCCATCATCTGACGTTATCTCAAGGCCCGTCTCCAGCTACGGGGTGCAGATTTCAGGATTGGGGTTTCCCAAACATCAGAGACATATTGTTTGTACAACTCACAGTAAAGAGAATTAAATACATTCATTCCCAATACGCCTGGTACAGCAATTTTTTTTGTTTCTCACATAATCATCAGTAGAGTCTTTGACAGCAAATATTCCCCAACGAGGCAGACACACTCCTAGGATAATAACATCCAACTCAATATAACCCAGATAAGGAATTCTTAAACCATTGGCTGCTTTAAGTCTTTAGGTTTATTGGCAGAAAGATGAGAGAAGTGAGCCCTAAAAAATACTCTCCGTAATTGTAGATACCATTGATCCTGTGTCCAATAAACATGGGACAGTAACCCCACCCAAGTCGACCTCACCCTCCGGATACTTGCCAACCAGGAGGCTGGTATGCAAATTACCATTACCAATAGAGCCCTGCAACCCTTCCACCAATGTGTGACTCTACAAAGTAGTGGGTTTTGATTTTCCAGCAGCGTAGGCACCAGCCTCATTCTGTTCCCACTCTTGCTCATTTCCGTCAGGCAAAGAATTCATTGGACAATAACAAGCAATATACCCAACTTGCTCACATCTAAAACAGATGGGTTTTCCATCAGCACTCCACCTGGGCCGAGAAGGCCGAACACTACGAATGGCCAACTTGGGGGGTGCCAGTGCCTTAATGACCCAATCTAATTAAACCGGTTGCATTTCCAGTAAAAATTTCAACTCTGCATACTCTGACAGGGTTGAATTTACACTTTCACAAGAGGTGTGGGCTTCATTAAGAGACCAGAGCAGACTGATTACATCTTTGCCTAAATGGCTGGCTGTCATATTGTGCCATCCATCTTGTAGCTTCACTTCTAACCTCCCGAAGAGTCTACTGTGGATTAGCTCAAACCAAGTCTCTAAGTCTAATTTTCAGGGCCTGATCTCTGATGCCATCACAAAACTGGTCCTGTACGTCCCTTTGTGCTGTTACTCTAATCTGCCCATCAGTTTTACCAATTTGGTCCATTAAGGCCATCAGTGCATGAGAATAATCAAGCAAGGATTCATCCTCTTGTTGCTTACGATTGAAAAATCTACGTTGTAGGGAGATATGAGAATGCAGACACCCATACACTTCATTTAGCGCTGTGAATATTCCTTCAACACTATTTTTCTGTTCTACTGGCAAAATATTTATCTCAGTCTACGGTGCCCTGAATGAAATCCTCTGATGTGCTGCAGCAAATAATAGTTTGTGTCTTAGTACAGTTCATGTGAATGAGGATTCTTATCTCTGAATGGGGGTTTGATCCAGAAGAGTACAAAACTGATGCTCCACAAGGTGCTGTCCTCCTAGGGGTGGCTCTCTATGTCGGTTCCACAGTGTTGGGTGTGCAGGGCCAACAACTCCAACCGTACAAAAAAGACCTGGCCTGTCATATAACAGTGCACATACAATGCTATAGCTTTAAAATATCTGCACTTACAAACAGGTCAGCCAACATCAAAAGAAAACTGAACCCAGTAACTGTGACAGTGACATATACATGCAAGCCGCAGAGCCTAACACATGTTGAAGCACTTAGCATGTAGCTTAGTAGTTACAGAGCAAAAATAACAAAAACACATGATTCAAAATCTAAAATTTGATTTTAACTAAACAATATACACATTTGGCAACACATTCAGTAAAGGAAAAGAAGAAATGGCACACTAATACACGGATACACAAAAAGAAAGAAGAAAAAATATAGTTTCAACTCATCAAATCCTTGTAAAATAAAACAAACAAAGTGCAGCTACTTGGGCAGAAGCTGAACAGCAAAGCCGCAAAGAACTGTGTAGCATAAAACAATCCTTATCACCAAAGTTATCCACAGTTTCTTTACTCCTTTCTCCTTTCTGCTGCAGCATGCATTATTACTGATCTCTAGCTGTCTTTCATTCTATTACAATTGTTCTCGCCCATGAGCAGCGCTGTTTCCACACAGAACGGCTGCTGCAGCAGAATTTTTTTTCCCAAAGAAATAATACAAAACAAAAAATTATTATTATTTTTTTCTTACTTTTACAACCATAAATGCCATTTTGAACACATAAGTAATACATTTGTAACCTCTGCATTTGCTTTATTGTTTGGTTTGTAACCTGGGTTACATTAATCTGCCTTTTTTTCCTAAAAATCTTAGAAAGGATTTTTGCTACTCAATTATTTGACCACTTGACAGGGAAGCAGTTTAGTTGAAGGCTTGCAGTCAGGGTTTAGAATTCGTCATAGCACTGAAACAGTTTTGGCCTCCCTTCATTGGCTTCCTATCCGCCTTATCCCTAGCCCCCATGATGCCTTGCGTGAATTATGGGCACAACTTCCAGTACTAGTTGTCGCATGTAGTTGTCGCTGAAACGGGACACTTCTCTTTGTTAAAAAACAATGACTTCAGCATCAAAAATATGGGAACGTGGCCTTTTGCACGCCAAAAAGAGAAATATCATCATACCACATACCACGACTATGGAGGGATGAGAAGATGACCTTAAAAAGGTCATCGCGGCCAAGCGGATTATTTTGCCGCCTAATTCCTATAATGTCCAAAATAAAATAAGACGCTTATCTAAAACCAAAACAATCTCCACACATTTCACAACACATATACAATTACAACAGACAAACCACTAAATACACCTGAGGTGGCCTCCTCCCTCAATACACCCACCCCACAAACATACAATACACAGTGGTGGTGAGACAAAAAAAACCAAAACAGGCAGTGTTGTGAACAACTTCTTTCTGTCTTTTTTTTTTTTTTAAATCAACAACACGCCATCTAAAGAACAGAAATACATACAATGAGGGGTTAGCAAATAACTTTAACACCACTCAGGTTATTAACACTTCAAATCAAACACTAACATTCAGTCAACAGTGGCCTGACGAGGAGGACCGCCCACTGGGAAACTTCCCGGTGGGTCCTGCTCCAGACGTCTCCGCCTTCCAGCCTCTGCAGATCTGCTGCTCCAGCGTCCCTTACTCTGCACTCTACACAGCTCGTTAGGGTGCCGCCACGATAGGTCCGACAAACCAAGGTACCCATCTTCTCTGGTGGCCAATACCCAGAGCCGCCCCTGGTCATCACACCATCTGCGCCTGTTGTGAATGCCTCTGGCCCGCGCCTCGTTCCTGGCCCGAACCTCATCCCTGGTTCGCAGAGCCGTTTGGGTGACCTCCCATGCCCAGTTTGCTTTGACCGCATCTTCCCACGAGGGTGACTCTTTGAGCGCTGAAGAACCGCCTCCTTCGGTTCCAATCCATCTGTCGCACCCCCAGCCCCAGCAATTGACTTTCTGGGGGTCCCGCTGTGCCGTCCAGTTCCCACAGCAAGGGTAACTCGGACACTGGCATCAGGACCCGCCGTTGCTGGGCTGTTGCAGTGTTGGTCCACTCCACTGGCCAGTCCATGTCCCAAGTCGTGTTGTCCTCCTCTGCCCGGTCAACTAGTTGCGTCAACAGACTGGAACCCCACCACACTTCTCCTGAAACACAGGTGATCTTAAATCCCAGTCCATAAAAAAGGTCACATCCCATGATGTTTTCCCCTATGCGGGCATTCACCATAATGGCCGACTTGTACTGGACTGTGAATTCCAGTGACCCTACGATGTCCAGCTTGTCGCCTCCGTAGCCACAGTACGAAGGCTCCATCTTCTTTACTCGGTAGAACAGGAAGAATCTCATAACAGTGGCCAAATTCAACGCCAACGCCACCGCTCCCCTGTCAACCAGCAATGGCACTTCAACTCCATCAAATAGCACGTTGCAAAAAATGTACCAGCTAGTGGCCATGGAGACTGTATGGATGACTGTGGGGACCGCAGCGGAAGAGTCCGCTCCACCTTTCCGATCCAGCTTCTCAAAATTTTTACACATTCTGGCTAAGTGGTGTAAAAGTCTGCACCATCCATATCATAAGCGTGCGCTTTTACGCATGCACAAAAATGGAGAGCACGAGCCTACTTGCAGGTGCAGAGTGCATTTATTGAGTGAAAGAACAGAAATACAGTTAGTGTCCAACATGTGCTATCCAAAATAATAATCTACACAACGGGCAAGCACAGTTCAGCAGACTCAAGATTGGCTACAAACAAACCAGCTCTATACATGCCCCAGGGAAAGCAGGCTACTGGGGAAAACAAGAAATAGAAACCGGGGGAAGGAAGTTACAAGAGGGCATCACAGCACAGGCGAGCTCTGAAGCGTACAACGCTGTCCAAGGTCCCAAGTGTAAATAGTCCAAATATGATGAGTAGCGAACAGATAACAGGCTGTGTGCAGAATGCAGACTAACGCTGCGGCAAAGAATGACTGAGCTGACAGGAAAGAAATACACAGCCAGCTAATGGAGTAGATTGAACACAGGTGCCTAATAGTCACAGGTGTACTGATTGCAGGCTGCCTACCGCAGCAGCAGCCTGAGCAGCCAATGAGAAATGCCTGGAGGGAGAGGGAGAGGCAAAACAAAACACAAGATAACTCAAGGCATCAGCGGCCAAAACAAAAGCAAAATACAATAATGGTCTGTGTCTGGGGTCCGGGGTGACCAAATCGCCCCGGACACATGACAGTCCACACCATTTATTTTTTGCTGGGCACTCCCTCAACTTATATTTGTGTTTTACAGACCCACAGCAACACTTAAACGTGCCCACGGGTGACTTCAACTCCACAGCCGTGGCATACTCTCCTGTGTCCGAGTCCTCTTCCGAGTCCGAACCCACAGCTAATGCCGCCCTGCTCGGTTCTCCACGTGTCGACATGCCTTTGTAATGGAGGTCTTGTGATAATTGCTCCACTGCCTTGCACTGCATAGCTAGTTCCGTGGCCGTCCTCAATGTCCGCTCGCCCGTGTACGTCAGCAGTCTTGCTCTCGCTGAAGAACAGCAGACGAGCTCCGCTAACTGATTCCGGACCATTTCCTCCTCCGTGGCTCCAAACTGACACTTACCCGCCAGCTAATGAAGGTCTGCGATGAAGGACTGCACAGACTCTCCTGACCGCTGGCGACGCTGTCTGAATCAGATCCTCCGCACGATGATGTTCTCCGTGGCACGAAAGTGGCTCGACATAACTTCAACCACCTTATCATGGCTATCAGTGACCCCTAATGTGCTCAGGGATTCTCTGTCCCTCCAACCCGAGGTGATGGACCAGTATTGCCCTAGCAAGGGCTTTGCTAATTTCACTGAGATCCAGAGCCATGACATAATTTTGGAAGCACGAGTACCACCTACTCCATGGCACTGGCAGCTCACTCGGGACCTCCAGAAATGGCCAAATTGTAGCCATAGCATGCTCCATGCTTAAAAATATCACCAATTTACCTCGTCGCCAAATGTTATATCCAAACCTGGGTCGATAATGATGAGGCAGGGGTCTCAGCACAACACTCTTTTAATTAGCACACTCAAAACCATAGGCTGACTTCTCTCTTGGGGTCTCACGCAGGAAGAGAGAGAGTGTCTTCCACACCTCCTTCTCATACCTCCTGTGAAGCACCACCAGAACAGGCTAGAGCGTCAACCCTGTCTAAACCCCGTGTGTCCCGGCCGCCATCTTACTTATACTAACTATATACAATATTAATACATATCAGTACCCCCCTTCACCCGCAGACTTGGTATTGCCCAACCGGTCCATGCCTTCTCCGGTTCATACTCAGTCATTTGTAGCAGCGGCAGGTGAGGACGCTCATTGATGCATCAGGAGCAGCTCACAAGTGAGACAGAATGAAAAGAGCTCCACAAGGGCAACAAACCATTTTAAATTGTTGGTTGTCAAATAAAAGGACAAATCCCTCTTCCCAAAAGGAGGTAAATATATTGTTGATTTAGCTGGTGAACTGCTGTCTGACGTTAGCTGGTTGCTAGTTTGCTAATATGAGTTAAAGCTATGGAGTACACCGATTAGCTCTTCTCATGCAAATTTGGGCTTTACATTGTATTAATCATTCATGAAATGTGATCAGAATGGATTTGTTCGTTAGTTGTTAGAGTGAAATTTACATATGTTTCAGTGCTCATTTAAATGTTAGCAGCTCCGAACATTGATCAAGGATGAATAAACTCTCTATACCACTGGTCCTTAAATATAAATGCCTTTAAATATTGCCTATCAGCCCCACAAAATTCAAGTTAACCTTAAACTGTTCTGTATTTTTAAAATGTCATGATTATGATAATTATAAAATTCAATTAGAAAGCAAGTTTTACCACTTTCAATTATAGACAAAGTCACTCTGAAGGCTATTCTTAAATATCCACGTTAAAAGAAATTGATTATTTTCCCTGCGGATCATTTTCAGATCTTCTATCATCTGTTAAAATACCACAACTGCACAAAAGAGTATCTAAATGAATATATAAGAAATAAACACCAAATAGATAAATGAAAGAACAGATGCATTTCATCGGCCTAAACTTTTTAAAAAATATCTCTTTAAGGAAAATACAGCACTCTAAATTTATCTATATGCATAAAGTGTTAAAATGAGTTCAAAAGCACTGCAATACAGCATCACTGATTTATTTGGAATTTAATTATTGAGCTTAAATAAATAAAAATAAAGTTTAAGCTTAAAATCACATTTCTAGTATTCCATTCCAATTATATTTAATCACGAGACAGCATTAGGCAGTGACCAAACACTGAGATATTGATGGCTTATTATCATCACTGTATAGTGATTTAGCTCCTAGTATAACAAGATTCATCACCTTAACACCATACCTTTTGAGTTTGTTGGTGTTTAAGTCCATTTGCAATAAAAGCAGTGCTTAAAAAATAAATAATTTGATAAATAAAAAGTTGCAATGCTTCTTCCAGCATTTTTTTTTCTTGTAGCATTTGTCATCTCTGTCAAGAACTTCGGTTTGATGGTCTCAAACCCAATTCTATGACACTTTCTATTCTGACTCTTGTGTGTATTTGTATGCCTTATTTTCTATCAGGCGCTCTCAGGGAGCCTCTTGGGTCCGCTCGGCTCCCTGGCAGCTCAGCCACGCCTCCCTCTCCTGTCAGTGGTGTCAGCTGTACCTTATTAGTGGGTTTCACTCGCACGCGCACACACACACACACACACATACACATACTCACACATCCTCCCCCCTTTGCCCTCAGACGTCTGTGACACACCTGTTGCCACTATGCTGCCCACTCATTCCCACACTCGCACGCTCATCTTACAAACCGGCGATCTCTTCCCTGATTAGGTTTGGCACTTCTTAAGCCCTGTCTCAGTTGGAAGAGATTATCGGAGCATTGTCCAACTTTGCTGTGTTACACTGTGGCTGTTCCACATAGTGTATGTTTACCATCACCTATGTCTAGATGCCCTGCCTGCTCTTTACGGTACCACATCACACTAGGTAGCGTGATCCCTTACAACTGGTTGGTCTTTTTGTTCATCAGGATGACCACTTGGACTACTCGGACTGCTCCAGCTGTGTGTGAGTACGAACTGTTTCGCCCCTGCCGACCAGTCTTGTCTGATGGTTCTGTCCCGGGAACTTTCTCCGTTCCCCGCAGCCTTGCCTGCCTTGGAACATTTCCCCTGTTCCTCACTCACTAATTCTGTAGAGCGTCCTGGAGGACTTCCTTGTGTTTCCTGAACTGCTGGTTTATTATTTGTACTGGTTCATCACATCTCATCATTATCCATTGTCTTGTAATAAAACGCACAACTATCTCCTGCGTGTGGGTTTTTTCTCCTTTCCTCAGTGCGCTGCATAAAAGTACACGAGGAGAACGTGACAATCTCCTCCAGCCTGTTGCTTTTCCTGTTATGGTTACTTCAGTACTGAATATATGTGTTTGCATATTTATTATACGTATATCAACTGAAAGCATATTATAAACCCATTTAAAGTTTGAGCTGTCCTCACTACTATTTGAGAGCGTGGCCTAAACCCACTCTTTTCTGTAAAGTGCCTTGAGATGACCTGTGTTGTGATTTGATGCTATATAAATAAAATTGAATTGAATTGAATTGAACTACCAACTTTTGGGGCTGTGAATATTCTGTCCACTCTTTTTTCTCCCTTAATAAACTTCATCGGTGTTTTATGCAGCACTGTCATGTTTCTAAAGTTACTTTTTTGTGTGTGCAACTTTTTTGTCATAGTTTTACAGATTGTCTTGTAAATCAGAGAAATTTTTTTTCTTGTAAATTTGTTTACTTTTTGTATAAAAATGTAGTATTTCCCCCATGTTGTTTTCCGCCTAAATTCCCAGTTTCTCTAAAATGTAGCATTTTTCTCAAATTTGCATTTTTTTCATGGAAAATAAGCCTTTTACCTTACATATTTACAAAATCATTTAAATTTCTGAATTGTTTATATATATATATTTTTTTTTATTTTTTTTATTTTTTTTTGACTATCATCAAGTTTCTACTTTCTTCTTGTGAATTTATACTATTTTCTCCTAAATTTGCATGCTTTTTTCTAGTAAATTTGGTAAAGGTAAATTTGTTATTTACCTTTTTTTTTTGGTGGTGGTGGGGGGGAAATACCTCAATCCTAAATTTTAAAAACTGCATGTCATTGAAAAAAATTATATGTCTAAATAATGAATCCGGAGTAAGTTTTTAATACCAGGATGATTTAGTCACAAATCTACTTACAGATTTGCTATTATTTCATGAATGAAATGGCACACAGTGCGGTGGCAAAGTGGTTAGCACTGCGGCAGCACAGCAACTCACCCTTGGCCGGGGGATCCTGGGTTCGATCCCAGCCCCCGACCAACACTGATCTGTGTGGAGTTTGCATGTTTTCCCCTTGTCTGCATGGCTTTACTCTGGGATTTCTCTGGTTTCCTCCCACATGCCCAAAACATGCAAGTTAGGTTAATTGGCATCAAACTGGGGATTCTAAATTGTCCTTAGGTATGAATGTGAGAGTGAACGGTTGTTTGTCTGTCTGTGGTGGCCCTTTGATGGACTGGCGATCTGTCCAGGGTGTACCCTGCCTCTCACCCAAAGATGCTGGGGTAGGCTCCAGCCCCCCCTGGCCTGATAAAGATTAAGCAGAAGAAGGTGGATGGATGAAAGAAATGGCACACCCAAGGTGTGGTGTGTTGTGTTCGTAATGTCTCTGCAGGCAAGATAACTGTTACATTTGTCATAGTCTAGCTGATTAAATCCCAGTAGTGCCCTTAGTTCATCTGCTTGGTAAGAAATAGCCACATGGTGGCGAGTGGTGACATCATAAATTAATGAAAAGACATTAGTCCTGTCAGAATAAATGTGTTAATCACCACAACTGATAATAATAATAACAAAATAAAATGAGTTAAGAACAATGGTGATGAATGTGGTCTATATTTATCATATATTCCATAACCTACATATGTTGAAGCATGTGAGAATGTTTGGTGATTACATATGTAAGGCGACTTCACACCTCAGAACAGGACAAAGAGATCTCAACCGCCAGTGAGGATCAAAGAGTTTCCCAGGCACTGCGGAGGAGACCGGAGGAGCTGCCCTGACCTCCTAGGGCCATGAGGAGGAGTACGAAGACAATGGGGGGATTAAGATAATGAGGGATGTCAGCTTTGGTTCTTCCAAGCTCTTCTACAATGAAGCCTCATTCAGCAGCTAGATTAACCTCAGTTAATACTGATTGCACTTTTAAGATGCTATTAACAGGGAAGAAGGGTAAAAATCTAGCATTTATTACATCCTCCAAAATTGTCCATGAAGTACCTCTTTTAAACCATTTGAACATTAACTGAGCCTTTGTATATCAGGAGCAAGAATATGACAGCAGCAGGGTGAAACAAGAAGGAGAGGAGGTTAAGGTAACCAGAAAGGCACAGGAGGCACACATGACCAGGTAACAATAGTCAAAACTTGATTTCTGCCAGTGCTGGAATACTTAACACATAATGGATCTTAAGCAGGCCTGCTGCTTCATAGTGGAATAGACTATTATAAGGCTGAACATAGATTTGGTAAATTAGGGAAATAATTTTTACAACTGTTTCTAGTATGGGAATGCCTAAATAAAGGGGTAAATTAGCCTTGTCCTTTTAGCAAAGTTAATGATATTGCACTCTTCCTCCACACTAAGATATATACTGTATGCTGTCATTTTTTGCTTAAAAAATCATTTTCCTTTAAAAATGAAAAAGAGGACCTTGGAGACAACTGCCTGTACTGATGACCTGACAGTCCTATAATAAAAAGATTTTTTTTTTAATCCTTATATGGGCAGAGATCTCACCCCCCCCCCCCCATCCCAATGTTTGAAACAAAGTTACGCCTTTGTGTTGGACATAATCAGATTTACCTCAGAACAGAATATAGTCAGAGCCACAAAGAGCCACAACATCGTGCTTGGGCGGTGAACAGTTACAGCTGTTCATTTTACCCCAAAATTAAAATGCTCATGCTGCTGTCATGCCCTGAATGCTTGTCATGTAACGTAACACGTACAGACCTTTTCTGACAATTGTTCAAAATTTTATTGATCTATATTTTGTGAACATTTAAAAACTAATGCATGTTGAAGCTGCTAGTCATTATCGTTCCAAGGTAGTGCAACAAATGCAAAAAACCCAAAAAACTATTTGATATCTTTCTTAAATCATTAAGCCTTAGGAAGCAAACTGTTACTATTTTTTAATTTATTATTTTTCTTCATACAGCTTTCATTCTGGTGACATATATAACACATAAATGCCAGATCTGTGATATTCATACTGCCATGACTGAAAGTATGAAGCTCATGTGCAGGCAGCAAACACCAGAGAAGACACAAAAATATGGAGTGAAATGTTTAACACAACTTTATTGAAAAACACACACAGCTGGAGAGAAAAGTGGCACACGCCGAGGGTATACACAGCCTGTGGGGGGGGGGGGGAGAAATGAGAGCTGGTTATGCTGCATGTCCACTGGTCCAGATTTTTTGGAAAGGAATCCGCATACCACAACCTCTGAGATGTGGAAAAGGGGCATGTAGCATAGTTCTTGGCTAGGCGGAGTTGAACAATGCAGGAGGAAATACTGGAATAGTCATTATTAACCATGAGCAGATTATTTTTAATAGCGCTGGTATTTTTGTGCTACAAAAGGCGACTTTGTCATCATCGCCACAGGACTTTGGGTTCACCCAATCCTACAGACCCGCACAATGCATGGTGAATTTGACCGCCTGGTTCGTGAGCTTCGACTAGATGAGCCCATGTTCCACTGCTCTCCACGCCTCGTTCCTTTGTATGTTGTTTCTATATGACAGCCAGAATTGGTCATATAATATCGGGTTGCCTGAAACAGTGGTTATTCATTTCTCCTTCAAGTCTTCACAATGTAGTGTACAGATCTACTTCTCTTCCCCCTCCCCCCTCATCTTCTCCTCCAGCTCGCTGGTTTACTGGATTGGTCGACGGGTCCGGCTGTGGACAGTCTTCAGCTCTCTACTGCTACCGGACAATATGGCATCCTTGGTCTCCATATCTTTAAAACAAACTGGTGAAAAGTGTTTTTAACATCATTTCGAGAGAGAGAGGGTAGTACTTTAACACACCCCTAATCTCATTTTGACAGGGGCCACACCCCCTTTGACCTGACCTGACCCTGACCCCGCCCCTGTGACCTTGCATAATTAGGTTGTCAATTAAAAGTGCTTTGAACTTTTCGTCAAACTGACAGCTGTGATTTTAATCTATTGTCCATATATGGCCATCGGGTTAGGATGGGGTTAATGATGACATGAAGTATTGACAGATTGTGTTTTTAATCTATTGTCCATATGACATCTTTATAGTTTTTCAATTTACAAAAAACACATATCAGTGTCTGTAAAAGGATTTAAAACAACACCAGTGTCTCAGCCAAAACACGTGGGCTCTTTGATCTTAACGCGAAAGCACACACCCACATTAGTCAGAAAATCACAGACACAGCCATTCTCTCAGTCAAAACAGGGGTTAAGGAGTTAAGGATTAACATGACATCTTCCAGTCTGCCCCATTCAACATCTGTGGACCACATTCCAGAGCACGCGCCCACATTTGTCAGGGTGTCTCTGCAGGATTTAAGGCAGACTTTTGTGTGACAATACCACAAATTGAGAATGAATATATTAGTAATTTGTTTTGTTTGGTGTGTCTCTGCTTTTTTGCATTTTGGTAGACTGGAGCCGCAACTGCACTAAATGTTGTACCACTCCACTGTAGTAAATAAATAGTTAAGCATGAAGTTTAGGCTCCAAATTTGCCAATCTTTTATCAACCCATAGCCACAAAGTTAGCAGTGACCAAAAGAATAAGATTCGGGAGATTAGACATCTTTTTTTGTAATTTGAATTTTATTGGGTTTTCAATTTAGAAAATAAAACAGAGACAAACACAAAAAAAAAACAAAGAAAAAAAAAACGAAAAAAACAAAACAAAAAACAAGTATACCCAGTGAGAGGATAAAACATTCCATTTCCACCCTAATACTCTTAAGATGATTAGCTTAATCTACTACACCTATAAAGGTAAGATAGGATCCCCACTTATTATAGAAGCTGTCCATCCTGTCCAGAAGCTTATATGAAAGGCGTTCTAGTGCAGCAAGCTTGCCCAACTCCCTGAGCCATTGAGCTACGGGTGGGGCAGAGGAAGATTTCCAGTAAAAAGTGATCAACTTTCGGCCCAGCATCAAAGCAGTCTGAATCCACTCGGCATCAGAGATTGGGTCCTGAATCATTGATGGATCCCCAAGGACAAAAAGTCTCTGAGTAAATGGCACTTCTTGCTTAACAATTGTCATAATATGTCTATGGATCTGCAACCAAAAGTCCTGTATTACCGGACAACTCCAGATCATATGGATTAATGTCCCCTCCCCCTGTAGACATCTCCAGCAGCTTGAAGAGTGAGTGAGATTCGCTCTCAACATTTTACGAGGTGTCCAGTAAAATCGATTCAAAATTTTAAATTGAACAAGTCTGGTTTTCAATTCCCTAGACACTTTCTTCCCATTCTTTAAAATATTTGCCCATTCAACATCAGTAAATTGTGAATTCAGATCTTTTTCCCATACGTGTTTAAGGAATGTAGAATCTTTATTTGAGCTCTTAAGGAGCATTAAATAGAAATTTGAGGCCTTAGATCTTTTGCCACAGGAACTCAAAGCCTGGATGAGCCAATCTACATCAGGAGGAGGGGTAGTTATAGATCCAAAGACTTGACACAGCAGATGTCGAAGTTGTAAATATTTCCAAAACTGATTCTGTGGTAGTCCATACTGTGCCCGTAGAACATCAAATGATTTGAGAGCTCCCCCTTCATATAGATCTTTTAACATCAAGATGTCCTTTTCCACCCAGATTTTCCACATAAATGGGGATTTTCCAATATGGAGACTTGGGTTAAGCCAAATAGAAGCCATAGAATGAAGATGAGAGCTAAACTCTAGTATAGAAGCAACTCTCTTCCAAACGTATTGTAAAAAGGATATAATAGGATGCGACTGAAATTCAGGAGACAGTTTAATTGTGATTAGATGTACTAGGGGAAGAGGGCTGCTCAAATAACTCTCCAAATAAAACCAAGGGGGAGCTCTCTCAGGGGGGAGAGCCCAATGAATCAAATGTCTAAGACTAAAAGCGTAATGATATAAAACCAAATTTGGGACCCCCAAACCTCCTGAATCTATAGACTTCTGCAATCTTTTCAACTTTAATCTAGGGCGCTTACCATTCCATAAAAACTTATTGCACAACCTATCAAATTGTCGAAAATAACCAACTGGGATCCTAAGAGGAAGAGATTGCAGAAGCTAATTAAATCGGGGTGCACAAGTCATCTTAATAACATTGACCTTGCCCCAGAGAGACAAAAAAAGAGGTGACCACCTTTCTATGTCTATTTTAAATTTTTCAAGCAAGGGTTCAAAATTAATCTGAATCAGATCTGATAAAATGTGAGGAAACAGGATGCCAAGATATTTAATTCCTAATTTTGGCCAAGAGAAGCCTATATTTTGACCAAATGTAAACAGTGTTTTAGGGCAATAAGATGTTAGAGGGAGAATTTCTGATTTTATCCAGTTAACTCTATAACCAGACAAACGTGAAAATTGGTTAATAATTTTAAGGAGAGCTGGAATTGATTTTTGAGGTTGTGTAATCAGTACCAATGCATCATCAGCATACAACATTATCTTATGGGTACTGCCATGGACCTGAATACCTGGAAAATTGCCGTCTTTGCGGATAGCAACAGCTAATGGTTCTAATGCCAAAGCAAAAAGCAAGGGACTTAAAGGGGAGCCCTGGCGCGTACCCCTATAAAGTCTAAAAGATTGTGATGTAACTCGATTTGATATCACTGAAGCTCTAGGTTCATTATATAGTAATTTAATCCAAGAAAGAAACTTTGAACCAAAACCAAAAGTCTCTAGAGTTGCAAAGAGATACTGCCACTCAACCCTGTCAAATGCTTTTTCAGCATCCAGGGAGAGGGCTGCCACTGGAGAGAGGTGTGCAAGTGAGGGATCATTTTGAACTAACCATATGATATCAATAAATCGCCTAATATTGTCTGCCGCCCCCCTGGAACGAATAAAACCCACCTGATCAGGGTTTATAAGAGATATCATTACTTTATCTAATCTTAATGCCAAAGTTTTGGAGAGAATTTTACAGTCACAGTTTATAAGACTAATTGGTCTATAATTCTTACATTCTAACGGATCTTTATTGCTTTTTAAAATAAGCGAAATGAAAGCCTCTGTTAAAGAAGGGGGCAAACGGCCTTGTTCAAAAGATTCCGCAAACATTTCTAAAAGTAAAGGAGAAAGCTCATCAACACAGGCCTTGTAAAATTCTGCAGTGAATCCGTCAGGGCCCGGTGCCTTTCCAGTCGGGAGGCTCTTAATAACTTTCACAATTTCCTCTTTAGTAATTGGGGCGTCAAGTAAATCTATTTGTTCCTTCGTTAAGGAGGGCAAAGATAGGGATGATAAAAATGCATAGATCTCTTGAGATCCAGCCTCCATTTCAGAAGAATAAAGCGAGGTGTAAAATTCTCTGAAAGCACCATTAATTTCATTTAAGTCTGACACCAGAGTACCATCCTGTGTCCTAATAGCAGATATAGTACACTGAGCTTCTTTCATTTTAATATATCTAGCCAGCATTTTGCCAGCTTTATCCCCCTCCTCAAATTGTTTATGCCTAAGACGAAATAGGGAAAATTCAACTTTTTGTGTTAGAATTGAATTCAGCTCATACTTAAGCTTCAGAAGGGGTGACAAATTTACTAAATTTGTGTCTTGTTTGAATGAAGTCTCTAATATAGCTATTCTCCTCTCCAAATCAATCTGTTTAGCAATGTTAGTTTTCTTTTTAAAAGATGCATATTGAATAATATGTCCCCTAATAAATGCCTTAAAGGCCTCCCAAGCAACCCTGGCAGAGGGAGCAGAATCCCAGTTTGTCTCAAGATATAAGGAGATCTCTGCTTTCAAAGAGGACACAAAATCTGGATTAAAAAGAAAGCTTGAATTAAGCCTCCATCTAGAATTTTTTTTCAACTGACAAGGCGGGATCATATGTAGAAAAACAGGGGCATGATCTGATAGTATTATGCTACCAATGAAGCTCGAATTTACAGAAGAAACAGAAAATTTTGACATTAAAAAATAATCAATCCTGGAAAACACATTATGAACAGTGGAATAAAAAGTGTAATCCCTTGTGGACGGATTAAAAAGCCGCCAAACATCTACCAAACCAATTGCATTGCACATGTCTTTCAATATAGAGCCAGATTTAGATGAACGCTGTGAGGGGGTGCTCCGATCTAAAATGTTGTCCATGACCTGATTAAAATCCCGCCTACTAAAATGGGATAATTACCCATTTCGCTTAATTTGTGTTCCAATTGTGCAAAAAATGCACAATCAACTATATTTGGTGCATAAACATTAGCGAGTATCATCCTATGGCCCTGAATTTCTATAAGAATTATAAGGAGTCGTCCATCATCATCACTAACCTCTTTTAGACACTTGAACTGCAAATGTTTATGAATAAGGATTGCTACCCCCCTGCTCTGGCTATTACCACAAGACGCAAACCCATGGCCCACCCAGTCCCGACAGAGTTTTTTAGATTCTGTTTTAGTGAGGTGGGTCTCTTGAAGCAACGCTACATCCACTTTTTTTGATTTAATAAACGCCAAAATTTTTTTCCTCTTAATTGGGTGGTTAAGGCCTTTAACATTCCAAGTAATGAGGTTAAGAAAGCTCTGACAATTAGCCGACATCATAAACGGTACATATTACCATCCAAAATATCCAGCAATTCTCCACCAAAAACCCCCTCACTGGGCAAAAGACAAACACAATAAAAATTAAAAATACAAAAAAAAAAAAAAAAAAAAAAAAAAAACGAAAACCACATAATCATAAAGTAACATAATCGGTGACCTGAAACCAATGTCACCCATCGGTGCACAAAAACCGCACCAACCAAAAAAAAGAAAATAAAAAACTCTAGGACCGTGACTGTGAACAGTGCAACAAACTTAGGGAGAGCCGCAACATCGCAGCAGCCTCATGCCTATAGACAATATAGCGTGGGCAAAAAAAAGGAACCTTACATTAATACTGCATCAAATCCTCAGTCAAAAATATATAACAAATAAACATATAGCATATATTCATACCATTGTTCATCAATGTCTCACGGTAGTGAAAGAATCAGGTTCAATGCTTTTTTAGGGTCAGTGAACTCCTGTTTACCACTTGCCAACTTCACAACGAGAACTGCAGGGTACCTGAGAGAATGCAATCTTCTTCTGGTGCAGCAGGTGTTTACACTGCTTGAACGCCGCTCTCATCTCGGATACTCGTCTGGAATAATCCGGGAAAATCATGATGTGATGACCATTCCAATCCAGCTTTCCCATCCTGCGTGCTGCCTCCACAATACGCTCCCTATCCTGGAAGCGCAGAAGTCGAATCAGGATAGCCCTGGGCGGCTGCCCGTCAGGTCTGCGTCCAGCGAGGCTCCGATGCGCACGGTCAATTTCCAGCCCTCCAGGGAACTCCATTTTCAGCAGATGTGGGATAGCTTTGCGCATGAAGGTAAGGGCATCTGATTTTTCACAATTTTCTGGAAAGCCGACAAAGCGTAGATTGTTTCGGCGTGATCTATTTTCTAAATCGTCCAGCTTCAAAAGTAAATCTTCTACCTGCGTCTGGGTTGCGGGGGGATTAGCATCCAGAGCTGTATTAGCATCCTCAAGAAAAGCGATGCGAGACTCCACATCTCCCAGCCGGGTAGCTAACTCCGTTAGCTTGGTGTCCACCGCCCTCATTGACACCTCAATAGAGTTGAGTTTGGCGTCTTGCCTCTCCGATATTTCCTTCAACAGTGCAAAGATCTTAGTGATGTCCTCCGCCATTTGGTCTTTGGCAACACCTGCACCTGTTGAAGGTGGCGGAGAGGGAGGAGGGCTCGATGTGGTATCACCAGCTCTAGCCAGATTTTCCTTGCTAGCACCGGCTTTGGGGCGAAGATTAATTTTCTGTTGTTGCGTTGGCATACTAATCCTGTTCTCCACAAATCCAGTCTCGATGTAAAGTGTAGTAATAATAATAATTTCAGCTGAGGAAACAAGAGAAAAACGCCCTTGTAGAAGAAAAAAAAAGGCTGTCTGCACTGCGGTGCTCCTCACCTAAGCAGCCATCTTCACTGCCCGCGTCTCGATTAGACATCTTTTAAGGGATAGGGTGAAGATGGAAAGTCAGTTTTTCTGCAAACTTTTTTTTTTCTCTGCCAGCAACTCAAATGTCACGAGATTTGCTTTCAAAGACTAGACTGTCACAAAAACTGCAACATCATCTTCTGCATATTTAGATCAGGATCAGTCAAAAAACAGATTACACAATAACCAAACAGTTAAAACATCCTTGACCATTCTCTTCTTCAAAATAGAGAGGAATATCTCTTCTGAGTGACTGTAGGATGTTTGCTGAGTCAGTAGGAGAAAAGGAGCAAATTTGTATGGTTCAAAGACTTCAAATCTAATGAGCACATTTCTGTAAAACTCCCCACAACTTGTACAGTGGTACCTCTGCTTACGAAATTAATTCGTTCCGGAAGTATTCTCGTAACGTGAAAATTCCGTAAGTAGAGGCGCGTTTTACATGTAAATGCCGTAATCCGTTCCAAGCCCCCCAAAATTCGGGCATAAATTTTTTATAAATCATAAAAACGCATCAAAACATGTAACAAATACATGTTACAATTAGATTACTGCACAATAAACATAAAATGAGAGTTTAAAATGAGAGAAAGAATAATAAAAGAGAATAATAAAAGAGAAAGAATAACAAAAATTATGTTCATTTACCTTTTTACTGCTATCGTCTCATCAGTGGTTTTTGCCTGACGTTTTATGAAGAAACGATCCAAGGACGTTTGCTTTTGTCGGCTTGTAAGTGCTTCCTTTTGTTTTAATACCGTGCTGATCATTGATGTATTACGGCCATATTCTTTGGCGAGATCAACCAAACGCATCCCCTTTTCATACCTTTCGATTATCTCCTTCTTTGTTTGTATGGACAAAAAAACTCTCTTCTTCTTTTCTCCTTTTCTACTTATCTCCGTCACTTTCTTGGGGCCCATAGCGAATAAATGTTAATTCTGTACTGTACACACACGTAAAACTTTCACCTTGTTCTTAATAAAGTTTTGGAAAAAAAAAACAAAACAAAACTTCGTGGCCAATGGGATACCAGGAAGATGCTAGGCGATAGCCAATGGCAGAGCAGCAACAGGTATGTTTACGTTCGGTAAACTATGGGAGCTGCGAGGAGTGCGTACTTTTTTGCCTTTCGTATCCTGAAATTTCGTTCGTAACAAGAGGCAATATTTTCCCGTTGAGGCATGTCGTAACCTGAAAATTCCGTATGTAGAGACGTTCGTAAGTAGAGGTACCACTGTATGTGATATTTACCAATGGTTAAATTATTTTTATTCAATATTTGAAACAACAAGCACGTGTTTATATGTGTGTTTGATATCACCTAGCAAATTTAACATTGCTCTGGCTGACACCCCCAAGGGCCTTAAACAACATCTCCCCATCCCTAACTCTTCCCTCACACACACACACACACACACACACACACACACACACACACACACACACACACACACAGCACACATCAGTCCACAATGGCCATTCACATTACAAAGCTTTTCCCCAATCCCCTACAGGGGGTCTTGTCTATAAGTATCAATGAACACCCCCCTGAAACGCATCTTCACACCCAAAGGAACTTGACATGGGGCAAGATGAGAGGTGATATTTGACTTTCAAAACTTTATTAAAAAAAAAATCAAACTTTATTCCCCCTGTATTGTTAAATAAAACTTGACTCATTTTTTTTTTTAAATTATAACGCAAACCAAAATCCAGTCTCCACCAAGCTACAGTGGTAAGTTTTAATCATGTTACTTTTCTAATTACTCAATCAACTGTTTTATCTGTTTTTTCTGTGACTGGTCTGCGAAAAGTCTTATACGGATAAAACCGCTATTATTTTATGTTATAAAGCATTTATCTCATCATCTGTCTCAGAGTCAGATCCGCTTTTAAATCATGTTTTCTGTCTTTTGTAAAGGTATTCTACATCAACTCAAAGGGTTAATAACTCTCTCAGGTATGTAAAGATCATTATTGCATCTATAAAATATTATGAACGGTCGTTGAATAAAAGAAATGTACTTACAGATTTAGAAGACCCCACGCTCAGATCCGATGATCAAGACAGCCAATTTGGGACTTTGGATGAAATCCGATGTTCTGAGAACGATCCTGCGGTCTTAAGGGACCACGACCAGCCCGGGGTTGACGTTGAGCATCCAGCGCTGCTGAATAACGTCAGGCCTTTGGTGGGGAACCCGATCATCTTCATAGGCCCAATCCCCGGGATAGAGCCTGTGGACACACCGCTTGACAGCATTTCTTCGACCAGGGGCAAATGACCAGCGATGCCGAGAGACAGGCCGACCCACGCTATGGCGTGTGCTTCCTGTAAGCTCCTCCAAGTTTTAAAAATCCTTTTATTAAGCCGATATGATTGTTTTCCTGCTTTAAAACAAACCATATCGTGCTAAAATGTAAACTGGGAATAGCGTCATCCTCCGATGATGTGGTGGGTCGCCATTGGCCCTCTCGCAACATCTCAGGGTGATGACATAAATGTCCCCACATTATGTTTTTTTCAATGTGAAATAAACTTATTATTTTACAGAATACAAACTGAGGCCTTTGACATCGACCAGTGGGGGCGGGAGCAGACCGAAGTGCCCTTGTAAAAAGACCACATCTGTGAAACATCTGCCCAAAGGTATGTATTGATCGGCACTCATGGATTGATATTAAATGCCACAAACCCTGTCATCATTTTGTACTTGCATCATTCACTCATAGACGCTGCTGCACCGGAGCGTGGGAAGCTGAGGAGGCAGGGGAGGAGGAGGACCATGCCAACGGCCGACGTGAGACGACTGTTTGAAGGTGTGTATTTAAAACAATTTAAAATGACCTTCCTGCTTGGAAGATAATTCGGTGTCTCTAAGAATAAAAACTGAAATATGTATGTTATTATTTTTAACATGTTTGTCAAGATTAATTGTACATCTACCACTTTGGTCAACCGAGGTTCTTTTAAATAAATAAAAAAATAAAATATATATATATATATATATAATAAACCTTTGACCACCCACCAACTTGATTTGAAATAAAACATATGTACATACAGAACCACGGTGAGTAACGTTGATGTTTTTTTTGCCCCGCTTTGCAGAATTAAATCAAGCACAGAATCTGGCCGTCCCGTCTGCTCCAGAGATCCTGTTTACAGCGCCCCTGAGGGAGCCCTTCAATGCTGTGCATGTGGGACAAGAACTGGGGTGCAACAACGTCTGACGACTGTGTTATCATTGTGCAAGGTCATGCAGAGTTTCATGATCTCCGTCCTGGCCATCTGTGAAAAAAGTGTAATGTAATCTTTTTTTCTCTTCTATATCCTGGGTATTGTGACAAACTGTAATAAGCTATCATGAGTGAAAAATCACAATCGGACCATGTTGAAATGGGGGCTGAGGGGGGCGAAAGGCTACCAGAATGGTTAACAGATTATGATTACATGATAGAAGATTTATCCTATTTACATCGGTCTCTAATTGGAACGAATGAAATGTACAGGGCTGTGGATGAATTAGCTCGTATTCCAGTGCCCTTTCGGATTGATTTACAGGATAGTGTGAATGAAATAGGTGAAACAACACCCCCAAGCAGCAGCAACAATAACAACAATAATAATATCACCAGCAACACACTTCATCATCTAGAACATATATATTTGAGAATCAAAACCATCCACACCTCCAGCCCACAAATTATCAATCACTCGCAACCCCTTCAACCTCCACCGAACAGCTAGAGCTTTCCCCTAACATGCAACAGGGTGGGGGACTGCGTTCTGACGCTTATGACCAGGATGCAACACCCTCTAGGGATGGGGAAGTCAGAATATTCTCACCATTTAACACTGTGAGAATGAAGCGTCGCTTACCCGTGCCTAGACGATGCGATGTGCCCAACATCGAGGACTTTTATAACGATGTGATGGGCATCCTCAGAGAATTGGCTGAGGATGCACGATCACACGCAGAACACAATGACGTAATCCAGCTAGAAGTTGTCGGTGAAAGCGCGAGGAGCAACATCCTCGTTACTGCTGCCGCCGCCGGGGATAATATTTTACCGGCTTTTGAGGGTTTGCTCGACCGGGTAGTGCAGTCAGGCAATAGCATCAATGCAGATGAGGGTTTAGAATTAATCCTGCAGGTGGTGCATAACCCCAGAGGCGATGGTTAACACAGGCTAACGAAAACGTTAGACTGTGAAATTATCGATAAAAAAAGACATCATTTGTATGTTACGTGTAGTGAGAAGGATCAACTCTGTTTCGTTACTAGCTTAGCACACCTGATGAGCCCCCATTCAGACGACCGTGCTTGTAAGGTTTTGGGTAAGACGTTGCAAAATCAGGCGGGTCTGGGTGACCAGATGTCCGTCACTTTTAGCGATATAGCTAAATTTGAACGGATTGTAGGACGCAAAATCGTAGTGTTTCACAGAACATCTCATAGTCATCCCCTCTTGCATTTTGAGAGAGACTATAGTGATCGCTCAAAACCTTTGCTCCTGTTCTTAATGCAAAACCATTACTACGGTATAAAAAAAAATCTCACAGCTTTCATTGGTATGGCATCCATTTGTAACTACTGTTACAAGGCTTTTAATAACCCGTATTCACGCTATTGTAAAGGATACTGTCAGGTTTGCAATGACCCCATCTGTCCTACGGAAGAGCCCAGGCCCGTAGAATGTTTAGACTGTCGCAGAAAGTGTCGTTCTCCGACCTGTTACACCAGACACAAAGAGGCCAAGCAAGGTGCTGTAACCGCACCCTACAGGAGTATCTGCAACGCAATAAAAAAATGTATCCTCTGCAACTTTTCCTATTATGTTAGTAAAACTGCAGGTACATCCCCACACCGCTGTAGCCGCTTAAAATGTAAAATTTGTGGGGTGCAATTACAACAGGCTTCTGAAGTCGATGATCATCAGTGTTACATCCAGTCACTCCCCCCGCAGGTTAAACACCCCGAGTTGTTCTTTTATGACATCAAAACTTTTGTCGACGACAAAGGGGAGCATGCACCATTTCTCGTGTACGCTAAAACATCGAAAGGTGAAGAAAAGTGTTTTTACGGTACAGACTGCGTAAAACAGTTGCTTTTGCATTTCAGGCATGAAAAATACAGGCGTAATGTATTCATAGCACATAATGCCAGAGGGTTTGATGGTTACCTGATCTTGAACAGAATGATAAAAGAGAATATAATACCGCAACAAATTCTCATGACGGGCAGTAAGATCCTAAGTTTTGAGGAACCTCATTATAACTTTAAATTCATCGACTCGGTACCCTTCCTACCTATGTGTCTTAGCGCAATGCCTAAAGCTTTAGGTTTTAGCAAGGTGAGGAAGGGGGACTTCCCCCACGGATATTCTGCCGCGGAGTGTCTAAATTATGTAGGTCCTTACCCACCACCGTCCGACTATGGCGTAGAACGTATGACGGTTGCAAAGCGGGTGGAGTTCGACAAGTGGTACGACGGGGTCAAAGACGGGTCATTTGACTTTAAACGGGAGGCTCTGCACTATTGTAAAAACGACGTGGACATTCTAGCCACAGGATGCATTAAATTTAGAGAGCGGTTCCTCACCGACAAGGGTGTGGAGCCTTTCTCCAGTGTCACGATAGCATTGGCCTGTATGAAAGTGACCAGTTACCTGGCCCCAACACCCTCACTATCCCATGCCCCAACAACTACAGACGTCAGTGTAAAAGATTTTCTTACACCACGATCCAATGGTTAGAATGGGTTATGCACAGTAAGAAAATATTCATCCAGCATGCTTTAAACGGGGGGGGGGGGGGGACAGATGGGGCCCTTTTTTGTAGACAGCTATGTGGAGAGCGATGGTTCGAAGCACGTCTATGAGTTCAACGGTTGCTATTTCCATGGTTGTGTTTACAGTTTTAAAAGCATGGAGATCTGCCCTCTGAGAGGCGTTACATTTGGAGAGCTGCATTTGAAAAGTGAGGAGAGGTTGCAGACGTTACGCTCTATGCACGGTGTCCGCGTTATGGTGATGAGGGAGCACGAGTGGGATCAGATGAAAAAATCATGCAAGGAGGTGAAACAATTTCTGAAAATGGTTAACCCACCCGAGCCCCTCTTACCGCGCCAGGCCCTTTACGGGGGCAGGACGAGTGCTCTAAAACTGAGACACATCACAGGTCCGGATGAAACAGTGCACTATGTAGATGTCACTTCTCTGTACCCCTATGTTAACAGCACATGCTTTCACCCTCTAGGCCACCCCACCATCATTTACAAAGATTTTGGTGATCCTCAAAGCAATTTCGGCTTAATCAGAGCTACTGTCTACCCACCCCGCGGCCCCTTTTTTCCTGTTCTACCCTACAAAAGTTCAGGAGGTAAATTAACCTTTCCACTGTGTCGAATGTGCGCGGAAACCAACCATCAAGATGGTGTTTGCGTGCACGGCAACGAGGTGAGAGCATGAACAGGGGTCTGGGTCACTGTGGAGTGTAACAAATCCCTGGAGCTGAGGTACAGGGTGGGTGAAATCAAAGAAGTGTGGCATTTTGATCAAAGTAGCAATGCGGTGTTTGTAGATTACATACACAAATTTCTAAAAGAAAAACAGGAAGCATCGGGTTACCCCCCAGATGTCACCGATCAGGAGAGCAAGGACAGATACATCAGGGACTATCAAAGTCATCAGGGCATTCTGTTAGACGCCGATAAAATACAAGAGAATCCACTCCGTCGCCGCATCTCAAAACTGATTTTGAACTTGCTTTGGGTGAAATTTGCTCAGAGAGATAATCTGATTCAGACCATTGTGATCTCAGAACCTGAAGAGTTTTTCACCTACTTGTTTTCGGGTAAATACAAGGTGGAATAGTTTCATGTTCTGGATGACGACAAAGCACTGCTTAGGTAGAAATATAATGATCGTTGCATTCTACCCCCTGGTAAAACTAATAACATCTTTATAGCCGCCTTTACCACAGCCCACGCATGTCTGAAGCTGTACGGTTATCTGGAGAAACTGCAACAGAGGGTTCTTTACATCGACATGGATAGTTTAATTTACATGGTAAAGAATGGTGAGATGCCTCTGGAATTGGATAATTATCTGGGGGATTTGACGGATGAGTTGGACGGGGATACCATTCAGGAATTTGTATCCGCAGGCCCCAAGAGTTACGCCTACCAAACGAGGAACAAAAAAAAGGTCTCATGAAGGTCAAAGGTATCACGCAAACCCAATCATGTTGCGAGCGTGTCAATATTGACAATGTCAGAAATTTGGTGGAGGATTACATGACAAATTCAGGACAGACAGTGATTGAGACACCACATTACAACATAGGACGTGATAAAAGGGGGTTTGTATTGAGAAACTTGTCATTTCAGAAAAAAGTTCAGAGTTGTGTATGATAAAAGGCGTCTCTTTAGGGACGGGACCACTCTGCCTTTTGGTTATTAGATTTTTTTGAGGAAAAAAAAAGTCACATCTTACCCAGAATATAGAGGAGATTGATTTTGATCCTAGGTTCACCTTTCCATTTTCATGTTTAGTGGTGGGACCAAACAGCTGTGGCAAGACTTATTTTGTTTCAAAGGTACTGGAAGACTGTGAACATGTTGTAAATACTGAAAATATTGTATGGATTTATACGTGTCATTAGCTTATGTACAGTGAACTGCAGAAGGTGAATAAACAAATAAAATTTGTTGAAGGACTCCCCAATTCTTTTGAAGATGAAAACCTGTTTCCTCCCAATCATAAACACTTGATTATTCTGGACGATGCTATTTTTCAAGCCTCTGACCATCCTGAAGTAGAAAGAATTTTTACCCAGTACAGGCATCATAGAAACATGAGTGTCATGATGCTGACGCAAAATGTGTTCCATAAGGGTAAATACAGTCGCACCATTAGTCTGAACAGCAATTATCTGGTGATGTTAAAAACCCATGGGATAAATTACAAATAGATATATTAGCACGTCAAATCTTCCCATCACAAAAGGCCTTCTTCCTAGAGGGTTTTGAAGATGCCACCAGAGATCCCCACGGCTATTTAATAGTAGACCTCACACCCTCCTGTCCAGAACAATACAGATTGAAGATGGGTATACTTCCTCATGAGAGGCTGACCATCTATGTGCCCAAAACATCAGCCTAGTTTAACATGTCTGCACGTATGAAGACGAACGCTATTTTACTCACAGCGCTGTACCACACCTCCCCCAAAA
Organism: Pholidichthys leucotaenia; assembly: GCA_020510985.1. Classification (NCBI taxonomy): domain Eukaryota; kingdom Metazoa; phylum Chordata; class Actinopteri; order Cichliformes; family Pholidichthyidae; genus Pholidichthys; species Pholidichthys leucotaenia. The sequence goes on along the minus strand of CM035840.1, from coordinate 273,677,849 downwards.
AGTGCAGGGATATTCTCATCCACAGCTCTCCGGACTTTATTCAGACGGTGTGTGAGGTTGCTCTGAATCTTTTAAAAGGGAACATTCCATTGTCCAATTGTCAGATCAAGAAAGTACAAAGGAGGAAAAAAATTATCAGACTGTTGGCCGATAAGTAGTTTAAAACGCAAACATCAGGTTCTGAAAAAACAGTCGGGCGGTTTTCTATTGCCTCTGCTATCCGCTGTGGTGCCCATGATCGGGGATCTAATCGGTGGACTGGTGAGAAGAAATTAAAAATAAAAAGATGACTTTGAAGAAGGCCCAGAAGATGTTTCTGCTCGCACCTCAACAGTTAAACCGCATGACCGGACTGACGACCGTCAGAGAAAATGCAGAGGATGATTTGGACTCCAGAATGAGAGCCGTATTAAATGAACTAGGCTTGAGTGCTTATGAGAAAATTAAAAAGTACGATGCTCTACTGCAGAGATACCTCACGCTCATAAAACAGGATCATAATGAGCGACGGCAGGTAGCGCTGACTCTGCAGCGGGAGCCTGACCACCTATCCCTATCAGACATCGGTGGGAATGGTGAGAGCGAACGTGCTCGTGCCTCATCTTCTGAAGGTACCCACACATTGTCCGCCGTGGGTGGGCCCACATCACCCCGCAGCATGCGTGACGGTTTAGATTTTGACATTATGGTTGAGGAGGTTCTGCAAAACCTCCCCACACGTGATTGTAAGAATGTTGAATACATCCTGAGGAAATTGCTCCAGAGTTATGGGGGGTGGAATTCAAAGGGGGAGTTTGTTTACAAGGGCGAGGCCTTGAAAGGGTCTCATATGATTGATTTATTCAAACACCTCTCACTCCCTTATAAAAAACACCAACCCCCTGCACCTGCGGGGTGGTCGAAATTTTTAAACACTCCGTCTGAACTCAATATTCCTTTATCGGCTGTGAGCAACCCACAAGCGCGTGATCAATATCAACTTCTTAAGACGAATGCGGGCAACATCGCCGATGTAGGTTTTGAAAAACCTTGAGATGTACGCCGGGCCAGAGAGAAAAAAAAGGGACTTCTGCCAACCCCAACCTGGATCACACCCTGTGAGAAAGAAGAGTCCGAATTTGAGATTGAAAAACCTCAGACGTACGCCGTGCCAGAGAGAAAAAAAAAAGAAACTTCAGCAGTCCCCAATCTAGATCACACTCCGTGAGAAAATTAGAGTCTGAATTTGAGACTAGAATGAGGAAGAATAGAAGACAAAAGACATTCTCCCCTCGATGGACCGCTCCTTAAGAAGAGAAATTTGAGATTAGATAAAATTGTAAACCATACATCTTTTTCTGTTTTTTTAAACAATAAAATGTTTATTCATCATACATTTCAAGCGTAGTCCTTTTTTTTCATATAAAATCACGAAAAGGGTAATTATTCATGGTATTAGTAACACAGTTGTCAAACATACACTGTATCATCAGAGAGTGTATACAGTATATCATACACTCTTTAGCCTAAGTTTCTACACAAGACAGTTTTTAAAACGTTGTAAAGAACAACACCCCTGTTTAGGGGGTGCACCGATTTTATTTTTGATACAATCTTGATATTTTCTCACAAAATTGTACACCATCAGGTCATTTTTCATCACATCCTCATTGTACAATGACAGTACACGTTCAAAAGAAAATCCGCAGGTCCGATGTGCCAGGTAATAGACGCAGTGTTGACTGCAAGTTGTTGATAGTTGATGCTGTAACTGGGCATTGTGGTACTTGATGTTTTGTGAATGCTTCTCCAAGAACTTTAAGACGCTGTCAGGATAGTAAAAAAAAAATGGGCGGAAACCCGTAAGAATCAAAAAGGTGACTTTGCCGTCCTTTTCCAGGGTGATGGCTAACCAGTACTCTCCGGGCATGTGTGCGAGATGTGTGTTGATGACAAAGTAGACAGGAAGTCTAAAGGCAGGGGTCAACGACGATAGCTGATCGGAGGGCCACACACCACAAAACACATCTCCCAGCAGACGACGCAGAAGACTCTCCAGTTGAATATTATTCATGTTCCTAGTAATAGTCCACCAACACTTCTCTTTTAGAGTTAATTTCCATAATAGAATCGTAACAGGCGTAGACTGTCAGCATCGTGGTGTGGGGAAGGGCCGTTCTAAATCTCATCCCCATTTCTTAAATTACCGTTCGACACGGTGGACAGGGCATCGTTGTCATCCCCCGGGGCGAGATTAAACACAAACAGGGTGTACCCATTGTTAAATTCCTCTCTGCTGATACTGAGAGGTAAATCTTTAAGATGTCTCCCTGTCGCCATGAACATGTTGTAAAATTCCCTAACAGAGAGTTGGTTATTAAACTGAGGTTGGAAAGCCTTGGCGGGGCTCTGTTGACCATCCTGACAGAGAGCCAGATATTCCACATCGCTGTGAATAAAATTGAAAGGCGATAGGTCTCTTCTCCCCGTGAAAGCCTTGTGATGCACCATACCCAGAACCACGTATTTGGGAATAACCCCCAGAAACAGATTTTCCTGGTTGCACATCCTAGAATTTTGTGGGATGGAGTATGTTTTTACATTGACGTGTGAGAGGGGGTAGGGTGCATCGCCTTTCATTAGGGCTGCGGCATGGCCTAATCTGACTGCGGGGGACACGGACACTACTTTTTTAACAAATAGAGAGGCCCCTAATATTTTCAAACAGAAAGTCGTTGCCATGGGCTAGTTTGAATCTCAAATCGACAGAGTTCAGCATGAACCTCTCGCAAAAAAATATGTCCCTGTGAAGAGGACCGAGCAGGTGCACTTCATGAGAATTGGTGGTAAAACAGGCTCTTTTATTTAAACCCGCATTAGGGCCGTCCACGGTCATGAGAGAATCTATAGCTCCGGCCATATTTTTGTAAAAAAGACTGGCGCTAAATTGGCTCCTGAGTGTGTCCTCAGAATAGTTCAGTATCGTCTCAATTAAGGCTCGGTAGGGGTGTGTGGCACTGGATTGTGAAATCAATCTATCTCCCAGGATCACGTTGCATTGACTGAAAATTGCATTTAGAGGGTAATTGATGAGACCCACTGCCGCGCCGTCTGCCAAGTTCGTACCGTCCACTTTGGTTATTTTCATACGGAGGTGCAGCAGGGTGTCATTCATATTGAGGTACTTCTCCCCATCTCCGGGGATGAAAAAATCTATAGGACCTTCGTCGGTGATGGCTGACATGGGGGAAATTTCCGTGTAGCTTTTATCCTCCACAGAGAGCTGCGTCATAGGCGCTGAAAATAAATCCAACTCAGCCAGGGTGCATTCGGGAGATTTTTGATGTAACAGCGCCATATTTTTTCCGGTTTAGTTTGTTCAAAAACTTTTGCTTAAAATATATCTGAGCCCCAAGTTCCAGACTTCCTCATCACCTGCTAACTTTTCAAAACTGATTTTGCCTTTTTAGGACCGGTGCATTTATGGGAGAGCGATGAGACACACATGCCGGGGGGTCGCTTCCTCGATCTGCGTGACAAGATCATAATATCCCCAAGCCTTCTTGTCCCGAGTCTTTGTTCATCATTTTTCCCACCGCTTGGTAAAACACATCTGATGCGATGCAGCTACAGTAGCTGCCTTTTTTAAGATGAGGTTTTGTGATGGTGAAACCTTTCTTCACCAGAGGGGCTACAAAACAGAACAGTCTTGAAAACAGTGAGCTGATACTTCATCCGTACATGACGGGTGCTCCGTAAAACCCGGGTAAAGCACCCCCTACTTGATTCTCATAATAATGTACAAAATTGTGGGGATCCTCCCTCAGACCCATGAGAGTCATTTTGTTTTGTTGAGACGTTGTAACTTAGCGCGCTCGATCACACACCGATACCCACTGCACAATGACGGTCGTAGACCGACTGATGCGCGCGTGCGTGGATTTACGTGTTATATACGTTGTTTATTCAAGGTTTAGGTCTAAAGTGGAGCGTCACTATAGTCTTCCTGTAGGTAAATTCCACCGGCTTGTTTTGATCTGTTTTCATCTCCACGTGCATGGTTTCAATGTGCCATTTTGCTATGGGTAAATAATAAGGTGGGTTGAAATGCTTTGTGATAAAGTCACCGTACGTTCCTTCGATATTGATCGTTCTCAGGAGCTGTGCATAGGAGTCCCCCACTAACTGCGGATGTACCATGTCGCTGTAACAGTACATGTGATAAAATCCAGCCTTCAAATCAGCCAGCTAGGGCGGCAACTTCCAATCAAACTTGAACCATTCTCCCGGTTCGACACCCAGCACGTAAGTCGCCGGCGTGTCAAAGCATACGTGAGTTTGACCTCCGCCCGGGAAATCTATTCTTTTCTGAATGTTGCTGTAGACCATATAAATATCAGAATTAATTTTTCTATAGAAGTCCTCCAGCTCAGCTCTGAACCGATTTATATCATTGTAATAACCTCCTGTAATCCTTTGATAATGTACTTTAGTGTCTGTTTCTGGTTCTCGTGGTTTTGCTCTCCAATGAAAGTAGGCATCTTTTTGAGGTAGGCTATAAAAAGTGTGTGGGTATGAAATTTCCGTCAAAGCAACCTCCCACGGTCATTCTAAATCGATATGTTGCGCCAAATCCATGCGAAAACTGGAACTTATGTTGTCTTTAAAAACATCAAAACTGGCGTTGGAAGGTAGGGTAATGAAACCCCCCTCATCTTTAGATCCGTACATGATGGAATGACCGTAAGCACTGCGCTCGGGGGTGTGCGCGAATGTCTATATGTTTTTTTTTTAAATCGGAGGCCTTGAACCAACTACCAATTTTTCCACCAAACCAGCACCTGCTTTTCACCTTTGACGGCACGATGTTTTAGAATCTTCTCCACATGGTAGACTCTGTCATGGTCCAACATTATTTTTTGCAGCTCTGCCTCATAAAATGAACCTTGAATTGGTTCTCTGTTATAATCTTTCAGTTTGTAGACAGGGGGGTCATGAGGGATGCACTCGGACACTGTAAACACTTCATCCGTAAAACTCTGTTCATATTTTTTATCAAACACTCCCCTCAACTTTGATATCCTTGACGGAGTCCCCCTTTTTAAAATTCATCTTTAATCAGTCGCTCTGTCAAGCTCGGGGTGTGCTGTAAAGGTTTTGAAACACTTGGTTCGTGTTCTCGGCGGTCACCTGCGTAGGTGCCATTTTAATACTGCTGTGATAAGCTCAATTGTACCCTATCACCAAGTCTTGTAAGACGTCGAGGTACCGCAGTGTGTTGTTGGCTGTAAATTATCTTCACGTTCTGCCTTTTAATGTGAGATTAAACCTTTCAATCACAGAGGCCTTGAGATCGCTGGATGTGAAAAAATGTGTTATACCATGTTTTTCCATTAATGCCTCAAAACTTTTGTTGAAAAATTCTTTTCCTGCATCAGTTTGTAGTTTGACGGGTGTTTGGCTTTCTTCAAAAATGGATTCAAGGGCCCATACCACCTCAGTGGCCGTCTTTTTCTTTAGATCCCGTACATATGCCTTCTTGGAAAATACATCTATAACCATTAATAAATTATTGTAGCTGTCGTTATATTCGGCTAAAGCCTGCAAATCGCATAGATCAGCTTGGAATTGGTTTAACGGTCGTGGAACAAAAACTTTGTTTCTAGGAAAATATACTCTGGCAGGTTTGTGTAAGGTGTAAGCATCCTGTTCAGATAAAAACTTTTTGACCCTTGTGACCCCGACCTTCTCCCCCGTTTCATCTTGCAAGCCCTTGCAGAGTCGTTCTACACCTCCGAAGCTACCTGGGTGTGCAGGGTTGTAATGCACCGTTTTCATGAAGGGTGTCTCTGACTTGCAGGGATGGCAACAGGAAATTCTGATTTCAGCTGAAATCTAATTTGGTCGATTGACTTATGGGGGGGGGGGCGGGGGGCGCAGCCCCCCTGAAGCTGGGAGGTTTTCAGTAAAACAGAAATAATTTAGACTGAAAAAAATGATTAAAAAAATGAAATACTAAACTTAGATAAATCATTAAATTTAATGAAAAGTTAACTTACTTTTTCTTCAATGTTGTCTTACTGTCTCAACTCCAAAATGTAATGGGTTTGTGTGTAGGCCTATAGCCACTTGTGGTGAAAATTGCATCAAAGTCTGTCCATCAGTTTTGGAGTATTGTTGCTAACACACTGTGAGAAGATAAGCGCCTTGGCTGAGGTATACATTCTCAGATCATCACCAAAATATAATGGGTTCCTCTCTAGCCCAAGAACCACCTCTGGTGAAAATTTTATCCAAATCCATCCAGTAGTTTTTGTGTAATCCTGCTGCACAAATACAAAAAAGCCCTTGGTGGAGGTATGCACTCTCAGATCATCACCAAAATCTAATCATCTGTTCCCCGTGCCATTGCACACCTTTCCTGAAAATTTCATGAAAATCCATCCATAACTTTTCCTTGCTAACAAACAGACAGACAGACAAACCAACGCCGATGAAAACATAACCTCCTTGGCGGAGGTAAATATTCCAACAAGCATTATCCATCACATGCTTTAACACTTGATCAAATCAAAATCAGCTAATTTTATCTATTCCATAATAGAAATAAAATTCCAACATACCATTACTTTTTATAATTTCAGCATTCATTTCAGATCACCAGTTTCAATCTCCATTGAGTCTTGAGCAGCTCATTTTCCTCCCCCGCGCAGCCCATCTCATACAGCCTTGTACGCTGCACTCAAACGGAAACCGGCGGACAGAGTCGACTGGACTCCTGAACGGGAGCAGGCGTTCTGAGGTTAAAACAGCGCTCATTACCCACGTCTCGGATATGGGCATAGCGGCCGTCGTGGAGCAATGCGTTGCCGGTTCTTGGCAGCCGCTCACCTTTTTTTTAAGCAGGTCTTTGCACGACAGTGAGCGTAAATACAGCGTGTTCGACAGAGAGTTAATGGCTCTCTACCTGGCATACGCCACTTCCGGTTCTGGCTGAAAGGGCGCATCTTCACTGAGTTCGTGGACCACAAGCCGCTAACGTACTTAACGTACATATAATATAAAAATAAAGCGGAATTCGGTGAATTACCGGAAAAATCACATCCCTGAAAACAAGCCGAAATGAATTTTTGACAAAGCATACGAGCCATTTGATTGGTCCAATCGTTTGCAACTATCCAATCGCAGGGCTGTTTACAATACAGCACTAGCTTGAGTACATCCGGGTTATCGCGAGACTTCGGGGAAGCGCCGAGCGTGTATGGTTTTTTTTTCCAAACTTCATTGAGAACAAGGTAAAGGTACAAAATTATGACATAGATGATGATAAAATCGGCGGAAATCCGCGGATCGGCGGAAAATTGCCATCCCTGGACTTGATGAAATCAGAATGAGAAAAAAAAAGACAGGACAGAGGATCTTTATTCAGCTTTTTTTAATGAAATATCTTTATACCATCATTACAATGTAGCAACGGATGTGTGAAAAACACCTTTGATCAAAGATTTAAAAAACTATTTCTTAAAAATAACCTAAAACTAACATCTACACGGGATAAAATGTGTGACAAGTAAAAAACAAAAGAAATCTAATGCTACAAAATGTATCAGAAACTTAGCACCCGTCTTTTATAACAGCTAAAGTTTGAATTAGGACAGAATGATCTACAGTATTACGAATGATGCCATGTATTTTCAGGAGTTCACCAAAGATGTTGATATGGTGTCTGGCTTGCAGAAGCTCTTTAGTAACATCAACAAACAAAGCATAGAATGCGAGTAGATGACTAGGCCCAAGAAGGTCATTCCCCATTTCTTTAATGGTCTCTCTAAAACTGTGGGAGAAGTTGGAGTTGCACTCAGTCACATAGACTTATACCAGTCTTTTCCACGGTGTATCAATGAATAAAGTCCATACTTTTTCTTGCAGGTTCTACAGTTTCTCACACTCCCCGTCGCCCCTTACACCTGCTACATTTTTACTGATCGATAACACAATACAAGAGATTTGCTAAGTAAAAAGAGTTAAGACGGGTCTCAAACTTGCTCCAAAGTTTCTTGATGAAACTCCCCATTCTCGACATTTTTGTTCTTTTTAGACATCCCAAAACAAAGGATTCATCCACAGCTCTGTGGCTTTCTGAAGAGGCACCAGATGGATCTTATTTTTTCCAACCAGCTTCTCATACATATCTTTGATGGGCTCGTGGCTAACTCTGGTCGATTGTAGCTCCAACAGAAGAGTCTGTGCCGTAGTTTTTATTCATTGATCATCAGCCTGAATGTTGTGGAGTTGTAAGAGGTGTCGGATGGCTGGAATAAACCATGGTGTGTAGAGTTTCCCCATCAACCAGTGAAAGTTTTCCTGGTAGAAACCCTTGGTGATCACATCCAAGCATTGGTGCTGCCTCTGACTGGGGTGATTAATACAACATCCCAGACATTTCTCATGCTGGTACTCCTCCAGAGTTTTACTAAGCAAATGAAGCACGGCTGATTTTACAAGTCTGAAGAACACGTCGCTCATCCACCCGTCAGGTTGATCTTCTGGCAATGTTACTGGCGTTGATGGTGAATTGTGGCCTGATAATGTATGTAAAGGGTGTGGGATCAGACACCCTGCACAGTCACACTCGATGTCTGTGGGACTCGGGGTTTTAGGGTGGTCTATATCGTCGGTGTCTGGAAGATCTACGGGTCGTAGAGGGTATCGGCTCTCTGGGATCTCCATGGACAGAAGAGGCTCTGGGGTCTCTGCACGTTGCACGGGTCCCGGGGCCTCTAAGGTCTGCTCGGGCTGTAGGATCTCCGGGGTCTGCAAGGGCTGCTGAGATTCTGGGACTGGAGCGAGCTGTTCTCCCACCGGTTCGGCGGCTGAGGTTTTAATTTTGGATTGAGGACCCCAAAACTTTGAAGGCTCAGGACATGACTTTGCAGAGGTAAGCGCGATACGTCTGGTGATGTAGTTTCTCTTTGGGTTGCTCATGGTGATGCAGGGTTTTTCGCCGATGGCGGTCTGATGTCCGCCACGGTACTTGTGCTTTTTAAAGCATTTTAAACGCATGCGCACGAGTGTGTGTGTGTGTGTGTGTGTATGAAAAACATTGTTAACATTCCGTTCTCATGCTATCCCACATGTGGACAATAGATTAAAAACAAAATCTGTCAGTTTGACGAAAAGTTCAAAGCACTTTTGATTGACAACCTAATTACGCAAGGTCATGGGGGTGGGTTCAGGGTCAGGTCAGGTCAAAGGGGGCGTGACACCTGTCAAAATGAGATTGGGGTGTGTTAAAGTACTACTCTCCCTCTCTATTTTGTGCAAGAAATAGTAGGTTCAGTTAATGAATCCGTAGTTATTTGACATCAAAAACTGCTGTTTAAACATTCAGGACAAAAGTGCTGCCTCTGGTTCATGACCGCACTGATAAAATCTTTATCGAGGGAGATCGTTATGCAAATGAGCTGTAGGGTACCCCCAGGCAACTCGGCACAACAAGTCTGGTTTTCAACCCCTCTACACTCAAATGCTTTCCAATGCATTTCCAATACACAATGAATGGGAAGCTGAAAAACGATGAACCAGTGGACATGTAGCATCAGGGACAAGGAATAATGAATTGAGCAGGGGTTTATCTTACAACAAGTGAGCAGACAGCCTGGCAGAGGAACCCAGCCAGGAGGTGAGGGAGCCAGCAGGGCAGAGCTCGTGGAAGAAGGGAGAGGTGAAGAGTTGAGGGAGTCTGACTGGGTGGAGGAGGCTGTCCTGAGAGAGGGAGATGAGGAGGCAGGTGAGCACACAACAATCCCGGAGACGCACTGCAGAGATGGCAGCAACCTGGGGAGGGAAGAGGAAAAGGAGAATTAGGCTGAGCTCCTAATGATTCAATTTCTAACAGCTTCAGGCAGCAGTACACAATGAGCCAGCACCAGAGTGTTCACAAGAAGGTCCTTTTAAGCGCTGGCAGTGAAGAGGCAGCAGGTGCATTGATGATCTGCAGAGCCGGAAACCAGGTGGAGAACCTCCCACAGAATGGGAGGGGGAGTGTGCTCACCCGATCATTACACACACAAGTGAAAACATACCTGCTGTCCTCTTGTGCCTGTCCTGTGTCTGTACCACCTATCACACCAACAGTCCTTTTTCATTTTCAGTGCATGATCTACACATTGTCGGTGAGAAGCCTCCATTTATACAGTCTATGGCACAACCATGAACACCAGCAACAATTACCAGAACTATGCCAAAATATTCAAAAAATACAAAAACTATAAGAGCTGAAATTACCTGCCACTTGAGTGCAAAACAAGTATGTGGACTATACATTAAAATGAATTTGAAAAACTTTTAAAAATGTTATTTTAAATGCCCCTGCTACTCCACTCTTGCTGACTGATTTAACACTACTTCAGCTGAAACCGGAAGTTCCACCCATAATCGTTCCTACAGCAGCACCCCCAGGAATAAGGTGGATAGATTCTAAAATTAAATGTAAAACCCTTCTCCTCACTTACAAAGCTCTAAATGATCAGGTCCCTTCTTAGTTAAACTATCTGATAGTACCTTAATAAAGCATTACAGCCCCCAAACGCAGTTGTAATACCTAGAATCTCTACAAGTCCAATGGGAGACCGTACTTTCAGTTATCAGGCTCCTCTCCTATGGAACCAGCTGCTAATATGAATTCAGTGAACAGACTTGATCTCTGTTTTTTTTTTTAAGAATTGTGTAAAAACTCTCCTTTTTGACAAAGCTTATAGTTAGGGATGGATCAGGTGACACTGTGGAGCATGTAAATGAATAGGCAGATTTGACTCAGACGATTTATTACACATCTCACACAAGAAGCATAGACAGAATGACATCTCAGCAGAGACTCATCTCTTAAATAACATGGCATTCCTCTAGAAGCTTCTAACACACAAAAGGTGTCACATTGCATTCACTTCATTCATTCTTCACACCTCCCTGTTATCTCACTAGGGAACCACTGCTCTTTGTTCTTGTCTAAGATGGTAAACAATTATGCTCTCCCCATGTGCCACCATACCACCCCCCCGAGCATCTTGGATAGAACAATAGAATAACAGTCCGTATCACCATTAAACATCAGTCCACATGCGGCTTGGGCTTCAGTCTTCTCCTGTATCTGCTGTAACCAGGATTCACCACCTCCGCGGTGCCGTCATGCTGGGGGGTTGATGTTTGGGGGGGAAAACTTTTTGACTGTCCGTGTGGGTGCACTGGGGAATCCTTTCTCTGGGGAGCTCCCCGTGGGGGTCTTCCACGCCGAGGGGCCCTCGACAACAGCACCTGCTCGTCCGCCACAACGAAAGCGGGTTTGAGTCTGTCTATGCCAATCTTTTCCCTCCTACCCCCCAAGTCTAGCAAAAAATGCTTATCCCCTGTTTCCAGCACTCTGAATGGTCCATCATAGGGTGGGCGCAGTGGGGGGCGGTGGGCGTTGTGTCTGACAAACACAAACTCCGCGTTTTTCAAAGTTTTAGGCACAAAAACGCGTGGAAAACTGTGGTGGGCAGGGCCCGGCAGCGTGCTTGTGTCTATGCTACGCTGCAACAGCTGAGACGGGGAGCTGTCCGGTGTGGGATTATCTGGCAGAAACTCCCCGGGCAGCCGGAGTGGTTGCGCAAAAATGAGTTCTGCCGGGAAAGCTTCCAGATCCTCTTTAGGCGCAGAACGTAACCCCAATAAAACCCACGGTAGCTTGTCTACCCAATTTGCATCCGTCAGTGAAGCCCTGAGAGCCGCTTTCAATGATCTATGAAAACGTTTGCATAACCCATTAGCCTGAGGATTGTACGCGGTTGTGCGATGAATTGTGACACCCAGGCTGCGGGCCATTATCGACCAGAGTTCGGAAACAAATTGAGGGCCTCTGTGGGACGTAATGTCCGACGGGACTCCAAAACGCGCCACCCATGCTGTTAAAAACGCGCGCACCACCTCCTCGGCCGTGGTTGCCGCCAGCAGAACCGCTTCTGGCCAGTGCGTGGTGCGGTCCACCATTGTCGGGAGGTGAGTGTACCCCTGTGATGGTGGGAGGGGGCCCACGAGGTCCACGTGAACATGGTCAAACCTCTTAGCCGGAATGCGAAACGGCTCCAAGGGAGCCTTCGTGTGTCTGTGTACTTTGGCTCGTTGCCACGTCACGCAGGCTGCCACCCACTCTCTCACTTGTTTGCGAAGGCTCGGCCACACAAATTTCTCTCCTACCATTTTGACCGACGCGCGCACTCCTGGGTGCGCCAAAGAGTGAACCGACTCAAACACGCGGTGGCGCCACACGGCCGGGACCACGGGACGTGGGCGACCCGTGGAGACATCGCAGATTGGGGGGGGGATGCCATCCTGCAGCACCCTGCTCTCCAGCCTTAACCTTGTTGGTCCAGACTGGAGCGCGCGCACATCCGCATCACTAACCTGCTCCGCGGCCATGGCTGCGTAATCTATCCCCACGCAGACCGGGGCCACCATGGCGTGCGAGAGGCAGTCTGCCACTACATTCAGTTTGCCCGACACATGCTGAATATCGGTAGTAAACTCTGAGATCGCGGCCAGCTGTCTCTGCTGCCGGCCCGACCATGGTTCTGAAACCTTGGCCATCGCGAACGTTAGCGGCTTGTGGTCAACGAACGCGGTGAAACTGCGCCCTTCCAGCCAGAACTGGAAGTGGCGAATGGCCAGGTGGAGAGCCAGCAACTCTCTGTCGAACGCGCTGTATTTACGTTCACTGTGGCGCAAAGTCCTGCTGAAAAAGGCGAGCGGCTGCCAAGCTCCGGCAATGCGCTGCTCCACGACAGCCCCTATGGCCACATCTGAAGCGTCAGTGGTGAGCGCTATACGGGCCGTTGGGTCTGGATGTGCCAGCAATGCGGCATTTGCCAGGGCTGCTTTGACTTCCGAGAACGCCCGCTCTCGCTCTGGGGTCCATTCGACCCTATCCGCGGGTTTCTGTTTTTTGAGCGCAGCGTACAGTGGTTGCATGAGCTGCGCTGCGCGGGGACGGAAACGATTATAAAAGTTCACCATTCCCAAAAATTCTTGTAGTGCCCTGACCGTTTGCGGCCGGGGAAAATCTGCCACTGCGCGCACTTTGTCAGGCAGCGGGACCGCTCCTTCGGGAGAGACACGGTGCCCCAAAAAATCAATCCCCGTAACCCCGAACTGACATTTCGCTGGGTTGATTATTAACCCGTGCTCTTCCAACCTTCGGAAAACCGTCGTGAGGTGGGTTTTGTGTTCGTCTTCGGACGCGCTGGCTACCGCTGTTTTGGGTATGTCCTCAGCGCGCACTGGGACTTGGTGGTAACCGTGGACCAGGTCTATTTTAGAAAAAATGCGCGCTCCGGCAAGGTGAACGGAAAAATCCTGAATGTGAGGAATTGGGTAGCGGTCGTGCGCTGTGGCGTTGTTCAACCTGCGGAAATCCCCGCAAGGTCACCACGATCCCTCAGCTTTAGGGACCATGTGTAGTGGGGAAGCCCATGGGCTGTTTGAGCGCCTGATGATGCCCAACCTCTCCAGGTTGGCGAACTCCTCGTGCGCTATGGCCAGTTTAGCTGCGTCCAAGCGCTGAGGTCTTGCAAAAACGGGCGGCCCGGTGGCGGTGATAAAATGCTCCACCCCGTGTTTAGCGAGGGCTGCCGAAAACGTCGGGACAGTGAGTGCTGGGAACTGAGTGAGCAGTGTGTGGAACTTACCGCATGTAGCTGTGATGCTGGCTTGCGCTGTTGGCCGGGTCACTCGAGCTATACAGGGGAGAGAGTCAAAGGACAGTGCATTAACTAGGCGTCTGTTAGCGACATCTACCAACAAACCATGTGCACATAGAAAATCAGCCCCCAGTATATGGAAATTCAATGCTGCTATGACAAAAGCCCACTCAAATGTACGGCCATGTAGAGACAAGAGTAGAGTCCTCTCACCAAAGGTCTTAATCTCCGAGCCGTTTGCTGCCGCCATCTCGGGGCCGCTAAATCCTGCCAGCCGGTCAGCGTAGGTCGGCCGGATGAAACTCTTCTGGGCGCTGGTGTCCACAAGGAAATGCCTCCCCGAGCGTGTGTCCGTCAAGTAGAGTAGCTTGTTCTCCTCCCCGAAGGTCGCGGCTGCTACCGACCCCCGGTCTTGGCGTTTCCCGAGTCACTTGAATTGGCACGGTGGTATACATTTGCGTGCCCTCTCTGCGAAGCGGCGGTGGTAGAAACAAAGCGTGTCTCCCCCGCGTTCCTTGGCCCCCACTGCTGCTGTCGTCGGTGGCTCTGCTGCTGCCGTCGATGGCTCCTCGCCTCCTCCAGTTGTCGCGCTGAGCTCCGTTGCTGCCGCAATGGTCGTGAACTCCCTGGTGGCGACGATGATCCGGTTTGCTTCCCAGGCTAGCGCACAATAGTCCCGCTTGGCCAGCAATGGCGAATTGGCCAGGGTCGCTCTCCCCGCTGACGGAAGGTTCCGGAGGAAGAGGTGGGTAAAAATAAAATGGTCATCGTCTGTGCCCTTTAACCTCAGCATCTTCTCCATCAGGTCTATGGCCGACCCGTCTCCCAACCCGGTCCGCATCAGGAATCTCTCTGCTCTCTCACCATCCGAGAGTGTGTAGTGCTGGATGAGCGCAGCCTTCAGCGCGCTGTACTTGCCGTCAGTTGGTGGCTGATCGAGCAGGCTCTCTACGTGCTGAGCCGTGCGGGCGTCGAGCGCTGCGACCACATAGTGGAACTTGGTGTCATACGCCAATATCCCCTGGAGGGCGAACTGCGCCTCGATTAGGTGGAACCAGGAGCGCGGGTTGTGCTGCCAAAAATCTGGTAGCTTGATCGCAACAGCACATGCGTGACTGGGGGTTCCTGTCGAGGTTGGCTCCGGGGATCTTTCATCGTGTTCCATGATTCGTCTTGGGTCACCAGTGTGGAGCGTGTAAATGAAGAGGCGGATTTGACTCAGACGATTTATTACACATCTCACACAAGAAGCATAGACAGAATGACATCTCAGCAGAAACATCTTCTCTTAAATAACATGGTATTCCTCTATAAGTTTCTAACACACAAAAGGTGTCACATCGCATTCACTTCATTCATTCTTCACACCTCCCTGTTATCTCACTAGGGAACCACTGCTCTTTGTTCTTGTCTAAGATGGTAAACAATTATGCTCTCCCCATGTGCCGCCATAACACTGAACTTTCCCTTAGTTTTGCTGCAATAGGTTTAGACAGCTGGGGGACATCCCATGAGGCACATTGTTGTAACATTTTTGCTGTTTATTAACATTTGTTTGTTCTCTTCCTTAGATTGAGTCCCCCATTGCGCTGTTTGAGCTCTACATGGCTGTTCTTCTTCTTTTTCTTCTTGTTCTTCTGTATCCCCTCATCCCCACACCCAGTCATAGCAGAAGACTGCCCCTCCCTGAGCCTGGTTCTGTTGGAGGTTTCTTCCTGTTAAAAGGACATTTTTCCTCTCTACCATCCCCAGGTGCTTCCTCACAGGGGATCACGTAATGGTTGGGATCCTTTTGCAATTGTGGGATAATTGCCCTACAGTTTGAAAGTGTTATGACATGAGTGTTGTTGTGAAATGATGCTATATAAATAAAGTTGACTTGGATTGAATTGAACTAAACTTCACAAGATAACAGTATCAGAAGAGTTCCTCAATAAAGACTTTGAGGTGACGTTTTGTAAATGCCAGTTTCCAAAATAATGATGACATAATTACTTAATTAGTTGTATGTTTAAATTTTAGTGCCATAAAATGAAGATGAAGCTGTCTAAACCTATAGCAGCATAACCTTTGCTGTTGCAGTGCAACTAAGGGAAGGTTCAGGGTCACATTGACAACTCTCTGATTATGATCCACAACATAATGACATAATGCACGGCTCAGGAGACACGCACGCAGGCTCAGAATAGGTTTAACAGTTTATTTAACAGCAAGTGATGTGGTGAGAATATGTATGGGCACATAATCATACCATGTAGGATAACTAAGTAGAGGGTTATGCTGTTTCATCCCATCTAGCAACAATGCTCTGCACTGTGTGTGTTTATATATTTACATATTTATTCCATCTAGCTACAATGCTCGGCACTGGGTGTGTTCATATTTATATATCTATATATTTATTCCATCTAGCTACAATGCTCCGCACTGTGTTTTTATATATCTATATATTTATTCCATCTAGCTACAATGCTCTGCACTGTGTGTGTTTATATACTTACATATTTATTCCACCTAGCTGCAATGCTCCGTACTGTGGGTGTTTATATATTTACATATTTATTCCATCTAGCTACAATGCTCTGCACTGTGTGTTTATATATTCATATATTTATTCCATCCAGCTACAATGCTCTGCACTGTGTGTCTGTATATATATATTTTATAGTAATATGTACATATGTATATTAGCCGCTCTTGCTTGCTTGTTTTTTTTTTCTTGCCTTCTGATTGTTGCTCTGAGTGTTGCTATCCCTGTGCTGTTGCAATCCTGGAATTTCCCCGTTGTGGGACTAATAAAGGCTTATCTTATCTTATCTTATCTTAAGTGTGTGTGTGGCTGCGTGTCTGTAATATGTTGATGTGCTGGTGGTGGACGTCTGCGTCAGGCACGGGGGCAGAAAGCCGTGCAGCCGGACAACCCTGGGAAGAGAGCACAGGGAAACGGTAACGGGCACCAAACCAGGACAGGGAATAAATTGGATTTGTTGCTTACTTGGCAGGGCAGGTGGCAGGCGTGCACAAGGGCGAGCCTGGGAGACAGTGACCTGATGCACCTGTGACAGCAGCTAGCAGACGGCGATGCAGAGGCGAGGTCCGCCGCCGGGGAATCCACCTGTGCACAGGGGAGAGACTGGAAAGGCAAAGGTAGGTATGCTTACGCTGTAGATCTTGCTGGGAGATGAGGGGGATCCTCTGCAGCAAGAGGGCTGAAGGAATCAGACGGCTTCAGGCCGAAGCCCAGGGCAGAGTGGCTTATATCCTATGCTGCTGACGAGGCACAGGTGTGCGCGCAGCTGGCGCCGCTAATGAGCGGCGGGTTGTAACAGTACTTCCCCCTCTAGCAGCGCCTCCTGGCGATGGTTTTTCAGGGTGCGCCCGGTGAAACTCGGTGATGAGAGAGCGATCCAACACGAACGAGGGACGCACCCACTGTCTCCATTCAGGACCATAGCCCTCCCAGTCCACCAAGTACTGTAGCCCGCGACCCCGGCGCCGGGAGTCCAAGATGGAGGAGACAGTCCAAGCCGGATGGCCATCTATCATTCGGGGCATGGGCGGAGCAGCAGGAGGAGGGCAGATGGGATCAGACACCACCGGCTTCACCTTGGAGACGTGGAAGGTGGGATGAATGCGGAGGGAGGAGGGAGTAGCAACACGCACAGCCACCGGGTTGATAATTTTGGTGACGGGGTATGGGCCCATGAAACGCTTAGCCAATTTTCTCCTCTCACCCTTCAGGTTCACATCCTGCGTGGACACCCAGACTGGTTGGCCCACCTGGTAGGCAGGAGCAGGTCTTCTATGCCGGTCCGCCGTGGTCTTATTGCGCTCCGCCGTGCGTAAAAGTGCATTGCGCGTAGTGGTCCAGATGGAGCGGCACCGCCTGAGGTGAGCCTGGACTGTAGGAACTGCCGACTCGTTCTCCAGTGAGGGAAACAGAGGGGGGTCGTAACCCAGGGACGCCTTAAAGGGGGACATCCCTGTGGCGGAGGAGCGAGCGGTGTTGTGGGCGTACTCCACCCAGGCAAGGTGTTTGCTCCATGATGCAGGCTTGGAGGCGGTGACGCAGCGGAGAGCAGCCTCCAGCTCCTGGTTGGTCCACTCACATTGCCCGTTAGATTGGGGGTGATGGCCGGAGGAGAGGCTTACCTGGGCTCCTAATGCTTTACAGAAACTCCGCCAGACATCCGAGGTGAATTGGGGACCCCGGTCGGAGACCACGTCAACTGGTATCCCATGCAGCCTGACCACATGTTGGGTGAGAAGATCTGCCGTCTCCAAGGCAGAGGGGAGCCCCCGTAATGGCACGAAGTGGGCGGCCTTGGAGAAGCGGTCGACGATGGTCAGGACTGTGTCGAAGTTGTTAGAGATGGGGAGACCGGTGACGAAGTCTAACGCAATGTGCGACCAGGGCCTACCAGGGACGGGTAGGGGCTGGAGCAGACCCGCGGGGGGGGAGTTGCCGGATTTACTGGTGGTGCAGATGGGGCAAGCCCGGGCGTAGCGGGCGGCGTCCTTGCGCAGTCCTGGCCACCAAAAGGAACGTTGGAGCAGGTCAATCATCCGAGAGGTCCCAGGATGGCAGGCGAGTTTGGATGTATGGAGCCAATGGATGACCTCCCCTCGGACGGAGGATGGAACGAAGAGCCTCCCCTCTGGTCCGCCGCCAGGGTCCGGCTCCGATTCCTGCGCCCTCCGGACCTTATCCTCGATCTCCCAAGAAATGGCCCCCACGACGCACGACCTGGGCAGGATGGTGTGCACGGCGTCCTCCGATTCCTCAGGAGCGAATTGCCTGGAGAGGGCGTCAGGGAGACCGTTCTTCGAGCCCGGCCTGAATGTAATGGTGAAATGGAATCCAGCAAAAAACAGGGACCAACGGGCCTGGCGGGCATTCAGACGCTTGGCAGTTCTTAAATATTCCAAGTTTTTGTGATCCGTTAATACCACGAATGGCAGGGCGGCCCCCTCCAACCAGTGACGCCACTCCTGGAGCGCGAGCTTGATGGCGAGGAGCTCTCTGTCCCCCACATCGTAGTTTCGCTCCGCTGGGGACAAGCGCCGGGAGAAGAAGGCACATGGTCGTTTGACCCCATCAGCAGGTGAACGTTGAGATAACACCGCCCCCACCCCCGTATCCGAGGCGTCGACCTCCACGATGCACTGAAGAGAGGGGTTGACCTGGCTGAGGACCCGGGAGGAGGAAAACTCCGCCTTCAGCGCCTGGAAGGCCGCCGCGGCCTCTTCAGTCCACTGGAACCGGGTTTTAGGGGAGGTGAGATGGGTCAGAGGGCCGACGAGGGCTCCAAAATTGGGTACGAAGCGGCGGTAGAAATTGGCGAAGCCGATGAATTGTTGCACCTGCTTCCTAGATGTGGGAGTGGGCCAATCTACCACCGCTTTAACTTTGGCTGGGTCTGGAAGCACCTGGTCGTGGGAGATGACAAACCCAAGAAATGACGTCGTCTTGGCGTAGAACTCGCACTTCTCCGCCTTCACATACAGCCGGTTCTCCAGCAGCCTCTGGAGGACCCGTCTCACATGCACCCGGTGCTCGTCCCTGGATTTGGAGAAGATGAGAATGTCATCCAGGTAGACGAACATGAATAGACCGATGAAGTCCCGGAGAACGTCATTGATCCTCACTTCCGCCTTCCCAAGAGAGTAGACGCTTTTTCTTTCTCTCCTGCTCTGACTTTTTTCCTCCCCTCCCGACTACTGGATCCCAGCTTGCTGTTGTCTGTCTGCGTCTAACTGCGACCGTCGAAAAGAAATTATGGAGTTAACAAGCTGGGCTTTGAACACAATTGACACTATTTTTTCAACAAGGAAAAGTGCTCCGGGGGAAGCTGTCTGCCCCACAGGAACGGCTCCAGCGGGCTATTTACGTGACACAGGTAATTGGAGAATGCTGTGTCTCACTAATCTCTCTATCGAAGATATTGAAGATTTGTTTATCTTCGTAATAATGGTGATCGGGATCTTTCTGATTGGGACTGGAATTGTCCTGGTTTACTGCAAATTGCTGAAGATGGATTCAACCTATCAAAATGCTGGCCAGGCGAGGTGCATCTGTCAAATTGAAAAATTGGAGAAGACCCTGATAGCGACAAATGGAGAACTGTCTCGGAAGGTGGATTACATCATGGTCTCGCTTAGGTCTTTCCACGATGGATTTAAAGCCCCGCAATGAAGGATTAAGTACTGAATCTACAGAAGAAATAAAAAGCCTTCTCTGTGATCAGTCCGATTTGGCTCAATTTCCCCATGAAAATTCCTCCTGGCTGTCTGCAGTCTGTGTTTTCAAAATCATCGAGCATAAGGCCTTGGACAGCCAGCTGGACTCTGCCAAGATAAGGACTCGGCGCCAGCCAGACAAAACATCTCCTGCCAAGAGTCCTTGTTGTCTCTCTTATTATCATCAACACTGCTCAACACCGCACACACACTGATCCATGAACTGAATAAAGATACACACACTGCTCTCTTGTGTCTTGTTAACCCTGTGTAGCGAATGTGCATTGAGAGTTTTTTTTTCCTTGAAATCTTAATATTGATTAATTATGTAACCAGTATTTTGAATCGATGATTTTTTTGCTCCTTCCTATTGTTCCTCGTATTATTCTTATTCTCATGCTTGTACTCACTATCCTGTTGGCAGGCGCGTCTCTGATGCTGCCGCGTCACTGGAAATGCAGGTTCATTTTCTGTGTCAAGTCAAATTCTCTCGTATGTTATCAGTGATCTGTTAATGTACTTGGCAATAAATCTTTTTCTGATTCTGATTCTGATTCTGATCAGGCGCTGAAAGACGGCTGGAGCGTTGGTCAACCCGAACGGCATGACCAGGTATTCAAAGTGGCCGTTCAGGGTACGGAAGGCAGTCTTCCATTCATCTCCCTCCCGGATCCGGACGAGGTGGTACGCGCTGCGGAGATCCAGCTTGGTAAACCAGGTCGCCCCCTGGAGGGAGTGGAAGGCAGTGTCCATCAGGGGCAGGGTGTAACGGTCCTTCTCCGTGATGTCGTTGAGGGCACGGAAGTCGATGCATGGACGAAGGGAGCCATCCTTCTTGCCCACGAAGAAGAACCCTGCACCTAATGGGGATGAAGATGGGCGGATTATACCTGCACTGAGCGACTCCTTTAAATAGGTATTCATGGCCTCCTTCTCCGGGGCTGACAGGCTGTAAAGACGTCCCAAGGGAAGGGGCGCCCCCTGGCGGAGATTTATAGCGCAGTCGTAAGGCCAGTGTGGGGGAAGAGACATCGCCTTGGATTTACTGAAGACTGCGCCCAGGTCGTGGAACTCTGCAGGCACCGAGGAGAGGTCTGGGGGTGCGGCATCCTTGACCACGGGACGAGAGGATGGGGAACAGGCAGCGGATTGGAGGCAGGTGCTCATGCAGAAGGTACTCCAGGCTGTCACCCTACCGGTCTTCCAATCCAGGACTGGGTTGTGGAGACGGAGCCACGGGTAACCCAGAATCACCGGAGACACAGAGGATGGCAGGATGTAAAATGATATATCCTCCCGGTGGTTTCCAGAGACAATGACAGAGACGGGGTTCGTCCAATGAGTCACTTTCCCCAGGGACGCACGGGAGAGATTGATGAGGGCGAGAGGAGTTTTAAGGGGCTGACAACGGATGCCCAATCGGGTTGCCAGGCTTTGTGAAATAAAGCTGCCTTCCGTGCCTGAGTCCACCAGTGCGTGGATGAGGTGCCCTGTGGTGTTATGGCAAAAACGGATGGGCAGCGACAAATGTGTGAGAGGAACTGACTGATTAGCGTCCGCGAGGGCCCCTACAGTGACTCGCGGACCTCCCCGTTTGGGCTTCTCTGGGCAACGCTCCACAGTGTGCTGGTTGTCTCTGCAATACATGCAGAGACCCAACTCATGGCGGCGTTGTTTCTCCGCAAGGGGGAGCTTTGCCCGGCCCGTCACCATAGGTTCCGACTCCTCGGAAACCTCCAGTGGCGGTAACGCCAGGGGGCGAGCTTGGGACGGGCGTGACGAGGCACCCCGCGAGCGAGAAGGCAACTTCCGCTCCGAGGCGCGCTCGCGCAGCCGGTTATCCAAGCTGATGGTGAGAGAGATTAGCTCCGCAAATGTTTCAGGGAGATCCCGACCAGCCAGTTCATCCCTCAGACCAGAGTTTAAACTGCGGAGGAAGATACCACAGAGGGCGCGTTTCTCCCAGCCAACCTCCTCCGCTGTAACCCGGAAGTCAATGGCATAATTGGCGGCCGATCGGCTCCCCTGCTGAAGGCTGAGGAGGCGATCGACCTGGACACTCTCAAAACGAGAGTGATCAAAGACTTCCAGGAATAGGTTAATGAACTGGCCATAGGTGAGGGTGGCGTAGCTGGGCTTCGCCATTACGGCATAAGCCCAGGTGAGCGCACGACCCTCCAGGAGATTTCCTATATAGCCAATTCGGCTGTGGTCTGAGGGAAAATCTCCGGGGACGCACAGGAACACCGACTCACACTGCATAATGAACCCCCGCGCTCCACCAAGCTTACCGCTAAAGTGGGCGGGGGTCGGGATAGGTGTGAGTCGGGCTGGGACACCCGGAGCAGGCTGGACGGCCGCTGGAGCAGCTGGAGCTGCGCCTCCCTGACGAGCCGGGGGGAACGGCTGACGGGGGTCCAGGCGGTCTAACCGGTCAGTAATCTTAATCAATTGATTCAGCATCACCTGTTGTTGATGAACTATCAAATCTATTAGAGCCTCAAAGATGGTGAGACGGCGTGTGAGCCCGCTGTCCGCCGAGCCGCTCTGCTGAAGCCGTACTGACAT
The DNA here is from genome assembly GCA_020510985.1 of Pholidichthys leucotaenia. Lineage (NCBI taxonomy): Eukaryota > Metazoa > Chordata > Actinopteri > Cichliformes > Pholidichthyidae > Pholidichthys > Pholidichthys leucotaenia. Next base: position 273,655,329 of record CM035840.1, on the reverse strand, counting down.
AATGCACGGCTCAGGAGACACGCACGCAGGCTCAGAATAGGTTTAACAGTTTATTTAACAGCAAGTGTGTGTGGCTGTGTGTCTGTAATATGTTGATGTGCTGGTGGTGGACGTCTGCGTCAGGCACGGGGGCAGGAAGCCGTGCAGCCGGACAACCCTGGGAAGAGAGCACAGGGAAACGGTAACGGGCACCAAACCAGGACAGGGAATAAATTGGATTTGTTGCTTACTTGGCAGGGCAGGTGGCAGGCGTGCACAAGGGCGAGCCCAGGAGACAGTGACCTGATGCACCTGTGACAGCAGCTGGCAGACGGCGATGCAGAGGCGAGGTCCGCCGCCGGGAAATCCACCTGTGCACAGGGGAGAGACTGGAAAGGCAAAGGTAGGTATACTTACGCTGTAGATCTTGCTGGGAGATGAGGGGGATCCTCTGCAGCAAGAGGGCTGAAGGAATCAGACGGCTTCAGGCCGAAGCCCAGGGCAGAGTGGCTTATATCCTATGCTGCTGACGAGGCGCAGGTGTGCGCGCAGCTGGCGCCGCTAATGAGCGGCGGGTTGTAACACATAACAGAAATTTGACATTTTATTTAAATGGCATTTAGGATTTTCCAAAAAGCAGTGCTTTGACTCGAGTCTCATGCACATATTTAAGAGGGCAGATTGTATCAGGTGGTTGAGTGGGTTCTCCATGAATCACAGGGGCTGCCATGGGCGGCCAAGACTCTCCATGTGGCACTTCTTCTGAGCTTGTGATATAGCTTGAACAGCTACAAGTGAACCTCTCAGCTAATTCTGTGTGTGAATGAGAAGCTGTCATGATCAAAAAGCCTGGGATAAGTTTATTTCAGTGTCGGCATAAATTTTCAAATTAAGTTAATAACAGAATACAGACATTTAAAACCTGCATTGGTGCGATAAAGGGATGTCTCTAAATCAACCAAAAATATGAATTCAATTTTAGAAAAAAATATGTTTTTTGCAATGGAATAAATATTTACAAATTGTACAATAGATAAAAAAATACCAATTAAAATAATTTTAGGCATATAGTATCCCCACAGTTAATGTTCCACTTATTCTAACCTTGGGAGTCATGAAGTCAAAGGCCAAGGTTGTCTCTGAAATAAATCATTCAGTCACTAACCTTACACACTGTGTCGTTAATGCATTAGAATACTGAAAAAAAATGTGCTTCTGAATATTACTCTGCTTTTTTTCCTGGCACTACTTATTATGCCACTGTGGTGAGACAGGAGGCCATTGGTGCAGATTGGCAGCCACGTTTGGCTACAGAGGTAGCTTACCACTATCAGTGTCTGTCTGGAGTGAATGAATAATGGACTTGTAGAAGCTGGGTTAATCATCTCAGACTGCAAGCAGAGGGTAAACAGAGAAGGACAATAGGTATTGAGATGGGAGAGATCATGGTGAGGTAGCAGGAAGAAGTAGTGGGGGGAGAAGGGTTGAATGTATTGTGATGCGAGATGTCATGCAGATGTGAGATGGGTGGTTGATATAAAAGGAGAGACCCTGGTGTAGGGATATATGCTTTTTCTGTGTATGACTGATGTGAGAGTGAATAAAGTCGTCTGCTGCATAAGTCTGCCTCCGTTATTTACACTCCCCACACTGGTGACCCCTTGACGAATTATGGAACATGAGGCAGGAACCCCGGACTCGGTCCGGACGGGAAGCCCCAGCAATGTGGCAAGCATCCCAGAGACGGCCCAGACGGGAACCCCCAGCAACTCATGCGCTGTTTAGGTCAAACTACCGGACTTTTGGCTGCACGACCCGCGGTCTTGGTTCCACCACACCGAGGCTCAGTTCGCCCTCCGGGGAATAATGGCAGACGACACCAGATATTACTATGTGGTCACAGCGCTGGACGCTCGCACGTCTCAGCAAGTAGCGAGCCTGCTCCAACAGCCTCCAGCCCACGACAAAGACGGGGCTCTCAAGGCCACGCTGACCTGGCACTACACGCTCTGGGACTGTGAGAGAGCAGAGAGGCTCCTGAGGCACTCCGAGTTAGGAGATGGGTCGGCAGTCGAGCTGATGGAGAAGATGTTGGCGTTGATGGGCACGGACGACGGGCATTTTCTGTTTGCCCACCTTTTCCTCCAGAACCTCCCAACAGAGGCAAGAGTGGTTCTTGCCAATTCGCCGTTGCTGGCTGTGCGTGACTACTGGGCGAAAGCCCAGGAGGCAGATCGGATCATCCTCACCACCAGAGCCCTCACAGTGAATGCGGTGGCGTCGGAACCCAGCGAGATGACCAGCAGAGGTGAGGAGCTGGCGACGGTAGCGGCAGCGGGGGCCAGAAGGCGCCATGGGACACACTCTGCTTCTACCACTGCCGCTTTGGAGAGAATGCACGCAGATGCGTGCCACCGTGCCAATTCAAGCGTTCAGGAAACACCAAGGCCGGCAGTCAGTAGTAGCTGCGACCGCCGGTGAAAAGAACAAGCTGCTCTACGTGACGGACTCGCGCTCGTGGAGATGGTTCCTCATAGACACCGGCTCCCAAAAGAGCCTCATCCTGCCGTCCTACGCCGACCGGCTAGAGGGAGCTAGCGGCCCCCAGCTGGTAGCCGTAAATGGCTCGGACATTAAGACTTTTGGTGAGAGAACACTGACTTTATCCTTACATGGCTGTATGTACGAGTGGACTTTTGTCATAGCGGCACTGAGTTTCCCAATCCTGGGAGCTGATTTTCTGTGCGCACACGGGTTGCTAGTCGATGTTACTAACAGACGCCTGGTTAATGCAATGTCTTTTGATTCTCTCCCTTGTACAGCTTGAGGGGCCGGGCCAATAACACAAGCCACCGTCACAGCTCTAGGCGGTAAGTTCCACACACTGCTCACTCAGTTCCCAGCACTCACGGTCCCAACATTTTCAGCAGCCAGCACTAAACATGGGGTGGAACACTTTATCACCACCACTGGGCCGCCCGTTTTCGCATGACCTCGGTGCCTGGACGCAGCTAAACTGGCCATAGCGCGCGAGGAGTTTGCCAACTTGGAAAGGTTGGGCATCATCAGGCGCTCAAACAGCCCATGGGCATCCCCGCTACACATGGTTCCTAAGGCCGAGGGATCGTGGCGACCGTGCAGAGATTTCTGCAGGTTGAACAACGCCACAGCGCACGGCCGCTACCCGATTCCCCATATTCAGGATTTTTCCGTTCACCTCGCCGGGGCACGCATTTTTTCTAAAATAGATCTGGTCCATGGTTACCACCAGGTGCCAGTGCGCGCAGAGAACATACCCAAAACAGCGGTAATAACTCCGTTTGGATTGTTTGAGTTGTTACGCATGCCCTTTGGATTAAAAGGCGCGGCACAGACATTCCAATGCATGATGGCCGTGTGTCTTTGTCTACCTGGATTATATCCTGGTGGCCAGTGCGTCCAAGGACAAACACGTAACCCACCTCAGGACGGTTTTCCGGAGGTTGTAGGAGCATGGGTTAATAATGAACCCGGCGAAATGCCAGTTCAGCGTGACGGTGATTGACTTTTTGGAGCACCGCGTCTCACCGGAGGGAGCGATACCCTTGCCCGACAAGGTGCGCGCCATGGCGAAGTTTCCTCGGCCTCAGACGGTCAGGGCGTTGCAAGAGTTTTTGGGGATGGTTAACTTTTATAACCGTTTCCTCCCCCGCACAGCTCAGCTCATGCAGTCATTGTACGCTGCGCTCAAGAAATGGAAACCGGTGGACAGAGTCGAATGGACTCCGGAGCAGGAGCAGGCATTCTCTGAGGTTAAAACAGCCCTGGCAAACGCCGCACTGTTGGCGCACCCGGACCCGATGGCCCGGATAGCACTCACTACCGACGCCTTGGACGTGGCCATGGGGCCGTCATGGAGCAACGCATCACCGGTTCTTGGCAGCCGCTCGCTTTTTTCAGCAGGTCTTTGCGTGACAGTGAGCGTAAATACAGCACGTTCGACAGAGAGTTGCTGGCTCTGCACCTGGCCATACGCCACTTCCAGTTCTGGCTGGAAGGGCGCAGCTTCACCGCGTTCGTGGACCACAAGCCGCTAACGTACGCGATGGCCAAGGTTTCGGAACCATGGTCAGGCCAGCAGCAGAGACAGCTGGCCACGATCTCGAAGTTTACGACCGATATTCAGCATGTGTCAGATAAACTGAATGTGGTGGCGGAGTGCCTCTCACGCGCAGTAGTGGCCCCGGTCTGCGTGGGGATAAATTGTACAGCCATGGCCGCAGAGCAGATTGGTGATGTGGACGTGTGCGCGCTCCAGTCTGGACCAACAGGGTTAAGGCTGGAGAGCAGAGTACTGCAAGACGGCAGCCCCCCCCCAATCTGCGACGTCTCCACGGGACGCCCACGCCCGGTGGTCCCAGTTGCTTGGCGCCGCTGAGTGTTTCAGTCAGTTCACGCTCTGGCGCACCCAGGAGTGCGTGGGTCAGTCAAAATGGTGGGAGCGAAGTTCATTTGACCAGGCCTGCGTAAACAAGTGAAAGGGTGGGCTGCAGCCTGCGTAGCGTGCCAACAAGCCAAAGTACACAGACATACGAAGGCTCCTTTGGAGCCGTTTCGTATACCAGCTAAGAGGTTCGACCATGTTCACGTGGACCTCGTGGTTCCCCTCCCGCCATTGCAGGGATGCACGCACCTTCTGACAGTGGTGGACTGCACCACACGCTGGCCAGAAGCAGTCCCGCTGGCGGCAACCACATCCGTGGACGCGGCGCGCGCTTTTTTGACGAATTGGGTGGCACGTTTTGGCATCCCATCAGACATCACGTCTGCTAGAGGCCCATAGTTTGTTTCCGACCTCTGGTGCGCGATGGCCCGTAGCCTGGGTGTTGCAATTCATCGCACAACCACGTACAACCCGCAGGCCAATGGGTTATGCGAACATTTTCATAGGTCACTGAAAGTAGCGCTCAGGGCTTCGCTGACGGATGCAAATTGGGTAGACCGGTTGCTGTGGGTTTTATTGGGGTTGCGTTCCGCACCAAAAGAGGATTTGGAGGCTTCCCCGGCGGAGGTGTTTTTAATCAGCCACTGTGGCTCCCCGGGGAATTTTTGCCAGATAATCCCGCGCCGGACAACTGTCCGTCTCAGCGTTTGCAGCATAGCGTAGATACAGGCACGGTGCCGGGCCCGGCCCACCACTGTTTTCCACGCGCTTTTGTGCCAAAAACTTTGAAGAACGCGGCGTTTGTGTTTGTCAGGCACGATGCCCCCCCCCCCCATTGCGCCCACCCTACGATGGCCCGTTCAGAGTGCTGGAAACAGGGGACAAACATTTGTAGCATCATCTCACTTTGGCTCAGCAATAATTATTCTTCTGCTTAAAGACATTTTTGTTTCACCCAGGAGTAAGACAAAGAAATGGATTTTCTCCCCTTCCTTTGTTAAAAAACCAGCCTAAGGAATTTCCCCAATGTCCAGCTTTGCTTTTATTGCCCCCATAAAACGTGCAACAGACCTGGCCTTCACAGATCCACAACTCAGTTAATTTCCTTAAACTCTGGAAACGCTGGATTTAACCAGTGAATTTTAAAGTACATTATTACAAACTCAATTCTAAACCTTCTTCTTTTTAGGACTATGAAAGGCAAATGGACTCTGATGTTTTAATGTGGAAAATCAATAATATGTGTGAAATGCATTAATCTGTGATTTTATATATATATATATATATATATATATATATATATATATATATATATATATATATATATATATATATATATATGCATGTTAAAAATGTTTAAATGAATGTTTATTCCTGCATGTTGATTTAGAAGCACTGCTTATAATTTATACTAATCACTAAAGTTATCTTAGTTTAATACATAAGGGGAAATATTAACTTCCAGTATGTATCAAAATTTTGTCTCTAAAACCATGTGACTCCAGCAGCCAATCTCGGCATGACAGCAATTCCTCATCCCAGAGCTCCAGACAATAGACTGTTTGTTCATTGGATGGAAAGTTCATCGGGCCTCCCATGAAGGACACTCATTGGCTGAGATCCCGGAAGCCTGCGAAGCTGAACAGAACTTATAAAAGGCGAAAGACTCTTTGCTCTGCCTCTTTCCTGGATCTCTTCTCTCTTCCCCTTTGGATCTCTTCACGGATCGGCTCTTTTTCTCTTTTTTCCGGATCCTCTTTCCGGCTTCCCTTTTCACCGATCGTCTCTCTCTATTGTCTACACACAGCAAGGAAGAACAAAGGACCGTCTGAACAAAGACTCGACCACGTGTCGCTTTTCTGAACACAGAGCAGATAACTCGTAATTTGTTTATGTAACTTTATATCTTAATGTTTTCTTTTTTCTCTTAAATGCCTAGGAATTCCTATTTCTTTGAGCTCAATTCTTAATCGGAGTTAAACTCCAATTTTTATTCATCACTTTTCCTTGTTAAACTTTCTGTAAAATCACCGTTTAATTTTAATGTAAACTTTAATCTTGACTTTATTTTTTTATATATTTTTCTTGACCAACCACACACCAGAAGCTATAATTTTTATCTAAAGTCCGAAAGGTTTTTTTTTCCTAATTTGAGATCTGATTAGATCTAATTATTCTCGAAGCCCACTAAAGGTTCGTGTCTACAAGGAATCAACGTGCAGCTGAGGAATCAACGCGCTGAAGAAGCGTCACCATCTGGCTCCAAACCCAGTTTCAACTGTGGGTCATATAGCACAGAATCCAGCCTCTTCGACCGCTTGAATTTAAAGGTCGAAATGTGGACCCTGAAAATATCTGCGGGCAGATATTAACGTCCACAAAATCTCGGGCTGAGGACGACGCCGAACGAGGAATCACGTGAGCTGCAACTTTCATTCATCTGCTGAATTAAACGTCTGAGGTTCGGTAATAATTTGTGTATCTAATCAGATGCAAATTAAGAAGCCCTTAACATGGACTTCCGGGAAGATGGCGGAGAGACATAACGCTTAAACAGAGAGCTCTCCCTAGCCGGATTAAAAATCATCGGTAAATGGCCAACTCGACATAAGCGGATCAATAAACTAAGGGATGAAAACACGAAGGAGCCGGGCACAAGGACAAAAGCAGAGTAAAATTAAAGAATTCCTCTTCAACAACGCAGGAGAAACCGCTGAACACGGGGCCCAAAAAAACGAGGTGACCGCAGCAGAGAAAATGGAGGACACAAAACTCGATACCATGAACACTGGCATCGCCAGTTTGGGTAAAGAGTTGAGAGACTTCAAACGGCAGCTACAACAGGATTTAGCGGCTCTTAAGGAGGAGCTGAAAAAAGAGATTAAGGAAGAAATTATGGGCCTCCGAAGAGAAATGGAGCGCAAGCTAGCAGAAAACATGGAGGAGCTGCGCTCCCAGCGGGCGTGTATGACAGAAGCGCAGGCCCGAATATCAGAGCTGGAAGATTGGAATAGCGAGGCAAGCGAACAGCTGCAGACCCTGACGGCACAAATGCAAAGGATGCAGGAGAAAGTAACCGACTTGGAGAGCAGGTCCAGACGGGGCAATATACGCATCTTCGGGATCCCGGAGGGCATTGAAGGCAACTCGATGACGAAATTCATGGATCAGTTCTTAAAAAAAGAGCTGGAACTGCCCAGCGAAGCGGATCTGCAGATTCAACGAGCGCACAGAGCTTCGGCACAGAACCCGAACCCACGCTCTACACCCAGGTCAGTTGTGGTAAACTTTCTGAAATATGATGTAAAGGAAAGAATCCTGACACGAACGTGGAAAAAAAAGATACGAATCGGCGACAAGCAGATATTCTTTGATCATGACTACCCGGCAGAAATTGTGTAGCAGCGGAAGAAATATGCCAACATTAAAAAAACGCTGAAAGAAAAAAAAATTAGATTCCAAACGCCGCTAACGAAGATGAGGATTCATTGGGAGAACGGCGTAAGAACCTACAACACAGCCAGAGAGGCAGCGCAGGACATGATGGAGCGGGGCCTTGAGGTGTACGTGCCGGAGGAAACGGTAGGAGCAGCGGAGGCCCTGAACGCATCACGACAGCCGGAGTGGAGGCGAGTGAACGGCAAAAGACGGGGGGAGACGTGGCGCAGCGGGCCCAGGAAAGACTACAAGGCTTTCAACTGAAAGCCTAGATTATAACAAAGATTAAGAAAGACACAGAAGAAATGAAGGCCAAGAAGACAAGGTAAAAGAGAAACAGACGGCTAGGAGAGGTTTAAGTGATATTTGTTGGACATTTCTAGACTAATGACTATTTCTTGGATAGTAAATACAGGTCTAGGGAGGGCCCTACACTCGGTGAGGACAATCCCTCCACCCACCAACAGGGACCAGTGGGCAGAAGAAAGGCCCAAAGTACGGAGGTCGAGATTTTTTAATGTGTTTTTATATAAATATGTGTTATTTTTGTTGTTAAAGGGGCTAGGAGCACAAGTTAAAAAAATGGAAAAACATGATTATGGGTAAAAATCTTAAGATAATAACACTAAACGTGAATGGTCTGAACTCACCTGTTAAAAGGGAAAGAATAATAAGAAAATTCAAGAAAGAAAAAGCCGAAATTATATTTATGCAAGAGACACATTTGAGCAAGACAGAACATGTGAAACTAAAGAGATTTGGCAATAAGAACTCCTACTACAGTTCATTTAAGGGAGGAACTAAAAGGGGGGTTATGATACTAATCTCAAATAAAATACAATTTGAATGTGAACAGGAAATCCAGGATAAAGAAGGCAGGTATGTAATAATAAAGGGTAGCATAGATGGAATGCAGATCACATTAGTGAACATCTATGCCCCACCAGAAAGTGACAAGGGTTTTTTTCAACATCTGTTTGATCTCATAGCAACACACAGTGAAGGAGTCCTAATTTGTGGAGGAGACTTAAATGCTGTCATGGATCATGAAATTGATACAACAAGTGTTAAGAAGACAAAAAAACATGTAACAAAATTCATAAGAACCTCACTGGCAGAAATGGGTATGGTAGACATTTGGAGGGACCTGCACCCACTCGAAAAAGACTATACACATTATTCAGCAGTCCATAAAGTACACTCTAGAATAGATTACTTCCTTATGAATGAAGATGACAGACACAGGGTGAGAAATTGTTGGATTGGAGGGGCAGAAATATCAGATCATAATCCTATATACATGGAAATAAATTTAAACAATAGAAAACGACAAACAACATGGAAACTTAATGTAGGACTGTTAAATGATGATAAAATGAAAGAAAGAATAAAAGTAAACATAAATGAATATATCCAAGAGAATGACAATGAAGAAGTGGACCCAACAATACTATGGGATGCACTAAAAGCCGTGTTAAGAGGTAAATTAATTGTTGAAACAGGAAAAGCAAATAAGACTAAACTGGAAGCATATGAACAAAGATGTGAGAGACTGAGGGAATTAGAACATAAACATCAAAGCACAAATGACCCAAAAATATATCAAGAAATTAAAGAAGAAAAAATAAAGATAAAAGAAACACAAATGGATGAAATTGAAAGGAAAAATAGATATCTAAAGCAAAAATATTATGAAACGGGACCAAAAGCCACAAAACTGCTGGCAAAACGGTTAAGAAAACAACAATAAATGAATAATGTATATAAGATTAAAGACCCCACCACAAATAAAACCACAGTTAACCCAGAAAACATCGAAGAAATATTCCATAATTTCTACCAAGAACTATACTCGCAACCTGAAGAAACAAATACTAAAGATATTAAAAAATTTCTATGCACATTGGACTTGCCATCAATAGGAAATCAACAAAATGAAAAGCTAACAGCAGAAATAACAACACAAGAGATTAGAGATGTGATTAAGTCACTTAAAAACGGTAAATCACCAGGTAGTGATGGATACCCGTCTGAGTTTTATAAACTGTTTATAGAAGAACTCACGCCACAGCTTCTAAAGTCATTTAATTGGACGTTGAACAACAACAAAATACCTCCATCATGGAACGAAGCCATTATTTCAGTCATTTTAAAGCCAGGGAAAGATAGAGAACAATGCGGAAACTATAGGCCAATCTCTTTATTAAATGTGGATTATAAAATATATACAACAATTATATGTAAACGAATAAAGACATTCTTGACGGAATTGATAGAAGATGATCAAACTGGTTTCATAGAGGGACGCCAAACACATGACAATATCAGGAGAACAATACATATAATTAATCAAATACATAAAGAAAAGAAAAGCGCAGTAATAATGAGTTTAGACGCAGAAAAAGCATTTGACAGGGTTAACTGGAAATTCCTATATAGTGTGCTGGAACGCTTTGGATTTAACGAAAAATCAGTACAATGCATAAGGACGCTGTATCAAGAACCTGTGGCAAGAATCAAGATAAACGGTAGCTTAACAGACAAAGTAAATATACAAAGATCAACTAGGCAGGGATGCTGCTTATCGCCCACCTTGTTTGCTCTGTTCATAGAGCCACTGGCTCAAGCGATACGACAAAATAAGAAATTAAAAGGTGTAACAATAAAGGGGGCGGAACACAAGATTGGGCTATTTGCAGACGATATTATAGTTTACCTTGAACAACCAGATGAATCAATAATGGAAATGATGAACTTGATAGAAAATTTTGGAAAATTATCAGGATACAAGATAAACATAACAAAAACACAAATACTGACATTCCACTATAACCCTCTAAACCAGATAACTGATAAGATCAAACTAAACTGGAAACAAAAAGAAATAAAATACCTTGGAGTGAACATACCTAAAGATCTAAGCAAAATCTATAAAGCAAACTATGATAGGTTGGAACAAGAAATAAAAAAAGATATTGATAGATGGTCAATCTTAAATATGGATCTGAATTCAAAAATTGAGACAGTCAAAATCAGCATACAACCTAGATTACTTTACCTCTTCCAGGCTATACCAACAGAGACTCCAGATGCCCAATTCTCAAAGTGGGACAGGATGATATCGAGATTTGTTTGGGGAGGTAAAAAACCAAGAGTGAAATATAAAACTCTCCAGTTACCAAAAGAGAAAGGAGGCATGGGCCTACCGAGTCTAAAGGAATATTACTACTCAGCACAAATAAGATATATCATATGTTGGTGCGACAAGGGATATGAGGCAAAATGGAAAGAAATGGAAAAGGAAATTGAGGGACTCCCAGTACAAAGCATAATAGGAGATAAAGATGCATATAAGCAAATCAAACAAATAGACCCAATCACTAAATTTACTTTAGAACTGTGGTATAAAATAGTACAAAAGTATAATATAAAGGAAGACATAAAACTATTGAAATGGGTAGCATTTGACAGTCAGTTTGAACCGGCAAAACAAGATAGGGGATACAAAAATCTGGTGAACAAGGGAATCACAGCATGGGGCAATATCGGAAAAAAAGATCTCGGGAGCTTTGTAAACATCAGGAGAAAATTTAAACTAGAAAGATCGGAATTCTTCAGATATCTGCAGATGAGAGACTATTATATGAAGAAGATTAGGCATAACCTCCAAACAGATGTGAGCGAGATTATACAATTCATTTTAAGCTCATATACAGGAAATAAAACAAGAATTATTTCAAAGCTATATCAGAAACTTATGGCAAACAATCATTCAAGTAACTATATAAAGGAGAAATGGGAGAAAGAGCTCAATTTAAACATAACAGAAGAAAGCTGGCAGGAAATATGGAAAACACAACACACGTCAACAAATTCAAGAAGCCCTTAACATAACTCTTCTTTTCATTAAAATTCTGTTTTTATTTTCTTAAGATGAATCAAGGACTTTTTATATAATTAGTAAACTTTCTCCATAAATTTGCGTTGTTTCCATAATCTGTTAACACAAACTGATAGAAATTGGTTTCTCAGTTTAACCCTGGTTCCGAAAATATTGACATTGTTAATCTATCATTTACAAGACTGATTTTATGATTAATGACATTACTGCAATGTCTGTTAATCATTTTGTTTAATAAATATGTGGAAAATGAGAGAAGTTGTTGAGAATTTATTTCATTCTGAGTCTGTTCAAGCACAGGTATCGAATTCACGGAAAATTTGAGACTGATTATTGATTAATTTGAGTGATTAAACAGGTATAAAGTGAAATTAAAGATTAAATTGCTTTTTAAAGATAGAAGCTGGTGCCCCTTACGAGTGTTATTGACTTTTCTGATGTATATGAAATGAGATTTGATCTCAGATTCCAATACATCAATATAAATTAAATAATTCATACCTGATCATATTTATTATTTATTAATATTCCCTATTTCCTCCTATACATTTTTTGTTAGACTTGGCGGGGGGGGGGGGGTCATAGGGAGAAAATATGTATAGACAGACTTAAGCCCGCCTTTGTGGTGGCGGATGAGCAAGTGATGTTGGCTCGGACCCCTCGGCGTGGAAGACACCCACTGAGAACTCCCCAGGTAAACAATTCATCAGAGCAGCCACACGGGCAAGTCGAAGGTCGTCCCCCCCTCGCCATTGCCCACCCGCAGACAGACACACCCCCAGGAGCCCCCCACTGACACAGCAGTGCCGTGGAGGCGGAAAACCCCCATTACAGCAGATACGGGAGGAGACTGAAGCCAAAAGGATGTGAGGACTGAAACTCGGTCTGAGATTTGGGGGGGGGGGGTGTAGAAGCTGGGTTAATCATCTCAGACTGGAGGCAGAGGGTAAACAGAGAAGGACAATAGGTATTGAGATGGGAGAGATTATGGTGAGGTAGCAGGAAGAAGTAGTGGGGGGAGAAGGGTTGAATGTATTGTGATGCGAGATGTCATGCAGATGTGAGATGGGCGGCTGATATAAAAGGAGAGACCCTGGTGTAGGGATATATGCTTTTTCTGTGTATGACTGATGTGAGAGTGAATAAAGTCATCTGTTGCATAAGTCTGCCTCCGTTATTTACACTCTCCACAGACTCACTGTAAGCACTTTGAGATGTCAATTGATATGTAAAGCGCCACATAAATCTAATCCATTATTATTAAGACATAATACCAACATGTATTTTGTAGTAAATGTATATATTACATCAAGCCAGTTTTACCATATGTAGATCTTCATAGTGTGGCTGATCAACTTTATGCCTCTGTAGTTAGTACAGCTCTGAGCATCACCCTTAGGGTTGCCAACTGTCCCGTTTTAGCCAGGATGTCCCGTTTATTAGGCTTAGTGGGACGTGTGTTTTCCCATATGTTCAAGGTCACCTTAATGAACGGGCTAGGTTGGGCTGAAACCCAAGAATTGTTTTGACATGTGACTATGCAAGAGCCAGTAAGAGGTAAGAAGCAATTGGCTAGGTCAAAATGTCCAGAAAAAAGTTTGAAAGTGGTGCTCATAAAATCATTAAGAGGAAAAGAGCTTAGGGAAAACAAATTGCTCAAAAAATCCCGAAGCGTAAAGAATTTTTCTAAGCTGGAGCATCGAATGGAGAAAGCTGCTAATTACTGCACGGAGGAGGCAGGTGGGCCGTTAAAGCCATCACCTGAAGGAGTATTTGGTGAAGGGAGAAGAAAGGCCATGATTGCTTACATCAGACAGCTGTGCATGGGACAGTGGACTCCAAACTTGGTAAAAAGCAGACCGGATCAAGCATGCATCCATAGAGTAGCTGTAGTGGTGAGCTGGACTTAAAGGACATAATGATGGATTTTTCTTGAAAGAAGGCAAGGAGAAATCACTTCTAAAAAGGTAAGACACGCTATTTGCAGTGTAGTGTAGGGAGAATTGTTTATAAGGTACAAAAATTATTTAATTTATACCAATAGGTGTGTGTGGAAACAAAGGTTTGCTTCAGGTCCATGCACACACTGGGAAAAACTCATTTGTGGGGCACCAGTCCAAAACTTGGACAATTTATTAATAACTAATCTTTGTACCTTCAATCAGTCAGTCTCGAATATTCATGAATTCTCCCGAGTGACTTCAGAAACAGACACAGGAAAAGATATCAACAGAAACTTCTATGTACCATTTACAGTTTTAATGATCAGACTCAGATTAAATGACATTGCATTCAACAGACTTGTTGGTAAGGTGAAATGATCAAGTATCAAGCATCACATTCAACTTGTAACTGATTATTGAGAAAAAAGAGTGTAATCCCTTTTGTGGAACCAAGAAAACCTTAGTGTGAATTTGTAACTGTGATAAAAATGGAGAGTGAAATAACTGTAACCAAAATATGAAGAGAATTGGATGCAAATTTTATGACAAAAATGATAAAAGCTGATTATATGGAAAAATAAATTCTGGGTTACTCTAAAAAGTAAAAAATGGAATTTAATGAAAAGAGGGATACTATTTCTCTTTAATTCTATAGCTCTGATCACAGTTATGAACTAGTTTTAAACCTGAGACAAATTATGACTTACTTTAAGGCAATGAACATCACATTAACCCAGCAGATGAAACAAAGGAATCTTGCTCACGTGACCTTTGCATTGGCTTTCAGCTGGATCCTTCGCTGAAGCTTTATTTGATGATACAGGAAAAATATCTGCCTGCAGACAATTTCTTCCCAGAGGCAAAAAGCCAGGAGCTAAGATCCAGCGACGATGATGAGAGGCTGCTGGTTGCTGAAGCAGTATGTCATGTGGACAACACAAGAAGGTTTTTTTCAGCGGCTCTCCCGGGTCCATATAAATTGATGAAATAGTTCAGTCTGATGAAAGTCACAGAATCGAAAAGACAAAATTTGTGGCGGAAGAGTGATAATAAGGCGCAAACTGAGAGTTTTTGAGGGAGTTTATTATCATTCATCCCGCCATCATAGAACTCACTCCAGCCCTGTGCAGGCGGGCTGGAGCGGGTCCTCAGGCTCTCGTGAGGAGACACAGAATGCGTGTCGTTAGAAGCAGTGGTCAGAGAGAGAGAGAGGGAGTTACAGAGCAATGCAGTTTTTATACCCAGTTACAGACAATACATGAAAGGCATGGGACATTTGCATCACAGAGAGAGTAGGAAGCATGAACGTTTGCATTTGAGTCATACATATCAACAGAGGAACTGGCAGGAAGAAGCTAGACAAAGAGTGGCTGCCTATTGATATCAATACACACATCCCATTGTTCTGCTAATTGCCCTAGCTGAGCGCTCTGCTTGTCCCAGTCTGTTGTGGGGGTTACCCATAAAATTCATTTAAAAAAAAAATTATTCACTCCACAAAATCCGAGTTCTTCAGATGTCATGGTGATTGGCAAAAACAGCTTCCAGTGTGAGGAAAAAAATGATCAGTCCACTTTAAAACACGATGAGTTAAGAAAAATCAATAGAAAAAGTTTAACAGAATAAAATTTAAAAAAATGTCTGAGAACATGGAGTTTCACTCCATATAAAAGAGAAGTTTGAGCTCAAAACAGCAGAAAAATTATTTTTCCCTGACGTTTAAAGGAAAGAGAGAACTCAAGGCAGGACATACAGACAACTTTTACAAACTTACAGAAAGGAGCCACTGCCTGAACTAGGGTGTTTCTTCCTTAAACTAATCACTTTCAAAGGATAAAAACTTGACTGACATGAAAGGAAACCAGTTGTCTCCCATCGCGGGAAAATTGAATGAACTCTGGTCCAATAAGAAAGCAGTCCTTTGTCTGTAACCGACCAATAGAATGAAAGAAGGTGTTGTCCAACAGAGACTGGCTGGTGATTGGCTGAGCCAGTCAGATGACTTGAGTAAGCATTTCATATAGGAGGAAACACATTTTGATTAAAATGAAAATTCACTTTATGTGTGTAAGCTAAACTAACTTCAGTGATTTATGATTAATTTTCATTCTTGCTACATCAAACATGCACTTTCATAAACTTGTCCTTCTATAATTAACATGCATTAGAATAAGGGTTGTTTAAGCATTTTCAAACATGCAATACATTTAAACCAACGATTAATGAAACATTTCAAACCAGAATGGTATGTCAATAGCCCCACTTGATTTTACAGGATGTCCTGAAAAAGAAAATCTTCTGAAAATTGAGAGTTTTTGTTAAAAGGAAGTCATTTCATTCAGTAACCACGGTTCAGCTTGCAGAGGCAACAGTGAACATATTCCGGAGTTGTCCACAAGGGGGTAATGTTGAGCTGTGGATAATTCTTAGAGACCTGTGGAATGTGGTCAATGTATCTGGAAGGTTTCAAACAGTTCTTGAAGCATAAAACTGCCTCACTGGGGAGGATGTTCTGGGATTTATGATTGCAGACTAATCCGTTCCTGGCACGAAATGGGATCCTTATCGTCCCTTTTACCATGGAATGTGTTTTAAAGCTGTGGTGCTTAGGTGAAAAAACAATCCTTGACCAGACTTTTGGGTGAAACAATTTCTTTAAAGTGAAGAATGATTTTATAGATTGGAGCCAGAGGGATTGATGCTACAGTAGTTTCCAGTCACCTGTGCAGGTTTTTGCTTCTGTTGTGCATTGTTTGAATCAGGAATACTTCATTGATGTAATTTCAAGCAAAGGCAGTATCTGTCACACTGTAAAAAGGGAAATCTCAGTAAGATAAAATATCCTAAATCAAGGTTTTATGTTCGTTTTTCTCTCACAAGATAATTTTGACAAGACAAGCATTTCTTTTTGTTGTGCAGTTTTCTATAAGATTTTACTTGCTTTATGAAAGTTTTTACTTGTTTTAAGCAATTTAATCTTACTTTGTTGGCAGATATTTTTTTTTTCTAATTTTAACTATAATTATCTATTGCCAGAATTTTTTTTTTGTTTATTTTAAGTAAAATTGTCTGCCGACAGAGCAAGAAAATTTGACTTATCAAATTACATTAAACAAGTTAAAACTATTGGAAAGCATGTAAAAAATTTCTTACACATAAACTGCACAGCAAGACTAAATACATCTTGTCAGACGAAAACAAGCATAAACAGCCTTAATTTATTTCATTTTACTTATATTTGACTTTTTGCAGTGTAGTTGTGTTTTCTATCTCAAAGTTGCATTATTTCTCAAAGAGAAACAAAAATTTAGTTTAGTTTATTGGTTTATTTATCAGGGACCATGTACAGAAAAAACAAACATTAAACACAGGGTAAAGATGCTCTGTGCCAGATTATAGTGTTCTCACTAATTTCCATCTGTAGTCCCTTAGGCAGGCAGGAAGATATTAAAAGAAAAACAGCACATATAGAAAGCAATTAAGGTCGAGTTTCAGAAAATGTTGTCTCTGAAACATGCAGGGAGTATGTTTTAAGGTAAAAAGATAAGAGAAACAACGCACATAAAAGCAATTTAAGAGTACAATTTCAAATCCCATTTAACGGAGAGTGTCAGTGCTGACAGACTTGATTACTTAAAATCCAATTTTTAATCTCTGTGGAAAAATCTTTGTCATTTGTTCTGGTCTCCAAAGAGTGGGGAGCTTATTCCATTTTGTTATAGTGTTGTATGAGAAGGCTGATTGTCCAAAAGCAGTTTTCCGTAGGCAGATTCAACAACGCCACCGAGAGAAAGTCCTTGTTATTCTGGCATTTTGTTCAGGAGTTAGGTACACAAAGGTCTTAAGAGGTGGGGGTGCAGAACCATGGACAATTTTAAAAACTAACCGAATATTTGCATACATGATCATATTTTTAAAGCTTAACTTCTTGTGTTTGGCAAGTATACTACAACAGTGATACTGTTGTGTTTTCTTATACAGAATTTTGATGGATTGTTTCTACAGGGATTCCAAGGGTTTCAGCACTGTACTATTGGCCTGTGACCAGCATGAGATGCAATAGGAGGAATATGTCAAAATCATGGCATTCAGAAAGGTTTTTGATGCTTTTAGAGTAAGTCAGTTTCTGATGCAACGAAAGTTTGCAAGGTTATATTTCCGAGTGTGACTCATCTGTTTTATGTGCTTTGTAAAGATAAGATAAGATAAGATAAGATAAACTTTATTGTCCCTCAAGGGGAAATTTGTCTTGGGCTTGTCACCCATGCTGCAACCACACAATCCACACATACACAATGGATGTAGTACATAATGAATGAAATAAAACCCAATAAATAATACAAGTACATACATACATAAATATATAACAGCAGTCATTAAGAACAGGAGTTATAAGTGTCCCTGACCTATTTATCTGAGTTTAAAAGTTTTACTGACGTCGGGATAAATGAGTTCTTATATCTATTGAACCTGCACTTGGGAACTTTGTATCTCCTCCCTGAGGGCAGCCGCACATATTCATTGTTTAGTACATGGCTCATGTCACTGATTATTTTTTGAGTTTGTCTACAGGCTGCCTGGTCGTGTAAGATCTGCATGGGTAAATACTCTTTAACTCCAATAATTTTCCATGCTGTATGAATTAAACGCAACACTCTGTTCTTAAGTTTCACAGAGAGGTTGCCAAACCAAGCTGTAATGCTGTATCTAATACAGCTCTCCAACACAGCCTGGTAAAATATTAGCATAATCCTTTTATCAACACCATGTATTCTTAATCTACGCAAGAAATGCAGCCGCTGTTGTAGTCTACTACAGAGGTAATCAATATGTGTGCTCCAGGTTAATGAATTGTCAATAAATACTCCCAAATATTTATAGGAACTAAACTGTGTTATAGTGTGGTTGTGGATGACCACAGGCCTGTGGTCACCAACTCCCCGAGGGTCAAACACCATCTCCTTTGTTTTATCAGTATTCAAAATGAGATGACTGTCATCACACCAATTGACAAACCTCTGAATTTCTATAAAATAGCTTGACAGATCATGAGTCTTTTGAAGCAGTGATAAAATAGCAGTGTCATCAGAAAATTTAATAATTTGATTGCCTGGATAGACACTTCTGCACTCATCAGTGTACAAGGTGAACAAAAATGGTGAAGTAACACAGCCTTGGGGAGCTCCTGTGCTGAGGGTTCTGGATTTAGATAAAGTTCCATTTACACTAACTTGCTGTTTACGATA
The DNA here is from genome assembly GCA_020510985.1 of Pholidichthys leucotaenia. Taxonomy (NCBI): domain Eukaryota; kingdom Metazoa; phylum Chordata; class Actinopteri; order Cichliformes; family Pholidichthyidae; genus Pholidichthys; species Pholidichthys leucotaenia. The sequence goes on along the minus strand of CM035840.1, from coordinate 273,636,399 downwards.
AGTTAAAAATGAGTGGTACCATTTAATAATGACAGGATGCACTTTAAAATAATTTAACCTCTTAATTAAAAGGTGTGGCTGCAGTGTGTTAAAAGCTGAACTAAAATCAACCAATAAAAGATGTGCATATGAGGTTGTCTCCTCCAAATGTTTAAACACAGAATGAGTTAAGGTTAAAATGGCATCCTCTGTACTTCTATTATTTTTATAAGCAAACTGCAGAGGATCCAAAAGTCCTCCAAAATCAGTTTTCAGAATGTCAATGACAATCTTCTCAAAGCACTTCATTACCAGTGAGGTCAGTGCAACAGGACGATAGCCATTATTCTCTTTACAGCTTGCTTTTTTTGGTACAGGAATTATAATAGAGCTTTTCCAAATTACTGGGACACAACACGTATCTAAAGACTTCTGGTAGATGGGACTCCAGGCTTCTGCTAGCTCCTCACTACATGACTTCAGTAAGCGCCCAGAGATCCTGTCAGGTCCAGATGCCTTCCTGGGGCACATACGTGAGAAAAATCTTTCCACAACATGCTGGTCAACTATAATTTTTTCGGAGCCTAATACTGATATATCGTCCAGAGCAGCTTTTTGTTCATGAGAAAAATCTCTAGTCTCAAATCTGCAAAAGAAATTAATCAACTCGTTTGCCTTTTCTTCCTCATTCATTACATTAATGCAGGTTTTGGATGAAGACATCTTTGTCATTACTTTAACTGAGTCCCACAGTTTCCTAGAACTTTTTCCTAGGCATTCAGATTCAAATTTCTTCCTCGTCTCATCTCTAGCTGTTCTTAGTTTGTAATTAATTTCTTTCTGTATATTTTTCATACCTAACATGTCCCCATTCTTAAAAGCAATCTTTTTCTGTACTATGCACCGTTTTAATTCCTTGGAAATATAAGACTTATTATTGGGGTACATAGTGATTACTTTCTGAGGTAAAACATTTTCTTTACAGAATTTTATGTACTCAGTTATGGTATCTGTGGCCTCCTCCAACTCCAAGTTATGGAAGAGTCCCCAGTCGGTACAAGAAAAACAACCTCTCAAAGTTTCTATGCCTTCATTGTCCCATATGAAGATTGTCTTTGTCTGTGGTTTGCTGCTTTTAAGCATAGACTTGTAAGTAGGAATCAGATGAACAGCATTATGGTCTGAGGACCCCAGGGGGGACTTAACCCTTGCTATATAGGCATATTTGACGTTCCCATAGCATTTGTCCAAAATATTTTTCCCCCTTGTACTGCAGTTCACATATTGGCTGAAGCCAGGCAGTGCCGCATCCAGTTTGCAGTGATTAAAATCCCCTAAAATCAAACAAGGTGCTTCAGGAGTGCGTTCCAGTTGTCTGTGTACACAGTCCACGATAGCATTCGCCGCATTGAAAGCGTTCCCACTGGGCGGGATATAAACGGTGCATAATAAAATGTTTCCAAATTCGCGGGGGAGATTAAAAGGTCTCAGGCTTAAGCACAGCAGTTCTATGTCCGGGGTACAAAGCGACTCTCTCGTAATGAACTGTGAACACCATTTGTTCTTAACGTACACACAAATACCTCCTCCTTTGATCTTACTGGAGAGCGCGTCCCTGTCCTGCCGCACCAGGGAGAAGCTGTCCACGGATAGGAGCGAGTCAGGCACGTCCTCCTGAAGCCACGATTCCGTGAAAATGAGCAGGCATGACTCCCGGTACTTGTATAGGAACCTGGCGTTGATTTTGAGTTCCTCCATTTTGCTCTTCAGCGAACGGACATTATAGAGCAACATGGATGGCAGTGGCGGCCTGTTCTCTCTCCTCCGCAGTCTCTGTCGTACTCCGCCACGTTTCCCTCTCTTCCGTGACCGGCATCTACGTCCTCCCGTCGGATTTCGTAAGAGCTCCCTAGGCAGGAGGGGTGCCGAGACGTGGCTGGAACGAAGAAGCAGGAGCTGGTCTCGAGTATAGCTCAGGAGCGTGGTCGGCCTCATGTCCAGATCCACTTGGGTACAGTGGCATATTATCCCGAGCAACCAGATCACAAGCAGTCCCTTCAGCAAAAACGTCATTATGACACTTAAAACTGAGCACTAAAAACTAAGAACTACAGATATACACACACAGTAGCAGCACAGGGTAGCCCGGGTCGCAGCAGAGCAGCGCCACCAGCAGCGTCCATGTTGGAAAAGCTGATCGTGGGGTCTAATGTGACGCCTAAATACTTAAACTCTGTTACATTTTCTATATTTCAGTCCCTTCAGGATTTTGCGGGATGTTTTTATGATTGCTGCGACCCAAAAAGCCTGAATTCGCGGGAGCTTTTGTTAAAAGTTGGAATAAAAGTTATGATGTTTAGAGAGGTTTCTTTCCACTAAAAGTTGTGGGAAGAATTATAAATTTTAAAGCAGATGGATTTTCCAGCTTACTACAGTGATATTCTATATAACAATACAAGAAAGGCACAAGATTGTCAAACATTTCCTATTACAGTGATTTGTAAATTAAACAGAAACTTCTGCTATACAGAAAACTGTATGAGGCCGTGAGGAGTCACAAGCCTCCTCATGCGCTTTTACGCAGCGCACGGACGAAGGGAAGGAAGAATGGATTTAAGCGCCATTTACACCACAAATACATTTATTAACACAAAGGGAAAACAGTTCCAAAAATAAAGACATACAAAAGGCTACAGGGTGCACCAAAGGGCTCACACGATTGACGTGCAGCGGGCAGACCACGGCACACAGTGGCCGCACAACAAACAGAACAAAATAACATAAACCACTCAGGTTAACTTAGAGTCCTCCAGGACGCTCAACAGCTTGGGAGAATGAAACTGGGCAACAGTGCCAAAGCGTAGCAGCGTGACTGCAAGGGGAAATGCAAGCAGGTTGTACTCACAGAACGGGAGCGGTCCAAGTCTTTCCAATGAGCGCACACAATGGATAACTACACTGAGGGGAACAGTGACAGCGTAGCTCCAGATTTCCACATACGACAGTACATCCATAGGCGCTTTTTCACTAGAGTAAGCACAGTATGGTTTGGGACGGGACGGGACGGTACAGTTTGGCCCGCTTTGTGTTTCCACTGCACTAGGTCCCACTTGAAGTGGGTGGGAATAGTTACAGGGGAGGTGGCGCAATCCTCTCCCTCCCGTTAGGTAAAACAAGCGTGACTGGCATAAAACAAGCATAACGTTACGCAAAACACAAGCTGGCAGGATACGAGGCATCTGTGTTCTCTGGCTTTTTTTTTTTTTCCAGAATAAAGGCAAAAAAGGAGAACAGAAGGCAAAGGCGGCGATATGACACACTCTGGAAAAGTACTGGAGCGTTTAGGAAACCATAGAGTAGTATAAAGGGGAAGGCATGAGGATATGAGCTCCATCACGTATGACGGTAAGCTAATGATTGCTAATGCTACTTTGCTTTAAGTCCGCCGTACAGCATTGCAATGCCGGCAAGTTATCGGTATTAGGTACTAAATGACATAACGCACGGCTCAGGAGACGCACACACACAGGCTTAGAGTAGTTCAAAGAGTTTATTAACAGCAGGAGTGAATGAGTGTGTGTCTGCGGGATGTAAATGTGTTGGTGATGGTGTCTGCTCCAGGCACAGAGGCAGGTGACCGTTCAGCCGAGCAACCCTATGGAGAGAGCACAGGGAGAGGGTGACGGGCATACACCAACACAGGAGGGATTTATGGCGAGAGAAGGACTTACTTGGTGGGTCAGGACAGCTGGCACAACAAGGGGGCGAAGCCCGGAAGACAGCCACCTGGAGAGCTCTGTACAGCAGCGAGGATTGGGCGATGGAGTGGAGATGTCCGCCGCTGGGGAATCCACCTGTGCACAGGGGAGAAGACTGAAGAAAAGAGGTAAGCGATCTTCTTACCAAAATGGTGACGCTGAAGGGAAGTATGCTCACAACGGTGAGGGACGAAGTCTGACGGCTTCAGGCCGAGCCTCCGGGCGAGACGGCCTTTATCCCTCGCCGCTGATGATTGTCAGGTGCGTGAGCAGGTGGCGCCGCTGATGAATGGCGCGGCGTGACAGTACTCCCCCCTCTAGCAGCGCCTCCTGGCGATGGCTTATCCGGGTGCGCTCGGTGGAAGTCCGCGATGAGCGATGGGTCCAACACAAACGACGGGGGCACCCATTGTCGATGCTCGGGCCCATAGCCCTCCCAGTCCACCAGGTATTGCAACCCACGACCTCGGCGCCGGGAGTCCAGGATGGAGGAGACGGACCAGGCCGGATGGCCACCAATCATCCGGGGCGCGGGTTGCGCTGCAGGAGGAGGGCAAAGGGGGTCAGTGACTGCCAGTTTCACCTTCGACACATGGAAAGTGGAATGGATGCGGAGGGAGGGGGGAATAGCCACGCGCACAGCCACCGGGTTGATGATCCGGGTGATGGGAAAGGGACCCATGAATCGCTGTGCCAGCTTCCTCCTCTCGCCTTTTAATGTGACGTCCTGGGTAGACACATACACGAGTTGCCCAACTCTGTACGCCAGGGCAGGTCTTCTGTGCCGGTCCGCCACGGTCCTGTTGCGCTCCGCCGTGCGTAAAAGCGCATGACGCGCGGCAGCCCAGGTGGAGCGGAACTGCCTAAGGTGCGCCCTAACAGAGGGGACAGTCACCTCGTTCTCCTGCGCTGGAAACAGCGGGGGGTCGTAACCCAGGGACGCCTTGAAGGGGGACATCCCCGTTGCAGAAGAGCGGGCGGTGTTGTGGGCATACTCCACCCAGGCGAGATGGTTGCTCCAGGACATCGGCTTGGATCTAGTAACACAGCGGAGCGCAGCCTCCAGCTCCTGATTGGTCCTCTCACACTGCCCGTTAGACTGGGGGTGATGGCCGGAGGAGAGGCTCACCTTGGCTCCGATGGCGTTACAAAAGGATCTCCAAACCTCGGATGAAAATTGGGGACCCCGGTCCGAGACCACGTCCACCGGAATCCCGTGCAGCCTGACCACGTGTTGGACGAGGAGGCCCGCCGTCTCCAGGGCAGTAGGGAGACCTCGCAGGGGAATGAAGTGCGCAGCCTTGGAGAAACGGTCCACAATGGTCAGGACGGTGTCAAAGGAGTTGGAAACGGGGAGTCCGGTGACGAAGTCCAGTGCGATGTGCGACCAGGGCCTGCCGGGGACGGGCAGAGGCTGGAGCAGACCCGCTGGGGGGGCATTTCCCGACTTGCTGGTGGCACAGATAGGGCAAGCCCGGGCGTAGCGGGCTGCATCCCTCCGCAGGCCTGGCCACCAAAAGGACCGTTGGAGGAGGCTGATCATCCGAGAGGTGCCGGGATGACAGGTGAGCCGGGAGGTGTGGAGCCAGTGGATGACCTCTCCTCGGACCGCAGATGGGACGAACAGTCTTCCCTCCGGTCCGCCGCCAGGATCAGGTTCCACCTCCTGCGCCTTCCGGATCTTGTCTTCAATGTCCCAAGAGATGGCACCGAGGACGCACGACCTGGGCAGGATAGTGTGGGGCATCTCCTCAGCCTCCACGGGGGTGAACTGCCTAGAGAGGGCGTCAGGCAGGCCGTTTTTGGAGCCCGGCCTGAAGGTGATCGAGAAGCGGAACCTGGCGAAGAACAAAGACCAGCGCGCCTGGCGGGCATTCAGGCGCTTGGCAGATCGTAAATACTCTAAGTTCTTGTGGTCCGTCAGGACCACAAACGGCAGGTCCGCCCCCTCTAGCCAGTGGCGCCACTCCTGTAAGGCGAGTTTAATGGCCAGGAGCTCTCTGTCCCCCACATCGTAGTTCCTCTCCGCCGGGGACAGGCGCCGGGAGAAGAAGGCGCACGGCCGTTTGGCGCCATCGTCAGGTGACCGCTGGGATAACACTGCTCCCACTCCCGTGTCCGATGCGTCCACCTCCACAATGCACTGCAGCGCGGGGTCGACCTGGCGAAGGACCCGGGAGGAGGAGAACTCCGCCTTCAGTGCCCTAAAGGCAGCAGCGACCTCTTCAGTCCACCGGAACGGGACCTTCGGGGACGTGAGGCGGGTCAGCGGTCCGACGATCGAGCTGAAATTTGGGACAAAGCGGCGGTAAAAATTGGCGAAGCCAACAAACTGTTGCACCTGCTTCCGGGATGCGGGAGTAGGCCACTCCACCACCGCCTTCACCTTCTCTGGGTCTGGGAGCACCTGATCTTGAGCGATGATGAATCCCAGGAAGGATGTGGTCCTAGCGTAGAATTCGCATTTCTCAGCCTTCACGTACAGACGATTCTCCAGCAGTCTTTGGAGGACCCGCCTCACATGGACCTGGTGCTCGTCCCTGGACCTGGAGAAGATAAGGATGTCATCCAGGTAGACGAACACAAAAAGGCCGATGAAATCCCGGAGGACGTCATTAATGAGGCGCTGAAAGACGGCAGGAGCGTTGGTCAGCCCGAACGGCATGACGAGATACTCAAAGTGGCCGTTCGGGGTACGGAAGGCTGTCTTCCATTCATCTCCCTCCCGGATCCGGACGAGGTGGTAAGCGCTGCGTAAATCCAGCTTGGTAAACCAGGTCGCCCCCTGGAGGGAGTGAAAGGCAGTGTCCATGAGGGGCAGGGTGTAACGGTCCCTCTCAGTGATGTCATTCAGCGCTCGGTAGTCTATGCAGGGACGGAGGGATCCGTCCTTTTTCCCGACAAAGAAAAACCCTGCCCCCACGGGTGACGACGATGGGCGAATAATCCCAGCGCTCAGAGATTCCTTCAGGTATGTATTCATGGTCTCCTTCTCCGGCGCCGACAGGCTGTAGAGCCGACCAGATGGCAGGGGAGCCCCCTGGCGGAGGTTGATGGCACAGTCATATGGTCGATGCGGGGGAAGAGACATAGCTTTCGATTTGCTAAATACCATACCCAGGTCGTGAAATTCTGGAGGCACCAGTGACAGGTCCGGAGGTGCTGTATCCGCCACAGGGGGAGCCGCGGATGGGGAGCAGGCAGCGGACTGAAGGCAGGTGCCCATACAGAAGGTACTCCATGCCGATACCCCAGCGGACCTCCAGTCCAGGACAGGGTTGTGGAGGCGTAGCCAGGGATACCCCAGGATGACGGGCGACACAGAGTTGGGCAGGACGTAAAATACCATCTCCTCCCGGTGGTTCCCTGAGATGATGACTGGGACAGGCATGGTTTGGTGAGAAACTCTCCCAAGGGAGGCACGGGAGAGATGGACCAGGGAGATGGGGTGTTTTAATGCCTGACAGCGGATGCCCAATCGGGTTGCCAGGCCTTGTGAAATGAAGCTGCCCTCTGCGCCCGAATCCACCAGTGCGTGGGTGAGGTGCCCAGTGGGATTGTGGCAAAAACGGATGGGCAGCTTTAATTGAGTGAGAGAGTCTAACCGGTTGGGATCCGCGAGGCTCCCTACAGCGATTCGCGGACCCCGCCGACTGGCTTTCCGCGGGCAACGCTCCACAGTGTGTTGGTCACCTCCGCAATACATGCAGAGGCCCAACTCACGGCGGCGTTGTTTCTCCGCAGGGGAAAGCTTGGTCCAGCCCGTCACCATCGGCTCCGACTCCTCGGGGCACAATGCTGGCGGCGCCGCCAGGGGGCGAGCTTGGAACAGGTGCGGCGAGACTCCACGAGGGCGAGAAGAAGAAGACTTCCGCCCCGAGGAGCGCTCGCGCAGCCTGTTATCCAAACTTATCGCTAAGGATGTCAGCTCCGCTAGCGTCCCAGGGATATCCCGTCCAGCCAGTTCATCCCTCAGATCACTATTGAGGCTGCGGAGGAACAGGCCACAGAGGGAGCGTTCCTCCCAGCCCAATTCCTCCGCCGCTACCCGGAAGTCGACCGAGTAGTCCGCTGCCGACCGGCCTCCCTGCTGGAGAGCGAGGAGCCGATCGACCTGGACCGTCTCGGTTTGAGAATGGTCAAAGACCTCCAGAAAGCGCCTCACGAACTGGTCATAGGTGAGGGTGGCATAACTGGGCCTCGCCATTACGGCGTAGGTCCAAGTTAACGCACGCCCCTCCAGAAGATTCCCTATGTAACCAATCCGACTGTGATCCGAGGGAAAATCTCCGGGCACACGGTGGAACACGGACTCACACTGCATAATGAACCCCCGCGCTCCGCCGAGCTTACCGCTAAAGCGGGCGGGGGTCGGAATCGGTGTGAGCCGAACCGGTGCCACCGGAGCCGGCTGGACGGCCGCTGGAACAGCAGGAGCCGCGCCACCCTGACGAGCCGGGGGGAACGGCTGTTGAGGATCCAAGCGGCCCAACCGGTTAGTTAAATTCAATAATTGATTAAAGATCACCTGTTGTTGATAAGCTATTTGATCCACTCTAGCCTCGAGAGTGGAAAACCGGTGTGCGAGCCCGCCGTCCGCCGAGCCGCTCTGCTGAAGCCGTACTGACATAACGCACGGCTCAGGAGACGCACACACACAGGCTTAGAGTAGTTCAAAGAGTTTATTAACAGCAGGAGTGAATGAGTGTGTGTCTGCAGGATGTAAATGTGTTGGTGATGGTGTCTGCTCCAGGCACAGAGGCAGGTGACCGTTCAGCCGAGCAACCCTATGGAGAGAGCACAGGGAGAGGGTGACGGGCATACACCAACACAGGAGGGATTTATGGCGAGAGAAGGACTTACTTGGTGGGTCAGGACAGCTGGCACAACAAGGGGGCGAAGCCCGGAAGACAGCCACCTGGAGAGCTCTGTACAGCAGCGAGGATTGGGCGATGGAGTGGAGATGTCCGCCGCTGGGGAATCCACCTGTGCACAGGGGAGAAGACTGAAGAAAAGAGGTAAGCGATCTTCTTACCAAAATGGTGACGCTGAAGGGAAGTATGCTCACAACGGTGAGGGACGAAGTCTGACGGCTTCAGGCCGAGCCTCCGGGCGAGACGGCCTTTATCCCTCGCCGCTGATGATTGTCAGGTGCGTGAGCAGGTGGCGCCGCTGATGAATGGCGCGGCGTGACACTAAAGTATGTATTCTGTGTGTGTGTGTTTCAGATGGCTCTCTTGTGGCAAAAATATTGCTTCAAACCATCGGTCTGAACGTGCAACACAGTGATGTCACCCCAGCTTCACAAACGCAAAGTGGCTACAGAACTGCAGAATGTCTGTAGAAATGTTTAGCTTCCTGTGCAAGAAATTGCACTGATCTGTGTCAAAATCATGGAGAGATTGTTGAGACGTCATGGGATTTACCTGCTCCAGCCAGTGGTGTCGTGGCAAAACATGGATCAGCTAGGTGCCATATTGTAATATATGAGCCGTAAAATATATATTTCAACAGGTAAACAGTACTGAGTTAGGCATAAGATATATTTAATAATTATGATGCATTTTAGGCAAAAACAAATGGATCTAGGATTAAAAGTAATTAAAATAATGTAGTCACAAGGTTACATGGAGAAATACATGGATTAACTGGAAATATATCATATTGAGTATTGCTGACTACATGTAGATACTGTATAAATATACTGTATATTCTCTGCATCAACAGAGAACTATACATGTATTCATGTAGTATTGCCCTGGGAATTTTGACAATAAACCTTTGTACTTTTGCAGATGTCTCTACTTTTGTTTTATGTGTGAAGGTTACCACCAAGTGACATAAATACTAAAAGATTGCAAAAAGCTGTCTAAGAACAATCCAGCAGTTTGAGAAATCACTTTTGGTTTGGTGTAAGTCTGTAATCAGAATTATGAACCATAAAGCCAGTTTGTGTTAAAGTGTTAAATCCCATTAAACCCAAACTCAGGGGTATCCAATCATGTGCCGTGGAGGGCACATGCTTGGACACCATGGAGGCCCCAAGTCCAAAGGCATGGAGGCTCGGGAGGCCGCTTAGAGTCCCAGGCCCAGCAGGCAGTCCGACAAACAGAGTCTGGCGGCCTGCCGGAAAACACAGGCCATCTGGCTCAGAGACTCAGTCCTCCGGTGGTTGGCCAGCGCTGTTAAGCCACCAGGGCTGGCGGGATAAAGCAGGAGGTGGCCTGGCCACCGGGAGGCTCACTGGTGGGTGACTGGACTGTAGGAATGAAACCCCCACGGCGTAGGACAGGGAGGAGAAGGAGGCTACGGCGTCCTCAGGCTGACCCACAGCATCCTTGGTGGTCCTGGCTTGGGACACAGCTGCACCCTTGGTGGAGCCCGACTGGGCCAATGCTGCACCCGCGGTGGACCCGGACCAGGCTAACGCTGCAACTGCGGTGGACCCCAGACCGGGCCAACACTGCACTTGTGGTGGCTCCCGACTGGAGCTCCACAGCACCCTTGGTGGACTCCAGCTGGAGCTCTGCAGCACCCGCGGTGGACCCCGACCGGGCCAATGCTGCACCCAGGGTGAGCGAGCCAACCTGCAGGAGCACCAAGCTGAGGAGGCAATCGATGGGGAGAGCGCTGACGATCTTGGCAGGAGGATCTGGAGCAGCGGCATCCTCCGTTGGTCAGACCTAACCCACAACAATCTCTGGCGACGGCGCACCCTCTCCGGCGACCCTAGATGAAGGCTCAGAGACAGCAGGAGAAGAAAGGTGGTTAGGGTCGCAGGCAGCGGCAGAGCCCAGCGAAGTGAGTTCAGATGCAGCCAAGGGCTGCACCTTACTCCCATCACCTAGAGCCAGGCAAGATCTCTCCAATACTGACATGAGAAATATAAGAGAAAGAACTTGCCTGAGCTGGAGCTCCACTGCCGTCCAGGACACCGTCGATGCTGGTGATGAACTCCAGGGCCCGGCCTCGAGGAGATCCAACTCCGGCTCCCACTGTTCCACAGCAGCCTCCGCAGCAGGTGAGATGGTAGTTGCAGTCCCACTGTCCTCCTGCAGCGGCTCAAACCCTGGGGATTCCTCCGGCGTGGCTGCAGGGGAACCTCTCCGTGCTGGCTTCAGTGCAGAATCCTCCAAAGCCCCCGGCTCCTCTACCGTCTGATGGCTCTGCCCTTGGGTCAACGGGAGCTCAGGAAAAATAGGAGGAGACACGGAGAGAACAGGAAAAGAATAAGTATCTGCAGCTGGAGGAGAGAGCCCAGCGGACTGCAAAGACTGGGCCTCTCCCTCGGGAGACAGACGAGGTTCATCATAATTTAATGGAGTAAAATGAAAAAAACACTTGCCTGTCACCCCGGTGTTTGATGTTGGCAGCTGCAGCGGGCGAACAGTCATCCCTCTCCATGTCTGCGGTGATCTGGCTCTTTTCCAAGGTCTGTCAAGGAGCCGTCTCCATGGCTAAGGAGGTGGGTGTTCCTGGGGCAGCCCTAGCAAGCCTCAAAACAGCTGTAGGGGAGATGATGGATGCCGAAGACACGGAGTGCCTCTCCCGGCGTCTCCTTGCGGGATGACGCTGCCTCTGGGTGGCCGACACTGATGGCGACATGGGTGAGAGAACTGCTGCAGGCTGTGGAGTGCGTCCCTGCTTGGGTTCCGCAAGGAACGCCACTCTCCCCACACCAGGGAACATGCGCTGGAGCGCGTAGACCAAGGAGGTCAGGTCTGCATACTGAGGGCAATCCCAGAGACCAGGATGTGCTTCTAGGTTTCCCTCAGCTGCATCGAGGCCGCTCCACTTCGTCTTAGGTCAGCGGGCTTTATGGGCCTCATCCATAAAGTCCTGGATGAAGGTCGCTGCCCATTCTTCCTCCACCGTAGGCTGCCTCACCACTAGTTTCCTACAGTTGGCGTGGGAGCGGCGCGTCAAAGGCATAGTGGGGCAAAAACAGGTGGGTGAAAAAAGCAGTTTGAAAAAAAAAAGAAAAAATGATGTGCTGGTGTAACCCGCTAAATCTTTTTTATGGCTGGACCATTCTGTCACAAACCTCCTCGTGCGCTTTTACGCAGCGCATGGAGGAGGGGAAGGAAGAATGGATTTAAGTGCAGGTTACACCACAAATACATTTATTACCACAAAGGGAAAACAGTTCCAAAAATAAAGACATACAGAAGGCTACAGGGTGCAGCAAAGGACTCACACTGTCATGGCGGCCGCTGGGCCGTCATCAGCTCCAGCTGCGCACACACCTGCTGCCAATAACCAGCAGGCTTTAAAAGCCGGTGTCACTGACTGCTCTGCACAGAGTCGTCTGTCGTCTTCGCCACGCAACGCGTCAAGGACACGACCTCAAGCCAGAGCTACTACAAAGCCTCTTCGCCAAGCCATGTCACATAAGCATCAGCAAACCTTACCTTGTCAAAGTAATTTCCCCTGTGCACAGGTGGACCTCCCTGGCTGCGGACTCGTCTCCCCTGACAATGGGGCTTCTCCTCCTCCTCCTCGGAGTGGAGGAGGAGGAGAAGGCACTGTGAGTGCACTTGCCAAGTGCCAAGCTGTGAGTGCACAGCTTGGCACTGTGAGTGTCTCACAGTGCCAAGCTCCTCGCTCACCCAGCTACGTCAAGTCACGGAGCGGACAGAAGTCTCACAGCGGCACCTGCAAGTAAGCAGCACAAATCACAATCTCCTGCTGCTGCGAGCTGCATTAATCCCTTGTGCTTGTGTGTTTCCAGGGTTGCCAGGTCGCAGCGAGACTCGCTCAGCTCCAGCTGTCTGTCAGCATCGCACTCATCCACACATCCACACACACACTAACTTCACTGGGTTAATAAATAATTGTCTAATCACTCTACTTGTGTCAGTGTCTGTCTCCTGGGTCAAGCCACCATGTCAGTACGACTCCGTCAAGACGACCCAGCAGACAGCGCGCTGATGTGCCGTCTTAACACCCTTAGCGCACGAGTAGATCTAATTGCCCATCAACAGACGGTGTTAACAGACTGGTTGCTTAACCTTCGGCAGGGCAGCAAATCCGCCGCCGATTTTGCCGTAGACTTCCGGGTGCTAGCTGCAGAGGTTGGGTGGGGGGATTCTGCAGTATTTTTCTCCGCAGCCTTAGCTCGGAGCTAAGAGATGATCTAGCAACACAGGATAAGCCAGACAGATTAGGTGAACTGATTTCACTCACCATTAGTTTGGACAACAGGCTGAAGGAGCGGGCGGCCGAACGTAGGGCTGCCAGCCGTTTGATTAAACCACGCCCCCGCTCCTCCCAGCCGCCTCTCTCGGCTCTGCCCCTGCCGGAGGAACTTCCGGGGCAGGAGGAAATGATTATTGGGCAATCAGGTGTTTCAGCGGCTGAGAGACAGCGCCGAAGGGATCTGGGCCTGTGTTTTTACTGTGGCAGTGAGTCCCACGGGGTAGCTGAGTGTTCCAACCGGTTAAAAGGGGAGGTCCGTGGGTTACAGTAGGGGGATTCACGGATGTTAATCAGAAAACCCCCCTCACCAGTTGCCTTATCCCCATCAGATTAATTTATAAACAAAGGGAACACATGACACATGCCCTCATTGATTCTGGAGCTGAGCAAAGCTTCATTTCAGGAGACCTGGCAACCCACCTGGGCCTCAGCTGTCAACCCCTTCGCCCATCTGTCAACCTCATTACGCTGTCAAAGGCTTCACTAACCACTGTCTCCCACCAGACGGCCCCTGTGTCTGTGATTATTTCTGGAAATCATAGGGAGGAGATCCGGTCTTTGGTGTTGCCTATCTCCTCCTCGCCTGTGATCCTGGGTTACCCGTGGCTACGACTTCATAACCCCACTTTCGACTGGCAAGCAGAAAACATCACTGCGTGGAGCACCTTTTGTCTCAGTGCCTGCCTCCAGTCTGCAGCATGTGCCCCCTCGGTATCGATGACCCCACCCTCGACACCACCCCCGGACCTGTCCAAGGTACCAGAGGTCTACCATGATCTGGGAGCGGTTTTCAGCAAATCACGGGCGCTGTCCCTTCCCCCCCCACCGCCCCTACGACTGTACGATCAACCTCAGGGCAGGGGCCCCGCTCCCAGTAAGTCGATTGTATAGCCTGTCTGCCCTGGAGCATGAGGCCATGGACACGTACATTAAGGAATCCCTCAGCTCTGGAATCATTCGACCATCTTCCTCGGTGGTGGGGGCAGGTTTCTTCTTCATGGGAAAGAAGGATGGCTCGCTACGTCCCTGTATTGACTTCCAGGGGCTCAATGAAATTACCATCAAGGACAAATACACGCTGCCCCTAATGAACTCGGCCTTTGACTCTCTCCAGGGGGCATCATGGTTTACGAAGCTGGACCTCCGTAACGCTTATCACCTGGTGCGCATTAAGGAGGGCGATGAGTGGAAGACGGCGTTCCGGACCCCAAGCAGCCACTTTGAGTACTTGGTGATGCCGTTTGGGTTAACCAACGCTCCGGCCGTCTTCCAGCGCTTAATCAACGACGTCCTCCGGGACTTTCTGAACTCCTTCGTGTTTGTTTATTTGGATGACATCCTGATCTTTTCACGCACGTTGGAGGAACACCAGGTGCACGTTAGACGGGTCCTGCAGTGCCTCCTGGAGAACCAGTTATTTGTCAAGGCCGAGAAGTGTGAGTTTCACACCAGCTCGACGTCCTTTTTGGGGTTTATTGTTGCCAAGATCAAGGCGGTGGTGGATTGGCCCACGCCCACGTCCAGGAAACAGTTGCAGGGGTTTTTGGGATTCGCCAACTTCTACCGCCGTTTTGTGACGAATTTTGGGATCATTGCCCGACCCCTGACCAGCCTCACGTCCCCTAAGACCCCCTTTTGGTGGAGCGAGGAAGCGGCTGCGGTGTTCAGGAGGATGAAGGAGGAGTTTGCCTCTGCCTGCGTCCTGACCCAGGTGGACCCGGCCCTGCAGTGCTTGGTGGAGGTGGACGCCTCGGATTCTGGAGTTGGGGCGGTCCTCTCTCAACGCTCCCCTGTGGATGGGGTGATCCGGCCGTGCGCCTTCTTTTCCCACCGCCTAACACCTGCTGATAGGAACTACGGCATCGGTGACAGGGAGCTGCTAGCTGTGAAGCTCGCCTTGGAGGAATCGTGGCACTGGCTGGAGGGGGCTGCCCAGCCGTTCGTCATCTGGATGGATCACAAAAACCTAAAGTATCTCCGGACGGCTAAACAGCTGAACTCCCGCCAGGCCCACTGGTCTCTCTTTTTTGGCCGGTTTAATTTCACGATCACCTACCGGCCAGGGAGCAAGAACACTAAGCCGGACGCCCTCTCCTGGCAGTTTGAGGCAGAGACCATCGGAGATCAGGAGGAGACCATCCTGCCTTCATCCTGTGTGGTGGGCGCCCTCGTGTGGGAGATTCAGGACAGAGTCAGGAGGGCGCAGGAGACTGAGCCTGACCTGGGTGGCGGTCCCCTGGGCCGTTTGTTCGTCCCCCCTTCGGTCAGGAGCAAGGTCATCCAGTGGGGTCATGCTTCTAAGTTGGCATGCCATCCAGGAATCGCTCGCATGGTCGACCTGCTTCAGAGAGCCTTCTGGTGGCCAGGGCTGAGGAACGACGTCACCAGCTATGTCCGGGCCTGCGCCCAGTGCGCCACTGGGAAATCGTCATCTCCCCCCCCGGCAGGTCTTCTCCATCCTCTGCCGGTTCCTTCCTGCCCCTGGCCCCATGTGGCTTTGGATTTTGTGACTGGCCTGCCCCCTTCTGATCACTTCACCTCTCACTTGACTATAGTGGACCGCTTCTCCAAGGCAGCCCATTTTGTGCCTGTCCGGGGGTTGCCTTCGGCACGGGAGACGGCGGATCTCCTGGTGCAGCATGTGGTCCGCCTTCATGGCATCCCTGCGGATATTGTCTCGGATCGAGGTCTGCAGTTTGTCTCCCAGGTTTGGAAGGCGTTTTGCACGGTGTTGGGGGCCACGGCAAGTCTCTCGTCGGGGTATCATCCGCAGAGTAACGGCCAGTGTGAGCGAGCCAATCAGGAGCTGGAGGCTGCGCTCCGCTGCATTATATCCTCTTGTTCCTCTTCTTGGAGTACGTTCCTGCCCTGGATCGAGTACGCGCACAACACCACGGTGTCTTCAGCGACTGGGATGTCCCCGTTCAAGGCATCTTTGGGGTATGATCCACCATTGTTCCCAGAGGAGGAGAAGGAGGTGGCTGTCCCTTCGGTGCAGGCTCAAGCCAGGCGTTGTCGTCGGATCTGGACCATCACCCGCAGAGCCCTCCTCAAGACGACGAAACGCAATATTCAGGTGGCCAACCATCACAGGAGGCCTGCCCCGGACTATAAGGTGGGTCAACAGGTTTGGCTGTCTACAAAGAATATCAGTGTGCCGGCCGAGAAGCGCAAGTTAACGAAGCGTTTCATAGGCCCATATGTGATTTCACGTATTGTTAACCCGGTGGCTGTGCGCCTAGCTCTCCCCCCTTCCATGCGCATCTGCCCTACCTTTCATGTCTCCCAGGTCAAGCCCTACATCTCCGACCTTCTGTGCCCGCCCCCCGCGGCACCTTCCCCCCCGAGGATGATCGACAGCCACCCAGCTTGGGAGGTTACTGCCATCTTGGATGCCCGCCGGCGGGGCCAGGGTCTTCAGTACTTGGTGGACTGGGAGGGATTTGGCCCTGAGCACTGCTCCTGGATTCGCCCAGCGTTGATCCTTGACAAGCAGCTCATCCGCGATTTCCATCGGGCGCATCCAGGCAGGATAGGGCAGGTGCCCGGAGGCACCTCTAGAGGGGGGAGTACTGCCATGGCGGCCGCTGGGCTGTCATCAGCTCCAGCTGCGACACACCTGCCGCCAATAACCAGCAGGCTTTAAAAGCCGGTGTCACTGACTGCTCTGCACGGAGTCGTCTGTCGTCTTCACCACGCAGCGCGTCAAGGACACGAACTCAAGCCAGAGCTACTACAAAGCCTCTTCACCAAGCCACGTCATGTAAGCATCAGCAAACCTTACCTTGTCAAAGTAATTTCCCCTGTGCACAGGTGGACCTCCCTGGCGGCGGACTCGTCTCCCCTGACAACGGGGCTTCTCCTCCTCCTCGGATCTCCTCCTCACCTTCACAGCGCCAAGCTCCTCGCTCACCCAGCCACGTCAAGTCACGGAGCAGACAGAAGTCTCACAGCGGCACCTGCAAGTAAGCAGCACAAATCACAATCTCCCGCTGCTGCATTAATCCCTTGTGCTTGTGTGTTTCCAGGGTTGCCAGGTCGCAGCGAGACTCGCTCAGCTCCAGCTGTCTGTCAGCATCGCACTCATCCACACATCCACACACACACTAACTTCACTGGGTTAATAAATAATTGTCTAATCACTCTACTCGTGTCAGTGTCTGTCTCCTGGGTCAAGCCACCATGTCACACATGATTGACGTGCAGCAGGCAGACCACGGTGCACAGTGGCCATACAACAAACAGAACAAAATTACATAAACTGCTCAGGTTAACTTAGAGTCCTCCAGGATGCTCAATGGCTCAGGAGAATGAAACTGGGCAACAGTGATAAAGCGTAGCAGTGTGACTGCAAGGGGAAACGCAAGCAGTTTTTACTCACAGAACGGGAGCCATCCAAGTAGTCAAAGTCTTTCCAATGAGCGCAGTTAGAATAATTTTGAGCTTAAATTATTCAAAGTCAAATAATCAGGTGGAAAGTTGAATTTATGTACATTTATTACAAAAATATAAGCAGTCACCCCATTGGCCACCTTGGGGGAGAGGTTCCAAGGCATGACATTAAGAATCTCTAAAGGATCCATTCTTCTAAGTCTGATATATATGTACAGTATATATATATATATATATATATATATATATATATATATATATATATATATATATATATATATATATATATATGAGTGTGTGTAGGAGAAAGGAGAGGGAGGATGAGGATAAGGGAAGGGACAGAACGGGACAGTCCTGATAACTGAGCTTATCCTGGCGGACATCAGACACTCTGGAGACATGGGTCATGAAGACATGAGATCCATAAAACTAACAGAATGTCCATGAAACACTAATCTATAAGATGAGGAGTTCCTGTGCATTCCTGTGACCCAAAATAGGACATGTCAAAAAGATTATAATAAATGGCTTAGATCATTCCTTATGCAGGGTTAGTACATGCACACAGAATCAGGCCAAGAATATACATTAAACATGGCATATGAAAGGTACGGTACTTCTCAAATATAATAATACATTTTTAATATCAATAATAGTATAGATAATATGGAATTTTTCTAGCAGCGCACACAACTGATAACTACGCTGAGGGGAGTAGCGACAGTGTAGCTCCAGATTCCCACATACGACAGTACATCCATATGACTACACACACACATATGAGAATGCACAATGGTCCAGCAGTGCTTGACTGGCAAAGGCTGCCTAAGTACAAACACTGCTGGCACCACAAATTGGGCACACCTGGCCGAGGCGCGGGAAAGACAATTACCGGGGAGGAATCAGCTAGCTGTCAAGAGAGAGGGGCCGTGGTCAGACCGGCAAATGTTAGACAATGCCCATACGAATGTGGGTCAAAGAGGCTACCTAATAGCCGCCGGCCAGAGCGGTGGCTACAGGCATGAAAAAGAAAAAGAACACAGACATAAAAACAACAAGAACTCAAAAGATAACACAATACATAATAAACCTGATACCTGAGCTACAGAGAACGGTCAGAACCGAGCCTACAGGAAAACACTGGTTCGGTTCGTGACAAAACTCTTTTGTGCAACAGCCAATACAGACTTTAACACAATATCCATTACAACAGCTAAATTGCATCGAATGCATGTTAAAGAGTAGAGATGTGGAAATTATTTGCAGCACCTTCATTTGAAAACTCCCTACAGTCCCCAACCACTCAGTACCGAGCGGAAAGGAAAAAATAAATAATTTATTGTGATAGTCTGTATTGTCTGTTGGAGTCTGTCTTTTTCTGGAAAGAAAAATGCAAACAATATTTCTATGCCTAACTCCTGCCTGTCTTCTGATGAAGACTGCAGTGACAGTCAAAACGTGTAAAGAAGGTAAAAACATCTCCTGTCTATTTTTGTCTTTAATAAGAACAAAAGGTAAATAAATACCTGTCTGTCTATCTGCTGCATGGCTTCACCCCCCCCCCACACACACACACGCACACACACCCCCACACACACCCACACCCACACCCATCTCGTCAGACACACATCTTTCATTTACCAGGAGGTGGGGGGGGGGGGTGTTTGTCCGTGTTCAGACCAGAGATTCACAGCTTCAAAGCTCATTGACAAGATGTAGTAATGATTTTACCTCTAAAGGTGTATGAAATGATCAAACACTGGCTGTAGTGTTAGACTTGCTTGTTTGTTTGTGATTTTATGGAGTCTCTTGTCATGTGCGCTCCCGCAACGGGGTGCTTTTGGGGCAGGCAGACATTTTTCAACACAAACCCAGCACTTCGCACACGCCATCAGGATGGAGACGTCCACCGGTAGGCTGGGTGACACGGAGGAAGGGACAGTGTTGGAAATCGCGGTGCTGAGTGTTTTTTTTTAATCATACACTGTTTTTTGCTGAAGCGTTCCATTAATACTTACTGTAAACACGGAAGTGCACACAATGTAGCGATGCAGTTGATTGGTTAGACTGAGCGTTTTAGCGTCACTCAGCTGAAATTTGATTGGTGAAATTGGCAAAAGTTGATGAGGATAGGCCAAAATTGCAGGAAAGTTGCAGTGATTGGATAAAGTTGCAAGGTCATGCAATAGTTGCGCTGATTGGCTGATTTTGTGTGAATTGACGTGATTGTAACATCACAAAATCCAGGAGGGACTGATATTTGTTCCATTTACAGTTATACTTGGATAGTGTGTATGATTTTGTTTGTTGGTAAAGTACATGGCCGTTGTTTTCCCTACGTTAAGAGTGAGGCATGATTGATTAAGCCATTTTGACACTTTCAAATTCCATTGCTATCATTAACTTGTCAGCCACTTGTTTGGCATCCTTCCATGTGTGTAGGTAACTGTCATCTGCATACATCTAAATTTTTATGTCATTTTCACTTACTGATGGCAAATCATTAATATACAAAGTAAACAGCAGTGGGCCTAATATTCAACCTTGTGGTACTCCCATGGTGCATGCCTTTGTTTGGAATACAGCATTGTTTATGCCCACACACTGGGAGCAACCACATAGATCAGATTTTAACCAGCTAAGGGTATTCATGGACAGTTTATATCCTGATAGTTTAGAAAGGACTGCATGAATGATTGTATCAAAGGCTTTATGTAAGTCTAAAAAGATGGCTCCTACCACACCCCCTTTGTCCAGATTTTCTTTAATCGTTTCAATAAAATAACTACATACAGCATCTGTTGAGTGGTTCAGCCTGAAACCAAACTACATGGGATGCAGCAGCTGAGCAGATTCAAGATGTTCTCTCAGCTGGTCTACTACCACCTTTTCAATGACATTTGACAAAACAGGAAGTAAACTTATCAGCCTATAATTACTATTTTCCTGTTTGTCTCTGGTTTTGTGTATGGGGGTTACAATGGCAGGTTTCAATGCATCAGGAAAGATATTTTCATGTATTGATTGATTCATTAGTTCTGTAATTGGAATTATTAACGGATCTTTATGTTTTTTCAAGAATACAGTGTTTAATCCAGGGGTGTCCAATCATGTGCCATGGCCAGCCAAGGACCTGCAGGTTTTCTCTTCCACCCAGTCTCTTCAGCAGGTGTTTTAACTTATCAGCAATCAATGGGAAGAAATTCAGTGAAATCTGCTGTTGAAGAAACAGGCTGGAGGTAAAGCCTGCAGGGTCTTGGCTCTCCATGGCACATGATTGGACACCCCTGGTCTAGTCCATTAATATCCTTAGCTCTGGATCTTGATAGAGATGATAACATTTTGTTAAGCTTTACCTCATTTGTGGATTTAAGGTTTAGATCAGTTTCATGATTTATTTTAATTTGGTGCGGGTATGAAGGGCAGCGCGGTGGCGGAGTGGTTAGCACTACAGCAGCACAGCAACTCACCCTTGGCTGGGGGATCCTGGGTTCAATCCCAGCCTCCGACCAACAGTGATCTGTGTTGAGTTTGCATGTTCTCCCTGTGTCTGCATGGGATTTCTCCAGTTTCCTCCCACATGCCAAAAACATGCAAGTTAGGTTAATTGGCATCAAACTGGGGATTCTAAATTACCCTTAAGTGTGAGAGTGAATGGTTGTCTGTCTCTCTGTGATGGACTGGTGATCTGTCCAAGGTGTACTCTGCCTCTTGCCCAAAGATGCTGGGATAGGCATTTAGCCATGGTTGATCCTGTTCCCTCATGTGCTTAGATAGTGTTGTTATTTTATATTTTGAAATAATTTCTTTGATTGTTGATATATTTTTGCATGTCTGTTGACAATTTGTATCACAGTTGATATCAGTCCACTTTACATGCTGTAACTCATTTTCAAATGATTCTGTTTTTCTTTGGTATGTACGATATATATTTTCCACCATCTGTAGGCTTTTTGTATCGTGATTTTGAGCATTTGCATACTACTACCGGGGCACCATTGAGAGCACCCTCACCAGCTGCATCACGGTGTGGTATGGAAGCTGCACCGCCTCCTGTCGGAAGACACTACAACGCACAGTGAAAGCAGCCAGCAAGCTCATTGGTGTACACTGCCCCCCCTCTCAAACATCTACCTCACCCGCCTCACCCGCAGAGCCATCAACATCGCAGGTGACACCTCCCACCCCTCACACTCTCTCTTCAGCCCCCTGCTCTCAGGGAAAAGGTACCAAAACCTCCGGGCCCACTCCACAAGACTGCTAAACAGCTTCATTAATCAGGCCCTCAGGACCCTGAACTCTGTCCACCCCCGGACTGCAACACACTAACCGGCACAATAACTATCTCAACTGTTGGCACAGAAAGACTGACACACCAACAGTAATACATTTGTGGCTGTTTGTCTCTGCACTTTCACTGCAACTATTTGCACAAATGCTACATCTGCTGCTGTCTGTCTGTCATTGCAATATTGATCATGTGCAATCCTATCTGTTACTGTTTGCACCTACACCTACACCTACACTACCATATTGAACTGCAACTGCATATTGGCTGCACGGTGGCGCAGTGGTTTAGCACTGTGGCAGCACAGTTTTACCCTCGGCCGGGGGACCGCGGGGATCATGAGATCGTGGGTTCGATCCCAGCCCCCGACCAACAGTGAGCTGTGTGGAGTTTGCATGTTCTCCCCGTGTTGCGCGGGTTTACTCCGGGATTTCTCCGGTTTCCTCCCGCACACCAAAAACATGTAGGTTTAGGGCGCTCGCGCACGCAGCGACCAGCAGCCGGTGGCTTGTCACCAGACTGCAAACCAAGTCTACCTACGGGTACAAATAAGTAACAAAAAAAAAAAAAAAAAAAAAAAAAAAACTACAGGTATTACATCTGTAGTTTTCTGTATGTAGGATTGCTGGGTTTCATCATCGTTAATTGTTTATCTCTATTTGCATTATGGGAAGTCTGGGTCTATCTTTTGTCGCCATTTGCACTACAGGTTGCATTACTGTACATAGACTGCTGGGTTTTTTTTTCAGCCTTATTCCTTTTTCTTTTTTTATATTGTGCACACCACTAAAGAGAGAGAGAGAAACACCATTTCAGTTCTCCTATATGTCCTGTACATATAGTAGTACTGAAAAATAAAATCTTTGAATCTTTGAATCTAAAGTGAGATTACGGTCAGGCATGCCAGTAATTAGATTGTATTTTTTGTTATGTGGTCAGGTTTGTTTGTAAAAAAATCAAAGCAAGGAGAATTTGAGACGAATGGGTTATTCTAGTTGTGTTACTGATCATCTGATCCATATGAAACTTATTGGTGATGTCCTTTAATTTATGTCTGCATGTTTTGTAAAGCCAATTTAAGCGGAAAACACCCATGAGGATTAACTTATCATTGCTGCTAAACTGTTTCACTACATTTGATAGACAATTAAAGAATGTGTCCTTAAAGGATGGAGGTTGATAGATCACAGTCAAAGCAAAAGACATTTCAGGTGATAGTACAACTTTAACTCCAACACATTCCAGCATATTTTCAGCAATGTCAAGTTGTGTACACTGATGACCATCCTTTACATAAATCATGACCCCTCCTCCCCTGCTGTCTTATCTGTCTTGTCTGTAGGTATTGTACCCTGGTACATTGAAAACAGCTGGGGGTGTTGTTGGGGTTAACCAGGTTTCTGAGAGGCATAGGTAGTCAAGATTTGAATTGGCCAGTAGTTGTTGTGTTTGTTCTGTTTTAGAAACAATGCTCCTAATATTGAGATGACCTCCCAAAAAGCCTTTAGGTTTCATAATCGGAGCCCACAATACCTTGACATGATTTACAGTTTGAAACAATTTAGTAGACTGTTGTTTTTCAGTCACAGTTTTGAAAATGAGATCATAGTGGCTCAGGAGGTAGAGCAGGTCGCCCAATAACCAGAGGGTTGGCAGTTCGAATCCCATTCCCCCCCACCCTGCTGTTGTGTCCTTGTGCAAGACACTTCACCCACCTTGCCTCCAGTGGGTTCATGGTTCACTGATGTATGGATGTGAACAAATGTTTGGTGGTGGTCAGAGAGGCTGTTGGCATGGATTGGCAGCCATGTTTCTGTCAGTCTGCCCCAGGGCTGCTGTGGCTACAAAGGAAGCTTACCACTACCATTGTCTGTGGAGTGAATGAATAATGGACTCATTGTAAAGTGTCTTTGGGTGTGATGAAAAATGCTATATAAATGCAATCCATTATTATAAACATAGCTGTTACACATTTTTAAACTGAGATTCTGTATTCTGAAAAATCTGAAATTTCTAGGTATACAGTGTGTTTTTTTTCCCTGTAGTATTAATCATGACATTTAATATCAATATTTTTAAGGTACTGTTAAGGTAAAAAAAAAATCCCAGTATTATTACAACACTAATGTCCACAACATCATGACACCGAGCAATAATTAAAACCCTCTGTCCCTTATTTGACTGTGAGAAAGTTGGCAACCCTAATCACCCTTGTTCTTGAAAACTGGTACCAGTACACTTCCTCATGGTTACTCAGGCATCCTCTCACTTTCCAGTGTTGTGTTAAACAATCATTAGAGTGAGGGAAAAAAAAAAAAAAACATGTCTGGAAAGTAGTTTCAAAAGATCCCTCAAATATCTGAACTTAATTAATCAGTCCACTACAAATGAAATGAAATAGTGTCATCACTGTAAAATTATTGCAGTTTTCCCCCCAGAACAAGCGCCAGCAGCAAACCAAAGTCACCCATGTCTTCATATGCCTTGCTGTTAACTTTTGAAAGCATTGATATTAAAGTGTATGTATCTACATAGAGAAAGAAAGTGCATTTTAATGTACAGTACTTGCAATCCCATAACAATATTACAAATAATCTGTAGCTTCCTAATTGTCATAAACTGGCCATTTCACAGGCAGCATGAAACACCAAGCACCATCTGTGAGTTTGCAACATTTATTAAAGGAAACACAAACATAACATACAACACACACTTATAAATAAAAGGAGAAATACACATACCAGAGGAGAGGGGAGCTCACGACCAGGGGAAGCAGAGCAGCCCAGGGAAATCGCGACTGAGGCGCTTGTGGACGCTGGGAAACAGAGACCGTTTTAGCCGGAGCACACCCAAGAAGCAGTGGGGCTCACGGCTGAGAGAATTGAGGGAAAAGGATGGTTTACCTGGTTGGAGCTCAACACACTCTCCTCAACGGCTATGGACAATAACACACTCAGGATGCTTTCACACCTACAGGCTTTAGTTTGTTTCAAACTCAAATTCATTTCCTCCATTAGTGCGGTTTGTTTTGTCTGGTGAGAACACAGTAATCGCACTCAAGTGCGTACCAAAACAACCATACCGAGACCACCTGAAAGAGTCTCGGGTTGAGTCAAATGGTGAACTCTGGTGCGGTCCTGCAGGTGAGAAAGTGATCGCACTAAAACAGGACCAGCGGCAAACAGTAAAACATTTTATGTCACTGTACATACCTGATAGATCTTTGAAAATATCTATGGCTGAGCATGTCACAATTCTGGAGGATTAATGACCGTTAGCATGTTATTTCCCATCCGTAGCAGTGCTTCATTTTTAAACTACGATTTGCCAAAAGTGGTATATGCACATATGTAATAAACGATAACAAGGGCGACTGAAAACCCCCTGTAGATTACAATACGATTTGTATTATTTTCTCCCAGAAATGCATAAATACACAGTAGTCATACTACTTCCTGTATTTACCTTTCTTTTTCTTTCGGCAAAAAAATCTGACCAGTGAGAACAGAGAACGTTCTGACGTAAGTCTCGTGGGATTTAACGTGATGCAGTTTGGTCTGCTTGAATTTTTGCATGTGTGAAAGGAGACCAAACCAAGGAGAAAATGATACAAAGTAACAAACTTGTCAACTGATTCGGACCAAATTAAATAAATTTAGGTGTGAAAACACCCTCAGACTCTTCAGTAGCATCTGAGGACATCACAGTAGGGAACAACAACGGGGAAAAGGTTGTCGTGCCCCTTAAATACCAGCTCTTGATGGGTGACAGGTGTGGGCACATGAGTGGAGAAAATAACAGAATGAATGACAGCTGTGTAGCTCCGAACCGTTTGACAGCTGGAAGCCGCACAGCACTGCCAAAATAAAACACAAACCGGAAACCATAATGGAAGGACAACAGCACAACCCAAAATGTAAAGAATACTACAAATACAAAATGACACAACAGCTAGACAGGAAAAACAAAGAAACAGACAGAAAAAGATTAAACTTAATTGAAGACTGGGCAGGGCAACCACCCGTGCCCAGGATTATGACAGACCCCCCCCCCCCAAGGGGTGGTCCCAGACGCCTCAGGAGAACATCAAAAAAGAGCCCCCCCCCAAAAAAAGACACCCCCCCACAAGAAAAACAACCCATCCCGGGGGGAAGGAGGGGGAACCCAGGCACGGAGGGACCGAGACAAAACAAAACAAACAAAAAAAACAGAACAAAAAGAAAACACTCATGACCCACAACCTGAACAATTACGGTGGCCCAGGCTTGGGGACCCCTAGGAAGAGACTACGACAGTTCGGGTGGTCTGCCAGAGTCCCAGGATCACCGGAACGTGCGGTAGAACATGTCCGGTGGCCGCCCAGAGTTCTTGAGCCACCTGCACGGATGACATAGCCCATCAGGTGGCCTCCCAGAATACCCGAGCCACCAGACCGCTGAGCACAATGCGCCCCCTCCTCAAGGCGGCAACTGGAACCCATGCTCCCAAGCAGGATCTCCAGCCAGGAGGAGGCGGAACAAGCGCTATGAAGGGTTGACCTCCAACAAGGACAGCTGGCCAATGGTAGAGCCTGACAGTGATGCCATCTGAACAATGAGGAAGCCAGATGAGGAGAGAGGCTGCTCAGCGGGGGGCCTCCGGTGAGGACAGGGAGTCCACAGTGGCCTCAGACGAAGGCATGGCACCCTCAGCAGTCCCAGACAGTGGTGTTGCACCCACGGCGGCCCAAGACTGGAGCGCAGCACCCACGGCGGCCCCGGACTGGAGCGCAGCACCCATGGCGAAAAGACCAACCCGCGAGAGAACCAAGCCAAGGAGGCGATCAACCAGTGGGGCACAGGATGAGGACAAGGGAGGAGGGCCCACAGTGGCCTTGGACTGAGGTGTAGCACTCACGGAGGCCCCGGGCTGGGGTGAAGCACCCACAAAGGCCCTGGGCATGGGCAAAGCACCCACAGCGGCCTCAGACAGAGGTGTTGCAGCACCTACAGAGCCCTCAGATGGAGGGGGAGCAGCACCCATGGAGACCTCAGACAGAGGGGGAGCAGCACCCACGGAGACCTCGGATGGACAGGGAGCAGTACCTATGGAGACCTCAGACGGAGGGGGAGCAGCCCACCTGGAGACCTCGGACGGAGTGGGAGCAGCAGACATGGAGACCTCGGATGGAGGGGGAGCATTACCCATGGAGACCTCAGGAAAAGAGTCAGACGAAACACAGACAAACACCGAGTCAGAGTCTCTGGCAGCAGTGGAGCCCGGTGAGGAGAGCACAGGTGCAGCGGACGGCCGCACTTGGCCTTCCCCACCAACAGCCAGACAAGATCTCTCTAAGACAGATAGAGTGAAAACAAAAAAGAAAACTTTCCTGAGCTCAAGCTCTACCACCATCCAGGACTCTGGCGATCCAGGCTGGGATGTCTCGGCTGTCTCCGTCGGAGTGTCTACTCCTGACTCAGCCACCTCAGGGGAAGGAGAGGGGAAAAAAAAACACTGGAGAAGAATCACCAGCAGCAGTGGAACCCAGTGAGGAGAGCTCAGGAGCAGAGGACATCTGCAACTGACTCTCCCCACCCTGAGCCAGACAAGAATTCTCTGAATCTGCAGGTGCTAACACAGAGCACTTTCCTGAACTCGAGCTCAACAGCCGTCCAGGACTCCGGCAACTCCGCTGCAGCAGCCCCGGCAGCTGATGGTGGTGGGTGCAGCCAATTAGCCTCCAGGCATGGTGATCAGTGCTGGTGGATCTCCTGGCGGGGTGGCTGATGCTGGAGGTGTTCTCGCCGATGGCGCTGGA
This sequence comes from Pholidichthys leucotaenia, assembly GCA_020510985.1. NCBI lineage: Eukaryota > Metazoa > Chordata > Actinopteri > Cichliformes > Pholidichthyidae > Pholidichthys > Pholidichthys leucotaenia. The sequence goes on along the minus strand of CM035840.1, from coordinate 273,608,987 downwards.
TCCTGTGCCGCTGAATCCAGGGTGCACTCAACTGTCGGCTCAGGATTCAAAGCACAGGTGGCGCTTTCCTCCTGTCCCGGACGTGGCCACAGGGCTGGAGCAGGAACTCCCAGGACTGCAGGTTCCTCCATCATCAGCGGCTCCTTCCCAGGACTGGCGGATGCTAGGAGGCCACAGAGGAAAACACGGGAGAAGGTGGTGATGGTGAGTCAACAGCAGCAGATGATGAAGACTCAGCTAGATTTGGCTGCTGTTGCTAAGCCTCATTACCGGGAATAAGGCAAGGTATCTCATAAAGGAAAAAGGAATGAAAACGTACTTGCCTTATTTCCAAGGGCATGATGGTTCCTGCTGCTGAAGTGGCACCAGACGATGCTCTTCCGGCAACTGCTGACATCGTCTGGGAAGGAGGCAGGGGGTCGGGCTTCTGGCAAAGAAGGCGGGATGCCGTAGCTCGGAGCTGCTTCTTCATAGACATGGCCCTCGGCGCCGATGATTGAAGGTCTCCAACCAGGCTGTGAGGGTCTGTCCGTAGGATGGAGATGGTGTAAAGCAAGCCCACATACCTGGAGTAGCTACCCAACTCTGGATGCGCCTCCACAATGGCTGCCACCCCCTCCCCGTTCCTATGAACCTCTTTAAGCGAGCGGGAGGTGAGTGCTGCATCGACAAAGTCCTGGGCAAAGTCTGCCGCCCATTGTTCTTCAATAGTGGGACCACCGGCTACCGATTTTCCTCAGTTAGCGGGGCCCCAACACACAGGTGTCACGACCCAGGCACTCATAAAAAACAAAAAGGGAACAAATGATTATGGGAAAAGAAAAAAACACAAACCCACAGAGGCTGGTGTCACACTGTTCGTGCCCTTCTGTCATAAATGGCCTGTTTCACGGGCAGCATGAAACACCAAATGCCGGCTGTGAGTTTGCAACATTTTTTAAAGGAAACACAAACATGACAGCTGGAAGCTGCACAGCGCTGTCAAAATAAAACAAAAACCGGAAACCATTATGAAACGACAACAACACAACCCCAAAATGTAAACAATACTACAAATAGAAAATGACACAATAACTAGACAGGAAAAACAAAGAAACAAACAGACAGAAAAAGACTAAACTTAACTGAAGATTGGGCATGGCGCCCACCTGTGCCCTGGATTATGACCCTAATAAATAATAGTCAGGGAACATGCCCTCCACAATTATACGAAGTCCTAGGGGTGGGATAATAAACACCTTAACTTTTTCAATTAACATGAGCCAGTTAATGCATTAAAAAAAATTATGCTGCCAGATCACACCTTAAGCTGGTGTTGGCAATGGTGACTGGTTTGGCTCAGCAGTTGGCTCAACTTAAAAGAAGAGAAGATCTTGTTTTTCAGCATTTAAATTTGCAAAGTTTACACAACACTAAACTAATCCTCCAGTACTCAGGGTGACCTCAACCTGCGCGTGTGCGTGTGTGCGCACACACACACACCTGATAAAGCAGCACTGATTGTGCTGCTTGCTCAACAGTATGAAAAGAGGCAGAGTTTGTCAGTGTTTGGAGGAAAAACACCTTCAAATATAAAGTGAATAAAAGTTTCTAACTCACCATTAAGGTCAGGAGCAATGGAAATCTTTTAAGAATTGTTCCATTTTTTTGTGCTTTTACATGTTCAGCTAATTAGGAAAGTTACATTAAGCAGAAACATTTCTCTTCTGACATTTCAGAATAAAAGAGGAAACGTGACAGCAATAATTTTAAAAAAATAGTAGTTTTGCAGAGAAATCAACTCTTGTTATATTGAATTGACAAACAATATCACAAATTCATATCATGAACAGCACCCATCCATCAATCTTCTAATTTATTCTAATCCTTTTTTGGTCGTAGGGGGCTGGAGCCTATCACAGTAACTTTGGGCAAGAGGAAGTGTACACCCTGGACAGATTGCGCCAGTCCATCACAGGGCCAACACAGAGAGACAGACAACCATTCACTCTCACATTCATACCTAAGGACAATTTAGAATCCCCAGTTGATGCCAGTTAACCTAAAAGCTAAACCCTAAAGAGCCAAATTATTTAATTTATATACATTCATGATTATCAAATGTTTTATGTAAAGGGAACTTGCTTCACATTACTGTAACAGTATTTTAGAAGTCAGCTCTGTGGTTCTCTGTGCAAACTAAATGGTGACCCCTGCTCCAGCTATTATTTGTTGAATATGAGTTACAAGTGTGTTCAATGACTAAAAATACAGTTCAAACTTGCTAAAGTATACTTGTTTTCACTGATTCCTTTATGCAAGTTTTGCAATTAAACGCTATTAATTTTTGAAAAATGTGCAATTAATTAGTTCCAGTGCATCCGGAAAATATTCACAACACTTCACTCTTTCCACATTTTATGTTACAGCCTTATTCCAACATGGATTCAATTAATTTTTTCCCCAAAATTCTACTCACAATTCCTCATAATGACAAACTGAATTTTTTTTTGCAATTTTTGCAAATGTATTAAAAATAAAGAATTAAAATATAACATGTACATAAGAATTTACAGCCTTTGCTTAGTACTTTGTTGAAGCACCTTTGGTAGAAATTACAGCCTCAAGTCTTTGTGAGTATGATGCCACAAGCTTGGCACACTTATTTATAGGCAGTTTCTCCCATTCACCTTTGCAGCACCTCTCAACCTCCATCGGGTTGGATGAGCAGTGTCAGTGCACAGCCATTTTCAGATCTCTCCAGAGATGTTCAATAGGATTCAAGTCTGGGTTCTGGCTTGGCCACTTAAGGACATTCACAGAGTTGTCCTGAAGCCACTCCTTTGATATCCTGGCTGTGTGCTTAGGGTCGTTGTCCTGTTGGAAGATGAACCTTCGCCCCAGTCTGAGGTCAAGAGCGCTCGGGAGCAGGTTTTCATCAAGGATGTCCCTGTACATTGCTGCATTCGTCTTGACTAGACTCCCAGTTCCTGCCACTGAAAAACATCCCAACAGAATGATGCTACCACCACCATGCTTTACTATAGGGATGGTATTGTCAGGTGATGAGTAGTGCCTGGTTTCCTCCAAACATGACGCTTGGCATTCAGGCCAAAGAGTTCAATCTTTGTCTCATCAGACAAGAGAATTTTGTTTCTCATGGTCTGAGTCCTTCAGGTGCCTTTTGTCAAACTTCAGGTGGGCTGTCATGTCCCTTTTACTAAGGAGTGGCTTCTGTCTGGCCACTCTGCCATGCAGGCCTGATTGGTTGAGTGCTGCAGAGATAGTTGTTCTTCTGGTAGGTTCTCCTCTCTTCACAAAGGAATGCTGGAGTTCTGACAGAGTGACCATCAGGTTCTTGATCACCTCCTTGACTAAGGCCCTTCTCCCCTGATCACTTAGTTTGGCTGGGCAGCAAGCACTAGGAAGAGTCCTAGTGGTTCCAAACTTCTTCCATTTAAGGATGATGGAGGCTGTTGTGCTCATTGGCACCTTCAAAGCAGCAAAAATGTTTCTGTCCCTTCCCCAGATCTGTGCCTCATTACAATCTTGTCTTGGAGAACTAGAGCCTTTGACTTCATGCTTGGTTTGTGCTCTGACATGCACTGTCAACTGTGGGACCTTGTATAGACAGGTGTGTGCCTTTCCAAATCATGTCCAATCAACTGAATTTACCACATGTGGACTCCAATTAAGCTGTAGAAACATCTCAGGGATGATCAGTGGAAACAAGATGCACCTGAGCTCAATTTTGAGCTTCATGGCAAAGGCTGTGAATACTTATGTACATATTATATTTTCTTCTTTGTTTTTAATAAATGTGCAATAATTTAAAAAATGACTTTGTCATTATGAGGAATTGTGAGTAGAATTTTGAGAAAAATTTTTTTTATTTTGGAATAAGGCTGTAACATAACAAAATGGGGAAAGAGTGAAATGCTGTGAAAACTTTCTGGATGCACTGTAAAAACTTTAACCAATGCACAGTCCTGCACGTGTCATAAATTCCCTTATAGGGCAGGATAAAGGCACCACGCGCTGGCTGTGAGTTTGCACGTTTATTAACAGAAAAAACACAAAGGCACTAACAAAATCAAACCAAACTTAGAAGGAGACTGACACACACGTAAGTAAAATAGCTCAGCTAAGGCGAGAGTGATCGCCGGCTAACCTGGAGACTAAGCTCGGGCAGCAGGTAAGCAAAATAGCCCAGCTAAGGCAAGGATAATCGCCGACTAAACCTGGAGACAGATGGTTATACATGTAGCATACAGACAAAGAACTTATGTGTAGCGTGGTGAGAAGAAAGTAGGACGCTGCACCATACAATGGTGCAGAGCCCCTAAAATAGGAGTCAGAATCCAATAACCAAAATGAACAATAGGTGTGAGTGCCTGAACAGTCAGGAGAAAGTCAGGATACGTGATTGGGGTCAGCTGAGTAAATGAGAGAGAGAGGCAACCCAACCTTACAGCTGACAGGGCATGCCCACACAAAGCTTCACGCCCTGACAGCTGTCAACAATAAAAAGGTAAACTGGTGAAATAAAGGATAAAATAGCATACCAAATAAATATACATCAATACAGAATAAAAATATAATGCAAACAAGAAAATGACAAGCAGAACAGGAACAAAAAAGCTCAAACAGGTGTAGGAATATGTGAATTAGTAATTATGATCAGGTATAAAAATTATTTAATTTATATTGATGTATTGGAATCTGAGATCAAATCTCGTTTCATATACACCGGAAAAGTTAATAACACTCGTGGGGCACCAGCTTCTATCTTTAAGGAGCAATTTTAATTTTAATTTCACTTTATACCTGTTTAATCACTCAATAATTTAATTAATAATCAGTCTCAAAAATTTTCCGTGAATTCGATACTGGGGGCTTGAACCAGACTCAGAATGAAATAAATTCTCAACAACTTCTCTCATTTTCACATATTTATTAATCAAAATGATTAACACACATTGTAGTAATTTCATTAACCATAAAATTAATTGTGTAAATGATAGATTAACAACGTCAATATTTTCGGAACCAGGGTTAAACTGAGAAATGAATTTCGAACAGTTTGAGTTAACAGATTATGGAAATAACGTAAATTTATGGAGAAAGTTTTACTGATTATGAAAAGTTCTGGATTAATCTTAAGAAAATAAATAACGGAATTTTTTTAATGAAAATAAAAGTTATGTTAATGGATTCTTAATTTGCATCTGATTAGATATCAAATTATTATTGAACCTCAGAAGTTTAATTCAGCAGATGAATTAAAATTGCCGCTCACGTGATTCCTCGGTGATCTTGGTCGACGTCGTCCTCAGCCAGAGATTTCGTGGAGGTTAGGTAAAATATCTGCCAGCAGATATTTCAGGGTCCACAGTTCGACCTTTAAAGTCAAGCAGTCAGATAGGTTGGATTTTGACTGTATGACCCACGGTTGTGACTTAGGTCGAAACAAAATGGTGACGATATTTCTTCAGGGCTTGGTGAAGAGGCGGCACATCCTTTCTCCTTCATTGACAAGCGGCTCCCAGAGATCTTCAAGAATAATTAAATATATCTAATCTGATCTCAAATTAAGAGTTTTGTACTTTAGATAAAAGAGCTTCTGGTGTGGGATTGGCCACTAAAAATATTAAAAACAAAATAAAGTCAAGGTTAAAGCTTACATTAAAATTAAAAATGGTGGCTTTACAGAAAGTTTAACAAGGAAAAAGTAATAGAAATACATCTAGAATTGGACTTTAACTCCGGATTACAATTTTGAGCTCAAAGAAAAAAAGAGAATCAATTCCCAGACGTTTAAGAGAAAAGAAAAAACATTAAGGCACATAGTTATAGGACACAAAATTACGAGTTATCTGCTCTGTGATCATCGAAAAAGAACACGTGGGAGAAGTCCCTTTGTTCAGGCAGTCTTTTGTTCTCCCGGAGGTTCTCTCTGCTGTGGACAATGGAAGAGAAAGAGGAAAAAAAGAGACGGAAGCGACCGCGTTGCTTCCTTTTATAACTTCAGTCGAGTTTTCGCGGGTTTTCGGATTGACAGGAACTCCAGCCAATAAGCTTCCTTCGTGGGCGGGCTTGATGAATTTTAGTCCAATAAACCAACAGTCTTTTCTGGAGCCTTGGAAGAGAGCTGTTGTCATGCAGAGATTGGCTGCGGGAGTCACATGGTTTTAGAGGCAAATCTTAATATGCTTTTATACCCTTATGTATAAACTAAGCTAACCTTAGTGATTAATGTAACTTATAAGCAGTGCTTCTAAATTAGCATGCAGGAATAAACATTCATTTAAACATTTTTAACATGCAATATATAAAATTACGGATTAGTACATTTCAAACATATTATTGATTTTCCACATTAAAACATCAGAGTCCATTTGCTTTTCATAGTCCTGGAAAAGAAGAGAAGGTTTAGAATTGAGTTTGTAATAATATACTTTAAGGTTTACTGGTTAAATCCAGCATGTCCCAGAGTTTAATTCAAGGTTGAGCGGTGGATCTGTGGTTCATGAGGGGCTTTCCAGGTCTGTATGTTTATGGGGCCATAAAAATTACAGCAGGAAATGCATTAGGGTGAATTCCTTAGACTGGTTTTAACAAAGGGATGGCAAGTTCAGTTGTGGCCTGGGGTAAAAGATCAGTTCTTGACTGTCCTTCTCCTGGGTGAAACAAAATGTCTTTTAGCAGAAGAATAATTATTGCTGAGTTAAAGTGAGAGGAGGCTATATTCCCCCCTTTGGTATCAATGGTGATTTTGATTCAGCATTGATAGCAATCCTAGGCATCAAATCCCAATTTGGCGAGGCTTGATCCAAGTGCTGAACTAAAGGTTCTAATGTCGATAAGTTTTAAGCTTGTAAACAGTATCTATTCCATAGTGTAGGTCCTTAAATTTGGTTTTCTGAAAAACTTCTAGAAATTTTCAAAAATAATTTGGGTATGACCAAATATAAACATTGTATAATTGTCTAGGATATACTAAAATTCTGTATATGCCGGTAAAGGCTTAAAAGTTCTGGGTACAAAAGTGTGAACTAGACGTATGTGGGTTTTGACATACTTGGTATAAATGTTGTGGGTTTGCAAAAAAATATCTATTCAAAACTTCAAAAATAGTTTAAATGTGCATAAAATCTAAACAGAGTATAAGGAATATACAGTATATTTGTATATATGCATGCATGTCTCCAAAAGTCTAGGTCAAAAGCAAAAATAAAATTCTTTCATATTTGAGGTAGAGGTTTAGACTAATCAATATTGAGGTGACTCAAGGAGGTTCAAATTGAATTTGTTTAGTTAGACTAAACCATGGTTCCACAGATGTTCAAATCATAGGGTGTTTGAGGCTTTTGTTCTGAAAAACTGAGTGGACATGGGACGTAGTTATCATCCTTCGAATGGCAATGAGAAGTAAATTTGGATTTACTGCAAAAAGGATAAGATGATGTGAGAGCATATTCATTGCTAAAGTGTTAACTGAAAAGCTAATGTTTCTAGCTACTTCTGAGAGTAACATAGACATTGGCTGTGTGTGAGCATAGTCAACCTCCAACACAAAGAGCAAAGAGTTCAAGACCTTGTTGAGTTTGACTGAAGCTTCGGAGCAAGCATTCAAAACCAACAGTGCCTTTTAAGATTTTGGTAACGGTTTGTGATTCGACAACCTGGCATTTCGGTTTAGCGGTGTTGACGGAATTAGTAGTGGGTGTGCTAAGGCTAACAAGAAGCTCTAACGATGAGACTGTTATCGAGCGTCCACCTGAGGATCATTGACATTTCGTTTTGGCTTGGCCCAATTCTGACTGGGTAACAGTGGGTGTGATTGCTAGGCAGATGGCTAAACTGATAAACAGGAGGGCCATCATTCTGGCAAACAAGAAAAAAATGAGTGATTTGGGATCTTAATCTTTTAGTTGATCTTTCTTTAGATACCTGATTGGCAAATGAAAATTATTCTCAGAGGTGGAACAATTTCTTTTGGAGATTGCACTCTAAACCTTAGATTGTTTTTCACCTTTGATGGGAGTTTTAATGTTATTAGCTCAAGCTAATGGTGTTGAATGTTTTGTGTGTACTATTTGATAATAGTAAGTTGATTGAAATTTATCAGATTTTACAGAGGTCTTTGAAATTAGTTTAAGGGCTAATTTGGTTTTAATATACCCTTTCCTTTTTGGAAGTTTTGATGCAGTTAACTAATTGTTTGGAGAAATTTGACTGACTGTACCTGAGGCTAGTAGTTAGCTACAGTTATTTCTCAGACGTAGGCTGAAAATGGGGTCCTGGATTTGGCACTTGAGTGGCCAAAGTTCGTTGTTGACAATGTGTGAATTCATGCACTCGGGCAGGAATTTAGGAGTGATTTTCTCTTCCTGTAAATTGATTTCAGGTGTTTGTGGTACAAATGTGGGGTGGAAGATCTTGTCCCCCCTTTGCAGTTTGTCATTTGAGAGTCTTTGATTGCTGTACACTTTGTGTCGTTTGGCGAATCGGTCCAAATGTTTTTGAAATACAGCCTTGGGAGCTTTGTATGTCGTTTTGACGCTTTTGTGTTCTGCAGCTGGAAGGTTATAGGCATTGGCAGTCATCACCCCCCTCTGGTTTCGAGGAACTTTGAGCGGTGGTGATGATGGTTCATCAGAAGCAAGAACAGGAGTGCCATTGTATAGCTGCAGAGAAGGTTGTGTCGCATGAATTGGTGTCAATTTTGGTTTGCCAAAGGTTTTAGATGCGGGAAGCACATGTACCGTTTTATCCGACCGGTGTTTGATGGTTTTATGGATCACTTGGTTGCAAGCTTGAGTGACTGTGCGCCTTGCATTTGCAAAAGTTGAGTTCATTGTCGCAAAAACTTGAGGTTTCGTAGGGTCTAGAGAGCCAGTTGGTGTGGCTCTTGTAACCATGCAGGCCTCATGGGCGGGTGGGTGGGTTTCAAAATGTGACACCACCACTGAATCATGGGTATCAAGGGTTTCAAGGGGGCCGTTTGGAATTTTCTGCTCGGCCATTGAGTTTTCAAGGTCATTTGAGTGTTTGGCTTGACCTTTTATGTGAAGGCGATTTTTGACTCCTTGTGGACAGTACTCACCTTGGTCTTGGTGGTCGCGTTCACTCGGTTGCAGTTGTTCCAACAGTGCTAGTTGTGTGAGACTTGGGGTGGCCAAAGTGTTCAGAACAAAGCACTGTGATTCAGTTGTTCTTGTTGGGTCAAATGGGTGAGGGTGTTGCATTTGAGCCCATAGTTTGAGGTTCTTGAAATCAATCAGTGGCTCAAAACGGTTCAATAGGTCTGTGCCAACAAGCAATGGAATGGCGTCAAGTTTGGACACATAGACCGGATGTGTCAAGGTCATGGGTCCAATGGACATGTTTAGTAGTGATACGCCCAACAGGGTTGTTTTAGTGAGCGCATATGGTCGCACAGCTAATGAACAGCGTTCCAGTTTCAAATGTTTGTTAGCGCAGATAGCGGCTACACGTAGTTTGTCAAAAAGGGTGTGTGACATGAGAGTGATGTCAGCAGCGGTGTCTAAAACAGCATCCTGACACATCACGTCTTCAAGGGTCAATGGAAGGTAGAATTTCCGTGCCACCCCCCTCTCGTTTAAATTGCATAGAAATTGTGGAACCGGTGGTTCGACACAGAGTTGCGCAATGTTGTTAGAGGAGTGGTCTGTGACCTGTGGTTGGGCTGCCATAACAGCACTGGACTGCGTTGAGTCCTTTGGTTCTTCCTCATTTGCAAAAGAGATTTTCTTCTTGCGTTTCCTTCATTTGGAACATTTGTTTTGAGTTGGCACAGCTGATATAGCTAGAATGTTGGCAGTTTTATTTGCTTTGTTGCTTTGAATCTCCGCTAGGAGGTGTTTGACAATGTCTATATCTTTTCTATTGAGCGTAGGAGTTTCTTCTTCCTTCCAAGGTTTGTGATAGGTCTCTGCTTCTGAGCTTCTGTGATGAGCTGGAGACCATTTGTCGTGGTTACACGTGTCTTCATATCGGTATCTGTCATCATGGTAGTCTGTATCACGTTCTCGTGACCTATCCCGTGGATATGGTCTATGACGGTAGTCGGGTTTTCGCAAAGTTGGTCCAAAGTGATATCCAGAGGACCTAGTTTGGTTTTGACCTTGATAAAGTCGGTTGGAAAAATGTTTCGGCTGTTTATGCACTCACGGTGTAGGAGGTGGAGTAGAGCGAGGAGCTCCTTCCAACTCCAAGGTGTGAGATGCATTGCTAATAGCTAGCACTGTGGCAGGCTCAGTGTGCTTGTTGCGGCTTTGTTGCTGTTTTTGGAATGTATAGTGTGCAAACTCTTTTAGCTGACTTATTGAGTTTGACCTTGGGTTAGCTGTAACTCCAAGGTAATGACTCACAGTGGGATGGAGGTTTTGGATGAAGAGGGTCTTGAAATTGTGGTCTTTTTCCATTCCTGGTGTATTTTGAGAACCAAAATATGCAAGTAGGAGTCTCTGGTAGTAGGCCTGTGTCGGCTCTGAGCGTCCTTGCTTCACGTCCAGGGCTGCGGTTAGCCCTGCCTGTAAGCAGTCATGGGAGAATTCCTTTTTGATGGCTTTGCAGAGCAGCAGGTAGTCTGCTTTGATGTTAGCCGGCTGTCTGTCTATGAATTTTGATACAGACCTGTTAGATGTTAGTTTGATCAGATAGATGCGATTGTCAGTCGTAGCATCAGGATACTTACGCAAGTAGTGATCAATGTCCTGTAAATAGACTTTGGCAATCAGATGAACCCATAGGTCCTGGATCAAATTTCATGACATTTTGAGCGATCTTGTCAAGGTCGCGGTCTGAAGGGGCACACGCACGCTGTCCACACGGTCGTCCGTATTCGAAACGGGAATCGGGCGAGGGAACGCGGTGGATGTCCCGGTGTTCATGTCCTTCCTTTAGGAGCAGTTGACATTCCTTGTAGTCCTTCTTCACATTTTCAAGTTGTCCTTCAACTCTTCTGAGTTCCTTCTTTGTGTCTTGAAGGCATCTTCAAGTTCATTGTTGTCTTGGTGAAGCACGTCATTGTCATGCCTCAGCCGTTTATTTCCTGACTCTGCATGGTCCAAATCTTGTAATGCTTCATTCAGTTGATTTTGAGTTTTGTCATTCTCCTCTTGAGATTGTTCCAAATTTTCTTTCAGTGTTTCATTCTGTTCTTGGAGAGATAGGACTGTTTTTTGTTGATTTGCTAGCTCGTTCTCGGCTACCTTTAATCTCACGACTAATGTTAGTGTGAACTTACCTAACACACTGATGAGGTCCTTGCCTTCTGGTAGTTTTTCAGTGTGTTCATTCAAAAGTTCTTCAGGGAGTTGCTTTAATTCTTTGGGCTGTGTTTTCTTGACCCGCGTTGCGAAGGTAGAAATTAAATCAGAAGTCCATGCTTCCAATGTTGCTTGAAGGTCATCGAGTTTGTTTAATTGGTCGGTTGTCTGTTGACTCGTCATGTTTAACCGTTGTTGCTATTTAGCTTTTTTTAAAAAAAAAAAAAATCAACTTGTTGATAATAGTTAATTTGTTAGACAAGGTTTAACCTTGAGTGTTTTATTTTATAACCTTGATAGTTGAAAGTTCCTTTTAGAATTTGTTCCAACTCGTAGGCTTGCAAGATGGGAAATAGAATTTTGAAATTATTTAGAAATGTAGAGATGCTTCAATTAATTTGTTTGTTGAAACTGTATGTTGATAAATAAAGTTGAATTGAAATTGAGTTGAATTTGTGTTTCACAAAACAAAACAGGAATTTAAATTGTGTGGATTGACTTCTTTACTTTGATTTTCAAAGTCTAGTATTGGAATTTGTCATCAATAACTTGCGCTTTGGGCTTTTTGCAGAATGTCACTTTGGAAGTGATGATTTTATTTACAAAAAGAAATACAAAAACAAAAGAGGTTGAATGCTTTAAAGATTTAAGATTATAAGTTTCCACTGTCTTTTAAAGTTAAGACTTTCCTTTGGTTTTATTTGTTAAAGCCTATTTTCATTTGAAGCATTAAATGTTTAAAATATTTACAAATTAGAAAACAAGTGAATTGTTTGAATATTTGGTATCCAAGGATTTCTTAGGATTGAAGCTAATAGTGATCTGTTTTGACTGTTATCTATAAATTTCTTATTTACAGAATAATCAGTGTTTGCACCTTTTGACTTTTCTCTTTTAAATCCTGGAAAAATTTTAAAAATATACAAGTTGGTTAAATGCTTTTCTTTTCCTGTGGAGAAAACATGAACCAAGAAATGACACAATAAGATTAAATAACACTTAGAGCTTCTCTTAAGTGTTAATTGCTTAATGTGGTTTCCTAAATTTGAGAAAGGAAAAAATCATAAATATTTAGTGAATCCGTAAATTTGTTAAAATGCACAGATTTAACCCTACTTTAAGGTTACTCTGGAGTAAACATCAGCATTAGAATCCTTAAGCTAAAACTGGCTTTCTGTGGGAAAGGAATCATCATATCACATTTAAAAACAGCAAAATAGACACAAATACAGCTTCAAAGTTTGCACTTTTTCTTAAAAGTGTGTAAATATGTTTGCTTTTAACTTAAAATATTACAATATGTGGTTACATAAGTGATTAAATACAGTAGGATTGTTTGTATATGTTCCTGCTGTAGGTATTGTATCTATGCAGTGAGTGGGGTCTCACCACTGAGAAAAACTTTCAGCAGCCAACAGGTCTATTTCCTTTTGTTCTTGGCATAAAACTTTGAATTAGTGTTAAATTTAGTTTATTCTGAATAGTATGGATTGCTTTGAAGTTACTTTGAAGACTTAATTTGGTTATAAATTGGCTTTAAAGATTAGGAGTTTAAATAAAAATTGCAGTCCCTATGTTTCACCACAAGATAGAGGCAGTTTTTGTCTGCACTTCCGGAAGAAGAAACCCAATGACGTCACTCGGGGAGTCAAGGATTTCTACTCAAAATGGCGGCTACAGGGAACTTACCTTAAGTGGACTTGAGATGGCGTCGCTCGGCCGATCTACACATGCGCAGTTTTCGTGCACAGCTTGATGGTCGGGCGCGCAACTGTGAGCGTGCAAGTGACACGTGGATGCGGGCACGAGTCTCAGTCGATAAAACCACGCCTTGCTTTTCAAAGGCGGGAGAGCGTCGGTCTCCCTAACTTTATTCAACTAGTTTACACAATGGTTAATCCAATTAAATTCCCCCAAGGGTTTGCTTCGCCTGTGGGGTTTTGAACTAACGGGAGCACGAACAGGATTGTTTCGCTGTTCGGTCCTAGGCCTATTTTAATTATTCAGCGTGTAATCATGCTTCTTAAGCATGCATTAAACAAATGAGTAACTGAGCAGAGTGGGGTGGAGTGGAGTGTTCTCTTCACCCCCACCTCTCACGATCGGCACACACACAAACACACACACAGCTGTGGGTGGATTCACCCCCTCCCCCTCGTGACACAGAAAAACAATGGCTGGCAGCGGCTCAGCTCTGTAGACAAACAAACCACCTTTGTTTTAAAAATTAACCAAACTACACACAGCTTATGTCTTAATTTTTCATTCTGAGTGCATCTCAGGTTCAACCAGCATCACACGGGCAGCACCATTAAAATGTAGGAATATGTGAATTAATAATTATGATCAGGTATAAAAATTATTTAATTTATATTGATGCATTGGAATCTGAGATCAAATCTCGTTTCATATACACCAGAAAAGTTAATAACACTCGTGGGGCACCAGCTTCTATCTTTAAGAAGCAATTTTAATTTTAATTTCACTTTATACCTGTTTAATCACTCAATAATTTAATTAATAATCAGTCTCAAAAATTTTCCATGAATTCAATACTGGGGGCTTGAACCAGACTCAGAATGAGAATAAATTCTCAACAACTTCTCTCATTTTCACATATTTATTAAACAAAATGATTAACAGACATTGTAGTAATTTCATTAAACATAAAATTAATCTTGTAAATGATAGATTAACAATGTCAATATTTTCAGAACCAGGGTTAAACTGAGAAACAAATTTCGATCAGTTTGAGTCAACAGATTATGAAAATAACGTAAATTTATGGAGAAAGTTTTACTGACTATGAAAAGTTCTGGATTAATCTTAAGAAAATAAAAACAGAATTTTTAATGAAAAGAGGAGTTATGTTAATGGCTTCTTAATTTGCATCTGATTAGATATCAAATTATTATCAAACCTTAGAAGTTTAATTCAGCAGACGAATAAACCCCTTGCACTCTGGTCAATTTCCCTAAAAATGCCAAAAAATAACATGCCCAAAGTAAATCAAAAGCTGTTCTTCAACCCTATGCAGCATCTTCATGGGGTTGGTCTCATTTAAAAGAAAACACCTTGAATTTTTTGGCAAAACAGTCATAGTCTCTCTAAGTGCTCCGGCCACTGAGTAACAGTCATCTAAACATAGTGAACTTGAAGAAAATAAATTTCGCCTGGGTGTTTTTTTGGATACAAATGCTTGCAAATAACACACAGCTTCAGATCCGGGCTGGAAAATGCAACAGAAATGTAGAACCAAGTGTTATCCAGCTGAGGTCAAAATTTTGTAACAATACCACAAAAAATGAATATATTACACAGCTTTGTTCTCAGGTTGTTCCCAGGCGTTTTTGAACTGTGCCAAATTGTGCCAAATGGCACAGTTTGGAAAAACGTCTGTAACTTTTGAATGATTCAATATAGAAGCTTCATCTTGGGCTCTAATGAAAGGTGACACTCAGGGCTGTGTGTGTGTGTGGGGGGGGTGTCCCCCCCCCCGCTACAGAGGACGGACATCGCCCGTTGCGCCACGGTCACGGTCCGCCGCGGTCTACGACGCACAGCTGTAATTTACCGATCGGTCAAAAGTCATTTTTGATTACAGTTTTCAGGGATAAAGAATAATTTAGCTTATAACACTTACCTGTTCACAACAGCATCGTAGCTGGCGAACTTCTCTTCCTCATTGTCAGATGAATGTGAAGCTGGTCCGCTTGTTACGGTCTCGTGGTTCTGGTCTCGTGACCCGGTCAAACCATAATTCCATTATTGCGGTTTTGTGCTTCCATGATTGTGGTTTTGGCAAACGATTTTTCAAAACAAATAAGAACAGTAGTTAGAAAAAAAGACTGGTGAACGCCTGTGTGTCACCCAGCCTTACACAAAACAGCTTTCGAACTTCTGTGCTTCAATTGGCTCACTGTATTCACAGCCGTTGGTAGGCGGGTCCTTCTTGCTAGGTTTTCAGTCATTGGTTCTTCAAGGTTTCAGAAACCCAATTCAAGGCTCTTATTAGTTGAATGAGAGGTCAATCACATCTAAACCAATCAAAGCACTCCTTTGGCTTTCTGTTCGCGGCTGTGTCTGTAGTGGAAAAACGGAAATGCAGGTGGGGTTTTTTTTACGCACAGTGTGCGTACTCGGACGCCCTCGTGCATCCTAGGATGCAGAGACGTGCCCGCCCGCGGTACACTGAAGTGCAACAGGTTAAAATTGCCACTCACGTGATTCCTTGGTGATCTTGGTCGACGTCGTCCTCAGCCAGCGATTTCATGTAGGTTAGGTAAAATATCTGCCAGCAGATATTTCAGGGTCCACAGTTCGACCTTTAAAGTCAAGCAGCCAAATAGGCTGGATTTTGACTGTATGACCCACGGTTGTGACTTAGGTTGAAACAAAATGGTGACGATGTTTCTTCAGGGCTTGGTGAAGAGGCGGTGCGTCCTTTCTCCTTCGTTGACAAGCGGCTCCCAGAGGTCTTCGAGAATAATTAAATATATCTAATCTGATCTCAAATTAAGAGTTTCATACTTTAGATAAAAGTGCTTCTGGTGTGGGATTGGTCACTAAAAATATTAAAAACAAAATAAAGTCAAGGTTAAAGCTTACATTAAAATTAAAAACGGTGGCTTTACAGAAAGTTTAACAAGGAAAAAGTAATAGAAATATGTCTAGGATTGGAGTTTAACTCCAGATTACAAATTTGAGCTCAAAGAAAAAAAGAGAATCAATTCCAGATGTTTAAGAGAAAAGAAAAACATTAAGACACATAGTTATAGGACACAAAATTACGAGTTATCTGCTCTGTGATCGTTGAAAAACAACACGTGGGAGAAGTCCCTTTGTTCAGGCAGTCTTTTGTTCTCCCAGAGGTTCTCTCTGCTGTGGACAATGGAAGAGTAAGAGGGGAAAAAAGAGACGGAAGCGACCGTGTCGCTTCCTTTTATAACTTCAGTCGAGTTTTCGCGGGTTTTCGGATTGACAGGAACTCCAGCATATAAGCTTCTTTCGTGGGCGGGCTTGATGAATTTTTAGTCCAATAAACCAACAGTCTTTTCTGGAGCCTTGGGAGAGAGCTGTTGTCATGCAGAGATTGGCTGCGGGAGTCACATGGTTTTAGAGGCAAATCTTAATATGCTTTTATACCCTTATGTATAAACTAAGCTAACCTTAGTGATTAATGTAACTTATAAGCAGTGCTTCTAAATTAACATGCAGGAATAAACATTCATTTAAACATTTTTAACATGCAATATATAAAATTACGGATTAGTACATTTCAAACATATTATTGATTTTCCACATTAAAACATCAGAGTCCATTTGCTTTTCATAGTCCTGGAAAAGAAGAGAAGGTTTAGAATTGAGTTTGTAATGATGGACTTTAAAGTTTACTGGTTAAATCCAGCATGTCCCAGAGTTTAATTCAAGGTTGAACAGTGGATCTGTGGTTCACGAGGGGCTTTCCAGGTCTGTATGTTTATGGGGCCATAAAAGTCACAGCAGGAAATGCATTAGGGTGAATTCCTTAGACTGGTTTAACAAAGGAATGGCGAGTTCAGTTGTGGCTTGGGGTAAAAGATCAGTTCTTGACTGTCCTTCTCCTGGGTGAAACAAAATGTCTTTTAGCAGAAGAATAATTATTACTGAGTCAAAGTGAGATGATGCTACAGAGGCATAAATAGCACAGATAAGTAAATAAGCAGGGAAAAAGCCATGAAACCGAGTCTGGTAGAAATCTCCAGCACTTGGTTCATGACAGTATGTCCATTCTTCAGATTAATCAAAAGCAGATCTCTGTAACGGTAGGTACATTTTCAGGATTTAACAATCACATTAACAACTGTCAAACAAGAAGCTAAATGAGAATGTCAGTGAAGGAGCAATAGTTCTGGTCTGATGATCTCTCTCTTTATGCATGTACCCTAGGTCTGCTCAAAGTTGAAATGACATGCACTCGTACTGTGACCTTTCGCCATGACTGCAACTTGGATGCAGACCCTGAGGACCATTGTGTGTGAGTTTGGTAATCATGCAAACAATTGTCTAGGAAGAGTTGGGATTCTGGAGGATAGTGGATGGATGATCGAAGCAGCAACATGACATTTGCTCATTTCACCTTTGCCAGAATCAGCTAAAAATGGAATGGCAGCCAGTTCATGAACTCTTGTGGTATTTGTTGTAACCATTAGATCGGGATGCACTGATTGAGCCTTTCTATGTTGTGCTTGTGTTTCCCCATTATCCTGGATGTTTGTCTGATTACTAACAAACACCTTGTGAGGAGACTTTTTCAGTCTCTCATTTAACTTGTTTTCACTCCCTTTTTGCTTTCACTTCCCCTTAATGATTAGATTTAAAGCACTAAAACCTCCATGGTTAGACTATGAAGGAAAGGCATCAGCAGGCTCGCTGGGGAGGAGAACACATTACATTCAACTCACTGTCACAAAAAAGTGTGGAAAATATTCATGGCATCCTGTACACAGGAAGAGGTTTGTTTTGAAGTGACTGTAACCTCAATACAATGCGGAATGTTAATTTAGGACACCTTGATCTGTGTGAGTACTTTTTTGCTGAAATATAGATTGTATTATGATCAGAGAGTGTGGGCATGAGATCCCCCCACCCCCTCCCTACTGGCACTTGCAGTAGAACTGCAAAGATCTGTCTGGAGTGGAGATGGTTTTTAAACCCCTCCTCAAAAAGAATGTTTTTTTGAATAATAATGCATCAGATTTATATTAGCATTTTTCATGGCCACTCAAAGACACTTTACAATGGATGCATTATTCATTCACTTCACAGACCCTGAAAAGCTACATCTGTAGCCACAGCTGCCATAGGGCAGACTGATGGAAACGTGGCTTCCAATCTGTGCCAGTGGACTCTCCAACCACAACCGAACATTTATACTCAGTGTCATGTGTTGTGTGGTGTGTGCGTGACCCTTAGGGCTTGCCATAGCCACCCTGTGTGGTGACGTCAGGCGGGCTGCGGCACCTACATACAGTGGTGTAAAAAAGTGTTTGCCCCCTTCCTGTTTTATCATTTTTTTGTGTTTGTCACACTTAAATGTTTCAAATCATCAAATAAATTTAAATATTAGACAAAGATAACACACTTAAACACAAAATGCAGTTTTTAAATTAAGATGTTTATTATTAAGGGGAAAAAAAATCCAAACCTATATGGCCCTGTGTGAAAAAGTGATTACCCCCTAAACCTAATAACTGGTTGGGCCACCCTTAGCAGCAACAACTGCAATCAAGCATTTGCGATAACTGGCAATGAGTCTTTTACGGCGCTGTGGAGGAATTTTGGCCCACTCATCTTTGCAGAATTGTTGTAATTCAGCCACATTGGAGGGTTTTTGAGCATGAACCGCCTTTTTAAGGTCATGTCACAGCATCTCAATCGGATTCAGGTCAGGACTTTGACTAGGCCACTCCAAAGTCTTCAATTTGTTTTTTTTTTTTAAGCCATTCAGAGGTGGACTTGCTGGTGTGTTTTGGATCATTGTCCTGTTTCAGAACCCAAGTGCACTTTAGCTTGAGGTCACGAACAGATGGCTGGAAATTCTCCTTCAGGATTTTTTGGTAGACAGCAGAATTCATGGTTCCATTTATCACAGCAAGTCTTCCGGGTCCTGAAGCAGCAAAACAGCCCCAGACCATCATACTGCCACCACCATATTTTACTGCTTGTATGATGCTCCTTTTCTTGTCGTGTTACGGATGTACAGTGGGGAAAAAAAGTATTTAGTCAGCCACCAATTGTGCAAGTTCTCCCACTTAAAAGATGAGAGAGGTCTCCAGTTTTCATCATAGGTATACCTCAACTATGAGAGACAAGTGAGAAAAAAAAAATCCAGAAAATCACATTGAAGGATTTTTAATGAATTAATTGGTAAATTCCTCTGTAAAATAAGTATTTGATCAATAACAAAAGTTCATCTCAATACTTTGTTATATACCCTTTGTTGGCAATGACAGAGGTCAAACGTTTTCTGTAAGTCTTCACAAGGTTTTCACACACTGTTGCTGATATTTTGGCCCATTCCTCCATGCAGATCTCCTCTAGAGCAATGATGTTCTGGGGCTGTCGCTGGGCAACACGGACTTTCAACTCCCTCCAAAGATTTTCTATGGGGTTGAGATCTGGAGACTGGCTAGGCCACTCAAGGACCTTGAAATGATTCTTACCAAGCCACTCCTTCATTGCCCGGGCGGTGTGTTTGGGATCATTGTCATGC
Organism: Pholidichthys leucotaenia; assembly: GCA_020510985.1. Taxonomy (NCBI): domain Eukaryota; kingdom Metazoa; phylum Chordata; class Actinopteri; order Cichliformes; family Pholidichthyidae; genus Pholidichthys; species Pholidichthys leucotaenia. Next base: position 273,589,457 of record CM035840.1, on the reverse strand, counting down.
TGAAAGACCCAGCCACGTTTCATCTTCAATGCCCTTGCTGGTGGAAGGAGGTTTTCACTCAAAATCTTACGATACATGGCCCCATTCATTCTTTCCTTTACACGGATCAGTCGTCCTGGTCCCTTTGCCGAAAAACAGCCCCAAAGCATGATGTTTCCACCCCCATGCTTCACAGTAGGTATGGTGTTCTTTCTCCTCCAAACACGACAAGTTGAGTTTTTACAATAAAGTTCTATTTTGGTTTCATCTGACCATATGACGTTCTCCCAATCCTCTTCTGGATCATCCAAATGCTCTCTAGCAAACTTCAGATGGGCCTGTACATGTACTGGCTTAAGCAGGGGGACACGTCTGGCACTGCAGGATTTGAGTCCCTGGCGGCGTAGTGTGTTACTGATGGTAGCCTTTGTTACTTTGGTCCCAGCTCTCTGCGGGTCATTCACTAGGTCCCCCCGTGTAGTTCTGGGATTTTTGCTCACCGTTCTCGTGATCATTTTGACCCCATGGGGTGAGATCTTGCATGGAGCCCCAGATCGAGGGAGATTATCAGTGGTCTTGTATGTCTTCCATTTTCTAATAATTGCTCTCACAGCTGATTTCTTCACACCAAGCTGCTTAACTATTGCAGATTCAGTCTTCCCAGCCTGGTGCAGGTCTCCAATTTTGTTTCTGGTGTCCTTTGACAACTCTTTGGTCTTGGCCATAGTGGAGTATGGAGTCTGACTGTTTGAGGGTGTGGACAGGTGTCTTTTATATTGATAAAGAGTTCAAACAGGTGCCATTAATACAGGTAACGAGTGGAGGACAGAGGAGCCTCTTAAAGAAGAGGCTACAGGTCTGTGAGAGCCAGAAATCTTGCTTGTTTGTAGGTGACCAAATATTTATTTTACCAAGGAATTTACCAATTAATTCATTAAAAATCCTTCAATGTGATTTTCTGGATGTTTTTTTTTTCTCATTTTGTCTCTCATAGTTGAGGTATACCTATGATGAAAATTGGAGACATCTCTCATCTTTTAAGTGGGAGAACTTGCACAATTGGTGGCTGACTAAATACTTTTTTCCCCACTGTAATGGGACGCACACCTTCCAGAAAGTTCAACTTTTGTCTCGTCAGTCCACAGAGTATTTTCCCCAAAAGTCTTGGGGGATAATCAAGATGTTTTCTGGTAAAACTGAGATGAGCCTTTATGTTCTTTTTGCTCAGCAGTGGTTTTTGTCTTGGAACTCTGCCATGCAGGCCATTTTTGCCCAGTCTCTTTCTTATGGTGGAGTCATGGACACTGATCTTAACTGAGGCAAGTGAGGCCTGCAGTTCTTTGGATGTTGTTGTGGGGTCTTTTGTGACCTTTTGGATGAGTCGTCGTTGCACTCTTGGGGCAATTTTGGTCAGCCGGCCACTCCTGGGAAGGTTCACCACTGTTCCATGTTTTCACCATTTGTGGATAATGGCTCTCACTGTGGTTCGCTGGAGTCCCAAAGCTTTAGAAATGGCTTTATAAGCTTTCCCATACTGATAGATCTCAATTACTTTGTGATAGAAAAATTCCATATTATCTATACTATTATTGATATTAATAATGTATTGTTATATTTGAGAAGTATCATACCCTTCATATGCCATGTTTAATGTTTATATGTTCTTTCCATATAGGATAAGTTTATATATTCTTGGCCTGTTTCTATGAGCAATTTCAAAGAGTTCAGACTGAGGATCAGTACAGGATCAGTACATGCGTAAGGGATGATCTAAGCCATTTATTATAATCTCTTTGACATAACCTGTTTTGGGTCACAGGAATGCACAGGAACTCCTCAGCCTGTACAGATCAGTGGTAGAAGGACATTCTGTTAGTTTTATGGATCTCATGTCTTCATGACCCATGTCTCCAGAGTGTCTGACGTCCGCCTGGATAAGCTCAGTTATCAGGACTGTCCTGTTCTGTCCCTTCCCTTATCCTCATCCTCCCTTTCCTTTCTCCTACCTATATATATATATATATATATCAGACTTAGAAGAATGGATCCTTTAGAGATTCTAAGCGTGTCTGAATGTCATGCCTTGTAACCTCTCCCCCAAGGTGGCCAATGGGGTGACTCCTTAATTAATTTATGTTTTAACAGAGGGGGGGCAATCACTTTTTCACACAGGGCCATGTAGGTTTGGATTTTTTTCCCCCTTATAATAAACACCTTCATTTAAAAACTGCATTTTGTGTTTACTTGTGTTATCTTTGTCTAATATTTAAATCTGTTTGATGATCTGAAAGATTTAAGTGTGACAAACATACAAAAAAATAAGAAATCAGGAAGGGGGCAAACACTTTTTCACACCACTATATATTTCTGTGTGTGTTCAATAAAGACGACAGTTTGCTGCATGGCATAAGACAGACTCTGATTACCAACATAACATCATGGACACTGGAGGCAAAGTGGGTGAGTGTCTTGCCCAGGAACACAACAGTAGGATGGTTGGGAAGAGTGGGATTTGAATAGACAGCCTTCCGGTTACTGGATGACCCAATCTACCTCCCAAGCCACTGCAGCCCTGAAGTGATTATAACCCCAATAAAATGTGGAATTTTATCTTTAAGACATTGATCTGTGTGAGTGATTTTGATGTGATATACTGTACCTTCACTGCAGTGTTATTAGGAAAGACCGCGTGGGGGCATAGCCCCCATGCCAGGGTGCTACTCCCTCAGCACAAGCCATAATTTAGATGTTGTATTTTGAGCTAAATCAGATCTGTTGGTCCAACACAAATAAACGCGGAAAATTGGCCTGTGTTAGTCCATCTAATATGGACCATATTTATGTATGCCTCGGTGAAAATGGAGGCATACGGTAGTCACTGAGTGTGTCTGTTTGTGGCTGTGTGAGTGTGTGTGTGTGTGTGTGTGCGTACGCCTGTGTGTGCATGTGTATCTGTCCCTCCACCTCTCTGTTTCAGATCACCCACTTAAAATTAAGCGGAACTAAAGGCTTGTATCATTATATCACCATATTTTCTCGACTTTAATTTGCCAGAATTTCAAAATAATGCTTTGTTTTTAAAATAAACACAAAAATAGCTCACCTTTACCGTCAATGGAACAGTACTGCCAGGAAACTCCCGCCAGAAGAAAGTACTGGGCAATCCACCAATGCTGGGTGAACAAATGTCCGTCTTGATTGTCATTGTATTCACGTACCTCCTTTGCTTCCGCCATTTAAAACGTCGGCCACCGTGCTCTTCTTCTGTGTTTGGATTGCAGATGTTCAAATCAGGCTTGTGGCTCTTGGCTGCCGCCAACAGTATGGGCATGTGAACTGCAGATTATTTTCACTGCGCATGTGTGTACTCCAAACTACTGGATGGATTTGAATGAGATTTTTGGTCCTAGGGGTAGAGAGGAACCCAAAACATTTTTGTGATGATCTGAGAATGCATACCTCTGCCAAGGCTCTGGCATCGAGGCATCAGCACCTTGGTGCTTTCATTAACCCAGAAATAGATATTGAAAATTGGGCTGTGTTTCATCCATCTATCATAGACCATATTTAATCAGAAAAAAAGTTGCTGAAAATTGAATAAAAAGTAGTCGAACAACTGGACTAAATTTATCCTCAAAATAGTTTTTGGCATTTGGTGATGGGGGTCTGTCTCTCAAAAGTTAAATATACTTTTACAACCTCTGAGATTTTAGCTGCTTTGTTTAAAGTTTGACATTTGACATAATGCTTGTTACATAATATCTGGAACAATCTGAAACCAGTGCTAGTGCTATTGTGCTATACACTTAAAAAGCACTGTTTGAGTACAAGGGCATGCTTCAAATTTATCTCTGTGTTGCGTCTTTTTATTGATGTCCATCCCTTGGGCTCTTGATGTCCCTAAACTCCTCTAGCCTAGTCTGATCTTGAAGGCTAAGCACAGTCTAACTTGGATGGGAGACTGCTTGGGAACACCAGGTGCTGTGATGGACTGGTGACCTGTCCAGGATGTACTCTAGTCTCTTGCCCAAAGATGCTGGTGTAGGTAGGTGCCCCACACAACTCAAAAAGGATCAGGTTGTTGGTGACTAAATTCTTCTTTTTTTTTAAACAACCTTAAAAACGTGGCTTTTCATCTTAATTTTTCTACCAAATTTAGACCAGCAACATCTATATGAAGATGCCTTTTTAACAACCTTAAAAAAACTGCTTTTCCTCTTTCACTTTTCAACCAAACCTGTGTGTTTTTTAGACGGTTGACAAAGCTGTCTTTTCAACGTTGTTTTTTTTTTTTTTTTTCAACCAGCTTGTGCTGGGAGGCATGTGTGGTTCTGCATAGAAGTAAAATATTTTATAGCCTTCACTCCCGGCATCAGGAGATGTTTATTCTTTTAAAGTCTGAGCAACCACACTCAAAAGAGTGTTTTGGACATGGTTCCCTATTATGCCATGTGCTATTGATGCTCTAATTTGAAGTTGGCTGTGGAAGCCATGTGTGTTAATACACATGCTGAAATAATATTTAAAATTTCTGTATGCAGACAGTGATCCGGATCAGCACCACAAATCAATTGCTTGTTCCTTGGCCCATTTCCTCCTTTCCCTGAATTTTTCACTAAAATCTGTTCACTACTTTTTGAGTAATGTTGCTAACAGACAAACAGTAAAAATGCCAAAAACATTACAGAAGATGGATGGATGGGTGGATGGATGGATAAGATAATTATGTCATCACACAAGATAATAACTTCTGCACACAGAGACAAAGTAATCAGGACCTGAGAGGCTCCACAGGAAGGTGAGTAGGTGGTTAGCACAGTTAAATGACAGTGAAGTCAGGGTTCAGCCCCAAGTAGGGCTGTTCTGTGTGGATTGCTCATTCCTCCCAGAGTTCAAAATCATGGGCCTCAGCCACTCCAGGTTCAGATGAACATGAACACTAAGAGAGATGTATTTTCCTTCTAAGTATCCAAGCCTTCTATCTGAATGATAGTGAAGTGTCTTTTCTGGTGTTTGGTTCAAAAAAAGGGAACGTTCAGTTTAAAATGCAAACTGCTGCACGGAATTATTCCAGCTGAACAACTGAATGGTGACCAAGGTCGTGCTTACTTTTCTGCTCATTCTGGTGCTTCATTTGGCAACCTTGTACTGTGTTGCACTCCAGTGTGGGAGGTTGTGAGCTTGATTTCTGTCATATGGCTCCAGTCTTTCTCAGCCAGTAACTATGTGTGTGGATCCGGATGGTGTCAGGCAATGCATGTACACACCGTTTTCAGGAGGATAAAATGGTAATGAGAAGGGCATACTTTTCCACGACAGCCTTCTATATTGTGCATGAGCACACCAGCCTTGGATGTGTCACCACTGTTGGCTGTGTTCATTCACAGGAGATTTGCGCACCTTTTAAACTCCAGCAGTTTTTCAGTGCCAGATATCGCATACTGTTGCTCTTTATTGCCTCCCAAAGTCTGAGCCAATTGCTGAAATCATATTCCTTCCTTAAAACACTGTGACTCAAACAATGCATTGTCTGGCAAGCATACTGCGGCACCAGGACTTCTCTGGAACTCTTTATATGCATGTATTTGCAGCCTTAAGTGAGCATTACTGCCATTAGAAGTTCAAAATGTTGACCCTGGGCTGCTTTGAAGACAAATAAAAGTTGACCTTTTTATTATTGTGCTCTGAAAAGTTGCTAGCTGCAGATCTATGTCTGACTCTCTGCGGTGGCCCGGCTCTGTGGAGCTTTATAGAAAATGGTACACAGGCAATGATGCAGGGAGCTTTGTGGAACATGTGTTTATTGGCGGTAGGTCTCGGCTTCCTGCGTGCACGGTCTAAGGCCACAGCAGGAGTCTGTCTCAATAAGACAAACACCCCTGTGTCTTTCTGCGTGTATGAAAGTGGAAAAGTGTTTTTCAGCATTGAAATCGAATGTCAGAATCAATGTGTAGATCTAGTTTTGATATGGCTGAGGATTGTCATATCACATTAAGATGGATGCCCGATGGGAGGTGTTGCCAGGAAGTGTGATGAGGGTGATCCTCTCCTGCAGGAGCAGCTAATCAATATGCCTCTCAGACACTTTCTTTTGCAGCCTGAGCACCACTTTTTTTTTACACTGCTGACACAGTTCAATTAAACTTGTACTGAAGATAAAAAAAAAAGGAGTCAGAAGATGGAACTGGGTCTAACGCGTTTCAATTTCAGAATGCTCAATCATTCATTCATTCATTCATTCATTCATTCCCAAGCTATTTAATCTACATCTCACACCTTCCATAATGATCAAAACAATTAAGTTATCATGCATCTGAGTCGGCACTTGAATGTAATCCAACCTCCCTCTCATAACTTGCACCTGTTTGTGTGTGTGTGTGGTGGTGGTGGTGGTGGTGGTGGTGGGCACTGAATTATGACAAATCACACCCCGTGCAGCGTGGTTGCGTCCTCTGTCATCAGTCCATCAGGGGCACTCCCAACGACAGAGACAGGACTCATGTGGAAGTGATTACTCTGAGGGGCCTCTGGGCCATGCACAAGCACCTGATCAATATTCAATCTCGGTTATTTCACCACGCATTACCATCCCACACCATGCTGCTTGATGACTGCAAGGCCCCGTCGCCGCTTATTGAGATGGAGAATCGCTTAATCAGACAAAGTAACTAGATTCAGTGGCGTCGTGTTAGCTAATGTATTTAAAGCGGGTGGAGATGCTGTGGCGGTGAGCCTCTGATGCGCTGTGGCAAATCAAAGAGGATCATTTCAGCACCTTCACAGAGAAATCTTTTTAGCAGCTGTACTACCGAGTGGGGTAGATGTGTGCCACATTAGTTGGATATTGGTTGTGTTTATTCATATTATGGATAACCTTGTGCATTCGGTAGCAGAGAGATAGCAGAACTGGAACCAAAGGTGCTCTCAGGGGTTGCATCTTCCACCACAGCTAATGCATTATCTCACACTTTTAAGCTAAGTGATCCAGATCCCAACCTGAAGTAATGGATTCTGTTGTCCAAGTTTCATGAAATTCAGCTCTGTTTTACCTTTGATGTTATTCTGGTAGACAAACAGTCAGATACGGGTAGAGTAGCCAGAAATTGTACTCAAGTTAAAGTATTGGTACGTACATAAGTAAGAGTAGCCAAAAACTTCCTGGAATAAGCACAGTGAGTAACTTAGATCAAGTTTATTTTTTTGAATAATGAAAAAATTAAATGTTCATCTGAGGAAAATAAACTACTAAACAGCCTCAAGTGTTGTCTAATATAATCCAAATCAAGTCAAAGAGTAGTAAAGCAACACTAAGGAAGAATTGCTCTCTGGGTCCCCCTACTGTTGATAAATGTACTGCTTGTTACCTGTTCTTTAACAGGTTTGACCAACCGCCTTCTTCTCCGCCTGCCCACCAACCTTTGCTGCCTCCACCTTCATCTAGTCCCCCTTTCTGCTGCTCTGCTCTCCCTCCACCCCCTTACATATCCCAGCTGTCAGTGCACATCCCCTGCTGTTTTTCCCTGCACAGACCCCCCCCCCCCCACACACACACACACACACACACACACAGCACATAGCCCCCTGCCTCAGTCTGTCCCTCACTAAGACCCAGGTGAGAGCTGAGCTGCAGAAGATCAAAGCGAGGAAGGCTGCAGGTCTGGATGGCATCAGCTCAAGGCTCCTCAAATCCTGTGTAGACCAGCTATGCAGGATCATGGAGCACATCTTCAATCTGAGCCTGAACCTGTGAAGGGTACCACAGCTGTGGAAAACATCCTGCATGGTACCCGTGCCGAAGACTCCTCACCCCAAGAACCTGAACAGCTACAGATCAGTGGCCCTTACATCATAACTAATGAAGACCCTGGAGAGGCTGCTCCTCACTCACCTCTGCGTCCTGGTGGGACCAGCAATGGACCCACTTCAGTTTGACTACCAGCATGGCATCTGGGTGGCGGATGCAGTAATCTTCCACCTACATCGTTCCCTGTCCCACCTGGAGAACCCTGGGAGGACTGTGAGGATGATATTCTTTAATTTCTCCAGTGCTTTTAACACCATCCAACCAGTGATTCTGAGCGACAAGCTGCTGTGTGCAGGGGTGGACTAACACCTGTCATCGTGGATCCGGGACTACCTCACAGACTGACCACAGTTTGTGAGAACCCAGGACTGTGTGTCTGACACCATCATCTGCAGTATGGGGGGGGGGGGGGGCAGGGAACAGTTCTGGCTCCCTTCCTGTTCACCCTCTACACTGCTGACTTTACACACAACACACCACACTGCCATCTACAGAAGTTCTCTGATGACTCTGCAATCATCTGCCTCATCTCCAAGGGGGATGACGTGGAGTACAGACTTATCCAGGACTTCGTGGACTGGTGTCTACAGAAGTGCCTCCAGATCAATGCGAGGAAAACCAAAGAACTGATGGTGGACAGCTGCTAGTGTGGACAACCCCCCACAGCATCAGTAAACATCCAGGGAACAGACACTGAGATGGTGACATCTTATATATACCTGGGTGTTCACCTGAACAATAAACTGGACTGGTCACACAACACCAATGTGCTCTACAATAACGGCAGCGCAGGCTGTTCCTTCTGCGGAGGCTCAGGTCTTTTGGAGTGCGGGGCCACTCCTAAAGACCTTCTACGATTCTGTAGTGGCATCAGCCTTTATGTATGGAGTGGTCTGCTGGGGCAGTGGCATCACGGCAGCCGACAGGAGGAGACTGAACAGGCTGATCAAAAAAGCTAGCTCTGTTCTGGGGCAGCACCTCGACCCGGTGGAGGAGAGAGAAGAGAGGTGGATGGTGGCTAAGCTGTCATCTCTGCTGGAGTCCGAGTCCCACCCCATGCAGGACACACTGAATGCACTGAGGAGCTCATTTAGCAGTAGGCTGTGCCATCCTAAGTGCTCAAGGGAAAGGTTCAACAGGTCCTTCCTACATATGGCTGTCAGACTTTATAATCTAACCGGTGCTGCTCATAGAGGCTGTATTAAATGTCACAACTTTGCACAATAGAGATCATCCCCCCAATACACAACTAAGACAATTGCAATTATTTTTGAGGGTGGCAACAACACTGTTCATTCAATGTGAAATATACTGTCTGGGTCCATATTTATATTTTGCCAGGTAATTTAACAAACTGTAATGCTGTTGATACCATCTAACTCCAATGCTCCTGCACTGTGTAAATACCTGTGTACATACAGTGGGGCAAAAAAGTATTTAGTCAGCCACCAATTGTGCAAGTTCTCCCACTTAAAAGATGAGAGAGGTCTCCAATTTTCATCATAGGTATACCTCAACTATGAGAGACAAAATGAGGAAAAAAAAATCCAGAAAATCACATTGAAGGATTTTTAATGAATTAATTGTAAATTCCTCAGTAAAATAAGTATTTGGTCACCTACAAACAAGCAAGATTTCTGGCTCTCACAGACCTGTAACCTCTTCTTTAAGAGGCTCCTCTGTCCTCCACTTGTTCCCTGTATTAATGGCACCTGTTTGAACTCGTTATCAATATAAAAGACACCTGTCCACAACCTCAAACAGTCAGACTCCAAACTTCACTATGGTCAAGACCAAAGAGCTGTCAAAGGACACCAGAAACAAAATTGTAGACCTGCACCAGGCTGGGAAGACTGAATCTGCAATAGGTAAGCAGTTTGGTATGAAGAAATCAACTGTGGGAGCAATTATTAGAAAATGGAAGACATACAAGACCATTGATAATCTCCCTCGATCTGGGGCTCCACGCATGATCTCACCCCGTGGGGTCAAAATTATCATGAGGACGGTGAGCAAAAATCCCAGAACTACACGGGGGGACCTAGTGAATGACCTGCAGAGAGCTGGGACCAAAGTAACAAAGGGTACCTCAGTAACACACTATGCCGCCAGGGACTCAAATCCTGCAGTGCCAGACGTGTCCCCCTGCTTAAGCCAGTACATGTCCAGGCCCGTCTGAAGTTTGCTAGAGAGCATTTGGATGATCCAGAAGAGGATTGGGAGAATGTCATATGGTCAGATGAAACCAAAATAGAACTTTTTGGTAAAAACTCAACTTGTCGTGTTTGGAGGAGAAAGAACACCATACCTACTGTGAAGCATGGGGGTGGAAACATCATACTTTGGGGCTGTTTTTCGGCAAAGGGACCAGGACGACTGATCCATGTAAAGGAAAGAATGAATGGGGCCATGTATCGTGAGATTTTGAGTGAAAACCTCCTTCCACCAGCAAGGGCATTGAAGATGAAATGTGGCTGGGTCTTTCAGCATGACAATGATCCCAAACACACCACCCGGGCAATGAAGGAGTGGCTTCGTAAGAAGCATTTCAAGGTCCTGGAGTGGCCTAGCCAGTCTCCAGATCTCAACCCCATAGAAAATCTTTGGAGGGAGTTGAAAGTCCGTGTTGCCCAGCGACAGCCCCAGAACATCACTGGTCTAGAGGAGATCTGCATGGAGGAATGGGCCAAAATACCAGCAACAGTGTGTGAAAACCTTGTGAAGACTTACAGAAAACGTTCGACCTCTGTCATTGCCAACAAAGGGTATATAACAAAGTATTGAGATGAACTTTTGTTATTGACCAAATACTTATTTTACTGAGGAATTTACCAATTAATTCATTTAAAATCCTTCAATGTGATTTTCTGGATTTTTTTTTTTTCTCATTTTGTCTCTCATAGTTGAGGTATACCTATGATGAAAATTGGAGACCTCTCTCATCTTTTAAGTGGGAGAACTTGCACAATTGGTGGCTGACTAAATACTTTTTTACCCCACTGTATGTATATTTATTTATTGCTTTGGCTGACCTATTCTTATCTTATTATCATATTTACTATTGCTCTCAGTGCTGCTTTCCCTTTGCTGCTGCAATCCTGTAATTTCCCCATTGTGGGACTAATAAAGGTCTCTCTTATCTTATCTTATCTTATCTTATCTTATCTTATCTTATCTTATCTTATCTTATCTTCTAATCTTATCTTATCTTGTTACTGTTGTCCTGAGTACTTGTTCCAGAACCTGGGGCAGACTGGCAGCTTGGAGAACCAGGACACTTCCCTGTGGCCTGGCCTGCCATAAGACTAAAATGGCAGCAGCAAAGATAGCAGAGAGAGAGAGAGAGACAGAGAGAGAGAGAGAGAGATATTTTTTGATTTTTAAAAGATCTTTAATAAACACATTTGTCCATCAGTCAATACAATTTCTATGTCATGCTATATTACACAGAAAATTAATCCCCCAAAAAACGCCCCCAAAAAAGCTGTCCATCATGAACTGAACAGAGGACATTCTCCAGGGACCAGAGGGTCCTGAAACCTTCCACATCCCCATTCCCCATAAAAAACTGAAAGTCCAGCCTGATTCTGGCTTTAAGTAGCCTCACAAATAAAATTTTGACATCAACATCATTCTCAACATTTTCAAGTTTTCTTCTCCGGCTTACATAGATAGCCAACTTTGCCTGCCCTAAAACAAAGTTCAGTAGTTGACACTTCTGCTTAAAACGACGATTGTACATAAAACCACAAATGAAAACCTGCTTAGAAAAAACTTCCTTAAAAATATGAAAAAGTTCTGTGAGAAGTTCAAAGAGGCCACTCAGGCACTGACATTCAATAAAACAATGAAAAACAGTCTCCCTAGAGGAACAAAAAACACACTGATCACTGACACTGCTGTTAATCACAGAAACAAAAGCATTGACTGCTATAATACCATGCAGGACCCTCCACTGTAAGTCTCCATGCCTCTTAGGGAGAGGGGCTTTATAAAGAGCCCTCCAGGCAGGCCGATGCCCTTTTCCTAGTTTAAAATAGGCTCTCCAAGGAGTGTCCACACAGGTGTTCAATCGGTCCTTGTTGAGTGCCATCACCACCAGTCTGTAGAGTGCCTTACCACTGGCTCCTCCAAAGTCCACACCAGTGGGAGCACAGAATGCCAGTAAGGAGCAAGGAGCGACGTCAAAGTCCATATAGAGCGTGAGAGAGGGAAAGGGGTCCGTGCTTTCCGGCTGCAGCGTGCCATTGCTAAAGTCCAAGAGTAGGGAGTGCTCAAGTCCATGAAGCTCCTGTTTCCAGTGTGCAAGAAGACCATCGATGAAACGATTCGACCTGACACCAAGATGAGCTGCTAAAGCTGAGGCGTTGTTGAGGCCAGGACCAGCCAGTTCCACCACTTGCTTCAGAGTGAGAACGTTCCTGGAACACAGCCTATCAAGGAAGGTCCTTCCAACTCCCGGCAGGACACCAAGGTGACCACCAAAAACCAGCGGCTCCCTCAACAACCAGTAGAGGGAATCGCATGGCCCTCTTTGTTTTTTAAAAAGAGTCCACACTGAAAAGAGACTGCGGTAAAAACTGGGTAAAGACAGTGCATTAGAGTTCTTAAAAACCATTAAAAACACAGGGAGGTCTAGCCCAAGCCCAAGGACTCTCTGTAAAATAACACAGGTCAAAGGCCTCCATACCAGGTCCTGGGGGCCCGTCAGCAGTCTCTGTATGAAAGTCAGTCTAAAAGCAGCACCTCTACTAGCTAAATGAATCACTCCTTGCCCCCCCCCCTCCTCTTTGGGAAGAAATAACAGGGCTTGAGGAACCCAGTGGAGTCCACCCCCCCAAAAAAAGTCCACCAAAACAGACTGAATTTTGGACAACAAACCAGCAGGGGGGTCCATGCACATGAGGCGGTGCCACAGGGATGAGGAAACAAGATTATTTAAAATGAGCACTCTTCCTCTAAAAGATATTCTTGGCATTAGCCACTTCCACTTGTTTAGTCTCCCGTTAATTTTCTCTATGACCCCATCCCAATTTTTTTGCTCAAACTGCTGATTTCCAATAAAGACACCAAGATACTTAAAACCTCCTTTTTTCCAAATCAACCCACCAGGCAGCGTAAGCTGATTTTCTAGTTTCTCCCCCACCATCAGAGCCTCGCTTTTTCCCCAGTTTATTTTTGCAGAGGAAAATTGGCCAAAAAGATTGACACTCCTAACCAGAACGTCAATGTCACTCTGCTTATTTAGCAGAATGACTACATCATCTGCATAGGCCGACAGCTTGAACGTGGTGTCACAGCCAGGAAAAGTAACTCCTGATAGATCCCTTCTCAGGCAGTGAAGCAAAGGCTCTATGGCGAGGGAGTACAGCATCCCTGAGAGAGGGCAGCCCTGCCGAACCCCCCTCTGGACTTTTAAAGGGGCAGACAGGCCCCCATTTATCTTCAGCACACTCTCAATGTCACTGTACAAGACCCGTATCCTGGCTATGAAGCCTGGGCTGAACCCAAAAGCTGTTAAAACTGTCCATAAATATTGGTGTTCAACCCGATCAAACGCCTTTTCCTGGTCAATTGAAATCAAACCAGTTTCTACCGCCAATGAACCAGAGACCTCCAAAATATCCCGAATTAAAGTGACGTTGTCACTAATCAGCCTGCCAGGCACACAGTAAGTCTGGTCTACATGAATGAGCTCGCTCATCACCTTTCTCAGTCTTCGGGCCAGAGCTTTTGAGAGAATCTTGTAGTCTGTGCAGAGCAGAGAGACTGGCCTCCAGTTCTTTAGGCTCTGGAGGTCCCCCTTTTTCGGCAACAGTGTGATGATGGCCCTCCTGCAGGTCGTGGGTAGGGTCCCCCTTTCCAAGCTATCTTGGAGAACCTCCAGCAGGTCTGGACCAAGCAGGGGCCAGAATTCCTTAAAAAAGTCCACAGAGAGACCATCTATGCCTGGTGATTTTCCATTCTGGAGGCTCATTAGCGCCGTATGCAGCTCAGACAGAGACAGTGGAGCATCCAAGCCGGCAACAAGGTCCTCTGAGAGCACTGGAAGACCATCAAGGAAAACCTGGCCCAGTGACGTGTCCTCCCTCCACTCTGCTCTAAACAATTCACTGTAAAAGCTAGCAGCGTGTTTCCTGATCTCTGCTGCTGTGGAGATTGTTCTCCCGTCATCGCCCAACAAGGAGTGAATAAGCTTTCTCTGTCCATTTTTCCCCTCCAGTCCAAAAAAGTACTGGGAGGGCGAGTCCATCAGAGCTACATCCATGTAGCGTGAGCGGACCAGAGCACCCTGTGCGGTGACCCCTAGCAAGCTAGCCAAGGCTGACCTTTTTGACTTGAGAGCCTCTAAGTGCTCCTGTTTTCCTGTAGAACTGAGCAACTCCTCTAGTTCTACCACCTCAGTCTCCAGAACTTTCAAGGATTGGGTCAAGCTACGAGTGACATTTTGAGTGTACTGTTGGCAGAGTTGTTTTATCTGGGCCTTACCAAAATCCCACCACAATTGGAGAGAACTAAAAGAGGGTTTTTGTTCCCTGTGTTCCAAACATCATGAAAAACCTCTTTAAAAAACACATCATTTAAAAGTGTATTGTTAAAATGCCAAAAAGCACTCTTACACTTTACATTTTCAATAAACACAGAACAAAACAGCAGGCAGTGATCAGTGAAACCAACAGGACAGATACAACTATTTTTAAAAACACTCATTTGATGTTTAAAACCATAAAAACGGTCTAACCTAGCCATAGATAAAAGGTTATCTTTGACATGGCTCCAGGTGTACTGCCTCTGGTCCCCATGATGTGACCTCCACACATCGGCCATTTCATGTGTTTTCACCAGTTCTCTCAGCCTATTGGCAGAAGCAGGGTGAGGCTCCTGATGGTTCCTGTCTAGTCTGTGGTTTAATGTACAGCTAAAATCACCCCCCAGAAATAAAAAACTATTTGGATCACAGGACCTAACCGTATCCGAAAGCACGTCAAAGACCCTGATCCTCTCTGCTCTCTGTGTTGGCACATACACGTTTATAAAAACGAAGTTCACGTTTTCAAACTGTACCTTTAATAAGAGGAAATGACCTCTCACCACCTCTTCTACCTCATAAGAGACAGGCACACAACCCCTAGAGAAAAGTACAGCCACCCCCCCACTGCTACTGGATTTGTGGCTAAAAAAAATGCAGCCATCCCACTCTTTTCTCCAATGGCTCTCAATGTCCACAGTGCTGTGAGTCTCCTGGACCATCAGCACGTCAAGTTTCTTTAAATTAAAAAGCTTGTATAAAGAGGCCCTTTTTACATCATCCCTGGCCCCATTAATATTGAGAGTGCCAATTCTAAGGTGGGGCATTAAAAAGGATAAAAATAGGGTACAGTAAAAAAACACACACATAGCATAAAAGGGAAGAAACAAACTAAGAGTCAACATGACTGTTAGTAATTTGGGATTTCAGTTTAGCAACCAGTTTCTTTAAACGATAAATTTCCTGATCAGTGAAAGTCTCATTCCCATCATTCAGTTTCATAAATTTGCGAGCTGATGCCACGAATAACTCCAGATCTGGAAAGTAATTTTCCACTTTCACAGCTCTGCTCCCCTTAGTCACCTGGAGAAATTGCCTAATTTTAGTAAAACAATAGGAGCTTTGCTCCTCCTGCGTCTGCGTCTGCATCAGTTCAGACTCATCTCCACTTTCGTCAGAAGCGCTCTCATTCAGTAAATCTAAATTCCCAACCCTACTAGATTTAGCAGAGCTCTGCAAGTTTTCAGCACTTTTCCTTTTTTGTGCAGCTTTAAAAGGATCCTCTTCAACAAAACTACATTCCTGCATTTCTTCATGAACTGCAACGTTTGTCATGCAGTGTTTGCTCTGTGTGTCCGCTACAGCCTCAAACCGCTCCTCCCCCGCCTGCAAAGTCTGTTCATTCACGTTCCTTCGTTTAACTGCACTTTTACTTACACCCTCCACCTCTTTACCCCGGGCGACAGGCTCGTCACAATGATCAGAGCTGCCGCCAGACAGAAATTCCCCACCATCACTGTTTGGGGGGGCAACTACCGCGCCCGCCGCGGCCACCCCAGCAGAGGCGGCCGCGGCCGCCCCAGCACAAGCGGACGCGGATGCGGCCGCGGACGCCCCCGCAGAAGTAGAAGTGGACGCGACCGCCCCAGCAGAAGCGGGCGCCGCAGCGGCATCCGCCGCACCACATGTAGCGCTACCCTCCGGACCACCAGAAACAGCGGCGTCACCTTTCTTACCGCCAGTGCTCTTTGTGTTCGCCTTTTCAGGACATGACCTAATAAGATGGCCTTCTGCGCCACACGCAAAACACTTCATGGTTTCAGATGTTGCAAACACCAAGTAGCTAAAGCCGTCAATCCTGAAATTAAAAGACGCGTTCAGTTCAGCAGAGCTGTCTTTCAACACCATGAAACATTGCCTCCTATGACATACAACATGCTTCAGCAGGGGTGATTTACTACCCAGAGAGACCATTCTGATAGGGGACACAACCTGGCCAAAACGGGACAACTCTCTAATCAGCTGATCATTTTTAACGAAAGGAGGAGCGTTTGAGATGGTGATCCTCCTAGACGGGTTCGCCAGCGGTAAAACGGGAGTAAAAGTGTCACCTATGACCACTCCCTGTGCCACCACCTGATCAGCTTTTTCAGTCGAATCCAGAAAGATCACAATTGCGCTGTTCATCCTCGATGCTGATTTTATGCTGCCATGCCCAACCACCTGTCCTACAGCGAGGCTGGCCTCCTCCACAGAACAGGGAACTGTCGGGAGGATTCTCACACCATGACGCCGGGTTAAGCGCTCAAACTCCACACCACCATCAATCACCGGCATGATGCCGGCCGGGAAAAACCGGCAGCAGAAGCTACCGTTCCCCAACACACTCACTCCAACACTCACACCCCAGCACACACACACTCAACCCACTATATTAAACACACACACCTCAAACACACACGATAGAGAAAAGTTAGAAAAAACAAAGTTTAAAGTACTCACTCGACACCACTCCACACCCCTGCTCCCACAAACGCTCACGCATGCGCACGAGAGAGAGAGAGAGAGAGAGAGAGAGAGAGAGAGAGAGAGAGAGAGAGAGAGAGAGAGAGAGAGAGAGACTTTGACTTTTAAAAAAGGCTTTATTGCACATTCCGAAAATGCAAAAAGACCAATATCACTGGTCCAAGTGTGTCACATCTCAAAAGTGCAAACATAACTCATTCCCCTGACCCACAGAACACAAAACATTCCCTACAGCCCATCTATTGATGAATGCCTCCAAATTGTCCACCATTTGATAGTAAGAGAACTCCACCCGGAGTCTGACTTTCAACAAGACCTTGAAAGCGGACACCGGATCCACATTGGCAGCGTTGCTTGCCCGATTTATCCTCGTCAGCCAGATGGCAAGCTTAGCAGTACCAGATAGGAAGTTCATCAAAGTGTGGGCAGCCTTCCTCGCCACTTTATACTTCGGACCGTAAATGAACAGACCAAAAGAGAAACGTTCACCCAAAGCCTGAAACCACTCGTGCAAAATCTCAAAAAGTCCAGATAAACGAAAACATTGGACAAACAAATGCTCGAGGGTCTCAACTTGGGAACAAAACAAACATTCGCCCCCCCCCCCCCACAGTCGGATCAAGGTGTGCCCTGTATTTATTCGTAGCTATTGCCCCATGCACAATCCTCCACTGGAGATCTGCTGTGCGTTTCTCAACAGGTAGCTTGTACATGCACCACCAGCTGCCTTTTGGGGAGACCTCTGGCCCCAAACAACCCGCCCACCTCGACTCCGTGACATCCTTCAGAGAGCGCAGATTCAGAACCTTCACACAGATGTGATACACCGCCCTTGTCCCGACAAACTGGAACTTGCCCAGGCGAGGAATCCTGAAGGTCAGTAGGTGATCCTCTCCTCCCTGCCACTCCCCCACAGCTGGAGTTATGGAAATTGCAGGAAAGGTGGACGCAGTGTCGTCATCCCATTGATTGGAAAGAGTGCGGTTTGTCGCAAACGCTCGAAGCGGTCGTGGCAGGGCAGCACACATGTCCTCCACCACCCTTTGCAGCAGTCTGACAGATGTAATGTTGGCACTCCGCCTCAGTGTATCCATCGATGGGGTCGACATCTTCATAAGATGACCCAGCTTGGTAGAGCGTGCCTCCCCCAAACAACTCAGCAGACTCACAGACTGCAGCACCTCAGCTTCGATGAATCAATTGAAAAACAGTGGTTCCTCGAACAGCCACATGCCCGGCGTCTCGTCACGGAAGCGGGCCACGTTGAAGACTCGCCATGCATGCAAAACGGACGTGTAAAAAGCAGATAGTCCAGTAAGGTCCACCTCCCCAGATGTCACGAGGAAGAGCTGCTTATCATAGCCCAAGCGACCAACTCTCCTCAAGAGCAGTTTAGCAGTGTCCATCCAGCAGGGTCCGCATCCGTAAAGGAGGCGTTGTGCAGTTCGAAGCCTGAAGCTGGCGATCTTGGAGTGTATGTCCACCAGACCCTGTCCCCCTCGGCCACAGGCAGGTAGAGAACAGGTGCACGGACCCAGTGGCGACCAGACCAAAAGAAGTCTACGATGATCTTCTGAATCTCCTCCACGAGGCTCCTGGGCAGTGTCAAAGCCACCAGCCTATGCCAGAGAGCCGAGGCAACCAGATTATTCATGACCAGAACCCTGCCCCTATATGACAGCTGTGGTAGCAACCATTTCCATTTAGAAAAGCGAGCACACACCTTGTCCTTAACACCCTCCCAGTTCTTTCGTTCAAAAGCCTCCGAACCCAGAAAACCCCCCAACACTTTGAGACTGGCCGTCCCCCACTGAAGACCGCCGGGTAGGCGAGGGATGCCTTGACGTGACCAGTGGCCCACCAATAGACCCTCACTCTTGGCCCAGTTAACCCGTGCAGAAGATGCCCTTTCATAAACTGTCAAAGTGTCCACCAGACGCTGCACATCCCCGTGGGAGGTGATGAAAACGTTGACGTCATCCGCATAAGCAGACAAGACGATTGGGCGGCAACAGCTTGATGGCCCCGGCAAAACCAGACCACCCAGCCGAGCGCGCAACCTGCACAGCAAAGGCTCAATAGCCAAGCTGTACAGCTGACCCGAGAGTGGACACCCCTGGCGTATTCCCCGGTGTACAGGGATTGGCCGACTCAGGCCCGCCCCCACCTTCACCAAACACACAGCTCCAGTATATAGCAGATTGACCCACCTCAAAAACATATTGCCAAAACCAAACCCTCCCAGGGTAGAAAACAAATAGGAATGGTCAACCCTATCAAAGGCCTTTTCCTGGTCCAAAGACACAATCCCGAACTGTAAGTCATGACATTTACTGAGCTGGAGAACGTCACGTATGAGGAAAACATTGTCCATAATGTTCCGGTCAGGAATACAATATGTTTGATCCTTATCCACGATCAAACCCAAGACAGTGTTCAGTCTGTTCGCCAGGGCCTTGGAAAGCACCTTGTAGTCCGTGCAAAGAAGAGCCACGGGCCTCCAGTTTTTCAGCAGGGCCAAGTCCCCCTGCTTTGGCAACAGAGACAGCACTGCACGGCGGCAGGAGACAGGTAACGTTCCCTTCCTGTAACAGGCAGTCAGAACGTCATAGAAGTCTGATCCAATAATATTCCAAAAATGCTTAAAAAATTCTGAAGAAAGGCCATCAAGTCCAGGCGCGCGTCCCAGCGCCATCTGATTTACAGCCACAGTCAACTCATCCAAAGTCAGGGCACAGTCCAGAGCGGCCCTGTCGTCCGGGCCGAGCACCGGAAGGGCCTCGAAGAGCTGAGTTTGAGATTCTTTGCAACACGTTCCCGCAGCAAACAGGGCCCCATAGTAATCCACTGCATGGCTCCGCATCTCGGATGGGTTCGTAGTCAGGTGACCATCTGGGAGTGTCAAGCAAGCCATCAACTTCTTTTTCGCAGTAGACTTCTCCAAATTGAAGAAGAAGGACGTTGGTGCATCCATGTCCTGCAGGCGAGTGAAGCGCGACCTCACTAGCGCCCCCTCCACTCTGCCCTGCATGAATGTGCGCAGGGCCGAGCTCTTCTCCTGCAGCAAAGGACCAGCGGTAGAATCCCAACCCGTAACCAAGCTGGCCTCCAGCCTCTTGACAGCGTCCTCAAGTTCACTGACCTTGGCGTTGATGATGGCAGTTGAGTTCGCAGCGTACCATTGACAAAAAAGGCGAATTTGCACTTTGCCAACGTCCCATCACTGTTCGAGGGAACCAAAACAAGCCTTCGTGGTCCTCCAGTGTTCCCAGAAGCACACAAAATACTGACAAAAGGCGTTGTCCTGTAGGAGCTTGTTATTGAAGTGCCAGTATGATTTTGCCCGTTTCCCTGGTGAGTTCAGTAACACCGCAGTAGCCAGGTGATGATCCATGAAGCCGACGGGACTTATGTTACTGTGAAGGAGGCCGGGGCTACAGGTTCTAGAAACATATATCCCGTCTAATCTAGCAGCACTGACAACACCGTCAGTGACCCTGACCCAGGTACACCGTCTGAGAGAGAGAGAGAGAGAGACCTTTAAAAGACTTTATTGCACACTTCAAAAAAAAGTAAGCACACCAACATCATTCCACCAAGTGTGTCACATTGGAAAAAGTGCAAACTGAAGTGTTCCCCCCCACACAACACAGAGAGAGCATTGCTTGCAGTCCACCTATTCCACATTGGCAGTGGCAGTAGTGCGAGTCCTCCTCGTAGTCCGTGCAAAGAAGAGCCAGAGGCCCCCGCCAGTTCCGTTGCACATCCCAGAGACAGTTTCCCCATCTCAGATGGATTGGAGTCCTTAGACCATGTAGGTTTTTCAAGTAAGTCAACTGTGAAGCAGGCTCGTCCAGAGTGTAGAAAGAAAACGGTGGGGCGTCCATGCCCTGCAGGCAAAGATCCAGTTCCGTGACAGTCAATTACAGTCAAGTAGAAACGTCATATACAAGTCTGATCAAACAATATCCCAAAAATGTGTAAAACAGGCAGAGGAACAACCGCCATTTATTCCTCCTGTCGGGCGCGCTTGACCGCCGTTCTCCCTGCTGCTTTACGCAGGGCTGTCAGGTGTTTCTTGAGGTGAAAACGTTTCCGTTCATCCAGGAGGTCAAGACCAACCTGCCTTCTTAGCACATCAACAGACTTAATGAATTTATCAGTGTCACTGAAGTAGTCGGTGACCTTAATGGCTTTGTTGTAGGTTTCATCCAGAAAAGCATTTATTTCTTCCAGTGAATACAAACTCGTGTTTGTACTGCATTTTGCCTCAATAGACTCAGTATTAGACACAGTGTCGTTATCAGATTCCATTTCCTCGTCAGCACAACTCAGCTGACTGTTTGGTTCTCCTGGGCCAGGGGATTCATCATGGGCCGCATTTTCCTGGACGCCACCCTCAGCAGCTGACTGTCGCTGCTCCATCCCCTGCTGTGTAACGGTAGCAGCCTCCGGAAGCACAGCCACTGATGTTGCACAGCGAGATTCTGACGCACCATCAGGTCGGTGCTCCATCTCCTCCTCCGAAACGGTAGCAGCTGCCGGAGGCACAGCTGCTAACATCACACAGCGAGATGATTGTGACGCACCATCAGTGACCTTTTTGGCGTCATCGCCATCAACGCTCCCGGCCGGGCCGCGGGCACCACAGCCGGGCCGTCCACAGACACAGCGGCAGGCTCCAGAGCAGGGGCGGCGGAAGGCCCCGCAACATCGCCCGCATTAGCGGCGGGAGCGGAGGCCGCGCCGCCTTCTGCAGCTACGGCGTGAGCGGAGGGCTCGCCACCGGCACCATCCGCGACACCATCAGGGCCCTCCGCCCGCTGCCTGTGCGGACAAGCGAACCGTTTATGGCCCACGTCTCCACATTCAAAACACTTCATCTGTCCCGAGCTCGCATACACCATATAGGATCCATCCACGTGTTTGACCCTGAAGGACACTTCCAGAGTTTGAGTGGGCGAGTCGAGAAACATGAACATCTGTCGCTTGAGTGATTTCACATGTTTTAACTTGGTGGCCTTGCATCCCAAAGTCAGAGCTGAAAACGGGCCCGCAAACTTCCCAAATCTGCGGAGCCCCGTCGCCAACTGCTCGTCAGTGATGAAAGGTGGAACACCTGAGACGGTGATTCTCGTTGATGGGACAGATAAGGGGGACACCTGTACATACGTTTCCCCAATAACAACACCGCTTACAATCAGGGTGTGGACATCGTCTTCAGCTGCCAGAAACACAACTACAGCTCTATTTATTCGGGACGCAAAGCAGATCGCGTCATGGCCCACCTGCTCGGCCACAGCCTCAAGGACCTCCTCCACAGTAACAGTGCTGTCCGGGGGAACGATCCTCACCCCCTGGTGGATAGATGGAGGTGGCTTTTCCAAGGTCGCCATCCTCCACACAAAAAAATCAAAAACTGGAAAAGCGGCCAGTAGTAGAAAACCGAAAAAAAGTCCAAACAAACCACGGAGTTCCCTATTTCCGCCCTCCTCCTTCGGCCGCCGGAAACAGAGCGAGAGAGAGAGAGAGAGAGAGAGAGAGATTTTTGAGTTTAAAAAAAAAATGGCTTTATTGGACAATTCAAAAATGTAAGAACACCAATATCATGCCCCCAAGTGTGTCACATCTCAAAAGTGCAAACATAACTCATCCCCCTGTCCCACAGAACACAAAACATTCCCTACAGTCCATCTATTGGTGAATGCCTCCAAATTGTCCACCATTTGATAGTAAGAGAACTCCACCTGGAGTCTGACTTTCAACAAGGCCTTGAAAGCAGACACAGGATCCACATTGCCAACGTTGGTAGTACGATTTTTCCTTGTCAGCCAGATGGAAAGTTTAGCAGTACCAGATAGGAAGTTCATCAAAGTGCGCGCAGACTTCTTTGCCACTTTATACTTTGGACCGTAAATGAACAAACCAAAAGAGAAACATTCACCCAAAGCCTGAAACCACACTCGCAAAAGATCAAAAAGTCCAGATAAACGAAATCATTGAACAAACAAATGCTCCAGGGTCTCAACTTGGGAACAAAACAAACATTCCCCCCCCCCCACAGTTGGATCCAGGCGTGCTCTGTATTTATTCGTAGCTATTGCCCCATGAACAATCCTCCACTGGAGATCTGCCGTCCGTTTCTCAATAGGGAGCTTGTACATGCACCGCCAGCTGCCTTTCGGGGAGACCTCTGGCCCCAAAAAACCCACCCACTTCGACTCTGTGACGTCCATCAGAGAGCGCAGATTCAGAACCTTCACACAGACGTGATACACCGTCTTCTTCCCCACAAACTGGAACCTGCCCAGACGAGGATTTCTGAAGGCCAGCAGGTGATCCTCTCCCCCCTGCCACTCCCCCACAGCTGGACTTATGGAAATGGCAGGAAAGTTGGACACAGTGTCGTCATCCCATTGAGTGGAAAGAGTCCGGTTTGTCGCAAATGCTCAAAGTGGTTGTGGCAGGGCGGCGCACACTTCCCCCACCATCCTCTGCAGCAGTCTGACAGATGTAATGTTGGCACTCCGCCTCAGCGTTTCCATCGATGTGGTCGACATCTTCATAAGATGACCAAGCTTGGTACAGTGTGCCTCTCATAAACAAGTCCGCAGACTGACCGACTGCAGCACCTGAGTGTCGATGAATTGATTGAAAAACAGTGGTTCGTCGAACAGCCACATGCCCGGTGTCTCGTCAGGGAAGCGGGCTACGGTGAAGACCCGCCATGCATGCAAGACGGATGTGTAAAAAGCAGAAAGTCCAGTAAGGTCCACCGCCCCAGATGTCACGATGAAGAGCTGCTTATCATAGCCCAAGCGGCCAACTCTCCTCAGGAGCAGTTTTGCAGTGTCCATCTAGCAGGGGCCGCATCCGTAAAGGAGGCGTTGTGCAGTCTGAAGCCTAAAGCAGGCGATCTTGGAGTGTATGTCCACCAGGCCCTGTCCCCCCTCGGCAACAGGCAGGTAGAGAACAGGAGCACGGACCCAATGCCGACCAGACCAAAAGAAATCCACCATGATCTTCTGAACCTCCTCCACGAGGTGTCAAAGCAACAAGCCTATGCCAAAGAGCTGAAGCGACCAGATTATTGGCAACCAGAACCCTGCCCCTATATGACAGCTGTGGTAGCAACCATTTCCATTTAGAAAAGTGAGCACACACCTTGTCCTTAACACCCACCCAGTTCTTGCGTTCAAATGCCTCCGAACCCAGAAAAACCCCCAACACTTTGAGACCGGCCGTCCCCCACTGAAGACCGCCGGGTAGCCGAGGAACGTCCTGATGCGACCAGTGGCCCACCAATAGACCCCTCACTCTTGGCCCAATTCACGCAGGCAGAAGATGCCCTTTCATAAACAGACAAAGTGTCCACCAGAGGCTGTACATCACCGTGGGACGTGATGAAAACGCTGACGTCATCCGCGTAAGCAGACAAGACGATCGGGCAGCAACTGCTGGAGGGCCCCGGCAGAACCAGACCACACAGCTGAGTGCGCAACCTGCACAGCGAGAGAGAGAGAGAGAGAGCCTTTATTAACAGAAGTTCACCTGCAGAAATGTCTTGTGAGGGAAACTGCAGGTGAGTAGGCCAGCATATATTTGGTATGATAAAAATGGTAAAATAATAATGATTTTAAATAAACCCTCTTCCTTCCTGTTTTTATTTAGATCCTTTTCCTAACCCGGTGAAATAACATACTAGACTAAATGAATTTCATATGTCACAAGGGACAAAAACCCCTCATGCACCAGAGGATAAAATGAAATGGGAGGGAAAATGAGAAAAGGCAGAAGTAATGTGGTGAATGAATACTTGTGGTCAGAGGCGGGCTGAGATAAAAATTCAGGCTGTGAACTGACTCCATCCCAGGCCACACCATTGCTATGAACCAGAAACCATTTCTGCTATTTGTAGACCACCATATTGACACATCAAGTGTCAAACTACTGATAAATGTGGCTACAAACTTTAGCTGGGAGGAAAATTATCTTTTTTATTTTTTTTTAAATGCAATTAATCTATTTATTATTGAAATCAAATAGGCAATTTGTGCTTTCATGCTCATTTTCCCTTCTACTGGGCTCTGGACCGCTCTCCTTATCTCTCTGCACATCTTGTTGATCTGCAGAATGAGATAAAACAAAAAAAAAAAAACTTTATCTGTTTGTTTGGTAGTGGTGAAACTACACTGTTGTAGTAGCTTAGTTTAGGGTTAATGTTGTCTAATGTAATAAACTAGATTATGTTAACTTTAGTTATATTACCTCCGTCTTACAGTCATTAGACAACATTTTCAGGACTGTTCAGATATTTTAAGAAAAAAAATGTAATTTTCAAAACTATAGGCTATATGTCATCTGCAGTACCAACTTTACTCTCATCTACAGTTCATACTAGGAGTTTACATACACTGTATAAAAACACACATGACCTTTTTTTTCTCATTGCCTGATATTAAATCAGACTAAACTTTTGCTGTTTTAGGTCTGTTAGGGTTACCAAAATTAGTTCTGTTGGCTAGATAATTTTTTTATTTGCTAAATATTTTTTCCAGAATTTTTTTATTACTTTCTTCAAAGTCAGGAGTTTCCATCCATTTCCTCAGTATCTGGTAACATTGCCTTTAAACCGTATGACTTGGGCCAAACATTCAGGGTATCCTTTCACAAGCTTCTCACAATAGTTGGTGGAATTTTGGCCCATTCTTCCTGACAGAACTGGTGGAACTGAGTCAGGTTTGTAGGCAGTCTTGTTCTTGCACGTCTTTTCAGCTCTGCCCACAGATTTTCTATGGGATTGAGTTCAGGACTTTGTGATGGCCACTCCAAAACATTGACTTTATTGTGCTTAAGCCACTTTGTAACTAATGTGGTGGTATGCTTAGGGTCATTGTCCCTTGTCTCAAAATTAATCTTGTAAAAGTAGTTAAAAAAGAAAATATATTATATTTTATTATGTGCCTACACAACTGAAGTGGTGCTCTTGTGGTATAGTATTAGTCCCATAGTTGGGAGGTTGTAGCTTCAAGCCCCAGTCAGGTCATACCAAAGACAGTATAGAAATGGCACTTTCTAGTGTTGGGGGGGGGGGGGGTGTCAATGTATTGTGATAGTGTATTGATTCATAGACATATTATCATGATACTTTATTAATAAATGTTACAAATACAAAATTACCTATGTAGGTACTAGAGTAATTAAAACCATCTGACAGTTTTAATATGCCAGATATTGTTAATTTTTCATTAATTTAAAAAGATAATCATTAGCATTTTGGAACCTCTGATTTTCGTTTGTAGTACATATTTATGTATTTAGCTGATTATTTTCACCGTTGATGCTTTCCAACCTGACGTATTATGAGCTGTGAATTTAACTGAATGCTATTTAACAGATCAGCTAACCTTAGCTAGCCAATCAATGTGACGAGTAGTTAATCATTACCTGCATATCAAGCAAACTCTTCAACAGTTTCACTGTAGATGGTGTCTCATAGTGCTATTACATTGACAACGAATTATAGTGATGGCAGCATGGCTTTGATAAAAAGCCTAAAGCTAAGGAAAGGACAATAGAATATCCATCCATCCGTCCGTCTGTCCATTTATCCATCCATCCATCCATCCATCCATTCACCTGTCCATCCGTCCATTCATCCGTCCATCCATCCATCCATCCATCCATTATCCATCCATCTGTCCGTCCATCCGTTTAGCCATCCATCAATCCATCTGTCCGTCCATCTGTTAATCCATCCATCATCCGTCCATCCGTCCGCCCATCCATCTATAAATCCATCTGTTCATCCGTCCGTCCGCCCATCCATCCATCTTCTATCACTTATCCGGGGTTGGGGTCACAAGGTCAGCAGTCCAAGCAGAGTAACCCAGATTGCTGTCCGGTTCACATAGTACTGTGATCCCCATGATTGGTCCTACAGGTGGAGAGTCCACTGGAGGTTGACCCATGTGGTTCTTTGTTTGTCTTTTTTTCATAGAGCTCCACTGGACCACTCTTAGGGTGCATTCAAACTCCATGTGTGTTTCTGTGGTAGGAATCTGTGGGTAAATAAATCCAACACCCTGATTCAGCTGAAGAGCTCCTGGTTCTTCAGCCTGTCATGGCTGCCAATCATCGCACCTGCGCGCGCACCTGCTCTCCATCCCAGCCTCGCTATATATTCCGTGAGGCCCTGAGATCAGCGCGGAGTTGTCTGCTTTCCTTCCATGGAACCTGCTCTCGCCATCTCTACGCTGAGCTCCCAAGCCTCGTCTACTCTCCAGTACCACTCGTCATCTTCTGAGCCTACCAGTTCCTCCACTCAAGTAAGCCATCACCTTCTCCTCTCACTCCTCTGAGTCCCCTGTGCACAGGCGGAGATCCGTGGCAGTGGACTCCCTTCCTCCTGGCAGCGGACTCAGCTGCTCTGCTTCACCTGCCCATACCATCGCCTCTGGGACTGCAAGCACTGTCCTCCTGGCCATAACCACTGAGCTAGACCTGTGCTCCACCTTTCCATCACAAACAGTAAGCGCAGTACTACCGGGTGCATCCCTTGTCTGGTTTACCTCTAACTTACCCTCTGTTGGGTGTCCATAGGTTTGCCAGGTTGCACGGTGCTCTGCTCGCCCCAGCGAATACATCATTGCACTATACACATATACAGATACGCATACAAGCACTCACACACTCACTGGATATTCAATAAAAGGTTAATTGTGTTATTCTCGAGTCGTGTCTGCTCACTGGGTCTAAAAACCATGTCACAGCCTCCCTTTTAGGTAGAAAATAACAGACAACCTTTCGGATCCAAGAAATACTTTTACCGGAGAAAACCGAGGAGAAACGTTTAAAAAAAAATGTGTCTTTTACTTGGAAGAATGAGGAGTGAGGAGGAGATGCAGGCTCTGATAGATATTTGGTCTGAGGACCAGATTTCTCAGCTGCCTGTGGCTACACACAAGAACAACGATGTTTTTAAAACGTTTAGTGACATGATAGTGGCACGGGGCTTATTCAGACAGCGGAGCTTTTCATTTTTATTATTAGTTTGTGGTGCATAAACATCTCCACTGAAAGGAACGGTGTTATACTGAGAATTGCTCACTTGCCGAGAATTGCATCCCATCGTCGAATAAACATAATGTAAAGATAATTTACAAGAGGTAATAACAATTTTTACTTCTAAAAATGTATAATGGGTACTTCTAAAATGCACAAATGGTTACAAGCCTGCCATTAGTGTTATATTTTATAGTTTTGGTGCATGGGATGCAATTGTTGGCAAGAGAGCAATTCTCGACATAACACTGGTCCTGGACAATCGATGAGCTGGATTTCTCTTCTTCGCCGAGATTTTTTCTTCCTGGTCAGTGGTGGTTTCGGCTACAGCGCCACAAACCAGCAGCTGTTGTAATTGTGTGACGTTGTCCAAGCAGTCTGGTCCATTTGAGTGAAGTGCTGTGTGAATGCAAACCAAACCAAACGAAGGTGTGAAAATTCTTGCCATCCGCCACCGAGTCGAACTGAGACCCCTGGACTATCCTGGTGTGAATGCAGCCAAAACATGTGTTCACGACAAGCGCGAACAGGTGGCGCGAATCCATACAAAGTGAATGGGAAGACGCAAGTACGCATGAATTTGTGCAGTTGCGCGTTCGCATCCGCTAGCTAGCTGCTAGCTTGGAGATTCTGCTGTCACCGGAGTAAAAGTATCACCATTGCAGAGTAAACTAGTTTGAAAATGAAAGTCACTCACCGGGAGACAGGAGAACCGGGAACTCTACAGCTGACTCAGGATTTTGGAGTTATTTACCCAAGGTTTCCGGCCACGGACACCCTAGCAAGCTAGCAAGCTAACAACGTAAACACCCATCATCTGTGAAGTTTTGGAGGCTTGAGACAACATTTTCAGGTCAGCCCCCGGTTGGATAAAGTAAATCTAAGCATGACGTTACTTTGGGAATTTCCACAGCAGATTGAACACAACTGCAGAAGTTTTGAAGACAACTTCGCCTGTCTACATCTCACTATTCCTGTCTGTTGGCGTGTTTACATTGATTATCTCTGCCAAGGAGGTTATGTGATCATCGGCGTTGGTTTGTCTGTTTGTTTGTTTGTTTGTCTGTTTGTTTGTTTGTTAGCAAGATAACTCAAAAAGTTATGGACGGATTTTCATGAAATTTTCACAGATTGTCAGAAATGGGGTATCCTACAGATGATTAGATTTTGGTGGTGATCCAGATCACCGTCCACAAGAAAGCCGCCATTACAGAAAATGCCATTTTCGTCAATAACTACTGAACCACTAATCCTATCATTGTGAATCCAATTGCTAGTCATATGTTTTCATGGTCAAGGAATCTGAAAACGTACACACAAACACTGTATGGGGGGAACTGTGGCGCTAAACCGCCATTACGGAAAATGCCATTTTTGTCAATAACTACTGAACCACTAATCCTATCATTGTGAATCCAATTGCTAGTCATATGTTTTCATGGTCAAGGAATCTGAAAACATACATACAAACACTGTATGGGGGTAACTGTGGCTCTTGGCGGAGGTCTGCGCTCTCCGAGTGCTTTTCTAGTTTATAATGTAATCGTGCCGCGCAAAAAATTTGCCTGTTCGGGTTTGGTGTGAATGCACCTTTAGTCTGGCCCTTCACCCAGGACCAATTTGTCTTGGGACACCTTACCAGTGGCAAGTTGCCCCTGACAATATAGCTCCTGGGATCATTAGGGTATAGAAACTCCTCCACTGTGATAAGGTGGTGATCCACAGAGGGGGACAACAGATCTTTCAACATTTTTCTACAGAACTGCACCAAGTATAGGTGGGGAAGAATTGAGGGGGACAGATTTGGAGAGAAGAAATGAGTGAAGATTGGAGAGAAATGAAACAGGAAGAAGTGTGTGTGTGTGTGTGTGTGTGTGTGTGTGTGTGTGTGTGTGTGTGTGTGTGTGTGTGTGTTAGGGCAGAGGAGATGAAGAGACAAAAACTGGGGAAATGAGATGAGCCTTCAGTAAGGTAGTAGGGAACCAACCTACGAGTGTCATTTCCCAGATTGCCTTCAGGAGACAATGCTGTTGATTCTTATGCTATGCCGTAATTGCACAAAATTCTTGTTAAACATGGTGACCCATTTTTGAATAGGGCTACAAAATGTATAGGCAGACTTTATTTTGTCATCATAGGTTCATTTACAGGAGGCCTCAAGTGTAGTGTTTATCATGTGTGGCCATGAAGGTTAAATGAAGAAAGGGTAGGACTTATGCTTTTAAGTTTATGAGGTCAGCCTGATGACGAACAACTTCTAATGTGATCATGAACATACACAATATACTACATTCGACCAGCTTTGTCAGTTTTTCCTCCTCTAATCATAGAGAAAATGTTTTCAGACAGAGATAGTCACACATTTTCTCCTGAGGGCATTTTTAATTTAGGGCATCATAAAAGAAGCCTTTTCTCTAATGTTCATTCTTGACTGGAAGCCTGTAGTTATATACTAAAGACATTCATATTATATTTTATTACCATGCATAAGAACCATAGAGCAGATGCTTTCATTACTTTTCAGCTTCAGTGTTTTGTTTTGTTTTTAATCAAGCTATTTATGTTCCTGTTTATCTTAAATTCAAACTTCAAATGTTTCCACCATACTGAAGCTATAAAATGTTGTGTAACTAAAATTCTGTTTATCCTTTTCTTTTGGGGGGGGGGGGGCGCTGTCTGTCAATGAGGAGTTGTTTGGTAATTAGCTGTTTGGTTACTTCAGGTCATTTGAAATGATGGCTCTGTAACTAACTGCTTGCCAGATTCATTAGAAACAATTTTTGACAGAAAGTCAAACCAGTATTAAGGTTGCTGCAGGTTTGGCCTCTGTGCTTGTTAAATATTTGCTGTAGAGATGGATATATGGAAGGTCTTTTGTGTCCATGCATGAACCGTGTAAGAGACATGATAATTCCTTGTCTTCTGATCCTCTGATTGCATATTTTTTATGTGTTGTACTGACATTTCTTGCCTCGTGCTGCAATAATGTTCTCTGTCTTCACACGGTAAGTCTGAGTTGGATTACTTCTTTTTTTTTTTTTCCTTTTTCACTATGAACAGAACATCTAGTCACATGTCAACATCTAGACATTTAATGATTAGTAATTAGTAATGTCTAATAGACACAGTATGTACAAAATCTTTACATCCGATGTTCTTTCTTTGAATTAATTAAGAATTAGTGAACAGCTACCCCACTGGAGTGGAGCTATGTCAACGTGACATGGGTAACCAGACAAAATGCCTTCCTTCTTTTAGACCAAGATAACAGAGCTTGGATCTTATCAAATCAGCGACAAAGCCCTGAAATAAACAAAAATGAGAAATGGATTGAACTTCTGTAAAGTGTTAAATCTGTCTTTGTGGTAAGATAACCACACTTGGTGGGAAAAATCAGCGAAAAAGTTTTCTTAGAAATTTCTAAGAAACACTTTCAGCAATTGCTGAAGTACAGATGTGTGAAAAAGAAAATAAGGACAGCCCATTAGATAGTTAGTTCTTTAAAAAGAAATGAACATATTAACATTGATTTTCTTTCAAATTATATCTACAAAATTGATGTTACTGCATGATATATACACTACCGTTCAAAAGTTTGGGGTCACCCAGACAATTATTTTGTGTTTTCCATGAAAAGTCACACTTTTATTTACCACCATGAGTTGTAAAATGAATAGAAAATATAGTCAAGACACTGACAAGGTTAGAAATAATGATTTGTATTTGAAATAATATTTTTTTCCTTCAAACTTTGCTTTCGTCAAAGAATCCTCCATTTGCAGCAATTACAGCATTGCAGACCTAACATGATTGCACAAGGGTTTTCTAATCATCCATTAGCCTTCTGACGCAATGAGCAAACACATTGTACCATTAGAACACTGGAGTGATAGTTGCTGGAAATGGGCCTTATACACCTATGTAGATATTGCACCAAAAACCAGACATTTGCAGCTAGAATAGTCACTTACCACATTAGCAATGTATAGAGTGTATTTCTGATTAGTTTAAAGTTATCTTCATTGAAAAAAAGTGCTTTTCTTTCAAAAATAAGGAAATTTCTAAGTGACCCCAAACTTTTGAACAGTAGTGTATATAGATAGATAGATAGATAGATAGATAGATAGATAGATAGATAGATAGATAGATACAGACGTGGACAAAATTGTTTGTACCCCTCTGTTAATTAAAGAAAAACCCACAATGGTCACAGAAATAACTTGAATCTGACAAAAGTGGTAATAAATAAAAATTCTATGAAAATTAACCAATGAAAATCAGACAATGCTTTTTTTGTGGTTCAACAGAATTATTTTAAAAAACAAACATTGTGGGTTTTTCTTTCATTAACAGAGGGGTACCAACAATTTTGTCCACGTCTGTAGATAGATAGATCACATTTATCAAAAGAAGTTAATGATGCCACCGTCCTACCTAATTGCTAGTTTCCCCCACTTCGGCTGGAAAAAACCTCACAGTGAGACATTTGCCATAACCATCTACCAGTCTCTGACATTGACTAGCACCAGTGTTGGGGTAGTTACTCAAAAAAGTAATCCATTACCAATTACTAGTTACTTTTTAAAAATGTAATCCCTTACTTTACTTAATTACTCATTGTCAAAAGTAACCAATTACACACTATCTCTGGATTACTTTCAGATAGCGTCAGTGAAATGTACCATATTTCCACATAAGTTAACTGTATATGCCCAAACTACACATTTTTATAGACTGTACTAACATATACTGTAAGACAGAGAAAAAGTTTTTTTTATTCTTCTGTCTTTAAAGTAAAATTAAAATCTCCCTGATGGCACATAACAGGAATGTAAAACAGTACTGGGAGTATGCAAATTTCACAAAATAAAAGCTTGAAAACATTGCACAAAGCTACAGTATATCCCTTTTATATATTGTGGCCAAGTGCAAACTTCATTTTTCAATATTTTAAGAATTAAACCTTTAAAAAAATGGGCAGTTTCTGCCATCCAGTGTAAACATAAATTACTGTTTGAAATAAAAATAAAACACTACCCTTGAATGTCAAGTTATAATGAAAGTTTTAAGGAAAACAACATGGCTTACTGAATATACTTTTAAACTAAGTTACCAGGGTAACTTAGTTTAAAAGTTTGCCTGGACAAAGTTTGCATATTACCATCATGTTCTTGTCCTTTCACTCAACATATTCGAAGTAATGAGCATATTTCAAGCAACCAAACGCCTGTTTACTCATCATCTCTTCCATTTGCATGATCCCCCTCGGCCGCTGCAAGTGCCGTTTGTGTTATGTCTGGAATTACTGTATGATGACAAGGCCAGCGGCACAGTCGAACTTAACTTTATTGCAGGGGTTGGCAATGACAACACACAATAATGTGTTACATTACTGTGTTACACCGAACAGTAATCAGATTACTGTAACACGTTACAGTAATCAATTGTGCTAGTCAACGTTGGGTGTAACGCGTTAATGTGTTACACCCAACACTGACTAGCACAACTTGTTTCAGCGGGGTGATGACTGAGGGCTTTTTCACGTACACAGTCCATTTTAAATCACTCCACAGCTGGGTTTCCAGGAGTCTAAGTTTCCTTATTCAACCCATTCCTTGGTGGATTTACTGGAATATGTTTGGCCATTGTCATGTTTCCTGGTCCACCTCCACTCCAGCTTCAGTTTTTGGACAGATGGGTGTGGTGACGAAACACTGTTCTCATAATTATATCATAATATTTAAGCAACATTACTCTTTTGTGGCATTATTAGGGCTGTGCTCATGCTTACGAGGCATCACAGCCATGTTGATGCCCCACTGAAAACACCATGACCTCCAGTGTGATATTGCTATTATACAGAAGCTTCAAAAAACTGTTTATTAGTGGACAGCAATGCATGACAAAAGATTAGCTGAAGGTTTAACTAGTTATTTTATTCTACCAAGAAAAAATAGTTTCCTGACTGTACCAGCACTAAACTGTTCCTAAGCACTAGGGATGAGCCGATACCACTTTTTCAAGACTGATACCGATACTGATACTGATACTGTGACTTTGAGTATCGGCCAATACCGATCCAAACCTGATACCATCTCTCTTATTTAAAACAATAAAAGTACAGAACATACTTTGTTATTCACTAGTTGAATTTTGTACACATATAAAAACAGAAATCTAAAAGTCAAATAATATTACAAATTTGACTCAGTTCAGCAATGCTGCTGCTTTTTTATTTTAAACTTTGTAACATTGGCAGCATTTCACTGGTCAGCACCATGTAAATGTCATGGCGGCCTCTGGGCCGTCATTAGTGTCATTAGCCCCAGCTGCACACAGACCAACAGGTGTGAATCAACGGCTGTTAAAAGCCAGTGTCGCTGACAGCCCGGCACGGAGTCGTCTGTCTTCCTCAACGGAGAATGAACCTGCACTCCGCTCTCTGGTCTCGTCAAGAATATCTCTTGTCTCGTCTGGAACTTTGTCTGTCTCGTCAGGAACTTTGTCTGTCTCGTCTGGAACCTCATTTGTCTCGTCTGGAACCTCGTTTGTCTCGTCAAGAGCTTCACTTGCTGCATCCAGGAACTCTTCCCAGCGTCAAGCAAGTAAGCGCACCATTTGCTACTCAACGCCAAACCTTTACCCCTGTGCACAGGTGGACCACCTTGGCGGCGTCCCCGCGTCCCCAGCTGATGGGGTAACGCCATCACGTCTTCGTAGCGGCTCGCTACCACCACGCCTTCCGGTACGTCTTGCTCCTCAATTGCCAGAACTATTATTGTATCAATTACAGGAGTATTGGCCAACGTTATCGGTGGAATCACTGTCATCAGCATCTGCTGTGTCGTCATTGCCACTGTGTGTGGAGTCACTAACCTCGTCTTTGTCTGCATCATCATCTGTGTCATCGTCATCCCGGTCTGTGGAGTCACAGCCGGCGTCATCGTCAGGATCATCGTCATCCCGGTCTGTGGAGTCACAGCCGGTGTCATCGTCAGGGCTGTCATTGTCACAGCCGGCGTCATCGTCAGGGCTGTCATTGTCACAGCCGGTGTCATCGTCAGGACTGTCATTGTCACAGCCACGGGGAGTAACCCCAGCACGGTCACGGACGCCTTCACCTCCACGCTGCCCGGCCGCTGGAACTCAGCAGAGCGAAGCCAGTGCTGCTCTCAAGTAAGCCTTGTTATCTGCAGCTCTTTGCTAGTGTGGAGCATTAGTAATTTGTCTCTGCTTATCTGTTCCAGGGTTGCCGGGTCTCCGTCCAGGTCGCTCAGCTCCAGTGACCAGAACGATATCCTCGCACTTACACTCGCATTACACTCACTCACAATTAAATAAAGATTATTGTCACTATCTGCTCGTGTCAGTGTCTGTCTCCTGGGTCCTGAAACATGTCAGTACGACTCCGTCACGAAGACCCAGCGGACAGTTCATTGTTGCGCCAAATCAACACTCTTAGCGCCCGGGTAGATTTATTTGCACACCAACAGACAGTAGTCTTAAATCAGTTAACTGCAATAAATGGTCGGCTGGATCGTCTGGAGGGACACCAGACGTTTCCCCCCACCGTAGACAGTTCTGCCTCTGTGGGCTTAGCATCTGGTCAAGCTAACATCTCCTCGTCTTCTCGCCTCACCCCTATTCCCACCCCTGCCCGGTTCAGCGGAAAACTCGGGGAAGCTCGTGGATTCATATTACAGTGTGAGTCAGTTTTTCTTCGTGTTCCGGGGGACTTTACTCTTGATTCAAGCCGGATTGGCTACATTATAAATTTGTTAGCAGGAAGAGCTTTGGACTGGGTGTATTCCATTATGGAGAAACCAAGCTATTCCCTGCTCACTTACCAGGAATTTGTGAATGATTTTTTGTCTGTATTTGATCATACGGATAGAGGTGAGGTGTTGACAGAACGATTGCTGAGCTTACAACAGGGAAAGAGATCAGCTGCTGATTACGCCATTGACTTCCGGGTCCTGGCTGCAGAGATTGGGTGGGGGGAGCCATCATTATGTGGTATCTTTCTACGTAGTCTTAATGATGAGTTGAAGGATGAGTTAGCGACACGGGACAAACCGGATAATTTACGGGATTTGATTGCCCTAGCGGTTAGTCTTGATAGCAGATTAAGGGAGCGGGCGGCTGAACGGCGTTCTACTTCCCGTTCGGTTAAACTCCACCCTCGCCTCCCCAACTTTCCTCCTCTCGCTCTATCTGCGTCAGAGGAACTTCCGGTTCAGCAAGCTATAATCAGTGGCCGGTCTAAAGTGTCAGCAGCAGAGAAACAACGCCGCA
Source organism: Pholidichthys leucotaenia (assembly GCA_020510985.1). NCBI lineage: Eukaryota > Metazoa > Chordata > Actinopteri > Cichliformes > Pholidichthyidae > Pholidichthys > Pholidichthys leucotaenia. The sequence goes on along the minus strand of CM035840.1, from coordinate 273,553,260 downwards.
GGGATCAGGGCCTTTGTTTCTACTGTGGGAAAGAGTCACATAGGGTTTTTGAATGTCCCAATAAGTTAAAAAGGGAGGGCCCGTGGATCAGAGTAGGGGGATTCACGGGCAATAACTCTAAAGAGCCCCTTACTTGTTGTCGATTACCTCTTAGGCTCATCCATTTACATACAGAACACTCCACATTGGCGTTAGTAGATTCTGGAGCTGAGCAAAATTTTATTTCTAGAGACCTGGCAACCCGGATGGGTCTTAGCTGTCAGACTCTAGATCCCCCTGTCAAACTGATCACCTTGTCTAAAGCGTCGTTGACTACTATTGCTCATCAGACGGTTCCTGTGTCAGTTATTGTATCAGGAAATCACAGGGAGGAAATTCAGTTTTTTGTTCTGCCTGTTTCTTCTTCGCCCGTTATTCTGGGGTACCCCTGGCTGCGCCTACATAACCCACTATTGATTGGCAAGCTGGGAGAATAACGGCATGGAGTACGTTCTGCCTCAGTGCCTGCCTTCAATCGGCGGCATGCACCCCATCAGTCAAGGTGCCTCTGCCTGATTCATCGCCACTGGACTTGTCCAAGGTGCCAGAGGTCTATCACGATTTGGGGCTAGTATTTTGCAAGACTCGGGCATTGTCCTTACCCCCTCATCGCCCTTATGACTGCGCGATCAACCTTAAGGCTGGGGCCCCTCTACCTGCTAGCCGCCTGTACAGCCTGTCAGCCCCAGAGCGCGAGGCTATGGACACATATATTAAGGAGTCCTTGGCTTCTGGTATCATCCGCCCGTCGTCTTCGGCAGTAGGTGCTGGATTTTTTTTTGTTGAAAAGAAAGACGGTTCTCTACGCCCCTGCATCGATTTCCGGGGATTGAATGAAATAACTGTGAAAGACAATTATACCCTGCCTTTGAACACTGCTTTTGAATCCCTCCAGGGGGCGTCCTGGTTTACTAAATTGGACCTTAGGAATGCCTATCATCTTGTGCGCATAAGGGAAGGAGATGAGTGGAAGACGGCTTTTTGGACCCCCAGCGGACATTTTGAGTACCTGGTAATGCCGTTTGGGTTAACTAACGCTCCAGCCATGTTCCAACGTCTGATAAATGATGTACTACGGGATTTCCTGAACTCGTTTGTTTTTGTTTGTCTCGACGATATTCTCATTTTCTCTCGCACACTAGAGGAGCATCGAGTGCATGTGCGCAGGGTACTGCAGCGCCTCCTGGAGAATCAACTGTTCGTGAAGGCTGGAAAATGTGAGTTCCACACTGATCAAACCTCCTTCCTTGGGTTTATTTTAGCTCGGAACCAGGTGCTCCCTGACCCGGCCAAGGTCAAGGCAGTTGTGGATTGGCCTGCACCCACCTCCAGAAAGCAGCTTCAGGGGTTCCTGGGGTTTGCTAATTTCTATAGGAGGTTCGTGCCTAATTTTGGCAATATTACTCGTCCCCTGTCTGCTCTTACCTCCCCTAAGATCCCGTTTTGTTGGAGTAAGGAGGCAGCTGAAGCATTTGAAAGACTCAAGAGGGAGTTCACCTCGGCCCGAGTCCTTACTCAGGTGGATCCAAAGCTGCAGTGCTTGGTGGAGGTGGACGCTTCTGATTCAGGAGTTGGAGCGGTACTCTCCCAACGGTCTCCCGAGGACGGTAAGATTCGCCTTTGTGCTTATTTCTCTCACCGTCTCACTTCTGCAGAGAGGAATTACTGCATCGGAGACAGGGAGTTACTGGCAGTAAAACTCGCCTTGGAGGAATGGAGACATTGGCTGGAGGGGGCTGCTCAGCCGTTCGTGGTTTGGACGGATCATCGTAACCTGGAGTACCTCAGGACGGCGAAGCACCTGAATGCACGCCAGGCTCGCTGGTCCCTCTTCTTTGGCGGTTTTAACTTTTCTATCATGTATCGGCCGGGAAGTAAGAACGGTAAGCCGGATACTCTCTCTCGGCAGTTTGACATTCCATCCTCTGTGGACCAGGAGACCCCTATCCTGCCGCCTTCCTGCGTCGTGGGCACCCTGTCCTGGGGAATCTACAAGACGGTTCGCCAGGCTCAGAAGACAGAGCCGGACCCCGGGGGGGGGGGGGGCGCTTGTTTGTTCCACGCGCTATCCGGGGCAAGGTGATTGAGTGGGGTCACGCTTCCAAATGGGCCTGTCATCCTGGAGTGGGTCGGACCGTGGATCTCCTTCAAAGGACCTTCTGGTGGCCAGGGTTACGGAAGGACGTTGTTAATCACATCCGGGCCTGCGCTCAGTGTGCCACCAGGAGGACTACCCAATGTAATATCCAGGTGGCCAACCGGCATAGGAGACCCGCCCCGGACTTTAGGGTGGGTCAGAAGGTCTGGTTGTCAACCCGGAATATTTGTGTACCGGCCGAGGAACGGAAGCTCACGAAGCGCTTCATTGGCCGTTACACTATTAATCGTATTATTAACCCTGTGTCTGTGCGCTTGTCTCTCCCCTCTTCAATGCGTATCTGCCCCATTTTTCATGTCTCCCAGGTCAAACCATACATCTTGGACCCCCTGTGTCCTGCTCCAGCGGTTCCCGCGCCCCCGAGGATGATCGATGGCCATCCGGCCTGGGGGGGTGACTGCTGTCCTTGATGTCCGCAGGCGGGGTCATGGTCTTCAGTATTTGGTGGACTGGGAGGGCTTTGGACCGGAGGATCGCTCTTGGATTCGCCCAGCGTTGATCTTGGATAAACAGCTGATTCGCGATTTTCATCGGGCGAATCCAGGTAGGATTGGGCAGATGCCTGGAGGCACTGCTAGAGGGGGGAGTACTGTCATGGCGGCCTCTGGGCTGTCATTAGTGTCATTAGCCCCAGCTGCGCACAGACCAACAGGTGTGAATCAACGGCTGTTAAAAGCCAGTGTCGCTGACAGCCCGGCACGGAGTCGTCTGTCTTCTTCAACGGAGAATGAACCTGCACTCCGCTCTCTGGTCTCGTCAAGAATATCTCTTGTCTCGTCTGGAACTTTGTCTGTCTCGTCAGGAACTTTGTCTGTCTCGTCTGGAACCTCGTTTGTCTCGTCAAGAGCTTCATTTGCTGCATCCAGGAACTCTTCCCAGCGTCAAGCAAGTAAGCGCACCATTTGCTACTCAACACCAAACCTTTACCCCTGTGCACAGGTGGACCACCTTGGCGGCGGACCTGCGTCCCCAGCTGACGGGGTAACGCCATCACGTCTTCGTAGCGGCTCGCTACCACCACGCCTTCCGGTACGTCTTGCTCCTCAATTGCCAGAACTATTATTGTATCAATTACAGGAGTATTGGCCAACGTTATCGGTGGAATCACTGTCATCAGCATCTGCTGTGTCGTCATTGCCACTGTGTGTGGAGTCACTAACCTCGTCTTTGTCTGCATCATCATCTGTGTCATCGTCATCCCGGTCTGTGGAGTCACAGCCGGCGTCATCGTCAGGATCATTGTCATCCCGGTCTGTGGAGTCACAGCCGGTGTCATCGTCAGGGCTGTCATTGTCACAGCCGGCGTCATCGTCAGGGCTGTCATTGTCACAGCCGGTGTCATCGTCAGGACTGTCATTGTCACAGCCACGGGGAGTAACCCCAGCACGGTCACGGACGCCTTCACCTCCACGCTGCCCGGCCGCTGGAACTCAGCAGAGCGAAGCCAGTGCTGCTCTCAAGTAAGCCTTGTTATCTGCAGCTCTTTGCTAGTGTGGAGCATTAGTAATTTGTCTCTGCTTATCTGTTCCAGGGTTGCCGGGTCTCCGTCCAGGTCGCTCAGCTCCAGTGACCAGAACGATATCCTCGCACTTACACTCGCATTACACTCACTCACAATTAAATAAAGATTATTGTCACTATCTGCTCGTGTCAGTGTCTGTCTCCTGGGTCCTGAAACATGTCAGTAAATGTGCATTCTGAAGTTTTAAGTGCAAGTTTATACAAAACTTTGAAGCTGAGTATTTAAGTAAACATTCAGATGAAAATCAAAGTGCCACTTTATGCATGAGGTAAAAATGCTGTAGATCTGAAAATAAAGGAACTAATCCTTTACGCTGTATTTTTGTCATCTATTATTATTATTATTATTATTATTATAAGTATTCTTTTGGTCCTCAGTTTATTTAGTAGTGTTTATGATATTATTCTCTGCTCATGCTTAGATTTTAGGTTTGCTCTTATTTTGAAGTCATTCCTGTTCCATTTTATGTTCATGTAGCCTTGCACCCTCTGAGATTAATAAAGTAAACAAAATGCAAAAATACAAAAAAAAAATGCTATTTATGTTTCTATCACCTACCTCTCATCAACTGCAAGACTCTCCCCCGAAAGGTATGCTCCAGTCTGGTTTTTACTTTCAATTTCATTCTTTTTTGGTTTCACTTTTAGCATCCAGCCTCCTGAGCTGGAAAGCAGCCTGACACATGGCCTTCTGCTCGGTTTTTGACAGAATTCAGCATACTCCTGAAAGGGTTAATGGAAAGTTAGAGTGCCAAAATAATAATTCTGTAGGTAATCTCCCTTTATGCTCTACACATATCCCATACATGTTCTGTTTGCATTTTTATGAACAAATATGTTGTGTTAAACTGGAATTAGGCACAGCTATAGAACTCTCTCTCTCTCTCTGTCTTTTTATAGTCAGGTCTATCATATTAGATACACACCTGGATCCAACAATCAAGTACACTGTTGATTGCACATTCTGGAAACAGCGGCGTGAGCAGTGGATGGCCTGTTCACGTCAGAGTTAAATTGGCCAATCAGACAGTCATGTACAAGCCCATCCTATTGTATGGGGGTTGGCCCAACCAACCTGAGAAGATTAATGTATGTTGCACCCATAAGTCGTGGTCAGTGTGGCGACGCTCCAGAGGGAGCTGCGTCACACTGCACCCAGCACTGCTTGCTTTACATGTGACCTCCAAATAAATGCTGCATCTTTAAATTGAAGAAATCTCCGGCTTGTTCTTGGATCTTTCAATCAAAGAATCGGGTATTTTTCTAACAAACTGGTGCTGTGACCCGGACTGAAATTACTCCGAGGCGAGCCTGAACACATCACATCGGAGGGACCCTTTTACAGACTGCTGTGGCACCTAAACAAAAAAGGTAAGCAGAAAGCCTTTTTTACACGAATTTCTGCACTTTGGCCATACTAAATTTACAGTTGTCTGATTAAGGGGTATATCCAATCTCCAAATTTTAAATTGTGTGATGGAAATCTGCGGTCACATGTACAGCATAAACCACATGGTCTCACACAAGGGAGAGTGAAGAAATATCCTAGGATCAAATAGCCGCTTTTTTACTAATAAGGAAGATTTGCAATGCAAGAATCCTTTGTACATCAATAGTGAGCATAGATAAAGGTACTCTTAATACATTATAAGAATCTCAAACTTAATCCTGAGTGAGTAATGTAACAAGCAGTGATAAGAATTTTTTTTAAAAATCCTTAGTGAGTGAATGATGATAAAAATAAAAAATAATAGCACAAGAATCTTTTTTTTTCCATCATTAGTGAGTGTCTTTTCATAAGTATAAAAATAATAACTTACAGAATAGCACAAGTGCGGCGGATGATAAAATAAGCAGCGATGCTGTGGTTTTAAGCAGGTTTTATTAATCATACCGCCATCACGAGCTCCGCTCCCGGCGCCGTGCATGCGCGCCTGGAGCGAGCCCAGCGGCTCTCGGAGAAGGAGGACACAAAGTCTGTGTCCAGCAGCAGCAGTTGCAGAAGTGAGATTGAGAGGGCGAGTTACAGAACCTGTGCAGTATTTATACCCAACTCAGACAATACATCAAAGCGGATTCACAGCAGTTGGTACGATCAAAGGGACTGCAGAACAGGCATGAGACATTTGCATTTAAGAGACCTACATAACAATAGGCAGCTTTGCTAGCCTCTGCTCCAGGTGCAGGACAAAGAGGTTACAAGGCACATCTACATATTGATCTCAGCCTCTAGGTCACAGTAAGGACAGGACGCATGAACACTATACATGAATGGCACATTACATCACAATACATGAATGGCACATTACATCACGATACATGAATGGCACATTACATCACAATACATGCATGACACATTACATCTCAGTAGTGCAGTGGGAAAAACCAAGAGAAGAGAGCTGACTGTCCTTAATCTGTTGTGGGGGTTAATCGAACCGCCCACACGCTCCCCCCCAGAGCGCACGGCAGGGGGCTGAGACCTCGATAATCCCTCTATGGGAGCGAGCTGTGGGAGAAGCTCACTGCAGGCGGAGGGGGAGGGAGGAGGGGGGTAGTAAGTGCCGGCAGGGGGACGGTGAAATCGTCCGAGCCGCGCAAAAATTGCTTGTGGGTCCGTGATGTCGAAGGGTTGCCCCATTGAACGTGCAGAGGTCCACAAGAAGAAAAATTAGTCTCTGACTCCTCTCGTGGCCATGAAGAAAACAGGAGCGGCGAGGCTGCGTAGCGGCTGTAAGAAAAAAAAAAAGAAGCAGAGGGACTTGGCTTGTTGGCTTTAGGTGCAGGAGCAACCCTAAAGCCCCCGGGAACAGCTGACGGCTGAAATCCCTTTGTGCGCCGTGGCTGAGACCATCAATAAATCCTGTGAACAGGTTGCTTGCGTGCCTCAGGTGAACGAGCAACCCTGAAGGGCCTGTGTGCAGCAGTGCAGGAGAATGGGGGTCTCTGGAGCCATTATTGTCCCATGCGTGATGCGCCATCCTAGTAACTCCCCGGTGCGTGCGCGGGGGTTCCGTGAGTGGGTGGGCCGCTGGAGTGGTGAGTCAGGGTCCAGAATCTTGGTGGAGATCGGCGCAGACGGCGCCGATAATATCCAGGTTGAGCTGTGGCTGCAGATTGGCCATGGTGCGTTGGAGCAGTGAGAGGAAATAGACGATCTTTTGTCCCTCAGGCTCGTGCAGATGCGTTGGAGCGGTGGGAGGGAATAGACGATCTTTGGCACCGCTCGGCCGTGGTGCGTTCAGGTCCACGTGTTGCGTTCTCCGCCGGCCATGGAGGCCGCCCGCACTCTCGTGTGGAGGAGCTGCGAGCGCGGCCGGTCCAGCGTGGATGAGCAGATCTCAGACGAGCAGATCTCATCATGAAGAACGGGTCACCAGTGCAGCTGTCCAGGTCAGAAGTTGCTTTGCACAAAACGTGTGCATGCTCGGGATCACCAGTGAAGCATTCACTGGCAGCGTGTTCTTTTCTGCCTTCAGGTCATGGTGCGTTGGAGCGGCGAGAGGGAGGAGACTTCTTGTGTCCCTCGGCCAGTTCAGCGTGGATGTCCAGACCAGAAGGTTGCGTCGCACAAAGCGTGTGCGTCTTCGGGGTCACCAGTGCGGCGGATGATAAAATAAGCAGTGATGCTGTGGTTTTAAGCAGGTTTTATTAATCATACCGCCGTCACAAGCTCCACTCCCGGCGCCATGCATGTGCACCGGGAGCGAGCCCAGCGGCTCTCGGAGAAGGAGGACACAAAGTCTGTGTCCAGCAGCAGCAGTTGAAGAAGTGAGATTGAGAGGGCGAGTTACAGAACCTGTGCAGTATTTATACCCAACTCAGAAAATACATCAAAGCGGATTCACAGCAGTTGGTACGATCAAAGGGACTACAGAACAGGCATGAGACATTTGCATTTAAGAGACCTACATAACAATAGGCAGATTTGCTAGCCGCATGAACACTATACATGAATGGCACATTACATCACATTACATGAATGGCACATTACATCACGATACATGAATGGCACATTACATCACAATACATGCATGGCACATTACATCTCAGTAGTGCAGCGGGAAAAACCAAGAGAAGAGAGCTGACTGTCCTTAATCTGTTGTGGGGGTTAATCGAACCGCCCACACAAGAATCTTTTTTTTCCATCATTAGTGAGTGTCTTTTCATCAGTATAAAAATAATAACTTACAGAATAGCACAATAAACTTTTTCTCCATCATTAGTGAGTGTCTTTTCATAAGTATAAAAATAATAAGGATAGCTTGTTAAAATCAGTATAAGACTGATCTTTATGATATGATACCTATTGTATCGATGACCTGATGAGGTCTCGATGAAAGTAGCCTCTAGATAAAAGCTAAGCTATAACAAAACGAGTACATGCAAATCTGCGGCAAATTCTCCACATTGTGCAAGCTGATCTCTGTTAAATTCTGTGTCTTTAGGGGATAAATGTGTGGTTTGAGGAATACGAGGGTTGGAAATATCTATTAAACTTTTCCCATAGTATGATTTAACTAATGGCGCTCTTCTGGCCAGTGGATAGAACAAAGGCGAGTGTGTGTTTTTCCACAAAGGAGGGAGATAATTGAGATTGGTAAAACAGATTACTGAGAGGAGATTATTTGAGGTAACAGTATTAAAATGAAGCACTAAATTAAAGTTGTAAGGTTATTCTGGAATGTTTACAGCTAAAGTTAGGGAGGCAGTGCTCCATTTTCTTAAAAAAAAATGAATAAAAAAAAATAAATAGGAGTTTTTTGTTGTGGAGATGAACCTTGTGGAAGTGAGAGTGGGCAGAAAATGGAAAGGGAAATTTGTTTTTTGAGAAAATTGAAAGCTGATGAATTGTTAAAGTTTTGTGCAGGACACAAGAGAAAATATGGAGAAACTATTGGAGGAAGGAAAGAAAAAACATAAGAGTAAGAGATTTATGCTGCAACGGTGAAAACAAATGCAAAATAATCAATAAACGCGATAAAATGGAAAAGGACAAAAACACGCGGTTTAACAGTTTTTCTGTTTCTCTATTAAATCTGAGATGTTGGCCACAGTTGCTGTGGACCCTCCCCCCCAGCGACCATATGGTGAGGCCCCCTGGAATTGGCTGCATCCACCCTCCCCCTCCACGCCATTGTCTAGCGACCCCCTCCTCCCTCCACAACAACAGTACAAAGGGACATCGAAAGAATGGTCAAAGAGGAACAATTAAGCACATGTAAGTACAGTATTGTTGCTTTCCATATCAGAGACGTGCCAAGACCACATACTGAGCAAACCCAATACATGACCAATCTTCAAAAAAGCCATACCCATGCCCCACCTAATTTGTCCTATCAGTATCAGCTGCAGGGCCACAGGAGGTCAGAGTTTTAATAATAGAGTCAGAGGCCCCCATGGGACTAATACTTGCTATGTCAGCAATTTGGCCACTGGGCTCAAACACCCACAAGGGCACCCAGGGGGGTCCCCCAATTAGCAACACAATGGGTATCCTTCCCTACAGGATGTTGAAAAAGAACGGCTTTGATATTAAGCCATTCTCTTTCAAAGGGGGAGAACTACCCACTATGGAATGGTGGGTGGGACAGTGCTGTGTATATCCAGTGCTGTGTATATCTGTGTTGTTTGGGGCTGGTTTTGATGTATGGACTGTATGTATGTTGGCATGGATGGGTGTTAATGTTGATATGTACAAAATATAGTTAATTGTTTACTTGGGGTATTAAATGTGGTAATTTGTATATATTTCACATGGGTTGTATTTATGGAAAAGAGGAGTTGGAATTAATAAGTGTTCACTTCTTCCTTCTCCCTTTCGAACACTGCATACTGTCACTTTATTGCACTTGTCAATTTTTTTGTTTTGTTTTGTTTTGTTTTTGTTTGTTTTTTACTTTTTTGTTTGAAATAAAGTATGTATCTATCTAAAGTTACTAAGTCATTAAGGTTTACTGTCTTGAAGTCTGTGAGTTGGCATCCTCTTTAACAAGCAGGGAGTTAATCTAACAGTAAAACTAAAATAATTGATCACAATGTTCTCAGCCTTATAGCTGAGAGGTTGGTGCGCTTTCTCATCTAAAATGATGCCATATATGCAAACTATTGAGTAGATACATAAAGAGCGTATAAATATGAATGAATAAGGCTTGCAATTAAGACCAAAATCTGGAAAATTCTTGATTCTTGAAAGGTCATTTTTCCGCAGAATATCAGGCAGTCTGACCTTTTACTACAAGAAAACTAGCCACCTGCTGGCCAAGAGGAAGGATGCAAGTTTAGGGCTCCTTTATATTCAAGGGTCAATACATATTTGGAGATTCCCAGACCCCCCTATCTGTATTTTTTGCACATTTTCCAAAACTTTATGGATATGAACCAAACTTATTAGTGCTTTTTTGGTCTCAAGGACCACCACTGGTGCTAGCCCTCTATTCTAAGGGCCTATAGGAGAAAGAGGTCTGGGAACAATTTGGAACAACCAATTAACCAAACATGTGAGGGCAGTGCAGCAAAGAGTTCAAGAGAAGCTAGTGAAAAGTCTTACTTGTGCTTTACAAATTTGTTGAAATCTAATCACATTGTTAAAGTAAGAGATCTGCAGTAGCCATTTTTTTTAACTTGGCATAAGGTAGGAACATGTAAATGTCAATCACGTACAAATTTGTAAGATGGAGGTGCAAAATATGATAAAAATGCTAATTTACAATCACAACTTAAGACAAAGTTTGAAAATTTATGCGAAAAGGTTGCAAGTTTCAGAGAAAATTGCACATTTGAGGAAATTTGCCAAATATTAGAAAATGTCACAAATTTCTGAAAAACTTGCAAATTTACAAAGAAAAAATCTAAAATTTGTTAGAAGAAAAATTACTATTTAGAGAAAAGGTTGCAGAGTTACAAGGAAAATGTTTAAATTTATGAGGAAGGTGCAAGTTTGCATGAAAGTCACAAATTTGGGAGGAAAAAAGTCACAATTATGACAAAAACTGAGCTGAAATAGTTTTTTAAAATTTGCAAGTTTTCCCAAATCTTCAGTATTGTACATTCACAACTAAACCCTCACTGACATATTCTATCCTTTACACTCATTCTTTACACAGTTCCTTACACTTGGTATGGGGATGAGGGATGGCAGCTTAACAAGGGTGATGGTTTTTGATCATCCAGAGACGAGTAAAAATGTGCTATAGAAGAAGATGAATTAAAACACACATGACTAGAGTTGACTAGCGAAACAAGAAGATAATTTGAGGTAAAAGCACTCGGCTGAGTAGACTCAAAAAATGAAGCATATACATACATATAGCTGTGTGCGCACTGGCCTTATACAAAGGGTACAAGAATCATAGATGCACGCACAGAGCAGAGGTGGAGCATAAGCAAGGCTTTAATTTCCTGTGCACATAGATCTGCAGCTCTGACACACACAAGACAACCTGTGTAGCTTGGTAAACAAACCAGCAGTTCACACACATTTTGTATCTAAAATAGTTATAGTTTTTGTAGGCATGGTGTTAGCTCGTCTGGAGGTTATCTGTTCAGAAGAAAAAAAGGACAGAAAACTCCACCACACAAAGATACAGATGACTCTGTTATACTTTAGTTTTCAGAGCAATCAGCAGACGTCTTATTTTTTATACATTCCTCGAAAGGCAGATGTTCAAACCCAGAGGCATTATTTAATTCCAAAACAAATCAAAAGGTCAGTAATGAGAAAGCATCTGATGCCAGGGTAGAGATCAAGAGATGACGAGTTTTGTCATGAGACAGAATTTTGAACTGAGCCACGTTGGTTTATTATAAAGCTGACTTTTCAGAATGAAACCGATCACTTTTATGTGCAGGATCTTGCATGGAGCATTAGCTGTGAACAGTAGAGTCAGTAGTATGAACAATGGGACAGTGAATCATGAAGAAGACAAGCAGGTGGTAACAGAATGTTGATGAAGGCTGAAGAGAACCGAGACCAGATGAATGAAAGGAAGTCTTTAATACTGAAAGAGATTATAGATGTGAGATGTGCAGCTTCATCAGCTAGTCCAGGGAAAGGTGAAGTCTTGTACACAGATGGATAGTGGATAGTAAAAATCGAGTGAGTGTTTCTGATGGAAAAAGTACGTAGGTGAAGAGAGAAGAATGCTGGATTTAGCAAGTGTAGAAAAAATTTTTGGTTTTGAGATGGAAATGGAAAAAAAAAATGAAAGCAGAGTATGTGTAACCAAAGAAAAATAAAGATCCGTGTAAGATTTGCAACTGTAGCTTTAAAAACCAAATAAACAAAAAACTTATTTACTTCACAAAATTAAATTTTGTGATGTCAGGAAGAAGGCACAAACACAGGCAGCTATCTTAAATGTTTCCAAGTACTTAAAGCAGGAATGAGACATTAGGCGTCTAAGTTTCAGTGCATTTCTCTTAATTGTGAATATTAACATTAAGTAATGAGCAAACACTCACAGCAAAGATTATAGCTTTACTGTATACTCAGTTATTTAAAGTCAATCTAACACCCCAGTTATGTTCCTCCCCAATAGAGGGTATGCATAGGATGTCACTGAACAGAACTCTTGGAAGACAAACACTGAGTGGCAAAAATGAGTAGCAACATAGAGGTGTATGCCAGTACAACACAAAAATCCACACAGCATTCAATTACAGTAGTACAAATAATACCTGTTGGTATTGTGGAGAGTTAACCTTATTATTCCATTTTGTATTAATTAGCAAAGATTAAATAAAGACTTTGAATCAGTTCCTTTCTTGACTCAAGGTTGGAAATCTAAATAAGAAGGGAAAATAAAATTTGAAGGAAAAACACACACTTTTTATGGAATGGCTGACACAAGGGGAGCCCGAGGATCCCCATGAATCTGTTTCTCTTATAAAAGGAGGCCAAAAGGAGGAGGGGAGGACAGCAAGGAGGAGGAGGGAGCACACCCCACAGTGGAAACTGAGTGATGCCCGGGCCGCTGCTTGTGGGAGGGAGGCGCCCACACCCACCACGGAACAACTGGACCGCATGCTTAACACTAGAAGACCCAGAGAGGGGCCATTTGGCCTTTTTGGCTAGAAAACCCATAGGGGGACCATCAAGTGGCCACAAGAGGGCTAATGTCTGGGTCTTCTAGTGTTAAGACTAGAACAAATAAGTGGACTCACTTCTACACATATACAGAAAATTTGCAAAAATTAAATTACTGCACGTAAAGTAGGAACTCCGGGTAATGATATACAGGACTTTTCAAGGTCAGAAAAGTAACGATCAAATTCTGCAAATGGCAAGCTACCAGTAGAACACCTATCAACATCTGTAAAAGTAGCATTGTACCCCATGCACTATAGGCAATTGAACGGATCTGATCCAAATTATGAACAACCATTATTTGAAAATCCATCGTCCAGATTGGTCATAAAATTTGGACTCGTAAACAAGGAAATGTGGGGAAGCATCAATTGTCCTAGTTGAAGAGGATGAGCGACATTTCAATCTATGGGGGGTTCCACACATCTCGCTGGTTAGACCCAAACACATGGATTGGAAAATGTTGGACATTGTGTCACCTCTACTGCAGAATGTAGCCATCCATGGAAAATCAATGCCTGACCTCAAAATAGAATATTCTCCCAAATTAAAAACATACGCATTGTCTCTTAGCTGGGTGACCACAGCACAGAGGGCTGTAGACACTGATGCCCAGAAATCTCCTACACGACCAATCTTAACATTAACAAACGAGGGGATGAGGAGAATTTGAAGCAAATTCCAAATTGGTTGTCGTAAAAGGATAACTAGATGTAGATCTAATAAATGGAGCAGAGTACGACACTATAGGCCATATATTCAGAAGCCCAGAAGGGTGTTAACAAATGCAATTTTCCACAGTGGGAGTCATCAGCAAGTCTTATACCAATTGCTGGGTCGAGAGGAAGAGCTGAGGACCCCAAGACGGAGGATGATGACGAGGAAGACCATTCTGCCATCACAGACTATTTGTAAACACAGTGTGCTACTGATAATACTTAAATCATACATAGCTCACCACACATAGGTACGGGTGTGAGACTTATAGTACTCTTGCGTGTTTATTTCCATCATGCTAATTATGGTTAGGTAGTCTGGATAAGGGTGAAGGTTAGAAGCTCTGAATGCCTGAATACATCAATGCATGGATAAGGATGTCTCCTAACGTTAAATGATGTTATCTACTGCCTATCCACTGCTGAACATATAGGTCCCACTACCCAACACACTCATCACAACACAACCACTGCTTGCAGATTTCATATGGTCAACAATCACACACTCAAGGCTAATGGGAGATAACTTACAACAGCACATGGATAACTACAAATGTAGTGAATAAGGATAAAATGGTACAGGCTCCAGCCATTGTGATGGCAACCCCTCAGGCCATTATTGGTCCTGCCCCAGCTGAGCCCTTTGTATCGGCACTCGAGCAAGGGTGTAGGGTACAGGGAAGATGCATGCCGGAGGGCACCAGACCATCACGACGTGTGCCTGTGACATAGAAAAAGGTCATAGGGCAAGTGACTGTATGACTTCAGTCCCTAAAAGAAAAATGGACTGGTACCCGAGCGCATCCACTGCACCTCCGGCATACAGGGTGGAGCCAGGAACTCGAGCCTTACCAACACCAGCATCTCTACCTCTGTCCAACGACAAGGGGGGTAGCATCCCTGGGGTAGAATCACTGAACTATTCACTGGCTGGACTGGATTTATCTATCCTCTGCTACACCCACCAGACTGTCCTATAGACCTCATGGGACAAGGTGTGCCTCTGAGAGCGTGGGCACACAGTTGTTTCGAATGGTACTGGTGTGTGTAAACGAGATGGGACTGTGCTCCACAGCTGTGGATACAGGAAGCAGACACAGAGGAAGGTCAAACCTCTGTCACAACCGTGTGATGACGGCAGCCGAATGATGCAAGCCCTGGCAAGGGTCAACCGGTGGACAAAGGTTTCGTGGGCATCGTGGGTTGACAGTTCATCTGGACAAGGCCCTCTTAGACATCACTGCACTGTGCTAGGGTGTCCACAAGGGGGGAGGCAAAGGTACCAGAACCAATGGTGCAAGCCTCTTGGGTTGACACACAATGTAGGGACCTGCCTTATCCACCATCTGTTAATCGCTAGCGTCTCTCACACCATGCATGGTTGACATGATAAAATCATGTCAAAGGGGGGAGTGAAAGGGTTAATGGAAAGTTAGAGTGCCAAAATAATAATTCTGTAGGTAATCTCCCTTTATGCTCTACACATATTCCATACATATTCTGTTTGCATTCTTATGAACAAATATGTTGTGTTAAACTGGAATTAGGCACAGCTATAGAACTCTCTCTCTTGCTCTCTCTTTATAGTCAGGTCTATCACATTAGATACACACCCGGATCCAACACTCAAGTACACTGTTGATTGCACATTCTGGAAACAGTGGCGTGAGCAGTGGATGGCCTGTTCATGTCAGAGTTAAATTGGCCAATCAGACAGTCATGTACAAGCCCATCCTATTGTATGGGGGTTGGCCCAACCAACCCGAGAAGATTAATGTATGTCGCACCCGGAAGCCGTGGTCAGTGTGGCGATGCTCCAGAGGGAGCTGCGTCATGCTGCACCCAGCGCTGCTTGCTTTACATGTGACCTCCAAATAAATGTTACATCTTTAAATTGAAGAACTCTCCGGCTTGTTCTTGGATCTTTCAATCAAAGAATCAGGTATTTTTCTAACACTCCTTTGCTGTGATACTTTTCCAAGTGTTTTATCAAGTCAGTGGAGTAAAATTGTAAATGCTACCATATAACAACATACTGAGGCGAGTCCCACAGATAGGCTCCAGTGATGTGACACTCGTTGCCTTTACATATAGAAACCGCGAATAGCTGGCTGAAAACATAATCGTGCCTTCATTTTATTATTATTAATGTATCGGATCGACTTTGGTAAATTTGACTTCGACTGAGGATATCACCGGGAGGTGGAAGGAATACTTCAAGGATCTCCTCAATCCCACTGATACGCCTTCCACAGAGGAAGCAGGGTTTGTGGATGAGGGGGATGACTCGCCTATCACAGGGGCTGTGTCATGGTCTGTGTGCTGACTCTGTCGGCGCTCAGGCTGTGCGGTAGTTCTCCGTTCTCTCCTTTGGTGCAACTCTAGACTTTTATTCTGACAGCGTCTCAGCGGGGCTTCCGGCTGTCAGTGGAGCTGACATTAATCAGCTGATGATCCTTCATCAGCTGATTAATCAGTGAAGCACTATTTAAGGGAGCAGCTCTGTTTGCTCGGGGCTGCGACCTTGTCTGCCTTCCAGTCTGGCTTCCCTAACCCCAAAGCCAGTTCTTCCCAGCGTTCAGGTTCCGTCCTCGCTGACTATATGTAAGTGTCTTGTCTTTATTTGCGTTTTGCTCCATGAGGCTCATTATTTTGTCATTCTGTCTTCATTTAATAAACGTACGAACTCAACGGCTGCCTGCAGCGTCTCATTGATGGCTTGTGAGAGACATCCATAACAGTAGTTCGCAGCCCAAGGAGATGCCGGTGGCTGTGAGTTTGTTTAATTGGACTTGAAG
The DNA here is from genome assembly GCA_020510985.1 of Pholidichthys leucotaenia. Classification (NCBI taxonomy): domain Eukaryota; kingdom Metazoa; phylum Chordata; class Actinopteri; order Cichliformes; family Pholidichthyidae; genus Pholidichthys; species Pholidichthys leucotaenia. The sequence continues at coordinate 273,536,943 of CM035840.1, read as the reverse complement.
TTCCCCTGTTCAGCGGACCAGCATGCTGGGAGATGGCGCCGCCACTCAGGGGCTACGCTACGAGCCTGGGCTACGAGCTAATCATGGCTCTCATAGAGATCGACGGAATCCTTTCCAACGCTCGTAGACATTGCTTCCCCAGAGGCTTGCGCTGGTACCTGGACCTCACTGAGGTAACCATCAACCGCCATCCTCGCTACGCTGACCATCACGAAATCACAGCGAGGAGGGCGGACATTGCTGATCAACGGGAGAGACTCGGTGGGCTGGAGGGAAACTCCGGCAGGAAACCGAAGAGGAGGCATCCTCACTCCTCGCTTCGGGATCCTGTTCCTGTCCCCGTTCCAGGCCAGGAGTTCGCACCACCCAGAGGTGATCCGCTAAGGAGTGAGATGTCAGTCAGGATTCCCCTGGAGAAGTTACAACTGACAGCTGTTTCCATCCGGGACCGAGTGGCTGCAGCTCGCTCCGCCGTTCACCCCACGCAGATCATCAAGCATGTGACAGCGGCAGTCAGGCTGGTGGAGAGGAATCCGGAGCTAAGTGATTATCCAGAGTACACCGACCTGCTCACCTCTGTTTCCGCGCAGGAGCGGTGTTTCCCTAATCTCTCCTTTGCCTCGCCCTCTGCCGGTCACACTGCCAACATTAAGACTCAGCGAGAACCCCGTCCAGATCCTGTTCTGGGTTGTCGGAAAAACACTACCTCTCAGTCAGCTGCCTCTTCTGCGTCTCGTCAGGAGGGAATCCCCGCAGCCTCTCACCCCGGGTAATCTTTCCCTGCTGTTCTGTCAGCTCCCCATGCCCGGATCGCCTTAGCTGTCATCCCCTCTTCCTCGACGTCTTCCCCGGCTGCTGTGAGTGCCATGAGTCCTACTTCAGCGAAGCCCTTCGTCGGTCCATCGCGAGCGGCTCCTCCTCGTCCTTCCAGGGGGCCCTCTGTCACCATCCAGCGGGGAAAGGGAGGAACGAAGTCCACTGCAGCGGGTTCTATCGGGTCTCTACGGATCAGGCAAGTGACTTTTCATTCTGTTCCCACATTGGGTGAATTGCCTTGCTTGATTCCTGGGGGCGGAGTTCGGAGTTCACAGTCCCCTGAACTCCCTCCACCTGCTGCAGTAACTAATAATGGACCTGCTACCTTTGTGTCTCCTTCCCCTGAGCGTTGTGGGGCGCCAGGCCTACCCCGCCGGACGAGGAGGGAGCCTGCGGCCCTGGAGAGCCTGGTTCCAGCCCCGCAGCCATGTCATGGGCAGAAGAGGAGAGCGGACTGCAGTTTGGAGCCTGCGCTGACGATGAAGCATCTCCGGGTCTCCACGGAAGAGTGGTCCGACTCAGCAGGTCGAGGATCTCCTGCCGCCATGCCGTGCGGGTCGTCAGTGTGGTCATCAGTGTTGGAGGGTCCTCAGGCTGTGGAAACCATCATGCCGACTGCGGGGCCCGCCGTAGCCGAGTGGGAGCCAGAGGACATCCTTCTGCCTTCTGAACCCGGATCGTCGAAGTCCTGGACGGCGACAGAACTTGAGTGCAGGCAAGTGCTCTATTTAGTCTTCCTTCTATCTGTTCTACAGCATTTTTGCCTGTTTCTCGGGGAGACGAGCCAGGTGCAGCCATCCCCTGCAGCCGAGCTCGTCTCACTGGGCTCTGTCGCTACTGGTGATCCTGATCCTGGTTCTTCTTCTCCTGAGCCTTCTCCCAGGGTCACCGGTGCAGAGTCAATCCCGGTCGCTGTGCTGGAGGTTTCAGGTTCGGGTTTGGAGGTCATCCCTGGTGCTGCGCCGACCCAGTCGGGGTCCATTTCGGGTGCGACATTGACCCAATCGGGGTCTGATGTGGGTTCAGCCGCGACCCAATTGGGGTCTGACGTGGGTGAAGCATCGACCCAGTCGGGGTCCATCGCGGGTGCTGCTCCGGCCCAATCGGGGTCTGTCGTGGGTGCTGTTCTGGCCCAATTGGGGTCCAGCAGGGGTGCAGCGCCGGTTCGGTTCAAGGTCGGTGAGGGAGCTGCAGATCCTCTGCCGTCTGACGCTGGACTGATAAGTGATCCTTCCCCCAATTCATCTCCACCAGGTGCCGTTGGGGTTCTCCATATTCGGCTCAGCAATCCCTTGTTTCCCCCCTCTCCAGGGAGGCCGTCTTTGATTTCTCCCCTGCGGTCCTGGTGGCTGTGTGATGCGGGTCGGCTTCCTGGAGGACTGCCTCGCCCGTTTGGCGTTCTGGGTCAGCCACCCGACAAACTTATCCTTCCATTCGGTGATCTGGCCCGGCCGCCAGAAGTACTGTGTTTCCTGGCCTCCAACTGGGGTAGGCCGCCTGAACTGTTTCTTTTCCCCCTGCCAGCGATTTGGACGCTAGATGCAGGGCGGCCCCCCAAACTATTGGCTTTCATGCCATTGTGCTCTGCCTGCCGTCATCCCTGGTTTTTTGTCTCTTCTCTGCTGTAACCTTTTGGGATGTGCCGGTGTTTTTGTTAATTAACTTGTATTTCACCGATCCCTAGCGTGTGTTTTTTTCCTCCCTCTGTTGTGATTGTTCTTTCCGTAGGCTGGGAGATGTCCTTTCGTTGCCTGTAACAGTTTATTTGAATGGAGTTAAACTGTAGGGTTTCGACGCTATTTAGTGTGGGGTTTTTTATCTCCCTCCCTTCCTCTGTTGGGGGATGACATGTGTGTCTTGGTCTATAGACCTGGGTTTTCTGTTTGCGGCCTGTAGGCGTAGGGTTCCTTTATTTGCATTTATTATTCTGTCTGTTGTCCACCTGGGCATTATGGAGTATTTTTTTGTGTTTTCCCATGCTCTGTAGTTGCTCCTTGTTGTATTTTCTGTTGTCACCCTTGTCGCCAGTGTCTAACCCTCCTCAGCCTTTTTCCCCTTCCTCCCTCCCTGGGGTGGTCTTGTTGGCCTCCCAGTTGGGGGGGGGCCCGATGTTACACTGCGTCTAGAATCCGAGTCGTGAACGGGGGCAACTGTCATGGTCCGTGTGCTGACTCTATCGGCACTCGGGCTGCGCAGTAGTTCTCCATTCTCTCCTCTGGCGCACCGCTAGACTTTTATTATGACAGCGTCTCAGCGAGGCTTCCGGCTGTCAGTGGAGCCCCGCTGGACTGCCTGATTCCAATCAGCTGATGATCCTTCAGCAGCTGATTAATCAGTTAAGCACTATTTAAGGGAGCAGCTCTGTTTGCTCAGGGCTGCAACCTTGTCTGCCTTCCAGTCTGGCTTCCCTAACCTCGAAGCCAGTTCTTCCCAGCGTTCAGGTTCCGTCCTCATTGACTATATGTAAGTGTCTTGTCTTTATTTGTGTTTTGCCCCACGAGGCTCATTATTTTGTCATTCTGTCTTCATTTAATAAACGTATGAACTCAACGGCTGCCTGCAGCATCTCATTGATGGCTCGTGAGAGCCATCCATAAGTGGCTGAGGTCGCCAAGGTGGTTAAAAATCTCACTCCCACTTGAGGTGTTTCGGACACATCCCACTGGGAGGAGACCCCGGGGCAGACCCAGGACTCGGTGGAGAGACTATGTCTCCCAGCTGGTCTGGAAACGCCTTGGTATCCTCTCTGAAGAGCTGGAGCAGGTGGCTGGGGAGAGGGAAGTCTGGGCTTCTCTGCTTGAACTGCTGCCTCCGCGACCCGGACCTCCGGAAAAGCGGTAGAAGATGGATGGATGGATGGATGGTATCGGATCGATAAATTACTTTTATTCCTTACTGATACCACTCCAGCCATTTTGCCTGGATCGAACCCGATACCGATACGGTACATCGGATCAGCTCATCCCTACTAAGCACCGCATCGAGCATAATAAGGAATTGCTTTATTGTCATTTCACATACACAGACCTCCTAGATAGCTAACTTGATAGCTGCATTTGGGATTTTCTGAATAAAAGCCTCAATTGTGTTATCACTGGTGTTATGAGTAGCTGATGGTGATGATAAATCAAATCTCAGCTCATCCATTTTTTTGTCAACAGACATGTAGGGATGTGATATGCTTGTCTGGAATGTTCTTTAGCTGAGCTCCATTTCCACTGTAGTTTACGTGCACATCTCAAACTTCTTCATGGAACCCTAATGTCTGAATCCTTATGTTTAATAGCAACTATACTCTGTGAAGCTTTAACAGAAAGAATACAATTTCTTTTTAAAAGCAGGCTGATGATGGTAATAGACTAAATCTGTCACTTCCAAGTTGGGAAGACTCTCTCAGCTTTCAGGTGTGGAAAAGAAGGAGCAGTATACAGCATGGTGTTAAAATCCTCACATTGCAGTAACTAAGCATTTGTGACTTTAAACTAAGTAACAGTCATTAGGACACCTGTGTAAACAGCACTGATGTCATGCTGGATTGTCAGCTTTCCTTAAACACCTATTCCTTGATTAAATTGCTCGGTGCTAACTGTTGTATAAGTAAATTGAGCTAACTTTGACAATGATGCATATTTTGATGTTTCTGGATACAGTTACAAAAAATACTGTCAGCTGCCAGTAGTACCCCTCAGCCTGCAGTGGCTGGCTGAATTTTTGTGCAAAGTCACCCAGAATGGAAATCGCCCCAGATTTTTCATTGATGCAGTATGATCAAAATGATAAACCTACATCATGTCATTGACAAGGTAACACATTTACAAGGTTTTTTGACCTGTGACCTACACCTGAGGTCAGGGTCGTCAAAATCTGAACTCATACTAGATTTTTCAAAAATTGAACTACGGCATCCATGTGAAACACGTACAGTATGTCATTTCCTTTCAGAGTTATCATATTTAAAATGTTTTTTAGAAAATGGACATGTGACCTTGACCCGAGTTCAAGGTCACCCAATTTGACTTACCTAAGATTTGTTATAGGTACAAGTAGAAGATGGAAGTTTTGAGTGTGCCAATGTGATTCTTCTTCTTCTTCTTCTTCTTTTAGATTTGAATGGTGGTTGGCAACCAGCTTACAGGTGCATTACCGCCACTGACTTGATTATCATCACTTGCCTATTGATAGTAGTGTTACAATGTGAGAACTTAATGAAAAATCATGAAAATCAGCAGAATTTTAATGACAATTAAAAACATTGACATTTGATCTTTTGACCCCAGACCGTAGTTTCAGGTCAGAATCCCAAGGGTACCAAGTTTGGTGACCATCGCTTTCTCTGTTGTTAAGATATAGTTTATATGACATTTTGACCTTGGTCTATGGACAGCATGGTGGTGTAGTGGTTCACACCATTGCCTCACAGTAAGAAGGTTGTGGGTTTCCAGCCAGCAGGACCTGTTTGTGTGGAGTTTGCATGTTCTCCTCATGTTTGTGTGGGTTTTCTCTGGGTGCTTCAGTTTCCTCCCACATTCCAAAAACATGCAAGTTAGGTTAATTGCAGACTCTTAAGTGATCCTAGGTGGGAATTTGTTCATGAAGGGATTGGCACCACACCGTGGATGCCCTTTATTAATTTCCTCCAGGATTAATAAAGTGTACAAAAAAACAAAACCTTGCAATCCCAAAACCATAGTAACAGTTCAAGGTCACAGGGTGGACCTGTGTACAGAGTTTGGCGACCCTACCTTGACTCATTCTATAGTAATAGGATTTAGGGAAGGAAAATGTTGACCTTTGACCATTTGATCCCAAAAGCATAGTCAGAGGTCATGATGTAACATGTTCAGGATGTGTCTTAGATACAACTATGGCATCGATTTGAAAAGCCTACATCATTTCTTTCTGTAGTTACCACATTCACAAGATTTAAGGAAAAATGGACCTCTGACCTTGAGGCCAAGGTCAAGGTCATCCAAATTTGAACCTGTCTGAGATTTTTCATAGATACAGCTATGGTATTGATTTGAAAAGCCTACATCATCTGTTTCTCTTGTTATTGCGCTCAGAAGGTACTGTACTGTATGTGTTGATGGTGCCGCTGACACTGTGGCCACCCAACTGGTGAGGTGACGACGATAAGCAGTTTGCCTGTACTAGACTTGATTTGAGATGTATTTTTCAGTATGCTAATAAATACAAAAGTTTAGCTATCCACAGCCAGGTATTTTTTGAAGAGCTCTTGTGCACAGAAAAGTTTGAGGTCAATGGCATTCATCTTTGAAGGCAATAGCAATATATCATTCATCACAGATTATAATAGGCTGGTTTGGAGGTCTTTTAAACAGGCAAGAGATTATGGAAAGGCACTGAATGAAATTGAAAAAATAAACAAGGAATAAGAAAAAAAAAATCTATGTGTATAAGGGTGTATGTGGTATTTAGGATTTTAATTTTCCTTTTATCCTAATATTAATAGAGAACAAAGAAAGGTCCATGGCCATAGCATTGTCCTGAGGAAGTGTGTGATAGAGCCCCTCCTGTTTCAACCTCCTGGTGCTTCAGAGGATTTCATATCCTCCACCAACACAATAAGCAGTAAACATGCATCAGAGCTATTTAAAGTCCAAGAAATGGCAGCAAGCACAGCTCCCTGTCAGTAGTCACAAGATCTCAACCCCAGTGAATATTTGTCATCATTTGACGAAGGGGGAAAATAAATTCCAACAACATCACAAGACAGTCTCTGTGATATTCTAAAAGAGAGCTGGAATCTCAGCCTTAAAACTGATGACTTGTTGTATGTTCTGATAAAGGCGGACAGGGAACAATTCAGATTTTGGAAAGGATTTCATAGACCCAGAGTAGAATGGCTCTGGCAGAGGCGGAGTGGAAAATCTGATTAGTGACCAGTTGCATGTAATCTGGGGTTTTAGGTTGGCTCCATGCTGGGAGAGATATACCTGGAAACACATTTTTTCTGCCTTTTGGGCTTTCTGTTCCCACCAAACTGCTGTTTTACACAATAATTACGTGACAAAAACAAATACCTACCTGGTGTGCTAGTGTTAGTGGTTATTCCAGCATTTCAAACAACTCACAAGTCGTAGTGCCAAGAATATCTGGTACTAATATGTTATTAGCAGATGCTTAAATTCTGGATGTTGCAGGTTGCATGCATAGTCATGCATATTGCAATACATTCCACTATTACTCTTTTGTCTTTTCGTGATTTATCCATCCACAGAACACTGTATGCTGTGGAAAGTCTTGCTATTTTGAAGATGGTCAATGGCTGAACCTGCAGTTAACAAGTGCAGGAAAAGTCTATTAGATGGGACAATTTAATGAAGCCACAAAGCTCTACATCAGGGGTGTCCAACCATGTGCCATGGAGAGCCAAGACCCTGCAGGTTTTCTCTTCTACCCAGTCTCTTCAGCAGGTGTTTTCACTTATCAGCAATCAGTGGGAAGAAGTTCACTGAAATCTGCTGTTGAAGACACTGGTTGGAGGTAAAACCTGCAGGGTCTTGGCTCTCCATGGCACATGGTTGGACACCCCTGCTCTACATGGTTTATGCACCACTTTTGACTTAAACTTGCTGTTTGGTAAAAGTCATTTATGACTTATGCCACTACTGGACAGTGGTGGCCTAATGGTTAGGTGTGTGGACTGGTGAGTGGAGGGTTGTGGGTTCGATGCCTGGACCGGCAGGATCAGATCTGGGTGGGACAGATAACATAGCAGTGTTTTCCCCACCCTCCTTAACCCCACTGTAGTGCCCTTGAGCAACTGCTTAACCCCAACTGCTCCAGTGGAGCTGCTAAGTGGCTACAGATCAGTCTGTGGTTGTACTGGGCTGCTTCCTGGTGTAAGCGTGAACAGGGCATCCTTGAAAAAGAGAGTTTGCCTCTCAATGAAACTACTCTGTATAAATAAAGGATAAATAAAATGAGCCAGAAAAAAAAAAAAAAAAAAGCATTTTAGGTCCAGTTAAGAAACTTTTTTGACATAGGGTATAGGGCCTAATCTTCAATTTGATTTGATTAAAAAAAATGAAAATACCTAATTAAAACTTGCTCATGCTCAGTAAAACACTGGGTATGGGCCATTTACAGTGCATCCAGAAAGTATTCACAGCGCTTCATTTTTCCACATTTTGTTATGTTACAGCCTTATTCCAAAAGGGATTAAATTCATTTTTTCCCTCAAAATTCTACACACAATACCCCATAATGACAATGGTTTTTTTTTTAGATGTTTGCAAATTTATTAAAAATAAAATAAAAAAAAAACAAGAAATCACATGTACATAAGTATTCACAGCCTTTGCCATGAAACTCAGAACTGAGCTCAGGTGCATCCTGTTTCCACTGATCATCCTTGAGATGTTTCTACAGCTTCATTGGAGTCCACCTGTGTTAAATTCATTTGGCTGGACATGACTTGGAAAGGCCCACACCTGTCTATATAAGGTCCCACAGTTGACAGCGCAAGTCAGAGCACAAACCAAGCATGAAGTCAAACAAACTGTCTGTAGACCTCCGAGACAGGATTGTCTCGAGGCACAAATGTGGGGAAGGGTACAGAAAAATTTCTGCTGCTTTGAAAGTCCCAATGAGTACAGTGGTCTTCATCATCCGTAAATGAAAGAAGTTCTGAACCACTAGGACTCTTCCTAGAGCTGGCCGTCCGTCTAAACTGAGCGATCGGGGGAGAAGGGCCTTAGTCAGGGAAGTGACCAAGAACCCGATGGGCAGTCTATCAGAGCTCCAATGTTTCTCTGTGGAGAGAGGAGAACCTTCCAGAAGGACAACCATCTCTGCAGCAATCCACCAATCAGGCCTGTATGGTAGAGTGGCCAGATGTGTCACGATGGCCCTCACGGACCATCACAAGACGCCTCAGTCACCAGTGAGTTTGCAGTGGTATTTTATTATTGAGAAGGACGAACACACACAGAACACATACAGTGGCTGGGTGAAGTCTGAGCCGGGGAACACCCAATGCGCCAGACGGACAACAGTAAGGATGAAGTCTCAAGGGAACACACCTTACGAGATGACAACGTTAACAATGATGAGCTAGGCAAACAGGAACATACCTGAGCATATAGGAGCACCATCAGAACGTAGCTGAATATAACAGATGATCATAGCAGATGATCGTAACAGGTGGACGTAACAGGAGAACATAACAGAGACTGTTGCGTTGGAGGACATTTAGCACCCGCTTATATCTCTGGCGGCTAATGACCCCAACGCGGCACAGCTGCTCCTAATGACAGCGGAGCAGCAGCTGACTTTGACAGCAGGGAGCTTCCCCGGGCGCCTTCACAATAAGAGCCCGAGGAGCTGGAAGGAATCCTCAGCTGCCAAAGCCAGGGAAAAAAGATATGAGACCCGAGTGTGGCCAGAACCGACACTCGGGTTATGACAGTACCTCCCCCTCAAGGCTTAGCTCTGAGCGGCCTGAGTAACACCCAAGCCCCCACCCCCTCACCCCCCTAGGGTGGGTGGATGGGGCGCTGGCAGGAGGGAGAGAGACAAACAACCAACAAGGCTATAAAGGTAGGGGGAGAAAAAAAAACATAATCCCCAAAAATGTGGGCAACCACAATAAGTTCAAAATAGGCAATATACCTTTTGGCAAATAGAGTGACATAAGGTGGAAGAAAAAAACCCCCCCACCAAATTCAGAAACAACCTGGTGAGCCACAAAAACACAAAACAATCCCCCCCCCCCCCCGACACACACACCCCAACAGTCCCACAGACGAGATCAGGAACCCGGGAAGGGTGCAGTCCAGACCCAGAGGGATGGGGGCAAAAGGTTCGGGGAGTCGTCCAGCAACAAGAGACCACAGAACAAGGAGGGGAAAAGAGGACAGTTCGGGCGGCCTACCCCAGTCCCATGCTCGGGAGAAGAGAGTTTCAGGTGGCCGGAGCAGGTCGCCACACAGGAAGACAAATAGGTCGGGGGGCCGGCCCAGAGAACCAAACTGACGAGACAGTCCTTCAGGCGGCCGCCCCGCAACACCAGCCCACCAGAACCGCTGGGAAGAAGCAGCCGGCGGTCCCGCCGAAAAGGGGAGAGACGAGGGGGAACCGGGCGGAGCATTCGGGACCCCAACAGCCCCAGGTTGAGATGGGTAGCGCTCCTCAGGGAGACGAGGAGGATGACGGTGGAGATGAGGGTGACGAAGGAAACGAGCCTGTCCAGCATCAGGTGGCCAGGGATCCGCAGCTCCCTCACCGAATCTAGGACCTGCTGGTGCAGCACCCACGGTGGACCCCGATTGGGCCTCCGGAACCAAACCCACGGTGGACCCCGATTGGGCCTCCGGAACCAAACCCATGGTGGACCCCGATTGGGCCTCCGGAACCAAACCCACGGTGGACCCGATTGGGCCTCCGGAGCACTCCCGGTGGACCCCAACTGGACCGGAACAGCACTCCCGGTGGACCCGGTCGGCGTGGCACCAGACTCAACCTCCAACCCCGAAACCGGAACCTCTGGCGCAGCAGGCGAGAACAGCCCCTCGCCGGCGACCCTGGGAGAAGACTCACACAAGAGAGAAAACCCGGGATCAGGATCACCGGTAGCGCCAGAACCCGGCGAGATAAGCTTGGACGCAGCGGCCGGCTGCACCCGGCTCATCTCCCCTTGAGACAGGCAAAAGTGCTCTAAAAGGTGAAGAAGGAAGATAAAACAGAGCACTTGCCTGAGCTCGGGTTCTGACGCCGTCCAGGACTGCGATGATCCGGGCTCAGAAGTCAGGAGGTCGTCCTCAGGCTCCCACTCAGCTGCGTCGGGCTCCACAGCTGGCATGATGGTGCGTACAGCTAGAGAGTCCTCCGGCACCGATGTCCACGCCGGTGGCCCGCACGGCGTGGTGGCAGGAGAATCTCGCCCTGCTGGACCGGACCGCTCCTCTGTGGAACCCCGGGGACGCTTCTTCATCGGCGATGGCTCCACGCTGCAGTCCGCTCTCCTCCTCCGCCCATGGCGTGGCTGCGGAACCGGAACCAGGCTCTCCAGAACCGCAGGCCCCCTCCTCATCCAGCGACGTTGGCCTGACGTCGAGGACCGCTCAGCGGAGGGAGACACAGAGGAAGCAGGGTTAACACTTTCATCCACAGCGGGTGGAGGGAGCTCGGGGGGCTGCATACCCCGAACTCCACCCCCAGGAGTCAGACAAGGCAAAACAATGTCAAAAGGAGAGAAATTATCATGCACTTGCCTTTCCCCTAAGGGTAAGATGGTTCCCGCTGTGGGGGACGTCGTTCCTTCCTTTCCCCGCTGGATGGCGACAGAGGGCCCTCTGGGAAGATGAGATGAGGCCACTCGAGGCGGATCCGGGATGAGGCTCGCCGAAACGGAGCTCTCGTGACACACAGCAGCCAGGATAGGCGACGAGGAGGAGGGGGAGACAGCCGAGGTCAGTCAGGCATGGAGCGCTGACGGGACAGCGGGCGAGGGCCCGGGAGAAGACGAGGCTGCGGGGATTCCCCTCTGACGAGGCGCAGGAATGACAGCTGTGTGGGGGGTTGAGCCCTTGCGGTGACCCGGAACAGCATCCAGACGGGGCTCTAGCCAAGGTTGGAAGCCGGAGTGACGACGGTTCCTTGTAGGGGGTGAGGCGAAGGTGAGGTCCGGAAATCGCCGTTCCTGAGCAGAAACAGCGGCAAGCAAGTCAGCAAACTCAGGAAACTCACGCAGCGCTGGATTCCTCTCCACCAGTCTGACCGCCGCCACCACATGCTTCATACACGCTGGAGGATTCCTAGCGGAGCAAGCAGCAGCCACCCGGTCCCAGATCTTGTCTGCTGTCAGCTGCAGCTCCTCTGGGGGAATCCCGAGTGACGACATGCCCGATGGGAAAAGACCTCCGGATGGAGCGAACTCCCGGGCCGGAACGGAGGCAGGAGCGGGATCCCGAAGCGAGGGGCGACGTCTCCTCCGCTTCAGCTTCCTGCCAGGATTTCCCTCCAGCCCTCGGAGTATCTCACGCTGGGTGGCGATGTCATCTCTCCTCACGCTTACCTCTGGATTAGTGAAGTGGGGAAGAGAATCCAGAATCTCCTCGGCTAGGTCCAGGTATCTACGAATGTCGCTGGGAGCGTCCAACAGCGTAGCGGTGAAGATGGTGTAGTCTACCTCCTTCAGAACCTCTGCTTGCTGCCTGCCAAGGCGCCGACAACGGCCCCTGGATGACGACATACTCCCCGCTGCAGACACTCAGACAGGTAGGAACAAACGGTCCACTACTGCAAACTGCACGGTGAATGGCGTCTCAAAACAACGCCTCCTCTCCGGGCGTTTGGCGGCAGTCTACTGTCACGATGGCCCTCACGGACCATCACAAGACGCCTCAGTCACCAGTGAGTTTGCAGTGGTATTTTATTATTGAGAAGGACGAACACACACAGAACACATACAGTGGCTGGGTGAAGTCTGAGCCGGGGAACACCCGATGCGCCAGACGGACAACAGTAAGGATGAAGTCTCAAGGGAACACACCTTACGAGACGACAACGTTAACAATGATGAGCTAGGCAAACAGGAACATACCTGAGCATATAGGAGCACCATCAGAACGTAGCTGAATATAACAGATGATCATAGCAGATGATCGTAACAGGTGGACGTAACAGGAGAACATAACAGAGACTGCCGCGTTGGAGGACATTTAGCACCCGCTTATATCTCTGGCGGCTAATGACCCCAACGCGGCACAGCTGCTCCTAATGACAGCGGAGCAGCAGCTGACTTTGACAGCAGGGAGCTTCCCCGGGCGCCTTCACAATAAGAGCCCGAGGAGCTGGAAGGAATCCTCAGCTGCCAAAGCCAGGGAAAAAAGATATGAGACCCGAGTGTGGCCAGAACCGACACTCGGGTTATGACAAGATGGAAGCCACTGCTTAGTAAAAGGCACATGGCAGCCTGCCTGGGGTTTGTTAAAAGGCACCTGAAGGACTCTCAGACCATGAGAAACAAAATTTTCTGGTCTGATGAGACACAGAGCAAACTCTTTGGCGTGAATGCCAGGTGTCATGTTTGGAGGAAACCAGGCACTGCTCATCACCAGGCCAATGATGGTAGCAGCATCATGTGACATCCTGGATGAAAACCTGCTCTGGAGCAGTCTTGACCTCAAACTGAGGCGACGGTTCACCTTTCAGCAGGACAGCGGCCCTATGCACACAGCCAAGATATCAAAGGAGTGGCTCCAGAACAACTCTGTGAATGTCCTTGAGTGGCCCAGCCACAGCCCAGACTTGAATCCAATTGAACATCTCTGGAGAGATCTGAAGATAGCTGTGCACCGACGCTTTCCACTCAACCTGATGGAACTTGAGAGGTGCTGCAAAGAGGAATGGGTGAAACTGCTCAAAGATAGGTGTGCCAAGCTTGTGGCATCGTATTCAAAAAGACTTGAGGCTGTAATTGCTGCCAAAGGTGCATCAACAAAGTATTGAGCAAAGGCTGTGAATATTTATGTATGTGTAATTTCTTCAATTTTTATTTTTTATAAATTTGCAAAATTCTAAAAAAAAACCAACTTTTTTCACATTGTCATTATGGGGTGTTGTGTGTAGAATTTTGAGGAAAACAATTAATTTAATCCCGTTTGGAATAAGGCTGTAACATAACAAAACGTGGAAAAAGTGAAGTGCTGTGAATATTTTCTGGATGCACTGTAATAATAAAAAGTTGTTGTAGCTGGTTGTTTTTAAGCACCCCATACTCAGGGCCATATTACATCGACATGGCCCATAATCAGTTGTCTCTGATGCAGAATGCGTTTGTGGGTGTTCCCAAGTTCATTGCTTTATCACAGCAGCGCATAAACAAATTTTCTGCTGGAAGGAAGGTGTAAAAGAGGCTGGCCTAATTATTCAGAAGTGTGCTTCGGATAATCTAATCCAAAGCACTCCTGCCCATCCCTTTAATGCACAGAGGCGTATTATCTAAAGTAAACTTTGATCATGACTGCTTGTTTAAAACAGGTTTTGCGCTGGCCAAAGGGCATGCGTATGACTGAAAATGCATGCAATAGTAACGCTGCTTGGTAATAAGGAAGACACCAATCACAGCTGATGTCCAGTTAGTTATTTTCGAGAGAACAAATGAGTAAGAGATAATGCTGGGCTGAAAAATAAAGCAGAATGGTTTAATCTTGTGTGCATAGATGCAACACACAAACCTGAATGGATTTAAAACTTCAGGAAAAGAGGACGACGACTGTGCAAACTTTCAGAAAAGGATCATTAACGGTGGTGCCGAAGTCACTCCTGGCCCGTGAGGAGAGGACGTGCTCCCTCTCCTGTTTCTTTTGCCAACTGAGGGGGTCTGCTTAGGTTTGTGGCTCTCTGTCTCAGTTCCTCTGGGACTGATCCAGTGTGGCATCCCATCCACCACTGAACACCGCTACGAAGCAAGCTTGCTCTTGGCAGCTCCTCCCCGGAGCTGACAAGTGGCTGTGGGACTTCCCACAGCTTGAGAACCTTGACTGTAGGAGTACGGTGTGGACAGTCTCGGCCCGGCTGGAAAGCTGTCGGCGCGTGGATGCATCTTTGGTTTCTCTGTGGAGTTAGAGTGAAAAGTAAAGCCCTATTCATTCATTCCTTCATTCATTCTCTCATTCCCCTAAAAATAAACCCATTAATGCTAAAAGTCTGTGATGAAAACAGAAATGTGATGAAATAAAAACCTTTAGACTGACACGACTGTGTGCTGCATCCACACCAGAACACACACATGCTCCCTGTTCATTCATCCATTCCCGTAAAGAAATCCTACATTAATGCTTAATCTATAGACTCCAATGGTAAGTCCACAATTAAAATGAGAACGTGGATAGAATTTAAAAAAAAACAAAAACAAAAACAACTTTTTACTGTATCATCATATAAATAAAATGATGGGTGATTATATTATAACTTTTACAACTGTCTCCATTAAAATAATAGAAAATCCCAGTGCATGCTGTTTAATCATGAGCTCCAGAGCTGTGTGATTTCAAAACATACCACTGAAATAGCAATAAACAATGTGCATCTGACAACAGATCCATCTTTTTCCTGATCAAAAGCACATTGTCATAATGCAGTGCATCTGGAAAGTTTTCACAGTGCTTCACTTTTTCCACATTTTGTTATGTTACAGCCTTATTCCAAAATTGATTAAATTTATTTTTCCTCAAAATTCTACACTCAATACCCCATAATGACAACATATTTTTTTTTTTTAGATTTCTGCAAATTTATTAAAAATAAAAAAACAAACAAACAAACAAAGAAATCACATGTACATAAGTATTCACAGCCTTTGCGCAATACTTTGTTGATGCACCTTTGGCAACAATTACAGCCTCAAGTCTTTTTGAATATGATGCCACAAGCTTGACACACCTACGCTACTCACAAAAAGTTAGGGATATGTGGCTTTCAGGTGAAATTTATGGAAAATCTAAAAAGTCCACGCTACAGTGGTATTATATCATGAAAGTAGGGCATTTAAGTAGAAGCATACAATGGTGATTTCCTCATCTCAAACAATTCATTGAAACAAAAGCCAACAACAGTGGTGGGTAAACCACAGCAAAAACTGTCGATGCCTCAATAACTTGTTATGTGCCCTTGAGGATCAATTACAGCTTGACAAAGACGTCTCATGTTGTTCACAAGTCGACTTATTGTCTGCTGAGGCATGGCATTCCACTCTTCTTGAAGGGTAGCCCTCAGGTCATTGAGGTTGTGGGGTGCAAGGCTACGAGCCTCTACACGGCGACTCAGCTGATTCCATAGGTTTTCTATGGGATTCAGGTCTGGAGAAAGTGCAGGCCACTCCATTTGAGGTACCCCTGCCTCCAGCAGCCATTCCCAAATGGTGCGACCTTGATGAGCTGGAGCATTGTCAGCCATGAAGATGAAATTAGGCCTGTGTTGTTCATGCAGGGACACAATGACTGGATTAATGACGTTATTCAGGTAATATTGGTTTGTCACTGTACCATTCACAAGGTGTAGGGTAATTCTGTATTGACTAGACACACCTGCCCAGACTGTAACATAGTGACAACAGTGGCTGATACATAACGCTGTCCTTGACATCTCCAACATCGTTGGTGGCCATCATTTCTGCTCAACATGAATCAACTTTCATCAGAGAACAGCACTGAGGCCCACTGGTCCCTTGTCCAGCGTAAATGCTCCCTGGCCCATGCAAACGATGATGACTGTGCCTTGTGGTGTGGTCAGGTTCCCTTGCAGGTCATCTAGCACGCAGTCCAAGCTGATGTAAACAGTTTCAAATGGTCTGACATGACACTTGGGTGCCTCTCACCTCCCTTAAATGTGCCTGGAGTTAAATGGCATTCATAAGCCAGCTCCGCAGGGCACTGTTCACAATGAAGTGGTCCTCAGTGTGGGATGTGGCCAAAAGACATCCACTTCTATGCCTTTCTATGACTCTTCCAGTCTCTCTGTGTCTCTGTTGCAACCTGCCGATGACACCCTGTAACACTTTAAGCTTAGTGGCCCTTCCCTCTGAGAACATCCTGTTTGAAGCCTCACAATGGTGATGTACTGTTGATCAATTGTGAGGTGTCATCTTGGTCTCATGATGTCAAAATGTAAACAGCATGATGAAGGGACTGTTTGAAAAACAATTCTAATTGAACCAGAAAATTGTTTGGTCTTGTCGTGGATCAAACACCTGTTGTGAATTTTCCTGTTAATCACCTTGTTAGAGAACAGCAAGGTATGCAAAAAGTACTGAAACACTGAACAGTTGGACATGTGCAGTCAAAAGGTTAGAGGTCAAATTAAGTTCACCTGTAAAGGGAATAGTGCATCTTAGGTGCATCCTGAAATTTCACCCGAAAGCTGAATATCCTTAACTTTTTGTGAGTACTGTATCTTTGGGCTGTTTCACCCATTCCTCTTTGTGGCACCTTTCAAGCTTCATCAGGTTGGATGGGAAGTGTTGGTACACAGCCATTTTCAGATCTCTCCAGAGATGTTCAGTTGGATTCAAGTCTGGGCTCTGGCTGAACCACTCAAAGACATTCACAGAGTTTTCCTGAAGCCGCTCCTTTGATATCTTGGCTGTGTACTGAGGGTCGTTGTCCTGCTGAAAGATGAACTGTCACCCCAGTCTGAGGTCAAGAGCACTCTGGAGCAGGATTTCATCCAGGATGTCTCTCTACATTGCTGCATTCATCTTTCCTTCTATCCTGATTAATCTCCCAGTTCCTGCCACTGAAAAACATCCCCACAGCATGATACTGCCAACACCATACTTCACTGTAGGGATGGTATTGGCCTGGTGATGAGCAGTGCCTGGTTTCCTCCAAACATGGGCCCTGGCATTAACTCCAAAGAGTTTGATCTTTGTCTCATCAGACCAGAGAATTTTGTTTCTTATGGTCTGAGAGTCCTTCAGGTGCCTTTTGGCAAACTCCAGGCGGGCTGCCATATGCCTTTTACTAAGGAGTGGCTTCCGTCTGGCCACTCTACCATACAGGCCTGATTGGTGGGTTGCTGCACAAATGGTTGTTCTTCTGGAAGATTCTCCTCTCTCCACAGAGGAACGCTGGAGCTCTGTCAGAGTGACCATCGGGTTCTTGGTCACCTCCCTGTCTCAGGTCCTTCTCCCTCGATCACTCAGTTTAGATGGTCGGCCAGCTCTAGGAAGAATCCTGGTGGTTCCAAACCTCTTCCATTTATGGATGATGGATGCCATTGTGCTCACTGGGACTTTCAAAGCAGCAGAAATTTTTCTGTACCCTTCCCCACATTTGTGCCTCGAGACAATCCTGTCTCGGAGGTCTACAGACAATTCCTTTGACCTCATGCTTGGTTTGTGCTCTGACATGCACTGTCAACTGTGGGACCTTATATAGACAGGTGTGGGCCTTTCCAAATCATGTCCAGTCAACTGAATTTACCACAAGTGGACTCCAGTTAAGCTGTAGAAACATCTCAAGGATGATCAGTGAAAACAGCATGCACATGAGCTCAATTTTGAGCTTTACGGCAAAGGCTGTGAGTACTTATGTATGTGCATGTGATTTCTTCGTTTTTTTATTTTTAATTAATTTGCAAAAATTAAAAAAAAACAAAAACTTTTTTACGTCTTCACGTCATTATGTATTGTGTAAAATTTTAAAGAAAAAGATTAACTTATCCATTTTGGAATAAGGCAGTAACATAACAAAATGTGGCAAAAGTGAACCGGTGTGCATGAGATTGCGCACCACTACACCTCTTTCTAATGACTCTCCTCCTCCCAGCACAAAGTGGGTGCACAATCTACTGGCAATTAGATGGCACAACGCAAATCATAAAAAACAGACACTGCACTGACAGAAACTAACAAAAACACTGGCATACAGTGGGAAGTCTGGCACAAAAGTCCACTAATGACCATCAAAATAGGGCCTGCAGTGTTTAAATGTGGCACCAATGGGTCATTTGGAAGCATGAGTGAAAGACCCATATCACTGTCACCAAAACCTGATGTGTCACTCACATCCATATTTCTGCATTCCAGTGAGACACAAGCACCTTTGAAAAAACAGCAACATTTGGCACCCGGCTGCACTATATAATCTTCTCTTATGGAAACAGATTCAACTCACTCTTTTAATCATGGTGGTGCACAAGCTTTCCGGGTTCTGCTCTTCCACACTACTCACCTGTAAGGTATGCTGACACTCATGGCTATGATGTTCAAACAGCTCTTAATTTTTTTTCCACCACCCAAGGATCCCATTTCAGGTTAATGCTGTCAAATGTAAGACACAACAAAGTTAGTCTGCCAGACACCCATCATCATTTCTGTACATGCTTATTTTTCCCATGTGTGCTTTCTGACTAAAATTTTGCATTGGATGTTTATTTAGACCACAGAAATTAGCAAACGATAAACATGTCCAACCTGGTGTAATGGTATGCGTCTCCCACCATATATATCATTTTTACCCCTCAGCCTTCTCAGCCTCTAAAGGTTGAAGGAGTATTATTGTCACCCTGCTGGGTCATGGCAGTGGTCGTAGCGACAGTTGCGTCAGCACCTACCTTGTGAATGCAATAGCTAGAGAAAGAAATTATATGGGCTTTTCAGATGGATACCATTGGTGTATCTATGAAAAATCTCGGACGTTTGAATTTGAATGACCTTTGACCTTTAGGTCAGATGTCAATTTTCCTAAAATTTTGTGAATGTGATAACTACACTCACTGCCAATGAAGCCACAACACAATTTTTGTATAAATATTTTTGGGTCCATCCTATCTGAGCTTGAGTAATAGTGTTTGTATGACATAAAAAAAAATGTAGAACTAATTTTCAACGGTTGTGTTCACTGTGACTAGTCACTGCCTTTGAGCTCTGGCTCTGTAGCTTTTTGAGCTCGTTTGTTTTGGGTACTCAAAAGCCAAAAATGGGTGATTTTAAGGAGTGGCCGTCTTCCCAATATAAAGATGAACAAAAATGCATAGCACTATGTGGTGAAATCTCCACAATGCCACGACTGTCACGTGATGAACATAACTATGCTCTGGGTCTTTTGAAGGGCGGAATATTGGCAAGACAGGTGCTGCTCCGATATGGCTGCAATGCATCAACCATTGTTTGGTTGCAACAACGGCATTTCGAAAGTGGGTCCATGGCCAATAGACTATCTCCAGGTCGAGCACATGTCACCACCCCAGAGCAAGACAAGTACATTGTGCTGCAGCACCTCTGAGATCGGTTCCACACAGTCACCCAAATGGGCCAGGAAACTCCAAGGAAAGACCAGCCAAGGATTTTGGTCAATACCATGAGAAGGTGCCTCAGACGTCAGGACCTAAAAGCCCGAAGACCCTTTCGAGGGATGAGTGGCAACAACATCACCATGAGTGGGCTGCTCAGCACAGCAGGTGGACCCTACATCAGTGCAATACTGTTCTTTTCTGTAACGAATCGAAATTTTGCCAGTCCAGGACCCCGTGTTGTGTCCAACAGAACCGATGGGGCAGCATTATCCAATGGGGGGGCTCACCTGAAAAAATTGCCCCTGCTTCCAAAACTTCACAAGATGATGGGTGTTTACATTGCTAGCCTGCTAGCCTTGATAGCACATCCGTGGCAGGAATCTGTGGGTAAATAACTGCGACATCCCAATTCAGCTGAAGAGCTTCCAATCTTTCTGTCTGCAGGTGAGTGTCAGTCTCATTTTAAAACTAGTTTACTCTCCAGTGTTGATACTTTTATTGCAGTAATGGCACAATCTCAAGGCCATTACTAGTTAGCGCTATTGCTTGGACGTGAACATGCGAATACGCAAAATTGTGTGTGTTTGCCCCTTTCCATTGACTTTGTATGTGTTCGCACTGCATAAAAAATTTGCTTCGTGTTTGGTCATGGTGTGGGCTGGCATTTCAGGTAACTGCAGGATACAGTTGGTCATCCTTGATGGCAATTTAACTGCCCGATGGTACATTGATCACGTTCTGCAACCAATTGAGGTGCCCTTCTTTCATGACCACCCTGACCTCCAGGTGTTCCAGCAAGACAATGCTCATCCACATGCCACCCAAGATACCAGGGAGTATCTGCAGCAACAGAACTTTGATGTCCTTCTTTGACCTTCTTAATCTCTGGCTTTATCCCCCACTGAAAACTTGTGGAATCAACTTGGGTGATGCATTCCAGCCAGCGTACCAGCGCCACAGAGCAGACAGATACTGGTCGTGGCATTGCAGGAGAAGATTAGATGATTAGACAGCTTGTGAGGTCCATCCAGAGGTGTATTACTGCCTGCATTAATGCAAATGTAGGCCACATTCCATATTGATTTCGAAAGTCAGGGTGCTTCTGCTTTTTCAGTTTTGGAAATTGTTGACATGCAGAGTTTCATGATTACATGTTAACTGAGTGTAAACATGCATTGACATGAATTTGTTGTCTGATCCATTTGCTGACGGATGAAGTTGCCCTTATAACTTCTGCAGCTGTGTTTTGAATGAATGAATGAATGAATCTTTATTTCGGATAGATTAAAAGTGAAGATTAAAAGGAAACAATAATATAACAAAGGTGAAAAAATTGAATGAGGTCAAATTAAACAATAACTCCTCTGATTATACAGTTCAACATAAGTTATCCAAAATGGGTGATGGCTGAAGCCACAGCTTATATTGCCCACCCATATTCCATCCAAGAATTCAAAAGAAAAACAAAACAAGAGTGACTACAATTCGGAACAAAGCTAAGACAAAATGTGACAAAAAAACTAAGCAACAACACAACACAGACTGGATATGACAATCCTTATGTGATTTTACATGTCATCTTGTATATATGTTTGGAGTATTTCTTCCTTTAGTTTTTGTTTAAATTGTCCAAGCGTTTTACATGATTTTAATTCAGGTCCAAAATCGTTCCATAATCTGACTCCTTGCACTGAAACACAGTGTTGCTTGGTGGTAGTTCTCACTGAAGGTTTTTGAAATATACATGTTCCTCTGAAATGATATTGTTTCTTCCTTATTTGGAACAGCTTTTGGATATTTGCAGGCAGTGATAGATTCTTCACTTTAAACATTATTACTGCAGTTTTAAAGTCAACCAGATCTTTCAACTTGAGAGCTTTTAATTTAAGAAAAAGTGGGTTTGTTGGTTCCCTGTAAGCAGCTTTGTTTATTATTCTAATAGCTCTCTTCTGAAGCATAAAGACTGGATATATGTTTGTTTTATATGTATTTCCCCATACTTCAGTACAATTTGTCATGTATGGGAGTATTAATGAATGATACAAGGTATATAATGTGGGTTGATTCAGCAAATATTTCGCTCTGTGTAGTATTGCGATTGATTTAGATATTTTACCTTTAATATAATTAATATGTGACTTCCAATACAGTTTATTATCAATTATTACTCCAAAAAATTTAGTTTCAGATACCCTTTCAATCTCTACACCATTTACACTGAGTTTAGATACTAAGTTGTTGTGATGGTTGTTAAAAACTATAAATTTTGTCTTACTTAAATTGAGCGTTAATTTGTTTGAATCAAACTACAGTTTAAGCTTTCCTATTTCCTTTCCGAGTGTATCCAAAAGTTGTTCCAAATCGCTTCCACTGTATAATAGATTAGTGTCATCGGCAAACAATATTAAATCCATTTTTTCCGAGACTTTACATATATCATTTATATACATATTGAATAACAATGGCCCCAAAACTGAACCCTGTGGGACTCCACAAGTAACCTTGAGTAACTGTGAGTTTTTGTTACCAACACATACATACTGATACCTATTCTTTAAGTAACTACTTAACCAGGACAGTGCTACCCCCCTAATACCACAATTTTGTAGTTTATTTAATAATAAATTGTGATCCACTGTATCAAATGCTTTTTTAAGATCCAGGAATACCCCAACTGAATACTCTTTATTTTCAACGGCAGTTGATATTTTTTCTATAAATTCCATTGGAGCAAATGCAGTTGTCCTCTTGCGTCTGAACCCATATTGCTGCTCACACAATAAATTATTCTTCATCATGAAGTTGTCAGTTCTCTCATAGAATATTTTTTCAAGTATTTTGGAAAATTGCGGCAATAGTGAAATTGGTCTATAGTTTGAAAGTTCCCCTCTGTCACCCGTCTTGTATATCGGAATTACTTTAGCTATTTTCATTGCATTGGGAAATATACCTGTTTGGAGAGACAGGTTACAAATATACGTCAGTGGTTTCACTAAGCATTCAATAATAGTTTTGACTAAGAGCATGTCAATACCATCACAGTCCGTAGATGTCTTACTTTTAAACGATTTAACAATTTCAATGACCTCTCTCTTGTCTGTGTTCTTTTTAAAAATGGAGTCTTTAATAGCAGTGTTTTTGCTTATTGTATCACTCGTAGGTGCCGTAATGGGTATTTCTCGAGCCAAATTAGGACCAATGTTAACAAAAAAGTTATTAAATTCATCTGCAGGTGAAACTGCATTCACACTCTGAGTCGTTGTATTATTTTTTGTGAAATTGGTTGGGTAGCTTGTATTTCTGTTTTTATTTCCAAGAATATTGTTAAGTATTGTCCATGTATTTTTAATATTGTCTCTGTTTTTCTCCAGTTCTTTACTGTAATAGTCTCTTTTACTACATCTCATTATACATATATGTTAACTTATTTTTGTGTGTTTTATACCGCTGCTCTGCTTCTTTTGTCCTTTTCTTTAGAAAAGCTTTATATAATATTTTTTTTCTTTTTACACGCCTTTTGTAATCCTTTGGCTAACCATGGCTTGTTGACAAATTTATGTTTAAACTTTTTCTTTACTAATGGACAATTTTTTTCATAAAGAGTGGTTACAATGTTCATAAATGTGTCGTAGGCTTCATTTACATCTGATACATAGACTTTTGTCCAGTCCTGCTTCAGCAAGTCTTTAAAAAAACTGCATTTTGTGATTTGTATCTGAACGATTTTAAAATTTTTTCTGTATTGGCCTCCGTGTGGCCATGGATAAGTGTAAAGGTTGGCAAATGGTCACTTATATCATTTCAATGTTCAGTGTTCAATTTGCTGTGGAAATCCCCCAAATACCATCATGCTTATGTTTACGTTATCCAATAGGAAGCTCTCCTGAAAAAAAAAATTGCTCCTGCCTCCAAAACTTCACAAGATGATGGGTATTTACATTGCTAGCCTGCTAGCCTTGTTAGCAAGTCCGTGGCAGGAATCTGTGGGTAAATAACTGCGACATACCGATTCAGGTTCAGGTTCAGGTTACTTTATTTGTACCCGTAGGTAGATTTGTTTTGCAGTTGGTGACATCCATATTTACAAGCCACAATTACATTCAACATAGACACAAACACAGGCACACATCTTACAAAATAGGTAAATATAAAATATGTACAATATAATTTTTATAGCTTGTTCAACTCTTTGACAGCAGCAGGGACAAAGCTGTTTTTGTAGCGCTGGGTTCTACTTTTTGGGACAGCAAACCTCCGTCTGGAGGGAAGAAGCTGAAAGTTGCAGTGCAAAGGGTGGGAGTCATCATTTAAAATCGAGTCGGCCATCCTCTGTACTTGTCTGGTGTACAGGGATGTCAGGCTCAGCTGTGACTCACCAAGCAAACGACTGGACCATCTGACTACCTGATCCAAGGATTTCCTCTGTTTCAGTTTTATCTGACCAAACCATGACATTAAAGAAAAGGATAAAACAGATTCAATAAAAGCCCGATAGAACATAGTCATTATGGTTCGGTCAATTTGGAAGCGTGCAAGTTTCCTCAAACAATGCAAATTTTGCTGACCCTTTTTGCACACCCTTTCACAGTTCACCTCAAAGTTCAATCCACTATCAATAATCGTCCCAAGATATTTGTACGATTGTACACATTCGGTGGTCTGGCCTTTTAGTATGGTGACTTTGTGCCTGGGAGTTTTCCTCCTAAAGTCAATAATCATATCTTTCGTTTTTGTTGTATTCAGCTGCAGGTAGGAATCCTCACACCAGTGAACAAAGTCATCAACTACTGGGCCGTGGCCACTCTCACCATCCTGGAGGAGACTGACTCAGGTTAAGGTGACTCAGGTGATTCAGGTGAAGAGCTCCCGATCTTTCTGTCTGCAGGTGAGTGTCAGTCTCGTTTTAAAACTAGTTTGCTCTCCAATGTTTATACTTTTATTCCAGTGATGGCACAATCTCAAGGCCATTACTAGTTAGCGCTATTGCTTGGACGTGAACGTGCGAATGTGCAAAATTGCGTGTGTTTGCCTCTTTCCATTGACATTGTATGTATTTGTGCTGCATGAAAAATTTGCTTCACATTTGGTCTGAACGCACCTTAAGACAAGTCTTAGACAGCTTAGACCCTGACCTGTGACTATTGGTTTGGGGTCAGAAGGTCAAAGGTCAATGTTATCAATCCCTTTGCACTATTACTTTAGAATGAGTAAAGTTAGGGTCACCAAACTTGGTACATATTTTCACCTTGGGGCCCTGACCCACAACTATGGGTTTGGGGTCAACAGGTCAAAGGTCACAGTTAGCTTTTCCTATACCCTATTACTATAGAAAGAATAACGTGAGGGTTACCAAAGTTTGTACACAGGTTCACCCTGACCTCTGACTATGGTTTTGGAATTACAAGGTCAAAGGTCAAGGACAAATTGGTATTTAAACTATATCTCAACAACAATGACATTGAGCATCACCTAACTTTGTACACACGTTCACACTGAGACCCTGACATCTAACTATGGGTTTGTGGTCAGAAGGTCAAAGGTCACTGTTAGCTGCCCCTATGCCCTGTGACTATACAATGAGTAAAGCTAGGGTCACCAAACTTTGTACACAGGTTCATCCTGAGACCTTGACCTTTGACTATGGGTTTGGGATTATAGGGTCAAAGTCAAAATGCCATATAAACTGCCTCTTAACAACCAAAGAGGCTGTGCGGTACCACTGACAGCTGTCAGCATTTTTAGCTTTGTGATCATCATGATTGTTGTTGTAATTTTATATTATGGCAACATGGTGGAGCATTAAAGTGCTCATATTATGCTTATGGTCGTTTCCCCTTTATTTTGGTGAGTTGTGTAGGATTGTGACATTATATGGTCTGTTAAATCAAACAGCCCAACATTCACCTGCAACGGAGTTCAGAATCAGAATCAGAATCAGAATGAACTTTATTACCAAGCATGTTTACACATACAAGGAATTTGACTTGACATTAGGTGCGCTCATATTAATCGCTCACTAATGACGCGGCAGCTGACAAGGTGCCTAATACAGTGGGGGTAAAGAGGGAGAGGGGAAGGGGATGACACATTGGGCAGAGAGAAAATAAAAACATAGTTATCAGAATAGCGCTCGAGTGAGCAAGATTATGATCACATAGAAAAAAAAAAAAACCCTCAACGCACACTTAGCAGACAAGTTGCAATACACACGTTAACAAAGCAAGTTGAGAGAGACAGTGTGTGTGTGTGTGTGTGTGTGTGTCAGTCATGTAATGTTGTATGCAGTGTGTGTATCAGTTACTGGTGAACAGCAAAAATCCTCTCCTGAGCAACGATTAGATGTTATGTCCTTAGTGTCCTAAAACATAGATAACATGTCCACAAGAGTCCATCTCTCAGTGCATGTCCGATGGTAGATTCCACGCTAGTCACATGACGCTGTCCTTGAGAGTTCAGATTACTGCACACCAGTATGTTTGGGTTAGGGAGAAGCCAAAACTCCCTTCTGCTTTATCTCTACTCCTGGAGGAATGAGTTATCCAAGGACGCTGAATCAAGGCCTGATGAGCACAGTTCACTTAGAGCATAGAAATTTCATCTCTCATGCGATTCTGAGCATCACAGTTACATTTACATTAAGGCTTTAAAATCATTTCCTGGAGAGCACCCAGCGACTCCGAGATGTTTCCCACCTTTTCCCACCATTTGCCGCTATCACTGCACTCCCCATCTGGTCGAATTGTTGAAGGAGCTTCGCCGGGATCGCATTTTGAGTAGCTCTTTCCAGCTTCTTTAATTTCCGATACACCAGGATAACTCCAAAGCCAAACAGCAGAAATCCTGTGTTCATAATCCAAACAGGTAGATGTCTTCCACATCCTCAATCGAATCACACAGACACATGAGTTTCCAATTGTCCCATGAGTCTCTCCCACACCTGGGCTCCCCCAGGCACGATTTTCTGTTTGAAAAGGTGACAATTGCATTTAAAGCCCAGCTTACCAAATCCATAATTTTCCATTTGGATCGAGATTCAGCCAGAAGAAGAGCGAGACACAGACAGGACACAGCAAGCTGGGATCAGTGAAGGGAAGGAGGAGAAGAGAGGGGAAGAAATGCGTCTGCTCTCTCTGAAACCGGAAGAAGAAGGAAGAAGAGTTCTCTTCTCCCACAGAATCCTGAACTGCAGAGCTGCCTCAAATGCCTCTTCTGGATAGGCTGTCCGTTCTGTGGAGTTAACGTGTCATAACAGAACTGAAGTGGAACCTGATTTCTGTCTGGCATGCCATCTTCTCAGATGAGAAGATGGAAGGATGCTTCTAACTGAGCCTTGGAGCTCACACATCTACAATGTAGCTTGCATAGCTAGCAAGTTTTCATCTTTAACCACTTAATCCTTTTCAGGGGGCTGGAGCCTATCCCAGCATCTTCTGGGTGAGAGGCAGGGTACACCCTGGAAAGATCAACAGTTCATTGCAGGGCCAACACAGAGAGACAGACAAGCATTCACTATCACATTCATACCTAAGGACAATTTAGAATCCCCAGTTGATGCCAGTTAACCTAACCTGCATGTCTTTGGTCTGAGGGAGGAAACCCACGCAGAAACGGGGAGAGCATGCAAACTCCACACAGTAAGGCCACCAATGGTCTGGGGGTGGGATCAATCCCGTGACCTTCTTGCTTTGCTGCCCCAGTGATAACCACTGTACCACCGAGCTGCCCCCATTCTGACCTATTTTTTAGACCGTTCATTTTAAGTGGTACCGCTGGGCTGTCTTATAGGTCCCATTTGGGTTTGTCTGCGGGTCCCATGTTGGCCCCATCTGTGTTTGCCCACATGGACTTTACATGTTCACCTATTTTCTGTAATTTGAATTTTATTGGGTTTTCAATTTAGAAAATAAAACAGAGACAAACAAACACAAAAAAAAAAACAAAGAAAAAAAAACAAAAAAAAAAACAAGTATACCCAGTGAGAGGATAAAACATTCCATTTCCACCCTAATACTCTTAAGATGATTAGCTTAATCTACTACACCTATAAAGGTAAGATAGGATCCCCACTTATTATAGAAGCTGTCCATCCTGTCCAGAAGCTTATATGAAAGGCGTTCTAGTGCAGCAAGCTTGCCCAACTCCCTGAGCCATTGAGCTACGGGTGGGGCAGAGGAAGATTTCCAGTAAAAAGTGATCAACTTTCGGCCCAGCATCAAAGCAGTCTGAATCCACTCGGCATCAGAGATTGGGTCCTGAATCATTGATGGATCCCCAAGGACAAAAAGTCTCTGAGTAAATGGCACTTCTTGCTTAACAATTGTCATAATATGTCTATGGATCTGCAACCAAAAGTCCTGTATTACCGGACAACTCCAGATCATATGGATTAATGTCCCCTCCCCCTGTAGACATCTCCAGCAGCTTGAAGAGTGAGTGAGATTCACTCTCAACATTTTACGAGGTGTCCAGTAAAATCGATTCAAAATTTTAAATTGAACAAGTCTGGTTTTCAATTCCCTAGACACTTTCTTCCCATTCTTTAAAATATTTGCCCATTCAACATCAGTAAATTGTGACTTCAGATCTTTTTCCCATACGTGTTTAAGGAATGTAGAATCTTTATTTGAGCTCTTAAGGAGCATTAAATAGAAATTTGAGGCCTTAGATCTTTTGCCACAGGAACTCAAAGCCTGGATGAGCCAATCTACATCAGGAGGAGGGGTAGTTGTAGATCCAAAGACTTGACACAGCAGATGTCGAAGTTGTAAATATTTCCAAAACTGATTCTGTGGTAGTCCATACTGTGCCCGTAGAACATCAAATGATTTGAGAGCTCCCCCTTCATATAGATCTTTTAACATCAAGATGTCCTTTTTCACCCAGATTTTCCACATAAATGGGGATTTTCCAATATGGAGACTTGGGTTAAGCCAAATAGAAAGCCATAGAATGAAGATGAGAGCTAAACTCTAGTATAGAAGCAACTCTCTTCCAAACGTATTGTAAAAAGGATATAATAGGATGCGACTGAAATTCAGGAGACAGTTTAATTGTGATTAGATGTACTAGGGGAAGAGGGCTGCTCAAATAACTCTCCAAATAAAACCAAGGGGGAGCTCTCTCAGGGGGGAGAGCCCAATGAATCAAATGTCTAAGACTAAAAGCGTAATGATATAAAACCAAATTTGGGACCCCCAAACCTATGTTCACCTATTTTCAACTTATTTTCTTGTAAATTTGCTATTTTCTTGTAAATTTGTGACTTTCCCCCCTAATTTGATAATTTTTTTTTCTTGAAAATTTGAAACTTTCTCATTAATTCCAATTTTTTTTGACTGTAAACTTGTAACTTTTTCTCACAAATTTCTGATTTCTTTCTTGTAAATTTGCAACTTTTTTCCTTATAAATTTGTTAGTTTTTCTTGTAAAATTGTGACCTTTTACTTGCAAATTTGCTAACATTTTCTTGTAATTTTGGAACCTTTTCATAAATTTGCCTCTTTTTTTTACTGTAATCTTGCTACTTTTCATCATAAATTTGTTACTTTTTTCCTTATGAATTTTCTATTTTCTTGAAAATTTGTGAGATTTTCCCATAAATTTGTGACATTTTTCTTGTAAATTTGGAACTTCTCAAAAATTTTCAACTTTTTTTACGATAAACTTACAACTATTCCTTATAAAATTGAAAATTTTTCCTCATAAATTTTCAGTTTATTTACTCACATATTTACTACTTTTTTAATTTTCAACTTTTTCAAAATTTTTCCTCACAAATTTGTGACTTTTTATGTCTTGTAAATGTGCTACATTTTTTGTAAGTCTGTAACTCTTTTCAAGTAATTTTAAAATTCTTTTCTCATAAATTTGAAACTTTTTTTCTAGTAGGTTTGTGACTTTTTTCTCATAAATTTGCTACTATTTTTTGTGAATTTGTCACATTTCTTATAAATTTCCAAATTTTTTCTCATAAATTTGTGACTTTTTGCATAATTTTGTCTATGGCACCAGTGTCACTGAAACCTGCTCAGCCACGTTAAACCCGTGTGGGGCTCAGTAGGGTTTAAAGTGGGTGAACAGACGACCCGCTCACCTGAACCACAGGTAAAGTCCAGCCCAGCTTAAAGCTTTGGTGGGGCCCACATGGGCATGCTGGCTGGGAAGCCACTGTGACGTTACTCATTAGATTCCAAACTACTTCAGAAGCTTCAGGATCTCGGCTGCTGCTTTGATGGCTTTTGAAGTGTTGGCCAGTGTCAGGATCAAGCCTGCATACTCCTGTGAGACTAATGTCTAACACCACACCTTTGCACGTGTTTTTGTGTGCCATTTGTATCATTTTGACCCTAATAGCTTTCCATACTAAATGGTCTGCACATGACCAAAGAAGCAGCAGGTCTGAAACACAAAATAAGTAATTTCTCAGCAAACATCAGAGATAGAGGCTTACCATTTCCATCACTGACACCCACATTTCATGCTCTTAGTGCCTGCTGACATAAATATTGTGCTTATAGCATCCAGCTGACTCTCCGGATGGACAGGCACACACACACACAAACACAACTGTAAAGCACACGTTGGACATTTGTTTGTCTTTAGCTGCACATGCTGGTTTTGGTCATTCTGGTGATTTGTAGGTGCTCTGGTTGCCTGAGTGATAGATTATAGCCAACACTGTTGTTGTACACTAATATATAATAGCTGGAGCCTGTCATCTTTGGCAGGACAGTTCAACAGTATATATCAGGGTTCAAGTTTGGAATGAAAGAAAAAAATGTTTGAACTACTGTTTTATCCCCTCCTAAATGTATGGGTTGTCCATGACTTTTCTGCTTCTACGGCACTATATTTCCAAGTGATATCAACATTACTTTGACAGCCCTGTGTTTCTGCAGCATTTTCGTGTTAACCGGTGAAGCTTTCATAGTCAGTGCAGGTTCACCAGGTGTAATTCCTCAGGGCTGTAAAAGCAGCTCACTTACACTGCCAACACCAATTCTATTTAATGTTTCAGCAGTAGAGGTGTGCCTCATTTTTGATTTCATCATAGTTCTTGTTGTAATGCTCAGGAAGGAAAAAAGTTTAGTTTCTTATTCTCTAGGGCAAAGACATGAGTGTAAAGAATCCATAATTGAATTTATGTCGTCTCCAGTGGGACTGGGAGGGATCTGCTTCACTGAGATAGGGAAGAGAAGTCAGAGCTGAGGGGGAAATCATGTGATTTATGTGTTAGCCCAGATCATAAAAGGACTGCTGTCAGGCCATTTATTGAATTAAGGCTGGAATGTGTTCTGATGCGGTACATGCACTCAACTGTGTGAATGTAGGAAGGAAGACTGGATGAACTGCTACACCCTTACCTTTGAAAATAATGTGGACACAACATGATAGATTTCCATTTGAATAACATGCTGAAAGCCACATTTAGAAAGACTCACATTCACAAATTTCCACACACAGGCACTGAGTTGTAACATCTTTCACTTTTATTTGGTGTTTAGGTTCCACAGATTCAAAATGACATTTTCCTCAGGAACGAATAAATTCACTGCAACTGTGTCCAGCAAATGGAGATTTTTATGATCTACTTTCTCACACTTGTGGATACAATGTACTAACCCAGCCAGCATGCCCATGTGGGCCCCACTATAGGTTAAACCTGGGCTGTCAATGGGTCCCACGTGGGTTTGCCCGAGGGTTCCATGTTGGTCCCATCTATCTTTGCCCACATGGACTTTACGTGTGGCACAGGTAAGCAGGTGATCTCTGGGCCCCAAATCGGTTCAAAGTGGGAGAGCCAGTTTCAGCAACACTGGTGCTAAAATTACGAGAAAAAAGTCTCAAAATTATAAGAAAAATGTCACAAATTTATGAGAAAAGTCACAAATTTACAAAAAGTAGCAAATGTATGAGAAAAATGTCCAATTTGCAAAAAGAAAGGTCACAAATTTGTGAGGAAAAAAGTTCAAATTTAGGAGAAAAAAGTTGCAAATTTACAAGAAAAAAAAATCAAAAAAATTACAAACAAAAAATTTTGCAAATTCAGAAGAAAAAAATTACAACTTTATGAGGAAAAAATTAGAAAAAGTTGCAATTTAACAAAAAAGTTGCCAATATATGCATCATGGTTTATAAGCCAGAGACTCAAACGCAAAGTGTACAACACTGGAAGAACAAGCAGACTCAGGTGGTAACATTTAACACAATTTATTACACCACAAATACTAATGAACAACAACAAACAAAAACTAATAACCAACAACAAAATACAAATGGGCACACTGGAGAAGCACACAGCCTGTAAATGAGAGAGACAGGGGAAATGATTAATAATGAACTTAAATGAAAAGGGAGAAGAAGAGGGAAAGAGGAGGAGAGACTTACTACTGGAGCAGAGGGCCTAGCTGTGGAACTCAGCGTGCATAGATGGAAAGGCTGGCAGGAGTGGAAACAGCAGGACAAGCAGAAGAAGGGGAAGTTGGCTGGATGGATTGGGGAAGTAGGTTGACCAGGTGGAGTAGACGTTGTCCAGGTGAGGAAGAGGGTCAGGTGAGCGTATGCAGCCAGTGCTGCCATGCACCAGTAACACACTGGTGCAATGGCAGCAACCTGAAGAGGAGAAGAGAATAATGTTAGACAATAGGTAGGATTAAACACCATTCAATTTAACATTAGCTGATGGCAGCAACACCCAACAGTCCAGCGAAGAAGCGTTCTTCTTCTTTAGCGTTTAAATGGCAGGAGGCAACTGTCAAGCGGTGGCCCTCGCGAGCCACCATAAGACGCCAAAAGTCGCCGGTGAGGTTTGCATTGATGTTTTAATCACAAACACAAAATAACATACAAGTAATAGAAAGTAATGAGCCACGGGGGACTAAAACACACTGTGACAATAACCATCGAAGACGGAATAATGGGAACAAAAGGTAACACACTTAAAGTCACAGAAGAGGAATGGTCAACAAATGAACAGAGGGATGCTCCAATAATGTCTGACCGAGAACAGGTTGTTGACGAGACTGTCGCACATTTCGCTCCCAATTGCCCTCTTAAGTAGGGGGCCGCTGATGAGGCGAAATGTGACACAGCTGACAGCTTTGACAGCCGGAAGCCCCTCCGAGCGCTGTCACAATAAAAGCTCGGAGAGCAAAAGGGGAACACAGCCGCCAGATGGCCAGGAATGGTGCATGGCTCTAGCGCGGACAAGATTGACACTCGAACCATAACAGTACCTCCCCACCGAGGGCGAACTACGAGCGCCCTATGACCCCCCCCCCCCCCGGGTGGGTGGATGGGGGCACAGGCCTGGAGGGTGAGACCCAGCAAGAGTGGAGAAGAAAAGAAAAAAAACCAAAACAAGATGGATACAGGGAGCAAATGGGGCAATTACACAGTGGGAGAAAAAAAAACACAAAAATACCCCATAAAATACCCACAGGCGGGATAATACACCCAAAACAAGGGACGCTAAGCCCATTGGCCATAAACAGAAACTCGGGTCAACGACCAAGATACATAGTTTCAGAGGAAAAACATATCATCCCCCAACAAAGAAAAGGGGGGAGAGGAAAAAAACCCCACTACAAACGTTGAAACCCTGTGGTTTGACTCATACACACAAACTGTACAGGCAACGAATGCACATTCAAACAGAGGAAAAACAAAAGACCCGCTAGGAAGCGGTGACATAAGCAATTACATCCATATACAATTTTGTACATATACCATTTCATACATATACAATCTTGTACACAAGACCCCCGCACATCCCAATTGATACAGGAAAACAGAAATGCAACTCAGGGATGAAGGCAGTCTAAACCCCATGGCATGAAGGCCAAAGGTTCGGGGGGCTGCCCTGAGTCTAGCGTCCATATCGCTGGCAGGGAGAAAGGAACAGTTCGGGCGGCCTACCCCAGTCCCATGCCAGGAAACACAATTGTTCTGGCGGCCGGGCCAGGTCGCCAAACGGACATGAAAGTTTGTCGGGTGGCCGACCCAGAACGCCAAACCGGCGAAACAGCTCATCAGGCGGCCGACCCGCATCACACAGCTACCGGAACCGTAGAGGAGAAATTGAAGATGGCCTCCCTGGAGAGGGGGAAGATGAGGGAGAGCTGGGCCAAGTATTAGGAGCCCCAACGGCCCCCGGTGGAGATGAGCTGGGATGAAGATTATGAGGATGATGATGATGAGCCAGTCCAGTGTCAGGTGGCAGATGATCTGCAGCTCCCTCACCAACCTTGGACCAAACCGGCGCTGCACCCCCGTTGGACCCCGACCGGCTCAGCGCAGCACCCACGATGGACCCCGATTGAGTCTCGTCAGCACCCACGATGGACCCCGACTGGGTCGATGCAGCACCAGAAACGACCTCCAATCCCGGACCCGGAACCTCCCGCACGGCGACCAGGAATGACTCTGCACCGGTGACCCTGGGAGAAGGCTCAGGAGAGAGAAAAGGACCGGGATCAGGATCACCGGTAGCAACAGAACCCGGAGAGACAGGCTCAGATGCAGCGGGCAGCTGCACCCAGCTCGTCTCCCCGAGAGACAGGCAAAAACGCTCCAGAGTGGAAAGAAGGAAAACAAGGTAGAGCACTTGCCTGATCTCGGGTTCTGTTGCCGTCCAGGACTTCAGCGATCCAGGCTCAGGATGAAGAAGGTCGTCATCTGGCTCCCACTCAGCTGTGGCGAGCTCCACAGCTGGCATGATGTCTTACACAGCCTGAGGACCCTCCAATGCTGACGTCCACGCTGATGACCCGCACGGCGTGGTGGCAGGGGTTCCTCAACCTGCTAGGTTGGACTGCTCCTCCGTGGAGACCCGGGGACGCTTTATCGTCAGCGCAGGCTCCAGGCTGCAGTCCGCTCCTCTCCTCTGCCCACGACGTGGCTGCGGGGTGGGAACCAGGCTCTCCAGAACCACAGGCCCCCTCCTCGTCTGGCGACGTAGGCCTGGCGTCGTGGACCACTCAGCGGAGGGAGACACAGAGGCAGCAGGTTCAGTAATTACAGCTACAGCAGGTTGTAGGAGCTCGGGGGACTGCGAACCCCAAACTCCGCCCCCAGGAGTCAGACAAGGTAGATCACAATTATGGTGGAAAGAATGAACTTGCACTTGCCTGTCTCCCGGAGAGAGGATGGTGCCTGCTGTAGGGGACGTTGTTCCTCCCGTTCCCCACCGGATGGTGACAGAGGGTCCCCTGGAAGGACGAGGAGGGGCCGCTCGCGATGGATCAAGGACGGGGCTCGGCAAAGCAGGACCCTTGGCACACACAGCAGCCGGGGAAGATGTCAAGGAGGAGGGGACGACGGCCGAGCTGAACCAGGCACGATGAGCTGACGGAACAGCGGGGAAAGATAACCCGGGGGGAGAGGCTGCGGGGGTTCCCTCCAGACGAGGCGCAGGAGTGGCAGCTGTCTGAGAGGTGGAGTCCTTGCGACGACCCGGAACTGGATCCGGACCGGGATCTTGCTGAGGTTTACCTTGGCCGTGGTGCTGATGTCTTCGACGGCCGCCGGATGGCGCGAACTCCTGGACTGGATCGAGGACAGGAACGGGATCCCACAGCGGGGAGCGGGGACGCCTCCTCCTCTGCCTCCTGCCATAGTCCTCCTCCACCATATGGTGTATCTTGCGCTGTGCGGCGACGTCATCCCTCCTCGCGCTGACTTCAGAGTGGTCGGCGTAGCGGGGGAGAGGATTTAGGACATCCTCAGCGCAGTCCAGGTACCAGTGTACGTTGCTGTGATAGTCGAGGAGGGAGGCAGCGACGAGCGTTTCGTCCACGTACTCCAAAGCCTCCGCCAGCTCGTAGTCCTGACTCCGAGCGTGGCCCCTCCGCGACGGCATTCTCCCAGCACACAGTTACCCAGACAGGGAAGAACAATTGTCCAATTAAAGGAAACTCACCGGGAACGGCGTCTCAGATTGGCGTCTCCGTTTAGGCGCCCTGGCGGCAGTCTACTGTCAAGCGGTGACCCTCGCGAGCCACCATAAGACGCCAAAAGTCGCCGGTGAGGTTTGCGTTGATGTTTTAATCACAAACACAAAATAACATACAAGTAATAGAAAGTAATGAGCCACGGGGGACTAAAACACACTGTGACGATAACCATCGAAGACGGAATAACGGGAACATAAGGTAACACACTTACAGTCACAGAAGAGGAATGGTCAACGAATGAACAGAGGGATGCTCCAATAACGTCTGACTGAGAACAGGTTGTTGACGAGACTGCCGCACATTTCGCTCCCAATTGCCTTCTGAAGTAGGGGGCCGCTGATGAGGTGAAATGTGACACAGCTGACAGCTTTGACAGCCGGAAGCCCCTCCGAGCGCTGTCACAATAAAAGCTCGGAGAGCAAAAGGGGAACACAGCCGCCAGATGGCCAGGAATGGTGCATGGCTCGAGCGCGGACGAGATCGGCGCTCGAACCATAACAGCAACCAGCTTTAAGCTGCATTACCGCCACCTACTATGTTGGAGTGTGGACCAGACATAAAGGTAGAAAAAAAAAAAAAAACACCAACTAGAGCCTTTTTATTACCTCTGTTTCTATCAAATACTTAAAAAGGCAATCCAAACCCATACTTAACAAATTCCCCAAATTAAAGTCTTTTATTCCTACAGTTTCTGATGCCCTCTAAACTCTCACGTTCTCGAGAGACCTTTGAACAATGAAAAAAAATCACATGATCAACTGATTCCCCATCTTGACAGTAACTACATATCCCAACTATGCTGCCATTCTTTAACAATGTTTCTTTAATTATTGCTTTTGCTTCTGATCTACTGAATGTATATTCATAACTAATTCATCATTTAGAGCCTGTTTGGCCAATTTATCCACCAGTTCATTACCCTTTATTCCTCTGTGTGCTGGTCTCCACATAAACTTAACCTTGATGTTCATATTGCATAATCTAAAGAGACCCTCATATATCTAATTAGCTATATCCTGTCTGCTACATGAAGAAAATGACTGAATAGAAAGCAGAGCGGCACTTGAATCAGAGCAGACAACAGCATTTTCAATTTTCATCTCCTCTGCCAACTGCAATGCTGTTGCAATTGCAAGCATCTCAACTGTATAAACAGCTAGATGGTCTGATGTTCTTCATTTAATGGCAGCTTGCTTAGCTGGAATACTGACTGCAAATCCCGTTCTTCCCAAGTCAGGATCTTAGGACCCATTCACATAAACTGGAATATAGCTTTGGTAGAGAGTTCTTAACCTATCATCAATCAAAACAGCAGCATTTCCAAGACCTTTAGTGACCTGTGCCTTTTCCAAAAAAGATAGATCCACAGTACTCAAGGGAAAAAACTAAGGAGGGGTCACAGACAAAGGCACTGTTGGGATATAAGGTCTCATTAATTATCATGTCCTTTGCCAGTTTAGCACTTCTCCAAGCAAAACGGAGCTTTTTAGCACAATCACTTTCATTGTCCCAACTTGGAGAAAGGACTTTAACTATTGAGTGCAATTCTTCAGAATGCCCCTGAAGGTTAACCCAGTAGTTCAACAATAATTGTTTTCTTTTCAAGTGCAGCAGCATTTCACCCATCTCAACCTGAAGGGCTGCAACAGGAGTTGTTTTAAAAGCAACACAACAAAGTCTCAGAGCTTGAACCTGTACTACCTCCAGCTTTTTAAGTGATGTTTTAGCTGCAGAGTCGTAGACAATACATCCAAACTCTATAACTGATCTAACCAGGGCAACATAAATACATCTCATCGCACTTCTGCTTGCCCCCCACTCAGTTCCTGATAAACATCTCATCACATTCAGTATCTTTTTACATTTGTTGACTATCGTACTAATATGATCGTTCCATGTTAATTTTTCATCAAACAGAACTCCTAAAAATCTGAAGACTCTTTCTTGCTCTATTACCTGACCATATATTTTAACTTGTACGTTTTTATTTCTTGTCCTAGAAAAAAACATTACCTTGGTTTTCTCCACAGAGAATTTAAAGCCCCATAAATATGACCATTTTTCAACACCGTTTATAGTCCCTTGTATTTTCCTTTTAATATGATGAATGTTTTTCCCCCTTTTCCACACTGCTCCATCATCAGCAAATAGAGATCGTCCTATACCACCCTGAATCTGACCAAAGACATCATTTATCATAATTGAGAATTCTATTGGACTGATTACGCTGCTATGCGGGGTGCCATTGTCTACCCTATATCTTTGTGATAAACTTGAGCCACTTCTAACTTGAATAAACCTTCCAAATAAAAACTCTCTAACCCAATAAAATACCCTACCTGTTATACCTATCATATTCAATTTGATCAACAGGCCCTCTTTCCAAACCATGTCATATGCTTTCTCCAAGTCAAAGAATACAACCATCACATATTCCTTATTTACTTGGGCTTTCCTGGCTTCTGTTTCCAGACAAACAATTGGATCCATAACTCCTCTGCCTCTTCTAAATCCACTCTGATAAGGTACTAAAATGCCTCTGCTCTCCAAATAAAAACTCAGTCTTTCAGTGATCATTTTCTCCATTATCTTACCAACATGGGATGTCACCGCTATCGGCCTGTAATTTGTAGGACCTGAAGGATCCTTCCCTGGCTTCCTGACTGGAATAATGATAGCCTCTTTCCAACTTATGGGAAGTATTCCCTCCTTCCGTACTTTATTATAAAGCATAAGACGCTTCTTTGATGCAAGAGGGCCTAGATGTTTAATCATTTCATAACAGACCTCATCCTTCCTCAGAGAAGTAAAACCCAACCTTACTATAGCCTTCTTCATCTCTGCTAAAGTAAAAGGAGCATCCATTGTGCTATTAGCATTTCCCCTTCTCTCAAGAATCCCAGGATGAGCTCCTCTTGTCTGTTCCCTTCATTTCCTGTCTTCTTCTGTTAAATTATTAGAACTATGAATTTGTACAAGCGATTTTGCCATCATTTCTGCCTTTTCCTCATCCGATACAGCCACTTCACCCCCATTTTTGAGCACTGGATATTGCCATTCTCTCCTGATTCCTCTCATGTTCCTAATCATTCTCCAAACATCTCCCACAGGTGTTGATCTACCAACTGTTTAACAAATTTTTTTCCAATTCTGCCTTTTTGCATTACGGACAATTTTCCTAACCTTTGTTTGAGCCTGCTTATATTTTATTAAATTCTCAAAATTATGAGTTCTTAATAATTTGAGAGCTTTCTTTCTTTCTTTCACTGTTTTGCTACACTCATCTGGCCACCAGGGAACAGCCCTATGGCTGTGTATTTGTGCATACATATGTTTAAGCATAAAAGGGATATATGTAGCTGTGTATTTGTGCATACATATGTTTAAGCATAAAAGGGATGCTGAGATTACTTATGTGGATTGACCTCACGATGAAGAGGGCAATAGGTCTGGACCACCTGCGGGGCACGAACAAAGGACTTCCCGACCTTCAGGAAGCAGGTGGAGGACTGAAGACTGGAGGGGAGAGAAATGTCAATAAGGGGTTGACGGGGATATGTGACCCTTCCTTTGTGTGAATCATGTGTGTGAAGCTTTTGGGTGAACTGGTATAAATGTGAAGCTTAGATGTAGCCCAGTCTCTTTCTTCCTGCTTATTGGAGAGAGCAGGCTGGGGAAATGGATGCTTGAATAAATCTGAATTAAAACACAATTCAGTCTCTTTATTCCATGCTCCCCACATTGGTGACCCATCGACGTAGAGAATGCCTGGAGAGAATCTCTGCGTTCCGGACTCGCTGGAGTCTGCCTTGGCGAGCGCTGTAGCCGTCAAGCTGCCTGAATTCTGGCAGGACAATCCACGGTCGTGGTTCCTACAAGCGGAGTCACAGTTCGCGCTCGCAGGAGTATCGGCGGATGACACTAAGTTCCACCATGTCATTGCTAAGCTGGACAACTGCACAGCTCGGTGCGTGCAGAGCTTGGTACAGCAGCCACCCGCCACCAACAGGTACGGCAGGTTGAAAGCTACCCTCATCAAGTTTTTCACGCCCTCAGCTGAAGTGAGGGCTAGGAGGCTCCTGGCTTTGCTCAACCAGGGAGGACACAGGCCAAGCTCCCTGATGGAAGACATGCTACAGCTGAGGGGGTCAGACAACGATGGCTTCCTTTTCCAGTATATCTTCCTGACTAACCTCCCGGCGCACATGAGAGGGACGCTGGCCGGCATACGTTGTGAGACCCAGGAGGATTTCCGGGAGCTGGCCCAGGAAACAGAGAGGATCCTGGACGCCTGCGGCGAGTAGACGACCGCAGCGGCGACCCAAAGCAGCGGGAAGCCAGGGGCAGAGGCCCAACCCTACCGACAACGGCGGCGGCGCGGCCTCAACACGGTGATCATGAGGGTTCAGTGGCAGAGGCGCGGCCCTGACGCAGAAGTGGAGATGACCTCTGTTTTTATCATCGGAGGTTCGCCGAGAGGGCACGCAGGTGTGTGCCGTCCTGCAGCTTCAGGAGTTCGGGAAACGGCAAGACCGAGGGTCGTTAGCAGCTTCGACTCTCGGTGAAAACAGCAAGCTGCTCTACATCACAGATGCAAGCTCCGGACGAGATTTCCTCATAGACACCGGAGCCCAAGTGAGTTTCATCACCCCAACATATGCTGACCGGTTGGCTGGACCCCGTGGTAGCGGAGCGACTGCGGCAAACGGCTCGAGCATCAACACTTACGGGAAAAGAACCTTGTCTTTACGCTTACATGGCCGCACATATGAATGGACTTTTGTCATAGCGGCGGTGAGTTTCAACATGTTAGGCGCTGATTTTCTGTGCTCACATGGTCTGTTAGTTGATCTTGCCAATAGGCGGCTGGTAAATGCACTCTCTTTTTACTCTCTTCCCTGTTCAGCTCGAGTGTCCCCGCCACCAGTACAGACCAATGTCGCCGCAGCAGGTGGTAAGTTCCACACACTCCTCACCCAGTTTCCAGCACTCACGGTACCCACCTTTTCAGCGACGGTCGCAAAACACGGGGTGCAGCATTTTATAACTACATCTGGCCCCCCCGTCTTTGCGAAGGCTCGGGGCTTGGATGCTTCAAAGCTCTCCATAGCACGCAAAGAGTTCGCCAGCCTAGAGAGGCTGGGCATCATTCGCCGTTCGAAAAGCCCATGGGCTTCGCCACTGCATATGGTCCCGAAAGCTGACGGCTCCTGGAGACCGTGCGGCGATTACCGCAGGCTGAACAATGCCACAGCACACGATCGTTACCCCATCCCACACATCCAAGATTTTTCAGTACATCTAGCGGGGGCGCGCATTTTTTCCAAAATAGACCTGGTTCGCGGCTACCATCAGGTTCCGGTCCGGCCGGAGGACATTCCTAAAACATCGATAATAACCCCGTTTGGACTTTTTGAGTTTCTACGCATGCCGTTTGGTCTTAAAGGGGCGGCGCAAACGTTCCAACGGATGATGGACGCCGTGTTACGCGATCTCCCTTTTGTGTTTGTGTACCTCGATGACATTTTGGTCGCCAGTATTTCAGAGGAAGAACACGAAAAGCACCTCACTGTGGTCTTTAGGAGGTTGGGAGAGCACGGCTTAATAATTAATCCAGCCAAGTGCCAGTTCGGCGTCACGCAGATCGATTTTTTGGGCCACCGCGTTTCCCCAGAAGGTGCAGTTCCGTTACCGGATAAAGTGCGCGCGGTGGCAGATTTTCCTCGACCACAAACAGTCAAGTCATT
This sequence comes from Pholidichthys leucotaenia, assembly GCA_020510985.1. Classification (NCBI taxonomy): domain Eukaryota; kingdom Metazoa; phylum Chordata; class Actinopteri; order Cichliformes; family Pholidichthyidae; genus Pholidichthys; species Pholidichthys leucotaenia. Next base: position 273,495,662 of record CM035840.1, on the reverse strand, counting down.
GCAGGAATTTTTAGGGATGGTGAATTTTTACAACCGTTTCCTGCCCCACGCAGCACAACTCATGCAGCCGTTATATGCCGCGCTCAAGAAACAAAAACCAGCCAATGCTGTTGAATGGTCCCCAGAGCGGGAGCGCGCGTTCACAGAGGTGAAAAGAGCCTTGGCTGACGCTGCGCTCCTAGCTCACCCTGACCCAGCGGCATGCATCGTGCTAACGACAGACGCATCAGATGTGGCCATAGGGGCTGTGATAGAGCAGCAGGTTGACGAGGTTTGGCAGCCGCTGGCTTTTTTCAGCAAATCCTTGAGCGAGGCCGAGCGAAAATACAGCGTGTTTAACAGGGAGCTGTTGGCACTGCATTTGGCTATTCGTCATTTCCAGTTCTGGCTGGAAGGACGGCGTTTCACCGCTTTTGTGGACCACAAGCCGCTCACGTACGCCATGTCCAAAATTTCAGACCCGTGGTCAGGCAGGCAACAGCGGCAGCTGGCCGCAATTTCGAAATTTACCACTGACATTCGGCACGTAGCGGGTAAACTCAATGTGGTGGCAGACTGTCTCTCGCGCGCAGTCACGGCACAGGCGCGCGCAGAGGCGGACCATGCCACCGCGACCGCGCAGCAGAGTAGCAGCGCGGGAGCGCGCATGGCCCCAGTTCACGTGGGTATAGATTACGCAGCCATGGCGGCAGAGTAGGGTGCAGATGCAGACGTGCGCGCGCTCCAGTCTGGACCAACAGGGTTAAGGCTGGAGAGCAAGTGTTTACAAACCAGTACGCCCCCCCTAATCTGTGATGTGTCGACCGGGCGCCCACGCCCGGTAGTTCCGGCTGCATGGCGCCGCCGTGTTTTTGACTCTGTCCACTAGCTGGCGCACCCGGGAGTGCGCGCTTCGGTGAAAATGGTTGCGGAAAAGTTTGTTTGGCTGAGCCTGCGCAAGCACGTGAAGGAGTGGGCAAAGGCCTGCATGTCCTGTCAACGGGCCAAAATCCACAAGCACACAAGAGCCCCTTTAGAACCGTTTCGCATTCCGGCCAGAAGGTTCGACCACGTGCATGTCAACCTCGTGGGCCCCCTACCGGCGTCACAGGGGTTCACACATCTTTTGACAATGGTGGATCGAACCACACGTTGGTCGGAAGTGGTCCCACTGGCGACAACCATGGCCGCGGAGGTGGCTCGCGTTTTTTTAACAGCTTGGGTAGCGCGTTTTGGCGTTCCGTCGGACATTACGTCTGATAGAGGGCCTCAATTCGTCTCTGAGCTTTGGTCAGCGATGGCCAACGGCTTAGGAGCAAAAATTCACCGCACTACTGCTTATCACCCTCAGGCTAATGGGTTATGCGAGCGCTTTCATAGGTCTTTGAAGGCAGCACTCAGAGCGTCACTCACAGATGCAGATTGGGTAAACAAGCTACCATGGGTATTATTAGGGTTGCGTTCTGCGCCCAAGGAGGACTTTAGCCTGTTTTCCACTAGCCCAGCACACCTCGGTACGGCTCGATTCACTTCAGTACGGCTCGGAATGCTTCTGTCTCCATTAGCACGGTGTTGTGCTTGTGCTGTGATGGTTTGTGTTAGGAGGTTTTAGAAGCGAGGCGGCGCCAGACTCCCAGCGAGGCGGGGACACACTCCTGTGACGTTACGCACCCGACTGAGTCCTTATTTACACGAGACAAAAAATGGAGGATCCAAGGATTATTGCCTTGCTCGCTCTGTGGTTTTATCTCACAATTAAGTCCAGAGAGTTTAACCAGAGAAGACACTAGGGTACAGGCAGCGAGATGAAATATGAATGAATATTTCAATTTAATACTATCCCACTTGTACTTACAAAAACGTGTGAATATTCATAAAAAGCACACACATGAAAGGTAGCACCACAAGCAGTGGGTCACAGCGGTTTTGGGCAACACAACACAATTGTGTATCTTTTGCCAATCTGTCTGCTGTTATTTAATGTTTAACAGTTAAGGGACGGATGATTATATGCTCCAAAACTGGAGAAACTCTCTGATAAAAAAAGCTGCAACAACACAAGTCACTTTTGTTTTGAATTAACTGCCAAATGACCTAGAAATAATGAGCTGAAACTTGTTTTTATTCGTATTAAATAATGAGACAGTGGCACACTGGCCAACACCAAATTGTATTATTTTTTACATCCTAGGGCATTTTGGATGTACTGAATAAAAAAAATTCATGTTTTTCAACTTCAGGTCAACGTTTGGAACAACAGTATTATTATTTTCCGTTTAGATGATGCTACACTCCTTCTAAAGTATTGTAATTCTCTGAATTTGGAATGCCGATAGAACATTCAATTTACATATACTTGTACCTACTTTGACTTGTAAGCTTGATCAGTCTCTCCTGCTGCATTTTAAAGTCCAACTGTGCAACTTCTTATAAGTTAACATAAAAAATTTACTCAAAGTTTATAACTGTATCATGTGGTGCTAATTTTTTATGATATTTCAATAAAAAGAACAGAAAGCTTACAAAAACATTTGTTTTTTGGTCTAGTTAAAAATTACATTACCTTTACAATGGTTGACCCCTGACAGGATGATCAGCATCATTTTCATCAGACTAGGCAATGGAATTTCTATGTAATTATACTGTTTTATAATTCAGTGTTATAACAGACAAACCACACTTTCCAAAACAATTCCATTTTATTACATACAAAATATTAAAATAACAAAAAAAACTTTGCAACACAACATGAAGGTTAATCGACATTTTATACACGCCGACCACTGAGTGCCTCTACACCAGCTTCCCAAACTGGGTAAGGAAGGCTCGGTTGAATGAAGCCGTCTCTGCCTGCTCTGGTTCAGGAAGGCTCGGTTGAATGAATCCGGGCAGGCGGGCGCGGCGGACGCGTGGGATGATTCTACAAGGAAAATGCACACAATAAAATACAGCACGAAAGTGCAAGATATACAGAAAAGACAATAGTTTTTAACAAGATTACATAAGCTTATTTCAGCGTATTGTTCACATGAATAATTAAAATAAAAGCTTTAGTCCGCAGTGTGCTGCAATAAAGCAGCGATCATCATCCACAAATGAACAGCTTTTTTATTGCATAAATAAACTGAGCGTCTTACCGAATATATTTGCGAAAAAACGCACAATAAAAAAAAATTAAAACTCACCGTTAAAGGACTCCGATGTCGAGACCTCCCGGTATATTTTTTCATTCCGGGTGGCTCCGTCTAACTCGCGCTGGATACGTTCGTCTGACAATGCAGTGAGCAGACACTGCACCTCCATGGAACACCCTTATTACGCGAAGCCATTTTTGATAGAGAATAAATGAAAATAGCACAGCAATACACTGAAAATAAACCGCCAACACTGGTTGCGTGCTGAGTAATGGCGGTCGTGAAGATTCTTTTTTTTTTTTTTTTTTTCAAAAACTTTATTGAGAAGGTCGTGAAGATTCGGCAGAAGAGGAGGAGGAGAGGGGCGGTTACAACCTGACCAATCAGCGCCGGTTACGACCTGACCAATCAGCGGCGACCAGTCTGTTAACGTCACAACACGGCACAGCTCAGCACTGCTGTACCCTGCCCTTGAGCGGGGCTGAGAATCGCGGCTGTTAAACCATGTTGGGGCTTGTGGAAAAGCATACAAAGCGTGCTGAGCCGTCCCGTGTCGCGCTAAAGCGTGCTAGTGGAAAAGGGCCTTTAGATGCCTCCCCAGCGGAACTAGTGTTCGCACAACCTCTCAGGTTGCCAGGCGAGTTTTTACCAGAGCACCCGGAGCCTCCCCCTCTCCCTGCTCTGGGGCCGCTGGTCGGCACGGGAGCAGACGTGCTCCCGGGCCCCGTTCATCACGCTTTTCCGCACGTTTTTGTCCCCAAAGCTTTAAAAAATGCTGAGTTCGTTTTTGTCAGGCACGAGGCGCTAAGATCAACCCTCAGACCCCCATACGATGGGCCATATAGAGTGCTGGAGACAGGGGATAAGCATTTTGTGCTGGATTTGGGAGGCAGAAAAGAGACAGATAGTATTGACAGACTAAAACCTGCTTTTGTGATGAATGACGAAGCTGTACCGGTAGCGAGGGCGCCTCGACACGGCAGACCCCCCAAGGGGAACGTCTCAGAGCCCCCGCAGGGGTCAAATAACCACTCTCTTCCTCAGTCAACAGAGCCTGGGCAGAAGGGCGCCGCAGGCAAGGCGGGGCTGGCTTACAGCAGATTCGGGAGACGGTTGAAGCCCAGGCGGCGCACAGACTGAGTGTTTGATGTTGGATGTACTGTTGATAGTAACATGTTCGCAGAATTTTAATGTATTGACCATTCTTCATCGTTTGGGGGGGTTGTATGGCTGTGTATTTGTGCATACATATGTTTAAGCATAAAAGGGATATATGTAGCTGTGTATTTGTGCATACATATGTTTAAGCATAAAAGGGATGCTGAGATTACTTATGTGGATTGACCTCACGACGAAGAGGGCAATAGGTCTGGACCACCTGCGGGGCATGAACAAAGGACTTCCTGACCTTCAGGAGGAAGGTGGAGGACTGAAGACTGGAGGGGAGAGAAATGTCAATAAGGGGTTGACGGGGATATGTGACCCTTCCTTTGTGTGAATCATGTGTGTGAAGCTTTTGGGTGAACTGGTATAAATGTGAAGCTTAGATGTAGCCCAGTCTCTTTCTTCCTGCTTATTGGAGAGAGCAGGCTGGGGAAATGGATGCTTGAATAAATCTGAATTAAAACACAATTCAGTCTCTTTATTCCATGCTCCCCACAAGCCCCTCTCTTCATATTTCCTTTGGTTTTGGGTATTGACTGTTTAGCAGCTCCAAGCAGAATTGACCCAAACTTATTGTCTATTGATTCAATCTCCTGATTAAAATCTATATTAACTATTTCAGTTTCACATATGTTTAAATTTATCCCACTTAGCACGACTAAACACCCATTTCCCTATTACTTCCTCTTGTCTCTTATAACTCAATTCAACTTTATTTATTTCACAACAACAGTCATCTCATAGCACTTTCAAGTGTAGGGGAAACCCCCACAACTGCAGAAAGACCCCATTAATCAGGCGATCCCCTGTGAGCAAGCACTTGGCGACGGTGGAGAGGAAATACTCCCTTTTAACAGGAAGAAACCTCCAGCAGAACCAGGCTCAGGGAGGGGCAGTCATCTGCTGTGACTGGCTGGGGGGTGAAGGGATAGAGAAGATGAAGAAAAGAACAGACATGTAGAGAGCAAACAGCACGACAGGGATTCAATCTATGGGACAGAACAAAGAGATGTTAATGACCAGCAAAAATATTTCATTGACAGTGAAGAAAGGAGTGAAGCCCAGTGCATTGTTGAAGGTCCCCCGGCTGTCTAAACCTAAACCTAATAGCAGCATAATGAAGGGAGGGTTCAGGGGCACATGATCCCTCCCTAATTATAGGCTATATCAAAAAGGAAGGTTTTAACCCTATTCTTAAAAATAGAGATCGAGTCTGACCCCCGAATCCAGATTGGCAGCTGGTTCCGCAGGAGAGAAGCTTGATAGCTGAAGGCTCTGCCTCCCATTGTACTTTTGGAGATTCTAGGTATTGCAAGTAATCCTGCATTTTGGGAGCGTAGTGCTCTGTTAGGATAATAGGGTAGTATCAGATCTTTTAAATAAAGAGGGGCCTGATTATTTAGAGCTTTGTAAGTAAGAAGGATTTTAAACTTACTTCTAAACTCTATGGGAAGCCAATGAAGGGAGGCTAGAACCGGAGAGATATGATCTCTCTTTCTAGCACCTGTTAAAATGCTTGCTGCAGCATTTTGGATCAGCTGAAAACTGAAAACTTTTAAAAGATATTTTAGGACAACCTGATAATAAAGAGTTACAATAATCTAATCTAGAGCTAATAAAAGCGTGGATCAGTTTCTCAGCATCACTCTGAGACAAGATGCTCCTAATCTTGGCAATATTATGCAAATGATAGAAGGCAGTCTTAGAAACAAGTTTAATATGTGAATTGAAAAACAGATCTTGATCAAAAATAACTCCAAGGTTCATCACAGAACTATTAAGAGAAAGAGTAGCCACATCCAAACTAAGAGTTTGATTTGGAAAGGTATTTCTAAGGTTTTTTGGACCAACTAGGATGACTTCAGTCTTATTTGAATTTAAATAGCAGGAAATTATGAGTCATCCAAGCTTTGATTTCCTTAAGACAGGCCTCTAATTTGGCTAATTGATTACTATCATCTGGCTTCACTGACAGGTATAATTGTGTGTCATCTGCATAACAATAAAAAAAATTATACAGTGCTTTCTAATAATGTTGACTAGTGGAAGCATATACAGTACTGTATAAACTAAAAAGAATAGGGCCTAGCACAGATCCCCATGTAACTCCATGACTGAGCTTTGAGTTGGGAGAAAACTCATTACTGACATGAACAAACTGGAACCTATCAGATAAATAAGATCTAAACCACTGCAACTTATGTCTTTATTATATCTTTGTAAAGGTATGTTACACCAGACCAGAAAATGATCACTACCAATTGTATCCTCAGAAACACCCCATTCACATTTTCCTGCTAAGTTTGCAGAGACTAGGGTTAAGTCTAGAGCTAGTAGTAGTAGATTAGTTTATTTGACAGGGACAGTGCAATAAACATAGACAATTAATCAAAAACAATCAATCTGATGTGTTGCACATAGAGTGTATAGCTATTAGCTAATTTGCAACTCTTGTCCCTGGATGGGCTTTAGAAAAAAGAATCAAGATAAAAATATACACAATAACCACATACATCAATGCAGAAAAATTATAAATACACAATTATAAATATTATAAATATTATAAATACACAAATATAACAGCCTGACTCACCTTTAACATAAATATTATAAATACACAAATATAACAGCCTGACTCACATTTAACACATATAACATAACTCACATTTGCCTATTTCAGGCCTTCCTCCCTCCGTCACTCACTATAAACAAACACATTTATTCCTTCCCTTCATTCACTCTCACTTTGCAGACAAATAATTCATACATGAGTACATTCTTGTTTATTTTTCAGCCAGTTTTTAACATTTTTAGTGAATGTTTTAAAGTCCGTTATTATTTTAATTTCATTTGGCATTGTGTTCCAGGTGTGACTGCCCTTTATAGAGAAAGCTGTTTGTCCAAATGTGGTTCTGCGGTGGAATATTTTACAGTTATTGTTAACAGAACTCCTGGTGGCTCTGCTGCTGTCCTGTCTTTGGACGAAACCAGCAAGTGGCTCGGGTGCTGATTTATGGAAACATTTGAACGTTAATTTCAGAAGACAGAGGTCAATGAAGCTCTCAAAACTCAATAGGTTGTATTTTTTTAAAACATTACAGTGATGCCACCTAATGGGCTTTTTGTCCAAGATTTTTAGGGTTTGATTATATAATGAACCTATATGTCTTATTGTGGAAGGGGCTGCTTGAGCCCAGACTGTCAAACAGTATGATATATGAGAAAAAACCATAGAATGCATATACAGTGCAGCTGCTTCGTAAGGTATGTAATATCTAATTAATTTAAAGCAGTTCAGATTTTTTTTTACTGTTTTTGAAATTTTCTTTATATGAAGATTAAATTTGAGTTGAGGATCTAGTACAATGCCAAGGTATTTGAATTCTGTAGCTAAACTGATGTCATGATCATGTATATTAACTTTAAAATGTTGCAGGTTACATTTTTTGATTGAAAAGCACATTGAGACTGTTTTCTGAAGGTTCAGCAATAGATGGTTCTGGAGGAGCCACTCTTGGACATCAACCATACTTGTAGACAGTACATCTGCAGCCTGTGCTGGAGTCTTGGCAGCTGTGTAAATAACTGCATCCTGAAGAATTCAGCTGAAGAATTCCCTGTATGAACATCAATTCCAGTGCCACTCCCATCATTTAAACAGACAAAATTCACCTCTTCTAACAGAGCTTCAATAACCTCACCATTCCTATCTGTTTTTAGACCACCTCATAAAGTGCTGTGTGCATTTAAAAACCCCACATATCAACACCCTGTCACCTTCTAAACCATTCTCTTGTGCCAATTTATCCAGTTCCAACTTCTTACAAGGGTTATTTTTTTTTTTTTTTTATTACTTATTTTGTACCCGTAGGTAGATTTGTTTTGCAGTCTGGTGACAAGCCACCAGCTGCAGGTCGCTGCGTGCGCAAGCGCCCCATATCCCTAACCTGCATGTTTTTGGCATGTGGGAGGAAACCGGAGAAATCCCGGAGTAAACCCACGCAACACGGGGAGAACATGCAAACTCCACACAGATCACTGTTGGCCGGGGGCAGGGATCGAACCCACGATCTCACGATCCCCCGGCCGAGGGTAAACTGTGCTGCCACAGTGCTAACCACTGCGCCACAGTGCAGGGTTATAATAATTAACAACTATTAAAGCTCCTTCTCTTGTCCATATCTCTACAACCACATATTCTTGGTATCTCCCTGAACTAATCTCTCTAAATGATATGTCATTCCTGATAAATGTTGCACAACCACCTCCCATCCCATCTTTTCTATCACACCTAACAAACGAATATTCGCCAACTCTAAAATCCAAATTCGGCTTTAACCATGTTTCTTGCATGCAAATAATATCTGGCTTGCTATGTAAATCTTATATACTTTTTAAACTCTTGCCCATTGGCCAATAGACTTCTTGCATTCCATTGCACCACAGAGATCATATAAGTGCTTATCCTGTCTGCGCTTGCTCTAGACCTGCTAGACTACTCAGGTCACTCCTCACCCCCTCCCATGTCAAACCCTTGATATCTAAGTGATGGACTGCTGCCTTTACAATTATTTGCATCTTGTCTGTCTTAGATTTCACTTTCATCGTAGCATTCACAACCCCATCTATAAACGTGATCATCTTCTTGAAATCTACCATAACCTTCCCTTCACTTGACTGATCCAATGCACTTGTCATCTGCATTCTTGAATTATTCCTGTTCTCAACCACTCCTTTCTGATTAACCATCTTCACAGCTTCTGCATATGAAATCTTGCTCTGAACTCTTACCTGCTGAATCTCTTTCTCTCTTCTCATTGACAGACAACCCCCATAGGCTACACTACGATTGCCGCCACAGTTACAACACACCTTGCGATCACACTGTTCGTACCCGTGATCCTCTCCACATCTGGGACACCATCTCCTACCTTTACACACTTTAGTAGTGTGCCCAAACCTTTGGCAGTTGAAGCATCTCACTGGTTTAGGGATGTACTCTCTCGTGTTATAGCTCATGAAGCCTAGTGTCACTCTCTTAGGGAGCACCTCCTCCTCAAAGTCAAGCACAATATATTCAGTCTCCCTCCTCTCTCCCTCGTGAGTTGTCTGTAGTCTATTGGCACCTCTAACTGCTCCTCCTTTCAGATTTGCTTTTATTTCATCTATTGACACCCCAGTCAGCACTCCCCAAATCACACCCCTATTCCACTTACCTCCTATTCCAAAACGGCTAGCACTCTCTACTTTAAACCGCCCTATCACCTTCAGTTTTTCTGCTCGCTCTCTCTGACCCTCGCTTCTACAAACTATGAGCAGATTCCCATCCCTCAAGATCTTACCCAAATGTAAATCTCCAACCTGATTTTGCAAAATACTGGTTAGTCTCACTGGGTTAATTGAAGACACGCCCCCCCTCCACACCAAACCGCAGTATTACCTTAAACTCCAAACTTAGCTCATTTTCCTGTGAACTTTCTCTGTAACCGCTATTACCCCTAATCTTTTTCGCACTTCATTCACTAGAATTATTTCCTCTTTTATTTACCTTTCCACTGCCTTGGCATAACTTTATGCTGTCATACTGTCATCTCCTTCACAATCACCCCATTCTGGTCCATTCACAACACAGATGCGCCTACCCACCAACCCATTCCTTTTTTCAACACTTTTCTTCATTCTCCTGAGATCTGGTTTCCAGCTTAAATCCAAAGAACCCGTCTTTCTGACAGAATCATCCAAGTTTTTTGATTGCTCTAACGCTTTAACCATACGATCTGCCATCCTCCTGCTGGAGTCCAAGCAAGGCCGATGCCTCAACGAACTGCCCACTGCAACCTTGTCAATTCAGAGACCCAATCCAGTGAAGAAGTATTCACCAACTGCCTCTTTTAAAGCTGGCTGATGAGGCAACAGCAGGTGTGCAGAATCACGCTGGTGGGCGTCACCAACTCCGGAGCCAGAGACAGGCAGAAGGAAAAAGCACAGGAGGGGAGGGGGAGCATGCTCACCTGATCATCACAATATAAGTAAATAAACTGAAAATTTGTGAGAAAATCGTTACAAATTTACAAGAAAAAGGTCACATTTATGAAAAAAGTTGAAAGTTTACATTAAAAAAGTTGATGAAAGTTTCAAATTTTCAAGAAAAATGTATCAAATTTATGGGGAAAAGTCACAAATTTACAGGAAAATAGCAAATTTGTGAGAAAATAAGTTGAAAATGTAGTGATCCCGAGCATGGGTCTGCTCCGCGCTTGAGTCACTTATTATTTTCCCTTTTCTGTCTATTACTTAGTCTTATTTATTATGGGAATTACTTTGTACTTTTATTTTGACGGTGCCACGGCAGCACTTCTGCCTGTCAGTCTGCTTGCGGGCTGTCACAGCTACACTCTTCATCATCTGTCTCGCCTGTTTGTGATTTGGTTGTGCACTATTTAAGATTGCAGTGGACATTCATTCCTCGCTACGATCTCGCCCAACCTAGGCTGGAGTCCCCACGTCCGACTCCAGTCTATTCAGTGTAAGGTTTCTCCCTCGCTGCATTATATGTAAGTGACTGCTTGTATTCTTTGTATGTGTTCACTTATTTCACCTTCGAGGTCGTATATGTTTAGTGTATGTGTTTTGCCCCCCGTGGCACATTATTTTGTACTCTTTCTTGATAAAATAACAAACTCACTGCTGGCTTCTGGAGCCTTATTCTTGCCCTGCAAGGGGAAAACATAACAGTAGATCGCAGCCAAAGCAGGTGCCAGCCTCAGTGAGTTTTGTTTTTGGCTCTCAATTTTTTTCCCTTCATCGGGTGCTATTGTTTTTTTTTTTTGTTGTTTTGTTTTTTTGGGGGGGGGATTATGGCGTCATTCTCCAGGTGGTATCCTATGAGCCTGGGTTTTGAGCTCGTCCAGGCTGTAATGGAGATAGGTGACCTCCTGGCCATAGCTCGCGATCGTTCCCCCCCAAGACACACTATGGTACCTGGGCCTCGCTTAGGCGGCTGCTAAATGTCATCCTCACCTTGCTGACCACACTGAGGGCAGGGAGAGGATGGCTGAGCTATCGGCGCCCCAACAGAGGAACTGCCAACTGGACCAGGGATCCTCCAGGAAGCCTAAGAGGGGGCCAACGTGGAAGAAGTCCCATTCCTCGGCTTGTGAGGAGGTTCCTGCTACGGCTCCAGCTCCCGTGGTTCCATCACTGAAGAGCCGTCTTCCAGCACAGCGGAGGAGGAGGGCAGCCGGGGGTCCCAGTGAAGATGAACTGTGGGCAGCTGATTTCATCAGGGACCGGATGGCTAAAGCTCTCTCTTCCGTTAACCTGGCCAAAGTTCTGAAGAGCGTGGTGGTGGCAGTTAGGGTTGTAGAGGCACATCCCGGGTTGGACAATTATCCTGAGTTTGCTGAACTACTAGCCACTGTTTCCGCTCAGCAGCGGCATTTTCCTAATCTGATGTTAAGCTCTTCTCCAGCCAGAAGACGCCGCCGTCCGCCACAGAACCCTTCCTTCCCCCAGGACACAGCTGTTCCGAAGCGGAGGGAAGAGAACCACTGGGTGAATACACCGCAAGGCTCCCATATGGATCCAGCTATGGGCCGCAGGGAAGATTCCATCGCCTCCCAGCCAGCTGTTTTTACGTCACCACTACATAGAGACAGGACAGCAGCTTCAGCCTCCGGGTCTTATTTGTCAGCTGTTTCACCAGCTCCTCTACCCCAGACTGCCTCAGCTGCTCCTCCCTCCTCTATGGCGCTCCCTCCAGCTGCTGCGAGCCCAATGATTCTTCTCTGGCTGCCTCCGTCATCGATCCGTCTAGAGCGACTCCTCCTTGTCTTCCCGAGGGGTCCACCTTTATCACTATGATGGGAGAAGGAAGAATAGAGCCTTCTTCAGCAGTGACCACCATACTCCAGGAAAACAGGCAAGTGTTTTTTTTTTCATTTTCTTTCTCTAAACGATGAATTACCTTGTCTGATTCCTGGGGGTGAGGCTCAGGTCCTGCAGTCCCCTGAGCTCTCACCACCTGCTGCAGCCATAAATTCATGACCCGCTTCCTCTGTGTCTCCTCCTATATCCCCCGAGTGTCCGCTGGTGCCAGGACTAAACCGTTGGATGGAGGAGGGGCCTGTAGCCCTGGTAAACCTGGTTCCAGCCCTGCAGCCATGATATGGACAGAGGAGGAGGGCTGTCTGCCAGCTGGAGTCTGGGCCGACGACGAAGCGTCCCTGGGTCTCCACTGAGCAGAGTTTGGTTCCTGCTGAGAGTGGTTCTCCGGTTGCCACGCAGAGTGAGCTATCTGCATGGGCTGCAGCGCTGGGGGGGGGGGGGGGGGGGGGGTCCAGAGACTGCCAAGATCATCATGCCTGCTGTTGGGGCAGCCACAGCAGAGTTGGAGTCAGATCTCCAGGAGACCGGGACAGTTAGATCGCCATCCGGATTGACGGAGTCCTGGACGGCGGTGGAACTTGAGCTCAGGCAAGTGCTCTCCTTTGTTTTCATTATTTTTGTATTGGAGAGATCTTGTCTGGCCCTTGGGGGGGAGAGCCAGGTGCTGCCATCAGCAGCATCTGAGCTCGCCTTGCCGGGTTCCACTGCCTCTGGTGACCCTGACCTTGTTCCTGTGCCCCTTGTTTCTGAGCTGTTTCTCAGGGTCACAGAGGAACTTCCTGTGATGTTGGAGGTCTCTGTGGGTTCTGGTCTGCTGCCCGAGTGTCACCATGGGATGAGATGCCGTCTCAGCGCTCAGCCCATGTGTCCCTTCATCCCTGCTTCCCATTGAGCAGCGTCTCAGCAGGCTCCCAGCTGGCAGCATTACGGACGGCTGGGGCCAATTAATCCTCATCAGCTGGGGCGCTGCCAGTGAGAATAAATAGGAGCAGCCTCGATGACTCGGGGCTGCGACATAAGCACTGTTAGGCTGAAGCCCCTTTGTCTGGTGTCAGCCTCTACTCCCTTTACAGCATTCCTGTGATTGTAACCCGCTGTGAGTATGTACGCCTTGTTACCCCTATGTCCGGTACGAGCTTCCTGCTCCTGCGCTGTGCAACCTGTGAGTGTACCACTGTATGAGTATCTGTGCTCTCCTCATCCCTCATCCCTCACCTGTAATAAAACATCATGACTCACTGGCTCGCCCTTGGCTCTTATTGCGTGGCTCCCTAGAGCCGTGCGTGACAGTATGTCGCAGCCAGACGAGTTACCGGCGGCCGTGAGTCACCGTGGAATTGTACCTTTCTGTCCGGGTGTCAGCGCTGCTAGCAAGCCGTTTCCCAGGAGTCACTTCCGGCGCCAGGGCGACGAGCTGAGATCCATCTCGGGGGCTGTTGACGGGACGTTCTTTACCCTGCACGACGCCTCCAACGCGAGACGCTGGCATCTGGGCCGTGCTGAGGAACTCCTGGACTGTTACCCTCATTCTGTGTTCCATCTCGAGGACAGTGCCAGGATAGACGCCACAGGTACACAGCGAGAGAAGCTCCGTGGGTTGGATGGAAATCCCGGCAGGAAGCCGAAGTGGATGACGTTGTCCCCCGCTTCGGGATCCCGTTCCTGCTGCTATTCCAGTCCGGGAGTTCGCGCCAACCAGAGGGCTTCCCCTGACCTGCGCCACGTCACTCAGGATTCCCTTCAAGGAGCCGCAGCTGACAGCAGTTATGTCTGGGGCCGAGTGGCTGTCGCGAGCTCCACTGTGTGTCCTGTCACCATCTTCAGGCATGTGGCGGTGGCAGTGAGATTGGTGGAGAGGACTCCAGGGCTACGAAGCTTTCCCGTGCTCAACGCCTTCCTTGCCTCGATCTCCAATCAGGAGCGGCGATTCCTGGGTTCCCCCCTCGCTTCGTCCCCTGGGAATAGCCGTCATCACATCGCCGAGTCACCTCTGCACGAACCTCGTCCGGATCCAGTTCTGGGCTGCCGCCAGGACCGTTCCCCCCACGCAGCTGTCACCTCTTCGTCTCGTCAGCGTGGAGTTTTCACAGCCTCGTTCCCTGAGCCTCATTCCCCCGCTGTCATTCCTGGACATTTGGGCTGGCTCACCCCGGCTGTTTCCCCCTCCTCCTCGACGCGCTTCCTGACCGCTGTGTGTGCCTGGAATCCCGGCCTGGTGAGCTCTCTGCTGGAGACTACGCGAGCGACCCTCAGATGGTTCCCCAGGGGGTCCTCCGTTATCGCCGGGCGGGGAGAGGAAGAAGCGGTATCCACCACAACAGGCGGTATTCAACCTCCAGGAGACAGGCAAGTCATAGTTTTTTCACACCTGCTTAATGATTTGCTCTGTCACATTCCTGGAGGAGGAGTTCAGGGTTCGCAGCTCCCTGAACTCCCCCCACCTGCTGTAACCTGTGTTCCTAATCCTGCATCCTCTGTGTCTCTCTCCGCCGAGCGATCCCCAGCTCCGGGTCAACGTGGTGGGATAAGGAGAGGGCCTGTGGTTCCGCAGCTACGTTGCGGACGGAGGAGGGGGACTGACTGCTGGGTGGAGTCTGCGCCAACGACTGGGCGTCCCCGGGTCTCCACGGAGGAGCGGTTCAGTCCAGCGGGACGAGGTTCTTCTGGCTTCACGCTGAGTGGATCGTCGGCGGGGTTACCGGAGCAGGAGGAACCTCAAGCTGCGCTGACCATCGTGCTGGCTGCGGGGCCCGACGCGGCTGGATGGGAGCCTGACAACGACCTCCTGACGACGGATCCTGGATCTTCGCAGTCCTGGACGGCGTCAGAACCCGAGATCAGGCGAGTGCTCTCCTTTCTTTTCTCCCTTTATATCTTTGAGCACTTTAGCCTGTCTCTAGGGGAGATGAGCCGGGTGCAGCCGCCCGCTGCGTCTGAGCTCGTCTCGCCGGGTTCTGGCGCTGCCGGTGATCCTGATCCCGGTTCTGTTTTCTCTTCTGAGCCTTCTCCCAGGGTCACCGGCGAGGAGTTGCTGTTCCTCGTGGTTCTGGAGGGTCCAGGTTCAACGTTGGAGGTCGGTTCTGGTGCGGTGTCCAACGTGGGTTCGCCCGAGACCCAATCGGGGTCCAACGTGGGTGCTGCTCCAGCGGCGTCCAACGTGGGTTTGCCCGAGACCCAATCGGGGTCCGACGTGGGTGCTGCTCCAGCGGTGTCCGACGTGGGTTCGCCTAAGGCCCGATCGGGGTCCGACGTGGGTGCTGCCCCAGTGTTGTCCAGGTCCGGTGAGGAGGTGGCCGCTTCCCTGCGGCCTGACGCTCGTCGCCCTCGTCATCGGCTCTCCCCTGAGCCTCTTCCACCGGGACCCGTTTTGACCTTTCGTCCGTCTCAATGGTCCTGGTGGTTGAGTGATGCGGGTCGACGACCCGACCCGCAAGACTTTCGGTTCGGTGATCTGGTTCCCCCCGATGATCTGTGTTTGCCTCTGGGTGGCCTGGTTCGGCTGCCGGTGGACTGGGTTCCTGGGATCTGGGTCCGGAGTTTGCCGTCCGAGCATTTCCCTTTCCCTGGTTCGCCAACTGGACAATGGGCGGGGAGATCTCCGGAGCCATCTCGGCCATTTTTGGACTCTGCCTGCCATATTCCTCGGGTGTCGCTTTTCTTTTATCGTTATTAAGGTCACTCAGGTGTAATATTTTGTCCTGTTGGTGGATGCATATTCATTGTGCTGTGTATTGCTCTGAGTGTTGCTATCCCTGTGCTGTTGCAATCCTGGAATTTCCCCGTTGTGGGACTAATAAAGGCTTATCTTATCTTATCTTATTGTTTTTTTTTGTTTTTTTTCCCGTATTAACCGTACTCAGCATTTTGTCCCATTGTTATCTTATGTACCTGTCACCAGTATTTCCCTAGGTGACCCCCTGTATATTTGCCACCGTGTATTGTGTTCTCTCCTTTTCAACCATACTCGGCATCTTGCCTCATTATCCTGTGGACCTGTTCCCATTCTCCCTCTAGGGGACCTCCCGCATATTTCGTGCTGTGTATTGTGTTTTCCCCTTAACCATACTCAGCTTTTTACCTTATTGTTGTCCTTTTACCCTGTCACCGTTATTTTCCTAGGTGTCCCTCTTGGTATTTGGCGCCGGGTATTCTGTTATCTTTTTATTTACCGGTGCATGTCATTCTCATTATTTTTGTCCTGTTGTGAACATATATTCATAGTGCTGTGTGTTTTCCATTATTCGTACTCAGCATTTTCCTTTTTGTGCCTTGTTTTTTTTAGCTTTGTCTGTGCATTATAGGGTTATGTGTTTTGTTTCCTGCCATACTCTGTAATTGCTTTTTCCGTTTTTGTCATTCTTTTGGTGGATTGTTCTGTTCCCGTGTTTTGTATTCTCTCCGTCTGTGCCCTGGTTTTTTTTTCCCTTTTTTGGTGCAATGTAGAGTAGCGTATTTGGGTGTTTTTTTTTCTCTGCCCTGTTACCCTACATTTATATACTGGTGTTGTCCTTCCCTTTGCTTCTTCCCCTCCGGTCCTGCCTCCCCTCCACCCACCCTAGGTGGGGGGGGGGTGTTCCTGGTCGTTCAGGAGCCCGACCTTGAGGGGGAGGCTCTGTCACCATGAGATGAGATGCCGTCTCAGCGCTCAGCCCATGTGTCCCTTCATCCCTGCTTCCCATTGAGCAGCGTCTCAGCAGGCTCCCAGCTGGCAGCATTACGGACGGCTGGGGCCAATTAATCCTCATCAGCTGGGGCGCTGCCAATGAGAATAAATAGGAGCAGCCTCGATGACTCGGGGCTGCGACATAAGCACTGTTAGGCTGAAGTCCCT
The DNA here is from genome assembly GCA_020510985.1 of Pholidichthys leucotaenia. Classification (NCBI taxonomy): domain Eukaryota; kingdom Metazoa; phylum Chordata; class Actinopteri; order Cichliformes; family Pholidichthyidae; genus Pholidichthys; species Pholidichthys leucotaenia. Next base: position 273,478,667 of record CM035840.1, on the reverse strand, counting down.
TCGTCTGGTGTCAGCCTCTACTCCCTTTACAGCATTCCTGTGATTGTAACCCGCTGTGAGTATGTACGCCTTGTTACCCCTATGTCCGGTACGAGCTTCCTGCTCCTGCGCTGTGCAACCTGTGAGTGTACCACTGTATGAGTATCTGTGCTCTCCTCATCCCTCATCCCTCACCTGTAATAAAACATCACGACTCACTGGCTCGCCCTTGGCTCTTATTGCGTGGCTCCCTAGAGCCGTGCGTGACACCGAGGTCTTCGTGGGTCCAGCTCCTCCAGCCGAAGATGTAGTGGTTACGCCTCAAGCCAAGGCCACCGAGGGTGCTGCTACGCCTCAAGCCGAGGCCACCAAGGGTGCTGCTATGCCTCAAGCCGAGGCCACCGAGGGTGCTGCTATGCCTCAAGCCGAGGCCATTGAGGATGCTGCGCTGGGGCTGAAGGCTGCTGTGGATTTGCTACAAGCTTCTGGTTCCTTCATGGTTTTTTCCCTGCCAGGGGTCAGCGGAGGTTACCAGTCTCCACTTTTGCCTTCTGGGGGAGGTGAGCAGGGTTCCATGTTCCACTGGCCCAGCAATACAGGGAGGCCACCTGATGGACTCTTTTGCCTGATTTGGTGGTTCTGGAGGTCTGGTAGGCTGCCTGACCTTTTCCTTGTGACGGTTGTGTGGTGCTGGGACTCTGGGAGGCCACCAGAACAATTCACTCATTTGAATGTTAATACTTGATTCTTAGTGTTTCTATATTTATTGGCGGAAGGCATGTATTATCCAGTTATCTTAGTCTAGATTTCTTTTCTGGTTTAACTTTTCTGGGAGAGAAGTTATTCTCGTTTGAACTTGAAGTTTGGGAATTTGCTATATTGGTGTTAGGGTTCATGTATAAATTTTCACGTTGACATTTCAAAAAAAAAAAAAAATGAAGGGAAGAAGAAGTTCTCATTTTGAACCTGTAGTTTTGTAATTGGTTATATTTTTGTGTTCTAGCTCATTGGTAAATTTTTGCATGGACATTTCTAAAGGGAAAAGAAAAAAGAAAAATAGGATGACATGACTGGTTGACCCAGAAGCAGACTCGGACCCGAGATAGACACAATTATATTTTATTATAGAGTGTGAGAGTGTGAATGTGTGCGTGTGTGCAGGAGTGAGGCAGCTGGGTGAGCAGAGCACAGTTCAGACTGGCAACCCAAGGAGAGAGCACAGACAGGCGGATGAGTGGAACACAGACAGGCGGATGAGTGAATTGCGGTTGGAGGAATGAGTCAGTGAATGTACAGTCTTACAAGTTGGCAGGAGGGCTGAAGCACTGACGAACTCCCAAGGGCTCCGGGCCAGCTGCTCTGTGTCAAAGCTGCTGCTGCTGATGAGGTGAAGCGGTGCAGGTGAATACAGTGCTGGTGAAGTACAGGATAGCGCTCAGGTCCGCTGCCAGGAGGAGGAGGTCCACCGCCAGGAGGCTTCCACCTGTGCACAGGGGAGAAGGAGCAGAGCGTAGGAGTGAAGGAATCACGAAGGCTTACTTATCGGTGGGGAGTTCAGACTCCCAGGAGATACGATGGCCAGGAAGAAGCTGGGGAGATGGAACTCCAGAGCAGGATGAGTTGAAAGGACCAGGAGGTCCTACCAGATCGTTGGAGTGTTGACGTCTCCATGCAGACCAGAGGGCAGTGCGGCTTAAGTAGGCTGCTAGATGAGGTGATGATCAGGTGTGAGTGCAGCTGTGGAAGTAATTAGGGCAGCAGGCACACAGAGTGGATCATTACATAGGAATTCTCATTTGTAGTTTGTTGGTGATATTTTGGTGTTCACGTTGGCATATGTCCTGGTATCTTGCTGTTAAGCATTTTGAGTTGATTTTTTCATTCCAGTGTCTCTACCCCCAGGCCTGGATTCCCCCTCCACCCTCCCGAGGCTGGTTTTGATAGTTCTTGTGGTTGGGGGGGGGGGGGGGGCTTTTTCCTATATTACATTGGGATGCCTGGAATCCATCCCTTAAAGAGGGGGCACTGTAGTGATCCCGAGCATGGGTCTGCTCCGTGCTCAAGTCACTATTATGTTCCCTTTTCTGTCTGTTATTTAGTCTTATTTATTATGGGAATTACTTTGTGCTTTTATTTTGACAGCACCGCGGCAGCGCTTCCACCTGTCAGTCTGCTCGCGGGCTGTCACAGCTGCTGGCACTTAATTCTTCATCATCTGTCTCACCTGTTTGGGATTTGGTTGTGCGCTACTTAAGATCGTAGTGGAGATTCATTCCTCCCTGCGATCTCACCCAACCTAGGCTGGAGTCCCCACGTCCGAATCCAGCCTCTTTTCAGTGTAAGGTTTAACCCTCGCTGCATTATATGTAAGTGACTGCTTGTATTCTCTGTATGTGTTCACTTATTTCACGTTCGAGGTCGTATGTGTTTAGTGTATGTGCTTTGCCCCTCGTGGCACATTATTTTGTACTCTTTCTTAATAAAACAACAAACTCACTGCTAGCTTCTGGCGCCTCATCTTTGCCCTGCAAAGGGCAAACATAACAGAAAATAGGTAAACAGGTAAAGTCCATGTGGCCCAACACAGATGGGGCCGATAAGACAGTCCTGATTTAACCTATAGTGGGGCCCATATGGGCAAGCTGGCTGGGTAGTAATACATAAATTCAGATGATTTCAAATTGATATCAAATTAAATCCCTGATTGCCATCAATTCAAATCATAGCTTGTCCAATAGACCATTATTGTTCCTAGCTGATCCTGTGCTGCTGTTTAAATTGAGCTTGATGTCTCAATAGCTAATTAAGCTCTGGCAGGTCTTAAAGAAACAGTCTGACATTTTTAAAATACACATAATCACTTCCCTTTTCAGCTCAGGATAAAAAGATAGATGACACTTTCATATCTCTGCAGCTGCAGACAAGTCAAAGAGACCGGCAGAAGGGAGAGACAGCTCGCCTGGCTTTGACAAAAGTTTTAAGTATCTGCCTACCAGTCCTTTTAATGCTCTCCAATTAATTATGCCAAATCTGTTCAAGCTATTCCTGCATTTACATTAAGCTAAGATAGCAATATCTTTTCTGAAAAATAAGGAAACTTTCAGTAATTAAACAAAAAAAATGATTTTAAAACCATCTGTTTTAGCAGGCGTGATGGGTTTATTCTATGTCCAGTACATGATGAAAGATCCATCATTTAAAAAATTACACATTACTTGACATTATAGGAAAGAATTTAGTTTTATAATTATCTCTTAATTTATGCTGCAGTTTTGTAGCAATTCGACTAAGACTATAGCTACAGAAGTCTGAGACTGCATACCTCTGCCAAGGCTGAGAACGCTGAAATCAAGCAAGCAAACAAGCAAATAAACAACTTCTGCATCAGATTCTTGGATTCAGTCATACTCTGCATATAAAAATGGATGACATGCCACCACGGAGCTTGACTTCCTGGTTTGAGGGTGCTGTCCTTTAAACTGAATTTGTGCACCTGCATCACATTGACGCCATTACCAACATCTGTCACAGACAGAGTGATAGGCAATTTTTTCTTGTGTGTTGGGTGAAATGCTTCGTTCTGTTACCAAAACGGGTCTGCCTGTGACATGTGCTGAAAAACACCCCACACCATGATGGGATGCGCAGTGCCATTTCTCCTCCAAACATGCTGTGTGTTGTGGCAACCAAAATTACAATTTTGGGCTCATCTGGCCAGACTATAGTCTCCCAGTATTTTACTGGCTTGCTCAAATGTTGTGCAGCAAAGTTTAAATGAGCTTCAACATGCGTTTTCTTCAGCAATGGAGTCTTGCGAGGACAGCGGGTATAGAGCCCATGTTGATTGAGTGCATTACTTATTGTTTTCTTTGAAACAGCAGTACCTGCTAACCCCAGGTCTTTCTGGAGCTCTCTGTGATGTTGGGATTGAGGCCTTTATTGTGAAGTGCTGTGTAGTGGTGACCACTTCCTCTTCCGCCACTGCACCACCCTATAAATATCAGGGGGGATCCATTATACAGCCTCTTGCCGATGCCCCTGCCTGGTGGCTGTATTGTGTGTCCTATACTCAATAAAGCTGAGTTTGGCTGTGCACCCAGTCTCATCATTATATCCAGGTATTTATAGACATAACATTTTGGCGACGAGAATAAACCTATGGAGATGTGTATTGTACCACTTTGCCCCATCCTGGAGCTCCCAGGCGAGCCACCTGTGCCCCGGCCAAGATGTTTTGCGGCTTTCCAAAATTACATCGTTGCGCTCGACCTGGGTGAGCTAAATTAGCTAAGATCACGTGTGCTCCTTGTACATAATTTGGGAATTGAGGGCCAGCATATCCTGCGCACACTTGGGGCTTCAGACTCGTTTGAGGATGTGGTCAGGTTGCTAGCAAGCCATTTTCACACCCCAGATAGCGTGACCGTCCAAAGGATTCGGTTCTGACAACGATGTCAACGTGTGGGTGAGGCTATCCACCAGTTTGTCGCTGACTTGAGGCAGCTAGCAAGCGTCGTTTTGGGCCACTGGAGGAAGAAATGTTACGTGGCCAGCTGATGGAGCACCCGAACAGCGCCGCTTTACGAGCTAGGCTACTCACGGTGCCAAGTGGCTTAACGTTAGACAGGGCTGTCGAGCTAGCTCTCCAAATCGAGACTGCGGACAAGCTAGCTTCAGAGCTAAAGTGGCACCAGTCACAACGGCAGCTGGAGCCTACAGCTGCAGCATTAGTTACTGTGAAGTGTGGTGTAGTGGCAGCCACTTCCTCTTCCGCCACCGCACCACCCTATAAATACCAGGGGGCATCCATTATATGGCCTCTTGCCAATCCCCCTGCCTGGTGGCTGTGTTGTGTGTCCTATACTCAATAAAGCTGAGTTTGACTGTGCACCCAGTCTCATCATTATATCCAGGTATTTATAGACATAACACTCTCCACGAGTAGTCTTTGGCTCTTGGATAACTCTTCTAATAATTCTTTTGACTCCTCTGTCAGAAATCTTGCAAGGAGCTCCTGGTCATGGCTGGTTTATGGTGAAATGTTCTTTGTACTTCCGAATGATGGCTCCAACTGTCATGATCAGGTGAGCGCGCTCCCCCTCCCTTCCTGTGGGAGGTTCCTCGTCAAGTCCTCGGCTCTGCAGGTAATCAGCACACCTGCGTGAGTAGATGCACCTGCCGTCTCTTCCCTGCCAACGCTTAAAAGGACTAGTTTGTGAATGCTCCAGCGCTGGCTCATTGGGTATAGCTACCATACTAAGTAAGTGTTATTTAAAATTATTAAGGAACCCTGCCATTAAACTCTTTTCCTCTTTCTCCTCCTGAGGTTGCTGCCATCTCTGCAGTGTGTCTCCGGGGGTTGTTGTGCGCTCACCTGCTCCATCATCATCATCATCACTCCGGACTGCCTTCTCCACCCGGTCAGACATCTCTCCCAGCTCAACTCATCCACTATTCCCTGCCAGCTACACTTCGCTGGTTCATCCTCTTCCGGCTGGCTTCCTCTGCTCGCTCCTATTCATAAGAATATCCTTGTAATTCATTATTCCCCGTCTCCCTCCTCATACGTAACCTGCTCTCATCTCCCTCCTTACAGGCTGGGTATTCCTCTGGCGAAGTGACATTTTTTCTCTAACTTTGAGTTCGCCTGTTCAATAAAACTTATTTAAACGTGCTTCTCTGTGTCGTGTGCATTCTCTGGTGTAGCATCCTGCACGTGAGCTAATCATTCTCGTAAACATGACACCAACAGTGCTCACTCAAACATTCAGTAGTTTAGAAATGCGTCTGTAGCCAATGCCATCATTATGTTTTGCAACAATAAGATTGTGAAGGTCTAGAGAGTGTTCTTGGTGGTGTGACAATCTGATATTCACAGATCTTTTTAAAGACTATCAGTCAGGACTTAACCAGCTGAAATCAATTTGCACTGATGGCGTATGAGATGGCTTCCTAAATTCTGATGGATTTCCACTGGTTTCTTGGCTTTCTATGCCTTTTTGCACCTCTTTTTCTTCATGTGTTCAATACTTATTCTCTGTGTCATTCCACTTTATTAAATATAACTTGTTTTATGAACACGGTTGCCTTGATTTCTTTGCATGTATGGATTACTTGGGTTGTTTCTGATATCTGGTGAAAATCTCAGGTCAATGGCTCCATCAGAAATATGTTAAATGAGAAAAATGTTGATGTGTTCAATCCTTTTTCCCCCCACTGTATATTCATGATAATATATATATATATATATATATATGTGTGTGTGTGTGTGTGTGTGTGTGTGTGTGTGTGTGTTGTATGCTAATCCCAGAGGAAAATTCAGGGCTTCCACCTGGATGGATGAGGCAGCCAAGGTGCAGTGCCCATCCCTTCACCATTCACATACACAGTCACACCTAGGGCCACTTTAGAGTCTCCAATTAACCTAACTTGCATGTTTTTGGCTTGTGGGAGGAAACCGGAGTATCCGGGGTAAACCTCTTAAAAGTTGCTTTGATACAACAGTTAAGACAAGCACAATTTATTAAATGACAGCAATTCTAGACAAAATATTATGATTTGTTTGTTTAACCAGTTATTTTGCAAAGCTGAGAAAAAAAAAAAGTCCCTTCTAAATATAGCCAGTAACTGTTGCTAAACATCTCAGTCAGCATGAAGACGTCTATTGTCATTTCATACACATGTAAACAAATATTGTCAAGTGCAAAAGTCATTGTCTATAAAACATATACCAGTTGAGTCGGTACTGCAGAAAACCTGAGATCAAAACTTGGTCATGACACCACTAGCTGGTGGCTAGTAGTTAGTATGCTAGCGATTTCTTCAGCACACTTCACTCACTTTTCTTGGCATTATCAGAAGAAACAGTCCATCACCACAAAAGTATTGTGGTTTTAAAGTGCTATCCTCATTCTGGCTTTTGTCCCGATCAGCTGATGAAATTTTTGCCCACCAGGAGGTTTCCATGGAAATAGTCTGGCTTATTCCCTTCTCCTCCTCCTCTTTTAATGAGCATTTATAATTTAACTCAAATGTTATATTTTAAAAGTGCCGATCAGGAGTCGATGGTAAATAATGGTTACTAATTAACCATAACTAGAACAACTTTGAAGTGGAGTGACACATTACCCAGTGAAAGTTGGAGTGCAGTTATCGGGGATTTTAGTAACTCTTGGAATCCCTATTGTCCAATCAAATTGGTTGGTCAGAACTATCTGTTGTATAATAAGCGTTTAGGAACTGAGGACACTAATTATTTGTAGTGTGGCACATATGTTGGTTACATATTCTCCGCAAATGTATTGCTGTATGTTTTTTGTGTGCTACACATCTCATGGAACAAAAGGGACTGAGCCTCTGAGAGACAACGGAAGAGTGTGAGATTTGGCCTTTGTTTCAGGGAGACGACCTGGGGAGATTTCCGGACCACCAGAGACTCAAGGACAATGGTGTGAGATCAAAGGGGTTACTTTGTGATTGGGATTAAGTACCATATGACTGTATCCAGTCATATGGTCATACCATATGACTGTATGGACATACCATATGACTGTATCCAGAGGATGGAAGACCTGGTCAATCACCCACCAGACAGTGACAAATACAGCGCATTGAAAGCTACGCTTATCAGCCATTTCACCCCCTCGGTGCAGCAGCGAGCAGAGGGGCTCCTGGCATTGACGGAGTCGGAGAATGACAGTCCTGTAGACCTGATGGTGAAAATGCTGAGGCTGAAAGACTCCGAGGACTGCGAATTTATCTTTGCCCACCTTTTCCTCCGGACCCTGCCGCTAGCGGTGAGAGTTACCCTGGCAGATTCACCCCGGTTGGCCAAGCGAGACTACCATGGGCTGAGCAAGGAGGCGCAGCGACTCGTCGACGCCCACAAGCGGAGTGCAGTTTCGGCTGCAGCAGCGGAGCTAGGAGCGACGCCCGGAGAGGGCATGGGGCCAGTGGTGGCAGCGCCAGACGCGCCAACGACGGCAGCAGCAAGGACCAGGCGACACGGAGCGGATGACGTCCTTTGCTTCTATCATCGCCGCTTTGCAGAGAGGGCACACAAGTGCCTCCCACCGTGCCACTTCAAGCGTTCGGGAAACGCCAAGACCGAGGGTCAGTAGCAGCTGCGACCCTCGGGGAAGAGAACAAGCTGCTCTACCTGACGGATGCACGTTCGGGGAGACAATTCCTCGTGGACACAGGCTCCCAGATGAGCTTCATCACGCCTTCCTACGCGGACCGGCTGATGCCGTCCAAGGTTCCCTGGGTGTCAGTGTCAGCAGCAAACGGCTCAGCTATTAAAACCTTCGGTGAGAGGACCCTGCTTCTGTCTTTGCAGGACCATTCATTTGAGTGGACTTTTGTTGTAGCTGCAGTCAGTTTCAACATGTTAGGGGCTGATTTCTTATGCTCACATGGTTTATTGGTTGATCTTGCTAACAGATGTCTGGTTAATGCATGTCTTTTCACTCTATTCCCTGCACAGCACGAGTGGCACCGCCAGCTGCACAAGCCAACGTCACAGCTGCAGGTGGTAAGTTCCACGCACTCCTCACTCAGTTCCCAGCACTAACAGTCCCAACGTTTTCGGCGACAGTGGCCAAACATGGGGTGGAGCATTATATCACTACCACCGGCCCGCCCGTTTTTGCAAAAGCTCGGCGCCTGGACTCAGCTAAACTGACCATAGCGCGCAAGGAGTTTGCCAACCTGGAAAAACTGGGCATCATCAGACGTTCGAAAAGCCCCTGGGCTTCACCATTTTTTAAAAAAAATTTTTTTTTTTGGTGTGCGGGAGGAAACCGGATGCACATGGTCCCAAAGACCGATGGCTCGTGGCAACCTTGCGGTGATTTCCGCAGGTTGAATAACGCCACTGCTCACGACTGCTACCCGATCCCACACATCCAAGATTTTTCGGTTCATTTGGCAGGGGCGCGCATTTTTTCTAAAATAGATTTAGTGCGCGGCTACCATCAGGTTCCAGTGCGCGCCCAGGACATACCCAAAACAGCGGTAATAACTCTTTTCGGGCTTTTTGAGTTTTTGCGCATGCCTTTTGGACTCAAGGGGGCCGCGCAGACGTTTCAGCGCGTGATGGACGCGGTGCTACGCGACCTCCCTTTCGTATTCGTCTACTTGGATGACATTTTAGTAGCCAGCACGTCCGAAGACGAACATGAAAGCCACCTCATGGCAGTTTTCCGGAGGCTGGCAGAGCACGGGTTAATAATTAACCCAGCAAAGTGTCAGTTTGGGGTAGCGCAGATTGATTTTTTGGGGCATCGCGTTTCGCCAGAAGGAGCGGTCCCTCTGCCCGATAAAGTGCGCGCAATAACAAATTTTCCCCAACCTCAAACGGTCAAAGCGTTACAGGAGTTTTTGGGAATGGTTAATTTTTATAACCGTTTCCTCCCAAGCGCAGCGCAGCTCATGCAACCATTGTACGCTGCACTAAAAAAACAAAAACCCACGAATAAAATCGAATGGTCTCCTGAGCGGGAGCGCGCATTCTCGCAAGTCAAAACAGCCCTGGCAAACGCGGCTTTGTTGGCACATCCAGTTCCAACGGCCCGCATGGCCCTCACCACTGACGCGTCCGATTTAGCAGTAGGGGCGGTCATTGAACAGTTTGTAGCGGGGACCTGGCAACCGCTCACGTTTTTCAGCAAAACCTTGCGCGATAGCGAGCGAAAATACAGCGCGTTCAACAGGGAGTTGTTGGCCCCACACTTGGCCATCCGCCATTTCCAGTTCTGGCTGGAAGGGCGCCGTTTCACCGCGTTCGTGGACCACAAACCGCTGACTTTTGCGATGGCCAAGATTTCGGAACCTTGGTCGGGCCGGCAGCAAAGACAGCTGGCCGCGATATCAGAGTTCACCACCGATATCCAGCATGTCGCAGGTAAACATAATGTAGTGGCAGACTGCCTCTCACGTGCTGTGCCGGCGCCAGGCCACGTGGGGGCAGACTCTGCAGCCATGGCCGCGGGCCAGGGTAGCGACGCGGAAGCGCGCGCGGCCCCGGTCCGCGTAGGGTTAGATTATGCAGCCATGGCCGTGGAGCAGGTTAGCGATGCGGACGTGTGCGCGCTCCAGTCTGGACCAACAGGGTTAAGGCTGGAGGACAGGGTGCTGCAAATGGGTATGCCTCCCCTAATCTGTGATGTCTCCACGGGACGGCCGCGTCCTGTGGTACCAGCTATGTGGCGCCGTCGCGTTTTTGACTCGATCCATTCTCTGGCGCACCCGGGGGTGCGCCCATTGGTCAAAATGGTGGGAGAGAAATTTGTATGGCCGGGGTTGCGCAGACAGGTCAAGGAATGGGCGTCAGCCTGCGTAGCGTGTCAGCGAGCCAAAATACACAAACACACTAGAGCTCCTTTGGAGCCTTTTCACATTCCGGCTAAGTGCTTCGATCATGTGCATGTCGACTTGGTAGGCCCCCTTCCGTCGTCACAGGGGTACACACACCTTTTGACGATGGTGGACCGCACCACGCGTTAGCGGTCCCTCTGGCATCAACCACAGCGGAGGAAGTGGCGCGCGCGTTTTTAACAGCTTGGGTAGCATGTTTTGGAGTTCCGTCGGACATAACATCTGACAGAGGTCCTCAATTTGTTTCCGAACTCTGGTCATCGATGGCCCGCAGCCTAGGGGTAAAGATCCACCGCACCACCTCGTACAACCCCCAGGCTAACAGTTTATGCGAGCGTTTTTATAGGTCATTGAAAGCGGCCCTCAGAGCGTCGCTTACGGATACAAATTGGGTTGACAAACTACCATGGGTCTTATTGGGGTTGCGTTCTGCACCTAAGGAGGATTTGCAAGCCTCCCCAGCTGAGTTAGTTTTTGCACAGCCTCTTCGTCTGCCCAGGGAATTTCTCCCTGATAATCCTGCGCCAAATTGCCCCCCCCCCCCCGCTCAGCTGTTGCAGAGCGACACAGGATCAAACACGCTTCCTGGCCTGGTTCATCGCAGTTTGCCACGTGTTTTTGTGCCGAAGGCTTTAAAAGATGCGGAGTTTGTTTTTGTGAGACATGATGCTTATCGCCCCAACTTGCGCCCACCTTACGATGGGCCGTTCAAGGTGCTGGAAACAGGAGAGAAGCATTTTTTGCTAGATTTGGGAGACAGAAAGGAGTTGATTTGTATAAACAGACTCAAACCCGCTTTTGTTTTGGCGGATGAAGCAGTGCAGTTGGCGAGAGCCCCCCGTCGCGGCAGACCCCCTAGAGGGCATTCTACAGGACACCCACAGAGATTGACTAACAGTTCTAATCCACAGGAGCAGGAGGACGCTGCAGAAACAGCAAAGCCGGTTTTCAGCAGATACGGCAGGAGACTTAGAGCTAGGCAACTGGTGGATTGATATGTAGTGATGTTATTATGTCATGTATCTCTGGTTATGTTTGTCCCATTTTAGACGTTTGGGGGGGTCATGTGGCACATATGTTGGTTACATATTCTCCACAAATGTATTGCTGTATGTTTATTGTGTGCTACACGTCTCATGGAACAAAAGGGACTGAGCCTCTGAGAGACAACGGAAGAGTGTGAGATTCAGCCTTTGTTTCAGAGAGACGACCTGGGGAGATTTCCGGACCACCAGAGACTCAAGGACAATGGTGTGAGATCAAAGGGGTTACTTTGTGATTGGGATTAAGTACCATGTGACTGTATGTTTGATTAAACACCATGTGACTGCTGTTTCGTGTCCGGGGTACAAAACCCAGATGTGAGATGATACTTCCTCTTTTCTTGCTTTGAGATTGTTGGAGTATGTGATCTGTGAATAAAGCTGAATCTGAGGAATAAACTCAGCCTCATCCTTGAGCACATTTTCCACAATAGGTGGAATTCTTTCCCATTCATGCTTGATGTACAACTTCAGTCGTTTCACAGTCCTGGGTCTCCTTTGGTGTATTTTGCTCTTCATAATGTGCCACACATTTTCAATGGGAGACAGGTCTGGACTGCAGGCAGGCCACTCTAGTACCCATACTCTTTTACTGTGAAGCCATGCTGTTGTAATATGTGCAGAATGTGGCTTGGCATGGTCTTGCTGAAATAAGCAGGGACATCCCTTAAAAAGACGTTGCTTTTTTCAGGGCTTTTTGCTGTATGGACCATCCATCCTATCCATCCATTTTCGACCACTTTTCCAGAGGTCTGGGTCACGGAGGCAGCAGCTCAAGCAGAGAAGCCCAGGCTTTCCTCTCCCCAGCCACCTGCTCCAGCAATTCAGAGAGGATACCAAGACATTCCCAGGCCAGCTGGAAGACATAGTCTCGCCAGCGTGTCCTGGGTCTGCCCCAGGGTCTTCTCCCAGATGGACATGCCTGAAACACCTCAAGTGAGAGGCGTCCAGGAGGCATCCTGATCAGATGCCCAAACCAACTCAACCGGCTTCTTTTGATGTGGAGGAGCAGTGGTTCTACTCTGAGCCTCTCATGAATGGCTGAGCTCCTCAACCTATCTCTAAGGGTGAGTCCAGCAATCCTATGGAGAAAGCTCATTTTAGCCGCTTGTATCCATGAATTCATTCTTTCAGTCATTACCCAAAGCTCATGACCATAGGTGAGGGTAGGAACGTAGACTGACCAGTAAACTGACAGCTTTGCTTTAGAACCCAACTCCATCTTCACCACAACACACCGGTACAACATCCGCATTACTGTAGATGCTGCTCCGATTCATCTGTCAATCTCTTGCTCCATTCTCCTCTCACTTGTGAAAGAGACCATGAGATACTTAAACTCCTTCACTTGGGGCAGGAGCTTGTCCCCAACCCGGAGAGGACAATCCACCCTTTTCCGGCTGAGGACCATGGACTTGGACTTGGAGGTGTTGATTCTCATCCCAACCACTTCACACTCAGAAGCAAACTGTCTCAGCAAGGCCTGTAGGTCATTGCTGGATGAAGCCAAAAGGACAACATCTGCAAACAGCAGAGATGAGATCCTGTGGTCACCAAGCATGACACCCTCTGTTCCTTGGCTGTGACTAGATATCCTGTCCATAAAAATTATGAACAGGATTAGTAACAAAGGGAAGCCCTTTTGGAATCCAGCTCTCAATGGAAATGAATTTGACCAGGTGTTGGCAATATGAACCAAACTCTTACAACAGTTTTATAGGGACCTGATAACTCGTAACAACAAACCTGATACCCTATACTCCTGTGGCACCCCTCAAAAGAGACCACAAGGGATGAGGTTGATTGCTTTCTCCAAGTCCATAAAACACATGTGGACTGGTTGGGCAAACTCACAAACCCTTGAGGATTCTCTAGAGGGTAAAGAGTTGGCCCGATGTGCCACAGTCAGGATGAAAACCACATTGCTCCTTCTGAATCTGAGGTTCAACCAAAGGCTGGACTCTCCTCTCCAGTACTCTAGCACAGACCTTCCCAGTGGGCAATGACAGTGAAACCTGGAGGGGTGTGATTGGGAGGAAGGGCTTGCCCGATCTGAACCTAAGTGGTGTTCAGTTATTGGACTTCTAACTTCAACCACATTCTGAGGAAGTCTGTGGAGACATGGAGTCTGAATGGGCCATGTTCTCCACCTCCATTGTTAAACCGGCTGCCCAGAGCTGTGGCTGCAAGGTCATCGGTGCATCTGGTGGTGGCAACCCCCAAACCATGTGGTGGACACCAGTGGTGGTGGTGGTGGTGGTGGTGGGGCTTAGAGCTGAAGAATTAAAAAAATTAAATTAAATCACCCTTATTGTCATTCAACCGTACAACCAATCATGTACAGTAGAACAAGATTGTGTTTTACCTATCTACTGTGTTAATCACACACACCCCAAGTGCAGAATCAGAGGGCCGCTGCCATGCAAGGCGCCGCCACAAATTTCCCTCCTCCATTCCATTATTGCTGAGCACCAAGCTGGATGGCAGGAAGTTCCACTTTTATATGGTCTTTGGCATGACCTGGCCGGAATTTGAACCCCTGCCTCCCGGGTGTGGGGCAGATGCTCTACCAACTGAGCCACCACTCCAGTCCTATCAAGCTTGGTTGGCTTGTGGGACTCCTGAAGAAGCTGAGGTGTATTGACAGGCCAAGTGGAGTGCATCTAGGGTGGTTGCTGAAGCAAAAACCCGGGTGTGGGAGGAGTTCAGTGAAGCCATGGAACAAGACTTTCAGTCGCAGTCAAAGAGATTCTGGCAAACTGTCCGGCGATTCAGGAGGGGGAAACAGCTCCCTGTACACACTGTGTATGGAGCGGATGGGGCACTGCTGACTTCGACTGGGGATATCTTTGGGTGGTGGAAGGAATACTTTGAGGATCTTCTCAATCCCACTGACAAGCCTTCCACAGAGGAAGCAGAGCTTGAGGATGAGGGGGATGACTCACCCATCACAGGGGCTGAGGTTGCCAAAGTGGTAAAAAACTCTTCGGTGGCCGGGCCCTGGGAGTGTACGAGATTCGCCCTGAGTACCTCAAGGCTCTGGATGTTGTTGGGCTGTCATGGTTGACACGCCTCTGCAACATTGCGTGGAGGTTGGGGATAACTGGTGTGGTGGTTTCTCTCTTCAAGAACCAGAGGGTGTGTTCCAACTTCATGGGGATCACACTCCTCAGCCTCCCTGTACGTAACCATTCAGCATTAAATAGTGCCTTCATAGATGTGCAAGTTACCCATGCACTGAAAACAATCTGGATGATCCATTTCATTTTTAGCATGGAGGACACAACGTCCATGATTTCCAAAAACAATTTGAAATGTGGACTCGTCAATTATTATATTTAGTTTTCAGTTTGGCAAAGTGTAGCACACGATGATGAGGCAAAGAAGGGCTTATGGTCTTTCTGGAGCCAGCCTCCAGAGGGAGATCAAGATGCATAGGCTTATCTTTTGGAAAGCTTTCATTTTTACAGTGAATGGAATGGATCAAGTCTGAAATGTAAACTTTAGAAGATGTTTAAATCTACATCGTAGCATTTACTTAATTCCATTAACAGACAGACAGACAGGCAAAAGTTGAACCCATGTTTTTATGTAGCCATTTGGGCAGAGGTAATAGGCCAATGTTGTGATGGAATGGCTTCTGCTTTTCAGCAGGGCAAACACACTCAGAGCTACCACATCATCAAGCAAACAGACTTCAACATTACTACAGCTGACAAAACTTGTTGTTTTGTAGCAGTCACCCCCCCCACCATTTTTTACAACAATACTTGGCATCACCTGCAGCCAGCTGGAGCCATAAATAACACCTAAGAGCAAGTGGAGACATGACAAACAGCAGAGTCAAGTGTTTTTGTTTGATGTGGCTGAGGACAATCAAAGGTAAATTTGAAATATTTCTCCCACACCAATCACTGAATAAAAGCCAGAAACTCCTCCAAATCTTATTTATGGTTTTGAGAAATATGAGCATTGATGTATTAAATCAAACTAGCAGTATCCAGACATCAGTTTGTGTGGCACTGCTTAAAGGTATTATTCTCCAGCAAACACTGGAAAAGGCTGGAAGTGTACATATACAGTACATTTACATTATATTATAACCAGTGGTCACGTTAACCAACACTGTCTGTCATTTTGACGGATTGTGATTTAACTCCTAACTGTAATTCCTTGTCATTTTGGAGCTTCATCTGTCTGCTGCTGGTTTAGATTCACTTTGACCACGAAAAACAAGAATCTCTGCCCCTGCTAATTTCTTAAATAATATCAGTTTACCTTCCAAGCAGGGAGGCTTGTTGAGGGCCTGTTTGTCCGGCTCCCATGACAACACGGATCAGTTCCTATCCTCTTTGCTTAGCGGTGCTCAGTGGACCCTGCTGACTCCTGGCAGGTAGCCTACCTGTCGTTGACTTGGGTCAGGGGATCCAATCCCAGCACCTTGTCCACTGCAGGCAAAAATTATGGAACCTGCTGCTGCTGTGCACACTCAGCCCTCTACAGCTGTTCTGACCCAGCACAAACTGGGATGAATCTGGTCAAAACTGTCAGAATAAACAGATCCTTTATCCGAAGTAACTTTCTTCTCTCTTCGGGGAACTGTTTTTCTCTGTGTGACTGAAATTAATCCTCAATCCAGGTTAGTCCTGTGTGTTTACAGAACAATTTTTTTTCAATATTTATAAGTAGGCTATTTCTTTTGATAGAAAAACACACATTTTCATGAGAAAAAAATATATTAAAATAAAATTATTATTAAATAATTTGGTTTGTATCAGATATTATCATTTTATTAATTAAATAGCTGGAGATAGTTGTAATTTGGTGGTGACACGGTGCTCCTGTGATGATCTACAGAACATTTTATTTAAAAAGATACTCCAAAAATAATTATGTAAATACACCATTATGTTTATTTTGAGTATAATAAGTACAGCAGTGGCTCAGGAGGTAGCGCGGGCTGTTCAATAACTGGAAGACTGGTAGTTCGAATCCCGCTTTCCCCATGTCATGGATCCTCCCGTGCGCTTTTACGCAGCGTACGGAGAGGGGAGGAATAACTAACTAACTAACTAACTAACCTGCACTTATATAGCGCTTTTCTAGTCACAAAGACCACTCAAAGCGCTTTCATTAATACTAACCCTCTATTCTAAGGGCCTATAGGAAACAAATATCTAGGGACAATTTAGAACAGCCAATTAACCTAACATGCATGTTTTTGGCATGTGGGAGGACGAGGATTTACATGCAAGGGTACAGCAACACACATTTATTAACATAAAGAGTAATGACAAACAGTTCCTAAAGGTGAAGCTTTACAAAAAGTACGAAAGCGCACTTACAGTTGGCGTTCAGGAGCATCGCCCCACGAATGCATGAGAAGGGACGTGTACCCATGCTGGCGTCCCACAGCCGGAATCACTATGAGGGCGTGAGAGACCCACGGACTGTGCGGAGTGGATACACGTTGTAGACGTTCTGACAGCAGAAAAACATACAGTCAGTCAGTCAGTCAGTCAAAGACCCAGCAGTGCGTGACTGGCAAAAGGCTGCTTAAGTACATGCACTGCTGGTGATGGTGTGATGAGGCGCACCTGGGCGAGGACAGGGAATGTTGACTAACAGGGCTGGGAACAGCTGATGGTAATAAGTGAGGGGGCGTGGTCGGACCGGCAGGCTGTCAGCCAGTACTCACAGAAGAGTGAGCCGAAGAGAGCTGCCTCACAGCTGCTGGCCCGAGAGCAGTGGCTAAGGATACAGAAGCACACTGAAATACATAATATACATACATAAACTGTGGCACCTAAACCCACAGGGAGGTCAGGACCGAGCCGGGGAAACTATGCAGGCTCGGCTCCTGACAGAGCCCCCCACCCTTAAGGGGTGGACACCCAGACACCCAAGGTAACATGGCGACTGGGCCAACCCACAGGATCACCAGGCTGAGGAGGTGGTCGATGGGGGGAGCCCTGACGTCCTTGGCAGGAGGAGCTGGAGCAGCGGTGTCCTCATCCAGCTGGACCGGAACCTCAGCGACCTCCGGCAGCGACACACCCTCTCTGGCAACCCTAAACAAAGGCTCAGAGATAGCAGGGAAAGAGAGGTGGTTAGGGTTGCTGGCAGCGGTGGAGCCTGGCGAAGTGAGTTCAGATGCAGCCGAGGGCTGCACCTGACTCCCATCACTAGAGACAACAACACTAGAGAGAAAACTTGCCTGAGCTGGAGCTCCACCGCCGTCCAGAACTCCGTCGATCCTGGCGATGTGATCCCGGGTCCGGCCTCCAGGAGGTCCATCTCAGCCTCCCACTCCGCTGCAGAAGCCTCCACAGCAGGCGAGATTTTCATGGCAGTCTCTTTAAACTCCTGCAGCAGCTCCAACGCTGGGGACTCCACTGGCGTGGCTGCAGGAAAACACCTCCGTGCGAGCCCCTGGGCAGGATCATCCAAGGTCCCAAACTCCTTCACCGTCTGACGGCTCGGTTCCAGGACCGACAGGCACTCAGGGAAAGAGGGAAGAAACACAGAGGGAAAAGGGGATAAGTTACCGACTGCAGCTGGAGGAGAGAACCCAGAGGACTGCTGAGGCTGGGCCTCTCCCTCGGGAGACAGACAAGGTCCTTCATAATTAAATTGAATGGAATGAAAAAACACTTGCCTGTTCTCCCGGAGTTTGTTGTGCATGACTGCAGCAGGCTGATTGCCTTCCCTTGCTGTCAAAGGTGGAGGAGCCGTTTCCCTGGTGACGGAGGTGGGCGTTCGCGGGACAGCGAACTGGAGGGAGTAACTGGAGGGAAGATGGCCGCTGATGGAGGAGAAGGCTCCTCCCAGTGCTTCCTCACAGGACAATGTCAAGGGCTGGGTGCTTGAGCTGGATGAGCCAGAATGGGAGCGGGCATCTCGCTCTGGCAGGAAGCGGGAAGAATGGAGCCCCAGGAGCTTCCCCCTCGGTGCGAGCTCGGTCTTCTTAGGGGATTTCCTCACCCCTTTACCGCACCTACTGCGCAGCGCTGCCAACCGGGTAATCCTCTCCATTCCCTCAGCATGCCGAGCGAGCTGAGGGCACCGCCGGACCTCTGCCTCCGCCAGACCTACGTACCAGAGAATGTCCTCTTGGATAGAACATATGCTGGCTGATGCGATGAGCCCGTTGATGTCCATTAACGCTCGGCAGCACTCCCATCCCAAGCTCAAAGGATAACTTCGGGCCGCTGAATCCTTGGCCAACTCCAACACGGGTTAGTCCCAAAAAATAACATACAAAAAAGGAAGGGAAAAAAGAATATGTGGGTGTACCCGCTAAATCTTCCTTTCTTGGCTAGGTCTTTCTGTCATGGACCCTCCTGCGCGCTTTTATGCAGCGCGTGTGCTTTTATGCAGCGGAGAGGGGAGGAATAATGAGGATTTACGTGCAAGGGTACACCAACACGCATTTATTAACATAAAGACTAATGACAAACAGTTCCTAAAGGTGAAGACTTACAAAAAGTACGAAAGCACATACAGTTGGCGTTCGGGGGCCGTTCGGGGGCCTGCATCGCCCCATGAACGCATGAGGAGAGACATGTACCCATGTTGGCGTCCCACAGCTGGAATCGCTATGAGGGCATGAGAGAACCACAGACTGCGCGGAATGGATACACATCGTAGACGTTCTGACAGCAGACAAAACATACAGTCAGTCAGTCAGTCAAAGACCCAGCAGTGCGTGACTGGCACAAGGCTGCTTAAGTACATGCACTGCTGGTGATGGTGTGATGAAGCGCACCTGGACGAGGACCGGGAAAGATGATTAACGGGGCTGGGAACAGCTGATGGTAGTAAGATAAGATAAGCCTTTATTAGTCCCACAACGGGGAAATTCCAGGATTGCAACAGCACAGGGATAGCAACACTCAGAGCAACAATCAGAAGGCAAGAAAAAAAACAAGCAAGCAAGAGCAGCTAATATACATATGTACATATTACTATAAGATATATACTGTATATATACACACACACACACCCAGACACACAGTGCAGAGCATTGTAGCTGGATGGAATAAATATGTAAATATATAAACACCCACAGTACGGAGCATTGCAGCTAGGTGGAATAAATATGCAAGTATATAAACACACACAGTGCGGAGCAATGTAGCTAGATGGAATAATATGTAGATATATAAAAACACAGTGCGGAGCATTGTAGCTAGATGGAATAAATATATAGATATATAAATATAAACACACCCAGTGCTGAGCATTGTAGCTAGATGGAATAAATATGTAAATATATAAACACACACAGTGCAGAGCATTGTTGCTAGATGGGATGAAACAGCATAACCGACTACTTAGTTATCCTACATGGTATGATTATGTGCCCATACATATTCTCACCCTCCATAGCGACCGGTATGTTCGTAGTTGTATGCCGGAGAGGACCATTGTGTAAGTCTATTGCATCTTTTGCATTCAAAAAACTATTAGTTTGTTACGGCTTTTTGCTATCTCTGCAAGCAGCCCTGCTTAGGTTGTACAGTCTGACAGCTGTTGGTAGGAAGGACCTACGAAACCTCTCGGTTGTGCACCTGGGATGATGTAGTCTGCTGCTAAATGAGCTCCTCAGTGCATCCAGTATGTCCTGCATAGGGTGGAACTCGGACTCCAGCAGAGATGACAGTTTAGCCACCGTCCTTCTCTCTCCTATCTCCTCCATCGGATCAAGGCGCTGCCCCAGGACAGAGCTAGCTTTCTTAATCAGTTTGTTCAGTCTCTTCCTATCGGCTGCAGTAATGCCACTGCCCCAGCAGACCACTCCAAAAGTGATGGCTGATGCCACCACCGTGTCATAGAATGACTTCAGCAGCGCCCCTTGTACACCAAAAGACCTGAGTCTCCTCAGCAGGAACAGCCTGCGCTGTCCCTTCTTGTAGAGTGCGTCAGTATTGTGTGACCAGTCTAGTTTATTGTTCAGATGAACACCCAGGTACTTATAGGATGTCACCATCTCGATGTCTGTTCCCTGTATATTTACTGGTGCTGTGAGGGGCTGCCCATGCCTGCGGCAGTCCACCACCAGCTCCTTAGTTTTCCTCGCGTTGATCTGGAGGCAGTTCCGATGGCACCAGTCCACAAAGTCCTGGATAAGCCCTCTGTACTCAGCTTCATCTCCGTTGGAGATGAGACCAACGATCGCAGAGTCATCAGAGAACTTCTGTAGATGGCAGTGTGTTGTGTTGTGTGAGAAGTCCGCAGTATAAAGAGTGAACAGGAAGGGAGCCAGCACCGTTCCCTGGGGGGCCCCCGTGCTACTGATGATCGTGTCGGAAACACAGTCCCGGGTTCTCACAAACCCGGGACTGTGTTTCCGACACGATCATCAGGTAGTGATAAGTGGTAAGTGATAAGTGGTAAGTGAGAGGGCGTGGTCGGACTGGCAGGCTGTCAGCCAGTACTCACAGAAGAGCGAGCCAAAGAGAGCTGCCTCACAGCTGCCAGCCCGAGAGCAGAGGCTAAGGATACAGAAGCACAATGAAATACATAATATACATACGTGCATAAACAGTGGCACCTAAACCCACAGGTAGGTCAGGACCGAGCCGGGGAAACCACGCTGGCTCAGTTCCTGACACCCCAGCCATTCTGTCATTGTGTCCCTGGGTAAGACACTTTACTCACCTTGCCTCCAGTGTCTATGAAACTGGGTGTCAATGTGTATAAAGTGGCCGAGAGGCTGTTGGCGTGGATTGGCAGCCATGATTCTATCAGTCTGCCCCAGGGCAGCTGTGGCTACAGAGGTAGCTTACTGCTACCTCTGTCTGTGGAGTTAATAACTAATAAACTCATCGTAAGGCACTTTGGGTATCATGAAAGGTGCTATATAAATGTAATCCATTAAAAACATACAGTGGTGTGAAAAAGTGTTTGCCCCCTTCCTGATTTCTCATTTTTGTTCCATGTTTGTCACACTTAAATGTTTCAGATCATCAAACAAATTTAAATTTTAGGCAAAGACAACACAAGTAAACACAAAATGTAGTTTTTAAATGAAGGTTTTTATTATTAAGGGAAAAAAATCCAAACCTACATGGCCCTGTGTGAAGAAGTGGTTGCCCCTAAACCTAATAACTGGTTGGGCCACCCTTAGCAGCAACAACTACAATCAAGCATTTGCAATAACAGACAATGAGTCTTTTACAGCACTGTGGAGGAATTTTGGCCCACTCATCTTTGCAAAATTGTAATTCAATTACATTGGAGGGTTTTCGAGCATGAACTGCCTTTTTAAGGTCATGCCACAGCATCTCGGTAGGATTCAGGTCAGGACTTTTACTAGGCCACTCCAAAGTCTTCATTTTGTTATTCTTAAACCATTCAGAGGTGGACTTGCTGGTGTGCTTTGGATCATTGTCCTGCTGTAGAACCCAAGTGCGTTTCAGCTTGAGTTCATGAACAGATGGCCGGACATTATCCTTCTGGATTTTTTGGGAGACAGCAGAATTCATGGTTCCATTTACCACAGCAAGTCTTCCAGGTCCTGGAGCAGCATAAAAGCCCCAGACCATCACACTACCACCACCATATTTAACTGTTGGTATGATGTTCCTTTTCTGAAATGCTGTGTTACTTTTATGCCGGTTGTAATGGGACACACACCTTCCAAAAACTTCAACTTTTGTCTCGTCAGTCCACACGGTATTTGCCCAAAAGTCTTGGGGATCATCAAGATGTTTCTAGCAAAACTGAGATGAGCCTTTACATATGTTCTTTG
Source organism: Pholidichthys leucotaenia (assembly GCA_020510985.1). NCBI lineage: Eukaryota > Metazoa > Chordata > Actinopteri > Cichliformes > Pholidichthyidae > Pholidichthys > Pholidichthys leucotaenia. The sequence goes on along the minus strand of CM035840.1, from coordinate 273,456,512 downwards.
TGCTCAGCAGGGATTTTTGTCTTGGAACTGTGCCATACAAGTGTAACCCTTGCCTTACGTTAATTAGGTAAAAGAAATTATTAAGTGTAGACCAGTTGCTAGGTTCGTAAGGATTACAATAGGGAATTAAAATTAGTGTGGAATAAAATAGCTGGAGGCAAGAAATGAGCAATAATGGCTGTTATTTTTAAAGATAAATAGAACAAAATGTACAAACAATTTACAAATATACAAATATAACAACGGCCGGCATGAAATAAAAACCCCCAAAAATGTCTTACTGAGCTCAGTGTTTGTTTGTCTTTTTGTTTTAGTCGTTTGACCAGTCAAGATATCTTGTATTTCCAAGTTCAGGTTTCTTTTCCTCTTTTAAAGCGGTGGCTTAAGTTGTCACCACTTTGAATTTTGTGCAGTGGAGAGAGGAAGGATTGTTCTTCAATCGAGATCTTGGTTCAGGTCTCGGTTCAGGCCTTGGTTCAGGTCTCGGTTCAGGTCTTGGTTCAGGTCTTGGGTCAGGCTCGCCATCTCCATCCGGAGACAATCCAGGATCCAGAAGATTATTAATCGGCAACAAAAAAAAACCCCTAGCCTGCACAACAATAATGATATTATTGTATACAGCTAAAGTAATTCATTTTTCAATCTCTTCTCATATAACACTATAGCTTAGTGTTTAAATTCTTCCCTCATATTACTATTGTTACAATCCAGTAATATAGTAATATCTTACAATTCACATTTCACATCTTACATGCATGTTTTTTTTAACTCAAAATCTCTCTTGTAGTACATGAAATACTTTTTTTTCTCATGTAACCAAATAAATAAATTTCTCTTTTTATCGCTACATCATTTAACCATGAAATTATGATTAATCTTTTAAACCTTTTCTTTGTAAATCATGAAATGAAATACAATTAATTTATCACATGTCCAGGGAATATACTGTCCCATTACTTCCAATATTCCCTTTTAAAATCATTAAAACCCTGTCTGAGCTACTGGGTTTAGCATAACTTATGAATTTACATAGAAACCAACAAAATGTGCTTTTAACATCAACTAAACATTACATTCAACCAGAAATAGTGCAAAAAGAACTAAAAGTACTTCAGCATACTGTTGTGAACTGAAATCACATTTAGAAAAACCATACAGAAACCAAAATAGCCTTTTACATTGCTTTTAAACAGAAAAAAATCCACTAGCGATTAGCATTAGCATAATGCTAACATTAGCATGGCGCTAGCATGCTCCCTTTAGCACACACTGGGTTTTCACTCACCAAGATGAGGTATCATCGTGAACACAGCAAAAGTCACAGCCTCACGGCCTCTCAAGGTCGTGCTCCCATCAACTTAAGACAATAAAGGTTTCAAATTAGCATTTGGACAGTGTTTAGATTTATTTATAGCACTTTTCTATATTAAACTCACCAAGACGACCCACAGGTTTTTACACGGACCATCTACAGCCTCACTCTTCTTCCGGCTTTCAGATAGAGCAGACGCATTTCTTCTCCTTTCCTCATCCGCCTCCCTTGACTGATCCCAGCTTGCTGTGTCCTGTCTGTGTCTCGCTCTCCTTCTCGCTGATCTCAATCCAAACGGAAATTATGGAATTGAGCTGGGCTTTAAATGCAATTGACACCACTTTTTCAAACAGAAAATCGGGCCCGGGGGAGCCCAGGTGTGTGAGAGACTCATGGGTCAATTGGAACTCAAGTGTCTGTGTGATTCGATTGAGGATGTGGAAGACATCTACCTGTTTGGCTTCACGATCTCAGGATTTCTGCTGTTTGGCTTTGGAGTTTTCCTGGTGTATCGGAAATTAAAGAAGTTGAAAAGAGCTAGTTAAAATGCGGACCCGGCGAAGCTCCTTCAACAATTCGACCAGATGGGGAGCGCACTGATAGCGGCAAATGGTGAACTGAATAAGGTGGGAAACATCTCGGAGTCGCTGGGTGCTCTCCAGGGAATGATTTTAAAGCCTGTGAATGTAAATTGTGATGCACAGAATCGCATGAGAGATGAAAATTCTATGCTCTAAGTGAACTGTGCTCATCAGGCCTTGATTTGGCGTCCTTGGGAGAATTCATTCCTCCAGGAGAAGAGATAAAGCAGAAGGGAGTTTTGGCTTCTCTCTAACCCAAACAATTGCTGATGTGCAGCAATCTGAACTCTCCAAAGACAGCGTCATGTGATTAACATGTAATTTTACCATCTGGCATGCACTGAAGAGAGATGAACTCTGTGGACATGTTATCTATGTTTTAGGACACCAAGGACATAACATCTAGCCATTGCCTAGGAGAGGATTTTTGTTGTCCACCAGTAACTGATACTTCACACACTGCATTCACACTGATATTACATGACTGACATACACACACTGGTCTCTCTCTTGCTTTGTTAATGTGTGGATCTGTATTGTCTGCTAAGTGTGCACCTCTCGGCGCCACACCAGTCGGCTGCCTTTTGCAACAGCGGCTCGATTCCGAGTTTTTTTTTCCCCTTCCTCTCTCTTTTGATCACTTTTTTTTTTCACCCCACTTATATCACGGACACACAGATCGTCCCAAATGTCTCCTGAGCCGGTGGACGGAGCCACTGTTTATAGCAGGATTCGATACAACAGGGAAGAGCTGCTAGCATTTAACCGCCACCCGGTCCCACTGGAAAAACTCGACATACCGAGAGAACTGAGGCGAAAACGCCGCGGCTGCCGGGCTGGAGTAAGGCGGAGGACAAAAAATATAAGGTACAGACCCTCCCTTCCATCTGTTGTCATGGGAAATGTACGGTCGATACTGGGAAAGTTAGATGAGCTAGCGGCTATCTCCCGTTATGATAGCACTTACCGGGAGTGCTCTCTCCTTTTGTTTACTGAGACGTGGCTAACTGAACTAGCAGCAGATGCTAACATTGAGCTGGAGGGTTTTCACATGATACGAGCTGACCGAACACCAGAGAGTGGCAAAACTAGGGGCGGTGGAGTGATAATGTATGTTAACAACAACTGGTGTAGACCGGGACATATCACTGTTAAACAACGACACTGCAGTAAAGACATTGAGTTGCTAGCTGTTAGCATGAGGCCTACATATCTCCCGAGAGAACACTCACACGTGATCTGCATTGTTGTTTATGCAAATCCGACGGCGAACGCTGGGACAGCGCGTGACGTCATCCATTCAGTAACCAGCAGGCTGCAGACAGAACACCCAGATGCTCTTCTCCTCATCTCAGGCGATTTCAACCACGTTTCACTGTCTCCCATTCTGCCCACTTTCACCCAGTATGTCACATGCCACACTAGAGACAATAAAACACTGGATTTGTTCTACGCAAACACTAAGGAGGCGTACACCTCATCACAACTCCCCCCACTTGGGAGATCGGATCACAACTTGGTTCATCTCCGACCGGTGTACAAACCCCTAGTGCACAGACAACCTCCGGCCATGCACACTGTGGAGTTATGGTCTGAGGAGACAATGGACACTCTAAAGGACTGTTTTGAAGCCACCGCCTGGAAGCAGCTCTGCGATCCACATGGTGAGGACATCGATGGCCTCATTCACACCTTCACGGGCTACCTCAGCTTCTGTGTGGACAAATCCATTCCCACCAAGACCATACGGCGTCACTCAAACAACAAACCCTGGATCAACCCTGAGATAAAAACACTTCTGAGAGAGAAGAAGAGGATCTTCAGGTCGGGGAACAGGGAGATGCTGAAGTCCGTACAGAGGGAGCTGAGGAGAAAGATCAGAGAAGGCAAGGACAGCTTCAGGAAGAAGATGGAGGACAAGCTGCAACAGAGCGACATCAGCGGGGTCTGGAGAAACCTCAAAACCATCTCGGGGCTCCAGAATACCTCCCCCCAGGCCACGGGGGGCAGGGAGTGGGCGAACAACCTGAATCTGTTTTTCAATAGATTTGACCAACCGCCCTCCCCCCTGTCTGCACAACAACCACTGCTGCCCCTAAGAAATCAAGTCCTGCTACACACTCCCCACTCCACCGACACCCCCCCCCACTCCCAACACACAGCCCCCCATCCTGACCCTGACCAAGACCCAGGTGAGGACGGAGCTGAGGAAGATCAAGGCGAGGAAGGCGTCGGGACCGGACGGCATCAGCGCAAAGCTCCTCAAGTCCTGTGCAGACCAGCTGTGTGGGATTGTGACATATATCTTCAACATGAGCCTGAAACTGGGGAGGGTACCACAGCTGTGGAAAACATCTTGTGTGGTACCTGTACCAAAAACTTCCCACCCCAAAGACCTGAACAGCTTCAGACCGGTGGCCTTGACGTCCCACTTGATGAAGACCCTGGAGAGACTGCTCCTTGCTCATCTCCGCCCCCTGGTGGAACCAGCGATGGATCCACTCCAGTTCGCCTACCAGCATGGCATTGGGGTGGAGGATGCGGTGATCTTCCTCCTTCACCGTTCTCTGTCCCACCTGGAGAAGCCCGGGAATATGGTGAGGATCATGTTCTTTGACTTCTCCAGTGCTTTCAACACCATCCAACCGATGATCCTGAAGGACAAGCTGCTGCGCGCAGGGGTGGACCAGCACCTGTCATCATGGATCCTGGACTACCTCACGAACCGGCCTCAGTTTGTGAGAACCCGGGACTGTGTTTCCGACACGATCATCAGTAGCACGGGGGCCCCCCAGGGAACGGTGCTGGCTCCCTTCCTGTTCACTCTTTATACTGCGGACTTCTCACACAACACAACACATTGCCATCTACAGAAGTTCTCGGATGACTCTGCGATCGTTGGTCTCATCTCCAGCGGAGATGAAACTGAGTACAGAGGGCTTATCCAGGACTTTGTGGACTGGTGCCATCGGAACTGCCTCCAGATCAACGCGAGGAAAACTAAGGAGCTGGTGGTGGACTGCCGCAGGCATGGGCAGCCCCTCACAGCACCAGTAAATATACAGGGAACAGACATCGAGATGGTGACATCCTATAAGTACCTGGGTATTCATCTGAACAATAAACTAGACTGGTCACACAATACTGACGCACTCTACAAGAAGGGACAGCGCAGGCTGTTCCTGCTGAGGAGACTCAGGTCTTTTGGTGTACAAGGGGCGCTGCTGAAGTCATTCTATGACACGGTGGTGGCATCAGCCATCACTTTTGGAGTGGTCTGCTGGGGCAGTGGCATTACTGCAGCCGATAGGAAGAGACTGAACAAACTGATTAAGAAAGCTAGCTCTGTCCTGGGGCAACGCCTTGATCCGATGGAGGAGATAGGAGAGAGAAGGACGGTGGCTAAACTGTCATCTCTGCTGGAGTCCGAGTTCCACCCTATGCAGGACATACTGGATGCACTGAGGAGCTCATTTAGCAGCAGACTACATCATCCCAGGTGCACAACCGAGAGGTTTCGTAGGTCCTTCCTACCAACGGCTGTCAGACTGTACAACCTAAGCAGGGCTGCTCGCAGAGATAGCAAAAAGACGTAACAAACTAATAGTTTTTTTTGAATGCAAAAGATGCAATAGACTTACACAATGGTCCTCTCCGGCATACAACTAGGAACATACCGGTCGCTATGGAGGGTGAGAATATGTATGGGCACATAATCATACCATGTAGGATAACTAAATAGACGGTTATGCTGTTTCATCCCACCTAGCAACAATGCTCTGCACTGTGTGTGTTTATATATTTACATATTTATTCCATCTAGCTACAATGCTCTGCACTGGGTGTGTTTATATTTATATATCTATATATTTATTCCATCTAGCTACAATGCTCAGCACTGGGTGTGTTTATATTTATATATCTATATATTTATTCCATCTAGCTACAATGCTCCGCACTGTGTTTTTATATATCTACATATTATTCCATCTAGCTACATTGCTCCGCACTGTGTGTGTTTATATACTTGCATATTTATTCCACCTAGCTGCAATGCTCCGTACTGTGGGTGTTTATATATTTACATATTTATTCCATCTAGCTACAATGCTCTGCACTGTGTGTTCATATATTCATATATTTATTCCATCCAGCTACAATGCTCTGCACTGTGTGTCTGTGTGTGTGTGTGTATATATATATATTTTATAGTAATATGTACATATGTATATTAGCTGCTCTTGCTTGCTTGTTTTTTTTTCTTGCCTTCTGATTGTTGCTCTGAGTGTTGCTATCCCTGTGCTGTTGCAATCCTGGAATTTCCCCGTTGTGGGACTAATAAAGGCTTATCTTATCTTATCTTATCTTATCTTAATTAGAGGGTTTTTTTTTCTATGTGATCACAATCTTGCTCACTGGAGCTATATTTTGATAACTATGTTTTTTCTCTCTGCCCAATGTGTCACCCCCTCCCCCTCCCCCTCTTTACCCCCCACTGTATGAGGCGCCTGTATGGCTGCCGCGTCATTAGGGATCGCTTAACACGAGCGCACCTTAGTGATAAGTAAAATTCCTTGTATGTGTAAGCACACTTGGCAATAAAGTTGATTCTGATTCTGATTCTGATTCTTCTCTCGTTCATCCTCAGAGCGCAAAAGAATGAAAAACAAGTGCGCGACTCAGCACTCTCCTCGGAAGGCGGGACTAATATCGCTCTTAACGAATGAAAGGATCAAGATCACCCAACGTGACCATGAAACAGGAAAATAAAAGTTGGATAACGAGGATCACACTCCCTCTTCCCAAAATAACCATTTTTCAAAATAAAATCACACAAATGCATTAACTCAAATGAAATGTGAGAAAAAGGGTCATTTTCTCAGCTGGGTTACACAGGCCATTTTTGCCCAGTCTCTTTCTTATGGTGGAGTCATGAACACTGACCTTAACTGAGGCAAGTGAGGCCTGCAGTTGTGGCTGTTGCTGTGGGTAGGGGTGGGCAATATGACCCAAAATAGATATCACGATGTTTCTGAGAATTTTCACGATAACGACATTATTGATGATATCACATATTTGCCTTTAGAAAATTGTAAACATTTTAAATACTTGATATAATGCACCTGATTTAAACAAATGTTTCTATAACATGAACATGGAAAAAAAAAGGATCCCGCAATCATAACTCAAATTTACCTCAATCTTATAACATTTTCTGGTACATCTCAGTAAATTATAACATTGTAAAAATATAAAATAAAATTTCACTCTAAAAAGATAAACTTTCAATGTAATACTTTCAAAAAAAAAAATTATATATATATATATATATATATATATATATATATATATATATATATATATATATATATACAGTATACTGTATATATACAGTATATATATATATATATATATATATATATAATTTTTTTGGGGGGGGGGTCGATATTGACAATATTGAATATATTCCATCCATCCATCTTCTACCGCTTTTCCGGAGGTCCGGGTCGCGGAGGCAGCAGTTCAAGCAGAGAAGCCCAGACTTCCCTCTCCCCAGCCACCTGCTCCAGCTCTTCAGAGGGGATACCAAGGCGTTCCCAGACTAGCTGGGAGACATAGTCTCTCCACCGAGTCCTGGGTCTGCCCCGGGGTCTCCTCCCAGTGGGACGTGCCTGAAACACCTCAAGTGGGAGGCGTCCAGGAGGCATCCTAATCAGATGCCCATACCACCTCAACTGACTCCTTTCAATGTGGAGGAGCAGCGGTTCTACTCTGTTCTACTCTCCCCCTCATGGATCGTCACCTTATCGTGGTGGGGGGGTTTGCGTGCCCCAGTGATCCCAGGAGCTATGTTGTCCGGGGCAATTTGCCTCTGATAGGGTCTCCCAAGACAAACTGGTCCTGGGTGAAGGGCCAGACGAAGAACGATCCAACAGACTCTCATGATAAATTGTATATCAAGGATTCAGTGTACCCCGCCCGGTATGGGGTTACCGGGGCCCCACCCTGGAGCCAGGCCTGGGGGAGGGGCTCGAAGGCTAGCGTCTGGTGGCCGGGTTTCCACCCATGGGACCCGGCCGGGCTCAGCCCGAAGGAGTTACATGGGTCCGCCCTCCAGTAGGTTCACCACCTGCAGGAGGGATCATGGAAGTCCGGTGCTATGTGGATTAGGTGGCAGTCAAAGGCGGAGACCTTGGCGGACTGATCCCAAGCTTTCTAAACTGGCTTTTGGTACGTGGAATGTCACCAAAAATTGAATATATTGACAAATCAAATTTTATTATTCCCAAATCAAAAAATGAGGAGTTTGAACATTACTTAGAGAATCAAAATTGGGAGCAGCTCATGTCAATATATGAAGTAGATGATTGTTGTAATTTTATAACTGCAACAATTACAAAGTCTATAGAAAAATTTACAAAGCAAATTAAAAGTAAACAACAGAAGATTAACCTACCATGGTTAAATAATGAAATAGGAAAACTTATGAAGAGGCGAGACTCTGCATTGAAAACATCATTAACCTCTAAACTACAAAATGATCACCTTGTGTACAAAAGTTTAAGAAATAAAGTGGTACAAGAGCTGCGAAAATCAAAAGTATCTTATTACAATAAACTGATAGATCATGCAAAGGGTAACACCAGTTCCCGATGGAGGCATTTAAATAACTTAACTAATAAAAAAAATGTTCAGAAGGGGGTAAAGGAACTTAGAATCAATGGCAAGACCATCAATGACAAGGCTACATTGGCAAATGAATTTAATTCATATTTTGTGGACTCTGTGGAAGACTTAAGAAAAAACTGTGCTGCCAAATGTGCTCAGCAACACAAAATCAATACTTTCAACAGATTCTTTTCACATCGATGAGGTAAATGAGGAGTTAATTGCTGGTATTGTTAAAACACTGTCAAACTCAAAAACTAATGATATCTACAATATGAGCACTTCCTTTCTCAAAACGCACAGCAAAATATTAATCAAACCACTGACTCATCTCATTAATCTCTCCATTAGGTTTAGTACATTTCCATCTGGTTGGAAAAAAGTTGTCGTCATACCAATTCATAAATCAGGCAGTAAAGACGATATATGCAATTACCGCCCAATCTCTATTTTACCAGTCCTGTCTAAGGTTCTTGAAAAAGTTGTAGCTACACAGCTGATTGAATATTTACAAGACAGTCAACTTCTTCATCCACATCAATTTGGTTTTAGACCAGGATACTCAACAGAAACAGCAAATTGTTGCCTTATTGAAAATGTGAAACAGTCCTTGGACAGGGGTAATGTGGTAGGGGCTGTTTTTCTAGATCTCAAAAAGGCTTTCGATACTGTAAACCACAGTTTGCTTTTATCCAAAATGGTATCTTTTAACTTCTCTCCAGATACATTAGAATGGTTTGCATCTTATCTCCAGAATAGAGAACAGTGTGTAAAAGTTCACCAGGATAAATCCTCATTTTTAAACAACCGTATGGGTATCCCACAAGGGTTCATTCTTGGTCCTTTACTTTTCAGCATTTTTATTAATGACTTGCTGCTACACTGCTCAGCTGCAACATGTCAACTTCATGCAGATGATGCAGTTATTTACACAGCTGCCAAGACTCCAGCACAGGCTGCAGATGTACTGTCCACAATTATGGTTGATGTCCAAGAGTGGCTCTTCCAGAACCATCTATTGCTGAACCTTCAGAGAACAGTTTCAATGTGCTTTTCAATCAAAAAATGTAACCTGCAACGTTTTAAAGTTAATATACATGATCAAGACATCAGTTTAGTTACAGAATTCAAATACCTTGGCATTGTACTAGATCCTCAATTCAAATTTAATCTTCATATAAAGAAAATTTCAAAAACGGTAAAAAAAAAATCTGAACTGCTTTAAATTAATTAGATATTACGTACCATATGAAGCAGCTGTACTGTATATGCATTATATGTTTTTTTTCTCATATATCATACTGTTTGACAGTCTGGGCTCAAGCAGCCCCTTCCACAATAAGACATATAGGTTCATTATATAATCAAACTCTAAAAATCTTGACATAATGCACGGCTCAGGAGACACACACGCAGGCTCAGGGCAGATTCAACAGCTTTATTAACAACAGAGATGTGTGTGGCTGCGTGTCTGTGGAATAAGAATGTATTGGTGGTGGCGTCTGCGTCAGGCACGGGGGCAGGAGGCCGTACAGCCGGACAACCCTATGGGAGGAAGCAGAGGGAGAAGGGTAACGGGCACCACACCAATACAGAGGATAATGATGGTTAGCTGGCTTACTTGATTATGACAGGTGGCTGGCGTCGACAAGGGCGAGGCCCGGGAGACAGCGACCTGCAGTACCTGTGGCAGCAGCGTAGGGCCAGCGGCGAGGTGAGGAAGTCCGCCGCCGGGAATGTCCACCTGTGCACAGGGGAAGGCTAGAGGAGAGTGGTAAAGGGAGCTTACCCAGATAATCTTCGCTAGTAGGTTTGAGATCCGTAGTAGCAAAGGGGCCGAAGTAGAGAGACGGTTTCAGGCCGAAGCCCAGGGCAGAGTGGATTAAATACCTCGCCGCTGACGAGGAGCAGGTGTGCGCGCGGCTGGCGCCGCTGATGAGCAGCAAGTCATGACAGTACTCCCCCCTCTAGCAGCGCCTCCTGGCAATGGTTTTTCCGGGTGCGCTCGATGAAACTCAGAGATGAGAGACCGGTCCAACACCAGCGAGGAAGGCACCCATTGTCTCCACTCGGGTCCATAGCCCTCCCAATCCACCAAATACTGCAACCCGCGACCCCGGCGCCGGGCGTCCAAGATCTCAGTGACAGTCCAGGCCGGATGGCCACCGATCATCCGGGGAGCGGGATGCACCGCAGGTGGAGGGCAGAGGGGGTCAGAGACCACCGGTTTAATTTTGGAGACGTGGAAGGTGGGATGGATGCGGAGGGAGGAGGGAATAGCCACACGCACAGCCACCGGGTTGATAATCCTGGTTATGGGATAAGGGCCGATGAATCGTTGGGCCAGCTTTCTCCTCTCACCCTTAAGGTTGACGTCCTGAGCAGATACCCAGACTCGTTGTCCCACCTGGTAGGCAGGTGCAGGTCTCCTGTGTCGGTCCGCCGTGGACTTATTGCGCTCCGCCGTGCGTAAAAGCGCATTACGCGCCGTAGACCAAAGGGAGCGACACCGCCTAAGGTGTGCCTGGACAGAGGGGACAGCCAACTCGCCCTCCTGCGCGGGGAATAGAGGTGGATCATAACCCAGGGATGCTTTAAAGGGCGACATCCCAATGGCAGAGGAGCGAGAGGTGTTGTGGGCGTACTCCACCCAGGCGAGGTGAGAGCTCCAGGACGTGGGCTTGGATGAAGTGACGCAGCGGAGCGCAGCCTCCAGCTCCTGGTTAGTCCGCTCACACTGCCCGTTTGACTGGGGGTGATGGCCGGAGGTGAGGCTTACTTTGGCTCCCAGGGCGTTGCAAAAGGACCTCCAGACGTCCGAAGAGAACTGGGGGCCACGGTCGGACACCACGTCGACCGGAATTCCATGCAGTCTGACCACGTGTTGGATGAGGAGGTCCGCCATCTCCAAGGCTGAGGGGAGTCCACGTAGGGGCACAAAGTGGGCGGCCTTGGAAAAACGGTCAACGATGGTCAGGACTGTGTCAAAGTTGTTGGAGACAGGGAGCCCGGTGACGAAGTCTAGGGCAATGTGCGACCAGGGCCTGCCAGGGACGGGCAGGGGCTGGAGCAGGCCCACGGGGGGAGCATTACCTGACTTACTGGTGGCGCAGACGGGGCAGGCCCGGGCGTAACGGGCGGCATCCTTCCACAGACCTGGCCACCAAAAGGATCGCTGGAGGAGGTCGATCATCCGTGAAGCTCCAGGATGGCAGGTGAGCTTAGAGGTGTGGAGCCAGTGTATAACGTCCCCCCGGACGGCAGATGGCACGAAGAGCCTCCCCTCCGGTCCGCCGCCAGGGTCCGGTTCCGACTCCTGCGCCCTCCGGATCTTGTCTTCTATGTCCCAAGAAACAGCCCCCACGACACACGACCTGGGCAGGATGGTGTGAACTGCGTCTTCTCTGGCCTCCGGGGCAAATTGCCTGGAGAGGGCGTCGGGCAGGCCGTTCTTGGAGCCAGGCCTGTAAGTGATGCTGAACTTAAACCTTGCAAAGAACAGGGACCAGCACGCCTGGCGGGCGTTCAGACGCTTGGCAGATCTTAGATACTCCAAGTTCTTGTGATCTGTAAGGACCACAAAAGGCAAGGCTGCCCCCTCCAGCCAATGACGCCACTCTTGAAGCGCAAGCTTGATGGCAAGAAGCTCTCTGTCTCCCACGTCTTAATTACGCTCCGCCGGGGACAGGCGCCGAGAGAAGAAGGCGCAGGGTCGCTTGACTCCGTTGGCTGGAGACCGCTGGGACAGCACCGCCCCCACCCCTGTGTCCGAAGCGTCCACCTCCACTATACACTGCAGCGCGGGATCAACCTGGCTGAGGACCCGGGAGGAGGAAAACTCCGTCTTCAGCGCCTGGAAGGCTGTTGCGGCCTCTTCAGTCCACCAGAACGGGGTCTTAGGGGAGGTGAGGCGGATCAGGGGCCCGACGATGGCTCCAAAGTTTGGGACAAAGCGGCGGTAGAAATTGGCGAACCCGATGAATTGCTGAACCTGTTTCCTTGAGGTAGGTGTGGGCCAATCCACCACCGCTTTAATCTTCGCTGGGTCCGGAAGCACCTGGTCATGGGAGATGACGAACCCCAGGAAGGAAGTTGTTTTGGCATAAAATTCTCACTTTTCCGCCTTGACATATAGACGGTTCTCCAGCAGCCTCTGCAGGACCCGCCTCACGTGGACACGGTGTTCATCCCTGGACCTGGAGAAGATGAGGATGTCGTCCAGGTAGACGAAGACAAACAGGCCGATGAAATCCCGGAGGACGTCATTGATGAGGCGCTGGAAGACGGCTGGAGCGTTGGTCAACCCAAACGGCATCCCAAGGTATTCAAAATGACCGTTAGGGGTGCAGAAGGCTGTCTTCCACTCATCTCCCTCCCGGATCCGGACGAGGTGGTAAGCGCTGCGAAGATCCAGCTTAGTAAACCAGGTCGCCCCCTGGAGGGAGTGGAAGGCGGTATCCATGAGGGGCAGGGTGTACCGGTCCTTCTCCGTGATGTCATTGAGCGCTCGATAATCAATGCAGGGATGAAGGGAACCGTCCTTCTTTCCCACGAAGAAGAACCCTGCGCCTACTGGAGAGGAAGATGGTCGGATGATCCCGGCACTGAGCGACTCCTTCAAGTAGCTGTTCATGGCCTCCTTCTCTGGCGCTGACAGGCTATAGAGGCGTCCTGAGGGTAGAGGCGCCCCCTGGCGGATGTTGATGGCGCAGTCATAGGGCCGGTGAGGAGGCAGAGACATCGCCTTGGACTTGCTGAAAATGGCACCCAGGTCGTGGAACTCTGAGGGCACAAGGGTGAGAGCCGGGGGCGCGGTGTCCTGGGCTATGGGAGGCGAGGACGGGGCGCAGGCAGCAGATTGGAGACAGGTGCCCATACAGAAGGTAATCCACGCTGACACCTTCCCAGTCTTCCAGTCCAAGGCGGGGTTGTGGAGGCGGAGCCAGGGATATCCGAGGATGACAGGAGTTACAGAGGTGGGCAGGACGTAGAAAGAGATATCCTCCCGGTGGTTTCCAGAGATGATCACCGGAATGGGAGAAGTTCGGTGGGTTACTTTTCCCAGGGAGACTCGGGAGAGATTAACCAGGGCGAGAGGAGAGTCGAGGGGGTGACAACGGATGCCCAGTTGGGTTGCCAGGCTCTGTGAAATAAAGCTACCCTCCGCGCCTGAATCCACCAGTGCATGTGTGAGGTGCCCAGTGAGGGTGTGACAGAAGCGGATGGGCAGCGTCAAATGTGTGAGGGGATTTAACCGATTAGCGTCCGCGAGGCCCCCTACAGTGACTCGCGGACCTCCTCGTTTGGCTTTTCCGGACAATGCTCCACCGTGTGCTGGCTACCCCCGCAATACATGCAGAGGCCCAGGTCACGGCGGCGCTGTTTCTCCGCCAGGGGGAGCTTTGTCCGGCCCGTCACCATCGGTTCCGACTCCTCGGAGACCTCTGGCGGCGGCAATGCCAGGTGGCGAGCTTGGGGCAGGCGTACGGAGGCGCCCCGTGAGCGAGAAGACTGCTTCTGCTCTGAGGCGCGCTCGCGCAGCCTGTTATCCAAGCTGATGGTAAGAGAAATCAGCTCCGCCAGTGTCTCCGGGGTATCCCGGCCAGCCAGCTCATCCCTCAGACCAGAATTTAAGCTGCGGAGGAAGATGCCGCAGAGCACACGCTCTTCCCAGCAAACCTCCTCCGCGGTAACCCGGAAGTCGATCGCGTATTCGGCTGCCGATCGGCTCCCCTGTTGGAGTCCGAGAAGGCGGTCGACCTGGACACTGTCCAAACGCGAATGATCGAACACTTCCAGAAATTGACGCACGAATTGGCCATAGGTGAGGGTGGCGTAGCTGGGCTTCACCATAATAGCGTAAGCCCAGGTAAGCGCACGGCCCTCTAGAAGATTACCAATGTAGCCAATTCTGCTATGGTCAGAGGGAAAGTCTCCGGGAACGCGGAGGAACACGGACTCACACTGCATAATAAAGCCCCGAGCTCCACCAAGCTTACCGCTAAAGCGAGCGGGAGTGGGGATGGGTGTGAGCCGTGTTGGCGCACCCGGAGCGAGCTGGGCAGCCACCGGAGCCGCAGGAGCTGCGCCACCTGGACGAGCCGAGGGGAACTGCTGCTGGGGGTCCAAGCGGTCTAATCGGTTAGTAATAACTGCTAATTGGTTTAATATCACCTGTTGCTGATAGGCTATTGAATCCACCCGAGCCTCGAGGGTGGAAAGACGGCGTGCGAGCCCGCTGTCTGCCGAGCCGCTCTGCTGAAACCGTACTAACATAATGCACGGCTCAGGAGACACACACGCAGGCTCAGGGCAGATTCAACAGCTTTATTAACAACAGAGATGCGTGTGGCTGTGTGTCTGTGGAATAAGAATGTATTGGTGGTGGCGTCTGCATCAGGCGCAGGAGGCCGTACAGCCGGACAACCCTATGGGAGGAAGCAGAGGGAGAAGGGTAACGGGCACCACACCAATACAGAGGATAATGATGGTTAGCTGGCTTACTTGATTATGACAGGTGGCTGGCGTCGACAAGGGCGAGGCCCGGGAGACAGCGACCTGCAGTACCTGTGGCAGCAGCGTAGGGCCAGCGGTGAGGTGAGGAAGTCCGCCACCGGGAATGTCCACCTGTGCACAGGGGAAGGCTAGAGGAGAGAGGTAAGGGGAGCTTACCCAGATAATCTTCGCTAGTAGGTTTGAGATCCGTAGTAGCAAAGGGGCCGAAGTAGAGAGACGGCTTCAGGCCGAAGCCCAGGGAAGAGTGGATTAAATACCTCGCCGCTGATGAGGAGCAGGTGTGTGCGCGGCTGGCGCCGCTGATGAGCGGCGAGTCATGACAGTCTTGGACAAAAAGCCCATTAGGTGGCATCACTGTTATATTTTAAAAAAATACAATCTATTGAGTTTTGAGAGTTTCATTGACCTCTGTTTTCTGAAATTAATTTTCAAATGTTTCCATAAATCTGCGCCTGAGCCACTTGCTGGTTTCATCCAAAGACAGGACAGCAGCAGAGCCACCAGGAGTTCTGTTAACAATAACTGTAAAATATTCCACCGCAGAACCACATTTGGACAAACAGCTTTCTCTATAAAGGGCAGTCACATCTGGAACACAATGCCAAATGAAATTAAAATAATAACGGACTTTAAAACATTCACTTAAAAGGTTAAAAAGTGGCTGAAAAATAAACAAGAATGTACCCATGTATGAAATGATTGTCTGCAGGGTGAGAGTGAATGAAGGGAAGGAATGAATGTGTTTGTTTATAGTGAGTGACGAAGGGAGGGAAGCCTGAAATAGGCAAATGTGAGTCAGGTTGTTATATTGTGTATTTGTAATATTTATAATATGTATAATATTTATAATATTTATAATATTTATAGTATTTATAATTGTGTATTTATAATGTATTTATAATCTTTTTTGCATTGATGTATGTGGTTATTGTTTATTCTGTTTCATTTTTTCTTTTCCTTATCCTTTTTTCTTTTTACTTGTTTCTCCTTTCTAAAGCCCATCCAGGGACAAGAGTTGCAAATTAGCTAATAGCTATACACTCTTTGTGCAACACATCAGATTGATTGTCATTTGATTGTCTATGTTTATTGCACTGTCCCTGTCAAATAAACCAATAATTTAATCTAATCATATATATATATATATATATATATATGGGCTATATATGATATACATGTATATATATATATATATATACATGTATATATATGATGTATATAGCCCAATATATATATATACAGTATATACAGTATATATTGGGCTGCACGGTGGTGCAGTGGTTAGCACTGTGGCAGCACAGTTTTACCCTCGGCCGGGGGATCGCGGGGACCGTGAGATCGTGGGTTCGATCCCTGCCCCCGGCCAACAGTGATCTGTGTGGAGTTTGCATGTTCTCCCCATGTTTGCGTGGGTTTACTCCGGGATTTCTCCGGTTTCCTCCCACATGCCAAAAACATGCAGGTTAGGGAGTTAAGGGGCGCTTGCGCACGCAGCGACCGGCAGCTGGTGGTTTGTCACCAGACTGCAAAACAAATCTACCTACGGGTACAAAATAAGTAATAATATATATATATATATATATATATATATATATATATATATATATATATATATAATATATATATAATATATTATATATAATATATTATATATAATATATATATAATATATATATATATATATATATATATATATATATATATATATATATATATATATATATATATATATATATATATATATATATATATATATATATATATATATATATATATATATATATTATGGTGGCACATGGGGAGTGCATAATTGTATAACATCTTAGACAAGAACAAAGACCAGAGGTTCCCTGGGAGATAACAGGGAGGTGTGAAGGATGAAGGCAGTGTGACCTTTTGTGTGTTAGAAACTTCTAGAGGAATGATAAAGGATTAAGGAAGTGAATTCAATGTGACCTTTTGTGTGTTAGAAGCTTCTAGAAGAATGCCATGCTATTTAACCCCTTGCACTCCGGTCAATTTTCCTAAAAACGCCAAAAAATAATGTGCCCAAAGTAAATCGAAAGCTGTTATTCAACCCTTTGCAGCATCTTCATGGGGTTGGTCTCATTTAAAAGAAAACACTTTGAATTTTTTGGCAAAAAAAACATGATCTCTCTAAGTGCTCTGGCCACTGAGGTACAGTCATCTAAACATAGTGAAGTTGAAGAAAATAAATTTGGCCTGGGTGTTTTTTTGGATACAAATGCTTGCAAATAACACACAGCTTCAGATCCGGGCTGGAAAATGCAACAGAAATGTAGAACCAAGTGTTATCCAGCTGAGGTCTAAATTTTGTAACAATACAACAAAAAATGAATATATTATACAGCTTTGTTCTCAGGTAGTTCCCAGGCGTTTTGGAACTGTGCCAAATTGTGCCAAATGGCACAGTTTGGAAAAACGTCTGTAACTTTTGAATGATTCAACATAGAAGCTTCATCTTGGGCTCTAATGAAAGGTCACATTCAGGGCTGTGTCTGTGTGTGTGTGTGGGGGGGGGGTTGTCCCCCCACCCCCCCGCTACAGAGGACGGAGTTCGGCCCTCGCTACATGACGGATTACACTTGGATGTGGCATGTTTCCACAGCAACGCTGTCACCGCGGCTCCCCCCACCCCCCCGCTACAGAATCGTAGCGGCGGGGGGGGGGGGGGCGTTCACGGTTCGGAGGTGGCAAAGAACCGTGTAACGCGGTGCATGCACTTTGTACTTTGTGCGCCGTAAAGTTGTAATTTACCGATCGGTCAAAAGTCATTTTTTGATTACAATTTTCAGGGATAAATAAACGTTTAAACGTTAAACGCTATAACACCTTACCTCTTCACAGCCACATTGTCCTGGCGAACTTCTCTTTCCCATTGTCAGACGAACGCGACGCTGGTCCTCTCATGGATCCCGGTCAAAACATAATTCCATTATTGTGGTTTTGGCGAATGATTTACGACCTTTGTCGTCAGCCTCCGTCAGTCTATGATGATGGAAGAGAATCCTAAACGTCTATTCTGCTTGAATGAGTGCAGGTCGCACTTGTGGGTGGCCTCCGTGCTGCGGAGTCTGCAGCAGGTTCTTCCTGCATCCTTTTTTTTCATCTGTGGCAGCAGTAAGTCTCTCTTCACCCAGCCCGAACTTCTGTGCTTCAATTGGCTCCTGCATTCACAGTAGGCAGGTCCTCCTTCTTAGGTTTTCATTCATTGGTTCTTCAAGGTTTCAGAAACCCAATTCAAGGCTCTTATTAGTCAAATGAGAGGTCAATCAGATGAACTAATCTGTTCGCAGCTGTGTCTGCAGCTTTTATTTTCAGTGCGCACTTGGACACCATCACCACCTACATCACCACCATCAGGATCATGCGTCCGAGAGCGCACGAGGGCGCACGAGAGCGCCCTCGTGCGCACTAGGACGCAGAGACTTGCCCGTCCGCGGTACAACGGAGCACAAGAGGTTAAGAGAAGAGTCTCTGCTGAGTTGTCATTCTGTCTATGCTTCTTGTGTGAGATGTGTAATAAACTGTCTGAGCCAAATCCGCCTCGTTATTTACACGCTCCACACTGGTGACCCAAGACGAATCATGGAACACAACGAAAGACCCCCGGAGCCAACCTCGATGGGAACCCCCAGCCACGCATGTGCTGTTGCGATCAACAGCAACCCTGGCCATTTCGCCGTTGCTGGCCAAGCGGGACTATCGTGCGCTAGCCCGGGAAGCAAACCGGATTATCGTCGCCAGCAGGGAGTTCACGACCATTGCGGCAGCGACGGAGCTCAGCGCAGCGGCCGGAGGAGGCGAGGAGCCATCGATGGCAGCAACAGAGCCACCGATGGCAGCAGCAGTGGGGGCCAAGGAACGCGGGGGAGACACGCCTTGCTTCTACCACCGCCGCTTCGCAGAGAGGGCACGCAAATGTATACCACCGTGCCAATTCAAGCGACTCAGGAAACGCCAAGACCGGGGGTCGGTAGCAGCCGCGACCCTCGGGGAGGAGAACAAGCTGCTCTACTTGACGGATGCACGCTCGGGGAGGCATTTCCTTGTGGACACCGGCACCCAGAAGAGTTTCATACGGCCGACCTACGCTGACCGGTTGGCAGGATCTAGCGGCCCCGAAATGGCAGCAGCAAATGGCTCGGGGATTAAGACCTTTGGTGAGAGGACTCTTGTCTCTACACGGCCGTACATTTGAGTGGACTTTTGTCATAGCAGCATTGAATTTCCATATACTGGGGGCTGATTTTCTATGTGCACATGGTTTGTTGGTAGATGTCGCTAACAGACGCCTGGTTAATGCATTATCTTTTGACTCTCTCTCCCCTGTATAGCTCGAGTGACCTGGCCAACAGCACAAGCCAACGTCACAGCTACATGCGGTAAGTTCCACACACTGCTCACTCAGTTCCCAGCACTCACTGTCCCGACGTTTTCGGCAGCCATCGCTAAACACGGGGTGGAGCATTTTATCACCACCACCGGGCCGCCCGTTTTTGCAAGACCTCGGCGCTTGGACGCAGCTAAACTGGCCATAGCGCACGAGGAGTTCGCCAGCCTGGAAAGGTTGGGCATCATCAGGCGCTCAAACAGCCCATGGGCTTCCCTGCTACACGTGGTCCCTAAAGCTGAGGGTTCGTAGCGACCTTGCGGGGATTTTCACAGGTTGAACAACGCCACAGCGCACGACCGCTACCCAATTCCTCACATTCATTATTTTTCCGTTCACCTCGCAGGGGCGCTCATTTTTTCTAAAATAGACCTGGTACGCGGTTACCACCAAGTCCCAGTGCGTGCTGAGGACATACCCAAAACAGCGGTAATAACTCCGTTCGGTTTGTTCAAGTTTTTGCGCATGCCATTTGGGCTTAAAGGGGCTGCACAGATGTTTCAACGCATGATGGATGCAGTGCTGCGCGATCTCCCTTTCGTGTTCGTCTACCTGGACGATATCTTAGTAGCCAGCGCGTCCCAAGACGAACACGAAACCCACCTCATGACGGTTTTCCGGAGGTTGGAAGAACACGGGTTAATAATCAACCCAGCGAAATGTCAGTTCGGGGTGACAAGGATTGATTTTTTGGGGCACCGCGTCTCTCCCGAAGGAGCGGTCCCGCTGCATGACAAAGTGCGCGCAGTAGCAGATTTTCCCCGGCCGCAAACGGTCAGGGTGCTACAAGAATTTTTGGGAATGGTGAACTTTTATAACCGTTTCCTTCCCCACACAGCGCAGCTCATGCAACCACTGTACGCCGCGCTCAAAAAACAGAAACCCGCGGATAAGGTCGAATGGACCCGGGAGCGAGAGCGGGCGTTCTCGGAAGTCAAAGCAGCCCTGGCAAACGCTGCATTGCTGGCACATCCAGACCCAATGGCCCGCATAGCGCTCACCACTGACGCTTCAGATGTGGCCATAGGGGCGGTCGTGGAGCAGCACGTAGCCGGGGCTTGGCAGCCACTCGCCTTTTTCAGCAGGACTTTGCGCGACAGTGAACGTAAATACAGCGCGTTCGACAGGAGTTGCTGGCTCTCCACCTGGCCATTCGCCACTTCCAGTTCTGGCTGGAAGGGTGCAGTTTCACCGCGTTCGTTGACCACAAGCCGCTAACATTCCCGATGGCCAAGGTTTCAGAACCGTGGTCGGGCCGGCAGCAGAGACAGCTGGCCGCGATCTCAGAGTTTACTACCGATATTCAGCATGTGTCGGGTAAACTGAATGTAGTGGCAGACTGCCTCTTGCGCGCCGTGGCGGCCCCGGTCGGCGTGGGGATAGATTACGCAGCCATGGCCGTGGAGCAGGTTAGTGACGCGGACGTGCGCACGCTCCAGTCTGGACCAACAGGGTTAAGGCTGGAGAGCAGGGTGCTGCAAGACGGCATGCCCCCCCTAATCTGCGATGTCTACACGGAGCGCCCGCGTCCCCTGGTCCCGGCCGCATGGCGCCGCCGCGTGTATGACTCGATTCATTCTTTGGCGCACCCGGGAGTGCGCGCGTCGGTCAAAATGGTAGGGGAGAAATTTGTGTGGCCGAGCCTTCGCAAACGAAAAAGGGTGCAAAAAAGGGTGTATGCACCTTCTGACAATGGTGGATCGCACCACGTGCTTGCCGGAAGTGGTTCCACTGGCGGCAACCACAGCCGAGGAGGTGGCGCGTGCGTTTTTAACAACATGGGTAGCGCGTTTTGGAGTCCCGTTGGATATTACGTCCGACAGAGGCCCTCAATTTGTTTCCAAACTCTGGTCAACAATGGCCCGCAGCCTGGGTGTCACAATTCACCGCACAACCGCGTACAATCCGCAGGCTAACGGGTTATGCGAACGTTTTCATAGGTCATTGAAAGCGGCTCTCAGAGCGTCACTGACGGATACAAATTGGGTTGACAAGTTACCATGGGTGTTATTGGGGTTGCGTTCTGCACCTAAAGAGGATCTAGAAGCCTCACCAGCGGAGCTCGTGTTTGCGCAACCACTCCGGCTGCCTGGGGAGTTTCTCCCAGATAACCCTGCGCCAAACGCCTCCCCGTCTCAGCTGTTGCGGAGTAACATAGAATCAAGCACGTTGCCCGGCCCCGCGCACCACAGTTTTCCGCGCGTTTTTGTGCCTAAAACTTTGAAGAATGCAGAGTTTGTTTTTGTTAGACATGATGCGCATTGAACCCCGTTGCGGCCGCCTTATGACGGACCATTCAGAGTGCTAGAAACAGGGGACAAGCAGTTTTTGCTAGATTTGGGGGGTAGGAAAGAGAAAATTGGCATAAACAGACTTAAACCCGCTTTTGTGGTGGCAGATGAGGAAGTGCTGTTGGCAAAGGCCCTGCGGCGAGGTAGACCACCACGGAGGGTTTCACACAGTAATGTTTCCCAAAGTAATGTTTCCCCAGAACACCCGCAGAGACTGACAAAGGGTTTCCGCCCCCAGACGGCTAACCCCCAGCGTGACAGCGCCGCAGAGACGGTGAACCCCAGCTACAGCAGATTCGGCAGGAGGCTGAAGCCTATCCAGCATGTGGACTGATGTGTATTGATGCTATCACGGCATGCATGTGGTTATCTTCTTGTTGTTCTGTTTTTCTAAAATGCTGGGGGGGCTTGTGTGGTGAGCACACATGGGACCTGTTGGACCGGTTTAGTGACTCACATTTTAGGTCAGATCAAAGGCAGGAATCTTAGCCTTGGTATGCAAGGCTGGAGACTGTGGGGGGTCAATTAAGGGATTAAGGAAAAGATGCATGGGAGACAGTGGAAGTGATATCATGGAGAGAAATGCATTGTGACTGTCTTTATTATGCAAGGTGGTGAAATGCATTGTGATTGTCTTTATTATGCAAGGTGGTCTGTGTGACATGTGATCTATGAGGTGTGAAGTCCCTGATATTTAAGGACGAGAGTTTACTGTTTCACTTTTTTTCTCTCTGGTGTGAAATGATGGAGATGTGAATAAAGCTGACTCTGAGAAAGAACTCTGCCTCGTCATTTTCACATCATCCACAACACAGGGTGTAGGCACTATAAATGTCAGAACAGAGAAGGCTTCCAACGGGGAATGAATCTTTAGACTCCGGCAATGAGTGAATGAAATGGCAGTCTATAAACAGAGCTTGAAACAAATGATCACAAATGATAGCAGGTGAGGATCGCATGAGCGGGGAAGTGACCTAATTATTTTACAGCTCACAGCTGTGACAGCCAGCGAACTTGAACCAAAGAGAGGAAACAGAATGAGCTGTAAAAACAGGATGACTAACAAAATACAGTGGGGCAAAAAAGTATTTAGTCACCCACCAATTATGCAAGTTCTCCCACTTAAAAGATGAGAGAGGTCTCCAATTTTCATCATAGGTATACCTCAACTATGAGAGACAAAATGAGAAAAAAAAATCCAGAAAATCACATTGAAGGACTTTTAATGAGTTAACTGGTAAATTCCTCGGTAAAATAAGTATTTGGTCACCTACAAACAAGCAAGATTTCTGGCTCTCACAGACCTGTAACTTCTTCTTTAAGAGGCTCCTCTGTCCTCCACTCGTTACCTGTATTAATGGCACCTGTTTGAACTCATTATCAGTATAAAAGACACCTGTCCACAACCTCAAACAGTCAGACTCCAAACTCCAAACAAACTCTACAAATAAATGCTTGTATTGTGGTGTACACACATATGGGACCTGTCTTGTGACTCACATTTTAGGTCAGAACAAAGGCAGGAAGCTGCAGGAATCTTAGCCTTGGTATGCAAGGCTTGAGACTGTGGGGGGTTCAATTAAAGGATTAAGGAAGGGATGCATTGGAGACAGTGGAAGTGATATCATGGAGAGAAATGCATTGTGACTGTCTTTATTATGCAAGGTGGTCTGTGTGACATGTGATCTGTGAATTGTGAAGTTCCTGATATTTAAGGACGAGAGTTTACTGTGTCCTTCTCTTTTCTCTGCTTTGAGATGATGGTGTTGTGAATAAAGTTGACTTTGAGAGAGAACTCTGCCTCGTCATTTTCACATCACCACACTGGTGACCCGAGACGTATAATGCAAGAAGAAAATTCACCCTGGCCAGCCGCGTCAGGAGCCCCCAACCAAGCGAATGCCGCTACAGTCCAGCTACCGGACTTCTGGCAGAACAATCCGTGCTCCTGGTTCAACCCGGTTGAGGCGCAGTTCAACCTCCGGGAGATATCTGTAGATGCCACGAAATTCTACCACGTAGTCGCAAAGCTGGACAACAACACGGCCCAGCATGTGGAGATCCTGATCGACCAGCCGCCGGATAGCGACAAATACGGCACGTTGAAGGCTGCACTCATCCAGCAATTCACCCCCTCGGCGGAGGAGCAAGCAGAGAGGCTCCTGGCGCTGACGGAGGGGGAAAATGACATGCCCGCGAGCCTGATGGAGAAGTTGTTGAGGTTGAAAGACTCTGACGATGATCACTTCATTTTCACCCATCTCTTCCTCAGAACTCTACCGTCAGTAGCGAGAGCGACCCTGGCCACTTCGCCACTGTTGGCCCTACGGGACTACCGCGCGCTGGGCCGAGAGGCGCAGCGGATTGTCAACGCCACCAAGCAGTGCACAGCCACGGCCGCTGCAGCGGAACTTGGTGCAACGACCGGAGACGACAAGGGGCCAGAGGCAGCGGTGCCAGACTCACCGACGACGGCGGCGGCAGGGGCCAGGGAACGTGGACCGGACGTCCTTTGTTTCTACCATCGCCGCTTCGCAGAGAGGGCACGCAAGTGGGTACCGCCATGCCACTTCGGGCGTTCGGGAAACACCAAGACCGGGGGTCGGTAGCAGCTGTGGCCCTCGGGGAAGAGAACAAGCTGCTCTACTTGTCGGACGCACGCTCGGGGATGCAGTTCCTTGTCGACACAGGCTCCCAGTTGAGTTTCATCACGCCTTCCTACGCGGACAGACTGGCTGGTTCCGGAGGTCCCCGGGTGACGGCAGCGAACGGCTCGGAGATTAAGACCTCTGGTGAGAAGACTCTGCTTCTGTCTCTACACGGCCATACATTTGAGTGGACTTTTGTTGTAGCAGCAGTAAATTTCAGTATGTTGGGGGCTGATTTTTTTGTGCTCACATGGGTTGTTGGTTGATCTCGCTAACAGGCGCCTGGTTAATGCACTTTCTTTTGATTCTATCCCCTGTACAGCGCGAGTGGCCCCGCCAACAGCACAAGCCTGTCACACGTGGCTCTAGGGAGCCACGCAATAAGAGAGCCAAGGGCAAGCCAGTCAGTTGGGATGTTTAATAGTGACAGGGGTAAGGGATGAGGAAAGCACAGATGCTCATACATAGTTACACTCATGGGCAGTACAGCAACAGAGTTAACAGTTAATAAGGTGGCGCTCCCAAGTGATTTGCTAAGACTAGTAGAGGGCTTGCACCGGACATGGGGGCACAGAGGCACAAATACTTCTTACGGGAAAACACTTACGAGAGATGCTGGATGATGAGACAAGGGCTGGCACCGGACGAAGGGGCTCCAGCCTAGTAGTGCTTATGTCGCAGCGCCGAATGATCGTGGCTGCTCCTCTTTATACTCATTAGCAGCGCCCCAGCTGATGAGGATTAATTGGCCCCAGCTGTCCCGTGACACTGACAGCTGGGAGCCAGCTGAGGCGCTGCCCAATGAGAGGCAGGGATAAAAGGAGCATGGGCTGAGCGCCGAGCCAGCATCTCACCCCATGGTGACAGAGCCTCCCCCTCACGGTCGGGCTCCCGAACGACCAGGAACATCCCAGGCCCCCCCCCCCACCTAGGGTGGGCGGAAGGGAGGCAGGACCGGAGGGGAAGATGCAAAGGGAAGGACAAAACAAAAAAAAAACCAATGGACAATGTAGGGTCGCAGGGCAGAGAGAGGAAAAAACCCAAACACAATACATTACAAAACAGGGAAAAATTAACCCAGGGCACAGATGGGGAGAAAACTGAGTAGGACACAGGTTACGCTCTACTCAGATAACACAACGTGTAGTCCAGGGCAAGAAAGGGAGGAAAAAAAAAACCCAAAGAGGTAACAGGACAAATAAAGCAATTACAGAGTATGGTTAAGGGGGAACGAAACACACTACTCCATAACGCTCTCCTACAAAGCTAAAGATAAAATAAGGGTGATGAAAGACGCTGAGTACGGGTGGCAGGGAAAACAATACACAGCGCCATATACAAAGAGGGACACCCAGGGAAATAACGGTGACAGGGTAGGAACAGGATGAACATGAGGGAAAAATGCTGAGTACGGTTTACAAGGGGGAAAATGCAATACACAGCACCAAAAAAAACTGGGGATTACCTAGAGGAATAAAGGTGACAGGATCATAGGATAACAATAAGGTAAAATGCTGAGTACGGTTAATAAGGGAGAAAACACAATACACAGCACTAAATACAAGGAGGGTCACCTAGAGGGATAATGGTGACAGGTGAAACAGGGTAACAATAAGGTAAATTGCTGAGTACGGTTATAAGGGGAAAAAACACGACACACAGCACTAAATACAAGGGTCACCTAGAGGGATAATGGTGACAGGAGCACAGGATAATGATAAGATAAAAATGCTGAGTATGGTTAATAAAAAAAAACACAACACACAGCACAAAAACATATATTCCCCTAACGGACAAAGAAACTACACCCGGGTGACCTCAATAATAATAAAAGAAGTAAAGGACACCCAAGGAGACGGCAGGCAGAGTCCAAAACGGCCGGAATTGTTCTGGTAATCTCCCCGCCCATTGTCCAGTTGGCAACCCGGGGAAGAGACAATGTTCGGGCGGCCAAGTCCAAACCCAAGTTCCAAGAAACTAGGCCACCGGTAGCCGTGCCAGGCCACCCAGCAACAATACAGTTCGTCGGGAGGTTGGACCAGCTCGCCGAACCAGAAGACTTGCAGGTTGAGCCGTCGACCCGCGTCACTCAACCACCAGGACCGTTGAGACGGGCGAAGGGTCAGAGCGGACCCCGGAGGAAGAGGCTTAGGGGAGAGCCGATGATGAGGTAGACAAGCGTCAGGCTGCAGGGGAACAGCCACCTCCCCACCGGACCTGGACAACACTGGGGTGGCACCCGCGTCGGACCCCGATTGGGTCTTAGGTGAACCCACGCTGAACGCCGCTGGAGCAGCACCCGCGTCGGACCCCAATTGGGTCTCGGGCAAATCCACATCGAGCACTGCTGGAGCAGCACCCACGACGGACCCCGACTGGGTCGGCACCGCACCAGAACCGACCTTCAACACTGAACCTGGACCCCACAGCACCACGAGGAACGGCAACTCCTCGCCGGCCACCCTGGAAGAAGGCTCAGAGGAGAAAACAGAACCGGGGTCAGGATAACCAGCAGCGCCAGAACCCGGCGGAACGAGCTCGGATGCAGCGGGCGGCTGCACCCAGCTCATCCCCCCTAGAGACAGGCTAAAGTGCTCAGAGAAATAGAGGGAGAAAAGAGAGAGGAGCACTCGCCTGATCTCGGGTTCCGATGCCGTCCAGGACTGCGAAGATCCAGGATCCGTTGTCTGGAGGTCGTTGTCAGGCTCCCATTCGGCTGCGTCGGGCCCCGCAGCCAGAACGATGGTCAGCGCAGCTTGAGGTTCCTCCAGCGCAAGTAGCCACGCCGACAGTCCACGCGGCGTGATGGTAGGAGAACCTCGTCCTGCTGGACCGAACCGCACCTCCGTGGAGACCCGGGGGTGCTTGGTCGTCGGCGCAGACTCCACACAGCAGTCGGTCTTCCTCCTCCGCCCACAATGTAGCTGCGGAACCGCAGGCCCTCTCCTCGTCCCACCACGTTGACCCGGAGCCGGGGAGCGCTCGGCAGAGAGAGACACAGAGGATGCAGGATTAAAGGCACAGGTTACAGCAGGTGGTGGGAGTTTAGGGAGCTGCGAACCCCGAACTCCACCTCCAGGAGTGTGACAGAGCAAATCATTAAACTGATGTAAATAAACTGAGACTTGCCTGCCTCCTGGAGATTGGGTGGAGCCTGCTGCGGTGAACATTGCTTCCTCCTCTCCCCGCCAGGCGATAACAGAGGACCCTCTGGGAAATCGTCTGGGGACTGCTCGCATCGTCTCCAGGAGAGGGCTCACCAGGCCGGGATTCCAGGCACACACAGCAGTCGGGGAGCGCGTCGAGGAGGAGGGGGTATCAGCCGGGGTGACCCAGCCCGAATGCCCTGGAGTGACAGCGGGGGAATGAGGCTCAGGGAACGAGGCTGTAAAATCTCCACACTGACGAGGCGAAAAGGTGACAGCTGCGTGGGAGGAGAGGTCCTGGTGGAAGCCCAGAACTGGATCCGGACGGGGTTCATGCTGAGGTGACTTGGCGAAGTGATGACGGCTATTCCCAGGGGACGAAGTGAGGGGGGAACCCAGGAATCGCCGCTCCTGAGCAGAGACCGAGACGAGGAAGGCGTTGAGCTCGGGAAAGCTTCGCTGCCCTGGAGTCCTCTCCACCAATCTCACTGCCACCGCCACGTGCCTGCAGATGGTGAATGGATGCACAGCGGGAGTCGCGTCAGCCGCTCGGTCCCAGACGTAACTGCTGTCAGCTGCGGCTCCATGGGGGGAATCCCGAGTGACGTGATACAGAACGGGGAAAGCCCTCTGGGTGGCGCGAACTCCCGGGCTGGAATGGCAGCAGGAACGGGGTCCCGAAGCGGGGGGCAACGTCATCCACTTCGGCGTTCTGCCGGGGTTTCCATCCAACCCGCGGAGCTTCTCTCGCTGTGTGTCCATGGCGTCAATCCTGGTACTGACCTCAAGATGGAATAAGGAGCGAGTGTAACTGTCCAGGAGATCCTCAGCACGGCCCGGATGCCAGCGTCTCGTGTTGGAGGCGTCGTGCAGGGTGAAGAGCGTCCTGTTGACAGCCCCCAGGATGGACCTCAGCTCGTCGCCCTGGCGTCGGAGGTGACTCCTGGGAAACAACGTGCTAACGGCGCTAACACCCGGACAGGAAGGTACAAGTCCAAACTATTTACGGCCGCCAGCAACTCGTTCTGGCTGCAACATACTGTCACACGTGGCTCTAGGGAGCCACGCAATAAGAGAGCCAAGGGCGAGCCAATCAGTTGGGATGTTTAATAGTGACAGGGGTAAGGGATGAGGAAAGCACAGATGCTCATACATAGTTACACTCATGGGCAGTACAGCAACAGAGTTAACAGTTAATAAGGTGGCGCTCCCAAGTGATTCGCTAAGACTAGTAGAGGGCTTGCACCGGACATGGGGGCACAGAGGCACAAATACTTCTTACGGGAAAACACTTACGAGAGATGCTGGATGATGAGACAAGGGCTGGCACCGGACGAAGGGGCTCCAGCCTAGTAGTGCTTATGTCGCAGCGCCGAATGATCGTGGCTGCTCCTCTTTATACTCATTAGCAGCGCCCCAGCTGATGAGGATTAATTGGCCCCAGCCGTCCCGTGACACTGACAGCTAGGAGCCAGCTGAGGCGCTGCCCAATGAGAGGCAGGGATAAAAGGAGCATGGGCTGAGTGCCGAGCCGGCGTCTCACCCCATGGTGACAAAGCCAATGTCACAGCAGCAAGCGGTAAGTTCCACACACTGCTCACTCAGTTCCCAGCACTCACGGTCCCCACATTTTCGGCAACAGTCGCTAAGCACGGGGTGGAGCATTTTATTACCACTACCGGACCACCCGTTTGTGCAAAAGCTCGGCGCTTGGACGCAGTTAAACTGGCCATAGTGCGCGAGGAGTTCGCCAACCTGGAGAGGTTGGGCATTATCCGACGTTCAAACAGTCCGTGGGCTTCCCCCCTACACATGGTCCCGAAAGCTGACGGATCATGGCGCCCTTGCGGGGATTTCCGCAGGTTAAACAACGCTACAGCGCTCGACCGCTACCCAATCCCACATATCCAAGATTTTTCCGTTCATTTGGCAGGGGCGCGCATTTTTTCTAAAATAGACTTGGTCCGCGGTTACCACCAAGTCCCAGTGCGTGCTGAGGACATACCCAAAACAGTGGTAATAACTCCGTTTGGCCTATTCGAGTTTTTACGCATGCCATTCGGACTCAAAGGGGCTGCTCAGACGTTCCAACGCATGATGGACGCGGTGCTTTGCGATCTCCCTTTCGTGTTCGTCTACCTGGACGATATTTTAGTAGCCAGCGCGTCCAAAGACGAACACGAAAAACACCTGGCCACAGTTTTCCGAAGGTTGGGAGATCACGGGTTAATAATCAACCCAGCGAAGTGTCAGTTCGGGGTGGCGCAGATTGATTTTTTAGGACACCGCGTCTCCCCCGAAGGAGCAGTTCCACTGCCTGACAAAGTGCGCGCGGTGGCAGATTTTCCCCAGCCGCAGACGGTCAGGGCGTTGCAGGAGTTTTTGGGAATGGTGAATTTTTATAACCGTTTTCTCCCCCGCGCGGCGCAACTCATGCAGCCGTTGTATGCCGCGCTCAAAAAAAAGAAACCCGCGGATAAGATCGAGTGGCCCCCGGAGCGGGACCAAGCGTTGTCGGAGGTGAAAGCAGCCTTGGCAAAGGCTGCGTTGTTGGCACACCCAGACCCAAAGGCCCGCATAGCGCTCACCAGGTGGCCATAGGGGCGGTCGTGGAGCAACATGTAGCCGGGGTTTGGCAGCCCCTCGCATTTTTCAGCAGGACCTTGCGCGATAGCGAACGTAAATACAGCACGTTCGACAGGGAGCTGCTCGCTCTCCATTTGGCCATCTGCCACTTTCAGTTCTGGCTAGTAGGATGCGCTTTCACCGCGTTTGTTGACCACAAACCGCTAACATTCGCGATGGCCAAGGTCTCTGAACCATGGTCAGGCTGGCAGCAGAGACAGCTGGCCGCGATATCAGAGTTTACCACTGATATTCAGCATGTGGCGGGCAAACTCAATGTAGTGGCAGATTGCCTCTCGCACGCCATGGCGGCCCCAGTCAGCGTAGGGGTAGATTATGCAGCCCTGGCCGCGGAGCAGGTTAATGACGCGGACGTGCGCGCGCTCCAGTGTGGACCAACAGGGTTAAGGCTGGAGAGCAGGGTGCTGCAAGACGGTATGCGCCCCCTAATCTGCGATGCCTCCACTGGACGGCCACGTTCAGTAGTACCAGCTGCGTGGCACCGCCGCGTCTTTGACTCGGTTCATTCTTTGGCACACCCTGGAGTGCGTGCGTCGGTCAAAATGGTGGGAGAGAAATTTGTGTGGCCGAGCCTCCGCAAACAAGTCAAAGAGTGGGCAGCAGCCTGCATGGCGTGTCAACGAGCCAAAGTACACAGGCACACGAGGGCTCCTTTGGAACCGTTTCACATTCCGGCCAAGAGGTTCAATCACGTTCATGTGAACCTCATGGGCCCCCTCTCACCGTCACAGGGGTGCACACACCTTCTGACAATGGTGGACCACACCACGCGCTGGCCTGAAGTGGTCCCGCTGGCATCAACCACAGCTGAGGAGGTGACGCACGCGTTTTTAACAGCTTGGGTGGCGCGCTTCGGCGTTCCGTCGGACATTACGTCCGACTGAGGCCCTCAATTTGTGTCCGAGCTTTGGTCGACAATGGCCCGCAGCCTGGGTGTCACAATTCACCGCACAACCGCATACAATCCGCAGACTAACGGGTTATGCAAACGTTTTCATAGGTCATTGAAAGCGGCTCTCAGAGCGTCACTGACGGATACAAATTGGGTTGACAAGTTACCGTGGGTGTTATTGGGGTTGCGTTCTGCGCCTAAAGAGGATCTAGAAGCCTCCCCAGTGGAGCTCGTGTTTGCACAGCTACTCCGGCTGCCTGGGGAGTTTCTCCCAGATAACCCTGCGCCAAATGCCTCCCCGTCTCAGCTGTTGCAGAGTAACATAGAATCAAGCACGCTGCCCGGCCCCGCGCACCACAGTTTTCCGCACATTTTTGTGCCTAAAACTTTGAAGAACGCAGAGTTTGTTTTTGTTAGACACGATGCGCATCGAACCCCGCTGCGACCGCCTTATGACGGACCATTCAGAGTGCTAGAAGCAGGGGACAATCAGTTTTTGATAGATTTGGGGGGTAGGAAAGAGAGAATTGGCATAAACAGACTCAAACCCGCTTTTGTGGTGGCAGATGAGCAGGTGCTGTTGGCGAAGGCTCCGCGGCGAGGTAGACCACCGCGGGGGGCTTCACAGAGTAATGTTTCCCCAGAACACCCACAGGTGCTGACAAAAGGTTTCCACACCCAGACAGCAAACCCCCAGGACAACCCCGCAGAGACGTTGAATCCCAGCTACAGCAGATACGGCAGGAGGCTGAAGCCTATACAGCATGTGGACTGATGTGTATTGATACTATCATGGCATGCATGTGGTTATTCTCTTGTTGTTCTGTTTGTCTAAAATGTTGGGGGGGGGGGCTTTGTGTGGTGGACACACACATGGGACCTGTTTTGTGACACATTTTAGGTCAGAACAAAGGCAGGAAGCTGCAGGAATCTTAGCCTTGGTATGCAAGGCTTGAGACTGTGGGGGGTTCAATTAAAAGATTCAGGAAGGGATGCATTGGAGACAGTGGAAGTGATATCATGGAGAGAAATGCATTGTGACTGTCTTTATAATGCAAGGTGGTCTGTGTGACATGTGATCTGTGAAGTGTGAAGTTCCTGATATTTAAGGACGAGAGTTTACTGTGTCCTTCTCTTTCTCTGCTTTGAGATGATGGTGTTGTGAATAAAGCTGACTTTGAGAGAGAACTCTGCCTCGTCATTTTCACATCACCACAGTATCATTGTATTGCCACTCTTTCTCAACTTTTAATTTGCCAGAATTTCAAGAGAAGGCTTTGTTTTTTAAATAAACACAAATTTAACTCACCTTTACCATCAATGGAGCAAAGAAAAACGGTATTCTAATAACTATGCCGGGCCACTAGAGGTGGCAGTGTGACTTTTTTACAGCATATGGATGACTTCCTGTCACAGTTGATCTCTAGTTGAACTGTTATAAAATAGTGGTTACTGAAAAAAAAAACCACATATTCAGCAACTACACCATTTATTCACCAGGTCGATTGTTTTCATATTGGTTTTGCTATTTAGTTTTGCACAGGAAGGGCAAGGTATTTTTTTCCTGGAGTTTTCAGTTTGTTAAAAACTAGAAGTCTTAACATTCCTTACCCCAAAAACATGCTGCAGACGCCTGTGCGGAGTAAGTTTTGGGCTTAAATTATGCAGCAATTTCCATATTAAAACACCAATAACTCCTACAACTGCGATACTTCATTCTCAAAGCTTATGTTACGTTGTGGAGATGAAATAACCAGACCGAACTTTCCGAGCAGATGAATTTTATTTCACTCCCACATCTTCCAGAATCAGAACATTAAACATGTGTAGCAGGGACTCTCTCTTTTATATCCCAAAACTCACACCTCCCTGCTACCTGAGGTCTTGCATTCACCATTCACTCTCCCAAGACAATTCCCCTCACCCCCCAGCCCTTTGATCTCCATGCTCTCTCAGTCAGAGGAAAACTACTGAACTCTACAGCATGGGTCCCCCCCCCAGAGTCTCAGACTGGGTGTTAACTCTCCTGTCCTTGCGGCTTCAGCCTCCGCCCATAGCTGCTGTAACGGGGGGTCTTCGGCTCCGCGACGCTGCTGTGCCGGTGGGGGGTTCCTGGGGGTGTGTCTGTCTGTGAGGGGACAATGGGGGGGAGAAACATTCAGCATGCTCGTGTGACTGCTGTGATGAATCATTTACCTGGGGAGCTCTCAGTGGGGGTTTTCCTCGCCGAGGGGCTCGAGCCAACACCACCTGCTTGTCTGCTACCACAAAGGCGGGCTTAAGCCTGTCTATACAGATTCTCTCCTGGAGACCCCACAGGTCTAACACAAAATATTTGTCCCCGGTTTTCAGCACTCTGAACGGGCCATCGTAGGGTGGGCACAATGGGGTCCGGTGGGCGTCGTGCCTGACAAACACGAACGCCGCGTCTTTCAAGGTTTTTGGCACAAAAGCGTGGGGAAAACAGTGGTGGACCGGGCCAGGGAGCGCCGGGGGTCTGCGCTATGCTGCGAACGCGGGGACGGATGGGTGTTCAGCGTGGGATTATCTGGTAAAAACTCCCCGGGAGCCACAGCAGCTGCGAAAAAAACAGCTCTGCTGGGGAAGCCACTAAATCCTCCTTCGGTGTGGAACGCAACCCTAATAGAACCCACGGCAACCGGTCCACCCAATTTGCATCCGTAAGCGAAGCCCTGAGCGCTGCTTTCAGTGACCTATGGAAACGCTCGCATAACCCATTGGCCTGTGGGTTGTACACGGTCGTGCAATGAATTGAGCTGCCCAGGCTCTGGGCCATCGTGGACCAGAGGTCGGAAACAAACTGCGGGCCCCGATTGGACGTGATGTCCGAAGGGGTGCCAAAACGTGCCACCCATGTTAACAAGGCGCATGCCACGTCTGCGGACGCGGTGGAAGCTAGTGGGACTGCTTCGGGCCATCGCGTGGTGCGGTCCACCACTGTCAGGAGGTGCGTGAACCCCTGCAATGGCGGGAGGGGCACGACAAGGTCCACGTGAACATGGTCGAACCTCTTAGCCGGGATATGGAATGGCTCAAGGGGGGCCTTTGTGTGCCTGTGCACTTTGGCTCATTGGCACGCT
Organism: Pholidichthys leucotaenia; assembly: GCA_020510985.1. NCBI lineage: Eukaryota > Metazoa > Chordata > Actinopteri > Cichliformes > Pholidichthyidae > Pholidichthys > Pholidichthys leucotaenia. The sequence continues at coordinate 273,422,296 of CM035840.1, read as the reverse complement.
ACACAGGCTGCAGCCCACTCTTTCACCTGTTTACACAGGCTCGGCCAGACAAACTTTGCTGCCACCATTTTGACTGACGCGCGTACGCCTGGGTGTGGCAGGGAGTGAACCGAATCAAAAATGCGGCGTTGCCAAGCACATGGTACCACCGGGCACGGGCGGCCCGTGGAGATGTCACAGACTGGGGGGGGGGGGGGGGCATCTTGCATAACTCTGCTCTCCAGCCTTAACCCTGTTGGTCCAGACTGGAGCGCGCAACCGTCGGCATCGTCGATCTGCTCTGCGGCCATGACCATGTAATCTATCCCCACGTAGACTGGGGCCACTAAGGCATGCGAGAGACACTCAGCCACCACATTGAGTTTTCCAGCCACATGACGAATGTCAGTTGTAAACTCCGAGATTGCAGCCAGCTGTCTCTGCTGCCGGCCCGACCATGGTTTAGAAACCTTGGCCATGCATACGTTAGCGGCTTGTGGTCCACGAACGCGGTGAAGGCGTGCCCTTCCAGCCAGAACTGGAAGTGGCATATGGCCAGGTGGAGAGCCAGCAACTCCCTGTCGAACGTGTTGTGTTTACGCTCATTTTCGCTCAAAGACCTGATAAAAAAGGCGAGCAGCTGCCAAGAACCGGCGACACACTGTTCCACGATGGCCCCTATGGCCACGTCTGATGCATCTGTAGTGAGCGCAATCTGAGCCGCCAGGTCTGGGTGCGCCAGCAGTGCAGCGTTTGCCAGAGCTGTTTTAACCTCGGAAAACATTTGCTCCTGCTCAGGAGTCCAGTCAACCCTGTCCGCCGGCTTCCGTTCCTTAAGCGCGGCGTACAATGGCTGCATGAGCTGGGCTGTGTGGGGGAGGAAACAATTGTAGAAGTTCACCATCCCCAAAAACTCTTGCAGCGCCCTGACCAGCTGAGGCTGGGGAAAATTCGCCACTGCGCGCATCTTGTCCGGCAAGGGTATCGCTCCCTCCGGTGAGATGCGGTGTCCCAAAAAATCGATCCCTGTCACGCCGAACTGGCATTTCGTCAGGTTGATTATTAATCCGTGCTCCTCCAACCTCTGGAAAACCGTCCTGAGGTGGGCTACGTGTTCGTCCTCAGACGCGCTGGCCACCAGGATGTCATCCAGGTAAACAAACACAAACGGCAGATCGCGCAACACCGCATCCATCATGCATTGGAATGTCTGTGCCGCGCCTTTTAACCTGAAAGGCATGCATAAAAACTCAAACAGACCAAACGGGGTTATTACTGCCGTTTTAGATACTGTATGTCCTCCAGGTGCACCGGGACCTGGTGGTAACCACGGACCAGGTCTATCTTAGAAAAAATACATGGCCCAGTGAGGTGAATGGAAAAATCCTGAATATGAGGGATCGGGTAGCGGTCGTGCGCTGTAGCGTTGTTTAATCTGCGGAAATCTCCGCAAGGTCACCACGATCCCTCAGCCTTAGGGGACCATATGTAGTGGGGATGCCCATGGGCTGTTTGATCGTCTGATGATGCCCAGCCTGTCCAAGTTGGCAAACCCCTCGTGCACTATGGTCAGTTTAGCTGTGTCCAGGCGCCGAGGTTGTGCAAAAACGGGCGGCCCGGTGGTGGTAATAAAGTGCTCCACCCCGTGTTTGGTGATGGCCGCCGAAAACGTTGGGACCGTGAGTGCTGGGAACTGGGTGAGCAGTGTGTGGAACTTACCACCTGGAGATGTGACATTGGCTAGCGTTGTTGGCCCGGCTTCTCGAGCTGTACAGGGGAGAGAATCAAAAGACATTGCATTAATCAGGCGTCTGTTAGCAACATCGACTAGTAGTCTGTGTGCACACAAAAAAATCAGCGCTTAAGATTAGGAAACTGCATGCCGCTATGACGAATGTCCACTGGTACATACGGCCGTGCGGGATACAGTCAGTGTTCTCTCACCAAAAGTCTTAATGTCTGAGCCGTTTGCGGCCGTCAGCTCGGGGCCGCTAGTTCCCGCTAGCTGGTCGGCGTAGGATGGCAGGATGAAGCTCTTTTGGGAGCCCAAGTCCACAAGGAATCATCTCCCCAAGCGTGAGTCTGTCACGTAGAGCAGCTTGCTTTCTTCACCGGCGGTCGCAGCTGCTATCGACTGCTGGTCCTGGCGTTTCCCGAACGCTTGAATTGGCACGGTGGCATGCATCGGCGTGCGCCCTCTCCAAAACGGCGGTGGTAGGAGCAGAGCATGTCTCTCTGGCGCTTACTGGCCCCCGCTGCTGCTACCATCGCTGGCTCCTCACTTCCGCTGGCTGTCTCGCTGGGTTCCGACGCCGCTGCGTTCACTGTGACGGCTCTGGTGGTGAGGATGATCCGATCTGCCTCCTGGGCTAGCACCCAGTAGTCACGGGCGGCCAGCAACGGCAAGTTGGCAAGGACCGCTTTGGGAGGTTCCGGAGGAAAACGTGGGCAAAGAGAAAATGCCCATCATCCGTACCCGTCAACGCCAACATCTTCTCCAGCAGTTCGACCGCCGACCTGTCTCCCAACTCGGAGCGCGTCAGGAGCCTCTCCGCTCTCTCGCAGTCCGAGAGCGTGTAGCGCCAGGTCAGCGCGGCTTTGAGAGCCCCGTATTTGTTGCGGGCTGGGGCTGTTGGAGCAGGCTCGCTACTTGCTGAGTCGTGCGAGCGTCTAGCGCTGCAATCACGTAGTAATACCTGGTGTCATCTGCTGTTATTTCCCGGAGCACGAACTGGGCCTCGGTGTGGAGGAACCAAGACTTCCAGTAGTTTGACTGAAATGGCGCACGCATTGCTGGGGTTTCCCGTCTGGGTCGTCTCCGGGGTGTTTGCCTCGTGTTCCATTCTGCATCAAGGGTCACCAGTGTGGAGATGAAATAACCAAAGTTTCTGAGCAGATGAACTTTATTTCACTCTCACATCTTCCAGAATCAGAACGTTAAACATGTGTAGCAGGGACTCTCTCTTTTATATCCCAAAACTCACACCTCCCTGCTACCTGAGGTCCTGCGTTCACCATTCACTCTCCCAAGACAATTCCCCTCACCTCCCAGCCCTTTGATCTCCATGCTCTCTCAGTCTGAGAGGAAAACTACTGAACTCTACAGCATGGGTCCCCCACAACGTCACTTTTTTTTTTCTTCCAATGTCTTAATTTTTTTTCCCTTGTGGCGACTGCTTGGTTCCATTACTGTAATTTAACTTGTTTTCTAAATAGTTTTCTCTAATGTTCAGATGATTTTTTAAAGTCTTAATACTAATGTTGTGGCACACATACAGTATATGCACATATGTTGGTTTCAGATGCTCCACAGATATATCACTGTATGCTTATTGTATACTTCACATCTCAGGGGAACAAAGGGACTGAGCCTTCCAGAGGTAACGGGAGGGTGTGAGATCTGGCCTTTTGTTTCAAGGAGATGGCCTTGAGAGATTTTCTGACCACCGAAGACTAGGAGGTGGATGGTGTTAAGATTGGGGGAAGTTACATTGTGACTGGGATTAAGTACCATGTGACTGTATGTTTGATTAAGCACCATGTGATTGTATGTTTGATGTCCTGGTATAAAAGGACAGAAGTGAGAAGATTCATCCTCTTTTTTCTGCTTTTGAATGTTGGAGAATGTCATTGCGAATAAAGCTGAACCTGAGGAATACACTCAGTCTCGTCCTTCACAACTCTCCACACTGGTGACCTTACGACGAAGCATGAGCAGAAGTAATTCTCCTGAGCCGGACTCATCAGAAGCCAGCCTGACGAATGCCGCCACGTTCCAGCTGCCGGACTTCTGGCAGAACAGTCCGCGCTCCTGGTTTAGCGCGGTCAAGGTGCAGTTCAACCTCCGGAGAATTTCGAGAGACGACACAAAATTCTACCATGTGGTGGCGAAGCTGGACAACCACACAGTCCAGAGGGTGGAGAGCCTGGTCAACCACCCACCGGACAGCGACAAGTACGGCACATTGAAGGCTGCGCTTATCAGCCACTTCACCCCCTCGGTGCAACAGCAAGCAGAGGGGCTCCTGGCGTTAACGGAGTTTGAGAACGACAGACCCACAGACCTGATGGGGAAGATGCTGAGGTTGAGAGACTCCGATGATGACAGCTTTATCTTCACCCACCTTTTCCTCAGGACCCTACCGTCAGCGATGAGAGTGACCCTGGCCGGTTCACTGCTGTTGGTCCGACGAGACTACCACGAGCTGAGCCAGGAGGCGCAGCGACTCGTCGACACCCACAAACGGAGCGCAGCTTCGGCCGCAGCAGCAGAGCTAGGCGCGACGTCTGGAGACGGCATGGGGCCAGAGGCTGCAGCACCAGACTCACCGACAACGGCAGCAGCAAGGGCCAGGCGACACGGAGCGGACGACGTCCTTTGCTTCTACCATCGCCGTTTTGCAGAGAGGGCACGCAAGTGCATTCCACCGTGCCACTTAAAGCGCTCGGGAAACGCCAAGGCCGGGGGTCGGTAGCAGCCGCGGCCCTCGGAGAAGAGAACAAGCTGCTCTACCTGAAGGACGCACGCTCGGGGAGGCAATTCCTCGTGGACACAGGCTCCAAGCTGAGCTTCATCACGCAGACCGGCTGGCGCCTTCCAGTGGTCCCCAGGTGACAGCAGCGAACGGCTCGGCGATTAAGACCTTCGGTGAGAGGACTCTGCTTCTGTCTTTGCAGGGCCGTACATTCGAGTGGACTTTTGTTGTAGCGGCAGTCAATTTCAACATGTTAGGGGCTGATTTTTTGTGTTCACATGGTTTATTGGTTGATCTTGCTAACAGACGCCTGGTTAATGCACTCTCCTTTTATTCTATTCCCTGCACAGCTCGAGTGGCCCCGCCAACTGCACAAGCCAATGTCACAGCTGCGGGTGGTAAGTTCCACACACTCCTCACTCAGTTCCCAGCACTCACGGTCCCAACATTTTCGGCGACAGTGGCTAAACATGGGGTGGAACATTTTATTACTACCACCGGCCCACCCGTTTTTGCAAAAGCTCGGCGCTTGGACTCAGCTAAACTGACCATAGCGCGCGAGGAGTTCGCCAATCTGGAAAGACTGGGCATCATCAGGAGGTCGAAAAGCCCCTGGGCTTCGCAGCTCCATATGGTCCCAAAGGCTGATGGCTCGTGGCAACCTTGCGGTGATTTCCGCAGGTTGAATAACACTACAGTGCACAACCGCTATCCGATCCCGCACATCCAAGATTTTTCGGTTCATTTGGCAGGGGCGCGCATTTTTTCTAAAATAGATTTGGTACACGGTTACCACCAGGTTCCAGTGCGCGCTGAGGACATACCCAAAACAGCGGTAATAACTCCTTTTGGGCTTTTTGAGTTTTTGCGCATGCCGTTTGGGCTTAAAGGCGCAGCGCAGACGTTCCAACGCATGATGGATGCGGTTCTGCGCGACCTCCCCTTCGTGTTCGTCTACTTGGACGACATATTGGTAGCCAGCGCGTCCGAAGATGAACACAAAAACCACCTCACAGCAGTTTTCCGGAGGTTGGCAGAGCACGGGTTAATAATCAACCCAGCGAAGTGTCAGTTCGGGGTGGCGCAGATTGATTTTTTGGGGCATCGCGTCTCTCCAGAAGGAGCAGTTCCTCTGCCCGACAAAGTGCGCGCAATAACAAATTTTCCCCAACCACAAACAGTCAAAGCATTACAGGAGTTTTTGGGAATGGTGAATTTTTATAACCGTTTCCTCCCTCACGCAGCGCAGCTCATGCAACCATTGTATGCTGCACTAAAAAAACAAAAACCCACAAACAAAATCGAATGGTCTCCGGAGCGGGAGCGCGCATTCGCTGATGTCAAAATAGCCCTGGCAAATGCTGCGTTGTTGGCACATCCAGACCCAATGGCCCGCATAGCGCTCAGTAGTGAGCGCTATGCGGGCCATTGGGTCAGACGTGGCCATAGACGTGGCGTCAGACGTGGCCATAGGAGCGGTCGTGGAACAGTATGTAGCAGGAGCTTGGCAACCGCTCGCCTTTTTCAGCAGGACCTTGCGCGATAGTGAACGAAAATACAGCGCATTCGACAGGGAGTTGTTAGCTCTCCACTTGGCCATTCGCCATTTCCAGTTTTGGCTGGAGGGACGTAGTTTCACCGGGTTCGTGGATCACAAGCCGCTGACTTTCGTGATGGCCAAGATTACAGAACCATGGTCGGGCCGGCAGCAGAGACAGCTGGCCGTCATCTCAGAGCTTACTACCAATATCCAGCATGCAGCGGGTAAACTTAATGTAGTGGCAGACTGCCTCTCGCGCGCCGTGGTGGCTCCAGGCCGCGCAGAGGTAGATTTTGCAGCCATGGCCACGGACCAGGTTAGCGACGCAGAAGTACGCGCGGCCCCAGTCCGCGTAGGGATAGATTATGCAGCCGTTGCCGACGCGGACGTGTGCGCGCTCCAGTCTGGACCAACAGGGTTAAGGCTGGAGAACAGGGTGCTACAAGATGGTATGCCCCCCCAATCTGCGATGTCTCCACGGGATGACTGCGCCCGGTGGTGCCGACCACGTGGCGCCGCCGCGTTTTTGACTCGATTCATTCTCTGGTGCACCCGGGGGTGCGCACGTCGGTCAAAATGGTAGGAGAGAAATTTGTATGGCTGTGCCTGCGCAAGCAAGTCAAGGAGTGGGCAACAGCCTGCGTGGCTTGTCAGCGAGCCAAAATACACAAACACACTAGAGCTCCCTTGGAGCCTTTTCACATCCCGGCTAAGCGATTCGATCACATGCATGTCGACCTCGTAGGCCCCCTCCCGCCGTCACAGGGGTGCACACACCTTTTGACAATGGTGGACCACACCACTCGTTGGCCGGAAGTGGTCCCACTGGCATCAACCACAGCCGAGGAGGTGGCGCGCGCGTTTCTAACAGCATGGGTAGAGCGTTTCGGAGTTCCGTCGGACATTACGTCTGACAGAGGTCCTCAATTTGTTTCCGAGCTCTGGTCAGCGATGGCCCGCAGCCTGGGGGTAACGATCCACCGCACTACCGCATACAACCCGCAGGCTAATGGTTTATGCGAACGTTTCCATAGGTCATTGAAAGCAGCCCTCAGAGCGTCACTTACGGATGCAAATTGGGTGGACAGGCTACCATGGGTTTTATTGGGGTTGCGTTCTGCACCTAAAGAGGATTTAAATGCCTCCCCAGCTGAGTTGGTTTTTGCGCAGCCACTCCGGCTGCCCGGGGAATTTCTCCCGGATAATCCTGCGCCAGAGTGCCCCCCCCCCGCTCAGCAGTTGCAGAGCAACACGGGAGCGAGCACGCTTCCTGGCCCAGTTCATCACAGCTTCCCGCGCGTTTTTGTGCCTAAAGCTTTAAAAAATGAGGAGTTTGTTTTTGTCAGACATGATGCACACCGCCCACCTTATGACGGACCATACAGAGTGCTGGAAACAGAGGACAAGCATATTTTGCTAGATTTGGGGGCAGGAAAGAAATGATTTGTATAAACAGGCTCAAACCCACTTTTGTGCTGGCTGACGAAGTGGTGCAGTTGGCGAGGGCTCCTTGGTGCGGCAGACCCCCTAAAGAGCATTCCCCAGAACGCCCACAGAGATTGACTAACAGTTCTAATCCTCAAAGAGCAGCTCCACAGCGGGAAGACGCCGCGGGGGTGGTAAAGCCCGCTTACAGCAGATATGGAAGGCAACTGAGGCCCAAGCAACATTTGGACTGATGTGTAATAATGTGACCATGACTTGCAAACTGTATTGCATTTGTTCCATCTTAGACATTTGGGGGGGGGGATCATGTGGCACACATATACTGTATGCACATATGTTGGTTTCAGATGCTCCACAGATATATCACTGTGAGGCGGCATGGAAAAATAAGCTGCAGTGCTGTGGTTTTAAGCAGGTTTTATTATATCATGTCGCCTTCACGGGATCCCCTCTCCGGTGCATAGTGGAGCAGCCCGGAGCGGGATCCCTAAGCTCTCAGAGAAGGAGAGGAGGACACGTGTGTGTCTACCAGTTGCAGGATCAGAGTGAGAGAAGAAGAGTAAGAGAAAGATTGCGTTACAGAGTTGCACCTTAAATACTTGATCATAACAATACATCAAAGAGACGTACCCCACAGTTTAGAATGATCAAAGGGACAACAGAACAGGCAGGAGGTATTTGCATTTGTAAGCCATACATCACAATGGGCAGATTAGCTAGACCTCGCTGTCAGACAAAGAGGCTAACAAGCACATCTACATATTGATCTGAGTCTCTAGGTCACAGTAAGGGCAAAATGCATGAATACAAAGGATGAAAGGCATCGATTAACATCACATAGGTGAGACAGAAGAAACTCGTCTACCTGTAGACATTAATACACCAAAGCACATCTAAGATGCTCAGAAAAAGCATAGTAAGGACAAGCCATATGCACACTATATAGAATGGCGCATTACATCACAACACATGCATGTTTGCATCACAAATACATGAATGGCACATTGCTTCTCAGTAGTGTAGCAGGAAAACAGAGAAAAGAGGGCTGAGTGTCCTTAGTCTGTTGTGGGGTTAAAACGAACCGCCACAACTGTATGCTTATTGTATACTTCACGTCTCAGGGGAACAAAGAGACTGAGCCTTCCAGAGGTAATGGGAGGGTGTGAGATCTGGCCTTTTGTTTCAAGGAGATGGCCTTGAGAGATTTCCTGACCACCAGAGACTAGGAGGTGGATGGTGTTAAGATCGGGGGAAGTTACATTGTGACTGGGATTAAGTACCATGTGACTGTATGTTTGATTAAGCAAAGGACAGATGTGAGAAGATTCATCCTCTTTTTCTGCTTTTGAATGTTGGAGAATGTCATTGTGAATAAAGCTGAACCTGAGGAATACACTCAGTCTCATCCTTCACAACTCTCCACATTGTCAGTCATATCAAAACACGATGGTGTGACATGCTTCATTCACTCATCTTGAAACGATTCACTCACTAAACCAAGCAATTTATTAAACTGAGGAGAAACATGATATATATATATATATGTATATACACAGTGGGGTAAAAAAGTATTTAGTCAGCCACCAATTGTGCAAGTTCTCCCACTTAAAAGATGAGAGAGGTCTCCAATTTTCATCATAGGTATACCTCAACTATGAGAGACAAAATGAGAAAAAAAATCCAGAAAGTCACATTGTCTGATTTTTAAAGAATTTATTTGCAAATTATGATGGAAAATAAGTATTTGGTCAATAACAAAAGTTCATCTCAATACTTTTGTTATATACCCTTTGTTGGCAATGACAGAGGTCAAATGTTTTCTGTAAGTCTTCACAAGGTTTTCACACACTGTTGCTGGTATTTTGGCCCATTCCTCCATGCAGATCTCCTCTAGAGCAGTGATGTTTTGGGGCTATCGCTGGGCAACACAGACTTTCAACTCCCTCCAAAGATTTTCTATGGGGTTGAGATCTGGAGACTGGCTAGGCCACTCCAAGACCTTGAAATGCTTCTTACGAAGCCACTCCTTCATTGCCCGGGCGGTGTGTTTGGGATCATTGTCATGCTGAAAGATCCAGCCACATTTAATCTTCAATGCCCTTGCTGATGGAAGGAGGTTTTCGCTCAAAATCTCACGATACATGGCCCCATTCATTCTTTCCTTTACACGGATCAGTCATCCTGGTCCCTTTGCAGAAAAACAGCCACAAAACATGATGTTTCCACCCCTATGCTTCACAGTAGGTATGGTGTTCTTTCTCCTCCAAACACGACAAGTTGAGTTTTTACCAAAAAGTTCTATTTTGGTTTCATCTGACCATATGACATTCTCCCAGTCCTCTTCTGGATCATCCAAATGCTCTCTAGCAAACTTCAGACGGGCCTGGACATGTACTGGCTTAAGCAGGGGGACACGTCTGGCACTGCAGGATTTGAGTCCCTGGCGGCGTAGTGTGTTACTGATGGTAGCCTTTGTTACTTTGGTCCCAGCTCTCTGCAGGTCATTCACTAGGTCCCCCCGTGTGGTTATGGGATTTTTGCTCACTGTTCTCGTGATCATTTTGACCCCACGGGGTGAGATCTTGCATGGAGCTCCAGATCGAGGGAAATTATCAGTGGTCTTGTATGTCTTTCATTTTCTAATAATTGCTCCCACAGTTGATTTCTTCACACCAAGCTGCTTACCTATTGCAGATTCAGTCTTCCCAGCCTGGTGCAGGTCTACAATTTTGTTTCTGGTGTCCTTTGACAGCTCTTTGGTCTTGGCCATAGTGGAGTTTGGAGTCTGACTGTTTGAGGTTGTGGACAGGTGTCTTTTATACTGATAACGAGTTCAAACAGGTGCCATTAATACAGGTAACGAGTGGAGGACAGAGGAGCCTCTTAAAGAAGTTGTTACAGGTCTGTGAGAGCCAGAAATGTTGCTTGTTTGTTGGTGACAAAATACTTATTTTCCACCATAATTTGCAAATAAATTCTTTAAAAATCCTTCAATGTGATTTTCTGGATTTTTTTTCTCATTTTGTCTCTCATAGTTGAGGTATACCTATGATGAAAATTGGAGACCTCTCTCATCTTTTAAGTGGGAGAACTTGCACAATTGGTGGCTGACTAAATATTTTTTTGCCCCACTGTATATATATAGTGGTGACCCACCACACTGTACGCGGACATTCCTCACACTCAGCAGGTCTGGAGGAAGCAGAGGAACACTTACATACAGAGGACAATTCACATACGGACAGAGAGCCCCTGGGGGACAACCAGCACAATGGACTGTTGTTTATACATCCCCGGATTAGGGAGGACGTCTGGGCGCCAGTTGGTCACGCTAATAATAGGTATTGACTGATATGTACTGTATATCACTATGCTAATGTGCCATGCATTCTCTCTCTGTTTGTATAACATGTATAAAAGAGCTTGCTAGACATGCCTCAGCAGCACAGTAGTGCACAGAGCTACAAGGTGCGTCTCATTTTGTTAGAGGAAAATAAAACTCTGCAACCTTCCAGCTCGTCGGATCTCGCCTGATCTTTTACCTCCACAATATATATGACTGACATTAGTATTAAGACTTTAAAAAAATCATGTGAACTTTAGAGAAAACTATTTAAAAAAACAAGTTAAATTACAGTGATGGAACCAAGCAGTCGCCACATGGGATAAAAAATTAAGACATTGGAAGAAAAAAAAGTGACGTTGTGGAGAGTGTGAAATGAGGAGGCAAGGCTACGAGCAGACAAAGTTTATTACACTTTCCCGTCAGTCATACACAAAAAGCATAAACAGCTAAGCACAGTTTCTCCTTTTATATCCACAGCTCGTCTCACATCTCCACGACGCTTCACATCACAAAGCCTGACATTTCACATCACAATACATTCACCCTTGACCCCCCACAGCTCCTTCTTCCTGCCAAACTCCCCATGATCTCCTTGCTATTGTCCACCTCTCTCTATTCTCTGCATCCTGACTGGGACGCTGTCTGCCGACTCACCCAAGCTCCTACACCACCCCCTCCAGACAGAGTTTCAGTCCACATGCCTTTTGGGCCTCAGTCTCCTCCCATATCTGCTGTAACCGGGGTTTCTGTGCCGGCGGGGGGCTGCTGGAGGTGTGTCTGACTGCGGGTGGGCCGTGGTGAGGGGGGGGGGACTCCGCTTTGCCCGTGTGGCTGTCCTGGTGAATCGTTTGCCTGGGGAGCTCTCCGTGGGGGTCTTCCACGCCGAGGGGCCCGAGCCAGCAGCACTTGCTCGTCCGCCACCACAAAGGCAGGCTTAAGTCTGTCTATGCATATTTTCTCCCGACACCCCCCAAAATCTAACAAAAAATGCTTGTCCCCTGTTTCCAGCACACTGAACAGGCCATCATAGGGTGGGCACAATGGAGAGCGATGGGCATCGTGCCTGACGAACACGAACCCCGCGTTCTTCAAAGTTTTCAGCACGAAAGCGCGTGGAAAACAGTGGTGGGCCAGGCCGGGCAGCATGCCTGTGTCTGCACCCTGCTGTAACGCTGAGACATGCAACTGTCTGGCGTGGGATTATCTGGCAAAAATTCCCCGAGCAGGCGCAGTGGCTGAGAAAAAACAAGCTCTGCCGGGGAAGCCTCCAAATCCTCTTTTGGTGCGGAACGCAACCCCAATAAAACCCACGGCAACCAGTCTACCCAATTTGCATCCGTAAGCGAAGCCCTGAGCGCCGCTTTCAGTGACCTATGAAAACGCTCGCATAACCCATTGGCCTGTGGGTTGTACACGGTTGTGCGATGAATTGCGACACCCAGGCTGTGGGCCATCGCGGACCACAGGTCGGAAACAAACCGAGGGCCCCTATCGGACGTGATGTCCGACGGGATTCCAAAACGCGCCACCCATGTTGTCAAAAAAGCGCGCGCCACGTCCGCGGACGTGGTTGCCGCCAGCAGGACTGCTTCTGGCCAGCATGTGGTGCGGTCCACCACTGTCAGGAGGTGTGTGCACCCCTGCGACGGCAGGAGGGGGCCCACGAGGTCCACGTGAACATGGTCAAATCTTTTAGCCAGTATACTAAACGGCTCCAAAGGAGCCTTCGTGTGTCTGTGTACTTTGGCTCGTTGGCACGCTACACAGGCTGCAGCCCACTCTTTCACTTGTTTGCACAGGCCTGGCCACACGAATTTCCCTCACACCATTCTGACTGATGCACGCACTCCTGAGTGCGCCAGAGCGTGAACTGCCTCGAACGTGCGGCGGCGCCAAGCGACCGGGACCACCGGGCGCGGGCGTCCCGTGGAGACGTCGCAGATTGGAGGGGGGGGTGCTGCCGTCTTGAAGTACTCTGCTCTCCAGCCTTAACCCTGTTGGTCCAGACTGGAGCGTGCGCACGTTTGTATCGCCAACCTGCTCTGCGGCCATGGCTGTATAATCTATCCCTACACAGACCGGTGCCACCACCGCGCGCGAGAGGCAGTCCGCCACCACATTCAGTTTACCCGACACATGCTGAATATCGGTCGTAAACTCCGAGATCGCGGCCAGCTGTCTCTGCTGCCGGCCCGACCAAGGTTCTGAAACCTTGGCCATCGCGAATGTCAGCGGCTTGTGGTCCACAAACATGGTGAAGTTGTGCCCTTCCAGCCAGAACTGGAAGTGGCGTATGGCCAGGTGGAGAGCCAGTAACTCTCTGTCGAACGCACTGTATTTACGCTCACTGTCGTGCAAAGCCCTGCTGAAAAAAGCAAACAGCTGCCAAGAACCGGTAACACGTTGCTCCACGACGGCCCCTATGGCCACGTCCGAGGAGTCAGTGGTGAGTGCTATCCGGGCCGCCGGGTCTGGGTGCTCCAACAGTGCGGCATTTGCCAGGGGTGCTTTAACCTTAGAGAACGCCTGCTCTCACTCCGGAGTCCATTCGACTCCATCTGCAACAATGGCTGCATGAGTTGAGCTGTGCGGGGGAGGAAACGGTTATAAAAGTTAACCATCCCCAAAAATTCTTGCAGCGCCCTGACCGTCTGAGGCCGGCGAAAATTTGCTACAGCGCGCACCTTATCGGGCAAGGGTCTTGCTCCCTCCGGTGAGATGTGGTGCCCCAGAAAATCAGTCTGGGTCACGCCTGACTGGCACTTCGCCGGGTTGATTATTAATCCGTGCTCCTCCAACCTCTGGAAAACCGTCCTGAGGTGGGTTACGTGTTCATCCTCAGATGCACTGGCTACCAGGATATCATCCAGGTACACAAACACAAACGGGAGATCGCGCAGCACTGCGTCCATCATGCGCTGGAAAGTCTGTGCCACTCCTTTTAATCCGAATGGCATGCGCAGGAACTCGAACAAGCTGAACGGAGTTATTACCGCTGTTTCAGGTATGTCCTCTGTGCGCACTGGGACCTGGTGGTAACCGCGGACCAGGTCTATTTTAGAAAAAATGCGTGCTCCAGCGAGGTGAACGGAAAAATCCTGAATGTGGGGAATCGGGTAGCGGTCGTGTGCTGTGGCGTTATTCAACCTGCGGAAATCCTCGCACGGTCGCCACGACCCCTCAGCTTTAGGGACCATGTGTAGCGGGGATGCCCATGGGCTGTTGGAACGCCTGATGATGCCCAACCTTTTCAGGTTGGCAAACTCCTCGCGCGCTATGGCCAGTTTAGCTGCGTCCAAGCGCCGAGGTTGTGCGCAAACGGGTGGCCCGGTGGTGGTAATAAAGTGCTCCACCCCGTGTTTAGCGATGGCCGCTGAAAACGTTGGGACCGTGAGTGCTGGAAACTGAGTGAGCAGTGTGTGGAACTTACCGCCTGGAGCTGTGACGTTGGCTTGTGTTACTGGCCCGGCCCCTCGAGCTGTACAGGGGAGAGAGTCGAAGGACAGTGCATTAACCAGGCGCCTGTTAGCAACATCAACCAGTAAACCATGTGCACAAAGAAAATCAGCCCCCAGGATATGGTAATTCAGTGTTGCTATGACAAAAGTCCACTCGTATGTACGACCGTGTAGAGATAAGATCAGTGTTCTCTCACCAAGGTCTTAATTTCCGAGCCGTTTGCTGCCAACAGCCTGGGGCTGCTAGGTCCTGCCAGCCGGTTGGCATAGGTCGGCAGGATGATGCTCTTCTGGGCTCCGGTTTCCACGAGGAAAGGCCTCGCTGAGCGCGCGTCCGTCATGTAGAGCAGCTTGTTCTCTTCACCGGCGGTCGCAGCTGCTACCGACTGCCAGCCTTGGCGTTTCCGAGCGCTTGAACTGGCACGGTGGCGCACATCTGCGTGCGTTCTCTCCGAAGCGGTGGTGGCAGAAACAGAGCATGTCTCTCTGGCGCCCCTTGGTCCCCGCTGCCGCTACCGTCGGTGGCTCCTCGCCTCCTCTGGTCATCTCGCTGGGGTCCGACGCAGCCGCGTTGACTGTGAGGGCTCTGGTGGTGAGGATGATCCGGTCTGCCTCCTGGGCTAGCGCATGGTAGTCACGCACGGCCAGTGACGGCGAATTAGCCAGAACCGCTCTCGCCTCTGTTGGGAGATTCCGGAGGGAAAGGTGGGCAAACAGGAAATGCCCGTCGTCCGTGCCCATTAACGCCAACATCTTCTCCATCAGATCGACAGCCGAACCGTCTCCCAACTCGGAACGCCTCAGGAGCCTCTCTGCTCTCTCGCAGTCCGAGAGCGTGTAACGTCGGGTCAGCGCAGTCTTGAGAGCTTCATATCTGTTGTGGGCTGGGGGATGGTCGAGCAGGCTCGCTACCTGTTGGGCTGTGCGAGTGTCCAGCGCTGCAACCACGTAGTAAAACTTGGTTTCATCTGCCGTTATTCTCCGGAGGGCGAACTGAGCCTCGGTGTGGTGGAACCAAGAGCGCGGGTTGTGCTGCCAAAAGTCCGATAACATGACTGAAACAGCGCACGCGTTGCTGGGGGTTCCCGTCCGGGCCGAATCCAGGGTTCCTGCCTCGTGTTCCATCATACGTCCAGGGTCACCAGTGTGGAGAGTGTGAAATGAGGAGGCAAGGTTACGAGCAGACGAAGTTTATTACACTCTCCCATCAGTCATACACAAAAAGCATAAACAGCTAAGCACAGCTTCTCCTTTTATATCCACAGCTCGTCTCACATCTCCACGACACTTCACATCACAATACATTCACCCTTGACCCCCCACAGCTCCTTCTTCCTGCCAAACTCCCCATGATCTCCTTGCTATTGTCCACCTCTCTCTATTCTCTGCATCCTGACTGGGACGCTGTCTGCCGACTCACCCAAGTTCCTACACCATAACATATAAATCGCTGCATAATTTAAGCCCAAAACTTACTCTGCACAGGCGTCTGCTGCATGTTTTTGAGGTGATATAAATATACAGTATATATACACACACATTTTTATGCTGTTTTCCTTTCCTCTTTGTCTCTTTGAGGTCCACGGTGGTGAACCTGAGGGTCAGCAGTTGTGAAGAGAACAGGCTGGAAGCTACATAAGAATATTACATCTTCACTGTTTATACCAGAAACTGCTACTGTATTTCAATACATTAATGTTTGGAAAAACTGAGTTTTTTTGCAAGATTATTTAAGAAACTCTCAATATTCATTACAGTGAAGTGTGAAACATTCCAAACCGTTCTGATTAAATATTCATAATTATGCTTTTACTTTTGTAAATTTTGATATGCTTACCTGCTATTGCACAGCATTGTGTAACTGTACATGCATTCAATGAATAAAATCTTTTACTCCAGCATTTTTCTTTGTGCTCCTCATTTTATTCTTGTGTTTCTGTATTTTTATGCCTTGGTGCAAGGGCAACATAGGCATATGGTAATCACTCCATGTGTCCGTATATGTCTGTTAGCAGCTTTTCAGCTCACCCACTCAAAATCAACTGGAACAAAAGGCTTGTGTCATTGTATCGCCATATTTTCTCGACTTTCAATTTGCCACAATTTCCCGATAAGGCTTTGTTTTCAAAATAAACACAAATTTTACTCACCTTTACCGTCAATGCAGCTGCAAAAAAAACAAACAAACAAACAAACAAAGATTGTAATAACTATGTTGGGTCACTAGAAGTGGCAGTGTGAGTTTTTTACAGCCCCCCATGCTACCATGCCACAGGCACTGAGGCATCAGCACCTTGGTGCGTCCACTGTAGCAGAATTGGTACCATTCAGACTGATAGATTTTATGGCCACGTGAGGAACCCCTCACACTCCCTCTTCAGCCCCCTGCCCTTGGGGAGAAGGTACGAGAGCCTCCAGGCCCACTCCATAAGACTGCCAAACAGCTTTGTTCACCAGGCCATCAGGACCCTGAACTCTGCGCCACCCCCCCACCCCCCCACACACAGTAACTACCTCGGCTGTTTGCACAGAAAGACTGGCACACAAACAGTAATTACATCTGCTGCTGTATGTCTCAGCACCTTACTGCTACCAATTGAACAAATGCCATATCTGCTGCTCTCTGTCTGTTATTGCAATATTGATCATGTGCAGTCCAATCTCTCACTGTCTGCACCTTCACTACCACATTGAACTTGCAATTATGGGTACTACGGCTCTACTTTTTTTCTGTACATAGGATTGCTGGGTTTTATCTTGTATCTTTATTTGCACTATGGGTAGCATTACGGTACATAGACTGCTGTTGTTGTTTTCATCGTTATTCCTTTTTTTCTTATATATTGCACACACCTCTAAGAGAGAAAGAAACACCATTTCAATTCTCCTGTATGTCCTGTACCTATAAAAGTATTGATGAATAAAATCTTTGAATCTTTGAATGAGGGACAGCTGACTGCACCTATCTCCCCCAACACCTGCCTTTCTCTTCACTGAATAGAGAGAACTCTCTTTTGAACCGTGAAGACTGTGATAAACACCCAGGTGAGAAAGGACTCCCCCCCACCCCCCGCCAGGAAGAAGGAGCATCCAAACTGTCGGAGATTCACAATGCCACCTTAGGGATGAATGTTGATGCTTCATCTGGATAAAACAATATAGACTTTACTGTTCATTTCAAATCTGTAAATAGCCTGCATTCTTCCCATAGGAAATAAGGACCCAATATTCACACAAACTGAGCGACTGACTATCACGAGCTTACATCCTCATTAGTTGACTGAGCCATTTTACTCAGAAATGTGCAACTTCTTACTTGAAAATTTGCAGCTTTTTATTATTCCTAATTTTGCAGCTTTTTCCTCATGAATTTAGAACTTTTCTTACTGTTAGAAAAATACCCGATTCTTTGATTGAAAGATCCAAGAACAAACCGGAGATTTCTTCAATTTAAAGGATGGTACATTTATTTAGAAGTCACATGTAAAGCAAACAGCGCTGGGTGCAGCGTGACGCAGCTCCCTCTGGAGCGTGGTCAGACTGAACCCCGACTTCCGGGTGCACGTTACAGTTATTCTCTCAGGTGGGGCAACCTAGTACAATAGGATGGGCTTATACGCGACCGTCTGATTGGCTAGTTTAACTCTGACGTGAACAGGCCATCCTCTGTTCACGTTACCGATCCCTTAAAATGTGTTATTAAAGAGTGTGTGAGAATGCTGTTTTTGGGTGTGTAACTAATGTGAAAAGACCTGACTTAAAAGAGAGCAAAAAAGACAGAGAGGGCTCTATACCTTTGTCTCATTCCTGTTATCAATATACCATAACATACTTGTTCATAAGCATGCAAACAGAATTTGTATGGAATATGTGTAGAGCATAATGGGAGATCAGCTACAGAATTATTATTCTGGCACTAACTATACATTAACCCTTTCAATCCCCCCTTTGACATGATTTTATCATGTCAACCATGTATGGTGTGAGACACTCTAGCAATTAACAGATGGTGAATAAGGCAGGTCCCTGCATTGTGTGTCAACCCAAGAGGGTTGCACCATTGGCTCTACTCTTGCCTCCCCCCTTGTGGACACCTTAGCACGGTGCAGCGATGTCTAAGAAGTGGACTGTCACCAGGTCCTGTACCCCCCTCGAGGTCTCCTCATGATCATTGTTCTTTGTCCAGTGGAGTGGACCATGTAGGGGTCATAGGGTCGAATGGAATCAGTCCACAAAACCTTTGTCCACCGGTTGACCCTTGCCAGGGCTCACATCATTCAGCTGCACTCATCGCACGGTTGCGACAGAGGTTTGACCTTCCTCTGCGTCTGCTTCCCGTATCTGCAGCTGTGGAGTACAGTTCCATCTTGTTGACACAGGAACGAAACAACTGTGTCCCCGCTCTCAGAGGCACACCTCATCCCATGAGGTCTACAGGACAGTCTGGTGGGTGCAGCAGAGGGTGTGTAACATCCAGTCCAGCCAGTGAACAGTCCAGTGATGCTGTCCCAGGGATGCCACCCCCCTGTCGCTGGAACGAGGTGGAGATGCTGGTGTTGGTAAGGCTCGAGCTCCTGGCTCCACCCTGGATGCTGGAGGTGCGGTGGATGCGCTCGGGTACCAGTCCATTCTTCTTCTGGGGACTGAAGTCATACAGTCACTCGCCCTACGACCTTTTCTATGTCGCAGGCACACGTCGTGATGGTCTGGTGCTCTCCGGCATGCATCTTCCCTGTACCCTACACCTTTAATCAAGTGCCGATACAAAGGGCTCAGCTGGGGCAGGACCAATAATGGTCTGAGGGGTTGCCATCACAATGCATGTAGCCTGTACAGTTTTATCCTTATTCACCACATCTGTAGTTATCTATGTGTTGTTGTAAGTTATCTCCCAGCAGCCTTGAGTGTGTGATTGTTGGCTATATGAAATCTGCATGTGGTGATTGTGTTGTGATGTGTGTGTTGGGTGATGGGACCTATATGTTCAGTGGGTAGGTAGTAAACAATATTATTCAACGTTAGGAGACATCCTTATTCATGCATTGCTGTATTCAGGCATTCAGAGCTTCTAACCTTCTCCCTTATTCAGATTACCTAACCGTAATTAGCATGATGGAGATAAATAAAGCAAGAACCCTATAAGTCTCACACCCCTACATCCGTGTGGTGAGCTATGTATGGTTTATGTATTATCATTAGCACACTGTGTTTACAAATAATCTGTGATGGCAGAATGGTCTTCCTTGTCATCATCTTTCGTCTTGGGGTCCTCCGCTCTTCCTCTCAACCCAGCAGTTGGTCTAAGACTTGCTGACGACTCCCACTGTGGAAAATTGCATTTGTTAACGCCCTTCTGGGCTTCTGAATATATGGCCTATAGTGTCGTACTCTGTTCCTTTTATTAGATCTGCATTTGGTTATCCCTTTACCATAACCAATTTGGAATTTGCTTCAAATTTTCCTCATCCCCTCATGTTAATGTTAAGATTGGTCATATAGGAGATTTCTGGGCATCTTTGTGCCGCCTTTTGTGCTGTGGTTACCCAGTTAAGAGACAATGCTTATGGTTTTATTTTGGGAGAATATTCTATGTTAAGGTCAGGTATTGGTTTTCCATGGATGGCTCTATTCTGCACTAGAGATAACAATATGTCCACCATTTTCCAATCCATGTGTTTGAGTCTAACCAGTGGGATGTGTGGAACCCCCCATTGGTTGAAATGCCTCTTATCCTCTTCAATTAGGACAATGGATGCTTCCACACATTTCTTTGTTTATCAGTCTAATTTTATGACCAATCTAGAGGATGGATTTGCATATAATGGTAGTTCATAATTTGGATCAGATCCATTCAATTGCCTATAGTACATGGGGTGCAATGCTACCTTTACAGATGTTGATAGGTGTTCTACTGGTAGCTTGTCATTTGCAGAATTTGATCGTTACTTTTCTTACTTTGAATAGTCCTGTATGTCATTACCCGGAGTTCTTACTTTACATGCAATAATTTAATTTTGCTAATTTTCTGCATACGTGTAGAAGTGAGTCCACTAATCTGTTCTAGTCTTTAAGTATGCAGTCCAGTTTTCCAGTGGTGGAGGTGGACGCCTCTCCTGCCAGCAGCGACCATTGTGGGGCGTGCTCCCTCCTCCTTGCCGTCCTCCCCCCTTGTCCTCTTGACCTCCTTTTATAAGAGAAACAGATTCATGGGGAGCCTCAGGCTCCCCTTGTGTCAGCCATTCCATAAATAAGTTCAGTTTTTCTCCAAATTTTCTTTTCCCTTCTTATCTAGATTTCCAACCTTGAGTCAAGAAAGGAACTGCTTCAAAGTCTTCATTTAATTTTCCTAATTAATACAAGATGGGATAATAAGATTAACTCTCCACCATGCCAACAGATATTGTCTGCACTACTGTAATTGAACCTTGCGGACCTTTGTCTTCCAAGAGTTCTGTTCAATAAGGTTTCAATAGTCACAGCTTAACTAGTTTACAAATTTCATTTAAGAAAAACAAAATAACCACCTGTGCATTTGATATGCTTCAGCATTGATAAATAAGATCAGTTTGTCCAGTTGAACACAGACTGGTTGAATTTGAATAAATGAATAAAAGTTGCGTCACACTTTCAGTCAACGGAAAGGTGGACGGTTTGCCTAATTAGAATTTGATTTAAATTTTCCTTGAATGCCTCATTTTATATATTCCTTGGTAAATTGTGGAGTGAATGTAGTTTGCCCTGACCCAGCTTGGCCACCGCCGAATCGGGAAAAAACACATTCCTCATGACTGTCATATTCCTGAAATATGACATATCATATATCACATATCACACCATTATGTGGTGAGTAACATCAAATGCATACCCTCTGTTGGGGAGGAACATAACTACGTTGTTAGATTGACTTTAAATGACTGTGTATATAGTAAGGCTGTAATCTTTGCTGTGAGTGTTTGCTCATTGATGTTAATATTCACAATTACGGAAATTCACTGAAAGATTGGACACCTAATGCCTCATTGCTGCTTTAAGTACTTAGAAACATCTAAGATGGCTACCTGCATTTGTGCCTTCTTCCTGGCACTCTTAGCCAAAAATTTAATTTATTTATTGTTGGTTTTCTGTTTGTTTGGTTTTTACAGCTACAGCTTCAAATCTTACGTGGATCTTTATTTTTCATTGGTTACACATACTCTGCTTTCATTTATTTTTCCATTTCCATCTCAACATCAGAAATATTCTCTACACTTGCTAAATCCACCGTTCTTTCCCTACATACTTTTTCCCATCAGAAACACTCACTCAATTCTTGACCATCCACTATCCATCTGTGTACAAGACTTCACCTTTCTCTGGACTAGCTGATGAAACATCTCACATCTATAATCTCTTTCAGTATTAAAACTTCCTTCTGTTCACTGTCCTGTCGTTCATGCTACTGACTACTGTCCACAGCTAATGCTCCATGCAAGATCCTGCACATAAAAGTGATCGGTTTCATTCTGAAAAGTCAGCTTTATAATAAACCAACATGGCCCAATTCAAAATTCTGCTTTGTGACAACACTCATCTCTTGATTTATACCCTGGCCTTGGATGCCTTTTAATTACTGGCCTTTTGAATTTGTTTTGGAATTAAATGATGTCTCTGGGTCTGAACACCTGCCTTTCAAGGAATGTATTAACCTAAGACGTCTGCTGATTACTATGAAAACTTATGTTTAACAGAGTCATCTGTATCTTGGTGTGGTGGAGTCTTGTCTTTTTCTCCTGAACAGATAACCTCCGACGAGCTAACACTATGCCTACAAAACTATAACAATTTTAGATACAAAAATATAAAACTTTCATTAGTCCCCCAAAACAATTCTAAGTGATATTTAAATCGAGACTTAACCATGTGACACACAGGCCATGCGGGTGTGAACCGCTGGTTTGTTTGTCAAGCTACACTGGTTGTCTTGTGTGTGTCAGAGCTGCAGATCTATGTGCACAGGACATTAAAGCCTTGTTTATGCTCCACCTCCGCTCTGTGCGTGCTCTATGATGATCCCTTGGATAAGGCTGGTGTGCACACAGCTATATGTATGTATATGCTTCATTCTTGAGTCTATTCGGCCGAGTGTTTGCTGTTTTTACCCCAAATTATCTTCTTGTTTCTCTAGTCTACTCTGGTTGTGTTTGTTTTAATTCATTGTCTTCTATAATGCTTTTTACTCATCTCTGGATGATCAAAAACCATAACCCTTGTTACGCTGCCATCCCCCATCTCCATACAAAGTGTAAGGGAATCTGTAATGCTCCGCACTGTGTATTTATATTTATGTGTACATATGTAGTATATTCACTGCTCTTATTTTCATCCATCCATCCATCCATCCATCCATCTTCTACCGCTTTTCCGGAGGTCCGGGTCGCGGAGGCAGCAGTTCAAGCAGAGAAGCCCAGACTTCCCTCTCCCCAGCCACCTGCTCCAGCTCTTCAGAGGGGATACCAAGGCGTTCCCAGACTAGCTGGGAGACATAGTCTCTCCACCGAGTCCTGGGTCTGCCCCGGGGTCTCCTCCCAGTGGGACGTGCCTGAAACACCTCAAGTGGGAGACGTCCAGGAGGCATCCTAATCAGATGCCCATACCACCTCAACTGACTCCTTTCAATGTGGAGGAGCAGCGGTTCTACTCTGAGCCTCTCCCGGATGACTGAGCTCCTCACCCTATCTCTGAGGGTGAGTCCAGCAATCCTACGGAGAAAGCTCATTTCAGCCGCTTGTATCCGCGATCTCGTTCTTTCGGTCATTACCCAAAGCTCGTGACCATAGGTGAGAGTAGGAACGTAGATTGACTGGTAAATCGACAGCTTTGCCTTAGAACTAAGCTCCCTCTTCACCACAACAGACCGGTACAACGTCCGCATCACTGCAGATGCTGCTCCAATCCGTCTGTCGATCTCTCGCTCCATTTTCCCCTCACTCGTGAACAAGACCCCAAGATACTTAAACTCCTCCACTTGGGGCAGGAGCCTGTCCCCAACCCGGAGAGGACAATCCACCTTTTTCCGGCTGAGGACCATGGACTCGGACTTGGAGGTGCTGATTCTCATCCCAGCCGCTTCACACTCAGCGGCAAACCGTCCCAGCAAGAGCTGTAGGTCATTGCTGGATGAAGCCAACAGGACAACATCATCTGCAAACAACAGAGATGAGATCCTGTGGTCACCAAGCATGACACCCTCCATTCCCTGGCTGCGCCTAGAAATCCTGTCCATAAAAATTATGAACAGGACCGGTGACAAAGGGCAGCCCTGGCGGAGTCCAACTCTCACTGGGAATGACTCCGACCGAGTGTTGGCAATACGAACTAAACTCTCACAACGGTCGTACAGAGACCGAATAGCTCGTAACAACAAGCCCGATACCCCATACTCCCGAAGCACCCCCCACAAAAATCCACGAGGGACGCGGTCAAATGCCTTCTCCAAGTCCACAAAACACATGTAAACTGGTTGGGCAAACTCCCACGAACCCTCAAGAATTCTCGAGAGGGTAAAGAGCTGGTCCGATGTGCCACGGCCAGGACGAAAGCCACATTGCTCCTCCTGAATCCGAGGTTCGACCAACGGCCGGACTCTCCTCTCCAGTACCTTGGCATAGACCTTCCCAGGGAGGCTGAGGAGTGTGATCCCTCTAAAGTTGGAGCACACCCTCCGGTCCCCTTTTTTGAAGAGAGGAACCACCACCCCGGTTTGCCATGCCAAAGGCACTGCCCCCGACCTCCACGCAATGTTGCAGAGGCGTGTCAACCATGACAACCCAACAACATCCAGGGCCTTGAGGTACTCGGGGCGAATCTCGTCCACCCCCGGGGCCCGGCCACCAAGGAGATTTTTAACCACCTTGGCGACCTCAGCCCCTGTGATAGGCGAGTCATCCCCCTTGTCCCCAAACCCTGCTTCCTCTGTGGAAGGCGTATCAGTGGGATTGAGGAGATCCTCGAAGTATTCCTTCCACCGCCCGACGATATCCCCAGTTGAAGTCAACAGTGTCCCATCCGCACCATACACAGTGTGGACGGGGAGCTGCTCTCCCCTCCTGAGCCGCCGAACAGTTTGCCAGAATCTCTTTGAAGCCGACCGAAAGTCTTGTTCCATGGCCTCACCGAACTCCTCCCATACCCGGGTTTTTGCTTCAGCAACCACCCGAGCTGCACTCCGCTTGGCCTGCCGGTACACCTCAGCTGCTTCGGGAGTCCCACAAGCCAACCAAGCTTGATAGGACTCCTTCTTCAGCTTAATGGCCCCCCTCACCACTGGTGTCCACCACTTGGTTCGGGGGTTGCCACCACGAGATGCACCGACCACCTTGCGGCCGCAGCTCTGGGCCGCCGCTTCAACAACAGAGGTGGAGAACATGGCCCATTCAGACTCCATGTCTCCAGACTCCCTCGGAATGTGGTTGAAGTTCTTCCGGAGGTGGGAGTTGAAGACCTCCCGGACAGGGGCCTCAGCCAGACGCTCCCAGCACACCCTCACTATACGTTTGGGTCTACCAGGTCTGAATGGCTTCCTCCCCTGCCATCGGATCCAACTCACCACCAGGTGGTGATCAGTTGACAGCTCTGCACCTCTCTTTACTCGGGTGTCCAAGACATACGGTCGCAGGTCTGATGATACGATAACAAAATCGATCATCGACCTGCGGCCTAGGGTGTCCTGGTGCCAGGTGCACATATGGACACCCTTATGCTTGAACATGGTGTTCGTTATGGACAGACTGTGGTTAGCACAGAAGTCCAATAACTGAACACCACTCGGGTTCAGATCGGGCAGGCCGTTCCTCCCAATCACCCCCCTCCAGGTTTCACTGTCGTTGCCCACGTGCGCATTGAAGTCCCCCAGTAGGACAATGGAGTCTCCAGGAGGAGCACCCTCCAGCACCCCAGTCACAGACTCCAAAAAGGGTGGGTACTCTGAAACATCATTTGGTGCATAGGCACAAATGATGGTCAGGACCCATTTCCCAACCCGAAGGCGCAGGGAAGCAACCCTTTCATCCACCGGGGAAAACTCCAATATAGAGGCAGCAAGGTGGGGCGATACAAGAATACCTACCCCTGCTCGTCGCCTCTCGCCCGGGGCAACTCCAGAAAAGGCCAAGCTCCAGCCCCTCTCCAGGAGACTGGTTCCGGAACCGGAGCTGTGTGTTGAGGTGAGGCCGACTATATCTAGCCGGTATCGCTCAATCTCGTACACCAGCTCAGGCTCCTTCCCCACCAGAGAGGTGACATTCCACGTACCAAAAGCCAGTTTAGAAAGCTTGGGATCAGTCCGCCAAGGTCTCCGCCTTTGACTGCCACCTAATCCACATAGCACCGGACTTCCATGATCCCTCCTGCAGGTGGTGAACCTACTGGAGGGCGGACCCATGTAACTCCTTCGGGCTGAGCCCGGCCGGGTCCCATGGGTGGAAACCTGGCCACCAGACACTAGCCTTCGAGCCCCTCCCCCAGGCCTGGCTCCAGGGTGGGGCCCCGGTAACCCCATACCGGGCGGGGTACACTGAATCCTTGATATACAATTTATCATGAGAGTCTGTTGGATCGTTCTTAGTCTGGCCCTTCACCCAGGACCAGTTTGTCTTGGGAGACCCTATCAGAGGCAAATTGCCCCGGACAACATAGCTCCTGGGATCACTGGGGCACGCAAACCCCCCCACCACGATAAGGTGACGATCCATGAGGGGGTCTTATTTTCATATCTTCTAAATTATTGTTCTGAGTGTTGCTATTCCTGTGCCATTGCAATCCTAGAATTTCCCCGGTGTGGGACCAATAAAGGCTTACCTTATCTTAATGTGGCTTTCATGTAAGTTTACAGCTTTTCTAAAATTTAAACACTTCCCTTCTAACTTTGCAACCTTTTCTCTTAATAGTTATTTTCTCCTAACAAATTTTGGATTTTTTCCTTGTAAATTTGCAAGTTCCTTTTCAGGAATTCGTGACATTTTCTAATATTTGGCAAATTTCCTCAATTGTGCAATTTCCTCCAAACCTTGCAGCTTTACCCTTATACCTTTTTGCATAAATTTTCAACCTTTACCTTAAGCTGTGATTGTAAGTCAGTGTTTTTATCATATTTTGCACCTCCATGCTCATACCTTATGTTAAGTTAAAATGTCTACTGCAAATCTTTAACAATGTTATTAGATTTCACCAGATTTGTAAATTGTCCCCAGACATCCCTCTCCTATAGGCGCCCAAAATAGAGGGCCAGCACTAGTGGTTGTCTTTGAGACTAGAAAATGTGCTAATAAGTTTAGTTCATATCCATAAAGTTTTGAGAGATGTGCAAAAAATACAGATAGGAGGGTCTGGGAACCCCCAAATATGTATTTGGCCCTTCAGCATTAAGGAGCCCTAAACCTGCCTCATTTCTCTTGGTCACTAGGTGGCTAGCTTTCTTGTAGCAAAAGTTCAGACTGCCTAATATTCTGTGGAAAGATGACCTTTCAAGCGTCAAGAATTTTTCAGATTTTGGTCTTAGTTGCTAGCCTTTGTTTTATTAGATGTTTCTTAGATGGAGCATGGGTGAGCAATATAAGCTGCATTCTCAGCCATCACACTTTTCGGATAACTTATGTTGAATTGTGCAATAAGAGGAGTTATTGTTTAATTTGACCCTGTTGGATTTTTCCTTGATATATTGTTCTATTCCTTTCTTTTAATCTTTTTCCCCCCCAAAAAATAAAAATTCATTCATATTTATACGCTCTTTCTGTAGCTACTCAATAGTTTGCATACATGGTAGCATTTTAGATGAGAAAGCACACCGACCCCTCAGCTATAAGACTCCAAGCCTTAATGGAGCCTTCAAACCTTAATGGATTAGTAACTTTTCTATCTGTTCCTGTCTTGACCTCTTGTCTTGACCTCCCCCCCCCTTGAAACAGAACGGCTTTATATCAAAGCCGGTTCTTTTTCAACATCCTGTAGGGAAGGATACCTGTTGTGTTGCTAATTTTGGGGGACCCCTCGGGGGCCCTTGTGGGTGTTTGAGCTCAGTGGCCAAATTGTTTAACATAGGAAGTATTAGTCCCATGGGGGCCTCTGACTATTCTGACCTCCTGTGGTCATGCAGCTGATACTGACAGGTCAACTTAGATGGGGCATGGGTATGGCTTTTTTGAAGATTGGTCATGTATTGTGTCTGCTCAGTATGTGGTCTTGGCACATCTCTGAAATGGAAGGCAACAATACTGTATAGCTAGGTCTCCCTGGTGGGGGAGCTGTTTTCACATCCTGCAAACATTCCTCTGTCCTGCATTTGTTTGACCCATCTGGCAAATTTCTCCCTTCCTTTCTTTTGATCTGTGATTGGGACCTTTGTCAACCATCTAGCCCTTGTCTAGGATAGCGCCGACCCCAGGGAGCCGGGCTTACAGGCTAGAGACATTTCATATAGGTGTTAATCAGTCTCAACTGGTTGATACACACACAGGAATACAGTACAGATATCAACTGAGTGATGAATCACCCCACATTTCACAAATAGAGAACAACAACCTTAATTTTCTACCAGCCTCAGCGGCTTGATACATATACAGGAATACTATACAATATCAGATGTGTGAGGACTCACTCTGCTGGTGTGCTCAATTGTTCCTCTTTTGACCCATTGTGTTGCTTTCTTTGATTGCTGGAGTGGGACAGTGAAGTGGAGGGAGGAGGGGGTCACTGCGTGAAGGAGGAGGCAGCTGCTGGGGGAGGGGTCGTCCACAGCCAACACTGTCTCAAATTTAATGGAGAGAAACAAGCTATTAAACAGCATGTTTTTGTCCTTTTCTGTTATATCGTGTTTATTGATTATTTTGCATTTGTTCTCACCGTTGCAGCATAAGTCTCTTATTCTTACGTTTTTTCTTCCTCCAATCGTTTCTCCATATTTTTTGTCTTGCGTCCTGCACAAAACTTTAACATTTCATCAGTTTTCAATTTTCTTCAAAAACAAATTTCCGTTTCCATATTCTGCCCACTCTCATCTCCACAACAAAAACTCCTATTTACTTCATTCATTCATTTTAGTTTATTATATGTATTTAATTATTTTTGTATTTATAATTTAATTCATTTATATATTTACTTATCTGCACCAACCTGCAATTTTTCATTTAAATTCTCTCACCCTTATATAGTGTCCACCTAGGATTCCTACAGTTTTGTTGAGGAATAACTCTCCTTATTCTCCAGTTTTATTGTAAACCTCCCTCTGCCTAATTTAAAGTTGAACCTTTTGTCTCTCCAAGCCGAATGGGTATGCTTTGCCTCATTATGGGCAAACCTGCATTTTAGCAGGCCCCTGAGGTCTTTATTGTTTTTTCACCATGCATGGAATTTTTAAAGCCTTCCTTTCAACCAGAGCGATAAAGTTCCAGATTTATTCTTAAGGTTTTAAGTTTTGTTGGCAGTAATTTCACGAAATAGTGCACTTCCTATATTTGGCCACACGATGGAGGCACTGTGCCACAGCTTGAAGGTGATTCAAAATGGCGCCCTCGCATGCGCAGTAAAAGGGATACGTGCAAAATGGCCCCTGAGCCTATTGTTCACAAACCACGTGTTTTTTTTGTTTTGTTTTTAAATTTAAGAAAAATGGAGCACTGCCTCCTTAATCCCAGCTATACACACACTAGCACAGCTTTACAACTTTAATTTAGTGCTTCATTTTAATGCTGTTACCTCAAATAATTCTCCTCTCAGTAAACTGTTTTACCAATTTCACCTCCACTCGGTGGTGGGGTCCATTCCTTTGTTCTGACCATGTGGTCCAGAGCCCGCCATTAGTTAAATCATTGTGGGAAAAAATTTTACTAAATATTCTCAGCTCCCGGTATTTCCCAACCCACATTTTTATCCCCTAAGGACACAAAATTTTACAGAAATCAGTTCTATACTTATGAATGCATTCACTATTGTTGGAATAAAAGAATCTCATGCAATTCTGTAAGCTATTATTTTATACTTATGAGCAGACCCTCACTAAAGGTGGAAAAAAGATTCTTGCGGCTGCTTGTTACGTTACTCACTCATGATGTAGTCTGAGGTTCTTATAACGTATTAAGAGTATCTTTATATATACTCACTGCTGCAACCGAAATCAGGCTAACCCTGGATTTCAATTTGGAAGACAGGCACGGCCGTTGCTTCCTTTTGTCTTATCAATTCTGGGTGCAGACTGCACCCCAGAATCTCGCCGGTCCATTTTAATCTTTTGTTAAACAGAGGATACTTTCACTGAGGCCTCGGCAAGTCCCCCAGTACAAGCGGTACATTGATTAGCTCTAATCACAGTGGACACTTTCCCCCGTGGCCTCCTTTCGGCTACGAGAACAAGCGGTGTCTTGTGTTTAGCAAATTAAAATGACCGCGACTTCACTCCCAGAGTGGCTTCGGGTCGAACACTTCCATGGCTCCCCCCGGCATCAGATTGCTAAAACCTGGCTCTTTTCATTTGGGAGACGAACCTGGGTGATTATTAGTCACCCTGGCATCCTAAGTCTCGTCATTTTGGCTCAGACTGAATTCAAAACGTTTCAAAATTTGGCGGACCATGCACCCGTCATACATGTCCATTGACCGCGGCCGTTCTATCTCAGACTGAAAATA
Source organism: Pholidichthys leucotaenia (assembly GCA_020510985.1). Taxonomy (NCBI): domain Eukaryota; kingdom Metazoa; phylum Chordata; class Actinopteri; order Cichliformes; family Pholidichthyidae; genus Pholidichthys; species Pholidichthys leucotaenia. The sequence goes on along the minus strand of CM035840.1, from coordinate 273,392,398 downwards.
GAACACGTGCACTCCCTTTAACTTTTCAAACTATTATTTAAACTTTACATGTGACTCCCAACCAAATGATAAATTCCGAGATCGGATATACCCCTTTATCAGACAACTGTAAATTTAGAATGGTCAAACTGCAGAATTTTGTAGAAAAAGGCTCTGCTTACCTTTTTATTCAGGCGCCACAGTGGCCTGCAAAAGGGTCCTTCCGATGTGGGTTTTTTGGGTCCTTTCTATGTAGTTTTTTCGTCTCGTCTCGACATACTTCAATCCGGGTCACCGGCACCAATTTGTTAGAAAAATACCCGATTCTTTGATTGAAAGATCCAAGAACAAACCGGAGATTTCTTCAATTTAAAGGATGGTACATTTATTTAGAAGTCACATGTAAAGCAAACAGTGCTGGGTGCAGTGTGACACAGCTCCCTCTGGAGCATGGTCAGACTGAACCCCGACTTCCGGGTGCACGTTACAGTTATTCTCTCAGGTGGGGCGACCTAGTACAATAAGATAGGCTTATACGCGACCGTCTGATTGGCTAGTTTAACTCTGACGTGAACAGGCCATCCTCTGTTCACGTTACCAATCCCTTAAAATGTGTTATTAAAGAGTGTGTGAGAATGCTGTTTTTGGGTGTGTAACTAATGTGAAAAGACCTGACTTAAAAGAGAGCAAAAAGACAGAGAGGGCTCTATACCTTTGTCTCATTCCTGTTATCAATATACCATAACATACTTGTTCATAAGCATGCAAACAGAATTTGTATGGAATATGTGTAGAGCATAATGGGAGATCACCTACAGAATTATTATTCTGGCACTAACTATACATTAACCCTTTCATTACTCTTGAATTTGCAGGGTTTTTTTTTAAAAAAAAGCTTAAATTTGCAGCATTTTACTCAAATCATATATTTGCAGTGTTTTAGGTTGTAAACAGTTGGGAATTCACACCCTTTTTGTCTTTTTGCTAAGTTCAGCTTCTTACCCATAAAATTCCACTTTTTTTGGTCAGAAATTGGCAGCTTTTAACTGAGACTTAGAACCCTTTTTTTTTTTTTGTCAGGTCAGGCATTGGCTTGCTTGTTACTGGATAACCATGAAAACCGGTACTACCTGTCTCATGGGTCGGGCTGTCGGTGATTCAACCGGCATCCCCGCCCTTCCGAGGGCGTGGAGGGTGAAACAGGGCATCCTGGCAGAACTAAAAACAATATCTGCCACAGGTCTGTGGTGGACCACTCCCAGTTACACAGGGTGAGACTGGACATCCTGGCAGATAAACACATCTGTCGCAAGGTCTGTGGTGGACTGTGCCAGTCGGTGCATTGTGACATGCATTACACAGAGAGCAGAGATAAACAAACCTATCATTTGGTCAGTCACTGCAACAGATACTGGAGTCAGTTTGTCTTGGCTTGTCCTTGCCACTGATAATACCTTTATCTGCCAAGAATGTGCTGCTAGTCCAGCAAAAGCTAGCAGTACTCAAATACTTTGCAAGCAGTTTCATGAAATGGTCAATCAGAAAGCAACTCATACCGTCTTGGACGTCGCCCGGGTTCACAAGGTCCGCACTGATCTGTTCACACGCCAATAGGCAGCGAAAAGTAAGCTAGGAGCAGGAAGATAAAAGAAGAGGAAAACAGCAGCATAGTGTGTAGCAGAATGGAATGTACGCACTCTGTTGGACAGAACAACATCACAGCACCCACAAAGACAGACCACACTTGTGGCCCTGGAACTGAACAGGTGCAATGTAGACATAGCTGCACTTAGTGAAACAAGATTGCCTGGATACGACAGCTTGGAAGACCATGGATACATCTTCTTTTGGAGTGGGAGATCAACTCAAGAAAGGAGAGAAGCAGGAGTGGGCTTTGCAGTTAGAAAGGAGATAGCAGCAATGCTTGATGATGAACCGGTGCCAATCAACAACAGGGTAATGACTATGAGACTCCCACTACAGTGGAGGATGTATGCCACACTCATCAGTGTATATGCCCCAACAATGACCAACACAGAGGAGGTGAAGGAAGAGTTCTACAGGGATTTACGTGAGACTATCAGGTGTGTACCGACTGATGACAGGCTGATACTTGTTGGAGATTTTAATACCAGAGTTGGTTCGGACACAGAAATGGAAAGGAGTGCTAGGCAGTCATGGAGTAGGCAAGTGCAACGCTAATGGAGAACTTCTACTTGCACTATGCTCAGAGTACAACCTTGTGATAACCAACACTCTATTTAAGCACAAGGACACACACAAGAAGACATGGATGCACCCAAGATCCAAGCACTGGCACTTATTAGGCTACATCATAATAAGGCAGAGAGACAAAAGGGATGTATTGGACACTAGAGCAATGAGAGGTGCGGACTGTGGTACTGATCATGTTATGCTGAGATCTAGATTAAGGATTTGGAGATGAAAACAGCACTGCAGGACGGGTGTGAAGCCACCATGGAAGTTAAACACTAGTGCACTGAAAGGCCAAAAGAAGCAGGAAGAACTTACACAGCAAATGGATGAAAACATGAAAGACTGGCACAGCAACAACTCAGAGAATGACATAGAAGAGAAATGGGCAACACTGAAGGATACAGTGTATCAGACTGTGAGTGATGTTTTAGGCCACCCTAAGAGGAAACATCAAGATTGGTTTGATGAGCATGATGAACACCTGAAGAAACTACTAGAAGTGAGGAATACAGCTAGGCAGGAAAACCTACAGTGTAACACAAGGTCGAAGAAGAAGAAATACTCAAAGGCTCAGAGTGAGCTACAGAAGTCCACCAGAGAGATGAAGTCCAACTGGTGGGATGAAAAAGTGGAGGAACTTCAAACTGCAGCAGACAGAAAGGACATGAAAACATTCTTCACAGGTTTGAGAGAAATCTACGGCCCTAAACCAAGAGGATTGATCCAACTAAAGGCTATGGATGGTGAAACGGTTTTGCAGGAGAAAGACAAGATCCTGGACAGATTTGCAGACCACTTTGACCAACTACTAAATAACCCTGGAGATCTCACTGAAGAGGCTAAAGATGCTCTAGTGCAGTGACCAGCTTTATCAAGTCTGGATGAACCACCAAATTTTGATGGAACTAATGGCAGCTATCAGGACAACAAAGGATGGTAAAGCTCCAGGAAGGGATGGAATTCCAGCAGAAGTGTAGAAATTTGGCAGTGTTCAGCTGACCAACTGCCTGCACAAGCTCATCCAAGAGATATGGGATGCCCAGAAAGTACCTCAGGACTGGAAGGATGCAAGTATTGTGCCTTTGTTCAAGAAAGGTGACAGGAAAGATTGTGGAAATTACTGAGGTATATCACTGCTAGCCTCTGTTGGTAAGATTCTCTCACATGTACTACTGAACAGACTCAATGAACACATCTCTCAGAATGTACTACCAGAAACCCAGTGCGGCTTTAGAAGTGGAAGAAGCACAATGGACATGATTTTCTGCTTGAAACAGGTTGAAGAAAAGTGTATTGAACAGAACATGCCGCTTTATGTAGTCTTCATTGACTTCAGTAAAGCCTTTGATACTGTTTCACCACAAGGACTTTGGCAGGTACTCAAGAAATATGGCTGTACAGAGAAGTTTGTCAGCCTGATCAAGGCACTCCATACAGGTATGCAAGCAAACATGGCAATGAGTGGTTCAGTATCTAAAGACTTTTCAGTAAGCAATGAGGTGAAACAAGGGTGTGTGCTGGCACCTACACTCTTCTTGCTATATCTGGCAGCCATGCTTAAGGTAGCCTTCAAAGACACTTGAGAAGGAGTATACATTCAAACAAGGAAAGAAGCAGACTTGTTCAATGGGGCATGGTTTAAAGCCAAGAGTAAGACATCAATAAAGGTAGTAAGATAAATGCTCTTTGCCGATGACAGTGCTCTAGTTGCACACAGTGTGGAAGATATACAATCTTTAGTGGATAAATTTGCAAGAGCAGCTAGCCAATTCAGCCTCCAAATCAACATCAAGAAGACAGAGTGCCTTTATCAACCACCAAAGTTCCAATTATCAACATTACTACCAGAAGAGATCAGCATTGGTACAGAGCCACTAGTCAAGTGCAAGACTTTCAAGTATCTAGGGAGTACTGTTTCAGAGAATGCTAGGCTGGAGGATGAACTATCTCTCAGAATGGGAAGAGCGAGCGCTGTGTTTGGAAACTTGAGGGAGACACTGTGGAACAATTGGCATGTGTCTATCCGTGTGAAATGCAAAGTGTACAGAGCGACAGTACTGGCTACTTTATTGTACGGTGCTGAAACTTGGACTGTCTACAGAGTGCAGGTGAAGAAACTCCACACATACATGATGAGACATCTTCAAGCCATAATGAACATTTCATGGAAAGACAAGATAACCAACATAGAAGTGTTGAAACAAGCTGGTCTACCATTAATGGAGGACATGCTAATACAGATGAACCTGAGATGGCTCAGGCATGTTGAGAGGATGGACCACTACTGTCTCCCTCAGCAGTTACTCTACTCACAGTTATGCAAGGGCAAACGCAATCAGGGTAGACCAAGGCTCAGATTTAAAGACTGTAAAAAGAAACTTGAAGAAGTTGGACATAAACAGGAGTTTCTGACAGTGGAAGGCTAAGGACAGAGCTGTGTGGAGGAATCTGATCAGACCTAAATGAAACAGTCATTGGCGCCCACGACAGGCTGCTATGATGATGGGATGATGAGTTGACTGATAATGTACTGTATGTGTTTTACCTGCCATGTCTAATGCCTGCCATTGACTAACTGATAATTAGTCAAGTTAGAAATGCTTGTCTAGGTAAGTATATTTTAGTCATAACATTTAACATTTAACAGTTAACATTTAAAGATTCAAAAGATTCAAAGATTTTTATTTGTCAATACTTCTATACATACAGGACATACAGGAGAATTGAAATACCATTTCTGTCTCTCTGAGTAGTGTGTGCAATATATAAGAAAAGAAAGAATAAGGATGAAAAACAACAACAGCAGTCTATGTACGGTAATGCTACCCATAGTGCAAATAAAGACAAAAGATAAAATCCAACAATCCTATATACAGAAAAAGTAGAGCCGTAATACCCGTAATTACAAGTTCAATGCAGTAGTGTAGGTGCAGACAGTGACAGATTGGACTGCCCATGATCAGTATTGCAATAACAGACAGACAGCAGCAGGTATGGCATTTGTGCAAATGGTAGCAGTAAGGTGCAGAGACATACAGCAGCAAATGTAATTATTGTTGGTGTGCCAAGTCTTTCTGTGCAAGCAGCTGAGGTAGTTATTGTGTGGGTGAGTGTGTTACGGTCTGAGTGGGTGTGGGGGGAATAGGCAGAGTTCAGGGTCCTGATGGCCTGGGGCTTCATGTACAAAGGGTACGTATGCACAAAAACATGGCATACGTCCTTTTCCACGGAAAATTTCAGATGTATAAAGAATGAAATAACTGTGGAAATATGCACTGCCCCACACCAACTTCATGGCTGGCATACATATGTTTCTACTGTTAGTGGTCTGTTGGCGACACAGAGGTGATGTTGGGAGACTGATAATGATGTGAAAATGATTGTACACACCAGAGATACATGATGAACAAACATTCATCCATCCATCCATCCATCTTCTACCGCTTTTCCGGAGGTCCGGGTCGCGGAGGCAGCAGTTCAAGCAGAGAAGCCCAGACTTCCCTCTCCCCAGCCACCTGCTCCAGCTCTTCAGAGGGGATACCAAGGCATTCCCAGACCAGCTGGGAGACATAGTCTCTCCACCAAGTCCTGGGTCTGCCCCGGGGTCTCCTCCCAGTGGGACGTACCTGAAACACCTCAAGTGGGAGGCGTCCAGGAGGCATCCTAATCAGATGCCCATACCACCTCAACTGACTCCTTTCAATGTGGAGGAGCAGCGGTTCTACTCTGAGCCTCTCCCGGATGACTGAGCTCCTCACCCTATCTCTGAGGGTGAGTCCAGCAATCCTACGGAGAAAGATCATTTCAGCCGCTTGTATCCGCAATCTCGTTCTTTCGGTCATTACCCAAAGCTCGTGACCATAGGTGAGGGTAAGAACGTAGATTGACTGGTAAATCGACAGCTTTGCCTTAGAACTAAGCTCCCTCTTCACCACAACAGACCGGTACAACGTCCGCATCACTGCAGATGCTGCTCCAATCCGTCTGTCGATCTCTCGCTCCATTTTCCCCTCACTCGTGAACAAGACCCCAAGATACTAAAACTCCTCCACTTGGGGCAGGAGCCTGTCCCCAACCCGGAGAGGACAGACAGAGAGAGACAGCTCCAGCCCCTCTCCAGGAGACTGGTTCCGGAACTGGAGCTGTGTGTTGAGGTGAGGCCGACTATATCTAGCCGGTATCGCTCAACCTCGTACACCAGCTCAGGCTCCTTCCCCAGCAGAGAGGTGACATTCCACATACCAAAAGCCAGTTTAGAAAGCTTGGGATCAGTCCGCCAAGGTCTCCGCCTTTGACCGCAACCTAATCCACATAGCACCGGACCCCCATGATCCCTCCTGCAGGTGGTGAACCCACTGGAAGGCGGACCCATGTAACTCCTTCGGGCTGAGCCCGGCCGGGTCCCATGGGTGGAAACCCGGCCACCAGACGCTAGCCTTCGAGCCCCTCCCCCAGGCCTGGCTCCAGGGTGGGGCCCCGGTAACCCCATACTGGGCGGGGTACACTGAATCCTTGATATACAATTTATCATGAGAGTCTGTTGGATCGTTCTTAGTCTGGCCCTTCACCCAGAACCAGTTTGTCTTGGGAGACCCTATCAGAGGCAAATTGCCCCCGGACAACATAGCTCCTGGGATCACTGGGGCACGCAAACCCCACCACCATGATAAGGTGACGATCCATGAGGAGGAACAAACATCCAAGTGTGGGCAATTATATAAGTGGATATAAAAGAAGTGCAAAGAAGTGCAGAAACTGCCTCTAACAACAATGGCATTAGCATTATTAGAGGATATTGCAAATCATGCAGTGAGAAGAGAAAGGGTATTTAGAGACAGAGAAGATTTTCTGGCTGAGGATGAGGACTGGCTTGTCAGCCAGTTTAGGTTTCCATGGGCAGTCCTTGTGGAACTGTGCTCAGAGCTACGGCCGCTCTTGAAGCGTGACACGGCGAGAAGCCATGCACTGCCCATCCCAGTGCAGATGCTGACAACTCTGGAGTTTCTGGAAACAGGAGCATGCCAGAGGGAGCTGGCAGACCAGTCGGGAATTTCCCAGTCAACCCTGAGCCAAGCTATGCCAACTGTGTGAGATGGCATTATCCGGCTGTGACCCAAGTACATCATATTCCCACACAATGCAGCTGAACAGGCCAATATCAAACTGCAATTTGCAGAGAGAGAAGGTTTTCCAAATGATTCTGATGAACTGCATTGTTGGGAACAAACTACAAGCTGGCACTGTGCAGATGGGTGGTTTCTTGGTGAGTAAATTCATGTAATTGTCCTAATAATAACCCACCTCATGCGCAACATGCCTGTGCACCCCCAAATATCACCCTGTTTTCAAGGCTTCATTACAACTCAGTGGGTCGAGTAAGTGACTCTTTTTTGCTGATTAAACTACAGTTTCACAGCATTCTACCAAGCCCCCAATTGCCTCTGTGTGTACAGTAGTTATATCAATAAACACATGCGTAAAGTTTGAAATGCAATAGTCTCACCCTTTCTCCAGTGCACTTAATTCATTTACAATAGTAGTGTGTGTAATCCATGTAAGTTGTATATAACTATAAAGGGTGAGATTTGCATTTTCGACATAAAATATTGTATGTACTTGTTGAGTATAATATGATCTGCTTTTAACTGACAGGTGACCTTGGCTACCCACTAAATAGGTTCATATTGTCTTCTTTTTCATGACTGTTTTCCTTTAATTCAACCAGCTGATCCACCTGGCTGGTCACAAATTTATTGCTTGATTGATTCAGTCATCGTTTAAAGTAACATCCTATAAAAGATACAACATACATTTAAAAACAATGGGATGACACAAGAAAGTGCACACACATATTTCCATTGTGGTCCCTAAAACAGGTTGCAGCTGGTCTTATACCTGGAACTTTCTGTTTTGAAATCTGGCACTTAACCACTAAGCTATACACACCCTAAATCACAGCGATCAGCTGACAGTTCTGAGGACGACTGCAAATGTCAGTCAAACTATGTCAAAAGTTAAATAAACATCTTCTCATTCCTGTCTGAATAAAGGAAACAAACTAATCTTATCCACCTTATTCGTGGGGGTGCCGCTGTAGGAACGATTGTGGGTGGAGCTTCCGGTTTTGGCTGAGGTAGTGTTAAATCAGTTATTAAGAGTGGAGTAGCAAGGGCATTTAAAATAGCATTTTTAAAATTCATTTTAATGTATGGTCCACATACGTGTTTTGCACTCAAGTGGCAGCTAATTTCAGCACTTGTAGTTTTTGTATTTTTACCTCCACCAGGCCAGAGGCCAGGAGGAGGTTATGTTTTTGCCAGCGTTTGTCTGTCTGTCTGTCTGTCTGTTTGTTTGTCTGTCTGTTGGTTAGCAAGATAACTCAAAAAGTTTTGGACGGATTTCAATGAAACTTTCAGGCGTTGTTGGAAATGGTACAAGGAAGAACTGATTACATTTTGGGGATGATCCGGATCACCGTCTGGATACAGGAATTTTTTAAAGGATTCTTTAACATTGTGAGAGACGGCCATTTTCAACATGTGTGCAGGCCCAATGGAGGGCGCTGCTTCGTCGTGTCTGACGAACACAAACTCCGCCTTCTTCAAAGTTTTAGGCACAAAAGCATGTGGAACACAGTGCTGGCCAGGGCTCGGCAGCGTGCCTGTGTGCCTGTGTTTGCGCTACGCTGCAAAAGCTCAGACGGACAGCTGTCCACCGCCGGATTATTTGGCAGAAATTCCCTGGCCAGCCATAGTAGCTGAGCAAAAACAAGCTCTCTGCCGGGGAAGATTCCAAATCCTCTTTTGTCGCGGAGCGCAACCCCAATAAAACCCACACCAACCTGTCTACCCAATTTGCATCCGTCAGTGAAGCCCTCAGTGCTGTTTTCAGTGATCTATGAAAACGCTCGCATAACCCATTGGCCTGTGGGTTGTACGCGCTTGTGTCATGATTTCCTTTGTTTTTCCTTTGGAATTCTTGGATGGTACATGGGTGGCCAATATAAGCTGCGGATTCACCCATCACACATTTCGGATAACTTATGTTGAACTGTATAATCAGAGGAGTTATTGTCTAATTTGACCTTGTTGGATTTTATTACCCCCTTTGTTATATTATTCACTTTCTTTTAACCTGTACTCTTAATCTATTCGAAAAAAGATTAATTCATTCATTCATTCAATTGCAACGCCCGCAGCCTGGGAGTTTGCAGATGCAGGAGATGGTCACAACACCAACACTTCAATTTATTACCTCCGCCAAGGAGGTAATGCTTTTACTACTGAACCACTAATCCTATCATTGTGAATCCAATTGCTAGTCATATGTTTTCATGGTCAAGGAATCTGAAAACGTACACACAAACACTGTATGGGGGGGAACTGTGGCGCTTGGCGGAGGTCTGCGCTCTCTGAGTGCTTTTCTAGTTTTGAATGTTTTGGCATAGTTCTGCTACTTGTTACTGGTATTCGTGGTTGTGCCTTAGACTGTATAAATGGAGGCTTCTCACCGGCAATGCATAGATCATGCAGTGAAAATGGAAAAGGACTGTTCATGTGATCGGTGGTACAGACACAGGGCAGACACAAGAGCACAGCAGGTATGTTTTCACTTGTATGGATGTCATGGATCTGACGTTTATGTGTCACCAGAATGAAGGCTGCGTGAAGTTAAATAAAAAAATAGTAACAGTTTACTTCCTAAGGCTTAATGATTTAAGAAAGATATCAAATAGTTTTTTGTTTTTGTTTTTTGCATTTGTTGCACTGCCTTGGAATGATATGGACTTCAGCATGCATTAATTTTTAAATTATCACAAAATATAGGTCAATAAAACTCTGAACTAGAAAAGCACTCGGAGAGCTCAGACCTCCGCCAAGCGCCACAGTTCCCCCCCATACAGTGTTTGTGTGTACGTTTTCAGATTCTTTGACTATGAAAACATATGACTAGCAATTGGATTCACAATGATAGGATTAGTGGTTCAGTAGTAAAAGCATTACCTCCTTGGCGGAGGTAATAAACTGAAGTGTTGGTGTTGTGTCCATCTCCTGCATCTGCAAACTCCCAGGGTGCGGGCGTTGCAATTGAATGAATGAATTAATTAATCTTTATTTCGAATAGATTAAGAGTACAGGTTAAAAGAAAGTGAATAATATAACAAAGGGGGTAATAAAATCCAACAAGGTCAAATTAGACAATAACTCCTCTGATTATACAGTTCAACATAAGTTATCCGAAATGTGTGATGGGTGAATCCGCAGCTTATATTGGCCACCCATGTTCCATCCAAGAATTCCTAAGGAAAAACAAAAGAAATCATGACACAAGCGCGTACAACCCACAGGCCAATGGGTTATGCGAGCATTTTCATAGATCACTGAAATCACTTTGGGCTGCACGGTGGCGCAGTGGTTTAGCACTGTGGCAGCACAGTTTTACCCTCGGCCGGGGGATCGCGGGGATCATGAGATCGTGGGTTCGATCCCAGCCCCCGACCAACAGTGAGCTGTGTGGAGTTTGCATGTTCTCCCCGTGTTGCGCGGGTTTACTCCGGGATTTCTCCGGGATTTCTCCGGTTTCCTCCCGCATACCAAAAACATGTAGGTTTAGGGCGCTCGCGCACGCAGCGACCAGCAGCCGGTGGCTTGTCACCAGACTGCAAACCAAGTCTACCTACGGGTACAAATAAGTAACAAAAAAAAAAAAAAAAAAAAAAAAAAAAAAAAAGCAGCACTGAGGGCTTCACTGACGGATGCAAATTGGGTAGACAGGTTGGCGTGGGTTTTATTGGGGTTGCCATAGATATAGAACCCTAGATTGGCAGCGCTGGCCAGTCCGTGGTTGCGGGGGCGTGACGCGCGTCCGCCATCTTGGTACAGGATATCTGTAGCACATCCCTGTGGTCCAGTGCAGACACCTGCTTGGGTCATTCTCCTTTGTTAAACGTTTGACAGGCTTCAGTGAACATGTTTGCAACACAGTACAACACAGTGCATAGTGGTTTACTTTCAGCATAATCTGCATAAATATTAGGTGTTTAAGAGCTTCATAATTATTAAATTATGGCATTTTGCAGTGTCTCAATCAAGAACTGTCAAATGAGCTGAAAAGAAAGTTACCATACCCCCTGATTAATAATTAAGGCTAGCTCTTTCATTGTGGCCATTTATGCATAAATATATGGCCGAAATTGATTAATTCATACTTTGCCCTGGGCTGTATTTGTTATATTTGCCACCCCAGGCAACCAGCTTATTGCCCCCCACCACCACCACCAATTGTCAAAAATGTTTATCAAAGAAATATTTCAGCCTGTGCTATACAAATTGGCCTAGATATGTAAACTTTGAAATAAATAAAGAGAATAAAAAATTACAAATCAATTATTCAAGTTTCTTCATTTAACTAGACAGACATTATACACTCCCCCCCCCCCCCCATCTACCTGGATCTGTATAGCAGTTGTTTAAAATCAATTTGAAATTCTTATTGATTTTAGGCCCACATAACAAATTTATACAATACACTGTAGAGTGAATTGCCTATAAAATATTTGTCATAAGGTACAGGAGTTATTTATTTTATTTAATAGTGGGTGTGAAAGGGGGTGGAGTTAAACCTTCACTTCTACACCCACTAAATTAAATAAAAGCACTCGTAAAAGGGGCACCAGTCCTAACGGACAATAATATTAACTTTAATTTTAATTAACTTTGTACCTTAAATTACTTAATGAATCAGTCTCAGAGTTTCAGTGAGTTTTTGTCCTGCCATGATTAGGAAACCTGTATATGCGAAAGGAAAACGCTTCAACTGCTCTCATTCACTCTTTTATTAAACTCATTCAGGTTACATGACATGGCGTTCAAATGATGAATAAACAGATTCAGATGATAACAGCGTAATATATCACATCAACTGATATTGGGTTCCTGAACATAAAATCCAGCGTTACACCTCTGTATAACCAAGGAGAAACTAGACTTATGTTTCAACAGTAAATGAGGCTGGGATGTTTTAACAAAACAACGCAATTTTATGGGGAAAATTCATAAGCTAATTATCTAAAAATGACTCCTGAATTAATCTACAAAAATTTAAGGGCAGTTACTTAAAAATGACTAAGAGTTTTCCTTCAGTTTACAGATCTATCCTGCAGCTGAGAGACTAATTGAGCCCTGAAATACGGGCCATATTCAATTGTAATTTAATTGTTAGGACATCACGTTTTAACCCAGTAGATAGGAGAAATAAAAGTTTCACTCACACAACAGCCGTAGGTCCACGTTTCAGCGGGTCGTTACCACTGGGTTTTGAAGTTAGGACGTCGGAGGAAGCGGCTGCTATCCTCACAAGCCGTGGAGGTGATAACTCAGCTGGGGGCCCTTCTAGGAGACACTTGCAGCCGTGGATGATTTGTCTCCGGGTGGCGTGAAAAGTCCTTGGAAAAGAATCCCAATTTTGAGGTCTCTTGTAGCGGGATAGACCAAAAAGACTGAAGGAAAATCTTCTCAGTCTCTGTTCACTTTAAACTAGGCAAATTAAAGGTCCACTTTAATGGCGGGAAAAGTCATGAAAAAAAACTATTAGAAAAACATTTACTATGATAAGAATGGCTTCTGAGGTGAAGGAAAAAGTTTGAGAATTTGATTCTCTAAAAGGGACGAGCTCTAAAGAAAAATGGTTTCTCCTCAGTGACCAGAATATAACGAAAGACTTGACAAACACACAGAGAATAAAATAAAACTTCACAGGGCCTTGAAACGGTGGAATAAAATCTTCTTCTGAGATCTAGATTACTATTCTGCTTCTTTAATCTTAATTTAGTTCCTAATCTTTCTCAAAATCTCTTTCTTTCTTCTTTCTGTGTTTCTAATTCTTAATCTTATCACCATTTTGCTGTTCTAATCTTCCTGCCTGTTGTCTCTACTTCTACTTTTCCTTAATTCTGCTGATCTCTGACTAAACTCTAATTTTAAAGTTACCTCGCCGGGTCGTAAAACTGATGATGTAGTCGCAAGACTGACCAATCGGCTTTTTAAGAAGCAGTTTGAAATGGCTGCTATCCAATGTGAGAACACTTCTTTGTTTGAGAGCAGCCAATCAAATGAAGACACCATAACATGAAATTTCAGAGGGAAAATCAACACTCATTCAGTTCTTATGAAATAAATGCTCAATATAAAATCTAACTAAATTAAATGACTTGGCTAATATTTTGGTGATCATGCATTTATATCACTACTCCAATATGTGTTTGAATAACACTCATGAATATAACATTTCTTATACATAATTATAATACATGCATTCACATTTAGATCCAAAATGCAACAAAACATGCGGCAAACCATGGTTGGTGATAAAAGAGGGATGATTTTCAGTGTCCTTAGGATCCAGAGGATAAGCTGAAAGAAACTTAATGTTTAGAACAAATTAAAAGTCATCCTACATACTGAAAACACATTCCATAGGTATCCGCTAGGAGGTACTGTTGAGCTGTAGATGATTTCCTTTAGTATCTGGGCGAAGAAACCTGGACAGCATCGGCTATAAACCCGTCAGATTAAGTGGTTTATGACTCTTTTAAGAACGTTGGTTTCCTGTGAAAAGGTACGTTATCAAATGCAGTGTTCACGTTGAGAGGTCTGGTCTCCTGAGTTTTATGTTCCTTTGAGCCTTTAAAAGCAAATTCTGATCCTTACAATCTCTGCAAGAGGCAACTGTTTACATTGGGGTCCTGGGAAAGCAAGCATCTTTGGTCAGGCCTGGAAGAGGCCTGGCATGAGTCGACATAAAAGCCAGTGATATTCCTGAAAAGGCAGAAAAGTGATATTCCTGTGTAATGAATAAAATGAAATTCCTGTAAACTGAAGAGAAGTGATCTTCTGTCTTGGTTTTGAGGAGACGATGATGCTACAACACCAATGTTCATTACAAATTTATTAAATTTATTGCATAGAATAATGCACTCAACATGAAAGCAGCAAGCTCATATTAATCAATTGCAAAGTGAGGTGAAGTGTTAATTGAATCAAAACCCAGTTTAAAGCAGTAGATGTAGGCTTTATAAATTTAACCCAGAGCCAGGTCAAGAATTCGGACAATATAGAACATGTATGTAGGCTTATATATTAATGCGGTAGACATGTACATTTATTTGCATACATACATGAAGGGCTAGGCCTATAGGCCCTATTGATTTAAAAGTACTAGTGCTGAAAAAAATTGAAGCTGAAAAATTGATATAATATATACCTTGTAGCTGAACACAGACCTGTTGCTCACTCTTCTGAGAATGCCACAGATCAGCTTTAAAGACCACTGTTATATAATTCTTCCTCTTGTAGTGGAAACTAAGGTGATATGCATAATAACAATAGTAAGTTAACATACACTACCGTTCAAAAGTTTGGGGTCACCCAGACAATTATTTTGTGTTTTCCATGAAAAGTCACACTTATTTACCACCATGAGTTGTAAAATGAATAGAAAATATAGTCAAGACATTGACAATGTTAGAAATAATGATTTGTATTTGAAATAATAATTTTTTCCTTCAAACTTTGCTTTCGTCAAAGAATCCTCCATTTGCAGCAATTACAGCATTGCAGACCTAACATGACTGCACAAGGGTTTTCTAATCATCCATTAGCCTTCTGACGCAATGAGCAAACACATTGTACCATTAGAACACTGGAGTGATAGTTGCTGGAAATGGGCCTCTATACACCTATCTAGATATTGCACCAAAAACCAGACAGTTGCAGCTAGAATAGTCATTTACCACATTAGCAATGTATAGAGTGTATTTCTGATTAGTTTAAAGTTATCTTCATTGAAAAAAGTGCTTTTCTTTCAAAAATAAGGAAATTTCTAAGTGACCCCAAACTTTTGAACGATAGTGTACATAATAACAATATTACATGATCTGCAAATGGTAAAAGGTAGCAACTTACACATGGAAAGTGTGTCCATTTCCCTTCCTCTGCACATTCCTACAAGTTGCATGTGCACACTGTCTCGGCATCTCGGAAGCCTTGGCAAAAGGGAACTTCCCATGAACTGTTGACCTACACCTAACAGCAATAAGCACATATTTAAAAAAAATATTATATTATGTAGCACAATAAGCACATGCCTACAAAGTAAAAAATATCACAAAGACTTAATGCTTTTATAAACCAACATTAATAAATTACAAAGTACAATTACTTTTAAATGCTTTGTAGGAATATCCACCCTGCCCCCTCCTATCCATCATAGCAAATATTTATAGTAATGTCAGGCAAAATGTAATATAAGACAGAAATAGTAATGTCTATGAGATATGACTGCATTAATCATCACCAGATCTTCTTGTACCCCCTCCCTGTAATAGACAAATGCGAAATAGGTACTGTAAAATTCTATCTGTAAAGTTTCAATTTTCAAATAACATATCTGTAAATTACTATCTGCAAACCTTCATGATGTTGGTCTGATACAGGAGGTAGATGTTTGTACACATATATGTGTAATTATTGTGTAAAGATGGTTTGATAAACCTAAATCTTTCATTAGGCCAAGTGTATACAGGAAAAAGAAAAACTATCCTCACGCTATTTGAGTAACTACCAAACTAGTTACAAGAACCCAAAGTTCATTGTTGATAATATTGGCTACCAATACTGACCCAGTAACAAAGAACACAATGTAACACTGTATACTAATATTACATGAGAAATATTGCCATAAGTATCGATATTGAATTACAATATATATTACACTCATGGCAGTCATGCATGTACAGAAATCAGTGACCTCCCAAATGAAAATCAGAGTTTTTACCTTTATTTTTGACAACACGCCATTAAATTATTTAAAAACAAATACTCGACACTTACCTGATCGTTTAGACACCAGTTACACACTGTGTAAACAAACGAGAACCTTGGAAATGAAGACTTAATCAGAGTGTTGTGCGTTGAGCTGCACGGTGGTGCAGTGGTTAGCACTGCGGCAGCACAGTTTACCCTCGGCCGGGGGATCACGGGGATCATGAGATCGTGGGTTTGATCCCTGCCCCCGGCCAACAGTAATCTGTGTGGAGTTTGCATGTTCTCCCCGTGTATGCGTGGGTTTACCCCGGGATTTCTCCGGTTTCCTCCCACCTGCCAAAAACATGCGGGTTAGGTTAATTGGAGACTCTAAATTGGCCCTTTGTGTGAATGTGAGTGTGAATGGTTAAAAGGGATGGCGCCGTATTGTGGCTGCTTCATCCATCCAGGTGGTGGATGACCCTTAATTTCTGTAAAGTGTCTTTGAGTGTCTATGATAAAGCGCTATATAAATCTGATGTATTGATTGATTGATTGATTGAGCTGTGGATTTGTTGTGATTGTGGATAACCCCCACAACAGACTGGGACAATCAGAGCGTGCATCTGGAGCGATTAACATTACAGTGAAATGTGTGTATTAATGTCAACAGGCAGCCTCGCTTCGTCTAGCTTTTTCCTGCTCAGTACTGTGATGTTAATGTGCCATTCATGCATTGTGTTCATGCTTCCTGCTCTTACTGTGATGTAAATGTCCCATGCCTTTCATGTATTGTCTGTAGTTGGGTATAAAAGCTGCATTGCTCTGTAGCTCACTCTCTCACTCTTACCACTGCTTCTGACTACTGCTGCTGAGAGCCTGAGGACCCGCTCCAGCCTGCCTGCACAAGGGCTGGAGCGAGTTCCTATGATGGCGGTGTAGCCCGTGTATTTGTGACTACATATGTTTAAGCATAAAGTAGATGCTGAGATTACATATGGTGATTGACCTCACGACCGAAGGAGACAATAGGTCTGGACCACCTGCGGGGAACAACAAGAGGACGGGGGAACGATGAAAGGACTTCCCGACCCCCGGGAGACAGGTGGAGAAATGAATGTCTGGAAGGGGAAGAAATGTCAATAGAGGGTTTTGATGGGGATACGTGATTCTTCCTTTGTGTGAAATGGTATAAATGTGAAGCTTGGATGTAGCTCAGCCTCTTTGCTCATGTGAGAGAGAAGGCTGGGGACGTGATGCTTGAATAAACCTGAATCAAAAGCAATTCAGCCTCTTTATTCCACGCTCCCCACATTGGTGACCCAGTGACGTGGAGAATGCCTGGAGAGGGTCTCCGCGTTCCAGACTCGCTGGAGTCTGCCCTAGCGAGCACCATAGCCATCAGACTGCCAGAATTCTGGCAGGACAACCCGCAGTCGTGGCTCCTACAAGCGGAGTCACAGTTCGCGCTCGCAGGGGTAACGGCGGATGACACTAAGTTCCACCATGTCATCGCTAGGCTCGACAACTGCACGGCTCGGTGTGTGCGGAGCTTGGTACAGCAGCCACCCGCCAGCGACAGATACGGCAGGTTGAAAGCTGCCCTCACCAAGTTTTTCACGCCCTCAGCCAAAGAGAGGGCTAGGAGGCTCCTGGCTTTGCTCGACCAAGGGGGACACAGGCCAGGTACCCTGATGGAGGACATGCTGCAGCTGAGGGGGTCAGACAACGATAATTTCCTCTTCAAGTACATCTTCCTAACTAACCTCCCGACGCACATGAGGGGAACGCTGTCCAGCGTACATTGTGAGACCCAGGAGGATTTCCGGGAGCTGGCCCAGGAGGCAGAGAGGCTCCTGGATGCCTGTGGCGAGCAGATGGCTGCAGCGGCGACCCAAGGCAGCAGTGAGCCATAGGCAGCAGACCCAATCCTACCAACAACGGCAGCGGTGCGGCCTCGACGCGGTGGAGGTGATGGTTCAGTGGCAGAGGCGCGCCCCCGACGCAGCGGAGGAGATGATCTCTGTTTTTATCATCGGAGGTTCACCAAGAGGGCACGCAGGTGTGTGCCGCCATGCAGCTTCAGAAGTTCGGGAAACGGCAAGACCGAGGGTCGTTAGCAGCTTCGACTCTCGGCGAAAACAACAAGCTGCTCTACATCAGAGATGCGGGCTCTGGGCGGGAGTTCCTCATAGACACCGGAGCCCAAGTGAGCTTCATCACCCCAACCTACGCTGACCGGTTGGCTGGGCCCCGTGGTAGCGGAGCAATGGCGGCAAATGGCTCGAGCATCAACACCTACGGGAAAAGGACTTTGTCTTTACGCTTACATGGCTGCACGTATGAATGGACTTTTGTCATAGCGGCGGTGAGTTTCAACATGTTAGGTGCTGATTTTCTGTGCTCACATGGCCTGTTAGTTGATCTTGCCAATAGGCGGCTGGTAAATGCACTCTCTTTTTACTCTCTCCCCTGTTCAGCTCGAGTGTCCCCGCCACCAGTACAGACCAACGTCGCCACAGCAGGTGGTAAGTTCCACACACTCCTCACCCAGTTCCCAGCACTCACGGTACCCACTTTTTTAGCAGCGGTCGTGAAACACGGGGTGGAGCATTTTATAACTACAGCTGGCCCCGCCGTCTTCGCGAAGGCTCGGCGCTTGGATGCTGCCAAGCTCTCCATAGCGCGGGAGGAGTTCGCCAGCCTAGAGATGCTGGGCATCATTCGCCGTTCGAAAAGCCCATGGGCTTCGCCACTGCATATGGTCCCAAAAGCCGACGGCTCCTGGAGACCATGCGGCGATTACCACAGGCTGAACAACGCCACAGCACACGATCACTACCCCATCCCACACATCCAGGATTTTTCAGTACATCTGGCGGGGGCGCGTATTTTTTCCAAAATAGACCTGGTTCGCGGCTACCATCAGGTTCCAGTCCAACCTGAGGACATTCTTAAAACAGTGGTAATAACCCCGTTCGGACTTTTTGAGTTTCTACGCATGCCGTTTGGTCTTAAAGGAGCCGCGCAAACATTCCAACGGATGATGGACGCCGTGTTACGCGATCTCCCGTTCGTGTTCGTGTACCTCGACGACATTTTGGTTGCCAGTAATTCAGAGGAAGAACACAAAAAACACCTCACTGTGGTTTTTAGGAGGTTGGGAGAGCACTGCTTAATAATTAACCCAGCCAAGTGCCAGTTCGGCATCGCGCAGATCGATTTTTTGGGCCACCGCGTTTCCCCAGAAGGGGCAGTTCCGTTACCGGATAAGGTGCGCGCAGTGGCAGATTTTCCTCGACCACAAACGGTCAAGTCACTGCAGGAATTTTTAGGGATGGTGAATTTTTATCACCGTTTCCTGCCCCATGCAGCGCAGCTCATGCAGCCATTATACGCCGTGCTCAAAAAACAAAAACCATCCAATACCATCGAGTGGTCCCCAGAGCGGGAGCGCGCGTTCACGGAGATAAAAAAAAAGCCTTGGTTGACGCTGAGCTCCTAGCTCATCCTGACCCATCGGCACGTATCGCGCTAACAACCGATGCATCAGATGTGGCCATAGGGGCCGTAATAGAGCAGCATGTTGCTGGAGTTTGGCAGCCGCTGGCTTTTTTCAGCAAATCCTTGAGCGAGGCCGAACGAAAATACAGCGCGTTTGACAGGGAGCTGTTGGCGCTTCATTTGGCCATTCGACATTTCCAGTTCTGGCTGGAAGGGCGTCGGTTCACCGCTTTCGTAGACCACAAGCCGCTCACGTACGCGATGTCCAAAATTTCAGATCTGTGGTCGGGCCGGCAGCAGAGGCAGCTGGCTGCAATTTAGGAATTTACCGACATTCGGCATGTAGCGGGTAAACTCAACGTAGTAGCAGACTGCCTCTCGCGCGCGGTCACGGCACCGGCGCGTGCAGAAGCAGAGGATACCACCACGACCACGCAGCAAGGTAGCAGCGCGGGAGCGCGCGCGGCCCCAGTTCATGTGGGGATAGATTACGCAGCCATGGCAGCGGAGCAGGGTGCAGATGCGGACGTGTGCGCGCTCCAGTCTGGACCAACAGGGTTAAGGCTGGAGAGCAGGTGTTTGCAAACCGGTACGCCCCCCCTAATCTGCGATGTGTTGACCGGGCGCCCACGCCTGGTAGTTCCGGCCGCATGGCGCCGCCGCGTTTTTGACTCGGTCCACTCCCTGGCACACCCGGGAGTGCGAGCTTCGGTGAAAATGGTAGCAGAAAAGTTTGTTTGGCCGAGCCTGCGCAAGCACGTGAAAGAGTGGGCAAAAGCCTGCATGTCCTGTCAGCGGGCCAAAATTCACAAGCACACAAAAAGCCCTTTAGAACCGTTTCGCATTCCGGCCAGAAGATTCGATCACGTGCACGTCGACCTCGTGGACCCCCTACCGTCGTCGCAGGGGTTCACACATCTTTTGACAATGGTGGACCGAACCACACGTTGGCCGGAAGTGGTCCCACTGGTATCAACCACGGCCGAGGAGGTGGCTCGCGTTTTTTTAACAGCCTGGGTAGCGCATTTTGGGGTTCCCTCGGATATTACGTCCGATAGAGGGCCTCAATTTGTCTCCGAGCTTTGGTCAGCGATGGCCAGCGGCTTAGGAGCGAAAATTCACCGCACTACTGCTTATCATCCTCAGGCTAATGGTTTATGCGAGCGTTTTCATAGGTCTTTGAAGGCAGCCCTCAGAGCGTCACTCACGGATGCAGATTGGGTAAACAAACTACCATGGGTTTTACTAGGGTTGCGTTCTGCGCCCAAGGAGGATTTAGATGCCTCCCCAGCAGAGTTAGTGTTCGCACAACCTCTCAGGCTGCCAGGCGAGTTTTTACCAGAGCACCCGGAGCTGGCCCCCCTCCCGGCCCTTGGGCCGCTAATCGGCACGGGAGCGGACATGCTCCCGGGCCCCGTTCATCACGCTTTTCCACGCGTTTTTGTTCCCAAAGCTCTAAAAAATGCTGAGTTCATTTTTGTCAGGCACGAGGCTCTAAGATTAACCCTCAGACCGCCATACGATGGGCCATATAGAGTGCTGGAGACAGGTGATAAGCATTTTGTGCTAGATTTAGGAGACAGAAAAGAGACACTTAGTATTGACAGACTGAAACCTGCTTTTGTGATGAATGACGAGTCTGTACAGGTAGCGAGGGCACCTTGACGCGGCAGACTCCCCAGGGGTAGCGTCCCGGAGCCCCCGCAGGGATCAGATAACCACTCTCTTCCTCAATCAACAGATCCTTTGCAGAAGGGCACCGCAGGGAAGGCGAGGCCGACTTACAGCAGATTCAGAAAGCGGTTGAAGCCCAGGCGGCGCACAGACTGAGTGTTTGATGTTAGATGTACTGTAGTAGCATGTTCACTGAAAAATGAGAATTGAATGTATTGTCCATTCTTCGTCGTTTGGGGGGGGGGGTTATGTAGCCCGTGTATTTGTGACTACATATGTTTAAGCATAAAGTAGATGCTGAGATTACATATGGTGATTGACCTCACGACCGAAGGAGACAATAGGTCTGGACCACTTGCGGGGAACAACAAGAGGACGGGGGAACGGTGAAAGGACTTCCCGACCCCCGGGAGACAGGTGGAGAACTGAATGTCTGGAAGGGGAAGAAATGTCAATAGAGGGTTTTGATGGGGATACGTGATTCTTCCTTTGTGTGAAAAGCCTTTGTGTGAAATGGTATAAATGTGAAGCTTGGATGTAGCTCAGCCTCTTTGCTCGTGTGAGAGAGAAGGCTGGGGACGTGATGCTTGAGTAAACCTGAATCAAAAGCAATTCAGCCTCTTTATTCCACGCTCCCCACAGCGGTATGATTTAATAAACCTACTTAAAACCCTCAGTTCGCTGCTTATAATTCTTTACCGCCACAGTGATTCCTGTACCAATATGGCGGCCCGAAATCACGCGCTCCAGTGACCTACTGCCAATCTAGGCTTCTATATCTATGGGGGTTGCGCTACGTGGCAAAAGATGATTTGGAATCTTCCCCGGCAGAGAGCTTCTTTTTGTGCAGCTACTATGGCTGGCCGGGGAATTTCTGCCAAATAATCCGGCGGCGGACAGCTGCCCGTCTGAGCTTTTGCAGCGTAGCGCAAACACAGGCACACAGGCATGCTGCCGAGCCCTGGCCAGCACTGTGTTCCGCGTGCTTTTGTGCCTAAAACTTTGAAGAAGGCGGAGTTTGTGTTCGTCAGACACGACGAGCTTCGCCCTCCATTGGGCCTGCACACATGTTGAAAATGGCCGTCTCTCACAATGTTAAAGAATCCTTTAAAAAATTCCTGTGTTCCTCCGGCCTGGCGGAGGTAACAATTGTCAGAAAATGTCTGTATGTATTAAGTTAAATAACAAGCATTTATGGCATGACAGCAGCAGCTGCAGCTGTCTGTATACACCATGACAGCAAAGCACGGTGTTGTGGCGTACATCTGCTTTAAGGTAAATTTGATTATGTCCAACATATTTTAACAAAATGCAGCTGACTTTACTGCAGTGGAGACATTGATATATCTCAGAGCTTTTACTTGTTTATAGCGTTAGCATCTTTGCAGTGGTGCTAACAAATGGAGCTACTGTCTGCGAGGCCACTTTTTAAGGTCATCTTCCTATCCCTCCATAGTCGTGGGAAGTGGTATGATTATATTACTGTTTTTGAGGTGCAAAAGGCCGTGTTCCCGCATTTTTGATGCCGAAGTCATTGTTTTTTTAACCCCTTGCACTCCGGTCAATCTCCCTAAAAACGCCAAAAAATAATGTGCCCAAAGTAAATCGAAAGCTGTTATTCAACCCTTTGCAGCATCCTCATGGGGTTGGTCTCATTTAAAAGAAAACACTTTGAATTTTTTGGCAAAACAGTCATAATCTCTCTAAGTGTTCCGGCCACTGAGTTACAGTCATCTAAACATAGTGAACTTGAAGAAAATAAATTTGGCCTGGGTGTTTTTTTGGATACAAATGCTTGCAAATAACACACAGCTTCAGATCCGGGCTGGAAAATGCAACAGAAATGTAGAACCAAGTGTTATCCAGCTGAGGTCCAAATTTTGTAACAATACCACAAAAAATGAATATATTACACAGCTTTGTTCTCAGGCTGTTCCCAGGTGTTTTGGAACTGTGCCAAATTGTGCCAAATGGCACAGTTTGGAAAAACGTCTGTAACTTTTGAATGATTCAATGTAGAAGCTTCATTTAGGGCTCTAATGAAAGGTCACATTCAGGGCTGTGTCTTTGTGTGTGTGTGTGGGGGGGTTGTCCACCCACCCCCCACCCCCCGCTACAGAGGATGGAGATCCGCCCTCGCTACATGACGGATTGCACTCGGATGTGGCATGTTTCCACAGCACCGCTGTCACTGCGGCTCCCTCCACCCCCACCCCCGCTACAGAATCGTAGCGGGGGGGGGGGCGGTGTTCACTGTCCGGAGGCGGCGAAGAACCGTGTAACGCGGCGTACGCACTTCGGACATCGTGCGCCGCACAGTTGTAATTTACCGATCGGTCAAAAGTCATTTTGGATTACAATTTTCAGGTATAAATAATTATTTAGCTTGTAACAGCTTACCTCTTCACAGCAGTGTCCTGACGAACTTCTCTTCCTCACTGTCAGACGAACACTGGTCCGCTTGTGGTTCTGGTCTCGCGACCCGATCAAAGCATAATTCCATTATTGCGGTTTTGTGCTTCCATGATTGCGGTTTTTGGCAAACGATTTTTCAAAACAAATAACAGTAGTAATTAAAAAAAGACTGGCAAAGGTGTGTGTGTCACTCAGCCTTCGTCTTCAGCCTCCGTCGGTCTATGACCATGGAAGAAATCATAACGTCTTCTCTGCTGGAACCAAAACAAATAAGCACCGCCTGTGGCCGAACATGCCGGTGCATGAATGGCACTCCCTGTCACACAGGTTGCATTTGTGGATGGTCTCCGTGCTGCTGGGTCTGTGGGTTCTTCCTGCGGGTCCTTTTTTTCTCTGCAGCAGCAGTCTCTCTTCACCCAGCCTTAAAAAAAACAGCTCGCGAACTTCTCTGCTTCAACTGGCTCACTGCATTCACAGCGTTGGGAGGCGGGTCCTTCTGGCTAGGTTTTCATTCATTGGCTCTTCAAAGTTTAAGAAACCCAATTCAAGGCTCTTATTAGTCGAATGACAGGTCAATCAGATGAACTAATCTGTTCGCGGCTGTGTCTGCAGCTTTTATTTTCAGTGCGCGCTTGGACGTCACACCACACCACCTACATCACCATCATCGGGTTCATGCGTCCAAGTCATGCGTCCTGCATCGTGCGCTCTCGTGCGCCCTAGGACGCAGAGACTTGCCCGTCCGCGATACAACGGAGCGCAAGAGGTTAACAAGGAAAAGTGTCCCATTTCAGTGACAACCACATGTTCTAAACTAGTATTGGAAGTTGCTACCATAATTCATGCAAGGCATCATGGGGCCTAGGAATAAGATAGATAAGGGCTGTGAGCAGACTGTGGAATTACCTGTATCCAGTGCTAATGCCGGAGGACAGCATGTCAAACAAAATGTTTTTACATGCCTCTACCTATTCAGGAGTGCCTCCAACTCACAGTCGGTGAAATTCCATTAAATCCATTATTTTTGATTGTGGATACAGGAGAATCAAACATGCAGCACTTGTATACAGTGGGGCAAAAAAGTATTTAGTCAGCCACCAATGGTGCAAGTTCTCCCACTTAAAAGATGAGAAAGGTCTCCAATTTTCATCATAGGTATACCTCAACTATGAGAGACAAAATGAGAAAAAAAATCCAGAAAATCACATTGAAGGATTTTTAATCTTTTTTGAATTAATTGGTAAATTCCTCAGTAAAATAAGTATTTGTTCACCTATAAACAAGCAAGATTTCTGGCTCTCACAGACCTGTAACTTCTTCTTTAAGAGGCTCCTCTGTCCTCCACTCGTTACCTGTATTAATGGCACCTGTTTGAACTCGTTATCAGTATAAAAGACACCTGTCCACATCCTCAAACAGTCAGACTCCAAACTCCACTATGGCCAAGACCAAAGAGATGTCAAAGGACACCAGAAACAAAATTGTAGACCTGCACCAGGCTGAGAAGACTGAATCTGCAATAGGTAAGCAGCTTGGTGTGAAGAAATCAGCTGTGGGAGCAATTATTAGAAAATGGAAGACATACAAGACCACTGATAATCTCCCTCGATCTGGGGCTCCACGCAAGATCTCACCCCGTGGGGTCAAAATGATCACGAGAATGGTGAGCAAAAATCCCAGAACCACACAGGGGGACCTAGTGAATGACCTGCAGAGAGCTGGGACCAAAGTAACAAAGGCTACATCAGAAACACACTACGCCGCCAGGGACTCAAATCCTGCAGTGCCAGACGCTGTCCCCCTGCTTAAGCCAGTACATGTCCAGGCCCGTCTGAAGTTTGCTAGACAGCATTTGGATGATCCAGAAGAGGACTGGGAGAATGTCATATGGTCAGATAAAACCAAAATAGACCTTTATTGTGAAAACTCAACTTGTCGTGTTTGGAGGAGAAAGAACACCACACCTACTGTGAAGCATGGGGGTGGAAACATCATACTTTGGGGCTGTTTTTCTGCAAAGGGACCAGGACGACTGATCCGTGTAAAGGAAAGAATGAATGGGGCCATGTATCGTGAGATTTTGAGTGAAAACCTCCTTCCACTAGCAAGGGCATTGAAGATGAAACGTGGCTGGGTCTTTCAGCATGACAATGATCCCAAACACACCGCCCGGGCAACAAAGGAGTGGCTTCGTAAGAAGCATTTCAAGGTCCTGGAGTGGCCTAGCCAGTCTCCAGATCTCAACCCCATAGAAAATCTTTGGAGGGAGTTGAAAGTCCGTGTTGCCCAGCGACAGCCCCAAAACATCACTGCTCTAGAGGAGATCTGCATGGAGGAATGGGCCAAAATACCAGCAACAGTGTGTGAAAACCTTGTGAAAACTTACAGAAAACGTTTGACCTCTGTCATTGCCAACAAAGGGTATATAACAAAGTATTGGGATGAACTTTTGTTATTGACCAAATACTTATTTTACTGAGGAATTTACCAATTAATTCATTAAAAATACTTCAATGTGATTTTCTGGATTTTTTTTTTCTTACTTTGTCTCTCATAGTTGAGGTATACCTATGATGATACCTATCGTAGTACTGAAACAGCCTTAGTGAAGGTCACTAACGACCTCCTCATCGCATCTGATAATGGACTGGTTTCTGTATTTGTCCTTTTAGACCTTAGTGCAGCTTTTGATACTATCGATCATAATATTCTACTTGATAGATTAGAACACTATGTTGGATTTAATGGAACTTCGTTGCAGTGTTTTAGATCTTATTTATCTGATAGGTTCCAGTTTGTTCATGTAAATAATGAGTTTTCTTTCAACTAAAAGCTTAGTCATGGAGTTCCACAGGGATCTGTGCTAGGCCCTACTCTTTTTAGTTTATATATGCTTCTGCTAGGCAACATTATTAGAAAGCACTGTATACATTTTCATTGTTATGCAGATGACACACAATTATACCTGTCAATGAAGCCAGATGGTAGTAATCAATTAGCCAAGTTAGAAGCCTGTCTTAAGGAAGTCAAAGCTTGGATGACTTGTAATTTCCTGCTTAAATTCAAATAAGACTGAAGTCATTCTTGTCGGTCCAAAAATCCTTAGAAATTCCTTTCTAAATCAAACTTTCAGTTTGGATGCGGTTACTCTTTCTCTTAATAGCTCTGTGAGGAACCTTGGAATTATTTTTGATCAGGATCTGTCCTTCAATTCACATATTAAATTTGTTTCCAAGACTGCCTTCTATCATTTGCGTAATATTGCCAAGATTAGGAGCATCTTGTCTCAGAGTGATGCTGAGAAACTGATCCACGCTTTTATTAGCTCGGGATTAGATTATTGTAATTCTTTATTATCAGGTTGTCCTAAAACATCTTTAAAAAGTCTTCAGCTGATCCAAAATGCTGCAGCAAGAGTTTTAACAGGTACTAGAAAGAGAGATCACATCTCTCCGGTTCTGGCCTCCCTTCATTGGCTTCCCATAGAGTTTAGAATTAAGTTTAAAATCCTTCTTCTTACTTACAAAGCTCTAAACAATCAGGCTCCTTTTTATTTAAAAGATCTGATACTACCGTATTATCCTAACAGAGCACTACGCTCCCAAAATGCAGGATTACTTGTAATACCTAGAATCTCCAAAAGTACAATGGGAGGCAGAGCCTTCAGTTATCAAGCTCCTCTCCTGTGGAACCAGCTGCCAATCTGGATTCGGGAGTCAGACTCGATCTCTGTTTTTAAGAATAGGGCTAAAACCTACCTTTTTGATATAGCCTACAATTAGGGAGGGATCATGTGTTTCTGAACCCTCTGTCATGCGGTGGCCCTCGCGAGCCACCTATGAGACGCACACAAGTCCACCAGTGAGTTTTTAGTGAGTTTTATTACGTTGAAAAGGTGTTTACACAAGCTGCTGAGCTGATGACAGAGTCCTTGCAGAACAGGAAGCATAGGGCAATAAAGCACACTACAGGTCCAGGGCAGGAAACAGTCACACACAGACAAGCTAGGTAATAATTGCACTCGGACTGCTAAGCAGGGACTTACAGCACAAATTACACCGGAGGGAATAAGGCTAATACAGCTCACTTACTAGTGCCGGTGAAAAGACGGTCAAGCCCTTAAGCAGCTGAGGTGAATATAGTCCAGGCATCCGTGACGATGAGTGAACAGAATAACGATCAGTTTAACGATCCATGCAATCAGACACTGCTGCGTCTTAATGACGCCAGCACTCAGCTTAAATAACCCAGGTACTGATGACAGATGACACACAGCTGACCGACCGTTGACAGGCGTTGGGAACCCCTCCGAGCACTTTCACAATAAGGGCCTGGAGAGGCCAAAATACCGCCCGCAGCTGTCAAGGCCGGCAGCGAGACATAACTTTAACCCAAGCGCGATCAGAACCGACGCTCGGGTCATAACAGTACCCTCCCTCCATGGGCGGACTCCGGACGCCCCAAGGAACCACCCTGCCCCCCCCGCCCCCCCCAGGGTGGGAGGTAGGGGGACAGGTACGGAGGGAGAGAAACCAACCAAAAAACAAGACAAAGACCAAAACAAGAAATACATACAAACACAAGACTCTGGGAAGAACAAGACTAAGACCAGACAAGAAAACCATACAGGAAATACATATTAACACATGACTCTGGGAAAAACAAGAACAAAACCAGACAAGAAATACACACAACCACATGACTCTGGGGAAAAAACAAAGAAAAGAAACTACATGACAAAACAAGGCTATGACAAGACTGAGACTCACAAGGAAAAAAAAAGAACAAAACAAGAGGCAATCAAAAAAATTGCTCTAACTTGACTATGACATACAAGGAAACAAGAGGTAAACAAAAATTGCTCGGACTTAACCGTGATCAAGACTGTGACTTTGGCTACAACAAAAAACAAGAGGCAATCAAAAATTGCTCAGACCCGACTAAGACTTATGACTTGGAAACAAGAAAAAACAAGAGGCAATCTAAAATTGCTCAGACCTGACTAAGACTAAGGCTTGAATACACAACAAAAATTGCTAGATGTACAAGACAAGATTTGGCACCATATGGGCCCACAGAAAATCCCACAGTACATGAACAGTCAGGTGGCCTGCCCCAGTCCCATGCCCCCAGGAATACGTCCTCTGGTGGCCGAACCAGGTCACCCCGTAACACACACAGTATTTTGGGTGGCCAACCCAAGACGCCAAATGCTCCAAGCAGTTCTTCGGGTGGCCGACCCGCATACCACAACCAGCAGGACCGTGGAGGGATTGTATGCAGCCGCTCACCTGAAAACAACAAAACAGGTGAGCGCCGATCTGTCAAACAAAACCCACTAATGGCCCCCAGCTGGTGGCTCCTGAGAGGGGGACAACCAAAAACCTGGACCCCCTCGAATCCTGATTGGGTCGCAGCCGCACCCGCGCTGGACCCCCACTGGACCTCGTTGGACCCCGATTGAGTCACCTCCGTCCATGCGTCTGACCCCGACTGGGTCAGGACGGGCCCAGATTGGGTCACCGCTGCACCCACGTTGGACCCTGACCGGGTCACCTTGGCCCAAGCGTCGGACCCCGACTGGGTCAGGACGGGCCCAGATTGGGTCACCGCTGCACCCACGTTGGACCCTGACCGGGTCACCTTGGCCCAAGCGTCGGACCCCGACTGGGTCAGGACGAGCCCCGATTGGGTCACCGCTGCACCCACGTTGGACCCCGACTGGGTCACCTCAGCCCAAACGTCGGACCCCGACTGGGTCAGGACGGGTCCCGATTGGGTCACCGCTGCACCCACGTTGGACCCCGACTGGGTCACCTCGGTCCATACGTCGGACCCCGACCGGGTCACCACGGCCCACACGTCGGACCCCGACTGGGTCAACTCGGCCCAAACGACGGACCCCGACTGGGTCTCCTCGGCCCACACGTCGGACCCCGACTGGGTCAGGACTGCTCCGGTGACGACCTCCATCTCCGAACCTGGAAACCCCGGTCCCGTGACCTTGACTGGCTCCGAACCGGCAACGCTGTGGAGGTGCTCAGAACACAAGGAAGAACCGGGATCAGTTCCACCGGCAGCGCCAGAGCCCAGCGAGACGAGCTCGGGTGCAGCGGCCGGCTGCCCCTCACTCGCCCCCCCATGAGGCAGGCAAAAATGCTCTAACACACCATACAGGAAAACAAGAAAGAGCACTTGCCTGCACTCGGGCTCTGGAGCCGTCCAGGACTTCGCCGATCCAGGTTCAGGAAGACATTCGTCATCGGGCTCCCACTCGGCTGTGTCGGGTTCCACAACCGGCCTGATGGTCTCTGCAGCTGGATCCTCATGCGCAGACGTCCATGCCAATAACCTGTATGGCGTGGAGGCAGAGGACCCTGGACCTGCTGACTCGGGCTGCATCCCTGAAGAACCTTGGGGACGCTCTCTCGTCGGCTCTGGCTCCTCACTGCAGTCCGTTCCCCTCCTCTGTCCAACACAAGGCTGCAAGACAGGGATGTCTGGGTGCTGCAGGCCTCCCCCTCGTTCGCCGGCGTGGGACTGACGCCGAGGACCGCTCCGCAGGAGGAGACACAGAGGCAGCAGGTTCAATATAACTGGCTACAGCTGGGGAAAGAAACTCAGAGAGCTGCGAACCCTGAGCTTCACCCCCAGGAGTCAGACAAGACAGATCACTATTATTACTGGAAAAGTGAACTTGGACTTGCCTGTCTCCCGGGGGGAGGATGTTGTCAGCTGTAGCGGGCGTTGCTCCTTCCCTCGCTCGCTGGATGGAACAGGATCCAAGGACGGAGCCCACTGGCACAGGACTCAGCTCACTCTCAGCAGCTGGCTGGTTGAGGGGGTCATCCCGGCGGCCCGGAACTGGATCCGGAGCTGGAGCTTGCCGAAGATGCGCCCGGCCGTGACACCGACGCCTTCGCCGGCCCCCAGATGGTGCGAACTCCCGAAATGGATCCCTAGGCGAAGAGCAGGTGTGCCTCTTCACCTGCTCCATGTCGCGTTCCTCCTCCATCATCAGGAATAGTTCGCGTTGGGCGGCGATGTCCTCCCTCCTAGCGTCGACTTCCGGGTGGTTGGCGAAGCAGGGAGAGAGATTACGGAGCACATCTTCGGCGGCGTCCAGGTACCAATGAATGCCGTGGTCGTAGTCCAATATGGAAGCGGAGATGAGTAACTCATCTACCGCTTCCAAAACACACGTCAGCACGTGACTCTTCGGTGACGGCATACCTCACATACACAGGTCCCAGACAGGGAAAACAATGTCCAAAACTCAACACACTGGTGAAAAAGCGTCTCAAAATGGCGTCACCGTAAAACGCCGTTTGGGCAGCAGTGTACTGTCATGCGGTGGCCCTCGCGAGCCACCTATGAGACGCACACAAGTCCACCAGTGAGTTTTTAGTGAGTTTTATTACGTTGAAAAGGTGTTTACACAAGCTGCTGAGCTGATGACAGAGTCCTTGCAGAACAGGAAGCATAGGGCAATAAAGCACACTACAGGTCCAGGGCAGGAAACAGTCACACACAGACAAGCTAGGTAATAATTGCACTCGGACTGCTAAGCAGGGACTTACAGCACAAATTACACCGGAGGGAATAAGGCTAATACAGCTCCCTTACTAGTGCCGGTGAAAAGACGGTCAAGCCCTTAAGCAGCCGAGGTGAATATAGTCCAGGCATCCGTGACGATGAGTGAACAGAATAACGATCAGTTTAACGATCCATGCGATCAGACACTGCTGCGTCTTAATGACGCCAGCACTCAGCTTAAATAACCCAGGTACTGATGACAGATGACACACAGCTGACCGACCGTTGACAGGCGGAAACCCCTCCGAGCACTTTCACAATAAGGGCCCGGAGAGGCCAAAATACCGCCCGCAGCTGTCAAGGCCGGCAGCGAGACATAACTTTAACCCGAGAGCGATCAGAACCGACGCTCGGGTCATAACACCCTCCCTTAGTTATGCTGCTAATAGGTTTAGTCAGCCGGGGGACCTCCAGTAATGCACTGGGCCTCACTCCTTTCCTCACTCTCAATGAAATATTTTTTTTTGCTGGTCATTAACATTTGTTTGTTCTCTCCCATAGATTAAGTACCCATCATGCTGTTTGCTCTCTACATGTCTGTTCTTTTCATCTTCTCTATCCCCTCACCCCCAGCCAGTTGCAGCAGATGACTGCCCCTCCCTGAGCCTGGTTCTGCTGGAGGTTTCTTCCTGTTAAAAGGGAGTTTTTCCTCTCCACCGTTGCCAAGTGCTTGCTCACAGGGGATCGCCTGATTGCTGGGATCTTTCTGCAACTGTGGGGGTTCCCCCTACAGTTGATAGCAGAGAGGAAATAGAGAGCGCCAACTGTCATACAAGCGCTTGTTTATTGGCCAGCGAGTGTCAGCCATTTTGTTTTTGTGTAACTGCGTCCCTGGACACAGCAAAGTCAACATGGCATCGAGCTACTTTCAAGAAGAAATTACGCCAGCACCTGATGCTTATCATTCCTATTCTACTGCTTCTACTGGTACAACGCGAAAAAAGACTTCAGGTTCTAAAGGAACACAATGTTCTGTTATCAACTGCTTTAATTATTCAATGATTAACAAGAATGTGAGCTACCACAGCTTTCCCAAGGATAGCAAAAGGTGAGTTGCATCATTCTGTCTGTAAGTTGAGTTTTAATTACTAATATTTGTGAATTAGTTTTGAATTCCCGTTCAGTTGACTCTTACGTCATCATATTTCATGTGTTTCAGTTTCTGTTGACAGTGTTGTCATTTTTTCTGCTGCTGTCAGAATGGCCTGTATAGTTTGAAAAACTTCAATGATGATTGGTCAATGATGATCTAGCTCAGGGGTGGGCAATCATGTGCCATGGAGGGCCATTCCACTGCAGGTTTTCTATTCCACCCACTCTCTTCAGCAGGTGTTTTCACTGATTAGCAATCCTTGAAGCTGATCAGCGCAAACACCTGCTGAAGAGACTGGGTGGAACAGAAAACCTGCAGTGGAATGGCCCTCACTGCCCACCCCTGATCTAGCTACATGTTTGGATAAGCAAACAAGTACCAGTGGCAGTGTGTTAAAGTTGGTATGCAAAGTACAAGTACATGAATACAGAATATTAATATCTATTTTTATAGTACACACACATATACTGTATATATATATAGTTATGCATAACTTCACCAAATTTCAATATACAATTGTATGTTAATTATATTGTTATGTTTGAATGATGGGGAAGTACAGCCCTCTCAGACATGCCATGATTAGAGACAAGGAAATTTTAATTTTAGTGCTAGTCCAAGTGAATGAGTTGTCAAAAAAAAAAGGAAAGAAAAAAAACAAAAAAACAAAAATCAAATGTTTCACATATAGTCATGGCTCATGTCAAAATTTAATGATGTTTTCAGGTGTGCGGAATGGATTCAAAACATCAGACGTGCGGACTTACTAGGCTTGTCTGCAGAACAGCTCAAAAGCTCTAATACAGAAAAGTCTGCAGTGACCACTTCTCGTCCTCTCAGTTTAAGAATCCCAATGACAGGTATAGATCATTCTGAAAATTAATTTTGTCAAATAAGATGTTAATAATCGATTATCTTTATGATGTATGACAATCATACCTTATTATAGTCATGTCCTAGAGTAAATAGTGGCTAAAATATTACACTTTCTATAGAGTTCTGAAAAGTCGAGCGTACGGAAAAGATGCAGAAATTTAATTTTTACAGGAAATCTGGCCTACTAGACGACAGTCTTGTGTGTTCATCCCAATGTACAAAATCTGTTACATTTATGATGCAAGTTTATGCAACAATGAGACTGAAATTTCAACTGAAGTTGCACAATAGACAAAATGAAGAAAAAAGTCTCGTAAATGTAGAAAATACATCAAGGTCACACACAAATGAATGTATAATTTATGTCAACTAGTCTTCAAGCATAATACAACTCATTTCACATTTTTGAATTACATTTATATATATATATGGTTAGGAGATGTTTTCATGATTTGTCACAAGGTCTTGCCTTACCTGTTACCAGTATAGTGTTTTAAAAATTAGTAATTGATGAAAATTATCAAATATTATTATATTATAATTATATCAGCATGTCTCGTATACATATTTAGTGTACACAATGTGTGTAGACCTTGTGACTGTAGCTATACTTTATATATAATGTATACACTATTTGGATTGACATTTTTCAGTTCGACTTTTTATGTTACTACACCTGTGGATGCATGTTGGGTTGACTAAAATATATATTATTACACTTGTCAAATTGATATTGTCAGTAGAAATCATAACAATTTCACTGTGTTAATGATGAACTGAAGTATTTTTAATATACAATATAATTATAGGCTACTTATCCTATTATTTAATAAATGGAAAACCCACTATGAACAAGATGCACCAATAAAGATATGTAAAATATGATGAAATGGTCTGTTTTGAGTACTTTTGACACATTCATTTGCAATGGACTGCCAGTTATCAAAACTTATCATGTTAGTTATTGCTAAAAAAAAACCTGAAAAAAAAAGATTAACATGATTATTTAAAATTAATATTGGTTAAAAAACAAAGTGATAGCAATACCAGTCGGCCAATTCAGGCTGAAGGTAAAAAAATAAATATTTATTTAGTTATGGGGGGGGGGGGTTTGCATCTTTCATGACACATGTGACATGAGCTGTCAAACAGTCAAAGTGATCTAACACTACTATTCAATGGCTATTGGCACCCAATCGTGTAATTTCTATATATATAATCTTAGTATATTTCTCTTATATGTATTGTATTGCACCTCACAAGTTCACAATATCTACCATATATCATTAACAGGCGCTTAAAAGTCACAGAAACTGTGCTAAATTTGCAGCAAAGCCTGCAGAACACAATACAGTCATGACACTGGCCGGGGACACTGGGCGCCCAGTTACACTAAAACAAAATGGCGGCGCTAATTACAGATAATCGCGTCACTTGGCGCTCTATATTTCCTCTCTGGTTGATAGTGCTATGAGATGGCTGTTGTTGTGAAATGGCGCTATATAAATAAAGTTGAATTGAATTGAAAATTGGAGACCTCTCTCATATTTTAAGTAGGAGAACTTGCACAATTGGTGGCTAACTAAATACTTTTTTTACCCCACTGTATATCTATTTGCATACCTATTTGCATCTAAATGGATATTCAAATTGAGGTGTGTCCGGGGGGGAGTCCGGTATTTCCTCAAGTGCATTCAATTTCAAGCAGATTGGTATGTACAAAGGAAATGTGCTTCGATTCCTGTGTATGGATGGTTTCATACAGGTGGATTTTTTTTTTTTTTTTGCTTACAGCATTTTCTTAATTAAAATGTACATCATCTTTCAATAGGAAATCCATGCACATCTTTGAACATGAGGGCCCTGGTGAACAAAGCTGTTCAGCAGTCTTGTGGAGCGGGCCTGGAGGCTTCGGTAACTTTTCCTCAAGGGCAGGGGGCTGAAGAGGTAGTGTGAGGGGAGCGAGCTGTCACCTGCCATGTTGATAGCTCTGTGTGTGAGGCGGGTGTGGTAGATGTCTGTGAGAGGGGGCAGAGGGGCACCAATGATCTTGCTGGGTGCTTTCACTGTGTGTTGTAGTGTCTTCCAGCAAGACGCTGTGCAGCTTCCGTACCACACCGTGAATACAGTTGGTGAAGATGTTCTCAGTGGTGCCCCAGTAGAATGAGCACATGATGGGGGGAGGGACTCATGCTCTCCTCAGTTTGTGGAGAAAATAGAGGCGAGTTTGAGCCTTCTTGGCCAGTGATGTAGTGTTGTTGTCCTCAGAGATGTGGAACTTGGTGCTGCTCACCCTCTCCACAGCTGCTCTATCAATGATCGGGGGGATGCTGTGTGTGTCCTCTCCTAAAGTCGACCACAATCTCCTTGGTTTTTCCCACGTTCAGGAAGAGGTTATTGTCTTTACCCCACTGGACCAGATGGCTCACCTCATTTCTGTAGTTGGCCTCTTCATTGTTTGTGATTAGGCCCACCACCTTCATGTCATCCACTATTTTGATAATGTGGTTGGTGCTGTAGGCTGGTACGCAGTCATGAGTCAGCAGAGTGAAGAGCAGTGGGCTGAGCACGCACCCTTGTGGGGCCCCTGTGCTCAGCGTGATGGTCTTGGAGGTGTTGCTGCCAACCCACACATTCTGTGGCCTCCCTGTGAGAAAGTCCAGCACCCAGTTACAGAGAGAGGTTTTGAGTCCCAGGTGTCTGAGTTTTTGTATTAGGTGCTGAGGGATGATTTTGTTGAATGCTGAACTGAAGTCCAAGAACAGCATTCACACGTAGGAGTTCTTTGAGTCCAGGTGGGTGAGGGCAGGGTGGAGAGCAGCAGAGATGGCATCGTCTGTTGATCTGTTTGACCTGTATGCAACCTGAGATGGGTTGTGGGAGGGAGGGAGGGTGGGCTTGATGTTCTGCATGACCAGCCGCTCAAAGCACTTCATTATGAATATTGTGTGATCATCTTCTTAATTTCCTGCAAACATTCATTTTCAATGAGTTATTCCTGTGCGCTGCTCATGCCTGTCCATCCCCAGAAAGTCTGGTAACCAAGGAAACAGGGAGGCTATCTGTGCAGCTACTTGGTGATTCGCTAAGAGTTCTCTAAGCCCTTCCCCTCAAGAGAGCAGAGCGGGGCTTTTAACTCAGCCATGTGAACAGGCACGCGCTCTTTCTCTTTTATCTTTTTTCTCCTGTTTGTCCTCTCTTAGCTTTGTTGGTCTGTCCTGTGTCGTCCATATTGTGTGCTTTTTGTAATAACTTTGTTTTTGTAGATTTTTGTAGCTCATGTTTTTTCTAGAGTTTGCCCTTCTTTTAGACCCAAAAGTCAAAGTGTGAATAGCTCCCCTTTTTCTTTTGCTGTAAGACAAACTCGTCTACCTGGCCTGCATGGAGTGTGCTCCCCAGTGCATTTTACATGGACTCCAGCTGCATTCTTCCACAGTAGACTTTTTGAGTATAGTAACTAGTATGTTTACCAGTAATAATAAACACCTTCATTTAAAAACTGCATTTTGTGTTTACTTGTGTTATCGTTGTCTAATATTTAAATTTGTTTGATGATCTGAAACATTTAAGTGTGACAAAAATGAGAAATCAGGAAGGGGGCAAACACTTTTTTACACTGCTGTAGTCTGATCAGGCCAGTTGATCTGGACTTCCCTTTGAAGAGCAGACCAGAAGCCAGTAACATCAACCAGGTGACCTTGGAGCCAGTCCCAAAAGGACTCTGTGGGTCAGAGTTCTGGTGGTACCCAGTGAGGAGGACAAAACCCCTCTTTCTGGAACCTCTTCCCCAAAGACTGTGGCATCAAAAGTAGGCACTTTTACCCTCATCTTGTGGTGGCGGTTTGGCTGATTCTAAACTGGCTCTCATAGAGTAAAGCAGCTTGAAAGTACAGTTTCCCCAGAACTGTGCTATTGTGGAGGAAGAAAGCAGGCAAGACACAAGCTGAAGACACAGAACTTTATTCCTCCTCCAACACAGAACAGACATGTCACAGAGCAAGGCTTAGTACAATACATTTGCGCCCCTGCATCCTCAGGTGTGAACTGGGCACAGCGAGGGCCAAAGGCACAGCTTTATTTGACTTAATCCCCCCTAGCGCTCTGGTGCCTTTCGCTGGCACCTCTCGCCTCTTTCCCCATTACCATCTCTAACTACCTTCTCCCCCACCAACCCCAAGTACTGGGCGGAGTGCCGTGTCCTGTTGTGTCACCACACAGCCCCCCACCCCCACCCCAAACACCCAGAAGGGGTCCTAACCCTCTGGACCTTTGGGCTTGAGCAAGCGACCGTAGTGGCTGTACCGTGGAGCTGCCAGGCCAGTCGAAGTGCCTTCTTGTCAAGGTGGGTGGAAGGAACAATTGGTCTCTGGAGGGGGAAAGGGTGGGGAGGGGAAAGAGTTAGTTTTGTGAAAACCAGTCTCTGCAGGGGGACCACAAACCTGCGGGCCTACCATAGGTGGGTGCCACGCCGGGGAGCCTGAGCCAACACCATCTGCTCATCTGCCAACAAATAAGCAGGCTTCAGCCTGCCTATGCAGACGGTTTCCTTACAACAGGTCTTACACAAAATGTTTCTCCCCAGTGTCCAACACTCTGAGCGGGCCATTGTATGGCGGACACAGCAAGGTTCTGTGGGCGTTGTGCCTGATGAAAACGAATTTGGCGTTCTCTAAGCGCTTTGGAACAAAAGTGTGGGGGCAAAAATGGTGTGCCGGGCCCAGAACACTGGCAGCCTCTGTACTGCAAAAAGGTGCATGGATCGGTACCGGGCACAGGACTCTCTGGCAAATATTCCCCCATGATCCGCAACGGCTGAGGAAAAAACAAGTTCTGCTGGGGAAGCTACCATATCTTCCTTAGGTGTGGAGCGCAACCCCAGTAGGACCCAAGGTAAGCAGTTGAGCCAATTTGCATCCATTAACGACACTCCGAGCGCTGCTTTAAGTGACCTGTGAAAGCGCTTACACAAACAATTAGCCTGTGGGTTGTACACGGTGGTACAGTGGATTCTGATCCCCAGGCTGTCAGCCATCGCGGACCAAAGTTCCTAAACAAATTGCGGACCCCTGTCAGAAGTGATGTCCGATGGGGATCCGAACCGTGCGACCCAAGCTGACAAAAATGCACGGGCTACCTCGGCAGATGCGGTGGAACTCAGCAGAACCACCTCTGGCCAACGCGTAGTGCGGTCCATGATTGTTAAAGGGTGTGTGAATCCCTGCGACGGCTGTAGGGGACCCATTAAATCCATGTGTGCGTGGTCTAACTTTCTGGCTGGAATTTGAAAAGGCTCGAGGGGGGGGGGCTTTGGTGTGCTTGTGCACCTTAGCCCATTGGCACGTGACGCATGCTGCAGCCCATTCTTTCACATCTCTGCGTAAGTGAGGACAGACAAATTTTGATGCCACTAGTTTAACCGAGGCTCGCATGCCAAGATGTGAAAGGGAGTGGATGGACTCGAAAACGAGGCGGTGCCAAGAGCTCGGAACCACCAGGTGGGGGTGGCTAGTGGAGACGTCGCAAAGAAGGGGGGGGCACCCTTTCTGTACCACCCTGCTCTTAAGGACTGGAGCACGCAAATGTCTGCGTCCCTGGTTTGGTCGGCATCCACTGCGAAAAAATTGATGCCCATGTATACTGGAGAGACCAGCAAACATGACAAGCAGTCTGCCACAACGTTCAATTTATCGGCTACATGATAGATGTCGGCCGTGAACTCCGAAATCGTGGCCAAGTGCCGTTGTTGCCAAGCTGACCACGGTTCTGAGACTTTGGACATCGCGTAGGTCAGCGGTTTGTGATCGACAAATGCAGTAAACTTGTGACCCTCGAGCCAGAACTGAAAATGACACATAGCGAGGTGGAGAACCAACAACTCCCTGTCAAAAGTGCTATACTCACTCTCACACAAAGTATGGCTGAAAAAGGCGAGGGGCTGCCACGAGCCGGAGATGTACTGCTCCACCATGGCCCCTGCTGTGACACCTGATGCGTCTGTGGTGAGCACTATTCATGCTGATGGGGCCGGGTGGGCTAGCAAAGCTGCATTGGCAAGTGCTGTTTTGGCACCTGTGAAGGCTTGGACCTGATCGGGGGTCCAGTCAATGCAATCCGTGGGTTTCTTTTTTTGAGCACACCGTATAGTGGCTGCAGCAGCTGGGCTGCACGGGGAAGGAAGCGGTTATAAAAACTGACCATCCCCAAAATTTCCTGCACCTCCCTAACAGTCTGTGAACGTGGAAAATCTGACACTGCGCGCACCTTATCCGGCAGCAGGCTCACACCCTCTGGTGAGATGCGATGGCCCAAAAAGTCAATTATCGGCAGCCCAAACTGACACTTCACTGGGTTAACAATCAGCCCATGCACTTCCAAATGTTGGAAAACTTGTTCGAGATGGGCAAGGTGCTCCTCCTCTGATGCACTAGCCACCAAAATGTCATCCACGTAGACAAAAACAAACGGCAAGTCACGGAGCACCGCGCCCACCATCCTTTGGAAAGTTTGTGCTGCGCCCTTTAACCTGAACGGCATGCGCAAAACTCGAAAAGACCAAAGGGAGTTATTACTGCCATTGTGGGGACGTCCTCTGCGTGCACTGGGACCTGGTGGTAACCATGGACCAGATCCACTTTTGAAAAAATGCACGTCCCGGCCAGGTGCGTGGAAAAATCCTGGATGTGCAGGATGAGGTAATGACTGTGTGTCGTGGCATTGTTTAAGTGTCAGAAATCGCCGCACAGCCGCCACGTCCCATCAGACTTGGACACCATGTGCAGCGGGAATGCCCAAGGGCTGTTGGAGCACCTAATGATGCCTAAGTGTTCCAAGTTAGCAAACTCCTCACACGCAATGGCTAGTTTAGCAGCATCCACGCAGAGAGGGTGTGCAAACACGGGCAGACCTTTCATGGTGATAAGATGCTCAACCCCGTGCTTGGTTACCGTTGCGAAAAAAGTGGGCACTGTGAGTGCTGGGAACTCAGAAAGCAAACGCTGGTACTTACCCCCTGGAGCTAGAATATTTACATGTGTTGGTGGCCCAACTTCCCGAGCTGTGCAGGGCAAGGAGGAAAAAGATACAGCATCCACTAAATGCCTGTTGGCAACATCAACAAGCAGTCCATAAGATCACAGAAAATCAGCACCTAAGATGGGGACCAAACATGCAGCTACCACAAAGTCCCACTGGTAATTGCGTCCATGTAAACGTACAGTCACCGTCCTTTAGCCAAAGTCAAATTCCTTGTATGTGTTGTGCATACTTGGCCAATAAAGCTGATTCTGATTCTGATTCTGATTCTTTCTCCAAACGTCCTGATGCGGGATCCGTTTGCGGCCATTAAAGACGGCCCACAGCTTTCTGCCAGCTTGTCTGCACTGAATGGCAAAATGAGACTCTTCTAGGAGCAAGAGTCTACCAGAAAACGTCTCCTCGAATGTGTGTCCGTGATGAAAAGCAGCTTCTCCCTGTCGCCAGCAGTTGCAGCTGCTACTGACTGCTGGCTGTCCTGTTTCCCGGCTTCTTGAAGTGGCACGGCAGCAGACAATGTTGCACTTCCTTGCCAAAATGGCAGTGGTAAAAGCACAGCGTCCCAGTCCTGTTTCTTCGGGTGGCCATCCCGGCCACCACCATCGGCCCTTTGACCTCGCTGGGCTCCGCCGGAGATCCTGGTTTCACTGCCTGAACGCTGAAAGCCTTGTTTGCCAGGATGATGCGGTCTGCCTCCTCTGCCAGCGCGTGGCAGTCTCTGGCCGCCAGCAGCGGAGAGTTAGTGAGAATCGCTCTTGCAGAAGCTGGTAGGTTTCTGAGGAAGAGGTGGGCGAAAAGGAAAGATCCGTCATCCATGCCCACCAACGCAAGCATGCTGTTCATCAGGTCCACAGCTGATCTGTCTCCTAGCTCTGAGCGGGTGAGGAGCTTTTCTGCCCTCTCTGCATCTGAAAGGGTTTAACGGTGCAGCAGCAGCTGCTTGAGAGCAGTGTATTTTCCTTGGGCTGTCTGGGCTCGGAGTAGACTCATTCCGTGCTGCGTCGCACATGTGTCCAGCAATGCCACCACACGATGGTACTTCGTGTCATCTGCCACGACTCCGGAGGGCGAACTGGGCTTCCACGTGAATAAACAAAGAGGCCGGGTTGTGAAGCCAAAAGTCCAGGAGTCTGACTGCAACGGCACATGCAGCAGTGGGAGACTCCAGCAGGAGTGTCTCTGTGGTGGTGCTCGGTCCGTTTTCCAGTTCACATCTCTAGGTCACCAATGTGGAGAAAGAAAGCAGGCGAGACACAAGCTAACGACACAGAACTTTATTCCTCCTCCAACACAGAACAGATACGTCACAGAGCAAGGCTTAGTACAATACATTTGCACCCCTGTGTCCTCAGGTGTGAACCTGGCACAGCGGGGGCAAAAGGCACATCTATTTGACTTCATCCCCCCTAGCGCTCTGGCGCCTTTCACTGTTACCGCTCGCCTCTTTCCCCATTACCATCTCTAACTACCTTCTCCCCCACCAACCCCAAGTACTGGGTGGGGTGCCATGTCCTATTGTTTCACCATACTATATGTTGTCCGTGCTCTCACCACTGGTTCAGCATTCACTCCACTTCCTTTCAGCTTAAACAGTAAGATTAATTTTAATTATCTAATTAATTTTAATTTTTCTTTTTCATCATTCATGACTCCATTTTTACTTAAAGCTTTGTGAAACTTTTCTTTTTCACAGGGTGGTTGTGCAGACCCTCGGATAGTACAAGTGTCTTAACTACAATAATAACTGAAACATTTGAAACATTCAAGTGTGGCAAATATACAAAAAAAAAGAGAAATCAGGAAGGGGGCAAACACTTTTTCACACCACTGTATGTCAATATAAGCCTTAATGTTACATAGTACTTTATTTTTGAATATTCAGTGAGTTTTTGAGGTCAGAAAGAAGCCATACATAAAAGCAGGGTTTAATGGTTTTAAACAGCACCACAAATTATGTTACACAAAGGTTCCAGTTTTAAACTGGTCATTTATCAGTAACTGATGACGAAGGTTAATGTTCATAAAGAAGCAATTTTGTCACTATTTTTAAAATATTAAATTACACAACAGTAGAAGTTCCTTAGGAGACATTGCTATGGGTAATATATCACGAAGTGGCGAAATGTTGACGAACGTGGCAATTTTTGGCAAAAACTAAGCCCGTATGTCATGGAGCAGTGAATGCTGAGGAATGTCCAAGAACAGGGTGCTTTTTTGGATTTTGTCAAAAGGTTGCGATGGACTGGCGATCTGTCCAGGGTGTACCCAGCCGCTCGCCCAAAGATGCTGGGATTGGCTCCAGCCCCCCCGCGACCCGAAAAGGATTAAACGGAAGAAGATGGATGGATGGATGGATGATTGAAAAACAGTTCACACACAGTTTTAAAGTCACCAACAGTTTTGTCATAAAGGGTCGTAAACAGCTGCTTGTGTTCATTATACCCCCTTTACACAGGAGTGGAGATCGTTGAGGGGTCTGGCCAATTTCTGATCTATTAATGATCTGCAGTGATCTCCACAGTCTCCTCAAAGTTTTAACTTGGTACAAAACAGACAAGGATCTCCCAAACGATCCCAAACATCAAAAATTGGCCCAATCTCTCAACAATCCCCATGCTGTGTAAAGCGGTCCTTACTTGGTGAATCAAAAAAGAACTTTAGCAACCCGTGTTACAACTATTTGGAAATATGTTACAACCATTGACAGTCATTTCCAAATGTTTACAACTGCAAAAAAATACATCTGCCAAAAAATGGGAATGTTTTCACATTTTTTTTGTCGACAAGAAAACCTGTTTGAGAACTGTCTGGTAACCTTTTATGAACCCTGATGAAACCCAAAAATTGCATGTACGCCAGCATTCATTGCTCCATGAGATACAGGGATAGAAAGAAAGATATATTCATTTTACATTTTGGTTGATCTGGCTAGATTCTCTTAAATAGAAGTTTCTGAATTTGAATTAATGCTGTATAGACTGAAGGCCAAACCATTTCTACTATTATTATGTTTCTTAATTTAATTGCTGCTGATAAACTGTAATCACTATGCACAATATACAGTATATCAGCATCATGGGTCTTATTATATTAATGTTGTAATCTGAAATAATGATGCTTGATGCCTTAAAACTGATCCCAATATGCTGAGCCAGATAGTATCTTTATTAGTCTGTGTCATAAACTCCCTTTTCAGGGCAGAATTATTTATTACGGTATTAGAATGCGTCGGCTGTGTTTGCAGATTTAATAGTGACACAAAACAAAAACATGAACAGAAGTTTACAAAACTAGTTGAAGCAGGGGAATACAAGTGAAGCCAAAAATAGCAAACAGCTAAGGCTAGAGGAATCGCCAGTACACCTGGAGAACAAAGCTAGAAACACACATTGGGACTTGCATAGAGAAAACACCGAGGAAAATAAAGAGGAACTTATGTCCTGTAGATGCGAAGGGTGCTGCGCCGGACAATAGCACACAGCCCCTTAAATAAGGCAAAGGAAATGATGACAAAAGGGAACAGGTGTGTGGAACAGGAGCGAAGATAATAACTGAAATGCAAACAGCTGAGGACAACCGTGAAACTAGCTAGGAGATACAGGAAGTAACAAAGGACACTATCAAAGTAAAAGCATGGAGGGCATGACAGACGAATACAAACCTAGATTCAGACAAAATACAAAAGACAGACAATAATAACACGCCAACATAGTAAGGGCAAGGTAAGGAAATAATATTCTTACACAAACTGGACAACTGGCAAACTAAAATCACCAAAACCAAACATGAAGTCAAATAATAACATGGAGGTGAGAAAACTAATCCGGAATAAACTAACAGCATGAGCACAGTGCGTACACTGTGCTCGGCGTCACGACACTGAATTCCTATCAGCAGAATAGTGCAGCATTTGGTGGGTGGACAAAAGGTCGATTATTAATGCCAGAGCTATTACTGATTCCTGCAAATAATTTCATTAAAAACTAACGTGTGGGAGAAATATAAAAGGTGGGAGGAATTACATTTTGGTTTCTTCAGTTTGGATGAATGTGCCCTTCAGTAGAACTTGTTGGCTAATACAGTTTTTCCGACTTGTTAAAACACTAAACCCCATTCTCTGAACCAAATTCTCAGTGGCCTGAACTCGTTTTTTGAATCAAACACTCTTTTGACCAGTGGTGGACTGTGTATTTTACAACTAGGCCTTCAGTGGTGATCTACCTGATTTAAGTGCCATTAACACCAAATACCATAAAAATAGTCTATAGGGCCATCCACACAGAGCATGTAAAAGATAACTTTAACAATAGTTTTAAAAATCTTTACCTTTTCATTGTTGAGTTCCATTTCCCTGCACACTTGTTCATTGAACTGCAGATCCACTCTTGTTTCCCCAAAAGTTTAAAAGTACTGTTGCTTGTAAGTGCCCAGCTGGCAGCTGCTATGGTTAAGGCCCTGTCACACCTAGACAATTTAGGCAGCCAAAACATCACTCTATCACTCTATAAATTCAAGAAATCTCTGTGTATCTGTCTGTCTGTGTGTTACGATCACAGGACATCATAGGATGGCCTATGATGTCTGCATGCCGTCCTATGATGATCCTATGATCTCAGGCTACATAGGACTTGTGATGCCGTCATATAGGCGATGCCGTCATATAGGTGATGCCATCATATAGACAATAGGACTGGCTACCTATGATGTAGTG
Organism: Pholidichthys leucotaenia; assembly: GCA_020510985.1. NCBI lineage: Eukaryota > Metazoa > Chordata > Actinopteri > Cichliformes > Pholidichthyidae > Pholidichthys > Pholidichthys leucotaenia. The sequence continues at coordinate 273,347,499 of CM035840.1, read as the reverse complement.
TCCTATGATGCCTACATAGGACTCTCAATGCCGTCATATAGGCAATGCGGCCGTCATATAGGCAATGCCGTCATATAGACAATAGGACTGGCTACCTATGATGTAGTGTCCTATGATGCCTGCCTTGATGTCTTTATGTCATATAGACCATCACTCACGATGCCTGCCTTGATGTCTTTATGATGTCATATAGACCATCACTCACCAAAGAAGAGATACTCATCACCCGATTACGAATAGGACACAGCACTTTAAACCACACCCGCAATTCAAAAGCACGCAAACTGTGGAATGGGAGTTGCCAGAAACTGGAAACAAGAGATACTCATCACCCGATTAAGAATAGGACACACTAATTTAAACCAGATGCTACATAAATGGAGAGCAATAGAGTGACGAGAACTGCTGCACATCAGGAACGATCCCTTGAAGATGACACAGCTGAGGCTCGAGCAGTACCTCCCAGGCATGACTGTGTTGCACGTCAGAAAAGATGCCGTGAAGATAAACACCTGAGGTTCCAGCACGTCAGGAAAGATGCCATGAAGATGACACAGCTGAGGTTTGAGCAGTACCTCCCAGGCATGACTGTGTTGCACGTCAGAAAAGATGCCGTGAAGATGAAACACCTGAGGAAACAACACATCCGTCTGAGACAGGAGGAGACCCTTCACCAGCATAGGATACGGCAGACAAAGGATGCACAGACAGGAAACATATGGCAGTGCGCCATGCATGTGCTGAGTCACTTGAAGCCCAAAATGCCCGCAAAGCGACCAATGCTACACGCCAGGCAAGGCACAGACAAACTGAGACCAAGCAGATGTGGAATAGCCGGCTGGCCACCAACGCTGCACACCAGGCAAGGCACAGAGAAGCTGAGACCGAATAGGACACACTACTTTAAGCCACACCCATTCGAAGCAGTAAATCGGGAAATCTCACTCAGTAAGGCAGAAGGCACTCTATAAATTCAAGAAATCTGTCAGTGTGTCAGCCTGTCACCAGATTAAGAATAGGACACACTACTTTAATCCACACCCATTCAAAGCAGTACCTATGAAGAATGGCAGTCTACACTACAAATGTGTAAAATGCCAAGCAAAGTGCTGATTTTCTCACGGTGCTCCAGTTTCTGGGCTTCGACAGGCATGCATGGGTCTTCCTGAACAGGGTCGAAAGGCACTTTTTGCTCAGATCTATTTTCATGATCCTGGCCATGAACTGGAATTACAACACATCTGTCTCTCAACCAGTTGTCTGAATGAAGAAGAAGAACAAGAAGACCCACCAGATGGACAGCAATACAGTGAGGAGAACTACTGCATGTCAGAAAAATGCTGTGAAGTTGAAACACCTCAGGTTCGAGCAGTACACCGCAGGCATGACAGTGAACAACACAGCCGTCTGAGACAGGAGGAGACCCTTCAGCAACAGGCATGGAGATATACTTGCTTATACTTGGTTTCTACGGGCATGGACGGGTATGCACGGGTATGTACTGTATGAAAAATTTGGAGAACTAGTGCATGAAAGCAAGTATTCCTGTGTGAAATAGGTAGCCCAATCAGGCTTTACAGGCCCAAATGTAGGTTGTGTTTGAAAGTGGAATACAGCGGTGTAGCCTGTATGTAGGCAATCACATGTTAGACTTTGACAAATATGAAAGGAAGCTTGGGAACCACCAAAGGCATGGCAAACCGGGGTGGTGGTTCCTCTCTTTAAAAAAGGGGACCGGAGGGTGTGCTCCAACTTTAGAGGGATCACACTCCTCAGCCTCCCTGGGAAGGTCTATGCCAAGGTACTGGAGAGGAGAGTCCGGCCGTTGGTCGAAGCTCGGATTCAGGAGGAGCAATGTGGTTTTCATCCTGCCCGTGGCACATCTGACCAGCTCTTTACCCTCTCGAGAATTCTCGAGGGTTCGTGGGAGTTTGCCCAACCAGTTTACATGTGTTTTGTGGACTTGGAGAAGGCATTTGACCACGTCCCTCGTGGATTTTTGTGGGGGGTGCTTCGGGAGTATGGGGTATCGGGCTTGTTGTTACGAGCTATTCGGTCTCTGTACGACCGTTGTGAGAGTTTGGTTCGTATTGCCAACACTCGGTCGGAGTCATTCCCAGTGAGAGTTGGACGCCGCCAGGGCTGCCCTTTTTCACCGATCCTGTTCATAATTTTTATGGACAGGATTTCTAGGCGCAGCCAGGGAATGGAGGGTGTCATGCTTGGTGACCACAGGATCTCATCTCTGTTGTTTGCAGATGATGTTGTCCTGTTGGCTTCATCCAGCAATGACCTACAGCTCTTGCTGGGACGGTTTGCCGCTGAGTGTGAAGCGGCTGGGATGAGAATCAGCACCTCCAAGTCCGAGTCCATGGTCCTCAGCCGGAAAAAGGTGGATTGTCCTCTCTGGGTTGGGGACAGGCTCCTGCCCCAAGTGGAGGAGTTTAAGTATCTTGGGGTCTTGTTCACGAGTGAGGGGAGAATGGAACGAGAGATCGACAGACGGATTGGAGCAGCATCTGCAGTGATGCGGACGTTGTACCGGTCTGTTGTGGTGAAGAGGGAGCTTAGTTCAAAGGCAAAGCTGTCTATTTATCAGTCAGTCTACGTTCCTACTCTCACCTATGGTCACGAGCTTTGGGTAATGACCGAAAGAACGAGATCGCGGATACAAGCGGCTGAAATGAGCTTTCTCCGTAGGATTGCTGGACTCACCCTCAGAGATAGGGTGAAGAGCTCAGTCATCCGGGAGAGGCTCAGAGTAGAACCGCTGCTCCTCCACATTGAAAGGAGTCAGTTGAGGTGGTATGGGCATCTGATTAGGATGCCTCCTGGACGCCTCCCACTTGAGGTGTTTCAGGCACGTCCCACTGGGAGGAGACCCCGGGGCAGACCCAGGACTTGGTGGAGAGACTATGTCTCCCAGCTGGTCTGGGAACGCCTTGGTATCCCCTCTGAAGAGCTGGAGCAGGTGGCTGGGGAGAGGGAAGTCTGGGCTTCTCTGCTTGAACTGCTGCCTCCGCGACCTGGACCTCCGGAAAAGCGGTAGAAGATGGATGGATGGATGGATGGATGGAAATATGAAAGGAACTGAACTGAGATTTATTTGATTGTGTGAATGTTAATTACAGAAAAACTGAAAATTAATGGGACATCCAATATTACCCAGTGTTTAAGAACTGTTTGTTTGTTTGTTTGTTTGTTTTTTGTTTTTGTCAGATCACTTATTTGTGTGATCTTTTATGAGTTATATTCATAAATTTTGTATGTTGCACTTTGGGGAATGGGAGTTGTTCAATCACCATTATAATTTAGTTTTTAAGTGTAGTTTATAGTCTATTGTCAATAAACTCATGCAGTACTATAACAGGACATATTTACAAACGTTTGAGACAAATTGTAGTGCATCCTTTTATATTTTAGCAATATTTTAAGTCCAAAACACCAAACATTATTACTATTATTTTATATTTGTATCTTGTATACTTTATTGATCACCAGAGGGAAATTCAGGGCATCCATGTACGTCATGTACATTGCCAATCCCTTCACCAGTCACTCACACACACACACACACACACACACACACACACACACACACACACACACACACACACACACACACATACACGCATGCACGCACGTTTGGCTGCATATTTTGCATCAGTGTTGCCTATTGTTCTGTAAATATTTAAATAAAAATTAGTTATTTCGTTATTTGGACATTTTTGCGTCTTGCTGTCATTTAGTCAAAGCATGTGTCCGCATGTAAAATGCAGTTGATCTGGTCATTCCACTCCACAATGAAGCAGCAGTCAGGACTTTCGTGTACCACTTACCGGGCAGGCTGAGGGTGCCTCCCCCTCGAACGTTCGTGGCGTGCACGGTGGGATACCGGTGTTGGCCGGTTAACGGGAGTCTCGGCTGCTGCTTTCCCCAGCAGCGGGTCCTGACAGCCCCCCCCCCCCGACCTTGTGTTCTCTATGGCGAATATATCCATTAGACCTATGCAACTTTATGGTATATATTTTGACTAAGCGGCTCCATACTCGTGGATGCAAATCCTGGTAACCTCAGCAGCAAAGCACTTCTGAAATCTGCAAAGCGTTGTGGTGACTGACAGATTGTGATGCTGTATTATCCAATGAGCGTGGTCGTGATGCCACTATTGTCCAGTTAGCATGACCGTGATGTGGCGTATTCTCCAACGAGCATGGAGTCAATCCGAAACCCCAGCCACACTTTTTGAAGCCAGGGAATGAAGACAGAGTGATCACACAGCGGTGGCTAAACTTTTATTGATAAAAATTACATATTTTGACTGAGTGATTCCATATTCCGGAAGGCACACCCTCGAAGCTTCAGCAAAGCATGTTTAAAATCTTAGGTCATTGTGACAAACGGTTTGAGAGCTATCTGAGGAACACACACACACACACACACACACACACAGACATACAAACAGACAGATGTCTTGATTTTATAGATAGATATGCTGGCATATGTCGAATCAGTTATGGCTAAGTTTTGTCTAAGTTAAGAGCATGCTGAAGAATGCTGAACCACACTATCGCTAAGCTCCTCTGAAAACTAATTTTCAGCATGCTGAAAATTTTCCGACATGTCCAGCGTATGGCTCATACGTCCCACATTCGCAGAGCAAATGGCATATTTGCAGTGTTGGTTCACAGGAAAAACCTGTACAGAGCTCTCTGCCTCCAGCGCATACACACACACACACACACACACACACACACAAGTATTTGTTCGTATAATGGGACCTGTCAGGGTTTTTCCATTTGATTGAAGTCTGTACCATCACCTGTCCAGTGTTGTTCTGATAGATATACCAAAATGTCAGAACACTGGAGGAGGAGGATTCAATTAGCTGATCGCCTGAAGTGCAGAGCGTTGTTTTCCGTGATGAATCACACTTTCCTGTTGGCTGCACCTCCCAGCAAATGCACACTCCATGCATTATCTTTGTTTATTTCACTTTATTGACAATAAACTTTTTTATTGCCATCAGTTCGGGTGCCGTTGAGCCAGGTTGTGATGTTCCTGACGTGCCACATCAGCTGTTTTAGGCGTGACTGACCTGACAGATTTGACAGCTCTGCCAGGATGGTCACACCCTCCTCCGTGGTCTTTGGAGGGGAGAATCATCTCAGTTGAACAGATATCAGACAGCCACACCTCGGATAGACACAGTCCAAGGACGGATAATTTTTTTTCGCACATAAGGAGTTGTTCAGAACTCCCTATACAAAGATATAGAGTGATGATAATCAAGTCAGTGGTGGTAATGCACCTGTAGGCTGGTTGCCAACCGCCAATCAAATATAAAAGAAGAAGAAGAAGAAGCAGAAGAAGATCTCTGCACACCTAAGATTCATGGATCGGGAGGCAACGGCAGTTTGGCATGACTGTGCTGTGCAGAAGTTAGACTATTGTTGTGCATAAGTTGTGAATGTTGGCAGCACACTAAGCATTAGTTGGTTTAAGTTACTTATAAGCAGTGTTGGGAGTAATGCGTTTCAAAGTAACGTGTTACTGTAATGCCACTACTTTTGTGGTAACTTGCTGTGTAACGAAATTACTGTTTAAAAATTCAGTAATGCGTTACAGCTACTGAAATTTGATCAGATGTGTTACTCGCGTTACTCGTTTTATTAATATGGATAGATATTTTAGCGCAAATAAACTGAGCCTACCATAGCTGGCACAGCCATCAGTCTCCGCGGGTCAGTTTCCCGTCCTGCCCCAGTTCATGTGCAGCCTGGTGGCGGCTTCTCATATCGAACCTTGATCACCTGTTGTCCAAGCGGTGAGTAGCCCCTAACAGCTCCAACCTCTGTGGTTAAACATGAGTATTTTTAGAGCAAGAAGCTCACATTTAATGTTTGCATTAAATGCATTTAGTTTTCTTACACACAGAGAAAAAGTGACTCATTTAAGCTTCTTGTAAGTGGTGAACTTTCATTTATCTGTGCTTTCTGTTTTATTTTATCTTATTCATTTACATGCTGTTGTGATATGCAACTATTTCATGGAAGTAAATCCTCTAAATATGCATTTTAATGGGCTGGTCCAGCGGTGTCAAACATATGGCTCATGGGCCCACCAGGGGGTCCAAAGTTTTCTTTGTGAATTAACAACTTCATTTCTAGTAAATTTCTGACTTTCAACTGATTACAATAGTTTATGGAAATCTGAGACATTTTTTCTCATGAGCTTTCTTTTTCTTTTTTGTGAGAACAAGGGGCCCTTAATCTTGCTATGTGTACAAGATGATTTAAGTATGCATCTAAAAGTTACGTGAACATTACTTTTCCAAGTAACTAGTTACTTTAATCATGCAGTAACTCAAAAGTAACTCAATTACTTTTGAAAAGAAGTAACTAGAAACTGTAACTAGTTACTATTTTTAGTAACTTGCCCAACACTGCTTATAAGTTATGGAAATATTCTATATAAGTTACTAATATGTTATGTACTGTATATATTATCGGGATTGATTTAGTTTTGTGAGTGGCTTTTTTATATTCATTGACTGCTTTACTCTATAGCAGAGTGGTCTGCCGGGCCGGTGTGGTATGAGTGGATAGTCTGTGTATTGCTGTGTTTAGAGTGTGAGTCGGATGTAAATTTTGGGAGGGCCTGTTTAGTGTGCTTGCACTTTTTCAGAGGGGGGGGGGGTGTTGGATATTATACTGTTGCGGCGGATGATAAAATAAGGCGGCGATGCTGTGGTTTTAAGGAAGTTTATTATATCATACCGCTGTCACAAGCTCCGCTCCCGGCGCCGTGCAAGCGCGCCGAGAGCGAGCCCACGGCTCTCAGAGAAGGAGGACACAATGTCTGTGTCCAGCAGCTGTAGTTGCAGAGTGAGATTGAGAGGCAGATTTACAGCACAGTGCAGCTTATATACTCAACTCAAACAATAGATCAAAGACATTCACAGCAGTTAATCTGGGCATTTGCATATCAGAGGTACAGACAGGATGCATGAACACAATGCATGGATGACAATTTAACCTCACGGCTGTAAACGCAGCATGCAGCGGAAAAAACCCAGGAGTGCGAGCTGACTGTCTCTGTGTTCTGTTTGTGTGTTGTGGGGGTTGAATCAAACCGCTACACTGTACATATATTAGTATGGCGGTGCCCTGTAGTAGAAAGGGGGTGACGCCCCACCTCCGGGGGGTTGTGTCACCTGGGGTATAAAAGGCCACAGCAGGAGACATCTTGTCTCTTTGCTGTGGCTCTCAGGCTAGCGTTAGTGACTCCTGTGTCACTGTTCTTGTGTGATAATAAAACCACAAAACTCCACCCCGACTCCTCATTAATTAGAGACACAACACAGCTCTTCTTGAAAAGTTCATATGGAAAATCGATTTTTTAAAAATATCAGCAACCAAATCATTTTCTTCTTCCCTGTCAGCCATTGTGGGTGGAAAAACAGCTATTATATTTAAACAAATACAGTATATTGTAGCTGCTTAAACAAGTCCTTGCACTGGCGTTTTGCTAGCTACGATCCTCTGCAATGTGGATGGAGTGGCTGACAGGGGAGAGGAAAATGATTTGGTCGCTGATATTTTTAAAAAAAATCAATTTTCCAGATGGACTTTTCAAGAAAAGCTGGTCATTGTGAAGAGAGGTCGGTCAACCCTGAAGCTAGCAGGCCCGTCTCAGCTGGGGAAAGGATTTATCCGTCACTTTCATATCAACAACGAGTGGTATCCTTGGATTACAGGCTACGAGGAGTGCTGCAAGTTATCTTGCTGGGAATGCCTGTAGCTTGCAACTTATCGAGTAGATACTTGGAGCCAGAGAGGGTTTGCAGACTTGAGCTGTCTGTCACACCATGATGATTTAGGCAGCATTCGCCGAACATATAAAAATTGGTCTAAAACGCTGCGATACACTGAAATTTTCACTTTTGGCCATATGCATTGCGTATCCATAAAGACTTGGACACATACATAATGCATTATTATTAGGGATGAGCCGATCCAATCCGCTGTATTGGTATCGGATCCGATCCAGGCAAAATAGCTAGATTGGTATCAGTAAGGAATAAAAGTAATTTACCGATCTGATATTAAAATGAAGGCGCGATTCTGTTCTCAGCCCCGCTGCGCAGGGCTTCTGTAACCAGAGGCAACGAGTGTCACATCACTCGGGTCTGTCTGTGAGACTTGCCTGAGTATGTTGCTGTGTGGTGGCAGCATTTACAATTTTACACCACTAACTTGATAAAACACTTGCAAAAATATCACGGCAAAGGATTATGCTGAACTCTGTCAAGAACCGAGCAGAAAGACTCGTGTTCTGCAGCAGCAGCCAATGCTTTTCCAGCTCAGGAAGCTTGGCACTAAAAGTGAAACCTAAAAAAAAAAAACGAAACAGAAAGTAAAAACCAGACTGGAGCCTACCTTTCGGGGAGTACAGTTGAGGAGAGGTAGGTGACAGAAACATAAATAGCATTTTTTTTTTAAATTTTGTATACTTTATTAATCCCAGAGGGTGCAAGGCTACATGAACACGAAATGGAACAGGAATGACTTCAAAATAAGAGCAAACCTAAAATCTAAATATGGACAGAGAATACTATCATAAACACTACTAAATAAACTGAGGACCAGGAGAATGCTTATGATAATGGATGACAAAAATATAACTTAAAGGGTTAGTTCCTTTATTTTCAGATCTACAGCATTTTTTACTTCATGCATAAAGTGGCCCTTTGAATTTCATCCGAATGTTATTTAAATACTCACCTTCAAAGTTTTGTATAAATTTGCACTTAAAACTTCAGAATGCACATTTACATGGGGCTGACCAGTGAAATGCTGCCAGTGTTGCAAAGTTTAAAATAAAAGAAGCAGCAGCATTGCTGAACGGAGTCAAATTTGTAATATATTGTTTGACTTTTAGATTTTTGTTTTTATATGTGTACAAAATGCAACTTGTGATTTACAAAGTATGTTCTGCACTTTTGTTGTTTTGAATAAGTGAGACAGTATCGGGTTTGGATCGGTATCGGCCGATACTCAAAGTCACAGTATCGGTATCGGTATCGGTCTTGAAAAAGTGGTATCAGCTCATCCCTAATTATTATTAACTGTTATGGTATGGGGTAACCCCCACAACAGCCACGGACAAACAGAGAGCCCAGCTGGGGCAATTAGCAGAGCAATGAGATGTGGGTGTTGAGATCAATAGGCAGCCTCTCCGTGTCTAGTTCAGGCGCCAGTATCCTGCTGTTATGTATGACTTCCTGCTCTGTACTCAAATGTAAATGTCCCATGCCTGAATGCAGTTTCTTTGATCATAACATGCCTTTCATGTATTGTCTGAACTGGGTATAAATACCGCACATGTTCTGTAACTCATTCTCTTTTCTTCTTCTGACTGCTTCTGACTACTGCTCATGAGAGCCTGAGAGTGATCCCCAGCATGCATATACAGCAGCTGGGGTGAGCTCCGTGATGGCGATGATTTGATCAATAAACTTCATTAAAACTCCAGACGCCGTGCCTTTATATCTACATCGCCACAATGGTGATGTTTCTTTCTTTTTTATATCTCTACTAGTAGTGTAGGGAAAGAAAAGGGAATTGTTATCATGAGTTCCTTTGAAAACAAAACAGCCACATTAACAATTTATTTCAAAGAACTACTTTTGGAAAACATTTGTGTCATCCTTTGTGTCTTTGTAGTGAGCTAGCTAAGAAAACAAACCAGTTTCAGTCATATCATCAGGGGTTATTCTGGCTTTGGCTTAATATTTCAATGAAAATTTTCTTTAATTTTAAAATGAAAACAACAATTATAGAGTTTGAAAACATGGTATCTGACTAAATTTTGCTAATATATAAAGTTGCATTGTGAGGAATTTAAGATCCAGTTTGGAGGCCTTAAAATCAGGATGTTTTGATCGTTGCTAATTTATATTTTTAATCCATCTGCCCTCTTGTGAGTCTGTACTCAGATGAAATAGTGATGCATCTGTTCCTCCAGTGGTTAAATATTTCACATGCAACATTAAGTTACCTCGTGTCAGCCACTTCAACATCCTCACCAGTTCACTCCATATCACACAGTGATGAGAATTACACCAAACAGATTTGCCTATTATCAAATTACCGCAGACTTATTTCCACAGAGTTGTTATGAGCCTGAGCCCCAGTGGCCTGATTAGCTCGGCTGGTAATCAGGTCTTAAACAAAACACATACACAGCACAGAGGCGCAGCATGTACAAACAGAACACAAAAACGTGTGTGCATTTGTGAGAAAAGAGGTAGGGATGAATCAGAAACCACTCAGTGAATGAACGAATCTGCTCTCTTTAGATATCATGTGACAAGTGAATCCATCCTTTCTACAGGTGGCACACAAAAGAGAAGTGATAGCAATAATAATATAATAATTAAAGCTGCAAGCAGCTGTAAGCGGACCTTTGCCCCCCTGCACGCCCGCAGAACCTGGCGCCCGTTATAGCTTGCTGGTTTGGAAAATGTCCCATCCTCCCTGCAAGGGCTGCATGAATAATATATATTATTATATATATGAAATATATATTTCAACAGATAAACAGTACTTAGGTATAATAAGAACACTTATGATGCATTTTGAACCTGAAACAAACTTGATCTAGGACTAAAAGCAAATAAAATAATGCAGTCACAAGGTTACATGGAAAAATGTCTAGATTTACTGGATATATACATGTATTGTATCATTATATAGTCTATGTACCTCCAAAACGATGTTTTTGCACATAAATAATACAATTGGATAAATTCTATCCATCGTTTTCTAAACTGCAACACTTTGGCCAACACTATAATTTTTCAGATGTGATAAAACCTCAAAACATTTAGACACATTGTAGGTGGACTGAGATCAGACAGTAAACCTTTAACAAGCGGGCACTCCTGGCTCCTGCAGACGGTGATCACTTTTTTGGCACGACACCGGATTTCTCCACCCAGTCGACCCCATGCAGAAGTGGCTGATGAAAGCCTTTTCGGACACAGGCAGACTTACCCCTGAACAACGTAACTACAACTACCGGATGAGCCGTGCACGTTCAGTTGTGGAAATGTCTTTTGGCCGCTTGAAAGGATAATGGAGGTTTCTCCTGATGAGGAATGTGTGATGATCCGAGCGCGGAGCAGAGCCGCGCTCGAGTCCCTCAGTATTTTCCCTTTTTCTTTGGATTTCTAGTTCTGTTATTATTCATTTCTCTGGTGCTTTTACTGAGACAGCGCCATGGCTGGACTTGCGGCTGTCAAGCCGGCCCGCGCCTTGTCACAGCTTACGAGGATTAAGTGATTACGTTTTCTCCTCACCTGTTTGGCCCTTAGCCCTGAGTGTTATTATTTCAGGTAGCAGTTGAGGCTCACTCCTCACTGCGACCTCGCCTTATGCAGACTGGAGTTCCCACGCCCGGCTCCAGTTCTTGTTTTACAGTGTAAGGTTTCACCGTGGTTGTGTTATATGCAAGGGACTCTTTGTTCCTTTATGTGCTTAGTTATTCCACCCTCTGGGGTCGCCTGTGTTTATAGTTGTTTACATTTTTGCCCCCCCCCTTGCTTTTTCTTTTGTTATCTTTTGTTAATAAATTAACAAACTCACTGTTGGCATTTGGTGCATCATTCATGCCCTGCAAAGGGCATTTATGACAGTAGGTTGCAGCCAGCGAGGTGCCAGCCTCAGTGAGCTTGTTTTGTGGGCTTAGTTTTTCCTTTTTCTGGGTGTCAGCTTTGTTTGGGAGTTATGGCATCTTACACCAGGCGATATCCCATGAGCCTGGGGTTTGAGTTCTGCCAGGCTGTAATGGAAATAGATGACCTCCTGGCCAATGCTCGTATGTTCGCCACTCCCAAGAATGCACGTTGGTACCTGGACCTGGCAGAGGTAGCTGTGAAGTGCCATCCTCACCTTGCCGAGCATGCTGAGGGCAGGGAGAGGATATTGGCATTATCAGCGTTGCAGCAGAAGAGCCGGGAGCTAGTGAGGGAGCCTGCCAGGAGGCACTAAATTGCAGCTGACGGCGAAGAATCCCCGTTCCTCCGCCCATCATCAGGCTCCTGTTAAGGCTCCAGCTCCGGTGTTGCTGTCGCCTATGGTGCTCAGGAAGCCGTCTTCCTGAGCACCATAGGAGGAGGGCAGCAGGGTCTCCCAGTATCAAGGAACAGCGGGCTGCTGAACTCATTTGGGGCCATCTGGTTGAAGCCCATTCCTCCTACTACCTGGGCCAGGTTCTTAAGAGTGTGGTGGCAGCAGTGAGGATTGTGGAGGCACGTCCCGGTTTGAGCAACTTCCCTGAGTTTGCCGAGCTGCTGTCCACCGTCTCCACCTAGCAGCGATGTTTTCCCCAATTGGACCTAAGTTCCTCCGCAGCTCAAAGCCGCCACCGCCCGGCATCGAACCTTTGTCCTCCCAGTGAGTCATCTGCTTCTAAGCTGAAGGAGAATTACCAGGTCAATACACCGCGAGGCTCCCGTCCAAATCCAGCTACGGGCCATCAGAAAGAATCTTCCGCTTCCCAGCCAGCTGTTCTTTCGCCGCATGAGCGAAGAGGTTTGTCAGCAGCTCCAGCCTCCAGGTCCTCGTCTTCAGCTGTTTCACCAGCTCTCCTACCCCGGACTGCCTCAGCTGTTCCCCTCTCCTCTGCGTCGCCGCCTCCAGCTGCTGCAAGCTTTATGATTCCTTCTCCGGCCCCTCCCATCACGGATCCTGAAAGAGTGGCTCCTCCTTGTCTCCTTGAGGGGTCTGCCATCACCTCTTCCACGGGAGAGGGTAGAATTGAGCCTGCTGCAGCTGTCACCACTGTTCCCCGGGAAAGCAGGCAAGTGTTTTTTCATTCTAAATCTCATTTTGGTGAATTATCTTGTCTGATTCCTGGGGGTGAAGCTCAGGTTTTACAGTCCACTGAGCTTTCACCACCTGCTGCAGCCATTAACATTGATTCTGCTACCTCTGTGTTTCCTCCTATACCCCCCCCAAGCATTCCCTGGTGCCAGGATTAGACCGCTGGATGGAGGAGAGACCTGCAGCCCTGGAGAACCTGGTTCCAGCCCCACAGCCACACCATGGGCAGAGGAGGAGGGCTGACTGCCGTTTGGAGCCTGTGCCGATGATGAAGCATCCTCGGGTCTCCGTGGAGCAGCATTCAGCCCCAGCAGGCAACGGATCTCCAGCCACCACGCCAAGTGAGCCATCAGTGTGGGTTTCAGTGCCAGGGGATCCTCGGACTGTCGAGACCATCATGCCGGCTGCAGAGGCCACTGCAGCCAAGTGGGAACCTGAGATCGACCTCCTGATCACTGAGCCTGGATTGTCGGAGTTCTGGACGGCGGTGGAGTTTGAGATCAGGCAAGTGCTCTATTTTGTCTTCCTATTTTCTGAATTAGAGCACTCTTGCCTGTCTCTTGGGGAGGAAAGATGGGTGCAGCCGGTCGCTGCATCCAAGCTCGCCTCGCCAGGCTCTGCTGCTGCCAGTGATCCTGATCCCATGTTTTCCTCTGTCTCTGAGCCTTCTTCCAGGGTCACCGGAGATGATCCAGCTCCACCCGATGTTTCCGCGGGTCTGGGTTTGTCTCGTGAGGTCATCCCAGGTGCAGCGCTGGCTCAGTCGGAGTCCACCATGGGTGCTGCGCTGGCTCAGTTGGAGTCCAACGTGGGTGCTGCGCTGGCTCAGTCGGACTCCACCGAGGGTGTAACATTGTCCCTGCTGGGGTCCACCGTGGGGGCTTTAGGGCTCCTGTCAGAGGTTGTGATGGGAGTTGCAGATCCTCCACTGCCCAACACCATTGTGGTCCCCCCCGCCCTCGTCCCCACTGCTAGACACTGTGCTGTTTCCCCTTTTTCCCTTCTTTTCCCCCTATTCTCCACCACCGGACGCCGCTGGGGTCCCTCTCATCCGGTCCGGCTTCCTCCCGTTGATCCTCCAGGTGGGGAGGCCGCCTCCAAGCTCACCCCTCTGGTCCTGGTGGTCTAAGGACACTGGCCGACTGCCTGAAGGACTGTTTTGCCGGTTCTGGAACTTCGTTCGGCCGCCTGAACTTTTTTCCTCTATTTGGAGTATGGATGCCAGTAGGCCACCAGAACTGCCTTTTTGCCTTACCTGCCGGTATTCCCCATATGAGTTCAATCGTTGTTTTTCCTTTCATATATCACTCTATAAAAGCAAGAAATCTGTGTGTGTGTGTGTGTGTCTGTCTGTCTGTCTGTCTGTCATCTGTTACATTTGTAGGACATCATAGGACGGCCTATGATCTCTACCTGAACATCATAGGACATCCTATGAACTCAGGCATCATAGGACAACTCGCGATCCCAATATGACGGCACATAGACAAATGTGTCTTTATGATGTCATATACATCAAGCCTGCCTTCATGTCTTTATGATGTCAAATACAGAGACATCAGGCAACATGATGTCATATACATCAAGGCTGCCTTCAGACTTTAAAGCATGTTTCTAGGACATCATAGGACAGCCTATGATCTCTGCCTCATCATCATAGCGCGTCCTATAAACTCAGGCATCATAGGACGACTCACCATGCCTAAATGATGGCAAATGTGTAACCTTGACTAATGCCAGTCTACACTACAAATGGACATCATAGCACGTCAGAAAAGATGGGCGGTGCGGTGGCGCAGTGGTTAGCTCTGCGGCAGCACAGCAACTCACCCTTGGCCATGGGATCCCTGGTTCGATCCCAGCCCCTGACCGACAGTGATCTGTGTGGAGTTTTCATGTTGTCCCTGTATCTGCGTGGGTTTACTCCGGGATTTCTCTGGTTTCCTCCCACAGGCCAAAAACATGCAGGTTAGATTAATTGGAGACTCTAAAGTGGCCCTAGGTGTGAATGTGTGTGTGAATGGTTCAGGATAGCGCCGTACCATGGCTGCTTCATCCATCCAGGTGGATGCCCTCAATTTCCCCTCTGGGGATCAATAAAGCATACAAAATCAAAAAAAAAAAAAAAAAGATGCCATGAAGATGAAACACTTGAGGTTCCAGCAGTACATTGCACCCGTCTGAGACAGGAGAACACCCTTCACCAGCACAGGGTACGACAGACTTTAAAGCATGTTTCTAGGACATCATAAGACGGCCTATGACCTCTGCCTGAACATCATAGGACGTCCTATGAACTCAGGCATCATAGGACAACTCGTGATGCCTATATGACGGCACATAGACAAATGTTTCTTTATGATGTCATATACATCAAGCCCACGGCACACAGACAAATGTGTCTTTATGATGTCATATACGTCAAGCCTGCCTTCATGTCTTTATGATGTCATATACAGTGACATCAGGCAACATGATGTCATATACATCAAGGCTGCCTTCATGTCATGTCTTTAAAGCACGTTTATAGGACATCATAGGATGACCTATGAAATCTGCCTGATCATCATAGGACGTCCTATGATGTCATATACAGTGACATCAGGCAACATGTCTTTATGATGTCATATACATCAAGGCTGCTGCCTTCATGTCTTTATGATGTCATATACAGTAAGTCCATGCCGGAAAGCCTCTTTTTGCTCAGATCTATTTTCATGGTCCTGTCCATGAACTGAAATTATGACGCACCTATCCCTCACCGAGTTGTCTCAACGAAGAAGAAGAAGACCCACCAGATGGAGAGCAGTAGAATGACGACAACTGCTGCACGTCAGAAAAGATGCCATGAAGATGAAACACCTGAGGTTCCAGCAGTACATTGCACCCGTCTGAGACAGGAGGACACCCTTCACCAGCACAGGGTACGACAGACTTTAAAGCATGTTTCTAGGACATCATAGGACAGCCTATGATCTCTGCCTCATCATTATAGCACGTCCTATGAACTCAGACATCATAGGACAACTCGAGATGCCTATATGACGGCACATAGACAAATGTTTTTTTATGATGTCATATACATCAAGCCCACGGCACACAGACAAATGTGTCTTTATGATGTCATATACATCAAGCCTGCCTTCATGTCTTTATGATTTCATATACAGTGACATCAGGTAACATGATGTCATATACGTACATCAAGGCTGCCTTGTCCTGTTGGCTTCATCCAGCAATGACCTACAGCTCTTGCTGGGACGGTTTGCCGCTGAGTGTGAAGCGGCTGGGATGAGAATCAGCACCTCCAAGTCCGAGTCCATGGTCCTCAGCCGGAAAAAGGTGGATTGTCCTCTCCGGGTTGGGGACAGGCTCCTGCCCCAAGTGGAGGAGTTTAAGTATCTTGGGGTTCACGAGTGAGGGGAAAATGGAGTGAGAGATCGACAGACGGATTGGAGCAGCATCTGCAGTGATGCGGACATTGTACCGGTCTGTTGTGGTGAAGAGGGAGCTTAGTTCTAAGGCAAAGCTGTCGATTTACCAGTCAATCTACACTCCTACTCTCACCTATGGTCACGAGCTTTGGGTAATGACCGAAAGAACGAGATCGCGGATACAAGCGGCTGAAATGAGCTTTCTCCGTAGGATTGCTGGACTCACCCTCAGAGATAGGGTGAGGAGCTCAGTCATCCGGGAGAGGCTCAGAGTAGAACCGCTGCTCCTCCACAATGAAAGGAGTCAGTTGAGGTGGTATGGGCATCTGATTAGGATGCCTCCTGGACGCCTCCCACTTGAGGTATTTCAGGCACGTCCCACTGGGAGGAGACCCCAGGGCAGACCCAGGACTCGGTGGAGAGACTATGTCTCCCAGCTGGCCTGGGAACGCCTTGGTATCCCCTCTGAAGAGCTGGAGCAGGTGGCTGGGGAGAGGGAAGTCTGGGCTTCTCTGCTTGAACTGCTGCCTCCGCGATCCGGACCTCCGGAAAAGCGGTAGAAGATGGATGGATGGATGAAGGCTGCCTTCATGTCTTTAAAGCACGTTTATAGGACATCATAGGAGGACCTATGAAATCTGCCTGATCATCATAGGACATTCTATGATGTCATATACAGTGACATCAGGCAACATGTCTTTATGATGTCATATACATCAAGGCTGCCTTCATGTCTTTATGATGTCATATACAGTAAGTCCATGCCGGAAAGCCTCTTTTTGCTCAGATCTATTTTCATGATCCTGTCCATGAACTGAAATTACGACGCACCTATCCCTCACCCAGTGGTCTCAACAAAGAAGAAGAAGACCCACCAGATGGAGAGCAATAGAATGACGATAACTGCTGCACATCAGAAAAGATGCCATGAAGATGAAACACCTGAGGTTCCAGCAGTACATTGCACTCGTCTGAGACAGGAGGACACCCTTCACCACCATAGGGTACAACAGACTTTAAAGCATGTTTCTAGGACATCATAGGACAGCCTATGATCTCTGCCACATCATCATAACGCGTCCTATGAACTCAGGCATCATAGGACGACTCACCATGCCTACATGACGGCAAATGTGTAACCTTGAAGAATGCCAGTCTACACTACAAATGGACATCATAGCACGTCAGAAAAGATGCCATGAAGATGAAACACCTGAGGTTCCAGCAGTACATTGCACCCGTCTGAGACAGGAGAACACCCTTCACCAGCATATGGTACGACAGACTTTAAAGCATGTTTCTAGGACATCATAGGACGGCCTATGATCTCTGCCTGAACATCATAGGACGTCCTATGAACTCAGGCATCATAGGACAACTCGCGATGCCTATATGACGGCACATAGACAAATGTTTCTTTATGATGTCATATACATCAAGCCCACGGCACACAGACAAATGTGTCTTTATGATGTCAAATACATCAAGCCTGCCTTCATGTCTTTATGATGTCATATACAGTGACATCAGGCAACATGATGTCATATATATCAAGGCTGCCTTCTTGTCTTTAAAGCACATTTATAGGACATCATAGGACGGCCTATGATATCCGCCTGATTATCATAGGATGTCCTATGATGTCATATACAGTGACATCAGGCAACATGTCTTTATGATGTCATATACATCAAGACTGCCTTCATGTCGGCAAATGTGAAACCTTGACGAATGCCAGTCTACACTACAAATGCATAAAATGCCAAGCAAAGCGATAATTTTCTCTGGGTGCTCCGGTTTCTACGGGAAAGCACGGGCCTTCCGGAACAGGGTTGAAAGCCACTATTTCAGGATCGTGCCCATGAATTAGAATTACGACTCACATATCCCTCAACCAGTGGTCTGAACGAAGAAGAAGAAGAAGAAGACCCACCAAAGGAGAGCAATAGAATGAGGAGAACTGCTGCACATCAGAAAGGATGCCGTGAACAATGAAACACCTCAGGTTCCACACTGGAAAAAATGCCCCTCTAAAAACAAATGTAAAAACAACAACATATTTTTGCTTGAAACAAGTGAAAAAAATCTGCCAATGGAACAAGTCAAAATTGATTCAAAACAAGATCTATTAAAATAAGTTCTTATATGAGCAGCGCAGTGGTGGAGTGGTTAGTTAGCACTGCGGCAACACAGCAACTCACCCTTGACCGAGGGATCCTGGGTTCGATCCCACCCACCGACCAACAGTGATCTGTGTGGAGTTTGCATGTTCTCCCCGTGTCTGCATGGGTTTACTCTGGGATTTCTCCGGTTTCCTCCCACATTCCAAAAACATGCAAGTTAGGTTAATTGGCATCAAAATGGGGATTCTAAATTGTCCTTAGGTATGACTGTGAGAGTGAATGGTTGTCTGTCTCTCTGTGTTGGCCTTGGGATGGACTGGTGATCTGTCCAGGGTGTACCCTGCCTCTCACCCAAAGATGCTGGGATAGGCTCCAGCCCCCCCCCCCACCCCCACCCCCGTGACCTGAAAAGGATTAAGCGGAAGAAGATGGATGGAAGTTCTTACATCTCACTGAAAAGTTACTCTTTAGGTAAATGTGTCTTATATTAAGGAAATGTGTCTTATACTAAGTGTAATAAGATATTTTGACTAGAAATGAGACAAATATACTTGGTGAGGTTTTGATTTTTTGCAGTGCACCAGTATGCTGCAGGCATGACTGTGAACAGCACAGCCGTCTGAGACAGGAGGGTACCCTTCAGCAACGGGCATGCAGAAATACTTGCTTATACTTGGTTTCTACAGGTATGCACGGGTATGTACTAGTTGATAAAAAAAAAAATCTTGCATTGATGTCTCTGAGTTTTAAATATATATATTGTAACGTCGGGGCCATGTTAAGGGGGACAGGGATTTCCCAGCATGCTTTGCCAGTTGAAAACGTTACTGTGTGTGTATTAAATGTGTTATTACTGAGCTATACTGCTGTGTCATTATAACTGCGTTATAATGACCCAGCAGTGTTTAGCAGGATTAGGGCAAGATGTATCATGTGTGTGTAACCATGATTGAAACGGAGGTCTGGGAGAATGACCTCCCCTCCTCTCTGTGCTCAGAAGTAGGTTGGGGTTGGTGGTGTGTAAATAAAGCCTGATCATCACAACCATCTTGCTCCTCTTTCTTTGTGTGAATCCCGCAAACATCACACTGGTGTCAGGAGTGGGGATGGAGCAAGATGAAGATCCAGGCGGAGGTCCAACGGCCGGAGCGGTTCATCGCTCGGCTGGGAACGGAGTGTAGAGCTGAGACGCCAGGCCCCGGAGAGGCTCGCCGCGATGGACGGCGCAGCGGACCCGACGGGCCGAGCAGAGCAAACCAGCCCCGTTTCCCGCCCTTTTCAGGGCAGGACGGGCTGGCGATTCCAGAGCAATTAGGAGCAGCGATTGACCGGGAGATGACCGTCCCATCCGTCCAGCAGCGGGCCAAGATTCCCCGCTACAACGGTGAGAACCTGTTGGATGACCACCGGGCCCAGGTCGAGTTGGCTGCCGCGCTGAACGACTGGTCATCGGAGGAAACCACCGTGCTGAGAGCGAGTGGGAGGAGGAGCTACGGCAGATCACAGCAGCGCGTGCACAAAGGAGACAGCGGTGGCGACGCGAGGAAGGGGGGCTTCCGCTGCACAGAGCCAGGGTACATCGCATGGTACTGCCCCGCACACAGCGCACGACAAACTGGCCCCTCGCCGACGTTAAATTAGAGCGAGGTGGCATGGACGGAGAAAAAGCCGCCTCCTGCAGATGCTTCCCCCGGCGGTGACGTCACAGAGGCCTTTGGAGCGCAGCAGCAGCGGAGCGAGCAGGACAGATCCGGTCTTTTCCCGGGCTCGGCAGGGGCTGGACGCCTGGACGGGGGCCAGCGGCCGCCTGGGAGGTCCTGGCAGTGGTGGGAGTCATGGGACTCCCGCTGCTAGAGGAGGAACTGTGCGTGTCCTACCGCACCCGCAGATGCTTTCCCTTTCGATGACGTCACGGAGGCCCTCAGCGCAGCAGCGACGCAGCGGAGCGAGCAGGACGGAGATCCGGCCATTTTTCCAGGCGCGGCAAGGGCTGGACGCATGGACGCGGGCCAGCGGCCGCCTGGGAGACCTGGCAGTGGTGGGAGTCGGCCGGAGCGGGCATGGGACTCCCGCTGCCAGGGAAGGGACTGTGCGTGGTCCTACAGAGGCTGTCAGATGTGTCCATCCGCCCGCTGGTGGCCAAACCGGAACCCTACCCCAACCAGATACTCTGACCGAGACTCAGATGGACACTGGATGGCCCGTGCATGCCGCCCCGGCACCAGGCTGACTCACGTTGGATTTCTGAAAGTGGACTTTGAATTTTCTGGGGACAGAAACCAGTCCGGGGGGGGGGGGGCAGTGTAACGTCGGGGCCATGTTAATGGGGGCAAGGATTTCCCAGCATGCTTTGCCAGTTGAAAACGTTACTGTGTGTGTATTAAATGTGTTATTACTGAGCTATACTGCTGTGTCATTATAACTGCGTTATAATGACCCAGCAGTGTTTAGCAGGATTAGGGCAAGATGTATCATGTGTGTGTAACCATGATTGAAACGGAGGTCTGGGAGAATGACCTCCCCTCCTCTCTGTGCTCAGAAGTAGGTTGGGGTTGGTGGTGTGTAAATAAAGCCTGTTCATCACAACCATCTTGCTCCTCTTTCTTTGTGTGAACCTTGCAAACATCACAATATATATATATATATATATATATATATATATATATATATATATATATATATATATATATACGTATATATATATATATATATATATATATATATATATATATATATATATATATATATATATATATGTGTGTGGAGGCCATAGTTATAACCTATGTAACTCACATGTGGCCGGCTGAATTCAACCAGGAGAGACTTTGAGCTAGCCATGTGTATTGACTTCACACCTCAAGAGGAAGACATGTTTGCACCCCCTGGGGACTCAGGAGAGATGACAAGATTACCCGGCCTGACCTTTGGGGGTCGGAAAGGAGAACCGAAGGACTCTGGGTGTTCTATTAGAGATGAAAGGATGTAGCTGAGTATTGTGACTTTTGTGTGTGATGTATTGTTAGAAGATGAATGTATAAATGTATGTGTGTGACTGCGTCCTGTCTCTTTTCACTCCGATCGAGAGAGGACGTAGGATGAATGGGGAATTAAAGCAGTTACTGGAAAAATCATCCGGTCTCCTCAATTCTTGACTCCTACATATATATATATATATATACTGTATATATATATATATATATATATATATATATATATATATATATATATATATATATATATATATATATATATACTGTATCGAAATTGTGGCAAGCTAGTCCAGTTTACTCAGATTAAAAAGTGTTCCTTTAATCTGAGTAAGCTGGACTCGCCTGCCACAATTTCGATATCCAGCTTATTTTTTCCCATTAAAATCTGATGTGTTTTCAAAGTGTTCCCTTTATTTTTTGAGCAGTATATAGAGTATATATATATATTTTAATTTTGCCTTGTAGCAGTGTACCTGTGGGTTTTTTTTTTAATCCTCAGACTGTGATTAATTTGCACTTTGACATTTCTGTAAAACAAAAAAATCTCACTTTGTATTTGTAGTTTGGTATTTCGCCATTTTTCATTTGAACTTGTAAGGTTAGTATTGGCCACGTTATTTTGTGTCAGAGCCTTTGATGCTTTTCATTTGATCTTTGAGAGTTTTTCTATTTCCTAGTATCCTGCTGTTAGGCATTTTTGTGGATATTTTAAATCTAGTTTTGTTCCCTCCTAGCCTGGATTCCCCCTCCACCCACCCGAGATTGGTTTTGATAGTTTTTCTGGTTTCGGGGAGGGGGTCCCTTTTCTTCCCTGGATGTCACAGTGGGACGCCTGGTATGCGTCCTTTAAACGGGGGGCACTGTGGTGATCCGAGCGCGGAGCAGAGCCGCACTCGGATCACTCAGTACTTTCCCTTTTTCTTTGTATTTCTAGTTCTTGTAGTGGAGCTTGAAATAACGAGGCGATGTGATTCATAAACCAAAGTTTATTATCAGCTCCTCTAACAAGTCTCATCTAGGTGCAGCAGCAGAAGAAGGAAGAGAGCTAACACCTTCGGCTCTACGAACTTATACTCGCACATAACAAAAGACATGCATATCAAAAGCTGACATCCCTCACTATCTTAATCCCCTCTTTTGTCTTCGTACTCCTCCACCTGGCCCTGGGGGGTCAGGGCGACCCATCTGGTCTCCACCGCAGCGCCTTGGATGCTCTTTGATCTTCACTGGCGGTTGAGACCCTTTTGTCCTGTTCTGAGGTGTGAAGTCGCTTTACATATGTAATCACCAAACATTCTCACATGCTTATACATATGAAGGTTATGGGATATATGATTAATATAGACCACAGCCCCCCCCCCAAATGACTAAGAAAAGGACAATAGAAAAATTCACAGTTTAAGATAATTATTATGACATATTAACTGCTACACCTCTTGACACAGAAGAAACTTCCCAGCAGCCATGCTCCTAAGAGAGTTCAGTGGTAATCATAACAGCATAGTAATATCACAAGTCAGTCCTAAACTGTTACAGCACAATTAGTGAACAACTGTTGAGTAGTTTGCATCAGTCCCTGTGCCGTCTGGGTTTTAATCTTCTCCCGAATCTGCTGTGGGTCCGCTTGGGCGTCCTGGTGGGACCCTCCTGTAAGGAATCTGCAGCTTGGGGAGGAGAGTGATTATTTGCTCCCTGCAGGGGGGCTGAGTCTTTTCTCTTGGGGGGTCTACCCCGCCGAGATGCTCTCGCCAACCGTGCAGGCTCGTCTCTCAAAAAGAAGGCAGGTTTAAGTCTGTCAATGCTGACTGTTTCTTTTCTATCCCCAAAATCAAGCACAAAATGCTTATCACCAGGTTCCAGCACTCTGAATGGTCCATCGTATGGTGGGCGGAAAGTTGGTTTTAAAGCTTCATGTCTAACAAAAACGAATTCAGCGTTTTTTAAAGCTTGGGGGACAAAAACCCGTGGAAAAGAGTGATGTGCCGGTCCGGGGAGAGAGTCCGGTCCGTTGCTGCTTAAAAACCTCGGGGCTGGAAGATGCCCTGGCTCTGGGTTCTCTGGTAAAAATTCACCTGGGAGCCTGAGAGGTTGTGCAAAAACTAATTCTGCTGGGGAGGCGTCTAGATCCTCTTTAGGCGCAGCACGCAACCCCAATAAAACCCAGGGAAGTTTATTTACCCAATTTGTATCCGTTAGTGAGGCTCTGAGGGCGGCCTTTAAAGATCTGTGAAAACGCTCGCATAACCCATTAGTCTGAGGGTGATAAGTGGTGGTGCGGTGAATTGTCGCCCCTAAGCTGCTGGCCATGGCTGACCAAAGCTCCGAGACAAATTGAGGCCCCCTATCGGACGTGATGTCCGATGGGACGCCGAAACGTGCCACCCAGTTTGTCAAAAAAACGCGAGCGACTTCCTCCGCTGTGGTTGACGCCAGAGGGACTGCCTCCGGCCAGCGCGTGGTGCGGTCTATCATTGTTAACAGATGTGTGAAACCGTGGGAGGAAGGTAGTGGCCCCACGAGGTCGACATGAACGTGGTCGAACCTTCTAGCAGGGATTCGAAAAGGCTCTATAGGGGCTTTTGTGTGTTTGTGTACTTTGGCGCGCTGACAAGAAATGCAAGTCTTTGCCCATTCTTTTACGTTTTTGTGCAGGCCAGGTCACACAAACTTTTCGGCGACCATTTTAACCGAAGCGCGCACACCTGGGTGCGCGAGGGAGTGAATCGAGTCGAAAATACGGCGGCGCCATGCAGCTGGGACTAACGGGCAAGGTCGGCCGGTTGAGATGTCGCATATTAGGGGGGGCACACCATCGCGTAAACCCCTTTCCTCCAGCCTTAACCCTGTTGGTCCAGACAGGAGTGCGCGCACGTCCGCGTCACTACTTTGCTCCTCCGCCATGGCTGCATAATCTATCCCTGCATGGATTGGGGCCGCGTATGTGTCCGCGTTGGCGAAGAGTTCTGCGACTGAGGTAGTATAATCTGTCTCCTCGTGCTCTGTCGATGTCACAGCGCGAGAGAGGCAGTCTGCTACCACGTTAAGTTTGCCTGCCACATGTCGAATGTCTGTGGTGAACTCTGAAATCGCAGCTAACTGTCTCTGTTGCCTGCCTGACCATGGTTCGGAAATTTTAGCCATCGCAAAGGTGAGCAGTTTGTGGTCTACAAAAGCCGTGAAACGCCGCCCTTCCAACCAGAACTGGAAGTGGCGGATGGATAAATGAAGCGCTAGCAGCTCCCTGTCAAAAGTGCTGTATTTACGCTCAGTTTGGTTTAGCGATTTGCTGAAGAATGCCAAAGGTTGCCAGATTCTGCTGACGTGTTGTTCTACAACTGCCCCTATGGCCAGGTCTGAAGCGTCTGTGGTTAGCGCAATGCGGGCCGAGGGATCGGGGTGAACTAACAATGTGGCATTAGCTAGGGCACTTTTTACTTCCGCGAAGGCACGTTCGCGCTCCGGGGTCCATTCGACCGCGTTGGAAGGTTTTTGTTTTCTGAGTGCGTCATATAGGGGCTGCATGAGCTGAGCTGTGTGGGGGAGGAAACGGTTGTAAAAATTAATCATTCCCAACAATTCTTGCAGTGATTTCACCGTTTGTGGCCGTGGGAAACTTTTTACTGCGTGAACTTTGTCTGGCAGCGGGACTGCCCCCTTCGGTGAAACTCTGTGTCCTAAAAAATCAATTTGAGACACGCCGAATTTGAATTTGGCTGGATTGATTATTAACCCGTGCTCTTCTAGTCTCTGAAAAATCATAGTGAGATGCTGCTCGTGTTCTTCCTCAGACGAGCTGGCTACCAGCATATCGTCGAGGTAGACGAACACAAAGGGGAGGTCGCGTAATACCACGTCCATCATCCGCTGAAAGGTTTGAGCGGCGCCTTTGAGGCCGAAAGGCATCCGCAAAAATTCAAAAAGACCGAAGGGGGTTATTGCAGCTGTTTTAGGAATGTCCTCTGCTCGAACGGGGACTTGATGAAAGCCGCGGACCAGGTCTATTTTTGAAAAAATGCGCGCACCCGCCAGATGCAGTGAAAAATCTTGAATGTGAGGAATTGGGTAGCGGTCATGCGCTGTCGCATTGTTTAATCTGCGGTAATCACCGCACGGTCTCCAAGAACCGTCGGATTTCGGGACTATGTGAAGTGGTGACGCCCAGGGGCTTTTCGAGCGCCTGATAATGCCTAATTTTTCAAGGGTGGTAAACTCGTCCCGAGCTATGGCGAGCTTGGTCGCGTCTAAGCGCCGAGCTTTGGCGAATACGGGTGGGCCCGTTGTGGGAATAAAGTGTTCGACCCCGTGTTTAGCCCCTGTGGCTGAGAATTTGGGAATTGTGAGTGCTGGAAATTGGGTGAGGAGTTGCTCAAACTTACCTCCTGCTGTGGTGACGCTGGCTTGCACGGGTGGTGGAGAAACTCGAGCTGAGCAGGGAATAGAAGCAAAGGACAGTGCATTAACCAAGCGTCTGTTCGCTAGATCAACTAATAACCCATGTGCACACAAAAAATCTGCGCCCAACAAGTTAAAACTCACCGCCGCTACAACAAATGTCCATCTGTAGTTGCGGCCGTGGATGCGGAGGGGCAGGCTCTTTTCGCCAAAAGTGTCGATGATGGAGCCGTTGGCTGCCACCGCTCCATTGCCCCGGGTGCCCATGGCCCGGTCTGCTTGGGAGGGCATGACAAAACTTAGTTGAGCTCCCGTGTCGATAAGGAACTGCTTGCCGGTGTGTCCGTCCATCACATATAAAAGCTTGCTTTTTTCGCCGAGAACCGCCGCTGTTAACGGTTCTCGGCTTTGGCGTTTTCCCGAAATCGTGAATTTGCAGGGGGGAGCGCATCTGTAAGCCTTCTCGGCGAAGCGGTGGTGGTAATAACAAACGTCGCTCCATCTGTCACGTCTTGGCCGTGTCGCTGTCACCGCGGGCTGATTCTGCTCGGTGGTTTGTGGCTCCTCGTGGCTCCGGACATCAGCGTTGTGGTCTGCGGATGCTGCTGTGGGTGTCTGTTCCTTGCAGGCGTTGACGAGCCGTTGAGCTTCGTGAGCCAGCGTGCGGAAGTCCTGCTGGGTGCTGCATCGCACGTTGGCAAGCGTCCCTCTCATGTGTGGCGGCAGCGTACTGAGGAATATGAATTGGAAGAGGAAGTTGTCATTGTCCTCTTCTTTAAGTTGCAACAAGTCCTCCATGAGGGCCTTGGGTCTGCATCCTCTGTGGCCGTAGACCGCCAGGATCCTCTCGGCTCTCTCCTCGGCTGAGGGGACGAAATTTGCCACAATGGTCGCTTTCAGTTCTTTATATTTGTCCTGGGCCGGCGGCTGCTGGATTATGCTCCGCGCACATCTCGAAGTGGCGGCATCGAGTTTGGCGACGATGTGATAGAACTTTGTATCGTCAGTCGTGATGCCCGCAAGTGCAAACTGGGCTTCAGCTTGCTGAAACCACGAGGCGGGGTCTTCCTGCCAGAAGTCCGGCAGCTTGACGGTGACGGCGTTTGTGTGGACCGTCACTGATGTGTCCGCAGGGTGAGAGTGCCTTCCCTCGGCTCTCTCAGCGGCGCTGGTGCTCGGTTGAGCCCTCTCTATCACTTCTGCTGTGGGGGAACGTCGTCCATCTGTTCCCCTGTCTGCATGGGTGCTGGCGTCTGCCTGGGTCGCCACAGATGAGTCGATCGCGGGGGAACGCCTCTGGTCCATCCTCGCGTCAGGGTCACCAGTGTAGTGGAGCTTGAAATAACGAGGCGATGTGATTCATAAACCAAAGTTTATTATCAGCTCCTCTTACAAGTCTCATCTAGGTGCAGCAGCAGAAGAAGGAAGAGAGCTAACACCTTCGGCTCTACGAACT
The DNA here is from genome assembly GCA_020510985.1 of Pholidichthys leucotaenia. NCBI lineage: Eukaryota > Metazoa > Chordata > Actinopteri > Cichliformes > Pholidichthyidae > Pholidichthys > Pholidichthys leucotaenia. The sequence goes on along the minus strand of CM035840.1, from coordinate 273,320,214 downwards.
TATACTCGCACATAACAAAAGACATGCATATCAAAAGCTGACATCCCTCACTATCTTAATCCCCTCTTTTGTCTTCGTACTCCTCCACCTGGCCCTGGGGGGTCAGGGCGACCCATCTGGTCTCCACCGCAGCGCCTTGGATGCTCTTTGATCTTCACTGGCGGTTGAGACCCTTTTGTCCTGTTCTGAGGTGTGAAGTCGCTTTACATATGTAATCACCAAACATTCTCACATGCTTATACATATGAAGGTTATGGGATATATGATTAATATACAGTAGACCACAGTTATATTATTGTTCGTTTCTCTGGTGCTTTTACTGTGACAACGCTGTGGCCAGACTTCCGGCTGTCAAGCTGGCCCGCGCCCTGTCACAGCTGACGAGGATTAAGTGATTACGTTTTCTCCTCACCTGTTTGGCCCTTAGCCCTGAGTGTTATTATTTAAGGTAGCAGTTGAGGCTCACTCCTCGCTACGACCTCACCTTATGCAGACTGGAGTCCCCACGCCCGGTTCCAGTTCTTGTTTTACAGTGTAAGGTTTTGCCCTGGCTTTGTTATATGTAAGTGACTCTTTGTTCCTTTATGTGCTTAGTTATTTCACCCTCCTGGATCGCCTGTGTTTATAGTTGTTTACATTTTGTCCCCAGGGGCTTGTTCTTTTGTTATCTTTTGTTAATAAATTAATAAACTCACTGTTGGCATTTGGTGCCTCATCCATGCCCTGCAAAGGGAATTTATGACAGAATGACTGCAAACTGGAGCTGAGCTAGAAAATGGTGCTCACCTGCTGCTTACCTGATAATATTTGTGAGGAACATGGTGACAACTTTGGACTCCCAGACACACTTGATCACAGTCAACCTCCAGTTCAGCCATTACCTGACCATGCCAGTGTAGAAGGGGATGACATTAGGGCAGCTTTAAGTGAGTACTACTGTAACAGTGGGGTGCAATAACATGTTTAGTGCCTGCCATATCATTTACAAAATATAACATATGTGAAGTAGTTGAAAAGCGTTAATGAATGAAAAAAAATTCAGCTGACAATCGATCATCAGTGTACTCTGTTTTGAAGTATTTATGGTCTATGTATGTATTTTACAGGAACATTTACGGAGTTGTTAAAGGTATACACCCTACGTACTTGTATGCAATCAATTGTGGTTAAAGTACTGATTCAAGTTTTTATTCATGTAGGGGTAACAAGAGAAAGACTCTAAACTGTACAAGTTAAAACTACTTGCCCCAGAAATGATCTTTTCCAGAGCTGACAGAATGTCGTATGGTACGTTGTCAAAAGAATATAAACTCATTATCATTTTTGAAGCTGGCAACTTGGAACATTTTCCACAGAAAAAGTGCATAGATTTAAAATGTGTTGCTGCTTGTTCTTTAGAAAGTATGAAAAAAAAAAGTTGTCAAAAATATTAGTAAAGTTCACAAATACCTGATATATTTTCCAGTTCCTGAAAAAATTAACTTAAGTGCAGTAATTCAGTACTTGTACTGTCACTTCCCACCACTATAATGTTATAGTGATGTGCATTGTTTATCCTAAATTATTAAATTTAAATTTAATTATTAAATTTAAATTTAAATTATTAAATTTAATATTTAGGATAAAAATTTATCCTAAATATCCTAAGTTTTTTGAATGCAAAAGATGCAATAGACTTACACAATGGTCCCCTCCGGCATACAACTAGGAAAATACCGGTCGCTATGGAGGGTGAGAATATGTATGGGCACATAATCATACCATGTAGGATAACTAAGTAGACGGTTATGCTGTTTCATCCCATCTAGCAACAATGCTCTGCACTGTGTGTGTTTATATATCTACATATTTATTCCATCTAGCTACAATGCTCTGCACTGTGTGTCTGTGTGTGTATATATATATATATTTCATAGTAATATGTACATATGTATATTAGCTGCTCTTGCTTGCTTGCTTTTTTTTCTTGCCTTCTGATTGTTGCTCTGAGTGTTGCTATCCCTGTGCTGTTGCAATCCTGGAATGTCCCCGTTGTGGGACTAATAAAGGCTTATCTTATCTTATCTTAATTAGCTTTACATTTCATGCATATGTTTGGTGTGAGGATAACAATTACTTAATGTGGAAGCAGAAAAACACTTAAGGAAAGAAAGTTTTTATTTACAAAATGTGCAAAAACACAAGACTCCTACATATGAAATAGGATAACGTGACATGATGTTGCATACTCTTGTACAGTAGGTGGCGGTATGCACCTATAAGCTGTTTGCAATCCACCAGTGAACAACAGACGAAGAAGAAGTAAAAAAAGGTCGAGAAGAAGAAGCGCTTAGTTAGCTGCTAACTTATTAACCTGGAGGAGTTTATTTTTTTAACCTTCATCCTACCAACATATTTTACATACAAATAGTACCAACTGGGGTCCGTTTGGACCCCACACAAAATTTAACTGTTAATTGGATTATTAAGCAATACCAAAGTATTTTTTTTCACTTAAAATGTTTTATTTGGTTAAAACAAAGAGTTGTGCTTGAAACATGATCCAAAAATCCCAGAATGGGGCTAGTTTGTCGGTTGCCTGCCTTTCAGCACGAGTAGCCCGGTTGTAATGTGCTTTTCAACCAGTGTGCCCTGGTGCGTTCAGGTGTTTGTGGGAAATTATCTAATTTCACTTCTTAATTGGTACAAGAAATGCAAATACTTTGCCATTGTTGTGCATGTGTTCTGTAGGGCCTATAGAATACAATGCTACATGCTACATGTAGCATGCTACATGCTAGCATGTACTACATGTATGTAGCATGTAGTACATACTAGCATGTAACATGCTATATGTATGTAGCATGCTACATGCTACATGTAGCATGCTACATGCTAGTATACAATGCTACTTTGCTACAATGGCAAAGTATTTGCATATTTGCATGGCAAAGTCTACCTCGTTGAGCCATCATTCACTGAAATATAAGATAAGATAAGATAAGATAAGCCTTTACTAGTCCCACAACGGGGAAATTCCAGGATTGCAACAGCACAGGGATAGCAACACTCAGAGCAACAATCAGAAGGCAAGAAAAAAAAAAAAAAACAAGCAAGCAAGAGCAGCTAATATACATATGTACGTATTACTATAAAATATATTGACATAACGCACGGCTCAGGAGACGCACACACACAGGCTCAGAGTAGTTCAAATAGTTTATTAACAACGGGCGTGAATGAGTGCGTGTCTGCGGGGTGTAAATGTGTTGGTGGCGGTGTCCGCTTCAGACACAGAGGCAGGTGACCGTACAGCCGGGCAACCCTATGGAGAAGACACAGGGAGAGGGTGACAGGCATACACCAACACAGGAGGGATTATGGCAAGAGAAGGACTTACTTGGATGACAGGTCAGCTGGCACAGCAAGGGGCGAAACCCGGGAGACAGCCACCTGGAGAGCTCGGTGCAACAGCGAGGAATGGGCGTTGGAGAGAAGATGTCCGCCGCCGCCGGGAAATCCACCTGTGCACAGGGGAGCAGACTGGAGAGAGAAGGTAAGGCTTCTTACCCAAATAATTGCGCTGAAGATAGTAGATGACTCACAACGGTGAGGAACGAAGTCTGACGGCTTCAGGCCGAGCCTCCGGGCGAGGCGGCTTTTCTCCTTCGCCGCTGATGAGGATCAGGTGTGTGAGCAGGTGGCGCCGCTGATGAACGGCGCGGCGTGACAGTACTCCCCCCTCTAGCAGCGCCTCCTGGCGATGGCTTATCCGGGTGCGCTCGGTGGAAGTCCGCGATGAGCGATGGGTCCAACACAAACGACGAGGGTACCCACTGTCGATGCTCGGGCCCATAGCCCTCCCAGTCCACCAAGTACTGCAACCCACGACCCCGGCGTCGAGAGTCCAGGATGGAAGCGACAGACCAGGCCGGATGGCCATCAATCATCCGGGGCGCGGGTTGCGCAGCAGGAGGGGGGCAAAGGGGGTCGGTGACTGCCAGCTTCACCTTCGACACGTGGAAGGTGGGATGGATGCGGAGGGAGGGGGGAATAGCCACGCGCACAGCCACCGGGTTGATGATCCGGGTGATGGGATAGGGACCCATGAAGCGCTGTGCCAGCTTTCTCCTCTCACCTTTTAGGGTGACGTCCTGGGTGGAAACGTAGACACGTTGCCCAACTCTGTACGCCGGGGCAGGTCTTCTATGCCGGTCCGCCACAGTCCTGTTGCGCCCCGCTGTGCGTAAAAGCGCCTTGCGCGCGGCAGCCCAGATGGAGCGGAACTGCCTGAGATGTGCTCTAACCGAGGGGACGGTCACCTCACTCTCCTGCTCTGGAAAGAGCGGGGGGTCGTAACCCAGGGACGCCTTGAATGGAGACATCCCCGTAGCAGAAGAGCGAGCGGTATTATGAGCATACTCGACCCAGGCGAGATGGTTGCTCCAGGACGTTGGTTTAGATGAGGTCACACAGCGGAGCGCAGCCTCCAGCTCCTGGTTGGTCCGCTCACACTGCCCGTTGGACTGGGGGTGATGGCCGGAGGAGAGGCTCACCTTGGCTCCGATGGCGTTACAGAACGACCTCCAAACCTCGGATGAAAATTGGGGACCCCGGTCCGAGACCACGTCCACCGGAATCCCGTGCAGCCTGACCACGTGTTGGACAAGGAGACCCGCCGTCTCCAGGGCAGTAGGGAGACCTCGCAGGGGGACGAAGTGCGCCGCCTTGGAGAAACGGTCCACGATGGTCAGGATGGAGTCAAAGGAGTTGGAAACGGGGAGACCGGTGACGAAATCCAACGCGATGTGCGACCAGGGCCTGCCAGGAACGGGCAGGGGCTGGAGCAGACCCGCTGGAGGGGCGTTTCCCGACTTGCAGGTGGCACAGATAGGGCAAGCCCGGGCGTAGCGGGCCGCGTCCCTCCGCAGGCCTGGCCACCAAAAGGACCGTTGGAGGAGGTTGATCATCCGGGAGGTGCCGGGATGACAGGTGAGCCGGGAGGTGTGGAGCCAGTGGATGACCTCTCCTCGGACCGCAGATGGCACGAACAGTCTTCCCTCCGGTCCGCCGCCAGGATCAGGTTCCACCTCCTGCGCCTTCCGGATCTTGCTCTTGATGTCCCAAGAGATGGCACCCACGACGCACGACCTGGGCAGGATGGTGTGGGGCGTCTCCTCAGCCCCCACGGGGGTAAACTGCCTAGAGAGGGCATCAGGCAGGCCGTTCTTGGAGCCTGGCCTGAAGGTGATGGTAAAACGGAACCTGGCGAAGAACAAAGACCAGCGCGCCTGGCGGGCGTTCAGGCGCTTGGCAGATCGTAAATATTCTAAGTTCTTGTGGTCCGTCAGGACCACGAACGGCAGGTCCGCCCCCTCTAGCCAGTGGCGCCACTCCTGTAAGGCGAGTTTGATGGCCAGGAGCTCCCTGTCCCCCACATCGTAGTTCCTCTCCGCCGGGGACAAGCGCTGGGAGAAGAAGGCACAGGGTCGTTTGGCGCCATCGTCCGGTGACCGCTGGGATAGAACTGCTCCCACTCCCGTGTCCGAGGCATCCACCTCCACTATGCACTGCAGCGCGGGGTCGACCTGGCGAAGAACCCGGGAGGAGGAGAATTCCGCCTTCAGCGCCTTAAAGGCAGCAGCGACCTCCTCTGTCCACCGGAAAGGGACCTTCGGGGACGTGAGGCGGGTCAGCGGTCCGACGATCGAGCTGAAGTTGGGCACAAAGCGGCGGTAGAAATTGGCGAAGCCAACAAATTGTTGCACCTGCTTCCGGGATGCGGGAGTAGGCCACTCCACCACCGCCTTCACCTTCTCTGGGTCTGGAAGCACCTGGTCTTGAGAGATGATAAATCCCAGGAAGGATGTGGTCCTAGCGTAGAATTCGCACTTCTCAGCCTTCACGTAGAGCCGATTCTCCAGCAGTCTTTGGAGGACCCGCCTCACATGGACCTGGTGCTCGTCCCTGGACCTGGAGAAGATAAGGATGTCGTCCAGGTAGACGAACACGAAGAGGCCGATGAAATCCCGGAGGACATCGTTGATGAGGCGCTGAAAGACGGCAGGAGCGTTGGTTAACCCGAACGGCATGACTAGGTATTCAAAGTGGCCGTTCGGGGTACGGAAGGCTGTCTTCCACTCATCTCCCTCCCGGATCCTGACGAGGTGGTAAGCGCTGCGTAGATCCAGCTTGGTAAACCAGGTCGCCCCCTGGAGGGAGTGGAAGGCAGTGTCCATGAGGGGCAGGGTGTAACGGTCCCTCACAGTGATGTCGTTGAGCGCACGGTAGTCTATGCAGGGGCGGAGGGACCCGTCCTTTTTCCCGACGAAGAAGAACCCTGCCCCCACGGGTGACGACGATGGGCGAATTATCCCAGCGCTCAGTGATTCCTTCAGGTAGGTGTTCATTGTCTCCTTCTCTGGCGCAGACAGGCTGTAGAGCCGACCAGAAGGTAAGGGGGCCCCCTGGCGGAGGTTGATGGCACAGTCATAGGGCCGATGAGGGGGAAGAGACATAGCTTTCGCCTTGCTGAATACCATACCCAGGTCGTGAAACTCCGGAGGCACCAGAGACAGGTCCGGGGGTGCTGCGTCCGCCACAGGGGGGGAAGCGGACGGGGAGCAGGCAGCGGACTGAAGGCAGGTGCCCATACAAAACGTGCTCCATGCCGCTACCCCAGCTGACTTCCAGTCCAGGACAGGGTTGTGGAGGCGTAGCCAGGGATACCCCAGGATGACGGGCGACACAGAGTTGGGCAGGACGTAGAAAACCATCTCCTCCCGGTGGTTCCCTGAGATGATGACCGGGACGGGGACGGTCTGATGTGAGACTCTCCCAAGGGAGGCACGAGAGAGATTGACCAGGGAGATGGGGTTTCTCAGTGCCTGACAGCGGATGCCCAATCGGGTTGCCAGGCTTTGTGAAATGAAGCTGCCTTCTGCGCCCGAATCCACCAGTGCGTGGGTGAGATGCCCAGTGGGGTTGTGGCAGAAACGGATGGGCAGCTTCAATTGGGTGAGGGGATTTGGCCGATTGACGTCCGTGAGGCCCCCTACAGTGACTCGCGGACCCCGCCGTTTGGCTTCAGCGGACAAAGCTCCACCGTGTGCTGATTGTCTCCGCAATACATGCAGAGACCCAACTCACGGCGGCGTTGTCTCTCTGCCGGGGAGAGCTTTGTCCAGCCCGTCACCATCGGCTCCGACTCCTCGGGGCGCGATGGTGGCGGCGTCGCCAGGGGGCGAACTTGGGGCAGGCGCAGCGAGGCTCCCCGAGGGCGAGAAGTAGACGACTTCCGTCCTGAGGAGCGCTCGCGCAGCCTGTTGTCCAAGCTAATGGCTAGTGAGGTTAGCTCCGCTAGCGTCCCGGGGACATCCCGTCCAGCCAGTTCATCCCTCAGATCGTCATTGAGGCTGCGGAGGAACAGGCCACAGAGGGAACGTTCGTCCCAGCCCAATTCCTCCGCTGCTACCCGGTAGTCGATAGCATAGTCCGCGGCTGACCGGCTTCCCTGCTGGAGAGCGAGAAGCCGATCGACCTGGACCGTCTCGGTGCGAGAATGGTCGAACACCTCCAGGAAGCGCCTCACGAACTCGGCATAGGTGAGGGTGGCATAACTGGGTCTCGCCATTATAGCGTAGGCCCAGGTTAAAGCGCGCCCCTCCAGAAGGTTACCTATGTAGCCGATTCGGCTGTGATCTGAGGGAAAGTCCCCGGGCACACGGTCGAACACGGACTCACACTGCATCACAAACCCCCGCGCTCCGCCGAGCTTTCCGCTAAAGCGAGCGGGGGTCGGAATTGGTGTGAGACGGGCCGGTGCCACTGGAGCTGGCTGAACGGCCGCAGGAACAGCAGGAGCTGCGCCACCCTGGGGAGCCGGGGGGAACGGCTGCTGGGGGTCCAGACGGTCCAATCGGTTTGTTATTGCAACTAATTGGTTCAGGATCACCTGTTGTTGATAAGCGATCTGATCTACTCGAACCTCGAGAGTGGTAAGACGGTGTGCGAGCCCGCCGTCTGCCGAGCCGCTCTGCTGAAGCCGTACTGACATAACGCACGGCTCAGGAGACGCACACACACAGGCTCAGAGTAGTTCAAATAGTTTATTAACAACGGGCGTGAATGAGTGCGTGTCTGCGGGGTGTAAATGTGTTGGTGGCGGTGTCCGCTTCAGACACAGAGGCAGGTGACCGTACAGCCGGGCAACCCTATGGAGAAGACACAGGGAGAGGGTGACAGGCATACACCAACACAGGAGGGATTATGGCAAGAGAAGGACTTACTTGGATGACAGGTCAGCTGGCACAGCAAGGGGCGAAACCCGGGAGACAGCCACCTGGAGAGCTCGGTGCAACAGCGAGGAATGGGCGTTGGAGAGAAGACGTCCGCCGCCGCCGGGAAATCCACCTGTGCACAGGGGAGCAGACTGGAGAGAGAAGGTAAGGCTTCTTACCCAAATAATTGCGCTGAAGATAGTAGATGACTCACAACGGTGAGGAACGAAGTCTGACGGCTTCAGGCCGAGCCTCCGGGCGAGGCGGCTTTTCTCCTTCGCCGCTGATGAGGATCAGGTGTGTGAGCAGGTGGCGCCGCTGATGAACGGCGCGGCGTGACATATATATATATACACACACACACAGACACACAGTGCAGAGCATTGTAGCTGGATGGAATAAATATATGAATATATGAACACACAGTGCAGAGCATTGTAGCTAGATGGAATAAATATGTAAATATATAAACACCCACAGTACGGAGCATTGCAGCTAGGTGGAATAAATATGCAAGTATATAAACACACACAGTGCGGAGCAATGTAGCTAGATGGAATAATATGTAGATATATAAATATATAAACACACCCAGTGCTGAGCATTGTAGCTAGATGGAATAAATATGTAAATATATAAACACACACAGTGCAGAGCATTGTTGCTAGATGGAATGAAACAGCATAACCGTCTACTTAGTTATCCTACATGGTATGATTATGTGCCCATACATATTCTCACCCTCCATAGCGACCGGTAAGTTCCTAGTTGTATGCCGGAGGGGACCATTGTGTAAGTCTATTGCATCTTTTGCATTCAAAAAACTATTAGTTTGTTACGTCTTTTTGCTATCTCTGCGAGCAGCCCTGCTTAGGTTGTACAGTCTGACAGCCGTTGGTAGGAAGGACCTACGAAACCTCTCGGTTGTGCACCTGGGATGATGTAGTCTGCTGCTAAATGAGCTCCTCAGTGCATTCAGTATGTCCTGCATAGGGTGGAACTCGGACTCCAGCAGAGATGACAGTTTAGCCACCGTCCTTCTCTCTCCTATCTCCTCCATCGGATCAAGGCGCTGCCCCAGGACAGAGCTAGCTTTCTTAATCAGTTTGTTCAGTCTCTTCCTATCGGCTGCAGTAATGCCACTGCCCCAGCAGACCACTCCAAAAGTGATGGCTGATGCCACCACCGTGTCATAGAATGACTTCAGCAGCGCCCCTTGTACACCAAAAGACCTGAGTCTCCTCAGCAGGAACAGCCTGCTATAACACAAAATTCATACATTTAATATCATTAACATCATATTTTTCCCTGGGATCCGATCGGACCCCAATGAAAAATCTGAACTGACAGTACAGAAGAAAACTGTATTTTAAATCAGATTTACTTTTTGTGATTCACAGATGATGACAAACAAAGTCAGAAAGCATGATAGCTGTGATCGATAATATGTCTGTGTTGTGCATAAGAACAATATTGATTAATTGACCCCACATATGTGTGGGGTCAATTCGGACCCCACTCGGTAGGATCAGGGTTAAGCAGTGCTGTTTTTATGAGCCATGAGAAGACACAATATAACTTTCACCCACACTCCTTTATCGATGGTGGTGTGTTCAGAGCATTTTTATGACGGTACGTTATGATTTACTGCATATAAGCCCGTTGTTGTTGCTGAGTGGTTAAAACTTGCTTGCTCATAGCTTTTAGCCTATGTTAGCAGTGCTAAGTGTTGTGTATGTAAATAGGCTGTAATAGTAAGATGGCGGCCGGGTTGGTCATGAGTTAGACCGGGGTGGCTACTGCCGGATTCCGGTGGTGACACCGCCCATGGTATAAAGAAATGGGCGGAAGAGGCTCTGCCTCTTTCATCGTGGAGCCACCTGGTCAGCGGGGCGTGTGCTGTAAGCCTATGTATACTTGACACTGTATGTTATAAAGCTCTATAAAACTGCAGCAACCATGTGCTTGCTTTGCACTAGTTATGGACATAACATTTGGTGACGAGGTAAAAGCAGGAATGGAAAATTTGGTGAATTTTGGCCATTTTTGGAGGCGCAGGGCACGTCACCCGTGCCAGGGCCTTGTTGGTTCTTGGCTTTTACCAACTATATCATGCTCTTGGACCTTGGTGAGCGTGAGAGGCTCCGTGCGAGATCGGTGTTAATCCATAAGTTGGGCGCTGAGGGGCAGAGAGTGTTGGACAGTCTGGGTGGGGCTGACAGTTTCGACGGCGTGGTGGAATTGATGACGTGTCATTTTCGTGCTGATGAGAGCGTCACGATCTGACACATCCATTTTTGACAGTGCCACCAGCGGTTGGGGGAGCCAGTGATGACGTTCATTGCTGAGCTCTGTAGGCTGGCGAGGGGGTGTGAGTTTGGACGCCTGGAAGAGGAGATGATTCGGGACCAACTGGCAGAACACGTTCATAGTGAAGCGGTCCGGTCCAGGTTAATGGAGTTTCCAGGAGAGTTGATGTTGACCATGGCTGTTGAGCTCGCCCAGCGGTTTGAAGCAGCAGAGATCATTGCGAGGGGCCTGCCTGAAGAGGCTCTTCGGAGCGAAGATGGTGCTCGCTGGGATGTTGTTGTGTTGGGACCCTAATGACAGTGACGCCGGAGGTGACACATATGCCGCAGTGGTGAAGATATGGTCTGTCCCTGGTACACCTTGTTGTTATGGGTGTGGGTCGCCTGTTCACCGCTATAAAGCCAGAGTGTGCCCAGCGAGAGGAAAGCGATGTGGCAAGTGAGGTCTGTGGGAATACTTCGCCAGGACATGCGACAACTTCGTACACAGGAGCCATAGGAGAGAACCAGGTGCTGCGCAGAAGTCGCCGATCATCGTACATACGGTCTCCCCAGCGACTACGGGGCGGATCGGCTGTGATGTCATGCTCGACGGTGTTGTGGTTCCACTGTTGGTTGACACAGGTGCTGTTATCTCGGTGTTGAACCTGGCAACCATGAACTGTTTGTTTCCCCACCGAGAGATTAAACAACATGAGAGAGACTATTATGGCTATGGACTGAATAAGCTGGTTGTGATGGCCATTATGGAGGTAGAAGCTAGTTATGGGTCGGTTGTGGTGCCCCGAGCCCGCATCCATGTCACCGCTGCGGGGGTTAACATCATGGGGTGTAACCAATTTTATAGCCTGGGTTTTTCGATCGCCAACATGTCGGGTGAGGAGTGGTCAGGCTGCAGACTGTGGAGCCGGCCGACTCCGCTGATGGATGGCGTGGAGGTGAGGGAATTGGACTGGTTGGACATGTGTCATGAAGGAGAGCATGTTCGGCGCTAGGCGAGGATGCCGTGGGTTGGACCCAATGCCTGTCTGTTTGATGCCCAAAGTGGGGGTGTGGAATAGCACGACGGGACCTCACAGGCAGCCTGTAAGGATGAGGCCCCCACGCTGGATCCAGAAAAAGCGAGATCAGAGAGCGAGTTGTTTCATCGCTCGGGAAGACGGTCAACCATGGGAAACACGGACTGGGCCCAGGAGTCGTCTGGACCGTTGATGGAGACCAGTCAGACCCAACATCATCGGAGGAGGAGGTTGTGTGCTTCCCTGCGGGTCGGCGACATTACGGCCCGGGGTTGAGGCCCAGATGATAGGCGAACACAGCTCGCGTGAGCAATGCGATGAGAGGAGACGGTTCCGAGTGGAGGCCGTTCGGAGTGATGGGTTTCTTGCTTGTTGGACCAGACCTGGAGGCATCCAAATGAGCTGTGCAGGGTGAAGGAGATGAGATGGCGCAGGGGGAGCCCTGAGGTCAAAACACGGAAGCATGGGAGAAAGACCCGCATGAGGACTGAGAGAATTGTTTTAATTTTTGTCTGTGTTTTTCTTCTCAGCCCGGATGTGTTTTATTTTCTTGTTTACATTTGTCTGCAGCTGGTTTGGTACCCTGTTTAATTTAAAAAAAAAAAAAAGAGAGAGAGAGAGAAGAGTGTGAGCACTAATTTGAGGGAAGTTTTCTATTATAATTGTGGTGTTTATTGATTGGATTTTGACCTGAGGGGCTCATATGTGTAAATCATGTGATTCTGCTAATTTTAGGGTGAAATTTTATTGAAATGATATTTTGTGTGCCCAAGTTTTGGGTGAATGGGGTGTGTTTACCCCATGTACTTTGTTTATGTTTGATTATTTACATACTCAACGTTTTTGGAATGTGCCCAGTGTGGGGGTGAGTGTTGGGGGAGGGACCAGTAGCTGTTATTTGTCCTGTATTTATGTGTTTTGTGTGGAGCTGTTCTGGGATTATTTTATTTTAATTTTACCGTTTATCGTATAGTTACACAGCTTTGTTCTGTATTCGGCGGCAGAATAATCCGCCCAACTGTGTGGGGGTGCTGGTAGTCTATCTGGCCCCCCAGTTACTTGTGTGCATGGCTAGGTTGTTTATTTGTCTTTGTAATTGTTTTGTTTTAGTGTGTGAGTCGGGAAGAAAATTGGTGGGGGGGGGGGTCCTATCTGTGCGCTTGGCATTTTTGAAGGGGGGGATGATGTTGTGTATGTAAATAGGCTGTAATAGTAAGATGGCGGCCGGGTTGGTCATGGGTTAGACCGGGGTGGCTACTGCCGGTTTCTGGTGGTGACGCCACCCATGGTATAAAGGAGCGGGCGGAAGAGGCTCTGCCTCTTTCGTCGTAGATCCACCTGGTCAGTGGGGCGTGTGCCGTATGTCTGTGTATATACTTGACACTGTATGTAATAAAGCTCCATAAAACTGCAGCAACTGTGTGCTTGCTTTCTACCAGTTATGGATATTACATTAAGCTAAACTAAGCTAAGCTAAAGAAACAACGATATCTGAATAGCTAGAAAAAGTTACCACTTACACACGTGTGTAAGTGGGTTTAATTGGTTCTACACCAAAGTATTTTCTTAGCATTTCCTTTGCTTTAACAGGCAGACCAGCTTATGAAATGCTAGACTGTGATCCTGACTGGGCACTTTCTTTAAATGTTAGCCATGCAGAGCTTCAAGCTACCACTCAACATTGCAGTAGTGTACAACCCACCGTCACACAACTCTTCCTTTTATAATGAATTAAGTGATCTGGTTAAACAACTTGAGAAGAACAGAGAAACAATAATTCATGGTGACTTTAATATCAACTGGTCTGATAAAAAAGACAAACAAAAACTGAAAAGCCTCATGACTAAATTTAATTACCAGCAAATCATCAAAGGACCCACCAGGATAACCAAACAATCCAGAACACTTATTGACATGGTATTTACTAATAAACCAGAAAGAATAACCAGAACCTATAATCTTGTAACTGGTCTCTCAGATCATAACATGGTTCTTGCTGTCAGGAAACTTACTAAAAAGCGACTACAGTATTTTGGGGGAGTCGATATTGACAAATCAAATTTTATTATCCCCAAATCAAAAAATGAGGAGTTTGAACATTACTTAGAGAATCAAAATTGGGAGCAGCTCATGTCAACATGTGAAGTAGATGATTGTTGTAATTTTATAACTGCAACAATCACAAAGTCTATAGAAAAATTTTCAAAGCAAATTAAAAGTAGACAACAGAAGATTAGCCTACCATGGTTAAATAATGAAATAAGAAAACTTATGAAGAGGCGAGACTATGCACTGAAAACATCACTAACCTCCAAACTACAAAATGATCACCTTGTGTACAAAAGTTTAAGAAATAAAGTGGTACATGAGCTGCGAAAATCAAAAATATCTTATTACAATAAACTGATAGATCATGCAAAGGGTAACAACAGTTCCCTATGGAGGCATTTAAATAACTTAACTAATAAAAAAAACGATCAGAAGGGGGTAAAGGAACTTAGAATCAATGGCAAGACCGTCAGTGACAAGGCTACTTTGGCAAATGAATTTAATTCACACTTTGTGGGCTCTGTGGAAGACTTAACAAAAATTTTTGTGCTGCCAAATGTGCTCAACAACACAAATTCCATACTTCCAACAGATACTTTTCACATCGATGAGGTAAATGAGAAGTTAATTGCTGGTATTGTTAAAACACTGTCAAACTCAAAAACTAATGATATCTACAATATGAGCACCTCCTTTCTCAAAATGCACAGCAAAATATTAATCAAACCACTGACTCATCTCATTAATCTCTCCATTAGGTCTAGTACATTTCCATCTGGCTGGAAAAAAGCTGTCGTCATACCAGTTCATAAATCAGGCAGTAAAGACGATATATGCAATTACCGCCCAATCTCTATCTTACCAGTCCTATCTAAGGTTCTTGAAAAAGTTGTAGCTACACAGCTGATAGACTACTTACAAGACAATCTACTTCTTCATCCACATCAATTTGGTTTTAGACCAGGATACTCAACAGAAACAGCAAATTGTTGCCTTATTGAAAACGTCAAACAGTCCTTGGACAGGGGTAATGTGGTAGGAGCTGTTTTTCTAGATCTCAAAAAGGCTTTCGATACTGTAAACCACAGTTTGCTTTTATCCAAAATGGTATCTTTTAACTTCTCCCCAAATACATTAGAATGGTTTGCATCTTATCTCCAGAATAGAGAACAGTGTGTAAAAGTTCACCAGGATAAATCCTCATTTTTAAACAACCGCATGGGTATCCCACAAGGGTCCATTCTTGGTCCTTTACTTTTCAGCATTTTTATTAATGACCTGCCGTTACACTGCTCAGCTGCAACATGCCAACTTTATGCAGATGATGCAGTTATTTACACAGCTGCCAAGACTCCAGCACAGGCTGCAGATGTACTGTCTACAAGTATGGTTGATGTCCAAGAGTGGCTCCTCAAGAACCATCTATTGCTGAACCTTCAGAAAACAGTCTCAATGTGCTTTTCAATCAAAAAATGTAACCTGCAACATTTTAAAGTTAATATACATGATCATGACATCAGTTTAGTTACAGAATTCAAATACCTTGGCATTGTACTAGATCCTCAACTCAAATTTAATCTTCATATAAAGAAAATTTCAAAAACAGTAAAAAAAAATCTGAACTGCTTTAAATTAATTAGATATTACATACCTTACGAAGCAGCTGCACTGTATATGCATTCTATGGTTTTTTCTCATATATCATACTGTTTGACAGTCTGGGCTCAAGCAGCCCCTTCCACAATAAGACATATAGGTTCATTATATAATCAAACCCTAAAAATCTTGGACAAAAAGCCCATTAGGTGGCATCACTGTAATGTTTTAAAAAAATACAACCTATTGAGTTTTGAGAGCTTCATTGACCTCTGTCTTCCGAAATTAACGTTCAAATGTTTTCATAAATCAGCACCCGAGCCACTTGCTGGTTTTGTCCAAAGACAGGACAGCAGCAGAGCCACCAGGAGTTCTGTTAACAATAACTGTAAAATATTCCACCGCAGAACCACATTTGGACAAACAGCTTTCTCTATAAAGGGCAGTCACATCTGGAACACAATGCCAAATGAAATTAAAATAATAACGGACTTTAAAACATTCACTAAAAATGTTAAAAACTGGCTGAAAAATAAACAAGAATGTACTCATGTATGAATTAATTGTCTGCAAAGTGAGAGTGAATGAAGGGAAGGAATAAATGTGTTTGTTTATAGTGAGTGACGGAGGGAGGAAGGCCTGAAATAGGCAAATGTGAGTTATGTTATATGTGTTAAATGTGAGTCAGGCTGTTATATTTGTGTATTTATAATATTTATAATATTTATGTTAAATGTGAGTCAGGCTGTTATATTTGTGTATTTATAATATTTTATAATATTTATAATTGTGTATTTATAATTTTTCTGCATTGATGTATGTGGTTATTGTGTATATTTTTTATCTTGATTCTTTTTTCTAAAGCCCATCCAGGGACAAGAGTTGCAAATTAGCTAATAGCTATACACTCTATGTGCAACACATCAGATTGATTGTCTTTGATTAATTGTCTATGTTTATTGCACTGTCCCTGTCAAATAAACTAATCTACTCCTGGGCTGTGGCTAAGAGGCCGGCTCCCTGCCTCTTAGCCACAGCTTGCAGGGAGCTTGCCTGGTTGCAGGCTTTACCTGCAACCAGTGTCTTCAACATCAGAGTCCACTGAATTTCTTGCACTGACTGCTGATCAATGAAAACATCTGCTGAAGAGACTGGGTAAAAGAGAGAAACTGCAGGGTCTTGGCCCTCCATGGCTCATGATTGGACACCCCTGCCATAACTATTATTAGGAAATCAAGATGCTAAAATGGCCCAGAATTCCTCCATATACTGGTACTATCACAAAGTGTGCACAATGTCTTCTGCACTGGCACATCCAACAATACACTCTTCAATAAATAAAACTTTTTCTTAAAAATGAGCCATTATTTTCAATGTCACCGATAAATGGTTTGTACTGTTGATTCTTTTCCCACCGGTGTCTTAACAGACAAAATAGAAAATCATGATGCAAACACATAAGTCACTAAATTGTTTACTACAATCAGCAGCAAATTCCAGATTATTTAGAATGTGCAAAATTCAAACTGTAAAAAACAAAATTAGAATGGGTCACACACGCTGCCTCACTGAGAAGCAGCTGGATGTGCCGCTCAAACTGGTCCCAGTTCAGCAGATCTTCATCCTGCATCTCTGTAAATAGTGACACAAGGTCTGGTTTGGGTGGATCGTTTTCCTCTATCCAAGACAGGATCGTTTTCCTCTATCCAAGACAAAAGACAGAAATGAGTGGTGGTTAATTAATGCAAGTTTAAAACATATTTGGGAAATACACTTGTTGCTAAAAGCCAGTGGTGGAATGTGACAAAAAAAGTACTTTGTTGTTGTATTTAACCACAATTTTCATGTAGCTGCGCTTCAGTAAAGTAGATTTTACAAAGGCTGGGTTACGTTCAAAATCATTTGTTTTTACTGTGGTCTCAGCAATCAGAATGAGTTATTATATTCACTTGAATGGAATCTAGTACTTTAACTGAGGATTTGCATTCCCGAGTATGGAGTCGCTCAGTCAAAATATATAATTTTTATCAATAAAATTTTAGCCATCACTCTCACCGCTGTGTTTCTTCTTGCTATGGCTTCAAGTGTGGGTGGTATTTTGTACTTGTATTGCTAAAATATAAAAGGAAGCACTACAATGGGTCTCAAATATCTGTAATTTGTCCTGCTATTATAATACTGCATGTGTTTATTGACAATAGACTATAAACTACACATATAAACTAAATTATTATGTTGACTGAACAACTCCCATTCCCCAAAGTGCAAGATACACTATTATGAATATAACTCACAAAGGATCACACAAGTGATCTGACAAAAAAAATTAATAAACAAGCAGTTTATTTTGCAGTAGATGTGCCATTCATTTTCAATTATTCTGTAATTAATATTCACACAATCAAATAAATCTCAGTTCAGTCCCTTTCATATTAAGTGGAAATTGTGCTACTTTAGTTTTGGCACTTTATTCTATACTTTAACTTAAAAAGCAAAAGGATTTGGGTACTTTGTCTACCACTACTAAAACTAAAAACAACAGGGTGCTCAACTTTAATATGGCTTACCAGTCAGAACACATTGCTGTGTTGTCGTTGTCAAAGCATATGCTGGTCGAACTCTAGATCTCTAGAATGCAAATACACACAACCTAAGTACATGCACAGCACGAAAGTGCAACATGTAAAAAATACCTTTTTTACAAGGATTACATCTAGCTTATTTAATCAGAATATAAGGAGAGCATGGTGCACAGAGTTAGCATTGATGGCTAACTAGCTAGCTCATTATCTGCACACAAGTGACAACGTTGTTGTCTTTTCAAAGTGAACTTTCCACTGCTGGGATAAATAACGTAAAAGATGCATAATATCACATCATATCACATCACTCACCATCCTCTGTGTGCTGCCTTCTGGCAGAATTTGGGACTTTTATTCAATGTAAGTTCATGCAATAGGAAGTACTTTTAATTTGACTAGTGATGTCATAACGTTAGAAACAGGAAGTAGGAAGTAAAATGTCAGTTGGACCAAGGGCAAAGTCATGTTGCCATTTAGAGGAAGGAGTTCCTAAAGAATTCGCTTTTCATAGCCCCAGCAGATGCATCCCTTGTATGTATTCATTCTTTATGTTCTTAGTATTTGTTATGGAAGATAATTTCATGGTTTATGTTGTTTAGAAACTGTTAAAAGTAAATGTAGAAAAAATGATTTTTTGAACATATGTTAATGGTAGCTAAATGTTAGCAATAGCATAGCTTAACCACTGTAATGAATGCCAAGGTCATTAGTTACCTTTTCTAGGTTGTGTTTTAAGTGCTAGCTTATGTAGAAACGTTACAGAATTTAATTAGTCTCCTACTTGTTTCATTTTTAGTTTCACTTTATCTTCTGAAGCTGTGATGTTGAAGTCTGCTTGTCAAGAAATAAATCACCAATGAAGAAAAGTTTAACTTGCTGTCTAGCTAGTTCTTACAACTTAGTGAGGCCAGTACAGTGAAAAAGGGTGATTCAGCTGGAGCGCGACAACTAAAGTAGAAAGAAGCAAAACCTAGCAAGAAAGATGGAAGAAAGAAAGAGTGAGAAGTCTGCATCAGTGCACACACACAAGTCAAGGAGCTCTCGCTCATCTTCATCTAGTGCCGCAGTCAAGGCGCGTGCAGCAGCAGAGGCTGCAAAAGTACGAGCTGCTTATGCAGAAAAAGAAGCAAGGCTAAAAGTTGAGAAAGCTACTACAGAAGCAGAGCTGGGACGAGTTAGAGCTGATCTAGAGTTGGGAAAAGCAAAGCTGGAAGCTGAATTAAGCGCACTAGAACAACAAAAAGAGGCAGCAGCAGCTGAAGCACAGGCTGAAGCATTAGAAGCAGCTGAATATCAAGAGAATTCAGTTAAGTCTGGTTCATCTTCACATGAGGTCCTCCAAGAGGAAATTGCAACACGTACTAAAGAGTACATTGCAGCACAAACTGAACTGCGCCGAACAGGCATTCCAGTGTCTCCCCCTAGCCCAGCACATGATGCAGCAGCGTCTGAAGAGAGCTACATTACATGGCATCCTTTGTCAGCAATAGGCCCGAACGAGGATGATGTACGCCAACAGGGTGAGGCCCCCCAAAGGCAACCCCTTCTCAGCATGGCATCAAATCAGAGCGCACCTCATACTGGGAACCAAACAATTCCAAATCGAGAAAGTGGACATCCCGATGTGCCTAAGAAAGCATATTTCCCTCAGAAACCAGCACTAAGCCCAATGGCACCATCATACTTTCCTCGCAATGTCCCAACCACCCCAAGCGTGGCACCTGAAACAGAACACCTGGCACGATACCTGGCTCGCCGCGATCTAGTGAGTACCAGCCTCTACCAATTTGATGACAAACCCGAAAATTACATGGCATGGCAGTCATCATTCGATAATGCAACTGCTGGCCTGGGACTCACAGGCGCTGAAATGCTGGATCTGCTCATTAAGTGGCTCGGGCCAGAGTCAGTAAAGCACATAAAACGCATTCGCTCTGTGCATGTAGGGCGCCCAGACGTAGCACTAGAGAAGGCCTGGGAGCGCCTCCAGCAGTGTTATGCTGCACCTGAAGTCATGGAGAAGTCTCTGTTTAAACGACTGGACGAATTCCCAAAAATATCTGCAAAAGACTACGGGAAACTGAGGGACCTAGGCGATCTCCTCATGGAGCTACAGGGTGCTAGAGGAGAAGGTTACCTCACAGGACTGGCATACCTAGATACAGCCAGGGGAATTGGGCCCATTGTTGAAAAACTCCCCTATGGGCTTCAAGAGAAATGGCTTGCAATAGGCTCAAGGTTTAAAGAAAAGAACAAAGGCTATTTCCCTCCATTTGATGTCTTTGCCGATTTCATCTGTCACGAAGCACGGAGAAGGAATGATCCCAGCTTCGCCCTACCATCTGCTAGCAGCAGCAGTTTGAAATCAGACAAGGCACCCTCACGCAACTTAGGAAGCAAGATATCAGTTCATAAGACAGAGGTTTCATCAGGTAAAGATCCGCCAGCAGATATACCTGAGAAAAAGTTGAAGGGTCAGAAAAAAATTGTCCCATTCACAACAAACCACACCCACTCAGGAAGTGCAGAACATTCAGAGGAAAGATGCTTGAAGAGAGGAAGAGTATTCTCAAAGACAACGGGATGTGTTTCAAATGCTGCACGTCCGCAAGTCATCTCGCTAAAGACTGTAAAGCAACTGTGAAGTGCACAGAGTGTGGTAGTGACCGTCACCATGCTGCCATGCACCCAGGTCCACCACCTCAAGCTGCGAAAGGGCCTCCACCACCATCAGACAATGGCGGGGAGGAAGATGTGCCAGCCGGTGACAGCACAGTCATCAATTCTAGCTGCACACAGATTTGTGGTCCAGGCCGAACAGCAAGATCCTGCTCAAAGATTTGTCTGGTTCGAGTATATCCCGAAGGTCAACGTGAGAGGGCAACTAACATGTACGTAATCCTGGACGACCAAAGCAATCGTTCATTGGTCAGGTCTGACTTCTTTGAGCTCTTTAACATCAAAGGCCAGTCTTTCCCTTACTCACTAAAGACCTGTGCGGGGCTGGTGGAGACGTCAGGCCGGAAGGCTGAAGGATTCCAGGTCGAATCTCTGGATGGCCAAACCAGCCTACCACTTCCACCTCTAACTGAGTGCAATGAAATACTCAATGATTGCACTGAAATACCGACACCTGACGCGGCCCGCCACCATCCACACCTCAGGGGTGTAGCACCATACATACCTGAGCTTGACCACAATGCGGAGATACTTATCCTGCTCGGCAGAGATCTCGTCAGAGTGCACAAGGTCTGGCAGCAAGTAAGCGGACCCCCAGATGCTCCTTTCGCACAAAAGTTGGAGCTAGGCTGGGTGCTTGTCGGAGATGTGTGCTTAGGGGGTGCACATAAACCAGCCATGGGGACATTCAAGACCAATGTGCTGGAGAATGGCCGTCCCTCTATGCTCACACCTTGCAAAGCCTCCATAAAGCTGACTCAGACCGTGTCTCATGGCGGGGAGCAGAGGAGTAAGTCCACAAAGCCATCACTGGATACCCTTGGAAGGAAAGTCTTCAAAGAGACCGAGTATGATAACAGACCTGCCCCGTCCATGGAGGACGCCATCTTCCTGGAGATTATGGACCAAGAAGTCTACAGAGACGAGTCAAACAACTGGGTCGCTCCGCTACCTTTTAGGGTCCCTCGGCAGCGCTTATCTAACAACCGTGAACAAGTATTCACCCGCTTCGCCGCTCTGGAGAAGACGCTACGAAGGAAACCGGAGATGAAACAACAGTTCCTGGAATTCATGGGGAAAATATTAGAGAAGAAACATGCAGAAGTGGCTCCGCCACTGGAAGACAATGAAGAATGTTGGTACCTCCCAACCTTCGGAGTCTACCACCCACAAAAGCCTGGGAACATTCGCGTTGTATTCGACTCCAGTGCAAAGTATTCAGGAACATCTCTGAACGACGTTCTCCTGACAGGACCTGACCTCAATAACTCACTCATTGGGGTTCTGATCCGCTTTCGGAAGGAACAAGTTGCAGTGATCGCCGACATACAGCAGATGTTCCACTGCTTCCTAGTTCGCAACGACCATAGGAAGTACCTGCGTTTCTTGTGGTACAGAGACAATGACATGTCCAAGGATGTAATCGACTATAGGATGAGAGTCCATGTTTTTGGCAACAGTCCGTCCCCATCTGTGGCCATCTACGGTCTGAGGAGGGCCATCCAAGAAGGTGCGAACAAACATGGAGCGGACACTGTACAATTTGTGGAACGTCATTTCTACGTCGATGACGGACTCATCAGCCTACCCACCGACGCTGACGCCATCAGCCTCCTGCGTAGAACGCAGGCCTCACTCAGCGAATCAAACCTGAGGCTCCACAAGTTCGCTTCAAATAGCGACGTCGTCCTTCAAGCCTTCGCACCAGAAGACAGGGCAGTCCTAAAGAGCCTTGACTTCAGTGGCGAAGCTACACCTGTGCAACGGAGCTTGGGACTATTGTGGGAGACCACAACAGACACATTCACATTCACTGTCTCACAAGAGAAGAAGCCCTTCACTCACAGAGGAGTGTTGTCTACGGTGAACAGCATCTTTGATCCGCTAGGCATGGTTGCGCCAGTGACCATTGAAGGCAAAAGTCTGCTCAGAGAACTCAGTGTTGACATGTGTGACTGGGATGCACCGCTCCCAGAACAAAAGCTGAAACAATGGGAATCATGGCGAACGTCATTGCATGATTTAAACCAGCTGCACATCCCACGCGCATACACTACGACATCCCTCTCCAAGGGTGAGCACACAGAGCTATGTGTGTTCTCCGACGCAAGCACCAAGGCCATTGGAGTGGTGGCATATCTGAAGACTACACAAGCTGATGGAGAAATCCAAGTTGGATTCATCCTAGGGAAAGCTAAACTGGCTCCACAGTCAGAACCAACAATTCCCCGGCTAGAGCTGTGTGCCGCAGTATTAGCCGTAGAAGTTGCTGAGCTCATACAAGACGAGCTGGACCTGAAGCTTGATGAGGTCAAGTTCTACTGTGACAGCAGGGTAGTTCTTGGCTATATCTACAATCAAACGAAACGTTTCTATGTATACGTCCACAACCGAGTTCGCAGAATACGTCAGCTCTCAATACCTGACCAGTGGCACTATGTCAGTACGGAAGACAACCCCGCAGACCACGCTTCGCGGGCAGTTGCGGCATCACATCTGGCACAGACCACATGGTTCATCGGACCAGACCTTCTGTACAAACCCAGTCCACCTGATGAAGACTCAAAGGAAGTCTTTGAGCTTCTCAACCCAGAATTGGATGGAGAGATACGCCCTGAAGTGAGCAGCCTCTTGACTCACAGTCTAAACAGAGGCCTCAATGCCGCACGTTTCCAGCGGTTCTCATCAATGCGCTCTCTCACTAGGGCAATTGCTCTACTCATCCACATTGCTAAATCTTACAAGCACAAGTCCAGTCAGTGCAAAGGATGGCACTACTGCAACCTCCCGCGTACTCCAGATGAGCTGTCCCAAGTTAGACACATCATCATTAGAGCAGCGCAGGAAGAGGCCTACTCTAAGGAATTAACAGCACTTGAAAATGGAAAAACTGTAGCCAAGGACAGTTCTCTTCAGAAACTCAGACCTGTTCTTGAAGAAGACCTGATTTGCGTTGGCGGCAGACTAAAGCATGCTGACTTGAGCAGTCAGGAAAAGAACCCCATCATCTTGCCCAAGAACAGTCATGTTTCCCTGCTGCTAGTGCGCCAGTGTCATGAAGATGTCAAGCATCAAGGATGACACTTTACAGAAGGGGCCCTGAGAGCTGCAGGCTTTTGGGTCATAGGCGGAAAAAAGCTTATCGCCTCAGAGCTGCACAAGTGCGTTGTTTGCTGAAAGTTACGCGGCAGAACAGAGGAACAACTCATGGCCAACTTACCTCCGGAACGACTACACACATGCCCACCCTTCACCTATGTGGGAGTGGATGTGTTCGGACCTTGGCCAGTCATCTCAAGGTGCACGCGAGGTGGACAGGCCCAAGGCAAGAAATGGGCGATGCTCTTCTGTTGCATGAGCTCCCGAGCCGTGCATATTGAGCTCATCGACTCCCTGGACACTTCCAGTTGTGTCAATGCACTAAGGAGATTCTTCGCGATAAGGGGACCTGCTAAGCAAATAAGATCAGACTGCGGAACAAACTTTGTTGCCGCTGCAAAGGAATTGGGACTCAGTCAAAACACTTCAGTCCAGCAGTTCTTGAGCCAGCAAGGGTGTTCTTGGGTGTTCAACCCACCTCACTCGTCACACATGGGAGGGTCGTGGGAGCGTTTAATAGGCCTCTCAAGAAGGATTCTGGATGCCATCCTGTTGCAGGAGAATGTCCAGCTAACTCACGACGTCTTGAACACTCTCATGGCTGAGGTGGTTGCAATACTCAATGCCAGACCCCTTGTTCCGGTCTCCACAGACCCAGAGTCACCCTTCGTGCTCTCTCCTGCGATGATTCTCACCCAGAAGGTGGGAGTTCCTCCACCATACGGGGAATTCACGGGAAAGGATCTTCTCAGCAGACAATGGAGACAGGTGCAAGCCCTTGCAGACTGTTTCTGGCGTCGCTGGCGACAGGAGTACCTTCCCACTCTTCAGCCCCGACAGAAGTGGAGGGAGGCACGACGGGATGTCAAAGAAGGAGACATCGTGCTCCTGGAGGACCGTCAAGTTCCACGTAATGCGTGGCCCATGGCGAGGATTACAGCGGTCGTCCCTGGCAGGGACGGCAGAGTAAGGAAGGTCGAGCTGAAGACAGCAGGCAAGGAATCCAAGCTGTTCCAGAGGCCGGTGTCAGAAGTAATTCTGCTGCTGCCAAAAGACTGAAACTTCAGGCCAGAGACATTTATTGGTGGGTAGTGACCTTTAAGGTCAGACGGTGAGTGTGCTGCCTTCTGGCAGAATTTGGGACTTTTATTCAATGTAAGTTCATGCAATAGGAAGTACTTTTAATTTGACTAGTGATGTCATAACGTTAGAAACAGGAAGTAGGAAGTAAAATGTCAGTTGGACCAAGGGCAAAGTCATGTTGCCATTCAGAGGAAGGAGTTCCTAAAAAATTCGCTTTTCATAGCCCCAGCAGATGCATCCCTTGTATGTATTCATTCTTTATGTTCTTAGTATTTGTTATGGAAGATAATTTCATGGTTTATGTTGTTTAGAAACTGTTAAAAGTAAATGTAGAAAAAACGATTTTTTGAACATATGTTAATGGTAGCTAAATGTTAGCAATAGCATAGCTTAACCACTGTAATGAATGCCAAGGTCATTAGTTACCTTTTCTAGGTTGTGTTTTAAGTGCTAGCTTATGTAGAAACGTTACAGAATTTAATTAGTCTCCTACTTGTTTCATTTTTAGTTTCACTTTATCTTCTGAAGCTGTGATGTTGAAGTCTGCTTGTCAAGAAATAAATCACCAATGAAGAAAAGTTTAACTTGCTGTCTAGCTAGTTCTTACAACTTAGTGAGGACAGTACACTCTGTATCCTAATATCACAGCTTTCAACTACTGAAGATGGGTGCTCCGGCCGTAAGGGTGGCTTCGTCTAGTTGCCTCTGGATTCTCTCATAAGCCGAATGGCACAGAAAACTGCTGGACTGCGGTGTTGATTTCCGTAGGTCTAATTTCTGTGAAGCCATTCTATCGTTTATACTGACACCTGCTTTCTGGCTCATGGATGAATCTTTGCAAATGGCGTCTCCAGATTCTGAATTCAGCCTTCAAACATCGCTCTCATGACGTTACGCCTTGACCAATCAGTGGCCTGCAGCCTGTTGACGTCACATTTTCAGCTCGACTCAGCACGGTTGTACCCTGCCTTGGAATAGGTACGAAAAAAGTACCTGGTATCAGGTACGAGGTACTAAAGGAAAACCTTACAAACCGGGTAGAGTAGAGTAGAGTAGGGCTGAGTGGGTACTAGTGGAAAAGGGGCTTAAGTGATGCTTACAATAATTGGCTGGGAGTTGGTCCTCTGTGCTTGAATTGATATTAGCCATTGTATTATTTAATGCAGCCATTGTATTTACTTGTATTATTTGCATATTTGTACTTTGTGTGTTATTTTGACCATGTGTGTGTGTATTATCAACCAAGATATAATACACACACTGAAACTTGTGTGAAACTTGGCTTAATGAAGAGCAGGCTTCTCTGATGGCAATAGAGGGATATCAGATGTTTTATATTAATAGATCTAAAAAAAAAAAGGTAGTGGTGTTGCACTGTATATTGATGACCTGTATAGGGTGTAAACTTGTAAATGGAATGTCCTTTGCACTACCAGGGATTCTGGAATGTGTTACTGTTGAGATTGACCAAGATAAAACAAAAAATCTAATTATAAGTTTTATATATAGAATGCCGGGAACTTGCGTTGAGACATTCAGAGATAAATTAGTCGAGCTGTACAATAATATAACTAGTAAGAAAATGGTTGTAGTCTGTGGAGATTTCAATATTGATTTACTAAATCCATTTCAACAAAATGTAATTACAGAGTTCATGAATTCTATGTACAGTATGACTCTATATCCCACAATAGCACACCCCAGTAGAATCACAGTTCACACTGCTACACTTATTGATAACCTGTTTGTTAATATTATTGATAAGAAAATCGTCGTCGTCGTCGGCCTCCGTCGGTCTATGATGACCATGGAAGAGAATCCTAAACGTCTACTCTGCTGGAACAGCACCGCCTGTGGCTGAACAGGCCGATGCGCACCGGTGTTCTACCTTCCAGCGTTGGGCGTTGGTAGGATTCAAGCCTGGGCAGGAAGATATGGAGGACAAGATGTTACCCATGCAGCATGTCCCCCCTCTCCACGTCACTGATGGATCCAAAGGAACAGCAGGGCTGCTATAGTTTGGAACCAGCGCCGTCGCAGGAGCTGCCAGAACGATGTTGAGCACAACAGAGAACTGCCTTAGGGGCTCCAACTCCGGATTTTTCCTCAGGGTTGACTCCCGAAGCCTTTCCCGTGACCGGGTGTGCCGCAAGGCAGCGGAGGTTTGAAATCAGGGTTTACCTTCCCCTAGATGGGCTACCTTCCCAGGTTGACGAGCCACCATCTACCCGAAGCATCTGGTTTTAAGGCGCCAGAGATCCGCCGTCGCCCCTTCTCCTATTAGTAAAAGCAGT
Source organism: Pholidichthys leucotaenia (assembly GCA_020510985.1). Classification (NCBI taxonomy): domain Eukaryota; kingdom Metazoa; phylum Chordata; class Actinopteri; order Cichliformes; family Pholidichthyidae; genus Pholidichthys; species Pholidichthys leucotaenia. The sequence goes on along the minus strand of CM035840.1, from coordinate 273,293,246 downwards.
TCCGCCGGGTTTAGAGACTAAACCACACCGGGCAGGCTAGGAGTTGGACTTAGTTGTCAGAGGCTTTTCGAGACGCACGCCGTAAGGAGCATTTTATGAGCACTGGGAGCTTAACCCCAGTGCCGCTCCTGGCTATGACAACCTAGAAAGTGGATTATTGGTAAATGACATAAGTGACCGTTTGCCAGTCTTTGCACTTACCCATAGCCACACGGGGGCCAATACAGAAAAAAACTTTAAAATATTTCAGATACAAATCACAAAATGCAATCAGTTTTTTTAAAGAAGACCTGCTGAAGCAAAACTGGACAAAAGTCTATGTATCAGATGTAAATGAAGCCTATGACACATTCATGAACATTGTAACCACTCTTTATGAAAAAAAAATGTCAATTAGTAAAGAAAAAGCTTAAACAGAAATTTGTCAACAAGCCATGGTTAACCAAAGGATTACAAAAAGTGTGTAAAAAGAAAAATTCATTATATAAAGCTTTTCTAAAGAAAAGGACAAAAGAAGCAGAGCAGTGGTATAAAACATACAAAAATAAGTTAATATATATAATGAGATGTAGTAAAAGAGACTATTACAGTAAAGAACTGGAGAAAAACAAAGATGATATTAAAAATACATGGAGAATACTTAACAGTATTCTTGGAAATAAAAACAGAAATACTTGCTACCCAACCAATCTTTCAAAAAAAAAAAAATGACTCAGAGTGTGAATGCAGTCTCACCTGCAAATGAATTTAATAATTTTTTTGTTAACATTGGTCCTAATTTGGCTCGAGAAATACCCATTACGGCATCTGCAGGTGATGCAATAAGCAAAAATATTGCTATAAAAGACTCCATTTTCATAAAGAACACAGACGAGGGAGAGGTCATTGAAATTGTTAAATCGTTTATAAGTAATACATCTACGGACTCTGATGGTATTGACATGCTTTTAGTCAAAACTATCATTGAATGCTTTGTGAAGCCACTGACATATATTTGTAACCTGTCTCTCCAAACAGGTATATTTCCCAATGCAATGAAAATAGCTAAAGTAATTCCAATATACAAGATGGGTGACAGAGGGGAATTTTCAAACTATAGAGCTATTTCACTATTGCCTCAATTTTCCAAGATACTTGAAAAAATATTCTGTGAGAATTGACAACTTCATCATGAAGAATAATTTATTGTGTGAGCAGCAATATGGGTTCAGACACAAGAGGACAACTGCATTTGCTCTAATGGAATTTATAGAAAAAATATCAACTGCCGTTGAAAATAAAGAGTATTCAGTTGGGGGTATTCCTGGATCTTAAAAAAAGCATTTGATACAGTGGATCATAATTTATTATTAAAGAAACTACAAAATTATGGTATTGGGGGGTAGCACTGTCCTGGTTATGTAGTTATTTAAAGAACAGATATCAGTATGTATGTGTTGGTAGCAAAACTCACAGTTACTGAAGGTTACTTGTGGAGTCCCATAAGGTTCAGTTTTGGGGCCATTGTTATTCAATATGTATATAAATGATATATGTAAAGTTTCGGAAAAAATGGATTTAATATTATTTGCAGATGACACTAATTTATTATGCAGTGGAAGCAATTTGGAACAACTTTTGAATACACTCAGAAAGGAAATAGGAAAGCTTAAACTGTGGTTTGATTCAAACAAATTAACGCTCAATTTAAGTAAGACAAAATTTATAATTTTTAACAATCATCACAAAATCTTAGCATCTAAACTCAGTGTAAATGGTGTAGAGATTGAAATGGTATCCGAAATTAAATTTCTTGGAGTAATAATTGATAATAAACTGTGTTGGAAGTCACATGCTAATTATATTAAAGGTAAAGTATCTAAATCAATTGCAATACTACAGAGTGAAATATTTGTTGAATCAACCTACACTATATACTTTGTATCATTCATTAATACTCCCATACATGACATATTGTACTGAAGTATGGGGAAATGCATATAAAACAAACATATTGTAGGAATCATGAAATGATGACGCTGGATGATTTCTCAGTATTGGTTTAATTCCATCTCACGTCCCACAGCTCCTTCTCTCAGTCAGGGAATAAGAGAGTGAGCTGCGGTAAACCACATACATTTATACTTCCACATCAAACACAGAATCATATCCACATTTAATCCCTCCATTGTCCTCTCGGCTCCTCTGTCTGACCCCAGGAGGTCAGACAGTCCTTTCAGGTTCACTCTCCAGATCGTCTCACTTCTTCCCCAGTTCGCAGGTGGTCCAGACTCATTGTCCATTTGAGGCGTGATGTCAATACACACCACGAGTTCAAAGTTCTTTAATGTTTGGGTCTCTGCCAAGGAATATGTGAGCTACCTAATGTTACGCCACATCACTCCCCCCGAAATGCCCAAGAATGGACACACACCAACATTACTCTAACAGTTATGCACATTATGTCAAGAATGGACAGTCATACACATCATGTCAAGAATGGACACACACACCAACATCACTCTTAAGAGCTGTTCCATTATGTCACCCCCCCCCCCCTTTGCAGGACCTACAGCACAATCTACACGGGTTGATCAAAAATACACATCACTCTGCCAGTTGCCTAGGCTTCAATCTCCTCCCGAATCTGCTGTACGCAGGTTTCGCAGCCTGCGTTGTGCCGTCCTGCGGCGCACCTGTGGAATGAGGGGGAGAAGGGTTATTTGTCCCCTGCGGGGAAACCAGGGACCATTCCCTGGGAGGTCTGCCGCGTCGAGGCGCCCCCGCCGGTCATACAGGTTCGTCATGTAACACAAAAGCAGGCTTTAATCTGTCAACACTGATTGTTTCTTTCCTGCCCCCCAAATCTAGCACAAAACATTTCTCCCCGGTTTTCAGCACTTGAAATGGACCGTCATAAGGTGGGCGGAGCCTGTGACGCTGGGCGTCGTGCCTGACAAAAACAAACTCTGCGTTTTGCAAAGCCTTGGGAACAAAAACCCGCGGAAAAGTGTGATGAGCGGGGCCCGGGAGTATTTCTGCTCCCGTGCCACTTAGAGGTCCCCGCACCAGGGGGCACTCTGGTGCCGCATGGGCTGGCAGGAATTCTCCTGGCAGCCTGAGAGGTTGAGAAAAAACTAATTCAGCAGGTGAGGCATCTAAATCCTCTTTGGGTGCCGAACGCAACCCCAATAAAACCCATGGTAGTTTGTTTACCCAATCTGCATCCGTGAGCAACACTCTGAGGGCTGCCTTCAACGACCTGTGAAAATGCTCGCATAAACTGTTGGCCTGTGGGTGATAAGCGGTGGTGCGATGGGCTGTCGCTCCTAAGCCGCTGGCCGTTGCTGACCACAGCTCTGACACGAATTGCGGACCCCTATCGGACGTAATGTCTGACGGGACTCCGAACCGCACTACCCAGGCTGTTAAAAAAGCACGAGCCATCTCTGCTGCTGTGGTCGACTGCAATGGGACTACTTCCGGCCAACGTGTGGTCCGATCCACCATTGTCAGGAGATGTGTGAACCCTTGCGACGGCGGCAGGGGTCCCACTAGATCTACGTGCACATGATCGAACCTCTTAGCCGGAATGTGGAAAGGTTCTAAAGGAGACTTCATGTGCCTGTGAACTTTGGCCCGCTGGCAAGCCATGCAGGCTTTCGCCCACTCCTTCATGTACTTGCGCAGGCTCGGCCAAACAAACTTCTCCGCTACCATTTTCACCGAAGCGCGTACTCCTGGGTGCGCTAGGGAGTGCACCGTGTCAAAAACACGACGGCGCCACGCGGCCGGTACCACTGGGGGCGGTCGCCCGGTGGATACATCGCAGGTTAGCGGGGGTGAACCAGTTTGTAAACTTATGCTCTCCAGCCTTAACCCTGTTGGTCCAGACAGGAGCGCGCGCACGTCTGTGTCTTCGCTCTGCTCCGCTGCCATGACTGCGTAATCTATCCCCACGTGCACCGGAGCCGCGTGCGCGTCCGCGCTGTTACCTTGCTCCGCGTCTGCGGCATTACAGTCCCCATCCACGTGGACAGGCGCTGTTACCGCTCGCAAGAGGCAGTGTGCTACTACATTAAGTTTACCAGCTACGTGCTGTATATCGGTGGTGAATTCTGAAATTGCGGCCAGCTGCCTCTGCTGTCGGCCTGACCACGGTTCTGAGATTTTGGACATTGCAAAAGTGAGCGGTTTGTGGTCGACAAACGTGGTGAAACGCCGCCCTTCCAACCAGAAATGAAAATGGCGAATGGCCAGGTGGAGTGCTAGCAGTTCCCTGTCAAACGCGCTATATTTCCGCTCCGCATCGCGTAGGGACCTGCTGAAAAAAGCGAGTGGCTGCCAAACCCCGGCGACCTGCTGTTCTACAATGGCTCCTATGGCCACCTCTGACGTGTCTGTGGTTAGCGCTATTCGGGCTGCTGGGTCTGGGTGAGCCAGCAGTGTTGCGTCTGCCAGTGCTTTTTTAACCTCAGTGAATGTGCGCTCCCACTCTGGGGACCACTCAATTATATTAGAGGGCTTCTGTTTTTTTAGCGCGGCGTACAACGGTTGCATGAGCTGCGCCGCGTGGGGTATGAAACGGTTTTAAAAATTTACCATACCTAAAAATTCTAGCAACGCTTTTACCGTTTGTGGCTGGGGAAACTCAGCCACTGCGCGTACTTTGGACGGCAGTGGGACTGCTCCCTCTGGGGAGACGCGGTGTCCTAAAAAATCGATCTGCGCTGTGCCAAAATGGCACTTGGCCGGGTTGATTATCAACCCATGCGCTCCCAACCTCTGAAAAACTGTCATGAGGTGACTTTCGTGTTCCTCCTCAGAGGTGCTGGCGACCAAAATATCGTCTAAGTAGACAAAAACAAAAGGGAGGTCGCGCAACACGGCATCCATCATGCGTTGGAAGGTTTGCGCGGCGCCTTTAAGGCCAAAAGGCATGCGTAAAAACTCAAAAAGCCAGAACAGGGTTATTACCGCTGTCTTGGGAATGTCCTCTGGTCAGACCGGGACCTGATGATAACCACGGACCAGGTCTATTTTAGAAAAAATGCGCGCCTTGGCCAGGTGCACTGAAAAATCTTGGATATGCGGAATTGGGTAGCGGTCCTGCGCTGTGGCATTGTTTAACCTGCGATAATCACCACAAGGTCTCCACGAGCCATCAGCCTTAGGCACCATATGCAGGGGGGAAGCCCAGGCGCTCTTCGAGCGGCGAATTATGCCCAACCTTTCCAGGTTGGCGAACTCCTCACGCGCAATGGAGAGCTTAGCTGCATCCAAGCGCCGAGCCTTCGCAAAAACTGGTGGGCCACTTGTGGTTATAAAGTGCTCCACCCCGTGCTTCGCCACCTTAGCTGAAAACGTGGGAACTGTGAGTGCTGGAAACTGGTTTAGGAGAGTGTGAAACTTACCTCCTGCTGTGGCGACGTTGGTCTGTACTGGCGGCGGGGACACTCGGGCTGCACAAGGGATGGAACAAAAAGAGAGTGCATTAACCAAGCGTCTATTAACCAGATCTACCAACAAGCCGTGTGAGCACAAAAAGTCAGCGCCTAACATGCTGAAACTCACCGCCGCTACTATGAAGGTCCATTCATAGATACGGCCGTGCAAGGACAGGCGCAGAGTCCTTTCGCCAAAAGTCTTGATAGAGGAGCCATTTGCGGCCGTTGCCCCGTCTCCGCGGGAGCCGGCCACCCGGTCCGCGTAGGTTGCGGTGATGAAAACTCCTCTGTGCTCCGGTGTCAACGAGGAATCGCCGTCCGGAGCTCGCGTCTGTCAGGTACAGCAGCTTGTTCTGTTCACCGAGGGTCGAAGCTGCTAACGACCCCCGGCTCATGCGTTTCCCTGCTTCTTGAAGCCGCATGGTGGAATGCATCTGTGTGCCTTGTGCACGAAGCGTCGATGGTAGAAACAGAGCTCGTCCCCTCCTCTGCTTTGGGACCGCGCCGCTGCTGTCGTCGCTGGGGTTGCTTCTGCTGCCACTGGTTTCTCCCCCGCCCTCGGCTGCCACGCCGAGGTCTGCTGCTGCCACTGAAGTCTCCTGCTCGCCGCAGGCGTCGAGGAGCCGCTCCGCTTCCACGGCCAGCGCGCGGAAATCCTGCTGGTTCACACACCTCATGCTGGACAGGGAACCCCTCATGTGTGCTGGAAGGGTCCTCAAGAAGATGTGTTTAAATAGAAACGCATCGTTGTCTGCCCCGATCATCTGCAGCATGTCCTCCATGAGGACGGTCGGCCTGCGTCCTCCTCTGTCGTGCAGGTCCAGAAGTGTTCTGGCCCTCACCTCAGCTGATGGCACAAAACTCCGGATGAGGGCTGCTTTCAGGGCGTCGTATTTGTCAGCAGCGGGCGGCTGCTGCACCAGGCTCCGCACACACCGGGCTGTGCGGCTGTCGAGTCTTGCGATGACATTGTGGAACTTGATGTCATCTGCTGATACCCCGTTGAGCACGAACCGCGATTCCACGTGCTGGAACCATGAGTGCGGGTCCTCTTGCCAGAACTCGGGGAGTTTAATTGAGTTTACACCCGTGCGGGCGGTCTCCGGTGAATCCGGGTCGGAGAGACGATCTCCAAGCCTTTCCATATGTCTCACGTGTGGGTCACCAATGTAGGAATCGTGAAATGATGACACTGGATGATTTCTCAGTATTGGTTTAATTCCATCTCACGTCCCACAGCTCCTTCTCTCAGTCAGGGAATAAGAGAGTGAGCTGCGGTAAACCACATACATTTATACTTCCACATCAAACACAGAATCACATCCACATTTAATCCCTCCATTGTCCTCTCGGCTCCTCTGTCTGACCCCAGGAGGTCAGACAGTCCTTTCAGGTTCACTCTCCAGATCTTCTCACTTCTTCCCCAGTTCGCAGGTGGTCCAGACTCATTGTCCATTTGAGGCGTGATGTCAATACACACCGCGAGTTCAAAGTTCTTTAATGTTTGGGTCTCTGCCAAGGAATATGTGAGCTACCTAATGTTACGCCACAATATATCCAATCTTTATGCTTCAGAAGAGAGCTATTAGAATAATAAACAAAGCTGCTTACAGGGAACCAACAAACCCACTTTTTCTTAAATTAAAAGCTCTCAAGTTGAAAGATCTGGTTGACTTTAAAACTGCAGTAATAATGTTTAAAGTGAAGAATCTATCACTGCCTGCAAATATCCAAAAGTTGTTCCAAGTAAGGGAGAAACAGTATCATTTCAGAGGAACATGTATATTTCAAAAACCTTCAGTGAGAACTACCACCAAGCAACACTGTGTCTCAGTGCAAGGAGTCAGATTGTGGAACACTTTTGGACCTGAATTAAAATCATGTACAATGCTTGGACAATTTAAACAAAAACTAAAGGTAGAAATACTCCAAACATATGTACAAGATATGTAAAATCACATAAGAATTATCATATTCAGTCTGTGCTGTGTTGTTGCTTAGTTTTGTTTTGTTTTTGTTTGTTTGTTTGTTTGTTTGTTTGTTTTGGGGGGGTTGTCACGTTTTGTCTTAGCTTTGTTCTGAATTGTAATTGCTCTTGTTTTGTTTTTCTTTTGAATTCTTGGATGGAATACGGGTGGGCAATATAAGCTGCGGCTTCAGCCATCACCCATTTCGGATAACGTATGTTAAACTGTATAATCAGAGGAGTTATTGTTTAATTTGACCTTGTAAGATTTTTTTCCCCCTTTGTTATATTATTCTGTTCCTTTCTTTTAATCTTTACTTTTAATCTATCCAAAATAAAGATTCATTCATATTCTACTTGATCGATTAGAACACTATGTTGGACTTAATGGAACTTCACTGCAGTGGTTTAGATCTTATTTGTCTGATAGGCTTCAGTTTGTTAATGTCAATAATGATTTTTCTTCCAACTCTAAGCTCAGTCATGGAGTTCGACGGGGATCTGTGCTAGGCCCTACGCTTTTTAGTTTATATATGCTTCCGTTAGGCAACATCATTAGAAAGCACTGTATACATTTTAATTGTTATGCAGATGACACACAATTATACTTGTAAATGAAAACAGATGATAATAATCAATTAGCCAAGTTAGACGCCTGTCTTAAGGAAATCAAAGCTGGATGACTTGTAATTTTCTGCTATTAAACTCAGATAAGACTGAAGTCATTCTTGTTGGTCAAAAAATCTTTAGAAATACCTTTCCAAATAAAACTCTTAGTTTGGATGTGGTTACTGTTTCTCTGAATAGCTCTGTGAGGAACCATGGAGTTATTTTTGATCAAAATCTGTTTTTCAATTCACATATTAAATTTGTTTCTAAGACTCCCTTCTATCATTTGTGTAATATTGCCAAGATTAGGAGCATCTTGTCTCAGAGTGATGCTGAGAAACTGATCCATGCTTTTGTTAGCTCTAGATTAGATTATTGTAACTCTTTATTATCAGGTTGTCCTAAAATATCTTTAAAAAGTCTTCAGTTGATCCAAAATGCTGCTGCAAGAGTAAGGTACTAGAAAGAGAGATCATATCTCTCCGGTTCCGGCCTCCCCTCATTGGCTTCCCATAGAGTTTAGAATTAAGTTTAAAATCCTTCTTCTCACTTATAAAGCTCTTAACAATCAGGCCCCTTTTTATTTAAAGATCTGATATGGAGAAGGCATTTGACCGCGTCCCTCGTGGATTTTTGTGGGGGGTGCTTCGGGAGTATGGGGTATCGGGCTTGTTGTTACGAGCTATTCGGTCTCTGTACGACCGTTGTGAGAGTTTGGTTCGTATTGCCAACACTCGGTCGGAGTCATTCCCAGTGAGAGTTGGACTCCGCCAGGGCTGCCCTTTGTCACCGATCCTGTTCATAATTTTTATGGACAGGATTTCTAGGCGCAGCCAGGGAATGGAGGGTGTCATGCTTGGTGACCACAGGATCTCATCTCTGTTGTTTGCAGATGATGTTGTCCTGTTGGCTTCATCCAGCAATGACCTACAGCTCTTGCTGGGATGGTTTGCCGCTGAGTGTGAAGCGGCTGGGATGAGAATCAGCACCTCCAAGTCCGAGTCCATGGTCCTCAGCCGGAAAAAGGTGGATTGTCCTCTCCGGGTTGGGGACAGGCTCCTGCCCCAAGTGGAGGAGTTTAAGTATCTTGGGGTCTTGTTCACGAGTGAGGGGAGAATGGGGCGAGAGATTGACAGACGGATTGGAGCAGCATCTGCAGTGATGCGGATGTTGTACCGGTCTGTTGTGGTGAAGAGGGAGCTTAGTTCTAAGGCAAAGCTGTCGATTTACCAGTCAATCTGCGTTCCTACTCTCACCTATGGTCACGAGCTTTGGGTAATGACCGAAAGAACGAGATCGCGGATACAAGCGGCTGAAATGAGCTTTCTCCGTAGGATTGCTGGACTCACCCTCAGAGATAGGGTGAGGAGCTCAGTCATCCGGGAGAGGCTCAGAGTAGAACCGCTGCTCCTCCACATTGAAAGGAGTCAGTTGAGGTGGTATGGGCATCTGATTAGGATGCCTCCTGGACGCCTCCCACTTGAAGTGTTTCAGGCACATCCCACTGGGAGGAGACCCCGGGGCAGACCCAGGACTCGGTGGAGAGACTATGTCTCCCAGCTGGTCTGGGAACGCCTTGGTATCCCCTCTGAAGAGCTGGAGCAGGTGGCTGGGGAGAGGGAAGTCTGGGCTTCTCTGCTTGAACTGCTGCCTCTGCGACCCGGACCTCCGGAAAAGCGGTAGAAGATGGATGGATGGATAGATCTGATATTACTCTATCATCCTCACAGAGCACTACGCTCCCAAAATGCTGGATTACTTGTAATACCTAGAATCTCCAAAAGTACAATGGGAGGCAGAGCCTTCAGCTATCAAGCTCCTTTCCTGTGGAACCAGTTACCAATCTGGATTCAGGAGTCAGATTTGACCTCTATTTTTAAGAATAGGGTAAAAACCTTCCTTTTTGATTTAGCCTACGATTAGGGAGGGATCATGTGTCTCTAAACCCTCCCTTAGTTCTGCTGCTAATAGATTTAGACTGCCGGGGGGCTTCACTCCTTTGATGTTTGCTCTCTATATGTCTGTTCTTTTCATCTTCTCTATCCCCTCACCCCCCCAGCCAGTCGCAGCAGATGACTGCTCCCCCCTGAGCCTGGTTCTGCTAGAGGTTTCTTCCTGTTAAAAGGGAGTTTTTCCTCTCCACCATCGCCAAGCGCTTACTCACAGGGGATTGCCTGATTGCTGGGGTCTTTCTGCAATTGTGGGGGTTTCCCCTACATTTGAAAGTGCTATGAGATGACAGTTGTTGTGAAATGGTGCTATATAAATAAAGTTGAATTGAATTAAATTATTTTGTATTTTTTTCTATCATTGAATAAAAAGCGTAAAAAGTATCTTGTTGCATTATTTGTCACTTGTAAACTGTGACAGACACATACAGTTCTGTATTTTTTATATTTTTTTAACCAAATAACCAAATTAGGGGGTATTTGCTTGTATTATTAGCATATTTGTAATTTGTGTGTATTTTTTTCTACTAGTGAATTAAAAAAAAAAAAAGAATCACTGGCTTTTTTGTGAATTTTTTTTAAAAACCAAATTGTCATAGGAGACCGGCTCCCAGCTCCTGGCTGTCTAGCCACTTCGGTAAACTTGGCCATGCAGAGCTTCAAGCTACCACTCCTGACTGGTTTAACTGTTTATCAGTCCCTCCAGGATGTTGCGGGATGTTTTTATGATTGTTGCGGGCGAAAAAGCCTGAATTCGCAGGAGCTTTTTTAACCTCTTGCACTCCGGGATACCATGGGCAGTCACGTCTCTGCGTCCTAGCGCGCCCTCGTGCGCACTAGGACGCACACTGTGCGTCTCAGAGCGCACTGAAAAAAAAAAGCTGCATTTCCGTTCTTCCACTACAGATACAGCCGCGAACAGAAAGCCAAAGGAGTGCTTTGATTGGTTTAGATTTGATTGACCTCTCATTCGACTAATAAGAGCCTTGAATTGGGTTTCTGAAACCTTGAAGAACCAATGACTGAAAACCTAGCAAGAAGGACCCGCCTACCAACGGCTGCAAATACAGCGAGCCAATTGAAGCAGAGAAGTTCCACGATTGAAAGCGTGCCTCCCGTGCGTAAAATCTGTTTTGTGTAAGCCGCTGGGTGACACACATGCGTTCGCTAGTCTTTTTTTCTTACTACTGTTCTTATTTGTTTTGAAAAATCGTTCGCCAAAACCGCAATCATGGAAGTGCAAAACTGCAATAATGAAATCATGGTTTGACCGGGTCGCGTGACCAGAACCACGAGTCGTAACAAGCGGACCATCGTCATGTTCATCTGACAACGAGGAAGAGAAGTTTGCCAGTGACACTGCTGTTGTGGACAGGTAAGTGTTATAAGCTAAATTATTCTTTATCCCTGAAAATTGTAATCAAAATGACTTTTGACCGATCGGTAAATTACAACTGTGCATCATCGCCACATGACGGACCGGTCCGTGCGCCACGTCCGGACCGTTAACGCCCCCCCCCCCCACCCGTTACTCTTCTGTAGTGGATTGCAGATATTTTAGTACAACTGTGCGTAGTAGACCGTGGACCGCGGTCGCCACATCGCCACATGACTGTTCCGTCATGTGGCGATGGACGATGTCCGTCCTCTGTAGCGGGGGGTGGGTGGGGGGGTGGGAGTTGTTATCCTCTACATTACAGATATTTTAGTATAATTTTTAGTGCACTGTAGGTTATTTTTTCTTGTAAAAAAAAGCCACACATTTTTTATGTGGCATGCTTCTTTGTGTGTGGGGGCTTGTTTGTTTATTCATTCATTCATGAGGGGGTGGGTGTTTATTCATTCATTCATTCATGAATGAATAAACACCCCCCCCCCCACACACACACACACACAGCCCTGAGTGTCACCTCTCATTAGAGCCCAAGATCAAGCTTCTATATTGAATCATTCAAAAGTTACAGACGTTTTTCCAAACTGTGCCATTTGGCACAGTTCAAAAACGCCTGGGAACAACCTGACAAAAAAGCTGTGTAATATATTCATTTTTTGTGGTATTGTTACAAAATTTTGACCTCAACTGGATAACACTTGGTTCTACATTTCTGTTGCATTTTTCCAGCCCGGATCTGACAGCTGTGTGTTATTTGCAAGCATTTGTATCCAAAAAAACACCCAGGCGAACTTTATTTTCTTCAAGTTCAGTATGTTTAGATGACTGTTACTCAGTGGCAGGAGCACTTAGAGAGATTATGACTGTTTTGCCAAAAAATTCAAAGTGTTTTCTTTTAAATGAGACCAACCCCATGAAGATTTTTTTTTTTTTTGTTACTTATTTGTACCCGTAGGTAGATTTGGTTTGCAGTCTGGTGACAAGCCACCGGCTGCTGGTCGTTGCGTGCGCGAGCGCCCTAAACCTACATGTTTTTGGTATGCGGGAGGAAACCAGAGAAATCCCGGCGTAAACCCACGGGGAGAACATACAAACTCCACACAGCTCACTGTTGGTCGGGGGCTGGGATCGAACCCACGATCTCATGATCCCCGCGATCCCCCGGCCGAGGGTAAAACTGTGCTGCCACAGTGCTAAACCACTGCGCCACCGTGCAGCCAAGATGGAGAAGAAGAAGATGCTGCAAAGGGTTGAAGAACAGCTTTTGATTTACTTTGGGTACATTATTTTTAGGCGTTTTTAGGGAAATTGACCAGAGTGCAAAGGGTTAAAAAGTTCCGGTAAAAGTTGCAATGTTTTTTGAGTGTTTTCTGCATTAAAAGTTGTGAGAAGAATTCCAAGTTTCAAAGCAGATGCTTTTTTCCCCATTTACTGCAGTGATATTCTATATAACAATACAAGAAAAGCACAGGATTGCCAAAAATTTCCAATTACAGGTACATCTCAAAAAATTAGAATATCATAAAAAAGTTCAATATTTTTTTCACTCATTTCAGAATTTGAAACCCATATATTATATAGATTTTTTACACAGAGAGTGATATATTTCAAGTGTTTATTTATTTTAATTTTGATGATTATTTTTTTATTTTTTTTAGATTTAGTATACTTTATTGATCCCCAGAGGGGAAATTGAGGGCATCCACCACCTGGATGGATGAAGCAGCCACGATACGGCGCTATCCCTTAACCATTCACACACACATTCACACCTAGGGCCACTTTAGAGTCCCCAATTAACCTAACCTGCATGTTTTTGGCATGTGAGAGGAAACCTGAGAAATCCCGGAGTAAACCCACGCAAACACGGGGAGAACATGCAAACTCCACACAGATCACTGTTGGCCGGGGGCTGGGATCGAACCCACGATCCCCACGATCCCCCGGCCAAGGGTAAACTGTGCTGCAGCAGTGCTAACCACTGCACCACCGTGCAGCCCATTATGATTATGGCTTACAGCCCATGAAAACCCCAAATTCAGTTTTTCAAAAATATTAGAATATTGCATAAAATTAATTAAAGAATAATTTTTTTAATAGAAATGTTGGCCGACTGAGAAGTATGTCCATGTACACACTCAACACTTGGTCAGGGCACCTTTTGAATTAACTACTGTATCAATGTGGCGTGGCATGAAGGTGATCAGCCTGTGGCACTCTTGAGGTGTTATGAAGGTCCAGGTTGCTTTGATAGTGACCTTCAGCTCATCTGCATTGTTGGGTCTGGTGTCTGTCATCTTCCTCTTGACAATTCTCCATAGATTCTCTATGGGGTTTAGGTCAGGAAAGTTTGCTGCCTAATCAAACACAGTGATGCCATGGTATTAAACCAGGTATTGATACTTTTGACAAGAATGTAAAGAACATTTGATTAAATTAAATGTCTGTTGTCATTACGTCATTACAGAAGAGGCAACTTTATATACCAGAGGGGTCCCAGTGTGGATCCATGGGGGAGTTGGTTAAACTGCAGGTCAGTAAAAATCCATCATTGATAATTGAAATAATATTTTAATGTTTTAATATTTTAATGTTTTGATTAAATATGTAGGTTTTTTTTTGTTTGTTTTTTGGGTTGTTTTTTTTTACATGCACCTCCTCTCCCTCCGTCCCCTCTCCACTTCAGTCCTGTGATTCTTGATGTGATGGATGTGCTTTTTCCATCGGAGACATCACGTGATATGACCGACATAACGAGTTGTCGCTTGCTACGGGCACGTGACTGGGCGTGTTGACACAATGGCTGTGTCTCAATTCAGGTGTTGCGACCTCGTAAACTGTGGCTGGGTGATTGATGTGTTATCTTTCTAAACTGAAGTTTGTGGAATGTATCATATTGTAGATTGAAACAATGGATAAGTGAAAATGTTTCTGAGAATACTAAAACTAATTCTGTTTACTCTGGATTGCAGCTCAAAACTCACAGCAGATGGTGGCCTGATACAAAAAAATTCTTCAGCACTTCACTAGAGGAGAGACCACGTCAACTGCTTTTAAGCATGTTGGGGTGGACCGGAACACAGTGGTTGTCAGTGCTGCAGTTGCAGAGCTGTACATTGGTTCACCGGTCCATGAAGTTCAGAAGCAGCGTGACCGTTCCAGTCGGAGTTAAATTATTGTTCTGTTATTGCGCTGCAAAATTATGGTCAAAAGTGTAAATTATTTAAGGAAAAAAAGTCAAAATTTTATCACAATCTGTTTCAAATTTATATTAAAAAAAATAATTTTATTAAAAATATAGACAAAAATTGATATGTGATATAAAAGTGATATGTCCAGTGGGAGGTGCTTGGTCATTAAAATGGAGTTTGCTGTGAGGCTGAGGTGTCTGAACTTTGTTGCAGCGGAGGTAACTTGGATTCTGCTGTTTGTAAATGAGACAGTGGCCTGTTTTCTCCCATTTTGAAGGAGTTGATAGAGGACTCAATTTTAAAGAGACAGAGGTCTTTAATACACTCATTCAGACTCATAGTTCTTGGAGCAGCTGTTACTCTCTTTGGATCTGTTCACATAAATTGTGAACTTTTGCATTATGGGGAGGATGACTGTCATCTGGAGTCCCATGTGGGTCACCAACACATCACTGATAGGTAAGTGTTACCATGGCAACATGGCGAAGGCTGACTCCCCACCATGGGACATCGGAAATATATATCGGAAATTCATTGGTCACGAATATTCTCAATTTCTAGAGCTTAAACTATTCAGAGTTTACAAGTTAATTTAAAAAATATTAATTTCTACATGAGAAAACATCATACAATTTTTCTTGGTGGGGGGCTTCAAGGTTTTAATTAGGTCCATTTTTTTTATCTGCAATTGTGCAACTACAGAGAGCTTCTTAGTCACTAGTGGGTGCGCAATTTTTGCCTCAAATGTGTGGTTGTTAAATTACAATACTGTTTAAAACCTTTTTTTTAATAAATAAAAAGTTAAAAGTGGAAAATTTGTGAGCAGCAAACTAATGTGCAAAAGTCACACTTTAATAACAGGTGAGAATTTATGAGAAAAAAATTACAAAGAAGCACAACTAGCATATGCGTTTTAAGTGTGCATGGTCTTCAAACCATTTCACATCCTAAATAATTTTTTTGTATTGTTTTGTTCAATTTATTATGAAACATGCATTAACGTCTCCTGGTAACACTGTTCTATATCATATACTTTGTTTACATCATTTTTTTTTTTTTTTTTTTTTGCATATGTGTGCCTGTATGTTCAATTACAACACAAAATAAGTTTTCTGTGCAACTAACCCTAACCCTTTCTAACCCTTGGACTTTCCCAACCCTCCAAAGTATAAAATGTCTTGAATGGTAAAATGGAAAATGGAATTCACTGATATAGTGCTTTTATTCTCATCTCTCCATGACCAAAGAGCTTTACAGACCCTGCTATCCACCCATTCACATACTGATGGCGGCAGAGCTGCCATACACACACAGGTGCTAGCCTGGCCACAAGGAGCAGCTGGGGGTTTAGTGTCTTGCTGAAGGACACTTTGACATGCAGACTGCAGACAGAGTGGGAATCGAACCCATGAACCAATCAGTAGACAGTCACACTACACCTGCACCACAGCCGCCCCAATGCAGTCTGAGAAACTACTGAAAATGTCATGTCATTCTGAGTTATAGCAGCAGAAGTAAGACTCATGTCAGCAGTAGGTGCTGGTGTGACAGTTTTGTGAATATTAATATGCAGACGTGTTCAGAGTGGGATTAGTATGATTTGTGCAAACTTTGGTCCAAATAAGACGAGGATTGTCTGAACTGCAGCTGTCATGTCTTACATGTCGAAGAAGCCATTGAAGCATGGCGGCCACCATGGAAACCATTCTGTACTATGTACATGTACTGTCAATGAGCCCTAGTCATTCTTTCATGTCATTTTTTTCAGCTGGTGAGAGAAAAATAAAGAAAACAGTTTTCAGCAATTCTTCCTTTAATCATTAGGGTGCACTATAACTTTTGTTTATTATTTGTATATAGACGTGTTCGGGGCAGGACGAATATTGATTGTTTAAAATTTGGTGCAAATCGTACAAAGTTTGTCCAATTTACAAGGGTCCGATGTTGTAACCAATAGACGGCGCTCTAACTTTTGTTATTTTTATATCGGAGTGTTCAGGGTGGGACTATTATCCATTGTCGAAAATTTGTTGAAAATCAGACAAAGTTTGTCCAAGATACAACTTTCCGATGTTTCATGGCAAGGAGTCAACCTTTGCCATGTCGCCATGGCAACACTTCCCTGTCAGTTGTGTGTTGTCCACCCATATAGGACTATATGTGACAGTCACCTAAACCTATGGTCCAAATTTCAGGACTTCAGGACCTTCCCACCCCGCTCCATAAGCTCATGGATTGAATGGCGAGGAGGGCGTGTCCATGGTAACACATTTCAGGTCATGCTAAAGTTGATGTTCAGTTATGATCATCGCTGTGGTCTGATGAATCTCAGAAAATTTCATGTCATTCTGGCCAGTGGCGCATGAGTAATAAATAAAACAGTTTTCAGCAATTCTTTCGTTAACCACTATGTGGCACTATATATTGTGTCAGGTATTTTGATATCGACTAGTTCCGGGTGGGACTATTTTCCATCATGGAAACTTTGGTGCACATCAAGCAAGTTTTGCCAGAGTTACAGCTGCTAGATTTTGTAAGGGGAGGAGTCAAACTTCGCCATGGCGCCATGGCAACACTTCCTTGTCAGTTATGTGTTGTCCACCCATATAGGACTATATACGACAGTCACCTCAGCCTATGTTCCAAATTTCATGACTCCAGGGCCTTCCTACCCCTCCCCATAAGCTCACTGATTGAATGGCGAGGAGGGCGTGTCCATGGTAGCATGTGTGACATCATGCTAAAGATGATGTTCAGTTATGATCAGGACTGTGGTCTGATGAATCTCAGAAAATTTCACGTCATTCTGGCCAGCCGTGCGTGAGTAATAAATAAAACAGTTTTCAGCAATTCTTTTGTTAACCATTTGCCGCTATACCTGTTGTCAGGTATTTTGATGTCATTGCATTTGGGGCAGGACTATTTTCCATCATGGAAAGTTTGGGGGAAGTGGCGCGTGAGTAATAAATAAAAAAGTTTTCAGCAATTCTTTTGTTAACCACTAGGTTGCGCTATATCTTTTATCAGGTATTTTCATGTAGAAGGGTTCGGGGCAGGACTATTTTCCATCATGGAAACTTTGGTGGACATTGGACAAGTTTTGCCCGAGTTACAGCTGGTTGATGTTGTAAGGGGAGGAGTCAAACTTCGCCATGGCGCCCAGGCCACACCGTTTGAGAGTTTGACTTAATTTTTTAGAATTTTTAATGGGCAATGCCTATAGATGCCGCCATATAAAAATGAGTTCAATCGGAGTAGGTCTAGGACTAGTTTGTTCAAATGCGAGGTGTGACTTTTTTCTGAATTGGATGTGGGGCGACTTTGAGGCAAGATGGCGGCCTTCCTGTTGGTGGTGGGTATGGGCCACAATTATGTTTTTTGCATGTCATGAGGTGATACACACCTCACCCAAATTTTATGTCTGTATGGCAAAGTTTATGGTCTCCAGTCTCCATAGACCTTGTACGTTTTGCCCCACCCACAAAAATGAGGAGTGGGGGGGCACATATGTTTTCCAGTTTATCGAATTTTTCACTGGGTCTGAGGTGTTTGATAAAAAAAAAAATTGTGTTTTGGTTAACGTTCAGAGGGTGAAAAATTAATTTGTTTAGGCGGAAGAATTTCTTCAAGCTGAGCATTTACAATAGGCCTTTCACCGACTGAAGTTGTCAGTGGCTCAGGCCCTAATAATAATTAAACCTGCAAACAGGTGTAAACGGGCCTTTGCCCCCCACGCACCCATGGAACCCGGCGCCCATCGTCCCTTGCTGGCTCGGAAAATGTGCCGTCATCACTGCAAGGGCTGCATGAATAATAAAGTAAACCATCTGGCGCAGCTCTTCCTGTGAGCAGTAAGTGGCACTATCCCTTTTGTCAAATATTTTTTTGTAGGAGCGCGCGGAGTGGGACTAATCTCCATCATAGCAATTCCGGTAAAAAATTTGATCAAGTGGAAAAGATATGTGCACCCCCGCCCCTCATTTTTGTGGATGGGGCCAAATGTGCGGAGTGGGATAAATCTCCATCATAGCAATTCCAGTGACAGTCTGACACAGTTTGTCCAAATTACAACTGTCCAACATATTGTGATCAGGTAAACTCGGACATGTGGCCATGGTAACACTTACATTTTAGGTACATGTTGCAGACACCACAGAACTATAGAAAAGAGTCATCTTGACTTATGTTCCACATTTGGTGACAATTGGACTTTCCCAACCCTCCAAAGTATAAAACATATTGAATGGCAAGGAGTTGGTTTTCATGGCAACCATGGTTATCACAGTGCAAAAGTGACTTCCACTGAGGGTAGTCCAATTCACTCTGAGAAACCACTGAAAATGTCATTTCATTGTGACTACTGGTCTTTGTGCAAAATGTGATACAATTTTGTGCGGTACCTCATGTCAGCAGTAGGTGTGGGTGTGACAGTTTTGTACACAGTACAAACTTTGTTGAACGAGGGCATGTCCATGGTAACAAGTTTGATGTCATGCTAACGTTGATGTTCAGTTATGATCATCGCTGTGTTCGGATGAATCTCAGAAAATTTCACATCATTCTGGCCATCCGCGCGTGAGTAATAAATAAAAAAGTTTTCAGCAATTCTTTTGTTAACCACTATTGGCCGCTATATCGGTTTTCAGGTATTTTGATGTCATTGCGTTCGGGGCGGGACTATTTTTCATCATGGAAAGTTTGGTGCACATCGGACAAGTTTTCCCCAAGTTACAGGTGGTTGAACTTGTAAGGGGAGTAGTCAAACTTCGCCCTGGCGCCCTGGCCACGCCTTTTGAGATTTTGACTTAATTTGTACAATTTTTAATGGCAAATGCCTATAGATGCTGCCATGTAAAAATGAGCTCAATCGGAGCAGGTCCCTAGGACTAGTGCGTTCAAATGCGAGGTTTGACTTTTTTCCGAATTGGAGGTGAGGCAACTTTGAGGCAAGATGGCGGCCTTCCTGTTGGCGGTGGGTATGGGCCACCATGATGTTTTTTGCATATCTTGAGGTGATGCACACCTCACCCAAATTTTATGTCTCTACGGCAAAGTTTACGGTCTCCAGTCTCCATAGACCTTGAAAATTTGTGTACGTTTGGCCCCACCCACAAAAATGAGGAGTGGGGGGGAACATATCTTTTCCAGTTTATCAAATTTTTTGCCGGGTCTGAGGGGTTTGCAAAAAAAAATTTGTGTTTTGGTTAATGTTCAGAGGGTGAAAAATGCGATCATTTAGGTGGTAAAATAATAATAATAATAATAATAATATAATAAATAAACAAAGCAGATACAATAGGGCTTTCGCCGACTGACGTCAGTGGCTCAGGCCATAATAAATAAACGGAGCAGATACAATAGGGCTTTCGCCAACTGACGTTGTCAGTAGCTCAGCCCTAATGAACGGAGCAGACACAATAGGGCTTTCGCCAACTGACGTCAGTGGCTCAGGCCCTAATAATTAAACCTGCAAGCAGGTGTAAGTGGTCCATCGCCCCCCACGCACCCACGCAGCCCAGCGCCTGTCATACCTTGCTGTCTCGGAAAATTTGCCGTTGTCACTGCAAGGGCTGCGGAAATAATAAAGTAAACCATTTGGAAAGAACTTCCTTTGAGCAGTAAGTGGTGCTATAACTTCTGTCAAATATTCTTATGGAGGTGCATGCAGAGTTGGACTAAAGTTCATCATAGCAATTACAGTGAAAATCTGACACAGTTTGTCCAATTTAGAACTGTCCAATGTATGGTGATAAGGTAAACTTTGACATGTGTCCATTGTAACACTTAACATTCTAAGTACATGTTGCAGACCGATACAGAACTAAAGAAGAGAATCACCTTGACTTGCGTTCCACATTTGGCAACCCTTGGACTTCCCCAAGCCTCCAAAGGAAAAAAACATCTTGATTGGCAAGGAATGGGTTTCCATGGTAACTGTGCTTATCGCAGAAAAAAAAGTGGCTTCCACTGAGGGTAGCCCATTGCACTCTGAGAAACCAGTGAAAATGTCATGTCATTGTGACTACTTGTCTTTGTGCAAAATTTGATACAATTTTGTGCAGTACCTCATGTCTACAGTAGGTGCTGGTGTGACAGTTTTGTGAATATTGGTATGCATACATGTTCAGAGTGGGATTAGTATGATTTGTTCAAAGTTTGGCCTAAATCAGATGAGGATTGTCTGAACTGTAACTGTCATGTTTTGCATGGCAAGAAAGCCATTGAAGCATGCCAGTCGCCATGGAAACAGTTCTGTACTAAGTACATGTACTGCCAATGAGCCCTAGTCATTCCTCCATGTCATTTTTTCACCTGGGTGAGAGACAAATAAAGAAAACAGTTGTCAGCAATTTTTTCTTTAATCATTTGGGGTGCTATAACTTTTGTTTATTATTTGTATATAGACGCAATCAGGCCAGATGAATATTGATCGTAGAAAATTTGGTGAAAATCGTACGAAGTTTGTCCAATTTACAAGGTTCCGATGTTGTAACCACTAGGCGGTACTGTAACTTTTTATTTTTATATAGGAGCATTCAGGGTGGGAATGTTATCCATTGTAGAAAATTTGGTGAAAATCAGACAAAGTTTGTCCAAGATACAACTTTCCGATGTTTCATGGCGAGGAGTCAACCTTCGCCATGTTGCCATGGCAACACTTCCCTGTCAGTTATGTGTTGTCCACCAATATAGGAGTATATATGACAGTCACCTCAACCAAAGTTTGTCCAAGATACAACTTTTCAAGATCAAAGATTGAATGGCGAGGAGGGCGTGTTCATGGGAACAGCAGTGACGCCATGCTAAAGGTGATCTGCAGTTATAATCAAACAGGAGGTCCGATAACACTCAGAAAATTTCACGTCATTCTGGCCAGTGGTGTGTGAGTCATAAATAAAAGTGTTTTAAGTAATTCTTCCTTTAACCACTCGGGGGCACTAGAACTTTTGTTTATTATTTTTATATACATGCGTTTGCAGTGTGACTAACATCGATCATGGAAAATTTGGTGAAAATCGTACAAATCTGTCCAATTTACAAGTGACTGTTGTTCTAACCACAAGGTGGTGCTATAACTTTTGTAAATTATTTTACGTAGATGCGTTCGGGGCTGGACTAATATCCATTGTCAAAAATTTGGTGAAATTTGGATGAAGTTTGTCCCAGTTACAATTTTCGGATGTCCCATAGCGAGGAGTCAACCTTCACCATGTCACCCTGGTAACACTTACCTATGTGTTATGTATTTCTGACCCACATCGGACTACAGATTACAGTCACCTCTACCTCTGTTCTAAATTTCATGACTCTCGGACCTTCCCAACCCTCCCCATGAGCTCACAGATTGAATGGAGAAGAGGGCGTGTCCATGGTAAAACCTGTGATGCCATGCTAAAGTTGATATGAAGTTATGATCATTCCTGTCGTCTGATGAATCTCAGAAAATTTCACGTCATTCTGGCAAGTGGCGCGTGAGTAATAAATAAAAAAGTTTTCAGCAATTCTTTTGTTAACCACTAGGTTGCGCTATATCTTTTATCAGGTATTTTCATGTAGAAGGGTTCGGGGCGGGACTATTTTCCATCATGGAAACTTTGGTGGACATTGGACAAGTTTTGCCCGAGTTACAGCTGGTTGATGTTGTAAGGGGAGGAGTCAAACTTCACCATGGCGCCCAGGCCACACCGTTTGAGAGTTTGACTTAATTTTTAGAATTTTTAATGGGCAATGCCTATAGATGCCGCCACATAAAAATGAGCTCAATCGGAGTAGGTCCCTAGGACTAGTTTGTTCAAATGCGAGGTGTGACTTTTTTCCGAATTGGAAGTCGGGAGACTTTGAGGGAAGATGGCGGCCTTCCTGTTGGCGGTGGGTATGGACCACAATTATGTTTTTTGCATGTCTTGATGTGATGCACACCTCACCCAAATTTTTTGTCTCTATGGCAAAGTTTACAGTCTCCAGTCTCCATAGACCTTGTACGTTTTGTCCCACCCACTAAAATTAGGGGTGTTGGGGGGGCACATATGTTTTCCAGTTTATTGAATTTTTAGCTGGGTCTGAGGAGTTTGCCAAAAAAAAATTGTGTTTTGGTTAACGTTCAGAGGGTGAAAAATGTGATTGTTTAGGCGGAAAAATAATAAGAAACAAAGCAATTACAATAGGGCTTTCGCCGACTGACATTGTCAGTGGCTTAGGCCCTAATCAATGGAGCAATTACAATAGGGCTTTCACCGACTGATGTTGTCAGTGGCTCAGGCCCTAATAAAAAGTCATTTTTGATTAATTACATGTTTTGCTTTGGATAAAATAAAAAATGCTTTTAGCCAGTTCATTCTTAATGTACAAAATTTGAAATTTCCACCATATTTTATCATTGATGAACACTCCCAAAAATTGTATTTCATTCACTCTTTCAATAGTTGCATCATCAATTTGCATGTAAATTTGATTCTTCATTTTTCAGTTACCAAATACTGTAAAGTTTGTTTTCTTCGGAATTAGTGACAGTTTATTAGCATCACACCCTTTTTTTTTATTTTGTTCATTTCTGTAATGATACGGTTCAAAAGTTGCTGTACATATTCCCCAGTGCATAAAATATCAGTGTCATTTGTGAATAAAATAAATTTCAGGGAGTCTGACAATGTGCATATATCATTGCTATAAAAGATGAATAATTTTGGTCCCAACACTGACCCCTGTGGTACACCACATACAATTTCCAAACATTCTGATTCAAATTCTCCCATCTTCACAAATTGTTGCCTGTTTGTCGAATAACTTTTAAACCAGTCCAGTACAACTTCCTATATTCCATATTTCTCCAGTTTGTTTAATAATATATTATGGTCAATTGTGTCAAATGCGTTTTTAAGATCCAGAAGTATCCCAATTGAAATTTGTTTATTATCTAAGAAATGTATCACTTCCTCAATGAGATCCATCACTGCTATTGTTGTAGATCGGTTTGCTCTAAAGACATATTGACTGTCAGAAAGAAGATGACATTTGTCAATGAATTTGTCCAACAGTCTACCAATAAAGAGTTTTTCCAAGATTTTTGAAAATTGTGATAAAAGAGACACAGTTCTGTAATTTGTGAAATAGTGTTTGTTTCCATTTTTGTATAATGGAATGACTTTTGCCAACTTCATTTTATTGGGAAATGTTCCAGTTTGAAATGACAAATTGAAAATGTAAGTCAAAGGTTTGGAAATGCCATCAATAACCCATTTTAAAGTCTTCATATCAATATAATCACAATCAGTAGATGATTTACCTTTTTTTTGATACAGAAGTTGTGGAGCTCGCTCTGGATGTTTCAGCCACCCCCAGTATTCTGATGTTGCATCTTCGCATTCTCCCCTCCATGTCCTCACATTTATCTCTGAGCCCTGCCACCTCTGCTTTCAATTCAGTTATCGTACTTTGGAGGGCTGTTTCCTCGTCTGACCACATAGACAGGCCGGTTTCAATCTCCTGAATAGTAACCTTCACTTGGTCCATGTCGGAATGAATCGCCACCATGTTGCTTGTTATTTCCACCTTAACAACCTGTATCTCATTCCTGAGAGAGTTAAAACCTTCTAACTGGCCCAGTCGCCGTTTGGCGACATAACCCCTAGTGGTCAAGAGTGGTAAAGATTTTTTGTCAATAAAATAGTTCAGATTTCCAAGGCTATAGCTCGAAAGTTGCAAGAGATAATGGCTTACTGTCAATTATAAAGATGTAGAATATGATCCAAAGTGTGAGACAGGAATAAATGTATGCATCTAATTTGCATAATGATGTGGCTGGTAAATTGAATTACATAACTCAATCAAAAGTGGACTTTGGACATATTTACACAAAGAATGGTTCTGTTTTTTTGACACCGTTTTCTCTACAGAGGTATGTTGTTATCTTATCTTCAAAGTATATGAACCACAAAATCAGTACAATGTAAAGAAACAAAGAAATTCATCACTTACTGTTGGCGAAGGGGGTTGGCTGATCGGTGTGGTCATGCTGTTTCCGTCCATCGTGGTCATTATTTTGCTTTCTGTCGGTCATTTGCGCTCTCTCCCACATCTACAAAGTCTTATGATTATCCCACATCAATTTCATTTGTATCCCATGGCAATTTTTCGTGTACGAAGCCGTTTATGTGACAATGCATGACAATGCATGGCAGCCATATTGGTCTTGTGAGCTCAAAAAAGGAAAAAGGAAGAAGAATAAGAAGGATGTCTTCTTCTTTAGTGTATTCCGTGTCAGCCATTATTCCTCCAGTGTGTGCCTGCCACCTTCTGAAGATCAGTACAAATCATCAGTATAGCTGGGGAGTTAAAGGGATGTCAGAGTGAGTTGACAGGCATAGTTGCTACGCTGTGCCACTGGCTGAGCGCAACCTGTCCTTGAAATGTGGCCAGTTAAAAGGTTAAAATCCTTGGCGAGCGCATTTTTCATTTCTGATTTTATCACACCTGAAATTTCAGTCTTCAATTAGAGAAGAATTTCAGTCTTGAGGGAGTTGACATCCATTTCTGACTTATCTGGCAGTGATGAAGCCATCTCAGTCGGGGCATCAGTGAAGCGCGAGGAGGCGATAAGCCTGGTGTTGGATGAGCCAGTATATTTATATTTGCCTAGACTTGCCGCCATTTATCCACACTTACACCTTCACACAGCTTAATAAATAAGTTCAAAGCAGAAATCCAGCATTTGTAATGTAATGCGCTTACAAAATGAGAGCAAAAAGAGGAATTCCGATGAGAGCTCAAACTGAACACGTGCTACTCCATTGTCAGCTCAACTATTTTTACATTTTTTAACAGTATCTATAATTTCTTTTTCAGTAGTGGTATTAATGAAAATAGAATAAAGATTTCTTTCAATATGAAAAACCTCATGAGTTACAGATGTAATAATTGGGATTTTTTCTACCAAAGAAGACATTGACAAAATACTCAAAAAAAAATTATTGACAATGACATTTATATCATTGACATTCATGTCATTATCAGTAAAATGTAGAGGATAATTAGTATGTCCATAATTATTGCAAATTCTGCTATTTAATATACCCCATATACTGTACCTTTAGTATCATTTTTTCTGTCTTCGAATAATTTACTGTAATATTGTTTTTACAAATTCTCATAATACTTGCTAGCTTATTTTTGTACTTCATGTATCTATTTTCACATTCTTTTGTTTGATATCTCATAAATTCTCTGTATACTGTTTTTCTTTTTACATGCATTTTGAAATCCCTTGGATATCCAGGGGTTATTTTGAAATTTATGTTTACAAATTTGTTTAATTGAGCAGTTTTTTTCATACAATGATTTAAATATATTTAGAAATTTATTTTATGCTTTCGCATCATTTCTTTCTTTATATATTGATTTCAACTCTTGTTATAATAAATCACTTTTCAGTCCATCAATTGTTTGTTCATTTTTAATTTGTTTGTATGTTTGATCCTTATTCAAGAAATCAATCCATCCACCCATCCATCTTCTACTGCTTAATCCTTTTTGGGTTGCGGGGGTGCTGGAGCCTATCCCAGCATCTTTGGGCGAGAGGCAGGGTACACCCTGGACAGATAGTCCATTGCAGGGCCAACACAGAGAGACAGAAAACCATTCACTCTCACAGTGATACCTAAGGACAATTTAGAATCCCCAGTTTGATGCCAGTTAACCTAACTCGCATGTTTTTGGCATGTGGAAGGAAAACGGAGAAATCCAGGAGAAACCCACGCAAACACTGGGAGAACATGCAAACGCCACACAGATCACTATTGGTCTGGGGCTGGGATCGAACCCGGGATCCCCCAGCCAAGGGTGAGTTGCTGTGCTGCCGCAGTCCTAACCACTCTGCCACCATATTGTTTCTAATTGTTGTAATAAATTAAAAAATACTGGTAGATGGTCAGTGATATCATTTACCAGTAATCCACTCACTATTTTGTTCTCTAAATTATTGGAAAATATGTTGTTAATTAAGGTTAAACAGTGTGGAGTAATTCGGGTGGGCTTAATGATTTGGGGAAATAGGCTCAGGCTGTACATAGTATTGATAAAATCATCTGTAAATTGGCGCTTATTTGGATTGCTTATTTGGATTGCTTATTTGGAGATCAATATTAAAATCACCACATATGAACAATATCTTATGGATTCTTTTAGTTAATGTCTCTTCCATCCAAATATTGAGTGCTTCAATACTAGAACCTGGTGTTCTACATATACAACTTATTATTACATTTATCTTTTTTCAAGGAGAATTTTAATTGTAACACACTCAAACATATTATTTACTGCAATTGACATCTCCCCCACCACCTTAAAATTAAATCTGTTGTCTACAAACAAAGCAACACCACCCCACCTTGTTTTTTCTATTCACATACTGTATAACAGTTCATAACAATCCAAACCATAGTCCACTTCTTTATCTCTCTTAAACCAAGCTTCAGAAACTGCTATTATATTAAAAGGCTGTGATAACTGACTAAGGTAGTCTTCAATGCTGTTAAAAATTGACGTATAAGCTTCTGCTGTTAAATTGAATTAAAGAAAGTTTGTTGTCTGTCCCCCCTCATGGATCGTCACCTTATCGTGGTGGGGGGGGTTGCGTGCCCCAGTGATCCCAGGAGCTATGTTGTCCGGGGCAATTTGCCTCTGATAGGGTCTCCCAAGACAAACTGGTCCGGGGTGAAGGGCCAGACTAAGAACGATCCAACAGACTCTCATGATAAATTCTAGATCAAGGATTCAGTGTACCCCGCCCGGTATGGGGTTACCGGGGCACCACCCTGGAGCCAGGCCTGGGGGAGGGGCTCGAAGGCTAGCGTCTGGTGGCCGGGTTTCCACCCATGGGACCCGGCCGGGCTCAGCCTGAAGGAGTTACATGGGTCCGCCCTCCAGTGGGCTCACCACCTACAGGAGGGATCATGGGGGTCCGGTGCTATGTGGATTAGGTGGCGGTCAAAGGCGGAGACCTTGGCGGACTGATCCCAAGCTTTCTAAACTGGCTTTTGGTACATGGAATGTCACCTCTCTGGTGGGGAAGGAGCCTGAGCTGGTGTACGAGGTTGAGAGATACCGGCTAGATATAGTCGGCCTCACCTCAACACACAGCTCCGGTTCCGGAACCAGTCTCCTGGAGAGGGGCTGGAGCTTGGCCTTTTCTGGAGTTGCCCCGGGCGAGAGGCGACGAGCAGGGGTGGGTATTCTTGTATCGCCCCACCTTGCTGCCTCTATATTGGAGTTTTCCCCGGTGGATGAAAGGGTTGCTTCCCTGCGCCTTCGGGTTGGGAAACGGGTCCTGACCATCATTTGTGCCTATACACGAAATGATGTTTCAGAGTACCCACCCTTTTTGGAGTCTGTGACTGGGGTGCTGGAGGGTGCTCCTCTTGGAGACTCCATTGTCGTACTGGGGGACTTCAATGCACACGTGGGCAATGACAGTGAAACCTGGAGGGGGGGGATCGGGAGGAACGGCCTGCCCGATCTGAACCCGAGTGGTGTTCAGTTATTGGACTTCTGTGCTAACCACAGTCTGTCCATAACGAACACCATGTTCAAGCATAAGGGTGTCCATATGTGCACCTGGCACCAGGACACCCTAGGTCACAGGTCAATGATCAATTTTGTTATCATATCATCAGACCTGTGACCGTATGTCTTGGACACCCGAGTAAAGAGAGGTGCAGAGCTGTCAACTGATCACCACCTGGTGGTGAGTTGGATCCGATGGCAGGGGAGGAAGCCATTCAGACCTGGTAGACCCAAACGTATAGTGAGGGTGTGCTGGGAGCGTCTGGCTGAGGCCCCTGTCCGGGAGGTCTTCAACTTCCACCTCCGGAAGAACTTCAACCACATTCCGAGGGAGTCTGGAGACATGGAGTCTGAATGGGCCATGTTCTCCACCTCTGTTGTTGAAGCGGCGGCCCAGAGCTGCGGCCGCAAGGTGGTCGGTGCATCTCATGGTGGCAACCCCCGAACCAAGTGGTGGACACCAGTGGTGAGGGGGGCCATTAAGCTGAAGAAGGAGTCCTATCAAGCTTGGTTGGCTTGTGGGACTCCCGAAGCAGCTGAGGTGTACCGGCAGGCCAAGCAGAGTGCAGCTCGGGTGGTTGCTGAAGAAAAAACCCGGGTATGGGAGGAGTTCAGTGAGGCTATGGAACAAGACTTTCGGTCGGCCTCAAAGAGATTCTGGCAAACTGTTCGGCGGCTCAGGAGGGGAAAGCAGCTCCCCGTCCACACTGTGTATGGTGCGGATGGGACACTGTTGACTTCGACTGGGGATATCGTCGGGCGGTGGAAGGAATACTTCGAGGATCTCCTCAATCCCACTGATACGCCTTCCACAGAGGAAGCAGGGTTTGGGGATGAGGGGGATGACTCGCCTATCACAGGGGCTGAGGTCGCCAAGGTGGTTAAAAATCTCCTTGGTAGCCGGGCCCCGGGGGTGGACGAGATTCGCCCTGAGTACCTCAAGGCCCTGGATGTTGTTGGGTTGTCATGGTTGACACGCCTCTGCAACATTGCGTGGAGGTCGGGGGCAGTGCCTTTGGCATGGCAAACCGGGGTGGTGGTTCCTCTCTTCAAAAAAGGGGAAAGGAGGGTGTGCTCCAACTTTAGAGGGATCACACTCCTCAGCCTCCCTGGGAAGGTCTATGCCAAGGTACTGGAGAGGAGAGTCCGGCCGCTGGTCGAACCTCGGATTCAGGAGGAGCAATGTGGTTTTCGTCCTGGCCGTGGGACATCGGACCAGCTCTTTACCCTCTCGAGAATTCTTGAGGGTTCGTGGGAGTTTGCCCAACCAGTTTACATGTGTTTTGTGGACTTGGAGAAGGCATTTGACCGCGTCCCTCATGGATTTTTGTGGGGGGTGCTTCAGGAGTATGAGATATCGGGTTTGTTGTTACGAGCTATTCGGTCTCTGTACGACCGTTGTGAGAGTTTGGTTCGTATTGCCAACACTCGGTTGGAGTCATTCCCAGTGAGCGTTGGACTCCGCCAGGGCTGCCCTTTGTCACCGATCCTGTTCACAATTTTTATGGACAGGATTTCTAGGCGCAGCCAGGGAATGGAGGGTGTTATGCTTGGTGACCACAAGATCTCATCTCTGTTGTCCTGTTGGCTTCATCCAGCAATGACCTACAGCTCTTGCTGGGACAGTTTGCCACTGAGTGTGAAGCGGCTGGGATGAGAATCAGCACCTCCAAGTCTGAGTCCATGGTCCTCAGCCGGAAAAAGGTGGATTGTCCTCTCCGGGTTGGGGACAGGCTCCTGCCCCAAGTGGAGGAGTTTAAGTATCTTGGGGTCTTGTTCACGAGTGGGGGGAAAATGGAGCGAGAGATTGACAGACGGATTGGAGCAGCATCTGCAGTGATGCGGACATTGTACCGGTCTGTTGTGGTGAAGAGGGAGCTTAGTTCTAAGGCAAAGCTGTCGATTTACCAGTCACTCTACGTTCCTACTCTCACCTATGGTCACGAGCTTTGGGTAATGACCGAAAGAACGAAATCGTGGATACAAGTGGCTGAAATGAGCTTTCTCCGTAGGATTGCTGGACTCACCCTCAGAGATAGGGTGAGGAACTCAGTCATCCGGGAGAGGCTCAGAGTAGAACCGCTGCTCCTCCACATTGAAAGGAGTCAGTTGAGGTGGTATGGGCATCTGATTAGGATGTCTCCTGGACGCCTCCCACTTGAGGTGTTTCAGGCACGTCCCACTGGGAGGAGACCCCGGGGCAGACCCAGGACTCGGTGGAGAGACTATGTCTCCCAGCTGGTCTGGGAATGCCTTGGTATCCCCTCTGAAGAGCTGGAGCAGGTGGCTGGGGAGAGGGAAGTCTGGGCTTCTCTGCTTGAACTGCTGCCTCCGCGACTCGGACCTCCGGAAAAGTGGTAGAAGATGGATGGATGGATGGATGGATGGATTGTTGTCTGTCTTGATAGTGCTGTCAAATGGATTGATATTCAATCACGCTGGCTGGAAGCCTGTGCTACAGCCAGATCAGCCTGGAGGTTACTTACCTCCATAATCACAGCAGTCTTTGAAGCGGCCTGACAACGTCTTGCTGTCAGCAGGGACAGACGTCACAGAACTGTGTCCACTTCAGTCCAAACAACAGACTACTGCTGCAACAGTAGTGCAGCAGTAGTCTGTGCAGTCAACAGATGTTGACTGCACAGACAACATCATTATCAGTTTCTGATGGACTACTAAGGATAAAGGATATATGCAATTAGCCAATGCAAAAATTAAAATGCATCATGATGCTACAAAATGTGCTATTGTGGAAGATGAAAGCAGATGAGAGACAGTGAACTGGACGACACGCGAAGTTTATTCACCTCCCAACATAAAACACAGAAAACTTCTCCCCTCTGAGTGCCTGAGCAAACTTCTTTACACACTTTAATTCCAGCCTCCGGCACACAGGATAAATACATTAATATTCAGCCTGAAAGACATGTACACACATTAACATAACATTGACACACGTCACAGAGCAGGTCTTGCTACAATACATTCGCACCCCTGTGTCCTCAGGTGTCAACCTGGCGCGGCGGGGGGCGAAAGGCACATCTTTGTTTGGTTTGCTACTCTCACCTTTCTCCATCAGCATCTCTAACTATCTTTTCCCCCACCAGCCCCTTTGTCTTGGGTGGAGTACTATGTGTATTGTGTCCACCAAACAGCCCCCCCCCCCCCGAACACCCAGAAGGGGCTCTAACCCTCTGGTACCTTAGGCTTTAGCCGGCGCCTGTAATGGCTGTAATGTGTAGTCGTTGGACCGGCCAAAGTGTCTTGCTGTTGAGGTGGGCAGGAGACAAACTTGGTCTCCAGCATGCAGATCTGCAGAGGGGGAAAGGGTGGGGAGGGGAAAGACCTAGTCTGCTGCCAACAGTTCTATGCAGGGGGAACACCAACTTGCAGAGACACTGTAGATAGGCATCTGCGCCGGGGAGCTTGAGCCAACACCACCTGGTCATCTGCCAACACATAAGTGGACTTAAGCCTGTCAGTGTAGACCATTTCCTTACAACCCCCCCCCCCCAAGTGTAACACAAAATGCTTTGCCCCAGTTTTCAGGACTCTGAATGAACCATCATACGGTGGGCACAGCGGGATTCTGTGTGTGTCGTGCCTATCAAAAATGAACTTGGCACTCTGTGAGCTCTTTGGGACGAAGGTGTGGGGAAAAGAATGGTGTGCCGGGCCCGGCATGTTAGCAGCCCCAGTACTGAAAAATAATTGTGCGGGTAAGTCAGTCCCGGGTGCGGAGTTTTCTGGTAAAAATTCCCCAGGGATCCGTAGCAGCTGAGAAAAAATGAGTTGTGCCAGGGAGGCTGCCAGATCCTCCTTAGGCACAGAGCGCAACCCCAATAGGACCCAGGGCAGGTGGTCGACCCAATTTGCATCAATGAGTAAGGCTTTGAGCGCTGCTTTAAGCAACCTATGAAATTGTTCGCATAACCCATTAGCCTGGGGTTGTTCGTGGTGGTGCAGTGGATTTTGGCCCCAAGGCTCTGGGCCATCACGGACCACAGTTCTGAAACGAATTGCGGACCCCTGTTGAAAGTGATGTCCGACGGGGATCCAAACTGTGCAACCCAAGCTGACAAAAAAGCACGAGCCACTTTCACGGACATGGTGAAAGCCAGCGGGACCACTTCAGGCCAACGCATGGTGCGGTCCACAGTTGTCAAAAGGTGCATGAACCCTTGCGACGGCGGGAAGGGGCCCACCAAATCCACATGGACGTGGTTGACCCTCCTGACCGGAATTTGAAACGGCTCGAGGGGGGCTTTTGTGTGCTTGTGCACTTTGGCCTGATGGCACGCGACGCATGCTGCAGTCCATTCCTTCACGCCCCTGCGGAGGTGAAGCCAGACAAATTTCGCCCCCAATAGTTTAACCGAGGCGCGCATGCTGGGATGTGAAAGGGAGTGAACTAACTCAAAAATGCAGCGGCGCCAAGAGCTCAGAACCACTAGGCATGGGCCACTGGTGGAGACCCCGCAGAGCAAAGGGGGGGGCACCCTTCTTGTACCACCCTGCTCTCTAGTTTTACCCCAGTAGGCGCGGACTGGAGCATGCCAATGTCTGCGTCCCTGGTTTGCTCCATGGCCATGGCAGGGAAATCTATTCCCATGTAGACCGGGGAGATTAAAGCATGTGACAGGCAGTCAGCCATGACATTAAGCTTACCGGCTATGTGCTGAATATCGGTCATGAACTCCAAGATCGCGGCCAAATGTTGTTGCTCCCGGGCTGACCACGGCTCCGAGACTTTGGCATTGCGTATGTTAGCAGCTTATGATCAACAAATGCAATGAACTCACGCCCTTCCAGCTAAAACTGGAAGTGGTGCATCGCCAGGTGGAGAGCCAACAGCTCTCTGTCAAACGTACTGTGTTTGTGTTCGTTGTCACACAAAGTACGGCTGAAAAATGCAAGCAGCTGCCACGAACCGGAGAGATACTGCTCCACCACTGCCCCATGGCAATGTCAGACGTGTCAGTGTTGAGTGCAATTCACCCTGACGGGGTGGGGTGGGCTAGCAAAGCAGCATTAGCGAGCGCTATTTTGGAATTTGCGAAAGCTTTTACTCGCTCGGGGGTCCAGTCGATGTTTTCCACCGGCTTCTTTTTTTTGAGCGCGCTGTCCAACTGTTGCAGCAGCTGGGCTGCTCGGGGGAGGAAACGGTTGTAAAAACTGACCATGACCAAAAATTCCTGTAGGGCCGTCATGGTCTACGGATGCAGAAAATACACGGCGTGCACTTTATGAGGCAGCGGAATCGCGCCCTCTGGCAAAATGCAGTGACCCAAAAAATCAATCACTTGCACACCGAACTGGCACTTCGTCAGGTTAACGATAAGCCCATGTGCTTCCAACCTCTGGACAACTAGTTTGAGATGGGCGAGGTGCTCCTCCTCTGATGTGCTAGCCACCAAAATGTCGTCTAAGTAGACAACAACAAAAGGCAAGTCACAGAGCACCACGTCCATCATTCTTTGGAACGTTTGCACCATGCCCTTTAACCCGAACGGCATGCGTAAAAACTCGAAAAGGCCAAAAGGAGTTATTACTGCTGTTTTGGGAATGTCCTCTGCATGCACCAGGACCTGGTGTTTACCACGGACCAGGTCCACTTTTGAAAAAACACGCATCCCGGCAAGATGCACGGAAAAATTCTGGATGTGTGGAATGGGATACTGGTCATGTTCCGTGGCGTCGTTCAAGTGCCGGAAATCGCCGCACGGTCGCCACGACTTATTGGCCTTGGGCACCATGTGTAGCAGAGATGCTCACAGGCTGTTGGAGCGCCTAACGATGCGCAGTTGCTCTAAGTTAGAGAACTCCTCATGAGCGCTGGCCAGCTTAACCGCGTCCAGGCACCGAGGGCACATGAACACCAGCAGAGCTTTTGTTGTTATGAAATGCTCAACCCCATGTTTGGATACTGTAGCAGAAAAAGTCGGAACCATGAATGCTGGGAACTGTGAAAGCAAATGCTGGTACTTACCACCTGGAGCTATAACATTACCATGTGTTAGCCCAACTCCCCAAGCTGTGCAGGGCAAGGAGGAAAAAGAAACAGCATCCACTAAACGTCTGTTTGCAACATCAACTAACAATCCATAAGCATATAAAAAATCAGCGCCAAAAATGGGGACAGAACATGCAGCTACCACAAAGTCCCACTGGTAATTGCGTCCGTGTAAGCATGCTGTCAATGTTCATTCGCCAAACGTCCTGATGTTGGATCCGTTGGCAGCCGTAAGCTCAGGGCTGCAGTCTTCTGCCAACCTGTCCGCACTGACTGGCAGAATGAGGCTTTTCTGGGAACCGGAGTCCACCAAGAAACATCTCCCCAAACGTGTGTCTGTGATGTAAAGCAGCTTGTTCCTGTCGCCAGCGGTCGCAGCTGCTACTGACTGCTGGCCTTGAAGTTTCCCTGGCTTCTTGAATTGGCACAGTGGCAGACAGCATTGGGCATTTGAGCCAAACCGGCGTTGATAGAAACAAAGATTCCCATTCCTGCATCTCTTGGCATCTGTCCCAGCCACCCCCAATGGCTCCTTAACCTCACTGGAGTCCTCCATGGCTGCTGGTATCGTTGCGTGCACGCTGAGAGCTCTGTTTGCCAGGATGATGCGGTCCACTTCATGTGCCAGGGCGCAGTAGTTCTTGGCCACCAGCAGCGGTGAGTTGGCCAGGATTGCCCTCACTGTAGCTGGTAGGTTCCTGAGGAAGAGGTGAGTGAACAGGAAGGGATCGTCGTCCTTCCCCCTCAGCGCTAGCATGCTCTCCATCAGCTCCACAGCTGACCCGTCATTCAATTGTGATCGCGTGAGGAGTTTCTCTGCTCTCTCACTGTCTGACAGGGTATAATGTTGAATCAGCATCTGCTTGAGTGTGTCATATTCCCCCTGGGCTGGCGTCTCCTGGAGCAATCTCGTTACTTGCTGTGTGGCGCGCACATCCAGCGCAGCAACCACATGATAATATTTGGTGTCTTCTGTGGAGATCCCATGGAGTGCGAATTGGGCTTCCACATGTAGAAACCAAGCGGTCAGATTGTGGAGCCAGAAGTCCGGGAGCTTGACTGTGGCAGCGCATGCCGCACTGGTGTTCTCCCTCTGGGTTGTCTCCGGGGCGGTGCTCGGCTCGTTCTCCATTGGACGTCTTAGGGTCACCAATGTGAAAGATAAAAGCAGACGAGACAGTGAGCTGGACAACATGCAAACTTTATTCACCTCCCAACATAAATAAAGCCTTATTCATGCTGAATTTCCCCTCTCGTCCGCTTCAGTCCACGTACTCTTTGGACGAGCCCGGCACACACACGGTGCTGTTCATGCTCACTTTTTTCATCTACCCAGGCTAAGTGATTGATGCGTGTGCACAACATTCATTTGTAATTTCACTCCTGCCCGATAGGTACCACCAATACGTTGACGGACCAGTATTTTCACCAACGAAGAAACGCTGCTTGCTTTCTCCTGCTTGACTTCCCGGTTTTCACTCCTTTTCCACAAAGATGCTGCTGCTGCTGCTGCTGCTGCTGAAGTATTTATGTATGATTCACGTATGTTTGTTCTCGTCTTCCACTTCCTCGTTGTCTTCTTCGTCTCTTTGAATTGGTATGCTGTGCCGATATCACCACATCATGAATGGGACGTTCAATCTTGAGCATGCGCTTTTCAATGTGTTCAGGTCGTGGGCAGGTGGTGCGGTCACAAAATTTGGGCTGCATGTTGTCATATCCGGCTCTAGGGAGCCGGGCAATCAGAGCCAGGGGCAAGCCAGTGAGTCGTGATATTTTATTCAGGGTAAAGGGGAAGGGATGAGGAGAGCACAGATACTCATGCAGAGGTACACTCACAGGTTGCACAGCGCAGAGGTAAGCAGCTCGTACCGGACGTGGGGGTAACAAGACGTACATACTCACAGCGGGATACAAACACAGGAATGCTGCAAGAGGAGTATAAGCTGACACCAGACGAAGGGGCTTCAGCTTAGCAATGTGTTTATGTCGCAGCCCCGAGTCATCGAGGCTGCTCCTATTTATCCTCATTGGCAGCGCCCCAGCTGATGAAGACTAATTGGCCCCAGCCGTCCATAATGCTGCCAGCTGGGGGCCAGCTGAGATGCTGCTCAATGGGAAGCAGGGATGAGGGAAAACATGGGCTGAGTGCTGAGACGGCATCTCAACCCATGGTGACAGAGCCCCCCCCTCAAGGTCGGGCTCCTGAACGACCAGGAACATCCCAGCCCCCCCCCCCCCCCACCTAGGGTGGGAGGAAGGGAGGCGGACCGGAGGGGAAGAAGCCAAGGGAAGGACGACACCAATGGGGCAATGTAGGGTAGCGGGAAAGAAAAACCCAAATACAATACTGACAAAACAGAAAAATTAACCCAGGTACAGATGGGGAGAAGAACTGGGTCAGCACGCCGGTTACATACTACCCAGAGAGTACCAACCATGCGTGACCCAGAGCAAGGAAAAAAGAACCACCAAAAAGGTACAGGGCAAAAAATGCTGAGTACGGTTAAATAAAGGGGAACCTATACACAGCGCTAATTTAAGTACATACACACACAGTCACCAAGAAAAGTGAGGGTGACTGGAACAAATAGACAATTACAGAGCATGGTGTTACGGAAAACAAGGCGCATGACTCTATAATGAACAAACAGGACATAAAAGAGAAATACTGAGTGCGGGCAAAGGAAAACCCACACACACGAATATATAAGTACCCACAGTCACCTAAAGAAATGAAAGTGAGTGGAATAAATTGACAACTGCACAGTATGGTCTGAAAGGAAACAAAACATAACTCTACAATACAAAAAACGAGGCTAAAAACATGGCACAAAAAGTAAAATGCTGAGCATGAGCGATGGAAAACACAGCACTATAAAAACGAATCCACCAACAGGACAAAACATTACACCCGAGTGACCTTAATAACAAAAGAAAAAGTGACACCCGAGGTGAATGGCAGGCAGAGTCCAAAAATGGCCGAGACGGCTCCGGAGATCTCCCCGCCCATTGTCCAGCTGGCGAATCAGGGAAAGAGAAGTGTTCGGACGGCAAACTCCGGACCCAGATCCCAGGAATCCAGTCCACCGGCAGCCGAACCAGGCCGCCCAGAGGCAAACAGACCAGTGGGGGGAACCAGATCACCGAACCGAAAGTTCTGTGGGTCGGGTCGTCGACCCGCATCACTCAACCACCAGGACCGTTGAGATGGGCGAAGGATCAGAGCGGATCCCGGTGGAAGAGGCTCAGGGGAGAGCCGATGACGAGGGCGGCGAGCGTCAGGCCGCAGGAAAACGGCCACCTCCTCACCGGACCTGGACAATACTGGGGCGGCACCCACGTCGGACCCCGATCGGGCCTCAGGCGAACCCACGTTGGACCCCGACTGGGTCTTGGGCGAACCCACGTTGAATACTGCACCAGAACCGACCTCCAACGTTGAACCCGGACCCTCCAGCACCACGAGGAACAGCAACTCCTTGCCGGTGACCCTGGAAGAAGGCTCAGAAGAGAAAACAGAACCGGGATCAGGATCACCGGCAGCGCCAGAACCCGGCGAGACGAGCTCAGACGCAGCGGACGGCTGCACCCGGCTCGTCTCCTCTGGAGATAGGCTGAAGTGCTCGAGGATAAAAAGAGAGAAAAGAAAGGAGAGCACTCGCCTGATCTCGGGTTCTGACGCCGTCCAGGACTGCGAAGATCCAGGATCCGTCGTCAGGAGGTCGTTGTCAGGCTCCCATCTAGCCACGTCGGGCCCCGCAGCCAGCACGATGGTCAGCGCAGCTTGAGATTCCTCCAGCTCAGGTAACCCCGCCGACGATCCACTCGGCGTGAAGCCAGAAGAATCTCGTCCCGCTGGACCGAACCGCTCCTCCGTGGAGACCCGGGGACGCTCAGTCGTCGGCGTAGACTCCACGCAGCAGTCAGTC
The DNA here is from genome assembly GCA_020510985.1 of Pholidichthys leucotaenia. Taxonomy (NCBI): domain Eukaryota; kingdom Metazoa; phylum Chordata; class Actinopteri; order Cichliformes; family Pholidichthyidae; genus Pholidichthys; species Pholidichthys leucotaenia. The sequence goes on along the minus strand of CM035840.1, from coordinate 273,255,210 downwards.
CCCCTCCTCCATCCGCAATGTAGCTGCGGAACCACAGGCCCTCTCCATATCCCACCACGTTGACCCGGAGCCGGGGACCGCTCGGCGGAGAGAGACACAGAGGATGCGGGATTAGGAATACAAGTTACAGCAGGTGGGGAGAGTTCAGGGAGCTGCGAACCCTGAACTTCTCCTCCAGGGATGTGACAGAGCAAATCATTAAGCAGGTGTGAAAAAACAATGACTTGCCTGCCCCCTGGAGGTTGAGTATCGCCTGCTGTAGTGGATTCTGCTTCTTCCTCTCCCCGCCCGGCGATAACGGAGGACCCCCCGGGAGTTAGTCTGAGGATCGCTCGCGTTGTCTCCAGCAGAGAGCTCACCAGGCCGGGATTCCAGGCACACACAGCAGTCAAGAAGCGCGTCGAGGAGGAGGGGAAAACAGCCGGGGTGAGCCAGCCCGAATGTCCAGGAATGACAGCGGGGGAACGAGGCTCAAGGGACGAGGCTGTAGAGTCTCCACACTGACGAGGCGAAGGGATGACAGCTGCGTGGGAGGAACGGTCCTGACGATAGCCCAGAACTGGATCCGGACGAGGTTCGTGCAGAGGTGACTCGGCGATGTGATGGCGGCTATTCCCAGGGAATGAAGCGAGGGGGAAACCCAGGATTCGCCGCTCCAGATCAGAGAACGAGGCGAGGAAGGCGCCGAGCACGGGAAAGCTTCGTAGCCCTGAAGTCCACACCATCAATCTCCCTGCCGCCGCCACATGCCTGAAGGTGGTGACAGGAAACACAGTAGAGCTCGCGACAGCCACTCGACCCCGGACATAACTGCTGTCAGCTGCGGCTCCTTGAAGGGAATCCCGAGTGACGTGGCGCAGGTCGGGGGAAGTCCTCTGGTTGGCGCGAACTCCCGGACTGGAATGGCGGCAGGAACGGGACTCCGAAGCGGGGAAAGACGTCGCCCACTTCGACTCCCTGCCGGGATTTCCATCCACCCCGTGGAGCTTCTCTCGCTGTGTACCTGCAGCGTCTATCCTGGCACTGTCCTCCAGATGGTACAGAGAGTGAGGGTGACAGTCCAGGAGTTCCTCAGCACCGCCCGGATGCCAGCGTCTCGCGTTGGAGGCGTCGTGCAGGGTGAAGAGCGTCCCGTCGACAGCCTCCGAGATGGACCTCAGCTCGTCGCCCTGGCGCCGGAAGTGACTCCTGGGAAACGGCATGCTAGCAGCGCTGACACCCGGACAGAAAGGTACATTTCCACAGCGACTCACGGCCGCCGGCAACTCTTCTGGCTGCGACATACTGTCATATCCGGCTCTAGGGAGCCGGGCAATCAGAGCCAGGGGCAAGCCAGTGAGTCGTGATATTTTATTCAGGGTAAAGGGGAAGGGATGAGGAGAGCACAGATACTCATGCAGAGGTACACTCACAGGTTGCACAGCGCAGAGGTAAGCAGCTCGTACCGGACGTGGGGGTAACAAGACGTACATACTCACAGCGGGATACAAACACAGGAATGCTGCAAGAGGAGTATAAGCTGACACCAGACGAAGGGGCTTCAGCTTAGCAATGTGTTTATGTCGCAGCCCCGAGTCATCGAGGCTGCTCCTATTTATCCTCATTGGCAGCGCCCCAGCTGATGAAGACTAATTGGCCCCAGCCGTCCATAATGCTGCCAGCTGGGGGCCAGCTGAGACGCTGCTCAATGGGAAGCAGGGATGAGGGAAAACATGGGCTGAGTGCCGAGACGGCATCTCAACCCATGGTGACACATGTGGTCGTCCATGGTCGAGTACTGTGGACACTGGCGGAGTGGAGACGATGACGTAAATTTCATCACATGAGGTTTCCGGTTACACGTGCACAGACAGCAGAGGTGCAGCATGAATCCAGCTTTAAACACAGAAAACTTCTCCCCTCTGAGTACCTGAGCGAACTCCTTTATACACTTTAATTCCCGCCACCGGTACACAGGGTAAACATATTAACATTCAGACTGAAAGACATTAACATAACATTGACACACACATCACAGAACAGGTCTTGCTACAATACATTTGCACCCCTGTGTCCTCAGGTGTCAACCTGGCGCGGCGGGGGATGAAAGGCACATCTTTGTTTGGTTGGCTCCTTTCACCTTTCTCCATTAGCATCTATCTTCTCCCCCACCAACCTCTTTGTCCTGGGTGGAATGCCATGTGTATTGTGTCCACCACATTATGACACATGCAAATGTTGCACATATGACACCATAACAGATTAAAAAAGCAGCAGATAAAGCAACAGATATTGTACATAAAACTTTACTGGAAGGAAATCGATACTGTACTTCTGTATTAGTGACACTGGCCATGGATCAGATCATACTGAAAACAAATTAATTATGGGGGGCAGTCGTGGCTCAGGAGGTTGTCCAATAACCAAAGGTTTGCTGGTTTGACTCCTGCTCCAACACTGCCGTTGTGTCCTTGGGCAAACACTTGGTGTGTGGTTTGTGTGGTTGATAGGCTATGACTGGTTCCTGAAGTACAATAAGCCCAGAAATATTTGTGAATAAGTGGTGGCCCAAAGTGGCTAGCTGGGTAGCCGCTAAAAATAATGTCTAAGAGCGGCATATATGGTCAAATGTTGGAAGATGGACAAGGATGGGGTGTGAATAGAGTTTATAGAAAATAGTGATCAAAACTGTTAATGTTATTAAAGTTGGCATAGAGACTTCTGCTGTTGAAGTGGATCATAGAAATATTGAAATCAGATGTGACCATTGTGTTTAACTGATCATCTGTGTAGTAATTACAGTCATTATTGATGGAGCTAAATAAATTATTATCAGGGTCTATGTTATATTCTACATCCTGTGGGTTGTGATCTGTATATTCAAAAACTTTCAGTTCCTGTTGTTCCTGTTTGTTGATCTTTTGATTCATGTTGTTAAATGTCTTGTAGCAGATGAGTATAATCCTTCAGTGTCCTACAGTTGTCTGATTATTACTGTGACTCCAGTTCATAATATTCATTGATATTTGTCCAGTTCCATAATATTACGGATGTTAATGGCCTTGGCTTCTTCAGGTGATCCGTTTAATTTGATGAATATTTTACAGTTTGATGTCCAGGTGTTTTGAATCTTTTTCTGCTTTTTCATGTATCTTGCTTTTCTGGCTATTTCTCCGTTTTCCTTCGTGAGGTGCTCATTTAAGTAAATGTTCGTTCCTTTCAATTTCCTACCTTGTTTCAGCAGCGCAGTCTTGTGTTTTCTGTTCACAAACCTCATGATCACAGCCGGTTTGTCGCCGTTTTTCCTGGGCAGAGGGTGGCAGGACTCAATGTTGTTGCAGTCCAGCTGTATTCCTTTCGACTGCATGAAGGCCGCCACTTGTTGCTCCGTGGATTCCTCTTCTAGCTCACTTCCACTGCTGTCCGCGGCCACTGCTCTCGCGTATGATCGGGGTTTAATGTGGAGCCCCGTGATGATCACGTCGTTCACCCGAGTGTTCTGCTCCATTTCCGACATTCTGCTCTCCAGATACGCCAGCCTCTTTTCCTTCTCAGCGTTCTGGCTCCGCAGCGCTTTTATCTCCTCTACCAGGTCCAGGATGGTTCTTTGCTGCATCTTAACAGCAGAAATCTCTTCCGCCAAGAAATCCAGTGCTTTTTTTATTTCGTCCACCTCCTCAGTCTGCAGAGTTTTCCTGGGAGCCATGATCCCAGCCGATGAACGTTGATTATGATCGTAGGAAAAAAAAAACACACGTGGGAGAAATCCCTTTGTTCTCCCTGAGCGTGAGGGGCCTGATTGCTTCACCAGCCACTACTGGCAATTTCTCCTTTTTTCCCACGAGCAGGTTTATTCTCCAGCGGTAGTAACAAAAAAAAGCTCAAAACGCCAGCTGTAAACTGCGTTTTAAACAGAAACGAACTGGGAGCCTTTACTTGTGCGTCCTCACCTTACAGTCCTCACCTTACACCTTTGCACCATGAATATGAAGCTGCAGAGCCAGCTAGAGAAAAGAGCTGTGGTTTTCAATAAAATCTGATGTAAACACATTAAACTGTTTATGAGACCGTGTTAATTGAGCACAATTGTTGTGGTTAGCATGTGCAAATACACAAATTACATTACAGTCTCATGGATTAAGTCTGTGGTTGACATACTTTTTAGCAAGATTGAGTGACTATAAATGAAACAATTAAAATAAATGAATAGTTAAGAATCACTAAGGACCTGTGGAAAGCACATGCAGCAAATAGAAAGGTCCGAAATGAGAGTGTTTCCCAGCACAGGAGAACAGCCCATTATAAATACTCATTGTGTAGGCTGACTTGAACTAACACACATCAAAGTTTAGCTTTAATGAAAACAAACACTACTTTCTATTGGTTCAAACTATTTAATATATTAATGAAAATAGAGGATTAAATAAAAAAATTTAAAGTTTGTTCAGCATTTGACTCACACTGATATTTCAACCAAATATTTTTTAAAATATATGGTCCCCTCATGGATCGTCACCTTATTGTGGTGGGGGGTCCTAGTGATCCCAGTAGCTATGTTGTCTGGGGCAATTTGCCTCTGGTAGGGTCACCCAAGACAAACTAGTCCTGGGTGAAGGGCCAGACTAAGAACAATCCAATAGACTCTCATGATGAATGCTAGAACAGAGATCCAGTGTACCCTGCCTGGTATGGGGTTACCGGGACCCCACCCTGGAGCCAGGCCTGGGGGAGGGGCTCGATGTCTAGCATCTGGCGGTCAGATTTCTACCGATAGGACCTGGCCAGGCTCAGTCTGAAGGAGTTACATGGGGGGCTCACCACTTGCAGGAGGGACCATGGGGGTTCGGTACTGTGTGGATCAGGTGGCTGTCAAAGGCGGAGACCTTGGTGATCTGATCCCAGGCTTCCTAAACTGGCTTTTGGGACATGGAATGTCACCTCTCTGGTGGGAAAGGAGCCTGAGCTGGTGCATGAGGTTGAGAGATACCAGCTAGATATAGTCAGCCTCACCTCAACACACAGCTCCGTTTCCGGAACCAGTCTCCTGGAGAGGGGCTGGAGCTTGTCCTACTCTGGAGTTGCCTCGGGTGAGAGGCAACAAGCAGGGGTGGGTATTCTTGTATCCCCCCACCTTGCTGCCTCTACATTGGAGTTTTCCCCCAGTGGATGAAAGGGTTGTTTCCCTGTGCCTTTGGGTTGAGAAATGGGTCCTGACCATCATTTGTGCCTATGCACGAAATGATGGTTCAGAGTACCTGCCCTTTTTGGAGTCTCTGACAGGGGTGCTGGAGGGTGCTCCTGTTGGAGACTCCATTGTCCTTCTGGGGGACTTCAATGAGCACGTGGGTAATGACAGTGAAACCTGGAGGTGGGTGACTGGGAGGATCAGCCTGCCCGATCTGAACCCAAGTGGTGTTCAGTTATAGAACTTCTGTGCTAACCACAGTTTGTCCATAACAAACACCATGTTCAAGCATAGGGGTGTCCATATGTGCACCTGGCACCAGGACACCCTAGGTCGCAGGTTGATGATTGATTTTGTTACTTACTGTGCTTCGGATTAAATCCATATCATAAAGATAAGATAAATATGGACAGCTTTATGCAGTGTTGCCAACTCTCACTCCAAAATGAGGAAATTACTAGCAATTTTGTGCTGATTTTCTTCGGATTTTTTTTTACAAAAAGTGCTCTCAAGGCAGGGTAAAGCAGACTGAACATGTTCTAAAAGCTCTGTTTGAAACAGTCTGCTTTTAGCTTGCCGTTAATAAGCCCGTAATGTAATCCATTAATTAAATTATCTTGCTTCTTGCTATGTGTGCAAGATGATTTAAGTATGCATTTAAAAGTAACATGAAAGTTACTTTTCCAGGTAACTAATTACTTTACTCATGCAGTAATTGGTAAAGTAACTCAATTACTGTCACAAACTGGGCTTGACGTTCTGGCCCAGTTCTGTGATGCGGTGGCTGTTTACTCACTTTGGATATTTTTTGCTGTTTATTTTTCATCAGGTACTCTCAGGGAGCCCTGGGGTCTTCTTGGCTCCTTTACAGCTCAGCCACGCTTCCGTCTCCTGTCAAAGTGATCAGCTGTGTGTGATTATTGGGTTTCTCTTCACACACACCGGCAATCTCTTTCCTCATTAGGTTTGGTATTATTTAAGCCTGGTTTCTGCGGAGAGAGATTGTCGGATCATTTTTCAACACTGCAAGTATGCTCTCAGTGTTTATTCTCCGTCACACATGACTAAATGCCCTGCCTTTGTTCTGGTACCATATTGCTCTGCGTGGCATCAGCTTCTTCTTCAGTTTGGTTTTTTGTTTGCCTGGATTATTACTTGGACGGACTCGGACTGCTCCAGCCTTGTGAGTACTTACTGCTTCTCCCTCCTCATACAGTGCTGCCTGTTGGCATTGAAGGACATTTTGGCAATATGATTCTCACCTGTGTTCTGTAGAGTGTCCTTGGAGTTTCCTTAGTATAACCTGTGCTCCTCTTCTGTTGTTTTGGACTGTAATTTTATGTTTGTCATTAAATTACACACAACTAACTCCAGCGAGTGGGCTTCCTCTATTCCTCCGTGCGCTGCATAATAGTGCACGGGGAGAATCATAACAGAATGCTCAGACCAGTGTAAAACCCAGCGGAGAGGTTGCGTGTGTACATTTTTTCTTTTCCATCTTTTGTGTTCTGTCCCTTGCCAGAACCATGGACTTTTCTGTTTATGGACTGAGCCCCGAGGAGTGTGTAGTGGCCAATCGAGCTGTTGAGTTTGTTTCCCGGGCTCAAGCCACCAACTCCCCGGAGGTCAATTTTTGTCTACTGGACGTCGCTGTCGAGGTGCTCCGGACGTGCCCTGTCTTTGGAAATACCCAGGGCTGACGGCGTTCCTCACCCTGATGTACGCGTCATGACAGAGATTGGAGGAGGTGATGAGAGAGACCTTCAGAGTGCAATTACGGCTTTCCACAAAGCTCTCCCGGAAGACCAGAGCCTGCCGTTCACTTCCCAAGCCTGAGTCCTCCTCCTCCCACCAGACGTCCCGTCTTACTCCCAGAAGGACAAAGTAGGACACCGAGGCAGCAGCGGACGTCATCACGAGTCAGGAGCTCAGGCAAGTACCTCTTCATTCTCTTGCTTTGTCTCCTGAGGTGATTAGCCAGATTCCTGTGGAGGAGCTCCAGATTTTGCAATCCACTGGAGCTCCCCAAACTGCTGCTGTGACGGCTCCTCAATCTCTGCTCTCTGTTTCCCTTAATTCTCCACTGGCACCAGGAGAGAATCGTCAGACGCAGGAGGAGTCAGAGGTCTCGGAGGAGCCAACCATATGGCGTGAGGGTAATCCTAAGTCTAAGCGTTGGAAGAAGCCCATCACCTCATCGGCAGCCAAGTCCCGGACGTCAAGCCTGACCGCTGATGCGGCAAAGCCCCCCTCTGTGCCAGCTGGCACCGCCTCTGCTTCAGCCACAGCCTCCATCACTGGGTCGTCCTTCCCAAACACCGGAGGGATTGTGAGTGCCTCTCCTGACTCGCTCACTCCCGTGTCATTTGGGCCGGCTCCTCCATCAACCTCTGAGGAGTCCAGAAGAACCATGGGCATGGGAGGGGATGACAGCATGCCGTCTTCAGCAGCCAACACCCAGACCCGGGAGGCCAGGCAAGTGTGTTCTCATTAAACTTTAGTTTATAATGACAAACCTTGCCTGTCCCCCGGGACAGAGCTCCAGGCTAGACAGTTGCCTGAGTGCTCTCCCCCTGCTGCTTCATCTATGAACTTTTCTATTCCCTCTGTGTCTCCATTCCCTGCTTCTGAGTGTCCACCAGCCCTGGAGCTTGATCGTTGGGTGAGGGAGGAGCACGCGGTACTGGAGGACTCTGCCCCAGCCCCGCAGAGTCTCTATGACCAGAGGGAGAGTGCTGTGGCCGACCTGAAGTTTGTGCCGACAAAGGAACATCCCCTGGCTTCAGTCTCCTCTGACCCAGCGTCACTTGGGGCTCCACCTCCAGACTTCACACCGGGAGAATTACTTGCATCGGAGGCCTCGCTGGAGGAGACCACAACTGCTGAGACCATCATGCCTGCTGCGGGGGCCGCCACAGCAGAGTGGACACGGGTGCTGAATTGCCTCGAGGCTGGGCCCAGGACACCATCGTCAGAATCGACAGAGTCCTGGACGGCAGTAGAGCTCAAGCTCAGGCAAGTGCTGTCATTTGTTTCTCTTTCTGTTGCATTGGAGCAAACTTGCCTGGCTCTCGGGGTGGGGGGGGTGGGGGGGGTGCTGCCCATAGCTGCACCTGATCTCACCCCTCTGGGCTCCGCCGCTGCTGGCGATCCTGATCATGTTTCTTCCCCTATTGTTTTTGAGCTACATCCCAGGGTCATTGGGGAAGATCCGTCCCAGCCTGATGTCTCCGGGGATCCGGGAGCACCATCTTTAGATGTCAGAGGTCCAGCTGTCCCGGTGGAGGTCATCACAGGAAGTCCACCTCAACTCGGATCTCCATGGGCGCTACAACCTCGCAGCCCGATGAACCACCGCCATCTGGATCATTGGAGTCCTGGACGGCAGTGGAGCCCAAACCCAGGCAAGTGCTCTCGCTTATTTCTCTCTCCCCTGTTTCTGAGCATTCTTGCCTGGCTTTTGGCAAGAGCAGCTGGGTGCAGCCGCCTGCTGTACCTGAGCTTGTCTTGCTGGGCTCCGCCGCTGCTGGCGACCCTGACCCCTCTCCCTTTTCTGCTTTCTCTGAGCTTACTCCCAGGGTCGTCAGAAAGGAGTCGGCACTGCCAGAGGCCTCTGAGGATCGAGGTCTGCCACCGGAGGTTCCAGCCGCTTCTGCCATGGGCTGCTCTTCCGCGGCTGTAGAAGTACAGCTCCAGCCGGAATCCACCGCGGGTGCAGCAGAGCTCCAGTCGGAGTCCATCATGGGTCCGGCAGAGCTCCAGCTTTAGTCCACCGTGGGTGCGGCGGAGCTCCAGCTGGAGTCCACCGTGGGTGCAGCAGAACTCCAGCCGGAGTCCGCTATGGGTGCTGCAGAGCTCCAGCCGGAGTCCACCACGGGTGCTGCAGAACTCAGAGTCCACAGCAGGTGTAGCAGGGGTCCAGCCGGACACCACCGTGGGTGCAACCATGGCTCGGTCGAGGTCCACCGTGGGTGCAATGCAGGCCTAGTCGAGGCTCACTACGGGAGCAATGAGGTCCCGGGAAGGGGCCACTGCTGGTGCAACGTTGTTGCAGGCCAGAACCATTGTGGGTGCAGCGGTGTTCCGAGCCGGGTCCACCAAGGGTGTTGCTGGTCAGACTGAGGACGCCAGAGCCTCCGCCTCTCAGCCAGATGCTGTCGTGGCCTCTCCCTCCTCCCTGTCTGACACCATGGGGGTTCCCTTCCTACAGTCCGGTCACCCACCAGTGAGCCTCCCAGTGGGCAGGCCACCTCCCGCTTCACCATCCTGGTCCTGGTGACTCAAAAGCAGTTGAGCAGTGCCCCTGTCAAGCTGTCAGCCCTGTCTCCTCTCCTCATGACTCACAGCTGATTGTAATCACTTCCACCTCCTGTCCGCTCATGTGATTCACACCTGATGGCACTTGTGATAATTGATTGTTTGCCTTATTTAAGATGGCCCTGCTCATCTACTCTTTGTCAGAGTCTCATCTTCCTCATCCCGCACCAACCTACTCCCGTCAGGACCCTCTTTTGTCCTGACGTTTATTCCTGCGCTTATTCCACCATCAGCTTGTTGTAAGTTTATTTTTGTGCACTTTATGGGTTTTGTGTTCTTTTTAATAAATACCACAAACAGCAGTCCAGTGCCTGTATGTTTACTCTTTGCCCCGAAGGGGGCAATTCATGACAGTAGACTCTAACCAATTGGAGACCCAGCTGCTGTAGTTTGTAGGGGATTTTTTGTTTTCACTCACCTGTGTTGTCTGGAGCATTCACTATGTCCCCAGCCCACTGGCCTTCAGCCAACAGAGGAGGATCATTGACTGGGACCCTAAGCCTAGAGGAGGAATGGGTCGCCAAATTTATCCAGGAATTTGTGAATGAAGCTCTCACCTCCCACGGCCCAAGAAGTGTCTGGGAGAATGTGGAGGCAGTGGTTGGCATAGTAGAGGCACACCCCGGATTGAGGAGGTATCCCCAGTACGTGGAACTGTTGTCCACCGTCTCTGCCCTCCACCTGTCCTTTCCTGGGCTGATGATGGGGCCACGCTTGGCGGGTCCAAAGCCAACAAGGAAACGCTCCCCACGGGAGACGTCTTACTCCTCCCTCTGCTCGACCGCTCCTGTGTCTGCTTCACCAGCTCTGAGACACTGCTCTTCCGGGTCTGCCTCCACTTATCTTCGGGTCATGGCGGAACTGGACTGCCCGGAGGAGATCCACCTGGGTCAGCCGCCTCCTGTTTCCCGCCACTGCCCAGTGAAACACCGCCGGAGGAACACCTCCACCTTTCAGCCAGCAGTTTCCCCTGTGCCGGGCCAGACAATCCCCGCAGCAGTTCCTCTCTCCTGCTCTCCTTTGCCAGCTGTCCCGTCAGCCTCCTCTTCCTCCTTTGCTGCTGTGACTCCTGTCACCTGTTGGTGTTTCCTTCCACTGCTGAAGGTCCGGTCACCTCCTTCCCAGCTCCACCCGTCGCTGTGTCTGTAGGGGTGGCTGCTCTACTTTCCTCTGGGGGGCCCTCAGCCACTTAAGTCACGGAGAGGGCTGAAACTACACCAGCTGCAGCAGAGAACATTGTGGCCCGGGAACTTAGGCAAGTGTTTTTTTCATTTTCATTTACCAAAACATGAATTATCTTACCTGACTCCCGGTGGTGAGGTTCAGACTATGCAGTCCTCTGAGTCCTCACCACCTACTGCAGCTATAGACTGTTCACCTACTCTCTCCGTGTCTCCTCCTTTGCCCCCTGAGTGTCTGCCAGTCCCAGGTTCAAGCTGCTGGACAATGGAGGAGCCTGCAGCCCTGGAGGACCTGGTTCCAGCCCTGCAGCCATTGTTCAGATGGAGGGAGAGCACTGTTACAGAGCTGAAGCCTACACCTACAATGGAGCATCCCCTGGCCTCAGCAGTTCAGGATCTAGTGCCAGCAGGAAGCCAACCTCCTGTGTCCATGCCGGGCGAGCCACCTGCATGGGTCACTTCACTGGGGGGTCCCGGGACTGCATCTGCCACCATGCCTGCTGCAGGGGCCGCTGCAGCAGAGCCAAAGCTGGACCTCCAAAGGGCCGGGCCCAAGACATCGCCGCCTGGATCAATGGAGTCCTGGACGGTGGTGGGCTTGAGCTCAGACAAGTGCCCTTCTTTGTTTTTACTGTCTCTGCATTGAAGAGATTTTGCCTGGCTCTTGGTGGGGGAGAGCCAAGTGCAGCCATCAGCTGCACCTGAGCTCACCTTGCCAGGTCAATGCCGCCAGTGACCCTGGCCCCGTCTCTTTGTTCCTCCTATCAGAGTCTTTCCACAGGGTCACTGAGGTTCGTCCAACTTCACCAGAGGTCTCTGTGGGTCCAGTCTTGCCACCTGAGATCTCCATGGGTCCAGTTCCTTCAACTAAGGTCTTTGCTGGTGCTCTGTCCCAGCCCAGGACCTCCGTGGGTGCAGCTCCTCCTCAGTCCGGGTCTTGGTGGGTGTTGTGTCCCAGTTAGGGGCCATCGTGGGGCGTCCAAGTCTCAGTTCTACATGGGTGCTGCGCTCCAGCTTTGGCCCACTATGGATGTCACGCCCCAGCCTGGGGGCTATCACGGGTGCAGCTTTGGCCCAGTCTGGGTTTATCGTGAGTGTAGCTTTTGCCCAGTCTGGGTCCACCGCAGGTGCAGCTTTGGCCCAGTCTGGGTCCACTGCGGGTGCAGCTTTGGTCCAGTCTGGGTCCACTGCGGGTGCAGCCACGCTCCCGTCCAGGGCCACTGCGGGTGCAGCCACGCTCCAGCCCGGAGCCACCGCGGGTGCTGCTTTGCTCCAGCGCAGAGCCACCGCAGGTGCAACCTTGCTCCAGCCCAGAGTCACTGTGGGTGCAGCTTTGCTCTTGTCCAGAGCCGACGCGGATGCTGCTTCATCCCAGTCTGGGGTTGCCGCGGGTGCTGCTAGGTCCCAGTCCTGGGCCACTGAGGATGCTGCAGGCCTGTCCAGAAGCGTCGGGGTTCCTTCTCCTCTGCCTGATGCCGTTGTGGTTCTCCATCCTCTGCCTGATGCCATCAGGGTTGTCCCTCCTCTGCCCGGGGCTGTCATGATCCCCTCTCCTGTGTCCAGGGTCATCAGGGGTTCCTCTTTCCATGTGGCCACCAGGGCTCTTGTTCCTGTCCCTGAGGTTCCCACTGTTCAGCCATCTGTTCTGTTCTCTTCCCCAATTATCCAACTTAATCTACCACCATTCATCCCTGCTGGGCAACTGCCTCCTGGACATTCCTGTCTGTTGAGGTGGCTGAAGGATCTTAGCAGGCTGCCAGACAGACTGTGCCACTGGGTTGGGTGGCCCACGTTTTCCGGCAGGCCACCCGACTTTTTCCATCACGTCATCTGCCAGCTTTGGGACTTCATTTGACCACCAAAACTGTCCAGCTTTCTGGTCCAGGGGGCCTAGGTGCCTGGGTTTTGCCTGGTGTGTGTCCTGAGCGGGGTTTGGTTTTTTTTTGTTGTTGTTGTTCCCTCCTAGCCTGGGTTTTGCTGGGGTGTGAGTCATGAGGGTTTTTCTTATTTTCTCTGGTTTGTTTCAGTCCCTCCATGCCTGGTCCCCCTCCTCCCACCCGGGGTGGGGTTGTTTTCTTATTTTTTGTAAGGTGGGTTTTCTAAGTGAGTGGGTTCTTTTTTTGCTTTTCTTTTCTTTTCGTGTTACCCTGGGTGTCTGGATCCACCCCTTGGGGGGGGGGGCTTTGTCACGATCTGAGCGTGGGGGATTCCACCGTCTTCAGTCTCATTGCCATTTTCCATATTTGTATAGTTGTATTTTCTGAGTTCTATTTCCTGTTATTTTATCCTTGATTGGTTTTCATATATCTTTTATTGTTTCTTAAGTGTGACTTGTTTTCCTGTTTATGTTCATTGTAGTTTTGTTATTTATATATTTGGGGTTACTTTTTTGTCTTCGTTCTAGTTATCGCATTAAATTTGTATTTTGCCGGTTCCCTCTCTCTCACTCTCTCTCTCGCTCTCTCTCCGGAGTTGCAGCTGTCAGTGGCACTTCCGGGTTATACCCTGGTTGTGGGTGGTGCCCCTGTCAAGCTGTCAGCCCTGTCTCCTCTCTTCATGACTCACAGCTGATTGTAATCACTTCAACCTCCTGTCCACTCATGTGATTCACACCTGACAGCACTTGTGATAATTGATTGTTTGCCTTATTTAAGATGGCCCTGCTCATCTACTCTTTGTCAGAGTCTCATCTTCCTCATCCCACACCAACCTACTCCCGTCAGGACCCTCTTTTGTCCTGACGTTTATTCCTGCGCTTATTCCATCGTCAGCTTGTAAGTTTATTTTTGTGCACTTTATGGGTTTTGTGTTCTCTTTAATAAATACCACAAACAGCAGTCCAGCACCTGGGTTTTCCTCTCTGCCCTGAAGGGGGTGATTCATGACACTGTAGAAGATGGATGGATGGCTGAATTGTATATTCATTCCTGCTGCAAGACTGAACCTGATTAAAGAAGAGGAACAACATTTTTTTTCTAATTCTACATTCTTGGAACACCAAGTGCACAGGCAGGTTGTGGTTTTAATAAAAATAAAAAGTCTAAGACATTTTAGCTGCCAAATTTTGACTGTTGTCTTGAGAAGTTACTCGAAAAGGAAAGAAACAAATATCTGTTGCCTCTACTTTTGGCAAAATAATCCATAAATATGATTGGTTTGACCAGGTTACTCACTAAATATTAAAAAAAAAAAAAAACACTCAACATTTCAAAAACAGTTAAAAATTCTCCTAAACAAATGCATTTAAAAATTCAAAATAAAGGATTTGTCTTTATACATTACTGTGTGTAAAATGTTTTGATAAGACTAAACTTGCATTGATGTGCCGCTGACTGTCTTCCTCACTGGACGGTCCCTCTGATGGTTGTGGTCGTGATCTCTAATGGAGTCCAGGCCTCATGTACAAGTGGGGTGGAGGAGAAGCTTCTGCTGACATCATCAGAATGTGTTTTTTAAATGTTCATCTATGAGAACACAGTCATATTAATAGCCCTTTTTGTGATTTTTTTACATGTAAAACTTTGCATCGTACTCACCTAAAGGTCAGATATTGATGTTCTGTCCTAAACCCCCACTGGTCCATCACATCAGTGAGGGCTTCAGAAGCTGATGACCCTCTCTCTGTCACTGTTTGGTGGAGCTCTTCTCTGCTGCATCATGATGGCATTGTCCAAACACCCATATGTACTTATTCACCTCATGATGAAGGAAGTCCTTAGAGAGGGTGAAAATATATTATGGTTTATTACTTGGATAATCAAAAATCTGACAAATTTCTACATACATAATTACAGCTACTTCAGGGATTCAAGAAATCCTGTGGCTAATGCTGTGCAGCAACATTACTTAGTAAGAAATAAACCTGTTTATTATTATTATTTATTAAGACCTGTTTATTCTACAATTAGAATTTAAACTATTTTTAACCTCAATTTCCACCATGGTGATCAATAAAGTTTTACATTATTGTCTTAAACTGTAATAACAATAAACAACTGTAACTTTTTTTTTTCACTGTACACCAAATTATAAGACTGAGCACATGATAGCTGATAATTTTTTTAAAAAAAAGCTTTATGTAAAACATGACTGCTGCACAATTAGTATGTGCTGTTACATTCATAGATACAAATTTTGATCATAACATGAACCTGTCATATGTGTCAGCTTGGTAAGGAGCAGTTAGTGGGGTCTATTCCACTCTGTATATTGGCTGATAATATCATACATTAATATAATATAAGATAAGATAAGATAAGCCTTTATTAGTCCCACAACGGGGAAATTCCAGGATTGCAACAGCACAGGGATAGCAGCACTCAGAGCAACAATCAGAAGGCAAGAAAAAAAAACAAGCAAGCAAGAGCAGCTAATATACATATGTACATGTTACTATAAAATATATATATACACACACACAGACACACAGTGCAGAGCATTGTAGCTGGATGGAATAAATATATATGTACATAATATATGTACATAATTATACATAATTATAATATGAACATGTCAGAAATAAAATTTAATTGGTCACATAGACTTTAGACTGTTGCCCCCCTCCCCCCTTCCCTAACCACCAGATTAACAGCAGAAGATGAATGAGCTAGTTAGCGTCATAGCTAGCACTGGTTACCTTACCTGTCAGAAGAAAAGTGGTGACCTCTGTGTGACTATTCAGCCCTTTGAGACTCTTCAGCAGACATCAGCCATCAAAAGCAGAACCCATATTTATCCTGCTCCTTTGTTTGTCATGCCATACTTAGGAACAATTGGGAAACTGATGTCTGCCTTGAGACTCAGGTATTTAGCTGAATATTTCAATACCTGGCAACCCAACAACCTAAAACAAGACAATAGCTACGTTCCGATCCACAGCGTACTTCAAACTGTATTCCCTACTCCCTGCTCCGTTCTCAGGGAATATCAGTAAGTTAACTGCCCTTCACAAAATGTCTCTGTAGGATTGTAATATATATATATATATATATATATATATATATATATATATATATATATATATATATACAGTATATATTAGTATGGCAGTGCCCTAGGCTAGAAGGGGTGATGCCCCACCTTTGGGGAGTGGCGTCACCTGGAGTATATAAGCCAGTGGCGAGAGGCATGCTGTCTCTTCACTGTGGCTCCCGTACTCATGGTAGGGACTCCTCTATGTATATAGTTGCATTTATAATAAATCTATAAAACGTCACCTCACCTCCTTATTATTCGGACACAACATTTGGCGACGAGGATAAACGGAGATGGAGAGGGCTGCGACCACACTTCGTCCTTTTTTGGAGGCTCCAGGTGAGCTGCTGGTCCGCTTGGGCCAGGTGGTTTGCGGCCTTCCAGGTCCATCTGTTAGCGTTAGACCTCGGTGACCTTGAAAAATTTCACAAGGTTACAAAAATAAATTTTTTGTAAGTTGTCTGTGCTTTTACAACTGATTTAAGACAATTTTGCACCGCTGAATCCAAAAATGACATCTGTTTCTCTCGACCAGGTGCTAAGTAAAAACCTGTACTTACTTAGTACTTAGTACTGTGCATGTAAAGGTAAATACATGTACATTGAATGTTATGTCATCATTGTTCAAAATTCAGAGGATTTCAAGACATAAAAAAGAATTTTGAATCATATAAAGTGAAAATACCCATACATGTAAACAAAAACGTATAAAATAACATGTGGCCATAATTCAAAAAGTTGACCTGAGTGAGCAAAACCAATGTGATTTTTGGATTCAGCACATTAAAATTTTCCTAAATCAGCTCAAAATACTTTGACCATAAATTTGGTGTTGACCAGTGTTTTGTGCAAGAGCTGTTCTGGTCCATAACCTAGATGTGGAGAGCTGGAGGGTCCTGGGCATGCTTGGAGGAGGTGACTTATAAGGCGGAGGCTCATGGCGGGCTGTTTTCACACCCCTGAAGGTATCATGATGCGACGCAGGCAGTTCAAGCAGCGACGCCAGTGACCCGGACAGTCAGTTCGACGGTTTATGGCAGACCTTCGGCAGCTGGCGGGTGAGTGCAGGCTCGGGACTTTGGAGGAGGAGTTGGCCCACGTCCAGTTAGCGGAGCATGGGGCCTGCCCCTCGGCGAGAGTTCGCTTGCTAACTCATGCTGGTGAGCTAACACCACTAGCAGCCATGGAGCTAGCACAGCAACATGAGGCAGTGGAACGACTGACGACGCATTTTAAGGATAGCGAAGCCCTGCCCATGAACTATGTACAGTGGAAGACCCTGGCCTTGGATCTGGATGATGGCGGGGATGTTGAGTTTGCGACCATCATAAAAATGAAGTCCACCCCAGGGACGCTGCGATGCTACGGCTGCAGATCCAGTAGGCACCGTTATCGAGCCGGGGAGTACACAGCGGAGGGCAAGCGTTGTGGACGGTGCGGTCTGCTCCATTACTTCAGAGTTTGCCGCAATTTTGACAAGGAAGAATGGAGGTCTGCTAGGGACGGTGGAATGAAGAAGGCACCTACAGTGGTCCACACTGTCTCTCCCAACACAAACGGGACGCCGGTGCCAATGTTGGTGGACACGAGGTCGGCAACCTCTATTTTGAACTTGGAAATTGTAAGACAGTGTTTTCCCCACTACAATGTGAGTAAAACGAACATTGCCTGTTGTGGTTATGGTAATGATCCCCTTGATATCGTGGGCTCGGTGTGGCTGTCTGTGAGGTATAATGAGGCCTCTGGGGACGCAGCTGAGTTCATGGTGTCTCGAGAAGGTATTAATCTGATGGGTGAGGACTTATTTTATGGGCTCAGATTCTCCATCACCTGCGGAGATGTGGAGGAGTGGGCATGTGGTGGTCTGTGGGACCGGCCGTTTTATGTGGGAAGTGGCAAGGAAGTATGGGACTTTGGGTGGCCCATTTCGGGCGAAGAGGGACACCACCAGCAACATAGTATGCCAACAAGGCGGGGGTCCCGTGCCAGTGTTTGTGGACCCGTAGACAGTGGACTTGAACAGCATGGTTTGATCCCTGTGGTGGCGGAAAGGTCCAAAGAGTGTGAGCTACAGGGCTCCAGTGGCCGACTGGATATGGCTACTGAGTCAACAGTGGTTGGTGCCGCTCCGATGCAACAACATCTGGTATCCGGGGTACCATCAGATGGCATGAACCCTGGCCGTGCCGACTTCAAAAGCAAGGGACATGACTCAAGTCAACTTGGCGAACCGCTGAGGAGTCATAAAGGTGCCAGATCACGACGCGGACGACGGAGAAACCCAGTGAGCATTCCCCTTGGTGAGGGTAATGAATGTGCCCTAGGGTCGAGCCTTGGCTTGGTCGGGTGTGCAGTTCCAGGAAACTGACAGCTGGACAGGATAATCTGCGAGTGGTCCAGTCTGGCAGCGATGGCTACCTGAGTTTGACTGATGGGTCGAGACAGCATCCCAATGAGATGCGACGTGGGAGCAGAAAAGGGCGTCTACGCAGCCCGTCTCCTGTCATGAAGAAGCGGAGACGTTTTAGAAGGGAGACCCGGGTTAAGTGTATATGAGGGCTTGCGGTGTGTCTGATTATGTGCATTTATTAATAGGTGTGTTATGGTTATGATTGTTATGTTCAATATACGTATGTTCTAGTGGTATTCACATGTTAAAGTTGTAACGGAATGGGGATGTAAAGAACCATGTGGGTAATGTGAAACATGTATAAGTTGGTTCTTATGGACGTTTATCCTATTAGTGGTACAACTTAAGTGTGTGACGTGAATACTGTATGTAGTTCGTTTTGCAGTGTTTAAAAAAAAGTGTATATAGGATTAGTTTATTAGGACTTGACCTGTTTGTGTTGCCACCTTTTTGTGAAAAGTAACTACTTACCATGATTTTGCAATGCTGTGATTTTGATTTTCTCTTGATTATAGTGTGGGCTTTATAGCCATTTACATTCTTGAAAGTGAGACGTAATGTGTGCCACTGTAACGGGGTGATTATGGGATTTATAGGCACTAGACCATGGTTGTGAATGCGTGTGTGTCTGGTGAGTGAGTGTTGTGTGTGTCTGGGGTGCACTAACACCTGGGTGTGATTGTTAGTGTGAATTTAATGCCCTATTTTGGTGTGAATTGTGTGATTTTTCAGGAGATCTCTGTATATTACTGTGTGTATCCTGTGAGTTTATAGGGGTCGGGTACTGCCTTGTTCATTGTGTAAATTACTTTTATGTGTATTTAGACTAGGTGATCGGGATTAATTTAATTTGGTGTGGGGCCTTTTTCTTTTACTGACTCTTTGTTTACATAGCAGAGACCTCCGCTGGGCCAGGGTGGTGTGAATGGATAGGCCAATACTCCTTGTATCAGAGAGTGTATCGGGTATAAATGGAAGGTTGGGTAATTGTGTGGCTGCGATTTTTCAAAGGGGGGGGGAATGTAGGATCGTTTTATATATATATACATTTATATATATATATATATATATATATATATATACAGTATATAACTAACTAACTAACCTGCACTTATATAGCGCTTTTCTAGTCACAAAGACCACTCAAAGCGCTTTCACTAGTACTAACCCTCTATTCTAAGGGCCTATAGGAAACATATCTAGGCACAATTTAGAACAACCAATTAACCTAACATGCATGTCTTTGGATTGTGGGAGGAAACCGGAGCCCCCGGAGTAAACCCACGCAGCACAGGGAGAACATGCAAACTCCACACAGAAAGGTTCCAACCCCTGCCAGCCTGGGGATTCGAACCAGGAACCTTCTAGCTGTAAGGCAACAGTGCTAACCACTGCACCACTGTGCTGCCTATATATATATATATATATATATATATATATATATATATATATATATATATACTGTATATATATACTGTATATATATATATATATATACATACAGTATATATATATATATATACACACTACCGTTCAAAAGTTTGGGGTCACCCAGACAATTATTTTGTGTTTTCCATGAAAAGTCACACTTATTTACCACCATGAGTTGTAAAATGAATAGAAAATATAGTAGTACAATGTGTTTGCTCATTGTACCATTAGAACACTGGAGTGATAGTTGCTGGAAATGGGCCTCTATACACCTATGTAGATACTGCACCAAAAACCAGACATTTGCAGCTAGAATAGTCATTTACCACATTAGCAATGTATAGAGTGTATTTCTGATGAGTTTAAAGTTATCTTCTTTGAAAAAAAGTGCTTTTCTTTCAAAAATAAGGAAATTTCTAAGTGACCCCAAACTTTTGAACGGTAGTGTGGGCTATATTAATCATATATTCCATAACCTACATATGTTGAAGCATGTGGAAATGTTTGGTGATTACATATGTAAGGCGACTTCACACCTCAGAAAGGACAAAGACTCTCAACTGCCAGTGAAGAACAAAGACGTTCCCAGACACTGCGGTGGAGACCGGAGGAGCTGCCCTCACCCCCCAGGGCCATGAGGAGGAGTACGGAGACAATGGGGGGATTAAGATAATGAGGGATGTCAGCCTTTGATATGCATGTCTTTTGTTATGTGCAAGTATAAGTTCACAGAGCCGGAGGTATTCGGTCTCTTTTCTTGCTTCTGCTTCTGCACTTAGATGAGACTTGTTAGAGGAGCTGATAATAAACTTTGGTTTATATATCACACCGCCTCGTTCTTCCAAGCTCTTCTACACTGGTGACCCCTGACGCGAGTATGGACCTGAGGCGTTCCCCCGCGATCGACTCATCTGTGGCGACCCAGGCAGACGCCGGCGCCCACGCAGACAGGGGAACAGACGGACGACGTTCCCCCCCGGCAGAAGTGATAGAGAGGGCTCAACCGAGCACCAGCGCCGCTGAGAGAGCCGAGGCAAGGCATTCTCACCCTGCGGACACAGCAGTGATGGTCTACACAAATGCCGTCGCTGTCAAGCTGCCGGACTTCTGGCAGGAAGACCCCGCCTCGTGGTTTCAACAAGCTGAAGCCCAGTTTACACTGGCGGGCATCACGGCCGATGATACGAAGTTCTATCACATCATCGCCAAACTCGACGCCGCCACTTCGAGGTGTGTGCGGAGCATAATCCGGCGGCCACCGGCCCAAGACAAATATGAAATACTGAAAGCAACCATCGTGGCAAATTACGTCCCCTCAGCCGAAGAGAGAGCCGAGAGGATCCTGGCGGTCTACGGCCACAGAGGACGCAGACCTAAAGCCCTCATGGAGGACTTGCTGCAGCTTAAAGAGGAGGACAATGACAACTTCCTCTTCCAATTCGTATTCCTCAGCACGCTGCCGCCACACATGAGAGGGACGCTCGCCAACATGCGATGCAACACCCAGCAAGACTTCCGCGTGCTGGCCAACGAAGCTCAACGACTCGTCAACGCCTGCAGGGAACAGACACCCACAGCAGCATCCGCAGACCTCAACGCTGATGCCCAGAGCCACGGCGAGCCTCAACCCACGGAGCAGATCCAGCCCGTGGTGACAGCGACACGGCCAAAACGTAACAGACGGAGCGATGTTTGTTATTACCACCACCACTTCGCCGAGAAGGCTCACAAATGTGTTCCCCCCTGCAAATTTAAATGTCAAAGCCGAGAGCCGTTAACGGAAGCGGTTCTCGGCGAGAAGAGTAAGCTGTTATATGTGACGGACGGACACACCGGCAAGCAGTTCCTTATTGACACAGGAGCTCAACTGAGTTTCGTCATGCCCTCCCAAGCAGATCGAGCCATGGGGACCCGGGGCAACGGAGCGGTGGCAGCCAACGGCTCCAGCATTGACACTTTCGGCGAAAAGAGCCTGCACCTCCACATCCACGGCCGCAACTACAGATGGGCATTTGTTGTAGCGGCGGTGAGATTTAACTTGTTGGGCGCAGACTTCTTGTGTGCACACGGGTTATTAGTTGATCTAGCGAATAGACGCTTGGTTAATGCACTGTCCTTTGCTTCTATTCCCTGCTCAGCCCGAGTTTCTCCACCACCTGTGCAGGCTAGCGTCACCACGGCAGGAGGTAAGTTTGAGCAACTCCTCACCCAATTTCCAGCACTCACAATTCCCAAATTCTCAGCCACTGTGGCTAAACACGGGGTTGAACACTTTATTCCCACAACAGGCCCACCCGTATTTGCCAAAGCTCGCTGCTTAGACGCGGCCAAACTCACCATAGCTCGGGACGAGTTTACTACCCTTGAAAAATTAGGCATTGTTAGACGCTCGAAGAGCCCCTGGGCCTCGCCACTTTACATGGTTCCGAAATCCGATGGTTCTTGGAGACCGTGCGGAGATTACCGCAGATTAAACAATGCGACAGCGCATGACCGCTACCCAATTCCTCACATTCAGGATTTTTCACTGCATCTGGCGGGTGCGCGCATTTTTTCAAAAATAGACCTGGTCCGCGGTTATCATCAAGTCCCAGTTCGAGTAGAGGACATTCCTAAAACAGCGGTAATAACCCCTTTCGGCCTTTTTGAATTTTTGCGGATGCCTTTCGGCCCCAAAGGCGCTGCTCAAACTTTTCAGCGGATGATGGACGCAGTATTACGCGACCTTCCTTTTGTTTTCGTCTACCTCGACGACATGCTGGTAGCCAGCTCGTCTGAGGAAGAACACGAGCAGCACCTCACTACGGTTTTTCAGAGACTAGAAGAGCACGGGTTAATAATCAATCCAGCCAAATGCAAATTCGGCGTGTCGCAAATTGATTTTTTAGGACACAGAGTTTCTCCAAAAGGGGCAGTTCCACTTCCAGACAAAGTTCACGCGATAAAAAGTTTCCCACGGCCACAAATGGTCAAATCGCTGCAAGAATTTTTAGGAATGGTTAATTTTTACAACCGTTTCCTCCCCCACGCAGCTCAGCTCATGCAGCCCTTATATGACGCGTTCAGAAAACAGAAAGCTTCCAACGCGGTCGAATGGACCCCGGAGCACGAACGCGCCTTCGCGGAAGTAAAGAGCACTCTAGCTAATGCCACATTGTTAGTTCACCCCGATCCCTCGGCCCGCATTGCACTAACCACAGACGCTTCGGACCTAGCTATAGGGGCAGTTGTAGAACAACATGTCAGCGGGATCTGGCAACCTTTGGCATTCTTCAGCAAAACGCTAAACCAAACTGAGCGTAAGTACAGCACTTTTGACAGGGAGCTGCTAGCGCTTCATTTATCCATCCGCCACTTCCAGTTCTGGTTAGAAGGGCGGAGTTTCACGGCTTTTGTAGACCACAAACCACTCACCTTTGCGATGGCTAAACTTTCAGAACCATGGTCAGGCAGGCAACAAAGACAGCTGGCTGCGATTTCAGAGTTCACCACAGATATTCGACATGTGGCAGGCAAACTTAACGTGGTAGCAGACTGCCTCTCTCGCGCTGTGACATCGCCAGAGCACGAGGAGACAGATTATACTGCCTCAGCCACAGAACTCTTCACTAACGCGGACACATACGCAGCACCTATCCACGCAGGGATAGATTATGCAGCCATGGCAGAGGAACAAAGCAGTGACGCGGACGTGCGCGCACTCCTGTCTGGACCAACAGGGTTAAGGCTGGAGGAAAGGGGTTTACGCGACGGCGTGCCCCCCCTAATATGCGATATTTCAACCGGCCGACCTCACCCGTTAGTCTCAGCCACATGGCGCCGCCGTATTTTCGACTCAATTCACTCCCTCGAGCACCCAGGTGTGCGCGCCTTGGTTAAAATGGTCGCCGAAAAGTTTGTGTGGCCGGGCCTGCGCAAAAACGTAAAAGAATGGGTAAAAACTTGCATTTCTTGTCAGCGCGCCAAAATACACAAACACACAAAAGCCCCTCTGGAGCCTTTTCCAATCCCTGCTAGAAGGTTCAACCACGTTCATGTCGACCTCGTGGGGCCACTACCTTCCTCCCAAGGTTTCACACACCTGTTAACAATGATAGACTGCACCACGCGCTGGCCAGAGGCAGTCCCTCTGGCGTCAACTACAGCGGAGGAAGTCGCTCGCGTTTTTTTGACAAACTGGGTGGCATGTTTCGGCGTCCCATCGGACATCACGTCCGATAGAGGACCTCAATTTGTCTCGGAGCTTTGGTCAGCCATGTCCAGCAGCTTAGGGGCAACAATTCACCGCACCACCGCTTATCACCCTCAGGCTAATGGGTTATGCAAGCGTTTTCACAGGTCTTTAAAAGCCGCCCTCAGAGCCTCACTAACGGATACAAATTGGGTAAATAAACTTCCTTGGGTTTTATTGGGGTTGCGTGCTGCGCCCAAAGAGGATCTAGACGCCTCTCCAGCAGAATTAGTTTTTGCACAACCTCTCAGGCTCCCAGGTGAATTTTTACCAGAGAACCCAGAGCCAGGGTATCTTCCAGCCTCGAGGTTTTTAGGCAGCAACGGACCGGACTCTCTCCCCGGACCGGCACATCACTCTTTTCCACGGGTTTTTATCCCCCAAGCTCTAAAAAACGCTGAATTCGTTTTTGTTAGGCATGAAGCTTTAAAACCAACTTTCCGCCCACCATACGATGGGCCATTCAGAGTGCTGGAACCTGGTGATAAACACTTTGTGCTTGATTTTGGGGATAGAAAAGAAACAGTCAGCATTGACAGACTTAAACCTGCCTTCTTGTTGAGAGACGAACCTGCACAGTTGGCGAGAGCACCTCGGCGGGGTAGACCCCCCAAGAGAAAAGACTCAGCCCCCCTGCAGGGAACAAATAATCACTCTCCTCCCCAAGCTGCAGATTCCTTACAGGAAGGTCCCAGCAGGACGCCTAAGCGGACCCACAGCAGATTCGGGAGAAGATTAAAACCCAGACGGCACAGGGACTGATGCAAACTACTCAACAGTTGTTCACTAATTGTGCTGTAACAGTTTAGGACCGACTTGTGATTTTACTATGCTGTTATGATTACCACTGAACTCTCTTAGGAGCATGGCTGCTGGAAAGTTTCTTCTGTGGCAAGAGGTATAGCAGTTAGTATGTCATAGTAATTATCTTAAACTGTGAATTTTTCTATTGTCCTTTGCTTAGTCGTTTGGGGGGGGGCTGTGGGCTATATTAATCATATATTCCATAACCTACATATGTTGAAGCATGTGGGAATGTTTGGTGATTACATATGTAAGGCGACTTCACACCTCAGAAAGGACAAAGACTCTCAACCGCCAGTGAAGAACAAAGACGTTCCCAGACACTGCGGTGGAGACCGGAGGAGCTGCCCTCACCCCCCAGGGCCATGAGGAGGAGTACGGAGACAATGGGGGGATTAAGATAATGAGGGATGTCAGCCTTTGATATGCATGTCTTTTGTTATGTGCAAGTATAAGTTCACAGAGCCGGAGGTATTCGGTCTCTTTTCTTGCTTCTGCTTCTGCACTTAGATGAGACTTGTTAGAGGAGCTGATAATAAACTTTGGTTTATATATCACACCGCCTCATTCTTCCAAGCTCTTCTACAGGTAGTGTATATACGGTGGGGTAAAAAAGTATTTAGTCAGCCACCAATTGTGCAAGTTCTCCCACTTAAAAGATGAGAGAGGTCTCCAATTTTCATCATAGGTATACCTCAACTATGAGAGACAAAATAAGAAAAAAAAAATCCAGAAAATCACATTGAAGGATTTTTAATGAATTAATTGGTAAATTCCTCGGTAAAATAAGTATTTGGTCAATAACAAAAGTTCATCTCAATACTTTGTTATATACCCTTTGTTGGCAGTGACAGAGGTCAAACGTTTTCTGTAAGTTTTCACAAGGTTTTCACACACTGTTGCTGGTATTTTGGCCCATTCCTCCATGCATATCTCCTCTAGAGCAGTGATCTTTTGGGGCTGTCGCTGGGCAACACAGACTTTCAACTCCCTCCAAAGATTTTCTATGGGGTTGAGATCTGGAGACTGGCTAGGCCACTCCAGGATCTTGAAATGCTTCTTACGAAGCCACTCCTTCGTTGCCCGGGCGGTGTGTTTGGGATCATTGTCATGCTGAAAGACCCAGCCACGTTTCATCTTCAATGCCCTTGCTGGTGGAAGGAGGTTTTCACTCAAAATCTCACGATACATGGCCCCATTCATTCTTTCCTTTACACGGATCAGTCGTCCTGGTCCCTTAGCAGAAAAACAGCCCCAAAGTATGATGTTTCCACCCCCATGCTTCACAGTGGGTATGGTGTTCTTTCTCCTCCAAACATGACAAGTTGAGTTTTTACCAGAAAGTTCTATTTTGGTTTCATCTGACCATATGACATTCTCCCAATCCTCTTCTGGATCATCCAAATGCTCTCTAGCAAACTTCAGACGGGCTTGGACATGTACTGGCTTAAGCAGGGGGACACGTCTGGCACTGCAGGATTTGAGTCCCTGGCGGCGTAGTGTCTTTCTGATGTAGCCTTTGTTACTTTGGTCCCAGCTCTCTGCAGGTCATTCACTAGGTCCCCCCGTGTGGTTCAGGGATTTTTGCTCACTGTTCTCGTGATAATGTTGACCCCACGGGGTGAGATCTTGGGTGGAGCCCCAGATCGAGGGAGATTATCAGTGGTCTTGTATGTCTTCCATTTTCTAATAATTGCTCCCACAGTTGATTTCTTCACACCAAGCTGCTTACCTATTGCAGATTCAGTCTTCCCAGCCTGGTGCGGGTCTACAATTTTGTTTCTGGTGTCCTTTGACAGCTCTTTGGTCTTGGCCATAGTGGAGTTTGGAGTCTGACTGTTTGAGGTTGTGGACAGGTGTCTTTTATACTGATAACGAGTTCAAACAGGTGCCATTAATACAGGTAACGAGTGGAGGACAGAGGAGCCTCTTAAAGAAGAAGTTACAGGTCTGTGAGAGCCAGAAATCTTGCTTGTTTGTAGGTGACCAAATACTTATTTTACTGAGGAATTTACCAGTTAATTCATTAAAAATCCTTCAATGTGATTTTCTGGATTTTTTTTTTCTCATTTTGTCTCTTGTAGGTTGAGGTATACCTATGATGAAAATTGGAGACCTCTCTCATCTTTTAAGTGGGAAAACTTGCACAATTTGTGGCTGACTAAATACTTTTTTGCCCCACTGTATATATATATATACAGTATATTAGTATGGCGGTGCACTAGGCTGGGAGGGGTGATGCCCCGCCTTTGGGGGATGGCGTCACCTGGAGTATATAAGCCAGTAGCGGGAGGCGTGCTGTCTCTTCGCTGTGGCTCCCGTACTCGCGGTAGGGACTCCTGTATGTATATAGTTGCTTTTATAATAAATCTATAAAACGTCACCTCCCCTCCTTATTATTCGGACACAACAGTCTCCATTTGAAACACCCTGTAACCGTCGGCTCCTCCTCCGTGAGTTACCATGGTAACCATGGACACGTGCTCATACTATGGTGGATAATTTATTTCTTAAATAAAATATTAATACAAATATATTTTTATTAGTATCAGTTGATATAAACAATAACCAACATCAGTTTAGCTTGTTAATAGCTTTTGCAACAATAGTTTGTTTTACTCGTATTTGGGGCACAGTGGCTTATGGGTAATCTTCTTGTCAACTTCCGATGAAGTGATGTACCATTGTTCACTTCTGCCCTGCACAGTTCTCAGTTCCTTATGAACTGAAGACTGTTTGCTCCCTTCAGTTTGGAATCTCAGTTAATATGGCGGATACCCTGTGCAGTCCACTTCGGAGTACACTATTGGGCGATCGGAACGCAGCTACAGGCACGTAACATGAAGCTAGTGATGCTAGTGGCTGTGACATCCTCACTGGACCTTCGTGTTTGTCTTTCTACACCTGCTGGATGTAAATATTTATATTATTTGCAACCCGTAAAAAAAATTATAAATATTTTTTTTTATAAATTTTATAAATAAAAAATTATAAATAATTATTTTTCATCAATATACTAATTTTTAGAAGAACATTAAGGCTTACATTGTGCATGTTTCTAAACACTTTGTTGATGTATTTTTTTTAATCTTTGTTTTCATGAAAATGTTCCCCTGTGCACCTTTAAGGGAGGACAAAAGCAGTGTGGATTTTACTTTTCATTCGGAAATCTTATGTAACCAATGAGACAGTATTTACTTCTGTTTATTATTAATTTTCACAAAACAAGTCTGAAGACAGATTAATTTGCTACTTAATTTACAGTGAAAATAGTAATTTGTTGCAGCTCAATAAATTCATGAGCTCCATTTCAGGAAACTGCAACACTAATATCCTACTTAATGTTTTAGTGATAATAACATAATCATAAATTGTATAAAAGTAATCAATTAGTGGGATAATTTTTTAGTGTTTCTTTTGCTAATTCACCTTATTTTATTTATACTTTTAGTGGATGCTGTATTTTACTAGTTTTCTGGTTGAGAAAAAAACAAAACACCCAGACAGCCTGCCCCTCCTGTCGAGCACCTTGAAAGCTCTATAAATATATACGGCTCAGATAAATATTCTGGCTAAAAATGGGTGACATGTAATTAGCTCCTGTGTGATTCTGTCTCTAAAGCGGAGCCACTTGGGTGAAATGTGGTGGAACAGAGATGCTCTCTCCTTTAACTTAACCCCGGGGTGCAGCAGCGTGAGAGCAATACTGTGGGCTTTGTGCTTGGGTCAAAATTGTTCTTGACTTTACTTAAACTGACCTGTAATTCAATCTCAGTTTATTAAAAAAATTGCAGAAACATTTCTATTGAGTTACAGCCAATAATGTCTGTTATATTACAACAAATGCCACAATCTAATGAAATCATTAGATGTCCATCCATCCATCCATCCATCTTCTTCCGCTTAATCCTTTTTGGGTCGCGGGGGGGTGGTGGAGTCTATCCCAGCATCTTTGGGCAAGAGGTAGGTTGCTCGCCCAACTGAAAGCCATTGCTTTCTAATATGGAGTGGTTGATCTTGGGGGGGAGGGGGGACAATTTTGTTTCATTCATGAAAGATTGATGACCAAACAAGATGAGGTTTGTCTGACTTATTATGAAGCAAGACTAAAAACTGCGAAGGTGACTGAAAACATCAAAGAACCTCACGTCTGCCTTTTTCTCAAGAACATCAAAGATTTGGATGTCTCATGACTGCTAGATGTGTCAGTGACTCCCTTGTGCCTTTTCATCAAGACACTCCGTAAAGACGTCAGCCATCATAGGATGCCTCTTTCTCCAAGTCAGCTGACGCTCATGTGACACCCGTGACTGAATGGGTGCCTTTGACAGTTTTCCACTGACAGCCACATCATTGAGATTAATTACCACCCAGGGGGACAAACTGTTATGGTTCCGAGCGCGGGTCACAGTCGTGCTCGGGTCTCTTGGTTTTGGTGATTTTTCGTTTATGTACTTGTTCTTGTTTTCCATTCATGATGGTGTGCTTTTATTTTGACAGTGCCATTATGTTGTTCCGCCTGTCATATCTGTTGGCAGGTTCCCCAGCTGTTTTTATTATCTCTGTTTATGTTCTCATTCATGCATCCGCAGCTGTTCCACATTTTGGTTTTTCCCCAGCTGCCTATTTTAGGTCACTCGCGGATTCACGTGATTCATTCCTCGCAGCAACCTTCCCTGTGCTTAGACAGGAATCCCATTTTGTTCCTGTTTATTCCGGCTCTGCTCTCAGTCTCACCTGTTAACTTGTAAGTTACCCTTCATGGTTATTTTATGTTTTTGTACTTATCCTTTGTGGCTTCCATGTGTGTTCTTTATCATTAAATGTGTAAACCCACAGCAGGCGATTCATGCCTTATTTCTGCCCTGAAAGGGCCAATTATGACACAAACTGCTCTTTTTCTGAGGCTGATATATTTCCTTTTGTGGAGAACCACAGCTGTTTCCCACTCTCTCTTAATGTTGTTTCTGGTTGCTTCTGTTGTGAGTTTAGGATTTCACACGTTTTCTTCAATGTTTCAGCCTTCATTCTTGTGTGAACTGGTAGATAGAAATGATTTGTTTGGTAAAAAAAGACACGTCAGATTTTTGTGATGTACTTCAAGCATGTGTTGGTAGTTTGAGATCACATTTTGGAGAGAGACAAATTGTTTGATTTCAAAATAGTGATGATTAGATAAAAATTTATAGCTTTGGGGAACTGACAAGCAACCCCGACCGAAAACCGAGCACATCGCCCAAGAATCCCCACCGCCCACCAGACGAGTGCAGCCGCCACCCCAAGGGACCCAACCTGGAGAAACCAACCTCTGGCCAAGCTCCTACCGGCGGTGACCAGTACACGACCCACCACCACGAGAGGCACAGCCAAGGAAGTGCCTGGTCAACGCCAAGATGGCACTGCACCACCACAGTCAACCAACCAACCTGTCCGGCACCAGCAGGGCCACCCCCGACAGCCACCCCCTAGTGGTTGTATGAATAGATGGATGTAGAGTGAACTTGGGGACCTACAGGCAAGATTACTTTTGTTGGCATGTTGTGTTAGATGCCTGTCTGGAGGATTTATATTTGTTAAACAAATCTATCTACGGGTACAAATAAAGTAACCTGAACCTGAATACTTTTGTAAGCCCATGGTAACATTGCTATTACTACTAACAAGCTAGTGCTAAAAAAAATTATATAACAATTAGTTGTCCAAGCAATTTGATTGAACAATAGGGATTCCAAGAGTTACTATAATCCACCATAAGGCTGTGTGTCCACCAAATGCATTTTTTGTCCCCCGACCGCCCTAAACGTCCATTTTTCAGTGTTTGTGCGCTGCGCTCTGGAAAAAAAAAAGTCTATGTTCTGTATCACAGCAACAGCTTGTCACTCACAGCTCAGCACTTCTGCTTTTCCTATGGTCAGACTTTCTACTTATTTTTTAATAGCAGTCTTTAAATAACATTGAACAGGACACGTATTCTAGCATTGATAGCAGCTCTGGATGCAAAATATGATGACACAGAAAACAGGAGTCCGAGTACAGACTGTACCGGCATCCTATGTCCCGCCCTTCCTTATTCTGATTGGCTGATTAGAAAGGTCTGACACTGACGAGCTCAGCTGCAGTCTGAAAAGTTGAAATTTTTTCAACTCTGAGCGTCCTGAGCACCATGACAAAAAGCAGCCACCGCCAAGAGTGTTTCAGCACCGAGGGCGCTCAGCGCTGTAGACGCTGGACTACATAGTGAATGAACAGAAAATAGTTGCCCACAGCTGGAAAAAATGCATTTGGTGGATATGCAGCCTAATTGCACTCCATCTTCACTGGATATGTATCACTCTGCTTCAAAACTGTTCTAGTAACGTTAATTACTAACAGTATTTTTCTATCAACTCTCTGACAATTGCAGTACTGTTTTGGATACCTTAATTTGCACAGTGAGGTGCTGTTTGGCAAGAAATTATACATCCGTGACCTGGAAGTCCCACCCTTTTGAAGAGGTCTACTTCCATCTACCCCGGCCCTGCTGTCATTTTAAGCTCATTAAGTGATTTCATGTCTGTTTAAAAAAATAGACAGTGCTAGAGTTTGATTTAATAGTGCATGCCGGTAGAAAGCAAGTGTTCTTGTCTGAAAACAGGTAGCCCAATTAGGCTTTACAGGCCCAAATGTAGGCTGTTTGAAAGTGAAATACAAAGAATTGTAGGCTATATGTAGGCAATCACAAGTTAGACTTTGAGAAATATAAAAGGGTCTGAACACTAAGATTTATTTGATTATGTAAATATTAATTACATAATTATTGAAAATGAATAGGACATCCATTATTAGCGACTGTTTAAGAACCCTTACTGGAATGGTGGCCTAGTTGGTAGAGCATTCGCCCCACACCAGGAAGGCTGGGGTTCAAAGCCCAGCCGTGTCATACCAAAGACCATATAAAAATGGTACTTTCTGCCTTCTAGCTTGGTGCTCAGCGAAATAGAACTGGGAAAGGAAAGTTACGCACAGAGCTACCAGAGGACTGACCCCCCACTGTAGCTTTCACTACTTACAGTAGCTGTGTGGCCTAGGGTCAGAGAAACGGAGATAGGCGTCGCCCCAATACACCATATGGTGTCCCACATGCTGTGGAAGGGAATTAACTAAGAACCCTTGCTGATTTGTTTGTTAGAGTTATTTGTGTGATCTTTAATGAGTTATATTCATAAGTGTTGTATCTTGCATTTTGGTGAATGGCAGTTGTTCAGTCACCATTATAATTGTTTTAGTTTATATGTGTAGTTTATAGTCTATCATCAATAAACTCATGCAATACTATAACAGGACATGTTTACAAATATTTGAGACCCATTGTAGGGCCTCATTTTATATTTTAACAATATTATAAGTACAAAACACCCAACATTATTATACACAGCAGGATGACCTGTTTGGCTGCAACTGTTGCATCAGTGTTGCCCATTTGTCTGTAAATAAAAAATGATTTATTTCATTATTTGGGCAGTTTTTGTGTGTTTGGTCATGGTCGTTGTTTAGTCTAACCGTGCATATGTGTCCGTATATGATATGCAATTGATCTGACCATTCTGCTCCACAATCATGGTGGTATTATTATTAACTTTTAATTTTTAGATAGCCGTGCACCGGGAGGCGCACCATGTTGAACTTGCGGTGCTGCAAAGGACAGCAGTGGCACACGGGTGAAGCAGCAGCTTGTTCTCATCCTCAGCATCCATGTTCTCATCATCCAAAGTGAAATCCGCAAATCAGAAAATCCTGCAGATAGGAGGTTTTGCATTTCAACCATCAATATGCCGAATTATAGTTTAGAGCTACGCAATCACGGCAACATTATAGTATAACTTTTAAGCATTATATTGTCAGTATTATCTTTTTCTGGTCAAATTTGTCACTTTTCACTTCCTTGTTTTCCTTACGGAGCACTCTGGTGACTGGTTGTGATGCCATGTATTATCCAATCAGTACGGAGTCAATCTGAAACTCTGCCCACACTTCTAGAAGCCAGAGCATGAGGAAACGGAGTGGTGGCTAAACTTTTATTGATAAAAATTACATATTTTCACTGAGCAACTCCATACTTGGGAATGCACACCCTCGTAACCTCAGCAAAGCACTTATAAGATCTGAGACCAGTCTGACGAACAGTTTGGGAGATATCTGAGGAACACAGACACACACAAACAGACTGAAATTTGTTGCATTTATAGATAGATTGTCTCAATTAACAAACCACAATACCTTTGTGTTGATGGACTGTTTGTTTCATCTGTAAATGCTAAGAAAAGCAAGCAAAATATGCTAAATCGCTAGCATGCTAACTACGAGCTACTGGCTGACTACTGATGGTTCTGGTGACTAACAACTCAACAGGTATGTTTTATAAACACTTATTACTTTTGCACTTGACAATACGCTGATTGAGATGTTTAGCAGCAGTTACTGGTTGCATTCAGAAGGGACTTTTTTTTTTTTTTCTCAGCTGCACAGAAGGACTGGTTAAACAAACAAATCATAATATTTTGTCCAGTATTGCTGTCATTTAATAAACTGTGCTTGTGAAACTGTTGTATAAAAGCAATATTACACAAGAGTTTGTTACGGTATCATGAATATAGGAACTCCGGGTGTGCTCCTATATAGGAACTCCTGTGTGAAGGGCACAAGAGTATCACACCCAAAGATTCCAAAGGAGAGTTGCTTGGTAGCAGAAAGCTCTGCCTCCTGATCTATTTTTGGAAACGCTAGGAACCACAAATAAACCAAAACTTTGGGAGTGCAGCGTTCTAGTTGGATGATAAGGCACTACTAGTTTGCTAAGATACGACTGTGCCTGATTGTTTAAGGCTTTATAAGTAAGAAGAAGAATTTTAAAGTCAATTCTGTATTTTATGGGAAGCCAATGCGGAGAAACCAAAACAGGAGAAATGTGTTCTCTTAATCTAGTCCTGATCAGTACACATGCAGCATCATTCTGAATGAAATGAAGAGTTTTTATGGACTTATTAGGACAACCTGATAAAAGAGAGTTGCAATAATCCAACCTGGAGGTAACAAAAGCATGAATTAATTTCTCTGTATCACTTAAAAATAGGATTGGCCTGATTTTAACAATGTTGCATAAGTGGAAGTAGGCAGTTCTAGAGATTTGTCTTAAATGTGTATTAAAGGACAAATCCTGGTCAAAAACTATACCTAGGTTCGTTGCAGTGGCCCTAGGGGCCAGAACATCAACTAGTTTGACTACTTTAGATAATGCATTGCTTGCATTTTTGGGCCCAAATACAATAAGTTTGATTTTATCTGAATTTGGCAACAGGAAGTTAGATGCTGTTACGTCCAGAAATGAGGAGTCGAGGTGACAGTTTACTAGTTTTATTATGAACAAACAGGAACGCAGAGGAGTCACTCCGCATAGCATGAGAGTCCCCAACAAAGAGGCAGGGCCCCTTCCTCTGTGTCCTCTTATACTCCCCGTGACACCACCACCCTAAAGACCGTGCGTCACCTCCCACTACACCCAGGGCACCGCCATATTGGTACACCCTAACTATATACACAATATTGCTATCCAGCATTTTCTCCCCCTGAAGAAAATCGCAAGCACACTAATCAGGGCCTCCCAAATTTGGCAACCTGATACACACTCTAAACAACACTGCAAACAATATAAATACACAAAGCTATCTATGCACACCACACCGGCCCAGCGGACCATTCCACCATTTTAATCATTACAGTGTGTGAACACAAAAGGGCCACACACAAAAGAAAACTAATTCCAACATATTCTATACAATTCTAACACATTTCGAACTATAAACATTTATAAACAGTATGTACACTTAACCTAATGGCGGTCCCAGATCCCCCCCACCCCAGCATTCCCACCCCACAACATGGGTACATCAAACAATCACAACACTGGGGTAAATTTACATTTCACACTCTATTGTTTACTCTAGCCACTCACACACCTATGTAACACATTTCACCATACACACACACAAACAGGGGAAACTTGCAGCAAAAGTAAGGGTTTTTTTTAAACACCAAAATAGTAATATCACAAACACAACACAGCAAAACACACCACTACCCCCCTCCCCTCCAAAGTCTCACTAAGGACCCCCTGGAGGCTCCCCTCTGGGACGTCCATCCGGCGGCCCACTACCAGAGCGTTTCCGCCTTTCCCACCGGAAACGGGCTGCTCTGGCGTCTCCTCTCTCCCATACGCTGCAGCTCATTTGGGTGCCTTCTGTATCCATCTGACAGTTCCAGGTAACCATCATCGCGGGTCCTCACTATCCGTAGCTGTCTCTGGTCATCCCGTTGTTTTCATGACCTGCGGACCCCACCAAGCCGAGACTCAACCCTAGGGCGGACTTTATCACCAACTCTTAGGGGAGTACTCACTGGTCTTTCTGGTCCATGGCGCCGTGACCTGGTTTCTGGACGGTGTTGGAGGGTCCCGCCAATCCGGTCTGAGATCTGCCTCTGATCTTGCTTGTAGGCATGCCTGGGGATCGTGCCACTCGGTCTCGCCCCGTTCTCTTTCATTTGGTGTGTTGAATCAGCCACGGTAGCGCCCGGTTCGACGGTGGTCCTCGGTCGGCCACCGGAACTACGCAGTGCCTGGTCGTTGGCTCTACTCGCCCCCACAGGTGTCCGACCGTACCGTTCGGGTCCCTCGTCCAGGGAACCGTGAACACTAGTACCGGAAACTCCCTGTGACAGCGCTCCATGGTGTCGGTCACGCCCGTCATCACTCATCCCGGGAAGGTTCAAGTCCCACACTTGGTTGTCCTCTTCCTCATAAAAGTGCCAGGCCCGCAGCCAGACCACTCCTCTCCTCCGTTGCAGGCAATGGAAAATCCGAGTCCATAAAACAGGTCACAGCCCATTAGGTTAGCTCCTTCAACGGACACCATGAACTCCACTGCACACATCAACGCTGATTTGTACCTCGCCGAGAGCATCAGCGAGCCCACAGTGTCCAAAGGGTTGTTACCATAACCATAACATGCTATGTCGGACCTGCTCACCCTATAATGCGGGATAAAGTTCTTCACTGTAGTCCAATTCAGGATGGAGGTCACCGATCCCATGTCCAGCATCAGTGGCACTCCCACCCTGTCCAATTCAATGTTGCAAATAATGCATCCATCTGTAGTAGGTGAGACCGTGTGAACCACCATGGGTTTCCTCGTAGAAGAGCCCCTCTCTTGTCTCTGTTCCCCCTGCTCAAAGTTTTTGCAGGCTCTTCTGAAGTGGTGGAACAGACCGCACTTTCCACAACACTTCCCCTTTGCTGGGCACTCCCTCGCTTTGTAGCGGTGCCTGGAAGATTCACAGCCATAACATCTTGGTGTCCCCGGGGCGGACCTAATTTTCACGACGGAGGCATATTCTTCGTCACTCTCGTCGTCCGAATCCGTGGCCAGTGCCTTCCACTGTTTCGCGTTCCTTGGCAGGTTTTCTTCTTTACCGAGATTTTTTGTCAACATTTCTGCTGCCTCATGTTGTTGTGCTAAGTCCATTGCGGCTAAGAGTGTAAGCTCTCCAGCATGAGTGAGGAAACAAACCTTCACGGAGGAGTACAGCACGTGTTCCACCAGTTGATCGCAGACCATCTTTTTCTCCAAGGTGCCGAATCGGCACTCTCCCACTAGCTGCCGCAGGTCTGCAACAAATTGTTGCACTGACTCACCCGGCTGCTGGCGTCACTGTCTGAACTGGATTCACCTCATGATGGTGTTTTCAGGGGCACAAAAATAGCCCACCATTGGCCTCACCACGTCGTCAAATGAATCACCTCCTCCCAACGTACTCAGGATCCTCTGGCCCTCCATTCCTAAGTTGTGGACCAGAATTGCCCTCGCACATAATTTTTCAAGGTCGCTGAGGTCCAGAGCAATGAGATAGTTCTCAAAGGCTGCGTAGTACCTGGCCCAGGGGATGAGCAGTTCTCCTGGAGCCTCCAAGAATGGCCGGAAAGCGGTAGTAGCTCACTCCATACCCTTTTGTCCTTGTCGCCAAATGTTACATCTGGAAATGAGGAGGAGTCGAGGTGACAGTTTACTAGTTTTATTATGAACAAATAGGAACACACAGGAGTCACTCCGCATAGCATGAGAGTTCACAGCAAAGAGGCAGGGCCCCTTCCTCTGTGTCCTGTTATACTCCCCGTGACACCACCACCAGAAAGACGGGACATCACCTCCCACTACACCCAGGGCACCGCCATATTGGTACACCCTAACTATATACACAATATTACTATCCAACAGATGCCATTCAATTTTTAATGTCCTGAAGACACTCCTGAAGTGAAGCTAACTGGTTAAGATCATCTGGTTTCACTGATAAGAATAATTGAGTGTCATCAAAAAGTGAGTTTAAATCAGAGGGACTAATTGGGACAAAATCTGTCTAAATATAAATGTGACTTTGAACATGCATGTGCATCAGGAAATAAATCTTGGCTAAAGGGAAGGTAAAAGATTCTGAATTTTATCTGTGATAGTAATTTTTTTCATTGAAGAACCTCATAAATTCATTACTTTGAAGAGTAGTAGGAATGGAAACATCAACGAAGTTATGAGTTATGAGTTTGTCAGCCTAGCTACAGTGCTGAAAAGAATTCTATGATTGTTTTTATTGTCCTCTATTAATGTAGAATAGTATATTTGCCTAGCACTCAAGAGGGCTTTTCTATAAGTTTTAAGAATATTTTTCCAGGCTAAATGTGATACTACACTCTTAGTGGAATGCTGTTTCGTTTCATATTTACGCACTAGTTGTTTCAGCTTATAAGTTTGGGAGTTAAACCATGGAGCTAGTTTTCTATGGTTAATTTTCTTCTTTTCAAGAGGAGCAACAGTATCCAGTATAGTTTGTAGTGAGACTGTTATATTATCAGTATACAGTACTGTGTAGCTGCACATGGGGAAAACATAATGTGTAGCATCTTAGATAAGAACAAAGAGCAGAGTTTCCTTGGAGATAACTGGAAGTTGTGAAAGTGTGATCTTTTGTGTGTCAGAGACTGCTAGGAGGATCCTTTGTGTGTCAGAGACTGCGAGGGGGATGTTAAAGGATTAAGGAAGTGAATGCAGAGACTGTGAGGGGGATGTTAAGGGATTAAGGAAGTGCATGCAATGTGACCTTTGATATGAATGCAATGTGACCTTTGATGTGTAGAAGCGGCTGTAGGAAGACCTGAGTATTTAAGAGAAGAGTTCTGTCTGAGATGCCCTCTTTCTTTCTACTATGCTCATGTGTGAGATGTGTAACAAACTGCCTGAGACAAACCTGCCTCGTCATTTACACACTCCACACTGGTGACCCAAGACGAAGCATGCAACACGAAGAGAGTTCCCTGGAGCCAGCCAAGCGTATGCCGTTA
Source organism: Pholidichthys leucotaenia (assembly GCA_020510985.1). Taxonomy (NCBI): domain Eukaryota; kingdom Metazoa; phylum Chordata; class Actinopteri; order Cichliformes; family Pholidichthyidae; genus Pholidichthys; species Pholidichthys leucotaenia. The sequence goes on along the minus strand of CM035840.1, from coordinate 273,217,275 downwards.
CAATCCAGCTACCGGATTTTTGGCAGCACAACCCGCGCTCCTGGTTCCACCTGGTTGAGGCGCAGTTCGTCCTCCGGGGGATATTGGTGGATGACACGAAATTCTACCATGTGGTCGCAAAGCTCGACACCCACACGGCTCAGCATGTGGAGAGCCTGCTGGATCAGCCACCAACCAGCGACAAATACGACGCGTTGAAGGCCGCACTTATCCAGCACTACACACTCTCGGTTGAGGAGAGAGCAGAGAGACTCCTGACGCGGACCGGGTTAGGAGATTGCATGGCTATTGACCTGATGGAGAGGATGCTGAGATTGAAGGGCTCGGACGACGACCACTTCATTTTTAACCACCTCTTCCTCCGGAACCTTCCGTCAGCGACGAGAGCTGCCCTGGCCAATTCGCTGTTGCTAGCCAAGCGGGACTACCGTGCGCTGGCCCGGGAAGCACACCAGATCATCATGGTCAGCAGAGAGCTTGCGACCACAGCGGCAGCGACGGAGCTCGGCGCGATGGCCGGAGAGGGTGAGGAGCCATTGACAGCGGTAGCAGAACCACCGACGACAGCGGCGGCGGGAGCCAAGGAACGTGGAGGAGACATCCTTTGTTTCTACCATCGCCGCTTTGCAGAGAAGGCACGCAAATGTGTACCACCGTGTCAGTTCAAGCGCTCAGGAAATGCCAAGACCGGGGGTCGGTAGCAGCTGCGACCCTCGGGGAGGAGAACAAGCTGCTTTACTTGACGGACGCACGCTCGGGGAGGCACTTCCTCGTGGACACCGGCACCCAGTTGAGTTTCATCATGCCGTCCTACGCCGACCGGCTGGCAGGTTCCAGCAGCCCCAAGATGGCAGCAGCAAACGGCTCGGAGATTAAGACCTTTGGTGAGAGGACTCTACTTCTGTCGCTACATGGCCGTGCATTTGAGTGGACTTTTGTCATAGCAGCATTGAATTTCAATATATTGGGGGCTGATTTTTTGTGCCCACATGGTTTATTGGTTGATGTCGCTAACAGGCGCCTAGTTAATGCACTGTCCTTTGATTCTATTTCCTGTACAGCTCGAGCGTCCCGGCCACCAGCACAAGTCAACGTCACAGCTGCAAGCAGTAAGTTCCACACATTGCTCACTCAGTTTCCAGCACTCACGGTCCCGACATTTTCGGCAGCCGTCGCTAAACACGGGGAGGAACATTTTATTACCACCACCGGGCCGCCCGTTTTTGCAAAACCTCGGCGCTTGGATGCAGCTAAACTGTCCATAGCGCGCGAGGAGTTCGCCAACCTGGAGAGGTTGGGTATCATCAGGCGTTCAAACAGCCCATGGGCTTCCCCGCTACACATGGTCCCTAAAGCTGAGGGTTCGTGGCGGCCTTGCGGGGATTTCCGCAGGTTGAACAACGCCACAGCGCACGACCGCTACCCACTTCCTCACATCCAGGATTTTTCCGTTCACTTGGCAGGAGCGCGCGTTTTTTCTGAAATAGACTTGGTCCGCGGTTACTACCAAGTCCCAGTGCGCGCTGAGGACATACCCAAAACAGCGGTGATAACTGCGTTTGGTCTATTCGAGTTTTTGCGCATGCCATTCGGGCTTAAAGGGGCCGCACAGACGTTCCAGTGCATGATGGATGCTGTGCTGCGCGATCTCCCTTTCGTGTTCGTCTACCTGGACGATATCTTGGTAGCCAGCACGTCCGAAGACAAACACAAAACCCACTTCACAGCGGTTTTTCAGAGGTTGGGACAGCACGGTTTAATAATCAACCCAGCGAAGTGTCAGTTCGGGGTGACGTAGATTGATTTTTTGGGGCACCGTGTCTCTCCCGAAGGAGTGGTTCTGCTGCCTGACAAAGTGCGCGCGGTAGCAGATTTTCGCCGACCGCAAACGGTCAGGGCGTTACAGGAGTTTTGGGGAATGGTGAGTTTTTATAACCGTTTCCTCCCCCGCGCAGCGTAGCTCATGCAACCACTGTACGCTGCGCTCAAAAAACAGAAACCCGCTAATAAGATCGAATGGCCCCCGGAGCGAGAGCGGGCGTTCTCGGAAGTCAAGGCAGCCCTGGCAAACGCTGCGTTGTTGGCACATCCAGACCCAACGGCCCGCATAGTGCTCACTACTGACACGTCAGATGTGGCCATAGGGGCGGCCGTGGAGCAGCGTGTAGCCGGGGCTTGGCAGCCACTCGCCTTTTTCAGCAGGACTTTGCGCGATAGTGAACGTAAATACAACACATTCGACAGGGAGTTGCTGGCTCTCCACTTGGCCATTCGCCACTTCCAGTTCTGGCTGGAAGGACGCCGTTTCACCGCGTTCGTTGACCACAAGCCACTAACATTTGCGATGGCCAAGGTTTCAGAACCGTGGTCGGGCCGGCAGCAGAGACAGCTGGCCGCGATCTCAGAGTTTACTACCGATATTCAGCATGTGTCGGGTAAACTGAATGTAGTGGCAGACTGCCTCTCACGCGCTGTGGCGGCCCCAGTTCGCGTGGGGATAGATTACACAGCCATGGCCGCGGAGCAGGTTAGTGACACGGATGTGCGCGCGCTCCAGTCTGGACCAACACGGTTAAGGCTGGAGAACAGGGTGCTGCAAGACGGTATGCCCCCCCTAATCTGCGATGTCTCCACTGGGCGACCGCATCCCGTGGTGCTGGCCGCGTGGCGCCGCCGCGTTTTTGACTCGATTCATTCTTTAGCGCACCCGGGAGTGCGCGCGTCGGTCAAGATGGTAGGAGAGAAGTTTGTGTGGCCGAGCCTTCGCAAACAAGTGAAAGAGTGGGCAGCAGCCTGCATGGCGTGCCAATGAGCCAAAGTACACAGACACACGAGAGCTCCTTTGGAGCCGTTTTACATCCTGGCTAAGAGGTTCGACCATGTTCACGTGGACCTCGTGGGCCCCCTCCCACCATCACAGGGGTGCACACACCTTCTGACAATGGTGGACGGCACCACACGCTGGCCTGAAGTGGTTCCACTGGTGTCAACCACAGCCGAGGAGGTGGCGCGCGCGTTTTTAACAGCATGGGTGGCGCGTTTTGGAGTCCCGTCGGACATTACGTCTGACAGAGGCCCTCAATTTGTTTCCGAACTGTGGTCAACAATGGCCCACAGCCTGGGTGTCACAATTCACCGCACAACCACGTACAATCCACAGGCTAATGGGTTGTGCGAACGTTTTCATAGGTCATTGAAAGCGGCTCTCAGGGCATCACTGACGGATGCAAATTGGGTAAATAAGCTACCGTGGGTTTTATTGGGGTTACGTTCTGCGCCTAAAGAGGACTTGGAAGCTTCCCCGGCTGAGCTCGTTTTTGCGCAACCACTTCGGCTGCCCGGGGAGTTTCTCCCAGATAATCCTGTGCCGGGCAGCTCCCCGTCTCAGCTGTTGCAGCGTAGCATTGACACAGGCACGCTGCCGGGTCCTGTTCACCACAGTTTTCCGCGCGTTTTTGCGCCTAAGACTTTGAAAAACGCGGAGTTTGTTTTTGTCAGACACGATGCACATCGCCCCCCATTGCGCCCACCTTATGATGGACCGTTCAGAGTGCTGGAAACAGGGGACAAGCATTTTTTGCTAGATTTGGGGGGTAGGAGGGAAAAGGTTGGCATTAACAGACTCAAATCAATCAATCAATCAAATGACATTTAACAGGATTTTATGTTATTTTAACAGAGAGAGTTGTAACAGTCAAAATATAATCACCCGTCATTTTATTTATATGATGATTCACTAAATAGTTTTTTATTCCATCCATATTCACATTTTAATTGTGGACTTAGTGTTGGAGTCTATGCATTATTATTTTTTTACAGGAATGAATGAATGAATGAAAAGGGGAAAAGGATATGCAGAAGTAACTACATAGATTAGATTAGATTAGATTAGATTCAACTTTATTGTCATTACACATGTATGAATACAAGGTAACGAAACACAGTTTAGCATCCAATCAGAAGTGCAAAGGACAGCAGTGCAGTATATACGGTAATTAACAGTATGTGCAATTTAAGCAAATATATGCAAATATGTGCAGCAGTGCAGAAAGTTAAGAGTACTGTTATGTGCAAATAATGTGCAATAAGTTAGATGTAGTTATGTAGTTATGCAGTTATGTACAGGTGAGGATGGTAAAAGATGATGGTAAGAGAGTCAGCGGGGAACTAAGTTCAATAACGTGACAGCTGTTGGAAAGAAACTGTTCCTAAACCTGCTGGTTCTAGTCCGAAGGCTTCTGAAACGTCTTCTGGAGGGGAGAAGCTGGAACAGTCCATGAGCAGGATGGTTGGAGTCCCTAAGAATGCTGCGTGCCCGGCGCAGACATCTTTTCCTGTAGACGTCCTCTATAGCTGGAAGTGGAGTCCCTGTGATGCGTTGGGCGGTTTTCACCACCCGCTGCAGCGCCTTGCGGTCAGCTACAGAGCAGTTCCCATACCAGACTGTGATACAGTTGGTCAGGGTGCTCTCTATCACGCAGCGGTAGAAGTTGCCCAGGATGTCAGTTGACAGATGGTTCTTCTTCAATGTCCTCAAGAAGAAGAGGCGCTGATGGGCCTTCTTGATCAGGCTGGTGGTGTTAACTGACCAGGACAGGTCCTCCGAGATGTGGGTCCCCAGGAATTTGAAGCTGGGGACACGTTCAACAGCTATCCCATTGATATGGATGGGGTCATGTGTCTCTTCCCTCTCCTTCCTGTAGTCCACTATGAGCTCCTTGGTTTTGCTGGTGTTAAGGAGCAGGTTATTGTCAGCGCACCAAGTAGCCAAGTGCTCAACCTCTGCCCTGTAATCTGACTCGTCGTTGTCCCTGATGAGTCCAATCACCGTGGTGTCATCTGCGAACTTTATGATGGAATTGGATCCATACATAGGCCTGCAGTCATGGGTGTAGAGGGAGTAGAGGAATGGGCTGAGCACACAGCCCTGTGGTACACCAGTGTTGAGTGTGATGACGGAAGAACGGTTGGGGCCTGACCTAACATGCTGGGGTCTGTTGGTCAGAAAATCCATGATCCAGTTGCAGGTGGAGGTACTGATTCCCAGGTCCCCAAGTTTAGTGAGCAACTTGGAGGGGATAACTGTGTTGAATGCTGAGCTGAAGTCAATAAACAGCATTCTTGCGTAGGTGTTCTTGTCATCCAGGTGTGAGAGTACATAGTGCAGCGCTGTAGAAACCGCATCCTCTGTACTCCTGTTGCTCCGGTAGGCGAACTGATGAGGGTCCAGTGTAGGGGGCAGGCCTTTTTGAGCTGTGCCAAGACCAGTCGCTCAAAGCACTTCATGACTATGGGTGTCAGTGCCACAGGGCGATAGTCATTTAGGCACGATGGTGTTGAATGTTTCGGCACTGGTACTATTGAAGTGGTCTTGAAGCACGCTGGTACCACGGCCTGGGCCAGGGACAGATTGAAGATGTCTGTGAAGACCCCTGCCAGCTGCTCAGCGCATGCCCTCAGCACACGCCCAGGAATGCCATCAGGGCCAGCAGCCTTACGTACGTTGACATGACTCAGTGCATTACGGACGTCGGTGTGGGTGAGTGTGAGGTGGTGGAGGTCATCAGAGGGTGGGAATATACATAGGAATATAAAATGAAAATAAATACTGAAACATATGCCCAAAGGAGATGTGTTCACTCCAAAAGCAGATCCAGAATGGCAGGAAGCCTCCACAAATGCTGATCTTTTTATGAGCATCGCCTGACGCTGATGTGACCCGGTTCCGGGTGAGGACGGGTAAGGACGCACGGGTAAAGGCTCCCAGTTCGTTTCTGTTTAAAAGGCAGATAAACGCAGTTAGAACGCAGTTTGGAGCTGGCGTTTTGAGCTTTTTTTGATGCTGCCGCTGGAGTGTGAATCTACTCGTGAGAAATAAGGAGAATTTGCCAGTAGTGGCTGGTGAAGCTGGTGTAGCAGTTGGCAATTGGCCCCTCGCGATCAGGGAAAACAAAGGGATTTCTCCCACGTGTGCTTTTTTTTCCCTACGATCGGATTCAGCGATCATCGGCCGGGATAATGTGTCCCAAGAGAGCTTTGCAAAATGAAGATGAAATAAAAAAAGCGCTGGATTTCTTGGCAGAAGAGATTTCCGCTGTAAAGTCACAACAAAGAAGCATCCTGGACCTAATGGAGGAGATTAAAGCGCTGCGGAACCAGAACGCTGAGAAAGACAGGAGGCTGGCGTATCTGGAGAGCAGAATGGCTGAGATGGACCAGAGCACTCGGGCGAACGACGTGATCATCACGGGGCTCCACTTCAAACCCCGATCATACGCGAGAGCAGTTGCCGCAGACAGCAGTGGAGGTGAGCTGGAGGACGAATCCACTGCGCAACAAGTGGCGGCCTACATGCGGGCCAAAGGAATCCAGCTGGACTGCAAGAACATAGAGTCCTGCCACCCTCTGCCCAGGAAAAGCGGCGACAAACAGGCTGTGATCATGAGGTTTGTGAACAAAAAACACAAGACAGCGCTACTGAAACAAGGTAGGAAGCTGAGAGGAACAAACATTTACATAAACGAGCACCTCACGAAGGAAAACGCAGAAATAGCCAGGAAAGCAAGATACATGAAAAAGCAGAAAAAGATTCAAAACACCTGGACATCAAACTGTAAAATATACATCAAATTAAACGGATCACCTGAAGAAGCCAAGATCATTAACATCCGTAATATTATGGAACTGGACAAATATCAATGAATATTATGAACTGGAGTCACAGCAACAATTCAGACAACTGTAGGACACTGAAGGATTTTACTCATCTGCAACAAAACATTAAACAACATGAATCAAAAAATCAACAAACAGGGACAACAGGAACTGAAAGTTTTTGAATACACAGATCACAACCCACAGGACATAGAATATGACATAGACCCTGATAATAATTTACTTAGCTCCATCAATAATGACTGTAATTACTACACAGATGAACAGTTTAACACAATGGTCACATCTGATTTCAATATTTCTATGATCCACTTCAACAGCAGGAGTCTCTATGCAAACTTTAATAACATTAAAGATTATTTACATCAGTTTAAAGAGCCCTTCAATATTGTGGCAATATCAGAGACGTGGCTCAGTGAAGAGAAAGGAGTGGATTTTACCATGGATGGCTATGAATTAAATTATATAAATAGAAAAGTGAAAAAAGGAGGAGGAGTTGCAATTTATGTTGACAAGAGCTTGAAATACAAGGTTGTTGAAAATCTGTCAGTAACTGTGGATGATTTATTTGAATGTATTACAATAGAAATCTGTCTGGACAATGTGAAGAATGTAGTAGTGAGCTGTGTATATAGAACACCTGAATCAAACATTGACTTATTTAAGGACTGGATGGAAAAAATGTACACAAAACTAACTCATAAAGTTATGTTCATCTGTGGGGATTTCAATATAGATCTGATGAACTCAAAACAACATAGTTTGACAGAAGAATTTATCAACACAATGTACAGTATGGGCTTACATCCAACAATTACCGGACCTAGCAGAATCACGTCACACAGTGCCACACTAATAGATAACATATTCACAAACATTATGGAAAATAATATCAGGAGTGGGCTTTTATTGAATGATATCAGTGACCACCTGCTGATTTTTGTTGTCTATCAATGTGATTATAGGAAGAAAAAGTATACCAAAAATATTAAATATAAAAGAATAAGAACCGAAGAATCAATGCATTTACTGACAAAGGAATTATTAATACAAGATTGGAAGATAGTTTATGATGAAAATGACATAAATAGAGCATATGATAATTTTTTACAAATATTTTAATCATTGTACAATAAATACTGTCCTATAAAACAATACAGTGACAGACAACAACAAAAAAAATATTCCTTGGGTCACCAAGGGGTTAATAAATGCATGTAAAAAGAATACATTATATAAACAATTCATTAAATGCAGAACAGTGGAAGCTGAGATCAAATATAAAAGATACAAAAATAAGCTTACTACTATAATGAGGACCTGTAAGAAAGAATATTACAACAGAATACTAGAGGATAACAAAAATAACATAAAAGGAATATGGCAAGTACTCAATGGGATAATTAGTAATCGTCCTAAGAATGCAAATTATCCAGAATATTTTATCGAAAATGGCAATTTGATAAATAATATGGAAGATGTGGTCAGTGGTTTCAATAATTTTTTTGTAAACGTTGGTCCTGAATTAGCAACATCAATAGTGACACCAGAAACAAACTACAGTGGTTCTGTGAATGAAATAGAAGATAGAAATCCAAACACAATTTTTTTGGGTGCAGTTACTGAAAAGGAAATTATCGAGACTGTGAGTAAATTTAAGAACAAAAAATCAACGGACTGGAATGAAATTGACATGACAGTAGTGAAAAAAGTAATTGAGGGAATTGTTAAGCCACTCACCCACATCTGTAACCTGTCATTTCAAACTGGTACATTTCCAGACAAAATGAAAATAGCAAAAGTAATACCTCTATACAAAACAGGAGACAGTCATCGCTTCACAAATTACAGGCCAGTCTCTTTACTCTCACAATTCTCCAAAATACTTGAAAAAATCTTCACTAAGAGACTGGATGATTTCACTGAAAAACACAACCTCCTTACAGATAGCCAGTATGGTTTTAGAGCAGATAAATCTACATCTTTGGCACTGATCGAACTTATAGAAGAAATTACTAGTTGTATAGATAAAAAAAAAGGTTGCTGTAGGAGTATTTATAGATTTAAAGAAAGCTTTTGACGCCATTGACCACAGAATACTACTAAGGAAACTGGAAAGGTATGGGATAAGAGGGGTTGGACTGAGTTGGGTGGAAAGTTATTTAAGTAACAGACAGCAATTTGTACAAATTGGAGAGCACAAATCACCCTTCATGGACATCACTTGTGGTGTGCCCCAGGGGTCAGTTTTGGGACCCAAACACTTTATTTTGTATATAAATGACATTTGCCAAGTATCAAAAATTCTGAAATTTATTTTGTTTGCGGATGACACAAATATCCTTTGCACTGGTGAGAATTTGCAGCAGGTTTTAGAGGTGGTCACAACTGAAATGGAAAAATTAACGCAGTGGTTCAACAAAAATAAATTATCTCTAAATCTAAAAAAAAACAAAGATTATGTTGTTTGGAAATTATAAAATAAATCATGAAATAATGGTAACGATAGATGATACCAGAATAGAAACAGTACAGGAAAATAAGTTTCTGGGGGTGACGCTAGACAATAAAATCTGCTGGAAACCTCACATCAGTCACATCCGGGCCAAATTAGCAAAATGTATAGGCATTCTGGGGAAGACAAGACACTTCTTGGACTATAAATCATTGGTCTTATTGTACAATTCACTGTTTTTACCTTATCTTAACTACTGTGTAGAAGTCTGGGGAAACACCTACAAAACCAACCTACAGTCAATATGCACATTACAAAAAAGAGCTATAAGGATAATAAACAATGCAGGATATAGAGACCATACCAATGCGTTGTTCTTAAAGTCACATGTCATAAAGTTCATCGATTTAGTTAAATTTAAGACAGCACAAGTAATGTACAGGGCAATTAATAATCAACTACCAACTAATATACAAAAAATATTTAAAAAAAAAGAGACAATGATCATAATTTGAGGGGAGACTTAAACTTTACAAAACCCAAGATACGTACAACCAAGAAAAGTATGTGCATATCTGTCTGTGGGGTGGATTTGTGGAACAGTCTGGAGCCGGAACTGAAACTATGTACAAACAGAAATCAATTCAAAAAGAGGTATAAGCACCATTTGCTGAAAGGGTATATGTTAGAAGGGTAGTAGTTATATGTACAATTCATTATGTTCACTCTGGGATATTATGGACACTATGGAATGGTGGGTGAGACAGCACTGTGTATATCTGTGTTGTTTGAGGCTGGTTTTGATGTATGGACATCATTGTATGTTAGAATGGATGGGTGTTAATGTTGATTTGTAAAAAATACAGTAAATTGTTTACTTGGGGTCTTAAAGGTGGTAATTTGTATAAAATTCACATGGGTGTATCTATGGAAAAGAGGAGATGGAATTAATAAGTGTTCACTTCTTCCTTCTCCCTTTCGAACAGTGTATACTGTTACTTTATTGCATTTGCCATTTGCTTGTATTTGTTATATTTTTGTGTTCGAAATAAACTATCTATCTATCTATCTATCTATCTATGTCAGCTGACCTGCGCTGAGTAGTTCTGATTTTTCAGAACGTTTGTAAACGTCGGTCCAAACGCTATAGTGTGAACCCAGCTTTAAGAATCTGATATTTCTGATTATACTGTCTCTGCCAATCAGCATTGTAGGGGTGAAAAGGGGAGGGGGGCAAGGTGACTTACAGGTATAAGATTGCTCTGTACAGGCTACGTGAACCTGGTTGTTAGTAGTTTGGGATGTAGGAGCAACAGCAAGCAGTGGATGCAGGCCGTCAGCACCCATGTCGGGAAGAGGTAGTCCACTGGAACGTCTAAGCACTGCTTCCCTTTCAGAGTTCGACGGCAAGTGTTAGAAGATGCAGTCCAGGAGGGCCAATGATGTTTGGAACTATCAACCGTCCTGCTGTGTTTGCAATGTTGTTCTATCAAACTAACTCCTCTAGTGAGCCCCGCTGCAGGGGAAGCATCTGGGGCTTGCAGATAGTACCTTGCGTTCACCCACTGTCAGCTGGCACTGGAGTGAAGTTTGCCTCAGCTCGCAAAGTTCTGACCTGATGGTTGACAGGCGTGGATGGCTGCATTCAGAGGAGGGAAGTCATGTAGGCAGAGTATGTCAAAGCGGTTCTCTATTGGAAGTGGACAGGTGGGAGAGGAACAGCGTTAGATTTCAGGCAACCCATGCCGCCTTCTGTGGGGCCCGACTACAGACCAGGGATCTGGCGTGGAGCTAGTTGGGATTTTGGTCCGCACACCAAGCTGAAACCAGTGGTTATGGCTTCAGCTCAGTAAACACTGTGTATTTTAAAGATGCACTGCAGTGGATATAAACCTTCTATAAAAACAAATGTATATGGTCTAAAATGGTGTCTTATACCCTTTTTTCAACAAATGAAACCTTTAATTGTCTTATAGTTTTGTGTCAAAATCTTTTCACTTTCCCCCCTCCTTCAAATGCCAGAATCTGTGTTTACTAGGCCCACCCACATCTCACAAGGCTAGTAGAGGCTAGCACTACATCAGGGGTGTCAAACTCATTCCATGGAGAGCCAAGACCCTGAAGGTTTTCCTCTACCCCAGGCCTATTCAATTAGTGGCTCACGGGCCACATGCTGCCCAGAATCAACCTCGAAGTGGCCCAGGCCATGCCAAGGAAATATAAATTAAAAAAAAATATGAAGGAATGACCACAAGTGCACACACGAATAATGCGCATGACCGTCATCTGCACGGAGTTCAGAAGTGCCCCGCCCACGTCAGCTTTCCATTCGGCAGGCAGAGGTTTTCTAGCATTGCTGTCTGAGAGAAACATGAGCTTATTAAAAATACTTTAAACACAAAATAAAAACAGAAGAGATATGTAAGCAGTGGAGGCATTTATCATGGTTTTAACCCCCTGGAAACAAGAACAATAATAATGAAGAGTCACTCAGCAAACGTGTGGTGAGACTTCATACTGTAGGCAGGGAAAGGCAAGTGTGACTGAATCGCTGAGGATTGACTTTACCAGCCACTACAATATCTACCCATCCATCCATCCATCCATCCATCCATGGTACATAATATCCATGGATGGATGGATATTATGTAACTGGCAAGTTAAGATGACCAAAATTCACGAAGTCAATGACTTTAATCCGTCAACGGCCTTCAGACAAACTAAACATGCCAACATTTCAAAATAAGGGAGGTTTTTCCTGCTGTCTGGGTGGTGAGGAGAATTCTAAAAAACTATAAATATATAGAAATATTTTAACAGAAATAACTGCATCTTTGGTCATTTAAGTTAATTTATTTCTTTAAATATAATTTTATTAATATTTTCTCTTTGAAATCAGAGTTAAATTATTCTTCTGCTCTGGCTCTGCAAACTTATGGTCAGTAGTGTAAATTGCATAAGGGAAAAAAGTCAAAATTTTACCACAATTTGTTTCAAATTTATTTTTAAAAAAACCCAGTAATTTTATTTAAAAAAATAAAACAGAAATTAGCCATTAAAAAATCCACAAATTTATAATGAAGTCTCAAATGTACAGGAAAAGTCAATTTTACAAGAGGAAATTACAAATTTGAGGAAAATGGTTTCAAATTCAGATAACTTTACAGAGAAAAGTAGAAAACTATAAGAAAATTATTATAGATTTTGAAGAAAAACCTCAAATCTTCAAGACTGAAGTCATTACTCAAGTTTTTAAGTGGGGGCTTTTTGCATCCTTAACTCTACTAGAAATTTTTGGTTGACTGATATGTGTGTGCAATGGAATGTGTAGTTAAAAAAAGAGGTTCCTACTCACATGTGGTGATTTAAAACAAAACAAACCACAATGGTGGATGTGCAATGTTTGTTAATGTTATCAATCATTTCTTAGGGGGTTTGTGCACTAAAGTGTTTGACAGTTCTTTTTTTATTCAGCTAAATGCACTTTGTGATGTGCCAAGGTCAGTTATGACCAGGATGTAGTATATTTTATTTCAAAAGGGAAACAAATGTTAATGCTACTAACAGTGCACACTGAGTTTTTATGCACTTTGAGATATGCCTGAGTAAGATGTGACCACAATGGTTATTTACAGAATTTTTTTTTCCCATTCTATTTATTTAATTGTTGTTCAAGAGGAAAAATATTTCTACCTCAAGTTCTGCTCAACCCCACCACTGTTATTGTGTTTTTATGCACTTTTGATGTGCCTTTGTCATGTGCCAAGCGCACATTTAAAACCAAGACAATGAATAAAAAGTGCATATTTTTCGTCATATTGATCTGTGTTGGTTTGAAATTTATCATATTCAACAGATCAGTGGCCCAGTTATATGTCTTGATTTCAAATTGTGGTCCAACTAATTTTGTAATTGAATAGCCCTGCTCTACCCAGTGTCTTCAACAGGTGATTTCATTGAATTTCTTCCCATGGATTGCTGATCACCGAAAACACCTGCTGAAGCCACTGGGTGGGGGTAAAACATGCAGGGTCTTGGCCCTTCATGGAATGAGTTTGACACCCCTGCACTACATTATCAGAATAAATCCCATGATAAAAAGACTTACTGGCTGAAGGCAAGGCTGTGTGATATGACGATATATATCGGATGATGATATAAAAAAGTCTGTCATTTCATAGAATACTCTTATCGTTTATATCGTATTTAAAATGCTCGTACCCCCGTCTATTCAGTAAAGGTGCTGTTACGACCCGAGCGCTGGGTTCTGTCCGCGCTTGGACTACGCACAGCTCGCTGCTGGCCTTGACAGCTGTGGGTTGTATTCTGGCCTCATCGGGCTCTTATTGTGAAGGCGCTCGGTGGGGCTTTCGCCTGTCAAGGTTGGTCAGCTGTCTGTCATTACTGCTCGTTAGTGTTCGCCTTTATAAGGCGGACACTGACGGCAGTTAGATCGCAGGAGTATCGTCAAAACGTTGTCAGACATCATCCAAGCCTCGTTAGACCTTCATGTCAGGTTCGTGTTCTTTCTGGTCTTGTCATAGTTTAGCTCGTAGTGGCTGGGGTTAGCCCTACGAGCCCTTGTATCACTTAGTGTGTGTTTTTGCCCTTAGCGGCTCATAGCCTTGTGTCTTGTCTTGTTTTATTAATAAATTACCATCATTGCAAAACTCTCCGGTGGACTCTTGGTGTCTTATGGTGATCCGCGAGGGTCACCGCATGACAGTATACTCCTGTCAGACATCTAAACGCAGACACCACACCGAGACGCCTTTCTGCCGTGAATTTTGCCATTGTGTGGAGTTTTCTCCTATAGTTGGACTTGGTAGGGAGATGCTCGACAGCGAGGGTGATTATTGCCCGGAGCGGCTGGAGGAGATTGACAGCTATCTGGCGGAAGTCGCCCGTCTCATGCCCACTGACGCGGCCGATCATTACCTATGCCTCGCACAGCGGGCTGTGCACCGTTACCATCTCACCTATATTCCGGTAGGAGAGAAGAGATTATCGTGGATTGTTGCACAACGCACATTAAGGGAGAAGGCACTCCTGGGAACCCCTCCACCTCCCACGAGGACAGCGTCCCAGGCGAGAGTGGAGATTCGTCGGCTGGAGGGAAAGCCCGGCAGGGGTCCTGTGGATCGGACCCCAGTGCCTGCCCCCGCCCAGCGTCATGTGTTCCCGGGCCCTTCGCCACTCCATCGGCCAGTAGGCCCCATAGCCGTGCTCCTACCAAGCCCCAACGAGTATCCCGTCCGGATCCAGCTCCGGGTCGTCGGAGGGACCCAGCCTCCCCGTTGGCCGTATCATATACGTCACAACAGAAGGGAATCCCCTCAGTCGCCGCCCACGGGTCATCTGTTCCAGCTGCGCTGTCAGCTCCTCATGCCCACATCGCCCTGACTGCCTTGTCCTCCTCGGTGATGTCACCCCGTGCGGCTGGGAATGCTGTGAGTCGTGCTTCGGCGAGGCCTGTCAGCAAACCACCTCGAGCGGCTCCTCCTCGTGGCCCCGTGGAGCCTGCCGTTTTCTCCTGGAGGGATGAGAGGAGAACTCCACCTGCTGCAGCAGGCACCACCTACTCTCCAGGAGACAGGCAAGTGCAAATTGTTTCTTTCCATCATGTTTATGATCTGCCTTGTCTGACTCCTGGGGCCGGAGTTCGGGGTTCGCAGCCCCCCGAGCTTCCGCCACCTGCTGTAACTATTATTCCTAAACCTGCTGACTCTGTGTCCCCCCCCGTTGAACGGTCCGTGACATCAGGCCAACGTCGTCGGATGAAGAGGGGGCCTGCTGTGCTGGAAAGCCTGGATCCGGCCCTGCAGCCACGTCGTGGACGGAGGAGAAGAGCGGACTGCGCCCCGGAGCCTGAGCCGACGATGAAGCGACCCCGGGTCTCCTCGCCGCAGCGGTCCGAGCCAGTGGGTTGAGTGTCCTCTGCCCCCATGCCATACGGGTCATCGGCGTGGACAGCAGCGCGGGAGGAACCTCAGGCTGCAGACGACATCTTGCCAGCTGCAGAGCCCGACACAGCTAAGTTGGAGCCTGCTGACGAGAGTCGCCACCCTGAACCTGGATCGTCGAAGTCCTGGGTGGCAACAGAACCCGAGTGCAGGCAAGTGCTCCCTCTTGTGTCTCTGTCCCCTGTTTTGGAGTATTTTTGCCTGCCTCTCGGGGAGGCGAGTGAGGAGCAGCAGTCTGCTGCGCCCGAGCTCGTCTTGCTGGGTTCTGTTGCTACCGGTGATTCTGATCCCGGTTTTCTTCTTGTTTGTGAGCCTCGTTGCAATGTCGCCGGCATGGAACCAGTCGGAGTCACTGGGTTGGAGGTCCCAGGTTCGGGGGTGGAGATCGTCAGCGGAGCTGCACCGACCCAGTCGGGGTCCGTCGTGGAGGCTGCTGTGGCCCAATCGGGGTCCGACGTGGGTGCACCAGAGGCCCAATCGGGGTCCACCGCAGGTGCGGTTCTGGCCCAATCAGGGTCCGACGTAGGTGCGCCAGAAGCCCAATTGGGGTCCACCACAGGTGCGGTTCTGGCCCAATCGGGGTCCGACATGGGTGCGCCAGAGGCCCAATCCGGGTCCACCACATGTGTGGTTCTGGCCCAATCGTGGCCCGACGTGGGTGCAGCTGGGACCCAATCGGGGTCCAGGGGAGGTGCAGCGCCGGTGTGGTCCGCGGACGGGGGAGGAGCTGCAGACCTTCTGCCATCGGACTGATTACGGGCTCATCCTTGCCTTCTTTCCCCTCCACTGAGTCACCGCCCCTGCGCGTCATCGCCCGGGGCCGTGGGGGTTCCTGTTTGCTCACCCCGGCTCTCCCGAGTTTTGTCCTCGTCAGGGAGGCCGCCGCGGGCTGTTTTTCCCCGGGACTGGTGGCTGAGGGACACGGGTCGGCTGCCTGAGGAACTGCTTTGCCGGTTCAGCGCCCCGGGTCGGCCACCCGACGTGTTGTGCGTTTCATTGGGCGACCTGGTTCGACCACCAGGGGAGCGGACGTGCTGGGCGTTGGACTGTGGTGAGCCGCCTGGTCATGTTCTGCCTCCCATGACCACCCGCCGGCTGTTGGACGCGGGGAGACCACCTGAACTGTTCCTATGGCGCCTGGTCTCCACCGGTTGGCATAAACTGTCGGGGGGGTAGTGGTCATTTTTCTGGTGATGATCTGTCCCAGTGATTGTTCTGTTTTGTTTTGTTTTTTCTCTCCCTTGCTATCCTGTGTGCTTTGTGTTATGATCATTTGGGTGTCGGCGGGTATTTGTTATGTCTTGCACTTGCTCTAGTTTGTGTTGTGTGTAATTAGGTATGAGCCAGTAAGTGCTCTGTTTTTTGTATTTGGTTATTTGAAAATTCACATGAGAATTCACACAGATGGGAAGTCATTTTCTTGTGTAACAGTTGGGCCAAGATTTAATTTTCTCATGCTGTCCTGTGTTTTCTGTAACTGTTTTTTGGGGATCCTTGGCAATTTGTGTTATGTCCTACTGTTGCCTTATTTTCCTCGATGTGTAATTTTTTTTTTTTAATTTAATCTGAGTGGTTGGTATTCTTGTCATTGTCCCATAATTAGTTGTTTTTCTTGCCAGGTTTTGATTGTTTCTGGGTTTGGTCTCTCTCCCTCCGCACCTACCCCCAGCCACCCACCCTGGGGGGTGGGGGGGGGGCAGGGTGGTCCTTGGGTGTTCTGAGCCCGCCCTTGGAGGGAGGGTACTGTTACGACCCGAGCGCTGGGTTCTGTCCGCGCTCGGGCTGCGCACAGCTCGCTGCCGGCCTTGACAGCTGTGGGTTGTATTCTGGCCTCATCGGGCTCTTATTGCGAAGGCGGTCGGTGGGGCTTCCGCCTGTCAAGGTTGGTCAGCTGTCTGTCATTACTGCTCGTTAGTGTTCGCCTTTATAAGGCGGACACTGACGGCAGTTAGATTGCAGGAGTATCGTCAAAACGTTGTCAGACATCATCCAAGCCTCGTTAGACCTTCATGTCAGGTTTGTGTTCTTTCTGGTCTTGTCATAGTTTAGCTCGTAGTGGCTAGGGTTAGCCCTATGAGCCCTTGTATCGCTTAGTGTGTGTTTTTGCCCTTAGCGGCTCATAGCCTTGTGTCTTGTTTTGTTTTATTAATAAATTACCATCATTGCAAAACTCTCCGGTGGACTCTTGGCGTCTTATGGTGATCCGCGAGGGTCACCGCATGACAGGTGCTACCTCACCACTACTTGTCAGCGCCCAGTCTCTTCCCTGCAGTGTGTGACTGCACACAGCAGAACAGGTGTGGTGGCTGGCTAGGCTTCAGTCCGGTGGATGCAAATGCTAACTCCAAACTATCGGTTCAGATAGCTGCTACTTCAGTTTGCCAGGGATGTGAGATCGTTTTTCATCATGCTGCGTCAGAGGGGATAGTTTGCTAATCTCATCTTAATAGGAGGAAAGTAACGTTAAGACCATGTCTAATTATAAAATGCTAAATGATTGTCATTTAAGCTAAACTGTGCTAACGAAACCGTAGCAGACCTTTGTCTTTTGTTTTGTTTTGGGTTTTTTTGGTAAATTACTGCTGAGTTTCTTAGTGTTGTCTGAATTTTTTTTATTAAAGCTGCAAAAGTGTATGATGGTGGCACATACAAGCAATATAAATAAAAAATACATTAAAACGGGTGGCGGAGCAAGTTGGCTCTTAATGTAATTTATTTGATTTCTAATCATTTTAATTAGTCAAGTAGTGATAATAAAGTTAAAGCCATCACATGTATTTTATTACATTACCTTTTGTGTCTTTGATTTTCAGGTCCTGACCAGTCTGAAATATTTTTACTAAGAAGCAAAGAGGTTAAATCAGGCCAGAATGGCAGGCTGCAGGTCTATGCTTAAACTTTCATTGATTTAAACTAACAGCTAATTTATATCTGTAGGTGACAGCCATGGGTAATTTTCAGACATTTTTTTACGTTATTTATTTATTTATTTATTTATTGCTATTCTCCTCTGGCTCAGGAAATATTTAACGTATTGAAGTTTCCTTTTTATTCATATATGATTTAGAGGAAAAATCTGAACTTTATGAGAATCAAATCTCAAGTAAACATTAAAAAAAAACTATTTTATAACACTGCAAAATTATGAGGGAAAACGGTACATGTAAAAAAAGAGATGGTCCTTTTTATATGATTATCTACACTACCGTTCAAAAGTTTGGGGTCACTTAGAAATTTCCTTATTTTTGAAAGAAAAGCACTTTTTTCAACGAAGATAACTTTAAACTAAGCAGAAATACACTCTATACATTGCTAATGTGGTAAATGACTATTCTAGCTGCAAATGTCTGGTTTTTGGTGCAATATCTACATAGGTGTATAGAGGCCCATTTCCAGCAACTATCACTCCAGTGTTCTAATGGTACAATGTGTTTGCTCATTGCGTCAGAAGGCTAATGGATGATTAGAAAACCCTTGTGCAATCATGTTAGGTCTGCAATGCTGTAATTGCTGCAAATGGAGGTTTCTTTGACGAAAGCAAAGTTTGAAGGAAAAAATTATTATTTCAAATACAAATCATTATTTCTAACCTTGTCAATGTCTTGACTATATTTTCTATTCATTTTACAACTCATGGTGGTAAATAAGTGTGACTTTTCATGGAAAACACAAAATAATTGTCTGGGTGACCCCAAACTTTTGAACGGTAGTGTAAATTGTAGAATTTACATAAAATATATATTGTGATATACGTATATCATTAGTTGACTTATATTGTGATATGAATTTTTTTTCCATATTGCACAGCTCTAGTTGAAGGTCATGCTCAGTTGTAATGACTGGTCCTTAAAAGCAGTTTAATGGTAAAACCCGTCTTAATTTGGGTCAAGTTTTCAAAGCAGTTGTCCAATAATGCTAATTGGCCCTGGAGGCTAATTTCAGTTAGGCCAGAGACAGTTCTTACATCCTGATTGGCTCAACACTAAGGACCTGCTATAATTATGTCACCAAAAACATTCTGTCTAAACTCACCTTTTTTCAGGGGGTGGGGCTTAAGTGAAGCTTTAAAGCACAAAAACAGAGACATGAGACATTTGAGTGATTTCTCTTGTGTAAGTCATAAAAAAATCTTAGACATGTAAACAAAAAAGCTTGATTTGGGGGGGTGTCACTTTGAAGAAAAAATTCTGAGGGAAAAGTCTCATTTATGAGTAAAGAGCTTCAAATTAATGAGTCAAAAGTTTACACATTCATACAGAAAAAATAAAGAGGAAAAAGTTTCATATTTAAAAGGAGAAAAAAGGCTGCTCTGCCATGACTAGCTATTTTACCTTCATTTTAAGCCTCATATGTTTCCAAAAGGCCCTATAGTAGAGTTTTCCAGCCCGTTTTAGAAGGCAACGTCCTGTACAATAGTCCCATACTCAGCAGAGTCTGTCCTGGACTTGCACATTTGTGATACAGTCTGGTCATTAAATCATTAAACAACATTTATGAAAGGAAATGGAACATTTATTTTGTTTCGCTATCTAAGAACTGCATCTTTTGTAAGACACCAAATGATCTTGTCTTGACTGATGACTTTCTGTGTGGCATGGAAGCTTATTACTATATATTGTACATGGTGTTCCCTGTTCTGTTAAAGAACAAAAAAAACCCACCAAGGTCAATCATATTTATTTCCTCATGGTAACAGCTCCTCCAGATCTAATCAGAGGGATCTCAGTTTAGGAACAGGAGCTACACGCTTTTTTCCAGAACTGCTATCACACGAGCTTTATGAATCTTTCAAAGGATGGTTGGCCTTCTTTGTGTTAAGCAAGCATAAGATAGACCACAAGATCAATGACACTTGTGTCCATTAAGTCATTCACTCATTGTCATGGTAACAACATTACTATATGCACCATGCCAGAGCATTTCATCTTTGATATGTGCAGCACAAAAGAAGAAAACGTCAATAGCCTGTGAAGTTAGTGGATTAATTTTGCTGATGAATTTTTCTCTTTGATCTCAACATCTTAAGGCACAACTGTAATAGCAGGTGACTGAATGGATTTAAATAGATTCTGTCGGCTCTCCAAAGCTGCCAGCAACAGGAACAAACAACAGGCACACACACACTGCATTTGCAACACCAATTTCCCAGGCTTAAATTAAAAGATGAAGTCATAGCAGCACAGCTTCAACATCTGTGCTCTCCATCACCGTTTGTCTCCCTCTGTTGGTATACTATCCTTATTAACATGTAATAAAGCATTTTGAAGTCACAGAAAACCAGTTCAGAAACATTTAAAACATGACAGATCCCACAATAAAAACACAGAAGACATAAACAGGTGTATTTCACTGAATTAGAATATCATCAAAAAGATAATTTATTGCAGTAATTCAAAAAGTTAAACTCATATGATCGATGATATTCAATTTTTTTAGATGCATCTGAAAAACAAAATAAAAACTTAAATAACACGGGCAACACAGAATAGAAGTAAATAACTAAATGGCATCTCAGTGTGTATTAAAAGTCATGGGGAAAAGAGTGTTTTCAGAAGAGTTTTAAAAACAGGCACGGCAAGGCCTGTCTGACATGTAATGGAAAGTCAGTCTTGATTCAGGGACAGAGTAAAAAGTCTGACCAGCGGACCAGACAGATTGTGAAGGATGTACTGTTGAAGCAGCTCAGGAGATACGAAGGGGCAAGACAATTAAGACATCAACAAACCCCAATTCCAAAGAAGTTAGGACATAAAATGTAAATAAAACTGAATACAATGATTTGCAAATCCTTTTCAACATATATTCAGTTGAATACACTACAAAGACAAGACATTTAATGTTCAAACTGATAACCATTATAGTTTGTTTTTGTTTTTGTTTTATTGCAAATATTCACCCATTTTGAATTTGATGCCTGCAACACATTCCAAAAAAGCTGAGACAGGGTCAAGAGAAGTTGAGGAATGCTCAAAAAACACCTTTTTGGAACATTCCACAGGTGCACAGGTTAACTGGAAACAGGTGAGTGTTATAATTGGGCATAAAAGGAACATCTCTGAAAGGCTCAGTCATTCACAAGCAAGGGTTGGGCAAGGCTCGCCACTGCATTAAAAACCGAGATCATCCTGAAAGGATATTATCACATGAGCTCAGGAACACTTCAGAAAACCATTGTCAGTTAACACAGTTCTGTGGTGTAGTAAGATGGCGCCCATACTATCCTGGGTGTAGTGGGAGGTGACAGCCCGCCATTCCGGTTCCGCTGTCACCCAGGGTATAAAGGGCACGGCCAGAAGAGACAGGGTCTCTTCGCCGTCGACCCCTTGACCTGTACGGAGCACCTGTGAGTTTGGTTCTGCTTGTTAATAAAGTGACATTCAGCTGCACTCTGAGCCTCCTCCTTGAGTACCAAGATTAGGACATAACATTTGGCGACCAGATAAACAGGTATGGAGTGAGCTATTTCTGAATTTCAGCCATTTTTGGAGGTTCCGGGCGAGCTGCCGATCGCCTGGGCTAGGTGGTACGTGGCATTCCAGAATTTTCTGGTGGCTCTTAACCTCAGCAAGCTCAAGAAACAGCGTGCGAGAGCAATTCTGGTATAATCTTGGAATGGAGGGTCAAAGAATCCTGGACACGCTAGGAGAGGCTGATAGTTATAAGGATGTGGTGGAGCTAATGGCGCACTACTTTTGTGCCCCGGAAAATGTCATAGTCCGGCGAATCCAGTTTCAGCAGCGCCGCTAGCGGACAGGAGAGGCGGTACAAAGCTATGTTGCAGATTTACGTCAGCTGGCGGGGGTGTGCCAGTTTGGAGCCCTTGAGGAGGAGATGGTCTGTGACCAACTGGTGGAGCACACTCTCTGTTCAGCAGCACACTCAAGGCTCCTGACATTTGCGGGTGAACTGACGCTAGCCACGGCTATTGAAATAGTGCAGCAGTTTGAAGCAGCGGAGAGGCTGTCTAAAGACCTCGGTGAGAGAAGCACACTGCGGGATGATGAACCATGATTGAAGGCGCTGGCTATGGACCCGGATAGCGAAGATGGCGCAGATGAAGAGGAAAATGCTGCCACTGTAAGAATTAGGTCCGCCCCAGGAACACCAAGACGTTATGGCTGCGGGTCCACCAGGCACTGGCACAAAGCAAGAGAGTGACGGCGAGGAGCAAGCGGTGCGGTAAATGTGGTCTTCTGCATCACTTCACCAGAGCCTGCAATAATTTTGAGCGAGAGGACCGAAGACATGGAGCAGATCTCCCTGCTGTGGATCCTACGATTGCTCATACTGTCTCGCCGAGCACAGATGTGCACATTTTCTGCAACGTGTTGCTGGACAGCGTGGAAGTGCCATTGTTGGTGGACACGGGAGCGGTGGCCTCAGTGTTGAGCTTGCCCACTGTGAGGAGCCTGTTCTCACACTACCTTTTGAGAGAGTTCACAACACCATGCTTTGGCTACGGAGGAAGCAGGATGGCCGTAGTGGGTTCACTGGAGTTGACGGCGAAGTACAAGTTGGCTGTGATGACTGGTGTCCAGTTCATGGTGACTGCCTCTGGGTCGAACATTTTGGGATGTGATTTGTTTTACGGCCTGGAGTTCAAGATCGCCAGTGGTGCTGGAGAAGAGTGGTGAGGCTGTGGATTATAGGACCGACCTGCGCCACATGTGGAGGACGATGCGGTTTGGGACAGTGATTGGCCTGTTGTTTTGGGAGGTGATGAAGACTGGTGCCGTGACGACTCAGCAGGGTTCTGATGCCAGTGTCCAAGCTGCCCTGGATGTGGAAGCTGGATGGCATGGCAGAACCCCTGGGATGGCTGCTGGTGTTGGGATGACAAAGAGAGGGGCAGGACCAGCCGGCGCAGTTCTATGGTGCGCTGGACATCGACGTTCAAGGAGGGCTTTGGACTGGGTCGACGGGATGGCTCGGCCCAGGAAGGAAGCCTGGTCACGATGTGATGGTCATACAAAGCCGAGTCAGGCTCCCCTGCGGGTCGGGGACGAGGTCTGGCCCAGGGAGGAGGCCCGGGCAAGAGGAGTGCACGAAAGACGAAAGTGGCAAGATGACCAGGGGCGGCTGCGAGTGGTGGCTACCCGGGAGGACGGCTACTTGAGGCTGTCTGAGTCTTGGAGACACCCCAATGAGCTACAGCGCATAGATGAGGAGAAACACCGACATGGCTCATCCCCGGAGATGAAGAGGAGAAGGGACTCGGGGTGGGATCCGTGAGATGGAAATCCAAGGGGTGGACCTCCAGTAGGGACTAAGAGGTGACTTTGGGGGGGAGGGGGTTGTATTGTTGTTTGGTTTATATGCCATTTTCTCTCTGAAGTCACATATTTAATATGTACGTGTTGCATGTTGCCCGGTGTTTTGTTGAAAAAAAAAAAAAAAGAAGAGAATGTGAATCCCCAGCATTATTGTTATTGTAGACAGGATGTGTTTTGGGGTTTTTTTGCCTGCGTGAATTGCCCAAGATATGGGGTGGGTGTGTTGGGGTGGGGGCTTGCAATGATTTCTGACTGTTTAGGTTATTGGTTATGTAGAACTGTTTGCTTGTACATATGTAAGTTCTGGGATTAAAAGGATTAATTTAGTTGAATGAATGAATTTATTTATTGAATGAATGAATGAATGAATTTATTTATTTCGGATAGTACATTACAGGTTAAAAGAAACTGTATAATATAACAACAAGGTCAATTTAGACAAAGACTCCTTCTACTATACAATTCCACGTGAGTTATCCGAAATGGGTGATGGCTGAAGCCGCAGCTTATATTGCCGTATAGTTTGTAGGAACACTGCTATTTTTGTTCATGGTCTTTATAAAATTTGAAGGCAGAATAACCCGGCTAAGCTGTGTGTGTGTGTGGGGGGGGGGGGGGGGGGTCAGTAGTCTACCCGCCCCCTCTAGGTAGTTGTGTGTATGAATAGGCTTGAACATACTGTTTTGTTAGCGTGTGAGTCGGGTTTAAATTGGGGAGGGTCTGATTTGTGTGCTTGCATTTTTTTTACAGGTGAGGGAAGATAAGATAAGATAAGATAAGATAAGCCTTTATTAGTCCCACAATGGGGAAATTCCAGGATTGCAACAGCAGAGGGATAGCAACACTCAGAGCAATAATTAAGAAGATATGAAAAATATAAATAAGAGCAGTGGATATGCATACAGTACGTACACATAAATATATAAATATATAAATATATATACAAAGTGCAGAGCATTGTAGCAAGATGGAATAAACAGCATCACCGTCTACTTAGTTATCCTACAGAGTATGAATATGTACCCATACATATTGTCACCCTCCGTAGTGACTGATATTGTCCTAGTTGTATACTGAAGGGGACCATTTGTTTAAGTCTGTTGCATCTTTTGCATTCAATACTATAAGGTTGTCACATTTTTTTTTGCTATCTCTGCAAGCAGCCCTGCTTAGGTTATACAGTCTGACAGCCGTAGGTAGGAAGGACCTGCGAAACCTCTCGGTTGTGCACCTAGGATGATGTAGTCTACTGCTAAATGAGCTCCTCAGTGCATTCAGTATGTCCTGCATAGGGTGGGACTCAGACTCTAGCAGAGATAACAGTTTAGCCACCATCCTTCTCTCTCCCATCTCCTCCACTGGGTCAAGGCGTTGCCCCAGGACAGATCAAGCTTTCTTGATCAGTTTGTTCAGTCTCTTCCTATCGGCTGCTGTAATGCTGTTGCCCCAGCAGACCACACCAAAAGTGATGGCTGATGCCACCATCATGTCGTAGAATGTCTTCAGCAGCACCCCTTGTACACCAAAAGACCTGAGTCTCCTCAGTAGGAACAGCCTGCGCTGTCCCTTCTTGTAGAGTGCATTGGTATTGTGTGACCAGTCTAGTTTATTGTTCAGATGAACACCCAGGTACTTGTAGGACGTCACCATCTCAATGTCTGTTCCCTGTATGTTTACTGGTGCTGTGAGGGGTTGTCCTTGCCTGCGGCAGTCCACCACCAGCTCCTTAGTTTTCCTCGCATTGATCTGGAGGCAGTTCCGATGGCACGAGTCCACGAAGTCCTGGATAAGTCCTCTGTATTCAGCTTCATCTCCGTTGAAGATGAGGCCGACGATCACAGAGTCGTCAGAGAACTTCTGTAGATGGCAGTGTGTTGTGTTGTGTGAGAAGTCCGCAGTATAAAGGGTGAACAGGAAGGGAGCCAAAACCATTCCCTGGGGGGCCCCCGTGCCACCGATGATCGTGTCAGACACACAATCTTGGGTTCTCACAAACTGTGGCCGGTTAGTGAGGTAGTCCAGGATCCATGATGACAGGTGCTGGTCCACCCCTGCGCACAGCAGCTTGTCCTGCAGGATCATCGGTTGAATGGTGTTGAAAGCACTGGAGAAGTCAAAGAACATGATCCTCACCTCATTCCCGGGCTTCTCCAGGTGGGACAGAGAACGGTGAAGGAGGAAGATCACTGCATCCTCCACCCCAATGCCATGCTGGTAGGTGAACTGGAGTGGATCCATCACTGGTCCCACCAGGGGGCGGAGGTGAGCAAGGAGCAGTCTCTCCAGGGTCTTCATCATGTGAGACGTCAGGGCCACTGGTCTGTAGCTGTTCAGATCTTTGGGGTGGGAAGTCTTTGGTACAGGTACCACACAAGTTGTTTTTCACAACTGTAGTACCCTCCCCAGCTTCAGGCTCAGGTTGAAGATGTGCTCCACAATCCCACACAGCTGGTCTGCACAGGACTTGAGGAGCTTCGCGCTGATGCCGTCCGGGCCCGACGCCTTCCTCGCCTTGATCTTCCTCAGCTCCGTCCTCACCTGGGTCTTAGTGAGGGTCAGGTTGGGGGGCTGTGTGCTAGGAGTGGGGGGGTGATGGTGGAGTGGGGTGTGGACAGCAGGTCTCGATGACTTTAGAGGCAGCAGTGGTTGTTGTGCAGTCGGGGGGGAGGGCGATTGGTCAAACCTATTAAAAAACGGGTTCAGATTGTTCGCCCACTCCCTGCCCCCCGTGGCCTGGGGGGAGGTATTCTGGAGCCCAGAAATGGTTTTAAGGTTTCTCCAGACCCCGTCGATGTCGCTGTGTTGCAGCTTGTCCTCCATATTCTTCCTGAAGCTGTCCTTGCCTTCTCTGATCTTCCTCCTAAGCTCCCTCTGTACGGACTTCAGCATCTCCCTGTTCCCCGACCTGAAGATCCTCTTCTTCTCTCTCAGAAGTGTTTTTATCTCAGGGTTGATCCAGGGTTTGTTGTTCGAGCAACACCATATGGTCTTGGTGGGTACGGTGTTGTCCACACAGAAGCCAATGTAGTCCGTGATGGTGTGAGTGAGGCCATCGATGTCCTCACCATGTGGATCACAGAGCTGCTCCCAGGCAGTGATTTCAAAACAGTCCTTTAGCGAGTCCATTGCCTCCTCAGACCATAACTTCACCGTGCGCATGACCAGAGGTGGTCTGTGTACTAGGGGTTTGTACACCGGCCGGAGATGAACCAAGTTGTGATCCGATCTCCCGAGTGGGGGGAGTGGTGATGAGGTGTACGCCTCCTTAGTATTTGCATAAAATAAGTCTAGTGTTTTATTGTCTCTAGTGTGGCATGTGACATACTGGGTGAGCGTGGGTAGAATGGGGGACAGTGAAATATGGTTGAAATCACCTGAGATGAGGAGAAGAGCATCTGGGTGTTCTGTCTGCAGCCTGCCAGTTACTGAGTGGATGACGTCACGCGCTGACGTCATCAGATGTGGTGTAATAAGGTGGCACCCATACTATCCTGGGTGTAGTGGGAGGTGACAGCCCGCCTTTCCAGTTCTGCCATCACCCGGTGTATAAAGAGGACAGCCGGAAGAGACAGAGTCTCTTCGCCGTCGACCCCTTGACCTGTACGGAGCACCTGTGAGTTTGGTTCTGCTTTTTAATAAAGTGATGTTCAACTGCACCCTGAGCCTCCTCCTTGAATACCAAGATTAGGACATAAGTTCGTCGCTACATCTTCAAGTGCAACTTAAAATTCTATCATGCATTGCGAAAGCCATATATCAACAACACCCAGAAACACTGTAAGTTGCTCTGGGCCCAAGCTCATCTGAGAGGGACTGACACAAAATGAAAAAGTGTGCTGTGGTCTAATGAGTCTACATTTCAAATTGTTTTTGGAAATCATAAAAATTGTGTCCTCCGGGTTAAAGAGGAAAAGGACCAACCGGATTGTAATCAGTGCAAAGTTCAAGAGCCAGCAACTGTGATGGTAGGGGGTGTATTAGTGCCCATGGCATGGGTAACTTGCACATCTGTGAAGGCACCATTAATGCTCAACGGTACATACAGGTTTTGACAACATATGGTGCTATCTAAGCAACATCTTTTTCAGGGATATCCATCTGTATTTCAGCAAGTCAATGCCAAGCCACATTCTGCACATATTACAACAGCGTGGCTTCATAGTATAACACTGCGGGTACTGGTCTGCTTGCAGTCTAGACCGGCCTCCCTTTGACAATGTGTGAGGCATTATGAAGTGCAAAATATGACAAATAATGGTGACCCTGCACTGTTGAGCAACTGAACTTGTACATTGTAGTGATTTTATTTGTGTTTTACACAATGCACCTACTTCACTGGAATTGGGGTTTGTAAATACAAATAAAAGACCTTTAAGGCAAGGCAAGTTTATTTGTATAGTATATTTTGTGTACATGACAACTCAAAGTACTTTACAAAAAAACATTAAAGCATTACAGCAAGTGGCAAAGGGAATACATAAGAATTTAAAAGCAAACTAAAAAGTAAATTAAAGAGAAACAAAAACAAGCTAAAATAGAATAAGACAGAAAATGTGCAAGAAATAAAAGTTACAGTAGATTGCGGGAGATAAACAAATGTTCTACTGAAAGGTTGCAGCAAATAGGAAAGTCTTTAACCTGGATTTAAAGCAACAGAGTTTCAGCAGCCCTGATGCTTTCTGGGAGTTTGTTACATATGTGAAGAGCATAAAAACTGAACGCTGCCTCACCATGTTTGGTTCTAACTCTGGGCACAGATAGTAGGCCTGACCCTGATGACTTGAAGGCTCTGGGTGGTTAATAATGGACTAGCAGATCTGAAAAGTATTTTGGCCCTAAACCATTCAGAGCTTTATAAACCAACAGCAGTATATTGAAATCCATTCTTTGACAGACAGGAAGCCAGTGTAAAGATCTGAGGACTGGAGTTATATGATGATGTTGTACACTGTACATAGGTTCATGCCATCTTAGGTTCACATCATCTCTGACATCAATATACCACTATCACTTAAGTCATCCAGTGAATTTTCAATTTCATTCCTCTACTGCCTAACTGTGTGTTGGTGTGTGTGTTACTAGCATCCATTAGTATTAGGATCGAGTTACTGTGTTAGTGCGTCATGACCTATTAGAATTGTTGTTTCTGTACCTTTTACCTTGGCATTCATTCGAAGCGCAAAGTAAGAATTTCATTGCTCAGGAAATGTAACATTTCTTAACTGGGCACATGATAAAGTCTTTGAATCTTGAATATGATCTGCTTCCTTGGTCTTAGTGAGGACTTGAGCTACAGCATTCTGAACCAACTGCAGCTGTCTGATGGACTTTTTAGGGAGACCTGTGAGGACACCGTTACAGTAGTCCAGTTTACTGAAGATAAATGCATGGACAAGTTTTTCTAGATCCTGCTGAGACATCAGACCTTTAATCTTCGCCATCTTCTTTAAGTGACAATAGGTTGACTTCACTACTGTCTTAATATGGCTGTTAAAATTCAGGTCTGAGTCCAGAACAACACCCAGATTTCTGGCTTGGCTGTTGGTTTTTAGCATCACTGACTGAAGCTGAGTACTAACTTTGATTCTTTCTTCTTTGGCTCCAAAAACTATTATTTTGGTTTTGTCTTCACTTAACTCATTAACTTCATTTAACTTAAAATCATTGTCCATTTTCATACCCAAGTTTGTCACCATGGGTTTTACCAATGATGTCAGTGTATCCAGGTCCAAGTGGTTGGTTTTACAAGTATCACTTTTGTCCTGAAGAGAGTCCAACAAAGCACTAACTGAAGATGTCTCTTCCTCCTTCAAAGGCACTCTAAAATTGACAGTAATCTGCATAACAGTGAACTAAAATATTATATTTATTCCGGACAGAGCCGAGGGGAAGCAAATAAAGAGAAAACAGAAGAGGGCTGAGAATGGTGCATTGAGGTACTCCACATGACAAAGGTGCTGCTGATGAAACAGAATCACCAAGGCTCACACAGAAACTTCTGCCAGACAGATATGCTCTGAGCCAGTCCAGTGCTGCCCCCTGTAGTCCCACCCAGTGCTCGAGAACAGTGTTTTTCAACCCGTTTTGACCCAAGGAATCCTTCTTATACTGGAAAAATCTCAGAGAACCCCACCAACCAGAAATGTTGCAAAATGACACATTGTAGTATTACAGCATATGTCAATTTAGTCTTGTAATTAGTTTATACTCACTTGGTTTGAAATGTAGGCCTATTTACAGTGGTGTGAAAAAGTGTTTGCCCCCTTCTTGGTTTCTCATTTTTTTTGTGTTTGTCACACTTAAATGTTTCAGATCATCAAACAAATTTAAATATTAGACAAAGATAACACAAGTAAACACAGTATACACAGAGCCATGTAGGTTTGGATTTCTTTTACCCTTAATAATAAACACCTTCATTTAAAAATGACATTTTGTGTTTACTTGTGTAATCTTTGTCTAATATTTAAATTTGTTTGATGATCTGAAACATTTAAGTGTGACAAACATACAAAAAAACATGAGAAATCAGGAAGGGGGCAAACATTTTTTCACACCACTGTAGGTGAACACAAAGCTGATCCATCAGTACAGACACTCGTGCAGTTTTCCCGCTGAAGCCCTCCTTGTTGAAGATACTCTGATGTGACTTGAAAAATTTTGTCTCCCGTTGTGGTAATTCCTTGCAAAATAGGATTTTTTTTCTGACGGTGTCTCCATCTATGAAACACACACTGGCCAAGAGTTCCAAGTGTATACTTCTGTCTGTAGATTTATTAAGCTGCAACACAAATTTCCCACTGCATTCCCATGCAATTTCTGCACACGTCTTCAATAAGTCTGGCAAGTGTGCTATCTGAGAGAGGGACTTTAGCAACCTTCTTAACTGCATCAGGGCTGATCAACTCATTCACAACAGCTGTGCAGACAGGGAGTCTCTACCACAGTGTGTGGCTTTGTTGTTTTGGCTCCAAGTTTGCCTTCTGAATAGCTCGCTTTGAGACCTTTCTCAGATGCCTTTGTGGTTTTCTTAAAGTTACCTGTTTGTGTGCTTACAAAGAACAGCAAAATACTCTGTGCTTTCTTTTTTTCTTGAAGTAACAGGTGTTTCCTTTTGAAATGACATTTAAGCTTGCATGGGACCATGCCATTGTTAGGACAGTTGGTCATTTGGGGTCTGCGCAGTGACACACACACACACACACACACACACACACACACACATATATATACATACTGTATATACATGTATACACACACACACACACACACACACAGAGTATATTAAGATTGCCAACTGTCCCAGTTTAGCCGGAGTGTCTTGTTTATTGGGCTAAATATGTTTGTCCTGAGCGGGACGTGCTTTGTCCCGTAAATGTAAGGCTGTCTTAATGAACAGGCTAGGCTGGACTGGAACCCAGGGGCCTATGAAGATCGGGGCCTTTCTTGAGCCAATGAAAAAGATCACATTGTTGCTTGTCAAATTCTATGTCCATCATTTGATATTCATGTGTGGCCACTGATTGGTCTAATTTACAAGTGCCTCACGTGGGTACCACGTAACAGTAGCCTGTCAGAGGAATTGTTTTGACATGAGACTATGCAAGTGCCAGTGAGAGGTAAGAAGTAATTAGCTTGGTCAAAATGTCCGGAAAAAAGTTTGAAAGTGGCACTCATAAAATTATTGAAAGGAAAAGAGCTTAGGGAAAATGAATTGCTCAAAAAAATCCCGAAGCGTAAAGGATTTTTTCTAAACTGGAGCATCGAGCGGAGGAGGCTGCTAATTATGCATGAAGGAGACAGGTGGGCCGTTAAAGCCCTCACCTAGAGAAGGGAGAAGAAAGGCCATACACCAGACAGCTGTGTGTGGAACAGTGGACTCCGAACTTGGTGAAAAGTAGACTGGATCAAGCATGCATCCATAGTGTATGACATATTTGTGAGCTGGACTTAAAGGACAAATTGAAGGATTTTTCTTTAAAGAAGGTCAGAAGAAAGCACTTCTAAAAAGGTAAGACATGCTATTTGCGTGTAGTTTCCAGCCACCTGTACAGGTTTTCCATTACTGCTGTTGTACCTGTTTGAATCAGGAATACTTCACGGATGTAACTTTATGCTGAAGGCAGTATCTGTCACACTGTAAAAAGGGAAATCTCAGTAAGATAAAATATCCTAAATCAAGGCTTTATGCTTTTTTTCTCACAAGATAATTTTGACAAGAATTTCTTTTTGTTGTGCAGTTTTCTGTAAGATTTTACTTGCTTTACAAAAGTTTTTACTTGTTTTAAGCAATTTAATTTTACTTTGTTGGCAGATTTTTTTTTTTAAATTTTAACTATAATTATCTATTGCCAGAATTTTTTTTTTTTGTTTAAGGAAAATTATCTGCCAAAAGAGCAACAAAACTTGACTTATCAAATAGTATAAAACAAGTTAAAACCATTGGAAAGCATGTAAAATTTTCTTACACATAAACTGCACAGCTAGAATAAATATCAGACAAAAAACAAGCATAAACAGCCTTAATTTATTTCATTTTACGTATATTTGACTTTTTGCAGCATAGTTGTGTTTTCTAGCTCAAAGTTGCATTATATTCTCAAAAAGAAACAAAAATGAGGCTGTAGTGGCTCAGGAGGTAGCGCAGGCCACCCAATAACCAGAGGGTTGGCGGTTCAAATCCCACTCCCCCCCACCTTGCTGTTGTGTCCTTGGGCAAGACACTTTACCCACCTTGCCTCCAGCATGTTCATGACACTGATGTATGAATGTGAATAAATGTTCAGTGGTGGTTAGAGAGGTCGTTGCCATGGACTGACAGCCATGTTTCCATCAGTCTGCCCCAGGACAGCTATGGCTACACAGGTAGTGTAGCATCAATCACATTTGGCTCCAATCTATAAAATCACTCTTCACCTTAAAGAAATTGTTTCACCCAAAAGTCTGGTCAAGAATTGTTTTCTTCACCTAAGGACCACAGTTTGAAAACACATTCCATGCTAAAGGGATGACAAGAATCCCATTTCATGCAAGAAACTACCTGAACTTCCTCCCAACCAGGCAGTTTTATGTTTTAAGAACTGTTTGAAGCCTTCCAGATATCCTTCAGCGCATTCCACAGGTCACTGGGAATTATCCACAGCTCAGCATTACCCCCTGGTGGACAACTCTGGAATATGTTTGCTTTTGCCTCTACAAGCTGAACTGAGGTTAATGAATGAAATGACTTCCTTTTTACAAAAACTCTCAATTCTCAGATTATTTTCTTTTTCAGGACACCCTGGAAAATCAAGTGGGACTCTGACATACCATTCTGGTTTGAAGTGTTTCACTATCCATTAATTTTTAAAATTGCATGTTTGAAAATGCTTAAATTAACCTAATTCTAATGCATGTTAATTGTAGAAGGACAAGTTTATAAAAGTGCATGCTCACTGAAAGTTTGTCATAAATCACTGAAGTTAGCTTAGACTTTATACATACAGTGGGGCAAAAAAGTATTTAGTCAGCCACCAATTGTGCAAGTTCTCCCACTTAAAAGATGAGAGAAGTCTCTAATTTTCATCATAGGTATACTTCAACTAGTGGCTGCACGGTGGCGCAGTGGTTTAGCACTGTGGCAGCACAGTTTTACCCTCGGCCGGGGGATCGCAGGGATCATGAGATCATGGGTTCGATCCCAGCCCCCGACCAACAGTGAGCTGTGTGGAGTTTGCATGTTCTCCCCGTGTTGCGCGGGTTTACTCCGGGATTTCTCCGGTTTCCTCCCGCACACCAAAAACATGTAGGTTTAGGGCGCTCGCGCACGCAGCGACCAGCAGCCGGTGGCTTGTCACCAGACTGCAAACCGAATCTACCTACGGGTACAAATAAGTAACAAAAAAAAAAATCCAGAAAATCACATTGAAGGATTTTTAAAGAATTTATTTGCAAATTATGGTGGAAAATAAGTATTTGGTCACCTACAAACAAGCAAGATTTCTGGCTCTCACAGACCTGTAACTTCTTCTTTAAGAGGCTCCTCTGTCCTCCACTCATTACCTGTATTAATGGCACCTGTTTGAACTCATTATCAGTATAAAAGACACCTGTCCATAACCTCAAACAGTCAGGCTCCAAACTCCACTATGGCCAAGACCAAAGAGCTGTCAAAGGACACCAGAAACAAAATTGTAGACCTGCACCAGGCTGGGAAGACTGAATCTGCAATAGGTAAGCAGCTTGGTGTGAAGAAATCAACTGTGGGAGCAATTATTAGAAAATGGAAGACATACAAGACCACTGATAATCTCTCTCAAGCTGGGGCTCCACACAAGATCTCACCCCATGGGGTCAAAATGATCACAAGAACGGTGAGCAAAAATCCCAGAACCGCACGGGGGGACCTAGTGAATGACCTGCAGAGAGCTGGGACCAAAGTAACAAAGGCTACCATCAGTAACACACTACGCCGCCAGGGACTCAAATCCTGCAGTGCCAGATGTGTCCCCCTGCTTAAGCCAGTACATGTCCAGGCCCATCTGAAGTTTGCTAGAGAGCATTTGGATGATCCAGAAGAGGACTGGGAGAATGTCATATAATCAGATGAAACCAAAATAGAACTTTTTGGTTAAAACTCAACTTGTGTTTGGAGGAGAAAGAACGCCATACCTACTGTAAAACATGGGAGTGGAAACATCATGCTTTGGGGCTGTTTTTTCTGCAAAAGGACCAGGACAACTGATCCATGTAAAGGAAAGAATGAATGGGGCCATGTATCGTGAGATTTTGAGTGAAAACCTCCTTCCATCAGCAAGGGCATTGAAGATGAAACGTGGCTGGGTCTTTCAGCATGACAATGATCCCAAACACACCACCCGGGCAACGAAGGAGTGGCTCCGTAAGAAGCATTTCAAGGTCCTGGAGTAGCCTAGCCAGTCTCCAGATCTCAACCCCACAGAAAATCTTTGGAGGGAGTTGAAAGTCCGTGTTGCCCAGCGACAGCCCCAAAACATCACTGCTCTAGTGGAGATCTGCATGGAGGAATGGGCCAAAATACCAGCAACCGTGTGTGAAAACTTTGTGAAGACTTACAGAAAACGTTTGACCTCTGTCATTGCCAACAAAGGGTATATAACAAAGTGTTGAGATGAACTTTTGTTATTGACCAAATACTTATTTTCCACCATAATTTGCAAATAAATTCTTTAAAAATCAGACAGTGTGATTTTCTGGATTTTTTTGAATGAATGAATGAATGAATGAATGAATTTTATTTATTTCGGATAGTACATTACAGGTTAAAAGAAACTGTATAATATAACAACAAGGTCAAATTAGACAAAGACTCCTTCTACTATACAATTCCACGTGAGTTATCCGAAATGGGTGATGGCTGAAGCCGCAGCTTATATTGCCCACCCATATTCCATCCAAGAATTCAAAGGAGAAAAAAGAGAAAACAAGACAAGAGCGATTACAATTTAAAACAAGGCTAAGACAAAATGTGACTGAGAGAAAAAGAAAACTGAGCTAGTCTAAGTTAAGCGGTTACTATTCAAAAACAAATCTAAGACATAGTGTCACAGAGAAAAAAAGAAAAAAAGAAAAACTAAGCTACAACACAACACAGGCTGGAAATGTCAATCCTTATGTGAGTTTACATGTCGTCTTGTAAATATGTTTGGAGTATTTCTTCCTTTAGTTTTTGTTTAAATTGCCCAAGCTTTGTACATGATTTTAATTCAGGTCCAAAATCGTTCCATAATCTGACTCCTTGCACTGAAATACAGTGTTGCTTGGTGGTTGTTCTCACTGTAGGCTTTTGAAATATACATGTTCCTCTGAAGTGATATCGTTTCTCCCTTGTTTGGAACAACTTTTGGATATTTGCGGGCAGTGATAGATTCTTCACTTTGAACATTATTGCGGTTTTAAAGTCAATCAGATCTTTCAACTTGAGAGTTTTTTGTTTAAGAAAAAGTGGGTTTGTTGGTTCCCTGTAAGCTGCTTTGTTGATTATTCTAATAGCTCTCTTTTGAAGCATAAAGAGTGGATATATGTTTGTTTTATATGTATTTCCCCATACTTCATTACAATATGTCATGTATGGGAGTATTAATGAATGGTACAAGGTGTATAGTGTGGGTTGATTCAGCAAATTTTTCACTCTGTGTAATATTGCAATTGATTTGGATACTTTACCTTTTATATAATTAATATGTGGCTTCCAACACAGTTTGTTATCAATTATTACTCCAAGGAATTTAGTTTCGGATACCCTTTCAATCTCTACACCATTTACACTGAGTTTGGGTACTGGGTAGTTGTGATGGTTGTTAAAGACTATAAATTTTGTCTTGCTTAAATTGAGCGTTAATTTGTTTGAATCAAACCACAGTTTCAGCTTTCCTAATTCCTTTCCGAGTGTATCCAGAAGTTGTTCCAAATTGTTTCCACTGCATAGCAGATTAGTGTCATCAGCAAACAATATTAAGTCCATTTTTTCTGAAACTTTACATATATCATTTATATACATATTGAATAATAATGGTCCCAAAACTGAACCCCGAGGGACTCCACAGGCGACCTTCAGTAACTCTGAGTTTTTGCTGTTAACACATGCAAACTGATATCTATTCTTTAAGTAACTACTTAACCAGGACAGTGCTACCCCTCTAATACCACAATTTTGTAGTTTCTTTAATAATAGATTGTGATCTACTGTATCAAATGCTTTTTTAAGATCCAGGAATACTCCAACTGAATACTCTTTATTTTCAATGGCTGTTGATATTTTTTCTGTAAATTCCATTAAGGCATATGCTGTTGTCCTTTTGTGTCTGAACCCATATTGCTGCTCACACAATAAATCATTCTTCAGTATGAAGTTGTCAATTCTCTCATAGAATATTTTTTCAAGTATCTTGGAAAATTGCGGTAATAGTGAAGTTGGTCTGTAGTTGGAGAGTTCCCCTCTATAATATATAATATTTTAATATTTTCCTCATTTTGTCTCTCATAGTTGAGGTATACCTATGATGAAAATTGGAGACCTCTCTCATCTTTTAAGTGGGAGAACTCGCACAATTGGTGGCTGACTAAATACTTTTTTACCCCACTGTAAGTATATAATTTGAATTTCACAGTTAACCCCTTGCACTCTGGTCAATTTCCCTAAAAACGCCAAAAAAATAACGTACCCAAAGTAAATCAAAAGCTGTTCTTCAACCCTTTGCAGCATCTTCATGGGGTTGATCTCATTTAAAAGAAAACACTTTTGAATTTTTTGGCAAAACAGTCATAATCTCTCTAAGTGCTCCTGCCACTGAGTAACAGTCATCTAAACATACTGAACTTGAAGAAAATAAATTTCGCCTGGGTGTTTTATTTGGATACAAATGCTTGCAAATAACACACAGCTGTCAGATCCGGGCTGGAAAATGCAACAGAAATGTAGAACCAAGTGTTATCCAGCTGAGGTCAAAATTTTGTAACAATACCACAAAAAATGAATATATTACACAGCTTTTTTCTTAGGTTGTTCCCAGGCATTTTTGAACTGTGCCAAATGGCACAGTTTGGAAAAACGTCTGTAACTTTTGAATGATTCAATATAGAAGCTTCATCTTTGGCTCTAATGAACGGTGAAGGGCTGTGTGTGTGTGTGTGTGTGGGGGGGGGGGTTGTTTATTCATTCATGAATGAATGAATGAACAAACAAGCCCCCACACACAAAGAAGCATGCCACGTAAAAAATGTGTGGCTTTTTTTTACAAGAAAAAATAACCTACAGTGCACTAAAAATTATACTAAAATATCTGTAATGTAGAGGATAACAACTCCCACCCCCCCCCCCCCCCCCCGCTACAGAGGATGGACATCGCCCATCGCTACATGACGGACCGCGGTGACGGTGCGCCGCGGTCTACTACGCACAGTTGTACTAAAATATCTGCAATAATATCTGCAATCCGCTACAGAAGAGTAGTGGGGGGGGGGGCATTCACGGTCCAGACGCGGCGCACGGACCGATCCGTCATGTGGCGATGACGCACAGTTGTAATTACCGATCGGTCAAAAGTCATTTTGATTACAATTTTCAGGGATAAAGAATAATTTAGCTTATAACACTTACCTGTCCACAACAGCAGTGTCACTGGCGAACTTCTCTTCCTCATTGTCAGACGAACATGACGCTGGTCCGCTTGTTACGGACTCGTGGTTCTGGTCACACGACCCGGTCAAACCATAATTCCATTATTGCGGTTTTGCGCTTCCATGATTGCGGTTTTGGCGAACGATTTTTCAAAACAAATAAGAACAGTAGTAAGAAAAAAAGACTGGCGAACGCGTGTGTGTCACCCAGCGGCTTACACAAAACAGATTTTACGCAAGGGACGCACGCTTTCAAACTTCTGTGCTTCAATTGGCTCGCTACATTCGCAACCGTTGGTAGGCAGGTCCTTCTTGCTAGGTTTTCAGTCATTGGTTCTTCAAGGTTTCAGAAACCCAATTCAAGGCTCTTATTAGTCGAATGAGAGGTCAATCACATCTAAACCAATCAAAGCACTCCTTTGGCTTTCTGTTCGTGGCTGTGTCTGTAGTGGAAGAACGGAAATGCAGCTTTTTTTTTTCAGTGCGCCCTAGGACACAGAGATGTGACCGCCCGCGGTATCCCGGAGTGCAAGAGGTTAATATGTGTGCCTTCTAAAACTTACTCAAGTCATCTGACTGGCTCAGACTGGTTCACCAGCCAGTCTGTGTTGGACAATACCCCTTTTCATTGTATTGGTCGGTTCCAGACGAAGGACTGTTTTCTTATTAGACCAGAATTCATTCAAACCTTCCACGATGGGAGACAACTGGTTCCTTTTCATGTCAGTCAAGTTTTTCCCCTGGAAAGCTTACTCAGTTTTAAGTGAGGAACGCCACAGTTCGGAGAGAGTTGTTCGGTGTGAAAGTTTGTCTGTGTCCTGCCTTAAATACTTTTTCTTCTAAACGTCTGGGAAAATTACTTTTTCTTCTTTTTGAGCTCAAACTTCTCTTTTATATGGAGTGAAACTCCGTGTTCACAGACATTTTGCTTTTTTATTCTGTTAAACTTTTCTATTAACTCACCGTGTTTTAAAGTGGACTGATCGTTTTTCTCACATGGGAAGCTGTTCTCACCAACCGCCACGACACCTGCAGAATTTGGATTTTGTGGCTTGAATTTTTTTATTAATCTTGTCTCTCCCGTTCTGTGACTTTGATCAGACTGTGAACTATCTCCAATTTATTTGGACCCGAGGAAGCCGTTGAAAAATTCTCATGCTGTCCACATGGCATACTACACAACCAGCAGCCTCATTATCACCGCTGGATCTCAGCTTCTGACTGCTTGTCTCTGGAAAGAAATATCTGCTGGAAAATATTCTCTGGTATAATCTTCAAATAAAGCTTCAGCTCCTGGATCCAGCTAGAAGCCAATGCACCAAGGTCACATGAGCAAGATTCCTTTGTTTCATCTGCTGAATAATGTGATGTCTATCGCCTTAAGTATGTCATAATTTGTCTCAGGTTTAAACTAGTTCATAACTCTGATCGGAGCTATACAATTAAAAAGAAATAATATTCCTCTTTTCATTAAATTTTTCTTCATATAATCAGCTTTTATAATCTTCTTCATAAAATTTGAGTCCAATTTCCTTAATGTTTTTGTTACAGTTATTTCAGTCTCCATTTTGATCAGTTACAAATTCACACTAAAGCTGTGTTCACACCAAACGCGAATGGGTGGCGCAAATCCATAGAAAATCAATGGGAAGACACGAGTATGCGTGAATTTTCGTTGTCGTGCGTTTGCGTCCGCTAGCTAGTAGTAAAATTATCACCGTTGCAGAGCAAACTAGTTAGAAAATGAAACTCATTCACTGGGAGACAGGAGGACCAGGAGCTCTTCAGCTGAATTGGGTTTTTGGAGTTATTTACCCACCGTTTCCGGCCACGAACGTCCTAGCAAGCTAGCAAGCTAGCTAGCAATGTAAACATGGGATCATCTGTGAAGTGTTGGAGGCTTGAGACATAATTTTCAGGTGAGCCCCCAGTCGGATAATGTAAACATAAACATGACGTTATTTTGGGAATTTCCACAGCAGGTTGAACACAGCTGCAGAAGTTTTAAAGACAACTTCACCTAGTCTGCACCTCACTATTCATATCTATTGGTGTGTTTACATTAAAGTTATAATGTAATAGTACCGCACAAAAAATTTGCCTGTTCGCATTTGGTGTGAATGCACCTTAAGGTTTTCTTGGTTCCACAAATGTGATTACACTCTGTTGCTCAAGATTCAGTTACATGTTGAATATGATGCTTGATACATGATCATTTCACGTTACCAACAAATCCGTTGAATGTCATTTAATCTGAGTCTGATCATTAAAACTGTAAATGGTATATGGAAGTTTCTGTTGATTTCTTTTCCTGTGTAAAGTCACTCAGGAGAATTCACGAATATTTGAGGCTGATTGATTGAAGGTATAAAGATTAGTTATTAATAAATAGTCCAAGCTTTTGGACTGGTGCCCCTCAAGAGTGTTTTCCTCTTGTTTGTGAGTGTTGGTAGTAATGAGGTAAACCTCCATTTCCACATACAAGTCTAAGTCTAAATCAAATAATCTTTGTACCTTATAACTAATTAAATGTTCCTACAGGTAGCTTACCACTATCATTGTCTGTGGAGTGAATGAATAATGGACTCATTGTAAAGTGTCTTTGGGTGTCATGAAAAGTGCTTTATAAATGCAATCCATTATTAAAAACATAGCTATTGCAGGTGTGCACAAAAGTGGTGCGCATCAAAATAAGCAATGCGCACCAGATCAAATGGTGTAATGTGCATTTGTGTACTGTACCTAGGGACAGATAAATTCTAAACACTGGACTGCAGTGCAGAGTATGAGCCACTGCTTTTAGGGTTTTCTCCTTTCATTAAAATGTCCAAGAAGCAAGCTCCATTAAGCAAATACTTTGGTGTTCCTCCACCTCCAAAGAAATGCTAGACTGAAACTGAACCGCAAAAGGAGCGTCCATTTTCGGAAAAGTGGTTGCAGGAGGTCAGCTAGCTTTCAACAGATGACACCCACACCGAGATGTGGTACAAACTGTGCTGTGAAAATTCCACTCTGGTGGAAAAAAACAACGCCTTTTAAACAGGTACTAAAAACTTTAATCATCCAGCTTTTGATAAGCATGCAAATAGCAGGGAGCACCGGAAAGTAGTGCAAGCAATTGTTATTGTTAACAGGCGCAGCCAGGGCCAGAGGCCCAGTGGTCCACTTGACAGATGGCAAAAGGAACTGAATGAAGAACAGCATCAAGCACTGAGTAACGTTTTTCTGTTTCCTTTCACAAAGTGAAACATGCACATCCTATGCGTTCATATGAGGATAATCCGCTACTCAAAAGGCTTAGAGTTAACGGTGGGACCACGTATCATTCTTGAGAATCATTCCGTGCTTTTAAATAGCAATAACTGTTGTCAGTGCTTAAAAATCTGTCATTTCATTTGGTTTTCATTGTTTGAAAATCAGACATTTGTACATTTAATTTTCAGTACGTGAACTGCAGCCATTTCTTTAGAAAATTACATACTATGGAGCTGACATTTTGTTGTAATGCTTTCATTCATTTTCAGTTGTAATTAAAATGTGTGTTACATTATCCACATAGAGTATTCTTCTATTTTGTGAGGTGGGTCAAGGAAAAAAAAAATGAGGACCAAGCAACAACAACCTAGGTTCTTCTCTGAGAACAAGACCAAAAAAAGTTATGTGCACCCCTGGCTATTAGACATTTTTAAACTGAGGTTATGTAATCTGTAAAATCTGAAATTTCTAGGTATGCAGTGTGGTATTTTTTCCTGGAAGTATTAAACATGACATTGAATATTTATTATATTTAAGGTATATACAGTGGTGTGAAAAAGTGTTTGCCCCCTTCCTGATTTCTCATTTTTTGTATGTTTGTCACACTTAAATGTTTCAGATCATCAAACAAATTTAAATATTAGACAGAGATAACACAAGTAAACCCAAAATGCAGTTTTTAATTGAAGAAGTTTATTATTAAAGGTAAAAAAAAAAAAAATCCAAACCCCTGTTAAAACATAAATTAACTGTGGTTTATCACATCCTTGAAAAGCTGAGTTCAATTTTGTAGCCTTTTCTAAAGCTTTGGGACTCCAGCGAGCCATTATCCACAAATGGCAAAAACATGTGTAGCATCATCTGGCTTTGGCTCATCAATGAAATTATCCTTCATCTTAAAGACAATGTTTCACCCAGGAAAAGGCTAGTCAAGAATTGCTTTTTCATCTCAGGACTACTGTGGAGAACACATTGCTTTGTAAAGAGGTACAAGGGATAAGGATTCCATCTTGTGCAAGGAATGGATTAAGTTACATCATAA
The DNA here is from genome assembly GCA_020510985.1 of Pholidichthys leucotaenia. Classification (NCBI taxonomy): domain Eukaryota; kingdom Metazoa; phylum Chordata; class Actinopteri; order Cichliformes; family Pholidichthyidae; genus Pholidichthys; species Pholidichthys leucotaenia. The sequence continues at coordinate 273,175,476 of CM035840.1, read as the reverse complement.
ATAACAGACTTCCTTCCTTACAAGGCGGTTTTATTGGTTAAACCACTCTATTGCCATCCTCTAGCAACCCAGGGACATGTTGGATTTAACCAGCTGAATTTTATTCCCTGACAGTGACTACTTTTTTTTTTTTTCAAAACTCTCACTGTTCAGATTATCCTCTTTTTCAGGACACCATGGAAAAGCAAGTGGGACTCTTAACATATCATTCTGTGTGGACAACCATTCGGGTTTGAAATGCTTATTAATCCTTGATTTTAAATATGTGCATGTTAAATAGTTTAAATGAATTTTATTCTTGCATGTTAATTTAAAAGCACTAGTTGTAAGGTTGCACGCCCACTGAATTAGTCCTAAACTACTGAAGCTAGCTTAGATTTTATACATAAATATATTGATGAATTTTCAATGTAGTAAGATACTGTATGTGTGTCACTCTTGAGGAAAGTTTCAAATCATGTGACTGGTATCTGCCAGTCCCTGTATAGCAACAGCTCTCTCAATATAATTGGTTGTTACAGACAAAGTATTGTTTTCTGATTGGGCTAAAGTTCATAAAACCCGCCCATGACGGGAGGTAATTGGCTTATTTTCATGTCAATCACCGGAAGCCTGCAGAAGTTGTCTGTTATAAGCAGGGAGACGCCCTTCTTAATATCAGAGTTTTTCAGTTGCTTTTTTCATTGTGCTGTGTAAACGTCTGTGTGTTTTAATGTTTTCCTTTAAACGTCTGGGAATTAATTCTTTTTGTCCTGAGCTCAAATCTTGATTCAGAGTTAAACTCTTGTTCCTAGGTGTCCTCTATTTTTTCTCCTTTTAAACGTTTTTTTTCTTTTCTTAAATCCACTGTGTGTTTTGTGTTTTTTCAAAGGACTGACCATTCGTCTTCACACTGGAAGCTATTTCAGCCAACTCTACGTGTGTCTTTGTTGCTCAAGTTTTATCTTAATCGCTCTAAAATTCTGCTAATCGGATCAGATTATTTTATTATATTCCAAGTTTATCTGGACCCTGGAAGAAAGCCGCTTGCCAATGAAGAAGTAGAAGAAGCAGCCTCACATTACCTAACCTAAGCTCCAACTGTGATTGATATAGTCAAAATCTCATCTTGTGACTGTGGACTTTGAAAACTGTCCAGACAAGAGCTCCCCACTGGCGGAGTGTAAAAGCCTGATCATCATCGTTAAATATCAGCCTGTGACTGAACTTTGCCCGAATAACTGCTGGCAGATATTGGGATCATCTCAACAACAGAACTTCAACCCGGATTCATGTGAGCCCTCTTTGTTTCCATCTGCTGAATGAATGTATAAGATTTGGAAATAATTCAATATCTGATCAGATGCAGAATTAAAGAGAATTAATATCCTCTTTTCATTAAAATTACGTTTTCTTTCATAGAATAATTCAGAATTTTTCTATAATTGGTTATAATTTTCTTTATAAATTTGCGTCCAATATTATTCATAATTTTCCATTTCAACTGTTCCAAATTCTTGCTGAAGTTCTATAGTTTTACCGGTGTTCACATTCGGTTATTCATTATCTCAGTTACAAATTTAATGTGATAGCTTAATGTTGATCATTTCACCTGCTTACAAATCATTTGAATGCAATGTCATTTAATCAGTTTCTTTTAAATAGATCTGTAAAATGAGAGAAGTCGTTGAGTAATTTATTCCAGTCTGTGGATGTTCTAAGCCCCAGAAGAACTGTAATACTTTGAGACTGATTAACCTCTTGCACTCCGGTGTACCGCGGACGGGCACGTCTCTGCGTCCCAGAGCGCACGAGGGCGCTCTCGCGCGCCCTAGGACGCACGAGGGCGCTGCCTCCAAGCGCACACTGAAAAAAAAAAAAAGTTCTTCCACTACAGACACAGCCGCGAACAGATCAGATATGATTGACCTCTCATTTGACTAATAAGAGCCTTGAATTGGGTTTCTGAAACCTTGAAGAACCAATGACTGAAAACCTAGCAAGAAGGACCCGCCTACCAACGCTGTGAATGCAGCGAGCCAATTGAAGCACAGAAGTTCGCGAGCTGTTTTTTGTAAGGCTGGGTGAAGACAGACTGCTGCAGCAGATGAAAAAAAGGACCCGCAGGAAGAACCGTCACAGACCCAGCAGATCGGAGACCGCCCACAAGTGCTACCTGTGTGACAGGGACAGCCATTCGCACATCGGCCTCTTCAGTCACAGGTGGTGCTTTTTTTTTTTTTTTTTTTATTCGAGCAGAATAGACGTTTAGGATTCTCTTCCATGGTCATCATAGACCGACGGAGGCCGACGACGAAGGTCGTAAATCATTCGCCAAAACCGCAATCATGGAAGCGCAAAACTGCAATAATGGAATTATGTTTTGACCGGGTCACCGAGACCAGAACCACGAGTCCATAACAAGGGACCAGCATCGCGTTCGTCTGACAATGAGGAAGAGAAGTTCGCCAGGACACTGCTGCTGTGAAGAGGTAAGGTGTTATAAGCTAAATTATTCTTTATCCCTGAAAATTGTAATCAAAAATGACTTTTGACTGATCGGTAAATTACAACTGTGCAGCGCACGAAGTCTGAAGTTCGTGCGCCGCGGTACCCGGGTCGTGCGCCGCGTCCGGACCGTGAACGCCCCCACCCCCCCGCTACTCTTCTGTAGCGAGGGGGGGGAGAAGCCACGGTGACTGCGCCGCGGTCGCCACATGACTATTCCGTCATGTAGCGATGGCCGATGTCCGTCCTCTTTAGCGAGGGGGGGGGGGACAACCCCCCCCACACACACACACACAGCCCTGAATGTCACCTTTCATTAGAGCCCAAGATGAAGCTTCTATATTGAATCATTCAGAAGTTGCAGACGTTTTTCCAAACTGTGCCATTTGGCACAATTTGGCACAGTTCAAAAACGCCTGGGAACTACCTGAGGAAAAAGCTGTGTAATATATTCATTTTTTGTGGTATTGTTACAAAATTTTGACCTCAGCTGGATAACACTTGGTTCTACATTTCTGTTGCATTTTCCAGCCCGGATCTGAAGCTGTGTGTTATTTGCAAGCATTTGTATCCAAAAAAACACCCAGGCCAAATTTATTTTCTTCAAGTTTAGTATGTTTAGATGACTGTAACTCAGTGGCCGGAGCACTTAGAGAAATTATGACTGTTTTGCCAAAAAATTCAAAGTGTTTTCTTTTAAATGAGACCAACCCCATGAAGATGCTGCAAAGGGTTGAAGAACAGCTTTCGATTTACTTTGGGCACATTATTTTTGGCGTTTTTAGGGAAATTGACCGGAGTGCAAGGGGTTAATTAATTTATTGTTTACCAGGTATAAAGTTTAATTAATAATTAACTGCTCACAATCTTAAGCTGGTGCCCCCAAAACAAGTGTGTTACTCTCTAGGTATGAGTGTTTGTGGTGACGGACCAAACATTTGTTCTCACACCCATACACTTTTAATACAAATTAAATAATCTTTATACCTGATCATAATTATATATTAAATAACACTACACATGGAACAGTGGTGAACCTTCCCAGGAGTGGCTGGCCGACCAAAATTACCCCAAGAGCGCAGCGGCAACTCATCCAAGAGGTCACAAAAGGCCCCACAACAACATCCAAAGAACTGCAGGCCTCACTTGCCTGAGTTAAGGTCACAGCTCATGACTCTACCATAAGAAAGAGACTGGGCAAAAATGGCCTGCATGGCAGAGTTCCAAGATGAAAGCCACTGCTGAGCAAAAAGAACATAAAGGCTCATCTCAGTTTTGCCAGAAAACATCTGGATGATCCCCAAGACTTTTGGGAAAATACTCTGTGGACTGACGAGACAAAAGTTGAACTTTTTGGAAGGTGTGTGTCCAATTACAGCTAGCGTAAAAGTCACACAGCATTTCAGAAAAGGAACTTCATACCAACAGTAAAATATGGTGGTGGTAGTGTGATGGCCTGGGGCTGTTTTGCTGCTGCAAGACCTGGAAGACTTGCTGTGGTAAATGGAACCATGAATTCTGCTGTCTACCAAAAAATCCTGAAGGAGAATGTCTAGCCATCTGTTCATGACCTCAAGCTGAAGCGCACTTGGGTTCTGCAGCAGGACAACGATCCAAAACAAACCAGCAAGTCCACCTCTGAATGGCTTAAGGAAAACAAAATGAAGACTTTGGAGTGGCCTAAACGAAGTCCTGACCTGAATCTGATTGAAATGCTGTGGCATGACCTTAAAAAGGTGGTTCATGCTTGAAAACCCTCCAATGTGGCTGAATTACAACAATTCAGCAAAGATAAGTGGACCAAAATTCCTCCACAGTGTTGTAAAAGATTCATTGCCAGTTATCGCAAACACTTGATTGCAGTTGTTGCTGCTAGGGGTGGCCCAACCAGTTATTAGGTTTAGGGGGCAATCACTTTTTCACACAGGGCCATGTAGGTTTGGATTGTTTTTTTCCCGTTAATCATAAATGCCTTCATTTAAAAACTGCATTTTGTGTTTGTGTTATCTTTGTCACACTTAAACTTAAACTTAACTTATTTCAGATCAAACAAATTTAAATATTAGACAAACATACAAAAAAATGAGAAATCAGGAAGAGGGCAAACACTTTTTCACACCACTCTGTGTGTGTGTGTGTGTTCAGGTTACTTCATTTGTACCCATAGGTAGATTTGTTTTGCAGTCAGGTGACATCCATATTTACAAACCACAATTACATTCAACATAAACACAAACACAGGCACACATGAAGCTGACTATATACATGATAAAAATACTCAAGGCTCCATCAATCAGGATATAAAGACAAAGAGATGAGAGAAAAACCAGAGATAAGAGAGAAGGGTCATATTAAAAAGTTAAAGACTAGTCAAAGAGGTTAAAAACTCAAAGGTCTAGAACCCAATAAAAGATTTAGAACCCAAATAAAAATCCTACAAAAATAAGTAAATATAAAATGGAGTTAATAAATAGGTAACTAAATTATGTGCAATATATTGTTACAACTTGTTCAACTCTCTGACAGCAGCAGGAACAAAGCTGTTTTTGTAGCGCTGGGTTTTACTTTTTGGGACAGCAAACCTCCGACTTGAGGGAAGATGCTGAAAGTGGCAGTGCAAAGGGTGGGAGTCATCATTTAAAATGGAGGTAGCAATCCTCTGTACCTGTCTGGTGTACAAGGATGTCAGGCTCAGCTGTGACTCACCAAGCAAACGACTGGACCATCTAACTACCTGATCCAAGGATTTCCTCTGTTTCAGTTTTATCTGACCAAACCATGACACTAAAGAAAAGGATAAAACAGATTCAATAAAAGCCCAATAAAACATTGTCATTATGGTTCGGTCACTTTGGAAGCGTGCAAGTTTCCTCAAACAATGCAAATGTTGCTGACCCTTTTTGCACACCCTTTCCCAGTTCTCTTCAAAGTTTAAATTACTATCAATAATCGTCCCAAGATATTTGTAGGATTGTACACATTCAGTGGTCTGGCCTTTTAGTACGGTGACTTTGTGCCTGGGAGTTTTCCTCCTAAAGTCAATAATCATATCTTTAGTTTTTGTCGTATTCAGCTGCAGGTAGGAATCCTCACACCAGTGAACAAAATCATCAACTACTGGGCCGTGGCCACTCTCACCATCCTGGAGGAGACTAATAACTGAATCATCAGCATACTTTATTATGTGTCTGTTGTCATGTCTGCTCCGACACATGTTTGTGTACAAGATGAAGAGTAGTGGTGACAACACACACCCCTGAGGAGAGCCAGTAGAAGAGCACTTTTGGTCAGACAATGTACTATTGACCCTTACTCTCTGTGTCCTGTTGGTTAAGAAATCCAGAATCCAACCCACCAGATTATTGCTCAAATCAAATTGTTGCAGGAGCCTTTCAACTAAAATATGAGGTTGGATTGTATTAAAGGCAGAGGAAAAGTCCACAAATAAAAGCCTGGCGTGTGTCCCATTAAAATCCAGATGTTTAAAAAGCATGTTAAACAGAGTGACAGTGGCATCCTCCACTCCTTTGTGAGGCCTATATGCAAACTGCAAAGGATCCAATGCATGTTCAGTCTGCTTTAGGACCTCACATCTGACCAGTTTTTCAAAAATTTTCATTAAAATTGAAGTCAAAGCAACTGGTCTAAAGTCGTTTACCGTTTTAGGACAGCTGGATTTTGGAATGGGAACAACCACGGCTTCTTTCCAGATCTTAGGCACATGTTGTGCCTGTAAGGACTTACTGAAAATGTAATGAAATACAGGACTCGAAAGTTCATGTGCACAGGACTTTACCAATCGCCCATATATATTTTCAGGGCCCTGACTTTTGTTCACTTTTACAGCACAGAACGCCCTTTTAATATCCTGCACCTCAATATTAAAGTGCTGATTGTCTTTGAGTTTCTGTTTCAAATCTTGGGTTTCTGTGCTAAAATCAAAGGAGTCAAAACGACCATAAAAACAATTAAAAGCATTAGCCAGCTCTGTGTCTGAATTAAAACCATCTAAAAACACACGATTACTGCGCTCTGTGCTCTGAAGGCCTGCAATAGTTTTCATACTGGCCCAGGCTGAACCAAGTTTCTTTGTTGCCATCTTGTTTTCCAATTCTGATTTATAATTCTGTTTTGCTCTAAAAAATTTCGGACTTAAGCTCTTTTGGGGCAACCTGTAGCTCAGAAACAGACCCCTGTTTAAAGGCAAGTGCTTTCCTCTGTAAGCAGGATTTAACTGTGTATAAAACACATTACTCACTAAAAGTTAGGGATATTCGGCTTTCAGGGGAAATTTCAGGATGCACCTAAAATGCACTATAACCTTTCCAGGTGAACTTAATTTGACCTTCTCTAACCTTTTGAATGCAAATGTCAAACTATTCAATGTTTCAGTCCTTTTTGCATAACTTGCTGTTCTATGACAAGGTGCTTAATGGCAAAATTCACAACAGGTGTTTGATCCATGAATGGACCAATAAATTTTCTGGTTCAATTAGAATTGCTATTTAAACAGTCTTCTTCATCATGCTGTTCACATTTTGACATCATGAGCCCAAGATGACACCTAACAATTGATGAACAGTACCTCATCATTGTGAGACTTCAAACAGGATGTTCTGAGAGGGAAGTGGCTACTGAGCTTAGTGTCACAGAGTGTCAACAGTAGGTTTTAACAGAGATGCAGAGAGACTGGAAGAGTCACAGAAAGGCATAGAAGTGGACGTCCTTTGGCCACATCCCACACTGATGACAGCTTTATTGTGAACAGTGCTCTGTGGAACCGGATGATGAATGTCATTCAACTCCAGGCATATTTAAGGGAGGTGAGAGGAACCCAAGTGTCACGCCAGACCATTCGAAACAGTTTACATCAGCATGGTCTGCCTGCTAGACGACCTGCAAGGGTACCTGACCAGACCACCAGGCACAGGTGTCAACGTCTTTCATGGGCCAGGGAGCATTTACGCTGAACAAGGGACCAATGAGCCTCAGTGCTGTTCTCTGATGAAAGTTGATTCACGTTGAGCAGAAATGATGGTGGCCAATGATGTTGGAGACATCAAGGAGAGTGCTATGCATCAGTCATTGTTGTCACCAGCCGAGCCTTTGGTGGTGGTGGTGTTACAGTCTGGGCAGGTGTGTCTAGCCCATACAGAACTGCCCTACACCTTGTGAATGGTACAGTGACAAGCCTGTGGGGAGACTTGAATAACGAAACCGAATTGCATTTAATTCCAGTTTATTTCAAGTAATCATCCCACTGTCTACTCTCATTCCTGAGCAGCGAACAAAGAGGGTGAACACACCAAAGTTCTCCCTTTTAAACATTCTCACATCAAACCATCTCCCTCGCAGGGGAAATCACACATCTCTACCAAAATCCTTTTATTCACATTCATCAACCTTTTATTTACATAACTCCCCCTTCTCTCCTCTCGAGCCTCAGCGGTCAGGAAGTCTTCTGTCCCCTGTCCTCCGCAGGGGGTCCAGGCTCTGCGGCTCCGCACCGCAGGGGACTGCAGCTCTGTGGCTCTCCTTCATCGTGAGGTTAAATCACATATGCAGTGTCCAACATATACATGTCTAACAACACAGCCATATAACCCCCCCCCAAACGATGAAGAACAGACTATTTCCTAAAATTTAATAACACCTTACTCACTACTGAATAATCAACACCAACATTCAGTCTGTGCGCCGCTTGGGCTTCAGCCGTCTGCCGAATCTGCTGTGAGTTGGCCCCGCCTTGCCTGCGGCGCCTTTCTGCTTCGGCTCTGTTGACTGAGGAAGAGAGTGATTATTTGCCCTTTGCGGGGGCCTGCCTCGTCGAGGCGCCACTGCGACCGGTACAGACACGTCCTTCATGACAAAAGCAGGTTTTAGTCTGTCAATACTGACTGTCTCTTTTCTGTCTCCAAAATCTAGCACAAATTGCTTATCACCTGCCTCCAGCACTCGAAATGGCCCTTCGTAAGGTGGTTTGAGCGTTGCTTTTAGGGCTTCGCGCCTGACAAAAACGAAGTCGGCATTTTTCAAAGCCTTGGGGACGAAAACTCGTGGAAAAGCGTGATGAACCAGACCCGGGAGCGTGTCTGCTCCCGTGCCAACTAACGGTCCCAGAGCAGAGAGAGGTGGGGGCTCTGGGTGCTCTGGTAAAAACTCGCATGGCAGCCTCAGAGTTTGTGCGAATACCAGCTCCGCTGGGGAGGCGTCTAAGTCCTCTTTAGGCGCAGAACGCAACCCTAATAAAACCCATGGCAGTTTATTTACCCAATCTGCATCCGTGAGCGACGCTCTGCGTCCTGCCTTCAAAGACCTATGAAAACGCTCGCATAAACCATTAGCCTGAGGGTGGTAAGCCGTAGTGCGGTGAATTTTGGCTCCTAAGCCGTTGGCCATCGCTGACCACAGCTCAGAGATGAATTGCTGTCCTCTATCGGACGTAATGTCCGACGGAACCCCGAAGTGCGCCACCCAAGCCGTTAAAAAAACGCGAGCCACCTCTGCGGCCGTGGTCGTCGCAAGTGGGACCACTTCCGGCCAACGTGTGGTGCGGTCCACCATTGTCAAAAAATGCGTGAACCCCTGCGATGCCGGTAGGGGGCCCACAAGGTCGACGTGCACATGGTCGAACCTTCTGGCCGGAATGCGGAACGGTTCTAACGGGGCTCTTGTGTGCTTGTGAATTTTGGCCCGTTGACAGGAAATGCAGGTTTTCGCCCATTCCTTCATGTGCTTGCGCAGGCACGGCCAAACAAACTTTTCCGCCACCAGTTTCACAGACGCGCGCACCCCCGGGCGCGCCAGTGAGTGGACCGAGTCAAAAACACGGTGGTGCCACGTGGCCGGAACCACCGGACGCGGGCGCCCCGTCGACATGTCGCAGATCAGGGGGGGCATACCGATTTGTAAACACTTGCTCTCCAGCCTTAACCCTGTTGGTCCAGACTGGAGCGCGCGCACGTCTGCGTCCGCCCCCTGGTCCGCTGCCATGGCTGCGTAATCTATACCCACGTGCACCGGGGCTGCGCGCGCCACCGTGCCGCTCTCCTGCGGCGCGGTCACGGTGGCCCGTTCTGCCTCTGCGCGTGTTGGAGTCGTGAACGCGCGCGAGAGACAATCTGCTACTACATTGAATTTGCCCGCAACGTGCCTAATGTCAGTGGTAAATTCCGAGATTGCGGCCAGCTGCCTCTGCTGCCTGCCGGACCACGGGTCTGAAATTTTGGCCATGGCGTATGTGAGCGGCTTGTGGTCCACATAAGCGGTGAAGCACCGTCCTTCCAGCCAGAACTGGAAATGACGAATAGCCAAATGCAGCGCCAACAGTTCTCTGTCGAACGTGCTGTATTTTCATTCAGCCGCGCTTAAAGATTTGCTAAAGAAAGCCAAAGGCTGCCAAACTCCGGCTACCTGTTGCTCAATAACGGCCCCTATGGCTAAATCTGAAGCGTCTGTCGTCAGCGCGATACGTGCTGCAGGGTCTGGGTGGGCCAGGAGCGCAGCGTCAGCCAAGGCTTTTTAAACTTCTGTGAACGCGCGCTCCCGCTCCGGGGACCATTCGACCGCCTGGGTCGGTTTTTGTTTTTTGAGCGCGGCATATAACGGTTGCATGATTTGAGCTGTGTGGGGCAGGAATCGGTTATAAAAATTCACCATCCCCAAGAATTCCTGTAGTGATTTGACCGTTTGTGGACGGGGAAAATCCGCTACCGCGCGTACTTTATCTGGTAACGGAACCGCTCCCTCCGGGGAGACGCGGTGACCCAAAAAATCGATCCGCTCGACGCCGAACTGGCACTTGGCTGGGTTAACTATTAAGCCGTGCTCTCCCAGCCTCCTAAAAACTGCTGTGAGGTGCGTTTCGTGTTCGTCCTCTGAAGTACTCGCGACCAAAATGTCGTCGAGGTACACAAACACGAAAGGGAGATCGCGTAACACGGCATCCATCATCCGCTGAAATGTTTGCGCCGCCCCTTTGAGACCAAACGGCATGCGTAAAAATTCGAAAAGTCTGAACGGGGTTATTACCGCTGTTTTAGGAATGTCCTCCGGTTGGACTGGGACTTGGTGATAGCCGCGAACCAGATCAATCTTTGAAAAAATGCGCGCCCCCGCCAGGTGCACCGAAAAATCCTGAATGTGCGGGATGGGATAACGATCGTGCGCCGTAGCGTTGTTTAGCCTGCGGTAATCCCCGCACGGTCTCCAGGAGCCATCGGCTTTCGGTACCATGTGCAGCGGCGAAGCCCACGGGCTCTTCGACCTACGAACGATGCCTAGCCTCTCCAGGCTGGCGAACTCCTCGCGCGCAATGGCGAGCTTAACTGCATCCAAGCGCCGAGCTTTTGCAAACACGGGAGGACCAGATGTGGGGATAAAGTGTTTCACCCCGTGCTTCGCGACTGTCGCTGAAAAAGTGGGCACAGTGAGCGCTGGAAATTGGGTGAGGAGTGTGTGAAACTTACCACCTACTGTAGCGACGTGGGTCTGTACTGGTGGCGGGGACACTCGAGCTGAACAGGGGAGAGAGTAAAAAGAGAGTGCATTTACCAGCCGTCTATTAGCAAGATCAACTAACAGATTGTGTGAACACAAAAAATCCGCGCCCAACATGTTGAAACTCACCGCCGCTATTACAAAAGTCTATTCATATGTGCGGCCATGTAAGCACAAAGGCAAGGTCCTTCTCCCGTAGGTGTTGATGTTCGAGCCATTTGCCGCCGTAGCTCCGCTACCGTGGGGTCCAGCCACCCGGTCCGCGTATGTTGGGGTGATGAAGCTCACTTGGGCTCCGGTGTCAATGAGGAACTCTCGTCCGGAGCGCACATCCGTGATGTAGAGCAGCTTGCTGCGTTCTCCGAGGGTCGAAGCTGCTAGCGACCCCCGGTCTTGCCATTTCCCGAACTCCTGAAGTTGCAGGGCGGCACACACCTGCGTGCCTTCTCTGCGAACCTCCGATGGTAAAAGCAGAGATCTTCTCCTCCGCTGTGTCGTGTCCGCGCCTCTGCCACCGGACCATTGGCTCCACCTCGTCGCGGCCGTGCTGCCGCCGTTGTCGGCCAGTCTGGGTCTGCCGCCTCTGGCTCCCCGCTGTCTCGGGTCGCCGCTGTGGTTGCTTGCCCGCCGCAGGCATCCAGGATCCCATCTGCTTCCTGGGCCAGCTCCCGGAACTCCTCCAGGGTGTGACACTTTATGCCGGCCAGCGTGCTTCTCGCATGCGTCGGGAGGTTGGAGAGGAAGATGAACTGAAAAATGAAATCATCGTTGTCCAACCCTCTCAGCTGTATCATCTCCTCCATCAGGGCGCTCGGCCTGTGTCCTCCTTGGTCTAGCAAAGACAGGATCCTCCTCGCCCTCACTTCGGCCGAGGGGGTGAAAAACTTGATGAGGGTGGATTTCAGCTTGCCGTACCTGTCGGTCGCGGGTGGCTGCTCCACCAAGCTCTGCACACACCGAGCTGTGCTGTTGTCCAGTTTAGCGATGACATGGTGGAACTTAGTGTCATCCACCGTTACTCCTGCGAGCGCGAACTGCGACTCTGCTTGCAGAAACCACAACCGTGGGTTATCCTGCCAGAAATCAGGCAGCTTAACGGCCACTGCGCTCGCCAGCTCTGAGCGCTGTGAGTCCGGGACCCTGAGACCTTCTTCGGTCATTCTCAACGTCGTCAGTCACCAATGTGGGGAGACTTGAATAACGAAACCGAATTGCATTTAATTCCAGTTTATTTCAAGTAATCATCCCACTGTCTGCTCTCATTCCTGAGCAGCGAACAAAGAGGGTGAACACACCAAAGTTCTCCCTTTTAAACATTCTCACATCAAACCATCTCCCTCGCAGGGGAAATCACACATCTCTACCAAAATCCTTTTATTCACATTCATCAACCTTTTATTTACATAACTCCCCTTTCTCTCCTCTCGAGCCTCAGCGGTCAGGAAGTCTTCTGTCCCCTGTCCTCCACAGGGGGTCCAGGCTCTGCGGCTCCGCACCGCAGGGGACTGCAGCTCTGTGGCTCTCCTTCATCGTGAGGTTAAATCACATATGCAGTGTCCAACATATACATGTCTAACAACACAGCCATAAAGCCGATACTACCTGAATAACATCATTAATCCAGTCATTGTGCCCCTGCATGAACAACACAGGCCTTATTTCATCTTCATGGCCAACAATGTTCCAGCTCATCGAGGTCACATCATTTGGGAACGGCTGCTGGAGGCTGGGGCACCTCAAATGAGTGGCCTGCACTTTGTCCAGACCTGAATTCCATAGAAAACCTATGGGATCAGCTGAGTCACTGTGTAGAAGCTCGTAACCCTGCACCCCACAACCTCGATGACCTGAGGGCCACCCTTCAAGAAAAGTGGAATGCCATGCCTCAGCAAAAAAAAAAAAAACAACAAAAAAAACCCCGACTTGTGAACAGCATGAGATGTCGTTGTCAAGCTGTAATTGATGCTCAAGGACACATGACAAGTTATTGAGACACTGACATTTTTTTGTTGTGGTATACTCACCACTGTTGTTGGATTTTGTTTCAATAAACTGTTTAAAATGACTAACTCACCATTGTATGCTTCTACTTAAATGTCCTACTTTCATGATATAATATCACTGTAGCGTGAACTTTTTACATTTTCCATAAATTTCACCCAAAAGCCAAATATCCCTACCTTTCTGAGAGTAGTGTATAAGCATCAGCTCCTCCAAAGGTAAGTCACACCTTTAACTGATGTTAGGATTTATGATGCCAGCTTTGGCTTTTAGGATTACGGACCAAAATGCTGAATATTTTTGGGTCTGTCTTAATTTATTTTGTAAGAGGATGCACACTTGCCAACACTTAGAGGTTTTGCCTAGGGGTGGGGACCATAAAAATTATTAACAACAGAAGCAACTGCATCTTTGGTCATTCTAATGAATTTTTTTGAAGTAAACAGTTTTATTCAGAATTTTAGTTCTTCGAAATCATTGTTTTGTTCTGGCTCTGCCAATTAATGTTAATATATGTGGAAAATCACAATTTCACCACAAGCTTTTCAAGGAAAAACATAAATTCATTATTATAAAATTGAGAATAATTTAGAAAATCAATGAGAAAAAGTGATACAGTTATAAGAAAAAATGTCTGAAAGTGTTGAGAAAATCTCACAAATTTATGAGCATAAAGTCTCAAATGTGCAATAGTCTGTGTTGGCCCTGCGATGGACTGGCGATCTGTCCAGGGTGTACCCTGCCTCTCACCCAAAGATGCTGGGATAGGCTCCAGCCCCCCCGCGACCCGAAAAGGATTAAGCGGAAGAAGATGAATGAATGAATGAATGTGCAATAGTCCTAAATTTACAAGGGCAAAAATACAAGTAACTAGAAAAGCACTCAGAGAGTGCATACCTTTGCCAAGGCTCCTTCTGTCCCTCATAGATCACTTCCAAAATGTAATGGGTTTGTTTTGGAGGATTTTTGCTGACACAGTGTGAGAAAATAAGAGCCTTGGTGGAGGTATGCATTCTTGGATCAGGACCAAAATGTTATGGGTTCCTCTCTAGCCCAAAGACCACCTCTGGTGAAAATTTCATCCAAATCCATCCAGTACTTTTTGCACAATCCTGCTAACAGACAGACACGCCACCCCCATTACCTCCTTGGCAGAGGTAACGAGGAAAGAAGTTGTCAATTTAAGTAAAAAAAAAATTTAAATTTACAAAGTAGTAAATTTACAAGAAAAAAGTAGATACTTTACTCTGATTCAATTATTTGGGTCACTACTCTAAAACTCCAGTAATTAATATCATAAAGTAACACTGCTTTTACTTGGCTACAATTTCTCACTACTCTACCCACCTCTTATTGTATAATTGAAGTGCTTGTGTGTAAAATGAGTGTGACCAAGGAGGTTGTCATTTCTCTGAGAAATAAAACGTCATTGGTCTAACTATGCATGTGAGGTTTTCTCGGCTCAGCACCACCCCATCTTGACATTTTCACAACAGCTAACTGGCCTCCACAGACAGCAGCCGAGCCCCCCAGTCTGTGGGTTGCCAGGTCAGATGGGTGGATAGTCTGTTGGCTGTGTGTGCAGATTTTTGTTTAAAAGGTGAACTGACAACTGTGAACTATGGGTGGTTTTGTTGAGAAACATCATGTCGGCATGATGAGAGGTTTGTTGCCTCTTTATAATTATGTTCCAGTGAAGCTTGAACTGAATTGGCTGTTTTGATGGTAAATCCAGTCAGATGGACCTTGTTAATTTTTGGGTGACACGTACAAGCTGTTTACATTGCAATGGTAGGCTAGTGAATATATTGTTAACAAATCTTGCCAGTTTGAGGGAGGTGGGCAACGGCCCACGCTGCTTGCAGGGTCATTTAGCCCATGTCAAGTAGCGCGGGTAACTCCATTTAGACAAACACAGGGAGTCCAGATCATAGTGGGCTTGCCAGGGTACTCTGAAAAAGGCTTTTCCCTCTCAGTCAATTTTATGTTAGCTCAGGCAAAGGCCAGCAACCAGAGCTACCCAGCTAATACCAGCCTCAGCAACAGATCTCAGAAGTGATGGAAGAGGAAGGGTTTGGTGACGCGGGGCTCATTAGCATTTAAGGAGACGGACACTGTGAAGAAGGGTGGTTAATCTGGGTGGAAACTGGTGCTGCAGCATTAAAACCTTCATGTTGTGACTAAAAACATCCTACAGACATTTAAGACCTGCTGGAAGTGTCAACATGTGGGGGGGGGGGGGCATAGGTCTCCTTTAATTGTCTGTACAATTTCCCTCAAACTAGAACCAGAGTTAAAAAAAAAAAAAAAAAAAAAAAAAAAAAACTCAGTTGTTGGTACTTTCCTTAAAATAAGGGAACAAGAAGGCAGTTCTCATTAACCCTTTAATATATGAAAGAGGCATGTATTAACAGAATATACAGTGTAACAGACCATGTCCCACAGTTTTCATTTACGTTTCTATACAAGGATACACAAAAAAACAGATAATATGGTCTTATTGGTCATATGCTTTTGCAAACAATTAAAAAAATAAACAGGTTTTTAAAACGTAGTAAAGATATATTTATAGTGGTTTCTGTGCAACTAAATGATCGTTGATTGCATCTGCCAGCTGTAAGCATTTGTTTTTGATGCAGGAGTGTTGAGTCGATGCCATGACCCTGGCATATGTCAGCACTGACACAGGTGCTCACTAGTGAATCCTGCTGCATCTCTGTGCTCTCATGTGAGTAGTGCTTCAATACAATGAAGTAAACCTGTGAACATGTGACGCGCTGTAAAGCAAAGTCACAGAGCGGATTACCAGCCTCAGCGATGGTCAGCATTGTAGTTTAACCACAATACCAACATTATGCACCAAACATTTGACTTGTTCTTGTTCCTGGGTAGGAAGCGTCATTTTCCAGCTGCTTCTGACAAACAGAAGACACTTTTTTCTTTTCAAACTCTGCTTACACTGCAGACTGTTGAAAAACTATTCCCCGCGGAGCATTTTTAGCAAAGATTAGAGTTTAAGTGTGTGTCAGTTTCAATTCATGTTTCATCAGACCTTAAAAGTGTGCAAATATGCCATTATTACAAAGAACTGGTTACTATATAAATGTCTCTGTTGAGGGGATAGCAGATATTTTCTATTAAGAAATAACACATACTATCCAGGAACCACAAAAAGAATGAATTAACACAGTCAAAAACATACTGCAACATTCTGTAACTGGTGACTAAAATCTTTTATGATTGCATATTTAAAGGCTATGTCAGTCTGCACACGCACCTGGAAAAAGAAAAAAAAGCAACGCTCATCCCCCAGGAATGATCTCATGCCCCCCAAAAACAACATGAAAAACGTAACAGCCAGAACATCACTGGATAATTTTCAGTTCACATTGAGCCCGTATCGTGCGCTGCATGGGGGCGGACTGATTCCAGCTGGATACGGAGCAGCAGGTCCATGGCAAGAAAACACGTGGTACATTCACGGTATGTGCAAGGCTCCTTCTCTGCACTCATTTAGGTGCCCAACGGGAAAGCGGAGAATTTGAGCGGCTTGTTTCATGATGCAAGGCCATTATGATAAAGGACAAAGCGTAATTAGCATTGCCCCCCCTCCCCCCTCCTGACTTACCCTACATTTAAGGAAGACAAAAGTAGAATTAGCCAAAAGCCATTAAAACAAACACTCCAGTAAGTCACCTCTGTGGAGTCGGCATATTCAAGTCCCGCCAGGCTGCTGCTGCAAATTACTGCATTATTATACTTATTACCAAGGTGACTGTCTTGGCACATCCATCTAAGCACGGCTCTTTAAGCGCTGCAGCGCAGGAGAAGCGACACCCGTGGCCTCCATCCGCGCTCGGCCACATCCTCGGTGCAGCTCAGCAGGCAGCAGTGCTCCGTTTGATCATCTGCAAAACTGACTCTGCCTGCATGTGAAAAGCAAGTTTTTTTCCCCCTCCCAGGTGGGGACGGGAAGACGGGTGTCAAGCCCCTGAGCAAAACGCTTCCAAATAAGTGATTTTTAAAAACCGGAACCAATTCAAAGATCTGTTAATCTTTGCCATTTGCTAATTAATGGCAGCTTCAGATAATTAATCTGCTTCAACAGAGGAACGTGTGGAGGGAGATTAAAACAGTGTTTTATCTCCATCTTCAAGAACTGAGTGGGATGGACTGATCCACAACAGTAGTGAATCACAGAAGCCCACAGACTGTGAACAGCCCGTCACATCAGGAAAGCTGGATTTTATCCTGAAATTCACTGTTCAGGTAATGAGTTCTCCCACATTAACCTTTACTTTCTGATTACAAGGTGCTGATAGAAATGCGCTCCTCCTCACAGACACATCTGTTCAGAGCCAGAGGATCATTAAGGCAGATTCACCCTCCTCCACTGCTGACACGCCACTTGTGCATTCGTGACACCTAGACTCAAATGACTCTTTTTTTTGTTGTTGTTGTTGAGTGTCGTCTCTTTTGTCAGAAGAGCCCGGTGCTTAAAAATACATCAAAATGGCAGGTTGTGAGACAGGTGCGCTGTGATCAGACTGGGAGCCGTGAAAGGGGAGAGCGCGTGGGCGAAAACACAACACGGGACAGGAGCGCGCACGCAGCAGACGATCCTAAGGTGAGCAACTCCTGGTGCATTTTATACCTATATATGTATCCAGACAGACTCAGGGAAGCAGCAGTCTGTGTACTCTTCACAGAATGCTAATGCTACTCATCCTCCACAGAGTGTGCTGCTATTAAAAACTTCTCCCTGCTCTTCTCCTCCTGCTTCAAAGGGCCGCTGTGCATGCACGCGGTGAAATCACTCCCGTCCTGGGGCTTGTGCTGTTTAGCTGAATGACACAACCAGAGACGGCTAATGACTTTAAAGGGGTCACTGACTGAAAAATGGCGTTTGTAGGTTTTCACTGTCTGAAATGTGCCTGTTGATCAAGTAAGCATCCAAAAAATGGCAAAGCTGTGAATTCTCTTAAAAAACACGCAGCCTTTGTCTCATTTTTCTCTCCCAGAAACATCAGAAATGTTTTATACTCTTCCGTGTAAATTGTATACGTCATGATTTGACAAAGCCAGCCGACCACCACTCGAGACCCGCCCACTGCTCTACTATTGGCCCACTTAGCGGTCTGTCACGTAGATGGAAGGGTGCCAAAGGCAGCCTATTAGCCCCCCAGCTCACACTGGTACCAGGAGACTCGCACCAAGCGTGGCTTATATTGTTATTTCCTCAGATCTTAGTAGCCATCCATGTTACCACCTGGTTCACCAGTCCACAATATGCCTCATGTCACTCCGGCAACCGAGCCGAGGTTGCTGGCTCCCACGGCCTGATCCCTCACCGTCCTCCAGGGCTCCGCTCCACTCTTGCGGGCAGTGTAGGGGAGCCGCCTCATGATGGGGCGTCCCCCCAGCTGGCCATGGGAGCGGAGTGGCGTCCCGCAGAGCGAGACCCTGCCCTTTGAGATCCCGTGGACTGCCAGGCTTTCCCTCAGCCAGCAGCCTCGGGGCCTGGGTCAGGTCAGCTGTGGCGATCGGGGTGTGTGCGGTGCTAGCTTTTTGTTGTGGAATCACTGCAGAATTATTGGGAGCTGGGCTGCAGTGGCTGGAGTGACGCGAGATACACAGTCGACGGTGGACCATTGAACCAGTGCTGCTCATCCGAGCTAGAAGGAGGCTAAAGGCTAGATGCTAGTCAGCTAATTACTAGCTTCTTAAAGGATGGTTCTTAAAGTGATACGCAGGCTTTAAATCGGAGCATTTCAAGAAAGCAAGGGGAAATACAAAACAAATTTGCTTCAATAATTTATAAATTTAAAAAAAATGTCAACAAAATATGTCACAAACACTTCATTAGGATGTGTGTGAGCTGTTAACATGTGGAACAAGTGCAGTCAATGACCCCTTTAAAAGCTGAGTCATGCACAGAAAAAAACCATCAAGTGAACCCAGTTTGGATTAGAAGTTACATTCACTGTAATGTGAGGGCGACAAGAGCCACGGGAATTTTCTGCAAACATTTGGATTAAACAGAATGAGAGTATCTCCTCACCCTGGAAGCGATAACAACATGGCAGATTATTTAAATACCATCATGTGAGACGTTCTGTTAGCTCGGTTACGGTACTACATGCTAACCATCTAGTCAGAGTTAAAGCAGCATTCATGTTATACTGAAACATTGGCTAATATCAAAAGGTAACGGCACGTATTTACTATTAAAAAACCAATCCAAACAAAAGCCATAACATTGATTTTAAAATAAGAGCATTACCGTAGCATACATTTTTTTTAAACAATTCTTTTTGTTGCTACATTTCTCAGTTCAACTGGCACCTCCCACCAAACGGGGGACAATGGATTCACATTTCTGGCCACAGGAATGCTTCGTGGTATTGTTGGCGTTCCTAATAAAAATCTGAAGTGTTGCCAAACAAAAGCTTGGCAGTCAGCTAGTGGCAGGCTGATATGATTTGGTCTCCATTAGGACTGCTAACAATGTCAACAATAAGAAGCTAATTTGCAGCTGAATGATGGGTTGGAGGTAAAACAGGTGCCACAAAGCCAAACGGCGAACCGAGAGGATATTTGTTATCAAAAGGGTCAGGAAATAAAAAAGAAGAGACCTTTAAACGACAGATAAAATGCTCTTTTTGCAAAAACACTAAATATAAGACATGTGTGGTAATGCAAGTTAAAAAAAAAAAAGGCCCCCGAACAAGCAATCCCTCTGTGCCTGAGGGATGCTCGGAGATAAACAACAATCTGCATCATTACACCTTTTCCCGTGTACGACGCGCACCCCCGACCATTCCATGTCATATAATAGATCCTTCAGTGAATCACCACAGGGCAGGCGGGGCGACTCCAGACGAACTGTCACTGCTGTTGTGCATCAGGTCTGTCTGTCTACAGTCGAGACATGGAGGGAAAGAAAACACTAAAATATGCACGCTGCTCTCCGGTGGCAGAAAGCAAACCTTTTCAGCTGGGCCCTGAGGTACTGAGGGAGGGACAGGTGCAGGAATTTCACCAGGGAGAAAACAACCATAACAACACAGGAAATTAATGGCACTTTAAAAAAAAAAAAATCTGTAATCAGGATGAAAATGTTCTGAAGACATCAGAAGTTGCAGACGTGCGCTAGTGTTCAGAGTTTGTTTTTTTGAGTGGTTATGATAAAGGTCACAATGGAGAGGACAAAGTGAAATAGGCAGACCCTCCCCCCCTTCCCCTATGACAGGAAGTGGGTCAAAGGGCGAAAAGCAGGCGGCTTTTAGGAGGAGCGGTGACATGCCGCTTGAGCTGAAAAGAAGATTTGTTGCCACTTTTTGTTTTCTCCTCTCTCACTTTCATCCATGGCTTCCAATCTCCCAGCAATAAGGAACCCTTGTGCAACCACATGTCATAAATACATCTGTCCAAAAAACACAGAGGAAATAGAAAACAGAATCCAACTGGACGTAGAGTTGTCCTCTATACTTTGGGGTAAACATCCCAGCTGGGAGGGTAAACAGAATTTGGACTGCTTGGTTTGGTTGGACTATTCTCTTCCCCCCTTCAGGTGTCACACACAGATGGGGAAGTGGAGTCTTTGTGTCTGAGAGAGGGCGTGTGCGTGTGTGTGTGTGAATAGTTGGTGGCTCTCTGGACTGCCCGTGCGCTGTGCCGACCAGACGGAGACTTTAGAGGGAGGGAGGAGGGAGGTGATGTCTCCTGTCACCAGTTGGCTTTGACGGCTTTGACGTCGCTCACCAGGTTCTGAGCAAGGCAGATGCCAAAAATCTAGGGCAGGGGAGAAAAAAAAGAAGCCACACAGAAGGTGAGGTCAGACCACTGAGGACAAACTAATGTACTGCGGGGGGTGGGGGGGGGGGGTGATTTCAAATCCTCGCCACTAGATGGCAGTGATAGAAACTAAATCAGACAGGCATTTTATGTAGGCACTCTTAAGTGCAGCAGGTGTGACTGTAGAGCCTTGTTACCTGTAAAAGTGAAATTCCGACAAATACTCCAGCCACTATGATCAGGTTGTCCTGGAGCCACTTCTCAAACTGTGTCACACAACCCTTCACGTAGATTTGGTCGTGTCGCTCCCGATCCTTTGAACAAAAACAGATTTGACCTACAGTGAAATTCAGCAAATATCAGGGGGGAAAAACCTTCAGACATACAACCAGTACTAAAGCTGGACAAAACTACTGCCACCTCCATCACTGACGAGGGCGCCAAGACTGCTGAGTCACACTTTAAGACTACAAAATGTCCTGACATGATGCAGACTTTTTAAGGCAGATTATTCTGCTCCACTGAGGACAGTCTGGGGCCGGACCAACGGGCAAAAGCTGTTTCCTGTTACCACACAGATGGCCGTTTCTGCTGTCAAAGAGTCGGCCAATGATGTCCACAGGACACTGGGACAGGGAATTAAAACGGTGTCATTTACTGCAGCAATGACACTAAAAAAATAGGCTTAAGAATCACCACCTGTACACAATGCTTTCTTTGTTGCTCTTTGGGACAAGTCAACCAGACAAAGCCTTTGTTCTTCTAGAAAACCTGAAAGTCAGCTTTCATCCAACGGGGTTAAAAGGAGCCCCGCAATAGCCAATAAAAAGCAGGAAACACTATGCTGCTCTTGCTGTGAACTTCCTCTGAATCTATTTCGGCCCTCTGCCTTTGTTGTGCTCCAGTCCTCACGCTTCCCGCTCTTCCCCTTCCCCACCCTGACTCCACCGACAGGCTACACAGGATCATACTGCACATCGCTGGTAGTTTCAGCAAAATGTCAATGGCAAGGCGCTGGCACAAGAGCGCACACAAAATGAATTCATAGCAAGTCGGTGGCAGGTGGTTCCCTGTATTGCAGTTCGCCTAGCAACAGCAATTTTTCTGACTGCAGTGCAGTGAGTTGTAACCACCACACCCACACACAGAGGAGAAGGGAACGGCCTGGCATAACCCACCGAGTCGCCAATTACAGAGTGTAGTAAGGCTGCTCTCTAGGCTATAACTGGAACCTAATTATCCCTGTTAGAGCAACAATCTGTTATTAAGGCAAGTGGCATGCAGAGCAGTCTCCATGCTACTTAACCCTCTGTGTTAATGCATCTGCAGTGCTGGCCATCTGTTTTTATGTAAATATGTTATTCACTCAGTCACAGATACAACAGAATCAACTCTAAACCCATTTTTTCCTGCAGCACTCAGATCATCAACAATCCACCCTCAACAACCCAGATCACTTCCCATTTCAGTCAGGCAGGTTTGTGAGCCGTCAAGTCACTTCACCTTCAAGTTACATTCAGCAGCTTTGGCCAAGGCACGGGTCGGCAACCTGAGGCCCCGGAGCCACATGTGGCTCTTCAGCCCCCATGCTGCAGCTCCCTGCAGTTACATCTCAGAACACATGGAAATCAATAAAAGTTAATTTTAATTATTCTATTTTCTTAATTATTGTTTACTGGATACATTTCTCAAAGGAAGCACACACTTTTATGAACCTTCAACCGCTTAATCCTTTTTTGGGTCACGGGGGGGCTGCAGCCTATCCTTGCAGCTTTGAGTGAGGGGCAGGGTACACCCTGGACAGATCACCAGGCCATCACAGTAAAATCTATACTGTTTAAATTATTTATTATGTTGTCAACCATTCGTCACATCCGACTGCAGCTCACATGCACAGGGAGCAGCAGCTTCCTGCTTATCCTCCCCCACCCTCGGTAAGACATGGACAGATCCAGAGAAAGTAAAATTACAGAGGAAAACAGAGAGTCTAATTCTGTGTGGACAGATTCATTTCTGTTGATGTATGGTCGTTGTGTGGTGAAAATTTCTCCACAAGAACACAAACAAGGAGAAAAACAGCCGCCTCATTAGTGTCTTAAGGTCCATAAAAAGTCATAAATGTGATTATGTAAAATCAAGACCTTAATTATCCTTAAAAGCGAGAAAATCCTTGAACTGCTGCTCAATAACCATAAAATTAGTCACCTGCACTATAAATGCTGGATTCAGACATGACCGAAATCTGAATTAATGTGAATTTATTTTCACTGTCACAGCTCAATATTTCCTGAGTTATGTAAAAATAAAAGCCCTCTAAAGCAATTCAGTTTTCACAATGGTTGTTTCTGTTATGTGCTTTTATTGTGAAACAATGTCAACTGGATATACTTGTCTAAAATAAGAACTACCGGTGACAGTTTTTTTTCACACAATTTGTAAATAAAATTTTAAAAAATAGTAAAAGGAGTTCAAATGAGTGAAAAGTGGACAGAAGATTCTGTGACAGTGATGTAGAGGTAAGCCTTTTATTTTAAGGATGTTTTCAGCTTTTTGTCTGGAGGATAACTGCTAGTTTGTTACCTGTGGGGTTTTGGACAGTGAATTATATGTGCAGACTGTCCATGAATGCCACACTTTTTTTTTTTTTTTTTTTTATAATCAACATTTAGCTCAGTGGAAGAAGTTTTTTGTTTTTTTTAAATATTTTTCCACTGTTGTAATTATTTCTAATTAGCTTAATTTGCACCAAATGATTTTAAAGTTATATTATTTAGAAACTTTAGTATTCTTTTTATTCCATAATAATAATAATAATAATTAAAAAAAAAACAATATGCAAGAGTTACCAGACAACTAGTCCACTAGTTGTCAAATTGAGAGTCTGGAGAACAAGTAAAGGATACAGATTTATATTATATTAATAGATCTGAATAAGGAGCATTGTGAGGAAACATAAAAAGGATGAAAAGTAGCTTCTTCCAAATAAAACTGAAGTCTCTAATTTATAAAACGATCAGGAACTAAAGCTGTGTGATCACTGTTGAAAGTAGAAGATGGATGATATTTTTCAGATTTAAACAATTTATGAATGTGCTGATAATTAAAAACTATACAAAAAAACTTAGATATTCAGATAAGGCCTTTATTTTTCAGCACAAAACCATTTGTAATTTGTTTGTTATACTTTTATTTCATGAATGAACCTATATATCAGTCTTGACAGTTTTTTCCACTGTTGTATGAATTCATTAATGCCACATGATATTCAAAGCTATGTATACATAAAACTTTATATGCAGCATAATCTTTATTTTAAAGCTTAAATTGCCACTGCAGCCCCAGAGACAGACAAAATGGCTCTTCGGTTGGCAAAGGGTGCCGACCCCTGGTCCAAGGGCAGCTCAGTGGTGCAGTGGTTAGCACTGTGGCAGCACAGCAAGAAGGTCATGGGTTTGGTCCCATCTCCTGGTCATCGGTGACCCTTCTGTGTGGAGCTGGCATGTTTTCCCAGTGTCTGTGTGGGTTTTTGCCAGGTATACTCTGGGTGCCTCTCACAGGCCAAAAACATGCTCGTTAAGTTAACTGGCATTACCTGTGGATAAATTGTCCTTCGGTTATGAATGTGAGAATGAATGGTTGTCTGTCTCTGTGTTGGCCCTGTGATGGACTGACGATCTGTCCAGGGTGTACCCTGCCCCTCACCCAGACATGCTGGGATAGGCTCCAGCCCCCGTGACCCAAAAAGGATTGCGGTTAAAGATGAATAAATGAATGAATGACTTTACTCAAACTGGACCAGAAAGGCTGGTTTACTCATTACAGACATTACAGATCAGTGTAGAAATACTAACCCCCTGAAGTCGAGCATCATAACCACACTGAGTATTGATGACATCCCTCTGTAAAAACAACACAAGAAAATAGAGATTCTTTGTCAGATTTGAATCAGAGGATTTAAAAACAAATACCAAGGCAGAGTGCTAAGTGAACCATGCTGCTGGCACCAAATTCAAAACAAAACTTTTGCCAGTGTAGCATCTCTGGTGCTTCAAATGGTACTGCAGTAGAAGCAGTTGCTGTCCTCATCTCCTAGCAAGACACTAACAGTGGAGTGTCATGTCCATAACCCGTACTTCAATAACGAGGCCAGAGGTGCAGTAGAACGTAGGTTTATTAATGAACTCACAGTGTCACAGGCGCTCTCGTATAGGCAGAGGTTTGGTCGTAAAGAGACCGTGCCTCTTCTGCATCCACCTTTTATACCCAGGGTGGTGGTGGAACCAGAAAGGTGTAGCCGCCATCCATAGCACACACAACAATATCAAATGTATCACATTTGATACATCACAATCCACCCCAACCCCCATAGAAAAGTCCAAAACACACCAATTAGGCCCTCCCAAATTTGTGACCTGAATCACACACTAACAATGAACAAAATATTCAGGCCTATCCATGTACACAAAACAACAAAAAGTAGAGGGGGACAGGTGGACTACTCTCCCACCTCCACACGGCTCTAGATGGATTACTCTGTCGTCTTTATCAATATATAGTCCATGAAAATAAAAGAAACTGCCGTGTTGCTAATATACTAAAATAATCCCATGAACTTTAATACATGCAGCACATTCTATTTCAACCATCAAACAGTCAATATTTACATTCACACCCTGTTACAAGCACACCCAAGAAAACCACCCCATAACCCAGTTCCAATGGAGAAGCCACCCCTTGGAGACCTGTCTGGTGGATCCCGCCCACAGCGCCTTCGCCTCTGGAGATGAGCCACATCGGAGTCCCGACACCTCCTTCCCATCGCTGGTGCGCTGCAGCTTGTTGGGGTGTTTCCATGAGTCACTGGACAGCTGGAGGTAACCGTCCTCCTGAACAGCTACCACCCGCAGCCGCCCCTGGTTATCCCGTCATTTTCTCTTGTCATGGGCTCCCCTTAGCCGAGCCTCCCCCCTGGGCCGAACCACGTCAGCGACCTGCAGGAGAGCTCAACTCAGCTTCAAACGTCCACGACTTCTAGACCGGGCTTCCTCTCTGGGTTGAACCGCTCCACCGACCCCATACAAAGTCCGACTCGGCCTCCAGTGTTGCTGTGTGGCACGTCTGTCCACCGTGCCAGCTGGTCCTGCCCCGCTCTCTTTCATTTCGAATGCCGGTGAAACCGTTGCGGCCCCTTGCTTCTCAGTATCTCCAGGCCGAACTCCAGAAGCAGAGGGAGCTATCCTCTCAGCTCCATCCGCCGTCACAGGTGTTCCACCATGCCGCCCAGTTCCCACATCCAGGGCAACTTGGACTCTGGCACTGGAACCCTCCCGCGATGGCCCTGGATGGAACTGGTCACTGGTCATCTCCCACAATACTAGGCCAGTCTTTGTCCCATACCGCATTGTCCACCACGTATGGAACAGGCCGGTCCCACAAACCACAGCCCGACCACTCCTCTCCAACGCCACTGGTGATCGTGAAGCCCAGGCCATAGAACATGTCACAGCCCATCAGATTCGACCAGCTGACAGTCACCACAAATTGGACGTTGGACATTACTGCCGACTTGTATCTCGCCGTCAACTCCAGCGAACCCACGGTGGCCAGCCTATCACCTCCGTAGCCTCAATATGGTGTCAACAGTCCTTTCACTCGGTAATATGGGAACAAGCTCCTCACAGTAGGCCAGTTCAACACAGAAGCCACTGCTCCCATGTCCACCAACGATGGGACTTCCACACCATCCAGCATCACATTACAGTAAATCTGCCCATCTGTGCTCGGGGAGACAGTGTGAACAACCGTAGGAGTCGTGGCGGGGGAATCCACTTTGCGTTGTCATTCCCCTTGCTCAAATTTTTTACAGGCCCTGGCGAAATAGTGTAGGAGTCCACACTTGCCACAGCGTTTGCCCCTCTCTGGAAATTCTCTTGCCTTATATCGGTGCTTGGTGGACCCCGGGGCAGACCTTATTTTAATAGCGGTAGCGTATTCCTCCGTATCTTCTGTGCTATCTTCACTACTCGGGACCACAGCCTGCGCCGCCGATTGTGATTCAGCATGCCTCAGTAGTTCTCTCACCGAGGTCCTTGGATAGTTTAGCCGCTGCTTCAAACTGTTGAGCCCTGACCAAGTATTGAGTGAGTACATGGACATACTTTTCAGTAGGCCCACATTTCTATTACAAATCCACTTTTTAAAATTGATTTTATGTGATGTTTTAATTTTTTAAGAAAATTAATTTGGGGTTTTCATGAGCTGTAAGCAATCAGCAAAATTAAAAGAAAACACTTGAAATATGTTACACTGTGTGTAACAAATCGATACAATGAGTTTCACTTTTGAACTGAATTGCTGAAATAAATAAACTTTTTGATTTATTCTAATTTACTGAGATGCACCTGTATGCACTTCTAAACCACAAACCTGTTTTAAATACTGATAAAACAAAATTCATGGTATTCACCTCCACCAGTGATGGTCTTTCCTACTATTAGAACCTTATCTGGAACTTTTATTACACACACTAAATCATATATATACCTAGGTATATGGCTTGACAACAGACTTGCAGTACATTTAAAACTCCCATTCTCCATCTGTTTCAAAAATTCAGGATCAAGTTGGGCTTTTTATATTGAATCAATAACTGTCTGTCCCCCTCCAGCTGTAAAATTATTATACAGTCTCCTCTGATGCCTGTCCTAGATTCTTTAGATATAGTTTACAGTCATGTCGCCCTTTCCCTACTTAAACACTTAAATCTGGTTTACCATAGCGCATTACATTCATCAAAAATCAGTTTTCATTCTCATCACTGCTCTCTGTGTCACACAGTTGGTTGGACTTCCCTACAGTCGAGAAGAAATATCCATCTTATGTTATTCCTACACAAAGTACTTCTGTCCAAACTTCCAATTACCTCACATCTCTACTGTCATTAAATCTGGTATGTACAGTACATTTGATCCTAGGTATTCCTTGTGCACATACTAACATTGGCAGAACTGGTTTCAGTTACTATACATCTTTTAAATAGAATGAATTACAAAAGGTGCTCAAACTTCAGACTTTCATTCCTCTTGGGCAGTTTAAAACCTTATTATTTCATGTTTTTTATGCCTCTTACAATTGTTTTTGACTTTCTTGTCTTGTTGCTTACTCATGTCTGCAGTTTGTGTGTATGTTTGTTGTCCTCAGGCCTCTCTTGGAGAAGAGATTCTCATACAATATCTCACAAAAGTGAGTACACCCCTCACATTTTGGTAAATATTTTATTATATCTTCTCATAGGACAACACTGAAGATATGACACTTTGATACAATGTAAAGTAGTCAGTGTACAGCTTGTATAACAGTGTAAATTTGTTGTCCCCTCAAAATAACTCAGCACACAGCCATTAATGTCTAAACCGCTGGTAACAAAACTGAGTACACCCCTAGTGAAAATGTCCAGATTGTGCCCAAAGAATCACTATTTTGTGAGGCCACTATTATTTTCCAGCACTGCCTTAACTCTCTTGGGCATAGAGTTCACTAGAGCTTCACAGCTTGCCACTGGAATCCTCTTCCACTCCTCCATGACGACATCATGGTGTTAAAGAGACTTTGCGCTCCTCCACCTTCCGTCTGAGGATGCCCCACAGATGCTCAGTAGGGTTCAGGTCTGGAGACATGCTTGGCCAGTCCATCACCTTTACTCTCAGTTTCTTTAGAAAGGCAGTGGTTGTCTTGGAGGTGTATTTGAGATCATTATGTTGGAATACTGCCCTGCGGCCCAGTTTCCGAAGGGAGGGGATCATGCTCTGCTTCAGTATGTCACAGTACATGTTGGTATTCATGGTTCCCTCAGTGAACTGTTGCTCCCCAGTGCCGGCAGCACTCATGCAACCCCAAACCATGACACTCCCACCACCATGCTTGACTGTAGACAAGACATACTTATTTTTGTACTCCTCACCTTGTTGCCGCCACAAACGCCTGACACCATCTGAACCAAATAAATTTATCTTGGTTTCATCAGACCACAGGACATGGTTCCAGTTATCAATGTCCTTAATCTTCTTGTCTTCAGCAAACTGTTTGCGGGCTTTCTTGTGCATCATCTTTAAAAGAGGCTTCCTTCTGGGACGACAGCCATGCAGACCAATTTGATGCAGTGTGCAGTGTATGGTCTGAGCACTGACAGGCTGACCCCCCCCACCCCTTCAACCTTTGCAACAATGCTGGCAGCACTCGTACGTCTATTTTCAAAAGACAACCTCTGGATATGACACTGAGCATGTGCACTCAACTTCTTTGGCCGACCATGGTGAGGCCTGTTCTGAGTGGAACCTGTCCTGTTAAACCGCTGTATGGTTTTGGCCACCGCGCTGCAGCTCAGTTTCAGGGTGTTGGCAATCTTCTTGAGCAATAATTCTTTTTTTCAAATCCTCGGAGAGTTCTTTGCCATGAGGTGCCATGTTGAACTTCCAGTGACCAGTATGAGAGTGTGAGAGTGATAACATCAAATTTAACACACCTGCTCCCATTCACACCTGAGACGCTGTAACACTTATCGAGTCACATGGCACCGGGGAGGGAAAACGGCTCATTGGGCACAATTTGGACATTTTTACTAGGGGTGTACTCCCTTTTGTTGCCAGTGGTTTAAGACATTAATGGCTGTGTGTTGAGCTATTTTGAGGGGACAACGAATTTACACTGTTACACAAGCTGTACACTGACTACATTGTATCAAAGTGTCATATCTTCAGTGTTGTCCCATGAAAAGGTATAATAAAATATTTACAAAAATGTGAGGGGTGTACTCACTTTTGTGAGATACTGTATCTCAATGAAATTGCCTGATTAAATAAAGATTAAATTAAAAAAAACATTATTTTCAACAAGATATGAACACTTTCATTTTGTTTTCACCTGCATGCATTCATGCGTCTGCGTGCAGGTATTGAAAGCCTAGCTCATGCTCATGGATTCTCATGAACTTTTCAGGAGAGGCTGTACATGAACCTAGGACCAATCAAACAGACTTTGGGGGTGATAAGGATCATCAGGATTCACAATTTTTTTTAAAAGCTTTTGTCCACTACTGAATAATCAACAAAAACTCACTTCATGCAGTTGGCAGTTCTTTGCAGGTCAGCTCCTTGAATCTTTGGCTGATGTTACCGTTTTTTCTTCTTGATAATGATTTTTTTTTCCCTCACTCATCACACGTCTCCAAGAGTGCTTGTAATGCCCCCCTCAGAGAAATAATTCTCTCTTTTTTCCCCCACTGCTTATGGTTTCTGTGATCAACACATGACGTCTTAATAGGTTTGTCATGAATGCGCACGTCTCAAGGTCAATCAACTCTGAGTTGATCAAACAGATTCATAACTGGGGTTCTGGAACCAGAAACTCAAAGTGGAGAATGACAGCGGTACCTTGGCTGATGTTTTGCTGACTGCCAAAAGAGGGTACCTGGTGGAGGTTTTGAGTGCTTTCTAGTTTAACATTAGTTTGACAATATCACATAATACTACAGTTTGATAACTTCAACATTAACTTACATTATCATTAATGTTTGGTCTTGTCAAGATACAGTTACGATATAATAACAAAGACAACTAGAAACACTCAGAGAATGTAAACCTCCACCAAGGCAGTTTCCACCTTTAGAATCTTGATCTGGAGCCAGATTGTGATACAGAACTCCAAATAAAGTAAAATCAAATAAAATAAGAATTAATGAATAAATAAATAAATCCAACAGTACTTTTGAATATTATTGCTAACAAAGAAAAAAACAAAACACAATGCTGCAAAAATAAAAAAATGTTCATTGGAGTCAATACGTGGTACTGATATGTGGTAATGATACGTGGTATCATGGCACAAGAGTAACTGCAATCACACAGAACTCTATCTATTCTAGCTGCAGTTTTTTCATGGCATTGTGGTGCAATTATCTCTCTGATTTCTTCAAAAGGGTGTCTGCCTCTTGAACTTCAATCCAAGCCAGTCACCTTTGATTCATTTTATTGTCTCACTCCACCACTTGAAAAGCCATGATGTTGGCAAATTGGGAAAAAAACAAAAAAAAAAACAAAAAAAACTCAACTACAAGAATACTTGTGCTGGTTTATCCTATCAAAGAGGAAGTGATGAGATATACTATGGTAGGAATTTGGCCATGAAACTGTCCTGTTATACAGAATGAATTGCATTACTGAAGAGTGACTCACTTCAGGTTTTTTGACACAGCAGGAGAAGGGGACTCCACAGCGCTCTCGACTGGGATTCTTGTCAGTGCAGTTGAAGTAGATGTTCTGATTCCAGTCGTCAGGACCATGTGCTCCACAGCATGACCACTGATCCAGCAAACACAACAACAACAACAACAACGGGCCAAGATTAAACAGACACTCTGGTAAACAGATCTAATTCCTGATCTGGTCATCTGAGTACTTCAGAGAGTGTCTCAGGTCAGTCTGGGTGGTTAGCCAGCTTACTGCAGCAGACAGTGCGAGAATCAATTGGTCAGACAACAACAAAGCTCATTGCCTTTAAAGTATATCATAACGGAGCAGAACATTTACACATCAATGCTATCCCTGCGGCTAGCAGTGTTACTGGCAGTAACATCCCCAGGTAGGTGACTAACCTCTACTCACTGTAACTCACTATGTATAGTGAAGGTAAACATACAGGAAAAGTGTATTTAATCTTTTCAAGGGTGAAATACAGATGAAATGTATGAGTAATTGCCTTTCCAAGGTTTTCAGAACCAGACCATTAATGGCAGAGCAGCTCATTCCAGCCTGATGAACACACCCCAAGGTTACTAACTCTATTTATCTCTATTACACATATATGCACAGTGGCAAGAAACGTATGTGAACCCTTTGGAATTACTCGTTTTTTGCATTAATTGGTCATAAAATGTGATCTGAGCTACATCTAACTCAAGTAGGGCTGCAACGATAACTCAAGTAATTACAAACATTTCTCGATTTAAATTCTATGCTTTGACATGTCTTTTAATGTAGCACTTCCAGTCTATACGACCTTCTTCCAGTGCAACTTTCTTCTGGTCACGCTACCTAAGCAAAACGCAGATTTGTTTAACAGCGCCATGTCAGAGCGGCATAGTAACGGGCCTGCAAAGAGGAAGAAAATTTACAAAACACAACAAAAGTATCTCAAGTCTGGGATCATTTCAAGCTCAAATTGAAGGAAAACATTGTCCAGTGTGTACATGGTAAAGCTGAGCATCAAGCTAGCATCCAACAACGCTGGATGTTCTAGTGTCTCAGCAGAAAGCATCTCACATCATGCACAGCCAACGCACCCGAGACAAGGTTAGACAAGATTTTAAATTAAGATGAATAGAATGTAGTCAGCTACGCTAATTATGCTTATATGACCAAAAAACATATAGTCACCACTGTTAGCATCCTCCAGCAGCTAGCGCTAGCAGATGTTAACAGCTATAATGGAACTTTATGGTGTAATGTGACATTTAAAGTTATGTTCTATGCAATAAACATTGCAATATGTACCTGTGTTATTGAGTGTTTGGTACAATTACTACTGCTCTTTAGGAAAGAAAGTTCAGCAAATGTTGGTCAAAGTAAGTTTCTTTAAAAAAAAAAAAAGTATCAGATTACTCAAGTAACCTTCGATTAGAGTGGGCCATTACCCGAGCCGTAAAATGGTTGTTAGCTGCAGCCCTACTCAAGTATAGACAAACACAGTGGCCCTCATTTATCAAACGTGCGTAAGACAGAAAAGTTGCCATACAATCATTTCAAAGAAAGATCGGTATTTATCAATCTGGATCTGATCGTAGGATACGCTGAAATCTCACGACAGTTCTGAGATCGTGCATACGCAAATTTTCAAGTTTGTGTATAAGCGTACTGCAGTGGAGAAATTTGGCTATGTGGGAGAATTATTTGATGGGATTATTGAGTTGATATGTTTGCCTTGTGTTATATTTAGATGAGTGTTTTAACGATTAAAGAGGCTGCTTTTACTAATTATAAACATTCTTTACACATTTGTCACTGCAGCAAATATAACGGATTTAAACTTTTTTTTTTTAAACTGCAGTTTTTTGATGGAAAATTCAATTAACCTTTCAGTTTCTGAGATATTTTTATGGTTGAGATTGAGCTCAGGGTTTTTCAAGGAGTGTTTTATTATAATTTTTATATATAGGCTACATAACTATCTTTGGATTGTAGGGAACCATTTCCCATGTGAGTACTATGTTAAATTAATGTTTGAAAAAGTATTTACATGACTAAGATACAGTTGAAACCAGAATTTTACATACACTCTATAAAAAGAATCTTTTTTTCCTCACTGTCTGGCATTAAATCAGACTAAACGTTTCCTGTTTTAGGTCAGTTGGGATTACCAAAATTATTTCTATTTTCTAAATATTTTTTATATTTGCTAAATACATTTTTGAGAATGTTTATTACTTTCTTCAAAGTCAGAAGTTTCTATCCATTTCCTTAGTATCTGGTAGCAGTGGCTTTAAACTCACGACTTGGGTCAAACATTTTGGGTACGTTTCCATAAGCTTCTCACAATAGTTTGCTGGAATTCTGGCCCATTCCTCCTGACAGAACTGGTGGAACTGAATCAGGTTCGAAGGCCGCCTTTTGTTCGCACACGCCTTTTTAGCTTTGCCCACAAATTTTCTATGGGATTGAGGTTAGGGCTTTGTGATGGCCACTCCAAAACACTGACTTTGTTGTCCTTAAGCCACTTTGTAACTAATGTGGTGGTATGCTTTGGGTCATTGTCCATTTAGAAGACCCATTTGCCCCTAAGTTTTAACTTCCTGGCTGATGTCTTCAGATGCTGCTTCAATATTTCCACTTAATGTTCTTTTCTCATGATGACATCTATTTTGTGAAGTGCACCAGTCCCTCCTGCAGCAAAACAGCCCTGCAGCATGATCCTGCCACCACCCAAATTTACGTCTGGAGTGGCATTTTCAGGCTTGCAAGCTTCCTCCTTTTTCCTCCAAATGTAACGATGGTCATTATGGCCAAACAGTTCCATGTTACTTTCATCAGACCACAGGAAATGTCTCCAAAAATTAAGGTCTTTGTCCCTGTGCGCATTTGCGAACTGTAATTTGGCTTTTTAATGTTGCTTTTGGAGTAACGGCTTCTTTCTCGCCGAGTGGCCTTTCAGCCCAGGTTGGTACACCCTCCACAACTTTGTTGTGTGGAGTATAACACTGGTCAACACCAAATTTATTGTCTAAGTTTGTTTTTTTTTTTAGCAGATTTAGGACAATTTTGATGTGTTGAATCCAAAAATCACATTGGTTTTGCTAAATCAGGTCAACTTTTTGAACTATGGCCCCGTTTTCTTACGCTTTTGTTTACATGTACGGGTATTTTCGCTTTATATGATGCAAAATTCTTTATTTCTTGAAATTCTCTGAATTTTGAACAATGATGATGCAACATTCGATTTACATGTACTTACATTTATCAATGTCTACTTTCAATTTACAGTAAAACTGTACAACTGCTTAAAACTTAGCTTAAAAACCTGACCTGATCGAGAGAAACGGATGTCATTTTTGGCTTCAGTGGTGCAAAATTGTCTTAAATCAGTTGAATAAACAGACAACTTACAAAAAAATTATTTTTGTTATGTTGTGTAATTAATGCACAAAACCAGGTAATTCCAAATGGTTTCCATGCTTTTTCTTTGTGGGGCAAAAAAGTATTTAGTCAGCCACCAATTGTGCAAGTTCTCCCACTTAGACCAAAGACCTGTCAAAGGACACCAGAAACAAAATTGTAGACCTGCACCAGGCTGGGAAGACTGAATCTGCAATAGGTAAAGCAGCTTTGTGTGAAGAAATCAACTGTGGGAGCAATTATTAGAAAATGGAAGATATACAAGACCACTGATAATCTCCCTTGATCTGGGGCTCCACGCAAGATCTCACCCCGTGGGGTCAAAATGATCACAAGAACGGTGAGCAAAAATCCCAGAACCACACGGGGGGACCTAGTGAATGACCTGCAGAGAGCTGGGACCAAAGTAACAAAGGCTACATCAGAAACACACTACGCCGCCAGGGACTCAAATCCTGCAGTGCCAGACGTGTCCCCCTGCTTAAGCCAGTACATGTCCAGGCCCATCTGAAGTTTGCTAGAGAGCATTTGGATGATCCAGAAGAGGATTGGGAGAATGTCAGATGAAACCAAAATAGAACTTTTTGGTAAAAACTCAACTTGTCGTGTTTGGAGGAGAAAGAATGCCGAGTTGCATCCAAAGAACACCATACCGACTGTGAAGCATGGGGGTGTAAACATCATGCTTTGGGGCTGTTTTTCTGCAAAGGGACCAGGACGACTGATCCGTGTAAAGGAAAGAATGAATGGGGCCATGTATCGTGAGATTTTGAGTGAAAACCTCCTTCCATCAGCAAGGGCATTGAAGATGAAACGTGGCTGGGTCTTTCAGCATGACAATGATCCCAAACACACCGCCCGGGCAACGAAGGAGTGGCTTCGTAAGAAGCATTTCAAGGTCCTGGAGTGGCCTAGCCAGTCTCCAGATCTCAACCCCATAGAAAATCTTTGGAGGGAGTTGAAAGTTCGTGTTGCCCAGCGACAGCCCCAAAACATCACTGCTCTAGAGGAGATCTGCATGGAGGAATGGGCCAAAATACCAGCAACAGTGTGTGAAAATCTTGTGAAGACTTACAGAAAATGTTTGACCTCTGTCATTGCCAACAAAGGGTATATAACAAAGTATTGAGATGAACTTTTGTTATTGACCAAATACTTATTTTCCACCATAATTTGCAAATAAATTCTTTAAAAATCAGACCAATGTGATTTTCTGGATTTTTTTTCCCCTCATTTTGTCTCTCATAGTTGAGGTATACCTACGATGAAAATTGGAGACCTCTCTCATCTTTTAAGCGGGAGAACTTGCACAATTGGTGGCTGACTAAATACTTTTTTGCCCCACTGTATATAGCCTAGGCCTACTTAAAGATAAAATGATACTCATATCTCATGACCTTTATTCCTGACTTTGAACAAAACATGTATTGCAGACCTACATTAAAATGATTTTGTGTGAACTGGGTGAGCGTCCCGGCAAAAATGATATGGCATGAGCACATTTCATCACAAAGAGCTAAAAAAAAAGACTTCCGACCTTCAGTTCAAAGTTGTCAAATTTCAAACCTGTCTTTACATCTTGGATACATATGTGACATCAATTTGAAAAGCCTACATTTTGGGGGGGGATCACTTGGAAATGTTCATGTTTTAACAAATGAAATTGAAAATATATTAAATGATTAAGCAGCTATTCATAAGCCCCTTTCAACCTACCCCAGTCATTCAGTCAAACCAGTAAAATCGACTTGCCACTACTGTCTGAATAGGGTTACCCATGCCACATGACATGGGCTAAATGACCCTGTAAGCGAGGTGGGCAGTTGCACACCTCACCTCACCTCACCTCAGTGAGTATTTGAATAGGAAACATGGATAAACATGCAATGAAGTAGGTGTCACCATCACCACATCACAGCACAGTGACAGAGAGTGGAAATAAATCTGAAGGCTGTCTGTCGTCGTTCTGAAAAATTATATTAATTTTGACGTGCAACAGACAACTGTGTGTGCCACAATTACACAAATATTACTGTGGCTCGTATTTTTCAGTCACTCCCCGGAGCCTCCAGCAGATAACTTATCTTCTGCCCCCCCCCCGCCGACAGCATTTTTCAATCCTCTCCATTGTAACGGAGGACAAAGAGCAGCAACCTCTGAACTATATAGATCAGTTGTGTATTAATATATCTACAACTGATCACCAACGAGTTTGACACATGGTGACAAAATTTAAAGACTTGTAAAAATGCTGGCGACTCTCAACTAACAGTGGCCAGCATTACCAGCTTCCAGGTTGACCAGCGCATTCATGTGACATAAACAATATCAGGGAATGAAACTTGATACACCAGAGAAATGCACTGTTATCTGTGGGAGATGAGACCCACGTCTTCTCTTTAAGTCTGGAAAAAAAGGCATGGAAGGCATGGAGGGTTGTTGAGGTGCTGATTTATGCTTATGGAAGTCACAACTGTGGCTCGACAATTTTAGTTTTGGGGCAGCATGGTGGTACAGTGGCTAGCACTGCTGCCCAACAGCTAGAAGGTTCCGGGTTTGAATCCCCAGGCTGGCAGGGGTGGGAACCTTTCTGTGTGAAGTTTGCATGTTCTCCCTGTGCTGCGTGGGTTTACTCCGGAAGCTCCAGTTTCCTCCCACAATCCAAAGATGTGCATGTTAGGTTAAGAAGTGAAATTAGAAAATTTCCCACAGAAACCTGAATGCTCCTGGAGCCCCAGGTTGGGCACCCCTGTTCTAAATTGTCCCTAGGTATCCAGCTCTGATAGGCCCTTAGAATACAGGGTTAGTACTGGTGATGCGCTTTGAGTGGTCTTTGAGACTAGAAAAAGCACTATACAAGTACAGGTCCTTGTCCGTTATCCTTATTAGCAATCATAGCAAGACAATGAAACAGGACTGATGGTTGGTCATAATGGTCTCTGTGTTACTGTGTGGATCTTTCTTTAAAAATCATTGTTTTCAAACATTATACAGCGTTTCCTCTGGCTTAAAGACCTTGGCGCGGTGGCAACATATTTTTGTGGAAGGGGGCAGAAAACACATGGCACTATTGTAACCGGAATATGTTAATTTTAGACTATTTATTTCTTTTTTTTTTAATTTTGCACTGTAACTTAGCATATGGAACTTACCATTTGAAGTACTGTACAACCGAGGCTTGAATGTTGGAATATTGGGCCAGCTGGGGTCCTACCCAGACGTCCCATGTTTGGACTTTTTACTGGTGTCCTCCTTCTCTCCTTCCTCTGCTCTCACTTCTCCTGGACCCTCTGCCTGAACACTTTCTTCTCCTTGGCTCCTCGCTTCTGTCTCATCTTTCCCTCTTGGAGCCCTTTCTAATTCAGGTTCTCTCTTCGTCTATGGTGCTATAAAAACAGGCTAGAACATATCAAGTGTTATGTTTTGTCCTGCAGGATTTTTTGTCATGGTTTACATAAATGACTAAAATATGTGTATTTTTTGGAATTTTTATTCTAGCTTTTTTTTTTGTTTTGTTTTTTCCCATTGAGAGAATAGGGAAGGGAAAAAAACATTCATAATAGTAATTTACTCATGCATACTTAAATTATATGATCAGAGGTGGGTATAGTAGCCAGAAATTCTACTCATGTAAATGCAGTGCTTTGAAATTAATAATTAAAAGAAGACAACCAAAAATTTCTAGTAAAGGGTACAAAGAACACCCAATTAAAAATTTGAGTAATGACTTCAGTCCTGAAGGTTTGAGGTTTTTCTCCAAAATTTGCAACAATTTTCTTATAGTTTTCTACTTTTCTCTGTAAAGTTATCGAAATTTGAAACCATTTTCTTCAAATTTGTAATTTCCTTTTGTAAAATTGACTTTTCTTGTACATTTGAGACTTTATTATAAATTTGTGGATTATTTTACAGCTAATTTTTGTCTGTTTTTTTAAAATAAAATCACTTTTTTTTTTTTAATAAATCTGAAACAGACTTTTTTTTTTTACTTTATAACAATTTACATTTTTGACCACAATTTTGCACAGCCAGAACAAAATAATTTAACTCTGATTTCAATGAAAAAAAAATCAATAAAATTGTATTTAATGAAATAAATCAACTTAAATGACCAAAAATGCAGTTATTTTTGTTATAATATTTCTATATATTTACATATATATATATATATATATATATTTTTTTTTTTTTTTTTTTTTTTTTTTAGAAATCTCCTCACCACCCAGACAGCAGGAAAAGCTCCCTTATTTTGAAATCCAAATGTAGGCACGTTTAGATTGACTGAAGGCTGCTAATGGATTAAAGTTAATGACTTCTGCGGCAGCACAGCAACTCACCCTTGGCCGGGGGATCCTGGGTTCGATCCCAGCCCTCAACCAACAGTGATCTGTGTGGAGTTTGCATGTTCTCCCCGTGTCTGCGTGGGTTTACTCCGGGATTTCTCCGGTTTCCTCCCACATGGCAAAAACATGCAAGTTAGGTTAATTGGCATCAAAAACTGGGGATTCTAAATTGTCCTTAGGTATGACTGTGAGAGTGAATGGTTGTCTGTCTCTGTGTTGGCCCTGTGATGGACTGGCGATCTGTCCAGGGTGTACCCTGCCTTTCGCCCAAAGATGCTGGGATAGGCTCCAGCCCCACCGCGACCCGAAAAGGATTAAGCGGAAGAAGATGGATGGATGGATGGACTTCATGAATTTCGGCCACCTTAACTTTTTTTTTTTTTGCTTATTTGTACCCATAGGTAGATTTGGTTTGCAGTCTGGTGACAAGCCACCGGCTGCCGGTCGCTGCGTGCGCGAGCGCCCTAAACCTACATGTTTTAACTGCCAGGTACACAATAATAAGATAAACCTTTATTAGTCCCACAATGGGGAAATTCCAGGATTGCAACAGCACAGGGATAGCAACACTCACAGAGCAATAATTTAGAGGACAAGAAAATATGAGCAGTGAATATACATATGTACACATAAATCTATAAATATATATACACAGTGCGGAGCATTGTAGCTAGATGGAATAAACAGCATAGCCGTCTATTTAGTTACCCCACATAGTAAGAATATGAACTCATAACATATTGTCACCCTCCGTAGCGATTGATATTGTCCTAGTTGTATACTGGGGGGGGCCATTTTGTGCAAGTCTGTTGCGTCTTTTGCATTCAATACCATTAGGTCATCACGTTTTTTTGCTATCTCTGCTAGCAGCCCTGCTTAGGTTATAAAGTCTGACAGCCGTAGGTAGGAAGGACCTGCGAAACCTCTCGGTCGCGCACCTAGGATGATGTAGCCTACTGCTAAATGAGCTCCTCAGTGCATTCAGTATGTCCTGCATAGGGTGGGACTCGGACTCCAGCAGAGATGACAGCTTAGCCACCATCCTTCCCTCTCCTATCTCCTCCACTGGGTCAAGGCGTTGCCCCAGGACAGAGCTAGCTTTCTTGATCAGTTTGTTCAGTCTCTTCCTATCAGCTGCTGTAATGCCACTGCCCCAGGAGACCACTCCAAAAGTGATGGCTGATGGCACCACCGTGTCGTAGAATGTCTTGAGCAGCGCCCCTTGTACACCAAAAGACCTGAGTCTCCTCAGTAGGAACAGCCTGCGCTGTCCCTTCTTGTAGAGTGCATCAGTATTGTGTGACCAGTCTAGTTTATTGTTCAGATGAACACCCAGGTACTTGTAGGATGTCACCATCTCGATGTCTGTTCCCTGTATATTTACTGGTGCTGTGAGGGGTTGTCCTTGCCTGCGGCAGTCCACCACCAGCTCCTTAGTTTTCCTCGCATTGATCTGGAGGCAGTTCCGATGGCACCAGTCCACAAAGTCCTGGATAAGCCCTCTGTACTCAGCTTCATCTCCGTTGGAGATGAGGCCAACGATCGCAGAGTCACCAGAGAACTTGTGTAGATGGCAGTGTGTTGTGTTGTGTGAGAAGTCTGCAGTATAAAGGGTGAACAGGAAGGGAGCCAAAACCGTTCCCTGGGGGGCCCCCGTGCTACCGATGATCGTGTTGGACGCACAGTCCCGGGTTCTCACAAACTGTGGCCGGTTTGTGAGGTAGTCCAGGATCCATGATGACAGGTGCTGGTCCACCTCTGCGCACAGCAGCTTGTTCTTCAGGATCGTCGGTTGGATGGTGTTGAAAGCACTGGAGAAGTCAAAGAACATGATCCTCACCGCATTCCCGGGCTTCTCCAGGTGGAACAGAGAACGGTGAAGGAGGAAGATGACCGCATCCTTCACCCCAATGCCATGTCCTCACCTGGGTCTTAGTGAGGGTCAAGTTGGGGGGCTGTGTGTTGGGAGTGGGGGGGTGATGGTGGAGTGGGGAGTGGGCAGCAGGACTTGATGTCTTCAGAGGCAGCAGTGGTTGTTGTGCAGTCGGGCGGGGGGGGGGGGGGGAGGGCGGTTGGTCAATCCTATTGAAAAACAGATTCAGATTGTTGGCCCACTCCCTGCCCCCCGTGGCCTGGGGGGAGGTATTCTGGAGCCCAGAGATTGTTTTAAGGTTTCTCCAGACCCCACCAATGTCGCTCTGTTGCAGCTTGTCCTCCATCTTCTTCCTGAAGCTGTCCTTGCCTTCTCTGATCTTCCTCCTCAGCTCCCTCTGTACGGACTTCAGCATCTCCCTGTTCCCCGACCTGAAGATCCTCTTCTTCTCTCTCACAAGTATTTTTATCTCAGGGTTGATCCACGGTTTGTTGTTTGAGCAACACCGTATGGTCTTGGTGGGTACGGTGTTGTCCACACAGAAGCTGATGTAGTCCGTGATGGTGTGAGTGAGGCCATCGATGTCCTCACCATGTGGATCGCAGAGCTGCTCCCAGGCAGTGGTTTCAAAACAGTCCTTTAGAGCGTCTATTGCCTCCTCAGACCATAACTTCACTGTGCACATGACCGGAGGTTGTCTGTGCACTAGGGGTTTGTACACCGGCCGGAGATGAACCAAGTTGTGATCCAATCTCCCAAGTGGAGGGAGTGGTGATGAGGTGTACGCCTCCTTAGTGTTTGCGTATAATAATAACCATATTTAGCATGGTTTTTACCTGCTGGTAACAGGAGTAATAATGGAACAGTCACTTAGCTAACAGATGTGGTTAAGAGCTCGAGTAGGTTCATATTGTCTTCTTCTTAACACAACTTACACAACTTCCGGCGCCACATGAGTCGGCTGCCCTTTTTGCAACAGCAGCTCAATTCTGAGTTTTTCTTCCTATTTCTTTTTTACTATCCGGCTTCTCTCGCTAAATTTTCTGATCTGGTGACACCTTATCCATCATGGACACATAGATCGCCCAAAATGTCTCCTGAGCTGGCGGACGGAGCCAATATTTATGTCAGGATACGGTACAACAGGGGCCAGCTGTTAGCACTTAACCGGGCCACGGTGCTAACGCAAAAACTCGCCATACTGGGAGAAATAAGACAGAAACGGCGTGGATGTCGAGCTGGAGTATGACGGTGGGCGAAGAACATAAGGTACAGACCCGTCCTCCCATCCGTTATTATGGGGAGCGTTTGATCGCTACTCAATAAGACGGATGAACTAGCGGCTATGGCACGTTACCAGAGCATCTTCAGAGAGATTAGCATGATGTTGTTTACTGAGACGTGGCTAACAGAACTAGCAACAGATGCTAGTATCGAACTGGAGGGCTTCCACGCAATACGGGCAGACCGGACACCAGACAGTGGGAAAGCAAGGGGCGGAGGAGTGATAATGTATATGGGGGGGGGATAAGGACCTGTACTTAAATAGCGCTTTTTCTAGTCTCAAAGACCACTCAAAGCGCTTCACTAGTACTAACCCTCTATTCTAAGAGCCTATAGGAGACAGATATCTAGGGACAATTTAGAACAACCAATTAAACTAACATGCATGTCTTAGGATTGTGGGAGGAAACCGGAGCCCCTGGAGTAAACCCACACAGCACATGCAAACTCCACACAGAAAGGTTCCTACCCCTGCCAGCCTGGGGATTCGAACCTGGAACCTTCGAGCTGTTAGGCAACAGTGCTAACCACTGCATCACCGTGCAGCTGGTGCAAACTGGGACATTTCATGTTTAAAGAGCAACACTGCAGCAAAGACATTGAGATGCGGCCTGCTTATCTCCTGAAGGAATACTCACACGTGATCTGCATTGTTATTTATGCAAATCCGACGGGGAACGCTGGGGCAGCACATAACGCCATCCACTCAGTAACTGGCAGGCTGTTGACACAACACCCAGATGCTCTCCTCCTCATCTCCGGTGATTTTAACCATACCTCACTGTCCTCCATTCTGCCCACGTTCACCCAGTATGTCACATGCCACACTAGAGACAATAAAACACTGGACTTATTCTATCCAAACACTAAGGAGGCGTACACCTCATCACCACTCTCCCCACTCGGGAGATCAGATCACAACTTGGTTCATCTCCTGTCGGTGTACAAAACCCTAGTACACAGACAACCTCTGGTCATACGCACGGTGAAGATATGGTCTGAGGAGGCAATGGACGCTTTAACCCTCATCCTACCAACATATTTTACATACAAATAGTACCAACTGGGGTCCGTTTGGACCCCACACAAAATTTAACTGTTAATTGGATTATTAAGCAATACCAAAGTATTTTTTTTTTCACTTAAAATGTTTTATTTGGTTAAAACAAAGAGTTGTGTTGAAACATGATCCAAAAATCCCGGAATGGGGCTAGTTTGTCGGTTGCCTGCCTTTCAGCACGAGTAGCCCGGTTGTAATGTGTTTTTCAACCAGTGTGCCCTGGTGCGTTCAGGTTTTTGTGGGAAATTATCTAATTTCACTTCTTAATTGGTACAAGAAATGCAAATACTTTGCCATTGTTGTGCATGTGGTCTGTAGGGCCGACAGAATACAATGCTACATGTAGCA
Organism: Pholidichthys leucotaenia; assembly: GCA_020510985.1. Taxonomy (NCBI): domain Eukaryota; kingdom Metazoa; phylum Chordata; class Actinopteri; order Cichliformes; family Pholidichthyidae; genus Pholidichthys; species Pholidichthys leucotaenia. Next base: position 273,132,123 of record CM035840.1, on the reverse strand, counting down.
TGCTACATGCTACATGTAGCATGCTACATGCTAGCATGTACTACATGTATGTAGCATGTAGTACTCTGTCCTGGGGCAGCGCCTTGACCCAGTGGAGGAGATGGGAGAGAGAAGGATGGTGGCTAAACTGTCATCTCTGCTGGAGTCCGAGTTCCACCCTGAACACACTGAATGTACTAAGGAGCTCATTTAGCAGCAGACTACATCATCCTAGGTGCACAACCGAGAGGTTTCGCAGGTCCTTCCTACCTACGGCTGTCAGACTGTACAACCTAAGCAGGGCTGCTCGCAGAGATAGCAAAAAGACGTGACAACCCAATAGTATTGAATGCAAAAGACGCAATAGACTTACACAATGGTCCCCTCCGGTATACAACTAGGAAAATACCGGTAGCTACGGAGGGTGACAATATGTATGGGTACATAATCATAACATGTAGGATAACTAAGTAGACGGTTATACTGTTTCATTCCATCTAGCTACAATGCTCCGCACTGTGTGTGTTTATATATTTATATATTTATTCCATCTAGCGACAATGCTCCACACTGTGTGTTTATATATTTACATATTTATTCCATCTAGCTACAATGCTCCGCACTGTGTGTGTTTATATATTTACATATTTATTCCATCTAGCTACAATGCTCCGCACTGTGTGTTTATATATTTACATATTTATTCCATCTAGCTACAATGCTCCGCACTGTGTTTATATATTCATATATTTATTCCATCTAGCTACAATGCTCCGCACTGTGTGTCTATATATTTATGTTTATATGTACGTATGTATACTCGCTGCTCTCATTTTTTCTTGCCTTCTGATTGTTGCTCTGAGTGTTGCTATCTCTGTGCTGTTGCAATCCTGGAATTTCCCCATTGTGGGACTAATAAAGGCTTATCTTATCTCATCTTATCTTAAATGCCTCCAGTGCTTCCATACCTCTTCTGCTTTTTTTCCCCGCATTTAAAGTACTTTAATAAGCTCATGCTTCTCTCAGACAGTCACGCTAGTAGCGAGATACTCTGCCTGGTGACTGGAACGCTCACACGGGCGGGGCGCTTCTAAACTCCATGCGGATGACGGTCACACATGTTGTTCGTATGCACACTTGCAGACCGTCAATACCTTCATATTTTTTTTTCTTAAATTTATATTTCCTCATAGAGCGGCGGAATATTTTCAAGCATGACGGGCCGCCACTGGGAAATGTTACCAGAGGAAACCCTGTTATAGACATCTGCCCTTTGTTTCTGATTAATTTCAAGTTCTTGTAGTGGAGAAAAGTGTGTTTTCATGGAAAACGAGGAAATTTCCAAGTGATCCTAAACTTTTAAACAGTAGTGTATGTGAATTCCTTCTCAAATTATTGTGCTGACAAGACTAGCATGACAAAAAAATGCCCAATCAGCCTTCAACAGCTGAGGGTTAAAAATGATTTGTATCATCATTTGAAGGAAATAAAATTCAATGAGTTTCTTTATAACAGCTTTACTGATGGGAAGCATTCTGTATTCTACTGACCAAATGTTTTAATCATTGGGAGCTGACTCACATATTCCTGGGCAAAGTCAATGAGATTCTGCAAGTCGATGTCATCGCGGTAGGCCTTGACATTGTTGTTGATGAATAAGTCGAGCTGGTCTTTGATCCAGTCCTTGAAGACGTAGGCGAGGATCCCCGCGGTGAGCTCCAAAAAGAAGATCAAACCAAGGAACACTGAAAACTGCAAAGTACATGAGACACACAAGAATAAACACGTACACACAAAGCAGAAAACAATAGATCTGTCACTTCTATCAGAGCATAAAGAAAGCCCCTCAAAAACCTCTGAAAAGACTGAAAGGACAGTTTGATGTAATGTCCCTTGACAGGTGTGGCTGTGAGGCTTGTCCTGATTTGCTAAGTGAGGGTGTGGCAATAAAAAAAAATGCAGTCCCAAATGTGCAGTTATGTCATCCCCTTTACAGTAAGTGTAATAGGAGATGAGGCTGACGATGAATGCACAAAAGCCACAATAGTTTCTCACTCTTGACTCCTGATCTACTGCAGCTAATGGACATCTGCTGGAGTTAATAGCTACTTCGAATCACAGCCAGCAACTCAGCAAGTTTGTCTCTGTCAGTAAAATATTGTCATCAATACAGTTGAACACAAATAAACCTCCTTACATGGTCATGATGTGGCTCTGGGCTTGAGAGGTAGTCTCTGCTTTCTTGGATCAAAAGAAAAAGGTACTGCTGTAGATGTCTTTGCCTGATAAATTCATTCAGTGGACTATGTGCAATGCAATCCTGGTTATTATTCTGTGATAAAATTCAACTTGGTTGAGTGATGAGATAACACCCATGACATGTAGTAGTTCAAGGCATTTGACTTAAGAGAGTCAAAAAGCCACTCGCTGCACTGACAGATTCGGTTCTGGTGTGAACTGCAGGCCTAAGGGGGAGTAAGGCACTTAAAAATAGTGTGTGTACTCAGAAAATGTGAAGCTTGCTTACAAATTTAAGCAGAAAAGTGTTCTCTCTGAGGGCTCCAATACACCCAGCAAAGCCCAGGATAAACATGACCCCTCCGACGACGATGAAGAGCCACACAGGGTCGAAACCCTTTAGATCTGTGATGGATGACAGGTTGGACAGCACACCCTGAGGGAAAGGAATAAAGACAACAATGAGGGTTAAATTAAATCAAAACACTTCCATAATGAAATGCTGTCCTACCCTACCTATGACCAGGCCCAAGCAAAAATATTCAAATTCTCTCAAAATGCAAACCTGATATTCACGTCAAAGAAAGGAAAAAGCCAGCTGATGTGACAGATGTGCAAAAGAAATATATATAAAAAAAAATCCTGTTATTTCACCATTACATTGTGGTAATAATGACACATACAAAAACATTTCAGGTGTATTGTACAGTAAAATGCTGAAAAAGAAACTACGGTTTCTTTATCAACTTGTGTGCCACATACATAGAGTCAACAATTCTGCAGCCATCGTATAACACATGTAACTTTTTCCAGGCAAAGGAAAGTTCAGAGCCAGAAAACATTTGCTGTCCTTTCTCTCTGTTTACCCTACTGCACCCTTTACCCCCTGAAGTCATAGTATCACTAACTAGTGCATGCTAGGTATCATGTCTTACAATAAGGGAGTTTTAATGTGAAGACACTGCTGATTTCTCATAGTGTACAGACCACCAAATGCTACAAGATGGGCTCAGTTAATGTTAAAGGTAATACAGAAAAAGGAGGTATAATAAATGCCAAATGATGCAAAAATAATTATGCGTCCTGATCTTCCCAACCAAGTCCACTGTGGACATATTTTGCCAGTTTAACTGTTTGCCTGTGACAGGGGTCTGCAACTTTTACTATCAAAAGAGCCATATTTGCCCCCTCTACCATCAAATAAAATTTGTCTGGAGCTGTAAAACCTATTTAACCTTTAACATAAAGATAATGAGAAAAGTTCAGTAAAGTACAACAACAATAAAGAAATATGTTGACATTTTATTGCTTTTTTTTCATGTTATAGACAAAGAAAAACTTCTTCTGATTGCCTTCTGTAGGGGTCACTACGGTGGATCATCTGCCTCCATCTCACCCTATCCCTTGCATCTTCCTCTGTATAGTAACACCAACCCTGTCTATCTCCTCTTTCACTACATCCACTAATCTTCTTTGTGGTCTTGTGCTTTTCCTCCCGCCTTGCAGCTCCATCTTCAACATCCTTTGTCCAATATATCCACTATCCCTCCTCTGCACATGCCCAAACCATCTCAGCCTTGCCTTTTACTTTGTCTCCAAACCGCTCAACCTGAGCTGCTCCTCTGATATACTCATTTCTAATCCTGTCCCTCCTAGAAACTCCCAGTGAGAATTCTTGGTATATTCAATGCTGCCACTTCCAGTGCCACCTGCTGTCTTTTCAGTAGTGCCACCATACATCATAGCAGATCTCACTACCGTCTTGTAAATCTTCCCTTTCACTCTAGCTGCTATCTTTCTGTCACAAATCACCCGACACTCATCTCCACCCACTCCACCCTGCCTGCACTCTCTTCTTCATCTCTCTTGTGCATTTTCCATTGCTTTGGATGGTTGACCCCAGGTATTTAAACTCATCTACCTTCACTACCACTGCATCTTTCCAGCTGTCTCCCTCTCATTCACACACATATTCTGTCTTGTTTCAACTGATTTTCATTCCTGTTCTCTCTGAAGCATCTCCAGGTTCTCTCCTACCTGCTCCCTACTAGGGCTGCAACAATTAGTCGACATTGTCGACGTCAATCATAAAAATTTGTCGACGCAAAATTTTATTGTCAATGCATTGTTTAAGTTTACAGACATGCCGCAGAAATGTTCTATTGTAACTGCAATGCACTACTGGAACTGCTGCGGACAGTAGCACTTCTGTTGTCTGGCATGCCTGAACAATTTCCAGCATGAAAAGAAAAAAAATTCTGCAAAGCAGACTTGTCTTATCATGGCAGCACTGCAGTGATGCATGAGCATCTGAAACGGAGACACCCTGGAGCCACAACGTTTACTGCTGCTTCTGCTTGGCAAGTTTTAACGAGTAAAGAAAGTTAGTGTTGCTTATTTTCAATGGCCACCTGTTTCAAGCTTTAGAGAAATGATGATACTGTAAGTACGTGCTGCTTATGTTAGCTTTTGTTTTCATCTTTGTTAATATTAGCCCTCATTATGAATATTAGTGCATCTTAGTTAATCAGAAGATCATACCTTATATATATATATATACGTATATATATATATATATATATATATATATATATATACACTCACCGGCCACTTTATTAGGTACACCATGCTAGTAACGGGTTGGACCCCCTTTTGCCTTCAGAACTGCCTCAATTCTTCGTGGCATAGATTCAACAAGGTGCTGGAAGCATTCCTCAGAGAGTTTGGTCCATATTGACATGATGGCATCACACAGTTGGCGCAGATTTGTCGGCTGCACATCCATGATGCGAATCTCCCGTTCCACCACATCCCAAAGATGCTCTATTGGATTGAGATCTGGTGACTGTGGAGGCCATTTGAGTACAGTGAACTCATTGTCATGTTCAAGAAACCAGTCTGAGATGATTCCAGCTTTATGACATGGCGCATTATCCTGCTGAAAGTAGCCATCAGAAGTTGGGTACATTGTGGTCATAAAGGGATGGACATGGTCAGCAACAATACTCAGGTAGGCTGTAGCGTTGCAACGATGCTCAATTGGTACCAAGGGGCCCAAAGAGTGCCAAGAAAATATTCCCCACACCATTACACCACCACCACCAGCCTGAACCATTGATACAAGGCAGGATGGATCCATGCTTTCATGTTGTTGACGCCAAATTCTAACCCTACCATCCGAATGTCGCAGCAGAAATCGAGACTCATCAGACCAGGCAACGTTTTTCCAATCTTCTATTGTCCAATTTCGATGAGCTTGTGCAAATTGTAGCCTCAGTTTCCTGTTCTTAGCTGAAAGGAGTGGCACCCGGCGTGGTCTTCTGCTGCTGTAGCCCATCTGCCTCAAAGTTCAACGTATTGTGCGTTCAGAGATGCTCTTCTGCCTACCTTGGTTGTAACGGGTGGTTATTTGAGTCACTGTTGCCTTTCTATCAGCTCGAACCAGTCTGGCCATTCTCCTGTGACCTCTGGCATCAACAAGGCATTTCCGCCCACAGAACTGCCGCTCACTGGATATTTTTTCTTTTTCGGACCATTCTCTGTAAACCCTAGAGATGGTTGTGCATGAAAATCCCAGTAGATCAGCAGTTTCTGAAATACTCAGACCAGCCCTTCTGGCACCAACAACCATGCCACGTTCAAAGTCACTCAAATCACCTTTCTTCCCCATACTGATGCTCGGTTTGAACTGCAGGAGATTGTCTTGACCATGTCTACATGCCTAAATGCACTGAGTTGCCGCCATGTGATTGGCTGATTAGAAATTAAGTGTTAACGAGCAGTTGGACAGGTGTACCTAATAAAGTGGCCGGTGAGTGTATATATACATACATATACTGTATGTGCGCGCGCGCACACACACACACACACACACACACACACACACACACACACACACACACACACACACACACACACACACACACACGTGAAGAAGTGTTTGCCCCCTTCCTGATTTCTAATTTTTTTGTACGTTTGTCACACTTAAATGTTTCAGATCATCAAACAAAAATATTATTTTTATTATTATTATTTAAATATTAGACAAAGATAACACATGTAAACACAAAATGCAGTTTTTAAAATGAAGGTGTTTATTATTAAGGGAAAAAAAAAAATCCAAACCTGCATGGCCCTGTGTGAAAAAGTGATTGCCCCCTAAACCTAATAACTGGTTGGGCCACCCTTAACGGCAACAACTGCAATCAAGCATTTGCGATAACTGGCAATGAGTCTTTTACAGGTCTGTGGAGGAATTTTGGCCCACTCATCTTTGCAGAATTGTTGTAATTCAGCCACATTGGAGGGTTTTCCAGCATCAACCGCCTTTTTAACGTAATGCCACAGCATCTTAAAGTCCTCGGACGGTGACATTTTTTTATTGAACCAATAAACTGATTGTATGAAAATATTCCATTCTGGCCATTCCCGTGATTTAATATGTGTCACCAGCCTCCATAAATGACTTTATTTGGTAATAGCCCATCTTTCACTTAGTGATGCTGCAGTACCGCCATCTGTCGATAGGGGCAGGCAGCAGTGACGTCAGCTCAGGAAGAAGTGAGGGTGATATTGCCTGCCTGTGCTGTGAGCCTCATCAGAGAAACATTCCCATCGGATCACTACAAGGGAGTTTGCCTACCAAGATTAGATTTGTGAAAAATGATATTTAAATAAAGTTTTGTAAAATCATATATTGAGTTTATTAATGTTCATGTCAATTTTATAATTCTAATATTTCAGCATTCATTAAAGTTGCATGTCATATACATTTGAATAATTTTTCTACCATTTTATGGTATAAAATTCGGGTTCAATTTGGCACTCAATGTGGTGGGAACTCTGGCTTGTACAGAGTGCCACTGCTCCCATAAGTGGGTTGGATCAACCAAGGTTTTGCTGAACAGAGTATTCATCAGATCATCCACATATTCTGAAAAAAAATATATTCAATAAAAATTAGACATCCATTTGACTACAGTACGAAATACAAATTTGACCCAAATTAACATAATTTGATAAAAGCTATGAAATGTGAAAGTTGAATGAAGACCAACCCTCCACCCACTGTAAATATCATATACAAGCCTAGAAAATGATACTAATATTTCTTATACTCCCCGAAAGTTGGATTAACTTTCTTTGCTTGCAGTGTATATCCGCCTTTTTTGAATTTTGGGTACCTGATGATGAAGACCGGCTCACATCACGATTCTGTGCCTGCTTGCAGCCTGCATTTTCATTAAAGTGCATTGCAGGTAAACAAAGTCTGTAATTAGAATATTATCACAATGATTTATTTTTGGACATATAAGTGATCTGTCTATCAGCAGAAACTCTATGTAATTGGCACTGTTATTATAATTGCATTTCATATTTTTGGTCACATATTGCATCTCCTCACCTTGTCAACATTCCAAGGAATGAGAAGTGTACACTCTTTGGTGCAAAATGAATAATCAAGACTGTGGAAAGCCTCCACATTTGAAGTTTGCTGCCCTGGACTCAGCTTTCGCACATCCCTGAGGACCCGTGTTTTGTTGATCATATCAACAACTTTTTCACAGCCCTTTGTCCCTGAAATAAATAAATTGTAGGTGTGAGATATGTGACCAAAAATGATGAAAATCAATGGGATAATAATTTTTATATATATATAATACATGCACTGTTGTTTCATTGTGTGAAACTGTTTTTTGTGTTAGGTTGCAGTCTCTCAGGAGCTGCGGGATCATATGTAGTGCTCGCATCTTTGTATTTGTACTACGCAGGTGTGCGCGCAGCTGAAGCCGCTGATGAGCGGCGAGTCATGACACAAATTGCATCTTATTCTCGAAATCGCTGTCAACGAAATGTCTACTGCACATGTTGGGTGAGTTACCGACATCATTCCAATTTTTTCGCGTTTTCTGAACGAATTTCACCCATGCCGTTCTGATTTTCCCAAGGACGGGAAATTCAAAAACACTCACCGCATGCTCCGCTGGTATAACGTCGACAACACAACGCCAAACCATAATTAATTCAATTCCTGAAATCCTAATCTTAATAAATAATCTATTTGTAATCCACAAGTACTCCGAGAAATATCCGTATTCGCCGATTTTAAAACGTAAACAACAAACAATGTCCGCTGAGCGTGTGCGTGTCTCTCCCTGTGATGATGTCACACAGTCAGTGGCCATTTTAGCCGCTGATCGCTCGGCTGAGTCAGACAGCTCTCAAGGACGGCGTACTTCAAGAGCGCATTGTCACCTTATGCGACATTTGTTGACACCAAAACATGTGCGGTTCAAATTAGCTCGTCTCACACAAAAATTTAAGATATGATTTAGCGATATTGAATTTTCGTCCGGCCGACGCCTTTAATCAGATTCAGGTCAGAATTTTGACTAGTCCACCCCAAAGTCTTCATTTTGTTTTTCTTAAGCCATTCAAAGGTGGACTTGCTGGTTTATTTTGGATCATTGTCCTGCTGCAGAACCCAAGTGCGCTTCAGCTTGAGGTCACAAACAGATGGTCGGACATTCACCTTCAGGACTTTTTGGTAGACAACAGAATTCATGGTTCCATTTACCACAGCAAGTCTTCCAGGTCCTGACGCAGCAAAACAGCCCCAGACCATCACACTACCACCACCATATTTTACTGGTGATATGATGTTCCTTTTTTGTAATGCTGTGTTACTTTTATGCCGGATGTAACGGGACACACACCTTCCAAAAAGTTCAACTTTTGTCTCGTCAGTCCACAGGGTATTTTCCCAAAAGTCTTGCGGATCATCAAGATGTTTTCTGGCAAAACTGAGACAAGACTTGATGTTCTTTTTGCTCAGCAGTGGTTTTTGTCTTGGAACTCTGCCATAAAGGCCATTTTTGCCCAGTCTCTTTTTTATGGTGGAGTCATGAACACTGACCTTAACTGAGGTAAGTGACGCCTGCAGTTCTTTGGATGTTGTTGTGGGGTCTTTTGTGACCTCTTGGATGAGTCGTCGCTGCACTCTTGGGGTAATTTTGATCAGCCGGCCACTCCTGGGAAGATTCACCACTGTTCCATGTTTTCGCCATTTGTGGATAATGGCTCTCACTGTGGTTCGCTGGAGTCCCAAGGCTTTAGAAATGGCTTTAAAACCTTTTCCAGACTGATAAATCTTAATTACTTTGTTTCTCATCTGTTCCTGAATTTCTTTGGATGGCAGCACAATGTTTAACTTTTGAGGATCTTTTGGTCTACTTCACTTTGTCAGGCAGGTCCTATTTAAGTGATTTCTTGATTGAGAACAGGTGTGGCAGTGATCAGGCCTGGGTGTGGCTAGAGAAATTGAACTCGGCTTTCCAAAGATGTGACAAACCACAGTTAATTTATGTTTTAACAGCGGAGGGGGGGGGGATGTCAATCACCTTTTCACACAGGGCCATGTAGGTTTGGATTTTTTTTTTTTACCCTTAATAATAAACACCTTCATTTAAAAACTGCATTTTGTGTTTACTTGTGTTATCTTTGTCTAATATTGAAATTTGTTTGATGATCTAAAACATTTAAGTGTGACAAACACAAAAAAATGAGAAATCAAGAAGGGGGCAAACACCTTTTCACACCAAGAAAGCGCAAACAGCACTTTTTTTTTTCCTAGCGGCACTCCCATACCTGCCAACTTTTCAAACCTGAAAAGCCTAGTAGCTAGCCGGGGTCCAGGGGCCGATGCTAATGCTAATGCTAATAATAATAATGCTAATATTTGCCAAACAAATATAGCATTAAATCAAGTTAGAATGTAGCTAACAACCTCATATTTCTTCAACTTTCAAACCTGAAAAGCCTAGTAGCTAGCCGGGGTCCAGGGGCCGATGCTAATGCTAATGCTAATAATAATAATGCTAATATTTGCCAAACAAATATAGCATTAAATCAAGTTAGAATGTAGCTAACAACCTCATATTTCTTCAACTTTCAAACCTGAAAAGCCTAGTAGCTAGCCGGGGTCCAGGGGCCGCAGTGTCAAACAAATATTAGCATTTGACATAGAAGTCACATATTAATTATATTAAAGGTAAAATATCTAAATCAATTGCAATACTACACAGAGCGAAATATTTGCTGAATCAACCCACATTATATACTTTGTATCATTCATTAATACTCCCATACATGACAAATTGTACTGAAGTATGGGGAAATACATATAAAACAAACATATATCCAGTGTTTATGCTTCAGAAGAGAGCTATTAGAATAATAAACAAAGCTGCTTACAGGGAACCAACAAACCCACTTTTTCTTAAATTAAAAGCTCTCAAGTTGAAAGATCTGGTTGACTTTAAAACTGCAGTAATAATGTTTAAAGTGAAGAATCTATCACTGCCCGCAAATATCCAAAAGTTGTTCCAAATAAGGGAGAAACAATATCATTTCAGAGGAACATGTATATTTCAAAAACCTTCAGTGAGAACTACCACCAAGCAACACTGTTTCAGTGCAAGGAGTCAGATTATGGAACGATTTTGGACCTGAATTAAAATCATGTACAACGCTTGGACAATTTAAACAAAAACTAAAGGAAGAAATACTCCAAACATATATCCAAGATGACATGTAAAATCACATAAGGATTGTCATATCCAGTCTGTGTTGTGTTGTTACTTAGTTTTTTTGTCACATTTTGTCTTAACTTTGTTCTGAATTGTAATCGCTCTTGTTTTGTTTTTCTTTTGAATTCTTGGATGGAATATGGGTGGGCAATATAAGCTGCAGCTTCAGCCATCACCCATTTCAGATAACTTACGTTGAACTGTATAATCAGAGGAGTTATTGTTTAATTTGACCTTGTTGGATTTTTCGCCTTTGTTATATTATTCTGTTTCTTTTTAATCTTTACTTTTTTTTTTCCACAATATCTTTATTGAACCTTTTTTTTTTTTTAACAAACATGATACAAACAATCAAACACTAACACTAAAGTACTACCAAAAAAAAAAAAATGCACTAAAAACACCAACAACCACCAACAAAATCAAGTCTTCAACAATGCTCCTCTGTTTAGTCTAGACAATCCAATACATAAGTATACATATTATGTTCACCATCTATCCGAAATAAAGATTCATTCATTCATTAAATTTCCATTCAAACGACTATCTTAACACTGCATAGAACTTCGAATAGGCCAGATGTGATGTATTATGAATACTAGAAGACTAGAAATATCAGCAGGGTATACTAGCACTGTATAACAGACACGTGCGTAAAAGACGGCAAAATCGCTCTGATATTTTATGTGTTTACATGATACACCAAGCATGACAAGGCTTGCAATTACACAGCACATGTTCTTCAGAATCTTAGGCATTATATAAAATGTTTTCTCCCTTTAGATGTCGAATCCATGGTCCATGTGCCAGGGTTGAAGTGCAGTCGTGTGAACGTCTGCAGCAGTTTACATCGTGTTCACATCTCGCCATGTGCGCACGCCTCTCCGGGATTTCGCGCGAGAATAGAAACTTCAATACCCTCAATAGCGATAGCGTTAACTTAGCAAACGCTTCAGGTAAAGCGTAGCAGCAAACCATGAAAAGAAACGCTACTCAGTTTACTCACAGAGCCCGGTGAAAGGCAAATAAAGGGGTATTTCTACTTCAAAAGCTGGTTCAACCAAGGTGGAAATTCAGCCTGTGTGTGTGCGTCACAAATGTTGATCCGATATTCGCTGTTGGTTAGTTATTTTAGTGGCAAAATCAGCAACTTTGTCTCAGCACTGAAAAAGTGTGACCATCCCGGCCACCATCACGTGTTGCTATGTTCTAAATTTAGATACGATTCCTAGCGATCTCGTGTTTGGAATTGCTTTCGTGTTTTTTTTACGATTTAAAATTTTTGACTGAATTTTTAGTGAAAAAACGTAATTTTGATTAATAAAGCCGTAACCCGGAATGGGGTCTTGAAAACCGTAACCATTACGGCAAAACCGGAGTAGTTGGCAGGTATGCACTCCGTACAAGGCCACTCCGCGTCATCCGAACACTCAGAAGTCTGACTGCAATACATTGTAAGCACGAGCCGAAATGGATAAAGACAGGAAGATTTTGAACGGCAAATTGAGCTTCAAAAAGTTTCAACATCTGTTGATGAGACAATGGTAATATGTGGGCACTGCAGGGTTTCCTCTGGTAACATTTCTGGGTGGCGGCCCACCTCACCAGAAAATTTACTGCCGCGCCAAGAAGGAGATATGAATTTAAGAAAAATATATGAAGCAATGACTTTCCACAAGCGCGCACACAAATAACGTGCGTGGCCGTCATCCGCGCAGAGTTTAGAAACGCCCTGCCCACGCGAGCTTTCCAGTCAGTCAGCAGGCAGTGTCTCGCTAGCGGCAGCAGCATCTTTGTGGAAAAGGAGTGAAAACCGGTAAGTAAAACACCAGAAATTGACTTTTATTTGAAGAAAAACTTTGTGAAGAAGTCCGCCGTTTCTTCGTTGGTGAAAATCCTGGTGCGTCAGCACCTTGGCACTACCTGTCGGGCGGGAGTGAAACTACAAATGATGGTTGTGTGCATGCGTCAGCCGCTTAGCCTGGGTAGATGAAAAACGTGAGCATGTACAGCGCCGTGTGCGTGCCAGGCTCGTCCAAAGCATACGCGGACCAAGGCGGACTAGAGGGGAAATGCAGCATGAATAAGGCTTGACTGTCCGACAGAAACATGAGTTTATTAAAGTACTTGAAACACGGAAAAAAAAAAAAAAATCAGAAGAGGTATGTAAGCATTGGAGTCCTTTATCATGGTTTTAACCCGCTGGAAGAGCAATAACGGAAGAGTTGCTTAGCTAAGAGATGTGATTAGAATTCAAATGCAGCCGGCTTCATATGAAGGGAAAGGCAAGGGGGACTACTGAATTGCAGAGGATATATTTCACCAGCCACTACAATATTAAGTTATGTTCCCAATTATGTACCTGGCCAGTTAAGATGACCGAAATTCACAAAGTCAATGACTTTAATCCGTCAGCAGCCTTCAGACAAACGTGCCAGCATTTGGATTTCAAAATAAGGGAGGTTTTTCTTGGCAGTGAGGAGATTTCTAAAAAACAAAACAAAAACAAACTATAACTATATATAAATGTTATAACAGAAATAAGATAAGCCTTTATTAGTCCCACAATGGGGAAATTCCAGGATTGCAACAGCACAGGGATAGCAACACTCAGAGCAACAATCAGAAGGCAAGAAAAAACAAGAGCAGCTAGTATACATATGTACATATTAATATATATATAGACACACAGTGCGGAGCATTGTGGTTGGTGGATGTGCAGCAGAAAGTCTAAGCTCTCTCTCCGCGGATGCGGCGGGCCAGCTGGATGTCTTTGGGCATGATGGTGACCCTCTTGGCGTGGATGGCGCACAGGTTGGTGTCCTCAAAGAGACCCACCAGGTAGGCCTCGCTGGCCTCCTGCAAAGCCATGACGGCGGAGCTCTGGAAGCGCAGGTCGGTCTTGAAGTCCTGAGCGATCTCCCTCACCAGGCGCTGGAAGGGCAGCTTACGGATGAGCAGCTCCGTGGATTTCTGGTAGCGACGGATCTCTCTCAGAGCCACGGTACCGGGCCTGTAACAGTTAGGGTTCTTCACTCTGCCGGTGGCCGGAGCGCTTTCCCGAGCAGCCTTGGTGGCCAGCTGCTTCCTGGGGGCTTTTTCCTCCAGTAGATTTACGGGCGGTCTGCTTGGTTCTTGCCATCGCTCTTTATCTTTAAATAATGGCATCCTTGGTCATTTAAGTTAATTTAAATCATTAAATACAATTTTTTTTTTTTTCTTTGTAATCAGAGTTAAATTATGGTTCTGCTCTGACCGCAAAGTTATGGTCAAAAATATAAATTGTTATATGGAAAAAAGTAAAAAAAAAATACCACAGTCTGTTTCAAATTTATTTAAAACACAGTAATTTTATTTTAAAAAACAGACAAAAATAAGCCATAAAATAATCCACAAATTTATAATGAAGTTTCAAATGTACAAGAAAAGTCAATTTTACAAGAGGAAATTACAAATTTGAGGAAAATGGTTTAGATAAATTTACAGAGAAATGTAGAAAACTATAAGAAAACTGTTATAAATTTTGGAGAAAAACCTCAAACCTTCAAGACTGAAGTCACTACTCAAGTTTTAAGTGGGTGCTCTTTGTACCCTTAACTAGAAATTTTTGGTTGACTCCTTTAATTTACATGGCACTTGATACTGTATTTTCTAACCTGCTTGTATACCGCCATGGACAGCGAGAGAACCTGAATTAGACAGAGCTCAGAGAGGGCAAGATTAGACAGAAGAGAGGAGCCAAGGAGAGGAAAGTGTTCAGGCAGAGGGTCCAGGAGAGGTGAGAGCAGAGGAAGGAGAGAAGGATGACACCACTAAAATGTCCAAATACAGGACGTCTGGGTGGGACCCCAACTGGCCCAATATTCCAACATTCAAGCCTTGGTTGTACAATGCCTCAAATTGTAAGTTCCATATGTACGGCAGTGGCTCAGGACGTAGAGCGGGTTGTCCAATAACCGCATGGTTGGCGGTTCGAATCCCGCTCTCCCCAGATATCCTGCTGTTGTGTCCCTGGGCAAGACACTTTACCCACCTTGCCTCTAGTGTCCAAAACACTGGGCATGAATGTGTATAAATGTTCGGTGGTGGCCGGAGAGGCCGTTGGCCCGGATTGGCAGCAATGTTTCTGTCAGCCTGCCCCAGGGCAGCTGTGGCTACAGTAGTAGCTTGCCACTACCATCGTCTGTCTGGAGTGAATGAATAATGTATCTGTAAAAAGCATCTTTGAATGTCTATGATAAAGCACTATATAAATCTGATGCATTATTATTATTATTATTATATGCAAAGTTACTGTGCAAAATTTAAAAAAAAAGAAACGGTATAAAATTAACATTCATACATATGTTTCCTGCCCCCCCTCCCCAGAAAAATATGTTGCCACCGCGCCAAGGTCTTTTAAGCCAGAGGAAACACTGCACTGTCAGCATGAATTCAAATACCACCCGAGCACATCTAGCCTTAAGTACCACCTGCTAACTCAGCACTCAGTTGATGCTAGTGCTAATAATAGCATTCCAGCCATTACAAAAAAAACAAACTACGTTGGACAACGTACAGCAGAGATGCCTGGACAGCCGTGCACAGTGTAAACTTCACATAGCGATTGCTAAATGGATCGCCACTGCTTGCAAGCCTATTAGCATTGTTGAGGACGAGGGTCTACGTGATATAATTCGTATTGCATCCAACGACAGCAGATATGAGTAGCCTTCGAGATTCGCCACGGTAGACAAAATGCACAGCCTGTATGAAGGAGAGCTAAAATTGAAGACAGCCTGAGAAAGACCTGCTCAGCTGCACTGACTGGGGACTAATGGACCTCTGTGAGTAATCGCAGCTACCTGGGGGTCACTGCACATTATTTTGACCCACAGTGGAAACTACAATCACATGCTTTAATGGTTCTGAAGATTGAGGAGAGGCACTTTGCCAACGTGTGTGCTGAGCATTTCATGCAGGTAGCCAGCCAGTGGGTTATTGAAAATAAAATCAGCACTCTGACCACTGATAGTGCACACAACATGACTGCTGCGGCCACACAGTTCCCCTTCGAGCACATGCCTTGCATTGCACATATCCTCCAAAGAGCTGTCACAGTCAGTCTACAGAACAGCCCATTTGAGGGAGTATTAGCAAAATGCAGAAAGGTAGTGGGCCATTTCAAGCACAGCCCACCAAATGCAGCAGAGCTAGAACAGCAGCAACTTAAACAGCTTGGCAAGAAAGAATCACTCGCACAGGACGTCCCGACAAGGTGGAACAGCACCCTTGAGATGATCACACATGTTCTGAGGAATAAAGATCCACTGAGGGTGTTTTGCTGGCCCAACATGCAACCAACATTTCTATGCCAACAGCAGCTGAACTGGAGAAACTGAAGAACTTGGAGATCTTGCTGGAGCACTGCAGGTAATACTACTATAGTACTATAATATTTATAGTGTCCCTTCAATAGAAGGGATGCATGAGAACAGAATTATTGGCAGTTACAGGACAGTCATAGCAACATAGCACTGAGTGGCAATCACATGGGACAGCTTTATTTTTCATGCAGCAAAACATAAAATTCACACAAAATATTTAGTCACAGCAGTGAGTACTTATTTTACATGATAATACCACACCATTGACTTGACTGTAGTGATGTGTGGGTAAAGACCAAGGAGCACATGGGAAGTGGAGAACTGATTCAGACCATTTAATAATTTAATTTTTTGCCAGTTAATCAAGATAGAATAAGATTAGCTCTCCACAATGCAAGCAGGTACTCCATGTATTGCTGTGATTGAATATTGTATTTTCTGTGTTTTACTGCACACACCCTTATGCTGCCATTCATTTGTGCCACTCAGTGTTTTTTAACTGACATGAGATCTATTCGGTGACATCATACGCATACCCTCTATATTTACTCTAGAGAAAATGTTCTGTTTATTGTTCCTCCCAACAGGGAAATGGAATATCCACCCATATACATGCATAATTGTTAAAAGCTCCTAACTGAACTGGTTTTCTCTATTATTGCAGGTACATAACTGATCTTCTTGGAGGAGAGAAGTTTTGTTTCCTGCTCAGTGGTGCTTCCGGCAATATGCCATCTGTCACGAGTGATGGAGGCCACCGAGGATGACACAACTTGCGTAATTCGATTCAAGGAGACCTTCACAGCAGACCTAGAGAAACGCAAAGAAAAAACTAACACTGCATGGCTGAGGGTGGCAACAGCACTGGATCCTCGGTTTAAGGACCTCAAGTGTCTGAGCAAACCTGAGAGGGCTGAGGTGTGGCGTTCCATTACTGCCTTGCTGAGAGAGGTGGACAATCCTGCACAGCCAAGAGAGCCAGAAACATCCACACCACTGGAGAAACGATGATCTCTCATACTTGTCCCAGAGTCTTCATCTGATGAAGAGGATAACAGTATTGAGATGTGTCTTGAGTGCTACAGGGTAGAGCCGACTATTGGCATGGAGGACTGTCCCCAACAGCGGTGGTCCAAATATGAAGGGGTGCACCCACAGTTGGCTCTGCTTGCACGCAAGTACCTGGCAACACCTGCAACGTCCGTCCCCTGTGAGAGGTTGTTTGCACTGTCTGGTCATGTGATTCAGAAGAAGCATGCTGCTCTGTCATCTGAAAATGTAAACAAGCTTGTCTGTTTGGGCAACTGGCTCAACGGAAAGAAGTAAATGGGAACAACTTATGTATGTAGTTCTGTTAGTGTTAACTTTTATGTTGGATGTCCATGTTCACCTTTCGAATAACCAAGTGAAGCTGAAATAGCTGGAAATTGTGTTCCTCTACCTCTGCTGAAGAGGATAAAGAAAAGTCTGTTTTAGCCAAAGAAGTTGCAAGTATAAGCTAAGTAAATTGCACGATATAGGTCCAAGATGTAGAGTCCTGGTTCTATATTGTACTCCTCATTTGCACTGCCTCTTTGATGTTTACAGTTTATTTACATTTTACTACAGGAGTAAAGTTGGACACTGAATTGTGTAAGCATTGTTGCTACAATGACATTATTAAGCTCTGCCATTCTGTGGTTTACACATGTAAACATCACACACACACACACACACACACACACACTAGTACTTACCCGTGCATACCCGTGTATGCCCGTAGAAACCAAGTATAAGCAAGTATTTCTACATGTCCGTTGAAGGATCTCCTCCTGTCTCAGACGGCTGTGTTGTTCACAGTCATGCCGGCGGCGTACTACTCGAACCTGAGGTGTTTCATCTTCACGGCATCTTTTCTGACGTGCAGCAGTTCTCCTCACTCTATTATGATGATAATGATGATGATGATTGCTCTCCATCTGGTGGGTCTTCTTGTTGTTCTTCTTCTTCTTCGTTCAGACCACTGGTTCAGGGATAGAAACGTTGTAATTCCAGTTCATGGACAGGATCATGAAAATAGATCTGAGCAAAAAGTGCCTTTCGACCCTGTTAAGGAAGACCCATGCATGCCCATCGAAACCCAAAAACCAGAGCACCCAGAGAAAACCAGCTTTGCTTGGCATTTTAGACCATTTGTAGTGTAGACTGCCATTCTTCATGGGTACTGCTTCGAATGGGTGTGGTTTAAAGTAGTGTGTCTTATTCTTAATCAGGTGACAGACACACACTGACAGATTTCTTGAATTTACAGAGTGCCTTCTGCCTTACTGAGTGACATTTCCAGATTTACTGCTTTGAATGGGTGTAGTTTAAAGTAGTGTGTCCTATTCGGTCTCAGCTTCTCTGTGCCTTGCCTGGCGTGCAGCGTTGGCGGCCAGCCAACTATTTTGCATCTCCTCAGTCTCAGCTTGTCTGTGCCTTGCCTGGCATGCAGCGTTGCTCGCTTTGCGGGCTTTGCGGGCATTTCGGGCTTCAAGTGACTCAGCACGTGCATGGCGCACTGCCACACATTTCCTGTCTGTCTGTGCATCCCTTGTCTGTCGTACCCTATCTCCTCCTGTCTCGGACGGGTGTGTTGTTCCCTCAAGTGTTTCATCTTCACGGCATCTTTTCTGACATGCAACACAGTCATGCCTGGAAGGTACTGCTCGAACCTCAGGTGTTTCATCTTCACTGCATCTTTTCTGATGTGCAACACAAGTCATGCCTGGGAGGTACTGCTCGAACCTCAGCTCTGTCATCTTCACGGGATTTTTCCTGATGTGCAGCAGTTCTCCTCACTCTATTGCTCTCCATTTATGTAGCGTCTGGTTTAAATTAGTGTGTCCTATTCTTAATCGGGTGATGAGTATCTCTTCTTTCTTGTTTCTGGCAACTCCCATTCCACAGTTGTGCCCTTCAGAGGTAAAGTGGGCTATCCCACATGTAGGTCAAAAATGAGTTAATTGTACTACACTAATTGTTAAGGGTCTATCATTTTCTTAAACTGCCTAGCTCTGCATAAACCTTGAAGGTATTTATAGGGGGTAACTTTTTAATGATATAGGCACACTGATTTTTTGAGAATATTTCAACTTTAGAGCTCATTTTCTCAAAATAATGGTTTTGTGGGATAGCCCACTTTACCTCTGAAGGGCACAGTTTATGTGCTTTTGAATTGTGGGTGTGGTTTAAAGTGCTGTGTCCTATTCGCAATCGGGTGATGAGTATCTCTTCTTTGGTGAGTGATGGTCTATATGACATCATAAAGACATCAAGGAAGCATCGTGAGTGATGGTCTATATGACAAAGACATCAAGGCAGGAATCATAGGACACTACATCATAGGTAGCCAGTCCTATTGTCTACAGGTACAGCTCAAAAAATTAGAATATCATGAAAAAGTTCAATATTTTTTGTCCCTCATTTCAGAAAGTGAAATCCATATATTATATAGATTCATTACACAGACAGTGATATATTTCAAGTGTTTATTTTAATTTTCATGATTATGGCTTACAGCCCATGAAAACCCCAAATTCATTTTCTCAAAAAATTAGAATATTACATAAAATTAATTTAAAAAATAGTTTTTTTTTAATAAAAATGTTGGCTGACTGAAAAGTATGTCCACTGTACACACTCAATACTTGGTCAGGGCTCCTTTTGGATTAATTACTGTATCAATGTGGCGTGGCATGGAGGTGATCAGCCTGTGGCACTGCTGAGGTGTTATGAAGGTCCAAGTTGCTTTGATAGTGACCTTCAGCTCATCTGCATTGTTGGGTCTGGTGTCTGTCATCTTCCTCTTGACAATACTCCATATATTCTCTATGGGGTTTAGGTCAGGAGAGTTTGCTGGCCAATCACACACAGTGTGCCATGGTCATTAAACCAGGTTTTGATACTTTTGGCAGTGTGTGTGTGTGTGTGGGGGGGGGGGGGGGGGGGGCAAGTCCTGCTGGAAAATGAAATCAGATTCTCCATAAAGCTTGTCAGCAGAGGGAAGCATGAAGTGCTCTAAAATTTCCTGGTGGATGACTGCGCTGACTTTGGTCTTGATAAAACACAGTGGACCAACAGCAGCAGGTGACATGGTTCCTCAAATCATCACCAACTGTGGAAACTTCACACTAAACCTCAAGCAACTTAGATTCTGTGCCTCTCCACTCTTCCTCCAGACTCTGGGACTTTGATTTCCAAATGAAATGCAAAATTTACATTTATCTGAACAGAGGTCATCTGCTGGTGTTTGTCCACTGTGTTTTATCAAGACCAAAGTAAGTGAAGTCATCCACCAGGAAATTTTAGAGCACTTCATGCTTCCTTCTGCTGACAAGCTTTATGGAGAAGCCGATTTCATTTTCCAGCAGGACTTGGCACCCCCCCACACACTGCCAAAAGTATCAAAACCTGGTTTAATGACCATGGCATCACTGTGTTTGATTGGCCAGCAAACTCTCCTGACCTAAACCCCATAGAGAATCTATGGAGGATTGTCAAGAGGAAGATGACAGACACCAGACCCAACAATGCAGATGAGCTGAAGGTCACTATCAAAGCAACTTGGACCTTCCTAACACCTCAGCAGTGCCACAGGCTGATCACCTCCATGCCACGCCACAATGATACAGTAATTAATCCAAAAGGAGCCCTGACCAAGTACTGAGTGTGTACAATGGGCATACTTTTCCGTTGGCCAACATTTTTATTAAAAAACTATTTTTTAAGAGTGACTGGATGGAGTGATTATATAGAGTGAAGTACATGGCGGTAATGCACCTGTAAGCTAGTTGCCAACCGCCAATCAAATCTAAAAGAAGAAGAAGAAGAAGGGTGATATTTCAAACTGATTTAATTTTGATGATTATGACTGTCCATTTTTATTTATTAATTTACAAATTAGGATATTCTAATTAACCCAGATGCGCCAATATTCAGAATGTGGGCTAATATTAACCCCTTGCACTCCGGTCAATTTCCCTAAAAATGCCAAAAAATAACGTGCCCAAATTAAATCCAAAGCTGTTCTTCAACCCTTTGCAGCATCTTCATGGGGTTGGTCTCATTTAAAAGAAAACACTTTGAATTTTTTGGCAAAACAGTCATAATCTCTCTAAGTCCTCCGGCCACTGAGTTACAGTCATCTAAACATAGTGAACTTGAAGAAAATAAATTTGCCCTGGGTGTTTTTTTGGATACAAATGCTTGCAAATAACACACAGCTTCAGATCCGGGCTGGAAAATGCAACAGAAATGTAGAACCAAGTGTTATCCAGCTGAGGTCCAAATTTTGTAACAATACCACAAAAAATGAATATATTACACAGCTTTGTTCTCAGGTTGTTCCCAGCCATTTTGGAACTGTGCCAAATGGCACAGTTTGGAAAAACGTCTAACTTTTGAATGATTCAATGTAGAAGCTTCATTTTGGGCTCTAATGAAAGGTGACACTCAGGGCTGTGTCTGTGTGTGTGTGTGTGTGTGTGTGTGGGGGGGGGGGGTTGTTCCCCCCCCCTCACTACAAAGGACGAACATCGGCCCTCGCTACATGACGGATTAGCCTCATGTGGCGACAGCAGCGCAGTCACCGCACCTCCCCCCTCGCTACAGAAGAATAGCGGGGGGGGGGGGCGGCGTTCACGGTCTGGACGCGGCGAAAGACCCGTGTACCGCGGCGCACGAACTTCAGACTTCGTGCACCGCACAGTTGTAATTTACCGATCGGTCAAAAGTCATTTTTGATTACAATTTTCAGGGATAAAGAATAATTTAGCTTATAACACCTTACCTCTTCACAGCAGTGTCCTGGCGAACTTCTCTTCCTCATTGTCAGATGAATGCGACGCTGGTCCGCTCGTGGTTCTGGTCTCACGACCCGATCAAAACATAATTCCATTATTGCGGTTTTGTGCTTCCATGATTGCGGTTTTTGGCGAACGATTTTTCAAAACAAATAACAGTAGTAATTAAAAAAAGACTGGCGAACGCGTGTGTGTCACTCAGCCTTCGTCGTCTGCCTCCGTCAGTCTATGACCATGGAAGAAAATCATAACGTCTGTTCTGCTGGAACAAAAACAAAATAAGCACCGCCTGTGGCCGAACATGCCGATGCGCGCACACGAGGGCGCACGAGAGCGCCCTCGTGTGCTCTGGGACGCAGAGACTTGCCCGCCCGTGGTACAACGGAGTGCAAGAGGTTATAACCAAGATGAAAAAGATACAGCGACTCCTGCAATTCAGGGGTGTGCAGGCCTTCACAGGATTTCAGCATGAATGCAGGAGTTCTGTCATTTTTTGACTTTAAACAATGCTTCTCTTAAAAAGCTATAATAAAATCAAATATAAGCAAATATAAACACGTTCTCCTTAGAAAAATGGGCATTTATGCCTTGCAACATTTTTTGTTTAAATGATGAAAAGCAACATAAATAAAAAGCAGTATAAATAGAATACTGAAGTGATTAGAAACAACTGCACAATTATGTAAATTGTGATCCGTGCTGGCAAAATGAGTCTGAATGCACACCGCGTCATTACGAGATACAGGCATGAGAATAAATCATGACTCTTTCTTTCTAGTGGCAAGTCCCGGGAACCCCCTCATGAGTGCCTGGTTTCATTGTAAAGCTTAGAAATCGTACTTTCTAAAAATACATACTATGTTTTGGCAGAAGACTCCCAACCGATCTAACGTGAGTTTTTAACCTAGCCAAAATATAAACAAATCAGCTTTTTCCAGGTCCGTTTTTGATTACTTCCTACAAATTAAATATCATTATGAAGGTCTTTACAGAATATGAAAATAACATTACCTCAGTTTTGATAATTTCCTCAAAGTGACTCATTTTGCCAGCACAGGTTACAATTTAGCAGTGACAAACATATACATGCTGTACTTGGGTATAATTTTTGCATGTTTTTTTTTAAATATATACAGTATATATGCACAGTGTATGCACACCAAAATGCATAAAATACTCAACTGTATAGTAACATACTGGTAAAACATACTGGTTAAACCAGTAACATACTGGTAAGGCATACTGTTTTACCAGTATGTTCCTGAACTAGCCTCTCAAAAGGAGTATAATTAGGGCCTGAGCCACTGACAACGTCAGTTGGCGAAAGCCCTATTGTAATTGCTCAGCTCGAAGAAATTCTTCCGCCTAAACGAATGAATTTTTCACCCTCTGAACGTTAACCAAAATGCGATTTTTTTTGGCAGACCCCTCAGACCCGGCAAAAAATTTGATAAACTGGAAAACATATGTGCCCCCCCCCACCCCTAATTTTTGTGGGTGGGGCCAAACGTACAAGGTCTATGGAGACTGGAGACCATAAACTTTGCCGTACAGACATAAAATTTGGGTGAGGTGTGCATCACCTCAAGACGTGCAAAAAACATAATTGTGGCCCATACCCACCGCCAACAGAAAGGCCGCCATCTTGCCTCAAAGTTGCCCAACCTCCAATTCGGAAAAAAGTCACACCTCGCATTTGAACGAGCTAGTCCTAGGGACCTGCTGCGATTGAGCTCGTTTTTACATGGCGGCATCTATAGGCATTGGCCATTAAAAATTGTATACATTAAGTCAAAATCTCAAAAGATGTGGCCAGGGCGCCATGGCGAAGTTTGACTCCTCCCCTTACAACTTCAAACAGCTGTCACTCGGGCAAAAATTGTCCGATGTAAGATAAGATAAGATAAGATAAGATAAGCCTTTATTAGTCCCACAACGGGGAAATGCCAGGATTGCAACAGCACAGGGATAGCAACACTCAGAGCACCAATCAGAAGGCAAGAAAAAAAAAGCAAGCAAGCAAGAGCAGCTAATATACATACACTACCGTTCAAAAGTTTGGGATCACTTAGAAATTTCCTTATTTTTGAAAGAAAAGCACTTTTTTTCAATGAAGATAACTTTAAACTAATCAGAAATACACTCTATACATTGCTAATGTGGTAAATGACTATTCTAGCTGCAAATGTCTGGTTTTTGGTGCAATATCTACATAGGTGTATGGAGGCCCATTTCCAGCAACTATCACTCCAGTGTTCTAATGGTACAATGTGTTTGCTCATTGCGTCAGAAGGCTAATGGATGATTAGAAAACTCTTGTGCAATCATGTTAGGTCTGCAATGATGTAATTGCTGCAAATAGAGGATTCTTTGACGAAAGCAAAGTTTGAAGGAAAAAATTATTATTTCAAATACAAATCATTATTTCTAACCTTGTCAATGTCTTGACTATATTTTCTATTCATTTTACAACTCTTGGTGGTAAATAAGTGTGACTTTTCATGGAAAACACAAAATAATTGTCTGGGTGACCCCAAACTTTTGAACGGTAGTGTATGTACATATTACTATAAATATATATATATATACACACAGACACACAGTGTACAGCATTGTAGCTGGATGGGATAAATATATGAGTATATAAACACACAGTACGGAGCATTGCAGCTAGATGGAATAAATATGTAAATATATAAACACACAGTGCGGAGCAATGTAGCTAGATGGAATAATATGTAGATATACAGTATAAACACACAGTACGGAGCATTGCAGCTAGGTGGAAAAAATATGTAAATATATAAACACACAGTGCGGAGCAATGCAGCTAGATGGAATAATATGTAGATATATAAACACACAGTGCAGAGCATTGTAGCTAGATGGAATGAATATATGAATGAATGAATGAATGAACCGGTTCCGGTTCCGCCGGACCGGTGGCGCCACACGAGTAGGCTGCCCGTTGCAACAGCCTGTTTTTTTTATCTTCCTTCTTCTTTCTACACCTTTCACTCTGTATATATATCACGGACGCACGGATCGCCCCGGGGGTCTCCCGGGTCGGCGGACGGAGCCACGGTTTGCAGCGGGAGACGCTACAGCGGGGAGGAGCTAGTGCTAGCTAGCACTTGGCCGCCGCCCGGTGCTAATGGGAAAACTCGACATACCGGGAGCTGTAGCGAAAACGACGCGGGTGCCGGGCTGGAGTTTAGGCGGCGTGCAAGAAATATAAGACAGAATAATAAAGAGCGATGGCAAGAACCAAGCAGACCGCCCGTAAAATCTACTGGAGGAAGAAGCCCCCCAGGAGACAGCTAGCCACCAGGGCTGCTCGGAGAGGCGCTCCGGCCACCGGCAGAGTGAAGAGGCCTCGCCGTCACAGGCCCGTGGCTCTGAGAGAGATCCGTCGCTGCCAGAAATCCACGGAGCTGCTCATCCGTAAGCTGCCCGTCCAGCACCTGGTGAGGGAGATCGCTCAGGACTTCAAGACCGTCCTGCGTTTCCTGAGCTTCGCCGTCATGGCTCTGCAGGAGACCAGCGAGGCCCACCTGGTGGTCTCTTCTTCGCTAAGGGGGTCACCATCATGCCCAAAGACTTCCAGCTGGCCCGCCGCATCCGCGGAGAGAGAGCTTAGACTTTCTGCTGCACATTCACCAACCAACCATAATGCTCTGCACTGTGTGTCTATATATATACATTTATAGTAATATGGACATATGTTTACTAGATGTTGTTTTTTCTTGCCTTCTGATTGTTGCTCTGAGTGTTGCTATCCCTGTGCTGTTGCAATCCTGGAATTTCCCCATTGTGGGACTAATGAAGGCTTATCTTATCTTATTTAGATATACTGTATAAATATAAACATAAACATAAACACACCCAGTGCGGAGCATTGTAGCTAGATGGAATAAATATGTAAATGTATAAACACACACAGTGCAGAGCATTGTTGCTAGATGGGATGAAACAGCACAACCATCTACTTAGTTATCCTACATGGTATGATTATGTGCCCATACATATTCTCACCCTCCGTAGCTACCGGTATTTTCCTAGTTGTATGCCGGAGGGGACCATTGTGTAAGCATTGTGATGTCCCCCCATGATGGAAAATAGTCCCACCCCAAATGTGTGTCAACATTAAAATACCTGACAAAAGATATAGCGCCACATAGTGGTTAATGAAAGAATTGCTGAAAACTGTTTTATTTATTACTCACGCGTCACTTGCCAGACTGACGTGAAATTTTCTGAGATTAATCACACCACAGGGATGATCATAACTGCACATCAACTTTAGCATGATGTCACATGTGTTACCATGGACACGCCCTCCTCGCCATTCAATCCTTGATCTTTTTTACAGGATTAGGAATGACCTGGAGTCATGAAATCTTATATATAGTCCTATATGGGTGGACAACACATAACTGATAGGTAAGTGTTGCCATGGCGACATGGCGTACACTGACTTCACCATGGAATATCAAAAACTTGCAAATTGGACAAACTTCATCTGATTTCCACCAAATTTTCAACAATGGATATGACTCCCACCCTGAACACGTCTATGTAAAAATAAACACAAGTTATAGCGCCACCTTGTGGTTAGAGCAACAGACACTTGTAAATTGGACAAACTTTGTACGATTTTCACAAATTTTGCACATTTGATATTAGTCCCACTGCAAACACATGTATATAAAAATAATAAACACAAGTTATAGAGCCCCCGGGTGGTTAAAGGAAGAATTGCTGAAAACTCTTATTTATTACTCACGCGCTGCTGGCCAGAATGACATGGAATTTTCTGAGATTCATCAGACCAAAGGGATAATCATAACTGCACATCAACTTTAGCATGACGTCACACGTGTTACCATGGACACGCCCTCCTCGCCATTCAATCCGTGAGCTTATGGGGAGGGGTGGGAAGGTCCCAGAGTCATGAAATTTGGAACATATGTTGACATGACTGTCATATATAGTCCTATATGGGTGGACCACACATAACTGGTAGGGAAGTGTTGCCATGGTGAAGTTTGACTCCTCCCCTTACAAAATCAGGCAGCTTTAACTCGCGCAAAACTGATGTGCACTAAAGTTTCCACGATGGAAAATATTACCACCCTGAACGTGTCATCATCAAAATACCTGACAAAAGATATAGGGACGCATAGTGGTTAACAAAAGAATTGCTGAAAACTGTTTTTTTTTTTTATTACTCATTCGTCACTTGCCAGACTGACGTGAAATTTTCTGAGATTCATCACACCACAGGTTTGATCATAACTGCACATCAAGTTTAGCATGACATAACACGTTACCATGGACATGCCCTCCTCACCATTCAATCCTTGATCTTGTTTGCAGAATTAGGAACAACCTGGGGTCATGAAATCTTTAACATACGTTGAGGTTATACACACACACATACATACTGTATATATGGGTGGACAACACATAACTGACAGGGAAGTGTTGCCATGGCGACATGGTGAAGGTTGACTCCTCGCCATGAAACATCGGAAAGTTTCACCTTGGACAAACTTTGTTTGATTTTCACCAAACTTTCGACAATGGATAATCGTCCCACCCTTAATGCTCCTATATAAAAATAACAAAAGTTAGAGCTCCACCTAGTGGTTACAACATTGGACCCTTGTAAATTTAACAAACTTTATATAATTTTCACAAAATCCTCTGTTTAATATTTCTCCTGCCCCAAACGAGTCTATATACAAATAATAAAAAGTTTTAGCACCCCCTAATGATTAAAGGAAGAATTGCTGACAACTGTTTATTTTTCTCTCACCAGCTGAAAAAATGACATGAAGGAATGACTAGGGCTCATTGACAGTACATGTACATAGTACAGAACTGTTTCCATGGCGACCAGCACGCTTCAATGGCTTCCTTGCAATGCAAAACATGACAGTTACAGCTCAAGACAATCCTTGTCTGATTTGGACCAAACTTTGCACAAATCATACTGATCCCATTCTGAACACGTCTGTATATCAATATTCACAAAACTGTCACACCAGCACCTACTGCTGACATGAGGTACTGAACAAAATTGTTTCACATTTTGCGCAAAGACCAGTAGTCACAATGACATGACATTTTCAGTGGTTTCTCAGAGTGCATTGGACTACCCTCAGTGGAAGTCACTTCTTTCCTGCGATAAGCACAGTTGCCATGGAAACCCATTCCTTGCCATTCAAGACGTTTTATACGTTGGAGGCTTGGGGAAGCCCAAGGGTCACCAAATGTTGAACGTAAGCCAAGGTGACTCTCTTCTGTAGTTCTGTATCGGTCTGCAACATCTACTTAAAATGTGAAGTGTTACAATGGCCACATGTCCAAGTTTACCTTATCGCAATACGTTGGACAATTGTAAATTGGACAAACTGTGTCGGATTTTCACCGTAATTGCCATGATGGACATTAGTCCCACTCTGCACACACCTACATAAGAATATTTGACAAAAGTTACAGCGCCACTTACTGTACAAAGAAGTTCTTGCCAAATGGTTTACTTTATTATTCATGCAGCCCTTGCAGCAAGAATGGGAAATTTTCCAAGCCAGCAAGGTACGACTGGAGCTGGGTTGCGCGGGTGTGTGGGGGGGGCGAAGGCCCGCTTACACCTGCTTGCAGGTTTAATTCAGTATTAAGTCTGTAACCTACATCACACGTACCACCCTGTGGCGGGAGTTTCCGGGTGCATGCGCAGTTCACTGCAACCATTTGCAGGCGAG
Source organism: Pholidichthys leucotaenia (assembly GCA_020510985.1). Lineage (NCBI taxonomy): Eukaryota > Metazoa > Chordata > Actinopteri > Cichliformes > Pholidichthyidae > Pholidichthys > Pholidichthys leucotaenia. The sequence goes on along the minus strand of CM035840.1, from coordinate 273,103,360 downwards.
GAATGTTGGGAGTTGAGAGTTTTTAACGACTTTTACCTCGTCCTTCCTCTGCAAAACTAAACAGCAAAACCAGTGTGAAAACAACTGATGTGATGAAAAAAAGTGTAGTTGCTGAATATCTGTTTTGTTTTGTTTTTTTTCTCAGTAACTGCTATTTTATAACAGTTCATCTAGAGATCGGTTGTGACAGGAAGTCATCCATGTGCTGTAAAAAAGTTGCACTGCCGCCTCTAGTGGCCCTGCATAGTTATTACAATACCTTTTCCCCTGGCTTCATTGACATTAAAGGTGAGTTAAATTTGTGTTCATTTCAAAAACAAAGCCTTATCTCGGAATTCTGGCAAATTAAAAGTCGAGAAAATATGGCGATACAATAATACAAGCCTTTAGTTCCACTTAATTTTGACCGGGCGACCTGAAACAGAGAGGCAGACGAACAGATACACACATATTCACACATACACACACAGACGCACTAATTTATTACCGTCTGCCTCTCAGTTTCACCGAGGCATAATTACCACCATTAATGGAGGTGCTGCTGTTTGGGAATCAGGTGTGAAGGCATTTCGTAGACTGCTGAACACATTGCTATCTTTCATTTTATCCCACGCTGCCACGTCAAGAGATGTTTCAACTCATGTTTATCATACGCCATGCTGCTCGTGTCTACCAAACGCTTCTGCCATTATTCCGCAGTAGCGACAGTGTCATGGCATTGCTTGGTAACAGCAGCGTGCAACATCTTAACGTATGCCATTTTTTAAAAAGCACAGAAGTGTTTAAACCCGCAGCACTGATAAGAGGAATTGATAACATCAGCAACATACAATTCTGGGGGATTAAAAAATTTAGAACTGGTTCACAACAGGAACCAGTTTTCAATTCCTATCACTACTCACACTGCTTCTGTCCCTCCGCATGCTCCCTGTAGGAAGCAGGACTCCTGCTCACACAGCGAGGACAGCCGGAAACAGAGAGCTGAAGGGTCCGCTCACAATATAAACTTTGTCCCGACTAAGCATAATAGTCTGCCCTTTGTTTAACAGCATGATCACGTCACACAGCGGAACCCTCAGTTTTTGACCAATTAGAGAAGCCTGCTTCAACTCTGACTTGGTTACTCATGTAACACCCATGCTTAATGCTACGTTCGTATAAACCATCAGGACCATCCAGGTTAAATTTTGTCTCGTCAGAGAATAAAACTTTCTTCCATCTTTCAGTGTCCCATGTTTGGTGCTCCGCTTCAAAGTCCAAACAGGCAAGTCTGTGGCGTGGAAGGAGACGTGGCCTTTGAAAACTTTTTTTTTTTTTGTTCTTTAAGCCCTTCTTTTGCAGATGCTGTCTTCTACTTATTGGGCTGCAGTCAGCATCAGTAAGGGCTTTAATTTGGGCCGAGGATCAGCTTGTGTCATCACAGTTACCTTGTCGGATCCTCCGGCTCAGCTCTTTTGGACCATCCTGTGTATTCCCCTGATCTAAATGCCACTAAGAATGTTTGTGGATGGATGGCAAGGCAAGTTTACAAAAAACATCAGTTCCAGACCGTGGATGCCCTTTGTGAAGCCATCTTCACCACAGGGAGCAACCTTCCCACCAGCCTCCTGGAAACTCTCGCATCAAGCACACCTAAACAATTTTTTTTTTTGAAATGATCAACAAGAATGGTGGGGCTGCTTACTGAGTTTGAGTTTAAATACAGTTTTCAATAAATTGTCTACTCTCTATTTTCTGTCTCCTGCTCCCGTTTCTTCTTTTTGTATTTTGAAGTTTGACTTGGAACAGCGCAAAATGCAAATACTTGTCATCCCCCCCCCCCCCAGTCTTAAGATTTTGATCAGGAGTGTATTTATGTAAATAAATTGGCACATGTGTAATATGTTAAAAAAAAATACAGAAAAAAAAATTTCTAAATTAATGAGGAAAAAATTTTAGTTAATGACAAAAGCTGCAAATTTTGGAAAAAAAATCACAAAGATTAAACACTGTATATTTATATGAAAAAAATGCAGTGAATGTATTAGATGAAAAAAAAAGAAAACCTGCAAGTTCATATCAAAAAGTTGAAAATTTACATGAAGATGTTCCAAATTTATAAGAAAATGCACATTTTTGAAAAACATCAATGGTTGATACAGTCCACAAAGGGAGAAAAAAAAAAAAAAAAAAAAAGACTGTACAGAATATTCTGATATTTGCTATGGCTTGCTCCTGGATTGCCAACAGCCATAATAAACCACAAGATACAGACCGACATCCTGCTCTGGACAAGCCAATGATATACAGTATATACGTAGCTGCGGAAACCTGAAATGAATATGGTGGATATCAAATAGAGCAAAACAAAGCACCAGTGTTCCAGTGTGCATTGTATTTCTGTGCTACAATACCACCATGGAGCTGGCTCTAGTCTACCCATCTACTGTACGTGTTGTACCAAGGTAGCTGTAACATTACAGGTAGAACAACCCAATAATGTATTAGCATATATTATCTCTACTTATTTGTTTGCTTGGAGACTGCAGGCAGCTGTTTTTGTGTCGACAGTGGTTAGAAATTTCAAAAATAATCCCCAACACCATTTCCCTCTTCCTACAATATTCTTTTTTTGACTTACAAGGAAGCCCACTGAGGTAATTCCCTGTAAATGCGGGCACACACTCCAACACCACGTGTCCTTGTCATACGTATATCACAGTGCACATCAGACACATGCTGCCAAAGCAGAGGAAGCAGAAATCTCAGTCTGATTAGTTAATCTCGCTCTGGAGGAAACCACAAGACAGGTGACACTGCATTTTTGTGCTTATGGCCCTGGTGCAGAGAAACAAATCCATTTGATTCTCAGTATGGGCCCGAAAATAATAATGTACTCTGAGCTGTGCACATGTGGTTTGAAAATAATCATCTAAGTCACGAAGGGCATTTTCACACCCGAAAGTCCACATCAAAGTCTGAACTAAAGTTTTTATTTTGTTACACTGTAGACATTTGGTCCGGTTAGGTTTGGTTTCACACCGCTCTTTATCCGAGTGGACCAAACAACTTTACGTAACGCGCTGATGCATCGTTGCCAAGACAATGTTTACGCAGTTAGCACAGACGCTGCAGTTAGCACGGACGCTGCAGTTAGCAAGCATGCTACTCACCGTCGGCGGTGTTTTCTGCAGCTCAGGACACATCGGTAACCACACCTTAAGTGGAAACTGGTTCAGATTCTGACATATTAGTAGGTGAACTAGTTTAGTGAGGCTAGAAAATTATCCGGGTGTTACGTTTGTCCTCATCAGCTGTGATGATTTTCAGCGGGCATTGCTCCTCCAATCTTTCACTAGTCTCCACCACAGACTCTGCAAAAATATCTGGTAAGTTTCTACATTTTTATCATTTATTTTAGTTGACTATTTATGCGCCTAATGGGCCAGGTTTAAAATAAAATCTGGATCTCTCCCTCTCAGAGTCCCACTGCAGCTCATTTTCCCTCTTACTGGCTGCCTTAACTTCCTGTGTTTGGTCTGAAAGTCCGAACCTTTCTGAAAATTGCGTTCATACTAATCAAACCAGACCAAACTTCAATTTGACCCAGACCGAGACCACCTCTTTTTGCTGAACCAAATTTCAGCTCTTTGGTCCAGACAATGGTTTGGGGAAGATTTCCCACCTAAAATTTTGGTCCCAACCAAACTGAAAAGTCCAAAAGTCCGGACCAAGCAAGTTAGGTATGAAAGCCCCTGAAGTCCCAAAATCACCATTACACCTTTCCAACAAAAACTATTCATCATTTACTATAATCCCTTTAAATTATTCACGCTGTTCCTCAAAGTTACTCCAGTGCAGAATTATTTGCACAGAGTTCATGACCAGACATAATTAATCAGCATGTTTCTACACTGTTGCAGTGATCGATGAACAGCCTGACCGTTAACTCCACTGAAAGAAGTTTTGAATGTGACCATGATCCATTTCACATGGGAGGTTAATAATATAACCTGATCTTTGCAGCCTTCATAGTACAGAACATTAACAACTAGCTGCTCCCATGCAAATAGGAGGCGACACCCATATTGCAACATGCTGTCATACAACGCAATCCATTCAAATCAAAGAACACAGATCTACTTCTGTCTCTATTCCCTGGGGGGGAAACAACGTATCCATTAACAATACACTGGCTCAACAAAACTCAGTTACTGTACATACTGAGCCTTACAAATAATTTCCTGACCAAGACGTGTTTACCAGGACCATTACCAGATAATACGCCTTTAAGTGCAACAAAGTGTTACAGGAATGGGGCTTCCATTTTCCACTCCACTTCTCTCAAAAGCTGTTTACATCTAAACTGTGTCCTGCAATTCATACTTCAGCTTATTTTAGCTTATTACAGGAGGATCTAGAAGAACTATAACTATGCTGCATTTCACCACTGCGCCTTTGTGTGTATGTGTTTATACATACCTTCTCCGCCCATGCCCACAGGCCTATGCCCAGGAATGCTGCTCCGAGTAACTGCGAAACAAAGACAGAAGAGGCACCACCACAGTTAAATATAATCCATTTTTCATCAATATTATAAAATAGCTCTCCCTAAAAATTAGCAAAAATGTCTAATATGGTAAAAAACAGTAAGACTGATGTTGGCATAATGCTGCATTTTCACCACTGCAGGCCCACTGACAACACATGAGATCCAGAACTATATGGTGGTGTTGGTGGAAGACATGTCGAGGTACCAAGCCATTTCATTGACTGGATATCTGGTCATTATAATTTCTACAAATTACCCATACCAAATTCATTGAAAAATCCTCTGCAAATTTAGAAGGAAAATCTCACAAATGCCAAAAAAAGTTGCAATTTCATGATACAGTCACAGAATTTACCCCACAAAAGGCACAAATTTACATTACTAAATTTCCAAGTTATTAGAAAAAATCTAATTTACATGACAAAAAAAGCAAATATGAGGAAAAAAATTAATAAGAAAAAAAATCACGAGAAAAGCTGCACTTAGAAAAAATTAAAAATTTACTAGGGCTGGGAATATTAATGTGGTAACTTTTGTGTGGGCCAATTAATGCTTTAAAAATAATGACCCATTAAGATCCCTCCCAAAGGTCGCGTCAGCAATAGTTACTGGTTTGCCTCAGCTTAAAACAATTAATATTTTGATGAAGATTCTCAGTCATCCAGGCAGGTAAATACAGTATATTGTATGAAAGCTCAATCAACTCAACTGGATTCTTTTTGACTCTTAAGCCTTTCACCATTCATCCAAATGGCTTCATCAATCAGGAATGAATGTGCAGAAGGATGTTAACAGACATAAAATAATAGCAACTGTAATAACTGGTGACACCAAGTAGCAAAATTTTGAAGAAAAAAAAAACAACACAATTCAAATTTGTAAAATGAGTAAAACTGGTGGTTGCTAGCGGTACTGCTAAACCTCTGCTATTGAGATGTAGTCTGTGGCCGTGTCTCAATTCAGGTTCTGTGTCCTCCAGGTGTGCATTTCTAGGCCAGATACGTCACTGTGCTGCATCCAAGGTTGTCTCATTCCATGGACTCCTTCAAATGTGGCCGACAAACGCAGTCTTCAAAACCCCGAAAACGGAGGATACATGAAGAGCATCCTTGTGGCCTTAACATATCCCAGCATTCAGCGTGTGGCTCAGCCTGGCTTTTTTTTCCCCCCTCGGCTCAGGCAGAAGCAGAACAGAGTCAGAAACAGTTCAAAGTCAGTTTTTTGCTTGAATTATGCAACAGTTTGAACGTGAAAACACCAATAATCCAGAAAACAGCAACAAGTGATTATTTAAGCTCATGTCATGTGACATTATTTTTTTCTAATGTGCTGTATGCTTCGCTTCATGTATGAAACACGTTGAACTGTAAATTTTTTCTGAAGTCAAGCCTTTTTTTTCCCATTAATGTCAGTTTATTAACTAATGTCACTAATATAAAAATAAAGTATGACGTGGTTGAAAAGTCCGGTAGAGACATCGGGAAGTTGACGTTATTTATTTGCGTATGTGGTGCTGTAAAAAAAAAAAAAAACACCGAATAATAATGCATCAGATTTATATAGCGCTTTATCATAGACACTCAAAGATGCTTTACAAATAGATACATTATTCATTCACTCCAGACAGACAATGGTAGTGGGCAAGCTACTGCTGTAGCCACAGCTGCCTGGGGTAGGCTGATGGAAATGTGGCTACCAATCTGCGCCAACGGCCTCTCCGGCCACCACCGAACATTTATACACATTCATACCCAGTGTTATCGACACTGGAGGCAAGGTGGGTAAAGTGTCTTGCCCAGGGATACAACGGCAGGATATCGGGGAAGAGCGGGATTCAAATCGCCAGTTCAATTTTATTTACAGTATATAGTGCCATATCACAATAACAGTCATCTCATGGCACTTTCAAATGTAGGGGAAAACCCACAATTGCAGAAACACCCCAGCAATCAGGCGATCCCCTGTGAGCAAGCACTTGGCGATGGTGGAGAGGAAAAACTCCCTTTAAACAGGAAAAAACCTCTACCAGAACCAGGCTCAGGGAGGGGCAGTCATCTGCTGCGACTGGCTGGGGGGTGAGGGGATAGAGAAGATGGAGAGAGCAAACATTAACAGAGAGAAGCAGAGTACATTACTGGAGGTCACCCGGCAGTCTAAATCTATTAACAGAAAAACAAAGGGAGGGTTAAGAGACACAAGATCCCTCCCTAATTGTAGGCTATATTGAAAAGGAAGGTTTTTACCCTGCTCTTAAAAACAGAGATCATGTCTGACTCCCAAATCCAGATTGGTAACTGGTTCCACAGGAAAGGAGTTTGATAGCAGAAGGCTCTGCCTCCCATTGTACTTTTGGAGATTCTAGGTATTACACGTAATCCAGCATTTTGGGAGTGTAGTGCTCTGTTAGGATGATAGGGTAATATCAGATCTTTTATATAAAAGGGGGCCTGATTACTAAGAGCTTTGTAAGTGAGAAGAAGGATTTTAAACTTAATTCTAAACTCTATGGGAAGTCAATGAAGGGAGGCCAGAACCGGAGGGATATGATCTCTTTTTCTAGTACCTGTTAAAACTCTTGCTGCAGCGTTTTGGATCAACTGAAGACTTTTTAAAGATATTTTAGGACAACCTGATAATAACGAGTTACAATAATCTAATCTGGAGCTAACAAAAGCATGGATCAGTTTCTCAGCATCACTCAGGAGACAAGATGCTCCTAATCTTGGCAATATTGCGCAGATGACAGAAGGCAGTCTTAGAAACAAATTTAATATGTGAATTAAAAAACAGATCTTGATCAAAAATAACTCCAAGGTTCCTCACAGAACTATTCAGAGTAAGAGTAGCCGCATCCAAATTAAGAGTTTGATTTGGAAAGATATTCATTCATTCATTCATCTTCTTCCGCTTGATCCTTTTCGGGTTGCGGGGGGGCTGGAGCCTATCCCAGCATCTTTGGGCGAGAGGCAGGGTACACCCTGGACAGATTGCCAGTCCATCGCAGGGCCAACACAGAGAGACACACAACCATTCACTCTCACAGTCATACCTAAGGACAATTTAGAATCCCCAGTTTGATGCCAGTTAACCTAACTTGCATGTTTTTTGGCATGTGGAAGGAAACCAGAGAAATCCCGGAGTAAACCCACGCGGACACAGGGAGAACATGCAAACTCCACACACATCACTGTTGGTCAGGGGCTGGGATCGAACCCAGGATCCCCCGGCCAAGGGTGAGTTGCTGTGCTTCCGCAGTGCTAACCACTCCACTACCGCGCTGCCCTTGGAAAGATATTTCTAAGGTTTTTTTGGACCAACAAGAATGACTTCGATCTTATCCGGGTTTAACAGCAGAAAATTACAAGTCATCCAGCTTTGATTTCCTTAAGACAGGCATCTAACTTGGTTAACTGATTATAATGATTGGGCTTCGTTGACAGGTATAATTGTGTGTCATCTGTGTAACAATGAAAATGTATACAGTGCTTTCTAATGATGTTGCCTAACGGAAGCATATATAAACTAAAAAGAGTAGGGCCTAACACAGATCCCTGTGGAACTCCATGACTGAGCTTTGAGTTGGAAGAAAACTCGATTATTGATATGACCAAACTGAAATCGGACAAATAAGATCTAAACCACTGCAGTGAAGCACCATTTAGTCCAACATAGTGTTCTAATCTATCAAGTAGAATATCATGAGCGACAGTATCAAAGGCTGCACTAAAATCTAAAAGGACAAGTACAGAAACGAGTCCATTATCAGATGCGATAAGAAGGTCATTCGTGACCTTCACTAAGGCTGTTTCAGTACTATGATGAATTCTGAACCCAGATTGAAACTCTTCAAATAAACCACTTCCCTGTAAGTGGTCAAACAATTGTGTAGCAACAACTCTTAAGATTTTTGAAATGAAAGGCAGATTGGACGATAGCTAAAACTCCCGGGTCGAGCGTTGGCTTTTTGAGTAAGGGTTTAATTACAGCAATTTTAAAAGCCTGTGGTACATGACCTAAGGTTAAAGAAGAATTGATTATTTGAAAAATATGGTTACCAATAAATGGGAAGACTTTTTTAAATAACCTGGTAGGACTAGGGTCTAAAAGACAAGTTGAAGGCTAATAATTTTATCTAACTCTAAAAGGTCAATTGGAGTAAACTTAACCAAACATATCAATTGAAGGAGTTGTAGTAGTTGCTGTACTTAAGTTTACAGTGGGGATAATCTGATTGATTTTATCTCTTAATAGATAAAATTTTATGATTGAAAAAGTTCAAAAAGTCCTGACTAATAAGCTCTAGGGGGATGCGAGGATTGCCAGAGTCCTGACTCCTTGTCAGCCTGGCTACAGTATTGAAAAGAAACCTGGGATTATTCTTACTCTCTTCTATTAATGCAGAGTAATAACTTGTTCTAGCTTTTCTAAGAGATTTTTTATAAATTAGGAGATGATTTCTCCACTCTAAATAGAATTCATCTAAATTAGTGGAACGCCATTTTCTTTCTAGCTGATGAGTCTTCTGTTTTAAGCTACGAGTTTCTATGTTTCACCAAGGGGTTAGAAATCTCTGATTACACTTTTTCTTTTTTTATTTAAGTTTTTGTAAAGGGTATACATGTCATTACAGCATTGCATTGTTTACATTTTCATCACATATTCCCTTTTATTTGTTTTTTGACAACATTGGAAAAAAAATTATTATAACACCCATTTTTTAAGTGAAAGAAAAAGAGAAATAAAAAAAAAACAAAAAAGAAAAAGACCGGAAAAATAAAAGAGCATCTGAGTAGCGTTGGAACAAAGAGAGGTGCCATTATTGAAATGGTGTTTGTGCAAGATTAGATCTGATGGAAGACACATATGCGTTCCAGGGTTGCCAAAAGTTCAAGAACCCATCCATGTCCTGTCTCAGTGCAAATGTCAACTTTTCCATCGAATAAATGTCCTGAATCACGTTTATCCAATCTTCAGCTGCAGGAGTCTTTCGACATCCATTTTTTTGTTAGAGCTTTTTTACTTGCCAATATTAAAACAGTGAATAAGTATTTTTCTCCTCGTCTTTCCAGTGATTCCGGTAGTAAACCCAAATATAAAGTTACAAAAGAAAAGGGAACTGTTACTTTGAATATTTTCCCCAATATTGTCTGTACATTGGTCCAATATTGGTGGATAACTGGGCATGACCAAAACACATGAAAATGATTTGCAGTCTTTTCACCACACAAGCGCCAACAATTCAACCCTTTACGAGTAAATTTGTTTTGCGCAGGTGTTCTAAAAAATCTTACCAAATTTTTCCATCCAAATTCTCTCCACAGCAGGGATGAAGTACCTTTCCATTGTTGTTTATTTAGCTTTTCCCACATTTCCAGTTGTAAAGTGAAATTCCCCTCTTTTTCCCCATCTCTCTTTTATATATGATGTGTTGTCTCCTTTTAAATATTGAAGACCTTGGTATATTTTAGAAATGTATCTGATCCCTGGGATCCCTTTATATGCCATTAAGAAAACCTTCAGAACCCCTGACTGGGCCCTTTCCAAATCCTCCTTTTTAAGTATTTTGTTAATGTGGTGTCTAAGCTGGAAGAACCTGTAAAGGTCTTGATTTACTAGACCTTGTTTTTTCAAATCTTCAAAACTTCTTAAAGTTTGCCCTTTAATATTTTATCAGTCTGTTCTCTTTCCACTTTTTAAATCTAGTGTCTGTTTTATTAGGAGTAAAGTCCTGATCATGGGAAATCCATTGCAATAATCAATAGGGTTCTTTAGTTTGATTCTCTCTATCTTAAACCAAATTTTTAGCGGGGTCTCTATCCACGGGTTAGTGTTATTCAAAAGTTTAGGTAAGGCATTGTTCCCTATTATCGCCTGTAGGGGAATGTCACTTATTTGGCATTCTATCTCCTTCCATTGTGCAGTGTAGACTGGGTTACATATCTCTACTAATGTTTTAATTTGCGCGGCTTTAAAATAGTCCCTGATATTTGGCAGCACGAGCCCACCTTTGTCTTTGTTTAGCTGTAGGGTTCTATATCTGATTCTAGGTCTCTTGCCCTGCCATATGAATCTTGAGATCCTTCTGTCCAGTTCTTGCCATGTTTTTTTGGGAGGTTCTACCGGTATTGTTTGGAAAAGGTATAGAAGATGTGGAAGTATATTCATTTTGACTGCTTCAATTCTTTGTGCAGTACCTAAGAATGGTATCATATTCCATCTTGCTAGATCAGATTTTATTTTTGCCATCAGTGGATCATAGTTTAGTGTTATAATTTTGTTGAGTTGTTTCGGGATATTGACCCCCAGATATTTCATAGATTCCATCTCCCAGTTAGTTTTGAATTTGCTTAGTAAATATTGATTTGGGTCATAGTTGAATGTTAAAATTTGGGTTTTATGCATGTTTAATCGTACCCCGATAACTCTCCATACTCTGAAAAAACTGAGATTAGTTCTGGAAAAGAGATGTCCGGCTGCCCCAGGTATATTAAAATGTCATCAGCAAAGAGTGCTATTTTATGTTCCTTCTGACCAAGTGTAATACCTTGAATTTTTTGATTCTGTCTTATCCATTGGCTCAGAGGTTCTATGAAGATTGCAAAAAGCAGTGGAGACAAGGGGCAGCCCCGACGACATCCTCTTTCCAGTTCAAAGGATGATGATAATTTACCGTTAATCCTGATTTTAGCTGTTGGTTTTTTATATAATGCCTGGATAGTTCTAATGAAGTTGTTGTGAAAATTGAAACTGGATAAGATTCTATATAGGAAAGACCAGTCAACCGAATCAAATGCTTTTTCAGCATCTAATCCCAATATGGCTGCATTTAAATTATATTTTTTTTATATGATGAATTATGTGTAAGTGTGTCTAATGTTATCTTGTGTCTGTCTTTGTCTTATAAAACCTGTTTGGTTTAAATGAATTAAGTCTGTCAGTATATTTTCTAACCTTTTGGCAAGGATAGCGGTAAAAAGTTTATAGTCCTGATTTAACACACTGATTGGTCTGTAGTTGGAGCAATCTAGTTTATCCTTTTCAGGTTTAGGTATGACTGCAATGACCCCTTCTCTCCAGGAGGGGGGGATTTCCCCTGTGTGGAGGACATAGTTAAATGTTTTCAGGAGGAGAGGAGATAGCTGCTGTTTAAAGGTTTTGTACCACTCTGCTGTATAACCATCTGTTCCTGGGGATTTGTTAGCTTTAAGTTTCATAATTGCTTTTTCTAATTCTTTAGGCTGTATTTTTGCCAGTAGTTTTTTTTATTTTGTGACTCAGTAAGTTGGGGAAGATTTAATGTATTTAGGAAGGCTTCGGATGCGTTTTTGTGTTTTTTGAGGGAGTACAAGTTCTTGTAGTAATTCTCAAAGCTTTTAAGAATTTCCTGAATTCTAACTTTTAGTTCCTTTGATACTGGGTCTCTGATTTTGTAGACTGCTCTCTCCGTTTGTTGTTTCCTCAATTTATAGGCTAGTAATTTTGCCGATTTGCTACCTGTTTCATAGTATTTTTGTTTCAGAAATGTAAGTTTCATCTGGATTTCTATTGTGTAGATCTCGTTTATTTGTTTTTTTAATTTCCTTAATTTTGAGCCAGTCATTAGAATGAGTGTTGTCTTTGTGCTCTTTTTCTAGTTTCTTAAGTTCTGACTCTAATGTGATTAGTTTTTCTTTTCTCAGTTTCTTTTGGAGTGCCAGTTGTTTTTTTTTCTTCCACAATATTTTTATTGAACCTTTTTTTTTTTTTTACAAACATAACACAAACAATCAAACACTAACACTAAAGTAATAATAAAAAAAAATACTAAAAACACCAACAACCACTAACTAAGGCAGGTCTTCAACAATGCTCCTCTGTTTAGTCTAGGCAATCCATTACATAAGTATACATATTATACATTCACCAATTTGGAATTTACAAGGTCCACACACATCATTCACCTTCTTCTTCAAAAGTTATGTTTAAATTCTTTACATAATCAATGAAAGGTCTCCATATATTCTCAAACACAATTTCCTTTGATTTCAATATGTATGTTATTCTTTCTAGTGGAAGGTTTGTTAACATCTGTCTTAACCACTGAGTCACATCTGGTCTATGAGTCTTTTTCAACAATAGTGCAATACATTTTTTGGCATTAAGCAAACTGAGGTCAATTTAGGATTCAATATGATTTGTTTTGAAATTATTTTTTCAATTGTTACCCTCACCTCTTCCCAAAACACTCTAATTTTTCTACATTCCCATACACAATGAAATAGGGTTCCTTTACTTTCCATGCATTTTGTGCACGTATCTGGTATGTTTTTGTTATATCTATTTAATTCCACCGGTGTAACATACATCCGCATTAACCATTTAAAATGTATCAATTTAAAACGTACATTTATTGATTTGGTTTGAGCTTCTGTGCAAGCCAATTCCCATTGTTCCTCTGAAATTTCAGTTTGCAAGTCTCCTTTCCAATAATTCAATCTTTTCTGTGAGTTTTCACTTGAGGATAGTGTCAATGAGTTATAAAACTCTGAAATAATACCCTCTCTCTTACTATCTTTGGTCAAAATTTTTTCCAAGGATGAATAAATAGGTCGAGTGAGAGTATTATTTTGATTTGATCGAATAAAGTTCCTAAGCTGAAGATATTTAAAAAAATGTGTTCTATTAAGATTAAATTTGATCCTCAGCTCTTCAAAAGAAATTATGTTATCTGAACATGACAGATATAAATCTTGAATCTTTTGAATCCCTTTTAAATTCCATACTTTAAATACAGCATCCGCTCTCCCTGGTTTAAAATATTGATTACCCCATATTAGGCTAAATTGTGACATAAGTGTGGTTCTTTTAAATATTTTTTTAGTTTCACACCATATTTTGATCATATGCTTTACAAATGGATTTTTAACTTGTTTCTGTAATTTTTTTGCCGAATCTGAGTATATGAATATGGGAAGAGGTAAAGGTAAATTGTATGATTCCATTTCAGTCCAGTGAGGGAGATCATTCGATGAAAAATAATGTGTCATAGACCTCAGTTATGCCGACCAGTAATAAAACAAAGTTTGGACATTTCAGACCTCCACGATCAAATGGTAAATATAGTAAGGACAGACGTAATCTAGCCTTCCTGTTGTTCCATATAAATTCCACTAACTTTTTTTTAATTCTTGAGAATAGATCTGAAGGTGGTGGTAAAGGAATGTATTGAAATAAAAAAAAGTATTTTAGGTAAGATATTACTTTTAAGTATATTGATTCTCCCTATCATCGACATTGGTAGTGACATCCATCTCTGAATTAACTCAATGTCTGTCATTAAGGCTTCATAGTTGGCACTGGCGACTAATTCTAGCTTAGGCACAATTTGAATTCCTAAATATTTAAACTGATTTACAACATTGAATTGATTTGCCTCAGGAGCTGGGTGATTTCTCTGGGTCTCATTTAGCATTAATGTTGAAGATTTAGTTTTATTTATTTTATATCCTGATATTTCCCCAAAATTCTTTATTAAATTCAACAAGGTCGGAATTGATTTTTTAAGATTCGACAAACAAAATTATGTCATCGGCATACAGGGAGATTTTATGTTCTGTTGGTCCAACTTTAATTCCATATATTTGTGAATGTAAACGTACTGCCATCGCTAAAGGTTCAATTGCCATAGTAAACAGTAAAGGTGAAAGTGGACAGCCTTGTCGACATCCTCTATTGATTTTTATTGATTTTGAGATATTGCTATTTGTTAGGATTTCTGCTGTAGCATTATTATATATTATCTGAACCCATTTTATGAAATTATTTCCAAGTCCAAACCTTTGTAAGACTTCAAAAAGAAAGGGCCATTCGACCCTATCAAAGGCCTTTTCGGCGTCCAATGATAGGAGAGCTGTATCCAGTGCTTCTTTATTAGAATAGATAATATTAAATAGTCTTCTTACATTATGGAAGCCTCGTCTTCCCTTTATAAAGCCATTCTGATCTCGGTTAATAATATTTGGTAAAATTTCTTGTATTCGTCTTGCTAAAATTTTACAGATTATCTTAAGGTCAGCATTTAATAGGCTTATTGGTCTCATATTTTCACATTTATTAGAGGGTTTATCTGGTTTTGGCAACAGTATAATTAAGGTATTATTCATTTATGGTGGTAAATTACCATTTTGAAATGCTTCTAAAACCATTTCCAAAAAAGGTTTTATTAATTTATTCTTTTTCCTTCCCCCTCATGGATCGTCACCTTATCGTGGTGGGGGGGTTTGCGTGCCCCAGTGATCCCAGGAGCTATGTTGTCCGGGGCAATTTGCCTCTGATAGGGTCTCCCAAGACAAACTGGTCCTGGGTGAAGGGCCAGACTAAGAACGATCCAACAGACTCTCACCCCCTCATGGATCGTCACCTTATCGTGGTGGTGGGGGTTGCGTGCCCCAGTGATCCCAGGAGCTATGTTGTCCGGGGCAATTTGCCTCTGATAGGGTCTCCCAAGACAAACTGGTCCTGGGTGAAGGGCCAGACTAAGAACGATCCAACAGACTCTCATGAATTGTATATCAAGGATTCAGTGTACCCCGCCCGGTATGGGGTTACCGGGGCCCCACCCTGGAGCCAGGCCTGGGGGAGGGGCTCGAAGACTAGCGTCTGGTGGCCGGGTTTCCACCCATGGGACCCGGCCGGGCTCAGCCCGAAGGAGTTACATGGGTCCGTCCTCCAGTGGGCTCACCACCTGCAGGAGGGATCATGGGGGTCCGGTGCTATGTGGATCAGGTGGCGGTCAAAGGCGGAGACCTTGGCGGACTGATCCCAAGCTTTCTAAACTGGCTTTTGGTACGTTGAATGTCACCTCTCTGGTGGGGAAGGAGCCTGAGCTGGTGTACGAGGTTGAGAGATACCGGCTAGATATAGTCGGCCTCACTTCAACACACAGCTCCGGTTCCGGAACCAGTCTCCTGGAGAGGGGCTGGAGCTTGGCCTTTTCTGGAGTTGCCCCGGGCAAGAGGCGACGAGCAGGGGTGGGTATTCTTGTATCGCCCCACCTTGCTGCCTCTATATTGGAGTTTTCCCCGGTGGACGAAAGGGTTGCTTCCCTGCGCCTTCGGGTTGGGAAACGGGTCCTGACCATCATTTGTGCCTATGCACCAAATGATGTTTCAGAGTACCCACCCTTTTTGGAGTCTGTGACTGGGGTGCTCGAGGGTGCTCCTCTTGGAGACTCCATTGTCCTACTGGGGGACTTCAATGCGCACATGGGCAACGACAGTGAAACCTGGAGGGGGGTGACTGGGAGGAACGGCCTGCCCGATCTGAACCCGAGTGGTGTTCAGTTATTGGACTTCTGTGCTAACCACAGTCTGTCCATAACGAACACCATGTTCAAGCATAAGGGTGTCCATATGTGCACCTGGCACCAGGACACCCTAGGTCGCAGGTCGATGATCGATTTTGTTATCGTATCATCAGACCTGCGACCGTATGTCTTGGACACCCGAGTAAAGAGAGGTGCAGAGCTGTCAACTGATCACCACCTGGTGGTGAGTTGGATCCAATGGCAGGGGAGGAAGCCATTCAGACCTGGTAGACCCAAACGTATAGTGAGGGTGTGCTGGGAGCGTCTGGCTGAGGCCCCTGTCCGGGAGGTCTTCAACTCCCACCTCCGGAAGAACTTCAGCCACATTCCGAGGGAGTCTGGAGACATGGAGTCTGAATGGGCCATGTTCTCCACCTCTGTTGTTGAAGCGGCGGCCCAGAGCTGCGGCCGCAAGGTGGTCGGTGCATCTCGTGGTGGCAACCCCCGAACCAAGTGGTGGACACCAGTGGTGAGGGGGGCCATTAAGCTGAAGAAGGAGTCCTATCAAGCTTGGTTGGCTTGTGGGACTCCCAAAGCAGCTGAGGTGTACCGGCAGGCCAAGCGGAGTGCAGTTCGGGTGGTTGCTGAAGCAAAAACCCGGGTATGGGAGGAGTTCGGTGAGGCCATGGAACAAGACTTTCGGTCGGCCTCAAAGAGATTCTGGCAAACTGTCCGGCGGCTCAGGAGGGGAAAGCAGCTCCCCGTCCACACTGTGTATGGTGCGGATGGGACACTGTTGACTTCGACTGGGGACATCGTCGGGCGGTGGAAGGAATACTTCGAGGATCTCCTCAATCCCACTGATATGCCTTCCACAGTGGAAGCAGGGTTTGGGGACGAGGGGGATGACTCGCCTATCACAGGGGCTGAGGTCGCCAAGGTGGTTAAAAATCTCCTTGGTGGCCGGGCCCCGGGGGTGGAAGAGATTCGCCCTGAGTACCTCAAGGCCCTAGATGTTGTTGGGTTGTCATGGTTGACACGCCTCTGCAACATTGCGTGGAGGTCGGGGGCAGTGCCTTTGGCATGGCAAACCGGGGTGGTGGTTCCTCTCTTTAAAAAAGGGGACCGGAGGGTGTGCTCCAACTTTAGAGGGATCACACTCCTCAGCCTCCCTGGGAAGGTCTATGCCAAGGTACTGGAGAGGAGAGTCCGGCCGTTGGTCGAACCTCGGATTCAGGAGGAGCAATGTGGTTTTCGTCCTGGCCGTGGCACATCGGACCAGCTCTTTACCCTCTCGAGAATTCTCGAGGGTTCGTGGGAGTTTGCCCAACCAGTTTACATGTGTTTTGTGGACTTGGAGAAGGCATTTGACCGCGTCCCTCGTGGATTTTTGTGGGGGGTGTTTCGGGAGTATGGGGTATCGGGCTTGTTGTTACGAGCTATTCGGTCTCTGTACGACCGTTGTGAGAGTTTGGTTCGTATTGCCAACACTTGGTCGGAGTCATTCCCAGTGAGAGTTGGACTCCGCCAGGGCTGCCCTTTGTCACCGATCCTGTTCATAATTTTTATGGACAGGATTTCTAGGCGCAGCCAGGGAATGGAGGGTGTCATGCTTGGTGACCACAGGATCTCATCTCTGTTGTTTGCAGATGATGTTGTCCTGTTGGCTTCATCCAGCAATGACCTACAGCTCTTGCTGGGACGGTTTGCCGCTGAGTGTGAAGCGGCTGGGATGAGAATCAGCACCTCCAAGTCCGAGTCCATGGTCCTCAGCCGGAAAAAGGTGGATTGTCCTCTCCGGGTTGGGGACAGGCTCCTGCCCCAAGTGGAGGAGTTTAAGTATCTTGGGATCTTGTTCACGAGTGAGGGGAGAATGGAGCGAGAGATTGACAGACGGATTGGAGCAGCATCTGCAGTGATGCGGACGTTGTACCGGTCTGTTGTGGTGAAGAGGGAGCTTAGTTCTAAGGCAAAGCTGTCGATTTACCAGTCAATCTACGTTCCTACTCTCACCTATGGTCACCAGCTTTGGGTAATGACCGAAAGAACGAGATCGCGGATACAAGCGGCTGAAATGAGCTTTCTCCGTAGGATTGCTGGACTCACCCTCAGAGATAGGGTGAGGAGCTCAGTCATCCGGGAGAGGCTCAGAGTAGAACCGCTGCTCCTCCACATTGAAAGGAGTCAGTTGAGGTGGTACGGGCATCTGATTAGGATGCCTCCTGGACGCCTCCCACTTGAGGTGTTTCAGGCACGTCCCACTGGGAGGAGACCCCGGGGCAGACCCAGGACTCGGTGGAGAGACTATGTCTCCCAGCTGGTCTGGGAACGCCTTGGTATCCCTTCTGAAGAGCTGGAGCAGGTGGCTGGGGAGAGGGAAGTCTGGGCTTCTCTGCTTGAACTGCTGCCTCCGCGACCCGGACCTCCGGAAAAGCGGTAGAAGATGGATGGATGGATGGATGGATGGATAATTTATTCTTAAATTTTTTATAAAGGTCAACTGGAAGACCATCTGGTCCTGCACTTTTTCCTGATTTCATATTATCAATGGCTAGCCCAACTTCTTCTTGACTAATTTTAGACTCCAGTATCTCCCTGTTTTCATTTGGAATACACGGTATAGATAACAATGTTAAGTCAGTTTCATTTTTTGTATCATATAATTTTTCATAGTAATCTCTAAAGGCTCTATTAATTTCTAAAGGATCTACAACTACCTGTCCGTTACTTATAATACTGGTAATTGGTGTTTTAAATTCTAATTGTTTAATCTGCCATGCCAATAATTTTCCTGATTTTTTCACCTTGTTCATAAAAAGATTGCTTCAATCTTAGAAGACTCGAGGCAGCTCTATTCGCTGATTTTTTGTCATATTCAGCTCTCAGAATCAGTAATTCGTTCTCTAACTTTGGGTCACTTCCTGCATACACTTTTTCTTGAAGAATTTTTTAGTTTATGTTCCAACTGGACTCTCTCCTCTCGAGTCTTCTTAGATTTTGAACCTGTATAACTAATAATATGTCCCCTAATAAAAGCTTTGAAAGCCTCCCACTTTATACATGCTGATGTTTGTGTAGTATTGATATCAAAGAACTCATCTATCTGTTTTTCTATGTACTTAACAAATTCCTCATCCTGAAGCCATTTATGCTGAAATTGCCACCTACCTGGTTCCTTTGTCAATTTCTTATCTACATATATGAGACAACAGGGTGCATGATCAGAGATCACAATATTATCATAAAAGCAGTTTTGAATCTTGGACCTTAATTCTGTGGAGATCAAAAAATAGTCAATACGTGAGAATGTCTTGTAGGTATTAGAATAACAAGAGTAGGCTTTAACTTGTGGTTTCATTTCTCTCCATATATCTAGCAATCTCAATTCTTTCATAAAATGATTAATGATCATCCTGCATCCATTGTGCGTACAGTCCAGTCCTGTTGATCTATCTATACCGGGATTCAATGTACAATTAAAATCCCCTGCTATTATATGTTGTCCTGTAAGTGATGATAAGATAAGAAATAAATTAGCAAAGAACTTTTGATCATCTATATTGGGACCGTATAAGTTCACCAGATTTATATTTTCTAATAGCAAAGATCCTTGAATGATTAGATATCTTCCAAATTTGTCTCCAATTACATTTTTCACTTGAAATGGGACTGATTTATGTATGAGAGTCATAACTCCCCTGGCTCGGGATGAAAATGATGAGGTGAATACACTTCCTTGCCATCTACTCCTAATTCTTTTTACATCCTCCTCTATTAGATGAGTTTCTTGTAAAAACACAATTTTTGAACCTATGTCTTTTATTTTATTCATAACTTGTTTAAGTTTTTTTTAAATTTTGTAGACCTCTGCAATTCCATGAAGTTAAATTAAGATTAACGCTTTGGTCTATGATCAATAGGGAGTTTGGGATTACCTTGCAGTGTAAACATGCTCATACAGAGAAGCAAAAACATGAGTGGTTGAACATTCATCCTACAAACTACACACAAACAAATTCCCCCTTCCCACATTTGTGGTAATCCCCCCAAAATCAAAAGAAAAATTCCGTCTCCCGATATAGCCATTGACCGCTCCACACCCACGAGGAACAGCCAAAGCCACTCCTTCTTCATCCTCCCAATCACCCTAACTCTACTGCTTTTAATGACGTAACATTAACTCTCTTCTGTAGTTTTCCAACTTAACTCCAAAATTTTATAGCAACTTTGTACATCATAGGTTTTTTTTTTTCAATCTATATTTTGTAAACTTGCTATATGCTTCAGATCAGTTAGATGCCTGTGCAAATGCTTAAATATTCTACTTTATATTTTGTTCATGCTTAGCTCCCACCAGTCTCTTCTTGGATCTTCTTGATGAACTCCTGCGCCTCCTCAGGGGTCTTGAAGATGTGTGTTCTGCCCTTATACGTGACCAACAGTCTTGCAGGGTGAATCACTCCATGACGAATCCCAAGGTTGTGCAGCTCTTTACGGACGGGGTCAAACTGTTTCCTTAATTGTTGGATTCCTGTGGCCAAATCTGGGTAGAACCACACCTGCTGATCCTGATATTTAATTTCTCCTTTGGCTCGCACAGCGTTGGAGATCGTCATCCTGTCTCTGTAGCTGAGGAACTTCATAATTAACGTCCTCGGTGATGCCTTGTTATCTCTCGGTGGGCCAATTCGGTGTGCGCTTTCTAGAACGACTGATGATTGCAGCTCCGCGTTGTTCAGCGCTTCTGGAATCCACTTTTCCAAAAAGGAACATTGGTCCCGACCCTCGGTTCCCTCCGGTAGACCCACCAGCCTCAGGTTGTTCCGTCTCGACCGGGACTCCAAGTCCCGGACATTATCTTCCAGACATTTATTTTTTTTTTTCCAAAGTGCGCACCTTTAATTGAAGGCTGGTGACGTCATCCTCAGCACTGGAGATTTGAAGCTCCACCTGCGCCACTCGTTCCACACAATCACCCAATTCCTTTCTCATTCCCTCTATCGCTGCTATAATCCCATCAAATTTAGAGGAAAAGTCTGCTCTCATTGAGCTAATGGCAGCGAGCACCGCACCTGTGCCGTCGCCAGCAGTCACCGCACTACCGCTAGCTTCCTCCGCCATATCTGGAGCTTTTTCTGCTGCGCCACAGACGTGAAAGTCCGTTAATTTGGACTGTTTCGGCGGTTCAATTTTTCCTCCACCCGATTTCCCAGCCTTAGGCTTCACCGGCATATCCTCGCCCAAACGCTGGGATAGGTTCTGTTCCAAATAAGAGAGTTATTTGCCGATTTTTTATCTCTAGGAGCAGAGCAGAGTGAGACGTGTCCTCTTACGTAGCCGCCATAACCGAAAGTCGGAGTGCCAGTTTTGCAATAATCTTTCTCCTTATTACAGCTTTGCATGTGTCCCACAGTATTAAAGGGGATACTTCTCCATTATCATTTTCTTCCAAATATCTGAGAATATCTGATTCCCATTCATCTTTCATTGGTCCTTTCAGCACATTTGAATTTAACCTCCAAGAAAATGTATTATTTGTGTATTTTTGGATATTTAAGTCCATATAGATCGGGCTGTGGTCAGAGAGATCCATCAGTCCTATTTTACATGTTTTTACTCTTCTAATGTCTCTATTAAACATAAAAAAATAAGTCAGTCCTTGAGTATGATGAATGTGGTGCTGAGTTAAAAGTATAATCTTTTACACTGGGGTTGAATTCCCTCCACACGTCACAGATTCCCATTTCTTTTAGTAGCATCCGAGTTTTTCTACTTTGAGTGTTATTTTGATGTGGAGAATTACCTGATGCATCCCAGTATGGATTCAGTCTTAGACTGAAGTCTCCACCACATATCACTAAACCTTGGGCTTTAGTTATCATTAGGTCAAATACATTTTTATAAAACTTCCAATTAGTCCCTGGAGGTGCATATACATTCAGCAGGGTGATATCTTCTCCCTCTAGCCGACCGAGTACCATGCTAAATCTCCCTTCTTTATCTTTGTGTTCTGAATTTTTTTCAAATATAATTTTGGTTGAGATCAATGTCGCTACTCCCCTCCTCCTCCCTGACTTATATGAAGATGAAGAGATCAGTTTAAACCCTTGTCTATTAAGTTTAGTATGCTCCAAGACTGTTAGGTGGGTTTCCTGTAAAAATATTATTCCTGCTTTGTCTTTTTTTCATTTTGCCTAGAATCTTGGCTCTTTTAACTGGATTCAGGATCCCTTTTACATTATATGAGATTATTTTGGTTACACCCGCTTTCTCCATTGTATTGTCTTATTTAGTATAACAGTGTAACGGCCCTCTTTTATGCTACTCAAAAACTGAAAGAACATTAAGAACATAAAAAACAAAGAACGTAGTATATAAAACTTTAAAACAAAAAACTGTCAAAAGATCTTCCTGAACTGAGGTCTTTTTAGCGACCTTAGAAGAGCCTTGATGGTGTGTTGGCTCTGAGGGAAATTCCTCAAACTTTGTTACGTGTTGAGGGTCCTCTCTTACCCCTGTAAGTTGTCCCATGTTTTTAACGTGAATTTCAGATCCCAATCCGAACTTGGAATGATTTTTTTTTCTATGCCTATACCCTATGAAATCATTGTCACATTTCTATTTTAACAAGTTTTTTTTTTTTTTTTTAAAAGACTTATTTGTTTCTAATATTATGACTGTTCTATGAAATGTTTTACCACTTCATATTTGCTGATTCTGCATCTCCTTTAATGTTTGTTACCTTGTAGGAGGAGGTTTGGATGTGCAGATTGACTTAAAAGTATCGTTATTTCCTCCTGAAAGCGTCCAGTTTTTCCTCATAGCCCTGGCGCTGGGTTTCCCGCTGCTGGCTCGTGGATTTTGAGGGTCACTGTGTGCACCACGTTTGAGCCTTGATTCTTTCGGTCGGGTCTGCTGCGGGTTTATACACCGTTGCCGGGAGCCCTCTTCTCACCATATCCCTGGTTGCTTCTTTCGCCGAGCTGTAGAGACACGTCTCTTCCCTGTAAAAAACCCTCAGCTTCGCCGGAAATGGAGTTTGAAAGCGCAGTTTCTTCTCTCTTAGTACCTTTTTGGCATTGTTGTATTCCCGACGCTTTTTAAGGACCTCCAGGGCGAAGTCATGCTCCACAAAAACTTTTCTTTCTTGGTGCATAAATCCTTTTTTCTGCCAAGCCAGTCTCAAAACCCCTTCTTTTGTTCTGAAGTTGGAAAACTTCACCACCACCGATCGCGGGGGAGCTTCCGCCGACGGCCTTGGGGCTAATGAACGGTGCGGTGCGCCCTTTCTATTTTCAAATCGGTGGACTGGGGAATTTCCAATTTCTCTCTCAGTATGGTTTCCACGCATGCAGCCATTGTGGTGAAACCGTCCTTGACTCCTTTCAGACCATGAATTCTTATGTTGTCCCTTCTTAGTCTTCTTTCCTGGTCGGTTAGCTTAGCCTCCAGTCTTGTCTGTCGTTTGAGTAATTCCAGCGTGGTTTCTTCCAGCCCTTTTATTCTTTCCTCTGCTTCCATGATTCAGGCCTCAGCCTGGTCCACTCTGTCGTTTGTCCTTTTTATTTCGTCTTTAATTTCACGAAATTCGTCCCAACACTCTCGGCGAAATTCTCTTAATTCTTGAAGTATCGTTTTTAAGCTAACCGTGTTGCTAGCCTCATTTTGCTCCTCTATTTCCGAATGGTTGTTGTCTTCCAGGTCAGATTCTCCGGCCGATGTGCGTCTTGGCCTGGTAAATGTCGATCTCTTCTGTTTTCCTTTAGGCATAATGAATTTGTCTTTTGATTTTCACTCTTCCATAAATCCGTTAAATCTGATTTTCATGGTATTTTCACAGATGAGATCTGGGAGCTTTAGCGTTAAGCTGCTACCACCATGGTGTCCAGACCGGAAGTCAATATCTACACTTTTTCATTTTTAAGGGGCCACCAAGTCTAGAGTCTGATGCAGAGAGGGTATAACACTATCTACCATGCTATCAATTACAGAAGGAGCAAGCTCTCCATCTTTTATTTCCGGTGAACTAGTGTACCAAGTTTGGCAACCCTAGCTTTCTTTGTTGTTGAGATATAGTTTAAACTGCAATTTGACCTTGACCTTTGACCTTGCAATCCCAAAACCATAGTCAGAGGTCAGGGTCGCAGGGTGAAAATGTGTACCAATTTTGGTGACACTGCCTGTATTCGTTTAATAGTAATAGTGCAAAGGAAATTGCGGTGGCGCAGTGGTTAGCACAGTGGCAGCACAGCAACTCACCCTTGGCCATGGGATCCCTGGTTCGATCCCAGCCCCTGACCAACAGTGATCTGTGTGGAGTTTGCATGTTCTCCCCGTGTCTGCGTGGGTTTACTCCGGGAGTTCTCTGGTTTCCTCCCACAGGCCAAAAACATGCAAGTTAGGTTAACTGGAGACTCTAAAGTGGCCCTAGGTGTGAATGTGTGTGTGAATGGTAAAGGGATAGCACCGTACCGTGGCTGCTTCATCCATCCAGGTGGATGCCCTCAATTTCCCCTCTGGGGATCAATAAAGTATACAAAATCAAAGTAAAAAAAAAAAATCGAAATGTTAACATTGACTTTTTGGCCCCAAACCCAATGTCAGAGGGCAGTGTGGAAGCTATCCAAGACTTGTCTTAGGCATGATGATATTGATTTGAAAAGGTTACATTATTCCTTTTGTAATTATCGCATTACAAGATTAAGGGAAAAATAAAATATAAAATAAATAAACATATAATAAAAATGAAACATTGTGCCCCCCCAAAAAAACAGATAAATACATTTGAAACAAGAGCACTCTGAGGCAAATGCAATATCCCCCACCTCTGTTTTCTTTGAAGATCCCAATACTTACAGAAGGAGAGCAGTTTTCAGCTTTTCAATATAATTATTGGGGCAGAACCAAATTATGATAAACCTACCAACCATGAATATTCAATCTGTAGCACTGAGGTTTTGGAATAATCTCGCACTCCAGCTATGCTTAACCAACTCTGTGGCCTCTTTTAAAAGGCAGTAAAAAATATTTGTTTAATGAGGCTTTCTGTTGAGTTTCAATTCAGCTTCTTTTTAATGTGTCTCTATCAGTTGTTTGTATTCCATTTTATATTGTACAGCACTTTGTGACTATGGGGGGAAGGGGGGGCTGAAACGTTCATAGTGGTCAAATTTGACCAAATGTGGTTTATTTTTCAACCGCCGGTATCCAAGCACTGCAACACCAATGGAAGAAGTGTGTGGACCGAAGGGGAGACTATGTTGAAAAATAAATTGGTCAAATTTTACCACTATGAACTTTTCAGCACCCCCCATCCCCCCATGTCTATAAAGTGCTTTATAACTAAACTTTACTTACAACAAAGTATACAACCTGTAGTTGTAGGTCAAGAGCCCAACACAGGTGAACCTGTGTAGCAAGTTTGGTGGTCCTAGAGAGTTTTCCGAATTCTACGGTAAGGGGGCATGGGGAGTGCTAGCCTTGACCTTTGACCTTTTGACCCCAAAACCATAGTCAAGAGGTCAGGATGCCAAGGTGAACCTGTGTACCAGGTTTGGTGTTCCTAGCTTTACTCGTTGTATAGTAATAGTTCAAATGGAATGTTAACTTTGACCTTTGACCTTTTGAGCACAAACCCATAGACAGGTCAGGGTGTAAGTCATTCAAGATTTGTCTTAGATACAGATACAAATTTGAAAAAGTCTCCATAATTTATTTCAGTAGTTACTGCTTTTACAAGATTTAGAAAACAATGACCTCTGTCTTTTGCAGTTTTTACCTCCGCCAAGGAGGTTATGTTTTCATCGGCGTTGGTTTGTCTGTCTGTTTGTTTGTTAGCAAGATAACTCAAAAAGCTATGGACGGATTTTCATGAAAGTTTCACAGATTGTCAGAAATGGGGTATCCTACAGATGATTACATTTTGGTGGTGATCCGGATCACCGTCTGGATCCAGGAATTTTTTAAAGGATTCTTTAACATTGCGAGATAGGGCCATTTTCAATATTTGTGCATGTAAGTCTGCCAAAAATCGTCAGAACACTTGCAAAACAAAATAAAAATACAGGACAACATGCCCACAGGTTCTATAATATATCCAAGACTGATCCGGATAATGCAATAATTCCGGATACTATGATCCACAATATCAACAAAAATAGGGGACCTTTGCAATTTTCCTCATAGGAAGAGAACAAATGAAGCTAAAATCACTCAACAAACAACATTATGTAGCCAAGACACTGTGGAATCTGTAGTGTGTCAACAGATTTGTTGTATCTTTAAAAGCTATGGAGCTACATCCAGAAGAAAACCGTCATTATGCGAAATGCAATTTTCCTGAATAACTACTGAACCACTAATCCATGTGAATCCAATTGCTACTCATATGTTTTCATGGTCAAGGAATCTGAAAACGTACACATAATAAATGTAGGATTAATATTTATGATGTAAAACACTGTATGGGGGGAACTGTGGCGCTTGGCGGAGGTCTGCGCTCTCCGAGTGCTTTTCTAGTTTTTTATTGTAAATTGCTATTTTCAAGGGCATTACAAGTTGATGAAAATCGATATCAATCAATGCAGATTTGCCAGATTGTAGCAGTGGCTAATTTCCATCTGTTGTCCATGGGTTACAATTTTTCCTTCTCCCATTCTATTATGCTGAGCACCAAGCTAGAGGGAGGGAAGTCCCATTTTTATATGGTTTTTGGTATGACCCAGCCGGGGCTTGAACCCATGACCTCCCGGCTGAGGGGCAGGTGCTCTACCACTAGGCCACCACTCCTTCACCCCAAGGTCATCCACTGAGATGAGATGAGATTCAACTTTATTGTCATTACACATGTATGAATATCAGAGTCAAATTGCAATATGCACATCATCAGTGTATATCAAACCCTGGTATCAAATTTCAAAACAATGGCAACAAAACTAAAGGATGACTTGATTTCACAAAAGTGGTACAGATGGACAGACTTCCCCATAACAAAAGCCCCCGCCGGTTAAAAAACAAAGGGAAGGGATCATTGACCAGCAGTCTTTGACCCTTTTGGGCAAAGACCAGCAGGGGATTAAAAAAATGAAACATACAAGATTTTTTTTCTGTATGTTGCTAGAGCAAAAAAAAAAACAAACAAAAAAAAAACAACAACAACAAAAGTGTTTTATATGGACCGCTTGCACAATGTAGACTGACGTACTTCTGCACTCCTCTCCCCCAGCAGCCCAAGTTCCAGTTTTACTATATTTGCCCATTCCCTTGGATTTTCTCATCAATACATCAGTTTGATTACTTTCATCATTGTACACATTGGGAATGGTGTATGGGCAGATATTTGTTTCTTTATAAAGTTCATGTTTCACATTTTGATAGCACAGTATGGTTACAGAAACCGTTTAATATTTTGTCCTGTTAGCTTAACGTAGCACAGCTATCGCATTGTTTATGTCACTGCCTGCAAAAGATTCTCAACAAAATTAAAAATGCAGGGTTTCCGCTGGTAACATTTCCGCATGGCAGACTGGCACCCTTGGAGTTATGCCGCCATGCCAAGGAAATATAAAGTTAAGGAAAAAATATTAAGGAATGACGCTCCACAAGCGTGCAGACAAACCATGCATGTGACCGTCATCTGCACAGAGTTCGAAAGCGCTTCCCCCGCATGACCGTTACAGTCTGCAGGCAGGCAGAGTGTCTCTCTAGTGTCGCTGTCCGAGAGACGCATGAGCTTATTAAACTACTTTAAACGTGGGAAAAAAAAGCAGAAAAGGCATGTAAGCAGTGAAGGCAATTATCATGGTTTTAACCAGCTGATAACGGGAACATTAATGAAGAGTCGCTGGGGTCACCCATCCAAAGCGATGGAAAATGCACGAGAGGTGAAGAGGAGAGTGCAGGCAGGGTGGAGTGGGTGGAGATGACTGTCAGGGGTGATCTGTGACAGAAAAAGAGTGGCAAGAGTGAAAGGGAAGATTTACAAGACTGTAGTGAGACCTGCTATAATGTATGGTTTGGAGACGGTGGCGCTGACAAAAAGACAGGAGGTGGAGCTGGAGGTGATAGAGTTGAAGATACTAAGATTTTCATTGAGAGTGACTAGGAGGGACAGGATTAGAAATGAGTATATCTGAGGGACAGCTCACGTTGAGCGGTTTGGAGACAAAGTAAGAGAGGCAAGGCTGAGATGGTTTGGACATGTGCAGAGGAGTGATAGCAGATATATTAAACAAAGGATGTTGAAGATGGAGCTGCCAGGCAGGAGGAAAAAAGGAAGACCACAGAGAAGATTCATGGATGTAGTGAAGGAGGACATGGAGAGGGTTGGTGTTACAGAGGAAGATGCAGGGATAGGGTGAGATGGAGGCAGATGATCCGCTGTGGCGACCTCTAAAGGGAGCAGCCAAAACAAGAAGAAGGAGAAGAAAGAAGCTTAGCAAACAGGTGTGGTTAGGCTTCATATGCAGGGAAAGGCAAGAGTGACTGAATCAATGAGGATTTACTTCACCAGCCACTACAATATTAACCTCTTGCACTCCGGGATACCGCGGGCAGTCACGTCTCTGCGTCCTAGTGCGTCCTGAGACGCACAGTGCGCACTGAAAAGAAAAAAAAAAAAAGCTGCATTTCCGTTCTTCCACTACAGACACAGCCACAAACAGAAAGCCAAAGGAGTGCTTTTGATTGGTTTAGATTTGATTGACCTCTCATTCGACTAATAAGAGCCTTGAATTGGGTTTCTGAAAACTTGGAAGAACCAATGACTGAAATCCTAGCAAGAAGGACCCGCCTACCAACGACTGTGAATACAACGAGCCAATTGAAGCAGAGAAGTTCCACGATTGAAAGCGTGCGTCCCGTGCGTAAAATCTGTTTTGCGTAAGCTGCTGTGTGTAACGGTAGCGTTCGCCAGTCTTTTTTTATTACTACTGTTCTTATTTGTTTTTGAAAAATCGTTCGCCAAAACCACAATCATGGAAGCGCAAAACCGCAATAATGGAATCATGGTTTGACCGGGTCGCGTGACCAGAACCACAAGTCGTAACAAGCGGACCAGCTTCATGTTCGTCTGACAATGAGGAACAGATGTTCGCCAGCGACACTGCTGTTGTGGACAGGTAAGTGTTATAAGCTAAATTATTCTTTATCACTGAAAATCAAAATGACTTTTGACCGATCGGTAAATTACAACTGTGCGTCATCGCCACATGACGGACCACGGCGCACGGTCCGGTCCGTGCTCCTCTGTAGCGGGTGGGGGGGGGGGGGTTGTTATCCTCTACACTGCAGATATTTTAGTATAATTTTTATTGCACTGTAGGTTATTTTTTTCTTGTTAAAAAAAAAAGCCACACATTTTTTACGTGGCATGCTTCTTTGTGTGTGGGGGGCTTGTTTGTTCATTCATTCATTCATTCATTCATGAATGATTAAACAACACCCCCCCCCACACACACACACACACACACAGCCCTGAGTGTCACCTTTCATTAGAGCCCAAGATCAAGCTTCTATATTGAATCATTCAAAAGTTATAGACGTTTTTCCAAACTGTGCCATTTAGCACAATTTGGCACAGTTCAAAAACGCCTGGGAACAACCTAAGAAAAAAGCTGAGTAATATATTCATTTTTTGTGGTATTGTTACAAAATTTGGACCTCAGCTTGTTAACACTTGGTTCTACATTTCTGTTGTATTTTCCAGCCACTATCTGACAGCTGTGTGTTATTTGCAAGCATTTGTATCTAAAAAAAACACCCAGGCGAACTTTATTTTCTTCAAGTTCAGTATAGGGCCTTTTCCACTAGCACGCTTTAGCGCGACACGGGACGGCTCAGCACGCTTTGTACGCTTTTCCACAAGCCCCAACACGGTTTAACAGCCGCAATTCTCAGCCCCGTTGAAGGGCAGGGTACAGCAGTGCTGAGCTGTGCCGTGTTGTGACGTTAACAGACTGGTCGCCGCTGATTGGTCAGGTTGTAACCGCCCCTCTCCTCCTCCTCATCTACCAAATCTTCACGACCTTCTCAATAAAGTTTTTGAAAAAAAAAAACAAAAAAAAAAGAATCTTCACGACCGCCTTTACTCAGCACGCAACCACTGTTGGCGGTTCCTTTTCAGTGTATTGCTGTGCTATTTTCATTTATTCTCTATCAAAAATGGCTTCGCGTAATAAGGGTGTTCCATGGACCAATAAGGAGCTGCAGTGTCTGTTCACTGCATTGTCAGACGAACGTATGCAGCGCGAGTTAGACGGAGCCGCCCGGAATGAAAAAATATACCGGGAGGTCTCGACATCGGAGTCCTTTAACGGTGAGTTTTAATTTTTTTTTATTGTGCGTTTTTTCGCAAATATACTCGGTAAGACGCTCAGTTTATTTATGCAATAAAAAAGCTGTTCATTTGTGGCTGGATCGCTGCTTTATTTCAGCACAATGCGGACTAAAGCTTTTATTTTAATTATTCATGTGAACAATACGCTGAAATAAGCTTATGTATTCTTGTTAAAAACTATTGTCTTTTCTGTATATCTTGCACTTATGTGCTGTATTTTATTGTGTGCATTTTCCTTGTAGAATCATCCCACGCGTCCGCCGCGACAGCCCATCCGGATTATTCAACCGAGCCATCCTGACCCACAGCTGGCAGAGACGGCTTCATTCATCCGAGTCGTGACCCAGTTTGGGAAGCTGGTGTAGACACTCAGTGGTCGGCGTGTATAAAATGTCGATTAACCTTCATGTTGTGTTGCAAAGTTTTTTTTTTCTTTTAATATTTTGTATATAATAAAATGGAATTGTTTTGGAAAGTGTGGTTTGTCTGTTATAACGCTGAATTATAAAACAGTATAATTACATAGAAATTCCATTGCCTAGTACTGATCTTCCTGTCAGGGTCAACCATTGTAAAGGTAATGTAATTTTTAACTAGACCAAAAAAGAAATCTTTTTGTAAGCTTTCTGTTCTTTTTATTGAAATATCATAAAAAAAATTAGCCCCACATGATCCAGTTCTAAACTTTGGGTACATTTTTTATGGTAACTTATAAGAAGTTGCACAGTTGGACTTTAAAATGCCGCAGGAGAGACTGATCAAGCTTACAAGTCAAAGTATGTAAAAAAGTAAGTATATGTAAATTGAATGTTCTATCGGCATTCCAAATTCAGAGATTTACAATACTTTAGAAGGAGTGTAGCATCATCTAAATGGAAAATAATAATACTGTTGTTCCAAACGTTGACCTTAAGGTGAAAAACATGAATTTTTTTAATTCAGTACATCCAAAATGCCCTAGGATGTAAAAAATAATAATTTGGTGTAGGCCAGTGTGCCACCGTCTCATTATTTAATACGAATAAAAACAAGTTTCAGCTCATTATTTCTAGGTCATTTGGCAGTTAATTCAAAACAAAAGTGACTTGTGTTGTTGCAGCTTAATTATGAGATAAAATTAATTGTGAGATAAATCCACAGCGCGAGCAAGGCAATAATCCTTGGATCCTTTTTTGTCTCGTGTAAATAAGGACTCAGTCGGGTGCGTAACGTCACGGGAGTGTGGCCCCGCCTCGCTGAGAATCTGCTGCTGCCCCGCTTCTAAAACCTCCTAAAAAAAAACACACACAGCACAAGCACAACACCGTGCTAATGGAGACAGAAGCATTCCGAGCCGTACTGAAGTGAATCGAGCCGTACCGAGGTGTGCTGGGCTAGTGGAAAACAGGCTTATGTTTAGATAGACTGTTTCTCAGTGGCAGGAGCACTTAAGAGAGATTGACTGTTTTGCCAAAAAATTCAAAGTGTTTTCTTTTAAATGAGACCAACCCCATGAAGATGCTGCAAAGGGTTGAAGAACAGCTTTTGATTCACTTTGGGTACATTATTTTTAGGCATTTTTAGGGAAATTGACCAGAGTCAAGGGGTTAACTAATAATTTTATGTTTATTATTATGTACCTGGCAAGTGAAAATGACCGAAAGTCACCAAGTCAATGACTTTAATCTGTCAACATCCTTCAGACAAACTAAACGTGCCAACATTTGGATTTCAAAATAAGGGAGGTTTTTCCTGCTGTCTGGGTGGTAAGGAGAGTTCTAAAAAACTATAAATATACAGAAATATTATAACAGAAATAACTGCATCTTTGGTCATTTCAGTTAATGTATTTCATTAAATATAATTTTAATTTTTTTTCTTTGACAGTTAAATTATTGTTCTGGCTCTGCAAAATTATGGTCAAACGTGTAAATTATACGAGGAACAAAAGTCAAAATTTTACCACTATCTGTTTCAAATTTATAAAAATACAGTAATTTTATCAAAAATAGACAAACATTGGTTATAAAACAATCCACAAGTTTATAATAGAATCTCAAATGTACAAAAAAAGTCATACAAGAGAAAATTACAAATTTGAGGAAAAAGGTTTCAAATTTAGATAAATTTACAAAGAAAACTATAAGAAAATCATTATAAATTTTGGAGAAAAACCTCAAACCTTCAAGACTGAAGTCATTACTCAAGTTTTTAAGTGGGTACATGTTGTACCCTTAATGCAACTAGAAATTTCTGGTTGTCTACTTTTAATTATTAATTTCACAGCACTGTGTTTACGTGAGTAGAATTTCTGGCTACTATACCCACCTCTGATCATATAATTTAAGTATGCATGAGTAAATTACTATTACACTGGTCAACACCAAATTTTTTTAGCTGATCAACAGTTTTTTTTTAGCTGATTTAGGACAATTTTGATGTGCTGAATCCAAAAATCACATTGGTTTTGCTCAATCAGGTCAACTTTTTGAATTATGGCCACATGTTGTTTTATATGTTTTTGTTTACATGTACGGGTATTTTTGCTTTATATGATGCAAAATTCTTTTTTATGTCTTGAAATTCTCTTGAATTTTGAACAATGATGAGGGAACATTCAATTTACATGTACTTACCTTTATATAAAGGTAAGTACATGCACAGTACTAAGTAAGTACAGGTTTTTACTTAGCACCTGATCGAGAGAAACAGATGTCATTTTCGGATTCAGCGGTGCAAAATTGTCTTAAATCGGTTGAAAAAACACAGACAACTTACAAAAAATTATTTTTGTAACCCTGTGTTATCAATGTTTTTTCTCTACCCTTTCCTACTCGTTCTCAATGGAAAAAAGAACCGAATAAAAATACAAAAAAATACACATATTTTAGTCATTTATGTAAACCATGACAAAAAAATCCTGCAGGACAAAACATAACACCTGGTATTTTCTAACCTGTTTGTATACCACTACAGACAGAGAGAGAACCTGAATTAGACAGGGCTCAGAGAGGAAAAGATGAGACAGACAAGATGAGCCAAGGAGAGGAAAGTGTTCAGGCAGAGGGTCCAGGAGAGGTGAGAGCTGAGGAAGGAGAGAAGGATGACACCAGTAAAAACACAGGACGTCTGGGTGGGACTCCAACTGGCCCAACATTCGAATATTCAAGCCTCGGTTGTACAATGCTTCAAATGTTAAGTTCCATATGCAAAGATACTGTGCAAAATTTAAAAAAAAAAGAAATAAACAGTATAAAATTAACATATTCCGGTTACAATAGTGACATGTGTCTCCCCCCGCCCCCGGAAAAACAACACTGAAGAAGAAACAACACTGAAAATGTAACATTTTATTTCTGATAATGTTAATTTGTCCAATAACTTTTGAACCCCAAAATGAGATTTTGTATATAAATGGTTTTAATTCCTAAACCATAACTCCAATCTGGATGTAAATATCCTCAAATTAAAAGTAAGAGTCTGCACTTTAAGCCCACATTGATTATATAACTGTATCAGGCCATGCTCGTAAAAGAGAACATGCTAATCTCAAGCATTTGCCTGATAAAAGTTAAATAAAAATTAAAAAATCTTGAACATGTTCTGATAAACAACAAAAAAATAACAAAACTTGTGTCAGTGTCCAAATATATATGGCCCTAACTGTAGGTATGTTGATATATGATATGATATATGACTGGCGCCTAGCGGCTGCCCCGGCCTTGGATGCACTCTGCAGAGCGTGCCCAAATGCCAAGTCACGTTTCGTTACCTTGTATTCATACATGTGTAATGACAATAAAGTTGAATCTCAATCTCAATACCAGGACAAACTGTTAATGCTAATGCCACATTACTTAACCACTTTATGTAAAGATACAATATTTGATAAGAAAAAGAGCAGCAAGTGTTAAAAGACAGCATGCTGAAAAAAACTCTCTCATGAGTCAGTTTAGTCACATTGTTATGATTCAACCAGCTGCTTAGCTGCCACAAAATACCATTCACAAGAGATTTAGAATGGTATAATCCTAACTAGGACATGAGCCTGGCAAAATAGCAGCTCGACTGAAATTGTGTTGAGCCAATCGTTTGGAAATGGATTAAATTTTAAAAAGCAGGTAAACTGACAACAAATTTGCATACATTTAACAAGATCAACAACGTGACAGTTTGGCTACGGTCACACTGCAGGTTTTAATGCTCAATTTTCATTTTTTTGCACAAATATGACCCATATCTGATTGTT
Source organism: Pholidichthys leucotaenia (assembly GCA_020510985.1). NCBI lineage: Eukaryota > Metazoa > Chordata > Actinopteri > Cichliformes > Pholidichthyidae > Pholidichthys > Pholidichthys leucotaenia. Next base: position 273,068,982 of record CM035840.1, on the reverse strand, counting down.
TTAATGACAGTCTGAACAGCACATATCTGATTTTTTTCACACCAGACCCACGCCACTTTCATATGTGGTACTAATTTGGATACGTATCTGATATTTTCCAAAGTGACCTCAGTCTAAACGGTCATGTCGCATTTCATTCGACTTTTTCCTCATTGAAGTGAGACAGACGCTACATTCTGCAGTGGAGGATGCAGCAAGCATGGCAGATGCAGCCGATTTGTGCTCTCTTTTTAATCAACCTTCTTCCCTTTATCACTGGATTGTAATTTTGTCAGCTCCAACTGCACAATAACTTCAGAATTTCGGGGGTGGGGGGTACTGAAACCGTCAGACATTACAGGCGCACAGTAACGGCACATTTACTGGACGCTGCAAATTCCTTTTTCCTTGTAAACAAGCTCACCATGAGTCCTGGCTGCTGCAATATCCAAAATGTAAAGTTAATATTGACACGACTGTGGAGCAGAATGACCAGATAGGGGGACAGAGGAGAGGGGAGTCTCTGGTGGCTCCTCCTTCCTGTGCAGGACCCGTGTTACACCGCTGGTATGAGCCGTACAGTTTATTAGGGCAAGAGCCACTGACGTCGGTGGGCGAGAGCCCTATTGTAATCGCTAGGATTATTCATTATTAACCTTATTTATAGAGGTAATCCCACTGAGACACGGGGTCTCATTTTAAAGAGGGTTGTTTAATCAATCAGCTCTGTTAAAGCAGAGCTGATCACAGCAGTTATCTGACATGTAGAGGAATGAAGCTGGTTTCATATTTATGATTTTAACATTTTATTTTGCTGCGCTGCATCAGGGTGAAGTTCTGTCTCCCTCAATCGTTCTGGGCTCATATTTACTTCCATAAACACAACGCTGTATCTGAGCATTAAGACCTGCAGTGTGACCGTAGCCTTTGTCAAACAGCAGCAGCAGCAGCAGCAGCAGCAGCAGCAGCGGGGGTGGGTGTACTGAGGGGTCAGAAAGGGAGTTCCTGTATGTAAACAGTTACAGTGAAGGGTGTGGCATTGTGCAGACTTCACCAGAAAGTGACACACACTAGAAAAATTACTGTCAGCCAGCAGACGTCAGAGGAAATCAGACTAACAGAGGGGGAGGATCACAGCAGGTTGAGAACGCAAGCCAAAGAAAGCATGAAATCTGTGACAAAGAAGCCAACTCATCGGACAGCATGAAACTACAATTACAGAACTCTAACGGTACAAAGGCAAATAGAGTATGACGACTAACCATCAAACTAATACAATGTAAATCATTTACAATCACTTCATAAACAATAGGGAAGGATAAGAAAGGTAAACAGAATACATTTTTGGTCAACTTTTTTAAGTAAAAATGTCGATATTTTCTTTGCTCTTGCTTACTTTTATATCGTTTCAAGGAACTTGGTGGTTTCCCTGCAGAATTAGATGCTGCTGTATAAATGAAAGAAAAATCCAAAGCCATCTACTTCTATCACTACTAACAAATCTGGAAACGTAACAGTGAGATTGTGTTTGGGACAGTGGGTAGGGTCATGCAAAATTACCATGCCCGCACTTTGGGAATTCTATTATAGTAAAATGCTTTGCAGCGATGAATACTGAGCAATTAACAGCTGGTATTTTAGTCAGTATCTCTTTTCGTGGTTGGGTTTGCACAAACTTTTCCAATAGCGCTAACTCCGTAATCTCAGCCTTTCTATGTTCTGCCTGCCCCGGACGGCCCTCTCCCTACATTTTCAGGTCAAAATTTTGGTTAGCAAGAAGCATAACCTAAATATTTTTGCCCCCAATCTCTAGGGGAGAGGGACAAACAAATAACCAGATGGATTTGTTTGCAAAGCATAATTATAATCTTTTAATGAATTAAAGGTGTTAACAGGTAAACGTGACTTATAACAAAAAAAAAGAACTGAGAAAAGAGGCCCAAGTGGTAGTATTCAAAACAAACATGACCAAAAGAGTCTCAACGTGAGTTTTTGCCAGCTTCCCATCTGATTTAATTAAGAATAATTAAAGCTTTCCTACACTAACAAACCAAAGAAAATACAGTGGGAAGTAACATCTTTTAAACTGAAATGTGTGCTATAACCAAACACTTGCACTGGTGTTTGTGAACAGATCTGAAGCTGGCTTAGACTTCCAGCTTCAAAAAGGTTATAAACAAAAGTGTTTGAGTTGCACAACAAACAAAAGTTATCAAGTGTAGACCAGCTGCTAGGTTCGTAAGGGTTACAATAGGGAATTAAAATGAGTGTGGAATGAAATAGCTGGAGGCAAGAAATGAGCAATAATGGTTGTTATTTATAGGGAAAAAGTGAGCAATATATACAGACAATTTACCACTATACAAATATACAACGGCCGGTATGAAATAAAACCCCAAAGATGTCCTACTGAGCTCAGTGTTTGTTTGTCCGTTTGGTTTAGTCGTTTGACCCGTCAAGATATCTTGTATCTCCAGGCTCAGGTTTCTTTTCCTTTTCTTAAGCGGCGACTAGGGTCGTTACCACTTTGAATCTTGGGCACTGGAGAGAGGAAGGATGCTCTTCAATCGAGATCTTGGTTAGATCTCAGTTCAATCTCGGTTCAGTCTCGGGTCCGGCTCGCCATCTCCATTCGGAGAGAATCCAGGATCCAGAAGGTTCTCGATCGGCAACCAAAAAACCTAGCCTGCACAACAATAATGATATTATTGTTTACAGCTAGAGTAATTCGTCTTCCAACCCCTTCTTATATAACACCATAGCTTAGTGTTTAAATTCTTCTCTCGTATTACTATTATTACAATCCAGCAATATAGTAATATCTTACATTTCACATCTTACATGCATGTGTTCTTTTTCTTTTCTCACAATCTCTCTGGTAGTACATGAAATACCCTTTTTTTCCATGTAACCAATTAAATGAATTCCTCTGTTTATCTCTACATCACTTAACCATGAAATTATGATTAATCCTTTCTAACCTTGTCTTTGTAATTCATTTATCACATAACCAGGGAATATACTGTCCCATTACTTCCAATATCCCCTTTTTAAAATCAGTAAAACCCGGTCTGAGCTACTGGGTTTAGCATAACCTATGCTTTTACATAGGAGACCAAGACCATGTGCTTTTAGCATCAAACTACACATTTCGTTTGACAGAAATAGTGCATAAGAACTAAAAGTACTTCAGCATACTGTTGGGAACTGAAATCACATTTAGGAAAACCATACAGACACAAAGACAGCCTTTTCCATTGCTTCTAAACAGGAAAAAATCCACTCGCGATTAGCATTAGCATAACGCTAACATTAGCATGAATAAACTCACCAAGAAGAGGTATCAGTGTGAACCAGGCCGCCCACAACCTCTCTCGTCCGCTCTTATATCGTGAAAGACCGAAATCCGAGTGCGCGCTTGCTGCCTCTACTCGGAAGGCGGGGCTAATATCGCTCTTAACGAATGGGAAGACCCAGATCACCCAACGTGACCATTAAACGGGAATTTAAAAGTTGGATGACGAGGATCACACTTCCTCTTCCCCAAAATAATCGGTTTTCAAAATAAAATCACACAATTGTATTACTACAATTGACATCTGAGAAAAAAAAAGGGTCATTTTCTCAGCTGGGTTACACCCCTCTGCAACCCCCCCCCCCCCCGAACATCTACCACACCCGCCTCACCCAGAGCCATCAATATTGCAGGTGATACTTCCCACCCCTCACACTCCCTCTTCAGCCCTCTGCCCTTTGAGAAAAGATACCAGAGTCTCCAAGCCCGCTCCACAAGTCCACAAGACTGCTATAAACAGCTTTGTTCACCAGACCACCAGGACCCTGAACTCTGGCCATTCCCCCTCCACCCACCCCTGGACCATAACCCATTCACCCACACAATAACTACCTCAGCTGTTGGCACAGAAAGACTGGCACACCAACAGTAATACATCTGCTGCTGTATGTATCTGCACTTTACTGCAACCATTTGCACAAATGCCATACCTGCTGCTGTCTGTTATTGCACTACTGATCATGCGCAGTCCAGCCTGTCACTGTCTACACCGCCACTACCGCACTGAACTTGCAATTACAAGTATTACGGCTCTACTTTTTTCTGTATATAGGATTGCTGGGCTTTATTGTTTAACTTTATTTGCACTACGGGTAGCATTACTGTACATAGACTGCTGTTGTTTTTCATTCTTATTCCTTCTTTTGTTATATATTGCACACACCACTAAGAGAGAGAGAAACAGCATTTCAATTCTCCTGTATGTCTTGTAAGTATAGAAGTATTGGCAAACAGAAATCTTTGAATCTTTGAAGTGATAATAGGTTGACTTCGCTACTGTCTTAGTGTGGCTGTTAAAATTCAGGTCCGAGTCCAGAATCACACCCAGATTTCTGGCTTGGCTGTTGGGTTTTTAGATTGGTGGTTTTTTTGATTGGTGGAGAGTGGGGAGCACCAGTCCAATCAAGACACAGAAGTCAGTCACTTGGGGATGAAGGAGAAGAAAGGTAGGGTTGGGCAACATGACCTTATATCAGCATTATGGTTAACTGAACCTTTCACATCTGTTTCAACATCCCCCCCCCCCCACAGTTCACTGACAAGGCTCGTAATTAAGCAATATTACACAACAGTGTGGCATCAGTGAATACATCACTGCAGTGATTCTGCAGTAAGATAAGTGAGCATAATATGAGAAAAAAATGGGACTACTGTCATTTCACACACATGTAACTAAATTAAATATTGTGCAGTGCAGAAGTCAGCATTTATAATACATTACTCTTGAGGGTAATGTATTGTATTGTACGAAAACTGGAGTGGTGGCCTAGTGGTGGCCTAGTTGATATATCGAGCATCCGCCCCACAACTGGGAGGCTGAGGTTCAAATCCCAGCCGGGTCATACCAAAGACCAGGTAAAAATGTTACTTTCCGCCTTCTAGCTTGATGCTCAGCATAATAGAACGGAAAAAGGTAAGTTAACACGCAGAGCTACCGGAGTGGTGGCTCAGTTGGTAGAGCATCCGCCCCACACCCGGGAGGCAGGGGTTCAAATCCCGGCCGGGTCATACCAAAGACCATATAAAAAAATGGTACTTTCTGCCTTCTAGTGTGGTGCTCTGCATAATGGAAGGGGAAAGTAAAGTTACGCACAGAGCTACCAGAGGACTGACCCCCCCACTGTAGCTTTCTACTTACAGTAGCTGTGTGGCCTAGGGTCAGAGAAACGGAGACAGGCACCGCCCACATACGCCAACATGGTGTGAAGGGAATTAACTAACACGCAGAGCTACCAGACGACTGACCCCCCACTGTAGCCTTCACTACCTACAGTAGCTGTGTGGCCTAGGGTCTCGAAACGGAGATAGGCACCACCCTACACCAAACGTCACTGGCATGGGAATAACTTAACTCTTGAGGGTTTGTGGGTCATGTGACTCACACCAGCAGCTAACTAGCTTGTTAGCTGCGTTGGGGGAGTTCTTTATGCAGCCATGATTATGTTATCACCATATAGCAAAGCTGAGTCTCTGATATGGTTCTTAAATACAGCCTTAGCATGTCCATTTTGTCGTCCATTCCCACTGTAAAAACAGTTGAGCTGATGTGGCTAGTGGTTAGCGGCTAACAGTGATTTAGCTTCACTGCATTCCCTTCTTAGTTTAGGGGCACTCTGCTTGCTTTTGCTTGGCAAAGTTAGTTTCTATGTCATTTTCACTAAAGCCAAAATGTGTCCAAACAACAGACAGGGATTTTTTTTCTTTGGTACAAGCTACTCCAGTTGCTCCTTTTAAGTTTTCTACTATGTTGCCACAGACCAGATGGAGCAAAGCCACGTCACTACACACAACAAAGTATATTTTTAAGGGGACAATACATGAACACACAGTGAGGGAAGTTTTAACAGAATTTTTAAAAAATGATAATCAGATCAACATGGGCGAGATCATCACTTCTGAATGTCAGTTTTGATCATTTCATAATCATGTCAATTCTAGGAAGCCATTTCATTGATGGAGAGAACTCTGTCATGCTGTCAGTGTAATGTTTGATTTGGAACTTGTTATTCTCCAATACAGGTGAGCAGCTAAGTGCTGTGGTGATTATTTAGATTGTGTATGCAGATTTAGAATTATGTTGGACAATTACTTAATTTTCAGTCCGCCAAGGTCTCCGCCTTTGACCGCCACCTAATCCACACAGCACCGGACCCCCATGATCCCTCCCGCAGGTGGTGAACCCACTGGAGGGCGGACCCATGTAACTCCTTCGGGCTGAGCCCGGCCGGGTCCCATGGGTGGAAACCCGGCCACCAGACGCTAGCCTTCAAGCCCCTCCCCCAGGCCTGGCTCCAGGGTGGGGCCCCGGTAACCCCATACCGGGCGGGGTACACTGAATCCTTGATATACAATTTATCATGAGAGTCTGTTGGATCGTTCTTAGTCTGGCCCTTCACCCAGGACCAGTTTGTCTTGGGAGACCCTATCAGAGGCAAATTGCCCCCGGACACCATAGCTCCTGGGATCACTGGGGCACGCAAACCCCCCCACCACGATAAGGTGACGATCCATGAGGAGGTAAGGTGACGATCCATGAGGAGGTAAGGTGACGATCCATGAGGAGGATCCTCATGGATCCTCATGGACGTACTGGGAGGGGTCTCCTCCCAGTACGTCCCACTGGGAGGAGACCCCGGGGCAGACCCAGGACTCGGTGGAGAGACTATGTCTCCCAGCTGGTCTGGGAACGCCTTGGTATCCCCTCTGAAGAGCTGGAGCAGGTGGCTGGGGAGAGGGAAGTCTGGGCTTCTCTGCTTGAACTGCTACCTCCGCGACCCGGACCTCCGGAAAAGCGGTAGAAGATGGATGGATGGATGGATGGAATTACTTCATTTTTGCAGAGAGCAAAATTCTTCTGCAAAGCAGAGCTAAAAGTATGTAGTGATGCAGTGCTGTTAAGAGTATGTCAGGATTTTACTGGCTTAAAATTTTGCACAGAAAACAGAAGAATGTAAAGCAGTGGGCTTAAAGTATTTATAGTAAAAGCGAAAAACAAATAGAAACTGTGCATGTGTCTTGGAAGCTACTTGCATTGCCTCTATACAGGATTAACGCTGAAGTATGATTTGACTTTAATGGTGTATACCTAGAAGAACCGTGTAAGTATGCTCTAAATGGGAAACAATGACCCTTCTCTGGGCTCCAATGTAAACTGCCAGGTAAAGCTAGCATGTCACAACTGACCCACAACAAAGCAGAATCAACTGAGAGCTTGGGTGGGGGGTGGGGGGGGGTAATCTTTTAAGAATAGTTAAGTATTTCCCACAGTGATGATATAACAGTAATTTTTCTTGAAATGCATATCCCAGTTGGAGGTGCAAGGCAATGTTCTGTAGGAATTTCAGCATGAATACAAGACTTTCATCTTAAGTTTAAGCAAGCTAAATAAATTGTTTTAAAAAGCTTGCATGATTCAGCTCCAACAAAGCTGGTGTTATCATTTTGCAACAGCTGTCAGAAAAAGATATCAATATTGATAAAAGGTAGAGGTCAGCTTGGGGACAAAGGATACCGGTGGAGGAGCGGTTTGACGTTTTTGATTCTCACACATAGTAGCTGGCACTACGAGGGGGGATCTGAAAAGTTCATAGTGGTCAAATTTGACCAAATGTGGTTTATTTTTCAACCACAGGCATCCAAGCGCTGCAACACCGATGGAAGAAGTGTGTGGACCGAAGGGGAGACTATGTTCAAAAATAAACCACATTTGGTCAGGTTTGACCACTATCTACTCTTCAGCCTATGAATTTTTCAGCCCCTACTCATAGTTCAAGCATTTAGCTTTCTAACCTCAAAACATTTTCTTAGTAAAAGATTAGTGGAAAAATTATTAAATTTGAGAATCTGTTTTTACTTTTTTATGAGTTAATTGTTTTCACAGGTCCCTAACAGCATGCAAGGACATACTCATGCCAGCACTTACGTGCTCTACAATATCCAACTATCCACAATCTGGATCCATAACAAACTCTATACACTGCAATAAACACTTACTATTGATCCATAATTGTCATAGAAATTAATGAAAATGCAAAAGCGTTCCATCATGTAATGGGGTGGGAATTGCGAGGGACCTCACGATTCAATTCGGATCACGATACTTGGTCACGATACAATCCTATCACGATTCAATCACAATCACGACATCGCGATATCAAGTATCACAATCCCATCTTCTACCGCTTAATTCTTTTCGGGTCACGGTGGGGATGGAGCCTATCCCAGCATCTTCAGGCGAGAGGCAGGGTACACCCTGGACAGATTGCCTGCCCATTGCAGGGCCAACACAAAGCGAGACAGACAACCATTCACTCTCACATTCATACCTAAGGACAACTTAGAATCCCCAGCTGATGCCAATTAACCTAACCTGCATGTTTTTGGCCTGTGGGAGGAAACCAGTGTACCCAGAGTAAACCCACGCAGACACGGGGAGAACATGCGAACTCCACACAGAAGGGTCACCAATGGTCAGGGGGTGGGGATTTAACTCACGACGGTTGGGGTAGAATCGATCCCATGACTTTCTTACTGTGCTGACACAGTGCTAACCACTGCGCCACCGTACTGCCCTATCACAATCCCATATATTTCAAATTTTTTTCAACTTACTCAACCTCAAATCATGTCCCAAAGTGAAACTGTGGACATCTCTTTCATATCATCTGGTACAGAGCATCTTTACCCTGTGTTTAATGCTTTTTCTGTACATTGGCCCTGACCAATAAACTATAAAAGTATTCTCGGGGCTTCATTTTCTATGGAGACAAGTCTCTGCACACAGGGAAGATAGTGGACGGTGTTTGGAATAGACTTCCACTCCAGCTACATCTAGCTGACTCCGTGGACTCTTTTAAAAAGAAGCTGAAAACTTTCTTTAATGAGGCTTTACACTGAGTTTCAATTCAACAGCTTTTCTAATGGCAAGTCTGATATTTTAAAAATATTTTCATCTTGTGTTTTAACTTGTTTTAGTATTTTTAAAATTGTTTTTATCTATCAACTTTCTTTTATTCTATTTTATTGTACAGTGCTTTGTGACCGTATGTCTTTGAAAAGCGCTTCATAAATAAACTTTACTTACTTGGTGCTCAGAGAAAAAGCAAGCTCCATGCTGGTGTCTCTTTAGCTTAGCCGTTGCTAATGCTGCTCCGAGACGTGTGCTGGTCCGCGTCTTCCGAGTGTTTGGGTTTTTTTTCGTGCTGCGCTTCTTGCGGGTTGTGTGTCATGTCAAGATCTTTCCTTCCATCTTTGTTATAAAATCCAAAAAAGGCCCAACATTTGAGCTAACTTTGCGCTGCTTCCTAACTTTCACAGCTGGCTGCAAATCTCGCAAAACAAGATAACTTTCACTGACAATGAGCGCTTTTGCAACCATCTGGCGAGACAAGCTATGACTTCACTTGACTGGGTGTTTTCTTTGCGCCATTTAGTGGACTGAAAACACAACTGGTTGAATACCCAAGATAGTATGCAATGTTTACATGATAATTAATAAAAGATTGATCTATGCATTTAGGGATCGGTGCATTGTCATTAGTGTCAAGTATTGCGATCCATCACCGAATCGATCTCATGTCCCACGCCTATCACGTAATGTGGAAGAAAATGAAAAATACTCCTGGATCTGTCCTTTGGACTCAGATCCACTCCAAACATTATTGGGTTCATCAGTTTCCCAACCTTCACTCACTAACCCTGTAAAGAGACAGGCCCACAAAGCTGCAATGTTTGACAAAAGAATTAACCAGACCAAATTTATGGATGTTCAATATTAAAGGTCTGATAACACGTTCTTGACTTCATCTAATTTTCAACACATAATACAATATGATGAAACGGGTTGGTCTGTGCAGTTCTAAGTCAGGCTTTTTTTCACGTGAATATCCAACGTTTTCATGAGCGCCACGTCACCAATTGCGTCAGTGGCTGGAAAACCCCCCGGCCATGTTGTAACGTCATCGACCGAACACAGTGCTTGGCTGCCCATTGTACACACAGGATGGAAGCGGTAGAAAACATTGACAATGGTTCCAGCACGTGTAGTCTGGCATTGGTTTGTGTTGTCCAATCTTCAGACGATTATAGTTCCGAAGAATGGGATGACAATGAAGAATCTGGGGGCATCAGACCATACAGGTTTGAGCCGTGCTAAGCGGGCATTGTGCCAAGCGAGTCAGATTCAGAGAGTGACAGTGGAGAGGCACACATTCCTGCCGCAGCAGCAGCGACAAACACACGGCAGGGGAACACCGAGTGTTATGTTTTTGTTACAGATACTGCAACAAATTATTTGTTCATAAATATAATTTATTTAAACCCGATTTTTCAATAAATTCATAGCAGTGTATTCTCTGTGGCTTAGGCATAGGGTTTATTATGTATTTTCTTTATGTATCATGTATTATCTGGTGAATCCTGCGCGTAAATCCATTCATCATGACTCTCCGTGCGATCTTATGCAGGGCACGGAGAGGGAGGATGAAATAACGAGGATTTACGTGCAGGGTTCACCACAGTACATTTAATACAGAAAGACAGACAATTCCCAAGAAGGTGAAGATGTACAAAAAACACAAACACACTTACTGATGGCGTTTGGGGGCCGGCATCGCCCAGAGAATGAATGAGAGGAGACGTGTTAGCCACAGGTGCGCCCCAGAGCCGACATCGCTTCAAGGACGCACGAGAACCACGGCGAACATAGAGTGACTAACACGTTGTCAGAGTGCTGAAAATAATGGCAAACTAACAGCACAGATGACAATACTATGGACCAGCAGTGCGTGACTGGCAAACGGCCGCTAAGTACATGCACTGCTGGTAATGGTGTGATGAGAAGCACCTGGGCGAGGACCGGGAAAGATGATCAGCGGGATTTTTAATCAGCTGGTGATAATGATAGAGGGGACATGGCCGGACCGGCGAGATGTCAGCATGCGCTCACAGAAAGTAGGTCAAAGCTGTGCGTAAATCCATTAATCCTTCCCCTCCTTGTGCGCTCCTCCTGTGTAAAAGCGCACGAGGAAGCTTATGGCAGTTAGAGCTGAAGTGTGTGATGTGGTCTTTCACGGCCTGCTGTTTATCTAAGCCTGCGACACAACACGAAGGCATAGCCGTAAAATTAAAACAAGAAACCAGAGAAACTGTGAGCTACAAAGCTGCTGTCATTCCAGTCAACAACACCGGCATCCGTTCTGTCGCTTACGTCATGGTGGTGCCGCCCTTCATTCAGTGGGCAGCACCACAGTCCAGTCAGCGGCTGCGGTTTTTTTGATGATAACTAGTTTATGCAGGCGCTAACTAGTTTATGCAGGTGTAAATATTATATTGATCATCGACAATGACTTTTGGGTTTACACAACATGCTAAAAAATGTCAAAATCGTGTCATCAGACCTTTAATGGTTATACTGTAATACATTTGCATAATGCTTTTCTAGTCTTAACATCAACTTAAAATGCTTTACGCTACAATCCACATTCATCAATTCATCATGTTCATTCCCTCACACCAATGACTCATATCAGGGGAAATATATTCACATAAGAGTTTTTGAACATTAGCAATATTGTAACTTTTTTAGGACTCAGTCAAGCAGGCACACAGCATAACACCCACTTCTTCCACTATTTGTTTCATCTATCAAAGACAGTGATTTACAAAAGAAAAAAGCAAACAGGCAAACAAAGGCAGGAAAAAGGACTGTTGGATAGTAAAAATGCCACAGATTTATCACAGATTTGGATTTGCAGCAGCACACTTTCAGCCCTCACAAAATGCCAGAACTCACTCACTGAGCTTCTCAGTTGAGGCACAATGGAAAAGGAGCCCTATGACAAAATTACTTAACCATGAACACTCCAGCCAAGCAGAAATGAAAGGACTGCCTGTTCATTTCAATGCTTCTAAAAAGAAAAAAAATCCAATACCACAAAGGTATTTTTGTTATATGGCCAATATTTCTGGCTACGGGTACTCTATTTACAAGATGTCTCCAAACGCAGCTGGATGCAGCATTCAAGGTCTCATAAAGACGACAACAAGAGTTACCAATGCTGGAGTAGTCTTATTTTCTTCAGCTTATACTTCCGTCAGTGATTACTTACATCAACTTTAAAACTTGTGGAACCACCTCTAAGGAGGAGTGTTTCTAAACTTAAAAAAGAATCACAGCTAAATGCCTTGAACTCTTTAGATTCAAATGTGGTAGAGGCATGGCATACCTCACATACGTAACCAATAAACTGTCAAAGTCTCCTTACATGTTTTCTCTTAGCAAACCTACTGGGAAAAACACACACACACACACACACTATATCACACTTCCTTAACAGCACAATAAGGCTTAGACTGAAGAAGAATTTGACTGAATGACCAAATTGAAACTGAACCTCCCTTTGTGCAGTGTTTCCATTACATCCATTTTATTTCACTTTTCCCAAAGTGTAATAAGAGCAGTCAAGTTCAGATCAGTCTGTGATGTGAAACACTGCCTAAGCTAAACTTTTAAAGTTCTCCAAATAAGTGTATTTCCCTGACCAGCAGTAAATAAATGTCATCTGAAAATTTGTTTTTTTACTTTCCCCATCGCTTTAAAAACACAAGAAAAGTAATGCACTTTGTCATTTTGGGACACAATTTTCCCCCCTGCACCCATTCTTCTGTGTAATCTCTGTGCATTATCAAGTGGTGTACTTCTGCATTTTTATCAAGCACATAAAATCTGGAATGAGACATTTTTGAATCCACCTTGCAATTCAGATCAAGGTTTTTCTCCGTCAAGTGCTGCTGTGAACTGCGTGTCCCAGAGCGAGGGCTTACTCTCCATGTGGACAGAGATTATCAACACTTGAGAGGATGCCTCCCTAAGCCAGCTGATCCCATTAACCTCAGCTAACTAGCAGACAAATCAAGCTCCCAGCTTCCTGGACTCACACACGCGCACGCACACAGCATAGACTTACTCTAGTGTGACTACCCTTTCAATGATTCCCTGAAAAACTGAATACTTAATGAGTCTGTGTGAACACATTTATTCTTGATATAAATGACACTGCCAGTGAGGAGCTCAGTAAACTCTCCAACAACAAAACACATTTTGTATTCACACTCTTGACATATGACACAAAATCAATATATGGACTTTTTCAGATTAATTACAACAGCTTTTGGCTAAAGCGCCAGTTCAAAGTCATATCTGGGCACAAAATAAATCTGAATAGATCAGATGATACCATCAAGACTAAGAGCCGTATTACGACAATCTAAAGCGTAAATGTGCGCAACACAAATGGGTGCCGAGTTTAACCCAGTCCAAGGACATTGCCCTTTGGACCAATAAAAACCACATCTAAAGTCGGTGGCACATTATCAATCAGTATTTAAATGGCACATTTTAAATGAACACACTTGCCACTATTTCACCTGTTGCGTCTAAACACCTTAACCCCCAGTTCTTTTATATGAAGGCCAAATAACCAGACTGAGAGATGAAGTATACTTTCACTTATTTTACTGAAATTGAGATATGGATACAAGCAGCGCTGGAACACAACTCTTTAGGCAATTCCCCAAGAGAGTGCTCCCGATATCTGGGTCCTATGCTTTTTATCAAACTTCCTCCACCTCCCATGCAAGGGGGGTGGTTTCCTCATTGTATCAATAACAGTAATTTTCCACTATGTGCCAACTCAGCTGAGGGCCGAGCTGATTCTATCTGGTTTCAGTGAGTGTATCATACTGTGTAGCCTAAATACCAGTGTAACATGTGAAGCAAGCAGATGAAGAGGTATAAGAATAATATTACACAATAACTGACATTCTGAGAAAAGCAAGTGAGTCATAACATTTTACCAACACACCGCATGCCTGTTTCATACCTAAAGGTTTAGTTAGGTGAACCAGTGGTGCTGCTAAAAATCATGTTCTCATGCATTTTCATGTCGTGCATGAACACGTTAGTTTCCTCAGCAGAAAACTGATCTGCCCTCCCAGGTAAATACACCATTATAGTAGCTATCAGCCATAGATCATGCACCCCTGCCTGTTGATGATGAGGTGACAAACCAATCTGATTGGTTTATTGCATGTTACACCCAAAATACGTCTCTGAATAATTAGTAATAATTACCAGCCAGTTTTATGGTTCACATGATTTGCACCGGCTGCTATGTACAGTAGTTAGCTACAGAGAGAGAGTCCTTTATGAAGCCATGATTATGTAATCACCACATAGGTATTGTGGCTTAGCATGGTAAATCCAACCTCAGCTTGTCCATATTGTTGTCAGCTTCTCTGCCATTAACTGACGAGGTGATGTGGCTTAGTAGCCAAGGAGTTAGCAGCCAATCAGGATTTAGCTTTGCCCCTTTTCCTCATTAGTTTCCCTGCATTTTTTCTGCTTCTTCTTGACATCTTCTGATGAAATAAAAAACTTATCATCATAAAGATATTAGGAGTGGAAATTTCTCAATTCTTAGATGCATCACTATGCGCGTTTCTGCATCAATGCAGAACAATACTGATCCAAGGTCTCACCACCTGTGCCATTTGTCCGATCTCTGCTTGTCAAAAAAAAGTATAATAAAGTTATGTCACGAGTCACGGCTTAAAAAACTGCTGTCACACACGCCTGATCGCAGTCTTGTTAACTGCATCATGGTGAACAGAGCCATTGGAGTACAGCAACAAGTGATCAAAAACTCAACCAGCATTTTGAAAGTGAGCGATTGGGCACATTTTGAATTGTGTGGACTTGGTGGGAAGCATGAGCTGGACAAGAAACAAGCTGCCCACAGGGGACACTCTGCGGACCAGCAGCACAATGAACCTCAACCGCGGTAGCGGTCCCCAACCAGAGCCGGCACTGGCCCAGAGAATACACCCTGCTAAGCGGAGAACAAAGGGTGTCTTCACTGACCAACTCAGATTGAGTGAAGGGTGTCGGCCACTCCACGACGGCACGCGTGGTCAGGGATCTCGAGTCCCATTTGGTGGAGGAGACTGCAGGATCCCGGCAACTGCTGGAGCCCTCAGCCACAGTACAAGCTTCCGTCCTGTTACAGACAAGGCTGCACCCACATGGCTGACGAAACCAAAGCACAGGTAACAAGTCTCTGTATAAAACTAACCACGGGAACTTCCAGTATGGCGGAGAAGCGGATGGCAGCATAAATCAGGGGGTCCCAGGAGGTCTAACATTGTCCTTTAAAAATACTGAGTTTTGAACAGAAAAGTGGAGCTGACTATTACGAAAGGAGGAAACAGAACAAAGACGAGGGAAAGCAAGACCAATAGAAATGGATAAAATATTAATGTAAAGTGAGAAGGCTAGCGATGACACTAACAAACACACTGTGCAGAACATGGAGGTGCATCAAGCTAACATCATCGCAGAGATAAAAGTAATGAGGAAGGAGCTAGTGGACTTCAGAGAAGACAACAACCAAAAGCTAAGTACCATTACTACTGAGCTGAGAGAAGTGATACAGACTGAGTGGGGGAGATGAAGCAGAGAACTGGTGAAGTGGAGGAGCTCAACGCAGAGGTTAAAACTGTGATTTCATCATCATCATCATCATCATTTTTCCCACGTGGCACATTGCTGGCCTTTGCACCCCAAGTGCTCCTATAAGGAGCACCGGTCGCTATGGAGGGTGAGAATATATATGTATGGGCACATAATCATACCATGTAGGATCACTAAGTAGACGGTTATGCTGTTTCATCCCATCTAGCAACAATGCTCTGCACTGTGTGTGTTTATATATTTACATATTTATTCCATCTAGCTACAATGCTCCGCACTGGGTGTGTTTATATTTATATACAGTATCTATATATTTATTCCATCTAGCTACAGTGCTCCGCACTGTGTGTTTATATATCTACATATTATTCCATCTAGCTACAATGCTCCGTACTGTGGGTGTTTATACAGTATATCTACATATTTATTCCATCTAGCTACAATGCTCCGCACTGGGTGTGTTTATATTTATATACAGTATCTATATATTTATTCCATCTAGCTACAATGCTCCGCACTGTGTGTGTTTATATATTTACATATTTATTCCACCTAGCTGCAATGCTCCGTACTGTGGGTGTTTATACAGTATATCTACATATTTATTCCATCTAGCTACAATGCTCTGCACTGTGTGTCTGTGTGTGTATATATATATTTTATAGTAATATGTACATATGTATATTAGCTGCTCTTGCTTGCTTGCTTTTTCTCTTGCCTTCTGATTATTGCTCTGAGTGTTGCTATCCCTGTGCTGTTGCAATCCTGGAATTTCCCCGTTGTGGGACTAATAAAGGCTTATCTTAGCTTATCTTATCTTATAGAGGGAACCTCACATCTATTAGTTGCATGAAGGCTGTCTGTCATCATGGTCTTCCTAGCCTGATGGATATCTACACCCAACAGTTTTTCAACGTAGTTCCATACTTTGCTGGGCGTTTTGACATCAAAAAGCACCTGCTTTTGAGGTGCATCATTTCCAAGTCAGCATATGTGTCCGATATATTTGAGATGTTGCTGGTAGCAGAAGTCTCGAATGGGTAGAGTGTTGGTGATCATACACAGGCATTTGTTAAGAGATTTTAAAGCTCCAATCCATATGCTAACACCACAAGAAAGTATTCAAACCCAACTCAGAGACCTCAGGGCAAGCTCACGTAGAAATAATACATGCATGCACGGCATCACAGAAGGAGATGAAGGTGAAAACTTACAGCTATACCTGGAAAGTTTTATTAAATCTGAGCTGTCCCTCTCTGACACACCACATGGAATACAACGCTGTAATCACTCCCTGGAACCTAAACCTCCCCCAGGCTCCAATCCCAGATCCATAGTCCTGTACTTCTTGGAGTATAAAACCAAAGAAATGGTGCTCTGCACAGCTTGAAAAAGGAAAGAGAATCGCTACAATGGGAGTAGAGTATTTTTTGAACAGGACTACCCCACCAACATAATTGAGAAAACAAAGGCTTATGCTGCAATCAGAAAGGCCTTTAAAGAAAAGGGGCTCCATTTCCAGACACTTTACCCTGCCAGACTCCAGGTGTTTTTCGACACTGGCCCAGCACTGTACAACAGTGCACAGGACACGGCAGGCAGCCTGAAGAAAAAGAACTTGATGGAACCAGAACCCTCGTCAAACAACCATCCGCGACTAGAGTGAGCCACCTGTCCTGGGAGGCGGCTGGTGCAACACCGTGCAAACACTGGAAAGACACCTGAGAAACAAACGTCCAGGAGAAAAAAAAGGGGAGGAAAAAAAAGTCTAAATACTGAAATTCATTCCAAGAGTAATGAAATGTCAAGAAAAATGGGACTCACTCATTATTTTATAAGACAGTTAATTTCCCTCTTATATGACAAAACTAGTGAAAAAGACCTCAGCTGGGAGTTATATATTTGTTAATGTGCACTGTTTTGGTTTTATCAGATCAAATACATCACTTTGTACAGAGAGAGGCCCCTCTGGGTTCTAGGGCTTCCCCTCTCAATATTGAAGTGAAATTCATACTTCAGAAATGGGAGTCAGTTTTGTTCATTTGTATTTTAAGTTCTGTTTTTGTTCACAGACAGTTGTTCGTTTGTTCTGGCAATCAATCGATGTTCAAAAACATGTACAGAGTTTTATTTTCCATTTAACTGATTTAAAGTAGAACTGAACTCACCTTTTTGCCAAAAAAGTAGAATAGCAGATTAATTCCTTATTACCTATTGTATTTTTCAACACATAAAAGAAATTTTTAGGCCGTGCGATGGCCAAGCTATAAGCCGATAAACTTTTGCCTCTGGCTGGCAGTGCCAAACAAACCGGAAGTAGTGCAGACGACGCTGCGTGACGTCACGAGTGTGACCCTTATCAAAACAACAATGGCAGATGATAGCAGTTCCAGCAGTCAAGAACACCAGAGTTTTCAGAGTGAAGAGGCATTCAGGATCGGTGACAAGTCAGAGGAGGATGCAGGAGTGTCAAGTGAACAGGAAGAGAGCGAGGGAGGCATCGAACCGTACAGATTAGAGCCAGAATTTTCGGGGGATTCCGGCACCGACTCAGACCGCAGCAGTGATGGGGAGGAGAGTCGCTTATTGAATACAGTACAGAATGGTGAGTCTTTACTTTGGCATGTTTGGGGTGTCAGGATAAGGAAAATTAACAATAAAAAAGAAAGGGAAAAAAACCATCAGCATTTTTCCAACTTATTACAGTGATCCCTCACTTATCGCGTTTAATGGGGACCAGAACCGACTGCGAAAAGTGAAAAACCGCGAAGTAGCGTCACCCCCCCCCCCCAAGGGCGTCACAAGCACTATTTTGCACAAAAAGGCACAAGAGAACAGCGAAAAGTGCCACTAAGCAACACGAGCGATAAAGAACAATGAATGCGGTCTTCCTTCGCTGGGTATAGGCGCTCGGCAGGGAGTGAAGCTGGGTAAAACGTCTCGGCCAATCAGCTTGCGAGGTAAAACGTCTCGGCCAATCAGCTTGCGAGATTCCCGAGCGGTGAAGAGATGGGCGGAGAGGAGTGGAGTGGTGGTCAGAGAGGTAGATTTTCAGTTGTGCGGGCTCTCCGTGTTGATACCTGATGTTCTAATGTAGAAGGCAGGGAGAAGGCAGGGAGAAGGCAGGGAGACTACATTAGAACATCAGGTATCAACACGGAGAGCCCGCACAACTGAAAATCTACCTCTCTGACCACCGCTCCACTCCTCTCCGCCCACCTCTTCACCGCTCGGGAATCTCGCAAGCTGATTGGCCGAGACGTTTTACCCAGCGAAGGAAGACCGCATTCATTGTTCTTTATCGCTCGTGTTGCTTAGTGGCACTTTTCGCTGTTCTCTTGTGCCTTTTTGTGCAAAATAGTGCTTGTGACACCCTTGGGGGGGGGGGGGGGGTGACGCTACTTCGCGGTTTTTCACTTTTCGCGGTCGGTTCTGGTCCCCATTAAACGCGATAAGTGAGGGATCACTGTATATCTAGAAACGCATCGCTTCCCGGTCGCTTTTCCTCCCCCTTTCTTTTCTTTCGTCGCCATGACAGCTTTCCTTGGCCACTGAACAGATCTTCCCAGGTGTTAGAAGTGTTTTGTAGTCGACTATCACGACAAAATGCACCAAAAACAACCAGTGTCGACGTGCTCGCAATGGTAAACATGGAGGACTGTGTCACACTCATGACGTCACGTGGAACTCTGGCTGCACTTCGGCGGATTTGTCTGATTTTTCAGGGCGGGAAATTCAAAATCGCGATTTTCTCCAAGATTCTGGGATTTGTGGAGGGGGTGCCAATGATAAATTATCTTTATAATTGTGTGTACTATCACCCAGTGCAGTTCAATGCCGTTCAGTTCAGTTCTACTTTAAATGGCACACCAAGAGTATAAAGTAATCACCCTCAATGTCAATGGTCTATACAACCCTATTAAAATAAGTAAGGCATTACCAAAGATGAAAAGGTAAAAACAAGATATAATCTTCTGGCAAGAGACGCACTTATTAACGATCAAACATGAGAAACTGAAAAAACTAGGTTTTAAAAATTCATATTACTTATCTTATGCAAAAGATAACTCCAGAGGAGTAGCAATATTGACCTCTAATAAAGTGAATTTCGGTTCTCCTCACAAATACAGTGGTGTGAAAAAGTGTTTGCCCCTTCCTGGTTTCTCATTTTTTTGCATGTTTGACACATTTAAATGTTTCAGATCATCAAACAAATTTAAATATTGGACAAAGAAAACACAAGTAAACACAAAATGCAGTTTTTAATTTAAGATGTTTATTATTAAGGGTAAAAAAAAAAAATAAATCCAAACCTACATGGCCTTGTGTGAAAAACTGATTGCCCCCGTGCTAAAACATACAGTTACTGTGGTTTATCAGATCTTTGAAAGCTGAGTTCAATTTTCTAGCCATTTCTAAAGCCTTGGGATTCCAGCGCACCACAGTGAGAGCCATTATCCACAAATGGCGAAAACATGGAACAGTGGTGAACTTTCCCAGGAGTGGCCAGCTGACTAAAATTACCCCAAGAGCACAGTGACGACTCATCCAAGAGGTCACAAAAGACCCCACAACAACATCCAAAGAACTGCAGGCCTCACTTGCCTCAGTTAAGGTCAGTGTCCATGACTCCACCGTAAGAAAGAGACTGGACAAAAATAGCCTGCATGGCAGAGTTCCAAGACAAAAACCATTGCTGAGCAAAAAGAACATAAAGGCTCATCTCAGTTTTGCCAGAAAACATCTTGATGACCTTAAGACTTTGGGGAAAATACTCTGTGGACTGACGAGACAAAAGTTGAACTTTTTGGAAGGTGTGTGTCCCATTACGTCTGGCGAAAAAGTAACAACATTTCAGAAAAGGAACATGAAAAGGAACATCATCATACCAACAGTAAAATATGGTGGTGGTAGTGTGATGGTCTGGGGCTGTTTTGCTGCTTCAGGACCTGGAAGACTTGCTGTGGTAAATGGAACCATGAATTCTGCTGTCTACCAAAAAATCCTGAAGGAGAATGTCCGGCCATCTGTTCGTGACCTCAACCTGAAGCGCACTTGGGTTCTGCAGCAGGACAATGATCCAAAACAAACCAGCAAGTCTACCTCTGAATGGCTTAAGAAAAACAAAATGAAGACTTTGGAGTGGCCTAGTCACAATCCTGACCTGAATCTGATTGAAATGCTGTGGCATGACCTTAAAAAGGTAGTTCATGCTCGAAAACCCTCCAGTGTGGCTTAATTACAACAATTCTGCAAAGATGAGTGGGCCAAAATTCCTCCACAGCCCTGTAAAAGACTCATTGCCAGTTATCACAAACGCTTGATTGCAGTTGTTGCTGCTAAGGGTGGCCCAACCAGCTATCAGGTTTAGGGGGCAATCACTTTTTCACACAGGGCCATGTAGGTTTGGATTTTTTTTTTCCCCCTTAATCATAAACACCTTCATTTAAAAACTGCATTTTGTGTTTACTTGTGTTATCTTTGTCTAACATTTAAATTTGTTTGATGATCTGAAACATTTAAGTGTGACAAACATACAAAAAAGATGAGAAATAAGGAAGGGGGGCAAACACTTTTTCACACCACTGTAGCAGATAAAGAAGGCTCCTATAAACTAGTCGCCACACCTGGGATTCCATCCTCCAGAGACCACCTGGCGACGGGAGGCGTGGCCAGCATGCTGGATCTGTCGGGTCCATCAGGCTGGCCACACCTAAAGAAAACAGCTGATAAACGACACATCACAGCGATCAGCTGACGCTTCTGAAGATGACTGCAGGTGTCAAGTCGAATCATGTTAAGGTAAATAACAAACATCTTCTACCTTTCTGTCTGACCAAAAAAAAGAAACTAAATTAATTATGGTTAAATATGATTTTTCAACTCTCTTATTAACCAATAAGTCATTTTATATTAAAGCTTTCTTTAACTGAAAAATTATGTTTTGTAGGTTTTAACCTTCTAAAATGTGTCTGAAATGTACCTTTATATCTTTTTTTATGTCTCAGAAGTCATTTTAACTCTTCCGATTGTTCCTCTACATCAGGGATGTCCAATCATGTGCCATGGAGGGCCAAGACCCTGCAGACTTTACCTCCAACCAGTGTCCTCAACAGTAGATTCCACTGAATTTCTTCCCAATGATTACTGATAAGTGAAAATACCTGTTGAAGTGACTGGGTAGAAGAGAAAACCTGCAGGGTCCTGGCCCTCCATGGCACATGATTGGACACCCCTGCTCTATATCAAGAAAAGGTAAACCCATTCTTGATACCTGACCACTGCTCTATTATTGGCCAGCCTAGCTGCATGTCTATGAGCGGGAAGCTAATGCATTACCTTTCACACCAACAGTGATGCTAGGCAGTTTGCTTGGCAAGTGTGGTTTACATTGTTGTTCTCTTTAGATTTCAGTCAGCCAAATAAACATCCCTCTTTCCACCTGATTCACTAATCGACAATTGATAATATATCTTGCCTCATTCTGGCTCATTTTGTTACATTTTCACCTTGATGCTACATCGCTCCATCAGCATTAGCTTCGCTAGGCGGTCATTAGAAGCTAGCTAATGTCAGCTAGGTGCCTTTGGGGACCAGTCACATACATATGTTTCTCTGCTTATTGTACACCAGTGACCAATCAAATCCCATGAACCACTGAAACCACACACCCCTGTCCACCAATGACACATTATTTTATTCAATTTTTAAGACAAATTTACATTAGCTGGCACAGGCTCCCCATCACAGCTAATCAGCTGAGATTAGCAATAGTGATGTCAGAGGGAGGGTGGAGTTAACGGCGCTTCTTGGGCATTTAAAGAGACATGTACTGAAACAAGCTATTCTGAGAAATGCTTCCAAAGAAGATTCACAATTATACTGCAATAATTAAAGAAAACAACCAAAATATGCCACAAACATTTCATTAAGACCTGTGGGAGCTGTCAAAATGTAGAAAAAGTCCAGTCAATGACCCCTTTAAGAACAAACACCATATTAGAAAGATTAAACACAAAACATTCCTCCCTGCAGGCCAGACCAATATGTTATGAACAAAACAGATGATGCAAGAATAGTTATGAATTATATTTTCATTTAACTACTTCAATGACAGTAGCATATCGACTGATCTGTTTAACTTCCAGCCTTCTAAATAAGGCTGTGGCTACCAATTATGTAAATCAACTGATTAATAAAGTCTGATTCTTAAGAGCAGTAGTAACTGTACATAAATATTAATGAGTATATTATTCTAACAACAGTGCAATTACTATGCATTTATAATTTGTATTTATGCATAATTTTATGTAGGCATTGTACATATACGCACAAGGATTGGTGTTACAGAGGAAGACAAGAGATATGGTGAGATGGAGGCAGATGTTCCATGCTGGTGACGCCTAAAGGGAACATCCAAAAGGAGAAGGAACAGAAGATGTATGTATATACTAGCATTGATGCCCGTTGACTATCGCATACAGTGTTTAATCATGGTGGTACTACAATAGCAATAGCAAGCAAGTTTTGTCCACATACATACAGGTGCATCTCAATGAATTACAATATCATTGAAAAGTTAATTTATTTCAGTAATTCAATTCAAAACGTGAAACTCATACAGATTCAGGACAGAATGATATATTTAAAGTGCTCTTTTAATTTTGATGATTATGGCTTACAGCAAATGAAAACAAAAAATTCAGTTTCTCAAAAAATTTGAATATTATATAAGATTTTTTTTTAAATTATTTTTAATAAAAATGTGGGCCGACTGAAAAGTCACACTCAGTACTCAGGGCTCCTTTTTGCATGAATTACTACATCAATGCAATGTGGCTCGGAGGTGATCAGCCTGAGGTACTACTGAAGTGTTTTGGAAGCCCACGTTGCTTTGATAGCAGCCTTCAGCTCGTCTGCATTGTTGGGTCTGGTGTCTCTCATCTTCCTCTTGGCAATACTCCATAGATTCTCTGTGGGGTTTAGATCAGGAGAGTTTGCTGGCCAATCAACCACAGTGATACCATGGTCATTAAACCAGGTTTTGGTACTTTTGGCAGTGTGGGCAGGTGCCAAGTCCTGCTGGAAAATGAAATCAGCATCTCCATAAAGCTTGTCAGTAGAGGGAAGCATGAAGTGCTCTAAAATTTTCTGGTAAACAGCTGCACTGACTTTGGACTAAATAAAAAACAGTAGATCTCCAAATCAGGTGCCAAGTCCCGTCATTTGGAAATCAATGTCCCACAGTCTGAAAGAAGAGTGGAGAGATACAGAATCCAAGTTGCTTGAGGTCCCGTGTGAAGCTTTCACAGTCATCGAGGATTTGGGGTCAGTCCACTGTTTTATCAAATCCAAAGTCAGCGTAGTCATCTACCAGGAATTTTTTAGAGCACTTCATGCTTCCTCTGCTGACGAGCTTTATGGAAATGCTGATTTCATTTTCCTGCAGGACTTGGCACCCCTCACACACTGCCAACCTGGTTTAATGACCATGTTATCACTGTGCTTGATTGGCCAGCAAACTTGCCTGACCTAACCCCAATAGAGAATCTATGGAGTATTGTCAAGAGGAAGATGAAAAGACACCAGACCCACCAATGCAGACGAGCTGAAGGCCACTATCAAAGCAACCTGGGCTTCCATAACACCTAAGCAGGACCACAGACTGATCACCGCCATGCCACACCGTATTGATGCAGTAATTCATGCATAAAGGAGCCCTGACCAAGTACTGAGTGTATACATGGACACAGTTTTCAGTAGGCCCACATTTCTCTCAATAATGTACTTTTTAAAATTGATCTTGTGATATTCTATTTTTTTGAGAAACTGAATTTTGAGTTTTCACAAACTGTAAGCCATAATCATCAAAATTAAAAGAAATAAATGCTTGAAATATATCACCTTGTGTAATGAATCTATACAATATTTGAGTTTCACTTTTTGAATTTCATTACTGAAATACATTAACTTTTTGATGATATTCTAATTTATTGAGATGCACCTGAATAAGTTGCAATAATGTATTATTTGTGGCAGCAAGACCAGGAAGACAGGCAGGTCTCTTACAGTGAGGAGAAAACCATTATTAAGGCCCTGTCTCACAAGAAGTGGCAGCAGCAACACCCAAACTTCTGCAAGGATGACAACTACTATAGTCTGAGCAGGGCTGACCAAGTCGTTCTGTTCAGACTCCGAACTGGACATAACAGAATGCATGCTCACATGCACCAGAAACTTAAAGTTGGACAATCGGACAGATGCCCATGTGGTACTGCCCAAATGACCAGCGAACACCTCCTCCAAGACTGCCCAGACCACGCTGCACTCAGACGAGCTACGTGGCCTGACCCCACATCGCTGAACCAAAAGCTGCACGGGGACCTCGGGGACCTCCGCAGGACGGCAGCATTCGTCAGGGCAGCTGGTGTGACCATCTAGTGATCGACGAAGAAGAAGAAGATGTTCTTTACGATATACACTGCAATGTGTGTTATCCCTTCTCAGATTAAAAAAAGTAGTCATTCTCATGTCAGTTTGATCTTACCCTGTTAGCCATTTTCAGATTATCTAATAGCATGGATATTTCAAATCAAGCCATTTTATTATTATATATTTTTTTTTTTATTATTGTGGCTAGCAATTAATCTTATTTTACTGGGTATTTTCAGTTTAACTGTGAAAATGTGAGTGGCCATTATCATCAAAATAGGTCATAAGCAGAGCTGGGTGATCAACTCAAAACTGAAACAGACGGTCGAGACATGTAACAGACGTAATCTTGCTCATGTTGTTTTTTTCGATTCTTCTTTTCTTCCTGTTGTGTGCGTGTGTATATGAGAGCTTGTACTGCTACTGCTCATGTACTGCTACAATGTAGAAACAGCACAGTCAGCGCTGTTCAGAAGCAGCAGAACACGGTGGTAAAATTAAAATGGCTTGTACCAAGAAGAAATGCAGTGTCCATCCACATAGTATGAGGTGACTGGCTTTGTTTCATCTGGAGATAACAGATGGGTATTTCATCCATCCATCCATCCATCTTCTACCGCTTTTCCGGAGGTCCGGGTCGCGGAGGCAGCAGTTCAAGCAGACAAGCCCAGACTTCCCTCTCCCCGGCCACCTGCTCCAGCTCTTCAGAGGGGATACCAAGGCGTTCCCAGACCAGCTGGGAGACATAGTCTCTCCACCGAGTCCTGGGTCTGCCCCGGGGTCTCCTCCCAGTGGGACGTGCCTGAAACACCTCAAGTGGGAGGCGTCCAGGAGGCATCCTAATCAGATGCCCATACCACCTCAACTGACTCCTTTCAATGTGGAGGAGCAGCGGTTCTACTCTGAGCCTCTCCCGGATGACTGAGCTCCTCACCCTATCTCTGAGGGTGAGTCCAGCAATCCTACGGAGAAAGCTCATTTCAGCCGCTTGTATCCGCGATCTCGTTCTTTCGGTCATTACCCAAAGCTCGTGACCATAGGTGAGAGTAGGAACGTAGATTGACTGGTAAATCGACAGCTTTGCCTTAGAACTAAGCTCCCTCTTCACCACAACAGACCGGTACAACGTCCGCATCACTGCAGATGCTGCTCCAATCCGTCTGTCGATCTCTCGCTCCATTTTCCCCTCACTCGTGAACAAGACCCCAAGATACTTAAACTCCTCCACTTGGGTGGTACCAAAAGCCAGTTTAGAAAGCTTGGGATCAGTCCGCCAAGGTCTCCGCCTTTGACCGCCACCTAATCCACATAGCACCGGACCCCCATGATCCCTCCTGCAGGTGGTGAACCCACTGGAGGGCGGACCCATGTAACTCCTTCGGGCTGAGCCCGGCCGGGTCCCATGGGTGGAAACCCGGCCACCAGACGCTAGCCTTCGAGCCCCTCCCCCAGGCCTGGCTCCAGGGTGGGGCCCCGGTAACCCCATACCGGGCGGGGTACACTGAATCCTTGATATACAATTTATCATGAGAGTCTGTTGGATCGTTCTTAGTCTGGCCCTTCACCCAGGACCAGTTTGTCTTGGGAGACCCTATCAGAGGCAAATTGCCCCCGGACAACATAGCTCCTGGGATCACTGGGGCACGCAAACCCCCCCACCACGATAAGGTGACGATCCATGAGGAGGCAGAAGGGTATTTGTTTTTTTTAATTACATTCCTTAAAACAAGTAAAAACTGTCTTAAAGAAAGTAAAATTGTCTTACAAAAAACTGCAAGACAAAAAGAAATACCTTGGTTAACAAAAAACAAGCATATACAGCCTTTTAAAAGATATTTTATCTTACTAAGAATTCAGTTTTTGCATTGTAGCTTGAAAACTGCTGGAGAGACTCGAGTCTGCAAGACAATTCAGACGGACGGACATCATTATACCATAACCATACCATGTCCTCTGTCTTTACCGACGAGCATAGGGCTGTCGCGATAACTGCAATTATGTAGTACCGCTATATGGACAAGCCTACCGCGGAGGAAAACAAGCAACCACAACAACCACGGTGTTCACTTTTTGTGTGTGTGGCTACATCTCGTTGTTCACTTCTGTGCCCCTATTGATTATTAAATAAACTGTTAAATGTTAGTGTATTTTAATCCCAACAGCATGTTTGTACCCGGTACTGTGGAAGTTTCCACAGCACCGTGTGGGGTATTCTCTCTCTAGACGGACTCCAGCAAGCGTTTGGACTCCTTGCTAAATACAGCAGTGACAGTGAGCGCTGAAAGGGCACAAAGTGTATTATTTCCTTTTGAGTGGAGTGTGTATGATCCTAGCAATTGAGTTCTGTGAGCCAAACAACTACTGCATAGTGCAATGCTTGTTTGAATGTGATTTTTCGGACAGCGGCAAAAATCCAAAAATCAAGAGCCACGCAGGGTCCTGTACAGAGGCTGTCCTGTTTAAATAAGCTGAATATCGCTGCAGTCTCCAGTCCACACCCCCCGTAGTTACCGCCACTGCTTGATGAAAATGATCTTTTTTTTTTTTCTTTTTTTTTTTTTTGTTTAACAGAATCTGCAGTTCATGCTAAGAAAGACTGGAGCGCCGCACCATTGTCACACATGCACATAAAGCTGAGAGTGGAACTGCAGCGAGTTTCTCACAGCTTCCATCGTTTGCCACATAAGTTATGAACCCTGTTTAATTACAAGACCACAGGGTCCTAAAAACATTTGCAATAATACAGCATATCATGGTGTTGAGCTATCCACCGTCACCATAGGGGAAATTCCTCTACTGCGACAGCCCTAGACGAGCATATAATAAAAATTAAAATGAGATTCAAAACATTAACTGCATAAACATATAAGTGAACATGTGAATCAGTGACTAACTTGGGAAATGTTTCCCCAAATGGCAGCATTCACACATGCTTATTTACAGGTGTCCACCTGCGATGTGATCATCCAGTGTGTATTTTTGGCGCCAAGTGTGAAAAGACACTTCGAGCGGTATCTAGCTAATAACACTGTCTGCAACCATCCTACTCAGCAACTTGGTTCTAGCTTAACAAGCTCTTAATTATAACATGCAGAGCTTCCAAACATTTCAGCAGCTCAGGCAGAAAATGTGATTAATTAAGTGCATGTGAGGAATGTGTCTATTCTAGGGAGGAGAGAAGGTGTGTTGTTCTTGGGTGAGAATGGCTGGCTGTCCACAGCACACTTGGCTGCTGCAAGAATTCACACTGAACCAGAAGCAAGTATCACTCTATTTTGTTCACCATATTTATGACCTTACAAGCATTTTGTCTCAATTTGGGCAGCATTTTCGAGCCTGACAAGATCTCTGTAGGAAAGACAAATGGGCTGATTTGTGAAGAGTAAACTCCATCTCTATTTCAGCAATGCACTGGCTTGTCTGTCAAATCCAGTTCGACCGCACACAGACAAGAGTAGAACATCTTCTAGTGATTATTAAAGGAAACAGCCAGCGAGCTGGAACTTGTTCCACTGTTTCAGAGGGCTCCAACACGGGACTGTTAGCTTGGCCTGAGTGTCAAACAGTCTGAAAGAACACAATATGACTCAGCGACACAACACAGCCCTATGACTCAATTTTTCCTGGTTGACTGCTCAGTCCAGCTCAACTACAATGAGTATTTCATAAATTAGGAATGTATCAACTGTGAAACTTTGGGCTGGCCAATGTCAAAGACAGTACGATCGTTTCATATGTTTTTACTTCCATCTTCACTGTCACAGACAAAGAAATATGCATTACAAAAAATAACTGATCAGAAATACATTAAAATGGTTTAGTCCTAGATGTTTTCTCAACTTGTAGCTGTAGTCTACCATTGCCTGTTTCAGGGCAAAATCAGTACCACACAACTAGGCCACAACAGATAAACATCAGCCACTGCCAACATCAGTCAACAAGGTGAAGATTGACTGATACGGTATATTGGCCAAAATATCTGTACATCCCTAAAAATGTATCTGTGCTTCGGTCTTTAAAGAACCTTTGCTCCTTTTATGTTTTCAGTTCACATTTAATAAAGAACCTTATATGACAGAAATGCTGCCATCACATCATCTGCAGCATAAACCTGATGATATGTCTAACCGAACTAACTTACAACGGGAGAAACACTGACTGGGACCCCTTGGGCCTTTGTGCTCCTCAGCGCTCTTTGTCCGTGTGTGCATGTGTAAAGAAACAATGCCTCCCTGAGCAGCCTGTGCACCATAGCTGAGTAGGGGGTGAAAGGGAGGTCTGAAAAGAAAAGGGTTGGGTGGCATTGAAGCCATGGGGCCTCTCCCTTCCAAGTGTGTGTGTGGGAAGAGCGTCAGGGGCAGACACACACGCCATTCCTTCACCCACAGAAATCATACCACACCAGCTGCACCCAGGACGGGATGGATGGAGGGAGGGAGGGAGGGGCAGTCAACAGAGAAACTCCTCTGACTTCAGGGGCATAAAGATGAAGGGCAGTGTTATAAGGGAGAAGTGAGATCTTGTCACTTTAACTTTTGACTATGTTACAAGAGAAACTACAGGAAACAGAAACCTAAAACGTCTTCACTTCTGATGAATAACTTCAGAACCAACTGTTGATATTTGGGATGTATTTGCCTCTAATGATCAGAAGTGAAGCTCACTGGCAAAGCAGTAATCACTCTATAAATTCAAGAAATCTCTTGTCAATTATAGGACTCGCTAAAAGATCATAGGATCGCCTATGATGTCTACATGATGCCCTATGTTGTTCCTATAATGTCTACAGACATCATATAGACCATAGGACTCGCTAAAAGATCACAGGATCGCCTTTGATGTTCCTATGTCTACTTGATGTCTATATGACATATAGGACTGATGTTCCCATGATCTCTACATAATGTATATATGCCGTCATATAGACACCATAGTATAGTGATCAAAGGCAAGGAATTACTGAATGAAAAGAAGACGAGTGGTGACATGCTTGCTTACATCTGCATTCTACGGGCACGCAGAAATACTTGTTTATACTTGGTTTCTATGGGCATGCACTAGTCTGATAGAATGAATTTAAGTTTGCAAGAAACAACCAAAAAAAGTTCAGATTTCAAACTAGTTGGCTAAACAGGGAAATGTGCTCATTTCGAGATTTTATGAAACAAACTACTGACCAAGCAACAAAATTAGTAACTTTCCCACTCATTTAAAGACAATTAACATAAACAACACATACATGACCCCTAACGACCACAATAATAACACTTTTTAAGCCACTCGCCAATAAAAAAAAAACAAACATTACTGATGCTATCACATTACTAAATATGCTAAGGAGATGCTAACTTTACAAGAACATCATCTAGTAGTTAGCTTGTAGAAACTACGTTATTTGTGTGATAAAACATAACCAGAGGCATAACTTCTACGTTTACTTACCCAGAATACAATGTTGAATCCAAATAAGACGTATTTGACACAGCAGCTGACTTCGGCTCCTTTAAAACGACGGTGTTTTCTACTCATTATTCCAATGATAGTGGTGGCTAACTGACAGGCTAAGAAACTACTGCTACTGGCACTTTAAAAGCTTAACCAAAGCTACTGCAAACGGGCTTAACTGGCTCCATTAGCGAAACAGACCCCCTAGTTTAGTGGCCGGACGGGACCGAGCAGGTTAAGCCAAACATTTGTGGCCATTTCCCCTCCTGGCTTTAACTATTACCTCGCTAGGCCAGCTAGCTCACAACTTCTACAGTTAGCATTAGTCGCGAAAAACAACAAATCTGGGGTCGCGTAACTGAACGCACACAGGCATTCATCATCGGCGATTCTGTCGATATTCAAGTGTCCCGACGTTAGTTTGGCACCTCACGCCGGGATGATGAGGTAAATGAAGCTGATGTGATCTCAGCTAAAGCTCACTACTGTTTTCTGTGAGACTGTGAGGCTCCATCCTTGTTTTGTGCTGTGAAACAAGCCCCTGCTGTCAAACCAGGAAACCGCTGCACTGCCTCTCGCCCTTTTCACCTCAAGAGCGGCCTCTTGTGTCTCAAATAAGGGTTTCACTTTAGTCACTTCAGACACAACCAGTAAGTTCTTCTTCTTCTTTTAGATTAGATTGGCGGTTGGCAACCAGCTTACAGGTGCATTACCGCCACGTACTTCACTCTATATCATCACTCTATCTGGTCAGGAGCTGTAGTCCTTCTATCATCATTGCTGTGTCCAATCGAACCTCAACTCTATCTTCAGACATCACTCTTCTTCGTCTCCTTGTACGTTAGGTCTGTCTTCTTCTTCTTCGTCGTCGTCTTCTCTCGGTTACTGGCAGATAGCAAACAACTGAAAGGTGCATACCGCCACCTACTGTACAAGAGTGTGTAACATTATGTCATCTGAGCCCGACCCCTAAATTCTGACTTAATCCTGTTATTTAAAAATGAGAAAAGAGCCTTTCTCATGATTCTCATTGCCTCTCCATCTTCATCTGTTCCCAGAATCCCAGTTAAATCCCATTCCCTACCAGCCTCTTGAACTTCATTTACCATTATCTGTCTTTCATTTCCGTATTTGTGACAGTGTAATAAGATGTGCTCGACATTTTCTTTTACTCCACATTCTCTACATTTGTCACTTTCGCTTTTTCCCATGGTGAATAAAGTGGCGTTTAAACCTGTGTGATCCAGTCTGAGTCTTGCCATAATGATGTCTTCCCTCCTTTTGGTTGTTATGAAATTCTTTATTGCAATAGATTTTTGTATTTTGTAATACGATATCCAAGAGACAACAGTATAGTTATCACTTTTCCAAGAGCACTTTTTGCTAATTTGTCTGCACAGTCATTCCCTTTCAACCCTTCATGTGCAGGAACCCAACAAAACTGAACTTCTCCACCACCCCTGTGTACCCTAAATGAACTGTGATATAGCTCAATCACCAAGTCTTCCCTTGTAGAATTTAGTGTCTGTATGGCTTTTAGCGCTGCAAGTGAGTCGTGCACACCACCACCCGGTCCGGTCTGACCTCCTCCACCCACTGCAAAGCAATAATTATTGCCACCATCTCTGCTGTAAACACGGATGTATTGTTGGAGAGTCTTTTTGCAATGGTCACTTTAAATTCTGGGATGTATACTCCAACTCCAACAGAGCCCTCTTTATTCTTTGAACCGACAGTATAGAGCTGTAAGAAGTTATAGTAGTAATTGTTCCTGAGGTAAATGCTTGTTTTAACACCAACTTCACTCATATGCCAATCCTTTTCCCTCATTAGCAGACTAGCGTCTACTTCTATTCCCGGAAACAGCCAAGGGGGAACATTACTCACTGGACTGGTGTTAGCTATATCAATAGTGTGCAGCCCATACATTCTGGTCCTTCTTTCAATTGTCCACCCAAACCCATGTCCCTGGAAATTAGAGTATTTCCAGCAGTCTTGTAGTGTTGTTTTTGAAATATTTGCTTTGTCACTTCCTTTCAGCTTGACCCAGTATGATAATACGAGTTTATCTCTTCTCAAATCCATTGGCATTTCTCCTACTTCTATTAAAACTGCATTGTTTGGTGGTGTTTTGACAGCTCCAATGCACAGGTGAAGCGCTCTATGCTGCATTCTATTTTTTCCAGACTCGTTTTTGCCGCTGCTCCATAAATCATGCATCCGTAGTCTATTGTCAATCGCATTAGTGCTCTGTAAATGTCAATTAATGCCTGTTTATCTGCACCCCATTCGTGTCCAGCTACAACTTTTATGAGATTAATGACTTTTTTGCATTTTGTCTCCAAATTTTCAGCATGAACTCTCCATGTGTATGCATTATCAAACCACAATCCTAGATATTTGAACTCACTGACTTTCTCTATTGCCAAGTTAGCAAAATGTATAGGCATACTGGGGAAGACAAGACACATCTTGGACTATAAATCATTGGTCTTATTGTACAATTCACTGTTTTTACCTTATCTTAACTATTGTGTAGAAGTCTGGGGAAACACGTACAAGACCAACCTACAGTCAATATGCACATTACAAAAAAGAGCTATAAGGATAATAAACAATGTAGGATATAGAGACCATACCAATTTGTTGTTTTTAAAGTCACATGTCATAAAGTTCATCGATTTAGTTAAATTTAAGACAGCACAAGTAATGTACAGGGCAATTAATAATCAACTCCCAACTAATATACAAAAAATATTTAAAAAAAGAGACAATGATCATAATTTGAGAGGAGACTTAAACTTTACAAAACCCAAGATACGAACAACCAAGAAAAGTATGTGCATAGCTGTCTGTGGGGTGGATTTGTGGAACAGTCTGGAGCCGGAACTGAAACTATGTACAAACAGAAATCAATTCAAAAAGAGGTATAAACACTATTTGCTGAAAGGATATATGTTAGAAGGGTAGTATTTATATGTACAATTCATTATGTTCACTCTGGGACATTATGGGACACTATGGAATGGTGGGTGGGACAGCACTGTGTATATCTGTGTTGTTTGAGGCTGGTTTTGATGTATGGACATCAATGTATGTTAGGATGGATGGGTGTTAATGTTGATTTGTAAAAAATACAGTAAATTGTTTACTTGGGGTCTTAAAGGTGGTAATTTGTATAAAATTCACATGGGTGTATTTATGGAAAAGAGGAGATGGAATTAATAAGTGTTCACTTCTTCCTTCTCCCTTTCGAACAGTGTATACTGTTACTTTATTGCATTTGCTTGTTTTTGTTATACTTTTTTTGTTCGAAATAAAGTATAAAGTATCTAAGTATCTAAGTATATAATGTTAACCTGTTGAACTCTGTTCAACTTCCCTAAAAACGCCTAAAAATAACATGCCCAAAGTAAATCAAAAGCTGTTCTTCAACCCTTTGCAGCATCTTCATGGGGTTGGTCTCATTTAAAAGAAAACACTGAATTTTTTGGCAAAACAGTCATAATCTCTCTAAGTGCTCCTGCCACTGAGTAACAAGAAAGTTCGTCTGGGTGTTTTTTTAGATACAAATGCTTGCAAATAACGTACAGCTGTCAGACACTGGCTGGAAAACACAACAGGAATGTAGAACCAAGTGTTTTCAAGCTCAGGTCAAAATTTTGTAAAAATACCACAAAAAATGAATATATTACACAACTTTTTTTCTCAGGTTGTAACAAGGCTGTGTCTGTACTGGATGACCCGAAATACAGCTTTTTTTTCAGTGCACACTGAGACGCACTAAGATGCAGAGACGTGACCGCCCGCGGAAGTCACAGAGTTCAACAGGTTAATGGTTCTGTACCAGTACTGTTTTTTTGTGAAAGACATATACCAGGTTTTACTGTTTGAAAATTTAAATCCCCAGTCATATGACCACTTTTTCACTTTCTCCATTGCTTTCCTGACGTTTTTGAACACAAATTTCTCATTTCTTCCTCTCGTTCATATGGCTCCATCATCTGCATATAGTGCTGTTTTGATGGATCCCTCTTGATCCTTAAACATGTCATTAATCATTATATTGAACAAAACAGGGCTTATCACACTCCCCTGAGGAACACCATTTTCTATTTCAAAGTCATTAGAAACTTCTGATCCTACTTTAACCCTAATTGTCCTGAGTTTAAAAAAAAAAAATAAATCCATTATTCAATTATACATCCTACCACCAATGTCCATTTTATTCAATTCCATAAGAAGACTGTCCCTCCACAGTGAGTCATAAGCCTTTTCATTATCCAGATAAACTATAACCATTACTTCTTTCATTTTGAGAGTCTTTTCAATATCATTACTTACCCTAACTAGAGCATCCACTGTGGATCTTCCTCTTCTAAAACCATTCTGATACTCGTTTATTAATTGTTTTTGCTCGAATACATATGAGAGTCTGTAAACTAACACCTTCTCCATCCATTTCCCTAAATGTGATGTTAATGCTATTGGCCTGTAGTTGCCTGGATGAGCTGGATATTTCCCTGGCTTATTAAATGGTAAAATTACAGCCTTTTTCCACCCACTTCGGATACCCCCCCGCCCCCATATCCTGTTAAACAATTTCAGCACCAGTTGCATTGATTGCATAGGCAACTGCCGGAACATAGCATAGCTTAACTGATCATATCCTGGAGCTGTGTATCCACTATCTTGCAAAGCTCTCTTAAGCTCTGACATTGTGAGCTCGAGGTCTAACACAGTCATGTCCTCTTTCACTTCATTTTTTTAAGTTTGCATTTTCTCTTGAGTTTATGCTGCCTTTGCTGTCTCTGACTCTCACCAAGATGGTCTCCTCTATGCACTGCTGCAAATGCTCTACCTACTAGGACTTCAGCCTTTTCTTTGTCTGATACAGCCATCTTGTCCCCATCCAATAAAGCTGGAATTTTATTAACTGATACCCTTTCCCCACTCATTTTTTTAACCCCTTGCACTCTGGTCAATTTCCCTAAAAACGTCAAAAAATAACGTACCCAAAGTAAATCAAAAGCTGTTCTTCAACCCTTTGTAGCATCTTCATGGGGTTGGTCTCATTTAAAAGAAAACACTTTGAATTTTTTGGCAAAACAGTCATAATCTCTCTAAGTGCTCCTGCCACTGAGACTGTCATCTCAGTGTCATGACCGTCATGACCGTCATGAAACTGTCATCTAAACATACTGAACTTGAAGAAAATAAATTTCGCCTGGGTGTTTTTTTTTTGGATACAAATGCTTGCAAATAACACACAGCTTCAGATACTGGCTGGAGAATGCAACAGAAATGTAGAACCAAGTGTTATCCAGCTGAGGTCAAAATTTTGTAACAATACCACAAAAAATGAATATATTACACAGCTTTTTTCTTAGGTTGTTCCCAGGCGTTTTTGAACTGTGCCAAATTGTGCCAAATGGCACAGTTTGGAAAAACGTCTATAACTTTTGAATGATTCAATATAGAAGCTTCATCTTGGGCTCTAATGAAAGGTGAAGGGCTGTGTGTGTGTGTGTGTGTGTGTGGGGGGGGGGGGTTGTTTATTCATTCATGAATGAATGAATGAACAAACAAGCCCCCACACACAAAGAAGCATGTCACGTAAAAAATGTGTGGGTTTTTTTTACAAGAAAAAATAACCTACAGTGCACTAAAAATTATAC
The DNA here is from genome assembly GCA_020510985.1 of Pholidichthys leucotaenia. NCBI lineage: Eukaryota > Metazoa > Chordata > Actinopteri > Cichliformes > Pholidichthyidae > Pholidichthys > Pholidichthys leucotaenia. The sequence goes on along the minus strand of CM035840.1, from coordinate 273,032,843 downwards.
TAAAATATTTGTAATGTAGAAGATAACAACTCCCACCTTTCCCCACGCTACAGAGGACAGACATCGCCCATCGCTACATGATGGAAAGTGGTGACGGTGCGCCGCGGTCTACTACGCACAGTTGGACTAAAATATCTGCAATATATCTGCAATCCGCTACAGAAGAGTAGCGGGGGGGGGGGGGCGTTCACAACACGACGGGGGGGCCGTTCGCAACATGACGGACCAGGACCGCTCAGTTGTAATTTACCGATCGGTCAAAAGTCATTTGGATTACAATTTTCAGGGATAAAGAATAATTTAGCTTATAACACTTACCTGTCCACAACAGCAAAGTCGCTGGTGAACTTCTCTTCCTCATTGTCAGACGAACATGACGCTGGTCCGCTTGTTACGGACTCGTGGTTCTGGTCACGCGACCCGGTCAAACCATAATTCCATTATTGCGGTTTTGCGCTTCCACGATTGCGGTTTTGATGAACGATTTTTCAAAACAAATAAGAACAGTAGTAAGAAAAAAAGACTGGCGAACGCCTGTGTGTCACCCAGCCTTACACAAAACAGCTTTCGAACTTCTGTGCTTCAATTGGCTGGCTGTATTCGCAGCCGTTGGTAGGCGGGTCTTTCTTGCTAGGTTTTCAGTCATTGGTTCTTCAAGGTTTCAGAAACCCAATTCAAGGCTCTTATTAGTCGAATGAGAGGTCAATCACATCTAAACCAATCAAAGTACTCCTTTGGCTTTCTGTTCGCGGCTGTGTCTGTGGTGGAAGAATGGAAATGCAGCTTTTTTTTTCAGTGCGCTCTAGGACGCAGCGCCCTCGTGCGCCCTCGTGCGCCCTCGTGCGCTCTAGGACGCAGAGACATGCCCGCCCACAGTACACCGGAGTGGAAGAGGTTAAACATACCCCAGACATCACCTAGTTCTGTTTTCCTACCAAGGGTGGAACAAAATTCTCTCCATGTTGACCTTTTCCTGTTTTTAATAATCCTTCGAGCTACTGCCCTTTTCTTTTTATACTCTTAAGTTTTCACTAGTCATATTCTTCCTTAGCTCTTTGAATGCCTTGTTTCACTCTTTTATTGCAATACTACATTCATCATTCCACCAGGGTACAACCTTCTTCCTACCCTGTGTTGTTTTCTTAGGTATACTTGCTATTGCAACATTCAGAATATGATTGGTTACCTGACTTGAACACTCTTCTATGCCACCTTCTAATGGCACGATTGAACACAGTATTGCCTAAATTTTCCCCAATCTGCCTTGTCAAAACACCATCTTGTAAAACATCTTCCCCCTTGTGTACATACTTCAGTTTTAATGACTGTAAGTATTGAGAAGTGATCACTTCCCAAAGTTGTCCTGTTCATAACCGTCCATTCACAGATGCTCACTAAAGAATCAGGTATCAGAGTCAGGTCAATACATAATAATGTGCCCCTATACACATCCACCCTGGTACCTTCACTACTGTTTAGACAAATTAACGATCTTTCATCTAACATCTCTTCCACAACATTTCCATTGTTATCTGTATGTGTGCTTCCCCACAAGCTATTTTGGGCATTAAAGTCTCCACACCACACCTCTTTCATGTGCCTTTCCCCTGCCATAACACTGAAAATATCTGCTGTTAACTTCCTACATGGGTTGTAATAATTAATCAGCTTAATATTTCCTTGTCCATTTGGCCTACATATTTCAATAATATTACACTCTATATCCTCAGGGGAGGGAATCACCCTATATGCCAGGCCATCTTTAATGAAAGTGGCACATCCTCCTCCATTTACAGTGTTCTATCCTGTCTGATTGAACTGCATCCTGGAATAACAAAATCTAAGTGAGGTTGAAGCCATGTCTCCTGTACACACACTACCTGTGGAACAACTTCTAGTTCGTAAAGATACTTCTTGAGAAATGTTGTCCGTTTGCTATAAGACTCCTCGCATTCCACTGTAGTATGTGTAGTACCATAATTAAGGTCTTGTTTCAGCATTGCAGTCTTCCCAGTTTCAGCTTTCAATAAAGCATGAATTTGGTCAGCTGTGATATCTTTCACATCTAGGAAGCTTTCTGCTGCTTCCACAATGGTTTTGATTCTGTCACTTTTCTTCTGTAGCTGTAAAGCAACATTCATGGTGTGGCAGATAAAAGCTATAAAGTTTGTCCTCTTAACTATTAATGCATCATCATCATCCATTTTGTATTTGTGAACATAAGCATTCCTTGCAGCTGCATGATCCTGTGCTTGTGTGGGACCCGTTGATTGCTGGGCTTCCATTTGAACTGAGCTTCTTTGAGGAAGGCCTGCTGTGTTTCTGCCTATTCCTGCCTCTCTGTCTTTAGAGCTTCCGCATACGAGATTTTCTTCGTTATTCTGATTTCCTGGACTTGTCTAGCTTCCCTCTGCACAACACATCCTCCATATGCAGCACTGTGCTCACCTCTGCAGTAGCAACACTTTGGCGTCCTTGTCACATTTACCATATTCATGCTCCCCTCCATATCTAGAGAACAGATGGAGATGGAGAGGCAATAAGAATCACGAGGAGGGCTCTTTTCTCCTTTTTAAATAACACAGGATTAAGTCATAGAATTTAGGGGTCGGGATCAGATGACATAGTGTTACACACTCTTGTACAGTAGGTGGCCGTATGCACCTTTCAATTGTTTGCTATTCGCCAGTAACCGAGAGGAGAAGAAGAAGTGTGACCCCCCCATCCGTTGACACTTGTAGCACCTGAGTGGCTTTGGAACATATTCTCTGACACTGAAATACATGTATCCTATTAGGACTAACTTAGGGAGTGTTTCCTCAAACTGAATCATGACAGACTGTGTGTCCTTCAGCAAACCTTCTTTTTTACTCTGTAGCCTTTTCACATCCTTCACCTTTCCTCCTTGGATCTCGTTTTTCACTTCTTCCATAGACATGCACAAAGGGACACCTGAATCAAATATAACTCCCCTCAAGTTAGCTGTCACACCAGGAACATGCGCCTTCATTTGTTCTCCGTTTAGACATGTCATTGTCAGAATTTTCTGTTGCTGTTGTTTACTTGTGGCATGAATTAACAGCCGGTTATTCTTCAAGAACTTTGCAAATGTAACTCTCCCAATTTCTTTCTCAATTGTTTTTGTTAGCTTAACCGGATGATAGTGCCCCCCACCCTGATTGAACTCAATGACAACCTTGCAGTCATTCCCTATATCCTCAAACTGCCATCCATTTTGGCCAGTTCATGTTTTCTTTGCATTGTTACTTCCTCCCGCATCACTGTCATCTGACCCACTTCTAAGTCTTGTTGCCCCCCTAGCTGCTCTTTTCCGGCCCCCAGGCCTGGATAGTGTCCAGCCCACTTCCACTTTGTCGTACTCATCAGAGCTAGATGCCATAATGTTACAGACAGGGTACAGTTTTTGCTATCTGCCACAAACAAATCAATCCTACCGCCAGCCAAACACAGATGTACAGATGTGGACAAAATTGTTGGTACCCCTCTGTTAATGAAAGAAAAATCCACAATGGTCACAGAAATAACTTGAATCTGACAAAAGTGGTAATAAATAAAAATTCTATGAAAATTAACCAATGAAAATCAGACAATGCGTTTGAATTGTGGTTCAACAGAATTGTTTTAAAAAACAAACTCATGAAACAGGCCTGGACAAAAATGATGGTACCCTTAACTTAATATTTTGTTGCACAACCTTTTGAGGCAATCACTGCAATCAAACGATTTCTGTAACTGTCAATGAGACTTCTGCACCTCTCAGCAGGTATTTTGGCCCACTCCTCATGAGCAAACTGCTCCAGTTGTCTCAGGTTTGAAGGATGCCTTCTCCAGATGGCATGTTTCAGCTCCTTCCACAGATGTTCAATAGGATTTAGATCAGGGCTCATAGAAGGCCACTTTAGAATAGTCCAATGTTTCGCTCTTAGCCATTCTTGGGTATTTTTAGCTGTGTGTTTTGGGTCATTATGCTGTTGCAAGACCCATGACCTGCGACTGAGACCAAGCTGTCTGACACTGGGCAGCACATTTCTCTCTAGAATACCTTGATAGTCTTGAGATTTCATTGTACCCTGCACACATTCAAGACACCCTGTGCCAGATGTAGCAAAGCAGACCTTGGAGTTCACCATGAATGTGTTTAGAGGTTGTTCTGGGCTCTTTTGTTACCATTCGTATTATCCGTCTCCTCCTGCGGCCACGTCCAGGGAGGTTGGCTACAGTCCCGTGGATCTTAAATTTCTGAATAATATACTGCTTAAAAAAATAAAGGGAACACTTTGAAAACACATCAGATTTTAATGGGAAAAAATAAGCTGGATATCGAAATTGTGGCAGGCTAGTCCAGTTTACTCAGATTAAAGGAACACTTTTTAATCTGAGTAAGCTGGACTAGCCTGCCACAATTTTGATATCCAGCTTATTTTTTTCCATTAAAATCTGATGTGTTTTCAAAGTGTTTCCTTTATTTTTTTGAGCAGTATATGTGCAACTGTAGTCACAGGAACATCAAGCTGCTTGGAGATGGTCTTATAGCCTTTACCTTTAACATGCTTGTCTATAATTTTCTTTCTAATCTCCTGAGACAACTCTCTCCTTTGCTTCCTCTGGTCCATGTTTAGTGTGGTACACACACTGTCACCAAACAGCACAGTGACTACTTGTTGCCCTTTAAATAGGCCGACTGACTGATTACAAGTTTGTAGACACCTGTGATGTTAATTAGAGGACACATCTTGGTTGAACATGTCCCTATGGTCACATTATTTTCAATCTTTTCTAGGGGTACCATCATTTTTGTCCAGGCCTGTTTCATGAGTTTGTTTTTTAAAGTAATTCTGTTGAACCACAATTCAAAAGCATTGTCTGATTTTCATTGGTTAATTTTCATAGAATTTTTATTTATTACCACTTTTGTCAGATTCAAGTTATTTCTGTGACCCTTGTGGGTTTTTCTTTCATTAACAGAGGGGTACCAACAATTTTGTCCACGTCTGTAAATGCGGTCCCAATCTTGTTCTTCTTCTCTTCGACGCCTTCCAGTCCTCCCGGGGCGCTTGGCAGCCAGCTCAAATGTGCATTACCCCCACTGACTTGATTGTGTTTTCCTCATAGCTTTGTGACGTTTTCCTCATAGATTTATGACATCTTCCTCATAGCTTTCTGATGTAATCCTGATAGCTTTGTGATGTTAAACTCATCGCTTTGTGACGTTTTCCTTTAGCTTTGTGACGTCTTCCCCATAGCTTTGTGACGTTTTGACCACAATTTGGGATTCATTCAGGTTTTGTTGTCGTCACCTGCGTGTGCTTATATCACTCTTCTTCTTCTTCTAGATCTGATTGCCGGCCGGCAACCAGCCCACAGGTGCACCATCGCCACCCACTGGGTTGGAGCGTGGACAAGAGAATGGCAGGAAGAAAAAAATAATTCTTTTGATTAATCCAGTTGCACTTAATTATCTAAATAGAGCTACATATTGTCACGCCTCGCCGCCCATCTGCGGCGCCAGCTGCACGCACACCCGCACCTCGTCAGCGGCGAGGGATTTAAGCCGCCTCGCCCTGGGCTTTGGCCTGAAGCCGTCAGTCTTCACTCGCTTCCCTTGCTGCAAGGAATCCCAACCGCTCAGCAAGCATTCAAGTAAGAATCTCTTACCTCCTTCTTCTCCTTGTCTGCTCCCCTGTGCACAGGTGGATTTCCCGGCGGCGGACCACTCCTCTCCGTCACCGTTCCCTCGCTGCTGCACCGGGCGCTCCAGTTCGCTGTCTTCCGGGCTTCACCCTTGCTGTGCCAGCCACCTGCCATTTCCAAGTAAGCCAGTCATCATTATCATATCTCCTGTGTTGGTGTGGTGCCCGTTACCCTTCTCCCTTTGCTTCTCCCATAGGGTTGTCCGGCTGTACGGCCTCCTGCCTCCGTGCCCGACGCAGACGCCACCACCAACACATTTACATCTCGCAGACACACACTCATACACACTTGTTGTTAATAAAGCTATTAGATCTACCCTGAGCCTGCGTGTGTGTCTCCTGAGCCGTGCATTATGTCAGTACGGCTTCAGCAGAGCGGCTCAGCAGACGGCGGGCTCACACGCCGACTTTCCACCCTCGAGGCTCGGGTGGATCTAATAGCCCACCAGCAACAGGTGATTTTAAATCAATTATCCATCATCACTAACCGATTGGACCGCTTGGACCCCCAACAGCCGTTCCCCCCGGCTCGTCAGGGCGGCGCGGCTCCTGCTGCTCCAGCGGCCGTCCAGCCTGCTCCGGCAGCACCGGTTTGGCTCACACCCATTCCGACCCCCGCCTGCTTTAGCGGTAAGCTCGGCGGAGCACGGGGGTTTATAATGCAATGTGAGTCCGTGTTCCACCGTGTGCCCGGAGATTTTCCCTCAGACCATAGCCGAATTGGCTACATAGGGAATCTCCTGGAGGGGCGAGCGCTTACTTGGGCTTACGCCGTAATGGCGAAGCCCAGTTACGCCACCCTCACCTATGGCCAATTCGTGAGACTGTTCCTGGAGGTCTTTGATCATTCTCGTACAGAGAGCGTTCAGGTCGATCGGCTTCTCAGCCTCCAGCAGGGAAGCCGGTCGGCAGCTGATTACACGATCGACTTCCGGGTAGCGGCGGAGGAGGTTGGCTGGGGAGAACGTTCTCTCTGCGGCATCTTCCTCCGCAGTCTCAGTGATGGTCTGAGGGACGAACTGGCTGGACGGGACATCCCGGAGACTTCAGCGGAGCTAACGTCCCTAGCCATCAGCCTGGATAACAGCTTGCGCGAGCGCACCTCGGAGCGGAAGTCGTCTTCTTCTCGCTCTCGTGGTGCCTCGTCGCGCCTGTCCCAAGCTCGCCCCCTGGCGTTGCCGTCACCATCGCTCTCGGAGTCGGAGCCGATGGTGACGGGCTGGACAAAGCTCCCTCCTGCGGAGAAACAACGCCGCCGTGAGTTGGGTCTGCATGTATTGCGGAGACAGCCAACACACGGTGGAGCTTTGTCCACAGAAGCCAAACGGGGAGGTCCGCGAGTCACTGTAGGGGGCCTCGCGGACGTCAATCGGTTAAATCCCCTCTCCCAATTGAAGCTACCCGTCCGGTTTTGTCACAACCCCACTGGGCACCTCACCCATGCACTGGTGGATTTGGGCGCGGAGGGCAGCTTTATTTCACAAAGCCTGGCAACCCGACTGGGCATCCGTTGCCAAGTCCTCAAATCTCCTCTCGCCCTGGTCAACCTCTCCCATGTCTCCCTGGGGAGAGTTACACACCAGACCGTCCCTGTCCCTGTGATCATCTCTGGGAACCACCGGGAGGAAATCACTTTCTACGTCCTCCCCAACTCTGTGTCGCCCGTCATCCTGGGGTACCCCTGGCTTCGCCTCCATAACCCTGTCCTGGATTGGAAGTCCGCCAGGGTATCGGCATGGAGTTCCTTCTGTATGAGCACCTGCCTGCAATCCGCTGCCTGCTCCCCGTCCTCTTCTCCAACTCCTAAGGACGCCGCGCCCCCGGATCTCTCCCTGGTGCCATCAGAATTTCACGACCTGGGTATGGTATTCAGCAAGTCCAAGGCGATGTCTCTTCCTCCACACAGGCCCTACGACTGTGCAATAAACATCCGCCAGGGGGCACCCTTACCCTCTGGGCGACTCTACAGCCTGTCGGCGCCGGAGAAGGAGGCTATGAATTCCTACCTCAAGGAATCGCTGAGTGCTGGAATTATCCGTCCCTCGTCATCACCATTAGGCGCTGGATTCTTCTTCGTGGGCAAGAAGGACGGTTCCCTCCGTCCCTGTATCGACTACCGCGCCCTGAATGATATCATGGAGAAGGATCGCTACACCCTGCCACTAATGGACACCGCCTTCCACTCCCTCCAGGGGGCGACTTGGTTCACCAAGCTGGATCTTCGCAGCGCCTACCACCTTGTCCGGATCCGGGAGGGAGATGAGTGGAAGACAGCCTTCCGTACCCCAAACGGCCATTTCGAGTACCTGGTGATGCCGTTCAGGTTGACCAATGCTCCAGCCGTCTGTCAGCACCTTATAAATGACGTCCTCCGGGATTTCATCGGCCTGTTTGTGTTTGTCTACCTGGATGACATCCTCATCTTCTCCAAATCCAGGGACGAGCACCGGGTCCATGTGAGGCGGGTCCTCCAAAGGCTGCTGGAGAACCGGTTGTATGTGAAGGCAGAAAAGTGTGAATTCTACGCTAAAACCACGTCCTTCCTCGGGTTCGTCATCTCCCACGACCAGGTGCTTCCGGACCCAGTGAAGGTGAAAGCGGTGGTGGAATGGCCCACACCTACATCAAGGAAACAGGTGCAACAATTTATTGGGTTTGCAAACTTCTACCGCCGCTTCGTCCCGAATTTTGGTACCGTCGTCGGCCCTCTGACCCGCCTCATGTCCCCTAAGGTCCCGTTCCGGTGGACCGAAGAGGCCACAGCTGCTTTCCAGGCGCTGAAGGCGGAGTTCTCCTCCTCCCGGGTCCTCAGCCAAGTCGATCCCTCGCTGCAATGCATCATGGAGGTGGACGCTTCGGACACGGGGGTGGGGGCGGTTCTATCTCAGCGGTCGCCTGATGACGGAGTCAAACGGCCCTGCGCCTTCTTCTCCCGGCGTTTGTCCCCGGCGGAACGGAACTACGACGTGGGGGACAGAGAGCTCCTCACCATCAAGCTCGGGCTGCAGGAGTGGCGTCACTGGCTAGAGGGGGCGGACCTGCCGTTCGTGGTCCTGACTGACCACAAGAACTTGGAGTACTTAAGATCTGCCAAGCGTCTGAACGCCCGCCAGGCGCGTTGGTCCTTGTTCTTTGCCAGGTTCCGCTTTAACATCACCTTCAGGCCTGGCTCCAAGAACGGCCTGCCCGACGCCCTCTCTAGGCAATTTGCCCCTGAGGCGTCTGAGGACGCAGTCCACACCATCTTGCCCAGGTCGTGCATCGTGGGAGCCGTCACTTAGGACATTGAAAGCAAGATCCGGAAGGCGCAGGAATCGGAACCTGACCCTGGCGGCGGACCGGAGGGGAGGCTTTTTGTGCCGTCCACGGTCCGGGGGGAGGTCATCCACTGGCTGCACACATCTAAGCTCACCTGCCACCCTGGTTCCTCCAGGATGATCGACCTTCTTCAACGGTCCTTCTGGTGGCCGGGCTTGCGGAAGGACGCTGCCCGCTACGCCCGGGCCTGCCCTGTATGTGCCACCAGTAAATCAGGTAATGCCCCTCCAGCGGGTTTGCTCCAGCCTCTGCCCGTCCCTGGCAGGCCCTGGTCGCATATCGCCCTGGATTTCGTCACCGGACTCCCAGTCTCTAACACCTTCGACACTGTCCTGACCATCGTAGACCATTTCTCCAAGGCGGCGCACTTCATCCCGTTACGAGGTCTTCCATCTGCCCTGGAGACGGCGGACCTCCTAATCCAACACGTGGTCAGGCTGCACGGGATTCCGGTGGACGTGGTCTCGGACCGGGGGCCCCGATTTTCCTCAGAGGTTTGGAGGTCCTTTTGCAACGCCCTGGGAGCCAAGGTAAGCCTCTCCTCCGGCCATCACCCCCAAACCAACGGGCAGTGTGAGCGGACCAATCAGGAGCTGGAGGCTGCGCTCCGCTGCGTCACTGCGTCCAAGCCTGCATCCTGGAGTAACCATCTCGCCTGGGTTGAGTACGCCCACAACACCGCCCGCTCTTCTGCCACTGGGATGTCTCCCTTTAAGGCGTCCCTGGGCTACGACCCCCCTCTGTTCCCAGCGCAGGAGAGTGAGGTAACTGTCCCCTCAGTTCGGGCGCACCTCAGGAAGTGCCGTTCCATCTGGGCGTCGGCGCGCAATGCGCTTTTACGCACGGCAGAGCGCAACAAATCCACGGCGGACCGGCACAGAAGACCTGCCCCAACGTACCAGGTGGGCCAGCGTGTCTATGTGTCAACCCAGGACGTCATTTTAAAGGGTGAGAGGAGGAAGCTGGCACAGCGTTTTATGGGCCCATACCCCATCACCAGGATTATCAACCCGGTGGCTGTGCGTGTAGCTATTCCCCCCTCCCTCCGCATCCATCCCACCTTCCACATTTCCAAGGTGAAGCTGGCAGTCTCCGATCCCCTTTGCCCTCCTCCTGCTGCGCAACCCGCGCCCCGGATGATTGATGGTCATCCGGCCTGGCCTGTCTCTTCTATCCTGGACTCCCGGCGCCGGGGTCGCGGGTTGCAGTACTTGGTGGACTGGGAGGGTTATGGGCCTGAACATCAGCAATGGGTACCCTCGTCATTTATGTTGGACCCGTCCCTCATTACTGAGTTCCACCGAGCGCACCCGGAGAAACCATCGCCAGGAGGCGCTGCTAGAGGGGGGAGTACTGTCACGCCTCGCCACCCATCTGCGGCGCCAGCTGCACGCACACCTGCACCTCGTCAGCGGCGAGGGATTTAAGCTGCCTCGTCCTGGGCTTCGGCCTGAAGCCGTCAGTCTTCACTCGCTTCCCTTGCTGCAAGGAATCCCAACCGCTCAGCAAGCATTCAAGTAAGAATCTCTTACCTCCTTCTTCTCCTAGTCTGCTCCCCTGTGCACAGGTGGATTTCTCGGCGGCGGACCACTCCTCTCCGTCACCGTTCCCTCGCTGCTGCACCGGGCGCTCCAGGTCGCTGTCTTCCGGGCTTCACCCTTGCTGTGCCAGCCACCTGCCATTTCCAAGTAAGCCAGTCATCATTATCATATCTCCTGTGTTGGTGTGGTGCCCGTTACCCTTCTCCCTTTGCTTCTCCCATAGGGTTGTCCGGCTGTACGGCCTCCTGCCTCCGTGCCCGACGCAGACGCCACCACCAACACATTTACATCTCGCAGACACACACTCATACACACTTGTTGTTAATAAAGCTATTAGATCTACCCTGAGCCTGCGTGTGTGTCTCCTGAGCCGTGCATTATGTCACATATATTTATTTAACTGAGGTTCTTAACATGTTTTCCAAACCAAAACTTAAATTAACCCTTTCCATTGTTTCCTTTGTTCCTGGTATCCCTGACATTCCAACAAAACATGCTGAACTGTTTCTGGAGAACCACAATGTGTACAGGTGCCAGTTGGGTGTTTATCTATTCTATGTAGCGTCTGGTTCAAAGTAGTATGTCCTATTCTTAATCGGGTGATGAGTATCTCCTCTTTCCTGTTTCTGCCAGCTCCCATTCCAGAGACCACCCGCTTTTGAATGTCATAAAGATATCTTCCTGTATCTATTGAGTCCCAATATTCTTGTCACTTTTCCACTATATACTTGATTATTGATTTGCCTTCTGCCTTACTGAGGGAGATCTCCAGATGCACTGCCTCAAATTTCAATGACTGTTTTGCTAATAAGTCCACATCCTCATTACCCTCTATTCCAACATGGGCTGGAACCCAAAGAAAGCTTACTGACTGGCCTTTACTGTAGAGGTTGTAAATTAAGGAGTGGATTTCTACAATTAAGTCCTGCCTACACGACTGCAGTGACTGAATACTCCTGAGAGCTGCCCAACTATCTGAAGCAATGACTGTATTATTCCTATAATTTGTCTCCAACCACTGTAGAGCTAATGTAATGGCAACTAGCTCAACTGTACATACTGATCAGTGATTGCTGGTTCTTTTATTGATAGATATTTTATACTGAGGAATGTATACTGCAGCTCCACTACGACCAGTTGTAGGGTCCTTGGAACCATCGGTAAATGCTATCAGCATGTTTCTGAAGTTCTGTTCAATATATTTACGCACTATATAATCTGTTGCTGATTGCATATGTTGCCTCCTCAGTTGTTGTATTTCAAAATCTACTAGTGGCATCTCAAACAGCCATGGAGGAATAACAGACCACAGGACCACTGGGCTAAAATCTGTGTGTTTTAATCTTGCCTGCTCAGCAATGGCATCATTTTTCAATCCAAAGCTACTAATGTTGGACTCACTGTGTTCCCAGCAATCATTAGGAATAGCTTTTGCAGGATGTGACCTCTTATGCCCCTTCAAGTTGATCAGGTATGCCAGCATTAGTTTGGTTCGTCTTAACCTTAAGGGCATTTCACCTGTCTCTACTTGGATCGCTGACACTGGAGAAGTTTTAAATGCACCCCAACAAATCCTAAAAGCCATTGTCTGCTCTATGTCCAGTTGGTTCAGGTGACAATCAGCAGCCGACATGAATGCAACACATCCATAGTCTAGTGTCGCTCTCATTAGTCCTCGATATACCCTCAACAGAGAGGCCCTAGAGGCCCCCCAGTCCCGTTCTGCCAGACATCTCAAAATATTATTTATTTTCTTACATTTTCCTTTAGTTTTTTTCAATATGCTGCTTCCAGGTTAGTTTTTCATCGAATAACACACCTAAATACCGAACTACCTTTACTTGCTTTAACTTTTGACCATAAAGTTTTAAAGAAATTTCTTTGTGATTTTTAGAGAAGCAAATCACTTGTGTCTTTGAGACCAATAATTTAAAAGCCCACCGGTTTGCCCATTGTTCAGCTTGGTCTATTGCTGCCTGCATTTTCCTCTGAATGTACTCAAGATAACATCCCCTTATCCATAAGGCCCCATCATCTGCATACAAGGCCTTCCCTATTCCCCTATCGATTCCTTCAAAAACATCATTAATCATAATATTAAACAGAACAGGGCTACACATGCTGCCTTGGGGAGTTCCATTTTCAACTTGATATATTTTGGAGTACTCTGTACCAACTCTTACCTCAACCATTCTGTCATACAGGAAATCCAATGCCCAGTTGTATAAATTACCTTCAATACCAAATTGATTTAATTTAATCAGCAACCCTTCCTTCCACAGCATGTCATATGCTTTTTCTACATCAGAGAAGACAGCTATCACATTTTCCCTATTTACCTAGGCCTTCCTAATTTCAGATTCTAGGTGTAAAATGGAATCCACAGCATTTCTCCCTTTTCGGAACCCACTTTGAAAAGAAGAAAGACATTCCCTCCCTTCCAAAATGTAATTCAGCCTTTCAGTCACCATTCAATCCATTGTTTTCCCTAACTGTGAGGTAAGAGCTATTGGCCTATAATTATTGGGATCTGATGAATCTTTCCCTGACTTTAACACTGGAACTATAACTGATTGTTTCCATGCCCTAGGAATCTTCCTAGTTTCCCAAACTTTATTAAACAGCTTTAATATTGTTTGAAGTGCACTCTCCTCCATGCGCGACAACATTGTATAGCATACGCCATCCTTCCCTGGTGAAGACTGCTTCGATTTCAGAATAGCCTTTTTCAATTCTGATAGAGTGAATGGCAAATCTATCATGCCCCTTGAAGTATTCTTCCTTATGTTCACATGTGGGTGGTTGGATAAAGTGCTTTCCCTGCTTTGTCTAATTGTGTTTGGTAGGTTTTCTGAACTATGAATCTTCACTAAAGTTTGTGCCAAAAGCTCTGCTTTGTCTATACTAGTAATAGCTAATTCCCCATTATTGTCTAGCACTGGTATTTTGTACTCTCTCCTAATACCACTCATTTTCTTAATCATTCCCCAAATATCTGATAGCTGTGTTTTTCTTCCTATAGTATTACAATACTGTCTCCAAAATAAGCGCTTAGCTGTTTTAATTGTTTTCCGGACGAGTGCCTGACACCATTTGTACTCAAGCACTGCTTCCAAAGTATGATGCTTTTTCACTTGTCTGAATGCCCTATTTCTATTTTTAATAGCTTTATTACAATTATCATCCCACCAAGGAACATTCTTTCGTTGTCTATAACCTGTACTTTTTGATATTGTTTGATGTGCAGACTTGATTATAATCGCACTGACACTTTTACTAAACTCCTCCCCATCAAAAATGTCTTCACTATTTAACTGCTCACATCTAGTCTTACAGATATTTAAATTTATCCCAATCTGCCTTACCCAATTTCCATCTTGTGGCAGATTGCATCACTTCTTCTCCCGCTTCTAGACCAATTTTAACTCTTATTGGGTAATGATCACTCCCATTAGATGACCGACTTAGCACCTCCCAAGATGTGATTCCTGCAATGGCATTTGAAACCAAAGTTAGGTGTAAAACACTTTCTGTGACTAGGTTACTGCTAAATTTCGTACCATTCCCATTATTCATGCATATTAAGTCCCTATCTAAAAAATCCTCAATTACCTTGCCATTTGTATCTATATTCCTGCTACCCCACAGTGTATTACACACGTGGACAAAATTGTTGGTACCCCTCTGTTAATGAAAGAAAAACCCACAATGGTCACAGAAATAACTTGAATCTGACAAAAGTGGTAATAAATAAAAATTCTATGAAAATTAACCAATGAAAATCGGACAGTGCTTTTGAATTGTGGTTCAACAGAATTACTTTAAAAAATAAACTCATGAAACAGGCCTGGACAAAAATGATGGTACCCCTAGAAAAGATTGAAAATAATGTGACCATAGGGACATGTTCAACCAAGATGTGTCTTCTAATTAACATCACAGGTGTCTACAAACTTATAATCAATCAGTCGGCCTATTTAAAGGGTAACAAGTAGTCACTGTGCTGTTTGGTGACATGGTGTATACCACACTAAACATGGACCAAAGGAAGCAAAGGAGAGAGTTGTCTCAGGAGATTAGAAAGAAAATTACAGACAAGCATGTTAAAGGTAAAGGCTATAAGACCATCTCCAAGTAGCTTGATGTTCCTGTGACTACAGTTGCACATATTCAGAAATTTAAGATCCACGGGATTGTAGCCAACTTCCCTGGACGTGGCCGCAGGAGTAAACTTGATGAAAAATGGAAGAGACAGATAATACGAATGGTAACAAAAGAGCCCAGAACAACCTCTAAACACATTCAAGGTGAACTCCAAGGTCAAGGTACAGTACATCAGTGTCAGATCGCACCATCTGTCATTGTTTGAGCCAAAGTGGACTTCATGGGAGACGACCAAGGAGGATACCACTGTTGAAAACAAATCATAAAAAAGCCAGACTGGAATTTGCCAAACTGCATGTTGACAAGCCACAAAGCTTCTGGGAGAATGTCCTATGGACAGACGACACAAAACTGGAACTTTTTGGCAAAGCACATCAGCTCTATATTCACAGACGCAAAAATGAAGCATACCAAGAAAAGAACACTGTCCCTACTGTGAAACATGGAGGAGGTTCTATTATGTTCTGGGGCTGCTTTGCTACATCTGGCACAGGGTGTCTTGAATCTGTGCAGTGTTCAATGAGATCTCAAGACTATCAAGGTATTCTAGAGAGAAATGTGCTGCCCAGTGTCAGACAGCTTGGTCTCAGTCGCAGGTCATGGGTCTTGCAACAGGATAATGACCCAAAGCACACAGCTAAAAACACTCAAGAATGGCTAAGAGCAAAACATTGGACTATTCTAAAGTGGCCTTCTATGAGCCCTGATCTAAATCCTATTGAACATCTGTGGAAGGAGCTGAAACATGCCATCTGGAGAAGGCATCCTTCAAACCTGAGACAACTGGAGCAGTTTGCTCATGAGGAGTGGGCCAAAATACCTGCTGAGAGGTGCAGAAGTCTCATTGACAGTTACAGAAATCGTTTGATTGCAGTGATTGCCTCAAAAGGTTGTGCAACAAAATATTAAGTTAAGGGTACCATCATTTTTGTCCAGGCCTGTTTCATGAGTTTGTTTTTAAAATAATTCTGTTGAACCACAATTCAAAAGCATTGTCTGATTTTCATTGGTCAGTTTTCATAGAATTTTTATTTATTACCACTTTTGTCAGATTTAGGTTATTTCTGTGACCATTGTGGGTTTTTCTTTCATTAACAGAGGGGTACCAACAATTTTGTCCAGGTGTGTACCATCTAGCTGCAATGCTCCTGCACTGTGTATATAACTGTGTACATATGTATATTTATTTATTTATATTTATTGTATATCCCCTCATGGATCGTCACCTTATCGTGGTGGGGGGGTTTGCGTGCCCCAGTGATCCCAGGAGCTATGTTGTCCGGGGCAATTTGCCTCTGATAGGGTCTCCCAAGACAAACTGGTCCTGGGTGAAGGGCCAGACGAAGAACGATCCAACAGACTCTCATGATAAATTGTATATCAAGGATTCAGTGTACCCCGCCCGGTATGGGGTTACCGGGGCCCCACCCTGGAGCCAGGCCTGGGGGAGGGGCTCGAAGGCTAGCGTCTGGTGGCCGGGTTTCCACCCATGGGACCCGGCCGGGCTCAGCCCGAAGGAGTTACATGGGTCCGCCCTCCAGTAGGTTCACCACCTGCAGGAGGGATCATGGAAGTCCGGTGCTATGTGGATTAGGTGGCAGTCAAAGGCGGAGACCTTGGCGGACTGATCCCAAGCTTTCTAAACTGGCTTTTGGTACGTGGAATGTCACCTCTCTGGTGGGGAAGGAGCCTGAGCTGGTGTACGAGATTGAGCGATACCGGCTAGATATAGTCGGCCTCACCTCAACACACAGCTCCGGTTCCGGAACCAGTCTCCTGGAGAGGGGCTGGAGCTTGGCCTTTTCTGGAGTTGCCCCGGGCGAGAGGCGACGAGCAGGGGTAGGTATTCTTGTATCGCCCCACCTTGCTGCCTCTATATTGGAGTTTTCCCCGGTGGACGAAAGGGTTGCTTCCCTGCGCCTTCGGGTTGGGAAACGGGTCCTGACCATCATTTGTGCCTATGCACCAAATGATGTTTCAGAGTACCCACCCTTTTTGGAGTCTGTGACTGGGGTGCTGGAGGGTGCTCCTCCTGGAGACTCCATTGTCCTACTGGGGGACTTCAATGCGCACGTGGGCAATGACAGTGAAACCTGGAGGGGGGTGATTGGGAGGAACGGCCTGCCCGATCTGAACCCGAGTGGTGTTCAGTTATTGGACTTCTGTGCTAACCACAGTCTGTCTATAACGAACACCATGTTCAAGCATAAGGGTGTCCATATGTGCACCTGGCACCAGGACACCCTAGGCCGCAGGTCGATGATCGGTTTTGTTATCGTATCATCAGACCTGCGACCGTATGTCTTGGACACCCGAGTAAAGAGAGGTGCAGAGCTGTCAACTGATCACCACCTGGTGGTGAGTTGGATCCGATGGCAGGGGAGGAAGCCATTCAGACCTGGTAGACCCAAACGTATAGTGAGGGTGTGCTGGGAGCGTCTGGCTGAGGCCCCTGTCCGGGAGGTCTTCAACTCCCACCTCCGGAAGAACTTCAACCACATTCCGAGGGAGTCTGGAGACATGGAGTCTGAATGGGCCATGTTCTCCACCTCTGTTGTTGAAGCGGCAGCCCAGAGCTGCGGCCGCAAGGTGGTCGGTGCATCTCGTGGTGGCAACCCCCGAACCAAGTGGTGGACACCAGTGGTGAGGGGGGCCATTAAGCTGAAGAAGGAGTCCTATCAAGCTTGGTTGGCTTGTGGGACTCCCGAAGCAGCTGAGGTGTACCGGCAGGCCAAGCGGAGTGCAGCTCGGGTGGTTGCTGAAGCAAAAACCCGGGTATGGGAGGAGTTCGGTGAGGCCATGGAACAAGACTTTCGGTCGGCTTCAAAGAGATTCTGGCAAACTGTTCGGCGGCTCAGGAGGGGAAAGCAGCTCCCCGTCCACACTGTGTATGGTGCGGATGGGACACTGTTGACTTCAACTGGGGATATCGTCGGGCGGTGGAAGGAATACTTCGAGGATCTCCTCAATCCCACTGATACGCCTTCCACAGAGGAAGCAGGGTTTGGGGACGAGGGGGATGACTCGCCTATCACAGGGGCTGAGGTCGCCAAGGTGGTTAAAAATCTCCTTGGTGGCCGGGCCCCGGGGGTGGACGAGATTCGCCCCGAGTACCTCAAGGCCCTGGATGTTGTTGGGTTGTCATGGTTGACACGCCTCTGCAACATTGCGTGGAGGTCGGGGGCAGTGCCTTTGGCATGGCAAACCGGGGTGGTGGTTCCTCTCTTCAAAAAAGGGGACCGGAGGGTGTGCTCCAACTTTAGAGGGATCACACTCCTCAGCCTCCCTGGGAAGGTCTATGCCAAGGTACTGGAGAGGAGAGTCCGGCCGTTGGTCGAACCTCGGATTCAGGAGGAGCAATGTGGTTTTCGTCCTGGCCGTGGCACATCGGACCAGCTCTTTACCCTCTCGAGAATTCTTGAGGGTTCGTGGGAGTTTGCCCAACCAGTTTACATGTGTTTTGTGGACTTGGAGAAGGCATTTGACCGCGTCCCTCGTGGATTTTTGTGGGGGGTGCTTCGGGAGTATGGGGTATCGGGCTTGTTGTTACGAGCTATTCGGTCTCTGTACGACCGTTGTGAGAGTTTAGTTCGCATTGCCAACACTCGGTCGGAGTCATTCCCAGTGAGAGTTGGACTCCGCCAGGGCTGCCCTTTGTCACCGGTCCTGTTCATAATTTTTATGGACAGGATTTCTAGGCGCAGCCAGGGAATGGAGGGTGTCATGCTTGGTGACCACAGGATCTCATCTCTGTTGTTTGCAGATGATGTTGTCCTGTTGGCTTCATCCAGCAATGACCTACAGCTCTTGCTGGGACGGTTTGCCGCTGAGTGTGAAGCGGCTGGGATGAGAATCAGCACCTCCAAGTCCGAGTCCATGGTCCTCAGCCGGAAAAAGGTGGATTGTCCTCTCCGGGTTGGGGACAGGCTCCTGCCCCAAGTGGAGGAGTTTAAGTATCTTGGGGTCTTGTTCACGAGTGAGGGGAAAATGGAGCGAGAGATCGACAGACGGATTGGAGCAGCATCTGCAGTGATGCGGACGTTGTACCGGTCTGTTGTGGTGAAGAGGGAGCTTAGTTCTAAGGCAAAGCTGTCGATTTACCAGTCAATCTACGTTCCTACTCTCACCTATGGTCACGAGCTTTGGGTAATGACCGAAAGAACGAGATCGCGGATACAAGCGGCTGAAATGAGCTTTCTCCGTAGGATTGCTGGACTCACCCTCAGAGATAGGGTGAGGAGCTCAGTCATCCGGGAGAGGCTCAGAGTAGAACCGCTGCTCCTCCACATTGAAAGGAGTCAGTTGAGGTGGTATGGGCATCTGATTAGGATGCCTCCTGGACGCCTCCCACTTGAGGTGTTTCAGGCACGTCCCACTGGGAGGAGACCCCGGGGCAGACCCAGGACTCGGTGGAGAGACTATGTCTCCCAGCTAGTCTGGGAACGCCTTGGTATCCCCTCTGAAGAGCTGGAGCAGGTGGCTGGGGAGAGGGAAGTCTGGGCTTCTCTGCTTGAACTGCTGCCTCCGCGACCCGGACCTCCGGAAAAGCGGTAGAAGATGGATGGATGGATGGATGGATATTTATTGTATATATGATGACTCACTGCAGCAGAAAAACACCAAACAGAACACAGAAAAAACGCAAAGTAACGGCCAGGGCCGTAACAATTAAACAAGCAAGAAGAAGCCAATGCTTTTGAATTGTGGTTCAACAGAATTATTTTAAAAAACAAACTCATGAAACAGGCCTGGACAAAAATGATGGTACCCCTAGAAAAGATTGAAAATAATGTGACCATAGGGACATGTTCAACCAAGATGTGTCCTCTAATTAACATCACAGGTGTCTACAAACTTGTAATCAGTCAGTCGGCCTATTTAAAGGGTGACAAGTAGTCACTGTGCTGTTTGTTGACATAGTGTGTACCACACTAAACATGGACCAGAGGAAGCAAAGGAGAGAGTTGTCTCAGGAGATTAGAAAGAAAATTACAGATAAGCATGTTAAAGGTAAAGGCTATAAGACCATCTCCAAGCAGCTTGATGTTCCTGTGACTACAGTTGCACATATTATTCAGAAATTTAAGATCCACAGGATGTAGCCAACCTCCCTGGACATGGCCGCAGGAGGAGACGGATAATACGAATGGTTACAAAAGAGCCCAGAACAACCTCTAAACACATTCGTGGTGAACTTCAAGGTCAAGGTACATCAGTGTCAGATCGCACCATCCGTCATTGTTTGAGCCAAAGTGGACTTCATGGGAGATGACCAAGGGGGACACCACTGTTGAAAACAAATCATAAAAAAGCCAGACTGGAATTTGCCAAACTGCATGTTGACAAGCCACAAAGCTTCTGGGAGAATGTCCTATGGACAGATGAGACAAAACTGCAACTTTTTGGCAAGGCACATCAGCTCTATGTTCACAGACGCAAAAATGAAGCATAGCAAGAAAAGAACACTGTCCCTACTGTGAAACATGGAGGTGGTTCTGTTATGTTTTGGGGCTGCTTTGCTGCATCTGGCACAGGGTGTCTTGAATGTGTGCAGGGTACAATGAAATCTCAAGACTATCAAGGTATTCTAGAGAGAAATGTGCTGCCCAGTGTCAGACAGCTTGGTCTCAGTCGCAGGTCATGGGTCTTGCAACAGGATAATGACCCAAAACACACAGCTAAAAACACCCAAGAATGGCTAAGAGCCAAATATTGGACTATTCTAAAGTGGCCTTCTATGAGCCCTGATCTAAATCCTATTGAACATCTGTGGAAGGAGCTGAAACATGCCATCTGGAGAAGGCACCCTTCAAATCTGAGACAACTGGAGCAGTTTGCTCATGAGGAGTGGGCCAAAATACCTGCTGAGAGGTGCAGAAGTCTCATTGACAGTTACAGAAATCGTTTGATTACAGTGATTGCCTCAAAAGGTTGTGCAACAAAATATTAAGTTAAGGGTACCATCATTTTTGTCCAGGCCTGTTTCATGAGTTTGTTTTTTAAAATAATTCTGTTGAACCACAATTCAAAAGCATTGTCTGATTTTCATTGGTTAATCTTCATAGAATTTTTTTATTTATTACCACTTTTGTCAGATTCAAGTTATTTCTGTGATCATTGTGGATTTTTCTTTCATTAACAGAGTGGTACCAACAATTTTGTCCAACAATTGTGGCAATCTGTTACATGGATTATAGTAATTAATAATTGTAATTTCGTTTTTTACTGCCCATATTTTTACCATTATTGATTCATGTTCTTTCCCTATTTCCATTATTTTGTCATTTGTTCCATTACACACAAAGGTTGCTACACCTCCTCCTCTACCAGTTTCCCTGTCGTTCCTTATCGATGTGTATCCTTGAATGACAAAATCCAACTGAGGTTTTAGCCATGTTTCCTGTATACAGATTACCTGGGGTTTGTCTTGCAAATCAGATTCTTGGCCATTTGATATTAGACTTCTGGCATTCCAGAGCAAAATTGTGATTACCATTATGACCCACTAGTGTGTGAACTTAGAGAGCCCCCACTTAGAGAGCCCCCACTTAACAAGTCCTCAACTGCTTCCCAATGTAGACCCTTAATGCCAAGATATTTTTCTGCTGCTTTCACAATGATTTTGATTTTTTCCGTTTTCTTGGAAGTCTGCGCAGTACAGTTTATCACATCTACCACAAATAAGACAAAATTGTTTTCCTTCATAACCAGAGTATCTTCCTTAATTCTACTGCATGCACTGCAAGCCTGCACTTTCCCTGTTTGAGACCACTGCCACTTTTTTTAGTTGACACCTTTTTCGCAGCTTTTGCATATGTTAATCCCTGGGAGACTTTTACCTGCTGAATTTCTGCCGCTCTTTTGCTGGCTTCACAACCTTGATATGCAGCGCTATGTTCACCACCGCAGTTACAGCACTTTAATTTGGCTTCACTTTCACACTTGCCATACTCATGTTCACCGGAGCATCTTGCACATCACTGTCTACCTTTGCATATTGCTGCTACATGACCAAACTTTTGACATTTGAAACATCTGAGTGGAAGCGGAAAGTAACGTCTGACTTAATAGCTCATGTAGCCAATAAACACGTTACTTGGCAGTCTTGTTTCATCAAATGTTAACATTACCGACAGACTATCACATTTTTCACCATTTGTATTAGCTTTCAACCTTTGCACCTCTGTCACTTTTGCTCCAGATATGTTTTCCATTATTTCATCAGTTGAGACAGCTGTTGAAATTCCCGATATCACTCATCATTGCCTTATTTCCTTCCAATACTGAACACTGCACACTTTCCCCCTCCATCTTAGTGACTCTGACTGCTTTTCCTTGCTGAACACTATCTTTATATGTAACTAACAACAAACCACTACGAAGGATTCTTGCATTTAAAACTTCTCCAAGTAACTTATTAATTACATTTGTGAGCTTAATTGGGTTCCACTCACAAAATGATGCCCCTTCCTGAATAAGTTTAATGATTACTTTACACTCCTTGTGATTATTCTGGGATTTATCATCTTCTGATTCATCAGCACCTGACTCGACTGCCGGGTGGAGGAGGAGCTGGATGAGGATCCCCCAGCACTTGAACTCCTTGTGGCCACTCCGCCTCCCTCTCCAGAGATGACAGAGCATCTCAGTATGGTGGACTCGCGGTCCAACACGACGCTTCACGTTCCGGATTATTTGGTTCCCGTGCCATCCGGGGGGAAGAGGAGGAGGAACTCCCACCAGAAGAGGCTCCTGGTCCCGCCGGCGCAGCAAGAGGAGGAATGCCCGGAGAGGAGGGGGGACATCTTGAAGGCTGTGGAGGACATTTTGTGCCAGGAGGACAGGCAAGTAATTTGTTGTTTAACTTTCATGTCTGAACAATTTTGCCTGCCTCCTGGTGAGGAGGCTCGGAGGGTGCAGTCCCCTGAGTGCTCCGCCCCAGCAGCATATAGTGCTCCCAAACTTGACCTCACCAACTCCTTTTTGTATGTCCCTATGAGCCCACCAGTTCTGGATCCAGGTTGCTCGGGGGAAAAGGAGCCAGAGGCCCAGGAGGGTCCTGCCCATGGGCCAGCTGAGAGGTCATTCTCGGACACCACAGCAGAGGAGCCGGAGGCGTGGGAAATGGCGCACGGGAGTACCATGACTGCTATGTCCATCACGCCTGCGGTGGCGGCCCCCGCCGCAGAGTCACTCCCCGGACCAGATCTCCTGTCGACGGGACCCAGAACAGCGTTGTCGGAGTCCTAGACGGAGGTAGAGCTCGAGCACAGGCAAGTAATCCCTCCTGTAGTCCACTCATCTATGACTGAGAGATCTCGTCTGGCTCTTGGGGAGGAGAGCTTGGTGCGGGCCTCAGCCGCATCCAGACTCACCTCGCCGGGCTCTGCCGCTGCCGGCGACCCTAACCACTCCTCCTCTCGTATTCCCTTCGTGTTCCATCCTAGGGTCGCCGGAGAGGAGCTGCCACAACCTGGGTCACCCACAGATGACGATGCGGGCCCAGTTTTTGCAGTGGAGGCAGACGGGAGTGAAGCATCCGACAGACCAGGGGAACCCACGCACCCTAGATCACCGGAGTCCTGGACAGCAGTGGAGCCAGAATTCAAGCAAGTGTGCTCCATTATGTCAACAATGTCTTGGTCAATGTCATACTGCCCGACTCATGGTGAGGTGCACCCGGGGCAGCTCACAGTAGCCCTCGGGGCCACCACACTGGACTCTGCCGCTGCTGGCAACCCTGACTTGGTTTCTCTTTTTCTCCTTTCAGGTTTGGAGCCCCCGGCCGGGGTTGCCGGAGAGCTCCTGGTCTCATCAGAGGCCACAGAGGATCGGGGTACAGCATCAGGTGATGGGAGGAACATCACCTCCCTTGCTGGGGAAGCCACCGCAGAAGCGATGGGGGTCACCGCAGGTGCAATGGTTCTCCAGCCGGAGTCCACCATGGGCGCAGCAGAGCCCCAGCTGGGGTCCACCGCCGATGCAGCAGAGCTCCAGCCGGAGTCCACCGTCGGTGCAGCAGAGCTACAGCTGGAGTCCACCACCGGTGCAGCAGAGCTACAGCTCGGGACCATCTTGGGTGCAGCCACATCCCAGCCCGGGACCACTGTGGGTGCAGCCATATCCCAGACCGGGACCACCACAGGTGCAGCCATGTCCCAGCCTGGGACCATCATGGGTGCAGCTACCTCCCCGACCGGGACCATCGCTGGTGCTACGGTTCCTCTACCCCAAGCCTCAAACGGCGGGGGGGCTCCTGTTCCTTGGTGTTGCTGCCAATGTTCCCGAATATGGAGGCTGCCTCTCCGCCTTCCCCTCCGGTTCTGGTGGCTCCACCATGCTGGTCGGCCACCCAAAGGACTTGGCTTATGGGTCGGGTGGTCCATCAGCCCGGGCAGGCCGCCGGACATTATCCTGTGGGCCGCCTGCTGGACTTGGGACTTGGCCAGGCCACCCAATCTGTCACTCCTCACCATGCTGGGATCCCAGGATTCTGGTCAACCCCCTGAACTTTGGACTTCTGGGGAGGGGGGTTAGTGTTCCACGTTGGGGATCGTTAGGAGGGTCTTGCTCAGTATTGTGTTCTTTACTGGTTGTGTTTTCACCGGTTGCTTCCCTCCTAACCGGTGTTCCCTCACCTCCCACCCTGGGTTACTGTTTGTTGCCGGTGTGGGGGGGGGGGGTCCCTTGAGGGGTGTCGGTTCTTTTCTTGTTGGCTGATGGTACTGGGGTGTCTGGTATCCACCACTGGGGGAGGGAGGGGGGCTGTCATGAATCTGGGTTTGGCTGTTCCAAACCCAGGTCTGACTTATTGTTATGTTTTGCCCTATTTTCCACCTGGCGCTTCAGGGAGTTATTGGGCCTCCTCTCCCTGACAGCTTGGGCACGCCCCCATCTCCTGTCAAGTGCCATCAGCTGTACTGTCATGGGTGTTCACACACACACTCACACATGTACATGCTCCATTCATTCCCACTCATACACCCATGCATGCTCTCTCACACACCAGGCCCAATCAAGTTCAGCCCACATTTTCTCGCACAGGCAATCTCTGTCTTCATTAGCTTCAGGAGTATTTGTTCGCTGCATTTGTGGAAAAAGATTGTCAGAGCATTCACCTCCATGCGCGGCAGCTAGCTCTCCAGGTATGAGTTTCCGTCACCTTTGTTGTTATCCAGCCCATCACTTCAAGCCTGGCAAATCCCTTGGTGTTACGGCTGGCCCAGCTTCTCGGATTCCACCTCCAGACTGCACAGTTCGCCCCGGGATCGCTCCAGCCCCGTAAGTTCATGATCGCCTTTCTCTTCGTACTGTCAGCAGTCTGCAGCAATAGGCTTTCCCTTTAACCGGGCTGTAGAGCATCCGGCAGGCGCCCTGTATGTCTGGTGGCCTTAACTTCGTCATTTGCATTTCCCTGTAACTTTGTGGTCAACTGGACTTGTTATTCTGTGGTAAAATGTAATAAAATGGTACAATCTACTTCTGCTATTGAGTTTTCCACTCCTTCCCTCGTGTGCCGCGTAATGATCCACGAGGGATTATGACATTTGTGATGTTTTCCTCATAGATTTGTCCTCATAGCTTTGTGCCGTTTTCCTCATCGCTTTGTGACATTTTCCTCAGAGCTTTGTGACGTTTTCCTCATAGCTTTGTGACATTTTCCTCATAGTTTTATGACGTTTTCCTCATAGCTTTGTGACATTCTTCTTTAACTAACTAACTAACTAACCTGCACTTATATAGCGCTTTTCTAGTCACAAAGACCACTCAAAGCGCTTTCATTAATGCTAACCCTCTATTCTAAGGGCCTATAGGAAACAGATATCTAGGGACAATTTAGAACAGCCAATTAACCTAACATGCATGTTTTTGGCATGTGGGAGGAAACCGGAGAAATCCCAGAGTAAACCCACGCAACACGGGGAGAACATGCAAACTCCACACAGATCACTGTTGGTCGGGTTTATTAGTCTCGTATCTGCGTCTCATCTCTTTATTCTTCTTCTAGCTGTAGTCTGTGTCTGCGTCTCATCTCATTGTTCTTCTTCGTCTTTTAGACTTGATTGGCCATTGATCCACCAGCCCATGATGTCTTTGAACTTAAAGGTCCACACTTAACAAGTCTTGAACTGCTTCCTACTGTAGCCCCTTAATGCCAAGATATTTTTCTGCTTCTTTCACAATGATTTTGATTTTTCCTGTTTTCTTAGAAGTCTGTGCAGTGCAGTTTATCACATCTACCACAAATAAGACAAAATTGTTTTCCTTCAAAACCAGAGTATCTTCCTTAATTCTACTGCATGCACTGCAAGTCTGCCCACTTTCCCTGTTCGAGTCCACTGCCACCTTTTTAGCTGGCACCTTTTTCGCAGCTTCTACACGTTAGTCCCTAGGAGACTTTTATCTGCTGAATTTCTGCCGCTCTTTTGCTGGCTTCACAACTTCGATATGCAGAACTATGTTCACCACCGCAGTTACAGCACTATAATTTTGCTCTTCTTTCACACTTGCCATATTCATGTTCACCGGAGCATCTGCCACATCATTGTCTACCTTTGCATATCGCTGCTACATGACCAAACTTTTGACATTTGAAACATCTGAGTGGAGGAGGGATGTAAAGTCTGACTTCATAGCTCATGTAGCCAATATACACCTTACTTGGCAGTCTTGGTTCATCAGATTTTAACATTACCGACAGACTATCACATTTTTTGCCATTTGTATTAGCTTTCAGTCTCTGTACCGCTGTCACTTTTGCTCCAGTTAAGTTCCTCATTTTTTCATCAGTTGAGACAGCCGTTGAAATGCCCAATATCACTCCTCTCATTGCCTTATTTCCTTCCAATACTGAACACTGCACATTTTTTCCCTCCATCTTATTGACTCTGATTGCTTTTCCTTGTTGAACACTATCTTTACATGTAACCAGCAACAAACCACTACGAAGAACCCTGTCACACCCGAGCGCTATTTTATCCGCGCTCGGGCCACACACCATTTCTGTCAGGCTTTGACAGCGGTATTGTCATTCTGGCTCCCCAGGCTCTGATTGGTCAAACGCTCGGGAATTCCCCGCTGTCAGAGTCTGAGCAGCTGTGCTGCATTTGTGGCCGTTAGCAGCCGGCTTTAAATGCCGGTGCCAGCGACTGCATCTTGCGGCTGTCTCGTCAACTTTCCCCTCAACATTCTTCCAATGTTCATCCACGATTCTCCTTTGATGTAAGTGTGTTTATTGTTGCAGTTATTGTTTGTATTCCTTGCCTTCTTCCTTTGTCTGACGGTGAGCAAGCATTCCTCGTCTCAGCCATCATTGATCATTGCCTTGCTAATGGATAATCTTGCTGCTCAGCCCATGCGACTAGTTATCTTGTCCTACCCTTGCCTTGAACTATAATAAACTATTGTGCAACTTTACTGGTCTGTGGTGTCTTATGCTGGCTCGTGAGGGCCAGACGTGACAAACCCTTGCATTTAAAACTTTTCCAAGTAACCCATTAATTGCATTTGTGAGCTTAATTGGGTTCCACTCACGGAATGGTACCCCTTCCTGAGTAAGTTTAATGATGACTTTCCGCTCCTGTTCATTCTGGGATCGTTCATC
This sequence comes from Pholidichthys leucotaenia, assembly GCA_020510985.1. Lineage (NCBI taxonomy): Eukaryota > Metazoa > Chordata > Actinopteri > Cichliformes > Pholidichthyidae > Pholidichthys > Pholidichthys leucotaenia. The sequence continues at coordinate 273,005,505 of CM035840.1, read as the reverse complement.
CTCCGATTCCTCAGCACTTGATAACTGTCTTGCTTGAGTTTCTTGACATCTACGTTTGCTTCTTTTAGACTCCACCGTGCTCCAAACTTCCTCTTCCCCGCTTCCCACTGCCATTCCTCCTAGTTGAATTATATTCACTTCTTCTAGATTTTTAGGAGCTGTCCTCTTCTGCATCCGCCTTGTCTGCTCTTGGTAAGAAGTCCAACCAGTAAGTTACCTCAATCAGCAGGATTTTATTAAAGGATTTACATGCCACATTTTCATAGCCAATTGCTTTTATGGAACCACATTAACCCATACTGACATCAGTAGTGGCTACTGCAGCCTCACAGCGAGAAGCTTGTTCATTTGAACCCTCTGATGGCTGGGGCTTTTCTGTCTGCAGTTTGTGTGTTTTCCCTGTGCCTGTGTGGGTTCACTCAAGTTTCTTCCCACAGTCCAAACAGATGCATGCCAGATTATACCTCCTTTACACAGGGGTGGAGATCATTGGGAGATCTGGCCAGTTTTTGATCTGTCAATGATCTTCAGTGATCTCCACTGTGCCACGGTTTCCTCAAAGTTTTGACTCAGCCCAAAACATACAAAGATCTCCCAAACTATCCCAAAGATCAAAAGTTGGCCCAATCTCTCAACGATCTCCTGTGCTATGTAAAGGGGTGCTTAGCTGACATAAATTGCTTCAAAAAGGCAGTCCGTCTGTCTGTGGCAGACTGTCAGTCTACAGTGCATCCAGAAAGTATTCACAGCGCTTCACTTTTTCCACATTTTATGTTACAGCCTTATTCCAAAATGAATTAAATTCATTTTTCCCCTCAAAATTCTACACATAATACCCAATAATGACAACATGAATTTTTTTTTTTAGATATTTGCAAATTTACTAAAAATAAAAACTAAGAAATCACATGTACATAAGTATTCACAGCCTTTGCTCAATACTTTGTTGATGCACCTTTGGCAGCAATTACAGCCTCAAGTCTTTTTGAACATGATGCCACAAGCTTGGCACACCTATCTTTGGCCAGTTTGGCCCATTCCTCTTTGCAGCACCTCTCAAGCTCCATCAGGTTGGATGGGAAGTGTTGGTGCACAGCCATTTTCAGATCTCTCCAGAGATGTTCAATTGGATTTAAGTCTGGGCTCTGGCTGGGCCACTCAAGGACATTCACAGGGTTGTCCTGAAGCCACTCCTTTGATATCTTGGCTGTGTGCTTAGGAACGTTGTCCTGCTGAAAGATGATCCATTGCCTCAGTCTGAGGTTAAGAGCGCTCCGGAAAAGGTTTTCATCCAGGATATCTCTGTACATTGCTGCATTCATCTTTCCCTCTATCCTGACTAGTCTCCCAGTTCCTGCCACTGAAAACATCCCCACAGCATGATGCTGCCACCACCACTGGCATGGTTATGAGCAGTACCTTATTTTCTCCAAACATATTGCCTGGCATTCACGCCAAAGAGTTCAATCTTTGTCTCATCAGACCAGAGAATTTTGTTTTTCATGGTCTGAAAGCCCTTCAGGTGCCTTTTGGCAAACTCCAGGCGGGCTGCCATGTGCCTTTTATTAAGGGTGGCTTCCGTCTGGCCTCTCTACCATACAGGCCTGATTGGTGGATTGCTGCAGAGATAGTTGTCCTTCTGGAAAGTTCTCCTCTCTCCACGGAGGAACATTGAAGCTCTGACAGACTGCCCATCGGGTTCTTGGTCACCTCCCTGACTAAGGCCCTTCTCGCCCGATTGCTCAGTTTAGATGGCTGGCCAGCTCTAGGAAGAGTCCTGGTGGTTCAGAACTTCTTTCATTTACGGATGATGAAGACCACTGTGCTCATTGGGACCTTCAAAGCAGAAGAAATTTTTCTGTACCCTTCCCCACATTTGTGCCTCGAGACAATCCTGTCTCGGAGATCTACAGACAATTCCTTTGACTTCATGCTTAGTTTGTGCTCTTACATGCACTGTCAACTGTGGGACATTATATAGACAGGTGTGGGCCTTTCCAAATCATGTCCAGCCAACTGAATTTACCACAGGTGGACTCCAATTAAGCTGTAGAAACATCTCAAGGATGATCAGTGAAACAGGATGCACCTGAGCTCAGTTCTGAGTTTCATGGCAACGGCTGTGAATACTTATGTACATGTGATTTCTTGTTTGTTTTTTTTTATTTTTAATAAATTTGCAAAAATCTAAAAAAAAAAAAAAAAAAAAAAAAAACTTTTTTCACATTGTCATTATGAGGTATTGTGTGCAGAATTTTGAGGAAAAAAAATGCATTTAATCCATTCTGGAATAAGGCTGTGACATAACAAAATGTGGGAAAAGTGAAACGCTGTGAATACTTTCCGGGTGCACTGTAGCTGGCCATACTCCACCTCTTGCCTGAACGGTACTGTGCATCAGTGGATAGAGAGACAAGGAAACATTCTTATTATTTTATTATAATTCATACCATTTATTTTCGATTTTTAAAAGATCTACTCATAAAGTTCCCTCCATGGATTGAAGCCTTATCTTGGTGGGGGGTTTGCCTGCCCTGTTCTCAGGAGCTGTGTTGTTGGCAAAATCCCCCCTGTAGGGTCTTCCAAGGCAAACTGGTCATGGATGAAGGGGCAGACCAAGAGCGGTCCATGAAAAAGTTACTAAAAGGATCCAGTGTACCCCACCCATTTTGGGGTTACTGAGACTAGAGGGCAAGTGCCTGGTGGCTGGGATTCTATTCATAGGACCTGGCTGGGCTCAGCCCAAGCGAGCCACATGTGTCCACCCTCTAGTGGGCTCACCACGTGCAGGAGGGATCATAGAGATCATCGGTGCAATGTGAACTGGGCAAAAGTTGGGGGTCCTCTGCCTAGACTGCTACCCCAGCAATCTGGACCCCTGTATGAGCAGTAGTGGATGGATGGATGGATTGAGGGATGCTAATAAAGTCTTGAAATACATAACCATAATCCAAATAAAGGACCTGCAGCTGCCTGTGGAAATCCAAGGGGACTATGGGTGGTGTATAATCTGTGTTCATGTTATCACAATCCACTGAAGGTCAATGTTTGACACTCAACATGATTAATGTCTCAGCAGTGGTAAAAGATTACCTTTGCCAGTATAATCCATCCACCCGACTGGATTAAACAGCATGACTGAATGTTGGACAGGCGTGCCTTGGGCTGTCTGTTTAAGGTTAGACCCTGTTATAGTTCTCCAAAAGACAAAATGATTGATTTTTCAGCAATAAAAAAAACATCTTTTGGTTTTTGCTGCAGACACAGGCATTTGAAGTTATAAGAATGACAGCCATGATATCTTGCTAAGGAATAGCCTTCAACTGATGCCCCAGACAGCAGACAGAAGTGTATGCTTGCAGAATAGTACCTAACTACATCCCTTGACAGGTGGGTACCAGAACAGAACAAAACATGAGAGCTGCTGAAGTATTTTGCAGTTAAAGACGATGACAAGCAACAGTATGCAGAAATTAAAAAATACATTTTGTCAAGTACTGGTGTAGGTGAGTAGCCTACTCAAACTGGAGTAGTCTGAAAAGAGGTCTGAGGGAGTGGGGTGTTTACACCCACACTGTACTTTGTAACATTGTGATCAACCACTGCTCTCACCACCATATCAGTAGTCTAAATAATCCCTGTAAGGGACCAGACAGTCAAAGGACATCAAGACACTGGTATAATTCTCAAAATGTGGGTTTTATTCCATCTAGCTACAATGCTCCGCACTGGGTGTGTTTATATTTATATATCTATATATTTATTCCATCTAGCTACAATGCTCCGCACTGTGTGTTTATATATCTACATATTACTCCATCTAGCTACATTGCTCCGCACTGTGTGTGTTTATATATTTACATATTTATTCCACCTAGCTGCAATGCTCCGTACTGTGGGTGTTTATATATCTACATATTTATTCCATCTAGCTACAATGCTCCGCACTGTGTGTTTATATACTCATATCGTTATTCCATCCAGCTACAATGCTCTGCACTGTGCGTCTGTGTGTATATATATACAGTATATTTATAGTAATACTGTATGTACATATGTATATTAGCTGCTCTTGCTTGCTTGCTTTTTTTTTTTTTCTTGCCTTCTGATTGTTGCTCTGAGTGTTGCTATCCCTGTGCTGTTACAATCCTGGAATTTCCCCGTTGTGGGACTAATAAAGGCTTATCTTATCTTATCTTATCTTATTGAACCCAAAAGACAAAGGATGACATAATGTCCGGCTCAGGAAACACGCATGCAGGCTCAGGGAAGGTTTAATAGCTTTATTCAACAAGCAAGTGTGTATGGATGGATGTGTGAGATATGGGTATGTGATGCGGGTGAACACCGATGCACAGGAAACAGAGCAGTACGCCGTACAGCCAGGCAACCTTGTAGGTGACAGGTGGCTGGCGTTGGCCAAGGGAGAAGCCCGGGAGACAGTGTCCTGCTGAGCCAGTGATGACGATGAGGGAAGGGATGGCAATGACGGGGTTATCCTCCGCCAAGGAATCCACCTGTGCACAGGGGAGAAGACTTGCAAAGAGGTAAGGGTGATGATGCTTACGTGGAAGCGTAGTTCAGCTGACGTGGAGAGACGATCCAGCTGGGAGAGAGTGCCGATGCGAACAAACGGCTCCAGACCGCTGCACAGGGCTGTGTGGGCTAAATAGCCCGTGGCTGACGAGGCGCAGGTGTGCGCACAGCTGAGGCAGATGATGAGAGGCGAATCGTGACAGTACTCCTCCCCCCTAGCAGCGCCTCCTGGCGCTGGCTTGTCCGGGTGCGCCCGGTGGAACTCCGTGATGAGACTCCTGTCCAACACCAAGGAAGAGCGCACCCAGGACCTCCACTCAGGACCGAATCCCTCCCAGTCTACCAAGTACTGCAGCCCGCGACCTCGGCGCGGGGAGTCCATGATGGAGGCGACTCTCCAGGCCAGATGGCCGTCGATCATCAGAGGTGCGGGCGGCGCCTTGGGCAGGGGACAGAGTGGATTGGAGACCACGGGCTTGATCTTCGAGACGTGGAAAGTGGGACATATATGGAGGGAGGGGGGGAGGGCCAGACTCACAGCCACCGGGTTGACAATTTTAGAGATGGTGAAAGGGCCAATGAAGCGCAAGGCCAGCTTCCTCTTCTCAGCCTTGAGGTTAATGTCATGTGAGGACAACCAGACTCGTTGGCCCACCTGGTAGGCAGGGGCCGGTCTCCTGTGGCGGTTCGCCGTCGAGCTGTTGCGCGCCGCTGTGCGTAATAGCGCATCGCGCGCTCTGGTCCACAGACTCCGACAGCATCTTAGGTGCGCCTGGATGGAGGGAACGGCCAGCTCGCCCTCGTGCTCAGGGAACAAAGGTGGGTCGTACCCCAAGGATGCCTTAAAGGGGGACATCCCCGTGGCAGAAGACCGTGCCGTGTTGTGGGCATACTCCACCCAGGCCAGGTGCGCGCTCCAGGACGACAGGTTGGAGGAGGTGACGCAGCGTAGGGCAGCTTCCAGTTCCTGGTTGGCACGCTCACACTGTCCGTTGGACTGCGGGTGGTGACCAGAGGAGAGGCTTACCGTGGCCCCCAGAGCGTTGCAGAAACACCTCCATACCCCAGAGACAAATTGGGGCCCCCGATCAGAGACGACGTCCACCGGTATCCCATGCAGCCTGACTACGTGCTGGACAAGAAGGTCTGCTGTCTCCCGCACCGTAGGGAGACCCCGGAGTGGCACGAAGTGGGCAGCCTTGGAGAACCGATCCACGATGGTCAGCACAGCGTCGTAGGTGTTAGAGACCGGGAGGCCAGTGACGAAGTCAAGGGCTATGTGAGACCAGGGCCTGCCCGGGACCGGCAGGGGCTGGAGCAGACCCACGGGGGGAGAATTAGCAGACTTGCCGGTGGCACACACAGGGCATGCCCGGACGTAGTTGGCGACATCCTTCTGGAGACCCGGCCACCAAAAGGAATGCTGGAGGAGATCCACTAGCCGGGAGACACCAGGGTGACAGGCGAGTTTGGAGGTGTGAACCCAATGAATGACCTCCCCCTGGACAGTCGATGGAACAAAAAGCTTCCCTTCCGGTCCGCCGCTAGGATCCGGTTCGGTCTCCTGCGCCCTCCGGATCTTGTCCCTGATGGACCAGGAAATCGCCCCCACAACGCACAAGCTGGGCAAGATGGTATGACCCGGCTCCTCCGGGGTCTCAGGGGCAAACTGCCTGGAAAGGGCGTTGGGCAGGCCATTTTTAGAACCAGGGCAGTAGGTGATGGTGAAACGGAACCGGGCGAAGAACAAGGACCAGCGCGCCTGGCGGGCATTCAGTCGTCTGGCAGATCTTAAATAGTCCAGGTTCTTATGGTCCGTTAACACCACGAACGGCTGGGCAGCCCCCTCCAACCAGTGGCGCCACTCCTGCAGTGCGAGCTTGATGGCAAGTAGCTCCCTGTCCCCGACGTCGTAGTTGCACTCAGCCGGAGACAGGCACCGTGAGAAGAAGGCGCAGGGTCACTTGACCCCATCGGTGGGTGATCGCTGGGAAAGCACTGCCCCCACTCCCGTATCAGACGCGTCGACTTCGACCAGGCACTGCAGCGCGGGGTCAACCTGGGTCAGGACCCGGGAGGAGGAGAACTCCGTCTTCAATGCCTCGAAAGCCACTGCAACCTCTTCGGTCCACTGGAAGGGGGTCTTGGGAGAGGTGAGGTGGGTCAAAGGGGCAACAATGGCGCCGAAATTGGGAACAAAGCGGCGATAAAAGATGGCAAACCCAATGAACTGCTGCACCTGCTTTCTGGAGGTCGGTGTGGGCCACTCAACCACCGCCTTAACCTTCGCGGGGTCGGGAAGGACTTGATTGTGCGAGATTACAAACCCTAGGAAGGAAGTGGTCTTGGCGTAAAACTCACACTTTTCAGCCTTGACATACAGCCTGTTCTCCAGCAGCCGCTGTAGGACCAGCCTCACGTGGACCTGGTGTTCCTCCCGTGACCTGGAGAAGATGAGAATATCATCCAGGTACACAAACACGAAGAGGCCCAGGAAATCACGTAGGACATCGTTTATGAGGCGTTGAAATACGGCAGGGGCGTTGGTCAGCCCAAATGGCATTACCAGATACTCAAAGTGACCACTAGGCGTTCGAAAGGCCGTCTTCCACTCATCCCCCTCCCGGATCCGGACGAGGTGATAAGCACTGCGGAGATCCAACTTAGTGAACCAGGTCGCCCCCTGGAAGGAGTGGAAAGCGGTGTCCATCAATGGCAGGGTGTAGTGGTCCTTCTCTGTGATGTCGTTAAGCGACCGAAAATCAATACAGGGGCGGAGGGACCCATCCTTCTTCGAGACGAAGAAAAACCCTGCGCCGAGAGGAGACGAAGAAGGGCGGATGATACCTGCGTTGAGAGACTCCTTGATATAACTGTCCATGGCCTCCCGTTCCGGCGCTGACAGGCTGTAGACGCGTCCGGATGGCAAGGGCGCCCCAGGGCGGATGTTGATGGCGCAGTCGTAGGGCCGGTGAGGAGGGAGAGACATCGCCCTGGACTTACTGAACATGAGGCCCAGGTCATGGAACTCTGAGGGCACCAGGGTGAGGTCCAGAGGCGCGGCGTCCGAGGCCGGAGGAGGGGAGGATGGGGCGCAAGCTGCGGACTGGAGGCAGATGCCCATGCAAAAGGAGCTCCAGGCAGCAATTCTTCCTGTCTGCCAATCCAGCACTGGGTTGTGCAGGCGCAACCAGGGGTAGCCTAAGATGACAGGTGACACAGAAGAGGATAGGACATACAAGGTAAGATCCTCCCGGTGATTACCTGAGATAATTACGGGGATCGTCTGGGTGCGATGAGTCACTTGTCCAAGAGGCGCACGGGAGAGGGTGACCAGACTGAGAGGAGCGGCCAGAGGGTGGCAGGGGATGCCCAATTGGGTTGCCAGGCTCTTAGAAATGAAACTCTGCTCTGCTCCTGAGTCCACCAGTGCATGTGTGAGGTGCCCTGTGGAATTGTGACAGAATCGTATGGGCAGCAACAAACTTGTGAGGGGATTCGACCAGTTAGAGTCTGCAAGGCCCCCTACAGTGACTCGCGGACCCCCCCGTTTGGCTTCTCCGGACAATGCTCCACGGTATGCTGATCACCTCCGCAATACATGCAGAGGCCCAGCTCCCGACGGCGCTGTTTCTCCGCTAGGGGGAGCCTTGACCGACCAACTACCATTGCCTCTGACTCCTCGAAGGGCTCCGGAGTGGGTAACGCCAGGGGGCGAGCCTGAGGTGTGCGGACAGAACCTCCACGCGAGCGGCCAACTAACTTCCGCTCGGCGGATCGTTCACGCAGCCTGTTGTCCAAGGTAATTGTAAGGGAGATTAGCTCCGACAGCCTTTCCGGAAGGTCTCGGCTGGCCAGCTCATCTCTCAGACCAGAGTTGAGGCTGCTGAGGAAGATGCTACAGAGTGACGCCTCACCCCAGCCTACCTCCTCCGCTGCGACCCGGAAGTCGATAGCGTAATCCGCCGCTGACCAGCTTCCCTGTTGGAGGCCAAGGAGACGGTCAGCGAGGATGCTATCTCGCCGGGAATGATCGAATACCTCGAGGAAACTCTGCATGAACTGGCCGTAGGAGAGGTTTGCGTAACTGGGCTTCGCCATGACGGCGTAAGCCCAAGTTAGCGCTCGCCCCTCCAGGAGGTTAGCTATATAGCCAATTCGGCTGTGGTCCAAGGGAAAATCCCCGGGAACATGCAGAAACACCGACTCGCACTGCATGATGAACCCCCGCGCTCCGCTGAGCTCACCGCTGAAGCGGGCGGGGGTTGGAATTGACGTGAGTCGGGTTGGCGTTCCCGTGGCAGGCTGGCCAGCCACGGAAGCGGCTGGAGCTTTCCCCCCCCGACGAGCCGGGGGGACACCTGCTGGGGGTCCACACGGTCTAACCGGTGAGTGATGTTTGTTAATTGATTTAAAATCACCTGCTGTTGGTGGGCTATTAAATCCACCCGAGCCTCGAGGGTGGAAAGGCGGCGTGCGAGCCCGCTGTCTGCAGAGCCACTCTGCTGGAGCCGTACTGACATAATGTCCGGCTCAGGAAACACGCACGCATGTTCAGGGAAGGTTTAATAGCTTTATTCAACAAGCAGGTGTGTATGGATGGATGTGTGAGATATGGGTATGTGATACGGGTGAACGCCAATGCACAGGAAACAGAGCAGTACGCCGTACAGCCAGGCAACCTTGTAGGTGACGGGTGGCTGGCATTGGCCAAGGGAGAAGCCCAGGAGACAGTGTCCTGCTGAGCCAGTGACGACGATGAGGGAAGGGATGGCAATGACGGGGTTATCCGCCACCAAGGAATCCACCTGTGCACAGGGGAGAAGACTTGCAAAGAGGTAAGGGTGATGATGCTTACGTGGAAGCGTAGTTCAGCTGACGTGGAGAGACGATCCAGCTGGGAGAGAGTGCCGATGCGAACAAACGGCTCCAGACCGCTGCACAGGGCTGTGTGGGCTAAATAGCCCGTGGCTGACGAGGCACAGGTGTGCACACAGCTGAGACGGATGATGAGCGGCGAGTCGTGACAAAGGGATCACAAAATACAGAAGAATAAAAAACTATTTGGTTAAAAGAGGTAAACTTCTTCTTCTTTTGGCTGCTCCCTTTAGGGTCTCCACAGTGGATCATCTGCCTCCATCTCACCCTATCCCTGCATCTTCCTCTGTGATTAAAATCACCATCATAGCTGGTGATTTTAATCAAGCATGCTTGAAAACTGTGCTGCCTAATTTCACACAGTATGTGAAATGTGCCACTAGGGGAAAGAATTGTCTTGATCGGGTGTATTCGAACCTGAACCATGCCTATAGAGCTGTGCCATGTCCACATCTTGGCCTGTCAGACCTTCTATCATTGCTCCTCATCCCAGCATACACCCCCCTCAGGAGAACTTCTAGACTTACTATAAAGAACATCACAACATGGCCTGAGGGAGCTCTTTCTCAGCTGCAGGACTGTTTTTCAAACACTTTATGGGATTTATTCAAGAATGAGGATCTGGAAATGTACACACAGACTGTATTATGCTACATCACCTATTGTATCAACCAGGTGACTGTGGACAAACTCATTAGGGTTTTTCCTAACCAGAAGCCTTGGATGACAAAAGAAGTCCAGGCACTCCTCGGAGCCTGTGATACAGCCTTCAGGTCAGGGGATACAGATCTGTATAGCACCGCCCGGGCTAATCTGAAGAAAGGCATTAAGGAGGCTAAACAGGCCTATAAGAGGAAAGTTGAGGACCATTTTTCTGATAATGATTTGAGACGAGTATGGCAAGTCTTTCATCATATCACAAACTATAAGGGCAGCAGCATCACATCCAGTGACATCAGCGCCTCACTGGCAGAAGAATTGAACTGCTTTTTCGCACGGTTTGAGGCAAATACACCTCGCCCGGACACACTGATGTTATTGAATGCCAGCTCTGATGTGCTTACCCTGCAGGATCATGAGGTGAGCCAGACACTGAGAGCAGTTCATCCGAGAAAGGCTACTGGTCCCGATGGAGTGCCAGGAAAGGTGCTCAGAGCATGTGCAGATCAGCTATGCTCTGTCCATTTTTAATTTGTCTCTCAAGGCAACCTTTGTTCCACAGTGTTTAAGATCTGCAGTCATTATTCCTGTGCCTAAAAAACATATTATCAGCAGTCTGAATGACTATCGACCAGTAGCATTAACATCCATTATTATGAAGTGCTTTGAGAAAATGGTATTAAAACATCTTTTGCCTAGACTTCCCCCAGACTTTGATCAGTACCAGTTTGCCTACAGGCGGAGCAGATCCGCTGAAGATGCTATTGCTATAGCTCTCCACTCGGCACTCAGCCATTTAGAAGACAAGGGGAGCTATGTAAGAATGTTGTTTGTGGACTATAGCTCGGCATTTAATACAATTACTCCCAACATTCTCATCACTAAATTGCTCCAGCTTGGTCTGCCTACTCACACTTGCAGCTGGATTAAGGACTTCCTAACAAACCGAACACACACTGTTAGACTCGGACCCCATTCCTCCTCTACAGTCATGCTTAACACAGGCTCGCCACAGGGCTGTGTTGAGCCCCACCTTGTATTCATTGTACACATATGACTGCATTGTCATGGTCTGAGCGCCGATCTCGTCCGCGCTTGGGTCATGCAGTATTTTTCTCCCATTCTGTATTTAGTCCTGGTGGGCTCTCTGAGCTCTTATTCTGACAGCGTCTCTGTGGGGCTTCCGGCTGTCAAAGCCAAGTAGCACAGCTGGTGCTGATTCAGCTGATGACACCCTCATCAGCTGATTAATTATCCTGCCCTATTTAAGGGAGCAGCTCCTGTCACTCGGGGCTACGACCTCGCATTTTCCAGACTGGTTTCCCTACGTCCAAAGCCAGTTCCTTTCAGTGTCCTATTCACATGTAAGTGCTGTATTCTTGTCTCCCGTCAGTCTCCCTAGTTCCCAGTATATCATAGTGTGTCTTAGTCCTAGTCTTTATTTGTGTTTTGCCCCACGAGGCTCATTATGGTGTACTGTATGTCCTTATTTAATAAATGTGCAAACTCTACAGCTGCCTAAAGCGTCTCATTGCGGACCGCACCATGACGTGCATACTGTACCTGTTCATCCCACAAACATTATAGTGAAGTTTGCAGACGACACAACAGTAGTGGGGCTCATATCAGGAGGAAATGAGTCTGCATACAGAGATGAGGTCCAGAAACTGGTGAGATGGTGCTCAGATAATAATCTGCCACTGAATACAAAAAAAACAAAAGAACTCATTATTGATTTTAGGAAGCATAGCAGTGAGCTGCCTCTTCTATATATAGGCAAGGAGTGTGTGGAGAGGGTGGAGGCTTTTAAGTTTCTGGGTGTTCATATTTCTCACAACCTTACCTGGGCGGTTAACACCATAGCTACGATAAAAAAGGCTCAACAAAGTCTACACTTTTTGAGGCTTCTCAAGAGGAATGGCCTGAATGCACAGTTGCTGGTTTTATTTTATCGCTCTGTTATTGAGAGCATTTTGTCATATGGCATCACGGTTTGGTATGAGGGCTGTTCAGCCGCAGACCGCAAAGCCTTCCAGAGAGTGATCGAGACTGCGCAAAAAATCACTGGCTGTTCTCTCCCTTCTCTGGAAGAGATTTCCAGGTCTTGGTACCTCAACAGAGCTACTGCCATTATTAAGGACAGCACTCATCCAGGCCATGATTTCTTTCAGTTGCTCCCCTCAGGAAAGCGGTACAGATCCCATAAAACCTGGACTACCAGGTTTAATCATAGTTTTTTCCCAGCAGCAGTACGTATTTTGAACGGATTTATGTAACACGTACAGACTGCTGATGTTATTTTATGTTATTTTAGGTTATTTTGTGGCAATAACCTTGTGTGTATAAGCTGGTCTTATTTATTTATTGCTCAGTATGTTTTTATTATTGCTGTGTACATATTGTATTCAACTTTTTAGGTATTATTGTTTTAAGCATTATTTATTGTTGTAATTATGAGAATGTTAAATGCATGAGTGAACTGTGAGTGTGATAGTCTGTTTTAGGGAGCAGTATCTCAATTTTGTTGCATTGTTTTTTTTAGCAATGGAATGACAATAAAGGCACTTTGACTTTGACTTTTGACTTTGACTTTGTAACACCAACCCTCTCCATGTTCTCTTTCACTACATCCATGAATCTTCTCTGTGGTCTTCCTTGTTTCCTCCTGCCTGGCAGCTCCATCTTCAACATCCTTTGTCCAATATATCCACTATCTCTCCTCTGCACATGTCCAAACCATCTCAGCCTTGACTCGCTTGCTTTGTCTCCAAACCACTCAACCTAAGCTGTCCCTCTGATATGCTCATTTCTAATCATATCCCTCCTAGTCACTACCATTGAGAATCTTAGCATCTTCAACTCTGTCACCTCCAGTGCCACCTCCTGTCTTTTTGTCAGCGTCACAGTCTCCAAACCATGCATCATAGCAGGTCCCACTACCATCTTGTAAACCTTCCCTTTCACTCTTGCTGCTATATTTCTGTCACAAATCACCCTTGGCACTCATCTCCACCCATTCCACCCTTCCTGCACTCTCTTCTTCACCTCTCTTGTGCATTTTTGATTGGTTTGGATGGTTGACCGCAGGTATTTAAACTCATTTAATTTCACTACCTCTACTTCTTCCATCTCCACCTTTGCACTTGCCTCCCTCTCATTCACACTCATGTCTTGCTTCTACTGACTTTTATTCCTCTTCTCTCCAGAGCATACCTCCACCTCTCCATGTTCTCTTCCTCCTGCTCTCTATTCTCAGTACAGATCACAATGTCATCTGCAAACATCATGGTTCACGGAGACTCCTGCCTGACCTCATCTGTCAGCCTGTCCATCACAATGGCAAACAAGAAGGGGCTCAGAGCACATCCCTGATGTAAGCCCACCCTCACCTTGAATCCATCCGTCACTCCTACAGCACAACTCACCACGGTCTTGCGTTCCTCATACATGTCCTGCACCACCCTTGCATACTTCTCTACCACTCCTGACTTTCTCATACAGTATAAAAGACGTAAACTAAAGGGAAATATACTCAAAAATACAACTTAATAAAATAAGCTCTGAACTCCTCAAACCAACCTGTTCAAATGAGCCAAGAACTCAATCTATATACCAGCAGAGTAAGCCAGCTTAAATTAAAAGGTGGGGAAACTACAGAAATAACAGTGGAATGCAGTATAAAGAAACCCAGGTTCCCCCATGCTGTCACAGCAGATGGTTCAGTCCATTTTGTTGGCCTCTGCATTAACACAGGCTCCACCCTCAGCTTGGACTCTGAGAATTTAGGAGAAAACAGTAGTGAATGCTGTAAGATACTTTTTCAGTTTCTATAGAATACCAAATTAATTGAATATATATACAGCCGGGAAAATAAGTATTGAACATGTCAACATTTTTCTCATTAAATATATTTCTGATAGAGCCATTGATCTTAGAGTTTTACAAGATATCAGTAACAACCCAAGTAATCCATACAAACAAAGAAATCAAGACAACTGTGTTCACAAAACAAGTTATATTTAATAAAGTGGAATGACACGGGGAATAAGTATTGAACGCATGAAGAAAAGAAGTGCAAAAAGGCATAGAAAGCCAAGAAACCAGCTGAAATCCATCAGAATTTAGAAAGCCATCCCATCCCCCATCAGTTCAAATTAATTTCAGCTGGTTAAGTCTTCACTGATAGCCTTTAAAAAGGTCTGTGAACATCAGATTGTCACACCAAAAAGAACTCATGATGGGTAGAAGCAAAGAGATCTCTCTAGACCTTTGCAAGCTTATTGTTGCAAAACATAACTAGAAAAGCACTCGGAGAGCGCAGACCTCCGCCAAGCGCCACAGTTCCCCCCATACAGTTTTCAGATTCCTTGATCATGAAAACATATGACAAGCAGTGGTTCAGTTGTTATTCACGAAAATGGCATTTTCCGTCATGGCGGCCACAGTTCCTCCCATACAGTGTGTGTGTACGTTTTCAGATTCCTTGACCATGAAAACATATGACTAGCAATTGGATTGACAATGATAGGATTAGTGGTTGAGTAGTTATTGCCGAAAATGGCATTTTCCATAATGGCGCCCACAGTTCCTCCCATACAGTGTTTGTGTGTACGTTTTCAGATTCCTTGACCATGAAAACATATGACTAGCAATTGGATTGGCAATGATAGGATTAGTGGTTTAGTAGTTATTCAGGAAAATGCCATTTTGCGTAATGGCGGTTTTCTTGTGGAAGGTGATCCGGATCACCACCAAAATCTAATCATCTGTAGGACACCCCATTTGTGACAATCTGTGAAAATTTCATGAAAATCCGTCCATAACTTTTTGAGTTATCTTACTAACAGACAAACAAACAAACAGACAAACAGACAAACCAACAGACAACGCCGATGATCACATAACCCCCCCCTTTGGCGGAGGTAATGATGGCATTAGTTACAGGCACATTTCTAAACTGCTGAATGTTCCAGTGAGCACTGTTGGAGCCATCATTCAGAAGTGGAAAGAATATCATTTTACCAAAAACTAGCCACGATGAGGAGCTCCTCGTAAGATTTCTCACAGAGGAGTCAAAAGAATTATCAGAAGAGTTATCCAAGAGCCAAAGAACACTTGTGGAGATGTCTAGAAATTCGACCTGGAGTTAGCAGGTACTGCTGTTCCAAAGAAAACAATAAGTAATGCACTCAACCGGCATGGGCTCTATGCCTGCTCACCTTGCAAGACTCCACTGCTGAAGAAAAAACATGTTGAAGCTCGTTTAAAATTTGCTGCACAACATTTGGGCAAGCCAGTAAAATACTAGAAGAATATCTGATCAGATGAGACCAAAATTGAACTTTTTGGATCCCACAACACACAGCATGTTGTGGGAGGAGGAGAAAGGGCACTGCACATCCCATCATGGTGTGGGGGTGTTTTTCAGCACATGGTACAGGCAGACTTTATATAATTGTATCAATGATGAATGGACAAATGTACAGATGTACCTGTATCCTTGATAAGAACCTATTGCCACCTGCCAAGATGCTGAAGATGAAACAAGGGTGGGCATTTCAGCAAGACAATGATCCCAAACACACAGCCAAGGAAACGCTCATCTGGCTCCAGAGAAGGAAAATAAAGCTTCTAGAATGGCCCAGTCAGTCACCTGACCTGAATCCTATTGAAAATCAGTGGAACGAACTGAAGCTCAGAGTTCATACCCACAGAACCTTCAAGACTTGAAGACTGTGTGGAAGAATGGGCTAAAATCACTCCAGAGCAATGCCTGCACCTAGTTTCTCCATACAGGAGGCATCTGGAAGCTGTTATTACCAACAAAGGCTTTTCTACTAAAATGAATTTCACCAATCGTGTTCAATACTTATTCCCTGTGTCATTCCACTTTATTAAATAAAACTTGTTTTGTGCACACAGTTGCCTTGATGTCCTTGTATGTATGGATTACTTGGGTTGTTACTGATATCTGGTGAAAATCTCAGGTCAATGGCTCCATCAGAAATATGTTTAATGAGAAAAATGTTGACGTGTTCAATACTTATTTTCCCCTCTGTATGAGCATGAGATTTTTTTAATTTTTCATTTTATTTATTTACTTATTTGTTTATTTATTGTGAGTGGAAACGGTAGATTGTAAGAGGACCCATCCCATCCAGTTGGTGGCGGTATTGTACTAAACCTATGTTTGCCGCCCGCCATAAAAGTCCAAAGAAGAAGAAGCCTCCTCTTTGACCCCAGTGGGAAGGAGCGAATCAGGACGTAACTCAGAAAATGCAAATAGAGAAAAATATAATTCATGCAACAAATATAAATCAGTGACAATGTAAAGCAAATGCAGCATCATTTACACTACAGTGTAGAGTCATAAAATATGCTGATAAATTATAGCTAAATTCTGTAAATCCAAAACAAAATGTGATTTGCCAGTTGAAAATTACTCTTTGGACTGCAAGCAGTGGTGGTTCTCACACCAGTCAAATTCCGTCTTAAATGCACTTTCTCTGCTGCTTCATCCTTGCTGGGTCATAGTCCATCACAGGACACAAGGAGACAGCCATTTCACACCTATGGACAATTCAGAATTCCTAATTAAACTTACAGCCCTGGCAAAAAATGTGGAGTCACTGCTCTTGGAGAATGTTCATTTAAAATTGTTTAAAGAATGAAAGTTGTTGTAGTCAGTTGCATTTTTTATTAGGTCAAGCAGGAGAAAAAAATATGGAATCACTAAATTCTGAGGAAAATATTATGAAATCATAAATCATAATAATAATAATAATAATAATAATAATAATAATAATAATAATAATAATAATGATAAAAAGCTACCCCACTAGTACTTTGTTGCACCATGTCTGGATTTTTCACATTGAACTCTCTGATACATGGGCTTAACTACTGACAAACAGCATTCTTCCTCAATCCAGCTCCAACTTTCTCTTGTTGCTGTTGCTAGATCAGCTGTACAGACTGGAACCTTGTCATGGCACATTTTCTTCACTTTCCATCGTTGATTTTCAATAGGATTGGGGTCCAGACTATTTATAGGCCATGTCATTGACATTATATGTCTTTCTTGAAGGAAGGTTTTCGCACTTTTAGCCCTGTGGCAAGATGTATTATCCTGGAAAATGATGTCATCATCACCAAACATCCTTTCAACTGATGGAATAAGAAAAGTGCCCAAAATTTAAATGTAAACTTGTGCATTTATTGAAGATGTAATGACTGCCATCTCCCCCATACCTTTACCTGACCTGCAGCTGCATATCGTCAACGACTGTGGAAATCTGCATGTTTTCTTCATGCGGTCAACTTCATAATTTTCATTAGAACGGCACCAAACAAAAGTTCCAGTGTCATCACCTTGACCAATGCTGATTAGTGTTTGAATATCACTGTCATTCAGTCGTCCACAGTCCATGATTGATTTTCTTTAGATCACTGTAACTTTTTTCCTGCTTAGGTTTTAATGATGACTGTTGTATGGCTTTTCTGTATGTAAATCCCATTTCCATTGATTTAGGTGGTACAGTTTGGTTACATTGACTCCAGTTTCCACCCATACAGTGGGGCAAAAAAGTATTTAGTCAGCCACCAATTGTGCAAGTTCTCCCACTGTTAAAAGATGAGAGAGGTCTCCAATTTTCATCATAGGTATACCTCAGCTATGAGAGACAAAATGAGAAAAAAAATCCAGAAAATCACATTGTCTGATTTTCAAAGAATTTATTTGCAAATTATGGTGGAAAATAAGTATTTGGTCACCTACAAACAAGCAAGATTTCTGGCTCTCACAGACCTGTAACTTCTTCTTTAAGAGGCTCCTCTGTTCTCCGCTCGTTACCTGTATTAATGGCACCTGTTTGAACTCGTTATCAGTATAAAAGACACCTGTCCACACCCTCAAGCAGTCAGACTCCAAACTCCACTATGGCCAAGACCAAAGAGCTGTCAAAGGACGCCAGAAACAAAATTGTAGACCTGTGCCAGGCTGGGAAGACTGAATCTGCAATAGGTAAGCAGCTTGGTGTGAAGAAATCAACTGTGGGAGCACTTATTAGAAAATGGAAGGCATACAAGACCACTGATAATCTCCCTCAATCTGGGGCTTCACGCAAGATCTCACCCCGTGGGGTCAAAATGATCACGAGAACGGTGAGCAAAAGTCCCAGAACCACACGGGGGGACCTAGTGAATGACCTGCAGAGAGCTGGGACCAAAGTAACAAAGGCTACCGTCAGTAACACACTATGCCACCAGGGACTCAAATCCTGCAGTGCCAGACGTGTCCCCCTGCTTAAGCCAGTACATGTCCAGGCCCGTCTGAAGTTTGCTAGAGAGCATTTGGATGATCCAGAAGAGGATTGGGAGAATGCTATATGGTCAGATGAAACCAAAATAGAACTTTTTGGTAAAAACTCAGCACCTGGTGAGGGAGATCGCTCAGGACTTCAAGACCGACCTGCGCTTCCAGAGCTCCGCCGTCATGGCTCTGCAGGAGGCCAGCGAGGCCTACCTGGTGGGTCTCTTCGTGGACACCAACCTGTGCACCATCCACGCCAAGAGGGTCACCATCATGCCCAAAGACATCCAGCTGGCCTGCCGCATCCGCGGAGAGAGAGCTTAGACTTTCTGCTGCACATTGACCAACCACAATGCTCCGCACTGTGTGTGTGTCTCTCTACTACTCTCTCTCTCTCTCTCTCTCTCTCTCTCTCTCTCTCTCTCTCTCTCTATATATATATATATATATATATATATATATATATATATATATATACATATATATTTATAGTAACATGTACATATGTATACTAGCTGTTCTTGTTTTTTCTTGCCTTCTGATTGTTGCTCTGAGTGTTGCTATCCCTGTGCTGTTGCAATCCTGGAATTTCCCCATTGTGGGACTAATAAAGGCTTATCTTATCTTATCTTGTTGTGTTTGGAGGAGAAAGAATACTGAGTTGCATCCAAAGAACACCATACCTACTGTGAAGCATGGGGGTGGAAACATCATGCTTTGGGGCTGTTTTTCTGCAAAGGGACCAGGACGACTGATCCGTGTAAAGGAAAGAATGAATGGGGCCATGTATCGTGAGATTCTGAGTGAAAATCTCTTTCCATCAGCAAGGGCATTGAAGATGAAACGTGGCTGGGTCTTTCAGCATGACAATGATCCCAAACACACCACCCGGGCAACGAAGGAGTGGCTACGTAAGAAGCATTTCAAGGTCTTGGAGTGGCCTAGCCAGTCTCCAGATCTCAACCCCATAGAAAATCTTTGGAGGGAGTTGGAAGTCCGTGTTGCCCAGCGACAGCCCCAAAACATCATTGCTCTAGAGGAGATCTGCATGGAGGAATGGGCCAAAATACCAGCAACAGTGTGTGAAAACCTTGTGAAGACTTACAGAAAACGTTCGACCTCTGTCATTGCCAACAAAGGGTATATAACAAAGTATTGAGATGAACTTTTGTTATTGACCAAATACTTATTTTCCACTATAATTTGCAAATAAATTCTTTAAAAATCAGACAACGTGATTTTCTGGATTTTTTTTCTCATTTTGCCTCTCATAGCTGAGGTATACCTATGATGAAAATTGGAGACCTCTCTCATCTTTTAACAGTGGGAGAACCTGCACAATTGGTGGCTGACTAAATACTTTTTTGCCCCACTGTATGTTCCTCATTTGGTTGTGCATTTTATATTTTCAAGACATAGTGCTTTAAGTTTTCTGTCGTGACACTTTGATGTCTTCTTTGGTCTACCAGTATGCTTCCCTTTAACGACCTTCTCGTTGTGTTTGTACTTGGTGCAGATTTTAGACACAACTGACTGGGAACAACCAGCATCTTTTGCTACATTCTATGACGATTTAACTTCTTGAAAAAGGTTTATAGTCTTGTTCTTTGTTTCAACTGACATTTCTGGTGTTGGAGTCATGATTCATGTTCATCAGCTTGGTGCAACAGCTCACCAAGGTGTGAAAGCACTTTTAACTGCAGACTGATTAGCAGATTTAAGATGCAGGTATTTGTCTTAGGACTGCAAATTACAGTGTTATTCCATAATGGTTCTCCTCAGAACTGAGTGATTCCATACTTTTTTCTTCTGCTTGATCTAATAAAAAAAAATTGCAATTGACTACAACTTTCTTTCATTTTTTTTTTTTTTTTTTTTATTTCGGATAATACAGTACAGGTTAAAAGAAACTGTATAATATAACAACAAGGTCAAATTAGACAAAGACTTCCTCTACTAAACAATTCCACGTGAGTTATCCGAAATGGGTGATGGCTGAAGCCGCAGCTTATATTGCCCACCCATATTCCATCCAAGAATTCAAAAGAAAAAAGAGTAAACAAGACAAGATTGATTACAATTTAGAACAAAGCTAAGACAAAGTGTGACTGAGAGAAAAAAAAGGAAAACTAAGCTAAGCTAAGTTGAGCGGTTACTATTCAAGACAAATCTAAGACAGAATGTCACAGAGAGAAAAAAAACAAAAAAAAACAAAACTAAGCTACAACACAGCACAGGCTGGATATGTCAATCCTTATGTGAGTTTACATGTCGTCTTGTAAATATGTTTGGAGTATTTCTTCCTTTAGTTTTTGTTTAAATTGTCCAAGCGTTGTACTGTACATGATTTTAATTCAGGTCCATAATCGTTCCATAATCTGACTCCTTGTACTGAAATACAGTGTTGCTTGGTGGTTGTTCTCACTGTAGGCTTTTGAAATATACATGCTCCTCTGAAGTGATATCGTTTCTCCCTTGTTTGGAACAACTTTTGGATATTTGCGGGCAGTGATAAATTCTTCACTTTGAACATTATTATTGCGGTTTTAAAGTCAACCAGATCTTTCAACTTGAGAGTTTTTTGTTTAAGAAAAAGTGGGTTTGTTGGTTCCCTGTAAGCTGCTTTGTTTATTATTCTAATAGCTCTCTTTTGAAGCATAAAGAGTGGATATATGTTTGTTTTGTATGTATTTCCCCATACTTCATTACAATATGTCATGTATGGGAGTATTAATGAATGATACAAGGTGTATAGTGTGGGTTGATTCAGCAAATATTTCACTCTGTGTAATATTGCAATTGATTTGGAAACTTTACCTTTAATATAATTAATATGTGACTTCCAACACAGTTTGTTATCAATTATTACTCCAAGGAATTTAGTTTCAGATACCCTTTCAATCTCTACACCATTTACACTGAGTTTGGGTACTGGATTGTTGTGATGGTTGTTAAAGACTATAAATTTTGTCTTACTTAAATTGAGCGTTAATTTGTTTGAATCAAACCACAGTTTAAGCTTTTCTAATTCCTTCCCGAGTGTATCCAGAAGTTGTTCCAAATTGTTTCCACTGCATAGCAGATTAGTGTCATCGGCAAACAATATTAAGTCCATTTTTTCTGAAACTTTACATATATCGTTTATATACATACTGAATAATAATGGTCCCAAAACTGAACCCTGTGGGACTCCACAGGTGACCTTCAGCAACTCTGAGTTTTTGTTGCTAACACATACATACTGATATCTATTCTTTAAGTAACTACTTAACCAGGACAGTGCTACCCCTCTAATACCAGAATTTTGTAGTTTCTTTAATAATAAATTATGATCTACTGTATCAAATGCTTTTTTAAGATCTAGGAATACTCCAACTGAATACTCTTTATTTTCAATGGCTGTTGATATTTTTTCTGTAAATTCCATTAGGGCATATGCAGTTGTCCTCTTGTGTCTGAACCCATATTGCTGCTCACATAATAAATCATTCTTCATGGTCCCTGGCACTACCATCACCAGGGACCTCAAATGGGAGCTGACCATCAGCTCACTCATCAAAAAAGCCCAGCAGAGGATGTTCTTCCTGCGGCAGCTGAGGAAGCTCAAGCTACCCACCAAGATGTTAGTGCAGTTCTACACAGCCATCATCGAGTCCATCCTCACCACCTCCATAACCGTGTGGTACGCAGGAGCCACTGCCAGGGACAGACTAAGGCTGCAGCGCGTCGTGCGCACTGCTGAGAAGGTGATCGGCTGCAAGCTCCCATCTCTCCAGGATCTGTACATCTCCAGGACCCGGAGGCGTGCTGGCCGGATCATAGCCGATCCCTCACACCCTGGTCACGTACTGTTTGCCCCCCTCCCCTCTGGTAGAAGACTTCGGTCCATCCAGACTAAAACCTCCCGTCACATGAACAGCTTCTTCCCCTCTGCCATTAGACTGCTGAACACTAAGTGACTTATTGACTCTCGTGCACCATGTACAGCAGCTCAACCAGACTCATGTCAATCATCACTGTTTTCTTCCTGCATTACCGACTGCACTATATAGTTCTCCACAGTATCTGCTGCTGGCTAATATATATTTTAACTGTTGACCAGTATCACTTAATCTTATCCTACACTTTATTACATGTATAGTTTATTTCTCTTATCTTATCATGTTTAATGTTGCAGCATTGTACCGAAACAAATTCCTAGTTTGTGTACTACATGAACAATGGCAATAAACCTGATTCTGATTCTGATTCTGATTCTGATTCAGTATGAAGTTGTCAATTCTCTCATAGAATATTTTTTCAAGTATCTTGGAAAATTGCGGTAATAGTGAAATTGGTCTATAGTTTGAGAGTTCCTCTCTGTTGCCCGTCTTGTATATCGGAATTACTTTAGCTATTTTCATTGCATTGGAAAATATACCTGATTGGAGAGACAGGTTGCAGATATACGTCAGTGGTTTTACTATGCATTCGATAACAGTTTTGACTAGTAGCATGTCAATACCATCACAGTCAGTAGATGTTTTACTTTTGAACGATTTAACAATTTCAATGACCTCTCTTTCGTCTGTGTTCTTTATGAAGATGGAGTCTTTTACAGCAGTGTTACTGCATATTGTATCACCTGTTGGCACCGTAGTGGGTATTTCTCGGGCCAGTTTAGGTCCAATGTTAACAAAAAAATTATTAAATTCATCTGCAGGTGAAGCAATATTCACACTCTGAGTCGTTTTATTATTTTTTGGAATGTTAGTTGGGTAGCTTGTATTTCTGCTTTTATTTCCAAGGATACTGTTGAGTATTGTCCATGTATTTTTAATATTGTCTCTGTTTTTCTCCAGTTCTTTACTGTAATAGTCTCTTTTACTACATCTTATTATACATGTTAACTTATTTTTGTATGTTTTATACCGCTGCTCTGCTTCTTTTGTTCTTTTTTTAAAAATATTTTTAAAATTTAAAATTTAAAATTTTTTAAAAATATTTCTTAAAGGGGTCATTGACTGCACTTATTCTACATTGTAACAGCTCTCACATGTCTTAATGGAATGTTTGTGGCATATTTTGTTCACATTTTCTTTAATTTGTTAAATTATTGAAGCAAATTTGTTTTGTATTTTTCCTGGCTTTCTTGAAACTAGTACATACCTGTGCATGCCCGTGCATGCCCGTGCATGCCCATAGAAAGCAAGTGTAAGCAAACATTTCTGCAAGGCCGTTGAAAGTTACAGTTACCATGGGAACAGCAACCATGGTGAAACCTGCCTTGGATCTTTGACGTCACCACTCGTTCATTGATGCCTGCTTTTGATCTGTGATTGCTGCCTTTGATCTTTGATAATGTCATAGCGAGTGCTATGATCACGAGTAACGCCTGCCTTTGATTTTTGATGATGTCATATCGAGTCCTATGATCGTGAGTGCAGCCTGCCTTTGATCTCATGGCAAGTCCTATGATGTTTTTGCGAGTCCTATGATGGTGACATCATGACATTGTGACCGACAGAGATTTCTTGAATTATATATAAAGTGATATTCCTTGTCTCCAGGGAATGGGTCCCAGCCTACATCCTTGCTTTAAGTTTTTCTGTATTTCACCTTATTATTATTATCCTGGGTTGCTATTATTGTTATTATTATTCTGTCTTGCATATTTATTTCTTCATTGGTCTTCCTCTTAGTTTATCAGCATTATTATTACTAGTGCATACCCGTAGAAACCCATGCATGCCCGTAGAGGGGATGCATTGGAGCAGAATTCTTGCCAGTTACAGGACAATTGGTATAGCAACACTAAGTGGCAATCACAAAACATAAAAATTACACAAAATATGCCCTGCCATCTGGGGCTGTTTGCCCCTGCTTGTTACTTCTTCTTCTGCCTATCACTGTTCTGTGTTATGTTGCTTACCTATGTCTATATGTCTTGTAGGGAGTCATGTGCTCTGTCTATGTGCCGTCATATAGACATCATCTGGTGGGCCGCCTTCTCCTGTCTCAGACGGCTGTGTTGTTCACAGTCATGCCTGTGGTGTACTGGTGGAACCTGAGGTGTTTCATGTTCATGGCATCCTTTCTGACGTGCAGCACTTCTCATTCTATTGCTGTCCGTCTGTCTGGTGGGTCTTCTTCGTTCAGACCACTGGTTGAGGGATAGGTGTGTTGTAATTCCAGTTCATGGACAGGATCATGAAAATCATAAAGACACACGGTCTATATGACATCATAAAGACACATTTGTCTATGTGTCCTATGATGCCTGAGTTCAAAATCTATGTGTGATATCATAAAGACAAATTGTCATATGATCTCTGTGGCCTATATGACATCATAAAGACACAATGTCCTATTATGCCTGAGTTCATACGATGTCCTATGATGTTCAGGCAGAGATCATAGGCCGTCCTATGATGTCCTATGAAGCGTGCCAGACACAGATTTCTTGCTTTTTATAGAGTGATGATTGTTATTATTGTGAGTGATGGCTGTCTTTGATCTTTGACATGGTTCCCATGGCAACACAAAGTGCTATGCTTGTGACACGCAGACATCGGCGGTTCTATGATCCTGGCGTCACAGGAACATCATAGGACATAATGTAGTCATAGACATCATATCTATATGATGGCGTCACAAGTCCTATGATGCCTGAGATCATAGGATCATATAGACTTCATATGACAGCATCCCGAGTCTTACGATGCCTGAGTTCATAGGATCATCATAGGACATCATGCAGACATCATAGGCCGTCCTCTGAATGCCTAAGATCATAGGATCATCATAGGTCATAGCAAGTGCTATGATCGTGAGTGATGCTTGCCATCGATCACATTTGTCAAAGACACTTGTCTATACGTCTATATGATGTCATATAGCCATCCTATATCTATAGATCATCGGAACATCATAGGTCATAAGTCCTATGATCGTGAGTGATGCCTGCCGTTGATCACATAGTCAAAGACACCTGTCTATATGTCTCTATGATGTCATGTAGACATCGTATCTATATGAGATGAGATGAGATGAGATGAGATTCAACTTTATTGTCATTACACATGTACGTATGAATACAAGGTAACGAAACGTGACTTGGCATTTGGGCATGCTCTGCAGAGCGCATCTAAGGCCGGGCAGCCGCTAGGCGCCAGTCATGACGGCATCACAAGTCCTATGATGTCTGAGATCATAGGATCATCGTGAGTGATGCCTGCCGTTGATCACATAGTCAAAGACACCTGTCTAGATGTCTATATGACGTCATATAGACAAAGACACCTGTCTATATGTCTATATGACATTATATAGACATCCTATCTATAGATCATTGGAACATCATAGGTCATAGCAAGTCCTATGATCATGAGTGATGCCTGCCGTTCATCACACAGCCAAAGACACCTGTCATCTCTATGACATCATATGGACATCATATCTATATGATGGCATTGCGAGTCCTATGATGCCTGAGATCATAGGATCATCGTAAGTGACACCTGCCGTTGATCACCTAGTCAAAGACACCTGTCTATATGTCTATATGATGCCATATAGACATCGTATCATTATGACGGCGTCTAGAGTCCTATGATGCCTGAGATCACAGGATCATCATAGGACACCATGCAGACATCATAGGCCGTCCTCTGAATGCCTAAGGTCATAGGATCATTATAGGTCATAGCAAGTGCTATGATCGTGAGTGATGTCTGCCGTCGATCACATAGTCAAAGACACCTGTCTATACGTCTATATGACATCACACAGCCATCCTATATCTATAGATCATCAGAACATCATAGGTCATAGCAAGTCCTATGATTGTGAGTGATGCCTGCCATTGATCACATAGTCAAAGACACCTGTCTATATGTCTATATGATGTCATATAGACATTATATCTTTATGATGGCATCACGAGTCCTATGATGCCTGAGATCATAGGCTCATCATAGGACACCATGCAGACATCATAGGCCATCCTATGATGTCCTAAGATCATAACACACAGACACACAGAGATTTCTTAAAAATTTATTTATATACTAGTACATACCCGTGCATACCCATCCATGCCCGTAGAAACCAAGTATAAGCAAATATTTCTGCATGCCCGTTGCTGAAGGGTCTCCTCCTGTCTCCAATGGCTGTGTTGTTCACGGTCATGCCTGCGGCGTACTGCTGGAACCTGAGGTGTTTCATGTTCACGGCATCTTTTCTGATGTGCAGCAGTTCTCCTCATTCTATTGCTCTCCATCTGGTGGGTCTTCTTCTTCTTCGTTCAGACCACTGGTTGAGGGATAGGTGCGTCGTAATTCCAGTTCATGGGCAGGATCATGAAAATAGACCTGAGCAAAAAGTGGCTTTCGACCCTGTTCAGGAAGGCCCGTGCATGCCCGTAGAAACCAAGAAACCGGAGCACCTGGAGAAAATCAGCGCTTTGCTTGGCATTTTACACATTTGTAGTGTAGACTGGCATTCTTCAAGGTTACACATTTTTACTGTGTCAGCACCTCTTTAAAAACGACATTGCTGAGAAAGTGACGCTTTTTCTTAGTTTTCTTCATCTTGAGCAACAATACGAAGACTGCTTGATCTGGCAACTCTGCTCGCGGCAACGTCGAATTGGCCATGGCTGCAGAAATCTGTTGTGCATAAAACACAAATGCGCTGTATAGACTGGCCCTGTGACTTATTCACCTTGCCAATTTTGAGCCATATGACATCATAACGACACATTAAGTCTAGGCATCGTGAGTGATGGTCTATATGACATCATATAGACACATTTGTCTATGTGCCGTCATATAGACATCATGTCTTTATGATAGCTTTGCGAGTCCTAGAATGCCTTGAGTTCATAGGACATCCTATGATTTTCAGGAAGAGATCATAGGCCATCCTATGATGACCTATAAACGTGACAGGAGTGCTGCGGTCTGTATGACGCCATATAGACATCCTTCAGAGATCATAGGAACATCAGCCTTACGGTTTATGTGATGTCATATAGACTACGGTTTATCTGACATCATATAGACAGGTAGATGGTCCTATGATCTCCAACATCACAGGAACATCATAGGATATCATGCAGACATCATAGGAACATCATAGGCGGCCTATGATCGTGACACACAGACACACGCGCAAACTGACAGATTTCTTGAATTTATAGTGATGACTAGTACATACTCGTGCATGCCCGTGCATGGCAAGTATTTCTGCATGCCCATAGAAAGTAGGTGTAAGAAAGGGTGTAAGCAAGCATGTCAGCACTCATTCAGTGATGCCTGCCTTTGATCTTTGATGGTGTCATAATGAGTCCTACTGCTTCGAATGGGTGTGGTTTAAAGTAACGTGTCCTATTGTACTGATTCCTGCGCTCTGTATGACATCATATAGACATCCTTCTGAAATCATAGGCACAGCAGCCTTACGGTTTATCTGACGTCATATAGAGTTCTGTTTATGTGACGTCATGTAGACGTCCACTAAACAGTCCTATGAACATCGACATCATAGGAACATCACAGGATATCAGGAAGACCCGTGCATGCCCGTAGAAACCAAAAAAACGGAGCACCTGGAGAAAATCAGCGTTTTGATTGGCATTTTACACATTTGTAGTGTAGACTGGCATTCATCAAGATTACACATTTGCCATCATGTAGGCATGGCGAGTCATCCTACAATGCCTGAGTTCATAGGACGTACTATGATGATGAGGCAGAGATCAATGGCCATCCTATGATGTCCTAGAAACGTGCTTTAAAGTCTGTCATACCCTATGCTGGTGAAGGGTGTCCTCCTGTCTCAGACGGGGGTGATGTACTGCTGGAACCTCAGGTGTTTCATCTTCATGGCATCTTTTCTGACGTGCAGTAGTTGTCGTCATTCTGTTGCTCTCCATCTGGTGGGTCTTTTTCTTCTTCTTCTTTGATGAGACCACTGGTTGAGGGATAGGTGTGTCGTAATTCTAGTTCATGGACAGGATCATTATACTACAGTACTACACTTGATCTTAGCCAAAAGGCAGAGAAGCAATCATGAAAATAGATCTGAGCAAAAAGAGGCTTTCCGGCATGGACTCACTGTATATGACATCATAAAGATATGAAGGCAGCCTTGATGTACAGTATATGACATCATAAAGACATGTTGTCTGATGTCTGTCACTGTATATGACATCATAAAGACATGAAGGCAGGCTTGATGTACTGTATATGACATCATAAAGACAATCGCGAGTCGTCCTATGATACCTGAGTTCATAGGCCGTCCTATGATGTCCTATGAACGTAACAGACACACAGAGATTTTTTGCTTTTATAGAGTGATGAAAAGTGAAGAGTGATGATGATATAGAGTGATAGAGTGATGATATAGAGTGACTAGTACATACCCGTGCATACCTGTCCATACCCGTAGAAACCAAGTATAAGCAAGTATTTCTGCATGCCCGTTGCTGAAGGGTCTCCTCCTGTCTCAGACGGCTGTGTTGTTCACAGCCATGCCTGTGGCGTACTGCTGGAACCTGAGGTGTTTCATGTTCACGGCATCTTTTATTCTATTGCTCTCCATCTGGTGGGTCTTCTTCTTCTTCGTTCAGACCACTGGTTGAGGGATAAGTGCGTTGTAATTCCAGTTCATGGGCAGGATCATGAAAATAGATCTGAGCAGAAAGTGGCTTTCAACCCTGTTCAGGAAGGCCCATGCATGCCCGTAGAAACCAAGAAACCGGAGCACCCAGAGAAAATCAGTGCTTTGCTTAGCATTATACACATTTGTAGTGTAGACTGGCATTCTTCAAGGTTACATATTTTTACTGTGTCAGCACCTCTTTAAAAATGACATTGCCGAGAAAACAATGTTTTTGCTTCGTTTCTTCATCTTGAGCAACAATACAAAGACTGCTTGATCTGGCAACTCTACTCGCGGCAACATCGAGTTGGCCATGGCTGCAGAAATCTGTTGTGCATAAAACACGAATGCACTGTAAAGACTGGCCCTGTGATTTATTCACCTTGCCAATTTTGAGCCATATGACATCATAAAGACACATTCGTCTAGGCATTGTGAGTGATGGTCTATATGACATCATAAAGACACATTTGTCTATGTGCCGTAATATAGACATCATATCTTTATGACTCATCGCGAGTCCTATGATGCCTGAGATCATAGGATCATCACAGGACATCAGGCAGACATGTCCTATAAATGTGACAGACACACAAGAGATTTCTTGCTTTTATAGAGTGAAGTGTTAAAGTGAAGTGAAGAGTGATGCTCTGATTTAAAGTCTGTATATCACTTTAACAACCATCCTTCACCTATTTAACTCCGCCCCCCCCTTACATCAGTTAGCCATTAGCTGACTAGCGTCTAGCTTTTATCCACAGTCAGTTGTGTATCTTGTGTCACTCTAGCCTGTCTGCCAATAATTTTGCCGTGATTCCACAATAAATCGCTAGCACCAAGCGTGCCCCTGATCACCGCAACCGACCTGGCCCAGGACCCGAGGCTGCTGGCCGAGCTGCCAAGCCAAGGGATCTCAAAGGGCAATGTCTCATTCTGTGGGACTCCGCTGCACTCCCATTGCCAGCTGGGGGACACCCTGTCACGAGGCGGCTCCCCTATGCAGACTGCGAGAGTGGAGTCGCGTGGAGCCCTGGAGGACGGTGGGGGAGCTGGCCATGAAAGCCTGCAGCCTCGGGTCCTGGTGTGGTTGTCGCGACCGGCGTGCCAGTGCTGGCGATTTGCTGTGGAATCATGGCAAAATTATTGGGAGATGGGCTGAAGTGATGCCATGTACATTGTGGACTGTTTATTGGTGAGCCAGGTGGTAACAGGAATGGCTATTAGGGTGACTAAATCTGAATGAAATAACAATATAAGCCTGCTCTTAGTGTGAGTCTCCTGGTACCAGTGTTAGCTGGGGAGCTAATAACTCAGGGGCTAATAGGCTACCTTTAGCACCCCTTCCATCGACATACATGACAGACAGATAGGAAGACCAATAACAGAGTAGTGGGCAGGTGTTAAGGACGGTGGTGGGTTGGCTTTGTCAAATCATGACGTATATGATTCACCTGGAAGAGTTAAAAACGTTTCCTGGCGCTTCTGGGAGAGAAAAACGAGATAAAGATGTTGCATCCATACGTAGGCAAATAATGAGCAAGTGGTAACTCAGTTTACGGAGCTTTATTAGAACACTATTTACAAATACAGATAAGGCTTACGGCACTCTCATGCAGGCCAGGTGTCTCCACGACGAAAGAGGACTGGCCCCTTCCACCCACCTCCTTTATACTAAGAGTGGCGTCACCACCCGAAACCGGCAGTTGACCACCCTAGTCTATTCCCCGTCCAACCCGGCTGCCATCTTAATACTACCAGCCTATTTACATACATAACATCTGTCCCCCCCACTTCAAAAAAAGTGTGAGGCACACAGGTAACCCACCCAAATTTTCTCCTGACTCACGCTCTAAACATGAAATATGTACAAAAATAAACAAACTGCCTATCCATTTACACAACTAAGGCTGGGGGGCTGGGTAGACTGCCAACGCCCACTACACAGCCAAGCGGGTTATTCTGCCGCCAAACTTAGAACAGTCCAACTCAAAACAAAGCCATGTTTCTAAATAAAATAATCCCATAAACAGCTCCTTAAGAACACAACATACAAAAATCACAACACACACTTAAACCACTAGCGGCCCCCACCCCAACACCCACCCCACAGTAGGGCACATAATAAAATAACGTGTGTTGGGTAACTTAGCTATTATAAATCTCTAATCAATAAGATCAGACAATCCAATCATACTCCACTAATTCAACTATGGGCATGTATCAAATTAACAATTAATCAATTCATTTTCACCAAGGCCAATAATCAAAATATCTTTAGCTACTAAAAAATTGCTCATGTATAAACACACAAATAACAGGATTGGACCCATAAAATACCATCATCTCACTTTCTCTTTTCTCTGTTTTTTTTTTTTTTTTCATCAATGTTAACCAGGGCGCTAAAACAGTAGTAAATAACTACAGACACCAGGACCTGGGTTAAAAGTAAAACACATACACACAAAACACCCTCAGTCCTTGAATGGGTCTCTCTCTGAACGCCTCCGTCTTTTGACGGGGCTCCTGCTGCGCCGTCGCCTCTTCTCCAATGTCAGATGCAGCTCATTCGGATGCTGCAGGTCTGGTCAGACAAGAGCAGGTACCCATCACTCTGGGTAGCTTCCACACGGAACCACCTCTGGTCATCACGCCGTTCGCGTGACCCGTGATCCCCTCTCATCTGGGCCTCAACCCTGGGCCGAACCTCGTCTCCAACCTGCAGGGAAGCCCCCTTCTTCTTTTCTGGATCGCGTTGTTTCTGACTGGCCTCCTTCACTGATCCGGTCGACTCGCGGGTCCGGTACGTCTTTCTCTTGGCAGGCCGTCGTTGTGAGCGCTTTACCACCATGCTCTCAGGTCTCGCCCCCTCATCCTCCAGTGTGGGCACCTTGTCCTTTGGGGCCATCCCGGGGGTCCCGCCGTGCCGTCCAGCACCCTCATCCAGGGCTGCATGATGACCGGCATCGGGTCCATCCTGGGGCGGCGTCGCGTGGTGCCAAACTTGTTCTCCATCTGCATTTGTGTCCCCTCTGTTCTCTGTTCCATCCATAGCCATAGTAGTCCCTTTCCTGTTTTCTAATTTGTCGGTGAGGAAACAAACTTCTCATGGTCACCAGGTTTAAAACAGAGATTATTGCTCCTGTGTCCACCAGCAGGGGAACCTCGATGCCATCTAGCATGACATTACACCAGATCTGTGCCGTAGTCTCCGGAGAAACGGTGTGCACTATTGTAGGAGTCTTCTGCGCGCGACCTGGTTCACTCTTCCGGTCCCTGCGTTCGAAGTTTGCGCACACCCTGGCAAAGTGGTTCAGCAAACCACACTTCCCACAACGCTTGCCTTACGCCGGGCACACTCTGGACTTATAGCGGTGACTAGGGGACCCACAGCCATAACAACGTGGCGTACCTGGGGTGGACCTGACCTTTACGACGGAGGCATACTCTTCCTCTCTGCTGTCTTTATCACCAGGGTCCAACAACAGTGCCTTAGCTCGAGACTCATCCTGACCCAGAGTGTCCCCTTCAGTAAGGCCCCTCGCGATGGTCTCTGCTTCCTCGAACTGTTGAGCGAGCTCGATAGCTGCAGTTAACGTCAACTCTCCTGGGTGTATTAGAAGCCTGGACTGGGCCGCCAGGCAGCGGTTGTGCTCTGCCAGTTGGCCCCGAATCATCTCGTCCTTCAGGGGCCCAAACTTGCACTCCCTAGCCAGCTCTCGGAGGTCCGCCAAGAATCTCTTTACTGGCTCCCCCGACCGCTGGCACCGCTGTTGAAACTGGATGCGTCGGACCGTGACGTTTTCCGGCACACAAAAGTAGCGCGCCATTAGCTCCACCACTTCGTCAAAGCTATCAGCTCCCCCAAGGTTCTCCAGTATCCTCTGCCCCTCCATGTCTAAGTTATGGACCAAAACAGCCCTCGCGCAAAACTTTTCCAGCTCACCGAGGTTCAAAACCACCAGGTAATTTGTAAAAGCAGCAAACCACTGGGGCCATGGCACAGGTGGCTCGCCTGGGGCCTCCAAAAATGGCCAAAAACTGGCAACAGATCTTTCCACTACTGCTTTTTCCTTGTCGCCAAATGTTGCATCCGTACGTAGGCAAATAACGAGCAAGTGGTAACTCAGTTTACGGAGCTTTATTAGAACACTATTTACAAATACAGATAAGGCTTACGGCACTCTCATGCAGGCCAGGTGTCTCCACGACGAAAGAGGACTGGCCCCTTCCACCCACCTCCTTTATACTAAGAGTGGCGTCACCACCCGAAACCGGCAGTTGACCACCCTAGTCTATTCCCCGTCCAACCCGGCTGCCATCTTAATACTACCAGCCTATTTACATACATAACATCTGTCCCCCCCACTTCAAAAAAAGTGTGAGGCACACAGGTAACCCACCCAAATTTTCTCCTGACTCACGCTCTAAACATGAAATATGTACAAAAATAAACAAACTGCCTATCCATTTACACAACTAAGGCTGGGGGGCTGGGTAGACTGCCAACGCCCACTACACAGCCAAGCGGGTTATTCTGCCGCCAAACTTAGAACAGTCCAACTCAAAACAAAGCCATGTTTCTAAATAAAATAATCCCATAAACAGCTCCTTAAGAACACAACATACAAAAATCACAACACACACTTAAACCACTAGCGGCCCCCACCCCAACACCCACCCCACAGTAGGGCACATAATAAAATAACGTGTGTTGGGTAACTTAGCTATTATAAAT
The DNA here is from genome assembly GCA_020510985.1 of Pholidichthys leucotaenia. NCBI lineage: Eukaryota > Metazoa > Chordata > Actinopteri > Cichliformes > Pholidichthyidae > Pholidichthys > Pholidichthys leucotaenia. The sequence goes on along the minus strand of CM035840.1, from coordinate 272,971,738 downwards.
CTCTAATCAATAAGATCAGACAATCCAATCATACTCCACTAATTCAACTATGGGCATGTATCAAATTAACAATTAATCAATTCATTTTCACCATGGCCAATAATCAAAATATCTTTAGCTACTAAAAAATTGCTCATGTATAAACACACAAATAACAGGATTGGACCCATAAAATACCATCATCTCACTTTCTCTTTTCTCTGTTTTTTTTTTTTTTTTTTTTCGTCAATGTTAACCAGGGCGCTAAAACAGTAGTAAATAACTACAGACACCAGGACCTGGGTTAAAAGTAAAACACATACACACAAAACACCCTCAGTCCTTGAATGGGTCTCTCTCTGAACGCCTCCGTCTTTTGACGGGGCTCCTGCTGCGCCGTCGCCTCTTCTCCAATGTCAGATGCAGCTCATTCGGATGCTGCAGGTCTGGTCAGACAAGAGCAGGTACCCATCACTCTGGGTAGCTTCCACACGGAACCACCTCTGGTCATCACGCCGTTCGCGTGACCCGTGATCCCCTCTCATCTGGGCCTCAACCCTGGGCCGAACCTCGTCTCCAACCTGCAGGGAAGCCCCCTTCTTCTTTTCTGGATCGCGTTGTTTCTGACTGGCCTCCTTCACCGATCCGGTCGACTCGCGGGTCCGGTACGTCTTTCTCTTGGCAGGCCGTCGTTGTGAGCGCTTTACCACCATGCTCTCAGGTCTCGCCCCCTCATCCTCCAGTGTGGGCACCTTGTCCTTTGGGGCCATCCCGGGGGTCCCGCCGTGCCGTCCAGCACCCTCATCCAGGGCTGCATGATGACCGGCATCGGGTCCATCCTGGGGCGGCGTCGCGTGGTGCCAAACTTGTTCTCCATCTGCATTTGTGTCCCCTCTGTTCTCTGTTCCATCCATAGCCATAGTAGTCCCTTTCCTGTTTTCTAATTTGTCGGTGAGGAAACAAACTTCTCATGGTCACCAGGTTTAAAACAGAGATTATTGCTCCTGTGTCCACCAGCAGGGGAACCTCGATGCCATCTAGCATGACATTACACCAGATCTGTGCCGTAGTCTCCGGAGAAACGGTGTGCACTATTGTAGGAGTCTTCTGCGCGCGACCTGGTTCACTCTTCCGGTCCCTGCGTTCGAAGTTTGCGCACACCCTGGCAAAGTGGTTCAGCAAACCACACTTCCCACAACGCTTGCCTTACGCCGGGCACACTCTGGACTTATAGCGGTGACTAGGGGACCCACAGCCATAACAACGTGGCGTACCTGGGGTGGACCTGACCTTTACGACGGAGGCATACTCTTCCTCTCTGCTGTCTTTATCACCAGGGTCCAACAACAGTGCCTTAGCTCGAGACTCATCCTGACCCAGAGTGTCCCCTTCAGTAAGGCCCCTCGCGATGGTCTCTGCTTCCTCGAACTGTTGAGCGAGCTCGATAGCTGCAGTTAACGTCAACTCTCCTGGGTGTATTAGAAGCCTGGACTGGGCCGCCAGGCAGCGGTTGTGCTCTGCCAGTTGGCCCCGAATCATCTCGTCCTTCAGGGGCCCAAACTTGCACTCCCTAGCCAGCTCTCGGAGGTCCGCCAAGAATCTCTTTACTGGCTCCCCCGACCGCTGGCACCGCTGTTGAAACTGGATGCGTCGGACCGTGACGTTTTCCGGCACACAAAAGTAGCGCGCCATTAGCTCCACCACTTCGTCAAAGCTATCAGCTCCCCCAAGGTTCTCCAGTATCCTCTGCCCCTCCATGTCTAAGTTATGGACCAAAACAGCCCTCGCGCAAAACTTTTCCAGCTCACCGAGGTTCAAAACCACCAGGTAATTTGTAAAAGCAGCAAACCACTGGGGCCATGGCACAGGTGGCTCGCCTGGGGCCTCCAAAAATGGCCAAAAACTGGCAACAGATCTTTCCACTACTGCTTTTTCCTTGTCGCCAAATGTTGCATCCGTACGTAGGCAAATAACGAGCAAGTGGTAACTCAGTTTACGGAGCTTTATTAGAACACTATTTACAAATACAGATAAGGCTTACGGCACTCTCATGCAGGCCAGGTGTCTCCACGACAAAAGAGGACTGGCCCCTTCCACCCACCTCCTTTATACTAAGAGTGGCGTCACCACCCGAAACCGGCAGTTGACCACCCTAGTCTATTCCCCGTCCAACCTGGCCACCATCTTATACTACCAGCCTATTTACATACATAACAAAAGACTGTGTGTGTGTTTTTTAAGAGAATTGACTGTTTTGATATTTTTTGATAATTATGTAACCAGTACACATATTTCAGAGTTAAAACCTACAAACACACCATTTTTCAGTCAATGACCCCTTTTAAGCCCGAAGAGTGGCATTTGGAATAAAAACAGTTTGGTGACATGTCTGTTATTAGTTGCTTTTTTCCTCAAAATTAAACAATTGAATGAACATCCTCCAAGAGTGGTGATTCCATAATTTTTGCCAGGGTTTGTACATGTTTTTTGCAGGAAGCAGGAGACCATGTAAACTTCACATATCGGGGCCCACGCTGGGCAACGGCAGATTGAAATCCAGGACGCAACTGTGCTAACCACTACGGCAGGCTCACTACAGATTCAGAAAGACATTTACTCTTTCACTCTTTCAAGATTCAGTTAAACCTCCATTTATTTTTTTTTTAGTATATTTTCAAATATTCAGATTTTTACATTTTTATGTGGGTGGGTGGGGGTGGGCTTTATTGTGAATGATATGTAGAGTGTTTCTGATGTTAAAAAGAACTAAATGTACCCCAAAATTATGTATGCAATCATAGGTCCAAAGCAAGTATAATCAGTTTTAGCACTTTTCATCACCCACACTGTAGTGAAAATGAAGACTGAGAAAAATGAACAGTGACTACATCAGGCATAATTAATGCAGACACACCAGAAAAAAATATTAATTTTCACTGAAAAGGTTTAAGTAATGATGTTGATTACACGTGCTTAATTATGAATGATTGATAATTGTTTTTTAATTGACTACAGAAAATTACATTAACTTGTATTACAATAAGTTTCAGTATTACACCTAATTTGATCCTGTTTTGTACTGTGTAGAAATTTAACAGCATTTTCTAACTGAACATGCTTTTACTGCTATTTCAGATGAATTTCAGGAAGGCTAACTAACTAACTAACCTGCACTTATATAGCACCTTTCTAGTCACAAAGACCACTCAAAGCGCTTTCACTAGTACTAACCCTCTACTCTAAGGCGCACAGTAACATTTCTCCTCTGCTGCATGAAGCCTTTTGTTTGCTCATTTGAACTTCTGTTGGGAGTCCTACAGATGGCAGTCTATGAACCTGAGTTAATGTGGCCTTTTTTCCACCTCAGGGTGCTCTCCAAGTGTTGCCGTTCCCTCATCACCACCAGTGTGTAGCAGCTCCAGCTATAGACAACTCTAGATCTCCCATAAATGGGTAAATCAATGAGTGACTAAATTATGCTGATATTCTAACTAACTAACTAACTAACTAACTAACTAACTAACTAACCTACACTTATATAGCGCTTTTCTAGTCACAAAGACCACTCAAAGCGCATTCTACAAAATGCATCACCATTAAACCAAATGGTTTATTAATGGCATGAAAATACCTGATTATACAGTTTGTTTGGGGGTTTTAATTAAATAATATATGAAAGTAAATTATTTCAGTCTGTTGTGTGGTTATGTATTTGTCTGAACATGATTTTTGATATGCAGTTTCTAAAAGCTAATCATGGTTATTTAACTGCATGCGTATTTGATATTAAAAATGTAGGTGGAGCTAACCAGGTACACACGTGGACAAAATTGTTGGTACCCCTCTGTTAATGAAAGAAAAACCCACAATGGTCACAGAAATAACTTGAATCTGACAAAAGTGGTAATAAATAAAAATTCTATGAAAATTGACCAATGAAAATCAGACAATGCTTTTGAATTGTGGTTCAACAGAATTATTTAAAAAAAAAAAAACAAACTCATGAAACAGGCCTGGACAAAAATGATGGTACCCTTAACTTAATATTTTGTTGCACAACCTTTTGAGGCAATCACTGTAATCAAACGATTTCTGTAACTGTCAATGAGACTTCTGCACCTCTCAGCAGGTATTTTGGCCCACTTCTCATGAGCAAACTGCTCCAGTTGTCTCAGGTTTGAAGGGTGCCTTCTCCAGACGACATGTTTCAGCTCCTTCCACAGATTTTCAATAGGATTTAGATCAGGGCTCATAGAAGGCCACTTTAGAATAGTCCAATGTTTCGCTCTTAGCCATTCTTGGGTGTTTTTAGCTGTGTGTTTTGGGTCATTATCCTGTTGCAAGACCCATGACCTGCGACTGAGAGCACATTTCTCTCTAGAATACCTTGATAGTCTTGAGATTTCATTGTACCCTGCACAGATTCAAGACACCCTGTGCCAGATGCAGCAAAGCAGCCCCAGAACATAACAGAACCTCCTCCATGTTTCACAGAAGGGACAGTGTTCTTTTCTTGGTATGCTTCATTTTTGCGTCTGTGAACATAGAGCTGATGTGCCTTGCCAAAAAGTTCCAGTTTTGTCTCGTCTGTCCATAGGACATTCTCCCAGAAGCTTTGTGGCTTGTCAACATGCAGTTTGGCAAATTCCGGTCTGGCATTTTTATGATTTGTTTTCAACAATGGTGTCAACAATGGTGTGAAAAGAAGAACATAACAGAACCTCCTCCATGTTTCACAGAAGGGACAGTGTTCTTTTCTTGGTATGCTTCATTTTTGCGTCTGTGAACATAGAGCTGATGTGCCTTGCCAAAAAGTTCCAGTTTTGTCTCGTCTGTCCATAGGACATTCTCCCAGAAGCTTTGTGGCTTGTCAACATGCAGTTTGGCAAATTCCGGTCTGGCATTTTTATGATTTGTTTTCAACAATGGTGTCTTCCTTGGTCGTCTCCCATGAAGTCCACTTTGGCTCAAACAACGATGGATTGTGCGATCTGACACTGATGTACCTTGACCTTGGAGTTCACCATGAATATGTTTAGAGGTTGTTCTGGGCTCTTTTGTTACCATTCGTATTATCCGTCTCCTCCAGCAGCCACGTCCAGGGAGGTTGGCTACAGTCCTGTGGATCTTAAATTTCTGAATAATATGTGCAACTGTAGTCACAGGAACATCAAGCTGCTTGGAGATGGTCTTATAGCCTTTACCTTTAACATGCTTGTCTATAATTTTCTTTCTAATCTCCTGAGAGAACTCTCTCCTTTGCTTCCTCTGGTCCATGTTTAGTGCGGTAAACACCATGTCAACAAACAGCACAGTGACTACTTGTCACCCTTTAAATAGGCCGACTGACTGATTATAAGTTTGTAGACACCTGTGATGTTAATTAGAGGACATATCTTGGTTGAACATGCCCCTATGGTCACATTATTTTCAATCTTTTCTAGGGGTACCATCATTTTTGTCCAAGCCTGTTTCATGAGTTTGTTTTTTAAAGTAATTCTGTTGAACCATAATTCAAAAGCATTGTCTGATTTTCATTGGTTAATTTTCATAAAATTTTTATTTATTACCGCTTTTGTCAGATTCAAGTTATTTCTGTGACCATTGTGGGTTTTTCTTTCATTAATAGAGGGGTACCAACAAGTTTGTCCACGGCTGTATGTTTTATTTTGTAGTTTTCTTATTGCTGCATAAAATTACTTGAGTCTATGTGGATTATAAGGGCAGATTAAATGTAAAATGTTGATTGTGTGTGATCTTTGTGCATGTTTGGGTTAAAAAGTAACATTTCTTTTTGATTTTTGTATTGAAAATTAAGTAATTGTAGAAGTACAAATTTCTTTACAGCACACTGAAGCAAAATAAAATAAACATATTTAAAGTGATGTATAATCTTTTTATTTAGAATTAATTGATTCAAACATCATACAGTAATGAAATTCAAATTGAGTTACAAAATGTAAGCATGAAATCTCAGAACCAAAAGCAAGAAATCCTCGCAAAAGTGAAAACATGTTGTGATTCTTCATGTTTGAGGATATGTGCAGTCTGTCCAGAGATGACCGAGGTTAAACTCAATCCAAGAGCCTTAATCCTTCTGAAGGAGCCAGGTCACCGTGGAGCAGCAGTCGCTGTCACTCAACAGATACACAGAGTAAATATTTAGAAATGTGCTGATGCCTTTGGCCTGCCTGTCAGGCAATAAAGGGATGATTTGTTGTGCTGGTGCATGATGGGAGTGGTGTGAAATGGTGCCACACTTGAAACAGAATCGAGAACTGGTAGCGGTCAAATTGACCAGCATCAAGTCAACATGTTTGATTGTCACTGGCCGAATCTGCGGTATACGTTTTGAGGTAAAAAGCAAATGACACAATTTAAGATAAACAATACCAGCTTAGCCACTGAAAAGCAATGGAATGAAAAGAAGTGCAAATCAAGTAAAACAAAAAAGTCAATCCTAGTACATTTCAGTATTTATAAAACACATCTTACCTCAAACCTTATTCTTACAAACACTTCACAATATTCAACATTCTTTCAACCCATAAATACCTTCACAGAATGACAGAAAATTAACCACATTCTGCACTCTCTCTGTTCGTGTGACATACATTGTTGCTTCTGAACATCGCTCTAACTGAACCTTTGTACAAAACATTACTGGAATGTATTCACCCTGAAAAGAAAACAGACTTTCATCAAAATTATGAATTTACTTTGTCACCTCATTGTCCTACCCTTTGTACCAAACACTCCCTTTTATCTGTTATTCTCTCCAACTCTGTCTGGAAGACTTACATTCTTTTCAGTAAATTCAGTAATTCGTGACACTTGCGTATAAACGGTGGTAAATTGGTTATTGTGCTGGGATAAGTATGCATGGGATTGACTTTACATTGGTAAAAATTAGGGCTGGGCAATTTGACCTTACATTAGCATCACAGTTAATTAACACTTTCACATCAGTTTCATGTTTTTCTTTCTTTTTTTTTCTTCCTTTCTCCTCACTTACAGTTCACTGACAAGGCTTGTAATTAAGCAATATTAAGATAAGATAAACCTTTATAAGTCCCACAGTGGGGAAATTACAGAAGAGTGTGGTACTGTATCACTGCAGTGTGGTAGTAAATAAGCATAATATAATAAAGAATAGAAATTGTCATTTCACACACAAACATTGTCCAGTGCAGAAGTCAGTGTGTGTTTACATGTTGTTTGTAGGTCGTGGGTTGCGTGACTCGTGATGGTGGTCTTAGCTTGTCAGTTTTGTCGTCCATCCAGCAGAAAAATGGTTGAAATGACACGGATAGCTGTCAGAGGCTAACAGCAACTTAGCTTCAGGTATCTACGTGCTAAGTTTCCACGTACTTTGCTTACTTTTCCTTGGCATATTCAGATGAACTAGAGTCAATCATTACATGCTACGCGGACGGAGACCACATTTCTTTGCGTTAGAAGCTGTTTTACTTTTTTCTGCTATTTCTAAATAGCGCTAACTGCACTGCTTCCGATATGCAGAGTTACTCGCATGTCTTAAAGAGGCAGTAAATGAAAAGCTCTCTATACACATGTGCCCAACAGGGAGAAGGAAAAAACCGACACGAGCAAGATGACGTTGGTTTTGCAGCACGAACGTCGGTTTCAGTTTTATTTCGGTTAATTGCCCAGCTCTAGTAAGAATTAATAATAATCTGTGGATACCTTAACAGCATATATCCTACCTACCACTGCGTGTTTATCATTGAAGAATAATGGAAGCTCATTTTATCCCGTTAACATTCATTATGAATTAACTGTGATTAATAACCATTATGAGACAAGTACTGTGAAGTTCTCTGAACAATATAGGGTATATTTACAGTCCACACCACTCATTTCACATGTCTTTTATACCTCCAAATTTTTAAGTCTTCTTGCGTTTGTGCCTGAACCATACCAAAATATTATATTAATTGATATCAATTCATACTTTATAACATATGCTTAACTGACCACTAACTACATCATTTGTCATGAAGAGTGTAAGCTACTGATAAGGTGTAAAATTGATGTAAAAATAATGAAGTATACATCTTTGGTCCTTTCAAAGGTTTTGCAGTTGACAGAAGCGTACAAGTCACACAAAATGTGCTGTGTAAGAAGCTTGTTCTTGTCAGTCCATAGTTTAATTATGGGACTTAAATGCTATAAGTAGTTTGGAATCAGCAATATCCTTACAGAAATGTAACTTCTCTTATTTTAGTCTGGTAGAACTTCACCAGAGACTCCCGCAGTCCTATGCCACAAAAGTCTGAAAATATGCCCTGATTTACAGATCCGTGGAGACAGTGCTTCTCTTCATTCTCAGGCTCCCGCCCCAGCCACGAGGACACGTGTTATAGGAGTGCAGGTCTGGTGAGCGGAGGCCAGAGTCTTCAGATTCAACAGAAGCATCAGAGTCTGTTAGAGAGCGAGTGTTGTAAAGCCTAACAGGTGAGCAGATTCTCTGAGTGGGAGTGGGTGGTGAGCTTGTGAATGTAGGGGACTGTGCTCCGAGTGATCGTGGCTGGAAGGGGCTTGTGGGTGTTTTGTGACAGTCATAGCTGTGGGGGGAGTTTCCCACAGGTGAGATGGGCAGACTGTGACCACTCAGCGTACCAGGAGAGGGGCTGTTTTTACGTTTGGCTGCATTGATGATGTTCTTAGCCAGGAGGCGATGGTTGGCTTTAGAGTCTAGGTTATTAATGGGGGACATGCAGCGAGTGTTCTTGTCCAGGGGAACAGGAGATGTGGCAGATGTAGTGTACAGAGGTTTGGTAGCTGGGAGAGTCAGTTTGCTCTGAAAGGGTAAAGGAGATTGAGAACGTAAGCCCCACGGAGGAGAGATGGGAGACGTGGCTTTAGATGCTTGTGAAGGTCTGGATGTGGATTTGGAGATACTGGAAGACTGGGTATTCTGGTTTACCAGTGGTGATTGGCACCTTGATCCCCAAGGTGGGGAGGTAGTTGGAGAAGTTTGGGGAGGTCTGGTTGTAGAAACTGGGAAAACGGTGGAAGGCTGGGTATTGGCAATCGGAGACTGGCATCTTGATTCCCAAGGAGGTGAAAGAGGAGACGTTGTTGTAGATGTTTGGGATGCTCTAGATGTAGAAATGGAGAAAACAGTGGCACACTTGTTATACTGGCTCACTGTTGGTGACTGGCATCTTGCACTCCAAGGAGGAGTAATAGGTGAAGGAGAAGTTTGAGAAGGTCTGACAGAAGAATCAGTGAAGGACTGGGTTACCACTGGGGACTGAGATCTTGAACTCCAAGGAGGGGAGCATGGAGAAGTGGCTGTCACCGTCTGGGATGGTCTTGTGTGAGAGGAACCAGCAGTGGAAAGCCTGATACTCTGACTAGCTAAAGGGGATTTACATCTTGCACTACTGAGAAAAGATACTGGGGATGTGACTGAGCAGACAGAGCTGGAGATGGTGGGCTGGTTCATCTGGTGGTTGGACTTCCAGTTCCTGATTGTGGGGCCCGCAGGGCTGCTAAATCGTCTGGTAAAGTCTGGAGTCCTAGTTGGCATAGGTGTCTCACAGGGAGTTTGATCAAAGGAAGACTCCTTGGGTGCCTGTTGGAATATAGCATAGTATTTTTACTTCCTTTGGGGGTAGACACACAACAAACAAACATACAAGCTGTAAAAAAAATGTCTGTATGCATGACATAATCAAATTTTCTCACTTTTGTTTTGATATAACAATTATCCCTCAAGAAGTCGTCCCGACTATCATACATCTTTTGTCCTCTGGGGTAAAAAATGACCCCGTACCCTGCCTCTCGCCCTAAGATGCTAGGATAGGCTCCAGCCCCCCCCCCCCCCCCCCCGCGACCCGAAAAGGATTAAGCGGAAGAAGATGGATGGATGGATGGATGGATGGTTTGACTGTTATTTAAAACATGCAGTATAAATTGTCAATTCAGTGTCACACCATTATGCTACATGTCCACTGGTCTGTTTATCGAAAGGCATCGTCTAGGAATTGCAGTGCCATACGGAGACAGGCATAACCAGGTGGAGTTACAGAAAATATGTGATATTGTGGAACACCAATAATAATAATAATGATGTATCAGATTTGTATAGTGCTTTTCACAGACACTCAAAGATGCTTTACAATGGATACGTTATTCATTCATTCCAGACAGACATTGGTAGTGGTGGAGTGGTGGCCTAGTTGATAGAGCATCAGCCCCACAACCGGGAGGTTGGGGGGTTCAAGTCCCAGCCGGGTCATATCAAAGACCATATAAAAATGGTACTTCACGCCTTCTAACTTGGTGCTCAGCATAATAGAATGGGGGAAGGAGAAGTTCTTTGTGGCGATGCCTTGCATGGCAGCAACCCCTCTGATTCTACGTGTGATTAACATTGTAGATAGGAGAAACATTATTTTGTTCCTCTGTACATGATTGGCTGTATGGACTGAAAGACAACAGAGATGGCTTCTTCTTCTTCTAGTGGTAAGCTACTACTGTAGCCACAGCTGCCCTCGGGCAGACTGATGGAAACATGGCTGCCAATCCATGCCAACAGCCTCACCGACCACTACCAGACATTTACAGCGGGGAAAATAAGTATTGAACACGTCAGCTTTTTTTTCTCATTGAACATATTTCTGATGGAGCCATTGACCTGAGATTTTCACCAAATATCAGTAACAACCCAAGTAATCCATACATACAAAAAAATCAAGGCAACTGTGTTCACAAAACAAGTTATATTTAATAAAGTGCAATGACACAGGGAATAAGTATTGGACTCATGAAGAAAAAAGACGTGCAAAAAGGCATAAAAAGCCAAGAAACCAGCTGAAATCCATCAGAATTTAGAAAGCCATCCCATCCTCCATCAGTGCAAATTAATTTAAGCTGGTTAAGTCCTGACTGATAGCCTTTAAAAAGGTCTGTGAATAACAGATTGTCACACCACAAAGAACTTATGATGGAAGCAAAGAGCTCTCTCTATATCTTTGCAAGCTTATTGTTGCAAAACATAATGATGGCATTAGTTACAGGTGCATTTCTAAACTACTGAATGTTCCACTGAGCACTGTTGGAGCCATCATTCTGAAGTGGAAAGAACATCATTTTACCATAATCCAACCACGACAAGGAGCTCCTCGCAAGATTTCTGACAGAGGAGTCAAAAGAATTATCAGAAGAGGTATCCAAGAGCCAAAGATCCCTTGTGGAGAGCTCCAGGAAGACCTGGAGTCAGCAGGTACTGCTGTTTCAAAGAAAACAATAAGTAATGCACTCAACCGACATGGGCTCTATGCCTGCTCATCTCACAAGACTCCATTGCTGAAGAAAAACCATGTTGAAGCTCTTTTAAAGTTTGCTGCACAACATTTGGGCAAGCCAGTAAAATACGGGGAGAATATAATCTGGTCAGATGAGACCAAAATTGAAATTTTGGATGCCACAACACACAGCATGTTTGGAGGAGAAATGGCACTGCACATCCTATCATGGTGTGGGGGTATTTTTCAGCACATGGTACAGGCAGACTTCATATAATTGGAGGAAATCTGAATATACAAATGTACAGCGACATCCTTGATAAGAACCTGTTGCCATTTACCAAGATGCTGAAGATGAAATGAGGGTGGACATTTCAGCAAGAGAAAGATCCCAAACACACAGCCAAGGAAACGCTCAACTGGCTCCAGAAAAGGAAAATAAAGCTGCTAGAATGGCCCAGTCAGTCACATGACCTGAATCCAATTGAAAATCTATGGAACGAGCTGAAGATCAGAGTTCATAGATGACGCTCACAGAGCCTTCAAGATTTGACAGTTTGTGTGGAAGAATGGGCTAAAATCCCTCTTGAGCAATGCCTGTGCCTAGTTTCTCCATACAGGGGGCCTCTGGAAGCTGTTATTACCATCAAAGGCTTTTCTACTAAATATTAAATGATTTCTTTATATGTATAGATTACTTGGGTTGTTACTGATATCTGGTGAAAATCTCAGGTCAATGGCTCCATCAGAAACATGTTTAATGAGAAAAATGTTGACATGTTCAATACTTATTTTCCTCGCTGTAAACACATTCATACCCAGAGTCATGGACACTGGAGTTAAGGTAGGCAAAGTGTCTTGCCCAGGGACACAACGGCAGGATGGCTGGGGAGAGCGGGATTCAAACCACCAACCCTCTGGTTATTGGACGACCCGCTCTACCTCCTGAGCTACTGCTGCCCACATTTCCCTCCTCCATTCAATTTTTGCTGAGCACCAAGCTGGACAGCAGGAAGTTCCATTTTTATATGGTCTTTGGCATGACCCAGCCAGGACTTGAACACTGACCTCCCGGTTGCGGGGCCGATGTGGATGTGAGACAGATGCTCTACCTCTAGGCCACCACTCCTAGATAGTCAGTAGCCAAAAGTCAAAGCGCTCTGTCCCAGGGGAAACACTCTCATTTGTCCTGCTGCTGAGAACACACAGTCTGCTCCTGACTGATCATCGCATCTGGTCGTGGGTGGTCTTTCATGGACTGAAACTTCTGGACAACATGGCAGACTACGAATCTCCAATCTTTAAATCAAACCAGTGAAAAGTGTTTCTAACATCACTTTGTGGGAGAAATAGTAGGTTCAGTTAATTAATCTGTTGCTATTTGACATTAAAAACCATTCAGGACTAGATCGCTGCCGCTGGTGCATGCCGGTATCCAAAATTCATTTGCATAAACATCAAAGATTTAATGCTTATGCAAATGAGCGGTTGGGGGAACCACAGGCTACTTGACACACCGCAGCCCAATTTTCCCCGTACCGGAGCCAAACACTTTCCATTGCGTTTTCAATAAACAGTGAATGGAAAGCAGAAAAATGACAGATTCAGTGGACATGTAGCATGAGTCGTACTTCAGTACAATCCATTCCCACAATTTTTCCCCCTTTGTTTTGGAATTTAGGGCTAATAGACCTTTTTTTTTTGCATAAAAGTAAACCCTGTTTTTGAGTTGACCCTCATGTTGTTGTGGGATCATTCTGGCCCCTAAAGAGTGCTGATGGATATGCTTGTAAATGAAGCTTAAATGACATGATTTAATGGATAAGTGAATCAGTTTTATTTATAGTTGTGTTATATGGGGGCCCTAATTTCTGTGTATTATCTGCTTCTATCTGCGTTTCTTTGCCAGCCCACATAGGCCCCAGTGGTTAGTGTCTTTCTCGGGTTACTGTCATTCGGCCTTTTCAAGGAGGTTAACCTTTGCAGGGGTATGAAGTTACTTGACTGAAGCAAGGCTTGCATTCCATCTTTATGTTTTTTTTTTAATAATGAAGAGCTGTATCTACTCTGGATAATGATGTGAAAAATACCAAAGTGCTGGGATCAGCTTCCTGGGGAGTTATACCCTTGTATAATGAATGAGACTGGTCATATTTCAGAAGTTCAGGGCTTCTTTGGCAGGAAATGAGGCCTAGGTCAAGAGTCACAACATTTGTCTCAATGTCTGAGCCCCTCAGGATCAAGAAGATCAAGGTTCATGTCTTAACATGACCATGCTTAACTCAGTTTTTTGTGAAAGTGTAACGTTTTTTGTATTGGTAATCTTACATCACAACTTTTGAATTTTGAATGTTCATTGCAGGATTTCAGATAAATTATTTATGTGCTTAGCAAGATGTATAGAGTTTATAAGCTTGTTAAAGTGTTTGCATGGTTGCCCAAAAGAGAAGAAAGCAAAAAGTGGAATCAGGAAATGAGGGGAAAAGAGATAAAGGGGGCATTGTTTGGTGTTAGCACAAAGCTTTTAATCAGAGAAGGAAAGATTCAGTCGTACACACATAAAACAGTTCTAACAGAGAGGATAGTAGCAGGAAAAAAAGAGGGACTCAAGATTTATAAAATGAAACAGACACAATCCCTGTAGTCTGAAGCAACAGTGACTAATGATGGAGGAACAGCTTTAAGTCATGAAAACAATCAGTTCATGTAGTTCATAGATTTGAAAGACTAACGAGTCCAAGCACACACACAATACATTCAGGTAGAGCATGTTGAACGGCAGAGCAAATATACCTGAAGGCACAAAGACATAAAGGGAGTTCTCTTGCTGCAACTTTCATGTCAGTGAGCAGCATTAAATTGCAAATCGCAGCTCATAAAGCAGATGCAAGACCATCTGTTAAAGTGCTTGGTGAAGCAGCGTACCCCGGTGCCCACTGGAAAAAGTGTGAGGCTGAATCTTGCTGTATTTTGTTATGTGCTGTAAAATTGATGTTTCTGAGTGCTGATGATATTAGACACTTGAGAATAGCAGCTATTTTTTAATTACATCAATGAAGAGCTTTAATATTCTAAGGATAATTGCTCATGTTAGAATGCATTTCCTTTGAAAACCTTTCAAGATACAAACTAGGTATATCTAAAATCCTTTTGTGTATTGTTTGATCACTATGTATTACTCGGTTTGTTGCATTTACAATACAAACGATTATATGAACAGGCACAAGTAAAACAAGGCACATGTTAATCTAAAAGTGCAGTAGCCCATTGGAAAATTCAATCCTTCTGATGTACACAGTTTTCTAAAAATGGTACAGAGAAGGTCTCCACACCTGTGGTGCAATCCCTGCCTTCTTGGCAGAAAATGTGGGCCTCGGTGCCTGCACTCCTGACCGAGGGGATGACACTCGCTCTGGAGAAAGGGCAGCCATGGGAGAACTGATTGTTGGATGCCTGGAGGCCACATCTGATGGATACTCTGGTCCCCCTGTGGGGCTGAGAGGCAGTTGAGGGGACATGCACTGGGCACTGAAGTAAGACGGAGGGTTGTTTGGTAGAGAAGTTTGTCTGGGGAAAGTCTGATTGGAGATCGGGTTCCTTGCATGTGGCACCCCCCTGGGTAGGGTACTAATGGGGTCCTTGACTGGGTTAAGGATGAACAGAGAAGAGTTGAGCTGGTACGGCCGGTGCCTTGACAAGTCCATCTCTATCTTAGAGCACCCATTCTCTAATGGTGGTTGCTCAGGGACAGGCTGCGGTGTTGGAGCTTTTGGCTTTGGTTTCTGCTTCACTGCCTGCTGGGCCGTGACATTTTGCGAGAGCTGGGCACTCATGTCAGAGTTTCTAACAATGGCCTTGACCCTACCAGGCATGTTTGATGGGTAAACCCAAGATGGTGGCAGAGACATTGTGGGAGAAGGAGACCTAATGTTTCCTGCATTCTGATTCTGTACTACATATTTTTCCATCCTGGACTGGCGCTTGGCAAACAGTTCGGCTCCCTTTCCTGAAACATTGATAAGGTTCTGCTCCGGTCTGTGCTCTGCCCTTGGTTGAGTTCTTGAGCTCCTAAGACAGGAAGCCCACTCTGGAGCTCTGGCTACTTCAGCAGTGCCCTCTTCCTTTGCAAGGAAATTGGAGGCCTCTGCACCCAAAGCCAGTAACTCTTCTTCAGATGTCGGCTCAGGCACAGATCTCTGTCCGTATTTCTTCCTTTCATCCACCCCATGCACCAGAGAGAGCAGCTCAGGGTTTGGAGCCACCACTCTCTTTTCTTTGAATGTAAACATTGATTTCTTATTTGCTCTCCTGGCAGCGCCCTCCTCAAGTATTCCTGTTTTGATTGGTGTTATCTGTGTTGTCTCTCCGGCAGGCTGGGGTACAAATGTGGAGGTCTTTGGGGCTGTGGGAGGGCCATAATGGGGCATGGGTGGGTACTGAGAAACAGTGAAATGGGATGGCGGAGGAGAAACAGGAGACATCGGAGGTGGACTGGAATAGTAGGCCTGTGGGGGTTGGCTCGTGAAGGCTGGTAGAGGTGGTGTGGGATATGATGGAGGCGGAGGTGGAGGTGAGGTCACCACCTGTTGGGGGACGGCAGTAAAAGTAGGGAGTAGAGGAGTAGAGTAAGAAGGAGGAGGGGGGATGTCCATGATGGGGCTAGCTGCCTCAGGAGACTGCACTGTGGGCGGTGAGAAAAAGGGTCTGGCAGTTCTGTTGAGGAATGAGGTGGTCTGCTTGGAAGTGGGTGCAGACACCTTCTCAGGATCAGAGGAACCGTAAGAACCATTAAGAAGCTTTCCAGCAGAAGCTCCCCCTGCGTGGCCCAAACTCAGTTCTGCTTCTTCCTCAGCGTGCTCCATCACAGCTGGATCGATGTCACTGCTTGCTGATGGAATCTCATTCTTAACCCTGTCCTGTACACCTTCACGGATTTCAACTTTTTCCTCCTCTTCCTGCTCTTCCCTGACAGGAAGGAAATGTCTGTTTTGGACAACACTATCTTCCATGTTTTCTTCTTTGTGAACACCCTTAGCTGGCTCAGCCATGATGACGCCAACTGAACGCACCGTCACAGGCGGCGATATGAGCGATGTGGTGGCACTGTTTTTACAATTCAGGTCGCTGTCCTTTTCCTCACAGCTTCTCCCTGTCCATGTCAGTTGGTCGCGCTCCACATTCTCAGCTTTCTCCTCCTCCGACCCCTCTCCGCAGCTTTCAAGTGTGAAGGCGTTGACTCTCTGCTTGCGGCGGTTGAAGAGCAGCACACCCCGGGATGTGGTGTTTGAAGGGATGGTGAGCTGGGCTGCGATGATCTGACTCTTGACTTGAGCCTCCTTCAGCTCCTTCTCTGATAAACTGGCACTTCTGCTCAGATCTGAAGTGATACAGACAGGGAGAAAGAGCACAAATACTTCAATCAAATAAGCAGGAAATTCTCATCTTCTTCTTAAATGGGATGGGGGGGGCGGTTGATTAACGTTAAAAGGCAATTCACTTAGAACGGCAAAGAAAACTCCTGTAACCTTCAGTTAAATCTTACCAAAGTGCTGTAATGACAAATAGTGAGACCCAGAAGGGACACATTTTTAACAAGTTTGGGATACAAATATTCTCTTTAAAACCCACATAACTGTTTCAGCACCATATGGTTTTGATTTTTCATTGCAGTGCTATTGTTCCCGACCAATATAGCTAGAAAAATTAGGCTTTGTGGACATTTGATTCAGCAGAATATAAAGTTGTGGACGATGAGTGAGGCAGAGAAACATTTGCAATAAAATGTTAACAGAGAGGCAGCGTGTTGAGCAAAGTGAATAACAACATACAGCTCTGGGAAAAGTTAAGATCCCAAAGAGACCACTGCAGAATTGATCTGCTTTTACTATTTATGCATGTGTGTTTGGGTGAGTTGTTCTCAGTAGGTTAGAGAATAAAGCAAAATTGTTCATTTTACTCAAATTCCAGCTGAAAATATCGTCATTTAGAGCATTTAGTTACAGACAATGACAACGGGCCAAAACAACAACAAAAAATGTTGCTTTTAGATCAAATAATGCAAAGAAAACAAGTTCATGTTCATTTTTAACACTACAATACTTAAGTTTTAACTTTAGAAGAACTCAGAGATCTGTATTTGTGTAATAACTCTGATTTTTGTTCACAGTTCCACGCACCTTACCGTGCTGAGATGATCACCTAATCAGTTCCTCCTTAAGGAGACGGAGGTGTCCTTGTGTTGGAATTCAACAGATGCTCAAATCGAATGGCTGTCATACATGTAGGCATGCTAAGTGAGGAAAGACTTTGCACTGGCCTCTTATTTTTTTCCCAGAGCTGTATTATTGGTCAGCATGCGCTATAGAGCCAGATGAAATTGGTTTGAGTCACCATCTTGCATGATTACGTGTGTCTGCTGATTACTTCGCTTTATCTCAAAAGTGAGTTTGTTTTCGGAGTTTTAGAGCTGCCTTCCAGGCAACGGAGCCATTTCCTCTGCCAGCTGCAGCCGTCCCTCCCTGAGCATTCCTGCACCGCTAAGAAAACTCCCTGCCTCTGCTTTCTCTCTGGGGTTCATTTCTGCAGTGCTGCAGTACAAACCCTTAATAGACCATTTTTACAGTCTTCTGCCTCCAAAAAGATTTTTGACTGCTGCCTATAAACATACTATACAATCAAGTGTTCCAGTGTTAAATATAGTGACGGCGTCGTGCTTCAAGGATCATAAGAGGGAAAGGCATGCTGCATCAGTGCCGCTTTTTCTTTTAGTAAAATAAAAACCTGAAGCCAGGGAGTCTTTTATGAATGTTACAGAGTTGTTATGGCGACACATCTGGCAGATTATTGACTGAAGTCATCTCACTCGGCCCGGTGGAAGATATTTAGTGTCCCTCCAGGATATTACTCAGACAGCCAGCACAGGCATGACTCTTAACTCTCTTTTAATAAGATGATAGAAGCAGACAGGCACATTATTTGGTGTAATCACCAGCCAATCATAATAATTATACATAAATCAGTCACTTGTAAAGCTGTCTTATGAAGCTGATTTTACATGTAGTTATTTTCCTGGCAACTAGTGTAAAGCTAATATGTTCCTGCCTCCCGTGTAAAAACAAAGAAAGCAATAGTATGCATGTGCCATTGATTTGACAGCCCTTATGTCTGCCTTTACAGTAACAGAATTAACTCTTCAGCTACTTTTACATAAATCCAACTCAAGTTAAACAGCAAACAATTACTTAACAAATCATCTACCTGACTAGTCTTTTTATTTGTTTAAAAAAATATCAGTATTCACAATGTTGTGCTGCTTGATGTCTGCAAAGGAAGACATTGGCATCAACAAGGTTAGATCACTAACCCAACACCTAATGGAGATCCATCCGTCATGTTACACATTTGTGACACTGCAACACGTATAGAGGCCTTTAAACAAGCAGTCTTCTCACGACTGCCGGCATGAGCATAAATCACGTTTCCCTTCATGGACTACAGCAGAGAAATGAGCCGACCTATCACACAGGTACTTTATGTACAGTCAGCGTCTTTGATCAGTGCTGTCAATAAGAGAGGGAACGCAACCACGGGCCACTTTAATGAGGTTTTTTACTGTTTGTAATTCATGCTCTGTGAATGTAGCAGAGCAGTGAGGCTTGAAATGAAATGTCCCCTCTGTAAACAGCTCTGTTATCAAGTAACGCACAGGTGCAAATCCCAACGGTGACCAGAAACACACCTGATACTGTTTTAAATACGTCCGAACCTCTGATGAACTTTTGTTTTCCAGCAGTTATCAAGATTTTAGTTAACTTTGTTGTAGGTTATTACACCAGTCGCTTTGAATTAAATTAGAACACAGTAATTAAATCATAAATGTTATATGAATGAACCCGTCTGTGTGTCTGAAACAAAGATTAATGATGACAATAATAATAAAATCTCCTTAAGTGTCCACTGAGAGATCAATTATAGGGGGAAAAATGTTGAAAAGCATTTGCAGATGTACTCATAAGTCATTAGTAACAAGTCATACATCTTTACAAAGTAAACATACACAAATTCCTGCAGATACCCTCAAAATTCTTTAGTCTTCTCAAAGTTTCCTTAAGTTGTCAGATCCACTTTGCACTTAATCCCTTACCTTTTTCCTGTCAAATCTCAGAGCGCCCCTGTTTTGTAGTACTTCCACGAGAGTTTTCAATTTAACTGTGCCTGATAGCTTCACACCCCCCGAGTGAAGCAAGACAGGCTCGGATTTCTTTTTCTCCTGCAGTCCAGCACACAGACAGGCAGGGAGGGAAGGAGGGAGGAGGGTCTGGGGCTGGAGGCTGTGCCATCCGTCACTCATCCTCCAGCTTTGTTTTGGTTTTGTTCTTCAAATGTACACCACCACAACTCTGCAGGCTGTTTTACCAACTATGAAACTAGGGACGTGACAGAAGAATCTCTGAGACATCTTTGGAAATGGGCGCACAGAGACTAATCTTTTTTTAGAACGTTCTGCAGCGTGTTCCACTCAGTGGTAAGAGCTGCTCGTCTCTGATGGCCTGAGCCCTTGCTGCCCTCCATGTCGGTCACCACGTGTGTTTATTGAACTTTCTCTCCAACTAAGTGCCTGCCCTCTTTGAACCCTAAGGCGTCCAACCTAAAAAGAAAAGCAGGGTAGGAATTTCCTGTCCTCCAGAAGAGACAAAACTCTGATGAAAGAACAACTGAGAGTGTTCTCCTACAAGTGTTCTCCTACATTTCCGGTTCCGGCTCTGCCGGACCGGCGGCGCCACATGAGTCGGCTGCCTGTTGCAACAGCCTTTTTTTTTATCTTCCTTCTTCTTTCTACACCTTTCACTCTGTATATATATCACGGACGCACGGATCGCCCCGGGGGTCTCCCGGGTCGGCGGACGGAGCCACGGTTTGCAGCGGGAGACGTTACAGCGGGGAGGAGCTAGTGCTAGCTAGCACTTGGCCGCCGCCCGGTGCTAATGGGAAACTCGACATACCGGGAGCTGTAGCGAAAACGAAGCGGGTGCCGGGCTGGAGTTTAGGCGGCGTGAAAGAAATATAAGACAGAATAATAAAGAGCGATGGCAAGAACCAAGCAGACCGCCCGTAAAATCTACTGGAGGAAGAAGCCCCCCAGGAGACAGCTAGCCACCAGGGCTGCTCGGAGAGGCGCTCTGGCCACCGGCAGAGTGAAGAGGCCTCGCTGTCACAGGTCCGTGGCTCTGAGAGAGATCCGTCGCTACCAGAAATCCACGGAGCTGCTCATCCGTAAGCTGCCCGTCCAGCACCTGGTGAGGGAGATCGCTCAGGACTTCAAGACCGTCCTGCATTTCCTGAGTTTCGCCGTCATGGCTCTGCAGGAGACCAGCGAGACCCACCTGGTGGTCTCTTCTTCGCTAAGGGGGTCACCATCATGCCCAAAGACTTCCAGCTGGCCCGCTGCATCCGCGGAGAGAGAGCTTAGACTTTCTGCTGCACATTCACCAGCCATAATGCTCTGCACTGTGTGTCTATATATATACATTTATAGTAATATGGACATATGTTTGCTAGATGTTGTTTTTTCTTGCCTTCTGATTGTTGCTCTGAGTGTTGCTATCCCTGTGCTGTTGCAATCCTGGAATTTCCCCATTGTGGGACTAATAAAGGCTTATCTTATCTTATCTTATCTTATCTTACAAGGAGGGTCAGTTTTACTTTAGAATATGCCCTGCAGTCTATGTACCTTTTCAGGAGCAGGTATTACAGCCTATAGTATATACCTACATTTTTACATTAAGTGGATATTAAGTGGCCTCTTGTGGTTGTTGTAATAATGGCATGTACAGTACTATGAAAAAATATTTTCCTCTCCCTGATTTATCATATTTTTGCAAATTTGTCAAACTTAAATATTTCAGATCGTCAGACAATTTTTAATATTAAACAAAGGTAGCCTGAGTCTATACAAAATGCAGTTTTAAAATGATTTCATTCATTAAGGGACAAAAGCTATCCAAACCTACCTGGCCCTATGTGTAAAAGTAATTGCCTCCTAAACCTAATAACTGGTTGTGGCACCCTCGGTGGCAACAGTTGCAATAAAAAGTTTGTGATAATTGACAAGGAGTCGTTTACATCACTGTTGAGGAATTTTGGCCCACTCTTCTTTGCAGAATTATTTTAATTCAGCCACACTGGAGGGCTTGAGCTTGAGGTCATGAACTGATGGTCGGACATTCTCCTTCAGGATTTTCTGGTAGAGAGCAGAATTCATGGTTCCATCAATTACGACAAGTCGTCCAGGTGCTGAAGCAGCAAAGCAGCCCCAGACCATGACACTACCACCACCATGTTTGACTGCTGGTATGATGTTCTTTTAATGAAATGCTGTGTTAGTTTAACACCAGATGTAACGGGACTCACTCCTTCCAAAAAGTTCAACTTTTGCCTCATCAGTCCGCAGAATATTTTCCTAAAATTCTTGGGGATCATCAAGATTTTTTTATTTATTTATTTTTTTTTTTTTGGCAAATAAAATGAGCCTTTGTGTTCTTTTTGATCATCAGTGGTATTGGCCTTGGAACTCTCCCATGGATGCCATTTTTGCAGAGTTTTTTTCTTATTGTTGAATCACGGACCAGTGCCCAAAGTGAGGCAAGTGAGGCCTGCAGTTCTTTAGATGTTCTGGGTTTTTGTTTCTCATCTGTTCTAGAATTTCTTTAGACTGCAGCATGATGTGTTGCTCACTACCTCATTGTGGTGGAGGGGTTTGAGTGCCAGAATGATCCCAGGAGCTATGTTGTCGAGGGCATCTTGCCCCTGATATGGTCTCCCAAGGCAAACTGGTTCTGAGTGAAGGGCCAGGCTAAGAGTGGTCCAGCGGATTTCCATGAAAAACGTCACATCAAGGACCCAGTGTACCCACAGGAGGCACATGGGTCTGCCCTCCAGTGGGCTCACCACCTGCAGGAGGGAACACGGGGATCATGGTGCCATGTGAACTGGGCAGAAGTCTGGGCTGCTCTGCCTGGACTGATACCCCTGTGACCTGGATCCCCAGATAAGCAGTAGAAGATGGATGGATGGATGGTGTGTTGCTTTTTGAGATTTTTTGTATTTTATTTAACCTTTATTTATACAGGGGAGGCCCAATGAGAGGCAACCTCTCATTTTCAAACACACCCTGTTCATTTCACACATTCACGCCAGGAAGCTGTCCAGTACGACCACAGACTGACCTGTGGCCACTGAGCAGCTCCACTGGAGCAGTTGGGGTTAAGGGCCTTGCTCAAGGGCTCCACAGTGGGGTTAAGGAGGGTGGGGCAAACAGTGCTATGTTATCTGTCCCACCCAGATCTGAACCTGCCGGTTACCAGAGTGGTGGCCTAGTTGATAAAGCATCTGCCCCACAACTG
This sequence comes from Pholidichthys leucotaenia, assembly GCA_020510985.1. Lineage (NCBI taxonomy): Eukaryota > Metazoa > Chordata > Actinopteri > Cichliformes > Pholidichthyidae > Pholidichthys > Pholidichthys leucotaenia. The sequence continues at coordinate 272,949,081 of CM035840.1, read as the reverse complement.
GGAGGTCGTGGGTTCAAGCCCCAGCAGGGTCATACCAAAGACCATATAAAAATGGAACTTCCTGCCTTCTAGCTTGGTGCTCAGCATAATAGAATGGTGGAAGGAAAAACTGTTTGTGGCGGCGCCTTGCATGGCAGCGGCCCCTCTGATTCTAGATGTGATTAACATTGTAGATAGGAGAAATGTAATTTCATTCTACTGTACATGATTGGCTGTATGGATTGAATGACAATAAAGTTGGCTTCTTAAGGTAGCCAGTGACCCTCCAGTCACCAGTCCACATCCCTAACTATTAGGCCACCACTGCTTAGTTTACTTTACTTTGTCAAACAAATTCTATTTAAATGACTTCTTGATTCAACAGGTCTGGTAGTATGAAAAAATGTAGTTATTCACAGTTAGTCCATGTTGTAACAATGAGGCAAATACTTTTTCACATAGGGCCAGGTAGGTTTGGATAGTTTTTTTCCTTTAATAAATGAAATCATTTAAAAACTGCATTTTGTGTTTAACTCGGGTTATTTTTTTCTAATGTTAAAATTTGTTTGATGATCTGAAACATTAAGTGTGACAAATGTTCAAAAGTACAAGAAATCAGGAAGGGGCAAATAGTTTTTCACAGCGCTGTAGAAACATGACGGATGGATACAGCGGCAATCTGTGTAGCTTTGTCACCTTTTCCTAAAGCCAGCCATTGTCCTGACCTTAATCACTTAAAAGTACTCAGTTAATGCCTAAATAAGAAACCTGTCAACCTGGAAGTGAGGCTCCAACATGGAAGTGAACCGGCCTCCTTACATGGATTGAAGCATTTTTGAAATCGGGAAACAACATGATGTTACAACTCGCCACTCATTAGCGGCGCCAGCTGAGCGCACACCTGCACCTCGTCAGCGGCGGAGCATATAAGCCGCTCTGCCCTGGGCTTCGGCCTGAAGCCGTCTGTTTCCTTCGGCTACTTGCTTCAGAGGAACCCCCTCGCCAAACAGCAAGATCTCTCACGTAAGCAACTCTCTACTTGTGTTCCAGTCTTTCCCCTGTGCACAGGTGGACCTTTCCCGGCGGCGGACCCCGCCCCCGCATCACCACCTCGAGGCTGCTGTCAGGTGCATCGTCAGGTCTCTGTCTTCCAGACTCTCCCTTGTGCGTGCCTGCCACCTGCCCTGCCAAGTAAGCCAACTAACCTTTCATCTCCTGTTGTACTGGTTTGGTGCCCGTCACCTTCTCCCTGTGTTCTCTCCCCAGGGTTGTCCGGCTGTACGGTTTCCTGCCTCCGTGCCTGACGCTGACGTCCACCACCAGTACATCCACATTCCACAGACACGCATCCATTCATCCTTGTTGTTGAATAAAGCTATTGAATTCACTCTGAGCCTGCGTGTGTGTCTCCTGAGCCGTGCGTTATGTCAGTACGGCTTCAGCAGAGCGGCTCGGCGGACAGCGGGCTCGCACGCCGGTTTTCCACCCTCGAGGCTCAGGTGGATTTAATGGCTCATCAGCAGCAAGTGATACTAAACCAATTGACCTCGATAACTGCCCGGTTAGACCGTCTGGACCCCCCCACAGCCGTTCCCCTCAGCTTGTCAGGGAGGTGCAGCTCCTGCTGCTTCAGCGGACGTCCAGTCAGCCCCGGGAACCCCAGCCCGACTCACACCCATTCCTACCCCCGCCTGCTTTAGCGGTAAGCTCGGTGGAGCGCGGGGATTCATCATGCAGTGTGAGTCGGTGTTTTTGCGCGTTCCCGGGGACTTTCCCTCAGACCATAGCCGAATTGGCTATATAGGAAATCTCCTGGAGGGTCAGGCACTCACCTGGGCTTATGCCGTAATGGCGAGGCCCGGTTATGCCTCCCTCACCTATGGCCAGTTCGTCAAAAATTTTCTGGAAGTCTTTGATCACTCCCGTGTGGAGAGTGTCCTGACCGATCGTCTCCTCAGCTTTCAGCAGGGGAGCCGATCGGCCGCGGACTACGCCATAGACTTCCGGGTTACAGCGTAGGAGGTTGGCTGGGGGGAACGAGCCCTCTGCGGCATCTTCCTCCGCAGTTTAAACTCTGGTCTGAGGGATGAATTGGCTGGACGGGATATCCCTGAAACACTGGCGGAGCTAATCTCGCTAACAGTTAGCTTGGACAACCGGTTGCGCGAGCGCGCCTCGGAGCGGAAGCAGCCTTCTCGCTCTCGAGGGGCCTCGTCACGCCGGCCTCAAGCTCGCCCCCTGGCGTTACCGCCACCGGAGGTTCCCAAGGAGTCGGAGCCAATGGTGACGGGCCGGGCAAAGCTCCCTCTAGCGGAGAGACAACGCTGACGTGCGCTGGGTCTCTGCATGTATTGCGGGGACGACCAGCACATGGTGGAGCAAACGGGGAGGTCCGCGAGTCACTGTAGGGGGCCTCGCGGACGCTAACTGGACAACTCCCCTCACTCATTTGTCGCTGCCCATCCGTTTTTGCCACAACACCACAGGGCATCTCACTCACGCACTGGTGGACTCAGGCGTGGAAGGAAGCTTTATTTCACAGAGCCTGGCAACCCGATTGGGCATCCGTTGCCAGCCCCTTAAAACTCCTCTCACCCTTATTAATCTCTCCCGTGCATCTCTGGGGAAAGTGACCCACCGGACAAACCCCGTCTCTGTCATCGTCTCAGGGAATCACCGGGAGGAGATCTCCTTCTACATCTTGCCCTCCGCTGTGTCTCCAGTGATCCTGGGTTATCCGTGGCTCCGTCTCCATAACCCCGTCCTGGACTGGAAGACCGGGAAGGTAACAGCCTGGAGCACCTTCTGTATGAGCACCTGCCTCCAATCCGCTGCCTGCTCGCCATCCTCCCCTCCCGTGGTCAAGGATGCCGCGCCTCCGGACCTCTCCTTGGTGCCCGTGGAGTTTCACGACCTGGGCGCAGTCTTCAGTAAGTCCAAGGCAATGTCCCTTCCTCCACACAGGCCTTACGACTGCGCCATAAACCTCCGCAAGGGGGCGCCGCTCCCTTCGGGACGCCTCTACAGCCTGTCAGCGCCGGAGAAGGAGGCCATGAACTCATACCTCAAGGAATCTCTCAGCGCAGGAATTATCTGCCCATCATCATCGCCATTAGGTGAAGGGTTCTTCTTCGTGGGCAAGAAGGATGGCTCGCTTCGTCCGTGCATTGACTTCCGAGCCCTAAACGACATCACGGAGAAGGACCGTTACACCCTGCCCCTGATGGACACTGCCTTCCACTCCCTCCAGGGGGTGACCTGGTTTACCAAGCTGGATCTCCGCAGCGCGTACCACCTCGTCCGGATCCGGGAGGGAGACGAATGGATAACAGCCTTCCGTACCCCGAATGGCCACTTTGAATACCTGGTCATGCCGTTCGGGTTAACCAACGCTCCAGCCGTCTTTCAGCGCCTGATAAATGACGTTCTCCGGGATTTCATTGGCCTGTTTGTGTTCGTCTACCTGGATGACATTCTCATCTTCTCCAAGTCCAGGGATGAGCACCAGGTGCATGTGAGACGGGTCCTGCAGAGGTTACTGGAAAATCGATTATACGTGAAGGCGGAGAAGTGCAAATTCTATGCCAAGAAGACGTCATTTCTCGGGTCTGTCATCTCCCATGACCAGGTGCTTCCAGACCCAGCCAAGATTAAAGCGGTGGTAGATTGGCCGACTCCCACGTCTAGAAAGCAGGTGCAACAATTCGTCGGCTTTGCCAACTTCTACCGCCGCTTTGTGTCCAACTTTGGAGCCATCGTCGGCCCTCTGACCCGTCTCACCTCCCCTAAAACCCGGTTCCAGTGGACTGAAGAGGCCGCAGCGGCCTTCCAGGCGCTGAAGGCGGAATTTTCATCCTCCCGGGTCCTCAGCCAGGTCGATCCCTCTTTGCAGTGCATCGTGGAGGTCGACGCCTCGGATACGGGGGTGGGGGCGGTGCTGTCTCAGCGGTCACCGGCTGATGGGGTCAAACGGCCTTGTGCCTTCTTCTCCCGGCGCTTGTCCCCGGCGGAGCGCAACTACGACGTGGGGGACAGGGAGCTTCTTGCCATCAAGCTCGCGCTCCAAGAGTGGCGCCACTGGCTGGAGGTGGCCGCCCTGCCCTTCGTGGTGTTAACGGACCACAAAAATCTGGAGTATTTAAGATCTGCCAAGCGCCTGAACGCCCGCCAGGCCCGTTGGTCCCCGTTTTTTGCTAGGTTCCGTTTCACCAACACATTCAGACCGGCCTCCAAAAATGGACTCCCTGACGCCCTCTCCAGGCAATTCGCCCCTGAAGATTCGGGGGACGCTGTTCATACCATCCTGCCCAGGTTGTGCATCATGGGAGCCGTTACTTGGGAGATCGAGGATAAGGTCCGGAAGGCGCAGGAATCTGAACCGGATCCGGGCGGCGGACCGGAGGGGAGGGTCTACGTTCCGTCCTCCGTTCGGGTGGAGGTCATCCATTGGCTCCACACGTCCAAGCTAGCCTGCCATCCTGGGACCTCCCGAATGATTGACCTGCTCCAACGCTCCTTTTGGTGGCCGGGGTTGCGCAAGGATGCTGCCCGCTACGCCCGGGCCTGCCCCGTCTGTGCCACCAGTAAGTCTGGCAACTCTCCTCCTGCGGGTTTGCTCCAGCCCCTGCCCGTCCCTGGTAGGCCCTGGTCGCACATTGCATTAGACTTCGTCACTGGTCTCCCCGTCTCTAACAACTTTGACACTGTCCTGACCATCGTCGACCGGTTCTCCAAGGCTGCCCATTTCGTGCCATTACGGGGGCTACCCTCTGCCTTGGAGACGGCAGACCTTCTCGTCCAACACGTGGTCAGGCTGCATGGGATACCAGCTGACGTGGTCTCCGACCGGGGTCCCCAGTTCGCCTCTGACGTCTGGCGGAGTTTCTGCAGGACACTAGGAGCCCAGGTAAGCCTCTCCTCCGGCCATCACCCCCAATCTAACGGGCAGTCTGAACGGACCAACCAGGAGCTGGAGGCTGCTCTCCGCTGCGTCACTGCCTCGAAGCCTGCGTCATGGAGCAAACACCTCGCCTGGGTAGAATATGCTCACAACACCGCTCGCTCCTCAGCCACAGGGATGTCCCCTTTCAAGGTGTCCCTGGGTTACGACTCCCCTTTGTTCCCCTCGCTGGAGGACGAGTCGGCAGTCCCCACGGTCCGGGCTCACCTCCGGCGGTGTCGCTCAATCTGGACAGCCGCGCGCAATGCGCTTTTACGCACGGCGGAGCGCAATAAGGCCACGGCGGATCGGCGAAGAAGACCTGCTCCTGCCTACCAGGTGGGCCAACCGGTCTGGATATCCACGCAGGATGTGAACCTGAAGGGTGAGAGGAGGAAGTTGGCTAAACGCTTCATGGGCCCATTCCCCGTCACCAAGATAATCAACCCAGTGGCAGTGCGCGTTGCTACTCCCCCCTCCCTCCGCATCCATCCCACCTTCCACGTCTTTAAGGTGAAACCGGTGGTGTCTGATCCCATCTGCCCTCCTCCTGCTACGCTGCCCGCGCCTCGGATAATTGATGGCCATCCGGCTTGGACTGTCTCGACCATCTTGGACTCCCGACGCCGGGGTCGCGGGCTACAGTATTTGGTGGACTGGGAGGGCTATGGTCCAGAATTGAGGCAATAGGTCCGTTCCTCATTCGTGTTGGATCGCTCTCTCATCACCGAGTTTCACTGGAAGTACCCCAATAAACCATCGCCAGGAGGCGCTGCTAGAGGGGGGAGTACTGTTACAACTCGCCGCTCATTAGCGGCGCCAGCTGAACGCACACCTGCACCTCGTCAGCGGCGGAGAATATAAGCCGCTCTGCCCTGGGCTTCGGCCTGAAGCCGTCTGTTTCCTTCGGCTACTTGCTTCAGAGGAACCCCCTCGCCAAACAGCAAGATCTCTCACGTAAACAACTTTCTACTTGTGTTCCAGTCTTTCCCCTGTGCACAGGTGGACCTTTCCCGGCGGCGGACCCCGCCCCCGCATCACCACCTTGCGGCTGCTGTCAGGTGCATCGTCAGGTCTCTGTCTTCCAGACTCTTCCTTGTGCGTGCCTGCCACCTGCCCTGCCAAGTAAGCCAACTAACCTTTCATCTCCTGTTGTACTGGTTTGGTGCCCGTCACCTTCTTCCTGTGTTCTCTCCCCAGGGTGGTCCGGCTGTACGGTTTCCTGCCTCCGTGCCTGACGCTGACGTCCACCACCAGTACATCCACATTCCACAGACACGCATCCATTCATCCTTGTTGTTGAATAAAGCTATTGAATTCACTCTGAGCCTGCGTGTGTGTCTCCTGAGCCGTGCGTTATGTCACATGATAGGTTATGCCATGCGATGCTATAAGATGGTGACATTAGATTATTCTCAGATGAGAAACTTATGATTGTCTTTCAAATGTTAGTTGGAGAACTTGTGTCATGAGTGTCATGTAAATAACATGGAGTGAGAAGGGGGACGGTTACAGCTGTCATGCAGTCAAAGAGAACATTCATCCGTTCCTAATGCTAACCATTACCCACCCAGTATTTTATGTGTAAAATAAACGAGTGAAACACAGATGCAGGACTGAAAACAGGGAAGAACGGGGCCCAAACTTGAATCTCCCACATGGCAGAGACTAGCTCTGCCCTCCTCCATCCTTCTTCCAGTTGATTCTAGTCTTGTCTCCATGCTGTGACTGGAGTTCGCAATACTGATCAGCCAGCAGCTGCACCTTCCAGAACAGGCGTCTTCATCCTGCAATCCCTGGAGACTCGCTCACTCACGCAGCCAGCATGTCCATCTGGGCCCGCCAAAGGTGCAACTGGGCTAGCTTATGGGTCCATGTGGGTTTGGTCACGCCTTCCATGTCAGCCCCATCTCTTTGCCCACATGGACTTTTTTTTGTGCATTTTCCCCACATATTTGTGACATTTTTCTTGTAAATTTGGAACTTTCTCAAAAAAAAATTTTAAATTTTTTTTTTACTGTAAACTGACAACTTTTCCTCATAAATTTGGGATTTTTTTCTCATAAATTTTCAATTTATTTACTCATTAATTTACTACTGTTTTTTGTTAATTTCCAACTGTTTTCTTTTTTCTCATAAATGCACGATTTTTTCTAGTAAATTTGCAACTTTTTTCTAGTAAATGTGTAACTTTTTTCCTCATAAATTTGCTGCTGTTTTTTGTAAATTTGTCCCTTTTTTTTATAAATTGTCAAATATTTTTCTCATAAATGTGTGACCTTTTCGGCTGAATTTTGCCTGTGGTACTTCACTAAGTGTGAGACTACTAAGTGTAATCATGTATATCCCTCTCATCCACCTCTGGCTTTCCCCTCCACCTCACCACTCCACTCTCCCTTCCATCCCCTCATTCCTGCGTGGGCGAGAGCCGACAGGAAAACTCCCCCACGGCAGCGGGACTTCAGTCAGTGGGGGCCAACCCTACATTTGTGTATCAAAGGTCACATTACCCTGTCGGATGTTATCTTTCTCCGGGTGATGGCTGCGGGGTGAGTGGGCTGACAGCACCACGGCCCCCATGGGTAATGCGCGGAGCCGTGTGGAAAGCCACGGATTAATGGGGGCCCTGGGAAGTCGCAAGGCCAAACGCGACCTAAAGGTTCAGTGGATCCCCTGGGAGAAATAAAAAGACCAGGTAGGAGGTGGAAAGCAATCTCTCCTGCTCATATTTGTTGGAAAAGGGCTGCTGCGTGGAGGAGTAGTCGATTGTTATTGGGACCGCTGTGTTGTTTTTGTGATCCGTGAGGAAACCCATTAGGGAGTAATGAGTGATGGAATGGGTGTTCAAACTCCACAGACTACATATCTACATCAGACACAAATATTTGATGGCCATGACCTTTCTGTTGAAAAGCAAAATGTGACAGACCCACAGGTGGCTACTTTCTCACACAAGCACGCTTTACCGTTATCATGTTGTCGTCAACAGCTATGAAAGTAGAAGTTTCCCACGAGCTGTCCTGCTATTGTCAGTCTTTGCGTCGCATATCATGACATCCCTTTAGCAGTGATGTATGATTGCATCACCGCCGTCGCCGCAGCAGCCTCTATTTTTATGCTTGGAAATGATGTTTTCAGAGATGATTTCAGTGTGTCAGGTTGCACAGATGAGTCTGGGCAGCCTGCTTTGTGCTCCTCTCTGATATGGATAGCTCTGATGTGATGAGATACAAACGTCAAGGCGTACCATACAGACAGCACAAAAATAAAACCGTCACAAATGTAGTTACAGCTACTGTATGTTTCTGAAGAAACAGTTGCCAAACTCCAGAACCAAGGAGGGGAAATGCCAAATAAACAAACACTTACTTGTTTTCCGGCTCATGTGCTCCTTGTTGATTCCTGTCTTCTCCCATGATGCACTGTAGTCGCTCTCATGGCTGTGCGTGTCTTGAGTTAGCTGTAGAGGTTTTCTTAACCCCCCTGGACTCCAGCTCACCCCTCTCCTGATGGACATGTGCCCCTTCTCCATCTTCAGTGCCTCCCCTGAAAAGTTGCGTCCTTTGCAGCAGAAATTAAAACCATCAAGAGGTTGTGGGGGGAGTGGGGGTTGGTTTTCGCTCAAATCTGTCCAGAAAAGATGAAACGTTTTACTCCGTGCTGGCACACAGTGAATGGGTTCAAAGAAGAGCACACGATGAGGACAAGACGAAGCGTTTCTCAGTCTTCCAGATTCCTCCCTTCAGTCCCCTTTCAACAGCGAGCCTTTCAAATGTTGTCCTGTAGTGAGCCGAGATGTGATGGAAGACGTGCGTTCCCACTTTGCTCTTCATGAAGTATTACGCCTGCTCAGCAGGACCTCCCAGGAGGGTCAGCTCCAGTGAGCTTTGGATGAGTTCCCATGGATGGCTTCCACAGAAATTGCACAAGTTTATTATGTTCTGCTTAAAATCTGGCATACAGCGCTGAGAAACAGTCCAATTTTCCCTACATGCATCTCTCTAATGCTCCTTTTTTCCCCTACTTTCCCAGATGTTGCTCTTCTCCCTCTTCTATTTTAGTCACCTAAACAGTGTTTTGTCTGCATCCCAATCTCCAGCCCACAGATTACTTTTCTCTCAGAGAATAGGATCTGTCCTTTATCTTTGAGATCATAACTCTGCACGGACGCGAAGGGAAGCATGGAGGCTTCCGGCTTTTAGGTGCGCTCGAGGAGTAACATTTCAGGCTGGAAAGGTCATTGCAGAGGCTGGTTTGAATTCAGCGTTCAAAGGCATTCAATTAGAGCTGCTTGATTCTGGAGTCCTGTGTTCTATCACAGACATGAAAGGCAGACACAACGTCCCAGAGCAAAACAGTCGAGTTCTCTTCGTTCAGTTTTTTAAGAAAGCCACAGTTGAAAATGAACGTGTACTGCGGCTCGGATGTCAGTTGATTTTGAGTTTTCTTATAGAAAATGTATGTTTGGTCTTCGGCAGCGCTGCTCTGCTACTTTTCTACTTTCCCTTTGCCATTTTCCCCTTCCAGAATATCCTGCAAAAAAAAAGAGAGATGTCATTTAGATGTAGGTATTCATTACTAACAGTTGATATTCAGCACACATCTATCTCATGACATGTAGTGCACAATCCTTGTTTTTTTTACTGTCCCTTGTTGGTGTCTCCTGGCTAATCCACTTTCTAAACCAGTAATTTTAGCTCTCTAGCTCATTCTGGAGACAGTGAAATGAGTGCATGCCATGGTGATGCATCCATTGGTCATCTGTCCTTCCATCCCCAATTCACAGCCCTCTTGGTGACACGATAGGGTGCCGTACTCTGATGTGTGTGTGTGTGTGTGTGTGTGTGTGTGTGTGTGTGTGCGCGTGTGTGTGTGTGTGGGGGGGGGGGTGTTGGGCTTTCCTGCCCTCTTCTTGGTCACAACCAGAATATGTGTGGGGTGCTCTGCTGAAAACCAAAAGTGTTTAGACCAGATGGAAGCCTAAGCTCATGGCTTGTAGGGATCACTTAATATATGCAGACCTCATTGCCTGAAACTCTTGCCATGTTTAAATGGGTCACTGACTGCACTTTTTCCACATTTTAACCACTCACACGTCTTAATGAAATGTTTGTGACATATTTTGATCATATTTTCTTTAATCTTTTTAATTATTGAAGCAAATTTGTTTTTTTATTTTTCCTGGCTTTCTTGAAATGCTCTGATTTAAAGTCTATTACTTTAAGAAACATCTTTCTAGTTATCTTTTTTCTTCTGGTCGTGACATGTAGGGAGAGGACTCACAGGTGAAGGCTCCCAGTTCGTTTAAGATAAGATAAGATAAGATAAGCCTTTATTAGTCCCACAATGGGGAAATTCCAGGATTGCAACAGCACAGGGTTAGCAACACTCAGAGCAATAATTTAGAAGATAAGAAAATAAGAGCAGTGAATATACATACTGTATGTACACATAAATATGTAAATTCAATTCAATTCAACTTTATTTATATAGCGCCATTTCACAACAACAGTCATCTCATAGCACTATCAACTGTAGGGAGGACCCCCACAGTTGCAGAAAGACCCCAGCAATCAGGCGATCCCCTGTGAGCAAGCACTTGGCGACGGTGGAGAGGAAAAACTCCCTTTTAACAGGAAGAAACCTCCAGCAGAACCAGGCTCAGGGAGGGGCAGTCATCTGCTGCGACTGGCTGGGGGGTGAGGGGATAGAGAAGAAGAAAAGAACAGACATGTAGAGAGCAAACAGCACGATGGGGACTCAATCTATGGGAGAGAACAAACAAATGTTAATGACCAGCAAAAAAAAAAAATATTTCATAGAGAGTGAGAAAAGGAGTGAGGCCCAGTGCATTACTGGAGGTCCCCCGGCTGACTAAACCTATTAGCAGCATAACTAAGGGAGGGTTCAGAAAACACATGATCCCTCCCTAATTGTAGGCTATATCAAAAAGGTAGGTTTTAGCCCTATTCTTAAAAACAGAGATCGAGTCTGACTCCCGAATCCAGATTGGCAGCTGATTCCACAGGAGAGGAGCTTGATAACTGAAGGCTCTGCCTCCCATTGTACTTTTGGAGATTCTAGGTATTACAAGTAAACCTGCATTTTGGGAGCGTAGTGCTCTGTTAGGATGATACGGTAGTATCAGATCTTTTAAATAAAAAGGAGCCTGATTGTTTAGAGCTTTGTAAGTAAGAAGAAGGATTTTAAACTTAATTCTAAACTCTATGGGAAGCCAATGAAGGGAGGCCAGAACCGGAGAGATATGATCTCTCTTTCTAGTACCTGTTAAAACTCTTGCTGCAGCATTTTGGATCAGCTGAAGACTTTTTAAAGATGTTTTAGGACAGCCTGATAATAAAGAATTACAATAATCTAATCTCGAGCTAACAAAAGCGTGGATCAGCTTCTCAGCATCACTCTGAGACAAGATGCTCCTAATCTTGGCAATATTACGCAAATGATAGAAGGCAGTCTTAGAAACAAATTTAATATGTGAATTGAAGGACAAATCCTGATCAAAAATAACTCCAAGGTTCCTCACAGAGCTATTAAGAGAAAGAGTAACCGCATCCAAACTGAAAGTTTGATTTGGAAAGGAATTTCTAAGGTTTTTTGGACCAACAAGAATGACTTCAGTCTTATCTGAATTTAATAGCAGGAAATTACAAGTCATCCAAACTTTGATTTCCTTAAGACAGGCTTCTAACTTGGCTAATTGATTAGTATCATCTGGCTTCATTGACAGGTATAATTGTGTGTCATCTGCATAACAGTGAAAATGTATACAGTGCTTTCTAATAATGTTGCCTAACGGAAGCATATATAAACTAAAAAGAGTAGGGCCAAGCACAGATCCCTGTGGAACTCCATGACTAAGCTTTGAGCTGAGAGAAAACTCATCATTTACATGAACAAACTGGAACCTATCAGATAAATAAGATCTAAACCACTGCAACGAAGTTCCATTAAGTCCAACATAGTGTTCTAATCTATCAAGTAGAATATTATGATCAATAGTATCAAAAGCTGCACTAAGATCTAAAAGGACAAGTACAGAAACTAGTCCATTATCAGATGCAATGAGGAGGTCGTTAGTGACCTTCGCTAAGGCTGTTTCAGTACTATGATGGATTCTAAACCCAGATTGAAACTCTTCAAGTAAACCATTTCCCTGCAGGTGGTCAAATAATTGCGTAGCAACAACTCTAAGATTTTTGAAATGAAAGGGAGATTAGAGATTGGTCTATAGTTAGCTAAAGCTCCTGGATCTAGCGTTGGCTTTTTGAGTAAGGGTTTAATTACAGCCGTTTTAAAAGCCTGCGGTACATGGCCTAAAGTTAATGAAGAATTGATTATATGAAGAATAAAGCTACCAATAAGTGGGAAGACTTCTTTAAATAACCTGGTAGGAATAGGGTCTAAAAGACAAGTTGAAGGTTTGGATGAGGAAACTATTTTGTCTAACTCACAAAGGTCGATTGGAGTAAACTCATCAAGACAGACATCAATAGAAGGAGTTGTAGTAGTTACAGTATTTAAGTTAACTGTGGGAAGAATCTGATTGATTTTATCTCTGATGGATGAAATTTTATTATTGAAAAAGTTCATAAAGTCCTGACTAGTAAGCTCTAAGGGGATGCTAGGATTGACAGAGTCCTGACTCTTTGTCAACCTGGCTACAGTACTGAAAAGAAACCTGGGATTATTCTTGTTCTCTTCTATTAATGCAGAGTAATAACTCGTTCTAGCTTTTCTAAGAGATTTTTTATAAATTAAAAGATGATTTCTCCAAGCTAAATAGATTTCATCTAAATTAGTAGAGCGCCATTTTCTTTCTAATTGACGAGTCTTCTGTTTTAAGCTACGAGTTTCTGTGTTGAACCAAGGAGTTAAAAATCTCTGATTAGACTTTTTCTTTTTTAAGGGGGCCACCAAGTCTAGAGCCTGATGCAGAGAAGCTGAAACACTATCCACCATGTTATCAATTACAGAAGGAGCAAGCTGTCTATAGCTTATTTCCGTTGTGTTGACACATGGCATAGAGGAAACAATCTGCATAAATTTGGAAACAGCATCATCTGAGAGGCATCTACTGTGATAATATTTTTCTTTAGGAGCCAAATAGTCAGAAATAGTAAAATCAAAGGTTAACAGACAATGGTCTGACAGTACAGGGTTATGAGGAGACACTACAAGATTTTCTATTTCTATGCCATATGTCAGAACAAGGTCCAATGTATGGTGGAGGTAATGAGTAGAATTTCCTACTTTCTGAGAAAACCCAATCGAGTCTAATATTGAATTAAAAGCCACATTAAGGCAGTCACTATCTACATCCACATGTATATTAAAGTCCCCTACTATAATTATTCTATCAGATTTCAGCACTAAAAGCTAAGAAATCAGGAAATTCGGATAAAAATTCTGAATAGGTTGATGGGGGACGATAAACTATGGCAAATAAAATTGGGTTTAACCTGGAATTGCTAAAGTGCCCAACACTGAGGACCAGGCCCTCAAAGGAATTATAACATGTTTTTTGCTTTACATTAACTAGTAATTTGGAATGGTAAATTGTTGCTACTCCTCCTCCACGACCAGAACTTCTGGGATTTTGACAGTTTAAATAACCAGAGGGAGTTGATTCATTTAAACCAACATAATCCTCTTGTCCTAACCAAGTCTCTGTAAGGGAAATTAAATCAATCTGATGATCAATTAACAGATCATGGACTAACAGAGACTTGGGAGTTAGAGACCTAATATTTAATAAACCACATTTAATTTTTAAATTATGAGGAGGAACAGAGGCCAAATCATTCAATTTAGAGGCTTTATGTTTAATTTGAGTTTTACCAATATTTTGCTTTATCACTTTGGGATGCTTATACATTATATTTTTATTTACTTTGGAGGGAGCAGACAACGATTCTCTGATGGGGAAGACAGGGGCTAAGCTGAGGGGTGGCGGATGAAGAGGTGCTGCAGAGAGGCGTGTAAGACTGTGACTCTGCTTCCTGGTCCCAACTCTGAGTAGTCATGGTTTTGGAAATTTGGATAAAAAAGATGCCAGATTGTTAGATAAATGAGAAGCACCATCCAAAGTGGGATGAATGCTGTCTCGTCTCATAAGACCAGGTTTTCCCCAAAATGAGCTCCAATTGTCAATGTAGCCCACGTCATTTTTAGGACACCACACAGACAGCCAGCGGTTCAAGGATGACGAGCGACTAAACATGTCATCACTGGTCAGATTGGGGAGGGGCCCAGAGAATACTACAGTGGCAGACATCGTTTTTGCAAACTCACACACCGATTCTATATTAAGTTTCGTGACTTCCGACTGCCGGAGACGGATGTCATTAATGCCGGCGTGAATAACAATTGTGGAATATTTACAGTTACTTTTAGCCAGCATTTTCAAATTTGACTCGATGTCGCCTGCTCTGGCCCCAGGAATGCATGTGACTATGGCCGCTGGAGTCTCTAGGTTCACGTTTCTGACTACAGAGTCGCCAATGATCAGAGTTTTTTCCTCAGCGGGTGTGTCGCTGAGCGGGGAAAAACGATTAGAAACGTGAACAGGTTGGTGGTGAACCGGGGCTTTGCGACTAGGCTTCCTTCTCACCGTCACCCACCCAGTCTCCTCGCTGCAGAGGAGAGCCGGGGAACCGGTGACAGGGGGACCTAAGCTAGCTAGCTCCGCTGCAGCTAAGGGGCGTCCGTCGAGATTAACTGGCGCAGACGGTGTTTCAATGCAGCGGAGCCGGGATTCCAAATCAGACAACCTCGCCTCGAGCGCCTCAAAAAGACAACATTTATTACATTTACCGTTATCACTAAAAGAGGCAGAGGTGTAGCTAAACATCTGACAGAGAGAGCACACCAGAGGAGGAGAGGAAAGAGAGCTAGTAGCCATAGCTAGTGGCTCGAGAGCTGGAGAGCAAACCACACAGGCAGACAGCAAAACAGGAAGTGACGATACGTTACCACAAGGAAGTGACGATCTCGGTGTTGGATCTCCAGTCCAACCCCAAGTATATAAATATATATACACAGTGCGGGGCATTGTAGCTAGATGGAATAAACAGCATAACCGTCTATTTAGTTACCCCACACAGTATGAATATGTACCCATACATATTGTCACCCTCCGTAGCGATTGATATTGTCCTAGTTGTATACTGGAGGGGACCATTTTGTGTAAGTCTGTTGCGTCTTTTGCATTCAATACTGTTAAATCGTCACGTTTTTTGCTATCTCTGCACGCAGCCCTGCTTAGGTTATACAGTCTGACAGCTGTAGGTAGGAAGGACCTGCGAAACCTCTCGGTCGCGCACCTAGGATGATATAGCCTACTGCTAAATGAGCTCCTCAGTGCATTCAGTATGTGCTGCATAGGGCTGGACTCAGACTCAAACAGAGATGACAGCTTAGCCACCATCCTTCTCTCTCCTATCTCCTCCACTAGGTCAAGGCGCTGCCCCAGGACAGAACGAGCTTTCTAGATCAGTTTGTTCAGTCGCTTCCTATCGGCTGCTGTGATGCCACTGCCCCAGCAGACCACTCCAAAAGTGATGGCTGATGCCACCACCGAATCGTAGAAGGTCTTCAGGAGCTCCCCTTGTACACCAAAAGACCTGAGCCTCCTCAGTAGGAACAGCCTGCGCTGTCTCTTCTTGTAGAGTGCGTCGGTATTGTGTGACCAGTCTAGTTTATTGTTCAGATGAACACCCAGGTACTTGAAGGATGTCACCATCTCAATGTCTGTTCCCTGGGTGTTTACTGGTGCTGTGAGGGGTTGTCCTTGCCTGCGGCAGTCCACCACCAGTTCCTTAGTTTTCCTCGTGTTGATCTGGAGGCAGTTCCGATGGCACCAGTCCACAAAGTCCTGGATAAGTCCTCTGTACTCAGCTTCATCTCCATTGGAGATGAGGCCGACGATCGCAGAGTCGTCAGAGAGCTTCTGTAGATGGCAGTGTGTTGTGTTGTGTGAGAAGTCCGCAGTATAGAGGGTGAACAGGAAGGGAACCAAAACCGTTCCCTGGGGGGCCCCCGTGCTGCCGATGATCGTGTCGGACACACAATCCCGGGTTCTCACAAACTGTGGCCGGTTTGTGAGGTAGTCCAGGATCCATGATGACAGGTGCTGGTCCACTCCTCATGTTTTTTGCTATCTTCCTTTTTAAACAGTCTTTCTGCAGGAATTTCGACATATTCATTACTGCTTGATTTAGTTAAGCCTATTCCTTATAAAATGAGCATCTCTAAAAACACAAAATCAGCGAATAGCGGACAAACTCCGGCCACACATGCTGCAGTGAAGCTAGCATCCTTTGCTAACAACTCTCCGACAACCGCAAAAACTCCCGCAATCTCCGAGGAGCCAGCTCCAGCTGCGGTGGTGACTATGGACCAACTGTCAGCTGAATTCGCAAAACAGAGAACTTCACTCAAGGAAGATGTCTCCTTCCTGATTCAAGAAACCATTAAACCACTACAAGCTTCACTGGACTCACTACAGACAACAATGAACTTTCAGAACCGTCTCAACTCCGTAGAGTCTGTAGCTGTTGACAACTTTGAACGGTTAATGGCGGCAGAGTCCACCATCAAAACGCTCCAGAACCAAAACCAGTCACTTCTGGACCAGACTGACGACCTCTAGAACCGCTCACAGAGAGCGAATCTCCATATATTAAATATCCCTGAAGCCAGTGAGGACGGCAAGGACCCCCTAAAGTTCATATCGGAGGTACTGATGCAAACCATGGGTCCCGATGTTTTTCCTGCACCGCCTGAACTGGAGAGAGCCCACCAGACCCTGACCTCCAGATCTGGCCAGAGATCATCCCCCCACACGTTTCTGGTGTGCTTCTCCAGATTCCAACAGAAAGAAGCTGCGTTGCGCTGGGCCAGAAATCACGAGCTTAAATACCAAGGCGCCACTCTGAGGGTCTATCAGGATGTCAGCACACTGCTCGCTAAAAAGATGGCCGCATTTAACAGTATTAAACAAGCCCTGTACCAGAGGAACGTCAGATTTCACCTGTTGTACCCGGTTCGGCTGCGCGTCATTCGTGGAGACGACGTGCTCACCTTCGGCTCACCCGATGAAGCTCAGAAGTTTCTAGTTCAGAGGTCCGGCAAGG
The DNA here is from genome assembly GCA_020510985.1 of Pholidichthys leucotaenia. Lineage (NCBI taxonomy): Eukaryota > Metazoa > Chordata > Actinopteri > Cichliformes > Pholidichthyidae > Pholidichthys > Pholidichthys leucotaenia. The sequence goes on along the minus strand of CM035840.1, from coordinate 272,932,008 downwards.
AGTAGGCCTACATCTGCCAAGTTTTGGTGTGTACAGCCTGGAAATGATTAATCATCTAAAACTCAAAGACGTGTACATTCACCGATTTAATCTACTTTGTTAACCAGTGGTCCTCGGACCCAAGGTATGGACACTTACTGATGTTATTGCTGGGTTAGCCAATACTTTGTTGTATACAAGTACATATCCTTCCACCAAACAGACCACTTTTGTTACCCTTCAATGTTTCTGCTTTGTATATTTTCATGTACATATATGTGTGTAAGTGTATATTGTGGAGATGTGAGAATGATGAGGCAGAGTTCCCTCTCAAGTCAGCTTTATTCACATCACCATCATCTCAAAACAGAAAAGAGAGCCACACAGGAAACTCTCGTCCTTAAATATCAGGACTCTTACAGTTCACAGGTCACATGTATCACAGACCACGTTGCATTAAAATGACAGTAACAATGCATCCTCACTCCATGATATCACTTCCACTGTCTCCCATGCATCCCTTCTTTAATCCTTTAATTATACCCCCCACAGTCTCAAGCCTTGCATACCAAAGCTAAGATTCTTGCAGCTTCCTGTAATCACCAAGGAAGCTCTGCTTTTGTTCTGATCTAAAATGTGAGTCACAAAACAGGTTCCGTCTGTGTGTCCACCACACAAAGCCCCCCCAATATTTTAGAACAAACAAGAGAATAACAACATGCATGCCGTGATAGTATCAATACACATCAGTCCACATGCTGTCTAGGCTTCAGTCTCCTGCCGTATTTGCTGTAGCTGGGATTCAACGTCTCTGCCGTGCTGTCACGCTGGGGGTTTGCCATCTGGGGGTGGAAACCTTTTGTCAGCACCTGTGGGTGTTCTGGGGAAACATTACTCTGTGAAACCCCCCGCGGTGGTCTACCTCGCCGCGGGGCCCTCGCCAACAGCACTTGCTCATCTGCCACCACAAAAGTGGGTTTGAGTCTGTTTATGCCAACTTTCTCTTTCCTACCCTCCAAATCTAGCAAAAACTGCTTGTCCCCTGTTTCTAGCACTCTGAACGGTCCATCATAAGGTGGTCGCAGCGGGCTTCGATGCGCATCGTGTCTGACAAAAACAAACTGTGCGTTCTTCAAGGTTTTAGGCACAAAAACGCGCGGAAAACTGTGGTGCGCGGGGCCGGGCAGCGTGCTTGATTCTATGTTACTCCGCAACAGCTGAGACGGGGAGGCGTCTGGTGCAGGGTTATCTGGGAGAAACTCCCCAGGCAGCCGGAGTGGCTGCGCAAACAAGAGCTCAGCTGGGGAGGCTTCTAAGTCTTCTTTAGGCACAGAACGCAACCCCAATAACACCCACGGTAACTTGTCCACCCAATTTGCATCCGTCAGTGACGCTCTGAGAGCCGCTTTCAATGACCTATGAAAACGTTTGCATAACCCGTTAGCCTGCGGATTGTACGCGGTTGTGCGGTGAATTGTGACACCCAGGCTGCGGGCCATTGTCGACCAAAGCTCGGACACAAATTGAGGGCCTCTGTCGGACGTAATGTCCGACGGAACGCCGAAGCGCGCCACCCAAGCTGTTAAAAACATGCGCGCCACCTCCTCGGCCGTGGTTGATGCCAGCGGGACCACTTCAGGCCAGCGCGTGGTGTGGTCCACCATTGTCAGAAGGTGTGTGCACCCTTGTGATGGCGGGAGGGGGCCCACGAGGTCCACATGAACGTGATCGAACCTCTTGGCCGGAATGTGAAACGGCTCCAAAGGAGCCCTCGTGTGCCTGTGTACTTTGGCTCGTTGACACGCCGTGCAGGCTGCTGCCCACTCTTTAACTTGTTTGCGGAGGCTCGGCCACACAAATTTCTCTCCTACCATTTTGACCAATGCGCGCACTCCAGGGTGTGCCAAAGAATGAACTGAGTCAAAAACGCGGCGGTGCAAAGCGGCCGGTACTACTGGACGCGGCCATCCAGTGGAGACATCGCAGATTAGGGGGGGCATACCGTCTTGCAGCACCCTGCTTTCCAGCCTTAACCCTGTTGGTCCAGACTGAAGCGCGCACACATCCGCGTCACCAACCTGCTCCGCGGCCATGGCTGCGTAATCTACTCCTACACTGACTGGGGCCGCCACGGCGTGCGAGAGGCAGTCTGTCACTACATTGAGTTTGCCCGCCACATGCTGAATATCAGTGGTAAACTCTGATATCGTGGCCAGCTGTCTCTGCTGCCGGCCTGACCATGGTTCAGAAACCTTGGCCATCGCGAATGTTAGTGGTTTGTGGTCAACGAACGCGGTGAAAAAGCGTCCTTCTAGCCAGAACTGAAAGTGGCGGATGGCCAAATGGAGAGCCAGCAGCTCCCTGTCGAATGCGCTGTATTTACGTTCGCTATCGCGCAAGGTCCTGCTGAAAAATGCAAGGGGCTGCCAGACCCCGGCTACATGTTGCTCCACGACCGCCCCTATGGCCACATCTGACGCATCAGTGGTGAGCACTATGCGGGCCATTGGGTCTGGGTGTGCCAACAACGCAGCCTTTGCCAAGGCTGCTTTCACCTCCGGGAACGCTTGGTCCCGCTCCGAGGACCACTCGACCTTATCCGCAGGTTTCTTTTTTTTGAGCGCGGCATACAGCGGCTGCATGAGTTGCGCCGCGCAGGGGAGAAAACGGTTATAAAAATTCACCATTCCCAAAAACTCCTGCAACGCCCTGACCGTCTGCGGCCAGGGAAAATCTGCCACCGCACGCACTTTGTCAGGAAGCGGAACTGCTCCTTCGGGGGAGACGCGGTGTCCTAAAAAAATCGATCTGCGCCACCCCGAACTGACACTTCACTGGGTTGATTATTAACCCGTGATCTCCCAACCTTCGGAAAACTGTGGCCAGGTGTTTTTCGTGTTCGTCTTCGGACGTGCTGGCTACTAAAATATCGTCTAAGTAGATGAACACGAAAGGGAGATCGCGAAGCACCGCGTCCATCATGCGTTGGAACATCTGAGCATCCCCTTTAAGTCCAAATGGCATGCGTAAAAACTCGAATAGGCCAAACGGAGTTATTACCGCTGTTTTGGGTATGTCCTCAGCGCACACTGGGACTTGGTGGTAACCGCGGACCAAGTCTATTTTAGAAAAAACGCGCGCCCCTGCCAAATGAATGGAAAAAATCCTGGATATGCGGGATTGGGTAGCGGTCGTGCGCTGTAGCGTTGTTTAACCTGCGGAAATCCCCGCAAGGTCGCCATGATCCGTCAGCTTTCAGGACCATGTGTAGCGGTGAAGCCCACGGACTGTTTGAACGCCTGATAATACCCAACCTCTCCAGGTTGGCGAACTCCTCGCGCGCTATGGCCAGCTTAACTGCGTCCAAGCGCCGAGCTTTTGCAAAAACGTGCGGTCCGGTAGTGGGTAATAAAATGCTCCACCCCGTGTTTAGCGACTGTTGCCGAAAATGTGGGGACCGTGAGTGCTGAGAACTGAGTGAGCAGTGTGTGGAACTTACTGCTTGCAGCTGTGACGTTGGCTTGTGCTGTTGGCGGGGCCGTTCGCGCTGTACAGGGGATAGAATCAAAAGAAAATGCATTAACCAGGCGCCTGTTAGCGAGATCAACCAACAAACCATGTGAGCACAAAAAATCAGCCCCCAACATATTGAAATTTACTGCTGCTACAACAAAAGTCCACTCAAATGTACGGCCATGTAGAGACAGAAGCAGAGTCTTCTCACCAAAGGTCTTAATCTCCGAGCCATTCACTGCTGTCACCCGGGGACCTCCGGAACCAGCTAGTCTGTCCGCGTAGGAAGATGTGATGAAACTCAACTGGGAGCCTGTGTCGACGAGGAACTGCCTCCCCGAGTGTGTGTCCGACAAGTAGAGCAGCTTGTTCTCCTCCCCGAGGGCCGCGGCTGCTACCGACCCCCGGTCTTGGCGTTTTCCGAACACCTGAACTGGCACGGTGGTACATATTTGCGTGCCCTCTCTGCGAAACGGCGATGGTAGAAACAAAGGACATCTGATCTGCCTTCCCTGGCCCCTGCCGCCGCCGCCGTCGGTGAGTCTGGTACCGCTGCCTCTGGCCCCCTGTCGTCTCCGGTCGTCGCGCCGAGTTCCGCTGCAGCAGCCATGGCTGCGCGCCGCTTGGTGGCGTTGACAATCCGCTGCGCCTCTCGGCCCAGCACATAGTAGTCCCGTTGGGCCAACAGTGGCGAACTGGCCAGGGTCGCTCTCGCTGCTGACGGTAGAGTCCTGAGGAAAAGGTGGGTGAAAATGAAGTGATCGTCGTCAGGGTCTTTCAACCTCAACAACTTCTCCATCAGGTTTGCGGGCATGTCATTTTCCAACTCCGTCAGCGCCAGGAGCCTCTCTGCTCGCTCCTCCGCCGAGGGGTTGAATTGGTGGATGAGTGCAGCCTTCAACGTGCCGTATTTGTCGCTGTCCGGTGGCTGGTCGATCAGACTCTCCACATGCTGGGCCATGTTGTTGTCCAGCTTTGCGACTACGTGGTAGAATTTTGTGGCGTCTACCAATATCCCCCGGAGGTTGAACTGCGCCTCAACCGCGTTGAACCAGGAGCGCGGATTGTTCTGCCAGAAGTCCGGTAGCTGGACTGTGGTGGCATTCGCTTGGCTGGGGGCTCCTGACGAGGCTGGCCTGGGGGAATTCTCCTCTTGCATGATACGTCTCGAGTCACCAGTGTGGAGATGTGAGAATGACGAGGCAGAGTTCCCTCTCAAGTCAGCTTTATTCACATCACCATCATCTCAAAACAGAAAAGAGAGCCACACAGGAAACTCTCGTCCTTAAATATCAGGACTCTTACAGTTCACAGGTCACATGTATCACAGACAACGTTGCATTAAAATGACAGTAACAATGCATCCTCACTCCATGATATCACTTCCACTGTCTCCCATGCATCCCTTCTTAATCCTTTAATTATACCCCCACAGTCTCAAGCCTTGCATACCAAAGCTAAGATTCTTGCAGCTTCCTGTAATCACCAAGGAAGCTCTGCTTTTGTTCTGATCTAAAATGTGAGTCACAAAACAGGTTCCGTCTGTGTGTCCACCACAATATATATATATGCTCATCTGTTTCATAGACGTTATTCTACTATTTTATTTTCGTTTCTACCTTAGTGTTAACAGGCTTTACTACATCACCAGTTGCTGGGAGCCTTCATGGGCAGAAGTATCAAGAGAATGTATTACCAGAAGTTTTTGGAAATAGTGTTTAGCCTGCAGCTTGCCTCAGAGAGAGGAACAAGTATAGGCTTAGTTTTAGTTTCAGTTCTGTTTTTGTTTTGTATATGGGACAGGGTTAGGGAAGGGAACACCACCACTGTTTTGCAACATATGTCCACCTTTGTTCACTTTAGAGAAGAAACGAACAAAGCTATACACTTTATCACAATTGTTGCCTTATTTCATTTCTACTTTTTTTTTCCACAATATCTTTATTGAACCTTTTTTTTAACAAACATGATACAAACAATCAAACACTAATACTAAAGTACTACAAAAAAAAAAAAAAGATGCACTAAAAACACCAACAACCACCAGCAAAATCAAATCTTCAACAATGCTCCTCTGTTTAGTCTAGACAATCCTATACATGAGTATACATATTATGTTCACCAGTTTGGAATTTACAAGGTCCACACACATCATTCACCTTCTTCTTCAAAAGTTATGTTTAAATTTTTTACATAATCAATAAAAGGTCTCCATATATTCTCAAACACAATTTCCTTTGATTTCAGTATATATGTTATTCTTTCTAATGGAAGGTTTGTTAACATCTGTCTTAACCACTGAGTCACATCTGGTCTATGAGTCTTTTTCCATAATAGTGCAATACATTTTTTGGCATTAAGCAAACTGAGGTCTATGAATGTTCTTTCACTTTTATTAAAATTATGCTTTTCTGGGTACAGACCCAACAAAAACAATTTAGGATTCAATATGATTTGTTTTGAGATTATTTTTTTCAATTGTTACCCTCACCTCTTCCCAAAACATTCTTATTAATCTACATTCCCATACACAATGAAATAGAGTTCCTTTACTTTCCATGCATTTTGTGCATGTATCTGGTATATTTTTGTTATATTTATTTAACTCCTCCGGTGTAACATACATCCGCATTAACCATTTGAAATGTATCAATTTAAGGCGTACATTTATTGATTTGGTTTGAGCTTCTGTACAAGCCAATTCCCATTGTTCCTCTGAAATTTCAATTTGCAGATCTTCTTTCCAGTAGTTTAATCTTTTCAGTGAATTTTCACTTGAAGATAGTGTCAATGAGTTATAAAACTCTGAAATAATACCCTTTCTTTTACTATCTTTCATCATCATTTTTTCCAAGGATGAATAAATAGGTCGAGTGAGAGCTTTATTTTGATTTGATCGAATAAAGTTTCTAAGTTGAAGATATTTTAAAAAATGTGTTCTATTGAGATTAAATTTGATCCTCAGCTCTTCAAAAGACATTATGTTATCTGCACATGGCAAATATAAATCCTGAATCTTTTGTATCCCTTTTAAATTCCATACTTTAAATACAGCGTCCGCTCTCCCTGGTTTAAAATATTGATTACCCCATATTGGACTAAATTGTGACAATAACTGTGGTTCTTTTAAATAGTTTTTAGCTTCACACCATATTTTGATCATATGCTTTACAAATGGATTTTTAACTTGTTTTTGTAATTTTTTTGCCGAATCTGAGTATATGAATATGGGAAGAGGTAAAGGTAAATTGTATGATTCCATTTCAGTCCAGTGAGGGAGATCATTTGATGAAAAATAATATGTCATAGACCTCAGTTGTGCCGACCAATAATACAACATAAAATTTGGACATTTCAGACCTCCACGATCAAATGGTAAATATAATAAAGACAGACATAATCTAGCCCTCCTGTTGTTCCATATAAATTCCACTAACTTTTTTTTTATTCTTGAGAATAAATCTAAAGGTGGTGATAAGGGAATGTATTGAAATAAATAAAGTATTTTAGGTAAAATATTACTTTTAAGTATATTGATTCTCCGGATCATCGACATTGGTAGTGACATCCATCTCTGAGTTAACTCATTGATATCTGTCATTAAGGCTTCATAGTTGACACTGGCAACTGATTCTAGCTTAGGCACAATTTGGATTCCTAAATATTTAAACTGATTTACAACATTGAACTGATTTACCTCAGGGACTGGGTAATTTCTCTGGGTCTCATTTAGCATTAATATTGAAGATTTAGTTTTATTTATTTTATATCCTGATATTTCCCCAAAATTCTTTATTAAATTCAACAAGGTTGGAATTGATTTTTTTTAGATTCGACATAAACAAAATTATGTCATCGGCGTACAGGGAGATTTTATGTTCTGTTGGTCCAACTTTAAATTCCATATATTTGTGAATGTAAACGTATCGCTAAAGGTTCAATTGCCATAGTAAACAGTAAAGGTGAAAGTGGACAGCCTTGTCGACATCCTCTATTGATTTTTATTGGTTTTGAAATATTGTTATTTGTTAGGATTTCTGCTGTAGCATTATTGTATATTATTTGAACCCATTTTATGAAATTATTTCCAAGTCCAAACCTTTGTAGGACTTCAAAAAGAAAGGGCCATTCAACTCTATCAAAGGCCTTTTCGGCGTCCAGTGATAGGAGAGCTGTATCCGGTGCTTCTTTAATAGAATAAATAATATTGAATAGTCTTCTTCCATTATGGAAGCCTTGTCTTCCCTTTATAAAGCCATTCTGATCTCGATTAATAATATTTGGTAAAATTTCTTGTATTCGTCTTGCTAAAATTTTACAGATTATCTTAAGGTTGGCATTTAATAGGCTTATTGGTCTCATATTTTCACATTTATTAGAGGGCTTACCTGGTTTTGGCAGCAGTATAATTAAGGCATTATTTATGTATGATGGTAAATTATTATTTTGAAATGCTTCTAAAACCATTTCCAAAAAAGGTTTTATTAATTTATTCTTAAATTTTTTATAAAGGTCAACTGGAAGACCATCTGGTCCTGCACTTTTTCCTGATTTCATATTATCAATGGCTAGCCCAACTTCTTCTTGACTAATTTTAGACTCCAATATCTCCCTGTTTTCATTTGGAATACACGGTATAGATAGTTCGTTCAAAAACCCATTTAGTTTTGTTAAATCAAATTCATTTTTAGTATCATATAATTTTTCATAGTAATCTCTAAAGGCTCTGTTAATTTCTAAAGGATCTATAACTACCTGTCCGTTACTTATAATACTAGTAAGTGGTGTTTTAATTTCTAATTGTTTAATCTGCCATGCCAATAATTTTCCTGATTTTTCACCTTGTTCATAAAAAGATTGTTTCAATCTTAGAAGACTCGAGGCAGCTCTATTCGCTGATTTTTTGTCGTATTCAGCTCTCAAAATCAGTAATTCATTCTCCAACCTTGGATCACTTCCTGCATACACTTTTTCCTGAAGACTTTTTATTTTATGTTCCAATTTAGCTCTCTCCTCTCGAGTCTTCTTAGATTTTGATCCTGTATAACTAATAATATGTCCCCTAATAAAAGCTTTGAAAGCCTCCCACTTTACACATGCTGATGTTTGTGTAGTATTGATGTCAAAGTACTCGTCTATCTGTTTTTCTATATACTTGACAAATTCCTCATCCTGAAGCCATTTATGCTGAAATTGCCATCTACCTGATTCCTTTGTCAATTTTTTATCTACATATATTAGACAACAGGGTGCATGATCAGAGATCACGATGTTATCATAAAAGCAGTTTTGAATCTTGGATCTTAATTCTGTGGAAATCAAAAAATAATCAATACGTGAGAATGTCTTGTAGGTACTGGAATAACAAGAATAGGCTTTAACTTGTGGTTTCATTTCTCTCCATATATCTAACAATCTCAATTCTTTCATAAAATGATTAATAGTCATCCTACATCCATTGTGCGTACAATCCAGTCCTGTTGATCTATCTATACCTGGATTCAATGTACAATTAAAATCCCCTGCTATTATATGTTGCCCTGTAAGTGATGATAAAATAAGAAATAAATTAGCAAAGAACTTTTGATCATCTATATTGGGACCATATAAGTTCACAAGATTTATATTTTCTAATAGCAAAGAACCTTGAATGATTACATATCTTCCAAGTTTGTCTCCAATTACATTTTTCACTTGAAAAGGGACTGATTTATGTATGAGAGTCATAACTCCCCTGGCCCGGGATGAGAATGATGAGGTGAATACACTTCCTTGCCATCTACTCCTAATTCTTTTTATATCCTCCTCTATTAGATGAGTTTCTTGTAAAAACACAATTTTTGAACCCATGTCTTATTTTATTCATAACTTGTTTAAGTTTTTTTAAATTTTGTAGACCTCTGCAATTCCATGAAGTTAAATTAAGATTAACACTTTGGTTTATGATCAATAGAGAGTTTGGGATTACCTTGCAGTGTAAACATGCTCATACAGAGAAGCAAAAACATGGGTGGTTGAACATTCATCCTACAAACTACACACAAACAAATTCCCCCTTCCCACACTTGTGGCGAACCCCCCAAAATCAAAAGAAAAATTCCGTCTCCCGATATAGCCATCGACCGCTCCACACCCAAGGGGAACAGCCTAAGCCACTCCTTCTTCATCCTCCCAATCACCCTAACTCTACTGCTTTTAATGACGTAGCATTAACTCTCCTCTGTAGTTTTCCAACTTAACTCCAAAATTTTTAACAACTTTGTACATCATAGTTTTTTTTTGTTTGTTTTGTTTTTGTTTTTTTTTAATATATAATACAATCTATATTTTGTAAACTTGCTATTTACTTCAAGTCAGTCAGATGCCTGTGCAAATGCTTAATTATTCTACCTTATATTTTGTTCATGCTTAGCTCCCACCAGTCTCTTCTTCTTCTTTGATCTTCTTGATGAACTCCTGCGCCTCCTCTGGGGTCTTGAAGATGTGGGTTCTGCCCTCATACGTGGTCAGCAGTCTCGCAGGATAGATTACACCATGACGAATCCCAAGGTTGCGCAGCTCCTTACGTATGGGATCAAACTGCTTCCTCAATTGTTGGATTCCTGTGGCCAAATCTGGGTAGAACCGCACCTGCTGATCCTGGTGTTTAATCTCTCCTTTAGCTCGTGCAGCGTTGAAGATCTTCATCCCGTCTCTGTTGCTAAGAAACTTCATAATTAAGGTCCACGGCGGTCCCTTATCTCTCCGTGGGCCAATACGATGTGCTTTTTCCAGAACCACTGCTGATTGCAACTCCTCGCTGCCCAGCACCTCCGGAATCCACTTTTCCAGAAAGGAATATACGTCCCGACCTTCTGATTCCTCTGGAAGACCCACCAGCCTCAAGTTATTCTGTCTCGACCGAGATTCCAAATCCAAAATATTATTTTCTAGACATTTATTTTTTTTTTCCAAAGTGCGCACCTTTAATTGAAGACGGGTGACGTCATCTTCAGCACTAGCGAGACGGAGCTCCATCTGCGCCGTTCGTTCTACACAGTCACCCAATTCCTTTCTTATTCCTTCCAACGCTGTCATAATCCCATCAAATCTAGAGGAAAAGTCCGCTCTCATTGAACTCATGGCAGCCATCAGCGCATCTGCACCGCTCCCCGCAGATTTCGCACCGTTGCCAGCCTCCTCCGCCATATATGGAGTTTTGTTTGCTGCGTCACAGACCTGAAAGTCCGTTAATTTGGACTGTTTCGGCGGCTCGCTTTTTCCTTTACCTGGTTTTCCAGCCTTAGGCTTCGCCGACATATCCTCGCCCAAACGCTGGGATACGTTCTGTCCCAAATGAGAGAGTTATTTGCCGATTTTTTTCTCCAGGAGCAGAGCAGAGTGAGACACGTCCGTCTTACGTGGCAGCCATAACCGGAAGTCTCATTTCTACTTTTACTTTTTACTTTTTCAATTCACTCTTTTTAGTTAAGCATGGAACATGGTATTGCTGCAAAGGGGGCTGCTATACGATTCATTAGTTGGAATGTAAAAGGTTTAAATGAACCTGTTAAAAAAGCCAGAATATTTAATCATCTTAAGTACTTAAAATGTGATGTCACATGTCTTCAGGAAACCCACCTGCAGGTCAAAGATCAAGTCAGACTTAGAAAAGGATGGGTGGGTAATGTATTCCATTCTAATCTTAATTCTAAAACATGTGGAACTGCCATATTGATTCATGAAAAAATCCAGTTTAATGCAAACACTGTCATCTCAGATCCACAAAGAAGATTTGTAATGGTCTCTGGGCTCCTCAACCATAAGCCTGTGGGTTTGGTTAATATCTATGCCCCAAATTGGGATGATGATAAATTTATGAGGACAATAATCTCATTAATTCCAGATCTGAACTCACAACAATTGATTTTTGCTGGAGATTTAATCTGTGTCATAAATCCAACACTAGACCGCTCTAATCCCAAATCTATAAATCTTTCCAAAAAAAGCCAAGCTACTGTCAGATTACATGGACCAGATAGGAAGTGTTGATCCTTGGCATGTTTTATTTCCGCAAAGTAAATCCTTTTCGTTTTTTTTTCCTCTGTACATCACTCATATAGTAGAATAGATTATTTCTTTATTGACCGGACTCTTCTCCCCTTTGTCATAAAAGCTGAATACTCAACTATAACTGAATCAGATCACGCCCCTGTACTACTGGATCTTGCATTTCCGTTTTACAATTCGGAACGCCCCTTTTGGAAATTAGACAGGGGTCTTTTGGCTGATGAGGCCTTTTGTGAAATGATATCCCAAAAAATGATAACTTTATTGAATTCAACAAAAAAGGTAACATAAAGCTGTTATCAGGGGTGAGATTATAGCGTACTCTGCTAAGATAAATAAGATGAAAAGAATTAAACAAGAGGAACTTATTAAATCAATATCCATGGTGGATGATCAGTACTCTGTTTCTCCCTCCCCTGAACTCTATAAAAGAAAGTTGGACCTCCAATCACAGTACAATTTATTGTCAACTGAAAAGACGGAACGTCTCCTGTTAAAATCACGGGGTTATGTCTATGAACATGGCAACAAGCTGGCCGTTTGTTAGCACACCAACTCAAGTGCTGCTCAGTCTCTCAACAGATCCCTCGAATATGGAAAGATCATCATCATAGCAGTCTGTCAGGGGCGACAATGACTGTTTCATTTAGGTCTGATCAGATTCATCCACGCAGCTCTGTAATTCGCCTTCCGCTGCCAGGAACTACTGACCTTGTTAACCCGGGCGATGTCCGAGCCGGAATGAGTTGCTCTCTGACTGACCATTTCATGAAACTGCTTGCAAAGTATTTGAGTACTGCTAGCTTTTGCTGGACTAGCAACACATTCTTGGCAGATAGAGGTATTATCAGTGGCAAGGACAGGCCAAGACAAACTGACTCCAGTATGTGTTGCAGTGACTGACCAGATGATAGGTTTGTTTATCTTTGCTCTTTGTGTAGTGCATGTCACGATGCACCAACCAAAGATAATGGGGAACTAACTATTGACCCAGAAGAAATTAATGAAACATTCACTTTGTTTTATTCAAATCTATATATGTCAGAGAGATGACAAGTGACAGTACAAACATGGAACATTTCTTCAATAATCTCCAGGCTCCTTCTATAAATACATTACATTGAACTGAGACTGAGCTTCCACTAAAACGTATAGAAATCATTAATGCAATAAAGGCAATGCAGAATGGCAAGGCGCCCAGCCCTGATGGGTACCCTATAGAGTTCTTTAAAAAGTTCTCTAATAAATTATCAAATATCTTACTTGATATGTTTAATGACTCTTTGTCCCATGGGTCACTTCCACTGACACTGACTGAAGCGTCAACTACTCTCTGTCATCACCCGCAGCTCACGGGCTTCCACCTCAGCTGCGCACACACCTGCTCCTCGTTAGGCTCAGCTATTTATTCCATCTTGCCCTGAGCGGCCTGGAGCCGTCTGTCTCCCTGCATTATCTACACAGCAACTTCCCTCTCATCGGGCCAGCTGTCTACTCGTCTGACACGTAAGCTGTCATTACTGCCTTACCTTTCCCGTTCAGACTTCCCCTGTGCACAGGTGAATCCCTTGGCAGCGGACTCACTCTGTTGCTTAATAAAGCCTTCAAATCTGTCTGAGCCTGCGTGCGTGTTTCCTGGGCTGAATAATATGTCAGTACGGCTCCAGCAAAGCGGCCCAGCGGACAGCGGGCTCGCGCGCCGTTTTACCACTCTCGAGGCTCGGGTAGATTTGATAGCTCATCAGCAACAGGTAATTTTGAACCAACTAACCTCAATTACTAATCGGTTGGACCGCCTGGACCCACCGCGGCCTTTCCCTCCGGGTCCTCCTGGCGGTGCGGCTACGGGTGCTTCCACAGCCGGCCAGCCTAGCTCGGGAGCGCCTGCCCGCCTCACACCTATACCAACCCCCGCTCGCTTCAGCGGGAAACTCAGTGGAGCAAAGGGGTTTATCCTGCAGTGTGAGTCGGTGTTTCTGCGCGTTCCTGGGGATTTTCCCTCAGACCACAGCCGAATCGGGTACATGGCTAACCTCCTCGAGGGGCGAGCGTTAGCCTGGGCTTACGCTGTTATGACGAAGCCTAGCTACGCAAACCTCTCGTATGACTGGTTTGTGCAGGACTTTCTAGAAGTCTTTGATAATTCCCAACTCGACAGCGTCCTCGCGGACCGGCTTCTCAGTCTCCAACAGGGAACCCGGTCTGTGGCGGAGTACGCGGTCGACTTCCGGGTGGCTGCGGAGGAGGTGGGCTGGGGAGAGGCATCTCTCTGCAGCATTTTCCTCCGTAGCCTTAACTCAGGTCTGAGGGATGAACTAGCTGGTCGGGATCTTCCAGGACGACTCTCTGAGCTGATCTCGCTCACGATTAGCCTGGACAACAGGCTGCGTGAGCGGGCTGCGGAGCAGAAGTCTGTCAGCCGCTCGCGCGGAGCTTCCCTCCGCCCAGTTCAGTCGCGCCCCCTGGCGTTACCAGCCCCGGAGTCCGCCGATGAACCAGAGGACATGGCCATCGGGCGCACTAGGCTCCCTCTAGCGGAGAGACAACACCGGCGGGAACCGGGTCTCTTCATGTACTGCGGAGATGACCGGCATCCCGTGGAGCTGTGCCCGGTGAAGCCAAACGGGGAGGTCCGCGAGTCACAATAGGGGGCCTCACGGACTCCAACTGATCTAATCTCCTATCTTCTTGTACATTGCCAATACGTTTCTGCCACAACTCCACTGGACATTCCACTCATGCACTGGTGGATTCTGGGGCAGTGCAGAATTTCATTTCTAAGAGCCTGGCAACCCGTTTGGGCATACCCAGTCAGCCGCTGCCTAACCCCTGAACCTGGTAACACTCTCACGTTCTTCTCTGGGCACAGTTACTCACCGCACCAAGCCAGTTCCCATCATCGTCTCCGGCAACCACCGGGAGGACCTGACCCTCCACATCCTGCCCTCCTTGTCGGACCGTGTCATTCTGGGTTACACCTGGCTGTGGCTGCATAACCCTGTCCTGGATTGGAGAACCGGCAGCATCCTTTCCTGGAGCACCTTCTGCCTGGGTACCTGCCTCCAGTCGGCAGCTTGCGCTCCATCTGCCCCTCTGTCAGCCCCAGTCTCTGAGCCCCCGGACCTGACCCTGGTGCCGCAGGAGTTCCACGACTTGGGGGCAGCATTTAGTAAGTCCAGAGCCTTGTCCCATCCGCCCGGGGGCGCCACTGCCTTCTGGCAGTCTTTACAGTCTCTCTGCACCGGAACGCGAGGCGATGGACACATACATAAAGGAGTCACTCAGCACTGGAATCATCCGCCCCTCCTCGTCCCCGCTCGGTGCGGGTTTCTTTTTTGTGGGCAAGAAGGATGGGTCCTTACGTCCCTGTATTGACTTCAGAGCTTTGAATGACATCACAATTAAGGACCGCTACACCCTGCCGCTTATGGACACCGCTTTCCACTCCCTCCAGGGGGGCGACCTGGTTCACCAAGCTTGACCTCCGCAGTGCCTACCATCTCGTTAGGATCCGGGAGGGAGACGAGTGGAAGACGGCCTTTAGGACACCCAGCGGCCACTTCGAGTATCTCGTGATGCCGTTCGGGCTCACCAACGCACCTGCCGTCTTCCAGCGCCTTATAAATGACGTTCTGCGGGATTTCCTGGGAATTTTCGTCTTTGTCTATCTCGACGATATACTCATCTTCTCCAGATCATGCGAGGAGCACCAGGCCCATGTGAGGCGGGTCCTGCAACGTCTGCTGGAGAATCATTTGTTCATTAAGGCAGAGAAGTGCGAGTTCTACGCCCAGACCTCCTCCTTCCTGGGGTTCGTGATTTCCCACAATCAGATCCTCCCCGACCCCGCTAAGGTCAAAGCGGTGGTCGAGTGGCCCATGCCGACCTCAAGGAAGCAGGTGCAGCAATTCATCAGGTTCGCTAATTTCTACCGGCGCTTTGTCCCCAACTACAGCGCCATCGTATCCTCCCTGACCCGCCTCACGTCATCGAAGGTGCCTTTTCAGTGGTCTGAGGAAGCGGCTACCGCCTTTAAGACTCTCTAGGTGGAGTTCTCGTCCTCCCAGGTCCTGACCCAGGTTGATCCCGCTCTTCAGTGTCTGGTGGAGGTCGACGCGTCCGACACGGGGGTGGGAGTGGTGCTGTCCCAGAGATCACCGGTGGATGGTGTTAAGCGGCCCTGCGCCTTCTTCTCCAGAAAGCTATCAGCGGCAGAGCAGAATTACGACGTCGGCGACAGGGAGCTCCTCGCCGTCAAGCTCGCGCTACAGGAGTGGCGTCACTGGTTAGAGGGGGCAGCCCAGCCTTTTGTGGTCTGGACAGACCATAAGAACCTCGAGTACCTGAGGTCAGCGAGGCGCCTGAATGCCCGCCAGGCGCGCTGGTTTCTATTCTTTACTCGTTTCAATTTTACCATCACGTACCGTCCAGGCTCGAAGAATGGGTTGCCCGACGCCCTGTCCAGACAATTCGCCCCAGAGGGTCCAGAAGACTCCGAGCATACCATCCTGCCCGATTTGTGCGTCGTGGGGGTGATTGCATGGGCCATCAAGGACAAGATTCGGAAGGCTCAGGAGGCGGAGCCGGATCCCGGCGGGGGGCCAGAGAAGAGACTGTATGTTCCTTCGGCGGTTCGGGGTGAAGTAATCCACTGGGCCCACACCTCCAAACTCTCCTGTCACCCAGGCATCACCCGCTTGGTGAGCTGGCTGCAACGCTCGTTTTGGTGGCCGGGTCTTCAGAGGGATGTTACCAACTATGTCCGGGCCTGCCCCCAGTGCGCCACCGGCAAGTCCCCAAACTCTCCACCTGCGGGCCTACTCCAGCCCCTGCCGGTTCCGGGCAGGCCCTGGTCACACATCACCCTTGACTTTGTCACCGGACTCCCTGTCTCTAACAACTATGACACGGTTCTGACCATCGTGGACAGGTTCTCCAAGGCCGCCCATTTTGTGCCTCTTCAGGGTCTTCCTTCGGCATGTGAGACGGCCGATCTCCTGGTCCAGCATGTCGTCAGGCTGCATGGGATTCCGCTGGACGTGGTCTTGGACCGTGGACCGCAGTTTGTCTCCCAGGTTTGGAGGAGCTTCTGCAGCGCCTTGAGGGCCACAGTCAGTATCTCTTCTGGTTATCACCCCCAGTCCAACAGGCAGTGTGAGCCCATGAACCAGGAGTTGGAGGCCGCCCTGCGCTGCGTGACATCGTCCAACCCTTCGTCTTGGAGCTCCTACCTGACCTGGGTGGAGTACGCCCATAACTCGGCCCGGTCCACTGCTACTGGGGTGTCACCTTTTCGAGCGTCCTTGGGGTACAACCCCCCTGTTTTCCCAGAGCAGGAGGGTGAACTGGCCGTTCCTTCGATCCAGGCGCACATCAGGCGCTGCTGGAGCGTGTGGACCAAGACCAGAGACGCGCTTTTACACACGGCGGCGCGCAACAGCTCTACCGCCAATTGCCACAGAAGGCCGGCCCCTGTCTACCAGGTGGGTCAGCGGGTTTGGCTCTCCTCCCAGGACATCAGCCTTAAGGGTGAGAAGAGGAAGCTGGCACCAAGGTTCCTCGGCCCCTTCACCATATCCAGGATTACCAACCTGGTGGCTGTGCGTTTGACCCTCCCCCCTTCCCTTCGTGTGTGTCCACCTTCCATGTCTCTAAAATCAAACCTGTGCTTTCCAATTCACTCTGCCCTCCTCCTAGGTCCCCTCCTGCGCCTAGGATGATCGACGGTGACCCGGCGTGGGGTGTTACCGCCATCTTGGACTCCCGGCGTCGGGGTCGTGGGCTGCAATACCTGGTGGATTGGGAAGGTTATGGTCCGGAGTGGAGATCCTGGGTGCGCTCTTCGTGGGTGTTGGATCCTGACCTCATCGCGGAGTTCCACCGGACACACCCAGGTAAGCCAGCGCCAGGAGGCGCTGATGGGGGGGGGATACTGTCATCACCCGCAGCTCACGGGCTTCCACCTCAGCTGCGCACACACCTGCTCCTCGTTAGGCTCAGCTATTTATTCCATCCTGCCCTGAGCTGCGGCCTGGAGCCGTCTGTCTCCCTGCGTTATCTACACAGCAACTTCCCTCTCATCGGGCCAGCTGTCGACTCGTCTGACACGTAAGCTGTCATTACTGCCTTACCTTTCCCGTTCAGACTTCCCCTGTGCACAGGTCGATCCCTTGGCGGTGGACTCACTCTCCCTCGTCACGCTGCTCCTCCACTTGCTGCATCATCCCGGACGCACAGCAGGACGCTGTCTCCCAGGGCTTGGGACTTGCCACGCCAGCCACCGTGCCGCTACAAGTAAGCACAGTTACATCTTCACTCTCCCGTGTGGTTGCCCAGCTAATCCCTGCTCTCCTCTTTTATAGGGTTGCCTGGCTGAACGGCGAACTGCTCTGTCCTGACTACATCCTCCACCCACATCACACTCATATCTTACATACACGCACCCACACACAAAACACTGTTGCTTAATAAAGCCTTCAAATCTGTCTGAGCCTGCGTGTGTGTTTCCTGGGCCGAATAATATGTCACTCTCTTGCTTAAATCAGGTAAAGATAACACAGAATGTGGCTCATATTGACCCATCTTCCTCCTAAACAGTGACGTGAAGATCTTGGCCAAAGCCCTTGTCTTGCGCCTAGAAACCACAATGCATGATGTGATTTCAGCTGACCAAACTGATTTTATTTTGGGGCATCATTCATTTACAAATATTCGCCGGCTTCTTAATGTTATTTACTCGCCTGGGTCCAGTGTAGTACCTGAGGTGGATATTGCACTGGACACAGAAAAAGCATTTGACAGAGTAGAATGGGGATATGTATTTGCATGTTTAAAGAAATTTGGTTATGGCCCTAACTTCATCTCATGGATTAAACTTTTATATACCTCACCCAAAGCCTCTGTAATTACAAATGGTAAGCATTCACAGTATTTCCAGCTGTCAAGGGGCACCCATCAGGGATGCCTTATCAGCCCATGACTATTCGCCCTGGCCATAGAGCCTTTATCCATTACACTCAAATCACTGCCATCAATAGGTGGAATCTACGGGGGGGGCACAGAGTATCTCTATATGCAGACAATTTATTAATGTACATATCAGACCCTATTTTAAGTGCTCCTCATATTATCCAGGCTTTGAATAGATTTGGCACATTTTCTGGATATAAACTGAACTTTAGTAAAAGCGAATGTTATCCTTTTAATGATCTGGCTCTTTAAATACAGGACAATGCCCTACTGTTCCAAATGTCCAGAAATGGCTTTAAATACTTGGGCATTAATATTACAAGGAATATGCAAGGGCTTTATCAGGAAAACTTCTGTCTGCTATTTGAGAAAGTCAAATTAGACCTGAAGAAATGGAAAATACTTCACCTATCCTTAGTGGGAAAAGTGAATTGCATCAGAATGAATGTACTTCCCAAAATCTGTTTCAGTGTATCCCACTTTATCTTCCTAAATCTTTCTTTAAATCCATTGATAAAGCCCTTATTTCATTTATATGGTATGGGAAGAACCCTAGAGCACGGCTAGAACTGCTACAGCGACCTAAAATGCAAGGTGGCTTAGCTCTTCCAAATTTTTGTTATTATTATTGGGCCTCAAACATTCAGAAAACCGTGCATTGGCTTCACTCTCCTGGTACAGACTGGTGTCACTAGGAAGCTGCATTTTGCATTTCAACATCTCTTAGAGCCCTGGTTACCTCCAGTCTTCTCCTCTCTATCTCACAATATACTAATAATCCAATTGTGATAAATACCCTTAAAATATGGTTTCAATTTAGACAGAACTTTTGAGTTCAAAAATCTTCATCTAAGTCCTATACCGGTACACAATAACCACCTTTTACCCCAGCTAGATTAGACTTTGAATTTACTCTTTGGCAAAGACAAGGCATATATAAATTTAAAGATTTGTATATAAACAATATTTTTGCAAGCTTTGATGATTTATCTCAAAAATCTGGCCTTCCTCTGTCCAGCTTATTTCGATATTTCCAAGTCCGCCACTTCCTTCAGCATCATGATCCCAACTTTTCATATATATCATCAATTTCTGGCTTAGACGATCTGCTTGAAAATCCTTCCAACTCTAAAAGACTCATTTCAAGAATTAATAACTGTATAACTTTTTTTTAAAAACACAGCCCTTGAAAAGCTCAGGGCAGACTGGGTGGATGAATTGGGAGGTGACTTTGAGGAAGACATTTGGGACAGCGCTCTACAAAAAGTGAATGACAGCACTTCCTGTGCCAAATTAAGCATAATACAATTCAAGATTTTGCATCGCATCCATTTCTCTAAAGCAAGACTGGCTAAAATATATCCTAACACAGATGCCAGCTGTGACAGGTGTTGAAACACTCCTCCTGACTTAACCCATATGTTTTGGTCATGCCCAGCCCTGACAACGTACTGGTCTACAATTTTTAAAACATTGTCAGAGGCACTTAATATTGCTCTCCAACTCAGTGCAGCAATGGCTATATTTGGTACCACTGATAGAAGACATTCTACAATGAGGACAAGCCATAAAAACATCATTGCTTTTACAACGCTGCTTGCGCGGAGAAGAATATTATTACATTGGAAATCTAAAAACCCACCGAACGTGTCTCTGTGGTTTAGTGACCTAATGCAATTCAGACAGTTAGAGAAAATAAAATACACTCTCAGGGGATCCAGGGACAAATTCTTTTCTGTGTGGGACCCATCCATCCATCCATCTTCTTCTGCTTAATCCTTGCCCACTTAGCAGCCCTCGTGCATTTGCACTTGTGTTATTTGTCCATGTGAACCATAGTGTATAGCGCACAGCTTCAGCAGTGGTGAACCTATGTATATGCTTTCCTTTTTTGTTTTTTGTTTTTTTTTGTTTTGAGTGGTGTCCTGCATGTTCTTGGAGGGGTGGGAGTGGGGGTGGGGGATGGAATTATTGGGGGGGAAAAATAATGATAATATGTGAGCATTGTTCCGAGGGACTTCTCTGATTGTTACTGTATGTGTATATACGTACACACCCTGTAATACTGATGCTCAATAAAAAAACTTATTAAAAAAAAAGAAACATCTTTCACCTATTCAGCTTTGCCCTCCCTCGTATGTCAGTCATTAGTTGACTAGCGTCTAGCTTTTAGCCTCCTTCTAGCTCAGATAAGTGGCGCTGGTTCACTGATCCACAGTCGATGTATCTCGCGTCACTCCAGCCATCTCTCATTAATTATGCCTTGGTGAAAGGGAGAGGCATAATCACTCAATGCGTCTGTGTGTGGATGGTTGTGTGTGTGTGTGTGTCTGTCTGTCTGTCTGTCCATCCGCCTGTCTGTTTCAGCTCGGCCGGTCAAAATTAAGTGGAACTAAAGGCTTGTATCATTGTATCACCATATTTTCTCAACTTTTAATTTGCCACAGTTACGAGAAGAGGCTGTCATAAACCTCCGTGCACCATGGCTCGGCGCACGAGAGAGAGAATAAAACCCGAAAGCGAGAGTTGATGGTGCACTTTTATTAACAAACACAAAGAAAATAAGTCCAAAATCACCAAGCTCAGTCCAGTTAAACCACACGATATACAGAGAGGTGCAATGACGTAGTTAGGCCACCAAACATACAGGGCACCAGCCGAATGCTCTACAGCTTGGAGAATATGGAGCCTAGTGCTGCAGGGCTGTGTTGGGCACAAAACAAGAAAGGCGAGCAGCCTAGTGCTGCAGGGCTGCTAGCACAAGAGGAAAGGCTAAAGAAACTTACAGGTCTGGAGCTGATCCAGGGCGAACCGTGCAGTCTGGCAGATAAAGATAGGAGGCTGGGGCAGCTGCGAACATCCAGGAATTGATCGTCTGAAGATGCCAGGCTGAGTGCGTGAAGGGAGTGGAACGTCATTCATGGAGAACAAGCTGCCATGAACGAGGGTGAATGCCCCAACAATCTCTTTCCTCCGACGCGGCAAACAAATACTCCTGAGGCTAACAAGGAAAGAGATTGCCAGTGCGAGAACACGTGGGCAGGACTGATTGGCATCCGGTGTGTGAGAGGGCGTGTGAATGAGAGTGAATGGAGTGTGTGTGTGTGTGTGTGTGTGTGTGTGTGTCTGTATGTGTATGTGTGTGAACACCGGTGACAGTGCAGCTGATCGCACAAGACAGAAGGAGGGGGCTTGCCTGAGCTGTCAGAGGAAAACTAGGGCAAAACATAACAATGAGTCAGAACTGGGTTTGCCCTCCAAACCCAGATTTATGACAGAGGCTTTGTTTTTGAAAAAAACACAAATTTAACTCACCTTTAACGTCAATGAAGCCAGGGGAAAATTTATTGTAATAAATATACCGGGCCACTAGAGGCAGCAGTGTGACTTTTTTATAGCACAACACAGCACGTTTTTTTTAAACAGCATGGAGCTGAACTGTAATAAAATAGTGCTTACTGAAAAAAAAAATGATTCAGCAGCTACACCATTTATTCATCACATCGATTGTTTTCACACTGGTTCTGCTGTTTAGTTTTGCAGAGGAAGGAAGAGGTAAAACTCTGGGGGGCTGCACGGTGGGGCTGCACGGTGGCGCAGTGGTTTAGCACTGTGGCAGCACAGTTTACCCTCGGCCGGGGGATCGCGGGGATCATGAGATCGTGGGTTCGATCCCAGCCCCCGACCAACAGTGAGCTGTGTGGAGTTTGCATGTTCTCCCCGTGTTGCGTGGGTTTACTCCGGGATTTCTCCGGTTTCCTCCCGCATACCAAAAACATGTAGGTTTAGGGCGCTCGCGCACGCAGCGACCGGCAGCCGGTGGCTTGTCACCAGACTGCAAACCAAATCTACCTACGGGTACAAATAAGTAACAAAAAAAAAAAAAAAAAAAAAAACTCGTTAAAAACTCACTAAAAACTCTGACTCCCAACATTCCTTGCCCACAAATGGTTGCAGTGAACTGCACATGTGTCCAGAAACTCCTGCCACAGGGAAGTACTGAGCAATCCCCCAATACTGGGTGAACGAATGTTTGTCTTTTTGCTCATCTGTTTTCTTCCCCTGACACTAAACAGCAAAATTTCCTGTTCATCTTGATTGTCATTGTATTCATGTACCTCCATCACTTCCACCATTTAAAACAACTGCCACCATGCTCTTCTTTGTGTGTGGATTGCAGCTGTTCAAATCAGTTTGGTGGCTCTTGGCTGCTGCCAACAGTACTGGCATGTGAACTGCTGATTATTTTCACTGCGCATGTGTGTACTTCAAAACTACTGGATGGATTTGGATGAAATTTTTACCAGAGGTTGTCCTTGGGCTAGAGAGGAGCCCATAACATTTTGGTGATGATCCCAGAATGCATACCTCCGCCAAGGCTCTGGTACTGAGGCATCAGCACCTTAGTGCTTTCATTTTGCTGTGATTCCACAACAAATTACTAGTACCATGCGCCGGGCGGCCCCTCCGATCACCACAACTGACCTGGCCTGGGATCTGGCTGCTGGCCGAGGCGAAGCTTGCAGAGCGACGGGATCTCAAAGGGCAGTGTCCCGCTCTGCAGGACTTTGCTCCCCCAGCCAGCTGGTGGACGCACCATCATGAGGCAGCTCCTCTACGCTGCCTGCGAGAGTGGAGCAGAGTGACGCAGAGCCCCGGAGGATGGTGGAGGAGCTGGTTGTGAGAGCCAGCAGCCTCGGCTCCTGGGCCAGATTGGCTGCAGTGACCAGCACACTGGTGCTGGCAATTTGTTTTGGAATCACGACAAAAATATTGGGAGATGACGCAGAGTGACGCAAGGTATATTGTCGACTGTATACTGGTGAACCAGGTGGTAACAGGGATGGCTATTAGGGTGACTGGGAGCTGAAGAAAGTAATATAAGCCACGCTTGGTGCGATCCTCCTGGTATTAGTATTAGCTCGGGGGATAATAGCTCAGGGGGCTAATAGACTACCTTTAGCACCCCTTCTATCTACATGACAGACAGCTAAGTGGGCTAATAATAGAGCAGTGGGCGGGTCTCAAGGACGACGATGGGTTGGCTTTGTCAAATCATAATGTATACGATTTACCCGGAAAAGTCAAAAATGTTTCAGTCGTTTCTGGGAGAGGAAAAACGAGATAAAGCCTGTGTGCTTTTTAAGAAAATTGACTGTTTTGAAAAATTTTTGATAATTAGACGACCAATAGACACATTTCAGACAGTTAAGACCTACAAACACCATTTTTCAGTCCTTTAATATGAGTGTCTACTATTGAAATGGACAGTCCAGTAATTACACAAGTTCAGCTGGTCGTTTCTGTGAATATCTAATCAGCTGGGCACATGGCGGCCATGGTTGAGAATATCTGCTGAACTTCAACTGAACATCAGGATGGGGAAGACTTAAGTTATTTTGAATGAGGTGTGGCCGTTTTACCAGATGGGCTGGTCTGAGTACGTCAGAAACTGCTGATCTAGTACCATCTCTGGGGGTTTACAGAGAATGGTCTGAAAAAGAAAAAAAAATATCAAGTGAGTGGCAGTTCTCTGGGTGAAAATCCCTTGTAGATGCCAGAGGTCAGAGGAGAATGACCAGACTGGTTGGAGCTGATAGAGAGTCAACAGTAACTCAAGCAGCCACCCACTACACATCTGAGGTCTGCAGAAGAGTATCTCTGAACACCCAGCACATCCAGCCTTGAAGCAGATGAGCAGAAGACCTCCGCTGGCGTCACTCCTGTCAGACAAGGACGGTAAACTGAGGCTACAATTAAAAGACGCTCAGCAAAAGTGGACAGTAGACTAATGCTGAGATGGTCTGATGAGTCATGATGTCTCCCGCAGCGTTCAGACGCTAGGGAAAACATGAAAACATGGACACACCCTTCCTTGTGTGAACAGTTCAGGCTGCTGGTTTGGTGATGTGATAGACTAAGCACTGTTTAAACGCCACAGCCTGACCACATCCCTTTACCCAGTACTAGCAAGGTACCTTACTGAAGAAAACTTGTAAGAATTCTTTGATCATATCAAGAAAGCAGTACGACCTGACCTTTACGCTGACAGATTATTCATTGAGTTGTCTGTCGAGCATTTCACTTTTATCTTACTACTGTTCAATAACACTGGCATTGGTGTACTTCCATAAAGCATAAATCCTAATTTCTATTCATTTGTAAGAGATTAAATCAACGTCTTCAGAGACAACGATCAGACTTCTCACTTTGAACTGTGGTCATGCCAATAGGGAGGAGAAGAGAATGAGGAGGTGCTGTAATAAAAGCCCGATAAACTTCAAGCTCCCTCCAAAGAAAGAAGAAAGGTCACAATTCATTCAGGTATGCGTGTCAAGAATCAACGGAATACTTAATCTGCCAAAAATAGCGTTCTCTTCACCTCAGCGGCTGTGATATAATACTGCACAGTGCGAAAGCGATGGTAGATTTAAGATTTCCATGCAGCATGAGGTAAAATACATTGACATCCACTGAAGCTCTTCCTCTTATCCTATAAAGTATTTCATTAGATTAGCAGGGTTGTGTTTTCCCTTGAAAGCTAATAAAAGCCTGTGGCCAAGTTTGTAATGATAAACCAGTGTTTGCACATCCGTGTGTCCTTGATCAGACTTGCCTCTCCTTGAAGCTGATCAGGGCTTCGTTTGTTTTCGTGAGTCACTGCTCATGAGTGGGTGCCATCTTCACAAACACTGCACATACCACCATAGCTTTTAAATGCATTTTCTGTCAATCACCGAAGAAGAAGAAGGGGCCTGCAGCCCGCAGCCATGGAGCCACATGAGGATCTTTTGCACATACCAGTAGCTCCCTGTGGTTTTGACCAAAAAAATAAAAGGATAGTCATAGTTAGTGGAAAAACAGTACATTTAAGGGCAAAACAGTCACAAATTTAGGGGAAAAGTTGCACACTTACAAGAGGAAAAAAGTCTAAAATTTAAAATTCTAATCAATTCAATTCAACTTTATTTATATAGCGCCATTTCACAACAACCGTCATCTCATAGCACTATCAACTGTAGGGGGGAACCCCCACAGTTGCAGAAAGACCCCAGCAATCAGGCGATCCCCTGTGAGCAAGCACTTGGCGACGGTGGAGAGGAAAAACTCCCTTTTAACAGGAAGAAACCTCCAGCAGAACCAGGCTCAGGGAGGGGCAGTCATCTGCTGCGACTGGCTGGGGGGTGAGGGGATAGAGAAGAAGAAAAGAACAGACATGTAGAGAGCAAACAGCACGATGGGGACTCAATCTATGGGAGAGAACAAACAAATGTTAATGACCAGCAAAAAAAATATTTCATAGAGAGTGAGGAAAGGAGTGAGGCCC
This sequence comes from Pholidichthys leucotaenia, assembly GCA_020510985.1. NCBI lineage: Eukaryota > Metazoa > Chordata > Actinopteri > Cichliformes > Pholidichthyidae > Pholidichthys > Pholidichthys leucotaenia. The sequence continues at coordinate 272,906,171 of CM035840.1, read as the reverse complement.
AGTGCATTACTGGAGGTCCCCCGGCTGACTAAACCTATTAGCAGCATAACTAAGGGAGGGTTCAGAAACACATGATCCCTCCCTAATTGTAGGTTATATCAAAAAGGTAGGTTTTAGCCCTATTCTTAAAAACAGAGATCGAGTCTGACTCTCGAATCCAGATTGGCAGCTGATTCCACAGGAGAGGAGCTTGATAACTGAAGGCTCTGCCTCCCATTGTACTTTTGGAGATTCTAGGTATTACAAGTAATCCTGCATTTTGGGAGCGTAGTGTTCTGTTAGGATAATACGGTAGTATCAGATCTTTTAAATAAAAAGGAGCCTGATTGTTTAGAGCTTTGTAAGTAAGAAGAAGGATTTTAAACTTAATTCTAAACTCTATGGGAAGCCAATGAAGGGAGGCCAGAACCGGAGAGATATGATCTCTCTTTCTAGTACCTGTTAAAACTCTTGCTGCAGCATTTTGGATCAGCTGAAGACTTTTTAAAGATGTTTTAGGACAGCCTGATAATAAAGAATTACAATAATCTAATCTCAAGCTAACAAAAGCGTGGATCAGCTTCTCAGCATCACTCTGAGACAAGATGCTCCTAATCTTGGCAATATTACGCAAATGATAGAAGGCAGTCTTAGAAACAAATTTAATATGTGAACTGAAGGACAAATCCTGATCAAAAATAACTCAAAGGTTCCTCACAGAGCTATTAAGAGAAAGAGTAACTGCATCCAAACTGAAAGTTTGATTTGGAAAGGAATTTCTAAGGTTTTTTGGACCAACAAGAATGACTTCAGTCTTATCTGAATTTAATAGCAGGAAATTACAAGTCATCCAAGCTTTGATTTCCTTAAGACAGGCTTCTAACTTGGCTAATTGATTACTATCATCTGGCTTCATTGACAGGTATAATTGTGTGTCATCTGCATAACAATGAAAATGTATACAGTGCTTTCTAATAATGTTGCCTAATGGAAGCATATATAAACTAAAAAGAGTAGGGCCTAGCACAGATCCCTGTGGAACTCCATGACTAAGCTTTGAGTTGAAAGAAAACTCATCATTTACATGAACAAGCTGGAACCTATCAGATAAATAAGATCTAAACCATTGCAACGAAGTTCCATTAAGTCCAACATAGTGTTCTAATCTATCAAGTAGAATATTATGATCGATAGTATCAAAAGCTGCACTAAGGTCTAAAAGGACAAGTACAGAAACTAGTCCATTATCAGATGCAATGAGGAGGTCGTTAGTGACCTTCGCTAAGGCTGTTTCAGTACTATGATGGATTCTAAACCCAGATTGAAACTCTTCAAGTAAACCATTTCCCTGCAGGTGGTCAAATAATTGCATAGCAACAACTCTTTCTAAGATTTTTGAAATGAAAGGGAGATTAGAGATTGGTCTATAGTTAGCTAAAGCTCCTGGATCTAGCGTTGGCTTTTTGAGTAAGGGTTTAATTACAGCCGTTTTAAAAGCCTGCGGTACATGGCCTAAAGTTAATGAAGAATTGATTATATGAAGAATAAAGCTACCAATAAGTGGGAAGACTTCTTTAAATAACCTGGTAGGAATAGGGTCTAAAAGACAAGTTGAAGGTTTGGATGAGGAAACTATTTTGTCTAACTCACAAAGGTCGATTGGAGTAAACTCATCAAGACAGACATCAATAGAAGGAGTTGTAGTAGTTACAGTATTTAAGTTAACTGTGGGAAGAATCTGATTGATTTTATCTCTGATGGATGAAATTTTATTATTGAAAAAGTTCATAAAGTCCTGACTAGTAAGCTCTAAGGGAATGCTAGGATTGACAGAGTCCTGACTCTTTGCCAACCTGGCTACAGTACTGAAAAGAAACCTGGGATTATTCTTGTTCTCTTCTATTAATGCGGAGTAATAACTCATTCTAGTTTTTCTAAGAGATTTTTTATAAATTAAAAGATGATTTCTCCAAGCTAAATGGATTTCATCTAAATTAGTAGAGCGCCATTTTCTTTCTAATTGAAGAGTCTTCTGTTTTAAGCTACGAGTTTCTGTGTTGAACCAAGGAGTTAGAAATCTCTGATTAGACTTTTTCTTTTTTAAGGGGGCCACAAGTCTAGAGTCTGATGCAGAGAAGCTGAAACACTATCCACCATGTTATCAATTACAGAAGGAGCAAGCTGTCTATAGCTTATTTCCGTTGTGTTGACACATGGCATAGAGGAAACAATCTGCATAAATTTGGAAACAGCATCATCTGAGAGGCATCTACTGTAATATAATATTTTTCTTTAGGAGCCAAATAGTCAGAAATAGTAAAATCAAAGGTTAACAGACAATGGTCTGACAGTACAGGGTTATGAGGAGACACTACAAGATTTTCTATTTCTATGCCATATGTCAGAACAAGGTCCAATGTATGGTGGAGGTAATGAGTAGAATTTCCTACTTTCTGAGAAAACCCAATCGAGTCTAATATTGAATTAAATGCCATATTAAGGCAATCACTGTCTGCATCTACATGTATATTAAAGTCCCCTACTATAATTATTCTATCAGATTTCAGCACTAAATCAGCTAAGAAATCAGCAAATTCGGATAAAAATTCTGAGTAGGTTGATGGGGGACGATAAACTATGGCAAATAAAATTGGGTTTAACCTAAAATTGCTAAAGTGCCCAATACTGAGGACCAGGCCCTCAAAGGAATTATAACATGTTTTTTGCTTTACATTAACTAGTAATTTGGAATGGTAAATTGTTGCTACTCCTCCTCCAAGACCAGAACTTCTGGGATTTTGACAGTTTAAATAACCAGAGGGAGTTGATTCATTTAAACCAACATAATCCTCTTGCCCTAACCAAGTCTCTGTAAGGGAAATTAAATCAATCTGATGATCAATTAACAAATCATGGACTAACAGAGACTTGGGAGTTAGAGACCTAATATTTAATAAACCACATTTAATTTTTAAATTATGAGGAGGAACAGAGGCCAAATCATTCAATTTAGAGGCTTTATGTTTAATTTGAGTTTTACCAATATTTTGCTTTATCACTTTGGGATGCTTATACATTATATTTTTATTTACTTTGGAGGGAGCAGACAATGATTCTATGATGGGGAAGACAGGGGCTAATCACAATTGAGTTACTCATGTCAGTGTGGGTAAAGAAAATAATAGTCATAGGGGAAAAAAATTAGGAGATAAATGACACAAATTATGAAGAATCCTAATTTATTAGAAAAATAGCTGCAAATTTACAAATAAAAACCCACAAGTTTACAGGAAAAGTTGTCATATTTCCAAAGTTAAGAGGCCGGTTTGTATTCATAGCTCAGATGTTTTGCCTCAGATGTGTTCAGTGTTTGTTCTTATTTGACATAAATTACTCCAACAGTCCCCTCTCCATAGTCAAGGTTACACTACGTTCACATCAAACTGTTGCTAAAAACAATAAATGGGAACATTTTGTCGCCAGTAAAGACTTGTGTTGAGTTCTGTTAGACAACAATAGAGTGGTGTCATCCGCGCCTGAACACAATTATCCCAAACAGAAACAACAATCCTAACTCGGAGGCCTGTTTGTGACAAAGGAGGAGAGATGAAGGCTATTATTGTTTAGAGACCCTGACAAGAGAGCTTTGATTCCTCCTGATGTGTGATTTGGTTCCCGCTTGGGAACCGGCACACCGCCTTTTCACATTAGTTTTCACCGTGTCATGCTGCTGTAGTGCTTTAATGATAATGTTTCATTTCTTTGCACTTGCCTTTGTTTACTGTAATCACCGACTGCAGAGGATGAACACATGTCGAGGCCGTGCCTGGACGGCGCTGCACCAGATTGATTCAAATTTGGTTTGATTTCTGCCTTTGATCCAGTCTGCAGATATTCATTAGGAGCCAGACGAAGAGCAGCTGTAAGGTTCCTGACGTTGCTGTAGTCATGAATCAGGAAGCAGAACATATGGACTATTGAAATCCTCTTTTCTTATTCATTTTACTGGTCCCAGCTTGTTAAGATGCTGCCTGGCTGTTTGTGCTCCTTCCAAATTAATTTGTGCTATCTACCGTGCCCCCACTGTCCACCCACCACTCCTCCTCCAATTACCTGGAAGTTCAAAGACTACCTCCCAGTGCCCACCTGTCCCGCCTGGCTTCCTCCCATCCACATTTCCCCCCGCCCCCGCCAGACTTCCACGATCACAATCAAGCACCTAATTTACAGCCCGGCCCCCGCAGGCCGCTTTGGTGTGTAATCATGGAGTTCCTGTCCATCGTCGGCACATGATGGATTCACTGGCAGACGGCAAATCTGTCCTTCATCCCGCCGCGGCGCGTCTCCTGCGGCGACGACGGACAAAAGGAATTGCTTTGGCAGCCTGACAAGCTGCAATCATTCACCCCCCCACCCCACCCCACGGCTGCCGTCTCACATTTATTACACATCTGCATCAGTAGTCGACTTGTAGAAAGCATGTCATCCAGCTAATAACTCACTGGGCATGCGGCTTCCCCTCAGGTATGGCATCTGCACATCATCAGCAGAGCGACGGGAGATGTGCCGACGTCAGGTGAGTGTGCATTCCACCTCCTGTGAGCCCTGAAGTGGATCAGTTACACAGCTCACAATGAGGCATCTGGCTACAACGCTGACTTGCAAGCCTTTGTGGGTGAATCCCTTCAGGGGAGGGGGGTTAGGGCTGCTATCATCTCCGGCTTTTCTTGCCTGGATGCTTTATGGTTTGGCATGCAAAAATCATTCAGTGGTGATTGCTGAAGGCTTCAGCAAGGCCCTTTGCTCCCTCTCTCTCTTGCTCAGACAAAGAGCCATTCAAAGGCCCTTATGGCACTGCAAAATAATTTGGGTTTAGCGTTCCAAAATGGGGCATTCCTGGTTCCTAATTCCCCAAGAGGATGTGAGAGTTTACATGCCTCAGCATGCATAAGCCGATGACAGACATCCAAAGCACTGCAAAGACGCTGCCTTGCATGAAACTTACAAATGTCCCTCTCTTGTTGTCTCTGTTTCTTTAAGGACTCCAGAGAGCGTGGTCATAAATCATGCAGCAAGAAAAGCTTGTAATAAAGTCTCTGCTCAGAATGCTCATGTTGCTACAGGTAGAGAACTTCACTGGGTGAAAATAAATGCTTCAAGTACACGTCTATCATCCCGTGCCAAGAGGGAGCCACCTCCTAACACAATCAAAGCCATACTCTGAAAACTGTTAGACAGAACTGTGCACATGTTTGGAGCTTTGCAGTTATTCCACATGCATGAACACAAAGTGGATTTCCCTCATTTCAAAGCACAAAAAAAGCACAGGAGTGAACTTTACTCATCCATCCAGTGTATTGTAACACATGGCTGAGCAAAACCTTCTGTTGCACCCCTGTGAAGTGGTTAATGGGCCTCACCTGTTGTGTTAACAGGAAGCAATTACTCCTATATGTAAGTCAATACAGTCTCCAGTCAGGGCTTTAATTTGACCCACGCTCTAACATTACACAGTGAAGTTGAAGTCTATAAGCTGGCCACGGAGTGGGCTCCACACAGGCAGGACAATGGGGCCATCACAGCACTGATGGACCACGCCAACCCCTCCTCTGCAGAGCCCACGGCCCACTCTGAGGGGGAAAACAGCAGCAACAGATGTTTGTCATCTACTCAAACAAAGACAAAGTTTCCCTCCCCTTCTGCACCACTTCTCTGCATTCCTCATCCTCTCTCTGTCTCCTCTTACTCCAAACAAACACACTGACTTCTCACCCCATGCAGATAAAACTAAAAGTTACCAGGTCTGCAGCGGTCAGATGGACAGATAAAATTCCAGAGTTCAGTATGGCTCCCTGTTAGTCACGGTGCTCACCTGTGCTCTGGTGGGTCTGGATGTGTGAGGCAGCAAGGGTGTGTACAGCCCCTTTTCAGTTCCTCCATCCACACACACCTCCCCCTTTACCTCTCTCTCTCTCTCTCTCTCTCTCTCTCTCTCTCTCTCTCTCTCTCTCTCTCTCTCTCTCTGACGAAGGATGGGGGGGTCAGTTGGAACACAGAGAGCTCTTTGTCTGGGATCTTTTCATATGGTTTCCTTCAAGCTTGCATACTGAACACATTATGCCATAATATATTTTCATCTTCAACACCGCCATGTTGGGGGACCAGTAGGCCCCTCTCTGCCCCCCCCCCCCAGCCTCCTCCATCTTTCTTTCTTGACCCATTTTCACACCATGCACCAGGGAGAAAACTCCAAATAAAGGGCAAAAGTGGAATGATGTACAGTACACCAAGTTCTGCCTTTCTATGGGATGTTAATCCTAACATTATAGCCCCTTCAGACACTCCACATCTCCAAAAATTTACTTACTGTACTCCCCAAAACAGAATAAAAATCCCCAAAGTATCATAAAATGTTCCTAGCATTTGGCTCACTATATCCTGTCTGTGGCTTAAAATGATTAAATCTGTAGATTTATAGAGCTTCAGTGTTGGGACGGACTGCTTGGGTGCATTTCACCTTCATCCTAAAAATCCCTTTGCACAGGAACCCTGAAGTGAGATGAGGACTGTCTGTGAGCACTGGAGTGTTGGGCGCTCTGTGGAGACTGCACGGCTGAGTCATATGCTGGAAAAATGTATCTTGAACAGCTGCCAGGTTTTAGGAATAACGTGTTAATCACCCTTCAGCCAGCAGCACAAGCTAACTTTGCTTAATGGAGCATTTCTTCTGATTGTGGTTCACCATTCTTTCAAAGAGCAGGTCACACAAAGTTTACCAAGAGGCAGGGCCTTAGTTTGGATGACAGGCGTGTTTCAAGTAGTGGTAAGATGATCCAGCTTTTATATTTATTAATTTTCATGCAGAAGCTGCAGCTGATGGGCCACGTTTTGAATGGCCGAGTAGGGCTCCATGAAAGCTCATCTAAGGTGGATGAAGCAACCAGAAATAGCACTCAAGTAAAATTTGTTATCTTATGAAATTAATTACTAAAATACAAAAAAGAACTCAATAAAGAAGTTGAGCTAAAGTAAGAGTGTCAGCTGAAAGGGTTACTTCGGCAGTAACGTTCTACTCACTAACCTGCATTTTTCTCCTAAATTTGTGACTGTTTTGTCATAAATTTTCCATTTTTTTTTTCTTTAAATTTGCAGTTTTTAATTGTTAATCTGAAACTTTTTGGCATAAATTTGCAGCTTTTTACTTATAAATTTGAAGTGTTTTTCCCCCAACAATCTTGTACTCTTTAATGAGTTTTTCACATTTGAGACTTAAGCTCCTATAACTCTGTGAGATTTAACACATTTTTCTTGTAAATTTTTGACTTGCTCTTTATTTGCCACTTTTTGTGATAAATTGTTGACTTTTTCATATAAAATTGCAACATCTCATCTTAAGTAACTTCTTTCTTACAACTTTTTGATTTTGCTTATAACAGTTTGAGTTTTCTCTTAAATGTGTTTAGTTTAAGTAAAATAAAATATAAACTGTCCATATGAACCTCTTAATATCCAACCCATATCATATTAAGAGCAGTAGATGGTATTAAATCAAATATCTCCTTAGCCAGATTTGAAGAACAATGATTCCCACTCTGATTTCAGTTAAATACATTTATAAATTCGCTAAAATATCCAACAGTGCAGACATTTCTGGTTAGAAGTCCATTCTGGTTGCATACTGTCAGTTTGTCTGATGTACCTCTACAGCTACAGTATAAAAGCTTCAACTGATAGCTTTGCAGCCCATTTCTGTCACAGATAAATGTTTGAATATGGCCGCTTCTGACTCCAAAAACCGAGATGTAAATGGTAACACAACTAAACACTTCAAAGGAATATAAATCATTGTAGGATATGGTTATACAATTCTCATTTCAGTACTCTATCATTTCCTACTCTTTCCATAAACATCTGTCTCTATCACTTTAGATGGTTTTATAACCCCACCCAGTAAACTTATTAAGTTCCCTCAGACACCCTTCACATTCTTTATGCTGTCTTCCTTGACCCAACCTTTTCTGACATATTTATATGTGTAAGACCAACTGCAGCTGGGACAGCATCCATTAGCTACTCTATCCCCTTTGTTTCTCTTCTTTAGCTGCCTGCTCAGCTCTGCTCTTGGGATGTGACTTTCTCAAGGGCAGCTGTGTGTGTGGGAGACCAGAGAGCTGAGGGGAAATGTTAGCTCACATTCCTTCAGGCGAAGGGCACTTGCTGCTAACGGGGAGTTGTGGAATTTCCTTCAAGATCTGGTTTGTATTCCCTCTCCAGTTGGATTCATCTACACAAGTTATTAGAGAGCCTTTGCTTATGGCTGAGGCCTGAATTGACTAGAGTGAGACATCTCTTTGCTTTCTTGCTTGCCATTAAGGTCCTCTGTATATGTAATGGGATACAGTACAAGAGCCATTCAAAGACATAAGTTTAGCATACGGTAGACACATAAAGCCATACAGAGGAAAGTCACTATGTTGGTAGATGTTTTGAAGGGTTCCTCAGTAACATTAGAAAGTGTTTACATCCATAAGTGCCTACGACATGCCCCTTTCTCGCATGTTGATACTGTTTTCAGAGGTGTTAATAAAATCTCTGTGACATGCTTCAGTCAAAACATCCCAGAGTTTTACTGAAGCAAATCACAATACTGCATCACTGTTTTCCAGCTAACATAAGCAGTCTTTCTCAAATGACTATTTTCAGTCCATTGTGCCTTAAATGATATTGGGCATCACCCACCCTGGTGGTGTTGGTTTTGCAGTGAAAACCACACTTGTCAACAAGTTAGCTGGGTTCTTGAAGGTAGTGAACAACAGGCTTATGATCCTGAACCTCCCACTTGTGTCTTGTTAGAAGCACCTCACCATTGTTGGCGCCTGTGATGCAACAATGACCAACTCGGATAATGTGCAGACCAAGTTCTTCAAGGACCTTCATTCTGTTATTGCTTCTGTTCCAAAAGTTGATAAGATCATCATTCTTGGTGACTTTAACGCTAGAGCTGTCTCTGACAATGTCTCCTGCAACAGTAATGGGTTAGTTCTGCTTCAGATGTATGCAGAACATGAAATGCTGATTACCAACATTATGTTCTGCCTCAAGTTTAAAAAAACATTGCTATCTCATTGATTGATTACATTATTGCCAAGAAGAGGAGCACACAGGAAATATGCATGACAAAGACATTGTGCTGTGATGAATGTTGGACAGACCACCATCTCAGTCTTAACATCTGAAGTCAACTCATGATCTACAACACATCTTTTGAGACTCTGGGTGCAATGACAAGAAAGCATAATGACTGGATTGATAAAAACTGTGATGAAATCAAGCAGCTTTTGAATGAGCAACATTGTCTCCATCAAGTTTATCTGAGCAACTCCAAGACAATTGCAAAGAACGATTTGCAGGATTGCTCAGCAGAAACTGTGCCAGATACAAAGCCAGTGGCTGAGCAACAAAGCTGATGAGATACAGGGTTATACTGACAACCATGACACGAAACTCTGCAATGCTTTGGAAAAAAGTCTATGATTACCATCAGATTCATCCTTTCTCCATGGTGCAGATGGAAACGCTCTGTTCACTGACAAGGAGAAGATTCTCCAATGATGGGCTGGGAACGTCAACGTCCTGAGCCATCCTTCCTTCCTTAATGATAGATCGTCTCCCCCAAGTGCCCATCAGTGAAGCACTGGCTGACCCACCCATGCTGCTGGAGGCCCAGAAAGCAATTTGTCTGCTTTCTAGCAGCAAAGCTCCAAGCTCAGATTCCATTTCAACAGAGTTCTCCAAGGAATGTGGAACAGCATTAACTAAGATACTCCATCAACTGTTCCTACTCATGTGACAGCAGGAGAGGACACCATCATACACCTGTACAAGTGGAAGGGAAACTGTCTAGCCTATGATAACCACTGAAGTATTTCCTTGCTATCCATTGCAGGCAAGATGCTCGCTAGGATCCTGCTTTACCACCTCATATCACACCTTGATCAAGGACTTCTGCCTGAAAGCTAGTGTGGTTTCTGGAAATAGCATAGAACCATCAACATGATTCTTGCTGGTAATTGGTGACTCGATTGTGAGGAACGTCAGAAGCAGGTACTGTGTTATTCGATTTTTTTCCTGGGGCTAGAGTCTCTGACATTGAGGCTCTTATCCCTGACCTGCTGAATGAATTCCCCCACGTACAAACTGTTGTTGTGCATGTGGGATGCAATAACATCCCAGGTGAAGCGTCGGAGATTTTAAAGAGTGACTTCAGGAGCCTTCTGTCCACTCTTATGAACTGTGGCAGAGATGCACTCGTCTCTGGGCCTTTTGCACCTCTCAGACGAGATTGCAATTGTTTTAGTAGAACTCTTAGTCTTAATACTTGGCTGTGTTTTACTTGTCCTATTTTTAACATTGGTTTTGTTGACTATTTTAACTTATTTTGGAACCGCCCATCACTTATGAGGTATGATGGCATCCACCCAAATAGACTTGGTGCATGTGTTTTAAGAGACAATCTATTCTATTCCGTTCCATGTTTTTTGGTACAGTGACTGGGACTTGGTGTGTTTACTCGCTCTGAAGCTTCTGGGTTTGCCAAACTGCCCTTTTTTGGTTCTGTTCCCACTTCTTGTATCAATCCCATTAATTCAGGTAGTCTTTACCGTTTGGATCAGCCTTTGATTTATAATCCTACAGAGATTGTGTCTGTCTCCCATTGCCCTAAATATTGTAACCCTGGACAAATACAACACAACTTGAAAAACACACGCACATCTGCAGCTCCTCCCCATCCACCACCCTTCAACTTTGCCCCATCTGCTCCCTTAGAGAACCTTTTTCTGCTCCCTCCAAAGTTAATAAAAAAGTTAATAAAAATAGAATGCATAAACATCCCAAATTGATTAAACAAAATGTTGGTAAAATTCAAATCCAACCTCAGGTCCCTAAAATTAATAAATTGGCCTCTGTTCCTCCCCAAAATATAAAAATTAAATGTGGTCTATTAAATATTAGGTCTCTAACTTCTAAGTCTCTTCTGGTTCATGATCTATTAATCGATCATCAGATTGATCTACTATCCCTCACAGAGACCTGGCATGGGCAAGATGATTATGTTGGCCTGAATGAATCAACTCCCTCTGGGTATTTAAACTGTCATAACCCCAGAGGTTCTGGTCGTGGTGGTGGAGTGGTGGCAATTTTCCATTCTAAATTACTAATTAATGTTAAGCAAAAATTATGTTTTAATTCCTTTGAAGGTTTGGTCCTCATTGTGGGGCTTGTTGGCAATCTTGGCTTGAACCCAATTCTCTTTGCCATAGTTTATCGTCCTCCCTCGGCCTATTCAGAGTTTCTATCTGAATTTGCCGAATTTTAGCTCATTTAGTGCTGAAATCTGATAGAATAATTATTGTAGGGGACTTTAATATACATGTTGATGTAGAGAGTGACTGTCTTAATAAGGCATTTAATTCAATTTTAGACTCAATGGGGTTTTCCCAGAAAGTAAAAAATTCTACCCATCATTTCCACCATACACTGGACCTTGTTTTGACTTATGGTATAGATATCGAAAATCTGTTAGTGTCTTCTCATAATCCTGTACTGTCTGACCATTGTCTCTTAATTTTTGATTTCATTATCTCTGATCACTTGTTTCCTAAAGAAAAATACTACTACAGCAGATGTCTTTCTGATGACGTTGTTGCCAAGTTTTTGCAGATTGTCTCCTCTATGCCATGGGTCATCACAACAGAAACAACAGAAATTCTAGATTTGGTAGCCCCTTTAAAAAAGAAAAAGTCTAACCAGAGATTTCTAACCCCTTGGTTTAACTCAGACTTAAAACAGAAAACTCGTCAGTTGGAAAGGAAATAGCGTTCAACTAATTCATATGAATTCTACTTAGCGTGGAGAAATCATTTCTTAATCTATAAAAAATCTCTTAGAAAAGCTAGATCAAGCTATTATTCTGCATTAATAGAAGCGAACAAGAATAACCCCAGGTTTCTCTTCAACACTATAGCCAGGCTTACAAAGAGCCAGGACTCGGTCAATCCTCGCACCCCCCCAAGCTTTCTAGTCAGGACTTTCTGAACTTTTTCAATCTTAAAATTTTATCTATTCGAGATGAAATCAGTCAGATTCTTCCTACCGTAAACCCAAGTACATTAACTACTACAGCTCCCTAGATTGATATCTGCTTAGATAAGTTTACTCCAATCGACCTCTTAGAGTTGGATAAAATAATTTCCTCATCTAAGTCTTCATCCTGCCCTTTAGACCCTATTCCTTCCAGGTTATTTAAAATTATCTTCCCAATTATTGGTAGCCGTATTCTTCTTATAATTAATTCTTCTTTAACTCTGGGTTATGTACCACTGGCTTTTAAAACTGCTGTAATTAAACCCTTACTCAAAAAAACCGACGCTCGATCCAGGAGTTTTGGCCAATTATCGACCAATCTCTAATTTGCCTTTCATTTCAAAAATCTTGGAAAGAGTTGTTGCTGCGCAATTATTTGACCATTTGCAGGGAGTTGGTTTGTTTGAGGTGTTTCAATCTGGGTTCAGAGCTCGTCATAGCACTGAAACTGCCTTAGTGAAGGTCACTAATGACCTCCTGATCGCATCTGATAATGGACTTGTCTCTGTTCTTGTTCCTTTAGATCTCAGTGCAGCCTTTGACACTACCGATCATGCCATTCTACTTGATAGATTAGAACACTTTGTTGGACTAAATGGAACTCTGTTGCAGTGGTTTAGATCTTATTTGTCCGATAGATTTCAGTTTGTTCACATCAACGATGAATTTTCTTCCAACTCTAAGCTCAGTCACGGAGATCCACAAGGATCTGTGTTAGGCCCTACTCTTTTTAGTTTATATATGCTCCCATTAGGCAATATCATCAGAAAGCACTCTATACATTTTCACTGTTACGCAGACGACACACAACTATACCTGTCAAGCCGATGATTGTAATCAATTAGCCAAGTTAGATGCCTGTCTTAAGGACATCAAAGCTTGGATGACTTGTAATTTTCTACTATTAAAGTCTGATAAGACTGAAGTCATTCTTGTTGGCCCAAAACATCTTAGAAATTCCTTCTCAAATTATGCCCTTAATTTAGATGCCGCCACTCTCACTCTGAATAGTTCTGTGAGGAACCTTGGAGTTATTTTTGATCAAGATTTGTCCTTTAATTCACATATTAAAATTGTTTCTAAGACTGCCTTCTATCATCTGCACAATATTGCCAAGATCAGGAGCATCTTGTCTCTGAATGATGCTGAGAAACTGATTCAGGCCTTTGTCAGCTCTCGATTAGATTATTGTAATTCGTTATCATTTGGTTGTCCTAAAGTATCCTTAAAAAAATCTTCAGTGGATTCAAAATGTTGCTGCTAGAGTTTTAACTGGTTCTAGAAAAAGATCATATCTCCCCGGTTCTGTCCTCCCTTCATTGGCTTCCCATAGAATTTAGAATCAAATTTAAAATCCTTCTTCTTACTTTCAAAGCTCTTAATAATCAGGCCCCCCAATACATAAAAGATCTGATATTACCTTACCATCCTAATAGAGCATTACGCTCCCAAAATGCTGGCTTACTTGTGGTGCCCAGATTCTCCAAAAGTACAGTGGGAGGCAGAGCCCTCTACTACCAAGCTCCTTCTCTCTGGAACCAGTTACCACTCTGGGTCCGGGAGTCAGACTCGGTCTCTGTTTTTAAGAACAGGGTAAAATCCTTCCTTTTTAATATAGCTTACGTTTGAGGAGGGATTTTGTGTCTCTTAACCCCACTTTTGTTCTGTTGTTATTTGATCCATACTGCTGGTTGACCTCCAATAATGTACTTGGCATTTTACTGTTATGTTCTTTATGTCTGTCCTCCCCATCCTCCCTATCCCCTCACCCCCAGCCAGTCGCAGTAGATGACTGCCCCTCCCTGAGCCTGGTTCTGCTAGAGGTTTCTTCCTGCCAAATGGGAGTTTTTCCTCTCCACTGTTGCTAAGTGCTTGCTCACAGGGGATCGTCTGATTGCTGGATTTTTCTGAGACTGTGGGGGGGTTTTCTGCACTGTGGCGCCATGAGACGGCTTCTGTTGTGATGTGGCGCAGTATAAATAAAGGTGAATTGAACTGAATTGAATTGAATTGAATTGAACTGAACTGAATTGCTCCAAGACATCTGCAAAAGACGTGCCACATGCAGAATGTTAACTTGTTCTCCACCTATATTAACCTGACCAAGGCCTTTGACACAGTGAGTAGAGAAGGTCTCTGGAAGATCATGGCCAAGTATGGATGCCCACCAAAACTTGTTTCCCAGATTTGCGAGCTCCACAAAGCCATGCAGGCAAGGGTTCAGGACAATGGTGAGTCATCCACATCATTTTCAGTCTCCAGTGGCATCAAGAAGGGCTGTATCTTGGCACTGTAACTGTTCAGCCTTATAAGAGGATAAGGAGCTGTACTTACGTATATAGCACTTTTTCTAGTCACAAAGACCACTGAAAGTGCTTAACTAGTCGCTACACTAACTCCACTATTCTAAAGGCCTATTAGAGACAGATACCTAGGAACAATTTAGAATCTCCAATTAACCTAACATGCATGTCTTTGAATTGTGGGAGGAAACCAGAACCAACAGAGTAAACCCACACAGCACAGTGAGACAATGCAAACACCACACAGAGAGGTTCCCACCTCTGCCAACCTGGGGATTTGTACCTGGACCTTCTAGTTGTGAGGCAACAGTGCTAACTACTGTTCTACCACAATGCTCTTCTCTGCAGTGTTGAGTGAAGCATTCAGCCATGGCAATGTTATAATCAACTTCAGTTACCCTACAGATGGCAAGGTGTTTAACCTCAGGAGGCTTCGAGCAAAAACTAAGGTCACAACAGACATCATCAGAGACTTTCTTTCCACTGATGATTGTGTCCTCAATGCTGGATTTGAAGACGATATGGAACTCAGCATTGATAAGTTTGCCACTGCTTGCAGAGAGTGGCCTCACCATTGGCACAAAGAAAACTATAGTTCTGCATCAGCTAGCACTGGGGAAATCCTATGTTGAGCCCAACATTACAGTAAAGGGTCAGAGCCTCAGGACAGTGGACCGGTTCACGTACCTTAGTAGCACACTGTCACAAGCTTAACATTCAATGGCAAAGTGGGAGTCAAGATTTCAAGAGCCATGGCAACCTTTGGCAGACTGTACACCAGTGTCTGGAACAAAAGGGGCATAAATACAGAAAATAAGCTGAGGGTTTACAGGGCAATAGTACTTCCATTACAGCTGCACGTTTATAAAACTTGGATAGCGTACCAACTTCATGCCAAAAAGTTGAAGTACTTTCACACAACATGCCTCAGAAAGCAGCTGCACAACAAGTGGCAGGACAGGATCACAGACACTGAGGTGCTTGCACGAGCAGCTCTTCCCAACATCTACACTATCTTGATGCGATCCCATTTACACTGGGCTGCCATGTTGTTCGCATGCCAGCCTATCGATTACCCAAAAGAATCTTCAATGGTGAGCTACAGCAAGAGAAGAGGTCCCAAAGGCACTCTGCACTCTGAAAGCATCCTGGAAAGCATTTGCTATCAACCTACATTTCTGGGAGGAAACTGCACTAGACTGAGTTAAGTGGTGCTCTGTCACAAACAGAGGTGCTAAGCTCTATGAGATCAACAGAACTATAGTGGCAGAACAGAAGAGACAGGCTAGAAAGTCATGGATGAACATTCTCTCTAATGACGCCCCCCTCATGTCCTGCCCCTACTGTCAGTGTACCTTCTGTCCACAGATAGGCCTCTACAGTCATTTGCATATTCAGTGATAGTTTCCCCATCATCAAGACCCCTCACCCTTTGTCCCTGGATGACAACAATGGTCTTCATCGATTTTGATGGATGACACACACACAGCAGTGTCAGTATGTGGATTTAGATATTCACAGAGATACTGAAATCATCCTTTGTGGATGTGTGCTACCTGGAAACTATGACTAATCAAAAGAATCAGCCACGAGACATCATAGTGTCCAATTCTCACAAAAGAGTCTCATAAATGAAAGTACACAAGACTTGTGCAAAATTATTTTATTTGTAACAGAATTACTACAGGATGCATGACCTATTTTTTGAACTTTTTGCAGTTTTAAGATGATAATTTATCATTGTAACATTATAGATGAGACAAAAAGCATGGAAAAGCATGCCACAGGGCCTTTAAACTGTTAATACATCCTTCAAGAACTAATTTGGCTAGAGCACACACGTATGTGACCACCACCGCTGTTTATTTTCGGTCATGACACATCTGTAGTCTTCATCAGCTACCTCCAAGGGTGTTGTGGTGTGAAGCTGCAATGACTAAAGTGCAGTAGAATCGGGGAGTGTCCACTTGTGGTTCAATGTGTATATTCTACAGTGGAGCTTCATTTGTAAGACAAGTCTAATTCTGTGACACTGCCACTCCAAAGTTGCGCCTAGCAGATTTCACATTTTACAGTGGATGCCAGTCTGGCGCCTCCAAGCACATTAAAATTCACTCAAAGTTTCCAACCCAATATACTCCAAATATAGTAGATGGCATCAGTCCCACTACGACAGAGTTTTGTGGACTAAATTGCTTCCACAGACTGGGCAGGGAATCTGGGTTGCTAGTGGGCCTTGGAATGTTATTTGTTGTTTGTGTGTGAGCGTTTTCTGCTCATACAGTTTGATAAGACTGGATGTGAGTGCAGACTTGGGCCCACAGTCCCATAAGCATATGGCAGGAGCCCCGGTGCACCAATACAGAGAGAGAGGGAGAGACTGAGCCCAAACTACAATCAGCTGGCACAGTCTGCCTGTCTGACTGGGTAACGCTGAAATCACACAGAGCCAACAGTGCTATTTACACATAACAAAATACAACTCAGGTATATGGCAACGCCGCTACCTGCTTGAATAAGCTCTTGGCAGCAGTGCTGCTCAGACAGGAGGGAATCAGAAATAATTGCAAATGAATCTCAGAGGCCTGCCCTGGACACAATCACTGCTGCCTTCACTGCCAGCACTTCTGGTTTTGATTTATAGTAGTTTAATGTAATAAATTTCTGATGTTATCCAGTTTTAAATCAGACCCATCAGTGTTCACATGGCTGCGGCAGCCAGAACAAAACAAACAGCGGATGTTTTTAAAAAGAACAAGTTTACTAAATTTGAGTTGACTGGTGGAAGAACAAACACAACCTTTTAATTCTTTGTTTCACTGGACAGTACATCAAACAGGCCGTACTATAAAAGCTAAGTATGAGCTGAATAAAAGTGAATGACTGTTGGAGTCTTTCAACAGCAGTTTAGTTTGTATGCAAAACAGAACTTCATTTAGTAGAATATTACACAATTAAATTCAGTGTAGTGGCATGTTAAGTGTTAAACACTGGAGGAAGTCGAAGGGAAATTTTGCTTTTTAGTCCACCTCCATCAACTCACTGATGCTGTATCTCTCCATGTAATCAGGTCTAAAATTCAATAACTCAGCATTAACGGGGAGTGATTCATAGGGACGTTTCATCCATTAAATGAGCTTTAGCACAAGCTTATGGATCAATTGGTGTGACGTCCTGTCCCATCTGATTGTCTTTGGTTCACCCATTTCCAGCTAAATGCTTTTGCTTAGCGGCTGGGCCTCCCAGAGGAAAACAGGATAAGAACAAGGCAGGAATTATTCTCCAAACAGAGAGGCTCACTCTTTGTTTGGATCAACGCTGCGCAGAATGTAATCAAAATTTACAGGAAGACAAAAACAAAATGCCAGACGTTGATCTGTTTCACTGCCATGAGAGCTGAGAACTTAATCTGGGACACAGTGCAAGGTCCCGATGCTGACAAAATATTTATTCATCTCCCCTCCTGCAAATGACATCAGTCTGTAAGCCCAAAATATCTGCCACAGTCATTTTAATAGGACATTGTGAAATACCACAAAATCACAGGCTTCAGTTTAAGTGTGACAGATGAAGACAAAAAAGTGAATAAATAAAAAGAATATGAGCAGTTTACTCAGTGTACTTTGTAACAGTTCAATAATAACAAACAGCTGAATTATAAATAAACTTTGCCAAATTATGACTTCACATTACTAACATCTGTGCATACGTGCCTTCATGTTTTCATTTTCATAGTGATATCCAGTCATGATTTTACAGGATGCACAGAACCACAGAGATGCAGGTTGCATGTGGCCCCGGAGAAATCTGATTGGCTGTTAAAATGCTAGCAAAAGGTGAAGTCATCTATAGGGGAGTGGTAAAAGTAATGAGAATACAACTGGCGAAGAAACCATGTTAAAGGTGCACTCCGGTGGCTCTAGAACCACCTCAAAAACAAATATGTATTGCCCAAAATAGTATATTGTGGCTTTTTATTCACACACACACACACACACAAAAAAACTTTCATTGCCTTAGAATTGCTTGGAAAGAGATTTTAAATCTTGCACCTACTTAAGTATTCTAATTAGCGGCCCGCAGGGCTTGCACGTGATTGGCCACCATGACTCCTGGTGGGTGGGCTGCTAGTTTGTTCATGTTCAAGACGCTTGCAGACATTAAAGTTTTGCCTATATCTTCAAAAGCAAAAAGCAAAACATTTTTCTGAAAACAGTGGAGGCGAGAGATAAATCAGTCTCTCCGGGATTTCACGGGATGTTTTTATGATTGTTGCGGCCCAAAAAGCCTGAATTCACAGGAGCTTTTTTAAAAAGTTGTGCTAAAAGTTTTGAGAGGGTTTTTTGCACCTAAAAGTTGTAGGAAGAATTCCAAATTTTAAAGCAGATGCTTTTCTCCATAGTTTACTGCAGTGATATTCTATAACACTGCAAGAAAAGCACAGGATTGTCAAAAAATTTCTAGTAAACAGTAATTTGTAAATCAAGCAGAAAGTTCTGCTGTACAGAAAAACTTTTGTGCAACAGCAAATACAAACTTTAACACAATATCCATTACAACAGCTAAATTTTATGTTATCATAAATTGCATTGACTGCAAGTTAAAGACAATAGATTTGGAAATTAGATACAGAAAACTTTATTAATCCCCAAGCGGCAATTCAGTTTCTACAGTCCACTGACCACTATTCACATACACATCCAAACATTCAAACAGCACTGTTTGTGGGAATCAATCAGTAAAACACAATAAACCTCCAATAGCCATGAGTGTGGAAACACTCAAGACATACTACGGAGTAAAAATGGGAAGAGCTTTGTGCAAAAACAGTGCAAGAATAAATAAGTCTAAATACAACTAAAACCGGAGTTTTAAAAGGGAAAAAGCTAAGCACACAAAAAAGTTGATAAAAACAGCAAAAAAAAAAATAAACATCTAAAAAGAATGCAATCATTGAAAGGTTAAATACTATAAGCATAAATAGAGCAAGTACTCAGGGCAACAGTAGTTTTGCACATGAACAGCGACATCCTGCTAAAGAACTGGAAATGGACTTGGAATGCAGCCCCCAAATGGTCTACAAAAGAAAGACTACTCTGTGTTCATCAGTATGATGGCAGAAGGAACAAAGGACCTAGCGTAACAGTTAGTCTTCCTGGGAGGCTGCAAATAACGCCAGCCCGATGGCATCAGTAGAAACTCACTGTTAAGGACACGAGCTTGCCTAATGATACATTTTGCTTTCTGAATGAACATGTTTTTCCAAGACTGAGCTCAAGTCGTCTAACCGAGTGCTAATAATTTTGGAGCAGACTTTAACAACATTATTCAAACAGTTGCTGTATTTTACTGACAAACTGTTGAACCAGCTGACAAATGAAAAAGGAAGGCGGCTTTCAATAAAAGATGAGTAAAAAGAACACAGAATAGGTTTGGAAACCAAAAAAGTTATTGGCAGCTCCTTCATTTGAAAACTCATTAACCACAGCAGTCCCCACCTACTCAGTGCCGAGCACAGAGGAACAAAGAAATAATTTATTCTGTTGCTCTGTATTGTCTATCAGAGTCTGTGTTTTTCTGAAAGAAAAAATACAGACAATATTCTCTCTCTTTCCATGCCTTACTCCTACCTGTCTATCTATCTGCTGCATGTCTTGACACACACCTGTCTCATCAGCAGTGTTGGGAGTAACGCGTTACAAGGTAAAAGCCACTACTTTTGCAGTAACGTGCTGTGTAACGAAATTACTGCTTAAAAATTCAGTAATGCGTTACAGTTATTGAAATTTGATCAGATGCGTTACTCACATTACTTGTTTTATTAATATGGATAGATAGTGCAAATAAATATAAACTGATCCCACATAGCTGCGCTGATGCAGCTGTCAGTCTCCTCCGTGGGTCAGTTTCCTGTCCTGCTCACACCACACCCTGTTTGGAAGAAATGCCGTGGTGGTGGCGACTTCTCATATCGAGCCCTTATCACCTGTTGTCCGAGCGGTGAGTAGCTCCAACATGAGCTCCTACCTCTGTGGTTAAACATGAGTATTTTTAGAGTAAGAAGCTGCATTTAATGTCCACAGCTGTGTAAATGTTTTCTTACCACACTGAGAAAAAGTGGCTGATTTGTTGCAGTAGAGAACAGCTTAAGGTGAACTTTCATTTTTCAGTGTTTTCTGCTTTATCTTATTCATTTACATGCTGTTGTGATATGCAACTATTTCATGGAAGTAAATCCTCTAAATATGCATTTTTAATGGGCTGGTCCAGGGGTGTCAAACATATAGCTCATAGGCCAAATACGGCCCGCCAGGGGGTCCAACATTTTCTCTGTGAATTTACAGCTTTATTTCTAGTAAGTTTCTGACTTTCTACTGATTACAATAGTTTGTGTAAATCTGAGACATTTTTTCTCTGTAAGATAAAACGTTTTTTCTCATCAGTTTTCTTTTTCTTTGTTTTTCTGATGAGAACAAGGGGCCTTGATCTTGTTGTGTGCAAGATGATTTAAGTATGCATTTAAAAGTAACGTGAAAGTTACTTTTCCAAGTAACTAGTTACTTTAATCATGCATCAGTAACTGGTCAGTAACTCAGTTACTTTTGAAAAAAAGTAACTAGTAACTGTAACTAGTTACTTTTTTTTAGTAACTTGCCCAACACTGCTCATCAGACACTCAGCTAGTCTGCCGGGGGAGGGGGGGTGTTGGTCCGTGTCCAGACCAAAGATCCACAGTTTTAAAGCTCACTGACAAGATGTAGTAATAATTTTACCTCTAAAGATATATAAAATGTTCAAATACTGGCTGTAGGTGGGAGGAGGAGACGGAGGAAGAAACAGTGTAGGAAAACTCAAGGGTGAGTGTATTTTGTTTAACCCTTTAGATGTCCCAGGCGCCGCATGGCGACAGGAACGGTTAAGGGGTAAACATAACCCCTAGTGGTCAAGAGTGGTAAATATTTTTTGTCAGTAAAATAGTTCAGATTTCCAAGGCTATAACTTGAAAGTTGCAAGAGATAATGGCTTACTGTCAATTAGAAAGATGTAGAATATGAACCAAAGTTTCAGATAGGAATAAATTTACGCATCTAATTTGCATAATGTCACGGCAGCTATATAAATTACATAACTCAGTCAAAAGTGGATTTTGGACACATTTACACAAAGAATGGTTTGGTTTTTTTGATACCGTTTTGTCTACAGGGGTATGTTTTTATCTAATCTTCAAAGTATATGAACCAGAAAATCAATAAAATGTAAAAAAAAAACCAATATATTTTTCTCTTACCTGTTGCCAGGGAGAAGGGCTCGCTCGCCCATGTGGCCGGTCCGTTTTCATCCATCGTGGTCGATGTTTTGCGTTTGCTCAGTCATTTCTCATTTCTCAGTCATGACAACCTGTTTGTCAATGTTTTCGATAAGAAAATAGAAAGTGGATTATTGATAAATGATATAAGTGACCACTTGCCAACCTTTGCACTTATCCATGGCCACACGGGGCCCAACGCAGAAAAAATTTCAAAATCGTTCAGACACAAATCACCAAATGCAATCAGTTCTCTTAAAGAGGACTTGCTGAAGCAAGACTGGACAGAAGTCTATGTATCAGATGTAAATGAAGCCTATGACACATTTATAAACATTGTAACCACTCTTTATGAAAAAAACTGCCCATTAGTAAAAAAAAAGCTTAAACACAAATTTGCTGATAAGCCATGGTTAACCAAAGGACTACAAAAGGCGTGTAAAAAGAAAAAAATTATTATATAAAGCTTTCCTAAAGAAAAGAACAAAAGAAGCAGAGCAGCGGTATAAAACATACAAAAATAAGTTAACATATATAATAAGATGTAGTAAAAGAGACTATTACAGTAAAGAACTGATGAAAAACAAAGACAATATTAAAAATACATGGACAATACTCAACAGTATCCTTGGAAATAAAAGCAGAAATACAAGCCACCCAACTAATATTCCAAAAAATAATAAAACGACTCAGAGTGTGAATATAGCTTCACCTGCAGATGAATTTAATAATTTTTTTGTTAACATTGGACCTAAACTGGCCCGAGAAATACCCACTCCGGTGCCTACAGGTGATACAATATGCAATAACACTGCTGTAAAAGACTCCATCTTCATTAAGAACACAGACGAAAGAGAGGTCATTGAAATTGTTAAATCGTTCAAAAGTAAAACATCTACTGACTGTGATGGTATTGACATGCTACTAGTCAAAACTGTTATCGAATGCATAGTAAAACCACTGACGTATATCTGTAACCTGTCTCTCCAATCAGGTATATTTCCCAATGCAATGAAAATAGCTAAAGTAATTCCGATATACAAGACGGGCGACAGAGGGGAACTCTTAAACTATAGACCAATTTCACTATTACCGCAATTTTCCAAGATACTTGAAAAAATATTCTATGAGAGAATTGACAACTTCATACTGAAGAATGATTTATTGTGTGAGCAGCAATATGGGTTCAGACACAAGAGGACAACTGCGTATGCCCTAATGGAATTTACAGAAAAAATATCAACAGCCATTGAAAATAAAGAGTATTCAGTTGGAGTATTCCTAGATCTTAAAAAAGCATTTGATACAGTAGATCATAATTTATTATTAAAGAAACTACAAAATTGTGGTATTAGAGGGGTAGCACTGTCCTGGTTAAGTAGTTACTTTAAGAATAGATATCAGTATGTATGTGTTAGCAACAAAAACTCAGAGTTGCTGAAGGTCACCTGTGGAGTCCCACAGGGTTCAGTTTTGGGACCATTATTATTCAATATGTATATAAACGATATATGTAAAGTTTCAGAAAAAATGGACTTAATATTGTTTGCCGATGACACTAATCTGCTATGCAGTGGAAACAATTTGGAACAACTTCTGGACACACTCGGAAAGGAATTAGGAAAGCTTAAACTGTGGTTTGATTCAAACAAATTAACGCTCAATTTAAGTAAGACAAAATTTATAGTCTTTAACAACCATCACAACAACCCAGTACCCAAACTCAGTGTAAATGGTGTAGAGATTGAAAGGGTATCTGAAACTAAATTCCTTGGAGTAATAATTGATAACAAACTGTGTTGGAAGTCACATATTAATTATATTAAAGGTAAAGTATCCAAATCAATTGCAATATTACACAGAGTGAAATATTTGCTGAATCAACCCACACTATACACCTTGTATCATTCATTAATACTCCCATACATGACATATTGTAATGAAGTATGGGGAAATACATATAAAACAAACATATATCCACTCTTTATGCTTCAAAAGAGAGCTATTAGAATAATAAACAAAGCAGCTTACAGGGAACCAACAAACCCATTTTTTCTTAAACAAAAAACTTTCAAGTTGAAAGATCTGGTTGACTTTAAAACCGCAATAATAATGTTCAAAGTGAAGAATTTATCACTGCCCGCAAATGTCCAAAAGTTGTTCCAAACAAGGGAGAAACGATATCACTTCAGAGGAACATGTATATTTCAAAAGCCTACAGTGAGAACAACCACCAAGCAACACTGTATTTCAGTGCAAGGAGTCAGATTATGGAACGATTTTGGACCTGAATTAAAATCATGTACAACGCTTGGACAATTTAAACAAAAACTAAAGGAAGAAATACTCCAAACATATTTACAAGACGACATGTAAACTCACATAAGGATTGACATATCCAGCCTGTGTTGTGTTGTAGCTTAGTTTTTTTTTTTTTTTTTTTTTCTCTCTGTGACATTTTGTCTTAGATTTGTTTTGAATAATAACCGCTTAACTTAGCTTAGCTTAGTTTTCTTTTTCTTTTTTTCTTCTCTCAGTCACATTTTGTCTTAGCTTTGTTTTAAATTGTAATCGCTCTTGTCTTGTTTTCTCTTTTTTCTCTTTTGAATTCTTGGATGGAATATGGGTGGGCAATATAAGCTGCGGCTTCAGCCATCACCCATTTCGGATAACTCACGTGGAATTGTATAGTAGAAGGAGTCTTTGTCTAATTTGACCTTGTTGTTATATTATACAGTTTCTTTTAACCTGTACTGTACTATCCGAAATAAATTCATTCATTCATTCATTCATTTACACTCTCTACCACATCTACAAACTCTTATGATTGTCCTACATGAATTTTGTTTGTATTACACTGCTATTTTTCCTGTTTGATGCATTTTTCCTGTGAGAATCCATGACGGCATGGGTGATGCCATCTTGGTGCTGGTAGCTCAGTTTTTCGCCCATCGTGGTCGTAGTTTCACGTTTGGTCGGTCATTTACACTATGATTATCCCACATGAATTTCATTTGTATTACACAGCTATTTTTCCTGTTTGATGCAGTTTCAGTCAGAATCGCCGTCGCCATGACCAAACATGGCGGTGACCACATTGGTGCTGGGAGCTCAAAGCGGAAAAAGGAAGAATAATAATGAGGATTTCTTCTTCTTTGCTGTATTCTATGTCAGCCATGATTCCTCTGGCACGTGTCTGCCACCTTCTGAACTGTCAGATCAGTCCAGATCAGTACAAATTCTCAGTATAGCCGGGGGACGTCAATAAGTTGACAAGTGCAGTTGCTGCGCTGTGCCACTGGGGGAGCGCGACCCATCCATAAAATGTGGACAGTTAAAGGGCCCTCTAACTGTCCCAGTCACCGTATGGTGACATAACCCCTAGTGGTCAAGAGTGGTAAATATTTTTTGTCAATAAAATAGTTCAGATTTCCAAGGCTATAACTTGAAAGTTGCAAGAGATAATGGCTTACTGTCAATTAGAAAGTTGTAGATTATGATCCAAAGTTTCAGATAGGAATAAATTTATGCATCTAATGTGCATAATGTTGCGGCAGCTATATAAATACCATAAGTCAGTCAAAACTAGACTTTGGACATAGTTACACAAAGAATGGTTCGGTTTGTTGACATCATTGTCTCTACAGGGGTATGTTATTATCTTATTTTCAAAGTATATGAACCAGAAAATTAGTACAATGTAAACAAAAACAAATAAATTTGTCACTTACCGGTCACGGCGGGGGGCTCGCTTGCTCACGTGACCGGTCCGTTTTCATCCATCATGGTTGTTATTTTGCATTCTGTCGGTCATTTGCACTCTCTCCCGCATCTAGAAAGCCTTATGATTATCCCACATAAATTTTGTTTGTTTTATGCGGCTAGTTTTCCTGTATGATGCAGTTTTCTGTGACGATCCATGATGATCGTGGCGGCCATATTAGCTTTCTGAGCTAAAAGGATGAAAACAGGAAAAGGAAATGAGGAGTTCTTCTTCTTTGGTGTATTACGTGTCATCCTTTGAGTCCTCCAACACGTGCCTGCTACCTTTTGAAATTGGCAGATCAGTACAAATCAGTACAAATCCTCAGTGCAGCCGGGATGTCAGAGTGAGATGACAGGTGCAGTTGCTGCGCTGTGCCACTGGGGGCGTGTGAAATCTGACAGTTAAAAGGTTAAGCATAGAGGGTGAAGTGTGGCTGGCCACTATCCTTCTAACATCTGCCATGCACAAACGGCAGCCAACTGTCACTTTCTGCATAGCTCTGATCCACGGAGAACCTCCCGAAGTTAGTGGAGCTAATGTATCACAAATGCCTTTGAGGTCCTTGAATGACCATTCTACATATTGAGCTGTTCCGTTATCGGCAGCAACCGTAGGCATATTTTTGTAACTCACTTTAGTTGTAGTTCCTGATTGTAAACGTGTGCGCCGATCTACCCCCTCAGTTAGGTTTTCCATTGTTGTTCCATACTCGTTAATTTTCCGTTGTTTTGGAGGGTCACTAGATTCCTTTTGGTTTGTATAGTCAGCTATTTTTCTATGAGTGGCCCCTCCAACAACAGACAAATTCTGTAATTTGGTCATGGTCTGATCCAATTGTTGACCCATTTCGCGTAATGTCGCGCTTAATCGTTCCCCATCCGATTTTCGCTCTGTGGAGGGAGTGGAAGTGGACAGTAGTCCCATCGCTCCATCAGAGGACACTTCTTTCCACTCCTCCTCTGTTTCATATATGGGATCATGTTGACTTTCGGGTTCCATACATGTGCATTGGTTAATGATTTGATGTACACCCTCTGCAGCTGTTTTAGTGTCGCTTGCAGTAAGCATTGGTCTCGTGTGCAATATTCCCGTTACTGCATTTACCAAATCATTATTTGTTTTGACAAAAGTAGTCAGGGACATTTGATTAGATAACATATTCACACATTCTGTGTATGGGCCAGATTGTGACACATGCTGTGCTGGAGGAGCTGTTGGAGGAGGTGAGGCAACATCATCATACAGGGGTGGTTCCTCACTGGCCTCCTTTTGTTTAATTGGCTGAAGCATCACCTTACCACTGTCACCTACTATTACCTGTCCTCCCTTCAATGCCGTTATGAGCTTTGGAATGTAACACATACGTAGCTCTTGTTCTCTTCTTTTCTGAATTTTTAATTTTTTTATGTATCAATCTCCACCTGTGATTTCCTCCTTTTTCATGGTTTTCCTTGGCAATATTATAGCTTTGTATAATTATTTGCAGGATCTCTGCCAGTTTAACTGGCGAGGGCATTGGTTTTGATGATCCTAGCAAGTATCCTAAATTCCGCATTTCTGTCACCCATTTTTTAAACTTTCTTGCTCTTTTCTATTTTTCTCAACCGTCTGTTCCTCAATGACTTTCTGTGCCTTATCCACTGTTTCACCAACAGTAAATGTCGACTTTCCTGTAGTCATAGTTACAGAACCTGTATTTATTTATATGGAGGCAAAAATTAATACTGTACACAACCCTACTGTCACGCACGGCTCTAGGGAGCCACGCACTAAGAGCCAAGGGCGAGCCAGTGAGTCGTGATGTTTTATTAAAAGTGAGGGATGAGGGATGAGGAGAGCACAGATACTCATACAGAAGTACACTCACAGGTTGCACAGCGCAGGAGCAGAGAGCTCGTACCGGACATTGGGGTAACAAGGCGTACATACTCACAGCGGGTTACAATCACAGGAATGCTGTAAGGGGAGTAGAGGCTGACACCAGACGAAGGGGCTTCAGCCTAGCAGTGCTTATGTCGCAGCCCCGAGTCATCGAGGCTGCTCCTATTTATTCTCATTGGCAGCGCCCCAGCTGATGAGGACTAATTGGCCCCAGCCGTCCGTAATGCTACCAGCTGGGAGCCTGCTGAGACACTGCTCAATGAGAAGCAGGGATGAAGGAAAACATGGGCTGAGCGCTGAGACGGCATCTCAACCCATGGTGACACCTACGGTCCAAACTCCAGATCCTAAACCCTTTCTAGAAATTCTAGCCTCTCCAAGCTTCTGCTTGAATCCTAATGAGACAAGCAGGAGAGCATATGGCCTGGAATGCTCGTGGAAATCAGGATCCTTCGTTTCTGGTTGACCAAAAAAAAAAAAAAAAATTACAGTCCCCCGGGCATCAGCCTTTAGTTCCACCCCACAATGCAAAATTCCTCTTTTTCTAGACAACCAGAGATGGGAATTCAACATCCAGGCTAACCCCTTCACTCTATATCATTCATCGTGTCTTAAAAGAAGAATAAAATGGTTAAGCTACCTTCACAGTCCCCAGATGGAACAACATGCACATTAAACTGCAGATTTATGTGTGTACCTTTCCCTTCCGCCTTATAACCAGCTTAACTCTATACAGAGGCTATTTTCTTTGGTCCACATCCAGAGTCAAAACAAGTGATAGCGTATTATAGAGATTAGTCCCAGACCAATTTTAACAAACTGGTGATACAGACACTCACTATTTGTTGTTTCTTAAGTTTGTTGTGCTGTATCTATATTTCCTTATTCCCTTTTTTTCTATCATCTAGGCGGCTCATTTCCTTTTCCTGACAATGTGGTGATTATGATACTCTGCATGTTTTTTTCCAATCATATTAAAAATATAAAACTACATCTAAATCATTAAAATGTTAAAATATCCAAAACAGGACAAAATACTTACTCTGACTGAGTATTACAGACAATCCTACAGTGATTTTCTTAAAAATGGCCACTGCTTACCTTTTTTTTTTTTTTTATGAGGGCGCCTAGATTGTCTGTAAGACCCAGCCAAAAACTTTTGTCCAGATGTCCAATGTCCAGTCTGATCGCCCACTAGACCATATCCCGTCAGCGGTCACCAAATCTGTAAAAGAATTTCTTATTAATTCTCAGTGTTCCAAATATGGACAGTGAACAAATCAGAGAAGATGATCAATTTCTCAGCTTAACTTTATTGAAGCACGCAGAGAGCAGTACACAGCTGTGGGTCTTCTGCAGCACAAATTTGTGAAAGACCCCAAACAAAAAATTCAGTGATACATAAACTTCTGGACCCTGGGCGTCCCCAGTGTCCTCCAACAATGGCCAGCCTCTGTCAAAAAAGGTTTAAACCAGTTCTTTGGCAGCGAGAGGAACCTTTCTTCATCAGGTGACTCCCCTGCAGATGTCCAGTATCTTTCCACTATCAAGCCACCCAACCTTGAATAACCCTGTATGTGAGCAGAAGCCGTTACTTCGTTGCTAAGCAATTGGGGGGGTGTGGATGCAGCCTGATATGTGAGCGTGTGAGCAGTGAAGCATCTTCATGCAACAATAAGCACATTGTGTATCCCCTTACCTAACTAAATTTTCTATCACAGACTGGACCATAAATCTGAATCTGAAGTCATGTGTTTTATACTGGATATTTAGTTCACAGTGTTCTGGACTTGTAGCCTACACATTCATGCCAAAACATTTTTCTCTTAGTTAAGGAAAAATAAATCTAGGCTAATTATGCACATTATCTGTAGTTAGGTGTTGCATCTCTCCTAAATCTGAAAATAACCTGTGTGCTTGTGCTTGTGTTTGTGCAGTTATGGCAGAGAAAAGAAAAGTAACAGACATCCAGTCATTTTCAGTGCACTGCAACGACAAGTAAGTAGAAAGATCCCAATAATATTAAGGCAGTTTGTTGAAAAATGTCCATACAAAGGAATGAGGAGTTTATGGAAATGTTTAATAATTGTTTCATTAGGGACAGCAAAGTCAGGGCAAAGAGCTGGGCACAGAGAGACAGTCAGTCAACCAGAGATATAGAGTCTCAGGTAAGTCTGTTGAGCTTTTGTTTAGTGTGATGAAATAAGGAGAACTCTCTTATTTAGACCACTGAAAAAATGACAGTGCCTTGCAAAAGTATTCCCCCGTTTTGCTTTTTACCTATTTTGTTACATTACAACCTGTAATTTATATGTATTTAATCTGGATTTTATATAATAATTTGAAAAAGAAAAACAGTCTACATTTGTGAAATGAAATGAGAAAAATATGAAAATACAAAAAAAGTTAAACATTAAAAACATACATTGGCATGTGCATATGTATGGTATTCCCCCCTTTGCTATGAAGCCCCTAAACATTCTGGTGCAACCAGTTACTTTCAGAAGTCACAAGAATAGTAAAATAAAGTCCACTTGTGTCCAGTCCAAGGGTCACATGGTTGATCATGTAAAAACCTGTAGACAGGTAGGATATGGACTAATCAGGAACAATGACATAATTATCTAATATCATTATATAAGACATTTGAGAAAGTATCAGACAACACAGCAAAAAATTGCATTTTTTATGTCCCCCTCAGAAATTAAGCTCTCAAATTTTCCTGTTTATTGTCCCCCCCAAACAATGACATGGGATTTTCACCCCTGGAGGTGGATGGGGGGGGGGGGTGGCTTAAGCAGACATTCACAGCACAAAAAAAAAACAAAAAAACACATACTTGAGAGTTTGGAATGATTTTGCTTTTGATATGTCTTGTAAATTACAAGAAACGTGTTACAGACATGTTAACAAAAAAAAAACTTGATTTTTGCCGGAGTATCACTTTAAATATGGTGGCTAAGCTGTCATCTCTGCTGGAGTCCAAGTTCCACCCCATGCGGGACATGCTGAAAGCACTGAGGAGCTCATTTAGCAGTAGGCTGTGCGATCCTAGGTGCACGAGGGAGAGGTTCTTCAGGTCCTTCCTACCTACGGCTGTCAGACTTTATAACCTAACCAGATTCTACCCATAGTAAACGTCACAACTTTGCACAATAGAGATCGTCCCTTCCAATACACAACTAAGACAACTGCAATTATTATCGAGGTTGGTAACAACACTGTTCATTCAAAATTTGACATATACTGTCAAGGTCTATATTTATATTCGGCAGGGTAATTTTACTAACTGTAATGCTGTTGATACCATCTAACTGCAATGCTCCTGCACTGTGTATATAGCTGCATACATATGTATATTTATTTACTGCTTTGGCTAACCATTTCTTATCTTATTATCTTATTAACCATTGCTTTAAGTGCTGCTTTCCCTTTGCTGCTGCAATCCTGGAATTTCCCCATTGTGGGACTAATATAGGTTTATCTTATCTTGTCTTATCTTATCTTATCTTAAATATACCATGATGAGCACAAGCATCTGCTACAACGGTATAATTTTATCACATTGATGCTTCACAATAACGGGGATTTTAGTTGGAATAAAGAACTAAGGGCTGTTAGTTGGAAATGTAAGCATTCTAATCATAAAATCCAGCTGTCACGTGATACTGTCATGGAATGGCCCTCACGGACCATTAATGAGACGCTTTAGGAAGCTGATGAGTTTGCATATTTATTAATGAAAGACAAGAGATGACAAAATAATGAGCCACGTGGGGCAAAACACAAACAAGAGTTACAACTAAGGCACAGTAACAATACATTCAGGATAAGGAGTAAACTTACTGATAACATGAAGATCAAGAGGGTGACTGGAGCCAGGGATAGGGACTCCAGCCGAACGTTGGAGGAACCAACGTTACGCGAGGTCGCAGCCAAGAGAAACCTCAGCTGCTCCCTTAAATAGGGCTTAGAGGATTAATCAGACAATGAGAACTAATTAGAGGAATATGATCCAGCTGTCACTGCCTAGCACAACTCTGACAGCCGGAAGCCCCGCCGAGACGCTGTCAAAATAAGAGCCCGGGAAGGCCATAAGGAAACTAACACAGAACGATTGGGGAAAATACTAGATGATCCGAGCGCGGACAAAATCAACACTCAGACCATGACAGTACTCCCCCCCCCCAAAAGGCACATTCCAGGCGCAACACAACATCCAAGCCTCCCCCCCACCCAGAAGGCTACCCAGGCCAACCCAGGGTGGGTGGAGGGGGAACAGGCCAGGAGGGCAAGAACCACAGAAGAAAATGGGAAACCCTAACCAGCAAAAAAAAACAAACACACAGAGGGGAACAAAGAACCAGAAATGACCAGGATCGAATATAGAAAAAAAACAAAACAAAACAAGGACATGGTGCAACAATCTGAGCATAGATGAAATACAAACAGAACAAGGCAACCAGGAACTAAAATACAGGTACTCATGAAAAAAAGAACATAGTACCCTAACAGTAGGAGAGAAAAAAAAAAAAAAAACTCAAGCCACAACGTAGAACAGCAATACCACAAATATAATCCATAATTCACAGTCAAGGGAACCAAAAACAAAAGAAAACAAGAGCATCTCTCAATTCACATACGAACCAGAAAAACAAATACAGGCACATGAAAACACAGGGTACCCTAATAATACCAGAAAAAGGAAGGGAAAAAAAAGAACCACACTAAAGTGCGGCGATATACAAATAGTTCAAAAGAGACCATGGACAAAACACAAGAGCATCCCTAACATTTACAGAGTAGAGGAAATAAAATACTACAGGGATGGCGACAGGCAAAGCTCAAAGGAGAGAGAAAAAAAAACAAAACAGTACGGGTGGTCTACCTGCATCCCAGGCCCAGAGAAACAGTACCTCTGGCAAAGAGGAAAAAAAAAACAAACTGTTCGGGCGGCCTACCCCAGTCCTGGGCCCGGAGCAACAGTACCTCTGGCAGCCGGACCAGGTCGCCGAACAAAGAATCCAGTCCGTCGGGTGGCCGACCCAGAACGCCGAACCGACAAAGTAGCTTCAAGGGCGGCCAACCCGTGTCATTAGGCCACCAGGACCACAGGGAAGAACTTGGAGGCAGCCTCCCTACCGAGAAGGATAGCGAGGGGAAGCTGAGCCGAATAAGGGGAATCCCAGCGGCACCCGGTGGAGGGAAAAAGGGATCAGGGAAACGAAGAAGGACCATGATGGACCCCAATTGGGTCAGCATAGCACCCATGACAGACCCTGATTGGGTCAACGTTGCACCCACGGTGGACCCCAACTGGGCCGGCACAGCACCAGGGATTACCTCCGGACACGAACCCGGAACCTCCAAGGCGACGACCGGAACGGGCTCATCACCGGTGACCCTGGGAGAAGGCTCAGAAGAAGAAAAGAAACCGGGATCAGAATCACTGGCAGAGCCCGGGGAGATAAGCTCGGATGCAGCGGATGGCTGCACCTGGCTCGTTTCCCCAAGAGACAGGCAATAATGCTCCAGAATAGAAAAGAGGAAAACAAAATAGAGCACTTGCCTGATCTTGGGCTCTACCGCCGCCCAGGACTTCGACGATCCAGGTTCAGAGGGCTGAAGGTCCACTCCTGGTTCCCACTCGACTGCGGCGGGCTCCGCAGCCGGCATGATGGTTTCCACAGTCTGGGGATTCCCTGGCGCTGAAGACCACACCGAAGGCCCGCACGGCGTGGTGGCAGGGGATCCGTGGCCTGCTGGGTCAGACCGTTCTTCCGTGAAGACCCAGGGATGCTTGTTCGCCGGCACAGGCTCCAACCGGCAGTCCGCCCTCCTCCTCTGCCCATGACATGGCTGCGGGGCTGGTACCAGGCTCTTCAGGGCCGCAGGCTCCCTCCTCGTCCGATGGTGTAGTCCTGGCACCGGGGGACGCTCCGGGGAAGGAGACACAGAGGATGCAGGTTCACAATTACTAACTGCAGCAGGTGGAGGGAGCTCGGAGGACTGTGACCCCGAACTCCACCCCCAGGAGTCAGACAAGGCAATTCACACAGTGAAGGGAAAGAATGAAATAGCACTTGCCTGCTCTGCTGAGGGTCGATGAAAACTGCTGCAGTGGGCTTGGTTTTCTTCTCTCCCCTTTGGATGGTGAAGGAGGACTCCCCGGGAGGACGAAGAGGAGCCGCTCCCTCCTGATCAGGAACGGGGACAGCCGGAGCCAGACTCGTGGAGCTCACAGCAGTTGGGGAGAACATCGAGGAGGAGGGAGGAGCAGCCGAGGCGGTCCGGGGACAAGGAGCTGACAGAACAGCAGGAACATACAACCTGGAGGAGGCTGCTATCTTAACCCTCCGAGGTGACGCAGAGGCAACAGCTGGCTGGGAGACAGAGTTCATGCGGCTTCCCGGAACTGGATCTGGACGGGGTTCTCACTGAGGCTTACTATAAGCATGGTGACGACGTTTACCGGCAGAGGGCGAGGTGAAGGTGAGGTCAGGGAAACGCCGCTCCTGCACAGAAACAGAGGCGAGCAGGTCAGTGAATTCGGGGTAATCATAGAGTTCAGGATTCCTCTCCACCAGTCTCACTGCCGCCGTCACATGCTTAATAATTTGGGTTGGATGAGAGGCAGAACGAGCTGCAGCCACTCAGTCCTGGATGGTTATAGCTGTCCGCTGAATCTCCACCGAGGGAATCCAGGCTGACGTCCTCCTCCGCTGGGAATGGCACTTGGGTGGTGTAAACTCCTGGGCTGGACGGGTGACAGGAATGGGATCCCGAGGCGAGGAGCGGGGATGCCTCACCTTCGGCTTCCTGCCGGAGTTTCCCTCCAGACCATGGAGCTTCTCCTGAAGCGCCGAGATCTCCACCGTCCTCGTTATGATTTCTGGGTGGTCAGCGTAGCGAGGATGGCGATTAATAGCCACCTCTGTGAGGTCCAGGTACCAGCGTGAGTTGCTGGGAATGGGGTCGCTACGAGCTTGCGAAAGGTGATCATTTATCTCAATGAGGGCCATCACTAGCTCGTAGCCCAAGCTTATAGCGTAGCCCTTGTGTGGCAACGCCATCTCCCAGCACACTGGTACGCAGAAAAGGAAAAACTACAAGCCCAAACAATGCAAACTCATGGTCACCGGCGTCTCATTTGGGCTGCGACCTACTGTCATGGGATGGCCCTCGGGGACCATTAATGAGACGCTTTAGGCAGCTGATGAGTTTGCATATTTGTTAATGAAAGACAAGAGATGACAAAATAATGAGCCACGTGGGGCAAAACACAAACAAGAGTTACAACTAAGGCACAGTAACAATACATTCAGGATAAGGAGTAAACTTACTGATAACATGAAGATCAAGAGGGTGACTGGAGCCGGGGATAGGGACTCCAGCCAAACGCTGGAGGAACCAACGTTACGCGAGGTCACAGCCAGGAGAAACCTCAGCTGCTCCCTTAAATAGGGCTTAGAGGATCAATCAGACAATGAGAACTAATTAGAGGAATATGATCCAGGTGTCACTGCACAGCTCGACTCTGACAGTCGGAAGCCCCGCCGAGACGCTGTCAAAATAAGAGCCCGGGAAGGCCATAAGGAAACTAACACAGAACGATCGGGGAAAATACTGGATGATCCGAGCACGGACAAAATCAGCGCTCAGACCATGACAGATACATGAGAGGGGCTGTAGCTTCCTGTCATCCCAAAAACATTTGATCTGTTGACAGAGATGAAAAAGAGTTCCATCAGTCAGTAGGCCAGGGAGACCCAAGGCTGGTTTACATCCTGACCCACTCACACTGGCAGCAGAACACAGCTGTCCTGTTAAAGGGGTCATTGCCTAAAATATGGTGTTTGTAGGTTCTGTCTGTAATGTGTCTATTGGTCACATAATTGTCTCAAAAAATATCAAAACAGTAAATTCTCTTTAAAGAAACACAAAGCCTTTATCTTGTTTCCTAGAAACACCAGAAACATTTTTGACTCTTCTGGGAAAATCGTATTCATCATGATTAGAAAAAGCCAACCCACCACCATCCTTGAGACCCGCCCACTTCTCTGTCATTGGCCCGCCTTGCTGTCATGTAGATTATCCTCTGAGCTATTAGTCCCCTAGCTAATACTGGTACCAAGAGGCCCCCACTAAATGCAGCTTATATTGTTATTTTCCTCAGATCTTAGTCACCCCAATAACTATCCCTGGTTCAGCAGTCCACACTCAACAATATACTTTGTGTCAGTCAAGCTCATCTTCCAATAATTTCACTGTGATTCCACAACAAATCGCCAGCATCGGTGCACCAGTCGCAGGTACACCAGGACCCCAGGCTGCTGGCTCTCATAGCCAGCTCCCCCACCATCCTCTGGGGCTCTACGTGAAACTGTCCCACTCTTGCGAACAGTGTAGGAGAACCGCCTTGTGACAGGGTGTCCCCCAGCTGGCCATGGGAGTGGAGCCGTGTCCTGCAGAGCGAGACACTGCCCTTTGAGATCCCATGGCTCAGCAGCTCAGCTCAGCAAGCTTCGCCTTTGCTCG
Source organism: Pholidichthys leucotaenia (assembly GCA_020510985.1). Lineage (NCBI taxonomy): Eukaryota > Metazoa > Chordata > Actinopteri > Cichliformes > Pholidichthyidae > Pholidichthys > Pholidichthys leucotaenia. Next base: position 272,870,254 of record CM035840.1, on the reverse strand, counting down.
GCCAGCAGCCTTGGGTCCCGGGCCGTCCGGACCTCAAAGCCTTTTGATAAAATTAGGAAAAAAGAGCTGTTTTGTTTTGATGGAAAACATGATGCAAAACAAAAGCCTGGGAGCCACTGTCAGACAGTGGTAGGGTTGTTTCCAGTTTTTATTAGAAGTCTGATATGTGTTAAATTCTGTGTGAGTTTCTCTGTGCTTACCAACTTTGCTGCGCTGCCTGTGAGTGACTGAATCAGAGTTGTGTACGTGCATTGAGCGACACCTGTGCTCGTGATCACTCGAGCTTGACCGTTACCACTAAAAGTCTATACATATTCCACAAGAACAGAGACATTTGTTCTATCTCCCAAACCTGCAAGAACTAAATGACATTTTTTTTTCTCGCAGCCCTGGTTTGGGGATTCTTGCAGCTTGTTCTTGACACATTGTCTGGGTAGAACTTTTTCCTTGTGAGGTGTTTGACAGCTATTGTGTGACTGGTCAGAAATTTGATTTTCCCAGCAGTTCTGCATGAGTTTCTTGTGAAGAACAAAATGTCCTGGACAGAAAGAACTTTGTTCCTGCTCTTACCACCTCAAGAAAAAGAACAAATTTCTCTGTTCTTGCGAAGTATGTACAAACCTACCACGAAACTGAAACAACACGCTCATTGCCCTTGTGTGCGTGTGTCCATCACTGATGCAATTACATGCACTAATGTTCAGCTAACTGAAAGTCTCTGTATTCACCATCTACTCCCACAGCAGGACAGCCTGGTGACATAGGTGTAAATAAGGGGGGAAAGGGGGGAAATTACAAATTAACTTTTTGCATCTTAAATTGGCATCTTTTGTTCCTGTAAATTTGTCACTCTTTCCTCATAAATCTGCTGTTATCGCATCCTAAATCTGCAATATTTTCTTGTAAATTTAAAACCTTTTTTCTAATAAATTTGTGTTTTTTCTTGTAAATTTACATATTTTTCTCCTGAATTTGAAACATTTTTTCTACTAAACATGACTTTCTTGTAAATTTGCAATTTTCTTTCTCATAAATTTATGACTTTTTTTCTTGTCAATTTGTAGCTTTTTCCCATAAGTGCACATTTGTACATTCTTTCTCATAAATTTGTGCCTGACTACAATGTCCCCTCAATATTAACTCAACAATTTACTCTGGAGAAAATGTTCTGTTTATTGTCCCTCTCAGCAGGGAAATGAAACATCTGCCCATGCAGCATGTTGGCACTACTCTGGACCGCCGGCCCACTGGAAGAAACAAATGTGGATCCCTGCTCTAGACCTTGAGCAGATACTTATATGGACCAGTGTAGATGACATGTATCACTGAAGTTGTGTTAAAAGTATAGTGCAGCAGCTGTAAGAAACAAGCATACTATAGAGTTACATACATAAAAACAAAATGGGTTATTGTTAAAGGATTTCCCTGACACAGCCTGCAGCTGAGGTAAATAAAACAACTGTTCACTGCTTTGCGGGGAAAGAAACTTACACACATTAGCTGTAATGGCACTGGGCATCATTTGCAGATATTAAGACAGCAAATGGCACACCATGATTTTATCTGCAGACTGCAAACACTTGGTTTGGCTGAATCAGTGGTAGTGCCTAATCTGCACTCAGTGATAATTATCCTAACATTCATTTAAAGTAGGCCCAGCTGATGAGTTTCAGCACCGACTCATCACCAGCTAAAGTTGGCCATAAAAATTGCATATACAGTATGTTGACAGCTAGTGATTCCACAGATGTTTTCATTCCACTGATGATTACTTTTGAGCAAGCTTTGGGTTTTTCCCCGCCATTCATTCATTACTATCAGTCTCAGCAAACAAAAACTACTGGCAAATTTAGCATGATCCAGTTCAGTGGATAACATTACCTAAATTTAGTGATAGACATGGGAATTGTTGATGCAAGCCAGTTGAGGATTTGTCATCTATGTGGTAAATGTGTTGCTTCAGTTTGTCATTCACACAGCTCCAAGATTCTTTTTCTGTCGTGACCTGACCTGATTTTGTGCATTTAACACTTTCAGTCAAGATTGTGGCTCAGTGCTCAGACTGATCATGCTGCTCGTGTCTTTGCCACAATTAGTTCCAGACCAAACATACTGTGGTGACTTATAATAATATTCCTCTCCATCAGTTGTCTCCTGGGGTGTATTTGTGCAGCTACAGTACCCTGTACCCCCTCTGCTAGCACTGCGTCTGGAAGTAATTAAATTCATACCTTCATTCCTCTGCCATCTGGGCTTTGCATGTCTTTCTCACATTTTTACCCTCAGTTTCGAGACTATGTTGAATCTTTTTCCATTCTGTGGCTCATAGTCAGTCTCAGTTCAATGGAAATTTTGTTGGTTCTGGGAGTTTTTTTTTCTACATTTTTTGGTAAAAATAATCCACTAACTTTTCAATTTCTCACCTGTGAAGGCCTTACTAGAACAAAATTTGCCGAGTTAATGCACAAATCAAGGCGGCTGCAAAAACATTCACACTGAATGATGAGGATATTTTGGTCCAAAAGAAACAGGGAGCTGAGGTGTGGAATGACTTCATTCATAATGTAAAATCAGTTTATAGGGCTTGTTTGGAGGGAAATGTGATCAAAGAGCAAAAGCTGAAGCTCGGTGTCATTTCAGCTGCCAGGTGATGCCTGAAGGTTTGCCAGACTGGTAAGTCAGGCTGTAATAGGTGTTCCTGCTGTTCCCAGTTATGCAGAGTCCCCACAGTATGCTTTCCTCATCACTGTCACTCCACAGGTTTAATGGTCTTTCGGTGGCCTGTAGCAGATCCCATTACTCTGAACTGAGTGAGGATACTGGCAAGGACATAACATTTCCATTAAAGAGAAGGAGCTGAAACGGTCCAAGGAGCTTGATAGATCGGTCAAGGTGAGGCTACTTTAGCGGAGCTTGGAGATAGTTGATTGTTCAGCACAGCTTGGGTGACCACAGAAGACTGCCTAACAACCATAAACGATGGAGCCTTTGTACCGCACTTTAGTTTATGATCTTAAAATCATGGCTTTAGCATCACGGTTGCCACTCTTTTGGTTTTCTGGAGATGTAACTTCAGTAAGTGTGGATGTGCTATCAGCTAGGAAGCCACATCTGTAAGCTGCTTGAGTACAGCTCACAAACACAAATGCCTGCTGAATAACAGTGTCATGCCTCAAAACTGAAGAAGAGATGTTTAGACAGGCTGCCTGTTTTAAAGGTCTCATTTATTGCCATTTCGGGGGATTGACTGCAAGTTTTGACATCCTTTAAAAACAAACAAACAAAAAAAACCATTCCTGTGTTGTTTTACAGCTCCCTCATTTTCAGTGCTTAGTTTTCTGCCCACCCATTAGCATTCAATTGCTCCTTTATCTGACTGGGCAAAGTGTTTTCCAAGTGAAGCATAAACACTACTAAGCTAACCACGGACACTAACCGTTAACATTATACTTGGCACATTATAGCTTGTCTTACCACTGCTAGCATTTGTACAATCGACTGGACCGCGGCAGTTTCAACAAATAATATGAAACCGCCAATACAATCACAGTGATAGGCTAACAGCAGCTTCAGCAGCAACAATCACTCAGCATCACTGATGAAATATTTAAATAATGTACAGTAGCTACTGGTTTGGGGTCTGAAGCACTGCTCAACAGTGTTTAGGTGGCAGCATCCCTAAGAAGCAGCTTCACAGCAAAACCCAAACTTTGTTTTAATCAACTCATTAGGTACCATTAATCTGAAACTAACAGTCCAGGCGTGAAACCCTGGGTCTGACTGGTACTTTTCTGGCTTTGGTAGCCATCCTCTGGAGGCAGGACATGGTGACGTATAGACCATGCTGGTGGAAAAAGAACATCTGCTTGTCTACCAACAGCTGCTGGCCTGCCATGTCTAGGACCACTTATTATTAATAAAGAACTCCACAGAGGATGATAACCATTTTTTACTTGTGGAACGTGTTCCGTTTTTATGGTCCAGCCTTTGTTGTTGTTAGCGCTGAAGCTAATGGGCCTCAGACTCAGAGAAACTCTTTAAAGGGAATACTCATTGAAAACCAGCATGATCTGTTGTGTTTTGAAGCTGGTCATACCAGCATAGACCAGCACAAACCAGGATAGACCAGCATAGACCAGCATTTTCATGCTGGTCTATGCTGGTTTTTCCAGCATGGTAAACATATTATTACCTCTACCAAATAAAAAGCTGAGAACATAATAAACATGAATATAATACTTCTCTAGCCTTAATCTTGTCTAGAAAGAAAAGAAATATTTTTTTTCCATTCATTCTGTGCACCATGTCGAGGCTCTGACTTCAATGTTTGTCAGGTGATTTGGTAAAGTTACAAGTTGAACAAACTAAAAGCTCAATGGCTCCAACGGATCCAACCCACTCTTGATGATGCATCTAAAGTGTAGAAATAAATAAGTATTGTAGACAATAGACCTTGTGAAGATTTTGATTGCTCGAGCACTGCGACAGCACAGCAACTCACTCTTGGCTGGGGTTCAATCCCAGTCCCCGACCAACAGTGATCTGTGTGGAGTTTGCATGTTCTACCCGTGTCTGTGTGGGTTTACGCTGGGATTTCTCCCGTTTCCTCCCACATGCCAAAAACATGCAAGTTAGGTTAATTGGCATCAAACTGGGGATTCTAAATTGTCCGTAGGTATGATTGTGAGAGTGAATGGTTGTCTGTCTCTCTGTGTTGGCCCTGCAATGGACTAGCAATCTGTTCAGGGTGTACCCTGCCTCTTGCCCAAAGATACTGGGATAGGCTCCAGCCCCCTTGCGACCTGAAAAGGATTAAGTGGAAGAAGATGGATGGATGGATGGATGGATGGATGGATGGGTACTCAGTGACAAGATCACTATTCTCACTGCAAGCATGCAACTTGCAAGGAGAGGGTGAAGATATGAAGCAAAAAATGATGATCAAGACTTCTCTGCAAATCATCCCAATCAATAAAGCACATACAGTACTCACAGAAAGTTGGGGATATTTGGCTTTCGGGTGAAAATTACAGAAAATGTAAAAAGTTTACGCTACAGTGATATTATATCATGAAAGTAGGGCATTTAAGTAGAAGCATGCAGTGGTGATTTCCTCATCTCAAACAGTTTATTGAAACAAAAGCCAACAACAGTGGTGGGTATACCACAACAAAAAATGTCAGTGTCTCAATAACTTGTCATGTGCCCTTGAGCATCAATTACAGCTTGACAACTGATGTCTCATGCTGTTCACAAGTCGACTTATTGTCTACTGAGGCATGGCATTCCACTTTTCTTGAAGGGTGCCCTCAGGTCATTGAGGTTGTGGGTGCAGGGTTATGAGCCTCTACATGGTGACTCAGCTGCTCCCATGGGTTTTCTATGGGGTTCAGGTCTGGAGAAAGTGCGGGCCACTCCATTTGAGGTACCCCAGCCTCCAGCAGCCATTCCCAAATGATGCAACCTCAATGAGGTGTAGTATTGTCGGCCATGAAGATGAAATTAGACCTGCGTTGTTCATGCAGGGGCACAGTGACTGGATTAATGGTATTATTCAGGTAGTATTGGCTTGTCACTGTACCATTCACAAGGTGTAGGGCAGTTCTGTATTGACTAGACACACCTGCCCAGACTGTAACACCACCACCACCACCAAAGGCTCGTCTGGTGACAACAATGACTGATGCATAGCGCTCTCCTTGATGTCTCCAAAATTGTTGGTGGCCGCCATTTCTGCTCAGCATGAATTGACTTTCATCAGAGAACAGCACTAAAGCCCACTGGTCCCTTGTCCAGCGTAAATGCTCTCTGGCATATGCAAACGATGACATCTGTGTCTGGTGGTGTGGTCAGGTACCCTTGCAGGTCGTCTAGTACGCAGACCACGCAGATGTAAATGGTTTCAAATGGTCTGATGTCTGACGTGACACCTGAGTGCCTCTCACCTCCCTTAAATGTGCCTGGAGTTGGGTGGCATTCATCATCCGGTTCCGCAGGGTACTGGTCACAATGAAGCGGTCATCAGCGTGGGATGTGGCAAAGGACATCAACTTCTATGCCTTTCTGTGACTCTTCCAGTCTCTCTGTATCCGTTGCAACCTGCTGATGATACTCTAAGCTCAGTAGCCACTTTCCCCTGAAAACATCCTGTTTGAATCCTCGCAATAGTGAGGTGCTGTTGATCAATTGTGAGGTGTCGTCTTGGTCTTATGATGTCAAAATGTGAACAGCATGATGAAAAGAACTCTTTAAATACCAATTCTAATTGAACCAGACAGTTTATTGGTCGATTCATGGATCAAACACGTGTTGTGAATTTTGCAGTTAAGCACATTGTAGAGAACAGCAAGCTATGCAAAAAGTATTGAAACATTAAATAGTTGGACATGTGCATTCAAAAGGTTAGAGAAGGTCAAATTAAGTTCACCTGTAAAGGTTATAGGGCATTTTAGGTGCATCCCGAAATTTCACCCGAAAGCCGAATATCCCTAACTTTATGTGAGTAGTGTATATTTTAAGAATAAGGTCTACCCTTGCTCAAAACATAATTTGGTATCTAAATAAGAAACACTCTAGTTTCTCTAAAATCTGATAAATAATTTCAGCTGAGTTGCCAATCGCTCAGGGACAACTTTTACACATTTTTTTTTTTTAATTTAGAGAAAAGACAATCGCAAAGTGGATTTTTAAATTTTCTATGATATAAAAGTAGGACAAGAAACATCATTAACTACATTTACACATACCAGTTCACAGTGTTGTTAGGGTTAAGCTGCAACTCATCTTCATTTCTCCTCAGTTCAACATCATGGAAGTTCAGCCCAGAGGAGGTGCACCGACTTGGGTTGCTCCACTTTGATCCAGCGGCCCACACGAGACCGAACAGCCGCCGCGGGGCTCATGTCGCTGGGCCTCAGAAGGGAAGGAGGCACCGCAAGTGGACTCGGACATTGGTTTGGTGGAAGTTTAAAAGCAACTTCAGCCACCAGCGGGACAATGAGGGAGGAGCAGCCGGGCAGGAGGACCGGAGCTAACAGCTAACAGGGTGCAGCTGGATGGTGAAAAAAAACCTCTGGGGGGGATTAAAGAGGAATTTACCATCCGGCTGTCTTGGACCTGGTTCATGCAGGTAAGCTGCAGGGACTGCAGCCGCAGTGTTAGCACTAGCTTGGTTTTCATCGTCAACTTTGGGGTCAAAATCTCCCAAATCTCCATCATCATTATCGCTGTCTGTTAAATCCCTCACTTCACCTTTGTCTTCCTCTTCAATGGCATCCCCTTTGAAACTCAGCTCGAGAATGCTTTCTTCCATTTTCCTCAAAATATGATTGCGATCTCGTCATTTTCAGATTGTAACAAGACTCATAAATACAGTGATCCCTCACTTATCGCGGTTAATGGGTTCCAGAACCGACCGCAAAAAGTGAAAAACCGCGAAGTAGCGTCACCCCCCTTTGTGGAATTCCAGCCTGATCTCGTTAGTTTTTTGATACATAAAATAATGTATAAATAATATAAATAATACGTACGTTCATTCTCTCACTCTCTCTCTCTCGGGAGAGAGAGAGAGTGAGAGAATGAAAAGAATCTCTCGCGAGATTCCCGAGCCGAGCCAACACGAGAACAAAATCTAGAGTTGGGAGCAATCTCTTAGGGGGGGATGCTGGCCAGCGAATCAGAGAGGTGGATTTTGAGTTGTGCGGGCTCTCCGTGTTGATACCTGATGTTCTAATGTATTTTTTCTCAATTTTGAATTTTTGATGAATATTTTTGAAAAATCCGCGATGCACTGAGGGCTCGAAAGGTGAAGCGCGAAGTAGCGAGGGATCACTGTAATTCATTGTTCAGCGCCTGACATCACACATTTCAGGCCGGCATTCCTAGCATATTTCAGTCATCTGAAACTGTCACTTTTGCTAACTTTTGTCTGTCTTTAGATTACAATTTATTCCAAAAAATGGTGATACTCGAGGAAATTATATAATTTCCTGCATAAACATACCAAATTTGGCCTAATTTAAAATCAATAAATTCTGTGGGGAGCGTGAAATGAAGAAGCTGAATTGTTTCATAATTCAGGTTTTAATGTTGTAGTCACATCCCCAACATATCTCTCAGAAACAGAAGAGGCTGAACTCAGTCAGGACCCCCTTATTTATACATACAACATCAAAAGCCAAATCACACATCCTTGTCGAATCCCCTTATTGACCATAACTCCCCCTCAATGTCCTTCAGTCCTCCTTCAGTCCTCCACCTGGCCCCAGGGGGTCAGGAAGTCCTTTCAGGTCCTTACCGCCGTGTCTCCGTCTCCCTGCTGTTCTCCACAGGCGGTCCAGACCTATTGTCCTCCTCTAAGACGTGAGGTCAGTCCACATATGCAATCTTAAACATCCCCTTGTGCTTATACATATGTAGGCATGAATACATGAGCCACAGCCCCCCCGCAAACATCGAAGAATGGACAATATATTCGGGTTCACAAAATATGATGACATCAATGGCATAACTATACAACTTGATCACATTAAAAAAATTCAGCGACCACATCAACAGCATAGTCTATACAGCATGATCACATTAACAATTCAGTGACAACGCCAACAGCATAGTCTACACAACGTGCTCGCATTAAAAAAATTTAGTGATAACACCAACAGCATAGCCTATGCCACATGATCACATCAAACATCAGTCTGTACGTCGTCTGGGTTTCAACCGTCTTCTGAATCTGCTGTACGCAGGCCTCGCCGTCCCAGCGGCACTGTCCTGCAAAGAATCTGCAGCCTGAGGAAGAGAGTGGTTATTTGATCCCTGCGGGGGGTCCGGGACGTGTTCCCTGGGGGGTTTGCCACGTCGAGGTGCCCTCGCCACCCGTACAGACTCGTCGTTCATCACAAAAGCAGGCTTTAGTCTGTCAATACTGACTGTCTCTTTCCTGTCTCCTAAATCTAGCACAAAATGCTTATCACCAGTTTCCAGCACCCTAAATGGACCATCATATGGCGGCCGGAGGGTCGGTCTTAAAGCCTTGTGCCTAACAAAAACGAACTCGGCATTTTTTAAAGCCTGAGGAACAAACACCCACGGAAAAGTGTGATGAACGGGGCCCGGGAGCATGTCCGCTTCCGTGCCGCTTAGTGGTGTCAGAGCTGGGAGGCGCTCTGGCTCTGGATGTTCTGGTAAGAACTCACCGGGCAGCCTGAGAGGTTGTGCAAAAACTAACTCTGCTGGGGAGGCATTCAGATCCTCCTTGGGCACAGAACGCAACCCCAATAAAACCCACGGTAGTTTGTTTACCCAATCTGCATCCGTAAGCGACGCTCTGAGGGCTGCCTTCAAAGACCTGTGAAAACGCTCGCATAAACGGTTAGCCTGGGGGTGATCAGCGGTAGTGCGATGGATTGTCGCCCCTAAGCTGCTGGCCATCACTGACCAAAGCTCGGAGACAAACTGAGGTCCTCTGTCGGACGTAATGTCCGACGGGACCCCGAAACGCGCTACCCAGGCTGTTAAAAAAACGCGCGCCACCTCTGCAGCCGTGGTTGATGTTAGTGGGACCACTTCGGGCCAACGCGTGGTGCGGTCCACCATTGTCAAAAGATGTGTGAACCCCTGCGACGACAGTAGGGGGCCCACGAGGTCGACATGCACATGATCAAATCTCTTGGCCGGAATTCGGAACAGCTCTAAAGGGGCTTTCATGTGCTTGTGAATTTTGGCCCGCTGGCAAGACATGCAGGTTCGTGCCCACTCTTTCACGTGCTTGCGCAGGCTCGGCCAAACAAACTTTTCCGCAACCATCTTCACCGAAGCGCGCACTCCCGGGTGTGCCAGGGAGTGAACCGAGTCAAAAACGCGGCGGCGCCACGCGGCCGGGACTACCGGGCGTGGTCACCCAGTTGACACGTCGCAGATTAAGGGGGGCATCCCGGTTTGTAAACACCTGCTCTCCAGCCTTAATCCTGTTGGTCCAGACCGGAATGCGCGCACGTCCGCATCACTACCCTGTTCCGCTGCCATGGCCGCGTAATCTATCCCTATGTGAACTGGGGCCGCGTACGCTTCCGCGTTGCTCTTGTGCCCTGCGTCTGCGGTAGTATAATCTGCCTCCGCGTGCCCTGGTGATGTCACGGCGCGGGAGAGGCAGTCTGCCACTACGTTGAGTTTACCCGCTACGTGCTGAATGTCCGTAGTAAATTCTAAAATTGCAGCCAGATGCCTCTGCTGCCGGCCTGACCAGGGTTCTGAAATTTTAGACATCGCGAAAGTGAGCGGTTTATGGTCGAAAAAAGCCGTGAAACGTCGACCTTCCAGCCAGAACTGGAAGTGGCGAATGGCCAAATGGAGCACTAGCAGCTCTCTGTCAAACCTGCTGTATTTGCGCTCGGTTTCGCTCAAGGATTTGCTGAAAAATGCTAAAGGCTGCCAAACTCCGTCCACGTACTGTTCCACGACCGCCCCTATGGCCAAATCTGATGCGTCTGTGGTGAGCGCTATGCGGGCCGATGGTTCGGGGTGGGCTAAAAGCGTGGCGTCAGCCAGGGCTCTTTTTACTTCCGCGAATGTGCGCTCCCGCTCCGGGGACCACACGACCGCGTTGGAGGGTTTTTGTTTTCTGAGCGCGGCATACAATGGTTGCATGAGCTGAGCTGCGTGGGGCAGGAAACGGTTATAAAAATTTACCATTCCCAAAAACTCCTGCAATGATTTGACCGTTTGTGGTCAGGGGAAATTTGCCACTGTGCGCACCTTATCAGGCAATGAGACTGCCCCTTCTGTGGAAACGCGGTGTCCCAAAAAATCGATCTGCGCCACGCCAAACTGGCACTTGGCTGGATTAATTATTAACCCGTGTTCTCCCAACCTCCGAAAAACTGTAGTGTGGTGTTTTTCTTGTTCCTCCTCGGACGTAATGGCGACTAAAATGTCGTCGAGATAGACGAACACGAAAGGGAGATCGCGTAACACAGCATACGCTGGAATGTTTGTGCTGCGCCTTTAAGACCAAACGGCATGCGCAAAAACTCAAAAAGCCCAAAAGGGGTTATTACGGCTGTTTTAGGGACATCCTCCAGTCGGACTGGAACTTGATGGTAGCCGCGAACCAGGTCTATTTTAGAAAATATGCGCGCCCCTGCCAAATGCACCGAAAAATCCTGAATGTGTGGGATTGGGTAGCGGTCATGCACTGTAGCGTTGTTTAGTCTGCGGTAATCGCCGCAAGGTCTCCAGGAGCCGTCAGCTTTAGGGACCATATGCAGTGGCGAAGCCTATGGGCTTTTCGACTGACGAATAATGCCCAGCTTTTCCAGGCTGGCGAACTCATCGCGTGCTATGGCGAGCTTGGCAGCGTCTAAGCGCTGAGCTTTCGCGAAAACGGGGGAGCCAGTTGTGGTGATAAAATGCTCCACCCCATGTTTTGCCACTGTTGCCGAAAATTTGGGAACTGTGAGTGCTGGAAAGTGGGTGAGGAGTGTGTCAAACTTACCGCCTGCTGTGGTAACGTTGGCCTGCACGGGTGGTGGGGACACTCGAGCTGCACAAGGAATAGAATAGAAAGACAGTGCATTTACTAATCGTCTGTTGGCAAGATCAACTAACAACCCATGTGAGCACAAGAAATCAGCACCTAACATGTTGAAACTCACCGCCGCTATGATAAAAGTCCACTCATAAGTGCGGCCGTGTAAGGACAGAGACAAAGTCCTTTCTCCATAGGTGATGATGCTCGAGCCGTTCGCCGCCGTTGCCCAGTTGCCGCGGGGGCCAGCCACCCGGTCAGCGTAGGTCGAGGTGATGAAGCTCACCTGAGCTCCGGTGTCTATGAGGAAATGCCGCCCGGAGCTCTCATCAGTGATGTAGAGCAGCTTATTGGTCTCGCCGAGAGCCGAAGCTGCTAACGGATCCCGGCTTTGGAGTTTCCCGAGCTCTTGTAACTGCACGGTGGCACACACCTGTGTGCCTTCTCTGCGAAACGCCGGTGATAATAACAGAGGCCATCTCCTCCGCTGCGTCGTGGCCGCGCCGCTGCCATGGTGGGTGGGTTCGGCTCCGCTGTCTCCGGCTCGTCGTTGCCCCGGGCCGCCGCACCAAGGTCTGCCGCTGCTGCTGTGGCCGTCTGCTCGCCGCAGGAGTTGAGGAGCCGCTGCGCTTCCCGGGCCAGCGCACGGAAATCCTGCTGGGTCTCACAACGCATGCTGGATAGGGTCCCTCTCATGTGCGTCGGGAGGTTGCTGAGGAAGATGTGCTTGAAGAGGAAGCTGTCGTTGTCTGATTCCCTCAACTGAAGCATGTCTTCCATCAGGGTGATCGGTCTGCGCCCTCCTTGGCCGTACATAGCCAGTAGCCTCTTAGCCCTTTCTTCGGCTGAGGGCGCGAAACACTCGATGAGGGTAGCCTTTAACTCGCCGTATTTGTCGTCGGCGGGTGGCTGCTGTACCATGCTCCGCACGCATCGCGCTGTGCGGGCGTCGAGCTTGGTGATGACGTGGTAGAACTTAGTGTCATCTGCCGTTATTCTTGCGAGCGCGAACTGCGCCTCGGCCTGGAGGAACCACGAGTCCAGGTCGTTCTGCCAGAATTCTGATAGTTTGAGGGCGATGGCGCTCGCTTGGGCCGCCTCCGACGAGTCTGCCTCAGGGGACCTCCTTTCATCCATTCTCACGTAACTGGTCACCAATGTGGGGAGCGTGAAATGAAGAAGCTGAATTGTTTCATAATTCAGGTTTTAATGTAGTCACATCCCCAACATATCTCTCAGAAACAGAAGAGGCTGAACTCAGTCAGGACCCCCTTATTTATACATACAACATCAAAAGCCAAATCACACATCCTTGTCGAATCCCCTTATTGACCATAACTCCCCCTCAATGTCCTTCAGTCCTCCACCTGGCCCCAGGGGGTCAGGAAGTCCTTTCAGGTCCTTACCACCGTGTCTCCGTCTCCCTGCTGTTCTCCACAGGCGGTCCAGACCTATTGTCCTCCTCCAAGACGTGAGGTCAGTCCACATATGCAATCTTAAACATCCCCTTGTGCTTATACATATGTAGGCATGAATACATGAGCCACAAATTCCCCCTTTAAATATCATGTACAGTCCATTCTCACCGAAAAAAGAAAAAAAATGTACCAAAGCACTCTGAGAAAACATGCATACACACGGAAATAACATTTTTCACCATTGGAGGAGATGACACTTAAACCAAACCTTTACCTAGCCTTAGCCAATAGTGGAGTGAAAAACATGAAACAAAAAAGAGCCGAAGTGATAAACAGCTCAGTGTGGGACGCAAGCTTGCAACCTGTTGAAAACGCTGGTAAATAACCGTCTGCTATCCCCCACCCACCAACCGAATGACTGTTGAAGCAGCTGTTAAAACGGGTGTCGTTGTGCTCATGTGCAGTAAGAACGGTGCATTCTTTTCGTGCATGAGCAGAATGACAATGGGCAGCTGAATGTGCGCATGTGTAGTGAGTCTTTTATGCTCCGTATCTCAGGTAGGCCCCTACATGTTTTTGTTGTTTTTACATACAAATGCACGTTTTTTTGAGGAGTGGAAAATATGCATTTGGTACGAGTTTTAGTGAAACTGGGTTGATCAAGTATGAAATGTTAAAATATGGGATGTGGTCAACATGGGCAGCATTTGAACCACTGAACTTATTGGCTGTGCTTTTTAAATTTTTTTGATGCATTACTTCTTCAGTTATGTGGCTTGCTGTTTATTCCTGTGTATTATGGGGTCTGTAGTGAACTGCTTTGCTTCCGGAGTCATCCTTATGTGGTCGCTTTCAGAAGTATTGGCACTTCCATGAGGGCTTCATGTTTCAGCTTCTGTACTCTCCATTAGTTTCCTGGCAGCTGAGACAGACACAAAGCATAAGCAGCTTCCCCATAACCCTGGAAAAATCACTCAGGCCTAGATAATGAGTAGCATTTCCATCCTGCCAACATTTTGCTTTCTTTCACAACAATAATGGGAAAAAATATCCAATTCACTAAAATGGAATGCAATACAATACTTTTAACGAATTTGAAGTAGTAGATATAAAAGTATGGCAACCATAGCCATGTCATGGAATCTTTTTGATGACTTGACTGAACAAAAATGTTTCTTCAGTAAGGATTTGTGTCATTAGAAAATCCGAGAAAGTAACTTTGTATTTAAGAGCTACAAGCAACTTAACTGCAGTTAGATAGATAGATAGATAGATAGATAGATAGATAGATAGATAGATAGATACTTTATTTCAAACAAAGAAGTATAACAAAAACAAAACAAATGACAAATGCAATAAAGTAACAGTATACAGTCTTTGAAAGGGAGAAGGAAGAAGTGAACACTTATTAATTCCATCTCCTCTTTTTCATAAATACACCCATGTGAATTATATACAAATTACCACCTTTAAGACCCCAAGTAAACAATTTACTGTATTTTTTACTTATCAACATTAACACCCATCCATCCTAACATACATTGATGTCCATACATCAAAACCAGCCTCAAACAACACAGATATACACAGTGCTGTCCCACCCACTATTCCATAGTGTCCCATAATGTCCCAGAGTGAGCATAGTGAATTGTACATATAAATACCCTTCTAACATATATCCTTTCAGCAAATAATGTTTATACCTCTTTTTGAATTGATTTCTGTTTGTACATAGTTTCAGTTCGGGCTCCAGACTGTTCCACAAATCCACCCCACAGACAGATATGCACATACTTTTCTTGGTTGTTCGTATCTTGGGTTTTGTAAAGTTTAAGTCTCCTCTCAAATTATGATCATTGTCTCTTTTTTAAATATTTTTTGTATATTAGTTGGGAGTTGATTATTAATTGCCCTGTACATTACTTGTGCTGTCTTAAATTTAACTAAATCGATGAACTTTATGACATGTGACTTTAAAAATAACGAATTGGTATGGTCTCTATATCCTACATTATTTATTATCCTTATAGCTCTTTTTTGTAATGTGCATATTGACTGTAGGTTGGTCTTGTAGGTGTTTCCCCAGACTTCTACACAGTAGTTAAGATAAGGTAGAAACAGTGAATTGTACAGTAAGACCAATGATTTATAGTCCAAGATGTGTCTTGTCTTCCCCAGTATCCCTATACATTTTGCTAACTTGGCCCGGATGTGACTGATGTGAGGTTTCCAGCAGATTTTATTGTCTAGCGTCACCCCCAGAAACTTATTTTCCTGTACTGTTTCTATTCTGGTATCATCTATCGTTACCATTATTTCATGATTTATTTTATAATTTCCAAACAACATAATCTTTGGGGTTTTTTTAGATTTAGAGATAATTTATTTTTGTTGAACCACTGCATTAACTTTTTCATTTCAGTTGTGACCACCTCTAAAACCTGCTGCAAATTCTCACCAGTGCAAAGGATATTTGTGTATAAGATGAGGTTCTGATACATTAGAGTTCTTTTCTAAAAGAAAGCTTTGTGAAAATAATTTTAAAAATAGGGCTGAGATGAGTAGATGAACCTTGATATAGTCAGTGACAGGAGCCAGTTGTAACCAGTTAATGAGCCACTGATGTAAGCTTTATTAAGAGTATTAGAAAAATTACATTATGAATTTGATCAAATTGGTTCCGCTGGGCTTGGTTTATAGAGTCAATCTCGACACACTTTTTGACCTTCAGCAGAGAGGAGATATATCAAAAAATAGAGAGAATATTGCAGCTTGTAACTGTTGTCTTTTATTAGTTCATTTCAGAATATTTACTTGGCTAATCTGATTTATTATGTGGTTAATCAGTTTTATGTGCCTTAGTATTTCGGGAGGTGATATTACTGTCGGCTCACGTCAGGAGGGATCAGCTTCTGCGGGGCTCAGTATCCTCTCAGAGCCAGTCACAGCTCCCTGGTTTTGCAAGCAGTGCTTGACAATGATTTTTTTATGTTTGTTCTTTTGCTGCATGTTAAAAGTTCATTACAGTGCGCTCTGGTTATAGCACCCAGTGAAATAATGATTGAATATGTCAGTGCTCTCCCCTGAAATGTCCTTTGTGATTATCTGTTCACACCACCCAGCCCCTGCTAAATCAGACTTTTAAACTTCTATCAAAGACAGCATTTGATACTGTGAACCGTGAACTCTTATTATCCAGTGTAGCCCGGTATAAGATTTCATCTATAAACAAGATAGTACCTAAATCAGTTAATAAATATTTCTAAAATGTGATAAATGTTTGACAGTTCTTGTACAGTGTTAAACTCAGTTAAAAACAGTTCATGATGCATTTTACATGTTAAATAGAAGCTGATAAAATTGCCTTTGTCAAATATAAAGTTGGGTTCAGTTTAAGTAGTTTGATATACACAGCAATATAGCATGCTCAGCTACAACGTAAACTTTTTGACGCATAAGCCTGTTTATCTTACCCTTTGTTTATTTGTATTGGTTGTTAATAAGATGTCTAACCAATCAAAACAATGGAGTGGGATAATCAGTACACCTACCGTGGGCACACGCTATGCAGTGTTGCCAGACGTACGATAATTTTGCCCTCTGTACGATGTATGATCAATAATTTCAAAATTTCCCTAATGATAATTTGACCCCTTCATTACATGGCTACCTACGTTAATACATTAGCAAACATTATCAGAAAACAGATCCTGCGCATACAAACTACGTTTGTTTTAACGCATCGTCTCACACGCGTGGGTTGTGTAGAAAAGAAGACGGAAGACTCATGTTGCGGTAGCAGAGAGGCAGCCTCGGATAGAGGTCAGTGATGGGATCCACAGTTCAATGAAACGTGCCTAGTAAAGCTGAAAAGATCCGTTATAGTGTTACACCGAATCATTCAGTACTGTACTGGAGCTCCAACTATCTACCACTCACTGAACTGAGAGTCGGCTGAACCGAGCTGGCGGGGCTCTTTTGCTGCTCAGGCGGTGATTCAGCTGCTGATCCCTGGCTTCCAGTACAGCTCTAATGAGTGATTCAGTACAGTACATTCATTCATTAAAACTAGTACACTCGATTGAATCATTCGTGTACGTTACAACACTAATGCAGGCACGGCAGACTCAACAAGTAAGCAACATCACGAGCAGGTTGAGAAACGAATGGAATGTGTGTGTGTGTGGGGGGGGGGGGGGCGCGAGTCCAGTTTAATTGGGTGGTTCAAACCTGTTGGCATTAGTACTAAAGTTTTCTGTTGCTGCTGCAACATGCAAATGTCTACAAAAATTGTCACTGAATTGTAGTTCGCTATAAAACTGAAACAGGTTTCTGCTTCAATTATTAGAGGCATTTTAGCAGTAGTGTAGGTGGGTTGAGTGTTTATTCCTAATGTATAAACAGAGTATTTCAATATATAGAGTCAAAATATTTATGAGGCAAGACCTTGCACAGTATATGATGATTCAACAGAAGGCATATAGAAGATAAATAAGTACGACTGATATTTTGGGCCATTCAGTACAGGCTCATCCTGTACTTCACACAGGTAGAGGTGCTTTTTTTCAACCGATCTGTTAGATTATTTCAAGGTAAAACTGTGTTATAGGCTGTAATATGCACGATCTGTGATAATGTTACTGAAGCAGATAGTCCTGAGCCATTTTTAAGCCGCTGGTACGATACTTCAACATTTCCCGTCTGGCAACACTGATGCCATGAGTTGTGAGCAGACGATAGATGATGACCTGACATTCAGTACATGTAACACTGTCAAAAGCTACTGGAATACTGAGCCTTTTCTTGATGGTGGATGCAGAGTCTACTGAGAAGTAAAAGGACTTTCTAGACCTGTGGCAAAGGTAAAAGACCTGTGGCCTCATGTACAAAGACTTGCGTGGATTTCCTACTGAAAGATGGCATATGTTTAAATCAAGAAAATGCCGTAACCAAAAAAAAAATCAAAAAACAGTGCGTATGAAGGAATCCAAGCACATTTCCTTTGTACATCCCAATCTACTTGAAATTAAACGCACATGAGGAAATACTCCTCTCTTGACACGCCTCCATTTGAATATGTAGTTACATACAAATAGATATGCAAATAGATATATACAAGCCCTACACATTTGATTCTCCTGTATCTATGATCAAAAATAATAGATTTAATGGAATTTCACAGACTGTAAGTTGGAGGTGCTCCTGAATGAAGTAGAGGCACGTAAAAATGTTTTGTTTGGCATGCTGTCCTCTGGCATTAGTGCCGGATACAGGTAATTCAATAGCCTGCTCACAGCACTATTAGTTTACTGTTTTCCTTTATTCAGACAGGGATGAGAAAGAAATGTTTATTTAACCTTGACATGTTTCCACTGTCTGCAGTCATCCTCAGAAGCGTCAGGTGATTGCTGTGATTTGTAACCAGCCGGGTGGATCAGCTGGTTGAATTAAAGGAAGACAGTCACGAAAAAGTTGACAATATGAACCTATTTAGTGGGTAGTGTAAAAATTAAAATAGGACAGTTAGCAGAATCTTTTCAGTTAACCAATCAATAATGACAGAAGTAATACTGTTTCTCAGCTTATCTTTTATTGAAGCACGCAGAGAGTCAGAAGACACAGCTGTGGGTTCTTCTCAGCACAATCTGGCAGAAAAACCCAGAACAACGGTTACAAACAGATACAGTACATATAGCTTCAAGTTACTGGGCATTCCCAGTAACTTTCCAACAAAAGTCTAGTCCGTCCTTGTTGAAACTGGTTCCAACCAGTGTTATCTTTACAGATCTTCCTCTCCTCAGCACTTTACAACTCTATATCCTGTTATCTGTTTCTTGTCTCTCCAGCACTAGGACCTCCACTTAATACATGCCCATATATGGAAGCAAAAGCAGATACAAGAGCAATTTGGGTGTGTGAGTGCAGCTAAAGACATGTGTATGCAAGCACTTTGTGTAATATCTAGCTAACTAATCTTCATTATTTATTTATTATAACATTTCCCTCTTTTGACTCCATTTTTATGGAGTCAATAACAATGGCAGGCACAACAATAAACAGGCACCAGACACCTGATGTCATTTTCACGTGAGATGAGCGAAAAACCTGTAGGCAGTATGTGTTTTCGTGAGTAATCATTGTAATGCAATTTCTTTATTCATTCAGTGTATATTCACAGGCAAAAACTCTCATCTCGGCCCCACTGCCCTTGGCGGCCTTTTGAAAACGTTATTAACACACGTTACATCAGGAAAATAAACATTTGCAAAACAAAACATTTTCAATCAAAACATT
The DNA here is from genome assembly GCA_020510985.1 of Pholidichthys leucotaenia. Lineage (NCBI taxonomy): Eukaryota > Metazoa > Chordata > Actinopteri > Cichliformes > Pholidichthyidae > Pholidichthys > Pholidichthys leucotaenia. The sequence continues at coordinate 272,851,018 of CM035840.1, read as the reverse complement.
TCTTATCCGTGTGTGTTGTATCTGAGCCTCAAGATCTGCCACATAACAAAGCTTCAAACCTTCTAATTCTATTCTGACTAAATGACCGCAAGATAGCAACGTTGATCTTCTGAATTCACCTGTAAGAAAACAAAAAAGTTGGAAGGGGCCAGAGGTTACTAGCACATGACCCACCGCTGGGGGGATATATTCTGCGCAACCCCTTTCATGTAAGTATATGCATGTGTGTAATGTTGGCTGTATTGTATAGTTAGAAAGAATAGCAAAATAGCAGAAAGACACTATATATATACAGTATATATATATACGTATATCACTCTATTAAAGCAAAAAAATCTCTGTGTGTGTGTCACGTTTATAGGACATCATAGGACGGCCTATGATCTCTGACATGACTCCTTACAAGACATATACAGTATATAGACACAGGTAAGCAACATAACACAGAACAGTGACAGGCAGGAGAAGCAGTAATAAGAGGGGGCAAACAGCCCCAGATGGCAGCAAATGGTTACAGAAAATGCAATGGGCGGGGCTGCACAGATAATCACACACAGGGGATAGGACATCATAGGACAGCCTATGATGTCTGCCTGATGTAGATATAGACCCAGGATAATAACAATAAGGTGAAATACAGAAAATCCCAATTTAAAGCGAGAATGTAGGCTGGGACCCATGCCCTGGAGACAAGGAACATCAAGAAATCTCTGTCTGTCACAAAGTCATGATGTCACGATCATAGGACTCGCTAAAACATCATAGGACTTGCAAAGAAATCAAAGGCAGGCTGCACTCACGATCATAGGACTCGCAATGAGATCATCAAAAATCAAAGGCAGGCATTACTCATGATCATAGCACTCGCTATGACATTATCAAAGATCAAAGGCAGGCACCACAGATCAAAAGCAGGCATCCACAAACAAATGGTGACGTCAATCATCCAAGGCAAGTTTCACCATGGTTGCTGTTGCCATGGTAACAGTAACTTTCTACAGGCATGCAGAAATGTTTGCTTACACTTGCTTTCTATGGGCATGCATGGGTATGCACTGGTATGCACTAGTATACTGTATATCACTTCACTTTATTAAAGCAAGAAATCTTTGTGTGTCTGTGAGTGTGTCTGTGTGTCACGTTTATGGGGCATCATAAGCCGGCCTATGATGTCTGCCTGATGTCCTATGATGATCCTATGATCTCGAGGCGTCATAGGACTCACGATGTCATAATAAAGATTTGATGTCTATATGATGGCACATAGACCACATCATATATAGACACAGGTAATCAACATAACATAGAACAGTAACAAGCAGGAGAAGGAGTAACAAGCAGGGGCAAACAGAGATGGCAGGGCATGGTTTTGATGATCCTATGACCACAGGCATCATAGGACTCTCGATGCCATCATAAAGATATGATGTCTATATGATGGCACATAGAGCACAGATCTCAAGCATCATAGGACTCAAAATGCTGTCATAAAGATATGATGTCTATATGACGGCACATAGACAGAGCACATCATATATAGACACAGGTAATCAACATAACACAGAACAGTAACAAGCAGGAGAAGAACTAAACAAGCAGGGGCAAACAGAGACTGCAGGGCATGGTTACAGAAAACGGGATGGGCGGAGCTGCACAGATAATCACACACAGGGGACCAGAGGGGAGAAAAGACCAAGGCAGTAATAATAATGATTATGACGATAATAATAATAATAATAATAATAATAATGCTGATAAACTAAGAGGAAGACCAATGAAGAAATAAATATGCATGACAGAAAAATAATAACAATAATAGCAACCCAAGATAATAATAAGGTGAAATACAGAAAATTCCAACTAAAAGCGAGGATGTGGGCTGGGACCCATGCCCTGGAGACAAGGAATATCACTCTGTATATAATTCAAGCAATCTCTGTCTGTCACAATTTCATGATGTCACGATCATCATGTTCAAGCATAAGGGTGTCCGTATGTGCACCTGGCACCAGGACACCCTAGGTCGCAGGTCGATGATCGATTTTGTCATCGTGTCATCAGACCTGCGACCGTATGTCTTGGACACCCGGGTAAAGAGAGGTGCAGAGCTGTCAACTGATCACCATCTGGTGGTGAGTTGGATCCGATGGCAGGGGAGGAAGCCATTCAGACCTGGTAGACCCAAACGTATAGTGAGGGTGTGCTGGGAACGTCTGGCTGAGGCCCCTGTCCGGGAGGTCTTCAACTCCCACCTCCGGAAGAACTTCAACCACATTCCGAGGGAGTCTGGAGACATGGAGTCTGAATGGGCCATGCTCTCCACCTCTGTTGTTGAAGCGGTGGCCCAGTGCTGCAGCCGCAAGGTGGTCGGTGCATCTTGTGGTGGCAACCCCCGAACCAAGTGGTGGACACCAGTGGTGAGGGGGGCCATTAAGCTGAAGAAGGTGTCCTATCAAGCTTGGCTGGCTTGTGGGACACCCGAAGCAGCTGAGGTGTACCGGCAGGCCAAGTGGAGTGTAGCTTGGGTGGTTGCTGAAGCAAAAACCCGTGTATGGGAGGAGTTCGGTGAGGCCATGGAACAAGACTTTCGGTCGGCCTCGAAGAGATTCTGGCAAACTGTCCGGCGACTCAGGAGGGGAAAGCAGCTCCCTGTCCACACTGTGTATGGTGCGGATGGGGCACTGTTGACTTTGACTGGGGATATCGTCGGGCAGTGGAAGGAATACTTCGAGGATCTCCTCAATCCCACTGATACGCCTTCCACAGAGGAAGCAGGGTTTGGGGATGAGGGGGATGACTCGCCTATCACAGGGGCTGAGGTCGCCAAGGTGGTTAAAAATCTCCTTGGTGGCCGGGCCCCGGGGGTGGACGAGATTCGCCCTGAGTACCTCAAGGCCCTGGATGTTGTTGGGCTGTCATGGTTGACACGCCTCTGCAACATTGCGTGGAGGTCGGGGGCAGTGCCTTTGGCATGGCAAACCGGGGTGGTGGTTCCTCTCTTTAAAAAAGGGGACCGGAGGGTGTGCTCCAACTTTAGAGGGATCACACTCCTCAGCCTCCCTGGGAAGGTCTATGCCAAGGTACTGAAGAGGAGAGTCCGGCCGTTGGTCAAACCTCGGATTCAGGAGGAGCAATGTGGTTTTCGTCCTGGCCGTGGCACATCGGACCAGCTCTTTACCCTCTCGAGAATTCTCAAGGGTTCGTGGGAGTTTGCCCAACCAGTTTACATGTGTTTTGTGGACTTGGAGAAGGCATTTGACCGCGTCCCTCGTGGTTTTTTGAGGGGGGCGCTTCAGGAGTATGGGGTATCGGGTTTGTTGTTACGAGCTATTCAGTCTCTGTACGACCGTTGTGAGAGTTTGGTTTGTATTGCCAACACTCGGTCGGAGTCATTCCCAGTGAGAGTTGGACTCTGCCAGGGCTGCCCTTTGTCACCGATCCTGTTCATAATTTTTATGGACAGGATTTCTAGGTGCAGCCAGGGAATGGAGGGTGTCATGCTTGGTGACCACAGGATCTCATCTCTGTTGTTTGCAGATGATATTGTCCTGTTGGCTTCATCCAGCAATGACCTACAATTCTTGCTGGGATGGTTTGCCGCTGAGTGTGAAGCGGCTGGGATGAAAATCAGCACCTCCAAGTCTGAGTCCATGGTCCTCAGCCGGAAAAAGGTGGATTGTCCTCTCTGGGTTGGGGACAGGCTCCTGCCCCAAGTGGAGGAGTTTAAGTATCTTGGGGTCTTGTTCACGAGTGAGGGGAAAATGGAGCGAGAGATCGACAGACGGATTGGAGCAGCATCTGCAGTGATGTGGACGTTGTACCAGTCTGTTGTGGTGAAGAGGGAGCTTAGTTCTAAGGCAAAGCTGTTGATTTACCAGTCAATCTACGTTCCTACTCTCACCTATGGTCATGAGCTTTGGGTAATGACCGAAAGAACAAGATCGCGGATACAAGCGGCTGAAATGAGCTTTCTCCGTAGGACTGCTGGACTCACCCTCAGAGATAGGGTGAGGAGCTCAGTCATCCGGGAGAGGCTCAGAGTAGAATCGCTGCTCCTCCACGTTGAAAGGAGTCAGTTGGGGTGGTATGGGCATCTGATTAGGATGCCTCCTGGACGCCTCCCACTTGAGGTGTTTCAGGCATGGCCCACTGGGAGGAGGCCCCGGGGCAGACCCAGGACTCAGTGGAGAAACTATGTCTCCCAGCTGGTTTGGGAACACCTTGGTATCCTCTCTGAAGAGCTGGAGCAGGTGGCTGGGGAGAGGGAAGTCTGGGCTTCTCTGCTTGAACTGCTGCCTCCGCGACCCGGACCTCCGGAAAAGCGGTAGAAGATGGATGGATGGATGGATGGACAATCATCATCATCATCCATCATCATCATCATAGCAGTCTGTCGTGGGCGACAATGACTGATTCATTTAGGTCTGATCAGATTCCTCCACACAGCTCTGTCCTTAGCCTTCCACTGCCAGGAACTCCTGTCTATGTCCAACTTCTTCAAGTTTCTTTTTACAGTGTCTTTAAATCTGAGCCTTGGTCTACCCTGATTGCATTTGCCCTCGCATAACTGTGAGTAGAGTAACTGCCGAGGGAGACGCTGGTGGTCCATCCTCTCAACATGTCCGAGCCATCTCAGGTTCATCTCTATTAGCATGTCCTCCATTGATGGTAGACCAGCTTGTTTCAACACTTCTATGTTGTTTATCTTGTCTTTCCATGAGATGTTCATTATGGCTCGAAGGTGTCTCATCATGTACGCGTGGAGTTTCTTCACCTGCACTCTGTAGACACTCCAAGTTTCAGCACCGTACAATAGAATTGCCGGTACTGTCGCTCAGTACACTTTGCATTTCACATGGATAGACACATGTCGATTGTTCCACAGTCTCTCCCTCAAGTTTCCAAACACAGCGCTCGCTCTTCCCATTCTGAGAGATAGTTCATCCTCCAGCCTGGCATTCTCTGAAAAAGTACTCCCTAGATACTTGAAAGTCTTGCACTTGGCTAGTGGCTCTGTACCAATGCTGATCTCTTCTGGTAGTGATGTTGATAATTGGAACTTTGGTGGTTGATAAAGGCACTCTGTCTTCTTGATGTTGACTTGGAGGCTGAATTGGCTAGCTGCTCTTGCAAATTTCTCCACTAAAATTGCATATCTTCCACACTGTGTGCAACTAGAGCACTGTCGTCTGCAAAGAGCATTTCTCTTACTACCTTTATCGATGTCTTACTCTTGGCTTTTAACTGTGCCACATTGAACAAGTCTGCTTCTTTCCTTGTTTGAATGTATACTCTTTCTGAAGTGTCTTTGAAGGCCACCTCAAGCATGGCTGCCAGATATAGAGAGAAGAGTGAAGGTGCCAGCACACACCCTTGTTTCACCCCGTTGCTTACTGAGAAGTCTTTAGATACTGAACCACTCATTGCCACGTTTGCTTGCATACCTGTATAGAGTGCCTCGATCATGCTGACAAATTTCTATGTACAGCCATATTTCTTGAGTACCTGCCAAAGTCCTTGTCGCGAAACAGTATCGAAGGCTTTACTGAAGTCTATGAAGACTACATAAAGCGTCATGTCCTGTTCGATACACTTTTCTTGAACCTGTCTCAAGCAGAAAATCATGTCCATTGTGCTTCTTCCACTTCTAAAGCCGCACTGGGTTTCCGGTAGTACATTCTGCGAGATGTGTTCATTGATTCTGTTCAGTAGTACACATGAGAGAATCTTACCAACAGTGGCTAGCGGTGATATACCTCAGTAATTTCCACAATCTTTCCTGTCACCTTTCTTGAACAAAGGCACAATACTTGCATCCTTCCAGTCTTGAGGTACTTTCTGGGCATCCCATATCTCTTGGATGAGCTTGTGCAGGCAGTTGGTCAGCTGAACACCACCAAATTTCCACACTTCTGCTGGAATTCCATCCCTTCCTGGAGCTTTACCATCCTGTGTTGTCCTGATAGCTGCCATTAGTTCATCAAAATTTGATGGTTCATCCAGACTTGATACAGCTGGTTGCTGCACTAGAGCTTCTTTAGCCTCTTCAGTGAGACCAGGGTTGTTTAGTAGTTGGTCAAAGTGGTCTGCAAATCTGTCCAGGATCTTGTCTTTCTCCTGCAAAACCGTTTCACCATCCATAGCCTTTAGTTGGATCAATCCTCCTGGTTTAGGGCCGTAGATTTCTCTCAAACCTGTGATGAATGTTTTCATGTCCTTTGTGTCTGCTGCAGTTTGAAGTTCCTCTGCTTTTTCATCCCACCAGTTGGACTTCATCTCTCTGGTGTACTTCTGTAGCTCACTCTGAACATTTGAGTATTTCTTCTTCTTCGACCTTGTGTTACACTGTAGGTTTTCCTGCCTAGCTGTATTCCTCACTTCTAGTAGTTTCTTCAGGTATTCATCATGTTCATCAAACCAATCTTGATGTTTCCTCTCAGGGTGGCCTAATACATCGCTTGCAGTCTGATACACCGTATCCTTCAGTGTTGCCCATTTCTCTTCTATATCATTCTCTGAGTTGTTGCTGTCCCAGTCTTTCAAGTTTTCATCCATTTCCTGTGTAAGTTCTTCCTGCTTCTTTTGGCCTTTCAGTGCACTAATGTTTAGCTTCCGTGGTGGCTTCACACCTGTCCTGCAGTGCTGTTTTCTTCTCCAAATCCTTAATCTAGATCTCAGCATAACATGATCAGTACCACAGTGCGTGCTTCTCATTGCTCTGGTGTCCAATACATCCCTTATGTCTCTCTGCCTGACTATGATGTAGTCTAATAAGTGCCAGTGCTTGGATCTTGGGTGCATCCATGTCTTCTTGTGTGTGTCCTTGTGCTTAAATAGAGTGTTGATTATCACAAGGTTGTACTCTGAACATAGTGCAAGTAGAAGTTCTCCATTAGCATTGCACTTGCCTACTCCATGACTGCCTAGCACTCCTTTCCATTCCTCGGTGTCTGAACCAACTCTGGCATTAAAAATCTCCAATGAGTATCAGTCTGTCATCAGTCAGTACACACCTGATAGTCTCACGTAAATCACTGTAGATCTCTCCCTTCACCTCCTCTGTGTTGGTCATTGTTGAGACATATACACTGATGAGTGTGGCATACATCTTCCGCTGTAGTGGGAGTCTCATAGTCATTATCCTGTCGTTGATTGGCACCGGTTCCTCATCAAGCATTGCTGCTATCTCCTTTCTAACTGCAAAGCCCACTCCTGCTTCTCTCCTTTCTTGAGTTGATCTCCCACTCCAAAAGAAGATGTACCCATGGTCTTCCAAGCTGTCATATCCAGGCAATCTTGTTTCACTAAGTGCAGCTATGTCTAACATGACATGGACAAAATTGTTGATACCCCTTTGTTAATGAAAGAAAAACCCACAGTGGTCACAGAAATAACTTGAATCTGACAAAAGTGGTAATAAATAAAAATTCTATGAAATTTAACCAATGAAAATCAGACAATGCTTTTGAATTGTGGTTCAACAGAATTATTTAAAAAAAAACAAACTTATGAAACAGGACTGGACAAAAATGATGGCACCCTTAACTTAATATTTTGTTGCACAACCTTTTGAGGCAATCACTGCAATCAAACGATTTCTGTAACTGTCAGTGAGACTTCTGCACCTCTCAGCAGGTATTTTGGCCCACTCCTCATGAGCAAACTGTTTGCTCCAGTTGTCTCAGGTTTGAAGGGTGCCTTCTCCAGGCGGCATGTTTCAGCTCCTTCCACAGATGTTCAATAGGAATTAGATCAGGGCTCAAAGAAGGCCACTTTAGAATAGTCCAATGTTTCGCCATTCTTGGGTGTTTTTAGCTGTGTGTTTTGGGTCATTATCCTGTTGCAAGACCCATGACCTGTGACTGAGACCAAGATGTCTGACACTGGGCAGCACATTTCTCTCTAGAATACTTGATAGTCTTGAGATTTCCTTGTACCCTGCACAGATTCAAGACACCCTGTGCCAGATGCAGCAAAGCAGCCCCAGAACGTGACAGAACGTCCTCCATGTTTCACAGTAGGGACAGTGTTCTTTTCTTGGTATGCTTCATTTTTGCGTCTGTGAACATAGAGCTGATGTGCCTTGCCAAAAAGTTCCAGTTTTGTCTCATCTGTCCAAAGGACATTCTCCCAGAAGCTTTGTGGTATGTCAACATGCAGTTTGGCAAATTCCAGTCTGGCTTTTTTATGATTTGTTTTCAACAGTGGTGTCCTCCTTGGTCATCTCCCATGAAGTCCACTTTGGCTCAAACAACGATGGATGGTGCGATCTGACACTGATGTACCTTGACCTTGGAGTTCACCATGAATGTGTTTAGAGGTTGTTCTGGGCTCTTTTGTTACCATTCGCATTATCCTTCTCCTCCTGCGGCCATGTCCAGGGAGGCTGGCTACAGTCCTGTGGATCTTAAATTTCTGAATAATATGTGCAACTGTAGTCACAGGAACATCAGGCTGCTTGGAGATGGTCTTATAGCCTTTACCTTTAACATGCTTGTCTATAATTTTCTTTCTAGTCTCCTGAGACAACTCTCTCCTTTGCTTCCTCTGGTCCACGTTTAGTGTGGTACGCACCGTGTCAACAAACAGCACAGTGACTACTTGTCACCCTTAAAATAGGCCGACTGACTGATTACAAGTTTGTAGACCGCTGTAGAACGCTGGGACAGCGCGTGACGTCATCCATTCAGTAACCAGCAGGCTGCAGACAGAACACCCAGATGCTCTTCTCCTCATCTCAGGTGATTTCAACCATGTTTCACTATCTCCCATTCTACCCACGTTCACCCAGTATGTCACATGCCACACTAGAGACAATAAAACACTGGACTTATTCTACGCAAACACTAAGGAGGCGTACACCTCATCACAACTCCCCCCACTCAGGAGATCGGATCACAACTTTGTTCATCTCCGGCCGGTGTACAAACCCCTAGTGCACAGACAACCTCTGGCCATGCGCACAGTGGAGTTATGGTCTGAGGAGACAATGGACACTCTAAAGGGCTGTTTGGAAGCCACCGCCTGGAAGCAGCTCTGCGATCCACATGGTGAGGACATCGATGGCCTCACTCACACCTTCACAGACTACCTCAGCTTCTGTGTGGACAAATCCGTTCCCACCAAGACCATACGGTGTTGCTCAAACAACAAACCCTGGATCAACCCTGAGATAAAAACACTTCTGAGAGAGAAGAAGAGGATCTTCAGGTCGGGGAACAGGGAGATGTTGAAGTCCGTACAGAGGGAGCTGAGGAGAAAGATCAGAGAAGGCAAGGACAGCTTCAGGAAGAAGATGGAGGACAAGCTGCAACAGAGCGACATCAGCAGGGTCTGGAGAAACCTCAAAACCATCTCTGGGCTCCAGAATACCTCCCCCCAGGCCACGGGGGGCAGGGAGTGGGCGAACAACCTGAATCTGTTTTTCAATAGATTTGACCAACCGCCCTCCCCCCTGACTGCACAACAACCACTGTTGCCTCTAAAGAAATCAAGTCCTGCTGCCCACTCCCCACTCCACCAACACCCCCCCACTCCCAATACACAGCCCCCCATCCTGACCCTGACCAGGACCCAGGTGAGGACGGACCTGAGGAAGATCAAGGCGAGGAAGGCGTCGGGACCGGACGGCATCAGCGCAAAGCTCCTCAAGTCCTGTGCAGACCAGCTGTGTGGGATTGTGACGTACATCTTCAACCTGAGCCTGAAGCTGGGGAGGGTACCACAGCTGTGGAAAACATCTTGTGTGGTACCTGTACCAAAAACTTCCCACCCCAAAGACCTGAACAGCTACAGACCGGTGGCCTTGACATCCCACTTGATGAAGACCCTGGAGAGACTGCTCCTTGCTCACCTCCGCCCCCTGGTGGAACCAGCGATGGATCCACTCCAATTCGCCTACCAGCATGGCATTGGGGTGGAGGATGCGGTGATCTTCCTCCTTCACCGTTCTCTGTCCCACCTGGAGAAGCCCGGGAATATGGTGAGGATCATGTTCTTTGACTTCTCCAGTGCTTTCAACACCATCCAACCGATGATCCTGAAGGACAAGCTGCTGCGCGCAGGGGTGGACCAGCACCTGTCATCATGGATCCTGGACTACCTCACGAACCGGCCTCAGTTTGTGAGAACCCGGGACTGTGTGTCCGACACGATCATCGGTAGCACGGGGGCCCCCCAGGGAACGGTGCTGGCTCCCTTCCTGTTCACTCTTTATACTGCGGACTTCTCACACAACACAACACACTGCCATCTACAGAAGTTCTCTGATGACTCTGCAATCGTTGGCCTCATCGCCAATGGAGATGAAGCTGAGTACAGAGGGCTTATCCAGGACTTCGTGGACTGGTGCCGTCGGAACTGCCTCCAGATCAACGCGAGGAAAACTAAGGAGCTGGTGGTGGACTGCCGCAGGCATGGGCAGCCCCTCACAGCACCAGTAAATATACAGGGAACAGACATCGAGATGGTGACATCCTATAAGTACCTGGGTGTTCATCTGAACAATAAACTAGACTGGTCACACAATACTGACGCACTCTACAAGAAGGGACAGCGCAGGCTGTTCCTGCTGAGGAGACTCAGGTCTTTTGGTGTACAAGGGGCGCTGCTGAAGACATTCTATGACACGGTGGTGGCATCAGCCATCACTTTTGGAGTGGTCTGCTGGGGCAGTGGCATTACTGCAGCCGATAGGAAGAGACTGAACAAACTGATCAAGAAAGCTAGCTCTGTCCTGGGGCAGCGCCTTGATCCGGTGGAGGAGATAGGAGAGAGAAGGACGGTGGCTAAACTGTCATCTCTGCTGGAGTCCGAGTTTCACCCTGTGCAGGACATACTGAATGCACTGAGGAGCTCATTCAGCAGCAGACTACATCATCCCAGGTGCACAACCGAGAGGTTTCGCAGGTCCTTCCTACCAACGGCTGTCAGACTGTACAACCTAAGCAGGGCTGCTCGCAGAGATAGCAAAAAGACGTAACAAACTAATAGTTTTTTGAATGCAAAAGATGCAATAGTCTTACACAATGGTCCCCTCCGGCATACAACTAGGAAAATACCGGTCACTATGGAGGGTGAGAATATGTATGGGCACATAATCATACCATGTAGGATAACTAAGTAGACGGTTATGCTGTTTCATCCCATCTAGCAACAATGCTCTGCACTGTGTGTGTTTATATATTTACATATTTATTCCATCTAGCTACAATGCTCCGCACTGGGTGTGTTTATATTTATATATCTATATATTTATTCCATCTAGCTACAATGCTCCGCACTGTGTGTTTATATATCTACATATTATTCCATCTAGCTACATTGCTCCGCACTGTGTGTGTTTATATATTTACATATTTATTCCACCTAGCTGCAATGCTCCGTACTGTGGGTGTTTATATATTTACATATTTATTCCATCTAGCTACAATGCTCCGCACTGTGTGTTTATATACTCATATATTTATTCCATCCAGCTACAATGCTACAATGCTCTGCACTGTGTGTCTGTGTGTGTGTATATATATATTTTATAGTAATATGTACATATGTATCTTAGCTGCTCTTGCTTGCTTGTTTTTGTTTTTTTCTTGCCTTCTGATTGTTGCTCTGAGTGTTGCTATCCCTGTGCTGTTGCAATCCTGGAATTTCCCCGTTGTGGGACTAATAAAGGCTTATCTTATCTTATCTTATCTTAGACACCTGTGATGTTAATTAGAGGGACACATCTTGGTTGAACATGTCCCTATGGTCACATTATTTTCAATCTTTTCTAGGGGTACCATCATTTTTGTCCAGGCCTGCTTCATGAGTTTGCTTTTTAAAATAATTCTGTTGAACCACAATTCAAAAGCATTATCTGATTTTCACTGGTTAATTTTCATAAATTTTTTATTTATTACCACTTTTGTCAGATTCAAGTTATTTCTGTGACCATTGTGTTTTTTTCTTTTATTAACAGAGGGGTACCAACAATTTTGTCCACGTCTGTATATTGACAACAGACATCGGGACACAAGGCCTTTGTCTGGGTGTCGTGGACAAAACAAGGCTCCACTGATCAGAAGGTGATCAGGAGCCTCTTCTCCTGATCTCACGCGAGTCCTGATTTTTTTTAAATTCTATTGAAAAAAACGTAATTCAAAGATAATGTTATGTTTTTGGGCTATTTTTTTATGATTGCAAGAACACGCAGGGCGTCTCATAAGCATGCATGCATTCACATTTTAGGGTCAGATCAATGAGCCGCCTTTTATACAAAAATAAGAAGTATCAATCCAGAAAAGGCAGTACTATATATTACAAGAATGTCAATTTTAATCAGCGATTGAGCAATATATATATGAAGTACTATATATTACAAGAATATTAATTTTAATCAATGATTGAGTAATATATGAATGATAATAATGGGAATTTAAGGGACACAACACAAGAACCTTCAGTAAAAACAAGTAGTGAGTAATTGTGTCGGCCAGCTTATTAAAATTAGTTGGACTAATCTATATGATAAGCTATTGATGACTGGACACAGCTCAATGTAAATAGCCGCTACATATCGTTAAGCTGGTTTTATTGAGTGGCAGGGACATATACACAATAACTCTGTAAATTTGGGCATGTTGATGTTGTATGTGGGAAACTGTGAATGACTTAGCCTATCTAATTCTCAATTTAAGGCATAAAGGTTGATGTAGAGAGAAGGGCTGCAGTTTGGACCGCAGGTCTGTAAATATCTACTAACTCTTTTTTCTCCCCATAGTATATAAACAATTTAACTAAAACGGTGACATCAAAACCACTTTTCACTGTGCAGGAAATGGAGGCAAGTCTGTGTGTTTTTTATCACAAAGGGGAGGGGGTAATGCACCCGCTCGCCTGAGTTGAACTGAGAAATTGTGTTTAAAGCATGATAAAAGTTACTGAGAGAAACTTGTTTGAAGTAACAGCGCAGAATTGTACACAAAGTTAAAGTTAAAGATTATTCTTGCATGAATAAAACTGATTTTGAGGGAGCTGACTCTCCCCTTTTTTTTTTTTTTTTAAAAAAAAGGCATGTTCTGTGGTAAACAGGCTTTGCGGCTACATTGCATTTCATATTTATGCGTGACTGAAATGGTCATGTAACATTCCCTTTGCATGAGAACTGCGCATGTGTAGATTAAGCAGTGCAGACGCCATTTTGAAAATCACCAGGGTGAGTCATCCTGGGCACCATCTTGGAGCTGAGACAGCTAGACCGCCTTCAAGTGACGTCACTGTGTCTCCTCCTCCTTCAGTGCAGAAGGAACTGCCTCCATCTTGTGGTAAGCTATAAGAATTGCATTCTTTCATAAATTTACCTCCAAATTAAACAAAGTATAAATCTATTAAACCAATTTATAAAACCAAATTGAGCTTCCAAGTTAACTTCAAAGGAAATTTTTCCAACAATTTTGGGGATCTTTGAATCTCGCTGGCTGAAAGGGAGCCACTCTAAATCTGTGCACGGCAGAACAAAAGACCTCCCCCACTTGCTCAACAGCAGGTTTGGAGCAGTGAGGCAACAGAGGCTACCCCCAATCAACAGGAGAGTGAGAGGTTCAACTTTAATCAGGGCAGAGGAAAAAATAAATAGATTTATTTCTAATTATAAAAGGGAATATGTTGTTGTGAAAATCCTAGGTTGACAATACATAAAAAATAGGGGTAACTCAAACAGTGGTGAAGAAAAAGGGAAAAATAAGAAGAGAAATAAATGTTGTGGAGACTGTTGTTGTTGTGTATTGTTGTGTGGAGGACAAGGCTTGTGGTGAAGTTTGTGTGCTGAGAGTGGACAGTAAGTTTATGAACCGGAGGGAAAAGGGAAGTGCAAGATGGAGAAGGAAGTTTGGTTATAGAGGAAAATTGAAGGTTGATGAATGTGGAAGTTTTGTGCAGGGTATAAGGGGGAGAGAGAAAAGTATGGACTGACCAAGGCACAGAAGTGGGTGGAAGAAGGGAAGAAAAAATGTCAGACTGAGACTGCAATGGTGAGATGAAAAAATAATAAACATAACAAAAATGAAAAAGAACCAGGAAATAAGATGCTGTATAATGGTTTGTCTGTTTCTCCATTAATCCAAGACGATGACGGTGACTGTGGTTCCGGGCCGGATCTGTCTCCCTACCTCAGCGACCATGTCTGTCCCTCTCCGGACCCACTGAAATCGGCTACGGTCAGCTCCTCCTCCATTACCTAATGACCCCCTCCTTCCTCCGTGACTACAGTAAAGAAAGATTTTTTTATTTATTTTTTTTAAAGAAGGGACATCGAGTGATGGGACAAATGATCAAACCGACCACACGTAAGTAAAATATATTATATTGTTGTTTTTTTTCCATTTCCCAAATGTGAGGTGTTAAATTTGATCAGATGGCATTAAAAAGGTCTTAAAGTATTTAATTTACTTTTCTGATAGTGGCTCAAATATTGGGTCTCATTCAAGAACATTTTAGTGTTAGTATGTGTAAATCACGCGTATTTTGCCAGTCAGCTGTGTTAGTACTAACAAGCCACTCCAGATTCAACAAACTGCTCGTAAGTTCTCCAAGCATGCGTGAACAACATTCATGAATCATCTGTTGTCAGCGCATGTTCACAAGAATTGAAGATTGCATAACTGACACCTAAAACTGCCGCTAAAGTCACATTTCACAGTAACTGACCAGCAGTTTCATTTACTAAAAGTCTAAGAGAAAGAGAAGAGGAAAAACCCCAACGAAACTGGAGTTCTCCTGTGTGAGAAAAAGAAATCAGATTAGTTGTTGCAGGAGGGTTTTCTTCTGCAGCGATCGACATGAAGACACAGCTGTAGCAATATGTGAGTTATAATTATGATCAGGTATAAAAATTATTTAATTTGCATTAATGTATTGGAACCTGAGATTTACTCCAGGTCCACACACACAGGAAAAGTTAATAAACACTCATAGGGGGCACCAGCTCACCTCTTTCATGAATGCTTTGATCATTAATTTCACTTTATACCTGTTTAATCACTCAATAAATTAATTAATAATCAGTCTCAAAATTTTAGTGAATTTGATACTGGGGGCTTTGAAACCAGACTTAGAATGAAATAAATTCCCAACATCTTCTCTCATTTTCACATATTTATTAAATGAAATGATGATTAAAAGACATTGCAATGATTGGCATTAATCATTAAATTATACTTGTAGATGATAGAGTAACAATGTGAACATTTGCAGAACCAGGGTGAAAATGTAAGCTGAATTTAGATTAGTTTGAAGTTAACAGATTATGGAAAACGAAACGCAAATTTATGGGGAAAATTAAACTAATTATATGGAAAATTCTGGATTACTCTTAAGAAAATGAAAATGGAATTTTAAGGAAAGAAGGGTTTTGTTAATTGCTCTTTAATTTTGCATCTGATCAGACACTGAACTATTCTCAAACATCAGATGTTTTATTCAGCAGATGAATAAAGAATGCAGCTCATGTGACCAGGTTGAAGCTGAAGGGTCCTTTTGTCATCCTCGGGAAGCTTTCAATGTAGATAAGTGCCAATAACCGAAATATCTGGCCAGCAAATATTCGGTGGTACGGCAGCTTCCCAGTCTGTTGTCACAAGATGAGATTTTGGATGTTTTGACCACAAGGCTGAGGTCCAGCCCGAAATGCCTCCTTTTTCGTGGCATGTTGATTTCTTCAGCTGCGCGTCCTGGCCTTGATGGGTTCGTGGCCTCTCACCAGGGAATTCGAGAATAATCACAAAATCTGATCCAATAGCAAAATCAAAAGATTTCTACGACTTTGTGGAGGTGGTTGTTACAAAAATAAACATAAAGTCAAAATTCAAAACAGCGAGTTTAAAGAAAGTTTAACAGGAAAAAGTTATAAAAATAGACATCTAGGAATGGGAGTTTGACTCCGAATTAGAATTTGAGCTCACGAAAGAAAATGATTAATTCCTAGACGCTTAAAGAAAAAACATTAAATTACAAAGAAGTTCACACAAACACAATATTTCATGTTCTGCGGCAATGAAGTGGTCTCTTCTTTGTTCTCCTGTAAAGATCTGCCATGAAGTGCTCTGCAGTCATCTGCCGTGAAGTGAGGAGCCGGAGAAGAAAAAGGAAACGAGCGCGAGAAGAGAGCGTCTCTTCTCTTTATCTGCGGATAACTTTCGCAGGCTTCCCGGATTGACAAAAGCTCAAGCCGATAGTCTTCATTCGTGGGCGGGCTTTAAGAACTTTAGTCCAACAAACAAACAGGGTTTTGTCTGTAACAACCAATAACCTTGAGAGAGCTGTTGTCAAGCACAGCTTGGCCGCGATCAGTCACATGATTTGAGAGACATTTTTACAAATCTGATACACACATCTTAATACTGAAAATTCATCTATACACTTAGGTATAAAATATAACCTATTTCAGTGGCTCATGCAACTTTATAACTAGTGCTTCTAAATTAACATGCAAGAATAAACATTCATTTAAACATTTTAACATGTACATATTTAAAATCAAGGATTAATATATTTCAAACCCATTACTGATTGTCCACATCAAACATCAAGAGTCCATTTGCTTTTCCATGGTGTCCTGGAAAAGCGAATGTTGTAAATTGAGTCTTGTAACAAGAATTGTAGTCAAAAAGTTCACTGGTTAAATCCAGCATGTCCCAGAGTTGCCAGTAGAGGGCAATGTTGAGCTGTGGATATTTTGTAGGCCACATGGGCGTTCCACATAGGTCTGT
The DNA here is from genome assembly GCA_020510985.1 of Pholidichthys leucotaenia. Classification (NCBI taxonomy): domain Eukaryota; kingdom Metazoa; phylum Chordata; class Actinopteri; order Cichliformes; family Pholidichthyidae; genus Pholidichthys; species Pholidichthys leucotaenia. The sequence goes on along the minus strand of CM035840.1, from coordinate 272,834,270 downwards.
CTTTTGTTCACATTTTATTGGCCAATAAAATGTTCATGAGGAAATACATTAGGAGGAATTCCGGAGACTAGTTTAACAAAGGAATGTTAATTCAGCTGTGGTCCTGGTATGAAAGAGAAGTTCTTGACTGTCCTTTCCCTGGGTGAAACAATGTCTTTAAACTGAAGAATAATTTTATTGATGAGCCAAAGTGAGATGATGCTACACAGCATAAGTCTGAATGTAATGCTATGTTGTAAAAAAACATTTTCACTGTTTTGGAACAGCATTATTTTAGAACAACTATGGCATAAAATACACCGAAAATTGGATTTAAGATGGGCGCCGTGATCTATTTTCAAAACTGTATATGTTATGCTGTGCTGAGACTCTCCCACTTTGCAGAGCATTATGACACATTTTAACAACTTGAGTTTAAAATGTATGTGTAAAAAGCAATAAAAATTACTCTCGCTAATCTCACAGTATAGTGTGGAAATAAAGGTTACTTTTCCCCTTATTTTTTCCAACTCAGCACCCTAACCCAGAAGCAAGGTGCACAGTTCATGTCAAAGCAATAAATATCAGCATTATATCCATCTGATTCTATGTAAGTTGATCAATTAGCGATCATCCAACCATTACTGTCATGTTGAACAAGACGTTTCTCACTGCACTGTCCTGCAGAGCAGTGTGCTCTTCTTGTTACTGGGAAAACGTTTAGAAACTTTTTGCATTTGATATGATTTGGACATAGATGAAGTGATAATGTTTTAATCATCCTTAATTATTTTTAATTATAACCTAAAACAAAGTATGAAATCTAGTTTATAGGGATTAAACTCTTAGACTTGATTCAGGCAAAGGAAATGAAGTTATTTAGAGAAAACTAAGCTTAGAATAACAGCAAACTATTTACACAAAACTCTTAGCTGGTCTGGATCAATTGTAATTTTTTTTTTCTGAAATTTCAAGATATTAACAGATTAGTATATTGTATCTGAGGGTTGGGAATCTAGGTATGAAAGGAAAAGAAAAAAAAATAAGAAAAGCCTGCACCTATTTATGTGATTGCTGCTCCATGGGGGGCTGGGACTCCTCATTAATCTGTCTTTTATCAAGGAAGCTGAGGAGGAAAAGGGGGAGGAGGACATCAAGTGAGCAGTGGAGGAGGAGGGGCCGTGGCCGAGGAGGGAACGCACCCCCACAGTGGAAACTGAATGATGGCAAGATTGGCCACTGGGAGGGGGTGGCACCCATGAGCCACATCCACTACAACAAAACTGGACTGCATGACTAAGACTAAAACAGATAAGTGGACTCGGACTCACTCCTATACACATACAGAAAATTGACATAGACATTTTCCATTTACCTGACTTTGATCTAATGTTAACAATGCAGTGTTTACCAGAAGTAATGTTGGAAGTTCAAGGTACTCCGATTAAATTTTTGTGACACAGGTGCATGTAGATGGTAATACAGTAATTTCAGGTGATGATGTTCAGGGCTTGGCAAAGTCAGAAGAAAAGGTAAAAGTTACATTTGCAAATGGCAAACTATATCTATCAAATCTGTGAAAGTAAAGGATCCTACTGCCGATAACATTGTTGAAGGGTGGTTCATTTTGTCAAAGGCTACCCATATGTTGAGGAAGTAAACGCAGTTATGAGACTTCCAAACCAAAATACTGATACTCACTCGACCTGGTCATGGCCGAACCATGTTCAATGATATCAGACCTGTGTAGAAGAGCTACACAGCATTTTATTTTACATCCACAGTTCCTACTGATTGGCAGTCTCCAGATAAAAATCATTGAACAATGCATTACAGGCATTTGAGTGAACCTGATCCAAATTATGGACAAACATTTTTTGCAAATCTATTAGGCCATGGGCCAAAATCTGTTGCATGGCTAGAAATTGAGGTTCGTCTTAACTTTCTAGTGGCAACTTGAAATAAAGTGAATTTTACTAATTTGATAGTGCTGAATCTGAATACAGTTGTCCACAACAGCCAAACTTGCACATTCAGCAAATATGACCCATTTTTTCTAGTTTTTTGTCCATTTTTGGTAAAAAACAAGATTTTGGCCATAGTTTTCATTTAACTTTCAATAAGTACAAATTTAATACAGAATTGTTTTTTGTAGTCATACTGCACAACCTATATTTTGATTTATCAGCCAAAGTCACCAACAGGGGGCGCTATATCTGCTGTTTTGGGGGAAAAACCTTTGTTTTTGTGATTTTTGTCACAAAAGTCAATTATTTTTTTAGCTGCACAGGATCAACATCTATTTTTTAGCATTTTAGAGTTCAGTGGATATTTTGAAATCATGCCAACCAAGAGATCAGGAAGGGATCATTTGATTTTCACCCAAAAATAATGTAAAAAGAAAAATTGTTTCAATAATAAAACATTAAAATGGACATCGCATGCATGTTTCACAGTTGTTTTAGTAGTGCAATCCACATTGTTTATAGTATTTTTTTTCTGATGTTTCTTGTTTTTGTGCCAGAAAATGTAGTGAGCTTTGAAAGGGCATTTTTCTTCCTTGAAATCTCCAACCCTTAACCCCTTCACATTTTTTTCCAGGTACCCCTTTATGAAACCAAATCAAATGACAGAAAGAAAATTTTGTTCCAAGGCGACATCAGCAAAATCCAAGAAGGCCTACAAATCGATATCTTTAGATTTTGCAAGGTTAGAGTTAAAGAGTTATGTCTGTCATTCATACGCATAAGTGACACAAGACTGGAAGCATGTCTTTTGGAATCACATACTTCAATTAGTTCGATTAGTAGGTCTCCGGATCTGAATCCCCATTATCACTGTATCCGTCATCACTGTACTCATCATCGTCATCATCGGGGGCTGCAAGCACATTTTGGCAATCACTGCATTTGCAGAGTTCGGTGCAAGGAAGATTTGCTTTGTGACAAGAGCAGCTCATTGTGTTGCAGTGAGTTTTCTTGCACCCACAGTGCACATGTTGGAGTATCTCTGGAGGAGCTGCAGGGATTGACATCCATTTGAATGTCAAATGTTCATTTGTGAGGTCCCAACCATGGCCAATGGGGTTTGGTGCAAGGATGTACTGATTCAAACAACGTCTGTAAATGGCGGTTTGATAGGATGCCCTCATCGTGTGCAGCTTAAGGGAGTCCTTATTTGGTGGCAAAACATCATCCACTCTGCATCTCAAGGTGAATAAGTTATGCCGAGCTTCATTCACATCAGAAGTTTTTTCGTCGTAGAGGGTACATACAAATGCCTCAAGTCCTCTTAGCAGCTCTTCATCTGGCATCCACTCGCAGCCAAGTTGCCTGAAGACATTCACTGTCTCAGCTGACTCCAACATAAGACGTAGAGGCCGCACTTTCCCTTTTCCCTTGAAGGCACTAACTGTATCACATCCTGTGAAAACATGCATGCCTATGATGGCTTGGCAAACTTCAGACCCATAGTGTGATGACAGCTGATTGATGTCAAGAACAGTTGTGTCCTGGCCACTTCTAGTTCTGGCATATACACGACATGGTAAATCATGCACCACTGCTGCACTCAACAGAAAGACATCGGTGTCGCGGCTGTTGATGACAACACCAGGGTGTGTGTTACCGGCATGTGCAGCATGTAAGAGAAGCCTCGTGTCTGCCTCCTGGTGATCACATTTTAACTCCTGAACATCTTGCACCATCATAACTCCTTCACTGCAGTTTAATCGAGTGCACAACTCTCCATGACACAGATAAAGTTCAATTCCGGCAGGAATGGATGTACTTTCACGACTCCACATGGCAAGCAGGAACTTAACCAGCTTTTCCTTGTTTGCTCCATTCGAAAGGAATTTAGCAAACTGTCGAGGTAGTTTCTGATGAGGTCTTGTGATATCAATCTGCTGAACACCTGAAGCCTCTCGATGAGAATGTTCACAGTCCTTTATTGATATGTCTGGGTAGCGATCAGTCACAAAATCTTAACGCGTACATCTCATTTGTGTGCATAAGTGGAGAGCCTTGGCTAGTAGTACATCTGCAAATTCTGCAAACGTTTCACACTTTGCGTTGCAGGACTGAATGAGGGCCATTCCATCAACCAACAAGGCTGAATTAGTAGGAATTGTCGAGGCCTGAATTCGACATGATGGCACATCACTCTCCATAGCATGCATGAGTGCAGCCTTCGTTGTTTTGTTGCAGAGACCATCATAGGTGGCAATGGACGCGGGCACTGGAGTCAAAGTGTACGTGAGAACTTTCTTCAGATCCACTGAACGATTCTTCGACACAATGAGCAGTCTTGTGAATAAATCACTACTCGTTCGGAGCAACTTTGCATCTTGTGTTTTCGAAGATTCCTTTCTTTTATTGACTGCAGCAAAGGTCTTCAACTTGAGCATTTTGATGTGCTTATGGAATGGAACGTTTCCACCTGCAAGAATTCTGCCTGCACAGAAAGCTTGATATGCAGAGTTACCTTTGGAGTATGCCTGCTTGATGTCATTAGCCACATGCTCGCTGACAACAAGTCCAGAAGACACATTGATCAACTTCTCTCCACTGTATGCGAAGGGGTCAACCATTGCTTCAGAAGTTCTGATAAGCTTAGATACTGTAGCATTGTCTCATTTGATTCTTGCAGCATCTAAATCTTTCCTTGATCTTATACTGTCATCTTTTCCTGCCATCACTTGACATGCCCGTGCGATAGCTGCTCTCTCTGGATGGGAAAGTAGCCATCTGTTCACACCTCCTTTACTAAGTGTGATCCCACTCATACCACCCTTTGTTTTTGAGTCTCTGTTGATAGTCTGTTCTATGACCATATCACAAGCTATTTGGCTGAATCCATGATCTGACTGCCGCTGAGCTACAAATTCACCTCTCAAAAATGACTCATGGATGGTTGGATGAGTCGCCGGCAGGTTGCTCATCTCTGCAATGTATGCTGGAAGATATCTCGCATAGTTTATACGGTCATAGGCATGAAACCAAGGTACCATCTTTTTGCACGACTCAAGGTGAAGTGACCAATTCCCTTCTCTCGTTGCTCTTATTGAGAGTAGAAGCATTTGTACCATGTCTAGGTATGATGACCAGAAGACATACAATGCACTTCGCGTACGGTCCTGCCTGACAAAGCCTTCATATCTCTGAAGAACTTCCTGAACCTGATTTGTCTGAAGGACATTCATCCAGCCATCTTCAAGATCACTCTGACCTAGTTCAGAGAGGGTGGAAGTTACCATCTGACATTCACTTTCAGGTAACGTCTTCAGGAAACTCTGCCAGCGCAAACGATGAAGTGCTTCATAGAGCAGTTTGTGACAACGCATAGCACGATTGTAGTGATGCCCTGTTTGTACCCACTTGATGGATCCTGCAGCAATAGCACCAGATTCAATTAGGACATCTTCAAAACCACTGTCCTGGAAGCGCTTTCCCATGCAACCTAGGAATGCCATGACAAGGTGAAACTCTCCAAGGCGCAACACCAATCTTTCCTGGAATATCTTATGCTGCCACCTGATTTCTTGCGCCTTGGAATAGATGGCCTGATCAAAAACCACAGTGATAGCATCTAAGTCCAAGTTATTGGCAATATCCACACTCCGTAACAGTACAGTATGTACCGTTGCCATCTCGGTGGGACTGGCGTCTATTATTGGCAGATATCCAATCTTGGACTTGCGTGGTATGGAAGAAGACTGCAGTGTGGTATTGAAGCCTGTCCATCCTGGTAGTGTAGAATCAACAGTCTTGGAGAGACAGTATGCAACATCAATTTGCACCTCCAGCTTCTCGACACTTATAATTCCCCCATCCATCTCAACATCGACGCACACTGGACCTTGTCTGGTCCCACCTCGGTAGGGCACAACATCTGATGGTGGAGGCTTCAAGGAGCGTTGCTTGGTCTTTGAAAGTTGTATGCTTTCGGGTTGGCTGCAGTGAATTTCACTTTCACGTTGTATGATAACACCATTGGTGTTATGAGTTGTGTTGTGGCCAGTTGGTGTATCTTCTGCAAAATCGTTGTTATCCCAGATGAGTATTGTATGGCTGGATTTCACAAAGCCACTAGATATGATTTCCTGTCTCTTGAGCTGAACGGTGGCCAATGCCACATCATGCTCAAGGACTTTGGAATGGGATGTACAATGTCCAAGTCCATTCAATACATCGATCAAGTTTGAAGAGCCAGTGGAGTGCCTCACAGTCATGGCCTAAGCAGAGTGTTTGGGTGTAGTAACCCTTCCTCTTGAATGGATGCAGATTATGTCTTGTGCAACTGATAGGAAGGGAATTCCACGGGAATTCCACTGAAGGGGAATTACGTGATTAAAGCGTCGATTTTCTTTAATTAATTTCTCATTAACGTGCAAACAGTGCAAATGTGGACAGGTAAAATATCATTTAATATAGTCTAAACTACTTAAAACCGAGAGATAAAGTTGCCACTGCAAAGTTAAGACGAAACTGCACGCCAGAGGTTTTGGCCCATGGCCTATATCCTCCAGATTGGTCATAAAAAAAAAAAAAAAAAACTTGTACTGGTCACCAATGGAATATGTGGGAGCATCCATTGTCCTATCTGATGAGGATAAGAGACATTTTAAACAATGGAGGATTCCATATATCTCACTGGTCAAACCCAAACACATGGATTGGGAAAATGATGGACATTTTGTCACCTCTGCTGAGGAATATAGCCATCCATGGGAAGCCAGCATCTGACCTTAAGATAGAATATTCTCCTAAATTAAAAACATATGCATTGTCACTTAACTGGATAACCACAGCACAAAAGGCTGTGCACATTGACACTCAGAAATCTCCTACATGACCAAACATTAATAGAAGAGAGGATGAGCAAATTTGAAGTTCAAATTCCAAATTCATTATGGTAAAAAGATAAAACAGATGTTGGTCTAACAAAAGGGAGCAGAGTGTCACTGAACATCAAAGTCATTCTATAAACCATATAAAAGACAATATCCTCTCCATCTAGAAGCTCAAAAGGGTGTTAAACAGGTCATAAAAAAGCTAAATGCAGCAGATGTCATAGTGTCATGCTTAGCCTCCCCATTCCTGTGGGAAAGCTCCGCTATCCTGATGATGCAGGACCTGCAGGAATTAACAAAGCTATAATTCTTTGTGCTCATTGTGTACCAGAATCACACACATTGTTGAATGGACTAGAACCTCAAATGCAATTTTTCACAGTGGTAGTCATTAGCAATGCATTTTTAGCATACCAGAACACCCAGATCATCAATTCTGGTTTGCATTCATATCTGAGAACAAAACGTACACATTCACCAGACTACCACAGGGTTACTGTGAGTCTCCTACAATTTTTCCTTAGGCAATGTTAGCAAGTCTTGCACATTTTATACCTCCTAATAGGAACCAATTGCTCCTTTATGACATATTACTGGCATCTCCTGATGAAGAAATATGCAAACAAAACATATCTCCGTAGGTTAGAGTCTATAGGTGGTTAAATAAAGGTGCTGTTTTTAATCAAGGTTGCCAGATTTATACCTAACCAAAGGGTAAACCCATCCTCCTTCAAAAATTATTTCACTATACTGCTACTTGCACACATGGACTTTGCCATGTGTCCAAGGGAGGGATGGTGATGTTGGTTATGGTTATTAGTTATCACAGCCTATGGGTTTGAAATTTTGCCAATAATGTCTAATTTGTGCACAAAATAATGCCCAGGGCAATGTCAAGACCAGAAAAGGGTAGTTTTCCATCATCAACATACCCATTTCAGAACATTTGTATGCACTTCATTGAGCTAACCAAATGTGAAGGGAAGAGATATTGCTTAGTTATAGTAGATCTGTTTTCTAAGTGGGTGGAAGCTTTTCCTTGTAAATATCCAGATGCAATTACAGTAGCTGAAAAACTACTAACAGACATTATTCCAAGGTATGGGATCAGAGAGAAAATTTATTCAGATAACTACTCATTTTGCAGCCTGATTATTTCACATTTAGGTAAAGTGTTGAATATTGATTGGAAACACTATGCAGCATATCACCCACAGTCTGCAGGATTTGTGGAACAACACAACTGGACCGTTAAAGAAAGATTAAGGAAACAATGGCAGAAACAGGGCAGAATTGGATTTATTGTTTACCATTGATACTATTTGATATGAGAATAATGACTACAAAAGAAGGTTTATCTCTATTTGAAGTTTACATGAAAATAGATAGATAGATAGATAGATAGATAGATAGATAGATAGATAGATAGATAGATAGATAGATAGATAGATAGATACAGTGGGGCAAAAAAGTATTTAGTCAGCCACCAATTGTGCAAGTTCTCCCACTTAAAAGATGAGAGAGGTCTCCAATTTTCATCATAGGTATACCTCAACTATGAGAGACAAAATGAGAAAAAAAAAAATCCAGAAAATCACACTGAAGGATTTTTAATGAATTAATTGGTAAATTCCTCTGTAAAATAAGTATTTGGTCAGTCCCAAAAGTTCATCTCAATACTTTGTTATATACCCTTTGTTGGCAATGACAGAAGTCAAACATTTTCTGTAAGTCTTCACAAGGTTTTCACACACTGTTGCTGGTATTTTGGCCCATTCCTTCATGCAGATCTCCTCTAGAGCAGTGATGTTTTGGGGCTGTCGCTGGGCAACACGGACTTTCAACTCCCTCCAAAGATTTTCTATGCGGTTGAGATCTGGAGACTGGCTAGGCCACTCCAGGACTTTGAAATGCTTCTTACGAAGCCACTCCTTCGTTGCCCGGGCGGTGTGTTTGGGATCATTGTCATGCTGAAAGACCCAGCCACATTTCATCTTCAATGCCCTTGCTGATGGAAGGAGGTTTTCACTCAAAATCTCACGATACATGGCCCCATTCATTCTTTCCTTTACACGGATCAGTCGTCCTGGTCCCTTTGCAGAAAAACAGCCCCAAAGTATGATGTTTCCACACCCATGCTTCACAGTAGGTATGGTGTTCTTTCTCCTCCAAACACGACAAGTTGAGTTTTCATCAAAAAGTTCTATTTTGGTTTCATCTGACCATATGACATTCTCCCAATCCTCTTCTGGATCATCCAAATGCTCTCTAGCTAACTTCAGACGGGCCTGGACATGTACTGGCTTAAGCAGGGGGACACGTCTGGCACTGCAGGATTTGAGTCCCTGGCGGCGTAGTGTGTTACTGATGTAGCTTTTGTTACTTTGGTCCCAGCTCTCTGCAGGTCATTCACTAGGTCACTGTGTGGTTGAACCACTGTGTGGTTCTGGGATTTTTGCTCATCGTTCTCGTGATCATTTTGACCCCACAGGGTGAGATCTTGTGTGGAGCCCCAGATCGAGGGAGATTATCAGTGGTCTTGTATGTCTTCCATTTTCTAATAATTGCTCCCACAGTTGATTTCTTCACACCAAGCTGCTTACCTATTGCAGATTCAATCTTCCCAGCCTGGTGCAGGTCTACAATTTTGTTTCTGGTGTCCTTTGACAGCTCTTTGGTCTTGGCCATAGTGGAGTTTGGAGTCTGACTGTTTGAGGTTGTGGACAGGTGTCTTTTATACTGATAACGAGTTCAAACAGGTGGGGCTGCACGGTGGCGCAGTGGTTAGCACCGCGGCAGCACAGTTTACCCTGGGCCGGGGGATCGCGGGGATCATGAGATCGTGGGTTCGATCCCTGCTCCCGGCCAACAGTGATCTGTGTGGAGTTTGCATGTTCTCCCCGTGTTTGCATGGGTTTACTCTGGGATTTCTCCGGTTTCCTCCCACATGCCAAAAACATGCAGGTTAGGGAGTTAAGGGGCGCTTGCGCATGCAGCGACCGGCAGCTGGTGGCTTGTCACCAGACTGCAGAACAAATCTACCTACGGGTACAAAATAAGTCCAAAAAAAACCAAACAGGTGCCATTAATACAGGTAACGAGTGGAGGACAGAGGAGCCTCTCAAAGAAGAAGCTACAGGTCTGTGAGAGCCAGAAATCTTGCTTGTTTGTAGGTGACCGAATACTTATTTTACCGAGGAATTTACCAATTAATTCATTAAAAATCCTTCAATGTGATTTTCTGGATTTTTTTTTTCTCATTTTGTCTCTCATAGTTGAGGTATACCTATAATGAAAATTGGAGACCTCTCTCATCTTTTAAGTGGGAGAACTTGCACAATTGGTGGCTGACTAAATACTTTTTTGCCCCACTGTAGATAGATAGATAGATAGATAGATAGATAGATAGATGGACGTTATTGATCCCAAACTGGGAAATTACAGTGTAACAGCAGCATGACAGTTGACAGCCAAACAACAGAAACACTCGACAGACAAAGGGATTACCCATGGAAAGTAAAAATTAACACGACTATTGAACCCATATACATCACAGCTTAATATATGATGACCCGTATAAACACATGACTCATCTCACTGCACAAAGAAGGACCATCAGGAGCAGGGTGAAAAGTGATGTACCAGTTAGTCTGTAAGATGCAGTGTGGCAGCATAGCTATGACCAGAATACAACATCATAGTGAGTTATTGTACAGTGAAATTGCATGTGGCAGGAAAGATTTCCTGTACCTAGCCGTTCGACAACGAAGCTGTAGTAGTCTACTGGAGAAAGTGCTTCACTGTCTATCTAGTGTGTGGTGGAGGGGGTGATCAGGATTGTCCATGATGGATCACAGTTTATTCTCCACCACTGTCTCAAAGGTCTCCGGTCTGAGACCAATTACAGAGCCAGCCCTCTTGATAATCTTGTCAAGTCTGTTGGTATCTCTGGCCCTGATACTGCTACCCCAACAGACCGCAGCAAAGAAGATGGCGCTGGCGACAACAGTCTGGTAGAAAAGCTCCAGCATCCTGCTACACATGTTGAAGGATCTCAGCTTTCTCAGGAAGTAGTCTGCTCATCCCCTTCTTGTGCGCAGCATCGGTGTTGGATCTCCAGTCCAACCCGCTGCTGATCTTGACACCCAGATATTTGTAGTCCTCAACCACTCCCACATCCTCCCCCCTAATCTGCAGTGGCTGAAAAGGAGCCTTCCTCTTCCTGAAGTCAATCACCATCTCCCTGGTCTTGCTGACATTCAACCTCAGGTGATTCTGCTCCGTCCACTCCACAAATCTGTCTACCAGTGCCCTGTACTCCCCCTCCTCTCCTCCTCTTATACACCCCACAACAGCTGAGTCATCAGAGAATTTTTGCAGGTGGCATGACTCACTGTTGTACTGAAAGTCCGTGGTGTATAAGGTAAAAAGAAAAGGAGAGAGCACAGTCCCCTGTGGCACTCCTGTATCACTAGCCACCACTCCAGACAAGACACTGCCCAGCCTGACAAACTGTGGTCTGCCTGTCAGGTAGTCGGTAATCCAGATGACAGAGCTGTCAACCCCCATCACCCGCAGCTTCTCGCCCAGCAGCAGTGGCTGAATGGTGTTAAAGGCACTGGAGAAATCAAAAAAAGGGATTCTCACAGTATCTCCTCCACCATCCAGGTGCAGATGGGCTCATTGCAGCAGGTAGATGACGGCATCTTCAACTCCTAAATGGGGCTGATATGCAAACTGCAGAGGGTCAAGCCACGTCTTCACCTGCGGCCTCAGGTGGGCTAAGACCAGTCTCTCCAGGACCTTCATCACATGAGATGTGAGGGCAACTGGTCGGTAGTCATTCAGATCTGATGGAGATGACTTCTTGGGGACAGGAACCAGGCAGGATGTCTTCCACAGCACCGGTACTCTCTCCAGACTCAGGCTCAGGTTGTACAGGTGTTTCAGTACCGGAGCTAGTTGGTTGGCACAGGTCCTCAGGGTCCTATCGGAGATGCCATCAGGGCCCGAAGCCTTCCGCTGATGGAGTCTCTCCAGCTGTTTCTCCACCTGATCTGTAGTCACCGTGAAGTGAGGGAGGGTCCTGGTGCCCCCTGAGGAGGAGGAGGGGGGAGATGGAGAGAGGTTCTGCATGGGAGCGTGGGTGGGGAGGGGTGCATGGGGGTCTGGTTTTGCTGCTCGGGTGACAGACTGTGAGTTGAACCTATTAAAAAACAGATTCAGTTCCTCAGCTCTCTCCTGGCTCCCAGATGGCTGCCCTTGTATCCGGTGATTTGTTTCATTCCCTCCCACACATCTTTAGTGTTATTTTGCCTGAGTTTCTCTTCCAACTTCCTCCTATAATTGTCCTTGCACCTCCTCAGCATCTCTCTCAGCTCATGCTGCACTCCCCTCAGCTTCTCCTTGTCTCCAGCCCTAAAAGCTCTCTTCTTTTTGTTCAGAAGTGCTTTCAGGTCACTGGTGACCCATGGTCTGTTGTTGGAGAAGCAGTGTACAGTCTGAGCTGGCATGGTCATGTCTTCACAGAATCTAATGTATTCTGTGATGCAGTCAGTCATATTGTCTATGTCCACCCCATGTGGTTCATAGAGTACGCCCCAGTCTGTCGTCTCAAAGCAGTCCTGCAGTGCATCAGCAGCCTCCTGTGTCCACCTCCTCACAGTCCATGTATAAGCAGGCTGCCTTTGCACAATGGGGACGTACTCGGGTGTTAACATGACCATGCAGGGATCTGATTTACCAATGGGGGGTAGAGCTGTGGCACTATAGGCATCTCTGGCATTGGCATACAGAGATTCAGTGTTTTGTTCTCTCTGGTGGGACAGTCAACAAACTGGTGAAAGTTTGGTAGTGTTTTTCCCACTGAGACATGGTTAAAATCACCAGTGATGGCCATGAATGCATCCGGGTGCTTCTCCAATAATGTGGCCGCAGTGGAGCTGATGACGTCACAGGCCACCGCTGCGTCAGCTGACGGAGGGACGTAGACAATAATAATTAAAGCGCACTTCATTTCTCGCGGCATATAATAAGGTCTCATACTAACAGCTAACAGTTCAATGTCCGGGCTGCAGCACTTTCCCTTCACATACAGTAAATGTGTTCCGGATGACACCACCGCTCATTAACAAGAAGTACCACTCCTCCTCCTCTCTTTTTCCTGCTGCTTTTCACGTCCCTGTCTCCCCTTATAGTCTTGAAGCCAGGTATTGCTACATTTATATCCGGGATCTGCGAGTGTAACCACGTCTCCGTAAAACACATGAAATTACACTCACGATACTCCTTTTGTGTCCTGACCAGCGCTGTAAGCTCATCTGTTTTATTTCCCAGCGATCGCACGTTCCCGGTGATGATCATCGGTACAGCCGGCTTATGCTTCCTCCTCCTCCTCTTCACCTTCACTCCAGCCTTAATTAGTACCCCCTCTTAGACCATTCAACCCAAAAGATGAAGAGATTTGTTTAGCAGATTACATGTTAAAAATGTTGACTCAAAAAGATTCTGTTCATGCTATTCCTCCCTAGGAAGGAGCACACAGAAGGAAGCATCACAGTGAAACTAGGAGACCAAGTCCTTACAAAGACTGTTCAAAAGAAGACCTGGTCAGAAGACCCCTGGCAGGGGCCACATAAGGTAATATTGTCAATTTCAACAGCTGTAAAAGTACAAGGCAGAGACACTTGGGTACACCTTATACTGTATACTGTAAATTATTATCAAAACAAACCATAGAAGCTATAGGGGTAAAGCCATAGAGAGTGTTGCTGTTGTGGAGGAAGTCTGGGGCTACAAAGGGAGTCAGGTGTTTTAGTTGACCTGGCTGTCTCAAACCTTAGTGAATTAAGAGTCCACAGCAGGTAGAGTACACTCAAAATGGCTGACGATGAAAGACCCCTCAGAGAATACTGATGTAGATTCCAGATTTATGAATGGCTCACATGTGTGCTCCTCATGCTTGTCCTTGTCGTAGTCCTCCTGAAACAGTTATTGTGCAGCTCAGTAGCTATTTTAAAAGTAACTGGCAGATCAATAAACATCAACATTAAGGATAAAGGGACACCACCCACCACAACATGTACTGAAGATAAAGCTTGTGTAATCCAGTTTGACTATTGTGATATATACTAGTGCATACCTGTGCATGTCTGTGCATACCCGTGCATGCCTATAGAAAGCAAGTGTAAGCAAACATTTCTGCATGGCCGTCGAAAGTTACTGTTCCCATGGCAACAGCAACCATGGTGAAACCTGCCTTGGATCTTTGATGTCACCACTCATTCGTTGATGCCTGCCTTTGATCTGTGATAGCTGCCTTTGATCTTTGATAATGTCCTAGCGAGTGCTATGATCATGAGTAATGCCTGCCTTTAATTTTTGATGATGTCATAGCGAGTCCTATGATGGTGAGTGCAGCCTGCCTTTGATGTCATAGCCCATCCTATGATCCTTTAGCGAGTCCTATGATCATGACATCATGACATTGTGACAGACAGAGATTTCTTGAATTATATCTAGAGTGATATTCCTTGTCTCCAGGGCATGGGTCCCAGCCCACATCTTTGCTATAGGTTGGGATTTTCTGTATTTCACATTATTATTCTCCTGGGTTGCTATTATTGTTATTATTATTATTCTGTCTTGCATATTTATTTCTTCTTTGGTCTTCCTCTTAGTTTATCAGCATTATTATTATTATTATTATTATTATTATTGTCAATCTCATTATCATTCTTGCCTTGGTCTTGTCTCCCCTCTGGTCCCCTGTGTGTGATTATCTGTGCAACCCCGCCCATTCCGTTTTCTGTAACCATACCCTGCCGTCGTCTCTGTTTGCCCCTGCTTGTTACTTCTTCTCCTGCCTGTTACTGTTCTGTGTTATGTTGATTACCTGTGTCTTCTCCTTATTACTATAGTTTTATTGCTTCATTGGTCTTCCTCTTAGTTTAAGTTTATCAGCATTATTATTATTATTATTATTATTATTATTATTATGATTATTATTTTTATTATCACCATCATTGTTATTATCATTATTGTCTTGGTCTTGTCTCCCCTCTGGTCCTCTGTGTGTGATTATCTGTGCAGCCCTGGCCATCCCATTTTCTGTAACCATGGACTGCCATCAAAGTTGTTGTTACAACTCGCTGCTCATCAGCGGCGCCAGCTGCACGCACACCTGCACCTCGTCAGCAGTGTGGGATATAAGCCACTCTGCCCTGGGCTTCGGCCTGAAGCCGTCTGATTCCTTCGGCCAACTTGCTGCAGAGGAACCCCCTCATCTATCTGCAAGATCTACGATGTAAGCATACCTTACTCTTGTCTTTCCAGTTTCTCCCCTGTGCACAGGTGGATTTTCCGGTGGCGGACCTCGCTCCTGCACCGCCGCCTGCCTGCTGCTGCCACAGGTGGATTTCCCGGCGGCGGACCTCGCCTCTATATCGCCGTCTCCCCGCTGCTGTCAGGTGCTTCAGGTCGCTGTCTCCCGGGCTCGCCCTTGTGCACGCCTGCCACCTGCCCTACCAAGTAAGCCAACAAACTTTATTAACCCTCTGTACTGGTTTGGTGCCCGTTACCGTTTCCCTGTGCTCTCTCCCCAGGGTTGTCCGGCTGCACGGTTTCCTGCCCCCGTGCCTGACGCAGACGTCCACCACCAGTACATCTACATATCACAGACACGCAACCACACATCCCTGTTGTTGAATAAAGCTGTTAAATTTACCCTGAGCCTGCGTGTGTGTCTCCTGAGCCGTGCGTTATGTCAGTACGGCTTCAGGGAGAGCAGCTCGGCGGACAGCGGGCTCTCACGCCGTTTTTCCACCCTCGAGGCTCGGGTGGATTTAATAGCTCATCAGCAACAGGTGATACTCAATCAGTTAACCTTGATTACTGACCGGTTAGACTGCCTGGACCCCCGTCAGCCGTTCCCCCCGGCTCGTCAGGGAGGCGCAGCTCCAGCTGCTCCAGCGGCCGTCCAGCCTGCTCCGGGTGCCCCAGCCTGACTCACACCTATCCCGACCCCCGCCTGCTTTAGCGGTAAGCTCGGTGGAGCGCGGGGGTTCATTATGCAGTGTGAGTCAGTGTTCCTGTGCGTCCCTGGAGATTTTCCCTCAGACTACAGCCGAATTGGCTATATAGGAAATCTCCTGGAGGGTCATGCGCTCACCTGGGCTTACGCCGTAATGGCGAAGCCCAGCTATGCCACCCTCACCTATGGCCAGTTCGTTAACCAGTTCCTGGAGGTCTTTGATCACTCGCGTTTTGATAGTGTCCAGGTCGATCGTCTCCTCAGTCTGCAACAGGGGAGCCGATCGGCCGCGGATTACGCCATTGACTTCCGGGTAACAACGGAGGAAGTTGGCTGGGAGGAACGCTCCCTCTGTGGCATCTTCCTCCGCAGTTTAAACTCTGGTCTGAGGGATGAGGTGGCTGGTTGGGATATCCCTGAGACATTAGCGGAGCTAATCTCCCTCGCCATCAGCTTGGATAACCGGCTGCGCGAGCGCGCCTCGGAGTGGAAGTTGCCTTCTCGCTCGCAGGTTGCCTCGTCGCGCCCATCCCAAGCTCGCCCCCTGGCGTTACCGCCACCAGAGTCCTCCAAGGAGTCGGAGCCCATGGTGACGGGCCGGGCAAAGCTCCCCCTTGCGGAGAAACAACGCCGCCGTGAGTTGGGTCTCTGCATGTATTGCGGAGGCAACCAGCATACTGTGGAGCGTTGCCTGGAGAAGCCAAACGGGGAGGTCCGCGAGTCACTGTAGGGGGCCTCGCAGACGCTAACCAGTCAACTCCCCTCACACATTTGTCGCTGCCCATCCGTTTTTGCCATAACACCACAGGGCATCTCACCCACGCACTGGTGGACTCAGGCACGGAGGGCAGCTTTATTTCTCAAAGCCTGGCAACCCAATTGGGCATCCGTTGCCAGCCCCTTAAGACTCCTCTCGCCCTCATCAATCTCTCCCGTGCATCCCTGGGGAAAGTGACTCACCGGACGAACCCCGTCTCAGTCATTGTCTCTGGAAACCACCGGGAGGATATATCCTTCTACATCCTGCCATCCTCTGTGTCTCCGGTGATTCTGGGTTACCCGTGGCTCCTCCTCCACAACCCCGTCCTGGACTGGAAGACCGGAAGGGTGACTGCCTGGAGTACGTTCTGCATGAGCACCTGCCTCCAATCCGTTGCCTGCGTCCCATCCTCTCCTCCCGTGGCCAAGGATGCCGTGCCCCCAGACCTCTCCTTGGTGCCCGCGGAGTTCCACGACCTGGGCGCGGTCTTCAGTAGTCCAAGGCAATGTCTCTCCCCCCACACCGGCCTTATGACTGCGCTATAAATCTCCGCCAGGGGGCGCCCCTTCCCTCGGGACGTCTGTACAGCCTGTCAGCGCCGGAGAAGGAGGCCATGAATACTTATCTGAAGGAGTCGCTCAGTGCAGGAATAATTCGTCCATCCTCATCTCCATTAGGTGCAGGGCTCTTCTTCATGGGCAAGAAGGATGGCTCCCTTCGTCCATGCATCGACTTCCGTGCCCTTAACGACATCACGGAGAAGGACCGTTACACCCTGTCCCTGATGGACACTGCCTTCCACTCCCTCCAGGGGGCGACCTGGTTTACCAAGCTGGATCTCCGCAGTGCGTACCACCTCGTCCGGATTCGGGAGGGAGATGAATGGAAGACTGCCTTCCGTACCCCAAACGGTCACTTTGAATACCTGGTCATGCCGTTCGGGTTGACCAGTGCTCCAGCCGTCTTTCAGCGCCTGATCAATGACGTTCTCCTGGACTTCATCGGTCTGTTCGTGTTCGTCTACCTGGATGACATACTCATCTTCTCCAAATCCAGGGACGAGCACCGGGTGCACGTGAGGCGGGTCCTCCAGAGGCTGCTGGAGAACCGGTTGTATGTGAAGGCGGAAAAGTGTGAATTCCACGCCAAAACAACGTCATTTCTGGGATTTGTCATCTCCCATGACCAGGTGCTTCCAGACCCAGCCAAAGTTAAAGCGGTGGTAGATTGGCCTACTCCCACATCCAGGAAGCAGGTGCAACAGTTCATCGGCTTTGCCAATTTCTACCGCCGCTTCGTACCCAATTTTGGAGCCATCGTCGGTCCTCTGACCCGCCTCACCTCTCCTAAGACCCCGTTCCAGTGGTCTGAAGAGGCCGCAGCGGCCTTCCAGGCGCTGAAGGTGGAGTTCTCCTCCTCCCGGGTCCTCAGCCATGTCAATCCCTCTCTACAGTGCATCGTGGAAGTCGACGCCTCGGATACGGGGGTGGGGGCGGTGTTATCACAGCGGTCACCTGCTGACGGGGTCAAACGGCCCTGTGCCTTCTTCTCCCGGCACTTGTCCCCGGCGGAGCGTGACTACGACGTGGGGGACAGAGAGCTCCTCGCCATCAAGCTCGCGCTCCAGGAGTGGCGTCACTGGCTGGAGGGGGCCACCCTGCCATTCGTGGTATTAACGGACCACAAGAACTTGGAATACTTAAGAACTGCCAAACGTCTGAATGCCCGCCAGGCGCGTTGGTCCTTGTTTTTTGCCAGGTTCCGTTTTACCATTACATTCAGGCCGGGCTCCAAGAACGGTCTCCCTGATGCCCTCTCCAGGCAGTTCGCCCCTGAGGAATCTGAGGACGCCGTACACACCATCCTGCCCAGGTCGTGCGTCGTGGGGGCCGTTTCCTGGGAGATCGAAGATAAGATCCGGAGGGCGCTGGAATCGGAACCGGACCCTGGCGGCGGACCGGAGGGGAGGCTCTTCGTTCCATCCTCCGTCCGGGGGGAGGTCATCCATTGGCTCCATACATCCAGGCTCGCCTGCCATCCTGGGACCTCTCGGATGATCGATCTCCTCCAATGTTCCTTCTGGTGGCCGGGACTGCGTAAGGACGCCGCCTGCTATGCCCGGGCCTGCCCCGTCTGCGCCACCAGTAAGTCTGGCAACGCTCCCCCCGCGGGCCTGCTCCAGCCCCTACCCGTCCCTGGTAGGCCCTGGTCGCACATCGCATTAGACTTCGTCACCGGTCTCCCCGTCTCTAACAGCTTCGACACTGTCCTGACCATCGTCAACCGCTTCTCCAAGGCCGTCCACTTCGTGCCATTACAGGGGCTCCGCTCTGCCTTGGAGAGGGCAGATCTTCTTATCCAACGCGTGGTCAGGCTGCACGGGATACCGGTCGACGTGGTTTCCGACCGGGGTCCCCAGTTCACCTCGGACGTCTGGCGGAGTTTCTGCAAAGCATTAGGAGCCCAAGTAAGCCTCTCCTCTGGCCATCACCCCCAATCTAACGGGCAGTGTGAGCGGACCAACCAGGAGCTGGAGGCTGCTCTCCGCTGTGTCACCGCCTCCAAGCCTGCGTCATGGAGTAAACACCTTGCCTGGGTGGAGTACGCCCACAACACCGCTCGCTCCTCCGCCACCGGAATGTCCCCCTTTAAGGCATCCCTGGGTTACGACCCCCCTCTCCAGCTCTCGCTGGAGAGCGAGTCGGCAGTCCCTACAGTCCAGGCTCACCTCAGGCGGTGCCGCTCCATCTGGGCCGCAACGCGCAATGCGCTTTTACGCACAGCGGAGCACAATAAAACCACGGCGGACCGATGTAGGAGGCCTGCTCTTGCCTACCAGGTAGGCCAGCCAGTCTGGGTTTCCACGCAGGATGTGAACCTGAAGGGTGAGAGGAGGAAACTGGCAAAGCGTTTCATGGGCCCATACCCCGTTACCAAAATTATCAACCCGGTGGCTGTGCGTGTTGCTACTCCCCCCTCCCTCTGCATCCATCCCACCTTCCACGTCTCCAAGGTGAAGCTGGTGGTGTCTGATCCCATCTGCCCTCCTCCTGCTCCACCGCCCGCGCCCCAGATGATAGATGGCCATCCGGCTTGGACAGTCTCCACCATCTTGGACTCCCGGCGCCGGGGTCGCAGGTTACAGTACTTGGTGGACTGGGAGGGCTATGGCCCAGAATGGAGACAGTGGGTGCGTCCCTCGTTTGTGTTGGACCCCTCCATCATCACTGAGTTTCACCGGGCGCACCCTGAAAAACCATCGCCGGGAGGCGCTGTTAGAGGTGGGAGTACTGTTACAACTTGCCACTCATCAGCGGCGCCAGCTGCACGCATACCTGCACCTCGTCAGCAGTGTGGGATATAAGCCACTCTGCCCTGGGCTTCGGCCTGAAGCCGTCTGATTCCTTTGGCCAACTTGCTGCAGAGGAACCCCCTCATCTATCTGCAAGATCTACGACATAAGCATACCTTACTCTTGTCTTTCCAGTTTCTCCCCTGTGCACAGGTGGATTTTCCGGCGGCGGACCTCGCTCCTGCACCGCCGCCTGCCTGCTGCTGCCACAGGTGGATTTCCCGGCGGCGGACCTCGCCTCTATATTGCCGTCTCCCCGCTGCTGTCAGGTGCTTCAGGTCGCTGTCTCCCGGGCTCGCCCTTGTGCACGCCTGCCACCTGCCCTACCAAGTAAGCCAACAAACTTTATTAACCCTCTGTACTGGTTTGGTGCCCGTTACCGTTTCCCTGTGCTCTCTCCCCAGGGTTGTCCGGCTGCACGGTTTCCTGCCCCCGTGCCTGACGCAGACGTCCACCACCAGTACATCTACATATCACAGACACGCAACCACACATCCCTGTTGTTGAATAAAGCTGTTAAATTTACCCTGAGCCTGCGTGTGTGTCTCCTGAGCCGTGCGTTATGTCAGTTGTGAGCACCCGGTGGTCTGTCCGTAGGGTGAAGTGACTGTTCTGTAGTGATGGGTCCGGCAACACCGATGCGTCGGCGCATGCGTCAAGCTCATAGAGCAAAACCCCGTGTCGGTGTGCGTATCACTTTAAGAAAGTCACGTGACTGATACAGGAACTGTTTCAAACTGACACTGACGCGCCAAACTGCATTTATAAGGAAGCGCATCTGTCAACGGGATGCATCTGCCCAAAGAATCTCTGATGTGTTGCGGTTCACCATCAAATTCATCCAGAATTATGGAGCAGCCTCAAGCTAAAAGAACGGTTTCCGCCGTGTGGGACCATTTTGATGTCATATCGGAAAATAAGGTATTTGTTTTAATTTCCTTGTTGTTTCATCCTGTTCCTCTCAGAGTTTCCACTTGATCTATCTGAATTCAAATTCATTTCAAAGTGACTCTTAGTTTACTATTCATATTATTTTCTGCAGGTTAAATGTCGCATTTGTTCGACAGAACTTTCCTGTTTAAACAAAACCACCTCAATGCTGAGGCATTATAGGGCCAGGCATTAGAATGAAGTCCCAGATACACCCAGGATAAACTCAGGTATACAGCCATTCTACAACTTACTCACAGTTGCTTTATTGATAATTAATTCCTATTAATTTATTCTTTACTTCATTTTTAACCATCAAGCTTCCAGGAAGCAGATGCTGGATGAGGCTCTGCTGAATTTCATCCTGAAGGACTGCCAGCCCCTCAGCATTGTGGAGAGTGAAGGGTTCAGGGAACTGGTTCAGGCCCTTCAGCCCTCATATGTTTTGCCAACCAGAAAGGTTTGTGTGGAAATTATCTAAAGTAGTAGTTGATATATCCAATTTATTTAATCTTTAATTTAAATATATTGATTTGCTTTTGGTTTGACTTGGTGTAATTTTCAGACCATCAAACAAATGGTGGCCAAAAAGTACGAGGAGGAACAGGAATGAATGAAAATGGAAGTACCGCAAGCTGTGGCAGTGAGTATAACAGCTGACATGTGGACATCTGTGAACATGGAGGCTTACTTGGCTCTTACCTGCCACTACATTAATGAGAATTTGCAGTTGTGTACATCTGTGTTGGGAGTGCAATACTTTCCACAAAGTCACACTGCTGACAATTTGGCCCAAGTCAAAAGGGGCATGTTGGAGGACTGGACCATAACCAATAAAGTAAAGTGTCTTGTGACCGACGCAGCACCAAACATGATTGCATCCACTAGACAGCTCCAAATTCGGCACTCAATTTGCATTGCACATAGTCTCAATTTATTAGTTAGTAAATTATGTGATCAGATCCCCACACTCATGGCCCTTTTCCATTAGTATCGCTTTGGCCTTACTCACTTCTACTCGACTCGCTTTCTAGCCTTTTCCACTGTACCCAGCACGGTTTAACAGGCGCTATTTTCGTGCCTGATCGAGGGCAGGGTACAACCATGCTGAAGCGAGCCGAGATGTGACGTCAACAAACTGCGAACCGCTGATTGGTCAGGGCGTAACGTCACGAAAGCGTCCATCTTCAGTGGATTCTATACGACCGCCATTTGCAATATTTCATGGACTAACTCGGTCACGGAGTAAATACGATATTAATACAGACAGCGTTGTAGGTTTTGTGGAAATCTACACCGTGGTCCAATGAAGAGGTGCAGGGTTTTCTCTGCTTGGTGGCAGATCCACAATGAGGAGCGACCCGGACCAATACAGATGCAGCCCAGCATAGAACCGGACTACGGACAAGCTGAAGACAAATGTGAGAGAACCATCGATGGTGAGTGATTTGTAATAATGTGCATCTATTCGCTTATTTATCCTGTTGGTGGTAAGCTCACTTTTTTAAGCGTGCTGGCTAAAGAGTTTTAGCTAGTAGCTAGCTAGTACCAAATGCTGATTCGCGCTTGTTTTCTCCTAAGTATTCGCTTGTGAGAGCAAAACGATGAAATATATTAATCCTGGTTAAAATCCTGGTTTGTGTACGTGCTGCACTTTGGTGCTGTGCATTAAATTGTGCGCAATTTAATGCTAGAATGTGTTTCCACATGCCAGGGTTTAGCCTCCCTCAGTGTTTATATTGTGGATGCAGGTGAAGTTGAGCCCAGGAGCCGAAATCTCAACAATATAAAAGTGCTTCTTCAAACCAGTGATTTATAAAGTCATTCATATAATTTTCTAAAGCGTCAGAATAGACCCACACACCTATTCTGTGGATTTTCCATAAAAGGTGTTGTTGTGCTGTTCCACCATACATCCCTGGATTGAAAATGTACTTGTACCTGTACAGAGTGGATCCTGCGGTGCTTGTCAGGGAAACAAAGCATTTTTGTCACATCCCACCACTGACTTTCACAAGTGTATTTCCCTAATACAGGTACATCTTCAAAAATTAGAATGTCATGAAAAAATTCAATATTTTTTGACACTCATTTCAGAAGGAGAAATCCATATATTATATTGATTCATTACACAGACAGTGATATATTTCAAGCGTTTATTTATTTTAATTTGGATGATTATGGTTTACAGCCCCTGAAAACCCCAAATTCAATTTGCAAAAAATTAGAATATTACATAAATAAACTTTAAAAAATAGTTTTTAAATATAAATGTTGGCCGCTGAGGTGTTGGTTAATATGGGCTGTAGCCATAATCATCAATATTAAAATAAACACTTTCAATATATCACTGTCCCTGTAATGAATCTATATATGGGTTTCACTTTCTGAAATGAGTGACAAAAATATTGAATTTTTTCATGGTATTCTAATTTTTGAGATGTGCCTGTATAAGTGTTGAACTTGCTTGAACCTAACCACCATCCATTTCTGTCGTTCGTCTAGGCAAGAGGAAAGCAGCCGCCCCACAACGGACCTCGCCACTGTGGAACGTACTGAAATCCTTTGCTTTTTTAGATAAAGTGTCAAGACCAAAGTAGCACAATTTCCATTTAATATAAAAGGGACTGAACTGAGATTTATTTGATTGTGTGAATATTAATTACAGAATAATTGAAAAAGAATGGCGCATCAACTGTAAAATAAACCGCTTGTTAATGTATTTATTTTTTTGTCAGATCACTTGTGTGATCCTATGTGAGTTATGTTCACAACTGTATCTTTTGGGGAATGGCAGTTGTTCAGTCATCAATATAATTTAGTTTATATGTGTAGTTTATAGTCTATCATCAATAAACTCATGCAGTAACAGGACACATTACAAATATTTGAGACCCATTGTTGTGCATCCTTTTATATTTTAAGATAAGATAAGATAAGCCTTTATTAGTCCCACAATGGGGAAATTCCAGGATTGCAACAGCACAGGGATAGCAACACTCAGAGCAACAATCAGAAGGCAAGAGAAAAAAAAGAAACAAGAGCAGCAAGTATACATATGTACATATAAATATATATATATATATATATATATATATATATATATATATAGACACAGTGCGGAGCATTGTAGCTGGATGGAATAAATACAGTATATGAGTATATAAACAGTGCGGAGCATTGTAGCTAGATGGAATAAATATGTAGATATATAAACACACAGTGCGGAGCATTGTAGCTAGATGGAATAAATATGTAGATATATAAACACACCCAGTGCGGAGCATTGTAGCTAGATGGAATAAATATGTAGATATATAAACACACAGTGCGGAGCATTGTAGCTAGATGGAATAAATATGTAGATATATAAACACACACAGCGTGGAGCATTGTTGCTAGATGGAATGAAACAGCACAACTGTCTACTTAGTTATCCTACATGGTATGATTATGTACCCATACATATTCTTGCCCTTCATAGCGACCGGTATTTTCCTAGTTGTATGCCGGAGGGGACCATTGTATAAGTCTATTGCGTCTTTTTCATTCAAAACTATTACGTTGTCACGTCTTTTTGCTATCTCTGCGAGCAGCCCTGCTTAGGTTGTACAGTCTTACAGCCGTTGGTAGGAAGGACCTGCAAAACCTCTCGGTTGTGCACCTAGGATGATGTAGTCTGCTGCTAAATGAGCTCCTCAGTGCATTCAGTATGTCCTGCATAGGGTGGAACTCGGACTCCAGCAGAGATGACAGTTTAGCCACCGTCCTTCTCTCTCCTATCTCCTCCACTGGGTCAAGGCGCTGCCCTAGGACAGAGCTAGCTTTCTTGATCAGTTTGTTCAGTCTCTTCCTATCAGCTGCCGTAATGCTACTGCACCAGCAGACCACTCCAAAAGTGATGGCTGATGCCACCACCGTGTCATAGATTTTTTTTTTTAGCAATAAAAGTACAAAACACCGCCCACACACTTTTACATTCAAGACAAACTTTTATTGATAAAAACTCCATATTTTGACTGAGTGACTCCATACTCGGTGATGCACACCCTCAGTTAAAGTACTATATTCCATTCAAGTGAATGTATTAAGTCATTCTGATTGCTGAGGCCACAGTAAAAACAGACGATTTTAAATGTAACCAAGCCCTTGTAAAACCTACTGAAGCGCAGCTACATGAAAATTGTGGTTAAATACAACAACGAAGTACTTTATTGTCACATTCAAATTGTAATCGCTCCTGTTTTGTTTTTCTTTTGAATTCTTGGATGGACTCCAAAAAAAAAAACCCTCATGGATCGTCACCTTATCGTGATGGGGGGGTTTGCGTGCCCCAGTGATCCCAGGAGCTATGTTGTCCGGGGCAATTTGCCTCTGATAGGGTCTCCCAAGACAAACTGGTCCTGGGTGAAGGGCCAGACTAAGAACGATCCAACAGACTCTCATGAATTGTATATCAAGGATTCAGTGTACCCCGCCCGGTATGGGGTTACCGGGGCCCCACCCTGGAGCCAGGCCTGGGGGAGGGGCTCGAAGGCTAGCGTCTGGTGGCCGGGTTTCCACCCATGGGACCCGACCGGGCTCAGCCCGAAGGAGTTACATGGGTCCGCCCTCCAGTGGGCTCCCCACCTGCAGGAGGGATCATGGGGGTCCGGTGCTATGTGGATCAGGTGGCGGTCAAAGGCGGAGACCTTGGCGGACTGATCCCAAGCTTTCTAAACTGGCTTTTGGTATGTGGAATGTCACCTCTCTGGTGGGGAAGGAGCCTGAGCTGGTGTATGAGGTTGAGAGATACCGGCTAGATATAGTCGGCCTCACCTCAACACATAGCTCCGGTTCCGGAACCAGTCTCCTGGAGAGGGGCTGGAGCTTGGCCTTTTCTGGAGTTGACCCAGGCGAGAGGCAATGAGCAGGGGTGGGTATTCTTGTATCGCCCCACCTTGCTGCCTCTATATTGGAGTTTTCCCCGGTGGACGAAAGGGTTGCTTCCCTGCGCCTTCGGGTTGGGAAACGGGTCCTGACCATCATTTGTGCCTATGCACCAAATGATGTTTCAGAGTACCCACCCTTTTTGCGGGAGGTGCTGGAGGGTGCTCCTCTTGGAGAATCCATTGTCCTACTGGGGGACTTCAATGCGCACGTGGGCAACGACAGTGAAACCTGGAGGGGGGTGATTGGGAGGAACGGCCTGCCCGATCTGAACCCGAGTGGTGTTCATTTATTGGACTTCTGTGCTAACCACAGTCTGTCCATAACGAACACCATGTTCAAGCATAAGGGTGTCCATATGTGCACCTGGCACCAGGACACCCTAGGTCGCAGGTCGATGATCGATTTTGTTATCATATCATCAGACCTGCGACCGTATGTCTTGGACACCCGAGTAAAGAGAGGTGCAGAGCTGTCAACTGATCACCACCTGGTGGTGAGTTGGATCCGATGGCAGGGGAGGAAGCCATTCAGACCTGGTACACCCAAACGTATAGTGAGGGTGTGCTGGGAGCGTCTGGCTGAGGCCCCTAGGGGTCCGGGAGGTCTTCAACTCCCACCTCCGGAAGAACTTCAACCACATTCCAAGGGAGTCTGGAGACATGGAGTCTGAATGGGCCATGTTCTCCACCTCTGTTGTTGAAGCGGCAGCCCAGAGCTGCGGCGGCAAGGTGGTCGGTGCATCTCGTGATGGCAACCCCCGAACCAAGTGGTGGACACCAGTGGTGAGGGGGGCCATTAAGCTGAAGAAGGAGTCCTATCAAGCTTGGTTGGCTTGTGGGACTCCCGAAGCAGCTGAGGTGTACCGGCAGGCCAAGCGGAGTGCAGTTCGGGTGGTTGCTGAAGCAAAAACCCGGGTATGGGAGGAGTTCGGTGAGGCCATGGAACAAGACTTTCGGTCGGCCTCAAAGAGATTCTGGCAAACTGTGCGGCGGCTCAGGAGGGGAAAGCAGCTCCCCGTCCACACTGTGTATGGTGCGGATGGGACACTGTTGACTTCTACTGGGGACATCGTCGGGCGGTGGAAGGAGTACTTCGAGGATCTCCTCAATCCCACTGATACGCCTTCCACAGAGGAAGCAGGGTTTGGGGATGAGGGGGATGACTCGCCTATCACAGGGGCTGAGGTCGCCAAGGTGGTTAAAAATCTCCTTGGTGGCCGGGCCCCAGGGGTGGACGAGATTCGCCCTGAGTACCTCAAGGCCCTGGATGTTGTTGGGTTGTCATGGTTGACACGCCTCTGCAACATTGCGTGGAGGTCGGGGGCAGTGCCATTGACATGGCAAACCGGGGTGGTGGTTCCTCTCTTTAAAAAAGGGGACCGGAGGGTGTGCTCCAACTTTAGAGGGATCACACTCCTCAGCCTCCCTGGGAAGGTCTATGCCAAGGTACTGGAGAGGAGAGTCCGGCCGTTGGTCGAACCTCGGATTCAGGAGGAGCAATGTGGTTTTCGTCCTGGCCATGGCACATCGGACCAGCTCGTGGGAGTTTGCCCAGCCAGTTTACATGTGTTTTGTGGACTTGGAGAAGGCATTTGACCGCGTCCCTCGTGGATTTTTGTGGGGGGTGCTTCGGGAGTATGGGGTATCGGGCTTGTTGTTACGAGCTATTCGGTCTCTGTACGACCGTTGTGAGAGTTTGGTTCGTATTGCCAACACTCGGTCGGAGTCATTCCCAGTGAGAGTTGGACTCCGCCAGGGCTGCCCTTTGTCACCGATCCTGTTCATAATTTTTATGGACAGAATTTCTAGGCGCAGCCAGGGAATGGAGGGTGTCATGCTTGGTGACCACAGGATCTTATCTCTGCTGTTTGCAGATGATGTTGTCCTTTTGGCTTCATCCAGCAATGACCTACAGCTCTTGCTGGGACGGTTTGCCGCTGAGTGTGAAGCGGCTGGGATGAGAATCAGCACCTCCAAGTCCGAGTCCATGGTCCTCAGCCGGAAAAAGGTGGATTGTCCTCTCCGGGTTGGGGACAGGCTCCTGCCCCAAGTGGAGGAGTTTAAGTATCTTGGGGTCTTGTTCACGAGTGAGGGAAGAATGGAGCGAGAGATCGACAGACGGATTGGAGCAGCATCTGCAGTGATGCGGACGTTGTACCGGTCTGTTGTGGTGAAGAGGGAGCTTAGTTCTAAAGCAAAGCTGTCGATTTACCAGTCAATCTACGTTCCTACTCTCACCTATGGTCACGAGCTTTGGGTAATGACCGAAAGAACGAGATCGTGGATACAAGCGACTGAAATGAGCTTTCTCCGTAGGATTGCTGGACTCACCCTCAGAGATAGGGTGAGGAGCTCAGTCATCCGGGAGAGGCTCAGAGTAGAACCGCTGCTCCTCCACATTGAAAGGAGTCAGTTGAGGTGGTATGGGCATCTGATTAGGATGCCTCCTGGACGCCTCCCACTTGAGGTGTTTCAGGCACGTCCCACTGGGAGGAGACCCCGGGGCAGACCCAGGACTCGGTGGAGAGACTATGTCTCCCAGCTGGTCTGGGAACGCCTTGGTATCCCCTCTGAAGAGCTGGAGCAGGTGGCTGGGGAGAGGGAAGTCTGGGCTTCTCTGCTTGAACTGCTACCTCTGCGACCCGGACCTCCGGAAAAGCGGTAGAAGATGGATGGATGGATGGATTCTTGGATGGAATATGGTGGGCAATATAAGCTGCAGCTTCAGCCATCACCCATTTCAGATAACCTATGTTGAACTGTATAATCAGAGGAGTTATTGTTTAATTCGACCTTGTTTGATTTTTTTTCCGCCTTTGTTATATTATTCTATTTTCTTTTAATCTATCCAAAATAAAGATTCATTCACATTCCACCACTGGCTTTTAGCAACAAGTGTATTTCCCAAATATGTTTTAAACTTCCTTTATTTAACCACCACCCATTTCTGTCTTTTGTCTAGGCAAGAGGTAAACGATCCACCCCAAACTGGACCTTGCATCACTATTTACAGAGATGCAGGCCTAAGATCTGCTGATCTGGGACCAGTGTGAGCTGCACATCCCAGGTGCTGAGTGACCCAGTCTTACAGTTTGAATTTTGCACATTCTGAATAATCTGGAATTTGCTGCTGATTGTAATAAACAATTTAGTGACTTATGTGTTTGCATCATGATTTCTATTTTTGTCTGTTAATACACTGGTGGGAAAAGAGTCAATAGTACAAACCATTAATGGGTGACCTTGAAAATAATGGCTCATTTTTAAGAAAAGTAACCAAAACAATTATTTTATTAACTGAAGACTGTATTGTTGGATGTGCCACCGCAGAAGACCCTGCATACTTTAGTGATAGTACCAGTATATGGAGGAATTCTGGGTCATATTAGCATCTACTCTTCATCATAATGGGTTTGGGCAGGGGTGTCCAATCATGTGCCATGGAGGGCCAAGACCCTGCAGGCTTTACCTCCAACCAGTGTCTTCAACAGCAGATTCCACTGAACTTCTACCACTGACTGCAGATCAGTGAAAACACCTGCTGAAGAGACTGGGTAGAAGAGAGAACCTGCAGGGTCTTGGCCCTCCATGACACATGATTGGACACCTGTGGGTTAGGGTTTAATGGGATTTAACATTTTAACACAAACTGCTTTATGGTTCATAATCCTGTTGACAGACTTACACCAAACCAAAAGTGATTTCTCAAACTGCTGGATTGTTCTTAGACAGCTTTTCCAATCTGTCAGTATTAAATTTATGTCACATGGTGGTAACCTTCACATATAAAAAAGAGACATCTGCAAAAACTTCAGAGGTTTATTGTCAGTGCAATTCCCAGTGCAATACTACATGAATGCATGTATAGTACATTGTTGATGCAGAGAATATATATTTCTACAGTACATGTATCTAGTAAATCAAGCATTTTCCATGTAACCTTGTGACTGCATTATTTTAATTGCTTTTAATCCTAGATCAAGTTTGTTTTAGCCTAAAATGCATCATAACTGTCAAATATATCTTATTATACCTAAATCAGTACTGTTTACTTTTTGGTTATATATTTTGTGGCTAATATAGTTATTAACATGGCGATCAAGTTGTGTCAGCTGATCATTTTTTGCTATGACACCACCTCAGACTCAGTGCAGCTGGAACAGGTACATCCATGATGTCTCAACAGTCTCTCCATGATTTTCACGCAGATCACAGCAATTTGTTGCACAGGAAATAAACGTTTCTACAGACATTCTTAAGCTCTACAACCACTGATCATTTGTGAAGCTGTGTTGACATCAGTGACAGGCTGTGCTCGACGCCAGACTGACCGTTTGAAGCGGTAATTTTCCCACAGCAGAGCCATCTGAAACACACACAGCGTACATGTTTTAGTACCTAACAGCGATAACTTGCAGACATTACGGTACAGTATAGTACGACGTACTTATAGCAAACTAGCATTAGCAACATTAGCTTACCGTCATATATGACCTAGTTTGTATCCTCACGTCTTCGGCTCTCCCAGAAGCTGCAGAATTATTCCAGAGTGTTTCATCTCACTGCCTGTACCCTTGTCTGGCGGTCCTTTTTGGCATTTACGGTGAAAAAAGCCACAGATCAAGGAGTCGCCTTGTACAGCCGCCATGTTACGTTTGGCTTGGGTCGCGTGTTTTACGTCACGGGAGTGTGGCGCCGCCTTGCTGTAAAAAAAATCCCGCCCACCACAGCTTAACCCCGCTTTACCCGGCTGCTATGGAGACACAACCGAGGCTGAACCGAGTAGTAGCGAAACGAAACGAGGCGAGGCGAGCTGGGCTAGTGGAAAAGCGGCTTTACAGTACATCCATCAGACACAAAGCTAGGCACATTGTCGCATACTTCAGATCAAGCACTACAGCCAAGGAGAAGCTTGCTCAAGTGCAGCAACAGATGGGACAACCAACCCTGAAACTTATCAATGAGGTGCCAACATGCTGGAACAGCACATATGAAATGTCAAGGCTACATGATGAGAGGGAACCAGTGTGGGTATCTCTGGTCTCTCTAAAAACAGATTTGACTCCACTTACAGCTGATGAGTATACCATCATAGGAGAAACACTTCTTGTGCTTGCTCCTTTCCACCAAGCTACAGTGGAGTTGTCTGAAGAGAGGCGAGTGTCAGGGTCAAAGGTCATCCCGATGATGAAAATGCTCTATCTTACACTAAAGCGTAATGCTTCAACCTTGCACACACAGGCAGCCATACACCTACATGAACACCTGAAGCGTCGAGTCACAGACACTGCTTCCAATCTGGAGTCATTAAGTGTGTTGACCCTAGCAACACTTCTAGACCCCAGATTTAAATCACTCGGGTTCCGCAGTTCCTCCAAGTGCAATGAGACCATCAGTAGACTGTGGTCAGAATGTGCGTCTGTAATCGGACGCACAAATGAGCCCCGGCCGGGACCGTTTTCACAACAGCTGTCTGCACCCACTTCAGGCATGTTATTCAGCATTTGTTTGTTGTTGTTTGGAAATCCTGTACTAAAATGCCAATTTGTTGACTTTTAGCTAACCTTTGGCAACATCGAAGTAGCAGGCAGATCAAAAGTGCCACAGCTGATGCCATCCAGGAGGTGCAGAGATACCTGGCAGAGGGCAATATTACCAGGTCCCAGGATCCTCTGAGATACTGGGACAACCAAAAGACAATCTATCCCAATCTCTTTCAGCTTTCCTTACAATTTCTCTGCACTCCAGCCTCATCTGTGCCATGTGAGCGGGTGTTTTCTACAGCTGGAGAAGTTGTATCCAAAAAGCGTAACAGACTCAATTTCAAAACGTTGGAAAAACTTTTTTTTTTTTTTAATAAAAATTTGTAAAAAAAAAATCCCAGTCCACAAGTATCCTCATTCACAACATGTTCACTTAGATTTTCACGTTATGATACATGTTCACATTATTTATTGATTGTATCTAAAAATATCAACGATATTTGAAATTAAAATGAAGATATGAAATAATACAATATAAAATACAATGACTTAAATTATATACTGCCCAGAAAAATAAAGGGAACACTAAATAACACATCCTAGATTTGGGAATGAATGAAATATTCTTATTAAATACTTTGTTCTTTACATAGTGGAATGTGCTGACAACAAAATCACACAACAGCATGTGAAATTGATTGTCAATCAGTGTTGCTTCCTAAGTGGACAGTTTGAGAGACAGTGTTCCCTTTATTTTTTGGAGCAGTATATTATTGTATATACTAGGTCATCATCATCATCAAACCAAGCTCTGTTATGTCGATTACCTGTGTCTATATATACAGTATGTCTTGTAGAGAGTCTGTATGATGTCATATAGACACCCCTCAGAGATCATAGGAACATCAGCCTTACGGTTTATCTGACATCATATAGACATCATGTAGACGGTCCTATGATCACCGACATCATAGGAATTCAATTCAATTCAACTTTATTTATATAGCACCATTTCACAACAACAGTCATCACATAGCACTTTCAACTGTTGGGGAAACCCCCCCAGCTGCAGAAAGACCCCAGCAATCAGGTGATCCCCTGTGAGCTAGCGCTTGGCAACGGTGGAGAGGAAAAACTCCCTTTTAACAGGAAGAAACCTCCAGCAGAACCAGGCTCAGGAAAGGGCAGTCATTTGCTGTGAATGGCTGGGGGGTGAGGGGATAGAGAAGATGAAAAGAGCAGACATGTAGAGAGCAAACAGCACGATGGGGACTCAATCTATGGGAGAGAACAAAGAGATGTTAATGACCAGGAAAAAAAAAAAAAAATTTCATTGAGACTGAAGAAAGGAGTGAAGCCCAGTGCATTATTGGAGGTCCCCCGGCTGTCTAAACCGATTAGCAGCATAATTAAGGGAGAGTTTAGAGACACGTGATCCCTCCCTAATTGTAGGCTATATCAAAAAGGATGGTTTTAACCCTATTCTTAAAAACAGAGATCGAGTCTGACTCCCAAATCCAGATTGGCAGCTGGTTCCACAGGAGAGGAGCTTGATAACTGAAGGCTCTGCCTCCCATTGTACTTTTGGAGATTCCAGGTATTACAAGTAATCCAGCATTTTGGGAGTGTAGTGCTCTGTTAGGATAATAGGGTAGTATCAGATCTTTTAAATAAAAAGGGGCCTGATTGTTTAGAGCTTTGTAAGTAAGAAGAAGGATTTTAAACTTAATTCTAAACTCTATGGAAAGCCAATGAAGGGAGGCCAGAACTGTAGAGATATGATCTCTCTTTCTAGTACCTGTTAAAACTCTTGCTGCAGCATTTTGGATCAACTGAAGACTTTTTAAAGATGTTTTAGGACAACCTGATAATAAAGAGTTACAATAATCTAATCTCGAGCTAACAAAAGCCTGGATCAGTTTCTCAGCATCACTCTGAGACAAGATGCTCCTAATCTTGGCAATATTATGCAAATGATAGAAGGCAGTCTTAGGAACAAATTTGATATGTGAATTGAAAGGCAGATCTTGATCAAAAATAACTCCAAGGTTCCTCACAGAGCTATTAAGAGAAAGAGTAACCGCATCCAAACTAAAAATTTGATTTGGAAAGGTATTTCTAAGGTTTTTTGGACAAACAAGAATGACTTCAGTCTTATCTGAATTTAATAGCAGGAAATTACAAGTCATCCAAGCTTTGATTTCCTTAAGACAGGCTTCTAACTTGGCTAATTGATTACTATCATCTGGCTTCACTGACAGGTATAATTGTGTGCCGTCGGCATAACAATGAAAATGTATACAGTGCTTTCTAATAATGTTGCCTAACGGAAGCATATATAAACTAAAAAGAGTAGGGCTTAGCACAGATCCCTGTGGAACTCCATGACTGAGCTTTGAGTTGAAAGAAAACTCATTATTGACATGAACAAACTGGAACCTATCAGATAAATAAGATCTAAGCCACTGCAATGAAGTTCCATTAAGTCCAACATAGTGTTCTACTCTATCAAGTTGATAGTATCAAAAGCTGCACTAAGGTCTAAAAGGACAAGAACAGACAAGTTCATTATCAGATGTGATAAGGAGGTCATTAGTGACCTTCACTAAGGCTGTTTCAGTACTATGATGGATTCTAAACCCAGATTAAAACTCTTCAAGTAAACCATTTCCCTGCAGGTGGTCAAATAATTGTGTAGCAACAACTCTTTCTAAGATTTTTGAAATGAAAGGGAGATTAGAGATCGGTCTATAGTTAGCTAAAAATCCTGGATCCAGTGTTGGCTTTTTGAGTAAGGGTTTAATTACAGCCGTTTTAAAAGCCTGCGGTACATGGCCTAAAGTTAATGAAGAATTGATTATTTGAAGAATAATGCTACCAATAAATGGGAAGACTTCTTTAAATAACCTGGTAGGAATAGGGTCTAAAAGACAAGTTGAAGGTTTGGATGAGGAAATTATTTTGTCGAACTCTAAAAGGTCAGTTGGAGTAAACTCATCAAAACAAATATCAATTGAAGGAGTTGTAGTAGTTACTGTATTTAAGTTAACAGTGGGAAGAATCTGATTGATTTTATCTCTGAGAGATGAAATTTTATTATTGAAAAAGTTCATAAAGTCCTGACTAGTAAGCTCTAAGGAAATGCTAGGACTGACAGAGTCCTGACTCTTTGTCAGCCTGGCTACAGTGCTGAAAAGAAACCTGGAATTATTCTTGTTCTCTTCTATTAATGCGGAATAATCACTCGTTCTAGCTTTTCTAAGAGATTTTTTATAAATTAAAAGATGATTTCTCCAAGCTAAATAGATTTCATCTAAATTAGTGGCACGCCATTTTCTTTCTAATTGATGAGTCTTCTGTTTTAAGCTACGAGTTTCTGTGTTGAACCAAGGAATTAGAAATCTCTGATTAGACTTTTTCTTTTTTAAAGGGGCCACCAAGTCTAGAGTCTGATGCAGAGAAGCTGTAACACTAGCTACCATGCTATCAATTACAGAAGGAGCAAGCTGTCTATAGCTTATTTCCATTGTGTTGACACATGGCATAGAGGAAACAATCTGCATAAATTTGGTAACAACATCATCTGAGCAGCATCTACTGTAGTAATATTTTTCTTTAGGAGCCAAATAGTCAGAAATAGTAAAATCAAAGGTTAACAGACAGTGGTCTGACAGTACAGGGTTATGAGGAGACACTACCAGATTTTCTATTTCTATGCCATATGTCAGAACAAGGTCCAATGTATGGTGGAAATAATGGGTAGAATTTCCTACTTTCTGAGAAAACCCCATTGAGTCTAATATTGAATTAAATGCCATATTAAGGCAATCACTATCTACATTTCCATGTATATTAAAGTCCCCTACTATAATTATTCTATCTGATTTCAGCACTAAATCAGCTAAGAATTCGGCAAATTCGGATAAAAACTCTGAGTAGGCTGATGGAGGATGATAAACTATGGCAAATAAAATTGGGTTTAGCCTAAAATTGCTAAAATGCCCAATACTGAGGACCAGGCCCTCAAAGGAATGACAATGTGTTTTTTGGTTTACATTAACTAGTAATTTGGAATGGTAAATTATTGCTACTCTTCCTCCACGACCAGAACTTCTTTTGATAGTTTAAATAACCAGAGGGAGTTGATTCATTTAAACCAACATAATCCTCTTGCCCTAACCAAGTCTCTGTAAGGGATGTTAAATCAGTCTGATGATCAATTAACAGATCATGGACTAGCAGAGACTTGGGAGTTAAAGACCTAATATTTAACAAGCCGCATTTAATTTTTAAATTATGAGGATGAACAGAGGCCAAATCATTCAATTTAGAGGCTTCATGTTTAATTTGAATTTTACCAACTTTTTGTTTAATCACTTTGGGATGCTTATACATTATATTTTTATTTACTTTGGAGAGAGCAGACAATGATTCTCTGATGGGGAAGACAGGGGCTAAGTTGAGGGGTGGCGGATGAAGAGGAGCTGCAGAGAGGCGTGTAAGACTGCAACTCTGCTTCCTGGTCCCAACTCTGAGTTGTCAACATTTTGAAAATATGGATAAAAACGATGCCAGATTGTTAGATAAATGAAATGCACCATCCAAAGTGGGATGGATGACGTCTTGTCTAATAAGACCAGGTTTTCCCCAAAATGAGCACCAATTGTCTATGAAGCCCACATCATTTGCATGACACCACACAGACAACGAGCAGTTGAAGGATGACAAGCGGCTAAACATGTCATCAATGGTCAGATTGGGGAGGGGCCCAAAGAATACTACAGAGGCAGACATCGTTTTTGCAAAGTTACACACCGATTCCACATTAAGTTTTGTGACTTCCGACTGCCAGAGTCGGACGTCGTTAATGCCGGCATGGATAACAATTGTAGAGTATTTACAGTTACTTTTTGCCAGCATTTTCAAATTTGACTCAATGTCGCCTGCTCTGGCCCCAGAAATGCATTTGACTATGGCCGCTGGAGTGTCTAGGTTCACGTTTCTGACTACAGAGTCGCCAGTGATTACAGTTTTTTCCTCAGCGGGTGTGTTGCTGAACAGGGAAAAGCGATTAGAAACATGAACAGGTTGGTGATGAACTGGGGCTTTGTGACTAGGCTTCCTTCTCACCATCACCCACCCAGTCTCCTCACTGCTGAGGAGGACCGGAGGACCGCTAGCAGGCCGCCCTATGCTAGGGAGCTCCACTGCAGCTATGGGCCATCCGTGGAGATTAACTGGCGCAGACAGTGTTTCAATGCAGTGGAGCTGGGATTCCAAATCAGACAACCTCGCCTCGAGTGCCTCAAAAAGACAACATTTATTACATTTACCGTTATCACTAAAAGAGGCAGAGGTGTAGCTAAACATCTGACAGAGAGAGCACACCAGAGGAGAAGGGGAAGGAGAGCTAGTATCCATAGCTAGTGGCTAACCCAAAGCTAACAAAAACACTGATGAAAGGTGAACAGAAGGCTAAAGAGGGTGATTAGATGACATTGAGTGCGCACACAGGTGCAGGAGGCTTGATAAGCAGAAGTGAGAGCTAACGGTAGAAGGAAAAAAGTGATTAAAATACAATTAAAGGCAAAATCCTCAGGAGAATGAGGAGAGCTAATCACAGAGCAAACCACACAGACAGCCAGCAACACAGGAAACACAAACACAAAGGAGCCCCGACCAAGTATTGAGTGTGTACATGGAAATACTTTTCAGTCGGCCAACATTTCTATTTAAAAACAATTTTTTAAATTAATTTTATGTAATATTCAATTTTTTTGAGAAACTGAATTTGGGGTTGTCATGGTCTGAAAGCCATAATCATCAAAATTAAAATAAATAAACAGTTGAAATATATCACTCTGTGTAATGAATCTATATAATATGGGTTTCACTTTCTGAAATGAGTGACAAAAAATGTTGAACTTTTTCATGATATTCTAATTTTTTTGAGATGTACCTGTATATTTTAGCTCCACACACACACATACACCATTTACACATACACATCAGTTACTTGCGCACACACACAAGCTCTGCACACATGTGCACACACACACACACACACACAAGCTCTGACTCCCTGCGTGTTTCAATAAAAGACAAACTGAGAAATAGTATTTCTTCTGTGATTATTGATTGGTTAACTGAAAAGATTCTGCTGTCCTATTTTAATTTTTACAGTAAGTACACTTTGTACATGAGGCCCCTGTTCTGTTAATTGTGAGCTGTGTTAACTAGATGCAATGTGATTAAATGTGGATGCTGATCGTAACTAGCCTATTAGCTGCTAACCATATTAGCATGTGTTGCATTTGTGTGACTGTGGATGTTGCTAACTGTTGCTAATATGTGCTAATGTTGTAAGCTAATATGAAGCTAAATGAGCTCAGAAAGAATGTATTTAGAAACTTTTAGACAAAACTGACTAAAACACATTTGTTTCTTCTTGCTAAAGCTGGTTCACACTGTAATGTTTGGACCAACTTTTACAGACATTTTGAAAAGTCAAAGAAATCAGTCCAAACGTCGGTGAAATTACATTTGTGATCAGGTTTTTTTTTAATCCAGCGCACACCAACATTTATGAACTTTTACAAACTTTTATGAACTTTTGCTAGCATTTGCCAGTGCTGCATTCAGCGTTGGCAAACTTTTGCTAACTTAGGTTAACTTAAGCAAACAAATACTCAGTGTAAGTCAGCTGACATCAGCATCAGGCGAGGCTCATATAAAGATCAGCATTTCTGGAGGCTTCCTGCCATCCTGGACCTGCTTTTTTGAGTGGATTCACATTTCAATGTTTGGGCCAACTTTTACTGACATTTTGACAAATGTCTGGCTCTGCTGGCAAAAGCTGATAAAAGTTAATGACAGTTGGTGTTCCAACGTTTGGAAATAAACATTGGTGAAAGTTATGCTCAGTTTGTAAAAGTTCCTGAGCACTGGGCTAAGTTATGCAGAATTTGCATTGGACTAAGTTACAGTGCATCCAGAAAGTATTCACAGTGCTTCACTTTTTCCACATTTTATGTTACAGCCTTATTCCAAAATGGACTAAATTTATTTTTTTCCCTAAAAATTCTACACACAATACCCCAGAATGACAATGTGAAAAAAAAAAATTGAGGTGTTTGCAAATTTATTAAAAATAAAAAACTAAGAAATCGCATGTACGTAAGCATTCGCAGCCTTTGCCATGAAGCTCAGAATTGAGTTCAGGTGCATCCTGCTTCCACTGATCATCCTTGAGATGTTTCTACAGCTTAATTGGAGTCCACCTGTGGTAAATTCAGTTGATTGGACATGATTTGGTAAAGCACACACCTGTCTATATAAGGTCCCACAGTTCACAGTGCATGTCAGAGCACAAACCAAGCATGAAGTCAAAGGAATTGTCTGTAGACCTCCTAGACAGAATTGTCTCGAGGCACAAAAACTGCAGAAGGGTACAAAAAAATTTCTGCTGCTTTGAAGGTCCCAATGAGCACAGTGGCCTCCATCATCCCTAAATGGATGAAGTTCAGAACCACCAGGACTCTTCCTAGAGCTGGCCAGCTGTCTAAACTGAGCGATCGGGGGAGAAGGGCCTTAGTCAGGGAGGTGACCAAGAACCTGATGGTCACTCTTTCAGAGCTCCAGCATTGCTCTGTGAAGAGAGAAGAACCTTCCAGAAGGACAACCATCTCTGCAGCAATCCACCAATCAGGCCTGTATGGTACAGTGGCCAGATGGAAGCCACTCCTTAGTAAAAGGCACGTGGCAGCCCGCCTGGAGTTTGTCAAAAGGCACCTGAAGGACTCTCAGACCATGAGAAACAAAATTCTCTGGTCTGATGAGACAAAGATTGAACTCTTTGGCGTGATTACAGGAAACAAGGCACCATTCATAACCACACCAATGTTGGTAGCAGCATCATGCTGTGGGGATGTTTTTCAGCAACAGGAACTGGGAGACTAGTCAGGATAGAGGGAAAGATGAATGCAGCAATGTACAAAGACATCCTCGATGAAAACCTGCTCCAGAGCACTCTTGACCTCAGACTGAGGCGATGGTTCATCTTTCAGCAGGACAATGACCCTAAGCACACAGCCAAGATATCAAAGGAGTGGCTTGAGGACAACTCTGTGAATGTCCTTGAGTGGCCCAGCAAGAGCCCAGACTTGAATCCTATTGAACATCTCTGGAGAGATCTGAAAATTGCTTTGCACGGACGCTTCCCATCCAAGCTGATGGAGCCTGAGAGGTGCTGCAAAGAGGAATGGGCCAAACTGCCCAAAGATAGGTGTGCCAAGCTTGTGGCATCATATTCAAAAAGACGAGGCTGTAATTGCTGCCAAAGGTGCATCAACAAAGTATGTACATGTACACATGTACA
Organism: Pholidichthys leucotaenia; assembly: GCA_020510985.1. Taxonomy (NCBI): domain Eukaryota; kingdom Metazoa; phylum Chordata; class Actinopteri; order Cichliformes; family Pholidichthyidae; genus Pholidichthys; species Pholidichthys leucotaenia. The sequence goes on along the minus strand of CM035840.1, from coordinate 272,794,574 downwards.
CTTATGTACATGTGATTTCTTAGTTTTTTTATTTTTAATAAATTTGCAAAAATTTCAAAAAAAAGTTTTTTCACATTGTCATTATGGGGTATTGTGTGTAGAATTTGAGGGGGAAAAATGAACTCAATCCCTTTTGGAATAAGGCTGTAACATAAAATGTGGAAAAAGTGAAGTGCTGTGAAGACTTTCCGGATGCACTGTAAGCTCCGTTGGCAAACGCTGACTGAAGTGCCAGTGGAAGCAAATGTTTTTAGAGCGAAACTCACTTCAGACATGCACGGATGAAAGAGAAATGGAGAGGGGAGTGAATTAAAAAAACAAAACAAATATATATATATATATATATATACTGTATATATATACAGTATATATGTTTTGTTTTTTTATATTTTGTTTTGTTTTTTCAAATTGTTTTGTCTCTAAAGCCGATATGGCCTATGTTATAGACACTACAAATTCATGTTTTTTTCAAAAGCCGATAAATGCCGGGAGGGGGGTTTTTTTTGTCTTTTTTTACAAAAGCAGATAACTCCACAGGGCAAATCAGTGCTTGGTATTTGGTGTCAGGTGACTCATCTTGGCTGCCTTCCCAGTCTGCTTGCTCTGACTGATTTCCCTGGCTGTGTTCAGAATGTTCACTCCCTCCCTCCCTACTCACTATATAGTGATTTTAGATATAGTGGACTATAGGGTAAACTCAATATAACAATAAAATAAACCACTTTTGGACACTGCTGGGCTTGTTTTTGCAGCATGGTTAATGACGTCATCACGTGAGACAGTAAAATGTAACAGACTGACGGTGGTTAAAAAAAAATGAATACCGGCATGTAATTTGTAGTAAATATGTATTAAATCAAATCATTTTTATTGAATTATTAAATTTAAATACCTTAAGGTAGTTTATGTTGTGATGTGAAGCTCTTCTCTCACTGTTTCGTTGGCTGCGCATATTATATATTAGACTGCTGTTGTTTTCTTTTTTCCAACCTTATTCCTTTTCTTTTTACACTGTGCACACCAATGAAGAAAGAGAGAGACACCATTTCAATTCTCTTGTATGTCCTGGACGTATAGTAGTGTTGACAATAAAATCTTTGAATCTTGAATCTTAGCTTTATTATAGTTGTATTATATCATTTTACTGAGTGGATGTGCCTAAATCAGTGTGTCAGTCATACTACATTGATGCTTATAGACATTCAAGTATGTTCCAGACAAACTAGCATGGTTTTCGGGACTTGTCTGTTTTTGCAAAATAATGGCTTGTGGACTTATCTGTTTCTGCAAAAAGAAGTACTAATAAATTGCCGAAAAGTAACAATGAGTTGATGTTTGATTTTTTGCTTTATTATGTCTGAGATACTCATATTTGAAGTGACCATGTCTTAGAAGAAGCTTATTTGGAAACACCTGTAAACCTACAGATGAAAAAGTGTTTTTTCTCATTTTGAACACAACTGGACTTCTGTTTTTGCAAAAGAACTCTTAATATATAAAATCTTCCAAAAACGTGACAGCCGGAAAAAAAAAAAAAAAATTCCTCATTGAGAAATAATTTCCTGTCCTTAATTTTCTGCTCCATGTGTAATCATTTTCCAGGATTTATTGGTTCGGCTTCCATTGTTGGGAATCAAACAGCGCTGATGTGGTGTCAAAAAGTAAATGACATTCAACAGGATTTTATGTTATTTTAATGGAGAGAGTTGTAACAGTCAAAATATAATCACCCATCATTTTATTTATATGATGATACACTAAATATTTTTTTATTCCATCCACATTCACATTTTAATTGTGGACTTACTGTTGGAGTCTATAGGCCTTATTGTATTTTTTTTAGAGGAATGAATGAATGAATGAATGAAGAGAGGAAAAGGGTATGCAGAAGTAACTACACAGGAATATAAAATGAAAATAAATACTGCCACAACAAACGCTGATCTTTATATGAGCATTGCCTAACACTGATGTCAGCTGACCTGCACCGAGGATTTCTCTGATTTTTCAAAATGTCTGTAAAAGTTTTTCCAAACGTTATAGTGTGAACCCAGCTTTAACTTAGGCTGACTTAGGTAAACTCTGCATAACTTAGCCTAGTGCTCAAGAACTTTTACAAACTGAGCACAACTTTCACCAACATGTACTTCCAAACATCTGCAAATTTTCAGCATGCTGAAAATTTTCAAAGAACACAAGTTTCGCCAGCGTTTGCCAACAAACACCAACTATCATTTACTTTTGCCAGCAGAGCTAGACGTATGCTAAAACATCAGTAAAAGTCGGTGCAAATGTTGTACTGGGAAACCACCTTAAAGGACTGGGCCAGGAGTCAATCCTTGGACTTGTGTTTGAGCATAAAACAATCCCAGTACAGCTGTGGACATGTCCCGTCGTCCTGCCAGCCTGCCAGCCCCTGGTTTTTCCCTTGCAGCCAAGTTGGATCTGGGATCGTCACTTCCTTATGGTAACGTATCGTCACTTCCTGTTTTGCTGTCTGCCTGTGTGGTTTGCTCTCCAGCCACTAGCTAGCCACTAGCTATGGCTACTAGCTCTCCTTCCTCTCCTCCTCTGGTGTGCTCTCTCTGTCAGATGTTTAGCTACACCTCTGCCTCTTTTAGTGATAACGGTAAATGTAATAAATGTTGTCTTTTTGAGGCACTCGAGGCGAGGTTGTCTGATTTGGAATCCCGGCTCCGCTGCATTGAAACACCGTCTGCGCCAGTTAATCTCGACGGACGCCCCTTAGCTGCAGCGGAGCTAGCTAGCTTAGGCCCCCCTGTCAGCGGTTCCCCGGCTCTCCTCAGCAGCGAGGAGACTGGGTCGGTGACGGTGAGAAGGAAGCCTAGTCGCAAAGCCCCGGTACACCACCAACCTGTTCACGTTTCTAATCGTTTTTCCCCGCTCAGCGACACACCCGCTGAGGAAAAAACTCTGATCATTGGCGACTCTGTAGTCAGAAACGTGAACCTAGAGACTCCAGCGGCCATAGTCAAATGCATTCCTGGGGCCAGAGCAGGCGACATCGAGTCAAATTTGAAAATGCTGGCTAAAAGTAACTGTAAATATTCCACAATTGTTATTCACGCCGGCATTAATGACATCCGTCTCCGGCAGTCGGAAGTCACGAAACTTAATATAGAATCGGTGTGTGACTTTGCAAAAATGATGTCTGCCACTGTAGTATTCTCTGGGCCCCTCCCCAATCTGACCAGTGATGACATGTTTAGCCGCTCGTCATCCTTGAACCGCTGGCTGTCTGTGTGGTGTCCTAAAAATGACGTGGGCTACATTGACAATTGGAGCTCTTTTTGGGGAAAACCTGGTCTTATGAGACGAGACAGCATTCATCCCACTTTGGATGGTGCTTCTCATTTATCTAACAATCTGGCATCTTTTTTATCCAAATTTCCAAAACCCTGACTACTCAGAGTTGGGACCAGGAAGCAGAGTCGCAGTCTTACACGCCTCTCTGCAGCTCCTCTTCATCCGCCACCCCTCAGCTTAGCCCCTGACTTCCCCATCAGAGAATCTTTGTCTGCTCCCTCCAAAGTAAATAAAAATATAATGCGTAAGCATCCCAAAGTGATAAAGCAAAATATTGGTAAAACTCAAATTAAACATAAAGCCTCTAAATTGAATGAATTGGCCTCTGTTCCTCCTCATAACTTAAAAATTAAATGTGGTTTATTAAATATTAGGTCTCTAACTCCCAAGTCTCTGTTAGTCCATGATCTGTTAATTGATCATCAGATTGATTTAATTTCCCTTACAGAGACTTGGTTAGGGCAAGAGGATTATGTTGGTTTAAATGAATCAACTCCCTCTGGTCATCCAGCTACAATGCTCTGCACTGTGTGTCTCACCGGCCACTTTATTAGGTACACCTGTCCAACTGCTCGTTAACACTTAATTTCTAATCAGCCAATCACATGGCGGCAACTCAGTGCATTTAGGCATGTAGACATGGTCAAGACAATCTCCTGCAGTTCAAACCGAGCATCAGTATGGGGAAGAAAGGTGATTTGAGTGACTTTGAACGTGGCATGGTTGTTGGTGCCAGAAGGGCTGGTCTGAGTATTTCAGAAACTGCTGATCTACTGGGATTTTCACGCACAACCATCTCTAGGGTTTACAGAGAATGGTCCGAAAAAGAAAAAATATCCAGTGAGCGGCAGTTCTGTGGGCGGAAATGCCTTGTTGATGCCAGAGGTCAGAGGAGAATGGCTAGACTGGTTCGAGCTGATAGAAAGGCAACAGTGACTCAAATAACCACCCGTTACAACCAAGGTAGGCAGAAGAGCATCTCTGAACGCACAGTACGTCGAACTTTGAGGCAGATGGGCTACAGCAGCAGAAGACCACGCCGGGTGCCACTCCTTTCAGCTAAGAACAGGAAACTGAGGCTACAATTTGCACAAGCTCATCGAAATTGGACAATAGAAGATTGGAAAAACGTTGCCTGGTCTGATGAGTCTCGATTTCTGCTGCGACATTCGGATGGTAGGGTCAGAATTTGGCGTCAACAACATGAAAGCATGGATCCATCCTGCCTTGTATCAATGGTTCAGGCTGGTGGTGGTGGTGTAATGGTGTGGGGAATATTTTCTTGGCACTCTTTGGGCCCCTTGGTACCAATTGAGCATCGTTGCAACGCTACAGCCTACCTGAGTATTGTTGCTGACCATGTCCATCCCTTTATGACCACAATGTACCCAACTTCTGATGGCTACTTTCAGCAGGATAATGCGCCATGTCATAAAGCTGGAATCATCTCAGACTGGTTTCTTGAACATGACAATGAGTTCACTGTACTCAAATGGCCTCCACAGTCACCAGATCTCAATCCAATAGAGCATCTTTGGGATGTGGTGGAACGGGAGATTCGCATCATGGATGTGCAGCCGACAAATCTGCGCCAACTGTGTGATGCCATCATGTCAATATGGACCAAACTCTCTGAGGAATGCTTCCAGCACCTTGTTGAATCAATGCCACGAAGAATTGAGGCAGTTCTGAAGGCAAAAGGGGGTCCAACCCGTTACTAGCATGGTGTACCTAATAAAGTGGCCGCTGAGTGTATATTAGCTGCTCTTGCTTGCTTGTTTCTTTCTTGCCTTCTGATTGTTGCTCTGAGTGTTGCTATCCCTGTGCTGTTGCAATCCTGGAATTTCCCCGTTGTGGGACTAATAAAGGCTTATCTTATCTTATCTTATCTTATTTAAACTGTCAAAATCCCAGAAATTCTGGTTGTGGAGGAGGAGTAGCAACAATTTACCATTCCAAATTACTAGTTAATGTAAAGCAAAAAACATGTTATAATTCCTTTGAGGGCCTGGTCCTCAGTATTGGGCACTTTAGCAATTTTAGGTTAAACCCAATTTTATTTGCCATAGTTTATCGTCCCCCATCAACCTACTCAGAATTTGTATCCGAATTTGCTGATTTCTTAGCTGATTTAGTGCTGAAATCTGATAGAATAATTATAGTAGGGGACTTTAATATACATGTGGATGTACGTAGATAGTGACTGCCTTAATGTGGCATTTAATTCAATATTAGACTTGATTGGGTTTTCTCAGAAAGTAGGAAATTCTATTCATTACCTCCACCATACATTGGACCTTGTTCTGACATATGGCATAGAAATAGAAAATCTTGTAATGTCTCCTCATAACCCTGTACTGTCAGACCATTGTCTGTTAACCTTTGATTTTACTATTTCTGACTATTTGGCTCCTAAAGAAAAATATTATTACAGTAGATGCCTCTCAGATGATGCTGTTTCCAAATTTATGCAGATTGTTTCCTCTATGCCATGTGTCAACACAACGGAAATAAGCTATAGACAGCTTGCTCCTTCTGTAATTGATAACATGGTGGATAGTGTTTCAGCTTCTCTGCATCAGACTCTAGACTTGGTGGCCCCCTTAAAAAAGAAAAAGTCTAATCAGAGATTTCTAACTCCTTGGTTCAACACAGAAACTTGTAGCTTAAAACAGAAGACTTGTCAATTAGAAAGAAAATGGCGCTCCACTAATTTAGATGAAATCTCTTTAGCTTGGAGAAATCATCTTTTAATTTATAAAAAATCTCTTAGACAAGCTAGAACAAGTTATTACTCTGCATTAATAGAAGAGAACAAGAATAATGCCAGGTTTCTTTTCAGTACTGTAGCCAAGTTGACAAAGAGTCAGGACTCTGTCAATCCTAGCATTCCCTTAGAGCTTACTAGTCAGGACTTTATGAACTTTTTCAATAATAAAATTTCATCCATCAGAGATAAAATCAATCAGATTCTTCCCACAGTTAACTTAAATACTGTAACTACTACAACTCCTTCTATTGATGTCTGTCTTGATGAGTTTACTCCAATCGACCTTTGTGAGTTAGACAAAATAGTTTCCTCATCCAAACCTTCAACTTGTCTTTTAGACCCTATTCCTACCAGGTTATTTAAAGAAGTCTTCCCACTTATTGGTAGCCTTATTCTTCATATAATCAATTCTTCATTAACTTTAGGCCATGTACCGCAGGCTTTTAAAACGGCTGTAATTAAACCCTTACTCAAAAAGCTAACGCTAGATCCAGGAGCTTTAGCTAACTATAGACCAATCGCTAATCTCCCTTTCATTTCAAAAATCTTAGAAAGAGTTGTTGCTACGCAATTATTTGACCACCTACAGGGAAATGGTTTACTTGAAGAGTTTCAGTCTGGGTTTAGAATCCATCATAGTACTGAAACAGCCTTAGCGAAGGTCACTAACGACCTCCTCATTGCATCTGATAATGGACTAGTTTCTGTACTTTTCCTTTTAGACCTTAGTGCAGCTTTTGATACTATCGATCATAATATTCTACTTGATAGATTAGAACACTATGTTGGACTTAATGGAACTTCGTTGCAGTGGTTTAGATCTTATTTATCTGATAGGTTCCAGTTTGTTCATGTAAATAATGAGTTTTCTTTCAACTCAAAGCTCAGTCATGGAGTTCCACAGGGATCTGTGCTAGGCCCTACTCTTTTTAGTTTATATATGCTTCCGTTAGGCAACATTATTAGAAAGCACTGTATACATTTTCATTGTTATGCTGATGACACACAATTATACCTGTCAATGAAGCCAGATGATAGTAATCAATTAGCCAAGTTAGAAGCCTGTCTTAAGGAAATCAAAGCTTGGATGACTTGTAATTTCCTGCTATTAAATTCAGATAAGACTGAAGTCATTCTTGTTGGTCCAAAAAACCTTAGAAATTCCTTTCCAAATCAAACTTTCAGTTTGGATGCGGTTACTTTTTCTCTTAATGGCTCTGTGAGGAACCTTGGAGTTATTTTTTATCAGGATTTGTCCTTCAATTCACATATTAAATTTGTTTCTAAGACTGCCTTCTATCATTTGCGTAATATTGCCAAGATTAGGAGCATCTTGTCTCAGAGTGATGCTGAGAAACTGATCCACGCTTTTGTTAGCTCGAGATTAGATTATTGTAATTCTTTATTATCAGGCTGTCCTAAAACATCTTTAAAAAGTCTTCAGCTGATCCAGAATGCTGCAGCAAGAGTTTTAACAGGTACTAGAAAGAGAGATCATATCTCTCCGGTTCTGACCTCCCTTCATTGGCTTCCCATAGAGTTTAGAATTAAGTTTAAAATCCTTCTTCTTACTTACAAAGCTCTAAACAATCAGGCTCCTTTTTATTTAAAAGATCTGATACTACCGTATTATCCTAACAGAGCACTACGCTCCCAAAATGCAGGATTACTTGTAATACCTAGAATCTCCAAAAGTACAATGGGAGGCAGAGCCTTCAGTTATCAAGCTCCTCTCCTGTGGAATCAGCTGCCAATCTGGATTCGGGAGTCAGACTCGATCTCTGTTTTTAAGAATAGGGCTAAAACCTACCTTTTTGATATAGCCTACAATTAGGGAGGGATCATGTGTTTCTGAACCCTCCCTTAGTTATGCTGCTAATAGGTTTAGTCAGCCGGGGGACCTCCAGTAATGCACTGGGCCTCACTCCTTTTCTCACTCTCAATGAAATATTTTTTTTGCTGGTCATTAACATTTGTTTGTTCTCTCCCATAGATTGAGTCCCCATCGTGCTGTTTGCTCTCTACATGTCTGTTCTTTTCTTCTTCTCTATCCCCTCACCCCCCAGCCAGTCGCAGCAGATGACTGCCCCTCCCTGAGCCTGGTTCTGCTGGAGGTTTCTTCCTGTTAAAAGGGAGTTTTTCCTCTCCACCATCGCCAAGTGCTTGCTCACAGGGGATCGCCTGATTGCTAGGGTCTTTCTGCAAATGTAGGGGTTCCCCCTACAGTTGATAGTGCTATGAGATGACTGTTGTTGTGAAATGGCGCTATATAAATAAAGTTGAATTGAATTGAATTGAATTGAATTGTTTTCTACTGCCCCCTCATCCCCCCCCATCTCATCCTACGCCACACCATTGCCCCACTCAAATTATACCACTGCTTCAAGGTTGTGAGTAACTAATGCACGTGCTGTTCTTTTTTTATTTTATTTTTTTTATTTTTGCTTGCTTTGGAAATGAAGGGGTCAGTCAGTTTTAGACCACACCACTCCCAAGCATCGACACAGGCCTGCAATGTTTTGTTTTTAAAAGGATTTTCTAGTAGCAGTTTGTGTGTGCTTGTGTGAGTGAGTGTATGACTTAGTTATTAACCCGGTCTCATTTGTGTTGTATTCAGAGAATCATTTTTTTTTAATTCAAAAGTATATTTCACTTTTTAATTTTTTGTTTTCATTTATTTAATTTTAAATACAGAAATTCTTATTTTGGATTTAAAAGTGTGTGATATTTTTATTTCTTTGCAAGTTCGAATGTGTTAATCATTTAAAAGAGAAAGTGTTTAAAAAATTGATAATAGCAAGTAAATGTAATTCTTAGTAGGAGCTTAAGTTAATTCATTTAATTATCCTGCTAAGTGGAGTCACCGACCATTTTGTTTTTTCTAGAATTTAAAAGGTTCAACTCTGAGTTAATTGTTTTGCATTACAGGTATAAATAGCACGCAATAATAGTAACGGAACCCAGGGGCTGCCCATAGTACTATTACACCCTTATTATTGGTCTATAGGTAGACTCAACTATTATCTACATGGGACAGGTGCTACACCAGGTTGACTAATTTTAATCTCTCAGAACATACCATTCACTGCTTCGCTTCATATTTATGTGATATGATGTGACTGCCGATAGTGTTAAACCTTCTTGCCCTGATAGCTGTGCTGGGGTTCCACAGGGGTCAGTTCTTGGACCTATTTTATTTTTTTATTTATCAATAACTTAGCAAATTTTTGTCACAGTGTCCAAACCATAATGTATGCAGACGATGTAGTGATTTTCAGCGAGGCTACAAACATCTGTAAGGCCTCCGGTACCCTCACACAAGCAGTGTCTGTTATCTAAAACTGGTTAACTGAATCGTGTCTTCTGTTAAACACGCACACATCTCAGGAGTCTCTTCTTTGCTGTGCTAACCTAACCAGACTGTGAACATTTAGCATCAGCTAATGGACTGGAAAGCCAACTGGTTTTCATTACTTTGGTACCTAAATAGGTGAGTTTGGATTTGCTAAATTTATTACTAATTTTTAATAAAAAATCACAGTACTGGTGGCTCTGAATTGATAGCATATAGCCACCACAAAGTATTGCAGTATTACGATGTATCAGTTTTTCCCTCACCCACACACATTGTCTGTATGAATGAACAAACTCAGTCGCTAAGCAAAAATTAGCAACATTATTATTATTTGTTATGCATGCAGAGCCCGCAATTGTGATGCATTTATGGGCCTGCAGTTACTAACCACAAGTATCTTTTTCTGAGTCTGTACACCTAAGATCAGACTAGCACACATTCCCTAAAACTACCACTTAAAGCATTGCTATATTTTAATGACTACTACAAAAAAAATGTATATTTAGAGTGAAGAAACTTTTTCTGGTAGGATCTGTCTCCATTTTATGATGACTGAACCATTCTATATGATATAAAAATTAATACACAGTGCTGTTAAGTATTTGCCCACTTCCTATTTCTTATATTTTGAATAGTGGCAACACTTAAATATTTCAGATCATCAAACAAATTTTATTAGACAAAGATAACCCAAGTAAATACAAAATGGAGTAAATAAATTGATGAAATGTAGTCATGTTAGTGTAATTGCCACTTTATGGTAAAATCTAAGATGACCATGTGCCAGAAAGTAACTTTCTATCCCTTGCTGGTCGAAGTCCAAAGGGCTCTATGACCCTTTTGGGCAAAGACTGAAGGGGGATTATGTTATGGGTTAGTCCGTCCATCCATCCGTCCATCCGTCCCACTTTTGTGAATTCAACTCCTCCTACAGTTTTGGTCCAATTGTTTTGAAACTTGGTGCCATGGTTTAATATACACTGAGGATATGCATATTGCAATTTGGTTCTGATTGGAGGATTCTTGCAGGGGTTGTTGCTCCTGACCTATGACCTCCTATTTCACCTCACTTCATAGACAGTAACTGTCTTGTGAAATCAACTCCTACAGTTTTGTCCCGATTGTTTTGAAACTTGGTAACATGGTTTGAGATACTCTGATGAGTTTAAAAAAAAAAAAAAAAAAATCCAAGATGGCGCCGCGGATGGCAGCCACTGGCTTCTGCTCTCTGATGTTTTTGATAATTTTGTGTGTTTTTTTGGACTTCTGCTCTTCTGTCAGAATCACCTATTCAAGGGAGGAACTACTTTCACTCAGACTACCTCCCAGTGCAACTTCTCCGCCATTTGTTGCTGCTGATCTGAAGTTTTTTCAGTCGATCTTAGCTGTGGGAGCAGCGGCTATTGGCGCTGGCCGGAAACGAAGGCGGCGTGGTAAACGGGCTGGTGCGCTAGTCAGGCTGAAGAAACGAGGATTTCGCACGCTGCTCCCATCGATCCATCTGGCAAATATCCGCTGTTTGGCGAACAAAATGGATGAACTGCTGCTCCTGACTCACAAAAACCGGGATTTTAGCAGATCTGGCGCCCTTTGTTTCACGGAGTCCTGGCTGAGTGAACACCTCCCGGACAGCGCGGTCCGCCTGGACGGATTCCAGCTGTTTCGCGCTGATCGCAGCCGAGAATTCTCTGGAAAGACTAAAGGTGGTGGAATCTGCTTCTACATAAACGAAGGTTGGTGTACTGATGGCACAGTGTTGAAGAAGTTTTGTAGCCCTAACCTAGAGTCACTGTTCATAAACTGTAAACCCTTTTATTCACCACGAGAGTTCTCCTCATTTATTCTGGTCGGAATTTATATCCCGCCTGCTGCTTCTACAACAGAGGCCCTGCAGCACCTCGCTGAACAGATAGCAGACGTGGAGGAAAAACATCCAGACTCTCTGCTTATCATTCTGGGTGATTTCAATAGAGCTAATCTCACAAATGAGCTTCCTAAATACAGACAGCATATTAAATGTCCCACCAGGGACACAAATACACTCGACCACTGTTACACAGTTTTAAGAAATGCCTATCATGCCGTCCCCCGTGCAGCTCTGGGTTTTTCTGACCACTGTCTGCTCCATCTTATTCCAACATACAGACAGAAACTAAAAACTTCCAAGTCTGTTGTAAGGACTGTGAAGAAATGGACTGAGGAATCAAAGCTGAAGTTACAAGCCTGCTTTGACTGCACAGATTGGAGTGTTTTTTAAGCTGCAGCCATTAACTTAAATGAACTCACTGACACTGTGACGTCATACATCTGTTTCTGCGAGGACATGTGTGTGCAGACCAAGACCTTCTGCACATACAACAACAATAAACCCTGGTTCATTCCTAAACTGAAGCAGCTACGTCAGACCAAGGAGGAGGCCTACAGGACTGGTGACTGGACTCTGTACAAGCGGGCTAGAAACATGCTGACGAAGGAGATCAGGCTTGCTAAGAGGAGCTACAGTGTGAAGTTACAAAAAAACTTTTCAGCCAACAACTCTGCTTCTGTCTGGAGAGGCCTGCAGAATATCACCAACTACAGGAGACCATCCCCCACCCTGTGGAAAACCTCCAGCTGGCTAACGACCTAAACAGCTTTTACTGCAGGTTTGAAAAGAACCTACAGTTCTCACCTCCCACCCACACAAAAGGATTATCTGCAGCCCCAGGAACTCCATCCCTCCTCCACTCTGACCTCCCACCAGCACTAACGATCTGTGAAGAGGAGGTGCGCCGGGTCTTTCAGAGACAAAAGATCAAGAAGGCTGCAGGACCTGATGGTGTGTCTCCGTCCTGCCTGAGAGTCTGCTCCAACGAGTTGGCCCCCATCTTCACCCGGATCTTTAACAGATCACTGGAGCTGCGTGAAGTGCCTTCCTGCTTCAAACGCTCCATCATCATTCCAGTTCCCAAGAAACCCTCTGTTACAGGATTAAACGACTACAGACCTGTTGCCCTGACCTCTGTGGTCATGAAATCCTTGGAGAGATTGGTGCTGAACCACCTGAAGGTCATCACAGGCCCCCTGATGGACCCACTGCAGTTTGCCTACCGGTCAAACAGGTCAGTGGATGATGCAGTGAATATGGGACTACATTACATCCTGCAACACCTCGACTCCCCAGGGACGTACGCCAGGATCCTGTTTGTCGACTTCAGCTCAGCGTTCAACACCATCATCCCAGGCATTCTTCATCAGAAACTCCTCCAGCTCAAGGTGCCTCCCTCCACCTGCCAGTGGATCTCCAGCTTTCTGACTGACAGGTGGCAACAGGTGAAGCTAGGGAGATTTACATCCAGCTCCCGAAAAATTAGTACTGGCGCCCCCCAAGGATGTGTCCTTTCCCCACTGCTCTTCTCCCTCTACTCCAATGACTGCACCTCAGAGGACCCTTCGGTGAAGCTCCTGAAGTTTGCGGATGACACCACAGTCATCGGTTTGATCCGGGATGATGATGAGTCTGCATACAGGCGGGAGGTGGAGCAGCTGATCCTCTGGTGCAGCCAGAACCATCTTGAACTTAACCCAGCCAAAACGGTGGAGATGACTGTGGATTTCAGGCGACACCCCCCTTCATTCCCCCCACTCACCATCCTCAATAGCACAGTGTCCACTGTGGACTCCTTCAAGTTTCTGGGTACCACAATCTCCCGGAACCTGAAGTGGTCCTCCCATATAGACACTGTCCGGAAAAAGGCCCAGCAGAGGTTGTTTTTTCTGCGTCAGCTCAAGAAGTTTGATTTGCCTCAGGAGCTGCTGGTTGTCTTCTACACCGCCATCATCCAATCTGTCCTCTGCTTTTCCATCACTGTCTGGTTTGGATCTGCCACTAAACAGGACAAGACCAGACTGCAGCGGATCATTAAGTCTGCGGAGAGGATCATTGGTACCGACCTACCCTCCATTGAGAACTTATATTGGTCCATAACCAGGAAACGGGCGGGAAACATCTGTGCTGACCCATCACACCCCGGCCACAAACTGTTTGAACTTCTATCTTCTGGTCGTCGTTACAGATCACTGAAGGTCAAAACCACCCGTCACAGGAACAGTTTCTTTCCTCAAGCCATCACTCTGATGAACTCCTAACATTCACCTAGTCCTACCTGTTGCTGTACTCATGACTTTTCATCCATTATTACATTGCACATAACTCTCACACTGCTTTTTACTTCATTCACATTATATCACTGAATCTGAGTTCACATTGAAATACTGTGTGACTGTATATTTTTTCATATATTTCTGCAAAGTGTGGTTAGTCTGAGTAAATAACTGCATGTATTCCTGTATATATTTGCATCCTTTTATAGAAACGTGGACAGACTGTAATTTACTGTACATACTCTGTTGTCATTGAATCCTTATTTAAATCCTCCACCTGAACAATGAGAGCAAGTTTTTAGCCAAAGTCAAATTCCTTGTATGTGTTGTGCATACTTGGCCAATAAAGCTGATTCTGATTCTGATTCTGATTCTGATGCGCATATTGCAATTTCACTCTCATTGGATGACCTTGAGGTCAAAGGTCAGATTTTTCCCTAAATCTTGTAAACACAATAGAGAACCAAAGTCACACCCCCTCTACTTCCGCATATGGGACCTTCAATCAGAAAAATTCTCCATTGAAATGAACGGCAAAAGCGAAATTCTTTTGATCCTGATCAAATTTTGCCACGAGTTACACATATGTTTGTCAATTTAAAAGATAATTTTCCACGTAAATAACGGTGTACGTTGTTGTCTAACTGTTAAGGTATAAGGTTATGAAAATATGTAAATTAAAAAACTACAAACACAGATGGATGGAGCTTACGTCATCTTTTTCAAAGTGCGCCCAGGCTGAAGTAACTAACAGTCCTCTGGATCAGCTGCAGCTCTCACAATACAAAACAATACCTTTGTGTTGTTTTTCTCCTCTTTGGATCCTTTTTTCATCGGTCAGGAAACAGGAGGTGGGATTTCAGTAATCTCCCGCCATGCTCGTGTTTTGTGATATGGGATGATGAGAGTTGTTGTCCGCTAGTCATTGAAACAAAAACTAAATATTGCTCTGTTATTATACAACAGCTGAAAACTTTAATTACATGGAAAATTATCTTGTCATCAATCTGGGTTTGGTGGTTCCAAACCCAGTTCTGACTTATTATTGTTTTGCCCTATTTTCTATCAGGCGCGTCAGGGAGCTGTTTGGGTCCTTTGCTCCCTGACAGCTTGGGCACGCCCCCTCCTCCTGTCAAGTGCCATCAGCTGTGCCTTGTTACGGGTGTTCACACACACACACACACACACACACACACACTCCATTCATTTCTATTCACACGCTCATACACTCACCCATGCACACCAGGGATCAATTATGTCAAGCCCACACATTCTCACACCAGCGATCTCTTCCCTCGTTAGGATTATTATTATTTAAACGAGGGGTTAGTAGGAAGAGATCGTCGGGGCATTCACCTCCATACGTGGCAGCTAGTTTCTCCACATATGCATTTATCACCTTCGTATTTGTTCAGCCTGTCACTGCAAGTGCGATTAATCCCTTGATGTTTGTGGCTGACCCACCTTACTTCCTCATCCTCCAGACTGCATGGACAGCCCCAGATCACTCTGGTCCCTTTAGTTTAATGTATGGCTTTCTCCTTGTGCCAACAGCAGCCCTGCGGCACTAGGCAATTCCTCCACTGGGCCGTAGAGCATCCGGGTGGCGTTCCTGCATGTTTGGTGGCCTTATTTCGTCATTTCAATTCTCTGTATTTTCATGGTTGACTGAACTTGTTATTTTTGTGGGAGTTTATGGTAATAAATGGCATGTTCTACTCCAGCAATTGAGTTTTTCATTCCCTCCCTCGTGCGCCGCGTTATGGCACACGAGGAATTATGACATATCTTTTAAACTGACAAACATATGTGTATCTCATGGCAAAATTTGACTGGGATCTAAAGATAATTTTGCTCTTGCCATTAATTTCAATGGAGAATTTTTTCAATTTAAAGGGGTCATTGGCTAAAAAATGGTGTTCGTAGGGTTTAACTATCTGAAATGAGTCTATTGATTTAGATTTTTAGATTTAGTATACTTTATTGATCCCCAGAGGGGAAATTGAGGGTCATTCACCACCTGGATGGATGAAGCAGCCACGATACGGCGCTATCCCTTAACCATTCACACACATTCACACCTAGGGCCACTTTAGAGTCTCCAATTAACCTAACCTGCATGTTTTTGGCATGTGGGAGGAAACCGGAGAAATCCCGGGGTAAACCCACGCATACACGGGGAGAACATGCAAACTCCACACAGATCACTGTTGGTTGGGGGCTGGGATCGAACCCACGATCCCACGATCCCCCGGCCAAGGGTAAACTGTGCTGCCGCAGTGCTAACCACTGCGCCACCGTGCAGCCCATTATTGGTCACATAATTGTCAAAAAAAATCCAATACAGTCAGTTCTCTTGAAAAAACAGCCAGCCTTTATCTCATTTTTCTCTCCCAGAAACAGCAGAAACATTTTTGACTATTCCGTCTAAATTGTATACGTCACATTTAGAAAAAGCCAACCCACCACTGACCTTAAGACCCGCCCACTGCTCTGTTATTGGCCCACCTAGCTGTCTGTCATGTAGATGAAAGGAGTGCTAAAGGTGGTCTATTAGCCCCCAAGCTAACACTGGTACCAGGAAGCTCAAACCAAGTGTGGCTTATATTGTTATATTCAGATCTTAGTCACCCTAATAACCATCCCTGTTACCACCTGGTTCACTGGACCACAGTCCACAATATGCCCCGTGTTGCTCTGGCCCATCTCCCAGTGGTTTTGCCATGATTCCGGTTGCGGCAACTGCCTACGCCGCGACCCGAGGCTGCTTCCCCAAGCTCCCCTACCATCCTCCAGGGATCCATGTGACTCTGCTCCACCTCCGCAGGCAACGTAGGGGAGCCGCTTCATGACAGTGCATCTCCCAGCTAGCTGCAGGAGAGGAGTGGAGTCCCGCGGAGCAAGACACTGCACTTTGAGATCCTGTGGCTCGGCAGCTCGGCTCGGTCAGCAGCCCCGGGTCGCAGCAGTTGATGGGTTGCACGCAGCTGATGATTTGTTGTGGCATCCCAGTGAGGTTGTTGAGAGCGGGGCTGAAGCGACGCAAGATACACATCCGACCGTGAATCAGTGAACCAGCACTGCTCATCCAAGCTAGAAGAAGGCTAGAAGCTACTCAGCTAATGGCTAACTGACGTAAGAGGGAGGGCGGAGTTGAACAGCTGAAGAATGTTTCTTAAAATGACAAGCTTTAAATCAGAGCATGTCAAGAGAGTCATGAAAAAAAAAAATTGCTTCAATAATTAAAAATAAAGAAAATGTGAACAAAATATGTCACAAACATTTCATTGAGAAATGAGTAAACTATTAAAATGTGGAACAAGGGCAGTCAATAACCCCTTTAAGGTCCCCTATGCAGAAGTAGAGGGGGCGCGACTTAGGTTCTCTATAACTACTGAAAGAAATGATGTAGGCTTTTCAAATCGATAGAGGAGTTGTATCTAATACACATCTTGGACGACTTACACCCTCACCTAAGTATGAGTTTGGGGTCAAGGGGGTCAAAGGTCAAAGTTAATATTGTAGTTGCACTAAGGTAAATGGTAAATACTACATTTAATATTACTATAAAAAGAGTAAAGCTAGGGCCACAAAACCTGGTATACAGGTTGACCTTGGGAACCTAACCTCAGACTATGGGTTTGGGGTCAAAAGGTCAAAGGTCAAGGTTAGCAATCCATTTACACTTAAAACGAGTAAAGCTAGGACCACTAAACCTGGTCCACAGGTTCACCTTGGGATCTTGACCTCAGACTAATCATTTGAGGTCAATAGGTCAAAGGTCAAGGTTAACATTCCCTATGCCTTATTACTATACACCGAATAAAGTTAGGGTCACCATACTTGGTATACAGGTTCACCTTGGGATCCTGACCTCTGACTATGGGTTTGGGGTCAACTATGGGTTGTAGATGATGGGCTTATCATAATTTGGGTCTGCCACAGTATACTGAAAAGTTGAAAACTGCTCTCCATTAGCAAGTATTGGGATCTTCAAAGAAAATGGAGGCGGGGGATATTGCACTTGCCCCAGAGTGCTCATTTTAAAAATTGTACAACTTTATTATGCCTAGGTGGCTTAACATAAACAGTCTCAATGAATTACAATGACTTAATGCTAACTTACATCTCATTATGTTCACAGTTGCTGGCACAATGTCAAAGTGACATACCCTTGAGATATCCTCTGCTGCACTTGCAATGTCCTCTGCATTCTTTCTGACCTATTACACAAAGCTGCCCCACTACTGTATTTGTTTGTTTGCCTGGGGGTGTTATTTCTTTAACCTGATTAGCTAGAATAAATCTGTTTTTAATGGCATTTGGTTTGGTCCCTCGTTTCTGGTTCTTTTATGGCTTTCAAACTAATGATGATCATCTGCAAGTCAAACTGATTTTTCCACTGGGTCGTATATACATTTTATGCTCCACTGGTGGAAGCACTGTAAGAACAGCATCTTTAAACTCTTCTGGTGTGTAATGAGATCCTCATAGGGCTCCCTGCATGTTGACAGGTTTTTTAAGACATTTTCTTTTTTCTTTTTAAATAGAGATAGAAGATGCTGCTGAGATTCTTTCTCCACCAACTGTAACTGCTAATGATGCATAACTTCAAATTGCTCCCCAGGGAAACTAAATACCAGGCAGGACCAAAAACATTCTTTAGTACCACAGGTGGGTGATTCAGCCGATGAAAGTACCACGTAGAAGAACATTAACTCTTTGAAGTGTGTACTTCACTCTTCGCAATGCACTTGCCAAGTGTCTCTGGCGATAGGCGATTCAGATGACTGACGCCTCACTTCGCACCCGTTAGCTGGATGGATATGTTGTGTGCTCAAATGTACATGTGCACATATTCCAAAAACTGTTAAATCCTTCTCAGGTGTAGATGGGCTGCTCTGTGCTGTCAGCAGATGTGGCCTCAGTGCCTGGTGAAGACACTGACATCATCCTGTCTCACATAAATACCAGCTCCTCCATCATACGTGCCCTTGGACTTCAGCCACTTAGCAAGGCAGGGCAATGTTGAATCAATATTATTTACATACAGCAGCATGAAGCATCCGCTCATATTTGAATAAAAGGCAGTCAGAGACAACAGATTTTGCCCCCAGCTAGACCCTGATTTTTACCATGTGCAGAAGCACAAACACATGGACATACTTACAAACACAGGGTGATCACAGTTAGGAGTGAAGACAATTACCATGGAAAATGCCACTTTTCTGTAAATATTGCTTTCTAGAAGTGGCTACACGCCCAGCTTATTCTCATTTTTCTGAGGCTTGGCTGGACAGCACTGTGATAACCCCTGCCCCTGCAGGGCTTCTGAAAGTATTCCTGTTTCCTGTTGTCACTTTGTCACTAGGTGGCAATACTGCACTGTAGTACTGGTTCCGACTCAATGACAAAAGACGATACAGCTAACTAGCAACTGTTCTAACTGCAGAATGTGGCTAATACTGATGAAGAAACCATTTTGAAAGAAATGTTACAGGCAAACTCAATGAGTCCTGCAACTATTATGTCAAAGATGGCCATAGGTTCTTCATCTCAAATACGTTCATATTTACCATTTTGAAGATGATGTTTCAATTTCATAAGAGCTGTAATTACAGCATACAGAGGCAGGTTGGGGTGGAGGATAGCTCTAAAAATAGATGCCAACCCCCCAAAAGTGCATGCACTGTGCAGACTGGAATGCCTCCTCTTTACGGGGTACGTTGGAGAGCCAAAACAAGAATGGTCAGTTCAGATGACGCCCAAGAGCTGGAAGATCCACCCGCCTGCTTCAAATCAGCAGTGTGGGGACATGAACGAGCAGCGGACAAGAAGACTGTGTCAGCACTGCAAGATGGCATGTGAGTGGAAACATGCCCAGCACACAGACACACAACACATCTGAAATCACCCAGACCAAAGCAAGGAAAAAGACTACACAAGCCCAAAAATCCATCCCCGCTGCCCTCAACCAGCAGCTAGACGTGAAACCATACCGGACCCAAGTCATCACAAGGTAATTGCCATTTACTTTTCAACAGCTATGTGCCCATACACAGCAGCAGATTCCAGCTTGAACCAAGTCTACATCATTTTTTTTATTCAGAATTTATTTTCTGTTGCTGAAGTTTAATATTTTCATGTTATAATAGCCTAAATATTTTATTTATTTTTGAGTTTACTTTCTGTTGTAATGTTTAACGCAACAGAGGAAGCAGTTCATAATTGATTTTTCTGTTAGTCTCGTGCACCTCAGTAAATCGCAACATGAATTGTTTTTTCAATATAATTCAAAAAGATAAACTTTGATATATTCATTACACACTGAAATATTTCATGGCTTTTTGATAAAATTTGATATTAGTTATAGGTTTTTAAAATAAATTCTAAATCATGATATTCTAATTTACTGAGATGCACCAGCACATAGTACACAGTATACAGTACGGAATTTGTTAAACCACAAAAATGTCATTGTAATAAACTAATGGAAATGGTACAGTAACTCACTGAGGGATATGATGCTCATTTTTTATTCAGTATTGTAAAAAATAATTAGCTTTCTATGTTTATAGATCGAAAGCCATCTCCACTTTCAGTTATTGCCATCTTACTTTACACATAAATTCATGTTTTAGATGGTTAAGGTTATGGTAATGGGCAAGTAAAGGTGAGGTATAAGTTTAGACTGATCCACCATGTTTCTCCATGTCATTTCCACAATCACCTGAGTCATATAATGTTCAACTAATGTCAAAGTACACAGAGCATATTCTGTTCGAGGACTGTCAAAAAATACTCCACCAGAAACCCGAAAAACTTAATACACCAGTTTTTCTTTTTCTTTTTTTTCCCCAACAAAGTGGATGGAGTGTAACAGAGGCCCAGTCTGCTATAAATATGGAGCAACAGCCCAGCCTGGTCACCCACCTTCATATCCGTCCTCCTGCAGACATGTTACATTAATTATGTGTCTCACAAACTCTGTGTCCCCTCCTCAGTGTATTGAGTAATTGCTCTTTTTGTAAACTTTTAAACGTATTTTCAGTATTTACTCCAAAAAAATTACAAAAGGAAATTAAAGATCAATTTGACTGATGGGATTGTTTACCTTTTTCACATATTCACTAGATACTGTGACAATACTGTACTGTGATAAATGAAAACTTTGTAAATGAAAACTGACAGCCCTAATCCCAGCACTTTGCTCTCCCCTCTGAGAGGGGTGAAGAAATAAACTCATTTGTTCTTATAAATAAACTGTTCCACTTTAGGCCATTTAAGCTGTTTGTCACTGCCTGTGAATTTCAGTTTAATCCCATCTGCTCGCCTCATGGGTTTGACAAGAGCGGGTACTTTACAATGATCAATTAAGAAAGTGTGTTTTTCCACCTGATACTATTTGTAATGGAAAACTCATACACCTCAAGATATCTGCTCGTCCATAACCATTACCAGCCACCCACCCGGATGATAGCACGGTGACCCTCCTGTGCTTCAACAGGGGACGTCTGCTGAATCAAGAGCAGACACAGAAAACTCTCTTAACCGTCGAACTCATGTAGAGCAGGGAGAAATATTCTTCAGTTTGCAGCTCTCTTGATTATTACTCTTGTTACATGCATTACATGCAGGCATTACAGACAGCAGCAGTGACTGGGTTGGAAATAGATAAAACAAGCTTCAACAGGCTTTCTCCACAGTCTCTTATTTTTGTGATGATTCCTTTCATTTTCTTTTTTCTTCATCTGAACTCCTTTTCTCCCCCTATCCCTACTTTATTAGTGCTCTTAAGACCACAGTAATTCTCTGCTGACCAAGTCAGTTTGGTTCAGAAAACAGGGTGTAATGGAAATGTCTCCTTATAATGGAGCTTGAGCAGTTAGTGGGAGCTGGAGACTTGGTGCTGCTTTCCCATGCGATTTCTGTGCGTGACCCAAGGTTATTCTATGCTAAGTTGAAGTCCCGGCTGCCAGAGCTCTGCAGCAGAAAGAGTAGAAGTCACCACAGAAGACGGACCCCACGGACTGGCAGATGACTGACAAAGTAGACACACAGTGGAGGTTTTGGCAAGTTGCATCACTTGTGGATTTCTGACAGTCTGCCTGACTGTTGTACATGTGTGTTAGCCTAATTTGTGTGTTTGCATGGTTACTTTTATTTGTGTGCACTCACTGGGGCCCAACCACACAAGTGCATGCCTTCCTGCGAGCGAGAGTGTTTAGTCTACAGGAAAAGGAAAGGAGCTTGTTATGTGACTAAGACGAATAGCTGGGTTTGTTCTTCCTCTCTCCTGGGAGCTGAACCGGGATCGGCACGTGAAATCATCTGTTCAGGTGGTCAGCACGCCAGGGGAACGCCCACGAACAGGACTGATGCTTTATGGCACAAACAGAAGGGGGGGGGGGGGGGAGAGGCAAGGTGGGGCTGGTGCAGTGCCTGATCGGATAGATGGTATGCCATTGTGAAAGGACAGAGCGAGCTACTCAGTGGTATTAGCAGAGAGTTAGTGACATGTGCTACATCAGCACAAAATTATGCTGAGCAGCAGTGACGGCTTCTTTTGTGGGGAGAAAATTGTTTTATTCAAGATGCACACGGCGTAATGGCAACCAGATGCTGGTAATACAAACACAGTCATTGCCAATAATGTCTTTGTTTGTTTGCTGTTTGTTTGTTGCCTCCAAATGACTGAAAAAATGCATAAACTCAATAGGAAAGCCAAGGGTGGCTTAAAAAAGGAAGAAAGAGAAGAACAACATACATGCCAAAGGAATGTACTGGGCAGTAAAATTATGCCTAATTCTAGCCAAAAAGGAACAACTTCATTCTCAGCAGTGATTTTTTTTGTTGCTGGGTTTGTGTCGCCACGCCCAGGTCTCACGCTGACAAAAATGTTTTCTCTCGCCTGCTCAGCTTTGATGCATTACCAACCTGTCAGGCACGTACAGTAAATGACTCTGTTACACAGTCATTTCAGTGCTGTGACTAAGAAGGCAGCATACTCTAGATTTTAAGAAATGGAACATAGTATTCATAATGACATTTTTAATTTGTTTAGACTAAATCTGTTCTCATCGTCAGGGCAGTTTGTCTTAAAGATGCCCACAAAATAATGAGTTGTACTGATTACAACTTGTCTACTCAAGTTCACTTAACGAATAATTCTAAGGCAACCTGGACACTAACTTTATTAAACTGAAACTAGTTATTTTTCACAGCGGTGGAGAAAGATGTACAAGGTTACCGTCTGCTCTAATAATGTGAAAGTTGGTCACTGACTCAGAGACTAACTTTCAAAGGTAACCTTGTGGGTCATTTCAGCAGGTCTAGGCCCCAGGGATGGACAGCTTGTGCTGCAGAGGGGCCAAGAATTCCTTCCAACTGGTTGCTGAGCAGTGAAAACACCTTTTTTAGTTACTGGTGGGAAAGAAAATCTGCAGGGTCTTGGTCCGTCATTACCCATCATCAGTCTAGGCTACTATATGCAGTATTTATACTGAGACAAAGGCTCTCTGTGATGCCATGTGTGATGACGCTCTGTCTGGTCCAATGTGCAAAATACAGGTGCATCTCAGTAAATTAGAATATCATTGGAAAGTTAATTTATTTCAGTAATTCAGTTAAAAAAGTGAAACTCGTAGATTATTTAGCTTCATTACACACAGAGCAATATATTTCCAGTGTTTATTTCTTTCAATTTTGATGATTTTGGCTTACAGCTAATGAAAACCCAAAATTCAGTTTCTCAAAAACTTAGAAGGTGGTATTACATAAGATCAATTAAGAAAATTGGATTTTTAATGTAAGTGTTGGCCAAGTGAAAAGCATGTTCATGTACACACTCAATACTTGGTCGGGGCTCATTTTGCATGAATTACTGCACCAGTGCAGTGTGGCATGGAGGTGATCAGCCTGTGGCACTGCTGAGGTGTTATGGAGGCCCAGGTTGCTTTGATAGTGGCCTTCAGCTCGTCTGCATTGTTGGGTCTGGTGTGTCTAATCTTCCTCTTGACAATAATCCATAGATTCTCTATGGGATTATATCTGTTATGCTTATTAGGTACATGGTTCTAGAGTGTAACATAATACAAGGATTTTTACCAGCGCTTTTCACATCTTGACTTTTGCAGGCAAGAGCAGCTTGAGACAATAAAACTGAAAAGGAAATGTAACAGTGGGAATATAGCCATTTCTTCCCAAGATAATACTTAGGAATGAAGAGGGGAAAGAGGAAACAAAAAAACAGCAGGAGAACAGACATAATGCTGGAGACTCCACTAGGGTCAGAAAAGGAGAAGACCATAGAAGGAAGAGATGAAGAAATAAATTATAAGAAAAGAAAAAATCAATGTGAGAGATGACGAGGATTCAGATTCAGATAATGGGACGGGCCAGGGAGTGAAAAAGAGACAGATGATGAAGGCAGGGAGACAGACTGTTGGAGCAATTTTCTGTTGTGTTATACATATAATGTTAGATATGAAAATATCTGTGTATGTGTCTATTCTCTTATTTATTATGGTCAAACAAAGTCTTTTGTGCATGAAGAACACTTACAGATTCATCTCAATAAATTAGAATATCAAAAAGTTAATTTCGTTCAGTAATTCAATTCAAAAAGTAAAACTCATAGAGATTCATTACACAAAGTGATATACAGTAGCTCACAAAAGTGAGTACACCCCTCACATTTTTGTAAATACATCTTTTCATGGGGCAACACTGAAGATATGACACTTTGATACAATGTAAAGTAGTTAGTGTACAGCTTGTATAACTGTAAATTTGCTGTCCCCTCAAAATAACTCAACACACAGCCATTAATGTCTAAACCGCTGGCAACAAAAGTGAGTGCACCCCTAAGTGAAAATGTCCAAATTGTGCCCAATTAGCCATTTTCCCTTGCCGGTGTCATGTGACTTGTTAGTGTTACAAGGTCTCAAGTGTGAATAGGGAGCAGGTGTGTTAAATTTGGTGTTATCATTCTCACACTCTCTCATACCGGTCACTGGAAGTTCAATATAATAAAATATTTACAAAATGTGAGGAGTGTACTCACTTTTGTGAGATACGGTATCGCAAGTGTTTGTTTCTTTTAATTTTTTTCTTTTTATTTTGATGATTATGACTTACTCTCTCAATGAAGAAATTTTCAAAACAGTAGATGTGGACATCGGCATCACCATTAATGGAGAAAGCCTGAATCACTTAAGATTTGCAGACGACATCATCCTTTTTGCAGAAACTGAAGAACAACTCAGTGTCTTGCTTCACAAATTGAACATAGAAGGGGAAATGAAGATGTAATGAAGATGAATAAAAAGAAAACAAAGATTATGTACAATGACACTACAAGAAGAACAGTGAGGTTCAAGATTCAAAGACTTTATTATCATGTGCACAGTTGAGAAATGCAGCATTTCCTGAGCAATGAAATTCTTACTCTGCTCTCCAAAAGAATGCCAAGGAAATAGGTACACAACATACTAATAAGGTAATAACACACCTAAAACTAATGGATACTAATAACACACACTATACACACAGTTAGGCAATTAGGACACCTTAGCACACCTTGATACTAAGTACTAATACTAATGAATACTAATAATACACATTAGGCAATTTGGATGGCTAAAGCAGTCAAACTAGAGGAAACAAGAAGAGTGAAATTGAAAGTTCACTGGATGACTATAGTGGACAGTGTATATTGATATCAGAGATGATATGAACCTGAGATGGCATAAACCTATGTACAGTGTGCAAATGAGCAGTATACAAATTACAAATTAGCACCCAGTGTGAGAATTTCTCTGTAATGATAATACCAGTAGACTGTACATGATAATTAGCTGCAGAGATGATATGGACATCCGACGGGGTAAGACTATATACATTGTACAAGTGAGCAATGTGCAAATTTAGCAACCGGTGTGCGAGTTCCTATTTGCAAAGCTGTGTTGCGGAGTTTTGGGAGTTTGTTATTTGTTCAGGAGTCTGATGGCAGTGGGAAAGAAGGAGTTTTTCAGTCTGGTTGTCCTGCATTTCACATTTCTGTACCTCCGGCCTGAGGGTAGAAGTGTGAACATTCTGTGCTGGGGGTGGGTGGGGTCCCGGAGGATGGCGTCAGCTCTCCTTTGGACTCTGTGGTGGTAGATGCTCTGCATAGAGGGGAGTGTAGTCCTGGTGATCTTTTCCGCTGTCTTCATCACTCTCTGCAGGTGTTTGCAGTCCAGGGCAGTAGTGCTGCCGTACCACGCAGTGATGCAGTTGGTCGGGATGCTCTCGATGATGCAGCTGTAGGAATTGTTGAGGATCCTGGGGGACATGCCGAGCTTCTTCAGCCTCCTCAGAAAGTACAGCCACTGTTGAGCTCTCTTAACTAGCTCTGTGGTGTTGTGTGTCCACGTAAGGTACTCACTGATGTGGATGCCCAGGTATTTAAAGCTGCTCACCCTCTCCACCTCAAGCTCCCGGATGAACAGTGGCCGATGGGGTCTCCTCCTCCCCTTCTTCATGTCCACTATCATCTCCTTTGTCTTGTCCATGTTGAGGGTGAGGTTGTTGTCCTCACACCATGACATCAGGCTGGCCACTCCATCCTGTAGGATGCTTCGTCATCACCAGTGATGTGTCCTATCACTACTGTGTCATCCGCGAACTTTAAGATGATATTGTCCTTGTGGGAGGCAACACAGTCATGGGTGAAGAGGCTGTAAAGGATGGGGCTGAGAACACAACCTTGTGGGACACCTGTGTTTGTAATGATGCTGGCTGAGGTCCTGTTACCTATCCTGACAGACTGGGGCCTGCCAGTTCGAAAGTCCAGTAGCCAGTCGCAGAGGGTAGGGTGCAAGCCAAGTAAAGACAGTTTGTCGGTGAGTTTGTGGGGGATGACCGTGTTGAAGGCAGAGCTGTAGTCGACAAAGAGCATCCTAATGTAGGAGTCTTTATGTTCCAGGTGGGAAAAAGAATAGTGGAGTGCTGCAGCAGTGGCATCTGAGGTGGACCTTTTGGGCCAGTAGGCATACTGCAGGGGGTCCAGGGTATTCGGTATGCCGTCCTGAATGAGGGCCAGCACCACTTTCTCGAAGCACTTCATGATGATTGGAATGAGTGCTACTGGTCTGTAATCATTCAGGCAGGTTGGCGAGTTCCTTTTAGGCAGGGGTATGATGGCTGTGATTTTGAAGCAGGAGGGGACTATGTTCTGGTTGAGGGAGAGGTTGAAAATGGATTTAAGAAGAGTAGCAGTAAGAAGTTGAATAAATATCAATGGAGAAATGCTCAAAAAAGTGGGAGAGTACAAGTACCTCGAAAAAGTGTTAACATCTGACAACGAAATGGACAAAGAAATTGATCAATGAATAACATCCGGTTGGAAGAGATTTGGTCAATACCGGCAGTTCCTGAAAGACTCCAAATTACCAACATGTCTAAAAAAGAAAATCATGAACACTGTTATCCTACCTGCAATGACATATGGGGCAGAAACATGGTCAATAACGAAACATCAAATGGAGAAACTGGCAGTTGCACCAAGAAGTATGAAGTGATTATCACTTAACATCACAAGGAAAGATAAGATTAGGAATGAAACAATCAGAAGAACATCAGGAGTTATTGACATAACTGAAAGAATATGATATATGAAAGGACAATGGGCTGGGCATCTTGCTAGACTAAATAAATACCAGGTGGTCAAAGAGTACAACAGAATGGACACCGAGACAAGGACGGAGGATGAGAGGAAAACCAAAGAAACAATGGAGAGATGACATAGAAGAAGTCGTGGGGAAGTGCTGGATGAGACCGCTACATAATCGTGTTGCATGGCAGGAGCTGTGGAGGCCATCTGCCAGTAGTGGCATGAAGAGACTGTAGATGATGATGGCTTGCCGCTCAGTTTCTCAGAAAGTTAGAATATTGCATAAGACCAATAAGAAATGTCAGTGTACATGCTCAATAATTTTTGGGGCTCCTTTTGCATGAATTACTGCATCACGGTGGTGTGGCATGAAGGCGATCACCCTGTGGTACTGCTGAGGTGTTATGAAAGCCCAGGTTGCTTAGATAGTGGCCTTCAGCTTGTCTGCATTGTTGGGTCTGGTGTCTCTCATCTTCCTCTTGACAATACTCCATAGATTCTCAGTGGGATTTAGGTCAGGAGAGTTTACTGGCCATTCAAGCACAGTGATACCATGGTCACTAAACCAGGTTTTGCTACTTTTGGCAGTGTGGGCAGGTGCCAAGTCCTGCTGGAAAAAGAAATCAGCATGTCCATAAAGCTTGTCAACAGAAGGAAGCACATGAAGTGCTCTAAAATTTCCAGATAGACGGCTGTGCTGACTTTGGACTTGATAACATTGTGTTATCAAGTCAAGTAGTTATCAAGTAATGATGTGTTATTTCTGGTATTGTCACAAAACATTATTCCATCAACATAACACACAGCGTGTTAAGTCCGAGCCTACATCTCAGTTCTTTGTCAAGATAATGATCCATGAGGCTTTAATTCCATTCAAAAGGTGCAGAACGTCCAATACATGAAAACTCAAAATATTTCATGCATGAGGTTCAGACTTGGAATAAGAAGATGTAAAATGATGCCTCACACCTGGTAGCTGTTGGGAAAATAAAAGAACAGCCTTAGAAGCTCTTGTGGCATCTGTGGGGATCTGCACTCCATAATAAAATTGTGCTTTTTTACAGCTTCATATATCAAGCTGCATCATTGCCACTATGCATAGTCACACATACCGAAAGCACTCCAAGAGATCCACAGCCTGTCATTGGTTTACAGGCTGTTTTGTCTTTGCTCCCATCACGTACAGCAGCCATGAATACCACTGTGTGACCGTGTTCACAGCAGAGGTAAGATCAGCCCTAAGACAACTGTGAATTTATAAGCTGGCTCTGATGTCCACAAGTGTTAACGTTTGTTTGTAGTTTAAAACTCTTCCTGCAGTCTTGTTTTTGTCTTGCTTGGGCTCGCTAACATTTCCCGCCATATTCATTTCATTAAGATCACATCTGGGTCCCATTAAAACTTCCACATTCAGATCCATGGGCTGCCTTGGTGCTGAATGGAAATTTTTTTTTCCTTCTTCTTCTCCTCTTTTCTTTTTTCATCCAGCCAGAGGCCAGTGTGAGACCCTTGGTAAAGAAAGCCTGCTTCACAGAAGGTGAAATAAAAGCTGGAGGAAAGTGTTGGAGAAGCAGTTTTCTCATTAACAGATTTCAGTTACAGTGACACACGGCAGGCTTTTATCACACAGCATGGAATTTGTCATCAAATGAGCAAGCAAATCCCTCCAAATACCATATATGGTTCAAAAGATTGGTAGATAAGGGTGGCCTGCATTTTGGCCACACAATAAAATCCTTTGCCAAATGCCATTCAGAGTCTGGATGAAATTTCCAATGTGCTCAAATTTCGTTATTTAATTTTCCAATGGTTAAACTGAAGAGGGAAAAGAGAAGCAAAGAAAATAATGTACTTGACAGTTATGGATGTGTTTGGACTGCCACAACTGGCCATAAAGGAAACCTTGGACAATGATGAGTGCTGCAGTGGGCCGCTGCCTGCCATGGACAACAGGAAGTGATATGACTAGTCCACACAGCAAATTCTGGCCTTTGGAATAAACTCTGAGTGTACACTTGAGATCATCCAATACACTCTCATGCAGAGAGTGGGAGTTAGTCTTTTAACTTCTGGTGTTCAGTGTTGCCACAAAATTACTATACTTTATGTTGTATTGTGGCGGTTCGTTTTAACCCCACAACAGACTAAGGACACTCAGCCCTCTTTTCTGTTTTTCTGCTGCATTACTGAGAAGCAATGTGCCATTCATGTATTTGTGATGCAAACATGCATGTGTTGTGATGTAATGCGCCATTCTGTATAGTGTGCATATGGCTTGTCCTTACTATGCTTTTTCTGAGCATCTTAGATGTGCTTTGGTGTATTAATGTCTACAGGTAGACGAGTTTCTTCTGTCTCACCTATGTGATGTTAATCGATGCCTTTCATCCTTTGTACTCATGCATCCTGTCCTTACTGTGACCTAGAGACTCAGATCAATATGTAGATGTGCTTGTTAGCCTCTTTGTCTTGCACTTAGAGCGAGGTCTAGCTAATCTGCGCATTGTGATGTATGGCTTACAAATGCAAATACCTCCTGCCTGTTCTGTTGTCCCTTTGATCATTCTAGACTGTGGGGTATGTCTTTTTGATGTATTGTTATGATCAAGTATTTAAGGTGCAACTCTGTAACGCAATCTCTCTCTTCTTCTCTCACTCTGATCCTGCAACTGGTAGACACACGCGTGTCCGCCTCTCCTTCTCTGAGAGCTTAGGGATCCCGCTCCGGGCTGCTCCACTATGCACCGGAGAGGGGATCCCGTGAAGGCGACATGATATAATAAAACCTGCTTAAAACCACAGCACTGCTGCTTATTTTTCCATGCCGCCTCACTGGTGACCCCGACGTGATATGAACACGCACACGTTTTGTGCGAAAGCAACCTTCCGAGCTGGACAACCACACAGCTGCGTTGGTGGCCCCTTGAAGACGCACACGTTTGTGCAACGCAGCCTTCTGTTTTGGATGGCCACGCTGGCGAACCGACGCTGAAAAAAACGAGCGGCCAGCGAACGCAACACCCGGGCATGAATGCTCCGTCGCAGCGGCCTACTGGTTCCCCCTCCCTGCGGCTTCAGGGAGACTTCGACGCGGAGCCAACACAGGCGAGCCGTTCTCCGGACATCACCCACGACCGGGTAAACTGCAGAAAACGTCATGGCGCGACCCTCGCCTGAGATCTGCACAACCACGCTGGACCGGCCGCTCTCACAGAGAGCGCACGCACCTCGTCCTCTCCCCAGACGGCAACCTCCAGGGCCGACGGGGAGCGCAGCGCGTGGAACTGAACGCACCATGGCCGCACGAGCGACAACGATCGTCTCCTCCCTCTCACCGCTCCAAAGCAGCTGCACGAGCCCGGGGCACAAAGATCATCTATTGCCTCGCACCGCTCCAACGCGCCTCCACGAGCCCGAGGGACGGAGATCGTCTACTTCCTCACACCGCCCCAACGCAACTGCATGAGCCTGAGGAACAAAAGATCGTCTATTCCCTCCCGCCGCTCCAACACCTCTGCACGGGCCTGAGGGACTAAAGATCGTCTATTTCCTCTCACCGCTCCAACGCACCATGGCCAATCTACAGCCACAGCTCAACCTGGATTTTACCGGCGCCGTCTGCGCCGTTCTCCACCAAGTTTCTGCACCCTGACTCACCACTCCAGCGGCCCACCCACGCACTGAACCCCCGCGCACGCATCGGGGAGTTACAAGGACGGCGCATCACGCATGGGACAAGTAATGGCTCCACAGACTGCCTTCCTCCTTCGCCACTGCCTTTCAGGGCTGCTCGCTCACCTGAGGCACGCATGCAGCATACTGGAAGGATTTGTTAACAGTCTCAGCCACGCCACAGACCGCCATCGTCCTCCACCGCTGCCCACAGAACCTTCAGGGTTGCTCGTTCACCTGAAGCAAGCACGCAGCTCGCCACTGGATTTTTTAATGGTCTTAGCCACGGCACAACGGGATTTCAGCCGTCAGCTGTTCCCAGGAGCTTTGGGGTTGCTTCAGCACCCAAAGCCAACAGTCCCTATGCTTTGTTTACTTTTTCTCTTACAGCCGCTCCTGCTTTTCTTCATGGCCACAAGAGGAGTCAGAGACTAATTTTTCTTCTTGTGATCTCCGCACGTGCAACGGGACAAGCCCTCGACGTCACGGAGCAGCAAGCAATTTTTGCACGGCTCAGGACGATTTCACAGCTCCTGCCGGCACTTACTACCCCTCCCCTCCCTCCCCCTCCGCCTGCAGCGAGGTTCTCCCACAGCTCGCTCACACAGATGGATTATCGAGGTCGCGACCCCCTGCCGCGTCCTCTGGGGGGGAGCGTGTGTGGCGGTTCGTTTTAACCCCACAACAGACTAAGGACACTCAGCCCTCTTTTCTGTTTTTCTGCTGCATTACTGAGAAGCAATGTGCCATTTATGTATTTGTGATGCAAACATGCATGTGTTGTGATGTAATGCGCCATTCTGTATAGTGTGCATATGGCTTGTCCTTACTGTGCTTTTTCTGAGCATCTTAGATGTGCTTTGGTGTATTAATGTCTACAGGTAGACGAGTTTCTTCTGTCTCACCTATGTGATGTTAATCGATGCCTTTCATCCTTTGTACTCATGCATCCTGTCCTTACTGTGACCTAGAGACTCAGATCAATATGTAGATGTGCTTGTTAGCCTCTTTGTCTTGCACTTAGAGCGAGGTCTAGCTAATCTGCGCATTGTGATGTATGGCTTACAAATGCAAATACCTCCTGCCTGTTCTGTTGTCCCTTTGATCATTCTAGACTGTGGGGTATGTCTTTTTGATGTATTGTTATGATCAAGTATTTAAGGTGCAACTCTGTAACGCAATCTCTCTCTTCTTCTCTCACTCTGATCCTGCAACTGGTAGACACACGCGTGTCCGCCTCTCCTTCTCTGAGAGCTTAGGGATCCCGCTCCGGGCTGCTCCACTATGCACCGGAGAGGGGATCCCGTGAAGGCGACATGATATAATAAAACCTGCTTAAAACCACAGCACTGCTGCTTATTTTTCCATGCCGCCTCAGTATGGGGTTTAATGTTAAGGGGGTGTTTGAAATCCAGCTTCAGTGAAAAAGGATGTTTTGTGTTGTCACTGAACACTGCAAAAACATGAATTGGCTTCACGTTTTTAATGTGCATTTCTGATTTCCATCAACTGCAAGTAAATTTTCTGGGAGGGTGATGCATCACATGCAATGTAACCCAACATATAGGTCTCATTTACTGGTGTTTTTATGAATTTAATGCTATACAATATGTATGTGTGTCACAAGTTCATTAATAAAATACCAAAATCTTCACTTCACAAGAAATACACGTTATACATTTTTAGTTACCCTACAGTATATCCCACGGAACGGGGAATGCTGAGGAACTTTCAAGCATCCCACTTTTTAGGTTTCGTCAGGGTCCGTAAAAGGTTGCCAAACAGGTCACCAACAGTGTTACCAAATAATTTTGAACTTGCTCAAAGTGTTTTTTGCAAATGTATTTTTCTGCAAACAGTTGCAAAACAGTTGTAAGCATTTGTAAACTTTTGTAACACACATTTCATGTGACTATTCTTGGTGGATCAAAATAACTGGTTAAACAAGCAAAGATCATAATATTTCATCCTGTATTGATGTTGTTTAATAAACCATGCTTATGGAACTGTTGTATAAAAGCAATATTACCCTCAAGGTCATACAATATCATGAATGTATCACCACAATGATATATTCATTGATACTGTACTCCCTCAAATGGGACAATGCTACTTTTACTGGAGTACAGTTTCTGAATACTCTACCCACCTCAGCTGGACAGATCGCCAACATAGAGAAACAGACAGCCATTCACTTTCACACATACCTAAGGCCAATTTAGAGTCATTAGTTAGGAGCATGTCTCTGGACTGTAGGAGGAAGCCAGAATACAACCCATGCAGACACGGGTACTGTTAAATACTCAACTTGAGGGTAATGACTAAGAATAATGTCAGGAGACCAGGGTGTCGGCATGGATTGTATTACATTTTCTTGTCAACTCAGGACACAGAATACATGTAGCATATGTACACATAAGATAAGATAAGATAAGATAAGATAAGATAAGCCTTTATTAGTCCCACAATGGGGAAATTCCAGGAGAAGGATGTAAACAATACAGTAGCCTTAAAGGGATAAAATTCAAACTGTCAATACATAACAGGGACAACTTGTGAACTCCACACAAAGTATTTTCTCTATAAATGCTCAAAGCAAAATCTGATAATTACCTTTTGCTATGGCCACAAATACCCTTACGAATGGCTGAGAACACCGTACAAATGATTTTTGGACCATTTCACACGGCCTTCTTAAGGTGGTTGTAGGAGAATCCAGCATTAGTAGACCATCCGTAAGTTCATGGCCAGGTCAATGGTCTTGTCCAAGATTTTCTACGAACGCTCCATGAAAACCCTTCCTCATAGGGCCGCCGTATGAACGCCATAGGAACAACATAAGAACTATGCAAGATGTTCAGGGATTATTTAGGGTCAGGAGACCATTCCAGAGCCCCAAATTCCAATGGTGGCTGTAAGTGTACTGCAAGAACACCTTAAGTTGTTCTTGAGGGCCTCTTACAGTGGTTGGAGGAAATGCCATATGACTCCCTGTTTATACAGCATGCGTAAGGTGGTAGTGAGGCACTCATTAGGTGGAAGCACATCATTTGTGTGACATTTAAGATAAGATAAGCCTTCATTAGTCCCACAACGGGGACTAATTTGTGGTGTTCTTTGGGGTAGGTTGCACGTACGGCATATAAATTGTCATTCAGCGCACAATTTTGGAGGAGAAAACAGTTGTAAAATTTTATATTTCTGTTTTAAGATGTTGACCGTGCTTTTACTAGGCCTATCTGAGACATAGGAGTCAAAGGAAAGAACAGCAAGAGGCCACCAAAACAAGGAAAGGGGACAAGAGAAAAGAGGAAGATGAGTAGGACAGAGGGAGAGAAGACCCACAGCCAAGTCCTGAAATCCTTCTTAGTGTGGTTTATATTAATCATATATTCCATACCTACATATGTATAGACATATTAGAATGTTTAGTGATTACATATGTGCAATGACCTCACGCCTCAGAACAGGACAAGAGGTCTCGACCGCCAGCGAAGATCAAAGAGCATACCGAGTCGCAGCGGTGGAGACCAGATCGATCTCCCTGACTACCCAGGGTCAGGTGGAGGAGACAGAGGACAATGGAGGAGATCGATCTCCCTGACCACCCAGGGTCAGGTGGAGGAGACGGAAGACAAAGGAGGGGGGATTAAGTTAATGCGGGATGTCAGCTTTGATATGCAATGTCTTTTGTTGTGTGTAGGTATAAGTATGAAGGTCTGAATGTGTTCGACCTCTTATTCTGCTTCTGCACTGAGATGAGACTTGTTAGAGGAGTGAAGCTGATATTAAACTTTGGTTTATAAATCACATCACCTCGTTATTTCAAGCTCTTCTACACTTAGCATTATTTCCATCTTCAAAGGAACAAACTTTTCCACAAATTTTCTAGCAGATGTGATGATCGTTTGGACACAGAATGTTGGAGAGTGGACAGCCACCATTTATATACCCCAACAAAATGTGCTGAAAGCCGTAAGATCTTCCTGTTAATGACGCGAGAGTGCTGTGAGTTGCACATAGGGGTGCCGTACAGCCACCTTACAACAAAATTTTCATAAGATGGTAGTGAGTATGCCATAGGAAGATCCCAAGGCATCCTTATGAAGAACATAAGATCTCTAGGGCCATTGTATGACAGAAAAGCACCTCATTTCTCAAGAACGCCTCAAGTTGCCCTTGTGAATTGAATGGCAGCCGTGCCCCCCTCCACGAATGTCTGCAAACTCCAGAATTCGTAGGAACTGGGAGATTCTTACAAACCCATTGTTTGTAAGAATCTTTGTGACTGTTGCTTTTAAGAAAAAGTAATGATTTCTGAACAAGTTTCATCATTGCTGTTGAATTCTTTTAAATGTACTGGGACATTTGAACCCCACAAGACACCAATATATACAAGTAAAAGTCTGTGTCAAAGGCTTTAACACTCATATTCTGATTTATATTGGCCACCAGCTCCTTTATATTAAAGCAGATTCATGACACTGACAGAGCAGCTATTTCAGGTCGTGCACCCTGCCACGGCAACCCAAGCATGTTGTAATTTGCGCCTGTCGCCAGGAATTAATTGTCTGCTTTTTTGCCAGAAAACATAAATCAGTTGTCTGCATCCTTTCAGTGTCAGGCCCCTTCTGCACAATGAGATGCAGCCAGGCTTGTGAATTCCTGACGACTACAGCACTGGGGTGGGCCATAACCGAGTGTGGAATCAGATGTAAAATGTCAGCGAGGTAAAGGTGAAGTTGAAGTGCCTCTCTCTGATTAGGGCAAGAAAAATAAAGTAGGAACAGATGAAAAAAAAAAAAGGCATTTGCCATCAATCCTGTCAGAAAATGAACATTGATAACATCTGGGCACATAATCAATAGTTACATATCTCTAATGAATGGGTTCAGCATAATAATAATAATATTAATGCTTGGCCGGCTGCTTGTTTTCATAAATCCCAGTTTCCTGCATGTCTGGCTCTTTTCTAGGATTAGCCAAGTGTTTGCTTCGTCCAACTAAAACAAAGATGACGTTGGTAGTTTGCGTTCTGCCCTAAACCACCATCCAATCTATCTGCTGATCTCAGGCTAGATCCTGTCCAGACAATACCCCGCTTCCCCTGGCTGCACCACAAAACACATGCCCATTACATGGCAGCAGGGTGAGAGGCCTGCAGGCGAAAAAACAAGGAGAGGGAAGGTGATAGAGAGGCAGGAGGAGGAAGAGAAAGCATAAGGACAGCAACATTCGAAGAAGAGAGGTATTTGTGTCGTCTGTTTGGATTCCCCTCGACTTTTATTTAGTCTTTTCTCATTTTTTTTATACCCATGGCTCCTGCTCGACTCCCCAGTGCTCTCAACAAAAAAAGAAAAACAAACTTTAGTGGAGTGGACAGCAGTCCTCAGCAACTGATATTGCTGATTGGGGGAAGTGAACTTGGTCTTCCTCTGATGCTCCCTAACAGAGTCTCTAATCCATTTAGGCTGAGCCCTGTCAGAGAATCTGAGGTCAGACAAAGCCCAGCTCTGTCCCTCTGATCCAGCCCACCAACTTTTAAGCTTTTACAGATGTGCAGAAGGAAAAGTGGGCATGGAGCTGGAGCTAAACTGGACACGGGGTGTTAAATCGGCCTCTCAGCAACAGCCTGATGGATCCTCCACATCTGCTCACTCAGACTTCCCCAACTGAGACAGCCAGAGTCTTTTTTCCAAAACTGATATGGCAGAAATAACATGTGAAGATATCAGAGCCATATGTTTTTGTTGTTGTTGTTGTTGTGTGCATTTTATCAGCCCTGATGTTGTCTGTCTTGGTTTCTTTCCAATGCTTTCCAGAAGGAGAGAAGGGCCTGATGGAAACTCTAACTTCTTTTGACTCATGTTTCCAGAAGAGCAATTGTCAGGCTTTTGCCTTCAAACAAACCACTGTTAAGAAGTTTGGGGGGAAACTATACCCCAAAACTATATAGGGAACATCAGAACAGATGGGCTAAGCTTCACTGATGACTGCCACTCCAATTAGATTATGTTATGGCACATGAATACAAAAAGATTTACTCAGTCCAGCACAGAAACAGATGTGGGCACTGCCAGTTGCCATGTGAATGCCCAGCTCTTTCCTTTTCCAGTCAAGAACATAATTTACAGGGCTGTCATTGTGAGTTAGCCACACTCCCCAAATACCCTGATTCAATTTTCTTTTCCTCTGATCAAGGCCAAATCCAGACTTTAGAATGTCAGGACACACTAAAAGTCTTTTAAAAGATGAAGGAATGAAAACGGCGTCCTCTACTGTACTCCCAGGGAATGACTCTGATCAAAGGCACATGGGCTGGGCCAGCAAATAAATGTGACTCAGGGGTTAGATGTGACTAATTTGACTTGGACAGGATACACCGAGGGCATGTAGGTCAGAAAAACAAGGATGACAGACAGTGGGCATGTGCCTGAAGGCTGAGACATAAAATGCAAGAGGATGTGATAACCGACCGAATAAAACGGGTGTGTATATGTTAGGTGTGACAGCAACACTTTCCCTCTGTCATTTCCTGGCCACCTGCTTGCCAGCTTAAATGGTACAGCATTTGTTAGCATTTCCCACAACACCCTTTTCCTTCCAATCTTCCCCTCCTACTCTTCATCTGTTTGGAGCAGTGCAGCACAGCCTGGTTAGATCCCATCTGAGGAAAACAGTGACTCACCCTAGACACTTGGCCAAAGATATCCAATAAAATGGAGGGAAAATGTTTGAATGGTGAGTAGGCTATTTATTCTGACCTACAGCTCAATCCTGAGTATCTTATAACACTAATATTTCATGCAAACCACAAATGGAAGGCAGAAGTTTATCACAGAGTTATACGTAGGTCACTATAAAAAAAAAAAAAAGTTTTTTGCTTTATGCTTAAGTTATGCTCCAATGGACCTCTTACACAATGTAGAGCGATGTACTTCCACTTTCCGGTCTCAGCAGCTCCAGTTCTGCTTCCATTATATTTGCCCATTCCCTGGTGCTTTTTCATCAATAAATCAGTTTCATCACTTTCACTTATCATTGTACATATCAGAAATAGTGTGCAGGCAGTTTTTTTTAATAAAGTTTGGGTTTCATATTTTGATCGTTTTTGTAACCATACTGGGCCATTTAATAGTTTGCCCAGTTAGCTTAGCATCACACAGCTATTGTATTGTTTATGTCTCTACCAATCCACATACCACTGCATGGGCTGTAATGGACTTGTGAAACCCACCGAAACATGTCCAACTCCCAGCTGTTACCCGACTTCTTTTAATATTACTTTGTGTATGCAGAATCCCTCGGTTATTGATGTTTCCATTACTGTTCATTGATATCAGCTTAGTTAGGTTCCAGTGGCTAGTGTTTTATTTATTCTCGTAATAAACTTTGACTCACTCCTAATAGCATTGCATGAACTCAAATGAACGTGAATGAGCTCGTGTAAAGACTTTGCATAATACATGTCCATTACACAGGTCTATTACAGCCCATGCAGTGGTATTTGGAATGGCACAGACATAAACAAGACGATAGCCGCTAAGCTAATGGGGTGAATTATTAAACAGCTCAATATGGTTACAAAAACGATTAAAATGCAAAACACTAACTTTATAAAGAAAAAAAATGGTCTGCCCACGCACCATTTTCAATATGTACAATGATAAGTGAAAGTGATCAAATTGATTTATTGATAAGAAAGACCATGGAAGGGACAAATTTAATGGAAGCGGAACCAGAGCTGCAGAAGTATGTCACTCTACATTGTGCAAGAGGTCCATTATTAGTCCAGTGAATAGAAACTAGTGATGTTACGCTCAACACCGTCCACTCGACACCGATTGGAGCAATATAAAGCTGAAGTGTCACGAGCTGCGCATCAAGCACTGTTTCAGCATGCCCACAGTCATGTGACTGCAGCAAGCGAGGCCTCGTTATGTCGGTCACACCACGTGACTTGAAGGCTGGCGGGAAATTTGAGAGGGTTCTATTGGAATTTTTTTTTTTCCTTTGCTTTGCATCATTTGTTCCTGCCATCCAATTTTGAATAGACCTCGGATGGCCAAATGCTCAAAAAAAAAAGTATTGAGATTTTTTCATGTCTTCCACTCAGATGCAGTTCTGACACTCAGTCACAGTTACAACTTTATACTCATTAATATTTTTTTGTATTAAATTAGCAACTTTTTTCTCATAAATTTTCAAAATTTTGCTTGTACATTTGCAACTATACTCTTACTGACATTCAGCCGTGTTGTTTAAACTTGCACTCTTTACGGGGGGAAAATGACATCTTAACAAGGAGGATGGTTTGGGGTCATTTTGCTAATGAGGGGAATGGCATCCCCCCCTCAGGTCACCTACTGCTCCCTCCTAAATCTGAGTTGGTGACCAGTGAATGCCTTCCAACGGCATGTCTAATTGGTGACTTCAGCTTAGGTTAAAGGTGAACTAGACAGTATGTTTATGAAACATTTTTTTAAATTGTGTTTAAAGTATTTAGAAAAGTGCAGAATTAAAGTGTTTATAGTCTTTGTATTAATGAAAAAAATACTTTTTTCAAATTTTTATGGGTCCAAAACAACCATAATGTTTGTATCTGAGCAGTTGGAAGATGAGACTACAGTGGCCAGTAAGAATGTCACAGCCGACAGCATAACTAGGTTGATTTAATGTTTCACCGCCTTATAAGATTCCTTGCTTGACCTGCTGTATCTGGCTCATAATCACCAAACAACTGAGACTGTAGAATAGTCTGTGCTGTGTTTGCATGTTTGTCTCTTCCAACCAGGTGGGCAAGAGTAAGTGCAACACGTACTGACCAGGAGGTCAGAATGTTGTCTCTATTACCATTACGTGACAATTTGGGTTGAGGGATATTTCCCCTCAGAAACCCTCAGAAACTGAATACTATTATAAAGAACCAGTTAAGCCAGTCGAGGGGAACAGCTGTGGAAAAATACATTGTTTTAAATAAACTCCACACCATGGAGAGTTAGAGGTCTGGAACACCTCCTAAAAAGAAAGAGATTCTGCTCTGGGTTTGATTGTTTTTTTAATTCTCTAAGAAAAGTCAGCACAACATTGCCTCAATATGAAATTATGTTCTTTGTTTTAGTGTCAGGATACAATGTTTAATGGAGT
Source organism: Pholidichthys leucotaenia (assembly GCA_020510985.1). Lineage (NCBI taxonomy): Eukaryota > Metazoa > Chordata > Actinopteri > Cichliformes > Pholidichthyidae > Pholidichthys > Pholidichthys leucotaenia. The sequence goes on along the minus strand of CM035840.1, from coordinate 272,754,506 downwards.
ATCCAGAAGATGAGTCCCAGCTGCCAATTTTTAAAACAAACAAAAAGAAAAAAAAAAGAATTGCTTGAAGTATTCTCCATCAGATTGTGTGTAGTAATGCAATATTGTGTGAATTCATCAGGTATTGATGTAACAGCCATGTTACTTTCAAAAGTGTCCTTGGAGACACAGCCAAATATAAACAGACTGAAATATAGAGCCCCAGTTGTAGCCAACAGCAGCTATCAGGACCTATCCAGTTACTGTGCTGAATAAGAAAATTAGAAAATAAATAACTAGCAGGGCCGAGTTCCTGTTCGGGCTGACTCAAGAGAACCACCTTCTTCTGTTTCAGCCCACAGGTGGTCAAGCCGAGGTAAATACTTGCTAATAAATGCTGCACCACATTCCCCAAAGGTTTCTGGGATTTGAGCGTACCGACGCGGGGCACATTTGACCTTCTGGCTGGATTCTTGGTCTGGGCCTGGAGCTTTCTGCCTCCAGAGGGCTGTTTTCAGCACTGATGGTTCACGCTGGCTTTTAGACACATTTTTAAAGGCTAAGTGTGCTCCAAGTGTGCAAGAAAGATTTTTCATCTGGCAGCAAACCTGGTATACTCAACTCTCAAGCTTATTTTTACTCCCCTCTAATTAGGGGCTGAGTGCAGCCAAAGAATGGGGTGTGTATAAATTGAAAAATAGTCAAAGAAACAGAATAGAAAGCAAGATCATAATAAGACAGAGGGAGTGAGAATAGAGATGTAAATGGTTTTTATTCTTTGCAGAAGCAGAGGGAATGTTTTCCTTGGCTAGGCATGAGGTCATTGTCATGATAACCCTCAGCATGAAAATATTTATGAAATCAGTGAAGTGAAGAAAAAAGGCTCCTTAATAACAAGCCACACTGGACATCTACTGGCAAAAGTTTCTGCTAACAATGTTGTGCAAGCTACATCAGAAACATGAAGTCATCAGAGTCCCGAGGCTTCCACCCACGCTGTTTTGCAGATAGTCTCGTTTTAAACGGCTGTCTGTACAGCAACACAAAATTCCCCTCTTGTTTATGAAGCTGCTCCACACAGGTGTTCCATTTTCTCCAACGTTTAGATTTGCCAACACTGAGCATTGATATGTCGATCCCGTGGGGAATGTGTTGCTCTTGCTTCAGGGTGAACGAGGTCAAGTGGCTGCGGGGTCAAGCTCATCCATCCTCCAGGAAATGGAAGCATGTCAGGCGCGTATTGCAAAACCTGTGGTGTACTCCCATATTTATAACCACGGGTGAGCTGCCGCTGTGTGCAGATCACGCCGAGTCATGGCTTTCCCCTTCATTGCCCCGCTAATGTGGACATTACTGGAGACCGACTTTTGCCTACTGTATCCCATTAGTGTTTTCTTTAGTGACAGTTTACAGCCGCAGACACATGTTGGAAGAAGACAAGTGTAATATCGAATGCGTAGTTAAAAAAAAAAAGAGCCCCTTTGATGAGTCCCGTTTGCAAAGTCTTAGCTATTATTACTGGTTGTGACATAGGAAAGGACTGACAGATTTGTTTTATTGCTCACAGGAAAAATATTCAACTCCTTTGAGGACTTTTCTCCATTTCAGATCCATTCATCAGTTGGAATTCTATTACACCTCACAGTTTCTGTTTCATCTTGTCTTTCATCATCTTTTATTTGCTTCACAGAAGAGTTCAGTCTAGACATGAAAGCTAGAGCTAGACATTTGTTGTAAAATCTGGATTAATGCATCATATACCACTGCTTAGTGAACCACATCTTTTCAAAGTTTAATTATGAATTTGTAAACAACAAATGTAAGGCCAGAAGGTGGTGAAAAGAATTATGGACCCTTACACTTGAATGAAAGAAAATTCTAATCCTATAATGTCACTAGGTTGGCAACAAGAATATCTGTCCACCTTTAACAGGAAATCAGATCCTTGAGCCCCATCAACAGGAAATTAAAGGCAATAACAGAGTTCAGGAAAACGTCACCAAACATTCATCTTTCAGTAACATGAACCTTTAACAAGAACTTGCAATATCTGATATACTGTATGTCCTTAGTCAAATGTTTTTCAGGTCTGACCTACACAGCGGGGAAAATAAGTATTAAACACATCAACATTTTTCTCATTAAACATATTTCTGATGGAGCCATTGACCTGAAATTTTCACCAAATATCAGTAACTATATATGTATATATATATATATATATATATATATATATATATATATATAAATCAAGGCAACTGTGTTCACAGAACAAGTTATTTTTAATCAAGTGGAATGACACAGGGAATAAGTATTGAACACACTTTGTGAAATTCATTTAATATTTAGTAGAAAAGCCTTTGTTGGTAATAACAGCTTCCAGATTCCTCCTGTATGGAGAAACTAGGCACAGGCATTGCTCATGAGTGATTTTAGCCCATTCTTCCACACAAACTGTCTTCAAATCTTGAAGGTTCCGTGAGTGTCTTCTATGAATTCTGATCTTCAGTTTGTATCATAGATTTTCAATTGGATTCAGGTCAGGTGACTGACTGGGCCATTCTAGAAGCTTTATTTTCCTTCTCTGGAGCCAGTTGCAAGTTTCCTTGGCTGTGTGTTTGGGGTCATTGTCTTGCTGAAATGTCATCTTCAGCATCCTGGAAGATGGTAACAGGTTCTTATCAAGGATGTTTCTGTACATTTGTCCATTCATCTTTCCTTCAATTACATGAAGTCTGCCTGTACCATGTGCTGAAAAACACCCCCACACCATGATGCTCCCACCTCCAAACTTCACTGTTGGTATGGTGTTTTGGGGCTGATGTGCAGTGCCATTTCTCCTCCAAACGTGCTGTGTGTTATGACATCCAAAAAGTTTAATTTTGGTCTCATCTGACCAGACTATATTCTCTCAGTATTTTACTGGCTAACCCAAATGCTGTGCAGCAAACTTTAAATGAGCTTCAACATGCTTTTTCTTTAGCCTGGAGTCTTGCGAGGTGAGCGGGCATAGAGTCCATGTCGGTTGAGTGCATTACTGATTGTTTTCTTTGAAACAGCAGTATCTGCTTACTCCAGGTCTTTCTGAAGCTCTCCACAAGTGGTCTTTGGCTCTTGGATAACTCTTCTGATAATCCTTTTGACTCCTCTGTCAGAAATCTTGCAAGGAGCTCCTGGTTGTGGGTGGTTTATGGTAAAATGATGTTCTTTCCACTTCTGAACGATGGCTCCAACAGTGTCCACTGGAACATTCAGCAGTTTAGAAATGCACCTCTAATGAAACAAATGTTTCAGATCATCAAACAAATTTAAATATTAGATAAAGATTACACAAGTAAATACAAATTGCAGTTTTTAAATGAAGGTGTTTATTATTAAGCGGAAAAAAATCCAAACCCACATGGCCCTGTGTGAAAAAGTGATTGCTCCATAAACCTAATAACTGGTTGTGCCACCCTTAGCAGCAACAACTGCAAGCAAGCATTTGCGATAACTAGTAATGAGTCTTTTACAGTGCTGTGGAAGAATATTGGCCCACTTATCTTTGCAGAATTGTTGTTATTCAGCCACATTGGAGGGTTTTCCAGCTTGAACTGCCTTTTTAGGGTCATGCCACAACATCTCAATCAGATTCAGATCAGGACTTTGACTTGGCCACTTCAAAGTCTTCATTTTGTTTTTCTTAAGCCATTCGGAGGTGAACTTGCTGGTGTGTTTTGAATCATTTTCCTGCTGCAGGACCCAAGTGCGCTTTAGCTTGAGGTCACAAACAGATAGCTGGACATTCTCCTTCAGGATTTTTTTGTAGACAGCAGAATTCATGGATCCATTTACCACAGCAAATCTTCCAGGTCCCAAAGCAGCAAAACAGCCCCAGACCATCACACTACCACCACCAAATTTTACTGTAGGTATGATGTTCCTTTTCTGAAAGGCTGTGTTACTTTTATGCTAGATGTCATGGGACACGCACCTTCCAAAAAGTTCAACTTTTGTCTCATCAGTCCACAAAGTATTTTCCCAGAAGTCTTGGGCATCATCAAGATGTTTTCTGGCAAAACTGAGACAAGCCTTTATGTTCTTTTTTCTCAGCAGTGGTTTTCGTCTTGGAACTCTACCATGCAGGCCACTTTTGCCCAGTTTCTTTATTATGGTGGAGTCATTTTTTTTTTGTACTTATTTTGTACCCGTAGGTAGATTTGTTTTGCAGTCTGGTGACAAGCCACCAGCTGCCGGTCGCTGCGTGCGCAAGCGCCCCGTATCCCTAACCTGCATGTTTTAGCATGTGGGAGGAAACCGGAGAAATCCCGGAGTAAACCCACGCAACACGGGGAGAACATGCAAACTCCACACAGATTGCTGTTGGCCGGGGACAGGGATTGAACCCACGATCTCACGGTCCCCGCGATCCCCCGGCCGAGGGTAAAACTGTGCTGCCGCAGTGCTAACCACTGCGCCACCGTGCAGCCCATCAAGTCATGAACCTTAACTGAAGCAAGTGAGGCCTGCAGTTCTTGAGATGTTGTTGTGGGGTCTTTTGTGACCTCTTGGATGAGTCGTTGCTGTGCTCTTGGGGTAATTGTGGTCGGCCAGACACTCCTGGGAAGGTTCACCACTGTTTCATGTTTTCGCCATTTGTGGATAATGGCTCTCACTGTGGTTCGCTGGAGTCCCAAAGCTTTAGAAATGGCTTTATAACCTTTTTCCAGACTGATAGATCAATTTATTTGTTTCTCACTTTTTCCTGAATTTCTTTGGATCCCAGCATGATGTCTAGCTTTTGAGGATCTTTTGGTCTACTTCACTTTGTCCCTTTTAAATGATTTCTTGATTGAGTACATGTGTGTCAGTAATAAGGCCTGGGTGTGGCTAGAGAAATTGAACTCAGTTTTCCAAAGACGTGATAATCCACAGTTAATTTATGTTTAACAGGAGGGGGAAATCACTTTTTCATACAGGGCCATGTCAGTTTGGATTTTTTTTATCCTTAATAATGTACACCTTCATTTAAAAACTCTATTTTGTGTTTGTGTTTATTTGTGTTATATATATGTATGTATGTATATATGCTGTTTTTTCCCTACCACAACCAAGGAGTTTTAATGTGTTGTATTTATAAAGTGTTTATGTAACACCTGAACCTAATGAGTCAGTGAAAGTAAAACAATCAGCAAATTAAATATTCACTCATTCATGATTGTCTCTCGGGGGCCGAGGAAGACTTCTTGTTGCTTGTCTATTGTCTGTGGGCATGCAGCTGGCTCCGGAGACTGAAGTCAGAAGCGCATAAGCAGTTGCAGATGGGGCGTGGAACTCCACTCACTGGGACAGAGGCAGTTGCTGCTCTTTGACATCGATTGTGGGCTGCAGACAAGCACTGGCAGCGGTCAGCCTCAAAGTTCGAAAGTGCCTTTCTGATCAGGGTGCCCCAGTTGGATCTATCGGTCGCAGCTCTCAAGGTGCTTGGGAGGCAAATCCGCTCACTTCAGATGGGACTTGAGGTTATCCTTGTACCTCTTCTTTGGCTGACTTTGACTGCAGCTGCCGTGCACCAGCTCTCCAAGGAACAGCTGCTGGGGGATCCTGGACTCTTCCATGCAGATGACATGGCCAACCCATCAAAGCTGAGCCTGGATTATCTTGGCTTCGATGCTTGTTGCACTGGCTCTGCTCAAGACTTCTAGGTTGGAAATGTGGTCCTGCCAGCATATTTGCATTTTAAACCATAGGATGCGCATATGAAACTGTTCCAGTTGCTTAAGATACCTACAGGACAACGCCCAAGTCTCGCAGCTGTATAGGAGGAAAGACAGTACAACAGCATTGTAGGCCTTGGGTCTGGTAGGGAGGGAGATGCCTTTGTGCTGCAAGACCTTCACTCGCAGTCTACAAGTGCTTAGCTGGCATTCTGAATTCTTGAGGTGATCTCTTTGTGAAGGGATCCTTCACTTGAGATGGTGCTGCCCAAGTATTTGAAGTTTGATGTTTAGCTGTGTGCCATCAAATGTGATGCAAGGCTGTGGAGGGATACAGTTTGGTGCAGGCTACAAGAAGACCTCGGTCTTTTCAAGACTGATTGTGAGACCGAAAAGCTTTGATGCTTCGGAGAACCGGTCTACAATTGTCTGTAGGTGATTCTCACTGTGGACCATGAGGGCATAGTCATCAGCAAACAGTGCCTCTGTGATGAGTCTCTGCAGGGTCTTGGTTCTTGCAGCAAAATATCAGAGGTCAAACAATGAATCATCCAAGTGGTACCTTATGTAGATCCCAAGATCCAGATCTCTCACAGTGTGCAGGAGCACCTAGGTGAAAAACAGATTGAAGAACACTAGAGCGAGTATACAGTCTTGCTTTATTCCATTAGAGATACTTAACTGCTCTGACAGCTCACCACCAGAGGCTCTCTCTCTTGTTATGTCATCATGGAAAAGCTGGATAAGACTGGTGACCTTCTGAGGACATCCAAGCTTTGAGAATGGTCCAAAGAGCTTCCCCGTTGACCGTGTCGAATGCCTTCGTCAAGTCAATAAAGATAGAGTACAGGTTCATATTCTGCTCAAGGCACTCCTCTTGTATTTGTCTGACTGTGAAGATCATGTCGACAGTACTATGGTCAGGATGAAAGCCACATTGTGACTCAGGGAGGGTCTCTTCAGATACTGTTGCAATCAACCTGTTCAAGATGATGCAAGCCAGAATTTTGCTGGGAGTGGACAGTAGAGCGATGCCCCTGTAGTTCTCGCAGTCTGCTCTTGTGCCTTTGTTCTTATACAGGGCGACAGTTGTAGTCTCATGGAGGTCTGGTGGCATTTCTTCCTCTTGCCAGATACTAGTCAGGACTTTGTGGAATGCCTCAAGTGCTTCTTCACTTAGTGCCTTGTACAGTTCTGCAGAGTCTCCATCTTTTCCTGGAGCTTTCCCACAGTTCATCATCATCATCGAGGTGAAGCTCAACTTAGAAGGACCAAAGACTGACTTGATGGAGTTGAACAACTGCTTCGTGTTGTTAGAGTCAGCAAAATTCTGCACTTCTTCAGCTTTCCTGTCCTACCAGTGGTCATGCATTCTGTGGATTTCCCTCTGGGCCTGGGCTTGCAGAGACTTGAACCATTTTTTTGAGAGGGAACCTGGGTCATTCTGCCATTCCAAGAGAGCCTTGTTTTTTTTGGAGAGCAGATCCTCTATGGCACTATCATTCTCATCAAACCAGTCCTGATGGGCCTGCTCCTTGGGTCCAAGAGCTGATGTGGTTGTCTCCTTCACCACCTCTTTAAACTGGTTCCATTTCTCAGCTGGGGTTCCAGTCAGTGGTTCATTGGCAAAGAGGTGCTCATCAAGGCCATCCTGGAACTTCAGCAGGTGTGAAGGTCGCTGGAGTTTGGCAAGGTTGAAGCCTGATCTCGCAAGCTTAGGTCATTTAGCCTGTGGATGTGCAGTTTGAGGGTGGTGTGGACAAGTCTGTGATTGGTCCAGCACTCTGCTCCTCGCATGGCTTTGGTGATGAGAACATCCTGGATATCGCATTGGCAGACGATAACATAATCAATCATACGCCACTGCCTGGATCTAGGGTGCATCCAGGTAGTCTTTCATTTGTTAGCCATTCTGAACACAGTGTTTGTGATGAGGAGGTTGTACTCGGTACATTTGCTCAAAAGCAGCAGGCCATTGCTGTTCATCTTGCCAGTTCCATGCTTGCCTAGCACTCCATCCCAACGGATGTGGTCGCAGTCAACTCGGGCATTAAAGTCACCCAGCAGAATCAGCTTGTCATGAGCTGGGACTGAGCCCAGTACAGAACTGAGGTTGGCGTAGAATTGCTCGATGGTCTCCTGTGTGATAGTCAGTGTGGGAGTGTAGGCACCAATGACGGTTGCATGACACTTGTGGCTCAGCGGTAGGCGTAGTTTCATCAGGCTTTCATTGATGCCAACAGACAAGTCAGGAAGCTGTTTCATCAGCTTAGTCTTGATTGCAAGGCCTACTCCGTGAATTCTGTCCTCATTTTGTCCTTTCCCTTTCCAGAAGAAGGTGTAACCATTGGCCAGCTCAGTGAGAGCTCCCTCCTCAGCAAGCCTAGTCTCACTCAAGGCTGCTATGTCGATATTGTAGTGTGCCATTTCCTTGGCAACCAGAGCTGCTTTTCTCTGGAGTCTTGACACATCTTCCCTGTCCATAAGAGTACAGATATTCCATGTTCCCATCTGGAGTTTCTTTGTGTTGTTTTGACTGCTTAATTGGATGATCTGCCAACCGTGGCAAGCTGGCCAGATGTTTGTAGGGCAGGCGATGTTTGGGCCACCTTTTCTAGGTCCCTCCCTATCAAAGAGTGAGCAGCACTATCCAAAAAAGGCAGCACCCAGTCATCTTGGATGCTACCAGACACCTCTGCTGCCCAGGGTAGAGATGAACGATGACTGATCCAAGGGCCACCTATGTGCAGAATTGTGGCCCACTTGTACCTGTTGCTTTGTCACTCTGAGTGGCTAAGCAACAGGAAACACAGCTAAGCAACAGGGGAAACTGCTAAAAGCAGAGTTGTCACAGTGGTCTTTCTTGTGGCGTGTAGAGGATAAGCAAAGGTCTTGTATCTTTAGCCAACCGGCACATTTATTGAACATAGAACGTGGAGTGGAACAGACAGGTCTCCCTTTAGCTTAACACCACACACTCTAAAAACGAACTCAGAGGACCCGTTACCACCACTTGATTTAATGGATGCAAGTTAAACATTCTAAGTTGCAAACTTTATTTTTATAAGTTGTAATCAAATAATAATGTTGGTAATTACATCAACTTAATTTTGCATGTAATTAAAACTCAGATTTCATTTTCAATGGGTTTAAAACAAAATTCAAGTTGTTGTAACTTAATGTTGGCTTGATAACTTCATTTTTCTCCACAGTGACTTCAGGATTTCAAGTTTCCAGCGAGAGAGCTTATGGGAAAAGCATTATTCAAGTTCTGCTTGTTTTGTTATCTAATTTCAGTCAGCCACAATTTTTAAAACTCTTGTTCATTCACATAGTTCCACTGTGGGCAAATTATGCTTTGATATTTATTTGAGAGGAATCAAAGTCGTAGAAGCAGTGTTTCTTTTATTTTGTCTGCCTATATAAAATCTGCAGAAAGATATATCAGTTTTATAATTGTAATGATGTAAGCTTAGATTATTTTGGATGTCAGTTACTATTGTGATACAATTTAAAGTCAGTATTTTTTGTCAAAAGGCTGTATTTTTTTTGTTAACATTAAAGGATGTGTAACGTGTTGCTAATGTGATTCCGACAGTATCACACCTACTTGGCATTAAGATGTTGCATCAATAGTTATTACATAGCTACTGTAGTGTGGGGATTTGACATTTGGGGCTTGCCGTAGCCTGGCCGGGGGGTTGAGGGTGATGACGTCAGGCGGGCTATGGATAGGGAATATATTGAGCTGTTTTCTAACAGGAAAAAGGTCAACATGGTGAGAATTTTGTTCCACCCTTGGTAGGAAAACAGAACTAGGTGATGTCGGGGGTATGGTTAAAAAAATGAGTGGGAAAAGGGTATCAGTTAAAATTCCAGCTTTAGTGGATGGGGGACAAGATGGCTGTATCAGACAAAGAAAAGGCAGAAGTCCTAGGTAGAGCATTTGTAGCAGTGCATGGAGGAGACCATCTTGGTGAGAGTCATAGACAGCAAAGGCAGCATAAACACAGAGAAAATGCAAACTTAAAAAATGAAGTGAAAGAGGACATGACTGTGTTACACCTTGAGCTCACAATGTCAGAGCTTAAGAGAGCTTTGCAAGACAGTGGATACACAGCTCCAGGACATGATCAGTTAAGCTATGCTATGTTCCGGCAGTTGCCTATGCAATCAATGCAACTGGTGCTGAAATTGTTTAACAGGATATGGGGGGGGGGGGGGGGGTTATCCCGAGTGGGTGGAAAAAGGCTGATCGTCGGCCTCATCTTCAATGGAGATGAAGCTGAGTACAGAAGACTTATCCAGGACTTCGTGGACTGGTGCCATCGGAACTGCCTCCAGATCAACGCAAGGAAAACTAAGGAGCTGGTGGTGGACTGCCGCAGGCAAGGACAACCCCTCACAGCACCAGTAAACATACAGGGAACAGACATTGAGATGGTGACATCCTACAAGTACCTTGGTGTTCATCTGAACAATAAATTAGACTGGTCACACAATACCAACGCACTCTACAAGAAGGGGCAGCGGAGGCTGTTCCTACTGAGGAGGCTCAGGTCTTCTGGTGTACAAGGGGCGCTGCTGAAGACATTCTACGACACAGTGGTGGCATCAGCCATCACTTTTGGAGTGGTCTGCTGGGGCAACGGCATTACAGCAGCCGATAGGAAGAGACTGAACAAACTGATCAAGAAAGCTAGCTCTGTCCTGGGGCAACGCCTTGACCCAGTGGAGGAGATAGGAGAGAGAAGGATGGTGGCTAAACTGTTATCTCTGCTGGAGTCCGAGTCCCACCCTATGCAGGACATATTGAACGCACTGAGGAGCTCATTTAGCAGTAGACTACATCATCCTAGGTGTGCAACCGAGAGGTTTCACAGGTCCTTCCTACCTACGGCTGTCAGACTGTATAACCTAAGCAGGGCTGCTCGCAGAGATAGCAAAAAAACGTGACGACCTAGTAGTATTGAATGCAAAAGACGCAACAGACTTACACAAATGGTCCCCTCCAGTATACAACTAGGACAATCAGTCGCTACAGAGGGTGACAATATGTATGTATTCATACTATGTAGGATAACTAAGTAGACGGTGATGCTGTTTATTCCATCTTGCTACTTTGTATATATATTTATATATTTATGTGTATGTATGTATATCCACTGCTCTTATTTATATTTTTCGTATCTTCTTAATTATTGCTCTGAGTGTTGCTATCCCTGTGCTGTTGCAATCCTGGAATTTCCCCATTGTGGGACTAATAAAGGCTTATCTTATCTTATCTTATCTTATTATACCATTTAATAAGCCAGGGAAAGATCCAGCTCATCCAGGCAACTACAGGCCAATAGCATTAACGTCACATTTAGGGAAATGGATGGAGAAGGTGTTAGTTTACAGACTCTCATATGTATTAGAGCAAAAACGATTAATAAACGATTATCAGAATGGTTTTAGAAGAGGAAGATCCACAGTGGATGCTCTAGTTAGGGTAAGTAATGATATTGAAAAGACCCTCAAAATGAAAGAAGTAATGGTTATAGTGTATCTGGATATTGAAAAGGCTTATGACTCACTGTGGAGGGACGGTCTTCTTATGAAATTGAATAAAAAGGACATTGGTGGTAGGATGTATAATTGGATAATGGCTTTTTTAACTCACAGGACAATTAGGGTTAAAGTAAGATCAGAAGTTTCTAATGACTTTGAAATAGAAAATGGTGTTCCTCAGGGGAGTGTGATAAGCCCTGTTTTATTCAATATAACGATTAATGACATGTTTGAGGATCAAGAAGGATCCATCAAAACAGCACTATATGCAGATAATGGAGCCATACGGACAAGGGGAAGAAATGAGAAATTTGTGTTCAAAAACATCAGGAAAGCAATGGAGAAAGTGGAAAAGTGGTCATATGACAAAATTTCACAAAAATATGCAGTACTGTTACAGAACCATTAACATTATATAATCAACCAATAGAGAAAGTGAGTGAGTTCAAATATCTAGGATTGTGGTTTGATAGTGCATACACATGGAGAGTTCATGTTGAAAATTTGGAGACAAAATGCAAAAAAGTCATTAATCTCATAAAAGCTGTAGCTGGACACGAATGGGTGCAGATAAACAGGCATTAATTGACATTTACGGAACACTAATGCGATCGACAATAGACTACAGATGCATAATTTATAGAGCAGCGGCAAAGACGACTCTGGAAAAAATAGAATGCAGCATAGAGCGCTTCGCCTGTGCATTGGAGCCATCAAAACAACACCAAACAATGCAGTTTTAATAGAAGCAGGAGAAATGCCAATGGATTTGAGAAGAGATAAACTTGCATTATCATACTGGGTCAAGCTGAAAGGAAGTGACAAAGCAAATATTTCAAAAGCAACACTACAAGACTGCTGGGAATACTCTAATTTCCAGGGACATGGGTTTGGGTGGACAATTGAAAGAAGGACCAGAATGTATGGGCTGCACACTATTGATATAGCTAACACCAGTCCAGTGAGTAATGTTCCCCCTTGGCTGTTTCCGGGAATAGAAGTAGACGCTAGTCTGCTAATGAGGAAAAAGGATTGGCATATGAGTGAAGTTGGTGTTAAAACAAGCATTCACCTCAGGAACAATTACTATAACTTCTTACAGCTCTATACTGACGGTTGAAAGAATAAAGAGGGCTCTGTTGGAGTTGGAGTATACATCCCAGAATTTAAAGTGACCATCGCAAAAAGACTCTCCAACAATACATCCGTGTTTACAGCAAAGATGGTGGCAATAATTATTGCTTTGCAGTGGGTGGAGGAGGTCAGACCGGACCGGGTGGTGGTGTGCACGGACTCACTTGCAGCGCTAAAAACCATACAGACACTAAATTCTGCAAGGGAAGACTTGGTGATTGAGCTATATCACAGTTCATTTAGGGTACACAGGGGTGGTGGAGAAGTTCAGTTGTGTTGGGTTCCTGCACATGAAGGGTTGAAAGGAAATGACTGTGCAGACAAAATAGCAAAAAGTGCTCTTGGAAAAGCGATAACTATACTATTGTCTCTTGGAAAAGGTGAAGGGAAAGCAGTAATCAAGACAAAAGGAATTGAGCTATGGCAAAAAAGATGGGATGAAGATCATAAAGGTAGATCGTATTACAAAATACAAAAATCTATTGCAATAAAGAATTTCATAACAACCAAAAGGAGGGAAGACATCATTATGGTAAGACTCAGACAGGATCACACAGGTTTAAACAGCACTTTATTCACCATGGGGAAAAGCGAAAGTGACAAATGTAGAGAATGTGGAATAAAAGAAAATGTCAAGCACATCTTATTACACTGTCACAAATACAGAAATGAAAGACAGATAATGGTAAATGAAGTTCGAGAGGCCAGTAGGGAATGGGATTTAACTGGGATTCTGGGAACAGATGGAGATGGAGAGGCAATAAGAATCACGAGAAAGGCTCTTTTCTCTTTTTTAAATAACACAGGATTAAGTCATAGAATTTAGGGATCGGGCTCAGATGACATAATGTTACACACTCTTGTACAGTAGGTGGCGGTATGCACCTTTCAGTTGTTTGCTATCCGCCAGTAACCGAGAGAAGAAGAGAAGAAGAAGAAGAAAAATAGTTCAGTGCTCAGTTGAATGCGGCTCCGGTCTCATGTTATTCCGTCATAACATTTTGGCGATGAGAATAAACCATGGGAGTGTGCATTAGACCGCTACCTCCATTTTTACAGTCTCCGGGCATGCCAGTTATACCATGGGGCCGCTGGCGGGAGACACTGGAAGTGTATGTGGCCACGGCCGGTCTGAGCAGTGCCGATGAAGAGAGACGGAGAAGCCTACTTGTTCACTGCCTCGGTGAGGAGGGCAAACGAATAATTTTTGCATTGGGTAGCAACGGCTCACTGAAGGAAGGTTTGGACTTAATGGACTATTTCTTCAGGGACCATTCCAGCATCAAGGCGCGAAGATATAAATTTTTTGACCATCGACAGCGAGCTGGTGAGTCCACCCAATCCTTCATTATGGAACTTCGTAGCTTAGCAAGAGAGTGCGCCTTCGGGCCTATAGAGGAGGAACTAGTCCAGGAAAAGCTAGCTCACGGTACAAACAATGACTGGCTGGAAGACAAGCTGATGCTGACTGCGGATGTCCTCACGTTAGAGAAGGTGGTTGAACTGATTAGGCAGATTGAGTCCACCGCCCAGCTGGGCCTGCCAGTGCTAGCTAAAGAGAACTTAGCTACTCAAGTTTTCCCTCGAAGTCTGACCACTAGCAACATAGCTAACTTTTCAGGGCGGACCCTCAAAAGGCAATGGACTGTGGCACGGGACAGGGCCTGCACCATCACTACTAAACCATCGGTGGCGGAGCTCGAGAGCATGACACAGGTGTGTGTAGCGGGTGCAAAGAAGGGACTGTTAAAGTGGTACATCCTGCAGCTGGACGGAGTTGATGTGCTGCTTATGGTGGACTCAGGAGCCGGTAAGTCCAGAAAAGACTTTTCCCAGGCAAAACCTTCAATGCAGGGACGGTGAAAATGTTTGGGTACGGTCACGCTGAAATTGAAATCGCGGGCAGAGTCAGCTTCCTGCATTCGCCTTCCAGGTTTCACGCCAAGGGGCCGACTTGCTAGGAATCGACCTGCTAGGTGAACTGGGATTCTCCATCACGGATCCAAAGGGCTCAACAGTGCTGAGGGTGTCCCCCGAATGGCATGTCTGCTGGCCGGCATTGTCCTTGGGCCTTGGATGCATTAAGGCGTTCTACCACCGCCTGCTCATCGACTCAAGCGTGACACCGAAAATCCAACCATTATGGCAGCTTCTCCTCACTCTGCGGGATGATGTCACGGTGGAACTAAACAGACTGCTCAAAGCTGGCATCATCAAGACGGTGGATGCTTCACACTGGATATCGAACATTGTGGTGGGCAGGAAGAAGACAGGCAGCATTCGGCCATGTATTGACCTTAGGATGGTGAATAAGGTGATTGTGCTGGACAAATACCTGCTCTCTATGATGGAAGAACTCACCGCAACATTCAGCAGCTCAAGGGCATTCACAAAGCTGGATTTCTGCCAGGGTTACCTGCAGGTGCCGCTTCACACAGCCAGCAGGAACCTGACAGTATTTGTGACCCACATGGGCATTTTCAGGTACACCTGCATGCCTTTTGGTCTGAATTCTGTGCTTAGCTGCTTTCAGAAGATAATGTCCACGATTCTGTCTGGCCTCAGGGATGTAGTGGTGTACCTGGACGACATTGTGGTCCACGGCACGTCGCAGGAGGAGCACAATGGTCATTTGGGATGAGTGATGGAGGTGCTACAGGAGCACGGAGTCACACTGAACGGGGAAAAGTGCATTTCCGCGGCAGACTCCACTGAGTTTGTGGGATTCTGGCTGGCGGCCGAGGGCCTGAGGTCACTGCACTCGAACGTGGAGGCGGTCCTTCATCTCCCGAATCCCACGACACCTGCACAAATTTCCTAATTTTTGGGAATGGTGACCTTTTATGGACACTTTATCCTCTATTATTCAGAGACAATTGAACCACTCCGAGCTCTTCTGAAACAGGATGCACCGTGGCAGTGGACCCCAACCTGCTCAGCGGCGGTCGCTAAACTAAAGTCCCAAGTCATCTCCCCTCCAGTGTTGGCTCACTTTGATCCAAAATGGCTGACTTTTGTGACCTGTGATGCGTCTGGTTCAGCGGTGGGGGCAATTATGTCTAAGGTGCAAGACGGTATCGAGTACCCAGTGGCGTTCGCGTCAAGGTCTCTTTCAGCAGCTGAACAGAAATATGCTGTGGGTTAGAGGGAGGCGCTCGCTTGTGTCTGGGCGTGTGAATGGTGACACGTCTATCTCTATGGGTGCCATTTCACACTGAGGATGGACCACTGGGCGCTGACAACACTACTGGAGATGACGGGCTTGGGACACAGACTCCTATGGAGCCACAGGTGGATGGAGCGGCAAAGGGCCTACAACTTTATTACCCAGTTCATACCTGGAAAAGAGAACGTAGTGGCGGACCTCCTGTCCTGTGCCACAACCAACACCACGCAACCAGACGACGACAGTGGCGCTCCCATGGAGGTGGATCTGGTCAACTGCATGGACCCCTCCAGAACATGGTATCCCTCCAGGAGCTCTGGACAGAATCAGAACGGGACCCCACATTATCACAACTGTGCTCAGTCATCAGGGAGGGTTGGATAGAACACGCTCTGCTAGAACACGTCAGAGGCCCAGGTACCTGGAGGACTATGTTCTGAAGGCAGCGTTAGCTAATGTGTGTTGCAAATGGGCAGCAGAATAATCTGCCCCAACACGGGGGGCGTTCTGGTAGTCTACCCCGACGCCCATTTAGTTGACTAAGTTTTGCTGTTCAGTTAAAAAAAAAAATGTGTCCATAAAAGGTCACCATTCCCAAAAATTAGGAAATTTGTGCAGGTGTCGTGGGATTCGGGAGATGAAGGACCGCCTCCACGTTCGAGTGCAGTGACCTCAGGCCCTCGGCCGCCAGCCAGAATCCCACAAACTCAGTGGAGTCTGCCGCGGAAATGCACTTTTCCCCGTTCAGTGTGACTCCGTGCTCCTGTAGCACCTCCATCACTCATCCCAAATGACCATTGTGCTCCTCCTGCGACGTGCCGTGGACCACAATGTCGTCCAGGTACACCACTACATCCCTGAGGCCAGACAGAATCGTGGACATTATCTTCTGAAAGCAGCTAAGCACAGAATTCAGACCAAAAGGCATGCAGGTGTACCTGAAAATGCCCATGTGGGTCACAAATACTGTCAGGTTCCTGCTGGCTGTGTGAAGCGGCACCTGCAGGTAACCCTGGCAGAAATCCAGCTTTGTGAATGCCCTTGAGCTGCTGAATGTGTAATTTAAACATTGTGTTTTGGGTGAAATCAGGTCTGACCTTTTAGGTCTGAATTTAGCTCCAAAATAGATGCTGAAAATCATGCTTCTTCTTCTTCTCTTAGATTTGATTGGCGGTTGGCAACCAGCTCAAAGGTGCATTACTGCCACAGACTTGATTATGTTTTCCTCATAGCTCTGTGACGTTTTCTTCATAGCTCTGTGATGTTCTCATAGCTTTTTGACGTCTTACTCATAGCTCTGTGATGTTTTCCTCTTATCGCTTATGATGTTGGCCTCATCGCTTTGTGACGATCTCCTCATAGTTTTGTGACGCTGTATTAGGTGCCTAATACAGATCATATTTAACAGGAAAAAAAAGTTGTTCAAAATTGGGCTGTGCCCAGGACTGGACTGATAATTTGGAATACTGGGTGTTTGCCCAGTGGGCAGGGGCGCACCTCTGGGCCGCTGGGTCATCATTGATATATAATTACAATGTGGAAGCCTAGTGCATACCCGTGCATGCCCGTAGAAACAAAGTATAAGCAAGCATTTCTGCATGCCCTTAGAAAGTTACTGTTACCATGGCAACAGTGACCATGGAGATGCCTGCCTTTGATCTTTGACGTCACCACTTGTTCAGTGATGCCCGCCTTTGAGCTATGACCCATGCATGCCCGTAGAAACCAAGTATAAGCAAGTATTTCTGCATGCCTGTAGAAACCAAGTGTAAGCAAGCATTTCTGCATGCCTGCCTTTGATCGTCGACATGGTTACCATGGCAACAGTAACCTTGGTGAAACCTGCCTTTGATCTTTGCCCTCACCATTCAGTGATGGCTGCCTTTGATCTTTGACGTCACCACTTGTTCAGTGTTGCCTGCGTTTGATCTTTGATGATGTCATAGCGAGTCCTATGACGGCTGTATTGTTCACAGTCATGCCTGCGATGTACTGCTCAAACCTCAGGTGTTTCATCTTCACGACATCATTTGTGACATGCAGCAGTTCTCACTCTATTGCTCATCTCGTGGGTCCTCTTCTTCTTCCTTTAGACCACTGGTTGAGGGATAGGTGCATCGTAATTTCAGTTTATGGACACGATTATGAAAATAGATCTAAGCAAAAAGTGGCTATTGACCCTGGTCAGGAAGAGGAGCAGCCATGTAATGATAAACTTTACCTTGTGTACATATGTCTGGGTTGAAGCCGGGCATAGGATCTCCTTAACGCCAACAGATTTTCTGGAATCACTCTATACGGTGTCTATATGATATCATATAGACATCACGTAGACTTCATAGGAACATTAGCCTTACAGTTTCGTCGTCGGCCTCCGTCGGTCTATGATGACCATGGAAGAGAATCCTAAACGTCTTCTCTGCTGGAACAGCACCACCTGTGGCTGAACAGGCCGATGCGCGAATGACAGTCCCTGTCACACAGGTCACACTTGTGGGTGGTCTCCGTGCTGCTGGGTCTGTGGCGGTTCTTCCTGCGGGTCCTTTTTTCATCTGCTGCAGCAGTCAGTCTCTCTTCACCCGCCTTGAGCTGTCTGGTCAGGGTGCCTCTCCATTTGGAGCGGTCCGTTGCAAGGTCCTCCCAGCGCTCTGTGTTGATATCCAGGGCCCTCATGTCTCTCTTGCAGACGTCTCTAAAGCGCAGCTGTGGGCGGCCAACGTCTCTCCTGCCAGTTGCCAGTTCTCCATAGAGGACGTCTTTGGGGATTCTGCCATCCTCCATACGGTGAACGTGGCCTAGCCAGCGGAGCCTGCGCTGCCTGAGTAGAGTGAACATGGAGGGAAGGCCGGCGCAGGACAGAACTTCTGTGTTGGGCACTTTGTCCTGCCAGGATATGTCCAGGATGTGGCGAATGCAGCGCAAGTGGAAGGAGTTCAGTCTCTTTTCCTGCTGGGCGTATGTTGTCCACGTCTCACTCCCATAGAGCAGTGTGCTGATGACGCAGGCGTTGTACACTGCCATTTTCGTCTTGACAGAGAGTTTGGGATTCTCCCACACTCGTGTGGTGAGGCGAGCGAGTGTGAAGGCTGATTTTCCAATCCTCTTGTTGATCTCTGTATCAAGGGAGAGGTTGTTGCTGATCGTGGACCCCAGGTACGTGAACTGATTCACGACCTCCAGCTTGTAGTCATCAATGGTGATGGTTGGTGGTGCTTCCGTGCCTTGCGCCAAGACATTAGTCTTCTTCAGGCTGATGGTAAGCCCGAAGTCCTTGCATGCCTGGGAGAAGCGGTCCATCAGGGTCTGAAGCTCCTGCTGTGTGTGGGTTGCGACTGCAGTGTCGTCTGCGAACAGCATGTCTCTGATTAGAGCCTCGCGTACTTTGGTTCTGGCTTTCAGGCGGGCGAGGTTGAAAAGCCTGCCGTCAGATCTTGTGTGCAGGTAGATTCCCTCTGTTGCTGTGCTGAAGGCATGCCTCAGGAACATAACAAAGAAAATCCCAAAGAGGGTTGGTGCAAGTACACAGCCCTGTTTCACTCCGCTGCGTATGTTGAATGGCTCTGAGACGTTGCCATCGTGCTGCACTATCCCCTGCATGTTGGTGTGAAACGATTCGATGAGGCTTTGCAACTTTGGTGGGCATCCTATCTTTGGCAGGATCTTGAAAAGGCCCTCTCTGCTGACCAGATCGAACGCTTTGGTGAGGTCGATGAAGGCGACGTACAGAGGCATGTTCTGTTCTCTGCATTTCTCCTGGAGTTGGCGGATGGAGAATATCATGTCTACCGTCGATCGCTCAGCGCGGAAGCCACACTGAGACTCGGGGTAGACACGTTCGGCAAGCTTCTGTAGACGAACGAGAACAACTCGTGCGTAGACTTTGCCAACAACGCTGAGGAGGGAAATGCCCCTGTAGTTGTTGCAGTCGCTTCTCTCCCCTTTGTTTTTGTAGAGGGTGATGATCTTGGCGTCCCTCATGTCCTGTGGTACGGCACCTTCCTTTCAGCACTGGCAGAAGACGTCATGCAATGGCAGCAGTAGGGCGGTCTTGCAGTGCTTGATCAGGTCAGGGGGTATGCCGTCGTTGCCGGGTGCCTTGCCAGCGGCCAAGCTATCAGTGGCCTTACTGAGTTCGTCGATGGTTGGCTCGGCGTCAAGTTCGTTCATGGATGGCAGGCAGTCGATGGCATCAAGGGCTGACGGTGTCACGGTGTTCTGTCTAGAGTAGAGGTCGGAGTAGTGTTCCGCCCATCTCTCCATCTGCTTGTTCTTCTTTGTGATCATCTCCCCAGTGGAAGATTTGAGGGGGGCCGTCTTGCTCTGAGCCGGACCAAGTGCTTTCTTGATGCCATCGTACATACCACGGATGTTCCCTGTTATGGCAGCAGTTTGAATGTCTTGGCTGAGCTGAGTCCAGTACTCGTTGGCACAGCGCCGAGCAGTCTGCTGAACTTTGCTTCTCGCAGCCCTGAGAATCTGGAGATTCTTCTCGTTTGGGTACTTCTTGTACTCAGCAAGTGCTGAGCGCTTGGCTTCAATGACGGGGGTCATCTCGGTCAACTTGGCATCAAACCAGTCCTGTGACTTCGAGGTCTTCCTCCCAAAGGTAGCCAAGGCTGTGCGGTAGATGGTGTTTCGCAGCTCTTCCCACTTCTGCTTTGCAGATTCTCCTCCTTGTGGTACACCAAGTTCCTTCTCAAAGGTGAAGGCAAACTGCTCAACAAGTTCTGGTTGGGCCATCTTGCTGATGTCAATCCGTGCCTTTCCAGGTTGTCTAGCACGATGGAATTTCTTCAGCTGCAGTTTGACCTTGCAACACACCAATGAATGGTCTGTGTCGCAATCTGCACTCTGGAACGAACGGGTGATTAGCACGTTCTTCAGTGAGGTGCGCCTGGTCAGGATCAAGTCTAGCTGGTGCCAGTGTTTTGAGCGCGGATGTTGCCAGGAAACCTTGTGTTGGGGCTTGGTCTTGAAGAACGAGTTTGTGATGCACAGATCGTGATATGTGCAGAACTCGAGCAGCCGCTGTCCGTTGTCGTTCATTCTGCCCACGCCAAAAGGTCCAAGACAGGAGGGCCAGGAGTCGTGGTCAGCACCCACTCTGGCATTGAAGTCTCCAAGGAGAATGAGTTGTTCAGAGTTGGGGATGATCCTGACAGTTGTTGCAAGATTCTCGTAGAACTCGTCTTTTGCCTCTGGTGTGGCAGTCTGTGTTGGGGCATACACACTGACGAGGGTGACTGGGCCTTGAGTGGTGTTCAGGCGGAGGGTGAGGAGTCGTGCAGAGCCAGTGCTGCCCGGTTCCACCATCTTCAGCAAAGTGTTCTTCACTGCGAAGCCCACTCCGTGTTCCCTGTGTTCGTCAATGCCCTTTCCCTGCCAGTAGAACGTGTAGTCCTTCTCTCTCAGTGTGCCTGCATCAGCTAACCGTGTTTCCTGGAGAGTGGCGATATCCACTCCCAGTCTCTTCAGCTCATTATTGATGATGGCAGTCTTCCTGGTGTCGTTGATGTCCTTGAGGTTAGCAGCGAGTCCTGTCATCATAGTGCGGACGTTCCAAGTTCCCAGTTTTAGAGTTGGTCTCTTTTGTTTTATTGTCTTGCCTGGTGCGAAGGTTCTCAGCCTGCTGTTTGGATTTCTCCTTATCCCCATGCACCCAATGAGGAAAGCAAGCTGTGGCGGGACAACACCTTATTGGCTGGGGGCTGCCCAGCTTGAGGCGGGCGGTAGCTGTCCAGTGAGATCTGATGATCCCTCCCACCGTCGGGAACAACCCCTGGCGCCACGCTCTACGCCAATTGAGCAATGGCTTATAACCGGTAACTGTCATTCCCCGTGTTTTGTCTACGCCAAAGGCGAAGCTGGAGTGTCCTCTCCAGTGATCCGGTGTTCTACCTTCCAGCGTTGGGCGTTGGTAGGATTCAAGCCTGGGCAGGAAGATATGGAGGACAAGATGTTGCCCATGCAGCATGTCCCCCCTCTCCACGTCACTGATGAATCCAAAGGAACAGCAGGGCTGCTACAGTTTGGCACCAGCGCCGTTGCAGGAGCTGCCAGAATGATGTTGAGCACAACATAGAACTGCCTTAGGGGCTCCGACTCCGGATTTTTCCTCAGGGTTGACTCCAAGGTTGTCATAGCCAGGAGCGGCACTGGGGTTAAGCTCCCAGTGCTCATAAAATGCTCCTTATGGCGTGCGTCTCGAAAAGCCTCTGACAACTAAGTCCAACTCCTAGCCTGCCCGTGTGGTTTAGTCTCTAAGCCCGGCGGAACTGCTTTTACTAATAGGAGAAGGTGCGAGGGCGGATCTCTGGCGCCTTAAAACCAGATGCTTCGGGTAGATGGTGGCTCGTCAACCTGGGAAGGTAGCCCATCTAGGGGAAGGTAAACCCTGATTTCAAACCTCTGCTGCCTTGCGGCATACCCGGTCACGGGAAAGGCTTCGGGAGTCAACCCTGAGGAAAAATCCGGAGTCGGAGCCCCTTACAGTTTATCTGATATCATATAGGCGATCATGTAGACATCATAGGGACATCAGAGGCGACTGTATACTATGCTGTCTACTGTATATGACATCATGTAGATATCATAGGAACATCGTAGGCAATCCTATGGTGTTGTAGCCAGTCCTATTGTCTGTATGACGGCATCGCAAGTGCTATGTTGCCTGATATCATAGGATCATCATAGGACATCATGCAGACATCATAGGCTGTCCTATGATGTCCTATGATCGTGACACACACACTGACAGAGATTGACATCTTAGGAACATCATAGGCAATCCTATGGTCTTGTAGCCAGTCCTATTGTCTATATGACGGCATCGCGAGGCCTATGTTGCCTGCCAGTCCTATTGTCTATATGACGGCATCACAAATCCTATGTTGCCTGATATCATAGGATCATCATAGGACATCATGCAGACATCAGAGGCTATCCTTTGACGTCCTATGATCGTGATACACACACAGAGATTTCTTGAATTTATAGAGTGATGAAAGCAGACGAGACAGCGAGCTGGATGACACACAAACTTTATTCACCTCCCAACAAAAACACAGAAAAACTTCTCCTGGGGTCTCTGGGCGCCTCCTTTTATACCACTTTATTCCTGCCCATTGAGACCCAGGGAGCCAAAGACAATATACACAGTACACAAAGCCTGTCTGGCACATTAATATTAACATTAAGTAAAGTCTAGCTTTTCATTATCACGTGCTGCAGACACTGCAGTGAAACTGAGATGTCCTAACTCCATGTACATATGTGCACAGGTATGAGCTATTGTTTCTCGGGGAAAAGCCTATTTGCCATCTTTGCCTCAGCTGTCCCTCCAGAAGACGAAAAATAAATACAAAAAATAAATACAAACCCCAATTCCAATGAAGTTGGGATGTTGTATAAAGTGTAAAAAAAACAAAATACAATGATTTAAAAATCATTTTCAAACGATATTCAATTGAATACACTACAAATACAAGTGGTTACTGTTCAAACTGAAACTTTTTTTTTTTCAAATATTTACTCATTTTGAATTTGATGCCTGCAAAGTGTTGCAAAAAATCTGGGACAGGGGCATGTTTACCGTTGTGTTACATCACCTTTCCTTTTAACAACACTCAAGTGTTTAAGAACTGAGGACATTAATTGCTGAAGCTTTCTAGATGGAATTCTTTCCCATTTTTGCTTGATGTATGACTTCAGTTGCCCAAAAGCCGGTCTCCGCTGTCGTATTTTTTGTGCTTCATAATGCACCACACATTTTCAATGGGAGACAGGTCTGGAGTGCAGGCAGGCCAGTCTAGGAGGCACAATCTTTTACTATGAGCCCATGTTGTTCTAACACATGCAGAATGTGGCTTGGCATTGTCTTACTGAAATAGCAGGGGCGTCCCTGAAAAAGATATCGCTTGGGTGGCAGAATACGTATGTTGCTCCAAAACCTGTATGTACCATTCAGCATTAATGGTGCCTTCACAAATGTGCAAGTTACCCAGCCCATGGACACTAACACATCCACTGTAAATCCTGTAACTATCATTGATTTAACTTAACCTCCCATGGGTGAAATAAAGCACTGCTGGGAGCTTGTGTGTGTGGATATATACAATAGTAGTGGTGTGATAGTGGGTCGTGTTGGGCGGGCCTTCTATGGGTTTGGCTGGAAGCCCCGGAGCAGCTACAGCAGAGAGTAACCATCTCTTCCTCCAAACATGTACCCCCCTCACTCTTTTTCAGCTTTAAGCACACCTACAGACTTAATGAGGTAGATTCCAGCTGCTATTCTATCTGCAGTGAGACAGCAGCAACGTCTTCAGTACACGTGTCTGTGGTGGTCTGAGCACTGATCCCGTCTGTGCTCGGGTTGCTCAGTATTTCCCCTTTTCCATCATATTATTCCGGGGTTTGTTATTAGGACCGCTCAGGGTGACGTGGTTACGTGACCCAGTGACAAGACACGGACTCAGAATTGATACAATTAAGTTTATTAACAACAAGTATGGTGTTGGTGCGTGTGAGTGTAGGCTGGAACTGCCGGAGACAGAGCGGGACACCGTATAGCCTGGCAACCCTAGGAACACACAGAGAAGGGGGATTACTGGAAGTCACGGCTGGAGGTAAACAGTTACACTGTGCGTACTGTGGGAGCAGATGGTAGCGGCTCAGGTTCAGTGTGGTGACTGCAGCCAGGGAGACAGTGCCCTTCCGTGGGTGGTGCGACTCCAGCAGGTGAGTGTCCAAGTGGAGTTGGTGAGGAGGGAGTGTGGGGGAAATCTACCGCTGGGAAGATAGGAGGAGGATTCCGCCGCCACGGACTCCGCCTGTGCACAGGGGATCTGAAGACAAAGGTGAGTAGGAATTGGTGAGCTTACCTGGCCAGCTGGAGGGATTCTCCGGCGACGATGAAGCAGGCTTTGGCTGGGACTTCGGTAGACAGGAGGAATTGGCGATGAGCTTGTCAGGAGCGCTGAGAGACATCTCCGCACCGCCGTGATGGGCAGCGCGGAAGATATAGACCAGGCGTAATGAGGACCAGGTGTGCGCGCAGCTGGGAATGACGAGCAGACCAGACCATGACAGTACTCCCCCCCCTAATGAGCGCCTCTTGGCGATCGTCCCAGCCTACCTGGATGCGTCCAATGGAACTCCTTGATGAGGTCTTTATCAAGCACGAGGGCAGGTCGCACTCAGGACCTGGACTCCGACCCATAGCCCTCCCAGTCCACCAGGCATTGCAGACTGCGGCCCTGGCGGTGGACGTCCAGGATAGCAGTCACTCCCCATGCCGGGCTGCCGTCGATCATCCTCGGAGGGGGTGGAGACCTGGGAGGAGGACACAGGGGGCTGGAAAACACAGGCTTAATTTGAGAGACATGAAATGTGGCACATATGCAGAGGAGGGGGGGGGGGGAGATCGAGCCGCACAGACACAGGGTTGATGATGCGGGAGATAAAAAAAAAGGACCAATAAAATGCTGCGTCATCTTCCTGCGCTCACCCTTCACATTGATGTTCTTAGTAGAAAGCCAAACCTGCTGGCCCACCTGGTATGATGGGGCTGGGGCTCGGTGGCAGTTGGCCACTGAAGCGTTGCGTTCAGCCGTGCGAAGCAGCGCGGTCCGGGTTGCCCTCCACAGACGTCGACAGCATCTCAGATGCGTCCGGTCTGATGGTACGGCGATGTCACCCTCTTCTTCGGGAAATAAAGGAGGAGAATACCCAAGTGAAGCCTGAAAAGGGAACATACCTATGGCAGAGGACACAGTCGAGTTATGGGCATACTCAATCCAGGGCAGGTATGAGCTCCAGGAGACCGAGCTGGTTGAAACCACGCACCGCAGCGCCGCCTTCAACTCCTGGTTGGCCCGTTCACACTGACCATTAGACTGCGGGTGGTACCAGGATGACAGGCTGACAGTGGCCCCAAGGGCGTGACAAAATGACTTCCAGACCTGAGAGATAAATTGAGGACCCCAATCGGAGACGATGTCCACGGGGATCCCGTGTAGCCTCACCACGTGTTGGACCAATAGGTCAGCTGTCTCCTTAGCAGTAGGCAGCCCCAGAAGGGGAACAAAATGGGCTGCCTTAGAGAACCTGTCCACCAAGGTGAGCACTACCATGTGGTTGTTGGAAGGAGGGAGGCCGGTGACGAAGTCCAAGGCCACATGAGACCAGGGCCTGCCAGGAACCGGGAGGGGGTGGAGCAGCCCAGCTGGCGGGGATGATGGGGACTTACCGGTGGCACACTGGGGACAGGCATGGACGTATTCCGACATCCTTCTGCAGAGAGGGCCACCAGAAAGAATGTTGCAACAGCTCCTCTGTGCATCGCCTTCCTGGGTGGCAGGCGAACTTGGAGGAGTGAGCCCAGTGAATGACATCACCCCGGACAGCCGATGGAACAAACATCTTACCCACTGGCCCCCCGCCCGGGTCCACCTCCGTCTCTTGAGCCCTCCTAACCTTTTCCTTAATCCCCCACAAGAGGGCGCCCACTACACAGGAGGCAGGAAGGACGGGATGATCTTCAGGCTCTACAGGATCCGTGGCGAATTGCCTGGAGAGGGCGTCTGGCTTGATATTTTTGGACCCAGGACAGTACATGATGGTGAAGTCAAACCGACCAAAAAACAAGGACCAGCAGGCCTGGTGGGCATTCAAGAGCTTGGCCGTCCGGCAGTACTCCAAGTTCCTATGATCCGTCCAAACCACGAACGGCAGTGAGGACCCCTCCAGCCAATGGCACCACTCCTCCAGGGCCAGTTTAATCACCAGCAGCTCCCTGTCACCGATGCTATAATTACACTCCGCAGGGGCCGCCGCCAAGAGAAGAAAGCACACGGTCGGACCTTGCCATCCGCCGGGGAACACTGAGACAGGATGGCCCCCACACCAGAATCCAAAGCGTCCACCTCCACCAGACATTGAAGATTAGGATCCACCTGCTCCAAGATGGGAGACTCGGAGAACTGCTTCTTAAGCTCAGTAAAGGCTGCAGCCGCCTCCTCAGTCCACCGGAAAGTGACCTTCGTAGATGTGAGATGCGTCAAGGGGAGAGTCAAACTGCTGTAGTTCCTGATAAACCAGCAGTAGAAATTAGCAAACCCCAGGAACTGCTGGAGCTGTTTCCTGGAGGACGGAGCCTGCCATTCCACCACCGCCTTGATCTTGCCAGGGTCCAGGATAATTTCCTTATGCGAGATAATGAAACCCAAAAAATACGTTTTGAAAGCGTGAAACTCGCATTTCTCTGCCTTGACAAACAGCTGGTTCTCCAATAGCCGCTGCAACACACATTTGACATGCACCCAGTGTTCCTCTAGAAATTGGGAAAAGATCAAGACGCCATCCAGGTACACAAACACGAATACCCCCAGAAAGTCTCTCAGAACATCATTGATCAATCGTTGGATCACAGCGGGAGCATTGGTTAATCCGAAAGGCATTACCAGGTACTCGAAATGACCACTGGGAGTGCGAAAACCTGTCTTCCATTCGTCACCCTCGCGGATCCGCACCAGATGGTAGGCATTGCGCAGATCCAGCTTCGTGAACCATGATGCCCCCTGGAGAGAGTCAAATGCAGAATTAAGCGAGGGGAGCGAGTATTTATCCTTGATGGTGATATTGTTTAATTCCCTGAAATCAGTGTATGGTCTTAGCGAACCGTCCTTCTTGCCCACAAAAAAAAAACAAACAAAAAAAACAGCCCCCACCGCCGAGGAGGACGGGTGGATGATGCCCGAACTCAGAGATTCCTTGATGTAGGCCTCCATAGCTGCCCATTCCGGCGGCGACAGGCTATATAGCCGGCTAGATGGAAGTGGAGCCCCCAGGCGGAGATTTATAGTGCAGTCATACAGACGGTGGGGGGGAAGAGATAGGGCCTGGGCCTTACTAAAAACAGCTCCAATATCATGATATTCAGGGGGAACTTTAGCCAGGTCAAGGGGCGGGGCGGAGGGAACCCCCAGGGGCAAGGATGGCGAGCATGCGGCTGACTGGAGACAGGCACTGAGGCAAAACGAACTCCATGATCTGATACTCCCTGAGCACCAGTCAATGGTCAGATTATGGAGGCGTAACCAGGGGAACCCAAGCATGACGGGAGAGGAAGCGATCGGCAGAACAAAAAAAATGAAGCTCCTCCCGATGGTTACCACACATAATGACGGACACTGGGGCAGTGCGTTGGGACACAATGACTATGGACAGTGCTATCAACTGTAGTGGAGTCTTAAGCGAAATGCAAGGAAGCCCCAAACGGGTTGCCAGGTCCTTAGAGATAAAAATCTGCTCTGCCCCAGAGTCGATTAATGCCCGTGTAGGAATCTCAGTGTGTTTATGTATGAACCGGATAGGGAGAAGAAGTCTGCATAAGGGATTAGGCTGAGGTGAGTCCGTGAGTCCCCCTACTGCGACGCACGGACACCCCCTTTTGGCTGAAGCTGACAACACGAGACCTCATGCTCCTCGCTCCCGCAATAAAGGCACAATCCCAATTCGCAGCGGCACTGTTTCTCTGCCACAGACAACCTGGACTGCCCTGCACTCATGGGTTCTGAGGTAACAGAGGCGTCAGAAGATGGTAGAACCAATAGGGAGGCTTGAGGAGTGGGGCAAAGCTGATTCCCTGAGCAACCATAGGCCTTACGTTCAGCCGCTCGCTCTCAGTCCATTATCTAGGCTAATGGCAAGCGAAATTAACTCAGAGAGCCTAGACGGCTTCGCTAGAGGGGATAGCTCAGGGGTGGGCAAACTTTTTGGTTCAGGGGCCACATTGACTTTTAAAATTTGATAGACGGGCCGGGCCAGCACCACATGCATATCAAAGCATATCATAACATATCAGCATATCAAAGATAAACATAAAAATGGCATTACAGTGTTAATACTTACATTCACTTTTAGTGGGAGCAGTGTTGTTGATCACCCTTTTTTGTCAGTGCGTCAAAGTCTGTTAGTTTTGTTGTGGCAATTCTCAAAACAGATCTGAGGTGTTCATCACTCAACTGGGATCTGTGGGGTGCTTTGTTGGTGTTCATCACACTAAAAGTCTGTTCACAGAAATATGTAGATCCAAACAACACTAGCATCCTCTGTGCCATCTTCTGGATATTTGGAAATTTTGCTGGGCTTAATGAAGCATAAAACTCCTCCAGTTTAAGAGAGTGAAACTTCTCCTTCAAGATGGTGTCACATTGGAGCTCAATCAGTTCCAACTGCAACTGTGGCAACGTTTCAGGATCTTGTGTGAAAGGACATGACACCAACTGAAGTGAATTGTCAATTTTTCCAAAATCAGAGAACCGACAGCAGAATTCTCCATGCAGGTCACCCAGTGATTTCTTGTATTTTTTTCACATGTCGAGGGGCCTCTTTCACTGTAGCCAGCGTAGGGAAATGAGTGAATGACTTGTTTGACATTTGCTTTGAGAATAAAGCTAGCTTGGTTTTGAAGGCTCTGACGTTTGTGTACATTTCATGCACAAACTGGTCTTTCCCTTGTAGCTTCACGTTCAGCTCATTCATGTGTGTTAGTATGTCCACAGCAAAAGCTAAATCGCAAAGTTAATCGGGAAAATCGTCAGCTTTCTCAAGTTGCTCCAAAAATGAGATAATCTCCTGTTTCTGTCATGGTCTGCTCTGCTCGTTATTCCCAGCTGCACACACACCTGGTCTTCATCACGCCTGGCCTATATCTACCGCGCTGCCCTTAGCTGCAGTGCAGAGATTTCTCTCAGCGCTCCTGACGAGCTTCATCGCCACTTTCTTCCGTCTACCGAAGTCTCAGCCCAAGCCTGTTTTCATCGTCGCTGGAGAATCCCTCCAGCTGCCCACATAAGCTTAAATTCCTACCCACCGTTGTCTTCCAGTCCCTTGTGCACAGGTGGAGTCCGTGACGGCGGAATCCTCCACTCACCTCCCTGGCGGCGGATTCTCCCTGCGCACCAACTCACCTCCTGCCAGAGCTGCACCATCAGCAGAAGAGCACTGTCTCCCTGGCCGTAGCGGTCACGCTGAACCGGAGCCTTCACCATCTGCTCCCACAGTGAGCAACAGAGTAACTGTTTAACTCCAGCCGTGACTTCCACTAACTCCCTCTCTCTGTGTGTTCCTAGGGATGCCAGGCCGTACGGTGTCTCACTCTGTCCCCGGCAGTTCCAGTCTACACTTACACTCACCAACACTCTCTTGTTGTTAATAAACTTAATGGCATCAATTTGGAGTTTGTGTCTTGTCACTGGGTCACTTAACCATGTCAGTTTCAGCTCCCACACTCGTTGACATACTTTCCCCAAACTTAACCAGCGGACAGTGGAATGATAAAGCAAGTCCTGGTGATCGGTGTCAGTCTCTTCAAGAAACTTAAACTGATGATGCTGAAATCCCCTCGCTCGAGTAAAGTGAACGACCCCCCAACACGCTGTTATACAAGTCCTTTTCTCGCGTTTTCCCTTTTAGGGATTCCATGGCCAAAAACTCTGTTATCTCAAAATTGTCATTAATCCCTCTGATGAAAAAAGTATTTAGTTGTCCATTCCTTATTAAACACTTGGCACTCACTGTCAACTTTTCTTCTCTTTGGCCCACTCATTGTTGCAAATGGGTTCTGCTGTCAGAGCAGTAGCAGAATAATAGAGTAGCCCGGGCTCTGCAAAATAAAGTGTTTTGCTGTGCCTAATGCACCACCTGGTGGAATTACTAGGCATTACAGGGCAAGGTCAAATGAATGCAGTCATACGTAATTAGGATATGATTTGGGCAATTATGTACCAATCTTTGGCGGGCCGGATTAAAAAGACCAACAGGATGGATGTGGCCTGCAGGCCGTAATTTGCCCACCCCTGGGCTAGCTCATCCCGAAGGCTAGGGCTAAGGCTCCTAATGAAAATGCTACAGAGGGCAGCATCTTCCCACCCCACTTCAGTAGCCGCTACCCGGAAATCCACAGCATAATCTGGAGTTTGCATGTTCTCCCCGTGTCTGCGTGGGTTTACTCCGGGATTTCTCCGGTTTCCTCCCACATGCCAAAAACATGAAAGTTAGGTTAACTGGCATCAAACTGGGGATTCTAAATTGTCCTTAGGTATGACTGTGAGAGTGAATGGTTGTCTGTCTCTCTGTGTTGGCCCTGCGATGGACTGGCGATCTGTCCAAGGTGTACCCTGCCTCTCGCCCAAAGATGCTGGGATAGGCTCCAGCCCCCCCACGACCCGAAAAGGATTAAGTGGAAGAAGATGAATGAATGAATGAATCTGCCACAGCCTTAGTCCCCTGTCTCAAGTTCAATAACCGAGGGGTGAGAACGCTATCTCGGTCTGAGTGATCAAACACTTTGCTAAATTCCTGGATAAACTGGCAAAAGGTCAGACTAGCATAATTAGCTCTAGCTATAACTGCATATGCCCATGCTAGCGCTCTTCCCTCCAACAGGTTGATAACATACCCGATCTTACTGTAGTCCGAGGGAAAGTCCTCAGGTACCTGCTGGAACACTACCTCGCGCTGCATGACGAACCCCTGGGCCTCTCCAAGTTTTCCACTAAAACGGTTGGGGGTAGGAATAGGAGTAAGGCAAGCCAGAGGTCCTAGCCTGGGCTGGTTAGCTGGAGAGCAAGCGGGAGCTGAGTAGCTGCTGAGAGAAGGTAAAGCCTGGGAGCTAGTTAGCTAGTCTGTGACTCGGGCTAATTGGGTGAGAATGGACTGCTGCTGATAAGCTAATTGATCAATTCTGATCTCCATGTTGTTGACACGGCGCACCAAAGCACTGTCAGCTGGGTCATTCCGGCGGAGATGTACTGACATGGTTACGTGACCCAGTGACAAGACACGGACTCAGAATTGATACAATTAAGTTTATTAACAAGTATGGTGTTGGTGCGTGTGAGTGTAGGCTGGAACTGCTGGAGACAGAGCGGGACACTGTACGGCCTGGCAACCCTAGGAACACACAGAGAAGGGGGATTACTGGAAGTCACGGCTGGAGGTAAACAGTTACACTGTGCTTATTGTGTGAGCAGATGGTAGCGGCTCAGGTTCAGTGTGTGGACTGCAGCCAGGGAGACAGTGCCCTTCCGTGGGTGGTGTGATTCCGGCAGGTGAATTTCCAAGTGGAGTTTGTGAGGAGGGAGTGCGGGGGAAATCCGCCGCCGGGAAGATAGGAGCAGGATTCTGCAGCCACGGACTCTGCCTGTGCACAAGGGATCTGAAGACAAAGGTGAGTAGGAATTGATGAGCTTACGTGGCCAGCTGGAGGGATTCTCCGGCGACGATGAAGCAGGCTTTGGCTGGGACTTCGGTAGACAGGAGGAATTGGCGATGAGCTCATCAGGAGTGCTGAGAGACATCTCCGCACCACCGTGACGGGCAGCATGGAAGATATAGGCCAGGCGTAATGAGGACCAGGTGTGCGCGCAGCTGGGAATGATGAGCAGACCAGACCATGACACAGGGGCTTTTATTGTGACAGCGTCATGGCCGCACTTCTGGCTGTTAAAGCCAAGCCGGCGCCCTGACAGCTGCTTGTCATTTTCATTAATTACTTGACCTCTTTTCTGATTAGTTTATGCTTTGTATTTAAGGGAGCAGCTGAGGCTCACTCCTCGCTGTGACCTACACAACCATATATCTTGTGTCTTTGGACTGGAGCTCCTACTGTATTCCCGACTCCGGTCTTCCCCTGTGTCTTGGACTTTTCGTTGCATGTCGTAGTAAGTGTTTTTGTACAGCGCAGGCTCCGTCCTCGCTGCCTCTCCTAGTTTATTTTCAGAGTCGATTATCTTGTATCTCAGTTTATGTTCGTGTTTTTCCCCTCGTGGCTATTTATTTTGTCATCTTGTCTTCTTGTAAATAAAGAAGCAAACTTACTGTTTGGCATCTGGCATCTCATTATTGCCCTGCAAGGGGCATTCATAACAGTAGGTCGCAGCCAAATGAGACGCCAGCCACAGTGAGTTTGTTTTTGGCTTGAGTTTTTCCCCCTTTTTCCTGGGCCAGTGTACTTTGGGAAATGGCGTCACCAAGAACGGGTTATTCTTTGAACTTGGGCTACGAGCTGATCATGGCTCTGATAGAGGTAGATGACCTACTCTCCCTCGCTCGTAGGCATGCCACCCCCGAAAGCATACGCTGGTAACCTGGACCTTGCAGAGGCGGCTATTAAGTGAAATCCTCACCTTGCTGATCACATTGAGGGCAGGGAGAGGATGGCCGAAGTTGCGGCACTTTGGAGGAGGATCCGTGGGCCGGAGAAGAGTCACAGCAGGAAGCTGAAGTCTTAGCCGATGGTGAGGCATCTCCGCTCCTCGCCTTGGGATCAGGTTCCTGCCACCCATCCAATCCAGGGTTCTGCATCACTGAAGGGCCGTCCCCATCCACAGCGGAGGAAGAGGACAGTCGGGACCCTCTGTGAAGAGACAGAGTGGGCAGCTGAGCTCATTAGGGGCCGCGTGGCTGAAGCATGTTCTTCCTCTCATCCCAGCAAGATTCTAAAGAAAGTGGTGGCGGCAGTTAGACTGGTGGAGGTCAATCCCAATCTCAGTGATTATCCTGAGTACGCAGAGCTGCTAGCCTCTGTTTCTGCGCAGCAGCTGTGCTTTCCGGACTTGAACTTAGTCTCGCCCTCTGCCAGAAGACGCCGTCACTCTGTTTGCAACCATCCTCTGCTAGATCCCCATCCGGATCCTGTTCTGGGCCGCCGAGAGAACTCTGCCTCCTAGCCAGCTGTTGCCCCTGCGTCACGACGGAAGGGAAAGACAGCAGCCTCAGCCTCCAGGTCATCCGTTCCCGCTGTTCCGTCAGCTCCTCGTCCCCAGACTGCCTCGGCTGCTCCTCCCTCCTCCTCAGCACTCCCTCCAGCTGCTGTGAGCTCAGCGAGTCCTGCTCTGGCTCCGCCCATCACCGATCCTGTGAGAGCGGCTCCTCCTCGTCTTCCCAGGGGGCCCTCCATCACCATCCTCAGGGGAAAGGGGAGAACCAAGCCCACTGCAGCAGCCACCATCGTTCCCTGAGAGAACAGGCAAGTGTTGTTTCATTCTCACACTCAGTACAATGAATTGCCTTGCCTGACTCCTGGGAGTGGAGCTCGGGGTTCACAGTCCTCTGAGCTCCCACCACCTGCTGCAGCCACTAACATTGAACCTGCTACCTCTGTGTCTCCTTCCCCTCTCTCTGAGCGTTCCCCGGTACCTGGCGTTGACTGTCGGGCAGGGGAGGAGCCTGCAGCCCTGGAGAGCCTGCTTCCAGCCCCACAGCCACGTCATGGGCAGAGGAAGAAACCGGACTGCCGTTTGGAGCCTGAGCCGATGAATAAGTGTCCCCGGGTCTCCGTGGAGGAGCAGTCGAGCCCAACAGATCACGGATCCCCTGCCTCCACGCTGTGTGGGCCTTTGGCGTGGGCTTCAGCGCCTGG
Organism: Pholidichthys leucotaenia; assembly: GCA_020510985.1. Taxonomy (NCBI): domain Eukaryota; kingdom Metazoa; phylum Chordata; class Actinopteri; order Cichliformes; family Pholidichthyidae; genus Pholidichthys; species Pholidichthys leucotaenia. Next base: position 272,720,554 of record CM035840.1, on the reverse strand, counting down.
CGGTTCCCAGGCTATGATAACCATCACACCGGCTGCGGAGCCCGCCGCAGTTGAGCCAGAATCTGGAATGGACCTCCAGATCATTGAGCCTGGATCGTCGGAGTCCTGGACAGCGGTGTAGCCCGATATTAGGCAAGTGCTCTATTTTGTCTTCTTATTCTCCATTCTGGAGCATTATTGCCTGTCTCTCGGGGAGGTGAGCCGGGTGCAGCCGACCGCTACATCCGAGCTCGTCTCGCCAGGCTCTGCCACTGCCAGTGATCCTAATCCCGGTTCTCTGTCTTGTTGAGCCTTCTCCCAGGGTCACCAGAGACAAATCAGATCCGGTTATCATCATCAAGGTTCCAGGGTCGTGTTCGGAGGTCATCGAGGGTGCAGCGCCAGTCCAGTCGGGGCCTATCGAGGGTGCAGCGCCGGTCCAGTCGGGGTCCACTGTGGGTGCTGCACCGACCCAATCGGGGCCCATCGAGGGTGCAGCGGCGGTTCGGGGTTGGTGAGAGAGCTGTGGATTCCCTTCCGCCGGACGCCAGACTGGTTCCTCCTCCTCCCTCCTATTTTTCTCCTCCGGGTGCTGTTGGGGTCCCCTTTATTCGGGTCAGCTGTCCCCCACTGTCCCTCTGGGTAGGGAGGCCGCCTCCGAGCTTCCCCCTCTGGTCCTGGTGGTCTAAGAATGCAGGTTGGCCGCCTGAAGAACCGTCTTGTTGGGTTGGTGATCTGGTTCGGCTGCCTGAGGGACAGTTTCGCTGGTTCTGCGTTCTGGGTCGGTCGGCCGAAGGACTGCCTTGTTGGTTCGGCGACCTGGTCTGGCCACCTGAGGTTCTGTTTCCCCGGGTCTGGGACTTTGGTAGGCCACCTGAACTGCTCTTTTTCCTTTGTTTTAGGTGGGATCAAGACGCGGATAACCCCCCCCCCCCCAATTGTTTTTTTTTTTTTTTTCCCCCTCTCTCTCGTTCTCAGCTTTCTACCTGCTGGCGCCCTTGAAATTTTTTTTTTTTTTGGTTTTGTTTTTTTGGTTCCATGTATATTGAAGGACTCTTGGTTCGTTGCCTGAATTAGTGTTTTGTTTGTTTGTTTGTTTGTTTGCTTCTTGTATATTGTAGGATTCTCTGTTCTTTGCCCTAATTAGTTGTGTTTTTCTGTGTGTGTGTATTTTCATGTAATCTGAAGGAGTCCCTGTTTTTTGCCGACTCTGCTATGTCATTTGAAGTTAGACCCTCTTTAACCCTTGTGCTGAGCTACTAGTTGCTGGCTGCAGATTTACACTTGTTTTCCTTTTTTGTGTGTTTTTTTTTTCCAATCTCAGGACATAATCAAATATCTTGAACTATATTGCCTTAAATGCTTAGTTTGATCCTCGGTAGAGGAATAACCTTCACATTTCATACTCCTGGTGTTAGTCGACCTGCGACGTACACTGTCTGACTGTTGTGGCACAGGGTAACAATAGATCTTTGGGCCGGTGACCTGTTTTGAGTAAACGGTTTCTCCCTTAAATCCTTTTTGATCTCCATTTAGAACTAGAAACTACCAAAGCAGGAATTTCCCCGTATTACTCAAATGCTTAGTCACTAGTAGGATGTTAATTCCTCTATCATAGAAAGGTGCCACATAAGGAGGTTATATTGTTTTCAGAGAACTTTATACACCAGTTCCCAGATTAGACACTCACCTTTACCCCGTGAGCATATTTTTTGTCAGTTAAAGTCATATTGTGAATTTCCATGTGCACCTTGCAGATACTTTTTTTTTCTTTTTCACTTTCTTATCCTGTAGTGCTTGAGGGTTTTTTCTCCATGTTTTGTCTAGTTGGTGTTATTGGGTACTGGGGTATTTTGAAATGTATCTATTTTGGTTTCCTTTCCTTTGTTTTCTCGGGCTGTACCTTACATATTTTTGTCCTTTCTGCTACTCGTTATTTTTTCTGGTTTGTATGTTACATGGTACTTATGTCTGTGGGAAGGGTACCTGTATTTTGTTTAGTCATCCTGTTGCTCTTGATTTAGTTTTGGTCATTTCTGTGTTTTGCCACGCCATCTTATGTTATCCATGTTGTTATCTGTTCCTTGTGGGGGGGTTTTCTCCCTTCCTCTGGATGTCACTATTGCTTTTTGTGTGTTTTGGTTCTCTCCCTCCTGGCCTGTTTTCCCCTCCGCCCTCCCTGGATCAGTCCTGTTAGCCTCCTGGTTGGGGAGACCCTAGGATGTCACATTTGACGCCTAGAATGCACCCTTTGAATGGGGGGTATTGTGGTGGTCTGAGCGCTGATCCCGTCTGCGCTTGGGTTGCTCAGTATTTCCCCTTTTCCATCATATTTTTCTGGGGTTTGTTATTAGGACCGCTCAGGGGCTTTTATTGTGACAGCGTCACGGCCGCACTTCCGGCTGTCAAAGGCGAGCCGGTGTCGTGACAGCTGCTTGTCATTTTCGTTAATTACTTGACCTCTTTTCTGATTAGTTTATGCTTTGTATTTAAGGGAGCAGCTGAGGCTCACTCCTCGCTGCGACTTACACAACCATACACCTTGTGTCTTTGGACTGGAGCTCCTATTGCCGACTCCGGTCTTCCCCTGTGTCTTGGGCTTTTGGCTGCATGTCGTAGTAAGTGTTTTTGTACAGCGCAGGCGCCGTCCTCGCTGCCTCTCCTAGTTTATCTTCAGAATCGATTCTCTTGTATCTCAGTTTATGTTTTGCCCCACGTGGCTTTTTATTTTGTCATCTTATCTTCTTGTAAATAAACATGCAAACACTGTTTGGCATCTGGCGTCTCATTAATGCCCTGAAAGGGGCATTCATAACAGTGTCGCCCTAATTGTTGATTTATTGTTTAAAATAACATTGTATTAAAAAAACATTAAAAACAGTGGGATAACAAAAAAACTGTGCACACTTATTTCCATTGTGGTCAGTAAAATCTGTCAGATGTTTAGCTACACCTCTGCCTCTTTTAGTGATAACGGTAAATGTAATAAATGTTGTCTTTTTGAGGCGCTCGAGGCGAGGTTGTCTGATTTGGAATCCCGGCTCCGCTGCATTGAAACACCGTCTGCGCCAGTTAATCTCGACGGACGCCCATTAGCTGCAGCGGAGCTAGCTAGCTTAGGCCCCCCTGTCACCGGTTCCCCGGCTCTCCTCAGCAGCGAGGAGACTGGGTGGGTGACGGTGAGAAGGAAGCCTAGTCGCAAAGCCCCGGTTCACCACCAAACTGTTCACGTTTCTAATCGTTTTTCCCCGCTCAGCGACACACCCGCTGAGGAAAAAACTCTGATCATTGGCGACTCTGTAGTCAGAAACGTGAACCTAGAGACTCCAGCGGTCATAGTCACATGCATTCCTGGGGCCAGAGCAGGCGACATCGAGTCAAATTTGAAAATGCTGGCTAAAAGTAACTGTAAATATTCCACAATTGTTATTCACGCCGGCATTAATGACATCCGTCTCCGGCAGTCGGAAGTCACGAAACTTAATATAGAATCGGTGTGTGACTTTGCAAAAACGATGTCAGCCACTGTAGTATTCTCTGGGCCCCTCCCCAATCTGACCAGTGATGACATGTTTAGTCGCTCGTCATCCTTGAACCGCTGGCTGTCTGTGTGGTGTCCTAAAAATGACGTGGGCTACATTGACAATTGGAGCTCTTTTTGGGGAAAACCTGGTCTTATGAGACGAGACAGCATTCATCCCACTTTGGATGGTGCTTCTCATTTATCTAACAATCTGGCATCTTTTTTATCCAAATTTCCAAAACCCTGACTACTCAGAGTTGGGACCAGGAAGCAGAGTCACAGTCTTACACGCCTCTCTGCAGCTCCTCTTCATCCGCCACCCCTCAGCTTAGCCCCTGTCTTCCCCATCAGAGAATCGTTGTCTGCTCCCTCCAAAGTAAATAAAAATATAATGTATAAGCATCCCAAAGTGATAAAGCAAAATATTGGTAAAACTCAAATTAAACATAAAGCCTCTAAATTGAATGATTTGGCCTCTGTTCCTCCTCATAATTTAAAAATTAAATGTGGTTTATTAAATATTAGGTCTCTAACTCCCAAGTCTCTGTTAGTCCATGATCTGTTAATTGATCATCAGATTGATTTAATTTCCCTTACAGAGACTTGGTTAGGACAAGAGGATTATGTTGGTTTAAATGAATCAACTCCCTCTGGTTATTTAAACTGTCAAAATCCCAGAAGTTCTGGTCGTGGAGGAGGAGTAGCAACAATTTACCATTCCAAATTACTAGTTAATGTAAAGCAAAAAACATGTTATAATTCCTTTGAGGGCCTGGTCCTCAGTGTTGGGCACTTTAGCAATTTCAGGTTAAACCCAATTTTATTTGCCATAGTTTATCGTCCCCCATCAACCTATTCAGAATTTTTATCCGAATTTCCTGATTTCTTAGCTGATTTAGTGCTGAAATCTGATAGAATAATTATAGTAGGGGACTTTAATATACATGTGGATGTAGATAGTGACTGCCTTAATGTGGCTTTTAATTCAATATTAGACTCGATTGGGTTTTCTCAGAAAGTAGGAAATTCTACTCATTACCTCCACCATACATTGGACCTTGTTCTGACATATGGCATAGAAATAGAAAATCTTGTAGTGTCTCCTCATAACCCTGTACTGTCAGACCATTGTCTGTTAACCTTTGATTTTACTATTTCTGACTATTTGGCTCCTAAAGAAAAATATTATCACAGTAGATGCCTCTCAGATGATGCTGTTTCCAAATTTATGCAGATTGTTTCCTCTATGCCATGTGTCAACACAACGGAAATAAGCTATAGACAGCTTGCTCCTTCTGTAATTGATAACATGGTGGATAGTGTTTCAGCTTCTCTGCATCAGGCTCTAGACTTGGTGGCCCCCTTAAAAAAGAAAAAGTCTAATCAGAGATTTTTAACTCCTTGGTTCAACACAGAAACTCGTAGCTTAAAACAGAAGACTCGTCAATTAGAAAGAAAATGGCGCTCTACTAATTTAGATGAAATCTATTTAGCTTGGAGAAATCATCTTTTAATTTATAAAAAATCTCTTAGAAAAGCTAGAACGAGTTATTACTCTGCATTAATAGAAGAGAACAAGAATAATCCCAGGTTTCTTTTCAGTACTGTAGCCAGGTTGACAAAGAGTCAGGACTCTGTCAATCCTAGCATCCCCTTAGAGCTTACTAGTCAGGACTTTATGAACTTTTTCAATAATAAAATTTCATCCATCAGAGATAAAATCAATCAGATTCTTCCCACAGTTAACTTAAATACTGTAACTACTACAACTCCTTCTATTGATGTCTGTCTTGATGAGTTTACTCCAATCGACCTTTGTGAGTTAGACAAAATAGTTTCCTCATCCAAACCTTCAACTTGTCTTTTAGACCCTATTCCTACCAGGTTATTTAAAGAAGTCTTCCCACTTATTGGTAGCTTTATTCTTCATATAATCAATTCTTCATTAACTTTAGGCCATGTACCGCAGGCTTTTAAAACGGCTGTAATTAAACCCTTACTCAAAAAGCCAACGCTAGATCCAGGAGCTTTAGCTAACTATAGACCAATCTCTAATCTCCCTTTCATTTCAAAAATCTTAGAAAGAGTTGTTGCTACGCAATTATTTGACCACCTGCAGGGAAATGGTTTATTTGAGGAGTGTCAATCTGGGTTTAGAATCCATCATAGCACTGAAACAGCCTTAGCGAAGGTCACTAACGACCTCCTCATTGCATCTGATAATGGACTAGTTTCTGTACTTGTCCTTTTAGATCTTAGTGCAGCTTTTGATACTATTGATCATAATATTCTACTTGATAGATTAGAACACTATGTTGGACTTAATGGAACTTCGTTGCAGTGGTTTAGATCTTATTTATCTGATAGGTTCCAGTTTGTTCATGTAAATGATGAGTTTTCTCTCAGCTCAAAGCTTAGTCATGGAGTTCCACAGGGATCTGTGCTTGGCCCTACTCTTTTTAGTTTATATATGCTTCCGTTAGGCAACATTATTAGAAAGCACTGTATACATTTTCACTGTTATGCAGATGACACACAATTATACCTGTCAATGAAGCCAGATGATACTAATCAATTAGCCAAGTTAGAAGCCTGTCTTAAGGAAATCAAAGTTTGGATGACTTGTAATTTCCTGCTATTAAATTCAGATAAGACTGAAGTCATTCTTGTTGGTCCAAAAAACCTTAGAAATTCCTTTCCAAATCAAACTTTCAGTTTGGATGCAGTTACTCTTTCTCTTAATAGCTCTGTGAGGAACCTTGGAGTTATTTTTGATCAGGATTTGTCCTTCAATTCACATATTAAATTTGTTTCTAAGACTGCCTTCTATCATTTGCGTAATATTGCCAAGATTAGGAGCATCTTGTCTCAGAGTGATGCTGAGAAGCTGATCCACGCTTTTGTTAGCTCGAGATTAGATTATTGTAATTCTTTATTATCAGGCTGTCCTAAAACATCTTTAAAAAGTCTTCAGCTGATCCAAAATGCTGCAGCAAGAGTTTTAACAGGTACTAGAAAGAGAGATCATATCTCTCCGGTTCTGGCCTCCCTTCATTGGCTTCCCATAGAGTTTAGAATTAAGTTTAAAATCCTTCTTCTTACTTACAAAGCTCTAAACAATCAGGCTCCTTTTTATTTAAAAGATCTGATACTACCGTATCATCCTAACAGAGCACTACGCTCCCAAAATGCAGGTTTACTTGTAATACCTAGAATCTCCAAAAGTACAATGGGAGGCAGAGCCTTCAGTTATCAAGCTCCTCTCCTGTGGAATCAGCTGCCAATCTGGATTCGGGAGTCAGACTCGATCTCTGTTTTTAAGAATAGGGCTAAAACCTACCTTTTTGATATAGCCTACAATTAGGGAGGGATCATGTGTTTCTGAACCCTCCCTTAGTTATGCTGCTAATAGGTTTAGTCAGCCGGGGGACCTCCAGTAATGTACTGGGCCTCACTCCTTTCCTCACTCTCTATGAAATATTTTTTTTTTGCTGGTCATTAACATTTGTTTGTTCTCTCCCATAGATTGAGTCCCCATCGTGCTGTTTGCTCTCTACATGTCTGTTCTTTTCTTCTTCTCTGTCCCCTCACCCCCCAGCCAGTCGCAGCAGATGACTGCCCCTCCCTGAGCCTGGTTCTGCTGGAGGTTTCTTCCTGTTAAAAGGGAGTTTTTCCTCTCCACCGTCGCCAAGTGCTTGCTCACAGGGGATCGCCTGATTGCTGGGGTCTTTCTGCAACTGTGGGGGTCCTCCCTACAGTTGATAGTGCTATGAGATGACTGTTGTTGTGAAATGGCGCTATATAAATAAAGTTGAATTGAATTGAATTGAATTAAAAACAATCCCATAATCAACATGGATAACAAGATAAGATAAGATAAGATAAGCCTTTATTAGTCCCACAATGGGGAAATTCCAGGATTGCAACAGCACAGGGATAGCAACACTCAGAGCAACAATCAGAAGGTAAGAAAAAACAACATCTAGTAAACATATGTCCATATTACTATAAATGTATATATATAGACACACAGTGCAGAGCATTATGGTTGGTTGGTGAATGTGCAGCAGAAAGTCTAAGCTCTCTCTCCGCAGATGCGGCGGGCCAGCTGGAAGTCTTTGGGCATGATGGTGACCCCCTTAGCGAAGAAGAGACCACCAGGTGGGCCTCGCTGGTCTCCTGCAGAGCCATGACGGCGAAGCTCAGGAAACGCAGGACGGTCTTGAAGTCCTGAGCGATCTCCCTCACCAGGCGCTGGACGGGCAGCTTACGGATGAGCAGCTCCGTGGATTTCTGGTAGCGACGGATCTCTCTCAGAGCCACGGGCCTGTGACGGCGAGGCCTCTTCACTCTGCCGGTGGCCGGAGCAATGCTTCCACATCCATTGTGACTAACTTAAGTTCACCTGTAAAGGTTATTTCACCCAAAAAAATTCACCCAAAAGCTGAATATCCCTAACTTTTTGTGAGTAGTGTACAGTGGTGTGGAAAAAGTGTTTTTGCATGTTTGTCAAACTTTAATGTTTCAGATCATCAAACAAATTTAAATATTAGACAAAGATAACACAAGTAAACACAAAATGCAGTTTTTAAATGAAGGTGTTTATTAATAAGGGACAAAAAAAACCCCAAACCTAAATGGCCCTGTGTGGAAAAGTGATTGCCCCCTAAACTTAATAACTAGTTGGGCCACCCTTAGCAGCAACAACCGCAATCAAGCGTTTACAATTACTGGCAATGAATCTTTTACAGTGCTGTGGAGAAATTTTGGCCCACTCATCTTTGCAGAATTGTTGTAATTCAGCCACATTGGAGGGTTTTCAAGCATGAACCGCCTCTTGAAGGTCATGCCACAACATCTCAATTGGATACAGGTCAGGACTTTGACTAGGCCACTCCAAAGTCTTCATTTTGTTTTTCGTAAGTCATTCAGAGGTGGACTTGCTGGTGTGTTTTGGATCATTGTCCTGCTGCAGAATCCAAGTTTGCTTCAGCTTGAGGTCACGAAGAGATGGCCAGACCTTCTCCTTCAGCATTTTTTGGTAGACAGCAGAATTCATGGTTCCATTTACCACAGCAAATCTTCCAGGTCTTGAAGCAGCAAAACAGCCCCAGACCATTACACTACCACCACCATATTTTACTGTTGGTATGATGTTCCTTTTCTGAAATGATGTGTTACTTTTACACCAGATGTAATGGGACACACAGTGGGGTGGCAGTGGCTCAGGAGGTAGAGCAGGTTGTCCAATAACCGGATGGTTGGCGGTTCTAATTCCTCTCTCCCCAGATATCCTGCCATTGTGTCCCTGGGCAAGACAATTTACCCCCAGTTGCTCCTGGTGGGTCTGGACAGCACCATGTTTGGCAGCTATGCCGCCATGCATGTGTGAATGGGTGGATAGCAGGATCTGTAAAGCGAATTGGTCATCTAGAGATGAGAATAAAAGCGCTATATGACATAATGCACGGCCCAGGAGACACACACGCGGGCTCAGGATAGATTTAACAGCTTTATTAGCAACAAGGAAGTGTATGGCTGCGTGTCTGTGGAATAAGAATGTATTGGTGGTGGCGTCTGCGTCAGGCACGGGGGCAGGAGGCCGTACAGCCGGACAACCCTGTGGGAGAGAGCAGAGGGAAACGGGTAACGGGCACCACACCAATACAGGGAATAATGATGATAGCTGGCTTACTTGGTTATGACAGGTGGCTGGCGTCGACAAGGGCGAGGCCCGGGAGACAGCGACCTGCAGTACCTGTGGCAGCAGCGTAGAGCCAACGGCGAGATGAGGAAGTCCGCCGCCGGAAATGTCCACCTGTGCACAGGGGAAGGCTAGAGGAGAGAGGTAAGGGGAGCTTACCCAAGTTATCTTCACTAGTCAGTTTGAGATCCGTAGTAGCAAAGGGGCCAAAGTTGAGAGACGGCTTCAGGCCAAAGCCCAGGGCAGAGTGGATTAAATACCTCGCCGCTGACGAGGAGCAGGTGTGCGCGCGGCTGGCGCCGCTGATGAGCGGCGAGTCATAACAGTACTCCCCCCTCTAGCAGCGCCTCCTGGCGATGGTTTTTCCGGGTGCGCTCAATGAAACTCAGAAATGAGTGACCGGTCCAACACCAGCGAGGAAGGCACCCACTGTCTCCACTCGGGTCCATAGCCCTCCCAATCCACCAGGTACTGCAATCCGCGACCCCGGCGTCGGGCGTCCAAGATGTCAGCGACGGTCCAGGCCGGATGGCCACCAATCATCCGGGGAGCGGGGTGCGCCGCAGGTGGAGGGCAGAGGGGGTCAGAGACCACCGGTTTAATTTTGGAGACGTGGAAGGTGGGATGGATGCAGAGGGAGGAGGGAATAGCCACACGCACAGCCACCGGGTTGATGATTCTGGTTATGGGATAAGGGCCGATGAACCGTTGGGCCAGCTTTCTCTTCTCACCCTTTAGGTTAACGTCCTGTGTGGATACCCAAACTTGCTGTCCCACCTGGTAGGCAGGTGCAGGTCTCCTATGTCGGTCCGCCGTAGACTTATTGCGCTCCGCCGTGCGTAAAAGCACATTACGCGCCGTGGACCAAAGGGAGCGACACTGCCTCAGATGTGCCTGGACAGAGGGGACAGCCAACTCGCCCTCCTGCGCGGGGAATAGGAGTGGATCATAGCCCAAGGATGCTTTAAAGGGCGACATCCCGATGGCAGTAGAGCGAGAGGTGTTGTGGGCGTACTCCACCCAGGCGAGGTGAGAACTCCAGGACGTGGGTTTGGATGAAGTGACGCAGCGGAGCGTAGCCTCCAGCTCCTGGTTAGTCCGCTCACACTGCCCGTTAGACTGGGGGTGATGGCCGGAGGAGAGGCTTACCTTGGCTCCCAGGGCGTTGCAAAATGACCTCCAGACGTCCGAAGAGAACTGGGGGCCGCGGTCGGAGACCATGTCAACCGGGATTCCATGCAGTCTGACCACGTGCTGGATGAGGAGGTCCACCGTCTCCAAGGCTGAGGGAAGTCCACGTAGGGGCACAAAGTGGGCGGCCTTGGAAAAACGGTCAACAATGGTCAGAACTGTGTCAAAGTTGTTGGAGACAGGGAGCCCGGTGACGAAGTCTAGGGCGATGTGCGACCAGGGCCTGCCAGGGACGGGCAGGGGCTGGAGCAGACCCGCAGGGGGAGCGTTACCTGACTTATTGGCAGCACAGACGGGGCAGGCCCGGGCGTAACGGGCGGCATCCTTCCGCAGGCCTGGCCACCAAAAAGATCGCTGGAGAAGGTCAATCATCCGCGAAGCTCCAGGATGGCAGGTGAGCTTGGAGGTATGAAGCCAGTGTATAACGTCCCCCCGGACGACAGATGGCATGAAGAGCCTCCCCTCCGGTCCACCGCCAGGGTCCGGTTCCAACTCCTGCGCCCTCCGGATCTTGTCTTCTATGTCCCATGAAACAGCCCCCACGACGCACGACCTGGGCAAGATGGTGTGAGCAACGTCTTCTGCGGCCTCCGGGGCAAATTGCCTGGAGAGGGCGTCGGGCAGGCCGTTCTTGGAGCCAGGCCTATATGTGATGCTGAACTTAAACCTTGCAAAGAACAGGGACCAACGCGCCTGGCGGGCGTTCAGACGCTTGGCAGATCTCAGGTACTCCAGGTTCTTGTGGTCAGTGAGGACCACAAAAGGCAAGGCTGCCCCCTCCAGCCAGTGACGCCATTCTTGAAGGGCAAGCTTGATGGCAAGAAGCTCTCTGTCCCCCACGTCGTAGTTTCGTTCCACCGGGGACAGGCGCCAAGAGAAGAAGGCGCAGGGTCGCTTGACTCCATTGGCTGGGGACCGCTGGGACAACACCGCCCCCACCCCCGTGTCCGAAGCGTCCACCTCCACAATGCACTGCAGCGCGGGGTCGACCTGGCTGAGGACCCGGGAGGAGGAGAACTCCGTCTTCAGCGCCTGGAAGGCCGAAGCGGCCTCTTCAGTCCACCGGAATGGGGTCTTAGGAGAGGTGAGGTGGGTCAGGGGCCCGACGATGGCTCCAAAGTTCGGGACAAAGCGGTGGTAGAAATTGGCGAACCCGATGAATTGCTGAACCTGTTTCCGAGACGTAGGTGTGGGCCAATCCACCACCGCTTTGATCTTCGCTGGGTCCGGAAGCACCTGGTCATGGGAGATGACGAACCCCAGGAAGGAAGTCGTTTTGGCGTAGAATTCACATTTTTCCGCCTTGACGTACAGACGGTTCTCCAGCAGTCTCTGCAGGACCCACCTCACGTGGACCCGGTGTTCATCCCTGGACCTGGAGAAGATGAGAATGTCGTCCAGGTAGACGAATACAAACAGGCCGATGAAGTCCCGGAGGACGTCATTGATGAGGCGCTGAAAGACGGCTGGAGCGTTGGTCAACCCAAATGGCATCACGAGGTATTCAAAATGACCGTTTGGGGTACGGAAGGCGGTTTTCCACTCATCTCCCTCCCGGATCCGGACGAGGTGGTAAGCGCTGCGGAGATCCAGCTTAGTAAACCAGGTCGCCCCTGGAGGGAGTGGAAGGCAGTATCCATAAGGGGCAGGGTGTACCGGTCCTTCTCCGTGATATCGTTGAGAGCTCGATAGTCGATACAAGGACGAAGAGATCCGTCCTTCTTTCCCATGAAGAAGAACCCTGCACCTACTGGAGAGGAGGACGGTCGGATGATCCCAGCACTGAGCGACTCCTTCAGATAGCTGTTCATTGCCTCCTTCTCTGGCGCTGACAGACTATAGAGGCGTCCTGAAGGTAAGGGCGCCCCCTGGCGGATGTTAATGGCGCAGTCGTAGGGCCGGTGAGGAGGCAGAGACATCGCCTTGGACTTACTGAAAACAGCACCCAGGTCGTGGAACTCTGAGGGCACTAGGGTGAGATCCGGGGGCGCGGTGTCCTGAGCTGCGGGAGGCGAGGACGGGGCGCAGGCCGCGGATTGGAGGCAGGTACCCATGCAGAAAGTGCTCCACGCTGACACCTTCCCAGTCTTCCAGTCCAAGGCGGGGTTGTGGAGGCGGAGCCAGGGATATCCGAGGATGACAGGAGTTACTGAGGTGGGCAGGACGTAAAAGGAGATATCCTCCCGATGGTTTCCAGAGATGATCACCAGGACGGGGGATGTTTGGTGAGTTACTTTTCCCAGGGAAACTCGGGAGAGATTAACCAGGGCGAGAGGAGTGTCGAGGGGGTGACAATGGATGCCCAGTCGGGTTGCCAGGCTTTGTGAAATAAAGCTACCCTCCGCGCCTGAATCCACCAGTGCATGTGTGAGGTGCCCAGTGAGGTTGTGACAGAAGCGGATGGGCAGCGTCAAATGTGTGAGGGGATTTAACCGATTAGCGTCCACGAGGCGCCCTACAGTGACTCGCGGACCACCTCGTTTGGCTTCTCCGGACAATGCTCCACCGTGTGCTGGCTACCTCCGCAATACATGCAGAGGCCCAGGTCACGACGGCGCTGTTTCTCCGCCAGGGGGAGCTTTGTCCGGCCCGTCACCATTGGTTCTGACTCCTCGGAGACCTCCGGCGGTGGCAATGCCAGGTGGCGAGCTTGGGGCAGACGTGCAGAGGCGCCCCGCGAGCGAGAAGACTGCTTCCGCTCGGAGGCGCGCTCGCGCAGCCTGTTATCCAAACTGATGGTGAGAGAAATCAGCTCCGCCAGCGTCTCCGGGGTGTCCCGTCCAGCCAGCTCATCCCTCAGACCAGAATTTAGGCTGCGGAGGAAGATGCCGCAGAGCGCACACTCTTCCCAGCCAACTTCCTCTGCGGTAACCCGGAAGTCGATCGCATAGTCGGCCGCCGATCGGCTCCCCTGTTGGAGTCCGAGAAGGCGGTCGACCTGGACACTGTCCAAACGCGAATGATCGAACACTTCCAGAAATTGTCGCACGAACTGGCCATACCTATATAGCCAATTCTGCTATGGTCTGAGGGAAAATCTCCGGGAACGCGAAGAAACACGGACTCACACTGCATAATAAAACCCCGAGCTCCACCCAGCTTACCGCTAAAGCGAGCAGGAGTGGGGATTGGTGTGAGCCGTGTTGGTGCACCCGGAGCGGGCTGGATGGCCACCGGAGCCGCAGGAGCCGCGCCTCCCGGACAAGCCGAGGGGAACGGCTGCTGGGGGTCCAAGCGATCTAATTGGTTAGTAATGATAATTAATTGATTTAATATCACCTGTTGCTGATGGGCTATTAAATCCACCCGAGCCTCGAGGGTGGAAAGACGGCGTGCGAGCCCGCTGTCTGCCGAGCCGCTCTGCTGAAGCCGTACTGACATAATGCACGGCCCAGGAGACACACATGCAGGCTCAGGATAGAGTTAACAGCTTTATTAGCAACAAGGAAGTGTATGGCTGCGTGTCTGTGGAATAAGAATGTATTGGTGGTGGCGTCTGCGTCAGGCACAGGGGCAGGAGGTCGTACAGCCGGACAACCCTGTGGGAGAGAGCAGAGGGAGACGGGTAACGGGCACCACACCAATACAGGGAATAATGATGATAGCTGGCTTACTTGGTTATGACAGGTGGCTGGCGTCGACAAGGGCGACAACTTCGGCCCCTAGCAAAGGGGCCGAAGTTGAGAGACGGCTTCAGGCCGAAGCCCAGGGCAGAGTGGATTAAATACCTCGCCGCTGACGAGGAGTAGGTGTGCGCGCGGCTGGCGCCGCTGATGAGTGGCGAGTCATAACACTATATAGGTGAATGCCATTTACCATTTTACACACCTTCCAAAAAGTTCAACTTTTGTCTCGTCAGTCCACAGAGTATTTTCCCAAAAGTCTTGGGGATCATCAAGATGTTTTCTGGCAAAACTGAAACAAGCCTTTATGTTCTTTTTGCTCAGCAGTGGTTTTCGTCTTGGAACTCTGCCATGCAGGCCATTTTTGCCCAGTCTCTTTCTTATGGTGGAGTCATGAACACTGACCTTAACTGAGACAAGTAAGGCCTGCAGGTCTTTGGATGTTGTTGTGGGGTCTTTTGTGACCTCCTGAATGAGTCATCGCTGCGCCCTTGGGGTAATTTTGGTCGGCCGGCCACTCCTGGGAAGGTTCACCACTGTTCCATGTTTTCACCATTTTTGGATAATGGCTCTTACTGTGGTTCGCTGGAGTCCCAAAGCTTTAGAAATGGCTTTATTACCTTTTTCAGACTGATAGATCTCAATTACTTTGTTTCTCATTTGTTCCTGAATTTCTTTGGATCACAGCATGATGTCTAGCTTTTTCCTCCCCAAGTAAGTTAGATTACTACTGTTTCACCTGCACTGCTTCCTCCATTCCCCTCCCCAGCCCTCAGGCCTGGCCAGCCTGCTACCAGTACCTGCTGGAGTGTTCCCCTGCCACTTACCTCTCCTGAGGATTCACACCCGGCATCCAGTCTTCGGGCATTGGAAAGAATCTTCAAATCTGTGCAGCTCCTTCCAGGGAGACTCTGTAAGAACCAATACCCAATTAACTTCTTTACTATCTGTTGTTCATTCCATGTTTGCTCATCCCTGCTTTGCTATCTCCCCACAGGGCTGCCAGATCCTCTTCATGCTTTATTACCCATTATTGTTTCTCTCAGGGCTGGGTTTATTTACCATGTCAGGAATATGTTAAGGTTGGCACTTTTCAGATGTTTTTGCCAGAGGTGTACCTTTGAATGGAATCCATTTATTTTGTCTGTGCTTGTGAGGAGCAGGTTTTCATCTTCGCCATGCATTTGTGTGTTTTCATTCAGATGCTGAGCAGCTTTGCGTCATCACACCTCTCATCAGTCAGAAATACTTTTAGTTTCTCTTGGAGTTCATGCACACAAGCCAGCACTTTGCTGGGCAACAACCATCGGACCTCAGTATGGAGCAGTAAGATTTTATGCTCTATTCCCATTTCCTCATATAAAGATACAGATATGCAGCTTTTCAGAGGTCTTGTCTTTACAAAGTTTACCATCTTCATGACATCATCCAACAATGAAGCTAGGTCTGCTGGTAGTCTTGGCAATGAGTGCCTTGTGATGCAAAAAAACAGTGCATAACATCTGGCTGTCTCTCTTTCACTCTGCTAATGAAGCGTTTGGTGCCCCTGACCATGGTGGCTGCTCCATCAGTGCAGGGCCAAGTTCAGAATCTGAATCTTCCTCTTCAAATGGGCTGCACGGTGGCGCAGTGGTTTAGCACTGTGGCAGCACAGTTTTACCCTCGGCCGGGGGATCGCGGGGATCATGAGATCGTGGGTTTGATCCCAGCCCCCAACCAACAGTGAGCTGTGTGGAGTTTGCATGTTCTCCCCGTGTTGCGTGGGTTTACTCTGGGATTTCTCCGGTTTCCTCCCGCACACCAAAAACATGTAGGTTTAGGACGCTCGCGCACGCAGCGACCAGCAGCCGGTGGCTTGTCACCAGACTGCAAACCAAGTCTACCTACGGGTACAAATAAGTAACAAAAAAACAAAAAAAATATTTATCCATTGCTGTTTTTCATCTTGTCACCATGACCTCTAGCACATCTAAACAAGATCATTAACTTCCGTAAAACACATGAGGAAGAAGAAGATGAAAGTGGTGGCCATTATTGCATTCATATTGCCACTGACTGACATGGAAAAACCACTACTGGCACTCATGTACAACAACGGCAAATTATTTGCAATTTTTTGGACCAGTTAAGAAGACAGTTTCCTGAGAACCCCTGAACTTTCTCTCGAGGACTCCCTGGAGTCCTAGGACCACTGGTTGAAAAACAAGGAACTAGCTAACACTCAATCTGTATCCCCATTTTTGTTTACAATCTTTTAGCCGCATTGTCATTAGGACTGTAACAATAAAAGTTAACTTGATTAAGTCGATTCATATGATAAGAAAAACAATCTTGATAAGTTTTCTGGCCATGATTAGCTGCCATTTATGTGTGTGATTCTTTACATAATCTGTCAGCATTTCAGGCGCTCCCGCTGCTTCTGTCTGTCTGTCTGCATGCTCCCCGTGGGAGGCGGAGCTTTTGCTCATACAGCCAGGACAGCTGGAAAAAGTGAAGCAGCAAGCTGAAGGGTCCACTCACACTATAAAGTCTGCCCCGAATGAGCATCCAAATCTGCTCCTTTTTAACAGTGTTGCAGTGAAACAATCAGTTTTTGCCTGATTGGAGAGGTCAGTTTCATCTATTGCAATTTATTGTAATAATTTTGGGAAAAAATATCATCAATCAAAATTTGTTATCATTACAGGCCTAAGTATCAACAACATCTTTAGATGAAGTAAAGGGTCCGAAGCACACATTGTGTTGTGAGGCTCCAGTAGATGCTGCATGCTGTGAGTTTTTATTCTAAACTTTGGGGTGACTAATTTTAAATGAAAGCTGAATACAGTTAACGAACCCGGAACACAACAACACAATTTCTGGGTTGTGAAGTCTGTCTCTTTATAAACAGTCCCTCACTGTGAAAATCAAGGCACACAGCACATTAGAATTCAGTCAACAGTTACTGTAATTAATGAACACTAGTGCATAACCGTGCATGCCCATAGAAGGCAAGTGTAAGCAAACATTTCTGCATGCCCGTAGAAAGTTACTGTTACCATGGCAACAGCAACCATGGTGAAACCTGCCTTGGATCTTTGACATCATGTTTCGACTGTCACCTGCAGTCTTCTTCAGAAAGTGTCGTCTGATATCTGTGACGTGTCACATCAGCTGTTTTATCCTTTCTGTAGGCGTGACCAACCTGACAGATTTGACAGATCTGACAGGTCTGACAGGAAAACCTCAAA
Source organism: Pholidichthys leucotaenia (assembly GCA_020510985.1). NCBI lineage: Eukaryota > Metazoa > Chordata > Actinopteri > Cichliformes > Pholidichthyidae > Pholidichthys > Pholidichthys leucotaenia. The sequence goes on along the minus strand of CM035840.1, from coordinate 272,703,304 downwards.
TCAGGAATATCAGAAACAACCACATCATGAACTGGAACAACACAAAAATAATTGGATTAGAGGGCAACAAACACAAATGATGGATCAAAGAAACAACTGAAATCAGGAAGTGAGCCCACAACACCATGAACCAAGATGACGGAGCCTTCATGCTCTCACACATCTGGGACTCTCTCCCCCAGAGACCATCGCATGGTGGGGGGGAGGCGTGACCGACCTGCCAGATCTGTCAAATCTGTCAGGTTGGTCATGCCTACGGAAAGGATAAAACAGCTGATGTGACACGTCACATCAGACGTTTTCTGAAGAAGACTGCAGGTGACAGTCAAAACATGTCAAAGGTATGAAACATCTTCTTACTTTGTCTTAATAGAAGAACAAGATCAGTTTATCATCAAGAAGACAAAATGAGCCTGTTTGAGATTCAGTAATTGTTTTCAGAAAAACACAGACTTCGATAGGCAATCCAGAGCAAATAAATAAATTATTTCTTTTGTCTCTGCACTCGGTACTCAGTGGGTAGGCACCAATGCGATTAGGGAGTTTTCAAATGAAGGTGCTGCCATAATTCCCAAATCTATACTCATTAACGTGCATTCAATGCAGTTTAGCAGTTGTAATGGATATTGTGTTAAAGTCTGTATTTGCTGTTGCACAAAAGAGTTTTTCTGTATAGCAGATGTTTCTGCTTAATTTACAAAAAACTGTTTAATATAAAATTTTTGACAATCCTGTGCTTTTCTTGTGATGTTATTTAGAATATCATTGCAGTAAACTATGGAAAAAAAACATCTGTTTTAAAATTTGTAATTCTTCCCACAGCGTTTAGTGCAAAAAACCTCTCAAAACATCACAAATTTTAGCGCAACTTTTTAAAAGCTCCCATGAATTCAGACTTTTTGGGTGGCAACAATCTTAAAAACATCCCACCAAATCCTGGAGGGACTGTATATTGATTCAATGTTTGCATTAAATGGTTGTTTCAACAACTTTTACATCATAAAACCACATTTATAAAACATGTTTTTGAATAGCATTTTTAGAAAAAAACGCCTCCCCTCCTATTGTGAATATGATGATTGGATCAGAAAATAAACCCTGCTGAACACACAAGTAAGGCTCCCCAAACCGATGAGAAGCCCTTTTATGAAGTGTAACACCCTGATTACTAAACAGGTTCATCTCAGATCTGCTTCAGGATTTCTTAGGTGACGTGATATCAGTCCAACAGCAGATTTTCTGGCCTCTGGTGGCCTTCCAGGACTCCCTGTGACACGGCCCTCAGTCGAGGGTCCTGACACACTTGTGCCCTTAAGCAACATGTTGTATAAATGGCATCTGTGTCTCTTGGCTGCTGTGGGCACATCTTCCCAGTGCGTTTTCACAGTGCCTTTTTCTCAGAGTGATCTCTTTAAACCTTGTGTTCAAAATAAACATTCCAACAAGCCAACTGAATGACGAGAGCGAGTAAGCATGAGTAAATAAAGAAAAAATGTGAGAGGACAAAATGGATTTTTTTTAAGCTAAGATTTTCCAGGTTCAGCTTACTCAGCTCTGGAAGCCCTTGTGCCTCAACAGTTATTTGTCTGGGCAGACACCATCAATTATTGCTAATTAACCAGATGATGGTCCGCTGAGCAGAAAATGAAGGAGGCGATTTATCACTCGGCGCACCTCCAGGTCCACTGCTCGACCTAAAGGAGGTGGATGTGAGTGGAGGGAGCCTCCTGTAGTTCTCTTAATTTTGCCTTGACTCGTGTTCACGGGCAGAGGAAAACACATTTTCAATATTTATTCAGCCAGCAGAGCTAATGGAGAAAACACCTCTCTGCCAAGGAGGTTAATGTTTTCATGTCCATTTGTCTGTCTCCCTGTATGTCTGTCTGTGAGCGGGATTGTGCAAAAACTACTGGGCAGATTTTGATGACACCAGAGGTGGCCCTTGGGCTACAGATGATGACCCCATCAGATTTTGGAGAGAATCCAGGTCAGGATGTGGATTCTGTATCACGTTTCCCCTTTTTTAACATTGCAAGGTAGGGCCTTGGTGGAATTATGCTGTCATGGTATGTAAAGAAATAGAGATCACTCAGAGAGGGCATACCTCCACCAAGGCCCTATTTCACAATGTTAAAGAAAGTGGAAAAAGTAATCTAGAACCCTCATTCTGAAAGGGATCGCTGCTCTTGGATCTAATGGGTTCACCCACAGCCCAAGGGTGACCTACTGTATGGTGACAATTTCATCAAAGCCCATCCTGTCACGAATCAAGCCGGTGTTGTCCTTTAGGCTCGGTTCTGACCATTCTCTGTGGCTCAGGTGTAGGTATATTTGTGTACTGTGTTATCTTTTGTGTTCTTGTTGCTTCTATGTCATTTGTTCTTTTTTCCATGCCTGTAGCCACTGTTCTGGCTGGCAGCTGCTAGGGAGCTTCTTTGACCTACATTCGTGTGGGCATTGTCTAGCACTTACCAGTCCGACCACACCCCCTCTCTTGACAGCCAGCTGGTTCTACTCTGACGATTGCTTTTCCTGTGTCTTGCCCAGGTGCACCCAATCTGTCATGCCAGCAATGCTTGTACTTAAGCAGCCTTTGCCAGTCAAACATTCAAACATTGCTGGACCATTGAATTGTCTCTGGGAGTAATGTGGCCACCGTTCACTGTGGTCTGCCCACTGCACGTCCAAGCGTGTGAGTCTTGGAGTGAACCCTGTCATCCTTTTTGTAAGTCTACTCAGTTCTTTGTGTATTATTTGTCTTGTGACCACGGTGCACTGTGGTCTGCCCGCTGAACATTCATCGTGTGAGCCCGTTAGTGCACTCAGTAGCCTTTTTGTATGTCTTTGTTTTTGGAACTGTTTGCCCCTTGTGTTAATAAATGTGTTTGTGGTGTAACCTGCGCCTAAATCCGTTCTTCCTTCCCCTCCTCGGTGCGCTGCGTAAAAGCGCATGAGGAGGCTTGTGACAGAATGATCCAGCTAGCACAAAGGATTTAGCGGGTTACACCCACACATCTGTTTTTTCTTTTTGAGCTGTTTTTTTCAGTTTCACCCACCTGAGAACTGGAGCTCATTATGTCCCCGGCCTCGCACCAATAAAGGGAGAAAGGCAGCGGGGTCTCCGACCATGGAGAAGGAGTGGCCGGCGGACTTAATCCAGAGTTTTGTGGATGAGGCTGTCGCCACCCGGGGACGCAAGCAAGCCTGGGAAAGTGTTTATGGAGCGGTGGGAATTCTGGAGGCGTATCCCGGCCTGTGGAACTATCCAGAATTTTCTGAGCTGTTGTCCACAGTATCTGCGCTCCAACGGTCGTTTCCTGGGCTGAGGATGGGGGCGTTTCCTGAAGATCCAAAGCAGAGGCGCTCTCCATGGCTGACGTCCTTCTCCCCTCCCAGCTTGCCAGCTTTACCTCCAGTTCCAGAGTGCGGAGCACCTACATCCCGCAAACGACGTCATCCTGCGGGGAAAAGACAGGAGAAGCCCTCTTCATCCTCGGTGGCCATCTTCCCTCCAGCTGCTGTGAGGTCTGCTAGGGTCACCCCAGGAACTCCCACCTCCGTTGCCATGGAGACAGCTCCTCCACAATCCGCTGAAAGGAGCCAGATCACCGTAGACATGGAAAAGGATGATCATTTGCCTACTGCAGCTGTGAACAATGAGCACCGGGATGACAGGCAAGTGTTTTTTCATTCGACCCAGTTAAATCATAATAAACCTTGTCTGCCTTCCGAGAGGGAGGCCCATTTTCAGCAGTCCGCTGGGTCTTCTTCTCCAGCTGCAAATGTTGACTGTATTTCTGTTCTCTCCGTGTCTCCTCCATTTTTTCCCGAGCGCCCGCTGGCCCAAGGTCAAAGCCATCGGTCGGTGGAGAAGCTGGTGGCTTCGGAGGATTCCGCCCTGGGGTAGCATGGAGATGTTCCCCTGCAGCCATGCCGGAGGAGTCCCCAGAGTTGGAGCCATTGCAGGAGGACAATGGGACTGTTATTACCATTTTGCCAGCTGCGGAGGCGACCCCAGTGGATTGGGAGCCTGAGCTGGACCTCCTGGAGGCCAGGTCCGAGTCTTCATTGTCGGGATCGACGGAGTCCTGGATAGCGGTGGAGCTTGAGCTCAGGCAAGTTTTCTGTCTTGTATTTCTAATGTCAGTATTAGAGAGATCTTGTCTGGCTCTAGGTGAGGAGAGTGGGGTGCAGCCCTCAGCCACATCTGAACTCCCTTCGCCGGGATCCACCACTGCTGGCAACCCTAATAACCTTGTTTCTTCTCCCACTCCTGAGTTTCCTTCTAGGGTCACCAGAGAGGAACAATCATCACCAGGGGTTTCCCTGGAACCTGGCTTGCCAACTGACGACATCGTGGGTCCAGCTTCCCTGCTGCCTGAGGCCATCGTGTGGGTCCCTCCACAGGCTGTGTCTCTGTGGGTGCGGCACGCTGGCTTAGGATCCTCATGGGGGCTGCGCCCCAGTGTTAGCCCGACGTGGGTGCTGCGCTCCTGTACGGACCCGTCATGGACACCACGCTCCAGCGCGGGGTCCACCAAGGGTGCAACGTTGGCTTGGTCGGGGTCCACTGCGGGTGCTGCAGAGCTCCAGCCAGGAGCCACCGAGGGTGCTGCAGAGCTTCAACTGGAGTCCACCGAGAGTGCGGCAGAGCTCCAGCCAGGAGCCACCGCGGGTGCTACAGAGCTCCAGCCAGGAGCCACCACGGGTACTGCAGAGCTCCAGCCGGGAGCCACCGCTGGTGTTGCAGAGCTCCAGCCGGGAGCCACCAAGGGTGCAGTATTGGCCCGGTCGGGGTCCACCGCGGGTGCAGCGCTGGCCCGGTCAGGGTCCACCATAGGTGCAGCTGTGTCCCAAGCCAGGAGTACCGAGGGTGCTGCGAGCCAGTGTGAAGACGCCATGGCCTCCTCCCCCTCCCTGTCCGATGCCGTGGGGGTTCCCTCCCTATGGTCCAGTCACCCACCAGTGAGCCTACCGGTGGGCAGGCCACCTCCTGCTCCACCCCTCCAGTCCTGGTTGTCATATCCGGCTCTAGGGAGCCGGGCAATCAGAGCCAGGGACAAGCCAGTGAGTCGAGATGTTTTATTCTGGGTAAGGGATAAGGGATGAGGAGAGCACAGACACTCATACAGACGTACATTCTCAGGCTGCACAGCGCAGGGGTAGGTAGCTCGTACCGGACATGGGGGTAACAAGACGTGCATACTCACAGCGGGATACAAACACCGGAATGCTGCAAGGGGAGTTGAGGCTGACACCAGACGAAGGGGCTTCAGCCTAGCAGTGTTTATGTCGCAGCCCCGAATGATTGAAGCTGCTCCTCTTTATACTCATTAACAGCGCCCCAGCTGATGAGGATTAATTGGCCCCAGCTGTCCCGTGACACTGACAGCTGGGAACCAGCTGAGGCACTGCCCAATGAGAGGCAGGGATAAAAGGAGCATGGGCTGAGCGCCGAGCCGGCGTCTCACCCCATGGTGACAGAGCCTCCCCCTCACGGTCGGGCTCCCGAACGACCAGGAGCATCCCAGCCCCCCCCCCCTCCCCACCTAGGGTGGGCGGAAGGGAGGCAGGACAAAAAAAAAAAACAATAGACCAATGTAGGGCAGCAGGGCAGAGAAAAAAAAACCCAAATACAATACCCTACAACACAGGGAAAAGGATTAACCCAGAGCACAGTTAGGGAGAAAACTGAGTTAGGACACAGGTAGGGAAAATACCAAATATGACTACAGACAGCATACAAATAACGTATAGATCGGGGCAAAAAAAAGAAAACCAAAAACCCACCAAAAAGGTGGCAGGAATGAATAAAGCAATCACAGAGTATAGTTAAGGGGAACAAAACACACTACTCCATAATGCACCAACAAGACAAAGGTCAGGACAAAAAACGCTGTGCATGGATACTAAAGAAAACAAAACACACAGCACTGAATATATAAAAGATCACCTAAAGAAAGAGGTGACAAGGACAAATGGGTAATAATGAAGTACAGTTAAGTGGGAATGAAACACATTACTTCAAACAATAACAAACACAGTCAATGTTAAAGCCGGGGCCAGGGAAGGCCCCCCACGAGGATAATAAGACAGAATGGGGTGATCACAGAGTATGGTTGAACAGGAAACCACACACATACTCCATGATGCGCCGACGAGGCCAAGGCTAAGGTAAGGATGAATGAAAACGCTGAGTAAAGATAAGAAAATGCAATACACAGCGCGATACATAAGGTGAGTCACCAAGAGGAAAAAAGGTGACAGGGTAACAGGATAACAATACGATAAAAATGCTGAGTATGGTTAAAAAAAACAACACACAGCACAAAAACATATATCCCCTAATGGACAAAGAAACTACACCCGAGTGACTTCAATAATAATAAAAGAAGTAAGGACACCCGAGGAGACGGCAGGCAGAGTCCAAAACGGCCGGAATTGTTCTGGTAATCTCCCCGCCCATTGTCCAGTTGGCAACCCGGGGAAGAGAAATGTTCGGACGGCGAACTCTGGGCCCAGATCCCAGGAATCCAGTCCAACGGCTGCCGAACCAGGCCGCCCAAAGGCAAACACAGACCAGTGGGGGGAAACCAGATCGCCGAACCGAAAGTTTTGCGGGTCGGGTCGTCGACCCGCATCACTCAACCACCAGGACCGTTGAGACGGACGAAGGGTCAGAGCGGATCCCGGTGGAAGAGGCTCAGGGGAGAGCCGATGACGAGGGCGGCGGGCCTCAGGGAAACGGCCACCTCCTCACCGGACCTGGACAACACTGGGGCAGCACCCACGTCGGACCCCGATCGGGCCTCAGGCGAACCTACGTTGGACCCCGATTGGGTCTCGGGCGAACCCACGTTGGACACTGCACCAGAACCGACCTCCAACGTTGAACCCGGACCCTCCAGCACCACGAGGAACAGCAACTCCTCGCCGGTGACCCTGGAAGAAGGCTCAGAAGAGAAAACAGAACCGGGATCAGGATCACCGGCAGCGCCAGAACCCGGCGAGACGAGCTCAGACGCAGCGGACGGCTGCACCCTGCTCGTCTCCCCTGGAGATAGGCTGAAGTGCTCAAAGATAAAAAGAGAGAAAAGAAAGGAGAGCACTCGCCTGATCTCGGGTTCTGACGCCGTCCAGGACTGCGAAGATCCAGGATCCGTCGTCAGGAGGTCGTTGTCAGGCTCCCATCTAGCCGCGTCGGGCCCCGCAGCCAGCACGATGGTCAGCGCAGCTTGAGATCCCTCCAGCGCAGGTAACCCCACCGACGACCCACTCGGCGTGAAGCCAGAAGAATCTCGTCCCGCTGGACCGAACCGCTCCTCCGTGGAGACCCAGGGACGCTCAGTCGTCAGCGTAGACTCCACGCAGCAGTCAGTCCCCCTCCTCCGTCCGCAACGTAGCTGCGGAACCACAGGCCCTCTCCATATCCCACCACGTTGACCCGGAGCCGGGGACCGCTCGGCGGAGAGAGACACAGAGGATGCGGGATTAGGCATACAGGTTACAGCAGGTGGGGAGAGTTCAGGGAGCTGCGAACCCTGAACTTCTCCTCCAGGGATGTGACAGAGCAAATCATTAAGCAGGTGTGAAAAAACAATGACTTGCCTGCCCCCTGGAGGTTGAGTATCGCCTGCTGTAGTGGATTCTGCTTCTTCCTCTCCCCGCCCGGCGATAACGGAGGACCCCCCGGGAATTCGTCTGAGGATCGCTCGCGTTGTCTCCACCAGAGAGCTCACCAGGCCGGGATTCCAGGCACACACAGCGGTCAGGAAGCGCGTCGAGGAGGAGGGGGAAACAGCCGGGGTGAGCCAGCCCGAATGTCCAGGAATGACAGCGGGGGAACGAGGCTCAGGGGACGAGGCTGTAGAATCTCCACACTGATGAGGCGAAGGGATGACAGCTGCGTGGGAGGAACGGTCCTGACGATGACCCAGAACTGGATCCGGACGAGGTTCGTGCAGAGGTGACTCGGCGATGTGATGACGACTACTCCCAGGGGACGAAGCGAGGGGGAAACCCAGGATTCGCCGCTCCAGATCGGAGATCGAGACGAGGAAGGCGTCGAGCACGGGAAGGCTTCGTAGCCCTGAAGTCCTCACCATCAATCTCACTGCCGCCGCCACATGCCTGAAGGTGGTGACAGGAAACACAGTAGAGCTCGCGACAGCCACTCGACCCCGGACATAACTGCTGTCAGCTGCGGCTCCTCGAAGGGAATCCCGAGTGACGTGGCGCAGGTCGGGGGAAGTCCTCTGGTTGGCGCGAACTCCCGGACTGGAATAGCGGCAGGAACGGGACTCCGAAGCGGGGAAAGACGTCGCCCACTTCGACTCCCTGCCGGGATTTCCATCCACCCCGTGGAGCTTCTCTCGCTGTGTACCTGCAGCGTCTATCCTGGCACTGTCCTCCAGATGGTACAGAGAGTGAGGGTGACAGTCCAGGAGTTCCTCAGCACGGCCCGGATGCCAGCGTCTCGCGTTGGAGGCGTCGTGCAGGGTGAAGAACGTCCCGTCGACTGCCTCCGAGATGGACCTCAGCCCGTCGCCCTGGCGCCGGAAGTGACTCCTGGGAAACGGCATGCTAGCAGCGCTGACACCCGGACAGAAAGGTACATTTCCACGGCGACTCACGGCCGCCGGCAACTCTTCTGGCTGCGACATACTGTCATATCCGGCTCTAGGGAGCCGGGCAATCAGAGCCAGGGACAAGCCAGTGAGTCGAGATGTTTTATTCTGGGTAAGGGATAAGGGATGAGGAGAGCACAGACACTCATACAGACGTACATTCTCAGGCTGCACAGCGCAGGGGTAGGTAGCTCGTACCGGACATGGGGGTAACAAGACGTGCATACTCACAGCGGGATACAAACACCGGAATGCTGCAAGGGGAGTTGAGGCTGACACCAGACGAAGGGGCTTCAGCCTAGCAGTGCTTATGTCGCAGCCCCGAATGATTGAAGCTGCTCCTCTTTATACTCATTAACAGCGCCCCAGCTGATGAGGATTAATTGGCCCCAGCTGTCCCGTGACACTGACAGCTGGGAACCAGCTGAGGCACTGCCCAATGAGAGGCAGGGATAAAAGGAGCATGGGCTGAGCGCCGAGCCGGCGTCTCACCCCATGGTGACACTGGTGGCTCTACAATGCTGGCCGACCACCAGAGGGACTGAGTCTCTGGGCCACATGGCCCCCGGACTCTATTCGCCGGACTGTTTGCTGGGGCTGGGACTCTGGGCGGCCTCCCGAGCCTCCACACCTTTGGACTTGGGGGGGGGGGGGTTAATTGTGGGCTCTGGGCTGGGTGTATTGTGTTCCCTCCTTGCCTGTTCCCCCTACCTCCCATCCGGGTTCGTGGTTGTTGTTTCTGCCGGGAATGGGGGTGGGGTGGGTGGGCAGGGGTTTTCCTTTCCCTTATGATGTTGACATGGATGTCTGGAATCCACCCCTTCTCGATGCACTGCATAAAAGCACAGGAGGAGGCTTGTGACACATCCCGTAGTAATCCTACTAAGAGACAGGCAGACAAACACACCAGTATTCTGAGAGACAGGGTCTTGGCTGAGGTGTGTATGTGCTCTCTGAAGGCCTTCTAGTTTATGCAATTATTACTTGTTACCACCTAGATCTGATGCAACTTTAGCCAGTTTACTTCTTATTAAAATTATTTCTTACTGTCTACAATATCTTTTGATAATTTTGATTATTTTAGAGGTTAAATACCATTTGAACAGTTTATATTTTATTTTTCTAAGGTTCAAGGAGAAAAAGACAACATTCTGACATAATGGCCAGAAGGTGTCACACTTATTCTTTCCCCAGCTGCTTGGTAGAAACATGTAACACCAACCAAGTAATGCTATTGGCTGTGACCAGCTGTGATATCCTTACCGGCCATAGATATGCAGTATATAAGCACTAGATTGGCATGGCTAGCCGACTAGTCACATAAAACATGTACATAGCTTATTTATATGATTACAATAAATACAATGAATAATGGCTTGTGTATCCTGTTATCACAATGATGCAGGTACTGTCAACCTATATACAATAGTGTGAAAAAGTGTTTGCCCCCTTCATGGTTTCTCATTTTTTTGGATGTTTGTCACACTTGAATGTTTCAGATCATCAAAAACATTTAAATATTATTAGACAAAGATAGCACAAGTAAACACAAAATGCATTTTTCAAATGAAGGTGTTTATTATTAAGGGGATAAAAATCCAAACCTACATGGCCCTGTGTGAAAAAGTGATTGCCCCCTAAACCTAATAACTGGTTGGGCCACCCTTAGCAGCAACAACTGCAATCAAGAATTTGTGATAACTAGCAGTGAGTCTTTTACAGCGCTGTGGAGAAATTTTGACCCACTCATCTTTGCAGAATTGTTGTAATTCAGCCACATTGGAAGGTTTTCAAGCATGAACCATCTTTTTAAGGTCATGCCACAGCATCTCAATCAGATTCAGGTCAGGACTTTGACTAGGTCACTCCAAAGTCTTCATTTTGTTTTTCTTAAGCCATTCAGTGGTGGACTTGCTGATGTGTTTTGGATCATTGTCCTGCTGCAGAACCCAAGTGCACTTCAGAACAGATGGCCGTACATTCTCCTTCAGGATTTTTTGGTAGACAGCAGAATTCATGGTTCTATTTACCACAGCAAGTCTTCCAGGTCCTGAAGCAGCCAAACAGCCCCAGACCATCACACTACCACCACATTTTACTGTTGGTATGATGCTCCTTTTCTAAAACGCTGAGCTACTTTTCCACCAGATGTAATGGGACAGACACACTGTGATGTATTAAATATTATCGATTTCATATTGTTTTGTGTTATGGGTGGCGGCTCCACCTTTCCGGTTCCGCCGCCACCCTAGGTATAAAAGGCCAATGCAGAAGAGGCACGGTCTCTTTACGACCAGACCTCTGCCTAGACGGGAGCACCTTTGACACACTGTGAGTGCATCAATAAAGTTACGTTCTACTGCACCTCCGGCCTCGTTATTGAAGTACTGGTTATGGACATAACATTTGGTGACGATACATAAAAGTATCGATGAGGGAGTTTCTAGTTTTCTGCCATTTTTGGAGCTCCTGGGCGAGCCGCCGGTTCCCTGAGCGAGGTGGTTTGCAGCATTCCAGAATTATTTGGTGGCTTTGAACCTCGGTGAATTGGAGAAACTATGTGTACAAGCGATATTGGTCCATAATCTCGGCATGGAGGGACAACACATTCTCAGCACATTGGGTGAGATTGACAGCTTTGAAGGCGTGGTTGAGCTAATGGCGCGCTACTTTTGCACTCTGGAAAACATCATAGTCCGAAGGATTCAGTTTTGGCAGCTCTGCCAGCGGACTGGAGAGTCGGTGCAGCGATACATTGCAGACCTGCATCAGCTGGCTGGGGAATGCCAATTCGGGGCTTTGGAAGAAGAAATGGTTCTTGATCAGTTGGTGGAGCATAAGCTATGTTCTGCGGCACTGTCAAGGCTCCTCACACACTCCGGTGAACTGAAGTTGGCCATGGCGGTCGAGATAGTTCAACAGTTTGAAGCAGCGGATAAACTATCTAGGACCTAGGTGAGAGAACTACGTTGAGACAAGCTGAATCACGGTCAGCGGCGCAGGCTGTGGACCCAGGTAGCGATGATAGTGCAGAAGACACAGAAGAATTCGCTACCACTATTAAAATAAGGTCCACCCCGGAGTCGCCCAGATGTATGGGCTGCGGGTCCACCAAGCACCAATATACGGTAAGAGAGTGTCCGGCGAGGGGCAAAAGCTGTGGCAAGTGTGGACTCCTATACCATTTCGCCAGGGCCTGTAAAAAAATTTGAGCGAGGGGAACGGTGACACGAAGTAGATTCCCCCACCACGACTCCTACAGTTATTCACACTGTCTCCCCGAGCATAGATGGGCGGATTTACTGTGACGTGATGCTGGACGGCATGGAAGTGCCATTGTTGGTGGACACGGGCACAGCGGTTTCTGTGTTGAACTGGCCTACTGTGAGGAGTTTGTCCCCGTATTACCAAGTGAGAGGACTGTCGACGCCATATTGTGGCTACGGAGGTAATAGGCTGGCCACCATGGGTTCGCTGGAGTTTGCGAGGTACAAGTCGGCAGTGATGTCTAACATCCAATTTGTGGTGACCATCAGCGGGTCGAATGTGATGGGCTGCAACATGTTCTATGGCCTGGGCTTCACGATCACCAGTAGCATTGGAGAGGAGTGGTCGGGCTGTGGTTTGTGGGACCGACCGGTTCCGAGTGTGGTGGACGATGTGGTATGGGACAAAGATTAGCCTAGTATTCTGGGAGATGGACAGGACCAATTCCATCCATTGCCATCACGGGAGGGTTCCAGTGCCAGGGCCCAAGTTACCCTGGATGTGGGAACTGGGCGGCATGGTGGAATGCCCGTGACGGCAGATGGAGCAGAGATGATAGCTCCCTCTGCTCAGCATGGAGATACAGAGAAGCAAGGGGCTGCAACGGCTGCAATGGCTTCACCGGCATTTAAAATGAAAGAGAGTGGGGACAGACCGGCTGGCACGGTGGACAGATGTGCCACACAGCAACACTGGAGGCTGAGTTGGGCTTCGCATGGGGTTGGTGGAGTGGATCGACCCAGAGAGGAAGCCCAGTCTAGAAGTCGTGGATGTTTGAAGCTGAGTCGAGCTCTCCTGCAGGTCGCTGACGTGGCTCAATCCAGGGAGGAGGCTTGGCTAAGGGGGTCCATGGCGAGAGAAAACAACGGGATGACCAGGGGCAGCTGCAGCTGGTGGCTGTCCGATGACTCATGGAGACACCCCAACGAGCTGCGGCGCATCAACAATAAGAAGAAGGTGTTGAGATTCCAGCATGGCTCATCTCCAGGGGCGAAGAGATGAAGATGCTGTGGGCGGGATCCGCCAGACAGGTCTCCAAGTGTGGCTTCTCCAATGGGACTGTATAGTAGCAAGGGGGCGATGGGTTAAACTGCATATTATGTTGTGAATTGCCTAGGCTGTGTAGTCAATATGTTCCTTACATGGAGTGCTATGTGAGTTGCCCATGTACAAAAAAAAAAAAAAATCAAGTGATGTTGAAAGTATATATTCCTGGCTGGTTTGCCCGGGTTCTGGGGTGGTTTTGTTGGGTGTGCCAATAGCAATGTGTGAACGTAAATATTGACTGGTTCATTGTTGAATGGGAGTTTGCCTGTATGTATAAAAGTTCAGGAGATTATTTTGTTATATTAGGAACACGGCAGTTTTTAAAAATTTTCATGGACTATATATATACTGTATATTGATAAAGACGGCAGAATAATCCGTCTAGCCGTGTGGTGATGGGACAGTAGTCCATCTGTCCCCCTCTAGTTTTAGTTGTTTTGTGTGCATGGATAGGCCTAAATGTTCTGTTCATTGTTTGTGTGTGATTCGGGTTGCAAATATGGGAGGGCCTAATTGGTGTGTTTTGGACTTTTCTATGGGGGATGTGATGTACTAAATATGATCTATTTCATATTGTTGTGTGTTATGGGTGGCGGCTCCACCTTTCCGCTTCCACCGCCACCCTGGGTATAAAAGGCTGATGCGGAAGAGGCACAGTCTCTTTGCAACCAGACCTCTGCCTAGACGGGAGCACCTTTGACACACTGTGAGTGCATCAATAAAGTTACGTTCTACTGCACCTCTGGCCTCGTTATTGAAGAACTGGTTATGGACATAACACACACTCTGTCATGGTTAAGCTGACAGCTCACGTGCACGATGCTAGCACAGGACAGAACCACACAAGGGGGGAATGTTCAATAGTTTATTAAATGTAGAAAACAGCGCACAATTAGATAAACAACCACTTGCCAGAATATTCAATCCACCTGTGGAGAGAAAGCAAGAGCTGTCAGCGGAGAAGCAAAGAGGGAAATATGGGTGAACCAAATTGCCACTTACCCGGGGCTCCGAGGGAGGACCGGCAGGATTCCAGCGGCGAATAGATGAACCAGTAGGGAAGGGGGAATGAGCTTGAAGTGCCTGACCGGGTGAAGATTTGTTGCTGGGAAGGTGATGAGGTGGCAGGAGAGTGCACGCAGTCCCGAGACACACCCGCACATTGGCAGCAACCTGAAACAAGAGGAAAAGAGAACAGTTTAGACAGCGTGTCTAAGCCTCGCTCAAAACGACCTGCTTGCCTGAATTTAGGGCAGTATACCCAGACGAGCCACCGTTGACTGTGCTGAGGAGGCCTCCTTAAATACGTTGGCTGAAGAGCAGGCGCAGGTGTGTCCTCTGCCTCAGGTGCAGTGATGAGTTAGTGAGCGTGCGGCAGGAGGGGAGGGGCGCACTCTCACTGCCCATGACAGGGCCCCCCCCTTCTAGGAGTACCTCCTGGCGGTCCAGAGGGCTTCTCCGGGTGGGTTTGGTGAAAGACCTGGAGCATCTCCTTGTCCAGAACCCGTGATGAGGGGGTCCAGGATCATTCCTCCGGGCTGCAGTCCTCTCAATCTACCAGGTACTGCAATCCCCGGCCCCCACGGCGAACATCCAGAATCCGGTGGACTGTGTAAGCAGGGTGACCGTCGATGATACGGGTAGGAGGAGGCGGCTTGGGTGGGGGGGTGGCAGAGAGGACTGACCAAGAGGGGTTTAATGTGGGACACATGGAAAGTGGGGTTCACCCGTAGAGTAGGAGGGAGCCTCAGCTGAACCAACGCATCATTTACAATCCGGACAATGGGAAACGGTCCCAGAAAGCAGGGAGACAGCTTCTTAGATTCAGCTTCTTAGGCTCGCTGCCAGCCAGACTTGCTGTCCCACAGTGTATTTGGGAGCCGGAACCCGCTTCCTGTTGGTGGTCGCCCAGGTGCGTTCCGTGGTGTGTGCCAAGGCAGCCCAGATAGCCCTCCAGACGCGTTGGCAGCGACGAGCATGGGCCTCCACGGATGGAACCGCCACCTCCCCCTTGGTCATAGGAAGAAGAGGCGGTGTGTAACCCAGGAACGCCTCAAATGGAGTGAGTCCTGCGGCCGTGGAAGCGGCCGAGTTGAGAGAATACTCCACCCAGGTCAGGTGTGAGCTCCATGAAGCCGGGTTCTCGGCTGCTACGCACAGCAGGGTGGCCTCCAGGGACTGATTGGCACGCTCTGCCTGCCCGTTGTTCTGAGAATGATTCCCGGAGCAGAGACTCACTGTCGTGCCCAGCGTCCGACAAAAGGCCCTCCAGACCTGTGATATAAACGGTGGACCCCGGTCAGACATGATGTCAATAGGGATGCCGTGGACCTTGATCACGTGATCTGTCAATAGAACCGCCGTCTCCAAGGCTGAGGGGAGCTTTGGGAGGGCCACCAAATGCATCGCTTTGGAGAAGCGATCCACGATAGTCAAGATTACAGTCTTCCCACGGGAGGGGGAGAGTCCGGTCACAAAGTCCATGGCGATATGAGACCAAGGACGACACGGGGTGGGAAGGGGGTGGAGGAGTCCCGAGGGGGGAGAGGAGTCTGATTTCCTCCTGACGCAGGTCTGGAAAGCCCTGACGTAGTCCCGTGCATCCCGCCGCACCGTGAGCCACCAGAATGCCCGCCGGACGAAGTCCACAGTGCGGGCGATGCCAGGATGGCAGGAGAAACGGCTGGTATGGGCCCACTGGAGAACGTCACTGTGGAGGGCGGCTGGGACGTAGAGGCAATTCCAGGGGCACCCTACTGGCACAGACTCCCGGGACTGGGTCTTGCGGACCCTCCGCTCGATGTCCCAAGTAAGGGCACCATGGATGCATGAAGGTGGGATGATTGTTTGGGGGGGGGGGGTCTACCTCCCTGGAGTCAAACTGGCACGATAGCGCATCCGGTTTGATGTTCCAGGTGCCAGGCCGGTAAGTGATGGTAAAATTGTACTGCTGGAAGAATAAAGACCAGCGGGACTGCCTGACGTTTAATCGGCGGGCCGACCGCAAATATTCAAGATTCTTGTGGTTGGTCCACACAATGACTGGGTGAATGCCACCCTCCAATCAATGTCTCCACTCCTCCAGTGCCAACTTAATGGCCAGCAGCTCTCTGTCCCCCACGCTATAATTTCTCTCAGCCAGCGAAAACTGGCGAGAGAAATATGCGCATGGGTGGAGCTTCTGATCCGAGGACGTGTGCTGCGATAGCATAGCGCCAACCCCCATGTCAGATGTGTCCACTTCGAGGACAAACTGGAGCTGCGAGTAGACCTGTGCCAAGATGGGTGTGTCCGTGAACAGGCATTTTAATTTGTTAAATGCCTGCTCCACTGCCTTGGTCCAGCGAAAGGGGACCTTAATGGAGGTCAGCTGAGTTAAAGGCAGTGCCACCCCACTATAGTTCCTTATGAACTGGCGATAAAAGTTTGCAAACCCGAGGAAGTGTTGGAGCTCCTTACGGGAGTGGGGAGTTGGCCAATCCAGCACTGCTTTCACCTTGGCCGGATTGGCAATCGGTCTCCCCTCGGCTACTATAAAGCCCAAGAAGGTGGTAGATGTAGTTGAGAACTCACACTTCTCGGCTTTGACATAGAGCCGGTTCTCCAAGAGCCGTTGCAGAACGGCCCTTACATGGGCTTCATGTTCTTCTGGCGAGCGGGAGAAGATTAAAATGTCATCAAGGTACACACAATATTCAAACTGCCCCTGGTGCGTCTTAAGTGCCGTCTTCCACTCATCGCCCTCGCGAATGCCAACCAAATGATACGCATTCCTGAGATCCAATTTGGTAAATACCCATGAACGCTGAAGGAGCTTGAACGCAGAATTGATTAAGGGTAGTGGGTACTTGTCCTTAATGGTAATTGCGTTTAGCTCCCGGTAGTCGATACACGGGTGTAGCGAGCCATCCTTTTTTCCGACGAAGATGAACCCGGCTCTGAGAGGAACAAAGATGGCCGAAGTAGGCTGGTGTTCACAGACTCCTTTATATTCCTCTCCATCGTCTCCTTCTCCGGCCCATAAATGCTGTATAGCCGATTGGACGGCAGCCACGCCCCTGGGATGAGGTCTATGACACAGTCATAAGAGCGGTGAGGCAGCAGCGACAACGCTCGAGACTTACTAAAGACCTCTCGAAGATCGTGATAAGCCCGGGGAACAAGGCTGAGGTCCGGAGGCTCAACTGGAGAGGGGGAGACAGATAGAGGCACTCCGCTGAGCGCATACAATGGGCCATACAAAAGGGGCTCCAGGAGGAGATGGTGTTTTGGACCCAGTTAATCATAGGGTTATGCCTCCGGACCCATGGATACCCAAGGACCACCGGAGAAGATGAAATAGGGAGAACTAAGAAAGTTAGTTCCTCCCAGTGGTTCCCGGAAAGGAGGATGGAGATCGGCACCATGCTACGTGTGACTATCGCGACGTCCTGACCAGATATGGTTGTGATTCTCTAATCACGGGGCAATTTATGCGTGGGAGTACCCACCTGCTTAATGAATTCAGCAGACACGAAATTACCCTCTGACCCCGAGTCAACCAGCGCCTTAACCCTCCTCTCGACTCCCGGCAGCTGCACAAGGGCTGAGATAGACAAATTACAGGGGGGAGTGTTTTTGGTCCCGCCTGCCAGACCCCCCATGGTTACTGATGGGCTGCGTCTTTTAGGCCGCTGGTGGCATTCGTCCCAACTGTGGCTCAGCGAACCGCAGTACGCACACACGCCAGCCTCTCACCTTCGCCAGCGCTCATCATCGGTCAGATGCCGAGAGAGCTTCACCGGCTTGGGCGAGGAGCCGGTGCCGCCAGTGTCAGTAAAGACGGTGGGCTCCCGCACAGCGTGCGGGCGAGAGGAGGAATTACACTCCCTTGTGAGCTTGCGGTGCCGGTTATCCAAACTGACTGCTTGAGCTATTAGATCGTCGAGGGTCTTTGGGACAGAGTGAACCACCAGGTCATCCCGCAGCTGTTCGTCCAACCCGTGGAGGAATGCACTGTGCAGGGCAATTTCATTCCACCCCGAGTCTGCAGCAACAACTCGGAACTCCACCAAGTACTCGTCCGCTCACCGGGTGCCCTGGAGGAGTGTCAATAGGCGGCTCAACACATTGCCCTCACTCTCGGACCGATCAAACGTGCAAGTGAAGGTGTCAACAAATTGGCTGAACGTACAGCGCTGCCCCTCAGGGTTGTTTAATGTGGAGCGTGCCCAATCAAGGGCTCAGTCCTTCAATAGCAGCATAAAAAGCTGTATCTGGGCCATATCCCCTGGGTACTCCTCCCTGACCTGCTCCAAATACATACATACCTGAATTAAAAAACTCTTACATTTCCCCACCTCCCCCGCATATGGGGTAGGTGTAGGTACAGTAGTGGTACGCCGCACCGTAGCGCAGGGGGCAGGCTGAGGAGGCGGAGCCAGGGGAGACGATTGAGACAAAAGCTGGATTAGGTTCAATACCTGTTGCGTCAGCACAGCGAGCTGGTGCTCGGTCGCTGACAGACGATCCAGCGCTGACAACTCCTGTGACGAAGCACCGGCTGAGCAATCATCCAGGCTGACTTGTTCTGTCATGGTTAAGCTGACAGCTCACGAGCACGATGCTAGCACAGGATGGAACCACACAAGGGGGGAACGTTCAATAGTTTATTAAATGTAGAAAACAGCTCACAATTAGATAAACAGCCACTCACCAGAAGATTCAATCCACCTGTGGAGAGAAAGCAAGAGCTGTCAGCGGAGAAGCAGAGTGGGAAATATGGGCAAGCCAAATTGCCACTTACTCTGGGCTTAGAGGGAGGACTCCAGCGGCAAATAGGCAAACCAGTAGGGAAGGGGGAATGAGCTTGAAGTGCCTGACCGGGTGAAGATTTGTTGCTGGGAAGGTGATGAGGTGGCAGGAGAGCGCACGCAGTTCCAAGACACACCCGCATGATGGCAGCAACCAGAAAAACAAGAGGAAAAGAGAACAGTTTAGGCAGCGTGTCTAAGCCTTGTTCAAAATGACCTGCTTGCCTGAACTTAGGGCAGTATACCCAGATGAGCCAGCATTGACTGTGTGGAGGAGGCCTCCTTAAATACACTGGTTGAAGAGCGGGCACAGGTGTGTCCTCTGCCTCAGGTGCAGTGACAAGATAGTGAACGTGGGGCAGGAGGGGAGGGGCGTGCTCTCGCTGCCCATGACACACACCTTCCAAAAAGTTCAACTTTTGTCTTGTCAGTCCACAGAGTATTTTCCCAAAAGTCTTGGGGATCATCAAGATGTTTTCTAGCAAAACTGAGACGAGCCTTTATGTTCTTTTTGCTCAGCAGTGGTTTTCATCTTGGAACTCTACCATGCAGGCCATTTTTGCCCAGTCTCTTTCTTTTGGTGGAGATCATGAACATTGACCTTAACTGAGGCAAGTGAGGCCTGCAGTTCTTTGGATGTTGTCGTGGGGTCTTTTGTGACCTCTTGGATGAGTCGTCGCTGCGCTCTTGGGATAATTTTGGTCGGCCGGCCACTCCTGGGAAGGCTCACCACTGGTCCATGTTTTCGCCATGTATGGATAATGGCTCTCACTGTGGCTTGCTGGAGTCCCAAAGCTTTAGAAATGGCTTAATAACCTTTTCCAGACTGATAGATTTCAATTACTTTGTTTCTCATTTGTTCCTGAATTTCTTTGAATCACAGCATGATGTCTAGCTTTTGGGGATCTTTTGGTCTACTTGACTTTGTCAGGCAGGTCCTATTTAAGTGATTTCTTGATTCTTTGATTTCCTGAAGTTGTTTTACCGGGGGTGGGGGTGGGGGGACAATCACTTTTTCACACAGGGCCATGTCGGTTTGGATCTTTTTTTTTTTACCCTTAATAATAAACACTTTCATTTAAAAACTGCATTTTGTGTTTACTTGTGTTATCTTTGTCTAACTTTAAATTTGTTTGATGATCTGAAACATTTAACTGTGACAAACAAAAAAAACGAGAAATCAGGAAGGGGGCAAACACTTTTTCACACCACTGTACTTACCAGCCACTGAAACCTCATCATCCAGCTGCTCAGGTGTAAATATTGATTATTTCAGACCTGTAAAAAAAAGTTAATCTATTTTTTCATCAATACATTATTTGGTGAGAGAATATAGACTTTAATTCTGTACTTTTCTAGACATTTTGTTGATGTATATATCTATAAATGCAAGGAATCACTGTCTGTGTGTCTGTCCGTCTGTTCCTTGCATATCTCTCGAACCGTTTGTCAGACTGACCTCAGATTTTATACATGCTTTGCTGAGGTGATGAGGGTGTACATCCCTGAATTTCAGCCTCCCCAGATATGTGGAAGTTTAGGAGGGGAAATCTTTATTAACACACATCTTAACACTAAAGATGTGTGGGAGGGAATGAAACAAATAACTGGTACAAGGGGAGAGTCCGTCAGCCATCTGGGAGCCAGGAGAGAGCTGAGGAACTGAATCTGTTTTTTAATAGGTTCAACTCACAGCCTGTCACCCGGGCAACACAACCAGACCCCCACGCACCCCTCCCCACCCACGCTCCTGTGCAGAACCTCTCTCCATCTCCCTCCTCCTCAGGGGGCACCAGGACCCTCCCTCACTTCACGGTGACTACAGATCAGGTGGAGAAACAGCTGGAGAGACTCCATCAGCGGAAGGCTTCGGGCCCTGACGGCATCTCCACAAGGACCCTGAGGACCTGTGCCAACCAACTAGCTCCGGTACTGAAACACCTGTACAACCTGAGCCTGAGTCTGGAGAAAGTACCGGTGCTGTGGAAGACATCCTGCCTGGTTCCTGTCCCCAAGAAGTCATCTCCATCGGATTTGAATGACTACCGACCAGTTGTCCTCACATCTCACGTGATGAAGGTCCTGGAGAGACTGGTCTTAGCCCACCTGAGGCCGCAGGTGAAGACGTGGCTTGACCCTCTGCAGTTTGCATATCAGCCCCATTTAGGAGTTGAAGATGCTGTCATCTACCTGCTGCAACAAGCCCATCTGCACCTGGATGGTGGAGGAGATAATGTAAGAATCACTTTTTTTTAATTTCTCCAGTGCCTTTAACACCATCTAGCCACTGCTGCTGGGCGAGAAGCTACGGGTGATGGGGGTTGACAGCTCTGTGATCTCCTGAATTACTGACTACCTGACAGGCAGACCACAATTGTCAGGCTGGGCAGTGTCTTGTCTGGAGTGGTGGCTAGTGATACGGGAGCGCCACAGGGGACTGTGCTCTCTCCTTTTCTTTTTACCTTATACACCACGGACTTTCAGTACAACACTGAGTCATGCCACCTGCAGAAATTCTCTGATGACTCAGCTGTTGTGGGGTGTATAAGAGGAGGAGAGGAGGGGGAGTACAGGGCACTGGTAGACAGATTTGTGGAGTGGATGGAGCAGAATCACCTGAGGTTGAATGTCAGCAAGACCAGAGAGATTGTGATTGACTTCAGGAAGAGGAAGGCTCCTTCTCAGCCACTGCAGATTAGGGGGGAGGATGTGGGAGTGGTTGAGGACTACAAATATCTGGGTGTCAGGATCAGCAGCGGGTTGGACTGGAGATCCAACACCGATGCTGCGCACAAGAAGGGGGTGAGCAGACTCTACTTCCTGAGAAAGCTGAGATCCTTCAACGTGTGCAGCAGGATGCTGGAGCTTTTCTACCAGACTGTTGTCGCCAACGCCATCTTCTTTGCTGCAGTCTGTTGGGGTAGCGGTGTCAGGGTCAGAGATACCAACAGACTTGACAAGATTATCAAGAGGGCTGGTTCTGTAACTGGTCTCAGACCAGAGACCTTTGAGACAGTGATGGAGAGGAGAACACTAAATAAACTGTGATCCATCATGGACAATCCTGATCACCCCCTCCACCACACACTAGATAGACAGCGAAGCACTTTCTCCAGTAGACTACTACAGCTTCATTGTCGAACAGCCAGGTACAGGAAATCTTTCCTGCCACATGCAGTTTCACTGAACAATAACTCACTATGATGTTGTATTCTGGCATAGCTATGCTGCCACACTGCATCTTACAGACTAACTGGTACATCACTTTTCACTCTGCTCCTGATAGTCCTTCTTTGTGCAATGGGATGATTAATGTGTTTATACGGGTCATCATATATTAAGCTATGATGTATATAGGTTTTATAGTCGTGTTAGTTTTTTACTTTCTATGGGTAATCCCTTTGTCTGTCATGTGTGTGCTTCTGTTGTTTGGTTGTCAACTGTCATGCTGCTGTTACACTGTAATTTCCCAGTTTGGGATCAATAAAGTACATCTATCTATCTATCTATCTTTAATGAACATCCATACGGGAGTTATTAAATGAACACAGAGGTGGAAAAGTTATAACCGTTGGGATTTGGGGGCTGAAAATTTGGATTTACAGCTATAATATAAAGCCCAATAACCACTGTAAATTTCAGCTTCCCCGAATATGTGGAAGTTTACGAGGGGAAATCTTTAATGAACATCCTTAGGGGAGCTATTAAATGAACACAGAGGTGGAAACGGTATAACCACTGGGAGTTGGAATTATAAGGAATTCCAATTCAGCAGGAACTAAACAACTCCTTATATGGTCATGTAGCTGGGCGCTGCACTAGTTATTTAAAAAATAAATAAATATATATATATATATATACTGTATATATATATATATATATATATATATATATATATATATACAGTATATACATTTATAATGAAAACACTGTCTAGGTCACCTTTAAAGACATTTATGAGGAAAAACCTCCCAAACTGGTGAGAATATTGTCAGTTCACAAGAAAAAGTTGCAAATTTATTTGACGAAAGGTCACTTATCACAAACGTATAAAAATACTGTACGATAACAGCACGTCTCAAATTTAGGAGGAGAACTCCCACAAATTTATGAGATTAAAGTCTCGAATGTACAAGGAAAATGTCACACTTTTAAGGGAAAAACACAAATTGGTGAGAGTAAAGTCATGACTTTTCATACTCAGGTAACCTTTTTCGCTGATAATTTCTTGCTCAGTTAATGAGTCACTGCCATCTCTGCCTGTAAAACAGAGTATACAAGTCCCCCCCCCCAAAAAACAAAACAAAACAAAAAACCTACAAGTTCACCCTCAATATTTTTTGAGAGGAGAATTAAAATTATTTTCATCTTTTATTCTCACAAATTTACATGTTCTTCCTAGTAAATGTGTAATTTTTTTCTTGTAAATTCATTCCTTTTTCAGTTATAGATTTACACCTTTTTTGTGCATTTGCAACATTTACATGCACGGTGGTTTAACTGTGGTTAAATTTTGTATTTTATGTAATATTATTTTTTTCTCTTTTTTCTGTTTAATGTTATTGTTTTAATATTGTATTGGATGATGAGAGACGTTCTTTCCCATTTTAAAGGGTTTGAACTCTTCCCTATTCCAGAAAACAGGGAATCTGAACACAATCTTGCATATAAGGCCCCCCTACAAATGGCCCTGGTGTATTATCATCAGTTGACTGTTACTTGAGTGCAGTTTCTATCATTCTGCTCACCTCTGTGTACAGTACACTCTGTTGCCCTTTGAGGGAGTAATGCCTAGGATGAGGCTTTTATTTCCATCTCTTTATAAAGTGAAGGGTAATTACTGGCTCTGCTAAGGTGCTGCTTTTCTCCTCTGTCTGTCACACTTCCTTTGTGGGTGAGTTTCTGGGAGTTTGGGCAATGACGCCATCGTGGAAAATCCCTGGGTGCATTCAGACTTGTAATTCAGTGAGGAATTTTGCATCTGGTCAAGACTGTCTGTGCATAAATGAAGATTTTAGTCTTCTGAGGAAGGGAAAGACATGCCGATATAAACAAAATGAAGCCAGTAGTCGCCCAGTTTATGCTTATGATAACCTGTTATCTCCCATAACAAGGTCAGAGGTCAGATTTAAGCCTAGTGCACAGTATGAGGTTCTGCTGATAAGAACTTCTCCAGTGCAGAGCAGAAAAACGATTCTTCCCCTGATCCAGGAAAATATTATCTGGACCGGGGGAGTCAAGAGTTCCTCCTCCAGACGGTGTTTATGAGGGATAATTCAAAGGCTCGCCGTGAGTCAGTAACTGCATAAATCACCACATGCATTTCACCCATTTGTCACCACTCATCTCCTGGGTGAAAATGAATGGTGGTGGTGGTGGGGGGGGGGGGGTGATTCACAAATTTAGATGAGCAAGTGTTCATCTTTTTTTAAAATAAAGACTGATATTCCCACCAAGCGTGTGCTTGTTTCACCGCTGTAGGGCACTGAAACCATCTCCCGTGTTTGAAGCCATCAGCTGTGTTTGAAGAGGAAGCCTGGGTGATGTGGTACCCCCCCCCCCCCCCCACCACCACCACCACCACCACCACCCATGTGTGCTTTATTACCTCATCTTCAGTGGTGATTTATGGCTCGCTCACACAGACCACTTTCCTGGGCTGTTTATATGTGCCGACGATAAAAGAAAATCATGGCTTATTTCTCAGATGGAGTGGGTCTGTTTACGCAGCAGAGGGCCTCACTGGGGAGCAGCGTCACACCAGCACAGCGCATGAGACCGGTCTTCCACAGGCAACGGGCTACCCCATGTGTGGCGATGGTCCCTGGACAGGATTGATATATGTTGAATATAAAATGGCTTTTGCTGGGGGAAAAAAAAAAAGAATCCATGCCTGTTTTCTCCGTACGCGGACACATTTTATCCTCCTGATATAAAAAAACAAAACACAAAGCTTAACTGGGATGATGACTGGATTTGAACACCTTGTGCTTTCACAGTCATTGATGTATTGTTTCAGCTTGCTGAAACTCAGCATCAGTGCTGTGTGCATCCCTCACAGCCACAGATTCAGCTCGTCCAACTGCAACAGAAAAACTGTTGGTGCATGGCGCCATCCTATGGTGAAACCAAATAAAGCTTTTAACCAGGGAGGGCCGCACCCTCAAAGCAGATTTCAGCGTGATTTTATGATTTCAGTGTGAAATTGATAACTTCTAATGACTAGATTATAATAATCCGAAACTGAAGATTTATGGCGAGTATACATTGCCATGCATCACTTAGTTCCGACTGAGCAATCTCATTGGACAACAGGAATTCCAGGAGTTTCTGCATTCCCAGATAATCACACTCGGGTGTTTCACCGAATATGTATCACCCAGCTTCCGCTGTGTTTTATTATTAATCTTTCAATGGCTTCTTATAATAAGAGAAAGAATTGTAATACTGTACTGGATCCCTTAATTTCAACAGGAAAGAGATGGTGCAAAAAATCCAGACCACCGAGACCAGGAGGTCCCGCCATTGTGAAAATTTTGGTAGATATTTCTGTTTACAACAAAATAGACAAGCTAGTTTGATTTATTGTTTCCATTAGCCAACCATAATAACTATGTGGTATTGAACTCTTTGTTTCATCTGAAAATACCAAGAAAAACTAAATTGCTAACAAGCTAACAACAAACTAGTGACTGCTGCAGGTCAATGTGACCCACTCACCTACTCAACGGGTAAAGCGCTATGTATTATAAATAGTGGCGTTGGCGTTATCGCGTTAATCGCCTGTTAACGCTTTGCCCACGTTAACGGCGACAAATTTTGTCATCGCAATTAACCGCAGTTAACGGCAGAAAGCACGAACAGTACTTTTTTGGCCTGAACTGCACTCTGTACGGAACTACAGAAGCTGTATATCTGGGTAGTGACAGACACTGTGCGTGCCATGCATTGCAAAGCCAAGCAAACTGAATCTCTGACATGGAAGTCCCCAAAACGCTGTCATGTTTAAGTTTACAGCGTTTTCTGTCAGAGCTCTCACCTGGATAAATGTCACAGCCTCCTCCAAAACTTCGCCTGGATGTCGGTTGTTATTTTTTTGAAGGCGGCTAGCAGTAAACAGCAACGTGCTACGGATGTAGCGGCTGCCAGCAGCTGAGGACAGACATGCCACCTGTTTCACCTTCATAACTTTCGGTCCAACTGTCGGTAGGTGAGCAGCAGTCTAAAATTCTCAAGCTGTGTTCATAACGTCCACTCATTCCCACACCGTGTTTTTGCCGCGTGGTTGGTGACGTCATGGGTGAGATAGTTGTTTGTTTAGGTTTACAATTTTTCTATTAAAAGGGAAATTGTGTCTGTTGTGACACACGAGGTCCACTGATTTGTGTTCAGCTGGTGCATGTTTGCCATGGGAGTGTAGTTGTGTTGAAGTGACGTTACTGAGCCCCGGCATTCTGTTGTTTTTTGCACATGTGGTAGTACTTCTGAGGATTTTCTGGAGAATATTCGGGATAGTTTTGTCATTTTGGATATATTGAGAGCTTTAATAAACCTGCAGGTGAAGAAAGCAAGTATATTTGTCCACTCCCATGTTTATAACTGTATGAGAAACTCAAAAAATTACCAACTTAACGTACACTGTATCTGAATGGAAAAACACATGATTAACGCGTTATTAATCACGATTAACTCAACGTTCCAAAAGATTAATCACGATTAGAAATTTCAATCATCCAACACTACTAATTATAAACAGTGACTTATGCACTGGACAATATTTAATTTGGTTATGTTTGTGTAATAATAGGCCTTCCATCTCATACTCATTGAGGTGCTCAGCAAACGTTAACTAGGTACCTTTATAAGGGACTATAACAAACAAAACAAATATCACATTTTGTCCTGTATTGCTATCGTTTGATAAACTGTGTGCTGGTGGAGCTGCTGAATAAAAAGCAACATTACACACAGCAGTGATGTGTTCGGCCCGACGACTGAATCACCACAGTATTATGTTCATTGATATGCTACTCTCTCTCTCATTGCTGAATCACGAGCATCGACATTTTTTTCAGTTCAGCGTTTTAGTTTTGTTTTTTAACAGCACCTGTTTTTGTTGAGAAAAACATCTAAGCACAACAGAGTGGACAGACATTTAAAAGACATGCTAATGAGCGGGCCACTGGACCAGATGTTTGGATGACTCTTATCACCCCATGTTTTTTTTTTCTCTGCATCAAAGTGGCCAGAATGCTTTGATGAAAAGTTTAGACTTTCAGTTAGCGTGGGTATACACGTATATACAGTGGTGTGAGAAAGTGTTTGCCCCCTTCCTGATTTCATTTTTTGGTATGTTTGTCACACTTAAATATTTCAGATCATCCAACAAATTTAAATATTAGACAAAGATAACACAAGTAAACACAAAATGCAAATTTTTAAATGGTGTTTATTATTAAGGATAAAAACAAATCCAAACCTACATGGCCCTGTGTGAAAAAGTGACCCCACCCCCCCCACACACCCCGAAAAAAAACATAAATTAACTGTGGTTTATCACATCTTTGGAAAGCTGAGTTCAATTTCTCTAGCCACACCCAGGCCTGATTACTGCCACACCTGTTCTCAATCAAGAAATCACTTAAATAGGACCTGCCTGACAAAGTGAAGTAGACCAAAAGATCCTCAAAAGCTAGACATCCTGCTGTGATCCAAAGAAATTCAGGAAAAAATGAGAAAGTAATTGAGATCCATCAGTTTGGAAAGGTTATAAAGCCATTTCTAAGGCTTTGGGACTCCAGCGAACCACAGTGAGAGCTATTATCCACAAATGGTGAAAACACGGAACAGTGGTGAACCTTCCCAGGCTGACCAAAATTACCCCAAGAGCGCAGCGACGACTCATCCAAGAGGTCACAAAAGGCCCCACAACAACATCCAACGAACTGCAGGCCTCACTTAAGGTCAGTTTCATGACTCCACCATAAGAAAGACACTGGGCAAAAAGGGCCTGCATGGCACAGTTCCAAGGTGAAAACCACTGCTGAGCAAAAAGAACATAAAGGCTTGTCTTAGTTTTGCCAGAAAACATCTTGATGATCTCCAAGACTTTTGGGAAAATACTCTGTGAACTGATGAGACAAAAGTTGAACTTTTTGGAAGGTGTGTGTCCCATTACATCTGGAGTAAAAGTAACACAGCACTTAAGAAAAGGAACATCATACCAAAAGTAAAATATGGTGGTGGTAGTGTGATAGTCTGGGGCTGTTTTGCTGCTTCAGGACTTGGAAGACTTGCTGTATTAAATGGAACCATGAATTCTGCTGTCTACCAAAAAAAATCCTGAAGGAGAATGTCCGGCCATCTGTTTGTGACCTCAAGCTGAAGTGCACTTGGGTTCTGCAGCAGGACAATGATCCAAAACACACCAGCAAGTCCACCTCTGAATGGCTTAAGAAGAACAGAATGAAGACTTTGGAGTGGCCTAGTCAAAGTCCTGACCTGAATCTGATTAAGATGCTGTGGCATGACCTTGAAAAGGTGGTTCATGCTTGAAAACCCTCCAATGTGGCTGAATTACAACAATTCTGAAAAGATGAGTGGGCCAAAATTCCTCCACAGTGCTGTAAAAGACTCATTGCCAGTTATCGCAAACGCTTGATTGCAGTAATTGCTGCTGAGGGTGGCCCAACCAGTTATTAGATTTAGGGAGCAATCAATTTTTCACACAGGGCCATGTAGGTTTGGATATTTTTCCCTTAATAATAAACACCTTCATTTAAAAACTGCATTTTGTGTTACCTTGTGTTATCTTTGTCTAACATTTAAATTTGTTTGATGATCTGAAACATTTAAGTGTGACAAACATACAAAAAAATGAGAAATCAGGAAGGGGACAAACGCTTTTTCACACCACAATAAATGCTTAGTTTAATTTCCTGATTTAAAAAAAGTGGTGGCTATTTATGGGAAGATTCACCAATTTAAGGGAAAAAAACTGGGGGAAAAAAAGGGTACAACAAATTTTAAAAAATACTGGCGGTTGGCAGTGGTACCCCTCAGCCTCTTTATTGTTGAGATGTAGTTCATGTGGCATTTTGATCTTGACCTCTGACCCTGCATTCCCAAAAGCATAGTGATTAGTTCAGGGTCTCAGGGTGAACGGGTACAAAGTTTGATGACCCTAGCTTTAGTTGTTCTATAGTAACAGCACAAAGGGAATGTTAGCGCTTAAATCTGACCTTCAGTCTAAGCCATCCAACATTTGTCTTAGATACGATATCAGTATGACAGGGCTACATCATTTCTTTCTCTAGTTATCACATTTAAAAAATTAAGGGAAAAAACTGACCTCTGACCTCGACCTAAAGGTCAGAGGTCACCCAAATTTGAACTTATCCAAGATTTTTCATCGATAGAACTATGGTATCAATTTGAAAAACGTATGTTATTTCTACCTCTAGTTATCACGTTCACAAGGTAGGTGTTGACACCGCCGCCGCCCATCCGACCGGCGGGGTGACGACAGTACTGCTTCAGCCTTTAGAGGCTGCGGGGTAAAAATGCATCATAAATTTACTCTCATTCGTTTGCAATGCGCAGTTTCCTAAAGTCAACCTGTGTGTGTTTGAGTTTTATTTCTAAATAGTCCCCTCTCACACCAGGCTACATTTTTTCATTTCTCCAGCAACTGATGTATCATGACGGCCTGACTGTCATGACATGGTTCTGTAGCAGAGAAAATATGTAGTTAAAGCACAAAATAATCAGAAATAACTCCACAGTCAGTTATGGTTGAGACAGTAATTAAACAATTTGTACTTAATGCTGTGAAAAAGTATTTGCCCCTTTCTGATTTTTTATTTTTGCATTTTTTCACACTTAAATGTTTCAGATCATCAAAAACATTTAACTTTAAACAAAGATAATCCAAGTAAATACAAAATGCAATTTTTAAATAATGATTTATTAATGAAAAAAAGCTATCCAAACCTACCTGGCCCTATGTGAAAAAGTAATTGCCCCCTTCACCTAATAACCGGTTGTGTCACCCTTGGCGGCCCCAAGCCAAGCCCCAGACCATCACCTTACCAACATGTTTGATTGTTGCATGATGTTCTTCTTATGAAATTCTGTATTAGTTTTATGCCAAATGCAACGGGACACACATCTTCTAAAAAGTTCAGCTTTTGTCTCATCAGTCCATAGGATATTTTCCCAAGAGGCTTGGGGATCATAAAGATGTTTTTTTGGCAAATGTGAGACCAGTCTTTGTGTTCTTTTTGGTCAGCAGTGGTTTTCGTCTTGGAACACTCCCATGGATGCTGTTTTTCCCAGTTATGGACCAGTGTCCACCAGTGTTCTGGGTTTGTTTCTCATCTGTTCTTGAATTTCTTTAGATTATGTAATGTTGATTGCTTTTTGAGACCTTTTAGCCTATTTCACTTTGTCAGACAGGTTCTATTTAACTGATTTCTTGATTCAGCAGGTCTGGCAGTAATCAGGCCTGAGTGTGGCCAGTGAAACTGGACTCAGCTTTCCAAAAATGTGGTTTATGACAGTTAATTCATGATTAACCAGGGGCCAATTACTTTTCCACATAGGGCCAGGTAGGTGTGGACAGTATTTTCCATTAATAAATGTAATCATCATTTATTAAAAAAAATGCATTTTGTATTTAATCAGGTTATCTTTGTCAAATATTAAATTTTGTTTTATGATCTGAAACATTTAAGCGTGACAAAAATGACAAAATATAAGAAATCAGAAAGGGGGCAAATACCTTTTCACAGCACTGTGATACGCTGCTTTGTTTTCATTTTGATGCTCAAATATGTATGCATTTATGATTTTGTGACCAAAAACTAGTGAAAAGTTGCTCTTCTGTCTGTAATGGTTATCAGCCTGTGGTTTATGAAAAAGGTCAGAGTTCAGTTGTGACACTGCAACATTTTTATTATCCAGTACAGAGGATTAAGTGTCATATAAGGCTCCGTTTCTATACTCACTCAAGATCAACTAAAGAGCAGCTGAAAATGCACTTACACATGTCGGATGTCTACAAATAAAAAAAGAAAACAAAAAAAAAAAACATCAATTAGCAAAAATGATAGTGTCTGAACACATAAACTACGGGCACTTTATATGCGTGTGTTTTTCGTGCCGGTGACATTAAAGAGTGAATCTTCCTCATGTTCAAATCTGGGACCTGGGTCCCTGTGGTCCCATCATCCTAAGTGTGAAACTCTATACTTCAGCTGAAACATGCAGGTTCTGATAATACTACTGTCACACCAAAATGACAGTGACAACGACACAAAAGCTAGAAGTGCAGCAGTGTGTGTTTCACAGGTGGGACTCATCCGGATTGTTCTACAACCCGATTTCTGATTCACTCACTGCTCCCTACAGACAAATAATATGAATATGGATTACAGCGAGTCACCAGACACTAAAGCAGCTTGTTACTGATAGATGGTATCATGTTTCTCTATATTTTCCAGTGGTGAAATTCAATTATGACCATAAAAATCATCAGGAGCAACAGATATCCAACTGTTCTGAGCTGAATCAGAAACCAGTTTTCATTTCAGATGAGCCCCACAGTTTAAAGACATTAGAGAGCCTGACGCCAGTGGACACTTTTGCATGTTCAGGGGGCAAGCGGCCCCAGCTTCAGCTCTACATGGTGCAGCAGCCAAATGGCGTCAGCGTCGCTTCCCTCCTCGTTCAGCCGGATGGTAGCTGCAAGGTTGCGGAAGTCGTGTCTGATCTTAAATGAGACAGTGACATCGGCGTCCTCTTCCTTCTGTGGGATCACTTTGATAAAGAATCCAATCTTGTTGGATTTCCTGAAGGCAACAACACTGTGGAAGTGGAGAGATATGGGGTTAAGGGTTTTTTTTTTCCCTCTCCCCCCTTCCCCACCACTTCTACTGTTCGGCGTGTGTGCTGTGTGAGATAACTCACTCTGGGTCATCCTGGAAGTCTTGGGGCTCAGCCAGTTCGTCGTACTCTGCAGCAGCATCCTTTCCTGCCAAGACCAGTTCCTTACTGGGCACAACAACCTAGGACAAAAAAAAAACATGACTTGGCAAGACTTTAACTGCTGCGTCTATATGAAAACCACTACATGTTCTCTGAGGTATATCTAGCAGCTCAAGTGTCCCATCATGCATGTTGTCTCCATCAACAACCATTAGTTGTGCTGCATTTCGGGGGGAAGGGGAGGGGGTATGCATAATGTATGTGTAAGAGGTGAGTGAACCCAGTTAGGAGAGCTAGCCGATAAAACTCGACCGAGCGTGGCTGGATGTGGTCACACTGCCCTCCAGGTGTTTGAGTATCACATGGAGCAGAAAGACAGGACTGCCTGCCCTTATCTGGCCATGATGTGAAGGGAAATGGGTCATGAAGATGTTCTGTTTTGGCCAGGAGCGGTTCCTTACCAGGGCTGGCTTGTGACTCCATCACTAAAGAGGCCAAGACAGAAGGCCTGTAGTTACTGAGAGTCCCAGAGCAGCCGCAGGCAACAGGCAGCCCAGCGGACCGTTGTCTAACTGGAACAGTGCACTCTTATTGTGACAGTGAACAGATAGCGTATGTGATGATGATGATGTGAGTGCTACCTCCAACTATTCAATTCAATTTTATTTATTTAGCGCCAAATCACAACACAGGTTATCTCAAGGCACTTTACAAAAAAAGAGTGGGCTTAGGCCAAGCTCTCAAATTTATAGAGCCCAGCAGAGACCCCTAATAGCAAGCACTGCGATGACACAGGTGAGGAAAAACTTCCCTTTAATGGGCAGAAACCTCGAGCGGAACCATAGCTCATAGAGGACGGCCATCCGCCTTGACTGGCTGGGTTGAAAAAAGAGGTACAAAGTAGGAGGCCTGGCAGTAGCTACATTCAAAACAAATGTATCAAATACAATTCAACATGAACATTCACAGTCAGACATTCCAGTATCAAGCCAGGTTAGGCTCCACATGCACATGAAGGGCTGGCAGCAACATTTTTAACTATAGGCCTTATCAAAGAGAAAAGATTTCAACTTATTCTTGAATAAAGAGAGAGTGTCTGCCTCCCGAACTGAACTGGGAAGATGGTTCCACAGGAGGGGAGCTTGATAACTGAAAGCTCTACCTCCCAATCTACTTCTGGAGACCTTGGGGACCACCAGTAGTTTGGATTTTTGGGAGTGCAGAGCTCTGATTGGATGATAGGGAACTATAAGTTCTTGCAGGTAAGAAGGAGTCAGACCATTAAGGGCTTTATAAGTTAGGAGCAATATCTTGAATTCAATTCTATATTTTATTGGGAGCCAATGTAAAGAAGCTAAAACTGGGGCAATGTGATCTCTTCTCCCTCTTCTCATCAGGATATCTGCAGCTGCATTCTGAATGAGTTGGAGAAACTTTATGGACTTAATAGGACAACTTGATAAAAGTGAATTACAATAGTCTAACCTAGAGGTGATAAAGGTGTGGACAAGTTTCTCTGCATCTTTATGAGACAGGATGGACCTAATTTTAGAAATATTATGCACATGGAAGAAGGCAGTCTTAATGGTTTGCTGTATATGAGAGTTAAAAGACATATCTTGGTCAAAGACAACTCCAAGATTCCTAACAGAAAACGTAGAAGCCAGTGCAACACCATCTAGTGTTGTTATCTTACTAGAGAGTACTTCTAGCATGTTTGGGGCCAAGAACAATGACTTCAGTTTTATCTGTATTCAGCAATAGACAGCTGTAGTTCATCCAGGTTTTAATATCCTTAAAACACTCCTGGAGTAAACCCAAATGGCTGGGATCATCTGGATTGATGGATAAATATAAATGAGTGTCGTTACCTAACAATGAAAATGAATAGAATGGTTCTTCATAATGTCTCCCAAAGGCAGCATGTATAATGCAAACAGTACTGGTCCAAGTACCAATCCCTGCGGAACTCCATAGCTAACTGTGGTCTGGATAGAGGACTTGTTATGGACATAGACAAACTGGAAACAGTCTGATAAATAAGACTGGAACCATCTTAGCGCTGTTCCTTTCAAACCAATTTGCTGTTCAAGTCTCTCTAGCAGAATATGATGGTCAGTGGTGTCAAAGGCAGCACTAAGGTCCAACAAGACAAGGACAGAGACAAGTCCTTTGTCAAATGCCATAAGGAGGTCATCTGTAACTTTCCCTAAGGCTGTCTCTGTGCTGTGGCATTTCCTAAAACCTGACTGAAATTTCTCAAATATAGAATTATTTTCTAAAAAAG
Source organism: Pholidichthys leucotaenia (assembly GCA_020510985.1). Lineage (NCBI taxonomy): Eukaryota > Metazoa > Chordata > Actinopteri > Cichliformes > Pholidichthyidae > Pholidichthys > Pholidichthys leucotaenia. The sequence continues at coordinate 272,669,297 of CM035840.1, read as the reverse complement.
TGCAGAGTTGACTGGCGACTACTTTTTCGAGGATCTTGGAAAGGTAGAGGAGGTTAGATATTGGTCTATGATTGGCCAAAATTCCAGAATCAAGCGAAGGTTTTTCAAGCAGAGGTTTAATTACTGCCACTTTAAAAGACTGCGGTACATGTCCTGTCAATAGGGACATATTAATTATGTTCAAAAATGGTGAACTAATCAGAGATAGTGACTCCAGGAGTCTAGCAGGAATTGGGTCTAAGAAACAGGTAGTTGGTTTAGAGGCTGAGACTATTAAGGCTAGATCAGAATGACTAAAAAGAGAGAATTCAGAAAAGCAGAGTTCTGAGCCTGTGGACACAGCAGTGTTAGGCAGAGGCTTGGTATTTTTAAGGGGGTTATTTTTTTGGAATATTATTCCTACTACTGACACTTTTATCATTAAAAAAATTCAAAAAGTTGTCAGCACTAAGAGTTGGAGGAATGTAGGGGTCTATGGCATTGTGGCTCTTGGTTAGCTGAGCCACAGTGTTAAAAAGAAATCTATGGTTGTTTTTATTTTCTTCTATCAAGGATGAATAGTACTGTCGCCTAGCATTACGGAGAGATTTCTTATAGGTGGTAAGGCTGGCATTCCAGGCTGAACATAATTCTTCTGTCTTATTTGCACGCCAAAGCCTTTCACAGAATCTGATTTTCTGTTTTAACTCACGAGTGTGGGAGTTGTGTCATGGAGCTAATCTCCTATTTCTATTTTTAATAGTTTTCTTTTTAAGAGGGGCTACGGAGTTGAGTGTTGTCCGCAGTGAGGCTGCAGTACTATCAACTAAGAGGTCTAATTGTGATGGATTCAAACAGTCAGTGCTGTCCTCTGCTATACTGAGACATGGTAACAGAGTAAGTGCTGAAGGGATTAATTCTTTAAAGCGAGCCACAGCACTATCAGGTACGTATCTGGTAACTATATTTCTGCTTGATGCTGTAAAATCAGATAACACAAACTTGAAAGTTATCAAATAATGGTCAGTCAGTGTAGGATTTTGAGGAATGACAAGCAGCTCATCAGTTTCTACACCATAGGCCAGGACCAGGTCAAGGGTGTGATTATGATGATGAGTTGGTTTACTGACACACTGAGAAAAACCAGTTGAATTTAAGAGAGAGAGAAATGCTACACTATGACTATCATTATCAACGTCTATATGAATATTAAAATCACCATGGAGCTAATCTCCTATTTTTAATAGTTTTCTTTTTAAGAGGGGCTATGGAGTCAAGAGTTGTCCGCAGTGAGGCTACTACTTTTACAAATGTGGTGTCGGACACAAGCCAGTAGTATATGTAGGTTTAAATGAGCCCTGTGTGATTGTTCAATGGTAAAATATTCAAAAATGACCTAGAGTTGAAACCAGAAGGTTACATACACTGTATAAAAAGACACATAACCTTTTTCTGTCTGACATTAAAGTAGAACTGAACTGAACGGCATTGAACGGCACTGGGTGATAGTACATACAATTATAAAGATAATTTATCATTGGCACCCCCTCCACAAATCCCGGAATCTTGGAGAAAATCGCGATTTTGAATTTCCCGCCCTGAAAAATCAGACAAATCCGCCGATTAACTGGAAGTGCAGCCGGAGTTCCGCGTGACGTCACGAGTGTGACACAGTCCTCCATGTTTACCATTGCGAGCACGTCGACACTGGTTGTTTTTGGTGCATTTTGTCGTGACAGTCGACTACAAAACACTTCCAACACCTGGGAAGATCTGTTCAGTGGCCAAGGAAAGCTGTCATGGCAAGGAAAGAAAAGAAAGGGGGAGGAAAAGCGACCGGGAAGCGATGCGTTTCTAGATATAGATATTACAGTGATCCCTCACTTATCGCGTTTAATGGGGACCAGAACCGACCGCGAAAAGTGAAAAACCGCAAAGTAGCGTCACCCCCCTCCCCAAGGGCGTCACAAGCACTATTTTGCACAAAAAGGCACAAGAGAACAGCGAAAAGTGCCACTAAGCAACACGAGCGATAAAGAAGGCGCTCTGCAGAGAGAGAAGCTGGGTAAAACGTCTCGGCCAATCAGCTTGGGAGGTAAAACGTCTCGGCCAATCAGCTTGCGAGATTCCCGAGCGGTGAAGAGGTGGGCGGAGAGGAGTGGAGCGGTGGTCAGAGAGGTGGATTTTGAGTTGTGCGGGCTCTCCGTGTTGATACCTGATGTTCTAATGTAGTCCATTAGAACATCATGTGCCTTCTAATGTAGTCCATTAGAACATCAGGTATCAACAGTAGTAGTCCATTAGAACATCATGTGCCTTCTAATGTAGTCCATTAGAACATCAGGTATCAACACGGAGAGCCCGCACAACTCAAAATCCACCTCTCTGACCACCGCTCCACTCCTCTCCGCCCACCTCTTCACCGCTCGGGAATCTCGCAAGCTGATTGGCCGAGACGTTTTACCTCGCAAGCTGATTGGCCGAGACGTTTTACCCAGCTTCGCTCCCTGCCGAGCGCCTTCTTTATTGCTCGTGTTGCTTAGTGGCACTTTTCGCTGTTCTCTTGTGCCTTTTTGTGCAAAATAGTGCTTGTGACGCCCTTGGGGGGGGGGGGGGTGACGCTACTTCGTGGTTTTTCACTTTTCGCGGTCGGTTCTGGTCCCCATTAAACGCGATAAGTGAGGGATCACTGTAATAAGTTAGAAAAATACTGATGGTTTTTTTTCCCCTTTCTTTTTTATTGTTAATTTTCCTTATCCTGACACCCCAAACATGCCAAAGTAAAGACTCACCATTCTGTATTCAATAAGCGACTCTCCTCCCCATCACTGCTGCGGTCTGAGTCGGTGCCGGAATCCCCCGAAAATTCTGGCTCTAATCTGTACGGTTCGATGCCTCCCTCGCTCTCTTCCTGTTCACTTGACACTCCTGCATCCTCCTCTGTCTTGTCACCGATCCTGAATGCCTCTTCACTCTGAAAACTCTGGTGTTCTTGACTGCTGGAACTGCTATCATCTGCCATTGTTGTTTTGATAAGGGTCACACTCGTGACGTCACGCAGCGTCGTCTGCACTATTTCCGGTTTGTTTGGCACTGCCAGCCAGAGGCAAAAGTTTATCGGCTTATAGCTTGGCCATCGCACGGCCTAAAAATTTCTTTTATGTGTTGAAAAATACAATAGGTAATAAGGAATTAATCTGCTATTCTACTTTTTTGGCAAAAAGGTGAGTTCAGTTCTACTTTAAATCAGACTAAACTTTTCCTGTTTTAGATCAATTAGGATTACCAAAATTATTTCTATTTGCTAAATCAGGGTGTACCCTGCCTCTCGCCCCAAGATGCTGGGATAGGCTCCAGCCCCCCCACGACCCAAAAAGGATTAAGTGGAAGAAGATGGATGGATGGATTTTTAGATAATATATTATTACTTTCTTCAAAGTCAGAAATTTGCATACACCAATATCAAGAAGAGAATTGTGGACCTCCACAAGTCTGGTTCATCCTTGGGTACAATTTCCAGATGCCTGAAGGTCCACGTTCATCTGTTCAAACAATTATACACAAGTATAAACAGCGTGGGAATGTCCAGCCATTGTACCGCTCAGGAAGGAGACAGGTTCTGTGTCCCAGAGATGAACATGTTTTGGTGCAAAATGTGTATATCAACCCCAGAACAAAAGCAAAAAGACCTTGTGAAGATGCTGGCTGAAGCTGGTAAAAGAGTGTCATTATCCACAGTGAAACGAGTCCTGTACCGACATGGGCTGAAATACCACTCAACGAGGAAGAAGCCATTACTCCAAAAGCAACATTAAAAAGCCAGATTACAGTTTGCAAATGCACACAGAAACAAAAACCTTAATTTTTGGAGACATGTCCTGTGGTCTGATGAAACTAAAATTGAACCGTTTGGTCATAATGACCAGAGGAAAAAGGGGGAAGCTTGCAAGCCTGAGAACACCGTCCCAAATGTGAAGTATGGGGGAGGCAGCATCATGTTGTGGGGGTGTTTTGCTGCAGGAGGGACTGGTGCACTTCCCAAAATAGATGTCATCATGAGGAAAGAACATTATGTGGAAATACTGAAGCAACATCTCAAGACATCAGCCAGGAAGTTAAAGCTTGGGTGCAAATGAGTCTTCCAAATGGGCAATGACCCAAAGCATACCACCACATTAGTTACAAAGTGGCTTCCAGACAACAAAGTCAATGTTTTGGAGTGGCCATCACAAAGTCTTGATCTCAGTCCCATAGAAAATTTGTGGGCAGAGCTCAAAAGACGTGTGACAGCAAAAGGCGGCCTACAAACCTGACTCAGTTCCACCAGTTCTGACAGGAGGAATCGGCTAAAATTCCAGCAAACTATTGTGAAAGGATAACCAAAATGTTTGACCCATCTCTGCAGTTTAAAGGCAATGCTACTAAATACTGAAGAACAGTATGTAAACTTCTGATTTTGAAGAAAGTAATTAAAAATTTTTTTAGCAAATACAAATAATTTTGGTAATCCTAACTGACCCAAAACAAGAAAAGCTTAGTCTGATTTAATGTCAAACCATCAGAAAAAATTTTGTCTTTTTATACAGTGTATGTAAACTTCTGGTTTCAATTGTATAATTATACTTTTGAGTTTTTAAAAACAGCCACGATGACATTAATTGAGTTTTCGTAATACATTACAGACATCTGTAGTAATTACACAGTTCAGTCCAGCCGATCCAGACGCCCTTCCTTTTTCCTGCAGGGTGTGTCGTGCCACTGCTCAGTAGTGTTTAGAGTAATGACTTAATGCCATCAGGTCCAAGAATCAGGGCAAATGTGGTGTGGACTCCTCAAGGTCAGAGAGCTTTTATACCCTTACGTATATCTTTGCTGAACTTCATTAATAGAATGTATGTTATCTGCATAGGAGCCTGATGTGACTGTATAGTGTTAGTTTTGACGTGGGATGTTGGTCATGTATGTCATGTTTGTCCTTTGTGTTCTGACTGTATTTGACTGGTGGTAGCCACAGACACAAGGAACATTTCCCAAAGGATAATGACGCTCCTAAGGATCTGCCCAGGGACTTTTGGCACACTACTGCCACCTAGTGTTGATAGTTGGAATTAACTGAAAACTAATTGAAAACTACACAAACAGTAGCTGCTTTTACTTAAGACTTTAAAAACATTTTTAAGGCCAGCTTATCAAATTTAAAACCTTACAGACTGGGCAATGTCAAATCAACACTGCAGTCAACTGAACAACCAATTATTTACATTTACTGGTGACAATCTCCTTGATTTTATTAGAAAATTTTCAACTGTCATTTTGAAAGTGTCTGCTCCCTCACATCTAGGGTTGCCACCCGTCCTGGAAAATACAGTATTGTCTCATTTCTTTACACCAAAGTAATGTGTCCTGTACTGAATCAATAAAGGACGTGGTTTGTCCTGTATTTACTAGGTGCCTTTAACGCAGCATCATCTCATTCACATTCTGCATGTTGCCCTCCTACTCAGTAGTTGTTGGTTGATTTGTTCACTTTTACGGAAAGCATGTGAAGTCATTGCTCGAGAGTAATTGGGTGAAAGATAGCTGGGTGGGCTTAGCAGCAGCCGCAGCAGCTTGCTGCCTGTCCCAATAGGCCGCCTCGCGCATCAGTCAAATGTAAACATTTGCAAAAGTAGTGACGTGCGTGAGAAGAACTCAATGATTGGCTAGAGAGCATCAAAGACAACGAGTACAAGGCAAACTGCAAATCTGTACTCTACACAAATAGAAAAAAAATGTTGATAACTAAGTTGTACAGTTCTAATGTCAAATAAATTATTTGCATACTCAGACTTTTTGAGGAGTTCTTTCATTTGTAGCAAACAAACATTTTGACTTTTGAACTTGAAAGTTATAAACATTGTCAAAGAAACACTTCAAACTTTGGCCTACGTTTACTATGTTAATACTTTATTTAAATGAAAGCACCAAGGTGCAGCTGCCTTGGTGTGGCCTCTATTGGCCCAGCCTAGTTATTACAATACCTTTTTTCAGCTCCACTGACAGTATAATGTGAGTTAAATTTGTGTTTATTTTGAAAACAAAGCCTTATCTTGAAATTCTGGCAAATTAAAATTTGAGAAAATATGGCGATACAATGATACAAGCCTTTAGTTCCACTTGATTTTGACTGGGCATGCTGAAAAGCTGGTAAACACACACACACACACACACACTGAGTGATTACTGTATGCCCCCATTGTACTGAGGCATAACAAAGTTATGATAAACAACTAGTGCTCTACTCATCACCTTGGGGGGGGGGCTTTATTTTTCTGCATTGAAGGTGGCAACCCTACTCCTATCAGACAGAGCAGACTTCAGTTTTGTTTTTAACCAGTGGCATGTAGTTCATGACTTTTTAATCCATAATGTTAATGTCAGAAACACTAATGCAGCTCTACAATAAAGCGACAGATTTTCTGCTAGCCTAGCATTAGCAGTTTGTTTTTAGCAGGATACAGCGATGAGGAAAAGAAGTCAGACGTGAGCTTTAGCAGCTCTGTGATGGAGAGACCAGAGATTCCCTTAATATCAGCCGATTATTGCTCCCTTATCTCCCATCAGAAAGGACTGTTATATCATGCTGAATGTAAAGTCTTTATTTATACATCACAGACAGCACATCAGCATACACACACAGGAGAAAAAGCATTAACCACATGAACAAGGTGATGTTGGTTTGAGGGTCTGAATGTCAGTTTTGTTTAATTTGGGGTTCACCTCCATGCCCTGGCAGGAAGTATTATGTCAGCATGTTGTATGGGGCATATTACACATCGTTTTGTCATGTGACTGGATCCCCATCGAAACACCATGACTGCAAAATACAAGAATCTTTTTAGTCACTGTGTGGTATTTTAAAGACCTTTGAAATTTGAAGATTAATTAATTAAATCAATGAAATCACCCTTTATTGTCATTCAACTGTACAACCAATCATGTACAGTAGAACAAGATTGTGTTTTACCTATCTACTGTGTTAATCACACACACCCCAAGTGTAGAATCAGAGGGCCGCTGCCATGCAAGGCGCCGCCACAAATTTCCCTCCTCCATTCCATTATTGCTGAGCACCAAGCTGGACGGCAGGAAGTTCCACTTTTATATGGTCTTCGGCATGACCCGGCCGGGATTTGAACCCCTGCCTCCTGGGTGTGGGGCGGATGCTCTACCAACTGAGCCACCACTCCGGTGGTGGATGTCTTTCATCAAAAGTTTTATGTTTAATTCTGGATAAACAGATTTACGTCTGCAGGACCTGCAGACATGCCAAAGACACAAAACCACAGCAGTCCCAAGAAAAAGGCATAAATATATTAAAAAAATAACTCATTCTAAGTGCTACCTAAAACCTATTTTTCCTTCTATCAAGTCATTCTAAGAACAGATGCTGTTAGTGTACACACACACTGAATGTTACAGACGTGGACAAAATTGTTGGCACCCCTCTGTTAATGAAAGAAAAACCCACAATGGTCACAGAAATAACTTGAATCTGACAAAAGTGGTAATAAATAAAAATTCTATGAAAATTAACCAATGAAAATCAGACAATGCTTTTGAATTGTGGTTCAACAGAATTATTCTAAAAAACAAACTCATGAAACAGGTCTGGACAAAAATGATGGTACCCTTAACTTAATATTTTGTTGCACAACCTTTTGAGGCAATCACTGCAATCAAACGATTTCTGCACCTCTCAGCAGGTATTTTGGCCCACTCCTCATGAGCAAACTGCTCCAGTTGTCTCAGGTTTGAAGGGTGCCTTCTCCAGATGGCATGTTTCAGCTCCTTCCACAGATGTTCAATAGGATTTAGATCAGGGCTCATAGAAGGCCACTTTAGAATAGTCCAATATTTGGCTCTTAGCCATTCTTGGGTGTTTTTAGCTGTGTGTTTTGGGTCATTATCCTGTTGCAAGACCCATGACCTGCGACTGAGACCAAGCTGTCTGACACTGGGCAGCACATTTCTCTCTAGAATACCTTGATAGTCTTGAGATTTCATTGTACCCTGCACACATTCAAGACACCCTGTGCCAGATGCAGCAAAGCAGCCCCAGAACATAACAGAACCTCCTCCATGTTTCACAGTAGGGACAGTGTTCTTTTCTTGCTATGCTTCACTTTTGCGTCTGTGAACATAGAGCTGATGTGCCTTGCCAAAAAGTTGCAGTTTTGTCTCATCTGTCCATAGGACATTCTCCCAGAAGCTTTGTGGCTTGTCAACATGCAGTTTGGCAAATTCCAGTCTGGCTTTTTTATGATTTGTTTTCAACAGTGGTGTCCCCCTTGGTCGTCTCCCATGAAGTCCACTTTGGCTCAAACAATGACGGATGGTGCGATCTGACACTGATGTACCTTGACCTTGGAGTTCACCATGAATGTGTTTAGAGGTTGTTCTGGGCTCTTTTGTAACCATTCGTATTATCCGTCTCCTCCTGCGGCCACGTCCAGGGAGGTTGGCTACATCCTGTGGATCTTAAATTTCTGAATAATATGTGCAACTGTAGTCACAGGAACATCAAGCTGCTTGGAGATGGTCTTATAGCCTTTACCTTTAACATGCTTATCTGTAATTTTCTTTCTAATCTCCTGAGACAACTCTCTCCTTTGCTTCCTCTGGTCCATGTTTAGTGTGGTACACACCATGTCACCAAACAGCACAGTGACTACTTGTCACCCTTTAAATAGGCCGAATGACTGATTACAAGTTTGTAGACACCTGTGATGTTAATTAGAGGACACATCTTGGTTGAACATGTCCCTATGGTCACATTATTTTCAATCTTTTCTAGGGGTACCATCATTTTTGTCCAGGCCTGTTTCATGAGTTTGTTTTTTAAAATAATTCTGTTGAACCACAATTCAAAAGCATTGGCTTCTTCTTGCTTGTTTAATTGTTACGGCCCTGGCCGTTACTTTGTGTTTTTTCTGTGTTCTGTTTGGTGTTTTTCTGCTGCAGTGAGTCATCATCTTCATAGTGGATCTTCGCCAGCGTAGCATGCCACAGCTGAGCAGAAGTCGCTGGGGACTGGCTGAAACTCACGGCGACGCCAGTTTAAAATCTCCGGCTGGACCGGGTGACAATTGGCAGCCTGACAGCAGCAGCATCTTGCTTTGGCTTAGCTGGATTAATTCGTTGTTAGTTATAGTTTGATTAATTCATTGTTAGTTACTCTGTGACCTTTCTTCCAAAGAACTTGTAGATACTCGTGAATATAAATTGGTAAGACCACATCCTTGTATATATCTACAGAGCAGAGGGGGGGAGCTGCCTATTTCTGTGTCCGTTTTTCTCCTGTTTTTGTTAGTGTAGCAAGTCAGGTGTAGGACAGGCTTTTTGTTCTTTTTGGTTTCATATAGGATAGGTAGCACTAATCTGGACAAAGATAGGTGGGGTTTTGTTTATTTTGTCCTTGGTTCACCCCGGAGACACGCTCACTGGTCTGTAAATAATTCATATGTAAATAAAGCTCACAACTTGTTATTAATCTCCAGCTTTGGTTTTTGGGGACCGGGACTGTCCCCCCCCCCCCCCATTCTGTTTATGGTGCGCTCCTTTTCCCCAAGACAGGGGCGTAACATTCATAAACAACAACTGTAACACCTTGGTGACGGGTCCGAATTATTACCTGCATTTTGAAGTCCACACACTCACACAATTATGACCTGTCAACAATTACCCTCAAGCACAGTGTTTTAGCAGGCACACCTGCCTCTCTGTGTGTGTGTGTGTGTGTGTGTGTGTGTGTGTGTGTGTGCGCGTGTGTGTGTGTGTGTGTGTGTGTGATCAAAGCACTTTACGGCCCTTTGCTGTGCAGCTGGCAGGTGTTGAACAACTGAACTTTTGTGTACCAAAGAGAGCTGATATTTTTAGTCACAGATGAACAAACATTTAAAATATGATGGAGCATGGCACGTCTGCTGAATCAGATGTAGTAGCTCACTGTGAGCATTTGTTGTTCAATTTCATTCATTTGTATTTTTTTTTTTAATGTCGGATTTCTCCATTTAGATATTAAAACAATCAGGTAGGTTGCATATATTAATGATGCTCTAATTATGCTCTTTTAGGCTAATTTTATGTCCCTTTATGTAATTCTGAAACTCGCATCATTTCAAGTACATCTCTATCTCTTCTGTTGCTGAATGAAACAATTCTAAGTTAAAGAGTTTGCTTTCATTATACCAACACATGCAACACACAATACACTAAGTGGTTGTAACAGCTGTTTTTAACAAAGCAGCTGTGATGAGAACCAGGCTAATAGAGACACTGATGGAACTCGCCACAAACACAGCCTTCATTTGCTTCCCAACAGGACGATGAGCGGCTACTTCATCCCCTACTGCCAGTCCACACGTCAGAGCAGCCAGAACGGTTTCTCACACGCTATCGTCACACAGGTCCAACAACAAGAGCACTCTCAGGCGAGTGTAATACTGCCTCCGTTTTCTGTGAACAATCGAATATCTTGTAGAGACTGGGTTAATCATCTCAGACTGGATGCAGAGGGTAAACAGAGGAGACAATAGCTAGGGAGATCATGGTGAGATAGCAGGAAGAAGGAGTTGGGGTGAGAAAGGATGAATGTATTGTGATGTTAAACGTCATGCAAATGTGAGATGAGCGGTTGGTATAAAAGGAGAACCCATGGTGTATTGAGACATGCTTTTCCTGTGTATGACTGAATGGAGAGTGAATAAAGTCGTCTGCTTCATGAATCAGTCTCGTTATTTACACTCTCCACACTGGTGACCCTTTGCTGAATTATGGAACACGAGACAAGAACCCCGGAGTCGGCCCGGACGGGAAGCCCCAGCGACGCATGCGCTGTTTCGGTCAAACTGCTGGACTTTTGGCTGCACAACCCGCGCTCTTGGTTCCACCACACCGAGGCTCAGTTCGCCCTCCGGGGAATAATTGCAGACGACACCAAGTATTACTGTGTGGTCGCAGCGCTGGACGCTCGCACGTCTCAGCAAGTAGCGAGCCTGCTCGAACAGCCTCCAGCCCATGACAAATACGAGGCTCTCAAGGCCACGCTGACCCGGCACTACACACTCTCGGACTGTGAGAGAGCAGAGAGGCTCCTGAGGCGCTCCGAGTTAGGAGATGGTTTGGCTGTCGATCTGATGGAGAAGATGTTGGTATTAATGGGCACTGACGACGGGCAATTTCTGTTTGCCCACCTTCTCCTCCGGAACCTCCAAACAGTGGCCAGAGCGGTTCTTGCCAATTCGCCGTTGCTGGCCGCGCGTGACTACCGTGCGCTAGCCCAGGAGGCAGATCGGATCATCCTTACCACCAGAGCCCTCACAGTCAACGCGGCGGCGTCGGAACCCAGCGAGACGACCAGCGGAGGCAAGGAGCTACCGACCATAGCGGCAGCGGGGGCCAGGGAGCGCCAGAGAGACATGCTCTGCTTCTACCACTGCCGCTTCGGAGAGAACGCATGCAGATGTGCGCCACCGTGCCAATTCAAGCGCTCAGGAAACGCCAAGGCTGGCAGTCGGTAGCAGCTGCGACCGCCGGTGAAGAGAACAAGCTGCTCTACGTGACGGACTCGCGCTCGGGGAGGCGCTTCCTCGTAGACACCGGAGCCCAGAAGAGCATCATCCTGCCGTCCTACGCCGACCGGCTGGCAGGACCTAGTGGCCCCGGGCTGGTAGCAGTAAACGGCTCGGGCATTAAGACTTTTGGTGAGAGAACACTGACTTTATCCCTACACGGCCATATGTATGAGTGGACTTTTGTCATAGCGGCACTGAGTATCCCAATCCTGGGAGCTGATTTTCTGTGTGCGCATGGGTTACTAGTTGATGTGGCTAACAGGCGCCTGGTTAATGCACTGCCTTTTGATTCTCTCCCCTGTACAGCTCGAGGGGCCGGGCCAATAACGCAAGCCAACGTCACAGCTCCAGGTGGTAAGTTCCACACACTGCTCACTCAGTTCCCAGCACTCACGGTCCCGACGTTTTCGGCGGCCATCGCTAAACACGGGGTGGAACACTTTATCACCACCACCTGGCTGCCCGTTTTCGCACGGCGGACGCAGCAAAACTGGCCATAGCGCACAAGGAGTTTGCCAACCTGGAAAGGTTGGGCATCATCAGGCAATCGAACAGCTCATGGGCATCCCCGCTACACATGGTCCCTAAGGCCAAGGGATCGTGGCGACCGTGCGGTGATTTCCGCAGATTGAATAACGCCACAGCGCACGACCGCTACCCGATTCCCCATATTCAGGATTTTTCCGTTCACCTCGCCGGAGCACGCATTTTTTCTAAAATAGGCCTGGTCCGCGGTTACCACCAGGTCCCAGTGCGCGCGGAGGACGTACCCAAAACAGCGGTAATAACTCCATTTGGCTTGTTTGAGTTTTTACGCATGCCCTTTGGATTAAAAGGAGCGGCACAGATATTCCAACGCATGATGGATGCGGTGTTGCACGATCTCCCGTTTGTGTTAGTCTACCTGGATGATATCCTGGTGGCCAGTGCGTCCGAGGACGAACACGTAACCCACCTCACGACGGTTTTCCGGAGGTTGGAGGAGCACGGGTTAATAATCAACCCGGCGAAATGCCAGTTCGGCGTGATGGGGATTGATTTTTTGGGGCACCGCATCTCACCGGAGGGAGCGATCCCGCTGCCCGACAAAGTGCGCGCCGTGGCAAATTTTCCCCGGCCTCAGACGGTCAGGGCGCTGCAAGAATTTTTGGGGATGGTTAACTTTTATAACCGGTTCCTCCCCCGTGCAGCTCAACTCATGCAGCCATTGTACGCCACGCTCAAGAGACGGAAACCCGCGGATAGAGTCGAATGGACTCCGGAGCGAGAGCAGGTGTTCTCTGAGGTTAAAACAGCCCTGGCAAACGCCGCACTGTTGGCGCACCCAGACCCGGCAGCCCGGATAGCACTCATTACCGACGCCTCGGACGTGGCCATAGGGGCCGTCGTGGAGCAACGCGTTGCTGGTTCTTGGCAGCCGCTCGCTTTTTTCAGCAGGGCTTTGCGCGACAGTGAGCGTAAATACAGCGCATTCGACAGAGAGTTGCTGGCTCTCCACCTGGCCATACGCCACTTCCAGTTCTGGCTGGAAGGGTGCAGCTTCACCGCGTTCATGGACCACAAGCCGCTAACGTTTGCGATGGCCAAGGTTTCGGAACCATGGTCGGGCCGGCAGCAGAGACAGCTGGCCGCAATCTCAGGAGTTTACAACCGATATTCAGCATGTGTCGGGTAAACTGAATGTGGTGGCGGACTGCCTCTCGCGCGCAGTAGTGGCCCCGGTCTGCGTGGGGATAGATTATATAGCCATGGCCGCAGAGCAGATTAGCGATACGGACGTGCGCGCGCTCCAGTCTGGACCAACAGGGTTAAGGTTTCTCCACGGGACGCCCGCGCCCGGTGGTCCCAGTCGTGTGGCGCCGCCGCGTGTTTGAGTCAGTTCCCGCTCTGGCGCACCCAGGAGTGCGTGCGTCAGTCAAAATGGTGGGAGTGAAGTTCGTGTGGCCAGGCCTGCGCAAACAAGTGAAAGAGTGGACTGCAGCCTGCATAGCGTGCCAACGAGCCAAAGTACACAGACACACGAAGGCTCCTTTGAAGCTGTTTTGTATACCGGCTAAGAGGTTCAACCATGTTCACGTGGACCTCGTGGGCCCCCTCCCGCCATCACAGGGGTGCTCGCACCGTCTGATAGTGGTGGACCGCACCACACGCTGGCCAGAAGCAGTCCCGCTGGCGGCAACCACGTCCGCGGACGTGGCGCGCGCTTTTTTGACAACATGGGTGGCGTGTTTTGGAATTCCATCGGACATCACGTCCAATAGGGGCCCTCAGTTTGTCTCCAACCTCTGGTCCGCAATGGCCCGCAGCCTGGGTGTTGCAATTCATCGCACAACCCGCAGACCAATGGGTTATGCAAGTGTTTTCATAGGTCACTGAAAGCAGCGCTCAGGGCTTCGCTGACAGATGCAAATTGGGTAGACCAGTTGCCGTGGGTTTTATTGGGGTTGCGTTCCGCACCAAAAGAGGATTTGGAGGCTTTCCCGGCAGAGCTTGTTTTTTCTCAGCCACTGTGGCTGCCCAGGGAATTTTTGCCAGATAATCCCACGCCGGACAGCTGCCCGTCTCAGCGTTTGCAGCATAGTGCAGACACAGGCACGCTGCCCGGCCCACCACTATTTTCCAAGCGTTTTTTTTTGCCAAAAACTTTGAAGAATGCGGCGTTCGTGTTTGTCAGGCACAATGCCCACCGCCTTCCATTGCGCCCACCCTACGATGGCCCGTTCAGAGTGCTGGAAACTGGGGACAAACATTTTTTGTTGGACTTGGGGGGTCATCGGGAGAAAATATGCATAGACAGACTTAAGCCCACCTGTGTAGTGGCGGACTAGCAAGTGCTGTTGGCTCGGGCCCCTCAGCGTGGAAGACCCCCACTGAGAACTCCCCAGGTAAATGATTCATCAGAGCAGCCACAAGGGCAAATCGAAGTTTCCTCCCCCCTCGCCATGGCCCACCCGCACAGACACACCCCCAGGAGCCCCCTGTCGGCACAGCAGCTCCGCGGAGGCGGTAAACCCCGGTGTAGAGACTGGGTTTATCATCTCAGACTGGATGCAGAGGGTAAACAGAGGAGACAATAGCTAGGGAGATCATGGTGAGATAGCAGGAAGAAGGAGTTGGGGTGAGAAAGGATGAATGTATTGTGATGTTAAATGTCATGCAAATGTGAGATGAGCAGCTGGTATAAAAGGAGAACTCATGGTGTATTGAGACATGCTTTTCCTGTGTATGACTGAATGGAGAGTGAATAAAGTCGTCTGCTTCATGAATCAGTCTCGTTATTTACACTCTCCACAATCTTACTGAAGGAGAGCAGTTTTCAACTTTTCCATGTGCATCATCAGTTAATATGAAACCCTGGCACCAACTTTCAAAACAGTTGGAACACAACTATCCACCTTATTCCTAGCCCCCATGATGCCTTGCGTGAATCATGGTAGCAACTCCTGGTACTAGTTTAGAACGTGTGGTTGTCACTCAAACAGGACACTTTTCCGGGACTTGCCGCCAGCAAACAAAGAAAGAGTCATGATTTATGACTTCTTGTGCCTGTAGCTCACAATTACCCGGTGCATATTCCAACTCATTTTGCCAGCACGGGTCACATATATCAATGTCTCCACCACAATAAAGTTGGCTGCATTTTGTTAGAAGATGCTGGACATAATCAGATTTACCTCAGAGCAGACGTAGAATCTAGTCAGAGCCACAGAGAACTACAACACCGTGCTTGGGTGTTTTAATGTCGGGGTAAATACAGACAGCTGCAGCTGTTCGTTCTACCTTGAAATTAAAATGCTCATGCTGCCGTCATGCCATGAATTCTTGTTATTTAACTTAAAGTAGAACTGAACCCACCTTTTGGTGCAAAAAGTAGAATAGCAGATTAATTCCTTATTACCTATTGTATTTTTCAACACATAAAAGAAATTTTTAGGCCGTGCGATGGCCAAGCTATAAGCCGATAAACTTTTGCCTCTGGCTGGCAGTGCCAAACAAACCGGAAGTAGTGCAGACGACGCTGCGTGACGTCACGAGTGTGATCCCTAACCAAAACAACAATGGCAGATGATAGCAGTTCCAGCAGTCAAGAACACCAGAGTTTTCAGAGTGAAGAGGCATTCAGGATCGGTGACGAGACAGAGGAGGATGCAGGAGTGTGGCAGGTGGCAGGCGTGCACAAGGGCGAGCCCGGGAGACAGAGACCTAATGCACCTGTGACAGCAGCTGGCAGACGGCGATGCAGAGGCGAGGTCCGCCGCCGGGGAATACACCTGTGCACAGGGGAGAGACTGGAAAGACAAAGGTAGGTATGCTTACGCTGTAGATCTTGCTGGGAGATGAGGGGGTTCCTCTGCAGCAAGAGGGCTGAAGGAATCAGACGGCTTCATGCCGAAGCCCAGGGCAGAGTGGCTTATATCCCACGCTGCTGACGAGGCGCAAGTGTGCGCGCAGTTGGCACTGCTAATGAGCGGCGAGTTGTAACATATCCAGCCTGTGTTGTGTTATAGCTTAGTTTTCTTTTTTCTCGGTCACATTTTGTCTTAGTTTTGTTTTGAGTTGTAATTGCTCTTGCCTGTTTTCTCTTTTGAATTCTTGGATGGAATATGGGTGGGCAATATAAGCTGCGGCTTCAGCCATCACCCATTTCGGATAACTTACGTTGAATTGTATAATCAGATGAGTCATTGTTCAATTTGACCTTGTTGTTATATCATTCAGTTTCTTTCAACCTGTACTGTACTATCCGAAATAAATAAATTCATTCATTCATTCATTCAAAAAATTGGGCTATGTATTACAATACTTCTACAGACTATAGTGGCAATACACATGAACAGAACTGGCCTCTGCATTTGACTGTGCTATTTATAAATACAGTGATCCCTCACTTATCGCGTTTAATGGGGACCAGAACCGACCGCAAAAAGTGAAAAACCGCGAAGTAGCGTCACCCCCCCCCCCCCCAAGGGCGTCACAAGCACTATTTTGCACAAAAAGGCACAAGAGAACAGCGAAAAGTGCCACTAAGCAACACGAGCGATAAAGAACAATGAATGCGGTCTTCCTTCAGAATCAGAATCAGATTTATTGCCATTGTTCATGTAGTACACAAACTAGGAATTTGTCTCGGTGCCATGCTGCAACATTAAAAACATGATGAGATAAAGAGATAAACTAAAAAACTAAAGGATTAAAAACGTGCAATAAGTGTAGAAAAATAAGTAATAATAATAATAATAATAATAATAATAATAATAGTAATAATGAGTAGTACTAGTCAAGGCAGTTTTAAAAAAATTAGCAAGTAGCAGATAATATGGGGTACCACAGTGCAGTTGATAATGCAACAGAAAAAACAGTGATGAATGACTTGAGTCTGGTTGAGCTGCTGTACATAGTGCACGAGTCAATAAGTCACTTAATGTTCAGCAGTCTGATGGCAGAGGGGAAAAAGCTGTTCATGTGCCGGGAGGTTTTAGTCCGAATGGACCGAAGTTTTCTACCTGAGGGGAGGGGGGCAAACAGTACGTGACCAGGGTGTGAAGGATCGGCTATGATCCGGCCAGCACGCCTCCGGGTCCTGGAGATGTACAAGTCCTGGAGAGATGGGAGTTTGCAGCCGATCACCTTCTCAGCAGTGCGCACGACGCGCTGCAGCCTTAGTCTGTCCCTGGCAGTGGCTCCTGCATACCACACAGTTATGGAGGAGGTGAGGATGGACTCGATGATGGCCGTGTAGAACTGCACTAACAACTGCACTAACCCATCCTTCGCTGGGTATGTGCGCTCTGCAGGGAGAGAAGCTGGGTAAAACGTCTCGGCCAATCAGCTTGCGAGGTAAAACGTCTCGGCCAATCAGCTTGCGAGATTCCCGAGCGGTGAAGAGGTGGGCGGAGAGGAGTGGAGCGGTGGTCAGAGAGGTGGATTTTGAGTTGTGCGGGCTCTCCGTGTTGATACCTGATGTTCTAATGTAGTCTCCCTGCCTTCTGCTAGCGCCCGGGCAACTTTCGTGCCATTTTTTCTCAATTTTGATTTTTTGATGAATATTTTTGAAAAATCCGCGATGCACTGAGGGCGCGAAAGGTGTAATATCTATACCTAGAAACGCATCGCTTCCTGTTCGCTTTTCCTCCCCCTTTCTTTTCTTTCGTCGCCATGACAGCTTTCCTTGGCCACTGAACAGATCTTCCCAGGTGTTGGAAGTGTTTTGTAGTCGACTGTCACGACAAAATGTACCAAAAACAACCAGTGTCGACGTGCTCGCAATGGTAAACATGGAGGACTGTGTCACACTCGTGACGTCACGCGGAACTCCGGCTGCACTTCCGGTTAATCGGCGGATTTGTCTGATTTTTCAGGGCGGGAAATTCAAAATTGCGATTTTCTCCAAGATTCCGGGATTTGTGGAGGGGGTGCCAATGATAAATTATCTTTATAATTGTATGTACTATCACCCAGTGCCGTTCAATGCCGTTCAGTTCAGTTCTACTTTAACACGTACAGACATTTTTTGACCTATATTTTGTGAAAATTTAAAAATTAATGCATGCTGAAGTCCATATTGTTCCAAGGCAGTGCAACAAATGCAAAAAAAACCCAAAACTGTTTGATATCTTTCTTAAATCGCTAAGCCTTAGGAAGCAAATTGTTACTATTTTTTATTTATTATTTTCAGGGTTTCCTCTGGTAACATTTCTTGGTGGCAGGCTGCCTCGCCAGAAATTTTACTGCCCCGTCAAGGAGATATGAATTTCATTCATTCATTCATCTTCTTCCGCTTAATCCTTTTCAGGTCGCGGGGGGGCTGCAGCCTATCCCAGCATCTTTGGGCGAGAGGCAGGGTACACCCTGGACAGATCGCCAGTCCATCGCAGGGCCAACACAGAGAGACAGACAACCATTCACTCTCACAGTCACACCTAAGGACAATTTAGAATCCCCAGTTTGATGCCAATGAACCTAACTTGCATGTTTTTGGCATGTGGGAGGAAACCGGAGAAATCCCGGAGTAAACCCACGCAGACACGGGAAGAACACGCAAACTCCACACAGATCACTGTTGGTCGGGGGCTGGGATCGAACCCAGGATCCCCCGGCCAAGAGTGAGTTGCTGTGCTGCCGCACTGCTAACCACTCCTCCACCACGCCGTCCGAGATATGAATTTATTAAGAAAAATATATGAAGCAATGACTTTCCGCAAGTGCGTGCACACAAACAACACGCGTGGCCGTCATCCGCGCGGAGTTTAGAAGTGCCCCGCCCACGCGAGTTTTCCAGTCAGTCAGCAGGCAGTGTCTCGCTAAGCGTGACAGTCCAACAGAAACATGAGTTTATTAAAGTACTTTAAACGCGGGAAAAAAAATCACAAGAGGTATGTAAGCACTGGAGGAGTTTATTATGGTTTTAACCCGCTGGAAACGGAAGCAATAATGGAAGAGTCTCTTAGCTAAGAGATGTGGTTAGAATTCAGATACAGCCGGCTTCATATGAAGGGAAAGGCAAGGGGGACTGATGAATTGCTGAGGATATATTTCACCAGCCACTACAGTATTAAGTTATGTTCTGTAGGAATTGCAGGAATTTTCTCACACAAGCAGGCGTGCCGTTTTTATTCTCCAGCGGTAGTGACAAAAAGCAACAGCTAAAAATGCTAGCTCTCTTCACTCTAAACTGAGGTCCTTCAGCGGCTGCCTAGACAGGTGCCTGATGAGAAAGCCTGAGAGCACAACTATAACTGCCTAAACACATCATTCTGTACATGAACACATATTGTGGTGAATTATGTCTTTAGAGTCCGCTACAGTTCCCTGTTATGTACCTGGCAGGTTAAGATGACCGAAATTCACAAAGTCAATGGCTTTAATCCGTCAGCAGCCTTCAGACAAACTAAACGTGCCAACATTGGATTTCAAAATAAGGGAGGATTTTCCTGCTGTCTGGGTGGTGAGGAGATTTCTAAAAAAAACTATAAATATAAAGAAATATTATAACAGAAATAACGGCATCCTTGGTCATTTAAGTTAATTTATTTCATTAAATACAATTTTATTAATATTTTTTCTTTGTAATCAGAGTTAAATTATTGTTCTGTTCTGACTGCAAAATTATGGTCAAAAATGTAAACTGTTCTAAGGAAAAAGTAAAAAAAAAAATTACCAGTCTGTTTCAAATTTATCTAAAAAAAAAAAAAAAAACTAATTTTATTTTAAAAAACAGACAAAAATTAGTCATAAAATAATCCACAGATTTATAATATAGTTTCAAATGTACAAGAAAAGTCAATTTTACAAGAGGAAATTACAAATTTGAGGAACATGGTTTCAACTTTAGATTTACAGAGAAAAGCAAAAAACTAAGAAAATTGTTATAAATTTTTGAGAAAAACCTCAGACCTTCAAGACTGAAGTCATTACTCAAGTTTTTAAATGGCTGCTCTTTGTACCCTGAACTCAACTAGAAATTTTTGGTTGCCTACTTTTAATTATTAATTTCAAAGCACTGCTTTTACATGAGTAGAATTTCTGGTTACTATACCCACCTGATCATATAATTTAAGTATGCATGAGTACATTACTATTATGAATGTTTCTTTCCCTTCCCTACTCTCTCAATGGAAAAAAAGAAACACTAGAATAAAAATACAAAAAATACACATATTTTTGTCATGTATGTAAACTATGACAAAAAAAATCCTGCAGGACAAAACATGACACTTGATATTTCCTACCCTGTTTGTATAGCACCATAGACAGAGAGAGAACCTGAATTAGACAGAGCTCATAGAGGAAAAGATGAGACAGAAGAGAGGAGCCAAGGAGTTCCTTCACTGATGCTTCCCAGAGTGGACTTTCTGAGAACAGTGCAACTCTGTTGACTGGAACAGACGCGTTTGTAAAAGTGAAGCAAAAAGGAGCCTGATACAATGGGTACTTCCAACCGAGCAATCCGATTGGACAACAGACGTTTCAGGAATTACTATATTCCCCAATAATCACACTCCACTAAATGTGTATCACAATTAATAAAAGTGATTTTCAGTGGCTTCTTATATGTGAGAATTGTAGTTACCCGCCGCATCAGCAAGGCTAGCACATCCTATAGACGCCTACAGCATCGTCTATGGTCGAAGCGTGGCATTCGTCCAAGCACCAAGGTCAAGGTCTATCGCACCATTGTTCTATCTACACTTCTCTATGGGTGCGAGTCGTAGACAACCTACCGCCCCCATGTGAAGAAACTTCAACAGTTTCACATGCGGTGTTTAAGGAAGCTGTGTGGAATCACGTGGCGAGACAAAGTTGCCAATACAGAAGTCCTCTGCTGGTGCAATATCACCAGCTTCGAGTCATTCATCATACGTGCCCAGCTGCGCTGGACCGGCCACGTTGTTCGGATGACAGATCAGCACATTCCTAAAATCCTGTTATTTGGCCAGTTGGACGAAGGACGGCGGTCACGGGGCGGTCAGTGGAAGCGGTATAAAGACGTGCTCAAAGCCTCACTCAAGTCGTGTGGGATTGATCCTATGACATGGGAAATGCAGGCCTTTGGCGAAAGATCTGCCATGAAGGTGTTGACCTCTTCGAGAGAGATAGAACTGCCCGTTTGGATGCCCGCCATAAAGCACGTCACGGTGCCGCCCAGCAACAGAGACGTCTACAGCAGTCGGTGTCATCCACTCAGCCAGTTATGTACATCTGTCCCGATTGCGATATGCCATGTGCTTCACACATCGGCCTCATCAGTCATCGCCGTCACAAGCACCCCCTTACAATTTAATACAGCCAGAAGGTGGGAGATCCATCGCTGGCGACGGCTCAATCCATCATCATATGTGAGAACTGTAATGCCGTGGTGTGGACCTTAGTTTCCACAGTGTAGCGCTATTTGAAAAGAGCGAGACTTCACGACACAAAAAATGTGTTGTTTTCAAGTTCATCCAAACTAACCAGGTTCAAACAAGAACAGGCAGACACTGATGGAGCAGCTCATTCCAGCCTAATGAAACCCCGATGAGAGCGCTCAGGTTTCCCACCGCTGACCTCAAGCGCAGCCTGGATGAAGACCCACATGAGGATCGTTGTGCACAGCTTTGGTGAACGTTATGGCAACTGCTGAGGAGGAGCACTGATTTTTGTGAAATGAGGATGGATGAACAGACAGAAGACCATCATATTAGCTGCTTTCTGCTTAGCCAGAATGAGCTCAGAATTGGTTCCCCCAAAGTTTAATTTAAAGCCTCACAGCAGACAGTTTCTACTAAAGGCTCATAATGTTAATGTGTGCTGATTATTTACTTTAAATGAACACACCAATACGGAGGAAAACGAACAAAAATAGAGAAAATGGAGCGCTAGCTAACTAATATAAACTCGCGGACAATATAAACTTTTTATTGAACATATGGTGGTATGCAACAATTTGTCCACTCCTTGATGAAGAGCATTTTGGTGATTTTTAAAGATTTGTGTTTATTTTATTCAACTTCTGAAATAAAAAGTAACTATTCATGTTTGGTGGTAATATTGCACTTTTCCACACATCCTACAGAGGCTGTGTTTAGACCTTCTCAAATAAAAAATGCACAAGGTGTCAAGGACTGCTGTAACTGTGAAATGAAATTAAAGGCTTTGACATTACACTGATTGTTTGTCATAGTTAGCAAGACAAGTGTAGCAGCTGAAACTACTTTGTTCCTCCATGTACCGTTTCTGGTCTTGGCGGCACAAAGCAACAGAACCAAAAAAAAAAAAAAATCTGTTGTTGCTCATCACTGTCAACTTATAAATTGGGTGGAAACTATACAGTGACTTGCAAAAGCATTTAACCTCTTGTCCAAGCTAAAGGCTAGAAGCTAGCCAGCTAATGGCTAAGAGACATAGGAGGAAGTGTGGAGTTGAAGGTAGTCTGAGTTTTCTTACAGGTACAACAAGCCATTTAAGAAGCCCTGGAAAAGGAAAATAATAAACTTGCAGCACTAATTAAAGAAAAAAGTGAACAACATATGTC
Source organism: Pholidichthys leucotaenia (assembly GCA_020510985.1). NCBI lineage: Eukaryota > Metazoa > Chordata > Actinopteri > Cichliformes > Pholidichthyidae > Pholidichthys > Pholidichthys leucotaenia. Next base: position 272,646,692 of record CM035840.1, on the reverse strand, counting down.
CCAGACATTTCAATAAGACGTGTGTGAGCTGTTACAGTGTGGAAAAAGTCCAGTCAGTGACCCCTTTAAATGTGTCAGAATGGCGTAGCCCAGACCTCAGTTCTATTCACACTCTGTAGTATGATTGATAGACTGCTGTACACCAGCAGAACCCACCCAGCTGAAAGGAGCTGGAGTAGTTTTGCTTTGAAGAATGGGCAAAAATCCCAGTGGCTAGATAACAGAGGTGTGGACATTTCTCCATTCTCAGATGCTCTGCATAGATGGACAATGTTACTGATCAAGATCTCACCAGCGGTGATATTTAGCTGACATCTGCTTGTCAATAAAAAAGTATAATAAAGCCACATCACGACTTGAAAACTGCTGTTGCACGTACGACTGCTGCTGGACTGGACTCTGTGGGAAGCACAGGCCGCACAAGACACATACGGCCCGCAGGAGACACTCCGAGGACCGGCAACGCAGCGAGCCTCAACTGTGGCAGCTGTCCCCCAACAGAGCTGGCACCGCCCCACAGACCACACCAGACCAGGCGGAGAACAGAGGGTGGAGGGGGCATCACAGACTCTGCCGACCAACTCGGACTGAGCGAGAGGCGCCGCCCACTCCGCCGCAGCACCTGTGGCTGGGGATCTCTAGCCCCATTCAGCGGCAGAGAACGCAGGGCCCCCGGCAACTGCTGGAGCTCTCAGCCGCAGTCTAAGCTCCTGCCGCGGAGCTAGTGACAGACGAGGCTGCACCCGCACAGCACAATGAAAGCAAAGCACAGGGAACGAGCGTCTGCCTAAAGCCGACCACATAAACGTCACATGACTGAACAGAAGCAGCTCTTGTATATAAACTCACTGTCTGAACACTTTCTACATAAAGAGCTCACATCAGACATGCATGTGTCAGGCGGGTTGGTCATAGGAGCAGATTCCAAAAAAGACCCAAAATAAGTCCGTTTTGTTATAATTTAGTAATTATGAAAAGTCCAGTTCAATAACAAAAGTGCTGTGCCAGTGCCAGTGTCCGTAGAAAGTGCAGACAAATACCTGAGCAGTGCTGTTCATGTCATCTGGGTCTCCTTCTTCACAAGCAACCAGAGTGATGTGGGTGATGTTCTCCACTGGGTTGGTCAAGGTCAGCAGCACCTGACTCTCCTAAACACACACAAGTAACAGAACCATAAACCTCAGGGGACAGTCCAAAAAATGCCATTAAATGTTGCCAACTACTTTTTACATAGATCCTGCAAACATTCCTTTGCATATTGTTGCACAGCACGTCAATAACCGTCACCTTATTCAGCTCTGCTCTTTGCTTTTATTTCTGACCAGCCGTTAAACAAAACTATCATTCAATTAGCAGCAGAAGAAAGTGCATCAGTGAGAGTTATTTTCAACATTCTTGGCTGAAACTTCCTTTAGGAAGTGCCAAAAAAAAAATCATTTTAGGCAAGGAAACCTCCAGAAAGATGTCACCATGGTCTCGTCTCAAAATATGTCAGCATTTCCTGAAGAGCTCACAGACCAACACAAAGAAGGGCCGTGATCTCTGCTCCTGCATCATCAGTGCAGATCACCCATGCATGTCGTTGCTTCCAACCTGCAAGCTGTTCTAGGAGAGTTTTATGCAGCAGCTAAGAATGTGCAAATATGTCTTAACTGTATCTGAACATACTGGTTGAAAAAAAAAATCCAAGTGAAGCATGACAGTGAAGCCACACGTGAAACAATAAAACATCAGCTGATGCAATCCATACATGAAGTTCCAAAATTCCATCTGCTTTTTTAGTTGATGATCTTTACAAAGTCATAAGTAATGCACAGATTTATAGTCAATAGTTTCATGGAACACAAAACTGTGCATGTATGGGATCAAATTAAAGTCACAGTTTAGATAAGGAATCCTGTGTAAGCCTCCTCTACCCATTAAAAAGGGCATACAGTTAGGTCCATATACATTTAGACACTGAAATTGTGTTATTTTATTTTAGATGTTTACCTAACTCCAATTTGGATATGAATACCCTCAAATTAAAGCTGAGAGTCTGGACTTTAAGGCCATATTGATTATATAACTGTATTCTGAATATGTTTTGGTAAACAGGTAAAATAACAAAACTTGTGTCAGTGTCCAAATATACAGTATACGGACCAAACTAAGTTCTTCAGAGATGTATCCGGGGCAACCAGTCAGGAAACGCCCACCCTACACGTCTGTGATCCAGGAACGTTGTGCTTCCAAAAACACATGGTCTCCCTAACAGCAAATGGATTTTCTGAGCTGATGGCTCAAGAGCCAGCATGCGCACGGTCAGCATTCACGAAGCAGTGCACACACTTACCTTCATGTACCGGAGATTTGGAATGGACATAATTCTGACTTCAGGGATGTAACTCCTGTGGGGAGGAAGTGGAAGATGAGCAGTGAGCAAAGCAACACAGACAGGCGTGAACAGTAGTCAGCACAATGCTTAGGGATATTTGTTAAAAGGCTGAGAGCTGACCTCTGACCTCATGAGAATGTCATCAAAAAGTACAAACTGATGAGACAAAAAGATCTGATCACCCCCCCCAACCCAATAACACGTTCTCAGTGGTTTCTGCAAGAGGTGCATCACACCTGGACAAGCCCAGTCCACCACAGGGTCAATACAGAGGGACAATCACAGACTCTCATCCAAATCTATTTCAGCTGAAAGTTAACACCATGGGAGGAAACCAGAGCAGTCCTCTCTGCTAGTACTGACAATATGTACCCGTTTTCTCTCAATTCAAGGATCCTATGAAAAAAGGAAGCCAGTTTAGGAGGCCTGGGATCAGACCACCACACAGCACCAAACCCCCATGGCCCCTCCTGCAGGTGGCGAGCCCACTGGAGGGCGGACCCATGTAACTCCTTCGGGCTGAGTCTGGCCAGTTAGAGATAGGGTGAGGAGCTCAGTCATCCAGGAGAGGCTCAGAGTAGAACCGCTGCTCCTCCACATTGAAAGGAGCCAGTTGAGGTGGTATGGGCATCTGATTAGGATGCTTCCTGGACGCCTCCCACTTGAGGTGTTTTGGGCACGTCCCTCTGGGAGGAGACCCTGGGACAGACCCAGGACTCGCTGGAGAGACTATGTCTCCCAGCTGGTCTGGGAACGCCTTGGTATCCTCTCTGAAGAGCTGGAGTAGGTGGCTGGGGAGAGGGAAGTCTGGGCTTCTCTGCTTGAACTGCTGCCTCCGTGACCCAGACCTCCGAAAAAGCAGTAGAAGACGGATGGATGGATGGATGGATGGATGAAAAAAGGAACTAACTTGTGGTCATAGTTTCAAAATATACTGAATTCAATTGCTTTTACACTTTGTTACAAAATATCTAAAAAAAACAAACAAACAAAAAAACTGCCATAAAAAGCCTTTTCCACAATCTGATGATCACTCACACAGCCACCAGCTGAATTTTGAACTTGATTGAAGTAGGATTAAACTCTGGTTTGCTCAAGTTGTGCTCGCATTTCTGGAAGAAGGAATTAAAGCATAGTTATGTAACTGTGACCAACAAAAAAACCTGGGGAAATAAAAGCGGGGTCTGAACTGATTTGGAGCAGTTGAAGCCTGAGGCAGTACTGACCCTGCAGCGCAGCGAGCGCTTCATCAGGAGGTGTTTGTGCCTGGGGTGGAGCTGTGACGCCCCTGCTGGCTGGAAATCTGGCTGAAGAAGCCTCTGGCGTAGCGTGGTCACTACGGCAACGCAACAAGACGGGTTACCCATGATTGCATCTGAGCAGCAGTTACGTGTCAAACAAGATGTGGCTGAGAGCTGCCGTACCTTCAGTTAGACTGATGGGTCTGGTGTAACAATCCTCGGGCAGAGGCTCCACCTCATCCAGGGCCTGGGCCGGCTCGACGCTGATCTCCTTCTGGTCCTCACCCTCTTTAAGGCTAATGGTTTAACAGATGAAGAGATGGCAGTTTCTCACTTATCTTGTCTTAAACTAAAGTACAACATGCACATTGGTTTATGTAGATTTTTGATTATCCAGTTGGGCCTGTTATGATTTCTGTAATTAATGGACATATATATATATTTTTACAATCTAACAACCACAGAGCAGAGAAAGCCTCATGAACCCCCCACCAAAAGAGGGGCCCAGGCTCCAGGTTGGGAACTACTGCTGTGAAGTGTAAGGGCATGCTGATTTGGGAAACTGACCTCATGCTACCTGCAGCTACACAGGCACTAAATTTAAGAATTTTAAAGTCCTTTTTCCAAATTTAAGGCCACACATTCACAAAAGGTTTGAGACCACATTACAGTTCGCCTCGAAGTGCAAATCTGGGGTTACAGGGCTGTATGTTCACTTTTTTTGCTCAGTACTGGTGCTACAGAGGTTCATAGTCATGTAGCACAAGACAACAACTTGTAGCACAATAAAAACATCTATTATTTCTCCAGAATGGACTGCAAGGATAAGAACTTGTACTTTTCTAGTCTGAAAGACCACTCCAAGCACTTCACTAGTACTAAGCCTCTATTCTAAAAGCCAGATACCTAGGGACCATTTAGAATCACCAATTAACCTAACACGCCTGTCTTTGGATTGTGGGAGGAAACCAGAACATCTGGACTAAACCCACACAGCACATGGAGAACATGCAAACCCCACACAGAAAGGTTCCCACTCCTGCCAGCCGGGGGATTCCAACCTGGAACCTTTTAGCTGTTAGACAGCAGTGCTAACCACAAAACCACTGTGCAAGTAGTGCAGTTTAATCATTAAACATATAGTATTTCACTTTATGACAAAAATAACTTGTCAAAATCTAGAAATTATTTTAAATTCACAAGCATTTCCACATCAGTCATCACTCCTAACCACCGAAACACACTCACCACATCATACAAACTAACGGGCCAGTTTTGGCCCACGGGCCACATGTTTGGCACCCCTAGACTAGACTGTGAATAGCCGATATGTCGTCCCATAGAGCCTCTTTCTTCGTTGCACCACTTGTCCAGAGACCCGCCCAGAATGAACCCGCTGTGGACCCAGGAGAAGCCGGAAGAAACGAGAAAAAAAGTTTCTTTTACAAGAGCCGTTTTTCAGTCGGTCCCTCAGAGCCAGCAGCAGCAGAGAAGACGGCAGCCTGTCCTGTCAGGGAGGAGCAAGCTGTGCGTCCTGCTTCACCTGCCGTCTGCTCTGTTGTTTCTCATGACAGCCCCCTAACCAAATAAAACATCCCGCTTTGCATGGCACTAAATGCAACAGTCAAAAGTGCAGCCTGCACACACAAACACAGCGTCTGTTCTTGTAAATACGAAAGCTGTTCAGCACCGGTATGAAAAAAAGAATGCTGGGTGCGTTTTGCAGTCCTCTCCGCTGTGATGAAGGACAAAGAGCAGCAACCGCTGAACTATACAGATCAGTGTATTCCACCTCTGATCTGCGCTCAGTTTAACATGAGGTAACAAAATTAAAAGAGTTTCTCTCAACAGCGGCCTGCATCACCAGCTTCTGGACTGTCTGGCACCGTCAGCGATGTGAGGACATAAGACTTGATATCCAAGAGCAATGCACTGTTACCTGCCAGAAGGGGTGTGCCATATCGTATCCTTCATGATAATACTGGTATACATTTTGACACCGGTGTAAGAATGGATTATCGCGATATTTAGGGTCCGTTACCATAGAAATGGCAAACCCAACATGGCACGGGAAACGGCGCTCAGTGACTGGGACGTCTGTGTCTGGTTGTCAGGAAGTAATTTCGTTTTAAGGCTGTTTCAGACTGCTGCCATCTTTAAAAAAAAAAAAAATGGTGCAGCGATGCGGATAATCTGCCCACATTTTTTTCTGTACGTCAACAACAAAAAAAGTTTTACTTCGCCCTGAAGCAGTGTTGCTGACGTGCAAAGTGTCCAGAGGTTGATTTTCATTCCGTTGTGGCTGCTCCAGCTTAATTTATTCAACCAACAGAAAGAAAAAAAAAAATCTGTGAAAAGGCACAGGAGTTGGCTGTGTAACGCGGGTAAACTGAGAGAAAGAGAGAGAGACAGAAAGTCTGACGCAGCGCTCATTTACCTGCAGAAATGTCTTGTTTGGAGAAACGGCAGACCGGTAGGCCAGCATATATTCAATACGATAAAAATGGTGAAACAATAATGGTTTTAAATAAGCCCCTCCCTGTTTTATTTAGACCCTCTTCCTGACCCGGTGAAATTACATACTAGACTACATTAATTTAATATGTTAAAAGGAGCAAAACCCCCTCATGTCCCAGAGCACAGAAATGAGATGAAGACAGAAGTAATGTGGTGAATGATGTCTGTGGTTATCCTGCTGTAGCTGCTTGTTGTTTGGGGTTTATTTTTTTTATGTAATAAATAGGTTGCGTTAACTATAGCTAAATTGCTCTTACAATAAGACAATGTTTTCAGGACTATTCAGATGGTTTAAGAAAAACCTTTATAATTTTCAAAACTACAGGCTACATGTATTCTGCAGCATCAACTTTACTCTCATCTGCTTGTTACCGTTCTCTCCTAAATTTGTTTTTTTCTCATTTTTAAACATCTTTTCATAAAGGTACTTTTTTTTATTTTGAACATTTTTGGTGACAAATCTGACCTTTTTCGTGCAGAATTGTAACTTTTCACCTAAAGCCTCTTACCTTGTGTTTTTACTGAAAAGGTGAAGGAATGAGAAGCAGCACCAGATTTAAATTCCAAGGAGTCAATCAGTTGGTTTAATAATCAATAGCTCGGTTGACTATTACAATCCAAACTCATAATTTTCTTCCCAGCTGAAGGTCATAATTACTTTTTATAACTAGGTTGATAGCTGTTATTTTAAAATGTTGGCCTACTAAAACTGTGGTGGTTTCTGGTTTCCAACAACAGGATGGCCTAGGAGGAAGTTAAATTCCAGGCCTGAATTTTTGTCCCAGTCCACCCCTCAGTGCACTTAAGATGTGGAGGTTTATAATATTTTCTGGTAATATTTGATACAGAATTAAAAAGAAAGTTTGAAACACATTCTAAACTGCTCTTTATAAACTGGAGAAATAAGAGTTTTTGTTTTTACCGACTATGTTGAACATAATTAACACTGGTCTGTGAAACTGTACTTTATAAATTTAAAAGAAAAAAAACTGTATTCTGTAATATCGAGAAGAATACAGTTATCATGAAAATTCACAGAAATATCATATCATTTTTAGGCCATATTGCCCACCCCTAGCTGCGAGAGATTGTTGAGGGATGAATTTATAAACAAATCCCAGACGTTTTAAGGAACCACAGACAACCAGGACATTAAATTACAGTTACACCCTGGAAAAGCCCCACTGGTGTCTTCAAGGGCACTAGAGCACAGTGGCCACCCTAGGCCTACCCCAGGCCACCACTCCAGTGACCCCAGCTGGCCTAGAGGTACAGCATCCACCCCACAACTGGGAGGTTGGGGTTCAAGTCCCGGCCGGGTTATGCCAAAGACCATATAAAAATGGAACTTCCTGCCGTCCAGCTTGGTGTTCAGCAAAAATGGAACGGAGGAGGGAAATGTGGGTGGCAGTGGCTCAGAAGGTAGAGCAGGTCGTCCAATAACCAGAGGGTTGGTGGTTTGAATCCCGCTCTCCCAAGACATCCTGCTGTTGTGTCCCTGGGCAAGACACTTTACCCACCTTGCCTCCAGTGTCCATGACACTGGGTATAAATGTGTATAAATGTTTGGTAGTGGTTGGGGAGGCCGTTGGTGCGGATTGGCAGCCACGTTTCCATCAGTCTGCCCAAGGGCAGCTGTGCTACAGTAGTAGCTTACCACTATCAATGTCTGTCTGTGGAGTGAATGAATAATGGATTTTCATTGCAAAGCACTTTGGGTTTCTTGAAAGGTGCTATATAAAGGCAATCCATTATAGCATTCGGGACTGTCAACTTGGCTGCAGCTCAGCAACATTTTAAAGTTGAGCGATGACAAAATTCCCATAATTCTTTGAGCCGAGTCCTCATCTGCTTTACATTAGTCCCCTGGATCTGACGGGGCACTCCATCAACACACAGGCAGCCTTTGTCATTAATTTAAAGCTGTTAAGTAGAGTCCTTGAGTGCACTCTGGTCAAGAGATTAGAAAAATGAACCCTGCTAACAATTACATTACTGCAAGGTGATGATACAACTTTGGGGGAAAAAATAACGGTGACAAGTCATTTGCTGTGATGGACTACGGACAAACTGAAACTAAAGCCAACTTTCAAGGCTCGGCAAATCGTTTTAATGGCACCCTGTGAAATTAATCATCCTGATGGTAAAAACTCAGGTAAAAAAAAAGTTGCTGATAATGTGTAAGCATGTAATCTGTACTGTAACTGGGCTAAAACCAGGGGTATCACAATTTCAATGGTACTGAGATACAGAGTTTCACAATATTAGGAAAACGTGTGATGATGTTAAATATTGCAATAACAATATGACTTATTTATGATGCAATGTTAATGTCTGTGCTTTAGCCCCGAGGTCTCCTTTGCCCACGTTCTCCCCTCCTGTCTCCATCACAATGCACTTGTCATCCATCCTGGCTCTTTGTCTCCGTAAAGATGCATTACCACCACCCACTTTTTTCGGGTGTAACAAGACAGGCTGTGTAAACACTGCTCCAAAATGGCAGAGAATGAATGCATAACCACACAGTTCAAACAGTCAACCTGTCTTCTGCAATACACATATTGCACACATTAATATCACGATAACGGTAAAAAGAAAAGTATATACTTTGAAACTTCAGTTGGATACTGATCAAAGTGACATCACAATCTTGACCTTTGACCTCGACGGTGTAACCACACCCCAAATGTCACTTTTGAACTGTGTGGCAAAAGGAAAAAAAAAAGGGCCCACTCTCACTGATGCCTGAGCCCCCCCGTTTTTAGTGCAGCTGGGCTGAACAGAAACTACTGTAATTTAATGTATTTATTTTATTCCTTTAGGGTTTAGACGGAAGTATAACAATAATTTATCAATAGAAATTACACAAACACAGCTTTCAGCTGCTCCCTATTTGGGGTTGCCACAGCGGATCCTCTGCCTCCATCTCCCCCTAACCCCTGCATCCTCTTATGTTTCACCAACCCTCTCCATGTCCTCCTTCACTACATCCATTGATCTTCTCTGTGGGCTTCCTCTTATTCTTCTGCCTGGCAGCTCCATCTTCAACGTCCTTTGTCCTACTGTTGTTACACTACATTGTTCACACACACACACACACACACACACACACACACACACACACCTTTTGGCTGCTCCCTATTCGGGGTGCCACAGAAGATCATAGGTCCACATACAGCGGGGAAAATAAGTATTGAACACGTCAACATTTCTCATCAAACATATTTCTGATGGAGCCATTGACCTGAGAAGTAACAACCCAAGTAATCCATACATACAAAGAAATCAAGGTAACGGTGTTCACAAAACAAGTTATATTTAATAAAGTGAAATGACACAGGGAATAAGTATTAAACATGCTTGGTGAAATTCATTTAGTATTTAGTAGAAAAGGCTTTTTTGGTAATAACAGCTTCCAGACGCCTCCTGCATGGAGAAACTAGGCACATGCGTTGTTCAGGAGTGATTTTAGCCCATTCTTTCACACAAACTGTCTTCAAATCTTGAAGGTTCCATGGGTGTCTTCTATGAACTCCAGTTCGTTCCATAGATTTTCAATTGGATTCAGGTCAGGTGACTGACTGGGCCCTTCTAGCAGCTTTATTTTCCTTCTCTGGAGCCAGTTGAGAGTTTCCTTGGCTGTGTGTTTGGGATCATTGTCTTGCTGAAATGTCCACCCTTGTTTCATCTTCAGCATCTTGGCAGATGGCAACAGGCTCTTATCAAGGATGTCTCTGTAAATCTGTCCATTCATCTTTCCTTCTATTATATGAAGTCTGCCTGTACCATGTGCTGAAAGACACCCCCACACCATGATGCTTCCACCTCCAAACTTCACTGTTGGTATGGTTCTTTTGGGCTGATGTGCAGTGCCATTTCTCCTCCAAACATGCTGTGTGTTGTGGCATCCAAAAAGTTCAATTTTGATCTCATCTGACCAGACTATATTCTCCCAGTATTTTACTGGCTTGCACAAATGTTGTGCAGCAAACTTTAAACAAGCTTCAACATGCTTTTTCTTCAGCAATGGAGTCTTGCAAGGTGAGCGGGCATAGAGCCCATGTTGGTTGAGTGCATTACTTACTGTTTTCTTTGAAACAGCAGTGCCTGCTAACTCCAGGTCTTTCTGGAGCTCTCCACGAGTAGTCTTTGGCTCTTGGATAACTCTTCTGATAATTCTTTTGACTCCTCTGTCAGAAATCTTGCGAGGAGCTCCTGGTCATGGCCAGTTTATGGTAAAATAGTGTTCTTTCCACTTCCAAATGATGGCTCCAACAGTGCTCACTGGAACATTCAGCAGTTTAGAAATCCGCCTGTAGCCAATGCCATCATTATGTTTTGTAACAATAAGGTTGCAAAGGTCTACAGAGAGCTCTTTGCTTCTACCCATCATGGGTTCTTTATGGTGTGACAATGTGATATTCAAAGACCTTTTTAAAGTCTATCAGTCAGGACTTAACCAGCTGAAATTAATTTGCACTGATGGGGCATGGGATGGCTTCCTAAATTCTGATGGATTTCAGCTGGTTTCTTGGCTTTCTATGCCTTTTTTGCACCTCTTTGTCTTCATGTGTCCAATACTTATTCCCTGTGTCACTCCACTTTATTGACTATAACTTGTTTTGTGAACACAGTTGCCTTGATTTCTTTGTATGCATGGATTACTTGGGTTGTTACTGATATCTGGTGAAAATCTCAGGTCAATGGCTCCATCAGAAATATGTTTAATGAGAAAAATGTTGACCGGTTCAATACTTATTTTCCTCCCTGTATATTTGATTTGGTGAGGATTTTTACACCAAATGTCCTTCCTGGTGCAACCCTTCCCATATACCTGTTCTTTAGATTGGCACAAGGAGTACAATAGTTTTGTGCGTCCCGCTGTGGTTGGGTAACCAACTTTCCCCAGGCTATTCATGCTGAGCACCAAGCTAGTAGCCAGAAAGTACCATTTTTATGTTTGTTTTTGGTATGGCCCGGATGGGACTTGAACCCACAGCCTCCTGGCTGGACTACTAGACTGCCACTACAGTTCATTACACTATAATGTTGATAATAATGTTAATAATATGTTATATAGATAGATAGATAGTTTATTTCGAACACAAAAAATATAACAAAAAACAAGCAAATAGCAAATGCAATAAAGTTACAGTATACACTGTTCGAAAGGGAGAAGGAAGAAGTGAACACTTATTAATTCCAACTCCTCTTTTCCATCGATACACCCATGTGAATTTTATACAAATTACTACCTTTAATACCCCAAGTAAACAATTTACTGTATTTTTTACAGATCAACATTAACACCTGTCCATTCTAACATACAATGAAGTCTATATTTCAAAACCAGTCTCAAACGACACAGATACACACAGTGCTGTCCCACCCACCATTCCATAGTGTCCCATAATGTCCCAGAGTGAACATAATGAATCGTACATATAAATTCTACCCTTCTAACGTATATCCTTTCAACAAATGGTGCGTATACCTCTTTTTAAATTGATTTCTGTTTGTACATAGTTTCAGTTCCGGCTCCAGACTGTTCCACAAATCCACCCCACAGACAGATATGCACATACTTTTCTTGGTTGTACGTATCTTGGGTTTTGTGAAGTTTAAGTCTCCTCTCAAATTATGATCATTGTCTCTTTTTTTAAATATTTTTTGTATATTAGTTGGGAGTTGATTGTTAATTGCCCTGTACATTACTTGTGCTGTCTTAAATTTAACTAAATCGATGAACTTTATGACATGTGACTTCAAGAACAACGAATTGGTATGGTCTCTATATCCTGCATTGTTTATTATCCTTACAGCTCTTTTTTGTAATGTACATATTGCTTGTAGGTTGGTCTTGTAGGTGTTTCCCCAGACTTCTACACAGTAGTTAAGATAAGGTATATGATAATAATGTTGATAGTTCAAGATAAGGTCTTAGTGCTGTACAGTGCAGAAAAATATTAGAAATTATATCACCCAAAACCATGTCAATCTTTTGAAGAAGATCGGACCGTCAACACTGGAGTAGCTTATTCCAGCCTGATTAAATCATCCTGAGAATGCTCAGATCTCCTGATCATTGACCTTGAGGGCAGCCTAAATGCAATGAGGGTCATTGTGCACAACTTTGCCAAAGGTTCGGGCAATTGCCTAGGAGGAGTAATGATTTTTGTAAAAACATAAAAGCCCAGATCTCCTGACCTTTGGCAGTGGGCCTTGACCTTGAGCTCCAGCTGGACGCAGACAAATCTGAGGATCATTGTGAGTGAGTTGGTTGAGGATTAGGGCAATTGCCTGGAAGGAGTAACAAGTTTCATAAAATCATACAAGCACTGAGATTTCCTGAGCTTTGACCCTGACCTTGAGCTCAACCTTGATGCAGTCCCACCTGATCATCACTGTGCATGAGTTTGTTGAGAAATAGGGCAACTGCCTTGGAGGTGTAGTGACTTTTCTGAATTTGCATAAGTACCCAGATCTCCTGACCTTTGATGCTGACCTTAAGCACCACTTGGCTGCAGACCCACCTGAGCATCATCATGAGTCAGTTTAGTGAGCAAAACTGGGCAAATGCCTAGGAGGAGTAACGATTCCTATGAAATGTGGATGGACAGATGCCACACCATCCCATTAGCTCCCTTCCAAAAATTAAATGAGTTATGATCACATGAAACAGTAATACTTGACCAGTTTACTCATCTGTGCAAAAACTGAGAACCAAAGTATGATTTTAAAATTGAATCAAAAATTTGGAGAACTGTGATACCCCTAACTTTAGCTAACATATTTGAGACAACTCACGAGAGCCCAGCCAGGCTTGATATGGGAGCTCCAGGTCTCTGCCTCTGAAGTCTGGTTCCAAGGCCATATTTTTCCTGAAGGAATATGGGGAACATAAACAATCACACAGTCTGCTTACTGTTGAATAAATACTCAATTTGATTTGTGAAATCTATATCTACATTTCTACAATTTCAACACAAGATCTAAGACCAACAGAAGACATTTACGACAACTTTTAAGAAGGGGGAAAAAAGGAAATGGACCCTGAAATAAAATTCAAAAGAACAAAGTTGGATTTGGCTTGGGGTGAGAGACAGAAAGAGGAGTCTTTCTTAACTTGAATAGTGAGAGACCAGAAACTCAGTCAGACAGAGGATTCAGTTACTGTGAAAAACATTTTCATCTGGTACCGGGCCTTCAACAAAGACTTCTATTGCTGGTCTCCCTCCACCCAGAATAAAGACTCCCCGTGTATGACTCTCAGTCTCATTTACCCAAGCAGGCATTCATGTAATTGGTGAGGTTGCTGGGCAGAGATGGGAACAGAGATAAAGAGAAAACAGTCCTACTGCAAAGACGAACATGCCCAAGTTGTGAAAAAATACAACTCACCACCACATGAATAGTGTGTTGCTGGGGGGGAGAGGGCAAAAACCAAAATATCAGAGTGTATAAGTAAAGGAAAAAGGAGAGAATAAAGGACAAGGTGAAACCAAAGAGATTTAGCAAAACATTAGTGGCATTTGGTGACATGCAACAGCAACAGAAATGCATCAGAGATGGAAAACACCTGCAGGACGTCACAGCATAAGACGTTTCTATGCACAGTAACAAGGACTGATTTGCATTACTGGATGTTAATTGCTGTAAAAAGCAGGAGATCTTGTGCCAAAAAAATGCAAAAAGCCCAAAGATCGTGCCCACAGTGGGGTGACTCCTTCTGTATAATGCGCAGTATTCGCTTTTGGGACTTGCTTTCAATGTGAACATCTCACAGCAGTGACATGTCAATCTTTAGATGCAAGTTAAAACAAATGTGACCTGCATAAACATTTAATATCTTCAAATGTAACCTTGGTGATTGATTTTTGCAGAGAGATTAAAATACATTTCATTATTGCAGATTATTGTCAATTACAGGGAATAAAAAATACTTGGAACAAAGCCTGGTTGGTTTTTAAAAAGGTTCAGGTGGGACGTGACTCAGAGCGTGCAGCGTACCGAGAACGCCAGCGGCATGCACTGTCGTCTCCTGGCCAACTTCTTCCTGTCCCTCTCCTGCTTCTCTCGGTGGGCCAGCTGCTGGTGATACTCAATCAGCTTGTTGAGCTGTAGGAAACAGGACACGCAAGCAAGCTACAAAATATATTGCATAGCATGTGATAGAATAATACTGTCTAATATATGTTCATCAGGAGTCACACAATAAGGCAACAATTTTAGATTTTGACACTGAAGAAGACTCATCTTGTCTTTGACTAAATTCATGACATTAAAAGAGTCTCAGACTAAAACCTAACTCCTTGAAAGGGTTAGACGGCTGAACCTCACACCAAACTGGCAACAGTAGAGGAAGGACGGGACAGGACTCTAATTTTAAATTCTGCATATAGTTACATATTGAAACATGACTTGGTGATTTTTTTAAAGTTTTTTTTGCCTTTACTGAGCAGAATTAAAGATAAAGACAGAAAATAGGGTGAATTGCAGGTGAGAGACATGCAGGAACGATCTCTCTGACTGGAAATCAAAGCTGGGATCACTGTGTTTGAGCAAAACACTCTCACGCTACAGGTGCATCTCAGTAAATTAGAATGTCAACAAAAAGTTGGTTTATTTAGGTAATTCGATTTAAAAAAAATTAAACTTCTATATTATACAGAGTCATTACACAGGGAGTGATGCATTTCAAGTGTTTATTTTAATTTTAATGATTATGGCTTACAGCCCATGAAAACCCCAAATTCAGTTTCTCAAAAAATTAGAATATTACATAAAATCAATTTAAAAAAATAGTTTTTAAATAGAAATGTTGGCCGACTGAAAAGTATGTCCATGTATACAATACTTGGTCAGGGCTCCTTTTGGATTAATTACTATATCAATGTGGCGTGGCATGGAGGTGATCAGCCTGTGGTACTACTGAGATGTTATGAAGGTCCAGGTTGCTTTGATAGTGACCTTCAGCTCATCTGTATTGTTGGGTCTGGTGTCTCTCATCTTCCTCTTGGCAATACTCCATAGATTCTCTGTGGGATTTAGGTCAGGAGAGTTTGCTGGTCAATCAAGCACAGTGATGCCATGGTCATTAAACCAGGTTTTGATACTTTTGGCAATGTGTGTGTGGGGGGGTGCCAAGTCCTGCTGGAAAATGAAATCAGCTTCTCCATAAAGCTTGTCAGCAGAGGGAAGCATGAAGTGCTCTAAAATTTCCTGGTAGATGGCTGCACTGACTTTGGTCTTAATAAAACACAGTGGGCAAACACCAGCAAATGACATGGTTCCTCAAATCATCACTGACTGTGGAAACTTCACACTAAACCTCAAGCAACTAAGAATCTGAGCCTCTCCACTCTTTCTCCAGACTCTGGGACTTTGACTTCCAAATGAAATGCAAAAGTTACTTTTATCTGAACAGAGGTCATCTGCTGGTGGTGGTCCACTGTGTTTTATCAAGACCAAAGTCAGCACAGTCGTCTACCAGGAAATTTTAGAGCACTTCATGCTTCCCTCTGTTAACAAGCTTTATGGAGAAGCTGATTGGTTCCAAGGTTGTCATAGCCAGAAGCGGCACTGGGGTTAAGCTCCCAGTACTCACAAAATGCTCCTTACGGTGTGCGTCTCGAAAAGCCTCTGACAACTAAGTCCAACTCCTAGCCTGCCCGTGTGGTTTAGTCTCTAAGCCCGGCGGAGCTGCTTTTACTAATAGGAGAAGGGGCGAGGGCGGATCTCTGGCGCCTTAAAACCAGATGCTTCAGGTAGATGGTGGCTCGTCAACCTGGGAAGGTAGCCCATCTAGGGGAAGGTAAACCCTGATTTCAAACCTCCGCTGCCTTGCGGCACACCCGGTCACGGGAAAGGCTTCGGGAGTCAACCCTGAGGAAATATCCGGAGTCGGAGCCCCTAAGGCAGTTCTCTGTTGTGCTCAACATTGTTCTGGCAGCTCCTGCGACGGCGCTGGTGCCAAACTATAGCAGCCCTGCTGTTCCTTTGGATTCATCAGTGACGTGGAGAGGGGGGACATGCTGCATGGGTAGCATCTTGTCCTCCATATCTTCCTGCCCAGGCTTGAATCCTACCAACGCCCAACGCTGGAAGGTAGAACACCGGTGCGCATCGGCCTGTTCAGCCACAGGCGGTGCTGTTCCAGCAGAGTAGACGTTTAGGATTCTCTTCCATGGTCATCATAGACCGACGGAGGCCGACGACGACGACGATTTCATTTTCCAGCGAGGCTTGGCACCCCCCCCCCCCACACACACACACACACACTGCCAAAAGTATCCAAACCTGGTTTAATGACCATGGTATCACTGTGTTTGATTGGCCAGCAAACTCTCCTGACCTAAACCCCATAGTGAATCTATGGATTATTGTCAAGAGGAAGATGAGAGACACCAGACCCAACAATGCAGACGAGCTGAAGGTCACTATCAAAGCAACCTGGACCTTCATAACACCTCAGCAGTGCCACAGGCTGATCACCTCCATGCCACGCCACACTGATACAGTAATTAATCCAAAAAGAGCCCCGACTAAGTATTGAGTGTGTACATGGACATACTTTTCAGTCGGCCAACATTTCTATTAAAAAGCTGTTTTTTAAAATTAATTTTGCGTAATATTCTAATTTTTTGAGAAACTGAATTTGGGGTTTTCATGGGCTGTAAGCCATAATCATCAAAATTAAAATAAATAAACACTTGAAATATATCACTGTCTGTGTAATGAATCTGTATAATATAGAAGTTTAATTTTTTTGAATTGAATTACCTAATTAAATCAACTTTTTGTTGACATTCTAATTTACTGAAATGCACCTGTACATGGTGTAACTATTAGGCTGCTGGGACACACTTGATCATTTCTAATCCAGTTCACTAGTCTGGCTAAATGTTTAAATGGTTTGGCTCCTCCTTATTTTTCTGAGCTGTTACACACTCACTCTCCAGCCAGACCACTGAGGTCATCAAGCCAGCTGCTTCTGGCTCTTCCCAGGGCTGGGCTCAGAACCCGGGGCGATGGAGCTTTTCAGTGGTGGCTCCTCAAGTGTGGAACAGCCAACCTTATCAGGTTAGAGCTGCACGGACACTAGAGCACTTTAAAACACTGTCAACCACTCATCTTTGGCAGTTAGTCCCAGCTCAGCAACCTGTCATGGCCTCTTCTTATTTTGTTCTTAAACATTACCAATATTTTTAAAATGTATTGTATTTATATCTGCCTTTATTTTAATTCTTAGTATTTTAATCATTTGATGTTTACATGGTTGCATTTTATTACTTTTAGCTTGTTTTTATGGTTAATTGTTGCTTTTGCAACCAATGCTATATACCAATGCTATACCAATACCAATGCTTTTGGTATCTGTTCAGCACTTCTGGAAATTCCCCATTGTGGGACTAATAAAGGCTTATCTTTGGTCAGCTGAGGTTGTTTTAAATGTGCTATTTAAATAAACTTTGACTTGACTTGGTGGCTTAGAAAGGCACCAGAGGATAATTCTTCAGCAGTTTTTCAACAATTGTACAACTTTCTGACATTAAATAACTGTTTTCATGTCTTCCAGTCAGGTTTTCGGCCACAGCATCACTCCAATACAGATAGTGGCAACATTTCATCTGTCTGGACAGGTTTGTGCATTGATTCAGAACCATTCATGGCCACATCATGATGCAATGGAAAAATGCTTATTTCCCCCACCCCTAACCACTATCTAGTGAGCCTCTTGTCCAGAACACTGGAGCAGCATCATCTGGACGCGGTCCACTCCTCCTCCTCCACTGGTCTTTCTGAAGTACACTCTGACATCTGCTGATATGAAAACTTTCTGCAGAGAAGAGCCACTTTGCTGCTCCTGTGCCTGAGACGAACACTTTAAGCGAGCCTCGCTGGGTTCCATCCTTTTCACTCACATCTCCAGCTTTAGCGAGAGCCTCTGCCGTTTCTGGTTCATCACGCATTACTCCTCCATTACACAACAACACACACAGCAGCAAGTGTCGGAGTTTCACCAGCACCTTTTTGAATGAAGCTACAAAAAGATAATTTTCAGAATGTCGTTTCTGTTTGAGCCGCATTAATACATTAGTGTTGTCTGTTCTTTGCCGTTTTAGTTTCCCCTCGCCAAAGCCCACAGAAGATAGTTTTAAAAAACTGCTCACATCTGGAATGTTATTCATTAGCATGTACTATCACTGTTAACCCAGTTGTAATCCATTATTCCTTCTACAAAAGAAAGCAATACGGATAGTAAGTGGAGACTGTTTCAGAGAATCAACAAATCATTTATTTATAAAACTGAATTTATGGAAATTTAAGGCATTAATGGACTTTAAATGGCCACCATCAGTGTGTGAATGTGTGTGTGAATGGGTGGACAGCAGGATCTGTAAAGCGCTTTGGTCATCTAGAGATGAGAATAAAAGCGCTATATAAGTGAATACCATTTACCATTTACAAGTTTAGAAATGATGGATAAAATAAATAACGGTCTGCTACCTTCAGGAATCCAGGGGTTGTTCAACATTAGAGAAAGTTTGTATTGTCTTCATGTATTTGAAAAACCAAAGAAGAAATGCAAAAAAAACCCACCATTTCCCTGTTGTTGGGGTGAAACGGTGTAATTGTTGTGCAGATGATATGAAAACATGGACCACACTTGTTATGTTCAGGAGGATGTTAAAGCTCAGTTTAATGGAGAAATATAAATCAGCTTAACTTACACATGTGGACAAAATTGTTCGTACCCCTCTGTTAATGAAAGAAAAACCCACAATGGCCACAGAAATAACTTGAATCTGACAAAAGTGGTAATAAATAAAAATTCTATGAAAATCAACCAGTGAAAATCAGACAATGCTTTTGAATTGTGGTTCAACAGAATTACTTTAAAAAACAAACTCATGAAACAGACCTGGACAAAAATGATGGTACCCCTAGAAAAGATTGAAAATAATGTGACCATAGGGACATGTTCAACTAAGATGTGTCCTCTAATAAACATCACAGGTGTCTACAAACTTGGAATCAGTCAGTCGGCCTATTTAAAGGGTGACAAGTAGTCACTGTGCTGTTTGTTGACATAGTGTGTACCACACTAAACATGGACCAGAGGAAGCAAAGGAGAGAGTTGTCTCCGATTAGAAAGAACATTATAGACAAGCATGTTAAAGGTAAAGGCTATAAGACCATCTCCAAGCAGCTTGATGTTCCTGTGACTACAGTTGCACATATTATTCAGAAATTTAAGATCCACGGGGCTGTAGCCAACCTCCCTGGACGTGGCCGCAGGAGGAAACTTGATGAAAAATGGAAGAGACGGATAATACGAATGGTAACAAAAGAGCCCAGAACAACCTCTAAACACATTCAAGGTGAACTCCAAGGTCAAGGTACATCAGTGTCAGATCGCACCATCCGTCATTGTTTGAGCCAAAGTGGACTTCATGGGAGATGACCAAGGAGGACACCACTGTTGAAAACAAATCATAAAAAAGCCGGACTGGAATTTGCCAAACTGCATGTTGACAAGCCACAAAGCTTCTGGGAGAATGTCCTATGGACAGATGAGACAAAACTGGAACTTTTTGGCAAGGCACATCAGCTCTATGTTCACAGATGCAAAAATGAAGCATACCAAGAAAAGAACACTGTCCCTACTGTGAAACATGGAGGAGGTTCTGTTATGTTCTGGGGCTGCTTTGCTGCATCTGGCACAGGGTGTCTGGAATCTGTGCAGGGTACAATGAAATCTCAAGACTATCAAGGTATTCTAGAGAGAAATGTGCTGCCCAGTGTCAGACAGCTTGGTCTCAGTCGCAGGTCATGGGTCTTGCAACAGGATAATGACCCAAAACACACAGCTAAAAACACCCAAGAATGGCTAAGAGTGAAACATTGGACTATTCTAAAGTGGCCTTCTATGAGCCCTGATCTAAATCCTATTGAACATCTGTGGAAGGAGCTGAAACATGCCGTCTGGAGAAGGCACCCTTCAAACCTGAGACAACTGGAGCAGTTTGCTCATGAGGAGTGGGCCAAAATACCTGCTGAGAGGTGCAGAAATCGTTTGATTGCAGTGATTGCCTCAAAAGGTTGTGCAACAAAATATTAAGTTAAGGGTACCATCATTTTTGTCCAGGCCTGTTTCATAAGTTTGTTTTTTAAAATAATTCTGTTGAACCACAATTCAAAAGCATTGTCTGATTTTCACTGGTTAATTTTCATAGAATTTTTATTTATTACCACTTTTGTCCGATTCAAGTTATTTCTGTGACCATTGTGGGTTTTTCTTTCATTAACAGAGAGATACCAACAATTTTGTCCACATGTGTATAATCACTTTATTTCCTTAATTTTCCTGTATTGCTGACTCTCTCATTTTTTGTCTCTGTGCTTATCATGTACTGATTTAAGTCAAAGGGGTAGGCATAAATAAGCTTGGCTTCAGTCGACACCCTTTTCTTTCTGTGCTTTGAAATGTTTTCGTCTTTTGATTGGAAGTTTGACGTTTACTTTTGTAAGATGACAGTTATGCACTTACATTTTGTTTGAATCTTTGATGGATGCACAGAAATGGAAAATAAACTCACTAAATAATAAATAAAATGTAAATTAATAAATGTAACCTTTTTTTATTTTTGTTCTAAATTTGCTGCTTCTTTTCTGAGCATCTGCACATAAACAGCATTTGCACTGCCTTGTGCAAGTGTTCTTGTCACACTTTGTCTTCATCTCAAACACATTTTCCCTTAAGTGTGCAATGCATGATCAGGAAGCATGTGAGCAACCTACCCGCTGGGTGTGGGGGTTCTCTGGCTCCTGCCATCCACCACTGGCTGCATGAACAAAAACACACCAAAAACACATTTAAAAACTAAAAAAAACCACATAACAAATGAGCATCAACTGCTGAGTGAATTCACAACTTTGACACAACAGAAGAATGTAAGAACTCAGAATGTGCTCAAATAACTGCATGTGTCTATGGACAAGCCCTCACCAACAGACTTGTCTGCCATCCCCACGTCCCTGGAGGTCCAGCGACAGAAGCCACAGGCTAGATAGTAGGCTTTCTTCATGGTGGTCTTGGTGGGGTCGTCGGGCAGGGGGGCTGGGATGTTGGTGGCTCGAGTAGACAGCGTGTGCATGCAGCATGGGCAGTCAAAACAATTTGCACATCTGCACAAGAGCACAGGATAACCGGGGTGAACTCAGAATCCAACAAAAGACGCACTCCAGTGGTGAGAAAAACACCTCTATAAAAACAAGCCTCTATTGCCTAAAATGGTATGCCCATTTTTCTACAAACAAACAAAAAAACAAAAAAAACCCTTTGTCTTACAGTTTCATGTCAAAATCTTCTCACTTTTCCTCCTCCTTCAAATGCTAGGATCTGTGACCAGGCCCACCCACATACCACAAGGCTAATAGTGGCTAGCACTACATTAAATATAATAAATGCTGTGATCAAAAAGACTTAGCGGTTGAAGGACATGCCCAGTTGTCTGCACAGTGGCCCAGGATAATGGCTGAAAATGCGTCGGTCCTTAATAGCAGTTTAATGGTAAAACCCATCTTAATTTGGGTCAAGTTTTCAAAGCAACTGTCTAAAAATGCTAACTGGCCTGGAGGCTAACTTCAGTTAGCCCAGAGAGTCCTGATTGGCTCAACACAACAGACCTGCTATGGGCGATGTGCTGCAACGCCCCCTGGTCAAAGGTCAAGCTGTCGTCATTGCCATATGGGGTATTATGCTATAAGCCGCATCTGTGATTGTCAGCAACATTTTATGTTATCACCATAACTTGTGTTGCTGGGGGTGCTCTAATCGTTCTAGCATGAAAGGAATTTTATTTTATTGCTCTCCCAAGGAAGTTGACAGAAGAAAACTGTGGCTGATACTCCCGTCAAACGTGAGAACTGACTGCCCAGTCAGCATTCAAGAATCTGCTGTCAACATTTCAGATCTGGTAAGTGCACCCATTGAAGCTGATATAAGATGGAAAGCTGAAACTGATGCCATTCACAGTGTAAGGCTGTGTAGCCACAGAGCATTTCTTTTTCGGGTTTGACCAAACAACAAGCGGTACCAAACTAGACAACCAGACACCTAAATAATGAATTAAATCATTTTTATTTTAATATTTAAGGACAAATGAGCATTATTCAGTCCCTCTAGGATTTAGCGATGTTGCGATCACACAAATTGACGTGAAATCACTGATTCGCAGCATCTTTTGTGCAACCTTGTCCACTCAACGTAACATTCCCACAATTTTGACCAATGGTCATCAACTTCCGCCAATTTCACCAATCAGATTTGTCCCTGAGTGGCGCTCAAATGCTCAGTCTAACCAGTCAAATGTGTCACTGCACCACACTCACTTCCCTGTTTACAGTGAGTACAGAACACATCAGCAAAAAACAGAGTGAGCGATTTAAAAAAAAACATTCACCCGCGAGTTTTCCCACACAGTCTCTTCCTTCGTCTCCCCCGGCCTGCCGGTGGACGTTTCTTCACGTCTCCGTCCTAACCACGTGTATGAAGTGCCGGGTTTGTGTTGAAAAAAGTCCGCCTGCCTGATAACCACCCCGTCGCGGGAGTGCACGTGAGAAGAGATGCCATAAAACCACAAATGAGCAAATCTAACTCTACAGCCAGTGTTTGAACATTTTATCTGTCTTCAGAGGTAAAATCATTACTATATCAGGGTTTCCTCTGGTAACATTTCTGGGTGGCGGCCCGCCATGCCTGAAAATTTTCTGCCACTCTATGAGGAAATATAAATTTAAGAAAAAATATGAAGAAAGTCGCAAGTGCGCACACGAACAACGCGCGTGACCGTCATCCGAGTTCAGAAGCGGGGCGCCTATGTGTTCCAGCCAGCAGGTAGAGTGTCTCACTACAAGCATCGCTGTCCGACAGAAACATGAGCTTATAAAGTACTTTAAACGCGGAAAAAAATCAGAAGAGGTATGTAAGCAGTGAAGGCATTTATCATAGTTTTAATCCGCTGGTAATGGTAGCCACAATGGAAGAGTCGCTCAGCTAATAGGTGTGGCTAGTTTTTTGTTTTTCTTATTTCAGACAAGAATAAAAACAAGCAGTTTTACCTTTACCTTAGTTAATATTAATTAATTTATGTTCATTATTATGTACCTGGTAAGTTGAGATGACTGAAATTCACAAAGTCAGTGACTTTAATCCATCAGCAGCCTTCAGACAAACTAAACGTGCCAACATTTGGATTTAAAAATAAGGGAAGTTTTTCCTGCTGTCTGGGTGGTGAGGAGATTTCTAAAAAAAAAAAACTATAAATATATAGAAATATTTTAACAGAAATAACTGCATCTTTAGTCATTTAAGTTAATTTATTTCATTAAATACAATTTTATTTTTTTCTGTGAAATCGGAGTTAAATTATTGTTCTGTTCTGGCTCTGCAAAATTATGGTCAAAAATATAAATTGTTACAAGGAAAAAGTTAAAAAAAAAATTACCACAGTCTGTTTCAAATTTATTTTAAAAAAAAAACAGTAATTTTATTTTAAAAAATAGACAAAAATTAGCCATAAAATAATCCACAAATTTATAATAAAGTCTCAAATGTACAAGAAAAGTCAATTTTACAAGAGGAAATTACAAATTTGAGGAAAATCGTTTTAAATTTAGATAAATTTACAGAGAAAAGTAGAAAACTATAAGAAAATCATTGTAAATTTTGGAGAAAAACCTCAAACCTTCAAGACAAGTCATTACTCAAGTTTTTAAGTGGGCGCTCTTTGTACCCTTAATTAGAAATTTTTGGTCGTCTATTTTTAATTTACATGACACTTGATATTTTCTAACCTATTTGTATACCACCACAGACAGAGACAGAATTTGAATTAGACAGAGCTCAGAGAGCTCAGAGAGAGGGCTGCACGGTGGCGCAGTGGTTAGCACTGCGGCAGCACAGTTTACCCTTGGCCGGGGGATTGTGGGATCATGGGTTCGATCCCAGCCCCCGACCAACAGTGATCTGTGTGGAGTTTGCATGTTCTCCCCGTGTTGCGTGGGTTTACTCCGGGATTTCTCCGGTTTCCTCCCACATGCCAAAAACATGCATGTTAGGTTAATTGGCTGTTCTAAATTGTCCCTAGATATCTGTTTCCTATAGGCCCTTAGAATAGAGGGTTAGTATTAATGAAAGCGCTTTGAGTGGTCTTTGTGACTAGAAAAGCGCTATATAAGTGCAGGTTAGTTAGTTAGTTAGTTAGAGAGGGCAAGATGAGACAGAAGAGAGGAGCCAAGGAGAGCAAAGTGTTCAGGCAGAGGGTCCAGGAGAGGTGAGAGCAGAGGGAAGAAAGAAGGACGACACCAGTAAGAAGTCCAAACACAGGATGTCTGGGTGGGACTCCAACTGGCCCAATATTCCAACAACCAAGCCTCGGTTGGACAATACTTCAAATGATAAGTTCCATATGCAAAATTACTGTGCAAAATTAAAAAAAAAAATAGTGTAAAATTAACATATTGCGGTTACAACAGTGTCATGTGTTTTTTGCCCCCCCCCCCCCCGGAAAAATATGTTGCCACCACGCCAAGGTCTTTAAGCCAGAGGAAACACTGTACATCTTGTCAATGAGCTTTAAAACTGTGAATCTCCAGTCTGGATACAGACCAACGCACGCCTCCGCCCCAGCAAACCCCCAAGGACAGCCACTCCTCCCAGTACAGAAAAGGTGATTATCTAATGAGACAGGTGTGTGTCAAGACGTGCAGACAGACAGACAGACAGGTGGGAGAGTCAGGCACAGAAAGAGAGAGAATATCCAGTAATTTTTTTCAGAAAAACACAGACTTCAATAGACAATACAGAGCAACAGAATAAATTATTTCTTTTTTCTCTGCGCTCATTATCGAGTGGTTGGGCACCACTGCGGGTAGGGAGTTTTCAAATGAAGGTGCTGCCATAATTTCCAAATCTATACTCTTTAACATGCATTCAATGCAATTTAGCTGTTTAATGGATATTATGTTATTTGCTATTGCACAAACAGTCAAGTGTAAGACTTTCAAGTATCTCGGGAGTACTGTTTCTGAGAATGCTAGGCTGGAAGATGAACTATCTCTCAGAATGGGAAGAGTGAGCGCTGTGTTTGGAAACTTGAGAGAGAGACTGTGGAATACTTGGCATGTGTCTACCCGTGTGAAATGCAAAGTGTACAGAGCGACAGTACTGGCTACTCAACTGTACGGTGCTGAAACCTGGACTGTCTACAGGGCACAGGTAAAGAAATTCTGTGCGTACATGATGAGACACCTTCGACTCATCATGAACATCTCATGGAAAGACAAGATAATCAACACAGAAGTGCTGAAATGAACTGGTCTGCCATCAATGGAGGACATGCTAATACAGATGAACCTGAGGTGGCTCGGACATGTTGAGAGGATGGACCACCAGCGTCTCCCTCGGCAGTTACTCTACTCACAGTTATGTGAGGGCAAATGCAATCAGGGTAGACCAAGACTCAGATTTAAAGACATTGTAAAAAGAAACCTGAAGAAGTTGAATATAGACAGGAGTTCCTGGCAGCAGAAGGCTAAGGACAGAGCTGCGTGGAGGAATCTGATCAGACCTAAATGAAACAGTCATGTCACCCCCGACAGACTGCTATGATGATGATGTGTTGCACAAAAGAGTTTTTCTGTACAGCAGACGTTTCTGCTTAATTTATAAATCACTGTTTAATAGGACATTTTTGACAATCCTGTGCTTTGCTTGTGGTGTTAAGCTGTGGTCACACCAAACGCAAACGAGCGGTGCAAGTCCATACAAAGTGAATGGGAAGAAGCCAGTATGTGCAAATTTTCGTCATTGCGCGTTCGCATCACCGTTGCAGAGTAAACTAGTTAGAAAATGAAACTCACTCACCGGGAGACAGGAGGACCGGGAACTCTTCAGCTGAATTGGGTTTTTGGAGTTATTTACCCACGGTTTCCAGCCACGGACGTCCTAGCAAGCTCACAATGTAAATACTGATCATCTCGTAAACTTTTGGAGGCTTGAGACAACATTTTCAGGTGAGCCGCCGGTCGGATAATGTAAACCTAAGCATGATGTTATTTTGGGAATTTCCACAGCAGGTTGAACACAGCTGCAGAAGTTTTAAAGACAACTTCACCTGTTTGCATTTCACTATTCATGTCTGTTCGTGTGTTTACATTGAGTTATAATGTAATCGTGCCGTGCGAAAAATTTGCACGTTCGCGTTTGGTGTGAATGCACCTTTATATAGAATATCTCTGTAGTAAACTATGGAAAAAAACATTTGCTTTAAAAATTGTAATTCTTCCCACAACTTTTAGCGCAAAAAAAAAAAAATCTCAAAACATCGCAACTTTTATCGCAACTTTTTTTTAAATAAATCTCCTGGGAATTCAGGCTTTTTGGGCCACAACGATCATAAAAACATCCTGCGAAATCCTGAAGGGACTGACTACTGTAGTAACAAACTGGACACAAAACACCCAAATAAGGCAATAAATCATAACAAAGGGGCATCAAGTCAACAAACAGAACACTTTTTCAAATATTTGAGACCCATTCTAATATATTCCTTTCATAATTTAAAAATATTTGGTTATTAAAAGCTTTTTGAAACTAATCAACTGAATCATTGACAGAAGGACCGTTTGGCTGCAGCTGACATGTCAGCGGTGCCCATTTGTCAGTAAATATCAACATTTTTAAAAAATGATTTAATTCATTATTTTCTGTTCATTTTATATGTAATCCAGCTATTTAGCGTGCTCAGCACCCTCAGTGCAAAAGTGCTCTCAGCTGTGAGTGTTTTGTTGCTGCATGCATGGTGCTGAAAGTTTCAAAAAGTTCACCTTTTGGAGCTCAACGGCAGCACACCTCACTTGAATCAGGCTGAAAGAATACCATGATCAATATTTAACAGCAAAAGCTTGAAGTAATGCCTATTTTCTGACTTATTTGATGCTGTTTAGTGTATTAAGTGCAGGGCAAGCTGTAAAACCCAAAAGCAAGCTTTGACTGACAGGTCAAGTGGTTGCTAGGATACAAGACGGAGACCTTTTTTATTAAGTGGGCAAGTGAAACACCCAAAACAACAGGTTTAGAGTGTTTTCATGCACTCTGTGGACAAGCGGCCAAAATGAAGTTGCCAGGCTGTAGCATGGTAGCCAAAATGGCTGTTATAGACCGTCCTCACAGGAACAAAGCCATGTGAGGACGGTCTATAACTCGCCTTCTTTCAGGCGGCGGGGCTTAACCGAAATTTCACGGCC
The DNA here is from genome assembly GCA_020510985.1 of Pholidichthys leucotaenia. Lineage (NCBI taxonomy): Eukaryota > Metazoa > Chordata > Actinopteri > Cichliformes > Pholidichthyidae > Pholidichthys > Pholidichthys leucotaenia. Next base: position 272,619,242 of record CM035840.1, on the reverse strand, counting down.
AAAAAAAAAACAAAAAAAAACTGTGACATGACAAATTTGAGTGAGTTCCCTCTTGGCATGTGCTGTAAGTCATAAAAAAACATGTTACAAACATGTTCACAAGAAAAAAAAAAAACTTGATTTTTTTTGGGCAGCATGTCATCTTTAATACAACACAAACTCGCTGCAGGTCCGTCTCACCTGTTCTTCTTTAGCTTCGCCTCAGCTGACGGCATGTTTTCCAGACAGCTTGGGCAGTAGTGAGAGTCCACCTGAGAGCGACACAGGAGTTAGTCTATGGCCCCGGTCACATGGTCACAATAAACCAATAATGATCAGGTCTGTCAGGTTTACATGCACTGAATATACGGATTATTGGAGGGTAAACCACTCGAGTTAAAATGACTCCGGTTACATGGCCTTTATCAATTATTGTTTACATGATCACTTGAATAATCAATTCCAGAAATAATAACCGGCTCATTCGTTACCATGGAAACACGGCCCATGTTTATTGTGACCATGTAACCGAGGTCAATGAAAAGGTAAACAATATATAGGCAGTAGTCAGCTATATTTGCTTATTCAGTAAATTGTACTTGATCGATAAACCTTTGCGTTTGCATTGTGCTACAGAGATGAAGAAGGAAAACGTTGCTCTGTTAAATTTATTCCTAAAAATAGCATCACGCTGGCAAACTATACATCAAAAACGAACCGGATTTTTAACATCATGCTAGAGGCCGAATCCGGCTACATCGTCAGGGCGGTGTCCACAATACAATGAGCTTTGAGAACATGATGACCTGATGAGCAACGATGACCTCGCTTGAAGCAAACCAAGAGAAACAGAACATTTTCATTCTTAAATACTGAAGAGATCTTTTTTATAAGAGCAAAGCAATTCATTTGATATGAATTTAAACGTACACAGCTAGCTAGCTCTCATTTTTTTCCCATTCAACGGAAGTTACTTCATATAGCCAATGAGATGCAAGAACGCCTAGAAACTGCTTTGATTGACAGGCGGCTGACCCATTCAACGAGCTAAACGACTGACCTAATCCAGCCCATCTGTCAAAGCTAATAGCAGTTCGCTAACAACAAAGTGGCGAGTCACAGCTAATCGCTAGCTTGGAACGAAAGAAAACGCCAACATACCTCATGAGACACACACTCCAGAGACCGCAGTTCACCGCAGTAGCGACAGAAATAGAGCTGAGATAAGGGGGCTCTGATCCGCTTCTCCCCACGAACCAGATAGGTGACTCTATCGGGCTGAAGAAGGGACGCCATCTCTGCTCCAGAGCTGACTGAGGAGTCCGCCCCCACCGACGGCTGTCTGCTGCCTCTGCAAACGCTGCTGGCTGTCGCGCTCATGTGGTCAGTAATGACACCCACGCCTAAGGATGTATAGGGATCAGCAACCTCTGCTATAAAAAGTATTATTTTGATACATTTATGGCACAAAACTAGACGCACTTAGCAGAGATGTAGACCCACGTCTGACCTAAGTCGCTCTGCACATAGACTATTTTACCTCCGCCAAGGAGGTAATGTAATCGGGTGGTTTGTCAGGCTGTCTGTTAGCAGGATTACGCATAAACTACTAGACGGATTTGGATGAAATTTTCACCAGAGGAGGTCCTTGGGTTACAGATGACCCCATTAGATTTTGGAGCCAAGTATGCAATGGTGGGGTGGAGGCAGGGAGGTATGGACAGATTGATGCACAGAGGGAGGGAAGGAAGGAGCCTTGGCAGAGGTATGCACGCTCTGAGTGCTTTTCTAGTTTATATGTGCTGTCATTCTTGTTTTAGGGTTCGGAAAAAACAAACGTTATTGTTATGTCCACAAACCAGGCACAAAGGAGACAGATGAGGAGGCTGCACTGGAACTGAGCTTTATTACTGAACGGGCTGTTGTGTATGTAAGTAGGCTGTATTACCAAGATGGCAGCTGGGTTGGACATGGGCTAGACCGGGGTGGCTAACTACTGATTTCCGGTGGTGATGCCGCCCTAGGTATAAAGGAGGTGGGCGGAGGAGGCTCTGCCTCTTTTGTCATGGAGCCACCTGGCATGCAGGTGAGTGCCGTAAGCCTTTTTATGTATATGATGCACTTTATAATAAAGCTCCGTAAACTACATTAATTGTATGTTTGCTTTCACCCAACTATGGACACTGTGGGGAGCCTTGAATAACAAAACTGAATTGCATTTAATTCAAGTTTATTTCAAGCAATCATTCCCACAGTCTGCTCTCATTCTTGAGCAGCGAACAAAGAGGAGGAAACACACCAAAGTCCTCACCTTTAAACATTCTCACATAAAGGAATCTCCCTCGCAGGGGAGGTCACACCTCTCCATCATAATCCCTTTATTCACATTCATCATCCCTTTATTTACATTACTCCCCCCTCTCTCCTCTTGAGCCTCAGAGGTCAGGAAGTCTTCTGTCCACACCTATGTCTTCTCTCGCTGTCCTCCGCAGGGGGCTCAGACTCTGCGGCTCCTTAAGATAAGATAAGATAAGATAAGCCTTTATTAGTCCCACAACGGGGAAATTCCAGGATTGCAACAGCACAGGGATAGCAACACTCAGAGCAACAATCAGAAGGCAAGAAAAAAAACAAGCAAGCAAGAGCAGCTAATAAACATATGTACGTATTACTATAAAATATATATATATACACACACACACAGACACACAGTGCAGAGCATTGTAGCTGGATGGAATAAATATATGAATATATGAACACACAGTGCAGAGCATTGTAGCTAGATGGAATAAATATGTAAATATATAAACACCCACAGTACGGAGCATTGCAGCTAGGTGGAATAAATATGCAAGTATATAAACACACACAGTGCGGAGCAATGTAGCTAGATGGAATAATATGTAGATATATAAATATATAAACACCCACAGTACGGAGCATTGTAGCTAGATGGAATAAATATGCAAATATATAAACACACACAGTGCAGAGCATTGTTGCTAGATGGAATGAAACAGCATAACCGTCTACTTAGTTATCCTACATGGTATGATTATGTGCCCATACATATTCTCACCCTCCATAGCGACCGGTATGTTCCTAGTTGTATGCCGGAGAGGACCATTGTGTAAGTCTATTGCATCTTTTGCATTCAAAAAACTATTAGTTTGTTACGTCTTTTTGCTATCTCTGCGAGCAGCCCTGCTTAGGTTGTACAGTCTGACAGCCGTTGGTAGGAAGGACCTACGAAACCTCTCGGTTGTGCACCTGGGATGATGTAGTCTGCTGCTAAATGAGCTCCTCAGTGCATTCAGTATGTCCTGCATAGGGTGGAACTCGGACTCCAGCAGAGATGACAGTTTAGCCACCGTCCTTCTCTCTCCTATCTCCTCCATCGGATCAAGGCGCTGCCCCAGGACAGAGCTAGCTTTCTTAATCAGTTTGTTCAGTCTCTTCCTATCGGCTGCAGTAAAGCCACTGCCCCAGCAGACCACTCCTTCATCGTGAGGTTAAATCACATATGCATATGTCCAACATATACATGCACAACTAGTTAAATCACATATGCATATGTCCAACATGTACATGCACAACTACACAGCCATATACCCCCCCCCAAACGATGAAGAACGGACTATTCCCTAAAATTCAATAACATCTTACTGACTACTGTATAATCAACATCAGCATTCAGTCTGTGCGCCGCCTGGGCTTCAACCGTCTGCCGAATCTGCTGTGAGTTGGCCCCACCTTGCCTGCGGCGCCTTTCTGCTCCGGCTCTGTTGACTGAGGGAGAGAGTGATTATTTGCCCCCTGCGGGGGCCTGCCTCGTCGAGGCGCCACTGCGACCGGTACAGACCCGTCCTTCATGACAAAAGCAGGTTTTAGTCTGTCAATACTGACTGTCTCTTTTCTGTCTCCAAAATCTAGCACAAATTGCTTATCACCTGCCTCCAGCACTCGAAATGGCCCTTCGTAAGGTGGTTTGAGTGTTGCTTTTAGGGCTTTGCGCCTGACAAAAACGAACTCGGCATTTTTCAAAGCCTTGGGGACGAAAACTCGTGGAAAAGCGTGATGAACCGGACCCGGAAGCGTGTCTGCTCCCATGCCAACTAACGGTCCCAGAGCAGGGAGAGGTGGGGGCTCCGGGTGCTCTGGTAAAAACTCGCCTGGCAGCCTAAGAGGTTGTGCGAATACCAGCTCCGCTGGGGAGGCGTCTAAGTCCTCTTTGGGCGCAGAACGCAACCCTAATAAAACCCATGGTAGTTTATTTACCCAATCTGCATCCGTGAGCGACACTCTGAGTGCTGCCTTCAAAGACCTATGAAAACGCTCGCATAAACCATTAGCCTGAGGGTGGTAAGCCGTAGTGCGGTGAATTTTGGCTCCCAAGCCGTTGGCCATCGCTGACCACAGCTCAGAGATGAATTGAGGTCCTCTATCGGACGTGATGTCCGACAGAACCCCAAAGCGCGCCACCCAAGCCGTTAAAAAAACGCGAGCCACCTCCGCGGCCGTGGTCGTCGCAAGCGGGACCACTTCCGGCCAACGTGTGGTTCGGTCCACCATTGTCAAAAGATGCGTGAACCCCTGTGATGCCGGTAGGGGGCCCACGAGGTCAACGTGCATGTGGTCGAACCTTCTGGCTGGAATGCGAAACGGTTCTAACGGGGCTCTTGTGTGCTTGTGAATTTTGGCCCGTTGACAGGAAATGCAGGTTTTTGCCCATTCCTTCACGTGCTTGCGCAGGCACGGCCAAACAAACTTTTCCGCTACCATTTTCACCGACGCGCGGACCCCCGGGTGCGCCAGTGAGTGGACCAAGTCAAAAACACGGCGGCGCCACGCGGCCGGAACCACCGGACGCGGGCGCCCCGTCGACACGTCGCAGATCAGGGGGGGCATACCGGTTTGTAAACACTTGCTCTCCAGCCTTAACCCTGTTGGTCCAGACTGGAGCGCACGCACGTCTGCGTCCGCCCCCTGGTCCGCTGCCATGGCTGCGTAATCTATACCCACGTGCACCGGGGCTGCGCGCGCCACCGCGCCGCTCTCCTGCGGCACGGCCCGTTCTGCCTCTCCGCGTGGTGGAGTCGTGACCGCGCGCGAGAGACAGTCTGCTACTACATTGAATTTGCCCGCAACGTGCCTAGTGTCAGTGGTAAATTCCGAGATCGCGGCCAGCTGCCTCTTCTGCCTGCCTGACCACAGGTCTGAAATTTTGGCCATGGCGTATGTGAGCGGCTTGTGGTCCACATAAGCGGTGAAGCACCGTCCTTCCAGCCAGAACTGGAAATGACGAATAGCCAAATGCAGCGCCAACAGTTCTCTGTTGAACGTGCTGTATTTTCGCTCAGCCGCGCTTAAGGGTTTGCTAAAGAAAGCCAACGGCTGCCAAACCCCGGCGACCTGTTGCTCAATAACGGCCCCTATGGCTAAATCTGAAGCGTCTGTCGTCAGCGCTGCCGGGTCTGGGTGGGCCAGGAGCGCAGCGTCAGCCAAGGCTTTTTTAACCTCTGTGAACGCGCGCTCCCGCTCCAGGGACCATTCGACCGCCTGGGTTGGTTTTTGCTTTTTGAGCGCGGCATATAACGGTTGCATGATTTGAGCTGCGTGGGGCAGGAATCGGTTATAAAAATTCACCATCCCCAAGAATTCCTGCAGTGATTTGACCGTTTGTGGCCGGGGAAAATCCGCTACCGCGCGTACTTTATCTGGTAACGGAACCGCTCCCTCTGGGGAGACGCGGTGACCCAAAAAATCGATCTGCTCGACGCCGAACTGGCACTTGGTTGGGTTAATTATTAAGCTGTGCTCTCCCAGCCTCCTAAAAACTGCTGTGAGGTGCGTTTCGTGTTCGTCCTCTGAAGTACTCGCGACCAAAATGTCGTCGAGGTACACAAACACGAAAGGGAGATCGCGTAACACGGCATCCATCATCCGCTGAAACGTTTGCGCCGCCCCTTTGAGACCAAACGGCATGCGTAAAAATTCGAAAAGTCCGAACGGGGTTATTACCGCTGTTTTAGGAATGTCCTCCGGTTGGACTGGGACTTGGTGATAGCCGCGAACCAGATCAATCTTTGAAAAAATGCGCGCCCCCGCCAGGTGCACCGAAAAATCCTGAATGTGCGGGATGGGATAACGATCGTGCGCCGTAGCATTGTTTAGCCTGCGGTAATCACCACACGGTATCCAGGAGCCATCGGCTTTCGGTACCATGTGCAGCGGTGAAGCCCACGGGCTTTTTGACCTACGAACGATGCCCAGCCTCTCTAGGCTGGCGAACTCCTCGCACGCAATGGCGAGCTTAACTGCATCCAAGCGCCGAGCTTTTGCAAACACGGGAGGACCAGATGTAGGGATAAAATGTTTCAACCCGTGTTTCGCGACTGTCGCTGAAAAAGTGGGCACAGTGAGCGCTGGAAATTGGGTGAGGAGTGTGTGAAACTTACCACCTGCTGTAGCGACGTGGGTCTGTACTGGTGGCGGGGACACTCGAGCTGCACAGGGGAGAGAGTAAAAAGAGAGTGCATTTACCAGCCGTCTATTAGCAAGATGGTGATGGTGGTGGACTGCCGCAGGCATGGGCAGCCCCTCACAGCACCAGTAAATATACAGGGAACAGACATCGAGATGGTGACATCCTACAAGTACCTGGGTATTCATCTGAACAATAAACTAGACTGGTCACACAATACTGACGCACTCTACAAGAAGGGACAGCGCAGGCTGTTCCTGCTGAGGAGACTCAGGTCTTTTGGTGTACAAGGGGCGCTGCTGAAGTCATTCTATGACACGGTGGTGGCATCAGCCATCACTTTTGGAGTGGTCTGCTGGGGCAGTGGCATTACTGCAGCCGATAGGAAGAAACTGAACAAACTGATTAAGAAAGCTAGCTCTGTCCTGGGGCAACGCCTTGATCCGATGGAGGAGATAGGAGAGAGAAGGACGGTGGCTAAACTGTCATCTCTGCTGGAGTCCGAGTTCCACCCTATGCAGGACATACTGGATGCACTGAGGAGCTCATTTAGCAGCAGACTACATCATCCCAGGTGCACAACCGAGAGGTTTCGTAGGTCCTTCCTACCAACGGCTGTCAGACTGTACAACCTAAGCAGGGCTGCTCGCAGAGATAGCAAAAAGACGTAACAAACTAATAGTTTTTTTTGAATGCAAAAGATGCAATAGACTTACACAATGGTCCTCTCCGGCATACAACTAGGAACATACCGGTCGCTATGGAGGGTGAGAATATGTATGGGCACATAATCATACCATGTAGGATAACTAAATAGACGGTTATGCTGTTTCATCCCACCTAGCAACAATGCTCTGCACTGTGTGTGTTTATATATTTACATATTTATTCCATCTAGCTACAATGCTCTGCACTGGGTGTGTTTATATTTATATATCTATATATTTATTCCATCTAGCTACAATGCTCAGCACTGGGTGTGTTTATATTTATATATCTATATATTTATTCCATCTAGCTACAATGCTCCGCACTGTGTTTTTATATTTCTACATATTATTCCATCTAGCTACATTGCTCCGCACTGTGTGTGTTTATATACTTGCATATTTATTCCACCTAGCTGCAATGCTCCGTACTGTGGGTGTTTATATATTTACATATTTATTCCATCTAGCTACAATGCTCTGCACTGTGTGTTCATATATTCATATATTTATTCCATCCAGCTACAATGCTCTGCACTGTGTGTCTGTGTCTGTGTGTGTGTATATATATATTTTATAGTAATATGTACATATGTATATTAGCTGCTCTTGCTTGCTTGTTTTTTTTTTTTTCTTGCCTTCTGATTGTTGCTCTGAGTGTTGCTATCCCTGTGCTGTTGCAATCCTGGAATTTCCCCGTTGTGGGACTAATAAAGGCTTATCTTATCTTATCTTATCAACTAACAGATTGTGTGAGCACAAAAAATCCGCGCCCAACATGTTGAAACTCACCGCCGCTATTACAAAAGTCCATTCATATGTGCGGCCATGTAAGCATAAAGGCAAGGTCCTTTTCCCGTAGGTGTTGATGCTCGAGCCATTTGCCGCCGTAGCTCCGCTACCGCGGGGTCCAGCCGCCCGGTCCGCGTATGTTGGGGTGATGAAGCTCACTTGGGCTCCGGTGTCTATGAGGAACTCTCGTCCGGAGCTCGCATCCGTGATGTAGAGCAGCTTGTTGCCTTCTCCGAGAGTCGAAGCTGCTAGCGACCCCCGGTCTTGCCATTTCCCGAACTCTTGAAGTTGCAGGGCGGCACACACCTGCGTGCCCTATCAGCGAACCTCCGATGGTAAAAGCAGAGATCCTCTCCTCCGCTGTGTCGGGGCCGCGCCTCTGCCACCGGACCGTTGGCTCCACCTTGTCGCAGCCGTGCTGCCGCCGTCGTCGGCCAGCCTGGGTCTGCCGCCTCTGGCTCCCCGCTGTCTTGGGTCGCTGCTGTGGTTGCTTGCCCGCCGCAGGCGTCCAGAATCCCATCTGCATCCTGGGCCAGCTCCCGGAATTCCTCCAGGGTGTGACACTTCTTGCCGGCCAGCGTGCTTCTCGCATGCGTCGGGAGGTTGGAGAGGAAGATGAACTGGAAAAGGAAATCATCGTTGTCCGACCTTCTCAGCTGTATCATCTCCTCCATCAGGGCGCTCGGCCTGTGTCCTCCTTGGTCTAGCAAAGACAGGATCCTCCTTGCCCTCACTTCGGCCGAGGGGGTGAAAAACTTAATGAGGGTGGATCTCAGCTTGTCGTACCTGCCGGTCGCGAGTGGCTGCTCCACCAAGCTCTGCACACACCGAGCTGTGCTGTTATCCAGTTTAGCGATGACATGGTGGAACTTAGTGTCATCCACCGTTACTCCTGCGAGCGCGAACTGCGACTCCGCTTGCAGGAACCACGACCGTGGGTTATCTTGCCAGAAATCAGGCAGCTTGACGGCCACTGCGCTCGCCAGAACTGAACTCTGTGAGTCCGGGACCCTGAGACCTTCTCTGGTCATTCTCAACGTCGTCGGTCACCAGTTGTGGGGAGCCTTGAATAACGAAACTGAATTGCATTTAATTCAAGTTTATTTCAAGCAATCATTCCCACAGTCTGCTCTCATTCTTGAGCAGCGAACAAAGAGGAGGAAACACACCAAAGTCCTCACCTTTTAAACATTCTCACATAAAGGAATCTCCCTCGCAGGGGAGGTCACACCTCTCCATCATAATCCCTTTATTCACATTCATCATCCCTTTATTTACATTACTCCCCCCTCTCTCCTCTCGAGCCTCAGAGGTCAGGAAGTCTTCTGTCCACACCTATGTCTTCTCTCGTTGTCCTCCGCAGGGGGCTCAGACTCTGCGTCGCAGGGGTCTCAGACTCTGCGGCTCCTTCATCGTGAGGTTAAATCACATATGCATATGTCCAACATATACATGCACAACTACACAGCCATAGACACAACATTTGGCGACAAGGTAAAAGCGGGAATGGATAACTTTATTGCTGAGTTTCGGCCGTTTCTGGAGGCCCCGGGCAGACCGCCCGTGCCGTTGTCCTCGTTGGTTCACTGCTTTTACCAACTACCTCGTGGTTTTGAACCTCGGGGAGCGTGAGAGGCTTTGCGCGAGGACTGTGTTAGTCCATAAGTTGGGTACCGAGGAGCGGAGTGTGTTGGTGAGCCTGGGAGGGAAGGGGGCTGATAGCTTTGTTGGTGTTGTGGAGTTTCCAGGAGAGTTGACATTAGCCACAGCTATCGAGCTCGCCCAGCGGTTTGAGGCAGCAGAGACCATCATGAGAGGCCTTCCTGAAGGAGCTTTTCTGGGTGAGGATGAGTCTTGCGCTAAGGCACTATTTTGGGACCCTTGTGATGGCGAATGCGGAGAGGAAGATTTTGCCTCCGTGGTCAGGATAAGGTCTGCCCCAGTTAAGCCAAAGTGTTATGGGTGTGGGTCCACTGTTCACCGCTATAAGGCCAGTGTGTGCCCGGCGAAAGGACAGCGTTGTGGCAAGTGCTGTGTTTTGAACCATTTTGCCAGGGTGTGCGAAAACTTCATACGCAGGAGCCATAGGGGTGAACCAGAGTAAAAAAAAAACCCACACAGTTTCTCTGTTGTTGGGGTGAAACAATGGAATTGTTGTGCAGATGATTTGAAAACATGGACCACACTTGTTATGTTCAGGAGGATGTTAAAGCTCAGTTTAATGGAGAAATATAAATCAGCTTAATTTATAATCACTTTATTTCCTTAATTTCCCCGTATTGATGACTTTCTCATTTTTTGTCTCTGTGCTTATCATGTACTGATTTAAGTCAAAGGGGTAGGCATAAATAAGCTTGGCTTCAGTCGACACCCTTTTCTTTCTGTGCTTTGAAATGTTTTCTTTTTTTGATTGGAAGTTTGACATTTACTTTTGTAAGATGACAGTTGTGCACTTACATTTTGTTTGACTCTTTGATGGATGCACAGAAATAGAAAATAAACCCACTAAATAATAAATAAAATGTAATAAAAGTACATTTTAGTAATAAAAAGTCGGCGGAGACTGCGACAGTGGTGCATACCGTCTCCCCAGAGACGACAGGGAAGATTGGCTGCACCGTCACACTAGATGGCGTCGAGATCCCACTTTTGGTGGATACTGGAGCGGTGATTTCCATCCTGGACTTGGCAACCATGGAGAGACTGCTTCCCCACCAGCAGATTAGAAAGCAGTATGACGAGTGCTATGGGTATGGACAGAACAGGTTGGCTATTTTGGGCTACGTGGAAATGGAGGCCCAGTATGAGGACAGTTGGCACCCAGTGTTCACATCAGTGTTTCAGCATCTGGAGTTAACGTTATGGGTTGTAACCTATTTTACAGTCTTGGGTTCTCCATTGCTAACGTTTTGGGTGAAGAATGGTTTGGATGTGGACTGTGGGGCCGATCTGTGCCAGTCATGGAGGGTGCTGAGATGTGGGATTCAGACTGGTTGGACAAAGTTTCAGAGGGAGAGCACACGCTGCGCCATGCGGAGCCATCTCAGGCTGGACCCGATGCCGTCACGCAGGCTGCCCTGGATGAGGGTGCCGGATGGCACGACGGGACCCCCGATGAGGCTCGTGAGGACGAGGTGCCAATGCCGGGAGAAAACGGGGCTAGGCCGCGGCGCGTGGTGATTGTAAAGTGCTCCCAGCGACAGCCTGCCAAGAGGAGACCGAGACAAGCGCTCGAGCTGGAGCGATCGGTGACGGAGGCCTGTCGCAGGATTGGTGATCTGGATGAAAGGAAGAGGGCTCCCTTGAAGACCAAAATTGATGCTCGAGTATGACGAGATCACAGTCCATGCGAGCAGCGGGACGACCAGAGGCGGTTCCAGGTGGAGCCCGGCTGGATGGAGGCAGATTGGTGTGGGTCTATTCACGTCTGGAGACACCCGAGAGATCTGCGGCTGCCAGTGGTGGAGAGGAGACAGCACAGCAGGTGCCCTGTAGTGAAGAGACGAAGAAGCCTGGAGAGGGATCCATCCAAGGACTGAGGGTTTTTTTGGTTTTGTGTGTCTACGGTGTTTACCCTAGTCCTGTATGTGTTGTTTTACTGCTGGTATGGTACCCCGATCTAAATTTAAAAAAAATAAAAGAAAGAGGAGAAAGGAGAAAATGAAAAGTAAGAAGTAGAGTGTTTTGTGACACCTGGGAGTTAAATTTCGTTGTAAGGGGCCTGAATTGTGAATGTGGGATTTTATTGGCTCAACGTCAGTAATTTAATTGATATGCTGGAATTGAATTTTACTAATGTGCTAATTTTATGCCCGAGTTTATGGTGGTGGGGGGGTGTTTACTCTGTTTAAGATGTTTATTTGTGTTAATTTACATACCCAACGGATGAAGTGTAATAAGATGTACCCATTGAGGGGGTGAGTGTTGGGGGGGGGGGGGGGCACCAGTAGTCATTGTGTATTTTGTAGTTTTGTATGTCTTTTATGTGGAGCTGTTCTGGGATTATTTTAGATGTATGGCTTTCTTTTGCATGTTTGGCGGCAGAATAATCCGCCCAGCCGTGTGGGGGAGCTGGTAGTCTACCTGGCCCCCCAGCCTAGTTGTGTGCATGGATAGGTAGTTTATTTGTTTCTGTAATTGTTTTGTTTTAGTGTGTGAGTCGGGAAACAAATTGGGGAGGGCTATCTGTGTGCTTGGCATTTTTTGAAGGGGGGGGGAAATGTTGTGTATGTAAACAGGCTATATTACCAAGATGGCGGCCGGGTTGGACATGGGCTAGACTGGGGTGGCTAACTACCGGTTTCCGGTGGTGACGCCGCCTGAGGTATAAAGGAGGTGGGCGCAGGAGGCTCTGCCTCTTTTGTTGTGGAGCCACCTGGCAAGCAGGCGAATGCCGTAAGCCTTTTTATGTATATGACGCACTTTGTAATAAAGTTCCGTAAACTACATTAATTGTGGACACAACACGGGCTACCGTACAGTATATACTGTCTTGTGTGGGGTCATCCGGGCAAGAGAGCCCCAAATGGCGGACGCCTCTTATTATAGGAGGCGTCATCACACCACACAATAAAACCCCAATCCCACATTCTCCCCCCCTTTACAAAATAAAAAAAAAACCATCTAATTAAAACCCTCCCAAATTTGGCAAAACAGAACCCCAATAAACATTCTAAAGTAAAACAGCAAAAATCATAACGAACTTCAAAACATTATAAACTAGAACTAGGGCCTGTGGGTAGACTGCCACGTGACCCTGCATGGCAAAGTGGGTTATTCTGCCACTTTTAGATGGTCCGGCCATGCTCCTATCTAAAAAGTCCTCTTTTTCTTCTTTACCGTCTCCCATGGTAAGGGTGGGTCTACCGGGGGAAAACAGTACTGCCTAAAGGGTTTGACGCGGCCCCATGGTGGCCTCCTCCCTGTAGCTTTGAAGCAGGCTCTTGGCGGCCACGTCCCTGGAGCTGTCGGACCCCCGGGGCCAATCTTCATGATGCAGGGGCCCGGGTCCCATACTGCGGTAGCCAACTCCTGCGGAGCCTCACCGTCTAGAGCCACCACCCGGACACGCCGTAGTCTGTTTGCGTGCCAAACCAAATCATCTATCAACCACAAGCACATTGTCCTGAGCTTCGCCACGATCCTCAGCGGCACCCGTTGTTTTGCTGGCTGCAGCCCGGTCAGTCGCCGTCCTGGTCTCCCGCCGGTATGAACCTGAACCCGGTCCAAGACATGGAACGGCACCTTACTTGTTTTGCTGCGTCGTCGTTGTGCTCCCAGTGGCTCTGCATGTTCGCTCAGCCTGGGACCTCCGTCATGTTGCTGTGGTGCCAGTTGTCACCGTATACGCTGTGGACCTTTCACCCAATTGTCTCTGTCATCAAGTGCGGCTCGTCATGGGTGCAGAAGGTGCCCGGAGCCTCTCCGGTGTTGCTCGTTGAAGCAGACTCTTCACCCATCAGCTCGGTCGTAACCTCCGTAGCCTGTTGAGCGAGAGAACGGGAGCAGACCGGTTCCTCCTCTTTGCCGTCTGAAATGCTCTGCAGTGCCTCTTCATGTGTTGTGTTCGTGCCCGGCCACTGCTGTTGTGTTTCGGAGCTCTCCACATGCTCAGGAACACCCCCCCCCCCCCCCCCGCTGTGTTCACCGTGCTAGCTAACGCCGTCCGTCCGAGTAACTTCTGTGCTTGGTGCTCATTTAGCTCCACAGCTAACTTCTCCGTTGCCACTAGCTGGGACGTTAGCTCCCCCGTGCTAGCTATCTTCATGTCTTTTGGAGCCATTAGCATCTCAACCCATAGCTTCATGCTATGTGTGTGTTCGGCAAAGTAGCTAGCAAGAAGTTTGACAACATCTGTATATGACTCCTTCTCCCCTAACGTGTGGAAAATTCTCTGACCTTTTCATTCATTCATTCATTCATTCATCTTCTTCCACTTAATCCTTTTTGGGTCGCGTGGGGGCTGGAGCCTATCCCAGCATCAGCATTGGGCGAGATGCAGGGTACACATTCTCTGACCTTCCACGCCGAATTTGCAAACAAGAAGTGCTTGTTTCCTTACTTTGTCGAGTTTACCCAGGCCCAATGCTGCCATGTACATTTTGAATGTTTCCAACCAGTGAGGCCACAGTACTGCTGGTTCCCCTGGGTACTCAAGGAATGGCCGTAGTGGTGTCACACACGCCTCTGTGAGTTAATCCTCAGTCTCCAAATGTTATGTCTGCAAACCTGGCACAAAGGAGACAGATGAGGAGGTTTCACTGGAACTGAGCTTTATTACGCAACGGGCCACCATACAACATGTACTGTCTTGTGTGGGGTCATCCAGACAACAGAGCCCCAAATTGACGGACGCCCCTTATTATAGGGCGGTGTGATGACACAACCGGAAGGCGGCGTCATCACACTGTACTTCACAATAAAACCCCGATCCCACAGTTATGTGACCCTGTAACCTTCACCTGCGTTCTGGAAGGTTACAGCAGCGCCCTATGGGTTAAAGGAGTCAAAAGCATAGCCACTGGTGTTACAAGTTACAACCCCTGCAAAAATTATGGAATCACCACTCTTGGAGGATGTTCATTCAATTGAGTGAGTAAATAAATAAAAAATAAATAAACTAATCACAGATGTGTCACAAAACAATTTTTATTCAAAATGCCAACCTTCTGGCTTTAAGAAACATAAAAAAAATGACAAAAGCTGTAGTCAATTACAATTTTTTTTATTAGATCAAGCAGAGGTAAAAATATGGCATCACTCACTTCTGAGGAAAATAATATGTAATCACACTGTAATTTGCAGTCCTAAGACAAATACCTGCATCAAATGAAATCTACTAATTGGTAATGTTTTCAGGAGAAAAGGAGGTAATGTTTTCAGTGATGTTGGTTGGTTGGTTTGCCTGTTACCAACATAACTCAAAAAGTTATGAACGGATTTTGATGAAATTTTTGGGAAAGGTGTATAATGGAACGGGGAACAGATGCTTAGATTTTAATGATGATCTGAGCGTGCATACCTCCACCAAGGCCTTTGATTTTATTTGTGCAGCAGGATTACACAAAAACTACTGGATGGATTTGGATGAAATTTTCACTAGAAGTGGTTCTTGGGCTACAGAGGAACCCATTACATTTTGGTGAGGATCCAAGAATGCATACCTCTGCCAAGGTGCTTATCTTCTCACAGTGTTGGCAACAATACTCCAAAACTAATGGACACACTTTGATGCAATTTTCACCACAAGTGGCTCAAGGCCTACACACAAACCCATTACATTTTGGAGGTGATCCTTGAGGGACGGAAGGAGCCTTGGCAGAGGTGTGCGCTCTCCGAGTGCTTTTCTAGTTATCATTGCATTCACTGTCTACCAGTACTTCCCCCTTGTCTCCTCTCTCCAACTGCAGGGTTGCCAGACTCTCCACCACAGCTTTTTCACTATTCATCCATCCATCCATCCATCTTCTACCGCTTTTCCGGAGGTCCGGGTCGCGGAGGCAGCAGTTCAAGCAAAGAAGCCCAGACTTCCCTCTCCCCAGCCACCTGCTCCAGCTCTTCAGAGGGGATACCAAGGCGTTCCCAGACCAGCTGGGAGACATAGTCTCTCCACCGAGTCCTGGGTCTGCCCCGGGGTCTCCTCCCAGTGGGACGTGCCTGAAACACCTCAAGTGGGAGGCGTCCAGGAGGCATCCTAATCAGATGCCCATACCACCTCAACTGACTCCTTTCAATGTGGAGGAGCAGCGGTTCTACTCTGAGCCTCTCCCGGATGACTGAGCTCCTCACCCTATCTCTGAGGGTGAGTCCAGCAATCCTACGGAGAAAGCTCATTTCAGCCGCTTGTATCCGCAATCTCGTTCTTTCGGTCATTACCCAAAGCTCGTGACCATAGGTAAGAGTAGGAACGTAGATTGACTGGTAAATCGACAGCTTTGCCTTAGAACTAAGCTCCCTCTTCACCACAACAGACTGGTACAACGGCCGCATCACTGCAGATGCTGCTCCAATCCGTCTGTCGATCTCTCGCTCCATTTTCCCCTCACTCGTGAACAAGACCCCAAGATACTTAAACTCCTCCACTTGGGGCAGGAGCCTGTCCCCAACCCGGAGAGGACAATCCACCTTTTTCCGGCTGAGGACCATGGACTCAGACTTGGAGGTGCTGATTCTCATCCCAGCCGCTTCACAGTCAGCGGTAAACCGTCCCAGCAAGAGCTGTAGGTCATTGCTGGATGAAGCCAACAGGACAACATCATCTGCAAACAACAGAGATGAGATCCTGTGGTCACCAAGCATGACACCCTCCATTCCCTGGCTGCGCCTAGAAATCCTGTCCATAAAAATTATAAACAGGATCGGTGACAAAGGGCAGCCCTGGCGGAGTCCAACTCTCACTGGGAATGACTCCGACCGAGTGTTGGCAATACGAACCAAACTCTCACAACGGTCGTACAGAGACCGAATAGCTCGTAACAACAAGCCCGATACCCCATACTCCCGAAACACCCCCCACAAAAATCCACGAGGGACGCAGTCAAATGCCTTCTCCAAGTCCACAAAACACATGTAAACTGGTTGGGCAAACTCCCACGAACCCTCAAGAATTCTCGAGAGGGTAAAGAGCTGGTCCAATGTGCCACGGCCAGGACGAAAACCACATTGCTCCTCCTGAATCCGAGGTTCGACCAACGGCTGGACTCTCCTCTCCAGTACCTTGGCATAGACCTTCCCAGGGAGGCTGAGGAGTGTGATCCCTCTAAAGTTGGAGCACACCCTCCGGTCCCCTTTTGTGAAGAGAGGAACCACTACCCCAGTTTGCCATGCCAAAGGCACTGCCCCCGACCTCCACGCAATGTTGCAGAGGCGTGTCAACCATGACAACCCAACAACATCCAGGGCCTTGATGTTTCACCCTGGATGTTTCACTATTCAATTGTACAATAAAGATTTGAAAGGGTTATGAAAAGTTAGAGTGCCAAAATAATAATTCTGTAGGTAATCTGCCATTATGCTCTACACATATTCTGTACATATTCTGTTTGCATTCTTATGAACAAATATGTTGTGTTAAACTCTGATAAACAGGAATTAGGCAGAGCTATAGAGCCCTCTTTCTTCTCTCTCTCTCTGTTCTTTTAGTCAGGTCTATTACATTAGTTACACACCCAAACCAACACTCACACACACTTTTATAGTACATATTAGGAGACAGTTTATGTGAATAGCGGATTTCCTGTTCATGTCAGAGTTAAACTGGTCAATCAGACGGTCGCATACAAGCCTATCCTATTGTATGGGGTTGGTCTAACCAACCCGAGAAGATGAATGTAAGTTGCGCCCGGAAGTCACAGTCAGTCTGGCGATGCTCCAGAGGGAGCTGTGTCACACTGAACCCAGCGCTGCTTGCTTTACATGTGACCTCTAAATAAATGATGCATCTTTGAATTGAAGAATTCTCTGGCTTATTCTTGGATCTTTCAATCAAAGAATCGGGATTTTAACAATTTGGTGCCATTGACCCAGATTGAACTATTCTGAGATGAGTCTGAACCAGAACAGAAGGACCCTTTTTTGGACGACAGAGTGAGGGTAGTACTTTAACACACCCCTAATCTCATTTTGACAGGTGCCACATCCCCTTTGACCTGACCCTGACCCCACCCCCATGACCTCACATAATGAGGTTGTCAATCAAGTGCTTTGAACTTCTCGTCAAACTGACAGCGGTGTTTTTAATCTATTGTCCACATGTGACCTCACGTATTGAGGTTGTCAATCAAAAGTGCTTTGAACTTTTTGTCTGAAGTGACAGCTGAGTTTTTTAATCTATTGTCCATATATGTTTCAGGGTTAATGATGAACCTTGCGTAATGAGGTTGTCGATCAAAAGTGCTTTGAACTTTTTATCTGAACTGACAGCAGCCAAAACAGGTGGGCTCTTTGATCTTAATGCGAAAGCATGCACCCACATTAGTCAGAAAATCACAGATGCAGCCATTCTCTCAGTCAAAACAGATGAGTTAAGGATTAACGTGACATCTTCCAGTCAACCCCATTCAACATCTGTGGACCGCATTCCAGAGCATGCACCCACATTAGTCAGGGTGTCTCTGCAGGACTTAAGACAGACTTTTGTGTGACAATACCACAAATTGAGAATGAATGTATTAGTAATTTGTTTTGTATAAGGTTCTGGCAGATTAGACATCTTTTAGGGGATAGGGTGAAGATGGAAAGTCAGTTTTTCTGCAAACTGCAAACTCTGCAAAACACTCCATTCATTCCTATTCACACGCTCATACACGCTCTTTCACACACCAGGTTCAATTATAAGATAAGATAAGATAAGTCTTTACTAGTCCCACAACGGGGAAATTCCAGGATTGCAACAGCACAGGGATAGCAACACTCAGAGCAATAATTTAGAAGATAAGAAATAAGAGCAGTGAATATACATATGTACACATAATTATATAAATATATACAGTGGGGCAAAAAAGTATTTAGTCAGCCACCAATTGTGCAAGTTCTCCCACTTAAAAGATGAGAGAGGTCTCCAATTTTCATCATAGGTATACCTCAACTATGAGAGACAAAATGAGAAAAAAAAATCCAGAAAATCACATTGAAGGATTTTTAATGAATTAATTGGTAAATTCCTTGGTAAAATAAGTATTTGGTCACCTACAAACAAGCAAGATTTCTGGCTCTCACAGACCTGTAACTTCTTCTTTAAGAGGCTCCTCTGTCCTCCACTCGTTACCTGTATTAATGGCACCTGTTTGAACTCGTTATCAGTATAAAATACACCTGTCCACAACCTCAAACAGTCAGACTCCAAATTCCACTATGGCCAAGACCAAAGAGCTGTCAAAGGACACCAGAAACAAAATTGTAGACCTGCACCAGGCTGGGAAGACTGAATCTGCAATAGGTAAGCAGCTTGGTGTGAAGAAATCAACTGTGGGAGCAATTATTAGAAAATGGAAGACATACAAGACCACTGATAATCTCCCTCGATCTGGGGCTCCATGCAACATCTCACCCCGTGGGGTCAAAATGATCACGAGAACGGTGAGCAAAAATCCCAGAACCACACGGGGGGACCTAGTGAATGACCTGCAGAGAGCTGGGACCAAAGTAACAAAGGCTACCATCAGTAACACACTACGCCGCCAGGAACTCAAATCCTGCAGTGCCAGACATGTCCCCCTGCTTAAGCCAGTACATGTCCAGGCCCGTCTGAAGTTTGCTAGAGAGCATTTGGATGATCCAGAAGAGGATTGGGAGAATGTCATATGGTCAGATGAAACCAAAATAGAACTTTTTGGTAAAAACTCAACTTGTCGTGTTTGGAGGAGAAAGAATGCTGAGTTGCCTCCAAAGAACACCATACCTACTGTGAAGCATGGGGGTGGAAACATCATGCTTTGGGGCTGTTTTTCTGCAAAGGGACCAGGACGACAGATCCGTGTAAAGGAAAGAATGAATGGGACCATATATCGTGAGATTTTGAGTGAAAACCTCCTTCCATCAGCAAGGGCATTGAAGATGAAACGTGGCTGGGTCTTTCAGCATGACAATGATCCCAAACACACCGCCTGGGCAACGATGGAGTGGCTTCGTAAGAAGCATTTCAAGGTCCTGGAGTGGCCTAGCCAGTCTCCAGATCTCAACCCCATAGAAAGTCTTTGGAGGGAGTTGAAAGTCCGTGTTGCCCAGCGACAGCACCAAAACATCACTGCTCTAGAGGAGATCTGCATGGAGGAATGGGCCAAAATACCAGCAACAGTGTGTGAAAACCTTGTGAAGACTTACAGAAAACATTTGACCTCTGTCATTGCCAACAAAGGGTATATAACAAAGTATTGAGATGAACTTTTGTTATTGACCAAATACTTATTTTCCACCATAATTTGCAAATAAATTCTTTAAAAATCAGACAATGTGATTTTCTGGATTTTTTTTTTTCTCATTTTGTCTCTCATAGTTGAGGTATACCTATGATGAAAATTGGAGATCTCTCTCATCTTTTAAGTGGGAGAACTTGCACAATTGGTGGCTGACTAAATACTTTTTTGCCCCACTGTATACACAGTGCGGAGCATTGTAGCTAGATGGAATAAACTGTTACGACGACAGACAGACAGCTGACCGCCCTTGACAGGCGGAAGCCCCACCGAGCACCTTCACAATAAGAGCCCGGTGAGGCCAGAATACAACCCACAGCTCGCTGTCCGTCATCACTGCTCGTTAGTGTTCACCTTTATAAGGCGGGCACTGACGGCAGTTAGACTGCGGGAGCATAAGTCAACCTAAGTCAACCTACTCTCGTGATACCCTGTCAGACCTTCATATCAGGTTCGTCTTTATTCTTGTCATAGTTTAGCTTGTAGTGGCTGGGGTTAGCCCTACGAGCCCTTATATCTCTTAGTGTGTGTTTTTGCCCTTAGCGACTCATAGCCTTGTGTCCTGTCTTGTCTTGCAAATAAAACATCATTGCAAAACTCACCGGTGACTCTTGTTGTCTTATGGTGATCTGCGAGGATTGCCGTACATGACAGTATGCTCCCGCCGCCCGGCGTCTAAATGGAGACGCCATACTGAGACGCCTTTTTTCACCGTGAGTTTTTGCAGTTATTGGACTGTTGTTCTTCCTGTCTGGGTGTCAAATGTCAATTCCTGGGAGAATGCCGTCATCCAGGGGCCGCGGTCGGCGCCTGGGCAAGGAGCTAGCAAGCGCCCTGGAGTATGTTGATGGGTTGCTCCTGGCCGCTACCTTTGACGACAACCCTTACGACATGCTCTGGCACCTGGACTATGCTGAGGTTCTGCTGGACAAACTTCCTCTCCACTACGACGTCCACCCGGAGGTTAGGATGAGGAGGGCTGAACTCGCCGCGCAGCTCAAGACACTCCGTGGGCTTGTGGGAAATCCCGGCAGGAAGCCGAAGAGGAGGCATCCCCACTCCTCACGTCCGGATCCCATTCCTGCCTCCACTCCGGTCCAGGAGTTCGCTCTGCCCAGGGGTGATCCCCACCAGAGAGCTTCGTCATTCGGGAATCCCCTGGAGAAGCTCCAGCTCGCAGCTGCTTCCATCTGGGACCGCGTGGCGGCTGCTCGTTCAGCAGCACATCCCTCTCTGATTATGGAACATGTGACAGCGGCAGTCAGACTGGTGGAGAGGAATCCCAGATTAAGCAACTTCCCGGAGTTTGCCGACCTCCTCGCCTCGGTTTCGGCACAGGAGCGGCGATTCCCGGACCTTACCTTCACCTCGCCGTCTGCCAGAAACCGCCGTCACCTCCACAATGGACCTCAGCAGAATCCCCGGCTGGACCCACTGCCTGCGAAGCCCGTCAGTGAACCTCTGAAAGCGGCTCCACCTCGTCTTTCCAGGGGGCCCTCTGTCGCCATCCAGCGGGGAGAAGGAGGAACAGCGTCCCCTACTGCAGGCGCCATCTCTCCTCCGGGAGAAAGGCAGGTGCAAGTTAATTTATTACATCTTGATTGTAACCTGCCTTGTCTGACTCCTGGGGGTGGAGTTTGGGGTTCGCAGCCCCCCGAGCTTCTTCCACCTGCTGTAGAGACTATAACTAAACCTGCTGCCTCTGTGTACCCGCCTGTTGAGCGGCCCGCGACGCCAGGCCAACGTCGTCGGGTGAAGAGGGGGCCTGCAGTGCTGGAAAGCCTGGATCCGGCCCTGCAGCCACGTCGTGGATGGAGGACAGCAGCGGACTGCGGCCCGGAGCCTGAGCCGACGATAGAGCGTCCCCGGGTCTCCTCGCCTGAGCGGTCCGAGCCAGTGGGTCGAGTGTCCCCTGCCCCCACGCCTAACGGGTCATCGGCGTGGACTTCAGAGTGGGAGGAACCTCATGCTGCAGACGACATCATGCCAGCTGCGGAGCCCGACGCAGCTGAGTGGGAGCCAGAAGACGATCTCCTCCCATCTGAGCCCAGATCGTCGGAGTCCTGGACGACGTCAGAACCCGAGATCAGGCAAGTGCTCTGTTTTGTCTTTCTCCTCTATGTCTTTGAGCATTTTTGCCTGTCTCTTGGGGAGGCGAGCCGGGTGCAGCCGTCCACTGCATCCGAGCTTGTCTCGCCGGGTTCTGGCGCTGCTGGTGATCCTGATCCCGTTTTTTTTTTTCTTCTGAGCCCTCTCCCAAGGTCACTGGTGCAGAGCAGGTGCCAGTCGCTGTGCCGGAGGTTCCGGGTTCGGAGTTGGAGGTCGTTACTGGTGCGGCCCTTATCCAATCGGGGTCCATCGCAGGTGCAGCATGGGCTCAGTCTGAGCTCGTGACCGAAGTGGCTCTGACCCAATCGGGGTCCGACGCAGGTGCAGCTATGACCCAATCGGGGTCCATCGTGGGTGCAGCGTCTTCTCATTCTGAGCAGGTCACCAAAGTGGTTCTGATCCAATCGGGGTCCGACGCGGGTGCAGCTATAACCCAATCGGGCCCCAGCGGAGATGCAGCGCCAGCGTGGTCCACAGACGGTGGAGGAGCTGCAGACCCTTCACCGCTGGACGGATTACGGGCTCGTCCTTGCCTTCTAGTCCCTCTACAAAGTCATCGCCCCTGCGCATCATCGCCAGGGGCCATGGGGGTCCCTGTTCGCTCGCCCCGGCTCTCCCAAGTTTTGTCCTCGTCTGGGAGGCCACCGCGGGCTGTTTTCCCCCGGTACTGGTGGCTGAGGGATGCGGGTCGGCCGCCTGGGGAACTGCTTCGCCGGTTTGGCGCCCCGGGTCAACCACCCGACTTGTTATGTCTTTTGCTGGGCGACCTGGTTCGGCCACCAGAGAAGTGGACGTGCTGGGCTTCGGACTGTGGTGAGCCCCCCGGTCATGTCCCACCCCCCATAACCACCCGTCGGCCGTTGGACTCAGGGAGACCGCCTGAACTGTTCCTGTGGCACCTGGTCTCCGCTGGTCGGCATAAACTGTTGGGGGGGTAGTGGTCTTTTTCTGATGATATTCTGACCCAGTAATTGGTCTGTTTTTTTTTTCTTTCTCCATGATATCCTGTGCTATTTTCTGTAATTGTTAGTTGAATATTTAATTTAATCTGAGTATTTGGTATCTCTTGTCATTGTCCTGTGTTTAGTTGTTTTTCTTGCCGGGTTTTGACTTTGTTATTGCACTGTTTCTGGGTTTGGTCTCTCTCCCTCCGGACCTACCCCCAGCCACCCACCCTGGGGGGTGGGGGTGGGGGCAGGGTGGTCCGTGGGCGTTCTGAGCCCGCCCTTGGAGGGAGGGTACTGTTACGACCCGAGCGCTGGGTTCTGTCCGCGCTCGGGCCACGCACAGCTCGCTGCCGGCCTTGACAGCTGTGGGTTGTATTCTGGCCTCACCGGGCTCTTATTGTGAAGGCGCTCGGTGGGGCTTCCGCCTGTCAAGGGCGGTCAGCTGTCTGTCATCACTGCTCGTTAGTGTTCGCCTTTATAAGGCGGGCACTGACGGCAGTTAGACTGCGGGAGCATAAGTCAACCTAAGTCAACCTACCCTCGTGATACCCTGTCAGACCTTCATATCAGGTTCGTCTTTATTCTTGTCTTGTCATAGTTTAGCTCGTAGTGGCTGGGGTTAGCCCTACGAGCCCTTATATTTCTTAGTGTGTGTTTTTGCCCTTAGCGGCTCATAGCCTTGTGTCCTGTCTTGTCATGCAAATAAAACATCATTACAAAACTCACCGGTGACTCTTGGCATCTTATGGTAATCCGCGAGGATCGCCGTACATGACATAAACAGCATAACCGTCTATTTAGTTACCCTACATAGTATGAATATGTACCCATACATATTGTCACCCTCCATAGCGACTGATATTGTCCTAGTTGTATACTGGAGGGGACCATTTGTGTAAGTCTGTTGTGTCTTTTGCATTCAATACTATTAGGTCGTCACGTTTTTGTTTTGTTTTTTTGCTATCTCTGCGAGCAGCCCTGCTTAGGTCATACAGTCTGACAGACGTAGGTAGGAAGGACCTGCAAAACCTCTTGGTCGTGCACCTAGGATGATGTAGTCTACTGCTAAATGAGCTCCTCAGTGCGTTCAGTATGTCCTGCATAGGGTGGGACTCAGACTCCAGCAGAGATGACAGTTTAGCCATCATCCTTCTCTCTCCTATCTCCTCCACTGGGTCAAGGCGTTGCCCCAGGACAGAGCTAGCTTTCTTGATTAGTTTGTTCAGTCTCTTCCTATCGGTTGCTGTAATGCCGTTGCCCCAGCAGACCACTCCAAAAGTGATGGCTGATGCCACCACTGTGTCGTAGAATGTCTTCAAGAGCACCCCTTGTACACCAAAAGACCTGAGCCTCCTCAGTAGGAACAGCCTGCGCTGTCCCTTCTTGTAGAGTGCGTCGGTATTGTGTGACCAGTCTAGTTTATTGTTCAGATGAACACCCAAGTACTTGTAGGATGTCACCATCTCAATGTCTGTTCCCTGTATGTTTACTGGTGCTGTGAGGGGTTGTCCTTGCCTGCGGCAGTCCACCACCAGCTCCTAAAGTTTTCCTCGCGTTGATCTGGAAGCAGTTCCGATGGCACCAGTCCACGAAGTCCTGGATAAGTCCTCTGTACTGAGCTTCATCTCCGTTGGAGGTGAGGCTGACGATTGCAGAGTCATCAGAGAACGTCTGTAGATGGACAACCCTCTACAATCCTTATGTTCAGCCCACGCTTCCTCACACCGGCAATCTCTTTCCCCGTTAGCATCATCATCATCGTCATCATAGCAGTCTGTCGGGGGCAACAATGACTGTTTCATTTAGGTCTGATTAGATTCCTCCACGCAGCTCTGTCCTTCGCCCTCCACTGCCAGGAACTCCTGGCCTTGTTAACCCGGGCAATGTCCGAGCCAATATGAGCTGCTTTCTGACTGACCATTTCATGAAACTGCTTGCAAAGTATTTGAGTACTGCTAGCTTTTGCTGGACTAGCGGCACGGCACATTCTTGGCAGATAGTGGTATTATCAGTGGCAAGGACAGGCCAAGACAAACTGACTCCAGTATCTGTTGCAGTGACTGACCAGATGATAGGTTTGTTTATCTCTGCTCTTTGTGTAGTGCATGTCACGATACACCGACTGGCAAAAGTCCACCACAGACCTTGCAACAGATGTGCTTATCTGCCAGGATGTCCGGTCTCACCCCATGTAACTGGGAGTGGTCCAGTAGATGGTCGAGATTATATGTGCATGATTGACACAGGAGCCAGGTGTTCCACCCTAAACACGCCACTCCCCATTTCAGTGGATACCGTACCTGTTGTTGGCTTCTTGGGTAACACAGAAAAGTGGCCCCTATCCAGACCTGTTCCCTGTTTGTGGAATTTGCTGAGATTTGAACATTCCTTCTTACCATCACCAACATGCCCTGTGAACCTGGTGGCAAGAGACATAATGTGTTCACAAAACATTTCATTATTGTTGGCAGCCACCCACATCGACATAACTTTTCCTGACGGGTCCGTGCAATGCTGTGCAATGCCCAAACATGCACTGAAACAAATGATACAATCTCCTGCAAATCCAAGTGACCCACCCATTGAAGTGGGTGCAGAAATTTGGTGGGGGCTACTTGTTGACTTTGAACAAAGTCACTTAGGGGACATCTTTTCACAGTGGCTTCCTTGGTTATCCACAGTGTACCACTATGAAAATCCCCATGACCCACCTCATTATCAGGATTATTTACTCGCTGCGTTTGTGGAAAGAGATTGTCGGAGCATTCACCTCCATGTGCGGCAGCTAGTTGTCATTACCGACATGTTATTCAGCCAGTCACTTTAACCCTCCTGTTAACAGTCCTCATATTCTGTATACACCCTGTGTCCTCCGGGTCAAAATGACCCGTCTTCACTAAACCCCCAATATAAGCAGCTTAATTGAATTTTAAAGCAAGAAATTTCTTTGTGTCTGTGTGTGTGCGTGTCTGCCACGTTTATAGGACATCATAGGATGGCCTATGAACTCAGGCATCATAGGACTCGCGATACCGTCATAAAGATATGATGTCTATATGACTTCACATAGACATACTGTATGTCTTTATGATGTCATATAGACCATCACTCACGATGCCTAGACTAATGAGTCTTTATGATG
The DNA here is from genome assembly GCA_020510985.1 of Pholidichthys leucotaenia. Taxonomy (NCBI): domain Eukaryota; kingdom Metazoa; phylum Chordata; class Actinopteri; order Cichliformes; family Pholidichthyidae; genus Pholidichthys; species Pholidichthys leucotaenia. Next base: position 272,593,170 of record CM035840.1, on the reverse strand, counting down.
TCATATGGCTCATAGATAAATGTGTCTTTATGATGTCATGATGTCATATAGACCATCACTTGCGATGCCTAGCCTAATGTGTCTTTATGATGTTATTGTTGCTCAAGATGAAGAAACTAAGCAAGAAACTGCAAGTTTGTCTGTCACACGACGCTGGTCTTGACTCACAGTAATCAAATCGTAGCAGTCTTGAGTAGGTGTGAAAGACTTTGAGTGGCATTGTGGCTCGGAAAATTGGCCTTCCACTCTCTGCATCCCATAGACTAGCTGCAGCCTCACCTCGGGACCTGTATACACCTGCTAAGATTAGCAGCCCTAAGTAGGCCTGCAGGTCAGTCTCATCCATCTTTTTCCAGCTGTCTCCATATTTGCGAAAACCCTCCAGATTTGTCATCTCCAGGATTATTTTTGTATTGCTGGTGTGATGAACAGGTAGAATGTAGAGACAATGTCATGGGCATGAGAAACGGCATACCTTGTGGGTCCTGGGGTCATCTTTATGACATTTTGTTCTGCCTCCCTGCCGTGTTGGTCATATGCTGCCGAGGACCATGTTATTTTGCCGTTTTTTGAAAGGAAAGTCTCTCTTTCAGCTTCAGGGTTTTCTTCTTCTTCTGAAGATGATTCATCATGCTCTGGGCTGTATTCCTCCTCATCTTCTTTTTCTGATACATCCACTTCCTCTTCTGAATCAGAGTTGTCTTGCTGGACATCTGAAAAAATCAGCTCTATAGCCTGTTCGACGGTATAACGCGCACTCATGGCTTCAGCACAGAGAGAATTTGGGGTACTGTCACCTGCAGCACCTTTATAACCTCTGGAAATCCACCTGTCTTGTCTTGTTTACGTCTGCTACTGATTGATCTGAGACCGATCAAAGGCACTGCAGTCCACGAGAAGGCCACCTGTCTTGTCTTGTTTAAGTCTGCTATTGTGTTGTTTACGTCTGCTACTGATTGATCTGAGACAGAACTAAAACATTCTCACATTCTGTGGTGTGTAAATAACTCAGTGACCGTGATTTCAACTCAATTTGACTGTCCCGAAGACGACCTTTGTAACTTTTTTGTACAGCTTACATGGAAATGTGAATAAAGGCAGCACTTCACTTATCGGAAAAGTCATAAAATTTTAAGTTGAAAAAATATTGTTTAGGGGGATTTTTTTTTGTTTTTAACACAGTAATGGGTCATTTTGACTCGAGGACAACAGGAGGGTTAAGTTCGGTTTATCCCTTGGTGTTACGTCTGACTCTGCTTTTCTTCCTCATCCTCCAGACTGCATGGATGGCCTCGGATCGCTCCAGCTCCGTAAGTTTCATGTTTGCCTTTCTCCCTGTGTCGACAGCAGCTCTGTGGCACTAGGCATTCCCTTTGCCAGGCTGTAGCGCATCCAGCAGGTGCCCTGTATGTCTGGTGGTCGTTATTTCATCATTACAACTCTGTATGTTTGTGGTCAACTGGACTCATTATTTTGTTATAGTTTATGTTAATAAATGGCATGTTCTACTCTCGCATTTGGGTTTTTCACTTCTTCCTCCGTGTGCCGCGTAATGGCGCATGGGGAATTATGACACACGCCATGTTTTTGTGCGTGAGTACCCTTTGTACATGAGGCCCCTGGTTCTCAGTATGATTTTCTGTGCAGCTTATGGATGCACAAGTCAAGCTGAGAATGTGATCCAGATGTTTGGGTTCCCAACAGACACAGAAAGGAGAAAAAATGTCTGAGACAAGTTAGCAGAAACAGCATCACTTTAATGAAAGAGTACTACAGAAAACTTTATGCAGTACCTTTATTTCCACAAAACATTTCCTTCTCCAAGCTCAAACATCTATGACTGCACATAAATTGTGATTTTTTTATGTTGAAGTAAAACAATGATGTTAATGAGGAAATTAAACTGAACATTCAATGAACATGTCAACCCACCTGTGCTGTAACACTAACACGTCCATGTTGTCATTTCAGAAGTCAAAAACTTCTTTAGAATCAGTTTAGTTTAGTGCCAGTCATTTAACTATTTCTACACAATATTGTGTTCCATTTTAGTCTGACAGTTTTAATCATCATCAAACCACAACTCCTTCATCATTCCACTGTTCCAGCTGCCCCACAAACCTTTACTGTGACTTCACTGCTTACAGTAGTGATGACTCCACCAGCCCAATGGTCACTGCGCCAGTCTCCAACAACCCTCTATCAGCTGAAACTCCACCAGGCTGGTGGTCACTGCTCCAGTGTCCAACATGTGTTTCCACTTTGTTTACAACTACATTAAAAAATTAAACCAGTCTTCATCCTGAGTACCTTTCTTATCATGTTTCTCACAATAATTTGTTCAAATAAGTATAGAGTATCTTAGCAGAATCATAAAATATTAATATGCTTATTTATGGATGTTAAAAATAGCATTGTCATTATCAGGGTTGACACTAATGACGAAGACTTTGGGGGATGTAAAGAACTGTATTTGGTCATTTCCTACCTTGTTCAATGTTTTTTGTAGAAAGCAGGTTTGCTGGTAAACATGTCAGTCTCTCATGGTTTCATGTTTTCCTCTATAAAAAAAAGTATAATAGTTTCATTTTTGTGAGCCGTCTTTTAAATCCACCACCATAGTCCTGTTATGCTGATAATGCTACGACAATACTGTGAACAAGATAATAAGTCACATCTGCTGTGTCACAGGTTTTCATGTCATGTCCCATCATATAATGCTACTACCCATCTCTAATGTCTCTTAGAAACTGTGCCTTCACCCCATAAATGTACAACAGACTTTTAGGTTTAGGTAGATTTGAGCTGCCACAGGCAACAACTGCAAGTTTATGAGCTTTTACTGCACATAAACAAGAAAAAAGGCTGGTGAAATAAAATAAGATCACAGACTACAGAACCTACCAGTTAACTTAAGTGCTAAAATGACCAAAACAACGGCCATTCATTAACGTACCCAGGATTATTAAGCAGGCGCTCTGTGAAATGAATGGTTGTCTATGGGGAATTTAAAGGCCTCGGACGGTGACATTTTTTTATTGAACCAATAAACTGATTGTATGAAAATATTCCATTCTGGCCATTCCCGTGATTTAAAATGTGTCACCAGCCTCCATAAATGACTTTATTTGTTAATAGCCCATATTTCACTTAGTGATGCTGCAGTACCGCCATCTCTCGATAGGGGCGTGCAGCAGTGACGTCAGGTCAGGGAGAAACAGGAAATGGCTGCAGGAAATGGATGATCACTGGCCTGCAGAAATGGCTGAACGACAGCAGAGTGATTCGGACAGCGATTATTTTATCGAGTATGACGACCGCAATATAAGTGATGATATTGAAACTGACGAATCTGATGATGAAGTAGTTTTGGGTGGTGCTGATGGGGTTATTCAGCCGTATTTGTTCGAGCCAGAGGGTGCGGAGGAAGACGCGGACGAAACAGCGACCGGAGCAGAACGAGAGGCAAGAATGAGAGGCTCGCCGATTTATATTGGTAAAATATGCTTTGAATTTTTTTTTTTTAGGCGATATGCATGGTCACACACTTAATTATCAAAATAAAACTGCCAATTTTTCCCTCGCTGCCTTACTTGGCGACTTATAAACATTCTCTTTCTGCTCAAAATTTTTTACATGTTTTAAATATTTTCTAATCAAACTTCATAGACCAATTTATATAGCACTCCCACGAGCCATTAGTTTATTATAAGCATCTGATTATACCATTTTTTTTAACAGGTGCACTTGTGAGAAATGCAACATTATGCCAACATCAACTGAATCTCGGTGCTGCCAGGAGGTATTGAAGGTGAAGAAGTGAGGGTTATGTTGCCTGCCTGTGCTGTGAGCCTCATCAGAGAAACATTCCCATCTGATCACAAGGGATTTTGCCTACCAAGATTAGATTTGTGATCAATGTTATTTAAATAAAGTTTTTTAAAATCATATATTGAGTTTATTAATGTGCATGTCAATTTTATAATTCTAATATTTCAGCATTCATCAAAGTCGGATCTCATATACATTAGAGTAATTTTTCTACCATTTTATGGTGTAAAATTCGTGTGCAATTTTTAAAAGCACATTTCTCTAAAAATCTTAGGCTTATATTTTTTTGTCTTAGCAAAATATGTTGCTTCCCTAACAATTGAAAGCTGAACTTTCATTGCTAATTGGAAATTTATTCTACTTTTACATGTTTGATTTTGAAAATCTAGATACATGTTGCTCAACAGCATCAGCTTTGATGGGACGCTGAAATTTGGCACTCAATGTTGCTGGAACTCTGGCTTGTACAGAGTGCCACTGCTCCAATAAGTGGGTTGGATCAACCAAGGTTTTGTCGAAAAGAGTATTCATCAGATCATCCACATATTCTGAAATAAAATTAATTTAATAAAAATTAGAAATCGAAAGCTCCTTGTAAGCGGTCGTGGAAATTCCAACGATACCGGCTGCATTTAGAACTCTGAGGACCTTGACATATGACGCCCCAGTGAAGAGAATGGCGGATGAAAGCTGTATGTTACCAGCTGGCATGTCCCTGATCATCGGCTGGCTGTGCCAGGATCGATCCTCAACACAATGTGGACAATGTTGTTTGATCACCAACAGAGAGCCTTTAGTGTGACTTGTTACCTCACATGGATGACTGCAATGAGGACAATTGCTGAATAATCAAATTCAAAAAAAAAATCCACAGTATTTGAAGGTTGAGTGACAGTGGATAACATCTGCAAAAACAGTAGATCAACATAATTTCATTCCAGAGGTGTCAAATTGGATTACATATATAGAAATATAACTTGAGCAAACAGGCACAACCACCTCCCTATACAGCACTGAATATTTCATATTTGATTAGTATGAATACCCTAAAATTCTAATATTTGATAAGTTGTTAAGGCAATGACATTCATTGCTTGTAAATAATTTTAGTAAATATTGGCAGTGAATATTTAAAAAAGAAAAATTACCCTGTTTACTTATCTTTCTGACAGCAGATTGCTGTCAGAAAGATAAGGTTGATCAGAAAGATAAGGATATCCCAGGTTGGCCTAGGATAGCCAGCCCCGGCCGCTGCTGGAAGGGCTCTCGCGACCGGGCCGGGGGACGGCCGGAAGGCGGCCGCCCCTCCCCGCTCACGGACGCGTGTTCGTGGAGAACCCGGTGCTAAATAACTCGTAAACGACCTGATGCCGGGCGTGACCCGCTCCGGGGACAGTGGCAGGTGGGGAGTTTGACTGGGGCGGTACACCTGTCAAACTGTAACGCAGGTGTCCTAAGGCGAGCTCAGGGAGGACAGAAACCTCCCATGGAGCAGAAGGGCAAAAGCTCGCTTGATCTTGATTTTCAGTATGAATACAGACCGTGAAAGCGGGGCCTCACGATCCTTCTGATTTTTTGGGTTTTAAGCAGGAGGTGTCAGAAAGTGTCAGAAAGATCGCATCGGTAGATCACCCTTGCTTTTCACGCCACTTCACTGACACTGTCTGAGAGTGGGACTTTGAAGTGAACGGATATATACAGTAGTTGGAACAGCCGATTTTTTTTATCAGCAATCTTTTTGCTAATTTCATTTCAAATTGCATCTTATTCTCAAAATCGCTGTCAACAAAATGTCTAATGCACATGTTGGGTGATTTTGCGACATAATTCCAATTTTTTAGCGTTTTCTGAACGAAATTCACCCATGGGGTTCTGATTTTCCCAGGCAGGGGAGGTTCCTAAACACTCACCGCGTGCTCCTCAGCGTGCTCCTCCTCCTACTCAGGTCGCTCCTGACCTGACGTCACACAGTCAGTGGCCATTTTAGCCGCTGATCGCTTGGCAGACAGACAGCTCTCAAGGAAATCATACTTCAATAGCGCATTGTCACCTTATGCGACATTTGTTGACACCAAAACATGTGCGGTTCAAATTAGCTCGTCTCACACACAAATTTAAGATATGATTTAGCGATATTGTAATTTCGTCCGGCCGAGGCCTTTAAGTACAAGGAACATTAACAACACTAACCACCAGGGGGAGGCATAACATAAATAAAATTAAACAAACCGAGAAGGTCAAGGCATTTTCTTTCACAAAAATAAAAAATATATACTAGGAAGAATCAAACAAAGGTACTCCATTATCTATATGAAATGTCACAAAAATGTACACATATACAGTATATACACCCACATATGCACCAGGATAAATCAAAGGGATCTTGTTATAACCTTCAAACTCAAACATTTGCAGGGTTTTCATGGCTTTTTGGTTGTTGCTATACTTAATCAAATCTATATGGTGTTTTAATTCATTTACAAAGTGTCTGAAGCAAGGTTTGGAATGAGACCATTTTGATGTATGAATATGAGCATTTTCTAGCAATATAAGCAACTGTATCAGAGATGTTGTAGAGGATACCTTTCACAGACGAGACTGAGTTTATTTCTCAGGGTTGGTTTATTGAGAGGTCACATCCTCTAACAAGCACAGAATCTCAGAATAGAGGCAGAACAATCGTCCTTCACAGTTCTTATACTCTCCAAAGTCACAAACCCCCAACATCAAATAACACACCCCCAACCCACAGTCCTTTAGTAAACATACAGCCCCCAGACGCCAGGCTCCTTGGCGTCTCCATTGTCTCTCATCCTTCTAGTCTCCGGGGCTCCTGCTGGGACATTCTCTCCAACTTCCTGTCTCCTGCAAGAGCAACTTCACACCTCCTGTAGGTCTCTGCAGGGTCAGGTCCTCTTTGGCCATTAAGACGTGAAGCTTCCAGAATATGCACCGCCATGCCTACTAGGTATATGCGGGGAATATGAATACCATATATGCGCCCTAAATATGCGCCATATAACCCCACCCCAAACGTCTAAATAAGGACAAAGTACACCCCAATATGCATAGAATCATGTCATATCACACAGAACAGCAAAATGGCACAACATATCACACTCCCAACTGCTTGGGCTTCAACCTCCTGCCATATCTGCTGTAAGCAGGTTTCGATCTGCCTGTAGCTGTTTCTTGCATCTGTGGATTAGAGTCGTTAGCACATCCTTGTGAAAGCTTAGAACAGTGTCTCCCCGGTGGCCTGCCGCGACGGGGGTCCCTGGCTAACTGCACTTGTTCATCAGCCAACAAAAAAGCGGGTTTGAGTCTGTTAATGCAGACTAATTCCCTCCTGTCACCCAAATCGAGCAAAAAATGTTTTTCCCCAGTTTCCAACACTCTGAACGGTCCATCATAAGGCGGTCTTAAACCTGGCCTCTGAGCGTCGTGTCTGACAAAGACAAATTCTGCGTTCTTTAAGGTCTTAGGCACAAAAACGCGTGGGAAGCTGTGATGAACTGGGCCGGGGAGGGTGTTTGATCCCGTGTCGCTCTGCAGCAGCTGAGCGGGTGGGCGGTTTGGTGCGGGGTTCTCTGGAAGGAATTCGCCCGGTAACCGGAGGGGTTGGGCAAAAACTAGCTCAGCCGGAGAGGCTTGCAAATCTTCCTTAGGTGCTGAACGCAACCCTAATAAAACCCATGGAAGTTTATCAACCCAATTTGTGTCCGTGAGAGCCGCTCTGAGGGCTGCTTTCAATGACCGGTGAAAGCGTTCGCACAAACCGTTGGCTTGGGGATTATAAGCGGTAGTGCGGTGAATTTTCACCCCAAGACTGAGTGCCATGGATGACCAGAGCTCGGAAACGAATTGGGGACCCCTGTCAGACGTTATGTCTGACGGGACTCCAAAACGCGCGACCCAAACCGTTAAAAACGCGCGCAACGTCTGCTGCCGTAGTTGACGCCAGGGGGACCGCTTCTGGCCAGCGCGTGGTGCGGTCCACCATGGTTAGAAGGTGTGTGAACCCCTGCGACAGCGGGAGGGGTCCCACCAAGTCGATATGCACGTGGTCGAAGCGTTTGGCCGGGATGTGAAAAGGTTCTAAGGGGGCCCGCGTGTGCTTGTGTATCTTTGCTCTTTGACACGCTGCGCAGGCTGCGGCCCACTCTTTGACCTGTTTACGCAGCCCCGGCCAAACGAATTTTTCTCCCACCATTTTGATCGATGCGCGAACCCCCAGATGTGCCAGCGAATGGATTAAATCAAAAACGCGGCGGCGCCACGCAGCTGGGACCACGGGGCGGGGGCACCCCGTGGAGACATCGCAGATTAGAGGAGGCACACCTATCTGTTGCACCCTGTGCTCCAGCCTTAGCCCTGTTGGCCCAGACTGGAGCGCGCGCACATCCGCATCGCTAACCTGCTCGGCGGCCATGGCTGCATAATCTAAGCCCACGCAGACCGGGGCTGCGAGCGCTTCCGCGCCGCAAGCCTGGCCCGCGTCCACGGCCACCGTGTCCGCCCCCTGGGGGCCTGGCGTTGCAACTGCGCACGAGAGACAATCTGCCACTACATTGTGTTTGCCCGCCACGTGTTGAATGTCGGTGGTAAACTCTGAAATCACGGCCAGCTGTCTCTGCTGTCGGCCCGACCAAGGCTCTGAAATCTTGACCATTGCAAATGTTAATGGTTTGTGGTCTACAAACGCGGTGAAACGGCGCCCTTCCAGCCAGAACTGGAAGTGGCGGATGGCCAAATGCAGGGCTAAAAGTTCCCTATCGAACGCGCTGTATTTCCGCTCGTTATCGCGCAATGTTTTGCTGAAAAACGCAAGCGGTTGCCAGCTCCCTGCTACCAGTTGCTCGACAACCGCCCCAACTGCTATGTCGGAAGCGTCCGTGGTTAGTGCCATGCGAGCTGCTGGCACCGGGTGTGCCAATAACGCAGCGTTCGCCAGGGCCGACTTGACCTGGGAGAAAGCGCGCTCCCGTTCCGGGGACCACTCGACCTTATTTGCAGGTTTTTGTTTCTTTAGTGCCGCGTACAGTGGGTGCATGAGCTGTGCCGCGCTGGGGAGGAAGCGGTTATAAAAATTGACCATCCCCAAAAATTCTTGCAATGCTTTAACTGTCTGCGGTTGGGGAAACTCCGTTATCGCGCGTACTTTATCGGGCAGCGGGACCGCTCCTTCTGGAGAAACGCGGTGCCCCAAAAAATCGATTTGCGCTACCCCGAACTGGCATTTCGCTGGGTTAATTATTAACCCATGCTCTGTCAGCCTCTGAAAAACTGCTGTGAGGTGGCGTTCGTGTTCGTCCTCGGATGTACTGGCTACTAAAATATCATCCAAGTAGACGAACACGAAAAGGAGGCCGCGCAACACCGCATCCATCATGCGTTGGAACGTCTGTGCGGCGCCCTTGAGGCCGAAAGGCATGCGCAAAAACTCGAAAAGCCCAAAGGGGGTTATTACTGCCGTTTTGGGTATGTCTTGAGCGCGGACTGGGACTTAGTGATAACCGCGCACCAAATCTATTTTGGAAAAGATGCGCGCTCCCGCCGAATGTGCCGAAAAATCCTGGATGTGCGGAATCAGGTAGCGGTCATGTGCTGAAGCATTATTTAACCTGCGGAAATCACCGCAAGGCCGCCACGAGCCGTCAGCCTTGGGAACCATATGCAGGGGTGACGACCAAGGGCTGTTAGAGCGTCTAACAATGCCCAGTTTTTCCAAGTTGGCGAATTCCTCGCACGCGATGGCCAGTTTAGCTGGGTCCAAGCGCCGAGCTTTTGCAAAAACAGGGGGGCCAGAGGTAGTTATGAAGTGCTCGACCCCGTGTTTGGCTACTGACACTGAAAATGTTGGGACCGTGAGTGCTGGGAACTGATTGAGTAGTGCATGAAACTTACCACCCGCAGCTGTGACATTGGGATGTGCAGAAGGCAGGGCCACCCGAGCTGTACAGGAGATAGAGTGGAAAGACAGTGCATTTACCATACGTCTATTAGTAAGATCAACTAATAAACTGTTTGAGCATAAAAAATCAGCACCTAGCATGTTGTTGCTAACTGCAGCTACGACAAAAGTCCACTCGAAGGTGCGACCGTGGAAGGATAGGAGGAGCGTCTTCTCCCCATAGGTTTTGATCGTCGAGCCATTTGCCGCTAGCACCAGGGGTCCGCTGGAAGGCGCCAGCAGGTCCGCGTAGGAAGGCTTGACAAAACTCAGCTGGGAGCCTGTGTCCACCAGGAAATCCTTCCCTGAATTCGCGTCCATCACGAAAAGCAGCTTGTTCTTCGCGCCGAGAGCAGCAGCTGCTACCGACTCTCGGTCTTGGCGTTTCCCTGGCGCTTGTATCGGCACGGTGGGATGCATCTGCGCGCCCTCTCGGCGAAACGTCGATGGTAAAAGCAGAGGGTGCCATCCGCTCCGCTTCTCCTGGTCTCTGCCGCTGCTGACGTCAGTGGGTCTGGTGCTGCAGCCTCTGGTCTCCCCTCGTCTCGCGGGGGTGCGTTCAGCTCCGTTGCCACCGTCGTGGCTGCGTGTTGTCTATGGGTGTCGACGAGCCGCTGCGCCTCCTGGCCCAGCCCGTGGTAGTCACGGTCGTTGAGCAGCTGTGAGCTGGCCAGGGTGACTCTCACTGCTGGCGGTAGTGTTCTGAGAAAGAGGTGGGCGAAGATAAAACTGTCGTCATCTTCGCCTCTCAGGTTCATCATCCTCGCCATCAGATCTGCCGGCCTGTCTGCTTCCCCTTCTGTTAGCGCCAGAAGTCTCTCTGCTCGCTCTCCCTGCGAGGGAGTGAAAGCTCGAATGAGGGCGGCTTTCAGTGCGCCATACTTGTCGTCCTGAGGCGGGTGGTTGGTCAGGCTCTCCACCCGCTGCACTGTGAGGCTGTCCAGCTTCGCGACGACATGGTAGAACCTCGTTGCGTCTGCTGAGATTCCCCGAAGGTGGAACTGCGCCTCCACAGTGGTAAACCAGGAGTGCGGGTTATGTTGCCAGAAATCGGGCAGCTGTAGTGTGGTAGTTGCGTTAACCCGGTTGGCTCTTGAAGAATCCGGTGCGGGAAGATCGTCGCCACCAGCCATAGTTTGTCGTAGGTCACCAGTGTAGAGGATGCCTTTCACAGACGAGACTGAGTTTATTTCTCAGGGTTGGTTTATTGAGAGGTCCCATCCTCTAACAAGCACAGAATCTCAGAAAAGAGGCAGAACAATCGTCCTTCACAGTTCTTATACTCTCCAAAGTCACAAACCCCCAACATCAAATAACACACCCCCAACCCACAGTCCTTTTGTAAACATACAGCCCCTGAGGCTCCTTGGCGTCTCCATTGTCTGTCATCCTTCTAGCCTCCGGTGCTCCTGCTGGGACATTCTCTCCAACTTCCCGTCTCCTGCAAGAGCAACTTCACACCTCCCGTAGGTCTCTGCAGGGTCAGGTCCTCTTTGGCCATTAAGACGTGAAGCTTCCAGAATATGCACCGTCATGTCTACTAGGTATATGCGGGGAATATGAATACCATATATGCGCCCTAAATATGCGCCATAATGTCAATTTTGAGTTGACATGAGATTTCAAAAAACATGACATCTTTAACTTCAAACTTAAAGGCCAAATGTCACGTAACAGGGTATTTTAAATGTCTTGAAACTAGATATAAAAGGGAACCGATCCGTTCGGGTCTTGGTGCATATGCTTCAGTAACGCCGGAATATTCGTTAATTTAAAACTGCCGTGCTTGGCCTGACGTTCCTACTCACGGCCCCCGGAATCGCCTGGGGAAGAAGGCGGAAGTGACGAAATTGATTGTACCTTAGTTTGATGCTTGGGGTATCCCGATTGATTGCACGGTGGCGCAGTGGTTAGCACTGTGGCAGCACAGTTTACCCTTGGCCGGGGGATTGTGGGGATCGTGGGATCGATCCCAGCCCCCGACCAACAGTGATCTGTGTGGAGTTTGCATGTTCTCCCCGTGTTGCGTGGGTTTACTCCGGGATTTCTCCGGTTTCCTCCCACATGCCAAAAACATGCATGTTAGGTTAATTGGCTGTTCTAAATTGTCCCTAGATATTTGTTTCCTATAGGCCCTTAGAATAGAGGGTTAGTATTAATGAAAGCGCTTTGAGTGGTCTTTGTGACTAGAAAAGCGCTATATAAGTGCAGGTTAGTTAGTTAGTTAGTTATATGGAGACTGGAAGACTGAAGTGAGCAACAAGAAAGAAAAAATTGGATATTTCACCCATACCTTAAAACGGGGCTATAAGGGACACTTTTCTGGGAAATGTTTTCATACCTGTCAAGTGAGACGTTTTCGCCGTATTTTAATACTGTAAAACGCGGCTATAAGGGACGGCGGGGTAATAAGGGACACTTTTCTGGGAAATGTTTCAAATGTAATTCGTGTTGTTATTGTCAAATATTTTAAGGATTCATGGATATTTGACAATAACAACACAACTCAGCGTCCGGCTCAAAATAAAAAAAGCAGAATTCTGGATTTGGAAGGCGATTCCTCTCTGTTCCGCAGCCGCAGGACAGCTGAAAGTGTTAAGCCATCAGCCTAATGACTTCTCATTGTAGTGATAATAGCTCCCGCTGAGCGATCTGCCCACCCCGACAATCAGCCTAATGATTGAGTCCACACTTCTAACAGTAGTGATAATAGCTCCCGCTGAGCCATCTGCCAGTCCCCCTAGCTGTGGGGGATCACACACACGTCGTGTTCCTCAACACACTCAATTTTTTTTCCCGTATATTTTTCTTTTGGGCGTACAGAAATGGCAATATGCCCGTATTTGCTAAAACTGCATTTTCCCCGTATTAAAATACGGCGAAAACGTCTCTCTTGACATGTATGCGCCTCCATTCTCATATTCATCTGGTCAATTTCTTGACAGCAGCGGCTCTCCTCCACTGTAATAATAATGGCTTCCGAAAAATCAATATTTATGGGGCGCCCTCGACAGACCCCCTTCGGCTTCCCAATTCTGGAGGCGATTAATGTCCAATTCAATGACATTTTCCACTGGTTCTGCTCTCTGGTCATCGTCGGAACTGTTGTCATCAGACAAAGCATCTGATTCCATCTCGGACGGCTCGAACCTATAAGGTTCTATGCCTCTGTCACTGTCTGAACCACTGACAAAAAAAAGACAAAAAAAAAAAGACAAAACTAAACTAATTTGTTCACAATCGCTGTCACTTTCCGTCATGATTGTCCAATGTTGATAAGTGTGAATGTGGATAGGCAGGGCAGCCAGGGTGAAATTTGTGACGTCAAAATCATGGCCGCGGTCTGGATTGGCTGTCACAAGCCAGCGAGCAAGGCGGGGACTTCGCCTGGTGTATTTTGTGCAATTATGTAAATACGGGTGGGTGATATGGTCTCCGGTATGAATATTTGGTTTAAGCTATGTGTATTTTATCAAAATTCGTTGTCATTTAGAAAAAAAAATTACGTGACATTTGGCCTTTAATGTTTGTGCCCAATTTATTATACAAATAAGTTTGTATATTCATCCAAAACAAATTTGTTTGTATGCAATGAAAAACATAAGGGAAATAAAGTTTCTTTTTCCATTTTACAGAATTCACAGACAGTGTCAATATCAATTTTAAACCTTTCCACCAGGACCTCCTTAACTGGATAAATTCTGTGTAAGATTTTGAGTGATACCTCTGATTTTATTACTGATGCAAAACTTGTATGAAATCATACAGGCTTTTTTCCAGATTAATTCACTAAAGGTAGACATCCAGTAAAACTTTGCATCAGGAGTTGTCTCCTCAAAGTAATTCTGACAGGCCTGTTATTGCACTTTTTGCTTTTAACATTAACATCTCCAATAAAAATCTCAGAGCTACATTGAACTCTAAGTTCAAAATCACATTTTTTTTAACAGTTGTAAAGTGGTCCCAGGAATTGCATTTTGAACTGTAGTGAATTCTTTGGGTGTGACAGACAAACCAAATTTGTTTATGAATTCATGATAATTTAACAGAACACCATCCTTGTTTAAAAGTTGTCCTACTAACAGAATCCCATTCTCAAACCAACTGTGCTAAAATATACATTTGTTTTTAATTGCTATATATTTATTATTCCAAATAAAGTGTCTAGCAGGACTAAAATTATGCTTGTATGCCAAAAGCCATGATAACAGAGCTGGTCTATGAAAACATGTCATCTTAACGAGGATTTTCCCAACAGAAAAATTACATTTCAACAAAAAGTCAAGAACTCCTACTGAGCTAAATTAATATGCAGGGAATGCGTTCCACATACAATCAGGTTTTTCAAAAACTATATAATCCATTTTATTTTAAAGGCATTGTTTAAGGTGCTGTAGTCCAAGACTTCAAGACCACCAAGGTTTCTGCATATCCTAATAATTTTCCTGAGGTAATGGGGCTTTTTTCCTCCATATAGATGTTGTGTTGTTATGGGGACATATTATTGTGTGACACAGGTGGTGGCTCCACCTTTCCAGTTCCACCCCCACCCAGGGTATAAGAGGGCTGTAAGGAAGAAAGGCAGTCTCTTTGGCCTCCTCTCAGCCTGATGGCAGGGCCTGTATTATGAGAGTGAGTAATAGAAAAATTCCATATTATCTACATTATTATTGATATTAATAATGTATTATTATATTTGAGAAGTATCATACCTTTCATATGCCATGTTTAATGTTTATATGTACATTCCACGTGGAATAAGTTCATACATTCTTGGCATGTTTCTGTGAGCAATTTCAGAGAGTTCAGACTGAAGATCAGTACAGGATCAGTACATGCGTAAGGAATGATCTAAGCCACTCTTATAATCTCTTTGACATGTACTGTTTTGGGTTACAGGAATGCACAGGAACTCCTCAGCCTGTATAGATAAGTTCTATAGATTAGGTATATAGACATTCTGTTAGTTTTATGGACCTCATGTGCATGTCTCCATGACCCCATGTCTCCAGAGCATCTGTGACGTTTCCCTCGATAAGCTTTGATTATCAGGACTGTCTCGTTCTGTCCCTTCCCTTATCCTTATCCTCCCTCTCCTTTGTCCTACCTATATATACGTATATCAAACCTAAAGAAATGAATCCTTTAGAGATTCTAGGGGTGTAATGCCATGCTTTGTAATCTCTCCCCCAAGTGGTCATTGGGGTGACAACTTATATATTTTTGTAATAAATGTACATAAATCCAACTTTCCCCCTGATTTTTGACTTTGAATAATTTAAGCTCAAAATTATTCTAACATTTTGGCGCTCCGAACAGCGGATCCACATATCTCCGTCTTTCTGGTGCCTCTGCTTGATTTTAGCAAGTGCACAGCTGATAAAAAGACCTTCCCAGGCTGAGTGAGGGAAAAAAAAAAGGTTCAGTGTTACTGCAGTGAAGGCATTTCAGACCGGGGCACTAGAACTGACTGGGTGACGGATCTGAGAATCCTACAGGCGGCTTGGATGTAAGTACATTTGTTGTTGTTGTTGTTTATGGATAAAAGATAGTGAGATTGCCCAGACCGAATGAACATCGCGGATGCTGTTTGGGTGCATTACTATGGCTCGAAATCGCTGGGTCATTCCTGCTCACGGTGAGCGATGTCGCAATATTCGTTTGGGGAGAATGAGATTCTCTGCCAACGGTGAGCGTTATTGCAAGACCCGGGGAGGCTTCCTAGGGTTTTCGCTGTCCTCTGCACCCTGTCAGTGCGGTGGAGGTGCTGGAAGTTGCATGCAAAGAAAAAAGGGAAAGATTCGTGCTCTTTTAACCACGGACGTTTTATTGTCTAAATAATTAGGCTCTCGACATCCCATGGAAGAGCTACGTGATCCCAGAAAAGTAGATTTTCATGGAAGATTCGTGCCCTTACCGTGTCTGCTTATCGCCCATGGAATTTTCCCCGCTACGGTGAGCTATTGCAAGATACTGGGGGAGGAGGTCTTACTGGGGCTTTCGGCACACAGCGGAGGGGTTATGTGACCGGTGAAATACTAGTAGATTTTATTTTGAGAATTTGTTGAAGCGCTGGATAAAAGCTACTGCAGTCTGGTTTGTTTTGCTTCTGTGTAATCTGCTTCAGTGTGAAAAAGTGAGAGTTCTCCGCGGAGGCGGAAAAAGAATGGGTTGTAAAATTGTTGTTTGTGATTTTTTCTTGTATTTGTGGAGCATAAAAGACTTGGTTAATTGCTTATTATCCTTCTGGGAAATGATTAAAAATGTGGACGTTTGCAAATTATACTTTTGGGTGAGAAATTCTATTGTGTTTTCATTGCGGGTAGGGAAAAAAAAGAGAGAACGGTGGGTTGCCACATTTGCTTTTCCAAGCATTTTTTGGGGTTGCCATTTCAAGCTTGTTTTAAGGCTATAGTTCTGTTACTCTACATAAACAGCTGCCCGACAGTAACCTTGGAGAGATAACAGAACTGCGCTGCATGTGTGTGTGTGTTGTATGTGTGGGCCCTTGTGTTTAACAGTGAGTGAGTGAGAAGAAGAGAAAAGAGGAGTGAAAGAAATAATCTATATATGGGTATTTTTTGCAAAGTTTGGGGGTTTTACTTTTTTTCAGTCTAACTTTGGGGTTTTGACTCTAATGTTGCGTACGTGATAAACTATTTACATATTTTTAAAGCCAATATTTTCATTTCCTCCAGTTTTTTCTTTGGAAAATGAAAAACATTGAGCTATTTTTATTCAGTTGTTTGACGTATCACTGACTTTTATTGACTCAATTGCCTTATTTCTCTGATTGATGCATAACAGTGAACTTTACAGGATGCAAGACTAATGATTTCCCCACTGTCTCCAAAACAACCAGCCTCTGGGAGCCTCTCTCTCGCCATTGTCCATGCCTCCCTTGTCGAGACCACAGGCGCATAGAACATCTAAGTTAAGTACACTTGCTTTCATCTTCATCAATGCTACCAGCATGACAATGATGAAATTAACTGAATATTACAATATCATGCTGTCACCTAATAATGCCTAATCACTGAAGGCTTTGTGTACACTTTATATTACATGATTCAAAGCACAGAAGAGGTTGATGATTACTGTGTTTGTGCATGTGATTTGCCAGAGTCTACTGACTATCAAACACAGGTTTTGGTAATTCTATGTCATATTGTTGCTTTGTTTCAATAACATTAAATTCACTTTTTTAATAAATGGCATATGCAGTCTTATTTATATTTTGATCCTCAGTCTGTCCATGTGTGATGGCCTGCTTGGATGTGACTAGCCTCTCCAGCTGCACACACACCTGTTTCTCATTATGGCTGGGGCTATATAATCCACGCTGCCCTGGAATCCGTGCGGAGTCGTCTGTCTTACTCCATGAAGACCACGCACGCCCTCTTGATTCCAGAGACCGCAGCCTCAGCCTGACTGCTTTCCTGCTGTCTACCTCTAGCCCGCCTGCGCTTGGAAGGAAACTCCACCATGCACGTAGGCCTCAGCCTTCCCTAACCTTCTCCATTTCAGTCCTCTGTGCACAGGTGGAGCTCTGTGGCAGCGGACCCGTTCCCCTCCTGGCGGGGCACTGAACCTCACCCTCTCACCGATACACCTCCTTCATCTACATGCTGCAATGGGCACTGTGGATGCTGTCCTCCTGGCCATAGCCGCCGAGCTAACCTGAGCATCTCAACAAACAGTGAGCTGCAGATTAACCAGCACATTCTCAGCTGTGAAGTCTATAACCATCCTGCCTCTGTTTGTCCCTAGGGTTGCCAGGTTGAACGGCATTCTGCTCAACCCCCAGCTGCAGCAAGAACACACACCCACACATTCACACACTACACATTGTTACAGTAAAGATAATTGTATCTACTGTGGTCTCCGAATCTGCTCACTGGGTTAACAAACCATGTCAGTACGACTCCACCAAAATGACCCAGCTGACAGCGCGCTTACGTGCAAAGTTAACAACCTCGAGACCCAAGTAGATCAGTTAGCTTATGAACAACAAACTATTTTGAATCAGTTAACCCGGCTAACGGACCGGTTGGATCGTTTGGCTAGCCCGCAGACATTTCCACCGGCTCCGTTGTTTCCTAGTAGCTCCTCGGCTTCCGCTAGCCACCCACCAGGGCACGGGTCTTCTCCTCGGCTAACTCTCATCCCCACTCCTACCCGTTTTGGTGGAAAGCTGGGGGGGGGGGGGGGTTTCATTATGCAGTGTGAGATTGTGTTTCAGCAGGTACCAGGGGATTTCACCACAGATCAAGCCAGATAGGCTATGTTATAAATTTGTTAGAGGGGCGAGCTCTAGCATGGGCCTACGCCGTCATGGCTAGGGCAAATTATTCCAGCATGACTTATGCGCAGTTTGTTAGTGAGTTCAAGGAAGTATTTGACCATTCTGACCGTGATGGTGTGCTTACCTCCCGGCTGCTTAATCTTAGACAGGGAACTCAATCTGCGGCAGATTACGCTGTCGACTTCCGGGTAGTTGCTACTGAGGTCGGGTGGGAAGATGCTTCACTGTGCAGTATTTTCATTAAGAGTCTTACTCCTAGCCTGCATGGCGAGTTGGCTTCCTTGGAGAAACCGGGTAGGTTTTCTGAATTAATCTCCTTAGCCATCAGTCTTGATAACAGATTAAGGGAGTGGGCAGCGGAACATAGGTCCTCTGGTCATTCGGGTGCCCAATCTCGTCATTCCCCACGACCCTCTCTGTTGGCCCTGCCTTCCTCAGATTCCCCAGAGGGTCCAGTACTCACGTCAGCTAGGCAGTCCAAGCTTTCTTCGACAGAGAAACAGCGCCGCCGTGAGTTGGGGTCGTGTCTGTACTGCGGGAGTGAGGAGCATGAGGTAGTGTCATGTCCTGAGCAGCCAAAAGGGGGAGTCCGTGTGTCGCAGTAGGGGGACTCACGGACTCACCTTTAACCAATCCCCTATCTAGTTTACATCTCCCTATTCGCTTCATTCGCAAACATACTGAAATAGGGACGCATGCACTGATAGAGATTCGGGGGCTGAGCAGAATTTCATCTCAGGGGAACTGGCAACCCGGTTGGGTGTCCCCTGCCTATCGCTCAAGGTTCCATTGAGACTTATCGCTCTGTCCAAAGCCCCTCTCGTTACCGTATCCCAGCAAACTCTCCCAGTGGCCGTCATTACATCTGGGAACCATCGGGAGGAACTGAAGTTCTTTGTGTTGCCGGTTTCCTCCTCCCCGGTTATTCTTGGGTATCCATGGTTACGGCTTCACAATCCCTCCATTAACTGGCGCTCTGGGAGTATATTATCGTGGAGTTCGTTCTGTCTCGGCGCTTGTCTACAGTCGGCTGCTTGCTCGCCGTCATTGCCTCTGAATGTTTCCACTATCCCTCCCCCCGATCTGTCCAAGGTGTCCCTGGAGTATCACAACCTTGGCGCCATGTTCA
Source organism: Pholidichthys leucotaenia (assembly GCA_020510985.1). Lineage (NCBI taxonomy): Eukaryota > Metazoa > Chordata > Actinopteri > Cichliformes > Pholidichthyidae > Pholidichthys > Pholidichthys leucotaenia. The sequence continues at coordinate 272,573,952 of CM035840.1, read as the reverse complement.
GCAAGACCCAGGCCCTTTCCCTTCCCCCTCACCACCCTTATGATTGTGCCATTAACCTCCGTGCCGGAGCCCCGCTACCGTTGAGTCGTCTCTACAGCCTGTCACCTCCGGAGCGGGAAGCCATGGAGGCTTATATTAAAGAATCAGTGGCCTCTGGCATAATTTGGCCGTCATCCTCGGCGGTGGGGGTGGGGGGGGTTTTGTGGGAAAGAAGGACGGTTCGCTAAGGCCGTGTATTGACTTCAGAGAACTGAATAACATCACTATCAAGGATAAATACACCCTGCCTCTTGTTAACTCGGCATTTGATTCCCTCCAGGGGGCCTCCTGCTTCACCAAGCTGGATCTGCGGAACACTTACCATCTGGTTCGGATCTGGGAAGGTGATGAGTGGAAGACGGGGTTTCGGACCCCCAGTGGTCACTTTGAGTATTTAGTCATGCCGTTCGGGCTGACCAACGCCCCCGCTGTGTTCCAGCGGTTAATCAATGATGTGCTGAGGGATTTTCTGGGTGTGTTCATCTTTGTCTACCTTGATGACATCCTTATTTTTTCACAGTCCCTGGATGAACACCGTGTGCATGTGAGGCGAGTGTTGCAGCGACTCCTGGAGAATAAGTTATTTGTGAAAGTTGAGAAGTGCCAATTCCATGCATCCAAGATGACCTTCCTGGGTTTTATCATCTCCCACAACGAGATCATCCCAGATCCTAGTAAGGTAAAAGTGGTGGTAGATTGGCCCACTCCCTCTTCTAGAAAACAATTGCAGCAGTTCTTGGAGTTTGCCAACTTCTACCGCCGCTTCATTAAAAATTATAGCATCACTGCTCTCCCTCTGACACGTCTGACTTCCTCCAAGGTGCCCTTCAGGTGGTCTGAGGAGGCGGCCGCAGCCTTCGCTGATCTTAAGAGGCAGTTTTCAGACTCTCCCATCCTGGTCCAGGTGGACCCTGCTCTGCAGTGCCTGGTGGAGGTGGACACCTTGGATTCGGGGGTCGGGGCCGCTCTGTCCCAGTGTTCTCCAGCGGATGGCAAGGTTCGCCCCTGTGTGTTCTTCTCCCGGCGGTTGTCCCCTGCAGAACGTAATTATGACATCAGCGACAGAGAGCACCTAGCGGTTAAGATGGTGCTGGAGGAGTGATGCCATTGGTTGGAGGGGGCTTCCCAGCCATTTGTGGTCTGGACGGACCACAAGAACCTGGAGTACCTTAGGATGGCCAAGCGCCTAAACGCCCACCAGGCCCGCTGGTCCCTGTTCTTCGGCCATTTTGACTTCACCATCACGTATTGTCCCAGGTCCAAGAATACCAAACCTGATGCCCTGTCCATGCAATTCTCCTCTGACGTCATGGAGAAGTCGGAGCACCCCATCCTTCCTCCATTGTGTGTCATGGGCGCCCTGTCGTGGGGCATCAAGGAGAAGGTCTTAAAGGCCCTGGAGGTTGAACCGGACCCAGGCGGGGGGCCAGCGGGGAAGCTGTTTGTTCCATCTGGCGTCCGAGGTGAGGTCATTCGCTGGGAGGGGGCGCACAGTAGCCCTGTTGCAGAGGACATTTTGGTGGCCGTCTATCCAGAGGGACGTTGGAGAATATATCCACGCCTTCCCCCAGTGTGCCGCGGGCAAGACATCTTCCTCCTCTCCTGCCGGTCTGCTTCACCCCCTTCCGATCCCCGGCAGGCCGTAGTCCCATGTGGCATTGGACTTTGTCACCGGTCTTCCTTCCTCTAACCAGCATACTGTTATCCTCACCATTGTGGACAGGTTCTCCAAAGCTGCCCTCTTTGTCCCCCTGCGAGGACTGCCTATGGCTAAGGAGACGGCAGATCTCCTTGTCCAACACATGGTGAGGCTACATGGAATTCCACTGGACATCGTCTTCGATCGTGGACCCCAATTCATCTCACAGGTTTGGAGGTCCTTCTGCAATGCCCTTGGGGCTACTGTAAGCCTGTTGTCTGGTTACCATCCCCAGAGCAACGGGCAGTGTGAGAGGGTGAATCAGGAGCTGGAGACTGCTCTGTGGTGTGTGGCGACCACCAATCCTGCATCCTGGAACATGCACCTCCCATGGATCGAATACACTCACAACATCACGGTCTTATCAGTGATCGGTATGTCCCCGTTCGAGGTTTCGTTGGGCTACAGTCCTCCACTATCCCCTGAAGAAGAAGGGGACATCACCGTTCCGTTGGTACGGGCCAATTTGAGGCACTGTCGTCGCCTGTGGAGGGCTACCCGGACCGCGCTACGGCGCACGGTGGAACACAACTCTACGGTGGCCAATCGTCACAGGACTGAGGGTCCTGCTTACCAGGTGGGTCAGCAGGTATGGCTATCAACAAAAAATATTAATCTGAAGGCTGAGCGTAAGAAGACGTCGCAACAGTTTATTGGGCCGTTCACTATCACCCGCATCATCAACCCTGTCTCTGTGCGTCTAGCCCTCCCCTCCTCCCTTCGTATTTGCCCTACTTTCCATGTGTCTCAGGTCAAACCCTTCTATTCCAGCCCTCTGTGTCCTCCTCCCAGGTCTCCACCCCCGCCAATGGTGATCGACGGCAACCCGGAGTGGAGGGTCAATTCCATCCTGGATGTCCGCCGCCGGGGTCGCAGCCTGCAATACCTGGTGGACTGGGAGGGCTACAGGCTGGAATGGAGGTCCTGGGTGCATCCCTCTTTGTGCTGGATAAAGATCTCATTCGGGACTTCCACCGGACGCACCCAGGTATGTTGGATCGACCGCCGAGAGGCGTTTCATGGGGGGGAGTACTGTGATGGCCTGCTTGGATGTGATTATCCTCTCCAGCTGTGCACACACCTGTTTCTCATCACGGCTGGGGCTATATAATCCATGCTGCCCTGGAATCCGTGCGGAGTCATCTGTCTTATTCCATGAAGACCACGCACGGCCTCTTGATTACAGAGACTGCAGCCTCAGCCTGACTGCTTTCCTGCTGTCTACTTCTAGCCCGCCTGTGCTTGGAAGGAAACTCTCCACCATGCAAGTAAGCCTCAGCCTTCCCTCACCTTCTCCATTTCAGTCCCCTGTGCACAGGTGGAGCTCCATGGCGGCGGACCCGTTCCCCTCCTGGTGGAGGACTGAACCTCACCCTCTCGCGGATACACCTCCTTCATCTACATGCTGCAACGGGCACTGTGGACGGTATCCTCCTGGCCATAGCCGCCGAGCTAACCTGAGCATCTCAACATCTCAACAAACAGTAAGTTGCAGATTAACCAGCACATTCTCAGCTGTGAAGTCTCTAACCATCCTGCCTCTGTGTGTCTCTAGGGTTGCCAGGTCGAACGGCGTTCTGCTCTCCCCCAGCTGCAGCAAGAACACACACCCACACATTCACACACTACACATTGTTACAATAAAGACTCTGGTCTCCGAGTCTGCTCACTGGGTCAACAAACCATGTCACCATGTAGAAGAAAAAAATAATATAGCTTGTGTCAGACTGACCTAGATAAGGTGACGGTAAACGGATGGAATCAGCCTTCAAAGAACTCAGATGTTTGTAATAAAAAGAAGGACGCTCAAGGTCTGACGGGTTTTAGGATATATATAAAAAAAAATAAACCAGATTGTGCTTCTGTGCCATAAATCCTGAAAACAGAGATTAGGGCTACACCTGCAGTTACTAATTCTAAATGCTGCATTGGTTTAAGGCTTCTAATATATGACACTGTTTTGTTTAACCCCTTGCACTCTGGTCAATTTCCCTAAAAACGCCAAAAAATAACGTACCCAAAGTAAATCAAAAGCTGTTCTTCAACCCTTTGCAGCATCTTCATGGGGTTGGTCTCATTTAAAAGAAAACACTTTGAATTTTTTGGCAAAACAGTCATAATCTCTCTAAGTGCTCCGGCCACTGAGTAACAGTCATCTAAACATACTGAACTTGAAGAAAATAAATTTCGCCTGGGTGTTTTTTTTGGATACAAATGCTTGCAAATAACACACAGCTGTCAGATACTGGCTGGAAAATGCAACACAAATGTAGAACCAAGTGTTATCCAGCTGAGGTCAAAATTTTGTAACAATACCACAAAAAATGAATATATTACACAGCTTTTTTTCTTAGGTTGTTCCCAGGTGTTTTTGAACTGTGCCAAATTGTGCCAAATGGCACAGTTTGGAAAAACGTCTGTAACTTTTGAATGATTCAGTATAGAAGCTTGATGTTGGGCTCTAATGAAAGGTGACACTCAGGGCTGTGTGTGTGTGTGGGGGGGGGTTGTCCCCCCACTACAGAGGACAGACATTGCCCGGTGCGCCGCGGTCTACTACGCACAGTTGTAATTTACCGATCGGTCACAAGTCATTTTTGATTACAATTTTCAGGGATAAAGAATAATTTAGCTTATAACACTTACCTGTTCACAACAGCAGTGTCGCTGGCGAACTTCTCTTCCTCATTGTCAGACGAACATGATGCTGGTCCGCTTGTTACAGACTCGTGGTTCTGGTCATGCGACCCGGTCAAACCATAATTCCATTATTGCGGTTTTGCGCTTCCATGATTGCGGTTTTGGCGAACGATTTTTCAAAACAAATAAGAACAGTAGTAAGAAAAAAAGACTGGCGAACGCGTGTGTGTCACCCAGCGGCTAAAACAAAACAGATTTTGCAAGGGAGGCACGTTTTCGAACTACTGTGCTTCAATTGGCTCACTGTATTCGCAGCCGTTGGTAGGCGGGTCCTTCTTGCTAGGTTTTCAGTCATTGGTTCTTCAAGGTTTCAGAAACCCAATTCAAGGCTCTTATTAGTCGAATGAGAGGTCAATCACATCTAAACCAATCAAAGCACTCCTTTGGCTTTCTGTTCACAGCTGTGTCTGCAGTGGAAGAACGGAAATGCAGCTTTGTTTTTTTTTTCAGTGCCTCCTAGGATGCACAGTGTGCGTCCTAGGACGCCCAGATGTGTCCACCCGCGGTACACTGAAGTGCAACAGGTTAAACATAATCCTAAACTAGTGATTACCCATGTCAATTGGTAAAACATTTACTGATTCACAGAATATTTAGTGAATACTTGCTGTGAATAGCAAAAACACAATCAAATTGTGGAAGCTTTAGGTGTAATTTAAAGGCTTTTCTGCTATTCTTCATTCTTCGTTTTTCAACAGGAAAGGGAAAGCATTCACAAGATTTTTTTTAGCTTTCACCAGGAATTAGATTTGCCAAATTAACAAGGAATCAAAACATCACCATTACCTTTCAATTTAATAAATCCTTGGTGACATATGCAATATGTAATAAAATAATAAAAAACAACAAATGACTTAACTGTTTCTCTATGCAAGTGTCAGCTGATGACTTGGCGTCCAGTAACGACCTCTGCTAATAGAGAAGCAGGCTGTTTGTTTATCATGACAAGGGAAAAAATACAAGGGAAAGAAAAGTGTGGTTAGTGTCGTTACCTTATCATCCTCATCATCCTCTAGTAATACTTAACATTGGTTATTAAGTTGTTCCATTGCTTATACACTGTAGAGAATTGTTATGTTTGCTCCTTAATAACACTAACAGTTAGGGAAAATATCTTTATTGCTAAAATAATGCAGCTACTACAGGCTGTTTGGTTTCTTAAGAAAGGCTATATATACAGAAATAACATAGCGAACTTCATTTTGAATCACACCTGACACAACACATCACTCCACTGATTAGAAACATGATGACACTCCTTACTCTGCGAATGTAAGGTTAATTTCATCAGGGAACTCCTCTTTTTGAAGTGGTGATGTCCCCTTTCCAATAACTTAACACTCTGAGTATGCAACGGCTTACAGTGCGTCTCTCCCCTGTACTGCTACCCTGCTTGACCAACGAAGCGAGCAAGTGTTATACCAAGGATCTACATTGACAAAGGTCATTGAGTCATTGGGCATATTCGCATTTGGCCAGGACACTGGGCAGATCTGTGTACCCCGTTTTGGCAACTGGCCATACCCTCATCATGTCGGCAGGGCAGGTGGGCAGGGTGAAGAGAGATGCTTTTCTACCACATGATGCCATTTATGAAGCATGAATGCAATTTAAGATGGAAAGTACAGGAGTGAGGTTTTTTGTTCATTGTTTCTTTGAGTGAGAGAGGAAACAAAATACCTTAGGGATTAAAACACTTAATTGTAGACTGCAATTATTTACAAAATTATAACAAAGGATAGAATGGTCCTTGATCGACTAATTACCACCCATAGAGATGTAGGCCCTATTATAGGAGATTATTGTTTTACTTCTATCCATGAAAATGATGCAAATTACCATATTAATACCTCAGATACTCATAGAAGTTAGTGTTTCTTTTAATGGAGAAGTCTCATCATAAACTTGGTAATGATTTTTATAACTTCAGATTTTTCTTTCGTGAGTCCTTAATATGATGATGAGGATGTTTTTGAAGGTTGCAATATGGTTTAAGGCTGTTTTTGAGTGCTTTCATATTATTTTCGATGTTCTTATTTGACACTGTCTGAGATTAATTTTGATCACATTACACATATTTACTCTTGATATGTTCTGCACACATTTTAACTTGCAAGGACACATAACAGCATATAAATTCTTATACATATCCTTATATTAACTCATTCACTTTATTTTACTTTTATTTTTCTTTTAATCCTGATGCTTTATTAAGCATCAAGGGGGAATATGATAGAAAAATTCCATATTATCTACATTATTATTGATATTAATAATGTATTATTATATTTGAGAAGTATCATACCTTTCATATGCCATGTTTAATGCTTATATGTGTATTCCATGTGGAATAAATTCATATATTCTTGGCATGTTTCTGTGAGCAATTTCAGAGAGTTCAGACTGAAGATCAGTACAGGATCAGTACATGCGTAAGGAATGATCTAAGCCACTCTTATAATCTCTTTGACATGTCCTGTTTCGGGTCACAGGAATGCACAGAAACTCCTCAGCCTGTATTGATCAGTTCTATAGATTAGGTGTATAGACATTCTGTTAGTTTTATGGACCTCATGTGCATGTCTCCATGACCCCATGTCTCCAGAGCATCTGTGACGTTTCCCCGGATAAGCTTTGATTATCAGGACTGTCCCGTTCTGTCCCTTCCCTTATCCTTATCCTCCCTCTCCTTTCTCCTACCTATATATATCAGACCTAAAGAAATGAATCCTTTAGAGATTCTAGGGGTGTAATGCCATGCTTTGTAATCTCTCCCCCAAGTGGCCATTGGGGTGACAGCTTATATATTTTTTGTAATAAATGTACATAAATCCAACTTTCCACCTGATTTTTGACTTTGAATAATTTAAGCTCAAAATTATTCTAACAGTGAGTCACAAATAAAGTTGTGTCCAGTTCAATGCTCAGTCTTGTCCTTGGCTCCTATTACCAACATAACATTTGGCGACGAGGGTAAAAAGTATGGACGCAGGGGTTACTTCAGTTCGGCCGTTTTTGGAGCTTCCTGGTGAACCACCCGTCCCTTGGGCGAGATGGTTTGCCGCATTTCAAAATTATTTGGTGGCGTTGGACCTTGGAAGACTGGAGAACTTGCAGGCATGAGCACTGTTGATTCACAACTTAGGAATGGAAGGACAACATATCCTTAGTACTTTAGGTGAGGGTGATAGCTTTGAGGAAGTGGTTGAGCTAATGGCGCAACATTTTTGCGCCCCGGAAAACGTCATCGTCCTGAGGATCCACTTTTGGCAGTGCTGCCAGCAGACTGGCGAGTCAGTGCAGCGGTATGTAGCAGACCTACGTCAGCTGGCCAAGGACTGTCAGTTTGGAGCGTTAGAGGAAGAGATGGTCCGTGACCAGTTAGCGGAAGATACTGTTTACCCGGCAACCAGGTCGAAGCTCCTCACACTCTTGGGCGAGCTGACATTAACCATGTCCATCGAGCTAGCTCAACAGTTTGAGGCGGCAGACAAGCTATCACAGGAACTCAATGAGAGAGCGTCACATTGCCATTTTGAACCACAGTCGATGGCGCAGACAGTGGGCCCGGACAGCGACGATGGTGTGGAGGATGATGAATATGCGATTGCTGTAAAGATGAGGTCCACCCCGGGATCACCCAGGTGTTTGGGTTGTGGGTCCACCAACCACCGTTATAAGGCTAGAGAGTCTCTGGCAAGAGGAAGATGCTGCGGCATGTGCAGACTCTTGCATCATTTCGCCAAGGCATGTTACAGGTTGAACGAGGGGATCCGAGACACATGGAGGATCTCCCCGTTTTACCTCCCACAGTTATTTGCAGTGTATCTCAGAACTTTTTTCACATTGTCATTGTGGGGTGTTGTGTGTAGAATTTTGAGGAAGGAATTAATTTGGTCCATTTTGGAATAGGGCTGTGGCATAACAAGATGTGGAGAAAGTAAAGCGCTTTGGATACTTTCCGGATGCACTGTATAGCAATGCTGTCGGCATATTGAGCTTCTCTTATATACTCGGTGTCTTTGTTTTGGATTTTAGTCGTCTAAGGGTTGGGCCGTCGATGACTCAACCGGCAACCCCGCCCTTCTGAGGGTGCGGAGGGTGAAACTGGGCATCCTGGCAGAACTAAAAACATTATCAGTCACAGGTCTGTGGTGGGCCACTCCCAGTTACACGGGGTGAGACTGGACATCCTGGCAGATAAGCACATCTGTTGCAAGATCTGTGGTGGACATTTGCCAGTCAGTGCATTGTGACATGCACTACACAAAGAGCAGAGATAAACAAACCTATCATCTGGTCAGTCACTGCAACAGATACTGGAGTCAGTTTGTCTTGGTCTGTCCTTGCCACTGATAATACCTCTATCTGCCAAGAATGTGCTGCTAGTCCAGCAAAAGCTAGCGGTACTCAACTACTTTCATGCAGTTTCATGAAATGGTCAGTCAGAAAGTAACTCATACTGGCTCGGACGTTGCCTGGGTTTGCAGGGTTGGGAGTTCCTGGCAGCAGAGGGCAGGGGACAGAGCTGCATAGAGGAATCTGATCAGACCTAAATGAAACAGTCATTGTCGCCCGCGACAGACTGCTATGATGATGATGATGATGATCCCCAAGTACCAGCGGCCCTTCTTACTGTATGGTGGAACTGGATGGGGTAACAGTGCCATTGCTGATTGACACAGGAGCGGTGAGATCCGTGTTAAATTGGGCAACCGTGAGGAGTTTCTTCCCACAGTATCAGCTTGGAGAAGAGTGGTTGGGCTGTGGTTTGTAGGACCGGCCGGTTCCGAGAACGATGGACAGAGCTGTGCGGGACGGACCTTTGCCTAGTAATCTGGACAATGAGTAGGACCAATTCCACCCAGGGCCACTGCGGGAGGGTCCCGGTGCCATCGCCTAAGTAACTCTAGTTGAGGGAGCTGGGCGGCACAGTGGGACACCCATGACGGTGGGTGGCACCCAATGGCTGGTCCATTCTACTCCTGGAATTTTGCTGGAAAGGATCGGAGAGCAGGGGTCGCAACGGCAATGCCGGCAGCGAAAATAAAAGAAAGCGGGGCAGGACCGGCTGGCACAGTGGAACGACATGACAAACAGAGACACTGGAAGCTGAGTGGGCCCTTCTGGGGGTCGCAGACGCAGTTCAGCCCAGGGAGGAGGCCCGGTCGAGAGGTGTTCAGGCCAAACGTTGGAGAAAAGATGAGTAGGGGCGGCTGCAGGTGGTGGCTGTTTGGGAGGATGCCTACCTCCAGTTGGTGGCATCAGCCATCACTTTTGGAGTGGTCTGCTGGGGCAGTGGCATTACAGCAGCCGATAGGAAAAGACTGAACAAAATGATCAAGAAAGCTAGCTCTGTCCTGGGGCAGCGCCTTGACCCAGTGGAGGAGATGGGAGAGAGAAGGATGGTGGCTGAACTGTCATCTCTGCTGGAGTTCCAGTTCCACCCTATGCAGGACACACTGAATGTACTAAGGAGCTCAGTTAGCAGCAGACTACGTCATCCTAGGTGCACAACCGAGAGGTTTCGCAGGTCCTTCCTACCTACAGCTATCAGACTGTACAACCTAAGCAGGGCTGCTCACAGGGATAGCAAAAAGATGTGACAACCTAATAGTATTGAATGCAAAAGACGCAATAGACTTACACAATGGTCCCCTCCGGTATACAACTAGGAAAAGACCGGTAGCTACGGAGGGTGACAATATGTATGGGTACATAATCATACCATGTAGGATAACTAAGTAGACAGTTATGCTGTTTCATTCCATCTAGCTACAATGCTCCGCACTGTGTGTTTATATATTTATATATTTATTCCATCTAGCTACAATGCTCCACACTGTGTTTATATATTTACATATTTATTCCATCTAGCTACAATGCTCCGCACTGTGTGTTTATATATTTACATATTTATTCCATCTAGCTACAATGCCCCGCACTGTGTGTGTTTATATATTTACATATTTATTCCATCTAGCTACAATGCTCCGCACTGTGTGTTTATATATTTACATATTTATTCCATCTAGCTACAATGCTCCGCACGGTATGTGTTTATATATTCATATTGTGGGGCACATATATGCACATATGTATATGACTGCATGATTCATACGTATACCACCTTAGGCTTCACATCTGAGACGGAACAAAGGACTGAGCCGCTCTGGAGATAACACGAGGGTGTGAAAGTTTAGTCTTTGGCATGCAAAGAGACAGCCTTGGGGGATTTCGCCCAGCGGCCAGAGACTGAGAGGTGGAGTGTGTTAATATCGGGGGGAAGTTACATTGTGACTGGGATTAAGTACCATGTGACTGTATGTTTGATGTCCTGGGTATAAAAGGGACAGATGTGGGAAGATTCATTCTCTTTCTGTTTTTGGATGATGTTGGAGAATGTGAATAAATCTGACTTGAGAAATAAACTCAGCCTCATCTTTCCCCATTCTCCACACTGGTGACCCTATGACGTATCATGAGCAGAAGTAATTCCCCCGAGCCGGACTCGTCGGGAGCCAGCCAGGCGAACGCAGCCACAGTCAAGCTACCAGACTTCTGGCAAGACAACCCGTGCTCCTGGTTCCACTTGGTCGAGGCACAGTTTGCCCTCCGGGGGATAACGGTAGATGACACCAAATTCTACCACGTTATTTCCAAGCTCGACAACCGCACAGCTCGATATGTGCAGAGCTTTTTGGAACGCCCACCGGCCGACGACAAATACGGCGGGTTGAAGACTGCGCTCATCCAGCGTTTCACTCCCTCAGTCCAGGAGAGAGCGGAGAGACTCCTGGCCCTGAAAGACTTGGGAGATAGCACGCCCATCGACCTGATGGAAGACATGCTGAGGCTGAGGGGCTCAGACGGCGACTACTTCCTCTTCACCCATTTTCCTGAGAACCCTACCATCGGCCACGAGAGCGACCCTGGCCGGTTCACCGTTGATGGCCCAGCGGGACTTCCGTGCCCTGGCCCAGGAGGCACAACGGATTCTCAACGCCAGCAGACAGCGCGCGGCCACCGCAGCAGCGACGGAGCTCGGCGCGATGGCCGGAGACGACAGGGGGCCAGAGGCGGCGGTAGCAGACCCACCGACAATGGCGGCGGCGAGGGCCAGGGATCGCGGAGGAGACGACCTCTGTTTCTACCATCGCCGCTTCGCAGAGAGGGCACGCAAATGTATACCACCGTGCCAGTTCAGGAGCTCGGGAAACACCAAGACCGGGGGTCGATAGCAGCTGCGGCCCTCGGGGAGGAGAACAAGCTGCTCTACTTGACGGATGCGCGATCGGGGAGGCAATTCCTCGTGGACACAGGCTCCCAAGTGAGTTTCATCATGCCTACATACGCTGACCGGCTGGCGGGTCCCGGAAGTCACGGAGCGTCAGCAGCGAACGGCTCGAGGATTAAGACTTTTGGTGAGAAGACTCTGCTTCTGTCCCTACACGGCCGTACATTTGAGTGGACTTTTGTTATAGCTGCAGTGAACTTCAATATGTTAGGGGCTGATTTTCTGTGCTCACATGGTTTGTTGGTTGATCTTGCTAATAGGCACCTGGTTAATGCACTTTCTTTTTATTCTATTCCCTGTGCAGCCCGAGTGACCCCGCCCACAGCACAAGCCAACGTTGCAACGGCAGGGGGTAAGTTCCACACACTACTCACCCAGTTCCCAGCACTCACGGTTCCCACATTTTCAGCAGCTGTCGCTAAACACGGAGTGGAACACTTTATTACTACCACCAGACCGCCCGTTTTTGCAACTGTCCATACCGCGCGAGGAGTTCGCCAGCCTTGAAAAGTTGGGCATCATCAAACGTTCGAAGAGCCCATGGGCTTCCCCGCTTCACATGGTCCCTAAAGCCGACGGCTCATGGCGTCCTTGCTGAGATTTCCGCAGGCTGAACAACGCTACAGCACACGACCGCTACCCAATCCCGCATATCCAAGATTTTTCCGTTCATTTGGCGGGGGCGCGCATTTTTTCTAAGATAGACTTGGTCCGCGGGTACCATCAAGTCCCAGTACGCGCTGAGGACATCCCCAAAACGGCAGTAATAACTCCGTTTGGCCTTTTTGAGTTTTTGTGCATGCTGTTTGGGCTTAAAGGCGCTGCACAGACGTTCCAGCGCATGATGGACGCGGTGTTGCGTGATCTCCCCTTCGTGTTCGTCTACCTGGACGACATCTTGGTAGCCAGCGCGTCCGAAGACGAACACGAAAATCACCTCACGGCAGTTTTCCGGAGGTTGGGGGAGCACGGGTTAATAATCAACCCAGCGAAGTGTCAGTTCGGGGTGACGCAGATTGATTTTTTGGGGCATCGCGTCTCTCCAGAAGGAGCCGTTCCTCTGCCTGACAAAGTACGCGCAGTAACAAATTTTCCCCAGCCACAAACAGTCAAAGCGTTACAGGAGTTTTTGGGAATGGTAAATTTTTATAACCGTTTCCTCCCCCGCGCAGCGCAGCTCATGCAACCATTGTATGCCACGCTAAAAAAACAAAAACCCACAAGCAAAATCGAATGGTCTCCTGAGCGAGAGCGAGCATTCGCGGAGGTCAAAACAGCCCTGGCAAACGCTGCGTTGTTAGCACATCCAGACCCCACGGCCCGCATAGCGCTCACTACTGACGCGTCAGATGTGGCCATAGGAGCGGTCGTAGAGCAGCAGGTCGCCGGGGCTTGGCAGCCGCTCGCCTTTTTCAGCAGGACGTTGCGCGATAGTGAGCGAAAATACAGCGCATTCGACAGGGAGTTGTTAGCTCTCCACTTAGCCATTCGCCACTTCCAGTTCTGGCTGGAGGGACGCCGTTTCACCGCATTCGTTGACCACAAGCCGCTTACTTTCGCGATGGCCAAGGTTTCAGAACCGTGGTCGGGCCGGCAGCAGAGGCAGCTGGCTGCAATCTCAGAGTTTACTACCGATATTCAGCACGTAGCGGGTAAACTTAATGTGGTGGCAGACTGTCTCTCGCGCACTGTAACGGCCCCAGTCCGCGTAGGGGTAGATTGTGCAACCATGGCCGCGGAGCAGGCTAGCGACGCGGAAGTGCGTGCCGCCGCAGTCCGCACAGGGATAGATTATGCAGCCATGGCCGCGGATCAGGTTAGTGACGTGGACATGCGCGCGCTGCAGTCTGGACCAACAGGGTTAATGCTGGAGAACAGGGTGTTACAAGATGGTATGCCCCCCCTAATCTGCGATGTCTCCATGGGTCGACCACGCCCGGTGGTACCGACCGTGTGGCGCCGCCGCGTTTTTGACTCGATTCATTCTCTGGCACACCTGGGGGTGCGCGCGTCGGTCAAAATGGTAGGAGAGAAATTTGTATGGCCGAGCCTGCGCAAGCAAGTTAAAGAGTGGGCAACAGCCTGCATGGCTTGCCAACGAGCCAAGGTTCACAAGCACACGAGAGCTCCCTTGGAGCCGTTTCACATCCCGGCTAAGAGGTTCGATCACGTTCACGTGGACCTCGTAGGCCCCCTCCCACCGTGGCAGGGGTGCACACACCTTCTGACAATGGTAGACCGCACCACGCGCTGGCCAGAAGTGGTCCCACTGTCATCAACCACAGCCGAGGAGGTGGCGCGCGCATTTTTAACGGCATGGGTAGCGCGCTTCGGAGTTCCGTCGGACATTACGTCCGACAGAGGTCCTCAATTTGTTTCCGAGCTTTGGTCAGCGATGGCCCGCAGCCTGGGGGTAACGATTCACCGCACTACCGTGTACAACCCGCAGGCTAATGGGTTATGCGAACGTTTCCATAGGTCATTGAAGGCGGCCCTCAGAGCGTCGCTTACGGATGCAAATTGGGTGGACAGGCTACCATGGGTTTTATTGGGGTTGTGTTCTGCACCTAAAGAGGATTTAGAAGCCTCCCCAGCTGAGTTAGTTTTTGCGCAGCACTCCGGCTACCCGGAGAATTTCTCCCAGATAATCCTGCGCCAGAATGTTCCCCGGCTCAGCGGTTGCAGAGTGGCGCAGAAGCGAGTTTGCTGCCCGGCCCCGTTCACCACAGTTTCCCGCGCGTTTTTGTGCCTAAGGCTCTAAAAAATGCGGAGTTTGTTTTTGTCAGACACGATGCGCATCGCCCCCCGTTGCGGCCACCTTATGATGGACCATTTAGAGTACTGGAAACAGGGGATAAGCATTTTTTGCTAGATTTGGGGGGCAGGAAAGAACAGATTGGCATAAACAGACTCAAACCCGCCTTTGTGTTGGCCGACAAAAATGTGCTGTTGGCTACGGCTCCTCGGCGCGGCAGACCCCCTAAGGAGCATTCATCAGGACACCCACAGGGATTGACTAACAGTTCTAATCCTCAGGCAGCAGCTCCCCAGCAGGAGGGTGCCGTGAGAGTGATAAAGCCCGCTTACAGCAGATATGGGAGGCGACTAAGGCCCAGGCGACATGTGGACTGATGTGTAATAATTTTACCATGACTTGCAGACTGTTATTACGTTTGTTCCATCTTAGACGTTTGGGGGGGGGGGTCATGTGGGGCACATATATGCACATATGTATATGACTGCATGATTCATACGTATACCACCTTAGGCTTCACATCTGAGATGGAACAAAGGATTGAGCCGCTCTGGAGATAACACGAGGGTGTGAAAGTTTAGTCTTTGGCATGCAAAGAGACAGCCTTGGGGGATTTCGCCCAGCGGCCAGAGACTGAGAGGTGGAGTGTGTTAAGATCGGGGGGAAGTTACATTGTGACTGGGATTAAGTACCATGTGACTGTATGTTTGATGTCCTGGGTATAAAAGGGACAGATGTGGGAAGATTCATTCTCTTTCTGTTTTTGGATGATGGTGGAGAATGTGAATAAATCTGACTTGAGAAATAAACTCAGCTTCATCTTTCCCCATTCTCCACAATATATTTATTCCATCTAGCTTCAACGCTCCACACTGTATGTGTGTTTATATATTCACATATTTATTCCATCTAGCTACAATGTTCCGCACTGTGTGTTTATATATTTATTCCATCTAGCTACAATGCTCCGCATTGTGTGTCTATATATTTATGTGTATATGTACATATGTATACTTGCTGCTCTTGTTTTCTTTCTTGCCTTCTGATTGTTACTCTGAGTGTTGCTATCCCTGTGCTGTTGCAATCCTGGAATTTCCCTATTGTGGGACTAATAAAGGCTTATCGTATCTTATCTTAGTTATCTGATGGCTCGTAGAGGCATCCTGATGAGCTGCGGATCACCTGGGAGAGTGAAGAAGAGAAGGTTCACCGAAGTGGAATTGTCCGACAGTTTTCCGGGGGGTGGTTCCTCTCCTGGAGCAAGCTGATGGTTGGACAGTATATATTATGCATGGTGATGGAAAAGGGGGACAACTGATGTGTATTTAGTTCTGTTAATGGGATTATTTTGTGTTTCATATTATTTTTGGAACACGGCAGTTTTCTGTTTAGTGGACTGTTCTTTTAGTATAGACAGCAGAATAATCCATCTTGCCATGTGGGGATGGGACGGTAGTCCACCTGTTCCGCCCTAGTTTTAGTTGTTTTGAGTGAGTGTGATATAGGCCTTTAAGCATTTCTGTTTAGTTTTAGTGCATGATTTGGGTTCCAAATTGGGGAGGGTCTTGATTGTGTGTGCATGTGTTTTGGACCATTTTTTTTGAAGGGGGGGGGAGTGTTATGTTGTTATGGGGACATAGTATTGTGTGACACGGGTGGTGGTTCCACCTTTCCAGTTCCACTGCCACCAGGGGTTTTAGAGGGCTGTGAGGAAGAGGGGTGGTCTCTTTGGTCTCCTCTCATTGTGAGAGTGAGTCACAAATAAAGTTGTGTCCAGTTCAATGCTCGGTCTCGTCCTTGGCTCCTATTACCGACATAACAATATAGTCTATCAAAATTCTGTCTTTTTGGGAACAAAAAAGTACTAAAGAAAGATAAACAGATCTTGAGATGCCTTCAGATTTGGATGACAATACCCATCCATAAATAGAGATGTCCCTTATGAGCCACGAGTTTAACTTCTTTTTAGTTTTTTCTATAATTGTTATGAAGTTGAGATTAGACTGTTACTGTGTATCTTTATAAATTCTAATGCCCAGGTATGTATATTGTTCTTTGATTGAAATTCCACCATATTCTGTTAGACTACATGGTTTTAAAGGGAAAAGTACTGATTTAGTTATATTCATTTTCAAGCCAGAAACAATGCTAAAAGTATTTATGCAAGACAAGACATCTGGAACTTGTTCCTTATTTTTCAAAAATATTGCCATATCATCTGCTAACTGACACAGTTTGAAATGTCTTCCAACTGCACTGATTCCTTCAAAACTGTTTTGTTTTTTTGTTTTTTAATGTGTGCTGCCATTACCTGTGCAACCAGCAAAAATAAAAATGGGGAGACTGGACATCCTTGTTGAATGCCACGGTGAAGGTCAAATCTTTGAGAATTGCCATGAAATAGTTTAACAGAACTGTTACACTGATTACACAGGGTTACAAAAATAATTTTTTTATAAGTTGTCTGTGTTTTTTCAACTGATTTAATTCAATTTTGCACCGCTGAATCTGAAAATGACATCCGTTTCTCTCGATCAGGTGCTAAGTAAAAACCTGTACTTACGTAGTACTGTGCATGTACTTACCTTTATATAAAGGTAAGTACATGTAAATTGAATGTTACGTCATCATTGTTCAAAATTCAGAAGATTTCAAGACATAAAGAATTTTGCATCATGTAAAGAGAAAATGCCCATACATGTAAACAAAAACGTATTAAAAAAAAGTGGCCATAATTCAAAAAGTTGACCTGCTTGAGCAAAACCAATGTGATTTTTGGATTCAACAAATCAAAATTGTCCTAAATCAACTAAAAAAAAAACTTAGACAATAATTTTGGTGTTGACCAGTGAGACTATAGAGCATTTAAAAAATACTGACCAAAACCAAAATATTTAAGAGTTTTGAAAATAAATTTGTGCTCAGTAGTATCAAATGCTTTATAAAAATCAATAAAAAGAATAAAGCTATCATCAGGAAGGAGATCACAGTTGTCAATCATATCTGTTATTAGGCAAATATTATTACTTCTGTGTTTGTTTTACATAAATCCAGATTGTGCTTCATTTATAATTTTATGTAAACTACTTTTTAGGTGTTTATCTACAATAAGGGCAAATATTTTATAATCATTATTTAGTAAAGTGATGAGTCTCCAACTTTCAATATATAATCTGTCTGTTAGGTTTAGGCATTAGTGTTATAATGCCTTGTTTCAATGTAGTAGGAAGTTGACCTTTACAAAGAGACTCTTTAATCATGGCTAATAAAAATGGGGCAATTTTGGCAGAGAAACATTTATAAAACTCTCCAGTCAACCCATCATTACCCTGGGGATTTATTGTTTTTAAGGCATTTGATGCTGCTGTATGTCTCTGCACTTTAACCGCAACCATTTGCACAAATGCCATATCTGTTGCTGTCTGTCTCTCACTGCAATACTGATCACGTGCAGTCCTATCTGTTACTGTCTGCACCTACACTACTGCATTGAACTTCAACTACGGGTATTCATCTCTATTTGTCTGTATATAGGATTGCTGGTTTTATCATCATTAATCGTTTACCTCTATTTGCACTGTGGGAGGTCTGAGTCTTTCTTGTTGCCATTTGCACCACAGGTTGCATTACTGTACGTAGACTGCTGTTGTTGTTTTCTTTTTATTATTATGCACACCAATGAGGAGAGAGAGAAATGCCATTTCAATTCTCCTGCATGTCCTGCACGTATAATAGTACTGACAATGAACTCCTTGAATCTTGAATCTTGATGGAATCAATCACCTTTTGTACTACTATCTCTCGTTCACAAGTATCATGAAATTCTTTGTCTACTTTATTTCCTGTAAAAGAAATATTTGCCAGGAGTTCATCGGTATTTAAGTCTGATAAAGCTGATGTAGAGATTTTTATAGAAATAAGGTAAAGCCAATCCTGTACAGTAGAATGAAACTACATTTCTCTTATCTACAATGTTAATCACATCTAGAATCAGAGGGGTCGCTGCCATGCAAAGCGCCACCACAAATTTTTCCTCCTCCTTTCCATTATTGCTGAGCACCAAGCTGGACAGCAGGAAGTTCCACTTTTATATGGCCTTTGGCATGACCCGGCCGGGATTTGAACTCCAGCCTCCCGGGTGAGGGGCGGATGCTCTACCAGCTAGGCCATCACTCTGGTTTGAGAAATTAATTTCTGGTCCTCACATAAAGTCCCATTAATCATTAACTTATTTATTGAGGTTATTTCAGCATTTCTTTTTTCCAAACCAAAGAAATATTTTGTATTTTGTTCGCCCTTTTCAAACCATTTCCTCCTTGATCTGACAAATGCTCCTCTTGCTTTGTCTTCATACAATTTATCTACCTTGTACTGCAGTGTGTTAAGCTGCATTAATTCCTCAACAGATAATTCTTCACTGTTTTTCTACACAATTCTGAAAGTAGCATTGTAATTTCTTCGTTGTTTTTTTAAATTTGGATAATGCTTTTCCTTTACTAATGAGTTCCCAGTAATAACAAAAGGAGTCTGAACTATGAGCTTGTTCCCAATATTTGTCAATAATATCATCTAATTGCAACTTAAAATCCTCAATTTGTAGTAATGAGTTATTAAATTTCCAATATCCCCCATGAGAGTTGTTTTTTATATCTTTATTTAATTTGATTTTAATGGAAATGCTTTTGGGGCAGCGCAGTGGCGGAGTGGTTAGCACTGCAGCAGCACAGCAACTCACCCTTGGCTGGGGGATCCTGGGTTCGATCCCAGCCCCTGACCAACAGTGATCTGTGTGGAGTTTGCATGTTCTCCCCGCGTCTGTGTGAGTTTACTCCGGGATTTCTCTGGTTTCCTCCCACATGCCAAAAACATGTGAGTTAGGTTAACTGGCATCAACTGGGGATTCTAAATTGTCCTTAGGTATGACTGTGAGAGTGAATGGTTGTCTGTCTCTCTGTGTTGGCCCTGTGATGGACTGGCGATCTGTCCAGGGTGTACCCTGCCTCTCACCCAAAGATTCTGGGATAGGCTCCAGCCCCCCCACGACCCAAAAAGGATTAAGTGGAAGAAGATGGATGGAAATGCTTTTGTGATCTGTTAAAATAGTAGGTTCAACTGAAGTATCCTCAATATGACTAATAAGGTCATCAGTTGTCAGCCAAAAATCAATTCTTGATTGTAATGTTTGGTCTTTTTTATTCCATGTATACATCTTTTTTCTGGGTTTTTAATCCTCCAGACATCTTTTAAGTCCCAATCTTAAACAAATATCATTTAATTTGTGCTGACCCACACTTGTTTTAGGGGTCCATCTGTCTTTAGTTTGATCAAACACAGTTAAAGTCACTACCCCACACAACTTTTGCTGAGTGGTAGGTTGACATATAATGATTTCTTTTCTTTTCAATATCTTGGAACAAGATTCTGTTGCTGGTTTTATTGTTGAAGGCATATACATTAACTAATATAAAAATATCCTGATGTACATCAACTATTAATATAATCCACCTTCCTGACACATCTTTCTCATTACCTAGTATACAACCTTTGAATTTGTCTTTTAGGATGGCAACTCTAGCTGATCTAGCATTTGCACTGGACAACCACATATCATTACCTCATTGATTCCTCCAAAAACTTTCATCAGCTACAGAAGAATGTGTTTCCTGCATGAAACAACAATCTGCATTTTTATCCTTGCAGTAAAGAAAGATTGCCTTTCTCATAATGAGATCACATATCCCCCTGGTGTTAATAGAAAATATAGAAATAGACACTGAGCAAAGAACAGTGCTTAACACAAACTGAACCTAAGTTGTTTTTTTTTATCTTTGATATAAAGAATTCCACAAAGCTGTAAAATTGATGTGTCATTTGCACAGTCTTAAAAGTCTGTCTTTCAATTGTACTTAAACCTTAAAGGTGAGATACAACTTAAATGGTACACTCTTCTGGCCTTGTTGTGGTGAGGGAGCTTGTGTGTTCCAATGATCCGAAGAGCGGTACTGTCTGGAGCTTGCTGCTGGTAGGGTCACTCTTGGCGGGCCGGTCTCTCTGGGAGGTTCCAGACAAACGGTCCCCACGGCATGTCGGCACGCCATTAGATGGCAGCCCCATCATCCCACTTTGCTGCGGAGGACTAATAACCCACCCAAGAGAAACCTACTTTGTTATGGAACCAATCAGAAGAAACCACTCCATGACCCACGTGATTTCCGCCTTTCACAGTCTCTATAGAAGTCTACTGGAGTGTCACAACTGTCATATTATACGGCGCTGTGGTAGGTATACTGATTATCCCACCCCATTGTTCTGATTAGTTAGACATCT
The DNA here is from genome assembly GCA_020510985.1 of Pholidichthys leucotaenia. Taxonomy (NCBI): domain Eukaryota; kingdom Metazoa; phylum Chordata; class Actinopteri; order Cichliformes; family Pholidichthyidae; genus Pholidichthys; species Pholidichthys leucotaenia. Next base: position 272,553,135 of record CM035840.1, on the reverse strand, counting down.
TGTCAACAACCAGTACAAATAAACAAAGGATAAGAGAGACAGGCTTATGCTCAAAAATGTTAGTAGCTCGAGTAGGTTAATTTTGAGTTCTTTTAATTATTTACCCTTTTTTAAAAAATTAAAGACAAAGATAGAAAGGAGATGTTTTTACCTTCTTTACCTTTACCTTCTTTGGTGGATCTCACAGTTCTGCTGGGCTGGCCCCGCCTTCGAAAGTCAGCTGATAAAATGACACCTCACAGCAATTAGCTGGCACTTCTGATGAAGACTGCAGTGACAGTCGAAACATGTGAAGAAGGTAAAAACATCTCCTTTCTATCTTTGTCTTTAATAAGAAAAAAAAGGTCCAAAGTGTTAGGCTGTAGCTGAGCATGCTATATTGCTGTGTATATCAAACTACTTAAATTGAATCCAACTTTATTTATATTTGACAAAGGCAATTTTATCAGCTTCTATTTAACATGTAAAACACATCATGAACTGTTTTTAATTGAGTTTAGCACTGTACATGAATTGTCAAACATTTATCACATTTTAGAAATATTTATTTATGAACTGATTTAGGTACTATCTTGTTTATAGATGAAATCTCATACTGATGTACATAAGTACTCACAGCCTTTGCTCAATACTTTGTTGATGCACCTTTGGCAGCAATTACAGCCTCAAGTCTTTTTGAATATGATGCCACAAGCTTGGCACACCTATCTTTGGGTAGTTTCATCCATTCCTCTTTGCAGCACCTCTAAAGCTCCATCAGGCTGGATGGGAAGTGTTGGTGCACAGCCATTTTCAGATCTCTCCAGAGATGTTCAATTGGATTAAAGTCTGGGCTGTGGCTGGGCCACGCAAGGACATTCACGGAGTTGTCCTGAAGCCACTCCTTTTTTTTTTTTTTTAATTACTTATTTTGTACCCGTAGGTAGATTTGTTTTGCAGTCTGGTGACAAACCACCAACTGCTGGTCGCTGCGTGCGCAAGCGCCCCTTAACTCCCTAACCTGCATGTTTTTGGCATGTGGGAGGAAACCGGAGAAATCCCGGAGTAAACCCACGCAAACACGGGGAGAACATGCAAACTCCACACAGATCACTGTTGGCCGGGGGCAGGGATCGAACCCACGATCTCACGGTCCCCGTGATCCCCTGGCCGAGGGTAAAACTGTGCTGCCACAGTGCTAACCACTGTGCCACCATGCAGCCCCACTCCTTTGATATCTTAGCTGTGTGGTTAGGGTCGTTGTCCTGCTGAAAGATGAACCATCGCCTCAGTCTGAGGTCACGAGTGCTCTGGAGCAGGTTTTCATCAAGGATGTCTCTGTACATTGCTGCATTCATCTTTCCCTCTATCCTGACTAGTCTCCCAGTTCCTGCCGCTGAAAAACATCCAAACAGCAAGATGCTGCCACCACCATGCTTCACTGTAGGGATGGTATTGGCCTGGTGATGAGCAGTGCCTGGTTTCCTCCAAACATGATGCCTGCCATTCACACCAAAGAGTTCAATCTTTGTTTCATCAGAGAATTTTGTTTCTCATGGTCTGAGAGTCCTTCAGGTGCCTTTTGGCAAACTCCAGGTGGGCTGCCATGTGCCTTTTACTAAGGAGTAGCTTCTGTCTGGCCACTCTACCATACAGGCCTGATTAGTGGATTGCTGCATAGATGGTTGTCTTTTTGGAAGGTTCTCCTCTCTCCACAGAGGAACACTGAAGCTCTGACAGAGTGGCTCCTCCTTGACTAAGGCCCTTCTCCCTCGATCGCTCAGTTTAGACAGCCGGCCAGCTCTAGGAAGAGTCCTGGTGGTTCCGAACTTCTTCCATTTATGGATGATGGAGGTCACTTCACCAGATTTGTGCCTCAACACAATCCTGTCTCTGAGGTCTACAGACAATTCTTTTGACATCATGCTTGGTTTGTGCTCTGACATGCACTGTCCAACTATGGGACCTTTATATAGACAGGTGTGTGCCTTTCCAAATCATGTCCAATCAACTGAATTTACCACAGGTGGACTCCAATTAAGCTGTAGAAACATTTCAAGGATGATCAGTGGAAATAGGATGCACCTGAGCTCAATTTTGAGCTTCATGGCAAAGGCTGTGACTTACACTTGATACTTACAGCGGGGAAAATAAGTATTGAACACATCAACATTTTTCTCATTAAACATATTTCTGATGGAGCCATTGACCTGAGATTTTCACCAGATATCAGTAATAACCGAAGTAATCCATACATACAAAGAAATCAAGGCAACTGTGTTCACAAAACAAGTTATATTTCATAAAGTGGAATAACACAGGGAATAAGTATTGAACACACGAAGAAAAAAGAGTGCAAAAAGGCACAGAAAGCCAAGAAACCAGCTGAAATCCATCAGAATTTAGGAAACCATCCCATTCCCCATCAATGCAAATTCATTTCAGCTAGTTAAGTCCTGACCTATAGCCTTTAAAAAGGTCTGTGAGTATCAGATTGTCACATGTAAAGACCTCATGATGGGTAGAAGCAAAGAGCTCTCTCGAGACCTTTGCAACGTTTTTGTTGCAAAACATAATGATGGCATTGGTTACAGGCACATTTCTAAACTGCTGAATGTTCCACTGAGCACTGTTGGGGCCATCATTTGGAAATGGAAAGAACATCATTTTACCATAAACCAGCCATGACCAGGAGCTCCTTGCAAGATTTCTGACAGAGGAGTCGTGTTATTGTTTCAAAGAAAACAATAAGTAATGCACTCAACCAATATGGGCTCTATGGCCATTCACCTCGCAAGACTCCATTGCTTGAAGAAAAAGCATGTAAAATCTCGTTTAAAGTTTGCTGCACAACATTTGGGCGAGCCAGTAAAATACTGGGAGAATATAGTCTGGTCAGATGAGACCAAAATTGAACTTTTTGGATGCCACAACACACAGCACGTTTGGAGGATAAATGGCACTGCACATCCCATCATGGTGTGGGGGTGTTTTTCAGCACATGATACAGGCAGACTTCATATAATTGAAGGAAAGATGAATGGACAAATGTACAGAGACATCTTTGATAAGAGCCTGTTGCCATCTGCCAAGACGCTGAACATGAAATGAGGGTGTATGGCGCATATTTAGAGCGCATATATAGCATTCATATTCACCCACATATACCTAGTAGGCATGATGGTGCATATTCTGGAAGCTTCACGTCTCAATGGCCAAAGAAGACCTGACCCTGCAGAGACCTACAGGAGGTGTGAAGTTGGTTGCTTAGGAGACGAGAAGTGGGAGAGAATGTCCCAGCAGGAGCCCCGGAAGCTAGAAGGATGAGAGAGACAATGCAGACGCCAAGGAGCCTCGGGGGCTGTATGTTTGCTCAAGGACTGTGGGTTGGGGGTGTGTTGATGTTGGGGGTTTTGTGCCTTTGGAGGGTATAAGAACTGTGAAGGATGATTGTTCCCCCTCTTTTGTTGAGATACTTGCTTGATAGAGGATGTAGACTCTCAATAAACCTTTCCTGAGAAATAAACTCAGTCTCATTTGTGAAGGCATCCTCTACACTGGTGACCTATGACAAACCATGGCTGGTGACGGTGAGCTTTCCGCACCGGACTCTTCAGGAGCCAACCGGGTTAACGCAGCTACCGCACTACAGCTGCCCAATTTCTGGCAACATAACCCGCGCTCCTGGTTTACCACTGTGGAGGCGCAGTTCCACCTTTGGGGAATCTCAGCGGACGCAACGAGGTTCTACCATGTCGTCGCGAAGCTGGACAGCCTCACAGTGCAGCGGGTGGAGAGCCTGACCAACCACCTGCCCCAAGACGACAAGTATGGCGCACTGAAAGCCGCCCTCATTCGAGCCTTCACTCCCTCGCTGGGAGAGCGAGCAGAGAAGCTCCTGGCGCTGACAGAAGGGGAAGCAGACAGGCCGGCAGATCTGATGGCGAAGATGATGAGCCTGAGAGGCGAGGATGACGACAGCTTTATCTTCGCCCACCTCTTTCTCAGAACGCTACCGCCAGCGGTGAGAGTCACCCTGGCCAGCTCACAGCCACTCAACAACCGTGACTACCACGAGCTGGGCCAGGAGGTGCAGCGGCTCGTCGATGCCCATAGACGGCACGCAGCCACGACGGTGGCAGCAGCAAAGCTGAACGCACCCCCGCGAGACGAGGGGAGACCAGAGGCTGCAGCACCGGACCCACTGACGTCGGCAGCGGCAGAGGCCAGGAGAAGCGGGGCTGACAACACCCTCTGTTTCTACCATTGACGCTTCGCCGAGAGAGCGCGCAGATGCACCCCACCGTGCCGATACCAGCGCCAGGGAAAACGCCAGGACCGAGAGCCGGTAGCAACTGCGACTCTCGGCACGACGAACAAGCTGCTTTTCATGACAGACGCAAATTCGGGGAAAGAATTCCTGGTGGACACAGGCTCCCAGCTGAGTTTTGTCAAACCTGCCTACGCGGACATGCTGACACCTGCCAGCGGACCCCTGGTGTTAGCGGCGAACGGCTCCACGATCAAAACCTATGGTGAGAAGACGCTCCTCCTCTCTCTCCACGGCCGCACCTTCGAGTGGACCTTCGTCGTGGCCGCAGTTAGCAACAACATGCTAGGTGCTGACTTTTTATGCTCAAACAGTTTATTGGTTGATCTTGCTAATAGACGTATTGTAACGTATTTTACTCTATCTCCTGCACAGCTCAGGTGGCCCTGCCTTCTGCACATCCCAATGTCACAGCTGCGGGTGGTAAGTTTCATGCACTACTCAATCAGTTCCCAACACTCACGGTCCCAACATTTTCAGCGTCAGTTGCCAAACACGGGGTCGAGCATTTCATAACTACCTCTGGCCCCCCTGTTTTTGCAAAAGCTCGGCGCTTGGACCCAGCTAAACTGGCCATCGCGCGCGAGGAATTTGCCAACTTGGAAAAACTGGGCATTGTTAGACGCTCTAACAGCCCTTGGTCGTCACCCCTGCACATGGTGCCCAAGGCTGACGGCTCGTGGCGCCCTTGCGGTGATTTCCGCAGATTAAATAATGCTTCAGCACACGACCGCTACCCGATTCCGCACATCCAGGACTTTTCGGCACATTTGGCGGGGGCGCGCATCTTTTCCAAAATAGATTTGGTGCGCGGTTATCACCAAGTCCCAGTCTGCGCGCAAGACATACCCAAAACGGCAGTTATAACCCCTTTCGGGCTCTTCGAGTTTTTGCGCATGCCTTTCGGCCTCAAAGGCGCCGCACAGACGTTCCAACGCATGATGGATGCAGTGCTGCGCGGCCTCCCTTTCGTGTTCGCTTATTTGGATGATATTTTGGTAGCCAGTACATCTGAAGCCGAACACGAACGCCACCTCACAGCCGTTTTTCAGAGGCTGACAGAACACAGGCTGATAATTAACCCAGCGAAATGCCAGTTCGGGGTAGCGCAAATCGATTTTTTGGGGCACCGCGTGTCTCCAGAAGGCGCGGTCCCACTGCCTGATAAAGTGCGCGCGATAACGGATTTCCCTCAACCGCAGACAGTTAAGGCACTGCAAGAATTTTTGGGGATGGTCAATTTTTATAACCGCTTCCTCCCCAACGCGGCACAGCTCATGCACCCATTGTACGCAGCACTAAAGCAAAAACCTGCATCTAGGGTTGAGTGGTCCCCGGACCGGGAGCGCACTTTCTCACAAGTCAAATTGGCCCTCGCGAACGCTGCGTTATTGGCACACCCGGTGCCAGCAGCTCGCATGGCGCTAACCACAGACGCTTCCGACGTGGCAGTGGGGGCGGTTGTCGAGCAACTGGTAGCAGGGAGCTGGCAACCACTTGCTTTTTTCAGCAAAACATTGCGCTTTAACGAGCGTAAATACAGCGCGTTTGATAGGGAGCTTTTAGCCCTGCATTTGGCCATCCGCCACTTCCAGTTCTGGTTGGAGGGGTGCCGTTTCACCGCCTTTGTAGACCACAAACCCTTAACATTTGCAATGGCCAAAATTTCAGAGCCTTGGTCGGGCCGACAACAGAGGCAGCTGGCTGCAATTTCGGAGTTTACCACCGACATTCAACACGTGGCAGGCAAACACAATGTCGTGGCAGATTGCCTCTCGCGCGCAGTTGCACTGCCAGGCCCCCAGGGGGCAGACTCGGCAGCTGTAGACTCGGGCCAGGCTTGCGGCGCGGAAGCGCTCACAGCCCCGGTCTGCGTTGGGTTAGATTATGCAGCCATGGCCGCCAAGCAGGTTAACGATGCAGATGTGCGCGCGCTCCAGTCTGGGCCAACAGGGCTAAGGCTGGAGCACAGGGTGCATCAGACAGGTATGCCTCCTCTAATCTGCGATATCTCCACGGAGCGGGGGCGCCCCGTGGTCCCAGCTGCGTGGCGCCACCACGTTTTTGATTTAATCCATTCGCTGGCACATCCAGGAGTTCGCGCATCGATTAAAATGGTGGGAGAAAAATTTGTTTGGCCGGGGCTGCGTAAACAGGTCAAAGAGTGGGCCGCAGCCTGTGCAGCGTGTCAAAGAGCAAAGATACACAAGCACACGCGGGTCCCCTTAGAACCTTTTCACATCCCGGCCAAACGCTTCGACCACGTGTATATCGACTTGGTGGGACCCCTCCCGCTGTCGCAGGGTTTCACACACCTTCTAACCATGGTGGACCGCACAACGCGCTGGCCAGAAGCGGTCCCCCTGGCATCAACTACAGCAGCAGACGTGGCGCGCGCGTTTTTAACGGCTTGGGTCGCGCGTTTTGGGGGTCCCCAATTCCTTTCCGAGCTCTGGTCATCCATGGCCCTCAGTCTGGGGGTGTGAAAATTCACCGCACTACAGCTTATAACCCTCAGGCCAACGGTTTATGCGAACGCTTTCACCGGTCATTGAAAGCAGCCCTCAGAGCGGCTCTCATGGACACAAATTGGGTTGATAAACTTCCATGGGTTTTATTAGGGTTGCGTTCAGCACCTAAGGAAGATTTACAAGCCTCTCCGGCTGAGCTAGTTTTTGCCCAACCCCTCCGGTTACCGGGCGAATTCCTTCCAGAGAACCCCGCACCAAATCGCCCACCCGCTCAGCTGCTGCAGAGCGACACGGGATCAAACACCCTCCCCGGCCCAGTTCATCACAGTTTCCCACGCGTTTTTGTGCCTAAAGCCTTAAAGAACGCAGAATTTGTCTTTGTCAGACATGACGCTCAGAGGCCAGGTTTAAGACCGCCTTATGATGGACCGTTCAGAGTGTTAGAAACTGGGGAAAAACATTTTTTGCTCGATTTGGGTGACAGGAGAGAATTAGTCTGCATTAACAGACTCAAACCCGCTTTTGTGTTGGCTGATGAACAAGTGCAATTAGCCAGGGCCCCCCGCCGTGGCAGGCCACCGGGGAGACTCTTCTAAGCTTTCACAAGAATGTGCTAATGACTCTGATCCACAGATGCAAGAAACAGCTACAGGCAGATCGAAGCCTGCTTACAGCAGTTATGGCAGGAGGTTGAAGCCCAAGCAGTTGGAAGTGTGATATGTTGTGCCATTTTGCTGTTCTGTGTGATATGTTTCTATGCATTTTGGGGTGTACTTTGTCCTTATTTAGATGTTTGGGGGGGGGTTATATGGCGCATATTTAGAGCGCATATATAGCATTCATATTCACCCACATATACCTAGTAGACATGATGGTGCATATTCTGGAAGCTTCACGTCTCAATGGCCAAAGAAGACCTGACCCTGCAGAGACCTACAGGAGGTGTGAAGTTGGTTGCTTAGGAGACGAGAAGTGGGAGAGAATGTCCCAGCAGGAGCCCCGGAGGCTAGAAGGATGAGAGAGACAATGGAGACGCCAAGGAGCCTCGGGGGCTGTATGTTTGCTCAAGGACTGTGGGTTGGGAGTGTGTTATTTGATGTTTGGGGTTTTGTGCCTTTGGAGGGTATAAGAACTGTGAAGGATGATTGTTCCCCCTCTTTTGTTGAGATACTTGCTTGATAGAGGATGTAGACCAGGGGTGTCCAACCATGTGCCATGGAGAGCCAAGACCCTGCAGGTTTTACCTCCAACCAGTGTCTTCAACAGCAGATTTCAGTGAACTTCTTCCCACTGATTGCTGATAAGTGAAAACACCTGCTGAAGAGACTGGGTAGAAGAGAAAACCTGCAGGGTCTTGGCTCTCCATGGCACATGGTTGGACACCCCTGATGTAGACTCTCAATAAACCTTTCCTGAGAAATAAACTCAGTCTCGTTTGTGAAGGCATCCTCTACAGGTGGACATTTCAGCAAGACAATGATCCCAAACACACAGCCAAGGAAACTCTCAAGTGACTCCAGAGACGGAAAACAAAGCTGCTAGAATGGCCAAGTCAGTCACCAGACCTGAATCCACTTGAAAATCTATGGAACAAACTGAAGGTCAGAATTCATAGAAGACACCCACAGAACCTTCAAGATTTGAAGACAGTTTGTGTGAAAGAATGGGCTAAAATCACTCCTGAACAATGTCTGTGCCTAGTTTCTCCATACAGGTGGTGTCTGGAAGCTGTTATTACCAACAAAGCCTTTTCTACTACATATTAAATGAATTTCACCAAACGTGTTCAATACTTACTCCGTGTCATTCCACTTTATTAAATATAACGTTTTGTGAACACAGTTGTCTTCATTTTTTTTTTGTATGTATGGATTACTTGGGTTGTTACCGATATCTGGTGAAACTCTCAGGTCAATGGCTCCATCAGAAATATGTATGAGAAAAATGTTGACGTGTTCAATACTTATTTTCCCTGCTGTATGCACGTGATTTCTTAGTTTTTAAATTTTTTAATAAATTTGCAAAAATCTCAAACTTTTCACATCGTCATTATAAGGTATTCTTTGTAGAATTTTGAGGAAAAAAATTAATTCAATCCATTGTGGAATAAGGCTGTAGCAAAACAAAATGTGGAAAAAGCGAAGCGCTGTGAAAACTTTATGGATGCACTGTATCGACCAGCTGGTATCGATATTTGAGTATCGATATGCCCATCCACCACTTCATCCAACTTGCTCCAGACTTCCTTTCTCTTCTACCTCACATCCAACTTCTGGGGCATACACACTGATAACATTTAACATCACTTTTGACTTCTAGCTTCAAACTCATGATTTTGTCTGGCTCCCTCTTTACCTCCTGAACACTCTTCACATACTCTTCCTTCTAGATTCCTCCTACTCCATTTCTCTTTCCATCTACACCATGGTAGAACAGTTTTAAATCCACCTCCAGTGCTCTTAGCTTTGCTTCCCTTCCATCTGGTTTCTTCAACACACAGAATATCTTTCTTCTCTCCATCAAATCAGTCAACTCTCTGCCTTCTTCTTACCTGACCCGGAAGTCCCACCCTTTTGAAGAAAGCTTTATTGAGATTACAGTCTGCTCTTGTACAAACATCATGAAGCTATTTCACATCTGCTTAAAAAAAACAGGCAGTGCTAGAGTTTGATTTGTCTCGATTAACAAACCACAATACCTTTGTGATGGACTCTTTCATCTGAAAATGCTAAGAAAAGCGAGCGAAGTGTGCTAATCTCTAGCATGCTAATTACTAGCCACCAGGCAATTATCATCTTTGATAATTGCTTTGTTTTGATCTTGGGTCTTCTGCAGTAACTCAACAGGTGCATGTTTTATATACATTTATTTTATAAACACATTACTTTTGCACTTGACAATATTTGTGTACTTGTGTGTGAAATTACAATAGACGTCTTCATGCTGATTGAGATGTTTAGCAACAGTTACTGGCTACATTTAGAAGGGACTATTTTTTCTAAGCTGTGCAAAATAACTGCTTAAACAAACAAATCATATTTTGTCCAGTATTGCTGTCATTTAATAAATTGTGGTTGTGGAACTGTTGTATAAAAGTAATATTACAGTTGAGGTTGTATCATGAATATACGAACTATGGTTGTGATACCCTAATGTCCTCCACATCGACATACTGTATCACACCTGTAGTTATTATGTTCATCGATACCCTAATCCCGCTCAAGTAATATTGCTTAATTAGAACTTATAACATTTTAGCTTACTTATTTGATAACAATAAATACAACAAACCATTATTTGGATGTCAGGGATGGCAACAGGAAATTCTGATTTCAGCTGAAATCTAATTTGGTCGATTGACTTATGGGGGGGGGGGGCGCAGCCCCCCTGAAGCTGGGAGGTTTTCAGTAAAACAGAAGTAATTTAGACTGAAAAAAATGATTTAAAAAAATGAAATACTAGACTTAGATAAATCATTAAATTTAATGAAAAGTTAACTTACTTTTTCTTCAATGTTTTCTCACTGTCTTTAGTCCAACATATTTAACAGTTCTATAAGAGTTTTTTTACACTATTTACACTGGTCACCAAGTGACTTCTAATGTGAAACTTTCTTCCTTTTGGCAGCAAGCTGTGTCAGTCTCTGAACTTTGAACTTCATCTCCTTTTCTGGTTTCTTCAGAAACCGTCCCGAGTGTTTCCTGTTACCTCATTGAACTTTGAGCCAGTTTTCACCTTTACTGTCACTTCGCCCCCCGAAGCTCCTGGGTTTTTATGATTTTTAAGTACCAGAACTGTGCTTACATGACATAAAACAAACAGCTGAATGCCACTTATTACTGTATAATATTGACTTATGTTCCAAGAAGATAGCATTCCTAAACTAGAAAAGCACTCAGAGCGCATACCTCCACCAAGGCTCCTTCCGTTTTGACATGGATCAACTCCAAAATGTAATGGGTTTGTGTGTAGGCCTATAGCCACTTGTGGTGAAAATTGCATCCAAGTCTGTCCATCAGTTTTGGAGTATTGTTGCTAACACACTGTGAGAAGATAAGCGCCTTGGCTGAGGTATGAATTCTCAGATCATCACCAAAATATAATGGGTTCCTCTCTAGCCCAAGAACCACCTCTGGTGAAAATTTTATCCAAATCCATCCAGTAGTTTTTGTGTAATCCTGCTGCACAAATACAAAAAAGCCCTTGGTGGAGGTATGCACTCTCAGATCATCACCAAAATCTAATCATCTGTTCCCCGTGCCATTACACACCTTTCCTGAAAATTTCATGAAAATCCGTCGATAACTTTTCCTTGCTAACAAACAGACAGACAGACAAACCAATGCTGATGAAAACATAACCTCCTTGGCGGAGGTAAATATTCCAACAAGCATTATCCATCACATGCTTTAACACTTGATCAAATCAAAATCAGCTAATTTTATCTATTCCATAATAGAAATAAAATTCCAACATACCATTACTTTTTATAATTTCAGCATTCATTTCAGATCACCAGTTTCAATCTCCATTGAGTCTTGAGCAGCTCATTTTCCTCCCCCGCGCAGCCCAGCTCAAACAGCCTTGTACGCTGCACTCAAATGGAAACCAGCGGGCAGAGTTGACTGGACTCCTGAATGGGAGCAGGCATTCTGAGGTTAAAACAGCGCTCATTACCGACGCCTCGGACATGGGCATAGCGGCCGTCGTGGAGCAATGCATTGCCGGTTCTTGGCATCCGCTCACCTTTTTTTTAAGCAGGTCTTTGCACGACAGTGAGCGTAAATACAGTGTGTTCGACAGAGAGTTAATGGCTCTCCACCTGGCCATACGCCACTTCCGGTTCTGGCTGAAAGGGCGCATCTTCACTGAGTTCGTGGACCACAAGCCACTAACGTACTTAACGTACTTTATCTTCCTGGAAGATAAAATAAAACGGAATTCGGCGAATTAGCAGAAAATCACATCCCTGAGAACACGCCGCCATGAATCTTTGAAAAAGCATACAACGAGCCATTTGATTGGTCCAATCGCAGGGCTGTCAAGCTACTGCAATATAGCAGTAGCTTGAACACAACACATCCGGGTTATCGCGGGAGACGACTTCCGGGGAAGCGCCGAGCGCTTATGTACTCGTGTTGATTTTCGCTAAAATCGGTAACAATAAGGTACCTTACCCCCCCTAAAATTTTCTCAACGGATTTAGACGATTCACAGAAATGATCAATTTGAAAATAAATCGGCGGAAATTTGCCATTCCTGGGATGTCCCATTATCACAATGCCGCAAGGGCTGTCGAGTACTTTATCCAGTACCAATATGGCACCCAAATTTGCTGTCAAAATGTTAGCCATGAGGACTTGATTCTATCTCTGTGGCACTAACCACTGTACTACCATGCTGCTCATACTATCCACTTTACCCACACTTGCAAAAGTGTAATATACAGAAAAAGCCACTGTATGTGTACAGTTTTTAAGGGTGGGAAAATGTGCAACTTGCTTCATATTTATTTAAGTTTTATCAACTCCTTTGCCTTTTTGAATTTACATCACATAAGGCTTATGTTTATTTTATACATTTAACATTTGTCAGTTTTAGCTACATATCCCATTAAAGACAAATAGTTTTGTTTGGTTAACTTTCAGTTTATTTCATGTGACACTCAAATCAGTGTAAAAAGTCATCAATACACGAAACACACCGTGGCAACATCGTCATCATCATCAGTCACACACAGTTAGTCTTTAACAGCCCTGCAGTCGAGACGCCATGACGCCTACGTGTGCATAAAATTCAGGCGTGTGCAGCAGCTTGTCATGTTCAGTCAGTGTACACAATAACATACAACATGTGGTCTTTCAGCAGGAAAATAACACGTCCGTTGATAAGATGCATGTGTGCAATCTGTGGATAATGTGTGTTTGATGAGATGTGTATAACATGTTTGTTAATAATGTGTTAATAGGGTATTAATTATCACATGTATGTATATATCATAGGTACATATATTTATGTGTTTATAAAATGTGTGAGTAGAGTATGTCCATCAGTAATAAAACAATAACAGAGAGAAAAAGCACTTTAAATGTGATCTTTAACAAATACAGTAATGATAACATGTACAAAGCCTCTTACATGTGCCCAGTAGAGTTGCATACTCTTGTTCCTAAGTTCCTAAGTGTTTTGTGACAGGAAGTGTGTTACTGGTGCAGGTCCTTCAGAACAAAAGCACAGGTACACAGGAGTGAGCGTAGACTCGGAGGAAGACGTGCCATGTGGTACGATGGTGATTCAGGCTGGAGGTAGAGAGGACTTAAACACAGGTTACATTTGACTTAAACATGGCTTCCCATGTTCTGAGGAAGGCCCTAAAGATGTTTTTGGTTAAACCTGGACCCTGAGAAGGTTTGGAAGTGCTACCTCTTTTTGTGTTCCTGATATGTCATTGCATGTTGCTGCTGTGTCATAATGTGTTGGTTTAGTAAGGATGAGATGTTTTACCCTAAACTCGTAACATGTTCCTGAATCATGTGGTGGTTTAATCACGTGTTCCTGAAGCGTTAGTCACATGTTGGTTTAATAACACTGGTCAACACCAAATTTATTGTCTAAGGTTTTTTTTAGCTGATTTAGGACAATTTTGATGTGCTGACTCCAAAAATCACATTGGTTTTGCTCAATCAGGTCAACTTTTTGAATTATGGCCACATGTTGTTTTATACATTTTTGTTTACATGTACAGGTATTTTCGCTTTATATGATGCAAAATTCTTTTTTATGTCTTGAAATTCTCTGAATTTTGAACATTGACGACATAACATTCAATTTACAAGTACATACCTTTATATAAAGGTAAGTACATGCACAGTACTAAGTACTAAGTAAGTACAGGTTTTTAACTTAGCACCTAATCGAGAGAAACAGATGTCATTTTTGGATTCAGGGGTGCAAAATTGTCTTAAATCAGTTGAAAAAACAGACAACTTACAAAAAAATTATTTTTGTAACCCTGTGTAATGTATCCCTGCTGCATCACAATATGTTGGTTGAATAATGACTTGACGAGTCACCCCAACTCACAGCACGTTCCTGAAGCAGTGGCGGGTTGGTTTATTATCACGCTCTTGTGACATCATCACGTTAGATCTAAAGGTACCGTCTGCTGCTCCCTCACTGATCGTCAACACGCTGAACCTGAACTTGAACCTTATTTCAAAAACCTGTTTGCTCATCAACATCTCTGTCTGCTGCTTGTTATTCACTGTTTCCATGGAGACTGAGGTCAGCTTCACCACAGCAGCAGTGAGTCATGATATCTTCCTCTTCAGGGGGTTAGCATTGACCCTATGTCAGGTTAAAGTTAACCTCATTTTGGGGTTTAAGTTAACTAACCTCCTCTTGTCAGGTTAAAATAATCTTAAAAGAGACTTAGTGTGAACCTCCCGTTGGATAAATATTAATTTTAATTTGGGTTATTTGTCATGTTAGGGTTATTAATTCATTAATCACAGAACATCTAAACACACGCTTCTGGTTTAGTTTTAAAGAAAGTCTGACTTATCAATACTTTTAAAATTTAAAAAAAAATGTTTTTTCACTTGTTAATTTTCTCTTGTTCTGTTTGTCGATGTTTAGTTGAAGAAATACAAATGTTTGATCTAGTTCTGATCTGTCAAAATTAAACTGAAGATGGCGTGTGGACCAGGACCCTCTCAGTGCTCTCAGACTGGCCATCAGCGCCGCCGTTTACCATACAGATGGAGGCATGTGTGTCCTCTGCTGGCTCTCTGTTAATTCCATTTGGCTTGATGAGATTGTTCAGGACACTGAGAAAAGACAGGAAGTACGGATAAGAGTTACCAGCTGCTTCATATTAAAGGTTATACATTGCAAATAAATGTAGGAGTTAATAATGACTGTAACATTATTATTATTAATACAATTTTCAATCTTTGGAAGTGAGACTAGGTCATGTGACTGAAACCACACCTATCTGTGCAGCCATTGCTGACCAGACACTCTGCAGTTTCCTTCTCGGGCAGAGAACTGCATGACCTCCTCGCCTTACTGCCATCACAGCTCTGCCTCCTTGCCATGGGTCCCGGCCCAGACCCCCGTCTGTCCAGACTGACCCGGGGCCCCTGCAAGTCCGAGGAGATGTTCATGTCCCCGGGTCCCTCTGGGTTTTTCCCTGAGTCATTGCTAACACGATGTCCAATCAGATTGTCGGCGGATGAGACATGGTTCATGTGACCATCACGCTCATCTGTAGGGTGGGAAAAATACAAGGATAAAGATAAGTGATTGTAAAAATGATAACTTGAAACACTACAAAGCTGTTTACTGTATGAAAACTCAGTCAACTGGATTCAAGTACTTTTACTTTTGAAATGGTTCACCATGTGTAATGGTGAAATTCACAATACATTTCAGAAGTAAACAATACTTGAATGGAGTTGACTGAGTTTTTGTACAGTATACTTACCCACCTGGATGACTGAGAATCTTCATGAAAGTACAAAGCCACTTATTTCCCTACTATTTTAATTTCTTAATGCAGTCTGCTCACTGTCAGCAGATAGCGCTCTCTACTCACAACTATCACAACATCCAGCAAGCCACAGCATCCATTCTCCTTTGGAATTTTTAAAGTGACACTCTGTCAAAAATTGATTTTTTTCTGGTTCAGTGTCTGTAACGTGTTATGACTTACAAGACATACCAAGAGCGAAATCACTCAAATTTGTCATGTCTCTGTTTTTTGGTGTGAAATTTCTGTTAAGCCCCACCCCCTGAAAAAAGGCAAGTTTTGATGGAGTGTTTTTGGTGACATAACTATAGCAGGTCAGAATCAGAATCAGAATCAGAATCAGGTTTATTGCCATTGTTCATGTAGTACACAAACTAGGAATTTGTCTCGGTACAATGCTGCAACATTAAACATGATAAGATAAGAGAAATAAACTATACATGTAATAAAGTGTAGGATAAGATTAAGTGATACTGGTCAACAGTTAAAATATATATTAGCCAGCAGCAGATACTGTGGAGAACTATATAGTGCAGTCGGTAATGCAGGAAGAAAACAGTGATGATTGACATGAGTCTGGTTGAGCTGCTGTACATGGTGCACGAGAGTCACTTAGTGTTCAGCAGTCTAATGGCAGAGGGGAAGAAGCTGTTCATGTGACGGGAGGTTTTAGTCTGGATGGACCGAAGTCTTCTACCAGAGGGGAGGGGGGCAAACAGTACGTGACCAGGGTGTGAGGGATCGGCTATGATCCGGCCAGCACGCCTCCGGGTCCTGGAGATGTACAGATCCTGGAGAGATGGGAGCTTGCAGCCGATCACCTTCTCAGCAGTGCGCACGACGCGCTGCAGCCTTAGTCTGTCCCTGGCAGTGGCTCCTGCGTACCACACGGTTATGGAGGTGGTGAGGATGGACTCGATGATGGCTGTGTAGAACTGCACTAACATCTTGGTGGGTAGCTTGAGCTTCCTCAGCTGCTGCAGGAAGAACATCCTCTGCTGGGCTTTTTTGATGAGTGAGCTGATGGTCGGCTCCCATTTGAGGTCCCTGGTGATGGTAGTGCCTAGGAAGCGGAAGGAATCAGCAGTGGTGATGGGAGAGCCTGAGAGGGTGAGGGGGGGCAGAGGAGTAGTGACTTTCCTGAAGTCTACAATCCTCTCCACTGTCTTCAGAGCGTTCAGCTGCAGGTTGTTATTGCTGCACCAGGACGCCAGCTGGGCCACCTCTCTCCTGTAGGCGGACTCGTCGCCATTGGAGATGAGCCCGATGAGGGTGGTGTCGTCCGCAAACTTGATCAACTTGACAGACTGGTGGCTGGAGGTGCAGGAGTTGGTGTAAAGGGAGAAGAGTAGGGGGGAAAGTACACAGCCCTGGGGTGATCCGGTGCTGATGCTAGTATAGTCTGAGACAGTCTTTCCCAGCCGCACATGCTGCCTCCGGTCCGTCAGGAAGTCGATGATCCACCTGCAGAGGGAGTCAGGCACGTTGAGCAGGGACAGCTTGTCCCGGAGCAGAGCGGGGCGGATGGTGTTGAATGCGGAGCTGAAGTCCACAAACAGGATCCTGGCGTAGGTTCCCGGGGAGTCCAGGTGCTGCAGGATGGAGTGGAGGGCCAGGTTGACTGCATCGTCTACAGACCTGTTGGCTCGGTAGGCAAACTGCAGCGGGTCCAGGAGAGGGGTGGTGATGGACTTGAGGTGGGACAGGACCAGGCGCTCAAAGGACTTCATGACTACAGAGGTGAGCGCTACAGGTCTGTAGTCATTAAGTCCAGTGATCCGTGGCTTCTTGGGGACAGGGATGATGGTGGAGGATTTGAGGCAGGATGGCACGTGGCATAACTTAAGGGAGGTGTTAAAAATGTCTGTGAATACAGGAGCCAGCTGTTTCGCACAGAGTCTCAGGGTGGAGGGAGACACGCCGTCTGGGCCGGGGGCCTTGCGCGGGTTCAGTCTGGAGAACTGTTTGAGCACATCCTGCTCACTGATGATAAGGGGAGGGGGGGAGGGGGGGGGTGCCTTAAATGAAGTAGGGAATGTGGAGGCTGTGGAGCTGGAGGGAGGGGGGGAGTTGGACACAGATGACGAGGTGTCAAAACGGGCATAGTGTTGGGACAGTCTTTGACAAAGGGCTTTGTCATCCTGACCTTTAGGAGCCTGAGGCCGATAGTTGGTGATCTGCCTCAGTCCTCTCCACACGGAAGCCGAATCATTAGCAGTGAACTGCTGCTGGAGTCTCTCTGAGTACACAGATTTAGCCCTCTTCAGCTCTCTGTTAAACCGGTATTTAACCTCCCTGTAGCAGTCCCTGTCTCCACTTTTCAGCGCTGCTTCCTTCTCCTTCCTGATCTGTCTGAGCTTAGCTGTGAACCAGGGTTTGTCATTAGAGTAACTCACCCTGGTGCGTGATGGAAGAATGTTCTCTTCACAAAAGTGGATATATGAGTTCACAGTGTCCGTGTACTCATCCAGATCATGCGTGGCTCCTTTAAGCATGCCCCAGTCAGATATTTCCATGCACGTTTCCAGCTTCTCCTCAGCATCACTGGTCCGTATCTTCGTAGTGCTCACAACAGGTTTAGTGAGCTTCAATCTCTGTCTGTATGTGGGAATGAGGTGAACCATCACGTGATCAGATAATCCCAGCGCAGCTCGAGGGACAGCGCGATATGCGTCTTTCACTGTGGTGTAACAGTGATCCAGTGTGTTTAATCCTCTGGTGGGGCATTTAATAAACTGTTTGTAGCGGGGGAGATCGTGGCTCAGATTGCACTGATTAAAGTCGCCAGCCACAATAATCAGCGAGTCTGGAAAACTCCGCTCTGTGTGTTGAATGTGATCCGCGAGCACGCGCTGAGCTTCGCGCGTGTCCGCGTCGGGAGGGGCGTACACAGCGATCATTATGAAAGAAGCAAACTCCCGCGGGGAATAGAAGGGCTTGCAATTGATAACAAGAAATTCCAAGGCAGGAGAACAGTGTTTGGAAATTACCGTTACATCAGAGCACCAGCTACAGTTGATGTAGAAGCAGACACCGCCTCCTGTGGTCTTGCCGGAAAGCTCTGTGTCACGATCAGCACGGAAGAGCTGGAAGCCGTCGAGGCGCAGCGCGCTGTCCGGTATATTTTCCCGGAGCCAGGTCTCAGTAAAGCAGAGGACAGCTGAGGAGGCGAGGTCCTTAAAACGCATCAGCAGTCTCAGTTCATCCACCTTGTTAGAGAGAGAGTTGGTATTGGACAGAAATATGCCAGGCAGCGCCGTTCGCGAGCCTCTCCTGCGAAGTCGTACGAGAGCGCCCGCTCGTCTTCCTCTCTTCCGCCGTCTCACTTTCCGAGCCAAACAATAAACCAGATCGGCGGCAGGGGCTAGAAAAACTGGGAGGAGGTCCGTGGGGGTCAAAGTCCTGATATTTAAAAGTTCTTCACGGGTATAAGTGCAAGCAGACACACAATTGACAAACAAAAACAAACAAAGAGCGCAGCGAAGCACCATGTCGACCGCTGTGGGCGCCATCTTGGATCGAAAAAAAAAAAAAAAGGTCTGTCGTCTTGAGCCAATCAGGACTCTCTGGCCTAACTGAAGTTAGCCTCCTGGGCCAGTTAGCATTTCTGGGCAGCCGCTTTGAAAACTTGACCCAAATTAAGATGGGTTTTACAGTTAAACTGCTTTTAAGGACCGATGCAGTTTCAGTCATTATCCTGGGCCACCGTGCATACAACTGGGCATGTCCTTCAACAGGTAAGTCCTTTTTATCGCATATTTGGTTTAATGTAGTGCTAGCCACTAATAACCTTTTGCGATGTGGGTGGGATTATTCACGGATCCTGGCATTTGAAGAAGGAGGAAAAGTGAGAAGATTTTGACATCAAACTGTAATACAGTGAAAGAATTTTTTGTCAACAAAAGGGCATAAAATACCATCTTAGACAATGTACATTTGTTTTTATAGGGGATTTAAATCCACTGGAGTATGTCTTTAAAAAATTTCCCAGAGGCAGATATCAGCTCAGGACAAAAGCCTAATGGTTTGCCTTTTGTGTCACACTCCACTCTTTTAAAGAATTTTGTGATTTTTGTTCAACTTTTTTGAGTAATTATGCTAACAAATAAATAAAACAAAGAAAAAAAGGAAGAAAAAAAAGCAGATGATCTCATAGCCTCCCTGTGGTGGTGGTAATGTGGTAATAACTCGGTGAGTCAGTGCCCCCCTTCAGATGAGTTTACCTGCACAGCCAGCCTCTCCTGCTTTGTTGCGTCGGCGCCTCAGGATGACCTCTAGCTCGCTGTCCTTCCCCCCCGGCAGAGATGGCCCCACCTCCTGGGAGCCTCGACTGGGGCTCTTCTTCACTGTCTCCTAGACAGACATGACACCCTTCAGCTGATTAACCACAAATAAACCTTTTCAACTGCAGAAAATCTACAAACCAATGGCGTCCAAATGTTTGTGCCTCACAGACATTACACTGCTCTTTGTTTTGCTGTAATAGACTTACTGTGAAGAGGCATAGGGAAGCACAGAAAACTTTAAAGCTAGTAACAAGACTTCAGAGAGTGCATACTTCTGCCAAGGTTGTTTTGTCCACCAATTAAAATGTGCCTGGCCTGTGTATTTTCAGGCTTACTGGCCCATTATTTTTCATGATAATAACAAAACAATATAAGCCATTAAGATCCACATCAAAATCCATCATATTCATTTGGCTATAATTAAAAAATTATCAGAGATAGATGACAACCATTGACACAGTACTGAATCCCCATTATTTCAGTTACAAGTTTTTTAGTTTTGTTTCTAGCTTTATTGGTTAATATAAACATAACAAAAGCATATTTATATCCTCTAGATCCACACCAAATTGTATTTATTCATATATACAGTACCAACATCCTGAATATGTCTGTTTTCCATCAAGATCTATGCAATATTCAATAAAAACTTTTATTTACTTTATTCATTTTTTTTTTATTTTTTTTTGTTAAAAAGATCCACACCAAAATTTGAAGTAGTGTAGTCCGGGCCAAGATCCCACCCTTCCTTCACGTTTTATGGATATACAGTGGGGCAAAAAAGTATTTAGTCAGCCACCAATTGTGCAAGTTCTCCCACTTAAAAGATGAGAGAGGTCTCCAATTTTCATCATAGGTATACTTCAACTATGAGAGACAAAATGAGAAAAAAAAAATCCAGAAAATCACATTGAAGGATTTTTAATGAATTAATTGGTAAATTCCTCAGTAAAATAAGTATTTGGTCACCTACAAACAAGCAAGATTTCTGGCTCTCACAGACCTGTAACTTCTTCTTTAAGAGGCTCCTCTGTCCTCCACTCGTTACCTGTATTAATGGCACCTGTTTGAACTCGTTATCAGTATAAAAGACACCTGTCCACAACCTCAAACAGTCAGACTCCAAACTCCACTATGGCCAAGACCAAAGAGCTGTCAAAGGACACCAGAAACAAAATTGTAGACCTGCACCAGGCTGGGAAGACTGAATCTGCAATAGGTAAGCAGCTTGGTGTGAAGAAATCAACTGTGGGAGCAATAATTAGAAAATGGAAGACATACAAGACCACTGATAATCTCCCTCCATCTGGGGCTCCACGCAAGATCTCACCCCATGGGGTCAAAATGATCAGGAGAACGGTGAGCAAAAATCCCAGAACCACATGGGGGGACCTAGTGAATGACCTGCAGAGAGCTGGGACCAAAGTAACAAAGGCTACATTAGAAACACACTACGCCGCCAGGGACTCAAATCCTGCAGTGCCAGACGTGTCCCCCTGCTTAAGCCAGTACATGTCCAGGCCCATCTGAAGTTTGCTAGAGATCATTTGGATGATCCAGAAGAGGATTGGGAGAATATCATATGGTCAGATGAAACCAAAATAGAACTTTTTGGTAAAAACTCAACTTGTCGTGTTTGGAGGAGAAAGAACACCATACCTACTGTGAAGCATGGGGGTGGAAACATCATACTTTGGGGCTGTTTTTCTGCAAAGGGACCAGGACGACTAATCCGTGTAAAGGAAAGAATGAAAGGGGCCATGTATCATGAGATTTTGAGTGAAAACCTCCTTCCACCAGCAAGGGCATTGAAGATGAAACGTGGCTGGGTCTTTCAGCATGACAATGATCCCAAACACCCCGCCCGGGCAACGAAGGAGTGGCTTCGTAAGAAGCATTTCAAGGTCCTGGAGTGGCCTAGCCAGTCTCCAGATCTCAACCCCATAGAAAATCTTTGGAGGGAGTTGAAAGTCTGTGTTGCCCAGCGACAGCCCCAAAACATCACTGCTCTAGAGGAGATCTGCATGGAGGAATGGGCCAAAATACCAGCAACAGTGTGTGAAAACCTTGTGAAAACTTACAGAAAACGTTTGACCTCTGTCATTGCCAACAAAGGGTATATAACAAAGTATTGAGATGAACTTTTGTTATTGACCAAATACTTATTTTACCGAGGAATTTACCAATTAATTCATTAAAAATCCTTCAATGTGATTTTCTGGATTTTTTTTTCTTATTTTGTCTCTCATAGTTGAGGTATACCTATGATGAAAATTGGAGACCTCTCCCATCTTTTAAGTGGGAGAACCCGCACAATTGGTGGCTGACTAAATACTTTTTTACCCCACTGTATGTTCAGTAGTTATAGTGAAATCCTGCTAACCATAAAAAAAAAAAAAAAAATAAAATAAAGTTGAAAATATAGCCTCCTTGGTGGAAGAAAATACAGTGGGGAAAATAAGTATTAAACACGTCAACATTTTTCACCAGATATCAGTAACAACCCAAGTAATCCATACATACAAAGAAATAACTGTGTTCACAAAACAAGTTATATTTACTAAAATGAATGACACAGGGAATAAGTATTGAACACATTAAGAAAAAGAGGTGCAAAAAGGCATAGAAAGCCAAGTAACCAGCTGAAATCCATCAGAATTTAGGAAGCCATCCCATCCCTCATCAGTGCAAATTAGGATGCATTCAGACGGCTAATTCTTATACCGGAGAGAACTGAGGTGAAAAGTTAAAAAAACGTCTCGGTTGCGAAGGACAAACAATCCGGCTGAAGCAAACAGATTTCAGTTTTCGTTCCTGGCCTATCGATGAGCCTGATTTTTCCTCTTCGCTGAGATTTTTTTGTCCAGGTCAGTGGTGGTTTCGGCTACTGCGCCCCAAACGAGTAGTTGTTGTAATTGTGTGACGTTGTCCAGGTAGTTTGGTCCGCTGCAGTGTGAATGCAAACCAAACCAAACAAAGGCATTCTACGCCCAGTTGACCCGAGACCCTTGGACTGAATGCAGCCTTAATTTCAGCTGGTTCAGTCCTGACTGATAGCCTTTAAAAAGGTCTGTGAATATCAGATTGTTAGACCACAAAGAACTCATGATGGGGAGAAGCAAAGAGCTTTCTCTAGACCTTCACAACCTAATTGTTGCAAAACATAATGATGGCATTGGTTACAGGCACATTTCTAAACTGTGTAATGTTCCAGTGAGCACTGTTGGAGCCATCATTTGGAAGTGAAAAGAACATCATTTTACCATTAACCGGCCATGACCAGGAGCTCCTTGCACGATTTCTGACAGAGAAGTCAAAAGAATTACCAAAAGAGTTATCCAAGAGCCCAAGACCACTGGTGGAGAGCTCCAGAAAGACCTGGAGTTAGCAGGTACTGCTGTTTCAAAGAAAACAATAAGTAATGCACTCAACTAACATGGCCTCTATGCCCGCTCACCACACAAGACTCCACTGCTGAAGAAAAAGCATGTTGAAGCTCATTTAAAGTTTGCTGCACAACATTTAGGCAAGCCAATAAAATACTGGGAGAACATAGCCTGGTCTCATGAGACCAAAATTGAACATTTTGGATGCCACAACACACAGCATGTTTGGAGGAGAAATGGCACTGCACATCCCATCATGGTGTGGGGGTGTTTTCAGCACATGGTACAGGCAGACTTCATGTAACTGAAGGAAAGATGAATGGAAAAATGTACAGACATCTTTGATAAGAACCTGTTGCCATCTGCCAAGATGCTTAAGATGAAACAAGGGTGGACATTTCAGCAAGACAATGACTGTCATATACGCCTCTTTGAGGTGGGAGAGACAGACCCATGTGCTGGATTATGCTGGTACATTTATTAACAAAAGAAACATAAAGTCCCCCAAAACTGTGCAGACAGACAAAAATGCAAACAAGGAAAAACTTACAGCTGGCGTCCCTGAGCCAAAATTGCCCAGCGGACGCGGAAGTTGAACAAGAGGATAATAGATGACTAAACGTCAGGAGACACATTCAGTAATCCAGCAAAGGCAGTAGTGTTGAGGCAGTGCTTAAATACACACAGAAGATGCGCTGCAGGTGTGAATCATTGAGTGAGCAGGGCCTGATTGATTAACTGCTCTCAGCTGAACTGACTGAGGGCAGACAGAGGCAGTGTCTGGGAAAAAGGGAGGCTCAAGTGAAAACAAACCCAAAAAATACATACAGGAAACTAACAGGATCAACCTAATCAGACAAACAATACTAGGAATAAAGTGAGGATCTGAGCTCAGAGAAAACCTGAGCTCAGATACATGACAATGACCCCAAACACTCAATCAAGGAAACTCTCAACTGGCTCCAGAGAAGGAAAATAAAGGGCTAGAATGGTCCAGTCAGTTACCTGACCTGAATCCAATTTAAAATCTATGGAACGAACTGAGGGTCAGAGTTCATAGAAGACACCCAAGCAACCTTCAAGATTTGAAGACAGTTTGCGCGGAAGAATGGGCTAAAATCACTCCTGAACAATGCCTGTGCCTAGTTTTTCCATACAGGAGGTGTCCAGAAGCTGTTATTACCAAAAAAGGTTTTTCTACTAAATATTAAATTAATTTCACCAAGTGTGTTCAATACTTATTTCCTTTGTCATTCCACTTTCTTAAATATAATTTGTTTTGTGAACATAGCTGCCTTGATCTCTTTGTATGTATAGATTACTTGGGTTGTTACTGATATCTGGTTAAAATCTCAGGTCAATGGCTCCATCAGAAATATGTTTAATTAGAAAAATGTTGACGTGTTCAATACTTATTTTCACTACTGTATACAGCAAGATGCTTAGTTTCATACAGTTTAATGGAAAAACAAAACCAAACTAAACTCAGCTTCATTCAACTCATTTTCAGGACATCTGATGGATGATTTTTCTTATTTTATTTCTCACTTCAAATAGTGTCTGAACTAGATCATCACTCAGTCAATACTGTTTGTTCATATGTGTGTGTGTGTGTGTGTGTGTGTGTGTGTGTGTGTGTGTGTGTGTGTGTGTGCGTGCGTGTGCGTGTGCGTGTGTGTGCGCGTATGTTACCAGGATGCCTTTGAGCTCATCCATGGCACTCTCAGGTTGGTTGTCCTCAGTGGTTGGAGGCTGAAAACAGAAAAGGGAAGAGCATTAGCACACATACACACATGTTGCCTGTTTATTGGGGCCAGGAGAACAGTGATCAGTATACTCACTTTGACTGTAGTTCTCTGAGGAGCAGCATGAATGAGAAGAAGACATAAATAAGATACAAAGTGTAGCATCATCTCACTTTGGCTCAGCAATAATTATTCTTCTACTTAAAGACATTTTGTTTCACCCAGGAGAAGGACAGTCAAGAACTGATCTCTTACCCCAGGCCACAACTGAACTCTCCATTCCTTTGTTAAGACCAGTCTAAGGAATTCACCCTATTTCCTGCTTTGACTTTTATTGCCCCCATGAACATGGAGACATGGAACAGGCCCAAGGAGCCCCTCATCACTACAAAGATCCACAGCTCAATATTGCCCCTTCTGGCAACTCTGGGACATGCAGATCTAACCAGTGCAGCTTTTCATCACATCTGTGTTAATTCTGAACCTTCTCTTCTTTTCCAGGACCATGAAAACCAAATGGACTCTGATGTTTTAATGTGGAAAATCAATAATATGTTTGAAATGTATTTATATATATATATATATATATATATATATATATATATATATATATATATATATATATATATATATATATATACGTATATATATATACAGTATATATATTGTATATGCATGTTAAAAATATTTAAATGAATGTTTATTCCTGCATGTTAATTTAGAAGCACTGCTTATAAGTTACATTAATCACTAAGGTTAGCTTAGTTTATACATAAGGGTATAAAAGCATATCCCAGTACTGTATTGAGATTTGCCTCTAAAATCATGTGACTCCAGCAGCCAATCTCTGCATGACAACAGCTCTGTGTTTGCTCCAGAAAAGACTGTTGGTTTATTGGACTAAAATTCATCAAGCCCGCTCACGAAGGAAGCTTAATGGCTGGAGTTCCTGTCAATCCGGAAACCCGCAAAAGCTCTACTGAAGTTATAAAAGGAAGCGACACACTCGCTTCCCCCTCTTTTCTTTTCTCTTTGTTTCTTCGTCCATTGTCTACACAGCAGACAACTTTTCGGGAGAACAAAAAACTGCCTGAACAAAGAGACTTCTCCCACGTGTTGTTTTTTGACGATCACAGAGCAGACAACTTGTCATTTTGTGTCCTATAACTATGTGTCTTAATGTTTTTCTTCTCTATTAAACGCCTGGGAATTGATTCTTTTTTTCTTTGAGCTCAAAATTCTAATCCGGAGTTAAACTCCAATCCTAGATGTATTTCTATTACTTTTTCCTTGTTAAACTTTCTGTAAAGCCACCATTTGTAAGTTTAATGTTGTGGGCACCCAGCACACATGTGGGCACCCAGCACAATGCAGACTGATAATATTCACGCTCAGCAGGCAGCCGCTGTGGATCTCCGCCACGTTTAACAGGAAAAGTTCCTCACCATCGCGGATCCACACGCAACTTTTGCGCGGCCCAGACACCACATCCCAGGCCGGCACTCACTTATTCCCACCCCCTCAACCTCCTCCTGCACAGAGCTTTTCCTGCATCTCTCTCCCAAAGCCGGCCGATTGCCGTCTGGTTCCATTACGCACGAAACACACCGGCCCGTGCGCCCATGATCCACGGTCGTTCAACGTGCTGGAACTTGGAGCGGCGCACACTGCCCTTTCCACCCCTCCCCCGTCCCCCTCACGGACTGACATGCCTTCCGACAGTTCTACCGGAGCTGGAGCCAAACTACGGGGGGGGGGGGGTCACAACCCCTTCTGACCGTTCTAGGGGGAGCGGTGTGGGCACCCAGCACATGTGTGGGCACCCAGCACAATGCAGACTGATAATATTCACGCTCAGCAGGGTTTGCATACAAACAAGAGAGCCCCCTAATACCATTGGTCAATACACATGATTAGCATGATATTGGTTGGCACAAAGATGAATGCATTCAGTCCTGTCTGTCTCCTGTGGTTCTTTTGGTCGTGTGTCAATTGTCCTCTGCTTCCTCCGAGCCCCTGCTGGGTGTGAGGCAAGTTCCAGAAGAATGTCTCCCCGCTGTGTTTAGTGTCACCACAATGTAAGCTTTAATCTTGACTTTATTTTTATAATATTTTTATTGACCAACCCCACACCAGAAGCTCTTTTATCTAAAGTCCAAAACTCCTTTAATTTGAGATCAGATTAGATATATTTAATTATTCTCGAAGACCTCTGGGAGCCGCTTGTCCACGAAGGAGGAAGAACGCGCAGCCCTCTTCACCACATGCTGAAGAAACGTCGGCACCATCTTGCTTCGACCCAAGTTACAGCTGTGGGTCATACAGTCAAAATCCAGCCTCTTTGACCGCTTGACTTTAAAGATCGAACTGTGGACCCTGAAATATCTGCAGGCAGATATTTCCTCTAACATCCACGAAATCTTTGGCTGAGGATGACGCCGACTAAGAATCACCGAGGAATCACCGAAGAATCACGTGAGCTGCAATTTTAATTCATCTGCTGATTCAAACGTCTGTGTTATGACCTGAGAGCCGATCTCGTCCGCGCTCGGGCCATGCATCATCTCTGCCGGCCTTGACAGCTGTGGATTACATTCTGGCTCCACCGGGCTCTTACTGTGACAGCGCTCGGTGGGGTTTCCGGCTGTCAAGGTCGATCAGCTGTTCGGCATCACAGCTCGTTAGCTGCCGGCTTTATTAGCGGGCGCTGACAGCTGGTTGATGCTGGAGTATCGTCAAACATTCATCGCCAAACATTCCTGGTCCTCGTTCATGTCAGGTTCGTGCTTATTCTTGTTCATGTTCTTGTTCATAGTTAAGGTTGTAGTAGCTGGGGTTAGCCCTACGATCCCTCGTATTCTGTAGTGTGTGTTTTGCCCTCAGCGGCTCATAGCTTTGTGTTCACGTCTTGTTAAAAAAACTTCAATGCAAAACTCACTGGTGACTTTTGGCGTCTTATGGTGGCCCGCGAGGGTCACCGCATGACAGTATACTCCAGCCAGGATGTCTAAACGGAGACGCCACACAGAGACGCCTTTTCACCGTGAGTTTTTGCGTAAATTGGACTATTGTTCTTCCCTGTCTGGGAGTCACTTGCTGGGAGAATGCCGTCATCCAGGGGCCACGGTCGGCGCCTGGGCAAGGAGCTAGCGGAGGCTCTGGAGTATGTGGATGGAACTCTATTCACCGCTATGCTATACGACACTCCCAGCGACATACGCAGCAGGCACCTGGACTACGCTGAGGTTCTTCTTGACAACCTTCCTCTCCACTATGACGATCACCCGGAGGTGATGACGAGGAGGGCTGAGTTCGCGGCACAGCGCGAGATACTCCGTGGGCTGGAGGTGGACTACGGAAGGAAGCAGAGGAGGCATCCTCACTCCCCGCGTTGGGAGACCATTCCTGCCCCTGATCCGGTCCAGGAGTTTGCGCCATCTTTGGGCCGTCGAAGACATCGGCGCCACGGCCAAGGTGAACCTCAGCAGAATCCCCAGCTGGACCTGCTGCCGGCGAAGCCCGTCAGCAGACCTCCGAGAGCGGCCCCTCCTCGTCCTTCCAGGGGGCCCTCTGTCGCCATCCAGCGGGGAGAGGGAGGAACTACGTCCCCTACAGCAGGCACCATCCTCCCTCCGGGAGAAAGGCAAGTGCAAGTTCGTTCTTTACACCATAATTGTAACCTGCCTTGTCTGACTCCTGGGGGCGGAATTCATAAATAACCAAACCTGCTGCCTCTGTGTCTCCCTCTGCTGAGTGGTCCGCGATGCCAGGTCTACGTCGCGGAGTGAGGAGGGGGCCTGTGGTGCTGGAAAGCCTGGATCCGGCCCTGCAGCCACGTCGTGGACAGAGGAGAAGAGCGGACTGCGGCCCGGAACCTGTGCCGACGATGAAGCGTCCCCGGGGTCTCCTCGCCGGCGCGGTCCGAACCAGTGGGTCGAGGGTCCCCTGCTTTCATGCCATACAGGTCATCGGCGTGGGTATCAGCGCGAGAGGAACCTCAGGCTGCGGAATCCATCTTGCCAGCTGCGGAGCCTGACGCAGCTGAGTTGGAGCCTGCGTACGAACTTCTTCGCCCTGAGCCTGGATCGACGGAGTCCTGGACGGCAACAGAACCCGAGTGCAGGCAAGTGCTCCTTCTTGTGTCTCTGTCCCCTGCTTTGGAGCATTTCTGCCTGCCTCTCAGGGAGGCGAGTGAGGGGCAGCCACCTGCTGCGCCCGAACTCATCTCACTGGGTTCTGTTGCTGCCGGTGATACTGATCCCAGTTTTTCTGTGTGTTCTGAGCTTCCTTTCAGTATCACCGGCGCGGAGCCAGTCGGGGTCACTGAGTTGGAGGTCCCAGGTTCGGGGGTGGAAGTCGTCAGCGGAGCTGCACCGACCCAGTCAGGGTCCGTTGTGGAGGCTGCTGTGGCCCAATCGGGGTCCGACGTGGGTGCGCCCGAGACCCAATCGGGGTCCATCGCGGGAGCTGCTTTGGCCCAATCGGGGTCTGACGTGGATGCGCCCAAGGCCCAATCGGGGTCCACCACAGGGGTTGTTCTGGTCCAATCGGGGTCCAACGTGGGTGCAGCCGGGACCCAATTGGGGTCCAGCGGAGGTGCAGCGCCGGTGTGGTCCACGGACGATGGAGGAGCTGCAGACCCTTCGCCGCCTGATCCAGTTTGGGCTCATCCTTGCCTTCTGTCCCCTCTTCAGAGTCATCACCCCTGCGCATCATCGCCAGGGGCCGTGGGGGTCCCTTTTCGCTCGCCCCAGCTCTCCCGAGTTTTGTCCTCGCCAGGGAGGCTGCCGCGGGCTGTTCTCCCCCGGTACTGGTGGCTGAGGGACGCGGGTCGGCCGCCTGAGGAACTGTTTCGCCAGTTCGGCGCCTCGGGTCGGCCACCCGACATATTGTGTGCTTCACTGGGCGATCTGGTTCGGCCACTGGAGGAGTGGACTTTCTGGACCTGGGACTGGGGTAAGCTGCCCGGTCATGTTCCGTCCCCCCATGACCACCCGTCGGCCGTTGGACGCTGGGAGACCGCCTGAACTGTTTCCGTAGCGTTTGGTCTCCGCCAATCGGCGTGAACTGTCGGGGGTAGAGGTCATTCCTGGTGGTGGTCTAGCCCAGTAATTGTTCTGTTTTTTTTTTCTCTTCTCTGTCCTGTGTTGTATTTGCTTTTTGACCTGAGTGTGTGGTATTTTTGTTTTTGTGCCTGGGTATTGTGTTTCATGCATTTTGGAATGTAGTCTGGTCCTGTAATTGTTCTGGGGTTTTTTTTGTTTTTTTTCTCTGTCCTGGGTTGTATTTGCTTTTTGACCTGAGAATGTGGTATTTTTGTTTTCGTGCCTGGGTAAGGGCGTTTCATGTATTTTGGAATGTAGTCTAGCCCTGTAATTGTTCTGTTTTTTTTTTTCTCTTCTCTGTCCTGTGTTGTATTTGCCTCTTGACCTGAGAGTGAGGTATTTTTTGTTTTCATGCCTGGGTAATGGCATTTCATGTATTTTGGAGTATAGGTCTGGTCCTGTAACTGTTTCATGTATTTTGAGTTGTTGTTTTTTTTTTTCCCTGTCTGTGCTCTGGTTCACTATCTGTGGTTTGATCCTCTCCTGCCCCATCTGCCCACCCTGGAGGGGGTGGGGGGGGATTGGATGTCTATGGGCGTTCAGGAGCCCGCCCTCAGAGGGAGGGTACTGTTATGACCCAAGCGCCGATCTCGTCTGCACTCGGGCCATGCATCATCTCTGCCGGCCTTGACAGCTGTGGATTACATTCTGGCTCCACCGGGCTCTTACTGTGACAGCGCTCGGTGGGATTTCCGGCTGTCAAGGTCGATCAGCTGTTCGGCATCACAGCTCGTTAGCTGCCGGCTTTATTAGCGGGCGCTGACAGCTGGTTGATGCTGGAGTATCGTCAAACATTCATCGTCAAACATTCCTGGTCCTTGTTCATGTCAGGTTCGTGCTTATTCTTGTTCATGTTCTTGTTCATAGTTAAGGTCGTAGTAGCTGGGGTTAGCCCTACGATCCCTCGTATTCTGTAGTGTGTGTTCATGTCATAGTTTAGGTCGTAGTGGCTGGGGTTGGCCCTACGATCCCTTGTATTCTGTAGTGTGTGTTTTGCCCTCAGCGGCTCATAGCTTTGTGTTCCCGTCTTGTCTTGTTAAATAAACATCAAATGCAAAACTCATTGGCGAGTTTTGGCGTCTTATGGTGGCCTGCGAGGGTCACCGCATGACAGTCTGAGGTTCGATAATAATTTGATATCTAATCAGATGCAAATTAAGAAGCCATCAACATAACTCCTCTTTTCATTAAAATTCCATTTTTATTTTCTTAAAGGGCCTATATCATGCTATTTTAAGCCTTTCAGAGTAAACTATATGCATGTATGTGATAGTATATTACCTTTGGTACACTGGAGAATGAATTTCTTATGAAATATGGGTTATTATCGCGAGCTACTTTTTCAACCCGGAAGTAAGATGCCTCGATCTCTGAGGCTCCGCATCTCCTTCTTGTGGCTGCCGCCCATTTCATGACATAACCCCTGAGCCGGCTGCTGCAGCGTGTTGCTGGGTTCCTAAATCTCTCACAGCCAAAGACACATTTACGCCACTTAGAACACACTGTCTCACGTAAAAAAGCAAACAGTTATTGTCACTGAGCAGATTAGGTGCGAGAGGAACTACTTCTTCACAGCGTCAATGCTAAAGTGAAAGAGTTTTGCCGATCACCGCTCCATTAGCTGCGCGAAGAAAGTGGGTGTGTGCGTTAGCCTGGGGGCGGTGCTGGCAGCACAGGTACTTCCTGGAGTGGGGGGCTCACTCCAGGAAGTGGGGGGACCCGATCATTATCAGGGACAGAGCGGAGCAGCAGCTCAGAGAGCAGGGTTGAGGAGGAATACTCAAGAGATGCGTGAATGGAGCAAAATACCACTTTGGGGGTGTTTTTGGTGAGTTATTAACATTATAACATGCTTAAAAGCTCAAAAAAGTCGATTTTGCATGATATAGGCCCTTTAAGATTAATCCAGAACTTTTCATATAATTAGCAAAACTTTCTCCATAAATTTACGTTATTTCCATAATCTGTCAACTCAAACTGATCGAAATTCGTTTCTCAGTTTAACCCTGGTTCCGAAAATATTGACATTGTTAATCTATCATTTACAAGATTAATTTTATGGTTGATGAAATTACTGCATTGTCTGTTAATCATTTCGTTTAAAAAATATGTGAAAATGAGAGAAGTTGTTGAGAATTTATTTCATTCTGAGTCTGGTTCAAGCCCCCAGTATCGAATTCACGAAAATTTTGAGACTGATTATTAATTAAATTATTGAGTGATTAAACAGGTATAAAGTGAAATTAAAATTAAAATTGCTTCTTAAAGATAGAAGCTGGTGCCCCATGAGTGTTATTACCTTTTGTGTTATATGAAACGAGATTTTATCTCGGATTCCAATACATCAATATAAATTAAATAATTTTTATACCTGATCATAATTAATAATTCACATTTTCCTACAAAAGGTAGACAAATTGTCAGCTGTGAATCAGTGTGGTATGCCCCGGATACCATCTATAGATCACAATCCTTCCTCAGTGGATCTCAAGTGTACTTTCATGTGGTCAGCACCAACATTGACACTATAGTCAGAGTTGCCAACTTTTCAGAAAAGCTTGGAGTGAGATTAAGGGTGCGTCC
The DNA here is from genome assembly GCA_020510985.1 of Pholidichthys leucotaenia. Lineage (NCBI taxonomy): Eukaryota > Metazoa > Chordata > Actinopteri > Cichliformes > Pholidichthyidae > Pholidichthys > Pholidichthys leucotaenia. Next base: position 272,520,717 of record CM035840.1, on the reverse strand, counting down.
TAATTCGCCCCTTTGCTCTACCCATCCTTTTTGCATGTTCACATGTAGGGGTAGTGCTGTCCCAATTCTTTTTGCGGTGTAGGGGAAGGAGTGAGGGGTAGAGCAATTTACCCCTCCAAACAAAGTGTGGTCAGCCCCCACCCTACGAACGCATAATCCAGCGATTGAAGGAAAGATAAGATAAGATAAGCCTTTATTAGTCCCACAATGGGGAAATTCCAGGATTGCAACAGCACAGGGAGAGCAACACTCAGAGCAATAATTTAGAAGATAAGAAAATAAGAGCAGCGAATATACATATGTACACATAAATATATAAATATATATCCAAGGTTGTCAGAGCCAGGAGCGGCACTGGGGTTAAGCCCCCAGTGCTCATAAAATGCTCCTTACGGCGTGCGTCTCGAAAAGCCTCTGACAACTAAGTCCAACTCCTAGCCTGCCCATGTGGTTTAGTCTCTAAGCCCGGCGGAACTGCTTTTACTAACTGTTATGACTCGCCGCTCATCAGCGGCGCCAGCCGCGCGCACACCTGCTCCTCGTCAGCGGCGAGGTATTTAATCCACTCTGCCCTGGGCTTCGGCCTGAAGCTGTCTCTCTACTTCGGCCCCTTTGCTACTACGGATCTCAAACCGACTAGTGAAGATATCCTGGGTAAGCTCCCCTTACCCTCTCCTCTAGCCTTCCCCTGTGCACAGGTGGACATTCCCGGCGGCGGACTTCATCATCTCGCCGTTGGCTCTACGCTGCTGCCACAGGTACCGCAGGTCGCTGTCTCCCGGGCTTCGCCCTTGTCGACGCCAGCCACCTGTCACAACCAAGTAAGCCAGCTACCATCATTATTCCCTGTATTGGTGTGGTGCCCGTTACCCTTCTCCCTCTGCTCTCTCCCACAGGGTTGTCCGGCTGTACGGCCTCCTGCCCCCGTGCCTGATGCAGACGCCACCACCAATACATTCTTATTCCACAGACACGCAGCCATACACTTCCTTGTTGCTAATAAAGCTGTTAAATCTATCCTGAGCCTGCGTGTGTGTCTCCTGGGCCGTGCATTATGTCAGTACGGCTTCAGCAGAGCGGCTCGGCAGACAGCGGGCTCGCACGGCGTCTTTCCACCCTCGAGGCTCAGGTGGATTTAATTGCTCATCAGCAACAGGTGATATTGAATCAATTAATTATCATTACTAACCGATTAGACCGCTTGGACCCCCAGCAGCCGTTCCCCTCGGCTCGTCCGGGTGGCGTGGCTCCTGCGGCTCCGGTGGCCGTCCAGCCTGCTCCGGGCGCACCAATCCCCACTCCTGCTCGCTTCAGCGGTAAGCTGGGTGGAGCTCGTTTTACTATGCAGTGTAAGTCCATGTTTCTTCGCGTTCCCGGAGATTTTCCCTCAGACCATAGCAGAATTGGCTATATAGGTAATCTCCTTGAGGGTCGTGCGCTTACCTGGGCTTACGCCATTATGGTGAAGCCCAGCTACGCCACCCTCACCTATGGCCAGTTCGTGCGACAATTTCTGGAAGTGTTCGATCATTCGCGTTTGGACAGTGTCCAGGTCGACCGCCTTCTCGGACTCCAACAGGGGAGCCGATCGGCGGCCGACTACGCGATCGACTTCCGGGTTACCGCGGAGGAAGTTGGCTGGGAAGAGCGTGCGCTCTGCGGCATCTTCCTCCGCAGTCTAAATTCCGGTCTGAGGGATGAGTTGGCTGGACGGGATACCCCGGAGACGCTGGCGGAGCTGATTTCTCTCACCACCAGTTTGGATAACAGGCTGCGCGAGCGCGCCTCCGAGCGGAAGCAGTCTTCTCGCTCGCGGGGCGCCTCTGCACGTCTGCCCCAAGCTCGCCACCTGGCATTGCCGCCGCCGGAGGTCTCCGAGGAGTCGGAACCAATGGTGACGGGCCGGACAGAGCTCCCCCTGGCGGAGAAACAGCGCCGTCGTGACCTGGGCCTCTCTGCATGTATTGCGGAGGTAGCCAGCACACGGTGGAGCATTGTCCGGAGAAGCCAAACGAGGTGGTCCGCGAGTCACTGTAGGGGGCCTCGCGGACGCTAATTGGTTAAGTCCCCTCACACATTTGACGCTGCCCATCCGCTTCTGTCACAACCTCACTGGGCACCTCACACATGCACTGGTGGATTCAGGCGCGGAGGGTAGCTTTATTTCACAAAGCCTGGCAACCCGACTGGGCATCCATTGTCACCCCCTTGACACTCCTCTCGCCCTGGTTAATCTCTCCCGAGTTTCCCTGGGAAAAGTAACTCACCAAACATCCCCTGTCCCGGTGATCATCTCTGGAAACCATCGGGAGGATATCTCCTTTTACGTCCTGCCCACCTCAGTAACTCCTGTCATCCTCGGTTATCCCTGGCTCCGCCTCCACAACCCCGCCTTGGACTGGAGGACTGGGAAGGTTTCAGCGTGGAGCACTTTCTGCATGGGTACCTGCCTCCAATCCGCGGCCTGCGCCCCCGTCCTCGCCTCCCACAGCTCAGGACACTGCGCCCCCGGATCTCACCCTAGTGCCCTCAGAGTTCCACGACCTGGGTGCCGTTTTCAGTAAGTCCAAGGCGATGTCTCTGCCTCCTCACCGGCCCTACGACTGCGCCATTAACATCTGCCAGGGGGCGCCCTTACCCTCGGGACGCCTCTATAGTCTGTCAGCGCCAGAGAAGGAGGCAATGAACAGCTACCTGAAGGAGTCGCTCAGTGCTGGGATCATCCGACCGTCCTCCTCTCCAGTAGGTGCAGGGTTCTTCTTCATGGGAAAGAAGGACGGATCTCTTCGTCCTTGTATCGACTATCGAGCTCTCAACGATATCACGGAGAAGGACCGGTACACCCTGCCCCTTATGGACACTGCCTTCCACTCCCTCCAGGGGGCGACCTGGTTTACTAAGCTGGATCTCTGCAGCGCTTACCACCTCGTCCGGATCCGGGAGGGAGATGAGTGGAAAACCGCCTTCCGAACCCCAAACGGGCATTTTGAACATCTCGTGATGCCGTTTGGGTTGACCAACGCTCCAGCCGTCTTTCAGCGCCTCATCAATGACGTCCTCCGGGACTTCATCGGCCTGTTTGTATTCGTCTACCTGGACGACATTCTCATCTTCTCCAGGTCCAGGGATGAATACCGGGTCCACGTGAGGCGGGTCCTGCAGAGACTGCTGGAGAACCGTCTGTACGTCAAGGTGGAAAAATGTGAATTCTACACCAAAACAACTTCCTTCCTGGGGTTCGTCATCTCCCATGACCAGGTGCTTCCGGACCCAGCGAAGATCAAAGCCGTGGTCGATTGGCCCACACCAACTTCTCGAAAGCAAGTTCAGCAATTCATCGGGTTCGCCAATTTCTACCGCCGCTTTGTCCCGAACTTTGGAGCCATCGTCGGGCCCCTGACCCGCCTCACCTCTCCTAAGACCCCGTTCCGGTGGACTGAAGAGGCCGCTTCGGCCTTCCAGGCGCTGAAGACGGAGTTCTCCTCCTCCCGGATCCTCAGCCAGGTCGATCCCGCGCTGCAGTGCATTGTGGAGGTGGACGCTTCGGACATGGGGGTGGGGGCGGTGTTGTCCCAGCGGTCCCCAGCCAATGGAGTCAAGCGACCCTGCGCCTTCTTCTCTCGGCGCCTGTCCCCGGCGGAACGAAACTATGACGTGGGGGACAGAGAGCTTCTTGCCATCAAGCTTGCCCTTCAAGAATGGCGTCACTGGCTGGAGGGGGCAGCCTTGCCTTTTGTGGTCCTCACTGACCACAAGAACCTGGAGTACCTGAGATCTGCCAAGCATCTGAATGCCCGCCAGGCGCGTTGGTCCCTGTTCTTTGCAAGGTTTAAGTTCAGCATCACATATAGGCCTGGCTCCAAGAACGGCCTGCCCGACACCCTCTCCAGGCAATTTGCCCCGGAGGCCGCAGAAGACGTTGCTCACACCATCTTGCCCAGGTCGTGCGTCGTGGGGGCTGTTACATGGGACATAGAAGACAAGATCCGGAGGGCGCAGGAGTCGGAACCGGACCCTGGCGGTGGACCGGAAGGGAGGCTCTTCGTGCCATCTGCCGTCCGGGGGGACGTTATACACTGGCTCCATACCTCCAAGCTCACCTGCCATCCTGGAGCTTCGCGGATGATTGACCTTCTCCAGCGATCCTTTTGGTGGCCAGGCCTGCGGAAGGATGCCGCCCGTTACGCCCGGGCCTGCCCCGTCTGTGCTGCCAATAAGTCAGGTAACACTCCCCCTGCAGGTCTGCTCCAGCCCCTGCCCGTCCCTGGCAGGCCCTGGTCACACATCGCTCTGGACTTCGTCACCGGGCTCCCTGTCTCCAACAACTTTGACACAGTTCTGACCATTGTAGACCGTTTTTCCAGGGCCGCCCACTTCGTGCCCCTACATGGACTTCCCTCAGCCTTGGAGACGGCGGGCCTCCTCATCCAGCACATGGTCAGACTGCATGGAATCCCGGTCGACGTGGTCTCTGACCGCGGCCCCCAGTTTTCTTCGGACGTCTGGAGGTCATTTTGCAACGCCCTTGGGAGCCAAGGTAAGCCTCTCCTCCGGCCATCACCCCCAGTCTAACGGGCAGTGTGAGCGGACTAACCAGGAGCTGGAGGCTCCGCTCCACTGCGTTACTTCATCCAAACCCACATCCTGGAGTTCTCACCTCGCCTGGGTGGAGTACGCCCACAACACCTCTCGCTCTACGGCCATCGGGATGTCGCCCTTTAAAGCATCCTTGGGCTATGATCCACCCCTGTTCCCCGCGCAGGAGGGCGAGTTGGCTGTCCCCTCTGTCCAGGCACATCTGAGGCGGTGCCGTTCCCTTTGGTCCATGACGCGTAATGCGCTTTTACGCACGGCGGAGCGCAATAAGTCTACGGCGGACCGACATAGACCTGCACCTGCCTACCAGGTGGGACAGCAAGTTTGGGTATCCACACAGGACGTAAACCTAAAGGGTGAGAGGAGAAAGCTGGCCCAACGGTTCATTGGCCCTTATCCCATAACCAGAATCATCAACCCGGTGGCTGTGCGTGTGGCTATTCCCTCCTCCCTCCGCATCCATCCCACCTTCCACGTCTCCAAAATTAAACCGGTGGTCTCTGACCCCCTCTGCCCTCCACCTGCGGCGCACCCCGTTCCCCGGATGATTGGTGGCCATCCGGCCTGGACCGTCGCTGACATCTTGGACGCCCGACGCCGGGATCGCGGATTGCAGTACCTGGTGGATTGGGAGGGCTATGGACCCGAGTGGAGACAGTGGGTGCCTTCCTCGCTGGTGTTGGACCGGTCACTCATTTGAGTTTCATCGAGCGCATCCGGAAAAACCATCGCCAGGAGGCGCTGCTAGAGGGGGGGAGTACTGTTATGACTCGCCGCTCATCAGCGGCACCAGCCGCGCGCACACCTGCTCCTCGTCAGCGGCGAGGTATTTAATCCACTCTGCCCTGGGCTTTGGCCTGAAGCTGTCTCTCTACTTCGGCCCCTTTGCTACTACGGATCTCAAACCGACTAGTGAAGATATCCTGGGTAAGCTCCCCTTACCTCTCTCCTCTAGCCTTCCCCTGTGCACAGGTGGACATTCCCGGCGGCGGACTTCATCATCTCGCCGTTGGCTCTACGCTGCTGCCACAGGTACCGCAGGTCGCTGTCTCCCGGGCTTCGCCCTTGTCGACGCCAGCCACCTGTCACAACCAAGTAAGCCAGCTACCATCATTATTCCCTGTATTGGTGTGGTGCCCGTTACCCTTCTCCCTCTGCTCTCTCCCACAGGGTTGTCCGGCTGTACGGCCTCCTGCCCCCGTGCCTGACGCAGACGTCACCACCAATACATTCTTATTCCACAGACACGCAGCCATACACTTCCTTGTTGCTAATAAAGCTGTTAAATCTATCCTGAGCCTGCGTGTGTGTCTCCTGGGCCGTGCATTATGTCACTAATAGGAGAAGGGGCGAGGGCGGATCTCTGGCGCCTTAAAACCAGATGCTTCGGGTAGATGGTGGCTCGTCAACCTGGGAAGGTAGCCCATCTAGGGAAAGGTAAACCCTGATTTCAAACCTCCGCTGCCTTGCGGCACACCCGATCACGGGAAAGGCTTTGGGAGTCAACCCTGAGGAAAAATCCGGAGTCGGAGCCCCTAAGGCAGATCTCTGTTGTGCTCAACATCGTTCTGGCAGCTCCTGCGACGGCGCTGGTGCCAAACTACAGCAGTCCTGCTGTTCCTTTGGATTCATTAGTGACGTGGAGAGGGGGGACATGCTGCATGGGTAACATCTTGTCCTCCATATCTTCCTGCCCAGGCTTGAATCCTACCAACGCCCAACGCTGGAAGGTAGAACACCGGTGTGCATCGGCCTGTTCAGCCACAGGCGGTGCTGTTCCAGCAGAGTAGACGTTTAGGATTCTCTTCCATGGTCATCATAGACTGACGACGACGACGATATACACAGTGAGGAGCATTGTAGCTAGATGGAATAAACAGCATAACCGTCCATTTAGTTACACTATATGTGTATAAATACAAGTGTTTACCCATTTATCAAAATCCAATGCTTACACCTACTGTTTTAATGCCATCTGACCATATGACTACTGGTGTAAATGTGTGCCATTATAACAGTGATGTGCAGTTAGGGGAGGCAGGTGAGGCTGAAAATCACAATGAGAGGCTGCACAGTACTGTTGCACCAACAGGAGGGGGTGTGCTTGAGCACTGTAAGCACAGGGGTTTTTTAAATAGAGGAAAATAAGGTTATTTTTTTTAACAAAGTCACAGTGATTTTTGTCCATAAGGACAGGCAAATGTACTTCATTTACAAGTAAAGGTAAGACCATGCATGCATCGTAGTTGTAAATACTAATAATAATTTGTAATAATGAGTGTAAATTGTGGAGCTGCAACACACAGATGCAGCTCTCTGAACCACTATAATTTAATTATTCCTTGGCAAAAAACAAAGTATAATGAATTTTGTGGCCAAAAAAGTTGTCTGTAAAATAACTTCATACATTATACTTGTATAACTGGGGGTCTTTGCACATTGTCTATACTCAGGATAGTTCTAAAATGAAAGCATGGACTTTTATTACTGCCTTTTCTGTGTATTCCATTAAGCGGTAATTCAATAAAATACCTTACACTTGTTTTATTAAAATTATAAAATCTGATTTGTAAATCTGACCCTGCCTCACCGGAAATGAAACACAATGCACGTTACTGGATTATATGGAAGGTCTGCGTTGTGCAATTTTTTTTTAAAAATACATAAAAAAGAAAAAAATGCTCAAGGTTGTGCTCTGTTGTCTCTCACCCACCGCAGCACTTCTCTCCGCTGGGCTACGGTGTGAAGAACTGTGGGGCAGGAGGTGAGACTGACCGACTGTAGAGTCCATCCGCGGCTTCTCGTGTACCAGCCCGTTTAGCGGAACCTGCCTCTGTCCACCGAGGGATCATTTCACGGCCGGTTTGGAGAAACGGAGGAGTTGGCGATGCACAGATCAGCAGGCGGTGGCACACACTGGCTTTCTGGGTGTGTTTGTATTTGTGTACCTCAGCGACATTTTGATCTTTTCTCAGTCCTTGGAAGAACACCGGGTGCATGCGCGGTGAGTCCTGCAGCGGCTGATGGAGAATAAGCTGTATGTTAAAGCCCAGAAGTGCGAGGGCCACACCTCCAAGACGTCCTTTCTGGGGTTCATCGTCTCCCACAAAGAGATAATCCCGGATCCTGGCAAGATTAAGGCGGTAGTAGAGTGGCCGACTCCCTCATCCCAGAAGTAACTCCAGCAGTTTCTTGGGTTTGCAAATTTCTACCACCGCTTCATCAAGGGTTATAAGCGCGATGGCACTCCCCTTGACACGCCTTACCTCGTCCAAGGTGCCCTTCCTGTGGTCGGAGGAGGCGGCTTTGGCTTTCTCAGCCCTCAAGGAGAGATTCGCTGATTCCCCCATCCTGGTTCAGGTGGATCCGGCCCTGCAGTGTTTAGTGGAGGTGGACGCCTCGGACTCAGGGGTAGGGGCTGTCCTGTCCCAGCGCTTCCCTGCAGATGGCAAGGTCCGACCTTGTGCCTTCTTCTCCAAGCGGCTGTCGTCGGTGGAACATAACTACAGCATCGGCGACAGGGAGCTTCTGGCTGTCAAACTGGCGCTGGAGGAGTGGCGCCATTGGCTGGAGGGGGCCTCGCAGCCGTTTGTGGTCTGGACGGACCACAGGAATCTGGAGCACCTCCGGGTGGCTAAGCGCCTGAATGCCCGTCAGGCCCACTGGTCCTTGTTCTTTGGGTGATTTGACTTCACCATCACGTACCGTCCCGGGTCCAAGAACACTAAGCCGGACGTCCTATCCAGGCAATTTGCCACTGATGTCTTGGATCCTGAGGACCACTCCATCCTGCCTCCTTCCTGTGTCGTGGGTGCCCTCTCCTGGGGCATCAAGGAGAAGGTCTTGAGGGCTCAGGAGTCTGAAGCGGACCCGGGCGGAGGACCAGTGGGTAAGCTGTTTGTTCCTTCGGCCGTCCGGGGGGGAAGTCATTCATTGGGCTCAGGCCTCCAGGCTGTCCTGTCATCCAGGGAGAAAGCGCACTGAGGAGCTCCTGAGACGTATGTTTTGGTGGCCTGCTCTTCAGAAGGACATTGGGGAGTACGTTTGCGCCTGTCCTCAGTGTGCTGCCGGCAAGTTTTCTTCTTCCTCCCCAGCTGGACTTCTCCATCCTCTCCCTGCTCCCGGCAGGCTTTGGTTCCATGTGGCGTTGGACTTCGTGACCGGCCTTCCTCCCTCTAACGGTCACACCGTAGTGCTCGCTATAGTCGACGGGTTCTCCAAAGCTGCTCATTTTGTACCTCTACAGGGATTGCCTTCGGCTAAGGAGACAGCAGACCTGCTTGTACAGCACATGGTGAGGGTACACGGGATTCCCCTGGACATTGTTTCAGAACGAGGGCCCCAGTTTACATCCCAGGTGTGGAAGACATTTTGCAATGCCCTTGGGGCTACGGTAAGCCTGTCATCTGGTTATCATCCCCAGTCCAAAGGTCAGTGTGAGAGAGCCAATCAAGAGATCGAGGCGGCTCTGCGGTGTGTGGCCACCACCAATCCTGCATCATGGAGTTCGCACCTGCCCTGGATCGAGCATACCCACAATTCTACGGTATCTTCAGCCATTGGTATGACCCCTTTCCAGGCATCTCTGGGTTATACTCCTCCATTGTTCCCTGAGGAGGAGGCTGAGATCGCCGTACCATCAGTCAGGGCTCACCTTAAGTGCTGTCTTTGGCTGTGGAGGGCGACCCGAGCTGCACTACGACTCACGGCGGAATGTACAGTAACTCCTCAGTTGCCAACTGCCGTAGGACTCCGGCGCCTTCTTACCAGGTGGGTCAGCAGGTTTGGTTATCTACCAAGAATATCAACTTGAAGGCTGAACCCAGGAAGATGGCTCAGCGCTTTATTGGACCTTCCGCCATCTCCCGTATTGTCAACCCAGTATCTGTACGCCTGGCTCTCCCCCCCTCCCTCCGCATCTGTCCCACCTTCCACATCTCTCAGATTAAACCTTTTTGTTCCAGCCCTCTGTGTCCTCCTCCCAGGTCTCCACCTCTGCCGATGGTGATCGACGGCGACCCGGCGTGGAAGGTCACCGCCATCCTAGACATCCGTCGCTGGGGTCACAGCCTGCAGTACCTGGTGGACTGGGAGGGTTACGGACTGGAATGGAGATCCTGGGTGCATCCTTCCTTCATCCTGGATAAGGACCTCATCAGGGACTTTCACCGGACGCATCCAGGTAGGCTGGAATGACCGCCAAGAGGCGTTCCATGAGGGGGGAGTACTGTCATGGTCTGCTCCGTGATTGATTGCCAGCAGCTGGGCGCACACCTGCTTCCCATCAGGACTGGGCCTATCTAGACGGCTCTGCCCAGGTTTCTGGGCGGAGGTGTCTCACTGCGCTCCAGAGGAGCTTCATCCGTCTATCCTCTCATCCCTGCCTGAGTCTACAGTCCTCTGCTACCCAAGCCTGCTGTCCCAACGCCTGAGGGACATCGTCCACAGCTCACGTAAGCTACCATTCCTCACTCACCTTATCTTCCAGTCCCCTGTGCACAGGTGGAGCGCCCTAGCAGCGGATCCTTTCCTCCTCTGTGGCGGCGGACTCCTACCCTCTCTCCCAGCACACCACTCCTCCACATCTACACTCCAGCAGGAGCAACAACACCCGACAGCGGACACTGTCTCCCTGGCCGCAGCCGCCTAGCTGAACTTGAGCCTCCCACTATCTGCACACCCAGTAAGCCTCTGACTAATCATCCATCACCAACTGTCTCATCCACTGTCACGCTTCTGTGTGTTCCCAGGGTTGCCAGGCCGCACGGTGTCCTGCTCTGTCCCCTGCTGTTCCTGTACACACTCACACGCACGCATTCACACACACATTACATTAATAAATCTAATTGAATCTATTCTTGAGTCTATGTGTGGTCACTGGGTCATAAAACCCTGTCACATCAGCCTATTCTCCAAATATTTCATATGTCCGGGATACGCTGCCTAAATCATCAAGGTGTGACAGGGCCTTAATTCATTCACAGCATTTTGTGGAGTCTGTTTGATCATAAACAGTTTCTCCACATTTTGACTTTTTTACCTCAAAATACTAGTTTGAAATACTATTTAAATACTATTTTGACTTTTTTCTTGAAATTTAAACTTTATTCTCAAAATGCAAAACTTTTTTTTTTGTTAATAGGGCCCTAATATAATACTTCTTCATAGAAAACAGGCAGTGTCCATTTAGGTTAAATCCATCAGCAACTACATACTAATAATGTAATGCAGCCCTGAAGGGGTGTCTCAATTCATAGGGGTAATAGCCTTTGAAATCAAGGGCCATGGGGTAGGGGGTAGGTGGAGGGGTGGGAGAAGAGGTACAAATGGGAATTGGGATGCACCCTCAAAGTGTGTTCTGACCAAACGCAAAATGAATTTTTCCTGCAGCACTATTACATATAAACTCAATGTAAAGATAGACAGATAGATAGGTAGGTAGGTAGGTAGGTAGATAGATGTACTTTACTGATCCCAAAATGGGAAATTACAGTGTAACAGCAGCATGACACAGTAGACGACCAAAATGATAGACATACACACAGCATAATAGAAAAAGGAATTACCCAGGGAAAGAAAAACTGCCTAGATAACTTTATATACACCGCAGATGAATAGATGATGACCCGTATAGATACATGGATCGTACTAGCTGTACAATGCAGGACTATCAGGTGCAGGGTGAAATGTGAGGTACCAATTACACTGCAAGGTGCAGCATGGCAGCATAGTTATGACCAAGATTCAACATTAGAGTGAGTTATTGTACAGTGAAATGGCATGTGCCAGGAAAGATTTCCTGTACCTGACTGTTCGGCAGCAAAGCTGTAGCAGTCTGCTGGAGAAAGTGCTCCGCTGTCTGTCCAGTGTGTGGTGGAGGGGGTGATCAGGACTGTCCATGATAGACAACAGTTTGTTCAATGTCCTCCTCTCCACCACATTCTCAAAGGTCTCCAGTCTGAGGCCAATTACAGAGCCAGTCGTCTTGATAATCTTGCCAAGTCTGTTGGTGTCACTGGCTCTCATACCGCTACCCCAGCAAACAGCAGCAAAGTAGATGGCACTGGCAACAACGGCCTGGTAGAAAAGCTCCAACATCTTGTTGCACAAGATACGAATAAAAGTGAATTTGCATCTGAGCTAGTTGGTCATATTAGCTAATCAGTCTTCAGATTCTTCTATCTCTAGAGTAAAGGTATCAACACTCGAAGGTAAACTACTTTGAATATTAGACTGCCACTCACCTGCAGACAGACGGACTGGGAGCTCTGCGGCTTCTTGTCATGTGTCTGGGGTCCAATGTCATCACAGACCCCAGACACAGGTTATTGTTGTATTTTGTTTCCCTGTTTTTGTCTCCTCTTATGTCTAGGTTTATCTGTGTTCCTGTTTTGCCCCTCTCTCTCTCTCTCTCCAGGCACTCCCCACTGGCTGCTCACAGCCTGCCGCTGCAGTGAGCAGCTGGTAATCAGCGTACCTGCAGCTCAGCTCACACCTGCCTCCACTCTTGTCATCTACCCTCCTTGTATTTATTCTCTGTTGGTTCATTTGTTAATTATCGTTCCGTTAGTCAACCTGGTTAGTCGAGCTCACAGCTCGAGCTCCTAGTCATCATCCTCTTAAGACTACGTTTGTACAATGTTCCTCTCCGGAGCTTAGTCCCGCTCCGAGGCACAAAATGTAAGTTTTTTCCTATTCACTCTTGTCTGTTCACATAATGCAGTTTTCCCCTCCAGAGGCCCAGTCTGGCTCTGAGGCATTAAGTGGACTCTTTACTCGGCTGCCCAGCAGTGTTTAATCTAAACTGTTCACCTGCAGTGCAGCGTTGTTTTTCCAGAGCCGGGTCCCGCTCCACGGCACTGCAGGATCGTTTATCGTTTGACATTTTGTGTTGGACATTTTGAACTGTTTTGCCTTTTGTTATTAATAAAATACACACAACTTCATCCAGCACGTGGGCTCATTCCCTTCCCTTCATGTGCCGCGTAAAGGCACGCGTGTATGTATTGTATCCACCTATGTACACCTACTCTTAATGTGCTAACAAGGGTTAGCAGGCTAGCACTTAACGACTGTCATCCAGGTGCAGTTTCTGGAGCAGGCAGTGACATTTTCCCAGCTGTGTGCCCCTAAACATGATGACGATTTTGGAATTTCCTCTGCAGGCAGAAAGCAGCTGCAGAAGTGATAAAGGCAGCCTCGCCCCTCTGCAACTTCCTCCAACACAAATTCAGGTCTGTTCATGTCTTTCCATTGAGTTTACATGTAATCATGCCGTACAAAAAATTTGCATTTCTGCATTTGGTGTGAACCACCACCTTTAGCAGGAATTGCACACAGGGGAAACTGGATGCGGTGGATTGAGCATGCATACGCACAATACACATAAACTTCTTCACCTCAGAATAAGTTTTAGAACATGTTCAGTCTGCTTCCCATGGCAATCTGCCTTGACTATACCTTGATAGAGCTCTTACTGTGTAAAAATATGAATGAAGTCAACATGATATTGGCAGTCATTTCCTCATTTTGGAGTGAGAAATTGGGTTTGTGGTGGGAGAGAGAGGGCAAAAGAGTGAAACTCCCTCCCAGAGAGTGAGAGTTGGCAACACTGAGTGACATTTTGTAATGCACTAAATTTTACATTTTGTGAATTTGAGCTTTCCAAGTCATCTGAAGTCAGGAAAAAGTGCTAACAGACATTATAAATGGCTTCATATATGTTAGTTTAGTTTAGAATGTTTATTTTGAACATGCAATACAAAAACAAAGAAGTGAAAAAATACATTATAAATTTTAGCCCATACCAAAAACACCGTGTACTGCCAGTCCGAAAAGGAGTAGGAAGAAGTAAAACTTATGTTCGGTACAGAGCATAGTGCTAACTCACCATTTCTATGCTATAAAGTTGAAACTAGGGCTGTGCGATATGATGATATACTGTATATCAGATGACGATAAAAAAAATGCCCCCCCGCCCAGTGTGCGGCTGCACACAGCCGAACAGGCATGTGGTGTGTGGCTAGGCTTCAGTCCAGTGGTTCAAACTCCAAACTACTGGTTCAGATGGCTGATACTCCTGTTTGTCAGGGATGTGGGACTGTTTTCCATCGAGATGTGTCAGAGAGGATAGTTCGCTAACCTGGTTTGAATAGGAGGTAAGTAACATTAACACTATGTCTAATTATAAAATGCTAAATGACGATGCTAAGTTGTGCCAACTGTAAACATGATAGTGTATCAGACCATCGTTTCTGTGGTTTAAATTACCTCTGAGTTTCTTAGTTTTGTCTGAAAAAAAATTATTAAAGCTGTAAAAGTGCATGATGGTGGAACATACACACAAAATAAATAAAACGGGTCAGAGGAGCAAGTTGGCTCTTAATGTAACATTTGATTTCTAATCATTTTAATTAGTCAAGTAGCAATAAGGGGCTGCTACCACGGGCTGCGCCACCGTGGGGCTGCACGGTGGCGCAGTGGTTTAGCACTGTGGCAGCACAGTTTACCTTCGGCCGGGGGATCGCGGGGATCATGAGATCGTGGGTTCGATCCCAGCCCCCGACCAACAGTGAGCTGTGTGGAGTTTGCATGTTCTCCCCGTGTTGCGTGGGTTTACTCCGGGATTTCTCCGGTTTCCTCCCGCATACCAAAAACATGTAGGTTTAGGGCGCTCGCGCACGCAGCGACCAGCAGCCGGTGGCTTGTCACCAGACTGCAAACCAAATCTACCTACGGGTACAAATAAGTAACAAAAAAAAAAAAAAAAAAAAAAAAAAAATAATGAATAAAGTTAAAGTCATCACATGTATTTTATTACATTAACTTTTGCGTCTTTGATTTTCAGATCATGAGCGATCTGAAATATTTTTACTAAGAAGCAAACAGGTTAAATCAGGCCACAATAGCAGTCATCAGGCTGTGGATCTACACTTAAAATTTTCATTGATAAACAGCTAATTTATATTCAATTCAATTCAGCTTTATTTATACTGCGCCATATCACAACAGAAGCCGTTTCATGGTGCCACAGTACAGAAAAAAACACAGTCTCAGAAAAACCCAGCAATCAGACGATCCCCTATGAGCAAGCACTAAGCGACAGTGGAGAAGAAAAACTCCCATTTGGCAGGAAAAAACCTCTAGCAGAACCAGGCTCAGGGAGGGGTTGTCATCTGCTGCGACTGGCTGGGGGTGAGGTGATAAGGAGGATGGAGAGGACAGACATAAAGAACATAACAGTAAGATGCCAAGTACGTTATTGGAGGTCAACCAGCAGTATGGCATCAAATAACAACAGAACAAAAGCGGGGTTAAGAGACACAAAATCCCTCCTTAAATGTAAGCTATATTAAAAAGGAAGGATTTTACCCTGTTCTTAAAAACAGAGACCGAGTCTGACTCTCGGACCCAGAGTGGTAACTGGTTCCAGAGAGAAGGAGCTTGGTAGCAGAAGGCTCTGCCTCCCACTGTACTTTTGGAGATTCTGGGCACCACAAGTAAGCCAGCATTTTGGGAGCATAATGCTCTATTAGGATGGTAAGGTAATATCAGATCTTTTATATATTGGGGGGCCTGATTATTAAGAGCTTTGAAAGTAAGAAGAAGGATTTTAAACTTGATTCAAAATTCTATGGGAAGCCAATGAAGGGAGGACAGAACTGGGGAGATATGATCTCTTTTTCTAGAACCAGTTAAAACTCTAGCAGCAGCATTTTGAATCAACTGAAGATTTTTTAAGGATACTTTAGGACAGCCAGATAATAACGAATTACAATAATCTAATCGAGAGCTGACAAAGGCGTGAATCAGTTTCTCAGCATCATTCAGAGACAAGATGCTCCTGATCTTGGCAATATTGCGCAGATGATAGAAGGCAGTCTTAGAAACAGTTTTAATATGTGAATTAAAGGACAAATCTTGATCAAAAATAACTCCAAGGTTCCTCACAGAACTGTTCAGAGTGAGAGTGGCGGCATCAAAATTAAGGGCATAATTTGAAAAGGAATTTCTAAGATGTTTTGGGCCAACAAGAATGACTTCAGTCTTATCAGAGTTTAATAGTGGAAAATTACAAGTCATACAAGGTTTGATGTCCTGAAGACAGGCATCTAACTTGGCTAATTGATTACAATCATCAGGCTTCATTGACAGGTATAGTTGTGTGTTGTCTGCGTAACAGTGAAAATGTATACAGTGCTTTCTGATGATATTGCCTAAGGGGAGCATATATAAACTAAAAAGAGTAGGGCCCAACACAGATCCCTGTGGAACTCTGTGACTGAGCTTAGAGTTGGAAGAAAATTCATCATTGATGTGAACAAACTGAAATCTATTGGACAAGTAAGATCTAAACCACTGCAGCGGAGTTCCACTCAGTCCAACAAAGTGTTTTAATCTATCAAGTAGAATGGCATGATCGATAGTGTCAAAGGCTGCACTGAGATCTAAAAGAACAAGAACAGAGACAAGTCCACTATCAGATGCGATCAGGAGGTCATTAGTGACCTTCACTAAGGCAGTTTCAGTGCTGTGATGAGCTCTGGACCCAGATTGAAACACCTCAAACAAACGAACTCCCTGCAAATGGTCAGATAATTGTACAGCAACAACTCTTTCCAAGATTTTTGAAATGAAAGGCAAATTAAGAGATTGGTCGATAACTGGCCAAAACTCCTGGATCGAGCGTCGGTCCTAAGAGGTTGATTGGAGTAAACTTATCTAAGCAGATATCAATTGAGGGAATTGTAGTAGTTAATGTACTTGAGTTTACGGTAGGAAGAATCTGACTGATTTCATCTCTAATAGATAAAATTTTTAAGATTGAAAAAGTTCAGAAAGTCCTTGTTATGGTGCGGCCCTCACGGACCGCTAATGAGACACTATAGGCGACCAGTGAGTTTGCGTATTTATTAAACAAGGACAAAAGGTACAAAATAATGAGCCACAAGGGGCAAAACACAAATAAAGACTAAGGCAAGAACACACTGACGATACACACAGATTAATGAATAAACTTACGAAGAGTACCGGGATGTAGGGACTCCAGCCTAACGTTGGGGAGACCAGCGTTATCCATTCACGAATGAGGTCACAGCCCTGAGAGACCGAAGCTGCTTCCTGAAATAGGTCTAGACAGATTGATCAGCTGATGAAAGGTTATCAGCTGATTGGAATCCAGCCATCCCGCGGAGCTTGGCTTCTGACAGCCGGAAGCACCGCCGAGACGCTGTCAAAATAAAAGCCCGGAGGCCAAGAGGTGCGCCAGGAGAGAACGGAGAACTACCGCACAACCCGAGTGCAGACAGAGTTAGCACACGGACCATGACAGTCCTGACTAGAAAGCTCAGGGGGGATGCGTGGATTGACCGAGTCCTGGCTCTTTGTAAGCCTGGCTGTAGTGTTGAAGAGAAATCTGGGGTTATTCTTGTTTGCTTCTATTAATGCAGAATAATAGCTTGATCTAGCTTTTCTAAGAGATTTTTTATAGATTAAGAAATGATTTCTCCACGCTAAGTAGAATTCATCTGAATTAGTTGAGTGCCATTTCCTTTCCAGTTGACGAGTTTTCTGTTTTAAGCCACGAGTTTCTGAGTTAAACCAAGGGGTTAGAAATCTCTGGTTAGACTTTTTCTTTTTTAAAGGGGCTACCAAAACTAGAGTCCGATGCAGAGAGGCAGTAACACCATCAACCATGCTATCAATCACGAATGGAGCAGGCTCTCCATCATTTATTTCTGTTGTTTCTGTTGTGTTGACCCATGGCATAGAGGAGACAATCTGCAAAAATTTGGCAACAACGTCACCAGAAAGACAACTGCTGTAGTAGTATTTTTCCTTAGGAAACAAGTGATCAGAGATAATGAAATCAAAAATTAACAGACAATGGTCAGACAGTACGGGATTATGAGGAGACACTACCAGATTTTTGATATCTATACCATAAGTCAAAATAAGGTCCAATGTATGGTGGTTTGATATCTGTAGATGGCAGCGATGAGTAATTTTCTCATTTTCAGACATTTTTTGCCATTTTCCTCTGGCTCAGGAAATACTTAACTTATTGATGTTTACTCTTTATTCATATACGATTTAGAAGAAAACCTGAAATTTATGAGAATCAAGTATCAAATGCACATTAAAAAACTTTTATAACAACACTGCAGAATTGTGAGGGAAAAAGGTACATGTAAAAAAAAAAAGAGACGGTCCTTTTTATGTGATTATCTAAACTGTAGAATTTACAGACAATGTATATTGTGATATACATGATATATGATATATGATATGATACATGTATATTGTTATCATGATATAAGATGACTTATATCGTGATATGAAATTTTTGTCATATCGCACAGCCCTAGTTAAATCTTCACATTTTGGGAGTTCAACTTTTCCATTATGAATAAAAATCCCGTGTGCACTTCTAAATGTTTATTAATGCCCATGACATGCGTAGTGGATTTATGGGTTTTATAGGTGTTTTATTGTTGGTACAAGTATTAATGTAAATATGAATGTGAGTAGGGATGAAAATTTCCTTTCGTTACACAAACATATCCTCATAGGGCACCAGTCCAGATAATGGACAATTTATTAACAGTTCTTCATTTGTACTAATTATGAATCAGTCTCAAAAAAAACCTTGTGAGTTCTTGTTTGCTGATAATCAAGAAGATGGGCATGAAATCAAACAATAACTCTCATATGCCTTTATATGGTTTAATAAGAAATGTCAAAAATAGGTTAACATATATGGATAACTTTAAAACAGAGAATTCAACGTGTACAGTATCATGGGCACCATAGACTATTACTGGGTTACTTGTGAATCAAACATTTGTGGAACCAAAGAACCCTAGTTTAACTTGGTGATATACTGGAAATTGGAAAACCATAAAATAGCATTGGTTAAGAAAAGTGGATGCAATTTTAAGAAGAAAATGATGAATAAACTATTTATAAAAAAATTAAAACTGGTGTTACTCTGAAAAACACAAATTAATGAAAGGACAAAATGTATTCTGAAATTCTGATGGGGGTTTGCATGGAATTAAGCTTAAAGAACTTATACCAGGAATATTCTGAAGAATTAAGTTTAAATTAAACAACAGACCATCAGCCACAGAGTCAGATCACATCCCTGGTGGCAGCAGGGCCCCCACGTGCCAACCTTGATTCAGCTGGATGTCCGTGGATTCTGTTGATGGGGAGGCTGATAGACAGATTCTCCCACAAGGCCATGCTCCTGAGATTGCAATCGGGCTGTTCTTCAGCAAGCTGGGTGAGGTCTTCTCTTATGCACTGAAGAAGGAATTGGTTTACTGTACAAAGTCCCATCAGAAATTCAATCTGAGGCAAAAATACATCACAAATCCGTTTCTTCTGCTGTTGGTGGTTTAAATGAGTTGTTTAAGCTTAAAAAAAAAAGAAAAAAAATCTTCTTACAAGGTAATTTAAAGAAAAAACTTAAAATAAGAAAAAGTGAATTTTAAAGAAAAGAAACAGGATTTTCACAGAGCCTGGAAGACTCTAGGCCTACTTAAAAGATAGGAAAAATGGAAGAGCAGAAAAGGCTCCTTACAGCTTGACCACCGCCCCAAATTGAAACAAAGTAAAGGGTTTTTGTTTTTTAGGTGTGGCAGAACCTCACTGAATTTTATGGAACTTGAGCTGAACCAATTACATGGAGTTTTGTTCAACAGAAGTCATAAACTCAACTTAAAAAGGAGAAGCAGTGAAGCCTGGAACTCTACTGGTCAGTTAAAGTGTAGCTATGGTCTCTCAAAGAGCAGAGAAAGGAGGGGGAGAGACATTTGATATGAGAAGTGAGGCCCCCCCTTAAGACACATGTTGCTGAATAAAGCATCAATTCCTTAAACTTTAGTGACTAAGATATTCTACTCAATAGTAAGGGAACATACAATGTCTCTACATTGTAACTGTAATTAATTTGTGATAGTAAGCATGCAAAAATTAATTTCTTCCTGAAAATAAAGCAACACATATCAAATCATATCAATAAAAGCATTTGAAACCACATTGTCCATCCCAAGAGTTCAACCATATCTTCAGTAGCGGATACTGTCTTGGGAGAAAGAATATCAATTTATTTGTCCATAATGCATATATTCCACTGCAAAGAGAAAAAAAATTAAATATTCCTGATTCGTCCACCAGATGGCACTGTGAAACTGTCTGGTTGTTTAATGGAGTATCTTGACTCCCAAGTCTGGATTATATCAACCATAAATCTCTCGATTTGAAACATTCCTTTGCCAAAGAGCAGAAAAGGGAGAATGACTAAGTCCTGGAAAAGGGATTAACTTCCACTTTATGGCCGATGGGTAGTGTTACAGCTCTGGTCCTTTTGTGAGAGAAGCAGTTCATGACCACACTTTTGAGTTGAAACAATTTTTCTTCAGCAAAGAATGATTTTATAGATTGGAACTCAAGGTCAACGCTACCCATTTTAACATCATCTGAGATTTCAGAAAATAGCAGAAAGAGGAATCCCATAGAGAAAATCTCTATGGAATCAATGGTAGCAGTGACAGATTGATCGTGATGAATACAAACTATCCCTAGAGGATACAAACATGGAGACAATCACCCTGAGAGACTTGCTCTTATGTTCAAATGTTAACATGTTGACATGATTAAATATTCACTTTTAATGTGTTGATTTTTCCCCCACTCTCTTTAACATTGTGGTATAGGGTATTTTGTTCACATTTTCTCCAAAAATTTTAAACTGAGAATTATGTATGGAACTTGATGAAAAAAAATCTGGGATGTGGGTATCTTGAGTGTGTAGAATCAGCTATGGATGTAATTAAAGATCTATTATAGATGTAGTAAGAAAATTAAATTCTATTACTAAGCTAACAGCAGCCACTCATTTTCTTCAGTCTATCCTTACCTTGGTGTCCTGACTCTTGACGGGACGAAGGACAACGCCATGTTTGATCCGCTCCATCATCTCATTCACGGCTTTCACTTTAACGTCATCCACGGCCTCAGGTACTGGAGATAAGATATACAGCAACACAATTACAGTTAGATATTAACATATATACAGTTAAGGGTTGTCCACACCAACCATTATAAAGATAACTATAACTATACGCCCTTTTCACGCTTCTGAAGGATCCTGATACGTAGTAGGAGTGGGGACCTTCTGTCGACAGGCACTTAAGCCCAATTCATAGTGGCAAAAACGTGCTGGTGCGCAAGCGAGCGCAGTGGACTCATATGTGTACAAACCCTAAGCAGAGGATAAGAGCTGACTGAGCACATGCAGGCCCAAAAAAGTGACTGGGTGTACAAGAACGCAGTGGTCGCAGTGAACTGCGCATGGGCCAGGAAACTTCCACATCACAGAGGGGGGAGTATTGAGCAACCCAACAAAAAC
This sequence comes from Pholidichthys leucotaenia, assembly GCA_020510985.1. NCBI lineage: Eukaryota > Metazoa > Chordata > Actinopteri > Cichliformes > Pholidichthyidae > Pholidichthys > Pholidichthys leucotaenia. The sequence goes on along the minus strand of CM035840.1, from coordinate 272,499,704 downwards.
AGAGACAAGATCAAGAACTTTGACACTTCAACAGGCCAAGCAGCATGGATGCTGCTAACAATAACAACAACAAAAGCTCCTGTTTGTCCTCATCGTCATCATAATATACACGTACCTCCATTGCTTCCACCATTTTCTAAAAAACGTCCACCACCAAACTCTTCTTTTGTGTTTCGATTGCAGCTGTTCAAACGTTTGGTGGGTCTTGGCGGCTGCCGACAGTACGGGCATGTGAACTGCAGATTATTTCCACTGCGCATGCGCAAAACGCAGCTGCTGAACAGTAGCTGTGGTGGCTTAAAAACAATTCTGAATATTGCTGTGTATGCAAACGCAGTCTACAGAACGCAAACATTTCCCCTCCGAGGGACTCTGAACAACCCTCGAGATTGACACGAAGCATTGCACACAGAGTTATGTACAATTACACAGTTACATAGTTACAAACAGTAACACACTGTTACACATATACAGACTGGGATGCAAATTCCTTATATTTTATTATATTCTAGTATAGAATAATTGTGCAAAAAACTGTAGAAGGCTGAAGAAAAAATAATTTTCCTGAAATTCCATGGCTGAAAAATCCAAAGACCATATAAAACACCATATAAAATGGTACTTCCTGCCTTTTAGCTTGGTGCTCAGCATAACAGAATGGGGGAAAAGAAAGTCATGGTAGCGGCCCCTCCGGCAGGAGAAACATAATTTCGTTCTACTGTGCATGCTTGGCTGTATGGATTGAATGACAGTAAACTTGACTTATTCTTCTTCTTCTGTTCGTACATACAGTTAGACCCAGAAATATTTGGACAGTCACACAATCTTCATGATTTGGGCTCTGCATGCCACCACATTGGATTTGAAATGAAACATCTACAACGGAATTGAAGTGCAGACTTTAAGGTTTAATTCAAGGGGGTGAACAAAAATATATGATTAAACATGTAGGAATTGTAGCTATTTTTATACAAACACTCCTCATTTCAGGGGCTCAAAAGTAATTGGACAAATAAACATAACCCTAAGTAAAATGTTACTTTTCAATATTTTGTTGAGAATCCTTTGCAGGCAATGACTGCCTGAAGTCTGGAACCCATGGACATCACCAAACGCTGGGTTTCCTCCTTTGTGATGCTTTGCCAGGCCTTTACTGCAGCTGTCTTCAGTTGTTGCTTGTTTGTGGGTCTTTCTGCCTTAAGTTTTGTCTTGAGCAAGTGAAATGCATGCTCGATTGGGTTGAGATCTGGTGATTGACTCAGCCATCGCAGAATATTCCACTTCGTTGCTTTAAAAAATTCCTGGGTTGCTTTTGCAGTATGTTTTGGATCATTGGTGAAGCGCCGTCCAATCAACTTTGCTGCATTTGGCTGAATCTGAGCAGAAAGTATATCCCTATACACTTCAGAATTCATCCGGCTGCTTCTGTCTTTTGTCACATCATCAATAAACACAAGTGACCCAGTGCCATTGGAAACCATGCATGCCCATGCCATCACACTGCCTCCACCATGTTTTACAGAAGATGTAGTGCTTTGGATCATGAGCTGTTCCAATTCTTCTCCAAACTTTCTTCTTCCCATCATTCTGGTACAGGTTGATCTTAGTTTCATCTGTCCAAAGAATGCTGTTCCAGAACTGGGCTGGCTTCTTCAGGTGTTTTTTGGCAAAGTCAATTCTGGCCTTTCTATTTTTGAGGCTGATTAATGGTTTGCACCTTGTGGTGAATCCTTTGTATTTACTCTCATGAAGTCTTCTCTTTATGGTAGACTTAGATACTGATACACCTACTTCCTGGAGAGTGTTCTTCACTTGAGTGGATGTTGTGAAGGGTTGTTCTTCACTGTGGAAAGGATTCTGTGATCATCCACCACTGTTGTCTTCCGTGGACGTCCAGGCCTTTTTGAGTTCCCAAGCTCACCAGTGCACTCTTTTTTTCTCAGAATGTACCAAACTGTTGATTTGGCCACTCCTAACATTTTTGCTATCTCTCTGATGGATTTCTTCTTTTTTTTCAGCCTCAGGATGGTCTGTTTCACCTCCATTGAGAGCTCCTTTGACCGCATGTTGTGTGTTCACAGCAACAGCTTCCAAATGGAAATGCCACACCTGGAATCAACTCCAGACCTTTTAACTGCTTAATTGATGACAGGCTAACGAGGGAAGAGCCCATGCAGCCTTGTTATTTTTTTTTTTGCAGCCTTCTGAGTCAAATGTCCAATTACTTTTGGTCCCTTGAAAAAGAGGCGGCTACGTATTAAAGAGCTGTAATTCCTAAACCCTTGCTCCAATTTGGATGTGAATACTCTCAAATTACAGCTGAGAGTCTGCACTTTAAGCCCATATTGATTATATAATTGTATCCTGAATATGTTTTTGTAAACAGCTAAAATAACAAAACTTGTGCCACTGTCCAAATATTTTTGAGCCTAACTGTATGAAACATGTTTTTTGTGTAAGGGCAGCAAATCCAAATATGTCCACCAAATATAAAAAGTGTTTATTCCCTTTACGCTTTTGCTGGCACAAGCTGACTATGTGGGTCACCAAGAAAAGAAGCCATCCTCTGGTTCTTAGAGGCAAATCAGTCTTATTTCTTTCCCTAAGATCTTCTCCTATTATTCTGTTTTGAATGCTTTTTAAAAAATTCTAAATAGGATATTGAAACATTTAGAAAATTCAGAAAAAACAGAATTTTGCGTGCATGCATGTGAAGAGTTGTGGAGATCTTAAGGATGTGGCCAGTTGTGACGATGGGATGTCACCACTGTATGTCTGGTTGTATTGTGTGATTATGTTGTATTGTGGCCACACATATGTGACCTACTTTGTGACTGATGTAAGGCCTCACATTTTAGATCAGAACAAAGACAGAGCTTCCTTGGAGATAACAGGAAGCTGCGAGGATGTTAGCTTTGGTATGCAGGGCTTGAGACTGTGGGGGTGATATTAGAGGATTAAAGAGGAGATGTGTGGCTTATATTAATCATATATTCCATACCTACATATGTATAGACATATTAGAATGTTTAATGATTACATATGTGGAATGACCTCACGCCTCAGCACAGGACAAGAGGTCTCAACCGCCAGCGAGGATCAAAGAGCAGATGGAGTCGCAGCGGTGGAGACCGGATCAATCTCCCTGACCACCCAGGGTCAGGTGGAGGAGACGGAGGACAATGGAGGGGGGATTATGTTAATGCGGGATGTCGGCTTTGATATGCAATGTCTTTTGTTGAGTGTGGGTATAAGTATGAAGGTCTGACTGTGCTCGACCTCTTATTCTGCTTCTGCACTGAGATGAGACATGTTAGGGAGGTGAAGCTGATATTAAACTTTGATTTATAAAGTCACATCGCTTCTTCATTTCTAACTCCCTACACTGGTGACCAGACGTGAGGATGGAACAGAGACGTTCTCCCGCGATTAACTCATCAGAGGCGACCAAGGCAAGCGCCGGCGCCCATGCAGACAGGGGAACGGATGGAAGACGTTCCCCCACGGCAGAAGCTACAGAGAGGGCTCAACCGAGCACCATCCCCAGCCCCGCCGTGAGAGCAGAAGAAAGGCGCTCTCACCCGGCGGACACATCAGGGACGGCCCACACAAGCGCCGTCACCGTCAAGCTGCCAGAATTCTGGCAAGAAGACCCGAGCTCGTGGTTCCAGCAAGCTGAGGCTCAGTTTGCACTGGCGGGTATAACGGCGGACGAGACGAAGTTTTATCACATCGTTGCCAAACTCGACGCTGCCACGTCAAGATGTGCGCGGAGCATAATCCGACAGCCGCCTGCCCATGACAAATACAGAGAACTTAAGGCGACCATCGTCGAGAACTTCGTCCCCTCAGCCGAGGAGAGAGCAGAGAAGATCCTGGCGATCTACGGCCACAGAGGATGCAGACCCAAGGCCCTCATGGAGGACATGCTGCAGCTCAAGGAAGAGGACAACGACAACTTCCTCTTCCAACACATCTTCCTCAGCACTCTGCCGCCACACATGAGAGGGACGCTGGTCAACATGCGGTGCAGCACCCAGCAGGACTTCTGCGCGCTGGCCCGAGAAGCGCAGCGGCTCATCAATGCCTGCGGGGAACAGGTGGCCACAGCAGCATCCGCAGATCTCAGCGCGGAAGCCCAGAGCAGCGGAGAACCACAGACAACCGAGCAGAGCCCGCCCACCATGGCGGCAACACGACCAAGGCGCAGCAGGCAGAACGACCTCTGCTATTTTCATCAGCGTTTCGCCGAGAGGGCGTACAAATGCGTGCCCCCCTGCAATTTCAAAAACTCGGGAAACGCCAAAGCCCGGAAAACGTTGGCAGCTACGGCTCTCGGCGAGAAAAATAAGCTACTTTATGTGACTGACGGACACACCGGGAGACAGTTCCTTATCGACACCGGAGCTCAGCTGAGTTTTATCACCCCTTCCCACGCAGACCGGGCCATGGGTCCCCGGGGAAATGGAGCGATGGCAGCCAACGGCTCGATCATCGACACTTTCGGTGAAAGGAACCTGTCTCTTTGCATCCACGGCCGCAACTATAGATGGACATTTATTGTAGCGGCGGTGAGTTTTAACCTGTTGGGCGCTGATTTTTTGTGTGCACATGGGTTGTTAGTCGATCTAGCAAATAGGCGCTTGGTTAATGCACTGTCATTTTATTCTATCCCCTGCTCAGCTCGAGTTTCTCCACCACCCGTGCAGGCCAGCGTCACAACAGCAGGAGGTAAGTTTGACCAACTCCTCACCCAATTTCCAGCACTCACAGTTCCCAAATTTTCAGCAACAGTAGCGAAACACGGGGTTGAACACTTCATCCCCACAGCAGGCCCACCCGTGTTTGCCAAAGCTCGGCGCTTAGACGCGACCAAGCTCGCCATAGCACGGGACGAGTTTACCACCCTGGAAAAATTAGGCATTATTAGACGCTCGAAAAGCCCCTGGGCATCGCCACTCCACATGGTCCCGAAAACCGACAGTTCTTGGAGACCTTGCGGCGATTACCGCAGATTAAACAATGCGACAGCGCATGACCGCTACCCAATCCCTCACATCCAAGATTTTTCACTACATCTGGAGGGTGCGCGCATTTTTTCTAAAATAGACCTGGTCCGCGGCTATCACCAAGTCCCCATTCGAGCGGAAGACATTCCTAAAACGGCTGTAATAACCCCTTTCGGGTTTTTTTTTTGAATTTTTGCGGATGCCGTTTGGCCTCAAAGGCGCTGCTCAAACCTTTCAGCGTATGATGGACGCGGTATTACGCGACCTCCCCTTTGTGTTCGTCTACCTCGACGATATGCTGGTAGCCAGCCCGTCAGAGGAAGAACACGAACAACACCTCACTACAGTTTTTCAGAGACTAGAAGAGCACGGATTCATAATCAACCCAGCCAAATGCAAATTCGGTGTGTCACAAATTGATTTTTTGGGACACAGAGTTTCACCGAAGGGGGCAGTCCCATTGCCAGACAAAGTCTGCGCGGTAAAATATTTTCCACGACCACAAACGGTCAGATCGCTGCAAGAATTTTTGGGAATGGTGAATTTTTACAACTGTTTCCTCCCCCGCGCAGCTCAACTCATGCAGCCCCTGTATGCCGCGCTCAGAAAACAAAAGCCTTCCAACGCGGTCGAATGGACCCCGGAGCGCGAACGCGCCTTCGCGGAAGTAAAAAGTGCTCTAGCGAATGCCACATTGTTGGTTCACCCCAATCCCTCGGCCCGCATAGCGTTAACCACAGACGCTTCAGACCTGGCCATAGGGGCAGTCGTGGAACAACATGTTGGCGGAACCTGGCAACCTTTAGCATTTTTTAGCAAATCTTTAAACCAAACCGAGCGTAAATACAGCACTTTTGACAGGGAGCTGCTAGCACTTCATTTATCCATCCGCCACTTCCAGTTCTGGTTAGAAGGGCGGCGTTTCACGGCTTTTGTAGACCACAAACCGCTCACTTTTGCGATGGCTAAAATTTCAGAACCATGGTCAGGCAGGCAACAAAGACAGCTAGCTGCAATTTCAGAGTTCACCACAGACATTCGACATGTGGCAGGCAAACTTAACGTGGTAGCAGACTGCCTCTCTCGTGCTGTGACATCGCCAGAGCGCGAGGAGACAGATTATACTACCTCAGCCGCAGAACTCTTCGCCAACGTGGACGCGTACGCGGCCCCAATTCACGTAGGGATAGATTACGCAGCCATGGCAGAGGAACAAAGCAGTGACGCGGACGTGCGCGCGCTCCTGTCTGGACCAACAGGGTTAAGACTGGAGGAAAGGGGTTTACATGACGGTGTACCCCCCCTAATCTGCGACGTTTCAACCGGCCGACCTCGCCCGGTAGTCCCGGCTGCATGGTGCCGCCGCATTTTCGACTCGGTTCACTCCCTCGCGCACCCAGGGGTGCGCGCCTTGGTTAAAATGGTCGCGGAAAAGTTTGTTTGGCTGGGCCTGCGCAAAAATGTAAAGGAATGGGCAAAAACTTGCATGTCTTGTCAGCGCGCCAAAATACACAAACACACAAAAGCTCCTCTAGAGCCTTTTCGAATCCCAGCCAGAAGGTTTGACCACGTTCATGTCGACCTCGTGGGACCACTACCTTCGTCTCAGGGTTTCACACACCTGTTAACGATGATAGACCGTACTACGCGCTGGCCTGAGGCGGTCCCTTTGGCGTCAACCACAGCTGCGGAAGTCGCTCGCGTTTTTTTAACAAACTGGGTGGCACGTTTCGGCGTCCCATTGGACATCACGTCCGATAGGGGGCCTCAATTTGTCTCAGAGCTTTGGTCAGCCATGGCCAGCAGCTTAGGGGCGACAATTCACTGCACCACCGCGTATCACCCTCAGGCTAATGGGTTACGCGAGCGTTTTCACAGATCTTTAAAGGCCGCCCTCAGGGCCTCACTAACGGATACAGATAGGGTGAATAAACTTCCCTGGGTTTTATTAGGGTTGCGTTCTGCGCCTAAAGAGGATCTAGACGCCTCCCCAGCAGAATTAGTTTTTGCACAACCTCTCAGACTCCCAGGTGAGTTTTTACCAGAGAATCCAGAGCCTGGGCATCTTCCAGCCCTGAGGCCTTTAGGCAGCACCGGACCGGACACTCTCCCCGGACCGGCACATCACTCTTTTCCACGGGTTTTTGTCCCCCAAGCTTTAAAAAACGCCGAGTTCGTTTTTGTTAGACACGAAGCTTTAAAATCAACCCTCCGTCCACCATACGACGGACCATTCAGAATGCTGGAACCTGGTGATAAGCATTTTGTGCTTGATTTAGGGGACAGAAAAGAAACAGTCAGCACTGACAGACTTAAACCTGCCTTCTTGTTGAGAGACGAGCCTGCACGGGTGGCGAGAGCACCTCGGCGGGGTAGACCCCCCCAAGAAAAAAGACTCAGCCCCCCTGCAGGGAACAAATAACCACTCTCCTCCCCAAGCTGCAGATTCCTTACAGGATGGTCCCACCAGGACGCCAAAGCGGACCTACAGCAGATTCGGGAGAAGATTAAAACCCAGACGGCACAGGGACTGATGCAAAATTGACAAAGAGTGTTAACTATGTTATCGGATTGTGCCGTGACAGTTTTAAGGCTGATTTGTGTTATTACTATACTGTTGTGGTTACCACTGAATTCTCTACAGGAGCATGACTGCTGGAAAGATTTTTCCTTGTTTTCCCTGTCAAGAGGTTTAACAGTATGTCATAGAGATTATCTTAAACTGTAAACTTAATTTGATTGTCCTTTTCTTCGTCGTTTGGGGGGGCTGTGGCTTATATTAATTATATACTCCATACCTACATATGTATAGACATATTAGAATGTTTAGTGATTACATATGTGGAATGACCTCACGCCTCAGAACAGGACAAGAGGTCTCAACAGCCAGCGAGGATCAAGGAGCAGACGGAGTCGCAGCGGTAGAGACCGGATCAATCTCCCTGACCACCCAGGGTCAGGTGGAGGAGACGGAGGACAATGGAGGGGGGATTATGTTAATGCGGGATGTCGGCTTTGATATGCAATGTCTTTTGTTGAGTGTGGGTATAAGTATGAAGGTCTGACTGTGCTCGAACTCTTATTCTGCTTCTGCACCGAGATGAGACATGTTAGGGAGATGAAGCTGATATTAAACTTTGATTTATAAAGTCACATCGCTTCTTCATTTCTAATTCCCTACAAGATGCATTGTTACTGGCGATTATAATGCAATGTGACCTGTGATGCAATGAGACTTGTGAACTGTGAGAGTCCTGGTATTTAAGGATGAGAGTTCCCTGTAATGTCCTCTTTCTTCTTTGAGATGTTGGCGAATGTGAATAAAGCTGCCATGAGAGAAATCTGTCTCATCATTTTCACATTCCCACACTGGTGACCCAAGACGTAGCATGCAGCATGAGGAGAATTCCCCGGGGCCAGCCTCGTCAGGAGCCCCCAGCCAAGCGAATGCCGCTACGGTCCAGCTACCGGACTTTTGGCAGAACAATCCGTGCTCCTGGTTCCATGCGGTTGAGGCACAGTTCAACCTCCGGGGGATATCGGTAGACGACACAAAATTCTACCATGTGGTCGCAAAACTGGACAACCACATGGCTCAGCATGTGGAGAGCCTTATCGAGCAGCCGCCAGACAGCGACAAATACGACGCGTTGAAGGCTGCACTCATCCAGCACTTCACCCCCTCCATTGAGGAGCGAGCAGAGAGACTCCTGGCGCTGACTGAGTTGGGAGATGACATGCCCGTTAATCTGATGGAGAAGATGTTGAGGTTGAAAGGCTCAGACGATGACCACTTCATCTTCACCCACCTCTTCCTCAGGACCCTACCGTCAGCGACGAGAGCGACCCTGACCAGTTCGCTGTTGTTGGCCCAGCGGGACTACCGCGCGCTGGCCCGGGAGGCGCAGCGAATTGTCAACGCCAGCAGACAGCGCGCGGCCATGGCCGCAGCAGCGGAACTCGGCGCGACGACCGGAGATGGCAGGGGGCCAGGGGCAGCAGTAGCAGACCCACCGACGACGGCAGCGGTGGGAGCCAGGGAACGCGGAGGAGACGTCCTTTGTTTTTACCATCGCCGCTTCGCAGAGAGGGCACGCAAATGTGTACTACCGTGCCAGTTCGAGTGTTCGGGAAACGACCGGGGGTCGGTAGCAGCCACGGCCCTCGGGGAGGAGAACAAGCTGCTCTACTTGTTGGACGCACGATCAGGGAGATATTTCCTCGTGGACACAGGCTCCCAGTTGAGTTTCATCACACCTTCCTACGCGGACAGGCTAGCAGGTTCCAGAGGTCCCAGGGTGGCAGCAGCGAACGGCTCGGAGATTAAGACCTTTGGTGAGAAGACTCTGCTTCTGTCTCTACACGGCCGTACATTTGAGTGGACTTTTGTTATAGCAGCAGTGAATTTCAATATGTTGGGGGCTGATTTTTTGTGCTCACATGGTTTGTTGGTTGATCTCGCTAACAGGCGCCTGGTTAATGCATTTTCTTTTGATTCTATTCCCTGTACAGCGCGAGTGGCCCCGCCAACAGCACAAGCCAGCGTCACAGCTGCAAGCGGTAAGTTCCACACACTGCTTACTCAGTTCCCAGCACTCACGGTACCCACATTTTCGGCAACCGTCGCTAAACACGGGGTGGAACATTTTATTACCACTACCGGACCGCCCGTTTTTGCAAAAGCTCGGCGCTTGGACACAGCTAAACTGGCCATAGCGCGCGAGGAGTTCGCCAACCTGGAGAGGTTGGGCATAATCAGGCGTTCAAATAGCCCTTGGGCTTCCCCGCTACATATGGTCCTGAAGGCTGACGGCTCATGGCGACCTTGCAGGGATTTCCGCAGGTTAAACAACGCTACAGCACACGACCGCTACCCAATCCCGCATATCCAAGATTTTTCCGTTCATTTGGCAGGGGCTCGTGTTTTTTCTAAGATAGATTTGGTCCGCGGTTACCACCAAGTCCCAATGCGCGCTGAGGACATACCCAAAACAGCGGTAATAACTCCATTTGGCCTATTCGAGTTTTTGCGCATGCCATTCGGGCTTAAAGGGGCTGCACAGACGTTCCAACGCATGATGGACGCGGTGCTGCGCGATCTCCCTTTCGTGTTCATCTACTTGGACGATATTTTGGTAGCCAGCGCGTCCGAAGACGAACACGAAAACCACCTAGCCACAGTTTTCCGGAGGTTGGGAGATCACGGGTTAATAATCAACCCAGCGAAGTGTCAGTTCGGGGTGGCGCAGATTGATTTTTTAGGAAACCGTATCTCCCCCGAAGGAGCGGTTCCGCTTCCTGACAAGGTGCGCACGGTAGCAGATTTTCCCCGGCCGCAGACGGTCAGGGCGTTGCAGGAGTTTTTGGGAATGGTGAATTTTTATAACCGTTTTCTCCCCCGTGCGGCGCAACTCATGCAACCGCTGTATGCCGCGCTCAAAAAACAGAAACCCGCTAATAAGGTCGAGTGGTCCCTGGAGCGGGAGCAAGCATTCTCGGAGGTAAAAGCAGCCTTGGCAAAGGCTGCGTTGTTGGCACACCCAGACCCAACGGCCCGCATAGCGCTCACTACTGATGCGTCAGATGTGGCCATAGGGGCGGTCGTGGAGCAGCATGTAGCCGGGGTTTGGCAGCCCCTCGCCTTTTTCAGCAGGACCTTGCGCGATAGTGAACGTAAATACAGCGCGTTCGACAGGGAGCTGCTGGCTCTCCATTTGGCCATCCGCCACTTTCAGTTCTGGCTGGAAGGACGCTGTTTCACCGCGTTCGTTGACCACAAGCCGCCAACATTTGCGATGGCCAAGGTTTCCGAACCGTGGTCAGGCCGGCAACAGAGACAGCTGGCCGTGATCTCAGAGTTCACCACTGATATTCGGCATGTGGCGGGCAAACTGAATGTAGTAGCAGATTGCCTCTCGCGCGCCGTGGCGGCTCCAGTCAGCGTAGGAATAGATTACGCAGCCATGGCCACGGAGCAGGTTAGTGACGCGGATGTGCGCGCGCTCCAGTCTGGACCAACAGGGTTAAGGCTGGAGAACAGGGTGCTGCAAGACGGTATGCCCCCCCTAATCTGCGATGTCTCCACTGGACGGCCGCGTCCAGTAGTACTGGCCGCGTGGCGCCGCTGCGTTTTTGACTCGATTCATTCTTTGGCGCACCCGGGAGTGCGTGCGTCGGTCAAAATGGTAGGAGAGAAATTTGTGTGGCCAAGCCTTCGCAAACAAGTTAAAGAGTGGGCAGCAGCCTGCACGGCGTGTCAACGAGCCAAAGTACACAGGCACACGAGGGCTCCTTTGGAGCCGTTTCACATTCCGGCCAAGAGGTTCGATCACGTTCATGTGGACCTCGTGGGACCCCTCCCGCCGTCACAGGGGTGCACACACCTTCTGACAATGGTGGACCGCACCACGCGCTGGCCTGAAGTGGTTCCGCTGGCATCAACCACGGCTGAAGAGGTAGCGCGCGCGTTTTTAACAGCTTGGGTGGCACATTTCGGAGTTCCGTCGGACATTACGTCCGACAGAAGCCCTCAATTTGTGTCCGAACTTTGGTTGACAATGGCCCGCAGCCTGGCTGTCACAATTCGCCGCACAACCGCGTACAATCCGCAGGCTAACGGGCTATGCGAACGTTTTCATAGGTCATTGAAAGTGGCTCTCAGAGCGTCACTGATGGATGCAAATTGGGTAGACAAGTTACCCTGGATTTTATTGGGGTTGCGTTCTGCGCCTAAAGAGGACTTAGAAGCCTCCCCAGCGGAGCTCGTGCTTGCGCAACCACTTCGGCTGCCTGGGGAGTTTCTCCCAGATAACCCGGCGCCAGACACCTCCCCGTCTCAGCTGTTGCAGAGTAACATAGAATCAAGCACGCTGCCCGGCCCCGTGCACCACAGTTTTCCGCGCGTTTTTGTGCCTAAAGCTTTGAAGAACGCAGAGTTTGTTTTTGTCAGACACGATGCGCATCGACCCCCACTGCGACCACCTTATGACGGACCGTTCAGAGTGCTGGAAACAGGGGACAAGCAGTTTTTGCTAGATTTGGGGGGTAGGAAAGAAAAAGTTGGCATAAACAGACTCAAACCCGCTTTTGTGGTGGCGGATGAGCAAGTGCTGTTGGCAAGGGCCCCGCGGCGAGGTAGACCCCCACGGGGGGCTTCACAGAATAATGTTTCCCCAGAACACCCGCAGGGACTGACAAAAGGTTTCCACCCCCAGATGGCAAACCCCCAGCGTGACAGCACCGCGGAGACGTTGAATCCCAGCTACAGCAGATATGGCAGGAGAATGAAGCCTAGACAGCATGCGGACTGATGTGTATTGATTCTATCACGGCATGCATGCTGTTATTCTCTTGTTTGTTCTAAAATGTTTGGGGGGGGTGGGCACACATATGTGACCTACTTTGTGACTGATGTAAGGCCTCACATTTTAGATCAGAACAAAGACAGAGCTTCCTTGGAGATAACAGGAAGCTGCGAGGATGTTAGCTTTGGTATGCAGGGCTTGAGACTGTGGGGGTGATATTAGAGGATTAAAGAGGAGATGCATTGTTACTGGCGATTATAATGCAATGTGACCTGTGATGCAATGAGACTTGTGAACTGTGAGAGTCCTGGTATTTAAGGACGAGAGTTCCCTGTAATGTCCTCTTTCTTCTTTGAGATGTTGGCGAATGTGAATAAAGCTGCCATGAGAGAAATCTGTCTCATCATTTTCACATTCCCACAGTATCTGTATTGTTGTGATGTCTGTATGATTGTTTGTTAAGATGTACATAGTAGTTTAGGATTTGTCTTTGTTAATTTGAAGGCCCTGGGAGATAAATAGTATGATTAAGAATTTGGTAAAATAATTGTTAAAGGATTTATTGCACATACCTTTGCCAACATGCTTCCTGTGTGTGTCCAGGCAAAAGACTCCGTTAGGGGTTGAGGGCCTTATATAGGACACCAGCAGGGAGCAAATATGTATGGTAAGTCAGAGGGGTGGTTTAATATTTGTAAATAGGGGTTAAAGTTATTTATTGAACTATTTATATTACTATTTATTGTACGTTATTTATATTTATATTGTGTATGTTTGGGGAAAGTATTTATGTATTTTAGATGTTAGTGGGTATGTGTTTAGAATAGGAATGATGACTGTTTTACCTGGGATTATGGTAGGGGCTAATCGCCTCTAATTATCTCGTCCATTATATAGCAGGTGTGAGATATCGAGTGAGAGGTGGTATTTGATGATATTGGATTGCATGGCATTGTATTGCTGATTGCAAAGTGCTTTATTGCTTGATATGCTTCTTGGCTGAGGAAGTACATCTTTGTTTTGGAAAGACTGTCAGATGATTTTTCCTGAGAAACTGGAGATTACTTGTAAGTGAAAATAAATTGGATTAATTGAAAAGAAGATTTTGCCTCGCCTTCACTTGCCACACACGTTCACATTATTCTGTTTTGAATGCTTTTTAAAAAATTCTGAATAGGATATTGAAGCATTTAGAAAATGCAGAAAAAACAGAATTTTGCGTGCATGCATGTGGAGAGTTGTGGAGATCTTAAGGGTGTGGCCAGTGAATGTCTTTAGTGTGAAAGTGTGATTTCATTGTTGCTGGTTTGTTCAGGTTTATTCAGGTAACTCACCAGGAGGCTGCTCCACCTTCACTTTGGATCCTTTGGAGGATTTCCTCATAATGGCAATCAGTGAGCTGAGAACCAGTAAGAGATAAGGAACATGATCAGCTGATGATCAGGGAAAAAGACTTAACACCATAACATATTACATGTACATTCTACAAGAAGGGGCAGCACAGGCTGTTCCTCCTGAGGAGACTCGGGTCTTTCGGAGTGTGGGGGGCACTCCTGAAGACCTTCTGTGGTGGCATCAGCCATCATATTTGGAGTGGTCTGCTGGGGCAGCGGTACCACTGCAGCCGACAGGAAGAGACTGAACAGGCTGATCAAAAAAGTCAGCTCTGTTCTGGGGCGCCACCTCAACCCAGCAGAGGAGATAGGTGAGAGGAGGATAGTGGCTAAACTGTCATCTCTGCTGGAGTCTGAGTCCCACCCCATGCAGGACACACTGAACACACTGAGCAGCTCATTTAGCGGTAGGCTGTGCCATCCTAGGTGCTCGAGCGAGAGGTTCCACAGGTCCTTCCTACCTGCTGCTGTCAGACTTTATAATCTAACTGGTGCTGCTCATAGAGGTCATATTAAACATCACAACTTTGCACAATAGAGATTGTCCCCTCCAATACACAACTAAGATAATAATTATTATCGGGGTGGCAACAACATTGTTCATTCAAATGTGAAATATACTGTCTGGGTACATATTTATATGTTGCCGGGTAATTTAACTTAACCGTAATGCCGTTAATACCATCTAACTGCAATGCTGCTGCACTGTGTATATATACTGTGTACGTACTGTATGTATATTTACTGCTTTGGCTAACCAATTCTTATTTTATTATTGTATTAACTACTGCTCTGAGTGCTGCTATCTCTTTGCTGCTGCAATCCTGTAATTTCCCCATTGTGGGACTAATAAAGGCCTATCTTATGAACCTGCATGATCATTTTTTATTGACTTATGGTAGCTGTAGTAATCTCAGTGTGTAGAATCATGAACTCTGCTGTAAACTTGAGATCTATAGCAATCCTAAATTTTGCAATAATCCCTGTTCTTGAAATCTAGGTTTAATTTATTGCAGTTCTTCATTCCAATTTAGTGTGCTGAACATTTCTAAGTCCCCTGCTCTTCTACAATAACCATACTGCATCTGAGACTTTAGCAGGCTGTTGTGTGTCTTCTATCAATGTGTAGCTACTTCATCCATCCATCCATCCATCTTCTTCCGCTTAATCCTTTTCGGGTTGCGGGGGGGCTGGAGCCTATCCCAGCATCTTTGGGCGAGAGGCAGGGTACACCCTGGACAGATCGCCAGTCCATCGCAGGGCCAACACAGAGAGACAGACAACCATTCACTCTCACAGTCATACCTAAGGACAATTTAGAATCCCCAGTTTGATGCCAATTAACCTAACTTGCATGGTTTTAACATGTGGGAGGAAACCGGAGAAATCCCGGAGTAAACCCACGCAGACACGGGGAGAACATGCAAACTCCACACAGATCACTGTTGGTCAGGGGCTGGGATCGAACCCAGGATTCCCCGGCCAAGGGTGAGTTGCTGTGCTGCCGCAGTGCTAACCACTCCGCCACCGCGCTGCCCGTAGCTACTTCAGTGATTATTAAATATGGCTTTTATGAAGGTACTGTGCACAGGTGTAAATCAAGGGAGGAGGGAGAGGGACGTGCCTCAATTAAAACTGTTTTAATTTTAACATATCGAGCCAGTGGTCTCCACCACTTCCTACCACTCTGCCCTTCCTCCCTAAACCCTCACACAGATGCTAGTACAACAGCTTTCGGTAGTAACCTCCACTGTGTTGCCACATCCAGGCTGGAAGTAACTACTTTGTCAATGCTGTTTTAAAACAAAAGATGTATCAAACATTTGTATAAACACAGATACAGTTAGAGCTGGGTGATATATCGAATATATTTGATGTATCGGCACATTTTGTCAGGTCGTGGGTCTGGTCCATGTTCTTGCCTTAGGTTATAGTTTGGGTATTCTGTTGTCACCGGGACATGGGCTCAACCCCCATCCTCGTTTTGAGTTTAGTTTTGTATGACTCTCTGTTTATTGTTATTGTCATGATCTCTGTTTTGTTTTACAGTGGTGTGAAAAGGTGTTTGTCCCCTTCCTGATTTCTCATTTTTTTTGTATATTTGTCACACTTAAATGTTTCAGATCATCAAACACATTTAAATATTAGACAAAGATAACACAAGTAAACACAAAATGCAGTTTTTAAATGAAGGTGTTTATTATTAAGGGCAAAAAAAAAATCCAAACCTACATGGCCCTGTGTGAAAAAGTGATTGTCGCCCCCACCCCCGGTAAAAACATAAATTAACTGTGGTTTATCCCATCTTTGGAAAGCTGAGTTCAATTTCTCTAGTCACACCCAGGCCTGATTACTGCCACACCTGTTCTCAATCAAGAAATCACTTAAATAGGACCTGCCTGACAAAGTGAAGTAGACCAAAAGATCCTCAAACGCTAGACATCATGCTGTGATCCAAAGAAATTCAGGAACAAATGAGAAACAAAGTAATTGAGATTTATCTTTCTGGAAAAGGTTATAAAGCCATTTCTAAAGCTTTGGGACTCCAGCAAACCACAGTGAGAACCATTATCCACAAATGGCGAAAACATGGAACAGTGGTGAACCTTCCCAGGAGTGGCCGGCCGACCAAAATTACCCCAAGAGCACAGCAACGGCTCATCCAAGAGGTCACAAAAGACCCCACAACATCCAGAGAACTGCTGGCCAGATAGATAAGATACAGTAAAACATGTTTACTAATACAATAATACTTATAGTGTCCCCCTTAATAGTGCCTCCCGCTTCTTGAGACAATGTTCTGTTTTTTGTCCCGACCCCAAAACAATCAAGTTAAATATCCGCCCATGCACAGCAACTCACCCTTGGCCGGGGGATTCTGGGTTCGATCCCAGCCCCTGACCAACAGTGATCTGTGTGGCGTTTGCATGTTCTCCCTGTGTCTGCGTGGGTTTACTCCGTGATTTCTCCGGTTTCAACCCACATCCCAAAAACAAGCAAGTTAGGTTAACTGGCATCAACTGGGGATTCTAAATTGTCCTTAGGTATGACTGTGAGAGTGAATGGTTGTCTGTCTCTCTGTGTTGGCCCTGTGATGGACTGGAGATCTGTCCAGGGTGTATCCTGCCTCTCGCCCAAAGATGCTGGGATAGGCTCCAGCCGCCCCCCCCCCCCGCAACCCGAAAAGGATTAAGCAGAAGAAGATGGATGGATGGATGGTAATGTGTGGAACTTTCTGAGACGCTGGTTTAGTAACACCTTGTGGTAAGCAAGTGAACTGCATCCCCAGTCACTTCATTTATTTCTGAGGTCTGCAGGTTTGATTTGCTCTCAGAAATAAAACCGGAGTTTTCAAAAGTTCCATTCAATACCTTTATTAAAATTAAACTGTCTGGCCATGTTTGCATGGTCACAAAATCTGTGTGTGTGTGTGTACGAGTGTGTGTGTGTGTGTGTGTGTGTGTGTGTGTGTGCCATCCTCACCTGAGAGGGTTGCATCTGGAGGGGGGAGGAGGGGGAGGAGGTGGCGGGGGAGGGGGAGGCGGAGGAGGAGGCTGTGGGGGAGGGGTGGGTGGTGGAGCAACCCCAGGTGCAGGAGGAAGGGGGCTGGTTGTCATGGGAATTTTTTTCTGGGTCTCCTGGAGCTCGAGGACTAAAGAAAGAAAGACACCATAAATACAACAAACACTGATGCCACGGTGATACTGCAGTACTGCTACTATGAGTATAAGGACAGAGGCTACATCTCACAACCTGAAATTGAAATAATTTCAGAGAAAGATACATCAGTGAGCAAGCAATAATAATTTCCAACAAACCAAGCACTGGACGCTAATATAGTATATTAGCAATATAATGCATATTATACAGTAGCAGTTGTCCACAGGATTCCACAGGATCCAGAATGTGTAGTTGATTCAGTTTGGGTCAAACGACCTTGTTGAGTTTGCATGATCAGCATTGAGCCTCCCACACTGGACCATGTTTTTCATCGTCTTATGACACACTGACAATACTGGATTGTTTAAGCAATGAAACAAAATGTAGAAACTTCTGGTTTTTGTTCAAGTTAAGCTCTATCAAAGGCTATCAATGGTATCTCTGGATAAAATCTTCAACTGATGCTCCAGAAAATCAGGCAGAACCCATTTTTATTATAGACAATATACTGTATCTCAACATGGGTCCACCCCCGACAGGAGGAGGTATACAGATCTGGTGCTTTGGCTGTTCAACCTTTAGGAGCTCAAATAGCTTCTCAGTGACACACCTTGGTAGGAAGAGGCCAATAATAAGTGGCCAACATTTCTATTAAAAATCTATTTTTTAAATTAATTTTATGGGGTGGCAGCGCGGTGGAGGAGTGGTTAGCACTGCGGCAGCACAGCAACTCACCCTTGGCCAGGGGATCCTGGGTTCAATCCCAGCCCCCGACCAACAGTGATCTGTGTGGAGTTTGCATGTTCTCCCCGTGTCTGCGTGGGTTTACTGCGGGATTTCTCCAGTTTCCACCCACATGCCAAAAACATGCAAGTTAGGTTAATTGGCATCAAACTGGGGATTCTAAATTGTCCTTAGGTATGACTGTGAGAGTGAATGGTTGTCTGTCTCTGTGTTGGCCCTGTGATGGACTGGCGATCTGTCCAGGGTGGACCCTGCCTCTCGCCCAAAGATACTGGGATAGGCTCCAGTCCCCCGCGACCCAAAACGGATTAAGTGGAAGAAGATGGATGGATGGATGAATTTGTGGTTTTCATGAGCTGTCAGTCATAGCCATCAAAATTTTAAAAAATGAACACTTAAAATCTGTCACTCTGTGTGTAATACATCCGTACAGCATAGGAGTTTCATTTTTTTGAAATGAATTACTGAATAAAATCAACTTCTCAATGACATTCTAATTTACTGAGATGCACCTGTATTACTCTTTCACCAGTGGGAACAGAAATCGTTATTTTTAGATTTACTAATAGTGTGTGGCATCTAAAAGACATGAGTAGCCTGTTCAGTTGTGGGGTTTAAGTTGATTAACTTAAACCGGTGGCGGTGGCACAGGTGTAGTGTGACTGACTACTGATTGGAGGGTCATGGGTTCGATTCCCACTCTGTCTGCTTGTCCGCTTGTCGAAGTGCCCTTGAGCAAGATATTGAACCCCCAGTTGCTCCTGGTGGCCTGGTTAGCGCCTGTGTGTATGGCAGCTCTGCCGCCATCAGTGTGTGAATGGGTGGATTACAGGATCTGTAAAGCGCTTTGGTAATCCTAGTTGAGAAGAAAAGCGCTATATAAGTGAACGCCATTTACCATTTTGATTAAAAGCGATTTCTTTGGTATTAAAAGCGATTTAAGTGACATGAAACAGTTTCCAGTATCCAGTACTGTAAAGCAGTTAAGCAGACTTACTGGAACAGCTGTCACTGCCTAACATAATCAGTGCAACTTCCCATCCTGATGTCAGAAATCAGCAGCAAAACCCTGACCATCTGACACCAGTCACCGCAATAATGGCGGTAGCATAAAATGGCACAGCACATAAATCAGGTGTCAGATTGGCCTATGGGCAGTGAATAGGCACTAAAAAGTTCATGTCCTGCCAGTTCCTCTTTTATCCCCACAGTAACAAATAGAGCATCAAGAACCATTTTAGCTCTTCTAACACCGGATAGAAGCTAATGGCTCCTCGTACACAATCCATACCAGTAGTGCAGGTAAACAGGAATCTGTGTGTGTGTCTCCACCTGTGATCCTCAGCTCCTGGTTCTTCTTCTCCTCCTCCTCCAGACGAGCCTCCACCTCCTTCTTCTCCACTTCCAGCAGTTCCACATGCTTCTGCAGAGCCTCCAGCTGCTGTGGCATGCTGCTCTGCTGCAGCTGAACCTGCATGTCTTGCAGCTGCACACATAAATACGTACACACACAGTTATGACTCTGAGAGGTACAGTGTGAATGTGATGCAATGTGATGCAGCTGTAGCTCTGGCGGGAATGATGACAATGTTACCTGGGTCTGGTGCCGCCGTCGTTCCTCCTCCAGGGTTCTGGTGACGTCGGTGAGGTCCTGCAGAGCTTTGATCAGCTGTTCGCTGGGATCAGAATTCTGCATCAGCACCAAGCTTTGTCTGTTCAGCTCCTTCTGCTTTACCAGCATCTGCAGATGGGAGCAACTTTCATTTTTAGGACCAGTTTCATTTGTCTCTTTACATGTCTTTCTTAACATGTGTGCCTGTTTGTTTACCTCGTGAGCATAACTCTCTGCTCTGACTCGGAGGTTCTGCTCTAAATCGAGCTGCTCCTTGATTCCCTCAAACTCCTGAGCAGCCATCATGGACACTACAACGAGAGGGAGACATAGAGCTTTATGCTCCTCATGAGGCTCTTCAGTTGTTTACTGAGCATTAGCATGCTGCTAGCTGTGGCTCTGTTGTGGTTTACGGAGTCTTAGCATGTTGTTAGTGGAGATTCTTGCAACACTCTATAGGAGTTCACACAGTATAGGTATACTAAGTGACACATGGCAGTCTATTAATTCCGAGCCATTACCTCTTTTAAACCTCTTGATGGTTTTGTTTTGCTGCTCAACGGTCTCCTGAAGCTGCTTCATGTCCGTCTGATCTTTCTCCACCTGCAACATAGAAATCAGCTTTTTTCTTTGTTTATAAAAACTGAAACATCAATGACTGTCATTAATAACCTGAAACATGTCAAACAGGGATACATAATTGCAATTTTACTTCACTTGAAGCGTGTTAACATGTCCCATGTTTCCTCACCTGTGAAGTCAGCTCTTCAATTTGTTGCTGCTGCTCATGAATCTGAGTGACAAAATGTTTCTTCTCCTCCAGCAGAGCATTAACCATCTCCCTCAGCTCTGGTAAACAAAATGTGACTGTTAGCGTCAACAGCAGCATTAATGCTATCATCATTATTAGTATGAACTAGGGCTGGGCGATATTGCTTTTAAAATGTATCGTGATATATTTAGGGTTTTAGCATAATACACAATATATATCACGGTATTTTGAGATCCCCTCTGAACCACTGTATATACAGTATGTTCATTTAAAACGTTTGCATAAAATGACACCAGCACAAAAGAAACAGACCTTTGTATTGCATTTCTTTAAATTGTATGCAAAAAGAAGGGGATAAAATCAAGTTAAATTTAGCAAACTTTATTAAAACAGCAAGGCCCCACTCATAAATTTGCAACAAATGAGAATAAATAATCGTAGGCCTTCCTATTCACCTGATTCTTAAAGAGAACAATAAAACCAAAACAAAATTTAAAAAAGGACTCAAAACAATAAAAAGTGCATTAAACAATAATTCCAAAGAAAGATCATTCAAAACCATATAAATTAAAGTGCATTTATTTCTGTTTGGTCGTGCTTTTAACAATACGAGCCATGTCTTTGGCATTATGTGTTGTGACTGCAGTGGTGATCTTTCCCATTTGCACTTCTGTCATGTGAGATAAATTTTTCAAAGAAAGAAGCCACAGTCATTTACCTTGGAAATCCTTGGTTCCTTTAATTATTATTTTTTGGATGACATTTCAAGTGGTGAAACAGATTAGTGGTACTGCTACCTTTAAAGACAACAGCTTTGTGACACATTTTGCAGAAAACTGTCTTTTGTTGAGTGTCTTCCTTCTGAATTCTGAACCACTGCCAGACAACGGAGTCGGTGCTTTTTTGCATCACTTTTTTCCCCTCTCTCTGCGCTCTGCCAGTGTTGCCAAATTGTGCATAAAAAACAAGTGTGTCTGCTCCACAAAAACAGGATCAAAAGAAGCAGTTTCCAAAGAAAAAAAATGCAAGAAAAAACAGACCTGGCAACGACCCTGATGCAAAACATGACTGCAGTGCGAGTCACAGAGCTGCAGCGCAGCTGTATGAGTGGACTTCAAATGGATAAATAAATGCCAACGGCTTACATTGCCGCAACAATTTATGCTCCATATCCGCGATAAAGGCTATTGAGCATAGTAGAATGTATCGATATAACAAATATATTCAGTGTATCGCCTAGCCCTAGCATGAACATTAATGTTTACACATTATTAGGCACAGATTACAATATTTTTTTTTTCATTTGATCACACTATGAGGAATACACTAGTTGGCAACCACGAAAGCAAGGTGACAGCTGAAAGACTGCTGGCGTCTGAGGATGTGGCTTAATAGGCAAAACCATATCCTTCATGAGAAATCCCTATGGAAAGATTCATCATAAAATACCCCCAAGGTCATGTAAGAACTTAGGACTAAGAGCGACCTACAGGAGAGGCTGCCGTCATGACCAGGGTTGATGATCAGAGGAAGATAGCACAGAATACCACAACTAAAGACTGCAGATGTGGGAAAGTCTATCAGAATTGAATGGATCTCAAGATACATCAGAGTAAAATGAGTTCTTCATGCCACAAAGGAATGCAAGCCATGTGGAAAACTAGTAAGACAGAGGCCAGGCTAGGTCCAATCTCAACCCTGACATTGAGCTCTGAACAAGGTGGTGCTCCTGCAGATGACAGTACCATGTAATGAAATGACTAAAAAGGCTCAGGAATACAAGCTTGGAAAATATGAGTCTATTGTCCTTGAAAGTCAACAGGGAAGATGGAGAGCCTGGAACCTCCCAGTGGAAGGTGCTTGCAAGGGCTTCCTAGGCCAGTCACTTTCGGAATTCATAAGGACTTTGGAGGCTTAAGGACTTTGCATTCGCTAAATAAATAAATAAACTTTCGGAAGCACTGGGCCTTCTTAAAGGACCAGGCAGTAAACATAAAAAACTGATCACAGATATCACTGGCTGGGCAGAGACTGCCTCCAAATGGCTCTGGTAGAGGACTAAAGAGCAGTGGAACATCCAGGCTGGCAAAAACGGAGAAACCAGAGCAACTGAAGGAGTGTGACTGAATACTGGTTTCACTGTCAGGCTCTTCCAAGGTGTCGTGGG
Organism: Pholidichthys leucotaenia; assembly: GCA_020510985.1. NCBI lineage: Eukaryota > Metazoa > Chordata > Actinopteri > Cichliformes > Pholidichthyidae > Pholidichthys > Pholidichthys leucotaenia. The sequence goes on along the minus strand of CM035840.1, from coordinate 272,477,042 downwards.
TGAATCACCAAAACACCAATGAAAGGGAGTACACACTTGAAAACTCAATAAAGGTACAAAGGTCTGCGCCTCAAATGTCTGCCACAGATGACGGGGATATGTTGCTGTTGTTCAAGTTCAAAGACAACCATGACTTCACAAAAAAATGAAGCCATGTCTTATCGTAGACTTGGATTTGTGAGGGAGAGTTGAGCAGATTGTCAACCTCACTCTCTTGTCCTGGCTTTTTTGAATCCAGCAGCAAGATAAAGTTGAGATAAGTGGGAATAGGTCAGGATACGGTGGATGGGCAGAAGTGCCCTTCATGCCCCACAATGCAAAGGTGAGATTGCCTTTTTGCCTGGTGAGCCTACCAATCTCTGTTCCATCTGCCAACCCAGGCTTCACATACAGGATATACAAGCACTGATATAGCAGTTCATGTTTCATGCTCACATATTCACTAAGCATATATTTAACCAATTCAACCAACAGATAATAAAATTCCAAATGTATCCTACAGTTCTTTGTACTTACACATATACATTAACAGAAAAAAGAAAAGCCCTTGCAAAATGGCATCAGGAAGGATAAAGCTTACTCAGCGCCGACAAAACTAATTATCAGTCAACCATCTTTTTCACTGATGTTCAAAAGTGTTGCAAGTGCTCTGCTCTCTGATGCTGATGGGCAAAGAATTCCTGTAGTGTGCAGCTTTGGCAGAAAATGCAGACTGAAGAAAGGAACTCTTCCTCAGTGGAATAATACAGTCTCCTCTGTTTGAACTTCTGGTTACCTCCGCCCTTGGCGGAGGTAATGTTTTTGCCGGTGTTGGTTTGTTTGTTGGTCTGTCTGTCTGTCTGTTAGTAACTTTACTCCAAAAGTTATGAACAGATTTTGATGAAATTTTCAAGAAAGGTGTGTAATGTCTGCACAGACTACAGACCCATAGCACTCACGTCTGTAGTCATGAAATGTTTTGAGCGACTGGTGTCCCAGCACATCAGGGACTGTCTTCTCCCCTCCTTCAACCCCCATCAGTTTGCCTACAGGGAAAACTGGTCTATGGAAGACACCATCGCCTCCACTCTCCACAGGGCGCTGAGCCACCTGGAGAACCCAAGGAGCTACATGAGGATGCTCTTCGTGGACTACAGCTCAGCTTTTAACACCATCATCCCAGACATCCTGATCAACAAACTGCACCTCCTCCAGATCCCCCCCCCACCTGCTCCTGGATAAAGAACTTTCTCACCAATCACCCACAGACAGTCAGACTTGGCCCCCACCACTCCTCCACACTGTCCCTCAGCACTGGCTCCCCCAAGGCTGCATGCTAAGCCCTCTACTGTACTCTCTGTACACCTTTTGACTGTATTCCAACCCACCCAACCACCGTCAATGTGAAATATGTGGATGGCAACACCTTGGTTGGGCTCATCACCGACAACGATGAGAAGGCATACAGGGCGAAGGTAGAGGACTTCAGGAAGAACAGACAGGACCCCCCTCCCCCCATAAATGGCGACCGTGTGGAAAACGTCCCCGCCTTCAGGTTCCTGGGCACTCACATCTCCTCTGACCTCTTCTGGACTGTCAACACCAAAGCCCTAGTGAAGAAAGCCCAGCAGCGGCTGCACTTCCTCCATGTCCTGAAAAAGCACAACCTGGACCAGAAGCTGCTGCTGGCCTTCTACCACTGCTCAGTGGAGAGTGTGCCCACCTACTGTCTGGGTATGTGGTACGCTGGCTCCATGGCTGAGAACATGAAGGCTGTGTGTCATCAACAACACCCAAAAAATTATCGGCAGCCCTCTGCCCTCCATGGAAGACATCTCCAGATCCTCCTGTCTCAGAAGGATCAAGGCCATCACAGGAGACCCCTCACATCCCCACCACCACCTGTTAGACCTGCTTCCCTCTGGACGACGGTTCAGATCGATCAGGTCCCACACCTCCATACTGACAAACAGTTTCTTCCCCTGGGCCATCTGGACTGCAAACAGTCAGAGGCCCTACCCCCTCTCCCTCTGATTGCTCACATGCACAGAAGTGAGGATCTTTTAACTATCACTATACCTCACCTGTCGTTGCACTCCTCACTTTTATGTATATTGACCCATCCGTGAAACCACTATTTTACATATTTTCCATAATCCTTGGGCCATTTTACTCTATTATGTGTTCTGCACACCGCACTCCTATGTACATACAGTAGTTCCACCGACGAAGCCACTACCGTATCTGCATACTGTATATACCAATGGGCTAGTTATTATTTTTACTTTTAATTTCTACTTCAGTAGTATGATTAATTGTGTATTCTGTAACTGTTTTATTTCAAATTCTTCTCACTTCCTTTATTGCGCAGTAGCCTGGTGGAGCACCCACAATTTCGTTGAGCTGTACAACTGTACAATGACAATACAGCCTTTTCTATTCTAGTCTATTCTATTCTAATGGCATGGGGAGCAGATAATTAGATTTTGGTAGTGATCCAGATCACGATCTGGATACAGAAATTTTTTGAAAATTATTTTATATATTAATATTGAGCTTTTCATGTACTTCCCCTTTAAGATGTGTCCATGGAGTTACGCGTGTGGCCGAGCACCTCCACACCCCGGAAGCAGTGCACTCTTACCACCAAACACTGCAGAAAAAGTAAAACGGCTTGGACCGAAAAGAAATGTGGTCTACATCCACATAGTGTGTGATGATTGACATTATTTCATTTGAAGACGCCAAGAAAAAGCAAGCAAAGTGTGCGGTTTAAGATGGGGTTCGGCATGTGTGGGGACATAAATCCGGCAGCACGCACCAGCAGACATGTCGTTATGAGCCACCTGACCCACATGGTATGTAAACACTGTAAACTTCAGCACTGGACATTGTTTAATATTTTTTTGTTTGTGAAATCACAATAGGCCTGTTCTATTATGCTCGTTTACTACGCACCGCAGTGATTTGATACCGCACTGTTGTGTAATATTGCTTAATAATTATGAACCTTGTCAGTAAACTGTAAGGGAGAAGAGAGGAGGGGAAAAAAAAACGAAAATCGGCTTGAAAGATTCAATAAACCATGATGTTGATTTAAGGTTGAATTGCCCAGCCCCAATGTATGATCAATAGAGTTATGACAGGCTTGTTACCTTCGCCAACGAGGTAACATAATCGGGTGGTTTGTCTGTCTGTTTGTTTGTTAGCAGGATTACACAAAAACTACTGGATGGCTTTTGTTGAAATTTTCACCAGAGGTAGCTCTTGGGCCAAGGATAAACCCATTAAATTTTGGTGATAATCTGAGACTGCATACCTCCGCCAAGGACCTTGAAGCAACCTTGGCAGAGGTATGCGCTCTTTCAACTTTCAAAGTTGTCTGCAAATCTCAAAAGACAAGATATAACTTCCACTGAAGAGAGCGCGTACCTCTGCTATACACTTTTTAATATGAGAATTTAATGGAAATTTTGAAATCAAATAGAATTCCAAGATATTTGTTCTCATAAATCACCTGTAATTTTTCTTCAGAGATATAAAGAATAGGTTCAACAACTTGATTTGGTGAAAAACATGCAGACCATTTTGGAAACATTCAAGTGTAGACAAGCTCGAGTCAACCATGTGGTGACATTTGATAGAAGGTTTGAAGCGGTACCTTTCACTTGCTGCTGGTACTGTATGAAGGTGTTGGGGCTGCAGTCGGGGTCATCACTGGCAGCGTCTGCATCCAGTGCAATGCAGTCTGTGATGCTGGGCAGCAGCTCATCCAGGCACGGTCGAGATGACAGACTCAGGTATTTCAGTTTCCTGTTCTCAGTGTTAAGCTGCCGGGCAAAGGTCACAGCAGGGTTATGATTATTGTGCAGCCTGAGTCTTCTGAATCTTTGTAATGCAGAAGAACATCTTGTAAATTTACAAAAGTAGCAAATTTATGACAATAAAAGATCTTAACTTACACAAGAAAAACACCTTGTAATGTTACAAGAATAGTCACAAATTTCCAAATTAAAGTTTCAGTTTTATAATTAAAAAAGCTACAAATTTATCAGAAAGTTGCAAGCTGCAAATTAAAAAAGCCAAAATTTTCTGAGAGAAAGGTTTTATATTAAAGAGGAAAACATTCTAATATTACTAATGTTGTCAGAGCAGTTTATAAACTTGTACAGTGCTGTAAAAAGTATTTGCCTCCTTGATTTCTTATATTTTTGCATATTTGTCATAAATGTTTCAGATCATCAAATAGTTTAATATTAGACAAAGATAACCTGAGTAAATACAAAATGCAGTTTTTAAATGATGACTTCATTTATCAAACCTACCTGGCTCTATGTGAAAAAGTAATTGCCCCCTGAACCTAATAACTGGTTGTGTCATCCTTGGCAGTAACAACTGCAATCAAGCATTTATGATAACTGGCAGTGAGTCTTTTACACCACTGCTGAGGAATTCTGGCCCACTCTTCAATGCAGAATTATTTTAATTCAACCACATTGGAGGGCTTGACATTGAGCGCACAAACTGATGGCTGGACATTCTCCTTCTGATAGAAAGCAGAATTCATGGTTTTGTAGAGGATGAAAGCAGACGAGACACGAGCTGACAACACAGAGGTTTATTTCTCCTCCAACACAGAACAGATTAACTCTGAGTGCCAAAGCAATCTGCTTTATACATTTTCTCAACACCTCTGGCACTCAGGGTAAACACATTTACATACCTGTTACCAAGTGTGTGAACACACTACCTCAGCCGACGTGGTGGAACTCAGCGGAACCATCTCTAGCCAACATGTAGTGCGGTCCACAATTGTTAAAAGATGTGTGAACCCCTGCAACGGTGGAAGGGGACCCACTAAATCTACGTGTACATGGTCGAACCTCCTGGCTGGAATTTGAAAAGGCTCGAGGGGGGCTTTGGTGTGCTTGTGCACCTTAGCCCATTGGCACGCAACCCACGCTGCAGCCCATTCTTTCACATCCCTGCATAAGTGAGGCCAAACGAATTTGGACCCCACTAGTTTAACTGGGGCTCACACGCCAGGATGTGAAAGGAAGTGGATAGACTTGAAAACGTGGTGGTGCCAGGAGCTCGGGACCGAGCGCAAGGGGGGGGGCACCTTCTTGTACCACCCGGCTCTCAAGTTTTAATCCGGTAACTGCTGACTGGAGCACATAAATCTCTGCATTCCTGGTTTGGTTGGCGGCCATTGGGGAAAAATCGATGCCTAGAGAGACCAGCATGCGTGACGAGCAGTCTGCCACAACGTTCAATTTACTGGCTACATGTTCGATGTTGGCCGTGAACTCCAAAATTGCGGCCAAGTGCTGTTGTTGCCGAGCTGACCACGGTTCCAAGACTTTGGACATCGCATAGGTCAGTGGTTAATGATCAACAAACGCGGTAAACTCGCAACCCTCAATCCACAACTGAAAATGACGTGTAGCGAGGTGGAGAGCCAACAACTCTCTGTCGAAAGCACTATACTTACGCACACTGTCGCGCAAAGTACGGCTGAAAAAGGTGAGGGGCTGCCACAAACCGGAGACGTACTGCTCCACTACATCTCCTACCACGATGTCAGACACGTCTGTGGTGAGCGCTATCCGCACTGACGGGGCTGGGTGGGCCAGCAAAGCTGCTTTAGCAAGCGTCGTTTTGGCATTTATGAACGCCTGGATCCACTTGGGGTCCAGTCGATGCTATCCACAAACTTCTTTTTCTTGAGCATGTCAGAGCGGCTGCAGCAGCTGGGTTGTGTGGGGGGAGGAAGCGGTTGCAAAAATTGACCATCCCCCAAAATTCCTGCAGTGCCCTCATGGTCTGTGGACGCGGAAAATCTGACACTGCACATATTTTATCCAGCAGCAGGATCGCACCATCTGGTGAGATGCGGTGGCCCAAAAAGACGATTACCGGCAGCACGAACTGACACTTCGCTGGGTTAACAATCAGCCCGTGCACTTTCAAACGTTGGAAAATTTGTTTGAGATGGGCGAGGTGCTCCTCCTCTGATGCGCTAGCCACCAAAATGTCATCCACGTATACGAAAACGACCAGCAAGTCACGGTGCACCGCGTCCATCATCCTCTGGAAAGTTTGTGCTGCGCCCTTTAACCCGAACGGCATGCGCACAATCTCGAAAAGACCGCCGTTTTGGGGACATCCTCTGCGCACACCGGGACCCGGTGGTAATCGCAGACCAGATCCACTTTTGAAAAAATGCGCGCCCCGGCCAGGTGCACGGAAAAATCCTGGCTGTGTGGGATGGGGTAACAATCGTGTTCCGTGGCATTGTTTGAGTGTCAGAAATCGCTGCACGGCTGCCACAACCCATCGGACTTGGGCACCATGTGCAGCAGGGATGCCCAAGGGCTGTTGGAGCACCTAATGATGCCTAAGTGTTCTAAGTTAGCAAACCCCTCACGCGCAATGGCTAGTTTAGCCACATCCAGGCGGTGAGGGCGCGCAAACATGGGCGGACCATTCGTGGTGATAAAATGTTCAACCCCGTGTTTGGTTACCGTAGCAGAAAAAGTGGGCACCGTGAGTGCTGGGAACTCGGAAAGCAAATGCTGGTACTTACCCCCCTGGAGCTAGCATATTTGCATGTGTTGGTGGCCCAACTCCCCAAGCTTTGCAGGGCAAGGAGGAAAAAGACACAGCGTCCACTAAACGCCTGTTGGCAACATGAACAAGTAGTCCATGAGCACACAGAAAATGAGCACCTAAGATGGAGACCGAACATGGAGCTACCACAAAGTCCCATTGGTAATTGCGTCCATGTAAACATACAGTCACCATCCTTTCTCCAAACGTCCTGATGCGGGGATCTGTTTGCGACCGTTAAAGATGGCCCACAGCCTTCTGCCAGCCTGTCTGCACTGACTGGCAAAATGAGACTCTTCTGCGAGCCAGAGTCTACCAGAAAACGTCTCTCCAAACGTGTGTCCGTGATGAAAAGCAGCTTCTCCCTGTCACCAGCGGTCGCAGCTGCTACTGACCGCTGGCTGTCCCATTTCCCAGCTTCTTGAAGTGGCACGGCGGCAGACAATATTGCACTTCCTTGCCAAAACGGCGGTGATAAAAACGCAGCGTCCCGGTCTTGTTTTTCCGGGTGGCCGTCCCGGCCACCACCATTGGCTCCTCAACCTCGCTGGGCTCCACCGGAGATCCCAGTCTCACTGCTTGAATGCTGAAAGCCTTGTTTTCCAGGATGATGCAGTTTGCCTCCTCTGCCAGCGTGCGGTAGTCTCTGGCCGCCAGCAGCGGTGAGTTAGCAAGAATCACTCTCACAGAAGCCGGTAGGTTTCTGAGGAAGAGGTGGGCGAAAAGGAAAGATCAGTTGTCCGTGCCCATCAACGCAAGCATGCTCTCCATCAGGTCCACAGCCCATCTGTCTCCTAGCTCCGAGTGGGTGGGGAGCTTTTCTGCCCTCTCTACATCTGAAAGCGTATAATGGCACAGCAGCAGTCGCTTGAGAGTGCCGTATTTTCCTTGGGCTGGTGGGCCTCAGACTAGACTCATGGCGTGCTGTGTGGCACGCGTCCAGCGATGCCACCACATGGTGGTACTTTGTGTCGTCTGTCACGACTCCGTGGAGGGCAAACTGGGCTTCCACACGAATAAACCAAGCTGCCGGGTCGTGAAGCCAAAAGTGCAGGAGTCTGACTGCAATGGTGCATGCAGCGGTAGGAGACTCCAGCGGGTGTGTCTCCGTGGTGATGCTTGGTCCGTTTTCCATTTCACATCTCTAGGTCACCAATGTGGAGGATGAAAGCAGACAAGACACAAGCTGACGACACAGAGGTTTATTTCTCCACCAACACAGAACAGACTAACTCTTTGAGTGCCAAAGCAATCTGCTTTATACATTTTCTCCCCACCTCTAGCACTCAGGGTAAATACATTTACATACCTGTTACGAAGAGTGAACACACATCAACATACACATTACACATTTGCGCCCCTGCGTCCTCAGGTGTGAGCCTGGCACAGTAGGGGTGAAAGGCACATTTTTATTTACTACATACCCCTCAGTGCTCTGGCGCCCCTGGCTAGCACCTCCAACACCCCCAAAGTACTGGGTGGAGTGTCATCTCCTTTATGTCAGCAGTTTCAACAATTCTGACACCATCACACTACCACCACCATGTTTGACTGTTGGTATGTTTTTGAGGTTTTTTGGGTTTTTTTTCCCTGAAATTCTGTATTAGTTTTACTCCTGATATAACTGGACACACTATTTCCAAAACATTCAACTTCTGTCTCGCCAGTCCACAGAATATTTCCCCAAAAGTCTTGGGGCTCATCAATATGTTTTTTGGCACATGTGAGAGAAGCCTTTGTTTTCTTTTTGGCCATCAGTGGTTTTCACCACGGAACTGTCTCATGGATGTCATTTTTGCCCAGTCCCTTTCTTGTTGTTGAATCATGGACCAGTATCCAAACTGAGTGAAGTGAGGTCTGCAGTTCTTTAGATGTTCTGGGTTTTTGTTTCCCATCTGTTCTTGAAGTTATTTAGATCATGACATGATGTGTTGCTTTTTGAGACCTTTTAGTCTACTTCACTTTGTCAGACAGGTTCTATTTAAGTGATTTCTTGATTCAGCAGGTCTGGCAGTAATCAGGCCATGGTGTAGCTAGTGAAATTGAACTCAGCTTTCCAAAAAAATGTTAGGGTCTAAACCATCCAAGACTTGTCTTAGATACAAGGGGAGGCTGAAAAGTTCATAGGCTGACTCAGAAGGAGTTATGCTACAGCAACAAAACTAGTCATGCATTAAATTCAACCATTTCTGATACTAACTGCATTGTTTCTTTTCAGATACACTGACAATGGCGACTATGTGGAAAAATAAACCACATTTGGTCAAATTTGACCACTGCATCATGGTCAGCCTATGAACTTTTCAGTCCCCCCTCGTATGATGATATTGATTTGAAAAGGCTACATCATTCCTTTGTGTACTTTTTTGCATTACAAGATTTAGGGAAAACTGATCTCTGAGGTCAGAGGTCACCGAAATTCAAACTCATCTGAGATTTTTCATCGATACACTCATGGTATCAATTTGAAAAGCAGACATCATTTCTTTCTCTAGGTATCGCATTCACAAGGTAGGTGTTGACCCCACCGATGCCTGGTGGGGTGAAGAAATACCCCTTGGCTGAGAGGTAAAAACAGCATTTTGTATTTACTTGGGTTATCTTTGTCCAATACTAAAATTTGTTTGATCTGAAACATTTAAGTGTGACAAATATGCCAAAATATAAGAAATCAGGAAGGGGGCAAACACTTTTTCACAGCACTGTGAGTAATCGGCTTTATCTCCATGGAAAAGCTCTAATATGTTTTTTGGTCCAATGCAGATTTTCTGGGGTTAAATATTGTTCAAAATGGCTCTATTCTATCATACATGTAATGTCAGTACATGAAAATTAGCAATCAAATTTAGGATCATGTCATGACAAAAACAAATATAATAATCTATAATCTTATGCTAAGCTAAGAGATATATAAAATAAGCTATAATCTTATGAAGAGCTGTTGTATTTTATTTAATTTTTTGATATCATTACACATATCAACCTTGCTTGAAATACCACCTTATCTTGGGGTACAGTGTGTGTGTTGTAGTATGTGCATGTGTGCTACAATCAGAATGGCTTTATTGGCAATTAAACTTTACACAATAGATTGTCCTTGTGAGGTGATGCAGCAATAACAAAGAAAATATTGATAAAATAGGTAAGTTGATGTGAAAGATAAGTCAACAACAGTGTAAAAATTCTAATAAAGAACAAAAGACAATAATGTTGCCTCTGGTTACAATGCGTCATTGGGTTAGTATGTGTAAATCCCATGTCCTTACTCTGTTAGTAAGCCACATCAATATGAATGAACCACTCCGGATTCAACAAACGCTTGTATATCCGACAAAAGTGTGTAAACAGTCTACGTAAAACTGGTGAGTTCCACCAATGTATAAGTGAGTGCATGTTGACAAGTATTGAAATTTTCCATAATTGACACCCTAAAATGAAATTGGTGAGATGGAAGTTTTCTTTTCTGAGTGTTTAAGTAGTATCAGTAGCAGAATCAAAAGAAGAAAAAAAAAAAGAACCTGGCAGGTTAGGCAGCAGATGTTGCTCCTGACAGCAAACATGAAGACACAGCACGGAAAGAAATGGCCAACAGGTCTGAAAGTAATGATATGCAGTAAAACTTTTTTTTTTTTTTTTTACTGTTTTGGAACTGCATTATTTGAAAAAATATGGCATAAAATATACCTAAATTGCACACAGGCACTGTGATCCGTTCTGAAACCCATTCATACTTGTGCTATAGGCGAGGATGGCACAGATGGCACACAGGCTTGTGTGCTGTGCTCAGGAATGCATGGTCGTGTGTGTCATCTGTGCACACTGTACTAAAACTGCAGAGAAGTATGACACATTAGGGCTGTGTGATATGACCAAAATTCCATATAGATGGATAGATAGATGTACTTTATTGATCCCAAACTGGGAAATTACATTGTAACAGCAGTGTGACAGTAGACGACCAAATGACAGAAACCCACACAGCATAATAGACACAAGGATTACCCATGGAAAGTAAAAACTACTAAAAAAAAGCTTATCTACATCATAGATGAATAGATGGTGACCCGTATAGATACATGAATCATACCCGCTGTACAATGCAGGACTATCAGGAGCAGAGTGAGATCGGCGGTACCAATTAGACTGTAAGGTGCAGTATGGCAGCGTAGTTATAATCAGAATTCAACATCGAAGTGACTTATTGTACCATGAAATGGCATGTGGCAGGAAAGATTTCCAGTACCTAACCATTTGACAGCGAAGTTGTAGCAGTCTGCTGGAGAAAGTGCTCTGCTGTCTGTCCAGTGTGTGGTGGAGGGGGTGATCCAGGTTGTCCATGATGGATCGCAGTTTATTTAGTGTCCTCCTCTCCACCACTGTCTCAAAGGTCTCCGGCCTGAGACGAATCACAGAGCCAGCCCTCTTGATAATCTTGTCAAGTCTGTTGGTGTCGCTGGCTCTGATACTGCTACCCCAACAGGCAGCAGCAAAGATGGCGCTGGCGACAGTGGTCTGGTAGAAAAGCTCCAGCATCCTGTTGCACACGTTGAAGGGTCTCAGCTTCCTCAGAAAGTAGAGTCTGCTCATCCCCTTCTTGTGTATAGTCTTAAGATTAAAGAAGCAAGATGGCCGTGCAGCCTGTGTTTTTGGCTGCTGGCCGTCTCCGCTTGTTGCCGTGTTTGTTTGTCCTATTTTTGATTGTGTTATTGTGTCTGGATCATGTGCAATCAGCCGTTGTTCATGATCGCCAAGTGCTACTGGATATTCAATCTTCCATGGTGGGCTTTGGCTTTCACAATCAGGAGGGAAGTTTCTTTCATCGATCTCTGCGTTTGCAACTTCCCGTTGGCACCTGGGATCCCCGCTGTGGTCATACCGGCAGAAAGCGATCCAAACCTCTGGGAAGACATGCAGGTGCCGTGGTGAAATCCAGAAGGCTTGCCCGGCTCTGCCGTCTTGCTCGCTCCACCTTGTCTTCTCCTATTTCTGCAGCCGGCTTCTTTCCTGGATCCTGGCCCTCGGGTGTACCCGGAGTGAGTTCATTATTTCTCCGACCTGTTTTTCTTGTTTTACCGTACCAACTGGCCTTTCCCTGCTTCAAGCCAGGAAATCCCCTGCAGGTAGCGGGCGCCTACGTCAACTTTCACCAGCCCCCATTCTTGGCGAGACTGCTGCTGTTACAGAGCCCATCCAACTGGCGTTGCTAAATGCACGTTCCATCTCAAATAAATCATTCTTTTTGAATGATTTATTCATCACTGCAGGGCTGCACTTTTTATTTCTTGTTGAGACTTGGCAGAGAAGTGAGGAATTTACCTCCTTAATTGAACTTTGTCCACCAGATTGTACTTTCTCCTGTGCCCTCAGACTGACAGGCCACGGTGGTGGTCTGGCCATCGTGAACCAGAGCCGCTTCGTTTCACAGACGGTGAGCCATGGAACTTTTTTATCGATTGAACTGATGATTTTAAAAATTGGCTCCTCAGATCCATGCTGTTGTGTTTTAATTTACCGCCCTCCAGGAGTTAATGCCTCTTTTTTTATCTGAGTTTAGTGATTTTTTAACTTCTATTATTAAATTTGAGCGGATTTTATTACTTGGAGATTTTAATTTGCATGTTAACGATCCCAACAACAGTTTTGCAGTTAATTTCTTGGGTATTACTGAATCATTTAATTTTGTTTTGTGTCTATCTGGCCCTACACATATCAAAGGAAATACACTTGATCTTGTTTTTACACTTGGTCTTGATGTGAACAATGTTCAGACTAAGGCACTTTTTGTGTCAGACCATTTTTGTGTTCATTTTAAGTTATCATTTAAATCAGTTTGCTACACTGGCAAGCGTGTAAAATGCTCTCGTGTGATTGACCAATTTTCAGCTGTGGAATTTTCTGCTGCCTTTGACAGCAGTGTGGTTTTATCTTCTGATGAAGACACTGAGAGCCTGGTCTGCTCTTTTAACTCACACTGTTCAAGCATCTTAGATGTAGTTGCTCCCTTTAAAACCAGGACTGTCCATGCTGTTAATTTATCCCCCTGGTTAAACGAAGATCTCTGTTGTTTTAGATGTAAATGTTGGAGGGTGGAAAGACTGTGGAAGTCCTCTAAACTTGAGGTGCATCGGTTGTACCTTAAGGAACTGTTAATTGAATTTAACAACATGATTAAAATGGCAAGGACTTCGTATTTTTCCAACATCATCTCCTCCAATAGTAACAATCCAAAGATCCTCTTCAGCACAATTGACAGTATAGTTAACCCTGTCACTTCTGCTCCCCCTATTCATTCAATTATTGACTGTAACAAGTTTCTTTCCTTTTTTGTTGACAAGGTTATTGCTGTTAGGGCTGGTTTTACTCATTCCTCTTCCCCAATCGTAGATTGTCCTAACAGACAGGCCTTTTTAAGTGATTTTACCCCAATTTCTTTTGAGGATTTGTTAGTGTTGGTGGGCTCTATGAAATCCTCCTCCTGCCCTTCAGATATCTTGCTTACCTCAATGTTAAAAGAGGTAACTGGCTCAGTGGGTACATCTTTGGTTAATATCATTAACAGTTCACTTGAATCTGGGTTGTGTCCCCTCGTATTTTAAACATGCAGTTGTGCAACCACTTTTAAAAAAAACCTAACCTTAAGCCATCTGTTTTTAAAAACTTCAGGCCAATTTCTAAGCTTCCTTTTATTTCTAAGCTTTTAGAAAAAGTTGTTGCCAAGCAGCTCACTGACTTTCTGATTGAACACAATATTTTCGACAAATTTCAGTCAGGTTTTCGTCAGAAACACTCGACAGAGACCGCTCTTCTCAGGGTGTCGAATGATATTTTAATGTCATCAGACTCTAGCAAATGCTCTGTTTTAGTGTTATTAGATCTTACTGCAGCATTTGATACTATTGATCATTGTATTTTGTTACAAAGGCTTACAGATTGGATAGGGATTTCTGGAAAAGCTCTGGATTGGTTTTCCTCCTACCTTTCTGGTAGGAGTTTTTCTGTGGCTGTTGGCTCTTATTCATCTGACTCTGCTACTTTAACCTGTGGAGTGGCCCAGGGTTCTATTCTGGGTCCACTTTTATTTGCCCTGTATATGCTGCCACTTGATTCTATCATCAGCAAATTTAAAGGTCTGTCTTATCACTGCTATGCTGATGATTTACAATTATTTTTTTTTCTTTTAAACCTGACTATGTTGACAATTTAAAAATTATTCATGATTGTCCACAATTAAGGACTGGATGTCTAGTAAGTCCTTATTGTAGCACCCGATAATCTAATTCCTAAGATGGTTAATAGCATTGGTTCATTCAGCTCTAATGTACGGTCTAATCTAAAAAAATTGTGGTGTCATTTTTGACCAATCGATGAGTTTTGATCAGCATGTCAAATCTCTGACCTGGAGTTGTTTTTTCCACCTTAGGAATGTCTCCAAAATGAGGTCATTGGTTTCCTACAGCCAGAAATTATTATTCATGCCTTTGTTTCTTCATGTTTGGACTACTGTACTGCTCTTTTCACATGTCTTACTAAATCCTCTTTACACTGCCTACAGTTAGTCCAGAACTCTGCTGCTAGATTACTAACTAGGTCCAGTAGATTCTGTCATATCAATCCCGTTTTAGCATTGGCTTCCTGTAAATTATAGAGTTTATTTTAAAATTCTTGTTCTTACTTACAAAGCCATTCATGATGAGGTGCCTTTTTATATCAGTGACCTGCTCCATCTACACCATCCCAGCAGGTCTCTCAGGTCTTCTAATCAGAATCTACTGGTAGTCCCTAGCACTAGGCTCAGAACCAAAGGCAATAGAGCCTTTGCTGCTGTTGCTCCCAGACTTTGGAACTCCTTACCTTTTGAACTTAGATCTGCACCTTCTATTGATGTTTTTAAAAAGCAACTAAAGACCCACCTTTCTAGCCTGGCTTTTTAATTAACTATGTGTTAATTGTATTTTTATGTGCTTTTGCTGTCTATTTTGTTCTTTTACTACTTTATGTGTTTGTATTTTTATTTAAGATAAGCCTTTATTAGTCTCACAATGGGGAAATTCCAGAATTGCAACAGCACAGGGATAGCAACACTCAGAGCAATAATTTAGAAGATAAGAAAATAAGAGCAGTGAATATACATATGTACACATAAATATATATACACAGTGCGGAGCATTGTAGCTAGATGGAATAAACAGCATAATAGTCTATTTAGTTACCCCACATAGTATGAATATGTACCCATTGTGGCGCATATATTGAGTTCATATTTCCCCACAAATGTATGACTGTATGTGTATTGGGGGCTTCACGTCTCCTGGGACAAAAGAGGTCTGGGCCCGCAGAGATCTACAGGAGATGACGAGTAGGTGTGAGTTTTGGCCTTTGTCTCGGAGAAGATACCCCAGGAGGATTCCCGGACCATCGAGGGATAAGAGACAATAGTGAAACATCAAAGAGTGCATTGTGACTGAGATTATGTACCATGTGATTATATGTTTGCTAAAGCATCATGTGACTTAGGTTCGTGGCTCCAGCAGAGTATAAGAGTGTGGTATTTGATTGCTCAGTCTCTTTTCTTGCCTAGAGATTGATAGAGCATGTGTTCACTTAATAAAGCTGAACCTGAGAAATAAACTCAGCCTCATCCTTGAACGCATTCTCTACACCGGTGACCCTACGACAAGTTATGGCCGGTGACGACCTTCACGCACCGGACTCATCAGGAACCAGCCAGGCTAACGCAGCTACCACAGTCCAGCTGCCCGATTTCTGGCAGCACAGCCCGCGCTCCTGGTTCAACACTGTCGAGACGCAGTTCCATCTTCGGGGAATTTCAGCAGATGCAACGAAATTCTACCATGTAGTCGCAAAGCTGGACAGCCTCACAGCACAGCGGGTGGAGAGCCTGACTAACCACCCACCAGATGACGACAAGTACGGCGCACTGAAAGCCGCTCTCATCCGTGCTTTCACCCCCTCGCTGGGAGAGCGAGCAGAGAAGCTCCTGGTGTTGACTGAAGGCGAAGCAGACAGGCCTGCAGACCTGATGGCAAGGATGCTGAGTCTGAGGGGCGATGATGATGACGGCTTTATCTTCGCCCATCTTTTCCTTAGGACACTACCGTCAGCGGTGAGAGACACCCTGGCCAGCTCACAGCTGCTGACCAACCGAGATTACCACGAGCTGGGCCAGGAGGCACAGCGACTCGTCGACGCCCATAGACGGCACACGGCCATGACGGCGGCAGCGGAGCTGAGCGCAACGCCCGGAGACGGCAGGGGGCCAGAGGCTGCAACACCAGATTCGCTGACGTCGGCAGCGGCGGAGACCAGGAGACGCGGAGCGCGCGACGTCCTCTGCTTTTATCATCGACGTTTCGCCGAGAGGGCACACAAGTGCATTCCACCGTGCCAGTTCAAGCGCTCGGGAAACACCAGGACCGAGAGTCGGTAGCAGCTGCTGCTCTCGGCGCGAAGAATAAGCTGCTCTACCTCACGGACGGGAAATCAGGGAGGCAGTTCCTGGTGGACAGAGGCTCCCAGCTGAGTTTCATCACACCTTCCTATGCTGATCGGCTGGCGCCTTCCAGCGGACCCCTGGTGTTGGCGGCGGACGGCTTGACGATCAAGACCTTCGGGGAGAAGACCCTCCCCCTGTCTTTTCACGGTCGGACATTTGAGTGGACTTTCGTCGTGGCAGCAGTCAGTCATAACACGTTAGGTGCTGATTTTTTGTGCTCAAATGGTTTATTGGTTGATCTTGCTAATAGACGTCTGGTTAATGCACTGTCTTTCCACTCCATTTCCTGTACAGCCCGGGTGGTCCCGCCTACTGCACAGCCCAACGTCACAGCTGCGGGTGGTAAGTTCCAAGCACTACTCACTCAGTTTCCAGCACTCACAGTCCCACCGTTTTCGGCGTCGGTGGCTAAACATGGGGTGGAGCACTTTATAACTACCACCGGGCCCCCCGTTTTTGCAAAAGCTCGGCACTTGGACCCAGCTAAACTGGCCATAGCGCGCGAGGAATTCGCCAACCTGGAAAAACTGGGCATCATTAGACACTCTAACAGCCCCTGGGCTTCACCACTGCATATGGTCCCCAAGGCTGATGGCTTGTGGCGGCCTTGCGGTGATTTCCGCAGGTTGAATAACGCTTCAGCACACGACCGCTACCCGATTCCGCACATCCAGGATTTTTCAGTGCATTTAGCGGGGGCGTGCATTTTTTCTAAAATAGATTTGGTGCGCGGGTACCATCAAGTCCCAGTCCGCGCTCAGGACATACCCAAAACAGCGGTAATAACTCCTTTCGGGCTTTTTGAGTTTTTGCGTATGCCGTTTGTACTCAAGGGGGCTGCGCAGACATTCCAGCGCATGATGGATGCAGTTTTACGCGACCTCCCTTTCGTGTTCGTCTACTTGGATGACATTTTGGTAGCCAGCACGTCCGAAGACGAACACGAAAGCCATCTCACAGCGGTTTTTCAGAGGCTGGCAGAGCACGGGTTAATAATTAACCCAGCGAAGTGCCAGTTTGGGGTGGCGCAAATCGATTTTTTGGGGCACCGCGTTTCACCAGAAGGAGCGGTCCCTCTGCCCGATAAAGTACGTGCAATAACGGATTTTCCCCAACCTCAGACGGTCAAAGCATTGCAAGAATTTTTGGGAATGGTTAATTTTTATAACCGCTTCCTCCCAAGCGCAGCGCAGCTCATGCAACCATTGTACGCAGCACTTAAAAAACAAAAACCTGCAAATAAGATCGAATGGTCCCCGGAGCGGGAGCGCGCATTCTCCCAGGTCAAATCAGCCCTGGCGAACGCGGTTTTGTTGGCACACCCGGTGCCAACGGCACGTATGGCGCTCACCACAGACGCTTCTGATTTAGCGGTGGGGGCGGTCGTTGAACAGTTTGTGGCAGGGAGCTGGCAACCTCTCGCGTTTTTCAGCAAAACCTTGCATGATAACGAGCGGAAATACAGCGCGTTCGACAGGAAGCTGTTGGCCCTGCATTTGGCCATCCGCCATTTCCAGTTCTGGCTGGAGGGGCGCCGTTTCACCGCGTTTGTGGACCATAAGCCGCTAACGTTTGCGATGGCCAAGATTTCAGAGCCTTGGTCAGGCCGGCAGCAAAGACAGCTGGCCGCGATATCGGAGTTCACCACCGATATTCAGCATGTCGCGGGCAAACATAATGTAGTGGCAGACTGTCTTTCGCGTGCAGTAGCAGCGCCAAGCCCCGTAGGGGCAGGCTCGGCAGCCGTGGCCGTGGGCCAGGGTTGTGGCGCGGAAGCGCTCGCAGCCCCGGTCCGCGTGGGTTTAGATTACGCAGCCATGGCCGCAGAGCAGGTTAGCGACGCGGATGTGCGCGCGCTCCAGTCTTGACCAACAAGGTTAAGGATGGAGCACAGGGTGCAGCAGATAGGTATGCCCCCTCTAATCTGCGATGTCTCCACCGGGCGGCCTCGCCCCGTGGTTCCAGCTGCATGGCGCCGCCGCGTTTTTGACTCAATCCATTCTCTGGCGCACCCGGGGGTGCGCGCATCGATTTAGATGGTGGGGGAGAAATTTGTTTGGCCGGGGTTGCGTAAACAGGTCAAAGAATGGGCAGCAGCCTGCGTAGCGTGTCAGCGAGCCAAAATACACAAGTACACTAGAGCCCCGTTGGAGCCTTTTCACATCCCGGCTAAGCGTTTCGATCATGTGCATGTCGACTTGGTGGGCCCCCTTCCGTTTTCGCAGGGGTGCACACACCTTTTGACGATGGTAGATCGCACCACGCATTGGCCAGAAGTGGTTCCTCTGGCGTCAACTACGGCAGCAGATGTTGCACGCGCGTTTTTAACGGCTTGGGTCGCGCGTTTTGGAGATCCGTCAGACATAACGTCTGACAGAGGTCCCCAATTCGTTTCCGAACTCTGGTCATCCATGGCCCACAGCCTGGGGGTGAAGATCCACCGCACTACCACGTGTAACGGTTTGTGCGAACGCTTTCATAGGTCATTGAAAGCAGCCCTCAGAGCGTCTCTCACGGATACAAATTGGGTGGATAAACTTCCATGGGTTTTATTGGGGTTGCGTTCTGCACCTAAGGAGGATTTACAAGCCTCTCCGGCTGAATTAGTTTTTGCTCAACCCCTCCGTTTGCCGGGGGAATTCCTTCCTGACAACCCTGCACCAAATTGCCCCCCCCGCTCAGCGGCTGCAGAGCAGCACAGGATCAAACACCCTTCCTGGCCCAGTTCATCACAGTTTTCCACGCGTTTTTGTGCCGAGGGCTTTAAAGAATGCGGAGTTTGTTTTTGTTAGACATGATACTCAACGACCAGGTTTGCGACCGCCTTACGACGGACGGGCCTTTCAGAGTGTTGGAAACAGGGGAGAAACATTTTTTGCTTGATTTGGGAGACAGAAAAGAGTTGATTTGCATTAACAGACTCAAACCCGCCTTTGTTCTGGCTGATGAACACGTGCAGTTGGCCAGGGGCCCCCGCCGTGGCAGGCCGCCGGGAAGACATTGTTCGGAGCCACCACAGAGATGTGCGAACAATTCTGATTCGCAGATGCAGGGAGCCGCTGCAGAAGGAACAAAGCCGGCTTACAGCAGATATGGCAGGAGGTTTAAACCCAAGCAATTGGTGGATTGATTTGTGATATGTTGTGATGTTTTCTGCCACACATCTCTGATTATGTTTTGTCCCTGAATAGACGTATGGGGGGGTTATGTGGCGCATATATTGAGTTCATATTTCCCCACAAATGTATGACTGTATGTGTATTGGGGGCTTCATGTCTCGTGGGACAAAAGAGGTCTGGGCCCGCAGAGATCTACAGGAGATGATGAGTAGGTGTGAGTTTTGGCCTTTGTCTTGGAGAAGATACCCCAGGAGGATTCCCGGACCATCGAGGGATAAGAGACAATAGTGAAACATCAAAGAGTGCATTGTGACTGAGATTATGTACCATGTGATTATATGTTTGCTAAAGCATCATGTGACTTAGGTTCGTGGCTCCAGCAGAGTATAAAAGTGTGGTATTTGATTGCTCAGTCTCTTTTCTTGCCTAGAGATTGATAGAGCATGTGTTCACTTAATAAAGCTGAACCTGAGAAATAAACTCAGCCTCATCCTTGAACGCGTTCTCTACACCATACATATTGTCACCCTCCGTAGCGACTGATATTGTCCTAGATGTATACTGGAGGGGATCATTTTGTGTACTTTGCATTCAATACTATTAGGTCGTAACATTTTTTTTGCTATCTCTGCGAGCAGCCCTGCTTAGGTTATAAAGTCTGACAGCCGTAGGAAGGAAGGACCTGCAAAACCTCTCGGTTGCGCACCTAGGATGATGTAGCCTACTGCTAAATGAGCTCCTCAGTGCGTTCAGTATGTCCTGCATAGGGTGGGACTTGGACTCCAGCAGAGATGACAGCTTAGCCACCATCCTTCTCTCTCCTATCTCCTCCACTGGGTCAAGGCGC
Source organism: Pholidichthys leucotaenia (assembly GCA_020510985.1). NCBI lineage: Eukaryota > Metazoa > Chordata > Actinopteri > Cichliformes > Pholidichthyidae > Pholidichthys > Pholidichthys leucotaenia. The sequence goes on along the minus strand of CM035840.1, from coordinate 272,456,971 downwards.
TGCCCCAGGACAGTTTGATCAGTTTGTTCAGTCTCTTCCTATCGGCTGCTGTGATGCCACTGCTTTGTCATTTACCATGTTAAGCACTTTGTGACTCTGTCTGTGAAAAGTGCTCTATTAATAAAAGTATTATTATTATTATTATTATTATTGTGTGCAGCATCAGTGTTGGATCTCCAGTCCAGCCCATTGCTCATCTTGATAACCAGGTATTTGTAGTCCTCAACCACCTCTACATCCTGCCCCCCAATCTGCAATGGCTGAGAAGGCGTCCTCTTCTTCCTGAAGTCAATCACCATCTCTCTGGTCTTGCTGACGTTCAGCCTCAGGTGATTCTGCTCGGTCCACTCCACAAATCTGTCTACCAGTGCCCTGTACTCCCCCTCCTCGCCCCCTTTTATACACCCAACAGCAGCTGAGTCGTCAGATAATTTCTGCAGGTGGCATGACTCGGTGTTATACTGAAAGTCAGTGATGTATAAGGTGAAGAGAAAAGGAGAGAGCACAGTCCCCTGTAGAGCTCCCGTATCACTAACCACCACGTCAGACAAACCACTGCCCAGCCAAACAAACTGTGGCCTGCCTGTCAGGTAGTCAGTAATCCAGGAGATCACAGAGCTGTCAACCCCAATCACCCGCAGCTTCTCACCCAGCAGCAGTGGCTGGATGGTGTTGAAGGCACTAGAGAAATCAAAGAATGTGATTCTCACAGTGTCTCCTCTGCCATCCAGGTGCAGATGGGCTCATTGCAGCAGGTAGATGATAGCGTCTTCAACTCCTAAATGGGGCTGATATGCAAACTGCAGAGGGTCCAGCCACGTCTTCACCTGTAGCCTCAGGTGGGCTCAGTAATCTTATTTGACAATAACGATCTGTATCGCAATATACATTTTCTGTAAATTCTATAGTTTATATATGATAACCAAGATCTTTTCCCCTCTTAATTTTGTAGTGTTGTTATAAAATTGAACACCACCAGATTTCCACACTTCTGCTGGAATTCCATCCCAAAGCTCCAGGAAGGGATGGAATTCCAGCTGAAGTGTGGAAATTTGGTGGTGTTCAGCTGACCAACTGCCTGCACAAGCTCATCCAAGAGATATGGGATGCCCAGAAAGTACCTCAAGACTGGAAGGATGCAAGTATTGTGCCTTTGTTCAAGAAAGGTGACAGGAAGGATTGTGGAAATTACCGAGGTATATCACTACTAGCCACTGTTGGTAAGATTCTCTCACGTGTACTACTTAACAGACTCAATGAACACATCTCACAGAATGTACTGCCGGAAACCCAGTGCGGCTTTAGAAGTGGAAGAAGCACAATGGACATGATTTTCTGCTTGAAACAGGTTCAAGAAAAGTGTATCGAACAGAACATGCCGCTTTATGTAGTCTTCATAGACTTCAGTAAAGCCTTCGATACTGTATCGCGACAAGGACTTTGGCAGATACTCAAGAAATATGGTTGTACAGAGAAGTTTGTCAGCCTGATCGAGGCACTCCATACAGGTATGCAAGCAAACGTGGCAATGAGTGGTTCAGTATCTAAAGACTTTTCAGTAAGCAACGGGGTGAAACAAGGGTGTGTGCTGGCACCTACACTCTTCTCGCTATATCTGGCAGCCATGCTTGAGGTGGCCTTCAAAGACACTTCAGAAGGAGTATACATTCAAACAAGGAAAGAAGCAGACTTGTTCAGTGTGGCACAGTTTAAAGCCAAGAGTAAGACATCGATAAAGATAGTAAGAGAAATGCTCTTTGCCGATGACAGTGCTCTAGTTGCACACAGCGTGGAAGATATGCAATCTTTAGTGGAGAAATTTGCAAGAGCAGCTAGCCAATTCAGCCTCCAAATCAACATCAAGAAGACAGAGTGCCTTTATCAACCACCAAAGTTCCAATTATCAACATCACTACCAGAAGAGATCAGCATTGGTACAGAGCCACTAGTCAAGTGCAAGACTTTCAAGTACCTAGGGAGTACTGTTTCAGAGAATGCTAGGCTGGAGGATGAACTATCTCTCAGAATGGGAAGAGTGAGCGCTGTGCTGTGTTTGGAAACTTGAGGGAGAGACTGTGGAACAATCGACATGTGTCAACCCGTGTGAAATGCAAAGTGTACAGAGCGACAGTACTGGCTACTCTATTGTACAGTGCTGAAACTTGGACTGTCTACAGAGTGCAGGTGAAGAAACTCCACGCGTACATGATGAGACACCTTCGAGCCATAATGAACATCTCATGGAAAGACAAGATAACCAACATAGAAGTGTTGAAACGAGCTGGTCTACCATCAATGGAGGACATGGTAATACAGATGAACCTGAGATGGCTTGGACATGTTGAAAGGATGGACCACCAGCGTCTCCCTTGGCAGTTACTCTACTCACACTTATGCGAGGGCAGACGCAATCAGGGTAGACCAAGGCTCAGCTTTAAAGACACTGTAAAAAGAAATTTGAAGAAGTTGGACATAGACAGGAGTTCCTGGCAGCAGAAGGCTAAGGACAGAGCTGTGTGGAGGAATCTGATCAGACCTAAATGAAACAGTCATTGTCGCCCACGACAGACTGCTATGATGATGATGATGTTATAAAATTGTTTTTAATGTGCACTTGAGATGTTGCACTTTGCACGTGAGCTGTCTGGTAATTAAATCATGACAATAATTAACATCTAAAGAAGCAAATACAGGCAAGTGGTGACTAATGTCATCTATTAGTATACCACTCACCATATTATATTCAATAACTTTGGTAAAAATGTTGTCTATCAAAGTAGCACAGTGAGTCATTATTCTGGTAGGTTTTGTAATCTGTGGAAATAAGGTTAAGCTATACATTGTATGTAAGAAATCTTCAGTTGGTTGATGTTGTTTTGTTTTCATTAAATCTATTTTAAAGTCACCACAAATAAAGATATCTTTTTGTCTTATTTTTGTATACATCTTTTCCATACCATTTCTACATTTTTCCATATCAGATCCCGGTGCTCTATATATACAACTTACTATTATGTTTTTTCTATTTTCCATCGTAATTTCAGTTGTTAAAATCCATAATTTCATTCACTGTTGATGTCATGCTGTCCACTTTTTTACTTTTTAAATTTCTATCAACATAGAGTGCTACCCCACCACCACCATTTTTACATTTCTTTTTCTTCATTAATCCATGTTTCTGTTATTGTTATAATCCTAAATGGGGTCTTAGATTGATTTAAAAACTCCTTATTACTATCAAAGTTGGCACAGAGACTCCTACTATTAATATGTATTATTGTCAATGTCTGATCCGAGTTCATAATTCCATTTAATTGTTGTTCATCATAATAAGTACACTTAATGTTAATATGATTAAAGTAGCTGTTATCTGGGTCAATATCACCTAAACTATCTTGTGGTTGCTATCAGTATTTACAAAGGTTTCAGCTTCAATTTGACCTAATACACTTCCAGTTTATGTTTTAATTTATTATTTATTTAGTGTGTATGCACACTATGCCGCATACATGTATATACATGCATAAATGTATATTTACATTTTTTTATGTTTATATACGTACTATATTCAGGGTCATTCTTATCCAAATAAATAAACGGCTGTTGTCACACACTTTTGTAGCTTTAGAAATATTTTTGTCAGACAAAATTAAGAAACTCGGCAGAAATCTAAACCAGAATGATGGTCTGATACACTATGATGTTTCCTGTTAGCGACAAGTTAGCATCGTCATTTAGCATTTGCCGTCTTATAATTAGGGACAGACGGTGTTAACGTGACTTACCTCCAATTTAAACGAGGTTAGAGGACTATACTCTCTGACACAGCACGGTGGGAAAAAGTCCCAACATCTCTGGCTGGCACAAAAGTAGTAGAAAACATTAGCTTGCAGTTAGCTACTGTGGCACACCTGGTGCACTGCGGGGGGGAGTCAGGGCGATGACAAGTAGGAACAGGTACGTCTCTTAAATCCCGATATAAATGATACACTTTTATATGAAGCGGTATACGTTTTTTATCGTGTCACCGATAGATATCGTCATATCGCACAGCCCTATGATGCATTTAAACAATTTGGACTTTAAATGTGTGCGTTAAAAAAAAACAGTAAAAATTTGACTTGTTAGTTTTCATAGTATAATGTTAGTTTATATGAAAATAGCTTCTTTCCTCAAAATCCCTTACCAAAATGGGCCCTGCGCTGCACCCGAACCCTGAGGAGAAGCCCACACCTCATGTGAAAGAAGTAAAAATCAGAATGATATCCATGTGATCCTATGTGGTTTGCATTGTGACATCAGTCATTTACCGATCAGCATCACGTTGCGTGAGACACATTCACTGTAAAAAATAACTAGGGGATTTCTACTTAAAAAAGTAGTGTCCAAGCTGCCTTAAAATTTTAAGTTGACTGAACTTGAGTTTATGTGTTTTAAACTGTACCACTTATCTTCTCAAGTTCAGTCAACTTAAATGTTCAGGCTTTTTTACAGTGTTCCCACTGCACTGTTCTGCAGTGGTGCTCCTCAGGCCACCAGGAAATGACGTTTAGAATCTTGTATTTTGCGTCTGATATGATTTGGGCCTTGATGGGATGATACCGCTTTTAATTATTTTTTAATTATCCATCCATCCATCCATCTTCTACCACTTATTCGGGGATCCGGGTTGCAGAGGCATCAGTCCAGGCAGAGCAACCGAGACCTCCGTACAGTTCACATAGCACCATGATCCCCGTGGTCCCTCCTGCAGGTGGTGAGCCCACTGGAAGGTGGACCCCTATGCCTCCTTTGGGTACACCGGGTCCTTGATGTAACGTTTTTCATGGCGATCCACTGGACCGCTCTTAGTCTGGCCCTTCACTCAGGACCAGTTTGCCTTGGGAGACCCAATCAGGGGCAAGATGCCCCCAACAGCATGGCTCCTGGGATCATTCAGGCACTCAAACCCCTCCACCACGATAAAGTGGAGAATTTTAATTATAACTTGAATCAAAGTATAGAACTATATTTACATTTAACTATATTAACATTTATTTATTATAATTTGCTCATGTAATCCCCATTGAGATACATGCCAGGAGGAGACTCAGGCACACATCGGATCTCTTCCCACCCCCTGCGGATCTCTTCCCATACACCTGTAGGTGGAGTGTTGTGGGAAGGGGAATCAGAGATGGACCGCGCTGCTCTCCCTCTCCCTCCATACACTCACGATGGAGTATCTCCGGATGGGAAAACAGATGTGCACGGTGCTGGTGCGCATCCTGATCAGAAAGTAGCCTGTGGACTACAGGTAAAGCCTGGTTTATGCCTCTCTGTGGCGCTTTTGCTCCGTGTGTTCACAGGAGCATATTGTGCAAACTGCTTTTCCAACACAGCTGTGGAAGGAAGTGTCATGCATATACTAACATACTGTAAGTATTTTATTGTTTTAGGTAATCTTCCCTTTGTTCTGGCCTACTGTTAATGTGATGACTTCTACTATAGTTTATAAATGCCACAATTCCCAGCTTTAGTTTGTTGCTTGTTGTTTTTTTTTTTACTTTGACTTGTCCATAACAAAACTCTTACAACTCATCTGGACCACTCTGAAATTTTGTTAGCACCTGTGCTAAATTTCAGGATACTAACAGACTGGTGAATCCCACAAGTTCACGCAAACTGATTGTATGTCACGTTTATGAACAAATCTGTTAATACTGACAGTTCTTGCATGAGGCCCAATGTGTGTCACAGTGTCTGTGCGTGATACAGTGTGTGTTAGTGTGTGACAGTGTGTGTTACCTTGGTAGCCAGAGCTTCTGCATTTTCCCGGCAGGACTTCTCTATCTCCAACTGAGTCTGAAGAACATCGACCTCCTCAATCACCATCTGAGACACTGACACACCACACACACACACACACAGAGTGTTAATAATTAATTTCATAAAATAACATCTGATTGTGGTCTTCTCTGGGAGATGAATGTATTGAAAACTGAACGAATGAATGAATAAATGAATGAATGAATGCAGTAATACTCTCACAGCAAAAGAACTGTTTCATGTTTCCAATCCAAACCTCATCAATGGCCAATAAAACATATAACGATTTGACCTGTTTATACGCAGAGAGAATGAAACATTTTATAAATCAAGTCTGTTTATAACCACAGTTTCTAGTAGACTGAAACAAACAGGCCCCTACAGGACCACAAGGAGTCTTCTGACCAAACAGGTCTATGAAGTTATTAAAGAAGATATCTAGAAGATAATTCATGTAATAAACCATACAAGTAACCATGAGGTGTCACCAGAGTTGAAAAAACTGGCTTCTCCAACAACAATGTTACAGCACTGTTATGACTGGATATTCCAATTTGAAAAGTTCTCCATCCATTTTCTACCTCTTTCCCAGGGATCTAGGTCATGGAGGCAGCAGTCCAAGCAGAGTAGCCCAGACTACCGCCCAGTTCACAAAGCACCGTGATCCCCATGATCCCTCTTGCAGATGATGAGCCCACTGGAGGGTGGACTCATGTGGCTCCTTTGGGTACACTGGGTCCTTGATGGAACTTTCATGCAGATCTACTGGATCACTCTTGTTCTGGACCTTCACCCAGGACTAGTTTGTCTTGGGAGACCCAACCCCTGACAACATAGCTCCTGGTGTAGAGGATGTGCTCAAGGATGAGGCTGAGTTTATTTCTCAGGTTCAGCTTTATTAACAGAACACATTCTCTAACAATCTCCAAGCAAGAAAAGAGACAGATCAATATCACATCGCCTTTTATACTCCGGAACATCGAAACTCAAGTCACATGGTGTCTAAGCAAACATACAGTCACATGGTACTTAATCCCAGTCACGCTGTAACCCTTTTGATCTTCCACCATTGTCTCTTAGCCTCCGATGACCTGGAAGTCCCTCCAGGGCTTCTCTCTGAGACAAAGGCCAAATCTCACACCTTCTCGATATCTCCTGCAGACAAGCACACAATAAACATACAGCAATACATTTGTGGAAAATATGTACCCAACATATGTGCCACATGACCCCCCCAAACGTCTAATATGGGACAAACATAATCAGAGATGCATGACATAAAAACATTACCACATATCAAATATTAATCCACCAGTTGCCTAGGTCTAAACCTCCTGCCGTATCTGCTGTAAGCCGGCCTTGCTGCTTCTGCTGTGTCTTCCTGCACCTGTGGATTAGAACTGTTAGCCAATCTCTGTGGGGGTTCTGGAGAATGCCTTCTCGGAGGTCTGCCGCGACGGGGGGCCCTCGCCAACTGCACTTGTTCATCCGCCAAAACAAAAGCAGGTTTGAGTCTGTTTATACAAATCAACTCTTTCCTGTCTCCCACCATCTTGATCGATGCGCGCACCCCCGGGTTCACAGTCCCCCGAGCTCCCTCCACCTGCTGCGGTGATTAATTATGAACCTGCTACCTTTGTGTCTCCTTCCCCTGAGCGTTCCTCGGTGCCAGGACTACGCCATTGGACGAGGAGGGAGCCTGTGGGCCTGGAGAGCCTGGTTCAAGCCCCGCAGCCATGACACGGGCAGAGGAGGAGGGTGGACTGCAAATTGGAGCCTGCGCCGACGAGCAAGCGTCCCCGAGTCTCCATGGCGGGACAGTCCGACCCGGCAGGTCACGGATCCCCTGCCACCATGCCGTGCGGGCCCTCAGCGTGGACGTCAGTGTCAGGGAATCCCCGGACTGTGGACACCATCATGCCGGCTGCGGAGCCCGCCACAGTGGAGTGGGAGCCAGAACTGGACCTTCAGCGCACTGAGCCTGGATCGACGGAGTCCTGGGCTGCGGTGGCGCCCGAGATCAGGCTAGTGCTCTATTTTGTCTTCCTTTCCTTTATCCTGAAGCATTTTTGCCTGTCTCTCGGGGAGACGAGCTGGGCGCTGTCGTCCGCGGCGTCCGAGCTTGTCTCGCTGGGCTCTGCCACTGCCGGTGATCCTGATCCCGGTTTTCTTCTCCCTTCTGAGCCTTCTCCCAGGGTCACTGGTGACGAGTCTGTTTCGATCGTCACCTTGGAGGTTCTGGGTTCATGTCTGGAGGTCATCCCTTGTGCTGCGCCGGCCCAGTCGGGGTCCGCCGTGGGTGCAACATCGGCCCAGTCAGGGTCTGTCGTGGGTGTGGTTCCGGCCCAGTCGGGGTCCATTGTTGGTGCTACATTGACCCAATCAGGGTCCGCCGTGAGTGTGGCTCTGGCCCAGTCGGGGTCCATTGTGGGTGCAGCACGGTTCCGCTCGGGATCCAATGCGAGTGCAGCGCCAGTCCGTGTGGGGTTTGGAGAAGAAGCTGCAGATCCTCTGCCGATCGATGCCGGATTGGTCCCTTTTCCTTCCCCCGTTCCCTTTTCCCTTCCATCAGGGGCCGCTGAGATTCCCCGTTATTGGCTCGGCTCTCCCTCGCTATTCCTCTCAATAGGGAGGCCGTCTCTGACTTCTCACCTGCGGTCATGGTGGCTGGATGACGCGGGTCGGCCGCCTGGGAGACTGCTTCGCCCGTTTGGCGTTCTGGGTTGGCCACCTGACAAACTGGATTCTCTGTTCGGCCGACCTGGTCCGGCCGTCAGAGGTACTGCTTCTCCAGGCCTGGGACTGGGGTAGGCCGCCCAAACTAATCTTTTTTTCCCTGACAGCGTTCTGGACGCTGGACGCAGGAAGACCCCCCAAACTATTTGTTTTTGTGCTATTGTGCTCTGTCTGCTGTCATCCCTGTGTTTTTTTTCCCTTGCTCCTCTGAATTATTAGGGATGCTCTTGTGTTGTGTTATTTGGACTACTGTATACTGAACTGTGTATTTCGCCGCTCTTTAGCTGTGTTTTTTTTCTCTCCTCTGTAGTCTGAGGGTTGTTTCTTTATTGCCTATGCCCACTATTTGGACTATATCGAACTGTGTTTATCACTGCTCTGTAGCATGAGTTTTTTTTTCTCCCTGGTATTATGGGGTACGCTGCATTTTTGTGCCTGTATTTGAGTTTCCTGCTTTCTCTGTGGGTTGTGAAGATGTTTTTTTGCCTGTGACTCTATTGGACTGATTATGGTGTTCTGTTTGTAGCCATTTTGAGTTTTTTTTTTTCTCTGTGTCTTCTCCTCATGGGTTTTCTTTGGGTGCAGTGTATGTGCCTGTATTTTTTGGCTTCTGTATTCCTTACCATGTTCTGGTTGTTGGAGTGTTGTTTTTTTTTCTGGATTATGAGGTTTGGTTCTTGCCCTCCTGGCCTTTCCCCCTCCTCCCTCCCTGGGGCGGTCCTGTTGACCTTCTGGGGTGGGTGGGTGGGGCTTCGATGTTACATGGCGCCTGGAATTCGCCTCATGAACGGGTGCTACTGTCATGGTCCGAGCGCTGACTCTGTCTGCGCTCGGGTTGTCCGGTAGTTCCCCGTTCTCTTCTCAGATGTACCATATGGCCTCCGGGCTTTTATTGTGACAGTGTCTCGGCGGGGCTTCTAGCTGTCAGAGCCGAGCTCCGCAGGGACGGCTGGAATTCAGTCAGCTGATGACGTTCTCATCAGCTGATTAATCTGTTAGCCCTATTTAAGGGAGCAGCTCGGGTTACTTTGGGCTGCGACCTCGTCAAACACTCGTCTCCCTCACAGTAAGTGTATTTCCTGAGACTCTGTATCCTGTATCCGAGTCATAGCCTTAGTTGTGTTTCTGCCCCTCGTGGCTCATTATTTTGTCATTTGTCTCTTGTTAATAAATTATGCAAACTCATCGGCTGGCATTCGGTGTCTCATTGATGGCTCGTGAGGGCCATCAATGACACAGAAGATCTGCGCTCTCTTGCGATGATTTCATCAGGCCGGAATGACCTACTCTGTTACTGACGGTCTGGTTTTATTTTCAGATCTAGCTGTTGTTTAAACGGCTGAGGCTTAAGTAGATTTCAAAGTTTCAAAGAGTGTTTCTACTGTGGAGGGGGAACTAAAAGGCTGCTCTAAAAGGGGTTAGAAGAATTAGAATAGTACTCTATAAGGGCACATTCACACGGCCACTGTTTGGTCCGGACTAAAGGACCAAAGAGCATACTCCGTGGATAGTTCAGTTTGTTTGGCACTGTCTGAATGCGCATGGAACGCTGGTGCAGCACCAAACAAGCGAACTCTGGTCCCCCTGAAAAGGGGGGGGGGGGGGGTCTTGGTTCGCTTGCAAATGCAGTCTGGTGCGCTTCACTTGCCGTGTGAATGCAAACGGAGTATCCAGCAAACCAAAGGGCAGACGTGCCCCTCGGCATTTATGTAACCACAGCAACACACAGTGAGAACAGAAAGTGGCGTGTACTGTAAAGGTGCCTTCACATCAAAGGCAAACGGGCGACTTTTTCGCGCAGCATGATTATATTATAACTCAATGTAAATACATGAAAAGACATTAATTCCCCATCTGGGTGAGATGCAGACAGATGAAGTTCCCACTCACCTGAAAAAGTTATCCCTGTTGAAAACTTTGTGTATTTCCTGGCAGCATGTCCGTGGTAGGAATCTGTGGGTAAATAAATAAATCCAACATCCCGATTCAGCTGAAGAGCTCCTGGTTCTTCAGCCTCCATTTTGGGTAGAAAATAACAATAAAGTCAACCACACAGATCCAAGAAATACTTTTACCGGAGAAAACCGAGGAGAAAAGTTTTAAAAAATGTCTCTTGGACTTGGAGTAGTGACGAGTGAGGAGTGAGATGCAGCCTCTGATAGATATTTGGTCTGAGGATCAGATTTCTCAGCTGCTTGTGGCTACATACAAGAATACCAATGTTTTTAAAACGTTTAGCGACATGATGGCGGCATGGGGGTTTATATAGACAGTGGAGCTTTTCATTTTTATTAGTTTGTGGCACATAAACATCTCCACTGAAGAGAACGGTGTTATGCTGAGAATTGCTCGCTTGCCAAGAATTGCATCCCATCATCGAATAAACATAATTTAAAGATAATTTACAAGAGGTAACAACAATTTTCCATCCATCTTCTTCCACTTAATCCTTTTTGGGTCGTGCGCGGGGGGCTGGAGCCTATCCCATCATCTTTGGGCGAGAGGTAGGGTACACCCTGGACAGATCGCCAGTCCATCGCAGGGATCTCACAGTCACACCTAAGGACAATTTAGAATCCCCAGTTTGATGGAGATTTTACTTCTAAAAATGCACAAATGGTTACAAGCCTGGCTGTAGTGTTATATTTTATATTTTTGGTGCATGGGATGCAATTCTTGGCAAGCGAGCAATTCTCGGCATAACACCATTCCTGGCCAATCGATGAGCCAGATTTCTCTTCTTCGCCTAGATTTTTTCTTCCCGGTGCACGCCAAGGGAGGACGTGGGGACGTGCCCGGGGATGCAGGCCCGCACCACCGTCCCTCCTGGGACGGTTGCATGGCTCTCCTGGGGCTTGCTGGCATTTGTGCTCTGTGGGGGTTGGTGGTGCTGTCTTGCTTGCTCTGTGCTTCGGAGGGGGGGGGGGGGGTTGCCATAACCTGCTGCCCTCTTTGTATGTTTCCTGGCAAACAACTCACACACACACACACTCACTTTGCGCGCACTCTCATACACGTGCATGCACACACATGCACACACACATACAGTGCATCTGGAAAGTATTCACAGCACTTCACTTTTTCCACATTTTGTTATGTAACAGCCTTATTCCAAAATAGATTGATTTTTTTTCCTCAGAATTCTACACACCCCGTAATGACATGAAAAAAGTTTTCTTGAGATTTTTGCAAATTTATTAAAAAATAGTGCATACCTGTGCATGCCGGTGCGTACAAGGAAGTATTTCTGCATGCCCGCAGAAAGTAAGTGTAAGCAAGCATTTCTGCATTCCTGCCTTTGATCTTTGACATGGTTATCATGGCAACAGTAACCATGGTGATGCCTGCCTTTGATCTTTGACATGGTTACCATGGCAACAGTAACCCTGGTGAAACCTGCCTTTGCTCTCTGATGTCACCACTCGTTCAATGATGCCTGTCTTTGATCTTTGATGATGTCACAGTGAGTCCTATGATCTTTGATGATGTCATAGTGAGTCCTATGATTGTGAGGGAAGCCTGCCTTTGATCTTTGGTGATGTCTGATAGAAAAGTTTCATATTTGTTTCATGTGTTATTTGCTTTGTCTCAGAGTCTGTGTGAAAGTGTCAAGGATGCAGCTGGCCTTTGTTATCATTTTGTTTTAGTTCATTTTGTACGGTTCCTTTGTGATGGGCTGAGTGAGCGTCATGGTTCCTGAGAAAGACAATCTGTACACCAAGTTTTGACCAGATGTACTGAACCAATCTCCATAGACATTCTTTCCTCCACCTCTTGGATAACAAACAGCTTAAAGGATTGAGCAATGTGTGTGTGAGCGAGAACGATGTGCAAAGAGGCTCTGAGACTGTTTTTGTATTGTTCTCCGCTGGCCAGTGTAATTAAATTTGCTGAAACTCTGATCCCACCTGGTTTTTGACTGAAGGTTAAGAAGAATTTTTCTAACACACTTGGGATTTTTCCAAGTCATTTTCGGATTCAGCGGTGCAAAACTGACTTAAATCAGTTGAAAAAACACAGACAACTTACAAAAAAATTATTTTTGTAACCCCGTGTAATGATTGAGGTGTAGAACCTTAATGGCAGCATTTGAAAAGTGTCTTTTTGCAAAACATGCACCCACACCTAGCTGATTGCATCCGCAAACATTTGGTCACATACCGCACAAGTGCATTTGGCGATGTGTTAAGCCAAACATGCAGCGATAATAGAGGAGGAAAGGAAGGAAAAAGAAAAAACTGAAAGAAAAACCAACTCCTGATTGTGTAATTGCTGACACAAAGGGGGGGGGCAAAGCTTCCCCTCGATTCTATTTTTCAGGGTGACACTGGAACTGGACCCAGTGGTGGAGGGGGGACGGAAGGAGGCGTGGGGCGGGCTGGCCGCGGCAAGGGGAACGTGACGTTTATCATCAATGTGAACAAAAGGGCCATTGGCGGAGGCAATGTCCTGGACACCAGCAGTGGCGGAGAGGAGGTGGAGGACCTCACCGGCCGACTACCTGACTGACTGCACCGAAGATAAGTGAAACTGTTGACGCTAACCCTGACATAACAGACATCCATTTACCTGACTTTGATCTGATGTTGACAATGTAGTGTTTACCTGAAGTGATGCTGCAGGTTCAGGACAATCCAATAAAGTTTCCCAACGGAGAACAGTATGAGAGCATCACATTTTCCACATGTGGCAGGAGTAAATGTAATGCAGGATTTCAATGTGCCAAGGTACTGCTACTCACTGCGTTTGGTTTCGGCCAGACCACACTTAGTGACATCAGACCTGCACACAAAAGCTATGCAATATTTTGAATCCAGTATCCCTACTACACAGCAGGCCACAGACCAATATTGTTGCAGTATGCATGGCAGACATTTAAGTGGCCCAAATCCAAATTGTGAAAAAAAACATTCCTTGTAAATCCATCCTCTAGACTGGTCATTATAAATCTGTATTGGTCACCAAGGGGCTATGTGGGAGCATCTGTTGTGTTGTGTGTTGAGGACAACAGACATTTCAAACACTGGGAGGCTCCCCACATCCCACTGATCAAACCCAAGCATATACGCTGGAAGTATGTAGGTCGGTTTGTAACAACAGCAGAAGAATGTGGTCAATCTTGGAAACAAACTCCTGATCCAAGGATTCAATATTCCCCAAAACTGGACACCTACTCACTGCCTTTGAACTGGGTGACCACAATGCATAAAGAAGTTCACATTGATGTTCCCAATTCACCCATGTGATCACTTTTTACATTAACACAAGGAGAGGAACACGCACTCTCACAAATCCCAAATTCTCTGTGGTCAACAGGAAAGGCAGATGTAGGCTTAATAAAAACACAGTTGGTCAAAATAAATGCTAAATCATATTATAGGCCATACCAAAGACAGTATCCTCTATGTCCTGAAGCCCAAGAAGGCATTAAACTGGTCATAGAGGACCTGAAAGCAGCAGGCGTCATTGTACCATGCCCAATTTCTCCATGTAATACACTTTTGTTTCCTGTGAGGAAGGCTGGACCATCCTCCGGATGGCGAATGGTCCAAGACCTTCGGGTGGTAAACAAAGCAGTCATCCCAAGAGCTGTTTCAGTCCCAGACCCACACACTTTGTTGAATGACCTACAAACACACACACAATATTTTGCAGTGATAGACATCAGAAATGCTTTTCTCAGCATCCCAATACATCCAGATCATCAGTTTTGGTTTACATTCACATTTGAAAGCAAGAGGTACACATTCACCAGACTACCATAAGGTTACTGTGAATCACCAACCATTATTTCACAGGCAATGCCAGCAAATTTGGCAGTTTGTTCCACCTAGCGGGAGTCAGTTGCTCCTTTATGTTGATGACATTTTGCTGCCACCACCTGATAAAGAAACATGCAAACAAGACACCACTGCCTTAGTGAAATTTTTAGCAGGACAAGGCCACAAAGTCAACAAGGAAAATTACAGTTGTGGACAAAAGAAGTCATATATTTAGGCCATATTTTGTCAGCACCAAAACCCATCACAAAAAGAGACATGATGTCATTTTTGGGTACTCTAAATTACTGTCGCTCTTGGATTGCAAATTACTCATTTGAAGTGCAATCCTTATCTGATTTCATCTACAAAACATCCATGGCTCAGGTGGACCAAATTGAGTGGACACCTGAGGCAGAAGAGGCATTTGTTAAAATGAAAAAACTTTTGGTCTGCACTGATGTCCTGGCACTCCCCAATTCCGGGAAACCATTTGTGCAAATGGTTGATTGTAGAGAGGGGCACACTCGGACTAAGACTGGACCAACGTTTCTGTCTTTTTAGCCGGTCTTTTTTGGATGGGTGGGTGGGTGGGTGGATGGATGGATGGATGGATGGATGGATGGATGGATCCCAAACTGGGAAATTACAGTGCTGGTACGGCCGCCCTGCCTCCGGCGCCATTAAAAAAAAACAAAACAAAAAAAAGCAAACTTTTTTCTAGTTTTCGTCACTTTTTTTTCTCTTCCTCGGACAATGGAGATCAACAGAGGTGGGGGTGGACACATTGTTTACACACGTGAACAGCTGATTGTGCTGAGGAGGCCGGCGCCTGGAGTGCTGCGGCCGGCAGTGAAGCCCCTCATCCCGGACGAGCTGAAGAAGAGACACCGCGGGCGAAGGGCTGGAGCGAAGGTGAGGAGGAGGAGGAGGAAGCATAAGCCGGCTGTACCGATGATCATCACCGGAAACTTGCGTTCCATGAGAAACAAGACTGATGAGATCACAGCACTGGTCAGGACACAAAAGGAGTATCGTGAGTGTAGTTTCATGTGTTTTACGGAGACATGGTTACACTCACAGATCCCAGATGTAAACGTAGCGATACCTGGCTTCAAGACTATACGGGGGGACAGAGACGTGAAAAGCAGCAGGAAAAAGAGAGGAGGAGGCGTGGCTCTTCTTGTTAATGAGCGGTGGTGTCATCCCAGGCACATTTATGTGAAGGAAAAGTGCTGCAGCCCGGACATTGAACTGCTGGCTGTCAGTATGAGACCTTATTATATGCCGCGAGAAATGAAGTGCGCTTTAATTGTTATCGTCTACGTCCCTCCGTCAGCTGACGCAGCGGTGGGCTGTGACGTCATCAGCTCCACTGCGGCCACATTACTGGAGAAGCACCCGGATGCATTCATGGCCATCACAGGTGATTTTAACCATGTCTCAGTGGGAAAAACTTTACCCAACTTTCACCAGTTTGTTGACTGTCCCACCAGAGAGAACAAAACACTGGATTTACTGTATGCCAATGTCAGAGATGCATATAGTGCCACAGCTCTGCCCCCCATTGGTAAATCAGACCACTGCATGGTCATGTTAACACCCAAGTGCGTCCCCCTTGTGCAAAGGCAGCCTGCTTATACACAGACTGTGAGGAGGTGGACACAGGAGGTTGCTGATGCACTGCAGGACTGCTTCGAGACGACAGACTGGAGCGGACTCTGTGAACCACATGGGGTGGACATAGACAATATGACCAAATGCATCACAGAATACATTAGATTCTGTGAAGACAAGACCATGCCAGCTCAGACTGTACACTGCTTCTCCAACAACAGACCATGGGTCACCAGTGACCTGAAAGCACTTCTGAGCAAAAAGAAGAGAGCTTTTAGGGCTGGAGATAAGGAGAAGCTGAGTGGAGTGCAGCATGAGCTGAGAGAGATGCTGAGGAGGTGCAAGGACAATTATAGGAGGAAGTTGGAAGAGAAACTCAGGCAAAATAACACTAAAGATGTGTGGGAGGGAATGAAACAAATCACTGGGTACAAGGGGAGAGTCAGGCAGCCATCTGGGAGCCAGGAGAGAGCTGAGGAAGTGAATCTGCTTTTTAATAGGTTCAACTCACAGTCTGTCACCCGAGCAACACAACCAGACCCCCACACACCCCTCCCTACCCACGCTCCTGTGCAGAACCTCTCTCCATCTCCCTCCTCCTCCTCCTCAGGGGGCACCAAGACCCCCCCTCACTTCACAGTGACTACAGATCAGGTGGAGAAACAGCTGAAGAGACTCCGTCAGCGGAAGGCTTCAGGCCCGGATGGCATCTCCGCTAGGATCCTGAGGACCTGTGCCAACCAACTAGCTCCAGTACTGACACACCTGTACAACCTGAGCCTGAGTCTGGAGAGAGTACCGGTGCTGTGGAAGACATCCTGCCTGGTTCCTGTCCCCAAGAAGTCATCTCCATCGGATCTGAATGACTATCGACCAGTTGCCCTCACATCTCATGTGATGAAAGTCCTGGAGAGACTGGTCTTGGCCCACCTGAGGCCGCAGGTGGAGACGTGGCTGGACCCTCTGCAGTTTGCATATCAGCCCCATTTGGGAGTTGAAGATGCTGTCATCTACCTGCTGCAACGAGCCCATCAGCACCTGGATGGTGGAGGAGATACTGTGAGAATCACTTTTTTTGATTTCTCCAGTGCCTTTAACACCATCCAGCCACTGCTGCTGGGCGAGAAGCTGCGGGGGATGGGGGTTGACAGCTCTGTGATCTCCTGGATTACCGACTACCTGACAGGCAGACCACAGTATGTCAGGCTGGGCAGTGTCTTGTCTGGAGTGGTGGCTAGTGATACGGGAGCGCCACAGGGGACTGTGCTCTCTCCTTTTCCTTTTACCTTATACACCACGGACTTTCAGTATAACACTGAGTCATGTCACCTGCAAAAATTCTCTGATGACTCAGCTGTTGTGGGGTGTATAAGAGGAGGAGAGGAGGGGGAGTACAGGGCACTGGTAGAGAGATTTGTGGAGTGGACGGAGCAGAATCACCTGAGGTTGAATGTCAGCAAGACCAGGGAGATGGTGATTGACTTCAGGAAGAGGAAGGCTCCTTCTCAGCCACTGCAGATTAGGGGGGAGGATGTGGGAGTGGTTGAAGACTACAAATATCTGGGTGTCAGGATCAGTAGCGGGTTGGACTTGAGATCCAACACCGATGCTGCGCACAAGAAGGGGATGAGCAGACTCTATTTCCTGAGAAAACTGAGATCCTTCAACGTGTGCAGCAGGATGCTGGAGCTTTTCTATCAGACTGTTGTCGCCAGTGCCATCTTTTTTGCTGCGGTCTGTTGGGGTAGCAGTATCAGGGCCAGAGATACCAACAGACTTGACAAGATTATCAAGAGGGCTGGCTCTGTAATTGGTCTCAGACCAGAGACCTTTGAGACAGTGGTGGAGACGAGAACACTAAATAAACTGCGATCCATCATGAACAATCCTGATCACCCCCTCCACCACACACTAGGTAGGCAGTGAAGCACTTTCTCCAGTAGACTACTACAGCTTCGTTGTCGAACGGCCAGGTACAGGAAATCTTTCCTGCCACATGCAATTTCACTGAACAATAACTCACTATGATGTTGTATTCTGGTCATAGCTATGCTGCCACACTGCACCTTACAGACTAACTGGTACCTCACATTTCACTCTGCTCCTGATAGTCCTTCTTTGTGCAATGGGATGATTCATGTGTTTATACGGGTCATCATCATATATTAAGCTATGATGTATATAGGTTCTATAGTCGTGTTAGTTTCTTTTTTACTTTCCATGGGTAATCCCTTTGTCTGTCGTGTGTGTTTCTGTTGTTTGGCTGTCAACTGTCATGCTGCTGTTACACTGTAATTTCCCAGTTTGGGATCAATAAAGTACATCTATCTATCTATCTATAACATCAGTCCGTCAGTCCTTCTTCAGCCAAATGGCACAAAAATGCGTCTGGTAGCATATTATTCCACAAGACTTGACCCTGTCACGAGGGCACTGCCGCCATGTGTGCAGGCTGTCATAGCTGCCTCTATGGTGGTGCAGGCCTCAGCAGGGCTTGTTCTTTTTTCATCCCTTGATTCTAAAGGTCACATATGCAGTATCAGTCATCTTGTCACAAAGTAAAATATCATTCCTCCTACCATCCAGACATCTTGCATGCATGACAGTGTTATTACCACAACCTCATCTAACTATTGAACGTTGTACGGTAACAAAATGAAATTAATTTGTAAACTAGGCCAAGGGAAAGCACTCATAGTGTACACTGACAGTCAGTATGCTTTTTCTATCATCCATCACTTTACACAACAGTGAAGGAAAAGAGGCATGATTACTTCAACAGCAAAGCCAATCCAAAACAAAGACCTCATTTTAAAACTGTTAAGACAGTGTAAAACTTCCCTATAAATTAGACATACACAAATGTGCCGCACACACTAATGGCACAGATCGAATCTCTAAGGAAAACAACTTGCAGCTGCACAAGGTCATATAGGAAACCACACCACAGCATCTCTTTTTTTAACACTGACAGAACAGCTACCACATGACATGCTCACTAACGCCCAGGAAAAATCACCACAAGCTGAAATTTACCAGTGGATGGGGGTGGGGGGGCAACATTTGACAACATTTCAAGACTCTACAAATGATGCAATAACAAACTCATTTTGCTATGCAAATTATTCCACCAGACTACTGTTCTGCTACATGGGCAGGGGGTATGATTAGTAAATGATGATTAGTAAATGATTAGTAAATTTGCTACTCAATTTTGTAAAAAAAAAAAAAAAAGCCTAATCTGTGCTCAGAGACACTTAAGACCTCAGAAGGGTACTTTCCCTGCATCAACTTATCCTTTTCAAAACATTTGCATGGATTCCATTGAACTAAATAAATGCCAAGGGAAGAAATATTGTTTGGTGATTATTGATACATTTACTAAATGGACAGAAGCCTTTCCTTGCACTCATCCAAATGCTGTTACGGTAGCAAAGAAACTCTTTACTGAAATAATACCGAGATTTGGAATACCTGAAAAGATTTTCTCAAATAATGGAACACATTTTGTAAATCAGGTACAACACTCAACATTAACTTGGGAAACCACTCAGCTTACCATCCACTATCTGCAGGATTAGTGTAATGCACAAATAGGACCATTAAAGAAGGCATAGGAGAACAATGACAGAAATAGGAAAAAAAAAAATAATGGATGGCAAGCCTTACCTACTCCCACCATTAAGGCCATTTAATTCAGGTGATGAGGAAGGGTGTTGAGCTCATTACGTGCAAAGAATATTGACTGACAAGAGATATTGTTCATACTGCTCTTCCCAGGAGGGACCACGGTGAAGCACCCATCTTGGCCAAACCGGGGGATCTGTCCTTATCAAAGTCATCAAAAAGGAAAACTGGGTCAATGCTCCCTGGCAAGGACCACACAGGGTCATCCTGGTGACACCAACAGCTGTGAAAGTCAAAGGACGTAATTCTTGGGTGCATTTGACACATTGCAAACTTTACCCCGTTCAAAACCCTCAGCAAGAGACTGTTTATTCCCTATTGCAAACTATATCCCACAAAAAATCCTCAACAAGTGATTGTTTATGTCATGTGCTAGTGAGCGCTCGCCCCCTCCTTCCTGTTGACCTGTCTCCTCATCAGACACACCTGCTGTATCCTGCTGGGCCAGCGTTTATAAGGAAGCGCTCTTCAGTGATTCAATGCTGGCTTGTTTGGGTATACTGCTCTAGCAGATGGCTCATCAAGTAAGCGGTTGTGTTGTGGGTGAATTTTACCTCACACGCTTTCACCTTTCCTCTCTTCCAAGTTGCTGCTAACGTAGCGGTGTGTCTGGGATTTGGTGCGCTCGCCAGCCTGTTGCTCCACCACCATGCAGCTCATCAACTCCACCGGGTCAGACTCCACGACTCATTCCCCCACCAGCAGTTCTGGCCTGCTGGTTCCTCTCCTTCGCTGGGTTCTGTGCCAGTCATTCCTCTCCTCCCATATAAGTGGTATAAATAAGATTTCCCTATTTCCCCTCCATTCCTCTGTAATCAGTCTCGTCTCATCCTCTGCAGGTTGCTGCTTCTCTGGCGAGTGACTGACGTTTTCCTTAAGTGTGCGGTTTTGAAAATTCAATAAAGGGTCAAATGTTCTCTGTGTGTCTTCTTTTGGTGATTGCACTTTGCACTCAGGTTGCTTGTCCAGTCAATATGACAGTTTAACTGTTTCCCTATACAAGTGTCGACTGACGGTGCCCTTGCTGGTATCTTGCAACGGCTTGTATAGCGAAACAACTGTTGTTTATCATGGAGAGATAAAATGCCAGAGAGAGAAGGTTGGCAGCAGAAGGATGTGAATGGTACACCCTTTTTTCATCATTATCATCCTTGTGGATGACACTTTTATTTTGGTTATTTTTAGGGACACCATTACCTATTTATCGCAGGGATAGATACATTACTCACACACACCATGACTGGCTAGAAGGTCCAGGTTATGAGGGTCACATTTATGTTGGTAATGTGTGGTGGAAGTATGCTAATTACACAGCCAAAACAGCTAATTGTTAAAATTGTTGTGTGTTCTTTGCTCCCACTCTCAGCTGGCCAAATATCTGTTACTGCTAAACCAATGGACCTATCAGAAGCTGTTTGTTTCTTGCAAGAGGCTATGTATAGGAATAGTACAGTAAGCATTAATTTACGTAAATCACACTTGTCACATTGCCGATGACTCCACTGACCGGAGACACGATGACACCCCTCACTCGGTGAAGGCAAGGTTAGCCCCGCCAGGGAATTTTTCCTTTTGTCTAAAAGGGTGTGGAAACACCTCTTTGGGCAGTTTATCGCTTTCTAGGTGTGCAACGGTGCATCGTACATCTCACCCCTGTACTGCTACCTGCCAGACCGGCGTAGTGGGCAAAAGCTGTCCTGAAGATCCTTTTTGTCAGTCTAAAAGTCTGGAAGGTGATGTCACCCTGCAGAAGCTTTGTAGCACTGCAATTTGTGATTCTCACAAGTATGGCATGCATATGGTGACAGGGGGTTGGTGGCTGTGTGGCCATCGTGCCTACTCACACCTGCCCATGAACTGGGGAGGGGTGTATGCCCCCGTAGTTGTGACTGACCATACCATCATATTGTTGGCAGGACAGGTGGGCAGGGTGAAGAGAGATGTCTCCTTTGCACCACATGATCCCATCTGGGGCACAAATGTGCCGGAAGAATTCAAGTTAGAAACCATGGGGCAGTAGGTACTTAATTCCTTGTTGCCTTTGGTGGGAGTGGCTAAGAATACCTTATGGATTGAAACACACTAGTTATAGACTACACTCATTTGTGAAATTTTCTTTATCTGCCTTTTCTGGTATAAATGAGGAATTAAAAGCTTTTAGCCTTATGTTGGCGCAAAATAGAATGGTTCTTGATCAAATAACTGCCGCCTGAGGGTGTGTGTGTGTTTGTAATTGTGGGGGATTATTGTTGTACTTTTATCTTTGAAAATGGTGCAGATGGTCATGTTATTGCCTCAGCCATACAGCATTTGACTGCTTTGCAAGCTGCTATGGCCAGGGACAATGTCACTGATGAACATACCTGGTTAAGTTGGTTATTCTCTTCATGGAGAGGTCTCATCATGAACTTGTTAATGATTTTTGTGGTATTATTTTTGGACTTTTCTTGTGTCATTTCCTGCATCCATAATATGATGATGAGATTTGTGCTTGTTAATTTAGTGATGTACCATGGAGCAGTTGCCTGGGATGGTGGGGATGATGAACAAACAGTGTGAGCTCAAGGGTCTCTCCATGACAAGTACAGAGTAAAAAGTATGATTGATATGCAGAAAACTGTAAGGAGTTGTATGATCATGATGTGAAGTTTGAAACATTATTTTTACTTTTATTTTGTTTTTATGTTACTCTTGTTTCTGTTTTTACATTTTATTATTACTTTTTATTATTATTATCGTTGTTTTGTTTTATCCTTTGTTTGTTTTTATATAAGCTGCAATAACACATAGCCATGACACACATATATCTTTATTATATCTTTACTATTATTTTATCATCATTCTGTTTTCACTGTTTATACCATTGGTTACTTCATCATTAATTAATGAGTTTATTGTTCCATTTCTCCTCCTAAAGGACTAAAATGTTTACCAGTGCCTGGGGCAGCAGGGCCAATGGCGGACTTTCCTCGTCACTAGCTAGTTAGGATCTTTTGCACACAAATGCATTGAAGCTTAGCATAGCTGCCAGATGGGGTTTTAGATGCCATAAATCATTCTTTTCTGATGCCTTGCATGGCATCAAAGGGGGGAGAATGATAGAAAAGTTTCATATTTGTTTCATATGTGTTATTTGCTTTGTCTCAGAGTCTGTGTGAAAGTGTCAAGGATGCAGCTGGACTTTATTATCATTTTGTTTTAGTTCATTTTGTATGGTTCCTGTGTGACTGGGGCTGAGTGAGCATCATGGTTCGTGAGAAAGAGATAATCTGTACACCAAGTTTTGACCAGATGTACTGAACCAGTTACCATGGACATTCTCTCCTCCACCTCTCGGATAACCAAGGGGTTAAAGGACTGAGCGATGTGTGTTTGAGTGAGAATGATGCGCGAATAGGCTCTGAGAATGTTTTTGTATTGTTCTCCACTGGCCAGTGTAATTAAATTTGCTGACACTGATCCCGCCTGGTTTTTGACTGAAGGTTAAAAAGAATTTTTCTAGCAATGTCATAGCGAGTCCTATGATCATGAGTGATGCCTGCCTTTGATCTTTGACATGGTTACCATGGCAACACAAAGTCCTATGACTGTGACACACACAGAGACAAACAGACAAATAGACAGGCATATTGTGACACACAGACAGACAGAGATTTCTTGAATTATACTCTACCGTTCAAAAGTTTGGGGTCACTTAGAAATTTCCTTATTTTTGAAAGAAAAGCACTGTTTTTTTCAATGAAGATAACTTTAAACTAATCAGAAATACACTCTAAAATCTAATATACATTGCTAATGTGGTAAATGACTATTCTAGCTGCAAATGTCTGGTTTTTGGTGCAATATCTACATAGGTGTATAGAAGCCCATTTCCAGCGACTATCACTCCAATGTTCTAATGGTACAGTGTGTTTGCTCATTGCCTCAGAAGGCAAATGGATGATTAGAAAACCCTTGTGCAATCATGTTAGCACAGCTGAAAACAGTTTAGCTGGTTAGAGAAGCTATAAAACTGACCT
Organism: Pholidichthys leucotaenia; assembly: GCA_020510985.1. Taxonomy (NCBI): domain Eukaryota; kingdom Metazoa; phylum Chordata; class Actinopteri; order Cichliformes; family Pholidichthyidae; genus Pholidichthys; species Pholidichthys leucotaenia. Next base: position 272,433,345 of record CM035840.1, on the reverse strand, counting down.
TCTTTTGAGCAGGTTGAGTATCTGGAAAAAATTATTATTTCAAATACAAATCATTATTTCTAACCTTGTCAATGTCTTGACTATATTTTCTATTCATTTTACAACTCATGATGGTAAATAAGTGTGACTTTTCATGGAAAACACAAAATAATTGTCTGGGTGACCCCAAACTTTTGAACGGAAGTGTATATAGAGTGATAAAAAACTAAGAAATCACATGTACAGTGGGGCAAAAAAGTATTTAGTCAGCCACCAATTTTGCGAGTTCTCCCACCTAAAAGATGAGAGAGGTCTCCAATTTTCATCATAGGTATACCTCAACTATGAGACAAAATGAGAAAAAAAATCCAGAAAATCACATTGAAGGATTTTTAATGAATTAATTGGTAAATTCCTCAGTAAAATAAGTATTTGATCACCTACAAACAAGCAAGATTTCTGGCTCTCACAGACCTGTAACTTCTTCTTTAACAGGCTCCTCTGTCCTCCACTCGTTACCTGTATTAATGGCACCTGTTTGAACTCGTTATCAGTATAAAAGACACCTGTCCACAACCTCAAACAGTCAGACTCCAAACTCCACTATGGCCAAGACCAAAGAGATGTCAAAGGACACCACAAACAAAATTGTAGACCTGCACCAGGCTAGGAAGACTGAATCTGCAATAGGTAAGCAGCTTGGTGTGAAGAAATCAACTGTGGGAGCAATTATTAGAAAATGGAAGACATACAAGACCACTGATAATCTCCCTCCATCTGGGGCTCCACGCAAGATCTCACCCCATGGGGTCAAAATGATCACGAGAACGGTGAGCAAAAATCCCAGAACCACATGGGGGGACCTAGTGAATGACCTGCAGAGAGCTGGGACCGAAGTAACAAAGGCTACATCAGAAACACACTATGCCGCCAGGGACTCAAATCCTGCAGTGCCAGACGTGTCCACCTGCTTAAGCCAGTACATGTCCAGGCCCATCTGAAGTTTGCTAGAGAGCATTTGGATGATCCAGAAGAGGATTGGGAGAATGTCATAAGGTCAGATGAAACCAAAATAGAACTTTTTGGTAAAAACTCAACTTGTCGTGTTTGGAGGAGAAAGAACACCATACCTACTGTGAAGCATGGGGGTGGAAACATCATGCTTTGGGGCTGTTTTTCTGCAAAGGGACCAGGACGACTGATCCGTGTAAAGGAAAGAATGAAAGGGGCCATGTATCGTGAAATTTTGAGTGAAAACCTCCTTCCACCAGCAAGGGCATTGAAGATGAAACGTGGCTGGGTCTTTCAGCATGACAATGATCCCAAACACACCGCCCGGGCAACGAAGGAGTGGCTTCGTAAGAAGCATTTCAAGGTCCTGGAGTGGCCTAGCCAGTCTCCAGATCTCAACCCCATAGAAAATCTTTGGAGGGAGTTGAAAGTCTGTGTTGCCCAGCGACAGCCCCAAAACATCACTGCTCTAGAGGAGATCTGCATGGAGGAATGGGCCAAAATACCAGCAACAGTGTGTGAAAACCTTGTGAAAACATACAGAAAACGTTTGACCTCTGTCATTGCCAACAAAGGGTATATAACAAAGTATTGAGATGAACTTTTATTGATCAAATACTTATTTTATCGAGGAATTTACCAATTAATTCATTAAAAATCCTTCAATGTGATTTTCTGGATTTTTTTTTTCTTATTTTGTCTCTCATAGTTGAGGTATACCTATGATGAAAATTGGAGACCTCTCTCATCTTTTAAGTGGGAGAACTTGCACAATTGGTGGCTGACTAAATACTTTTTTACCCCCCTGTACATAGGTATTCACAGCCTTTGCTCATGTCATGTGTCTGAGCGTGTTTCACAGAGCTCAGACTCTCATTTTATTTCTAAGTTTTGTATGTCTATTATTATTATTATGTTGTCAGTTTTTGCATATTTTTTTGGTTTTGTGACAAGAGCCTTTCCTCTTTCTCCAGACACTTTCATTTTTGTGCTCCATGCACAGTTTTTGAGTTTTCGGTTCTTGTTAATAAATATCACTAAACAGTTCAGCACCTGGGTCAATCTCTCTGCCCCGAAGGGGCCCATTCATGACAGGATGCTGCCGCCATGTTAGACCCAGCTGCTGTTTAGTGTATTTTTGCCCTTTTTTCCTTTTTTTCCCTCATCTGCTTGTTGGAGCTCATCATGTTCCCAGCTTGCCAGCCTTGCACAATCAAAGGAGGATTGGCAGCAGAGTCTCCGACCATGGAGGAGAAATGGCCGGCGGGGTTTATCCAAGATTTTGTGGATGAAGCTCTCGCCACCCGTGGACCCAAGAAGACCTGGGGAAGTTTGTATGGAGCTGTGGGAGTTCTGGAGGCACACCCCAGCCTGTGGAATTATCCACAATACAGAGCTGCTGTCCACGGTCTGTGCGCTGCACCGATCGTTTCCGGGCTTGTCGATGGGGGCATTTTCAGCGCAGTCGAAGTGGAGGCGCTCTCCACGGCAGAAGGCCATCACCTCTCCCAGTTTGCCAACTTCAGCTTTAGCACCACTCCAGCATTGTCCAGCTCCAGACCGCCGGAGGAACGCCATCTAATCCTCACCAGCAGCCCCTCCTTCGTCAGAGAGGAAGACTCCCACGGCAGTGCGCTCTAAGCGTCTCTCTTCTCCAGCTGATTCCCAAACTTCTTCCCGCTGCACAGCTGCTGCCTCCCGCTTCCTCCCGCTTCCTCCCGGCAACTCCTCCCGCTGCTGGGAGGCTCATTGCGTACTTTCCAGCTCAGTCCACCTCCACGTCTACAGAAGCAGCTCCTCCACGATCCACTGAGGGGCCCAAGTCCACCGTAGCCACAGAGAGGGGCGACACTATGGTAGGAAACATTGAGTCCCAGGAAACCAGGCAAGTTTCATGACATTCTATCTCAATTTACGATGATATGCCTAACCTAATTCCCAGTAGAAAGACTCAGGACGTGCAGTCCCCTGAGCTCTCTCCACCTGCTGTACTTAATAAATCCTCACCTGCCCTCTCCCGTGTCTCCTCCTGTTGCCTCTGAGTGTCCACCGGCCCCGGATCAGAACCGCCGGACGATGGAGGAGCCTGTGACACTGGAGGACCTGATTACAGCCCAGCAGCCACACTATGAACAGAGGGAAGGCGCTGAACTCAAGCTTACTACGCAGAGCCCAGCGCCAACGGTGAGCCAGACCCCAGCCACCATGCTGGATGAGCCTCCTGCATGGGTCACACTGACTGGGGCCAAAAGGTCTGCAATTACCATCATGCCTGCTGCGGAGGTCACCACAGCAGAGGTTTAGCCTGAACTGGACCTCCAGAGGGCCAAGCCCGAGGTTACATCATTGCCTAGATCGATGGAGTCCTGGATGGCGGTGGAGCGCAAGCTCAGGCAAGTGCTCTCCTTTGTGTTTCTCTTTTCTGTCTTGGAGCAATCTTGCCTGGCTCTTGGTGATTAGAGCCAGGTGCAGCCACGTGCTGCACCTGAGCCTCACCTTGCCGGGCTCCGCCACTGCAGATGACCCTGACTCCCCTTCTCTGTATGTCTTGTCTGAGCTTTCTCCCAGGGTCACCGGGAATGTTCCAGCGATGCCAGTGGTCTCCGTGGGTCCAGGTTCACCGCCCGAGGTTGTCCAGGGTCCAGCTTCCCCTGCTGTAGAGGTCATCGTGGGTGCCCTGTCCCAGCCCGGGACCTCCGTGGGTGCAGCTCCCCCTTTGCCAGAGGCCGTCGTGTGGGTCCCTCCTCGGTCCAAGTCTCCGTGGGTGTTGTGTCCTGGCCAGGGACCCTTGTGGGTGCTGTGCCCCAGCACCAATCCAGCGTGGGTGCTGCGCTCCAGCTTGGGCCCACCATGGGCACTACACCCTGGCCCGGGGTCCACCGGGGGTGCAGCATTGGCCCCGGCCCGGGTCCACCAAGGGTGCAGCGTTGGCCCAGCCCGGGTCCACCGCGGGTGCTGCAGAACTCCAGCCCGGAGCCACCATGGTTGCTGCAGAGCTCCAGCCCGGAGCCTCCATGGGTGCAGCAGAGCTCCTGCCAGGAGCCACCGCGGGTGCAACTGTCATCCAGCCCAAGACCACCGAAGGCGTCAAGGTCCTTCCTCCTCTGCCAGACACCGTCATGGTCCCCCTTCCTCCTCTGCCAGACGCCGTCGTGGTCCCCCATCCTCCTCTGCCAGATACCGTCATGGTCCCCCTTCCTCCTCTGCCAGATGCCATCGTGGTCCCCCTTCCTCCTCAGCCAGATGCCATCATAGTTCTCTATCCCCATCCGCCACCTGACACTGTTGTGGTTCCCCTCCTCTGGCCCTGCTTCCCATTACTGGGTCTTCCCATGGGGGAGCCTCCTCCTGAGTCATCCCTCCGGTCCTGGTGGCTTAAAGACTCTGGCCGCCCACCCAAAAGACTGTGCCGCTGGGTTGGGTGGTCCATATTCTCCGGCAGGCTACCCGACTCATTCCATCTGGCCGTCCGGCTGGCCTGGGACTTCGGCTGGCCACCCGAACTGTCTGGGGGGCCCAAGGCCTTGATGTAGCGTGGGTGCAGGTCCTGAACGGGCTCTATGTTTTTGTTCCCCCCTAACCAGTTCCCCCCCACTTCCCACCTTGATTGGTGTATTACTGTACCATTTATTTATTTTTTTTTTGGGGGGGGGGGTTCTTTGGTGTCACCTGGGGGTGTCTGGAATCCACCCCTTAAGGAGGGGGGGGGCTCTGTCATTTTTTTTTTATTACTTATTTTGTACCCGTAGGTAGATTTGTTTTGCAGTCTGGTGACAAGCCACCAGCTGCCGGTCGCTACGTGCACAAGCACCCCGTATCCCTAACCTGCATGTTTTTGGTATGTGGGAGGAAACCGGAGAAATCCCGGAATAAACCCCCACAACACGGGGAGAACATGCAAACTCCACACAGATCACTGTTGGTCAGGGGCAGGGATCGAACCCACGATCTCACGATCCCCGTGATCCCCCGGCCGAGGGTAAACTGTGCTGCCACAGTGCTAACCACTGCGCTACCGTGCAGCCAGGGTGTCACACTGTCATGTATCTGAACGTGTGTTTCACAGAGCTCAGACTCTCACTTTATTTCTAAGTTTTGTATGTCTGTTATTATCATTATGTTGTCAGTTTTTGTATATTTTTTGGTTTTGTGACAATAACCTTTCCTCTTCTCCAGACACTCCCCACCAGCCGCTGTCTGCTCCTCTGCCATCTCAGCTGTGAGCAGTTGTAATTAGGTCACCGGCTCACTCAGTGGCATGCACCTGTTGCTCATTTACTGTCAGTTATTTAAGGCTGCCTGCACATTCTCTCAGTGCGGCAGCATTGTCAATTCTCTATTGTGAATCATCTGATATCTATGGACTATTGGACTTATTTCTCCTCCCCTCTCGCAGTGTGATTTTGGCCCTGGAGAGTTCCTCACTGTAAGTTACTTTAAGTTTGCATTTTCTGTGTTCCATGCACAGTTTTTGTATTTTTGGTTCTTGTTAATAAATATCACTAAACAGTTCACCGCCTGGGTCATTCTCTCTGCCCCAAAGGGGCCCATTCATGACAGCTAAATACTTGGTTGATGCACCTTTGGCAGCAATTACAGCCTCAAGTCTTTTTGAATATGATGCCACAAGCTTGGCACACCTATCTTTGGGCAGTTTCACCCATTCCTCTTTGCAGCACCTCTCAAGCTCCATCAGGTTGGATGGGAAGCATCGGTGCACAGCCATTTTCAGATCTCTCCAGAGATGTTCAATTGGATTCAAGTCTGGGCTCTGACTGGGCCACTCAAGGACATTCACGGAGTTGTCCTGAAGCCACGCCTTTGGTATCTTGGCTGTGTGCTTCGGGTCATTATCCTGCCAAAAGATGAACCATCGTCCCAGTCTGAGGTCAAGAGTGCTCTGGAGCAGGTTTTCATCCAGGATGGCTCTGTACATTGCTGCATTCATCTTTCCCTCTATCCTGACTAGTCTCCCAGTTTCTGCTGCTGAAAAACATCCCCACAGCATGATGCTGACACCACCGTGCTTCACTGTGGGGATGGTATTGGTGTGATGAGGAGTGGTGCCTGGTTTCCTCCAAACATGATGCCTGGCATTCACGCCAAAGACTTCAATCTTTGTCTCATCAGACCAGAAAATTTCATTTCTCATGGTCTGAGAGTCCTTCAGGTGCCTTTTGGCAAACTCCAGGGGGGCTGCCATGTGCCTTTTACTAAGTAGTGGCTTCCGTCTGGCCACTCTACCATACAGGTGTGATTGGTGGATTGCTGCAGAGATGGTTGTCCTTCTAGAAGGTTCTCCTCTCTCCACAGAAAAATGCTGGAGCTCTGACCAAATGACATCCCTCACTGTCTCGGAGGTCTACACACAATTCCTTTGACTTCAGGCTTGGTTTGTGCTCCAAGATGCACTGTCAACTGTGGGACCTTGTTTAGACAGGTGTGTACCTTCCTAAATCATGTCCAATCAACTGAATTTACCCCAGGTGGACTCCAATTAAGCTGTAGAAACATCTCAAGGAATGTCAGTGGAAACAGGATGCACATAAGCTCAATTTTGAGCTTCATGGGAAAGGCTGTGAATACTTACAATGTACATGTGATTTCTTACTTTTTTATTTTTAATAAATTTGCAAAAATCTAAAAAAAATGTTTTCATGTTGTCATTATGGGGTATTGTGTGTAGAATTTTGAGGGAAAAAATTTAATCTATTTTGGAATAAGGCTGTAACATAACAAAATGTGGAAAAAGTGAAGTGCTGCAAATACTTTCCAGATGCACTGTACATAGAAATGACTGACCTCATGACAACACTGTCAGTTTTCCTATGGCCTCTGATGTCCTATCAGTTTTAAATCTGTTATATCTGAACAGTGGCTCACCTCTCTCGATATGTTTGAGTTGTCGCTGAGCCTCATCTCTCTGTTCCGTCAGCCTGTCACACTGCAGAACACACACACACACACACACACACACACACACACAAAGGTTAGAGACACAGTAACAAACAGTATCCCACAGTAACACAACCTGACCTTGTTTCCTGGAACAAATGACCTGAATCTGGCTCTGAAGAAACAGATGATCTCTAATGGTTCATTAAGCCATCTTCTGTGTCTGAAGTATTGCTGAATAGACTGCTGACCCAGGTACCCACAGACCCAGAGAAAGTAGTTTTAAATGTATTCAGGTAAATAATTAAATAATGTACAGTATATGATACAAAAATCATGTAAATATATTCATAAATACACATTAACATTTACTTTAAGATGATTTTGTGACCTATAAAATTCCAAAGATATGGAGGAGAGCAAAAGCAGTAAGTAGCCCTGCTTAAACCAGGCAAAGACCCACTATCTCCCAAAAACTACAGACCAATATATCTACTGTGCATTACATATAAATCATATGCATGCTTGATAATGGCCCGCTTATTTCCAGTGGTCAAAAAACAGCTATCGCCTGAACAAGCTGGCTTCTGACCTGGCTGATCCTGATATAATCAGGTACTGAACCTGATGCAATACATCAAGGACGGGTTTGAGAAAAGACAAATCACTAGAGCAGCCTTTGTCAATCTCATTGCTGCCTATGGCACTGTCTATCACAGGGCAGTCCCTCTAAAAGTTGCCCAAATGGTCCAGGATGCCACCATGGTATGCTTCACAGAATCAGTAGAATAAATTTATAATTCTTTTGTAGAAATTGATGGCAAGAAAAGCAGATGGAGGACCCAGATGAATGGACTTCCACAAGGCTCCATGCTGGCACCTATGTTGTTCAACATTTACACAAATGATCAACCTGAGTTCCAGAACGTACGGAGATTCATATATATGGATGACCTCTGTATTGCTACACAATCACAATCCTTCACTGAAACAAGAGGACAGACTATCAAGAGCCTTAACATCTCTCTCAACGTACTAATGGTACCTCAATGCACTCAGTCTACCTAGGCGTTACTCTTGATACCTCAATAATTCATAGCTTTAAAGAACATACAACTAAGCCAAAGAAGAAGCTATCAACAAGAAATAATCTCCTCAGCAAATTAGCTAACATTAACTGGGGAGCAGATCCATAAACCCTTAAACAGCCTTAGCACTCTGCTACTCTACTGCAAAATACTGCTCGCCAGTATGGGGACGATCATGCCATGCAAGAAAGGTGGACCCGGAACTTAAAAAGTCTGTCAAATAATGCCTCCACTATTTCTTTATAGAATAGCCATTACTGCAACACCTCATATTTGACGAGATACCATCACCAAAAATGAAAGGGTCAAACAGCTTAATGATCCAGGACATCCACTACATGGGCATCAGGAGACAAAATGATGACTAAAATCACAAAAAAGTTTTAGGTCTGTGGAGTGTCTTGAACACCTAAACCCTGCAGTCTACAGACTGGAGAAGTGGAAAGAGAGAGACTGCTGCCTTCCCAATGGAGCTCTACCCGATCCTAGTGAAGACCTGCCTCACGGATCATCCTTTGCCAGAAATGAATAGATCACCCTGAACAAAGCAAGATCCAAGGTAGGGAAGACAGGAGACAGACTCCACCACCACTGCTGATTGCCCCTGTTGTTAACCAATCCACAACATGGACCAAATCCTCTGTGGCTGCTCATTGGGACCTACATACTTCTCCACAGTATCTGCTGCTGGCTAATATATATTTTAACTGTTGACCAGTATCACTTAATCTTATCCTACACTTTATTACATGTATAGTTTATTTCTCTTATCCTATCATGTTTAATGTTGCAGCATTGTACCGAGACAAATTCCTAGTTTGTGTACTACATGAACAATGGCAATAAACCTGATTCTGATTCTGATTCTGATTCTGATTCTGATGCTCCAATAACAACCCACAGCAAGTGAATGACAGAGCTCTCCTATGGATACATGAATGGTGGCGATAAGATATGATCATGAGAATGATTTTGATCATATTTAACACTATGTTTATAGTATGGATATTGTTAAAACCTGAGTTGGTGCACAGTGGTCTTTCTTCTGGCCTGTAGGGGATAAGTAAAGTTTGACTCCAGCATATTTATTGAACATAACACGGGAGTTGAACACAGCACATCTCATCCATTGCAGATTAACATACAGACGCTCAGTACTCATACATCCTCAGATAGGGCAGAAAAACTGGGAGAGCAAATTCTGTGATGACATCATACTCTGAGTCAGGAAATGAATGAAACTCAACAGAGATGAAAGAGTGAACAGTTCCAGACACTGTAAAATGCAGTTTCTCATTAAGCCTGCATTCTATCTACTGACCAGCTGTGGGAGAATATTGTCTCCAATTCTACAGCAGTCTTTGAGAAAACAACATGACAACTGTCAGTCACCTCGGCACTTTTTCTGGTGATCTTATGTCCTCAATCACTTGTTTGACATTAGACTGAATTAAACTGGTGGTCAGGTTGGACATTGCATTTACTGTTAGTAGTAAGAGACCAGAACAGAGAAAAATAAAGTGTCATCACTCTTTAAATCACTCTTCACTCTATAAATTCAAGAAATCTGTGTGTGTGTGTGTGTCTGTCACGTTTATAGGACATCATAGGAAGGCCTATGATGTCTGCCTGATGTCCTATGATGCATCATAGGCTGTCCTATGATCTCAGGCCTCACAGGACTTGCAATGCCATCATAAAGATATTCACAATGCCATCATAAAGATATGATGTCTATATGACGGCACAGACAGATAGGCATCATAGGACTCGCGATGCCATCATAAAGATATGATGTCTATTATTAGGCCGTCCTATATGATCTCTGCCATCAGAGGACTCGCAATGCCATCATAAAGATATTCACAATGCCATCATAAAGATATGATGTCTATATGACAGCACATAGACAGGCATCATAGGACTCGCGATGCCATCATAAAGACATGTCTATTATTAGGCCGTCCTATGATCTCAGCCATCAGAGGACTCGCAATGCCATCATAAAGATATGATGTCTATATGACGGCACATAGACAGATAGGCATCATAGGACTTGCGATGCCGTCATAACGATATGATGTCTTTGTGATGGCACATAGACAGAGCACATCATAGAATGGCCTATGATGTCTGCATGATGTCCTACGATGACCCTTAAAGATATGATGTCTATATGACGTCATACAGACATAGTACATCATACAATGCCCTATGACGTCTTGCATGATGTCCTATGATGATCTGATGATATCAGGCAACATAGGACTCGCGATGCCATCATATAGACAAATGTGTCTTCATGATGTCATATAGACCATCACTCACGATGCCTAGACTAATGTGTCTTTATGATGTCATATGGCTCAAAATTGGCAAGGTGAATAAGTCACAGGGCCAGTCTTTACAGCGCGTCCGTGTTTTCTGCACAACAGATTTCTGCAGCCATGGCCAATTCTACGCTGCCGCGAGCAGAGTTGCCAGATCAAGCAGGCTTCGTATTGTTGCTCAAGATGAAGAAGCTAAGCAAAAGCGTTGCTTTCTCAGCAATGTCGTTTTTAAAGAGGTGCTGACACAGTAAAAATGTGTAACCTTGAAGAATGCCAGTCTACACTACAAATGTGTAAAATGCCAAGCAAAGCACTGATTTCCTCCGGGTGCTCCAGTTTCTTGGTTTCTACGGACATGCACAGGCCTTCCTGAACAGGGTCGAAAGCCACTTTTTGCTCAGATCTATTTTCATAATCCTGCCCATGAACTGGAATTACGACACACCTATCCCTCAACCAGTGGTCTGAACGAAGAAGAGGAAGACCCACCAGATGGAGAGCAATAGAATGAGGAGAACTGCTGCATGTCAGAAAAGATGCCATGAACATTAAACACCTCAGGTTCCAGCAGTACGCCACAGGCATGACTGAACAACACAGCCGTCTGAGACAGGAGGAGACCCTTTAGCAACGGGCATGCAGAAATACTTGCTTTAATACTTGGTTTCTACGGGTATGGATGGGTATGCACGGGGTATGTACTAGTTAAATAAAAAGCATTTTTACTATTACTCCTAAATATTTTTTTTCTCATATATTTACAACTTTTTGGGTTCATTTAAGACTTCTTTTCATAAATCTGCATCTTTTGCAAATTATTCCCCCTCCTTTTTTTGTCAGTCACAGGGAGTACGGTTAAGGGTGTAAGAGTCACAGGGTAGGGACCCTCTGCTCAGTTCAAATTGGGACCTTGATGTTACAGTAAGAGAGAGAAGTTTGCCAAGTCTTCATATAATTATATATATTTAAAGATTATTTAAATTATCATTATTTAAAGAATTATTTTATTAATAATAAAAATTATTATTTAAATTATTATTATTTAAAGAATATATAAGAATATTTTAATTTCTGGCTGTGAGGTAAACCACCAAAATGACAAACCACTGTAACACTATGTTGCTGCTGAAATATAACAACAATTTTATGACTGATTAAAAAAAATCCATGAGCTTTAACGAGTTTATATACAGTAATGTTTTGCATTAACGTTCCCTGCTGTTTGAATCATTAAAATACTGTTTTACAGGTTTAGATCTGCAGAGAGAATTTTTATTTCAGCAACACACCTAAAACCCAGATCTGAACCAGACCCAGATCCCAACGCTCAGCTCTTTGGCTGAGAATCTTTAAATCTGATTTACACATTTAAGTTTCTGTAAAACAGGTCTCAGATTCACATCCTAATCGGGATCCTGTCCTTCTCTCGGCCCTGCGCCCCTAACACCGTGAAGCCCCGGTGCAGCACAAGCCTCCCACCGCCTCCCGTCACAGGCGCCTCATCAGTCACGGAGGGTGGGGTCAGAGCCCGGCCGGCGAACTCGCATTTCCTCAGTAAACCGGATCACACGAAGAACAAATGGGACCGGGACCAGGACCAAGGCCAGAGCCAGGGCCAGAACAAGGACCCAGGTCTTTGAGGGTTATGGCTTACCTCTGCCTGCGTGCGCGCGCCCCGATCCTCTGCCTCGCATCCCTCCATGTGAATCAGATCAGAGTTCCGTTGCGATCAGCTGGTTATGATCAATTAATCAATTATTGCACTTGGACTGGTTACTCTGATTAAACACGTGATGGAAATGATGATGGAGCTCCTCATCCCCACAGTCGGCATCCTCCGACTCCTCTCAACCCCAACCGCTTCCTCCTCTTCCTCCTCTTCCTCCTTGAGAATTTGGGCCAAACCTTCTGCGCAGGCGCGAGCAGCAGCCTCCTCCACCTTTTATATTTTGAATGAATTTCTTAATGTCCACTTCCGTTGTGAGTATGTATGAATATACATCACATGGCGGCAACTCAGTGCATTTAGGCATGTAGACATGGTCAAGACAATCTCCTGCAGTTCAAACCGAGCATCAGTATGGGGAAGAAAGGTGATTTGAGTGACTTTGAACGTGGCATGGTTGTTGGTGCCAGAAGGGCTGGTCTGAGTATTTCAGAAACTGCTGATCTACTGGGATTTTCACGCACAACCATCTCTAGGGTTTACAGAGAATGGTCCGAAAAAGAAAAAATATCCAGTGAGCGGCAGTTCTGTGGGCGGAAATGCCTTGTTGATGCCAGAGGTCAGAGGAGAATGGCCAGACTGGTTCGAGCTGATAGAAAGGCAACAGTGACTCAAATAACCACCCGTTACAACCAAGGTAGGCAGAAGAGCATCTCTGAATGCACAGTACGTCGAACTTTGAGGCAGATGGGCTACAGCAGCAGAAGACCACGCCGGGTGCCACTCCTTTCAGCTAAGAACAGGAAACTGAGGCTACAATTTGCACAAGCTCATCGAAATTGGACAATAGAAGATTGGAAAAACGTTGCCTGGTGTGATGAGTCTCGATTTCTGCTGCGACATTCGGATGGTAGGGTCAGAATTTGGCGTCAACAACATGAAAGCATGGATCCATCCTGCCTTGTATCAATGGTTCAGGCTGGTGGTGGTGGTGTAATGGTGTGGGGAATATTTTCTTGGCACTCTTTGGGCCCCTTGGTACCAATTGAGCATCGTTGCAACGCTACAGCCTACCTGAGTATTGTTGCTGACCATGTCCATCCCTTTATGACCACAATGTACCCAACTTCTGATGGCTACTTTCAGCAGGATAATGCGCCATGTCATAAAGCTGGAATCATCTCAGACTGGTTTCTTGAACATGACAATGAGTTCACTGTACTCAAATGGCCTCCACAGTCACCAGATCTCAATCCAATAGAGCATCTTTGGGATGTGGTGGAACGGGAGATTCGCATCATGGATGTGCCCGACAAATCTGCGCCAACTGTGTGATGCCATCATGTCAATATGGACCAAACTCTCTGAGGAATGCTTCCAGCACCTTGTTGAATCTATGCCACGAAGAATTGAAGCAGTTCTGAAGGCAAAAGGGGGTCCAACCCGTTACTAGCATGGTGTACCTAATAAAGTGGCCGGTGAGTGTATGTATGTATGTATGTATGATAATAGACAAAATAATGACTAAAAAGAAAAACACATATAAAGTATTGCTTTTGGAACACAACCATTTCAAACAAAGCAAAAATGAATGGCAAAAACACTGATATGCATGTAAATAAATAGGATCAATAAGTAAAAACACAAAACAGTTAAAAAGGGAATGAATAAATCAACCACTGCCAAAAAACAGAAAACAGAAATGAAAACAGAGGAGTTGTGTCATACAAACCAGCCAGTATGTCCACTTACAGTGGGTCAAAAAAGTATTTGGGCTGCACGGTGGCGCAGTGGTTAGCACTGCGGCAGCACAGTTTACCCTTGGCCGGGGGATTGTGGGGATCGTGGGATCGTGGGTTCGATCCCAGCCCCCGACCAACAGTGATCTGTGTGGAGTTTGCATGTTCTCCCCGTGTTGCGTGGGTTTACTCCGGGATTTCTCCGGTTTCCTCCCACATGCCAAAAACATGCATGTTAGGTTAATTGGCTGCTCTAAATTGTCCCTAGATATTTGTTTCCTATAGGCCCTTAGAATAGAGGGTTAGTATTAATGAAAGCGCTTTGAGTGGTCTTTGTGACTAGAAAAGCGCTATATAAGTGCAGGTTAGTTAGTAGTTAGTTAGTTATTTAGTCAGCCACCAATTGAGCAAGTTCTCCCACTTAAAGGATGAGAGAGGTCTCCAATTTTCATCATAGGTATACCTCAACTATGAGAGACAAAATGAGAAAAAAAAATCCAGAAAATCACATTGTCTGATTTTTAAAGAATTTATTTGCAAATTATGGTGGAAAATAAGTATTTGGTCAATAACAAAAGTTCATCTCAATACTTTGTTATATACCCTTTGTTGGCAATGACAGAGGTCAAACGTTTTCTGTAAGTCTTCACAAGGTTTTCACACACTGTTGCTGGTATTTTGGACAATTCCTCCATGCAGATCTCCTCTAGAGCAGTGATGTTTTGGGGCTGTCGCTGGGCAACATGGACTTTCAACTCCCTCCAAAGATTTTCCATGGGGCTGAGATCTGGAGACTGGCTAGTCCACTCCAGGACCTTGAAATGCTTCTTACGAAGCCACTCCTTCGTTGGTGTGTTTGGGATCATTGTCATGCTGAAAGACCCAGCCACATTTCATCTTCAATGCCCTTGCTGATGGAAGGAGGTTTTCACTCAAAATCTCACGATGCATGGCCCCATTCATTCTTTCCTTTACATGGATCAGTCGTCCTAGTCCCTTTGCAGAAAAACAGCCCCAAAGCATGATGTTTCCACCCCCATGCTTCACAGTAGGTATGGTGTTCTTTGGATGCAACTCAGCATTCTTTCTCCTCCAAACACGACAAGTTGAGGTTTTTACCAAAAAGTTCTATTTTGGTTTCATCTGACCATATGACATTCTCCCAATCCTCTTCTGAATCATCCAAATGCTTTCTAGCAAACTTCAGACGGGCCTGGACATGTACTGGCTTAAGCAGGTGGACACGTCTGGCACTGCAGGATTTGAGTCCCTGGTGGCGTAGTGTGTCTCTGATGTAACCTTTGTTACTTTGGTCCCAGCTCTCTGCAGGTCATTCACTAGGTCCCCCCATGTGGTTCTGGGATTTTTGCTCACCGTTCTCATGATCATTTTGACCCCACGGGGTGAGATCTTGCGTGGAGCCTCAGATCGAGGGAGATTATCAGTGATCTTGTATGTCTTCCATTTTCTAATAATTGCTCCCACAGTTGATTTCTTCACACCAAGCTGCTTACCTATTGCAGATTCAGTCTTCCCAGCCTGGTGCAGGTCTACAATTTTGTTTTTGGTGTCCTTTGACAACTCTTTGGTCTTGGCCATAGTGGAGTTTTGAGTCTGACTGTTTGAGGTTGTGGACAGGTGTCTTTTATACTGATAACGAGTTCAAACAGGTGCCATTAATACAGGTAATGAATGGAGGACAGAGGAGCCTCTTAAAGAAGAAGTTACAGGTCTGTGAGAGCCATAAATCTTGCTTGTTTGTAGGTGACCAAATACTTATTTTCCACCATAATTTGCAAATAAATTCTTTAAAAATCAGACAATGTGATTTTCTGGATTTTTTTCCCCTCATTTTGTCTCTCATAGTTAAGGTATACCTATGATGAAAATTGGAGACCTCTCTCATCTTTTAAATGGGAGAACTTGCACAATTGGCGGCTGACTAAATACTTTTTTGCCCCACTGTATTTGCTCATAAATTTGCTATTTTCTTGTAGATTTGTGACTTTTTCCCATAAACTTGATACTTTTTTTTTGAAAATTTGGAACATTCTTACTGTAAACTTTTAGCTTTTTCTCATAAAATGCGGATTTTTTTTTCTTGTAAATTTGCAACTTTTTTCTCATAAATACAGTATATTTTCTTGTAAAATTGTGACCTTTTTCTTGCATATTTGCTGACTTTTTCAAATTTTGCAACATTCTCATAAATTTGCCATGAACCTTGCAACTTTTTGTCATAGATTTCTGACGTTTTTCCACATAAATTTGTAACTTTTTTTACTGTAATCTTGCAACTTTTTCTCATACATTTGTTACTTTTTCCTTGTAAATTTGTGACTTTTTACCACAAACTTGTAACGTCTTTCTTGAAAATGCTGAATTTTCTCAAAAAT
Organism: Pholidichthys leucotaenia; assembly: GCA_020510985.1. Lineage (NCBI taxonomy): Eukaryota > Metazoa > Chordata > Actinopteri > Cichliformes > Pholidichthyidae > Pholidichthys > Pholidichthys leucotaenia. The sequence goes on along the minus strand of CM035840.1, from coordinate 272,417,241 downwards.
TTTCTTTTTTTTTAACTGTAAACTTGCAACTTTTTCTCATAAATTTTTAGCTTTTTTCTCAAACTTTCAATTTACTCATATGTTTGCTACGTTTTTGTTAATTTACAACTTTTTCCTCATAAATTTATAACTTTTTCTTAAGTTTGTAGCCTTTTAAAATAATTTTATGATTTTTTTCTTGTAAATTTGCAACTTTTTTCTCCTAAATTTTCACTTTTTTTTCCTCATAATTTGCATCTTTTTTTGTAAATTTGTGACTTTTTTCATCATAAATTTTCACATTTTTGTGTCATAATTTTGTGACTTGTTTCCTCATAAACTTGTGACTTTTTTCTGGTAATTTTGGCACCAGTGTTACTGACACCTGCCCACCTACATTAAATCCATGAGGGGCCCAGATGAGTTTAATGCAAGTAACCAGATTATCTGCTCACCCGTGCCACACGTAAAGTCCAAGAGGGCAATCACAGATGGAGCCAACATGGAACCCATGGACAAACCCACATTATACAGAATAGTGCCATTTCACAACAACAGTCATCTCATAGCACTTTCAACTGTAGGGGAAACCCCCACAACTGCAAAAAGACCCCAGCAATCAGGCAATCCCCTGTGAGCAAGCGCTCGGCGACAGTGGAGAGGAAAAACTCCCTTTTAACACGAAGAAAGCTCCAGCAGAACCAGGCTCAGGGAGGGACAGTCATCTGCTGTGCTGCGACTGGCTGGGGGGTGAGGGGATAGAAAAGAAGAAGAAAAGAACAGACATGTAGAGAGCAAACAGCGTGATGGGGACTCAATCTATGGGAGAGAACAAAGAGATGTTAATGACCAGCAAAAATATTTCATTGAGAGTGAAGAAAGGAGTGAAGCCCAGTGCATTGTTGGAGGTCCCCCAGCTGTCTAAACCTATTAGCAGCATAACTAAGGGAGGGTTCAGAGGTACATGATCCCTCCCTAATTATAGGCTGTATCAAAAAGGAAGGTTTTAACCCTATTCTTAAAAACAGAGATTGAGTCTGACTCCCGAATCCAGATTGGCAGCTGGTTCCACAGGAGAGGAGCTTGATAACTGAAGGCTCTGCCTCCCATTGTTCTTTTGGAGATTCTAGGTATTACAAGTAATCCAGCATTTTGGTGCTGTTAGGATAATAGGGTAGTATCAGATCTTTTAAATAAAAAGGGGCCTGATTATTTAGAGCTTTGTAAGTGAGAAGAAGGATTTTAAACTTAATTCTAAACTCTATGGGAAGCCAAGGAAGGGAGGCCAGAACTGGAAAGATATGATCTCTCATTCTAGCATCTGTTAAAACTCTTGCTGCAGCATTTTGGATCAACTGAAGATTTTTTAAAGATGTTTTAGGACAACCTGATAATAAAGAGTTACAATAATCTAATCTAGAGCTAACAAAAGCATGGATCAGTTTCTCAGCGTCACTCTGAGACAAGATGCTCCTAATCTTGGCAATATTACGCAAATGATAGAAGGCAGTCTTAGAAATGAATTTAATATGTGAATTGAAAAACAGATCTTGATCAAAAATAACTCCAAGGTTCCTCACATAACTATTCAGAGAAAGAGTAACCACATTCAAACTAAGAGTTTGGTTTGGAAAGGTGTTTCTAAGGTTTTTTGGACCAACAAGAATGACTTCAGTCTTATCTGAATTTAATAGCCGGAAATTACAAGTCATCCAAGCTTTGATTTCCTGAAGACAGGCTTCTAACTTGGTTAATTGATTACTATCATCTGGCTTCACTGACAGGTATAATTGTGTGTCATCTGCATAACAATGAAAATGTATACAGTGCTTTCTAATAATATTGCCTAATGAAAGCATATATACTGCTCAAAAAAATTAAAGGAACACTTTGAAAACACATCAGATTTTAATGGGAAAAAATAAGCTGGATGTCTACACTGATATGGACTGGATAATGTGTTAAGAATGAAAAGATGCCACGTCTTTTGATGGAAATGAAAACACTCCAAAACTTAAAGTGAAGAAATTGTGGCAGGCTAGTCCAGCGTACTCAGATTAAAAAGTGTTCCTTTAATTTTTTTGAGCAGTATATAAACTAAAAAGAGTAGGGCTTAGCACAGATCCCTGTGGGTTCCATGACCGAGCTCTGAGTTGGAAGAAAACTCACTATTGACATGAACAAACTGGAACCTATCAGATAAATAAGATCTAAACCACTGCAAAGAAGTTCCATTAAGTCCAACATGGTGTTCTAATCTATCAAGTAGAATATTATGATTGATAGTATCAAAAGCTGCACTAAGATAAGATAAGATAAGATAAGATAAGATAAGATAAGCCTTTATTAGTCCACAATGGGGAAATTCCAGGATTACAACAGCACAGGGATAGCAACACTCACAGCAATAATGAAGAAGATACGGAAGATATAAATAAGAGCAGTGGATATACATACATACACATCAATGTATAAATATACTGTATATACAAAGTGCGGAGCATTGTAGCGAGATGGAATAAACAGCATAACCGTCTACTTAGTTATCCTACATAGTATGAATATGTACCTACACATATTGTCACCCTCCGTAGCGACCAATACTGTCCTAGTTGTATATACTGGAGGGGATCATTGTGTAAGTCTATTGCGTCTTTTGCATTCAGTACTATAAGGTCGTCACGTTTTTTTTGCTATCTCTGCGAGCAGCCCTGCTTAGGTTATACAGTCTGACTGCCGTAGGTAGGAAGGACCTGCGAAACCTCTCGGTTGTGCACCTAGGATGATGTAGTCTGCTGCTAAATGAACTCCTCAATGCGTTCACTAAGGTCTAAAAGGACAAGTACAGAAACAAGTCCATTATCAGATGTGATAAGGAGGTCCTTAGTGACCTTCACTAAAGCTGTTTCAGTACTATGATGGATTCTAAACCCAGATTGAAACTCTTCAAATAAACCATTTCCCCGCAAGTGGTCAAATAATTGCATAGCAACAACTCGTTCTAAGATTTTTGAAATGAAAGGCAGATTAGAGATTGGTCTATAATCAGCTAAAACTCCTGGATCCAGCGGTGGCTTTTTGAGTAAGGGTTTAATTACAGCAGTTTTAAAAGCCTGTGGTACATGGCCTAAAGTTAATGAAGAATTGATTATTTGAAGAATAGAGCTACCAACAAATGGGAAGACTTCTTTAAATAACCTGGAAGGAATGGGGTCTAAAAGACAAGTTGAAGGCTTGGATGAGGAAATTATTTTATTTAACTCTAAAAGGTCAACTGGAGTAAACTCATCCAAACAGATATCAGTTGAAGGAGTTGTAGTAGTTACTGTATTTAAGTTAATGGTGGGAAGAATCTGACTGATTTTATCTCTGATAGATGAAATTTTATTATTGAAAAAGTTCATAAAGTCCTGACTAGGAAGCTCGAAGGGAGTGCTAGGATTGACAGAGTCCTTACTCTTTGTCAGCCTGGCTACAGTGCTGAAAAGAAACCTGGGATTATTCTTGTTCTCTTGGATTAATGCAGAATACGTAATAACTTGTTCTAGCTTTTCTAAGAGATTTTTATAAATTAAAAGATGATTTCTCCAAGCTAAATAGATTTTATCTAAATTAGTGGAGCACTGTTTTCTTTGTAATTGATGAGTCTTCTGTTTTAAGCTACGAGTTTCTGTGTTGAACCAAGGAGTTAAAAATCTCTGATAAGACTTTTTCTTTTTTAAAGGGGCCACCATGTCAAGAGTCTAATGCAGAGAAGCTGTAACACTATCTACCATGCTATCAATTACAGAAGGAGCAAGCTCTCTCTATAGCTAATTTCTGTTGTGTTGACACATGGCATAGAGGAAACAATCTGCATACTGAGAGGCATCTACTGTAGTAATATTTTTCTTTAGGAGCCAACTAGACAGAAATAGTAAAATCAAAGGTTAACAGACAGTGGTCTGACAAAAAGGTACAGGGTTATGAGGAGACACTACCAGATTTCTTATTTCTATGCCATATGTCAGAACAAGGTCCAACATATGGTGGAGATAAGATAAGATAAGCCTTTATTAGTCCCACAACGGGGAAATTCCAGGATTGCAACAGCACAGGGATAGCAACACTTAAAGCAACAATCAGAAGGCAAGAAAAAAAAAAAGCAAGCAAGCAAGAGCAGCTAATCTACATAGGTACATATTACTATAAATATATACAGTATATACTGTATATATACATACACACAGACACACAGTGCAGAGCATTGTAGCTGGATGGGATAAATATATGAGTATATAAACACACAGTGCGGAGCATTGTAGCTAGATGGAATAAATATGTAGATATATAAACACCCACAGTACGGAGCATTGCAGCTAGGTGGAATAAATATATAGATATATAAATATAAATATAAACATAAACATAAACACACCCAGTGCGGAGCATTGTAGCTAGATGGAATAAATATATAGTTATATAAATATAAATATAAACATAAACACACCCAGTGTGGAGCATTGTAGCTAGATGGAATAAATATGTAAATATATAAACACACACAGTGCAGAGCATTGTTGCTAGATAGAATGAAACAGCACAACCGTCTACTTAGTTATCCTACATGGTATGATTATGTACCCATACATATTCTCACCCTCCATAGCAACCGGTATTTTCCTAGTTGTATGCCAGAGGGGACCATTGTGTAAGTCTATTGCATCTTTTGCATTCAAAAAAACTATTAGGTTGTTACGTCTTTTTTGCTATCTCTGCGAGCAGCCCTGCTTAGGTTGTACAGTCTGACAGCCGTTGGTAGGAAGGACCTGCGAAACCTCTCGGTTGTGCACCTGGGATGATGTAGTCTGCTGCTGAATGAGCTCCTCAGTGCATTCAGTATGTCCTGCATAGGGTGGAACTCGGACTCCAGCAGAGATGACAGTTTAGCCACCGTCCTTCTCTCTCCTATCTCCTCCACCGGATCAAGGCGCTGCCCCAGGACAGAGCTAGCTTTCTTGATCAGTTTGTTCAGTCTCTTCCTATCGGCTGCAGTAATGCCACTGCCCCAGCAGACCACTCCAAAAGTGATGGCTGATGCCACCACCGTGTCATAGAATGTCTTCAGCAGTGCGCCTTGTACACCAAAAAACCTGAGTCTCCTCAGTAGGAACAGCCTGCACTGTCCCTTCTTGTAGAGTGCGTCAGTATTGTGTGACCAGTCTAGTTTATTGTTCAGATGAACACCCAGGTACTTGTAGGATGTCACCATCTCAATGTCTGTTCCCTGTATATTTACTGGTGCTGTGAGGGGTTGTCCATGCCTGTGGCAGTCCACCACCAGCTCCTTAGTTTTCCTCGCGTTGATCTGGAGGCAGTTCCGATGGCACCAGTCCACGAAGTCCTGGATAAGCCCTCTGTACTCAGCTTCATCTCCATTGGAGATGAGGCCAACGATCGCAGAGTCATCAGAGAACTTCTGTAGATGGCAGTGTGTTGTGTTGTGTGAGAAGTCCGCAGTATAAAGAGTGAACAGGAAGGGAGCCAACACCGTTCCCTGGGGGGCCCCCGTGCTACTGATGATCGTGTCGGACACACAGTCCCGGGTTCTCACAAACTGAGGCCGGTTCGTGAGGTAGTCCAGGATCCATGATGACAGGTGCTGGTCCACCCCTGCGCGCAGCAGCTTGTCCTTCAGGATCATCGGTTGGATGGTGTTGAAAGCACTGGAGAAGTCAAAGAACATGATCCTCACCACATTCCCGGGCTTCTCCAGGTGGGACAGAGAACGGTGAAGGAGGAAGATCACCGCATCCTCCACCCCAATGCCATACTGGTAGGCGAACTGGAGTGGATCCATCGCTGGTTCCACCAGGGGGCGGAGGTGAGCAAGGAGCAGTCTCTCCAGGGTCTTCATCAAGTGGGACGTCAAGGCCACCGGTCTGTAGCTGTTCAGGTCTTTGGGGTGGGAAGTTTTTGGTGCAGGTACCACACAAGATGTTTTCCACAGCTGTGGTACCCTCCCCAGCTTCAGGCTCAGGTTGAAGATGTACGTCACAATCACACACAGCTGGTCTGCACAGGACTTGAGGAGCTTTGCGCTGATGCCGTCCGGTCCCGACGCCTTCCTCGCCTTGATCTTCCTCAGCTCCGTCCTCACCTGGGTCCTGGTCAGGGTCAGGATGGGGGGCTGTGTGTTGGGAGTGGGGGGGTGTTGGTGGAGTGGGGAGTGGGCAGCAGGACTTGATGTCTTTAGAGGCAGCAGTGGTTGTTGTGCAGTCAGGGGGGTAATAATGGGTAGAATTTCCTACTTTCTAAGAAAACCCCATCAAGTCTAATATTGAATTAAATGCCATATTAAGGCAATCACTGTCTACATCTACATGTATATTAAAGTCCCCTACTATAATTATTCTATCTGATTTCAGCACTAAATCAGCTAAGAATTTGGCAAATTTGGATAAAAACTCTGAGTAGGTTGATGGAGGACGATAAACTATGGCAAAGAAAATTGGGTTTAACCTAAAATTGCTAAAATGCCCAATACTGAGGACCAGGCCCTCCAAGGAATTATAACGTGTTTTTTGCTTTACATTAACTAGTAATTTGGAATGGTAAATTGTTGCTACTCCTCCACGACCAGAACTTCTGGGATTTTGACAGTTTAAATAACCAGAGGGAGCTGATTCATTCAAACCAACATAATCCTCTTGCCCTCACCAAGTATCTGTAAGGGATATTAAATCAATCTGATGATCAGTTAACAGATCATGGACTAGCAGAGACTTGGGAGTTAGAGACCTAATATTTAACAAGCCGCATTTAATTTTTAAATTATGAGGAGGAACAGAGGCCAAATCATGAAGTTTAGAGGCTTCATGTTTAATTTGAGATTTACCAACTTTTTGTTTAATCACTTTGGGATGCTTATATATTATATTTTTATTTACTTTGGAGGGAGCAGACAATGATTCTCTCATGGGGAAGAGAGGGGGCTAAGTTGAGGGGTGGTGGATGAAGAGGAGCTGCAGAGAGGCGTGTAAGACTGCAACTCTGCTTCCTGGTCCCAACTCTGAGTTGTCAAGGTTTTGGAAATTTGGATAAAAATGATGCCAGATTGTTAGATAAATGAGACGCACCATCCAAAGTGGGATGGACACCGGCTCGTCTAATAAGACCAGGTTTTCCCCACAATGAGCTCCAATTGTCTTTGTAGCCCACATTGTTTGCAGGACACCACAAAGACAGCCAGCGGTTGAAAGATGACACACGGATGACACATGTCATCACTGATCAGACTGGGGAGGGGCCCAGAGAATACTACAGAGGCAGACATTGTTTTTGCAAAGTCACACACCGATTCCACGTTAAGTTTTGTGACTTCCGACTGCCGGAGTTGGATGTTGTTAATGCCGGCATGGATAACAATTGTGAAGTATTTACAGTTACTTTTAGCCAGCATTTTCAAATTTGACTCGATGTCGCCTGCTCTGGCCCCGGGAATGCATTTGACTCTGGCCGCTGGAGTCTCTAGGTTCACGTTTCTGACTACAGAGTCGCCAATGATCAGAGTTTTTTCCTCAGCGGGTGTGTCGCTGAGCTGGGAAAAGCGATTAGAAACATGAACAGGTTGGTGGTGTACCAGGGGCTTGCGGCTATGCTTCCTTCTTACCGTCACCCACCCAGTCTCTCCTGGCTGCTCAGGAGAGGTCAGAGCCGGGGGACTGCTAGCAGGCTGCCCTATACTAGGATGCTGTGCTGCAGCTAAGGGGAATCTGTCATTATTAACTGGTGCAGATGGTGTTTCAATGCAGCGGAGCCAGGATTCCAAATCAAGACAACCTCGCCTCAAGCGCCTCAAAAAGACAACATTTATTACATTTACCGTTATCACTAAAAGAGGCAGAGGTGTAGCTAAACATCTGACACAGAGAGCACACCAGAGGAGAAGGGGAAGGAGAGCTAGTAGCCATAGCTAGTGGCTAACCCAAAGCTAACACAAACACCGATGAAAGGTGAACAGAAGGCTAAAGAGGGTGATTAGATGACACTGAGTGCGCACACAGGTGCAGGAGGCTTGATAAACAGAAGTGAGAGCTAACGGTAGACGGAAAAAAGTGATTAAAATACAATTAAAGGCAATAATCCTCAGGGGAGCATAACTAAATGGAATTACTATCTTTGAGGATGTTCCTTCAGTTTACTAAAACATACCTTAAAAGACTTTATGAAATTAATGCAAGTCATTTTTTCCAGATTATTTAAAGGAGGAAACATGGAATAAACCAAAACTGTGATGGTCACTTAAATGTTCCTCTTATGGCTTTCTTTGAAGTGTAGTGTTCCCTAATGTAAAAAATATACTTCATCAGTTAGGTTCCAACTTTCTCATATGACAGTTATTGGATCAGCTTTGCCTTGTGGAGCCATAGAACGTTTCCTTTAAATTCCAGTGTAATATTTCAGTCAAAATTCCGGTTCCGGTTCCGGTTCCGCCGGACCGGCGGCGCCACACGAGTCGGCTGCCTGTTGCAACAGCCTTTTTTTTTTATCTTCCTTCTTCTTTCTACACCTTTCACTCTGTATATATATCACGGACGCACGGATCGCCCCGGGGGTCTCCCGGGTCGGCGGACGGAGCCACGGTTTGCAGCGGGAGACGTTACAGCGGGGAGGAGCTAGTGCTAGCTAGCACTTGGCCGCCGCCCGGTGCTAATGGGAAACTCGACATACCGGGAGCTGTAGCGAAAACGAAGCGGGTGCCGGGCTGGAGTTTAGGCGGCGTGAAAGAAATATAAGACAGAATAATAAAGAGCGATGGCAAGAACCAAGCAGACCGCCCGTAAAATCTACTGGAGGAAGAAGCCCCCCAGGAGACAGCTAGCCACAGGGCTGCTCGGAGAGGCGCCCTGGCCACCGGCAGAGTGAAGAGGCCTCGCCGTCACAGGCCCGTGGCTCTGAGAGAGATCCGTCGCTACCAGAAATCCACGGAGCTGCTCATCCGTAAGCTGCCCGTCCAGCGCCTGGTGAGGGAGATCGCTCAGGACTTCAAGACCGTCCTTCGTTTCCTGAGCTTTGCCGTCATGGCTCTGCAGGAGACCAGCGAGACCCACCTGGTGGTCTCTTCTTCGCTAAGGGGGTCACCATCATGCCCAAAGACTTCCAGCTGGCCCGCTGCATCCGCGGAGAGAGAGCTTAGACTTTCTGCTGCACATCCACCAGCCATAATGCTCTGCACTGTGTGTCTATATATATACATTTATAGTAATATGGACATATGTTTACTAGATGTTGTTTTTTCTTGCCTTCTGATTGTTGCTCTGAGTGTTGCTATCCCTATGCTGTTGCAATCCTGGAATTTCCCCATTGTGGGACTAATAAAGGCTTATCTTATCTTATCTTATCTTATCTTAAAATTACAATCCAGTCTGTTTGCAGGCCGTGTCAGTCATGACATGTCGGTCCAGAAGAAAAGTGTTGACGTCCTTTGCTCTGGCACGACATGCATTACACAATCAGAATCAGAATCAGAATCAGAATCAGATTTATTGCCATTGTTCATGTAATACACAAACTAGGAATTTGTCTCGGTGCCATGCTGCAACATTAAAAACACAATGAGAAAAAGGGATAAACTAAAAAACTAAAGGACTAGAAACGTGCAATAAGTGTAGAAAAATAAGTAATAATAATAATAATACTAGTAATAATGAGTAGTACTAGTCAAGGCAGTTTTAAAAAATTAGCATGTAGCAGATAATGTGAAGTACCACATAGTGCAGTCAATAATGCAACAGAAAAACAGTGATGATTGACATGAGTCTGGTTGAGCTGCTGTATATAGTGCACGAGAGTCAAAAGTCACTTAGTGTTCAGCAGTCTGATGGCAGAGGGGAAAAAGCTGTTCATGTGCCGGGAGGTTTTAGTCCGAATGGACCGAAGCCTTCTACCTGAGGGGAGGGGGGCAAACAGCACGTGACCAGGATGTGAAGGATCGGCTATGATCCGGCCAGCACGCCTCCGGGTCCTGGAGATGTACAGGTCCTGGAGAGATGGGAGCTCGCAGCCTATCACCTTCTCAGCAGTGCGCACGACGCGCTGCAGCCTTAGTCTGTCCCTGGCAGTGGCTCCTGCATACCACACAGTTATGGAGGAGGTGAGGATGGACTCGATGATGGCCGTGTAGAACTGCACTAACATCTTGGTGGGTAGCTTGAGCTTCCTCAGCTGCCGCAGAAAGAACATCCTCTGCTGGGCCTTTTTGATGAGCACACATAACAAACACAACATAACAAAAATAATTTTTTTGTAAATTGTCTGTGTTTTTTCAACTAATTTAAGACAATTTTACACTGCTGAATCCGAAAATGACATCCGTCTCTTGATCAGGTCAGGTTTTTATGTTAAGTTATAAGCAGTTGTACAGCAGTTGTACAGGTGTACTGTAAACTGAATAGTAGACATTGATCAAGGTAAGTACATGTAAATTGAATGTTATGTCATCATTGTTCAAAATTCAGAGAATTTCAAGAAGTAAAAAAGAATTTTGCATCATATAAAGCAAAAATACCCGTACATGTAAACAAAAATGTAAACAACATGTGGTCATAGTTAAAAAAGTTGACCTGATTGAGCAAAACCAATGTGATTTTTGGATTCAGCACATCAGAATTGTCCTAAATCAGCTAAAAAAACTTAAACAATAAATTAGTTGTTGACCAGTGTTATCATCCTGAAAAAAATACTTATTCATCATTGTGCCTGTCTTCAACTGATCAAATAAGAAAGTGAGCAAAACTTCAATGTCTGTGCATTTATGTGCCATCTCCCCTGACATGTATATCATCATGAATGTGGAAATGTTCTTTGTTTTCTTCAGTCATCAGTCACATTCCAGCATCATGTCCTTGCCCAATGCAGATTTGTGATTCGTCACTGAATATCACTTTCATCCAATCATCCGCAGTGATTGCGTCCCTTTAGTCCTCACTAACCTTGTTTTTGTTTCTGTTTAGGCGTTAATGATTGTTCGTATTTGTCTTTTCAGTATGTAAATTAAACTTCCTTTTGCCAATATCTTCCAGTCCAGCCACATGTTTCTATGCATTTGTTTTCATTTATTTTGCTACTTTATATTTTCATGCATTGGTTTGAATTTTCTGGCCTGATGTGTTAACCTTGTTTGGTTTAACTGTATTTTTCACGTTTTGTTTCGGATCTGGGGTTGCTGGGATGAGAATCAGCATCTCCAAGTCCGAGTCCATGGTCTACAAGGTGAATTGTCCTCTCCAGGTTGGGGACAGGCTCCTGCCCCAAGTGGAGGAGTTTAAGTATCTTGTCTTGGTGTCTCATTCACGAGTGAGGGGCGAATGGAGTGCGAGATTGACAGAGGGATCGGAGCAGTATCTGCAGTGATGTAGATGTTGTACCGATCTGTTGTGGTGAAGTGGGAGCTGAGTTCCAAAGCAAAGCTGTCGATTTACCTGTCAATCTACGTTCTTACCCTCACCTATGGTCATGAGCTTTGGGTAATGACCAAAAGAACAAGATTGTGGAGACAAGCGGCTGAAATGAACTTTTGCCATAGGATTGCTGGACTTACCCTCAGAGATAGGGTGAGGAGCTCAGTCATCTGGGAGAGGCTCAGAGTAGAACCGCTGCTCCTCCACATTGGAAGCAGCCAGTTGAGGTGGTTTGGACATTTGATCAGGATGCCTCCTGGATGCCTCCCACTTGAGGTGTTTCAGGTACGTCCCACTGGGAGGAGACCCCGGGGCAGACCCAGGACACACTGGAGAGACTCCCAGCTAGTCTGGGAATGCCTTGGTATCCTCTCTGAAGAGCTGGAGCAGGTGGCTGAGGAGAGGGAAGTCTGAGCTTCTCTGCTTGAACTGCTGCCTCCACGACCCGGATCTCTGGAAAAACAGTAGAAGATGTGTGTGTTTATATATTTACATATTTATTCCATCTAGCTACAATGCTCAGCACTGGGTGTGTTTATATTTATATATCTATATATTTATTCCATCTAGCTACAATGCTCCGCACTGTGTTTTTATATATCTACATATTATTCCATCTAGCTACATTGCTCCGCACTGTGTGTGTTTATATACTTGCATATTTATTCCACCTAGCTGCAATGCTCCGTACTGTGGGTGTTTATATATTTACATATTTATTCCATCTAGCTACAATGCTCTGCACTGTGTGTTCATATATTCATACATTTATTCCATCCAGCTACAATGCTCTGCACTGTGTGTGTGTGTGTGTATATATATTTTATAGTAATATGTACATATGTATATTAGCTGCTCTTGCTTGCTTGTTTTTTTTTCTGCCTTCTGATTGTTGCTCTGAGTGTTGCTATCCCTGTGCTGTTGCAATCCTGGAATTTCCCCGTTGTGGGACTAATAAAGGCTTATCTTATCTTAAGATGGATGGATGGATGGATGGATGGATGGGTTGCTATAGGGCCAAATCACATTGCTGCATATCCCCTGCTAAGCTGCTCCAAGTTGAGGTTAAGATGAACCATTTTCTGATTATTTCTAACTTTTTATCTTTGATACTCCAAGCATCACTGCTATTTATTTTCAAGCTCCCTCTTAGCACAAGGAGAATAAAAAGTTAGATGTTTATCTGTTTTCAGGGCCGTATTTCCTGTCACTCAGGTGAAACCACTTGTTAAAGCAACATTATGTAAGATTTTCACCTTAAAATAACATTTCTATAATTATTTTGATGGACATCAACTACTGACCAAGTGAATGTCGCTTCCTCCATATCCTGAGTGGGCCTGTATTCCCTGCAAAAGCTCTGCTCTTGACAGGGACATTGAAAGGACTACAACTATGGTGACTATGACCTCAGTTTCAACAGCCAATCACAGGGCACAACTGTAGCCACCAATAACAAAGCACTCTGTGATTGGCTGTTGGGACATTGCCATCGTCATCATAGTTGTAGTCTTTTCAGTGTTCCTACAAGAAGGTTACATAGTGCTGCTTAAAGGTCACTCTTTCAACTTATTGTTTTAGAAACAAAAATAAGATTATTCCATGATTTTTTTTTTAGTGTTTCACACATCTAGAATATTCTGTTGTTAAAAATTGTTTTAGCCTTGTTTTTTCATCTATTTTTTAATGTTTATTTATTTACTTACCAAAAAATTCTAAATCAACATTATCCAAGACAAGTGATTGTATAATTTTTTGTCAGGGGTTATATTTTTCAATAAATAGAAGAAGAAACAGATGACTATCGGTTGCAACTAACCATAACCCTAAAAGGTATGAAACCTCAGTGGGCTAAAGCTCATTGTGCCACAAAATCTTTGGTGTCAGAGTGGCCACGGTTACATGGGCAAAATTTCATCAATCTGATTACAATTCAGATCAGAATTTTACTGTTTACATGGATCCTGAAAAGGTTGATACGATTAGGACGTGCGTTTCCACGTTTGAACGGAATAAATCATTTTGGCCATTTTTACATGGACACAAGTACATGGTCCCGGCCGGGCTCAGCCCGAAGGAGTTACATGGGTCCGCCCTCCAGTGGGCTCACCACCTGCAGGAGGGATCATGGGGGTCCGGTGCTATGTGGATTAGGTGGCGGTCAAAGGCGGAGATCTTGGCGGACTGATCCCAAGCTTTCTAAACTGGCTTTTGGTAAGTTGAATGTCACCTCTCTGGTGGGGAAGGAGTTTGAGCTGGTGTACGAGGTTGAGAGATACCGGCTAGATATAGTCGGCCTCACCTCAACACACAGCTTCGGTTCTGGAACCAGTCTCCTGGAGGAGCTTGGCCTTTTCTGGAGTTTCCCCAGGCAAGAGGCGACAACAGGGGTGGGTATTCTTGTATCCCCCCACCTTGCTGCCTCTATATTGGAGTTTTCCCCGGTGGATGAAAGGGTTGCTTCCCTGCGCCTTCAGGTTGGGAAAAGGGTCCTGACCTATGCACCAAATGATGTTTCTGAGTACCCACCCTTTTTGGAGTCTCTGACTGGGGTGCTGGAGGGTGCTCCTCTTGGAGACTCCATTGTCCTACTGGGGGACTTCAATGCGCACATGGGCAACGACAGTGAAACCTGGAGGGGGGTGATTGGGAGGAACGGCCTACCCAATCTGAATCCGAGTGGTGTTCAGTTATTGGACTTCTGTGCTAACCACAGATTGTCCATAACAAACACCATGTTCAAGCATAAGGGTGTCCATATGTGCACCTGGCACCAGGACACCCTAGGTCGCAGGTCGATGATCGATTTTGTTATCGTGTCATCAGACCTGCGACCATATGTCTTGGACACTCAGGTAAAGAGAAGTGCAGAGCTGTCAACTGATCACCACCTGGTGGTGAGTTGGATCCGATGGCAGGGGAGGAAGCCATTCAGACCTGGTTGACCCAAACGTATAGTGAGGGTGTGCTGGGAACATCTGGCTGAGGCCCCTGTCCGGGAGGTCTTCAACTCCCACCTCCGGAAGAACTTCAACCACATTCCGAGGGAGTCTGGAGACATGGAGTCTGAATGGGCCATGTTCTCCACCTCTGTTGTTGAAGTGGTGGCTCAGAGCTGCGGCCGCAAGGTGGTCGGTGCATCTCATAGTGGCAACCCCCGAACCAAATGGTGGACACCAGTGGTGAGGGGGGCCATTAAGCTGAAGAAGGAGTCCTATCAAGCTTGGTTGGCTTGTGGGACTCCCGAAGCAGCTGAGGTGTACCGGCTGTCCAAGCGGAGTGCAGCTCGGGTGGTTGCTGAAGCAAAAACCCGGGTATGGGAGGAGCTCAGTGAGGCCATGGAACAAGACTTTTGGTCGGCCTCGAAGAGATTCTGGCAAACTTGGGCTGCACGGTGGCGCAGTGGTTTAGCACTGTGGCAGCACAGTTTTACCCTCGGCCGGGGGATCGCGGGGATCATGAGATCGTGGGTTCGATCCCAGCCCCTGACCAACAGTGAGCTGTGTGGAGTTTGCATGTTCTCCCCGTGTTGCGTGGGTTTACTCCGGGATTTCTCTGGTTTCCTCCCGCATACCAAAAACATGTAGGTTTAGGGCGCTCGCGCACGCAGCGTCCGGCAGCCGGTGGCTTGTCACCAGACTGCAAACCAAATCTACCTACGGGTACAAATAAGTAACAAAAAAAAACAAACAAAAAAAAAACTGTCCAGCGGCTCAGGAGGGGAAAGCAGTTCCCTGTCCACACTGTGTATGGTGCGGATGGGGCGCTGTTGACTTCGACTGGGGTTATCGTTGGGCGGTGGAAGGAATACTTCGAGGATCTCCTCAATCCCACTGATACTCCTTCCACAGAGGAAGCAGGGTTTGTGGACGAGGGGGATGACTCGCCTATCAAAGGGGCTGAGGTCGCTAAGGTGGTTAAAAATCTCCTTGGTGGCCGGGCCCCGGGGGTGGGTGTGATTTGCCCTGAGTACCTCAAGGCCATGGATGTTGTTGGGCTGTCATGGTTGACACGCCTCTGCAACATTGCGTGGAGGTCAGGGGCAGTGCCTTTGGCATGGCAAACCGGGGTGGTGGTTCCTCTTTTCAAAAAAGGGGACCGGAGGGTGTGCTCCAACTTTAGAGGGATCACACTCCTCAGCCTCCCTGGGAAGGTCAATGCCAAGGTACTGGAGAGGAGAGTCTGGCTGTTGGTCGAACCTCGGATTCAGGAGGAGTAATGTGGTTTTCGTCCTGGCTGTGGCACATCGGACCAGCTCTTTACCCTCTCGAAAATTCTCAAGGGTTCGTGAGAGTTTGCCCATACAGTTTACATGTGTTTTGTGGACTTGGAGAAGGCATGTGACCGTGTCCCTCGTGTTTTTTTGTGGGGGGTGCTTCAGGAGTATGGGGTATCGGGCTTGTTGTTACAAGCTATTCGGTCTCTGTACGACCGTTGTGAGAGTTTGGTTCGTATTGCCAACACTTGGTCGGACTCAGTCCCAGTGAGAGTTGGACTCCGCCAGGGCTGCCCTTTGTCACCGATCCTGTTCATAATTTTTATGGACAGGATTTCTAGGCGAAGCCAGGGAATGGAGGGTGTCATGCTTGGTGACCACAGGATCTCATCTCTGTTGTTTGCAGATGATGTTGTCCTGTTGGCTTCATCCAGCAATGACCTACAGCTCTTGCTGGGATGGTTTGCCACTGAGTGTGAAGTGGCTGGGATGAGAATCAGTACCTCCAAGTCCGAGTCCATGGTCCTCAGCCGGAAAAAGGTGGATTGTCCTCTCTGGGTTGGGGACAGGCTCCTGCCCCAAGTGGAGGAGTTTAAGTATCTTGGGATCTTATTCACGAGTGAGGGGAAAATGGAGCGAGAGATTGACAGAGAGATTGGAGCAGCATCTGCAGTGATGCGGACGTTGTACCGGTCTGTTGTGGTGAAGAGGGAGCTGAGTTCTAAGGCAAAGCTGCTGATTTACCAGTCAGTCTACATTCCTACTCTCACCCATGGTCACGAGCTTTGGGTAATGACCAAAAGAATGAGATTGCGGATACAAGCGGCTGAAATGAGCTTTCTCCGTAGGATTGCTGGACTTACCCTCAGAGATAGGGTGAGGAGCTCAGTCATCTGGGAGAGGCTCAGAGTAGAACCGCTGCTCCTCCACATTGAAAGGAGTCAATTGAGGTGGTATGGGCATCTGATTAGGATGCCTCCTGGACGCCTCCCACTAGAGGTGTTTCGGGCATGTCCCACTGGGAGGAGACCCCGGGGCAGACCCAGGACTCGGTGGAGAGACTATGTCTCCCAGCTGGTCTGGGAACGCCTTGGTATCCTCTCTGAAAAGCTGGAGCAGGTGGCTGGGGAGAGGGAAGTCTGAGCTTCTCTGCTTGAACTGCTGCC
This sequence comes from Pholidichthys leucotaenia, assembly GCA_020510985.1. Taxonomy (NCBI): domain Eukaryota; kingdom Metazoa; phylum Chordata; class Actinopteri; order Cichliformes; family Pholidichthyidae; genus Pholidichthys; species Pholidichthys leucotaenia. Next base: position 272,400,439 of record CM035840.1, on the reverse strand, counting down.
TCTGTGACCCGGACCTCCGGAAAAGCAGTAAAAGATGGATGGATGGATGGATGGATGGACAAGTAACCGAATTAAAAGCCTGATCGGAATAAAAATGCTTCATGTAAACACACCAATCTGAATATTCTAACCCGATCACGCTCATTCGGATCAAAATTTCATTCCGATTGAGAGGGGTGGGTTATGCCGATTGTTAATTGGAATGGTGAGCATATAAACACTTATTCCGAACACAGGGCAGAAAATGTCTACTGCGCATATCTGTACACCAGCCACACGTCGACGTGATGTATTTCCACCTTAGCAGCAGCTAGCAGAAAACATAGCGGGAGTAAAACAAAACTGGTCTGTATCATCCTGCTGTCCCCCTCTGTTCGTCATATGCAGAAGTATGTACTTGTAGATTTATAGCTCAACTATTTTCGGAATGTCGCAATGTCGACGTGCGCATGTGAAAATGATTTATTCCGTTCAAACGTGTGACACATGGAAACACACATCCTAATCGGATCAGCTTTTTCAGGATCCATGTAAACTGTAAAATTCTGATCTGAATTGTAATCAGATTGAAGAAATTTTGCCCATGTAACTGTGGCCGACATGCGCACGTCGACATTTCGAAAATAGTAGAAGAAGAAGCAACTTCCGGTGTTAGCAAGCCCCGCTTCTTGTCGAAATTGACCTGTATTGTGTTATTCAGACTGTACTTTTGCTTCTGCTGGTCTCCGTAATGAAGCTACAAGTACATACTTCTGCATATGATGAACAGAGGGAGACAGCAGGACGATACAGACCAGTTTTGTTTTACTCCCGCTATGTCTTCCGCTAGCTGCTGCTAAGGCGGAAATACGTCACATCGACGTGCGGCTGGTGTACAGACATGCGCAGTAAACATTTTCTGCCCTACATTCGGAAAAAGTGTTTTCATGCGCACCGTTGGGATTAATAATCGGCATAACCCACCCCTCTCAATCGGAATGAAATGTTGATCCGAATGAGCGTGATCGGGTTAGAATATTCAGATTGGCGTGTTTACATGAAGCATTTTTATTCCGATCAGGCTTTTAATCCGGTTACTTGTGTCCATGAGCATTAAAGACCCGGAGCAGCAGGTGGCGCAAATGCACCGATCAGCTGTTTAAAGCTTCCTTAAACACGGGAGAGGAAGAAAAAGACCCAGCAGGAGGAGAAAGAAGTAAACCGAAAGCCGTGTGCAGTATTGGGAGAAGACGGAGACCATGGCGGTCCGGGCGGGCGTCGTTCTGCTCTTCACTCTCGTGACCTCGGTGAAGATCACGAGGATCTTGAGGACTCTGGTGCGGTATTGTTATATACAATAAATGTCATTAAATAAAATACCGTAATCTCTACGTACAGCCCAGGGGTGCTGAGCAGCTAGTTATTGCTGTTTGTACACTTTCTCAGATATGGTTTGGATGTGAAACGGTGCTTCTGTTCACTCGTGCGTGGTCGCCTCTTTAGTTGCGTTGACTTGCTGGTGCTAAAAATGTCCAGATCAGCCGTACTAAAACTAGTCAACAGGGCTGTAGATACGGTAGAGCTGACGATCTGATGAACCGGTAGCCAGATGAGCAGTGCGAGCGGGCAGCATCTGTGGAGGAGCTGCAGCGCGATCGGAGAGTCGATGGTTCGAGTCCGGCTGCCATGCCCACGGTTTTACTTGACATGAGAGATAGAATCAAAAGTAAGAAGTTAGCTTTCGGACTGCGGAAGGCTAACTAGTAATGAATGTATATTAATTAAAAAAAAATGAAACAAATACATTCAACAGATTTCCGTACCTGTAGCGACTGCCTACTGCTGCTATTATTACTATAATACTAGTATTACTTATTACTGCTATTCATGACATGGATACTAGTTTATGCTTTTAGTTTACAAACTAGTGCATTGGCCGCAGAACCAAGCATCGCTGTGTGAAACGCGTTTCCCAGCCAGGCGTTCCAGGCCCAGCTGTAGGCTGTTTGGAAGTGTTCAGTCATCATTAGAATTATTGTAGTTTATGTCACTGTTCAGTGATGGAGTTCAGTGTAATTACCTCCGCCAGGCCGAAAAGGCCAGGAGGAGGTTATGTTTTTGCCAGGGTTTGTGTGTTTGTCTGTTTGTCTGTTGGTTAGCAAGATAACTCAAAAAGTCTTGGACGGATTTGCATGAAACTTTCAGGCGTTGTTGGAAATGGTACAAGGAAGAACTGATTAAATTTTGGGGGTCATCCGGTTCACCGTCTGGATACAGGAATTTTTTTAAAGCATTTTTCCACACTGTGACATAGGGCCATTTTCAACATGTGCGCAGGCGCAATGGAGGCCGCTGGGCGTCGTGTCTGACCAACACAAACTCCGCCTTCTTCAACGTTTTAGCCACAAAAGCATGCGGAAAACACTACTGGCCTCGGATCCCCAGCGTGCCTGTGCCAGCCATAGGCGCTGCGCACATTGCGCTGGTTGTCGTGGCTGACCAACACAAACTCCGCGTTCTTCAACGTTTTAGGCACAAAAGCACGCGGAAAAACACTGCTGCCCTGGGCCCGCCAGCGTGCCTGCTTTTGCGCCACGCTGCAAAACCTGACACGGACACCTGTCCGCCGCCCCATTATTTGCCACAAATTCCCCGCCCAGCTATAGGCGCTGCGTAAAAACCACCTCTCTGCCGGGGAAGACTCTAAATTCTGTTTTGCTGCGGAGCGCAACCCCAATATAATATAAAAACCCACGGCAACCTGTCTAACCAATCTGCATCCGTCAGTGGAGGAGATGGACACACCAACACTTCAGTTTATTACCTCCGCCAAGGAGGCAATGTTTTTACAACCATAAAACGGGGCTATAAGGGACGGCGGGGTAATATGGGACACTTCTAAATGTAATTCTGCTTTTTTAATTTTGCTTCCGCCTAGATTTGATGAAGGATTCATGGATATTTGACAATAACAACACAACTCAGCGTCCTGCTCAAAATAAAAAAAAGCACAATTACATTTAAAACATTTCCCACAAAAGTGTCCCTTATTAACCCGCCGTCCCTTATAGCCCCATTTTACACTACTGAACCACTAATCCTGTCACTATCACATTGATTGTCATTCATTAATTGTCTGTTTATTGCACTGTCCATGTCAAATAAACAAATAATCATTGTGAATCCAATTGCTAGTCATATCTTTTCATGCTCAGGGAATCTGAAAACGTACACACAAACACTCTATGGGGGGAACTGTGCCGCTTGGCGGAGGTCTGCGCTCTCCGAGTGCTTTTCTAGTTTCTTTGTAATTTCTTCTGTGTATCGTCAGTCAACTCATGCAGTACTATAACAGGACATGTTTACAAATATTTGAGACCCACTGTAGTGCATCAGTTTATATTTTAGCAATATTTTGTTATTAAAAGGTTTTTAAAACTGTAATACTAAGATTAAGGTGGTGCTTATATCGTCACGCTGGGGTGATACTGAGGCCAAGTAATGATCTGAACCTTGAGAGCGTGACTGACAAAGACTAACAATGTGAGTGCCACGGCTCTATTGTAAGCAGTTTGTTTTTTATTGATGTGAGAAGATTATGTATTATTATTATTATTATTCTGCCTAAACGATTGCATTTTTGATCCTCTAAACATTAACCAAAATTCAATTTTTTTTTTCCACACACACCTCAGACCCAATGAAAAATTTTATAAACAGGAAAAAAGCCTGTGCCCCATGCTGAAAATCCAGCATGTGGTTTATATTAATCATATATCCCATAACCTACATATGTATAAGCATGTGAGAATATTTGGTGATTACATATGTACAACGACTTCACACCTCAGAACAGGACAAGAGGTCTCAACCGCCAGCGAAGATCAAAGAGCATCCGAGGCGCTGCGGTGGAGACCAGATCGATCGCCCTGACCACCCAGGGTCAGGTGGAGGAGTACGAAGACAAAAGAGGGGGATTAAGATAATGCGGGATGTCAGCTTTGATATGCATGACTTTTGTTATGTGTAGGTATAAGTATGTAGAGCTGAATGTGTTCGCTCTCTTATTCTGTTTCTGCACTGAGATGAGACTTGTTAGAGGAGCGAAGCTGATAATCAGGGATGAGAATCTTCCTCGGATCCGAGGAATTCCTCGGATTTGATCATGTCTAGGGTCATTCTCGTGAATCGTCTAAATTCGAGGAGAATTTTTTTTTTTTTTTGGGGGGGGGGGTCTGGCGGCGAGTCGTATTTTCGATCGGCTGTGAAAATCCACCGCGCAGAACGCGCTACCCAGCGAGATCAGTAATGTAATGTAACAAGGCCACTGATAGGCTGATACTTATTGAAGCATCCAACCGGCGATTTTGTTAGATTTCTTTTGTCATATCCGGATAACACGCGGAGCGAAATGCAAGTGGCGGACAGTTCAATCAGTTCAAACAACCGAGTTTTCCCGATTTCGTCAAAATGGTGAGCCTAAAACTCACGAAAGAGAACAAAGCAAGAATTTTAGAAATCGACAAAGGGATAAAGAACAAGTTTCGTTGGGAATGGCTTGAAAAAACCGTGTCAATGACGGTAAAGATCGGTAAAAATACTGAAGTTGTGGTTGAAAAAATGGCTGACTTCACAACACAGTCGACACAGTCAAACTCAGATGCCAGTCAGTCAAAGTTCATCACAGCCGGCCCCGATTACAGTAATTAGTGATCGGAAGACACATTCCGAGGTAAGATTTTTTTTTCTTGTTTAAGTAATGTACTTGAGAATTTTCGCGTAATGAATTTGTTATGAAATAGCATGTGTAAGTTGTGATGGCATGCCTGTTTTGAAGTAACAGGAAAGTTCGCCTGGGTGTTTTTTTAGATACAAATGCTTGCAAATAACATACAGCTGTCAGATACTGGCTGGAAAACACAACAGAAATGTAGAACCAAGTGTTTTCAAGCTCAGGTCAGAATTTTGTAAAAATACCACAAAAAATGAATATATTACACAGCTTTTTTCTGAGGTTGTAACAAGGCTGTGTCTGTACTGGAAGACCGGAAATGCAGCCTTTTTTTTTTTTTTTTTTTCAGTGCGCACTGAGATGCAGAGACGTGACCGCCCGCTGAATTCACAAGAATTCAAGGGCTTAAAATATACTGATATGCAACTTTTTTATATTCCTAGTAACACTAACAAATGCACACATTAATAAAGCGAAAATGTTTGCAGAATGTCAGTATATTTTAATAAATGAGTGATGGACTTGGTGATGGAATTTTGTTAATATTTATAATTTATTTTACTTGGTTAAATTATTTTGTCTGTTCTAGAACTATGTAAATGTAATTCTGTGTCAGTTCTAAACATATTAGATAGTAGTAAAAGATAATTTAGTATTATTACATCAACATACTATTCAGATATCATAAATTTAATACATATGTACTGTGTTTCACTTTATTTTGTGGTTGAAAAAATGGCCGACTTCATAGCAAAATGCAAAGTACCAGGGAAAGCCCAGTGTGTTTATTGCAACAATTTCTTGAGTTATGGATCTCATGGTTGTGTTGCCTTAGTTGAACACTGTTCAAAACAGAAACATCTCAAAATTGTGCCTACAAGAGATCGAACTACTTGCTTGATGCTGCATTCAAAACGATTGATGGACACGGTCAAATTAAGTGCCTACAGGCATGAAAAGGAAGAAAAAAAGAAAGAGAAGGAAATGAAACAGAAAGAACTCGATCTTCAACATGATTCTGTGGCAAGCAAGGCAGCCATGAAAAAGAAGAGAGAAGCTGCAGCTAAACAGGCACTGCTTGCCCACAGAAAATCAGAGAAGAGGAAGGCTACAGAACGGCTCCAGGCTTTGGTAGCCAAGAAGAAAAAATTGCACAATTAGATGTGAAGAATACATTGACTTGTACATAAGTTCATAGAGTAGTAGCACAGGCATGTAAATATGGAAGTGACATTTTCTGTTTCTCAATCAAGTGTGACACTGAATCAAAACAGTATTGAACATGATTACACATGTGATGCAGCAGCAGATTAAAAAGATAAACTATAAATGCATTTGTACTTACTTCTAACTTTAAATATAAGACCACATTTGAGCATTCTAAAACACCAGATTTTGTTAGCTTCTGGGGGGCGTTGCCCCCCAGACCCCCTCTCTCACCCGGCGGACACATCAAGGACGGCCCACACAAGCGCCGTCACCGTCAAGCTGCCAGAATTCTGGCAAGAAGACCCGAGCTCGTGGTTCCAGCAAGCTGAGGCTCAGTTTGCACTGGCGGGCATAACGGCGGACGAGACGAAATTTTATCACATCGTCGCCAAACTCGACGCTGCCACGTCAAGATGCGCGCGGAGCATAATCCGACAGCCGCCTGCCCACGACAAATACAGAGAGCTGAAGGCGACCATCGTCGAGAACTTCGTCCCCTCAGCCGAGGAGAGAGCAGAGAGGATCCTGGCGATCTACGGCCACAGAGGATACAGACCCAAGGCCCTCATGGAGGACATGCTGCAGCTCAAGGAAGAGGACAACGACAACTTCCTCTTCCAACACATCTTCCTCAGCACTGTGCCGCCACACATGAGAGGGACGCTGATCAACATGCGGTGCAGCACCCAACAGGACTTCCGCGCGCTGGCCCGAGAAGCGCAGCGACTCACCAACGCCTGCAGGGAACAGGTAGCCACAGCAGCATCCGCAGATGCCCAGAGCAACGGAGAACCACAGACAACCGAGCAGAGCCCGCCCACCATGGCGGCAGCACGACCAAGACGCAGCAGGCGGAACGACATCTGCTATTACCACCACCGTTTCACCGAGGGGGCGTACAAATGCGTTCCCCCCTGCAAGTTCAAAAGTTCGGGAAAACGCCAAAACCGAGAACCGTTAACGGCTGCGGTTCTCAGCGAAAAAAATGAACTTCTTTATGTGACTGACGGACACACTGGGAGACAGTTCCTGATCGACACCGGAGCTCAACTGAGCTTTATCACCCCTTCCCACGCAGATCGGGCCATGGGTCCCCGAGGAAATGGGGCGATGGCAGCCAACGGCTCCATCATCGACACTTACGGTGAAAGGAGCCTGCCTCTTTGCATTCACGGCCGCAACTATAGATGGACATTTATTGTAGCGTCGGTGAGCTTTAACATGTTGGGTGCTGATTTTTTGTGTGCACATGGGTTGTTAGTTGATCTAGCAAATAGACGCTTGGTTAATGCACTGTCATTTTATTCTATTCCCTGCTCAGCTCGAGTCTCTCCACCACCCGTGCAGGCCGGCGTCACAACAGCAGGAGGTAAGTTTGACCAACTCCTCACCCAATTTCCAGCACTCACAGTTCCAAAATTTTCAGCAACAGTAGCGAAACACGGGGTTGAACACTTCATTCCCACAACAGGCCCACCCGTGTTCGCCAAAGCTCGGCGATTAGACGCGACCAAGCTCGCCATAGCACGGGACGAGTTTGCCACCCTGGAAAAATTAGGCATTATTAGACGCTCGAAAAGCCCCTGGGCATCGCCACTCCACATGGTCCCGAAAACCGACGGTTCTTGGAGACCGTGCGGCGATTACCGCAGATTAAACAATGCGACAGCGCATGACCGCTACCCAATTCCTCACATCCAAGATTTCTCACTACATGTGGCTGGTGCGCGCATTTTTTCTAAAATAGACCTGGTCCGCGGCTATCACCAAGTCCCCGTTCGAGCGGAAGACATTCCTAAAACGGCTGTAATAACCCCTTTCGGTCTTTCTGAATTTTTGCGGATGCCGTTTGGCCTCAAAGGCGCTGCTCAAACCTTTCAGCGGATGATGGACGCGGTATTACGCGATCTCCCCTTTCGTGTTTGTCTACCTCGACGATATGCTGGTAACCAGCTCGTCGGAGGAAGAACACGAACAACACCTCACTACGGTTTTTCAGAGACTAGAAGAACACGGGTTAATAATCAATCCAGCCAAATGCAAATTCGGCGTGTCACAAATTGATTTTTTGGGACACAGAGTTTCACCAGAGGGGGCAGTCCCATTGCCAGACAAAGTTCGCGCAGTAAAAAATTTTCCACGACCGCGAACGGTCAAATCGCTGCAAGAATTTTTGGGAATGGTTAATTTTTACAACCGTTTCCTCCCCCGCGCAGCTCAACTCATGCAGCCCCTGTATACCGCGCTCAGAAAACAAAAGCCTTCCAACGCGGTCGAATGGACCCTGGAGCGCGAACGCACCTTCGCGGAAGTAAAAAGTGCTCTAGCGAACGCCACATTGTTGGTTCACCCTGATCTCTCGGCCCGCATTGCGCTAACCACAGACGCTTCAGACCTGGCCATAGGGGCAGTTGTGGAACAACACGTTGGCGGGACCTGGCAACCTTTGGCGTTTTTCAGCAAATCGTTAAACCAAACGGAGCATAAATACAGCACTTTTGACAGGGAGCTGCTAGCGCTTCATTTATCCATCCGCCACTTCCAGTTCTGGTTAGAAGGGCGGCGTTTCACGGCTTTTGTAGACCACAAACCGCTCACCTTTGCGATGGCTAAAATTTCAGAACCATGGTCAGGCAGGCAACAAAGACAGCTAGCTGCAATTTCAGAGTTCACCACAGACATTCGACATGTGGCAGGCAAACTTAACGTGGTAGCAGACTGCCTCTCTCTCGCTGTGACATCGCCAGAGCGCGAGGAGACAGATTATACTACCTCAGCCGCAGAACTCTTCGCCAACGTGGACATGTACGCGGCCCCAATTCACATAGGGATAGATTACGCAGCCATGGCAGAGGAACAAAGCAGTGACGCGGACGTGCGCGCACTCCTGTCTGGACCAACAGGGTTAAGGCTGGAGGAAAGGGGTTTACGCGACGGTGTGCCCCCCCTAATATGCGACGTTTCAACCGGCCGACCTCGCCCGGTAGTCCCAGCTGCATGGCGCCGCCGTATTTTCGACTCAATTCACTCCCTCGCGCACCCAGGTGTGCGCGCCTCGGTTAAAATGGTCGCCGAAAAGTTTGTGTGGCCCGGCCTGCGCAAAAATGTAAAGGAATGGGCAAAAACTTGCATGTCTTGTCAGCGCGCCAAAATACACAAACACACAAAAGCCCCTCTAGAGCCTTTTCGAATCCCAGCTAGAAGGTTCGACTACGTTCATGTCGACCTCGTGGGACCACTACCTTCGTCTCAGGGTTTCACACACCTGTTAACAATGATAGATCGTACTACGCGCTGGCCTGAGGCGGTCCCTCTGGCGTCAACCACAGCGGCGGAAGTCGCTCGCGTTTTTTTGACAAACTGGGTGGCGCGTTTTGGCGTCCCATCGGACATCACGTCCGATAGGGGGCCTCAATTTGTCTCAGAGCTTTGGTCAGCCATGGCCAGCAGCTTAGGGGCGGCAATTCACCGCACCACCACTTATCACCCTCAGGCTAATGGGTTATGCGAGCGCTTTCACAGATCTTTAAAGGCCGCCCTCAGGGCCTCACTAACGGATACAAATTGGGTAAATAAACTCCCCTGGGTTTTATTGGGGTTGCGTGCTGCGCCTAAAGAGGATCTAGACGCCTCCCCAGCAGAATTAGTTTTTGCACAACCTCTCAGACTCCCAGGTGAATTTTTACCAGAGAACCCAGAGCCTGGGCATCTCCCAGCCATGAGGCTTTCAGGCAGCAGCGGACCGGACACTCTCCCCGGACCGGCACACCACTCTTTTCCACGGGTTTTTGTCCCCCAACCTTTAAAAAACGCCAAATTCGTTTTTGTTAGGCATGAAACTTCTCCGTCCACCATACGATGGACCATTCAGAGTGCTGGAACCTGGTGATAAGCATTTTGTGCTTGATTTAGGGGACAGAAAAGAAACAGTCAGCATTGACAGACTTAAACCTGCCTTCTTGTTGAGAGACGAACCTGCACGGTTGGCAAGAGCACCTCGGCGGGGTAGACCCCCCAAGAGAAAAGACTCAGCCCCCCTGCAGGGAACAAATAATCACTCTCCTCCCCAAGCTGCAGATTCCTTACAGGAAGGTCCCACCAGGACGCCCAAGCGGACCCACAGCAGATTCGGGAGAAGATTAAAACCCAGACGGCACAGGGACTGATGCAAACTACCAAAAGTTGTTCACTAATTGTGCTGTGACAGTTTAAGACTGACTTGTGATATTACTACGCTGTTATGATTACCACTGAATTCTCTACAGGAGCATAGCTGCTGGAAAGTTTCTTCCTTGTCAAGAGGTTTAGCAGTTGGTATGTCATAGTAATTATCTTAAACTGTGAATTTTTTATTATTGTCCTTTTCTTAGTCGTTTGGGGGGGTGCTGGGGTTTATATTAATCATATATCCCATAACCTACATATGCATAAGCATGTGAGAATGTTTGGTGATTACATATGTACAACGACTTCACACCTCAGAACAGGACAAGAGGTCTCAACCGCCAGCGAAGATCAAAGAGCATCCGAGGCGCTGCGGTGGAGACGAGATCGATCGCCCTGACCACCCAGGGTCAGGTGGAGGAGTACGAAGACAAAGGAGGGGGGATTAAGATAATGCGGGATGTCAGCTTTGATATGCATGTCTTTTGTTATGTGTAGGTATAAGTATGTAGAGCTGAATGTGTTCGCTCTCTTATTCTGTTTCTGCACTGAGATGAGACTTGTTAGAGGAGCGAAGCTGATAATAAACTTTGGTTTATAAATCACATCGCCTCGTTATTCCAAGCTCTTCTACACAGCGTATGGTTGATACATCCTGCATTCGTGGAGCAAAGGTTGTAGGGCCTTCCCCCCACGTTTTTTTTTTTTTTTTTTTTTTTTTACCTTTGCAGTCTGTACCATCAGCTGTCCATGCTGTTCTGATATTTATGCCAAAATATCAGAACACTGGAGGAGGAGGATCCAACCCCTGATCACTCTAACCACAGAGCTTAGCTGTTTTCCATGATAAATCAGCCTCAGGGCAAAAGCACACTCCATGCATTATCTTTTTTTCACTTTATTGAAAATAACTTTTTTTTTATCACTGCCACTTACTTTTGCTCCTTAGTAAAAGACACATGGCAGCCTGCCTGGAGTTTTCCAAAAGGCACCTGAAGGACTCTCAAACCATGAGAAACAAAATTCTCTGGTCTGATTGGAGTCTTTGGCATGAATGCCAGGCGTCATGTTTGGAGAAAACCAGGCACTGCCCATCACCAGGTCAATACCATCCCTACAGTGAAGCATGGTGGTGGCAGCATCATGCTATGGGGATGTTTTTCAGTGGCAGGAACTGGGAGACTAGTCAGGATAGAGGGAAAGATGAATGCAGCAATGTACAGAGACATCCTGGATGAAAACCTGCTCCAGAGCACTCTTGACCTCAGACTGGGACGATGGTTCATCTTTTGGCAGGATAATGACCCGAAGCACACAGCCAAGATATCAAAGAAGTGGCTTCAGGACAACTCTGAATGTCCTTGAGTGGCCCAGCCAGAGCCCAGACTTGAATCCAATTGAACATCTCTGGAGAGATCTGAAAATGGCTATGCACCGATGCTTCCCATCCAACCTGATGGAGCTTGAGAGGTGCTGCAAAGAGGAATGGGAGAACCTGCCCAAAGATAGGTGTGCCAAGCTTATTCAGAAAGACTTGAGGCTGTAATTGCTGCCAAAGGTGCATCAACAAAATATTGAGCAAAGGCTGTGAATACTTATGTACGTGTGATTTCATAGTTTTTTATTTTTAATAAATTTGCAAAAATCTCAAAATCTTTTTTCACGTTGTCATTATGGGGTGTTGTGTGTAGAATTTTGAAAACAAAAAAAAGAATTTAATCCATTTTGGAATAAGGCTGTGACATAACAAAATGTGGAAAAAGTGAAGCGCTGTGAAGACTTTCTGGATGCTCTGTATGAACAGATTTAAATGTGTGCAGACGCTTCTCCCCGTTTCCTCTTATTATTTGGAAGTAAAACTTAAATGTGGCTACATCAGCAGAATTGTGGTTAAACATTACAGAGACAAAGCTGGCTGGAAATGTGCTCGTGTGTACTGGGAAAACTTGTTCTAAGCAAAGATAAGATACTGTAATCCTTTATTAGTCCCTCAACAGAGACTTTATAGCAGCAGAGGGACAGCAGCACTCAGAGCAATAATAAATCAGACTGCAGCTTTAGTCATTTTGTTAATTTGAAGTTTATTTAACTTAAATCAGTTTACAAACAAATGTTTTCTTATACTGATGCTATTATTAAATGTATTACTGTGCTACTTGTTTATGTGACAGGATTTGGATCATATTGACGGGTGCATATCACTAGTGTACAGCGCTGTAAAACCACTGGGAGTGTCCTGCGTACATCATATAACATGAGAAGGGACTTTCACTTGAGTGGTATTTTTTTGCCTGACCTTCCCGCCTGTGACTGAGACATGCTGCACGAGTCTCACTGTTTTCAGGGTTTTCATAATAAATCATGCTTGATCGTTTCAGAAACAGTTACGTTAGACTCACGCTACATAATTCACTGATTTTTGGGAACTGAGCTTTATTAGTTAAATTAGTTGACCAAACAAACATGTATCGTGTAATAAATAACTCCCGAGGTTTGATTCAGAGGATGATTTAAACCTCTAGTATGATACGAGTCATTTTTGCCCCAGAAAAATCATTATGGAGTCCCACAATTTTTCTTATAATACAGGCGACATGTGCTGTGCTGTGTACAAAGGCATTCATATTCTAACAATAAACTGGTCTGTCTGTCAGCAGTAGTACCTTTCCTGAAATGTTAAATTTGAAACTTTTCTGTGATTTGAAACCCTTTTTCCTTCTAAATGTGAGAGTTTTCTTGTGACTTTGCCAGTGTCGGGTCCTGCCAGTAACCATGAAGACGGTGCGATGTGTGTTTTCAGATACTGGGCTTTGACTGGATGAACTGTGGTCCTCCTGACGCTCCAGCTGTGATGAAGACGCTCAGCGTGTCTCCAGACCCAATCAGCATCCCCGGAGATCTGAAGGCGTCTGCGTCAGGGTCCACGGCGGTCGAGCTCAGCGCCCCGCTCAGGGTCAGACAAAAACCCAAACGTGGACGAGCTGTGTTACTGAGACGTTGCCATGGTGACTTAGAGCCCACAGTTCATCTGCCTCTGTCTCTTCCTCCAGGTGAACGTGACCCTGGAAAAGGAGGTGGCGGGTTTGTGGGTGAAGGTTCCCTGTGTGGAGGAGATAGGCAGCTGTCACTATAGTGACGGCTGTGACCTCCTGAACCAGCTGATCCCACCCGGTCAGGACTGTCCCGAGCCGCTGCACACATACGGACTTCCATGTCACTGCCCTTTCAAAGCTGTGAGTGGACTACATATCCGTACAGTATACGTGATCATGTACACAATAACACACGTATACTCTATATACTGCAGCTAAATACTGATTATTACTTCTGTGTCACTGTCTAGTGCTGTGAGTATACCATATATACATGGTAACACAAATTTAAACAAGATCTATAATTACGTATACAGTAACATACACATTCTGACACATATTTTTTTTTTCCCACAATATCTTTATTGAACCTTTTTTTTTTTTTTTTTAACAAACATGATACAAACAATCAAACACTAACACTAAAGTACTACAAAAAAAAAAAAAAATGCACTAAAAACACCAACAACCACCAACAAAATCAAGTCTTCAACAATGCTCCTCTGTTTAGTCTAGACAATCCAATACATAAGTATACATATTATGTTCACCAGTTTGGAATTTACAAGGTCCACACACATCATTCACCTTCTTCTTCAAGAGTTATGTTTAAATTTTTTACATAATCAATAAAAGGTCTCCATATATTCTCAAACACAATTTCCTTTGATTTCAGTATATATGTTATTCTTTCTAATGGAAGGTTTGTTAACATCTGTCTTAACCACTGAGTCACATCTGGTCTATGAGTCTTTTTCCATAATAGTGCAATACATTTTTTGGCATTAAGCAAACTGAGGTCTATGAATGTTCTTTCACTTTTATTAAAATTATGCTTTTCTGGGTACAGACCCAACAAAAACAGTTTAGGATTCAATATGATTTGTTTTGAGATTATTTTTTCAATTGTTACCCTCACCTCTTCCCAAAACATTCTTATTAATCTACATTCCCATAAACAATGAAATAGGGTTCCTTTACTTTCCATGCATTTTGTGCATGTATCTGGTATATTTTTGTTATATCTATTTAACTCCTCTGGTGTAACATACATCCGCATTAACCATTTGAAATGTATCAATTTAAGGCGTGCATTTATTGATTTGGTTTGAGCTTCTGTACAAGCCAATTCCCATTGTTCCTCTGAAATTTCAATTTGCAGATCTTCTTTCCAGTAGTTTAATCTTTTCAGTGAATTTTCACTTGAAGATAGTGTCAATGAGTTATAAAACTCTGAAATAATACCCTTTCTTTTACTATCTTTCATCATCATTTTTTCCAAGGATGAATAAATAGGTCGAGTGAGAGCTTTATTTTGATTTGATCGAATAAAGTTTCTAAGTTGAAGATATTTAAAAAAATGTGTTCTATTGAGATTAAATTTGATCCTCAGCTCTTCAAAAGACATTATGTTGTCTGCACCTGGCAAATATAAATCCTGAATCTTTTGTATCCCTTTTAAATTCCATACTTTAAATACAGCGTCCGCTCTCCCTGGTTTAAAATATTGATTACCCCATATTGGACTAAATTGTGACAATAACTGTGGTTCTTTTAAATAGTTTTTAGCTTCACACCATATTTTGATCATATGCTTTACAAATGGATTTTTAACTTGTTTTTGTAATTTTTTTGCCGAATCTGAGTATATGAATAAGGGAAGAGGTAAAGGTAAATTGTATGATTCCATTTCAGTCCAGTGAGGGAGATCATTTGATGAAAAATAATATGTCATAGACCTCAGTTGTGCCGACCAATAATACAACATAAAATTTGGACATTTCAGACCTCCACGATCAAATGGTAAATATAATAAAGACAAACGTAATCTAGCCCTCCTGTTGTTCCATATAAATTCCACTAACTTTTTTTTTATTCTTGAGAATAGATCTAAAGGTGGTGATAAGGGAATGTATTGAAATAAATAAAGTATTTTAGGTAAAATATTACTTTTAAGTATATTGATTCTCCCGATCATCGACATTGGTAGTGACATCCATCTCTGAGTTAACTCACTGATATCTGACATTAAGGCTTCATAGTTGACACTGGCGACTGATTCTAGCTTAGGCATAATTTGGATTCCTAAATATTTAAACTGATTTACAACATTGAATTGATTTACCTCAGGGGCTGGGTAATTTCTCTGGGTCTCATTTAGCATTAATATTGAAGATTTAGTTTTATTTATTTTATATCCTGATATTTCCCCAAAATTCTTTATTAAATTCAACAAGGTTGGAATTGATTTTTTTAGATTCGACATAAACAAAATTATATCATCGGCGTACAGGGAGATTTTATGTTCTGTTGGTCCAACTTTAATTCCATATATTTGTGAATGTAAACGTATCGCTATCGCTAAAGGTTCAATTGCCATAGTAAACAGTAAAGGTGAAAGTGGACAGCCTTGTCGACATCCTCTATTGATTTTTATTGGTTTTGAAATATTGTTATTTGTTAGGATTTCTGCTGTAGCATTATTGTATATTATTTGAACCCATTTTATGAAATTATTTCCAAGTCCAAACCTTTGTAGGACTTCAAAAAGAAAGGGCCATTCAACTCTATCAAAGGCCTTTTCGGCGTCCAATGATAGGAGAGCTGTATCCGGTGCTTCTTTATTAAAATAAATAATATTAAATAGTCTTCTTACATTATGGAAGCCTTGTCTACCCTTTATAAAGCCATTCTGATCTCGATTAATAATATTTGGTAAAATTTCTTGTATTCGTCTTGCTAAAATTTTACAGATTATCTTAAGGTCGGCGTTTAATAGGCTTATTGGTCTCATATTTTCACATTTATTAGAGGGCTTACCTGGTTTTGGCAGCAGTATAATTAAGGCATTATTTATGTATGATGGTAAATTATTATTTTGAAATGCTTCTAAAACCATTTCCAAAAAAGGTTTTATTAATTTATTCTTAAATTTTTTATAAAGGTCAACTGGAAGACCATCTGGTCCTGCACTTTTTCCTGATTTCATATTATCAATGGCTAGCCCAACTTCTTCTTGACTAATTTTAGACTCCAATATCTCCCTGTTTTCATTTGGAATACACGGTATAGATAGTTCGTTCAAAAACCCATTTAGTTTTGTTAAATCAGGTTCATTTTTGGTATCATATAATTTTTCATAGTAATCTCTAAAGGCTCTATTAATTTCTAAAGGATCTATAACTACCTGTCCATTACTTATAATACTGGTAATTGGTGTTTTAATTTCCAATTGTTTAATCTGCCATGCTAATAATTTTCCTGATTTTTCACCTTGTTCATAAAAAGATTGTTTCAATCTTAGAAGACTCGAGGCAGCTCTATTCGCTGATTTTTTGTCGTATTCAGCTCTCAAAATCAGTAATTCATTCTCCAACCTTGGGTCACTTCCTGCATACACTTTTTCCTGAAGATTTTTTATTTTATGTTCCAATTTAGCTCTCTCCTCTCGAGTCTTCTTAGATTTTGATCCTGTATAACTAATAATATGTCCCCTAATAAAAGCTTTGAAAGCCTCCCACTTTACACATGCTGATGTTTGTGTAGTATTGATGTCAAAGAACTCGTCTATCTGTTTTTCTATATACTTGACAAATTCCTCATCCTGAAGCCATTTATGCTGAAATTGCCATCTACCTGATTCCTTTGTCAATTTTTTATCTACATATATTAGACAACAGGGTGCATGATCAGAGATCACGATGTTATCATAAAAGCAGTTTTGAATCTTGGACCTTAATTCTGTGGAAATCAAAAAATAATCAATACGTGAGAATGTCTTGTAGGTACTGGAATAACAAGAATAGGCTTTAACTTGTGGTTTCATTTCTCTCCATATATCTAACAATCTCAATTCTTTCATAAAATGATTAATAGTCATCCTACATCCAATGTGCGTACAATCCAGTCCTGTTGATCTATCCACACCTGGATTCAATGTACAATTAAAATCCCCTGCTATTATATGTTGCCCTGTAAGTGATGATAAGATGAGAAATAAATTAGCAAAGAACTTCTGATCATCTATATTGGGACCATATAAGTTCACAAGATTTATATTTTCTAATAGCAAAGAACCTTGAATGATTACATATCTTCCAAATTTGTCTCCAATTACATTTTTCACTTGAAAAGGAACTGATTTATGTATGAGAGTCATAACTCCCCTGGCTCGGGATGAAAATGAAGAGGTGAATACACTTCCCTGCCATCTACTCCTAATTCTTTTAACATCCTCCTCTATCAGATGAGTTTCTTGTAAAAACACAATTCTTGAACCCATGTCCTTTATTTTATTCATAACTTGTTTAAGTTTTTTTAAATTTTGTAGACCTCTGCAATTCCATGAAGTTAAATTAAGATTAACACTTTGGTCCATGATCAATAGAGAGTTTGGGATTACCTTGCAGTGTAAACATGCTCATACAGAGAAGCAAAAACATGAGTGGTTGAACATTCATCCTACAAACTACACACAAACAAATTTCCCCTTCCCACACTTGTGGCAAACCCCCCAAAATCAAAAGAAAAATTCTGTCTCCCGATATAGCCATCGACCGTTCCACACCCACGGGGAACAGCCTAAGCCACTCCTTCTTCATCCTCCCAATCACCCTAACTCTACTGCTTTTAATGACGTAACATTAACTCTCCTCTGTAGTTTTCCAACTTAACTCCAAAATTTTTAACAACTTTGTACATCATAGTTTTTTGTTTTTTTTTTGTTTTGTTTTTGTTTTGTTTTTTTAATATATAATACAATCTATATTTTGTAAACTTACTATTTACTTCAAGTCAGTCAGATGCCTGTGCAAATGCTTAATTATTCTACCTTATATTTTGTTCATGCTTAGCTCCCACCAGTCTCTTCTTCTTCTTTGATCTTCTTGATGAACTCCTGCGCCTCCTCTGGGGTCTTGAAGATGTGGGTTCTGCCCTCATACGTGGTCAGCAGTCTCGCAGGATAGATTACACCATGACGAATCCCAAGGTTGCGCAGCTCCTTACGTACGGGATCAAACTGCTTCCTCAATTGTTGGATTCCTGTGGCCAAATCTGGGTAGAACCGCACCTGCTGGTCCTGGTGTTTAATCTCTCCTTTAGCACGTGCAGCGTTGAAGATCTTCATCCTGTCTCTGTTGCTAAGAAACTTCATAATTAAGGTCCTCGGCGGTCCCTTATCTCTCCGTGGGCCAATACGATGTGCTTTTTCCAGAACCACTGCTGATTGCAACTCCTCGCTGCCCAGCACCTCCGGAATCCACTTTTCCAGAAAGGAACATACGTCCCGACCTTCTGATTCCTCTGGAAGACCCACCAGCCTCAAATTATTCTGTCTCGACCGAGATTCCAAATCCAAAATATTATCTTCCAGAGATTTATTTTTTTTTTCCAAAGTGCGCACCTTTAATTGAAGACGGGTGACGTCATCTTCAGCACTAGCGAGACGGAGCTCCATCTGCGCCGTTCGTTCTACACAGTCACCCAATTCCTTTCTTATTCCTTCCAACGCTGTCATAATCCCATCAAATCTAGAGGAAAAGTCCGCTCTCATTGAACTCATGGCAGCCATCAGCGCATCTGCGCCATTCCCCGCAGAAATCGCACCGCCGCCAGCCGCCTCCGCCATATATGGAGCCTTGTTTGCTGCGTCACAGACCTGAAAGTCCGTTAATTTGGACTGTTTCAGCGGCTCGCTTTTTCCTTTTCCTGGTTTTCCAGCCTTAGGCTTCGCCGACATATCCTCGCTCAAATGCTGGGATACGTTCTGTCCCAAATGAGAGAGTTATTTGCCGATTTTTTTCTCCAGGAGCAGAGCAGAGCGAGACACGTCCGTTCTACGTGGCAGCCATAACCGGAAGTGTTCTGACACATATTTACTGTAGCTATATATATTTATTGCTACTGCAGTGTCCCAGCCTGTTCAAACCCATGATTGCAGTATATACAGTTAAAATGAGAAGTTACACATGCATATATTCAGTTCAGTTCAGCTTGATTTGTACTGTGCCAAATCACAGAAAGTCATTCCAAGGTTCTTCACACACAAAAGGAACCAAGTCATACAACGAAGAACAGATCAAACAAAGCGATGCCCTGTGAACAAGCATTTATGTGACAGTGGGAAGGGAAAAACTCGCTCAGAGGGAGAAACTTATGGCAGAATGAATTCATCCGCTTGGGGGGTGTGGACAGTGAGAAGAAGGAAAGAGAAGCTAAACATAATGGAGCAGAATAAATAATGTTCAAACAAACACAGATGCAAAGTAGGGATGAGCCGATACCACTTTTTCAAGACCGATACGATACTGTGACTTTGAGTATCGGCCGATACCGATACCGTCTCTCTTAAGTATACTTTGGCAATAATGACGGGCTGCATTTTGCACACATAAAAACATAAATATAAAAGTCAAACAAGAATATATACTACAAATTTGACTCTGTTCAGCAATGGTGCTGCTTTTTTATTTTAAACTTTGCAGCATTTCACTTGTCAGGAACATGTAAACGTACAGTACATTCTCAAGTGCAAGTTTATGCAAAACTTTGAAGCTGAATACTAAACATTCATTTAAACTAAAAGTGCCACTTATGCATGAGGTAAAAAAAAAAAATGCTGTGCATCCGAAAATAAAGAAATTGTAACTCAGCATGAATTATATTCAACAACTATTGCAAAAAATGTAAACCCTTACATTCTTAAAGCTAAATATGAAAAGAAATCTACCACAGAATGTAGTGCAAAATAGTGTAAAAAGTACTTAATTTCTTGACACACTTTAAGGTCACCATCAGAGAAAACCTTTTTCATTTGTGACTCTGAACTTCAGTAAACATCTGCAGTATAGCTTAACAGTAATGTACTTTGTCAGTGCTAAAGGAATAGAACATGAACTACTATTGCTTTAAGTAATCCCTGACCCTGAATACAGTCATGTGTTTTAACAACTCTTTTGCAACTCCAGTCTGTTCACTTGATGAGGCAGATTCTTCTTTAAGAAGATCAGCATTTCAGCCGTCTCAGCTGCTCGTCTGTTTCTCCTTTCATCTGTAATGATGGACGCTGCACTAAAGAGTCTTTCACTCTCCACACTTGTTGAGGGTGCACTGAGAAATTTACCTGCAGTCTGAGCCAGAGTGGGGAATGTTGGCTGATTGATTTGCACTTCAATGACCGCTCCTGTGGTACTAGCAACGTGCACCACGTGGCTTTCCTTCAGGATTTCATCAAAAATAGCGGCCAATCTGCAGTGGCTTGCAGATTCCACCTTTGCAGCCTTCTCTGCTGGCTCCAAAGCTGCTGTGCCACCTGATGTCCCCTCTGCTGGCTCTCCTGGATCTGCAGAATATGATGCTGCCCTCCCCACAGCCGCCTCCATCATCCTCGCCTCTGTCATCAAAGCATCTGTTGCTTGTTCTGCAGACTCTACACTTGTTAAGTATCTGAAATAATAAAAGTAGCCATTTTATGAAGTGATTGATACCATCATGTAGGCTAATGATGATTTAATTAATAAAGACTCAACAACATACATACCTGTCCTTGTATCTTGGATCCAACAGCGTTGCAATCGTGTATTGCTTGGAAGCATCTGTTAAATGCCTCAAGAAGGGTGCCCTTCATCTTCTTGAGCCCATCATCACCCTCGTATTCCCAAGAAAGAAGGTGCTCAAGGATGCTGACTATTGGGATGACACCAGCTGCAGATGATGAGGAGCTTGCCTCTCCTGTCAGCTCCTCAAAGGGCGCTAGAGCTGCAACAGTCCTTTCAAGTAACTCCCACTGTTGCCCACTCAGTGTAGCTGGCAGGTCATATTCAGCAGAATATGCACCCAAGGCCCGTTTCTGTTCAGTGAGCCTCTCAGCCATGTAATACATGCTGTTCCACCTCGTTCACACATCTTGGAGCAGACGCTTGGGTTGCATATTCATCTCTATTTGAATGGCTTCCAAATGTGAATATGCCAGTGGGGAGTGTTTGAAGTGACCCACTGTTTTTCTACCGACAGCCACTGCATCACTCGCATTACGTTGTGCAAGCAGTCCCTCATTCACCACGAGTTGTAAGGTGTGCACAAAGCATCCCAAACTTGCAACTGCGAGCCGGTCCATTCCTTTTTTTAACATTGCTGGCATTGTCTCTTAAAACAACATGAACTCTGGCCTTTGGGATATAAGATAAGATAAGATAAGATAAGCCTTTATTAGTCCCACAACGGGGAAATTCCAGGATTGCAACAGCACAGGGATAGCAACACTCGAAAAAAAAAAAACCAAGCAAACAAGAGCAGCTAATATACATACGTACATATTACTATAAAATATACTGTATATATACACACACACACACACAGACACACAGTGCAGAGCATTGTAGCTGGATGGAATAAATATATGAATATGTAAACACACAGTGCGGAGCATTGTAGCTAGATGGAATAAATATGTAAATATATAAACACCCACAGTACGGAGCAATGTAGCTAGATGGAATAATATGTAGATATATAAACACACAGTGCGGAGCATTGTAGCTAGATGGAATAAATATATAGATATATAAATATAAACATAAACACACCCAGTGATGAGCATTGTAGCTAGATGGAATAAATATGTAAATATATAAACACACACAGTGCAGAGCATTGTTGCTAGATGGGATGAAACAGCACAACCGTCTACTTAGTTATCCTACATGGTATGATTATGTGCCCATACATATTCTCACTCTCCATAGCGACCGGTATGTTCCTAGTTGTATGCCAGAGGGGACCATTGTGTAAGTCTATTGCATCTTTGCATTCAAAAAACTATTAGTTTGTTACGTCTTTTTGCTATCTCTGCGAGCAGCCCTGCTTAGGTTGTACAGTCTGACAGCCGTTGGTAGGAAGGACCTGCGAAACCTCTCGGTTGTGCACCTGGGATGATGCAGTCTGCTGCTAAATGAGCTCCTCAGTGCATTCAGTATGTCCTGCATAGGGTGGAACTCGGACTCCAGCAGAGATGACAGTTTAGCCACCGTCCTTCTCTCTCCTATCTCCTCCACCGGATCAAGGCGCTGCCCCAGGACAGAGCTAGCTTTCTTGATCAGTTTGTTCAGTCTCTTCCTATCGGCTGCAGTAATGCCACTGCCCCAGCAGACCACTCCAAAAGTGATGGCTGATGCCACCACCGTGTCATAGAATGTCTTCAGCAGTGCGCCTTGTACACCAAAAGACCTGAGTCTCCTCAGCAGGAACAGCCTGCGCTGTCCCTTCTTGTAGAGTGTGTCAGATATCCCATGTGTTTAACATTTCCTCCACAGCCTCCACAGTAGCCTCTCCTGAGTGTGATCCATGAAATTGCTCTGCATGTAAAATGGCTTTTTGCAAAACAAAACATGAATCTCTCCACTGCACTGTCAGGCTAATTAGTGACACGACACATGTCTGAGCTCCAGATATCTGTTGTGAAGCTTAAAGCTGGGATTTCTGATAAATGTCTTGAGATAAATGTGCGTACTTCTTTGTACTTAACTGGGACCGCTGTGTCAGAAAACCAGCTCCGGTGTGGCATCGTGTACCGAGGCTCCAAATACTCCATTAAATGCCGGAAACCCTCGTTTTCCACAAGAGCAAAGGGCTGGTCATCGAGCACAATAAATTCGACAGTTTTGTCTGTAATCATCTTTGCTTTTTTGCTCTCAGGAGGTAGCTTGTCATGCTTTGGAAAAGAGTCCAGCAGTGACTGTTGCAGCGCGGGTTTTCTCTTCCTAGTGCTCTGTGCTTGGCTGAATTCATTATACAGTAATCCCTCACTTATCGCGGTTAATGGGTTCCAGAACCGACCGCGAAAAGTGAAAAACCGCGAAGTAGCGTCACCCCTAATGACGTCACCCATAAATAATACGTACGTTCATTCTCTCACTCTCTCTCTCATATGATACGTGTGTGTGTGTGTGTGTGTGTGTGTGTAAGTGTACATACATACGTAGATGTAAATAAAGTGTACATAAATATGTTTTTAGAACTCTTTTATTCTTATAACAAGATACGTAACTCAAGATGAAGATGATTTACTGCACAGGTTAATGAGAGCTTTACTGCTCCTCAGGTGACGCCTCATCGTCAGGTGCTAGAGGCACAGCATCGTCGAGGGCAGCTTCCGATAGAGCTGGAGAAGCTGCAGGAGGCGGCGTAGTGGCTCGACGGGAAGAGTATTTCGCACAAAATGGCACAAGAGAACAGCAAAAAGTTCCACGCGGCGAGACTAAGCAACACGAGCGATAAAGAGCAATGAATGCGGTCTTCCTTCGCTGGGTGGGCGCTCGGCAGGGAGAGAAGCTGGGTGAAACGTCTCGGCCAATCAGCTTGCGAGATTCCCGAGCCGAGCCAACACGAGAACAGCGAACAGAGAGGTGGATTTTGAGTTGTGCGGCTCTCCGTGTTGATACCTGATGTTCTAATGTAGTCTCCCTGCCTTCTGCTAGCGCCCGCCCATTATTTCTCAATTTTGAATTTTTGATGAATATTTTTGAAAAATCCGCGATGCACTGAGGGCGCGAAAGGTGAAGTGCGAAGTAGCGAGGGATCACTGTATTCCTTACCGTGATACTTCAATAAGTGTTTTATCAAGTTTGTGGTGTTAAAACTGCAGCTGGTACCACCCTGCAAAGTAGTTGCATTACATAAGTTACATTCTGCAGTCCTGCTTTTTTCCTCCCTCACTCTGAAATAATTCCACACTGCAGACATGTTGACAGTCCAGGCAAGTCCCACCCACCACGGCAGCTCCAGTGACCCTTTTTGCTTCCATCCGTCCACCCATCTTCTTCCGCTTAATCCTGTTCGGGTCGCGGGGGGGCTGGAGCCCATCCCAGCATCTTTGGGCGAGAGGCAGGTTCCGTCTATGGTAAGCCACTTGCAGCATGGATGAGAACGGTTACCGCACTTTCACTTTAATACTATTATTAATGTATCGGATTGGCAAATGACTTTTATTCCTTACCAATACCGATTCAGGCAAAATGGCTGGATCGGACCTGATACCGATACCTCGGATTGGATCGGCTCATCTCTAATGCAAAGTCTACTCAAAAGCTTTGTCAAATAGAAAGGTTTTCTCACAGACCTGGACTGGTAACTGGTTCCTTAAAACCCCTGACCATTCCAGACAGTTTCCTTAAAAACACCTAAAAATAACATAGCCTAAGTAAACTACAAGCTGTTCTTCAACCCTTTGCAGTATCTTCATGGGGTTGGTCTCATTCAAAGGAAAACACTCTGAATTTTTTGTTGAAACAGTCAGAATCCCTGTAAGTGCTTCAGCCGCTGAGTAACAGTCATCTAAACATACTAAATTTGAAAAAAAATAAGGTTTGCCTGGGTGTTTTTTTTTTTAGATACAAATGCCTGAAAATAACATACAGCTGTTAGATACTGACTGGAAAACACAATAGGAATGTAGAACCAAGTGTTATGAAGTTCAGGTCAAAATTTGGTAACAATACCGCAAAAAATGAATATATTACACAGTTTTTTCTCCGGCTGTAGCCAGGTGTTTCTGAACTGTGCCAACATGTGCCAAAATGAATCATGGCTGTCAGACGTGCTGTCCACCTCCAGTGTTTCAGCTGACGACTCCTCACGCGATCGGGTCAAGTAATTAATCATTTTTTCGATGGTTGCGTTAATTTTAGCCATTTTTCAAAAAAGTGAGTGACAACACGTCCATCATCAGCATGCTCAGCTGCAGTTGGTTTGTTGTGTTCCTGTTGGCCATGGGGCTGATCCTTCATGCTAAGTTGTCACTCATTGGTTATTGAAGGCTGTGGAAACACAAAGGGAGGGCCTATTGGGTCAAATGAGGTATCAATCAAATCTAGACAGTCACACCAGTTTTTTGGGCTCCCATTTCCGGCTCTATCTCTGTGGGAAATGTAGTTTTTTAGCACATAAGTCACAAAAGCAGAACGTTACCTGGCTGAGTTTCAAACAGTGCTCCTATTTTCATGGGCAGTTTCCCCCGTGATCATCTAGATGGACAATAAATCTAACTCAGATGAATCTGTTGGACCTTTTGCACTACAAATGGACCATATTTGTTGGGCTATCATTAATTCAAGGACAACAAGTACTGTAAGCTTCTTTGGTGAGTAAATGCTATATTGCTATGTTGTGCTAGCTCGTTTGAGGCCCTATTTAAATCCAGTGTTATGATTTTGTCTGAAATCCATTTGAATAACCAAATAGACAAAATTGTAAGCTTTTAAATGATGTAAGGCATGACTACCTACTCTAAACATGTTTACCACACTTCAGTATGTCGCAGCAGAAACATTAAAATGTCCCGTCCACGGGACACGGAACGGTAAGAGGTCCTTAAGAGAGGAACCTGATAATTGAAAGCCCTACCTCCCACTGTGCTTTTTGAGACTCTAACCCAGGATTTCCACTGACTCTAGAT
The DNA here is from genome assembly GCA_020510985.1 of Pholidichthys leucotaenia. NCBI lineage: Eukaryota > Metazoa > Chordata > Actinopteri > Cichliformes > Pholidichthyidae > Pholidichthys > Pholidichthys leucotaenia. The sequence continues at coordinate 272,374,812 of CM035840.1, read as the reverse complement.
CTGGTCCGTTACGGTTGCGGTCCGGTCTCCGCAGAAAACACTGGTCAACACCAAATTTATTTAAGTGTTTTTTATCTGATTTAGGACAATTTTGGTGTGCTGAATCCAAAAATCACGTTGGAGTTGCTCAGTCAGGTCAACTTTTTGAACTATGGCCACATTCTATTTACGTTTTTGTTTACATGTATGGGTATTTTCGCTTTATATGATGCAAAATTCTTTTTTTTTCCTCTTGAAATTCTCAGAATTTTGAACAATGATGACGTAACATTCAATTTACATGTACTTACCTTTATCAATGTCTGCTATTCAATTTACAGTACAACAGTACAACTGCTGTACAACTGCTTACAACTTAGCATAAAAACCTGACCTGAGAGAAACGGATGACATTTTCAGATTCAGCTGTGCAAAATTGTCTTAAATCAGTTGAAAAAACACAGACAACTTACAAAAAAATTATTTTTATGTTGTGAAATAGTTCCCATTCTAATTAATGTTCTAATCTCTACCTGGTTCGGACCACTGCGGAATGAATCACTCTCGTCAGATTCGGATTGCTATTGAAACACAAAAGTCTATTTTTGACAGATGCCGGATCCAGTCTGCAAGGCAATGCTGCAGTGTCTACTGTATTTAATAGCTGTTTGTTCATTATAACTATTTAAGGATCGTCTGTTATTTTCTGTGCTCTACTTCTCCACCACTGTGTCAAAGAAGGTAAAAACTTTGATATAACATACAAACAATTCACACAATTGCAGTTAACGGGCTACTTGCATATTATTAGAGCACACAAATCCAGGTGGAGAGCTGGGACATCACGCTTCCTTGTTGTTGTCACGTGATTGCAATCGGTCCTTCTCTAGTCTTTCTCGAGATCTTGCATTATTCTATATAATTCTCACGCTATCTTGTATTTCAAACTCTGTTCTTAGCACGCCACTTCAAAACACAGACGGAACTGGTAGGGGTGGACGCAAGGCTCCGTCTGCACTGCATCTGCAGCGGACTGCATCCAGTCAGTGTAAATCCATCTTAAGAATTACTAAAAGTTTTACATTCTGAGAGCGTCATGTTCTGTCAGGATGATGGGGTACAGTGAGGTATTTAAGATAACATTGGGACAGATTGTGTACAGTTTTATAGGACGTTTTATAGCAGGAGGATTTTAATCCAATTCTGGATTTTATAGAGTGCCATTGAAGGGAGTTATATGGGAGAAATATAATCTGTCGTAGTGCCCATTTGCATTTTGGATCAACTGTTGAATTTTTAGTTTAATTTTATTTTTGGGGACAGCCTGATAATAATGAATTGCAACAATCTAGGTGGCAAAAACATGGATTGGCTTGGGACAAGATGTTCCTGATTTTGGTCATATTACATCAGTGAAACACTGGTCAGTGTTTACGTTGTGTGTCAAATGACAGTGGGTCTGTTCTTTATTATATTGTGCTCATTTATTACCACACACAGTAATATACCACATTCTTGTGGAATATTGCCGAATTACGAGCCTTGTCAGTAAGAAGAAGGGAGGGATAAAAATGAACTGAAAACCAAAAACCGACATGAAAGGGTCAATTAACCGGGATGTTGATTTAAGGTCAAATTGCCCAGCCCTAATATACAGTATACACACATAAAGACACACACCTGTGCCCTCAGAGCTGTGTGGCCACATGGTCACACACAGGACAGGACTTTGACAAAACCAGGTCTCTGTCCGCCTGCAACTATTTCTTGACCTTTTCCTGTCAGGTAATTGTGAAACCGGGTACAGACATTTACATCAGTCAGTTCGTTTAGGTTTTCTCAAAAGAATATTAAAGTCCATCGTAACAAAAACCCTTGCTGACTCACTGAAGAGGGGAGTGAAACTTTCAGATTTGATCATTAATAATTTATGCTGCTGTGTCCAGGTGTAAAACTAAACTGAAATAGAAATAAATTGCCAATGTTTAGTTTTTAAAAGATGTTGCAGTTAAATATTGACTTGTTTTTCCTGATAATTTTGCTAAACATGATAGTCTGACTGTGGTGTGGCAGTTATGCAGAATGACTGGGTCAATACGTTCAAGGAGCAGGAGTTCATGGACTGTCTACAGTGGTGGAGGAAGGTTTTCGGTGATCAGCGAAAATTTGCTCAAGGATTCTTTTTATTGGAACAGTCTGGGTCAAAGTCTCATAAACCTCTAAGATTAGTGAGAGCTGCGTCAGTGAAAATGTTTCCAGAAGCAGAGTTTTGGTATCAGAAGTGAGTTGATCGACCACAGAAGCACTTGTCAGCAGCTTTAAGTTTTCAAGAGTCACAACTCTGCATCACAGTCAGACAACAAATCTGAGCACAGGAGTTGTTGGTCTGGTTCCACGTTTGTGTGACTGTGTGACTTTGGCATTTTAACGTGTTTGGATCTGAGAAAGGTAAAAGGTTAAAGCCACAACACAAGCAGACACTCTTAAAGTCTGTTTTTTTCTAAAAAATCTTCTAAAGAAAAGAGAAATTGCTTTTTAAAAATATCAAATCGTTAAACTCTGCTCTCACGTGTGCCATTATTAATTCCTCACATTCTAATCTAATCTTCTAATTCTTCCAGTCAACTGTGAGCAAATCAGCATGACCGTATCAACATGACAACACCCTTGACTAGGAAGTAAAATCTTGTATGATTTAAAAACTATGTACATCAATATTGGATACACTGATATATCGAACCAGATGATGCAGTGTTCACTGTTGTTTACAGTGAAAACACTGGATCTAACCATCTGTGGTGCGTGTTGTAGAAGAGCTACAGGGTTGTGTTTTTGCTGCCTTGAGCGTAGAGAAGGCAGGACTCGCCTCACACTGTTCCAGCTCTATCTGACCTCGGTCTTTTTTCCACGCACGGTGTGAGCAGGACAAGGGATCACCTGCTTCCTCCAGCTCCCCACAGAGCTTTAGACGATAGATTTGTTAGATGTGACAAATTGAGAAAAGGAAATGTGCTGTCTTTGAGGGGGAAACATTAGGTAATAAGCTTTCGTGATGCATGGTTGTGACGGCATCTCATTCATCATCTCTCTGAATTCCTCATCAGCTCACCCCGTTCTCTTCTCCTGCCAGTGTCTTAGTTTTAACCGCAGCCTGACGCCAATGAGATCGCTCTTCAGTCATAGGCAGTCCGCCCTCTTTGTATCTCCTGACAGACTAACTTAACGTGTAAAGTTGTGGGCATGACTTCACATATAACTTATCAGAGTCACAATATAGATGGCAGAACGACGAGTCTGAGTGAGCTCACAGACTAACACCACAGCTGCCTGCAGCTGGAAATGTTTCCCCGCAGGTCAGCTTGTCGCACAAGAACAGGGAACAACATAACTCCCATCCTGTTGGGCGTCAGTGATGAGCTTGGCTGTCCCTCTGTGTTTCAGGGCTCGTACTATCTGCCCTCCTCTGACTTCTATGTACCTGAGGTGGAGCTGCCCTCCTGGCTCACCAATGGGAACTACAGAGTCCAGGGGGTCCTGGGGATGAAGGACAATGAGCTGGGCTGCCTCCAGGTGTCCGTGAGCATCCTGTCAGCTGGGAGGAGGCCAGAGGCAACTTGAGTAACTCTGAGATGACTCCGTTAACTCAGACTGAGTCGACGTGGCCTGAGACACATCGTTGCTGGTGGGATGAGCCCTGCTGGAGGGAAAATGAAAATAATTTTGCTGTTGTATAGATTAATTTCAATCTGAGCATGGGGCAGTCTGATTTTTAATTTTATTTTATTTCAGTGAAACAAGCAAACAAAAAATGTTAGAAAGAAACCAAATGTTAGAAAGAATGAATGGAAGTGTCGTTTACATGCTGGTGCCCTCAGTAAATTAGAATATCGTGCTTTGTAACGTAATTTCAAAAACTATAACCATAGTCATCAGATTAAATAAAGGCTTGACATATTTCACTGTGTATGTAGTGAGTATTGAATGGGAGTTTCTTATACATTATATAACAGTCTTAACTTTTTCACAATATTCTACTTTACTGAGATGCACTAATACAGTGTTTTTCAACCAGGTTTGGATTTCCGTGGAAATTTTCTAATTTCACTTCTTAATTGGTCCAAAAAACTGAAAATTATTTGCTGTTGTTGTGCATAGTAGTATGGATGCCTGCAGAACCCATGCACAACAACGGCAAATTATTTTCAATTTTTTGGACCAATTAAGAAGTGAAACTAGAAAATTTCCATGGAAACCCAAACCTTCAGGGACTCCTGGTTGAAAAACACTGCACTAATATATCATTTTAATTGGGCAATAGCTTTTATTTGAATGAAGCTTGTGAGCAAGAAATCATTTCAAATGAAGTATAATTAATATAATATGCTTTCATAATTTAAGCTGGGTAGCATTTTGTTCTGTCAGATCTTTTTTCATGTTCTACTTTTTACCCCTCAGTATCTAAAAGACAGAATGGATATTGTTGTCACCCCACCGGGCAGCAGTGGCGTCAACACCTACCTTGGGGCCAGGATAACTAGAGAAAGAAATGATATACAACGGATATAAAAAGTCTACACACTCCTGTTCAAATGCCAGGTGCCCTTCAAAATTGATGAAAAGATGAGAAGAAAACTGGTCAAGGAGTCTGCCAAGAGGCCAACTGCAACATCGAAGGAGCTGCAGGAATTTCTGGCAAGTACTGGCTGTTTAGTACATGTGACAGCAATCTCCTGTCTTCTTCATACGTCTGGGCTATGGGGTAGGGTGACAAATTGGAAGTGTTATCTTACGAAGAAAAACATCCACGCCCGGCTCCATTTTGCAAAAACACATTCGAAATCTCCCAAACGCATGTGGGAAAATGTGTTATAGTCCGATGAAACCAAGGTTGAGCTTTCTGGCCATAATTCCAAAAGGTACAGTGGGGCAAGAAAGTATTTAGTCAGCCACCAATTGTGCAAGTTCTCCCACTTAAAAGATGAGAGAGGTCTCCAATTTTCATCATAGGTATACCTCAACTATGAGAGACAAAATGAGAAAAAAAAAAATTCAGAAAATCACATTGTCTGATTTTTTAAAGAATTTATTTGCAAATTATGGTGGAAAATAAGTATTTGGTCAATAACAAAAGTTAATCTCAATACTTTGTTTTATACCCTTTGTTGGCAATGACAGAGGTCATACGTTTTCTGTAAGTGGGAAGCTCAAGCTACCCACCAAGATGTTAGTGCAGTTCTACACAGCCATCATCGAGTCCATCCTCACCACCTCCATAACCGTGTGGTACGCAGGAGCCACTGCCAGGGACAGACTAAGGCTGCAGCGCGTCGTGCGCACTGCTGAGAAGGTGATCGGCTGCAAGCTCCCATCTCTCCAGGATCTGTACATCTCCAGGACCCGGAGGCGTGCTGGCCGGATCATAGCCGATCCCTCACACCCTGGTCACGTACTGTTTGCCCCCCTCCCCTCTGGTAGAAGACTTCGGTCCATCCAGACTAAAACCTCCCGTCACATGAACAGCTTCTTCCCCTCTGCCATTAGACTGCTGAACACTAAGTGACTCTCGTGCACCATGTACAGCAGCTCAACCAGACTCATGTTAATCATCACTGTTTTCTTCCTGCATTACCGACTGCACTATATAGTTCTCCACAGTATCTGCTGCTGGCTAATATATATTTTAACTGTTGACCAGTATCACTTAATCTTATCCTACACTTTATTACATGTATAGTTTATTTCTCTTATCTTATCATGTTTAATGTTGCAGCACTGTACCGAGACAAATTCCTAGTTTGTGTACTACATGAACAATGGCAATAAACCTGATTCTGATTCTGATTCTGATTCTGAAGTCTTCACAAGGTTTTCACACACTGTTGCTGGTATTTTGGCCCATTCCTCCATGCAGATCGCCTCTAGAGCAGTGATGTTTTGGGGCTGTCGCTGGGCAACACAGACTTTCAACTCCCTCCAAAGACTTTCTGTGGGGTTGAGATCTGGAGACTGGCTAGGCCTCTCCAGGACCTTGAAATTCTTCTTATGAAGCCACTCCTTCGTTGCCCGGGTGGTGTGTTTGGGATCATTGTCATGCTGAAAGACCCAGCCACGTTTCATCTTCAGTGCCCTTGCTGATGGAAGGAGGTTTTCACTCAAAATCTCACGATACATGGCCCCATTCATTCTTTCCTTTACACGGATCAGTCATCCTGGTCCCTTTGCAGAAAAACAGCCCCCAAAGCATGATGTTTCCACGCCCATGCTTCACAGTAGGTATGGTGTTCTTTGGATGCAACTCAGCATTCTTTCTCCTCCAAACACGACAAGTTGAGTTTTTACCAAAAAGTTGTATTTTAGTTTCATCTGACCATATGACATTCTCCCAATCCTCTTCTGGATCATCCAAATGCTCTCTAGCAAACTTCAGACGGGCCTGGACATGTACTGGCTTAAGCAGGGGGACACATCAGGCACTGCAGGATTTGAGTCCCTGGCGGCGTAGTGTGTTACTGATGGTAGCCTTTGTTACTTTGGTCCCAGCTCTCTGCAGGTCATTCACTAGGTCCCCCGTGTGGTTCTGGGATTTTTGCTCACTGTTCTCGTGATCATTTTGACCCCACGGGGTGAGATCTTTCGTGGAGCCCCAGATGGAGGGAGATTATCAGTGATCTTGTATGTCTTCCATTTTCTAATAATTGCTCCCACAGTTGATTTCTTCACACCTAGCTGATTACCTATTGCAGAGTCAGTCTTCCCAGCCTGGTGCAGGTCTACAATTTTGTTTCTGGTGTCCTTTGACAGCTCTTTGGTCTTGGCCATAGTGGAGTTTGGAGTCTTGACTGTTTGAGGTTGTGGACAGGTGTCTTTTATACTGATAACGAGTTCAAACAGGTGCCATTAATACAGGGAATGAGTGGAGGACAGAGGAGCCTCTTAAAGAAGAAGTTACAGGTCTGTGAGAGCCATAAATCTTGCTTGTTTGTAGGTGACCAAATACTTATTTTCCACCATAATTTACAAATAAATTCTTTAAAAATCAGACAATGTGATTTTCTGGATTTTTTTTTTCTCATTTTGTCTCTCATAGTTGAGGTATACCTATGATGAAAATTGGAGACCTCTCTCATCTTTTAAGTGGGAGAACTTGCACAATTGGTGGCTGACTAAATACTTTTTTGCCCCACTGTATATTTGGCACAAACACAACACTGCTCATCACCAAAAGAACACCATACCTACAGTGAAGCATGGTGGTGGCAGCATCATGCTTTGGGGCTGTTTTTCTTTAGCTGGAACTGGGGCCTTAGTCAAGGTGGAGGGAATTACAAACAGTTCCAAATACCAGTCAGTGTTGGCACAAAACCTTCAGGTTTCTGCTAGAAAGCTGAAGATGAAGAGGAACTTCATCTTTCATCACAACAATGACCCGAAGCACACATCCAAATCAACAAAAGAATGGCTTCACCAGAAGAAGACTAAGGTTTTGGAATGGCCCAGCCAGAGTCCAGACCTGAATCCAATCAAACATCTGTGGGGTGGTCTGAAGAGGGCTGTACATAGGAGATGCCCTCACAATGTGACAGATTTAGAGCATTTTTGCAAAGAAGAGTGAGCAAATATTGCCACATCAAGATGTGCCACACTGACAGACTCCTACCCAAAAAGACTGAGTGCTGTAATAAAAGCCAAAGGTGCTGCAACAAAGTATTAGTTTAAGGGTGTGCATATTTATGCAACCAGGTTATTGTAAGTTTTTTATTTTTTATTTTTCCCCTTAAAAGATTTCAGTTTGTTTTTCAATTGGGTTGTACAGGTTATAGGTTGCATTAATGGTGGAAAAAGTTTTGAAATGATTTATCTTTGCCTCATTTTTTGCATCACAAAAACCTGGCATTTGAACAGGGGTGTGTAGACTTTTTATATCCACTGTAGGCTTTTCAAGTTGATACCATAGTTCTATCTAGGAAAAATCAGAGTTCGAATTTGGGTGGTGACCTCTGACCTTCAGGTCAAGGTCAAAAGTCAGTTTTTCCCTACATCTTATGGATGCAGTAACTAGAGAAATAAATGATGTCAAGATTTACAAATTGACCATAGTTGTATCAAAGACACATCTCTCACAGGTTTGACTCCCATCTTTTACTGTGGGTTTGGGGTCAAAAGGTCAGCAGTCAAGGTTAGCATTCCCTATGCTCTATTACTATAGAACAAGTAAAGCTAGGGTCACCAAATGTCCTCAGGTTCACCCTGTGTCCATGAAGTGTGACTCTGGTTTTGGGATCTCAAGGTCAAGATGCCATATAAACTATATCTGAACAACAAAGAAAGCTAGGGTCACCAAACTTGGTACACAGGTTCACACTGTAACCCCGAACTGTGACTGTTTTGGGATTGCAAGGTCAAGGTCAAAATGCCATGTAAACTATTATGTCAAGAACAAAGGAAGAGACGTGCCTCTGACAGCCACCAGTGTCTTTTTTCTGCTTGTAGTGATGGAGCATCCCTGATTTTGTCATGCCATGTTGTAAATATTTTTTCTTCACTTAAATAAGCTATCCTAAACCCTGATCCTGGATAACAAATGTTTTTAAAAGCAATTTTCCTGGGCTTTTATTGTGGCAGGCACACACTGACATCAGCTCTAAGTTTTTCTGATGTTTGAATAAAGAAGTTCATGTGTTTATACACTCACCGGCCACTTTATTAGGTACACCATGCTAGTAACGGATTGGACCCCCTTTTGCCTTCAGAACTGCCTCAATTCTTTGTGGCATAGATTCAACAAGGTGCTGGAAGCATTCCTCAGAGAGTTTGGTCCATATTGACATGATGGCATCACACAGTTGGCGCAGATTTGTCGGCTGCACATCCATGATGCGAATCTCCCGTTCCACCACATCCCAAAGATGCTCTATTGGATTGAGATCTGGTGACTGTGGAGGCCATTTGAGTACAGTGAACGCATTGTCATGTTCAAGAAACCAGTCTGAGATGATTCCAGCTTTATGACATGGCGCATTATCCTGCTGAAAGTAGCCATCAGAAGTTGGGTACATTGTGGTCATAAAGGGATGGACATGGTCAGCAACAATACTCAGGTAGGCTGTAGCGTTGCAACGATGCTCAATTGGTACCAAGGGGCCCAAAGAGTGCCAAGAAAATATTCCCCACACCATTACACCACCACCACCAGCCTGAACCATTGATACAAGGCAGGATGGATCCATGCTTTCATGTTGTTGACGCCAAATTCTGACCCTACCATCCGAATGTCGCAGCAGAAATCGAGACTCATCAGACCAGGCAACGTTTTTCCAATCTTCTATTGTCCAATTTCGATGAGCTTGTGCAAATTGTAGCCTCAGTTTCCTGTTCTTAGCTGAAAGGAGTGGCACCCGGCGTGGTCTTCTGCTGCTGTAGCCCATCTGCCTCAAAGTTCGACGTACTGTGCGTTCAGAGATGCTCTTCTGCCTACCTTGGTTGTAACGGGTGGTTATTTGAGTCACTGTTGCCTTTCTATCAGCTCGAACCAGTCTGGCCATTCTCCTCTGACCTCTGGCATCAACAAGGCATTTCCGCCCACAGAACTGCCGCTCACTGGATATTTTTTCTTTTTCGGACCATTCTCTGTAAACCCTAGAGATGGTTGTGCGTGAAAATCCCAGTAGATCAGCAGTTTCTGAAATACTCAGACCAGCCCTTCTGGCACCAACAACCATGCCACGTTCAAAGTCACTTAAATCACCTTTCTTCCCCATACTGATGCTCGGTTTGAACTGCAGGAGATTGTCTTGACCATGTCTACATGCCTAAATGCACTGAGTTGCCGCCATGTGATTGGCTGATTAGAAATTAAGTGTTAACGAGCAGTTGGACAGGTGTACCTAATAAAGTGGCCGGTGAGTGTAAACTCATAAGTTTATTCCTCATGACCACTAAATGTTGTTTTATTCATAAGATTCTTTTTAAGGTCTGTTACAGCTGGTTTGATTTGTTTGTTTACCAAGTGCCTGATTGGTTCTTTGAAAAGAATTTTTTTTTTCCTAATTGTGATCATCATTCCGCACTTTTGTCTTTAATAAACCTATGATCTCTATATTTGTGTGTTTATTACCCAGAGTGGCCTAGAGCAGTGATTTTCAACCTATGTGCCGCGGCACACTAGTGTGCCGTGAGAGATCGTTAGGTGTGCCGTGGGAAATTATCCAATTTAACTTAATTACTCGAGTGAGTGGTTATGTTTACATGGACACAAGTAACCGGATTAAAAGCCTGATCGGAATAAAAATGCTTCATGTAAACATGGCAATCTGAATATTCTAACCCGATCACGCTCATTCGGATCAAAATTTCATTCTGATTGAGAGGGGTGGGTTATGCCGGTTGTTAATCCGAATGGTGCGCATGGAAACACTTATTCCCAACACAGGGCAGAAAATGTGTTTATTGCGCATGTCTGTACGCCAGCAGCACGTCGACGTGACGTATTTCCGCCTTAGCAGCAGCTAGCGGAAAACAGCGGGAGTAAAACAAAACTGGTCTGTATCGTCCTGCTGTCTCCCTCTTTTCGTCGTATGCAGAAGTATGTACTTGTAGCTTCATTACGGAGACTAGCAGAAGCAAAAGTACAGTCTGAATAACACGATACAGGTCAATTTCGACACGAAGCGGGGCTCGCTAACACCGGAAGTTGCTGCTGCTACTATTTTTTGAATGTCGACCTGCGCATGTCAAAATGATTTATTCCGTTCAAACCAGTGACACGTGAAAACGCACGTCCAAATCAGATCAGCTTTTTCAGGATCCATGTAAACAGTAAAATTCTGATCTGAATTGTAATCAGACTGAAGAAATTTTGCCCATGTAACTGTGGCCCATACAGCTCAGCATCAGTTGTTGGAAACAACATGACTTGAGCAAGAAGAACTCATTGAACACGTGGAATGTCACCTCTCTGGTGGGGAAGGAGCCTGAGCTGGTGTACGAGATTGAGCGATACCGGCTAGATATAGTCGGCCTCACCTCAACACACAGCTCCGGTTCCGGAACCAGTCTCCTGGAGAGGGGCTGGAGCTTGGCCTTTTCTGGAGTTGCCCCGGGCGAGAGGCGACGAGCAGGGGTAGGTATTCTTGTATCGCCCCACCTTGCTGCCTCTATATTGGAGTTTTCCCCGGTGGACGAAAGGGTTGCTTCCCTGCGCCTTCGGGTTGGGAAATGGGTCCTGACCATCATTTGTGCCTATGCACCAAATGATGTTTCAGAGTACCCACCCTTTTTGGAGTCTGTGACTGGGGTGCTGGAGGGTGCTCCTCCTGGAGACTCCATTGTCCTACTGGGGGACTTCAATGCGCACGTGGGCAACGACAGTGAAACTTGGAGGGGGGTGATTGGGAGGAACGGCCTGCCCGATCTGAACCCGAGTGGTGTTCAGTTATTGGACTTCTGTGCTAACCACAGTCTGTCCATAACGAACACCATGTTCAAGCATAAGGGTGTCCATATGTGCACCTGGCACCAGGACACCCTAGGCCACAGGTCGATGATCGATTTTGTTATCGTATCATCAGACCTGCGACCGTATGTCTTGGACACCCGAGTAAAGAGAGGTGCAGAGCTGTCAACTGATCACCACCTGGTGGTGAGTTGGATCCGATGGCAGGGGAGGAAGCCATTCAGACCTGGTAGACCCAAACGTATAGTGAGGGTGTGCTGGGAGCGTCTGGCTGAGGCCCCTGTCCGGGAGGTCTTCAACTCCCACCTCCGGAAGAACTTCAACCACATTCCGAGGGAGTCTGGAGACATGGAGTCTGAATGGGCCATGTTCTCCACCTCTGTTGTCGAAGCGGCGGCCCAGAGCTGCGGCCGCAAGGTGGTCGGTGCATCTCGTGGTGGCAACCCCCGAACCAAGTGGTGGACACCAGTGGTGAGGGGGGCCATTAAGCTGAAGAAGGAGTCCTATCAAGCTTGGTTGGCTTGTGGGACTCCCGAAGCAGCTGAGGTGTACCGGCAGGCCAAGCGGAGTGCAGCTCGGGTGGTTGCTGAAGCAAAAACCCGGGTATGGGAGGAGTTCGGTGAGGCCATGGAACAAGACTTTCGGTCGGCTTCAAAGAGATTCTGGCAAACTGTTCGGCGGCTCAGGAGGGGAAAGCAGCTCCCCGTCCACACTGTGTATGGTGCGGATGGGACACTGTTGACTTCAACTGGGGATATCGTCGGGCGGTGGAAGGAATACTTTGAGGATCTCCTCAATCCCACTGATACGCCTTCCACAGAGGAAGCAGGGTTTGGGGACAAGGGGGATGACTCGCCTATCACAGGGGCTGAGGTCGCCAAGGTGGTTAAAAATCTCCTTGGTGGCCGGGCCCCAGGGGTGGACGAGATTCGCCCCGAGTACCTCAAGGCCCTGGATGTTGTTGGGTTGTCATGGTTGACACGCCTCTGCAACATTGCGTGGAGGTCGGGGGCAGTGCCTTTGGCATGGCAAACCGGGGTGGTGGTTCCTCTCTTCAAAAAAGGGGACCGGAGGGTGTGCTCCAACTTTAGAGGGATCACACTCCTCAGCCTCCCTGGGAAGGTCTATGCCAAGGTACTGGAGAGGAGAGTCCGGCCGTTGGTCGAACCTCGGATTCAGGAGGAGCAATGTGGTTTTCGTCCTGGCCGTGGCACATCGGACCAGCTCTTTACCCTCTCGAGAATTCTTGAGGGTTCGTGGGAGTTTGCCCAACCAGTTTACATGTGTTTTGTGGACTTGGAGAAGGCATTTGACCGCGTCCCTCGTGGATTTTTGTGGGGGGTGCTTCAGGAGCATGGGGTATCGGGCTTGTTGTTACGAGCTATTCGGTCTCTGTACGACCGTTGTGAGAGTTTAGTTCGTATCGCCAACACTCGGTCGGAGTCATTCCCAGTGAGAGTTGGACTCCGCCAGGGCTGCCCTTTGTCACCGGTCCTGTTCATAATTTTTATGGACAGGATTTCTAGGCGCAGCCAGGGAATGGAGGGTGTCATGCTTGGTGACCACAGGATCTCATCTCTGTTGTTTGCAGATGATGTTGTCCTGTTGGCTTCATCCAGCAATGACCTACAGCTCTTGCTGGGACGGTTTGCCGCTGAGTGTGAAGCGGCTGGGATGAGAATCAGCACCTCCAAGTCCGAGTCCATGGTCCTCAGCCGGAAAAAGGTGGATTGTCCTCTCCGGGTTGGGGACAGGCTCCTGCCCCAAGTGGAGGAGTTTAAGTATCTTGGGGTCTTGTTCACGAGTGAGGGGAAAATGGAGCGAGAGATCGACAGACGGATTGGAGCAGCATCTGCAGTGATGCGGACATTGTACCGGTCTGTTGTGGTGAAGAGGGAGCTTAGTTCTAAGGCAAAGCTGTCAATTTACCAGTCAATCTACGTTCCTACTCTCACCTATGGTCACGAGCTTTGGGTAATGACCGAAAGAACGAGATCGCGGATACAAGCGGCTGAAATGAGCTTTCTCCGTAGGATTGCTGGACTCACCCTCAGAGATAGGGTGAGGAGCTCAGTCATCCGGGAGAGGCTCAGAGTAGAACCGCTGCTCCTCCACATTGAAAGGAGTCAGTTGAGGTGGTATGGGCATCTGATTAGGATGCCTCCTGGACGCCTCCCACTTGAGGTGTTTCAGGCACGTCCCACTGGGAGGAGACCCCGGGGCAGACCCAGGACTCGGTGGAGAGACTATGTCTCCCAGCTAGTCTGGGAACGCCTTGGTATCCCCTCTGAAGAGCTGGAGCAGGTGGCTGGGGAGAGGGAAGTCTGGGCTTCTCTGCTTGAACTGCTGCCTCCGCGACCCGGACCTCCGGAAAAGCGGTAGAAGATGGATGGATGGATGGATGGAAGATCATGGTTTAAAGCTAAACTTTGCTGATCTTCCCATGGACAGTTTTTGGTTGTCTGCTGCCAAGGAGTTCCCCATTCTGGCCAACAAAGCTATTTCAACATTGCTCCCATTTTCCACGACATATCTGTGTGAGCTGAGCTTTTCAAGCTTGACTGTGATAAACACTAAAAACAGAGAGACAGAGCTGTTGAGGAAGAGCTCCGTGTGTGTCTTTCTTCCATTCCTGCCAGGATATCAGCTTTGTGTTCATGTAAACAAGCCCAGGGTTCACACTGAGTGAGTATAAATACATTTAGAAACTGTATTGCTAACTATATTTTATTATTTTTACTGTAGTAGGCTATAGAGTGTCATTTTGTGTCATTCTGGTTGGTGGTGTGCCCCAGGATTTTGTCAATGTAAAAAATGTGCCGTGGCTTAAAAAAGGTTGAAAAACACTGGCCTAGAGGTACAGCCCCAGCCAGCTCATGCCAAAGACCATATAAAAATGGTACTGTGGCGGGTTGATTCAACCCCCCCACAACACATAGGACACTCAGCTCTCTTCTCTCGGTTTTCCCGCTGCACTACTGAGATGTAATGTGCCATTCATGTATTGTGATGCAATGTGCCATGCATGTACAGTGGTACCTCTACTTACGAACGTCTCTACATACGGAATTTTCAGGTTACGACACGCCTCAACGGGAAAATATTGCCTCTTGTTACGAAAGAAATTTCAGGATACGAAAGGCAAAAAAGTACGCACTCCTCGCAGCTCCCGTAGTTTACCGAACGTGAACATACTTGTAGCTCTGCCATTGGCTATCGCCTAGCATCTTCCTGGTATCCCATTGGCCACGAAGTGTTCGGGAAGTTCGGGCAGTTTTACGTGTGTGTACAGTACAGTATTAACTTTTATTCACTATGGGCCCCAAGAAAGTGATGGAGATAAGTGGAAAAGGAGAAAAGAAGAAGAAGAGAGTTTTTTTGTCCATACAAACAAAGCAAGAGATAATAGAAAGGTATGAAAAAGGGATGCGTTTGGTTGATCTCGCCAAAGAATATGGCCGTAATACATCTACGATCAGCACGGTATTAAAACAAAAGGAAGCCGAAGGATTGTTAAAAGCCGACAAAAGCAAACGTTCTTGGATCGGTTCTTCACAAAACGTCAGGCAAAAACCACTGATGAGAGAGAACATGAACCAAAGAAGGCAAAAGGTGACGACGACGACGATAGCAGTTAAACGGTAAATGAACATAATTTTTATTATTCTTTACTTTATTCTTTGTTTTTTTAAATTATGTACAACTCTCATTTTATGTTTATTGTGCAGTAATCTAATTGTAACATGTATTTGTTACATGTTTTGATGCATTTTTATGATTTATAAAAAATTTATGTCCGAATTTTGGGGGGCTTGGAACGGATTAGGGCATTTACATGTAAAACGCGTCTCTACTTATGGAATTTTCACGTTACGAAAATACTTCCGGAACGAATTAATTTCGTAAGTAGAGGTACCACTGTATTGTGATGTAATGTGCCATTCATGTATAGTGTTCATGCGTCCTGTCCTTACTGTGACCTAGGGACTGAGATCAATATGTCTCAAATGCAAATGTCTCATGCCTGTTCTGTTATCTCTTTGATCATACCAACTGCTGGGGAATGCCCTTTGATGTATTGTTGTAGTTGGGTATATATGCTGCAACTCTGTAATGCAAACTCTCTCTCAATCTCACTTCTGCAACTGCTGCTGCTGGACACAGACATTGTGTCCTCCTTCTCGGAGAGCCGTGGGCTCGCTCCCGGCGCGCATGCACGGCGCCGGGAGCGGAGCTCGTGACGGCGGTATGATATAATAAAACTCTCCTTAAAACCTACAGCATCGCTGCTTATATTTTTATCATCCGCTGCAGTACTTCCTGCCTTCTAGCTTGGTGCTCAGCATAATGGACAGTTGTTTACCCAGCCACAGGGGTACACCTTGTGCTCATCCCAAACCCAGATAAATGGGCAGGGTTGTGTCAGGAAGGGCATCCAGCATAAAAAAAAACAAAAAAAAAACCCTTGCCAAATCAACATGTAAATCATCACAATATAAGGTGATACGCTGTGGTGACCCTGAAAGGGCGCAGCCAAAACCCCCCCATATATATATATATATATATATATTTGTGCGTTTATTCTTGCATCATTTGATGGAAAAACTATTTTCAGATAATGTAACACCGTGACTGCATGCCGGGGTGTTAAAATAACTCTGATCTGAAATGAGGCATGATGAGAGAGCTGGAGAAAAACTGGAAAATTAAGGAAAAGTGCTAAGATTATGAGATTACAAGTTTGAGAAAAGTTGTCAGTGTATGAGGGGGGGGAAAGAAGTTATAAATATTTTGATAGAGTATGTACAAAAACTAAGATTACATTAAAAATGTATGTTTAAAAACTAATCTATAAGAAAATTACCATGAAATTAAAGGAAACAAAACCGTTGGCAGTGCCCTTGTTTCCATGAAACCAGGGTTAGATTGTCCAGCTGTGTGGCTCAGGAGCGTCTGTGTTGAGTACACACTGCCCTGTGGTGGTGGTTTTCCTCACTGCAGTTTATGTATCCATATCGCAGAAATAAAGAGGCATGTCAGAATATTTGACTGTTTTGTGTATCTGCCAGATACTGAGCTTAATCACGTCAAGAACTCACAAGATTTCACATGAACACCTGAAAACACTCTCAGATGGATTCCAAGTATTTTTTCAAGTCAGGTGTGTGTTCAGAGGTGGTGTGGTTTAAGATAAGAGATAAGATAAACCTTTATTACTCCCACAACAGGGAAATTACAGATGAAGATGAAGCCTTCTGTAATTATAAATACAGAAGGCTTCATCTTCTTCATATACTGTATATTCTTAATTCATATATATTAATGTTCATATATATTCTTAACAAAGAAGAGACTGTGTTTATTCCTGCTTATTTCTAATAAAACAATGGAAAAACATGCAAACCAATAGTTCTGAGAAAAATAACACGTTCTGACATATATGAATTTGTTATGTGCTGTGAAGCTGGATACTATGACTATGCTCATTAACCGTCAGTGATCAGGTCAGGGGCCTCCATCCTGCAGCTCTTTACTCCCTGTGCTTTTGACAGAGGGACAATATGGAAAATATTTCCTTTGTTAAATGATTAAATGATTACATCACACCAATTAATGTAAAGTTACCCATTCATGAGAAAATAACGGGAAAAAAACTGCAAAACAATTTGTAAATTTAGCAGAAAGAAGCAGGTGCGGACTTAGTCCATTTGGGGCCCAAGGCAAAGACAGAACTGGGTCCCTACTTTTTCTTTGTTCTACACTTTCTTTTCAGGCCTTATTAAAATCCTGCCTGAAACTTAATGTCCTCAGAAGTCTTCAAATGATGATGTTATTCAGGCATCAGGAATTCCATCTGTAGAAAAAAAAGTTTTAACAAATTGAATGTAGACTCTTGTCTACTATAAAAAAAATATACATATCAACAACAATTCATGTGGAAGATCTGTTGTTTCTCCACACTTGCCAGTCCCTCCAGGATTTCGTGATATTACGATCGCACTAATTCACGTGAAATCAGGCCATCGCCGGATCTTTTTAGCAACCTTGCAACATTATCCAATCACTGCAACTTTCTCACAATTTTGGCCAAATCCTTGTCAACTTACACCAATTTTGCCAATCAAATTTGTCCCTGAATAGCACTCAAACACTCAGTCTAACCAATCAAATGCATCGCTGCACCGTGTTCACTTCTGTGTTTACAGAGCAAAATACATCAGCAAAAAACAGTGTGCGATTTAAAAAAAACCCCCCTCATCCGTGAGTTTTCCTACGCCGTCACTTCCTCTGTCTCCCCCGGCCCACGGGTGGATGTCTCCCCACTTCTCTATGTTGACTGCACGTATGAAGTGCTGGGTTTGTGTTGAAAAACGGGTTTGTGTTCTGTATCTTCTTAATTATTGCTCTGAGTGTTGCTATCCCTGTGCTGTTGCAATCCTGGAATTTCCCCACTGTGGGACTAATAAAGGCTTATCTTATCTTATCTTATCTTATCTTATCTTATCTTAAAAAAGTCCACCTTCCTGAAAAGCACCCCGATGTGGGAGCATGTGAGAAGAGATGCTGTAAAACCGCAATCAAACGAGTAAATCTAACACTAAGGCTGGTGCTTGAACATTTTATACATCTTTAGAGGTAAAATCATTACTACATCTTGTCAATGAGCTTTAAAGCTTTGAATCTCCGGTCTGGACACGGACCAGCACGTGCCCCGGCAAACCCCCAAGGAGAGCCCCTCTTGCCGGTAAAGGAAAGATGAGTATCTGATGAGACAGGTGAGTGTCAAGACATGCAGCAGATAGACAGACAGGTAGGAGTCAGACAGGAAAAGAGAGAGAATATTCAGTAATTTTTTTCAGAAAAACGCAGACTTCAATAGACAGTACAGAACAACAGAATAAATTATTTCTTTTTTTCTCTACATTTGGTACCGAGTAGTTGGGCACCACTGTGGTTAGGGAGTTTTCAAATGAAGGTACTGCCATAATTTCCAAATCTAAACTCTAACATTCATTCAATGCAACTTAGCTGTTGTAATGGATAATTACTTTTTTCATTCTTTTTATTCCAGTTCTCAGCAACAGTAGCCTACAGTGATGGTCGTTTTTATGACAAATTTATGTATAATTCTCTCTGAATTGTGTTAAAGTCTGTATTTGCTGTTGCACAAAAGTTTTTCTGTATAGCAGAAGTTTCTGCTTAATTTACAAATCACTGTGTAATAGGAATTTTTTGACAATCACGGGCTTTTCTTGTGGCGTTATATAGAATACCATTGTAGTAAACTATGGAAAAAAGGCATCTGCTCATCCGCTTTAAAATTTGTAATTCTTCCCATAACTTTTAGTACAAACAAACTCTCAAAACTATATTTAATCTCATGTAATGTCATCTGCTGAGGCTGCAGATATCCTGTACATGCCTGGGGAACACGGTCATATATAAATTTAACCTTATGAGCCTTGGCCTCTGCAAATCTTGCAATTAGAAAAAATAGTAAACATTTTGTTGTTTACCTGTACTATTGTGGAAGGTGAAAGCAGACGAGACAGCGAGCTGGATGACACTCGAACTTTATTCAGCTTCCAACATTCAACACAAAACAACTGTCCTCAGAGTGCCTGAGCAAACTCCTTTATATACTTGTATTCCCTCCTCCAGCATGCAGGATAAACACATTAACACACGTCACAGGGCAGGTCTTGCTCCAACACATTCGCACCTCTGCGTCTTCAGGTGTGAACCTGACACGGCAGAGGGTGGAAGGCACATCTTTGTTTGTTTGGCTCCCCTCACCTTTCTCCATTAGCATCCCTAACTATCTTCTCCCCCACCAACCCCTTTGTCCTGGGTGGAGTGCCTTATGTACTGTGTCCACCACACGGCCCCCCCCCACCCCCAACACCCAGAAGGGGCTCTAACCCTCTGGCACCTTGGGCTTGAGCCGGCGCCCACAACGGCTGTAATGTGGAGTCGTCGGACCGGCTGAAGCATCTTGCTGTTGAGGTGGGTAGGAGACTCGGCCTCTGGCGCTCAGTCCTGTGGAGGGGGAAAGGGTGGGGAGGGGAAAGACTTAGTCTGCTGCCAACAGTTCTCTGCAGGGGGAACACCAACTTGTGGAGCCACTGTAGGTGGGCATCCGCACCGGGGAGCTTGAACCAAAACCACCTGTTCATCTGCCAACACATAAGCGGGCTAAAGCCTGTAAATGCAGACAGCTTCCTTATGCCCCCCAAAGTCTAACACAAAATGCTTTGCTCTGGTTTCCAGCACTCTGAACAGTCTGCCATATGGTGGGCGCAGCGGGTTTCTGTGTGTGTTGTGTCTAACAAAAACGAACTTGGCACTCTGTAAGCTCTTTGGGATGAAGGTGTGGGGAAAACAGTGGTGCACCGGGCCCGGCACATTGGCCGGCCCTGTACCATGAAAAAATTGTGCGGGCAGGTCAGTCCCGGGTGTGGGGTTTTCTGGTAAAAATTCCCCGGGGATCTGCAGCAGCTGAGAAAAAACGAGTTCTGCCAGGGAGGCTGCCAGATCCTCCTTAGGCGCGAAGCGCAACCCTAACAGGACCCGGGGCAGGCAGTCAACCCAATTTGGATCCGTAAGTGAAGCTCTGAGCGCTTTTTTTAAGCAACCTATGAAAACGTTTGCATAACCCGTTAGCCTGGGGGTTGTATGCGGTGGTGCGGTGGATTTTGACCCCCAGGCTCTGGGCCATTGCAGACCAGAGTTCCGAAATGAATTGGGGAATCCTGTTGGAAGTGATGTCCGACGGGGATCCGAATCGTGCAACCCAAACCGACAAAAAAGCGCAAGCCACTTCCGTGGACGTGGTGGAAGCCAGTGGGACCACTTCAGGCCAATGCATGATGCGGTCCACGATTGTCAAAAGGTGCATGAACCCGTGCGATGGTGGGAGGGGGCCCACCAAATCCACATGGATGTGGTCAAACCTCCTGCCTGGAATTTGGAACGGCTGAAGGGGGGCTTTGGTGTGCTTGTGCAATTTGGCCCTCTGGCACGCGACGCACGCTGCAGCCCACTCTTTCACATCCCTGCATAAGTGCAGTTAGATAAATTTCGTCCCCACCAGTTTAACCGAGGCACGCACGCCGGGGTGTGAAAGGGAGTGGACTGACTCAAAAATGTGGCGGCACCAAGAGTTTGGAACCACCGGGCATGGGCAACCGGTGGAGACGTTGCAAAGCAAGGGAGGGCACCCTTCTTGCACTGCCCTGCTCTCCAGTTTTAACCCAGTAGGCACGGACTGGAGCGCACAAATGTTTGCGTCCCTGGTTTGCTCTGCAGCCATGGCGGGGAAATCTATTCCTATGTAGACCGGGGAGACTAACGCCCACGACAGGCAATCGACCACGACATTAAGCTTGCCGGCTACATGCTGGATGTGAACTCCGAGATCGCGGCCAAATGTTGTTGCTGCCGGGCCGAGCATGGTTCCGACACTTTGGACATTGTGTACGTTAGCAACTTATGATCAATGAACGCGGTGAATTCGTGCCCTTCCAGCCAAAACTGGAAGTGGCGCGTTGCCAGGTGGAGGGCCAACAACTCTCTGTCAAACGTACTGTATTTGTGTTCGTTGTTGCACAAAGTACAGCTGAAAAATGTGAGCGGTTGCCATGCACCGGAAACGTAGTGCTCCACCACTGCCCCTATGGCAACATCAGATGCGTCAGTGGTCAGTGCTATCCACGCTGATGGGGCAGGGTGGGCTAGCAAAGCGACGTTAGCAAGCGCTGTTTTGGCTTTTGCAAAACCCTGGACTCGCTCAGGCGTCCAGTCGATGTTTTCTGTGGGCTTCTTTTTCTTGAGCGCGGCGTACAATGGCTGCAGCAGCTGGGCTGCTCGGGGGAGGAAACAGTTGTAAAAGTTGACCATGCCCCAAAATTCCTGCAGGACCTTCATTGTCTGTGGATGCAGAAAATCCAACATGGCACGCATCTTATCAGGCAGCGGAATCGCGCCCTCTGGCGAAATGTGGTGACCCAAAAAATCAATCACTGGCACAGTGAACTGGCACTTTGCTGGGTTAACGATAAGCCAGTGCATTTCCAACCTCTGGAAAACTAGTTTGAGATGGGCAAGGTGCTCCTCCTCGGACGCGCTAGCCACCAGAATGTCGTCTAAATAGACAAAATGAAGGGCAGGTCACGGAGCGCCGTGTCCATCATTCTTTGGAAGGTTTGCGCCGCGCCCTTTAACCCGAACGGCATGTGCAAAAACTCAAAAAGGCCAAAAGGAGTTATCACCGCTGTTTGGGAACGTTCTCCGCGTGCACCGGGACCTGGTGGTTACCGCGGACCAGATCCACTTTCAAAAAAACACGTGTCCCGGCCAGGTGCATGGAAAAATCCTGGATGTGTGGGATGGGATATCGATTGTGTTCCATGGTGTTGTTCAAGCACCAGAAATCACCGCACAGTCGCCATGACTCATCGGCCTTAGGCACCATATGTAGTTGGAATGCCTACAGGTTGTTGGAGCACCTAACGATACCCAGCTGCTCTAAGTTGGTAAACTCCTCGCACGCGCTGGCTAGTTTAACTGCGGGAACATCAGCAGGCCTTTTGTGGTTATGAAATGTTCAACCCTGTGTTTGGTTACTGTTGCAGAAAACGTCGGAATCGTGAGTGCTGGGAACTGTGAAAGCAAATGCTGGTACTTACCCCCTGGAGCTATAATGTTAGCCAGTGTTGTTGGCCCAACTCCCGGAGCTGTGCAGGGCAAGGAGGAAAAAGAGACAGCATCCACTAAACGTCTGTTGGCAACATCGACTACCAACCCATAAGCACATAAAAAATCTGCGCCTAAAATGGGGACAGAACATGCCGCCACCACAAAGTCCCATTGGTAATTGCGTCCGTGTAAGCACACCATCAACGTTCATTCATCAAATGTCCTGATGTTGGATCTGTTGGCAGCCATGAGCTCGGGACTGCTGCCTCCTGCCCATCTGTTTGCACTGACCGGCAGAATGAGGCTCTTCTGGGAGCTGGAGTCCACTAAGGAACGTCTCCCCGAACGTGTGTCTGTGAAGAAAAGCAGCTTGTTCCTGTCACCAGCAGTCGCAGCTGCTACTGACTGCTGGCCCTGCCGTTTCCCTGGCTTCTTGAATTGATATGGTGGAAGACAGCGTTGGGCATTTGAGCCGAAGTAGCGGTGATAGAAACAGAGCGCCCCGTTCCTGCGTTTCTTGGCGTCCATCCCAGTCACCGCCAACGGCTCCTCGACCTCGCTGGAACCCTTCCCAGATGCCGGTGTCATTGCGTGCACGCTGAGAGTTCTGGTCACTAGGATGATGCGGTCCGCTTCCTGCACCAGAGCCTGGTAGTTCCCGGTAACCAGCAGCGGCGAGTTGGCCAGGATCACCCTCGCTGTAGCAGGTAGGTTCCTGAGGAAGAGGTGGGCGAACAGAAAAGATTTGTCGTTCTTCCCCATCAATGCTAACATGCTCTCCATCAGCTCCTCAGCTGATCTGTCACCTAACTCTGAGCACGTTACGAGTCTCTCTGCTCTCTCACTGTCTGACAGGGTACACCGCTGAATTAGCATCTGCTTGAGCGTATCGTATTTCCCCTGTGCCGGTGGTTCCTGGAGCAGGCTTGTCACTTGATGCGTGGCACGCACATCCAGCGCAGAGACCACATGATAATATTTGGAGTCGTCCATTGTGATCCCGCGGTGTGTGAATTGGGCTTCCACATGTAAAAACCAAGCGGTCGGATTGTGAAGCCAGAAGTCTGTGAGCTTAACTATGACAGCGCATGCCGCGCTGGTGTTCTCCCTCTGGGTTGTCTCCGGGGCGGTGCTCAGCTCGTTCTCCATTGCACGTCTTAGGGTCACCAATGTGGAAGATCAAAGCAGATGAGACAGCGAGCTGGACGACACTCGAACTTTATTCAACTTCCAACATTCAACACAAAACAACTGTCCTCTGAGCGTCTGAGCCAACTCTTTTAAACATTTTTATTCCCGCCTCCAGCACACAGGGTAAACACATTAACATACAGACGTGAAAGGCACGCAAGGACGAGGCCAGGTGTTGAGCTGAACACAGGTTTATTAGGAGACCTTCCACAATACAGTAGTGTACCCGCCAGGCAGAGAGGTGGCCAAGAGACCGCCCCTCCCACTCACTGCTCTCTTATACCCTGGGTGGTGAAGGAACCGGAAAGGTGGAGCCACCACCCGTGTCTCACAAATAAAGGTCCCCAAACTACAACACAACACTCCCCCCCTCACAAAAACCATAAGGCCACACATACAATTCGAACCCACCCTAATTTGGAACCTGAAACACATTCTAAAGACAGTAACATAACAAAAGTGGCCTAACACAGTCATACTAAAAAAACTACACTAGGGGGAGATGGGTAGACTGCCTTCTCACCTGTACACAGTGAAGCGGATTATTCTGCCGCTTATATACCACAACAAACCATATAGCACAAAATACCGCCTTGCCTTAATCTAAACAATACATGCAAGAAATTACCCCTTGAACATAGCCAACCAATAAATTTGAGGGTTTTTTTCCAACAACTTGGAACAAGTTAAACATCAAAACATATCCCTGGTTCCCCTTCTCTTTCTTCAGCAAACCGTCCAACCATCAGTCTGCCCCAGGTGAAGGACCACCCATCATGTCTCTGCTGGCTGATCTGACCCCGGTGCACCGCCTCTTCACCACCCTCGGGGACGTCCCTTGTTCAGGCTCAAGCCCACCAATCTCCTCCCGGGCATGCCGCAGTTCATTCAGATGCCTCCATGAGCCATCTGATAGCTGGAGATAGGCATCCTCCCGTACTGCCACCACCTGCAGCTGCCCCTGGTGTTTTTCCATCCGACGCTTGGCCCGAATCCTCTGCGACCGTGCCTCCTCCCGGGCCGAGACCACAACCACGACCCCCAGAGGAGCCCTACTCGGCTTACAGTGTTTCTGTTTGGCATGTCGTTCTACCGTGCCAGCCGGTCCTGCCCCGACCGCTTTCATTTCCGCTGCCGCCCTCATCATTGTGACTCCATGCCCACCGGTCCCATCCAGCTGACATCTGGGAACAAATGAAGCCAGCCACTCAGCGCCACCTGCCATCACAGGTGTCCCGCTGTACCGCCCAGTTCCCTCATCTAGGTCTACTTGTGCTCTGGCACAGGAACCCTCCTGCGATGGCCCTGGGTGGGGTTGGTCCCACTCACTTTCCAGGGTGCCAGGCAAGTTCTCGTCCCACACAGCTCTGTCCACCGTTCTTGGGATCGGCCGGACCCACAAACCGCAGCCTGACCAATCCTCTCCAGTTCCGCTCTTGATGGCGAAGCCCAGGCCATAAAACAAGTCACATCCCACAGTGTTCTCTCCATGGGCAGTCACGGTGAACTTCAGGTTACAAACTTCCGCCGACTTGTAGCGAGCCATCAGTCTCACTGTTCCCACCGTGGCCAGTCTCCCTCCACCATAACCACAGAGCGGTGCCGGATCACCTCCAATCCTATAATGTGGGAAAAAGTTCCTCATGGTTGCCCAATTTAACATGGAGCCCATCGCTCCCGTGTCGATCAGCAATGGTACTGTTACCCCGTCCAGCTCCACCATACAGTAGGAGCGTCCATTGGTACTTGGGGACACAGTATGAATAACCGTGGGAGCAGGAGAATCTTCCTTGTGCTTTGGACTCCCTTGCTCGAACTTGTGGCATGCCCTGGCAAAATGATGCAAGAGTCTCCACTTACTGCAGCGCTTCCCTCTCGCCGGACACTCCCTGGCCTTGTAGCAGTGCTTCGTGGACCCACAACCCAAACACATGGGCGCTCCTGGGGCGGACTTCATCTTTACAGCATTAGCGTAGCCTCCATCAACTTCCACGCTGTTGTCGCTGTCTGGGTCCACTGTCTGTGCCATCAATTGTGGAACAGACTGTCGGTGTAACAAACTCTCACTGAGCTCCCGTGATAGCTTGCCTGCCGCCTTTAGCTGTTGAGCTAAATTGATGGCCGTAGATAACATCAGTTCACCCAAGAATGTAAGCAGCTTCGACCTTGTAGCAGGGCAGTTAGTATGCTCCGCCAGCTGGTCGCGAACCATCTCTTCTTCCAGTGATCCAAACTGACAGTCCTTGGCTAGTTGACGCAGGTCTGCCACAAATCGCTGCACCAACTCGCCGACCCGCTGACGGTGCTGTCGAAACTGAATCCTGCGACTGATGACGTTTTCCGGGGCGCGAAAATGTTGCGCCATTAGCTCCACTACTTCCTCAAAGCTATCACATTCGCCCAAAGTACTCAAAATACTCTGTCCTTCCATTCCCAAATTATGAACCAACAGTGCACATGCTCTCAATTTCTCCAGTCTCCCAAGGTCCAGCACCACCAAGTATGTCTGAAACGTGGCGAACCATCTCGCCTAAAGGATGGGCGGCTCACTGGGAAGCTCCAGAAATGGCTGGATGGATGTCACACACGCATCCATGCCTTTTATCTTCTTTGCCAACTGTTATGTCGGTGATAGGAGCCAAGGATGAGGCCAGGTGTTGAGCTGAACACAGGTTTATTAGGAGACCTTCCACAATACAATAGCGTACCCGCCAGGCAGAGAGGTGGCCAAGAGACCGCCCCTCCTGTTCACTGCTCTCTTCTACCCTGGGTGGTGGTGGAACCGGAAAGGTGGAGCCACCACCGATGTCTCACAAATAAAGGTCCCCAAACTGATGACCGAAGAAAGCCCGGCGCACGTCCCATCACCGACGACAGTGACACATCACCTCAACCAGCACCAGGTGAGGGAGAGAAAAATCCAAACTCATCCAGCATCCTCGCTGAGTATCAGCCTCAGGGAGCCGTGGCAGCACAGCAGGATGGAGAGTTCGTGGCCCGGCAGGACCTAGCAGAGCAACGCTGATTGAGGGCATGTCCTGCCGCTGGCGCAGATGGCACACCACCACTGCAGCAACCAACATCAGAGATGAGAGAGCAGCAGCGCTGAGTGCAGCCGAACCGATCGCTGTGCGCACTACTTGATTGGGTTTGAGTCCAGCGATCCGACCACCTGGACCCACAGACGGTCCCGTCGTCACGGATGAGAATTGACGCATGAAAGAGGCCAGCTGCCATCCAGATGGCCGATGATTTGGGAGGGCACGTCAGCCGTCTGCAGAAGATAAGAACAGTTGCCTTGGGTCAAGACGCAGCTCTGGAGCTGATGCAGCTGGGCTGGGACGGTGCTGATGAGCGAGCTGTGATTCCAGCGTGAGGGCACCCAGGTCTGCTGCAGCCGACACCTCCAGGGACACACCCACCACGGGCTCGACTGAGGCCCCTTGAAGCTGAATTCTAAACAGTGACTGCTTTGAATGTGTTTAGACAGCAGGGTTGTTTCAGCAGTGGCAGAATAACCCACCCAGTTGTGCAGGATTATCCGGAAGTGACCCAGGTTCTGTTTTTTCTGCCTGTTGTTTAAAAAAAAGAGGCTGTTGTGGGTGTGATATTAAAAAAAAGGAGCTGCTGTGACTTAGTGTTCAAAATGTTTTGAGCTTTTTTTGGGGGGGGGGTGGTGTAAATGCTAGATATGCTCCCATGTTAACAATGGGCAGCACAGTCGTGAGGACGCAGGCACAGGTGATGTCATCACACTGTGCCTACATTAGGGGACCGTTGGCGAGAGCTGAGGTCTTTGGCGCTCCACCTCTGTCACAGCAACAGCCTGTATTAATCTAGTGTTAGCATATAGCTATATTGATGCAACACATGTAACATCTATTGTGTTTGTAATAAAGTCCATGTTCAGTTTAACTCCTGCCTTGGCTCTCCTATTTCCAGACATGACAATGATAAGATAAGATAAGATAAGATAAGATAAGCCTTTATTAGTCCCACAATGGGGAAATTCCAGGATTGCAACAGCACTGGGGCAGCAACACTCAGAACAATAATTCAAAAGATAAGATAATAAGAGCACTGAATATACATATGTACACAGAAATATATACAGTGTGGAGCACTGTAGCTAGGTGGAATAAACAGCATAATGGTCTATTCATTTATCCTGCATAGTAAGAATATGCACCCATACAGTATATTTCGTATTTGAATCAGCCTAGTTGTCACCCTCTGTAGCAATTGATATTGTCCTAGTTGTATAATGGAGGGGGACCATTATTGCACAAGTTTGTTACATTTTGTGCATTGAATATGACCTCAACGAGCAGCCCTGGTTAGGTTATAAAGTCTGACAGCCGTAGGTAGGAAAGACCTGCGACACCTCTCGGTCGCGTACCTAGGATGGTACAGCCTACTACTAAATGAGCTCCTCAGTGTGTTCAGTGTGTCCTGCATGGGGTGGGACTCGCACTCCAGCAGAGATGACAGGTTAGCCACCATCCTCCTCTTTTCTATCTCCTCCACTGGGTCGAGGCGCCGCCCCAGGACAGAGCTAGCTTTCTTGATCAGTCTATTCAGTTTCTTCCTGTCGGCTGCCGTGATGCCGTTGCCCCAGCAGACCACTCCAAATGAGATTGCTGATGTCACCACCGAATCGTAGAAGGTCTTCAGGAGCGCCCTTTGTACACCAAAAGACCTGAGTCTCCTCAAGAGGAACAGCCTGCGCTGTCCCTTCTTATAGAGTGTGTTGGTATTGTGTGATCAGTCCAGTTTATTGTTCAGATGAACACCCAGATACTTGTAGGATGTCACCCTCTCAATGTCTGTTCCCTGGATGTTTGCTGGTGCTGTGGGGGGTTGTCCTCACCAGCGGCAGTCCACCACCAGTTCCTTATCTTTAGGCAGTCCCGATGGCACCAGTCAACAAAGTCCTGGATAAGTCCTCTGTACTCCACATCATCTCCATCAGAGATGAGGCCGACAATCGCACAGTTGTCAGAGAACTTCTGTAGATGGCAGTGTGGTGTGTTGTGTGAGAAGTCCGCAGTATAAAGGGTGAACAGGAAGGGGGCCAGAACTGTTCCCTGGGGGCCCCCCATACTGCAGGAGATAATGTCGGACACACAATCCTGGGTTCTCACAAACTGTGGCCGGTTTGTGAGGTAGTCCAGGATCCATGATGACAGATGCTGGTCCACCCCTGCGCACAGCAGCTTGTCCTTCAGGATCACAAGTTGGATGGCGTTGAAAGCGCTGGAGAAATCAAAGAACATGATCCTCACCGTGCTCCCAGGCTTCTCCAGGTGGGACAGAGAACGGTGTAGGACGAAGATTACTGCATCCTCCACCCCTGGTAAGCAAACTGGAGTGGCTCCATCGCTGGTCCCACCAGGAGGCGGAGGTAGGCAAGGAGCAGCCTCTCCAGGGTCTTCATCAGGTGTGATATGAGGGCCACTGGTCTGTAGCTGTTCGGGTCATTGGGGTGGGAGGTCTTTGGTATGGGTACCACACAGGATGTTTTCTACAGCTGTGGTACCCTCCCCAGCTTCAGGCTCAGGTTGAAGATGTGCTCCACAATCCCACACAGCTGGTCTACGCAGGACTTGAGGAACTTTGAGCTGATGCAGTCCGGACCCGAGGCCTTCCTCTCCTTGATCTTCCTCAGCTCCGCCCTCACCTGGGTCTTAGTGAGGGTCAGGTCGGGGCAGGGGGGCTGTGTGCTGGGAGTGGTGGATGTTGGCTGGGGGGGGGGGGGGTGTGGACAGCAGGACTAGATGGTAGTTGAGGCAGCAGTGGTTGGTGTGCAGGTGGAGGGGAGGGCGGTTGGGCAAACCTGTTTAAACAGGTTCAGGTTGTTCACCCACTCCCTGCCCCCCGTGGCCTGGGAGGAGGTATTCTGGAGCCCAGAGATGGTATTGAGGCTTCTCCAGACCCTGCTGATGTCACTCTGTTGCAGGTCGTCCTCCATCTTCTTCCTGTAGCTGTCCTTTCCCTCTCTAATCTTTCTCCTTAGCTCCCTCTGTACGGACTTCAGCTCCTCCCTGTTTCCTGACCTGAAGATCCTTTCCTTTTCTTTCAGTAGGGACTTTATCTCAGGGTTGATCCAGGGTTTGTTGTTTGAGCAACGCCATCTGGTCTTGGTGGGTATGGTGTTGTTCACACAGAAGTTGATGTAGTCTGTGATGGTGTGTGATGTGGTCAATTGTTTAATACTCTGCTTAATGACCAATTTTCATCTCTCAGATGGCAACACCAGGCCTTAAACTTTGATTACTAAAAACAAAGAAGAAAAAAGAAAAACCCTAAAATTTATGAAAAAGAACTATATGAGAAAAAGGGTACAAATAAATTAAACATGTAAAGGAAAATGTAGGTTTGCTTGTTGAATTTTGAATACATTTAATTTGATTACACTCTATACCATATTACACCTCGCCAAAAAAAAAAAAAAGAAATGAAAAGAAAAAAAACATAAAAATAAAACAAAACAAGCATGGTATTTATGGTGAAAAGATTAAGTTGAATTATCAAATAATTCTGAATATCTACTTTAGAGTCACATCACGTGGTAAAAATATTGAACTCTTATCTTATAACACTGATAGATTGTGCTGTGCATGTTACGATTCCTGGTTCAGCTCAGATAAGTAGGATGGTCAGAGATTCCAGATGTTTTAAAGTTTGCTGAGACTCAGACAAAGAAGGCCTGAAGTAATGGTATCATGTTTCCTTTGTGCACCTATTCATTTACATGGGCCCTCCTCCTCCACGCTGTAATTGGTCCGGGCTCCTCCAGCATGTGGAAACTCTTCCAAACTCTGTCCCTTGTGTCAGACTGAGCATGGAGTCTGCAGGAGTCAGATAGATGAGGACGAAGAAACAGAATGAGAGCTCCGATTTAGCATTCCTGGTCAGACAGGATGACTATTTATTTTACAAAAACAAGTTTTAGAGACTCATTTCTCTTTTGAAGTGTTGATTATCTTGGATTATTTTCTCGGATGGGATATTTTTGTTTTTACAATTTTCTATTTTTTACATTTTTTAAAAGATCAGAGCTGTGTCAGCTTTGTTCAAAACTTTTTCTAACCAGTTAGACAGCAGGTTATTTTATTACTTGATAGCATTATGTTGCTGGCTCTGCTTCTGGTTCTAAGCCTTTTCTCTGAGATTTTGTCTTTGGAGTCCTCGTCGATCACCATTCAGTACCAGGTGATGGAGGAGCAGCCATCAGGAACAAGGGTCGGTCGTCTGCTGGATGACCTCCGAAAGAGGGACGAGGGTGGTCCTCTGGAGGATTTCCAGGTGGTGGAGCAGCGGAAAGCTCTGCCTTTCTCTGTCAGCACTCAGGACGGACTTGTGTCCATCCAGGGTCACCTGGACCGGGAGGAGCTGTGCCTTGGCTCAGACCTGTGCGAAGTGGCCTTCAGTGTCTTTTACAGGAAGCGAGGAGTTGTGAACTGCATCTGGGTCCGTGTACAGGTGATGGACCTGAACGACCACAGTCCCAGCTTCTCTGGTGCTGTGCAGGAAGTGGAAATCTCAGAAACGGCTGGTATTGGGAAGAGAATTCCTTTGGACCGGGCAGAGGATCCTGATGCTGGTCCCAACAGCCTCCAAAACTACTCGCTGTCTGCCAACCAGTACTTTGCTCTGGCTGTGACGATTGGTCCTGATGGGGCAAAGCAGGCTGAGCTGGATATTATTAAAGTATTGGACAGGGAAGTCCATGCCTCCTTCAACCTCACATTAGTTGCATGGGACAGAGGGACCCCACCAAGGTCGGGGAGCATACTGGTCCAAGTTCACATTCAGGACTCAAATGACAACAGTCCCTCATTTGTGGACAGCAGTCCCATGGTGGAGCTACCTGAGGATACAACCGTGGGGACAACCATCATACAGCTCACAGCCATTGACCCAGACCAGGGAGCCAATGGGGAGGTGGAGTACTCACTCAGTAAACACTCAGATCGGGGGGTTGAGCGACTCTTCTACATTAACCCACAAACTGGAGCTGTAGTAATCAGGGCCCCTTTGGACTATGAAATCAAGAGATCTTATTGTGTGGTTGTTCAGGCCATTGACCATGGCCCCAATGCCATCCCCTCCCACTGTAAACTGCATGTCAAGCTTATCGATGTTAATGACAATGCCCCAAGGATTAACATCCCAATGACTGACTCACCTTTTGTCACAGTGTCAGAAGGAGCCCACATAAACACATTTGTGGCTGTGCTGATTGTCAATGATGCAGATTCAGGAAGAAATGGGAATGTGACCCTACAGATCGAGGAGGGTTCAAGTCCTTTCAGCCTCCAACAGATACATCACACCACATACAAGATTGTTACTGATGCAAGCCTGGATCGAGAAAAGGTTATGAAGTATAGCATCACGCTCCTTGCCCAGGATTACGGAGTGCCGCCGCTCTCTTGTGTTGAAAAGCTGCTTGTAATTGTTGAGGATGTGAATGATAATGCACCAGTTTTTTTCAGTGCTATCTATAAAGCATCCTTCAAAGAAAACAACTATGCAGGCCACCACGCTCTGACTGTGGAGGCTCACGATCAGGACCTGGAGTTTAATGGGCGATTTTCTTACACTGTTATCCAGGAGACACCATTTTTTTCCATTCATCCAAAAACCGGGGCCATACATGTCCTGGAACCTCTGGACTATGAGGAATGCCATGAGTATTCCTTCATTGTGGCTGCAGTTGACTATGGACTTCCGCCACTCACGGGCACAACAATGGTGCAGATCAACATCGAAGATGTAAATGACAACCACCCAGTCATCAGAGAACCAAAGCCAAGGATGGGTGTGGCTTCCCTCACTGTGCCTGTAAGCTCCTACAGAGGGGAGATTGTGATTGAGTTGGAAGAGGGATCTTCCATGATGCCATTTGATCACTCTGTCAGGGAGGGAGTTGGCTTCCTGACCTCCACCATAAAAGCTGAAGATGCAGACTCAGGCCTCAATGGAGAGTTCCACTTTCTGATTACAGATGGAAACCCAACTGAACTCTTCTGGTTGGATCAGACTACAGGTCAGCTGTTTGTCAACACCACCAATGCCACTAAACTCATTGGCAAAACCTTTAATATGGACATTTCTGTGACTGACATGGGCAAACCCAGCTTGAGTACCAAAGCCACATTGGAGGTGACATTCATCAACCTCAGGGACCACCTGAAGAACTCATCACCAGGGAACCATGGACACCTCAGCTTCACCATGATGATGGCTCTCTGCCTTGGCATTACTTGCCTGCTTCTTCTGTTAGTCATTGCCACTGTGACAACATTCTGTCGCACTGAGAAACGGGACAACTGGGCTTATAACTGCAGGCAGGCTGAATCTAGCTACACCTGCCATCCCCGACGGCCGCAGAAAAACATCCGAAAGTCTGACATACAGCTGATTCCAGTGATCCGGGGACAAAAGGAGGAGATTCCCAACAGTGAGGCCCAGCCACTGACTCTGCCTCCAGCCCATTATGATCCACAGCTTGAGGGACACTATGACTTCAGGACATCAGTTATGGACTCACCCTCTCTAAATGTGAGCCATCACTGCAGAAGCCTTCGGAAACCTGGAACCATCAAGTTGGATGGAACTCTGACACCGGCCACATCATATCGAACACTTCACAAATCCCGAAACCCATCATCTTCTTCCTCAGTCTCACATTCCAGCACCTTGAAGCTCCAGAATCCCTGTGAAGGAAGAGAAAATGTGGAGACGACAGGTTCTGCAGCTCAGACTATGCTCAGAAGGCCAAAGACTTCAGAGGGACAAGGAACACATGACACTGAACACCAGCAGATCCTCCAGAACCTTGTTCGCTTGTCCATGGAGGCATTCAGGGACTCTATTGAGCTTTCATCAGCATCCCCAAAAGTGCAGGTCAGTCATGGTTAATTCATATGTAAAATTATTCATTCATTATTTTGTAATTTAGTTAGTTTCTCAGACCTGAGTTCACAATTTCAGTTCAGAGTTGGTAACACTACATGGTATTGTTTCAATTATTTCAAAATAAGAGTTTGAATCAATGATCTTTCAGGTAAACGTGAGCAAAAAAGACAAAATATGGCATCATTAACATAGTTTACTATATTAAGATCAACAACCTCATATCACCACAGCCAATTACATTTTACCTACACAACCCCAATAACATGTTTGGCAAAGTTATGTTTTAGTTCTTTAATTATTTTAAAGCTTTTTTATGGTTCATTTTGTAATTATGGCTCCTTACTTGACATGGGGACACTGTTGCTGAATACAAATCATCATTTCCATCAATGGAGCTTTATTGTGACTACTATTGTGACTATTATTATTTTTGGTGAGAACACCCCCCCCCCCCCAAAAAAAAACAGAAAAAAAAAGTTATAGCTTTATAATATGTATTACTAGGGCTGGGTATTTTGACTTTAAATAAGCATCATGGTCAATTGAACCTTTTATGTCCGTTCCTCCACCCCCCCCCCTTCTCCCTTATAGTTCACTGACAAGCCTTGTAATTAAGCAATATTACACAAGAGTGTGGTATCAGTGAATATATCACTGTAGTGATTTGGGAGTAAAAAAGAATAGGACTATTATTTCACACATTTCCATTTAATTGTTTTTGTCACAGCCGGAATCGCATTTCATTTTTTTTTTTCATATTTAGATCTACCTATCCTTTTTTTTTTGTAAAGTATCAGATTTAGCTGTTGCTTTTGTCAGCTTTGTAGAAATTATCACATTGACTTTTCAATAAATTAACACAATGAAAATTGTTACAAATTGTGTAAAAAAAAAAAAAAAATGTAACTTCCAGCTCTTACTTCCAACTATGGCCAAAACAAAACAACAACAACAACAACAACAACAACAACACAAAAACAAAACAAACAAACAAACAAAAACCTCACAAAATCAGACCCATTATCCTGTTTTGGCTCAATTCCGATTTTATTTTGACAAGACCAAAAACATGTAACAGCTGTTTGTGGTTGTTCTAATTTCTGAAACAAAATAATGAAAGAATGAAGAGTACAGAGATTCATATGCTATGTGCAGAGATAATTCTAGAGTCTCTTGGGGTCCTAGGCAAAAATTCACAAGGAGCCCCTCCAACTAGCATTCATGACCCTTATATAATAAATAAGCTGACACTAACAAAAATATGAAATTTGATTTTTATTTCAAAAGGGCACATTAGTATCTAAAATAAGAATATAAACAATAAATTAAAAAACAGAATTTGGTTGTCAGCCTGCTAGCTGAGCAAACAAGACAAGTACTGGTGTCTTGTTTGCTGGTGTCTGCGACAGCCAGGGGCTCAACACAGTCACATCAGGACCAACAGAGCAGGATCCACTATTATGGCTGCCAGACCGATAACTTCACATTGTTTTGATACATCCACTCTCACTTGTTTGTTTACATAAGATACACACTGGTACTTGTGAGAGTGAGAGGTGGGGGTGGGGCCCTTTTGGTGCCCAGATCTCCTGACATTTAACCTTGATCTTGACCTTGAACACAACCAGGATGCAGACCCACCCGAGGATCATTGTGAGTGAGTTTAGTGAACATCGGGCCAAATGCTTAGGAGGGGTAGCAATTCACCTAAAATGTGGATGCACGGACGGATGATGGACACCACATCATCGCATTAGCTCCTTTTGGCTGAGCTCCTTTTAGCTGAAGGAGCTAAAAACCAACATGGTTCAGTTTTATTTTGGTTAATTGCCCAGCCCTATGTATTACTAGTATTGTGGAGGATCGAATCAGACAAGACATCTTGGTTCCAAGGTTGTCATAGCCAGGAGCGGCACTGGGGTTAAGCTCATAAAATGCTCCTTATGGCGTGCGTCTCGAAAAGCCTCTGACAACTAAGTCCAACTCCTAGCCTGCCCGTGTGGTTTAGTCTCTAAGCCTGGCAGAACTGCTTTTACTAATAGGAGAAGGGGCGAGGGTGGATCTCTGGCGCCTTAAAACCAGATGCTTTAGGTAGATGGTAGCTTGTCAACCTGGGAAGGTAGCCCATCTAGGGGAAGGTAAACCCTGATTTCAAACCTCCGCTGCCTTGCGGCATACCCGGTCACGGGAAAGGCTTCGGGAGTCAACCCTGAGGAAAAATCCGGAGTCGGAGCCCCTAAGGCAGTTCTATGTTGTGCTCAACATTGTTCTGGCAGCTCCTGCGACGGCGCTGGTGCCAAACTGTAGCAGCCCTGCTGTTCCTTTGGATTCATCAGTGACGTGGAGAGGGGGGACATGCTGCATGGGCAACATCTTGTCCTCCATATCTTCCTGCCCAGGCTTGAATCCTACCAACGCCAACGCTGGAAGGTAGAACACCGGATCACTGGAGAGGACACTCCAGCTTCGCCTTTGGCGTAGAAAAAACACGGGGAATGACAGTTACCGGTTATAAGCCACCGCTCAATTGGCGTAGAGCGCGGCGCCAGGGGTTGTTCCCGACGGTGGGAGGGATCATCGGATCTCACTGGACAGCTACTGCCCACCTCAAGCTGGGCAGCCCCCAGCCAATAAGGTGTTGTCCCGCCACAGCTTGCTTTCCTCATTGGGTGCATAGGGATGAGGAGAAGTCCAAACAGCAGGCTGAGAACCTTTGCACCAGGCAAGACAATAAAACAAAAGAGACCAACTCTAAAACTGGGAACTTGGAATGTCCGCACTATGATGACAGGACTCGCTGCTAACCTCAAGGACATCAACGACACCAGGAAGACTGCCATCATCAATAATGAGCTGAAGAGACTGGGAGTGGATATCGTCACTCTCCAGGAAACACGGTTGGCTGACGCAGGCACACTGAGAGAGAAGGACTACACGTTCTACTGGCAGGGAAAGGGCAGCGACGAACACAGGGAACACGGAGTGGGCTTCGCAGTGAAGAACACCTTGCTGAAGATGGTGGAACTGGGCAGCACTGGCTCTGCACGACTCCTCACCCTCCGCCTGAACACCACTCAAGGCCCAGTCACCCTCGTCAGTGTGTATGCCCCAACACTGACAGCCACACCAGAGGCAAAAGACAAGTTCTACGAGAATCTCGCAACAACTGTCAGGACCATCCCCAACTCTGAACAACTCATTCTCCTTGGAGACTTCAATGCCAGAGTGGGTGCTGACCACGACTCCTGGCCCTCCTGTCTTGGACCTTTTGGCGTGGGCAGAATGAACAACAACGGACAGCGGCTGCTGAAGTTCTGCACTTATCACGATGTGTGCATCACAAACTCGTTCTTCAAGACCAAGCCCCAACACAAGGTTTCCTGGCAACATCCACGCTCAAAGCACTGGCACCAGCTGGACTTGATCCTGACCAGGCACACCTCACTGAAGAACGTGCTAATCACCCGTTCGTTCCAGAGTGCAGATTGCGACACAGACCATTCATTGGTGTGTTGCAAGTCAAGCTGCAGCTGAAGAAATTCCATCGTGCTAGACAGCCTGGAAAGGCACGGATTGACACCAGCAAGATGGCTCAACCAGAACTTGTTGAGCAGTTTGCCTCCACCTTTGAGAAGGAACTTGGTGTACCACAAGAAGGATAATCTGCAAAGCAGAAGTGGGAAGTGCTGCAAAACACCATCCACCACACAGCCTTGGCTACCTTTGGGAGGAAGACCTCGAAGTCACAGGACTGGTTTGATGCCAAGTTGACCGAGATGACCCCCGTCATTGAAGCCAAGCGCTCAGCACTTGCTGAGTACAAGAAGTACCCAAACGAGAAGAATCTCCAGATTCTCAGGGCTGCGAGAAGCAAAGTTCAGCAGACTGCTCGGCGCTGTGCCAACGAGTACTGGACTCAGCTCAGCCAAGACATTCAAACCGCTGCCATAACAGGGAACATCCGTGGTATGTGCGATGGCATCAAGAAAGCACTTGGTCCGGCTCAGAGCAAGACGGCCCCCTCAAATCCTCCACTGGGGTGATGATCACAGAAAAGAACAAGCAGATGGAGAGATGGGTGGAACACTACTCCGACCTCTACTCCAGAGAGAACACCGTGACACCGTCAGCCCTTGATGCCATCGACTGCCTGCCATCCATGGACCAACTTGACGCCGAGCCAACCATCGACGAACTCAGCAAGGCCATTGATAGCTTGGCCGCTGGCAAGGCACCCGGCAACGACGGCATACCCCCTGACCTGATCAAGCACTGCAAGACCGCCCTACTGCTGCCATTGCATGATGTCCTCTGCCAGTGCTGGAAGGAAGGTGCCGTACCACAGGACATGAGGGATGCCAAGATCATCACCCTCTACAAAAACAAAGGGGAGAGAAGCGACTGCAACAACTACAGGGGCATCTCCCTCCTCAGCGTTGTTGGCAAAGTCTACACACAAGTTGTTCTCGTTCATCTACAGAAGCTTGCCGAACGTGTCTACCCCGAGTCTCAGTGTGGCTTCTGCGCTGCGCGATCAACGGTAGACATGATATTCTCCATCCGCCAACTCCAGGAGAAATGCAGAGAACAGAACATGCCCCTGTACGTCGCCTTCATCGACCTCACCAAAGCGTTCGATTTGGTCAGCAGAGAGGGCCTTTTCAAGATCCTGCCAAAGATAGGATGCCCACCAAAGTTGCAAAGCCTCATCGAATCGTTTCACACCAACATGCAGGGGATAGTGCAGCACGATGGCAATGTCTCAGAGCCATTCAACATACGCAGCGGAGTGAAACAGGGCTGTGTACTTGCACCAACCCTCTTTGGGATTTTCTTTGCTATGCTCCTGAGGCATGCCTTCAGCACAGCAACAGAGGGAATCTACCTGCACACAAGATCTGACGGCAGGCTTTTCAACCTCGCCCGCCTGAAAGCCAGAACCAAAGTACGCGAGGCTCTAATCAGAGACATGCTGTTCGCAGACGACGCTGCAGTCACAACCCACACACAGCAGGAGCTTCAGACCCTGATGGACCGCTTCTCCCAGGCATGCAAGGACTTCGGGCTTACCATCAGCCTGAAGAAGACTAACGTCTTGGCACAAGGCACGGAAGCACCACCAACCATCACCATCGACGACTACGAGCTGGAGGTCGTGAATCAGTTCACGTACCTGGGGTCCACGATCAGCAACAACCTCTCCCTTGATACAGAGATCAACAAGAGGATTGGAAAATCAGCCTTCACACTCGCTCGCCTCACCACACGAGTGTGGGAGAATCCCAAACTGTCTGTCAAGACGAAGATGGCAGTGTACAATGCCTGCGTCATCAGCACACTGCTCTATGGGAGAGAGACGTGGACAACATACGCCCGGCAGGAAAAGAGACTGAACTCCTTCCACTTGTGCTGTATTCGCCACATCCTGGACATATCTTGGCAGGACAAAGTGCCCAACACAGAAGTTCTGTCCCGCGCCGGCCTTCCCTCCATGTTTACTCTACTCAGGCAGCGCAGGCTCCGCTGGCTAGGCCACGTTCACCGTATGGAGGATGGCAGAATCCCAAAAGACGTCCCCTACGGAGAACTGGCAACTGGCAGGAGAGACGTTGGCCGCCCACAGCTGCACTTTAGAAACGTCTGCAAGAGAGACATGAAGGCCCTGGAGATCAACACAGAGCGCTGGGAGGACCTTGCAACGGACCGCTCCAAATGGTGAGGCACCCTGACCAGACAGCTCAAGGCGGGTGAGGAGAGACTGACTGCTGCAGCAGATGAAAAAAGGACCCGCAGGAAGAACTGCCACAGACCCAGCAGCACGGAGACCACCCACAAGTGCGACCTGTGTGACAGGGACTGCCATTCGCGCATCGGCCTGTTCAGCCGCAGGCGGTGCTGTTCCAGCAGAGTAGACGTTTAGGATTCTCTTCCATGGTCATCATAGACCGACGGAGGCCGATGGATGTATTACTAGTATTGTGGAGGATGGAATCAGACAAGACACGAGCTGATGGCACAAAACTTTATTTCACCTCCAACAAACAGAGCAGACTGACCTGGGTACCAAAGCGACCTCCTTTAGCTACTTTATTCCCACCTTTGGCACCCAGGGTGAGAAACATTAACATACAAGTCACAAAGCATGTACACACATCCACATACACACCACAGAGCATGGCTTAATACAATACTTTCGCGCAACGGCGTCCTCAGGTGTGAAAAGCATTTTGCCCTTCGCACAATGCATCAACATCTGGCACAGCGGGGGCAAAGGCACATCTTATTCTAGTTTCATACCCCCCTAGCGCTCTAGCACCCCTCACTGGCTCCTCTCACTTCTTCCCCATTACCATCTGTCACCTCCTTCTCCTCCACCAACCCCAAGTCCTGGGTGGAGTGACATCTCCTATTGTGTCACCACAGCATTTCTAATACTAATGTTTCTATTTGTTAGTCCAGTTATTACCTCCGCCAAAGGAGGATGGAGGTAATGTTTTTTGTGGCGTTGGTTGGTTTGTCTGTCTGTCTGTTAGCAACATTACTCAAAAAGCTATTAACGGATTTTGATGAAATCTTGAGGAAAGGTGTGTAATGGTACCTGGAACAGATGATTAGATTTTGGTTATGATCCCAGGATGCATACCTCCACCAAGGCTCTTATCTTCACACACGGTATTAGCAACAATACTCCAAAACTACTGGATGGATTTGGACAAAATTTTTACCAGAGGTGGCCCGTGGGTTAGACAGGAACCGATAACATTTTGGTGATGATCTGAGAATGTACAGTAGTGTGAAAAATTGTTTACCCCCTTCTTGATTTCTCATTTTTTGTATGTTTGTCACATTTAAACGTTTCAGATCATCAAACAAATTTAAATATTAGACAAAGATAGCACAAGTAAACAGAAAATGCAGTTTTTAAATGAAGGTGTTTATTATTAAGGGTAAAAAAAATCCAAACCTCCATGGCCCTGTGTGGAAAAAGTGATTGCCCCCCTTCCTGTAAAACATAAATTAACTGTGGTTTATCCCATCTTTGGAAAGCTGAGTTCAATCAGGCCACACCCAGGCCTGATTACTGCCACACCTGTTCTCAGTCAAGAAATCACTTAAATAGGATCTGCCTGACAAAGTGAAGTAGACCAAAAGATCCTCAAAAGCTAGACATCATGTTACAATCCAAAGAAATTCAGGAACAAATGAGAAACAAAGTAACTGAGATATATCATTCTGGAAAAGGTTATCAAGCCATTTTTTAAAGCTTTGGGACTCCAGCAAACCAAAATGAGAGCCATTATCCACAAATGGCAAAAACATGGAACAGTGGTGAACCTTCCCAGGAGTGGCTGGCCGACCAAAATTACCCAAAGAGCGCAGCGATGACTCATCCAAGAGGTCACAAAAGACCACACAACAACATCCAAAGAACTGCAGGCCTCACTTGCCTCAGTTAAGGTCAGTGTTCATGACTCCACCATAAGAAAGAGACTGGGCAAAAATGGCCTGCATGGCACAGTTCCAAGATGAAAACCAGTGCTGAGCAAAAAGAACATAAAGGCTCGTCTCAGTTTTGCCAGAAAACATCTTGATGATCCCCAAGACCTTTGGGAAAATACTGTGTGGACTGACGAGACAAAGGTTGAACTTTTTGGAAGGTGTGTGTCCCATTACATCCGGCGTAAGAGCAGCACAGCATTTCAGAAAAGGAACATCACACCAACAGTAAAATATGGTGGTGGTAGTGTGGTGGTCTGGGGCTGTTTTGCTGCTTCAGGAGCTGGAAGACTTGCAGTGGTAAATGGAACCATGAATTCTGCTATCAAAAAATCCTGGAGAATGTCCGGCAATCTGTTCATGATTTCAACCTGAAGCACACTTGGGTTCTGCAGCAGGACAATGGTCAAAAACACACCAGCAAGTCCACCTCTGAATGGCTTAAGAAAAACAAAATGAAGACTTTGGAGTGGCCTAGTCAAAGTCCTGACCTGAATCCGATTGAGATGCTGTGGCATGACCTTAAGAAGGCAGTTCATGCTTGAAAACCCTCCAATGTGGCAGAATTACAACAATTCTTCAAAGATGAGTGGGTCAAAATTTCTCCACAGTGCTGTAAAAGACTCATTGCCAGTTATCACAAATGCTTGATTGCAGTTGTTGCCGCCAAGGGTGGCCCAACCAGTTATTAGGTTTAGGGGGCAATCACTTTCACACAGGGCCACGCAGGTTTGGATTTTTTTTTTCCCTTAATAATAAACACCTTCATTTAAAAACTGCATTTTGTGTTTACTTGTGTTATCTTTGTCTAATATCTAAATTTGTTTGATGATTTGAAACACAAGTGTGACAAACATAAAAAAAAGAGAAATCAGAAAAGGGGCAAACACTTTTTCACACCACTGTATACCTCCACCAAGGCTCTTATCTTCTCACACTGTGTTAGCAAGACTCCTCCAAAGCAAACCTATTACATTTTGGAGGTGATCCATGAGGGTTGGAAGGAGTCTTGGCAGAGGTATGCTCTCTCTGAGTGCTTTTCTAGTTTTTTTTTAGTTTATTCACACTTGTTTAAAGGTGATTGTGCTCTGTTGACAGAGGAAATTGTGGATGATCAGTTCATGAGTTTTTATATGGATGTAAAATGACATTGAGCAAATAAGAATGTATTGTAGGGGTGCTTTAAGATGGGGACTATACAAAACTAAACCTAACACCACATTAACAGCCCAGACCTGATAGCATCTCTGCTGATGTTGTCTATGTCTGTTTCTCAGCGACAGAAACACCTCTCATAGATCGGGCACCCACTATCACAAGTGCCATTCTGGGGATTTTGACCCCCAAAACATGAATGGAACCATGAAAATTTACAACTTTTCCCCTATAAATATGACTTTGTGGTTATGAATAGGTGAATTATTAATTTGTAACTTTTTATTTGAGAAATACGGACTTCTCACTTAAACATCTGTGCCTTTTACTTGCGCATTTTTTTCTCTTATGGATGTATTACATTTTAT
This sequence comes from Pholidichthys leucotaenia, assembly GCA_020510985.1. NCBI lineage: Eukaryota > Metazoa > Chordata > Actinopteri > Cichliformes > Pholidichthyidae > Pholidichthys > Pholidichthys leucotaenia. The sequence goes on along the minus strand of CM035840.1, from coordinate 272,332,545 downwards.
TTTAAATTTGTGATTTCCCCCTCCTAAATTTGAAGCTTTTCTCCTAAATCTTTAAACTCATAAATTAGTGAGGTTTTCCTTACAAATTTTGGGGTTTCACAGGTACATACCAGTGCAACTCAATAAATTAGAGTGCCATTGAAAAGTTGATTTATTTCAGTCATTCAATTCAAAAAATGAAACTCATATATATTCATTACACTCAGAGTGATATATTTAAAGCTTTTATTTCTTTTAATTTTGATGATTATGGCTTACAGCTAAAGAAAACCCCAAATTCATACAAGCTTGGGTTCTCTGACAAATACAAGCCCAGTTCTGGTGAAGTTGGGACGTTGTGTAAAGCGTAAATAAAAACAAAATACAATGATTTAAAAATCATTTTCAACATATATTCAGTTGAATACACTACAAAGACAAGATACAGTATGTAATGTTCAAACTGATAAACTTTTATTGTTTTGTTGAAACTATTCACTCATTTTTAATTTGATGCCTGCAACATGTTCCAGAAAAAACTGGGACGGAGAAAGAAAAGACTTGGAAAGTTGAGGAATGCTCAAAAAAAAAAAGCAGCTTTCTGGAACATTCCACAAGTGAGCCAGTTAATTGAAACAGGTGAGTGAGTGTCATGATTGGATATAAAAGGAATATCCTTGAAACCCTCAGTCGTTCACAAGCAAGTACGCGGTGAGGTTCACCACTTTGTGAAAAATTGCATGAGTAAACAGTCAAACAGTTTAAGAACATTTCTCAATTTATAATGCAAAAAATTAGAGATTTCATCATATACAGTCCATAATATCATCAAAAGATTCAGAGAATCTGGAGAAATTTCTTCACTTAAGCAGCAAGGCCAAAAACCAACACTGTATGCCTGTGACCTTTGATCCCTCAGGCGGCACTGCTTTAAAAACCAGCACCATTCTGTAAAGGATATAACCATGTGGACTTAAGAACACTTCAGAAAACCATTGTCAGTTAACACAGTGTCACTACATCTACAAGTGCAAGTTAAAACTCTACCATGCAAAGTTAAAACCATATATCAACAACACCCAGAAATGCTACTGGTTGCTCTGGGCCCAAGTTCGTCTGAAATGGACTGATGCAAAGTGCGAAAGTGCGCTGTAGTCTGATGAGTCCACATTTCATATTGTTTTTAGAAATCATGGATGTCATATCCTCCGGGCTAAAGAGGAAAAAGGCCCATCCAGATTATCATCAGCATTAAGTTCAAAAAGTAGTGTGATGGTATGGGGGCGTGTTAGTGCCCATGGCATGGGTAACTTGCACATCTTTGGAGGCACTATTAATGCTGAAAGGAGCAGCACCCAAACAATGTCTTTTTCAGGGATGAACCTGCTTTTTTCAGCAAGACCATGCCAAGCCACATGTTACAGCAGCATGGCTTCATAGTAAAAGAGTGCAGGTACTAGACTGGCCAGACTGCAGTCCAGACCTACCTTCCATTGAAAATGTGTGGTGCATTATGAAACGCAACATACGACAATGGAGACCCTGGACTGTTGAGCAACTGAAGTTGTACATCAAGCAAGAATGGGAAAGAATTCCATCTACACAGCTTCAACAATTACTGTCCTCGGTTCCTAAATGCTTATTGAGTGTTGTTAAAAAGAAAAGTGATTTAACACAGTGGTAAACATGAATCTGTCCCAGCTTTTTTTTTGAGTGTGTTGCAGGCATCAAATTCAAAATGAGTGAATATGTGCAAAAAATAATAAAGTTTATCAGTTTGAACAGTAAATATCTTTATAGTATATTCAATTGAATATAACTTGAAAAGGGATTTTTAAATCATTGTATTTTGTTTATATTTACATTTTGCACAATGTCCCAACTTCACTAGAATTGGGGTTGTAGAACGAGCCACCTACAGTTAGCCTCAATGCAACATCTAGTCATGAAAGATGGATGAGGTGAACTGGCTCATTAACATTTAAAGAAACATTAAATGGAAGGGGTCATTTTGAAGAATGGCACTACATCTGGGTTGAAAATGGTGCTGCAACATTTAAACTCCTGAGGTGTTTCACAGACATTTCAGTATCACGTCTGACAACTGACATAACATGTTCCCTTTGATTAAAGATGAATTTTGATATCAATTTGATACCAACAATCCTTCAGGTGGTTTAGAATAGGCTCGGTGTTTCTTATCACAGTGAGGGTGTCTTTGAGCCTGATGGAGATTTCACAGCAGGTTAAACTTATAGATGAATTAAACTGAATTTAAAGTTTCTGAAAACAATGCAGAGACCTTCATTAGTCCCAACACCCTCACGTGAGTCTCGGACAGGAAAAGCCTCCATAAAACTCTCTCTCTCACACATGCACACTTGTCCGTTCTGACAGGAAACAGCCAGAGAAGAAGAATAGCCTTTACGTAGAGAACATATCCTGTCACTGCAGCCACACACACACACACACACACACACACACACACACACACACACACACACAGAGGAAAAAGGTCACGGCTATCACAAAGACATAAATTAACACACATATTAAAGGCGTGTGTGTGTTTCCTTTCATACAGTGTATCCGCTCTGTTGCGGTCAGCAGAAAGCCCAGACATCCAATCATGACAAGAAGCATCAAGTTCAAGCAGTCAAACACGTTTAGTTTGAAGTTCTTCAGTTTGTTTTAATTAAAAAAAAGCAAATGATTCAATTGAAAGGCTTTATTATGTGGAATGACACAAAGTCAGCATACCTGAAAAAGTCATTGAACCATTTGTTGACTGAATAAGTCTTATAAGTAGATGTGTAAGTCTGTCAGTGATGGTGTTGTCTTTGATGCATTTAATGTGTTCATTAGTGGTGGTATACCTCTATGGTTTATTTAATCAACTATGTACAAAAGGCATTAATCACATACTGTAAAGCGAAGAGATGCTTTGTACCAGATTTAGCTATTAGCTAATTTCCATCTGCAGTCCCTGGGCAGATAAAGAAAAATATGAAATTACAGTTAAAGTCTATCACACATGCGTACACATAGTTACTTATACACACACGCACACACACGATAAGTAATATCATCATACACCATTTTATAAAAACTAGTAACATTCATCACAGGACTGAATACTCAGGATCCATTTTTTCACATCATGAGAAAACATGGAAGTCTGAACAAATTTTTAAATTATTTAGAAGCATATTCCAGACTTTAATTGCTCTATGGGAGAAGGCCAATTGCACAAGAAATGTTCTTCACTTAGGCACACTACAGTCTCCTCTTGTGGCAGACCTCATAGTTCTGCTCATTTGTTCAGAACAGAGCTGAACAAATCTCCTCAAAGGTGGTGGAGCAGCATTTTGAATAATCCTATGTTACTCCACCCCTTTACTGCACGGTTAAAGGGCTGGAGTAAAACCATCTAAAGTACATACAGTGGATCTAAAAAGCCTCCACACCCCTGTTCAAATGTCAGGTTTTTGTGATGTAAAAAAATGAGACCAAGATAAATCATTTCAAAACTTTTTCCACCATTAATGCGACCTATAACCTGTACAACCCAAATGAAAAACAACCTGAAATCTTTTAAGGGGAAAAATAAAAAAATAAAAAACTTACAATAACCTGTTTGCATAAATATGCACACCCTTAAACTAATACTGTGTTGCGGCACCTTTGGCATTTATTACAGCACTCAGTCTTTTTGGGTAGGAGTCTATCAACGTGGCACATATTGATGTGGCAATATTTGTCCACTCTTCTTTGCAAAAGTGTTACAAATCTGTCAGATTGTGAGGGCATCTCCTGTGCGCAGCCCTCTTCAGATCACCCCACAGATGTTCAATCGGATTCAGCTCTGGACTCTGGCTGGGCCATTCCAAAACCTTAATCTTTTTCTGGAGAAGCCATCCTTTTGTCAATATGGATGTGTGCTTTGGGTCATTGTGGTGCTGAAAGATGAAGTTCCTCTTCATCTTCAGCTTTCTAGCAGAAGCCTGAAGGTTTTGTGCCAACACTGACTGGTATTTGGAACTGTTCATGATTCCTTCCACCTTGACTAAGACCCCAGTTCCAGCTGAAGAAAAACAGCCTCAAAGCATGATGCTGCCACCACCATGCTTCACTGTAGGTATGGTGTTCTTTTGGCAATGAGCGGTGTTGTGTTTGCACCAACTCAAATATACCTTCTGGAATTATGGCCAAAACGTTCAACCTTGGTTTCATCGGACCCTAACACATTTTCCCACATGCGTTTGGGAGATTTCAATTGTGTTTTTGTAAAATGTAGCCGGGCTTGGATGTTATTCTTCATAAGATAAGGCTTCTGTCTTGCCACCCTAGACGGGAGATTGTTGTCACATGTACTAAACAGCCAGTTGCCAGAAATTCCTGCAGCTCCTTCAATGTTGCAGTTGGGCTCTTAGCAGCCTCCCTGACCTGTTTTCTTTTCATCTTTTCATCAATTTTGGAGGGACGTCCAGTTCTTGGTAATGCCACTGTTGTGTCATATTTTCTCCACTTCATGACGACTGTCTTCACTGTGTTCCATGATATATTTAATGCCTTGGAAATTCTTCTGTACCCTTCTCTTGACTGATACCTTTGAACAATGAGATCCCTCTGATGCTTTGGAAGCTCTCTGCAGATCATGAATTGTGCTGTAAGATGTGTCTACAAAAATGTCAGGAAAAGCCTACTAGAACAGCTGAACTTTATTTGGGGTTGTTAAGAAAAGAGAGTCTGGCGCACACTGTCCAATTTACAGCCCTTAATGGTGCACAGACTGACTGTTCGGCACTATCTGTGTCTTCTTCAGAGTCACAACATTTATTTGAGGTTGATCAGAGGCACTTTAAATGGTTGCAGGTGTGTGCTGACTCCCATTAACATGAGTTTGAATGTGATTGGTTAATTCTGAACACAGCCACATCCCTAGTTATAACAGGGTGTGCATTTTTATGCAAACAGGTTATTGTAAGTTTTTTTTATTTTTTATTTTTCCCCTTAAAAGATTTCAGTTTGTTTTTTAAGTGGGTTGTACAGGTTATAGGTCACATTAATGGTGGAAAAAGGTTTGAAATGATTTATCTTGGTCTCATTTTTGTACATCACAAAAACCTGGCATTTGAACAGGGGTGTGTAGACTTTTTATATCCACTGTATCTGATTAGAGGCATTGTTTCTAAGGTTTTTAGTGTCAACTAAATTAACTTCAGTCTTCTTCACAGACAGCCATAAGTAATTACTGGTTATTTGGGACATGCATAGAGTTTAGGCATTGCAGTTATTGACAATTGTGAATTGTTTCAATGATAAATATTAATTGATTAATGTAAATTAATATTGTTATGTTTTAATCTGGTTAGGACCCAAATACATGGTACAACACACAAAGACAAGGATTGAGGCAAGTGAGTGATGTTGTACTATACTACTTACAAAGTTGGCCCACAGTGTGGGAAGAATAATCTTGTTGGGGAAGAGAGGAAAAGCGTAAGTGTTTAGAGTTCTTGGATGGCAGGTGTAGTTTAATATTGAATGCAAGAGTTCCTACTTGGTTGTTGCAATGAGAGACAGGTGAGGTTCCTCAAGCAGTGGGTTGTGGGCTAACAAGTGTCCTGGGATAACAGTGAGTTTAGGGGGGAAATGTGCATGAGTATAGTCTTTACTTGGGTCTTTGTGAGATATAGGGCCCAGGAAAGGGTCCGTTCAGAGACAAGGGGCCCTATTACACCTGTCAACAGTCTATTGTCCAAGGCACAACAACCATTTCTGGGTGTGTCCCGGTCCCTTTTGTTATTATGGTGGCGCAAAAAAAATCTTTTCACTGGCGAAAAGCACAAAGGGGCTGGTCTGAACTCTCTTAATTATTCAGAGGTGTGTTTTGGGCGTAACATTCATTAAACCAATCACATTTGGTCTTCTTATCACCTTTAAGACACAGGCATGCATCATCAATGGTAGATTACTATATTGACGGCATTTACCTGTGAGGACAAATAGATTGTGCACTGGGGTTGCTGACTGTGCTCGTCTACAAATTTAAAATGGAGGGATGAACATAAGCAGCGTGGCTGCTTGGCATAAAGTCAGAAATTATAGCAGGGCAGTTATTTATTTTAGGGAGATGGAGGAAGGGGAGGAGCTGATTTAACCTCTTAAAATTCTGTGGTGCAACGGTGCACCCATCAGCATCCCCCCTCTGGTGGCCGGGGTTTTTTGAAGAAAATATTCAGTTTGGATATCAGACATTCCAAAGGCTGTAACTTGAAAGTGGTAAGAGATAATGGCTTACTGTCAATTAGAAAGATGTAGAATATGATCCAAAGTTTGAGATAGGAGTAAATTTATGCATCTAATTTGCATAATGCGACAGCAGCTGTATCAGCTTACATAACTTTTGGTCAAAAGTGGACTTTGTACATACAGTATTTACACAAAGGATGGTTTTTGTTTATTTGTCTTCATTTTTGTTTTTGTTTTTGTTATCTTATCTTCAAAGTATATGAACCAGAAAATCAGTAGAATGTACACAAAGCGATAAAAACCAGTCAGACCTACCACTCGTCGTGTCTTCATTCGTCCATTTTCATCATCCGCGGTCCTTATTTGGTCTTCTGACAGTCATTTTCACTTTCTCTCCCACATCCAGAAACTGTCACATGTATGTTATGAATTATTCCACCTAAATTTTGGCTGCCGAACCGGTGCTATTATTCTCTGTCATCACGTGCAGCTCCTTCGATGGCAGACGAAGATTTTTACCTTTTTACAAAAGGTAAAAATTTCCCTTCAGAAGCTAAATTATCTATTTTAGAATCTTAGTTGGCAAAATTTTGTCACAGTTCCCCTTCAGGGCAGGACAAAAGGCTCCACATGCAGGCAGTGAGTTTGCGAATTTATTAGAAAAAACACAGAGCTACAAAAACTCGTGAACAGGGAGAAATACAGGTGAGCAAAACAGCAAAAGCTAAGGCGAGGGGGATTGCCGGCTAAACCTGGAGATAAAGTTAGGAACACATGTAGGAGAAATACAAAAAACTTATGTGTATAAGAAGCGAGGTGAAAGTAGAGTGCTGCGCCGGACAAAAGTGTGCAGCCCCTTAAATAAGGCTAGACACAAAGTAAAGTAAGTTGAAACAGGTGTGGTAAACCTGAGCGGGTAGGAGAAAACAAAGAAACAATTTGGACCAGCCAGGAATAATGAGAGAGAAGGAGTAATCAGAGCTGACAGCTGACAGGGCCACACCCACTCAGGGCGAAACCCCAGAGAGCCACTGACAGCTGTCAACCCCGAGAGAGAGAGAAAACAACAGAATAGAAACATAACGATATGGCAGAAATGGGGGCTGGCAACCTCAAAAACACAAACAAAAACAACCTATAACAAACGTAAATGGGAAAATAAATCATACTGACAACTCAAAATGACAACACAGTACAAAATATGGGGAAAAAAAAGCAGACAACCTGAGCTCGGTGGGGTCCCCCCACACTCAGAATGTGACAAATTTGGAGCAAACGCTTCCTCTGTGTGGAAATATATGTTGAGATGAAGCCTTGGTTTACATTTTCTTCTTTGCATTACCGGAAATGATGTTTGCGACAGTTCGTTGGGCGAAGTCCTCCAGTTCTCCCGTGAAGAGCAGTAAGCTATACGTGTCTGACATCTTGTGATGTCAAATGCTTGTTACAACTAGGTTTTCTGTGCTTTTGGGACACATGACGTGACAGGCGCAGAACTGTGCCAGGGACAGCAGGTGACGCTGATGTCTCATGAAAATGGAACATCAAAGGGTTAACAATTATCTCATCTTAAATTGTCTTGTTCATGCGTGCGGTTGTGTATATTTTGTGTTTGCCCCAAGAATATTAGTCATGACCGGTCATGGTCCAATCTCCACTGTGCAACACACAGAAATGAATGGATATGAAGCTTTGGGAACAGATTCACTGAAACCCACAGTGAGATGGGACTGTCAATCCTGTGAATCATTTTGTAAACAATAGCACCTTTTTTTCTCTGTACAGTGAAAACCTCTGTCTACCATTTCTTCAAATGATTTGGAATATATTACAGGGTATATGTGGATAGTTTGCTTTTAACTATTCTCATATTAACACATTTAAAAGAAAAACAGTGGCTGAGTATGATAGATTATATATGTGGACAGAATACTTTGTCACAGTATAGAAGTTTGTAGTTTGAAATATTTGGATTGACAGTTTCATCCCATTGTGGGTTTTAGGTACCCTCTCCTAGACCTGCTTTTTGCTGATCAAAAGCGCATTGTTATAAAATACACCAAGATAGCACTATGCTGAGATCCCACCAATGCCACACTTCTCTTAGATGAGTCTCCTCCTTGCAGCATAAAGTGGGAACACAGTCCACAGGTTATTACGTAGATGGTGGGATGCAATGCCTGAAAAATAGACTATGTACTGGCATAAATTAACAAATCCACAGATGCAAGATGGGAAGCTTGGTGCAAATGCGTGCTTTAGAACGTCATAGTAGGGCCCAAGGAGTCCAGGAGAGAGTCCTTTTGCTGAGGGCAGTGTGAGTATCTGGGGATCCTGAGGTGAAGAGGTTAGTTTATGCTTGAGATTGAGTTTCTTATTTGGGAGTAAATCCAGGAGAGGGTTTCAGTCTGGGAAGATTGGCAGCCAGGAGAGGGCAGGTTGTTGGGTGAGGGTGAGGAGCAAGGAGGTGATGGCAGCAGGCTGGCAAGCGAGTAGGTAGATCTGGGGGAACAAGGAGGAGAAGGCTTGCGAGGAGGACGTTTTGTGTGGTGTGACAAAAATAGCATGCAGACTTGGTTGTCACGAGGAGAGACTGTACCAACAACGTGGTCCAGACTGAAGCTTCAATAACTCCAGGGCTGTGGTCACTGGACGGCGAGGGTGATGACCCAGCTGCCACCAGTTAACCTCCAAGCTCCTGATGAGAGAGGGATATGCACCAACAAAGAGTAACAACAGACAAGATGGTGCTGTGCTTACCCAGATCAATGACAAATATAAATAGGGAAATAACAGGTTTAACATGTTAACAGGGAGATAACAAATAACATGTTTCATATAAATTTGCAGATTTTTGTTTTATGTTCGCAACTTTTCTTCTAAATTTGCCATTATCATCTTGTAAAAAAAAGTAGTAGAAAATACATTTGAAGCTTTTCTAGTGAATTTGAATCCTTTTTTGCATAAATTTGTGGGTTTTTTTTTTTTATTGTCCTGACGGAATTATGTGTAATGTAAAAAGCAGATGGGGGTAGTGACTAGTTACATTTACTCATTACTAGTAAGTACATTTTACATTTGTGAGTAGCTTTATTGTAGGATACTTTTTACTCTTACTTGAGTATACTTTTAAAGAAACACCTGTACTTTTACTAAAGTAATGTATTTTGGCCCCAAACCATTCAGAGCTTTATAAACAAACAGCAGTATTTTGAAATCTATTCTTTGACAGAGGAAGTCATTGTAAAGATCTGAGGACTAGAGTTATATGATCCACTTTCTTGGTCTTAGTGAGGACTCGAGCTGCAACGTTCTGAACCAGCTGCAGCTGTCTGATGGGCTTTTTAGGGAGACCTGTGAGGACAGCATAACAGTAGTCCAGATTACTGAAGATAAATGCATGGACAAGTTTTTCTAGATCCTGCTGAAACATCAGACCTTTAATCCTCACTATGTTCTTTAAGTGACAATAGGCTGATGTCACTACTGTCTTAATGTGGCTGTTAAAATTCAGGTCTGAGTCCAGAACCACACCCAGATTTCTGGCTTGGCTGTTGGTTTTTAGCATCATTGATTGAATCCGAGCACTAACTTTTAGTCTTTCTTCTTTGGCTCCAAAAACTATTATTTCAGTTTTGTCTTCGTTTAACTGAAGAAAGTTCTGGCACATCCACTCTTTCATTTGACCAATGCATTTGATCAGGGTTTTAATTGGGACGAGATTAAACCCACGACCTTCTTGCTGTGCTAACCACCGTACCACTGAGCTGCCCATATTCTACACAACTCTGGTTTTAAGTACTGAACCTAGCAGGGACCATGGTGGTGGTGGTGGTGGTGTTCTGTAATGATGAAGCCGTCTCTATAGTAACCATTTGAAAAACCATCAGTGATGTCCAAACATGTTCATATTCTAAAGGCCTGTACATACTCTGCAAGAACAGAGAAATTTGTTCTCTCTCCCAGGCAGGGCTGCAAGAACAAAATGACGTCATTTTGTTCCTGCAGCCTGTTCTTGACACATCATCGTCACAGAACTTTTTTCTCATGTGGTGTCTGAGAATTGTTGTGTAATTGGTCAGAAATGTGAATTTCCCAGGAGTTCTGCACTTGAGATTCATGTGAAGTATGAAATGTCCTGGCCAGAAAGAACGTTGTTCTTGTTCTTGCCACCTCAAGAAAAAGAACAAATTTCCCTGTTCTTTGTGAGCATGTACAGGCCTTAACCCTCCTCCTCCTCTTTCTCCCCCACCTCCTTCTCTACCTTGCAGCAGATCTCCCAGCTCCTCTCCCTCCTTCATCAGGGTCAACTTCAGCCAAGAACAAACTTCAGAGGAAACAAATACTCTCATCGAAACAGGTCAGTCTGACTCACTCTAATCATGAAATTATTTTATTTCAGACAAAATTTTTCTGCTTCTAGAATGTAAATATTTTGATTCAATTAGACTTGTGCTTGTGACCTTCACCAGTTCACTTTGAAAGTCTAAGCTATTTCTTATTTTGTCCTCATCCTTATTTTCTACCAAAGAGGGCAAAACTCAGTCTCGTGAACCTCAGTACAGCACAGAACTTATGAACAAGGCTGAAAAGACAGGACACTTAAAGCAGCGCTGCGTAACTTTCCTGTTCCTGGTATGGACACTGAAGAGTGCAACTGGCGTGTTTTACAACCTGAACCACAACAACCAATCACAGGATGCTTTGTTAATTGATGGTTAAAGTCATGCCCTATCATTGGCTAATGGGACTCGGGCCATAAAATGTTCCAGTTGGAGTCTTTTCAAATGGTTACATAGTACTGCAGTAGCTCATGTCACGTTCTGAGCACGGGGGGATTCCACCAGGCTCAGGTTGTCTGCTTTTTTTTTCATATTTGTACTGTGTTGTCATTTTGAGTTGTCACTTACCCTATATTGTTTTTCAGTATAATTTATTTTCCCCTTTGAGTTTGTTATAGTTCGTTTATTGTACTTTGAGGTTGTCTACCTCCACTTTCTGCTACATTGTTATACTTGTATTCTGTTGTGCTCTTTCTCTCGGGGTTGACAGCTGTCAATGGTTTTCTGGGGTTTTGCTCTGCGTGGGCGTGGCCCTGTTAGCTGTCAGCTCCGATGGCTGCCTCATTATTCCTAGCTGGTCCGGATTGTAACTTCATTTTCTCCTGCCCGCTCAGATTGCCCACACCTATTTCTACTTGTCTTATTTTGTTTGTTGCCTTATTTAAGGGGCTGTGCACCATTGTCGGGTGCAGCACCCTACTATCTACTACAAACGTAAGTGTCATTGAATTGTCTTTTGTATTTTCCTAGCGTGCGCTCCACGGCTAGCTTCCACAGGTTTAGCCGGCGACTCCAGTCACCTTAGCCTTCACTATTTTTTGGCTCCTCCTGTGTCTTTTATTTCTACTAATTTTTGGGTTGGTCTTGTTTGTTCTTTTGTGCATTTTCACAATTAAATTTCGCAAACTCACAGCCAGCGTTTGGAGCCTTTATTCGGCCCTGAAAATGGAGTTTATGACAGGTCATACAGGTCCACTCAGGCTATGGTGGAAGTGACATTCAGCTGGTCAAAGATTGGTGTACCATCAGCATGATTTATGAAACATTATTCATAGAGTTGCTTTAAAAGAGAATGGGGATTTGTACTGTGAAGCCCCTCTCTAGACCACTCATATACTAGAATCCTTAGCAGTGAAGACAGTAATGAAGTCAGCCTGAGGCAATAACTCACCAACCACTAATGAAGTCAGTCTACACTGAGTCACAGTAGGTGTTTTGTGCCGGGCCAGGATCGTGCAGAGTTGAAACCTGTGAGTGCGGATCTCAACTGACCCCAACAGAAGCTGAGAAAGCCTGGGCTGTCCCCCTGAGCCACAAGATCTCTGATAAATGTTCCTCTGACCATGACCCACTGACCTGCTGAAATGCAGGAAAATATGTGTGTCTGTGTGTTTGACAGGATACAGCCACCTCACTGTTGCCCTGCTGATGAGACTGGATCAGATATCACTGGTGCATACAGAACAAAGGGGGTGAACGAATGTTTGTGTGAGCTCACTGTTACAGGATTAGACAGGTAAAGGTGAGCTCGCACAGATGTGTGCATGTGTGTGTGTGTGTGTGTGTGTGTGTGTGTGTGTGTGTGTGTGTGTGATATCATGTGATATCTACCAAGTTATGTTACTGGCTTTGATGTCCTCACACTGCTGCTGTAGTTTTTCATCAACCAGTGGCTCAAATGCACCTTTCATTCCACACCTTTCTAAAACTTTTGTGGATTTAAAAAAAATTGCTTTCCTGGAAATGTCATTAATATGGCCTTTAACATACAGAAGTCAGATTGAGAGTGAACCAGGTGTCATCGTGTGTGAGCAGGTATGGAGGTCAGGACTGTCCGGACTGGCAGAGTACCAAAGACAGCGGGCGCGGTGAGAGCGAGGCTGGGGACGTTGACTGGGAAGCAGGAAGAGACTCACTCATAGACCCGCAGCTGGAGGATGGGCTAAACAACCTACTCAGCAATACAGGTAACATGCCTCATCACACAGTGATAACATGTCAGGAACAGCTTCCAGTTAAAGGGGAGTTCTTCCTCACCACAGTCACCAAATGCCGTTCACAAGGAGGGAGTTTTTGCTCTGAGACTAAAGGGTCCTCATCTCACAATCCACAGTCCTTTGATACAACTGTTGATTTCATTTGACTGTATATTAAAAAAAGCTTAGTTATTGACGTGTTATCAGCATGTTGTTATAGGTGTGTTACTAGCATGTTATCACCTTGTTACTGACATGCTATCATCATGTTAACAACATTTAAACTGGACCTACTGGTTACTAGAGGCATAACAGGACACAAAAAAATTGAAAAAAAATTTCAAAGTCAAAGTTCTGCTCATTTTCAGTAGAGTAAGAGAAATATATGAAACAGTCTTTTATTAAGAATTATAAACATCAACTCTTTATAGGGTTTTAAACATTTCATTTCAAACACAACAATAACATAATGAAATATTACTGCAAACTGGGCCAGAGCCAGTACCACGCACCGGCATTTGCCTGGCCCACCAGGAGCAATGGGGGTTCAGTGTCTTGCTCAAGGACACTTTGACATGCAGACTGCAGAGTGAGCGGGAATGGAACCCCTGACCCTCCGATTAGTAGTCAGCTACACTACATCTGCGCCACACCTCTTCTCTGCATTTTCTTGCAACAGTTCTCATCCCTCAAAAGATATGAGCAGACACACATAATGCAAACACTTGCATCAGTAGCCCCATTTCCACTACCCGGAACCAGGAACCAGTTTTGCAGGACTTTCCCCCATGTGCATGCCTCCACTACCAGGAACCTCTAGCGGCTGAAACATGGCCCCCGTCAGGTCTAGGTACTTCAGAGCAGCCCTGAAAACTGCTGGATAGGGTTTAGGATTGATTCAGTGCAGAATGGATAAAACTCAGCCACACTGCTGTGTGGCACTGGCTTCATGAACAAAATGCACAAAACACATGGAAATGAAACGTGGCATTTATATACTAGGTTATAAGGCAACAAAAGAGAGCATGCCAAAACGGGTGAATACTTTCACAAATCACTGTGAACTGTTGTTATATTGGTCATAGTCTCATTTGTATGTAGGTCAGACTTTGATATAAACTGATATCTGGGACAAAAGCAGCCGTCCTTTTTTCCTCGCAGGATGTGAGCACGTCCCTGACACAGGAGTCCTGTAGAAAACAGGAAGCAGAAGGAAATAACAAGGAGGCAGCAGCTCGTATGTCCACATCCTTCTCAGACTGACACAGATATGATCAGTTCTATGGTTTAAAATCAGTTTGGCCACATATTAATTTGACATTGACCATACCAGGAACTGGTTTGATTGGAGTTTTTAGACGTATACTGGCATGTCAGTTTATTTGGCCATTGTTAGTGTTGATATTGTTGGCCTTTAAATTCACACTTTGACTGAATCCACACTGCATGAACAGTCTGTTAGGAACAGAGAAAGCTGTGCTTGACACTGTAGTCAAGAGATGCAAATCTGTCCTAAAGCAGGCGTGATTAAACTTTACAGCAGTCCTCATTCACTGTTGCCTCATATGTTTGTAACTCAGCATATCCTTCAAGTTCCAAGTAAATAACAGATTATTTTTTCTCTGTAGGTGTATTTTTTGATGTGGTTGGTGTTGCTATGATGAAACACTTTATCAGTTTGTCGTTTTACCTTTGTGGTCTTTGTGCCTTTAGCCTGCAGTTTTAATATGAACTCATTGCCGTCTGCAGTGCAACACTGACTGTGTTTAACAATGTCTTCCTAGTATTGTGATGGCAGTGCCTCGGGGGAGCTGAGGGGGAGTAAAAGGGGTTTACCACCTGATGATGGAGGAGAGACAGGGAGTCTTTGTGGCAGGAAACAAAGACTGAGGGGGAGGAGAGATAAAGAGGTGTTAGCTGTTAGAGTGTGCTAGGAGGTGACAGGAGTTGATAGGAGGTGCACAATTGTAATTGATAGGGACTTTTAAACTACTAAGTTGACACAACACAGTTTTAAGTCTAATAATTAGATTAGTGGCTAGTTGGAGATGTTGCCAACCAATGGTACATTCCTAACCTCACAGCAACACAGATTGGGACATGTCCAACAACTACTTCCAGGCCACTAAGCTGGATTGCTGCTGAGGTAGGATCACATTGTGGCATTCCCAAAGTCAGAATCTCCCCACCTTTGGTTAAGAAGGACCATTTACTGTAACACAAGCAAAACATTCTATAAGATAAGATAAAATGAAATAAGATAAGCCTTTATTAGTCCCACAGTGGGGGAAATTCCAGGATTGCAGCAGCAAAGGGATAGCAGCACTCAGAGCAATAGTAAATAAGATAATAAGATTAAAACTGGTCAGCCAAAGCAGTAAATACATATACATATGTACACAGTTATATACACAATGCAGGAGCATTGCAGTTGGATGGTATCAACAGCATTACAGTTAGTTAAATTACCCGGCAACATAGTATAACTATGGACTCAGACAGTATATTTCACATCTGAATCAACAGTGTTGTTGCCACCCTTGATGATAATTGTAATTGTCCTAGTTGTATATTGGAGGGGATGTTCTCTATTGTGCAAATTTGTGATGTTTAATACGGCCTCTATGAGCAGCACCGGTCAGATTATAAAGTCTGACAGCTGTAGGTAGGAAGGACCTGCGCAGCCTCTCCCTCGAGCATTTAGGATGGCACAGTCTATCACTAAATGAGCTCCTCAGTGCGTTCAGCGTATCCCGCATTGGGTGGGACTCAGACTCCAGCAGAGATGACAGCTTAGCCACCACCCTCCTCTCTCCTATCTCCTCCACTGGGTCGAGGCGTCGCCCCAGAACAGAGCTGGCTGTTTTGATCAGCCTGTTCAGTCTCTTCCTGTTGGCTGCCGTGATGCCACTGACCCAAGCAGACCACTCCATACGTGATGGCTGATGCCATCACCAAATGATAGAAGGTCTTCAGAAGTGTTCCCAGCACTCCAAAAGACCTGAGTCTCCTCAAGAGGAACAGCCTGCGCTGCCCCTTCTTGTAGAGCACCTTGGTGTTGTGTGACCAGTCCAGTTTATTGTTCAGGCGAACACCCAGGGACTTGTAAGATGTCACCATCTCAATATCTGTTCCCTGGATGTTTACTGGTGCTGTGGGGGGTTGTCCTCGCCTGCAGCAGTCCACCACCAGTTCCTTGGTTTTCCTGCATTGATCTAGAGGCAGTTCCGCAGGCACCAGTCCACGAAGTCCTGGACAAGTCATCTGTACTCTAAGTCATCCCCATCAGAGATGAGGCCGACGATCACAGAGTGATCAGAGAACTTCTGTAGATGGCAGTGTGGTGTCATTCATTCATCTTCTTCTGCTTAATCCTTTTTGGGTCGCAGGGGAGGCTGGAGCCTATCCCAGCATCTTTTGGGTGAGAGGCAGGGTACACCCTGGACAGATCGCCAGTCCATCACAGGGCCAACACAGAGAGACAGACAACCATTCACTCTCACAGTCATACCTAAGGACAATTTAGAATCCCCAGTTGATGCCAATTAACCTAACTTGTGTAGCGGGTTGAATTCAACCCCCCCACAACACACAGAGACAGTCAGCTCGCACTCCTGGGTTTTTTCCGCTGCATGCTGCGTTTACAGCTGTGAGGTTAAAGTGTCATCCATGCATTGTGTTCATGCATCCTGTCTGTACCTCTGATATGCAAATGCCCAGACTGACTGCTGTGAATGTCTTTGATGTATTGTCTGAGCTGAGTATATAAACTGTCTGATTTTCATGTTCATTCTCTCATTCTGATTCTGCAACTGCTGCTGCTGGACACACACATTTTGTGTCCCTCTGGAGAGCCGTGGGCTCGCTCCCGGTGCGCATGCACGGCGCTGGGAGCGGAGCTCGTGACGGCGGTATGATTTAATAAACCAACTTAAAACTCCAGACGCCGTGCCTTATTTTATCATCCGCTTCACTGGTGACTCTGAACATGCACACGTTTTGTGCAAACGCAACCTTCTGGTCTGGACAGCCACGCTGGCGACCCGACGCTGAAGAAAACGAGCTGCCGGCGAACGCAGCACCCGGCAGTGATGCTCCGCCGACGAGCGAACGCAGCAGCCTGACTGATCTGCCCTCCCTGCGGCTTCAGGGAGGCCTCAACGTAGAGCTCACGGCAGGCGAGCTACTCTCCGGACATCGCCCAAGACCGGGTAAATGGCAGTAAACGTCATGGCGCGACCCTCGCCGAGATCGGGGCATCCAAGCGGGACAGCCTGAGGGACAAAGATCATCTGTCTCCCCTCATCGCTCCAACGCACCATGACTATTCTGCAGCCACGCTATATAAGTGCAGGTTAGTTAGTTAGCCACGGCTCATCATAGATGTTTTTCGGCGCCGACTGCGCCGATCTCCACCAAGTTTCCGACCCTGGTTCCTCTCCAGCGGGCCCACCCACGCAAGGCGCCCCGGCACATGCACCGGGGGTGACGAGGACGGCGCAACACGCACGGAACAAGAATGGCTCCAGAGACCACCATCGTCCTGCGCAGCTGCACGCAGAACCTTCAAGGCTGCGCGCTCACCTGAAGCAAGTACGCGCACAGCGCGCCCACAGGATTCACTGATGGTTTCAGCCACGGCGCACAAAGGATTCAGCCGTCTGCTTTTCCTGAGGGCTTTAGGGCTGCGCACGCGCCTAAAGCCAGCACGCCAAGTTCCTCTGCTTTTGTTGACGCAACCTCGCCGCTCCTGTTTTTCTTCATGGCCACGAGAGGAGTCAGAGACTAATTTTTCTTCTGGTGATCTCCACAAGTTCAACGGGACAGCCCCTCGACATCGCGGAGCAGCGAACAATTTTTGGCGCGCCCTGTCAGCTCTTACTACCCCCCTTCCCCCTCCCCCTCCACCTGCACAGAGCTTTTCCCTGCTCGCTGCCCAAACTGCAACATCGAGGTCTCAGCCCCCTGCCGTGCCCTCTGGGGGGGAGCGGTGTAGCGGGTTGAATTCAACCCCCCCCACAACACACAGAGACAGTCAGCTCGCACTCCTGGGTTTTTTCCGCTGCATGCTGCGTTTACAGCTGTGAGGTTAAAGTGTCATCCATGCATTGTGTTCATGCATCCTGTCTGTACCTCTGATATGCAAATGCCCAGATTGACTGCTGTGAATGTCTTTGATGTATTGTCTGAGCTGAGTATATAAGCTGTTTGATTTTCATGTTCATTCTCTCATTCTGATTCTGCAACTGCTGCTGCTGGACACACACATTTTGTGTGCGGCGCGCATGCACGGCGCTGGGAGCGGAGCTCGTGACGGCGGTATGATTTAATAAACCAACTTAAAACTCTATCGCTGCCTTTATTTTATCATCCACTTCACTTGCATGTTTTTGGCCTGTGGGAGGAAACCGGAGAAATCCTGGAGTAAACCTACGCAGACACGGGGAGAACATGCAAACTCCACACAGACCACTGTTGGTCGGGGGCTGGGATCGAGAAAAGTTAGCAGTGTAGAGGGTGAACAGGAAGGGAGCCAGAACTGTTCCCTTGAGGGGGCCCCGTACTGCAGATGATGGTGTCCGACACACAGTCTTAGGTTCTCACACTATGAGATGAATGCAACTGAAAAAGAAGCGCACCTCCAACACTATTTCTTCTCAGAAATTTCCCAGAATCTTTCTGTGTATGTTGGCATTCTGCAAATACTAGCATAAGAGCTAGCTAGTAGCTACATTTTCTGGGGTCATTCATTTTGGTTTTAGGGTTGCTTTTTTGAGACTGAAGGTAGCAGTAAAAAAGTAAGATTTACAAGACAGTATAGTGAGACCTGCTATGATGTATGGTTTGGAGATAGTAGCAGTGACCAAAAGACAGGAGGCAGCGCTGGAGGTGGCAGAGTTGAAGATGCTAAGATTCTCAATGGGAGTGACTAGGAGGGACAGGATTAGAAATGAATATATCAGAGGGACAGCTCAGGTTGAGCGGGTTGGAGACAAAGTAAGAGAGGCAAGGCTGAGATGGTTTGGACATGTGCAGAGGAGAGATAGTGGAGATACTGGATAAAGGATGTTGAAGATGGAGCTGCCAGGCAGGAGGAGAAGAGGAAGACCACAGAGAAGATTCATGAGTGTAGTGAAGGAGAACATGGAGAGGGTTGGTGTGACAGAGGAAGACGAAGGGATAGGGTGAGGGTTAAAAATCTTTAAAAAATTAATTCATATTAGATATCCATAATTAGGTCAGATGTAGGTAAAAATAAGTAGTTCAATTAAAGTAGAATGTAATATTAATGTATTTTTTAATATCTACTGTACTTTATGAAAAGCATATTTTTTGTGCTTAGCGGTACAAGTGTGACTAATATTTGAAGGGTCTCTCAGTATACTGTATATACCGGGATGGGTGGTGGGGGTGGGGCGGAAAAGTTCATCCATCCATCCATCCATCCATCCATCCATCCATCCATCTTCTACCACTTTTCCGGAGGTCCGGGTCGCAGAGGCAGCAGTTCAAGCAGAGAAGCCCAGACTTCCCTCTCCCCAGCCACTTGCTCCAGCTCTTCAGAGAGGATACCAAGGCGTTCCCAGACCAGCTGGGAGACATAGTCTCTCCACCGAGTCCTGGGTCTGCCCCGGGGTCTCCTCCCAGTGGGACGTGCTCGAAACACCTCAAGTGGGAGGCGTCCAGGAGGCATCCTAATCAGATGCCCATACCACCTCAACTGACTCCTTTCAATGTGGAGGAGCAGCGGTTCTACTCTGAGCCTCTCCCAGATGACTGAGCTCCTCACCCTGTCTCTGAGAGTAAGTCCAGCAATCCTACGGAGAAAGCTCATTTCAGCCGCTTGTATTCGCGATCTTGTTCTTTCGGTCATTACCCAAAGCTTGTGACCATAGGTGAGAGTAGGAACGTAGATTGACTGGTAAATCAACAGCTTTGCCTTAGAACTCAGCTCCCTCTTCACCACAACAGACCGGTACAACGTCCGCATCACTGCAGATGCTGCTCCGATCTGTCTGTCAATCTCTCCCTCCATTCTCCCTTCACTCGTGAATAAGACCCCAAGATACTTAAAATCCTCCACTTGGGGCAGGAGCCTGTCCCCAACCCAGAGAGGACAATCCACTTTTTTCCGGCTGAGGACCATGGACTCGGACCTAGAGGTGCTGATTCTCATCCCAGCCGCTTCACACTCAGCGGCAAACTGTCCCAGCAAGTACTGTAGGTCATTGCTGGATGAGGCCAACAGGACAACATCATCTGCAAACAACAGAGATGCGATTCTGTGGTTATCAAGCATGACACCCTCCATTCCCTGGCTCTACCTAGAAATCCTGTCCATAAAAATTATGAACAGGATCAGTGACAAAGGGCAGCCCTGGCGGAGTCCAACTCTTACTGGGAATGAGTCCAACCAAGTGTTGGCAATACGAACCAAACTCTCACAACGGTCATACAGAGACCGAATAGCTCGTAACAACAAGCCCAATACCCCATACTCCCAAAGCACCCCCCATAAAAATCCATGAGGGATGCGGTCGAATGCCTTCTCCAAGTCCACAAAACACATGTAAACTGGTTGGGCAAACTCCCACGAACCCTCGAGGATTCTCAAGAGGGTAAAGAGCTGGTTCAATGTGCCACGGCCAGGACGAAAACCACATTGCTCCTCCTCAGTCCCAGGTTTGACCAACGGCCGGACTCTCCTGTCCAGTACCTTAGCATAGACCTTCCCGGGGAGGCTGAGGAGTGTGATCCCTCTAAAGTTGGAGCACACCCTTCTGTCCTCTTTTTTGAAGAGAGGAACCACCACCCTGGTTTGCCATGCCAAAGGCACTGCCCCCGACCTCCACGCAATGTTGCAGAGGCGGGTCAGCCATGACAGCCCTACAACATCCAGGGCCTTGAGGTACTCAGGGCGAATCTCGCCCACCCCCGGGGCCCGGCCACCAAGGAGATTTTTAACCACCTTGGCAACCTCAGCCCCTGTGATAGGCGAGTCATCCCCCCCCCCCTCCCCGTCCACAAGCCTTGCTTCCTCTGTGGAAGACTTATCAGTGGGATTGAGGAGATCCTCAAAGTATTCCTTCCACCGCCCAACGATATCCCCAGTCGAAGTCAACAGCGCCCCATCCACACCATACACAGTGTGGACAGGGAGCTGCTTCCCCCTCCTGAGCCGCCGGACAGTTTGCCAGAATCTCTTCCGATGCCGACCGAAAGTCTTGTTCCATGGCCTCACCGAACTCCTCGTATACCCGGATTTTTGCTTCAGCAACCACCCGAGCTGCACTTTGCTTGGCCTGCCGGTACACCTCAGCTGCTTCAGGAGTCCCACAAGCCAACCAAGCCTGATAGGACTCCTTCTTCAGCTTAATGGCCCCCCTCACCACTGGTGTCCACCAATTGGTTTGGGGGTTGCCACCACGAGATGCACCGACCACCATCGACCACCTTGCGGCCGCAGCTCTGGGCCGCTGCTTCAACAACAGAGGTGGAGAACATGGCCCATTCAGACTCCATGTCTCCAGACTCCCTCAGAATGTGGTTGAAGTTCTTCCAGAAGTGGGAGTTGAAGACCTCCCGGACAGGGGCCTCAGCCAGACGTTCCCAGCACACCCTTACTATACGTTTGGGTCTACCAGGTCTGAATGGCATCCTTCCCTGCCATCGGATCCAACTCACCACCAGGTGGTGATCAGTTGACAGCTCTGCACCTCTCTTTACCCAAGTGTCCAAGACATACGGTCGCAGGTCTGATGACACGATAACAAAATCGATCATCGACCTGCAACCTAGGGTGTCCTGGTGCCAGGTGCACATATGGACACCCTTATGCTTGAACATGGTGTTCGTTATGAACAAACTGTGGTTAGCACAGAAGTCCAATAACTGAACACCACTCGGGTTCAGATCGGGCAGGCCGTTCCTCCCAATCACCCCCCTCCAGGTTTCACTGTCGTTACCCACATGCTCATTGAAGTCTCCCATTAGGACAATGGAGTCTCCAAGAGGAGCACCCTCCAGCACCCCAGTCACAGACTCCAAAAAGGGTGGGTACTCTGAAACATCATTTGGTGCATAGGCACAAACGATGGTCAGGATCCGTTTCCCAACCCGAAGGCGCAGGAAAACAACCCTTTCATCCACTGGGGAAAACTCCAATATAGAGGCAGCAAGGTGGGGGGATACAAGAATACCCACCCCTGCTCGTCGCCACTTGCCCAGGGCAACTCCAGAGAAGGCCGAGCTCCAGCCCCTCTCCAGGAGACTGGTTCCGGATCTGGAGCTGTGTGTTGAGGTGAGGCCGACTATATCTAGCCAGTATCTCTCAACCTCATGCACCAGCTCAGGCTCCTTCCCCACCAGAGAGGTGACATTCCACATACCAAAAGCCAATTTAGAAAGCTTGGGATCAGTCCGCTGAGGTCTCCGCCTTTGACCGCCACCTAATCCACATAGCACCAGACCATCATGATCCCTCCTGCAGGTGGTGAGCCCGCTGGAGGGTGGACCCATGTAACTCCTTCGGGCTGAGCCCGGCCGGGTCCCATGGGTGGAAACCCGGCCACCAGACGCTAGCCATCGAGCCCCTCCCCCAGGCCTGGCTCCAGGGTGGGGCCCCGGTAACCCCACACCGGGTGGGGTACACTGAATCCTTGATCTAGAATTTATCATGAGAGTCTGTTGGATCGTTCTTAGTCTGGCCCTTCACCCAGGACCAGTTTGTCTTTGGTGACCCTATCAGAGGCAAATTGCCCCGGACAACATACTGTAGCTCCTGGGATCACTAGGGCATGCAACTCCCCACCACGATAAGGTGACGATCCGTGAGGGGAAAAGTTCATAGTGGTCAAATTTGACCAAATGTGGTTTATTTTTCAACCGCAGGAATCCAAGGGCCGCGGCACCGATGGAAGAAGTGTGTGGACTGAAGGAGAGACTATGTTGAAAAATAAACCATATTTGGTTAAATTTGACCACTATGAACTCCCCCCCGCCCCCCCCCCCCCATACTTATATTGCATAAATCTGACAGCCAGAGGCTGAGAAACAGAGGCAGCATGGCTTCCCTTGGCTTCTGTGAGAAAATGCCACTGCTCTATGGTGTGATTTTAGAAATTTTGACACAAGGTGCATAAGGCTGGCAACAGCATCTTCAGTCTTGCTTTCTTTTTTATTAGCAAATATTCTTGATTCAAGCACTGGCTATAGCAATGCATTCTGGGATTTGTGGTATTGATGGTGTGCATGCAACATACAGGCCACATTTTTAAAAAGTTAAAATGTGATATCCCACTGGCTGGGTATAGTTGCACTGTATGCACTCTGGGTTCTACATGTGAGGCCTAGATAAATGAGTAGATAGTTTTAAACAGTGAGGCATGGGCTGCAGTCACTTTTCTTTTTTTTTTTCACTTGACAATATGAAACTGACTTATTTCAGCCTGAAAGAAGAAAGCTGGTTCTCCTTCACTGTTTATTTTTCCTATAAAGTGGTTGTTTTCGTTTGTTTTAGCTGTAAATATGACTCTGTTTAATATGTAAATAAAGTTATTCAATCATTGTGCAGATGATGTTTTCTCTGAGGTCAGCAACCTTGACTGGATGGCCCGCCTTTCACTGCCAGTCACAAAAGATTACCATGAGAATGTGTTTGTGCCCACTGGCCCCCCGTCTCCTGGCAGGGAGCCCCCAGACTCCGCCTCATCCTTCTCCACTTTTGGTAAGGCCGCACATTTTGACCATCTTTGTCATCACAAGCAGAGTGACACCTCCTTTTATTCTTCTACTGATCTCGTCCTCCTGTCCTCAGGCAAAACTCCAAATCAGGACCTTCCCCTTGGCAATGCCCTCCTCTCCGAGGTCAGCACGCTCTTCCAGATGCTGATGACCCAGAAGGCCGACGCCCACCCTGGCCCACAGCCCGACATCCTGTACCGACTGTCGGCCGCATGCCGACGCTCGCTGGCAGGGGGCGAGGCCGAGAGGAGGTCAGGCATGGCCCTGCCCCAACAACTTTAACAGTGAGAGGTTGAAGACAATATGTTTGACAGGCATTAGATGATCAGGGATTGTAAATAAAACTTTTTTTGACAAACAAGGAGATTAAAATGACTCCACAGCTGAACACCACCGTAAAGAGTGAGATGGAAACAGGGAAAGCTCAGAACATACAGTCGGTAAATTTGCAAAGTGTTTCTGTCAAAAGTCCAACTTTTTTAACTCATAAATTTGTGATATTTTCCTCAATAAATTGCATCTTTCCTTCCATACATTTATTATTCTTTTCTTACATAAATTTGAAACTTTTTTTGGTCCAAGCCACAGAGAGCTAGGTATCAGATATGGGAAACAGACAGGTCATTCAAATTGTTTCCCATGTATCTTCTTATCCGTTTGATCTTTATTACCATTCAATTCTTTCCTGTGCTGTGTTTTTCAGATTAATGTCTGAAAATGTATTATAGAGGTGGTCTTTAGCCTTCTTCTGCCTTTGTTTGCAGGAACGGTGTGGAAACTGAAACTTTTCACCATTCTTTCTACTTTATTAGGTAGGTCCTTAATTAGCTAACAGTTATTGTTTTCCTTGTAATGTTAATGTTACTGTGGTTTTGGCTGTTGCGCTGTCTGTATTTTTTGTTTCACATGTATAAAAGCTGCAGTAGAAATGAAGCTTAAAGCATGAAGAACAGCAGTGGGACAAGGTTTGGCCCGACATGTTTTCCCCTTGATGATGACTTTCGGTTTTCATTCTGCCAGGTAGTCTCTTATATTCATTGTGCTGGAAAAGTGAGATGGAAAAGATGCTCTTTTATGTACTTTTAAGCTACGGTCACAAACATTCTTCCGAACGATGAGTTTGTAAGAATCTCCTGGTTCCTACAAATTCTGGAGTTGGCAGACATTCGTGGAGGGGGCATAGTTTCTTACGGTTGCTGTTCAATTCGCAAGATCAACTTGAAGCATTCTTGAGAAATGAGGTGCTTTTCTGTCGTACAATGGCCTGAGAGTTCTTACGTTCTTCATAAGGGT
Source organism: Pholidichthys leucotaenia (assembly GCA_020510985.1). Taxonomy (NCBI): domain Eukaryota; kingdom Metazoa; phylum Chordata; class Actinopteri; order Cichliformes; family Pholidichthyidae; genus Pholidichthys; species Pholidichthys leucotaenia. The sequence goes on along the minus strand of CM035840.1, from coordinate 272,307,737 downwards.
GCCTTGGGATCTTCCTACGGCATACTTAGGAAAATTTTTGTCCAACTCACAGCACTCTCAAGTCATTGGCAGGGAGATCTTATGGCTTTCGGCACAATTTGTCGGCACAAATGTAACACGAATGATGTATTTTCACCTTATGAATGCCTCACTACCGCCTTATGCACACTGTATTAATCCCCGTACGAACCAGGATTCATATGGGGTTTCCTATGACTGCTGTAAGGGTTCCTCAAGAACAATTTAAGGTGTCTTTGAAGCATACTGTACTTACAGCCAACATCATGTGTACAGTATCTCACAAAAATTAGTACACACATTTTTGTAACTATTTTATTATATCTTTTCATGGGACAACACTGAAGATATGACGCTTTGATACAATGTAAAGTAGTCAGTGTACAGCTTGTATAACAGAGTAAATTTGCTGTCCCCTCAAAATAACTCAACACACAGTCATTAATGTCTAAACTGCTGGCAACAAAAGTGAGTACACCCCTAAGTGAAAATGTCCAAATTGTGCCCAAAGTGTCAATATTTTGTGTGGCCACTATTATTTTCCAGCACTGCCTTAACTCTCTTGGGCATGGAGTTCACTAGAGCTTCACAGGTTGCCACTGAAATCCTCTTCCTCTCCTCCATGATGACATCACAGAGCTGGTGGATGTTAGAGAACTTGTGCTCCTCCAACTTCTGTTTGAGGATGCCCCACAGATGCTCAATAGGGTTTAGATCTGGAGACATGCTTGGCCAGTCCACCACCTTTATCCTCAGTTTCTTTAGCAAGGCAGTGGTCGTCTTGGAGGTGTGTGTGGGGTTGTTATCAGGTTGGAATACTGCCCTGCGGCCCAGTTTCCAAAGAGAGGGATCATGCTCTGCTTCAGTATGTCACAGTACATGTTGGCATTCATGGTTTCCTCAATGAACTGGAGCTCCCCAGTGCCAGCAGCACTCATGCAGCCACAAACCATGACACTCCCACCACCATGTTTGACTGTAGGCAAGACACATCATCTGCAAACAACAGAGGTGAAATCCTGTGGTCACCAAGCATGACACCCTCCGTTTCCTGGCTGTGCCTAGAAATCCTGTCCATAAAAATTATGGACAGGATTGGTGACAAAAGGCAGCCCTGGCGGAGTCCAACTCTCACTGGGAATGAGTTTGACCGAGTGTTGGCAATATGAACCAAGCTCTCACAACAGTCGTACAGAGACCGAATAGCTTGTAACAACGAGCCCGATACCCCATACTCCCAAAGCAACCCCCACAAACTCATCACTCTATAGTTTCTTCTTCTTCTTTTAGATTTGATTGGTGGTTGGCAACCAGCTTACAGATGCATTCTTCTTCTTCTTCTCTCGGTTACTGGCGGAGAGCAAACATCTGAAAGGTGCATACTGCCACCTACTGTACAAGAGTGTGTAACATTATGTTATTTGAGCCTGACCCCTAAATTCTATGACTTAATCCTGTGTTATTTAAAAAAGAGATAAGAGCCCTTCTCGTGATTCTTAGTGCCTCTCCATCTCCATCTGTTCCCAGAATGCCAGTTGAACCCCATTCCCTACTGGCCTCTCAAACTTCATTTTTTATTCTCTCTCTTTCATTTCCATACTTGTGACAGTCTAATAAGATGTGCTTGACATTTTCTTTTACTCCACAGTCTCTACATTTGTCACGTTTGCTTTTCCCCATGGTGAATAAAGTGCCATTTAAACCTGTTTGATCCAGTTTGAGTCTTGCCATAATGATGTCTTCCTTCCTGTTTGTTGTTTTATAATTCTTTATTGCAATAGATTTTTGTATTTTGTAATACGATCTACCTTTATGATCTTCATCCCATCTTTTTTTGCCATAGCTCAATTCCTTTTTTCTTGATTACTGCTTTCCCTTCACCTTTTCCAAGAGACAATGGTATAGTTATTTCTTTCCCAAGTGCACTTTTTGCTAATTTGTCTGCAGTCATTCCCTTTCAACCCTTCTTGTGACAGGAACCCAACAAAACTGAACTTCTCCACCACCCCTGTGTGCCCTAAAAAAACTGTGATATAGCTCAATCACCAAGTCTTCCCTTGTAGATTTTAGTGTCTGTATGGTTTTTAAAGCTGCAAGTGAATCTATGCGCACCACCACCCGGTCTGGTCTGACCTCCACCCACTGCAAACCAATAATTATTGTCACCATCTCTGCTGTAAACACAGGTGTATTGTTGGAGAGTCTTTTTGAGATGGTCACTTTAAACTCTGGAATGTATACTCCAACTCCAACAGAGCCCTCTTTGTTCTTTGAACCATCAGTATAGAGCTGTGAGTAGTTATAGTATTTGTTCCTCAGGTAAATGCTTGTTTTAACACCAGCTTCACTCATATGCCGATCCTTTTTCCTCATTAGCAGACTAATGTCTACTTGTTTTCCCGGAATCAGCCAAGGGGGAACATTACTCACTGGACTGGTGTTAGCTATATCAATAGTGTCTAGTCCATACATTCTGGCTTTTCTTTCAATTGTCCACCCAAACCCGTGTCCTTGGAAGTTAGAATATTCCCAGCAGTTTTGTAGTGTTGTTTTTGAAATATTCGCTTCCTCACTTCCTTTCAGATTGATCCAGTATGATAATATGAGTTTATCTCTTCTCAAATCCATTGGCATTTCTTCTGCCTCTATTAAAACTGCATTGTTTGGTGTTGTTTTGATGGCTCCAATGCACAGGCGAAGCGCTCTATGCTGCATTCTGTCTATTTTTCCCAGAGTCGTCTTTGCTGCTGCTCCATAAATCATGCATCCGTAGTCTATTGTCAATCTCATTAGTGCTCTGTAAATGTCAATTAAAACCTGTTTATTTGCACCCCATTCATTTCCAGCTACAGCTTTTATGAGATTAATGACTTTTTTGCACTTTATCTCCAGATTTTCAACATGAACTCTCCGTGTGTATGCACTATCAAACCACAATCCTAGATATCTGAACTCACTGACTTTCTCTATTGGTTGATTATATAATGTTAATGGTTCTGTACCAGTTCTGCCTTTTTTTGTGAAAGTCATATAGCAGGTCTTACTGTTTGAAAATTTAAATCCCCACTCATATGACCACTTTTCCACTTTCTCCATTGCTTTCCTAATGTTTTTGAACACAAATTTCTCATTTCTTCCCCTCTTCCATATGGCTCCATCATCTGCATATAGTGCTGTTTTGACGGATCCCTCTTGATCCTCAAACATGTCATTTGTCATGATCTCTCGTGCGCCGCTTAATGGCGCACGAGAGATCAAAAAGGTATGAGAGAAAAAAAGGTATGAATGAGAAAAAAGAAAAAAACCGCACGTCTACTCCACTGAGTTTTTTCTGTGTGGTCGGAGCATTCTGTCACGATCTCTCGTGCACCAGGTAATGGCGCATGAGAGAGGGAATGAAAAACTCAAGTGCTGGAGTAGATTGTGCCATTTATTAACGTAAACAGTAACCAATTCACAAGTCCAGTAACCACACCAATGCAGACAGTAGCAATGATAGAATAATGGCCACCTGACAAACAGTGAAGCAACCCGGATGTCCCACAGCCTGGGAGATGCCTGGTGCTGACGAATCCTGGGCACACAGAAAAAGCCACACGTACTCACGGCTGTGGAGATCCGGCTGTCCATATCGTCTGGTGAGCTGGGAGGAAAGGCAGAGTCGGGCACTAACATTAAGGAATCAGTCTTGAAATGTTAGGCTGACAAGATGAAGGCGGTCATACAACACTCATGGAGATACACACTGCCACGAATGAGGGTAAATGCTCCGACAATCTCTTTTCCCAAATGCAGCATATTTATTATCCTGATGCAAACAAGAAAAGAGATTGCCGGTGTGAGGAAGGGTGGGCTGGACATGTATATGAGCGTGTGAATGGGAATGAATGGAGTGTGAGTGTATGTGTGTGAGAACACCTAAGATGAAGCACAGCTAACGGCATTTGACAGGAGGAGGGGCATGCCGAAGCTGTCAGGAAAATAAGTCAGAACGGGGTTTGGGACACCAAACCCAGATTCATGACAGGCACCCCCAACCCCCTCTAGGGGTGATTCCAGAACCCCAGTAATACCAGCTGAAACAAAAAGAACACACCTCAAAGGGAACCCCCCCCCCCCCCCCGCCCCCAGCAACAAACAATTAACCAGGGTGGGAGGTGGGGGAAAACCGGTTAGGAGGGAAGCAACCAGTGACAAATACAGCCCATAATAAGCAAGTCCAAAACAGTGACCCTCCTAACAGCCCCTACCTAGGACACTAACCCCCTCCTCAGAAGTCCAAAGTTCAGGGGGTCAACCAGAGTCCCAGGCCCCCAGCATAACAAGGGGCGACTGATTGGGTGGCTTGCCCCAGTCCCATGTCCAGCAGGCGGCCCGCAGAGTCGCGTCCGGTGGCCTACCCAGGCCGATGGGCCACCTGACTTGAAGGCCCAGTCTTTCAGGTGGCCGACCAGCGTGGTGGAGCCACCAGAACCGGAGGGGAAGGTGGAGAGGCAGCCTAACCATCTGGAAGCCCCCCTGCCCTCCAAAGCTTGGAGTGGGGGGACCGTAGCACCCGCGATGGTCCCGGTTTGGGACGTGGCTGCACCGGCGGTGGGCTCCAGCTGGGCTCTGCTGCACTGGCGGTGGGCTCTGGTTGGAGCACTGTTGCACCTGGGGTGACCCCCATCGGGGGCCTCATTGCTCCCGCGGTGGCCTTCCCAGCGAGGTAGGTGATGCTCCTCACGACCTTCGGCGTAGGATCCCGATCTGTGGTTGCCTCCAACAGCTCTCTGGTGACCCTGGCCGGAGGCTCCGAACCAGAAAGGAGAAAAAGAGGAACTGGGTCAGGGTCGGTCCCAACGGCTACAGTAAGCTGCCATGGGTCCACCTCACCATGAGCTGGGCAGTGTGACATTAATGTTGAAACTCCTGATATAATGGAGCACACTTGCCTGAACTCTGGCTCCACTGCCATCCAGGACTCCGACGATCTTGGGTGCATGGGATCCTCCAGTCCGTCTGGTGCCTCATCCCCGTCGGCCTCCTGCGAGGGAGGTGGACCCACCTCGTCGTCAACGGGCAGCCCAGGTGGTGGAAGCTCCTCTCCAGTGACCCTAGGATGGAGCTCAAAGGGGATAGGAGAGGGAGATCGATTAGGGTCGCCGTCAGCGGCAGAGCCCGGCGAGGGAAGTCCAGATGCCGCTGGGGGTTGCACTCGACTCCCCTCCCCCAAAGCCAGGCAAGATCCCTCCACCATTAACAAATGAACTACAGGAGAGACTACTTGCCTGTGCTTAAGCTCTACCGCCGTCCAGGACTCTGACGACGATGCCCCGGGTCCCATCGGCTGGAGGTCCAGTCCGGGGGATGACTCCACTGCGGCGGCCCCCGCAGCGGGCAAGATGGTGGTAGCAGGAGTGGGACTCGTGCACCATCCTCTACGCCTCTGGTTCCTCTGGCGTGGTGGCTGGGGACGACTCCTTCGCTGGCCCATGGGCTGGACCCTCCTGGTCCTTTGGCTCCTCCTCCCCCAAGCGACCTGGCTCTGGGACCGATGGGCTTGTGGGGGCACATAGAAAAGAGTCATTGAGACCAGGAACGAGAGCACTGTATGCCGCTGGGGCAGAGAACTCAGGGGACTGCACACCCCGAGTCTCCTCGCCAGAAGGCAGGCAAAATTGATCATTGACTATGAAACTCGAATGAAAAGAAACTTGCCTGTTCTCCTGGCACTGGAGGTCCCCAGTGGCCTCCAAGGCGTCCTCTCTACTCTCCCGGCATTCCTCATCGGGTTGAGACTCCTCCTCCCTAGGGGAAAGCTCTTTAAGTCTTTCAGCCATCTCCAGGAGAAGCCATGGCTTCACCTCCAAGATGAGGTCCGTTTCAGCTAGGAGAGCCCGCCAATGTTCCTCCATCTCCTCCTGTGATGGGGCGGAGCATAGCCCAGAGCGGGAAGGCGAGGCTGCAGTGTGCTGGACTAGACACTTCTTACTGCGGGGCTTCCTCCCTTTCCTCCGCTTGGGTGACGCGGGGATGAGGTAATCCGGGACACGGAGCACCATACCGGGTGGCAGGTCACCCACGCAGAGAGACTCCGTCCTCTCCGGAGAGGGAGGTGGCATGGCCACAGAGAGCTCGAGTGCTGAGGAATCCTCATCCAGATCCTCCTCCATTTGGCAGCCGAGCTGGGCCAGTCTCTGCTCCTCCTTCATCTGGCGTTCCTCCTGCACCCTGCGATTTACCAGAGCAATCAGGGCCCGTCACTCCTCCTCGGCCGCGTCCATGGATTGGGAAGACACGGGGGCAGGAACCCTCTCTGCCGGAGAAGCGCATCCTCATGTCTCCTCCTCGCAGCGCTCCACCTCCGTCCTCTCGTCCGAAGATTGAGTGGGCGCTGACCCGGGAGATGAGGAAGATCCGAGGAGGGAGGAAGTCTTCCTCTGATGGGAGTGTTTCTTCTGACGAGGGGCCGGCTCCGATCGCGGAGAGGCATCCTCCAGCTCTGCGTCGGGAAGGATGGCGGAGATGATGGTGTCCACCCTGTGAATGACCCAGAGGTTCGGATGGCGCAGCTCGATGTCCTCCGTGACGAATCGTGCCCACTCCTGGTCCTCAGGGTGCCACTGAAAAGCGAAGATTACTTCCTCCAGCAATTCCTGGGCTTCCAGCTCCTCGTTGTCCAGATCACCATGTTGTGACTCGGGGACAAAAAAAAGGTATGAATGAGAAAAAAGAAAAAACATGTCTACTCCGCTAAGTTTTTTCTGTATGGTCGGAGCATTCTGTCATGATCTCTCGTGTGCCATGTAATGGCACACGAGAGAGGGAATGAAAAACTCAGGTGCTGGAGTAGATCGTGCCATTTATTAACATAAACAGTAACCAATTCACAAGTCCAGTAACCACACCAATGTAGACAGTAGCAATGATAGAATGATGGCCACCTGACAAACAGGGAAGCCACCCAGATGTCCCACAGCCTGGGAGGTGCCTGGTGCTGACGAATGCTGGGCACACAGAAGAAGGCACACGTACTCACGGCTGTGGAGATCCAGGGCTGTCCGTGTTGTCTGGTGAGCGTGGAGTTAAGGCAGAGTCGGACACTAGCATTAAGGAATACTCTGTCTTGAAATGTTAGGCTGACAAGATGAAGGAAGTCATACAACACTCATGGAGGTACACGCTGCCACGAATGAGGGTGAATGCTCCGACAATCTCTTTTCCCAAATGCAGCGTATTTATTATCTTGATGCAAATGATGAAAAAGATTGCCGGTTTGAGGAAGCGTGGGCTGGACATGATTGAACCAGGTATGTAGGAGTGCGTGTATGAGCATGTGAATGGGAATGAATGGAGTGTGAGTGTATGTGTGTGAGAACACCCAAGATGAAACACAGCTGACGGCATTTGACAGGAGAAGGGGGCGTGCCCGAGCTGTCAGGAAAATAAGTCAGAACGGGGTTTGGGACACCAGACCCAGATTCATGACATCATTAATATTATGTTGAATAAAACAGGGCTTATCACACTCCCCTGAGGAACGCCATTTTCAGTTTCAAAGTCATTAGAAACTTCTGATCCTACTTTAACCCTAATTGTCCTGTGTGTTAAAAAATCCATTATCCAATTATACATCCTACCACTAATGCCCATTTTATTCAATTTGATAAGAAGTCCATCCCTCCACAGTGAGCCATAAGCCTTTTCAATGTCCAGATAAACTATAACCATTACTTCTTTCATTTTGAGAGTCTTTTCAATATCATTACTTACCCTAACTAGAGCATCCACTGTGGATCTTCCTCTTCTAAAACCATTCTGATAGTTGTTTATTAATCCTCTTTGCTCTAGTGCATATGAGAGTCTGTAAACTAACACCTTCTCCATCCATTTCCCTAAGTGTGATGTTAATGCTATTGGCCTGTAGTAGCCTGGATGAGCTGGATTTTTCCCTGGCTTATTAAATGGTGAAATTACAGCCTTTTTCCACCCACTTGGGATAACCCCCTCCTTCCATATTCTGTTAAACAATTTCAGCACCAGTTGCACTTATTGCATAGGCAACTGCCGGAACATAGCGTAGCTTAACTGATCATATCCTGGAGCTGTGTATCCACTATCTTGCAAAGCTCGCTTAAGCTCTGACATTGTGAGCTTGAGGTCTAACGTAGTCGTATCTTCTTTCACTTCCTTTTTAAGTTTGCATTTTCTCTGAGTTTATTCTCCCTTTGCTGTCTGTAACTCTCACCAAGATGTTCTCCTCTATGCACTGCTGCAAATGGTCTACCTAGGACTTCCGCCTTTTCTTTGTCTGATACAGCCATCTTGTCCCCATCCACTAGAGCTGATACCCTTTCCCACTCATTTTTTTAAACATACCCCAGACATCACCTAGTTCCACTTTCCTACCAAGGGTGGAACAAAATTATCTCCATGTTGACCTTTTCCTGTTTTTAATAATCCTTCAAACTACTCCCCTTTTCTTTTTATAATCTATTAAATTTTCACTATTCATATTCTTCCTTAGCTCTCTGAATGCCTTGTTTCGCTCCTTTACTGCAATACTACAGTCCTCATTCCACCAGGGTACAACCTTCTTCCTACCCTGTGTAGTTTTCTTAGGTATACTTGCTGTTGCAGCATTCAGAATATTATTGGTTCTTCTTCTTCTCTCGGTTACTGGCGGATAGCAAACAACTGAAAGGTGCATACCGCCACCTACTCAACTCTATCTTCAGACATCACTCTTCTTCATCTCCTCGTACTTCACTCTATATCATCCCTCTCTCTGGTCAGGAGCTGTAGTCCTTCTATCATTATTGCTGTGTCCAATCGATCTTCAACTCTATCTTCAGGCATCACTCTTCTTGTCTCCTCGTACTTCACACCATCAGTTCACTCTATATCATCACTTTACACATCTTGGCCGTTGCAACTGCCACGGTCAAGATGTTGGCCACCCAGACTCCTCTTCTGCCTATGCCACCTTCTAATGTTACCAAATGACATGATTGTACACAGTATTGCCTAAATTTTCCCCAATCTGCCTTGTCAAAACATCATCTTGTAAAACATCTTCCCTCTTGTATACATACTTCAGTTTTAATGACTGTAAGTACTAGGAAGTGATCACTTCCCATAGTTGTACTGTTCATAACCATCCAATACAATACATGATGTATGTATCATGATGTATGTATGTAAGTCAATACATGATGATGTGCCCCTATGCACATCAACTCTGGTACCTTCACCACTGTTGAGACAAATTAACGATCTTTCATCAAACATCTCTTCCACAACATTTCCATTGTTATCTGTATGTGTGCTTCCCCACAAGCTATTATGGGCATTAAAGTCTCCACACCATACCTCTTTCATATGCCTTTGCCCTGCCATAACACTGTCTGCTGTTAATTTCCTACATGGGTTGTAATAATTAATCTGCTTAATATTTCCTTGTCCATTTGGCCTACACATTTCAATAATATTCCACTCTATATCCTCAGGGGAGGGAATCACCCTATATGCCAGGCCATCTTTAATAATGAAAGTGGCACATCCTCCTCCATTTACACTGTTAATTCTATCCCGTCTGATTGAACTATATCCTGGAATAACAAAATCTAAGTGAAGTTGAAGCCATGTCTCCTGTACACACACTACCTCTGGAACAACTTGTAGTTCGTAAAGATACTTCTTGAGTTCTTGTCTGTTTGCTATAAGACTCCTTGCATTCCACTGTAGTATGTGTAGTACCATAATTCAAATATTAAGTTTCAACGTATGCATGCTCCCCAGTTTCAGAAAAACAAAAATTCCTTGCAGTGGCATGATCTTGTGCTTGTATGGGATTTGTTGATGGCTGGGCTTCCCTTTGAATTGAACTTCTTTGAGGAAGGCCTGTTGTGTTTCTGACCATTCCTGCCTCTCTGTCTTTAGAGCTTCTGCTTTAGAGTCTTTAGAGATATTTTTACTTATTCTGATTTCCTGGGCTTGTCTGGCTTCCCTCTGCACAACACATCCTCCATCTGCAGCACTGTGGTCACTCCCGCAGTTGCAACACTTTACTTTGGCATCCTTTTCACATTTACCATATTCGTGCTCCCCTCCACATCTAGCACATCTTAACTTTCCCTTACATTGCTGAGCAGTGTGATCATCCTTTGATATTTGTAGCACCTGAGTGGCTTTCTATATATGTCTGTGTGTCTGTTTTTCCTCATGGCTTTCTATATACAGTATGTCTGTGTGTCTGTTTTTCCTCATAACTTTGTGACCTTCTCTTAGATTTGATTGGCGGTTGGCAGCCATTTCACAGGTGCATTACTGCCACGTACTTCACACTATATCATCACTCTATCTGGTCAGGAGCTGTACTTTATGACGTTTTCCTCATAGCTTTGTGACATTTTCCTCTTATAGCTTTGTGATATTTTCCTAATAGCTTTGTGATATTTTCCTAATAGCTTTGTGATGTTTTCCTAATAGCTTTGTGACATTTTCCTCATAGCTTTGTGACATTTTCCTCATTGCTTTGTGACATTTTCCTCATATCTTTGTGACCTTCTTCTTCTTCTTCTTCTTCTTCTTCTTCTTCTTCTTCTTCTTCAATCTCGTATCTGCATCTCATCACATTATTCTTTTTCTAGCTGTAGTCCTTATCTGCGGCTCATCTCATTATTATTCTTCTTTTAGACTTGACTGGCAGTTGATCCACCAGCCCATGCTGTCTATGAACTTAATGATCCCCCACTTAACAAGTCCTCAACTGCTTCCCAATGTAGCCCCTTAATGCCAAGATATTTTTCTGCTGCTTTCACAATGATTTTGATTTTTTCTGTTTTCTTGGAAGTCTGTGCAGTGCAGTTTATCACATCTACCATAAATAAGACAAAATTATTTTCCTTCACAACCAGAGTATCTTCCTTAATGCAACTGCATGCACTGCAAGTCTGCATACTTTCCCTGTTAGAGTCCACTCCCACTTTTTCAGCTGGCACCTTTTTCGCAGCTTCTGCATAGGTTAATCCCTGGAAGACTTTTACCTGCTGAATTTCTGCTGCTCTTTTGCTGGCTTCACAACCTCGATATGCAGAGCTATGCTCACCACCACAGTTACAGCACTTTAATTTGGCTCCTCTTTCACACTTTCCATATTCATGTTCACCGGAGCATCTGCCACATTGTTGTCTACCTTTGCATACCGCTGCAACATGACCAAACTTTTGACTTTTAAAACATCTGAGTGGAGGAGGAATGTAAAGTCTCATTTCATAGCTCATGTAGCCAATATACACCTTACTTGGCAGTCTTGTTTCATCAAATTTTAACATTGCCGACAGACTGTCACATTTTTCACCATTTCTCTTAGTTTTCAATCTTTGTACTGCTGTCACTTTTGCTTCAGTAAAGTTTTTCATTATTTCATCAGTTGAGAAAGCCATTGAGATGAGTGATATCACTCCTCATTTCCTTATTTCCTTCCAATACTGAACACTGCACATTTTTCGCCACCATCTTATTGACTCTGATTGCTTTTCCTTGTTGAACACTATCTTTACATGTAACTAGTAACAAACCACTACTAAGAATTCTTGCATTTAAAACTTCTCCTCAAGTAACTTATTAATTGCATTTGTGAGCTTAATTGGGTTCCACTCATAGCTCCTTCCTGAGTAAGTTTAATGATTACTTCTTCTTCTTCTTCTAGACCTGATGTTGTCCTGCTGGCTTCATCCAGCAATAACCTACAGGTCTTAATGGGATGGTTTGCCGCTGAGTATGAAGCAGCTGGGATGAGAATCAGTACCTCCAAGTCTGAGTCCATGGTCCTCAGCCAGAAAAAGGTGGATTGTCCTCTTTGGGTTGGGGACAAGCTCCTGCCCCAAGCGGCGGAGTTTAAGTATCTTGGGGTCTTATTCACGAGTGAGGGCAGAATGGAGCGAGAAATTGACAGACGGATCGGAGCAGCATCTGCAGTGATGCGGACGTTGTACCAGTCTGTTGTGGTGAAGAGGGAGCTGAGCTCTAAGGCAAAGCTGTCGATTTACCAGTCAATGTACGTTCCTACCCTCACCTATGGTCATGAGCTTTGGGTAATGACCGAAAGAACGAGATTGCGGATACAAGCGGTTGAAATGAGCTTTCTTTGTAGGATTGCTGGACTCACCCTCAGAGATAGGGTGAGAAGCTCAGTCAACCGGGAGAGGCTCAGAATAGAACCGCTGCTCCTCCACATTGAAAGGAAGCAGTTGAGGTGGTATGGGCATCTGATCAGGATTCATCCTGGACGCCTCCCACTTGAGGTGTTTCGGGCACGTCCCTCTGGGAGGAGACCCCAGGGCAGACCTAGGACTCGCTGGAGAGACTATGTCTCCCAGCTGGTCTGGGAACGCCTTGGTATCCTCTCTGAAGAGCTGGAGCAGGTGGCTGGGGAGAGGGAAGTCTGGACTTCTCTGCTTGAACTGCTGCCTCTGCGACCCGGATCTCTGGAGAAGCGGAAGAAGATGGATGGATGGACGATAATCAAGTCAGTGGCGGTAATGCACCTGTAAGCTGGTTGCCAATCGCTAATCAAATCTAAAAGAAGAAGAAGAAAAAAGGCTGTTGAATTATACATAGAGTGATATTTAGTAGAGTAGGTGGCGGTAATGCACCTGTAAGCTGTTGCCAATCGCCAATCAAATCTAAAAGAAGACACATTTAGTATTAGAGCAGTTGGTGGCAGTAGGACACTTTTAAGCAGGCTTGCTGAATACCACACCTCACCTTTCAACCAATTACAAGGTAAAAAAAATATAATTTTTCTCTTTTGTTGTAATAGTGCATACCCGTCCATGCCTGTAGAAATGAAGTATAAGCATTTCTGAATGTCTGTAGAAAACAGGTGTAAGCAAGCATGTCACCACTAGTTCAGTAATGCCTGCCTTTGATCTTTGATGCTGTCATAGCGAGTCCTGTGATCGTGAGTAATGCCTGCCTTTTGATCTTTGAAGATGTCATAGCGAGCGAGTCCTATGATCTTTGATGATGTCATCATATAGACACCATAGGCTGATGGCATAGCGAGTCCTATGATGCCTGCATTCGATCTTTGATGATGTCATAGCGAGTGCTATGATCTTTGATGATGTCATAGTGAGTCCTATGATCGTGAGTGATGCCTGCGTTTGATCTTTGATGTCCTATCATCGTGAGTGAGCATGAGTGATGCCTACCTTTGATCTTAGATGATGTCATAGCAAGTCCTATGATCTTTGATGATGTCACAGCGAGTCCTATGATCGTGAGTGATAAGTGCCGTTGATCTTTGACATGGTTACCATGGCCACACCAAGTCCTATGATTGTGACACAGACATAGGCGGTCCTATGATGTTTGACATCATAGGAACATCATAGGACATCATGTAGACATCATAAGAACATCATAGGCAGTCCTATGATCTTTTAGCAAGTCCTATGATTGTGACAGAATGAAACACACACAGACACACACACAGACAGAGATTTCTTGAATTTATAGAATGATTTACTTTCTGCATTGTGGAATTTCAAGAACTAGTGCATACCTGGCCATGTCCGCAGAAACCAGGTGTAAGCAAGTATTTCTGCATGCCCCTAGAAGGCAGGTGTAAGCAAGCACGTCACCACACATTCGGTGATGCCTGCCTTTGATTGGTGGTGTCATAGTGAGTCCTATGATCGTGAGTGATGCCTGGCTTTGATCTTTGAGGATGTCATAGCGTGTCCTATAATCTTTGATGATGTCATTATATAGACACCATAGGCTGATGGCATCGCGAGTCCTATGATGCCTGCATTTGATCTTTGATGCTGTCATAGCAAGTCCTATGATCTTTGATGATGTCATCATATAGACACCATAGGCTGATGGCATAGCGAGTCCTATGATGCCTGCATTTGATCTTTGATGCTGTCATAGCGAGTCCTATGATCTTTGATGATGTCGTGGCGAGTCCTGTGATCGTGAGTGGTGCCTGCGTTTGACCTTTGATGTCCTGTGGTCGTGGATGGGCGGGGGTGGTGCCTGCCTTTGGTCTTGGATGATGTCATAGCGAGTCCTATGATCATGAGTAATGCCTGCCTTTGATCTTTGATGTTGTATGCTCGTGAGTGGAGTGAACAAGGAACCATCACAAGGATACAGAGTGAAGTAAGTGGCGGTAATGCACCTGTAAGCTGGCTGCCAACTGCCAATCAAATCTAAAAGATTATATGAAGATGCCTGAAAAGATGCAGTGATATAGAGTGATGATATAGCGTGAAGTATGTGGCGGTATAGAGTTGATAATTCAGCATATAGAGTGGAGTGATGTTGATGGCAGTTGCCATGGCCAACATATATAGAGTGATGACATAGATTGAAGTACATGGATAGGACACACGAGCATAGAGTGATGATACAGAGTGAAGTACGTGGCGGTAATGCACCTGTAAGCTGGTTGCCAGCCGCAAATCAAATCTAAAAGAAGACGAAGAAGAAGACACACTTGTCTTTGCACTCCTCACCTGGCTGCCGCCACGCACACTTGATGCCATCTGAACCAAATAAGTTTATCTTGGTTTCATCAGACCATGGGACACGGTTCCAGTAATCCATGTCCTTAGTCTGCTTGTCTTCAGCAAACTGCTGAAGACAAGCAGTTTGCTGAAGCGACCGTGTGGGGTCCCACGGTCCCACACTCTGCTCCTGTTTCTCCCTCTCCTCCTGATTAGATGCTCTCCCTGCAGCTGTGATTACCACCTGCAAAGAGGAGCCCTGAAATAGCATGCTTTCCCATCACTCTGGTCTGGTCACGTTGACTCTTTACCTGCCAGTACATTGCCTTGCTATTTGACATCTGTTTTGCGCTGCCATGTTTTTTGACATTTGCTTGCTCTAGACCCTGTGCCTGTCTCGCGCCTCGGATTTTGTCTGTCTTGGATCCTCCTGTTGTGCCCTGACCCCTGCCTGTTTCTGGGCTCCCGTTTCTGGACTCTACAAGCGACCGTGTGGGGTCATTTACGACCCCAGCCATATAATTTAATGTGCCGTCTCTTTATTTTTTATCCGAATTTTCTTTCCTAGCATGAGTTTGTCAGTCTACTAATCCTACACACTTTCATAGTTTTTTTTGCAGGGATCAACCAATTGGTGTGGCGTAGACATCGCAAACTCTTGTGGGGTCATTTATGACCCCGAAGAGCAGCACTGGTTTTTAAACATTGGTTTTTATAAATTTTATTCAAATGTTCCACTTCTAATCAGTACTTTATATTGTATTGCAGTGAACCATGGCTAACAGACCTAGGATAGCAAGATTTACAGCTGCTGAAGCATTGAGACTAATATTGCTGAAGAGTTCTTGAATGATGGGCTTACTTATGTGGGCACCATAAGGTCAAACAAACCACATGTCCCAGATGAAATGAAAGCTAACAACAGGAAAGAGGAGCACAGCTCAATGTTCGGATTCCATGACCAGCTTACCCTTGTTTCCTATGTACCAGCTAGAGGAAAGGCAGTTTTGGCACTCTCATCCATGCACCATGACAACAGTGTTAGTGGTGATCAGCGAAAGCTAGACATCATCGTGCATTATAATAACACAAAGAGAGGGGTAGACAACCTTGACCACTTGGCAACAATGCACACCTCTCGACGCAAGATCAACAGATGGCCAATGGTCTTATTCTTCAACATGGTAGACATTGCAGGAATCGCTGCCTTCCTTATCTGGCTCGGAAACTTCCCTGATTGGAAATCTTCAGAGGGCACCCGTAGGCGTCGTGTCTTTCTCAGAGAGCTTGGGTATGAACTAGTGAAGCCACATGTAGAGAAAAGGTCACAGGTTCCAAACCTCCATAAAGCAACTAGGGAAGCAATAGCAAGCATTGGTGTTGGTCCTGCTAACCCTGTAGAGCAGCCCGCAGTTGCTGCAGTACCTGGCAGTTGCAAGCGCTGTTCGTTTTGCCCACGCAACACTGACAGGAAAGTGTCACGTGCATGTGCTTCATGCAACAAGCCAGTGTGCCCAGAACCTAGCCACAAACAAGTGGTTTGTGAAGATTGTGCTTGAAATATTACTAATAGTACATCGCTGAACCTAATTTCAAAGCTTTGTGGGAACTTGTTTTCATACCTGGGATTCTCATTTTGACAGTTACCATTTTCAGTTATTTCAGTAACCTAAAGATTTTTTATATCATATTACACATATACAAACAAGAGGTTTGTGTGGTTTTTTTGTTTTAAACACAGGCATGGTAGTTACATAGGTTGATTGAATGTGTTCTGAGTAGGATGACTTCCTTACCAGTTTTAGCATATTCCCTAGTCGGCAAGTCAGCTAATTATTTTTATTGATGTTAGCAGGATGCTAGCTCAACATAAGTCAAAATATTTCTACTCAAACATATTTTTATAATGTACGTTTTCATTTAGTGTGGCAAAAATATATTTTTCCAAGAGTGAACTGACAAGGACTGTCTAAATAAATGTAATGTTGTTCTTACAGTCTACGTTTTGGTTATTTCTTGCAATAAAAGTATTATTAGCAAACACATTTTACATTAGATCATTATAAAATACCTGTCTTAAATACAGGGAGTAGTTTTGGTATGATAAACCTCCAACCAGCCATTTATAATAAGGATCCCTGTACAGAGCACAATGGGGTCATAAATGACCCCACTTGGTCATTTCAGTCCGTAAAATAGCTTGGTCGCTTGAGGGTTAAAAGGGCCTTCCTTCTGGGACAACAGCCATGCAGACCAATTTGATGCTGTGTGCGGCGTATGGTCTGAGCACTGACAGGCTGACCCCCCCCCCCCCCCTTCAACCTCTGCAGCAATGCTAGCAGCACTCATGCGACTATTTTCAAAAGACAACCTCTGGATATGATGCTGAGCGTGTGCACTCAACTTCTTTGGTCGACCATGGCGAGACCTGTTCTGAGTGGAACCTGTCCTGTTAAACCATTGTATGGTCTTGGCCACTGTGCTGCAGCTCAGTTTCAGGGTGTTGGCAATCTTCTTATAGCCTAGGTCAGGGGTCACCAACTAAAACTGCAAAAGGTCCGATAAGTCGGTCCTCCTCCCCAGCTGAGGTCCGAACTAGGTGTGGGAATCTTTAGGCACCTCATGATTTGATTATACAGTAATTCAGAACTGTGACTTCATTCTAAAACCATTCTCAATGCATCTTGACACATTTTTTTTTTCCATTCAAGATTTTTCCTCCCTCTGTGTGACAACTTGACCCTTTTAAAGCAAAGCATTTGCAATGACCCATGAATTTACTTCCGACATCTTTTATTAAAATAAATGGAAGAAAAATCTGACACATGGTGGGAGGGTTGCGGGTTTGATCCCTGGACTGGCAGGATCAGATCTGGGTGGGACAGATCGCATAGCAGTGTTTGCCCCACTGTCCTTAACCTCACTGTGGTGCCCTTGAACAAGGCCCTTAACCCCAGCTGCTCCAGTGGAGCTGCTCAGTGGCCACAGGTCAGTCTGTGGTTGTACTAGGCAGCTTCCTGGTGTGAGTGTGTGTGTTAACAGGGCGTCCTTTAAAAAGGGAGGTTGCCTTTCAATGGAACTACCTTGTATAAATAAAGGTTAAATAAAAAACATGGATAAATTTATCTCAATGTGCTTTTAAGAACTGTCGTCCTTTCATTGACATTCTTTCAGAAGACCACAGCTGTCTCCAGACAGACCAATATCATTTAACTTGCTTTCAGACATTATTTTATTCAGCTCATGTTTTAGCTGGTTTTAGCTCTATATTAATTTTTAGACAACAAACAATATTAAAATGAAGTCTTTGTTCAATTTTAGACAAAACGTAATAAAATCCTAAAAATGTTTCACAGGAGAATGCAAACTAATTTGTATTACACTTTTTAATAAAATGATTAATATCTAAAAAAAACAAAATTTCACAAAAAGCCCACCTCTATACAATATTTTCAGTGCAGAAAAAAGCTGTTTCAAACTAAGACAAAAAACAAACAAAAAAAAAAAAACGGACATAAATTATAATTCCAGGACACAAAATATAATTCCACAGGACAGAATTCCTCTGACATTTTTTAAAAATCTCCACAGTAAACTCTGTTACAGCATGGATGGAGCGGTAACTTCATGGTTACAGGGAGAGGGGAAGTGGAACTTTTTATGTTCAGTAACACACAGAGCTTTTACTGAGTTTTTAAGTGATACCAGTGAAGGTAATGCACATTCAGTTTAACAACAGTGCTTCTTTTTATGGGTACAGACCTGAAAGGTCTGTCTGGGGTGGATGTCCTGGCTGTCATCCTTGCGTGTGTGTGTGTGTGTGTGTTTGCATGCCCACAGCGAACCTGATTTTGCAACCCGCTGACTCTCTGAAGTGGTTGGAGCCGCAGTCTCTGCAGAGAGTGGCGTTCGTGGGACAGTGAAGGGGGAGTCAGTCTGCAGCAGGAGGAGCACGCCCAAGGGCTTGCGCTCGCGCCATAATCTGTTGGACGGTTGCTGATGCAGCAGTTCAGTTCCGCTTTTTCCACCTTTTTTCCCACCAAAATAAAAGTCTCCCTTTTCCCCAAATTGTATCAAAAGGCTTTAGGGTCCAGACGGAAGATTCTCGGGGTCCGGATCTGAACCCAGACCGGAGTTCGCCAGTTGGTCACCCCTGGCCTAGGCCATCTTTATTTAGAGCAACAATTCTTTTTTTCAGATCCTCAGAGAGTTCTTTGCCATGAGGTGCCATGTTGAACTTCCAGTGACCAGTATGAGAGAGTGTGAGAGCGATAACACCAAATTTAACACACATGTTCCCCATTCACACCTGAGACTTGTAACACTACCGAGTCACATGACACCGGGGAGAGAAAATGGCTAATTGGACACAGTTTGGACATTTTCACTTAGGGGGTGTACCCACTTTTGCTGCCAGCGGTTTAGACATTAATAACTGTGTGTTGAGTTATTTTGAGGTGACAGCAAATTTACACTGTTATACAAGCTCTACACTGACTACTTTACATTGCATCAAAGTGTCATATCTTCAGTGTTGTCCCATGAAAAAACAAAAATGTGAGGGGTGTACTCACTTTTGTGAGATACTGTAGTTCTTATGTTGTTCCTATGGAATTCCTATGGCTGCCCTATGATAAGGGGTTTTCATGGGGCATTCATAGAAATCTTGGACAAGACCATCGACCTGGCTACGAACTTAAGAATAGTATACGAATACTTGATTCTCCTACAGCCGCCTTAAGAAGGCCGTACGAAAGTGTCCAAACATCATTCGTACAGTGTTCACAGCGGTTCGTAAGGGTATTTGTGAGCATAGCTTTAGGTTACACTGGTTTGATGTGGTGAATTTGTTTGTAAAGCTTCAGTAACAAAGAAAGTCTCCACTGGTTTCCTCCTCAACTTCATATTTTTGAGGAATACTTGTTGACCAGAGTCCTGTCAGCTGAATGTTCATTTGTGTATCTGATGTAAAAGCAGCAAATTTATCCTCCATCAGCAGCTCAGAGTTTGACTTAACAAGCTGCAGGAAGTGAGACTGAAACAATGAAAGGAAGGATGGACAGGAAACCCACACTCACGTATTAACTAATACACATAGTAACACACGATGCCACACACAGTGGTACAGCCACACTGTTTGTGTATGTCACCAGCAGGACAGAAACTGACTATAATCAAAAGCTATCTTCAGTCACCATTAGGATCAGGTTATCTCAACTGCTCACATGATCTGAGTTTATGTCAGCCTGGAGTTTGAGTCGTTTTATTTATTTTTTTAAAATCTGGATCATTCATTTTAACAATCAGGTTCTATGCTTCAGTTGAAGCAGTGAAGCGTTACATCATCTTGTGCAGTGGATCTTGTTTTGAGTCTTAGAACACTGGTGATGGTGGTGATGTGTAAAACATTTCTTTATGAGTGTTTATATGTATGCCTCAATATCCTAAAAAAGACAGAAAAACAAATATAATTTAGTTTTTTAAACTTTGCATCGTTCAGATGTGATTTTTACTTTATCACTGCTTTATACATAAATTTTATTTTTATTTTATATGATTATATAAAAAATAAGAAAATGCTGTATCATATGGCTTTTGTAATTTTGCAATAAAATCAGTTTTAAGTGATACTCAACATTTTTCATAAGGTGTGTATGAAAAACTCTTTGTATTTGCATGCATGTTTTGGAATTTGTTCCAGGCAAATTGTATATACAGATGCATCTCAATAAATTAGAATGTTATTGAAAAGTTGATTTTTTTTCAGTAATTTATTTCAAAAAGTGAAACTCATATATTATATAGATTCATTGCACACGGAACAATATATTTTAAGTGTTTATTTCTTTTAATTTTGATGGTTATGGCTGATACAGTGGATATAAAAGGTCTACACACCCCTGTTGAAATTCCAGGTTTTTGTGATGTAAAAAATGAGATCAAGATAAATAATTTCAAAACTTTTTCCACCATTAATGTGACCTATAACCTGTACAACCCAATTGAAAAACAAACTGAAATCTTTTAAGGGGAAAAATAAAAGATAAAAAACTTACAATAATCTGGTTGCATAAAGATGCACACCCTTAAACTAATACTTTGTTGCAGCACCTTTGGCTTCTATCAACGTGGCACATATTGATGTGGCAATATTTGCCCACTCTTCTTTGCAAAAATGCTCCAAATCTGTCAGATTGTGAGGGCATCTCCTGTGCACAGCCCTCTTTAGATCACCCCACAGATGTTCGATCGGATTCAGGTCTGGACTCTGGCTGGGCCATTGCAAAACCTTAATCTTCTTCTGGTGAAGCCATTCTTTTGTTGATTTGGATGTGTTCTTTGGGTCATTGTGTTGCTGAAAGATGAAGTTCCTCTTCATCTTCATCTTTCTAGCAGAAACCTAAAGGTTTTGTGCCAACACTGACTGGTATTTGGAACGGTTCATGATTCCCTCCACCTTGGCTAAGGCCCCAGTTCCAGCTGAAGAAAAACAGCCCCAAAGCATGATGCTGCCACCACCATGTTTCACTGTAGGTGTAGTGTTCTTTTGGTGATGAGCAGTGTTGTGTTTGCGCCAAATTATGTTTGGCATTATGTCCAAAAAGTTCGACCTTGGTTTCATTGGACCATAACACATTTTCCCACATGCATTTGGGAGATATCAAATGTGTTTTTGCAAAATGTAGCCAGGGTTGGATGTTTTTCTTTGTAAGATAAGGCTTCCGTCTTGCCACCCTAGACGGGAGGTTGTTGTCACATGTACTAAACAGCCAATACTTGCCAGAAATTCCTGCAGCTCCTTCACTGTTGCTGTTGGCCTTTTGGTAGCCTTCCCGACCAGTTTTTTTCTCGTTTTTTCATCAATTTTGGAGGGATGCCCAGTTCTTGGTAATGCCACTGTTGTGTCATGTTTTCTCCACTTCATGATGACTGTTTTCACTGTGTTCCGTGGTATATTTAATGCCTTGGAAATTCTTTTGTACCCTTCTCCTGACTGATACCTTTGAACAATGAGATCCCTCTGATGCTTTGGAAGCTCTCAGCAGACCATGGCTTGTGCTGTAAGATGTGACTACAAAAATGTCAGGAAAAGCCTACTAGAACAGCTGGACTTTATTTGGGGTTAATCAGAGGCACTTTAAATGGTGGCAGGCGTATGTTGACTCCCATTTAACATGAGTTTGAATGTGATTGGTTAATTCTAAACATGGCCACATTCCCAGTGGGTGTGCATATTTATGCAACCAGGTTATTGTAAGTTTTTTATTTTTTCCCTTAAAAGATTTCAGTTTGTTTTTCAATTGGGTTGTACAGATTATAGGTCACATTAATGGTGGAAAAAGTTTTGAAATGATTTATCTTGATCTCATTTTTTTACATCACAAAAACCTGGAATTTGAACAGGGGTGTGTAGACTTTTTATATCCACTGTAGCTCATGAAAACCCAAAATTCAGTTTCTCAAAAATTTAGAATATTATGCAAGATCAATTAAAAAAAACAAAACATTTTTAATAGAAATATTGGCCGACTGAAAAGTATGTCCATGTACACACTCGGTACTTGGTCAGGGCTTTTTTTTTTTCGCATGAATTAATCAGTGCACCGTTGCATGAAGGCAAATCAGCCTGTGGTTCTGCTGAGGTGTTATGGAGGCCCAAGTTGCTTTGATACCGTCCTTTAGTTCATCTGCATTGTTGGGTCTGGAGTCTTTCATCTTCCTCTGGACAATACTCCATAGATTCTCTACGGCAGCGGTCCCCAACCGTTTTTGTACCAGGGACAAGTTTCATGCAGGAAAATTTTTCCACGGACTGGGTAGGGGCATGGGGTTCCAATAACAAAAACCTTAGTCAGTACATAGCATGTAATTTGACTGCAACAGTTGCACTTTACAATAGGCACTTACAATAATTATTACACCATAATATCAACTCATCATAATACAGAATCAGTGGGAGCTCTGGGTTTTTTGTCTCTCCAAAAAGTTGACTGCAAATGTCCTTAGTAGCAGGCAGAATCAATTCTTCCCCAATAGGAAAGGCCTTCTTAGCTTCAGTAATGCGGTCCGCCACAAAGAATGATGCTTTCAGAGCAGACACATTTGTTAAAGTGGTGGCCCTCAGTAACTGTTTCTGTCCTTCATGTTCACGTTTTTTTCTTTCAAAAAATTCCAAAGGCTCGTCTTTTAATGCTGCGTGGATTGTCTCAATGTGGCGAAGCAGTTTTGAGGGTTGCATGGCTTCATTAGCTAGCCGGTCACCGCATATTAGGCGCTTGTGGATTACCTGATGCAGTGAACCTGTAATTTAGGTAGGAATCTTGGTATTTTCATTTAAATGCACCTTTCTTTTTGCTGGCACTCTGTGACCCTTCTGCTGTCCCATTGTTTGCTCATTCCCCCTTTCCCAAAAAGCTCTCTAGTGAACTTTGTTTTTGGCTTATATTTTCAAGGGTTAGCTTGTGTCGCTGATGCATGAAAAAGACGCGCCACTGAGTTAAGTGCCATAGTCACTACAGCATGGTGAGGCAAGGGCGGAAGTGGTTGTTTTTCAAAATAAGATACCCGGTAGACTAATGAAAAGAAAATAACTACAATTTTAACCACGGTTATTCTTTCTTTGTGGCCCGATATCAAATGATCCCCGGACCGGTACAGTCCACAGACCGGGGCTTGGGGACCCCTGCTCTACACGGTTTAGGTCAGGAGAGTTTGCTGGCCAATCAAGCTCAGTGATGCCATGGTCATTAAACCAGGTTTTGGTATGTTTGGCAGTGTGGGCAGGTGCCAAGTCCTGCTGGAAAATGAAATCAGCATCTCCACAAAGCTTGTCAGCAGAGGGAAGCATGAAGTGCTTTAAAATTTACTGGTATTTTTTCCCCAATGTAATGTACACAAAAAAAAAAAAAAAAGAAATGTTGACTTCTTCCATCTCAATGAACAATGCTAAGAAAACATAACCAATGAATTTAATCTACCATAACAATGTTGGATTAAACTAACACATTTTTTAAATTCTTATAACTAATTAAAATCATTTTAGCTAACCAACTAAATTTGTTATGTTATTAGTACTTAACAATTTTACTTTCAGCCTGCATATTTTACCTTTGTCCACTTAACATAACCAAACCTAAGTAGCTTTACTAAATTCTAATTTGTTAATCAGTCCCACACAAATGAATTTAGTAGACCCAAAGCATGTTTTGGCACCTTTTTTATTTATGAACACATCAATAATGCACTTTATATTTTGGTGCCACTTGGTCCAGAAAAGTGAAGCTTTCTTACCACCAAACAGTGGGGACAAAAATACAGACGGGACAAAAATACAGACAACCTTCTGCTACCAATGGAGGGCAACATTTACAGTTTTAAACTGGCCTGTAGAAACTGGGCAGACAATATCACTGTCCAACGAACATACTAGAAACATGCAACTGTCAACTCTAAGTTACACCAGGTTAAGGGTACCAAACATTTTTTGGACGTTGACATTACAAAGTACAGTGAATCAAATAAAACCACTGTTTTAACTGTTGTAACTGTTCCCAGGTATTTCTGTTTAACCTTTCCCACTCTAGGTTAGGCCCAAAATACAACCGTACCTCATCCATCTTACGTGCAGCAATAACAACAATTAGACATATTAGATTGTATACACATACTACACATTAGATTTCAGACAGTTCTTATGCTTAGCATATTTCAGTGTGAGCTGTCAAGTTTAGACGTTCATTCATTCATTTTCAACTGCTGAACCCTTTTTGGGTCATGGGGGTGCTGGAGCCTATCCCAGCATCTTTCGGTGAGAAGCACCTGAGACATTCTGTTTAACAGGTTTTAAACCAAACACCAAATAATCTGAAATGTTCTTTATTGAAGTTTGCTTGTGCATCTGTACCTTGGTTAAGGGTCTGCATGTATCCAGGTAGAGAAGAACTTGTGAAGCACTTCTGAGGTTTTCAGTCTCTGATCGTCTCTAAGGTTCAGTCCATACATCACACCCAGTAAATGGTGTCTCACAATCCTGAACTACCTCCCCACCTTCAGTAACCTTCCACTGGCTGGAGGACTGGTGACATCACCAACATTAATGGTGGTGATGATCTGGTTGAGCTCCCTCTGAACAGCTGCTCCACCTGAATAATTTACACAGGATAAGAAAGATTATGAGAACTTTTAAGTCACAGGGAAATTAGAAAACTGAAAATTTAGTATTTCAGAATATAATCCGAAGTATTACCGAAACTAAATTTTAACATGATGATGGGTATGGTTATGACAGCTCACAAAATTCAAACTTCAGATTGTATGACTGACACAGAATCATGTATCAAAACTGCTGTGTTCGAGCCGTCAAAAAGACCTTTACCAAATTTACAAAAAAAAAAAAAAATCCACTTTAAATTTAGAAGAAATTTCAAAGAAGTCACAAATTTACATAATGTTTCAAATGTATATGAAAAAAGATTAATTTGTGCGACAAAAACTTCATTTATGACAAAAAGGTCTAGTCTAACAAGAAAATAGGCAGATAAAAGAAAAGATAAGATAAGCCTTTATTAGTCTCACAATTAGGAAATTACATAACTGCAGCAGCAAAGGGATAGCAGCACTCAAAGCAATAATAAATAAGATAAAGAAATTGGGTAGAAAAACAGTAAATATTCTGTACATACAGCGGGGAAAATAAGTATTGAACACATCAACATTTTTCATCAACATTCATCAAAGATTTTCACTGCATATCAGAAACAACCCAAGTAATCCATGCATACAAAGAAATCAAGGCAACTGTGTTCACAAAACAAATTATATTTAATAAAGTGGAATGACACAGGGAATAAGTATTGAACACGTGAAGAAAAAGAGGTGCAAAAAGGCATAGAAAGCCAAGAAAACAGAAGAAATCCATCAGAATTTAGGAAGCGATCCCACCCCCCATCAGTGCAAATTAATTTCAGCTGGTTAAGCCCTGAGTGATAGCCTTTAAAAAGGTCTATGAATATCTGATTGTCACACCACAAAGAACTCATGATGGGTAGAAGCAAAGAGCTCTCTCAAGATCTTCACAACCTTACTGTTGCAAAAGATAATGATGGCATTGTTTACAGGTGCACTTCTAAACTGCTGAATATTCCAGTGGGCAGTGTTGAAGCCATTATTCGAAAGTGGAAAAAACATCATTTTACCATAAACCAGCCACGACCAGGAGCTCCTTGCAAGATTTTTGACAGAGGAGTCAAAAGATTTGTCAGAAGAGTTATTCAAGAGCCAAAGACCACTCGTGGAGAGCTCCAGAAAGACCTGGAGCTAGCAGGTACTGCTGTTTCAAAGAAAACAATAAGTAATGCACTCAACTGACATGGGTTCTATGCTCGCTCACCTCGAAATACTCATTGCTGAAGAAAAAGCATGTTGAAGCTTGTTTAATGTTTGCTGCACAACATTTGGGCAAGCCAGTAAAATACCGGGAGAATATAGTCTGGTCAGATGAAACCAAAATTGAACTTTTTGGATTAAACAACACGCAGCATGTTTGGAGGAGAAATGGCACTGCACATCAGCCCAAAACACCATACCAACAGTGAAGTTTGGAGGTGGGAGTATCAGGGTGTGGGGGTGTTTTTCAGCACATGGTACAAGCAGACTTCATATAACTGAGGGAAAGATGAATGAACAAATGTACAGAAACATCGTTGATAAGAATCTGTTGCCATCTGCCAAGATGTTGAAGATGAAACGAGGGTGGACATTTCATCAAGACGATCCCAAACACACAGCCAAGGAAACTCAACTGGCTCCAGAGAAGGAAAATAAAGCTGCTAGAATAGCCCAGTCAGTCACCTGACCTGAATCCAGTTGAAAATCTATGGAACAAACTGAAGATGAGAGTTCATAGAAGATGCCACAGAACCTTCAAAATTTGAAAGTTTGTGTGGAAGAATGGGCTAAAATCACTCCTGAGCAATGCCTGCACCTAATTTCTCCATACAGGTGGTGTCTGGAAGCTGTTTATTACCAACAAAGGCTTTTCTACTAAATATTAAATAAATTTTACCAAGCGTGTTCAATACTTATTCCCTGTGTCATTCCACTTTATTAAATATAACTTGTTTTGTGAACACAGTTGCCTTGATTTCTTTGTATGTATGGATTACTTGGGTTGTTTCTGATATCTGGTGAAAATCTCAGAAATATGTTTAATGAGAAAAATGCTGACGTGTTCAATACTTATTTTCCCCACTGTATGTGTATTTACTCTACTCAATTTCTTTATCTTATTTATTATTGCTCTGAGTGCTGCTATCCCTTTGCTGCTACAATCCTGTAATTTTCCGATTGTGGGACTAATAAAGGCTTATATCTATACACAGTATAGTATATACACAGTGCAAGAGCACTGCAGCCAAATAGTTTCAACCGAAAAATCAGCTACATACTACATAAGGAGAGAAAGGATAAAAAGCTTCAGGATTCTCTAAAGACAAAATACCAAACAAAACCCCCACTCTTTCTAGAACATAAAAAGTGCTTCTAACCTAGTTCAACATAAAATACAATACTTGCCCCAGTGCTGTCCACAAAACAGGAGAAAAAGGATTCAACAAAAATGTGCATTGGAAAAGAAGTATACTTTAGCAACTTTTAATTGCATTTTCATTCACTGAACATACTTGTATGAGTGGATGTTGATCTGAATCCACCTGATGAGAAATTTCTTTATTTAATCAGACAGCCAATGAAAAGATTACGACTTTTACACAGGAATAAATTTTAATGCTGTTCAGATGCGCTGAATATATAACATACACTAGTGCATCTGACTAAATTAGAATATTGAGAAAGTTTTTTTTCCCAATATAATTCAAAGATAAACTTATTCAATAGTCATTACACTCAAACCGAAATACTTCAAACCTTTTTGATTTAATTTTCCTAATTATGATTCACTCATTAGGATTATGATTATAATGTCTGAAATTAAACTAAAAATTGTGATATACTAATTTACTAAGATGCACTAATATATAATAATGCAGTTAATTTCTTTAAAAAAATGTAAAAAGAGTCATGGGTGAATAGCAATACTTTGTCTCCCTCTGCTGGTAGAATCTAGAACAACAGCATGTTTGACAACAGAATCTGTGCTGACTGATCTTGTTGGTTTCAGGTGTGTAGTATGGAACAAATCCAGTGTCAAAAACATTTAGAACTGTAAAAAATTGTCAAACCTGACAAAATTCATAACTGTAAACTTTGAGTTTTAGCACACAGATTTATTTTACAGTTCTAAATGTTTTTGTCACTGGATTCGTTCGATAAAGGTGTGTCACAGTCAGCAAGGTCACAAAGGACCCAGGGTAACTTCTAAACAACTGAAGGCCTCTCTCTCATTGGCTAATGTTAACGTTTATGAGTCCACCATCAGGAGAACACTGAACAACAATGGTGTGCTTGGCAGGGTTGCAACGAGAAAGCCACTGCTTGTCATGAACCAAGGGCACGGTGGGGGGATGGGGGGTGCCATGCCCCATCTTTAGTTTAGCTTAGTCTTCTCATTTTCTTTGTGCATTTATAGTTATGCTCTTCTGTCATTATGTTTTCTGGTTTGTGTTTTATTTTGACAGCGTTGTGCAGCTTCCGACTGTCAAATCGGTCAGAGCTGCACACCTGTTTGTCATTCTGTTATTTTCTCCACTCATGGATCTTTGAATGAATCTTTGAATGAATCTTTGAATGAATGAATCTTTATTTCGGATAGATTAAAAGTAAAGATTAAAAAAAAAAGAAACAGAACAATATAACAAAGGGGGAAAAAATCCAACAAGGTCAAATCAAACATTAACTCCTCTGATTATACAGTTCAACATATGTTATCCAAAATGGGTGATGGCTGAAGCTGCAGCTTATATTGCCCACCCATATTCCATCCAAGAATTCAAAAGAAAAACAAAACAAGAGCGATTACAATTCAGAACAAAGTTAAGACAAAACGTGACAAAAAAATAAGCAACAACACAACACAGACTGGATATGACAATCCTTATGTGATTTTACATGTCATCTTGTATATATGTTTGGAGTATTTCTTCCTTTAGTTTTTGTTTAAATTGTCCAAGCGTTGTACATGATTTTAATTCAGGTCCAAAAGCATTCCACAATCTGACTCCTTGCACTGAGACACAGTGTTGCTTGGTGTTAGTTCTCACTGAGGGTTTTTGAAATATACATGTTCCTCTGAAATGATATTGTTTCTCCCTTATTTGGAACAGCTTTTGGATATTTGCGGGCAGTGATAGATTCTTCACTTTAAAGATTATTACTGCAGTTTTAAAGTCAACCAGATCTTTCAACTTGAGAGCTTTTAATTTAAGAAAAAGTGGGTTTGTTGGTTCCCTGTAAGCAGCTTTGTTTATTATTCTAATAGCTCTCTTCTGAAACAAAGACTGGATATATGTTTGTTTTATATGTATTTCCCCATACTTCAGTACAATATGTCATGTATGGGAGTATTAATTAATGATACAAAGTATATAATGTGGGTTGATTCAACAAATATTTCGCTCTGTGTAGTATTGCGATTGATTTAGATATTTTACCTTTAATATAATTAATATGCGACTTCCAACACAGTTTATTTTAGATACCCTTTCAATCTCTACACCATTTACACTGAGTTTAGATACTAAGTTGTTGTGATGGTTGTTAAAAACTATAAATTTTGTCTTACTTAAATTGAGCGTTAATTTGTTTGAATCAAACCACAGTTTAAGCTTTCCTAATTCCTTTCCGAGTGTATCCAAAAGTTGTTCCAAATTGCTTCCACTGCATAATAGACTAGTGTCATCGGCAAACAATATCAAATCCATTTTTTTCCCGAGACTTTACATATATCATTTATATACATATTGAATAACAATGGCCCCAAAACTGAACCCTGTGGGACTCCACAAGTAACCTTCAGTAACCGTGAGTTTTTGTTACCAACATATACATACTGATATCTATTCTTTAAGTAACTACTTAACCAGGACAGTGCTATCCCCCTAATACCACAATTTTGTAGTTTCTTTAATAATAAATTATGATCCACTGTATCAAATGCTTTTTTAAGATCCAGGAATACCCCAACTGAATACTCTTTATTTTCAACAGCAGTTGATATTTTTTTCTATAAATTCCATTAGAGCAAATGCAGTTGTCCTCTTGTGTCTGAACCCATATTGCTGCTCACACAACAAATTATTCTTCATTATGAAGTTGTCAATTCTCTCACAGAATATTTTTTCAAGTATCTTGGAAAATTGCGGCAATAGTGAAATTGGTCTATAGTTTGAAAGTTCCCCTCTGTCACCCGTCTTGTATATCGGAATTACTTTAGCTATTTTCATTGCATTGGGAAATATACCTGTTTGGAGAGACAGGTTACAAATATACGTCAGTGGTTTCACTAAGCATTCAATAATAGTTTTGACTAAGAGCATGTCAATACCATCACAGTCCATAGATGTTTTACTTTTAAACGATTTAACAATTTCAATGACCTCTCTCTCGTCTGTGTTCTTTATGAAAATGGAGTCTTTTATAGCAATGTTTTTGCTTATTGTATCACTCGTAGGTGCCGTAATGGGTATTTCTCGAGCAAAATTAGGACCAATGTTAACAAAATAGTTATTAAATTCATCTGCAGGTGAGACTGCATTCACACTCAGAGTCATTTTATTATTTTTTTTTGAAAAATTGGTTGGGTAGCTTGTATTTCTGTTTTTATTTCCAAGAATATTGTTAAATATTGTCCATGTATTTTTAATATTGTCTCTGTTTTTCCTCCAGTTCTTTACTGTAATAGTCTCTTTTACTACATCTCATTATATATGTTAACTTATTTTTGTATGTTTTATACCGCTGCTCTGCTACTTTTGTCCTTTTCTTTAGAAAAGCTTTATATAATAAATTTTTCTTTTTACACGCCTTTTGTAATCCTTTGGTTAACCATGGCTTGTCAACAAATTTATGTTTTAGCTTTTTCTTTACTAATGGACATTTTTTTTTCCACAAAGAGTGGTTACAATGTTCATGAATGTATTGTAGGCTTCATTTACATCTGATACATAGACTTTTGTCCAGTCTTGCTTCAGCAAGTCTTCTTTAAAAGAACTGATTGCATTTTGTAATTTGTATCTGAAAGATTTTAAAGTTTTTTCTGTATTGGCCCCCGTGTGGCCATGGATAAGTGCAAAGACTGGCAAATGGTCACTTATATCATTTATCAATAATCCACTTTCTATTTTCTTATCAATAATATTAACAAACAGGTTATCAATAAGTGTAGCAGTGTGAACTGTGATTCTACTGGGATGTGTTATTGTGGGATATAGACTCATACTGTACATAGAATTCATCAACTCTGTAATTACATTTTGATGAAATGGATTTAGTAAATCAATATTGAAATCTCCACAAATTACAGCCATTTTCTTACTAGTAATATTATTGTACAGCTTGACTAATTTATCTCTGAATGTCTCAATGCAAGTTCCCGGCATTCTATATATACAACTTATAATTATATATCCACACTTGTTGCTAATTATGTTTGGCATATAAACTAAGGGCACGGCAAACCTCTGTCGTGTCCTATTCCCATGTGCACTCATCCTCAGGAGCTCTGAGTGTGTTTGTGTGCTGCTGTCGAGGAGAGTTGGAGAGCTCCGTCCAGGTACGTTTCCCTGTTTTCCAGCCGTGAGCCCCCGCAGCCTTCGGGAGAGTTCTGGCTGGATTCCACTCCTGGCCAGGTGTCCCCTGGCTTCATGTGCCCCTGGACGTTGAGCCCCGCTCTCCTCCAGCATTTGCCATGACTGTGTTCTTGTTTATCAGTGCCTTGTATTTCATGATTTAGTTTTGGTTCATTCACGTTCTCTGTGTTTATGTTAACCTTTTGAGTGTGAGATTTTGCATGCCCCTAGTGGCAGAGCACAGCGCTGCGCCTGTCATCTCACTGACATGATCGGCTCCATTGAGGATTTGTACTGATTTGTACTGATCTGCCAGTTTCAGAAGGTGGCAGACATCCGTTGGAGGACTCAATGGATGACACGTAATACACCAAAGAAAAAGAACTCTTTGTTTCCTTTTCCAATTTTTAGCATTTTAGCCCAGAAAGCTAATATGGCTGCCGTTCGTCATCGTGCACCATCACTTAGTCGGCTTTGTATGCGGAAAATAGCCACGGGATACAAGCGGAATTTATGTGGGATAATCATAAGACTTTGTAGATGTGGTAGAGAGCATAAATGGCCAACAGAACACAAAATAACGACCACGATGGGTGAAAACACAGTCACCACGGCAGCGAGCGATTCCCCTTAGCCGTCAGTAAGTGAGGAATTTCTGTGTTTTTTTAAATATTGTACTGATTTCTTGTTCATATACTTTGAAGATAAGACAACAAGGTACCTCTGTACAAAAAACGGTGTCAAAAGACTAAACCATTCTTTGTGTAAATATGCCCAAAGTCCCGTTTTGACTGAGTTATGGAATTTAAAGAGGTGCCGTGACATTATGCAAATTAGATGCATAACTTTATTCCTATCTAAAACTTTGGATCATATTTTGCATCTTTCTAATTGACAGTAAGCCATTTTCTCTTACCACTTTCAAGTTATAGCCTTGGAAATCTGAACTATTTTACTGACAAAAAATATTTACCACTCTTGACCACTAGGGGTTCTGTCACAATTCAGTGACAGACGCACTCAAAGAGTTAATAAACGTGCAAACTCACAGAGCGCGTTTGGTGTCCTAATTGTGCTCATGAAACGAGCGCTTCACGACAGAAGGACACAACCACCTGGATACCAGCCTCTGTGAGTTTTGCAGTTTTTTCTTTGATTACCTTTTCTTGTTTCCCTGCCATCCTTTGCCTGCTGAGATGGCAGCAGGTGGAAGACTGTTTTCAGGGAGCTTGGGGGGGGGGGACTCTACGCTGTGCACCAGGAAGTGGATGGACTCATCACCGACACACACGCATCTTCCGCCCCAAGAGACGCTTTGTGGAGCCTAAGCCTGGCCAAGGCGGCTGTGCAGCACTATCTTAGGCTCGTGCTGCACGCCGAAGGAAGGGAGAGGGTTTTTATTCTGGAAGATCTGCAGCGGGAGTATCTCAGGAGGAGCTTGGCCAGCGAACCAAGGTCCGGGCCAACTGGAGGGCATCTCAGGACTGTAGCACCGTTAGCTCCTCGCCAGCCCCGAGTTTCGGTGTCCCGCCTCCTTCGCCAGAAACCCGTGCCTCCGCCTTCTTCCCAGGCTACATCAGCGGTGGGCAGAGGAGCCCCATCAGATCCCACTGCAGCAGCAGGAACCATCGGTCGCTGGGAAATAAGGCAGGTGGGTTGTCATTCTTTTCCCTTTCATAGTGATATTCATAGTGGAGCTCGAGTCCAGGCAAGTACTCTGCTCTGTTCCTACACACACGGTTCTAGAGAATTCTTGTCTGGCTCGTGGTGAGGGGAACCGGCTGCAGATGTCCTCTGCTTCCAGATCCTCCTCGCCAAGCTCCACCACTGCCAGCAACATTATTCCGCTGTTTCTTCTTTCCTCCCCATCTGAGGTGGTCGTGTCCGGAGTGGACGTCCAGACGGAGAGGACCGTGACAACCCCCCTGTCTGAGGTGGCTGGGCCGGGTGTGGAAGTTCTGGAGGAGAGAGCCGAGACATCCTAGCCAGGATCGCCGGAGTCTTGGACGGCAGTGGAGCTCGAGCTCAGGCAAGTGCTTTTTCTTGTTTTTATGTTCTCTGTCCTAGAGAGATCTTGCCTGACTCTGGGTGGGGAGTCCCAGGGGCAGCCGTCAGCTGCGCCTGAGCTTTCCTTGTTGGGCTCCACTGCTACTGGTGACCCTGACCTGGTGTGTGTGTGCGTCTCTGTGCCTTTGCCCAAGCTACTGTCCAGGGTCACAGGGGTCTCCGAGGGTGCAGCTGTTCCACCGTCCATGATCCCCGAGGGTGCTGCTGTCCCGCCGTCCAGGGTCCCAGAGGGTACTGCTGTCCCGCCGTCTATGGTCTCCATGGGTGCAGCTAAGCCCCAGTCCAGGGCCACCGTTGGTGCAGCTAAGCCCCAGTCCGGAATTGCCACAGGTGCAGCTAAGCCCCAGTCTGGGGCCGCCGAAGGTGCAGCTAAGCCCAGTCCAGGGTCTCCATGGGTGCAGCACCACCCCAGGCTGGGACCCCATTGGATGACTGCCTCTTTGGTCTGGTGCTTTCACGGGTCAACCTGGTGGTCATAGGGACCTTGCTCCGGTTCAGAGCTGCCGGGGGTGCTATGTCCCAGCCGGGGGCCATCGGGGGTGCTACGTCCTAGCACGGGGCTGCTGTGGGTGCCACACCCCAGCTCGAGGCCACCGTGGGTGCATCATGGGAGGTTC
The DNA here is from genome assembly GCA_020510985.1 of Pholidichthys leucotaenia. Taxonomy (NCBI): domain Eukaryota; kingdom Metazoa; phylum Chordata; class Actinopteri; order Cichliformes; family Pholidichthyidae; genus Pholidichthys; species Pholidichthys leucotaenia. The sequence continues at coordinate 272,273,786 of CM035840.1, read as the reverse complement.
CTGCCGGTTAGCTGCCCTTCGCTGGAGGATGCCGCCCCCTAGCTCCCAAGGCTCACTGGCTTAGGGATGCCGGAAGGCCGCCTGATGGGCTGTCCCTCCTGCTTGGGTGGTTTTGGCACATGGGAAGGCCACCCGACGGGTTCCAGTGAAGACGCTGGTGGTCTTGGGACTCTGCAAGACTGCCCGAACGGCCCCTTCCACTGATCAGTCGGACTTAAGAGTCCCATGTTGCCACCTGTTGGACAGTGTGTGGGTCATGAGTGGTTTTTTTTTTTTTTTTATTTTTGGTTTTTGGTTGAGTTCGGTCCCTCCGTGCCTTGCTTCCCCTCCTACCCCCCACGGTGGGTTGTTTTTCAGTTGTTTCATGTATTTGTTTTCCTTTTGAGGCAATGCTTTTTCTGAGTTCTTTTCCTGTGTTAGGTTGTCATGGTCTTAGTGTCATGTTGGGGTTACGTTTTGTATTTGGGGAGGGTCTTGTGTGTGTGTGTGGGGTGTTTTTTTGTGATGTTACCCTGGGGTGTCTGCGATCCACCCCTTGAGGAGGGGGCTTTGTCATGATCGGGGGACGGGGGGGGGGGGGGGGTTGTCGTGCCCCGTCTCTAGTTTAGCTTAGTCTTCTCTGTTTCTTTGTGCATTTATAGTTATGCTCTTCTGTCATTATGTTTTCCGGTTTGTGTTTTATTTTGAGAGTGTTGTGCAGCTTCTGGCTGTCAAACCGATCGGAGCTGCACACCTGTTTGTCATTCTGTAATTTTCTCCACTCATGTATCCACATCTGTTGCTAATTATGTTTGGCATATAAGGCCATGGCAAATCTCTGGGAGATTGTCATGTCCTTCTTCCATGTGCTCTCATCCTCAGGAGTTCTGAGTGTGTTTGCATGCTGCTGTCGAGGAGAGATGGAGAGCTCCATCCAGGTACGTTTTCCCTGTTTTCCAGCTGTGAGCCCCCACAGCTTTCAGAGCTCCAGCTGGATTCCGCTCCTGGCCAGGCGTCCCCTGGTTTCATGTGCCCCTGGACGTCGAGCCCCACTCTCGTCCAGCATTTGCCATGACTGTGTTCTTGTTTATCAGTGCCTTGTATTTCATGATTTAGTTTTGGTTCATTCACGTTTTTGTCTGTGTGTATGTTAATAAACGTGCAATCTCACAGAGCGTTTGGTGTCCTAATTGCACTCGTGAAACGAGCGCTTCACGACACTGCTCTCCAAAAAGAACATTGCTACTCATCGGCAGTTTGCTAAAAACCACGTGGACAATCCTGAAGGCTTATCGGAAGAATGTCTTGTGGATGGATGAGATCAAAATAGAACTTTTTGGTTTGAAGAAGCGTTGTGAGAAAGGAAGACACTGAATTCCAGCATAAGAATCTTATCTCATCTGTGAAACATGGTGGTAGTAGTATCATGGCTTGGACCTGTTTTGCTGCATCTGGGCCAGGATGACTTGCCATTATTGATGGGACAATAAATTCTGAATTATACCAGCAAATACTGAAGGAAAATGTCAGGGCATCTGTCCATGAACTGAATCTCAAGAGAAAGTGGCTCATGAAACAAGACAACGATCCTAAGTACACAAGTCGTTCTACCAAAGAATGGTTAAAGAAGAATAAAGTTAATGTTTTTGGAATGAAGTAGTTGGGGTTGGTGGTGTGTAAATAAAGCCTGTTCATCACAACCATCTTGCTCCTCTTCTTTGTGTGAATCCCGCAAATGTCACACTGGTGTCAGGAGTGGGGATGGAGCAAGATGAGGATCCAGGCGGAGGTCCAGCGGCCGGAGCGGTTCATCGCTCGGCTGGGAACGGAGCGTAGAGCTTAGACGCCGGGCCCCGGAGTGGCTCGCCGCGATGGACGGTGCAGCGGACCCGACGGGCCGAGCAGAGCAAACCAGCCCCGTTTCCCACCCTTTTCAGGGCAGGACGGGCTGGCGATTCCAGAGCAATTAGGAGCAGCGATCGACCGGGAGATGACCGTCCCATCCGTCCAGCAGCGGGCCAAGATTCCCCGCTACAATGGCGAGAACCTGTTGGATGACCACCTGGCACAGGTCGAGTTGGCTGCCGCGCTGAACGACTGGTCATCGGAGGAAACCACCGTGCTGAGAGTGAGTGGGAGGAGGAGCTACAGAAGACCACGGAGGAGGTAGCCGCGGCGACGCGAGGAAGGGGGGCTTCCGCTGCACAGAGCCAGGGTACTTCACACGGTTACTGCCCCGCACGCAGCGCACGACAAACTGGCCCCTCTCCAAAGTTAAATTAGAGCGAGGTGGCATGGACGGGAAAAGGCCGCCTCCTGCAGATGCTTCCCCGGCGGTGACGTCACAGAGGCCTTCGGAGCGCAACAGTAGCGGAGTGAGCAGGACGAAGATGCGGCCATTTCCCAGGCGCGGCAAGGGCTGGAAGTATGGACGCGGGCCAGCGGCCGCCTGGGAGACCTGGCAGCGGTGGGAGTCGGCCGGAGCGGGCATGGGACTCCCGCTGCCAGAGGAGGAACTGTGCGTAGTCCTACCGCCACCCGCAGATGCTTCCCCTTTCGGTGACGTCACGGAGGCCCTCGGCGCAGCAGCGACGCGCAGCAGCAACGCGCAGCAGCGACGTGCAGCAGCGGAGCGAGCAGGACGAAGATCCGGCCATTTTCCAGGCGCGGCCAAGGGCTGGACGCATGGACGCGGGCCAGCGGCCGCCTGGGAGACCTGGCAGCGGTGGGAGTCGGCCGGAGCGGGCATGGGACTCCCGCTGCCAGGGAAGGGACTGTGCGTGGTCCTACAGAGGCTGTCAGATGTGTCCATCCGCCCGCTGGTGGCCAAACCGGAACCCTACCCCAACCAGATACTCCGACCGAGACTCAGATGGACAGTGGATAGCCCGTGCGTGCCGCCCCGGCACCGGGCTGACTTGCGTTGGATTTCTGAAAGTGGACTTTGAATTTTCTGGGGACGGAAACCAGTCCAGGGGAGGGCAGTGTAACGTCGGGGCCATGTTAAGGGGGGCAGGGATTTCCCAGCATGCTTTGCCAGTTGAAACGTTACTGTGTGTGTATTAAATGTGTTATTACTGAGTTATTATACTGCTGTGTCATTATAACTGCGTTAAAATGACCCAGCAGTGTTTAGCAGGATTAGGGCAAGATGTATCATGTGTGTGTAACCATGATTGAAATGGAGGTCTGGGAGAATGACCTCCCCTCCTCTCTGTGCTCAGAAGTAGTTGGGGTTGGTGGTGTGTAAATAAAGCCTGTTCATCACAACTAACTTGCTCCTCTTCTTTGTGTGAATCCCGCAAACGTCACACTATGTTGTTTTGTGGACTTTCAGAAAGCATTTGGCCGTGTCCCTCATGGTCTCTTGTGTGTGTGTGTGTGTGTGTGGGTTGCATCAGGAGTATGGGGTATCGGGCTTGTTGCTACGAGCTATCTGGTCTCTATACGACCATTCCAGGAGTTTGGTTCGTACTGCCAACACTCAGTCGGACTCATTTCCAGTGAGAGTTGGACTCCGCCAGGGCTGCCCTTTGTCTTCTTCTTCTTTTAGATTTGATTGGTGGTTGGCAACCAGCCCACAGGTGCACTACTGCCACACACTTCACTCTAAATCATCACTCTATATATCTTCCAGGAGTTGTTCTCCCCTATCTATCCTGCCCTTTGTCACCGATCCTGTTAATATTTATGAACAGGATTTCCAGGTGCAGCCAAGGAATGGAAGGTGTCATGTTTGTTGACCACTGGCTCTCATCTCTGCTGTTTGCAGTTGATGTGGTCCTGTTGGCTTCATCAGTCAATGACCTACAAGTCTTGCTGCAACGGTTTTCTACTGAGTGTGAAGCGACCGGGAGAAGAATCAGTACCTCCAAGTCTGAGTCCATAGTGCTCAACCAGAAAAAGATGCATTGTCTTCTCTGGGTTGGGGACAAGGTCCTACCCCAAGTGGAGGAGTTCAAGTATCTCAGGGTCTTATTCATGAGTGAAGAGAAAAGGAGCAGCAGAATGACAGCTAAATTGGAGCAACATCTGCAGTGATGTTGTACCAGTCTGTTGTGGTGAAGAGGAAGCTGAGCTCTAAAGCAAAGTTGTAGATTTACTGCTCAATCAACCTTCATACTCTCATCTAGGGTCATGAACTTTGGGTAATGACCGAAAGAATGAGATTGCGGATACAAATGGCTGAAATAAACTTTCTCTGTAGGGTTGCTGGACTCACCCTTAGAGATAGGGTGAGGAGTTCAGCTTTCTGGAAGAGGCTCAGAGTAGAACTGCTGCTTGTCCACATCGAAATGAGTCAGTTGAGGTGCTTTGGACATGTCCCACAGGGAGGAGACCCCGTGGCAGACCCAGGATACGCTGGAGAGACTGCCTCCCAGCTGGTCTGGGAATGCCTTGGTGTTCCCTCTGAAGAGCTGGAGGAAGTGGCTGGGGAGAGGGATGTCTGGGCTTCTCTGCTATGACTGTTGCCCCCGCAACAGTCATAGCTGGGCTGCACGGTGGCGCAGTGGTTTAGCACTGTGGCATCACAGTTTTACCCTTGGCCAGGGGATCGCGGGGATCATGAGATCGTGGGTTCGATCCCAGCCCCGACCAACAGTGAGCTGTGTGGAGTTTGCATGTTCTCCCCGTGTTGCGTGGGTTTACTCCGGGATTTCTCCGGTTTCCTCCCGCATACCAAAAACATGTAGGTTTAGGGCGCTCGCGCACGCAGCGACCGGCAGCCGGTGGCTTGTCACCAGACTGCAAACCAAATCTACCTACGGGTACAAATAAGTAACAAAAAAAAAACAAACAAAAAAAACCCGGATCCCTGGAAAAGCGGTACAAAATGGATGGATGATGAAGCATATTTAAAATCTGACTTTGGTACTTGGAAAAAAAAAACATTCTCAAAGCAGCTTAACAATGCCCAAATCTGAGTTACAATAACTTACAAAGGGCTCAATTCTTGCCATATGCCAAACTCAACATTTCAGTGAGAACTGAGTGTCAACCAGGCCTTAAAACCTTTGCTACACATTAAATTATATCAAATTCTACCTCAGTGGATTTCTTGCTCAATAAAAGCAACTATTTGAGATAGTTTGGATGAATGACCATAGAACACCTGTGTAGAGAGCATCAAGTATAATGTCACAAATCCTTCTTACATAGCAGTTTATGATTGTCAAACAGTATTACAATACATAAAAGTACTGTGCCTATTCAGACCTGCTTTCAGTCAGGTACAGTTAAATGCATTGCAGTTGTGTTTATGCTTTTAACCCAATAATGAAACTTTGCAATAAAAATACAAGTAAGAGAATACAAGTAATCTACAAGGAACTACAAATGCAAACTCTATCAATATGAATATATATTTTCCCATAACCTTCCCTCTATGAGGAAGGACAGCATTTGAAGATCCAAACTGATGTCACGTTGTTCTACATTACAGCCAGCAAACAGGAAACACAGTTTAAATACTTCTTTTCATGAAACGGCCTTAACGAGAACTGTGCACTTTCACACACATGCACTCATTCATCCTCTGTAACTGTGTTTGCAGAAGCCAGTTGAACTTTCACAGTATATACATTGATAGAAGAACACCTTCAAACTTTAACACGTCGACTTTAAACCAGCTGCCATAAATCAATGTTAGCGCAACTAAAAATAATAAATCTCACATGGTTTTTTTTGCAAATTCATTTTTCTATAAGTTTAACTTTTCCTCCCATTCATCATCCAGCTCACAATGGTGTAATCACAACACTACAGTAACAGAGTTGTCAGTAACTTCAAACTTGAAGAAAAAAAAGAGAAATGAGGAGATTTGTCCAAACAACAGATATGCTGTGACAAATGTGACCTATGGTACAAACTACAGCAGAAAAGAAGACACAATAAACGCACATACACAATAAACATAATGGATACATATTGTACGTATATGTACATACTGTATGTACAGCATAGGTACTGCATTCTGGTTATAGGAAAAAATGAAAAAAGTGTAATTTAACTGCTCAGAATAAACAAAAATGTACTGTAAGTGCTCATTTATTGCTGTTTGAAGGCTTTCTCCCTTAATAAAGTTTGGTATGAATAATGTGTTCAGGTATTTTTTTAAAGGATGAATGTTTCAGTGATAGCAGGTGCAACGGAGTTCTGACTTAACCTGTAGAGAATTTGTCAAGAATATATTTAATTCAAAAGACACCTCACCTAATTCCGCAAAGCTCATTTTAAATTATTTATCAATGGTCATTTATCATGCATCAGTGCTTTGCTAACTTGGAGACACAAATACTCTGAGTGCAATGTGCTAAACCAGTACATTTAAAAATGAGTAATTTTACATACGTACATACATACGATGTTCATTTTGGTAACAAGAGTCCAATATGGATTTATTTTGAAAGTAGGTAACACTAATGTAGTCTTTAAAAGACTATAGTCATTCAGTGTGAAGAGTTAATTTTGAAAAGTCATATAACCCAGCACTGGTCTATATAAAGCTCCTATTTCTTATATGATTAAGGCTGACATACAGGCTTAAAGGAAATCTGCACCGTAAATCAATCCAGTTTCTCACAGGAAGATTTAAACACAATGAAATAGTTTTCATAAGTTGTGTAGTAATAATACACTACAGAACCAGACCTTCACTGATGGAGTAGTTCATTCCAGCCTGATGAACACATCCCAAGGTCACCAAGAACCTTCACTTCTCTTGCTATATACATATTGTATATTACTGTACATGTACTACACAGCCTTGGGACCTGCTGAAAGTTGAAATGACATGTACTCACAACTTGTCATCTTTGACCTATACATTGAGCACAACCTGAATGCAGACCCACCTGAGGATAACTGAGTGTGAATTTGATGAGCATCCAGGCAACTGCATAGTATGGACAGTGATTCTCATTTTAATGTGTACGGGTGGGTGGACGGACAAACGGAGGGCTGTCAGAGCACTATGGCATTAGTTCATTTTACCTTCAGTGAAATGAGCTAATAAAAATTGCACTAAGGTACTTCAATAACCATTACAGGTTTACAAGGCACACATGGACATGAATGTGACATGTACACTGCATACATGTAAACTGAGAAGGTCTGGACCAATATGGTGCATCTCAAAAAACTTCAAGATCTTCTTTGTCACTTAATTTAAAATGGCTATAAGCCATAATTGTCAAAATTAAAAGAAAATGATTATCAACACTCCAGCCTCGAACTGACTTTCAAAAGTCAATTCATATATTCTACAGAAGCCATACACCCAGTTTATTTCATGTTATCCACTTACCCCGCCCACCCCAAAAGTTTCAGAAACTGTTTAAGGGGTAAAAATAAAGTAAGTATCACGAACGGCCCTTACAGGGCCTGAGGCACCAAACACAGGAGCTGTGAGTTGCAATATATATTAAGGAAAACACAAAATAAAAAAGATGCACACTTACAAAAATAAGTGGGGAACACCCGGAGAAAATACACAGACGGGAGTTCCGTCTGGAGTAGAAGAGAGACGTAGGAACAATGTCTAGAACAGAGCAAGGGAGAACTAACCTTTCACTCGGGAGACAGCTGCAAGTAGTAGACACGTAACAGCCTCTTAAATAGACAGACACAAATGGGATCAGGTGTGGGTACATGAGTGGGAAAATAATTAGGACAATCTGACTCAGGTGTGACAGCCCGCGAACAGGATCCACAACCAGAAGTGAACACTGAAAGCTGTCACACTGAGGGAAATAAAAACAAGACTACTAAGTGTACAACAATGGAAACTAAAGGCGAGGACAAGATAAAGACAACCCAGAGAACAAAATACAGAGCTGAATAATATACAGGGGATAATGCTAAATAAACAGGGAAAAACAGAAAAGGACTAACTCAAACTGGAGATGGGCACAGTCCCCGTCCATGCCCAGGATTATGACAGTGCCCCCCCCCCCAAGGGGTGGAGGCAACATCAAAAAAAAGGAAAGAATCCCTCCACAAAGAAGACCCCCCCCAACTAGAAAAACAACCCACCCCAGGGAGGAGGACGGGGGAACCCCAGCACGGAGGGACCGAGACAAAACAAGAAAAAAAAAACACTCATGACCTACAGAAAGAACCAACATACGGTGGTGACAGATCTCTAGGGAAGTGGACAGAAAAAATGAGGCAGTTCGGGGGGTCTCCCAGAGTCCCAAGACCACCAGAGCTTGTGATGGAATGAATCGGGTGGCCTCCCCGAACTCCAGAGCCACCACAGCTGGAGATGTAGTCTGTCTGGTGGCCTTCCATTGTCCCAACACCAACAGACTACCCTAGAAGACTTGTCGGGTGGTCTCCCAGTGTCCCTGAGCCACCAAACCACAGGGCAAGACAGGCCTTCCCTGGAGGCAGCAGCTGGAACCCCTGCCCCTTATGGACTACAGGGACTGCGCCATGGAAGGCTGACCACGAGGATGGCTGATCAGTGGCGACCTCGGGTGATGATGGTCAACCCCTGGTGACCTTAGGTGCAAACGGGGGCAAAGTACCCATGGAGGCCCTGGACTGGGGCATAGCACCACATGGTGGCCCTGGACTGGGGTGTAGCACCCACGAAGAAATGACTGACATGCGAAAGAACCAGGCTACGGAGGCGGTCAATCAATGGGGCCTTGGACGGCGGCATTGTACCCATGGAGGGCCTGGACTGGGATGTAGCACCCACAGAGCCCTCGGACAGAAGGGGAGCAGCACCCACGGAGCCCTCGGACAGAGGGGGGAGCAGCACCCATGGAGACCTTGGACGGAGGGGGGGCTGGACCCACGGAGACCTCGGGTGGAGAGGTTGGACCCACGGAGACCTCAGGCAGAGAGGCGGAACCCATGGAGACCTCGGGTGACGATGGGGGACCAACGGTTCTGAATCCCGTACCACCGGATCCAGGGGACACTTACCTGTCAGCTCAGGATCCAGGGTACAGGTGGCGCTCTCCTCCCATCCACGATGCGGCTGCAGGGCTGGAGCTGGAATCTCCAGGGCTACAGGCTCCTCTGTCATCCGGCGGATACTTGGAAACAGAAGAAGAGACAGGAGAAGAAGTAAATGCAGGAGCAGCAGAGGGGGAGAGCTCAACCAAAATACAGGGCTGTAGTTGAGCCCCTCGCCACCGCCACCACCACCACCACCACCGGGAATTAGGCAAGGTAATTCATCATCAGGTGTTAAAGAATGAAAAGTTACTTGGCTTAATTCCCGGACTGTGATGGTTGCTGCTGCTGGTGTCCCAGAAATTTTCCTGTCAATCTGTGCTGTGGGCGGGGGCACCAACGCCATGGCAGGTAGAGCCAGCTCTGCAGCCATGGTGACGACAGCTGAATTCACAGCTGCAATGGAGGAGTCCTTCTGGTGGACCGCAGCTGGGCGGCGACGAGAGGATGGGTGTGTTCGTTGCAGCACTGCCGAACAGCGAGAGTCTGTACGTGTCTGCACCAGGAGTCGCTCATTTGATGCCCGTGCAGACGGTGGAGGACTCCTCACCAGCCTACGGAGCATATGCTGTAGATTAGGTACAGAGATGAGGAGCCCCATGAACGCTGGATAGTGCTGCAGGCTGGGATATAGCTCAATTATCTCCGCTGCACTCTCCAGAATCTTCAGGGCCTCCTCAGGGGTGCAGGCAAAGCGTGCGTCAGAGATTAAATCCTCCACAAGCCCCGCCGCCCAATGCAGAGCCTCGCCCAGGCCATCAGCACCATAGCCCATGCAGGCAGACATACCCAAAACACGGGGAAAAACGAAAGAGGAAAAGGCAACTCACAGTCCGCTGGCATCTAATCACGGGGCAGCAGTCTTCTGTCACGAGCGCTGTGAGCTGCAATATTTATTAAGGGAAACACAAAATGGCAAAGACGCACACTTATGAAAATAAGTGGGGAACACCCAGAGAAAATACACAGACGGGGGCTCCATCTGGAGTAGAAGAGAGACTGACTCAGGTGTGACAGCTCGCGAACAGGATCAACAACCGGAAGTGAACACTGACAGCTGTCGCACTGAGGGAAATAAAGACAAGACTACTAAGTGTACAACAAAAGGAAACTAAAGGCGAAGATAAGATAAGGACAACACAGAGAACAAAATACAGAGCTGCATAACATACAGGGTGTAGCATCAACTCCCTTTGGCTCTAATCTATAAAATTACTCTTCACCTTAAAGAAACTGTTTCACCCAAAAAGTCGGATCAAGAATTGCTTCCTTCATCTAAGAACCACAGTTGGAAAACACATTCCATGGTAAAAGGTACGATAAGGATCCCATTTTATGCAAGGAACGGATTAGTTTGCCATCATAAATAACTGGAACTTCCTCCCAATCAGACAGTTTTATGCTTTAACAATTGTTTGAGACATATCCCAGACTCCTTGAGTACATTCCACGGTCACTAGGGATTGTCCACAGCTCAATGTTACCCCCTGGTGGATGACTCTGGAATATGTTTGCTTTTGCCTCTACAAGCTGAACTGAGGTTAATGAATGAAATGACTTCCTTTTCACAAAAACTCTCAATTCTCAGATTATTTTCTTTTTCAGGACATCCTGGAAAATCAAGCAGGACTCTGACATACCATTCTGGTTTGAAGTGTTTCATTAATCATTGATTTTAAATGTGTTGCATGTTTGAAAATGCTTAAATGAACTTTATTGTAATGTATGTTAATTATAGAAGGACAAGTTTATGAAAGTGCATGCTCACTGAAAGTTAGTCATGAATCATTGAAGTTAGCTTAGATTTAATATATAAGTATAAAGTGAAGTTTTATATTAATCAAGGTGTTTCATCCTGTTGGAAAAGCTTAATTAAGTCATCTGACTGGCTCAGCCAATCACCAGCCAGTCTCTGTTGGACAACACCCCTTTCATTCTATTGGTCGGTTACAGACAAAGGACTGTTTTCTTATTGGACCAGAGTTCATTCAAACCTCCTGTGATGGGAGACAATTGGTTCCCTTTCATGTCAGTCAAGTTTTCTCCTGGGAAACTTACTCAGTTTTAAGTGAGGAACGCCCTAGTTCAGAGAGAGAGAGGGAGTTGTTCTGTGTGAAAGTTTTGTCTGTGTCCTGTTTTTAATGCTCTTTCCTTTAAATGTTTGGGAAAATACTTTTTCTTCCTTTTTGAGCTCAAACTTCTCTTTTATATGGCGTGAAACTCCGTGTTCACAGACATTTTTCTATTTTATCCTGTTAAACTTTTTCTATTAAGTCGCCGTGTTTTAAAGTGGATTGATCGTTTTCTCACACTGGAAACTGTTCTCGCCAGTCACCACAGCATCTGCAGAACTTGGATTTCGTGGTTTGAATTTTTTTTAATTAATCTTGTCTCTCCAATCCTGTGACTTTAATCAGACTGAACTATATCCAATTTATTTGGACTAGAGGAAGCCACTGAAAAATTCTCGCATTGTCCGCATGTCATATTACGCGGCCAGCAGCCTTATTATCTCCGCCGGATCTCAGCTTCTGACTACTGCCCTTGGAAGAAATATCCGCTGGCAGATATTCTCCAGTATCATCAAAGAAAATCTCAGCTCCTGAATCCTGCTGAAGAAAACCCCAACACAAGTTCACGTGAGCAAGATTCCTTTGTTTCTTCTGCTGAATAATGCGATGTCCATCACCTTAACACTAGAAGACCCAGACATTAGCCCTCTTGTGGCCACTTGATGGTCCCCCTATGGGTTTTCTAGCCAAAAAGGCCAAATGGCCCCTCTCTGGGTCTTCTAGTGTTAAATATGCCATAATTTGTCTCAGGTTTAAAACTAGTTCATAACTCTGATCGGAGCTATAGAATTAAAGAGAAATAATATTCCTTTTTTTCATTAAATTCCATTTTTACTTTCTTAGAGTAACTCAATTTCTTTTCCATATAATTAGCTTTTATAATTTTCTTCATAAAATTTGCGCCCAATTTTCTTCATATTTTTGTTAGTTATTTCAGTCTCCATTTTCATCACAGTTACAAATTCATACTACGGTTTCATTGGTTCCACAAATGTGATTACACTCTATTGCTCAATAATCAGTTACAAGTTGAGTGTGATGCTTAATACTTGGTTATTTCACTTTACCAACAAATCCATTGAATGTAATGTCATTTAATCTGAGTCTGATCATTAAAACTGTAAATGGTATATGGAAGTTTCTGTTGATTTCTTTTCTTGTGTTTGTTTCTAAAGTCGCCCAGTAGAATTCACGAATATCTGAGACTGATTGATTGAAGGTATATAGATTAGTTATTAATAAACTGTCCAAGCTTGTGGACTGGTGCCCCAAAAACGAGTTTTCCGGTGTGTGTGTGGATTCAAAGCAAACCTCTGTTTCCACATACACCTCTAGGTATAAATTAAATACTCTTTGTACCTTATAATTAAATGTTACACAGGGATAATGCTAAATAAACAGGGAACAAACAGAAAAGGACTAAGTCAAATTGGAGATGGTACAGGATCATGACAGTAAGGGAGAAAGCACTTAGGGTCATATGAAAAAGTTAAGACACCCCCTTAAATAGTATTAACTTGTTTTTTTGAGCTGCACCTGTATTATCCTTTTTAGCATTTGCCATCATAATCTCCATTTGGGGCGCTAAGGCTTTGGATGTAGAAGACTGCATCAGCAATAGTAAAGAAGATCCTTTTTTCTTCCTTTTTGTCACCATAGTAACCCCCTTTCTCCAGAGAGTCCAACACTGACGTGTTGCACTGGGCCAAGACCACCTTCACTCCAAGTTCTCCATAATCTTTGAGGATGTCTTTCAGAGCATCCACCCCGGCTGTGTCTACAAACAAGATGGCGCTGCAGTCGATCACCATGCTGCGGAACCTCCGAGATGATTTTTCAGGCATCAGTGTTACACCTACAGGTACCTCCATGTCACTCTGTTCACGTGCATCCTCTTTTACATCTGGGACTCTTGTGGAACATTTTTGCTGTTTCTTCTCCTTCAGCTTCACCAGTCGTGCCTTCTCCTTCAAAGGGTTGAGCCCCACGCACTTGTAGAGAGACTTTTTGAACAGGCTCTGATTAGCGAAATAGATTGGAGCCTCGTACTTGAAAACAGCCACTCTGGGATGAGTCTGAAGACCTCTGTAAGATGACAAGTCTTCATAATGATCCCATGTTGATGCCCGGCCTAATTCCAGGACCTGGACCCATTGGGTTCGGCCCAAGATGCTAAAAGCGGACACCAAAACCCCAACAAGGAGGCCCAGTTCTGTGTTGACCAAGGCTGAGGTGGCCATGGTGATGAGCCAGACGAAGGCATCGATACGATTGGCACACCACATGCGGGGAATGTCGGCGAACTTTCGAAGAGCACCTCTGAGGTTTACGACAATGATGACAGCAAGAACACATCTGCACAGGAGCAGAAAAGAGATGACACAATAGAGGAATCAATTAGAATATCCCATACTCCTTTTATATCTGATTAAGAGACATACACACAGACAAACAGAATAACCATTTCTGGATTAAAAGGTACAATTTTCACCAAAGTGTGGTCCGGTAAGCAGGGTTTGGAGATGGGCCTCAAAGGATCATGTACAGGCTTGCTTAACACTGCCATTAGAAGTGAGTACAGATTTATGAAATACAATAAAGCTGTGGGGCACATCAGCCACTGGCTTCAGCACTGAGGAGAAAAATGGTGGTGCAGTGCTCGTCCCCTACTAGGGAACTGCTGGAGTGACAAAGCATTTGTACCTTTTATGGACAATCTCTGTACATTAATTTTTTTGTGTAAGTTTGAAAGATTTTGTTTTATATCATAAAATTCTAACCATATTTAGCTTTAGGTCTTCACGTAGAACTTGCTCAAATATTTCTCATATGTCCAGCTAAAGCTACGGTCACAAATACCCTTACAAATGGCTGCCAACACTGTATGAACGATTTTGGGACCATTTCGTATGGCCTTCTTAAGGTGGCCGTAGGAGAATCCAGCGTTCGTAGACCGTTTGTAAGTTCGTGGCGAGATTGAGGGTCTTGTCCAAGATTTCTATGAATGCCCCACCAAAACCCCTCATCGTAGGGTGGCCATACGAATGCCATAGGAACAACGCAAGAACTACACAACATGTTAGCCTCAAGAACACCTTAAGTTGTTCTTGAGGGCCCCTTACAGTGGTTGTAGGAAATGCTGTACAAATCCCTGTTCATACGGAGATTCATACAGCGTGCGTAAGGTGGTAGTGAGGTGCTCATAAGGTGGAAGTATGTCATTCGTGCAACAATTGTGCTGACAAAATGTGCTGAAACCCGTAAGATCTTCCTACCAATGACTTGAGAGTGCCGTGAGTTGCACAAAAATTTTCAAGATTGCAGTATGTATGCCGTAGGAAGATCCCAAGGCAGCCTTATGAAGAATGTATGCCTCAAGTTGCTCTTGCAAATTGAACGGCAGCCATAAGAAACTATGCTCCCCTCCATAAATGTCTGCAAACACCAGAATTCATAGGAACTTTGAGATTCTTATGAACCCATCATTTGTAAGAATCTTTGTGACCATAGTTTAATGTTACATTTGTGTAGACTCTGTATAAAACCCATATGTGGATGGACATAAGCTATATACTTTAACTCTCTGGTTCACTATCAATGATACCTCAACTGATTGGTGAAAGTTAAAAGGCGACAAATAGTGGAAAAACATTTTCAAATACAGTCAATTTCCAGGAGGAAAATTTACAACCATCATCTTTTTGCACTGGTTTTACTGAAAATAAACTGTACAGAAGTTGGTGATTGTGTGATGAGCCCACTATGCTTACTTCTGAAGAGAGTGGAAGAGTGGTGCGATAACCAGAAGCACCAGCAGCAGGACGAGAGCAGTGACCAACCCAGACATCTGAGTCTGACAACCTGTCGATTCTTTAACAAGCGTCTTGGTCAGAGCAGCGCTGGTGGTGAAGCACCGGAAAAACGAAGGCAGGATGTTGCAGAAGCCAATGGCATACATCTCCTGATTGGCATCCACCGCATAGCCGTGCTTCTTGGCAAACATTTCAGACAGTGAGACAGTGATGGCAAACCCCATGATGGCGATAGAGAAGGCATCAACGGCCACATTGGGGATAAGGGACCAGAGGGGCAACTGAGGTGGAAGGAAGCCTGTGGGGATATTCCCCGCCACACTGGACCCGTAACTGGCATTGAAGTGGCCAAAGTGGGAAGCAACCGTTGCAATTATCACCACAAAGAGCTCAAAGGGGATGGGAGCCTGGGTAAGCAACATAAGAAACAATTAGACAGACCAAATATTTAACTATGACACAATAAGTGAATCCAGCAGCATGGTTTTATTCTTAAATATGCAGTGAAAATTTGAGACTAATATTCTACACTTCTGTACCTTAAGCTTTGATTTAAAGTGATCATTCAGCTCCTTTGTGGGTATCAGCACCAGCAAACACACCAAGCTGGTAATCAGATCACAAATGTTGGTGTTTCCTAGGTTGGTGAAAATGCCGTACCAAGTCTTAAATAGAGTGAACCAGCCCTGGGGTCTGGGGATCTTCAGGCCCAGGAGGTACTTGATTTGGGACGTGAGGATGGTCAGGGAAGCTCCTGTAGCAAAGCCGCTGAGGAGCGAGTTAGAGAGGTAGACGGACACGAAGCCAACCTGCAAAAGGCCCATAAGCACCTCAGAGGAAAAGAGAAGAAGGAGAAAAATTTTACTGTAGTTAATACATGGCAGAATACACAGTGTTTATTCATCCAAACTTAAATATATGGATGGTAACCAAACTCAGCATGGCAGTTCTGATCTCAAACACAGCTCCTTTAGCATAAAATGATTCAGAACAGATTTTAACTAGACGTTCGCAAAAATAAAATGAAAAATAAAAAAATAAAAATACAGAAAGTAAAAATTTTAATTAAATAGCATCCACTAAAACAAAATAAACCATAAAATAATTACCTAAAAGTTTCATTTAAAGCATCTACCTAAAAATTAACAAAATTCCCCACAAAAAACAATTATATCGTAACAACCAACAGAATGTTAGATTCAAAATAAACACGTAACAGTTAAAAAAGTACTGTACATGTGCATCTACATGTGTACAGTTGTATTTAGGTAAACATACTACTACATCTCAATAAATTAGAATATCATGATTTTAATGGGCTTATGAGAATACTGGCTGCAACAATAGACTGCTAAAAGTACATAATAGTAATGCATTCTTTTATGAAGTGAAGATATGATCTAGTGGTGGGCATTTTAATCATTATTAATTGCGATTAATTTTGCCTTTGGCAGCATATGGGCGAGAAAAAGAACATGTCACATGTCGTGATTAATCGCAGTTAAATGCGATTAACAGCCCACCACAAGAAACATGAAAGTAGTTACAAGACAGTGTTCACTGTAAATGTTACTTTTTTCCCCTTTGGTAACATTTTGCCAAAGAGCATTTTTTTTTACAAGAATATTTATTTCATAATCCACTTCCTCTAAAACTCATCAAAATCTAATTTGTTGATGAAGAAATAGATCTCTGAACTCTCACTTCCTTTTCACCCTCCACAACCTGTAAAACATTTGCTGTTCAGGAACATTTCTCTGATCTATCTGTTGACCAGAGTTGATCTATGTTGTTTGCCTTTTCTACATACTCTTATGCTTTTCTTCTCTTTTCCCTCAGCACCAACCCTAAAGCTACGGTCACAAAGATTCTTATGAATGATGGGTTCATAAGAATCTCTCAGTTTCTACAAATTCTGGAGTTCACAGATATTCTGAAGGGGGGCACAGTTCCTTATGGCTGCCGTTCAATTCGCAAGAGCTACTTGAGGCATTCTTGAGAAATGAGGTGCTTTTCTGTTGCATGATGGCCCTAGAGTTCTTATGTTCTTCACAAGGCTGCCTTGGGATCTTCCTACAGCATACTTACTGCCATCTTACTAAAATTTTTGTGCATCTCACGGTACCCTCAAGTCGTTGGTAGGAAGATCTTACCGCTCTCGGCACATTTTGTCAGCACAAATATTGCATGAATGATGTACTTCTGCTTTATGAGCGCCTCACTACCGCCTTACGCACGCTGTACAAATCTCCGTATAAATGGGGATTTGTACAGCGTTTTCTACAACCAATGTAAGGGGCCCTCAAGAACAATTTAAGCTGCTTTTGAAGCATACTTATGGCCAACATCTTGCATAGTTCTTATGTTGTTCCCATTTGTATGGCCGCCCTATGATGAGGGGTTTTCGTGGGGCATTCATAGAAATCTTTGACAAGACCATCGACCTGGGCACGAACTTACAAATGGTCTACAATTGCTGGATTCTTCTATGGCCACCTTAAGAAGGCTGTATTAAATGGTCCACAAATTGTTTGTACAGTGTTTGCAGATGTTCGTAAGGGTATTTGTGACTGTAGCTTAACCTTCCCTCTACTGGGCCTGCTGGAGAGCTTACTTTTTTCTGCTAGGGTGACAACTTTTTTTATTTATTTATTTTTTTCATTTTGTATACTTTATTGATCCCCAGAGAGGAAATTGAGGGCATCCACCTGGATGGATGAAGCAGCCACGGTACGGCGCTATCCCTTAACCATTCACACACACATTCACACCTAGGGCCACTTTTAGGGTCTCCACTTTAACCTAACCTGCATGTTTTTGGCCAGTGGGAGGAAACTGGAGAATTCCTGGAGGCCAAAAACATGCAGGGTAGGTTAATTGGAGGCCCTAAGTGTGAATGGTAAAGGGATAGCGCCGTACCGTGGCTACTTCATCCATCCAGGTGGATGCCCTCAATTTCCCCTCTGGGGATCAATAAAGTATACAAAATAAAAAAATGTTTGCCTTGTGTTACATTTAGATAAGGGTTTTAATGATCTTTAAAGACTAAAGAGGTTGATTTTAATCATCAACCTTCCATACGCATTTACAGTAGCCTATATAATTGCAGCCAATATAGCAGATTTAAGCAGAAAATCTAAAGTCTAACTGGATATAGAAACCTGAATTAAACTTTTAGCTTGAGAAATGTACTAATTAATAACTGGTATCCATCACGGATTGTCTTATACAGTCACAACAGCAGGCTCAGCGGTACAGAGCGCAGCTGCGGTGACTGTATGCAGTCACATATTGGGGTTGAATAAATAAATAAATAGCTCGATATATTTACCTGAATGAATGCTAATCTGTATGCCAGAGAAAGTCTATGAAATTATTTCCACATCTGCATCTGAATAATTCAAGGATTCAAAGATTTTATTGTCAATACTACTATACATGCAGGACATACAGGAGAATTGAAATGGCATTTCTCTCTCTCTACATTGGTGTGCATTTTATAAAAAGAAGGAAATTGGGCTGGATTAAAAAAAGAAAAAGAAAAAAAAAGAAAAATGAAAAACAAGAACAAACAGTGACAGCAGCAGTCAATGTACAGTCTATATACAGTGATGCAACCCATGGTGCCAATGGCAGCCAGAAGGACTCTGACCACCATAGCGGTAAACGATTAGTTTAGGTAAACGATTAGTGGTAATACACCCAGCAATCCTATATTCGGACAGCTAGAGATGAATAGCTGTAGTGCATTTCAGTGCGGTAGTGTAGGTGTAGATAGTGACAGATATGATTGCACATGATCAGTATTGCAGTGAAATAGACCACAACAGATATGGCATTTGTGCAAATGGCTGCGGTTAAAGTGCAGAGACATATAGCAGTGAAGGTAGAAGAGTTCAGGGTCCTGATGGCCTGATGAATGAAGCCATTCAGCAGTCTTGTGGAGCGGGCCCGGAGGCTACGGTACCTTTTCCCTGAGGGCAGAGGGCTGAAGAGGGTGTGTAGGGGATGGGGGGTGTTGCCTGTGATGTAGGTGGCTCTGCAGGTGAGGCGAGTGGGGTAGATGTCGGGAGGGGGGGCGCAGGAGGGCACCGATGATCTTGCTGGCTGCACCCACTATGTGTTGTAGTGTCTTCCGGCAGGCGGAAGTGCAGCTTCCATACCACACCGTGATGCAGTTGGTGAGGATGCTCTCAATGGTGCCCCAGTAGAAAGACTGCATGATGGGGGGGTGGGACTCGTACGCTCTTCAGTCTGCGGAGGAAATGGAGGTGAGTTTGGGCCTTCTTGGCCAGTGATGTGGTGTTGGTCCAGGTGAGGTCCTCAGAAATGTGCACCCCCAGGAACTTGGTGCTGTTCACCCTCTCCACAGCTGCACCTTCGATGATCAGAGGGGGGTGCTGTGTGTGACCCCTCCTGAAGTTGACCACAATCTCCTTGGTTTTTCCCACATTCAGGAAGCGGTTGTTGTCTTTACACCACTGGACCAGTTGGCTCACCTCATTTCTGTAGTTGGCCTCGTCATTATTGGTGATGAGACCCACTACCGTTGTGTCATCTGCAAACTTGATGATGTGGTTGGTGTTGTAGGCTGGCACACAGTCATGGGTGAGCAGGATGAAGAGCAGCGGGCTGAGCATGCACCCTGTGCACAGTGTGATGGTCTGGGAGGTGTTGCTGCCAACCCACATGTTCTGTGGCCTCCCTGCAAGAAAGTCCAGCACCCAGTTGCAATAATATCACACTGGGTAAGTGTGTCAGAAAGCTGTGTGCACACCTGAGTGCATGGAGGGGGCAGAGACATTACATCATCGCTTCTACAATGCATTCTTATGTTTGATATGTACACTTTGAAAATGAACAGACAACCAACATTTAATCAAACACTTTATTCTCTGATCTCACTTATGTCTGTAATAGAGCTGGGGAGCTCATGGCTGTGTAGATTCAAGCTAAAACCTGAGTTCATCCCAAGCTGCTGTGCGTCATCGGTCTTCTGCCTTTAATGAAACTGTTGAGGTTGCCACACAACACTACTTTATTATTTCCTAATCCTCAGCTGAAGACCTGCTGGTCAAACCAACAGTATTGCACAGCCCTGATCTCCTCCAAAACGTGGTTCTTTTACATGGGATGACACTTTTGAGATTACCACTCAACACTTATTTGTTTTGTTGTCGTTTTTTCTTCTCTTATAATAATGTCAATTTCTACTGTGGACAAGTTTCTGTTTCTGCTGTCTTTTGTTCCACCATGTCATAAATGATAAATGTTACCTGCGTGGACTTCTGTGTACGATCATTTCTGCACTCAAATGTGCACTGATTTCTACACACTTTGGATAAATGAAGGCCAATGTCCCTATCAAGTAAATCATTTATTACACATATGAAGATCACTTTTCCAAACTTACTTGGTAAACCCCAGCTGTAAAGGTAACTGTTGCTCCCACTGTGATTGCATAGCAGCTCCTGTCACATTCTAGCCCCAGGGTGCCATTACCATCGCTGCTGTCATTACGGCCCACAGTGCTGCTGCTGTCTGTTGAGTATCCTGCCAGAGCTAACTCTCTATCAACGACCTGGCCCACGAGCAGGCAAAGCACCCCAAAAATCCCTACGGAAATGTGTCTGGATGTTCCTAAGAGGGCATAGATGATGGACGAGAAGAATGAAGTATAGAGGCCATAAATGGGATCCTGGCTGGCCAATAAGGAGTAAGCGATGGACTGAGGGACGAGAAGGATCCCAACAATCACTCCTGACATCACATCGCCCAGAATCCAGTCCTTGAGTCGGTAACGGGGCAGCCATTTCAGTATCGGGATGAAGCTCAGTATTTTGGATTTTGCTTTTGTTGGAGTGCACGAGCAGCGCTTCTTCAGCCAGTGTGACAAGACAGTCTGCCACTTTTTCTCTGTGTCTTTCTTGACTCTTTCCAGAATAAGAGGCTGCCGCCACTCACTCTCAGCTCCATCCTCAGCTGCTACGCTGCAGTCATTCCCCTGAAGCATGACTGAGCCCTTATCTGTAATAACACAGAGAGAGGTTCAGCTAAGTTTCTCAAATGTGGCAGTGCCTGAGTTTAACCTGCAGCGTGTGAGAATCAATCATGCAGTGCAATACATATTTTAAAAGTTGCACCTTGCTATGTTAATAACAATGCTACAGCTTTGAGAAGAATTGGAGAGGGAGTGTAGAATGAGATTGGAGTTCTGTGAGAATGGCTGTTGTAATACATAGTGGGTGTGGGCATGCGAATGGAAAATTTTACTAAGTCCTGTAGAGTATGTCTCCACCTTATCCTGTTGAAAAATAATAAATACAGGGCAACACTTTATCTGGATCATTCCACTAAACATTAAAGAGGTTTTTTTTTTAACATTTCAACTGCAGATTAGTTAAAATTCACCACACCAACAAATGGTTATCCATTGAGTATTTGTGGGTATTCATAAATATACTATGCCTACAGTCATGTGAAAAAACTCGGAAATCCCTTTAAATATTCAGTTCTTTATTAAGAAATGTTCACATATCTATGTCTAACCTTGTTTTTGTTTGCATTTTTTTTAACATTTATTTTAACCATTGTAAGTGGGAATGAATGTGATGGTGTCCTAAAAAAGATGGGGGGTGTCCTAATTCATTCCTCACTATTTGTTTAGAATGACATTTTACGGAAAATTTGAAAAAAAGTCTTTAATTCATTTTTAACTGTTTAGTTCTATTACACAAATCTCCTAGTATTTTTAACATTGATATTAAATATCCATATGTCCAAATATGTAAAAAAAACAAACAAACACAGGCTTATACAGGGTGTCCTAATTTTTTCACATGACTGTAAATGTTCACAAAATAATTAAGGTGAACTTAAACTGCTCAATTAACCTGTGCTTTACAAATATTTGACAAACGCTAAACATTTTATCAATGTCCAACAGTCCATCAAATATCAAAGGAAGGTGTGGGGAACGTGAAATGAAGAAGCTGAGTGATTTTATAAACCAGATTTAATGTCAGCTTCCCATCCCCAACATGTCTCATCCCAAGGCAGAAGCAGAAAGAGGCTGATCGCAGTCAGACCCCCATACTTATGCATCACACAACAAAAGCCACATCATTATGCATTACACCACAAAAGCCGACTTCACACATCCTTGTCATATCCTTCCAATGTCCTCCCGTTCCTTCGCCTGACCCCCGGGGGTCAGGAAGTCTTTTCAGGTCTGCACCGCCGCTCCTCCATCCCCTCGTTGCTCTCTGTAGGCGGTGAAGACTCATTGTCCTCTTCTGAGACGTGAGGTCATTCCACACATGTAATTACAACACATCCCCCTGTGTCTATCATATGCAGGAATGGATACATGAACTACAGCCCCCCCCCCCAAACGTCTAAGAAAAGGACAATATATGTAGGTTCGCAGACTATGATGACATCACCGGCATAACTATACAAGTTGATCACGTTAAAAAACACAGTGATAACAATAACAGTACAGTCTATGCCCCCTGTCCGCCTTAAAACTGTTATGATAACCCTGAACAGCATATCTTAAAACACGTTATCATGTTCACATCAGTCTGTGTGTCGTCTGGGTTTCAACAGTCTTCCGAATCTGCTGTACGCCTGCTTCGGCGTCTCAGCGGCGCTGTCTTGTAAGGGATCTGCAGCTTGAGGAAAAAAGTGGTTATTTGATCCCTGCGGGGGCTCAGGGACGTGTCCCTTGGGAGGTCTACCTCGTCAAGGTGCTCTCGCCGCCCGTGCAGGTTCGCCGCTCAACATGAAGGCAGGTTTGAGTCTGTCAATGCTGACTGTCTCTTTTCTGTCCCCCAAATCCAGCACAAAATGCTTATCACCAGGTTCCAGCACTCTAACTGGGCCATCATATGGTGGGCGGAGGGTTGGCTTTAAAGCGTCGTGCCTAACAAAAACGAACTCGGCATTTTTTAAAGCCTGGGGAACAAAAACCCACGGAAAAGTGTGATGAACCGGGCCCAGGAGCATGTCCGCTCCCGTGCTGCTTAGTGGTCTCAGAGCTGAGAGGCGCCCCGGCTCTGGATGTTCTGGTAAGAATTCACCGGGGAGCCTGAGAGGTTGTGCAAACACTAACTCTGCTGGGGAGGCGTCTAGATCCTCCTTGGGCGCAGAACACAACCCCAATAAAACCCATGGTAGTTTGTTAACCCAATTTGCATCCGTTAGTGACGCTCTGAGGGCAGCCTTCAAAGACCTATGAAAACACTTGCATAAACCGTTAGCCTGTGGGTGATATGCGGTAGTGCGATGGATTGTCGCCCCTAAGCTGCTGGCCATCGCAGACCAGAGCTCTGAGACAAACTGAGGACCTCTATCGGACGTGATGTCCGACGGGACCCCGAAACGCGCCACCCAGGTCGTTAAAAAAACGCGAGCAACTTCTGCGGCCGTAGATGACGTCAGCAGGACGGCTTCTGGCCAACGTGTGGTTCGATCCACCATTGTTAAAAGATGTGTGAACCCCTGCGACGACGGTAGGGGGCCCACGAGATCGACGTGCACACGGTCAAACCTCCTGGCCGGAATTGGGAACGGTTCTAAAGGAGCTTTCGTGTGTTTGTGAATTTTGGCGCGTTGGCAAGACATGCATGTTCTTGCCCACTCCTTTACGTGCTTGCGCAGGCCTGGCCAAACAAACCTCTCCGCCACCATTTTCACCGAAGCGCGCACTCCTGGGTGCGCCAGGGAGTGAATCGAGTCAAAAACGCGGCGGCGCCACGCGGCCGGGACTACCGGGCGAGGTCGCCCGGTTGACACGTCGCAGATTAAGGGGGGCACACCGTCACACAAACCCCTGCTCTCCAGCCTTAACCCTGTTGGTCCAGACTGGAGCGCGCGCACGTCCACGTCACTGCCCTGTTCCGCTGCCATGGCTGCGTAATCTATCCCTACGTCGACTGGGGCCGCGTACGCTTCCGTGTTGGGCTTGCGCCCTGCAGCTGTGGTAGTATGATCTGTCTCCGCGTGCCCTGACGATGTCACGGCGCGGGAGAGGCAATCTGCCACCACGTTGAGTTTGCCCGCTACGTGCCGAATGTCTGTGGTAAATTCCGAAATGGCGGCCAGCTGCCTTTGTTGCCGGCCCGACCAAGGCTCTGAGATTTTAGACATCGCAAAAGTGAGCGGTTTATGGTCGACAAAAGCCGTGAAACGCCGACCTTCCAGCCAAAACTGGAAATGGCGGATGGCTAAATGAAGCGCTAACAGCTCTCTGTCAAACGTGCTGTATTTGCGCTCGGTTTCGTTTAGGGATTTGCTAAAAAAAGCTAGCGGTTGCCAAACCCCGTTAACGTGCTGCTCCATGACCGCCCCTATGGCCAAATCTGATGCGTCCGTGGTAAGCGCTATGCGGGCCGAGGGGTCGGGGTGAGCCAAAAGCGCGGCGTCAGCCAGGGCTCTTTTTACTTCCGCGAACGCGTGTTCC
Source organism: Pholidichthys leucotaenia (assembly GCA_020510985.1). Lineage (NCBI taxonomy): Eukaryota > Metazoa > Chordata > Actinopteri > Cichliformes > Pholidichthyidae > Pholidichthys > Pholidichthys leucotaenia. The sequence goes on along the minus strand of CM035840.1, from coordinate 272,249,487 downwards.
CGCTCCGGAGACCACACGACCGCGCTGGAGGGCTTTTGCTTTCTAAGCGCGGCGTATAACGGCTGCATGAGCTGAGCTGCGCGGGGTAGGAAACGGTTGTAAAAATTTACCATTCCCAAAAATTCTTGCAGCGATCTGACCGTTTGTGGTCGGGGAAAATTTGCCACTGCGCGCACTTTATCGGGCAATGGGACTGCCCCTTCTGGGGAAGCGCGGTGTCCCAAAAAATCAATCTGTGCCACACCGAATCGGCACTTGGTTGGGTTAATGATTAACCCGTGTTCTTCTAGCCTCTGAAAAACTGTAGTGAGGTGATTTTCGTGTTCCTCCTTGGTCACGCTGGTGACTAAAATATCGTCGAGGTAGATAAACACGAAAGGAAGATCGCGTAACACCGCGTCCATCATACGCTGGAATGTTTGCGCTGCGCCTTTCAGGCCAAAAGGCATGCGCAGAAACTCAAAAAGACCAAAAGGGGTTATTACGGCCGTTTTAGGGACGTCCTCAGGTCGGACTGGGACTTGGTGGTAGCCGCGGACCAGTTCTATTTTAGAAAAAATATGTGCACCCGCCAGATGTAGTGAAAACTCTTGGATGTGTGGGATTGGGTAGCGGTCATGAGCTGTAGCATTGTTTAATTTGCGATAATCGCCGCAAGGTCTCCAGGAGCCGTCAGCTTTCGGGACCATATGCAGTGGCAAAGCCCATGGGCTTTTCGAGCGCTGAATAATGCCCAGCTTTTCCAGGCTAGCGAACTGGTCGCGTGCTATGGCGAGCTTGGTCGCGTCTAAGCGCCGAGCTTTAGCGAACACCGGGGGGCCCGTTGTGGGAATGAAGTGCTCCACCCCGTGTTTCGCTACTGTTGCCGAAAATTTGGGAACTGTGAGTGCTGGAAATTGGGTGAGGAGTTTGTTTGTCAAACTTACCTCCTGCTGTGGCGACGTTGGCCTGCACGGGTGGTGGGGACACTCGAGCTGAACAGGGGGGTAGAAGAGAAAGACAGTGCATTGATTAAGCGCCTGTTTGCCAGATCAACCAACAACCCATGTGAACATAAGAAATCAGCCCCTAACATGTTGAAACTCACCGCCGCTATGATAAAGGTCCACTCATAAGTGCGGCCGTGTAAGGAGAGAGACAAGGTCCTTTCACCATAAGTGCTGATGATTGAGCCGTTCGCTGCCATTGCCCCGTTGCCGTGGGGTCCAGCCACCCGGTCAGCATAGGATGGGGTGATGAAACTCCTTTGAGCTCCGGTGTCTATGAGGAATTGTCGCCCGGAGCCTTCATCAGTTATGTAGAGCAGCTTGTTGGCCTCGCCGAGAGCCGTAGCTGCTAACGGTTCCCGGCTCCTGAAACTGCAAGGTGGTACACACTTGTATGCCCTCTCAGCGAATCGCCGGTGGTAGTAGCAGAGGCCGTCTCGTCTGTTGCGTCGTGGCCGCGTCGCTGCCATGGTGGGTAGGGTTTGTTCCGTTGCCTCTGGCTCCCTGATGTCCTGGGCTTCTGCACCGAGGTCTGCTGCTGCTGCTGTGGCCGTCTGCTCACCGCAGGAGTTGAGGAGTCGCTGTGCTTCTCTGGCAAGCGCGCGGAAGTCCTGCTGGGTCTTACAACTCATGCTGGCCAGAGTCCCTCTCATGTGCGTCGGGAGAGTGCTGAGGAAGATGTGCTGAAAGAGGAAGTTGTCGTTGTCTGTCTCTCTCAGCTGAAGCATGTCTTCCATGAGGGCCAACGGTCTGCGCCCACCGTGGCCATATATCGCCAGTAGTCTCTTGGCCCTTTCCTCGGCCGAGGGAATGAAGCTCTCGATGAGAGTAGCCTTCAGCTCCTCGTATTTGCGGCTGGCGGGCGGCTGCTGTATCACGCTCCGCGCGCATTGCGCTGTAGCGGCGTCAAGCCTGGCGACGACGTGGTAGACCTTGGTTTCGTCCGTCGTCACCCTTGCGAGCGCGAACTGTGCCTCAGCCTGCTTGAACCACGAGTTCGGGTCGTTCTGCCAGAATCCTGGGAGCTTAATGGCGACGGCGCTTGCTTGGGCCGCCTCCGACGAGTCTGCAACGGGAGAACGCCTTTTGTCCATTCTCACGTCTGGTCACCAATGTGGGGAACGTGAAATGAAGAAGCTGAGTGATTTTATAAACCAGATTTAATGTCGGCTTCCCATCCCCAACATGTCTCATCCCAAGGCAGAAGCAGAAAGAGGCTGATCGCAGTCAGACCCCCATACTTATGCTTCACACAACAAAAGCCACATCATTATGTATTACACCACAAAAGCCGACTTCACACGTCCTTGTCATATCCTTCCGATGTCCTCCCGTTCCTTCGCCTGACCCCCGGGGGTCAGGAAGTCTTTTCAGGTCTGCACCGCCGCTCCTCCATCCCCTCGTTGCTCTCTGTAGGCAGTGAAGACTCATTGTCCTCTTCTGAGACGTGAGGTCATTCCACACATGTAATTACAACACATCCCCCTGTATCTATCATATGCAGGAATGGATACATGAACTACAGCAGGCATCACTCATGATCATAGGACTTGCTATGACATGACATCATCAATCAGAGACAATAAGATGGAGGGGAAAAATGTGCAGTGTTCAGTATTGGAAGGAAATAAGGCAATGAGAGGAGTGATACCGGGCATTTCAACGGCTGTCTCAACTGATGAAATAATGAAAAACTTAACTGCAGCCAAAGTGACAGAGGTACAAAGATTGAAAACTAATAGAAATTGTGAAAAATGTGATAGTCTGTCGATAATGTTAAAATTTGATGAAACAAGACTGCCAAGTAAGGTGTATATTGGCTACATGAGCAATGAAGTCAGACTTTATGTTCCTCCTCCACTCAGATGTTTCAAATGTCAAAAGTTTGGTCATGTAGCAGCGATATGTAAAGGTAGACAACGATGTGCCAGATGCTCCGGTGAACATGAATATGGCAAGTGTGAAACAGGAGCCAAATTAAAGTGCTGTAACTGCAGTGGTGAACATAGCTCTGCAAATCGAGGTTGTGAAGCCAGCAAACGAGCAGCAGAAATTCAGCAGGTAAAAGTCTTCCAGGGATTAACATATGCAGATGTGACAGAGATCATCCTGCGCAGTTCGCCCCACACGGGACACGAACCCGCGACCTCTCAGTCAACTAACACAGTTCGAGCATGGGAGACACAGCACGATCGCGCTGAGCTAAAGGTCCGACCGATAGCTCAGCGCTACCGATACTGTATGAGGCTTTGGGAGGGAGGTTTACTAACGTTCTACGCCGAACAGTACTAGTTGGCATCCGTTACACTCTCCCCCTTAAACCTCACTCCCATCCCGGGTTCACGGCACCATTGTGACAGAGATCATCCTGCACAGTTCGCCCCACACGGGACACAAACCCGCAACCTCTCAGTCAACTAACACAGTTCGAGCATGGGAGACACAGCACGATCGCGCTGAGCTAAAGGTCCGACCGATAGCTCAGCGCTACCGATACTGTATGAGGCTTTGGGAGGGAGGTTTACTAACGTTCTACGCCGAACAGTACTAGTTGGCATCCGTTACACAGAAGCTGCAAAAAAGGTGCCAGCTAAAAAAGTGGGAGTGGACTCTAACAGGGAAAGTGTGCAGACTTGCAGTGCAGGCAGTAGAATTAAGGAAGATACTCTGGTTCTGAAGGAAAATAATTTTATCTTATTTGTGGTAGATGTGATAAACTGCACTGCGCAGACTTCCAAGAAAACAGAAAAAAATCAAAATCATTGTGAAAGCAGCAGAAAAATATCTTGGCATTAAGGGGCTGCATTGAGAAGCAGCTGAGGACTTGATAAGTGGGGGATCTTTAAGTTCACAGACATCATGGGCTGGTGGATCAAGCACCAATCAACTCTAAAAGAATAATAATAATAGTGAGATGAAACACAGATACGGACTATAGCTCCTGACCAGATAGAGCAATGATACAGAGTGAAGTGCATGGCGGTGGTGCACCTGTGGGCTGGTTGCCAGCCGCCAGTCCGGTCTAGAGGAAGAAGAAGAAGGCGGCGATTGTTCAGAACTCCTTCTAAGAGCTCCTTATACAAAGATATAGAGCGATGATAATCAAGTCAGTGGCGGTAATGCACATGTACGCTGGTTGCCAACCGCCAATCAAATCTAAAAGAAGAAGAAGTTAAAGTGACCAAGACTGTCCTGTACCACAGGTGTGTCAAAGCTGTTTAATATTAGCTGGGAACGTGGTGAACTTTGAACAGTATTAGAGCTTCCATAAGATAGAGAATCACAAATAAACTACCATGTATAGTAAAGTAGGGAAAAACACTATTACTGCTCATATTTATATGCAACCTTCTGGGGAAAAGCCTAAAGCTGCATGAATTCAGCAGTATGCTAAGGATTTTAACAGAGGACCTCGAAGATTAGAAACTACTCAGACTTTAGATAGTGGGGATGCTAATAACCACCCTATCCATGGCCCGTTAAGTGTCTATTACTCATGTTCCTACGAATCAAAGATTTCATTATGTTTAACCACACAGTCGTGGAGCTATTATCGCTTATAACTTAAATTTTAAAAAGCAGCAATGTTTAAAAAGACATTCAAAAAATACATGAGGTTAATGAAATACAGTAATGACCACACTTTAATGAGAAAAGATGTGCCGTCTTCAATGGAAACTTTATAATTATTTAAAAAAAAATTAGCAATAACGAAAATAAAAACTAAAATAAGAAAACAAGTTAATCAATAAACATTTAACTTAAATTTATTAATATACGCGCCAATACAGGCGCAAATAGCGGAGGAGTGAATCGGCTCCTTTGTAAACACAGATGTCAACGTGGACACCGGCAGGAAGTTCAACCGCTTACCGGAACAAATAATGTTGGCCGTTTCAGAACAGACGGTATGATTATTCCTACTTAGTATTAAGGTAAGTAACTAACCTGAGTTGTAATCCGTCGCAGTTTAGTTGTTCTCGAAGAGTTTTATTCCAGGAAACATCGGTCACTCCGCCTTAACTTCATGTCACTCCTCAACTCTGCCGTGGCTCGGCTCTGGTGCCGCTGCTCAGTCAGTGCGTCGTGATGCTGCGCGGAGCGTTATGACGTAAGAACTAGGAGAAAAAAAAAATGCCCTCAGTAAATCTCCTCATTATACCATTTCTGTTTTTTAGTTTTTTTGAATCACTTTCAACAAATAATTTACATTGTAAAATCGTGTGAGTCAATCTGCCATTAATTTATTTAACTACGTCTTTTTCTAGGTCTTTAAAATCATTCAGATACAAATCACAAAATGCAATCAGTTCTTTTAAAGAAGACCTGCTGAAGCAAGACTGGACAAAAGTCTATGTATCAGATGTAAATGAAGCCTCTGACACATTTATGAACATTGTAACCACTCTATATGAAAAAAAATTTCCATTAGTAAAGAAAAAGCTTGTAGCTCATGTATTTTTACCTACATATGTATAAGCACTATGGGATGCTTGTGATTGCATGTGTGGATTGACCTCATGTCTTAGAGGGGACAATATGTCTGGACCGCCTGCGGATAACAACAAGAAGACGGAGGTACGGCGATAAGGAGCTGAAAGGACTTCCTGACCTCCTGGAGCCCAGGCGGAGGACTGAAGGGCGCGGGGGGAGAGTTATTGTCAATAGGGGGTTTTGATGGTGATATGTGATTCTTCAGTAAGCAAAAACACTGCTATAAAAGACTCAATTTTCATAAAGAACACAGATGACAGAGAGGTCATTGAAACTGTTAAATCGTTTAAAAGTAAAACATCTACGGACTGTGATGGTATTGACATGCTCTTAGTCAAAACTATTATTGAATGCTTAGTGAAACCACTGACGTATATTTGTAACCTGTCTCTCCAAACAGGTATATTTCCCAATGCAATGAAAATAGCTAAAGTAATTCTGATATACAAGACGGGTGACAGAGGGGAATTTTCAAACTATAGACCAATTTCACTATTGCCACAATTTTCCAAGATACTTGAAAAAATATTCTGTGAGAGAATCGACAACTTCATAATGAAGAATAATTTATTGTGTGAGCAGCAATATGGGTTCAGACACAAGAGGACAACTGCATTTGCTCTAATGGAATTTACAGAAAAAATATCAACTGCCATTGAAAATAAAGAGTATTCAGTTGAGGTATTCCTGGATCTTAAAAAAACATTTGATACAGTGGATCATAATTTATTATTAAAGAAACTACAAAATTGTGGTATTGGGGGGTAGCACTGTCCTGGTTATGTAGTTACTTAAAGAATAGATATCAGTATGTATGTGTTGGTAACAAAAACTCACAGTCACTGAAGGTTACTTGTGGAGTCCCACAGGGTTCAGTTTTGGGGCCACTGTTATTCAATATGTATAGTATATAAATGATATATGTAAAGTCTCGGAAAAAATGGATTTAACATTGTTCGCCGATGACACTAATTTATTGTGCAGTGGAAGCAATTTGGAACAGCTTTTGGATACACTCGGAAAGGAATTAGGAAAGCTTAAACTGTGGTTTGATTCAAACAAATTAACGCTCAATTTAAGTAAGACAAAATTTATAGTTTTTAACAACCATCACAACAACTTAGTATCTAAACACAGTGTAAATGGTGTAGACATTTGACAGCATTGACAAAGCTGCTTACAGGGAACCAACAAACCCACTTTTTCTTAAATTAAAAGCTCTCAAGTTGAAAGATCTGGTTGACTTTAAAACTGCAGTAATTATGTTTAAAGTAAAGAATCTATCACTGCCCGCAAATATCCAAAAGTTGTTCCAAATAAGGGAGAAACAACATCATTTCAGAGGAACATGTATATTTCAAAAACCCTCAGTGAGAACTAACACCAAGCAACACTGTGTCTCAGTGCAAGGAGTCAGATTGTGGAACACTTTCAGACCTGAATTAAAATCATGTACAACACTTGGACAATTTAAACAAAAACTAAAGGAAGAAATACTCCAAACACATATACAAGATGACATGTAAAATCACATAAGGATTGTCATATCCAGTCTGTGTTGTGTTGTTGCTTATTTTTTTTTGTCACGTTTTGTCTTAGCTTTGTTCTGAATTGTAATCACTCTTGTTTTGTTTTTCTTTTGAATTCTTGGATGGAATATGGGTGGGCAATATAAGCTGCAGCTTCAGCCATCACCCATTTTGGATAACGTATGTTGAACTGTATAATCAGAGGAGTTATTGTTTGATTTGACCTTGTTGGATTCCCCCCCCCCCCTTTGTTATATTGTTCTGTTTCCTTTTTTAATCTTTATTTTTAATCTATCCGAAATAAAGAAAGATTCATTCATTCTAGGTGGTCCTTAGTTTTTTTTTGCTCAGAACGAGAGGGTTTTCAGTTAGAACCTCCTTGCTCATGTTCCTTATTTGTTTGTTAGATTTTTATAAAGATTTGAGAATAATACATCTTCCTGTTAAACAAGTACAAAAATTTTTTTTCACTGATAACTCCACATGAGCAAACCATAGGAAACCACAATACTGGTATGTTTATGCTGGTATATTTGTGAACTTCTGCAAGGAATATTTTCCTCAAAAGAACTGGAGACTGTTCAGGCTGAGGTGGAACCCCCGTCTAAAGCCCTCAAACAATCCTCTATAACATTGCATAGGGAGTTTCTTCTGTATGGTATAAACACTTATCAGTGTACTTTTCAAGTCTTTGAGTGGTCTTTGTGACTAGAAAAGCGCTATATAAGTGCGGGTTAGTTAGTTAGTTAGTATTTCTTTGTGCCACTTTGATGAGTAGGTGCTAGTGTTTGCTTGTGAGAGGATGTGATGATGGCTTGAGAGGTTTCTTTCAAAAACCAACAGGCTTTTCACTTCACTTGAAAGCCTTTGAATGATGCAGTTGTGGCGTAACATTATGTAGCTCATATATTCCTTGGCAGAGACCCAGACATGAGGGAACTTTGAGCTCGCAGTGTGTATTGACATCACGCCTCAAACGGACATTGAGTCTGGACCCCCTGCGGACTGGAGAAGAAGCGAGAAGATCTGAGAGTGGACCTGAAGAGACTGTCTGACTCCTGGGGTCAGACAGAGAAGCTGAGAGGACAATGGGAGGATTAGATGTGAATGGAATTCTGTGTTTGATGTGAATGTGATTTGTGTCTGATGTAACAGTATAAAGGTATGTGGTTTACCGCAGCTCGAGCTCTTCATTCCCTGACTGAGAGAGGAGCTGTAGGACTTGAGATGAAATAAACCAATACTGAAAAATCATTCAGTCTCTTCATTTCGAGGTTCCTACATTGGTGACCCTGACGTGAGAAGTATGGAAAGGCTTGGAGGTCATCTCTCCGACTCCGAACCTGATTCAACGGAGACCGCCCGCACCGGCGTAAACTCCATTAGACTCCCCGAGTTCTGGCAAGAGGACCCGCACTCATGGTTCCAACACGTGGAATCGCGGTTCGTGCTTAACGGGGTATCAGCGGATGACGTTAAGTTCCACAATGTCATCGCAAGACTCGACAGCCGCACAGCCCGGTGTGTGCGGAGCCTGGTGCAGCAGCCGCCCGCTGCTGGCAAATACGATGCCCTGAAAGCCGCCCTCATTCGGAGCTTTGTGCCATCAGCCGAGGTGAGGGCCAGAACACTTCTGGACCTGCGCGACAGAGGAGGACGCAGGCCGACCGTCCTCATGGAGGACATGCTGCAGATGATCGGGGCAGACAACGATGCGTTTTTATTTAAACACATCTTCTTGAGGACCCTTCCAGCGCACATGAGAGGCTCCCTGTCCAGCATGAGGTGTGTGGACCAGCAGGACTTCCGCGCGCTGGCTTTGGAAGCGGAGCGGCTCCTGGACGCATGCGGCGAGCAGGAGATGGCAGCGGCAGCAGCAGACCTCGGCGTGGCAGCCCAGGGCGACGGAGAACCGGTGGCAGCAGAGCCAACCCCAGCGACAACAGCGGCAGCGCGGTCCCGAAGCAGAGGAGGGGATGAGCTGTGCTTCTACCATCGACGCTTCGCGCACAAGGCTCACAGATGCGTCCCGCCATGCAACTTCAGGAAGCAGGGAAACGCAAGAGCCAGAGGTCGTTAGCAGCTTCGACCCTCGGCGAACGGAACAAGCTGCTCTACCTGACAGACGCGAGCTCCGGACGGCAATTCCTCGTTGACACCGGAGCACAGAGGAGTTTCATCACCGCACCCTACGCGGACCGGGCGGCCGGTCCCCGCGGAGATGGAGCAACAGCCACAAACGGCTCGTCGATCAAGACTTTTGGCGAAAGAACTCTGCGCCTGTCCTTGCACAGCCGCATCTATGAATGGACCTTCATAGTAGCGGCGGTGAGTTTCAACATGTTAGGCGCCGACTTTTTGTGCTCACATGGCTTGTTGGTAGATCTGGCTAATAGACGCTTGGTTAATGCACTCTCTTTTTGTTCTATTCCCTGTGCAGCGCGAGTGTCCCCGCTGTCAGTACAGGCCAACGCCGCCGCAGCAGGAGGTAAGTTCCACACTCTCCTAAACCAGTTCCCAGCACTCACAGTTCCCACGTTTTCAGCTAAGGTGGCGAAGCACGGGGTGGAGCACTTTATAACCACAAGTGACCCACCGGTTTTTGCGAAGGCTCGGCGCTTGGATGCAGCTAAGCTCTCTATTGCGCGTGAGGAGTTCGCCAACCTGGAAAGGTTGGGCATAATTCGCCACTCGAAGTCCGCTTGGGCTTCCCCCCTCCACATGGTCCCTAAGGCGGACGGCTCGTGGAGACTGTGCAGCGATTATCGCAGGTTAAACAATGCCACAGCGCAGGACCGCTACCCAATTCCGCATATCCAAGATTTTTCGGTGCATTTGGCCAAGGTGCGAATTTTTTCTAAAATAGACCTGGTCCGCGGTTATCATCAGGTCCTGGTCCGACCAGAGGACATTCCCAAGACAGCGGTAATAACCCCTTTCGGGCTTTTTGAATTTTTACGCATGCCTTTTGGCCTTAAAGGCGCTGCGCAAACCTTCCAATGCATGATGGATGCCGTTTTGCGCGACCTCTCTTTTGTTTTTGTCTACTTAGATGATATTTTAGTCGCCAGCGCCTCTGAGGAGGAACATGAAAGTCACCTCAGAACTGTTTTTCAGAGGTTGGGAGCGCACGGGTTGATAATCAACCCAGCCAAGTCCCATTTTGGCGCAGCACAGATCGATTTTTTAGGGCACCGCGTCTCCCCAGAGGGTGCAGTTCCGCTGCCCTCCAAAGTACGCGCAGTGGCTGAGTTTCCCCAGCCACAAACGGTAAAAGCGTTGCAAGAATTTTTAGGTATGGTAAATTTTTACAACCGTTTCATACCTCACGCGGCGCAGCTCATGCAACCGTTGTACGTCGCGCTAAAAAAACAGAAGCCCTCCAATGCGATTGAGTGGTCCCCGGAGCGGGAGCGCGCATTCACTGAGGTTAAGAAAGCACTAGCGAATGCAGCACTGCTGGCTCACCCAGACCCGGCAGCCCGAATAGCGCTAACCACAGACGTGTCAGATGTGGCCATAGGAGCCATGGTAGAACAGCAAGTCGCCGGGGCTTGGCAGCCACTCGCTTTTTTTAGCAGATCCCTACGCGATGCTGAGCGAAAATATAGCGCGTTTGACAGGGAACTGCTAGCGCTCCACCTGGCCATTCGCCATTTCCAGTTCTGGTTGGAAGGGCGGCGTTTCACCGCGTTTGTCGACCACAAACCATTAACCTTTGCAATGTCCAAAGTCTCTGAACCATGGTCAGGCCGACAGCAGAGGCAGCTGGCCGCAATTTCAGAATTCACCACCGATATATAGCACGTAGCCGGTAAATTTAATGTGGTGGCGGACTGCCTCTCACGAGTGGTAACAGCGCCTGTCCGCGCGGATGGGGGCTGTAGCGCCGCAGACACAGAGCGCGGTAACAGCGCGGACGCACATGCGGCTCCGGTGCACGTAGGGATAGATTACGCGGCCATGGCAGCAGAGCAGGGCGAAGACACAGACGTGCGCGTGCTCCTGTCTGGACCAACAGGGTTAAGGCTGGAGAACGTAAGTTTACAAACCGGTTCACCCCCGCTTATTTGCGATGTATCCACCGGGCGACCTCACCCAGTGGTACCGGCCACGTGGCGCAGTCGTGTTTTTGACGCGGTGCACTCCCTAGCACACCCGGGAGTACGCGCTTCGGTGAAAATGGTAGCAGAGAAGTTTGTTTGGCTGAGCCTGCGCAAGCACGTGAAGGAGTGGGCGAGAGCCTGCATGTCCTGCCAGCGGGCCAAAGTTCACAGACACACAAAAGCCCCTTTAGAACCTTTCCACATCCCGGCTAAGAGGTTTGATCATGTGCACGTAGATCTAGTGGGACCCCTGCCGCCCTCGCAGGGGTTCACACATCTCCTGACAATGGTGGACCGGACCACGCGTTGGCCGGAAGTGGTCCCATTGCAGTCTACCACAGCAGCAGAGGTAACTCGCGATTTTTTAACAGCCTGGGTAGTGCGGTTCGGAGTCCCGTCGGACATTACGTCCGATAGGGGTCCGCAGTTCGTTTCAGAGCTATGGTCAGCCATGGCCAGCGGCTTAGGGGCAACAGCCCATCGCACCACCGCTTATCACCCACAGGCCAACGGTTTATGCGAGCGTTTTCACAGGTCGTTGAAGGCATCCCTCAGAGCGTCGCTCACGGATACAAATTGGGTAAACAAACTACCATGGGTTTTATTGGGGTTGCGTTCGGCACCCAAAGAGGATTTAGATGCCTCACCTGCTGAATTAGTTTTTACTCAACCTCTCAGGCTGCCAGGAGAATTCCTGCCAGCCCATGCAGCACCCGAGCGCCCTCCAGTGCGGGGACCTCTACGCGGCACGGGGGCAGAAATGCTCCCGGGCCCCGCTCATCACACTTTTCCGCGGGTTTTTGTTCCCAAGGCTTTGCAAAACGCAGAGTTTGTTTTTGTCAGGCACGACGCCCAGCGTCACAGCCTCCGCCCACCTTACGATGGTCCGTTCCGAGTGCTGGAAACCGGGGAGAAATATTTTGTGCTGGACTTGGGGGGCAGGAAAGAGACAATCAGTGTTGACAGATTAAAGCCTGCTTTTGTGTTACGTGACGAACCTGTACGGCCGGTGGCGGCGCCTCGACGCGGCAGGCCTCCCAAGGGACAGCCCCTAGTTCCCCAGCAGGGGGTAAATAACCCTTCTCCCCCTCATTCCACAGGCGCACCGCAGGACGGCACAACACAGGCTGCGAAGTCTGCGTTCAGCAGATTCGGGAGGAGATTGAAGCCTAAGCAACGGGCAGAGTGATGTGTATTTTGATCAACCCGTGTAAATTGTGCTGTAGATCCTGCAAAGGGGGGGGGGGGTGATGTAAGGGTGTAATGTGTATGACTGCCCATTATGGACATGAAGTCGGTGTGTGTGTCCATTCTTGACATAGTGTGTATGACTGTCCATTATTGACATAAGGTGTATAGTGGGTAGAGTAATGTTGGTGTATGTCCGTTCTTGGGCGTTTCGGGGGGAGTGATGTGGCGTAACATTATGTAGCTCACATATTCCTTGGCAGAGACCCAGACATGAGGGAACTTTGAGCTCGCAGTGTGTATTGACATCGCGCCTCAAAAGGACATTGAGTCTGGACCCCCTGCGGACTGGAGAAGAAGCGAGATGATCTGAGAGTGGACCTGAAGAGACTGTCTGGCTCCTGGGGTCAGACAGAGAAGCCGAGAGGACAATGGGAGGATTAGATGTGAATGGAATTCTGTGTTTGATGTGAATGTGATTTGTGTCTGATGTAACAGTATAAAGGTATGTGGTTTACCGCAGCTCGATCTCTTCATTCCCTGACTGAGAGAGGAGCTGTAGGACTTGAGATGAAATAAACCAATACTAAAAAATCATTCAGTCTCTTCATTTCGAGGTTCCTACACAGTCAACATAGTACCAGCATAAATAGTCAAGGACAAGTGAGAGTTGTCACCAGAGGAACTTGGCCGCACCTCAGACACAGTCCAAGGACGGATAATTTTTTCACACATAAGGAGTTGTTCAGAACTCCTTATACAAAGATATAGAGTGATGAGAATCAAGTCAGTGGCGGTAATGCACCTGTAAGCTGGTTGCCAACTGCCAATCAAATCTAAAAGAAGAAGAAGAAGAGTTGTCACCAAAAATTTAAATGACTAAGAGAAAATAAATATCTGAAAGTTTGCACAATGGAGATCGTCCCCTCCAATACACATCATAGACAATTAGAATTATGATTGAGGGTGGCAACAACACTGTTCATTCAATGTGAAATATACTGTCTGGGTCCATACTTATATTCTGCAGGGTAATTTAACAAACTGTAATGCTGTTGATACAGCCGTGGACAAAATTGTTGGTACCCCTCTGTTAATGAAAGAAAAACCCACAATGGTCACAGAAATAACTTGAATCTGACAAAAGTGGTAAGAGATAAAAATTCTATGAAAATTAACCAGTGAAAATCAGACAATGCTTTTGAATTGTGGTTCAGCAGAATTACTTTAAAAAATAAACTCATGAAACAGGCCTGGACAAAAATGATGGTACCCCTAGAAAAGATTGAAAATAATGTGACCATACGGACATGTTCAACCAAGATGTGTCCTCTAATCAACATCACAGGTGTCTACAAACTTGTAATCAGTCATTCGGCCTATTTAAAGGGTGACAAGTAGTCACTGTGCTGTTTGGTGACATGGTGTGTACCACACCAAACATGGACCAGAGGAAGCAAAGGAGAGAGTTGTCGCAAGAGATTAGAAAGAAAATTATAGATAAGCATGTTAAAGGTAAAGGCTATAAGACCATCTCCAAGCAGCTTGATGTTCCTGTGACTACAGTTGCACATATTATTCAGAAATTTAAGATCCACGGGACTGTAGCCAACCTCCCTGGACGTGGCCGCAGGAGGAGACGGATAATGCCAATGGTAACAAAAGAGCCCAGAACAACCTCTAAACGCATTCACAGTGAACTCCAAGGTCAAGGTACACTACCATTCAAAAGTTTGGGGTCACTTAGAAATTTCCTTATTTTTGAAAGAAAAGCACTTTTTTTCAATGAAGATAACTTTAAACTAATCAGAAATACACTCTATACATTGCTAATGTGGTAAATGACTATTCTAGCTGCAAATGTCTGGTTTTTGGAGCAATATCTACATAGGTGTATAGAGGCCCACTTCCAGCAACTATCACTCCAGTGTTCTAATGGTACAATGTGTTTTCTCATTGCGTCAGAAGGCTAATGGATGATTAGAAAACCCTTGTGCAATCATGTTAGGTCTGCAATGCTGTAATTGCTGCAAATGGAGAATTCTTTGACGAAAGCAAAGTTTGAAGGAAAAAATTATTATTTCAAATACAAATCATTATTTCTAACCTTGTCAATGTCTTGACTATATTTTCTATTCATTTTACAACTCATGGTGGTAAATAGGTGTGACTTTTCATGGAAAACACAAAATAATTGTCTGGGTGACCCCAAACTTTTGAACGGTAGTGTACATCAGTGTCCGATTGCACCATCCGTCGCTGTTTGAGCCAAAGTGAACTTTATGGGAGACGACCAAGGAGGACATCACTGTTGAAAACAAATCATAAAAAAGCTGGACTGGAATTTGCCAAACTGCATGTTGACAAGCCACAAAGCTTCTGGGAGAATGTATTATGGACAGACGAGACAAAACTGGAACTTTTTGGCAAGGCACATCAGCTCTATATTTGCAGACGCAAAAATGAAGCATACCAAGAAAAGAACACTGTCCCTACTGTGAAACATGGAGGAGGTTCTGTTATGTTCTGGGGCTGCTTTGCTGTATCTGGCACAGGGTGTCTGGAATCTGTGCAGGGTACAATGAAATCTCAAGACTATCAAGGTATTCTAGAGAGAAATGTGCTGCCCAGTGTCAGACAGCTTGGTCTCAGTCGCAGGTCATGGGTCTTGCAACAGGATAATGACCCAAAACACACAGCTAAAAACACCCAAGAATAGAGAAGAAGAAGCGAAACATTGGACTATTCTAAAGTGGCCTTCTATGAGCCCTGATCTAAATCCTATTGAACATCTGTGGAAGGAGTAGAAACATGCTGTCTGGAGAAGGCACCCTTCAAACCTGAGACAACTGGAACAGTTTGCTCATGAGGAGTGGGCCAAAATACCTGCTGAGAGGTGCAGAAGTCTCATTGACAGTTACAGAAATCGTTTGATTGCAATGACTGCCTCAAAAGGTTGTGCAACAAAATATTAAGTTAAGGGTACCATCATTTTTGTCCAGGCCTGTTTCATGAGTTTGTTTTTAAAATAATTCTGTTGAACCACAATTCAAAAGCATTGTCTGATTTTCATTGGTTAATTTTCATAGAATTTTTATTTATTACCACTTTTGTCAGATTTAGGTTATTTCTGTGACCATTGTGGGTTTTTCTTTCATTAACAGAGGGGTACCAACAATTTTGTCCAGGTGTGTACCATCTAGCTGCAATGCTCCTGCACTGTGTATATAACTGTGTACATATGTATATTTATTTACTGCTTTGGCTAACCATTTCTTTTCTTATTATCTTATTTACTGTTGCCCAGAGTGCTGCTATCCCTTTGCTGCTGCAATTCTGTAATTTCCCCACTGTGGGACTAATAAAGACTTATCTTATCTTTAAATCTAAATAATTTCACATAAATTTGTGACTTTTTCCACTTAATTTTTTAATAGATTTTTGTGATAAATGTGCATTTTCATCAGTTTTTCTGGTAAATTTGCTGCCTTTTTCCTCATTAAAGTTTGTCTTTTTTATTATAAATGTACAACTTTTCCTTGAATGCTCAAATTTTTTCTTGTACATTTACAACTTTTTTGTCTTATAAATTTGTGCCCTTTATTCTTATAAATTTGCAACTTTTTCTCATGAATTTGTGATTTTTTTTCCTTTTAAAGTTGCTACTTTCTTGTAAATGTCTAATATTCCTGTGGATGCTGGTTACATTTTTATATGTCCTTCTCTAAAGACAATGTTTTATGGTTTGATGTCTGTTCATCTTTAGGAATTGTCGGCAAAACTCCTCCCATAGTTTTCAAGCAAAGACATTTTCATTTCACGCAGTGCTTGTTCATGTACTGAAGATGTTGCATATTAGTAGGATTTTGATTTTGGATCATTTTTGTTAAATAAAATTACATGTTTTAGGACTTTGTCTTTTTTCAATGGAATTTCACCTATAAGGTGAAACCATTCATATGGGCGATGAATTTTATAAAGTTTTATCTCTTTTATCTTGTATAAGATAAGATAAGCCTTTATTAGTCCCACAATGGGGAAATTCTAGGATTGCAACAGCACAGGGATAGCAACACTCAGAGCAACAATCAGAAGGCAAGAAAAAACAAGAACAGCTAGTAAACATATGTACATATTACTATAAATATATATATATAGACACACAGTGCGGAGCATTATGGTTGGTGAATGTGCAGCAGAAAGTCCAAGCTCTCTCTCCGCGGATGCGGCGGGCCAGCTGGAAGTCTTTGGGCATGATGGCGACCCCCTTAGCAAAGAACAGACCCACCAGGTAGGCCTCGCTGGCCTCCTGCAGAGCCATGACGGCGGAGCTCTGGAAGCGCAGGTCGGTCTTGAAGTCCTGAGCGATCTCCCTCACCAGGCGCTGGATGGGCAGCTTACGGATGAGCAGCTCCGTGGATTTCTGGCAGCGACGGATCTCTCTCGGAGCCGCGGCCCTGTAACGGTGAGGCCTCTTCACTCCGCCGGTGGCCGGAGCGCTTCTCCGAGCGGTGTGCCTGGTTCTTGCCATCGCTCTTTATCATGCCGTCTTATATTTCCCGCACGCCGCCCAAACTCCAGCCCGGCACCCGCGTCGTTTTCGCTACAGTTCCCGGTATATCGAGTCTCTCCGCTAGCATCGGGTGGTGGCCGAGTGCTAGCTAGCACTAGCTCTTCCCTGCTGTAACGTCTCCTGCTGTAAACAGAGGCTCCGTCCGCCGACTCGGGAGACCTTTGGGGCGATCTGTGTGTCCGTGATATATATAGAGAGTGAAAGGTGCAGAAAGAAGAAGGAAGATAAAAAAAAGGCTGTTGCAATGGGCAGCCAACTCGTGTGGCGCCACCGGTCCGGCGGAACCGGAACCGGGAAAAAAAAATAAAAATGTAGTATGTAGTGCAGGGGTCACCAACCTTTTTGAAACCAAGAGCTACTCCATGGGCATCGAGTCATGTGAAGGGCACCAACTTGACACACTCCTCTAAAATAACAAATTGTATATATATACACACACACACATACATATATACAGTATATATATATATATATATATATATATATATATATATATATATATATACACATAAATAAATAATTATCAATAACTTAGAGTGGGTAACAGACAAGATCAATATTCAACACTTTATTTTTATTAATCTCAGCAATTGTTCAGATGATCACTTCTACATTTCATTAAAAAAATGTCCAGTTTTCACCAGTCCCTTTTAACCATAAAAAACTAAACCCTTTTAATTCATGAACCATGTTGAACCATGTTTGAAAAAGTTATGCAACATTTAAGAAAAATCAACTTTCATATTGAATAAATCTTATCACATTTTTAACTGAACAAATCTGCTGCAATTCTGCTCAAAATCTGTTACATTTAATAAACACACTTTTGTGTGTTCTTCTTCACTGGAATTATATCCATACAGTTCTTGCCAAGAATCATGCTGGAGTAATAACCAGCACCGCGGCAGCAGTTTACCCTCGGCCGCGGGATCGCGGGGATCGTGGGTTCGATCCCTGCCCCCGGCCAACAGTGATCTGTGTGGAGTTTGCCTGTCCTCCCCGTGTTTGCGTGGGTTTCCTCCCGCATGCCAAAAACATGCAGGTCAGGGAGTTAAGGCTTGTCACCGGACTGCAGAACAAATCTACCTACGGGTACAAAAAAAAAAAAAAAAAAGAGTGGGCAGCAGTTTCATGACGCGTATTGAAGGTTTTTTTTTTTTTTCAAAAACTTTATTGAGAACAAGGTCCACATAGTGCCGCTTCGCCGTCTCCCCGCAAATGAAACACACGCAGCTTCCTTTCACGGTAGGAAAAAAGAACTCTTCCTCCCGCTCACTTTGAAAATGATAAATTTTCTGTCTTTTTTTTTTTGCCATGTTTTTGGGCTAGGAAACTGCACTCCGCTGACCATCTTCACTGCCCGCTAGCTTATTCTCCACAAGCGCGAAGGTTTTGTCATGCGCACAATACTGACCTTTGAAATAGGTCAGAGTTCACCTTAACTTTACGTATAATAAACATATTTTCATTTTTTTTTATTTTTAAGACATTGTCATTTTAAAATCTATATAAATGCAAGTGTGATTTTAAAAAATAGCGGCAGAAAAAATTACATCTTAGACGCAGCTCACTTGCGAGTTGTGCTATTTTTAGAACAGGCCTGCGGGCACCGCGTTGGTGACCCCTGATGTAATGCATATGACATTCAAAGTGAATGTGATCCTTAGTAAATTTGTACAATGTGAACCTTGTTTGATTTGGAAACTTAAAAGAATATATGATACTAATTCCACATACACTATCCTTAGTAGATATGAGCAGTGTCAAACATAAATGAGTTGGACAACCTTCAGAGAAACAAGTCTTTCAGGTATTATAGAAAACACTCAACTTTGGTGGTGTGCCACATATATGATATCTAAAAACAAATATAAATGCCATCAATGACAGTGGTTCATTTCGGCCTGTTTCAAAACCACTCCAAACACCCAGATCTTCTGACCTTTGACCTTGACCTTGAGCACAGCCTGGATGAAGACCCACCTGAGGTTCACTGTGAATGAGTTTGGTGAGCAATGGGGGCAACTACTTAAAGTGACACTCTGCCAGTTGAATTTTTTTTTCTTGTTAACATGTCTGTAACATGTTTTTACACAAGACATCAAGAGCAAAATCACTTAAATGTCTCATATCTGTTTTTTTTTTTTTTTTTTTTTTTTTTTTTTGCTGTGAAGTTTCACTTAGGCCCCGTCCCCTGCAAAAAGGCCAGTTGAGACGATTGAGACATCGGTTTTTGGTGACATTGTGGAAGAAGGAAGCAGACAAGGCAACGGGCTGAACGACACATGAACTTTATTTCTCTTCCAACATCAAGTACAGAAAATCTCTAACTGGGTCTCTGGGTGCCTTCTTTTTATAACCTTTATTTCCGTCCCATGAGACCCAGGAAGCCGAAAACAATACATTCAGTGGACAAAGACATGTGTGGAACATTAACATCATATAACGCCAGTCCCGCTTCTCATACCCTCGCTTCCTCCAGCGGCTCTGGCGTCTCCTGAACTCCCCAGGGGGCGACTAGTCCTTTCTGTTACGTCTGAGACCCCCCAGTACCACTTCCTCCTTCAGTCCTTTGTTCCATCTTCCCCCCGGCCCCAGACTCTGGGTGGAGAGCCCCCCACACAGTGCCGCCACAACATAACTATTCGTGATGCTGACACGTGGGTAGTGTTGAGCCAATCAGGACTCTCTGGCCTAACTGTCATTATCCTCCAGGCTAGTTAGCATTTTTTAACAAACTACTTTGAAAACTTGACCCAAATTAAGATGAGTTTTTGCCTTTAAACTGCTTTTAAGGACGGATACAGTTTCAATCATTATCCTGGGCCATGACTGGGCTTGTCCTTCAACCGCTAAGTCTTTTTATCACAGGATTTATTCTAATTATGTAGTGCTAGCCACTATTAACCTTGTGGTATGTGGTTGGGCCTAGTAATCACAGTTTTGACATGAAACTAAGAAAATAAAAGTTTTTTTTTGTTGAAAAAAGTGCATAAGATACCATTTTAGACAATGAGATTTTGTTTTTGTTTGAGTGTGTCATTAAGAGAAGTAGTGATTCCAGCAAAATGTGGACAGAGGCAGCACCACTGAATTAGCTCCTATGAGCTTTGCTGGAATGAGGTGAAAAACAACATAATCTTACAATAAAATTACATAGAAAAGCACAGATGACTAAAAACAGGTGTTTGACATGTAATAACACTAGAATGCTAAAATTTTTACTCAAGTTAGGATTTTCTCAAAACCAGGTAGCTTGATCTAGATCAGGGGTCTCCAACCTTTTATATTCTGTGAGCTATTTTTCCATAATGAAATTGCTGGAGAGCTACTCTTTTTAGTCACATTTATTTAGCTAATTTCCATGTATACACATATCGTGTATAATAACTTAAAACCACAAGCAAAAGCATGTTGTATTCTTAAATATTTATTTTAATATTTAAAAAGTGCCAGTATGAAACATTTCTTACTGAGAATATCAAAAGTACTTCAAAATTATAAAATGGGACAATGCTGTATTAAAAAAGCAAATAATATACACCTGTAGGTGCATTTTCAAATTGTGAAACATAACATTCTTACTCACTCAAAAAAAAACAATTAAAAAGACAAAAAAATGCTGTATTCCTGAATATTTTTAAACATTTTCAACAATGCAAACATTCTAATATGGAACACTAAAATAAAATTCACCAGCAGGTGCATGCTGTATTTCAGAAGGATTTGACCTCTTCTAAATGCACATCTGCTGTCACATAAATGCAGCATCCTCTTATCACTTCAATGTGTTGAATAGTTTACATCAGTGAGAAGACTGGCACTGCATGGATTCAACCAGAGAGCTGTATCTAGGAGTCTGTCCACTGAGGTTCACTCTAATGCAGTCATATAAATGTTCATCTGTCAGTCTGGTTCTGAACTTTGATTTAGTGGCATTCGTGTCAGAAAATGCAGACTCGCACAGATTTGTCGACCCAAACAAAGCAGCCATTTTCAGAGCAACCTGATGAAGATTTTTATAATTTTCTGGCTGCACCAAACTCCAGAAATACTCTGATTGTTTCTGGGATTTTAGCTGGACATAATTTTGGAGGTTAATGACCTCCATCTCCACCTCCACAGGATCGACACAGAAAAGTTCAGCCATCTGTCCTGACAACTCACTGATGTCCACATCCAGGAAGGGTTTACAAATAAATGTCACACAGGGCTCCAGTTTCTCAAAGTCACAGAATCTCTCTGAAAACTCCTGTCCCAGCTTGGACAACAGATCACAATATCTGTGCAACTTTAGCACTCTTTGTGCCTCTTATTGGCTTTCCAACATATTTGCAACTGAGGGAAAATGCCGAAATCTTTTGTTTTCTATTTGCTGGATGTAAAATGAGAGTTTTGCTGAGAATGCCTTTACAGCACTGATCATGTGACTTATTTTTTGGTCTCTACCTTGCAACTGCTGGTTCAGGAGGTTCATTTTTTTCAGTCACATCTGCTAGGAAAGCTAGATCCAACAGCCACTCAGCATCATTTAGTAATGTGGAATCCCCCCCCCCCCCAGTTTCCATGAAAGCCTTGATTTCACCAAGCAAGCAAAGAAGCGTTGTTGTATCTTACCCCTGCTCAGCCATCTGACTTCATTGTGAAGGAGGAGATCTCCATAGTCTGCTGAACATTCCTCCAAGAAAACCTTGAAGCTCTGGTGTTGCTTCGCCTTTGCATGAATGGAATTGATGATTTTAATAACTGGCGTCATGACATGATCAAATCCCATGACCTTTGCACAGATAGCCTGTTGGTGGATGATGCAATGATAATTCAGGAATTTTGGAAAGTCTAGGCCTGCTTTGCAGTGAGCAACAAACCCTGAGTGATGTCCCGCCTTAGCTGGTGCCCCATCAGTTGTTACTGAGACCAGTTTTTCAATGGGAACCTTTTTTTGCTCAAAGTGCTGCTTTATAGCGTTGGAAATATCCACTCCCTTGGTGGTGGTTTTCAGTGAAGTAACGTCAAAAACTCCTCTTTAGTGGAAAAGTCATCAAACACCATCCATATGAAAACAGCCAGCTGTGCTGTATCACTGGAGACTGCAGACTCATCACACTGGAGTGAAAACCAGAGGCATCTGTTCAGGTCCGACTCCAGCTGTCTGACTGCATCCGCAGATAGCGCACACACCCTCCGCGCTACAGTGTTTGCACCAAGCTGGACATTAGCAATAGTGGACAGAATCTCAGTCTTATTTTTATGGTCCCGGAATAATGATTCCGCCACTGCGGTCATAGCCTCTTTAATTATACCGCCATCAGTGAAGGGCTTTTTGTGCTTGGCCAGGATGTGTGCCACTTTAAATGATGCCTCGGTTGAAGCGTTAGCCTTTTTAGTCAGTTTAGTGAACAGAGATTGTTGTTTTTGGAGCGTAGCTTGAAGCTCTTTTACCTTCTCATTACGGAGTCTGCTTCCCGCTGGAAGGTCTCGGGAGAAGTTGTGAACTTTGGTGAAATGTCGTTCCACGTTGCATCTTTTACCGACTGCCAGGCGCGCACCACAGATCACTCACACACACTTGTCTTTCACATTTGTGATACAGAAGTCCGTTTCCTAGTCTTGGTGAAAATAAGTTTTGGGCCTCTTACGGGCATGACTGAACTCTCCTGCTGACATCATTGCTGGGCTAACCCACTACCTGCCTGGCTCCTGCTGGTCAGCCTGCAACCCCCACCCTGCTCCAATGACAGACAGCAAACCAACGCAAATGTTTGATTGACAGCTAGTTGACAAATAACCGTTTTGTGGAGAAAGGAAGCAGGTGAGGCAGCGACACACTCACTTTATTCCTTCTCCAACATCAAGTAGAGTAAAATCCTTCTGGGTCTCTGTGCATCCTCTTTTTATAACTTTTAATTCCATGCATTGAGACCCAGGAATCCCAACCAAAATACATTGTATGGAACAAAGACATGTGTGGCATATTAACATAACATAACGCCAGCACCGCTTCTCACACCCTTTCCTCCTCCAGAGGTTCTGGTGCTTCCTCCTCTCCCCAGGGGGTGAATAGTCCTTACTGTCCCATCTGAGACCCCCCGGTAACGCTTCCTCCTTCAGCCCATTGTTCCCTCTTTCCCAAGCTGCCTTCTCTGGGTGGAGAATCCCCCACCCGTGCCACCATAGTTTGATCTCGGGAGGAGGGGCAGGACACTTGTAATTTTGATTGGATGGTAATTTAGACCTGATTTACCAAGTGACGAATCAAATTTTTTTGTTATACTAGTACATACCTGTGCATACCCGTCCATGCCCGTAGAAACCAAGTGTAAGAAAGTATTTCTGCATGCCCATTGCTGAAGGGTCTCCTCCTGTCTCAGATGGCTGTGTTGTTCACAGTCATGCCTGTGGCGTACTGCTGGAATCTGAGGTGTTTCATGTTCACGGCATCTTTTCTGACATGCAGCAGTTTTCCTCATTCTATTGCTCTCCATCTGGTGGGTCTTCTTCTTCTTCGTTCAGACCACTGGTTGAGGAATAGGTGCATGGTAATTCCAGTTCATGGGCAGGATCATGAAAATAGATCTGAGCAAACCCGGAGAAAATCAACGCTTTTCTTGGCATTTTACACATTTGTAGGGTAGACTGGCATTCTTCAAGGTTGCACATTTTTACTGTGTCAGCACCTCTTTAAAAATGACATTGCTGAGAAAGTGACACTTTTGCTTAGTTTCTTCATCTTGAGCAACAATACGAAGACTGCTTGATCTGGCAACTCTGCTTGTGGCAGACCGCGGCATGGTCTATATGACATCATAAAACATTTGTCTGAGCCATATGATGTCATAAAGACACATTAGTTTAGGCATCGTGAGTGTCTTGGTAATTGTATGTCATATTGTTGCTTTGTTTAAATAATCCTCTACTCACTTTTTAATAAATGACATATGCAATCTTATTTACATTTTGACCCTAGGCCTGTCCATGTAAAAAAAAAGGGGGGGGGGGGCGCAAGAGCAGGATCTGAGACAGTTCATGCTGTGACTTTTTCCCTCCTAAAAGGAACACAGCAAGATGAGAATGAAATTTTTATATTATCGAGAGATGGTAAATTTATGAACGGAAAAGACAGAAATAGCACAAGATGTCATGGTCTGAGCGCCGATTTCGTACGCACTCAGGCCATGCATCATCTCTACCAGGTTTGACAGCAGTGTTTACCTTCTGGCTCCCCAAGCTCTTATTGTGACAGCGCTCAGAGGGGTTTCCTGCTGTCAAAGCCTGACAGCTGTGCTGCATTTGCGGCTCATCAGCAGCCCTGTATTTAAGCGGGCGCTGGGAGCAGTATGATGCAGCAGTCTCATCAATAATTGTCAGCGAATCGTCAACAATCGTCAATAATTCCACGTCAACGGATCGTTAACGATCATTCCTTGTTCATGGTCAGGATTTTTTTTTTTTTTTTTTTGTTACTTATTTGTACCCGTAGGTAGATTTGGTTTGCAGTCTGGTGACAAGCCACCGGCTGCTGGTCGCTGCGTGCGCGAGCGCCCTAAACCTACATGTTTTTGGTATGTGGGAGGAAACCGGAGAAATCCCGGAGTAAACCCACGCAACACGGGGAGAACATGCAAACTCCACACAGCTCACCGTTGGTCGGGGGCTGGGATCGAACCCACGATCTCATGATCCCCGCGATCCCCCGGCCGAGGGTAAAACTGTGCTGCCACAGTGCTAAACCACTGCGCCACCGTGCAGCCCAGTAAGTAAGTAAGCTTCGTGTTAGCCTTATGATCTCCTGTGTCTAGTGTTGTGTGTTTCAGCCCACTGTGGCTCATTACTTTGTGTGTTCTTGTATTCGTGAATAAACATCAATGCAAACCTCACCGGCGACTTTTGGCGTCTTATGGTGGCTCGCGAGGGCCACCGCGTGACAGTAGACTGCTGCCAACTAGGCGCCCAAATTGATGCCAAACTGAGACGCCTTTCCCAGTGAGTTTTGCTTAATTGGACAATTGTTCTTCCCTGTCTGGGCAACCGCGTGCGGGGAGAATGCCGTCTTTCAGGCGCCACGTTCGGCACCTGGACTACGAGCTAGCAGAGGCCTTGGCCTACGTAGATGGAGTGCTCTTCTCCGCTACGCTTGACGACACCCCCAACGATATGTGCTGGCACCTGGACGTTGCTGAGTCTCTTCTTAATAACCTTCCTCGCTACTTCGACCACCCGGAGGTCAGGACGAGGAGGGCAGAGATCGCCTCCCAACACGAGGTACTCCGTGGGCTGGAGGGAAACTCTGGCAGGAAGCCGAAGAGGAGGCATCGCTGCTCCTCTTTTCGGGATCCCGTTCCTGTCCCCGATCTGGTCCAGGAGTTCGCGCCATCCGGGGGCCATCCAAGACGTTGGCGTCATGCCCAAGGAGAGTCTCAGCCAGACCCCCGTCTGAATCCGCTTCCGGCGAAGCCCATGAGTGGACCCTCGCGAGCGGCTCCTCCTCATCCTTCCAGGGGGCCCTCTGTCTCCATCCAGCGGGGAAAGGGAGGAACAACATCCCCTACAGCAGGGACCATCCTTCGTCCAGGAAACAGGCAAGTGCAAGTTCATTCTCATCATAATTGTGATTTGCCTTGTCTGACTCCTGGGGGCGGAGTTCGGGGTTCACAGTCCCCCGAGCTTCCACCACCTGCTGTAGCCCTTTTCACTAAACCTGCTGCCTCTGTGTCTCCCTCCGCTGAGCGGTCCACGACGCCAGGCCTACGTTGCCGGACGAGGAGGGGGCCTGCGGCTCTGGAAAGCCTGGTTCCAGCCCCGCAGCCACGTCGTGGGCAGAGGAGAGGAGCAGACTGCAGCCTGGAGCCTGCGCCGATGATAAAGCGTCCCCGGGTCTCCACGCTGGAACAGTTCGAGCCAGCGGGTCGAGGGTCCCCTGCCACCACGCCATATGGGTTATCGGCGTGGACGTCAGCGCCGGATGATCCACAGACTGCAGTGACCATCATGCCAGCTGTGGAACCCACCGTAGCCAAGTGGGAGCCCGAAGATGAACTTCCCCGCCCTGAGCCTGGATTGACAAAGTCCTGGACAGTGACAGAATCCGAGAGCAGGCAAATGCTCTACCTTGTGTTTCTCCTTTTTGTCTTGGAGCATTTCTGTCTGCCTCTCGGGGAGGCGAGTCAGGGGCAGCTGCCTGCTGCGCCCGAGCTCATCTCGCTGGGCTCTGTCGCTACCGGTGATTCTGATCCCAGTTCTTTCTTGTCTTCCAAGCCTTCTTGCAGAGTCACTGGTGCAGAGCCAGTCATGGTTGCTGTGCTGGAGGTTCCAGGTTCAGGGTCGGAGGCCGTCACCAGTGCTGCGCCGACCCAATCGGGGTCCAACGCGGGTGCAGCCGAGACCCAATCGGGGTCCGATGCGGATGCAGCCGAGACCCAGTGGGGTCCGACGCAGGTGCAGCCGAGACCCAGTCGGGGTCCGACGAGACCCAATTGGGGTCCATCGCGGGTGCAGCCGAGACCCAATCGGGGTACAACGGGGGTGCAGCCGAGACCCAATCGGGGTCCGACGCGGGTGCAGCCGAGACCCAGTCGGGGTCCGACGAGACCCAGTGGGGGTCCGACGAAGGTGCAGCCGAGACCCAGTGGGGGTCCAACGCAGGTGCAGCCATGACTGCAGCATCGGTATGGGTCAAGGTCGTTGGAGGAACTGCAGACCCTTCACCGCCTGACATGGTGCGGGCTCGTTGTCACCATCATTCCCCTCGTCTGAGTCAGCAACCCAGCTCATCATCGCCGGGGGCCGGTGGGGGGCCTCTACGTTTGGCCCGGCTCTCCCATGTCTTTCTCCCGCCAGGGAGGCCACTGCAGGCTGTCTTCCCACGGTTCTGGTGGCTGAGGGATGCGGGTCGGCCACCCGAGGAACTGTTTTGCCGGTTCGGCACCCTGGGTTGGCCGCCCGACACACTGTGTTTGCTGCTGGGCGACCTGGTTCGGCCGCCGGAGGATTGGACTTTCCGGGCCTGGCACTGGGGCAGGCCGCCCGATCATGTACTGTCCCCCGTATTCACCTGTTGGCCTTTGGACGCAGGAAGACCACCGGAACTGTCTCCGGGACTTTTGGATTCTGCCTGTCGTTGTCCTCCTGAATTGTATGGGTTAAAGGTCATTAGGGGTGATAATCTGGCTCTGTGTTCTTGCCTTGGTTAGCGTGTGGTTTTTTTTTCTTTTTTCCCCTCTTCTGTTTGAGGGACGTGTGTGTTTTTCTGGTTGTTTTTTTTCTCTTGCCCTGTGTGTTAATGTGCTTTATGGAGTATCGTATTTTTTGTTACCGTGCCCTGTATTGCTTCATTTGTATCTGCTTTGATTTTGGTTTGTGCATTATGGAGTATCGTATTTTCCGTTAATCGTGTTCTGTAATTGCCTCATTTATGCCCTCTGTCTTATGATTGGTGTATTAGGGAGTATCGTATTTTTTCTGGTTATCAATGTGCTTCTGTTATCGTCATGGTTTTTGGTCTGTGGCTGATCCTCTCGCTCCAGGCCTGTTCCTCCATCCGCCCACCCTGGGGGGGTGGGGGGGCTTTCGGGCTGTCATCGGGCGTTCGGAGCCCGCCCTCGGGGGGGAGGTACTGTCATGGTCTGAGCGTTGATTTCGTCCGCGCTCAGGCCATGCATCATCTCTGCCAGGTATGACAGCAGTGTTTACCTTCTGGCTCCCCGGGCTCTTATTGTGACAGCGCTCGGAGGGGTTTCCTGCTGTCAAAGCCTGACAGCTGTGCTGCATTTGCGGCTTATCAGC
Organism: Pholidichthys leucotaenia; assembly: GCA_020510985.1. Taxonomy (NCBI): domain Eukaryota; kingdom Metazoa; phylum Chordata; class Actinopteri; order Cichliformes; family Pholidichthyidae; genus Pholidichthys; species Pholidichthys leucotaenia. The sequence goes on along the minus strand of CM035840.1, from coordinate 272,221,832 downwards.
AGCCCTGTATTTAAGCGGGTCCTGGGAGCAGTATGATGCAGCAGTCTCGTCAATAATCGTCAGCGAATCGTCAATAATTCCACGTCAACGGATAGTTAACGATCATTCATTGTTCATGGTCAGGATTGTAAGTAAGCTTCGTGCTAGCCTTATGATCTCCTGTGTCTAGTGTTGTGTGTTTCAGCCCACCGTGGCTCATTACTTTGTGTGTTCTTGTGTTCGTGAATAAACATCAATGCAAACCTCACCGGTGACTTTTGGCGACTTATGGTGGCTCGCGAGGGCCGCCGCATGACACAAGATTTCTGGTAAAATGGAGAAAGGGAATTTAATTTCAATGGTAAACTCAGACTGATTAGCGGCGGATGGAGTCAGCCAAAAGGAGTTGTGTCAGACTGACCTACAGTAGATAAGGTGACGGTAAATAGACACAATCAGCCTTCTCAGATGTTTATAATAAAAAGAAGGAGGCTCAAGGTCTGACGGGTTTTAGGACTTAAAAAAAAAAAAGAGTACAGTATCAGTCATTCTGACCTTAGAAGCAGAGAGCAGAGATTAGAAGCAGAGTAGAGATTAGGCCTGCACCTACAGTTACCAATTCTAAATGCTGCATTGGTTTAAGGCTTCTAATATATGACACTGTTTTGTTTAAACATAATCCTAAAGTAGTGCTGACCCATGTCAACTGGTAAAACATTTACTGATTCACTGAATATTTAGCAAATATTTGTTGTGAATTGCGAAATCACATTATTCAAATTATGGAACTTTTAGGTGTAATTTAAAGGTTTTTTTCTGTTATTCTCCATTCCTGTTCATGTTTTCTTTTTTCAAGAGGGAAGGGAAAGCTTTCACAAAATTTTTAGCTTTCACCAGGATTTAGATTTGCCACATCAACAAAAGATAGGAATCATAACATCACCATTACCTTTCAATTTAATAAATCCTTGGGGACACAGGCAATATGTAATAAAATAATAAAAAACAATAATTCACTTGTGTTTCTTAACATTACATGTTTTAATAAACAGTGGGATAAACAACTGGGATAAACATTTAAGGGACATAAAAATAATGATGCTAACTGTAACATTAGTGAAATCAATTTATGAGGTGATAAAATTTGCACTCCTATTGATGTAAATATTGACGTGTGGACGGGGGGAAGCCATGAGGTTCCCCCAAATTTTTTCTTTGCAGGATGGCACCGACATTTGATCTTTGTGGGAGATGTGAGGAGGCCGGACATTGTGTGGGTGCTGGAGGGGGCGACAGTGGCCACAGGGGAAGAACCTCTCAGTTGACAAGCATTTTTGAAGCTAAGTAGAACAAATGACATTGCAAATGACATGAAGCATATCAATTTAAAGGACTTTGACTTTAAAAATGTAGTTTTTATATAGCTTCACACTGCAGGATACATCTAACACATTGCAATCTCACACCTTGCAATGATGCCACCACATAATGGTGTGACAATATCACATTTCAGAAACATTTTAATCTAAATGTGTGTGTTTAATCTGTGTGTAATACATAAAAAGTGGTAACATGCTTCCTTCTAGTAAATAGACACTACCCATCAAGCAAATACCCTGTAACTTTGATGCATGTGCGTCTCCATGCACCGGGGGGGGGGGGGGGGGTTACCAATGAAATTAATTAGAAAAAATAATTAGCAATCCTCATAAAAATAGATAGTACATAAAAATTATCAATAAATGATCAGTAGTGTAGAGGAAAATACAGATGAAACCGCTTGGTAATGAAATCACCACATTCAATAGAAAAAGTTAAAATTTACATCAGTAAATTTTCAGATATTTAAGAAAATATCTGCAGATTATTGTAAAAGAAATATCATGTTGAGGAGAAACAAGGTAAACTGATAAGGAAGAAAACCATACAAATTTATGAGAAAAGTTCCAAATGTCTAAGAAAGGTCTAACTTGTGCTGAATTTATGTTTACTGAGGGACTAAATTTAGAATCTACTACAAAGACAATACAGATTCTTTCTCAATTAAGAGAACAATGTTTTAGGGAGCTCAAAGCAAAATGATTTAATCTTCCCTGCATAAACTTAGTCTTTTCAAAACCTTCGCATGGATCGCATTTAGCTAAATAAGAGTGAAGGTAAAAATGTTTAGAAATTATTTACATACTTATTGAATATAAAAAGGCTTTCCCCTGCACTAATCTAAATATTGCTATGGTGACACTGAAACCCTTAACTGAAACAATATCAAGATTTAAAATAGCCAAAATGATTTACTTAGATAATGGAAAACATTTAATGGAATGCACTTTGTAAATCAAATTATGTCACATTTAAGTGCAGTTCCCAAATTATTAGAACCAAACATTTACCTAGGAAACCATTTTGCTTACCATTAACAATCTACAGGATTAGCATAATGCACAAATAAGAAAAATAGGGAAATTGTGAATGGCAAACCCTATTACTGAAGCCATTTAACTTAGGTGATGAGGAAGGGTTTTCTGGGTGATTACATGGAAAGAATGACAACTGATAGAGATGTTATCCATACTACCCTTCCCAGGAGGGACCATGTGATGAAGGAACCATGGGAGGAGCACCCATCCTTTGGCCAAACCAGGGGATGTGGTCATCAAAGGAAACTGGACTGAAATTCCCTGGCAAGGACAGCACAAAGATTATCCTGCTGACCTAAACAGCTGTGGAAAAAGAAAGACGTAGCACTTGGGTGTATCTGACTTTTTACCCCACTTGAAACCATCAGCAAGAGACTGTTTAATATACGAGGGTCATTCAATAAATAGGTGAATTTTTGCTATAAGGACTTCTAATACAGATTTAAGCTTACTTTTTTAAAATTTTTTTTGTTTTACTTCTTTTTCACATGGATTTACTTTCTTTTGCAGATTCAAGAAAAACTTTGAGAGTTTTGGCGATTAACAAAGATGGCCGACCAAGAAGCATGCTCCAGGATTGAACAGCGGTCAGTTATCAAGTTTTTGGTTGCTGAAGGGTGCAAACCAGTTGAAATTCATAGGAGAATGTCAACTGTGTATGGTGCCACATGTTTCAGCCGAAAAAATGTCTACAAGTGGGCTAAATTGTTTAAAGAAGGACGGAGAAGTGTTGAGGATGAAGACAGGCCTGGGAGGCCTACAGAAGTGAGGTCTCCTGAGGTGATCAAATCAGTCAATGACCTCATTCAGTCTGACAGAAGAAGAACAGTGGATGACATTGCAAGGACTTTGAGCTTATCTGTTGGGACAGCACACAAAATTGTCCATGATGACCTTGGCTACTCGAAGGTCAGCTGCCGGTGGGTGCCAAAGATGCTTACTGCAGAGCACAAACAGAGGAGGGTCGAGTTGTCCCAGCAGTGTCTCTCCCGCTATGAGAAGGATGGTGATGAGTTGCCCCTTCAGACTTTCACCTGTTTGGTCCCTTGAAAGCGTTCACGAGAGGCACGAAGTTTGAAAGTGACGATGAAGTCAAAAGTGTTGTGAGCGACTGGCTGAGACATCAGTCCAAAGATTTTTACGCTGAGGGAATACGGAAGCTTGTGCACAGATGGGAAAAGTGTGTGACATTGCTGGGAGACTACGTTGAAAAATAAAAAAAAAGTAAGCTTCTATCTGTATTAGAAGTCCTTATACCGAAAAATTCACCTTATTTATTGAATGACCCTCGTATATTGTATACTTATTTGGGAAAAAAATCAACAACAAATGACCGTTTAACTGTTTCTCTATGCCAGTGTCAACTGATGGCGTTTGCGTCCAGTAACGACCTCTGCTAATAGAGAAGCAGGCTGTTTGTTTATCCTGACAAGGGAAAAAATACAAGGGAAAGACAAGTGTGGTTGGTGTTGTTACCTTGTCATCCTCATCATCCTCGCAGTAATACTTAGTGTTGGTTACTGTTAAGTTGTTCCATTGCCTATACACTGTAGAGAATTGTTATGTTTGTTCCTTAATTACACTAACAGTTGGACAAATTATCTGCTACTACTAAAATGATGCAGCACTACAGGCTGTTTGGTTTCTTAAGAGGGGCTACATACAGAAATAACATAGCAAACTTCACTTTGAATCACACCTGTCACAACACTTATCACTCCACTGATCAGAAACACAATGACACTCCCTACTCTGTGAATGCAAGGTTAATTTCATCAGGGAACTCCTCTTTTTGAAGTGGTGATGTCCCTTTCCAGCAGCTTAACACTCTCTAAGTGTGCAGTGGCTTACAGTGTGTCTCTCCCCTGTACTGCTACCCTTCTTGACCAATGAAGCGAGCAAGTTTTTTTTAACCAACAGGACACAGAGAGTAAGGGTCAATGGTACATTGTCTGACCAAAAGTGCTCTTCTACTGGCTCTCCTCAGGGGTGTGTGTTGTCACCACTACTCTTCATCCTGTACACAAACATGTGTCGGAGCAGACATGACAACAGACACATTATAAAGTATGCTAATGATTCAGTTGTTGTCAGTCTCCTCCAGGATGGTGAGAGTGGCCATGGCCCAGTAGTTGATGATTTTGTTCACTGGTGTGAGGATTCCAACTCGCAGCTGAATATGACAAAAACTAAAGATATGATTATTGACTTTAGGAGGAAAACTCCCAGGCACAAAGTCACTGTACTAAAAGGCCAGACCACTGAATGTGTACAATCCTACAAATATCTTGGGACGATTATTGATATTAATTTAAACTTTGAAGAGAACTGTGAAAGGGTGTGCAAAAAGGGTCAGCAACATTCGCATTGTTTAAGGAAACTTGCACGCTTCCAAATTGACTGAACCATAATGATAATGTTTTATCGGGCTTTTATTGAATCTGTTTTATCCTTTTCTTTAGTGTCATGGTTTGGTCAGATAAAACTGAAACAGAGGAAATCCTTGGATCAGGTAGTTAGATGGTCCAATTGTTTGCTTGGTGAGTCACAGCTGAGCCTGACATCCCTGTACACCAGACAGGTACAGAGGATTGCTACCGCCATTTTAAATGATGACTCCCACCCTTTGCACAGCCACTTTCAGCTTCTTCCCTCCAGACGGAGGTTTGCTGTCCCAAAAAGTAAAACCCAGTGCTACAAAAACAGCTTTGTTCCTGCTGCTGTTAAAGAGTTGAACAAGATGTAACAATATATTGCACATAATTTAGTTACCTATTTATTAATTTTATTTTATATTTACTTATTTTTGTAGGTTTTTTATTTGGGTTCTAAATCTTTTATTGGGTTTTAGACTTTTGAGTTTTTAACCTCTTTGACTAGTCTTTAACTTTTTAATATGGCCCTTCTCTCTTCTCTCTGTTTTTCTCTCATCTCTTTGTCTTATGTCCTGATTGATGGAGCCTTGAGTATTTTTATCACGTTTATAGTCAGCTTCATGTGTGCCTGTGTTTGTGTTTATGTTGAATGTAATTGTGGTTTGTAAATACGGATGTCACCTGACTGCAAAACAAATCTACCTATGGGTACAAATAAAGTAACCTGAACCTGAACCTGCACCTGAACCTGAAGTGTTATACTAAGGATCCACATTGTCAAAGGTCATTGGGTCATTGGGCGTACTCGCACTTGGCCAGGAAACTGGGCAGGGTTGTGTACCCCGTTTTGGCTACTGACCGCACCCTCATCATGTCGGCAGGGCAGGTGGGCAGGGTGAAGAGAGATGCATGATGCCATTTTGGGGCATGAATGCAATTTCAGATGGAAAGTACAGGAGTGAGGGTCTGTTGTTCACCGTTTCTTTGAGTGAGAGAGGTTAAGAACACCTTAGGGATTGCAACACTTAATTATAGGCTACAATTATTTGTAAAATTATTACATAGAATAGAATGGTTCTTAGTCAACTGATTGCCACCCGTAGGGGTGTGTGCCCTGTTATAGGAGGTTATTGTTGTACTTCTATCCTTGAAAATAACACAAATGATCATATTAATACTTTGGATACACACAGCCTCATTGCTTTGCAGGCAATGATGGCAAAACTGGTTAAGTTAGTGATTCTCTTTATGGAGAAGTTTCATCATGAACTTGGTAATGATTTTTATAGTGATAACTTTGGACTTTTCCTGTGTGAGTCCTTAATATGATGATGAAGATGATGAGAGGGGCAATACTAGTCTAAGGAGTATGAAGGTTGCTCCATATCATTTTCTATTATTTTTCTTTTTATCATGATGCTTTATTAAGCATCAAGGGGGAGTATGATAGAAAAATTCCATATTATCCATTTTATTATTATTATTATTATTATTATTATTATTATTATTATTATTGTTATTATGAATATTATATTATTATTCTTATTTTGTATCATGCCTTTTCTGTTTCATGTCTGATGTTTATATGTCCATTCCATGTAGAATAAGTTCATATATTCCTTTATATTATTCTTTCATGTCTGTGAGCAATTATTGTCTAACTGTGGCCTTCAGAGGATGTGTGCGAGACTGAGGGTCAGTAGAAGTGTCTACACTGGTAATCTCTTTGGTATGTCCTGCTCTTCTGTGTCCGAGGAATGTGCTAAAACTTCAAGTTCATGTAGATTAGGTTTATAGACACTCTGTCTGTCTCTGAGATATCCCTGGATGGTCCTGCAAATAGCTCTCCCCTTTCTCCTCCTCCTCCTCCTTCTCCTTCTCCTTGTTTACCCATAGTTATAAATACCAAGCTTAGAGAATGTTTATTCAGAGATTTTGGTGACAGTGTGCTGTAGGCCACACTCTGTAATCTCTCCCTCAAATGGCCATTGAGGTTATCTTTTATTTTCCTTTTTTTTGTTTTAATAGTTTTTATAATAAATGTACCTAATTCCACTATTCCGCCTGATTATTTGACTTTGAATAATTTAAGCTCAAAATTATTCTAACATTTTGGCGCTCCAAACAGCGGATCCACATATCTCCGTCTTTCTGTTGCCTGTGCTTGGTTTCAGCAAGTGTGCAGCTGATAAAAAGACCTTCCCAGGCTGAGTAAAACCAAAAAAAAAAAAAAAAAAAGGCTCAGGGTTGCTGCAGTGAAGACTTTTCAGACCGGGGCGCTGGAACTGACTGGGTGACGGATCTGAGAATCCTACAGGCGGCTTGGATGTAAGTGCATTTGTTGTTGTTGTTTACGGATAAAAGATAGTGAGATTGCCTTGACCGGTTGGACACCGCAGATACTGCTTAAGTTCATTATTGCAGCCTAATCGCTGAGTTACCCCTGCCCACTGTGAGCCATATCGCAATATCCTTGGGGAGGAATGAGATTTTCCTCTGCCACGGTGAGCGTTATCGCAAGATTCCGGGGAGGACTCCAGGATTCGCTGCTCTCTGAACTTTTCTGTCAGTGTGGTGGAGGTGCCGGAAGTTGCGCGCAAGTAGGGAAGATTCGTGCCCCTAGCCACGACTGCTTTATTGCTTAAAAACTAAGCTTGCAGCATATCGTTGGGGGGGTTATGTGACCCAAAAAAGTAGATTCTCAGGGACAGATTTGTGCCTTTTGGCCACATCTGCTTATTATCCAGGTGTCTGGACTTTCAACATTTTGTGGGAAGGATACGTGACCCTAAAGAAAAGGTTTTTTCACGGAAGATTCGTGCCCTTACCGTGTCTGCTTATTGCCCATGGGGTTTCACCCGCTTTTTTCGAGATCGTCACTTCCTTGTGGTAACGTATCGTCACTTCCTGTTTTGCTGTCTGCCTGTGTGGTTTGCTCTCCAGCTCTCGAGCCACTAGCTATGGCTACTAGCTCTCTTTCCTCTCCTCCTCTGGTGTGCTCTCTCTGTCAGATGTTTAGCTACACCTCTGCCTCTTTTAGTGATAACGGTAAATGTAATAAATGTTGTCTTTTTGAGGCGCTCGAGGCGAGGTTGTCTGATTTGGAATCCCGGCTCCGCTGCATTGAAACACCGTCTGCACCAGTTAATCTCGACGGACGCCCCTTAGCTGCAGCGGAGCTAGCTAGCTTAGGCCCCCCTGTCACCGGTTCCCCGGCTCTCCTCTGCAGCGAGGAGACTGGGTGGGTGACGGTGAGAAGGAAGCCTAGTCGCAAAGCCCCGGTTCACCACCAACCTGTTCACGTTTCTAATCGTTTTTCCCCGCTCAGCGACACACCCGCTGAGGAAAAAACTCTGATCATTGGCGACTCTGTAGTCAGAAACGTGAACCTAGAGACTCCAGCGGCCATAGTCACATGCATTCCTGGGGCCAGAGCAGGCGACATCGAGTCAAATTTGAAAATGCTGGCTAAAAGTAACTGTAAATATTCCACAATTGTTATTCACGCCGGCATTAATGACATCCGTCTCCGGCAGTCGGAAGTCACGAAACTTAATGTAGAATCGGTGTGTGACTTTGCAAAAACGATGTCTGCCACTGTAGTATTCTCTGGGCCCCTCCCCAATCTGACCAGTGATGACATGTTTAGTCGCTCGTCATCCTTGAACCGCTGGCTGTCTGTGTGGTGTCCTAAAAATGACGTGGGCTACATTGACAATTGGAGCTCTTTTTGGGGAAAACCTGGTCTTATGAGACGAGACAGCATTCATCCCACTTTGGATGGTGCTTCTCATTTATCTAACAATCTGGCATCTTTTTTATCCAAATTTCCAAAACCGTGACTACTCAGAGTTGGGACCAGGAAGCAGAGTCGCAGTCTTACACGCCTCTCTGCAGCTCCTCTTCATCCGCCACCCCTCAGCTTAGCCCCTGTCTTCCCCATCAGAGAATCGTTGTCTGCTCCCTCCAAAGTAAATAAAAATATAATGTATAAGCATCCCAAAGTGATAAAGCAAAATATTGGTAAAACTCAAATTAAACATAAAGCCTCTAAATTGAATGATTTGGCCTCTGTTCCTCCTCATAATTTAAAAATTAAATGTGGTTTATTAAATATTAGGTCTCTAACTCCCAAGTCTCTGTTAGTCCATGATCTGTTAATTGATCATCAGATTGATTTAATTTCCCTTACAGAGACTTGGTTAGGACAAGAGGATTATGTTGGTTTAAATGAATCAACTCCCTCTGGTTATTTAAACTGTCAAAATCCCAGAAGTTCTGGTCGTGGAGGAGGAGTAGCAGCAATTTACCATTCCAAATTACTAGTTAATGTAAAGCAAAAAACATGTTATAATTCCTTTGAGGGCCTGGTCCTCAGTGTTGGGCACTTTAGCAATTCCAGGTTAAACCCAATTTTATTTGCCATTGTTTATCGTCCCCCATCAACCTATTCAGAATTTTTATCCGAATTTCCTGATTTCTTAGCTGATTTAGTGCTGAAATCTGATAGAATAATTATAGTAGGGGACTTTAATATACATGTGGATGTAGATAGTGACTGCCTTAATGTGGCTTTTAATTCAATATTAGACTCGATTGGGTTTTCTCAGAAAGTAGGAAATTCTACTCATTACCTCCACCATACATTGGACCTTGTTCTGACATATGGCATAGAAATAGAAAATCTGGTAGTGTCTCCTCATAACCCTGTACTGTCAGACCATTGTCTGTTAACCTTTGATTTTACTATTTCTGACTATTTGGCTCCTAAAGAAAAATATTATCACAGTAGATGCCTCTCAGATGATGCTGTTTCCAAATTTATGCAGATTGTTTCCTCTATGCCATGTGTCAACACAACGGAAATAAGCTATAGACAGCTTGCTCCTTCTGTAATTGATAACATGGTGGATAGTGTTTCAGCTTCTCTACATCAGGCTCTAGACTTGGTGGCCCCCTTAAAAAAGAAAAAGTCTAATCAGAGATTTTTAACTCCTTGGTTCAACACAGAAACTCGTAGCTTAAAACAGAAGACTCGTCAATTAGAAAGAAAATGGCGCTCTACTAATTTAGATGAAATCTATTTAGCTTGGAGAAATCATCTTTTAATTTATAAAAAATCTCTTAGAAAAGCTAGAACGAGTTATTACTCTGCATTAATAGAAGAGAACAAGAATAATCCCAGGTTTCTTTTCAGTACTGTAGCCAGGTTGACAAAGAGTCAGGACTCTGTCAATCCTAGCATCCCCTTAGAGCTTACTAGTCAGGACTTTATGAACTTTTTCAATAATAAAATTTCATCCATCAGAGATAAAATCAATCAGATTCTTCCCACAGTTAACTTAAATACTGTAACTACTACAACTCCTTCTATTGATGTCTGTCTTGATGAGTTTACTCCAATCGACCTTTGTGAGTTAGACAAAATAGTTTCCTCATCCAAACCTTCAACTTGTCTTTTAGACCCTATTCCTACCAGGTTATTTAAAGAAGTCTTCCCACTTATTGGTAGCTTTATTCTTCATATAATCAATTCTTCATTAACTTTAGGCCATGTACCGCAGGCTTTTAAAACGGCTGTAATTAAACCCTTACTCAAAAAGCCAACGCTAGATCCAGGAGCTTTAGCTAACTATAGACCAATCTCTAATCTCCCTTTCATTTCAAAAATCTTAGAAAGAGTTGTTGCTATGCAATTATTTGACCACCTGCAGGGAAATGGTTTATTTGAGGAGTTTCAATCTGGGTTTAGAATCCATCATAGCACTGAAACAGCCTTAGCGAAGGTCACTAACGACCTCCTCATTGCATCTGATAATGGACTAGTTTCTGTACTTGTCCTTTTAGATCTTAGTGCAGCTTTTGATACTATTGATCATAATATTCTACTTGATAGATTAGAACACTATGTTGGACTTAATGGAACTTCGTTGCAGTGGTTTAGATCTTATTTATCTGATAGGTTCCAGTTTGTTCATGTAAATGATGAGTTTTCTCTCAGCTCAAAGCTTAGTCATGGAGTTCCACAGGGATCTGTGCTTGGCCCTACTCTTTTTAGTTTATATATGCTTCCGTTAGGCAACATTATTAGAAAGCACTGTATACATTTTCACTGTTATGCAGATGACACACAATTATACCTGTCAATGAAGCCAGATGATACTAATCAATTAGCCAAGTTAGAAGCCTGTCTTAAGGAAATCAAAGTTTGGATGACTTGTAATTTCCTGCTATTAAATTCAGATAAGACTGAAGTCATTCTTGTTGGTCCAAAAAACCTTAGAAATTCCTTTCCAAATCAAACTTTCAGTTTGGATGCAGTTACTCTTTCTCTTAATAGCTCTGTGAGGAACCTTGGAGTTATTTTTGATCAGGATTTGTCCTTCAATTCACATATTAAATTTGTTTCTAAGACTGCCTTCTATCATTTGCGTAATATTGCCAAGATTAGGAGCATCTTGTCTCAGAGTGATGCTGAGAAGCTGATCCACGCTTTTGTTAGCTCGAGATTAGATTATTGTAATTCTTTATTATCAGGTTGTCCTAAAACATCTTTAAAAAGTCTTCAGCTGATCCAAAATGCTGCAGCAAGAGTTTTAACAGGTACTAGAAAGAGAGATCATATCTCTCCGGTTCTGGCCTCCCTTCATTGGCTTCCCATAGAGTTTAGAATTAAGTTTAAAATCCTTCTTCTTACTTACAAAGCTCTAAACAATCAGGCTCCTTTTTATTTAAAAGATCTGATACTACCGTATCATCCTAACAGAGCACTACGCTCCCAAAATGCAGGTTTACTTGTAATACCTAGAATCTCCAAAAGTACAATGGGAGGCAGAGCCTTCAGTTATCAAGCTCCTCTCCTGTGGAATCAGCTGCCAATCTGGATTCGGGAGTCAGACTCGATCTCTGTTTTTAAGAATAGGGCTAAAACCTACCTTTTTGATATAGCCTACAATTAGGGAGGGATCATGTGTTTTCTGAACCCTCCCTTAGTTATGCTGCTAATAGGTTTAGTCAGCCGGGGGACCTCCAGTAATGCACTGGGCCTCACTCCTTTCCTCACTCTCTATGAAATATTTTTTTTTTTGCTGGTCATTAACATTTGTTTGTTCTCTCCCATAGATTGAGTCCCCATCGTGCTGTTTGCTCTCTACATGTCTGTTCTTTTCTTCTTCTCTATCCCCTCACCCCCCAGCCAGTCGCAGCAGATGACTGCCCCTCCCTGAGCCTGGTTCTGCTGGAGGTTTCTTCCTGTTAAAAGGGAGTTTTTCCTCTCCACCGTCACCAAGTGCTTGCTCACAGGGGATCGCCTGATTGCTGGGGTCTTTCTGCAACTGTGGGGGTCCTCCCTACAGTTGATAGTGCTATGAGATGACTGTTGTTGTGAAATGGCGCTATATAAATAAAGTTGAATTGAATTGAATTGAATTATGGTGAGCTATTGCAAGATACCGGGAGAGGAGGTCTTACTGGGGCTTTCGGCACACAGCGGAGGGGTTACGTGACCTTTGAAATACTGATAGATTTTATTCTGAAAAATTGTTGAAGCGCTGGATAAACGTTACTGCAGTCTGGTTTGTTTTGTCTCTGTGTAATCTGCTCTGGTGTGAAAAAGTGACAGAGTTCTCCGCAGAGGCGGAAAGAGCAGGTTGTAAAATTGTTGTTTGGGATTTTTTTTGGGGGTATTTATGGAGCATAAAAGGGTTGGTTAATTAATTGTTATCCTTTTGAGGAATGTTTAAAATTTTGGGTATATGAAAATAGTAATTTTGAGCAAAAGGAGTCGACTAGTGTTGTGTTTTCACGGCAGTGTAGAAAAAATGGAAGGACCTTCACACTGCAGTAACAGTGTGTGTGTATGTTTGGCTCCAATCTTCAATTCAATTCAATTCAATTCAACTTTATTTATATAGCGCCATTTCACAACAACAGTCATCTCATAGCACTATCAACTGTAGGGGGACCCCCACAGTTGCAGAAAGACCCCAGCAATCAGGCGATCCCCTGTGAGCAAGCACTTGGCGACGGTGGAGAGGAAAAACTCCCTTTTAACAGGAAGAAACCTCCAGCAGAACCAGGCTCAGGGAGGGGTAGTCATCTGCTGCGACTGGCTGGGGGGTGAGGGGATAGAGAAGAAGAAAAGAACAGACATGTAGAGAGCAAACAGCACGATGGGGACTCAATCTATGGGAGAGAACAAACAAATGTTAATGACCAGCAAAAAAAAAAAAAAAATTTCATAGAGAGTGAGGAAAGGAGTGAGGCCCAGTGCATTACTGGAGGTCCCCCGGGTGACTAAACCTATTAGCTGCATAACTAAGGGAGGGTTCAGAAACACATGATCCCTCCCTAATTGTAGGCTATATCAAAAAGGTAGGTTTTAGCCCTATTCTTAAAAACAGAGATCGAGTCTGACTCCCAAATCCAGATTGGCAGCTGATTCCACAGGAGAGGAGCTTGATAACTGAAGGCTCTGCCTCCCATTGTACTTTTGGAGATTCTAGGTATTACAAGTAATCCTGCATTTTGGGAGCGTAGTGCTCTGTTAGGATGATACGGTAGTATCAGATCTTTTAAATAGAAAGGAGCTTGATTGTTTAGAGCTTTGTAAGTAAGAAGAAGGATTTTAAACTTAATTCTAAACTCTATGGGAAGCCAATGAAGGGAGGCCAGAACCGGAGAGATATGATCTCTCTTTCTAGTACCTGTTAAAACTCTTGCTGCAGCATTTTGGATCAGCTGAAGACTTTTTAAAGATGTTTTAGGACAGCCTGATAATAAAGAATTACAATAATCTAATCTCGAGCTAACAAAAGCGTGGATCAGCTTCTCAGCATCACTCTGAGACAAGATGCTCCTAATCTTGGCAATATTACGCAAATGATAGAAGGCAGTCTTAGAAACAAATTTAATATGTGAATTGAAGGACAATTCCTGAACAAAAATAACTCCAAGGATCCTCACAGAGCTATTAAGAGAAAGAGTAACTGCATCCAAACTGAAAGTTTGATTTGGAAAGGAATTTCTAAGGTTTTTTGGACCAACAAGAATGACTTCAGTCTTATCTGAATTTAATAGCAGGAAATTACAAGTCATCCAAGCTTTGATTTCCTTAAGACAGGCTTCTAACTTGGCTAATTGATTAGTATCATCTGGCTTCATTGACAGGTATAATTGTGTGTCATCTGCATAACAATGAAAATGTATACAGTGCTTTCTAATAATGTTGCCTAACGGAAGCATATATAAACTAAAAAGAGTAGGGCCTAGCACAGATCCCTGTGGAACTCCATGACTAAGCTTTGAGCTGAAAGAAAACTCATCATTTACATGAACAAACTGGAACCTATCAGATAAATAAGATCTAAACCACTGCAACGAAGTTCCATTAAGTCCAACATAGTGTTCTAATCTATCAAGTAGAATATTATGATCAATAGTATCAAAAGCTGCACTAAGATCTAAAAGGACAAGTACAGAAACTAGTCCATTATCAGATGCAATGAGGAGGTCGTTAGTGACCTTCGCTAAGGCTGTTTCAGTACTATGATGGATTCTAAACCCAGATTGAAACTCTTCAAGTAAACCATTTCCCTGCAGGTGGTCAAATAATTGCGTAGCAACAACTCTTTCTAAGATTTTTGAAATGAAAGGGAGATTAGAGATTGGTCTATAGTTAGCTAAAGCTCCTGGATCTAGCGTTGGCTTTTTGAGTAAGGGTTTAATTACAGCCGTTTTAAAAGCCTGCGGTACATGGCCTAAAGTCAATGAAGAATTGATTATATGAAGAATAAAGCTCCCAATAAGTGGGAAGACTTCTTTAAATAACCTGGTAGGAATAGGGTCTAAAAGACAAGTTGAAGGTTTGGATGAGGAAACTATTTTGTCTAACTCACAAAGGTCGATTGGAGTAAACTCATCAAGACAGACATCAATAGAAGGAGTTGTAGTAGTTACAGTATTTAAGTTAACTGTGAGAAGAATCTGATTGATTTTATCTCTGATGGATGAAATTTTATTATTGAAAAAGTTCATAAAGTCCTGACTAGTAAGCTCTAAGGGGATGCTAGGATTGACAGAGTCCTGACTCTTTGTCAACCTGGCTACAGTACTGAAAAGAAACCTGGGATTATTCTTGTTCTCTTCTATTAATGCAGAGTAATAACTCGTTCTAGCTTTTTCTAAGAGAGCTTTTCCAAGATCTCCAATCTTGTGGAGATAACGGAGAAAGGAGCATTTCGGAGCGGACCATTTTGGAGTGGTCTGCTGGGGCAGTGGCATTACAGCAGCCAATAGGAAGACACTGAACAAACTGATCAAGAAAGCTAGCTCTGTCCTGGGGCAGCGCCCTGATCCAGTGGAGGAGATAGGAGAGAGAAGGATGGTGGCTAAACTGTCATCTCTGCTGGAGTCCGAGTCCCACCCTATGCAGGACATACTGAACGCACTGAGGAGCTCATTTAGCAGCAAACTACATCATCCTAGGTGCACAACCAAGAGGTTTCGCAGGTCCTTCCTACCTACGGCAGTCAGACTGTATAACCTAAGCAGGGCTGCTCGCAGAGATAGCAAAAAAAACGTGACAACCTAATAGTATTGAATGCAAAAGACGCAATAGACTTACACGATGGTCCCCTCCAGTATATATAACTAGGACAATATCGGTTACTACGGAGGGTGACAATATGTATGGGTACATATTCATACTATGTAGGATAATTAAGTAGACGGTTATGCTGTTTATTCCATCTTGCTACAATGCTCCGCACTTTGTATATATATTTATATATTGATGTGTATGTATGTATATCCACTGCTCTTATTTATATTTTCCGTATCTTCTTAATTATTGCTCCGAGTGTTGCTATCCCTGTGCTGTTGCAATCCTGGAATTTCCCCATTGTGGGACTAATAAAGGCTTATCTTATCTTATCTTATCTTATCTTATCTTATCTTATCTTATCTTATTTCTGTGTGGGCCCAGTGTGTCTGTGTGTGTGTGTGTGTGGTTGCTTGAGAAAAAAAAAAGAGAATGGAAAAAACACAGGCTGTGTGGGTGTTGACCTGTGTGACAGGGTAGTGAAAGAGAAGTAATCCATATATGGGTATTTTTGCAAAGCTTTGGGGTTTTACTTTTTCAATCTAACTTTGTGGGTTTTGACTCTAATGTTGCGTACGTGATAAACTATTTACATATTTTTAAAAGCCAATATTTTCATTTCTTCCACTTTTTCTTTGGAAAATGAAAAACATTGAGTTACTCTTTTCAGTTTTTTGACGTATCATTGATTGTTATTGACTCAATTGCCTTATTTCTCTGATTGAAGCATAACAGTGAACTTTACAGGGATAAAAGGATGCAGGACTAACAATCTCAAACGACCAGCCCCTGGGACCCAGCCTCGCCACTGTCCGTGCTCTCCTCTCATTGACACCAAAGAGGCGGCTGAACATCTAAGTTAAGTACAGATGCTTGCATCTTAATCAATGTTACCAGCATGAAAGTGATGAAATTAACTCAATATTACAATATTATGCTGTCACTTAATAATGCCTAATCACTGAAGGCTTTATGTATACCCTATATTACATGATTCAAAGCATAGAGGTTCAAAAGAGATTGATAATTAATGTGTTTGTGCATACGATTTGCGAGAGACTACTGACTATCAAACAGAGGTCTTGGTAATTGTATGTCATATTGTTGCTTTGTTTAAATAATACTCTACTCACTTTTTAATAAATGACATATGCAGTCTTATTTACATTTTGACCCTAGGCCTGTCCATGTAAAAATAAAAAAAGGGGGGAGGGGAGAACGCGAGAGCAGGATCTGAGACAGTTCATGCTGTGACTTTTTCCCTCCTAAAAGGAACACAGCAAGATGAGAATGAAATTTTTAGTGGGGCAAAAAAGTATATAGTCAGCCACCAATTGTGCAAGTTCTCCCACTTAAAAGATGAGAGAGGTCTCCAATTTTCATCATAGGTATACCTTAACTATGAGAGACAAAATGAGAAAAAAAAAATCCAGAAAATCACATTGTCTGATGTTTAAAGAATTTATTTGCAAATTATGGTGGAAAATAAGTATTTGGTCACCTACAAACAAGCAAGATTTCTGGCTCCCACAGACCTGTAACTTCTTCTTTAAGAGGCTCCTCTGTCCTCCACTCGGTACCTGTATTAATGGCACCTATTTGAACTCGTTATCAGTATAAAAGACACCTGTCCACAACCTCAAACAGTCAGACTCAAAACTCCACTATGGCCAAGTCCAAAGAGCTGTCAAAGGACACCAGAAACAAAATTGTAGAACTGCACCAGGCTGGGAAGACTGAATCTGCAATAGGTAAGTAGCTTGGTGTGAAGAAATCAACTGTGGGAGCAATTATTAGAAAATGGAAGGCATACAAGACCACTAATAATCTCCCTCGATCTGGAGCTCCACGCAAGATCTCACCCCGTGGGGTCAAAATTATCACAAGAACGGTGAGCAAAAATCCCAGAACCCCATGGGGGGACCTAGTGAATGACCTGCAGAGAGCTGGGACCAAAGTAACAAAGGCTACCATTAGTAACACACTACGCCACCAGGGACTCAAATCCTGCAGTGCCAGATGTGTCCCCCTGCTTAAACCAGTACATGTCCAGGCCCGTCTGAAGTTTGCTAGAGAGCATTTGGATGATCCAGAAGAGGATTGGGAGAATGTCATATGGTCAGATGAAACCAAAATAGAACATTTTGGTAAAAACTCTACTTGTCGTGTTTGGAGGAGAAAGAATGCTGAGTGTCATCCAAAGAACACCATACCTACTGTGAAGCATGGGGGTCGAAACATCATGCTTTGGGGCTGTTTTTCTGCAAAGGGACCAGGATGACTGATCCATGTAAAGGAAATAATGAATGGGGCCATGTATCGTGAGATTTTGAGTGAAAACCTCCTTTCATCAGCAAGGGCATTGAAGATGAAATGTGGCTGGGTCTTTCAGCATGACAATGATCCCAAACACACCGCCCGGACAATGAAGGAGTGGCTTCGTAAGAAGCATTTCAAGGTCCTGGAGTGGCCTAGCCAGTCTCCAGATTTCAACCCCATAGAAAATCTTTGGAGGGAGTTGAAAGTCCGTGTTTCCCAGCGACAGCCCCAAAACATCACTGCTCTAGAGGAGATCTGCATGGAGGAATGGGCCAAAATACCAGCAACAGTGTGTGAAAACCTTGTGAAGACTTACAGAAAACGTTTGACCTCTGTCATTGCCAACAAAGGGTATATAACAAAGTATTGAGATGAACTTTTGTTATTTACCAAATACTTATTTTCCACCATAATTTGCAAATAAATTCTTTAAACATCAGACAATGTGATTTTCTGGATTTTTTTTTTCTCATTTTGTCTCTCATAGTTGAGGTATACCTATGATCAAAATTGGAGACCTCTCATCTTTTAAGTGGAAGAACTTGCACAATTGGTAGCTGACTAAATACTTTTTTGCCCCACTGTATATTATCGGGAGATGGTAAATTTATGAAAAGAAAAGACAGATATAGCACAAGCTTTCTGGTAAAATGGAGAAAGAGAATTTAATTTCATTGTTAAACTCAGACTGATTAGCGGC
The DNA here is from genome assembly GCA_020510985.1 of Pholidichthys leucotaenia. Taxonomy (NCBI): domain Eukaryota; kingdom Metazoa; phylum Chordata; class Actinopteri; order Cichliformes; family Pholidichthyidae; genus Pholidichthys; species Pholidichthys leucotaenia. The sequence continues at coordinate 272,203,442 of CM035840.1, read as the reverse complement.
GGATGGAGTCAGCCAAAAGGAGCTGTGTCAGACTGACCTAGATAAGGTGATGGTAAATAGACACAATCAGCCTTCTCAGATGTTTGTAATAAAAAGAAGGAAGCCAAGGTCTGATGTGTATTAGGACTTAAAGAAAAAAAGAGCACAGTATCAGTCATTCTGACCTTAGAAGCAGAGAGCAGAGATTAGAAGCAGAGAGTAGAGATTAGGCCTGCACCTACAGTTACTAATTCTAAATGCTGCATTGGTTTAAGGCTTCTAATACATGACACTGTTTTGTTTAAATATAATCCTAAAGTAGTGCTGACCCATGTCAACTGGTAAAACATTTGCTGATTCACTGAATATTTAGCATTAAATACTTGTTGTGAATAGCGAAATCACATTATTCAAATTATGGAACTTTTAGGTGTAATTTAAAGGGTTTTTTCTGTTATTCTCCATTCCTGTTCATGTTTTCGTTTTTCAGCAGGAAAGGGAAAGCATTCACAAAATTTTTAGTTTTCACCAGGATTTAGATTTGCCTCATCAACAAACGATAGGAATCATAACATCACCATTACCTTTCAATTTAATAAATCCTTGGTGACACAGGCAATATGTAATAAAATAATAAAAAAAACAATAATTCACTTGTGTTTCTTAACATTACACGTTATAATAAACAGTGGGATAAACAACTGGGATAAACATTTAAGGGACATAAAAATAATGATGCTAACTGTAACATTAGTGAAATCAATTTATGAGGTGATAAAATTTGCACTCCTGTTGATGTAAATACTGACCTGCGGACGGGGGGAAGCCATGAGGTTCCCTCAAATTTTTCTTTGCAGGATGGCACCGACATTTGATCTTTGTGGGAGATGTGAGGAGGCCGGACATTGTGTGGGTGCTGGAGGGGGCAACAATGACCACAGGGGAAGGACCTCTCAGTTGACAAGCATTTTTGAAGCCAAGTAGAAAAAATGACATTGCAAATGACATGTAGCATATCAATTTAAATGACTTTGACTTTAAAAATGTAATGTTTATATAGCTTCACACTGCAGGATACATCTGACACATTGCAATCTCACACCTTGCAATGATGCCACTACATAATGGTGTGACAATATTACATTTCAGAAATGTGACAGTAATAAGCAATATTTGTGTTTTCTGTGCTCCTGGTGCTTAGCCTCGGCTGAGCTGGGCCTCGGGACTACAGTCCACCCCATAATTTACCAAGGAATATATAAAATGAGGCATTCCTTGTACAAAATTAAGCCAAATTCTAATTAGGCAATATGTCCACCTTTCCATTGACTGAAGGAGAGTGACACAATCTTTCACAAGAATTCACTTTAAAAAAAAAAAATCAACCTGTCTGTGTTCAACTGGACAAACTGATGTGATTTTAGTGACTAACTCAGAATGGTTGTAATTAAAGCTAAATTACATTAAATCTGCACAGACAGGTGTATTCCTTGTCCTAACTGAAATTTGTAAACTAGGTCAAGAGACGACACTCGCAAAAGATGCCATGATTATTGAAGCCTCATTTTGAAGGAGCTATACTACTCTCACATTTTAATTTAAATGTGTATGTGTTTAATCTGTGTGTAATACATAAAAAGTGGTAACACGCTTCCTTCTAGTAAATAGACACTACCCATCAAGCAAATACCCTGTAACTTTGATGCATGTGTATCTTCATGCACCAAAGGGGGGGGGGGGTACCAAAGAAATTAATTAGGAAAAATAATTACCAATCCTCATAAAAATAGATAGTACATAAAAATTATCAATAAATGATCAGTAGTGTAGAGGAAAATCAGGTTCAGGTTCAGGTTACTTTATTTGTACCCATAGGTAGATTTGTTTTGCAGTCTGGTGACATCCATATTTACAAGCCACAAATTACATTCAACATAGACACAAACACAGGCACATATGAAGCTGACTATAAACATGATAAAAATACTCAAGGCTCCATCAATCAGGGTATAAAAAGACAAAGAGATGGGAGAAAAACCAGAGGTAAGAGAGAAGGGTCATATTAAAAGTTAAAAACTAGTCAAAGAGGTTAAAAACTCAAAGGTCTAAAACCCAATAAAATATTTAGAACCCAAGTAACATCCTACAAAAATAAGTAAATATAAAATGGAGTTAATAAATAGGTACCTAAATTATGTGCAATATATTGTTACAGCCTGTTCAACTCTTTGACAGCAGCAGGAACAAAGCTGTTTTTGTAGCGCTGGGTTCTACTTTTTGGGACAGCAAACCTCCGTCTTGAGGGAAGAAGCTGAAAGTTGCAGTGCAAAGGGTGGGAGTCATCATTTAAAATGGAGGTAGCCATCCTCTGTACTTGTCTGGTGTACAGGGATGTCAGGCTCAGCTGTGGCTCACCAAGCAAACGACTGGACCATCTAACTACCTGATCCAAGGATTTCTTCTGTTTCAGTTTTATCTGACCAAACCATTACACTAAAGAAAAGGATAAAACAGATTCAATAAAAGCCCGATAAAACATTGTCATTATGGTTCGGTCAATTTGGAAGCGTGCAAGTTTTCTCAAGCAATGCGAATGTTGCTGACCCTTTTTGCACACCCTTTCACAGTTCTCTTCAAAGTTTAAATTACTATCAATATTTGTCCCAAGATATTTGTAGGATTGTACACATTCGGTGGTCTGGCCTTTTAGTACGGTGACTTTGTGCCTGGGAGTTTTCCTCCTAAAGTCAATAATCATGTCTTTAGTTTTTGTCGTATTCAGCTGCAGGTAGGAATCCTCACACCAGTGAACAAAATCATCAACTACTGGGCCGTGGCCACTCTCACCATCCTGGAGGAGACTGACAACAACTGAATCATTAGCATACTTTATAATGTGTCTGTTGTCATGTCTGCTCCGACACATGTTTGTGTACAGGATGAAGAGTAGTGGTGACAACACACACCCCTGAGGAGAGCCAGTAGAAGAGCACTTTAGGTCAGACAATGTACCATTGACCCTTACTCTCTGTGTCCTGTTGGTTAAGAAATCCAGAATCCAACCCACCAGATTATTGCTCAAATCAAATTGTTGCAGGAGCCTTTCAACTAAGATATGAGGTTGGATTGTATTAAAGGCGGAGGAAAAGTCCACAAATAAAAGTCTGGCGTGTGTCCCATTAAAATCCAGATGTTTAAAAAGCATGTTAAACAGAGTGACAGTGGCATCCTCCACTCCTCTGTGAGGCCTATAGGCAAACTGCAGAGGATCCAATGCATGCTCAGTCTGCTTTAGGACCTCACATCTGACCAGTTTTTCAAAAATTTTCATTAAAATTGAAGTCAAAGCAACTGGTCTAAAGTCATTTACCGTTTTAGGACAGCTGGATTTTGGAACGGGAACAACCACGGCTTCTTTCCAGATCTTAGGCACATGTTGTTTCTGCAAGGACTTATTGAAAATGTAATGAAATATAGGACTCAGTTCATGTGCACAGGACTTTACCAAGCGCCCACATGTATTATCAGGGCCCTGACTTTTGTTCACTTTTACAGCGCAGAACTCCCTTTTAACATCCTGCACCTCAATATTAAAGTGCTGATTGTCTTTGAGTTTCTGTTTCAAATCTTGGGTTTCTGTGCTAAAATCAAAGGAGTCAAAAGGACGATAAAAACAATTAAGAGCATTAGCCAGCTCTGTGTCTGAATTAAAACCATCTAAAAACACATGATTGTCATAACCCGAGTGTCGGTTCTGGCCACACTCGGGTCTCATATCTTTTTTCCCTGGCTTTGGCAGCTGAGGATTCCTTCCAGCTCCTCGGGCTCTTATTGTGAAGGCGCCTGGGGAAGCTCCCTGCTGTCAAAGTCAGCTGCTGCTCCGCTGTCATTAAGAGCAGCTGTGCCGCGTTGGGGTCATTAGCCGCCAGAGATATAAGCGGGTGCTAAATGTCCTCCAACGCGGCAGTCTCTGTTATGTTCTCCTGTTTTGTCCACCTGTTACGATCATCTGCTATATTCAGCTATGTTCTGATGGTGCTCCTATATGCTCAGGTATGTTCCTGTTTGCCTAGCTCATCATTGTTAACGTTGTCGTCTCATAAGGTACGTTTCCTTGAGACTTCACCCTTACTGTTGTCCGTCTGGCGCATCGGGTGTTCCCCGGCTCAGACTTCACCCAGCCACTGTATGTGTTCTGTGTGTGTTCATCCTTCTCTGCAATAAAATATCACTGCAAACTCACTGGTGACTGAGGCGTCTTGTGATGGTCCGTGAGGGCCATCGTGACAATGATTACTGCGCTCTGTGCTCTGAAGGCCTGCAATAGTTTTCATACTGGCCCAGGCTGAACCAAGTTTCTTTGTTGCCATCTTACTTTCCAATTCTGATTTATAATTCTGTTTTGCTCTTAAAATTACAGACTTCAGCTCTTTTGTGGCAACCTGTAGTTCAGAAACAGACCCCTGTTTAAAGGCAAGTGCTTTCCTCTGTAAGCAGGATTTAACTGATTTTGTAGCCCATGGTTTGTTGTTGGGATAGATTTTGACACGTTTACGTGGAACAATCTTATTTTTACAGAAAGCCATGTATGAGCATGTGACGTCCACCAAAGAGTCCAAATCATCCCCGCAGGCCAGTGTGAACATCTCCCAGTCTGTACAGTCAAAGCATTCCTGGGGGCTGTGCACTGAATCTTCTGTCCACACATCAATATCTCTCGTCTCCACCTTGCCTCTTCTGAGAGCAGTTTTATATGTGGGCAGCAAATGTACACAGTTGTGATCTGAGGATCCTAAAGGAGGAAGGGGGAGTGATTTATAGGCCCTCTCTATGGATCCATAGCACAGGTCCAATGTCTTTTTTCGCCTGGTTGGGCAGGAGACATACTGATAAAAGTTTTTAAGTGTCTTCTTTAAAGAAACATGGTTAAAATCCCCAAGAATGAAGTTTAGCGCCTCTGGAGAAATTGATTGCAGCTGCTGGACCACATCAAAGATAGTGCTGCAGGCGGAGTCAGCGTCTGCCCTCGGGTGAATGTACACAGTTGTGATGAAAAGCTGGGGGAACTCGCGAGGCAAATAAAAGGGGCGTAGTGACACAGACAGCAGCTCCACATCGGGTGTACAGATGCACTCTCTGACCGTGACAGATGTGCAGTACTGCTTATTGATGTATAAACATACGCCGTCCCCCTGACATTTCCCCGTTACCTCTTCCTGCCGATCCGAGCGCAGTGGGGCTCCAAAGCCGTCAATCCACAGGTTTGCGTCTCAGTCATGTGCATTAGGCCAAGATTCGGTGAAAGCCATGACACAGCAGTTCTTAAAGTCCTTCTGGTTTATCCACCTTGTTTCTCAGAGACTGTACGTTCCCAAAAATCATAGAAGGAAGAGGAATGTTACCAAACTGATGTCTTCTCAGGCGCAATTTCACACCTCCACGCTTCCCGCGTTTCCTTCTGCCATCTCTCTTTTCACCGCTGTGTCCGTCTCTCAAAATAAAGTCCGGCAGTTGCGGCTTAGGCTCAATCACAGCCGCTGCATCAACCGTGTTTAAATGCAGCAACATGTCCCTGGAATAATGTATTCTGCCCGCCGTGATGCCCGCCGTGATGCCAGTCGCGTTTACCTCATAGACAAAGAGCCAGAGGAAAAGTAGCAGCAGTGCAAGAAAGGGGAGAAAGTCCATGTTGCTGGAACCAAGGAGCTCTTCGCCATACAGTCCACTAACATTCCAGGGCAGAAACGACACAGAGGATTTCGTAAAAACACATAAAAGTATATAAAAACAGACACACAGACGACGGACTTTTTCACCAGCTGCCGGTCGCTGCGTGCGCATGCGCCCAAAGATACAAATGAAAGTACAGATGAAACCGCTTGGTAATGAAATCACAACATTCAATAGGAAAAGTTAAAATTTACATCAATAAATTTTCAGATATTTAAGAAAATATCTGCAGATTATTGTAAAAGAAATATGTTGAGGAGAAACAAGGTAAACTGATAAGGAAGAAAACCATGCAAATTTATGAGAAAAGTTCCAAATGTCTAAGAAAGGTCCAACTTGTGCTGAATTTATGTTTACTGTGGGACTTAATTTAGAATCTACTACAAAGACAATACAGATTCTTACTTAATTAAGAAAACAAGGCTTTAGGGAGCTCAAAGCAAAATGATTTAATTTTCCCTGCATAAACTTAGTCTTTTCAAAACCTTCGCATGTATCTCATTTAGCTAAATAAGAGTGAAGGTAAAAATGTTTAGAAATTATTTACATATTGAATATAAAAAGGCTTTCCCTTGCACTAAGCTAAATATTGCTATGGTGACACTGAAACCCTTAACTGAAACAATATCAAGATTTAAAGTAGCCAAAATGATTTACTTAGATAATGGAAAACATTTAATGGAATGCACTTTGTAAATCAAATCATGTCACATTTAAGTGCAGTTCCCAAATTATTAGTACCAAACATTTACCTAGGAAACCATTTTGCTTACCATTAACAATCTACAGGATTAGCATAATGCACAAATAAGAAAAATAGGGAAATTGTGAATGGCAAACCCTATTATTGAAGCCATTTAACTTAGGTGATGAGGAAGGGTTTTCTGGGTTTTTACATGGAAAGAATGACAACTGATAGAGATGTTATCCATACTACCCTTCCCAGGAGGGACCATGTGATGAAGGAACCATGGGAGGAGCACCCATCCTTTGGCCAAACAAGGGGATGTGGTCATCAAAGGAAACTGGACTGAAATTCCCTGGCAAGGACAGCACAAAGGTTATCCTGCTGACCTTAACAGCTGCGGAAAACGAAAGACGTAGCACTTGGATGCATCTGACGTTTTACCCCACTTGAAACCATCAGCAAGAGACTGTTTAATATATAGTATACTTATTTGGGAAAAAACAACAACAAATGACCGTTTAACTGTTTCTCTGTGCAAGTGTCAACTGATGGCGTTTGCATCCAGTAATGACCTCTGCTAATAGAGAAGCAGGCTGTTTGTTTATCATGACAAGGGAAAAAATACAAGGGAAAGACAAGTGTGGTTGGTGTTGTTACCTTGTCATCCTCATCATCCTCGCAGTAATACTTAGTGTTGGTTACTGTTAAGCTGTTCCATTGCCTATACACTGCAGAGAATTGTTATGTTTGTTCCTTAATTACACTAACAGTTGGACAAATTATCTGCTACTACTAAAATGATGCAGCACTACAGGCTGTTTGGTTTCTTAAGAGGGGCTACATACAGAAATAACATAGCAAACTTCACTTTGAATCACACCTGTCACAACACTTATCACTCCACTGATCAGAAACACGATGACACTCCCTACTCTGTGAATGCAAGGTTAATTTCATCAGGGAACTCCTCTTTTTGAAGTGGTGATGTCCCTTTCCAGCAGCTTAACACTCTCTAAGTGTGCAATGGTGTGTCTCTCCCCTGTACTGCTACCCTTCTTGACCAACGAAGCGAGCAAGTTTTTTTTAACCAACAGGACACAGAGAGTAAGCGTCAATGGTACATTGTCTGACCAAAAGTGCTCTTCTACTGGCTCTCCTCAGGGGTGTGTGTTGTCACCACTACTCTTCATCCTGTACACAAACATGTGTCGGAGCAGACATGACAACAGACACATTATAAAGTATGCTAATGATTCAGTTGTTGTCAGTCTCCTCCAGGATGGTGAAAGTGGCCACGGCCCAGTAGTTGATGATTTTGTTCACTGGTGTGAGGATTCCTACTTCTGCAGCTGAATATGACAAAAACTAAAGATATGATTATTGACTTTAGGAAGAAAACTCCCAGGCACAAAGTCACTGTACTAAAAGGCCAGACCACTGAATGTGTACAATCCTACAAATATCTTGGGACGATTATTGATAGTAATTTAAACTTTGAAGAGAACTGTGAAAGGGTGTGCAAAAAGGGTCAGCAACATTTGCATTGTTTAAGGAAACCTGCACGCTTCCAAATTGACCAAACCATAATGATAATGTTTTATTGGGCTTTTATTGAATCTGTTTTATCCTTTTTTTTTAGTGTCATGTTTGGTCAGATAAAACTGAAACAGAGGAAATCCTTAGATCAGGTAGTTAGATGGTCCAGTCATTTGCTTGGTGAGTCACAGCTGAGCGTGACATCCCTGTACACCAGACAGGTACAGAGGATTACTACAGCCATTTTAAATGATGACTCCCACCCTTTGCACTGCCACTTTCAGCTTCTTCCCTCAAGACGGAGGTTTGCTGTCCCAAAAAGTAAAACCCAGTGCTACAAAAACAGCTTTGTTCCTGGTGCTGTCAAAGAGTTCAACAAGATGTAACAACATATTGCACATAATTTAGTTACCTATTTATTAATTTTATTTTATATTTACTTATTTTTGTAGGTTTTTTATTTGGGTTCTAAATCTTTTATTGGGTTTTAGACTTTTGAGTTTTTAACCTCTTTGACTAGTCTTTAACTTTTTTAATATGACCCTTCTCTCTTATCTCTCTGTTTTTTCTCTCATCTCTTTGTCTTATGTCCTGATTGATGGAGTCTTATCATGTTTATAGTCAGCTTCATGTGTGCCTGTGTTTGTGTTTATGTTGAATGTAATTGTGGTTTGTAAATACGGATGTCACCTGACTGCAAAACAAATCTACCTACAGGTACAAATAAAGTAACCTGAACCTGAACCTGAAGTGTTATACTAAGGATCCACATTGTCAAAGGTCATTGGGTCATTGGGCATACTCATACCTGGCCAGGAAACTGGGCAGAGTTGTGTACCCCGTTTTGGTGACTGACCGCATCCTCATCATGTCGGCAGGGCAGGTGGGCAGGGTGAAGAGAGATGCATGATGCCATTTTGGGGCATGAATGCGATTTTAGATGGAAAGTACAGGAGTGAGGGTCTGTTGTTCACTGTTTCTTTGAGTGAGAGAGGTTAAGAACACCTTAGGCATTGAAATACTTAATTATAGGCTACAGTTTTTTGTAAAATTACTGTATAACATAGAATAGAATGGTTCTTAGTCAACTGATTGCCACCCGTAGGGGTGTGTGCCCTGTTATAGGAGGTTATTGTTGTACTTCTATCCTTGAAAATAACACAAATGGTCATATTAATACTTTGGATACACACAGCCTCATTGCTTTGCAGGCAATGATAACAAAACTGGTTAAGTTAGTGGTTCTCTTTATGGAAAAGTCTCATCATGAACTTGGTAATGATTTTTATAGTGATAACTTTGGACTTTTCCTGTGTGAATCTTTAATATGATGATGAGGATGGTGAGAGGGGCGATACTATTCAATTCAATTCAATTCAACTTTATTTATATAGCGCCATTTCACACAACAACAGTCATCTCATATCAACTGTACTATCAACTGTAGCCTAGGAGTATGAAGGTTGCTCCATATCATTTTCTATTATTTTTCTTTTAATCATGATGCTTTATTAAGCATCAAGGGGGAATATGATAGAAAAATTCCATATTATCCATTTTATTATTATTATTATTATGAATATTATATTATTATTCTTATTTTGTACCATGCCTTTTCTATTTCATGACTGATGTTTATATGTGTATTTCATGTAGAATAAGTTCATATATTCCTTTATATTATTCTTTCATGTCTGTGAGCAATTATTGTCTAACTGTGGTCTTCAGAGGATGTGTGTGAGACTGAGGGTCAGTACAAGTGTCTACACTGATAATCTCTTTGGTATGCCCTACTCTTCTGTGTCCGAAGGATGTGCTGAAACTTCAAGCTCATGTAGATTGGGTTTATAGACACTCTCTGTCTCTGAGATGTCCTTGGATGGTTCTGCAAATAGCTCTCCCCTTTCTCTTCCTCCTCCTTGTTTACCCATAGTTATAAATACCAAGCTTAGAGAATGTTTGTTCAGAGATTTTGGTGACAGTGTGCTGTACGCCACGCTCTGTAATCTCTCCCTCAAGTGGCCATTGAGGTTATCTTTTATTTTCCCTTTATTTGTTTTAATAATTTTATAATAAATGTACCTAAATCCAATATTCCGCCTGATTATTTGACTTTGAATAATGTAATCTCAAAATTATTCTAACAACACTACAAATGTGTAAAATGCCAAGCAAAGCGCTGATTTTCTCCGGGTGCTCCGGTTTCTTGGTTTCTACGGGCATGCATGGTCTTCCTGAACAGGGTCAAAAGCCACTTTTTCCTCAGATCTATTTTCATGATCCTGCCCATGAACTAGAATTACGACGCACCTATCCCTCAACCAGTGGTCTGAACGAAGAAGAAGAAGACCCACCAGATGGAGAGCAATAGAATGAGGGTAACTGCAGCACATCAGAAAAGATACCATGAACATGAAACACCTCAGGTTCCAGCTTTTCGCCGCAGGCATGACTGTGAACAACACAGCCATCTGAGACAGGAGGAGACCCTTCAGCAACGAGCATGCAGAAATACTTGCTTATACTTGGTTTCTACGGGTATGGATGAGTATGCACGGGTATGTACTAGTTACTTTTAAAATTCAATAAAAATGGCAATCATGTGTTCTGTTTTTACGTAGCCCTAGCTGACAATAGTTCACTATGATGGTAATTTAACAACTGTTGTTCCGCTAGTGGCTAGGAAAAATCTACACAATTACATGTTTCTACAAAGTACTGCTTTAAAGGGAGAAAATAAGGTGGATTTCCCTTAGTAGGGGTGGGAATGGCGAGGTACCTCATGATACTGATACATATCACGATACAAGATGCAATACTATCATGATATTACGATTCCTTGCAATATCATATATTATATAATGTATGTGTGTGTGTGTCTGTGTGTGTGTTGTGTGTGTGTGTGTGTGGGTGGGTAGGTGGATGGGTGAGTGGGTGTGTGTGGGTGTAGAGGGGTTGCACTGACGTCACACGGGTCACGTGTCTTTTGTTCGCTGCCCATTTTGGACGGCAACGAACAGTCAAATCACCAACAGCAAGCGTGAGTGAGTGTAATCAATGAGACAAATGGCTACACACAAATCAACACCGTGGTCCAGTGAGGAGGTGCAGACTTTTCTGTGCTTGGTAGCTGATTAAAAAAATCCAGAGGGAGCTGGATGGAGCGACCTGAAAAGAATTCACAGCCATGGCAGAGGCAGAGTGCCGTTGACCCTACCACGGCATCATTGTTGTTGAAAACAGTGATAGAGGATGGTGAGTGATGTGATATTATGCATCTTTGCCGTTATTTACCCCAGGGGTGGAAAGCTCACTTTGAACAAACAACACCGTTGTCTCCTGTATGTGTCATGCCGCGCCATTCATCAGCGGCGCCACCTGCTCACGCACCTGCTACTCGTCAGCGGCGAAGGATAAAAGCCGCCTCGCCCTGAGCTTCAGCCTGAAGCCGTAGACTTCATTTCCCTTCCACGGGCTTCTACCACATTCTCTTCAGCATCCTCGTCACCGGTAAGAAAATCGCTTACCTCATCTCTCCAGTCTGCTCCCCTGTGCACAGGTGGATTCCTCGGCGGCGGACAATCCCGTCCCTCGTCTCTCCTCGCTGCTGCACCGAGCCCTGCAGGTGGCTGTCTCCCGGGCTTCCATCCTTGAAGCGCCAGTCATCTGTCCCAACAAGTAAGCTTCTCTCCCTCGCCTATTCTCCTCCTGTGTTGGTGTGTGCTCATCTCCCTGTGTCTGATTTCTCCCATAGGGTTGCCGGCTGAACGGTCTCCTGCCTCTGGGTCCGAAGCAGACGCCACCACCAACACATTAACATTCCGCAGACACGCACCCAAACATCCCTGTTGTTAATAAACAGTTTGAACTACTCTGAGCCTGTGTGTGTGCGTCTCCTGAGCCGAACGTTATGTCAGTACGGCTTCAGCAGAGCGGCTCGGCAGACGGCGGGCTCGCACACCGGTTTACCATCCTCGAGGCTCGGGTGGATCAGATTGTTTATCAGCAACAGGTGGTTCTTAATCAATTATTAGAATTAACTAACCGATTGAACCGCTTGGACCCCCAACAGCCGTTCCTCCCGACTCGCCAGGGTGGCGCGGCTCCTGCTGTTCCAGCGGCCGTCCAGCCGGCTCCAGTGGCACCGGTTCGGCTCACACCGATTCCGACCCCCGCCCGCTTTAGCGGTAAGCTCGGCGGAGCGCGGGGGTTCATTATGCAGTGTGAGTCCGTGTTCCACCGTGTGCCCGGAGATTTTCCCTCGGATCACAGTCGAATTGGTTACATAGGGAATCTTCTGGAGGGGCGTGCGTTAACTTGGACCTACGCCGTAATGGCGAGGCCCAGTTATGCCACCCTCACCTATGACCAATTCGTGAGGCGCTTTCTGGAGGTCTTTGACCATTCTCAAACCGAAACAGTCCAGGTCGATCGGCTTCTCGCTCTCCAGCAGGGAAGCCGGTCGGCAGCGGACCACTCGGTCGACTTCCGGGTAGCGGCGGAGGAATTGGGCTGGGAGGAACGCTCCCTCTGTGGCCTGTTCCTCCGCAGCCTCAATAGTGATCTGAGGGATGAACTGGCTGGTCGGGATATCCCTGGGACGCTAGCGGAGCTGACGTCCTTAGCGGTAAGTTTGTATAACAGGCTGCGCGAGCGCTCCTCGGGGCGGAGGTCTTCTTCTTCTCGCCCTCGTGGAGCCTCGCCGCACCTGTTCCAAGCTCGCCCCCTGGCGGCGCTGCCAGCATCGCGCCCCGAGGAGTCGGAGCCGATGGTGACGGGCTGGACTAAACTTTCCCCTGTGGAGAAACAACGCCGCCGTGAGTTGGGCCTCTGCATGTATTGCGGAGGCGACCAACACACCGTGGAGCGTTGTCCACGGAAAGCCAGTCGGTGGGGTCCGCGAGTCACTGTTGGAAGCCTCGCGGACGTCAATCGGTTAGGATCACTCACTCAATTGAAGCTGCCCATCCGTTTCTGCCATAACCCCACCGGGCACCTCACCCACGCACTGGTGGATTCGGGCGCAGAAGGCAGCTTCATTTCACAAAGCCTGGCAACCCGATTGGGCATCCGCTGCCAGGCACTCAACACTCCCATCTCCCTAGTCCACCTCTCCCGTGCCACCCTTGGGAGAGTGACACATCAAACTGTCCCCCTACCGGTCATCATCTCGGGAAACCACCGGGAGGAGATGACCTTTTACGTCCTTCCCAACTCTGTGTCGCCCGTCATCCTGGGGTATCCCTGGCTCCGCCTTCACAATCCGGTCCTGGATTGGAAATCAGCTGGGATATCGGCATGGAGTACGTTCTGTATGGGCACCTGTCTTCAGTCCGCTGCCTGCTCTCCGTCCGCTCCTCCCCCTGCGACGGACGCTGCACCCCCGGACCTGTCTCTGGTGCCCCCAGAATTTCACGACCTGGGTATGGTGTTCAGCAAAGCGAAAGCTATGTCTCTCCCCCCTCATCGGCCCTATGACTGCGCCATCAACCTCCGCCAGGGGGCTCCCTTACCTTCTGGTCGCCTTTACAGCCTGTCTGCGCCGGAGAAGGAGACGATGAACGCCTACCTGAAGGAGTCATTAAGTGCTGGGATTATCCGCCCATCATCGTCACCCGTGGGGGCAGGGTTCTTCTTCGTGGGAAAGAAGGATGGGTCCCTCCGCCCTTGTATCGACTACCGGGCCCTCAATAATATCACGGAGAAGGACCGTTACACCCTGCCTCTCATGGACACTGCTTTCCACTCCCTCCAGGGGGCGACCTGGTTCACCAAGCTGGACCTACGCAGCGCTTACCACCTCGTCCGGATCCGGGAGGGAGATGAGTGGAAAACGGCCTTCCGTACCCCGAACGGCCACTTTGAATACCTGGTGATGCCATTCGGGTTGACCAACGCTCCTGCAGTCTTCCAGCGCCTCATTAATGACGTCCTCCGGGACTTCATTGGCCTTTTCGTGTTCGTCTACCTGGACGATATTCTCATCTTCTCCAAGTCCAGGGATGAGCACCAGGTCCACGTGAGGCGGGTCCTCCAAAGGCTGCTGGAGAATCGTCTGTACGTTAAGGCAGAAAAGTGTGAATTTTACGCCAGGAGTACGTCCTTCCTGGGGTTCATCATCGCCCACGATAAGGTGCTCCCCGACCCAGAGAAGGTAAAGGCGGTGGTGGAATGGCCCACACCTGCATCCCGGAAACAGGTGCAGCAATTTGTTGGCTTCGCCAATTTCTACCGCCGCTTTGTCCCCAACTTCAGTGCCATCGTTGGACCACTGACCCACCTCACGTCCCCGAAGGTCCCGTTCCGGTGGACCGAAGAGGTCGCTGCCGCCTTTGAGGCGCTGAAGGCGGAATTCTCCTCCTCCCGGGTCCTTCGCCAGGTTGACCCCGCGCTGCAGTGCATTGTAGAGGTAGACGCTTCGGACACGGGAGTGGAAGCAGTGCTGTCCCAGCGGTCACCGGATGATGGCGCCAAGCGACCGTGCGCCTTCTTCTCCCGGCGCTTGTCCCCGGCGGAGAGAAACTACGATGTGGGGGACAGAGAGCTCCTGGCCATCAAACTCGCCCTGCAGGAGTGGCGCCACTGGTTAGAGGGGGCGAACCTGCCGTTTGTGGTCCTCACGGACCACAAGAACTTGGAATACTTACGATCTGCCAAGCGCCTGAACGCCCGCCAGGCGCGCTGGTCCCTGTTCTTCGCCAGGTTCCAATTTTCCATCACCTTCAGGCCTGGCTCTAGGAACGTCCTGCCTGACACCCTCTCCAGGCAGTTCGCCCCCGTGGAGTCGGAGGAGGTGCCCCACTCCATCCTGCCCAGGTCGTGCGTCGTGGGAGCCATCTCGTGGGACATCGAGAGCAAGATCCGGAAGGCACAGGAGGTGGAACCTGACCCTGGCGGCGGACCGGAGGGGAGGCTGTTCGTGCCATCCGCGGTCTGAGGAGAGGTCATCCACTGGCTCCACACCTCCAAGCTCACCTGTCACCCTGGCACCTCCCGGATGATAGATCTCCTCCAACGGTCCTTTTGGTGGCCAGGCCTGCGGAGGGATGCAGCCCGCTACGCCCGGGCTTGTCCAATCTGTGCCACCTGCAAGTCGGGAAATGCCCCTCCAGCGGGTCTGCTCCAGCCCCTGCCCGTCCCTGGCAGGCCCTGGTCGCACATCGTGCTGGATTTCGTCACCGGACTCCCTGTCTCCAACTCCTATGACACCATCTTGACCATCGTGGACCGCTTCTCCAAGGCCGTGCACTTCGTCCCCCTGCGAGGCCTCCCTACTGCCCTGGAGACGGCGGACCTCCTCGTCCAACACGTGGTCAGGCTGCATGGGATTCCGGTGGACGTGGTCTCGGACCGGGGCCCCCAGTTTTCATCTGAGGTTTGGAGGTCTTTCTGCAACGCCATCGGAGCCAAGGTGAGCCTCTCCTCCGGCCATCACCCCCAATCCAACGGGCAGTGTGAGAGGACCAACCAGGAGCTGGAGGCTGCGCTCCGCTGTGTGTCCAGATCAAAACCCACGTCCTGGAGCAACCATCTTGCCTGGGTTGAATATGCCCACAACACCGCTCGCTCTTCTGCTACAGGGATGTCCCCCTTCAAAGCGTCCCTGGGTTACGACCCCCCGCTGTTTCCGGAGCAGGAGAGTGAAGTAACTGTTCCATCAGTTAGGGCCCATCTCAGGCAGTTCCGCTCCACCTGGGCTGCCGCGCGCCATGCGCTATTACGCACAGCGGAGCGCAACAGGACTGTGGCGGACCGGCGTAGAAGACCTGCCCCGGCGTACAGAGTTGGGCAGCTTGTTTACATTTCCACCCAGGACGTCACTCTAAAAGGCGAGAGGAGAAAGCTGGCACAGCGCTTCATGGGTCCCTACCCCATCACCCGGATCATCAACCCGGTGGCTGCGCGCGTGGCTATTCCCCCCTCCCTCCGCATTCATCCTACTTTCCATGTATCGAAGGTGAAACTGGCAGTTACTGACCCCCTTTGCCCTCCTCCTGCAGCGCAACCCGCGCCCCGGATGATTGGTGGCCATCCGGCCTGGTCCGCCTCCTCCATCCTGGACTCCCGGCGCCGGGGTCGTGGGTTGCAATACTTGGTGGACTGGGAGGGCTATGGGCCCGAGCATCGACAGTGGGTGCCCCCGTCGTTTGTGTTGGACCCATCGCTCATCGCGGACTTCCACCGAGTGCACCCGGATAAGCCATCGCCAGGAGGCGCTGCTAGAGGGGGGAGTACTGTCACGCCGCGCCATTCATCAGCGGCGCCACCTGCTCACGCACCTGCTACTTGTCAGCGGCGAAGGATAAAAGCCGCCTCGCCCTGAGCTTCGGCCTGAAGCCGTAGACTTCATTTCCCTTCCACGGGCTTCTACCACATTCTCTTCAGCATCCTTGTCACCGGTAAGAAAATCGCTTACCTCATCTCTCCAGTCTGCTCCCCTGTGCACAGGTGGATTCCTCGGCGGCGGACAATCCCGTCCCTCGTCTCTCCTCGCTGCTGCACCGAGCCCTGCAGGTGGCTGTCTCCCGGGCTTCCATCCTTGAAGCGCCAGTCATCTGTCCCAACAAGTAAGCTTCTCTCCCTCGCCTATTCTCCTCCTGTGTTGGTGTGTGCTCATCTCCCTGTGTCTGATTTCTCCCATAGGGTTGCCGGCTGAACGATCTCCTGCCTCTGGGTCCGAAGCAGACGCCACCACCAACACATTAACATTCCGCAGACACACACCCAAACATCCCTGTTGTTAATAAACAGTTTGAACTACTCTGAGCCTGTGTGTGTGCGTCTCCTGAGCCGAACGTTATGTCAGTATGCAGACAGTGAGCTAGCTAGTTTGCCATCAGTGTTAACTCCATGCTCTGCTTGTATTTTGCGCTTGTGTCGACAACATCTAACAAAATAAGCTAGTGTTAATCCTGGTTAAAAAGTAGTTTTTTACATGTTGCACTTTCGTGCTGTGCATGTACTAAAGTTGTGTGCGTATTTTCATTCTAGAGTCCCACCGCAGGCTGAAGATGTGATGAACCGGGACCAACAGCACATCCGGTTTCTTCTCAGTGAGGCAAGAGAACATGGAACGGGAACAGGTCAAGTGGACCCCTGACCAAGTGAGCACCCCAAGTGAGCACCCCAAGTGGACCGCGGGGTCCAATCTGTACATGTACAAGTACAATTTCAATCCAGTGATTTACAAACTGATTCAGAGCTTTCTGAAGCCTCATTCAGAACATTACAGTCCCACATATCTATTCTGTGGATTTTCATTTGGGGGCAGCCAGCAGTGATGAGCAGCAGCGGTGGAGAAGAAAAGTCTTTTCAAGATTCAAGATTCAAAGATTTTATTTGTCAATACTACTATACATATAGGAGAATTGAAATGGTGTTCTCTCTCTCTTCAGTGGTGTGCGTAATATAAAAAGAAAAAGGAATAAAGCTGGAAAAAAGAAAATGACAACAACAGCAGTCTATGTACAGTAATGCAGCCCGTAGTGCAAATGGCGATAAAAGATAGACCCAGACCTCCCATAGTGCAAATAGAGATAAACGATTAATAATGATAAAACCCAGCAATCCTATATACCGACAGCTAGAGATGTAATACTCATAGTTGCAGTTCAATGCGGTAGTGTAGGTGCAGTAGTAACAGATAAGACTGCACATGATCAGTATTGCAATGACAGAGAGACAGCAGCAGATATGGCATTTGTGCAAATGGTTGCGGTTAAAGTGCAGAGACATACAGCAGCAAACGTATTACTGCTGGTGGCCAGTCTTTCTGTGCCAACAGATGAGGTTGTTATTGTGTAGATGATTGCATTACCGTCTGGGGGGAAGGAAGTGGACAGAGTTCAGGGTCCTGATCACCTGATGAATGAAGTTGTTAAGTAGTCTTGTGGAGTGGGCCCAGAGGCTTTGGTACCTTTTCTCTGAGGGTAGGGGGCTGAAAAGGGAGTGTGAGGGGTGGGAGGTGTCACCTGCGATGTTGATGGCTCTGTGGGTGAGGTAGATGTCTGGGGGGGGAAGAGGGGCACCAATGATCTTGCTGCCTGCTTTCACTGTGCATTGTAGTGTCTTCCGGCAGGAGGCGGTGCAGCTTCCATACCACACCGTGATGCAGCTGGTGAGGATGCTCTCAATGGTGTCCCGGTAGAAAGAACACATGATGGGGGGTGGGACTCATGCTGTCCTCAGTTTGCGAAGGAAATGGAGACGAGTTTGAGCCTTCTTGGCCAGTGATGTGGTGTTGTTGGACCAGGAGAGGTCCTCAGAGATGTGCATCCCCAGGAACTTGGTGCTGCTCACCCTCTCCACAGCTGCACCATCGATGATCACAGGGGGATGCTGTGTGTGACCCCTCCTGAAGTCTACCACAATCTCCTTGGTTTTTCCCATATTCAGGAAGAGGTTATTGTCTTTACACCACTGGACCAGTTGGCTCACCTCATTTCTGTAGTTGGCCTCCTCGTTTTTGGTGATGAGGCCCACTACCGTTGTGTCATCCGCAAACTTGATGATGTGGTTGGTGTTGTAGGCTGGTACGCAGTCATGGGTCAACAGGGTGAAGAGCAGTGGGATGAGCACGCACCCTTGTGGGGCCCCTGTGCACAGTGTGATGGTATGGGAGGTGCTGCTGCCAACCCGCACGTTCTGTGCCCTCTCTGTGAGAAAGTCCAGCACCCAGTTACAGAAAGGTTTTGAGGACCAAGTGTCTGAGTTTTTATATGAGGTGCTGGGGGATGATTATGTTGAATGCTGAACTGAAGTCCAAGAATAGCATTCACATGTAGGAGTTCTTTGAGTCCAGGTGGGTGAGGGCTGGATCAAGAGCAGCAGCAATGGCATCTTCTGTGGATGTGTTTGACCTGTATGCAAACTGGTGTAGCTGAGGCATTATGTTTATTATGTTTATTTTTAATTGAACTTCAAAACTATAGTAAAGTGATAATATTAATAATGTAGTTCTTTTTGAGTCAGTGGAACAAATTTATAATTCAGAGGTTCCGGTTTTTCTTGTTGTTAGTGGGTCATTAATTGGTGGGACACAGGAAATGAACTCATTGCGCATGCAGGGGTTTTCTCGGCAAAAACTGCGTGAATGCTGCACAGTAGTGATAGGTAGTGATGGGTCCGGCAACACCGATGCGTCGGCCCATGCGTCGGGCTCATAGAGCGAAACCCAGTTTCGGTGCGTGTCGGTGCATCTCGCATTAAGAAAGTCACGTGACCGATACAGGGACTGTATCGGTCACGTGACGCTAGGGCGTCGAAACACTGACGCGCCCGCGTTTATAAGGAAGCGCATTTGTCAACGGGATGCATTTGTCCAAAGACTCGTATGTGTTGCGGACGGTCCTTGTACAAATTTATCACGAATTATGGAGCACGAGCAGCAGCGTCAAGGCAAAAGAAAGGTTTCCACCGTGTGGGACCATTTTGATCTGATATCGGAAAATAAGGTATTTCCAAAAAATATAGTATTTTTAAAAGACTATTTTCTTTGTTTTAATTTCCTTGTTGTTTCATCCTGTTCCTCTCAGAGTTTCCACTTGATTTATCTGAATTCAAATTTGTCACGCCGCGCCGCTCATCAACGGCGCCACCTGCTCACACACCTGTCAGTCATCAGCGGCGAGGGACATAAACCGCCTCGCCTGGAGCTTCGGTCTAAAGCCGTAGACTTCATTTCCCTTCCATGGGCTTCTACCACATTCTCTTCAGCATCCTCGTCACCGGTAAGAAAATCACTTACCTCATCTCTCCAGTCTGCTCCCCTGTGCACAGGTGGATTCCTCGGCGGTGGACAACCCCGTCCCTCGTCTCTCCTCGCTGCTGCACCGAGCCCTGCAGGTGGCTGTCTCCCGGGCTTCCATCCTTGAAGCGCCAGTCATCTGTCCTAACAAGTAAGCTTCTCTCCCTCGCCTATTCTCCTCCTGTGTTGGTGTGTGCTCATCACCCTGTGTCTGATTTCTCCCATAGGGTTGCCGGCTGAACGGTCTCCTGCCTCTGGGTCCGAAGCAGACACCACCACCAACACATTAACATTCCGCAGACACGCACCCAAACATCCCTGTTGTTAATAAACAGTTTGAACTACTCTGAGCCTGTGTGTGTGCGTCTCCTGAGCCGAACGTTATGTCAGTACGGCTTCAGCAGAGCGGCTCGGCAGACGGCGGGCTCGCACACCGGTTTACCATCCTCGAGGCTCGGGTGGATCAGATTGTTTATCAGCAACAGGTGGTTCTTAATCAATTATTAGAATTAACTAACCGATTGAACCGCTTGGACCCCCAACAGCCGTTCCTCCCGACTCGCCAGGGTGGCGCGGCTCCTGCTGTTCCAGCGGCCGTCCAGCCGGCTCCAGTGGCACCGGTTCGGCTCACACCGATTCCGACCCCCGCCCGCTTTAGCGGTAAGCTCGGCGGAGCGCGGGGGTTCATTATGCAGTGTGAGTCCGTGTTCCACCGTGTGCCCGGAGATTTTCCCTCGGATCACAGTCGAATTGGTTACATAGGGAATCTTCTGGAGGGGCGTGCGTTAACTTGGACCTACGCCGTAATGGCGAGGCCCAGTTATGCCACCCTCACCTATGATCAATTCGTGAGGCGCTTTCTGGAGGTCTTTGACCATTCTCAAACCGAAACGGTCCAGGTCGATCGGCTTCTCGCTCTCCAGCAGGGAAGCCGGTCGGCAGCGGACCACTCGGTCGACTTCCGGGTAGCGGCGGAGGAATTGGGCTGGGAGGAACGCTCCCTCTGTGGCCTGTTCCTCCGCAGCCTCAATAGTGATCTGAGGGATGAACTGGTTGGTCGGGATATCCCTGGGACGCTAGCGGAGCTGACGTCCTTAGCGGTAAGTTTGTATAACAGGCTGCGCGAGCGCTCCTCGGGGCGGAAGTCTTCTTCTTCTCGCCCTCGTGGAGTCTCGCCGCACCTGTTCCAAGCTCGCCCCCTGGCGGCGCCGCCAGCATCGTGCCCCGAGGAGTCGGAGCCGATGGTGACGGGCTGGACTAAACTTTCCCCTGTGGAGAAACAACGCCGCCGTGAGTTGGGCCTCTGCATGTATTGCGGAGGCGACCAACACACCGTGGAGCGTTGTCCACGGAAAGCCAGTCGGTGGGGTCCGCGAGTCACTGTTGGAAGCCTCGCGGACGTCAATCGGTTAGGATCACTCACCCAATTGAAGCTGCCCATCCGTTTCTGCCATAACCCCACTGGGCACCTCACCCACGCACTGGTGGATTCGGGCGCAGAAGGCAGCTTCTTTTCACAAAGCCTGGCAACCCGATTGGGCATCCGCTGCCAGGCACTCAACACTCCCATCTCCCTAGTCCACCTCTCCCGTGCCACCCTTGGGAGAGTGACACATCAAACTGTCCCCCTACCGGTCATCATCTCGGGAAACCACCGGGAGGAGATGACCTTTTTCGTCCTTCCCAACTCTGTGTCGCCCGTCATCCTGGGGTATCCCTGGCTCCGCCTTCACAATCCGGTCCTGGATTGGAGATCAGCTGGGGTATCGGCATGGAGTACATTTTGCCTGGGCACCTGCCTCCAGTCCGCTGCCTGCTCGCCGTCCGCTCCTCCCCCCGCGACGGACGCTGCACCCCCGGACCTGTCCCTGGTGCCTCCGGAGTTTCACGACCTGGGTATGGTGTTCAGTAAAGCGAAAGCTATGTCTCTTCCCCCTCATCGGCCCTACGACTGTGCCATCCACCTCCGCCAGGGGGCGCCGTTACCTTCTGGTCGGCTCTACAGCCTGTCAGCGCCGGAGAAGGAGACGATGAACACATATCTGAAGGAGTCATTAAACGCCGGGATAATCCGCCCATCATCGTCACCCGTGGGGGCAGGGTTCTTCTTCGTGGGAAAAAAGGATGAGTCCCTCCGCCCTTGTATCGACTACCGGGCCCTCAATAATATCACGGAGAAGGACCGTTACACCCTGCCTCTCATGGACACTGCTTTCCACTCCCTCCAGGGGGCGACCTGGTTCACCAAGCTGGACCTACGCAGCGCTTACCACCTCGTCCGGATCCGGGAGGGAGATGAGTGGAAAACGGCCTTCCGTACCCCGAACGGCCACTTTGAATACCTGGTGATGCCGTTCGGGTTGACCAACGCTCCTGCAGTCTTCCAGCGCCTCATTAATGACGTCCTCCGGGACTTCATTGGCCTTTTCGTGTTCGTCTACCTTGACGATATTCTCATCTTCTCCAAGTCCAGGGATGAGCACCAGGTCCACGTGAGGCGGGTCCTCCAAAGGCTGCTGGAGAATTGTCTGTACGTAAAGGCAGAAAAGTGTGAATTTTACACCAGGAGTACGTCCTTCCTGGGGTTCATCATCGCCCACGATAAGGTGCTCCCTGACCCAGAGAAGGTAAAGGCGGTGGTGGAATGGCCTACACCTGCATCCCGGAAGCAGGTGCAGCAATTTGTTGGCTTCGCCAATTTCTACCGCCGCTTTGTCCCCAACTTCAGTACCATCGTTGGACCACTGACCCGCCTCACGTCCCCGAAGGTCCCGTTCCGGTGGACCGAAGAGGTCGCTGCCGCCTTTGAGGCGCTGAAGGCGGAATTCTCCTCCTCCCGGGTCCTTCGCCAGGTCGACCCCGCGCTGCAGTGCATCGTCGAGGTAGACGCTTCGGACACGGGAGTGGGAGCAGTGCTGTCCCAGCGGTCACCGGACGATGGCGCCAAACGACCGTGCGCCTTCTTCTCCCGGCGCTTGTCCCTGGCAGAGAGGAACTACGATGTGGGGGACAGAGAGCTCTTGGCCATCAAGCTCGCCCTGCAGGAGTGGCGCCACTGGCTAGAGGGGGCGAACCTGCCGTTTGTGGTCCTTACGGACCACAAGAACTTGGAGTATTTACGATCTGCCAAGCGCCTGAATGCCCACCAGGCGCGCTGGTCTCTGTTCTTCGCCAGGTTCCAATTTTCTATCACCTTCAGGCCTGGCTCTAAGAACGGCCTGCCTGACGCCCTCTCTAGGCAGTTCACTCCCGTGGAGTCGGAGGAGACGCCCCACTCCATCCTGCCCAGGTCGTGCGTCGTGGGAGCCATCTCGTGGGATATCGAGGCAAAGATCCGGAAGGCACAGGAGGTGGAACCTGATCCTGGCGGCGGACCGAAGGGAAGACTGTTCGTCCCATCTGCGGTCCGAGGAGAGGTCATCCACTGGCTCCACACCTCCCGGCTCACCTGTCATCCCGGCACCTCCCGGATGATCAGCCTCCTCCAACGGTCTTTTTGGTGGCCAGGCCTGCGGAGGGATGTAGCCCGCTACGCCCGGGCTTGCCCAGTCTGTGCCACCAGCAAGTCAGGAAATGCCCCTCCAGCGGGTCTGCTCCAGCCTCTGCCCGTCCCCGGCAGGCCCTGGTCGCATATCGCTCTGGATTTCATCACCAGACTCCCCGTTTCCAGCTCCTTTAACACCATCCTGACCATCGTGGACCGTTTCTCCAAGGCGGCACACTTCGTCCCCCTGCGAGGTCTCCCTACCGCCCTGGAGACGGCGGGCCTCCTCATCCAACACGTGGTCAGGCTGCACGGGATTCCGGTGGACGTGGTCTCGGACCGGGGTCCCCAATTTTCATCCGAGGTTTGGAGGTCCTTTTGCAACGCCATCGGAGCCAAGGTGAGCCTCTCCTCCGGCCATCACCCCCAGTCTAACGGGCAGTGTGAGAGGACCAATCAGGAGCTGGAGGCTGCGCTCCGCTGTGTTGCAAGATCCAAGCCGACGTCATGGAGCAACCATCTCGCCTGGGTGGAGTACGCCCACAACACCGCCCGCTCTTCTGCAACGGGGATGTCCCCCTTCAAGGCGTCCCTGGGTTACAACCCCCCGCTGCTTCCAGCGCAGGAGAGCGAGGTAACTGTCCCGTCAGTTAGGGCGCACGTGAGGCAGTTCCGCTCCACCTGGGCTGCCGCGCGTCATGCGCTTTTACGCACAGCGGAGCGCAACAGGACCGTGGCGGACCGGCGTAGAAGACCTGCCCCGGCGTACAGAGTTGGGCAACTTGTCTACGTTTCCACCCAGGACGTCACCCTAAAAGGCGAGAGGAGAAAGCTGGCACAGCGCTTCATGGGTCCCTTTCCCATCACCTGGATCATCAACCCGGTGGCTGTGCGCGTGGCTATTCCCCCCTCCCTCCGCATCCATCCCACTTTCCACGTGTCAAAGGTGAAGCTGGCAGTTACCGACCCCCTTTGCCCTCCTCCTGCAGCGCAACCCGCACCCCGGATGGTTGGTGGCCATCCGGCCTGGTCCGTCTCCTCCATCCTGGACTCCCGGCGCCGGGGTCGTGGGTTGCAATACTTGGTGGACTGGGAGGGCTATGGGCCCGAGCATCGACAGTGGGTGCCCCCGTCGTTTGTGTTGGACCCATCGCTCATCGCGGACTTCCACCGAGCGCACCCGGATAAGCCATCGCCAGGAGGCGCTGCTAGAGGGGGGAGTACTGTCACGCCGCGCCGCTCATCAACGGCGCCACCTGCTCACACACCTGTCAGTCATCAGCGGCGAGGGATATAAACCGCCTCGCCCTGAGCTTCGGTCTGAAGCCGTAGACTTCATTTCCCTTCCATGGGCTTCTACCACATTCTCTTCAGCATCCTCGTCACCGGTAAGAAAATCACTTACCTCATCTCTCCAGTCTGCTCCCCTGTGCACAGGTGGATTCCTCGGCGGCGGACAACCCCGTCCCTCGTCTCTCCTCGCTGCTGCACCGAGCCCTGCAGGTGGCTGTCTCCCGGGCTTCCATCCTTGAAGCGCCAGTCATCTGTCCTAACAAGTAAGCTTCTCTCCCTCGCCTATTCTCCTCCTGTGTTGGTGTGTGCTCATCACCCTGTGTCTGATTTCTCCCATAGGGTTGCCGGCTGAACGGTCTCCTGCCTCTGGGTCCGAAGCAGACGCCACCACCAACACATTAACATTCCGCAGACACGCACCCAAACATCCCTGTTGTTAATAAACAGTTTGAACTACTCTGAGCCTGTGTGTGTGCGTCTCCTGAGCCGAACGTTATGTCAAAATTCATTTGAAAGTGACTCTTAGTTTACTCTTCATATTTTCTGCAGGCTAAATGTCACATTTGTTCAACAGAGCTGTCATATTTAAACAAGAGCGCCTCCTCAATGCTGAGGCATTATAGGGCCAGCAGGCATGAACATGAAGTCCCGGATACACCCAGGATAGACGCAGGTATACAGCCCTACTACTACTTACTCACAGTTGTTTTATTGATAATTAATTCCTATTAATTTATTTTTGACTTCATTTTTAACCATCAAGCTTCCAGGAAGCAGATGCTGGATGAAGCTGTGCTCAGTTTCATCGTGAAGGACTGCCAGCCCCTCAGCATTGTGGAGAGTGAAGGATTCAGGGAACTGATTCAGGCCCTTCAGCCCTGTAATGCCCATAAGGCATTTGTTTATTCTTTGCATAGATATTTCTCATTTAATAAATGTTTTGTCCTTTATTTAGTTATAATATAAAATAACTGTCAATAAGGTTTACTTGTTTGCACAGGTAACTTTGTTTTGAAGTGCCTCATCCGTTTACCTCACATCCTGTCTATTACTTCCTGTCTCTTTCCTGGCTCTCTTCAAGAGTATGGCAGACATGTTTTCCATGTTCTGAATTTAATCCATTGGCATCCACTGTTAAACATCACGAAAGCAATGCCATAAGTTCATATATTTAACATTAAGGAGTTTAAGAATCATAAATATTAACGATTTGTTAAAAGAGTTGTAATTTTAATGACAGATTCGAGGAAGTTTATTTGCAGTTAAAAAAACACGGTAAAAAACATGTAGAAACAGTTACACGATGTTAAGTAAAGTGCATATGTAATGTGAATTCAATGTTAAAGGATATGTACGGAGAAATTATTTGTAAAACAGAGACGTAATGTATATTTGTAATTTCTTGTTACAGTTTTCACCAAATGTTGATGAAGAAGTGTGGAAGTAAATGATGAACCTTGCATCGACTCTGTCTTCATTGACTACGGTTTAGCTTGGTGTTTAGTCAGCGTTCCAACACGCTGTACGAGAACACTAAAGTGAAAAGGCAGCATTTGATGTTTTAAAAGTGGCCAAGATGGCAACAAGTCACAGATCGTCCCGTTCCAGCGTTGGAAGCACAAGGGCCTCAACATCATCGGCAAGTGCAGCCCAGGCCAGAGCCAAAGCGGAAGCTGCAAAGGTGAGAGCATCATATGCTAGCCAAGAAGCTAAACTTAAAATGGAAAAGGCTGCAAGAGAAGCAGATGCAGCTATAGTAGTAGCACAAAGAGAAGCAGATGCAGCTATAGTAGAAGCACAAAATCAGTTGGAAGCAGCAAGAATTGATACAGAACTGGAGGTGCTGACACTGAAACGAGAAGCAGATGCAGCTATAGTAGAAGCACAAGTACTGGAGGAAGCTACAGTTACACAGTCTGTAATCGAAGAAGAAAAAACTGAATCTAAAAATATCAGAATTCAACGAACAAGCGAATATGTCCAGTCACAGATTGACCTCCAGAATCTATCACCCTCCACGCGTTTATCGAACCCACCAGCCATACCCCAGTTGCATGCAGGATCAGGTGATAGCTACATTACATGGCATTCACCCCCTGATGCTCCAGAGCTGCAAGTTTCTACTAAGAGACCAAAGTTTAAAAGGGATGACGTAACTTACTCACATGAATATAACCCAAATAAGCAAATTAATGTAGAAACAAACTTGGAAGCCAAAAGACCAAATCCATCCATGAACGTACATGCTCCATTATATGTTCCCTCACGTGTTCACCCAGTCAGCACACAGTCTCAAACTGAACCACTGGCACAATATTTGGCACGACGAGATCTTGTTACTTCAGGACTGTATCAATTTGATGATAAGCCAGAAAATTTCCGGGCATGGCGGTCTTCTTTCACAAATGCAGCCGCTGAGGTTCAACTCACAGCTTCCCAAGAACTGGACCTCATGACCAAGTGGCTCGGAAAGGAGTCAGGTGAACAGGTGAAACGCATTCGCTCCGTCTATATTAACAACCCCAATTTGGCCTTACACAAAGCATGGGACAGATTGCATGAGTGCTATGCCGCTCCTGAAATTATTGAGAGGTCACTGTTCCAAAGGTTAGACACTTTTCCCAAGATTTCAGTCAAAGACAATGCCAAGTTACGTGAACTTGGTGACTTGCTCATGGAGATCCAGGGTGCCAAAGAAGATGGATATCTCACTGGCCTCTCTTACCTAGACACATCTCGCGGAGTTACGTCAATGGTCGATAAGCTTCCATATGGACTGCAGGAGAAATGGGTGTCTTCAGGGTCACACTACAAAGAAGAGAACAATGGTCGCTTCCCTCCCTTTGAATATTTCTGTGATTTTGTGTGTCGTGAAGCAAAGAAACGAAATGACCCTAGCTTCATTTGTCAGAACACTACTACGACAACCGCCAAACACGATAAACCCACTATGAAGAGTTTTAATGCCCATAAGCCCATTACAGTCCATAAAACCAATGTTTCCCCAAACAATACGGCTCCTTATAAAAACTGTCCTTTGCATAACAAACCACACCCTCTTAAAAGATGCAGAACATTCAGAAACAAGTCCCTTGAAGACAGAAAGGCCTTCCTCAAAGAGAAAGGAATATGCTTCAAATGTTGTTCCTCGCCTAGCCACCTAGCCAAAGACTGCAAATTCCCTGTGAAGTGTTCTGAATGCGGAAGCACCAATCACGATGCAGCCATGCATCCTGGCCCTCCACCTCAAACTGAAAGGGCTCCTTCACCATTGCAAAAGAACGGCGGGGAGGGGGAAGAGTCTAACATATCTGATGTTAGTACAAGTTGCACAGAAGTTTGTGGTCATGGTCAGTGGAGTCGTTCGTGCTCCAAAATATGTCTTACAAAGATATACCAGAAGGGCAACAAGGACAAGGCAATCAAAGCCTATGTAATTCTTGATGACCAGAGCAACCGCTCTTTAGCCAGACCAGAATTCTTTCAACAGTTTGGTGTGGATGGCGAACCACTCTCTTACCAACTCAGAACCTGTGCCGGAATAGTGAAAACATACGGCAAGCAAGCAGCAGGATTTCAGATCGAATCATTGGACGGCAAAACCGTCATCTCGCTTCCACCACTCCTCGAGTGCCAAGAGATTCCAAACAATCGGGCTGAGATCCCAACACCCAACTCTGTTTTGCATCACCCCCATCTCCATCACATCTCCAAATGTATTCCTGAGCTAGACCCAGAAGCAGAAATACTCCTGCTACTCGGAAGAGATGTGCTAAGGGTGCATAAGGTCAGACAGCAGATAAATGGACCACACAATGCTCCATTTGCCCAACTTCTAGATCTGGGTTGGGTAGTGGTAGGTGAAGTCTGCTTAGGCAACGCACACAAACCAACAGTTGATACATTCAAGACCAATATATGGGATGGTGGGCGCCATTCCATTTTCAAACCCTGTTCAAGCTCCATGTCTGTCAAAGAGACACAACAAAACTTTACCAGGCCTGGCAAATCACCGGAAAGGATGCTAGGACAGATTGTTTTCGACCGAACTGAGCACGACAACCAACTCGCTCCATCCAGGGAGGACATTCTCTTTCTAAAGATCATGGATGCAAATGTCTACAGGGACAACAGCAACAACTGGGTAGCTCCACTCCCGTTCAAAGAACCACGTCAACGTTTGCCAAATAACAGGGAACAAGCAGCGATGCGGTTTCTCTCTCTCCAGCGAACCCTGCAAAGGAGGCCTGAGATGCAGGAGCAATATGTTGCATTCATGGAGAAAATTATTGCTAATGGGCACGCAGAGGTAGCATCACCAATGGAGGAAAATGAGGAATGCTGGTATCTTCCTTCTTTTGGAGTCTATCACCCACAAAAACCCAATCAAATCAGGGTGGTGTTTGATTCCAGTGCCAAGCACTGTGGCCTGTCTCTCAATAATGTGCTTCTTGCGGGACCCGACCTTAATAACTCCCTCATTGGTGTCCTTCTGCGGTTCCGAAAAGAAAGAGTTGCGATCCTGGCGGACATCCAGCAGATGTTCCATTGCTTTTTGGTGCATGAAAACCACCGCAACTTCCTCCGTTTTTTGTGGCACAAGGACAATGATCTCAGTAAGCCTGTCATAGAGTACAGGATGAAGGTGCATGTTTTTGGCAACACACCATCCCCTGCAGTGGCCATCTATGAGCTGCGAAAGGCCATCAGAGAAGGGGCCCAAGAACATGGTGATGACACAGTCAAGTTTGTAGACAGACACTTTTATGTAGATGATGGCCTAATATCTTTGCCGTCCGAAACAGAGGCCATTGACATTCTCCAACGAACACAGGCTTCACTCGCTGAATCAAACCTTCGGCTGCACAAGTTTGTGTCTAACTCTAAGGTAGTCACTGAAGCCTTCTCACCTGAAGATTGTGCCCCAGTAATCAAAGACTTGGATCTCAATGGAGAAACAGTGCCCATACAGCGGAGCTTGGGTCTACTCTGGGAGATCAAGTCAGACACATTCACCTACTCCACATCAAACACAGACAAGCCATTCACGAGACGTGGAGTTCTTTCTACTATTAATAGTATCTTCGATCCTTTGGGTTTGCTGGCACCCATTACAATCCATGGAAGAGCCCTTCTCAGGGAGCTTACCTCTGGACTATCCGACTGGGACACGCCAATCCCAGAAGACAAGCTGAAGAGTTGGGAAGCTTGGAGAGATTCCCTCCAAGGTTTGAAAGAGCTTCATGTTCCACGTATGTACACAACAACTTCCCTCACCAAAGCAGTGCACACAGAATTGTGTGTGTTCTCGGATGCCTCAAACAAGGCTATTGGAGCTGTTGCTTACCTGAGAGCAGTTCAAGAAGATGGGAAAGCTGAAGTAGGGTTCGTGATGGGCAAGGCAAAGCTAGCACCTCAGTTAGAACCAACAATTCCTAGGCTTGAACTTTGTGCGGCTGTTCTTGCCGTGGAGATGGCAGATCTCATCCAAAATGAGCTGGATCTCAAGATAGATACTGTACAGTTCTATACGGACAGTAAAGTTGTCCTTGGATATATCTGTAATGAGACCAAACGATTCTACACATACGTCCACAACAGAGTACAACGTATCCTTCAGTCTTCAGGTCCTGAGCAGTGGAATTATGTGTGTACAGAAGAGAACCCAGCAGACCACGCATCCAGGTCCTTGCCTGCTGCTCACCTTGTACAGACATCTTGGTTCACTGGCCCCTCATTCCTGCGTCAGTCATCACCAGCAATATCAAAAGACATTAAAAGGTTTGAGCTCATTGAACCTGAGAAAGACTCTGAAATCCGGCCACAAGTGCAAACTTATGTCACTCACTTGGAGAAGGCAGCTCTTTGTGCTGATCATTTCCAACACTTTTCTACCTTCACCTCGCTGGTAAGAGGAGTCGCTCTCCTTATCCACATGGCAAGAGCCCACAAACAGTCGAATCAAAACAGCAAGTGCAAAGGTTGGCATAAGTGTCATCTACCTCGTACTGCAGATGAAATGGCCCAAGCAAGAGATGTTATCTTGAAAGCGGCTCAAAGGGCAGCGTTTACAAGAGAACTGTCAGCACTACGATCTAACAAGGTATTGCCAACAAACAGCCCCCTGTTGAACCTGAGCCCGACCCTGGAGGGTGGACTGATACGTGTTGGAGGGCGGCTAAAGCATTCTGAATTGAATTCTGCAGAAAAGAATCCAGTAATTCTTCCCAAAGATAGCCACGTTTCTCTGTTGCTTACACGACATCACCACGAGCAGGTAAAGCATCAAGGCCGCCATCTGACGGAAGGAGCAATCAGAGCAGCCGGTCTGTGGATTTTGGGTGGCAAGACACTGATCAACACAGTTCTTCACAAATGCATCAACTGTCGCAAATTGAGGGGGAAAACGGAAGAGCAATCCATGGCTAACTTACCACCTGGACGCCTCAAAGTTTGTCCCCCCTTTACTTATGTGGGGCTTGATGTTTTCGGGCCCTGGCCTGTTACAACTAGACGAACCAGGGGAGGACAGGCGGAGAGTAAGAGGTGGGCCATCATGTTCAGTTGTCTCAGTTCAAGGGCTGTGCACATTGAAGTGATAGAGTCAATGGACACTTCCAGTTGTATAAATGCCCTTAGACGCTTTTTTGCACTCAGAGGCCCTGCAAAGCAACTACACTCTGATTGTGGCACCAACTTCACTGGAGCATGTAAGGAGCTTGGTATGGACAAAACTGTGCAGAAGTACCTGAGTGAACAAGGATGCAGCTGGACATTCAACCCACCACATGCCTCCCACATGGGAGGTTCTTGGGAGCGTATGATTGGAATTGCCCGGAGAATCCTTGACTCAATGCTGTTGCAACAGAAAACTCGCTTAACCCATGAAGTACTTTGCACGCTAATGGCAGAGGTCGCGGCTGTCATCAATGCACGACCACTCTTACCTGTATCCACAGATCCACAACAACCCTTCATTCTTTCACCATCAATGCTCCTCACACAGAAGTCTGGTGTTCCACCTCCACTCGGAGATTTCACAGACAAGGACCTTTATACAAAGCAGTGGAGACAGGTACAGGCCCTTGCAAACCAGTTTTGGAGACGTTGGAGTCACGAGTACCTACCTACCTTGCAGCACAGACAAAAGTGGACTGTGCCACGCAGAAATCTTCAAGTTGGAGATCTTGTTCTTCTCAGAGACAAACAGACTGTTCGCAACTGCTGGCCAATGGCCAGAATCACCGCCACATTCCCTGGAAGGGATGGCCTCGTAAGAAAGGTCGAAGTGAAAACCACTGACCAAGGGACTCCAAAAACCTTTTTGAGGCCAGTTTCAGAAGTTATTCTACTTCTGCGCAAGGACTGATATAAAGTTATATGTTTTAGGCTCTCCAATATTCGAAGTGGCCTCACTGAGGCCAGGCGGGGAGTGTAATGCCCATAAGGCATTTGTTTATTCTTTGCATAGATATTTCTCATTTAATAAATGTTTTGTCCTTTATTTAGTTAAAATATAAAATAACTGTCGATAAGGTTTACTTGTTTGCACAGGTAACTTTGTTTTGAAGTGCCTCATCCGTTTACCTCACATCCTGTCTATTACTTCCTGTCTCTTTCCTGGCTCTCTTCAAGAGTATGGCAGACATGTTTTCCATGTTCTGAATTTAATCCATTGGCATCCACTGTTAAACATCATGAAAGCAATGCCGTAAGTTCATATATTTAACATTAAGGAGTTTAAGAATCATAAATATTAACGATTTGTTAAAAGAGTTGTAATTTTAATGACAGATTCGAGGAAGTTTATTTGCAGTTAAAAAAAACACGGTAAAAAACATGTAGAAACAGTTACACGATGTTAAGTAAAGTGCATATGTAATGTGAATTCAATGTTAAAGGATATGTACGGAGAAATTATTTGTAAAACAGAGACGTAATGTATATTTGTAATTTCTTGTTACAGTTTTCACCAAATGTTGATGAAGAAGTGTGGAAGTAAATGATGAACCTTGCATCGACTCTGTCTTCATTGACTACGGTTTAGCTTGGTGTTTAGTCAGCGTTCCAACACGCTGTACGAGAACACTAAAAGCCCTCATATGTTTTGCCAACCAGAAAGGTTTGTGGAAATTATCTAAAGTAGTAGTTGATATATCCAATTTATTTAATCTTTAATTTAAATATATGGATTTGCTTTTGGTTTGACTTGGTGTAATTTTCAGACCATCAAACAAATGCTGGCGAAAAAGTACGAGGAGGAACGGGAACGAGTGAAAAAGGAAGTACAGCAAGCTGTGGCAGTGAGTATAACAGCTGACATGTGGACATCTGTGAACATGGAGGCTTACTTGGCTCTTACCGGTCACTACATTAATGAGAATTTGCAGTTGTGTACGTCTGTGTTGGGAGTGCAGTACTTTCCACAAAGTCACACTGCTGACAATTTGGCCCAAGTCAAAAGGGGCATGATGGAGGATTGGGCCATAACCAATGAAGTAAAGTGTCTTGTGACCGACGCAGCACCAAACATGATTGCATCCACTCGACAGCTTCAAATTCGGCACTCAATTTGCATTGCACATAGTCTAAATTTATTAGTTAGTAAATCGTGTGATCAGATCCCCACACTTGCATCCATCAGACACAAAGCTAGGCACATTGTCACATACTTAAGATCAAGCACTACAGCCAAGGAGAAGCTTGCTCAAGTGCAGCAACAGACGGGACGACCAAGCCTGAAACTTATCAATGAGGTGCCAACACGCTGGAACAGCACATATGAAATGTTGTCAAGGCTACATGATGAGAGGGAACCAGTGTGGATATCTCTGGCCTCTCTAAAAAGCGATTTGACTCCACTTACAGCTGATAAGTATACCATCATAGGAGAAACACTTGTGCTTGCTCCTTTCCATCAAGCTACAGTGGAGTTGTCTGAAGAGAGGCGAGTGTCAGGGTCAAAGGTCATTCCGATGATGAAAATGCTCTTACACTAGATCGTAATGCTTCAACCTTGCACACACAGGCAGCCATACACCTACAAGAACACCTGAAGCGTCGAGTCACAGACACTGCTTCCAACCTGGAGTCATTAAGTGTGTTGACCCTAGCCACACTTCTAGACCCCAGATTTAAATCACTTGGGTTCCGCAGTTCCTCCAAGTGCAATGACGCCATCAGTAGACTGCGGGCAGAATGTGCGTCTGTAATCGGACGCACAAATGAGCCCCAGCCGGGACCGTCTTCACAACAGCTGTCTGCACCCACTTCAGGCATGTTATTCAGCATAATTTGTTGTTTGGAAATCATGTACTAAAATGCCAATTTGTTGTGTGTTTTTTTTGTTTTTTTTTTAGATAACCTTTGGCAACCTTTGGACATCGAAGTGGGCAGGCAGACCAAAAACGCCACAGCTGATGCCATCCAGGAGGTGCAGAGGTACCTGGCAGAGGGCAATATTGCCAGGTCCCAGGATCCTCTGAGATACTGGGACAATCAAAAGGCCAGCTATCCCAACCTCTTCCAGCTGGCGTTAGAATTTCTCTGCACTCCAGCCTCATCTGTGCCATGTGAGTGCGTATTTTCAACAGCTGGAGAAGTTGTGTCCAAAAAGTGCAACCACCTGAATTTTAAAACTTTGGAAGAACTTATTTTTTTGAATAAAAATTTGTAAAAAGAACTTTTTGTTAAAAAAAAAAATAAATCAATAAAAAAAATCACAGTCCACAAGCATCCTCATTCACAACATGTTCACTTAGATTTTCACGTCATGATACATGTTCACATTATTTAAGATAAGCCTTTATTAGTCCCACAATGGGGAAATTCCAGGATTGCAACAGCACAGGGATAGCAACACTCAGAGCAACAGTCAGAAGGCAAGAGAAAAACAAGAACAGCTAGTATACATATGTACATATTACTATAAATATATAAAGACACACAGTGCGGAGCATTGTGGTTGGTGATTGTGCAGCAGAAAGTCTAAGCTCTCTCCGCGGATGCGGCGGGCCAGCTGGATGTCTTTGGGCATGATGGTGGTGACCCTCTTGGCATGGATGGCGCACAGGTTGGTGTCCTCGAAGAGACTCACCAGGTAGGCCTCGCTGGCCTCCTGCAGAGCCATGACGGCGGAGCTCTGGAAGCACAGGTCGGTCTTGAAGTCCTGAGCGATCTCCCTCACCAGGCGCTAGAAGGGCAGCTTACGGATGAGCAGCTCCATGGATTTCTGGTAGCGACGGATCTCTCTGAGCCACGGTACCGGGCCTGTAACGGTGATACAAATTTGACTGTATCTAAAAATATCAATGATATTTGAAATTAAAATGAAGATATGAAATAATACAATATAAAATACAATGACTTAAATTATATACTGGTCCAAAAAATAAAGGGAACACTAAATAACACATCCTAGATTTGAATGAAATATTATTAAAATACTTTGTTCTTTACATAGTTGAATGTGCTGACAACAAAATCACACAACAGCAGGTGAAATTGATTGTCAGTGTTGCTTCCTAAGTGGACAGTTTTATTTTTTTTTTTTAGCAGTATATTATTGTATATACTAGGTCATAAAATCAGTGTCAGTTGAGTCTGTCAACTAGGTTACCTGTAGGGATTTTTAAGGTCCAGCAGGTGTCAGTATTCAGCAACACAGTTTCAACACAGTATCAATACAGTTTTGCAATGTGTCGAAACGTCTCATGACGCCTCATGGACCCATCACTAGTGATAGGCAAATGAGGCTTTCTGGAGGACCTGAGGCCTTTCCTCAAAATGGTTCACATAGACAAGGCCTCATGTGGGACTTCGTTTTCTCTACCAGGCCATCTAGTGGACAAAACGTATACAACATGCTGATTTTTACAAGGGTATTCTGAGTTTAATGTGTATTTTTTTTCCATTTCAATAAATGCACTGTCTTTTAAGAAATATTAGTGAGCATAAGGAAAAAAAAATAAAACTGAGGTGAATACAGTGAATGTGCTTGTGCTACTTATCCATTTTTTTTAAAGAAATAACTTTTCAACAGTCTTATACTGTCTTTCTCAGTACATTCATCTCTGTCCTTATTGTCATGCAGGGCACAATAGTGCCTCAGCATAATGATGTGTTATTGTCATATTCAAGCTCTTTGAAACACAAGAGACACTTCACCTTGCAAATAAAAATAAATTATAGGAGCAGCCCAGCTAGGACTTGAACTCCAGCTTCCCAGTTGCAGGACAGATATTTTACCTCTAAGGTACTACTTAGTCATTGGTAGCTGAGGCTTTCTTGAAGATCTGAGCCTTTCATCAAAATGGTTCACATAGACAAGGCCTCATGTGGAACTTCATTTGCTCTACTAGGCCATGTAGTCGACAAAGTATACAGCATGCAGATTTTTACAATGTGTATTTTTCAATTTCAATAAAAGTGTTGTCTCTTAAGAAATATCAATGATCATCAGGGGAAAAAAGAAATAATAAAACTGGGGTAACTCCAGTGAATCTGTCTGTGTTACTTGGTGTGCTTGTACTACTTATTCGTTTTTATTAAGAAATAATGCATTTTCAACAGTTTTATACTGTGTAGAAGGAAATATGAAAAATTAATAAATATGATCAGGTATGAATTATTTAATTTATATTGATGTATTGGAATCTGAGATCAAATCTCGTTTCATATACATCAGAAAAATTAATAACACTTGTGGGGCACCAGCTTCTATCTCTAAGAAGCAATTTAATCTTTAATTTCACTTTATACCTGTTTAATCACTCAATAAATTAATAATCAGTCTCAAAAATTTTCCATGAATTCGATACCTGTGCTTGAAACAGACTCAGAATGAAATAAATTCTCAACAACTTCTCTCATTTTCACATATTTATTAAACGAAATGATTAACAGACATTGCAGTAATTTCATTAATCATAAAATCAATCTTGTAAATGATAGATTAACAATGTCAATATTTTCGGAACCAGGGTTAAACTGAGAAATAAATTTCTATCAGTTTGAGTTAACAGATTATGGAAACAACGCAAATTTATGGAGAAAGTTTACTAATTATATGAAAAGTCCTTGATTAACCTTAAGAAAATAAAAACATAATTTTAATGAAAAGAAGAGTTATGTTAATGGCTTCTTAATTTGCATCTGATTAGATATACAAATTATTACCGAACCTCAGACGTTTAATTCAGCAGATGAATTAAAGTTGCAGCTCACGTGATTCCTCATTCGGCGTCGTCCTCAGCCCAAGATTTCTTGGATGTTAGAGGAAATATCTGCCCACAGATATTTCAGGATCCACAGTTCGACCTTTAAAAGTCAAGCGGTCGAAGAGGCTGGATTTTGGCTGTATGACCCAGAGTTGAAACTGGGCTCGGAGCCAGATGGTGCCAATGTTTCTTCAGCATGTGATGAACAGTTGCACATTTTCTCCTTCATAGAAAAGAGGCTCCAGAGGTCTTCGAGAATAATTAGATCTAATCAGATCTCAAATTAGAAAAAAAAAGACTTTTGGACTATAGATAAAATAATAGCTTCTGGTGTGTGATTGGTCAAGAAAAATATTATAAAATTAAAGTCAAGATTAAAACTTACATTAAAGTTAAACAAACGGTGATTTTACAGAAAGTTTCAGAATCAGAATCAGAAAAAGATTTATTGCCAAGTACATTCACAAGTAAATATCTGGTAAATATACGAGGGATTTGACTTGACACTGAGAACGTCATAGGTGACATTTTCAATGACGCGGCAGCCATGAGGCGCCTGTCAGCAGAAAGGGAACAGGAAGCAATGGGGAAGAGGGGGGGGGGTGAACACAATAGGAGAGAGAAAAAAGCATTGTTTGTCAGAATAAAGTTCATATATGATCGATATTATGATTACAAGAAAAAAAACTCTCAAAGCACAATTAGCAGACAATAGAATTCATACAATGACACAAAGAGAGCAGTGAGTGAATGAATCTTCAAGTCAGTATAGTGAGTCAGTGTGTGTGTGTGTGTTGAGTGCAATCAGTGATATCAGTTGGAGGACAACAAAAAGTCTCTTCCCGCAGCAGATGTTATGACTACCGTCTGAGCAGAGGCGCATGTCCTTGGCACGGCAGATGGAATAGTTTGCCAGACAGCTTGCTGTCCTTGAGAGTCAAATGCTGCCCACCATGTTATGAAAACAAATATACTGAAGATAATCTGGAGGACTGAGTGCTGAGGGCGTCAAAACAGGTCGAATAGCACTGATTTCAGAGAAAAAACTTTCTATTCTCTTACAGATTCAGTGCTCAAATCCTTCATGGCCAGGCGTTGAAATCGATTCATGGACGGCTCTCAGCGTGATCGTGATGTAATCCATTTTCCTGTACAGTTCTCCATTAGCCGCTGTCAGAGTCATGCCCAGTTGGTCAATTTGATGGGTGAGCCTTGCCAGGTCCGCTTTTTAATAGGCTCCGTCCATCTTCTTCAATTTGTGGTACACCAGAACAATCCCAGATCCAATCAGTAGAATTCCGATGAC
This sequence comes from Pholidichthys leucotaenia, assembly GCA_020510985.1. Taxonomy (NCBI): domain Eukaryota; kingdom Metazoa; phylum Chordata; class Actinopteri; order Cichliformes; family Pholidichthyidae; genus Pholidichthys; species Pholidichthys leucotaenia. The sequence goes on along the minus strand of CM035840.1, from coordinate 272,165,462 downwards.
CATTGCTTCGAAAAGGTATAAATCTTCAATATCTTCAATAGAGAGATCACACAGGCACAAGAGTTTCCAATTGCTTGTGTCCTTCAAATAACCCGCAGCAGCTGTTCCTGCGGGGCAAATCTGCTCCCCCGGGCCAGATTTTCTCGTTGAAAAAACAGTGTCAATTGCGTTCAAAGCCCAGCTTATTAAATCCATAATTTCGTTCGATAATCAGCAGTAAAGACACGCAGACAGACAATAGCAAGCTGGGATCCAGTCAGTTAGGGAAGGAGAGAGAGAAGGAGGCGGAGCTGGGAGGAAAAGCATCTGCTCTCTTTGGAGGGCGGAAGTGAAGAGAGTTTAACAAAGTTTAACAAAGTTTAACAAAGAAAAAGAGATAAATAAAAATTGGAGTTTAACTCCGATTAGGAATTGAGCTCAAAGAAATAGGAATTCCTAGGCATTTAAGAGAAAAAGGAAAAATATTAAAATACAAAGTTACATAAACAAATTACGAGTTATCTGCTCTGTGCTCAGAAAAACGACATGTGGTAGAAGTCTTTGTTCTTCCTTAAAGTTCTTTCTTGCTGTGTGTAGACAATAGACAATGAAGAGAGATGAACCTCGAAAGAGAAAAGAGATCGGTGATAAGGGGATGAATCAGAGCGAAGAGAAAAAGGGATAAAAAGAGCGAAGCAGGGGTCTCCCTCCTATTTATAAGTTCTGTTGAGCTATCGCGGGCTTCCGGGTTGACCGGAATCTCAGCCAATGAGCGTCCTTCATGGGCGGGCTTGATGAACCTTTAGTCCAATAACAAACAGTCTGCAAGGAACCAATAGGATGAAGAAGCTGGGGCTCTGAAACTGGGTGAAATGTGATATCGGTCCACATGAATACACACAATTTTAAATACATTGGAATATACTTTTACACACACTTATGTATAACTAAACTAACCTTAATGTATCTTATAAGTAGTGCGTCTAAATCAACATGCAGGAATAAACATTCATTTAAACATTTTTAACATGCATATATATAAAATCACAGATTAATGCATTTCACACATATTATTGATTTTCCACATTAAAAACATCAGAGTCCATTTGCTTTTCATAGTCCTGAAAAGAAGGGAAGGTTTAGAATTGAGTTTGTAATAATGTACTTTAAAATTCACTGGTTAAAGCGTACCTGTGGTGGTCGTGAAAAAAAAAGATATTATATTGAGCCCCTGTCTCACGTTCTAGTTCAAGTTTAAGTTCAAGTTCAAGTTCAAAGCGATGTGATATAAATCCATTGCTGATGTGCTGGTTCAGCTATGTCAGCAAAACATGCGAGCAGCCATACTGGCAGCTACATGGCCTGCCAGGACGCTTCCTGTGACGTAGTGTCGTGGATACTGTCTGGATCAATATTGGCTGAGCCTGGAGTGCCCGGATGAGCAGTGGCTTTCAGGATATTCAAATTCAAATTCAAACGTTTATTTCAAACTCAGGGTTCATATTAAATGCAGAACTAAAACGAGGAGAAAATAAATAAATAAATGCTTAAATTCAGCGGGTCGTCTCGTCTGATCTGAGATCGTAATGGCCGCCAGACGGTCGATGATTCTACAGAGCAGCAGACACTCGGCGCTCTTGTAACAACAAAAACATACAATGCGATATGGATATCGCAACATGGCGGAATGTAAAGCCTTTGGATGTCTCAATAATAAGCGAAAAAACAAAGATAAACACTTCTTTTGTGTACCCAAACCCAGCTCACCTTGTCAGAAGATAAGATAAGATAAGATAAGATAAGATAAGATAAGATAAGCCTTTATTAGTCCCACGACGGGGAAATTCCAGGATTGCAACAGCACAGGGATAGCAACACTCAGAGCAACAATCAGAAGGCAAGAAAAAAAAAGCAAGCAAGCAAGAGCAGCTAATATACATATGTACATATTACTATAAATATATATATATATATATATATATATATATATATATATATATATATATATATATATATATATATATATATATATATATATATATATATACACACAGACACAGTGCAGAGCATTGTAGCTGGATGGGATAAATATATGAGTATATAAACACACAGTACGGAGCATTGCAGCTAGGATCGTAAGCGGAAAAGTGATTGCGCAATCTCGGAACAGGGCAGACGTTTCCTTTCAGATGAAATTGCATTGTGTGTGAGGACCACTTCGTCACTTTCACCCTCAGAAGACCTTTCTGGCTCAAACCTGTAGCCATGTTGGACGAATTCTTCCTCAGAGTCCGGCAATTCAGCCATAATAGAATAAAAACACTCACAAAAGCACCCTGGTCGCTCATACAGGCGGAGCATTGACTTTTCAGTCCCAACGACGTGACGTCACATCCGCATGTGTCATGGCTGCGCGCAGAGTTTTCATTGGCTGGCCATGCCTGCAGTCATATTTGCATATTTCTCTGGTGGTATATTGCTGGCAATAATTATTTAACAAAATAACGAATACTTTGCCTAATGTTTTCAAGTTGAATGCGTTTAGACGACCACCACAGGTACCCTTTAAATCCAGCATGTCCCAGAGTTTAAGGAAATTAACTGAGTTGTGGATCTGTGTGGCCAGGTCTCCATGTCTCCATGTTTATGGGGGCAATAAACCAAAGCCGGACATAGGGGAAATTCCTTAGGCTGGTTTTAACAAAGGAATGGGATTTCAGCTGTGGCCTGGAGGAAGAAAATCCATTTCTTTGTCTTACTCCTGGGTGAAACAAAATGTCTTTAAGCAGAAGAATAATTATTGCTGAGCCAAAGTGAGATGATGCTACAACTGTCCAAGTATATTTAACTCTGGCCTTATTGTCATGCAGGGCACAATAGCAATAGTGCCTCAGCATAATGATGCGTAATAATGATCCAAGCTCTTCCTTTCAAATAAAAATTAAATTAAACCTGCAAGCAGGTGTAAACGGGCCTTCGCCCCCCCGCACACCCGCAGAACCAGCTGCCCGTCGTCCCTCGCTGGCTCGGAAAATGTGCCGTCATCACTGCATGGGCTGCATGAATAATAAATTAAACAATTTGGCACAGATCTTCAGAATCAGAATCAGAATCAGAATAAGTTTATTGCCAAGCACATTTACAAGTAAATAACAGGTAAATATACGAGGAATTTGACTTGACACTGAAAACGTCACAAATGACATTCTCAATGACGCGGCGAGCCGTGGAGGCGCCTGTCAGCAGGAGGGGAACAGTAGGCAGTGGGGGAAGGGAAGGGTGGACACAGTAGGAGAGAGAAAAAAGCATTGTTGATCAGAATAAAGTTCATATATGACCGATATTATGATTACAAGAAAAAAACTCTCAATGCACAATTAGCAGACAATAGAATCCACACAATGACACAAAGGGAGCAGTGAGTGAATGTCTTTGTCAGTCAGTATAAATGGATCAGTATGTGTGAGTTGGGTGCAATCAGTGGCAAATCAGTTAGGTGGACAACAATAGTCTCTTCCTCAGCAGATGTTATGACTACAGTCTGAAGCAAAGGCACGTGTCCTTGAGCACGGCAGATGGAATAGTTGAGCCAGACAGCTGTCCTTGAGAGTCAGATGCTGCCTGCCAGTGTTATGAAAACATTATACTGTTGATTATCAGGAGGACTGAATGCTGAGGGGTGCCGAAAAAAAAAACAGGTCGAATAGCACTGACTTCAGAGAAAAAACTTTCTATTCTCTTACAGATTCAGTGCTCCAATTCCATCATGGCCAGGCATTGAAATCGATTCGTGAACAGCTCTCAGCGTGATCGTTATGTAATCCATTTTCCTGTACAGTTCTCCATTGGCCGCTGTCAGAGTCCTGCCCAGTTGGTCAATTTGATGAGTGAGCTTCGCCGGGTCCGCTTTTTGATAAGCTCTGTCCATCTTCTTCAATTTGCGGTGCACCAGAACAATCCCAAAGCCAATCAGTAGAATTCCGATGACCATTGCTCCGAAAAGATATAAATCTTCAATATCTTCAATAGAAAGATCACACAGGCACAAGAGTTTCCAACTGCTTGTGTCCTTTAAATAACCCGCAGCAGCAGTTCCTGCAGGACAGATAGGCTCCCCCGGGCCCAATTTCCTCGTTGAAAAAACAGTGTCAATTGCTTTCAAAGCCCAGCTTATTAAATCCATATTTTCGTTAGATAAATCAGCAGTAAAGACACGCAGACACAGACGATAGCAAGCTGGGATCCAGTCAGTTAGGGAGGGAGAGAGAGATAGGGAGCTGGAGCGGGGAAGAAAAGCGTCTGCTCTCTTTGGAGGGCGGAAGTGCCACTTACTGCTCACTTCCTGTGAGCAGTAAGTGGCACTATCCCTTTTGTCAAATATTTTTATGTAGGAGTGCGCGGAGTGGGACAAATCTTCGCCCGTCGTCCCTTTCTGGCTCGGAAAATGTGCCGTCATCACTGCAAGGGCTGCATGAATATTAAAGAAAACCATTTGGCGCAGATCTCCCAACTCCCACTTCCAACACACAGCCAATGACTTCCCACCCCAAAGACCTGAACAGTTACAGACCAGTGGCCTTGACGTCCCACTTGATGAAGACCCTTGAGAGACTGCTACTTGCTCACCTGCGCCCCCTGGTGGGACCAGCGATGGATCCACTCCAGTTCGCCTACCAGCATGGCATTGTGGTGGAGGATGCAGTGATCATCCTCCTTCACCGTTCTCTGTCCCACCTGGAGAAGCCAGGGAATGTGGTGAGGATCATGTTCTTTGAACTCTCCAGTGCTTTCCCTGAAGGACAAGTTGCTGTGCGCAGGGGTGGACCAGCACCTGTCATCATGGATCCTGGACTACCTCACTAACCAGCCTCAGTTTGTGAGAACCCGGGACTGTGTGTCCGACACGATCATCGGTAGCATGGGGGCCCCCCAGGGAACGGTTTTGGCTCCCTTCCTGTTCACCCTTTATACTGCGGACTTCTCACACAACACAGCACACTGCCATATACAGAAGTTCTCTGATGACTCTGCGATCGTTGGCCTCATCTCCAATGGAGATGAAGCTGAGTACAGAGGGCTTATCCAGGACTTCGTGGGCTGGTGCCATCGGAACTGCCTCCAGATCAACGTGAGGAAAACTAAGGAGTTGGTGGTGGACTGCCGCAGGCAAGGACAACCCCTCGCAGCACGGGTAAATATACAGGGGACAGACATCAAGATGGTGACATCCTATAAGTACCTGGGTGTTCATCTGAACAATAAACTAGAATGGTCACACAATACTGACGCACTCTACAAGAAGGGACAACGCAGGCTGTTCCTACTGAGGAGACTCAGGTCTTTTGGTGTACAAGGGGCGCTGCTGAAGACATTCTATGACACGGTGGTGGCATCAGCCATCACTTTTGGAGTGGTCTGCTGGGGCAGTGGCATTATGGCAGCCGATAGGAAGAGACTGAACAAACTGATCAAGAAAGCTAGCTCTGTCCTGGGGCAGCGCGTTGACCCAGTGGAGGAGATAGGAGAGAGAAGGACGGTGGCTAAACTGTCATCTCTGCTGGAGTCCGAGTTCCACCTTATGCAGGACATACTGAATGAACGGAGGAGCTCATTTAGCAGCAGACTACATCATCCTAGGTGCACAACCGAGAGGTTTCACAGGTCCTTCCTCCCAACAGCTGTCAGACTGTACAACCTAAGCAGGGCTGCTCTTAGAGATAGCCTAAAGACGTGACAACCTAATAGTTTTGAATGCAAAAGACTTATACAGTGGTCCCCTCCGGCATACAATTAGGAAAATACCGGTCACTATGGAGGGTGAGAATATGTATGGGTACATAATCATACCATTGTGGGCGACACACATTGTGGGCTCACATCTCCACAGAGACATGACTGCATGTGTATTGAGGGTGTCACGTCTGCAAGGACAAAGGACTCGAATCTGCAAGAGATAACGAGGAGGTGTGAGATTTGTCTTTTTGTCCCACAGAAGATGCCCCGGAGAGATTTTCGGTTCATCAAGAAATGAGAGACAATGGTGAAGATTCAAAGGGATGCTTTGTGACTGTATGTTTACTGAAAACACCATGTGACTTGAATTCTGATGCTGGAAACATATAAAAGGGTGATGAGATATGATTCTTTCTCTTTCCTGCTTTGAGAATGCTAGATGATGTGTTCTGTCCATAAAGCTGGTTTACGAACTAAACTCAGCCTCATCATTCGAGCACATCTTCTACACCATATAGGATAACTAAGTAGACGGTTGTGCTGTTTCATCCCATCTAGCAACAATGCTCTGCACTGTGTGTGTTTATATATTTACATATTTATTCCATCTAGGTACAATGCTCCGCACTGGGTGTTTATATATCTACATATTATTCCATCTAGCTACAATGCTCTGCACTGTGTGTGTTGAAGCACGCTGGTCGCCATGGAAACAGTTCTGTACTATCTACATGTACTGTCAATCAGCCCTAGTGATTCTTTCATGTATTTTTTTTTCTGCTAGTGAGAGAAAAAGAGAGAAAAAAATTTTCAGCAATTCTTCCTTTTAAAAAGAGGGGCGCTAAAACTTTTGTTTGTTATTTTTATGTAGACATGTTTGGTGAAGGACTAATATCAATCGTCAAAAATTTAGTGCAAACTGTTGCAAGTTTGCCCCATGTATAAATGTCCATTATTGAAATGCAATGAGTGGGTTTCCATGGCAACTGTGCTTATCGCAGGACAAAAGTGACTTCCACCAAAGGTAGTCCAATGCACTCTGAGGAACCACTGAAAAGGTCATGTCATCGTGACTACTGGTCTTTGTGCAAAATTAGAAACAATTTTGTGCAGTACCTCATGTCAGAAGTAGGTGTGGGTGTGACAGTTTTGTGAATATTGATATACAGACATGTTCAGAGTGGGATCAGTATGATTTGTGCAAAGATTTTTCCAAATCAGGCGAGAATTGTCTGAGCTGTAACTGTCATGTTTTGTTTGGCGAGAAAGCCACTGAAGAACGCCAGTCGCCATGGAAACAGTTCTGTACTATGTGCATGTACTATCAATGAGCCCAAGTCATTCCTTCATGTAATTTTGTTAAGCTGGTGAGAGAAAAATAAAAAAAAAAAACAGTCGTCAGTAATTCTTCCATTAATCATTAGGGGGCGCTATGAATTTTGTTTATTATTTGTATATAGACGAGTTCGGGGAAGGGAGAATATTGATCGTATAAAATTTAGTGCAATTCGTACAAAGTTTGTCCAATTTACAAGGGTGTAATGTTGTTACCACTAGGCGGCGCTAAAACTTTTGTTATTTTATATAGGATTGTTCAGGGTGGGACTATTATCCATTGTCGAAAACTTGGTGAAAATCAGACAAAGTTTGTCCAAGATACAACTTTCCGAAATTTCATGGCGAGTAGTCAACCGTCGCCATGTTGCCATGGCAACACTTCCCTGTAAGTTATGTGTTGTCCACCCATATTGGACTACATATGACAGTGACCTCAACATATGTTCACAAATTTAGACCTCCAAGACCTTCCCACCCCTCCCCATAAGCTCATGGATTGAATGGTGAGGAGGGCATGTCCATGGTAACACGTATGATGTCATACTAACGTTGATGTTCAGTTATGATCATGGCTGTGTTCTGATGAATCTCAGAAAATTTCACGTCATTCTGGCCAGCCGCGCGTGAATAATAAATAAAACAGTTTTCAGCAATTCTTTCGTTAACCACAATGTGGCGCTATAACTTTTTTCAGCTATTTTGATGTCATTGCGTCTGGAGTGGCACTATTTTCCTTCATGGAAAGTTTTGTGGACATCGGACAAGTTTTGCCCGTCAGTAATTCTTCCATTAATCACTAGGGGGCGCTATGAGTTTTGTTTATTATTTGTATATAGACGAGTTCGGCGAAGGGAGAATATTGATCGTATAAAATTTGTTGCAAATCGAACAAAGTTTGGCCATTTTACAAGGGTCTAATGCAATTCTTTCGTTAACCACTATGTGGCACTATAACTTTTGTCAGGGATTTTGATGTAGTTGTGTTTACGGCGGGACTATTTTCCATAATGGAAAGTCTGGTGCACATTGGACAGGTTTTGGCCGAGTTACAGGTGGTTGAATTTGTAAGGGGAGGAGTCAAACTTCGCCATTGCGCCCTTGCCACGCCTTTTGAGATTTTGACATAATTTATATAATTTTTAATGGCAAATGCCTATAGATGCCGCAATGTAAAAATGAGCTCAATCGGAGAAGGTCCCTAGGACTAGTGCGTTCAAATGCGAGGTGTGACTTTTTTCCGAATTGGAGGTGGGGCGACTTAGAGGCAAGATGGCGGCCTTCCTGTTGGCGGTGGGTATGGGCCACAATGATGTTTTTTGCATATCTTGAGGTGATGCACTCCTCACCCAAATTTTATTTGTCTACGGCAAAGTTTATGGTCTGCAGTCTCCATAGACCTTGTACATTTGGCCCCACCCACAAAAATGAGTGGTGGGGGGGCACATATGCTTTCCAGTTTATCAAATTTTTTGGAGGGTCGGAGGGGTTTGCCAAAAAAAAATCGCGTTTTGGTTAAAGTTCAGAGGGTGAAAAATGCGATCATTTAGGCAGAATAAGAAAAAAACCCCCAAAAACCTGCAAGCAGGTGTAAACGGACTTCGTCCCCCCACGCGCCCGCGGAACCAGCTGCCCGTCATCCCTCGCTGGCTCGGAAAATGTGCCGTCATCACTGCATGGGCTGCATGAATAATAAAGTAAACAATTTGGCACAGATCTTCCTGTGAGCAGTAAGTGGCACTATCCCTTTTGTCAAATATTTTTATGTAGGAGTGCGTGGAGTGGGACAAATCTCCGCCCGTCGTCCCTTTCTGGCTCGGAAAATGTGCCGTCATCACTGCAAGGGCTGCATGAATATTAAAGAAAACCATTTGGCGCAGATCTCCCAACTCCCACTTCCAACACACAGCCCCCCATCCTGACCCTGACTAAGACCCAGATGAGGACGGAGCTGAGGAAGATCAAGGCGAGGAAGGCGTCGGGACCGGATAGCATCAGCGCAAAGCTCCTCAAGTCCTGTGCAGACCAGCTGTGTGGGATTTTGGAGCACATCTTCAACCTGAGCCTGAAGCTTGGGAGGGTACCACAGCTGTGGAAAACATCTTGTGTGGTACGTGTACCAATGACTTCCCACCCCAAAGACCTGAACAGTTACAGAGCAGTGGCCTTGACGTCCCACATGATGAAGACCCTTGAGAGACTGCTACTTGCTCACCTGCGCCCCCTGGTGGGACCAGCAATGGATCCACTCCAGTTTGCCTACCAGCATGGCATTGTGGTGGAGGATGCGGTGATCATCCTCCTTCACCGTTCTCTGTCCCACCTGGAGAAGCTCGGGAATGTGGTGAGGATCATGTTCTTTGAACTCTCCAGTGCTTTCAACAACATCCAAACGATGATCCTGAAGGACAAGCTGCTTTGCGCAGGGGTGGACCAGCACCTGTCATCATGGATCCTGGACTACCTCACTAACCGGCCTCAGTTTGTGAGAACCCGGGACTGTGTGTCCGACACGATCATCGGTAGCATGGGGGCCCCCCAGGGAACGGTTTTGGCTCCCTTCCTGTTCACCCTTTATAATGCGGACTTCTCACACAACACAGCACACTGCCATCTACAGAAGTTCTCTGATGACTCTGCGATTGTTGGCCTCATCTCCAATGGAGATGAAGCTGAGTACAGAGGGCTTATGCAGGACTTTGTGGACTGATGCCATCGGAACTGCCTCCAGGGCAGGACAAAAGTGACTTCCACCAAAGGTAGTCCAATGCACTCTGAGGAACCACTGAAAAGGTCATGTCATCGTGACTACTGGTCTTTGTGCAAAATTTGAAACAATTTTGTGCAGTACCTCATGTCAGCAGTAGGTGTGGGTGTGACAGTTTTGTGAATATTGATATACAGAAATGTTCAGAGTGGGATCAGTACGATTTGTGCAAAGATTTTTCCAAATCAGGCCAGAATTGTCTGAGCTGTAACTGTCATGTTTTGTTTGGCGAGAAAGACACTGAAGAACGGCAGTTGCCATGGAATCAGTTCTGTACTATGTGCATGTACTATCAATGAGCCCAAGTCATTCCTTCATGTAATTTTGTTAAGCTGGTGAGAGAAAATTAAAAAAAAAACAGTCATCAGTAATTTTTCCTTTAATCATTAGGGGGCGCTATGAGTTTTGTTTATTATTTGTATACAGATGAGTTTGTGGAAGGGAGAATATTGATCGTATAAAATTTGTTGCAAATTGTCCAAAGTTTGTCCATTTTACAAGGGTCTAATGTTGTTACCACTAGGTGGCACTAAAACTTTTGTTATTTTATATAGGAGTGTTCAGGGTGGGAGTCTAATCCATTGTCGAAAATTTGATGAAAATCAGACAAAGTTTGTCCAAGATACAACTTTCTGAAATTTCATGGCGAGTAGTCAACCGTTGCCATGTTGCCATGGCAACACTTCCCTGTAAGTTATGTGCTGTCCACCGATATTGGACTACATATGACAGTGACCTCAACATATGTTGAAAAATTTAGACCTCCAAGACCTTCCCACCCCTCCCCATATGCTCATGGATTGAATGGCAAGGAGGGCGTGTCCATGTTAACACGTTTGATGTTATACTATTGTTGATGTTCAGTTATTATCATGGCTGTGTTCTGATGAATCTCAGAAAATTTCACATCATTCTGCCCAGCCGCTTGTGAGTAATAAATGAAACAGTTTTCAGCAATTCTTTCATTAACCACTATGTGGCACTATATCGGTTGTCAGGTATTTTAATGTCATTGCGTTCGGCGTGGGACTATTTTCCTTCATGGAAAGTTTTGTGGACATGGGACCAGTTTTGCCCGAGTTACAGGTGGTTGAAGTTGTAAGGGGAGGAGTCAAACTTCGCCATGGCGCCATGGCAACACTTCCTTTTCAGTTATGTGTTGTCCACCCATATTGTACTATATGTGACAGTAACGTAAACCCATGTTCCAAATTTCATGACTCCAGGACGTTCCCACCCCTCCCCATAAGCTCAGGGATTGAATGGTGAGGAGGGCGTGTCCATGCTAACACGTCTGATGTTATACTATTGTTGATGTTCAGTTATGATCATGGCTGTGTTCTGATGAATCTCAGAAAATTTCACATCATTCTGCCCAGCCGCTTGTGAGTAATAAATAAAACAGGTTTCAGCAATTCTTTCATTAACCACTATGTGGTGCTATATCGGTTGTCAGGTATTTTGATGTCATTGCGTTCGGGGTGGGACTATTTTCCTTCATGGAAAGTTTTGTGGACATGGGACAAGTTTTGCCCGAGTTACAGGTGGTTGAAGTTGTAAGGGGAGGAGTCAAACTTCGCCATGGCGCCATGGCAACACTTCCTTGTCAGTTATGTGTTGTCCACCCATATTGAACTATATGTGACAGTAACCTAAACCTATGTTCCAAATTTCATGACTCCAGGATGTTCCCACCCCTCCCCATAAGCTCACGGATTAAATGGCGAGGTGGGCGTGTCCATGGTAACACGTTAGATGTCATACTAATGTTGATGTTCAGTTATGATCATGGCTGTGTTCTAATGAATCTCAGAAAATTTCACATCATTCTGCCCTGCTGCGTGTGAGTAATAAATAAAACAGTTTTCAGCAATTCTTTTGTTAACCACTATGTGGCGCTATATCGGTTGTCAGGTATTTTGAGGTTATTGCGTCCGGGGTGGCACTATTTTCCTTCATGTAAAGTTTTGTGGACATCGGACAAGTTTTGGCCGAGTTACAGGTGGTTGAATTTGTAAGGGAAGGAGTCAAATTTCGCTAATAAAGAAACGCAAGCAGATACAATATGGCTTTCGCCAACTGACGTTGTCAGTGGCTCAGGCCCTAATTAAAAGAACAACACAGCTGGGATTCAAACCCAGGTCTCCCGCTTGCAAAATGGATATACTACTGCTAAGTCATCACCTCAGCTGCAATAAAAAGCCACTATTTGTTCAATATACATCAATGGGAGAAACGAGCTCAAGTGTTTTTGGTGCTGGCTCCATCTGAAAATTGGCTGTGACAAAGCCTTTACACAGTTAAACATGACAAAACAAAATGTTAGGGATGGGGATTTCCATTGGGTAGCGCTGCTCAGTTTATTTCTCCTGACCCAGTCACGTGGTCCAACATCAACACATACGTCATGTCTCGAAACATGTTTCCGGGATAAGATCGGATCACCGGTGCCTGCCTGCCCATCACTACTGCACAGGTAAGATGGGTGTGTGTGGCTCTCTCTAATGAGTTTTTAAGTTTAAACTTTGTCTTCTTTGCTATAGTAAGTGCTTATTGATAATCATATAACACTGCAGAATGGTTTTCATTAAGGTTTAGTAACTTCTGAGCAGAAAAATATCACTTTCATTGCTGTTTTTTCATCGTGTCTGATCAGAGGCCGTTTTTTTTTTTTCCTTTTGCATTAGACAGGATGAGAGTGTGCTGCTGCTGTGTGTGCCCCACTGATTAATGATTGTCTTTCATAGGTATGTTTCATGTTAAAAATGTTTTAATGTGAGTTTTATTTGAAGCTGCACTTAAGATAATACTTTGAGTCACTTTATTTTTTTTTTAGTTTTTATTTTTATATGTAACTGTCTAATTTGAGTGTGTCTTTTTATTTAATGATGCTTTTGAGTGCAATTGTGTTTATTTGATTTTTATTTATTTATTTCAGTTTTACAGTGTTTTTGATTTGACTTTTGGAATGTATTTTGTTAATATATAATTTTGTAACGCAGCACATGTTTAAAAAAGAAACTGTATGGACCCTGCACAGACGGGATGAGAGTGTGCTGCTGCTGTGTGTGTCCCACTGATTAATGCCTGTCTTTCACAGAATAAAGTGCCAACTGTGAACCCACTGTTGGAGATATTTCCCTACACAACACAACGCAGACGCAGATAGCAGTTTCAAGTCCGCTACATAAATGTGGTGCCGTGACCCGGATCAACTGAATCGGCCACTGCCGATCGCTGGGGTTAAGCTGTGAGCTCGTGATGCCTGGGATGTCAGCCTGACTCTGTCTGGATCCTTTTCAAGTAAAAAAAAATTACAGAAAAAAGCATTTTTTCTGTTGTTTGTATAAATGGTGTATACTGAGTGATTCTGACACATTTTGCATTTACTGTGTGATAAGAATATTTTTTTGAGTGTTGCCAATTAGTTCTCATTTACTGTTGTGTTAAATGTAAAGTTTGTGTTTGAGATACGACTGGTAGAGGTCAAGCCACATCCGTTATGTTTACACCAGATGTTGGGAGGGGTTGAGGTCTTTCTGGGGCACATGAGGTTATTAGAAATCATTCTCTCATAATGTTGCACGATGATGAGCCATCACACTCAAATCACATAACACCCAGCCTTGCATTTGGACCCCAGTCCTCCACTCCTGCATCCAGTAATGAAGGCACCCAAAACGAGCTATGTGAGCTTATCACTGAGCTGGGAAGTCAAATTGGGGAGTCAATTGCAAACCGCCTGTTGGCAAGTCAAGCCCCGCCTACCATAAATGAGGCACCCCCATCCCAACCGTGCAAAGTTGGAACCCCTAAAGACACACTTGACCTCTCCAAAATGAGCTTGGGTGTCAGGCCAGATATTAAAGACCCCCCTATGTATAGAGGTGATGGCACTGATAAATACTCTGTCCAAGAGTGGATAGATTTGATGGAAATCTATCTACAGAAGAGAGGGCTCTCTGGAGGCATGCAAAAAGAGGAGATCCTGAACTGTCTTCTTGGCAAAGCAAGGGACATTGTCAGAGTGGGGTTGAAAAGTACCGTCCTCTGGTGCAATCACCAACTCTGAAACCATTTATGCTATATTAAGGTGTTACTTTAGTGAGAGCCCACGGTCTTCCCAAGCCATTAGCTGACTTTTATGCTACCCACCCAGCTGCCAAAGAAACACCAGTAGACTACTGGGTGAGGTTAAATATTGTTGCTGAAGCGGCTGATAGGCACTTGCAATGTCAAGGAACCAAATGGAGAACATGGACGCAAAGGTGGCCATGATGTTTATCAGAAATTGCCCAGACCCTAATCTTGCCTGTGTGTTTAAAAGCAAGCCCATAAGTAAATGACCAATAACAGAAGTTCACGTGTCATGGTCTGAGTGCCGATATTGTCCGTGCTCGGGTCATGCAGTATTTTCCTCCCATTCTGTGTAGTTCCTTGTAGCTCTCCGAGCTTTTATTTTGACAGCGTCTCAGAGGGGCTCCCGGCTGTCAGAGCTGGGCTCCTCTGTGACAGCTGGATTGCATTCAGCTGATGACTGCCTCATCAGCTGATTAATCCTTAGCCCTATTTAAGGGAGCAGCATAGGTTACTCCGGGCTGCGACCTCACATACGTCAACGTTGGTCTCCCCGACGTTCGGCTGAAGCCCCTAACTCTGGCTTCAGTCACTCCTTTGATCCTCCATGTTCCCAGTAAGTTTCTCCTTGTTCTCAGTATATCGTTAGTGTGTCCTAGTCATAGTCTTTATTTGTGTTTTCCCCCACGAGGCTCATTATTTTGTATCGTATGTCCTTCTTTAATAAATATGCAAACTCTACGGCTGCCTATAGCATCTCATTAGTGGTCCGCGAGGACCACCCCATGACAGTAGGTCACAGCCCGAACGAGATGCCGGTGACCGTGAGTTTGCTTAATTTGGGCTTGTAGTTTTTCCCCTTTCCACGTACCAGTGTGCTGGGAGATGGCGTCGCCACGCAACGGCTATGCCATGAGCCTGGGCTACGAGTTGGTGATGGCCCTTATCAAGATCGACGGGATCATTTCCAGGGCTCGCCATCACACCGTCCCCAGCACCTCACGCTGGTACCTGGACCTCGCTGAGGTGACTATTAACCTCCATCCTCACTACGCTGACCACCCTGAAATCACGGCGAGGATGGCGGACATCTCTGCATTCCGGGAGAAGCTCCGTGGGCTGAAGGGAAACTCCAGCAGGAAGCCGAAGAGGAGGCATCCTCGCTCCTCGCCTCAGGATCCCATTCCTGTCCCCCATCCATTCCAGGAGTTTGCACCATCCAGGGGCCATCCCCAACGGAGAAAGACGTCAGCCGGGATTCCCTCAGAGGACAGGCAGTGAACAGCTGTGATCCTCCAGGACCGTGTGGCTGCGGCTTGCTCTGCTTCCCATCCATCTGAAATCATAAAGCATGTGACGGCAGCAGTTAGACTGGTGGAGCTCAGTCCGGAGCTCCATAATTATCCCGAATACACCGAATTGTTGGCTTCTGTCTCTGTGCAGCAGCGGCGGTTCCCTGACCTCACCTTCGCCTCGCCCTCTGCCAGTAAACGTCATCACAATGCCCGTGGTAAGCCTCAGCAAGAACCCCGTCCGGGTCCAGTTCCGGGTCGCCGTAGAAACCCTGCCTCCCAGCCAGCTGTTGCTCCTGCGTCACATCAGGAGGAAAATACAGCCACCTCCGGGTCATCTGTCCCTGCTGTTCCGTCAGCTCCTCGTTCCCGGATCGCCTCAGCTGTTCCTCCCTCCTCCTCGATGCTCCCCCCAGTGGCTGTGAGCTCCACGAGTCCGTCTCCGGCTGCCCCTGCTCCTGATCCGGTGCGAGCGGCTCCTCTTCATCTTCCTGGGGGGCCCTCTGTCTCCATTCATTGGGGGAAGGGAAGAACCAAGCCCACTGCAGCAGGTTCCATCGGTCCTTAGCGGATCAGGCAAGTGTCTTTTCATTCTTTTCCTCCACTGGGTGAATTGCCTTGTTCGATCCCTGGGGGTCGAGTTCGGGGTTCTCAGTCCCCCGAGCTTCCTTCACCTGCTGCAATTATTAATTGTGAACCTGATACCTGTGTGTCTCCTTCCCCTGAGTGTTCCCCGATGCCAGGACTACACCGCTGAACGAGGAAGGAGCCTGCGGTCCTGGAGAGCCTGGTTCCTGTCCCGCAGCCACGTCATGGGCAGAGTAGGAGGGCAGACCGCCAACTGGAGCCTGCGCCGATGACTAATCATCCCCGGGTCTCCACGGACGAACGGTTCGACCCAGCAGGTCAAGGATCCCCTGCCACCACGCCGTGCGGGTTTTCGGCATGGACGTCAGCATCAGGGAATCCCCAGACTGAGGACACCATCATGCCAGCTGCGGAGCCCGCCACAGTCAAGTAGGAGCCAGAAGTGGACCTTCTACTTGCTGAACCTGGATCGCCGAAGTCCTGGACGACGGTAGAACCCGAGATCAGGCAAGTGTTCTATTTTGTCTTCCTTCTTTCTATTCTGGAGCATTTTTTGCCTGTCTTTCAGGGAGACGAGCCGCATCCGGGCTCTGCCGCTACCGGTGATCCTGATCCCGGTTCTCTTTCTTCTCCTGAGCCTTTCTCCCAGGGTCACCGGTGATGAGTTAGCTCCGGTTGCTGTTCTGGAGGTTCTGGGTTTGGGTTTGGAGGTCGCTCCTGGTGCTGCTCTGGCCCAGTCGGGGCCCGTCGTGGGTGCTTTGCTGGTCCAATCGGGGCCCGTCGTGGGTGCTTCACCGGCCCAATCGGGGCCCATCGAGGACGCTGCGCTGGCCCAATCGGGGTCCATCAAGGGTGCAGCATGGTCTCGCTTGGGGTCCGGCTGGAGCGCAGCGTCAGTCCTAGTGAAGTTCGGACGAGGAGCTGCTGATCCTTTGTTGTTTGACGCCAGACTGGTCCCTCAGCTGCTGGGATTCCCCGTTTTCAGCTCAGCTTCCCCTCGCTGTCCTTCTCAGCAGGGAGGCCTCCTCCGAGTTCCCCCCTGCGGTCCTGGTGGCCTATTGATGCGGGTCGGCCACCTGGGAACTGCTTCGCCTGTTTGGCGTTCTGGGTCGGCCACCTGACAAACTGGACCTTTTGTTCGGCGACCTGGTCCGGCTGCCAGAGGTACTGTTCTCCCAGGCCTGGGACTGGGGTAGACCACCCGAACGTGTTCTATTTCCCCTGCTAGTGATCTGGACGCTGGATGCAGGTAGACCTCCTGAACTGTTTGTTTTTGTGTATTGTGTTCTGCCTGCCTGCATCCCGGTGATTTTTTTTCGTTCCTTTTGATTGTCCCCTCCATAGTCTGAGAGATGTTCTTTTGTTGCCAATGGCCGTTTATTTGTACTGATTTAAATTGTCTATTTCACCGCTCTTTAGCGTGTTTTTTTTTCTTTATCCTTCTGTAGTCTGAGATGTGCGCTGTTGTCGCCTTTACCAGCTATTCTTATGGAACTGTATGTATTCACCGCTATTCAGCGTGATTTTTTTTTTCCTCTGAGAGATGCTATGTGGTTGCCATTTGTTTCTTTTGGCCTGTGTTTTTGGCCTGTTGACATAGTATTTCTGTTATTTGTGGCCTGTAGGCATAGTATTTTTGTTTTTTGCATTCATTGTCCTGTCCTGTTTTTCCACCTGTGCTTATGGAGTATATTTGTGGTTTTTTTTTTTCCCATGCTCGGTTGTTGCACCTTGCTGTTATGTTTTTTGTATTCGCCCTTGTTATTTTTTCCCGGTTCCCTGTCTTGATGTGTTTTTCTGGTTCTCGCCCTCCTGGCCTTTTTCCCCCTCCTCCCATCCTGGGTGGGCCTTCTTAGCCTTTTGAGTGGGGGGGGGGGCTTGGATGTTACGTGGTGCCCGGAGTGCACCGTTTGGGGGGGAGTACTGTCATGGTCTGAGCGCCGATATCGTCCGCACTCGGGTCATGCAGTATTTTCCTCCCATTCTGTGTAGTTCCTTGTAGCTCTCCGAGCTTTTATTTTGACAGCGTCTCAGAGGGGCTTCCGGCTCTCAGATCTGGGCTCCTCTGTGACAGCTGGATTACATTCAGCTGATGACTGCCTCATCAGCTGATTAATCCATAGCCCTATTTAAGGGAGCAGCTTAGGTTACTCTGGGCTACAACCTCACATACGTCAGCGTTGGTCTCCCCGACGTTCGGCTGAAGCCCCTAACCCTAGCTTCAGTCACTCCCTTGATCCTCCGTGTTCCCAGTAAGTTTCTCCTTGTTCTCAGTATATCGTTAGTATGTCCTAGACATAGTCTTTATTTGTGTTTTCCCCCACGAGGCTCATTATTTTGTATCGTATGTCCTTCTTTAATAAATATGCAAACTCTACAGCTGCCTATAGCGTCTCATTAGTGGTCCGCGAGGACCATGCCATGACATCAAGAAGCCATTGATGAGTATCAAAAGGGAAGGTTATGCAAAAAGAAAGCCCCCTGTCTCAGCTAAGTCACAGCCTCTTCTAGTGGCCACTGCAGCAACTGATGTCAGTCCCCCTGAGGTTGGATTGGACGTTGCTTATGTGAACACAGCAAAGTGTGCCCAAAGTAATCCAGCTAAGACTTGTGAAACTGCTATGTCAGAATCAGGTGCTCTGGAATGTGTGCTCAGTATGCTAGAGAGGGTGCTAGAGCGTAATAACCAGCCCACGACCCCCATAGTAAAAGCATGGCCTCTAGCCCCAGCCAGTTTACCCCAGTGCAGAGTATGTGGCAATAATTCACACTCCACATGCACCCACTGCATGAGAGAAAGTAGATGCCTAGGCTATCTAGAAGTGGGTCATCAGAGAAAAGACTGCCCTAGTGTAACCGAACCTGACACCCAGCACAGTATCATGCAGGAAAACTAGTATACTCACACTTGGGAGGAGACTGTGTGAGTGATGAATGTGAAACCCTTGACCCCTGTGATGATGTGCAAACTGTATACAGAGAAAGCTTAAAGTGTGCTCCGTCTGGTACTGTTATACTTTTCCAAAATATGATGCAACTCAAAAAATCTGACAGTCTGTTTTACACTAATGCTTTAGTGAATAATAAAGTCACTCTTCAAGCTCTTCTTGACACAGGCTCCATGGCATGCACCACGAATGAAGAGGCAGAACAGAAGCTAACGAGTGATGGGGTTATATCAGAGCCAAGTGACACCCATACCAACATCACATTTGTAGGTTGTGGTGGAGTTCAGGAAGAGCCCAAGTGTATATACAACACGGAAATGGAAGTGTATGAGTGTGCATTCAGTGTACCTGTCCTCATTGTTCTTGGCTAAAGAGATCAGCTAATTTTAGGGACAAATGTCATCAAACATCTCCTCAGACAATTCAGACTATCCCCCCACTTCTGGCATGTCTTGAGTAAACCTGAGCCAACAAACGCTCCTGAAATGGTGCAGTTTTTGAACATGCTGTCAGGCATTAATAGGTGGAGGGGTGACAAAATGCCATATGTTATTGGTACCATCAAGTTAACTCAGGCTGTGATTCTACTCCCTAAGCAGGAACACTTGGTATGGGGCAGACTCCCTGTATCATCCCTCATTTCTGAAGGCAGCGCCATCCTGATTGAACCACTGAAGGCACAAGTTCACAAAAAGGATGTGATTGTATGCAGAACTGTGGCTTCCATGAGTGGTGATAGGTGGGTCCCCGTCCGCATCCTGAACACCTGTGATAAGTCCATCACATTAAAAAGGGGCACTAAGATAGTAGACGTATCCCCCTATGTTGCTGTTGAAGACCTTGATGGGACTGTTGAACAAAAGCCACCAGAGACATTCAATGCCCAGAGTCAAACAGTGTATGCTAAGGCAGAAATCAGTCATGGCCCTTTGCCACATTCAAGTTTCCATGACAGCCTGCAGAAGCTAGGGCTAGAAGATTTAAACATTGACTCTTGTAAGGTTTCATACCACTGGAAAGCCCAACTCCTACAGCTTGTACATCAACATCAGGACGTGTTTTCAAAAAGTAAACTCAACTGTGGACTGGCAAAAGACTTTGTTCATCGCATCCACTTATCTGACGACCGACCATTCAGACTCCCATACTGTCGTGTTCCACCAGGAACACGACAGTATCGCAGTATCATAAGCTGCGACAAGTGCTGACGGAGATGGAGGAACATGAGCTTATTCGCAAGTCCAACAGTGAATGGGCATCCCCTCTAGTGCTTGTATGGAAGAAAAATGGCAGTCTCAGAATATGTGTGGATTACTGCTGGCTCCTGCACCACTCTCTTTCATTTGATGTGCTGGCAAAGCCACTGTAGCTCCTTGCTTCTCGTGCTCCTCAGGCCTCACTACGGAAGCAAAGGGGGCTAGCGATTCAGCTCCATCTGTCATCACTGGTGTCCCACCATGCCATCCAGTTCCCACATCAAGGGCAATGTGGACACTGGCACTGGAACCCCCCCCGTGACGATCCATGATGGGTCTCGTCCTGATCTTTTCCCAGACTACTAGGCCAGTCAGTGTCCCAAACAGAATAATTGTCCACATACGGAGCAGGTCAGTCACACAGCCCACAGCCCGACCACTCCTCTCCGACGCCACTGGTGATCTTGAAGCCCAGGCCGTAGAACATGCCACACCCCATGATGTTCGACCCTCTAACTGTCACCACGAATTGGGCATTTGTGATAATTGCCGATTTGTACCGGACTGTTAGGTTCAACGTACCCATGATGGCTAGTTTGTTTCCACCATAGCCGCAGTACGACGCCGACAGTTCTCTCATGCGGTAGTGTGAGAACAGACTCCTCACAGTGGGCCAGCTCAACACCAAAGCCACCGCTCCCATGTCCACCAACAACAGCACTTCCACGCCGTCCAGCAACACTTTACAATAAATGTGCCCATCTGTGCTCAGAGAGACGGTATGAACAACCGTAGGAGTCACAGCGGAGGAATCTGCTCCATGTCTTCGGTCCTCCCACTTAAAATTCCTGCAGGCCCCAGCGAAATGATGTAGGAAACCACACTTGCCACAACGCTTGCCTTTCGCTGGACACTCTCTTGCCTTGTACCTGTGCCTCATGGACCCACAGCCATAACATCTTGGCGAACCCGGGGTGGACCTAATTCTTATAGCGGCAGCGTACTCTTCTTCATCCTCGCTGTTCTCGCTATCCGGGTCCACAGCCAGCGCCTTCATCCGTGGTTCCGTGTGCCCCAGCAAACTTCTCTCTCCCAAATCCTTTGATAGCTTCTTTGCAGCCTAGAACTGTTGGGCTATCTCGACAGCTGTGGCTAATGTCATCTCACCCGTGTGTGTCAGGTGCCTCAATCGTGTTGCAGAACAATGGAAGTGCTCTGCCAGTTGGTCACGGACCATTTCATCTTCTAACGCTCCAAAATGGCACTCCACCACCAGCTGATGCAGATCTGCGATGAACCGCTGCACTGACTCTCCAGTCCGCTGGTGGCGCTGCCGAAACCAAATTCTTTTGACAGTGACGTTTTCCAGGGCACGAAAGTAGCACAACATTAGCCCCACCACATCGTCAAAGTGATCACTAGTGCCCAGTGCGCTGAGAATCCGCTGATCCTCCATGCCAAGATTATGAACTAAAATGGCTCTCACACACAGTTTTTCCAACTCACCAAGGTCCAGGGCCATCAGATAGTTTTTGAAAGCCATGTACCTCCTCTCCCAAGGAATGGGCGGCTCGCCCCAGACCTCCAGAAATGGCCGCAAGCAGGAAAAACCTCTCTCCATACCTTTTATCTCATCGCCAAATGTTATGTCCATAACTTGTAGTCACAATAAACAGGCCGGAGGTACAGTCAAATGTAACTTTATTATAGGAACCAGTAATATAACAAGTGCTTCGCACAGGCCAAGGGTCGATGGTGAAAGAGTGTACATCCCTTCTGCCCTAGCTCTTTATACCCCAGGTGATGCCACCACCAGAAAGGTGGGCCGTCACCTCCCACTACACCCAGGGTACCATAGCCACCATCTTACTCCATTACATGAACCCTGTGCAGCTTTGCGAGAGGAGTCACAGCAGGCCAAAGAGAGCTCTGTTCAGGAAGCATTCAGACTGAGCACCAACCAGCAGACTATCGAGTGTTCACCCCCTTTCAAAAATCTAACATGTTGTTGTCTGAGTAATGATAAAGCATCTGCAGTTTTGACACGCCATTGTGAATGGGATCAGGGGTCAAAACAAAGAGTCATTTCCTGGCTAGCTCAAGACCTGGAACAACTCCTGCCACCAGGTCAACATGCTTTGCCTGTGTTTTCCTTTCAGGAGCTCCAAGATAAACAGAGGAAAGATCCCACACTAGCTAGAGTTATCCCTTTTGTTGAATGTGGCAGATGTCCATCACGTAGAGAGCAAGCCAATCAGTCCTTCAAAGTGCAAAAAACACTGAAACAGTGGGACAAATTAAGAATGCTGGATGATATTCTGTACAGGGTGAGCAAGGATTCATGAACTGGGAAAAGGTGCCAGTATGTCAGTATGTCACTCCTTCTGCGTTGATCAGTCATGTCCTGTCAGGTGTCCATGACAATGCTGGCAATCAGGGTCAAAGCAGAACTCTGTACCTAGCGAAACAGAGGTTTTTCTGGGTAAGCATGGAGCATGATGTCCGTGACTATGTCAGGTGTTTCAAACGTTGTGTTGTGGAGGTAATAGAACAGGCGAGATGCGACAAGCTGGAAGGGTGCAAGGTTTTATTTCCTCCAACATAATGAAACACGCTTCGTAGCTCGATGAGCTACTGCATTGCTTAGGCATGTGTAACAAGCTCTTTTATATCTTATACAGACAGAGAGAATGCATGGCACATTAGCACAGTGATTGCTATTTAATACCCATCATTAGCATGACATCAGCTGGTGCCTAGATATCCTCTCCGAGGACACATACATTACAGTCCAGTCTGATTGCCCCCTGGGGCTCTCTTTCCGTATGTCAGTTGTCTCCCCTTCCTCCAGCCCTGATGAGTGTGAGATAATGTCCGTCCGCAGCGTGCTGGTTCCCCCCCAGAGCACTCAGAAGGAGCTGTGTCCCCCCCCCCCCCCCGGTCGTTTGGGCTCCAGCTCCAGTAGAACTGTCCTGCTGTAGAGGAGTATCGGAGGGCATGTCAGCCCGTGGGGGGGACGGGGGAGGGGTGGAAAAAACAGTGTGCTCAGCTCCGAGTTCCAGCACGTTGAACGGCCGTGGATCGTGGGCGCACAGGGCCGGTGCACATCATGCGTAATGAAACAAACCGGCGATCGACCGGCTTTAGGGAGTGAGGTGCAGGAAGAGTGATGTGGAGGAGGGGGGGGTGGATGGGAATAAGTGAGTGCTGGCCCGGGACGTCAAAAGTGTCTGGGCCGGCAAAAATTGCGTGTGGATCCGCCATGGTGAGGGACTTTCCCGGTAAACCTGGCGGTGATCCGCAGCGGCTGTGAAAAAAAAAATTAAGTCTCTGACTCGTCTTGCGGCTCAGTCCTGCGAGGATGTGGGGATGGTGAACGGCCAAATTCCCCGAGGATGCGTAGCGGCTGTGAAAAAAACTGAAGCTGTGTGAGGGACTTGGCGGTTTGGCTTTAGGTGCGGGAGCAGCCCTAAAGTCATCGGGAAAGCAATCGGCTAAATTCCCGTTGTGCGCCGTGGCTGAGAAACCCATACAAAATCCCGTGTGCGGGCTGCATGTCTGCTTCAGGTGCGTGAGCAGCCCTAAAGGTTCAGAGGATGGCGAGCGGCCGTGTTTCTCGGGCATGTGCAGCGGCGGAGGACGATGTATAAGTCTGTGGAGCCAGTTTGTCTCTGGTGCGTGGCGCATGCCTGGCGCAGTGACCACATAGCTTGAAGTTGCACTGTCCTCATAATCCTGCCGTGTGCATGCGGGGCTTCTGTGTGCAGAAAGTCCGCTGTCGGGAGATGAGTCAGGGTCGGGGCGCTTGATGGAAATCAATGCAGATGGCGCTGATGATCTTCCCTGTTCAGGCTGTTTCCTTCTGTTCACTTGTGTCACCGTTCATGGTGCGTCTCGGTCCCAGCGCTGCCCGCTCCGGTGAGCATGCTCCGGTGTGGATGAAGAGGATGCAGGTGCTCTCTGGTACTCTGGAGTCCACAGCGCGGTGAGAGGGAGTAGATGGTCATTCTCTCTCGTCAGGTCACCAGTGTGGAGAAAATGGCATAGTCGAGAGATGCACCATGCACGTCCAGGGTTACCAATGTGGAGGTAATAAAACAGGCGAGATGCAACGAGCTGGAAGGGTGCAAGGTTTTATTTCCTCCAACATAATGAAACACGCTTCGTAGCTCGGTGAGCTACTGCGTTGCTTAGGCATGTGTAACAAGCTCTTTTATACGTTATACAGACAGAGAGAATGCATGGCACATTAGCATAGTGATTGTTATTTAATACCCATCATTAGCATGACATCAGCTGGCCCCTGGATGTCCTCTCGGAGGACGCATACATAACAGTCCAGTCTGATTGCCCCCTGGGGCTCTCTGTCCGTATGTCAATTGTCCCCCCTTCCTCCAGCCCTGATGAGTGTGAGATAATGTCCGTCCGCAGCGTGCTGGGTCACTGCAGTGTCACCAGTAAGACCCTTGAGCCTGAAGGAAGAGCTCCATTAGAAAGTATCAAAACGATCAGTCCCCTTGAGCTTGTTTGTATAGATTTTTGGTCTGCAGAAGACTTAAAAGGGAAGAGCATTGACGTTCTAGTAGTGACAGACTACTTCACTAAAATGGCTTATGCTTTTAAGTGCTCAGACCAAACAGCTAAACAAGTTGCACTTCAGTTGTGGGACAGATACTTCTGTGTTTATTTTGACATCAAGATGGCCGCGCCGCCTGTGTTTCTGGCTGCTGGTCGTCTCCGCTTGTTGCCGTGCTTGTTTGTCCTGTTTTTGATTGTGTTACTGTGTCTGGATAATGTGCAATCAGCCATTGTTTATGATTGCCAAGTGCTGCTGGATATTCGATCTTCCATGGTGGGTTTTGACAGTCATAATCAGGAGGGAAGATTCTTCCATTGGTCTCTGCGTTTGCAACTTCCCGTTGGTACCTGGGATCCCCGCTGTGGTTATACTGGCAGAAAGCAATCCAAACCTCAGGGAAGACGTGCAGGTGCCGTGGTGAAATCCAGAAGGCTTGCTCGGCTTTGCCGTCTTGCTCGCTCCACCTCATCTTCTCCTAATTCTGCAGCTGGCCTCTTTCCTGGATCCTGGCCCTCAGGTGTGCCTGGAGTGAGGCCATCATTTTTCCGGCCTGTTTTCCCTGTTCTACCATGTCAACCGGCCTTCTCCCTGCTCCGAGTCAGCAAATCCCCTGCAGGTAGCGGGTGCCTACGTCAACTTTCACTGGCCCCCATTCCTGGCGAGACTGCTGCTGTTACAGAGCCCATCCAGCTGGCGTTGCTTAATGCACGTTCCATCTCAAATAAATCATTCTTTTTGAACGATTTATTCATTACTGCAGGGCTGGAGTTTTTATTTCTTGTTGAGACTTGGCAGAGAAGTGAGGAATTTACCTCCTTAATTGATCTTTGTCCACCGGATTGTACCTTCTCCTGTGCTTCGAGATTGACAGGCTGCGGCGGTAGTCTGGCCATCGTGAACCGGCGCCGCTTCATTACATGGACAGTGAGCCATGGAACTTTTTCATCATTTGAACTGATGATTTTAAAAATTGGCTCCTCAAACCCATTTTATTGTGTTTTAATTTACCCCCCTCCAGGAGTTTATGCCTCTTTTTTATCTGAGTTTAGTGATTTTTTAACTTCTATTATTAAATTTGAGCAGATTTTATTACTTGGAGATTTTAATTTGCATATTAACGATCCCAATGACAGTTTTGCAGTTAATTTCTTGGGTATGATTGAATCATTTAATTTTGTTTTGTGTCTATCTGGCCCTACGCATATAAAAGGAAATACACTTGATCTTGTTTTTACACTTGGTCTTAATGTGAATAATATTCAGACTAAGGAGCTTCTTGTGTCAGACCATTTTTGTGTTCTTTTTAATTTATCAGTTAAATCAGTCTGTTACACTGGCAAGCTGGTAAAATGCTTTCATGTCATTGACCAGTTTTCAGCTGTGAAATTTTCTGCTGCCTTTGACAGCAGTGTGGTTTTATCCTCTGATGATGACACCGAGAGCTTGGTCTGCTCTTTTAACTCACACTATTCAAGCATCTTAGATGTAGTTGCTCCCTTTAAAACCAGGACTGTCCGTGCTGTTAATTTACCCCCCTGGTTAAATGATGATCTCTGTTGTTTTAGACATAAATGTTGGAGGGTGGAAAGACTGTGAAAGTCCACTAAACTTGAGGTGCATCGATTGTACCTTAAGGAACTGTTAATTGAATTTAACAATATGATCAAAATGGCAAGAACTTCTTATTTTTCCAACATCATCTCCTCCAATAGTACCAATCCAAAGAACCTCTTCAGCACAAGACAGTATAGTTAATCCTGTCAGTTCTGCTCCACCTGTTTATTCAATTAATGCAGGGGTGTCCAAACTTTTTGCAAAGAGGGCCAGATTTGGTCAGGTGAAAATGTATGGGGGCCGACCATTCAGCCTGACATTCCTCGAATCATTACCATTGTAAATTACCATGTAAATATGTAACTATATCACTTTGCTGTCTACAGCTAGGTTGACATTGCAAATGAGAATCTGTTGTCAATTGCATTACCAGGATAGTTAAAGGTTAAAATAATAATAAATTACATACAAATAAACTATTTTATGAAATTTGACTCTGAATATTTTTAGAAACGTGTGTTTATTGATTTTGTTTCAACAAATCACATCCCAGTGCATTTTGACAAAGAATAGTATAGTCCAGTGTTTTTCAACCTTTTTTAAGCCACGGCACATTTTTTACATTGACAAAATCCTGGGGCACACCACCAACCAAAATGACACTCTATAGCCTAACACAGTAAAAATAATAAAATATAGTTAGCAATACAGTTTCTAAATGTATTTATACTCAGTGTGAACCCTGGGCTTGTTTAGATGAACACAAAGCTGATATTCTGGCAGGAATGGAAGAAAGACACACACGGAGCTCTTCCTCAACAGCTCTCAGTCTCTCTCTGTTTTTAGTGTTTATCACAGTCAAGCTTGAAAAGCTCAGCTCACACAGATATGTCGTGGAAAATGGGAGCAATGTTGATATAGCTTTGTTGGCCAGAATGGGGAACTCCTTGGCAGCAGTCAACCAAAAATTGTCCAAAGGAAGATCAGCAAAGTTTAGCTTTAAACCATGATCTTGTTTCAGTTCAATGAGTTCTTCTTGCTCCTGTAAAGTCATGTCGTTTCCAACAACTGATGCTGAGCTGTATGGGCCACAGTTACATGGGCAAAATTTCTTCAATCTGATTACAATTCAGATCAGAATTTTACTGTTTACATGGATCCTGAAAAAGCTGATCTGATTTGGACGTGCATTTTCATGTGTCACAGGTTTGAATGGAATAAATCATTTTGACATGCGCAGGTCGACATTCAAAAAATAGAAGAAGAAGCATCTTCCGGTGTTAGCGAGCCCCGCTTCGTGTCGAAATTGACCTGTATCGTGTTATTCAGACTGTACTTTTGCTTCTGCTAGTCTCCGTAATGAAGCTACAAGTACATACTTCTGCATATGATGAACAGAGGGAGACAGCAGGACGATACAGACCAGTTTTGTTTTACTCCCGCTATGTTTTCCGCTAGCTGCTGCTAAGGCGGAAATACATCATGTCGACGTGCTGCTGGTGTACAGACATGCACAATAAACATATTTTCTGCCCTGTGTTCGGAATAAGTGATTTCATGCGCACCATTCGGATTAACAATCGGCATAATCCACCCCTCTCAATCGGAATGAAATTTTGATCCGAATGAGCGTGATCGGGTCAGAATATTCAGATTGCCGTGTTTACGTGAAGCATTTTTATTCCGATCAGGCTTTTAATCCGGTTACTTGTGTCCATGTAAACATAACCACTCACTCGAGTAATTAAGTTAAATTGGATAATTTCCCACCGCACACCTAATGATCTCTCACGGCACATAGGTTGAAAATCACTGGTATAGTCAAATTAAATGACAGAAATTTGACAAAACTGTGGTTTGATCATCACAAAAAATCAATTCACTGAGACTTTGGAATTTATTCTCCTCAGAAGAATAAAAAAAAATGTACCTGCATTAATGTGAAGGGTGACACTGGTGTTTCGACTGCAGTAAGCAGGCCAGGTCTGGCTCAAAAGCAATGGTTTTGATGCACAAGATGTCATGCAGGTGAGAGTCACTTAGTCTTGTCCTCACACGGTTCTTGTTAATGTTCATAACCGAGAACGTCTTCTCGCACAAGTATGTCAAGCCAAACAAGCTCAGCATTTTCTTAGCAAATGTTCGAATCTCTTGGAACCTCTCTTTGTCCAGCTGGTGGTAAAAGTCGACGAGAGGCAGTTGGTGGCTGCAGTGTGACACTCCGCGTCACACTGCAGCTCAATGAGCTCCAGCTGCAGGTGGTCTGGAGCGTCATTAGGATCCACGGAAAAAGGAGTGGAAAAAAGTGTGATCTCCTTTTCATTAGCTGCGAAATCCCTGAAACGCTGTTGAAACTCCTCAGTCAGAGATGAGATGTTTTCTGCGTACCTCCTTATTTGCGCACTAATATTGTTTTCTGGAAAACTGGTCATCATTTCCTGCAGTGATGGGAAATGTGTGGTAGTGGGCTGCGTTTGTGACAGGTGCCTTTGGAAAAGTAGCAGCTTTGTCCGAAAAGCTTTTATGTATGAATACAGTTGGCTCACCCCTGCATTTTGCCCCTGAAGGCTCGTGTTCAGCGCGTTCAGATGTCGTGTTATGTCAACTAAAAATCCAAAATCAGCCAGCCAAACAGGATTGCAAAGTTCACACAGGAGTCACGCGACGAGAATGCGGCCACAGGTCTACTGCCACCCTCTGGTGAAATATAAAATTGCTGTTTTTGGTATGTGTGTATTGTTGACTGTGAGAAACTGTGCTGGCGGGCCACATGTTATTGATTTTATGACAGGACGCTTCGGGCCGGTGGAAATTTGGACACGGGCCGGATTTGGCCCGGGGGCCGGACTTTGGGCATGTCTGAATTAATGACTGTAACAAGTTTCTTTCCTTCTTTGTTGACAAGGTCACTGTTGTCAGGGCTGGTTTTACTCATTCCTTTCCCCTAATCCTTGATTGTACTAACAGACAGGCCTTTTGAAGTGATTTTACCCCAATTTCTTTTGAGGATTTGTTAGTGTTGGTGAGCTCCATGAAATCCTCCTCCTGTGCTTTAGATATTTTGCCTTCCTCAGTGTTAAAAGATGTACAGTAATTGGCTCAGTGGGTACATCTTTGGTTAATATCATTAGTGGACCATCTAGCTACAATGCTCCGCACTGTGTGTGTTTATATATTTACATATTTATTCCATCTAGCTACAACGCTCCGCACTGTGTGTTTATATATTCATATATTTATTCCATCTAGCTACAATGCTCCGCACTGTGTGTTTATATATCTATATATTTATTCCATCTAGCTACAATGCTCCGCACCGTGTGCCTATATATTTATGTTTATATGTACATATGTATACTTGCTGCTCTTGTTTTTTTTTTTTTTTTCTTGCCTTCTGATTGTTGCTCTGAGTGTTGCCATCCCTGTGCTGTTGCAATCCTGGAATTTCCCCATTGTGGGACTAATAAAGGCTTATCTTATCTTATCTTATCTTATTAACAGTTCACTTGAATCTGGTTGTGCACCCTCATATTTTAAACATGCAGTTGTGCAGCCACTTTGAAAAAAACCTAACCTTGATCCATCTGTTTTTAAAAACCTCAGGCCAGTTTCTAAGCTTCCTTTTATTTCTAAGCTTTTAGAAAAAGTTGTTGCCAAGCAGCTCACTGACTTTCTGATTGAACACAATATTTTCAACAAATTTCAGTCAGGTTTTCGTCAGAAACACTCGACAGAGACCGCTCTTCTTAGGGTGTCGAATGATATTTTAATGTCATCAGACTCTGGCAAATGCTCTGTTTTAGTGTTATTAGATCTTACTGCAGCATTTGATACTATTGATCACTGTATTTTGTTACAAAGGCTTAGAGATTGGGTAGGTATTTCTGGAAAAGCTGTGGATTGGTTTTCCTCCTACCTTTCTGGTAGGAGTTTTTCCGTGGCTGTTGGCTCTTATTCATCTGACTATGCTCCTTTAACCTGTGGAGTGCCTCAGGGTTCTATTCTGGGTCCACTTTTATTTGCCCTATATGTGCTGCCACTTGGTTCTATCATCAGCAAATTTAAAGGTGTGTCTTATCACTGCTACGCTGACGATTTACAGCTACTTTTTTCTTTTAAACCTGACCAAGTTGACAATTTAAAAATTATTCATGATTGTCTGTCCGCAATTAAGGACTGGATGTCTAGTAACTTTTTGCAACTTAATGCTGACAAAACTGAAGTCCTTATTGTAGCACCTGATAATCTAATTCCTAAGACGGTTAATAGCATTGGTTCATTAAGCTCTAATGTACGGTCTAATCTAAAAAATCTTGGTGTCATTTTCGATCAGTCGATGAGTTTTGATCAGCATGTCAAATCTCTGACCTGGAGTTGTTTTTTTTCCACCTTAGGAATATATCCAAAATTAGGTAATTGGTTTCCTACAGTCAGTTAGAAATCATTATTCATGCCTTTGTTTCTTCACGTTTGGACTACTGCAATGCTCTTTTCACATGTCTTAGCAAATCCTCTTTATACCGCCTACAGTTAGTCCAGAACTCTGCTACAAGATTACTAACTAGGTCCAGTAGATTCTGTTATATCACTCCCGTTTTGGGCTCCTTGCATTGGCTTCCTGTAAATTATAGAGTTGATTTTAAAGTTCTTGTTCTTACTTACAAAGCCATTCATGAAGAGGTGCCTTTTTATATTAGTGTCCTGCTCCATCTACACCAGCCTAGCAGGTCTCTCAGGTCTTCTCATCAGAATCTATTGGTAGTCCCTAGCACTAGGCTCAGAACCAAAGGCGATAGTGCCTTTGCTGCTGTTGCTCCCAGACTTTGGAACTCCTTACCTTTTGAACTTAGATCTGCACCTTCCATTGATGTTTTTAAGAAGCAACTAAAGACCCACCTTTTTAGACTGGCTTTTTAATTAACTATGTGTTGATTGTATTTTTATGTGCTTTTACTGTCTACTTTTTTT
This sequence comes from Pholidichthys leucotaenia, assembly GCA_020510985.1. Taxonomy (NCBI): domain Eukaryota; kingdom Metazoa; phylum Chordata; class Actinopteri; order Cichliformes; family Pholidichthyidae; genus Pholidichthys; species Pholidichthys leucotaenia. The sequence continues at coordinate 272,134,446 of CM035840.1, read as the reverse complement.
TTTTTTTTTTTTACTGTTTTATGTGCCTGTGTTTTTATTTTGTTTTTTACCATGTTAAGCTACTTTGTGACTCTGTCTGTGAAAAGTGCTCTATAAATAAACTTATTATTATTATTCTGTGTTTATGGGTTCCCCCAAAGAATTCATCCAGACCAAGGTGCCGATTTTGAAAGCGAGCTCATTCAAGAATTGTTGCAGGTGGCTGGTGTGCAAAAATCAAGGGCAACGCCCTATCAGCCTATGGGCAGTGTCACACTGAAAGATTCAATAGAACATTGGGGAATATGATCAGAGCTCTGCCACCCAGAGAAAAACACAAGTGGCCACAGATGCTGCAGATACTAACTTTTGCCTACAACTGTACTGCTCACGAGTCTACAGGCTATGCTCCCTTTTATTTGATGTACGGGCATATCCCCAGACTGCCAGTGGATGTCATGTCTCACAACATTGAAAGAGACAGTGATGTAACAGACTATCACAGCTATGTCAAAAAAATGAGAGATGACCTCAAGGAGGCTCTTGCGCTGGCTTAAACCAATGTTGAATCCAGTCAACAGCGTCAGGCAGACCTGTATAACAAAAAACAAAAAGGTGGCGACATTGAAGAGAGGGAGTCTTCTTAGCTAACAAGGGTGAGCGTGGTCGCAGAAAGTTGGCTGATAGGTGGGAGTCCATTCTCTACACGGTGATCTCCAAAAACCCCAACTGTCATACATACCACATCAGAAACACCAGTAATGGACAGCAAAAGGTTGTCCACAGAAATCTGCTTTTGCAGACCAATTTCCTGCCCATTGAAATGGATGGTGATGCTGAATTGTCTTTTTCAGTGACACTGAGACTGAACGAGGGGAGAATGAGTCTGAAGGGAATGTCTTGTCCATTGAATCCAACTGTGACCATACAGAGCGTACAGCTTCCTGGGTAGCTGAAATGACCAATGATGAGCCAGGTGCTATAGAGCCCCAAACAAGTGACAGTGTTGGAGATGGTGCCAGTGTTGAGTCAGATTCTTAGGAGTCTCATGGGAGTGACAGTAATATTGAAGGTGAAGTTCCTGTCCACACTGAGGACGAGGTCAATGATGGAAGTGAGCTGCCTGAGAAAGCAGCAGAGCAGACCCAACCTCAGGCTCAGTCGACCAGTGAAAACACCTCTGGAGCCCCTGTGATTCATGAGATTTCCCCCCAGAGTAATGCAATACATCAGATTAGAACAAGAGTTGGAAGGGTAGTGAAACCAGTGAACAGACTGATTCAGAACATGACACAAAAGAACACACAAGCATTGTGGTTGGTGGGTTTACTCGAAGTTTATTTTCGTAAGGAACACTGGGTTTCCAAACCAGTTATACTGTCTTTATGTTATACATTTACATTTATCTTACTGCAAGTCAAGTATTTTGAATTGGTTCATATTCAGGCTAACATGCGTTATAAAATAATAACTGTCATGATATTTGTTAGAGGGGGTGTATAAGGCACTTTTTTTGCAAGTGAACATTTGGGAGTCTGGCCATCTTCTCTTTGTTAACTTTCTCTATGAGGTGGGAGACAAACATGTTGCACATATAAATGTACTGTAAATGACAGTTTACTCTACCCTCTGTACTCAGTCACACACCCCCATCTGAGAAGTTTTGAGAAGTTCAGGGGGGAGTATGTAGCTGAGGCATTATGTTTATTATGTTTATTTTTGAGTGAACCTCTTCAAAACTAGAGTAAAGTGATAATATTAATAATCTAGTTCATTTTGAGTCAGTGGAACAAATTTATAATTTAGAGGTTCTGGTTTTTCTTGTTAGTGGGTCATTAATTGGTGGGACATAGGAAATGAGCTCATTGTACTTGCAGCGGTTTTCCCGGCAAAAACTGCATAGACCCTGCACAGGTAAGATGGGTGTGTGTGGCGTTCCTCTCGCTGAGTTTTTAAGTTTAAACTTTGTCTTCTTTGCTGTAATAAGTGCTTATTGATTATCACATAACACTGCAGAATGGTTTTCATTAAGGTTTAGTAACTTCTGAGCAGAAAAATATCACTTTCATTGTTGTTTTGCTGTAGTGAATGTTTAGAGGCCGTTTTTTTTCCCCTTTTGCATTAGATGGGATGAGAGTGTGCTGCTGCTGTGTGTGCCCCACTGATTAATGATTGTCTTTCATAGGTATGTTTCATGTTAAAAATATTTTAATGTGAGTTTTATTTGAAGCTGCACTTAAGATAATACTTTGAGTCACTATATTTTTTTATATGTAACTGTCTAATTTGAGTGTGTCTTTTTATTTATTGATGCTTTTGAGTACAATTGTGTTTATTTGATTTTTATTTATTTATTTCAGTTTTACTGTGCTTTTGGTTTGACTTTTGGAATGTATTTTGTTAATATATAATTTTGTAACGCAGCACATGTTTAAAAAAGAAACTGTGTGGACCCTGCACAGACGGGACGAGAGTGTGCTGCTGCTGTGTGTGTCCCACTGATTAATGCCTGTCTTTCATAGAATAAAGTGCCAGCTGTGAACCCACTGTTGGAGTTATTTCCCTACATGACACATCACAGACACAGATAACAGTTTCAAGTCCACTACACTGCGATGGGTCGTGGGATGGAGGCAGGATGGACTTGATGTTCTGCATGACTAGCCGCTCGAAGCACTCCATTATAATGGGGGTCAGTGCTACGGACACTGACCCCCATATTGTAGCTGGATGGGACAGGCTTCTTTGGAACTGGTATTATGGTGGCAGTTTTGAAGCATGTGGGGACAACAGCTTGAGTCAGGGAGATGTTGATGCTGGCCAGGACATTCTTGAGCTTCTCTGCACAGTCCTTCAGGACGTGACCCGGTATGTTGTCTGGGCCAGCTGCCTTGCGTGGGTTCATCCTGCAGAGGGTCCTGCTGACGCTAGCCCGATCCAGACTCGTGGCCTGCTTGTCTGGAGGAGGAGTGGTCTTTTGTACTGATGTGCTGCTCCGTGCTTCAAAGCGGCCAAAGAAGTTGTTTGGGTTATTGAGCGGTTTGGTGTCAGTCATACAGGTCTGAGGTGGAGGTTTGTAGTTGGTGAGGGTCTGTATGCCACGCTAGAGAGAACGTGCATCTCTGGTGTTGCTGAAGTGTTTGGATATTTTCTTGCTGTACTGTCGTTTTGCCTCCTTGATACCGCAGGACAGGTTGGTCGTAACTGTTGTTAATCCTGCAGTGTCGGCAGCCCTGAAGGCTGCGTCCTGGGCCCTCAGAAGCCTGCAGACCTCTGCTGTCATCCATGGCTTCTGGTTAGCACAAACAGTGATGGTTTTGCAGTGAGTGACATCATCAATGTATTTCGCTATGTATGCCACAACAACATCTGTGTACTCCTCTAGGTTTGTGTGTCCATTGTGAGTGGCTGCATGCTTGAAAGTGTCCCAGTCTGTAGTGCTGAAGCAGATTTTCAGAGCATCAGAGGCCCCCTCTGGCCACACATGTACCTGCTTTTAAAAGCAGAAACAGAGCCAAAATCTCCGGGTCAGCTTAGTTGTCATCTTACGTACATACAGTATATACTGTATATATATTTTTTACACTTCTTGGTGAACAGTTTTACATAAATTCTTGTTGTTGTTCTCCTTCTTCACATTTACAAATCACTGGATTGAGAATGTACTTGTACATGTACAGACTGGATCCCAGGGTCCACTTGGGGTGCTCACTTGGGAGTGCTGACTTGGTCAGGGGTCCACTTGACCTGGATCCCATGAAACTATCTTGCGAAGGGAGGAGATGGCTCAGAATGCTGCCTTCAATCAAGCATTCCTTGGTGTGCTGGGCCACCTTGCTAAGGCAATGGGTGGCCGGCATGTGTGACCCATTTTGAGTTTTTTTTTACAGTTTCAAGTTTGAATTTTGCACATTCTAAATAATCTGGATTTTGCTGGTGATTGTAATAAACAATTTAGTGACTTATGTGTTTGCATCATGATTTTCTATTTGTCTGTTAAGACACCGGTGGGAAGCGTCAACAGTACAAACCAAACATTTATCAGTGACGTTGAAAATAATGGCTCATTTTTAAGAAAAAGTAACCAAAAACAATTATTTTATTTACTGAAGACTGTATTGTTGGATGTGCCAGTGCAGAAAACACTGCACACTTTAGTGATTGTACCAGTATATGGAGGAATTCTGGGCCATATTAGTGCCTGTATTTCCCAATAAGGGGTTAGGGTTTAATGGGATTTAACATTTTAACACAAACTGCTTTATGGTTCATAATTCTGTTGACAGACTTACACCTAACAAAAAGTGATTTCTCAAACTGCTAGATTGTTCTTAGACAGCTTTTCCAGTCAATTAGTATTTAATTTATGTCACTAAATCTTGGTAACCTTCACAAATAAAACATAAACAAAAGTGGAGACATATCTGCAAAAGGCACAAAAGTCTATTGTAAAAATTCCTAGTGCAATACAGAAGGAGTACATAGTACATGATTCACACATAGAATATATATGTATACAGTATCAACATGTATATACTGTATCCAGTAAATCCATGTATTTCTCCATGTAACCTTGTGACTGCATTATTTTAATTGCTTTTAATCCTAAATGAAGTTTGTTTTGGGTTAAAAATGCATCATAATTGTAAATATATTTTATACCTAACAGTACTGTTTACCTGTTGAAATATACATTTTACGGCTAATATAACCCCATAACTATAATATGGCACCCGGTGATCAATTTTTTGAGGCTGATCACTTTTTGCCACAACACCACCAGCTGGAGCAGGTACATCCCATGATGTCTCAAAAATCTCTCGATGATTTTCACACAGATCAGAGCAATTTGTAGCACAGGAAGCTAAACGTTTCTTCAGACATTCTGAAGCTCTGCAATTACTGCAGTTTGTGAGGCTGAGGTGACATCCCACCACTGGGAGGCTTGGTTGAACAACCAGAACGATGGTTTGAAGCAATAATTTTGCCACATGAGAGCCATCTGAAAAACACACACAGCATACATATTTTAGTACCTAATAGTGATAACTTGCTGTGATTACAATGTAGTTTGGGGAACTTATTAGTGCTTAACTTAGCATTAGGAATCATTAGCTTATGCTCAGATGTGATCTAGTTCATATCCCCACGTCTTCCGCTTTATTCAGCTCCATGGCTTCCTAAACTCTCCAGTACTTTTCCAGAGTGTTGCGTCTAGCTGTCTGTAGTCTTCTCTGGCTCTCCTTTTTTGCCTTTACTCTGACAAAAAGCCAGCGAGCAGTAGGCTCACCTCGATATCCGCCTTGTGTTTTGCTTGTCACATACAAATGATGTCATGGGAGTGTTGGGCCACCGTGCCGTAAAGATCTTACTCACTTGAGGTGGTACTCACTTGTAATGGAAAACGAGTCGGGTTGAGTAGGTGCTAGTGGAATTATTATTATTCTCAACACAGGGTCCACGCTATTTGCCGTCCAAAATGGCAGAAAAACAATGTAGCACGTGACCACTGACGTCAAAAATATTCAATTTTTCCATATTTTGTTATATTACAGTCTTATTCCAAAAGGGATTAAATTAATTTTTTTTACTTAAAATTCTACACACAATACCCCATAATGACAATGTGAAAAAAGTTTTTTTTTTTTAATTTTGGCAAATTTATTAAAAATAAAAAAACTAAGAAATCACATGTACATAAGTATTAACAGCCTTTGCTCAATACTTTGTTGATGCACCTTTGACAGCAATTACAGCCTCAAGACTTTTTGAATATGATGCCACAAGCTTGGCACACCTATCTTTGGGCAGTTTTTCCCATTCCTCTTTGCAGCACCTCTCAAGCTCCATCAGGTTGGATGGGAAGCGTCGGTGCACAGTCATTTTCAGATCTCTCCAGAGATGTTCAATTGGATTCAAGTCTGGGCTCTGGATGGGCCACTTAAGGACACTCACAGAGTTGTCCTGAAGCCACTCCTTTGATATCTTGGCTGTGCGCTTTGGGTCGTTGTCCTGCTGAAAGATAAATTTATTGTAGAATTGGGCTCCCTACTAAAAGCTTTAATCTTTGTGCAACCCCCGGGGGGTCACCCAGACCCCATCTCCTTGCATCTTGTCCCAGTGCCCCCTAGCGGTCTGGGGTGTGTTTGGTGGTGGTGGTTAGACCGGAAACTCAACCCACTATATCAGCAGCTCCCCCTCCGTCTTGTCATAGCGCCCCCTAGCGTCCTGGGGTGTGGGGGTCAAGAAGACCCCCGTCACCACCAAAAACCAGAAACTCAACCCCCAGACCCCCCCCTCCTGTCATAGCACCCCCTTGCGTCCTGGGGTGGGGGGGTTGAGAAGACCCCCGTCACCACCAAAAACCGGAAACCCAACCCCCAGACCCCCCCTCCTGTCATAGTGCCCCCTAGCGTCCTGGGGTGGGGGGGTCAAGAAGACCCCCGTCACCACCAAAAACCAGAAACTCAACCCCCAGACCCCCCCCTCCTGTCATAGCGCCCCCTTGCGTCCTGGGGTGGGGGGTCGAGAAGACCCCCGTCGCCACCAAGAGCCAGAAACCCAACCCCCAGACCCCTCCTGTCATAGCGCCCCCTAGCATCCTGGGGTGGGGGGGGTCAAGAAGACCCCCGTCACCACCAAAAACCAGAAACTCAACCCCCAGACCCCCCCCTCCTGTCATAGCGCCCCCTTGCGTCCTGGGGTGGGGGGTTGAGAAGACCCCCGTCACCACCAAAAACCGGAAACCCAACCCCCAGACCCCCCCCTCCTGTCATAGTACCCCCTAGCGTCCTGGGGTGGGGGGTCGAGAAGACCCCCGTCGCCACCAAGAGCCGGAAACCCAACCCCCAGACCCCTCCTGTCATAGCGCCCCCTAGCGTCCTGGGGTGGGGGGGGGTCAAGAAGACCCCCGTCACCACCAAAAACCAGAAACTCAACCCCCAGACCCCCCCTCCTGTCATAGCGCCCCCTTGCGTCCTGGGGTGGGGGGTTGAGAAGACCCCCGTCACCACCAAAAACCGGAAACCCAACCCCCAGACCCCCCCTCCTGTCATAGTGCCCCCTAGCGTCCTGGGGTGGGGGGTCGAGAAGACCCCCGTCGCCACCAAGAGCCGGAAACCCAACCCCCAGACCCCTCCTGTCATAGCGCCCCCTAGCATCCTGGGGTGGGGGGGTCAAGAAGACCCCCGTCACCACCAAAAAACCAGAAACTCAACCCCCAGACCCCACCCTCCTGTCATAGTGCCCCCTTGCGTCCTGGGGTGGGGGGTTGAGAAGACCCCCGTCACCACCAAAAACCGGAAACCCAACCCCCAGACCCCCCCTCCTGTCATAGTGCCCCCTAGCGTCCTGGGGTGGGGGGTCGAGAAGACCCCCGTCACCACCAAGAGCCGGAAACCCAACCCCCAGACCCCTCCTGTCATAGCGCCCCCTAGCGTCCTGGGGTGGGGGGTTGAGAAGACCCCCGTCGCCACCAAAAACTGGAAACCCAACCCCCAGACCCCTCCTGTCATAGTGCCCTCTAGCGTCCTGGGGTGGGGGGGTCGAGAAGACCCCCGTCGCCACCAAAAACCGGAAACCCAACCCCCAGACCCCTCCTGTCATAGCGCCCCCTAGCGTCCTGGGGTGGGGGGTCGAGAAGACCCCCGTCGCCACCAAAAACCGGAAACTCAACCTCCTATATTGGCATCCCCCCCCCCCCCCCAGACCCCTCCATCATATCATAGCGCCCCCTAGCGGCCTGGGATGGTCATGACTACTACCATCAAATGCAATCTGATCCACCTAGTGGTCTTGGTGGTGGTGGGGGTGAGGACTGTCAACACACACACACACACACACACACACACACACACACACACACACACACACACACACACATCTTTAAAATAAACTAATCAGCCAAGACATAAAATGAAAACAAACAAACAAACAAAAAAAAATACAAATCCTAAGGCCGGGAAATGAGTCGTGGAACTATACGGACGAGCGATGACATCTGGGGAGAAAAAAAGAAAAATCCTTCCAAGGCCAGAAAATGCTACAATTACCTATTCCTCGCAGACCCATAAACGGACAAGAGATTACGTCTTGGGGATGGGGGTCCTTCACGAAACCGGGCCGCTTTACCAAGGTCCAGTCGCAAACTTGCCTGTCATCCCCCGAGGATGGACGAAAGGAAGTCGCGTTACTAAAGGTCCCTCATGTCGGGTCCGTGACTGCCAATTCCCTCAATGATGAAAAAAAAAAAAAAAGAAGCCCAAGGACCTCACTCTCTTTGCTTTCCCTCTCGCTCGCTCCCTCGCTCCCTAGCATCTCTATGACATGTTGCGCACGCGTCCATGGACCGGGAGGAAAGAAGAAGAAGAAGAAGAAGAAGAAAAAGAAGAAGAAGAAGAAGAGGTAGTAGTAGTAGACGAAGAAGAAGAAGAAGTGGTAGTAGTAGTAGACGAAGAAGAAGAAGAAGAAGAAGAAGAAGAAGAAGAAGAAGAAGAAGAAGAAGAAGAAGAAGAAATAGAAGTAGAAGTAGAATCCCCCTCTCCCGTCGTGTCTTCTTCGGTCCCGTACCGGCTCCGCAGTACTACGGGGGTGACGATTACAAGTCGGTATATGCGACGCGGCACCGCTCCACGGGACCCCGCAGCGATACCGGACCGCGAGCAACTCCCAACGTCCCTGAGAGCCCGCCGAGACAAAGATTGCGGGGACGGCAAGGAAGGACAACGGCAACACAAAGAAGAAGAGGTAGAAGAAGAAGAAGAGGTAGACGAAGGTGAAGAAGAAGAATCTGACACAGGGGAGGACGATGACGACGACGAGGAAGAAGACGAGGAATCGGACATAGAGGAGGACGACGAGGATGATGATGAAGAAGAAGAAGAAGAAGAAGAAGAAGAAGAAGAAGAAGAAGAAGAAGAAGAAGAAGAAGAAGAAGGAGGAGGAGGAGGACTGTATCACTATGACTATCACGACGCTCCCGCGGAATCGATGACCTCGAAACGAGGGAACATCACGTGGAGCTCGAGGCCTCACCCGCAGTCGTAGTGTGGGCATCGACGTTGGCCTCGACTGGCACCGTCGTGGCACCAGGTCCCCACAAGGACGGCACGCGAGGCCGTCATGGACGTGGCCTCGGCGTTCCTCGCTTACTTTCAGCCCGAGCTGGAGGACGAGGTGATCGCCATGACCAACCTGGAAGGTGCCAGGAGGATGCTGCAAGGGCTCGATGGGTGGAGGCCCATGGATCAGACCGACCTGCGTGCCTACGTGGGGCTGCTGATCCTCGCGGGTGTGTACAGGTCGCGAGGCGAGGCGTACGAGAGCCTCTGGGACGCCGAGAGCGGACGCCCCGTCTTCCAGTCCGCCATGTTCCTCAAGACCTTCCGTTCGTACTCGAGCATCCTGCGTTTCGACGATCGCGACATCAGAGAGGCCAGATGCTATTCCTCTTCTTCTTCTTCTTCTTCTTCTTCTTCTTCTTCCTCAGGAGACAAGCTGGCGCCCATCAGGTGCGTGTGGGACGTGTGGCAGAAGCGGCTGTCGCTCCTGTACGAGCCCGGACTGGAGGTCACCGTGGACGAATGACTGGTTCCCTTTAGGGGTAAGTAGCGGTGGTGTTGGGTGTAAAAACAAAAACAAAACAAAAAATATAGAAATCCAATTGCGTCTCTCTCTCTCTCTCTCTCTCTCTCTCTCACTCTCTCTCGACCCCCCCAAAAAAATATTTAATCCACCTTCTCTTGTTTGTTTGTTTGTTTGTTTTCTTTTCCTTTGTGAAACCCCCACCCCTTCCCCAGGTCGCTGTCCCTTCAGACAGTACATGCCCAACAAGCCGGCCAAGTACGGCATCAAGCTGTGGGTGATGTGCGACGCCCGGTCCAGCTACGCGTGGAAGATGCAGGTCTACACCGGCAAACCCGAAAAGGGAGGTCTCCCCGAAAAGAACCTGGCCACCCGAGTCGTCCTCGAGCTCACCGAGGGACTGGGACCCGGGCGGAATGTCACCTGTGACAACTTCTTCATGTCCCACGAGCACGTGCGCAGGCTCCTCGCCAAATGGGACCTGACCGTACTGGGGACCCGTGAGAGCAGCTCGACGTCAGGGGCAGGGCGGTCGGCTCCTCGTCCTTTGCATTCTCCTCGTCCGGGGCTCCCGACGTCGCCCTGGTGTCCTATCTTGCCAAGAGGAACAAGAACGTGCTGCTCCTCGCCACTGCTGACAGGTACCTGCGAGGCCCGCTGCTGAGCGACCGCGCCGATCGCAAACTCCTCGCGGTGCTCTGTTACAATTGCACCAAGGGAGGCATCGGCAACCTAGACAAGGTCGTGGCCACGTACAGCTGCAGGAGAAAAACCTGCCGCTGGCCCCTGGTCCTGTTCCACAACATGGTGGACGTGTCGGCGTACAATGCCTTCGTCCTGTGGCGGGAGCTCAATCTTGCGTGGGTGACCGGCAGACGCAACAGGCGCAGGTTGTTCACGGAGCAGCTGGGCAAAGCGCTCGTGGCCCCGCTCGTGCTCAAGAAGAGGAGGAGAGAGAGGGCGAGGGAGGAGAAGAGGGAGAGGGAGAGGATCCCCAGCGGCGACCCCGAGGCCGCCGCGCAAGGAGTACCCCCGCGGTCTTTGGAAGAAAAGAGGAAGAGGTGCTGCATGTGTCCCAGAAGCAAGGACACCAAGACCAAAACGGTGTGCCGCGGGTGTCGCTCACACGTGTGTGGAAGATGTGTGCTCACGTACTGCCCCGCCTGTGCTCCCGCCAGTCGCGGTCCTCTCGCCGCCTCCTCCGTCGAATAGCAAGTCCTCCACAAACCACTGGGTGGGTAGATCGACTGTCCATTCCTTGGGAAAAAAAAATACTAAGGGGGTCATATCGACCCCCTCTCACCCAAAACCCCGAGGTGGGGGGTCTAGTCGACCCCCACCCCTCACCCCCGCCCCCCCAAGTCCTCAACAAAACCACCCGGTGATCAACTATCTATTCCTTGGAGAAAAAAAAACAGTGGGGTCGATATGACCCCCTCAAAAAAAATACAAAGGGGGTCGATATGACCCCCTCTCACCCAAAACCCTGAGGTGGGGGTCTAGTCGACCCCCCCCGCCCCCCACCCCCAAGTCCTCAACAAAACCACCCGGAGATCAACTATCTATTCCTCGACAGTAACACCCCCACCCCTCCAAGTCCTGAAAAACAAAACCACCCGGAGATCAACTATCTATTCCTTGGAGAAAAAAAAAAAACAACAGCGGGGTCGATATGACCCCCTCAAAAAAATACAAAGGGGGTCTATATGACCCCCTCTCATCCAAAACCTTTAGGTGGGGGTCTAGTCAACCTCCACACCACCCCACTCCTTCCTCGACGAACCACGGGGAGATCAGCCATCTATTCCATGGGAAAGAAACAGCGGGGTTGATATGACCCCCTTGAAAAATCCAAAAGGGGGTCGAGACGACCCCCTCGGAAAATACTCAGGGTGGTCGGCAAGACCCCTTTAGTCGGGACCCCGACCTCCCCCCCCCCAAAAAAAAACAAACAAAAAAAAACCCACTGGCAGATAAACTATCCATTCTGGAAAAAACAAAAATAACAAAAACGGGGGTCCATATGACCCCCACCCCACCACCATCGTTATGCGTCACGTGGAAACACAAGGGTTAAACGAAACTACTCACTCTCCACTACTGCCATATGTGAGCCCACAACACCATCCAGAGGGGCACACAAGCCGGGAAAATGTCACCACCTCCTTCAGAAACTGCATCCTGATGTCGGCTGCCCTCAACAGCCAACAAGCGGTCAACAAAACTGTCACGGATTATGTCTCATTTTCAAACTAATTTATGAAGGGAAAGGACCTGTACTTATATAGCGCTTCTCTAGTCTTGAGACCACTCAAAGCACTTCATTAGTACTAACCCTCTATTCTGAGGGGGTATAGGAGACAGATATCTAGGGACAATATAGAATCTCCAATTAACCTAACATGCATGCCTTTGGATTGTGGGAGGAAACCAGAGCAAACACACACAGTAAAGGAAGAACATGCCAACTTCAAACAGAAGGGGTCCCACCCCTACCAGTCTGGTGATTCGAACCTGGGACCTTCTAGCTGTTAGGCAACAGTGCGAACACAGCACCACCATGTTGCCCTTGTCCTTAAAAATCAAAACTTATTTGTATGTAATTGTTTCACACTGTACATAAACAAATTACAACGTGAGTGCAGCAGGACCGCCGTGGCTGAGTTTCCTAACAGCTGTACAATTCCAGAAAGTTTGGAAGAATAAAGAGAAAACTAAATTCCAAATCTCTGGTTTGGGAGCATTTTGGACTGAAGCTAAATGAGCGAAGAGAGCCCAGTAATGTCAATAAGCTGGTCTGTTGCCTATATTTGAAAACAATTTAACAAAAAGTAAAAAAAAAAAAAAAAAAAAAAAAGCATTTAAAACAAAATTAACCCACTCAATTTTTTTTTAAAGTAGGAACAAAGCAGCACTCAGTCCTGTAGAGCCTCCATTTCCCCACAGTCTGGTAAAAAGGAGCCTTTGACCAACAGTGCACATAGAAACGTGCAAGTGATGAATGAAATATTTATATACTGTTAAAAATGTATTGCTTGCCGAAATTTGTTATTGTTTCAGGCCTAACTACAAGACTAAATTTTCATTAGATATGCTACACTGTGTCATTTCATAGCATTTTGGGTTGGTGGGGTGCTGCAGGACTTTTTTCAGTGTAAGAAGGGTGTCATGACTCAACAAATGTTGAAAATCACTGGTATAAATGGCATGTTTTTTGAGGGGGTGGAAAGCATGATATTTGAAGAACTTTTGGTGAAATCAGGTTGGGATTTAAACAGCCATGTTGACACCATTTTGAATCCACTACTAAGGTGGAAAAACTCACAGGACTAAATTTGATAATTCAGCAAACAAGTTCTGGTCTGGAAACAATATGATTGAAACCCCTGGGTTAATTATGTACTGTTGAAATATTTTGTTTAAACCAAATAGAAAAACTTGTTTTTTTTTCATAGAAACTTGTTTCTTTGTGTAGAGAACTCAGAAACTACACTGGGAAACTACTATAAAAACAAAAAAACAAACAAAGAAAAAAAAAACATGCAGATAAGTAAATGTCACGTGTTGAGTAAATACTTTAGTCAACTGTATATCAGGTAAATCTATGATCATCAAACTTAAGCTTTATTTATTTATATAGCACTTTTCATACAACAAAGTGCAGCTCAATGTGTATCATCATCATCACCATCATCATCATCGTCATCATCATCTTTTCTGGTTTGGCACACTTGTAGTCTTGGGGTGCTCGTGCATAAATACAGAATTCAGCAGGCACATGAGTTTGTTCTTGTCCATCATCGTTCTCCTAATGTGGAGAACATCTATGTCCAGTGTCCTCTCTAGCCTTTTCTTTTTGCCTTAGTCGTTCTTCAGTCAAACAGCACTTGCTTTTGTGTTACTGTGTTCTTGAGAGTTCCTGGGCTGGTATACTATATAGTAGACTGCACACAATTGACTGACATGTTTCTTAGTATTTAGAAGACATCTGTGAACTCTCTGCCCACTTTGAAAAGCTTGAAACAATAAATCTACATAATGTCTTTTCCACACAATGGCTCTCAAAGTTGACTTGGGTTGGTTCTCTATCAGTTTACAAAAGACATCCTCTGGACAAAACCTGGATCATTCCAACCTCCTGATAGTCCTCATTTCAATACAGAGCATCTACAGCAATTCCACCCCAACAGCATACATATGTTGGCCCAATATGCAAAGTTTACTTCTGCAATACATCTCATAGAGGTCGCTTGCTTATTGGCAAGAAATTGGCTAGATGTGACCGACATATAGACAAATAAATATAAATGCTTTAGATAACTTCTGATGAAGAAAATGTAATGTAATGTTGGTATCTCACTGTGTTTAAACATTACATAAGTGAGATAAAGGAAAACTCTGCCTCGCGGCAGGTTTGTAGTGAACGACCCTTGTGATGATGTCACTGAACAAACAAAAAACCCGGTCTGAGTAGAGTTTAAATTCACAATGAGCCCATCAGTCAGAGCACACCTGATTCCTTATTGAAGACGTCACACTTCACAAGTTCTCCAAACTACTGGTGGGTTCCCTGCTTCTCCCACCTCCAAAGACGTAACAGGTTGACAACCTTTGATTGCATTTTTAACATTCTGTATTTTCTTTGAGAAAAATCAAGCTTCAGTTTGTGTTCCTGCTGCTTCAGCTTTCATTTTAAATGATAACGTTTTGACTAAACTGACAGCTGTTTGAGCACGTCATTTATTAATGCATCAATCTTTTCTGTTTGCAATTTTTTTATTAACTGCAGCTAAGTTGTTTATGGTGGTGCCTTGCATGGCAGCCTGCGAACAGAACTCGAATACCAGAAGTAAACAGATGGCACTGTCAAAATAAAACCAAAACTGGAATAAAGAAAAAACAATAAACAGAAATACAGATCAGAGTGCCTGTCATGTTCAGGTGAGCGTGTGCACTGTCCTTCCTGCTAAAAGATTCCCCAACTCCACAGGCAATCATAACACCTGCGTGAGTTGACGCACCTGTCACTTCTGCCTCGCCAGTGCATAAAAGGACCATCAAGTGGAGGCTTCAGAGCTGGCTATTTGGTGTAATGCCTACCTAAGTAACTAGTGAGTTTAAACTGACTCCAGAGGATAAACTGCTTAATCCCTCTCTTCTCTCCTCTTCTCAGGTTGCTGCCATTGGTGCAGTGCGTCTTCAGGGATTGTGCGCTCACCTGGTCCATCATCCTCACCCCGCTTCAGCTGCTTATCTCCACCTGGTCAGACACCACCCAGCTCCTTCCCTACCCTGCTCACTGCCAGCTTCATCCCGCTGGTTCGTCTATTACTGCTGGGTCTCTCTGTCGGGTTTTCTGATCGGCACACGTTAGTGGCAAATTTCCCACTTCTCCTACCAATGAGCTCTCATCTCTCCCCACAGGCTGAGTCTTCCTCTGGTGAGTGATGTTTTCCATAACTGCGCTTCTTGCTTTTGAAATTAATAAATTGTTTAAACATTGCTTCTCTGTGTCATGAGTGTTTTCTCTGGTGTGGCACCCTGCACGTAAGTCTTTCTATCAATATGACGGTGCCTAATAATAAATCATGAACGCAGGATTAACTAGAAAAGCACTCGGAGAGCGCAGACCTCCGCCAAGCGCCACAATTCCCCCCATACAGTGTTTGTGTGTACGTTTTCACATTCCTTGAGCATGTAAACATATGACTAGCAATTGGATTCACAATGGTTATTTGTTTATTTGACAGGGACAGCGCAATAAACACACAATTAATCAATGACAATCAATCTGATAGTGATAGGATTAGTGGTTCAGTAGTAAAAGCATTGCCTCCTTGGCGGAGGTAATAAACTGAAGTGTTGCTGTTGTGTCCATCTCCTCCACTGACGGATGCAAATTGGGTAGACAGGTTGCCGTGGGTTTTATATTATATTGTAACGTGCTGCTCGACATGGCGACGTCCCACCGGGAGGTTCGAACTCACGCCTCCCGCTCCGGAGTCCCACACTCTACCTGTGTTGCCAATAGGGTCAACCCACTTGGCAAGCCAAATAGGGTGCTCATATTGAGTTCGCTACAATATTATTGTTTTGGGGGTTGCGCTCTGCGGCAAACGACAATTTAGAAGCTTGGCCGGCAGAGAGCTCGTTTTTGCGCAGCGCCTATGGCTGGCCGGTGAATTTCTGCCAAAGAATCCGTCGGCGGACAGCTGCCCATGTGAGGTTTTGCAGTTGCACACTGGCGGGCCCAGGCCAGCAGTGTTTTCCGCATCCTTTTGTGCCTAAAACGTTGAAGAATGCAGAGTTTGTGTTGCAGACACGACGACCAGCGCCCTCCATTGCGCCTGCGCACATGTTGAAAATGGCTGTATGTCACAGTGTTGAATGAAAAATGCTTTAAAAAATTCCTGTATCCAGACGGTGAACCGGATCACCCCCAAAATTTAATCAGTTCTTCCTTGTACCATTTCCAACAATGCCTGAAAGTTTCATGGAAATCCGTCCAAGATTTTTTGAGTTATCTTGCTAACCAACAGACAGACAGACAGACAGACAGACAGACAGACAAACAGACAAACCCCGGCAAAAACATAACCTCCTCCTGGCCTTTCGGCTTGGCGGAGGTAATAAATAATGTACAGGGAAAGCTAACAAGGAAATAAATATACAATAGTTAAATACAAATATCAAAAAACCGGAAGAGGACAAAGAGTAATGGTGAGGGAAGGCTGATGTTAGAACAGGAAAATAAATATTACAGTATGAAGCTAGATGATAGTGGATGCACAATATAAATGTGTAAGGCAACAAGGGTAATAATAACAGGAGACACAAGACCATAACATAATACATCAAAGACAAAATTAAAGACATAATGACACAAAGAAAAAGAACATGCAGCAAATGATCCTCAATAAACTGTAAGCATGAGTACCCCCCCCCCCCCCCCCGTGCTCAGCATCATGACAGAGCCCCTTCCTCAAGGAGTGGAATCCAGACACCCCAACATAGCATCAAAACGGAGAAAAGAACCACCCACAAAGAAAACCCCACCCCTGAACAAGAACAGAAAAGATAACCCACCCCGGGAGGGCGGTGGGGGAACCCAGGCTTGGAGGGACCGAAACAACAGCAACAACAACAACAACAAAAATCCTCTTGACCCACAACATTGAACAAATACAGTGGCAAAAAAAAAATACTAGGGAAACTGAGAGAAAAAAAAAACAACGCAGTTAAGGTGGTCTCCCAAAGTCCCACAACCACACGATCCCATGGTGGAGTAGGTCGAGGAGCATCTCAGAATTCCATTACCACCTAAAAAGACGGAGAAGTCCATCGGGTGGCCTCCTGGTATTCCTGAGCCAACGAGCTGCAAGGCATGATGCACCACCTCCTAGACATAGTAGCTGGAACCAATGCCTTACGCGGTCCACAGGGGCTGAGGAATGGAATCCCAATGAGAAGAATGACCGCCTAGCGAGGAAAGCAGGTGGCGATGAGGGCTGATCAGCAGCAATCTTAGGCAATGACTGATGACCAGTAACAACCTAAGGCCAAGATGGATGACCCTTGGTGACCTAAAGTGAAGAAGGAGGACCAATGGTGACCTCAAGTGGAGACGGAGGACCCACGGCAACCTCAGGTGTTTGGAGGAGGACCAACGGCGACCTCAGGTGAAGAAGGAGGACCCACAGCGACCTCAGGCGGAGATGGATGACCCTCAGTGACCTCGGGTGCAGGTGGCTGACCTTCAGAAACCTCAGGTGATAGCTCGGGCAAAAGAAAAGAGACAGATACCTGGTCAGAATCACTGGTTACAGTGGAATCAGGTGAGGAGAGCTCAGAAGCATTTGACAGCTGTGACTTGCTTTCCCCACCAAGAGCTAAACAAGAACTCTCTAATACCAACATAGTAAAGACAAAAGCGAGGACTTGCCTTAGTTCGAGCTCTACCGCCGTCCAGGACTCTGATGATCCAGGCTAGGGCATCTTGAATTTCCTCTCTAGAGGATCCCTTCCTGACACAGCCACCACAGATGGGGAGGAAGGAAAAAACATTGGAAAATTATTACCGGCAGCAGTTTAGCCCAGCGAGGAGAACTCAGGAGCAGAGGACATCTGCAACTGATTCTCCCCACCAAGAGCTAGACAATATTTCTCTGGATCTGAAGGTGTAAGAACAGAACAGAGTACATACCTAGACTCAAGCGCCACTGCCGTGCAGGACTCTGGCAACTCTGCTGTGGCAACCCTTGCAACAGGCATGATGGTGGATGCAGCTGATGAACACCCAGGTGTGGTGGCTGACACAGGTGGAGATCCCATTTTGACGGCTGACGCTGGAGATTGCCTTACTGATGGCGCTGAATCTTGTGCCACTGAAGCCAGGGTACACACTCATGTCGGCTCAGTCTTCAGGGCACAGGGGGCGCTCTCCTCCCATTCAGGACATGGCTACGAGGCTGAAACGGGACATTCTAGGGCCGCAGGCCCCTCCGTCATCCGGTGGCTCTCTCCAAGGACCGGCGGACATTCAGGGAAAACAGGAGGGGGCATGGGAGAAACAGGTGAGGGAAAAGTTGCGGCAGCAGGTGGTGAGAGCTCAGCTAAATTGGGCTTCTGCTGTTGAGCCTCACCACTGGGAATAAGGCAAGACAGTTCATTTATAAGTGTAGGAGAGTGAAAAGAAACTTGCTTTACTTGCCGGAGCATAAGACTAGGCTTCTCCGAGAACAGCAGCGGTCATCTGCTTAGGCTTCCATCTCCAGCAATGTTTCTTCGCCAAGACAGGCATGGATGGTAGAGAACCTCCCTCCAGCCTGTGGAGAATGCTTTGGGAGTTGGAAACTGAAATGAGGAGAGCCGTGAGTTCCAAGTAGCTCCACAGACTGGGGTATGCCTCTATAACCTGTGCTGCACTGTCCACAACTTGCAACACCTCCTCAGGAGTGTGAGCAGTGCGAGCATTTGAGACAATGTCCTCCATTAGCTCTGCCGCCCAACACTCCACCTTGTCCAGGCCAAAAGTGCCAAAATCCATGCAAGCTGACATTCCCACAAAACCGGACTTTAACAAAGACGAGGAGGGAAAAAGAAGAAAGGGTTAAAGGGGAAACTCCGAGCTGCTGGTGTCTGCACTGGCACTGGTGTTCTGTCAAGAAACAACCTTTCAGGACAGGATGAAGACTCCAAATGCGAGCTGTGAGTTTGCACATTTAATGATGAAAAAAACACAAAGTATAACAAAACACAACAACTTACGGAGAGGAATAGACAAGGTGACGACCAGCAAGGAGGCTGAGGCATATGGAAAATGCCGGCGAATCGTGGCGCACACAAAATAACAGGAGAATAAAGCATGAGCAAACGCAGGATTAAACAAAGGAGAAGACGGGGTATTCCCATCTGACATTGAGAGGACGCTGCTATACCGAGAAGTGGCACAGCAGTGTTTGAATAGGGCAACAGGAAAAGGCACAAATGATCACAGGTGTGGGTACAAGAGCAAGGAAATAGTCATCCACAATTAGTGACAGCCGGTGAACTGAACCTAAATACCATAAGTATACACACGGCACTGTCAAAATAAAAGCAAAACCGGAATAAGAAAAAAAACATAAACAAAAATACAGACTGGAGTGTCTAATAATAAATCATGAACTGGGAATGGATCAAGAATGTACAGGAAAAGAAAACAAGAAAAAAATATGCAATATTGGAATACAAATATCAAAATAGAGGACAAAGAGTAACCGTAAGAGAAGGCTCATGTTAGAACAGGAAAATAAATATTATAATATGAAGCTTGCTGATAGTCAATGCACAATATAAATGAGTAAGGCAACAAGGGTAATAATAACAGGAGACACAATACCGTAACATAATAAATTCAAGACCAATTTAATCACAGAATGAAACCAAGAAGAACATAGAGAAAATTTTTCTAAATAAACTCTAAGCATGAGCAGCCCCCCATTCTCAGCATCATGACACCGTCTGCCTGTCTGTTTCAGCTCGCTCACTCAAAACTAAGTGGATCTAAAGGCTTTTATCATTGTATTGTCATATTTTCTTGACTCTTAATTTTCCAGAATTTTGAAATAACACTTTGTTTTAAAAATAAACACAAAACTATGTAATCTTTATGGTCAGTGCAGCTGAAACGTTATTGTAATACCTGTCCCGGCCAAGTACAGGTGGCAATGCCCAATTATTACAGCCCCACTGAGCACTTCCTGCCAACAATCAATTTCAGAGAATATTGATCGTATAAAATTTGTTGCAAATCATGCAAAGTATGTTCAATTTACAAGGGTCTAATGTTGTTACCACTAGGCGGTGCTAAAACTGTTGTTATTTTATATAGGAATGGTCAGGGTGGGATTATTATCCATTTTTGAAAATTTGGTGGAAATCAGTAAAGTTTGTCCAAGATACAACTTTCCGAAATTTTATGGCGTGTAGTCAACCGTCGCCATGTTGCCATGGCAACACTTCCCTGTAAGTTATGTGTTGTCCACCCATATTGGACTGCATAAGACTGTGACCTTAACATATGTTGAAAAAGTTAGACCTCCAAGACCTACCCACCCCACCCCATAAGCTCATGGGTTGAATGGCAAGAAGGGCGTGTCCATGGTAACATGTATGACGTCATACTAACATTGATGTTCAGTTATGATCATGACTGTGTTCTGATGAATCTCTGAAAATTTGACGTCTTTCTGGCCAGCCGTGCGTGAGTAATAAATAAAACAGTTTTCAGCAATTCTTTCGTTAGCCACTATGTGGCGCTATATCTTTTGTCCGGTATTTTGATGTCATTGTATCCGGGGTGGCACTATTTTCCTTGATGGGAAGTTTTGTGGACATCAGAAAAAGGTTGTCCAAGATACAACTGTCCGAAATTTCATGGCGTGTAGTCAACCGTCGCCATGTTGCCATGGCAACACTTTCCTGTAAGTTATGTGTTGTCCACCCATATTGGACTGCAAATGACAGTGACCTCAAGATATGTTGAAAAATTTAGACCTCCAAGACCTTCCCACCCCGCCCCATAAGCTCATGGGTTTAATGGCAAGAAGGGCGTGTCCATGGTAACATGTATGACATAATACTAACGTTGATGTTCAGTTATGATCATGTCTGTGTTCTGATGAATCTCTGAAAATTTCACGTCATTCTGGGCAGCCGTGCGTGAGTAATAAATAAAACAGTTTTCAGCAATTCTTTCGTTAGCCACTATGTGGCACTATATCTTTTGTCCGGTATTTTGATGTCATTTTATCCGGGGTGGCACTATTTTCCTTGATGGAAAGTTTCGTGGACATCAGAAAAAGTTTATCCAAGATACAACTTTCCGAAATTTCATGGCGTGTAGTCAACCGTCGCCATGTTGCCATGGCAACACTTCCCTGTAAGGTATGTGTTGTGCACCCATATTGGACTGCATATGACAGTGACCTCAACATATGTTGAAAAATTTAGACCTCCAAGACCTTCCCACCCCGCCCCATAAGCTCATGGGTTGAATGGCGAGAAGGGCGTGTCCATCGTAACATGTATGACATCATACTAACATTGATGTTCAGTTATGATCATGTCTGTGTTCTGATGAATCTCTTAAAATTTGACGTCTTTCTGGCCAGCCGTGCGTGAGTAATAAATAAAACAGTTTTCAGCAATTCTTTCGTTAGCCACTATGTGGCGCTATATCTTTAGTCCGGTATTTTGATGTCATTGTATCCGGGGTGGCACTATTTTCCTTGATGGGAAGTTTTGTGGACATCAGAAAAAGGTTGTCCAAGATACAACTGAAATTTCATGGCGTGTAGTCAACCGTCGCCATGTTGCCATGGCAACACTTCCCTGTAAGTTATGTGTTGTCCACCCATATTGGACTGCAAATGACAGTGACCTCAAGATATGTTGAAAAATTTAGACCTCCAAGACCTTCCCACCCCGCCCCATAAGCTCATGGGTTTAATGGCAAGAAGGGCGTGTCCATGGTAAGATGTATGACGTCATACTAACGGTGATGTTCAGTTATGATCATGTCTGTGTTCTGATGAATCTCTGAAAATTTCACGTCATTCTGGCCAGCCGTGCGTGA
The DNA here is from genome assembly GCA_020510985.1 of Pholidichthys leucotaenia. NCBI lineage: Eukaryota > Metazoa > Chordata > Actinopteri > Cichliformes > Pholidichthyidae > Pholidichthys > Pholidichthys leucotaenia. The sequence continues at coordinate 272,112,767 of CM035840.1, read as the reverse complement.
GTAATAAATAAAACAGTTTTCAGCAATTCTTTCGTTAGCCACTATGTGGCACTATATCTTTTGTCCGGTATTTTGATGTCATTGTATCCGGGGTGGCACTATTTTCCTTGATGGAACGTTTTGTGGACATCAGAAAAATTTTATCCAAGATACAACTTTCCGAAATTTCATGGCGTGTAGTCAACCGTCGCCATGTTGCCATGGCAACACTTCCCTGTAAGTTATGTGTTGTCCACCCATATTGGACTGCATATGACAGTGACCTCAACATATGTTGAAAAATTTAGACCTCCAAGACCTTCCCACCCCACCCCATTTGCTCATGGGTTGAATGGCGAGAAGGGCATGTCCATCGTAACATGTATGACGTCATACTAACGTTGATGTTCAGTTATGATCATGTCTGTGTTCTGATGAATCTCTGAAAATTTGTCGTCTTTCTGGCCACCCGTGCGTGAGTAATAAATAAAACAGTTTTCAGCAATTCTTTCATTAGCCACTATGTGGTGCTATATCTTTTGTCCGGTATTTTGATGCCATTGTATCCGGGGTGGCACTATTTTCCTTGATGGAAAGTTTTGTGGACATCGGACAAGTTTTGTGGGAGTTACAGCTGGTTGAATTTGTAAGGGGAGGAGTCAAACTTCGCCATGGCGCCCTGGCCACGCCTTTTGAGATTTTGACTTAATTTATATAACTTTTAATGGCCAATGCCTATAGATGCCGCCATGCAAAAATGAGCTCAATTGGAGCAGGTCCCTAGGACAAGTGCGTTCAAATGCGAGGTTTGACTTTTTTCCCGAATTGGAGGTGGGGCGACTTTGAGGCAAGATGGCGGCCTTCCTGTTGGTGGTGGGTATGGGCCACAATGATGTTTTTTGCATGTCTTGAGGTGATTCACACCTCACCCAAATTTGATGTGTCTACGGCAAAGTTTATGGTCTTCTGTCTCCATAGACCTTGTACGTTTGACCCCACCCACAAAAATGAGGGGTGGGGGGGGCACATATTTTTTCCAGTTTATTGAATTTTTGGCCCAGTCAGAGGGGTTTGCCAAAAAAAAATCGCGTTTTGGTTAAAGTTCAGAGGGTGAAAAATGCGATCATTTAGGCAGAATAATAATAAAAAAAAAAAAATTAAACCTGCAGGCAGGTGTAAACGGACCTTCGCCCTCCCGCGCGACCGCGGAACCCGCCGCCCGTCCTCCCTCGCTTTGAACAGTACCTGCTGGCCATTTACTGCAATCGACTTCTTCCACGCAGCATTTGGTGGAGGTGCCGTAATCATTGTGCCCAAAAACAATGTCTCCAAACTTTCAGTCATGTCCCTCTTCTGAAGTTGCTCCACTCTCATTTCAGGACAACACCTCACATCACCAGTAAATATACAGGGAACAGACATTGAGATGGTGACATCCTATAAGTACCTGGGTGTTCATCTGAACAATGAACTAGACTGGTCACACTATACTGACGCACTCTACAAGAAGGGACAGCGCAGGCTGTTCCTACTGAGGAGACTCAGGTCTTTTGGTGTACAAGGGGCACTGCTGAAGACATTGTATGACACGGTGGTCTGCTGCGGCAGTGGCATTATGGCAGCCGATAGGAAGAGACTGAACAAACAGATCAAGAAAGCTAGCTCTGTCCTGGGGTAGCGCGTTGTCCCAGTGGATGAGATAGGAGAGAGAAGGACGGTGGCTAAACTGTCATCTCTGCTGGAGTCCGAGTTCCACCCTATGCAGGACATACTGAACGCACGGTGGAGTTCATTTAGCAGCAGACTACATCATCCTAGGTGCACAACCGAGAGGTTTCGCAGGTCCTTCATCCCAACGGCTGTCAGACTGTACAACCTAAGTAGGGCTGCTCTTAGAGATAGCCTAAAGACGTGACAACCTAATAGTTTTGAATGCAAAAGACATACAATGGTCCCCTCCAGGGGACATACAATTAGGAAAATAGCGGTCGCTATGGAGGGTAAGAATATGTATGGGTACATAATCATACCATATAGGATAACTAAGTAGACGGTTGTGCTGTTTCATCCCATCTAGCAACAATGCTCTGCACTGTGTGTATATATGTATATTTACATATTTATTCCATCTAGCTACAATGCTCCGCACTGGGTGTTTATATATCTACATATTATTCCATCTAGCTACAATGCTCTGCACTGTGTGTGTTGAAGCACGCTGGTCGCCATGGAAACAGTTCTGTACTATCTACATGTACTGTCAATCAGCCCTAGTGATTCCTTCATGCATTTTTTTTTCTGCTAGTGAGAGAAAAAGAGAGAAAAAAATTTTCAGCAATTCTTCCTTTTAAAAAGCCCACAGCAGCCGTGGTTTTGTGACGTGTGCATTAGAGTAGTGCTGTAGCATGAGACAGTTATGCGCTATAACATGGTAGAACAATGATACATATTGATCATGCATGTCAGTTTATATTCTTGTATTGTGTCATGGTTATGGTTACAGTTTTGCATCTTTGAAATAAAGAGCTGCAGTTTGTAAGCCATTGTGTACTTTATTCGAAAAATTGTTACAAAGCAAGCAAGTGTATTTATATAGCACATTTTGTCGGCTTATGTCAAAACGGTGTGCAATATGTTCAAGAGGCAAATTAATCCGCAAATGTATGACAAATATTTTTATGTAGAAGTAAGTGCGCAGAATGGGACTAATCTCCATCATAGCAATTCCGGCAACAAAATAGGTCAAGTGGAAAAGATATGTGCACCTCCACCACTCATTTTTGTGGGTGGGGCAAATGTGCGGAGCGGGATTAATCTCCATCATCGCAATTCCGGTGACAGTCTGACACATTTTGTCCAAATTACAGCTATCCAACATATTGCGATCAGGTAAACTCGGACATGTGGCCATGGTAACACTTACCTTTCAGGTACATGTTGCAGAAACCACAGAACTACTGAAGAGAGTCATGTTGACTTACGTTCCACATTTGGTGACTCTTGGACATTCCCAACCCTCCAAAGTATAAAACATATTGATTGGCAAGGAATGGGTTTTCCTGGCAACTGTGCTTATCGCAGGACAAAAGTGACTTCCACCGAGGATAGTCCAATGCACTCTGAGGAACCCCTGAAAAGGTCATGTCATCATGACTACTGGTCTTTGTGCAAAATTAGAAACAATTTTGTGCAGTACGTCATGTCAGCAGTAGGTGTGGGTGTGACAGTTTTGTGAATATTGATATACAGACATGTTCAGAGTGGGATCAGTATGATTTGTGCAAAGATTTTTCCAAATCAGGCGAGAATTGTCTGAGCTGTAACTGTCATGTTTTGTTTGATGAGAAAGCCACTGAAGCACGCCAGTCGCCCTGGAAACAGTTCTCTACTATGTACATGTACTATCAATGAGCCCAAGTCATTCCCTCATGTAATTTTGTTAAGCTGGTGAGATAAAAATTAAAAAAAAGTCATCTGTAATTCTTCCTTTAATCATTAGGGGGTGCTATGCGTTTTGTTTATTATTTGTATATAGACGAGTTCGGGGAAGGGAGAATATTGATTGTATAAAATTTGTTGCAAATCGTACAAAGTTTGGCCATTTTACAAGGGTGTAATGTTGTTACCACTAGGAGGCGCTAAAACTTTTGTTATTTTATATAGGAGTGTTCAGGGTGGGACTATTATCCATTGTCGAAAATTTGATGAAAATCAGAAAAACTGTCATACTAATGTTGATGTTCAGTTATGATCATCGCTGTGTTCTGATGAATCTCAGAAAATTTCACGTCATTCTGGCAAGCCGCGCATGAGTAATAAACAAAACAGTTTTCAGCAATTCTTTCGTTAACCACTATGTGATGCTATATCTTTTGTCAGGTATTTTGAAGTCATTGCGTCCGGGGTGGCAATATTTTCCTTCATGTAAAGTTTTGTGGACATCGGACAAGTTTATTCCGTCAGTAATTCTTACTTTAATCATTAGGGGGCGCTATGAGTTTTGTTTATTATTTGTATATAGATGAGTTCGGGAAGGGAGAATATTGATCATATAAAATTTGTTGCAAATCGTACAAAGTTTGGCCATTTTACAAGGGTCTAATGTTGTTACCACTAGGAGGCGCTAAAACTTTTTTTATTTTATATAGGAGTGTTCAGAATGGGACTATTATCCATTGTTGAAAATTTGATGAAAATCAGACAATGTCTGTCCAAGATACAACTTTCCGAAATTTCTTGGCGAGTAGTCAACCGTCACCATGTTGTCATGGCAGCACTTCCCTGTAAGTTATGTGTTGTCCACCCATATTGTACTACACATGACAGTGACCTCAACATATGTTGAAAAATTGAGACCTCCAACACCTTCACACCCCTCCCCACAAGCTCACGGTTTGAATGGCTAGGAGGGCGTGTCTATGTTAACACGTTTGACGTTATACTATTGTTGATGTTCAGTTGTTTTCAAGGATGTGTTTTGATGAATCTCAGAAAATTTCACGTCATTCTGGCAAGCCACGCACGAGTAATAAATAAAACAGTTTTAAGCAGTTCTTTCATTTACCACTATGTGGCGCAAGATCTTTTGTCAGGTATTTTGATGTCATTGCGTCTGGGGTGGCACTATTTTCCTTCATGTAAAGTTTTGTGGACATCGGACAAGTTTTGCCCGTCAGTAATTCTGCCTTTAATCATTAGGGGGCGCTATGAGTGTTGTTTATTATTTGTATATAGACGAGTTCGGGGAAGGGAGAATATTGATCGTATAAAATTTGTTGCAAATCGTGCAAAGTATGTCCAATTTACAAGGGTCTAATGTTGTTGCCACTAGGCGGCGCTAAAACTTTTGTTATTTTTATATAGGAATGTTCAGGGTGGGATTATTATCCATTTTTGAAAATTTGGTGGAAATCAGAAAAAGTTTGTCCAAGATACAACTTTCCGAAATTTCATGGCGTGTAGTCAACCGTCGCCATGTTGCCATGGCAACACTTCCCTGTAAGTTATGTGTTGTCCACCCATATTGGACTACATTTGACAGTGACCTCAACATATGTTGAAAAATTTAGACCTCCAAGACCTTCCCACCCCTCCCCATAAGCTCATGGTTTGAATGGCGAGAAGGGCGTTTCTATGGTAACACGTATGATGTCATACTAACATTTATGTTCAGTTATGATCAAGTCTGTGTTCTGATGAATCTCTGAAAATTTCACATCATTCTGGCCAGCCGTGCGTGAGTAATAAATAAAACAGTTTTCAGCAATTCTTTCATTAACCACTATGTGGCGCTATATTGGTTGTCAGGTATTTTGATGTCATAGCGTCCGGGGTGGCACTATTTTCCTTCATGTAAAGTTTTGTGGACATCGGATAAGTTTTGGGCGAGTTACAGGTGGTTGAAGTTGTAAGGGGAGGAGTCAAACTTCGCCATGGCGCCCTGGCCACGCCTTTTGAGATTTTGACTTAATTTATATAACTTTTAATGGGCAATGCCTGTAGATGCCCCCATGTAAAAATGAGCTCAATTGGATCTGGTCCCTAGGACAAGTGCGTTAAAATGCGAGGTGTGACTTTTTTCCGAATTGGAGGTGGGGCGACTTTGAGGCAAGATGGCGGCCTTCCTGTTGGCGGTGGGTATGGGCCACAATGATGTTTTTTGCATGTCTTGAGGTGATTCACACCTCACCCAAATTTGATGTGTCTACGGCAAAGTTTATGGTCTCCAGTCTCCATAGACCTTGAAAATTTGTGTACGTTTGGCCCCACCCACAAAAATGAGGGGTGGGGGGGAACATATCTTTTCCAGTTTATCGAATTTCTTGCCCGGTCAGAGGGGTTTACCAAAAAAAATCGCGTTTTGGTTAACGTTCAGAGGGTGAAAAATGCGATCATTTAGGCAGAATAATAATAATAATTAAACCTGCAGGCAGGTGTAAACGGACTTTCGCCCCCCCGCGCGACCGCGGAACCCGCCGCCCGTCCTCCCTCGCTTTGAACAGTACCTGCTGGCCATTTACTGCAATCGACTTCTTCCACGCAGCATTAGGTGGAGGTGCCGTAGTCATTGTGCCCATAGTGTATATAGGAGTATTCAGGGTGGGACTATTATCCATTGTCAAAAATTTGATGAAAATCAGACAATGTCTGTCCAAGATACAACTTTCCGAAATTTCTTGGCGAGTAGTCAACCGTCACCATGTTGCCATGGCAGTACTTCCCTGTAAGTTATGTGTTGTCCACCCATATTGTACTACACATGACAGTGACCTCAACATATGTTGAAAAATTGAGACCTCCAACACCTTCACACCCCTCCCCATAAGCTCACGGTTTGAATGGCTAGGAGGGCGTGTCTATGTTAACACGTTTGACGTTATACTATTGTTGATGTTCAGTTGTTATCAAGGATGTGTTTTGATGAATCTCAGAAAATTTCACGTCATTCTGGCAAGCCACGCACGAGTAATATATAAAACAGTTTTCAGCAGTTCTTTCATTTACCACTATGTGGCGCAAGATCTTTTGTCAGGTATTTTGATGTCATTGCGTCCGGGGTGGCACTATTTTCCTTCATGTAAAGTTTTGTGGACATCGGACAAGTTTTGCCCGTCAGTAATTCTGCCTTTAATCATTAGGGGGCGCTATGAGTGTTGTTTATTATTTGTATATAGACGAGTTCGGGGAAGGGAGAATATTGATCGTATAAAATTTGTTGCAAATCGTACAAAGTTTGGCCATTTTACAAGGGTGTAATGTTGTTACCACTAGGAGGCGCTAAAACTTTTGTTATTTTATATAGGAGTGTTCAGGGTGGGACTATTATCCATTGTCGAAAATTAGATGAAAATCAGAAAAACTTTTTCCAAGATACAACTTTCCAAAATTTCTTGGCGAGTAGTCAACCGTCGTCATGTTGCCATGGCAACACATCCCTGTAAGTTATGTGTTGTCCACCCATATTGTACCACACATGACAGTGACCTCAACATATGTTGAAAAATTTAGGCCTCCAAGACCTTCCCACCCCTCCCCATAAGCTCATGGATTGAATGGCGAAGAGGGCGTGTCCATGGTAATACGTATGATGTCATACTAATGTTGATGTTCAGTTATGATCATCGCTGTGTTCTGATGAATCTCAGAAAATTTCACGTCATTCTGGCCAGCCGCGCATGAGTAATAAACAAAACAGTTTTCAGCAATTCTTTCGTTAACCACTATGTGACGCTGTATCTTTTGTCAGGTATTTTGAAGTCATTGCGTCCGCGGTGGCACTATTTTCCTTCATGTAAAGTTTTGTGGACATTGGACAAGTTTATTCCGTCAGTAATTCTTACTTTAATCATTAGGGGGCGCTATGAGTTTTGTTTATTATTTGTATATAGATGAGTTCGGGAAGGGAGAATATTGATCATATAAAATTTGTTGCAAATCGTACAAAGTTTGGCCATTTTACAAGGGTCTACTGTTGTTACCACTAGGAGGCGCTAAAACTTTTTTTATTTTATATAGGAGTGTTCAGGGTGGGACTATTATCCATTGTTGAAAATTTGATGAAAATAAGACAATGTCTGTCCAAGATACAACTTTCCAAAATTTCTTGGCGAGTAGTCAACCGTCACCATGTTGCCATGGCAGTACTTCCCTGTAAGTTATGTGTTGTCCACCCATATTGTACTACACATGACAGTGACCTCAACATATGTTGAAAAATTGAGACCTCCAACACCTTCACACCACTCCCCATAAGCTCACGGTTTGAATGGCTAGGAGGGCGTGTCTATGTTAACACGTTTGACGTTATACTATTGTTGATGTTCAGTTGTTTTCAAGGATGTGTTTTGATGAATCTCAGAAAATTTCACGTCATTCTGGCAAGCCACGCACGAGTAATAAATAAAACAGTTTTAAGCAGTTCTTTCATTTACCACTATGTGGCGCAAGATCTTTTGTCAGGTATTTTGATGTCATTGCGTCCGGGGTGGCACTATTTTCCTTCATGTAAAGTTTTGTGGACATCGGACAAGTTTTGCCCGTCAGTAATTCTGCCTTTAATCATTAGGGGGCGCTATGAGTGTTGTTTATTATTTGTATATAGACGAGTTCGGGGAAGGGAGAATATTGATCGTATAAAATTTGTTGCAAATCGTGCAAAGTATGTCCAATTTACAAGGGTCTAATGTTGTTGCCACTAGGCGGCGCTAAAACTTTTGTTATTTTTATATAGGAATGTTCAGGGATGGATTATTATCCATTTTTGAAAATTTGGTGGAAATCAGAAAAAGTTTGTCCAAGATACAACTTTCCGATATTTCATGGCGTGTAGTCAACCGTCGCCATGTTGCCATGGCAACACTTTCCTGTAAGTTATGTGTTGTCCACCCATATTGGACTACATTTACAGTGACCTCAACATATGTTGAAAAATTTAGACCTCCAAGACCTTCCCACCCCTCCCCATAAGCTCATGGATTGAATGGCAAGGAGGGCGTGTCCATGGTAATTCTTATGATGTTTTACTAATGTTGATGTTCACTTATGATCATGGCTGTGTTCTGATGAATCTCAGAAAATTTCACGTCTTTCTGGCCAGCCGCGCATGAGTAATAAATAAAACAGTTTTCAGCAATTCTTTCATTAACCACTATGTGGCGCTATATCTTTTGTCAGGTGTTTTGAGGTCATTGCGTCCGGGGTGGCACTATTTTCCTTCATGTAAAGTTTTGTGGACATCAGACAAGTTTTGGCCGAGTTACAGGTGGTTGAATTTGTAAGGGGAGGAGTCAAACTTCGCCATGGCGCCCTGGCCACGCCTTTTGAGATTTTGACTTAATTTATATAACTTTTAATGGCCAATGTCTGTAGATGCCCCCACGTAAAAATGAGCTCAATTGGATATGGTCCCTAGGACAAGTGCGTTAAAATGCGAGGTGTGACTTTTTTCCGAATTGGAGGTGGGGCGACTTTGAGGCAAGATGGCGGCCTTCCTGTTGGCAGTGGGTATGGGCCACAATGATGTTTTTTGCGTGTCTTAAGGTGATTCACACCTCACCCAAATTTGATGTGTCTACGGCAAAGTTTATGGTCTCCAGTCTCCATAGACCTTGAAAATTTGTGTACGTTTGGCCCCACCCACAAAAATGAGGGGTTGGGGGGAACATATCTTTTCCAGTTTATCGAATTTTTTGCCTGGTCAGAGGGGTTTGCCAAAAAAAAATCGCCTTTTGGTTAACGTTCAGAGGGTGAAAAATTCGATCATTTAGGCAGAAAAAGAAAAAAAAATAAACCTGCAGGCAGGTGTAAACGGACCTTCGCCCCCCGCGCGACCGCGGAACCCGGCGCCCGTCCTCCCTCGCTGGCTCGGAAAATGTGCCGTCATCACTGCATGGGCTGCATGAATAATAAAGTAAACCATTTGCCGCAGATCTTCCTGTGAGCAGTAAGTGGCACTATCCCTTTTGTCAAATATTTTTATCTAGGAGTGCGCGGAGTGCGACAAATCTCCGCCTGTCGTCCCTTTCTTGCTCGGCAAATGTGCCGTCATCACGGCAAGGGCTGCATGAATATTAAAGAAAACCATTTGGCGCAGATCTCCCAACTCCCACTTCCAACACACAGCTCCCCCATCCTGACCCTGACTAAGACCCAGGTGAGGACGGAGCTGAGGAAGATCAAGGCGAGAAAGGCGTCGGGACCGGACGGCATCAGCGCAAAGCTCCTCAAGTCCTGTGCAGACCAGCTGTGTGGGATTATGGAGCACATCTTCAACCTGAGCCTGAAGCTTGGGAGGGTACCACAGCTGTGGAAAACATCTTGTGTGGTACCTGTACCAATGACTTCCCACCCCAAAGACCTGAACAGTTTCAGACCAGTGGCCTTGAAGTCCCACATGATGAAAACCCTTGAGAGACTGCTACTTGCTCCCCTGCGCCCCCTGGTGGGCCCAGCGATGGATCCACTCCAGTTCGCCTACCAGCATGGCATTGTGGTGGAGGATGCAGTGATCATCCTCCTTCACCGTTGTCTGTCCCACCTAGAGAAGGCCGGGAATGTGGTGAGGATCATGTTCTTTGACCTCTCCAGTGCTTTCATCACCATACAAACGATGATCCTGAAGGACAAGCTGCTGTGCGCAGGGGTGGACCAGCACCTGTCATCATGGATCCTGGACTACCTCACTAACTGGCATCAGTTTGTGAGAACCCGGGACTGTGTTTCTGACACGATCATCGGTAGCACGGAGGCCCCCCAGGCAACGGTTTTGGCTCCCTGCCTGTCCCCCCTTTATACTGCGAACTTCTCACACAACACAACACATTGCCATCTACAGAAGTTCTCTGATGACTCTGTGATCGTTGGCCTCATCTCCAATGGAGATGAAGCTGAGTACAGAGGGCTTATCCAGGACTTTTTTTTTTTGTTACTTATTTGTACCCATAGGTAGACTTGGTTTGCAGTCTGGTGACAAGCCACCGGCTGGTGGTCGCTGCGTGCGCGAGCGCCCTAAACCTACATGTTTTTGGTGTGCGGGAGGAAACCGGAGAAATCCCGGAGTAAACCCGCGCAACACGGGGAGAACATGCAAACTCCACACAGCTCACTGTTGGTCGGGGGCTGGGATCGAACCCACAATCTAATGATCCCCGCGATCCCCCGGCCGAGGGTAAAACTGTGCTGCCACAGTGCTAAACCACTGTGCCACCGTGCAGCCACCAGAACTTTGTGGACTGGTGCCATCGGAACTGCCTCCAGATCAACTCGAGGAAAACTAAGGAGCTAGTGGTGGACTGCCGCAGGCAAGGACAACCCCTCATAGACCAGTAAATATACAGGGAACAGACATCGAGATGGTGACATCCTATAAGTACCTGGGTGTTCATCTGAACAATAAACTAGACTGGTCACACAATACTGACACCCTCTACAAGAAGGGACAGCGCAGGCTGTTCCTACTGAGGAGACTCAGGTCTTTTGGTGTACAAGGGACGCTGCTGAAGACATTCTATGACACGGTGGTGGCATCAGCAATCACTTTTGGAGTGGTCTGCTGGGGCAGTGGCATTATGGCAGCCGATAGGAAGAGAACTGATCAAGAAAGCTAGCTCTGTCCTGGGGCAGCACATTGACCCAGTGGAGGAGATAGGAGAGAGAAGGACGGTGGGTAAACTGTCATCTCTGCTGGAGTCCGAGTTCCACCCTATGCAGGATATACTGAATGCACGGAGGAGCTAATTTAGCAGCAGACTACGTCATCCTAGGTGCACAACCGAGAGGTGTTGCAGGTCCTTCCTCCCAATGGCTGTCAGACTGTACAACCCAAGCAGGGCTGCTCGCAGAAATAGAAAAAAGTCGTGACAACCTAATAGTTTTGAATGCAAAAGACTTATACAATGGTCCCCTCCGGCATACAACTAGGAAAATACTGATCGCTATGGAGGGTGAGAATATGTGTAGGTACATAATCATACCATGTAGGATAACTTAGTAGACGGTTGTGCTATTTCATCCCATCTATCAACAATGCTCTGCACTGTGTGTGTGTTTATATACTTACATATTGATTCCATCTAGCTACAATGCTCCGCACTGGGTGTTTATATATCTACATATTATTCTATCTAGCTGCAATGCTCCGCACTGTGTGTGTTGAAGCACGCTGGTCGGCATGGAAACAGTTCTGTACTATCTAAATGTACTGTCAATCAGCCCTAGTGATTCCTTCATGTATTTTTTTTTCTGCTAGTGAGAGAAAAAGAGAGAAAAAATTTTTCAGCAATTCTTCCTTTTTAAAATAGGGGCGCTAAAACTTTTGTTTGTTATTTTTATATAAACATGTTTGGTGAAGGACTAATATCAATCGTCAAAAATTTAGTGCAAATTGTTGCAAGTTTGCCCCATGTATAAATGTCCGTTATTGAAATGCAATGAGTGGGTTTCCATGGCAACTGTGCTTATCGCAGAACAAAAGTGACTTCCACCAAAGGTAGTCCAATGCACTCTGAGGAACCACTGAAAAGGTCATGTCATCGTGATCACTGGTCTTTGTGCAAAATTAGAAACAATTTTGTGCAGTGCCTCATGTCAGCAGTAGGTGTGGGAGTGACAGTTTTGTGAATATTGATATACAGACACGTTCAGAGTGGGATCAGTATGATTTGTGCAAAGATTTTTCAGAATCAGGCGAGAATTGTCTGAGCTGTAACTGTGATGTTTTGTTTGGTGAGAAAGCCACTGAAGAACGGCAGTTGCCATGGAATCAGTTCTGTACTATGTGCATGTACCATCAATGAGCCCAAGTCATCCCTTCATGTAATTTTGTTAAGCTGGTGAGAGAAAATTAAAAAAAAAAAACAGTCGTCAGTAATTTTTCCTTTAATCATTAGGGGGTGCTATGAGTTTTGTTTATTATTTTTATATAGACGAGTTTGTGGAAGGGAGAATATTGATCATCTAAAATTTGTTGCAAATTGTACAAAGTTTGTCCATTTTACAAGGGTCTAATGTTGTTCCCACTAGGCGGCTCTAAAACTTTTGTTATTTTATATAGGAGTGTTCAGGGTGGGACTCTTATCGATTGTTGAAAATTTGATGAAAATCAGACAAAGTTTGTCCAAGATACAACTTTCTGAAATTTCATGGCGAGTAGTCAACCGTTGCCATGTTGCCATGCCAACACTTTCCTGTAAGTTATGTGTTGTCCACCAATATTGGACTAGATATGACAGTGACCTCAAGATATGTTGAAAAATTTAGACCTCCAAGACCTTCCCACCCCTCCCCATATGATCATATATTGAATGGCGAGGAGGGCGTGTCCATGTTAACACGTTTGATGTTATACTATTGTTGATGTTAAGTTATTATCATGGCTGTGATCTGATGAATCTCAGAAAATTTCACATCTTTCTGCCCAGCCACTTGTGAGTAATAAATGAAACAGTTTTAGCAATTCTTTCATTAACCACTATGTGGCGCTATATCAGTTGTCAGGTATTTTGATGTCATTGCGTTCGGGGTGGGACTATTTTCCTTCCTGGAAAGTTTTGTGGACATGGGACCAGTTTTGGCCGAGTTACAGGTGGTTGAAGGTGTAAGGGGAGGAGTCAAACTTCACCATGGCGCCATGGCAACACTTCCTTGTCAGTTATGTGTTGTCCACCCATATTGTACTATATGTGACAGTAACCTAAACCTATGTTCCAAATTTCATGACTCCAGGACGTTCCCACCCCTCCCATGAAGGTCACGGATTGAATGGCGAGGAGGGCGTGTCAATGTTAACACGTTTGAGGTCATACTAATGTTGATGTTCAGTTATGATCATGGCTGTGTTCTGATGAATCTAAGAAAATTTTACATCAATCTGCCCAGCCGCTTGTGAGTAATAAATGAAACAGTTTTCAGCAATTCTTTCATTAACCACTATGTGGCGCTATATCGGTTGTCAAGTATTTTGATGTCATTGCGTTCAGGGTGGTACTCTTTTCCTTCCTGGAAAGTTTTGTGGACATGGAACCAGTTTTGGCCGAGTTACAGGTGGTTGAATTTGTAAGGGGAGGAGTCAAACTTCGCCATGGCGCCCTGGCCACGCCTTTTGAGATCTTGACTTAATTTATATAACTTTTAATGGGCAATGCCTGTAGATGACCCCATGTAAAAATGAGCTCAATTGGATCTGGTCCCTAGGACAAGTGCGTTCAAATGCGAGGTGTGACTTTTTTCCAAATTGGAGGTGGGACGACTTTGAGGCAAGATGGCGGCCTTCCTGTTGGTGGTGGGTATGGGCCACAATGATGTTTTTTGCACGTTTTGAGGTGATTGACACCTCACCCAAATTTGATGTGTCTACGGCAAAGTTTATGGTCTCCAGTCTCCATAGACCTTGCACGTTTGGCCCCACCCACAAAAATGAGGGGTGGGGCGGCACATATGTTTTCCAGTTTATCGAATTTTTTGCCGGGTCTGAGGGGTTTGCCAAAAAAAATCCCGTTTTGGTTAACGTTCAGAGGGTGAAAAATGCCATCATTTAGGCAGAATAATAGTGAAAAATAATAATAAAGAAACGCGAGCGGATACAATAGGGCTTTCGCCCACTGACGTTGTCAGTGGCTCAGGCCCTAATAATTAAACCTGCAGGCAGGTGTAAACGGACCTTCGCCCCCCGCGCGACCGCGGAACCTGCCGCCCGTCCTCCCTCGCTTTGAACCCTACCTGCTGGCCAGTTCCTCCAATCGACTTCTTCCACGCACATTAGGTGGAGGTGCTGTAGTCATTGTGCCCAAAAACAATGTCTCCAAACTTTCACTCATGTCCCTCTGCTGAAGTTCCTCCACTCTCATTTCAGGACAACACCTCACATCACCAGTAAATATACAGGGAACAGACATTGAGATGGTGACATCCTATAAGTACCTGGGTGTTCATCTGAAGAATAAACTAGACTGGTCACACTATACTGACGCACTCTACAAGAAGGGACAGCGCAGGCTGTTCCTACTGAGGAGACTCAGGTCTTTTGGTGTACAAGGGGCGCTGCTGAAGACATTGTATGACACGGTGGTCTGCGTGGGCAGTGGCATTATGGCAGCCGATAGGAGGAGACTGAACAAACAGATCAAGAAAGCTAGCTCTGTCCTGGGGTAGTGCGTTGTCCCAGTGGAGGAGATAGGAGAGAGAAGGACTGTGGCTAAACTGTCATCTCTGCTGGAGTCCGAGTTCCACCCTACGCAGGACATACTGAACGCACGGTGGAGTTCATTTAGCAGCAGACTACATCATCCTAGGTGCACAACCGAGAGGTTTCGCAGGTCCTTCCTCCCAACGGCTGTCAGACTGTACAACCTAAGTAGGGCTGCTGTTAGAGATAGGCTAAAGACGTGACAACCTAATAGTTTTGAATGCAAAAGACATACAATGGTCCCCTCCAGCATACAATTAGGAAAATACCGGTCGCTATGGAGGGTGAGAATATGTATGGGTACATAATCATACCATATAGGATCACTAAGTAGACGGTTGTGCTGTTTCATCCCATCTAGCAACAATGCTCTGCACTGTGTGTGTATATATATATTTACATATTTATACCATCTAACTACAATGCTCCGCACTGGGTGTTTATATATCTACATATTATTCCATCTAGCAACAATGCTCTGCACTGTGTGTGTATATATATTTACATATTTAGTAATACATATTTAGTTTAGAGTAATAACTAAAACAGTTTTCAGCAATTCTTTCGTTAGCCACTATGTGGCACTATATCTTTTGTAAGGTATTTTGATGTCATTGTGTCCGGGGTGGCACTATTTTCCTTCATGGAAAGTTTTGTGGACATCAGAAAAAGGTTGTCCAAGATACAACTGTCCGAAATTTCATGGCGTGGAGTCAACCGTCGCCATGTTGCCATGGCAACACTTCCCTGTAAGTTATGTGTTGTGCACCCATATTGGACTGCATATGATAGTGACCTCAACATATGTTGAAAAATTTAGACCTCCAAGACCTTCCCACCCCGCCCCATAAGTTCATGGGTTTAATGGCGAGAAGGGCGTGTCCATGGTAAGATGTATGACGGCATACTAACGTTGATGTTCAGTTATGATCAGGTCTGTGTTCTGATGAATCTCTGAAAATTTGATGTCATTCTGGCCAGCCGTGCATGAGTAATAAATAAAACAGTTTTATGCAATTCTTTCATTAGCCACTATGTGGTGCTATATCTTTTGTCCGGTATTTTGATGTCATTGTATCCGGGGTGGCACTATTTTCCTTGATGGGAAGTTTTGTGGACATCAGAAAAAGGTTGTCAAAGATACAACTGTCTGAAATTTCATGGCATGTAGTCAACCGTCGCCATGTTGCCATGGCAACACTTCCCTGTAAGTTATGTGTTGTGCACCCATATTGGACTGCATATGACAGTGACCTCAACATATGTTGAAAAATTTAGACCTCCAAGACCTTCCCACCCCGCCCCATAAGCTCATGGGTTTAATGGCGAGAAGGGCGTGTCCATGGTAACATGTATGACGTCATACTAACGTTGATGTTCACTTATGATCATGTCTGTGTTCTGATGAATCTCAGAAAATTTCACGTCATTCTGGGCAGCCGTGCGTGAGTAATAAATAAAACAGTTTTAAGCAATTCTTTCATTAGCCACTATGTGGCGCTATATCTTTTGTCTGGTATTTTGATGTCATTGTATCCGGGGTGGCACTATTTTCCTTGATGGAAAGTTTTGTGGACATCGGACAAGTTTTGCGGGAGTTACAGGTGGTTGAATTTGTAAGGGGAGGAGTCAAACTTTGCCATGGCGCCCTGGCCACACCTTTTGAGATTTTGACTTAATTTATATAACTTTTAATGGCCAATGCCTATAGATGCCGCCATGCAAAAATGAGCTCAATTGGAGCAGGTCCATAGGACAAGTGCGTTCAAATGCGAGGTGTGACTTTTTTCCCGAATTGGAGGTGGGGCGAATTTGAGGCAAGATGGCGGCCTTCCTGTTGGCGGTGGGTATGGGCCACAATGATGTTTTTTGCACGTCTTGAGGTGATTCACACCTCACCCAAATTTGATGAGTCTACGGCAAAGTTTATGGTCTTCTGTCTCCATAGACCTTGTACGTTTGACCCCACCCACAAAAATGAGGGGTGGGGGGGCACATATTTTTCCAGTTTATCGAATTTTTTTCCCGGTCAGAGGTGTTTGCCAAAAAAAATCGCGTTTTGGTTAACGTTCAGAGGGTGAAAATTGCAATCATTTAGGCAGAATAATAATAAAGAAAAAAAAAAAAAAACCTGCAGGCAGGTGTAAACCGGCCTTCGCCCCCCGCGCGACCGCAGAACCCGCCGCCCGTCCTCCCTCGCTTTGAACTCTACCTGCTGGCCATTTACTCCCATTGACTTCTTCCACGCAGCATTAGGTGGAGGTGCCGTAGTCATTGTGCCCAAAACAATGTCTCCAAACTTTCACTCATGTCCCTCTGCTGAAGTTCCTCCACTCTCATTTTTGTTTTACACAAAGCAGCAAAATGCCCCTTTTTCTGACATTTCTTGCAGTCTGCATTGTGAGCAGGACATTCTTTAAATGAATGTCCATGTGCTTTTCCACACCTGCCACATCTGGCAGGCACAGAATGCAGCAGAAGTGTGGTGGACTTGCAGGCAGCCAGAAGAGCTTGGTGAGTATTCATCCATCGTCATTTTGCCATGGCAACACATCCCTGTAAGTTATGTGTTGTCCACCCATATTGTACTACACATGACAGTGACCTCAATATATGTTGAAAAATTTAGGCCTCCAAGACCTTCCCACCCCTCCCCATAATCTCCTTGATTGAATTGCGAGGAGGGCGTGTCCATGGGAATACGTATGATGTCATACTAATGTTGATGTTCAGTTATGATCATCGCTGTGTTCTGATGAATCTCAGAAAATTTCACGTCATTCTGGCCAGCCGCGCATGAGTAATAAATAAAACAGTTTTCAGCAATTGTTTCGTTAACCAATATGTGGCGCTGTATCTTTTGTCAGATATTTTGAAGTCATTGCGTCCGGGGTGGCACTATTTTCCTTCATGTAAAGTTTTGTGGACATCGGACAAGTTTAGTCCGTCAGTAACTCTTACTTTAATCATTAGGGGGCGCTATGAGTTTTTTTTTTTTATTATTTGTATATAGATGAGTTCGGGAAGGGAGAATATTGATCGCATAAAATTTGTTTCAAATCGTACAAAGTTTGGCCATTTTACATGGGTCTAATTTGTTACCTCTAGGTGGCGCTAAAACTTTTTTATTTTATATAGGAATGTTCAGGGTGGGATTATTATCCATTTTTGAAAATTTGGTGGAAATCAGAAAAAGTTTGTCCAAGATACAACTTTCCGAAATTTCATGGTGTGTAGTCAACCGTCGCCATGTTGCCATGGCAACACTTGCCTCTAAGTTATGTGTTGTCCACCCATATTTTACTACACATGACAGTGACCTCAACATATGTTGAAAAATTGAGACCTCCAAGACCTTCACACCCCTCCCCATAAGCTCACGGTTTGAATGGCGAGGAGGGCGTGTCTATGTTAACATGTTTGATGTTATACTATTGTTGATGTTCAGTTATTATCATGGCTGTGTTTTGATGAATCTCAGAAAATTTCACGTCATTCTGGCAGGCCGCGCACGAGTAATAAATAAAACAGTTTTCAGCAATTCTTTCGTTTACCACTATGTGGCGCCAGATCTTTTGTCAGGTATTTTGATGTCATTGCGTCCAGGGTGGCACTATTTTCCTTCATGTAAAGTTTTGTGGACATCGGACAAGTTTTGCCCGTCAGTAATTCTTCCTTTAATCATTAGGGGGCACTATGAGTGTTGTTTATTATTTGTATATAGATGAGTTCGGGAAGGGAGAATATTGATCGCATAAAATTTGTTTCAAATCGTACAAAGTTTGGCCATTTTACATGGGTCTAATTTGTTACCTCTAGGTGGCGCTAAAACTTTTTTATTTTATATAGGAATGTTCAGGGTGGGATTATTATCCATTTTTGAAAATTTGGTGGAAATCAGAAAAAGTTTGTCCAAGATACAACTTTCCGAAATTTCATGGTGTGTAGTCAACCGTCGCCATGTTGCCATGGCAACACTTGCCTCTAAGTTATGTGTTGTCCACCCATATTTTACTACACATGACAGTGACCTCAACATATGTTGAAAAATTGAGACCTCCAAGACCTTCACACCCCTCCCCATAAGCTCACGGTTTGAATGGCGAGGAGGGCGTGTCTATGTTAACATGTTTGATGTTATACTATTGTTGATGTTCAGTTATTATCATGGCTGTGTTTTGATGAATCTCAGAAAATTTCACGTCATTCTGGCAGGCCGCGCACGAGTAATAAATAAAACAGTTTTCAGCAATTCTTTCGTTTACCACTATGTGGCGCCAGATCTTTTGTCAGGTATTTTGATGTCATTGCGTCCAGGGTGGCACTATTTTCCTTCATGTAAAGTTTTGTGGACATCGGACAAGTTTTGCCCGTCAGTAATTCTTCCTTTAATCATTAGGGGGCACTATGAGTGTTGTTTATTATTTGTATATAGACGAGTTCGGGGAAGGGAGAATATTGATCATATAAAATTTGTTGCAAATCGTGCAAAGTATGTCCAATTTACAAGGGTCTAATTTGTTACCACTAGGTGGCGCTAAAACTTTTTTTATTTTATATAGGAGTGTTCAGGGTGGGATTATTATCCATTTTTGAAAATTTGGTGGAAATCAGAAAAAGTTGGTCCAAGATACAACTTTCCGAAATTTCATGGCGTGTCATCAACCGTCGCCATGTTGCCATGGCAACACTTCCCTGTAAGTTATGTGTTGTCTACCCATATTGAACTACATATGACAGTGACCTCAACATATGTTGAAAAATTTAGACCTCCAAGACCTTCCCACCCCTCCCCATAAACTCATGGTTTGAATGGCGAGAAGGGCGTTTCTATGGTAACACGTATGATGTCATACTAACGTTGATGTTCAGTTATGATCAGATCTGTGTTCTGATGAATCTCTGAAAATTTCACATCATTCTGCCCAGCCGCTTGTGAGTAATAATTAAAACAGTTTTCAGCAATTCTTTCATTAACCACTATGTGGCGCTAAATCGGTTGTCAGGTATCTTGAGGTCATTGCGTCCGTGGTGGCACTATTTTCCTTCATGTAAAGTTTTGTGGACATCGGACAAGTTTTGTGCGAGTTACAGGTGGTTGAAGTTGTGTGGGGAGGAGTCAAACTTCGCCATGGCGCCCTTGCCACGCCTTTTGAGATTTTGACTTAATTTATATAACTATTAATGGCCAATGCCTGTAGATGCCCCCATGTAAAAATGAGCTCAATTGGCTCAGGTCCCTAGGACAAGTGCGTTAAAATGCGAGGTGTGACTTTTTTCCGAAATGGAGGTGGGGCGACTTTGAGGCAAGATGGCGGCCTTCCTGTTGGCGGTGGGTATGGGCCATAATGATGTTTTTTGCATGTCTTGAGGTGATTCACACCTCACCCAAATTTGATGTGTCTACGGCAAAGTTTATGGTCTCCAGTCTCCATAGACCTTGAAAATTTGTGTACTTTTGACCCCACCCACAAAAATGAGGGGTGGGGGGGCACATATGTTTTCCAGTTTATCGAATTTTTTGCCGGGTCTGAAGGGTTTGCCAAAAAAAATCGCATTTTGGCTAACGTTCAGAGGGTGAAAAATGCGATCATTTAGGCAGAATAATAATAATAATAAATTAAACCTGCAGGCAGGTGTAAACGGACTTTCGCCCCCCGCGCGACCGCGGAACCCGCCGCCCGTCGTCCCTCGCTTTGAACCCTACCTGCTGGCCATTTACTCCAATCGACTTCTTCCACACACATTAGGTGGAGGTGCCGTAGTCATTGTGCCCAAAAACAATGTCTCCAAACTTTCACTCATGTCCCTCTGCTGAAGTTCCTCCACTCTCATTTTTGTTTTACACAAAGCAGCAAAATGCCCCTTTTTCTGACATTTCTTGCAGTCTGCATTGCGAGCAGGACATTCTTTAAATGAATTTCCATGTGCTTTTCCACACCTGCCACATCTGGCAGGCACAGAACACAGCAGAAGTGTGGTGGACTTGCAGGCAGCCAGAAGAGCTGGATGACATGGTTGCCTGTGATAACCAAAACTGTGAAATTCAGTGGTTCCATTTAGGATGTCACAGCAGCTGTGGTTTTGTGACGTGCGCATTAGAGTAGTGCTGTAGCATGAGACAGTTATGCGCTATAACATGATAGAACAATGATACATATTGATCATGCATGTCAGTTTATATTGTATTGTGTCATGGTTATGGTTGCAGTGTTGCATCTTTGAAATAAAGAGCTGCAGTTTGTAAGCCATTGTGTACTTTATTCCAAAAATTGTTACAAAGCAAACAAGTCTATTTATATAGCACATTTTGTCTGCTTATGTCAAAAAGGTGTGCAATATGTTCAAGAGGCAAAATAATCCGCAAATGTATCTTAGTTAAAAGGAGAATTTGAAATTGGGAAATTTTAGGGACTGTTCAGGGTGGGACTATTATCCACTGTCAAATATTTAGTGAAAATCAGAAAAAGTTTGTCCAAGATACAACTTTCCGAAATTTCATGGTGTGTAATCAACCGTCACCATGTTTTCAGGGCAACACTTCCCTGTAAGTTATGTGTTGTCCACCAATATTGGACTACATATGACAGTGACCTCAACATATGTTGAAAAATTGAGACCTCCAAGACCTTCCCACCCCTCCCCATAAGCTCACGGTGTGAATGGCGAGGAGGGCATGTCTATGTTAACACGTTTGATGTTATACTATTGTTGATGTTCAGTTATGATCATGGCAGTGTTCTGATGAATCTCAGAAAATTTCACATCATTCTGGCAACAAAATAGATCAAGTGGAAAAGATATGTGCACCTCCACCACTCATTTTTGTGGGTGGGGCAAATGTGCGGAGCGGGATTAATCTCCATCATCGCAATTCCGGTGACAGTCCAACACATTTTGTCCAAATTACAACTATCCAACATATTGCGATCAGGTAAACTCGGACATGTGGCCATGGTAACATTTACATTTCAGGTACATGTTGCAGAAACCACAGAACTACTGAAGAGAGTCATGTTGACTTATGTTCCACATTTGCTGACTCTTGGACATTCCCAACCCTCCAAAGTATAAAACATATTGATTGGCAAGGAATGGGTTTTCATGGCAACTGTGCTTATCGCAGGACAAAAGTGACTTCCACCGAGGATAGTCCAATGCACTCTGAGGAACCCCTGAAAAGGTCATGTCATCATGACTACTGGTCTTTGTGCAAAATTGGAAACAATTTTGTGCAGTACGTCATGTCAGCAGTAGGTGTGGGTGTGACAGTTTTGTGAATATTGATATACAGACATGTTCAGATTGGCATCAGTATGATTTGTGCAAAGATTTTTCCAAATCAGGCGAGAATTATCTGAGCTGTAACTGTCATGTTTTGTTTGGCAAGAAAGCCACTGAAGTACGCCAGTCGCCCTGGAAACAGTTCTGTACTATGTACATGTACTATCAATGACTGGTGACAGTCCGACACAGTTTGTCCAAATTACAACTATCCAACTTATTGCGATCAGGTAAACTCGAACATGCGGCCATGGTAACAATTAGATTTCAAGTACATGTTGGAGACAGCAC